>CM052965.1:11088900-17054559 GCA_028554685.1 Agrotis ipsilon
AGGCGTGCTTGTGTGAACAGATTTAGGCCGTATTTTCATTAGACTGTTTTTCTGAAGACTTGTCTTGCATACAATCGTCATACTTGTATGCAACATTTGTATACCTACAAGTTGCTTGAATTGAAGAAAAAAAAACAGATTTAAAAGTTCAAACTACTTGCAACTTGTACGGTTTGTTCAAGTTGCAAACAATTTGTAACTTGTATAAGTCGCAGAGAAATAAGGTAATCAGGGATTTTTCGAAATCCCTAGTTATATCCCGAAATCCCGGAAGATGTGGAATAGTCTTGTTTATTACGTCTTCTTACCAAAATTATCTAGTTATATTACAAAATATTAATATAAAGTCAGAAATATGTCTAGGATTTCGTGAAATCCCTAATTTCAGGCGACATATACAAGTAACTGGTATGTGTAGATGAGGCGAAAGGAGTAAGGATCGTAGCAGGTGGCGCTCTACAGTTTTTGTCTATATAGAAAAAGGGCGTGACTTTATGTATATCTATGTAAGTATAGAAACGAATGAGTTTGTTATTTGTTATTAGCAGATTATCAGGTATTTCCTGATAATCTGTGTAATAACAATTGACTTTTTTTTTAGGAGCGATTAAAATAGTCGTAAATAAATAAAATAATATTGGATTGTGACTAAGCTGGTGAATAGTTATACTGCACTAGCGAGCAAAAGTATTGAATCACTTACTTTGAATTCATTATGAATTTAATATCAATTTTGAAGTTAACAGTTAAACCCTTAAAAATTATGCAATTTTTATTATTCTTAACTAACATTTTAACAGACGATTGTTACTATAATTTTTATTAATTACTCAAGATCGCGCGGAATCGGAATAAGTTATTCCATACTTTTGCACGCGAGTGTAGTATCATGAAAGTGAAATATTATAAAAACACTAATTTAACGGATTTCCATCGAATATTTTCGTAAACTGAAATGGGTGAATATTACATTATTTTAACAATTTATACATACAAAACATAACCTACTCCTATATGCTTTTAAACAACTTCTGCCGCACATAAAAAAATATTGGGCAATTTTAGTCATTTTCTGAGAAATTTTTTCTGTGTCTGATAAGGATGCAGATTTTCCCCTGTTGGCCATTTTAAAAGACTCTGTTTAGCGAGATCATAATTTTAAAATAGGTAAACATTATAATAACGCTAAGTATTCAATTTTCATTCACTAAACGGAAATGCGAGGTCAAAACCCCTAGGTACTAGTATTTATTTATTTATGCAGATCTTGTCGATATTTATAGACTGAAGATTTGCTTTCGTGACCTTCAGTTTCTATATAATTAGATATAATCACTAAAATATTTTATCATTTTGTTATCATTTTGAACTAGAAAACAAGTCTCAAAATGATAACACAGAAGAACCTCCAAAATACTATTACTATTTTAGTAAATACGTAACATGATAATGACGTAATTATCATCTAATGTTAGACAACAGTAGGTTCTTTTTCATAGCGATGATGGTACCGCTGATAAAAAATTAGCTATTTTATAATCACCGATAATTGTTTTTCTATAATTATCTGATGAGATGAGTATCGCATGTCATTACCCTTCATGATAATAATACATACTTTATCGCCAAAAGAGTACTGATAGTAATTGAAATTCAAATACGTTCATTGAATATTTTTGAAAAATATAGGTTCACCCAAATTTAAAGTCAAAATCCGGTTATCAGTCAATGCGTTCTCAGTGATTTAAATCAACAAACAAAATATCATGAAATAGGTACAGTCATGCAAATCATTTATTTTTTTAACTTAAATACATATATTAGAACAAAATTTACTATTCACGTTACTAAAATTAACAAACTAATCTATTAAATAACTAGCGGCCCGTCCCGGCTTCGCACGGGTGGAAGTCCTCTAAAACCCGGTCCAGATGGTAACAAACACATCAAAAAAAGAATTAGCTGAATCGGTCCAGCCGTTTTCGAGTTATGAGCTTAGCAACACATTTAGCGATCCATTTTTATATTAAATAATAATAAAATAATATAGATCCACTAGCGGACAAATTAATGAAGCCGATTTTGTGCAAACTTCACATGTACCATCTATTAAATAGTCCGAACAAAGCCTAAATATTTGGTTTGGAAAGGTGAGCACGTTCTTGATTTGTAAAATTACATCAAAAGGTGGCATTGATTTTTATATTTTACATTTACCTATATTATAATATTGATTATAAAACCTTACCGTCTCTGGCGAAATGGATTTTCGGGTTGATAAAAGAAACTTAAACGTTTACAAATAAAAAAAAAACAGCGCTTCGATGTCAGAAAAACACAAACGAAAAATATTTTAATTAATTTTTTTTTAATGAAAAAATGTCGTCGGTTAAAGTACAGTAAGATTTTATCTTCTGTATTGTTAAGAAAGTGATGGCACTTGAGATTATCTTAATGTTATGTGTACATTGATCTGATTAACGTATGAAGACAGCTATATAAACTGGCACTTGAAATTATCTTAATAAATATTTGGATACTTATTCAAAAAGAAAAGTTAGTTGATCGAACGATATGTTGAAGTTAGTCATTATTTTAACTGTTGCGACAGGTAAATAAATTTATTTTTAGTTACTGCGAGTATTAAACTATTCTACAGTGGAAAGTGGTCCAGTGCAACGGAATGTTACAAACGATCATCCGTGATCATTAGTAACCCATACCATGAGATTGTCATTACGATTCTCGATCATCGATATCGACCGCGTTTGGCGCTCTCATTGGCCCGCTCCAAGGTTGTATGAACTCTCAACCAGTCAGAGCGCCAAACGCGGTCGATGCGTACGATCGAGTATCGTAATGACAACTCATGGTAATGGTACAGGTGAGCAAAAATGTTTAGAATAATACAAAGTATAATGAATATGGCATCTTTTGAAATATTTTGATTTATGTGCTTAAGCAATATTTTTTTCAGCGTGCTGTGTAGTACATGCGGAGAATAGATATTTCCTATACACAAGGTAGGTGCTCGCAAAAATATTTTATTTTCTATGCTGCTTTGTTTTTGTGTGTTTTTGCGGTTTAGGCGCAGAAAGCCTGATAAGTAAAATGGCAAATGCTTTAAAAACCTAAAATGACCACTTCTGTAAAAACCTCATTCTCTCCCTCATTATCGGATGCGGTAGGTATATTATAAGTCTTCTGGAAGCTGGAAGTCATCAATCTAGGTTTTCAAGAGTATTGTCCGCATATTAACTATGTCTTTAAATCATATCATCATATTAACTTATGTGACAATTTCGTTTTAAAAGGAATAATCCAACTATACCAGAGAGATTAAATATGCCCGATCCTGTGTGGAGTTCTACATATTTTAATACTACTGACCCAATAATAATATTAATCCATGGGCACGGCGGAAGCGCAAGATCACCATTCGTCACATTAATCACAGATAGTAAGTCACAGTTCAATAATTACAACAGTTAATATCTATAGACTAAATAAAATCCAAAGCTAGTGTTAGAAGGGAAAACTGCACCATTGCTGAATCCACCATTTATTCTATAAAATATAATTATCAACTTAGAACTTGAATTTGCCGGTCATGTCCAATCACACCGCGCTGACATCGTCACCCTGACTTGTCTCTGCTTGCTCCACTAAGGATGTACCACGATGCCTAGGGTTGGGATTCCAGTTACCGATTTACGTTTATCACTAGAAAGGATAAGTGACCCGAGATGAGGTCTGTGTCTCACAAGAGATTACATTTCTCAATTATCCCGAATTACTAAATCAATCAAATATTGAACGAACGAACATGAAAATTAATGCAAAAAGTGCTTAGCTTCTCCATAAAGCAAAACTATATAAGATTTTTATTATTTTTTTAGACATATTAAAGTACAAAGAAGCGCATAACATCATAGTGGTCGATTGGGAAAAAGATGCTAGCTACAGATACTCGATTGCGATCAGCAAGAGTACCATTTGTAGCACGTGAATTAGAATTTTTCCTGCGGAAATTGCAATCTAGTTTACGTGCCCGCGACTTCCACTTGGTTGGGTTTGGCCTTGGGGCTCATATTGCTGGCATTGCCAGTAGATCGACAAGAGGAATAGAAGTTAAAAATTATGTTGGAGTTGGGAGAATCACTGGTTAATATTAATTTTTATTTTTATCTGATATTTCATGTTCAGTAACAGTACTTAACGAAACGTCTCTTTTTTAAATAAATCAACTTGCGTTAAAATTGATTTCATAATGTAGGTTTTGAGCCACGATAATGAGCTCTTAGGATATTAGGCCTCTGCCTCGAATATCTTAAAATTAGATTTATTGTATGTGTCAGTTTAACAGTTATTCAAGCCCGTCTGGCTACTATTTGTATTTGTGTGAATTTCTTTAAAAGATGATTCACGCTACACCGGGACTGCGCCATCCGTGGGCCGTCCGTGCCCCAGATGTGTCCCGTCCGGCCTGCAAGCATGAATCAATTCATACAAAAAGTACCTACACCATAATGTGCGATCATGCTCCGTCCGGGACCGGGCACGGGCGATCCGGTCCCGGCCCGGTGCAGCGTGAATCATCCCTTCTGATCATCCAGAATCCTTCTCTTTAACGCTATGATTCTAGGTTTAGATCCGTCTGGCAATGGATGGGGTTCCAATTCCCATCGCCTAAGGAGTACAGACGCTCATTACGTGGAAGTTATCCACACAGACGGCTCAGGTCTACTTGCTAACGGTATTGGAACTGCAATTGGTGATGTTAACATCTATGTCAACGGAGGAAGCAACCAACCAGGCTGCTGGACCAACACTTGTAGCCACAACAGAGCTTATGAGGTGTTTGCAGCTTCATTGTTCAACCCTCATCTAGTTGCATACCCATGCAGCTCAACTACGCAGATGAATCTTAACAGATGTAGTGGAACTGTATTGAATATTGGTGGCACAGAAATAAATAAAAGAAGGTATGTACACGAACCCTTTTCGTACACAAGGCGACGCAAGTCTCCGATATGTTACGACTTTGATATCCAGATGACTATCGCAATTTAAATCCATAGTTTCGTACTGAGGCATACGTCAATGCCTGGAATGCGTCAATGGGATGGGAAAAGGGGGCTTAGCCAGGTAGACAATAATTTCAATATCTCTCGTACTGGTTACAATCATAATCAGACAAAATAAAGTTTATCCACTATGTATTGATAACTAGCCTAGCAGCTTCATCGACATGCCCTTCTGTAATTGTTCTTTGGAATCGTATTACTTACTCCATGTTAACAACTATCTCTGTTCTTTTCAACCATTCTAGCGAGCTTAAGTAACTAATCTTAATTTATCTGAACTATTGCTCGTGATTGATACTTTACCATGTAAATAACAAAGTACAAATAAACTACAAAACTGTAAATAGCAAATAAGACATAGACCGCAAGAACAAACATAGACCGCAAGAACAACAGAGGACGTTACCACAGGTTAATTTTGCGTAATTACAAATCGGTAAAATAGGTGAAATTCAGATCCTGCGTTGTTGTCAGGGCGTATCGATATTGCAGACGCAGCTAGCGGGTCACAACTACTTTCATTAAAACTCATCGATTTCAAAAGTTTCTCTTTGTTCAGAACCTCTATAGGTAAATTAATAATCTGATCTGTGTAGAATAAATCCCATTCCCATTTCTCTTGATTTTACCTAATTGAAATAAATGATTTGCTTTGACTTTGATTGGAATAATATGTTTTCAGCTCGAGCAGTATCTACAGAATCAACACGAACAGGAACTATCCATTCTAAGTATGCATGTTTTGTAAAAAATAAACTTTTTGCCTGAATGACTTCTTTCTTTCTCGCCATAGGTTCCTCTGACTAATGATATTATATATTTATTTTTTGTGTTTTTTTTTTTCTATGTTAATACTTGATATTTATTTAGGTTTTTAACATAATGAACAGAACTAGTTACTAAAATACTACATTTAAAAACTAAAAATAAAGATAAAATATTTACAAAAAAGATCGAAATAAAACTAAAGATTACAGGGCGTCGAAAAATTCATCCACATCGCTGTCAATGGGGAAAGTGCCCAGAACGCTGGCGGCATTGCCTCGTTGGATCGCAATGCTGATCCTTTGCCCAAGATATAGGCCAGCCCTCTGGTCACGCGAGGCGTCGACTATACGCTTAGCGATGTCTTTGAAAAGTTGGTGGGCGCTCGGACCCCATGGCCCTAGTGTTTCAACCCCAAACGGCTCAAACACATAGCTATTAGTCAAGCTAATGTATTTGCGCCGTTTGAGGTTTTCGGCACTTGCAGCAGCCGCACCAGCACAGCATGCAGTACCAGAAAGATGGGATGGCGCAAGGGTGTCGACACATGTTGCATCCCACACCAAAGGTCTACCCAACTTCCAATGCATTACAGTCATCCCATCTGGTCTCTTCCCATCGTCGCGTGCCAAGCCATTGGGTTCTAAAACGGCTAGCACCCCGGCGGTGACAAGAGCACGACGGATAATGTCATTTAAACTAGCGTGCCGTGCTAGCCGACCTGCACTCTTGCTGCAGGAAAGGCCATGGTGCCCGAGGCAGTCGACGCCTTCGCCACACTGACAACGATGTGGAGCCCCGCAAGGAGCGCCCAGACGCAGGCATGTAGCGATCCGGAAGGTTTCGTCACCCAGCATGGTGCCTATGTTGGGTGACGGTAGTGCCTGAAGCCATAGACCCGACTCCCACTCGCCCACAGCCAGCAGGCGGGCACGCTCTACAGAATTGGTTGACGTATTAATAAGATTATACCGTACCAACCTGCAGAGCGGCTCATCCCACTGCCTCTGGGAAGATGGGTTCACGGGTCTATCTGAATCCGGGCAAGTCATTTTCCAGGCGTTCTCTGCATCGGTCAAGCACGGCACTTCAGGGTCAACCAGGGAGGAACTTAAAATCTTCCTGGTTAAGGTTTCAGTGCTGTGGACAGAGGACAGGAACGCCGGTAAACTCACACTAGAAATTTTGCGGACGCCGAGTCCACCAAATCGTATAGGGAGGGTGGCTTGCAGCCACGCTCGGTCGTCCAGGGCCACATTAAGGATGGATGTTAACGTTTCACGAATAATTTGGTCAATTTTGTCCAAAATATGTGTGTGTTTCCACAGAGGAGAACACCGGAGAAAGTACATAAAATTTGGACCAAAACAACAATACCTAATAATGGTGAAAGCTGAATGTAAATTAATTTGGGAAAGTCGATCTGAAATGTCGTTAAAATGATTAATTTTTTCGTCGATGAATGATGAAAAACTGTCTTCGAAAATAGGGGAACCTAGGAGGTGCAGGGAATTTTTGTCTACAATTTTGATCTGGGGTGCTATGGCATTAAATTTATCTAGGGTAGATAGTCTGTCAGTCGTGTCAGAAATAAAAATTTCACATTTGGAAGGGTTAAGATCCAGACCGATGGATTTAAATTCTTGTTTGAGAAAAATTAAGTCATTGATAACTGTGTCTACATCACCTCCTAGAGTTCCGTCATCTAAATACCAAACATTAAATTTAGAATTTAGTTTTTGGATGATGGGATGTATAGCTAGGCTGAAAATGACAGGCCCGAGAGGGTCACCTTGTTGGCATCCAACTGCTGACTCCAGAACATTATTTTTGTATAATAATTTAGAAGGGTGCCGGTAGCACTGCCACAAAAAGCCGAAAATTTCAGGTAATTCCTTTTTTGCCTCAGCCAACAAAGTGTCCCTGTTTACAGAATTAAAAGCGTTCTTGACGTCAACCTTGAGAATGACATCACCATTTCCTGAGTTAAGAAAAGAGGATAGGGCATGTACGGCAGCCTCACAGCCCCCTTTGGAACCAAAGCCAAGTTGTAGGGGCTGGAACTTCTTTGCAAGCGAATCGCTGTATTGCTTGCAACATATTTTGGCTGCCATACGCCTGTAGGTGCACCCGACGGCAATGGGACGAATACCGCCGTCTTTCTTGCGCAAGGCACAAAGGTTGGCCCCGTATAAGACATCGACGACGGCTTCGTTTACGCCGCCGGAGAGCATTAGGTTGACCAGAGCCGCAAGCTCACCCAGAAGCGATTCACCAGCATCCCCGGCACCTGAACTCAACAAATCTTTTAAATGCTGTGGAGTCAGGCCGTCGAGGCCACCGGCAGAACCGCCCCGGAAAGAGCTCACGGCTGCGATCAATTGTGGGGCTGTAATTTTGACTTGAGTGTCCTGAAAAGTGGGGTTAACGGGCGGATCAGGAAAGGTGAGGCCATCCGCAGGCGCTGGATGTTTACTCTCCAGAGCTGAAAAAGTCTCCGGAGAGAAGGGCGCCACCACATCACTGCTGAACAGTAGTCTGGCCGCCCCCCTAATATCATATATTGTACATCACAATAACATGAAAAGTAAGCGCAGTAAGTATTATCTCTACAAATAATTTTCTTACAACCAACCTGAAAAACTAACTTCTTAACATCTTTGAAAAAATCTGAACTTTCGTGGTAAAGTAATGAGGTAATTAATGTTTAAAAAAAACAAGTTATATGAGGAAGCCCGATATGAAGCTTCGCCTTTATAGTTCTCTTTGGCAAGGAGTCAACAGTTCCCGGTATCAGTCTACTATCGAACACAATTTTTTATTCTGCACTTTGCCTACCGACATACAAAGGGTGCCACCCAATTATCGGAAAACCAAAATAACGAGAAACTTGCAATATTTACATTTGTCAAGTCAACTAGTCTGCCACAGAGTATTAAAGAAATGGAGTTTTCACTACACTTAGATTTTTTCTCTCTAAACTAAAACCCATCTGATCTCTTCAACTTAGTTATTTAGAATTGCTGAGTGAGGTGTAAACAGTCATGACGAAGGAGTAGTGGTATTTTATACTCAGTGAAATTATTTTACTTAAGATTCAGTAACCATAAAAAAATCCCCGTAATACTTAGACAACACTAATGACAAGATAATCTACGACCAGAATTTCTGTTGTAACTTCAACAAAATCAAATTATTATCATCTGAGTTGCAGTACTAGAAACTTTGTCTGAATATACCTGTAATAGAATATTTAAAAAGATAAAACCCTTCTAAATTCGGGAGTGTGTGACGTGATAAAGCCTGTCGTCGCCTCGCGTGACCAGAGGGCTGGCCTATATCTTGGGCAAAGGATCAGCATTGCGATCCAACGAGGCAATGCCGCCAGCGTTCTGGGCACTTTCCCCATTGACAGCGATGTGGATGAATTTTTCGACGCCCTGTAATTTTTAGTTTTATTTCGATCATTTTTGTAAATATTTTATCTTTATTTTTAGTTTTTAAATGTAGTATTTTAGTAACTAGTTCTGTTCATTATGTTAAAAATTATATTAATTTTTCGTTAAAATGAAACCGATCTAATGACTTTTTATGATTTTAGTAAGCGTTGTATCTTCGTCAATTTTGGTTTACGTAATAAGGGTAAGATAAATAAGGGTTATACATTTTTTTTTTATAATCTGTCCTTCTGACTAATTGTTTTTTTAAATAACCTATTGCGTACTCAATCTGATTAATTGTGTTTGAGACTATAACAGAAATGTAATGGTAGCATTATCATTCTCATATCTCACTACTCCGTGGTTCTTAAGCATCAGTACAGCGCGTAATTGAACTCGTTAGGTGGCCGGCCAACTGCCTGGCGCGATGCAGTATTGCTACCACTGCTACTTTATTTTGCTGATGGTGTAAGCAAGTCCTTAAGTAGAGTTTGAATTATTAATGCGGAGTTCCTCATGCTATACAACATGAGGAATTTGGCGAGTTTTTAAACGTTGTCCCGCAATAGGAATTTCTTCTGTGTTCGTTGTTTTTTCACATACATAAACAGACCCGGAACAACTACTTGTAAATCATAGAAAATGTTTTCATTGCGGGAATCTAACCCGTGACAAGTAGCGCGGCAGTCGGTCGCTAATAGGTCACTGTAAAGTAAATGATTGAGACCTTATAGGTCCCAGTACAGTACGTGTGTAAAGATGCTTAATTATAAATTGAGTATTCACTTGTAGCAGAACATCGAACATTTTCCGTTTTAATTTTGCCGAATTGAACCATGAACAGAGTCAAGCATGAAGTCATATATCGCTACGAACATTTTTACGATCTTTCAAACTAACGTTCTAGTCGATGGTCTTCAAAATGATTTCTTTCATGGACATGTTACACTTGACAGTCGGCTCAGCAAGAATTTGGACAGAGTGGTCTATAAAATGCTCGCTAAAACACTCCTGTTTGTTTTTCTGTATTTTTAGGGCGCTCCCACACCGCGAGCATTCACCTGTCATGGAACTTTACAGATTCGAACATTCATAGACAATAGAGTATCAAATTGCGAACTTTTATGTTACATTACAGGTGAATGCTCGCGGTGAGGGAGCGCCTTAACATTCACAAGAATGCTCGCCACAAATGAATGCTCAATTTTATCAACACCTTAAATAAACTAGTATCTAAAACCAAATGAACACAACCTGGGATACTAAAACTCGTATGTGGTTAACTAAACTGGTATGCGGTAACTGACAAATACATTTAACCTCATGTTTGGAGATGAGAATGTCATGTTAATTTACTGTCCACAAATACACTTTGTATCAAAATAAACAAGTGAGAATGAAAATGAAAACATCATGCTACGACTAAAAGAAGTTCAGCAACGAGGGTGAAACCACGGGAAACAGCTAGTATTATAAGTTACGAGTGCGTGAGTGTCTTAGGCACACAAGTTTAGTGCATCTGGCAAATTTATTTGTTTATGCACTTATACACATAAAAAAGTAAGCGATCCATTTGAAAAATCAAATACTTTTTTTTACGGTAAATATAATTATCATGATTTCTTCTTTTTACATTATATTACAAGCAAAGATTTTTTCTCGATAAGTTTAATTTAAAGCTAGAACTATCGTATCGATATTTTCTTTTTTAATTGAATTTATTTAAAAAAGGGATCACTAGATCACTTTTTTTGAAGTGTGAGTGTCCGCGTCTGCTATTTGTCCATAACGGTTAGCCCGACCACCATTCAAGAGTCATCAAACCCAAGAAAAACATAAACAATTAATTACTAACGCACTAATAACCACTCGCACCATAAATGCGGTTCTATAAATCATATAGACGTCACGTAGTGTTGGCCTGACGTGGCTTGATTGATTAATTTATCGAAGCTCCTTGTTAATGCTTCTCTAATGGTACCGATATGGTCGCACTTCAATGGCGCACTACTGGGATAAGAATAGGGTTGTCAAACGTAATTTGATACAGAGTATTGCACTCTATATTCCACAAAATTAATGGTGTACCTAAGAGTACGACAAATGCTTCTTATTTAATAAATTCTGACCTTATTATTATTATTCAAAGAATGTCATCCAGGTATGTTATTCTCTTTATGAAAGTATCTTATCATGGGTATTTACGTTGTGCTACTCTTCGACGAGGCGTCTTTAAGATCGTCCAATCATGCAGCTCGAGCGGTGAAAACTACTGTTGCTGTCAGTTGCTTAGTGAATAGCAAAATTAAGTATCAGCGTGGCGTGAGCGTTTTGGCCACGCTGTAACAAGGCTGTGTTTAATGAGAATAGCACTGCTGTTCGTACCGCCAACTCCTTCGTGGTCTTTCGCGACCCCGCGTCGCTGTACTGATTTTCTTACAGTTGTTTTAAAAACTTTGAAAAGTATTGTATAAAAGACATCTGATTTAGGGTCAAATCTTTAATGAATGCTCACTGAAATCCGATATAGATGTCATAACGATACAAAATTGTTGACAACCCTAGATACAAGCCTTGTTGTTGATGTATGGAAAAGATGGACCGATTTGGTTAGATTATGCCGATATTATGGTAAGTATGAAGTGAGCGATGGTACCGGTATCGTGTGATTATTTTGAAGTATGACCGTTCAAGGCCTTTTAAGGATGATACATTTGTAAATATTTTTAAGAATAAGTACAAAAAAAAATGTGACAGAAACAATGGTATTCAGTTTCTATTAGAATTATTTACAAACAACTACTTTAATGGGTAAATTATAGTGTCTAATATAGAGAAATAAAGAAGAAAATATTTATGATAAAACAAAGAACAGAAAAAAGTACCAAAAAGAACTAGTTATAAATAATGTGTAGTACACATCCTCAACATAACGTGTACACATCCTCTGCATAACCCTTCAGGGATTGCTAGTATGTTATGTTATGTCATGTCAACTTTAGGACACCGTGAACATCTTGCCTGAGGCATTGTCCGCTTCAAGTTCGGTTACTACCCGACAGGAACGTCAAATCCTGTAGGTATAAAAAGTATTATGAATCTGAGTTTGGAAGTAGGTGGTTCCTCCGTTTCTCGGAAAGCACGTTAAGCCGTTGGTCCTGCGCCTGATCTCTCTCCGGTCGTGTCGGATTGTCGTCCCATTGGACTATGAGCGTAACGGAACAGAGAGTTCACGTTTGTCTACGCACACACTTCTGCACTGTTTTCTATAATTACTATATATAAAGCTAGCATATTTATAAAAATGGATCGCAAAATGTGTTGCTAAGCTCATAATTTGAAATCGGCTAGGCCGATTTGGATAATTGTTTTTTTGTTGTTTGTAACCATCGGGGCCGGGTTTGAGAGGACCTACCTCTACCCGTGTGAAGCCGGGACAGGCCGCTAATCCTTAGTAAAAAATAAAAGTATAAAAGGTTCGTCTCAACCTATTCAGTACTTTATGAGTGAAAGAGTAACAAACATTTACCCCTTCTTCCTTTCCTCACTTTTCGGTTTTCGCTTTTAATATTATTATGAAGTATAATTGATAATCTTCTAATTATGCTCTAGCGTACTTAATACAAATTTAAGTGTCAAAATAAACCTTAAAAGAAAGAGTTACGGCAGATTTCCAGTGCGAAAGAGTACTGTGCGAGAAATGGTTACACAGAACGAGATCCATTTCAATATTTATACACCTTGACTATTTAGTCGCCAACTACGCCCTGCGTCATAATAATGTGTTTTTGTTTTATTTTCGAATCTCTTATATACCTATTTTTTATAAACGTGTACTAGTCGTTGGATACATAAACTGGGCTGCCATTGTAAGACTACTAAAAAGTCACGGTGTATAAACACGTGTGAAACTGCACAGTTTCTCCTTTTTTGTGCTAATATCATCAACCGAGTCCTATCACCGAGTACGGGACGAGACGGACTGTCAGACTCATACTGACTGAAATCGACCGGTGTTCCTTCAATAACCCTTTACGTTCCAGGGTCGCAGTTTCCTGATGACATAGTCTCGGGTCTCCGGCAGGCTTTGGCTTTTTATAGGCTTCCCAGGTAGCACAGTTTTCCTTGAGAGGTAAAATAAGTCATTAATGGTTCGGAGCGGAACCATTGCGACTCACAGTGATAACCGGGCTTTAAAGGTGCATTCACACTCATCAGTCACGTCACGTCACCGGCCCGATTTAAAAAACAAAATGTTTTAGACTTTGTTCCCACATGTCAGTCACCGGCACGTGATCTATCAGTAATGTCACCTATCAGTCACGTCAAATAATATCTCTATACAAGTTTCATACTTTTATCCCCACACGCCCGTGATCGTCACGACTCAGTTCAGTCACCGTCGTACTACTGACATTTCTACACTTGTCACCAATCCGTAACTTGACTGATGTTATTCAGTCAAACCGGCGACGTGACTGATGAAGGACGTGACGGTGGCTGGTAGTTTTTTTTTTTTTACGTGATAGAATCATCAAATGAGGCCTCCCAACCCCTACTGTCAGAGTTGTACTGACTAAAATCCACGATGTCCTTCAATAGCCCTTTATGTTCTGGGGTCACGGTGATGGTGTAAGTCCCGCGACCCCGGCAGGCTTTAGCCCTCTGAGAGGGGGCCTCGTCATTATATGGTGGTTACCGACACCGGTTGACGGTTACGCGACGTGACTGTTGTGTGTGAATACACCTTAAGCCAGGCAGATGCTCAAGTTCAACCACTCGTGGCCCTTACAAGTAAAACAAGAAAGTTACTAAAGTTCACCTCCAAAAACAATCTTAATGAACTAATTATTTTGCGAAACATTCGCGAGATAACTCGATCTGAAGATATTTTGCAATATTTTGTAACTCATCTTGAAGCAGCATTGTTTGTTTACCGCCAAACAAAAACCGGTTGGTCATAATTTCAGTTAATTTAAAACAGTGGTTCTAAAATATTTCTGGCTTACGACTTGATAAATATTGGAGATTCATGAAATTAGTTTTAGGACGGTAGACGTTACTGTAATAATTTAAATTAACTGTTAATTAACGAATTTCACGTTAATATTATTAAGACCTTTGTAACACTGATAATCAGTCAAACCGCAAACAACAAATTTAAATAGCAAACAAAAAATGATAGAGTAGACTATACGTACATCAAGCTATATCTAACCGTTTTAACGTGGTCTCGCTTTGTATCATCTTTCAGCACTTTCAACGGTCAGCTTATAACTTGACGTGTAGCAGTGTGTACAAACTTTGCTGAATAGCCATCGACTTGCATTAATGACAGGAGTAGTAAAAATGCTCGTCCCATATTTCTTAGGACATAACTGGCGAAATGCCACTTTTAAATATTGTATCTCAATCAAAATCCTGGGGCCTTAGTCAAACAGCATACGACAATAAACGACAATCGTTATCGTTTATCAGTCACCAACACATTTTCAACTTTATACCGCAGCACGTAAAGCAGTTCTGAATAGATTTTCAACTTTACGCGATGAGGTATAAAGATAACGATTGTCGTTTACTGTCGTATGCTGTTTCACTAAGGCCCCTGATCCGTTTTCTTTGACGTCTGTTTCTGATTGGTAGCATTTAAGACCCAGGTTGACAAATTCGGTCGTTGATTGGATACAGACAAAGATCGGGATCAAGATTGCGACCCAGATTAATTAATAATTCCCAGCGTTAGTCAAATCTCTATCTCTTATTGTGTTGTTGTTAAAAATGCACGTGTTTTATCACGTGCTAATGTTAAACAAGGCCACACGAATAAATTTCTTCGTTCTGATTAGAATGTAAATAAGTAAGTCATTAGCAGATTCTGCGAGCAAACTGAGGCAAATTAATTAAAATTTCTGAATAAATTGTGACTTTAAGAACGCAGATAGATAACGAAATCTCTTTAACTAATAAATGTGATAATGTTGATGATCACCCCTTTATAAAAATCGATTTAGTTTAAAAAATAATTACTGAAATGGAAAAGTTCAGGAGTTAGTCTGCTCCTTTAGAGGGCCAAAGTCTACCGTGGTCGTGGGACTCTCTTACCAGATAACCGTGACTCTGGAACATAAAGGGCTATTGAAGGATCACAGTGGATGTAGTCAGTACAAGTCTGCCAGGCCTTTAAAAAAAACTCTACTAATTCCGAAAGGAGGATGCACACAATGAAAGAGTTAAGATAAAAGAACATAGTCATGTTCTTACTGGCTGGGGGCCTTAAAAGTAATTTTTGGCCACCACAGGATTGTCCGGTTAAGCAGCTTCAACCTTAGAGAGTTGATGTGCTATGAGAGGTCAAGTAAAAGAAAAACTTGATACGGTCGCCGCGATCAAAGCTTGCGATAAAACCTGTACAATAGCTTAAAAAAAAGCAATAGATTCAAAACAATCTTCAGTAGATCCATTAAGGATCTGGCCAATGGATCTCCTGTGATTGAACGAAGCTACACAAGTACACAGGTACCTATAATCATAACAAAAGCCTCCATATTGCCTTCACTCCTGCCACCTGTCAGCCTCAATATGAACTATCGACGCAATCTAGGTGCATTGTGTGCCAACCATTCACAGTAATGACACTCCAGTTTAAGAGCTCAGGATTATTGGCTTATATTGCCAATATCTAGGTTGCTTGGCTAAATATGTTTGTTATTGGAGGCTATGTTTGAGCCTAAGTGTAGTCTTTGTCTTTGTAATGGTATTAAGATGATAATAGCTAACTACAGAGGCTTTATAATAAATTTAAGATAAGAGACCTCTTTATTTATTTGTTTATTAAAAGGCACTTCACTAACACAGACACAAACAAAAATCACACACAGTTTAGTTTAGTGAATATGTCACTATGGAAGTGCACAGCAGTCACAAGCAAAAACAAGTGAAGACCAACGAGAAAAAAAATAATGCCAATAATTAAAAGTTAATAATAAATAAAATATCAATACCAAAATATAGGATCAACAACATTAAAAAATAAGTCAGGAATAGTTATCTCTTTTGTGTAATAATCAGCAAATGAGTCCGCGATGGATGAAGTGAAAGGAAATGTCAGACTTTTTGACCTTATAAGGAACCGTCAGTTTATTTAGACCTCTTTGAAGTGTGAGGACGACGACGAGCCTAATCTTTTGGGGGTCTAATCTTGAAGTCTGAAACCCGTGGATTCGGCCTTAGTAACGGGCGTTTTGACAGCGAGCTCGAACTAAAAATGAATGATAAATTATCATCTGACATTTATAGCTCCTTATAGTTCACGCCACCACTCATGACCTGTAGAAAATTTGTGGGACCTTCTAAATTTTTTTAATGCAATTTGACTGAATGACATAGATACTAGCACCGCGCCAAAATGACTTCAGTCGCGGCGTTTTATTGCCTTCGTATTTTATTGTTAACGGACTTACGAAGAAGACACTTTGGTCCTTGATCGGACGGCGAGCTACTTACCCATTACTCGCCGTCCGCAAGCCCGAAGCTAGTACTCAACAAGTTTTATGAAAACATGACAAAAATTATAGATTTTTTTACTACCTATAGTCATCAACTACTTCTTAACTAGTCTAAAATATACAAATGAATAACGCTTTTAATTACCATAGTTTATACTTATACTTTATATTTTTGAATAGAACTACAGATAAAAATCCCAACTATTGCTAGAAGACTTTTCTTCAGTATCTCTTGAAGGAATATAAAACTGACTTCTTAGTTCAAAGCTAAATACCTTGAAAGCCTTTTTTTTCTCTACATCTCATTTTTTTTTCACAAAAATATTACATTAAAGCTGTAACTTTCTTATAATTGTTAAAATAAAACCTTCTGATTGAGCCTTAAATTCGACCTCATTTAAAATTATTGTTATTTTCTTTGCTATTTGATATTTTGAATGAAAACCCAAAGTGAAGCCATTTAATAAATTATTGAAATTGGTATTATTTTAATAAGATATACATTATATTGTACATACCTACATACATACGGCTTTACCGAATATTTTCCCGGAATACCTTCGGATATATTTTCGAGAGAACAAATAAAGTACAAACACCCTGTGACGTCAATAGCGGTTCAACAAGACAAATATAGATTCGGAACAAATATCTTTAACAAACATAGGTACATTGTGCGCAAATGTTCGCTGTTCAATGTAACTAAGCATTGCAATTTCTGTTACCCTAATTCTGACCATGTGTAGCTACTCTTAAAGACGAAAATTGAATGCGGGAAGACGTCATGGATGGACCGGGGTGGTTTTGACAGTTATTTCTGACAATGAGATCTAGGGTTCGATTCTCAGGTTTAGTAGTAGTATTTTTGGGGTTTTTCAACAGGAGTTTCTGAGAATTACTGCTTCGGAATCATAGTTTTATCCTGTTCATTGTAGTAGAGTGCATCATATTTTATATTACACCGATATCTTTAGTTCTTCCTTTTTCGTGTGAGGACGTGACCTCTTGTGTCAGAGTTAATTACCCTGATCTGGGAACCCCACAGACCTCTAGGTATAAATCCAAGTTCCCTCACAATGCTTCATTTTGGAGTGGATGGATGAATATTTGTTACACGTTCACAAAAATTAACTATTAAAAGAATTTGGATTTTTATTACACAGTTTTTTTATAACCCGGATTAATACAATCTTGTCGTGGAATAATATGTGAATAATCGACGAAGGCAAAGCCGGTTGCAAAATTTGGTAACATAATAATATTTAAAACAAAAAAATTAATTACCTTAACCTTCAGATAACTGGCTTTCTCCTGATATCGTATGGTTTTGATCGAAATACAGTTAACCTTCCCATATCTATTCGTGCACTGGTCTCGGCTACCGATAAAATCTTTATTTTTATAAATGTATTTTTTATCATTAATGACGTCATGTTAAAAAAAAAATTGCCAATTTCTATCCATAATATGATTACCTATACACCGCATCACTACAATCTGTGCTATGCTGTGTGTGTTTTATCAGTAAAAAATAAATAAATACCAATAATACTAATCAGTTTAGGTTAGCTTTTCTTATTTTATTAATATTTGTCTTTTATTTCAACCTCTCACAATTATTGATCAAGTTTCAATTATTACACCATGCAATAATAAAAGTATATTACACAAATGAAAATCGATAATCTGAACATTGATATCAATGCATTTCATCATTACAATAAACAAACAATACAGTAAGTTACTCCAAACAAACGTGCTTAAGCTTGTAACTGGGTATCAAAGAAATTTGATTACTGTCGAATCATAGTATAATAATACTATTACATAGTTTTGCTCGTTGACACTTTACACGAATAAACGTGTAATGACAGTTTACTGTTAGCTTGTCACAGAAAGCCACAAGAATAAAGAAATAAAATAGTTTTTCATAAATTGTCGGAAAACCGTTTAAATAAGAAATAAATAAAAAATATAATGTAATAAAATATTTTTTTATCTTTAATCTGATATAATTTGTTTGTCCCTATATACTACCAAACACGAGTTATTAAAGTTTAATCGTTTTTATTTTCTCCTGAAAAGTTGTGATTTTTTACTTACACGTTTATTCGTTGGGGCCATCATATATAATACCTGGTACCTGCGTCATTAGTAGATACGATCATTTTGTGTGAAACTGTGTTTTTGTGAATATTACATTATAATACAATATTTAGCAACAAAAAGCGTGAGAATAGGTAGGTTAAGATATCAAAGGTTACCTATCCACCGCTGCAATTTACTTCACCAAACTGCATACATGGTCATATGCTGTGACCAAGATTGTATCAAATCTTTAACCTCCAAGTTAATTTTCCTCTGAAATACCGACCTCATATATCAGTGTTTTCAATAACATGCTTACAAAAATAAATATGTTTTTATAACATTGAGAACCACTGAGTCAACGCTAGTAAAGTTAACGGAATATTTCACCTGTCTTCATACCTTTATCAAGTACACCTTGACACTAATCAGGTACGATCATTGGGAGATTCGGCGCGACTGAATGTATCATCGATAAACGATGCTTGTTCTGGCCGTAGATTTATTTGACCTGTTGTTGTTGGGGTCTTAATTTGTGCACTTACATTATATTAATGCCTGTTC
The DNA here is from genome assembly GCA_028554685.1 of Agrotis ipsilon. NCBI lineage: Eukaryota > Metazoa > Arthropoda > Insecta > Lepidoptera > Noctuidae > Agrotis > Agrotis ipsilon. The sequence goes on from CM052965.1 coordinate 11,108,350, forward strand.
TTTTCGAAAACCATAACCATTGTATTGCAATTAATAAGTATCTTGGGCATAAAAAAGGCAAGTCTATGCACAGTTGGTCGGTTGCCCGCAACTCTCACGATGTCATCGGTCCACCTAGTGGGAGGCCTGCCTACGCTGCGTCTTCCGGTCCGTGGTCTCCACTCGAGAACTTTTCTTCCCCATCAGATCGGCATAATATAATGTTGTGTTTCACCATCTGTACCCATCTGGTCCAGGACCAATTTGAAAGTATATTCTCTTTGGCATTAAATTCTAGGAAAGCGTTATTAAGTATGCTAATAGTACCAATCCTCTATTTTAAATTCAACTCTAGGCGCTGAACCAATCAATGAATACAACAGTGCGGCGTTCTTTGTTTAGGCAATAATTTACGTCTCGTCTTATGTATGTGAAGACGGGGCATCAGTGGTTAGACGGCTGACGTTTCATGTTTCTTGGTTGTAATTAAACGTAACTTGGGCTTCGCGTCAACATGATACTGACGTGAACATCATCCAGATGTTCACGTCAGGCTTAAGGGTGTGTTTCCCATGTCACGTTTTGTTTGTTTTCTTGTATTTGTCTTCATTTTTAACATTATTATGACCCTGTGGCCTTCACACTCCTATTAGATTACAAAGCGATATTAAAAAGTCATTTGTGTTGCATACGATACTAAAATTACATTCACTTTTACGCTATAGGTAATTTAGATACAATAGTGAAACGTGACTGAGGTGTTTTCTAGCACGATAATTGTGTTTTAGACATAATATGTCTGCTAATATAATATCTATTTGAAATAATCTTTCAAATTTTAACTATCATCATCATCATCACAACGTTCCCACTGCTGGGACACAGGCCTCCTCTCTTGTGAAAGGGTCTCTCTTGGGCCATAATCCACCACGCGGGCCCAGTGCGGATTGGCAGATGTCACATGTCTTCGAATTTGTTGGTTCTAGGACATGCCGGTTTCCTCACGATGTTTTCCTTCACCGTTTTGAGAGCAGTGGTGATGTGAAATAAATTACACAAAGTAATGCGCCAAGCTGGGTTCGAACCCACGACCACACACGTAAGTCGGGACCGATACCACTGGGCCACCACTGCTCTAATTTTAACTAGATTTTTAGGAAAAAGATTTTTAAATTATACGACCACAATTTAAGTGAAAACGTGAATGACCTTCATCTATCAACAAACACTTGAAAATAATTATAACGTGAAGGAAAAAATACTTGGTACTAATTAATTTTCAATACCTATCTTAATTAATTTTTAAGTTCAGTTAGAGAAGCGTGATCAGTGGAGGCCCAGTAGCATCGACCCCGACTTATGAGTTGAAGGTCGTGGGTTCGAATCCAGCCAGGCGCATTACTTTGTGTCATTTATCTCATCACCACTGCTCTCAAAACGGTGAAGGAAATCATCAAAAATTTGAAGATTTGTGACATCCACAAACTGGGCCAGCGTGGTGGATTGTGGCGCACACAGGCCTCCTCTCTGAAAGAGGGATCTTTCAGAGAGGAGGCCTGTGTCCCAGCAGTAAAATTTATAGGCTGATGATGATGATGATGATGAGAAGCGTATATGACGTCACAATGTCTACTTTGTTGTATGAAGTAGTATTCAAGCAAACGCTAATCAGATATTTTCATCTGGACACAGAAAAAAGTAACGAAGCAGCGGCCTCTTATTGCAAGATCTAATTGAGGAAAACGATCAGCTTGCCTCTCATAATATGCCTTTTTCTAAGGCACACCTTTTTTCAGGGAAAGGTCCTACTAAAATACTTTCTAGTAGTCAGGTATTGTAATGGTACGATTCCACGAATATAGTGTGCGGCAAACGTGTTTTTTATCATGGTACAATTATCAAATGAGTCCTCCCGGGCAGGACGGGAGTAACTGTCAGACTTGTACTGACCAAAATCAACGGTGTCTCTTCAATAGTCCTTTACATTCCAGAGTCACGTTACCTGCCGAGACAGTCCCGCGGCCCTAAAAGCAGGTCAACCTACTCCAATCTGCTACATACATTCTACACACTTACGGGCGGAAGGGACTGTTACTCACTAAAGATCCAATCTGTTCTTTCATTTGTTTCTTGCATTCCAGGGCCACGATAAACTGTTTAGCTCCGCGATCCCAGCCGAATGTTCAGACACTTCACACCAAGATAAAACCTTTTTTTTTTCCACGGTGTGCTTCATTAGTCCTTTACGTTCTAGGGTCACGTTAATGAGATAAGCCCCGCGACCCCGGCAGGCTTTGGTCCTCTAGACGAGGGGTCCCGTCATCTAAGATGAGACCTTAATGTAGAAACAATACAGCCTAATGAATTGCTTGTTATTATCCATCATTATCCACATAAGCCAGGAACTAACAACGGCATCATCTTACAAACAATACACTTAATTATCAATAGGCCATTCTCATGACCAGGCATTATTGATAGATTTACCCAGTGCGTAATCTCCAATTATCTAAGCATTGGGTTGTGGATATGAAATAAGCAGTCACCTCATGTATAATGCTCCCACTGTATTTTATTTTTATTGGGATAATTCCATCAGACTTTTCCCTAACCACTGCAATTCCTGAAAGTCAAGATCACATCTTGTCTGGGCCACCTGTAGTCAGTAATAGTAATACCTATATTGTGGAATGTTTGAAACCTAACTAAACCGAACCTCGACTTCTATTTTCAAAGGCATCTACAACTCACTCCGAGATTCGGTTTAGTTAGATGCACGCGGAAATAGGAGTCCCGCGCAACGGGGCTCCTATTTCCGCTCTACCTGTACAGTGAACACATACTACACTTTTTAAAGATTTCTTAAATAGCTTTGAAATTGTATACAATTTCTAAAAATCATACATTTCCGATAACATACCTGTTCATAAACATTAACCATGTAACTGCGCAAGCGACTGTCATTCTGTGTAACCTTGCAATATTTACGAAGAAACGAAAACAAAGCACAAGTCACATAACATCACGAGGGGTTGACATTGACATTGTAAGTTAAATAAAAAAAAAACAAGGTACCAATTTTGGTCCACCAAAAAAACAATAATTTACGGCTATCGCTGTATTTACACTCCTTATATACAGCGATTTATGGCTACGACTCATCCATTAAACTTGACTTAAAATACAAGTGCTTGCAGTACATTGGTATCGTCTAAAGTTCGTATACGCGCGCACAAACCGCTGCGAACCGCGCGGCCATATTCTTTTTACAAATATTATTTTAAGCGCGCGGGTTTTTGCACGTGTTTTTTTTTTTTATTTGCAATGTTGAGTTTGGATTCAGCCATTTTAAGTACTGGGTTTATGAAGGAAAGTAGGACATTGTTGAAAGTGAGATTGTGGTTCTATGCGTTTTCATACGTTCATTTGGTGGCAGTTGCAACTTTGTTGTTGACTATTGATTTCGGTGCTCACGATGATCCTGACATCCAGATGTATCAGAAGATCAGATTTAAACTCATCACTGCGTGGTTTAATGTAAGTTGTTAAGTTTATTATTAACGTGAAATTAATTTAAAATGTGTATTAACAGCACGGCCCTGGCAGTCTACTCTCTTGATCCACGAAAATACCGGCCGGTACTATTGTAACTCGAAACATTTTGAGTGAATACCACTCCATATACTAAATTCATCAGGAGTCGGGATAACTGTCCAATCGTGTTGTCACCAATTTTTAATTCGAGTCACTAACGTGCTTTCATAGTAGCACCCTTGATATGTGTGATTATAACAAAAAAAGTTAATATAACACATTTATTCCACGAAATTGTTATACTTATTTATTAAGATTTACCAACATTTAATTACACCATTACAGTAAAAATACAAACAAGAGATCATGAACATAAGTGTAACAAACAATTTATCGGCAAATGTAACGTTTACTAAAATGTAAGTTTCAGTTTGAAAAAGTGCAAAATTGCTATCTTATAAATACGGGATCTCTGAAGGACATATACCTAATATTATATGTGTGCATACATAAAATTACTGAGCATCAGAGATCTATAGAAAACCGTATGTCAGTACGAATAAAATTGAGAATAGATTTGGATGGATGCAATAATTCAACTAAAGATTTATATTATTTTAATACACACATTAATAACTTCCAATTTTGTAGTTAGCAAAATATATTGGACAGGTCACCGAACCATATTCGAATCTATTGTGTGTTTATTATCTGTTTCGTTCTCAATCGCGATCGCGGACTGAGGCCTTATCACGAGTTTTCAAGTTTTTATGCTTCAAAATAAACTGGGACTTTGACGTTTATTTGATGGAAAATTCATCGTTCGTACATGACAGGCGCATTTTTCGTTATCCATACAATTTACATCATAATACTATAAGTAGGTTTTGTTTATAGTGGTCGTTTCAAAAAATTAGTTCTCCTATTCATTACTGTCAGAGACTCACTAAAATCCACTGTGATCCTTCAATTATAGCTCTTTACATAACGGTTTCTTGATGAGACATTCCCGTGACCCCGGCAGGGTTTAGCCCTCTACGGAAGGCACCATACAGGTCCGCTGAACGGAGCCTTCCGTAGAGGTTCACGATGGACGTCTTTCGGCTGATGATGATGATGATACGCAAAATATACGTTATGCCAAATAAGTACAATTCGTGCTAGAGCCTCTCATCCGCTGGATTCACGTGGCAGGATTGCATAAACCTGAGCGAATTATTTTTGCAAGCATTGCGTAAGTGGTGGACTTGACCTTAACTCGTTTAAAACTTGTATTACAAAAATACAATGCAGAGGAAAGAGAAAGGGCGTGCATATCGCCAGAGCCATACATGAGTGCGGATTATTATATTTTTTTGCAGTTTGTTATTTGTTTATTACAAGGCATTGGTACATTTTATTTTGTCCCCTTTACTTACTAGGAGTTTCATCGTGCACACATAATTACCTACGACACATGAGAAATTCCTAGTCTAGCAACGGTTGTGTGAGAGTGAGAAATATATAGTTGGGCAACTTAAAAAAAAAAGAATTGTTTAGTAATAAAAAAAAAACATTAAAAAAATGCCTAAGAATAGAGGACACAAACTAAAAAGATTGATGTTCGAAGCTGCATGAGGTTTGAACTCGCGTTGATCAGCTTAGAAAGCCAACGCTAAAACAATTAGACAAAACGTCTTAGGGCGCGTACCCACCCTGTCGTGACGACAGATAATCGTGTAGTTTTAAGTGTCGTGCCTTATATGTTTAAATGGAGGTGTTCACATTTAGAACGACACAATTTACTGTGTCGTTCTGAATGTGTTCTGAATGTCGAACGATAAATTAGTCGTTACGACATAGTGGGAACGCGCCCTTAGTGTGTCTCTATTATTCCTCTTCAAACTTCTTGAGTATTATCTAGAAAAGGAGAAACAAAAACGTTCGAATAAGCCCAAATTAGCTCTATTACTATTTACAAATAAGTTTTTTAGTTACTGTTAAACGTGTGTAAATCATCAATCCTCCGCCCTTGTGGGCGGAGGCCCTCTACTGACTAAAATCCACCCGTGTTCTATGCCCTGTACGTTCCGGGGCCGCGTAATGGGTTAAGAAAACAGCGACCCCGCAGGCATAGGCTAGTCGCATACGGCAAGTCTTAGTCACAGAGCTAAGAAGAGTTTTGCCGATCCCGGTGCACGGCCGAAAAACTGGTTTCCCCCCGGACGTATCGAGAGAACTCAGTCACGGCGACGTGAGGTCCTGCTTAGCACTAGCGATACTAGTGTTACGCTATATCCAAAGTAAACGGTGGTGGGGACTATCAAAGCTATAGCAACTCGCAATGGAGCTGGGGACACTCGGGCGTTAACGTACGTGTCAATTTTAAGCACCATAACCTCTTTAAGTACTTTTTAGATTTTATTTTTAATGAAAATCAAGCTGAATATGTTTATCAAAATATACAGTTGGCAAGAATTTGTAGAGGTGTCCCAAAATTTGCGTAAGGAGAAGCTCATGCACATATGCATACTTAACCTGCCAACTATATATATATTTTTTTTAAATAAAGTTGCCCCACACTAGGAATTTCTCCTTTATCGCGGATGCGTTTACAAACATATAAACTCACATACACAAATGCCCAGACCCGGAACAACTACTTGTAGATCGTACAAATATTTCGTCCGTACGGGAATCGAACCCGCGACACGCAGCGCAGCAGTCCAATTGCACAGCCATTGCGCCAATCGTACCGTCCAATACTGCCAATACATATGCCCAATACTGGGACATTTATTCACAATGTTGTTATGCCATAACAGACAGTCCTCTGGCTGCTTCTGCACCGATAATAATAAATTACTGTATCCCCAAAACCTTCGTAAAAACACGAATCAGATTCATATTGCTACGAAAAAGTTATACCAATCCCAATTTATTGTGAGAGATAACCAAACCCCTATCCCGATGGACCAATATCATTCATAAAATATATTTTTCACGGAGAATCGTAAAATTATTTTTATTTTTCGCACTTCGCTGTAAATTATCTTGAATATTTATGGTGTCTAACATATTCTAAGCAGGCCGATCCCAAAAAGACGATAAAACATGAATGGAAATTGAGCTGCTAAAACTAGCCAACCGTCCGAATTTTTGGTAAGTTGTTAAAAAAACAGCAATTAGATATTCCTGAAGAAGTGGCCCTGTGGTAGATATAGGCCCCGGCTAACGAATGTCGTGGGTTCTAACCCAGCCAGGCGCATTACTTTCTGTAATTAATTAATCACCACTGCTTTTAAAACTGTAAAGGCGAACAGCGTCAGGAAACCGGCGGTCCTAGAATCAAAAACATGGGACATCTACCAACCCGAATCTGGCCCACGTGGTAGATTATGGCCATCATTCTCTCTAACAGAGAGGAGACCTGTGTCCCAGCAGTGGGACCATTATAGGCTGATGCTTCATGTGTAGATACTCCTTTCACCATGTAGATGACTGCTGATCAGCCGCTTTCTGCATGGAAGAAATATTTGTATGGTTTACTAACAGTTGTTCCGAGTCTAGCTGTTTGTGAGCATGAGTTTAAATATTTTGAAACGCAACCACGACACAAAAGAAATTCCTAGTGTAGGCCAATGTTTTTATTAAAAAAAAATGTACTTGACATTTGTTGCTATGTAAACATGTGGTCAACAGTCTTTTTCTAAGGCCATTCTATAAGTCAAGAATGATAAACATAGCACCTGATTGTTAATTTAGCTCAGACGTGCCAAGTCGAACAAAGATTTTTTTTTTTCGTTTGACTTTATTTATCATGTAGTTATTATGCAATAGCTTTGTTTAAGTACTGCACCCGTGAATTGCATTTATATATTTCTGTGAATAATACAATCAGCGTTGGATACAAGCTGCTTGCAACCGGACTTATTAGTTCGGCGACGCCTCTGTAACTGGAGCACGGTCGAGAGCGGGTAGCAGAGGCATCGAGAAGCGTCTCGGGAGCCGAAATATAAGGGAGGCTTATGTTCAGCAGTAGACATCCTACACCTGATATAATGATGAAGTATCATTATTTTTCGTCCATATAAATGTTTACTATGTTGGATGTACACTCGAGCATTTCAACACGAGTTGGATAGTGTTATATTTGTAGAGCTCGTCTTTACTCGGTGATCTTCGCTTGCTCGTATCGTTTCGGTATTTTTCAGGTCCTCAGTCGAGAGCATGAACACTTACAAAAAAATTGCTGTGCACTCTCGCACACACTCCGAGACAGAGGTAGAGTGAGAGCGTACACACTCTACCCGGTCTCTCTCTGTATCTATTTTTTGACTGGCCTGCTGGTCTAATGGTTAGTGACCCTGACTGTTATGCCGGTGGCCGTGAGTTCGATTCCAACCTAGGACAAATGTTTGCGTGATAAGCACGATATTTTGTTTTGTGTCTGGGTGTAATTATTTTATCTATAATATGGATGTATTTAGAAATATATAAGTATGTTTATCAGTTGTCTAGTACCCTTATCACAAGCCACTAGCTTGGGACTAGATGGCGTTGTGTGATAGTTGTGCAATATTATTATTATGTATAGCTATAGCCAAGCAAAATCAACTGAAGCTAGACAAGGGCTCATATTCCCAGGTGCACACGCTCTGCTGTGGAGTGTCTCAGCAAAAGTTCGTCACAATAACACTTAGGTTTCCTACGGAACTGCCTATACTATATACGAAGTACTTGTATAATTCTGCGAGCAGTTACTAAAATTGCCACTACACTATTCTCTATTTTATTTTAACTTTAAAATAAAATTATCATGCTGCAAAGTTCCCGAACAAAAGCGATTATAGTAGCACTGTCCCCCATTTCAAACCTCCCCCCACTTTCCTTCTGTCAAAGTTTTAGAGATTTAAGCCTTCGACGCCCCCAACGTTACAGGAAATGACGTCAGAGCAGGGCTTAATTTAATAACTTATGGAACAAAATGGCTTCTTTCCTTTGTAGAATTAGCAGGACGACAAGTGACCGGGGGAAAAGTTTGCTTTGTTACTGCTGGTATTAATCCTTGACAAAGAACTTATGACAAAGATTCGGGGATGTGACGGTACGTCATAAGACATCCTAGAAGCAGTTCAAACTTCTATTCCCAATTGTCACCTTTGGCGACGATTGGGAAAAAAATATCCGATTGGTGCCTACCTGGTCTAACCACGTGATCCAAGTAAAATATTTGGCTAAATAGAATGATTTGCATTTTCTCAAGCCGAAAAGTTTTTACAATGAAATTAACCAAAAATGGGTTTTTACCATTGTTTAGGAAACAATTTACAAATTTTTAGCAGGTGTTTACCATAATTATTATCTATTCAAATTGAGATGTCGCAAAAACTTGTGAAACCATTATTTTGGCATTATTGTTTTGCTGATTGAAACTGATACGGACGGACGTCATATTATTTTATGCTTGATGACTCTTGTATTAACGTCAACTGTGATTATTGCATTGTTATCCATACGACTGGCATTTGTTTTTCTTTCAATAGGCGTTTAGGTTCCACTGGTCAAAGGCTCTTGTTATCGTGGTAAAATGATCATATGAGTCCACCCAGGGTGGGACGGTACGTAAGGGTGACAATCTCTTGGTGACTTGTATCAACTAAAATCTACGGTGCCGTTTCCGTTCCAGGGTCACGATTATCTGATGAGACAGACCCCGGCTTCACATGTATCGGGGATACTTGTGAAGCTTTGTTCTTTTCAAGCGAAACTTCGGACTAACCGTCTAAGTGTAACCAGATCGTCTTGATCCCTATTTTTGAGCCGACCTTGGCCGACATAATTGTATTATTTGTGTAGGTAATAAAACATACATTCTTTTACAAACAATTTTTCGGTTTAAATTTTGGAGCCAATAATTAAATTACGAACAATCATGGAAACAAGGTCACTTGGAATACCTGGCCACATAAGCGGAAATTCAAAATAAATACTAATATCTCAAAAATCTCATCATGGCAAACGCTATCACAGAGGTTGCATCAGACACATCACTATTCTTCAGGATCCCGCAGATTAAAATCCCATTAAAACCCGTCCGGTATTGTTTACGTGACGTGCGTACAAATCAACGAAAAAATATATATTGCGCGTCGTTCATCCCTTACATTTTACGATGAAATATTTTCACCAAAGTTTTCTGTGTAACACAAGAACACACACACATGTTGTTTTATAAGAAAATGTTCGAATTTCAAACAAGGTTCACAGTGGTTTATTTTCCTGTTGTTAGGTAATTAAAATTATGTTTTGTTTCAGCTCTTCACATTGGTTTATTTCCCGATATGCTTCTACTGCGACTGGAGGGAGTTGAGAGGAGAAAACAGGACGACCCATGTGAAAGTTCTCAATCAAGTTAGGTACTTGTGCTTCACAAGCATCCTTCTGCCGACCACTGCAGTAAGTTTCAAAATACAAATTGCCACTAAGCGGTTCTGTAAACATGTTACTTAATGTTTTAAGTACAGTTCTGCTCATAACTACTTCTCTTAATATATTTTTCTATACATTTAGGTTATAATTATTCTGAAGAGTAACATGTCAGAGAAATATAAGAACATGCTGTGAAGTTGCTTCCTTGCTAAGGTTGTGGTTCACTCGGTTAGATTGGATTTGTTTTCAGAAACTAAATACTATGTGAAAAATTCAGATAATAATGGGCCAAAAATATTTATAGACAACACGAATCGTTTTAAAAACATACAGGTAATTTATATTCACTAGACAAACATTTACTAGTACCTACATACTTCTACATTCAACGTACTTAACCCAAAAGTACTTGTTAAAATATCCTCTTCTCCAATAAGTTACCATTTCTTATTATTTGCTGAGAAAAAAAATTCTACAGTACTCCATATTTCATAAAAATAAACACTCATATTAACATAGGAACAAAAGATCAATGAAATCAACAGTAGGTAGGTACCTACGTTCTTCACATCGTAATAATTACTTGAGTAATGTAATCATTCACGCAGATACAATGTAATCAGTCACCCATACTTGCCTTGCCGTAAAAGGGGACGCGGATCACGTGTTGTGGTTTCAAAAGTAATTGAATCGGATTAAAAATCTGTTTTGTTTTTATTTATTTATGTACACACACAGATAGACACACACAGTCAGAAAAAGACATATTACATATTAGGATTTAAAGAACAAAAAAGTACAATGGCACATTTTATTATGATATTTTTGAATGCTGTTTGCAAATATATAAAGCCAAATTAAATTGTGACCTTCATTTATTTTTGTCCGTTTTTGACATACGAGTACATGCATTAATATAATAATATTGTTTGTCAAGTATAATACATAATAATTAAGTAAAAAATACATGACAGACCAATCCGGCATGCTCATCCCATCTGAATACAGATGATATTAAAAAGTTGTCTTCCTTCTTGATTAAAAAGTCTTGTAACAACCAAAGAATTAAATAAACATCTCTTTCTCATCTCTTACTGAGGCTTTAGCACGAATTTTACGTTTTTGGCCGTACAACGTTAATTATATGAACATAGAACTATTTTTTTCATCAAATTAACGTCCCGGTTTCTTTACGTCAAAAAACGTGAAAAGGTTTCTGGTTCCAATAAAACCTTTTCACTTACAACTTTTTCAAGAACGGTGTTGATTGCGAAAAGACGTAATAAACTAATTAAACGCAAAGCCCCTTTTCGTAGAAATATAAAATCGATTAACCAATCAAGGCTTGATTTAAAATATTGAAGGAATTCGTTTTAAAGGAAAAAACATGCCTACTTAAGTGTTTGGCCTTTTACCTGTCAAAAAGAAGGAAGATTTTAAAAGGTGTCATCAGATCGCAATTACTTCGAAATGCCACATCCTTGGCTTGTTTGGAAGTGACCAGAAAAAACGTAATTATATTTTGAAGACGCAGAATTGAGTAAAATTAAAACAATATGTAATTATCGAGTTTTAAATTTTGTTGTCGAGTGTACACAGAGCAAGCAAGCAAGCTATGCAACTCCAGTGTTAGCTGACCGTTAAATGTGTGTAAAATTCGTACGAAGCGAGACCAAGACAAACTGGTTTTGTATAGCTTGATGTGTAGCAGTGTGTACTATTTGAATAGGGTAAATTGTATGTAATAAGTTGACAGAGGGAGTTGAGGATATTATAGGCTTATTATCCTACTACACAATCCAGCCATATTTTACAAAGTCTACCTATTCAGGCAGTTACAGAGGTGAAGGTTCATTTCTGTATGTATTTATAAAATAAACGATTCATCTTGCCGGAAATTTCGGACAGTGGCAAACTACAGTAGGAGACTAGTTCAAATTGACAAGCAACGATGCTAGAAGGCTTCAGATTGATTCAATACAAGGTGCCCTATTACATACAATTTACCCTATTCAAGTAGCACCACCAACCAGCACTGGGCCTTATACGGCCCAGTGCTGTTTGGTAGATATCAAAATTATGTCGTCATTTTATTGCTTGTAGGATTAATTCCAGTTTCTTAAATTTTATTCTTCACTGTTTTGAGAGTAGTAGTGATAAAATAAATAACACAAAATAATGTGCCTGCTAGGGTTCGAAACCATGACCTTCATTTTAAGTTGAGGCCAATAAAATTTTGCTCTCTGGGTAGATTGTGTGAAAAATATAATTATAATAACGGTTATTAAGGAAGTAAATTTTAAACATGACACACAAAAAGTCATACAACCTCTACTTTTTATTAATTTGAATAAGGACAAAGTGATAATGAAGTAATTATTGTGACAGCTTTGTTTTATTTGTGAATTGTGGAAAAAATGGGTCAATTTTTATATGTTTACAAAGTACTCGTAATTAGCAATGTATTTATAAAGGACAAACATAATACTTGTTTTGGCTCCGTTTCTGTGGGTCTAACCTTGTATTTATTTACGTTTAACGTATCAATTTCATGATGAGGAAAAAAATAAGTATTTTTCCTTCAAGTCTCTCTGAACTTATAATCTTCAATTAATATACATAATTTATTTTCAAGGCAATTAGTGAGTGATCTTGTTCTAACTTATGTAAAAGAGAGAATAGAAGGGTGTTCAAACATGCTTTGTTAGCATAGAAAGTTATCCTAATAATGATTAGAAAATTAGCTTACCACGCGTTCCGAATTTGCCCAATAATAATATACCACTACGGATGTATGTGGCTAAAAAGAAGACAAGGGCTTAGGTATATTGTAAATAATAACTGACGATATTAATACCAGAGCCCAGAACCGATTCGACCATACCAATGAACATCTATGACAAGCAACTGAATGAAAGAGGTCGTAAAAACACGAATTAATACGATCCATCACTGTTGTGAACTGAAAGTCAGTATTTTTCAAGTCCGCCTGACCGATATGGGCCACGGCGGCCAATCTCATCGAAGAGCCAACTGCGCGAGATATATTATAGTCCACAAGTGTGTGCGCAGGCACAGGTGCGCTCTCTGTTCCTTTATACTCTTAGTTCCGATGGGACGGCAATCTGACACGACCGGAGAGAGATCAGCCGCTGGACCAACGGCTTGACGTGCTAACTAAGGCACGGGGCTATTATTCCGCCAACTTCCGAACTCCGGGCTGCTGGTTACTGAGAAATTCTTATAGAAAAACCCAATAGCACTTTTTGCCAGACTCGGAAATCGAACCCAGGACTCCACGCTCAGCAGTCCCGCTTGCAACCATGAGACCAACGGGTCAGTAATACTGCTTGATGAGAGTGAAATGGCGAGCGTTTGGCTAGGCGCCTGTTCACTAGTGCACTGCTGCACTGACGTTTGCAGACGACCTCCGGCCACCGTAGGCGCGGGCATGCGGGCATGCGGACAGCGAGTAAAGGGCAACTCGCTGTCCGACCATGGTCCATGCCCGGGTCGACGGCGCGTCGTGTTCCACGCGCGCTTCAGAGCATCAAAGCCTGCCGGGGTCGCGAGACTTATTTCCATCACCGTGACCTCGGAACATAAAGGGCTATTGAAGGACACCGTGGATTTTAGTCAGTACAAGTCTGATAGTCTCTCCTGTCCTGCCCGGGTTGGGAGGACTCATTTGATGAATTTATCACGATTAAAAAAAAAAGTCGCAAAAGCACTGCTATCATAGTCTGATGATAATGATGAATATAGGTTTTATATTTTGTTAAACTAAGATCAAAATTTCTTTTTTTTTCAGTTCGGTGACATTCTGTTCTGGCGAGTATGGAATACTCATCGAGAGCTGATCGCACCGCCCAGTATCCACAAAGTTGTCCCCTTTTGGACCCAACACTGTATGCACACAGTATCTTTAGTTGTGGTTCTCATGGACCTAATATTAGTTCGGAGAGAGAGACCCAAGAGTAATGTGCTGAATGTTGGGATACTGACGTGTTTTCTCGTCGCGTATACCGTGGTGTAAGTAATTTGAAATAATGTCTTTTAATAAAAACACAGTTGAAACCTCTGGATCTGGAAGCATGAAATTTTGTTCAAATGACGTAAGACCTTAACTGACATAAGTGTCCCATTAGAGCGGGTATGCAGATTGTGGGTGACTCGCCCACCGATCATGGACTATGTCCGGGTCGAATGTTCGTCGTATTACACGCGCACCTCAAAAACCTGTCAGTAATTTGAAAGGGCCAACGCCGGCCGGGGTCGCGGAACTGTCTTATCAGGTAATCATGACCCAGGAACTTAAAGGGCTATTGATGAGCATCGTGGGTTTTAGTTAGTAAAAGTCTGACTGTCCCTCAAGTTCCGCCGAAACATTTAAAACCTCTATAAATAAAATCGCTTAGGAATGAGATTATACTGTTTCCGTTGAAAGCCAATAGAAGAGATCGTCCTCTTAGTCTAAACCAAGAACTAATTAAAATTTAAGTTGAATAATTTATGAACTTCAACTCTTTAGGAGGCTCTTAGGGTTGTTACACAAACTCAAATTTTGGTTGGTTCGTCTCGTTATTATTTTGCTGGCTTGACTTTTATTCGAGAGCTGTTTTATGACTTTTCGATACAAGTTATCTTTAAAAATACCAGGTGAGCTTTTGGGATCAATATTTGTAAGGAGTAGTAGTAAATATTTGTAAGAGAGAGAGAGGAGAGGATTTCGACGACGAATTTTGCCGATTTAATTTTCATTACAGAAAAAAATACTTCGTTATGACGTTTTTGATCGTGCACAACAGTTACTACCGAAGATATTGACGTAATTAACTTCATGAAAAAATGTCGAGAAGAATTAATGTAACTTTTCCAGTTATATTAAGTAGGTACTAAACATAATATCGGCTAAATTCTGGTCCAGCATTCTTGATAGTTGTCGATTTATTGATAGTAGCAGGTGGCGTCTGCACTTACTTACAACCTCTATTGGAATAAAAAGAAGTAACTAAATGAATGTGCACACGGCTACATATCACGTCATACAAAATCAGTATTCCTATCATTGAATGTATGGAAAGATCATTGCAAACAAAGGGAGACCACGATAAAAAACTTGATAAAATTAATCCCCTAGTCATAACATATTCGCCAATTTTGAAAAATACTCTTAAACCAAGCTAACAAAGAACTAAAACTACAAGTCTTTTCCCAACTTCGTAAGTGTCGGTTTTCAATCTCGCCAGATGCTACCAAACATAAGTATTTTACACACAGCGGCTTGCAGCTGACTTTCGCAACCCAATTACTGTGCTCTGGCAAATCGGGACACATCCAGAATATTTTGATGCAATTATACAGTGCAGACTGCGGAAAAGGCTGGGTATTTTTTTCTTCTTTGCGTAATTATGACTTCTGAACTTCATCATGCCTTGGAGTTTTTTCGTGTTTTATATTTTAAAAGTAAACTAAAAACTTTTTAGTGCCGGAAGGTTAAAAAAGACCATCGCATTTCGTGTATTTAAATTAATTTTTTTAAACTTTCATTTCAATTTTTTTTTCGGTGTTTAACGTCAATCCAATACAAATATAACTATTTTCTATATTTTGACGGCTGATTCTGGTTGGATATTTTTAAGACACTGATTGACAAAGGAGATCATTTTTTTTAGGCCTTTTGGCCCAGCAAAAAAAAAATATATGTATAGGTAGTACTAGTCATTTGAAGCAATAGTTACTATTATGTATCACCATTAACGCGTTAATTTCGAGGGAGCATGCATGTTCACTCACCTGACATAAAACCAGACTAAATCATTCAAGTACCCTCAAGTACAGTATATGACAGTTACTATGGCGCAAAAATTGAAGGATTGATCTCGGCCAAGTTATATATATTTTCATACATTTTTTTAATTTCTAAAAGCTCCGAGATACACCAAATAATGATAATATTGCTAGAAATAGCAACCTCACGCAATTTAAAATAAAATATCATCACATCAAAAATGTATGGAGCTTGAATGATCTCCTTTACTTCTTGATTGATTTCTTCTTCTTGAAGATTTATATTATTAATTTCCACCATATTGTTATTGTTATTGTTAAGGGCTCCCTTTTCCGCATTTGGACTCGTAGGTGGTCCGTTATGCGTGAGGTGGGACGATTGGCTATGTGAGCCAACCCAGCTCCTTCCAGAAGCTCAGAAGTCTCCTGGGACGTTCGCAGGCTTCTTGGAGCGACCTTGGAGTACCAAGGTTTTGTGCCCGTTGGTTAGCAACACCCTCGCATTCCAGGATTACGTGGGATGCTGTTTCATCCGCGTTCAGGCAGCCCCTGCACAACGGGCTGTCTGTCGCGTTGATGTTGAACAGATGTTTGTTGAGTGGGCAGTGGCCGGTAAGCATACCCACCACAACTCGCAGATCTGTTCGTTGGAGTCTGAGAAGTCTACTGGTCAGTCGCGGTGTTAGTGCAGGTACCGCCTCTTTAGACTGTCTGCAGTCGGTTGTGGATGCCCATCTGGCATTATGTTGTGTTTGGGTTTGCAGGCGTACCCAGGTCCTAAGTTGACCGGATGGGATTGGCAAGAAGGGTGTGGGGCCGGCGACATCCACATCCGAGCCTCTCCTTGCAAGTTCGTCTGCCGCATCGTTACCCAATGATCCACTATGTCCTTTGATCCATTGCAAAATGACCTTGTTGCGGTCCGATATTTTTTGCAATGCTAAGTGACATTCGTAAATTAGGCTGGACGACATGATGTTGCCGTTCAGCGCCGTAAGTACAGCCATACTATCTGAGAGAATTCTGATTCCGTAGTTGGAGATGTTCCTCTCCTTGACTGCGATGGCAGCTTGGGTGATTGCTACACATTCACATTGGAATATGGAGCTATGTTCCCCTAGCGGTAAGGATATTTTGATGTTGAGATCCATTGAGAATACACCGGCTCCTGTGCCGGTTTTGGTTTTAGAGCCGTCCGTGTAAATACGGACTTCGTTAGCTCCGGATTGATCTCGCTCGGTCTCCGTTAGTTGAATCCGATAGAGTTTATCGAACACGTGAGTTTTGGGGATTCTGTCACAGGGCGCTTCAATGTATGGTACATCGTTTAATGCCCTTTCCCATATTATGGTGTGATTGCCCCTTTGGTTTTTCCACATGCCGGAGTGTTTCAGCCTGATTGCCGCCATACTGGCTTCCTGTTTAATAAAGAGATCCAGTGGCGGTAGGCCAAGCATTATCTCCAGGGCATTGGTGGGTGTTGTTCTCATACATCCTGTGGTGGCTGAGCAGGCCAACCTCTGGAATGTCTGTAGTTTTTTACGGGTGGTTATGAGTTCAGTTCTGGGCCACCAAACTACCGCTCCGTAGGTGATTATTGGTCTAATTACGCTCTTATATAGCCATAGTGTTATTTTCGGCGAAAGGCCCCAGGATTTCCCCAGAAGTCTTCTGCATTGCCAAAATGTTATGCTTGCTTTGTTAATCTTGTGGTCCAAGTGTTTGTTCCATAACAGTTTGCTGTCAATGATGATACCCAGATATTTGACCTCATTTGTTAGGGACAGCTCGGTGCCAAACAGTTTAGGAAGTTGTAAACTGCCAAGATTGCGTTTATGGGTGAACATGATAAGTTCCGTTTTTGACGGGTTCACTGATAGTTCGTGCTTCAAGTACCATTGTTCGACGATCTTCAGAGCCTGCTTTGCCAAGTTGCACAGTACATTCTTAAAAGGTCCCGTTATGAGAATGGCTAGATCGTCTGCATAGCCCACCGTGTAATACCCATGGTCGGTGAGTCTGCAGATCAGCTCATTGACCACGATGCTCCATAGGAGGGGGGAGAGAACACCTCCTTGCGGGCAGCCTTTAGCTACCACCCCTCTGGTCGTGGTATTTACGGTGAATTGAATAGCCCTTTGTCTTAGCATGTTGTCTATCCACCCGGCAGTCGTGGGTTCGACCCCATGCCTGGATAGGGCTCGGCTTATGCTGTTAAAGGTAGTTTTGTCAAAGGCGCCTTCAACGTCTATAAAGACGCCTAAGGTTGATTGTTTAGATGATAGTCCGTTCTCAATTCGTGATACGACGCTATGTAGGGCGGACTCTGTTGATTTGCCCATACTGTAGGCATGTTGATTAGCGTTGAGTGGCTTACACAAAAGAGCATGCGTTCGAATGTCCCTTTCACAGAGCCTTTCGAGGGTTTTAAGTAGGAAGGATGTGAGGCTGATTGGCCTGAAGGACTTCGGCTGCGTGTAGTCACTTTTGCCGGGCTTCGGAATGAATACGACTTTGACTTCTCTCCACTTGAGGGGAGTGTACCCGTAAGCAATGCATGCCCTGAACAGGTTCACGAGATGCACCACCAGACGGTCATCGCTCCATTTCAGTAGTCCTGGAAAGAGACCATCCAGGCCCGCTGATTTGTTGCTGCTGTTGATAGCCCATTTCACCTTATCATGTGTGACGATTCTTTGGGCTTGGTGCCAGTCGGTGTTGGATGCTGAATTGCTGGTCTCAGCTTCCCAGCTCCCTGAGGAGGTAATAACACATCCTGGAAAGTGAGTCTGGAGCAGCAGTTCGCATGTCTCAGCATCCGACTTGGTAAACATGCCATCCGGTTTTTTTAAAGAACCGATGTTGCGCTCAGGTTCGCTAATCAGAATGTTTTTTATTCTGGTGGCATGGCTGTTGGATTCTATGTTCGAGCAGAAGCGTCTCCAGCATTCGCTTTTCCTGAGACGGATTTGCTTCTTGTATTGATGTTGGGCTTCTTTAAATTTGTCCCAATCGTTTTCCTGTCGGGTGTTTTTAGCTCTATTGAATAGCTTGCTTACCTTGCGACGCAGTTTTTCAAGTTCTGGGCTCCACCAGCTGGTCTTACCTGCAGGGGCCCTTCGTGGCGTCACAAGTGGGCATGTTTTTTCAAAGCAATCCACTAGAGTCTTGGTGAGCAAATTGTTGTGAGTGTCAATCGCCGCGGCGTTTTCATAGCTAGGAATTGGAAGTCCCTTCAGATTTTCCGCCGTTTCGGCAAGATACCTTACGCGGTCCATCTTCCGGGGATTCCGTCGCGGCTCCGCGGGATTTACCATGATTCTAATAGTATATATGATCCACCTGTGGTCAGAGCAGGATAGTTCTTTGGAAACATGCCAGTTCAAGATATGCCGCGAGATGTTCTCTGTTGCAAAAGTGAGATCAATGATAGTTTGGGCTCGTCTAGTGACAAAGGTCGATTCAGAGCCCCGATTCATAATTCTTAAGTTAGTGGTGAAGAGATAGTTCAGAAGTTCCTCACCTCGTGCGTTCGACTTCTCGCTGCCCCAGATGGTATGGTGCGCGTTGGAGTCGGCCGATATGATGAGCTCCAGGCCTTCCCTCTCGCAGTAAGCCACCAGTGCTGTAAGCTCCGGTGTGGGCACCACCTCGTCGCCTGGCAGATAGGCAGACGCAAGTGCCACCTCGGGTAGGCTGAGGGAGGGGTTGCTCAGGAGCCTGATGGTAGTCAGGTCCCTGGAACAGAACTCGGTTATTAGAACTGCAGGTATATCGTTTGGTAAAAATATACAGGTCCTTGGTTTACTTACGGTAGTGTTCAAGAGGAGTTTACCTCCGATGTTGGAGAGACCACATATTCTGCCATTCCTAATCCATGGTTCCTGGATTAGGGCTATGGTCTTGGTAGGTGCCTCCAGCGCCTTACGCAAGTTGGTCGTAGCAGTAAGGCTATGCTGGAGGTTGGTCTGGACGATCTTAATGGTCTCGAGGAGGGGAGCTGCCGGGGCCATCGCTGCTGTTCCCGAGCAGTTTCTCCTCATCGTCCACTCCTTCTCCACTGAACCAGTCCAACCTGGTGGTCTTTGCCGAGGCAACGACGACGGCCATGGGACTGGGTGGTGAGTTATCTCCAGACCCTTGTGGAGACACTGGGTTGTTTTGGCTCACCGTGGATTCAGAAGGGGGGTCAGAAGGTTTGGCCTGCTCGTCCTTGGGTCCGCTAGCCTTCACCTCCTGCTGGAGCATAAGATAAACCGACCCCGTCTTGTAACAGACGCGGCGGTCTCTCTTGATGATCTGGTCGGTCTCCGATTGCGGGATTCCGAGGACGATGTAGACACCGTCCTTGTTGTCCTGCTTCTCGGCGTGGTATAGGCTCCAGGAGTCGACGTTGTACCAGGGGTTCTGCCGTCGAAGCCTGATGCGCAGCCTATCTATGGTCCCGTCCGTGAAAGTCGGCAGGAACATCCCCGCCCTAATTCTTCGAGGGATCTCTGACTGGCGACGAACCAGCAGCTTAGTCCCATCGATAGGCGAGGGAAGTCCTGTGATAGTGCGGCGAGCCCATTCCAGGGTGTAGTCGTCCTCGCACCAGAGCTTGAGGACTCAGGAAGAGTCACTCAGGAAGAGCTTGCCACGGAAAGAGGGAGCGCGGTCGACATCCGTCGATGATGACGGGGCGAAGATCGCCTCATCCAGCGCCAGATCGATGGCAGCTTGGATGGAAGTCGAGTGCTCCTCGTTGAGCTCGTGGAAGGGCTCCGTTGTTACGGCCACGGCTAGGTCGTTGGACCCTATCGCGTCCGCGTAACTAAGCCCTCCACGGTGAAGGTAACGTCCGGTTGGCGGGATGTGTCGAGGTGTAGCGGCAAGCTTCACACGTTTGCCCCCGTCCCGCGGCGACATAGTGTCGTCGGGACGAGTCCGCTTAGCGGGCTTGGTTTGGCCAACAGCCGCACCAGAGGCCCCCGTGTGGCGCCACTTTTTCCCCGCCCGCTTACCGCGAGGCCGATAGGCGTCTTTCGCCTGCTGGCCGGCGCGGAGGTCCTGGGCTACCTGCGTCTTGCCAGCCGGTCCTGCAGCGTGCTCTGTAGGCCCGCGCTTAACCGGCTTGGCTGGATCAGCATCGATCGACCCAGCAACAGACCCTTGCGGGTTGTGCTTATCTAGATCACTGCTGCCAGCGGTTGTCCTCAGGTTGGCCTCCGCGCCCGCCTGCCGGCGAGCTCGCCGTTTTTCAGCGCGCGCCTTTGCGCGACGCGTCTTGGCCGGTGCTCTCGCGTCGGATTGATGGGTAGCGATCTTCCTCGGCTTGGTTATCAGGGGCGCGCTCCACAGGGTTTGCGTCTGTGAGACGATCCCGGGCATCGCGTCCCTGAGGGCCGTGAGGTCGATCGTGGTGGCGGCACGGACACCTGTGGATCTGGTGGGTTCCACTTGTGTCGGTGCTGATATAATTTCCACCATAATACATCATACAAATACTAAACGAAAGTCAAATTTTTCAAAACCCGTCCCTTAGATACCCTTGGAGGTACTCAAAAATGGGAACAGTATGAAGTGATGCAATCAATCTGTTTTCAAGTTAATAAAATAGATACAGTGTTGAAGGCACAGAACTAACGAAAAATGGACACCACAAAACACAAGCAAACAAACCGTACCAATTGCGACTGACATCAAAGCCCACTGGATGACGTTTCGCTTTGTTTTCTCTTTTTTTTTCAACATTTGAAACAAAATATCGAAAAAAGGAAGGACCTGGTCTCTAGCAGTCATTGCACCTGCCGGGGTCACGGGACTTTTTCGTTACCGTGACCCCGGAACATAAAGGGCTATTGAAGGACACCGTGGATTTTAGTCAGTACAAGTCTGACAGTCCCGCCCTGCCCGGGGTGAGAGGACTCAATTGATGATTTTACCACGAGAAAAAAAAAGTAGTCATTGCAACTTGTAGGTCAGAAATGTACTTTGACTGTATTCAAAACTATAGTTTGAGCCAGATAAGTGTGGAATAAAATTCGTTGACCCCCGTGTAGGTACCAATGTATTCCAATATTTCAAAACCATTCGAAAAAATGTAAAAAAAGTGTCGTAACACGATCAAAACAAACGAATCGTGGTAAGGGGCGACCGTGACCTTACATTTTATTTTGAAATTCGAACGATGGTATTATGGAATTCTAACGATGCGTTATTTGGATCAATGACCTTTATTCCACGCTTATAATATGGCGAGGACTATAGAAAAGTTCAAAGACATGAAATCTATCAATCCGGCCTTCCAGCATTGCAGATCTCGGCCCACTTCCCTCTGTGCCTCTATATGAGAGGGACTTGAGATGATCCGTTTCCCAACAGTGGGAACATTATTATCTACAATTTTTTAAACTTACTTTTCCTCTTTCAGGTGCGTGCAAAGTGTCCTGAAAGGCGAGTACATCTATCCAGGCCTGAAGCTGTTCACTGGGATAAAATTCCCCGTACTTGTGACATACGTTTTCGTCGAAAACTTATTTTATTATACAAGTCAATGGCTGATCGTGGACATGGTGTGGGGCTCGGGACATTTGAAGAAAGTAGTGTAAATAAAAACTCGATTAGATTATTTATTATGTAGTTAGTACAACCGCTATTTGGTAAAGGATATTTTTTACTAATATTAGAGGGTTATTTAATTTATTCATAGAATATTTTACATGGCTACTGAGTGAAGGTGATTGAACGGGTGTTGGTTCGAATTAGAATTTTGAATATGAATGAAAAGTACAGTAAACAAAAGTCAAAAAGAGAGCAGCTGTTTCTTTGCTCCTTATGTTTTTATTTCTTTTAATTTTAATCGTAATGTGTTTTTCTATGTGTATTTTATGTTTAGTCTTTAAGTTAAAAATATGGATCTCTGTGTCTGAAATAAAGTTATATTATTATTATTATTTATACTTTAAATTACGTAATCTGCTTATTAATATTGAAATCCGAGAAACTATCTAGCCATTCGGAATTTAAGCCATTTAATCGCCCTGAATTACAAATAGCAATTCGAAGCAAAATTCTTTGAAATTACGAGACATTTTCATCTGCCGTGCCATTTCACATGTATTTATATTATTTTATATAAAAACTCCAATGACCTTTTAATAATTTATTGGAAAAGCACAAAGTGTCTTTTCATTTATTTTTAAATCCAATGTGTCATTGCAATAAAGAGACCTTACGTAATCTTTTATTATTAAACCAAGTTTAATGTCTTTATTCTTGTTTTATTTCTCAATATTGATTTTCAATAACCTCGTCTCATTTGCACTTCGTCTTCCGGTGGCACTTGGTCCTATTCGCGGATAAAGATCATGCTGGAGTTACGGATCGGAATCGGTTTGTGTCTGTGTTTCTTAACTGTACTGTTTCCTGAACACTTTACAAATCAAGTTTAAATCCATTCGCGGGCATGCGGACGGCGGGTAATGGGCGACTCGCTGTCAGATCATGGACCATGCCCGGATCCACGGCGCGGCGGCGCCCCGTGTTCCATGCGCACCAAAGAGCTGTCAACAAAATGATGGGGCCATAGAGGGCCAGAGCCTGCCAGGGTCGTGGGACTAACGAGTAACCCCAGTACCCGGAACGTAAAGGCCTATTGAAGAACACCGTGGATTTTGGTCGGTACAAGTCTGACAATATGGGAGGTGGTGGGAGAGTTAAATGGTCTATTGTAACAATATTATTTAAACCGTGACAATTATTTAAGGCCCAATTACTTCTATCGATTACCTCCCAAAACTAAGGCGTTAGTCCGAGGGATAATTTAATAAATCCCTTGGTTACCGAATCAAATTAATTCTGGTCTCACTACACAGGGCTTACTAGTAAAATATCTACGTGATTTTGGTAACCGCAAGAGGGTCTCACTACGTTCTAAAATCAGTAATACCAATGAAGGTTATAAAGTAGAATGGCAATATCTTACCCGGCCGATCCTTATATTGTCGATGGATTGCACGAGTACACAATCTTTGCTTATGGCGGCGTCGCACAGTGGGCTGGGATTACAAAGTTGGGTCTTAAGAGCTGAAATGTATTTTTTTAGTATCTAGACATAAATTTAAAAAGTTTTTACTCTTTGACTTTTTTTAATTGGACTCGTACTTTCGGAGATATAGTCATATCAAATTTGTATGAAGAGTCATGAAATTTAAGTTTAGCAAATTAATTTGAAATTGAAAATAATGTATACTAAACGACCTGAAGTACTTCAATACTTACTTAGTACTTTAAATTTAAAAAAAATGTTCATTTTCCACCACCATAGGTAATATAGGTAGGTAGATATGACGTAATTTGTTTTGACACTTATTTCCGGGAATCAAGGGAATGCGCGACCGCAACATCAAGGTATGACACGTGTCGTTACCTGATTGGTGCAACGATAATAGGGCACAAAATGTACTATTGCATTCAAACGTACTTCAGTGTTCTATTACCCACCATAATAGACGCACTACCCTCACATATTTATTACTTATACAAATAAGTGAAACGAGTGTGAGTTATTTTGTGTTTGTGAAAATGTTTGAAGATTTGGTGGTCAACCTTGACCTTTTTATTATTTTAGAAAAGAGCGGCAGTATTCAAAATAATGACAGTTTGTTTAGTGAGATAAGGTCTAAATTTTTTGTCGAATTCGTAATCATCGTAAAGAAACTTTATTCAGAAATAAAAATAGCGAATGGTTACAAGAAACCATAATGTGGCCAGACGTTATGAAGTGTTTAATAACCAGTAATGAAGATCAGCCAGCACCGAGTACATCAACTCAGTATGTATCACCAGCAAAAGTTTCTGTCGATGTCTCCACCGAGCAAAGCCCTAGAAAACCGTTTTGTGTCGTTATCTGGAAAAACGATTCACCAAATTCATCATACTGGTGTCGTTCAATCTTTTTCGAATTTGTGAAAGAAAATAAAATAACAATTTTGCGTGAAAAAAGTGCTATTGAGGAAGAGATTGTTCATTTTGTAAAAACAGAAGTTGGAGAAATAAAGATTTCACACTCTTTATTGATGACAATGATAGAAGGAAAAGCAACATCAATTTTATGTGATACTTCATCTCAGAGATGCGACATTTGTAAAGCCACTCCAACTGAGATGAATAATTTGCCCTTAATTGCATCAAAACCAACTGATCCAGATCTCTGTAAATACGGATTGTCATCATTGCATATCTGGATACGAATGATGGAATGCATTCTGCATATAACTTACAGATTAACGATAAAGACATGGATAGTAAAGGGAGACAACAAGTGCATCATGGAAAGCAGGAAGAAAAATCTACAAGATGCTTTTAAAAATAGAATGGGACTTCTGGTAGATGTTGTCAAACAAGGGCACGGCTCCACGAATGACGGAAATACTGCTAATAGATTTTTTGCAAACCCAAACGTGACTGCTGAGATAAATGGTGTTAGTGAAGACTTAATTAGGCGGTTTGCAACCATTTTAGAGGCAATTTCATCAGGTTACCATATTGACACAGTCAAATTTCACGAATATGCTCAAGTGACCATGCGACTGTATTTGAAATTATATGGCTGGTATTATATGCCTTCAAGTGTTCATAAAGTTCTTATGCATGGTGCAGCTATTATTGAAAGTTTTGGTCTAATACCAATTGGACAGCTATCTGAAGAAGCTGCTGAAGCTAGAAATAAAGACTTTCGTAGGTACCCCCAACACCATTCCAGGAAATGCAGTAGAAAAACTACAAATGAAGACATTTTAAATAATTTGTTGACAAGCTCTGATCCACTCATCTCAGCAAAACGCCACAAACTTCGCAGAAAACATAAAACTTTGTCAGAAGAGGCACAAAGTGTATTAATAATTGAACAAACGGAAACATTTGATGATGACGAAAACGAAAATTTTGCATTCTAACGAATATGGATACTCTTGATAGTGATTAAATTAAAAAAGTGCAGTGACCAGTACCTGATTGTGATTTTTACTTGTTTTATTAATCCTTAGTGGATTAGGCCTAACGGGGAGACCACTACATAATAAAAAACGCGTCTGGTTCTTAACCTCTATGGTGGTGTGGAATAGAGAACAAAATTTGAAATTGCGACCAAATCGTAGAAAATCGCAACCCGAGCATAGGTGCTAAAATAGGACAAAAATACGTACTATACATTTGTAAAGTCAATTGTTTGAGAAAATTTGAGAATTTCTAGATTTTCAGGTTTTTTTGTTTTGCTTCATACAAAAATTACTTTGGTTATTAATAACTCCGAAAATACTCAAGTTATCTAAACGACCCTCAGATAAAAAAATACTTATAATCAATAGATAAATCCAACGCACTATTTAAATTTTCAGAAAAAGAAACTTTTTTTTTTAAACGCTAAGTCTTCTACCGGCCCGTTTCAGCCCACTGTGCGTCGGTCGGCCATTTATTAATAAAATTTGGAAGTGCTGTAATCAGACGTAAGCCAGATAAAGGCACAACAACACTTGTCGTTTCGTCGAAAAAGTTTACATCGATTTGATTAAGAATTTGATAAAAAATATCTACGGTCTCTATTTTTCTACGGTTTAATAAAAATGAGGATGATCCCTAAAATGAAAGCCCTTTACCTGCTCTATATACAGTACATACTTTCGTTGATAAACGCTTCTCAAATTAACTGGTCCCAGATTCCGCGGTCTACTTTCAGATTTCATTGCAGAGGTCTACGATCCACGGTAACGGATGATAATATTAGAGTGTTAGTGAACATGTCAGTTAAAAAACTAATAAAATTAAGCAGTCAATAATTATATTATAATTGTATAGATAAAGGTACGTTTTATAGATTGTCAAAGTAATGTGCACTTATATTTTGTGCCAATATAATTATGACGTAAAAAATCAATACCGATAAAAATGGATTTACGTCTGTTATTGTATACATATTTCGGAGAACACGTCTGTTGGCTAAACCTTGGCTTAGTTATAGCAATTGTTGGGTCAATTAGTTAGTGATGGGCACGATCGATTCGATAGTTCTAATTGTATTCTTGTGGACATGTATCAATTTTTAAAACTAAGTGTTTTGTCCTTAAAACTTAAAAAAAAACACGAAAACAAAACACTATTTTATCGTTGCAGAAAAAAATGTTTTAGATAAATCATGTTATTTAGTTGACTTTTCTTTTTCATTTATGAAAAGAGTCCTCTTACCCTTGGCGTAGCGGAATAAAATCGACAGTGTTGCATCAATGTCCAATACATTCCAGGACCACGCTACTTGTTACCGCGACCTTGAAGTCAATGCTGGTCAAAGGCCTCATCTTTCTAAGTACTCTTCTGCGCTGGGTCAAATATTTTTATTTTCAGCTCCACTCTTTGGTTCACATGAATTCAAAATATATTGTAATAAACAATCGTAATAATGAACTTATTACTACATTGATGGAACGTCAGGATTTTATTTTATAGATACCTAAGTATATTTTTACTTTAGAAACTCACTATTTTTAGGATTTTTTATAACATTTTATAATTTAATAGCGAAATTCAATTTAACTACAAAAAGTTATTTTGTTGTAAATCGAGTTTTTCTCAACAAGACTTACGTAAATTCAGGCATTAGCAACAAAGCGGAAATTAAACTAAGTTTTCTACGGTAGTAGTTTTACTTTCTCAGGATATCAGATAAAAGAGATTTAATCTTTCGTCCTACTTTGGTACGCCTCCTGTTTGCAAAAGAAAACAATACAAAGTAAGAAAAGATTTTTAGAATTCAATTTAGAAAACAGTACGGTCACATAAAACATTTACATAATTAACTTATTTACTTTGCGAAGAAAGGGTATATTTTTGGTTACAAACAACTGGTAATTTCATTATAAGGCGCTCCCTATCCGATCATTTGCCTATAATGTAATATATAAAAATAAAGTTTTTTTCTTTATTCATATTTAAGTAAATAATAATATGTATTGTGTTTTTATGGGCCTTAGTTGCTTAAAATAAAGGATAAAATAAAACAAATATTCGATTTTGTACATTCATTTTGTGGTGTTTTTTTCTCGTGGTAAAATCGTCAAAATAATGAGTCCTCCATTGTGGTGGGTGGGATTCACAATTTTCTTGATTTCAGAATACTGTTACGTAATATTTCAAACCATTTATCCATCAAGTTTGTAAAGTCAACAATTCAAGGGTGCGATCCGTCACCCACCTCAAACATTGGGTATGTTTGAGCTGGGTGAAGAATCTTACATACATTAATACATTTTGGACTACGAAAGAGACCCTTCTGTTGACTTACAAAACTAGAAGGTGGCTGAAGAAAGATCAACTATTACTTAACATTTTCTCTGATCTTTATTTGATAAGTAGATGTTTGATAAAACGGTTCAAGTAAAATTGTTCAATGCCCATTTTAACTCGTATAAAAAATACTTGTTTTCTTACATCGTGAAAATGAGCCTTAACAAGCTGCAAGACATTTCAAACCAGTTTGCCAGCATTACGTACTATTAATAGACAAAAGAATTCAGATGATCAAACAAATACCCTAATGTAGTTATACTTCCATTCCGATCTTTATTTTTTTTTCTCTTCATCGTCTAAGTGAGGAAAAACTCGAAGACATGAGACATTCTGCCAACCCGCACTTGGGTCCCATACTACATAACAGCCTACTGACTTGCACTGAGAGATGACCGTTTTCATAGAAGTGTTTCTTGAGCTTTCCTCATCCAGTCTCTGCCGGTCGCCTTTCGTAGGTCGCCACTCCATCATCCTGGCCGGCGGGCGTCCCACACTACGTTGACACAAGACAGGGCTCAGTGGCGCACATTGAGAGAGACCTATGTCTCAGTGGACGAATACAGGCTGATGATGATGATGATTGTAGTGGGTACATGACAGACTGATTAAGCTTATAAAAGTGGACTAGACTGGGGAAAAAACTTCTCAAAACGAGAAGTCTTTCAAGAAGAACGATAGCCAATAGAATGGAGTCAGTAGGTGGATCGCGAGACCGTCTCAAATCGCGATCATGGACGCAATAGAGCAACTAAAGAACAGTGCTTTTGAGTCAGTCAAATCTAACAGACCCTTCAGCTCCACCCGGAGCGAGAGGACTCATTGGATGTTTATCTATTTGAAAAAAGTAATAAGTTAAAGTAGTAAGTTATGTATTTTACACCCAATACAGTTTCGTATGGCCTGTGACAACCTCCCGCTTATCCTACTAATATTATAAACGTGAAGTTTGTATGGATGTTTGTTCCTCTTTCACACAAAAAGTACTGGACGGATTTGGATGCAATTTGCTACACCCGTCCTTGGGCTAAGGCTGCGTTTTCACTGAGGCGGAGCGGAGCAGAGCGGAGTGCGATTCACCAATCACATGGCTTGAGTGGAGAAGAGATGGTGATTGATGAATCGTCCTCCGCTCCGCCTCAGTGGAAACGCAGCCTATTCATCGAGTTGTAGCCGGTGAAACCGCTGCTGGCAACAGCTAGTTCTTCTATAATTATAAGATGGACCATATTATGAAGGGCACTGACTGTACATATATGACGTATATTGCACTACTGTCTAGGCACTAAAACCCTAGACTTTACGATTCTAATGAGGTTTACCCAAATTAAACCCATGTAGACAGCCATAAAGACAATTGTTTCACGTTTAATTACTTGTGGGTACTTTAGTGGCATCGTTGAAGCTAGCTACGAATTTCAATGTGGTTTTATCTTTCTGTTATGAAGAACACATGTGGTAGTAATTCTGTCATAATTGTGTCTATCCTCTGTCTCATAGTAACTCAATTATACAGGGTTATTTTTGAAAAATATTAACAACCTTTCTTGGGCTCCAAGAACTTCAATATGGGAAGAAGGAAACAAAAAAAAGAAGAACAATTAAAAATAACTAATATTCTCTTTGAAAATCTACAATACAGTAACCTAAAATGGATTCATCATTGTTATAAACTAAAACAACTTCTCTATTAAATTTCTTCTTTCTAAAAAAACACTGTAAAAACTGTCAAAAACAATAAAATAAAAACAAACCACCCAGACTTCCCAAAGAAAAGTTTTTTTTTTTGGGTTTATTTTTCTTTTACAAAAAGGTGTTGTTTTTAATCTTACTGACGGACTAATTTTTCCAATTTATAGATTCTGTCAACATGACAGATGCCTATTATTGACAGAAGATTAAACACGTTTTTCACACTTACATACCATTCATTTACATTTTACCATATCGCCTTGTTTTCAAACATTAATTGAGATATACGACAGACACAGAGCGCTCGCTTGTTTTTTTTTTTATATTCGATTGAATCTGAACGCCTCCTGTCGAAATGTTCACAAAGGCCTTTTATGGGGAAAATCATTTTCCGTGACATTCCTTTGGAATTCATTGCAAAAGTCATGAAAAACTGTTTTTTTTTTGGGAAGTTGTATTAGGTAGAGAAAAATAATTGGAAAATATTAAATGCATTGCGATGGAATTAAATAAACCTGGGCGATTTCATATGAAGGGTTTTTTTTAAACTTTTAAATGCGAAAGCCAACTGAACTGAATAATAAATATTCCACAACTATCACACAACGCCATCTAGTCCCAAGCTAAGCAGAGCTTGTGTTGTGGGTACTAGACAACTGATAAACATACTTATAAATTTCTAAATACATAAATATTATAGATAAATTACACCCAGACATAGAACAAAAATGATCGTGCTCATCACACAAACATTTGTCCTGGGTGGGAATCGAACCCACGACCTTCGGCATAGCAGTCAGGGTCACTAACCATTAGACCAACAGGCCAGAATATATCTCGATGTTTTCCTGAAAGTTAGTTTATAGTCTAAAATAACAAAAATCCTGTTTATTTTGTTTTATATTCCAATGCAACAGTTATTTTATTACATAATTATATTTGTTACTTTTTTTGCTGTCATTTCCCTTTCACTTTTAAAGGCTCCACATGGGTGCAATCTCTACTATATTATGCATTTTATACATACAAACCTTCCTCTTGACCCATTCTATCTTTAAAAAAAAACCGTATCAAGATCCGTTGCTTGGTTTTAAAGATTTAAGCATACATAGGGACAGGAAGAACTTTGCTTTAACTGTGTAGTGATTCTATTATTTACAAACTATATTTTTTTAACTAATTCCTTCACGGCCGGCAACTAACAAGCGAATACTTCGATTGTACTTTGTTAGTTTACACCAAATCAAATATTTGCTACCTCAAGCTTAAATAAATCAAATATATAAGTGTCAGTTGATGTTATGTAAAATATAAATAGACTTTACACAGACAAACATCGTTCGATCCAAGGTCCTTTCTGGCAGCATACCCAGACAAGGCTATAATTATCTGGACGACTCCAAGTTGTCTAGCCTTGGGTCTATCGGTCTATAAATTCACGAAGGAGAACGTTACACAATATGTTGATGTTACAATTTATGTTTGTCTGGTACAATAACTTTAGAAAATAGACTTAAGTTGATTGACCCTAAATCTATCGACATTTTAGACGTCTAAAGGAAAATATATTCTCAAAAATATGTAAATGTGGAACAAAAAATATGTAAAGGGCAACGTGGCCCTGAAACGCAATTGGAGGAACAGTGTGGACTTTTGGTCAGTAAGATTCTGACATTCTTTCGACCCACGGAGCGTAGCAAGGACTCTTTTCAAGATACATAAATGCACATAAAATAAATGTAAACAAGTAGGTATCGATTTTAACTCTGTTGAATGGTTGGTATTTTTTTTTGCCCAGCATCCCTACCATGAGTTTTTACTATTTTACTTTACAGAGTCTTTCCAGTATTTACAGCATTTCTTGTATGAAAAATGGAACAGCGGCTCTGGTGTGCGAAGAAGGAACTAATTTTTTCCTTGAAAATTGACAATTTGAAATTGACAATTTTTCAGTTGACTTTACTTCTCAAATACTGAAAACTCGTGCTAAAGGTACTGGACGAAAATAATTATGAGTTTAGTAAAAATGGTTTTAAGAAAAGATTTATTAAATACCCAGGTTATTTTCGTTGATCTCATCGAAAAAGAAAACTAACATTATAATCTATTGGCATTTTACCAAAATGTTGAGGTTTTCTAGTCTAAACTAAAATACCAATAAATTACATCGACTGTCGATTGGCGAAACATTATTTATGAGCCAACAAAAAACACTACTAGCAGGGTTAAAATTAAAGCCTGGTACAAAGTAGCAAGCTTCACAGTTTATGAATATTTATAAGCATCATTCGCTGCCACGTTTGCAATTTATTTTATTTTTTACCTAACTTCATTTAGGTCTAAATAAATAAAGTCGGTAGCGTGCTAGTTATTTGCGCGAGTCTCTTGCGTGCCTGCTTGCCGGGCGTGTCACGTACGTGGACATAAATTTTGTCAATCCCACTGCAGCTGTATAACAACTTTTCAATTAAAGTCTGAAACAATACATTTTTGCCTCACAATTGCGCTGATGAATAGAGTATTGTAAACTTCTTTTGACACATTTATTGTACAAAGTTGGTCGACGAAAAAGTATGAACTTTTCAAATGCCTGTGTCTTTTCAGACGCGTTGAATTGTTTTCTAAACATTTTGAAATTTCCATGAAAAAATTGATTCACTGAATTTTAGGATAGGACTGAGAAAAACCTCACGTTGCCTTTCAGGGAAATTTTATTGTTCCAGCCTCCAGAAACTCGAATTTATGATACTGATGGAATCTTACAACAAGAAAGCAATATTTGTTTGCTTTATATTTGCTTTCCATTGTGTTTTGTACTCAATATTATCTGTTCGCAATCATGGTCTTAAACAAAATGAAAAAAAATACTCTTCGCGGAATTTTATCATTTGGCGGATATTGTGAAATAAATGGACTGTTTAAATTTGGTCGAATTTAGTTCTAAAACTATTTCAGCAAAATATTCTCTGATTACTTTTTACACCTATTTATCTCTTTTTTTTTACGTGGTAAAATCATCAAATGAGACCTCCCACCCCGGGCAGGGCGAGAGGTACTGTCAGACTTGTACTGACGAAAATCCACGGTGTCCTTCAATAGCCCTTTACGTTCCGGGGTCACGGTGATGGTATAAGACCCGCGACCACACCTATTTATCCACAACCATTTCGAAACCTGAAAATTGGGGTTCGCACACACGCTCAAGAATAACTACAAATTTCTTCAATACTTAACTTGTTTTCTATTAACCTAAATAAGAAGAAAGAAATTCCGTACAACCTGAATGCTGCCTACATATTTCCCATTCACACAATGGTACAGACGCGTCCCACTTGTCGCGATCTCAGGAGGTAAAGCAACAGAGGCACAAAGTCTGCAGACAGACACTTGATAGAAAAGTCTAGGTGGTAGTTTCGCTTTGTTCCCAGAACTAACTTCGAGCAAAAGGAAGTTGGCGAACTCCAATGGTAATGTATATTTTTGTGCTGCTCGTATTTTGAGCCTTGTGTGCATGTATTGGTGACTGTTTTGAACAACAAATTGTTTGAAACTAGATATTTACATACATCATGAGTCAGTTAGAGTTTTCTAGAAAACTTTCGTGTTGGAAATTTTGATCTTGATATTTGATATTGGCATTATTAACGTAATAAATTATTATTATGGTGGGATGTGTTTGCATTATTTCTTCAAATATCTACAAAGAAAGTTCAGCATTTCAATAGCCGTATTCTGATTTATTCATATGTACTGAAGAATAAACATGGGCTTTAGGGATGATTTCTTGTCGGAAATAACTTAGTTTTCTTCTCCCATAGTTATTTGTTACAAATAAACGTAAGTAGTAAGCTTGAATTTTACATTCATTAACATGGTCAGTCAGGCCATAAATCAGAGCGTTAAAAGAAGTAGAGAGAATTTGTAATTAATTTCTCTTTTGTACAAAACTTGAAGCTGAACGATTCTTGAATGAAACCCTGTTTGGAGAGAAGTTTGTTTCTGCAGGAGTAGCCTGGCGCCGTAGAAAGGAGTTTTGTCGACGGAAGAATAGACAAAATTACAGAACGTAGAAATATTTTAATTGTTTTAAGCATGGTTATGTAAAAAATATTAAAAATAAACGTTCTTTTCTTCATGTGGAATGTGCAATGGTATTAATGAATCATAAAACTGGTTTTTTTTCGAGTAAATGGCCAAATTTTCAGTCAAAAAAGACACTAAATAATTATGAAACAAAACAGATAACAAATGTGAATTGAGTGTTTGACAAGAATTTATTTTGAATTGATTATCGTTTGTAAATTATGCATAAATAACTTAACTGACAGAAACGTAGAATAACTCAAGTTAATAATTACCTATAGATAATTTATGAACCATAACCAACCCAGGATTGTTAATGTTGTCATTTCATTGTTAACATTTAATATTATTATATCAACAGTACATAATTATTAACTACTGCTCGTGCAGTTTCCTCAGTCATAACAGCTACAAAGTTATTTTAACTATGAATTACTAATAGTAATAGTATTTCACAGAAATACCGATCATTGGAACAACGTTTCATATCGTCGTAATAATGATAGGATTGCTTTATGTGATTGCGGATACTTGATTATATTGTTTTGATTTCAATGTAAAATTTATAGAACATGGATTTCTAAGAGAAAACACGAGATCAATCGATGAAAATTATAAATTATTATTATCCGCTTTTAATGTGATATTCTATAAACATACCAATATTATGTGCTTTAATAATATATTGTATCAATTTTTACTTAAGCTTAATCTGTATTAAAAATAATCTACAAATACTTAACGATTTTTAGGAATTTTCATGCTGATTGATTGACAAATACATTTTTTTTTCTAGTTACCTATATGCAATGGTAACCCTTCATACACGAGTCCAACTCAAACTTGGCCGGTTTTTTTTTTTCTAGGACATGCCGGTTTCCCGACGATTATCCTTTCCCATTTTCAAGTAGTGGTCCCGACTGAGAAGGAACCCATGCCTTGCAACTTACAAGTCCAAGGTTACCACTGGGTCACAACTTCTTCAGTTGGTGTTTTTCACTGTGTTACCATACATTGGTATACGCAGCATTCTTTAGGCTGCTGTCCACATAATGCCGGGCAGTGGGCCAGTATGTTCGGCCAAATAATGAATTCAAAATGTCGATGTTTACACATTGGGCCAACGTGTGAACACTCTTTGCTAAGCTCGCCAAGATCCTTTGATTGGCGCACGAAAAACCGACAACATTCGGTTGGCCGGCCAATACTGCCGCCAACTACCAACATACAGGCTTTACTTGTAAAGAAAACCGTAACATCTGAAAATACACATCCATTGTTAGTCAAGTTTTAGTTCAAAACGTTTAAAACGTTTCTAGAGTACAGATGAAAGGATCACCGCAACTTTGATGTCGAGGCCGAGAAATACATTTAGTTAAATTGAGAACTCACCTTTTGAAAGTCGGTTTAAGAAGACATCGTCTTCTGTGTGTATTATAGTATTCATGCGAGAAGAGAGGATGTGTAGAAGGAAAAACTACTACTATAGATGGTCGTTGAAGTCATTTGTTGGTTTCCTTCATTAGTGTCCGAAGTGCTAACAGTGTCTGAATAGCTTTTTGTCAAGGTAATGATGCGTACCAGCGCCAACGCTTGTACCCACTCATCATTACCATGTGAAAATCTGTGAACATCGCCGTGTGGAGACACGTTCATATAGAGTATATGGAAATATGTGGCACGACTACAATATCGCCGCGATTCACTCGATTGTGCAGATAGCGCCTTATTCTTTTCAAAAACGCTATTATTAAATATTACAACTGACATTTCCGAAATCATTGTGTTCCATTATAAACTCTGTGAATCCCGGCCGAGCTTCCATATACATATTCTCGTAATAAACACTATGACGAATTCTCGAAGACTCGAAGTAAAGATCGCGAACACGTAACACATAGTTGACGACTGTCTTCTACTTTCATAGTCGACAAACCCAATCGATAAGGCACAGAATCGCGGACGAGCTGAAGGTAGTCCGATAAATTGGTTAAAGAAAGTTTTTTTTTTGCATATCGTGTGACATTTGTCATGCTGACATCATCATGATTTGTTATCATGTTCTTTTTTTTTTGTGTGTACCGGCTCTCAAATAAACACTTTTCTTTATTTGACGGCAAACTCTACCATTGGGCTCATTGGTTAAATCAAGAAGCGCCCCCCTTCTGGCATTTTTTTTTCAATACAGTAACGTCAACGATGCATTAGCACACTGTATTGAATATGGATTAATATAATTTAAGACCTACACGACTTCTGCCTAACATTATGTCTCGTTGGTATTTTGACATAAAAGTCTCAATAACTTTTTTCTCCCATGGTTTACAGGTTTGCTGTCATACAATGAAATGATACACTTTTCAAGTGCTTTTATTTGATATATGGATGGAAGTGTTACAAGGTGTGGGACGTTTTGTCCATCCTTCTTTTAATTTAAGGTGTGTTGATAGTCATCGTAATTATGAGTTAAGTATTACTAAATAAAACCTTCTTATTATTATTACTCTTAATTTATTCCCGGTACCCCGAAGGCATCCCCGCGACCTCCTGCGAAGAATTGGATATTATGAGTTCCAGCACATATTTGTACAGTTATCTTCTCTAAAGTCACCATCATACATATCAGTTCTTAATCATTTACTTCCAATATGCATTCGACCCTCCAAAGATCATTCATTATCTTCAAATCTAATATGATCACATAATAACGAACGTCGTCAATAATATCGAAATTGCCAATTTGTGCAGATTATTATCTCATACAAAAAGCCGACCATGCATGAAAGATCATGATTTCAGTACGCTTGGTTGTGCATGCCTAATTATTATTATCCTTGACTAAGGTATAATCGACCGTATAATTGTGACCCTGGAACGTAAAGGGTGTTGAATGAACATGGTGGATTTTAGTACGAGTCTGGCAGTCCCATCCTCTCCGCACAGGACTCGCTTGTTGATAGGTACTATCATCTAAAATACCTACATATAATATGCAATAACTGTGATCTGTAAGGCCAGAAAACGTATGGACAATGGACATATTTTTAATTCGATTTTTCTATATGTAATCACATTAAATAAAAGTGAGGAGCTCGTGGATAAATAATTACAGCCGCAAAGGCCGGTCTTCCCGGTTAAGCCGCGCTTACCGAGGTTGGTCTGTGGGTGGGTGACCATCCGTCAAAGACAGTTTCCTCCGTTCCCGAAAAGCGCAAATGATTAGTGAAAAAATTAAAAAATGCACGTACGGAATTTGGCAGGCGCAGAGACGCATAAAGCCGTTGGTCCCGGCTGTCATTTGTAGATCTTTGACAGTCGTCACTGTTAGTCAGAATCTCTAAAATCTGACATCCATTACCATGGGGTATCATATTACCCAATAGTAACTGGTTATTATGATACCCATGTAATGGATGACAAGACTCCATGGTGGGTTGTAGAGGAAACATAGGCAATAGCTCCATTTAAATAAAATACAGATACTCAGCTGCATCCGGTTTGACTGGAAGCCGACCCCAAAATAGTTTGGAAAAGGCTAGGCAGATGATGATGACCCTAAATAGGTGTCAAAATGCGTCAAAATGCATTCTGGGGAAATTCCCGCCACTCCTTCCAACTTTCACGATACTGAGCCTCCTCCTTCTAATTCTGACCAAACCTGTCCAGCTGTCCATTAAATATTATTTAGGGAGGTACTATGTTTTGCATAACAAAGACCGTATGAGCGGCTTTATCTAAGCACATCGTTTACGCAAATACTTATTTGATAAGATAGTTCAAGATTACAAAAACTTGTTTACAAATACATCTAGAATATGGCTAAAGAATAATAAGGTCAAATTATAAGCAAAGTCGGTTTAATTAATGAAGAAAATGATCTACATTTTATGTCTAACTACCTTCCTTCTTCTGAATGTAAAGTGAGGTCTCAGTAAAAGGAGAAGTCTTTTAAAAGGCGGCCTTTGACCCTTTGAACAGTTTGTCCGTTTGATACTTGAAACGAATCGAATTATGAATGCTTATTTTATTTTGTTGTGAATCGGCTCATGGGGCTATATGAGGCTAATGGTCACGGGTCAAAGAAATCCAGTTATAATGACACTGTCTTTTCGATTCAAACATTTTAATACAAGAGTAAGACTGCAAGAGACGCGATTTTGGTTTTGCTTCATCATCATCATCATCATCATCCACAGCCCATCTTCACCCACTGCTGGGTATAGGCCACTCTTTTATTGTGCCAAGCTCCACGGTCTTACACCAGCCTCACCTAGGACACTCCCGTAGTGGCAACAATGTCGTCTGCCTATCGCTCATTTGCGGCAAGAACGTGTTAACGAAGATATGTATCGTTATGGAATAATGATACAGTAGAACCGGCGCATCGCGCTCTTCTTGCTGCTAAAACGCGATATTTCTAGCGCCAAAAATGGCCGAGTTATGAGGGAAAAGGTAGGCGAGTATCGGTTTAGCGCCATCTCTTTCCACCCTTAAGTTTAATGCAAGATCGTGACAAGTCAGTTGTCGCCGCTCGCTTGAGGAGGAAAGTGCTGCCGGATTGCGGCAAAAACGTAACAACTCATGGTGCCACGGTTTTGATGAAAGGTATATAGAGCTTTTTGTTTTTTTTGTGATTTATTTTTGCAGCTATAACGGGACATTTTGTATGTGGGTCATTATTGTAGTAAAAATAGTAATCGCTTGCTATGGTTTTCATAGGATTGTACCGTTGTTGTTGAAATAAACAATGTTTTTAGTTGGTTAATTTAAGATGTTCCGTTACAGTTGATAATAAACGTACAAAATGTTTGGTCTTAATGTTGGTTATCTCCAGTTAACACATTTTTGATAAAATATAATAAAATTTTACAACGAATAGCTTATAATGTTGCATTATAAATGATTAAAACATTGTCTAATTACAATTTATTTTTCACATATAATGTTTGAAAATCCAAACCCAGAACCTCTTAGGTTTAAAAATGGGATTAAGTTTGTATGAAAATAATTTAATCTCGCTCGATTTACTTAAAATTTTGCAATGTACATTTATCGGTCGCGGGACATATTTGGTCGCGAGACTTATTTCCATCACCGTGACCCCGGAACATGAAGGGCTATTGAAAGACACCATGGAGTTTAGTCACTACAAGTCTGACAGTCCCTCCCGCCCTGCCCGGGGTGGGAGGACTCATTTGATGATTTTACCACGACAAAAAAAAATGTGCATTTATCAAAAAATCGATGAAATAAGTGTTTGATAATTGTAAACCCGACAAACGCATCCTCCCGGACAAAATTGTGTTCAAAATACTCGTTAACTGTGTATATGATTTTTTTATGAATGTTACATGTATGACGTACTTAATAAAAGCAAATACCATTTTTTGTGGATTTTCATTCGTCTCTAAACTTCTCTAAGGTATTTTTTTCATAAAGACTTCATGAAAAAGAACACATTTGGGCCACTTCAATCCAAAATGGCGCCTATTGCAGACACTCCTTGAGGTCTAAAACTCATATTTTTCATGAGTAGTATACTTATGCAATACAAATAAATAAAATGCATCCAAGGCAAAGCCTCTTTTTTGTCCCGATTGATTAGACTATAAATCTTATCCTAGGAATTAATGGAATTTTACCTAAGTTATAAAAATGAAAAGATAATATCGATTGTTTGAGCAGCAGCACTTCTTCATCATCACAGTCATCATCAAGTTTTCATAAGATGTTTATTTGATTTACGTGAAACTTAATTATGATTTTGTTTCCTAATATTACTGACATACTAAACAAGGCTTGTGATGCTTATCATAATTATGCTAATATGGCCTTCCTTAATATTTAATAACGTCACGTCTATTGCTAACGGTTGTGAGTAAAAGTAACCTACAGATATTAGTGTCTTGTTATAATTATAATACTTTTTAAAATGTGACTAATGACTTGTATTTCAGCGAAACTTTCACAATAACTTCGCTAAAATATCTTTAATTTCGTAAAACATAATACAAAAATACAGAGATTTTTACGACAGTAACGTGTCTTAATTAAAATGTTCCATACGTTTAGATTCCAGATTATCAATAAAACGTAACAATACGACATAACTTGTAAAGGG
This sequence comes from Agrotis ipsilon, assembly GCA_028554685.1. Lineage (NCBI taxonomy): Eukaryota > Metazoa > Arthropoda > Insecta > Lepidoptera > Noctuidae > Agrotis > Agrotis ipsilon. The sequence goes on from CM052965.1 coordinate 11,148,278, forward strand.
TTCGGTTTTTATTCGTTTTCTTTTTCAAGAAAAGCGGTTCATATCTGTTTATTTTGCAATAGTGCATTTTTTTTACAAGAATAACGCAACAAGGAGTACCCTTTTTTAAATTAATAATCATAATAAATTTAATAACTGACTTAAAGGTCTGAATGCAATTGATCCATAAAAACGAAAACCTTGAATTTATATTGTATTGAGCTGAATAGTCTAAACATAATAATTAAAAAGTTACACGAATTTTAAACTTTCAAATGCGTTTTACCACAAGTTGAGATTTTTACCTTGTCACGTTCTTGCCGCAAATGAACGCTATGTCGTCGCCGGACGACAAACATTCTTTTTCCATTTCCTGGACGCAACTTTGTAAAACAGGATTTTCAAAGGTTTCAAGTATAGAGAAAAGGCTATTCATCATCATCATCTTATAATGTTCCCACTGCTAGAACACAGGCCTCCTCTCTGTGAGGGAGTGGGCTACAATCCACCACACGGGCCCAGTGGGGATTGGTAGATGTCACATATTTTCGAATTTGATGGTTCTAGGACATGCCGGTTTCCTCACGATGTGTCCTTTAGCGTTTTGAGAGCAGTAGTGATGAAATAAATTACACAAAGTAATGCTCCTGACGGGGTTCGAACCCACGACTAACAACTCGTAAGTCGGGACCAACACCGCTGGGCCACCACTGCTCTCCTTTTGGAAAGGCTATTAATTTTCTGTAAAAATAATCTCATTAGCTTTTCGGTATATTTATATTGTTCTATAAAGGTCTTAGCTGCATTAAAACGATTAAATTCTATAACACATTCACCCATTTGAATTAAGCATCTCATATGGCTAAGCTGTGTGGACCACAAACCTCATACTTGTGCTGATGCCAACGCAAACTGCATGGTAACGAGATACGGGCATGTCAAATAGAACATTAAAGCAAGATGAACTCGGTTCAAATGCGAACGTTCTAGAATCTATGGTCATGTCGAGTGGATTTCAAAAATGGAATTAACGATAAGATTATAGATCTGTATTGCATGGAATTATTAAGTTCTGTGTTTGAGTTGGATATTAACTATGATTCACATGAAAATATCAAAAGAGTCTACCTAGTTTTTTTTTACGTAGTAAAATCACCAAATGAGTCCTCCCACCCATGGCAGAGCGGGAAGGACTGTCAGACTTGTACTGACTAAAATCCACGGCGTCGTTCAATAACTATGGGATTCTTGCCGGTTCTTCTCCATGGAATCGACCAACCCGAACCGAGCACCTGTTGTCAACGTTTTATAAATGGTATTTTTTTTTATTATTTGTTTTCTTCATGGGCCTATGAGAAATAAAAACAATTGACTTTGACTTTGCCCTTTATTTTCCGGGGTCACGGTAATGAGATAAGTCCCGCAACCAAGTCTACCAATTTGATAAAAAGTTTGGCCCAAGATTTTTGTTCCTAAATCTTTTGATACATGTAACAAGCAACGTAACTCTCCACTAACAAGAAAATAGGACAGAGACATCCATAAATCTGTCATCCAAGCACACAATACAAACTATTCTCAGTTGATACTAAACCTTCATTTATTTTAACTGTGCTACCTGCATGAGTGAGATAGTGTGAATAATCCTATGATTTAGTGAGCATTCTGTTTCGTTAGTTGGCAAGCCGAGATCAATACATATGTGAGTACTGTGACATTCTGTGGCTTTGCTCGGCTACGTTTTTGATCCTTTGTAAAACAAATATTATTTAGTTCCCTCAAACTTGAGCTGAATAGTGCTGATATAATGTATCATGTTCGTGAACGGGCGCTGTCAGTTGGCACTGGTCATTTCTTAGCTGCTATTATCAATTTCAATTTGTAATTATTATTTAATTTTTGAATTGTCTTTTTTCTTCTTGTGGACACTTTTAACTTGTTACATTGTTCTCACATAATGTACCTACCATCTGAAGATGAATGATGTAACAAAGGTACTGTAACAATTTTGGCGATTGAAACGAGTTTTTATGGAGTTTCTTGCCCGTTCTTCTCCATAGAGATCTGCATTGGAATGGGCATCTACTGTACTTTCAGTTTTTATGTCTTGTAACTGGGACTGTAGCACCACAACTATTTTTAGTACTAGTTTCATTTTATGTCTCTTGACAATTTAAACGTGCCTGTTGAAATTAATGATTGGATTTGATTAAGTACTCTATATTATTTATTTTTTAGATTGAAGGGGCACGTAGCTAGATTTAGCTTCCGCGTCACGGACCACGCGCCACCTGCGGAAAAGTCATTGTAGATACTATATTTTTATTTACGTTTGATGTAATCACAACACTGGAGCCGGCTCAAAACGACTTCAGTCCTATTTTTTAGAACTACTTTTTAAGGTTCCGTACGTAAAGGGTTAAAACGGGTTACTATTACTAATACTCCGCTGTCCGTACATCCGTCTGTGTGCCTCTTTGTCTGTCACCAGGCTATACAGGGTGAATTTTTCATCTGGGCATGGATGGCTATATCCGAAACTATGAGGAATATCGAAAAACGTTGAAAGGAGTCCCGAGGCCGATTTTGATGAGAACTAAAACTGCATCATTGCATTTTAGAAAAATCAATAATCCTGGCCTGTAATCGAACCCACTGATTTTGGAAAAAAAATCACACCCTGTATTATTTTACCATTCGATTGCTGCTAATAAGAATCAAATTCTGGGAAGAAATGATATACGGCAAACAAGATTTCATATTAGTAAGTTTTAAAATAAAGAAAAAACAGTAACAGTAATTCTACAAAAGTATTCTCTTATATTTACTACAGCGGTGCAGACTCTTACTCTCCGTGACACCGATTGAGGTCGTTTGTGTAGCCTTATTTTTATTTATAGTTTTAAATGAAAAGCAAAAGCGATAGAACATGGAAAAAGTCTTACGACTTAGAAAGCTATAAGCCTTATCTGGATCATCGCATTCATAAACATTTGATAAAGGGATATTTTGTATACATTTTTAAATCTAATTCACATTTTTTAGAGTATTAGTCAGTAGTCACGTCGTTTTACATGGTACCAATGGTTATGGCACTTCATTATTTGACACGTGTGATCTAGGTATTCCACTTAGGGCACCCGCTGACAATGGCACCTGAGTTACAGGTACCTTATCTATTCGACATAAAGCTCCTGTCAAAATTTTTCGCAGGTGCCAGGTGCCGCCCTAACTGGAATACCTCGTGTGATCGAACAGAGCCAGTTCAATTCAAAGATGTATTACTTTTTAATCTTGTTGGTTGATTGATTTCTATTCGTAACTTAAAATTTTTGATCAGCAGATCATTCGGCTTGATGGAGATTACCTTGAAATATGTCGTTAGTGTCGCCTTAATTGTGTACAATCTTATTACAATTTTGATATACACAGTATTTCAATAGAATACTATCACATGATTTTTATGATCCAATACAATGATAAAATTGAAAAGTTACTACTTGTATATTACTATTACTATTACATCTCACATTTGATCTCATGTATACACGATTATTTCAATAGAAAATAATTACATTGCTTAAATCGCCCAATTTGTCCTGTAACAGATTTTCAACTATAACACAAAATGCAAAAGGCATTTATTACATTACATTCGATTGACAAAATTTTAAAGATTGGCGTAGGTTAAGGTAGGGTAATTATGCTGGCGATGGCGTATTTACAGCGAGACTGTACAAGTACATTACAAATTCGCAACTGTACATTAAAAAAAACGGTAAAATCTAACTATTTTTCAAGTTTCAATAAATATTTTCGAGCTCCTAAAACATAATCTCTAATACAAGTTTCCCAATTAATCGTTTGTACGTCGATGTTAAATGTTTCTCTGTCAGCAGCAGTCATAGTTTTCACAAGATTTTGTACATTATCGTCAGTAAACTTCCATTCGTTGAGTAAGAAGAATTTTACAGCTTCTATTACTTTTTTGAGTTTTCCTTGCAGTTTCATTTGTCTGTAAATAATATTGACCACAATTAAACATTATTCAGGAGCTCGTGGCTTAATAATTACGGCTGAAGTGGCCTATCTTACGGGATAAGCTGCATTTGCCGAAGTTGATCTGTGGATGAGTGACCATCTATCATCAGCGAGTTTCATCCGTGCACGGATAGCACGTAAAACCGTTAGATCCTGGCTGTCATTTGTAGATACTCGTATTTGACAGTCATTACTGTTAGTCAGAAATTCTTAATTCTGACAACCAGCTGACAACCAGTCAGTTACCCAGTTACTGGATTGAAGAAACCCGATAGGCAGTCGCTCCATGTAAAATACTCATATTCAGCTGCATGCGTTTTGACTGGAAGTCAACCCCAATATAGTTGGAAAAAGGCTAGATAGATGATGATGATAATTAAACATACCTATGGCACAAAAAATAATAAAAATGATTCATTGTGTATAATAAAAACTCCAGCAACAAAAAATCGAAGGCCCTACATAATATATTTTTAACAACATTAGACTAATTTTCAATTACCTACAAAGGATATCTGAAAAACTGCCTTCTTGCAAAATAACTCCTCCTTTAGGCCGCTATGGAAGTTGCTATTTTGAAACAATAACGGGGTTGTCATATTGTTTCATACGGAAGTATAAAAGGAAAAGAAATAAAGGGTTACTCACGTTGCTTTCCTCCCAGTTAATATACACCATAAATCAATCAAATAAGCAGGAATAATCTGCAGTATGAAGGTTACTAAATTATACAAAAACCTTCTAGGGGTGAAAAATATAAAGGGGAACGGATATTCATCTGTAAATAATGAAAAGAACAAAATTATTGAAAGTGCTATAACAAGAAAAAGAAACAACAGTGTAGCTTTCTGAATTTCTATACGGATTTCAGTGTGTGTTTCTGAATAACTTTTCAATGTCCAGACGCCAGAATACAAGCCTACCTCAATCTGTCACTTTAATAGATGTTCAACCTTATTATCACAATAATAGAAGGTTAATGTTCGATTGATAAAATTTTACAGATCGGAGTAGGTTGACCTGCTGGCGTCTGTACAGTAAATTAAACATTGAACTTACATTTCTGATGTAAAATTGATTGAGTTGCGCTCGTTATTAATTAATTACTGTATCACCTTTGTAAAATAAAATTTAAGATTAATTAAAAAGAATATGGATAAATTCTTGATGGTCTGTTGTGTTGTTGTTCATTTGAAGATATTATATTATGAGCGAGTAACAGCACGCGTAGCATGGCGATTCTATCTCTTTTCTACCAAGACAAGATAAAGTTATTTCATCGTTATTCCTATACAAATCGACTGCTTTTTTGCACAAGTATGACACGATTCGTACACCATTAAAAAATAGAAACATATCTCTTCTATATTTTAAACATTGATATGCTTAAATCGATAAAAATATTTTACGTTCTGTCATTTTGTCTATTCTCGCGTCGACAAAACCCATTTCTACGGCGCCATGCTACGCGTGCTGTTATTCTTATATAGTTATTTTCATCATGCCTATTTGTCGTGTCACTTCGACAAAAAACTTACTTAATTTAAGTCTGAGGACCAACCTCCTGGTGATGGCACTGGCACCATCACATGTGATGGGGTTTGAACGGCCAGTACAGCAGTTATACACTTTAATTTGTTTTGATCTGGAATTAAATAAAAAAAAGTGAGAATAAGTTCCATTCTGTCACAAATATTTTTGCCTGTTGCAGGTGGGACAAAAAAGGGGAAATAATAAAACAAAGAGAGAAAGGATTATTCTTATGCAAAACTAGACGTAAAATAACGACTAAAAAAGCTCTGTAGCCACAGACTTTATTAAAGCTTGATCAAACTGCTAACAAAAAAAAAACGAAATTTATTTGTCTGTGTCGGCAATCAGTCCACAAAATAACCCTGTCCGTACCGGTTTCAGCGATCCTAAATTACATACTCACCGTCTTTACCACAAAAAAAAAATAATAATAATTTGTTGAACACTTGTCTAAACTGTCAATATCAAATCGTCATTTCACTTTTATTTAGGGTTCGTTTTGCAGTGATCCTACTTTTTTAACCGACTTCAAAAAAAGGAGGAGGTTCTCAATTCGTTAGACAAGTGTTCAACATCTGTTTAAGATTTTGTAGTACGACGGTTAATGTTTATAACAATAAACCACTTACTTCTGACATTTCGTTGCAGCAACTATAATGAGGTTCGTAACAATATCGACTGGGACTAAATCTGTGACGTTGCTGCCTCTGCCCTTAGCCACCTTCAGGACACCAGCCGACATCCCAACGAATAGCCCAGTGGAACCGTTCCACGTGTCTATCCACCCAGGACATGGGTCTCTTAAGGCTGATATCACTGGAAAAATAAGATATAACCTGACTTAAAACAAAGGATAAGAAATAATACATACGAAATTCTCATATTAAGTTGTCCAAAGCTAACATAGGCTGTTAATGCAGCGGGCTCATACCAGTACCCTTAGCACGAGTTTTCACTATTTTACTTTACAGCGTCTTTCCAGTATTTACAGCGTTTCTTGTATGAAAAAATGGAACAGCGTCTCTGGTGTGCGAAGAAGGAACTAATTTTTCCTTGAAAATTGTCAATTTGAAATTTTCAGAGTTCCAGTTTACTTTACGTCTCAAATACTGAAAAACTCGTGCTAAGGGTAGTCTGTGGTAATACGTGCCCATGACTTTACTAATGAGTAGGGTCTGTAGAGTTTTGTCGATATTATGATTATCATCACGATTATCAGCCTACAGCAGATACCGACTGCTCTCATCCAGCTGCTACGGTCGAAGATCGACGCTCCGCCCAGCCTACGGGCATCGCACCCGTTTGCCAACACACAATAGCCATCGTTAATTACCTAATGATTGTATGTTTGGCAAACGGATAAGATGCCCTTAGGCTGGGCGGAGCATCGATCTTCGACCGTAGCTCTTCCAAAACCCGCCATCTTCCATTGCGATGGCAGATAAGTAAAAAAAAGTATAGTAAAGAGAATAAGTCTAATTTTGTCACAGTTAATTTCGCCTGTGGCAGACGGAATGAAAACGAAAGAGTAGCCAAACTGTAACCATAATACAAAGATAGTAAATAATAAATAAATTAGACGTTAAATAACGATTAAAAAGGCTCAGTAGTCACAGTCTTTAAAGCTTGACAAAAATGCCAAAAAAAAATTTGAAACTTATTTGCATACGAATGTATGGATTAATAGTATGTAAGTTGTGAAGATAGATAATTATGTACGTAGCTTTCATTATGTGAAAGATATACAGGGAAAAACTAACAAAAAGCAAACACACTTCAATAAATTTCATTATAAATAATTCCTTCAAGTATTTCTTCACGGAAACAGCAATTAAGCTTAGAAAACAATATTTTAGTGCCGAACTCATTAATTTCAAGAGCCATTCCCAAGTATAATTTAATCTGATTACCTATGGATGGTCTGACGATGGCGGCCGGTAATACTTCGCATTGCTTCATAACTTGCTCTTCCGCAAACGCTTTTGAGAAAGTGTATGTATTGGGTTTCTTTCCTGTAATAAATATAATTATTTATCTTCATAAAATAGCACATTAAAAAAAAATCCTATGAACTTTACTGAAACCCCAATTCGATAATGGCAACCTAGTCCCAAAAAGACAAGTTCTTTAATTGGCCATTTCTCCAAACGTCTAACACCCAAAACGGCCAATTCTTTGAAAGCCTAATTCTCAAAATGTCAAAAGATCAAAATAGAATTTTTCTACTTTATCATAGAAATCTTAGTTTTATTTCTCCCTGTTTAACTAGATTGTTTTATGTTATGCTAAGATTAATAAGTATTATACACCCAAATGTAGAAAAAAAATAATTTTGATCATTTGCCATTTTGAGAAATAGGATTTTAAAGAATTAGACATTTCAGAACGTTTGGAGAATTGGCCCGACTAGGTTGCTGTTTTGCGAATTGGCTTTTTGCGCCTAAACCATGTAAATTATGTCCGCCAAGAACAGGCTTGGACCCCACCATTGGTTAGAGCTCCAGAGGCAGGAACCTTCTCACAATGTGAGCCGTATCGAGGATTACTCTGAGGTTTTTATCCAATCACCTAATCCTTCTCCTTAGGCGATTGCATCAAGGACTTCAAAGCACTCCTTGATAGATTTTAAGCCATTGGCACTTAGTTCATTAAATTGTTTTATTATTGATAATATTTTAGACACCAGCTTTTGTGTTTTCGACGAAAATCACACTATGATGTGTATAATTCAGAGCAGCGTCGATATTTGCTAATGCATTTTGTGGGAACCATAAGCCCATTATTGACTGGTTGAGTAAATAGCTGACTAGTGCCACTAACCGTTTCACACTATTTCCAGTACTGTACATTTATGTTCAACAATTATTTTGTTACAGAAAACAAAATATGTATAGTCTGTCAAGACAGCTGCTTAAAAAACATAAAATGGTGGGTAAATAAGCTCTTACCAATAAACTTGGACACAATCGTGTCATTTTCTGAATACATTTCAGCAAAAAGTCTAGCACCTTCTAATTTCATTGGCATAGGATACACCACTTCATCGACGTCGTTTCTGTCTGCATTAGTGAATGCTGTAGATACGTGCACAAAAGCCTGCGTAAAATAAAAGCCAACTTAAATAAAAGTAGCATACGATAAACTTTTGAAATAGATCATAACGGCAAAAAAGTAGCTTGCCGTTTTCCATTATTAATATTTGAAGCAAAAAACGCAACCCTTTTTACGAAAATTAAGCGGACGGCGAAGTGCAGAATTGGCATAGTTTAAGCACAGTTAAAGTTTACAAAGTGAAGGGGTTCAGTACCCTTAGCACGACTTTTCACTATTTTACTTTACAGCGTCTTTCCAGTATTTACAGCGTTTCTTGTATGGAGAAATGGAACAGCGCCTCTGGTGTGCGAAGAAGGAACTAATTTTTTCCTTGAAAATTGTCAATTTGAAATTGTCAAAGTTCCAGTTTACTTTACGTCTCAAATACTGAAAACTCGTGCTAAGGGTACAGGAAGTTTATATTTTTTAACTATGCTTATGAAATACATGAAACGTATATAGGTCTTTTCGAAGATATTCTCATTTAGATAGGCTATATGAGAAGTGTAACTCCTAAAATCTTCACTATATGTTTTTTTTTATACATGTTTTTGCATGCTGTGTCTATCGCCTAATATTGTACACTAGGCTGGTATGTTTGCTTGTCTTGTTTTGCCATAAAAGTGTAACAATTGTAGATAGACCATATAAATAAATAAATAAATATTTGCATGTTATTGTACATACCCCAGTTCAATTGTTAAAAAAAAACAACATCGATCCCCTATTTGCACGAGCGGTATTTTTCGGACGTTGAAAAAGCGCTGAGTTGCAACAAAAAGGTGTATTGAACTTAAATATTATTATCACCGACCACCACTCAAAGTCAAATACAGTTCGAAAGCGCTGACGTGTGAACAGATATAATACAGAATTACATTTGTTCTATTTTGGCGCTTTTATAACGCCCATTAAAAAGCGTTAAAAAGCGCTTGTGCGGCTGAGGTCTTACCTACTATCATGATGCTCAATGAAATCATAGTTAAATGCAAAAACATTTCCGAATTTTGTCGTGTGTTTGCATAAACGAAACGAAATTTATTCAACCAGTCAGATCTAATTTTAAAGGTTTTAAAAACCTCTCTCACCTCTAATTTTTTCATACGTTGACATAATTGAATGACATTTTCTGTTCCATTTATGTTGATCTGCATGGCCTCTTTAAGAGGAAGCTGGAAGACTACTGTAGCTGCTAAGTGAAATACCACTGAAACCTGAAATCATATAAAAATGTATTAAAACTAGGCCAACTACGACTTTAGCCGACTAGTCGGCTACAATTAAGACGACTAGTGACTACAACTTCGACGCTTGCATTGCTAGTCTTAGGATACGTTTTATCTTGTGATTTTGGGAGAAAAGTAACGAAGTTTTTCATAATTGTGGCACTGACAACAATCCTGCCCTTCCCATTTGGCATCTGAAAAACTTTATTCAGAAATGAGTAGCCAATTAAAATGGTCCAACAAAATCGGAAACAGGGTCCGGGAAATTCAGGGTCATGAACTTGATCAGATGCCTACCAAGAGCCTCCATAGATACTGTTCGAGGCTCTTGGCAAATAGGACATCTGTGAAAGAGAGTGGACTGCAATACACAGCGCAGATCCAGTGTGAGTTGGTAAATGTCACATGTTTTGGAGTTTTTAGTTCAGGGATATGCAGATTAATTATCCATTGCTCTCTGTTAAAAGAAAACATCGAGAGAAAAAAAGCAAATCATTTGGTGTAATTTATTTATGATGAAATAATTATATTTTGAAGTACTTTGCCTGACTGGGGACAAAATCGTAACCTACAGCTCATAAATCTGGGCCGATGTCACTTAGCCACCATTACTCTCCTGTAAAACATTAGATAGTTATTTTTTTTTTATGAAACAGAGATTTAAAGCACCTAGACTCTTAGCTAACGTACCTCGTCCTCCAATATTTTTAAAACATCATGCGGCAATCCAAGATGTTCACAGGTAATGTCCCCACTAATGACTGTAATCTTTTTGAGCTCCTCTTTTTGGGTACCTTTTAATCTGTCGAAAACCTGAAAACATTCATTTGTTATTTTAAATTAATATGTAGATGTCACTCGGAACATTTTGTTCTGAAAAAAGTCTTCATGTTTGTTTTCAGGTAAGTAATACTATTTCCATTACCGTAAAAAAACATTTTGGTAAAATAATAATGATGTTTTAGTAGTTTTTTGCATGACGAGTAAGGAAACACTTTAAAATATTGCTGCTTAAAAAATGTACCTCTGATGCAAAAGTACTATTGTATTTTGTCTATCATTTTCGCTTCTTCCCAACTGCTCAACTAAACTGCCCAACTGCTCGAAACTGCTCAACTATCTTGTCAATTTTGAAGACAGTTTCCAATCAGTTGGCATGTGTCAATAAACGTATTTTCTTTCTTTCAATCCAATCGAATTAATTTTTTTATGGCCTCTAGCCGTTCAGGAGTTTGTGTACTGCTTACTCGGACAATCCTGTGGTGTGCCGTGACTCTAAGGCCTCCAGGCAGGGGATTACAAACTAAGAATTCAAAACTCAGCGACCAGACGCTAACCTTGTGAGGTACGGACCTCGGCTTAGAGCGTCACGGAGGGAGGTCAGCAAGGGACAGGCTGACTCTGAATGATATTAATGGTTAGATTAATTAAGTATTTAGTACAGTTTAATTGAAGTTTCTGACTGTCTTACATCCAAAGCCCAGTTATAGCAGTATAAAATGATACCCCCTGAAGTGGTCTGAATGTCAGACTTTCGGCTCTCGTGGCTGCCATTAATCATACAAGGCAATAAATTATGTTAATAAAAAAAAAACTGGTGTTTCATAAAAAATGTTTTTCCGTTGATTAATATTTAAAACACCTGAATTTCTTTTTGATCTTTCAAGGCTTTTTTTTTTTTGTAAAACTTGTTGATAACTATAAGTACTTTCAGCCTGTGAAACTCTGTTAATTGTTTACAAATAACCTTGTCATATAACTATTACGAGTTCTTTTCTGCTATTTTTATCACGGAAAAATATGAAATGCTCGTTTGAACGTATACTTACTGGTGAGCTAGTGATACGCGCCAGTCGTTCACTCGCCTGTTCTCCATGCTTATCACGTACTAGGACATAAATTTTGTCAATCCCACTGCAGCTGTACAGCAACTTTTCTATTAAAGTCTGGAATTATTAAACATGCTGTTTTGAATACTATTTAGAAGGAAACTGCGTGCATTCATATTCCTCATACTTTTAATAATAAAAGGAGCAGACAGAGCGATGTGAATACTCAGAATGCCGAGTCACAATTTAAATTTAAATTTTTGTCTCATTTTACTTTGATATCTTTTTTGTGTATACGAACAAGGATCTAATTTAATTTGTTTCAGCGAATTAACGTAAAAATTTGTGCTAGGGCTTGTTGTATTTATTACAGCACTGAGAGATAATAATTTTATTACTTTATAATTCATTCAAGCAAATAAATTCATACTAATATTAAATCACATGGCTGTAATAAAAAATAAATAAATCTAAAAACAATATTTTGATGGAGCGAGACCACTGAGATTTAATACACGCGGAAACAATAGTTTTTTACATTTTATAGACTTAAATAGAAACGATAATACACTGATTTAGGTCAAATCATCTATTGAAGTCGTTATTTTTCTTTGTGTAGAGTAAATAAAAAAAAAAACGAACAAAGGCTTACCTTGCCAACAAATCCGGTACCGCCCGTTAAAAATACAGATTTTCCGGAATAAAACGATGCCACATTTGGTCCTTTGACATCTGACATTTTAAATTGTATTTGTATTTTCAATCAGTCACCTTAGAGATAGAGATAAAATTAAAAAGAAACAAATTTACAAAGATAACGGCAACAACTCCACACCAACTTAGGTACAATTAGATATAAAAAAAACAATTCATATCACTTCACTTATAAATGACACGTCTAAACTTTGCACTTTTATGATTTATTTTTATTATCTTTTTATTGGAAACATAAAAATTGTGCAATTAATTATCCAAATTATACAGCTATTTTATTGTTATAACAGTCATAATAAACCATCTGTGGATTGTTGCATACAATCATTATATGGCATTTTACATCAAAAATCTAATTATAAGTAAGAGGGGTCAAAAGACCATGAGTCAGTTCAAGAAAAGGATGGTATGGCCGTACTTTATGCTTGGCTGATCCGTTTAAGGCCCATAGTCCAAAAATATTGAACTTGGGGTCTTTGTTATGGACAGTTATCTAAACATCATTTTATAAAATGGGTGGATCAGCAAGCTGTTAGACTAACTGAATCCATTATGTTATTTCTGTTTCACGTCCCAGAGCCAGCCAGTCTTACCATGGGGTTCGATAGGCAGTCGCTTCATATAAAATACTGATATCCAGCTGCATCTGGTTCGACTGCAAGCCGACCCCAATATAGTTAGGCAAAAGCAGGCATGATGACACAGAAAAATGGATATTTGATGGGACCAAATTTGGCAACCACTTACGGGTAGGCGTTGAGTTGGAACGAACCGGTAACCTGGTAAAGACCGCAGGAATCTCCTGGGGACGTGAAGCACAGTACCTGGTGCTGTAGCTTGAGGATGTATGTCAAGTCCTGGTACAACGATAAAAAACAATAGCGAACCTGAGATCAACTTTGAAAACGTCAGCTCTACTAAAAATCACGATTTGCAGTAAACTGAAAATATAAGAACGTAACAATATACGTTTTCTGCATATTTATTTTGTTTTACTAATGTATAAGGTTTTTTCCTGTTTGCTTACACCAACAGTTTTTATATACATAATATAAGCTGATTACTGTTTAATAAGTAGTATATAATACTATATTTAATGTGATGTTTTAACCAAGACAGGTTTGATTTTTTAATGTTAATTAGTTAAATAGTTTCAAAATTAATGTTATGAAAAGTGTTTAATTTAAATCTCTTTCTTGTAATTTTTTTGTAGGTAATTAATTTAAAACTAGGTAGTAAATTTTTCAAAATGAATACAGTTTATACTTACAGCCTATATCTTTCAATTGAAATTGATATTAAATTGTTTTGAATTCAAAAATTTATGTTGTATACAAAAAGCAAGCGTAGATGGCCATCTATGTTGCTATCTACGAATGTAAGGTACAAGGCAAAGCATTGCCCATTCGCTGCCACGTGGTACTCCCCTGAAATGGAAGTAGTTCTCAAACCTGGCGATAGATGTTGCTAAAAGCTAATGCAACGCCAAGAAAGAAAAAAGTGTTTAGAACAACGGGCTACATGGCAGTTTAAAAAAAAAATTTTTGTTACCAATCAATCAATAATTTTCTATAAAAAAATGCGAATTAATCCGGCCCGCTTAGCTAAGCCGTATTTTCGTGCAGGCTCATTCATTCATCATCTGATGAACTCAAACTTTGCGTTGTCCGTCGAATATATTTTTGATTTTTCTCTCTTCGTTACTGCTGATAAAAATCCTCAGTTTCCGACTAATGAAAGAAATTCTGAAAACTAAACTTTTATATTATCAGAAAATTACAATTGTGCTGTTAGTGTCTGTATTTAATAGAGTGTGTATGTGTGTAGATGCATTATGCATCATAACCAAATACCCAGAATTCAAAGCATAATTTTATTGTTACCATTAAAACAACAGAAGTTAATCAATACTATTCATAATACAGTTCGACGGTTAAAAGGAAATTGGTTATAAGCGACAAAAATCAAATTTTTCAGGAGAGCAGTTTAAAGTTTCAAAAAGTAAAAATATGGAAATAACTTTTTATGTAATTATCATACCGTAAAAAGCGAAAAAGTCATCGCAGAGCCATGGGAGTAAGCGCATTCGAAAGAGCGAATTTTTTTTAAGTAGAATGGCATTCATAAGTCATTTTCGACCAAAGTGTCGCTTATGCCCTATTACCTTTTAACCGTCGAGTTACTTTTCGAACAACGAACGTCTTCTGACAATGAAGAAGAAGAAGAAAAAAAAAAGAAGAAAGAAGTAAAAATATATGAAAGGGGATCGGTTTGGGGATCAGAGTGGAATAACTCCAATTTGAGTTATTCCACTCTGATCCCCAAAAACTGATCCCCTAGAAGTAAAAATATATGAAAGGGGATCGGTTTGGGGATCAGAGTGGAATAACTCAACAATTTTGATTGGAATGAATTATTTCTTTATAGCAATTGCACTTGCTGTCATTTATAAATCTTTGACAGTTACTGTTAGTCAAAACTCAGAAACTCATAATTAAGTCTGATAACCAAATAACCAGTGTTACTATGGGGTATCGTATTCTCCAGTTACTGGATTGTGGAGGTCCGATATATCACGTCATTCGGACAATATATCACGTCTGACGCCCCTTTGACAAATCGCATTAACACAAATGAAGAATAACATGTCGATATACCACTGTCAGTTTAGCATTAATTAATTATTGACGTGCTGTTCTCGTGGGTCTGCACGAGTGCAGATCAAAAATTATTCCAAAGACAAATCTGTTTTTTTTTGAACGAATCCATCGCACTATATTTCCAAACCACTGCAAGTCATGAAAACCAGAATCAACCGCGGAGACCACCAGAAAATTATATATTTGCAAAGTTGATACTGACAACGAGGAGGTGCTCGTGATAAAATAATTACAGCCGCACAGGCCACCTGTGGCTGATGGGAAAGGAGGAAACGCCGGGGTGTCACCACTGCGAAGATCGCCCGGAGGACACAGTAGAGCATACGGTGCAAGACTGCCCAGCTTGGGCAGAGCACCGACGCGTCCTCACGGCGGCGATAGGCGGAGACCTCTCGCGCCCGGCATTGGTTTCGGCCATGCTGCGGAGCGAAACGAAGTGGGAAGCGGTCGCCACCTTCTGCGAGGCAGTAATGCTCGTGAAGGAGGCGGCGGGCCGCGAGAGAGAGAGGACAGCGTCCTCCCTCCGCCCCAACCGCAGTGGTGTACGCCCACGGCGCCGTACGTCGCAAGACGATCTCCGGCCACCGTAGGCGCGGGCATGCGGACAGCGAGTAAAGGGCAACTCGCTGTCCGACCATGGACCATGCCCGGGTCGACGGCGCGTCGTGTTCCACGCGCGCCTCAAAGAGCTGTCAGCAAAAATGACGGGGCCCCCTCTCAGAGGGCCAAAGCCTGCCGGGGTCGCGGGATTTATTTCTATTACCGTGACCCCGGAACATAAAGGGCTACTGAAGGACACCGTGGATTTTAGTCAGTACAAGTCTGACAGTACCTCCCGCCGTGCCCGGGGTTGGAGGTCTCATTTGATGATTTTACCACGATAAAAAAAAAAAAAAAACAGCCGCACAGGCCGACTTTCCGGGCTAAGCCGCGCTTGCCGAGGTTGGTCTGTGGATGGGTCCATCTGTCATAGCGACTTTCCTCCGTGCCTCAGCAAGCACGTAAAGCGTAAAGCTGTCATTTGTAAATCTTTGACAGTCGTTACTGTTACTCAGAAGCACTGAAGTCTGACAAACAGTCTTCGATATCATGGGGTATGGTATTAACCAGTTACTGGGTTGTGGAGGTCCGACAGGCAGTCGATCCATGTAAAATACTGATCTCCAGTTGCACCTGGTTTGACTGGAAGCCAACTCCAATATAATTGCGTTTTCGCAATTATATTGGAGTTGGCTTCCAGTCAAACCTAAAGCCTTTTGGCTAGGCAGATGATGGCAAATGATGATACTATCAGCATGTCTTTTTCTCAAGACGGGTTGGCGATTCCTGGTTTATGGTGATTGAGTACCATCTTTCACCCGGGTCGACGGCGCGTCGTGTTCCACGCGCGCCTCAAAGAGCTGTCAGCAAATGACGGGGCCCCCTCACAGAGGGCCAAAGCCTGCCGGGGTCGCGGGACTTATTTCCATCACCGTGACCCCGGAACATAAAGGCTATTGAAGAACATCGTGGATTTCTGTCCCTCCCGCCCTGCCCGGGGTGAGAGGCCTCATTTGATGATTTTACCACGCTAAAAAAAAAAAAAAAGTACCATCTTTCAACTGGTAAAATTTTACAATGTCTCATCTCCATATTAGGTTGAAAATAATTTATATAAATCGTGATTTAAGTTTTACGTAAATTAGGGTGTACAGTGAATAGTTTTGTGAAATAAGTTGAAATAAATATCTATAGTGACAATTAATTTTACCTTCAATTGTAAGTAAATATTTATTATTTCACGCTATTTTATTATTTCTGCACATAACAATTAATGATTGTGTCATTGTCACATTATTATCTTGTTTTGTATAAAGATGGGACGTGTTTGATTGTATATATTTATTGTTTTTTAATTATATTATTTTATTAGGCAAAGTTAATACTTAAATTATATTTTTATAATGTAATCACTTTGAAAAATTGTTTAAAATAAAAACAACTGTCATTGTAATGACATTGAGCGCGCTCAGTGCACTTGGATCACCTTACCTCATTCTGCTGATTAAAATAATCCAGCGCTAGAAGTCTCCGCCTATCGCCGTCGTGAGGACACGTCGGTGCTCTGCCCAAGCGGGGCAGTCCTGCACCGTATGCTCCACCGTGTCCTCCGGACGATCTTCGCAGTTGTGTCAGTTGTGACTCATCAGACACAGCCTAGGTACCTCCCGAAACTTCCGTGCCCGGCGAGGACTTGCGTCACGCCGTAGGTAAGGACGCCGTAACACCTATCCAGCCACACCTCAATGAGGGTTCTTACCGCCGCAATTGTGGCGTGCCCGACTGCCAAGAAGGTTACGGAAAGTAGAATAATTAACAGGTTCTAACTATATGAAATACTGATATCCAGCTGCATCCTGGTGGACTGAAAGCCATCCATTTCAGCATCATCTTCCTGACCTAATCCCATTAAACGTAGGTATTTGGAGTCGGCGCAACATGTGGAAAATTAGGAAGCATTTACATTGGAAGCATCCTTGACTAGAAATAAAATAAGTAAGAATAACCCCGTTTTACTTTTCTCTTCAGTAACAAGACGCCTGGTCGCTGGACACAACGACGATATATTCCTAGACTCCTAATAACAGGCGACCGATGTCTGTCAACACATTAGGCAAAAAAGTCTTATATCCGTCTTATTTCGACCACTCCTGTGAGCCGTAAACATACCTTGAGACAGAAGAGACCTTGAGTAGCCAATCACAACGCAGTACCCCGTCCCCCTCGCTTACGTAGTCACTAGTTAGTAGTACTCAGGGAGTTGACAGAATAGTTATTGTTCCTTAGATCGTGCATGCGGAGTCTAGTAATATATCGTCGTTGGCTGGACATATCGAATTACCATGACCCCGGAACGTAAAGAACTTTTGAAGGACACCGTGGATTTTAGTCAGTACGAGTCTGACAATCCCTCCTGCCCCTGGGTGGGAGGACTCGTTTGATGATTTTACCACGTAAAAGAAAAGTACAAAACGCCTGACCGATAATGTTTAGCAAGTCGACGTACCAAGTTTAAAGAAACGTTAAATTTTAGTTTTGTAACTTATTGATATTAAATAATGTCTAGGAGTAATCACTTAAACGTTAGTTTGCTTTCTAGGATTTTGAATGCATTGATTAACAAGATTGCTACCATGCTGATGAAGAGAGTTTTTAAGGGAGCTAGGAAAATGAGGATGCTGATTGTAACTCATATTATTATAGGGCAACTTTATAACTATATTATAACACTAGCTGTGCCCGCAACTTCGTTCGCGTGGATGTCGGAATTTAACAATGTATTTTTTAGTTGCAAGCGCTTAATTCGGGCCACGTTTTTCATATAAACCGTGTATTTAGAATTTTCTTAGATAAATCAAAAATTTTTGACACTTGAATTCCAGGTTTATGTAGGACTATTTTCCACACCACACCACACCACACCACACCACACCGCACTACACCATTCCATTCTGTTCTACTCTATGATTCCTTTAATTAATTTATATTTTTTATATTATGTGAACTGATGACGATGAAACAAAATACATAATGTTACTTCAATTTAAACACGTCTATTCCAGGTTTTCTTTTAACGCCATCTGCCGTGCGTTGTAGTTTTGCTATTCGAATTCGAAGTTAGATCGCGCGACTGACGTACGAAATCAAATTGTGAGATCAAACTGCACCCGTAATTTTACATCTAAAACACTTTAAATTCAAATATCTTTTGATAGACTGAACCGATTCCAATGAAACAAAAAGTAAATTCCTCTCCAAGTTACGCTTAATCGTTGTGTATAAAAGTAATCTGCGTTAATTTCGTACATTTTACGTGATACCTGGACAAATAAACATACAAACAGACAAACCGACAAACAGACAAAAATTCTAAAAATGCTAGAAATGGGTTCTATTGGTTGTCCTTTAATACCCTGGCTATATTTTTTGATTTTTTTTCTAATGTACAAAAATAACTTTTCTACAGTTTTATTATATGTATAGAATAGATATAGAAGATAGATATAGATAGATAGATATAGATAGAAGATAGATATAGATATAGATAGATAGATTGAAAATTGGATGATATTGTGAGCTCGAAAAGAGCTTTTTGATTTTCGTTTTCGTTTAAAAAAAAAAGTTTTTTTTAATTCCAAACGTCGTGTGGCCTATCACATGGCTTGAAATCCGCATCTCTTCTCCACACAAGCCATGAGATTGTGTAATGGTGAATCGCTCTCCGCTCTTTTTCGGTGGAAACGCAGCCTAATTGACACAGCAGTAGCTACGTACCTGCATATCTACTTTAAAAACGACCACTCTAAGCTATTCGATGCAATAAAAAGATCTTGCCAGAGAAATTGGCAGTGTTGTCACCTACTGACCTTATTCCAATATTGCACCGACTGGCCGTTACAATGTCAACTATGCAATTAAAAGATCGATCTCGTGCGTTCGTGTTTACGCAGTGTGATGTGTAAGTGTGTACTAGCTTTATGTATTGGTATGTGTGTTAGAGATTAAACTGGAATTATTGTTGGCTGTCCAACTTTATGACTGCAACATAAAATCAAAGCAATACATTTGCATTGAGAACCTCATAACGGACATATACCTAGTTCAAACTGATTTGATTATGATAATAATTGCGTCGATTGCTCTTTTGATGAATTCACCAAATAAGACTTGAACATATTTTAAAATGTCACTTACGGGATATCTTCCGTGATTATTTATTGTTTTGAGTTCAACATATTTACCTAGACCAGAGCTTTATGGTTAAAGAAGATATTTATTTCCCAATAAGAAATAACATAGATTTCACATATTTGAGAACATTTTTAACTAATAATAAGCTTATTATACTTTAACAGTCGTATAAAAGCATTATAGATAAACATGTTCAGCTTTGAACACAGGACTCCACGCACAGCTGTTGCCTTTTCAGCACGAGACACAAACTTTTTTTAACTTAAAAAAGAACTGCTCTCTAAAAACAAAGTACACGTTAAGAAGAGTGACTACATAAACTCGATGGAGTTAAATTGCGTCTGTATCTACCAGCTCCTTCATAAGATCAGCGCAATGCTCATCAAAATATTGTATAATAATATTATAATATTCCACAATTATCACACAACGTCTAGTCCCAACCTAAGCAGAGTTTGTGTTATGGGTACTAGACAACTGATAAACATACTTATATGTATAATGTCTAAATACATACATATTATAGATAAATTACACCCAGACACAGAACAAATGATCATGCTCATCACACAACATTTGTCCTGGGTGGGAATCGAATCCACGACCCCCGGCGTAGCAGTCAGGGTCACTAACCACTACACCAACAGGCCAGTCATGAGTACACACAATATACTTATGAGAGCAAAAGCAGCTCAATTAGCAACCAGGAAGTGTAGGTATCATATTGAACTTTTTTTAGCGTGGTAAAATCATCAAATTAGTCAGGGCAGAGCGGGAGAGACTGTCAGATTCGTACTGACTAAAATCCACGGTGTCCTTCAATAGCCCTTCACTTTTCGGAGTCACGGTAATGAGAAAAGTCCCGCGACCGTCATATTTAACTTATCTAAGATTTGATTACAGAGAAACAACGGGGCAGGTGAAATTAAAGCTTGTGAAAATGGCGGACTATTCAAGACTAAAACATTCGACATCATTTAATACAACACAGCTAAAGAACCTAGCACTCACAACAAACAAAACAGATTGCAGACGAGCGCCGTGGCCTGAAAACGGAGGCAGAAATGCTGAATACAATCTCTCCTCAGCCTGACACGGATACGTAGAGCGTCAGGCATTCAACAAGACAAGACGCTTGACCAACGTATCGCAGATTAAAGATAGCCACGAACATCCGGAATCCGGAACACGGAATCTTATCAGGAATTCCGGATCGATATTCTGTTTATATTTCCGGATCTGCTATGAAAAGTGTTTGTTGGCTTATGTGTAATGGCCTGTAGGTATTCGAGTTGTGTGTACCTAATTAGTTTTTTATAACTATCTGTTACTCAACATTTTCCCACGAAAAATAATAATAGATACTGTAATGCACGGTATCCTATTCGTTATTCTAAACTGTGAACAAATTGAAATCGAGAAAGTGTAAAAAATTAAAAGTGAAAATAAAATCCTAAATAGGGTTCATATCCTATTTTATCATGTTTTAATAGTACATTATGATACAAGTGCGGTAAGTTGATCATTACAGCCGAGGTGATATTGCTCGCACGAGCCCGTAGGGCGAGTGCTATAAGAAAGCAGAGGCTGTAATTATCAAACCGCACGTATGTCATACGACGTTTTATAACACATTTGTGAGGAAATAAATAAAATTCGGACTTTATTAAACGAATAAATTCATTATTACTTGACATCTGTACATCTGTACATAATAATAATTTTGTGCAGGTCTACGGTAGACTCGATCGAAAGCTAACCTGAATAATAAAACATTAAAAAATAGAGATTTCGAGTCGACAACATATATCCGCAAAATTCGAGGTATTCCTCGTAGCGCTCCCGTTTTGAAACGCTCCCATCTAAGCGCTCCTGTTTTGTTCCTCCAAGCGCTCCCAAAAGGAGCGCTTGCAGGAATGATTAAAAATATTAAAATATATTTCCGCGAAGCGCTCCCACGGTTAAAAATAGAGAAAAGCATGAAGTAAACGTAATGAAATATATCGATAATTTTTAAAAACTCATGTGTGCATCATCGACATCGAAGTTGCTTAACTAAATTACGAAATTGAGAGAATAATATCTTTTTGCTTTCGGTACTCGGTACGGTAATTTCACGGACTGATTTTCGATGACGATTAATATATTAATACAATTTTTATTCTACTGGCCAAACTCCCATGATTTTTTTTACCCGGGCTCTTGGAGTTGGGTATCAGACTTTTCAGATCTTCGATTTTGCCGACCCCATTGTCGCTGGCATAAGCAACAAGATCCACGTACGAAGTCGCGGGCAGAAGCTAGTAGAATAGAAAAGAATAGAATACTCTTTATTATGTGTATGGTATACCATACAATTACAGGATACATCCAATCAATCTTAATATATAAAACAAAGACGGGTTTGTTACTACATTTATGACTCGAAATCTGCTGAACCAATATTCTTGGTTATTGATTTGTTGGATTTGTTTCCGCCCCGAATAGCATAATAAATCTTAAAAAAAAAATGAAAAAAAACAGTTTCCGCAAATAATAGAACAGGATCATGAAGAAGGTTTTAGTACCGAAATTGAATAAGGGATCTGAACAAAAAGGACTAGGAGAACAGAATCATGAAGAAGGTGTTCATACAGGATCACGAAGAAGGTTTTAGTACCGAAATTGAATGAAGGATCTGAACAAAAAGTTCCAGGAGAACAGAATCATGAAGAAGGAGTTCATACAGGATCACGGAGAAGGTTTTAGTACCGAAATTGAATGAGGGATATGAACAAAAAGTACTAGGAGAACAGAATCATGAAGAAGGTGTTCATACAGGATCACGAAGAAGGTTTTAGTACCGAAATTGAATGAGGGATCTGAACAAAAAGTACTAGGAGAACAGAATCATGAAGAAGGTGTTCATACAGGATCACAAAGAAGGTTTTAGTACCGAAATTGAATGAAGGATCTGAACAAAAAGTACTAGGAGAACAGAATCATGAAGAAGGTGTTCATAATACAGGATCACGACCTAGTTATTATCGATAATTTCAGTTAGTATAGTCCCATCTCTATCCGAAAGTTAATCATAGGAGCGCTTTGAGGAAATAAATTTTAATATTTTTAATCGTTCCTCGAAGCGCTACTTTTGGGAGCGCTTGGAGGAACAAAACAGGAGCGCTTAGATGGGAGCGTTTCAAAACGGGAGCGCTACGAGGAATACCTCCAAAATTCGGGTTGAGGAGTATTTTGTAAAATTGTATTGTTACAAGACAGATCGCAGCCGCCATTTTTGACATCGGTTACCAAGTTGAGAAGTTCGCGCATCGACGTCTTTTGTTTATGGCAAAGGCACAAAAACAGCCAGTATTACTAATAAAGTAAATTAATACTTTTGTATTTTTGTTACGGATAAATGGTTGTAATTAAATGTCAAAATTAATTAAATTAAAGAATTAAATGTTTTTTTTTTTATATTTTATCTCTCAAAGTTAATTTTATTCATAAAATGTTGACCACTTTTCTGACATAAAAACTCTTTGCTAAGATTTAAAAAAGTATCGTTCGTTTTAGACGGAACATCTTGATGTGTTTTACATTACCGCACTAGTGCGTAATGAGGTACATTACAGTACTGATAGTGGTGCAGTAAAAGACCTTTTACGAGCAAATGTGTTATAAATTATTATTATTGTATAATGTTCCTGGCCGGAGAAAGCCACACAAAGGGAAGAGTGGAAGGTTACGGGGGAGACCTTTGCCCAGCAGTGGGACAATATAGGTTTAAAAAAAAATGTTCCTAACCCACGGAATGAATCAGTGTCAAGTTTTTTTTATTATTATGACATGGATTGACAGATCTTATGGCCCCTAATAATATATAATGCCCCCCCCCCAGCTGGCGCTGTCATGTACATCACATGTAGCTGTACATCAGTATATAGGAGACAAACCAGAAGATCTGTAGTTGCGACGCTGCAAATAGATCTGCTTATCATTGTCTACCTGTATCCCAAAGGCAAAACATTGGTGCCATCTCTTTTTTTTCGGCTCCCGATGGAATTATTAGTAGAGTCTGTGGTAGAGTGTAACAGAACAAACACTGCAGTTGGTACCTCGTAGAACGCTAGTCAATCAGAGACGCTCTTTTTACCTGCGCATACGCATGAACCGGTTTAGGCATCCATTGATGGTGGCATGTCACGACGCGGCGGCGGCGTGGCAAAGGATTTTTTTCATAAACCTTTGGTATATAAATTATAAGCGTGAAAAGGTAACCCACAGAGTTACTTTGACATTTTTGTAATAGTACAAAAAGTACTACACGGTATTAAGGAGGCGAAAAAAGACGACACGATAAGCGCAGTTAATCGCTGAGCGGTTGACTGCTGCGTGTAAAAGATTCGATACCCACAGGAATTAAATATTTTGTATGATCTGCAAGTCGTTGTTCCAAGTCTCGGCGTTTCGCGGGACATACGTATACCGCGACTCCGGCACACAAAAAGGCTACTGAAGGACACCGTGGATTTTAGTGAGTACAAGTCTGACAGTCTCTCCCGCCCTGCCCGGGGTGGTGGCCTCATTCGATGATTTTACCACGTGAAAATAAAAAGAAAAAGGTCTCGGCGTTGTGTATGTGAGTTTAAAAAAATTTAAACGGGCCCATAATTCAGGAGAATTTACTGGAGTGGGGCAACTCAAACAAGATAAATATTTAATGCCACACACCTTAACAATAAACATATATAATATCATAAATATAATCTTTGTTAATAAATAATACAAGCTGTTCCTCGTGACTTCACTCCCGCTTCTCGGCTCCTCCGTAGCGTCATTTTCTTCTTTTTTTAAAAAAACGTTGCCCCGAACTAGGAATTTCTCCTGCGTCGTGGGTGCGTTCACAAACATACCTATAAACTCACATACACAAATGCCCAGACCCTGAACAACTACTTTTAGATCCTACAAATAATTGCTCCGTGCGGGAATCGAACCCGTGACACACAGCAGCATAATCCAATCACTGCACCAACTTTGTCGTCTTAAAACAAAAAGTACAGATAATTATATCTATTAGAAAAATACTAGCTTCTGCCCGCGACTTCGTACGCGGATCCTGTTGCTTATGTCAGCGTCGTCAAAATCGAAGTTCTGAAATAAGTAACTATTTTATTAAGATATTATGACATGGGCATGCGGACAGCGAGTAAAGGGCAAATCGCTGCCCGACCATGGATCATGCCCGGGTCGACGGCGCGTCGTGTTCCACGCGCGCCTCAAAGAGCTGTCAGCAAATGACGGGGCCCCCTCTCAGAGGGCCAAAGCCTGCCGGGACTTATTTCCATCACCGTGACCCCAGAACATAAAGGGCTATTGAAGGACACCGTGAATTTTAGTCAGTACAAGTCTGACAGTCCCTCTCGCCCCCGCCGGGGGTGGGAGGACTCATTTGATGATTTTACCACGAAAAAAAAAAGAAAAGGCTCTAGGCATTAAGTCAGTCTTCAAAAAAAATTAATCAACTTTTGGTTTCTTGTACATTTTTAAATATTTAGCAAAATATATGATAACTACTACTTTATGTAGTAAAATAAAACTGTGTAACTATTTAAAAAAAAAACCAGTAATAACTGAATTTTAGATTAATTTACATCCAGTGTACAAACAAATAACCAAATATCAATACCAATATAACAAAAATAACAATTAATTGTTAGTACTTCGTACAGTCAATGAATATAAAAAGTAAAACCAGTCTTTATCAACTATGTAAAACCAAAATTTTTTACTAACAATAAATACAAGTCTTTTACAAAAATCAGCTTTGATTGACCATTATATAAATCAACATTAAATATACAATATGCGAAAAATATAGAACACATATCAACGGTAAATAATCACTTCTTATTTTTTTGTATGTTTACCAACTACATACATGCAAAATCATACCTTAACAATAAGCATATATATATCATAAATATTAATCTTTGTAATAAATAATACAAGCTGTTCCTCGTGACCTTCACTCCCGTTCTCGGCCCTCGCGTAGCGTTCATTTCTTCTTTTTTTAAAAAAACAGTTGCCCGAACTAGAAATTTCTCCTGCGTCGTGGGTGCGTTCACAAACATACCTATAAACTCACATACACAAATGCCCAGACCCTGAACAACTTACTTTTAGATCCTACAAATAATTGCTCCGTGCGGGAATCGAACCCGTGACACACAGCAGCATAATCCAATCCACTGCCACCAACTTTGTTCGTCTTAAAACAAAAAGTACAGATAATTATATCTATTAGAAAAATACTAGCTTCTGCCCGCGACTTCGTACGCGGATCCTGTTGCTTATGTCAGCGTCGTCAAATCGAAGTTCGGAAATAAGTAACAATTTTATTAAGATATTATGACATGGGCATGCGGACAGCGAGTAAAGGGCAACTCGCTGCCCGACCATGGATCATGCCCGGGTCGACGGCGCGTCGTGTTCCACGCGCGCCTCAAAGAGCTGTCAGCAAATGACGGGGCCCCCTCTCAGAGGGCCAAAGCCTGCCGGGACTTATTTCCATCACCGTGACCCCAGAACATAAAGGGCTATTGAAGGACACCGTGGATTTTAGTCAGTACAAGTCTGACAGTCCCTCTCGCCCCCGCCGGGGGTGGGAGGACTCATTTGATGATTTTACCACGATAAAAAAAAAGATATGACATTGAAAATATGTTCTAAAAATACTTCTTTCAGAGAATACCAACGTTAATTAAGGGGCAGGAACTAATATCTGCAAATATTTGCATTTCTTGCAAACGATGATGATGAATGACGGTGCTAATTGTCTGGAATAATTGACTAACATGAACGCGGAAAATACTTAGTAAACCCTAGATAATCTAAAGTCAGTAACAGCTGAAAAGAGTTTTCTTATATTTATCTTTTTTTTTGGCGTTAAAGTAACATTTTGCTCGATCCAAACGATTAAATCTTCGAAACCATTGAAATTTCTTTGCATTTGCTACCACTAGACCAAGCTAAGATCAAGCTGCTATGCCTTCTACATTATTTAAAAATACATTATTTTTATCACTGAACTTAAAATTAATGATTTCTGAAAAATATTATAATAATAAACTGGCTTGTTGGTCTAGTGGTTAGTGACCCTGACTGCTATGCCGGAGGTTGTGGGTTCGATTCCCACCCAGGACAAATGTTTGTGTGATGAGCATGATCATTTGTTCTGTGTCTGGGTGTAATTTATCTATAATATGTATGTATTTAGAAATATATAAGCATGTTTATCAGTTGTCTAGTACCCATAACACAAGCTCTGCTTAGCTTGGGACTACATGGCGTTGTGTGATAGTTGTGTATTATTATTATTATATATTGAACCTATGAAAAAAAAACTGAAAATAATAACTATCTATCTAAGTATTTTCATTTATATTTTACTAGCGGCCCGTCCCGGCTTCGCACGGGTAGAGGACCCGGTCTAAAACCCGGTCCCGATGGTTACAAACACAACAAAAAAATAATTATCCGAATCGGTCAAGCCGTTTTCATCTTATGTCGTGACAACGGAAAACGGGTTTAATCTATATATATGTCACAGTCAAAACTCTTAACTAGTCAAAAGTACTATTGACTAGCAAAATCAGTCAAAAGCACTTTTGACTGAACAGGTTGGTCAAAAGTGGTTTTGACTGAAAATTATTGGTTATTAGTACTTTTGACTGCAGCGGTTAAAAGTACTATTGACTGACGCTCTTCGTCAAAAGTAGTTTTAACTGCAATAAAGCATCAGTCAAAACCACTCCACTCCACTGCTCCTACTTTTGGGTGATTTAAAACAATTCTAACCTAACCTGTCTGTGCCGGGGTGACCCTAGTCGTTTTTACCAATATTTTTTTTCTCAGTGCCCCATTACATACACTCCTATCTAAATACCAGCTGAACAACTTTATGCTTTTGAACGAGAAGAAGACGGTCGACTTCAGGGGCACCTCGAGGTTCGGTTTGGTTAGGTTCCTTTAAACCTTGTAGACAGAAAAAGGAGCCCCGCGTAGCGGGGCTCCGTCGACCTTTCTTCGAAAGCCCTCTTCCTCCGCTTTAGAAATAAAACGAGCGCTCCGCTTTAGAAAAAAAAAACACTCTACAATGAAGAATTATTTATTCATGCAACTCAAACTATTATGGCACTTAGAATCACACAGCAAAAGCAATCCATCAAAAGTGGTTTTGACTGATACAACCAGTCAAAACCACTTTTGACGGAATCACTTAGTCAAAAGTACTTTTAACCAGCTCCATTGGGCAAAAGTAGTTTTAACTGTTATTTTAGTCATAAGTACTATTGACTAAAGCATACGGTCAAAAGTACTTTTGACTGTATTTGCTAGTCAATAGTACTTTTGACTGGTTAAGAGTATTGACTGCAACATATATAAAATTCAAAACTGACTGACTGATCTGACAACGCACAGCCCAAACCGCTGGGCCTAGAAACTTGAAATTTGGCATAAACCTTCCTTATACCACGTAGGTGAGCACTAAGAACGGATTTTGCGAAATTCGACCCCTAAGGGGTTTGTTTTTGAGGTCTATAGTTTGTATGAAACTTTGTTACTGCAAGTGCTAGGCGTCTCAAATCTTGCATGCCAGTTCATTTTAAGACGTAAATGCTCAACAAGGTAAAAATTTTGTGAAATTCGACCCCTAAGGGGTTGTTTTTGGGGTTGATAGTTTTGAGACTTCATTTTTTACAAATGGGTTCTTTTTTGGACGTAAGTGATACTAAAGACGGGATTTTGCGAAATTCGACCCCCAAGGGGTTGTTTTTGGGGTTGATAGTTTGTATGAGACTTCGTTACCTCCGGTGCTAGGATTTTCAAGTTTTGCATGGGGTTTCTTTTTAGGACGTAGACGTATTTTTAGTGGACGTAGTTTGCTCATCATGATGGGATTTTGCGAAATTATGGGGATTGATTTTGAGGTTGATAGTTAGAGGTCTCAAATTTTGCTGGGGGTTCTATTTAGAACATAGGTCTTCGTATTCTACCCCTAAGGAAGTTTTCTTCGTTAGTAAGGAATCCTAAATTATGCATTAGGGTTATTTTTAGGATGGTAGGTGCTACCCAAGACGGGATATTGCGGTTTGATAAATTTTTGGTTGAATTTTGATTTTCCAAAAGTATCTCTTAAAGAAGGTGGCTAGGAGCAGGGTTGGGCAGTATTTGAATTACTTGTATTTGAAATACGTAATTGAAATACAAATACGTATTTTGTATTTGTATTTCAATTACTTCCTTAAAATGTAATTTGTAATTCGTATTTCAAATACCTGACGACGAAGTATTTTGTAATTAGTATTTCAAATACATGAAACTCCAAAATACATTTTAACAAAATACATTTAAACTTAATTTACTGTAATTGCACTCTCTGCAATGATGGTAAAGCAGCTAATTAGAGTTGGCAATACTGCACCTGTTATGTACTACTACCACAATCTGTCAAATTTCATTAATAGATTTTGAACCTTATTATAATACCTAATGGAAAGTTATTTTTTGATTGGTAAAAATTGACAGATTCGGGCAGGTGGACCTGCTGGCGTCTTTACACTGTACGTCGAACATGGCGAAAACACGCAAAAAAAAAACTGAACGTCGAATTGAGAACATTCCAGGCCACTCAGCCCATGCTGGTCTAGATTACATATTTAGTAAAATGTAATTTGTAATTAGTATTTTGTATTTCAATTAAAAAAAGCTAAAATATAGTATTTTGTATTTTATATTTTAAATACTTTACTTAAAGGTATTTTGTATTTTATATTTTAATTACTTGCGATCCTGTATTTTGTAATTTGTATTTCAATTAAAGCAGAGCATGTATTTTGCCCAGCCCTGGCTAGGAGTAGAAATTCACAAAAGCAAAGATCGAAAATCAAGCGGACGAAGTCGTGGGCGGAGTGCTCGTTTTTATATATATAGATTAACTTTTTTTAGTTATGTTTTGGATGTGTGAGAAAACAAATGAACGAACTATATTTCAAACGTTTACTTTCCAAAGACATGTATTTATTTTATAAGAAACAACATGAAAATGAAATCATCTTAACACAACTAAAATAAACATAAAAGGAGTTTACAGTCGACTCCTGAAAAACACCAACGGTTTGTGGAAAATGTATGAAGATCGTTTAGATATTTTCTGTGTGTAAACAAAGATGCGTACGCTCGCTTCATAGTACTCACATGACACATATGTATACATGCTCACACCTGTGGTAGCTACATTAACACAGTTGACCTCAATTCAGTTATAGGGTCGCTGAAACCCATCCTGCTGTCAGATTTCCATTTACTTCGGTGACAGGCTACGATGTCAAATCCGTCTCTACGCAGCATTAAGAGCACTCTCGTCGCTAATTAGAGATTAATTGAATCAGGGAGCGACGGAGAGCCCTTTGTCGGTAACTCGCATAAAACGCCCTCTCCATCAAACGAGCCCTTAAAAAGAACTTTTCATTTGTAGCTAAATGAATAAAGTTTGATTGATTCGGAAGTCATCATGATATAGCATCGATTTGGGATTATGAATTTGGAACGGTTTTTTCACACTCTCTGCGGAGTTTGGTTGGTATGTCAGTCAGTTGGCCGCCACGCGTAGTCGGCGTCGCACGTAGCGCCATGTTCCGCGCGGTTACCGACGGATGGAAGCGATATTGGTGGGGAACAGGTACTAAACACGACTTCATTCATAAACTTCCAAATTGTTTACAAACATGTGAAAAGAAAAAAAAAGTGACAACATTTTTTCTGTCCCGCGCAAATTTTCACTGAAGAAAATAACGGGTAAACGATGAAGTGACGGCGTCTTGTTATATATTCTGTCAGGTGTTCTTTATGTGCTATTGTTAAGGCAGATTATTGTTTGTGAAAACTAACACGTCGCTTCATGTTGCTGCGAAAGAAAAGTCTGGTTGTGTAAAGGGTGCTAGCCGGTGCGAAGTACAGTCTGTACACCTCAGAAGTTCAAAACTATTTGCGTCTGCGTTCGTTCAACTTCGCGCGCGCGCTCGTGCGTTTCCGGAGCACGTGGTAAGGGTACCGTGTTGACAGGTGTTGCAAAACCGATAACAACATTCGCTTTCCGGTTTTTTGAAAAGATAGTGATGTGTATTTTTTAACAACAATGCCACCTTTTGTATGCCGCAGTATACAATCGTTTATTATTATTCCATTTTATTGTTACTTACATGTAATTAATTTGACAAGCTCATTATAATAAAGCAATAATAAACCGGTTTTTGTTAGGGACCGGTGTTAATTTTATTACGCAACAAGTAGTTACAAATCGACGTCATAAATACCACAATTTAATTGTTAACAGAGATTGAGTAGTTACTAGGAAAACTATTAAAATGTACATGTAATAATGATAATTATTATTACTCTTTTTATAAAAATAAGTAAGTTTTATTATACCACAATTTCAAATAGTAAGTTTTATGAAAAAAAAATCCCAAACTTACTGGTGGTTAAATAGAATTAGAAATTTAAAAAATCATTTCATGAATATAAATTACTGACATGAGGTGGTTACTGGTTAAGAGCTAGCCAGCTCCGTCGTGTAAAATACATAACTTAAAAATTTCAATTTTACTAATACAGTCATTTAAAATCGTCATAAATCGGCAAACAGCCAGTCACGGGACACCTGCTTACAAATCATACAAAAATTTGTTTCTTATGAGAATCGAACCCGCGACACGCAACGCAACAGTCGAACGCACAGCCACTGTGCCGTTAGTTATTTTTGTCGTACTGTATCCAAAGTCCAAATTTTAGTCATGCTTCTTTAATCATAATTTAATCAACCAATTTATTTTAAAATACCACTCATCGTAGTCATTCATTATTAGAGTACCTACCTACTTTAAAATTTTTCATAAGTGATCCCAATTGACGAAGATGAGTTATTTCGAGACTGTTTAATTTTATATCAGTGTCTTTATTTATAGAATGTAAAATATGCTTTGGTACAGTCAGCAAAAAAGATAAGTATAAAGTTTTAAACGGTTTTCTTGTGCGCTAGATGCATGCTACATGCTGTTTAACCAGGAGGGACTGTCAGACTCGAACTGACTAAAATGCACGGTGTTCTTTCAATAGTCCTTTATGTTCTTGGATCACGGCTACCTGATAAGACAGTCCCGCGACCCCAGCAGGCATTAGCCTTCTAAAGGAAAAGTGAGTGAATAATTAATTATTCGTCATCAAAATCTTTCAATTTCAGCCTCAAGGATATTAATACATTTATGTAGGTATTTTATAAATATATTCCTCAATGAAATTCCCAACCAACTAGTAACACAATAACAAATAAAACACAATAGGAAAATATTTGGATAAAGTTAGAATTATCAATGGAAACTCGTGTGTGTTAAACTCAATATTTTCCTCATAGAAGTAGTACAGTCGTGAGTATTACCAATATACATAGCAATATCTACTATGGAAATGATTTTTTTAGGAAAAATAAACAAAACTTTAAAAATACCTAGAAGAGGTTACCGTTACCCAAGAACGTCAAGAACAATAATGAACAAGGTGGTTTTTAACCGACTTCAAAAAAGGAGGAGGTTCTCATTACACAGTACGACTATGACAGTCTCGTCTTCTTTTCCAACCAAGATGGAACGCATTATTTAACAACTTTCAATACAAAAAAGTTGAACTAGACTTAAGAGACGTTAAGTGTATCTGTGTATCTGAAAAAAAAAATTGATAAACTTATTGCCAATTTGGAATTTTCGTCACATTACATACAACATCATACATTTCGATTTGTTTTATAATTCCATTATAGTTATTTCCGAAAGGTCCCATGTTTTGGCCAAATTTTTATTTTTATTAATTAACTACTAATTTATGAACATGAGAAAAAAAAATGGTGATAAGCTACCACAATAATGCCCAAACAGCCAGCTCTAAAACTATTCTTGATTGACTGGCCTGTTGGTCTAGTGGTTAGTGACCCTGACTGCTATGCCGGAGGTCGTGGGTTCGATTCCCACCCAAGACAAATGTTTGTGTGATGAGCATGATCATTTGTTCTGTGTCTGGGTGTAATTTATCTATAACTAGCGACCCGCCCCGGCTCCGCACGGGTGCAACCTCTATTATATTATGCATGTTATATACATAAAAACCTTCCTCTTGAATCACTCTATCTATTAAAAAAAACCGCATCAAAATCCGTTGCGTAGTTTCAAAGATTTAAGCATACAAAGGGACATAGGGACAGAGAAAGCGACTTTGTTTTATACTATGTAGTGATATGTATGTATTTCGAAATATATAAGTATGTTTATCAGTTGTCTAGTACTCATAACACAAGCTCTGCATAGCTTGGGACTAGATGGCGATGTGTGTTAGTTGTGGAATATTATATTATTATTATTATATTATTCTATTATTTTCATGCATTTAATTGTCTTTTCTTCATTTTTATCACGGTAAAAAAAAAATACAGAAAAATCTCAATATTTATGTTTTTTATGAAAAGCGTAGTTTTGCCAATGACTGTACGTTCAAGTAGGTATTGAGTTAATCACTTACAATTACGTAGTACGAGCTACTTTCAGAGTGCAAAAGGCTTGTTTGCCTTGAAGTGTCAGTATCGTCGTACTCCGATGCACGATGTTGTATTTATTTTTAAAACTGTTATTTCTCAAAGATAATGTACAAAAAGGTTCGTTTTTGTACTAGATTTTTGTATAATATTATATATATAATTAGAATGTTTAAAATTTTAGACCTTAACTAGACGTATTACACTCTAAAATTGTTGTTTATTTAGTATTTTTGGTGATGTAAACTATGTTTTTGCTGACTAAGCAGATATAAAACGCGATTATAAATAAATTTTATTTCGAAAAATAATTCTTCTTAATAAATTGGCAAATTAAACAAGGTACTTTTAGCACGAATCTTGAGAACTTTGTCCCGTAATAGTAACACATACCTTTTCTGCATGTGCATATGCATGAGGGTGGGAGGGTGGGATTGTATCTTGCATCCATTCCATTGCCGAAACTCAGGCTATTCTGTAGCCTAAGTATCTAGGAAAACAGTACTCAACCCTTTAACTAGATTAATATACACTTTATGCCTGTACTTAAACCTAAATGTACTTTTTCATGTAATCTAGCCGTAGTTACAAAATAAATAATTTTAATTTTAATAAATAATTGTCGCGGAATCAAATCTATATATAATATTTTTCATAACATTTAAAAACCTGGTCTGTTATATGTAACATCAAAATAAAGGATATTATTGTAATAGATAACTTTATGTGTTGTATTTATTAAGTAAAAATAGTTCTATTTTTATTTCAACAATTGTTATAGGTCCTTTACATAGATATAATGTCAGTTGAGGCATAAGAATTGCTAGTCGAACAAAAAAAAACCTATCTATTTACTCCAACGCACATAAACCCACATGTTCACACGTTCATAAATAAAACATACACATATAAATAGCCGCATAAATATAGCATCCAACTTATATCCACATTTATAACGGCACGCACATAATTACCCGGTTCAGGGAGCACATACGGTTTCATTGCTTTAATAACCGGTTAATAAACCATTGCACAACAAGCAACGAATCGTAGTCAGTAACTGGGACCAGGAATCCAGAGTTCACAAGGAGTAATGTTCGTGAACTACAGTCATTTTCGAAGCCCCTACTATGAGTGTGCGAGTTAATGGAAGTATTTTTTATTTTTGAAGTAACGTTTTTGGTTTGTTTTCACATTTAAAAAAATGCTGCACATTTATGACGCGCCTAAAAGATTCTTTAAGTCTACGTAATAAGGATTTTACTAATACCGTTCGCATCGGCTCGGCTCGGACGACGCCGACGACGCGACGCGACGATAGAATAGCAATGTAAGTGCAGATACAGAACATGACTCGTACTCGAACTCTATGGACAATCTCTATTTAACAACTTTCAATACAAAAAAGTTGAACTAGACTTAAGAGACGTTAAGTGCATGTATCTGAAAAAAAAAATTGATAAACTTATTGCCAATTTGGAATTTTCGTCACATTACATACAACATCATACATTTCGATTTGTTTTATAATTCCATTATAGTTATTTCCGAAAGGTCCCATGTTTTGGCCAAATTTTTATTTTTATTAATTAACTACTAATTTATGAACATGAGAAAAAAAAATGGTGATAAGCTACCACAATAATGCCCAAACAGCCAGCTCTAAAACTATTCTTGATTGACTGGCCTGTTGGTCTAGTGGTTAGTGACCCTGACTGCTATGCCGGAGGTCGTGGGTTCGATTCCCACCCAAGACAAATGTTTGTGTGATGAGCATGATCATTTGTTCTGTGTCTGGGTGTAATTTATCTATAACTAGCGACCCGCCCCGGCTCCGCACGGGTGCAACCTCTATTATATTATGCATGTTATATACATAAAAACCTTCCTCTTGAATCACTCTATCTATTAAAAAAAACCGCATCAAAATCCGTTGCGTAGTTTCAAAGATTTAAGCATACAAAGGGACATAGGGACAGAGAAAGCGACTTTGTTTTATACTATGTAGTGATATGTATGTATTTCGAAATATATAAGTATGTTTATCAGTTGTCTAGTACTCATAACACAAGCTCTGCATAGCTTGGGACTAGATGGCGATGTGTGTTAGTTGTGGAATATTATATTATTATTATTATATTATTCTATTATTTTCATGCATTTAATTGTCTTTTCTTCATTTTTATCACGGTAAAAAAAAAATACAGAAAAATCTCAATATTTATGTTTTTTATGAAAAGCGTAGTTTTGCCAATGACTGTACGTTCAAGTAGGTATTGAGTTAATCACTTACAATTACGTAGTACGAGCTACTTTCAGAGTGCAAAAGGCTTGTTTGCCTTGAAGTGTCAGTATCGTCGTACTCCGATGCACGATGTTGTATTTATTTTTAAAACTGTTATTTCTCAAAGATAATGTACAAAAAGGTTCGTTTTTGTACTAGATTTTTGTATAATATTATATATATAATTAGAATGTTTAAAATTTTAGACCTTAACTAGACGTATTACACTCTAAAATTGTTGTTTATTTAGTATTTTTGGTGATGTAAACTATGTTTTTGCTGACTAAGCAGATATAAAACGCGATTATAAATAAATTTTATTTCGAAAAATAATTCTTCTTAATAAATTGGCAAATTAAACAAGGTACTTTTAGCACGAATCTTGAGAACTTTGTCCCGTAATAGTAACACATACCTTTTCTGCATGTGCATATGCATGAGGGTGGGAGGGTGGGATTGTATCTTGCATCCATTCCATTGCCGAAACTCAGGCTATTCTGTAGCCTAAGTATCTAGGAAAACAGTACTCAACCCTTTAACTAGATTAATATACACTTTATGCCTGTACTTAAACCTAAATGTACTTTTTCATGTAATCTAGCCGTAGTTACAAAATAAATAATTTTAATTTTAATAAATAATTGTCGCGGAATCAAATCTATATATAATATTTTTCATAACATTTAAAAACCTGGTCTGTTATATGTAACATCAAAATAAAGGATATTATTGTAATAGATAACTTTATGTGTTGTATTTATTAAGTAAAAATAGTTCTATTTTTATTTCAACAATTGTTATAGGTCCTTTACATAGATATAATGTCAGTTGAGGCATAAGAATTGCTAGTCGAACAAAAAAAAACCTATCTATTTACTCCAACGCACATAAACCCACATGTTCACACGTTCATAAATAAAACATACACATATAAATAGCCGCATAAATATAGCATCCAACTTATATCCACATTTATAACGGCACGCACATAATTACCCGGTTCAGGGAGCACATACGGTTTCATTGCTTTAATAACCGGTTAATAAACCATTGCACAACAAGCAACGAATCGTAGTCAGTAACTGGGACCAGGAATCCAGAGTTCACAAGGAGTAATGTTCGTGAACTACAGTCATTTTCGAAGCCCCTACTATGAGTGTGCGAGTTAATGGAAGTATTTTTTATTTTTGAAGTAACGTTTTTGGTTTGTTTTCACATTTAAAAAAATGCTGCACATTTATGACGCGCCTAAAAGATTCTTTAAGTCTACGTAATAAGGATTTTACTAATACCGTTCGCATCGGCTCGGCTCGGACGACGCCGACGACGCGACGCGACGATAGAATAGCAATGTAAGTGCAGATACAGAACATGACTCGTACTCGAACTCTATGGACAATCTCTGTTAACTACACAGTTTATATGGCCGTCAATAAATAGGCTGCCGCTGTTTAAATTGAAATGACACAGTAATTTAAAATCTTATCGTTACAGTTCAATGGAACGGCATCAAGGAGGTTGATGTTTCGTAATGGCTAAAAAGGAATAAATAATGATTTATGTTGATTATGACTTAGGTCTTAATTAGCGAATATAGTAAGAAGCCTTTGATGATCTTGTTTAAGACACTGGTTATCTTTATGTTAGTTACTAATACTGGTAAACTGTGCCATATCGCCGCACCACTGCTGGGTAAAATCCCTCTCGCAAGTTTTTCATTCAAAAAAAATCTAATCAATGATCAATTGTTATTGTTCATTGGTAGTAATGATAAAATGCTTTAGTCTCTCAAAGGTGAATAATTCTGAAACATTTCGAAAAATGACAAAGCTAAACATTTAAGAAACGTAACTGTTACACACATTATCTTAGTAATCTAATGATAACTTGTACTACAGCATTGTTATGTTTATGCGTTAGATGAAAATCAAGATTATAAAAATATGGCCGTGTTAAGTCACGTAATATACAACGTGTAACGTTAAAAGCGCAAAACCTCTCGTAAGGTAACTCAGCCAATGCTACTGAACAATGTAAAAATATAAAACTTTAGGAAATTTGCAAAAAAAAAATAGTTTTTCATACTGATGGGCTCGATCAATTTCTCATTTTGTATGAATTTTTTGTGAATTTCCAAAAGTTTTATAACAAACATTGTTCAGTAACATGTGCTGTTACCCCACGAGAGGTTTTGCGCTTTTAACGTTACACTTTGTATACATATATAAAAATAAATAAACATTATCTTGAAAAGTCTACTCTGTATTCTATTTTCTAACGCAAGTGCGCATTTATTATATAAACATTTTTTTTTAGATTTTGTTACGTAGTTAGAAACGGTCATTAAGTTCATAGCACACATAAAAAGTGCATTAGATAGACATCAACTCGACTTGGTTTAACCTGATCCAAATCTGAGGCAGTAGCCGGTTTTAAAGAATGAATCTAAAAAAAAAAAAATGCGACAAGAGCTGAGGTGAAGTTGATCCCGTGCCGTAGCTACGCCTGTGCGTTGACCTTAAATAAGTGTTCATTTTATTGTAAGTAAACGTGTTTTCTAAATTTTTTCGATGAAAGTCTAACAAAAGGGTTATGCTTATCCGGGTTACGAAACCCATTTAGTTTTTTTTTTATGACTAGAATACCGGTTTCTTTCTCTTTATATGTTACAGCAGTGTTGATAATTCAAGAGCTTTCATAGAGCTAAAAAAACATTCCATTTCGTAGCCAACTCCATCGAAAGAGGTTACAAAACCTTATAAAATAACATTTGTCACTCTTTTGTTTTGTTACAAACATTGCATTATGAGTATTATGACATTATTCTTTAAAGTGAATTTGTGAGGCGATTCATCATAGCTTAGACTGTAGTCAATAAACAGTCAGGTCACCTTAATTTATTTAAATTACAAGTTTCTATCCTCATATTTTGGTATTATTTACACACAACGCACAATTGTCCAAATCATAATGTTGAAGAGCGTTTGCTATAAAACTGAAAATTTAAATATGATTAAAAAAGAACTATTCTTACTAAATAAATACAACACACAAAGTTATCTATTATAATAATAAATAATACTAATTCATCCTTGTTCTAATCAATTACGCACATACCAAACAAATTAATCGTTAATATAATCAGCCAACGTTAATTCATTAGAGATCGCAATAGAGATATTAATTTATTATTTATTATCAATCAGCTGATTATAATATCCCTTCGTAATGTTCGGCCGGTCGATACCAATCAAATGATTGGCCCAGTCCGTAGGGAATGTTCGATTCTTCGATAGAATTCATTAATTAGGTAGGGCCTTTTTTTTTTTTTTTTACGTGGTAAAATCATCAAATGAGACCTCCCACCCCGGGCAGGGCGAGAGGTACTGTCAGACTTGTACTGACTAAAATCCACGGTGTCCTTCAATAGCCCTTTATGTTCCGGGGTCACGGTGATGGTATAAGACCCGCGACCCCGGCAGGCTTTAGCCCTCTGAGAGGGGGCCTCGTCATTATGCTGACGCTCTTTGAGGCGCGCGTGGAACACGACGCGCCGTCGACCCGGGCATGGTCCATGGTCGGGCGGCGAGTTGCCCTTTACTCGCCGCCCGCATGCCCGCGCCTACGGTGGCCGGAGATCGTCTTGCGACGTCCGACGCCGTGGGCGTCCACCACCGCGGGTGGAATTAGGTAGGGCCTTGGGCCGAACTTACGAAACAGAGCGAAAATGCAATATAATTGATATTGACTTGGATTCCTAACACAGATAATGTAATTATAGTCACGCCCTGAAAATCAGTGAAAGTACTATCGCGATAATTAACGGCATTTCCGTTAGTGTGGCCCCGGCATTACAACTTCTTCTGTTATGAAAAACATCAACTTTTTTTCATACTATGTATATCACAATTTTGTTGAACACGGGAAACAAGTTCTGCTCTCGTTCGTTGTAGGATTTTATTAGGCTTCAGTAATGTAGGTCAGGTAATTCAGTCAATTCACAATACATAGGTTACTGGTCTCGAAGTATCCTTCAGGAGCTGATAAGCTGGGGCCTTACCACGAGCTCTTAATGCGATCCGTTTTAGGCTGTGGGAAAGAGATGGCGCTAGATAACTTGTATAGCTCTGTCTCTTTCCCACAGCCTAAACTGGATTGCGATTTAATTCGAATTATCGGTGTTTAGAGAGCCTAGTCAACTTTACCAAATAGTCGGAATATCTATCTATCTCTACAAATAAGTTTCTACTAAGATGACTGGTCAATACCAGCCTTTTGTGTAAAATCATGAAATGAGTACCACAGTGTTAGACTCGTACACTGTGTTTCTTCGATTGCCCATAATGTTCAAGGGGTCACCCTGCTCAGATAGTCCTATGACCCTGTCAGTCTGTAGCACCCTGAAGGATAAACTTGTGATTAAAAAAAAAACAACCGGCTGGAAGCTGGTTTGGTCCTGTGTGATAGAGGGGGAGAAGGGAGATGGTAAGAGTTAGTCTAATATAAATTAAGAATATTGTCTCATGACCTCGGCCTCTCTCTTACGGCGGAGATACTTGTATTCTCCGTATAAAGGAGTCATTCCACTCTGATCCTCCAAACCGATCCCCTGTCAAATATTTTTACTTTTTAATTCCTTATACAGATTGTGATAGTAACAACTTTCACTCAAATTCTATGGATACCATAATATTACGGCCGGTAATTTACGCAACAGAACCAACATTGTATGGCATATGATATGAGTATGCTTATGGGACAAACAAATTGAGCGGAGCAATCATTCCGAACAAATCGATTGCGGCCGAGTGCGGATTGATTGAACCAATTTACTGCATTCTTCTGTTAACTGTCTAATATAGTATACGCGTGGAAAACTGTTAGTGGATGAAGTACCTTTTGCTTGAAATTATTTAATTTTCATATGCTTTACCATATAGGTAACGCACCTCCGTTAGTACAAAGACCTAAAGGCGCTTCCTCACCGCGAGCATTCACCTGTAATGTGACGTTACGTTTTGCTAATTAAGCCTGAACGAAATGGATTAAATATTATGTCATCAGAAGTAAACATGTAAACTACTGCTAAAATAATACAGAAGGTCGGGAACACGGAAGGGTCGATGTCGCGTCGTGTTCCACAGGCGCCTCAAAAAGCGTTAGCATAATGGCGGGGCCCTCAGATGGCCAAAGCCTGCTGGGGTCGTGGGACTATATTCCATCACCGTGACCCCGGAATATAAAGGGGTATTGAAGGACAACGTGGATTTTAGTCAGTACCAGTCTTACAGTCCCTCCCGCGCTGCCCAGGGTGGGAGGATTCATTTGATAATTTTACCACGAAAAGAAAAAAAAATAAAGGTATATTTGAAGCCTATTGAGAAGCCCTAAAATCGGTCATAGTCCAGTCGTGTACTTTGTGTGTTACAAACAAACAGACAGTCTCCGATACCTTACGACTTTGGTATCCAGGCAATAATCGCAATACAAATTCATAGACAAGCACGCGGATACCAGTCGTAGTCGTATGGTATCGGAGATTTGCGTCGCGTTGTGTACGATTAGCCTAACTTTGCATTCATTATGTAGGTGAATGTTGCCAACAATGTAATTATTGCCATTCCTATAGTTGCACAATCGGATAACATTATTAATAATGTAACATTTAAACATACCATAACAATAACACAACGTGATTACGTGAGGTATTTAAATTATATTAATATTGCTTCCGCCATTATACAAAATACTCACTGTTGAACGTTTCAGGAATTCTATTTCCAAAACGTGCTCGTATAAATATTGAGATTCTATTTCATGATTGAAATTACAAATTTAAATTAAGGCACAAAGGAATCTCAGTCCTTCGAAGAAGTCATAAGTTGAATCATAATATGTAATGTTTTTAATCAATCTAGGCGAAGTTCTTACTGACTTGTATGGCTATTCTCACTAGAAAAGTTAAGTACAATAACAAGAAGTTGTTTTATTTTTTTCGAGATAAATGTGCGTTTTATTATCCCTCCTTAACCGACTTTGGGGTCGCGGGATTGTTGCGGGGTCGTGGGATTGCCTCCGTGGCTCTGAAACGCAAAAATCATATCCAGGAACAAGAGAATTTTAGTCATTTATATGCTGACAGCTCTATTAACCCCACACAATGCGGTAAAACTGATTCGATAATTTTTACACCCACCAAAAAAAATACTTTCCCACCCCTTTACGGTTGGAGAAGAAATAAAACCCTTAATTAACACGAGCAAAGCTGTAGGCTACAGGCTATTAGCATATGTAAATGATAAGTGGCAGAAAAATCATGCATGCGGCCGCAGTAATTTAAAATTCATACGGCTCGCCTCGTGAGTCGAGTCAGTAATGGTATGTAAAGGCTAGTGCATATATAACAGTCACATCGGACCGAAGCGCATTGCATTGCAATAGTCGTATAAGAAATACCAGTGTAGACCGCTTACATATTTGCGAGTCGTAGAGTAGACCTAGTACATACGCCTCTAGGTACACACGATTACATGCCAAGCTATACAAAACCAGTTCGTTTTGGCCTCGCTTTATATCAGTCAGCTTATACTAGTTTTGCATAGCTTGATATGTAACTTTGTGAACATCAACCTAAACAAAACCTGATGATCGTAGTTGTATCGTAGACTCGCTAAACACATATTCAACCATCAAGATACTGGTTTTTGTCGATGTCTAGCCGTGTGGACAACAAGGCTAGACATCGACAAAAACAGTGGTTTCCATATAATGAAAAACTGTTTAAAAATCCTACTCAATTATAAAATACTGTAAAAGTTTAGATGTAGGTAACCCGTTATACGTTACTTTAGGATAATTGTACCACAATTGTACATGAAAGTGTAAATAAATAAATAATTCTTAAAAAAAACACTAGCACCTTAGTTTTTGCGACTGTTGTGAAAAATCGAATTTGGGTACTTCGGTAATTGACGTCTCACGTTTGCGTTCGGATTTATGTCGTGTACGATCGTATATGCCTAGTACAGCCTGCTAAGTGTGTGCTTACCTTTACACTTGCGTGTATCAGAATGCAATAACAGTATGTCAAGTTTATTTTGCGTAGAATAACAAACAAGACAGAGGAGACATAGTAAAACGATATAATGCCTATCTCACATGATTCACAGCATTATCTAAGATTTATACTGATAAAATGGCGTATATCTATGTAAGTCAGTAAGTGGTTACGACTGCGTCAATGTCATTTAGATAATGTTTTGGCGCAAGATATTATATCATTTGCGTTATAATTTTTTGTTTGTCGTGTCTGAAATCATTTGAATACAAATTACAATTTCTAGAATTTTATTTTTGGACATTTTCATCTAAGACCGCTAACAACTCTTGAATTCGAAGGCAGCTATTTAATGGGTGAAATTTACCTTGAGAATAAATGAAAGTATTATTATAATACACTACGATGTAATGGAAAATAATAATAAAAACCCGCTTACTTTTTAGTGTCACTAAACAAACTCGCAGATTCTTATTTTATACCCGGTAATTACTGTAGTCCACTAGGTAAGTAAAAAAAAATAAGTTCGCTGACTTTTCCACTCG
This sequence comes from Agrotis ipsilon, assembly GCA_028554685.1. NCBI lineage: Eukaryota > Metazoa > Arthropoda > Insecta > Lepidoptera > Noctuidae > Agrotis > Agrotis ipsilon. The sequence continues at coordinate 11,191,597 of CM052965.1, forward strand.
GTGGACGAATCCTTAGAGAAGCCAGCCATGTTACTCTTCGAAATAAAAAAAATACCCATACATAAATACCACCATTATAATGATATTGATAACTTTCATTTACTACCATACACATAAACATATAGCTAACGCATTTATAATCGTAGTTACAGGCAGGTAAAACACGATATGAATCGCGCAACCATGTAGTTAGTATGTAAACAACGTTTAAATGTAAATAAAGAAACCCTACAATACCATATCAAATCTATGACATGACATGATTGACGTGACTCGGCGGAAAACTTTTTTTTCTACGGAAAAGGTCAAGCACAGTGGCTAATTACAATCGAGATCGAGACTATTACATAAAGTGAATTCACACACAAAATATTTGCAAGACATAAAAAATAACCACGAAGAGGATGGCGGGGTCTTTCAGACCCCATCATTCTCTTCTAACCTAAATTGTTCGAGTAGGGGTGCCAGCAAGTCCCGAGCTCGCTTCGCTCGCTCTCATATAGCATTGCGATAAATAACTTATCAATTAATGAGTTCTACTGTCATAAATATTTGACATTTAAAACGCCTCTGTGTAATGTATAATTTATTTTTGCTGTTGTGTCTTTATTTTTAATTTCAACAGTATTTTATTAGACGTTATCATCCGTGCTATAATACTTAGGCGCTCAGTAGCGAGTCGTTGAGCATTTGGTGAAACTGCTCAATTTGGTGTTAAATAAATTCTGATTTAACAATATTGATTCAAATATTTAACTTTACGCATGTCACAATAAGTAATTAAATCAGTTGCACTGTAAGCAAATCATTAAATGCAGCTTAAAATTGGAATGTCAGCAATAGTTAACAGGAACTTGATTAACTTCGACGTAAACCTGTAAGTGGTGTGACAGAGGCCGTTAACAGTTTCCGCTAACTGACTAGAATTAATAATTGGATTTCTACATCGAAATCACAGGCGGATTTCGCCATCTTAAATGCAAACAAACATATTTGTGTTGCTTAGGTTATTTTTTTAGTTTTCACCTGCCGGCCTCGGAAAAGTTCTACTTGTCATTTGAAATCTGAGTGCAAAAACTGCATTTTATTTATCTTATGCCGTTGAATCCCTCGCTATGCTCAGGATTCTATAATTAAATCCTAGAAAACTTCGCTTGCTCAGTTTTCAATTCAAGTACCTACTTGCACCAAAAAACAATTTTGCAGCCTTGCATAACAAATTAATAATTGTAAGACATAAATTAAACAATATTTCAAACAAAACTATTAATACATTTTTGAATTGATTAAAGTCTAGCTACTAAACAGAATCATATGAGATTATGGTTTTCGCCAAAATTTAGCCAAAAATACGACTTTTTCAATTCTTCAAATTATCTCAAGGAAGTAGTGTTATCTGATATCATTATCTCACACTATTAATATTGTACTACACTCGTTCATTGTTTCTTATCTCTGCTTATCTACTACAAGTAGATAGTGGGTAATTATAATTTAAATGTTACCGTAAAAAATCAAATGGCATCCGAGACTTTATCACAAGTTTTTCACATATTTTTGTGACGTAAATGTATTTTGACGTTAATTTGGTGGAAAAAAAGTTCCTCACTAGCTCGCTTCTTCATCTTCTACACTGCAAGTACGCTGTACGGTAAAATACGGAAATCGTGTGCTTCGGCCTCCGTTATATGATACGGATTCGCTTCATGCCATGTGATTCACGAGCTCCTCATAAAGCAAAGCAACCACAGAAATAAAGCAACAAAGTCGACAAAGCATAGTACTTTTATTTAGTACTTTTTAAATAAAATAAAAGAGTATATTTCAAATAAGTAGCGAGTTTACGATAATATGAGCATGATTAACAACAGAAATAACATAAATCGAAGTCTAACTTGGAAACATGACCTGATCCGGCACGTGACCTGAAAATCGGTTTATTTCTAGCTACACGTTTAATTAATGTACAAGTACTGGAAAGTGGGCGGTTCTGAAAGTATTATTTTTAACTAGCGGCCCGACCAGGCTTCTCTCGGGTTCAAAGTTTCGATCTACTCGGTGGATTTCTTCAGTAACTTTCTTACATAATACAGTCCATAAACTTAAGTTACTTTGTTTATAATGTAGGTAACTGATGTTGTTGTTTTTAATTGGGCAAGGCAATCACAATCCTAATGACGAACAATGTACGGGAAGTTTTTGAAAGAGTGATGAGTTTTTCTTTAATTACTTACCGCCCTAGCGCTTTTCTAGCTACATTATTACCCTAGGGCGCTAATTGGTTACCTACAAGCCCCATTTGGGGGTGACCTACTTACCGAATATGAAAGATGTAAAATAATTTAAAAAATAATCTATTGTCAATAATGTTATTTATATGGAGGAAACAGCCCTAGAGCCAACCGAATTACCGAACCGTTAACGATACGGTTGACGGCACTTTAAACCCAACGGGTTATCTTCTGCAGTCATCACAGAACCCAAACGCATACGTTATCGTGTTCCGACTTCCCAATAACGCTTGACATGATACATGAGATCAATTGGGGATCACTGATAACGGTATTGTCATGGCAATGACGTTGAAAAGGGATTTGTTTTTATGGTGGATCATGTTTTTAAATGCTGCCATATTCCATCGGTTTTTTTTGATAGCCTACTCTGTCCCACTCCTGACCAAACGCCTCCCCTATTTCGCGACCCAGCTGTATCAGGGCTCCATTCCTGTGAAATTTGAGTCCACAGTTGTGACGGCACACATGACCTGCCTAGTCCCACTTAAGTCTTGCAGCCTTGTGAACTTAAGTCGGCTATTTGAGTTCTGGAGCGCAGTATGGTGTTGTATTCGGTCAGTCAGTTTACTATTTAGTATAGTAGCGCTCCATTGTTCGTTCTGAAACCTTGAGTCTAGACATTTGAATGTTATTCCATCGGTTAGAAAAAAAATGGAAGGAGAAAAAAAAATGTGTAATCCGCATAACAATTATTTAGTTTTCTAAATATACTCAAAATAGAACCGCATCAAAATTCATTGCGTAGTTTGAAATATTGAAACTTTCAACAGATAGACAACGACGCTATAAATTGATTCAATAACAGAAAAGCAAGGATGCAGTCTCCTATTAAATTCTTCCAAAATGCTAATTTATGAACTTAGTCTAAATGGGTACTTAGGTACATGTCCGCAGAAACTAGTTTTTTATCTTTATGATAGCTTGAGTTCAAAGCTCGCTGACTAAAATCCTAAAAGGGCTAGCCTTTTATTTTTCGTGTTAAAATATTAATAAATTAATTCGTGTTACGGCGCTCCATCACCGCGAGCATTCGCCTTTAATGTAACGTTACAGATTCAAACATTTCAAAAGTGAGGCTTCCCTCACTTATGGATGTCAATCCCATACCAGCCCATTTCCTTTAATTTTAAAATTCGACGTTCAAAACTGCCTCTTTGATGGCCTAATTGAAACGAATGATTTGACTTTGAAACCTTTTTCGGTATTTCAAGTCAAGTTGAGTCACCGTTTGCTCTGGTTATGTAAATGACACACCTTTGGCTTCAAGTTACTGTTAAGGAAACCACATTGTGTTATCTTTGCCGTTTTCCAGTAAGATTATAAGTAATAGTTAGGTTCGTCCTTATGCCCTACGAAAAGGTACTTTGCTAATACGTCCTGTTTGCTGAAATTCACTAAGCAATCACAGTGCAGGTTGCTCGATATCTACATAATCTTCAATTTCTGACCTTAGATTTATATCGCCTCCGGGGTCGCAGGACTATCTCAAAATTAGTCTTTGGCTTTAAGCAAAGAGCAACCGGTAGATTTTTAGCCAGGAATGGAAATAGTGCGCTGGGATTGTCCTAAATAAAAAGTCCATGACTTACGAAACATGAATGTTTTGATAGGACTGATTTTGATCCACGTTCCATATTTCCCTAAATACTTTCCGACTACAACAATTTTATAACAATTTATAGTCATTCATATTTTTGTCTTTACTGGCTAGCAACAACAGTCCTGCATAGTACCAAGTTTCTTATAGTGTGGTTATCGATCACCGGAACAAACATTATTACAGGAGTCACAAGTAGGTAAAATATGGGACTGGTCGCTAGGAGCGGCTGGCAAACAAAGACAAATGTATTTTGATATTAATTCTATACAAACCAGTTATCAGTACCTAATTTAATAAGAAGGAAGAAAGTAACTGTTCTCATTTACACCTTAAGCGGTGGCGCACATTTTTAGGAAAACTGAAAACAGAAGAAGGCCTGGGGCCTTAGTCAAACAGCATACGACAATCGTTATCGTTCATCAGACACCAATACATTTTCAACTTTATACCCCAGCGCGTAAAGTTGAAAATCTATTGAAGTTCACAGATCGTTTTCGTTTGTTTCGTTCGTTATCGATTAGCAGTTTTTAATAGATTTTCAACTTTACGCGCTGGGGTATAAAGTTGAAAATGTATTGGTGACTCTTGAACGATAACGATTGTCGTCTGCTGTCTAATGCTATTTGACTAAGGCCCCAGACCCCTTAGTACGCTTTACCACAAAACACTTAATGCTTTACTAACGCTTAGTCGTAGTGTTTAATACATTTCCAACTTTGTACTCAAGCGAAAAAAATTAAAATCTGACCAGGAGTACCTACTGTACTGAAGCGTTTACGTTTGGTTAAAATTGGTGTCAAAGTTTTGTTTGTCGAAACATAGTTTCCGTAATAAAATACTTACGAGATACAAGAAAACCGTTGTCATTATAGAAAGCAGTCAGTTTAGTAACAAGCCTTACGGGTAGTATCAGATGCTGTTTAGAGCACGAGCATTAAATGTAATAGTCACGACTAGTCACGAGTGTCGTATCACTACAGGACAATTTTGAACTAGTAACATAACAGGTCTAAGTAAACAAGTATTTTGACAGATGTATGTGATCAACCGTGAGGCCAAACGAGCGTAATTTTTGAGTTTTGTGTACCAGAATTTCGGTCGCTTCATACGACGCAAAGTTTTCCATGAAAACGACCAAAATTCTGCGACTCAGACTCAAGAATTACGCTCATTTGGCTTCACCCTAACTAGTGACTTGTGTCCTGACAGACCACGCGGCCATTTAAATTCTCACTGCTCATATTCTTTGGGGGGTCAACAAATTCATGCTCAAAAATTACACTACCTACTCAACGCATTTCCAAACTTTTTATTTTATCTGAGGTCGCATTATGTGATTATTTTTCCTCGTCACTGATGTAATAAAATGACATGAATAAACACTTTCGGTCACATCTCAATTTCTAGATAAACAGTCCTGACCAACACTTGCGCGCGGTCTGTAATTCCTACATCACAAATATTTGAATCCCAAATAAATAGAAACCGATAAAATGTATGCTTACTGAAATATCCTAGAAGCTATACAACGTGTAACGTTAAAAGCGCAAAACCTCTCGTGGGGTAACTCAACCCATGGTACTGAACAACTAAAAAAAAAATTTGGTTTTTCATACAAAATGAGAAATTGATCGAGCGCATCAGTATGAAAAACCAATTTTTTTGCGAATTTCTAAAAGTTTTCGAACAAACATTGTTCAGTAGCATGGGCTGAGTTACTCCACGAGAGGTTTTGCGCTTTTAACATTAAACGTTGTATAAACTACGACGGCCGTGTTAGGCAAAGACCGCACCGCACACTCTATTAAATTAAAATTATTTTTATGATCTAGGGTGTTAACACTGACAGTATGAGTAATGAGTGTTTTTTTATTATTATTAATTCGATCTTTTAAATTTTATAAAAAATAACGATTGCCATCCATTTTTAACCGACTTCAAAAAGAAGGAGGTTATCAATTCGACTGTATGTTTTTTTTTTTTTTTTGTGTGTTTGTTACTCGATTACTCCGGCGATTGTGGACCGATTTTCAAAATTCTTTTTTTATTCGAAAGGAGATGCTTTCGGAGTGGTCCCATATTCACCAAGTCAAGATCTGATGATTAGATCCTGGAGAAATCGAGGGCAACCCTCAAATTTTATAGGCCCACATATAGTTTTTCGCAAATATTATGAAGTAATTTAAGTATTTGCGTATGGTAATCATAATCTCATGTAGCTGAGCTGATGATGGAAGGTACAACTCCTTAACTGTAAGGAGTAGGCATCGACTGATTTAGTTTGTGTTCGCTTATCTCCGGAACTACAAGTCCGATTTAAGTCATCCTTTTTTTGTTACTAGGTATCGTTCAACTGAGGGAACACTGCAAGTTTCATCAAAATCGGTTCAGTAGTTTTTGAGATAGGGAATTTTATTAGCTAATTTTGTACATGAGCGATGTTATTACCGGTGCTACGGATTACAAAATTGTAGTGCACATGTAAGAAAATTATGTACCTATTTTACAAGAATTTGGGTTGAATATTTAAACTAAAAAGAGTAAAATAAAAGCTTTTTTAAAAAAAATGTAACCGCCTTCAAAACCAACCACTAAAAAAGAGTAAAATAACCTACAAAATAACTTTTCTTTCGGAAGTCGGTGACAAAAAAGACATTGAAAAAAAAAAAACCACCGACTTCCGAAAGAAAAGTTATTTTGTAGGTTATTTTACTCTTTTTTAGTGGTTGGTTTTGAAGGCGGTTACATTTTTTTTATATTTAAGGTGAATGCATCAATCGGCCCGCGAAATTCAAAATTTCTTGCGTTTTTTGCAATTTGCAGAGCATTGCTTGGTTTTTATGTTGATTAAAATATGATTCGCGGCTGTAAAACCTACGTAGTTACAGAATTATAATCATCAAAATCCCCAATACAACCCTTCAAGTTTATAAACTTGAGATTCCTAGAGCTTTATAAAGCTCTAGGAATTACTTTTTCTGTTTTTTTTTTTCTAGGCCTTTATGAACTTAGGGGGTTGTATTGCTGATTTTGATGATTATAATTCTGTAAATAAATACGTTTTACGGCCGCGAATAATATTTTAATCAACATAAAACCTAAAAATGGCCTACAAATTGCAAAAAACGCAAGAAATTTTGAATTTCGTGGGCTGGTATGTGCATTCCCCTTAATATCTACTAGCTATTACCCCCGCTGCTCGGCTCCTATTGGTCGTAACGTGATGTTTCATAGTCTATAGAATTTACCAATTCATGCTAGTAGTTCTGTGCGATCATTCAAACAAAATCTTCAGCTTTATAATGCATTAGTAAATAGATCAGAAAATTATGATAATTGGATGTTCATATATCTAGAGTTCTAAAACTAAACAAACTTTTAATTAAACTGTTCCTTCAGCTGTCTATTTCCCATGTTAGTTGTAAAATTGAAACATAGGTTCTCATAAATAGATATTAATTTTCTAAACAGAATATTTAATAACTTCAATGAGACTGAAATTAAGGGCCTATGTTGAAAATAACTCATTGTTTGATGGCCTAAATCAAATGATGACGTCGAAAAACTCTGAAAACATATCTATTTTTTTAATCTTTGACATGACCTCTTAAAAAATACTATGTCCCCCTTTTAATTGTATTTTTCTTAACATTGTTTTTTTTTCACTTTCATTGGCACTTCTTATATCTATTTATTATCAGCCATGGGTAAATATATCGCAAAACTTCCTACTAATATTATAAACGTGAAAGTTTGTATGTATGGATGTATGGATGTTTGTTACTCTTTCACGCAAAAACTACTGAACGGATTTGGCTGAAATTTAGTACACAGATAGTTTATAACCTGGTTTAACACATAGGATAGTTTTTATCCCGATTTTATGTTTCCGTCGGATAATTTTGGAGTTGTAGCGGGTGAAGCCGCTGGCAACAGCTAGTATTTAATAAGTACCTACATACAGTCCCAAACTTCAACATTTTCCAAACTGCACATGTACAGTCAGGTTCAGAAAAAACTCACCTCTTTGGTAGTTACATTACTAGCAAAGGGGATTAGTTTTTACTTCTACTTTTTTGATAAATAAAACTTGCTAAGTTTTTTTTTTTTTTTGATAAATAAAACTTGCTAAGTTTATTCTCCTGTGTCGTGGGTGCTTTTAAAAACATATACGTGAACTATGTAAGTTTAATATGTTTGTAAACAGAAATAACAAACGCCCAGACTCGAAACTACCTACTTGTAGATCATACAAGCATTTGCTCCGTGCGGGAATCGAACCCGCGACACGCAGCGCAGCAGTCTAATCACTCAGCCACTGCGCTAAACCGTGCCGTCGAGTTTCAACACTCGACATTGATTCGATTTTACGCTCTCAAAATAGAAACCAAGAATTAATTTCAACCCCTAATCACCGTTACGTAACTAAAGTGAAAACAATCATGCAATAGATAAACGTTTAGCTCTAAATATCAATGGAAGACTGATGTTTCATGAATTTTAAATGGAACGATCCGGGTCAACCAGCCCTAGTACTCAGGTCAGCGCTGAGTCGACGTGTCATATTGACACGACGGCTCGTTCATCAGAGTGTACAGTCACAAACAAACGGAATAGTCGTAAACAACACGTTTAATATTGATTTCAGTTATTATTATTCGTTATATTGAGTTTTTTGGAACCCAAGTTACAGCTTGGGTTCCAAAAAACTATGCTAGTACTAATAATCATTATCATATCACCCTGGGATCACCTACGCCGGCTATAGGCCGTTTTTTGCTAGATTTCTCGGTTTGATGCATCCCTCATTTATCTATTAAATTACAAATTCAATTCTATTGAAGAATATCATTGTTATACACGTATTGCTCCCTTGAAACATTTATAGTGCTTGTGACTGTACTAATTAGCCACAGAAATGTATATAGGTAAATAAGTGTTTTTTTTAATATGTATAGTTTTATATTTCGCGGGAAAATAATAATTGAACTCAAACACGACACGCCTAATAAAAATAGGCCAAGTTTTTTTTGGAGGTCGGCTAAAAAAAAATAAGTTTTCTCAACTACAAAAAGCAACTAGTTACTCATAGTGTTTGCACTTCACACCTCTGCTTATTTATATGTATATATTGACATTGTTGTATGTAGGTAGTACATAAACACTATGCTAATTGAAAATGTTAATTTATAGCTCAACTTGTTATTTGTCTATGCTATTTGCATTTGTATGCATTTGCTTAATTATATTATCAACGCAAATAATATTAATTCTAAATGCACCTAGAAAACTACATATTTTATTTAATCAAAAGTAGTTATAATATTCATGTAAGTAGAATATTTTTTAATAAAAAGCACAGGCAACGTGAAGAAAAAAATACCGTTATTCCAAAGTATAGATGCATTTTACTTAGAAGCCAAGTTATCGCTTCAAATTAAACTCTTCACAATATAAAACAATGTAGGTCCCCAACCGGCGCAGGCGCCACGCCGCCCCGCCGTCGTCAAATACGCAAAGCTCTTTCAAAGTACGCAACGGACTGTATTACGGTTTTCATCAAAAGACAGAGTGATTCAAGAAAAAGATTCTTATTATGGAATGGACATCATACACATTGCATAAAACGTATACATAGTCAGGGCGGGTCGCTAATTACTAATACATTTAAAACTTACTTGTAAGGGCGCTCCCTCACCGCGAACATTCACCTGTAATGTAACGTTACAGATACAAACAAGCAGATATAAAAAAAAACAAAGCGAACAAGAAATTTAGCTACGAGTCTAGTGGTTGCGGTGGCCTAATTGGTGGTATCTTAATGTTACAGATTCGAACATTTCATCAGTGACGGAAATCGAGCACCACAATACGCGTTTTGATGTTACATTACACACGAAAGCTCCCGGCGAGGGAGCGCCTTACTTAATACAAACTCAAAGACTTAAATAATATCAGAAGGTATTTCAGGAACAATAAACCTTTGAATTTCCTCGGAAAACTTCAATCCGCTAAAACACATAAAATAAGAAAAGCGCTAAAGTAACTTAATAACGGTCACACACCTGTTACCTTATGTGACGTATTACGACAACTTGAAACGAGACAGGGAAAACTCGACCTTATATATTATTCTTAAGTTATTTTGACGAATATAAGATTCAAAAAAATCGCGGCTCTCTAAACATGTACAGTAGGCAATCAAAATTGCAGTATCTCGTTATCAAAGAAATCGCTTAACGTTTAGTTTGACTTACGACCTTCTAATTTCGAGATACACAATAATCCATCAACATAATTTCAAGTAGAGTTCATAATTTCAACGATAAAATATGAGTCCAGCTAGCTCAGTGGTTAAGGCGTTTACATAATTGCGTTAATCGAAAGAGGTGCGAGTTCAAATAACGCGCAGCAGCTGTTTACTTTTTGTAGGTTAAATATTTTTACACACAGGCAGAAATGGCCTTGTTAGGAATTTCTGTGTGTTGTTGGTTAATTGGTTAGTTAGAAAAAAAAAATGTTAATTTTTGTTTTAATAAACAAAACTAAATAATATATTACTTCTTTTGAAAATAAACAATAAGCGTAAATATGCAAAATAATAATAAATTAATAAGTTATTTATTAATAATATTGTCACGAATTCAACAATACTAAATGAAAATAAAAAAAATGTCGTCTTTAAATTAAAGATTGATTTCAATGAAAACAAAACAACGTAGCTAAGATTCGAACTCAAACCACATTGATCATGACCCCACGCTATCCGCACAGTCATGTTAGATCATTAGTAATGAAAGCAATGCAATGGTGACCATCAGTCTGTTTTTGTTAGTTAACAATTTCCACTAGTTTCGTTAGTGCTGCTTATTGTCATATTATTTCGTTTTAAATTTTTACCAATGATGATAATTTATTACCTACAGGGCTTAGAATAAAAATGCATGTTTTGTAATTTTAAAATAATAATATATTTTAGTTGTAATTATTGTAATTCTATGTTTTAGCTATAGTTATAAAACTGCTAAAATTATGAATATTCGAGCTGAATATAATGTGAAATAGTTGTCGTAGTAAATCGTCGATACAATTTTTATTATTTAAACATAATTATGAAATTATTTAAATGGATCTTTAATGTAATAAAATAGTAAATGAGAGAATTTAAAATTTTTAAAAAAATGTGCTCTTAAAATTAATATAAGTGTTTTTAAGGGTAACATCGTTTTATTATGCGTTGCTAATTAGCAATTACAGGGTATTTTAATTGCGAACATCTTAGTATGTTATTTTCTATAAGAAAATTAATAAAACCGTATTTACTTTACCAAAAGAAATAATAAAGTTATCATTATTAAAGTCGTTTATTTTGAAACAGTATCAAGACACCACGGCCCTGAAACGCAAAGGGCCAGTTGCCTTTTGCGTTCCAGTGGCGCAAAACCGAACAAGGCGAGCTTGGTATTCGGGTCACCCCGACTCGGACATGTTAGATTAGGCCCTGGAACGCAAAGGGGCAGTTGCTCTTTGCCTTCCTAGGCCGCGAGAGTGAGCGAAGTGAGCTCGGGGTATGTGTCACCCTGACTCAGACCGATTAGGTTAGGTTAGGCCCTGGAATGCAAAGGGCTAGAGGACCTTTACGCTCAAGTGCCGCTATGTCCCGTTACTGTTCCAAAATAAACGCCTTTTAGCATGGCAGCCCTGGAACGAAAGGTCCAGTTGCCCTTTGCGTTCCAGTACCGCGGTGCCAAAAATTATTGAGCTTATCAAGTTTCTTCCGTTCCACCAAGTTCAATTTAGAGAATAAAAACCTATATACTATCAATAAAAAAATACCAAACTGCATAAAAAAATACCCTGTTACAAGATATTGAGGTAAGTTTAAGGATCGTTTTCTTTACGAAAAGATGTTTGAAACCATACCTCAATTCTTAATCCTTAAATAATAAGTTATCAATAAAATGATGTTTACGTTTTCAGTCTATTTACAATAAATAAACAAAATTCCTATCAAAAAAAGGTCCTCGAGAAAATCATAACTTTTTTTGGACTCCCATAAACGTAACGGTTTATAGGTGATATTCGATGATGTAAGCCTTCAATGTTGACTGCACGATGAACGGTTATTAATGTCGTGTTGAATTAGTTACACGGAAACCATTTTCCTTTGTATACATTCACCATTCCCGGACGTCGTCGCTGACGTCCCTGTTTATTCTTAACAACTCATCTCATCATCATGCCATATCTCGTATCCCACAGACTCATAGTATTACGTCACTAGAACAAAACATAGAATACTATTATTATCTTTATGCAAAAACAGCTGTTGATCTATTTTATTATTAAGAAAAAACTGTAATATAATAGCACAATACTAAGTATCAATCACTTTTCTTTTACTTTTGAACAAACTCTTTTGAATATGGAACCTTATTTATAAAAGAATACTAACATGTCATGTGAAATAGTTAAAATTTAAATGTTAGTACTCACACTTAGTTCGGTTTCTTTTCTCATTTTGTTTTAAGTTTCATACACATATTTTATGCAGGGCTATAATGTTCGCTCTTAATATTTATATAATTCCCACTACTACTAAATATTTCACTGCAAAACAATAACAGTGTAATGAAACCGTAGATGTAAATAATCGTCACATAAAATAACCAGGAATCAATAAAGTTCTATTATGAGACTCGAAACGAACTAACATAGTTATGTCTACCTCACAAATAAAAATAATTTACGTTTGTCACTTTTGTTTCGTTTTCTGTGATCTACCTACAAAGCTTTATTATACTAAAATTATGATCATAACCACAGATATAGATAGACCATCTATATCATCTGTGATTACAACGAACGACACGCAACACTAATGACTAATATTAGTAAATAATAACAAAAAACAAATTTAATTATCAAATTCCTACTAAAAAATATATTCAAAATAACAAAAAGAGTAAGTAATTATTGAAAATTAAATTAAATAAAGTAATATTTAAAAAAAAAGTGAGGATCGATCCATCGCCGCAGCGTACGAATCCTACGACGTTAACCACTGCGCCAGCATTACTTGTAGAATGTTGGTTGAAATTATGAACTATATCATAAGTTAATTTGATTTGTATAGTATTAAAACAACTTTTATCAAAAGGTCATAAGTCAAATTGAAGCATCAGTCTATTGCTTTAAGAAGTTGATACTGGATTTTTAAACCTGACTGTACCTAACAGTGACCCTTTTTTTTCGAGATAAAATCATCAAATGAGTACTCCCATCCCGGGCAGGGCGAGAGGGACTGTCAGACTTGTACTGACTAAAATCCACGGTGTCCTTCATAGCCCTTTATGTTCCGGGGTCACGGTGATGGTATAAGTCCCGTGACCAACAGTGAACTTGGCGCGTAATTGGTTATTAAATGAACACCGTGCGTTCAAGCCTAACAGTTCCTCCTGTTCACTCGTTTGATAATATAAATAAAAAGGGGGGTTCAATCAAAAATCGATAAAATATTCTCTTTCTACTTGAAAAATCACAATTACCGTCAGCCAAACATTGTACTGTTGGTCCAGTGGTAGCTCAGGTACAAACATATTTTGATAAGATGTGGTTACCCCCTTGAAATGGTAAAACGCTTTTAAGAATGGACGAATTATGCTCGACCGTGCCCCCTGGGTGAGGCATAGACGAGTCACGGATTCACAACTTCACGATTATTAAATTCTTATTTATTACAAAAAAAAATCGTGCTACTGTAATTTTTTCCATCTATTGTATAACGGGCTGGTATCCGCAACTCCACGTCATGTGCGCGTATTTTGCGTGCGATATTTTTCCGTGTCCCAGAAAATAATTGGATACAAATTATGAAATTTTAGCGACGATGTTTGACTGACGTATCAACAAGCAAACTTGAGCCATCAAAGATGTATGAAGTAAACAAATTCAACAATCGCTGTCATTTTCTCAACAACTACGTTCTACAAATTGCAAAATCATTTGACCTAAGTACTCCAAAAATTTGCATGCTATTGTATTCAAATGTTCCATTAGAGCATATAATAGTAAGTTCGTGTCATTCTTTTTCCAGTATTTTCCGTGGTTTCGCAATAAAAAACAGTATCTATTCAGTCAGTGAAAGAAAAAGTTATTTTTAGCAAAAAAAATAGTTTGTCAGTACGAACGGACTAAGACGTTCAAAAGAAAGTAGGCCACAGTGAAAAGCTACAATGTTCTCTAAGAATATCGCTTATTTATTTTTAATAGCGTGTTCTGTGATAGGAATAGATGCCGGTTTATTAAAGAGAACGGTTGATCCTATTACTGGCGATGGTAGTTATAATATTTTTGTAATTTTACATCGTATCTTTTTCATCTGCCCGGCCATTTTTTTGTTAATATGACGTTTTCACAACATATTAACGCTATAACGAGAATTTTGTGGCCTTTGTTTTGTCCATACCTAAAAATATTAGTTTAATGAACAATATATTATGTCATATAGTTAAGTATAGACACATTATCATTATTTTTCTCGAATCAAACTTCTAGGCTTCTGAGGTAAAGAAAAAAAAGTACATTTTTTCGTTTTTGATAATAAAATCCATTTTATTATTTGTTTCAGGAATCTTGCCAGATAGGACAAACAGAATAGAAGATATTTATTTAAGATATTATAATGGGTGAGTAAAAATTTAATTATATACTCATCAGGTGAAATGACTGGTCTGTAAATATTACTTTCAATTTTACATATGATGTAGTGTTTTCATCATACAAGATGCTCCTAGATTTCAGTAGTTACACGATTATTGACTCAATAGTGTAGAGTATTAGAGTGTAAAATATTAGAACAGAATCTTATGCTGAATTCATGGAAATAATTTGCGTGAATTCTAAACGTGTTTTTAAATCCACCATAAAATGTTAGTTCCTACTTGAAAGAGCGAGAAAAACGAGTCGAAGTTAATAAAACCATAAGTTCAATAAAAAAGAAAATGTAATCCGGCTCAGCGTCAATAAAGACGACAAAGGAAAATTGAATGCTTATTGGAAAAACGCATTGTATTGTTGTTTGTCACGCGATCAGAAGTCACTGCAAACGACTCTAGGAAATCGCATTAGTTTAAAAAATCTATTAACTGTAAAGTACAACGACAACCTAACTTAAATTGAAAATATGAAAAATAATTTGCCTGTTTTTTTGAAACTGCTAAACGGTAAAAAAATGAAGCATCTATTTATTCCAATTAAATTTTTGCTGGATGCAAGATTCCACCAATCCTATTGGAAAACTATATGAGAGTTTTATGATCAGTTACGGCCATCCAAAGGCTGTCATGAGGATCTTCTATGTAGAAATCTAGGGACTTACTTAACAAACTTCATGCCGACATTTCAAGCTCCGATTGTTCCAGCAGTCCGTGTTTACCTCGCAACTGCTTAAAAGATCGCCCGAAAAAGATTGACTGTTCCATCAGTCGTTACTTACTACTTCCTTATATGAAAACTGTTTGTATGCTCCACAGACAAACAGCAGACGACTACGTGGATTTTCCGCTCAGTCAAGCCAGTCGGTTATTCGAACTCAAAGGCTTCGACAAGAACAATCCTACCGTCTTGTACATCCATGGCTTTATTGAACTCGCTCAGCAGGAGAGTATCCAGGTAAGATAATGACTTTTAACTCATTATTTCATATTCTATATAATCCGCCCCCTCCCCCAATGAAATTAAAAATCTACAATGCTTGCACGGTTTTTATTTTTTTACCTTATCTTCGCATAGATGTCAGACTACCAATAATGTATAGCTGTAAAATCTGCACGACAAACGCGGCATCATAAGTCAATTTTTGTAATTGTGCTTTTACTGAGATCAACCTTAATATGGAGGAAGGGTAAAACATATTAGTCCCTTTTGTTATTGTTGTAATTTTCCTTGTTGTAGATGTTTACAATGTCCATATAAAAACATTTTGTGATTCTCTTTCATTGAGCCAACGTTATTTACAAACATCCAAACATTCTTGCGCTTTTATGATAGAAGTTAGAAGTATAAACAAACCAAATATTATAAAACATATTTAGCTATATCTAGTTCCGAAAAAGGGTATTTTGTGAAACGTTAACCAAATAAAAATACATACAAGCTCCGAAATAAATCTATATTTAGCTGTATCTGGTTTAACTCAAAGTTCAACGTGCTTTATGATTAACTTGTTATTCTAAATTCATAGAAAAAATAATTATATCTAAATGTCGACATAATTTTCGATATTTCGATACCTACATCATCCCGATACAACGTGAACCAAAAAGTAGAATAATTAACACTAATACATGAATTAGCCTACTTTGATCTAAGGCGCGTTTCCATTAAGCAAGTGTTTGTATACATGTATGACGTCAGACTTGTGTGCAAGTGACTTGAATTGGAAACACGATTTTGTTCAACTTGCAGCTTGCTTACAAGATTTTAGTGGTATACAAGTTAGTTCTTAAGTAATAAAGTCATAAAAAAAGTAATCCTCTATGCACGACCGCATGCACTTGCAACTTGCGTGCAAATGTGCCGACTTGATTATTGTGCGTACAAGTTTAAACCTAATTGCATACAAGTTGCAACTTGTTTGCAAGTTGTTGTTTCCACTATACAATTTGCATACAACTTGCAAAACTTGTATACAAATCACTTGCATAATGGAAACGCGCCTTTACTAATTCAATTACTTGGCATTGCAAATTGTTATCAAATCAACTTACTGTTTTTGGGATTATTCAACTCTATAATTCGTATTGATCGTAATTATTAATTATTTCATTCATACGATAATTATAAACTGCGGCTGTTCTGACATTTTATGCCGGGACAAAAAGTACCATGTATTATTTTAGATTCTGGACTATGGTAATCTATAGTCTGTGCCAGGTTCACTCACGTTTTGTCGTCTTGGCGTGATTGAAAGATAAACACCCCACAAAGTTTTTCATTTTATTGTGAATATTACACTACATTTATATCCAATCCCAATCACATCACCTTAATATTTTATATTGTTAAATTAACACTTTTCCTTAAATAGCTAATGCATTTTTATAGGTGCCTTTCCATAATATAAGTTGTATAATACATTGAACAAACCGTCATATAAGCTACAAGTTGCAAGTAGGTAGTTTGAACTTGTACATTTTGTTTCAAAAAGCTGTCAAAGAATTGAAAGTAAAACGGTGCCATTGTCAGCGGTTGCCTTTCGTGGAATACCTCAAAACCTGCATGCCATTGGCACACTTTTGAAAAACTGTTTCCAATTCAAGCCACTTTAGCAATGCACGTTTGGCGTAGTGGCTGAGCAATTTGACGGCTGTGCTGTGTTGCGGGTTCAATCCCCGCACGGAACAAATATTTGTATGAAGTGCAAGTTGTTGTTCCGTGTCTGGGTATTTCTATACGAGTGTTACTATGTTTGTAAACGGACGCACGATACAGATGAAATTTCTATTGAGGGGCAACGTTTAAAAATAATGTGACGTCATACTTGTATGCAAGACTTGTCTAATGGAAAAGCGCCTTAAACACCAATTCAAACGTATTCCCCAATTGATTACTCAACGCGTTGTGAATCATACTCTTGGCATTTCGAGATGTGTAAAAGCAGTTTACGTATTTCGTACAAACTCATGAATAATATCGGAAACGATTCATTAATTATGGTTGGACTGTTGCATATTTTGTGGTTTTACTTTGTAAAGAATTACCAAAGAGTTCCTAAGAAGACATCGTAGAACAAATAATCGCTATCTGCGTAAACTTTTCCAACAATGCTGGGGTCGGCTTACAGTTTAACCGGCAGCATTTGAATACCAGATGAAGGGACACAAATACTTTGAAATTCGCGACTCATGCGTTAATACGTATATTATTAGGAGTGTCCACACAGAGCGAGCACCTCGCGAGCCGTTTGCCGCGCGAGGAAACTGCCTCGAGAGTCTGCCCGCTCTGTGGACACACCTACTGAAAAACATTTCTCTCATTTTTTTTGTTCTGTATTCGAATATTCACCGCCTGAATTGAGTTTAACTTTCATCCATTTTGCTCATAGAGAATATTGGCCGTCGCAACCCTTTATGTACCATATACGCATCTGTGTTATCTCCCTTAACCCTTGTACAGGAAGACATCTGTCTTCCATTACGCTATCTCCTGCCATGGGAAAACGTTCTACAATCGGAAGAGGATTGATGATCATTCTATGTTTATATAGACTTATCTCCTCTAATGTTGTCTTTGAAGCCTATAAAGATAAATACCCTCGTATTACAGAAACTGCCTTAGTTAACGGTAGTTCCGACTTCCGAGTTTATAGGAAGCAATTAGATAAATGTAATCAGGACGTTTTAGTGTGATAAAATGTGATTCGTTCTGTTTGCGTATTTAATAGTGAAGTATATGTCAAAAAATTGTTGTTTCCAATTGTCAGGGAAAGTAGATAATATTAGGGAAGTAAAAATAATTACATATAGGAATTGTCTTGTTGATATACTATAAATAAAAAATAGACCACTCCATACAAACTGTCCATAAAACAAGTTTGTAATTTTGTATAGTGAGGCTATTTTTTTTTAATTGCCTGAATAAAAAAAATGTGGAGGGCTGTCCATTACACCCTGTATACAAGAAACCATCTGACTTCATCTTATTTTTATGATAATTTAAATTTTACTTTATTGAATCGCTTCCTTTTCTGTTTCAGGTCGTGGTGAACTCATATTTAGAAGCAAGACCGGACACAAACGTTGTATTATTGGACTGGTCCAACATGGCCCATGGTTCTTACTTAGTCAATGCTGCTCGTAACACCAAAAAGGTAAGATTTATTAGAATCAGAATTTACATAATGGTGTTGGGTAAACAATATTAGGCCGCTATGTTTTGCCGTGTAGGCGTACAAATTATTGACATTAAAATTAAAATTTAAAACAGAACGATAAAACAAGGAAATTAAAACTAATTGAAAACAAAATTAAATTATAGGTACTTACAACAACAAAAAATAAAACTATTTTAAAAACTTTAAATTTAAGAAAACACTTAGGTAGGTACAGTAGTCTTCATAAGTCTCAAAATTGCACACAAAGTATTAAAAATTATCATTAATAAATTCTTCTACACTGTAATAACACTTATCAATTAATAGTGATTAGAGGGTTTTTTTTTAAATTTCATTACGGGCATATTTTTTATTTCGTCAGGTACTTTATTGTAAATTTTAGGTGCCATACCAAAAACTCTTTTTCATTAAAGCGGTTCTGCATTTTATGCCGCACAACTGATTTAGATATTGAGCTCGCATTGGAGTCTTTTTTACATCGGAAATTTTACTAATAGTATATTTTGCAACGATTGAATAAAGAGCGGATTTAAAGCGAGGGCCATTATATGAATCAAGAGCAAGCGAAGGATTTTAATGACTGAATCACGACCGTAGGGAGTGATTCAAGTATTTAAATCCTGAGCGACGCGAGTGATTCAGGCCCTCGATTTAAATCCATTTTATTCAAGAGTTGCAAACGATACTTTATACCATGACTACGAGAAAAAGAAAGATTTGAGCGATAAAAGATATTCAACGAAACAAAATAAAGTTTTTTTTAATACCTAAGTCTGCTCCACACACACGTGGGTGCGAAGTAGTCCAATCGCTCGGTCACTGCGCCAACAAGCTGACATTAATATCGGAGCAATGGTTTGAATTACGGGTAATTTTCATATTAGCAAGGGGGTTGTCCAGCATCGCGGTCGAGGTCGAATGTACTAAAGTGTTCTAAATTCAAACACCAAAACAGTGCGTAAAAGACTACTTTTACGCACTGTTTTCCGTGAGTAAAAGTAGCTTTTTCGAGGGGGAATGGTATAAATAAATGTAAATTGATTTTACACGGGTCAAAACTAGTCAGTAAAATCAGTAAAAGTCAGTTTTTTTAACATGGTCAGTAAAAGTCAGTTTTTTGAGAAAATGGTCAGTTTATTCAGTTTTTTGAGATCAACACATATATTGCTCCATATATTTTTTTGGAACCTTATTAATTATTTACTTACTGTATATATTATTTACAGTCTGTGTCGTTCCTTTTTACGCCTACCTTCTTCATTCTAGATTTTGCTTAAGAAATATATATCGTATAGTATACCTACTAGCAGCCAAACCCGGCGTTGCTCGGGTTTCACCTTTCAAGTCCATTCATTTCATCAGTTGCAATTGCAACACTTTTTCACATTTTCACCACCCACAACCGCGACCAAACTTACTTTCACCAGGAGACCAAAGGGAAGATGATTGGAGTTGGTGGTCATAGAGAAAACCCTGTCTTCCCGTCCTAACATTAGCATTGTCTAATGTTTCTAACTTTTAATATTATTTGCATGATTGGATGTGTGTCACTTGCTTATTAACAAATATTAAAACATGATAACTATTTGTAAACTTTTTAATAATAAAAAATAAATTTAAAATTTAAAAAACCCCCGACACAAAAACCAAGTTACTGGGGGGACTGCTCCAAATTATTCATCATCTCCTGTTTTTTTGCAGTCCCCCAACGCGACGTATTTTTCTTATTTTTTACTTTTTAAAGGGAACGTGGTTTTTGTGTCGGGGGTTTGTTAAATTTTAAATTTATTTTTTATGTAATACTTTTTATAGGTACACACTCATATCATTTTATGTTGCTAAGAGTACTCCCGATTAAGTCATCAACATTCCCTTTCAATACGCTTTCATTTGATACCCAACTCGAGTATATTTGCAGACCCTCGGTTACCTTTCCCCACTTTCACCCCCACAACTTCTAAACGGCTCAACCGATTTTCATCAAACATGTCTAAGAACACTCGCAGGTAAGTCACCTTTCATACAAAAAAAAACTAAATTGAAATCGCTTCATCCATTATGGCTGTATGATGCCACAGACAGACAGACAGACAGACGGACAGACAGACAGACACGTCAAACTTATAACACCCCTCTTTTTCCGTCGGGGGTTAAAAAGGTGGTGATGGTTGGCTATGGGGATGGTGGAGATCAATAATATTTTTTTTTTCAATTCCACATGAGACTTTTATTTTAAGTTAGTTCAGATGGTCAGTAAAAGTCAGTTTTTTTAGATTTCTGGTCAGTAAAATCAGTATTTTTGAACACTGAACCTGTTTCGACCCCTGATTTTAACAAAGAAAGCACTCTCATATTGTTAGACAATACAGTAGGACACCCACTGTAATTTATTAAAGAGGCTTTATCAGTACTTTTTTTACACAATGTTGCAATATTATTGGCCTCTACAAGGACTTAGATGACGATGTTGATGGAATTGACTGTTGGTAGTAATTTATGATTGGTGGAATCGGTAGTTATAAATTTAGATTCACGTATGTCGAATCTGTATTTTATGCAGTGGAAATATACGACAGTGTTAAAATGAAAGTTTGCTTACTGAGAAACACAGCATTGAATTTTAAAGGATATAAAAATGTAATGTGAAGGAAAAAAGTTTAATGATAAAATATATAAATATTTTAGCCTACCTAAGCTCTGTTAGAATTTCTAAATCGGCAGGGATCGAATACAAAACTACGATTTTACTACGATTAATATTTTTATATTTGACTGGCCTGTTGGTCTAGTGGTTAGTGACCCTGACTGTGACCCTGAGTGACCCTGACGATTCCCACCCAGGACAAATGTTTGTGTGATGAGCATGATCATTTGTTCTGTGTCTGGGTGTAATATATCTATAATATGTATGTATTTAGAAATATATAAGTATGATATGTTTATCAGTTGTCTAGTACCCATAACACAAGCTCAGCTTGGCACTAGATGGCGTTGTGTGATAGTTGTAGAATATTTATTTATTTAATATAAATTAATTTATGTGTTGCCTAGTTCGATTACGAACCTAAACAGCTAAAATATATTGAGGACAGTGTTTTATATATTTAAAATCAATCGTCTGTCTCAACACTCTTAAACGCACCGGTATTCAATAACTAGAAATAGACTTATCGGTGTAAAAATAGAAATAAAATGCTTTGAATAATATAGACGTCTTAGCGTAACAAAAACTTCATTGTACCTATTATTAGAATAATAAAACAATTATTGGAACCTTGGAGAGGACTCGACACTTGTACACGACCTTCATTATTTATAACAAGTTGGTGTCAGCGGCTTCGCCCGCGTTGAAATATAGTCGTGAGCGTAATACCGGGATCCTTTGAACCACCAAAGGGCTTTCCCAGCCCTTGGCCCAGCGCCCCCCAAACCCGCTCCTCCACTCCTTGACGTCCCCATTCCCCAGCCCGTGGCTCCCGTGACTGCTCCCGCAGCCGCTCGCAAGACCGCTCTTGCAGCACCGGTCTTGGTGTCCCCCCCGGTAGGTTTTGGCCCCGTGGCCCTTGTAGACGATGAAGACATGCGGGTCATCATCTCCGCGTATAAGTCCGTAGAGAACTACGAAAATATCCTTAAGGCGTCGGCACGACAATTGGCCGCCCAACTCAGGGCGTCCAACGGTAGTCCCGACGCCTATAAGGCTATTTTCGCCTCTCACCCCCACGTAGGGGAAGCTCTTAAAGCCCTCCACCTAGTTTAATCTCCAATGGCTACTAGGAATAGGAACGTTCTCAAACCGCGGTCCCTCAGGTTAGGTTTCTTTAACGTTAACGGCATGCAAGGTCAGCGGGACGAACTCGCTACCTTCTTGCGCGATAACCAGTTAGATATTCTCCTTCTCCAGGAGACGTTCCTAAAGCCACACCATCGCGATCCCAAAATTGCCAACTTTCAGTTAGTTCGTAATGATAGGTCGCGTTGCCACAAGGGTGGTACTCTCATTTATTATAAAAAGTCCCTGCATTGTATCCCGCTAGTCTCTCCTCCCCTCGAGTCGCTCCTCGAGGTTTCAGTCTGTCGGCTAGGCATGACCGGTCATCAGCCCATCACCATAGTCTCCGCCTATTTTCCTCCTGCTACCGGTGCAGAGGATCAGTCCCTTCTCGTTAGAGATCTCACCTCTATCTTCGGCATGAGCGATTCCGTTATCTTAGCGGGAGACCTCAACGCCAAACATCCAGCTTGGAATAGCACTATTACGACCCCTAGGGGAAGAGTAGTGTTCAACCTTAGCTCCACTCTCAATTTTGACCCCGTTGCTCCTTATGAGCATACGCACTATCCCCACGACCCCAACTGTCGTTCCGATGTCCTCGATATAGCGCTGCTCAAAAATGTCAACCTTAAGTTGAACGCCATTGAGACGCTACACGAGCTTAATTCCGACCACCGTACTGTGCTCTTGCACCTGACTCCGCGCACGGGTCCTTCTGACCCTAGCCAGCCTCCTCCTACCAAAGTGTTGACTGACTGGAAGAAAGTAAGCGAAATGCTGAAATCGACCTCGTCACCTCACTTGGACTCCATCCCCGACCACATTGTCTCCATCGCTGACACGACGGCCGCCATCAACTCGTTTACAGAACACGTGCAATCCGTATTGACGGATTGCTCACGGGAAGTCCCAGATACGAGCGATCGTAAATGGAATCTCCCCGCTGACGTACGTGAACTGATAACCGAGAAGAACGCGGCCATCCGTGCCTACAGCAACTTTCCATGCGATTCGAACAAAGCTCACATGCGCAATTTACAGCGTGCTGTAAAGAAACGCATCGCTGAGTTTCGTTCGAATCGCTGGAACGACATGCTGAGCGAACTCGAGCCCACCCACCTAGCCTACTGGCAGCTGCAACGAAAGTTGCGTGCTACCGAGGAGGCTACCGTCCCTCCCCTCACCCGTCCCGACAAGAGCGTCGCTTTTGACGACTCTGAGAAGGCCGAGTGCCTGGCCGACAGCCTGGAATCTCAGTGCACTCCTAGCACCCAACCGGTAGATAGCAGTCACCTCCTCAAGGTAGACTCGGAAGTCGAACGTAGGTCCTCTCTCCCACTTGTAGAAGACCCTGATGATCCTCTGCCACCGGCCACGCCGGACGAAGTGCACGACATCATAAAAGGGCTCCGCCCCCGGAAAGCCCCCGGGACGGACGGTATCAATAATAGGGTTTTTAAACTCCTCCCCGCCCAGCTCATTATCTTATTGACCGCCATCTTCAATGGCGCTCTGAGCAATAATATCTTTCCCGAGGCATGGAAAGAGGCCACTGTTATCGGTTTCCCCAAGCCAGGCAAGCCCAAGTCTGAGCCCACGAGTTACCGACCTATCAGTCTCCTGAACGTTCTCGGCAAGATCTATGAGAGACTTATTTATAAGCGACTCTATGATTACGCCGAATCAAAGCGCCTCATTCCTGACGAGCAGTACGGCTTCAGGTCCGGACACTCGTGCGTCCAACAAGTCCACCGTATAGTCGAGCTCATTAGCGCGGGCTTTCAGCGCGGTGCGATGACTGGTGCTCTCTTTTTCGACATCGCGAAGACCTTCGACAAAGTCTGGCACAACGGCTTATTATATAAGCTCTACCACATGGGTGTGCCAGACCGTCTCGTGCTCATCATACGAGTCTTCTTGTCGAACCGCACTTTCCGCTACCGCATAGGGGACGCCCTCTCCTCCCCGCACCCGATACGTGCTGGCGTCCCGCAAGGCGCCGTCCTCTCTCCCCTCTTGTTCACGCTGTTTACTAGCGACATTCCCAAGAGCAATAAAGCTCGGTTAGCTCTCTTCGCGGACGACACGGCCCTGTATTACACAGGCCGCAGTTCAACCGCTATAGCCTAAACCCTCCAGACCTCTGCCAACGTCCTAGGCGCTTGGTTTAGGAAATGGAGAATTGAGGTTAATCCCGATAAGAGTCAGGCGGTTCTTTTCACCAAACCGCGCAAACGTGATCTCCCCTCCCTCTCTCCGATCTCTATGTACGGCAAGCCGATCCCCTGGGCGAAGCAAGCCAAGTACTTAGGTGTGACGCTCGATAGTCACCTTTCCTAGGTAGGCTTCACTTCTTGCTCACTGCGAGAAGCTCACTGTCACTTAAGTGCAAAATGCGCCTATATACCGCGGTTATCCGTCCCATCATGACATACGCGTGTGTCATTTTCGCTCATTCGAACCCTCGCGTCCTCTATAAAATGCAGGTCCTCCAAAATCGGTTTCTCAGGAAAGTCACGGGAGCCCCGTACTATGTCCGTAACGACGCCCTCCACCTCGACCTTAGAATTCCCACCGTAGCTCAGTTCATGAAGCGCCTTTCCAAGCGCTTCTTCGATTCCGCTATTAGGCACCCCAATCCCTTGATCGCATCGGCCGCCCGATACGAACCATCGCGTATCAGTACCACCCGACGCCCTAAGCACACCCTCGTAGAGCCCGATGACCCCATCACTCTCCTCCAGGAGAGCAGTAGGGAAACCAGTACTCTTAGGAAACACAGACACAGATCGACTCCGTCATTCCGCCCTCGCCGCCGAGGCCGCCCGTCGCGACGCCCAAGTCAATGCCCCCCCCGACCCTTGCAAGAGCCAGCCCGCGATGCTGAGCCAGTAGTTTTAAATTAGTCCCTAAATAAGATATTATTGTGATCCAGCCTGTCCCTTGCTGTCCTCTATCAGTGACGTCCTAAGCCGAGGTCCGTACCCCACAGGGGATGCCCTTAGCGAACGGTCACTTAGTTTGTAGTTTTTTTGCTTAGTTTGTAAGCTCTGGCTGGAGGCCTTAGAGTAAAATCTATGGCATCCACAGAAAAGTCCGGTTAAGCAGCACACAACCTCTTCTAGGTTGACCTGCGAGATGCCATTCATAAAAAAAAAAAAAACCGGGATCCTTTTCTATAATCCTAATTTTCTCAAGATCCTTTCAGCCGTTCTGACACGATTGAGTAGGTAATAAACATCAATGCTTTGTATTTATAATATTGGTTACTATATAAGTATTTACTTAGTGTATGGACACAATCTATTAAGGTTAATCTAAGTAGATTCCATCCATTCCACAATAGGTTGTTTTACTCAAAAAATGTAATTAGTAGGAAAGAACAAAAACTTAACTTTAGACTCGCGTTTTCTCTTTTGCTACCGAAACAAAAATTGATGAAGATACCACGATTCGAAAAATCACAAAATGTCACTCGTTCGGTATCATTATACATATTAAATCCGGTCCTGTGCGTGTCCTACAGTTCTTAATTACAAGCATTAATTTACCAGTTTTGGGCCGACCCAATATATGTAGATTATTATCAACGTAAAATATTACAATATACTTTAAAAAATCTAGGTCCGTACTTCAAAAATAATTCCAAATATAAAACCATGATAGTTATCAAAACCTGAAAGGCATTTCGGTTTTAATAACCCTATAATTCACTGAATCACGCTCTTTGTTACTTAAAATAATATAGTAAATTAGCTTTAAATAGGTACAAATAAATAGTTAGTTTATGTATTTCCCTTTTTATTATTCTTATTATAATTTGGTAGGTAACCTAGTTTTGCTTTACTCAAAAGCAGTTATTTTCTAGGAATTACGAAAACTTAAAATTAGACCGCTATACAAGCACGTTTGACTAATGTAGGACACCTCTAGAAGAGTTATGAGGTCACTTCATAGAACGCTGAGAAAAGTTCGAGTAGTTCAAAAATAAGTGCTAAAATAATTAACGAAATCACGTCGCTGTTTTGTTACAAATATATTTATTCCAATTTATTTAAACAGCCATGAAAATAAGGCGAGTTATAGATACTATCCCAAGTGGCATTTATAATTCTTTTTTACTTTTTACTCTTGAGTCCATGACTTGACTCTAATCAAGCTCGGTGTACCTTTATTCAAGGACATATCTATACATATAATAAAATAGTAGGAAAGTCAAAACTGTACATTGAATATTTTTTTAAAAGAATACTTGGGGTGTGATCTACAATCGATACCGAAGCCAAAAATATAGTTTTTAGAATTTTTGTCTGTTTGTCTGTATGTATGTCCGGGATAAACTCAAAAAGTACTGGACGGATTTGAATGATTCTTTTTTTGTTATATAGGTATTAAGTCTGGCCAACACATAGGCTATAATTTATTTTGGAAAATTGACACCTGGTGCAGAACCGCAACAGACCAGCTAAACTATAAGAGATACAAAAATAGTGCGATAGCAAAAATTGTTCCACGTGATGAGCATTTTCTGCTGAGAGAATAAATTTGAGGATCTGGAACACCTGATGTGGAACTATAAGAGCCAAGCTACACTATAACATATACAGGAATGACGTCTCAGCAACGTTGTTCGGCCTTATGAGCATTCTCTGTTGACATATAAAAATTGAAGATCTGGAACACCTGATGTGGAACTCCAAGAGCCCAGCTACACTATAACATATACAGGAATGACGTCTTAGCAAAGTTGTTAGGCCTTATGAGCACTCTCTGTTGACATAAAAATTGAAGATCTGGAACACCTGATGTGGAACTCCAAGAGCCCAGCTACACTATAACATTTACAGGAATGACGTCTTAGCAAGATTTGTTCAGCCTGATGAGCACTCTCGGTTGATGTATAAAACTTGAAGATCTGGAACACCTGATGTGGAACACCAAAAGCCTAGCTAACTATAATATACATATAGGCGTGAATGGCTATATCCGAAACTATGAGGAATATTGAAAAACGTTGAAAGGAGTCTCGAGGCCGATTTTGACGAAAACTAAAACTGTATCATTGGATTTTGGAAAATTCAATATTCCTAGCCAGGAATCAAAGCCGCTGATTTTTGGAAAAAAAAATCACACCCTTTATTATTACACCATTCGATTATATGGTTACTTCCCAGAATTTGATCCTTATTAGCAACACTATCGAATGGTGTAATAATACAGGGTGTGATTTTTTTTACAAAATCAGGGGTTTTCGATTCCTGGCCAGGATTATTCAATTTTCTAAAATCCAATGATGCAGTTCTAATTTTCATCAAAAACGGCCTCGAGACTCCTTTTAATGTTTTTCGATATTCCTCATAGTTTCGGATATCGCCATCCATACCCAGTTGAAAAATTCACCCAGTTTATGAATGACATCTTAGAAAGAGTTGTTCAGCCTGATGAGTACTCTCTGTTCACGTATAAATTTTGAAGATCTAGAACACCTAATGTAGAACTCTATGAGCCCAGCTACACTATAACATATACATATAGGAATGATGTCTTAGAAAAAGTTGTTCAGCCTGATGAGCACTCTCTGTTGATGTATAAAAATTGAAGATCTAGAACACACAGCTACACTATAACATATACAGTGTGAAATTTTGTAATGCTACCTGGAGGGCAAGCACTCTTAATACTGCAGATAGAAAATTTTACTCAAAGGAAACATTCCTTTATTTTTTAATAGAAAGCAAACTGCATTCAAAGATTTTCGAAAATTCTTTCACACCGGGGAATTGAACCGGCTAAAATTTAATTTTCCAATTTTATTCTAACATTCCTTAATTTAAATTACCCTCATACGCGCAGCTACGAGAATGTCGCAAAGGCAGTCTGCATTACAAAAGATGGATGTTAGTTAAAGAGCTTTAACTTGACTCATAGAATTTGTACAGATTTCCTGGTTTTCTTTTCATTTAATTTATCATGTTTGTTAGAAAGATTTCGTCCGTATAATTGACCCCAACGATCGATGCAATAAAAGTACAGGGTATATTTTATTCAGATTTTAGCCGGTTCGATTCCTGGGTGTGGGAGAAGAGAATTTTCAAAAATCTTTGAATGCAGTTTGCTTACTATTCGAAATTAAAGGAATGTTTCCTTTGAGTAAAATTTTCTATCTGCAGTATTAAGAGTACTTTCCCTCCAGGTGGCATTACAAAATTCGACCCTGTATAGGAATGACATCTTTGAAAGAGTTGTTCAGCCTGATAAGCAGTATCTATTGATGTATAAAAAATTATGATCTGGAACACCTGATGTGGAAATCAAAGCTATCACTAATTTCACTGTATAATTATAAATTAACATAAGCTGGGATTACCTCCACGCAGTGAAGGCGGTCTCAGTTTAGGGCTGATTTTCGATGTTGATAAAATAATTATAAAATTTTTATTCTACTGGCCAAACTCCCATTAATTTTTTACCCGGGCTCTCGGGGTTGGCTATCAGACTATTCAGATCTTCGATTTCGACGACCCCATTGTCGCTGGCATAAGCACCAAGATCCGCGTACGAAGTCGCGGGCAGAAGCTAGTAATTTATATAACATAGAACAGCTGATGATAATAATAAATGCTCTCAATTTTTATTAAAAAAAATTGTCGTTACCATGACGACTGAGTCTAGCTGAGCTGGAAATTGACTCAGAATGCGGGTGTTTTTAATAATGTTACTCACATCAAATAGCCGTACTGTAAATATGTATATTATCGGAGCGGCACTAATTTCCTTACTATTATACGTGTTGGTTTGTATTTGGAGTAAATAGTAGTTATAGGTAAAATAAAACGGAAGCTAAAAGGAAGTTGAAAACGTTACGTATGCTTATGATAGTATTTTGTTTGACTTTACTTTTGAGATAGCTAATTGACTTTGAGCTATTTCTCTCATCTAAATCGCACCATAATACGGGGGTTCTTACCTTTTTTTGTATAGGTACCTAAAAGTATAAAAGAACAAAATACTCAACATTTTTTTCTATGCCCATTAAATTATTTCATTGCTGGGAAAAGGCCTAATCAAAATTTCCATGAACTGTTTTCTCGCACCACCTTAGGTAGGTAGAATCCAATCTAGGCAACGTACGTGGTGCCACTCCGCAGTTCTGCCACTGTATTACAGTATTGCTACAGCGGTATTGCGAAGCTTTGAGTATAATCTCATATCACTTTCTTTCTGTGAGCAGTGACTTTGCGCGGGACCGAGCTAATAGAAAGAAATGTTTGAAACACGCCACGGAGCGCCGCTAGTAGCAAATTCGCGTAGTTACGTCCGCCCGTTGTACCGCTCACCGCTTAGACCAAAATCGTGAAGAAAATATAATATGCAAAACCGATAGTCTTGCAACAGCACTCCAGTACTTTGCATTTGTGGATCGAAGTTTGGAATCGCACCTTAAAACTTAACTGATTAATAGAATCTTAACATAATATACTTACCAAAAACTCATTATTAAAAGAAATCCTCTCTTCTTTCAGGTGGGAACAGTAGCAGCAGAACAATTAAACAAACTATTAGACTCAGGATTACCCCTGGAGAAGGTCCACGTCATAGGCCACTCGCTAGGAAGTCATGTGGCTGGATACACCGCGAGAGAACTGAAGACTAAATACAACAAGGTAGTAAAAAGGTAGATATACTTTAATTTACTGCTATTGAACAATAAGAATAATTGTAGATAAGAAAAAAAGTTAAAAGAATTGGTAACGGTTATTAAGATTATGGAGTAATTTTTGTAAAATTTTGCCTTCTTAGCATTATATAGAACCAATTTTTTTACCATTAAAATCTAGTACTGCATCAACTAATAACAAATAGACTAGGTTTTTAAAAAAACGTAGGTTAGCGTAACTGCCACATCAAAGAAACATAATAATTTAGAATATTATTATTTATACTGCGGTTCGTAATCATATTATTAATACTCATGCGGCCCATAGTTTCCCAACCTTTTTACTACCTTTACCAGGGAAAACTACAACTCCAATTCTCTTTCACTTAATAGTTAAATTGACTAATTTTATGTCTATCTTTTGACAATAACCACTATTAAAATATTAATCTTCTCTGTTTGTGTAAGCGTGGTCTCTCGACGTAATAAGATAAATATTCATATCGATGACTTGATAAAGTGTTTTTCCCACGTTTTTATACACTCACTTTTCATGTTCATAAAAATCTTTCATAATTGGTCTTGTCTTAAAAAACGCACCCTGTTCCTATAACGGTCCTTGTCGCTCTGATAGGTAGAGGGATCTGTCCGATGTCCCTTTATTAAAATTAAAAGGCGTTCCGCATTGTCACATCTACCTGAGGTACGGGGTCAGGGACACATTTGCACTCTCCACAATCACCCCAGCAGTAACTATTTTATTGAAACCCCATCTCAGGAACCTTCAAAGCCACCCTAAATTAACATCAGCCTACAAACATTTCAGATTAACGGCACTCGATCCTGCTTTTCCAGCATTCTACCCTGACGGTGTGGTGATGGAACACGTCAGCGCGAGGGATGCCGAGTTCGTTGATGTTATTCACACTGACGCTGGTGGATATGGAGCGCCGGTCCGGACCGGAACGGCAGACTTCTGGCCAAACGGCGGCAAAAGCATACAGCCGGGATGTCCCCGGTTTGCGCCCATACCTCTCTCCGATGAAAGTAAGTACTGTGTTTTACCTGTTAGTAAGAAATCCTTCGATAACCCAATAGTTCTTATTTTGAAGTTTGCACACCTAAACGCCGATTTGGCAGTAGTTTTGGTATGTACACCCTAAAATGAGAGCTATTGTCAATATCGTAAGATTGACTTTTGGTACATTCCGTGCCCATCATTGCCTTATCCTTTTCCCATTTTTCATTAGAATTGGGTTTTCGTCATCCGTGACACTATCAACTGTCACTTTTGAGCTTACTTAAGCTTTGTAGGAAATCGTTGTACTTAAGTTCCGTACATATTTTGGGTATGAGCTTATTGTATAATATACTTTATTCTTGAAAGAAGAAAAGTACGTGCCTAGGCTTGTAGTTTTGAAAAAGAAGATTGCGCTTACGCTTTTCCCGCGCCTAAGCAACTGTGACGTCCAGTTTTTCTTTTAATTGTGCTTAAGATATGGTATGGTATAGCTCTTACACTTGAAAAACTTCTATTATTTTAGCTATTTTTCTAAAATGTAATGATATTCAGCCACACCTGGTAACACTGGGAGACGAGCCAAATCTTCTCGGAAAAAAGCTAAAAGGACGAAGAGTAGGTAGTTTTTTAAGATATATTTTTATATTGGTGTATGTATTTAATATCTGCTAAATAAATTTACCTATCTAGGTTTTGGCACGGGATATACAGGAAATCGACAACACTAAGTCATCGACACTATTTCTAATCGAGCTTTGGAATTGTAGAATGAGTGAATTAAACTATCCAACAGGATATTTTCACTGCGCTTATAACAACACGACACCATCACTTACCTTATAAAGAAATTGGATTGCCTTTCTATCGTTAGACAATACTGGGATACTAGGTATCTTATGCCTGTTTTTTGTAAAACTGGCGCCTCCACAATGTACCTTATCTCCCAACTTAAGGCCTTAAATTTAAACTGTGTAACACACACATTTTAATTCTGAGGCCCTAATCTACAGAGCGAGCTTAGTCTTACTTCAAGCTTAGCCGAAAAAAACCGTTTAGTATAAAGTTGAGTAGCACTTTTCTACAGATGATTGCGACCAAGCTTATGATACAAATAAAAACTTTAATTGTAAGCTTTTAAAATTCATTTTCAGATGAAGCGCGACTCAGTTTAGTTTAAACTGAGACTTAAGTTCCTTTCTCTTTTGGCCTAAGTCCCGGAGTCCGAGGTCTACCAATGAGAAAAGAGGAGCGGAGAGATGGGCAGATTCGACCATCGTGGATCCGATTTAATGTAGAATTTAACTAATCCGATAAGTCGCTTTCCAAACATCTCTTCGCTCCGCTGTTGTACGGTCCAACCCAAGGCATTTGTACAGTGAGACACGATGCAGCTACCCCCACTTCAAAGCACCTACGCATTTACCAAGATTCAATAATTGCAAAAAACTACTAACAGTACCCCTAGCACGAGTTTCCACTATTTTAGGTTACAGAGTCTTTCCAGTATTTATAGCGTTTCTTGTATAAACAAATGGAACAGCGCCTCTGGTGTACGAAAATGGAACAAATTTTTTCCTTGATTATATTTCAAATTGTCAAAGTACCAGTTTACTTTACGTCTCGAATACTGAAAACTCGTGCTAAGGGTACAGATTTTCAAAAACATACCATAATACTAAAATTGTACGTAAATATTTGGAATGACAGAGATTAACTTTTTATTTCACAATTTCCAGACCTATGCAGCCATTGGCGGTCATGGCGGTTCTTCGCTGAATCGGTTATAAATCCTGAAGCGTTCCCTGCCTCCCCTGCAGAATCTTATAGCAAATTTAGAGAAAACCCTACTCCAGAGGAAGGCATGGTGTATATGGGATATAGCTGTGATACTAAGTAAGTTATTAATTAATTACAATCAGTTCAGAAAGCACGCTGTCATTTGTAGTCTATGACAGTCGGTACTGTTAGTCAGAAGCTCTGAAATCTGACAACAAGTCTTACTATGGGGTTTGGTATTACCCAGTTACTGAGTTGTGGAGGTCTGACAGGCAGTCGCTCCATGTAAATTACTGATATCCAGCTGCATCTGGTTTGACTGAAAGCCGACCCCAATTTAATTGGGAAAACGCTAGGCAGATGATGGTTCAGAAGGCACGCAAAACCGCTGACCACGGATGTCATTTGTTGATTTTCACCATACCTCCAAACATCCAAGCTTTCGCATTTATAATAATAGCAAGGATGTCACAATATTAAAATTCTAACTCAGAATTAATTAATCAACAGAAACAAAGTAACTTGAGATAAATATTGATTTTGCTCCAGTTTACATTGACCTTAATAATAATAATAATAATATTCCACAACTATCACACAACGCCATCTAGTCCCAAGCTAAGCAGAGCTTGTGTTATGGGTACTAGAAAACTGATAAACATACTTATATATTTCTAAATACATACATATTATAGATAAATTACACCCAGACACAGAACAAATAATAGGGAAAACCCAATGATGTGTTATCGCTATAGACCCTGGTACAAAATAAAATAGGACCATGGCCATTCGATGCCCAGTGGTGCCCAGAATAAAATTATATCCCTTTTTGAAATATTCAACATAGAAATGAAATTGTTTGAAAAAACATTACAATAAGTTACGATATTATTTATTAAACTGGTGCTTTATCTGACATTCAACTGGGGCATTCTGTTGTAATCTGGGCATGGTTCTTTGACAGATTAAGATTATGAGCATGTTCCGTCTGTATTAGACTTACCTGGTGCATAATTAGTTTTTTTTTTTCTCATTCCAGTGCCCAAGGATCATATTATTTAACGACAAATTCCGAGACACCGTTCGGGAAAGGAATGGACGGTTTATACCCGAAGAGCAAAAAGAATTCCATTAAAAAATAAATTAAAAGATAACGAATCACGGTCCCCTTAAATGTACTCAAACAGCGATGCTCAATCTAAAGTGTCAGACTTTTTGCACGGCAACAAACTTTATTGTTATAGGGATAACAATTAAAATCGCTTGATAGGAAGCCGTGAATAAGATTGAGTATGGCGAAAACTTTTGGAAATAGCTAACACATCACCCCGCTTGATTTTTTCAGCGGATTTAATTATTTTAAAAAAGTACATTTGGTACATTTATCGTTAAAACATCACAGAGGCTTTGTAAACCCTCAAAATTGTGTAGAAACTATCACATTTTAATCACAGTGACTAATAACACTGACGTAGAAATTAATAATGTGATATTATTATTCTTAGTAGATGTAAATCTTGACAAAATGGCGATGGCGATGGCGATGGGTGTAACATAAGTTTTTTATTGCAACTAAAATACGTTTTGACGAGGTGTAACGTTAAGTAGTAACAATTTAACAATATAGATTGGTGATGTTATAATATCAAAGACAAATAAATATAAGAAAACCTTGTTTTTATTTGAATATTTTACTGGCAGATAATTTGTTCAAATGTGGCTTAAAATGTGAAAAAATTTGAAACAAAATATTCATAATTGTTTATAATTCTGTCAACTTTGGTTTCAAATAAAAACAAAATGATCATATCGTTATCGTTATAAAAAATATCATTTTCGTAAATATATTATTATTTTCTGTTTTTCCCGCTGGGTAAAGATTTCAAAAAATATAATTACTAAAATATTGATATTCATTTTATTTTGGTCACGACATTTTAATACATAACGGGTAGCAGGATACGTAAAATTTTTATTTTTTTATGTTACTTATGTAGTAGGTATTTTGCTTATCTATTTTAAAGTAAATCTTTTAAAATTAATATATAAAGCGCTGAATGTCTTTTTTTCTTGTGCAAGCTTGCAAGTAACAAAATAATAGAGTTCCTTACATTTTATAGTCTAAGATTAATTAATTATTAAAAAACATGTTTTCAAAAAAATATAAGATGGTTTCTATTTTTATGTTTTTGATTTTCATAAATATTTAATGATACACTTTATTTTCTTAAAATCTAAGTACTTAAATCTTTACAGTATGTTTTTATTTATACTTAACTACGAGTACCTTATCAATTGTAAACATAGTATCTTCTTATTTCAATAGTAGCGAAATGTAACATTTTGCAAGTCTTTTATAAGTTTTTCAAATATGTATAACAAAACCTTCAAAAATTTAACAAATTTGTATAATAAAATAATAATAAAATCTCAAAATTATTTTTTAATAAATTATTTACTTTTCTTTTAAAATTGTAGTGAATGCGCTGAATAGATGATATTAAAATAATAATTATATTATTGTATTTTATACAATGTGAAGAGCCTAAGGAGAAAATACATCAAATAAAATAATACGTAGTAACGCACAATACCTACTAAGTAATATTTAAGATTGCATCGAATAGGACTTTATAAAAGTTATATTATAATGTAACATCACATAATCGATAGTTTTAGTAATTTATTAGTGTTCAATCGGTACTTAAGGGAACAATTATTATTTTAATTGTATTTCAGGATATTGTACAATTTTATATTATATTTTTTGTTGTTGATTTGATGTAATATCTGTTTCTAATAGTAAAAATACAAAAAATCGAAAGTTGTGTTTTTTTTTATTCATTACTGCTAAGCTACCTACAAATTTGAAAATTAACTTATGATTAAAAATCAAGTCTCCATTAGCCAGACCAGTAAAACAGGGATGCCTACCAGCTCCTCAGCACTAATCATATTCATGTATACAGAGTGAATTTTACAACGGGGCGTGGATGGCTACTTCCGAAACTATGAGGAATATCGAAAAACGTTTGGAAAGGAGTCTCGAGGCCTATTTGGAAACGAAAACTAAAACCCTTCATCATTGGATTTTAGAAAAAATCAAAAATCCTACGCTAAAATTATTGGGACACCACTGCCTCGAGTGAAGGAAAACATGAAGAATAAACCTGAGAAAGAAGTCCTAAGATAAATAAACCTATAAGTCCTAAATAAGTCTAAAGCCATGTCAGATATGGTGTAATTTCCATTGGCAGGTTAACTCTGACTCCAGAAGATGCCCAACTCTTCACACGAAAATGGAGACTATGCACCAGTTGAAAAGAATTAGGTAGTATAGTAGTATTTATATTTATGGGAGAAGCTATACGTTTTCATTAGGAGTTCGCTAATTTTGACTGATGACTTGAATCAATTGAAAATCATTGACTGATTGAATCAGAGACGCGTGAAGACCGCGTATCGTACTGTACCACAAAATGATAGACTACAAGTCTACAACACTTCACTTAAAATGTATGGCGACAAAGTAAAATTGCTGGTTAGTTTCGTGCAACGACGATATATTACTAGACTCCGCATGCACGATCTAAGGAAGGAACAAAAACTATTCTGTCAACTCACTGAGGTACTACGTAAGCGAGGGGGCCGGGATACTGCGTTGTGATTGCCTAACTCAAGGTCTGTTCTGTCTCAAGGTATGTTTCCGGCTCGCAGGAGTGGTCGAAATGAGACGGATATAAGGCTTTTTTGCCTAATGTGTTGACAGAAAACGGTCGCCTGTTATTAGGAGTCTAGTCTAGTCTAGTAATATATCGTCGTTGGTTTCGTGTTACACCTTTGAGTTGATCCATGTTTAAATTATGTTGTTGATTGAATTGTCGCTACGTCACTTGGTCTTTATTTCCAAAATTTACAGCTTCTTGTAGTCGTAGAGAGTTAAAACTCTTATCATCCGCCACAACACTTCGCCACCTTAGCCTTTTTATCACAGAATCTGATGTAGAAGATGTCTTGTAAGTAGTGGACTCAACTAAATCTTCCTCCTTTTCACTCAGTTTTTTAACATCGCCTTTTTCTTTCGTGAAGTCATCTATCTTTTCTCTTACATCTTTTACAACCAAATAAATGATGTACGCTAATGTGCCGTAGAGTAAAATTCTGTAAAAAATAAATTTGTTTTTAGTTCACACGTACCTACTTAAAAAAAAAACAAGCGAAATTTCTCTTATCAATCGTTTAGAAATCTCGACTCTAGAAACCGAGACCGTCCTGACATTCTGAAGCGGAGGCGTTTACAAAGCGCCCCGATGGGGTGCCCCCTTTCACCACAAATGTTATGCAAGCGAAAGAAAATGTGGAATTCGTGAGGGGGAGGAGATCCTCCACATCTCCAAACGACGCGAGAGCTTAAGGCGAGAAAATGGTCAATCGCGAACCTGTCGTAAAATAAAATAAAAATGTTGAGCTCACCCCATAACGCCTGCCATTCCGTCCACCCGTGCAACTGTGTTGTTGTTTTAATCTCAAATACGTACAAATGCCAAAGTTGATGACTGAGAACACTCATTTATAAGGCTTTGTTTACACTACTAGCACCACAATTTAAGTAGGTACACTATTGATCGAAAACTGGAGATAGAGTGGAACATTACAAGGGAGATTTGTCCAGTACAGGGATTATATTATAAAAAACATGATTGCAACATATGTATTTAAATCTATCTATATTTAAAATCTAATTCTAGACGTATGTACAGCAAGGGGCGAGTGCCTCCTGTCATAGAAGTGTAACTTATCAAAATTGCTTTAAGCCTGGGCTTATCATCAAATGAGTCCTCCCAGGGCAGAGCGGACTGACTGACAGACTCGTACTGACTAAAATTCACGGTTCCCTTTACGTTCCGGGATCACAGTAATTCGTAAATTTCGCGACCCCGAGCGTATAATAAGACCTGGAAGACCTATGCCACAACCGGGTGCCAGAAAACTTCATTATTATTTACTGGACTTGTTTAAGGAAAAACGAGATATTCCACATTGGACAATTTTTTTGATGGACTGGTGGCAAATGTGGATTAGGTACCTCACAAATCACAGACCTAAATATAGAAAGAAAGAAATAGTATGAACCTAGCCTTGCCATTCATAACAAATACACATTGTATTTCAGTTTCAGTGGCATGTGTATTCATTTTATATTGTTTTATTAACTAAGTATTCGACTTATTGTTTGATTTTCATGGACGACAGATCTCAAGTATGTAACAATATTATCTTCCCAAACAATGACACATCTTCCATTTCACATCGCATAATATACTCTCCCCTGCACACTTATGTCCTTTTGAACTTTAGTAAAATAACATTTCTCCAAGAAAATTTTGATGTATGAAGACGTCGGGTGTAATCAAATGATAATGGAAGATCTTCCGACCAGCAGTTATCGTATGTATCTGGCAGATTACTTTCCAAAACGTCTTGTTGTCGGGGTTTTCTTTATTCTAGGCTTCCGGAAAAAAAAATTAGAAAGCTTTGATGTAAATTCTTCATCTATTTGTGGTCTTTTTTAACTATACCACAAAAATATACTGCTATTTTTTAATTTAAAAAGCATTTTCTCTTCCACCCTATCCAGCCCAGACGTAGAGATGAAGCCTAAAATCTATCGAGCTCATCGAATAGAAACTAGTACTCCTGCGCACTGACAGTAAATAGTGAAAACTGTTGCCGGACTCCTTTTTTTATAATGTATGTTTTAATTCCGTGGTTTTTAGGGCGAGTTTCCGAGGTGGCCCCATTTTCTTGTCTTCTCATCGTGACTAAGGTTTCCCAGTTGCGGTTGCCATTCAAGAATCTGTCAATGCGTTCTTTCATATCGTGGTAAAATAAAAATATTCCGTAGGCTAATGAACTAAAGATGAACAGGCTGTAACAAAATAATGCGTTAGTAATGAGGTAACAAGATGAAAACATACAGTCGAATTTTTTTTGAAGTCGGTTAAAAAGATTGGTAAAAAAAAAAATGTTTCTGAATCAGTATTAGTATTATTAGTAGTAAGTATTTCATTGTTAGAATAAAATCATGATGCTAATATTGGAATATTAATTTATATTTATAATGAATTATTCACGCATTAATTACGCCTACGGAACCTAGTACTTACATGACATGCGAATCTTAAATTAATAAAAACGTGTTAATTAAAAACATGAAAAAATCAAATACAATTTTGATAAATGTTAATTCCAAATATTAATTTCTTTTGAATTAATAAACCTTTATAAATCAAACAGAAATCGCCAGGTATGTCCCTTGACACCAAAGAGTAAACTACATAATTTATGTGATTAAACGAATAAGAAATGAGCCCATTGCTTTAGAAGGTTACGTCATACAGATTCAAAATATAATATTCAGTACTTCAATAGTCCAAAATACGCAAATATGAGTAAACAAAATGCTTGGCTAAACGTAAACGAACGCATAAACAATTATATTATTAGAGGTATTGTTTTTAATTCTCTAAAGATGACAAATATTTATTTTATAGTCATCCATTGTGTACCTCATCATAAGCTTACACTGGCTGACAAATCAGCTTATCATTACGTCATACTCGTAGTGACTAAAATCCACGATGCCCTTCAACAGTCCTTTACGTTCTAGGATCACAACTCAATCGGCAATCTTTGTCCCTCTAAAATTGTCCCCGTCAGTTGAAGATGATAAGACAGAGAGAGAGACAGCTCTTTGAGGCGGGCGTGCAACCCGACGCGCCCATAACCCGGGCATGGTTCATTATCAGACGGCAAGTCACCTTCGTAAACAAAGCGTCACAGTCTCCGATACCATAAGACTTTGATATCCATCGACGCGTGTCCGAACGAACCGCTATGAAATTGTATTGCGATAGTCGCATTAGTCGTCCGCGATGTCGGTTGTCGTGGAAGTCTCCCGCTTTCGGCTGGGTCTTGAGGTCCTCCTCCTTCACTATCATGATTGCTTCGCAGACAATTCAATTTCATGGAGTAGAGAAAAAATCAAACTTTAAGTCTACCCGATTTAAACAGCCGTTTATGCTCCGTTTTCTCGCCCGCAATGCCTATCAAAACCTAGAGGGTACTTCTCGTTGACCTAGTATAATGAAATTTGATCGCTTTGTATCAGGGGAGGTATATGTATAATACTTTCGATTTTATGCTATTATTGACATTAAAAAATAAAAATACATTCTTATTGACACAATCTTTTATTTACAAACATTTCAAATGCTTTTTTTTTTTTTTTTTTTTTTTTACGTGGTAAAATTTTCAAATGAGACCTCTCACACCCCGGGCAGGGCGAGAGGTACTGTCAGACTTGTACTGACTAAAATCCACGGTGTTCTTCAGTAGCCCTTTATGTTCCGGGGTCACGGTGATGGTATGAGTCCCGCAACCCCGGCAGGCTTTGGCCCTCTGAGAGGGGGCCCCGTCGTTTTGCTGACAGCTCTTTGAGGCGCGCGTGGAACACGACGCGCCGTCGACCCGGGCATGGTCCATGGTCGGGCGGCGAGTTGCCCTTTACTCGCCGCCCGCGAGTCACGCCCCGGCGCTGCGCCTCCACGCGCCATTCATAGACGCGCTGGAGGGCAGTCGCCTCCAGATCCCAGGGCAGCAATCCGGCGAGCAGGTTGGCCGATTCGCCGGCAATCGTGCGGTATCCCCGGATCATCCGGATAGCCATGACCCTCTGGCATGCGACCAATTTGATTGGTCGCGTCCGGATGCTTAGGGCCCACACTGGGGCCCCGTAGAGGGCCATGGACCGCACGACACCGGCGTACAGCCTACGGCAGGAGGCGTTTGGCCCACTGAGGTTGGGCAGGAGTCGCCTGAGGGCGCCCGCCGCCCGATTCAGTTTCGGGGCCAAACACAGGAAGTGCTCCCGGAAGTTCCACCGGCTGTCGAGGACGAGTCCCAGGTACTTCATCGTCCTCAAGACGCCGATGCGAACCCCTCCCACCGTGATGCTGTAACCCGACGTGGGCGCGTTGACGCGGCCATGAAAACACATGGCCTCCGTCTTGTGCAGCGCCACGTCGAGTCCCAACCGCCGGATCCTCTCCACGACTGTCGCGACCGCTCGCGTCGCCAAGTCGGCCGCCGCCTGGTGCGACTCTCCCTGTGCCAGGACGAGCGTGTCGTCAGCGTAGCACACCACGCTGACGCCGTCAGGGAGGTCGCCGCGCAGCACCCAGTCGTACCCGATGTTCCACAGGTGCGGCCCCAAGACCGAACCCTGTGGAACACCGCACGACATCTCTCGCCGAGTCCATTCTCCCTGGTGACCGGGGTAGATGACGGCTCTGTCCGTCAGGTACTCCTCGACTATGCGACGGAAACATTTCAAATGCTTAACAATAATTGCAATCCACCAGGGACAGTGACATTATTTTTTGCAAACTAATTTCTTAAGTATAGGACGGTAAACACGGGAAAAGTCATGCTTGGGCCTAACTTTTTCCGTTCTTGTAACCTAAAGTAAACTACAATTTTAACCTTAATTTGAAAATGTCATTCCTCGTTTCTACTTTGGAAAACAACATCTAAATGTACATAATTATGTATCATGTTACACATGTTTAACAAATAAACTGATCTTTATCTTTATCTAAGTATCTGACAATAATTATTCTCTTCTAATCCATTCTTCAGAAGTACGTGTGGTTTGATTGTAAAACCAATTTGCTAACTCTTCATATTCTTCCATTTCTGTAGTGTCATACTCGTATGAATCTACTGAGCGTTGCAAACGTCTGACTATGCTCCTTACGCCTAAGTAAACAGCGTAACCCGCACCAACCACAAACCAAATTCTGAAATTAAATTATATATTAAGTGTTTGAAATTGATAATTAAAAAAGAAAAAGTATGAAAAATGTCTGTTTATATCAACTTCAAAAAA
Source organism: Agrotis ipsilon (assembly GCA_028554685.1). Taxonomy (NCBI): domain Eukaryota; kingdom Metazoa; phylum Arthropoda; class Insecta; order Lepidoptera; family Noctuidae; genus Agrotis; species Agrotis ipsilon. The sequence continues at coordinate 11,233,569 of CM052965.1, forward strand.
CGAGGATGTTCCCAGGTTGACTGTAACTTTTTTTAATGCTTGTTAAGTCATAACTTTCGACTGAGTGAACAAATTTTTATAATTCTTGATAAGAATTCGGATTGAATATTTGAACCAAAAAACGTAAAATAAAAAACTTTTTCAAAAAAAACAGTAATCGAATTCGAAAACTACCACAATAAAAAAAAAACTGAAAGTCGGTGGTAAAGCTGAGTTGAAAAACAAAGTGTTATTTGTGGTGGTTTTGGATGACAAACAAATGGTTTTAAATGATGTAAAAGCTATTAGTATATCCGGCAGATACGTACTCCCACATGTCGAGATCGTTTAAGCCACTAATAAATAAATAAGTCCAGTTTCCTCTTATTTATTTTATTAGTTAGATATCACTTTAACAAATGAAATCTTCACATTTTAATTGCTGATAATGCTTGGTGTGAATGAAAAGACAGACAGTGACTATTAAACCTAAATCAAGACATAAACATTTTCTAGTAAATTATTGTGATTATGGACAAAGAAAATAAATACCTATTGTAAAATTCTCTATCATATTATTTACGTCAAGAATTTGTGCTAGAAATAGCTGTATAGAACAATAAGTATTACAATACCACTTATTGTAATTTAGTGAATAGAATGAGAGCATGTTGCTTCAAAACAGTCATTTGTTGTAGTGGTGTCTAACACAAATAAGAAATGTTAGACGTCTCGTCTCGACGTGTGTGTAGAATGCATAGGGATCGCTGGGCTAGTCGTTACGCAGTGGGTGCCGGGATGGGCGTCGTTGCCGAGGGAAGCCTAGAAAAAGCTGGCGTGACGATCTAGACGCATTGTTGAGTGATTGGCCGGGGAAAGCCGCACAAAGGGAAGAGGTTATGGGGGAGACCTTTGTCCAGCAGTGGGACAATATAGGTTAACAAAAAAAAAAAGACGTCTCATCTGCTCATAAACAACCACCCACATAGCATCAGTTCACTTCAGATCATGCGCACTTGCAACACGTGCCGAAACATAGTAATCTCAAAATATATCGATACCTCCCACGTAAGTTGTTGTAACCCACAATATGCATGTTTTGCTTTTTTTACACCAAAACGCCTATTTTTGCCTACTTTACGTGTTCAGTGTAAAAAAAATAAAAAAATACAATATTTAAGCATAGTTACCAGACGTATAAAGTTGTATCTTATTACAACGGGCGGCGTATAACATTGTATCCACCTTCGCAACCGTTTACTCGGGGCGCGTCGGGCGCTCGCGCCGCGTATGTGTGACATACGACAGTTCATCACGGACTTCCATAAAGGTGGAAGACGCGGTCAAAAATCGATAATATCACAGATACGATTTTTTCTTAAAATATATTATGATATTTATGTAGTTTTTCAACAATAACAACCTAAACTGTTGTATATATTACTTACAACAACTTACGCCTCTTATAAGATAATAAATCAACGTTGTATCATCACATACAACACTTTACCTTGTATAAAAATAACAAATTATATGTGATGTAATACATACAACAGTTTACGTTGGTAGTACATACACAAATATGTATTGGATGTTGACATACTATATTTTACGTTGTTAAAATATATTTTTTTTAGTTACATACAACAATGTACGTTTTAAAACGCTTCATATCTTCATTATCGAGCAAAAGGTTACCACCACTTTTTTTACTTTTCCGTGTCTGATTAGCCTCATGGGCCGGATTGAGGTCTAGATAGCAATAGAAAATTATAAATAGCATATTGATACTTACCATTACAGATTCTCCATTGCCAGTTACTTTTAATGAATCTGAGATGATTGAATTAGCTATTATTATATGTTAATCACTATATCTGTCAATGACCAAGTTCTCATTAAGGCACTAGAAAAGATCGGATATATCGATGTTACAATCGGAATACTGATTCCTGATCAAAGCGGTAGGCATTCAATTCACCCTCTTAAAAAACTGAATCTGTCAAAACCAGCGTATGTGACCACATAAAGAGCTCGGAACCAGTTGAGTCACATTATGCAAGAAAAAGGTCAGACACAGACATTTGGATGACGATCTTAATTTTCAACGATTATTTGAAATATATACGAAATGGCTCTAGTCTAAAAGATATGATGAGATAGCTAAATCCGACGTGGGAATGCATCGAGATGTTGTGGCGGTGGACAAGGGCCTCACCCCCGCTCTCCTGGCTAAAGAGAACTGGCGCAAACCTGCATTCCCTATACACTTATGATCGCATGGAGGTATGACAGATCAAGGATCTTCACGAATGCTTTTTCCGGGCTCTATATGGGCCTGATGTAGACATATCTGCGTCCGTTGCCTAGCTACGATCCGGAGAACTCTTTGGTTGTTTCACGTAAGTTTGTTATAACTGATGTACGAAATAACTAATGGATCATTCACCTACGTTCAATTCAGCTACGGTTAACTCACCTACGGTTGATTCGCCTACGGTTTAATAGACCTACGGTTAATTCAACTAAGGTATGTTTAGCTAAAATTAACATCCCTGTTGCGGTATCTGTGACATGATACAAACATCGACGGCGCACGGCTAGCGGTGCTCCTACTTGTGGGTGGTTTATAAAAAATAACCTCGAAGGGAATGGCCCCTTCTAACCGAACCTGTCCGTGTCAGGGTGCTCCAAGTAGTTTTCACGACTTTCTTTTTCTCAAGGCCCAGTTGCGTACACTCCTGCCTAAATACCTACTGATCAACTTAGTCATTTTGAACGAGAAGAAGACGGTTGACTTCAATGGCAACCCGAGGTTCGGTTTGGGTAGGATTAGGTTCCTTTGAACCCTGTTGACAGCAAAAGCTCTGTCGACCCTACTGCCAAAGCCTTTCATTCTCCGCTTTAGAAATAAAAAGTCCGCATTTTATTTCTTAAAAAAATAATGTAGGCGAGTATCTTCTATTAGGTATTTCAAACGTAGTTAAAACAATCAATATGTATGTGGATCAAGGGGCTGATTCAGAAAGCATTTCTTCTGGACACGGTGCGCATTTTTAGGACGTTCCTTTCTCTGGAGCCCTGACCGCTGGTAGCTTGGACCTTGTTCCCGTTACCGGTGGGCCACTATTGTTTATTTTTATACATGTTTTTATTTATATTTTTACCTTTGTAGGAATATTTATAAAGAATAAAGGGAATAATATCCTATGTAAACATGGTTTTATACTAAGCCCTGATAGTTGGTCGCGGGGCTTAGCGAATAACCGTGACCCTGGAACATAAAGGGCTATTAAAGGAAACCGTGGATATTAGTCAGTACGAGTCTGACTGTCCCTCCCGCCCGAGGCCTTATTTGATGAAAACAAATAAGTTCTCCCACCCTGGGTAGAGGTCTTTTTTTGAGGTAAACCACGACAAAAAAAGCCCTGATAGGTTATACCTTATTACACATACTACCACAAAATATTAAATTAAATCAACGAACACTATGGTATTTAGCACATACTGCTAAATTCAACTATTGTTGTCCAGTGTAAATGGTTGTAAGTATCCAGTACAACATTTATGTGAGTTAACATAACACGCTAGAATGTTGTATGAACAAAATCTCAAAAACTACAGGTATTTAAAAATAACTAGGTAGGTAAGTATTGAAAGTACTTTAAAATTTATGTGTATGCAAAATTTCAAAAGAATATATTGAAGAATGACTATTTCCTGCGAGTGTTTCTCTTTAAAACGCTCTACTGTAAAATTACAATTTTGAAGATACAACAACTTACGTGGGAGGTATCGATATAAAAACCAAGTTAAAGTTCTAATGAACGTGTAGTGACCATTTCCATACAAAACTGATATTCCCGTTTGAGCAATTATTTTTAGGGCACCTATATTTAGAGCAACGATTGTATTCCCATTTAGCACCTATCTATTATTGTGACAAACACAAATAATCCATTGAAAAGTTATATCATTTGGGGTTCTGTACTTCAAATGACACATTTTTATTTCTTTGCTGTTACGGGGGTTGGTGTAAAGCCAAATCCAAGTTTGTGGAATTGCAACCCTTTCCCGCGGCTGTCATCTTAGAAAAAGAGTTGCAGATTGTATACATCCGGCAATCTTTTTTTCGCACAGAAAATCGGGACATTTTGTGTTACAAACTCAAACAAGCAAGTAACATTTCAATGAATCATCACTGGTATAAACTATTATGTTATCACGAGTATCTCTCACTTTTTTTACCAATTGTTTGTCCTGCAATTTCGCGAGCACAACTCGTCCGGTCGTGCGGAGGTATTCCACACAGGGCACCTGGCACCTGCGAAAAATTTTGACAGGAGCCTTATGTGGAACAGATATGGTGCCATTGCCAGCGGGTGCCCTTCGTGGAACGGCCTCGTCTTACGGTCACTACAAGACATACTATGACCAGAAATGTTTTAAATAGTAATTTATTATATCCTTTATTTTGATCACATGATATGATTGTACCAAATTCCTGATATTTATAAATTAACAGACGGATAAACAGCTCAATTTGATACTATAACAAACAATACTGCTGTAAACGACTTTCTTCAGTTGATATTAATATTTTACAAAGTAACAACCTAGAACCAAACCAACAACTTACTTTTACAATGCTTGGATTGTAAGTGTTTTTTACCATCTTATTCAGTAGTAATTTCGGTTAGCAGGTATGAAAGGGGCACTATAAAAGGAGTCCCGCTTAGGGACGGGGCTTCTAATTCAGATAGCTCTAAACAAAATAGCCGTAGTAAGATCCCTCTTCTAATCGCACAGGTTAGTCCAAGTCGGGGTGCCCCAAGTCGTTATTCACTCGGAGATTTTTTAAATTATTTTTTTTCATCAGTGCCCCGTTTCTTACACTGCCACCGGAATTATACATTGTAATTGCGTCGACAAGTGTCAATAATAATTGGTGCATATTTTTTTCTAATTGTTTTCATTAATAATTATGCTTATTTATTATTTAATCAGTATCTAATTGCTTCAAATGTGTGTGATTTTAATAGAAAATTCAACAAAGAAAATGTCAGATTTGTGCGTAATTCTTGCAATTAATTATCGTGTATTTCATCACCACTGCTCTCAAATACGTGTAAGTAGAAATCAATATGTCGTTAGAATAAGAAATTCGGGAAAAACAAGTTCATTTAAAACTAATTAACTAGCAAACAATGACATCTATGTGATCGTTGAACATTTTATCAGGCGCCAAATAACAAGCTCAAGAAGCTAGAAGCCGTTACAACTGCACATCATTGTTTTTCATTCGTCCATTCATAGTTTAACCTTTTCTGGATTTTATTTAAATCTACTTTCAGTTTAACTGGATCTAGATGAATTGTTATTGTAGTGTTCATGGAGCGACTATACTGATAATGATTTGTGTCTTCTACAAATAAATAATTAATACGACAATGCTTTTTATTTAAATCTTATTTTTACAATTGGATAATTGACATTTCTTTTGTGATAAACATAAATAAACAAATATTATGTGTCCGTGCTTTTTTAAACTTAAATAGTTCATTCTCTATGGTTGGAAGGTATCTAAAAAACAATATAAAGAAATCAAACAACTGAATGTTATTTTATTCTTTTGGTATTTCAATTTGCACAGATCAAACTTATTTTAAACTCAGGCATTTTCCCATTGCATTCTGATTGGCAGAACCACTGAAGCAACATGTGACACATAAAATACATGTGTGTTACATAAAATGGAACAAAATAATTATAATTCCACACATCATCCTTCATTTTCTTCCCACAATATTATATTTCAATAATAATTTAAAAAAATGTCTAATTCCTACTAATACCTAGCAATCGCCGGAAGATTGGGTAGATTTTTATAAACATTTTAATAATTATCTGAGTAGGTACAGACGCCATTAGGTACAACAACCTATCCTAATAAATTTTAAACTTAATTACAAAACAACAACAGAGAAGCTGAATAATTCATTGGGTAATTATATTCTCTTGTCATATTTCCAATTTATTTCAGAACGACACAGCATGGGTGCGTTTAGCCGATATAAAATCTTGACAGCATTAAAATAAAAATGGCGGTTGCTGAATAGCATATGCTGATGCGGCTGCGAAATGCTTCACTCGCTTCTGAACTCAGCATGGTTTTAGCCGATAATTTAGTCAGCATAGCTGAATGCTGTTCAGCATTTTCGATTTCTTTCCAGATTTTGTATCGGCTAAACGCATCCCATGTTTTCTTCTTCCATATTTGTCTTTATGTGATCATGTACGTCACGTACGTCATCACAAAAGCCATAATCTTAATATATTTCACTGGGTCCATCTATTTCTTAAGAGGTCCATTATAAAATACCTAAGCACTTGGAATAATTGTGGTATCATTGTAAATCCAACGAGCAAATTCTTCATACGACTGAGGTTCTGTATAATCTGTTTCAGCTGAGGCTTTAATCATTGACTTTATACCGTATAATAGGGCAAATGCAGCACCTCCGAGAACAACAATTCTGTAAAATAAAATCGTAAAATTATCAATATTTATTAGCAGAATTTCAGAGTTGGTAAAATATTTAATCGAGCAGATATCTAAAATATTTCTGAACGAAAATATTCATGTCATTTGACAGCTAGAGTCCGCGCCACTTTTGACGCGGCGCCGAATATTCTGCAGGACTTTCGTGACGCGTACTCTACCAGCAGTCATGGCTTGCCATTAATATGGGTTTTTCGACTAGTCGTCAGTCTTGCGAACCGCTAAATGACATTAATTTTTTTTTTGATAAATTTTTAAGTTATCTTTAATGTTTTTTTCAGACGGACACCGTTTCATTTCGTATTCCTTTACAATTACTCCTTAAGAGGACACAAGTTTAAGAAAAACAGATTGATTTATGTATACTTTTGTATAAAAGATACACAAATTGTATCGGTTAACTTTAGGTAGTTGTCGGGGTCGCGGTAGCATCTAAACGTGTAACCGTGACCCTGAAACGTAAAGGGCTATTAAAGGAACACCCTGGATTTTAGTCAGTACAGTACGAGTCGGACAGTCCCTACCGCTCTACTCAGGATGGAATGATCCATTCGATGATTTAATCAAAACAAAGGGGAGGTACATACGTCCACATTGCGCGACTATTTATATTTCGATCTTTATTTTAATAACGTTTAAATTACGAACAATTTAATTCAACACTTGTTTTGCATAATTTTTCTGGCGATTGGCGATTTAACAACAGAGCTTCCTAATCACAGTAAGACAGTAAAACTGAGGTGAGGCATTTATGATATTAAATAGTCTTTTCATGAAGGATGAGTAGGTAAGGTAACGAAACAAAGAAAATAAACATTTGTATTTTAAACCGCCATTACTACACAAATTACGTCAGGCGATATCGTGCTGAAAAACGTTGTTGATATTAGGAAAGAGGAAAAACACCAAATATTGTTTTTGAGTTGTCAGTTGGTAGATGTTGAGCAGTGTTAGGTCCAGTGATAACAGCCCCTACATAATTATGTGTTGTAGAACAGGTTTAAACCTGTGCATCATCATCATCGTCAACCTGTAAAATGTTCGTACTGCTCGGACACAGGCCTCCTCTCTGTGAGAGGGAGTGGTGGTGGGTCTTAAACAACCACGCGGGCCCAGTGCGGATTGGTAGATGTCAAAATCATCGATTCTTCGACTTGTTAGTTCTAAGACATGCAGGTTTCCCCACAATGTATTCCTTCACTGTTTTGAGAGTAGTCGTCATGAAATAAATTACACAAAGTAATGCACCTAATTGGCTTCGAAGCCATGACCTACGGCATCTCGTAAGTTGGGGCCGATGCACCATGATTTGACTTTTATTGATCAAAGAATTTTCAGTATTGACTTATATTATCGTAATGACAGGCCCAACCAAAGAACGAAAACACCACTTATTTCGCCCCCAGCTGTCAGTTTTGTGCCAAAGCAACTCAATCAACTCAGGATACGTCCACGATGTAAGCAACGAAACAAACGAAAACGATCTGTGAACTTCAATAGATTTTCAACTTTACGCGCTGGGGTATAAAGTTGAAAATGTATTGGTGACTGATGAACGATAACGATTGTCGTTTACTGTCGTATGCTGTTTGACTAAGGCCCCTGATGGGTATATCACTGTATCGAATCATTGAATTTGTAAATATACATCTATCATACGGTACAACTAATAAACACGAGTGGTTCTGTTGTTAAAAGGTTTTTTTTTTTGTTCTCAGTGCCATCATGTCCGCTGCAATGGTGCTCGTCTTATACTACGGAACTCAGTATGTAATAGACCTGAATGCAATGACGATTCCCACCACAAACACTACCAGACCAAATGGTAATAGCTCTAAGTGGCATATAAATAAGATTTGTATCTGTGTGACACTAATATTTCCTTTTTTCGTTTTAGGTAACTAAGGAGTCTTTAAAAGGGAAAAATTGGTGAATAGTTTTATTAGAAAAGATTGAATAGGTTAATAATAACAATGAAACCAAAAACAAAACTATGTCTCCGTAGCTTATAATAACTGTGGCCTTATTAATCCGCGTAGAGTTGGGTAATTTTCTCACGGGATCAAATTATCGATATAAAAACGAGGTTCTCCATTCGGTTCGTATTTTTTTCATGATAATACGTCGTTGCCAGCATTTGCTTTGGATCCTGTACCCCTTCCCCACACGAAAATCTCTAGCGCTCGTTGGAAACCAATGATTTAAATGAAAAAAAAATGGGGAAAACCAATCGTTTTGTAACTCAATGCAATACTATGTTATGTTTTAGAAACAATGTTATTTAATATCAATGTACATATATTTACAAACAATGCACGGGATCAACATAATCTTAGAAACCACCATTTGCGATAAAGTTGTTCTTTATCAATAAATGTACTCTACTGCTTGAGCAATAGAATTGTTTTTTTTTTTATTTATGTTATGTTTTAAGGTGATGACGCATATTCAAGATATATTATTATTTTTAGCGTCTATAAAGATTATTTCATAAGTATTATTAAATTGTTATACAAATAAATATTCACAGGACCTATTATTTTATTTTTTATTCTGTACTTTACAAAAGCCTCCACCAATTCGTTCAATAAACTATTTTCGCTTCCAGCGTACTGAGATCTTGACGGTAAACTGAATCGTTGCTAACTGACATATAGCATAGATATACAAATAAGACAGCATTACAGCACGGTAACACCGGTAAACTTTAAAATTCCTTCCGTCGTACTACAAAAAAGTAAAACATCGGTTGAAAACTTCATTTTATTTCTTACTTTATGCAATAGATCCTTCACTTCACTTCAGTTCGCGCAGACGCAGACGTCGCGTTGTTGCGCTGCGCTTACGTTTATCGAACGCCTACGCCTTTAACAACCGCATGCGGAATTTTCGATGAATTTCATTGGTAGATAACCTGTGTCGATAACACATCGAAATTGGTTTAGTATTTTCTTAGCCGTTTAATTTTTTCATCCACTAGTGAGAAGATAGGATTGGTATTAAGGTGTTCGATTCAAAAGTCAAGTAAATTACTTAAATTCAATTTATTTGCATAATCTATTTGTGTTTTTGATACATCAACATTTATTCTACAACCTTTCTGAAATCAACTTTCAAACAAAAATAATTGGGTCAGGTGACACGACCTATAACAAATGCTATGGCAGACCACCGCCGTTGACCTCACCTCCGGAGACAATAAGCGTCGCCCAGTATTGTTGGGGCCACCCTGCGGGGCGATACGGAATTGGAAGCATTCACCTCTTTCTACGTCGTATCAGGCTGTCATGCTTCGCAGACGGATGCTACTCTGAAAATAGGTGCTCACACAGGGATACCTAAAATAAAGGTTTGCAAAACTGAAAACATGTTTTATCGTGAGAGATATAATTCTTACTTTTATACTTAAAAAATTGGCGAGCCTATCATATCATAAAAAATACATATTAATGTCTCCCCCGTCTGATTTTTAGCTTCTAGACTGTTTTTTGAAAAGCTTTTTTTTTTTTTAAATAAAGCTTTAAAGCAATAAAGCTAAGGAAACTAGTGCGCTATTAGTATTTTTGATTAGGATTGGGATTTTATTATACAAATAAAAACTTTTTTTTATTTCTACTTAATTTTAACCTTATGAGTTAAACGGTTTGATCAACTCCAGTCCTAAATATTTATACACAAAATACTCCAAGTCCAGTTTGTCAATTCTCCTTTTCATTCATTGTGTATTATTTATTCCGATTGTACTTTCATTTCCAATATAATTTGATGACCATGAGTCTGTCCAATTTGCATACATCTCGTAAGATTCCGGAGAGTCTCGTAAGGGGTCATCATTTTGTAAGTTTTTAATTGCATCCATTAAAAGTTGTTTTATAGTTGGATAATACAGGTATAAAACATAATACAATGAGCCCGTTAACAAAAATCTGTGAAAAAAAAGACAAAATTACAAAACATTTAAAAAAAAACGAAAAAGGTACCAAACTTTTAAGAAATCGCAAGAAGTTTAGAAGGGTTTCTTCCAATGCATTTTATCCTATTCTAAAATAGACAATTCAAGACAAAATTCTATATTATTTTCTATTTTAGTGTCAACAATTAACAGTTTCTCCTTCCATACTGCTTTTAGTTATATTTTTCATCTTTTCATTGATATATTCCATTCCAAACGAAGTCCTTCGTTTACACATACCGTGTAAACCATGTAAACAATTTGTAAATGTAAATGAATTTCAGTGACAACGAATCTGACAGTCTCTCCCGTCTCGCCGTAGGCGGGAGGACTCATTTGATGATTCATCATGTGAAAATAGGGAAGGATTTGGGTTTGCTGTAGTCAGTAAGAAAATGCAAGGCTTTAACTACATTAATGGTATTTAAATAATATCACTTATGGGTCACTCAAGTACCCCTTTTTTTACGTGGTAAAATCATCAAATGAGTCCTCCCACCCGGGAAGGGTGGGAGGGACTGTCAGACTTGTACTGACTAAAATCCACGGTGTCCTTCAATAGCCCTTTATGATCCGGGGTCACGTCGAAGGAATAAGTCCCGCGAGCCCGGCAGGCTTTGGCCCTCCGGTTCAAGTACCCCTTGAGGCATACTCGGGTGAGGGAAATAGAGTACGAAAGAGGAAGGCCTATACCCAGAAATGGATGGAATAGGTCTAATGATGATGATGATGATGATGAATCGTTCAATAGTTTAATAGTGATACTCACAGTCCGGGTGCCGCTGACGCTGCCATTTCATTAGATAAAAATAATGAGAAAAATTTGAAAAAATAATGAGATTGCAAAAAAAAGTGAGGATCCTTTGACGTCTCAACTTCAACTAACGCTAGATTATTCTGATCCCTATAAAAACTCGTTTTTTATCATAACATACATTCAATAAAATAATATTTATTTCTTCGAATTGTTCTAGTATTTCTAGTCAAGATAGGCCTAGCTGGTCTTGCTATAATAAATAAATATTCTCTATTGTGTGCCAAACCAAAATATTCAATAACAATAATGAACTTATGGCTCGAACAGCGATGGTCCAGTGGAACGGCTCCATGTACAAATAAATCATGGGTTCGAACCCAAATAACGGTTTAGCGGTCAACTCGAACACATCAAAAAGGATTAGGAGGCAACACGTCCAATTCAAAACTGGCCAAAAGGACCAGTTGCACCTTTTTTTTAAACAGACTTAATTGTCCGAGCGACATTGATGCACTCCGGAAGTCTGTAGGCCCGCGTAGAGTAACAGAAAATACTAATACAGCCATGTATATGAGCGTATAGTTATATGAGCATTTTTTCTGACACAGGACCAACATCCTATCATCATTTTGGGAGCGAACGTGTAAACCAAGTACCAGCAATTTGTCGGAGATTAAAATTATAACACAAATTATTACCAATATTACCATATGCACAATCGTTATTTTGAATTGTTAATTAATTACTAATCAACAATGTTTTGTGAAAAAAACTTCAAATGTCAGATATTATCAATTTTTTACCTAAATATTAATCATTTAAGTTTAAATTTGCCATATTTTACTCTTAGTTAGCAATGAAAGAAGTTGATGTACTTGTTGTACTTTGATTCAATATCCAATTAGCCAAATGTTCAAATGACTCAATTTCTGTGTAGTCGTATTTTTCCGCTGAACGCTTTATGCCCAAGGTTTCCTTTACAGTCTTCACAACCAAGTATATGCCATATGCTGAAGCTCCAGAGAGCAATATTCTGTAAAAGAAAAGAAACATTAACCGTCGTACCGCATTACGTTGATAGCCACTAGTGTACCTATAAAACAACCCTTATATTTGGTCCATTGGTAATTGAGGAAGTGAATCACAACCACACCCAACGCAATCTAATCTGTTAAGTAAATATTCTTAAAATAATTAGAATAATAAAAATTATATTCACAGGTAAGACAACGACATGTAAGACTCGATATTATTAGAAGGATAATTTGTTGGGATCGAGTTTAGTTAAGATTACTTATAAAAATAACTATGGTATGGTAACACTTGACAGCTGTCAAGTGTCAATACAATTGACAGCTGTCAATGGAAAATGCACAACAAGAAAAAAGCGCGAACTGTATTGAATCTGCATCATAAAGAAAAACTGATTGAAATATAATAGTTTCCTTGTTTACATTTCTATTTTTATTCTGAACTCTCCTCTTCAGACATTTCTTGTAATCTTATGTATACAGCGACTTATGAACTGTTTTGCTATTCACTAAAATATTTATTTCATAAACCAGAGCTTACATCATCTAATCAGGATAGTATTTCATTATACTTATTATAAGGCTGCATTTTCACTTAGTACAGCGTAGTGTAGATGCTCGAAAGAGAATAGAGAAATACAAGTTCAGTTACTCTTCTTAAGCATTAAGTTAAGTAGCGGCGGTGAGACCCCTCTTTGAGGAGTGGCTGGAGAGACATCACGGCGTCCTTAACTGTATCTGATGGGTAGGGAAGAGACGTCCGGGTGTCACCACTGCGAGGATCGCCCTGACGACGCGGTAGAGCACACGGGCATTTAGTCAGTACAAGTCTGACAGTCCTTCCCACCCTGTCCGAGGTTCGGACTCATTTTGGTGATTTTACCTCGTAAAAAAATGCATTAAGTATACCTACATATAAATAAATCGACAACATTCAGTAAATTAATATTAGATAAGAATTGAGAATCCATGTTTTTTTATTCGAAGTAGTTAGTTTAGTGTCTCGTGCTAGTGCCTCTGAACACCTTTGCACGAGCATGCGTTTATTCTCTCTGCTTCTATGCTATGCTATGCTTCAAATTCAGGGTTAAATTTAACGTTAGCCCAAAGTAACTATTCCACGCGGACGAAGTCGCGAGAAAAAGCAAGTTCACAATATTATACGCTCGATAATTCAACAGTGAAATGGATGTCACCAAAAAGTGAACAGTTGCTCTGTGTTGAGCAGGGTCGGTCACTATACAATCGTTTTCTAAACCGAGATCTGTTCTTGTTATAGACAAACTTGTTCTTGTTCTCTTGAGCGAACATCGCATCGACAGAATAGCCAAACTTTGCTCAAAACCATTTGGTTTTGATCAAATATTTTGTCGATGCGATGTTCAAGCAAGCATGCAAGTATGGCAGGATAGTGAAAACGTAGCCTTATAGAGAACAAAAGAAATAAACATGTTTTGTTACATATTTTTAGTCAGAATTTGTGTATTAAATCATTAACGTGAGATAACCAAATCTATCAAATTGAGCAAGAAAGAAAACGAGTGGTGAAGTTTTAATTTCAAAGAGAGATGGTCCTGATGACTGATAGTTATTGCAACATATTATTGTTATATTTTCAAAGATTTTCCGCGTTTTCACTCCCAAAGGGGGTAAGGGTTGTAAAAGGTAATTTCTGAGGCTCTATCAGGGTATCCTGCACTCGTAGCTAAAACTTTCAAAATATAGTTTTACATTATTTCGTCACGTTCTATCTTCCCAGCTTATGAAACACTTTGAGTTCTTCATCAAGGATATAAACTATTTGCTCAGTTTCATCAAGTTTTATGTCTTAATATAATTCTTATTCTATACAAAGTGTATGTTGCAGACAATAATATTATAAGTAAGTGACACGCTCAAATGTGGTCAATTGACAAACCTTGACTATATTTGTCTCTTTTTCACTTGCGATGCCATCCTAATTTAGCGCCTTATCGTGTGAGTTATTCATGTGTGCGTTAGTGTGCCGTTTTTTGAAGATAGAATGTTGTGTAGGTAACGTATCTATTCATTTATAATATCATTGGTTGCAGATATTTTATGACAACCTCTAGATATCTTTGCAGTTTAACGATACAAACGCTTATGTTTTTTTCCGGTTTGTAGTTATTAACGGAGACTGCAATAGGTAATGGAATTTAACAACAATATTTATTTGCTTTGTTTAAAACCACAATTACTTCCTCTTATTCATTTTTTCCTGGTTTCGCGAGTTATATATGTGATGGCAGTTCTATATCTCCATCAGTTATGTTCGGAAGAGAATAAGTGATAGAAAAGTCAAGTATTTTACAATAGAATTAAAAATTCGGAAGATGTATCTCTGGGGTAGGCACTCCACCCTTTTTTTGTGCATAATCATAAATGATTGAGAAGATTGCAGTGGTGACAATTAGCAAAACGGCTTTAGTTGTTTTTTTATTGTCTGGATTTAAATTAAATATTATTTATTTTCAGGACTTTCATCCTCGGAGTAACAACATTTATTATGTACGCTTATTATAAAGGTTACAAGGGCGTAGACTTCCAACGAGAAATTGAAAATAAATTAAAATTTTAAATCTTGTAATAAACGATTTCGCTATAGAAGATACAACAATATTAGACAAAGGTGAACATGTTTATTTATTGTACTTGCAAATCTTGCAGCATTTTCAATAATTTAAAGAACTCTATGAGTAACATGTATAGATGCAAACTTGTAATGTTTTTGTAAATTGTAATGAACAATAATTGTCGACTTCACACATGGACCAGTATCTATAATAACCTTCTCCTGTTAAGTAACGTTATTAGGTGAATAATAAAATTTCAGTTTTCACTAAAATATAATATAATGATGTATGACACGTACTTTTTACTCAGTACTTTTTAATAATATGTAGATGTATATTATTTGAATGCGTGCCAAATCAGATACTTAAAGTGATTTAACAAGAAACTAACATGTTTACAAAAAAAAAAGTTTGCAGAATGACAAAAAAGGTATTCAAATACCTATAAAAAAAATTTTAAATGAATTAATTCTGCACAATGAGTGACTTGTAATTATTGACCCAATGGAATTCATCATGTTTTCATCTCGAGAATTCGAAAATATTTATTTTAATTATTTGTTTTAACAATGCCCTTTCTTTAAAAACCCATTCAGTTTCTTCACATCGTGGTCGAGTACCTTGGTATTGTTTAATAGCAGTATCAGTTAATCCAGAGCCCTCAACGGAAGAAAACAAGTGATAAAGAAAATTCAAGGACTTTGTGATTGGATTGGAAATCGCAAAATGATTTTGTTGGGGTAGGTTACTAGTGACTATTCCCCTAAAGAAAAGGCATTTTTCTTTAAGAGAATAGTCAGTAGTTTCACTTTTATTTCTGTTAAATTATTAAATATATAAAATTATTATTTCCTTTATTCATTTACAAGCATACCTACATACATTACATAATTAATGTTTCATTTTTTTGCCTCTACCAATGAAAAGTGCCTATAACTGGCCTACCTGAAACAAATGCTTAGATTTTGATATTAAAAATATTTCTTGCAAAACAAAAAATAACTACAAATAAGTCATAAATGAAAGTTACAAATCTATTGCTCCAGTTTGATGGTCCAAATCTTGTTCCCAGCACCTAGCTTGATTTTTAATAAAATATGAGAACCTCCTCCTTTTTTTGAAGTCGGTTAAACATGGTTAGAATTTCTGTCTGTTTCAAAAAGTTTTTTTTTTCAGGGCATTAGTCCTCGGAGCTGCTTCGGTTGTTATGTACGGGTTGTATGCATATTACAAAGGCATAGATGTCAAACAAGACATCATAACTCAGCTGAAGAAAAGTGATTGAAGCATTTAATAAAAAGGTACGCTCGTGAATGATTGCAAACATACATAAACATTTTAAAAGAGGTATTGGTTTTATTTTGTAACTAATTTCTAAACTTTCTGTCATTTACATTTTATTTTTTGTTATTATATAAGATTCTACATCAGCAGCCCGACCCCACAGTAAAATATCATACGACAAAGTACTGCGGATGTTGTTCAAGTTAGTCAAACGCGTAATTAGCCGTATGCGATAATTTATATGAGGTCCTTTTCGTTATTTATTGTCAAGCTTTATTCTTCAGGAAAACTAAACCGATTTTTTAATTGGTTTCGGAAGTTTATTACAACACTTATTTTCGTATATTTTTAAATAACAAAGACACAAAAAAAATTTAGACCATCATAATATATGATCCATATACTACCAGCGATTAGGACTCCATAAAAGAAGATTTCCAAGAGTTTAGACCAGTCCAGATATTTTTATTGATACTATTTGCTTGTCGAAAATCAATAAAATTAACTTCTTAGTACCTGTGACAAAAGGTTCCCATGGTTCATGTATCTGTTTACTCAACGACAATCATTGTGCAATTCAAAAAAAGTAAACGCTTCTTCACAATGCTGCACGAGAAATAAATGATATTGAGGTTCAGATCTGTAAGTACCTATATTCTTGTTGGTAGATATATACCAGTATCAATAATTCCATTCAAATATATAAAACAAATCATTATACATATACTTGATCTCTGCGATTATTTGCACTCTGAAAACTTGCTCAATATCCCTTTAATTATCGCGCAACTGGGTTTGGACAAAGCCAGACGTATTTAAAGATTAGATTTTTTTGGTTCCAAAAAAAGTATTTGAGGCATTTCGTAACATTTATCCCATTAAATTCATAGTCAAAATCCTTAATATTTTTTTTTTTTAACATTTAGCTTGGATTAAAAGACATTTCCAGTATCGTTTCGTCACGTCGCGTCCCGTCGCTTCTCGTTGTGAACTGACCCTTACCCGTAGTACACAGTAGGTATGTCGTTGTCGCAATAAAAATAATTATGTAGTTGTCATTCACATTTTGGTTCAAGACCTCGTCCTTTAGGATATTTGAAATTTGGCTGTGGAATTTTGAATATTGGAAAAATGGGTTTCGGATAGTGAGTTTTTTTTTTTACTGGTGATTAAGGTATCGTTAAACAAAAACGTTGAAGTATAGGCCATATTTATAAGTATTCATATGTTTTTTATCCCGATTTTAGGACAAACTAGATTGGCCTCGGCTAAACTCTTTTTTAATCCACCCAGTAGTAGCAGACCCGCGAAGCGGGGCCCCGTCGACCTGCTTTCTGTGAAGGAAGTACTAGTTTAACCTAGGCCAAACTAGTTTGTTCTAAAATTTGGGGTTTGGCTGGTAACATACTATAATTACTATACATATAAAGTGGAATGATAACCAGTCAGTTTTGATCGCGGCCAGTTGCGGTCGGATTACCTCTACAGCCCTGAAGTTTGAGAGACGTTGCTATTTTCCAAGCGCAACTTTTGGAGATCTAAGTTTTTTTTATATAGGCCAAAGTTGAAAGAGTCTATCGGTGATATGGCCATAAGTGAATCGTCCTGTCGACGAAACGTCCAATGATGAATCGGCCGTCGGTGAATCGTTGCAGAATCGAAATATTGTTGCAAAATTTATTAAATGAAAAAGTGGATTTCATTGTTATTTAAAAGTAATCAGAGTAACTATCATGCAACCATCCGTATTTCCAATACTTTTTTCACCATCTCTCGCATACATTTTATGAAAATGAAACCGTGGTTTTTTTTTAAGTTCAATTATTACTAAGTTTTTTCTTTCAGTTTATTAGTCGGCGCAATGATGATTTTCATGGCCTATTGGGGAACGTTGAACGTAATCAGAGCTATACCTGGGAAGACCACAACCGCACCTCGGCCGCCAGAGACCACAACCATGACCACAACGACTTTTGACCCATATTTTCCAAATCCGTAATTGTATAATAAATACTCTTATATGTTCCCACTGCTGGGACACAAGCCTCCTCTCTGTGAGAGGGAGTGGGCCACCACGAGAGTCCAGTGCGGGTTAGATCACACACTCCCACATCCTTCTACTGTGATACAAAGTATCCTATGTGATTACGTAAAGTAAAGACTCCGTACGCCAAATGTATTCAAAATAACGGGTTCTTTGAAGACATTTGGCATAGTGGTAAAAACGTTAGTAAAATTATCAAGTCAAGTGCCTAGTGAATATTTACTTAATAATGTTGCGTGTGAAAAAATACAATGTGACGTAAAACGAAAATGTATGAAAAAATACAATTAGTATAATTATTTTATGTTGGAGTGACCAGCTGATATATTTCAAGCCACATTAACCATCTGATTGTTTTTTCTTCTTCTTCGTGATAGATTTTGGGTAAGCTTAACGCTGCCTTCACATTTGGACGACATTCGCGCGACAGACGCTGCTTATGTGCGGCTGTTCATATAAAATGTGAAGAAATGTGCTTCTGCCGCGCTACTGTCGCGCTGTTAACGCCCTAATTGTGAATGCGGCCTTAATATTATGTAAATAAACAAGTTTTGCAGTTGGAATGAAATTCTTCATGTTTGGGTGGCTATCGCTGCTTATCCCACCAACGACAACGCTTCTGACGTCCGTTTCTCTGTTGTAATCTATTTAATATTGTTTGAGATGAAATCGCTGACCAAATTTTAACTTAGCTCCCGTTCTAAAACGTCCATCCATCGTCACAAACTATTGTAGTTATTAGGGTCTAGTAATAAGTAAGATATTTCTTTAAATATTTTATGTTTATAATACTTGTAGTTTTATTCACAATATATTTTAATAAAACCGTGAGTATCTTTACTAGTAAAACTCTAAGAAACTTCCTCGTAGGAGAATACATAGAGGTTTATGTTCAGTAATGGACTGTGATCGGCCGTGTTAGTTGACCCAAACTACTTATTAGATATGAAATAATTAATGGCTATAAAACCTTATCCATTGCTTACTGTAGCATATATATTTAATAGATAATATGTAAACACGACCTCTCTCAAATAAGTATTCGGACCTGTCACGAATGTCATCTGTCAGCCGTTACGGAATGGCGCGGACGCAGGTCAGGGGGGTATTACAACGTCTTAAAACCAGGCTTATTCCGGCGAGTGAAAGTGACAGAGCTATACAAGTCGTTTAGCGCCATCTCGTTCACTCACTGGCATTAGCCTGGTTTATACCCCCCCAGGACGGAGGCATTTAACCATTGTGAAAAATAAGGTGTTGGATTTTAACAATAGTTAGTTCAACTATTGATCAAACAACTGATTACTAGTCGAAGCTGCTGAGACAGTAAAGTTAGATGCACATAACTTATTTCAACATTGGCTGATGGACCACAAGTTACCATAATACATTATGACGAATTATTTCTCGAAAACTGGATCAGTAGGTTTTTCTTCATTAACCTTTGCAATTGTCCATAAAATTCACCGTGTAATATACAAGACAGACAGGCAGACAGAAAAAAACACATGTACCAAAGTTCACATTTGTTTATTTACAATAAATAATTGCTACATTCTTACTTACAAAAAGTAGATCATTGTGAACAGTTTAACATCGACAAGATGGTAAGCGTGAAAGCACCCACAAAGCAATAGAGTGACTCAAAATCTAATTTTACTTAAGTGAGCTGGCTGATCCTTTGATCATCTTCTGCTTAGCCTTTTCGCATTTATATAGGGGTCGGCTTCCAGTCAAATCAGATGCAGCTGGATATCAGTAAGTAACAGTAACGACTGTCAAAGATCTACAAATGATTGCCGGGACCAACGTCTTTACGTGCTTACAGAGGCACGGAGGAAACTCGCTATGACAGATGGTCACCCAACCACAAGCCAACCTCGGCAAGCGCGGCTTAACCCCGAAGATCGGCCTGTGCGGCTGTAATTATTTACCCACGAGCTCCTCCTGGATGACCCTTTGATATTAAAATAAAAAAATATGTTATATTAACTATGCGTTATGTGCTAATGCTTTACATTACGATGTTACCGTCAGACAAGTGTGTCTGACGGTAACATCGTAATGTAAATCATAAAGTGAGTGCACTTAATTCATTTTCTTAATTCTAATCGAATATACATTTTTAAACTAACTTTAAAATTTCTTTTATTGCTTTATATTCAAGAGACATCAATTTAAAATAAAAACCTACTTGCATACATACATATTTTCATAACATAATTTATACAATAATTGCATTTTTTATATCCCCTTATGACGAATCAGAGTAGACAATCAAACCTTTTGACATCCTCAATTTTTTACTGTAGAAACGATTTCTGTATACCTACACACTATTATTATTAAGTTACTTTGTATGGTTAAATAAATAAACATTTGTAATTTGTATAGATTACTACATGAGTATACACATACACATAACATACATCTAGGGTGCAAGTGGGGTCATAAAGAGGCTACTTTTGCAGAATATCATAAGGACTATATAATGAATTTTACGCAATTTATTTAACACATTGGTATTTTATGAAGTTGTGACCATTTTACAAACTGAATCGTGATTTGTAATATTATCCTAACATGATTCAGGTGAAGTAACCTGTTTAGGCTCCCAGATCAACTGAACATAAATTACGTGTATTTTTTTATTTATTTCAAATAAATTTTTATTTAAAATCTGGGTTGTAATCTATCCATGAATCCCCTTGTGCTTTCGTTTCCAGTAAAATTGGATGTCCAAGTATCCGACCAGTTCGCAAAAGTCTCGTAAGAATCAGCGTCACTGTAGCCGCCAATATCTGATTCATCACTCAGTACTAAAAGTTTTTTAAACACTAATTTTACGGGGGGGTATACTATATAAGCCACATAGGAAACAGCAGCGCTGAGCAGAAATCTGAAAACAGAAAGAAACACAATTTTGATTTTGTACTTATATATCGTATTCTGCATCGATCGATTATCTTGTTGAAACTAAATCGGAATCAAAGGACATTGGTCAAAATTGTTTGAGAGACTGTCTTTGACGCTACAATTTGGTTATTAAAGACCTTGGTTTTTTGTAATGACTTAACAAATAGATTTTTTTCGTCTTCGTTTGAACTGAGGGAAATAATACTTACCATACGCTATTTTGTAGAGTGGTTCATAAAAGTTAAATGCAAATTAAAAAACAATATCTACCATTGTGCTCAATCTACGTATTCAAGGAACTCCTTATCCTTTAATGATGTTATATTTAAAAATGATTTCATTGTTATGGGGCTTGGTGTTGTCACATTGCGCGTGCCGTGTTCATAGACTTCACGTAAGAACTTTGTGGTCCAGAAAACTGAAAATGCAAAAGCTCCAAGCAAAAGGACACTGGAATAAAATGTTAAGGCTGCGTTACTGCGTGTAATGTGAAGTGCACTTTGGTATGCTTGTTCTAGCTACAAAACAAATAGCGCATAAATATTTCATTTATGAAGATATCTTATCTACTTTTTGTAAAAATATCATTTAAAAAGTTACATTTAAGTCAAATTTTTTGTTTTCCCCCAAATTTAAATGTAATTAGATATCTGTATATCCATTAAATATTTCAACATCGTGATTTTTTTTACTATTAAAGTTTCTATAATTAATCAAAAATTTGTGAGCTTCAAATTATCATATTTTTTATTCAAAACCGGGAAATAATCGTGTAACAACGGTTTAAATGTTGTTGTTGGCTTCCCTTGGTTGTTATAAACTTCGCGGACGAATTTCGTAGTCCAGAAAGCTGAAAATGCAAAAGCTCCAAGCAGAAGAAATATACTGCAAGAAAATATGAAAGTTGGTTAATATGATATACACAATAAGGCATACGCAGAAACTGTTATCATGAATTCAGCATATTTATCTAGGTCAGATGTGGAGTCAAATCAACAGTCATAAAAAAAACACATTTTTTTTCTGTACGACCAATTTTATCGTCATTTTAGGGCTGATGTTTTAATAGTCAGATAACTTTTATCTGAGGAATAAAAAATAACGGTTTTACATATTTTCTATAGATAAGCTGTCAAACCGCCATTTTTATTCCTCAGATATACTTATATCTTCTGAACAATAAAAATAAGGCTCAGGGCTTAGGCCTTAGGGCTGATTTTTCAATAGTCAGATAAAGTTATCTGGGGTTTAGATTCAACTTTTAAAATAGGTACTTATCAAACGTTTGTCCGTTGATAACAGTGTGACCAGCCCGTTCACGAATTTGATCTAAGAAGTGAGCGGAGACGCCACCTCGCGCTAAGTCTCCGCTCAGAGTGGTAAGGTCGTGAATGGGCCGTCATGCAAATTGTCATTTAGTTTTTTTTACATATTATACAAATAACACTTTTAGATATTATGACTTTGGCCTACGATACACATGCTAGTAACTTGCACAAGAATATACTAGTAACTTGCATGTCTTCAGGCTTTACGATTTCTGATTGGTGAATGATACAGTGGGATGCCAGCTACAAGTACTTTTATGCAAGTTACTGGCATGTGTATCGTAAGCATTTGGCTGTATAGTCCGTCAGTAGAGTTAACAGTTTAACTTAGTAATTTATTATTCAATTGAAGCAAGTTTCAGAGCACAACACACATCGATGATTATGAGTTCTTGATGCGAAAAGCACTATGAAATGCTTGAAATAACTGTACTAGATATAAACATTTAGTTAATTACAAAAACTGAGCCTAAAAATTATACTTTTTTTGTTACCTATCATACGAAAGTAAAATATTTTCTAAAATACTTACAGACCAGCAGCCATTTTTATTTTTTGTCCAATAATCGTTTCACGATCTAGTTTACTTAGTTCGACTTTAGTTTCTTTTGCTTAAATCTTCTTAACTCTGGTTAGATATCCATCAATACTTCAGAGCATAAAACGTTTCGCCGACTAATTAATGATTCGTAGTTTGACAATTTAAACTTTTAAAATAAACGCAATGGTTTCATTGAACCATATTTTTTCCAAAATGTATTTAGACTAGAAATCGCTTGATTTGTGGAAAGAGACAATACAATTTTTCTGCCACTTAAAAAATAACTCACAACATTACTAGATTTTCTATTATTTTATTTTAGGGACTGTCACTTTCATAACTCGAATAGTATAGCTGCTAGTTTTGAGATCACACTCCGCTCTTTAAAGGCTTCTAAATCATAAACAATATCAGGCATGTTTACATAACGGACATACCTATTAGAACACCTAATGTAACAATCAATCAAATATAGGTGTCTCGTGTCCTAATCAAAGCAATCTCTATAATTAAACAGTTATTTTGTCGGTGTCAGAACGATTTCGACGATCCTCTGTAGTATACATTAGAAAATAACACAGTGTTAAAAAAAAAAACTCAATTGATATGCATGACAAATAGTTACGCTAAACGCCGTATTACTTGAAGTCACCGATTCGCGGCCTCGTTTTTTTGAGTTTTGTTTTACGATAGGAACACTTTTTGAAAAGACCAAAGTTTCAATTGTAAAGGACAATGGGTAATTGTCGATCAAATCTGGGCTTTTGACCAACATAATAAAGTCAAATATCAGATAGAGTTACTATGTACTGAGAAATAAAGCTTGGCTAAGAAATAGTAAAACAATAACTAACAAGGGGTTCGCTATACAACTTTAATATTAATTTGGTTAATATTATGTTCCACTCCTGTAAAAAAGCCTTAATTAGGCCTTGGTGATCGTTTTAGTTAGGCTATCGCATAGGGTTCTTGTATTATGTAAATATGAGAAACAATAAACTATTGTCTTCATTACTATTGTAAGTAAACATAATTAGTGATATGAAGTAATAGGATGTAGATACTGAGCTACGATTTGAAGGAATAATCTGTCTCATTTGTACTGTGTATGTAACTTCGATCTACTAAATTACATATTTAATTGCGTGTGAAGTTTTATCATAAAATCGATATGGCAGTGGACCTAAGACCATAAATTAAAAAAAAAAATTATAATTGAAAAAATAAAAAGAACAAGACGTTGAGAAGTCACTGGAGAGGCGTCACAACGTCCTCCAGTTCCTCTGACACAAGACCTCACTGGACACGGTTTCGGGAGTTTCCTGTGTCGGGTTCTGAGAAAAGAAATGCCCGGGTGTCGCCACTGTAAGGATCGCCTAGAGGATACCGTAGATCATACGGTAGAGTTCTGCCCCACTTGGGTGGAGCACTGCCGTCTCTTCACGGAGTTGATCGGTAGCGGGCTCGTTTTGCGTCCGGCCCTGGTTCAGGCCATGTTAGGATGGGAGCAGGAATAGGAAGCAATCACCTCCAGGCAGAAGCCTAGCAGTCATGATAGTGCTGGTAAAGGTAGTACCTATGGGTGAGCGAAAGGACGTCCTCCACCTTACGCCCTAATCGTCGCCCCAGAGCCCAGGCTATGCGATTTCCGGAAAAACATTAAACCCTTACAAAACAAAGTAAATAAATTCAATAAAACCAAATTCATACAAGGTAATTATTTATTTCATGACACTCAATTAATAACCAAACAAAAACTGCTTGAAATTCTGATAACTTAAAAATAATACGACATTGTTCTTTAAATTGAGAAGTAATAAGTGTCTTCAATATTTCTGAGAATAAAGAAAAAAAAAGATTATTTAAAAAAAAACCTATCCTAAGCTTAATGTGTGTTCACTTGTTCAGCAGATTATCCAACGATTTTTCCAGACATCAATTTGATGATTCTTTCATCGCCTAGAATAAAACATAAATTATTTGCATTTACTTGAAATTAAATAAAATTCAATTAAGTATATTTTCCTTAAGTATGTGATTTCAGCACGCGTAGCATGGCGATTCTATGTCTATTCTACCAAGAAAAGGCAAAGTTATTTCATCGTTGTTTCTACACAAGTCGACTGTTTTTTTTGCACAAATATGACGCCATTCTTACACTATTGAAGAAAAGAACGTTTATTTTCCAAATTTTAAACATACCATGCTTAAAACAATAAAAAAATCTACGTTCTGTCATTTGGTCTATTCTTCTGTCGACAAAACCCCTTTCTACGGCGCCATGCTACGCCTGCTGTAGGTCGTAGGTTTGAACGTACGCCCCAAAGAGATGGCAAGAATCTAACGGAGCCCCTTAGAGGGCCAAAAGCTGCAGGGGTCGTAGAACGTAAAGGGCCAATAAAGGACGTCGTGGTTTTAAGTCAGACTCAATAGATGATTTTGTAGCGTACTTAAAGATCTACAAAAAGTACACTAGCGCCATCTATGAAGTGACGGAGAAACTAAGTTGCAAAAATGTCTACATCGCGCAATCAAAGTTAACAGCGAACTTAGAATACATAGAAAATTCCGAACTAGAATGTTGGGCAGAAAGCCCACCAGACACAACACCCGTCTGGTCTTAAGGTACCTTCCTTTTCACCGGGTAGCGAGGAACTTTCCACTCTGTTTCTCCTCCCCCTAAAATTTTACGACCTAAGAAAACTGATCCCAAGTGATCAATAGCTCATTACTCATAATGCTCATCTTGTCTAATTGAAAGGAGGTCTCTGTTCCACGGTGGAAATATTAATAGGGCTGACTTATTATAATTCGCACTAAGCGTTTCCAAACGTCTTTTATAATGAGGACAACGAAGGAGTGGAACTCTCTGCCTGCGTCTGTGTTTCCGAACGCATACAACCCTAATCTCTTCAAAGTTAGAGTGAACAGGCTTCTTCTGGGTAAGCTCGCTCCATCGTCGACCTTTTCTTAGCCATTCCTGACCTAGACTAAGGTCAAGAGCAAACCCATCTGACAAAAAAAAAATGTTTATGTTTTTATGTTACTTACTCAATCCGGTGAGCTTTCCTATGGGAACTGCATTGTTCCGGCGGTCCATATCTAGTAGATATTTGCCCCCTAAGTAAATGGTGATCATGAGGGCAGTTGATAGAAGAGCTCTGGAAACAAATAAAAATTATTAATTATAAGGTTTGATTCACCTGCGGATTCTTTATTGTTTATTTTTAACCGACTTCATTACTAACTATTAATTTCCCACTACAGACTTAAAGTATTTACTGCGTATATTGTATGGAAAAATCAAACAGCGCCTCTAATAATGACGAATTCCTTGAAATTAGTGTCAAAGTTCCAGTTTACTTTACATCACAAAAACTGTAAATTCATGATCAAAGCCTCTGGGCAAATCTCAGAAATGTTCTCAATGTAAACTTTTAAAGGCAAGAGCAGCGTCAAACGTTAAACTGATTTGAGAATACTAAAAAAAATATAGAATTAATTATAACATTGTGAAGAAATTTGGTTTAAAAAAAACTTACAATCCCGCCATTTTAAGCTTGTATGTCGGTAGTTACTTTTGTCGAAGATTGAACTCGACTAAAGAAAGTCATGTTTTTGTTAATTATTGGAATGCTCTGTCCCAGACAATTTATTGTTTGTTTATTTATTTACGAATATTCATTACATTCAATAATATAACTCACATTTCGTGTTCATAATATTACTCAAAGATTGTTTACGGTTTAAAATGTAAGCTGAAAAAATACGACCATTCTTCGATGACATGTATTCAATCAACAATTTTATTTAAAAACAGAAAAAAAACTTTTACGAATAAAAGGTAGCAATGGTGGTCGAGCAATCAGGCGCACAACTTATTGTTATGTATTTCATCACCAATGCTCTCCAAATGTCGAAGAAAAACAGACAATGACATCTACCTACTCGTACTGTTGCAAAAATTGTTCAAGTTGGCATGATTTGAAAGCGTAAGTATTCCTATTTTACAATTAGATCTATTCTTTAGCAAATGCCTAGCAAAAGCAGTATGTAGTAAAGCACGCAACAGGGGATAGCAGCAGCAAATTACAAGGCGTAGTAGAAAATAGTAGCGTGTAGGAGTGCGTAGTACAAAATAGTTGCGTGTAGCAGTGCGTAGTACAAAATAGCAGCGTATAGCTACGCGTTGGACGTATAACAGACCGTAGCACTATGCAGGAAAGCTTAGCGTGCTCTGCCATTTTTGTGGCTTCTAAAATCACCAAACGAGTTTGCCTTGGGTGGAGCGCAAAGTGATTGTCAAAATAATAATAATAATATTCCACTGTTATCACACAACGCCATCTAGTCCCAAGCTAAGCAGAGCTTGTGTTATGGGTACTAGACAACTGACAAACATACTTATATATTTCTAAATACATACATCACAAACATATTACAGATAAATTACACCCCGATACAGAACAAATGATCAGGCTGATCACACAAACATTTTCACCCGCCTGGCATAGCAGTCAGGGACACTAACCACTAGACCAACAGGCCAGTCAAAATTTTACTGACTATTAGTCTTCCCTGGTCCTTCGGTTGCCATTCCAAGTGCCTGACTGTCATTTATAAACCGTTGACAGTCATTACTGTTAATCAGAAGCTCGAAAATTTGACAGAAAATTTACCGAGGGTTCCTCATTTTACCCATCTGTGGAGATCAGATAAGCAGTCGCGCTATGTAAAATACGGATGTTCAGCTGCAGCTGGTTTGTGGTTTGGCTGGAAACCGTCATCAAAGTGGTAAACGAAAAATTGTCTCTTTTGTAAGATGGTTTTAAAAAAAAACTGTTATACACGTTACAACCAATATTTATAAAGCTAGATGAGGCCGGTGTTTTGTACTCTGAGATAAAACAGCCGAAACAAAATCAGAACTCGCACTCTCAGTCTGAGTCTTGAGAATGTATTATGCTACTATGAGATGGTGTTTTGAGGAAATAATCGCACAGATTTGAGTGAAGCTGTCCAAGTGACCAGTCATTGCAAGCATTCGTCTACTATCCTGTAGCTCGACTCTGATGATTATGATGACTGCCTTAAGATTGTGACTTCTGGCCTGTTATTCTACTGATGATCTGCCAGTTACTTTTTCAAGTTTGAGGAGTGCTGACTCCAAGTTACACTAGCTGGACTGGTTTGGCAATAATTATTTACCTCATCTGCAAAATAACTACAAGCATCTGATGATCTTAAATAGTGGCTGGAACAAACTGGATCATGGAGGCGGTGGACAGGGTTTTGGGAGTTTTATAATGGCGATAAGTTGAATTGATTGACATTTGATCAATAATATTTGGATGGTTGTCTAGACCTAGACCGAGTTTTCATGTTTTTCTGATGTCAAGTAAACGGAAAGTTTGAAGTTAAAAAAATTGGTTGAATGGAAAAAAATAGTTCATAGATGGAACTACTGGGATACGGCCGTTCGTATACTAGAGACGCTGTATCATTTTCCATACAATAAACAGCCTACATACTGCAAAAACGGTGTAGATAAATTCGACAAAAAAATGACGCTAAGGCCTCTGAATGAAACAAGGCATGGCTAAAGGCTAGCTTTTTAGCTATCAATTTGAAAGTATTACGAAGAAGTTCCGTTGTTGAATACATTGTATAAAACGACTTCTTCCAAAATGCGGTATTATTTATTTATTTTGTAAAAATAACGTTATTATCTAACCAGAAAAATACAATATTTTAGGTACTATATTTTTCGCGATGTGATGAGTAGGCCAACCTCTTTCAACTAATTTTTGTGTTTTTACATTGCAAATAACAATAAAACGTATAAAATGGATAGCAGACATTTTAATGTTTACACAAAAGTTTTAAGAACATCACAATTTAAGACAGGATGAAATGAACATTGAATAAAATAATAATTACTGGTAACATTTTTGTTTACATAATTGTAATTTGTCACGATCCACATTACGAGCTATTCTTGCATTACAATTTTAAAATTATATTATACATAACACAATTATTATTTTTTATCTGTAGATTTAACAACATTTAAAAATATTACAATAATATCTTAAGAAATATTAAACTATCTATTATTATCGAGTATCATCAGTCCTCTGGAGTCTTTCTTGTCCTGAAAAAAAATAGACTCTTTATATTATGTAATTACTTTAAAGAATTAACATTTTTAGGTATTTCTTTATTAACCAATTCCAGTTAAATTTCCAATTGGGTACGGGGTTATTTTTACGATCCAACTCTATAAGATATCGCCCACCAAGAAACGCGGATATCATGAGAGCAGTCCATAAAAGAATTCGGAAAAAAAAAAAAACTTATTAAGCAAAAAATATAACATTTCCTCAAATATGACAATAGGGAGAAAGTAAACTATAAGTTGTAATTTAGTAACCAGATTAGATATAAAAGATTAAAATTTGACTAAATTATGTAATTTTACAGATTTTATACACATACACACCTGACATTAATCAAAATATTATTTAGGTTTTTTATAAATTGGAATAAGTACTAAAAACACAGTTTTCTGTAAAATGTACCTACATATCTATGCAGTCAGAATATAGAAACCGATCCCAATATAATTTTGAAAAGGATTGGCACATCATGATGATATTCTATCCTTTATCTTACTACTTTTATAAATTTTAAAGTTTTGTGGATATTTGTAACGCTTTCTCGCAAAAAAGGCGATAGTTTTTCAACTGGATTAACACATAGGATATCTTTTATCCCTACATTATGTGCCCATGGGACAAATTCCCTGGTTACATTTTTTCATTAGTATAGTTTATCATAACAAAACACCATGTTTTTACACAGCTACAATACATTTATCGAAATATTTGTATAAATCTTATACTTACAAACCACCAAAAACAGGCATTTTTTGTTTTATAATACTGAAAAAAAGTTATTAAATTAATTTACCAAGCGCTTTTACTACACGACATGTTTCGCCAATGCCAATTTGGAAATACACATATTCATGACGAAGCAGTGTTTTTATAAACTCTTTCATAACATGCCAATGGAATGTTCATTTAACAAAAACATAATGTTTGGTTAAAGCAGATAGGCTTAAATTACGCCAAATATTTGGTTTTTAACAGGAAAGTATCAGCACTAACATAAACAATAGTATCAATCAATCAGTTCAGTACCCTCAGCACGAGTTTTCAGTATTTGAGACGTAAAGTAAACTGGAACTTTGACGACTTCAAATTGACAATTTTCAAGGGAAAAATTGGTTCCTTCTGCGCACACCAGAGGCGCTGTACCATATTTTCATACAATAAACGCTGTAAATACTCGAAAAACTCTGTAAAGTAAAATAGAGAAAACTCGTGCTAGGGGTACAGGTTTACCATCGTAAATCGTTTTTTTTCATTCTGCTGAACAAAAGTCTCCTCCCGCCACTCCTAACGAGTTCGCCACTTTCATCGACGATCGTTCACGATGTCGTCAGACCACTTCGTGAGAGGCCTACCATGGGTCTTCTAGTTCGTGATCTCTATTCGAGTACTTCTCCGTTCTTTATCAGTTCTACAAGGAATGTGGCCTGACTGAGCAAATGAGCAAAATATAAACAATATAAAAAACATAACAACAGGAACTTTAAAATCTAAAATAATAAAATCTAATCTAAATAGTATGTTTACCAATCCTTGTTCCTCCTTTCGGCAAAATACATGCCGATTTGTAATCTCCACTGAAGAACCTGCTATGCCAACCATATACACGATCCATTTTACCGTCAAGTTTGCTGAGAGCTGAAAACAGCATGCATCATGCGCCCTTACCATGACAACCGATTACCACAGAACTTTTCAGTCCCCGGCGCTATTTTAAAACGAATTCATAATCATAACCTACTTTATCCATTCGCGTTACGACCTTAGATTCAAGAAAAATAGAGGCCATGCAGTAAGTTAAATCATTTTTAGCAAAAGTCCATCTAAACGTAAAATATCAATATATGGCTACAAAATGTCAGGGCAGCTCAAAAATGTTTCAGTATTTCTCAGCAATGTTTATGGGGACATCACAGCCACATGCAATCAATAAAGAAATAGGGAATGGAAAAATAAAACAAACTATTACAATAAGGATGTTTGTATAATATTTTATTATATTAAAAATAAATATTTTATATTATAAAACTTAATCCTAATTATAAACGTGAAAGTTTGTATGTGTGGTTTTTTTTTACTTTTTCACGCAAAAACTACTGAACGGATTTTGTTTAAATTTGGTACACAGATAGTTTATAACCTGGATTAACACATAGGATAGTTTTATCCCGATTTTATGTTCCCACGGGATGATTTTCGATTTGCAGCGGGTGAAGCCGCTGGCAGCAGCTAGTTAGTAATAATATGGATCTATTGTGGTAGGTATTTCTTTTCCACTCTTACGTCTGTACCAACCCCAGCTATCGTCTTTTTTTGGAGGGGATTTCGTTGTACTTCGTTTTAAGTAAGTGTAGTTCGTACCCGGTCGTTGTCGAAACGTATCAGTTTCAAAATAGGTCATCAGCATAAAATATGTTACGACCACTATCATTCCAATACTCAGCACACTGAAAAATGACATAAATAAAAATCACATAATATACAACAAGTCTTACATAAGGTTATGTGGATTGGAAGTAACTGGGTTACTGGTAACTGGGTGGTTAGTTTAGATCAGCTTTTCCCAAAGTGGGCGATAACGCCCCCCAGATTTTAAGTTAACTCTTGCTGATTATATTGAAAGTCTCTTTTAGAATGAATGTTTAATCTCTGTTAATATTGCTCACAAAAATTAATTAATTTAATTTGAAGTTATAGTGGGTTTTAAGATGTTAAAAAAAATTAGAGCGGTAAAAATTAATGTATTTTCAAAGTGACAAATTACGTTTGGGAACCCCTGATATACAAAAAAATTAAATTACTTCCAATGAATTATTTTCCGCTACCACGCTAACGAAGTCACGCAAAAGATAGTATTGTATTAAATAATAACAAAAACTGTTACTTACAATCCGAACATTGTTCGTCTACACTATTCTCTTGTATTCTGAAGTACAGTACAGTCACTTTATAGAACCTGCTTTAGAATCAAAGTGAAAAATGAAGTTTTCTTCCACAGCGATATTGTGGTAAAGGCGTGTTCCTAAAGACATTCAACCTCCATATAGCTAGTAATATTCAAGCTTTGTTACTTATACCAAATAACTAAAAGAAAATAGAGAAACTATTTATTGAACTCATCAACCCACACCAACAATACATGAAACATAAATATTATAGAAAATGAGAAAGAGACTAAATAAGAGTCAAAATGGAAAGAAAGGTGTTCAATTCGAAGTAGTTGTAATCATCTTTGTAAAGGAATTCGATCTAGTTGTGGATGAATATTGGATGAAAAGAAAGAAAAGACGTAAAAGATGTAAGAAAAAGAAACTATGGTGGACGGTCCCCAAGTAATATTGGACAGGGGCTGGAAGATAACCAGCACGCGTAGTATAACTCCGTAGAAACAGGTTTTTAGATGGAATAATAGGCAGAATATAGAAATAAATTATCTTAATTTATCGTCCTAAGAATAGTGTTAATTTAATTTGTGAGAATCCTAAGAAAAGTGAAATTTTGATGTTTCTATTATGATTATCTGATGATTCCACCATACTCGGACAAAATTACTTTCGAATTGTATAGAAAGCCTTTGCATATTCTTAGAAGAATATAGACAGAATTGGTCATAGTACGCCTGCTGTGTATAGTATACTTAATCTATATTGAAATAAAGAACTTTTTGTTTCATGCAGCATTGTAAAGAAGTCTTTACTTTTTTTGAACTGGACAATCATTGTTATTGAGTAAACACACGATCCATGGGAATCTTTGGCCTTTGATTTCGTAACACAGTTCATTGAAAAATTACATTGTTCCAGAGGACACAACCCAAGTTTGTGGGATCCGAACCCTGAAATCTTTTAGTTTTGGGAAAAAGTAGAGCAAATGTGTCATTTTTCTCCAAACTATTTGTAGCACCGTTTGTACTGTATGTGTAGATACTTTCTACATTCTATCGGGGGCATGGATATAGGGTTTTTGTATATTAATGATAGGGGGTTTAGAAAAATGGCAAGCAATTCCAGCACACACATTTAATGAATAACAAAACAAAAAACAGGATTACATCCCATAAACTATCTATATAAATAAAAATGAAACCCGTTTTCCGTTGTCACGACATAACATGAAAACGGCTTGACCGATTCGGATAATTATTTTTTTGTTGTGTTTGTAACCATCGGGACCGGGTTTTAGACCGGGTCCTCCACCCGTGCGAAGCCGGGACGGGCCGCTAGTCCTTAATAAATCCGTGCATTCTAAACTTTCAATACTGCATGGATATATTTTTGGCGTTTGAATGACATTAAAATGGCCACCAATACTCTAAAAAATACATTCATAGTAATTTGCGTTGAATCTCTAAAAACATAAAAAACACTCAAGTGAAAGAAACAGTTATAATTTAAAGTTTACACTTCAAATATGTCCTTTACTTATATTGTTAAAAATTATTGCATGCCGGCCGCCCTTGGTCGGCCTTTCAACATTTATTGGAAGAAAATAGTGGCCTGGCTATATGAACCGTAGATTTATTGGAGTAGACAATATCCTTCAGAGACTGCGAATTTAAACTCTTACCGTCTAACTACAAAAAAAAAATAAACATCTGTTGAACACTTGTCAAAAAAAATATCCACTGCAAAAAGACCCTTATATCAGCGACAAATGCCATACTGCAGTTGACAGTTTTTTTGACAAGTGTTCAACAGATGTTTAACTTTTTTTGTAGTGAGACAGTTACTGTCGGACTAATTAGATTTGAATTTGAGAATTTATTGATGCTGAAAACTAGCCTATTCACAAGCTTATAGTCTTCAGCCTAGATGGACAGACAATCATCACTGGGTGGAAGCATCTGGATGAGAATTGTTAGACTAGGGTGGGTATTACAACGTCTTAAAACCAGGCTTGTTCCAGTGAGTGAACGAGATGGCGCTAGACGACTTGTATAGCTATGTCACTTTCACTCGCCGAAAGCAGCCTGGTTTTATGTCGTTGTAATACGGCCCCTGGTGGCCTACCATGACGTCTTAAAGCGTGAGTAGTTCCGTTCAGGGAACGAAATGGCGCTAGACAACTTGTATAGCTCTGTCTTTTTCCCACAACCTAAAGACTCACACTTTAAGACAACCTGATTGGCTTGAAGAGGCCAATATCCATTATTCCAGCAATTGCAGTCCACCATTGGATGTTGAGTTCAAAGGCTATGTGCTGCTGATGATGATGACTTTGCTTCATTTTCCTTCATTTAACAAGACGGCTTTACTTCTACAGATAGCGCGCAAGTTGAATGCAGTCGGGGTCTGAGGTGAAGAGCCCCCCGCTACCCGCACGCCCCACCTCACGCGCCTGCAGTGTAGTACTTTGCCATCCTTGTCAACAGCACTACCGCATTCCTAAGCTCTGCATTCAACTCGCGAGCTTAGTGCACTTCTGACAAACGCCAAAATATCCTTGTTCAACTTTTTGTGTTCTTCTGGTTCTAGATTTCGTGATCACTTTCTTGAACTTATTGACTGAGGGTGGTAGTGATTGTAATAGGTCTAGGGCTCGTGGTACTTAAGGCAATTGGTTCCGATGTGCTCATCAAGTATTTTGTAGTCCAATAGGCACCGAAAGCCAGTAATCCAGTGATAATTATACTGTAAAGGAAAAGTGTACTGTAATCAATAATTTTGTATAATGAACTGCAATATAATCTGTTGCTAATTCCAAAATCCCTTTTTATAATAGTAATCACAAGTTTAAAACTATGAATTTAGCAAAATATAACCACTTGAAGTTATTTGGAAGGCACTTGCATTAAGACAGTTTTGATAAATTAAACAAAACAACGTCATAATCTGACATTTTTTTAGACTAAGTGTTCATCAGACGTTTAAAAGTTTTTGTGGTACGACGGTGTATGTCTAACTAAAATAATAATAATAATATTCCACAACACTTACACAACGCCATCTAGTCCCAAGCTAAGCAGAGCTTGTGTTATGGGTACTAGACAACTGATAAATATACTTGTATATTTCTAAATACATACATATTATAGATAAATTACACCCAGACACAGAACAAATGATCGTGCTCATCACACAAACATTTGTCCTAGGTTTGTGT
The DNA here is from genome assembly GCA_028554685.1 of Agrotis ipsilon. Classification (NCBI taxonomy): domain Eukaryota; kingdom Metazoa; phylum Arthropoda; class Insecta; order Lepidoptera; family Noctuidae; genus Agrotis; species Agrotis ipsilon. The sequence goes on from CM052965.1 coordinate 11,268,835, forward strand.
GATGAGCACGATCATTTGTTCTGTGTCTGGGTGTAATTTATCTATGAAAATGTTTTTTGTATACGCAAATTAAATTAAAACACACTGAAAAAATAAAATACTCATATTATTTTGATAGCACTTACAATCCAAAAGGCATCTTTGCTATTTATTTCTATCTTCGCTTAGTATCTTCGCTAAACATGACAGACTGACTAACTGCACTGAGCTCTATTAGTTAGAACAAAAACAACGAATTTCTTTTATATGTTGCTCATCACTGTAAAGGTGAGACTATACTGCGAGCGAAGGCGATGCTCCGACGATGCGAATAAAAAATTAATGCCAGTAATAAACAGTCTTTGTATGTTCTTACCACCCGTCTTATATATCTTACCAACTTGAGCGTCAACTTGCCCGGTGGATCATATTCATAGTGCGTTTCCTCCGTGCCTTAGAAAACAAGTAAAGCCGGTGATCCCTTCGCTCAATTTTGTAGATCTTTGATAATCAGAAGTTCAAAAGTTTGACAACTAGTCTTTACAAAAAATAGAAATCGCATTACACAATCACTGGGTTGTGGAGGCAGTTATGATATCACAGTACAGAATGGAAACTGACCCCAACATTGGGAAAAGCTAGGAAAATAACGATAGTGCATAAATATTTGTAAAGCGAAACGACGTTCATTTATATTATAGCTATCACTTTGCACATACTTTATCGTTTTACTCAGTAAACCATGTCAAATGTTGTTTAAACAAATGTTGTATAGTAAATATAGAGTCACGCAGAGACTAAACTATTAATTGTGTTCGCTCGGGAGACGAAAATCTTACTCGTACTTTGTTATGGATAACATCTGTATGATAATAACACAAATATCTAATACAAATGTCAAAATTGATTTTTTAACACTTCAATCTGCTGTACTCTAGAATACCAGGCTTTCTTACTATCCCAGCAGTCTAGTAGGCGGCGGCGACCTCTTGCGACCAGCATTTAGTCGAGGCCATGCTGCAGGGGAGGGTGTGGGGAGCGGTCGCCTCCTTTTGCGAAGCAGTCATACGGAACGCTAGGTTCCTAATGCGTACAACAAAGGAGTGGAACTTACATCCTGCGTCGGTCTTCCCGAACGCATTCAATCCGTATCTCTTCCAAGTATGTAAGGGGCCCATTAGACGGTCATGCAAGCGTCAGTATTTTCCATCAATCATGAATGATGGTTGAATGACGGAATTTTATCGCCTACAATTTTCGTCATGCAAACCTTTTCCGCCAGTCACAATCTCTGCCATGGTTTTACCATGGCAAAACCTACCGTCTAATAGGAGCCTCAGAGTGAACAGTCTTATTCTGGGTAAGCTGGCATCATCGTAGGTTTTGTCTCAGTTACCTTCGATCTCGACTAGAGTCAAGAGCAAACATAATAAGGCCAAATAAAAAAAATGAGACCGTCAAACTGAACGGCATACTCAGTTGGAGCAGTGACCGCTGAAAAATAATTCCGTAATTGGTTATATTGATCTCAAAAACAAAATTAAATTTTAGTTGAAATTAAATAAGACAGACAAATATATTTTAACGTCGTCGAACTTTACATTGGTAATGTTTTTTTTTTTTGCAGTTAGGTATTAAAAAAACGACAGGTTTTGATTATTAAATGAATTATTGTGTATTTTTCGTACAACTTCATATAAAAAATAAAACATAGGTGTACACAAAACGGGATTTTAACTTATTTTAGTAACTGACAATGCTGAACACTTGTGCTTTCTAGCTAAATCCCTATAGCCGCGTACAGACAACGCGAGGCGTGCGACACGAATGGTTCGTCTCGCATGCCTCGGGCTGTGTGGACGTGTGTGCTCAAGTGAGCATTCGCGCCATACGATCGTTGCGAACGCCGCCTCCAGTCCGAGCGTGCGCTCCGTGTGGACGGACAGGTTGTTTGTGTTGCGTTGCGCGCATGCATCATGGAGGCCAATACCGAGTCACTACGTGAGCTGGTTCAACTTTATGAATTAATAGAGTGTTGTGGGACTCTTACATTCTGATTATTACAATAATGTAAAAGGGGAAGACGCGTGGCGTCAAAATCACAGCAAGTCAACACGAACACCGTGCGTGGTGGTTGCTGCTCAGCTTGAGCATGTTTCGTTCGGGGACGCACGCATAAATGTACAGCCGCGTACAGACATCGCGAGCGTGCGACACGAATGGTCGTCTCGCATACCTCACCTGAGGCATACGATGGTACATTTATACGTGCGTCCCGAACGAAACATGCTCAGCTGAACAAGCAAACACCACGCACGGTGTTCGTCAGTATAAAACGCAAACAACACCTGTCCGTCCACACGGAGCGCACGGCTCGTACTGAGGCGGCGTTCGCAACGATCGTATGGCGCGAATGCTCACTGTGAGCACCACACGTCCACACAGCCCGAGGCATGCGAGACGAAACCATGCGTGTCGACGCCTCGCGAGTGTCTGTACGCGGCTTATCATCGTATGCCTCAGGTTGAGGCATGCGAGACGAACCATTCGTGTCGCACGCCTCGCGATGTCTGTACGCGGCTTATTGGCTGGACATCTTTTGCCATATATGCAGTACGTTTGTTAACGACAACATTGTCTGCAGACAGTAGTGAGGCTTTCAGAGAGATCTGTAGTATCCGTCGTCTAATCCACCATGCAATGATTGCCTAGTGTTTTTTTTTTCTATTTTTTTCTCGCAAAATTTTAACCGATCCGCGGTAGGCCGTTGTATTGGAAGTCGAGACAGACAAGCGAAGCGGATCACAGACATGTGAGAATCGTTTTACAAGAAACCGGACACAAAGTTGTGTACAGTACAGTTTACGGGTGTAACGTATCATTCGCAGCGAGTTACGCTTGTTGAAAGTGGCGAGCACCTTGTTTCCCCGTACCGACTGCACGACACTCGCCATGTAAAACATTAAGGCGCTCCGTCACCACAAGCATTCCTGTCATGTAACGTTACAGATACGAATATTTCATTAGGGAGAGAAGACAATCGTTCATCTTGTATGAAATCTATACTAAATGTAGGCGAATGCTCGTCAGTCAGGAAGGTAGTATTGTAATGTAATGCTCAAAGTCGAATCTATAATGTTGCAATACACGCGAATGCTCACGGTGAGGTAGCGACTTTACATTACACCTGGTAAAGTCGGTGAGTACCAGCATATAGAGAATCAGCCAATAGGGTATTTTACTCAAAAAAAAATATTAGGCCGAAAAATAGATTCCTAAAAAAATATTGACCGGATTTTTATTTTGTCACCACAACCAAGTCCAATTCTAGTAAAGTTTATTATGTAGATGATTAATCTTTGCCTAATAAACCAAACAGAATAAATTCAGTCAACTTCAATCCACCAGCTAGGAACAGCAGCACGCCTATCACGTAATACTCTTCATCGTAATCCCGTTTCCTCAGTAATGGTCGTGGAACATGCTGCTCCTGTAACTGCTCCCGTATCCTTTTTCTATGTCTAAATCGTATTGTTTCGCGAACTACCTGCAAAGATTTATAAATGTCTTTTAATTTTGAAACGATCTTATTTTGCACGTAATTTTAGTTTACCAAGAAAATTTTCAATACTTTTTGAATATTTTCTGCGAGAGCCGGGTCATACTAAAGGAATTTCCCTTAGATTTTCGCGATGATAGTCGCACATGATAGTCTAAAATATTTGTATGTTTATGAACGAGATAATTAACGACATATCCCGTTAGTGTGGCCCTAGTGTAAAAGGCCAGTGTATATCCTAATAGAGCTTTCCTTTCCAGTGTTTTTACCTCACATCTGTCTTTAGAAGAAAACGACATCGAATCGAAAAATCGCGTGCCCACACTCTGAATCCACATGGAAATGTTAATACAACATGTAGGTGTGATTGACAACGGAAGGGGACGCCCTAGGAAGACCTACACCTACTTTATTGACGGAGCTCTTCATAAAATTCAAATATATAAGGTCCGATAGCAGATAGAATTTCGTGGTTTCTTCTTTAAAAGGCGTGTGTTAATGTAAATACAAAATCATCATCAGCCTGCAATATTCCCACTGCTGGGAAAAAAGCGTCCTCTCTGTGAGAGGGAATGGGCCATAATCCACCACGTGGGCCTAGTGCGGGTGGATGTCACATGTCTCCGAATTTATGGTTCTAGGAAATGCCGGTTTTCTCAAGATTTTTTCCTTCACCGTTTTAGAGCAGTGATGATGAAATAAATTACAATGCACCTGGCTGGGTTCGAACCCTCCACTACAACTCTTAATTCGGCCGATACCACTAGGCCACCACTGGTTAAAAAATAAAATGGACAAAGACAAAATGAGTATATATATAAAATTACTAACCAGAAGTGATCCAGTAATCCACAGAAGCAATATTCCAGTAACCAGATAATATCCTTCTATAATACGGTCCAGACTCTCATCCACTACCCTGGATATCAAGAGACCAATGGGTATTATTATTTGGCTCCAGATGGTTCCTCCTAACAGAGTTTGCTCATCAACAGTTTTTGGTCTATTATTTAAACCGGCTCCTGTCCATAGTCCAGCTGCTGCGATCACTATAGCAATACTGATTATTTGTAAAGTCACTTCAAAATATTCTATCATTAGTCTTCAAATTTCAGTTTAAATTTATAATTTATATATACATGCTAGTGTTAAGAAACATAATAATTTTGATAAATTCAGAAATACAAAAATAAAAACACTTGTGACAACTGACACATACCAGATTGACGTTTATCGAAAGTAAATTATTGCGTTAATTTCACAAAGGAGTATTCCTAGCACGCGGCATGGCTGACAGAATGCATTACGTGGCACTTCAATATTTTTTGCTACCTCCGCGCCCAAACTGGAGTCCGTCTGCCATGGCGCTAGTGTTTATTTATTATTACACGAAATTGCATTGTCAAAATGTAGTACCACAAATTTTCCGTAGGACTTCAGTCATGTAATGGACTATACAGATTTCACTCATTTTTCTCCGTCCTCAGATCCCAGCACCAAGTGAAATCTGTAAGACTTCTTGGACGGGTTTTCTCTTGTCCTCAATCTACTAGTACTGTCCCAGATTTGAATCTGGGACAGTACTAGTAGATTTTTTTTTATTCTTAAGGTAAAATATCTATGGGCCTTCGTTGCCTGAAGACAAATAAATAAATAAAAAAAAAATAAGGTGAACTGTTCAGACAGACCCGCGACCCCAGCAAAGAAAACGAATAGTACCACTGGAAAATAAAAAAATCCCGTGGTACTACTAAGTTTACCATGTACCACGGGCAATATACGGTTGCTAGCCAGGCAGTGGAATCAGCGGTAACTGCAGCTGAGGAATATAATTTATGACGTCAAGTGCAGAGGCACATCAAGGTCTTTAAGAGAGTGTCAAAGAGGTCACAAATTAGACATGAAGCGACCTTAAAGCTAAACCACTAACAGCTATTAAAAGAAAGCCATTGAAATCAGCTAAATGGTATCAAGATCATCAGTTTAAATTATTTTTAAAGACTAGCAATTTATTCAATTGTTTATATCCGGTATCATACGAATAATAGGTGCAATTATACATTGTATTTTAAATTATGGCTTTTACTTATTTTCGTCATTCAGAAATTTAAAACGATTCCACCATGAACAATCTCCGTTTTTTTATCATTATATTGTCATCGTTTTTCTCACTTCTGGAGTCAGCAAAGCAATATGTAATATTTAAAAATTAAGTGTGTGTGATATAGTTAGCCGTGGGGCGCCGGCTTAGAATTGCGCTCCCCCAAATCATCCCGTGGGTGTCGTAAGAGGCGACTAAGGGACAAACCGGAGGTCGGGCAGCAGCGTCCTCCGTGTAATGCACATCCTCACTGCGATCGCCAACCCGCCTGCCAAGCGTGGCGATTAAGGCAAATTACCCCCTATAATGAGAACCACAGAAACCAGGCCCCCAGTCCCCGGCAGCTCCGCTATCCCTGGCGCGGGTAGCGGTCAAGGTAACGGCGGAGCAGGGGGTGCTAAGAATCTCCGGAAGAGATCCGGCTACCCACCCCCACGACGACTGGCCCTGGTAACACACAACGTACGCACATTGAGGACTGACGAAAAGATCTGCGAGCTGGAAGAGGAGCTGAGCAAGTTACACTGGGACATTATGGGGTTATGCGAAGTCCGTAGAGAGGGGGAGGACACCGTAACCCTGAAGTCTGGTAACTTGCTCTACTACCGGGAGGGCGACCAATAGTCCCAAGGTGGTGTCGGGTTTCTCGTTCACAAGTCCCTCGTTAACAACATAATAACCATCGACAGTGTGTCGAGCAGGGTGGTATACCTAATACTCAGAATATCCAAAAGATATTCGCTGAAGGTCATTCAGGTATACGCACCAACCTCGTCACACTCCGATGAGGAAGTAGAGACTATGTATGAGGACGTAAGTAGGGCCATACATAGCTCAAAAACTCACTTCACTGTTGTTATGGGGGACTTTAACGCAAAGTTGGGCAAGAAAAGCGGTGATGAGTTGAGAGTGGGGCAATTTGGGTATGGGCAACGGAACCCTAGGGGACAGAGGCTGGCCGACTTTCTGTAGAAAGAAGAACTCTTCATGATGAACTCTTTCTTCCAGAAGCCGCCTCACAGGAAATGGACCTGGCTGAGTCCCGATGGTTCCACGAGAAACGAGATAGACTTCTTCATGACCGACAAGAAACGGATATTCAGTGATGTCTCTGTGATCAACAGGGTGAAAACCGGTAGCGATCACCGAATCGTAAGAGGCTCGCTGAATATCAATGTTAAACTTGAAAGGTCCAACCTGATGAAGTCTACGCTCCGACCTACTCGGTCCCATATTCAAAACCCCGAAAGCTTTCAACTCGAGCTCTCTAATCGCTTTGCTTGCCTTGAGAACTTAGTTTCAGTGGACGAGATCAACGACGGGCTAGTGGAAACTGTCCGCACGGTAGGGTCTAAGTTTTTTAGACCCGGCCGTAAACCTCATGGCTGAACGAAGTTTGCTACAGTTGCAGTCTTCCGATGACGCGAAGTCATATAGGCAGCTCAATAGACGTATATCTAAGTCCTTGCGGCACGACCTGCGTCTCTTTAATACGAATCGTGTTAAAGAGACCATACAGCGAAACCAAGGCTCCAAAGTGTTCGCGAAGGGCAAGTCTATTGGGCAAAGCCAGATGACAAAGCTGAAACGGGAGGATGGCAGCATAGCGTCGACCAAAGCAGAGGTTTTAGGCGAGATCGAGAGGTTCTATGGACAGTTATACACTTCGGTCGCAAAGCCCGTTGACAGCTTGGTAGCAGATCCAAGAGCCAAGCTGTCCCGACATTATACCGAAGATATCCCGGACATCAGTCTGTACGAGATTAGGATGGCCCTGAAACAGCTTAAGAACAACAAGGCGCCGGGCGAGGACGGAATCACCTCAGAGCTTCTGAGAGCGGGTGGAACACCGGTACTTAAAGTCCTCCAGAAGCTCTTTAATACCGTCCTGTTCGAGGGCAAAACGCCCGACGCATGGAGCAGAGGTGAGGTGGTGCTGTTCTTCAAAAAAGGTGATAACAGCCTATTGAAGAACTACAGACCCATCACGCTTCTGAGTCATGTTTATAAGCTGTTTTCAAGGGTTATCACGAACCGTCTCGAACACAGACTTGATGACTTCCAGCCTCCCGAACAAGCCGGTTTCCGAAGAGGCTATAGTACCATAGACCACATCCATACGCTGCGGCAAGTTATACAGAAGACCGAGGAGTATAACTTGCCATTATGCTTAGCGTTTGTGGACTATGAGAAAGCCTTCGATTCGGTGGAAACATGGGCGGTGCTTGAGTCACTCCAGCGATGCCGTATTGACTGTCGGTACATCGAGGTGTTGAAGTGTTTGTATAATAACGCCACCATGTCGGTCCGAGTACAGGAGCAGATTACGAAGGCGATTCCATTGAGAAGAGGCGTCAGACAGGGGGATGTTATCTCCCCTAAACTGTTTACTGCCGCAATGGAAGACGCCTTCAAGCTCCTGGAATGGCAAGGACTTGGCATCAACATCAATGGCGAGTACATCACTCACCTTCGGTTTGCCGACGACATCGTAGTCATGGCAAAGTCGATGGAGGAACTCAGCATGATGCTCGATGGCCTCGACCGAGTTTCGCAACGGGTGGGCTTGAAAATGAACATGGACAAGACGAAAATTATGTCAAATGCCAATGTTGTGCCCACCCCAGTCTCTGTTGGAAACTCGGTACTCGAAGTTGTTGACTCATATATCTACTTAGGACAAGTAGTCCAATTAGGTAGATCCAACTTCGAGAAAGAGGTCAGCCGCCGAATCCAACTCGGTTGGGCAGCGTTCGGGAAACTACGCAGTGTCTTTTCGTCCGATATACCTCAGTGCCTCAAGACGAAAGTCTTCAACCAATGTGTGTTACCAGTGATGAGTTACGGCACCGAAACGTGGTCTTTCACTATCGGCCTCATCTCGAAGCTCAAAGTCGCTCAGCGAGCTATGGAGAGGGCTATGCTCGGTGTTTCTCTGCGTGATCGAATCCGAAATGAGGAGATCCGTAGACGAACTAAAGTCACCGATATAGCCCACCGGATTAGCAAGCTGAAGTGGCAATGGGCAGGCCATATTGCTCGCAGAGCGGATGGCAGATGGGGTCGAAAAGTGCTAGAGTGGAGACCACGGACTAGCAAGCGCAGCGTAGGACGTCCACCAACAAGGTGGACAGACGACCTTATGAAGGTCGCCGGAAGACGCTGGATGCAGGTCGCTTCCAACCGGTACTTGTGGCGATCAAAAGGGGAGGCCTATGTTCAGCAGTGGACGTCCTATGGCTGAGATGATGATGATGATGGTGATATAGATAATATCTTTAGAGTGAAGTTAAAGTGGGTGGTACCAAAGCCAACCTACCTATAACTTACAAAAACGACTGAGCGATCCCAATGACAGTGGTAGGCCTCACCAGGGCCGTCTGCCTCGTGACCGCCATCCTGTCATCCGGACTCCGGCGCCTAAAAAATTCACTGCTTTCTATCGATGCGCAGGAGTTCTAATTGCTTCTGGATGCGCTTACTCCAAGTCTCAGCTTTGCTTCTGGAGTAGATGTAGGCCAAGAACTAAACCATTGCAGTAATAAAAACCTTTTGAAAAAATGCTTTCAATGAGTGTTACTAGTCTACTGTTTCTACAATTCCTCCCTAACGTTAACTTTTGGTTATTTTTCAGGGTTTATATAATCTCTCTGTGAAGAAATATGAGATCTGTAAAGGACCAAAAATCAAGGATTGTGCTGTTGGGTTTGCCAATATAACTAATGAAAGAAATATATTTGTGGAAGTGGCTGTAATAGAAAGTGTAGCCGTGGAAAAAGTAAGATTTTCAATTTAATTTAACGTAACACCACAACAAGATAATATACACTAACAACAATGACGCCGAGAGCATTGACCCCCAAGGAACTCCGGCGTTAACACTTAATTGACAAGACGAGTAGTCTTCAATAACCAATAGGATGTACCGATTCCTCAGGAAATCTGTAATCCAAACACACAGGCCACTAGGCATACGAAGGAAGAAAGTTTACAAATTAACCTTGTGCTAGACCCTAGGCATTGAGACGTCAAGGGAAACAGCGTGTGTATCCGTGACTCTCGATGGTCTTACTCCGTCACTCCAGATGTGGGTGGTAAACGATAGAAGATCCCTATTTGATCGAATTCGGCGGAAACCGTATTGGCAGTCACTTAGGAGGTCATGTCTTATTGGTATGCGAGGCGTTAATCAGTACACGTGCCATTCTCTTGCAGAGTATGGACGTTATTTAGATGGGTCTGTAATAGGCCAGGTCAGCTGGACTAACCTTCTTGGGCACGGGCTAAATGTAAGCTTGCTTCCAAGCCTTCAACACTTATCCAGTCCCTAAAATAGACGGTATAAGCGTTTCAGGTTTTGACTTTATTTGATTCTTATACTGGTTGAGGTTCTCAGCAACCTCAAAGACGGCGCCAACACAGAGTAATGAACTTGAAAGATATGATGGCGCAAGAGTATCGACATAGGTTGCGTCCCACACTAGAGACCTATGATAGAGCCGTTTGCTCGGGAAGGCAAACTCTTAACACGCCATGTCAGAACTGTGGCCGGGAAATTAAATTTCATCCGTGGGTGTTTGGACTCTACAGATAGGGCGCGAGTTGAATGCAGTCGGGGTCTGAGGTGAAGAGCCCCCCGCTACCCGCACTCCCCACCTCACGCGCCTGCAGTGTAGTACTTTGCCATCCTTGTCAACAGCACTACCGCATTCCTAAGCTCTGCATTCAACTCGCGCGCTTAGTGTAGAGCTGCGAGTGTTTCGCAGCACATGATACCACCACATCGCTAATGAAGAGAATAAGGTTATACTTATCCTTGATTTTCAGACTAAGGTGATGTATTTTTCATCAGCGAACAATGAAACTCTACGAATGGCTTTCAACAAGGCCTGTGACAATTTTTTTCTGAAGCCAATCATGCAAACTATGTTCAATGCCAGCAGTAGATGTGTTATACCAAAGGTAATTTAAGTTTTTTTTTTTTATAACACACGGTCTAATACCAAAAAGCCCAAAAAGTATAATGACTCTTTATGATAATTGCGTCTGTCGATGCTATGAATTACTAAATTTTACGATCAGTGAGTAACGGGTAGCTCACCGTCTGATCAAAGATCAGCAGGGCTATTGGCTAACTTGATAGTCACTGACTACCAGTGTTCCACTGAACTTGATACCTGTTATGTGGCCAAGTTATGGAGAGGATTGCCTCAAGAGAGTTAGAGTAGTTGATTTTAGAAAACATTTATCAGTTTCAATGCAAATGCAAAAGCCAATATGAAAACCTTTTGACAGCTATTTGATAATCACTACACAGACACCGAGATACGCACAGGCCCGAGTACAGTACCTTACACGCGCCTCAGGGAGCTTTCAGCAAACTGACAGACAGAGATAGGGGCAAGCGATAGCCGAGATCATGGCCCGTCTGTCAAAATAGAAGAGAAATTCATAGAGGGCAGCTTAAAAAAAAAAGATCATAATATACAACGTGTAACGTTAATAGCGCAAAACCTCTCGTGGGATAACTCAGCCCGCGTTACTGAACAATGTTTGTTCCAACAATTTAGGAAATTCGCAAAAAAAATGCTTTTTCATACAAAATGAGAAATTGATCGGGTTAATCAGTATGAAAAATCTTTTTTTTTGCGAATACCCAAAATTTTTAGAACAAACGTTGTTCAGTAACATGGGCTTAGTTACCCCACGAGAGGTTTTGCGCTATTAGCTTTACACGTTGTATAGATTACTGTTGATTTTCCAGGGTGTCTACAGAATCAGCATGAACATGGAAGATGTCTTTCGTAAATATTACGGAGGAATGTATTTATATGGGACACATATGTTTAAATCAGAGTTTTACAGTAGACAGTGTAATTTTATGTGCACTAATTCAGTTTTCCTTTTGACACCCCGAAACTAACTTAGTGACACCTCTAGTGATACAATAATTATTCAAGCCTAGCTTCTGAATGTAACTATAATAAATTTTCTAGTATTACTTTTATTTAATAATTTACTTTTCATTTCCTGTACATGTAAGTATTATCAAACAACCTAATTATTTCTTATTTTCAAAACAAAGCAAACAGTCTTCTGTTTAAGTTATTTTTTTTAATTAAAAAATCATTAAAAAGACGACAAAGATTTATGAGTTTTCTTTTTACAGAACTATGTTGAAAAATACATAATATTAAGCTCTGTTAGTTATCACAGATTAACCACCCTTTTCAGGAGTAGACTAAAACAAAGTATTAATAAAGAAATAGCCTCACCCGGTTAAAAGCGAAGATGTGGTCGACAGTGAAGCAATTTTGTCTCGAAGTAATAGGTTACCTTCAGACAAGCCTGCTACACCATCAGTCTTGACTTGAAGATCCCAAGCTTGTCTAGACAAAGTTCAAAATCAGAACAAGTGGAATTGGTCCCTGGTCCCAGTTTCGAAGTAGGGCCAGTCTGTTGCCCACCATCTCATCTCGCTCGATCCACAAACCGCAACAACTTAGTACAAACAACATTGTAGTAATACCAAATACAAAGACCATCAACAACTATTCTGTCAATCTTTATTATCGACGACAATATTGGCAGTGGCTAAGCAATTGGACTGCTGCGCTGCGTGTCGCGGGTTCTATTCCCGTACGGAGCAATTCCTTTATGATCTATAGGTAATTTTTCCGAGTCTGGGCGTTTATGTATGTGAGTTAATGTGTATATGTTTGTAAACGCACCCATGACACAGGAGAAATTTCTAGTGCGGTGGGCAACGTTAAAAAAAACGTATTATCTTTTAATGATGTGCATTTTTTCATTGCAACGTGTTGCACTTCAGCAAATTAGTGCCTGTTTCAAGAAATAAAGGAACCTTATTAATCCGGCGCCGCGCTAGCCACTATTACCAAAGCTATCCAATCCTAAACCATCCATCTACCATATGAAACCTACACACCCAACCTTTGCCAGAAGGTATTGGTTGTGTAAATGTCTTAATGAGGTAAGAGGTTACCCGCGTCTCTGACTGAGGCGACTCAAGGAACGGCGTGGTTATTAGTCAGTCTGACAGACCTTTCCTCTGCAATAAGAGCTCCGAGGATTCGTTCAATGATTTATCACAAAAAAAAGCTATTTTCATGTTGTCGACGTAACAGAAAACGCTTGCCAAAGGACCTTAGGTGTGTAGGATCCATTATAGAGATATGGTTATATCGTCACCAGCACGAGATCACGCAAAGAAGGGGAATACAAAATTAATGTATCTTTAATAAATTTTTAAAATTTATTTCGAATTCGGCGAATAAATCAGTATTTTAATCGGAGTTTTACATAAATTCGATAAAACATTGTTTTTCCTGTTCTATTATTGCATAAATATGTATACAGGGTGAATTTTTCAACTGGGCGTGGATGGCTATCTCAGAAAATATGAGGATTATCGAAAAACGTTGAAAGGAGTCTCGAGGCCGATTTTGATGAAAACGAAAACTGCATCATTTTATTTTAGAAAAATCAATAATCCTGGCCAGGAATCGAACCCGCTGATTTTGTAAAAAAAATCACATTCTGTATTATTCAACTAATCGATAGTGTTGCTAATAGGGAACATATTCTTAGACGTAATGATATACGGCAAACTTAAGGAAAACTTATAATTACAAAAAAACTGATTAATCTTCAAGGCAAAGACTGTATTTGAAACATAAGTTACCGTTTCCTCTTTAAAATATTGCTATTTTTAGTTCAACTCAATAATTTTGTATTGCTAAGTATAGTAGGATTGTAGAAACGTTAAATGCAGTGAAACATTGAAAACAATGAAATTTCATAATTTCGAATAAATTATGGCTCAATAGAAGTGTAGTAACATGGAAAAATAGCAATTTTATAAAAATCTGCCATTTCCTAACTTTGCCGTATATGATCACTTCCCAGAATTTGATCCTTATTAGCAACACTATCGAACGGTGTAATGATACAGGGTGTGATTTTTTTTCCAAAATCAGCGAGATCGATTCCTGGCCAGGATTTTTGATTTTTCCAAAATCCGATGATGCAGTTTTAATTTTCGTCAAAATCGGCCTCGAGACTCCTTTCAACGTTTTTCGATATTCCTCCTAGTTACGAAAATAGCCATCCACGCATAATTTTTCTAAAAGTTTTGGAAATTTGCAAAAAAAAAATAAATGATGTTTCATACTGATGGGCCCGATCAATTTCTCATTTTGTATGAAAAATCAATTTATTTTTTTGCGAATTTCCAAAAGTCTTAGAACAAACATTGTTCAGTAACGTGTGCTGAGTTACCCCACGAGAGGTTTTGCGCTTTTAACGTTACATGTTGTATATAAAAAAAATGCATTACAGTATTAATGTCCCTCTATTTAAAATAGGACGTCGTGGATGATAAATAGATATGGTTTTTGAATACTTTATATTCACATTCTTCCTCAATATTTTCAGGCTTATCGAACCATAGCCCAATTAATATCATAGATCTATGTAGTTAGTTGACATAATCATGAGTAAGACCCTAAATTGCTGTTATTTAACAAATATAATAGGCTCTTTATCTATGCCAGTTTAAGCCTCGATTACATTGCGGCGCACATAAAATTGCTAACTTTTTTGAAATATTATCTGATATTAATACAGTCAAGCAGAAAAACATTTGTATCTGTATAAGACATATACGCATGTAAATGTGTGCAGCCACTAACTGGACTGTTGTGTGGAAAAAAATACAAAAGAGACCAAGACACTTCACTGTATGATCTGAACAAGCAAGTACCAAGTTTTTTTAAAGTAATCGTTCATAATTATTAGTATTAGTTTATAAAATTATCAGTATTACTTTTCAGAGCAAGCAACAAAAACGAATGATAAATTAGTTTAAAAAAAAAGTTGTATGTTCAGGCAAAAGTTATACAGGGTGCTCAAGACTAGCTGTATGCGTAACATTAATTTTATCTCCCTCCTATGGATAAGTAACATCATGAGCGGAGAACATAAACGCGGCAATGGGCCTTCGCGTTTAGGTACTCTAGTTATATCGAAGTCGACGATGTTCAAGAGATACCTCATATTAGTGGCTCTAAATTTTCTAAATGTATCGTCGGAACAAAATTATGTGAGTACAAAGATATTTTGATAATATTTTCTTGCAAACCAAGTCGTCTCCAACGTTCTCCAATCCTATTTGTTTTTGGAAGGAGTGGTAGTAAGATTTTTGAACTTCCGACTTTCTTAAATAACTTTGTTTAATATTGGCAAATGGCGGCAGGGTAAACGAGAAACAGAAGGACTTAGTACCCATCCGCATTGCTGCTTTGATCGACAACTAGTCTAACCATCAAGAGCTCGTATCCTATTACCCGGTTACTGGATTGTTGGAGTGAGATAGGCAGTTACCCCACAATAAGTGACTAGTGACAGTACAGCTGCATCCAGTTCCACTGCAAGCCAATACAGAAAAGGTCGAAAAACCAGAAAAGTTTTAGTTCTTTTTCAAACTGAGAACGCCTGTATATTTTGTAATAGCAACGACTTCTTTCCAGGGGTCGTTTAACTTAACAGTGACTGATGTGGAACTGTGCAGGGGTCCGAAACACAAGGAATGCTCTACTATGAATGTTCAGATTTCCAGCCGTAATGCGATACAATACGATGTCAATGTGACACAAAATTTTTTCCGAAACACATTGGATAAAATGTCGTACTATATTTCACTTTCATCAATAAAGACAAAGGATGTAGGGTGACCAGTACCGTTCGGTATTATTACATATCACTTTTTTCGTTAAATCAGTGGCCAACGGCCGATGTGGTATACCTAGTTGGTTGTTAGTTCAGTTCGAACTAACTACAACTCTATTGTGGAAGTAGTTCGGTTGATAAAAACATTGTGATTTTATGTGAATTTTAAAATTCACATGTAAAAACAGTCATCATCATCATCATCATTAGCCTATAAAGTTCCCACTGCTGGGACACAGGCCTCCTCTCTGTGAGAGGGAGTGGGCCATAATCTACAACGCGGCCCCAGTGCGGGTTGGCAGATGCCACATTGTCTTCAATTTTTTGGTTCTAGGACATGCCGGTTTCCTCACGATGTTTTACTTCACCATTTTTGAGAGCAATGGTGATGAAATAAATTACACAAAGGAATCGCCTGGCGGGTTTCGAACCCCGACTTAACTCGTTAATCTCCTGCGGGTGCGAACCCGCGACTTACTCGTAAGTCAGAGACCGAGACCACTGGGGCCGCCACTGCTTCCAAGAGTACCTAGGGTTCAAAACAGTTATTTCCTCCTCCCTGTGAAAATATGATTTGATGATTTATAGGGTGAAATGAGCTAAACTCTACAGAATACACATAATGTAATCACGCCTTTCGCCGTCATGTACTTTTGTTCCGGCTGTAATTTGTAGATCTTTGACAGTCGTTACTGTTAGTCAGAAGCTCTAAAGTCTGACAACCAGTCTTACCATGTTGTATTGTATTACCCAGTTACTGGATTGTGGGGGTCCGACAGGCAGTATCTCCATGTAAAATACTGATATCCAGCTGTATTTGGTTTGACTGGAAGCAGACCCCAATATAATTGGAAAAAGACTAGGATGATGATGTGACAATAAATGGTGGACTGTTATTTTTTTACTTTCAGGGTAAAATAATAGCTATAACGAATGGCAAGGATTTTTTGAGGTTTCAAATGAAGAAACCGTGCGAACATCTATTTCTGAAGCCAATACTGTATTCCACTTATAATATTACAAAAGATTGCGAAATAATGAAGGTAAATATTGGAGTTTATCTTTTTCCATGGCTTTTACACTGTCAATGATATACAGGGTGGAATTTTGTAATGCCACCTGAAGGGAAAGTACTCTTAATACTGCAGATAGAAAATTTTACTCAAAGGTAACATTCCTTTATTTTTGAATAGAAAGCAAACTGCATTCAAAGTTTTTTAGATAGTTACATGGATGAACCTGGAATCGAACCCGCTTCACGAAAAATATAATTACCTAGTAGTTTGATCATATAGTATCAGAAATAAAAGGAAGGTCATGAATTTTAACATTTCATGTGAAAATATGTTCTTATTTTTCAGGGTCGATATCAATACACTGTGGACGTACAAAAAATAACTCAATCTTACTATGGAGGAAGCTTCCTACATGGAAATTGGACTTTCAGATCATTGTTCTACAGTGAAGAATGTAATTTTTATTGTGTCGACATCAAAGTTCACCTGTATTGACAAAAAAAAATGTTTTTCTTATCTGACCTTGTCAGTTCATAGGTTAAAAATATAAATAAAATCGTATGTAACGATCAACTTCGGGTCGCGCAGATGTACTATGACACTCAAGAAGAATGTAGCTCTCAACTGGTAAAGGAATTATCAAAATCGGTTCACTACTTTCAGTCAATCAAATCTTTACTTTATACTTTTCACAATAATAAGAAATTAAAATTAAAATTTAAAAACACCCGACACAAAAACCAGTTCCCCTTTAAAAGTAAAAAATACTAAATACTCGCGTTGGGGACTGCTCTAAAATTATTTATATCTCCTGTGTTTTTGCGTCCCCAACGCGACGTATTAATTTTTTACTTTTGAAAGGGAACATTTGGGTTTTTGTGTCAGGGGTTTTTTTAAATTTTTTAATTTATTTTTATTTTTACTTTTTATAGGTACATAACTTCCTATTATTTAGTTGCTAAGAGTACTTACTCCCAATTGTAAGTCAAAAAGAAACAATCCGATCCCATCCCATTTCCTTCATTTTAATGCGACGTATAAAAGTGCCTAATTGAAATAAATGACTTGACTTTGAAAAGACTACTTCATACAAATCAACTCACAGGCATTGATGTATCCACCCGACCCGACGAATCTAGTAGCACATTATAAAATTACAAGAATGTACTCGAAAAGATAATTAATATGTACAACTAGCTGTTGTACGTGAATTCGCTCGCCTTCCGCGCTCCTTTTTCTATATGTACAGCCTATAAATGTACCGCAATTCATTATTAGCAATTCAGTCGTTTTAGTGTGAAACAGTAATATAAAAACATACAAATTAAAAATACACAGTTTCGCATTGATTATAATAAACTGAAAAGTAGAAATGTTGAAACCACACAGATCTTCTTAGTTATCCATGCCAATCTGACTCCCAAAGGTGTTGTGCATCAATAGATTACATCATCATCTGCCTAGCCTTTTCCCAACTATATTGGGGTCGGCTTCCAGTCAACCAGATTCAGCTGGATATCAGTATTTTACATGGAGCGACTGCCTGTCAGACCTCCACAACCTAGTAACTGGGTAATACCATACCCCATGGTAAGACTGGTTGTCAGACTTTAGAGCTTCTGACTAACAGTAACGACTGTCAAGGATCTACAAATGACAGCCGGAACCAACGGCTTTACGTGCTTTCCGAGGCACGGATGAAACGGGGCTATGAAAAATGGTCACCCATCCACAGACCAACCTATGCAAGCTCGGCTTAACCCGGAAGATCGGCCTGAGTGGCTGTAATTATTTAGCCACGAGCTCCTCATCATAGATTACATAATTATTGTTATTCATTAGCACCACATTTGCGCTGTGAGGTCTATGCTCCCCATTTCTCTAGATTGTGCTTACAGTCCAACCTGAAGCGATAAATAAGAAAATAAAAGTATCGTTAGGTACCATTAATTAAAACAATGATTACAACAATAATGTTGATACTTTATACATTTCTGTGATATCATTGTCTTATCAAAAAGCATTCCCAGCAAAGAGTTAAATCATTGTGTACATAATTTCAAGAGTTCAAGTCATGAAACCACATCTTTAAATTATTATCAGTACGACTTACTGAACCCGGCTTTGCAGTTTCTTTCACAATTTTTTATTTATTTTTTTGTTGCCCCCAAAATAGAAATATTTTGTACACAGATAGTTTATAACTTTTTTTTTTCAAAGCAACTACTTGTGGATCACACAAATATTTGCTCCGTGCGGGAATCGAACCCACGACACGCAGCGCAGCAGTCCAATCGCTCAGCCACTGCGCTAACCGTGCCGTCAACTTGGAATTAACACAAATTATACTTTTATCGATATTTATTTCTTGTTCTACATAAGTCAAATTCATTTTATTTTGTTTGGTTTAATAATATTGACATAAATAAAATCAAGAGTTCGCTATGTTATGTCAAAAGACCCAAAAGACATACAACTGTTACAGTTTTATTACGATAATCATACCTATTAGGTACAAAGTTGCTCAAGGATAAAATTTATCTTTTGTTTATCAATAAATAATTATTATTAATTAACAACAAACACTATCTTAATGACATTGACACTCCATAATTTCATTATCAAGGCACTTTGATACCTTTTAACAAAAATCCTCTCTCCTATAAAAGGTGTTATAACAATATTTTTAACCGACTTCAAAAAAAGGGAACAGTAGTCTGAAAATTGTTAATTTGTAATTTTATAGCTTTTTTTGTATTTTATTGTTTTCTGTCTTGAAAAGTTTGTTTTTAGGATAACTCATTATTCATTTGGAAATAGCTTGTAGTGCGTAGTCCGACGCGCACTTTACAAGTTTTTTGTACACAATAGATTTTTTTTTTTGCACGTTGTACTTAACTTTGTGGCTACCGAAGGACACCGTGGGTTTTAGTCAGTCAAGTCTGACAGTCCCTCCCGCCTTGCCCGGGACGGGATGACTCATTTGATGATATAACCATGTAAAAAAAAACGTGTCTTTTTGTGTTTAAACTTATGCAGCAAAGACACACTCTGAATCACTGAATGTCAAGAATATGTCTGAGAAACTCAGGGTCACAAGATGAAACCCAAAAATATATTTACCAGCAGACAATTCAGTCGGGATCATTTTGAGCCGGAACTAAACACGTTTCAAAAAGAATGGGGTTCTATTCAATGAGACCCCAGACCGGAACGACAGAGATTCAAGGACGTCTGATTTGAATAACAAAAGAGGGAACAAGGACAGGGTTTACCAAATACCAATCTTAGTTATACACATTTAGTTTAGAAAAAATCGTAATAATTATGCATTGTGGCAAAATTCGAATATGGAATATTCTATTGATCAAGCAGAATAGAATAGAACAGACAAAACAATAGAACCCCAGTGCCCATCTCATTGATTCAAAATAAATTCTCATGGATCCTTTACCACTTCTGGGATCTTGACTTCACATATCCCAGAAATGGGAAAGGATCCATGAGACTTTTTCAAGAGAACAAGAGAGCAGACACTTCTCAAGAGAAAGCATAGGCCTTCTCTGGTGTAGAAAGTGTCTGCACCATTATCCGTGATAAGAGACCCTTTTGGCTTTATTTCTACCTTTTGGCTTTATTTATACATGCTAGTTTCCTCACGTTGTTTTCCAATACCGTTTCAGTGAAGAGGTGGCACAATGTAAAGTTCCGAGATGATCTGCACATTACTACGACGGCTGGTTGGAAGCAGGGGAGAAAAAAAAGTGATAGTACGAATCGAGCTCCCCTAATTAAAAACCTGTGCTCAGCAGTGTCAATAAAATCATCAGTTAGGTGGTATGTGGTCTCGTAGCGAACCAGCCCTAGCCTTATAGCCTAGCCCTATAAGTTGGTTTAAAAAAAAACAAGATAAAGTTGTACTTCCGTAAACTCAAGTCAACAATGACACAACTCAACGAATCGCATCTTCATTGTAAGTCTTGTAAGTCTTGTTGTCTTTAAGCCTCAACGTCCAGGTACATAATTAAAATTGTATTAGAAACCACACCTCAAGCACGCTTAAAATTATGTCAACCTTGAATTCCCCACTTATGTCATTTTAGTAAAGTCATCGAGTACTTTCAAGTTGTATGCCTACATGGTATTCTGTATTATCATTTGATATCATGGGCACGATAACAGCACTAACATATTGTTATTAAAATATCAGCAATGTTGTTATTGTTGTTGTCAAGTTTTTAGTGAAGTTATCCTGCGTTTCTCAACACAGCAGTATTTGCAAGCATATTTCTGGGCAACTGATCAATCCGCATTATATCCGCGTGATAATATTCCACAAGTACAATAATTTCCTCTACATAATGATCTGCGCCTTATCAACATCAACTGTCCCTGTCATTTTGTCTATGGCTAATATCACAACTTACTAGGTAGTCGGTACGACGGACTTTCACTTATTTATTACTAGGCAGTCAAACCAGAAGATTCGTAGACGAACCAAAGTAACCGACATAGCCTAACGAATTAGCAGTTGAAATGGCAGTGGGAAGGCCATATAGCACGCAGAACTGATGGCCGATGGGGCCGTAAGGTTTTTGAATGGAGACCACGCACCGGCAAGCGCAGCGTAGGTCGTCCACCCACTAGGTGGGCAGACGATCTTATGGAAGTCTAAAGGGGAGGCCTATGTTCAGCAGTGGACGTCTTACGGCTGATATGATGATGATGATGAGTCAAACCAGAATTTTACTACCAAGTTCCTACCGTGCATCTTTGAATCTATGGTCTCACGTTCATAATTTGAACGCAAAACATAAACGCCTGTTGATCGCTTGTCCAAAAAAATTGTAACTGCAAAACGAGCCTTATATCAACGTGAAATGTGGTTTTAACGTTGAGAGTTATTTTAGGCAAGTGTTTAACAGATGTTTGTCTTTCTTGAGTGCTAACACGGTAGCTGTTGAAGACTAGGCTTAAAGTTTTTCTGGAGGATCTGTCATCATCATCATCAGCTGGAAAACGTCCATTGCTGAACATAGGCCTCCCCCTTAGACCGCCACGCCGAACGACAATTCGCCACTTGCATCCATCGTTTGCCCGCGACTCTCACGATGTCGTCGGTCCACCTAGTGGGAGGCCTACCTACGCTGCGTCTTCCAGTCCGTGGTCGTGGAGGATCTGTATATGATATTATTGATCCCCAGCATCGGAATAATAACGACCAATAATGGTCATGCCACCACAATAAGTTCAATCATTAACTGCATTAAAAAGATGAATTGTTTCCCTTATCTGTTTGTTTTTCATTTCACTTTATAATATTCATTGTAATATTCCGATAATGGCGATAATACAGGCCCCCGTTATGTTATAATGAGGACACCCAGTGATAAAAGTTGTCACTTTTAATTTGATAAAGGAAAAAAAATATTTATTTTTAAAATGTTGTGATTCCGAAAAACTTTTCCGTTTAATATTGTAAATCTTTATAAATGTAGGTAGTTGCTCGAAGTAAAAAAATGATATTCAGCTGAATCCAGTTTGACTGGGAGCCTCAACGTAGTTGGGATTTGACTGAGCAGTTGATTGTATATCTTATAGGCAATAGCTATTTATAATTATCCTCTGTGGGGCTTTCTTTACGTGGTAACTCATCCAATGAACTATAAGCCCCTTCGTACACTAGGCGACGCAAGTCTCCGATACCTTACGACTTTGACATCCATTGACGAGTGCGTATTTACGAACCTCTTTGGATTGTATTGCGATAGTGGCCTGGATACCAAAATTGTAAGGTATCGGAAACTTGCGTCGCCTTGTGTACGAAGGGCCTAAGTCTAGGCCCTTCTTCTTGCTTCTATGGGACCCCGTCATATATCTGACAGCTCTTAAAAGCTCGCGGAGAAAACTTTTAAATAGCCTAATCCCTCTTATAAACTTGTGCCATATCGGGCCACTTTCTCTAGCCTAATCTGTCCCCTCCCCTCATTCCTTCTCTCGATGGTGTGCCTCTTCTCGCCAATTCGCAAGGAAGCCATCCAAAGCGTCCCGCCATCTTCTCCTAGGCCTGCCGCGGCCACCGCCTAGCTGTCTCAGGGCCCTTCCTGTGCTATACGAGCCCACAGTTGTAACGGCATCCGGCAGACATGACCTGCCCAGTCCTACTTTAGTCTTGCAGCCTTGTGAGCTAAAGTACTATTAATCATTGTAGTCAGTAAAATGACAGTAAAATGACATTAATTTGTTCACTATAGAAATGTACTAAATTTCATTGTAACAGTGACAGTTGCACTTGTCATTTTACTGACTACAATTAAAAATCGTACTATACGTCGGCTATTTGAGTTCTGCCCATGCAGAATTAAAAGAAAAATATATCCCTTGAAATATTTTGTAACTGATACTTTACTAGATAGGTTATCTCTAATTATGTTCAACGCATTTTATTGTTGATAAGAACTACAAGTACAATAGCACTTGAAAACATAAAAGGTTCTGACACAAAATGTCATATTTTAATATTAATAAATAAAGTACAAACTCCATTTAGTATCCTCTTCTTCGCAAGTATGTATATTTTTATCTTATCTTTGCAAAAATCGTTACGTAGGTATTCGGTAGACATTTATCTTAATATATATAAATCTCGTGTCACAATGTTTGTCCTCAATGGACTCCTAAACCACTTAACCGATTATAATAAAATTCGCACACCATGCGCAGTTCGATCCAACTTGAGAGATAGGATAGTTTAAATCTCAAATTTTAGACCGGGTCCTCCACCCGTGCGAAGCCGGGACGGGCCGCTAGTTTAGATATAAATATGTATATCAAGCTATCGCGACAGATCACAGTCCAAAGAGATTAATAATGTCAATCATTATTTTAGTTAGAAAAACTATTTATTTTAGAAAACAATAGAAATGAACATAGTACCTATAAAAAAAAATCGCTTTCGTCTATCTGTCGGTCCCTATGTATGGTTAGATTTTTAAATAAATAAACTACGCAACGTATTTTGTTGCCGTTTTTTTAAAGATAGCGTGATTCCAGAGGAAGGTTTACATGTATACGACATGCTTATATCTTAAATGCAACCGTGCAGACCCGGCGCGGGTGACTACTTGACTAGTAACATAATATTGCTGAACAGTAAAAATAAAAGGTATTACTATTGAAGGTAGAAAAATATTAGCATACACTTTCTAATATCCGGAAATTGATACACGTGACTTTTAATAGTACATTGTTAATCCAAGGGGTGAAAGTTACTTATTTAAGTCCCAAGGGGTTTCGCGCCCATAACGTAGTGAGGGCGCTAAAAGATTGAGGAATTAAATGAGTAATTTACCCGAGGTAAACTCTGTGCTTTTCATTACAAATACGGGAAAAGTAAAATAAGAACATAAATTATTAGCTATAGCATATTTTGTTTTTGCCATGTGGTCGTTACAGCCAGTATTTTTCATGTTCATCATTAAAGAAATGGAAAAAAAATGCCGAAATCTATGTTATTTTAGAAAAAGAAAAAAAAACTTAATACTTTTATGTGTTACTGAATAAAACATTTTCATTTTTTTTTTTTTTTTGTTAATTTAATTTTAAATCGCGTCGTAATTTCCTGACTGTTTAGGTAAAAAGTTAGAACATGATTCAATAGAAACGTCAAATTAGAACTATTTTTTTTTTATTTGGCAGCTTTCAGTTGAAAGCGATTTTCCCTAGGGCTGCAATGCATAACTTTCCAACCGCTCATCAGGCATGTAATGACCTACTTTCAGAGTATGAGTAATGAAAAGCCATTTTACAATATTGCTGGTTCATAGCTACGAAATGTAGTATGCAAATTTTTCGATGATTCCCAATGACCTCCCCCAGTTTGTACCCCCCTGGTGGACAATAAAACTTTTTCAAAAAAATCCTTATGTCCACCCCTGGGTAGACGAAGGCAACTTTTTTCACAAAATTTCCCCCTGACCACCGCTGGTGGACAGCGAAACAATTTTTAAAAGGAGAATTCTCAGTGTCCACCACGTTATTTATTCCCTGTAGCTGCCCCTTTAAGTATTTTTAATACTTTGACTGAAAAAAAAAATAGTTCTGAGATAGGTATATAGATTTTAAAGGGTTTTGTTAGAAATAGTTTCGCTGTCCACCAGCGAGGGACAAACTGGGGGTGGACATCGGGAAGCATTGCAAATTTTCGATAACCTAAATTTAATCATCTTTGGGGTCGTGGTACTGTCTTTGGTTTTTTTTTTTTTTTTTTTTTTTTATCGTGGTAAAATCATCAAATGAGACCTCCAACCCCGGGCAGGATGGGAGGTACTGTCAGACTTGTACTGACTAAAATCCACGGTGTCCTTCAGTAGCCCTTTATGTTCCGGGGTCGCGGTAATAGAAATAAGTCCCGCGACCCCGGCAGGACTGTCTTTGGTTAGATAATAAATAAGTGTAGGTACATACGTGATAAATTTAAACTGTGTTAAACGCCTCTACACAATGCCAATGCCAAGATTTATTTTCAGGATTCCGTTTTGAAGCGGACGCAACCAAACAAAATAACAAAATAAATGACTGCCCGTTAGTGAAAATTAATAAAACGAATATAAAAAAAAAGGTTACCGGTGAAACTAAACTCGATCAGGGATTTTAAACTGAGTTCAAGAACTGTCAATATCGTAATTTACTAAAGTATATTAATAGTTACAGCTCTAAGAAGAAAAACGCTGATCAAATTGTGATGAGCTGCAGCAATGGTATTTTTCTAAAGACACAGTTCCCCCGCACATCGTCGAAACCACAGCCTGCTCGCAAAAGAATTTCAACTTTTACATATGTAGCTAAACACCAGTTTCAATACTTTACAATTATTTATTTTAGATTACAACTTCAGTCACAATACTATAACATAATATTCCTCCAATAATCATTTACAATCGTCATCTTTCGTCACCAGCCCATACCGCGCCAAACAAAAGAATCCCCTCGATCCAATTTCAAAATTCGAACATGCGCTATTCGTTTTTTTTATAAGACAAAATCATAGACAATTTATTACAAGCCGAGAAAATTAAAAATAAGTCATACATTTGTTTTGATAAAATATTAGATATTGAGAATTAAAATCTTTAACCTTACACTCGTCC
Source organism: Agrotis ipsilon (assembly GCA_028554685.1). Classification (NCBI taxonomy): domain Eukaryota; kingdom Metazoa; phylum Arthropoda; class Insecta; order Lepidoptera; family Noctuidae; genus Agrotis; species Agrotis ipsilon. The sequence goes on from CM052965.1 coordinate 11,294,389, forward strand.
ATCCTGACCTCGTGTATGTCCTCATACACGGATCGAACAAATATTTTAATTATCCATACACTGAGCAGGAAAGAACATTATAATCAGCAATCGGAATAAAAAAAACAAAAAAAAAATAACTTATTACATTTTTTTTTTTTATAACACAATCAATAATTATGTAAACCCATCGAATTCTTACTGAATCACAAATTAAAACTAATATTTGCTAACCCATTTTATTCAAACAAGACTGGTCATCGTCAAAACATTGTGGTTTCGTCCATCCTGACCTCGTGTATGTCCTCATACACGGATCGAACAAACCTATTAATTATCCAGTTAAGCAAAAACAACTGACACTCATCAATAGCATGGTAAAATTCATGCCAACCCATCCATTCTGACAGAATTGTACCATACCATAACCAAAATTAATTATCCATATAGAGCACAGTAGTTCCAAACCATCCGAGTCTAGCAACAACTGACACTCATCAATGGCATGGTACAATTCATGCCAACCCATCCATTCTGACAGAATTGTACCATACCACAACCAAAATTAATTATCCATATAGAGCACAGTAGTTCCAAACCATCCGAGTCTGGCAACAACTGACACTCATCAATGGCATGGTACAATTCATGCCAACCCATCCATTCTGACAGAATTGTACCATACCACAACCAAAATTAATTATCCATATAGAGCACAGTAGCTCCAAACCATCCGAGTCTGGCAACAACTGACACTCATCAATGGCATGGTACAATTCATGCCAACCCATCCATTCTGACAGAATTGTACCATACCACAACCAAAATTAATTATCCATATAGAGCACAGTAGCTCCAAACCATCCGAGTCTGGCAACAACTGACACTCATCAATGGCATGGTACAATTCATGCCAACCCATCCATTCTGACAGAATTGTACCATACCACAACCAAAATTAATTATCCATATAGAGCACAGTAGTTCCAAACCATCCGAGTCTGGCAACAACTGACACTCATCAATGGCATGGTACAATTCATGCCAACCCATCCATTCTGACAGAATTGTACCATACCACAACCAAAATTAATTATCCATATAGAGCACAGTAGTTCCAAACCATCCGAGTCTGGCAACAACTGACACTCATCAATGGCATGGTACAATTCATGCCAACCCATCCATTCTGACAGAATTGTACCATACCACAACCAAAATTAATTATCCATATAGAGCACAGTAGTTCCAAACCATCCGAGTCTGGCAACAACTGACACTCATCAATAGCATGGTACAATTCATGCCAACCCATCCATTCTGACAGAATTGTACCATACCACAACCAAAGTTAACTATCCATATATCATTGATCCAATTCTTGCCAACCCATCCGAGTCCAGCAAGATTGAACACCTTTAAGCACAGTATTTGCCATCCATCCGCGTCTAGCAATAACCGACGCTCATCATTAGCATGGCACAATTCATGCCAAACCATCCATGCTGACAGAATTGCACCATAACTAAGATTCAAATGAAAAGTACATGCTTATCAATATATTATAACAATGAATTCGGATAATATAACAGAAAATGATAAATATGTTAAACACTCGTCGCAAAACATAAATAAAAGCCTACAGCTCATACATAATATAGTTACAGATTCTTCCAACATATTTTGTTTTTTATGAACCGATTGCTATAAATTATAATAAATAACCATCTCAGCACTATTCACCATCATCAGAATCAGAGTACTTAATTCATTTCTTTATTAGAATTTGGAATTGCTATGATTATATTGATAATGTTGGTATGGTTCTTAAACATTTGGAACAAATCAATATTATGTAATTTATTTTTAATTATTTAAATAAATTCAAATTATCTTGTAATATTTCTTTTTTTATCTTAAATATTTAAAAGTAACGAGAAACACAAAGTAGTTATCGTTAGTAATTTTAACTGACACTGGAGCAATAATTATTTTTACCACAACACTAAATATGACTCGTAAATTGCTCAAAGTTGGTATAACTACTCCTTAGCTGGTTGTTGACCTAATCTATCTATCCCTAGTCTTGAGTATTATTTTTTTATTTATTTTTTTACAAAATTAAAGAATGGCAATCGTTCACAGTACTTAATAGGTACTAATCACATTAACTACCTAGTTTAACATTAATTAGATGCTCTTTGCAATTGTATCTAACAATATGACCCGGGGTTACCCGCTGTGGGTTTAATGTTAAATTAAAAACAAGCCGTGAACGTTAATCAAAATATCTAGTTGCCAGTATTTGGCAGATCTTTTGTCTCCAAACAATATGGTCACTAGGAGGCGTTGTCATCACGCACACAGCGATTTATTTAACAAATTATAATGTAAAGTCACGCTCATCAACATGTTGGAACGTCCAGATTTCAAAAATATATGAACATCAAAATATTTAAGAATATTGTGACAACTACAAGCAACATTAAATTGTGATCAAGATTCTAATTCATTAATTATGTGACCACTGTTGCTACTGTTTCTCAATAACATCTAAATAGCCAAAGGGACATTTTATATGAACAACTTTAAAGATCATAATTATCTGGAAAGTGTAAGATTCACAATCATGTAATACAGTAATATCCTAGCAAGTAAATATAAATAAAATTTAACCTTATGAAAAGGTCGTAAAGATGATTTTACTAGCAATCTTAAAATTGCGTGGTCAAGGAGTTTGCAACATTATTTAGGTATCACTGGCTAGTTTTGTAGCAAGTGAAGTTATTAAAAATAAATAACTGACGCAGATGTCATTCATATAAAAAATATACTATGGCACTGAAATACTCATTTCAAAAGACCTAAACAGCCTTTGCGCGGAAAACAATTGAAATACTTTCATTTCTTTATCAATGTAAACTGGATCTTGTTTTTTTTCGAGCAAATAATATACTTTCCTATGCATGTAGAGATAATTATGAAGCTTACCCTGCTCAGAAATCATTAAAGCTTATACAGTATAGATATATTTTAATAAAAGGTGATCACATATTATTGCCTAATGCAAATTATATATTATTGAACCTTCACATGAAGACATATGATAGATTTGTAGAATTTATTGAGTTTATCAACGCTCACAATATTTTGAATCATTGGCAATGCCAACATATTACTGAACTCGACTGTATTAATTATTATACCTACATTGGATCTTTAAAATCTTGTATCATTCATAATACTAATTTCTCTCTGAATTAGATCAAAAAACATCGATCGATTAATGTTTTCTATCACTTATTTTTCTTGAGGGTCCGAACGATCAATTCGAATCGGTTTACCCATAATCGAACTACTAACACGAATCAATCAATTTTCGTGCCTGATCTTCTAAATTACCGGCTTCGGTTCCTGTCGGCGCCACTGATGCCGCCAGCTGTCGCCCGCTCCTACAGCCGTCAGCGCTGCCGCTGCCGCCAGCTACGGCAGCCATCAGCGCTGCTGCTGCCGCCGTCAGCACCAGCTCCAACTGCCGTCAGCACTGCCGCCGCCGCCGTCAGCGCCAGCTACGGCAGCCATCAGCGCTGCTGCTGCCGCCATCAGCACCAGCTCCAACAGCCGTCAGCGCTGCCGCCGCCGCCGTCAGCGCCAGCTACGGCAGCCATCAGCGCTGCTGCTGCCGCCGTCAGCGCCAGCTCCAACAGCCGTCAGCGCTGCTGCTGCCGCCGTCAGCGCCAGCTACGGCAGCCATCAGCGCTGCCGCTGCCGCCGTCAGCGCCAGCTCCAACAGCCGTCAGCGCTGCTCCCGCCGCCGTCAGCGCCAACTACGGCAGCCATCAGCGCTGCTGCTGCCACCGTCAGCGCCATTTCCGGCAGCAGTCAGCGCTGCTGATGTCGCCCCGAGCGCCAGGTCCAGCAGCCGTCAGCGCTGCTGCTGCTGTCGTCAGCAGCCGGCGGCTCAGCCGCTTCCGTCTTGTCCCATTATCTATGACTCGAAAACGAAAGAAATGGTTTGAGTTTGTTCATTTAACAAATTAACAAAAACTGTGCATTATAGCGCAAAACTATACATTATAGTTCAACTAATCAAAATAAGAAAAGTAATGAGAAAAGGCGCGAACGCGCATAACAGCAAAAAGATTATAATTTTCACTAATTCTATTTTTAATTTATATGTATATGTATGAGTAATAAAAGATATACAAGAACGAGAAAACATATATAAAAATACATAAGCAGTCCATATCCTTGTCCTAGCTTGTAACTCATTTTCATCTATCTCAAAACGGCGCGAATAAGCGACTTCAACATAGGAAATTTTTAAAAGTGAGCATGAACTTACCACTTCTGAAATGTAGCAAAACACCAGTTTCAATACTTTACAATTATTTATTTTAGATTACAACTTCAGTCACAATACTATAACATAATACCTATTCCTCCAATAATCGTTTACAATCGTCATCTTTCGTCACCAGCCCATACCGCGCCAAACAAAAGAATCCCCTCGATCCAATTTCAAAATTCGAACATGCGCTATTCGTTTTTTTTATAAGACAAAATCATAGACAATTTATTACAAGCCGAGAAAATTAAAAATAAGTCATACATTTGTTTTGATAAAATATTAGATATTGAGAATTAAAATCTTTAACCTTATACATATAAGTACCTACAGAGGTAAAAAGTTGAAAATTCAATAAAATATTTGTAATTGGATTGATTTCATCCTTGAATTAGTAAAGGAGTAAATGATACGGTGACGTCTGGAGTGCGGGGCAGTGGTCCAACTGCTCCGTCCAACTAGTTGGACCACGGGCCTTCACTAGGGGCAGTTGTCCAACTTTAAAAATAGTTGGACCACTGCCCCTAGTGAAGGCCCGTGGTCCAATTCATTTAATAATAAGTTGCCACCCTAAAAGTCTCAACTGTATCATTGTATGTGTACAGTAACTACTGGTTTACGGTTATATTAAACCCCTTTGCAGTAGAAAAATCAAATTAAAGTTGGGTGAATAATAAAAAAAAAAAAAAATTACAACTAAACAATCAACGAAATTTTTCTAAAGCATGGCCTACAGGGTCGCGGGACTTATTCCATCACCATGACCCCTAAGCTATAAGCTGTAGGCCATGCTTTAGAAAAATTTCGTTGATTGTTTAGTTGTAAATATTATATATATTTTTTTTTTAATTATTCACCCAACTTTAATTTGATTTTTCTACTGCAAAGGGGTTCAATATAACCGTAAACCAGTAGTTACCGTACACATACAATGATACAGTTGAGACTTTTAGGGTGGCAACTTATTATTAAATGAATTGGACCACGGGCCTTCAATAGGGGCAGTGGTCCAACTATTTTTAAAGTTGGACAACTGCCCCTAGTGAAGGCCCGTGGTCCAACTAGTTGGATGGAGCAGTTGGACCACTGCCCCGCACTCGACGTCTGATAGGGGAGAATGGAAGAATAAAACGTGTTGCGACGACCCCAAGTAAAATGGGATAAGGGCAGCAAGATGATGTATTAGTAGTGCGATGACTACTCACTCTACTATCAAATCACACAGCTAAAAACGTTAATAAAATAGAAATAAAAAACATTGAGCCAACACTAAACAACGAAAAAGGAGCAAAAATACAAAAACCCCATCTTTTTTGTGACGATAGATACACAGTAATAATGTGAGTAAATGCGTAGCCATAGCAACCGTAGCAATATTCTGTGCCAATTTTTTTGATACAATCAACAGAGATCAACAAGTTTGACGCATGTGCCGCATCCGCGCATGCGTACTAATAAGACACAAGCAAGATGGCGACAAAAACACACTAGTTGTGTCTATTACCACACAAATGAATAAAAAAAAACATTTAATTAGACACAGTTAAACTGTTCTATTATAACGTACGGAACACAACAGAATATAATCCGTATCGAGGCATATGTTTATATCTAATCATATGTGTGACGTGATGTATAATGCCGGCTCCGCGTGCGACTACAAACCATTTATAGAAGACCGCCGGAGCGAACGCACGTGTACAAAAACCCGGCTTGAAAATGGTTAAAGTTGACATCAAATACACTAAGGTAAGACTTATTTTACACTTTATTTTATTAACACTTTCCTTTTTTATAAAACACTGTAAGATATTGGCCTTAAAATTCACAAACTAAAAAACAATTGATAAAAATATTCAGTAAGTCGCCGGCCGGTGTACATGTGGTCTATGGATTACATAAATGATTAGGTGCGCTTGTACAAACATATTTGACTGATAAGACGTTGATAGGATTTTAAGTAGCAGGACTTTACTTTTAGAATTAAATATAGGCCTACTATTTTACTATTTTGTTTATGATACTTACAATATTTATTAGATAATTTTAATCTGTGGTGTTTAATAAATGTCAGTTAAGGATATTTTTTCTATGCAATAAATAATATTGAATTAACTGTTTTATATGCAATAGATAAAATAATAATTGTTTGTGCCTATAATTTAAAGAAGAAAATTTTGGAAAATTGAAAATCAAATTCTTAATTATCGTTAAATTTTCAATTTGTTCCAAAAAAATAATACAAACCAATAAATTAAATGTTCTATATCTATCAGTTTATTGACAAGCCACACAGTAATGGCTAACACAGCATATCACCGTATATTTTAAACGTAAATATTTGATTTTATGACTAAATGGTCAAACATTGAGTAACATCTACACGGAGTTAGCAACAGACTGTAATTTAAGACTCCGGTATTCATTAGCTGTATACCGTATTATACACAATGCAACCTAAGTACCTACTAGAAACCGAAGCACTGAACTGACCAACAAAACCACAATAGGTGATTTCCGATCAATATGTATGGCACTGAATACAATTTCAGTCTAAACATTGACGATTCTGTGAAACGATTTGCTTGTTATGTCGTTATACTTACTTGTACAAATGTACAGTCAGCAAAATAGTTTGGCACTTAAGCAGGAATCAATTTTCAATCGGTTTTTTCTGTATACTTCGTACTTATATGCACGCTATATGCTAAATGTATGCAACACATACGCGACACAGCAATCCAATCGCGTTTCTCACTTTTCAGGAAAAAATATAGTTTCATGAATTACGCTCAATATGTGAATGTTCTTGAATATTTAATTATTTTTTTAATACGTAGCTTAAATTAAAATGTAAATATAAAGATACTCGAAATTGAAAAGTAGGTGCCTTTGTATAATTTTCAAATAAATTACATTTTGTGTGACTCATACAATAGAAATAAATTAAACATTTCACGGATTTTTATAAATAAGATGCACTCTGAAGAAACAAGAGATAATATAATTAAAAAGTGTAACATTATTTATATTTTGGACATTAACACATTTTGTATATTTATTATTTATATTATATTTTTTTTTTATTTCTTTTCCTCAAGTAATATGTATAACGATATATTTTTGTGTTGTTACAGTTGTTCATCAACAATGAGTGGGTGGACGCAGTCAGCAAGAAGACCTTCCCCACCATCAACCCTCAGGATGAGAGCGTCATCACGCAGGTGGCTGAAGGCGACAAGGTAAGCGAAATATAACAAAAAAAAACATTAAAATTGCTTAATCTAGACATAATGCAGTGGCGACCCAGTGGTTAAGTGGTGGACTCCCACTCCCACTCACATATGATTTACGGAGTGGTAAGCGGTCGCCACCTTCTGCGAGGCAGTAATGCTCGTGAAGTCGGTACACGCCCACGGCGTCGGACGTCAGCAGACGATCTCCGGCCACCGTAGGCGCGGGCATGCGGACAGCGAGTAAAAGGCAACTCGCTGTCCGACCATGGACCATGCCCGGGTCGACGGCGCGTCGTGTTCCACGCGCGCCTCAAAGAGCTGTCAGCAAAATGACGGGGCCCCCTCTCAGAGGGCCAAAGCCTGCCGGGGTCGCGGGACTTATTTCCATCACCGTGACCCCGGAACATAAAGGGCTATTGAAGAACACCGTGGATTTTAGTCAATACAAGTCTGACAGTACCTCTCGCCCTGCCCGGGGTTCGGTCTCATTGGATGATTTTACAACGTAAAAAAAAAAAAAGTGCCATAGGATTTACAGGCAATCTATGGGCAATAAATATTACGAACAAAATATTTTATGTAATACAATATTTACCTACATTTCTTATCATGCATAACATACAACATGAATTGCAGTTTTTAATAAAAACACGAACATCAATTTCGATATTTTATCTTTGTTTATCATTTTATCAGTTATAAAATTTATGTTAATTCTCATTGCATTATGTAACGTTATCAAGGGAAATCCCTGTAACCCCGGTTTTCAGATCGGCAAGACAGAATTGATAAAATTTAGTAAATGTTATTTGTTGGACAATTAAAATCATATCAAGCAGCCATGTAGACAGGCGATAGAGGGATTATTATAACCTCCATTCAATCTACCAGCCTATTTTAATAATAGGTCTATATTCCAGAAAAAAACAGCTAACGACGATGGTTTTTTTGTACTAGGCTGACATAGACCTCGCAGTGGCTGCTGCCAAGAAGGCGTTCCACCGCTACTCGGAATGGCGTACCCTCGACGCTTCAGCCAGGGGTCGCCTTCTCCTCAAACTGGCTGATCTCATGGAGAGGGATGCCAAGTACTTAGGTGAACTGGAGACCCTAGACTGCGGCAAGCCCGTTAAGCAAGCGGAAGGCGAAGTTTTCTGGTCTGCTGGCATCATCAGATATTACGCTGGCAAGGCCGACAAAATTCTTGGCAACACTATTCCTGCAGGTATTTTGTCAATACTTTTATTAAAATGACCAAACACTTAGCTTTACTTTTTTATAAAAAACTAGCGGCCCGTCCCCGCTTCGCACGGGTGCAATAAGTTCTCTAAAACCCGGTCCCGATGGTAACAAGCACGAACACAAAAAGAATTATTCGAATCGGTTCAGCCGTTTTCGAGTTATGAGCTTAGCAACACATTTTGCGATCCATTTTTATATTATAGAAAGAAGATACGTAAACACACACAAACATGCTTTTGACCTCTTGACACTTAAGTCAAAAGTATCTGAAGTTAAACAGTGGTTAAAAATACCTTTGACAATAAAAACTTATTTAAATAAATAGTGTTCAAAGTTTGGCCGACTGCTGTTTAAATTACTGTGTTTTAAAATTTAAATATTGTCGTTATTCTTACTTCGTTAATAATGTTTTTATGTAAAAAGAAAATATTGTTTAATTAATGAGAAAGATAATATAATTATATATTATGATTGAAATGTGTATATCAAACCTGATAATTATATATTGCTATATATTGCTTTCTTTTAATCCTCCTAAATCAGTAAAGTATTCTTAATTCTTTAATTTGAATTTTATATGGGTTCTGTTTTAAAAATATCCCAAACTTCATATGAATATATCTTCACAATGTGTACTTAATTATACTACTCAAATACTTGATAGTGGATCGACAATTCCTAGAAAATAACTTCGTGTATCAAAAAAATATTGCTCGATTATACACCTATATCAACAATTTGGTTTGCCATACAAAAACAGAGTATATTCCATTTATTTAGCGATGTGACCTTGTACGCTGTTGTTTGCTAAAGACGCCATTGTATTTCAGATGGTGACGTCATGACCTTCACAATGAAAGAGCCCGTGGGAGTATGCGGACAGATTCTGCCATGGAATTACCCCATCCCCATGTTTGTGTGGAAAATCGCCCCCGCTTTCGCAGCTGGTGAGTTTTTGATCGAGTGGAGTTTGTTACGTCAGCAGCTCATCTTTATAATAATAAATAATAATAATAATATTCCACAACTATCACACAACGCCATCTAGTCCCAAGATAAGCAGAGCTTGTGTTATGGGTACTAGACAACTGATACACATACTTTTATATTTCTAAATACATACATATTATAGATAAATTACACCCAGACACAGAACAAATGATCATGCTCATCACACAAACATTTGTCCTGGGTGGGAATCGAACCCACGACCCCCGGCATAGCAGTCAGGGTCACTAACCACTAGACCAACGGGCCAGTCTCAGTATCTTTAGTTGTCACCTTTATAGTTGTATTTTTTTTTAGTAATTACGTAAAATTATTGTTCGAGATGGAAATAAATTTAATTCCATACAACTTCCCACAATGCATGCACTTGATCCTAAGACACTATTTTATGGACAGCGATTCAAATATTTTTAAGCAATTAAAAAAAAAAATTTTTACTCTTTTCTACTGTCTAATTCAAAATGATCCAGTAGGTCAGATAATAAAACCAAAGAAACAAAAACTAAGTATATTTTTTCTACAGGTTGCACAGTGGTTCTCAAACCCGCTGAACAGACCCCTCTCACCGCTTTGGCAATGGCTGCCCTGGTGAAGGAGGCTGGTTTCCCCGCTGGTGTCCTCAACGTGATCCCTGGCTACGGTCCCACTGCTGGATCTGCCCTGACACACCACCCTGATGTCGACAAAGTTGCTTTCACTGGATCCACTGAGGTAAACTTATTTTTAGAACCAATTCGCTGGTCTGCATAGAAATTACGTATAAATACCAAACTGTTTTGTGAAAACTTTCCCCATCATTTGTCGCGCCTTTGCCATTATTCTGGGGCCAGCCTCCAGTCTTATGTCTTATCCGATGCAACTGAATAACAGTATTTAATATGAAGTGACTGCCTATACCTATACATATTTGATCTTCACAATTCAGTGTAAATTATGAATCATAATTATGTTCGTCTGTATGTAGCTATTGAGGGGATTTCGGCTCCATATACTATTTAATGTGGTCCTGGCCATATCTGAACAAAATATTAACTTTCAATCATTTATCCCGTATGTTCACGAATACCAAATCTTTATCATAGAAATTATTTTTTTCCAAAATAATTAAAGCCCCCAATAATATTTATTTCTCAATAATTTTTTGTAAATTCTAAATATAAAATATAATTTTTGAGTAATTCCAAGCTAAATGTCGGCTTCGTCAAGTTCCGTGAGAGAAGCCATATAATCGGCTGTCGTGCTCGTAATATGAACCTTGAACTTTCTGCGAGAATCGATAAGACCCATTTCTAGATATTCTTGTAACTTTTGGCATGATTCCCATGCTTCAAAATTAAAGGAAACATGATAATTCCTTGGTTTTCCTCATATAATGTTATCTACAAATATTTATATCAGTAGATTTTAAGATTATAAATGACTTGACAAATATCGACATGAAAAACTACATTCATCAAATTCACGCCACACTTAGATAAGATAAAGAATATTACACAATGTTATGTAAATCATCACAATAATCGTAAATGAATTTGCAATCTTCTCAATTATAAAATAAATTAAATGAGTTTGGTCTAATTTCGGGGATACCTACGCCCGTGCGAAAGTTGTTGGTTCGATTTTTATTTAATCAAATCGACCAGTCTCTGGCAAACTGGACCTCACTTGCAACTGGCCCCGCGGATTCTATTGACCACATCATTTATTTTCTATATTTTTAGTGGTTAACTGGTCCTCAACAACTAGTGCACACAATCCAGCGCAAAATTGGTTACTCAAAAGATTCGTGATTCCGTGACTGAACTAATAATAAAATTGGACAGACGGTTTAAGGGCAGTGGGTCCAATTTGAGTGGTTCCAGTTGACCAAAGGGCAGCCACTAGTATTACATGTTCTTGTGATGAGCTATTTAAACATTAATACATTTACTTCTACTCAGTATTCCATACAAGGCGACATTATATTAGCAAGGCAAACTAGATTTTCATTACGTGCTCTGACTACTGATTCATAGAGGAATGTTTTTTTTTTTTGCACAGGTGGGAAGGATTATCATGAGTGCCGCATCCGCCGTCAACCTGAAGAGAGTCACACTTGAACTTGGAGGCAAGAGTGCGCTGGTCGTCTTCGATGATGCTGATGGTAATTTGTTATCCCTTATTATTCAGTTAGACCTCTTTCTCTCTCGAAACATAGGATAAGAATAAGATAGGAAACATTTATACGTATAAACTCGTATAAACATTTGACGCAATAAAACCATTCCGACTCCAATATGGGTTATGGTTACGTAATCAGAAAAGTGGGTGGACTACGACGTAGGTAGACAATGCCCTCTCTCTCTCTCTCAGATCAATCTGTCTAATTAAAGTGTTTATTTTCATAAACACTTTCTCCTCTCTGACTGACCTGACTCCAATCTTTAGTACCTAGTAGTTACCTAGGAAGATAACTGCTCACGTTTCTGTTTTGTTGACAATACTCCTATTCATAACTAAAATTGTAATTATAGTTCCTAAAATATTTGGAGAACTCACTCTTCTCATTTCAAACAAATGTGTTGTAAAGACATAAATTAAAAATATCTAGTATTTAATTTATTTATTTTTTTAAACAATTTTTCTGATGCCATATGACTGCCAATTGTCTTTTACACCTAACATATAATATTATTGCGATATATTATATGTTAGAGTGTGTGTATTTAACATATAATATTATTGCGATATATAATATTATGTTAGATGTATACATCTTTTTTTTAGCCTGATGCGATCACACAGTTCATATACGCAATGAATGTTTTATATGTTAAAAAACAGTTCCTAATTTGGAACAGATCTATATAAATCTTTATTGAACAAATTGCCAACATGAATGCAATTGTTCAAGTCAATTGACTAGTCTTTTTTTAATTGATTCTGAGAGCAAACTGCAGATACAAGCGAATGTGTTTTCATTGGTTCAATAAAGTCTCCATTGTTGTTATGTCATTTGATGATTTTAACAACCTGGCTAGCGAGGTTGTTGTCGCGAGGCGACATGTGGGACGTCAATACAGCAGTTATTGTGCCGATAGCCGTGTCTGCCAATGGCTTAATTGCCAAGAGCCTCGACCAACACCTGAGGAGGTTTTCGAACCAACACCTTTGTAGCTGGATCAAGCGCTTGATTCAGAAAGTAGGCGGTGGCCAGTAGTACTCCTGGACACGGCGCTTATTGTCACGAGGTTCCTCGCTCAAGAGCTCGGGACCCTATTAACAGTGCTGGTGGACTGCTGTTTTTATTTCTTTTTTTTTGTAGAAATAAGTATTTAAAAATGTAACAAATGAGTGAAAAGATGAATAAAGGGAATTACAATATCAGGTACTTATCCTTGGCGTGTTTTCTAAATTATATGACTTATCTAAATTACTCTTCAATAGATTAATTTCATGAGGCTGAACTTTATGAAAATTCATGAAGTGTTCTAGTTTTAACACGAAGATACCTGTTTCGAGGTATTTTTCCTTATTCAGTGCCAACCTTGATTTATTTTCTATAATTGAAATCTAATCTTTTCTAACTACCGTTTATATTTTTTGTTAATCAGCCGATAATTACTTATTACAATGAAATTATAATTAGCCCATTATCATCTTACTCCTTAGAAACAAATTCTGTAAAACTTAATCAGTCATATTTACAATCTATTATTGAACTTGGAACAGTGCGATAAGGACATACTGAATTTTTAATTAAATATTAAATAGCTATGTATAGCATGTTATCATCACTTATGAATTGGCATTCCATAGATGTAAATGACATGTTTTTCCTTACATGTCAACATCTTTGTCCATATAAACTTTTCTTTATCTTAGCTATATTGGTACCTATGAGCTACAAAAGGAACCGGATGCACTTGCATGCTAGTATTTTATTTCCTACTACAACTTTATCGTATTTGGTCATGTTCACTTCTACATCTGTAGAACGAATTTCACCAGAATCCGACCTGTTTTCCCGCTTCCTGATTCGGCCACATATGTCTTAAATTAAATGAAAAAAATCAGGAAAAATACAGTCTGAATTTCAAATATACAATGTAGGATTCATTCACGGACTTATTGTATCAACACAAAAAAGAATTGGAACGCAATGTAATTGAAGGAACAAGATGTGTCTAAAGCTATCTGATAATTCTGAGAGTTGGACATTCTCTTCACCAAAAACATGGGCAGTGGGATAGGATCGTTAATTTTATAATAAACTTTGCCCCATATTTTTCTCTTCAAATATTTTGTTGATTATAATTTTACACCACCCCTTCCCCCGAAGGCACTGACATTAATAATAATAATAATAATAATTTTTATTGACCAAAAAACATTTACAGACAGTGATGAAACCCTGACTCCAGAGCTAGGCTAGGATGCCTGTGTTTCAGGAGTCAGTGACTTCTTCCAAAACTTATTGTTACAATTTTACAAGTTTCACAACACATAAGAATTATTTTTCTTAAATTAAACAAACATAAAGTATTGGTAAAGAATAATAAAATAAGGATATAATTGAACAGAACATTTTGATGTAGATAACGTTAAACTAGTAGGTATTTTATTTATTATTAACAATTATTGTCGTAATAATATTTGTGGAGTAATTGATGCGTTGAGCGAATGTGTGAGTTTGTGGGATGTGTGTGTGTATTGGATGACGTGTTTGGTGATGTTGTGGGTGTGTGTGTATCGTGCGTGTGTGTGTGTGTGTGGAGCCTGGATCTTAATTTGTATAATATTTTTAATTATTGTCAGTCAGTAAAGCTTCAGTTTCATTGTAGTCCATTGCCATTAGCCAGAGCCTAACTTTCTTTTTGGACTCGTGACTTGTAAGGGGATTTATGTAGAGGGATTTGTTTATTTTATTGTATAAGTAAATGGACAGGTATACATGTTGCCGTCTAGCAGATGTAGTGCGGCAGTACAGGGATTGACAGGCATTTGTGATTGTGCGCTTCTTGTTGCTAGAGGTAAGATGTGGTGTAATAATATGGCGTTTGCTTACGATTTGTAAAATATAGCTTTGCCTTACAGTTAGCACCTCACATTTTTCGTACAGGACTTTGGTGGGAAACCTGAAAGGTCTGAAAGTCATGACTTTTAATAGGGATCTTTGGGCCCTTTCTAGATGGATCATAAATGTTTTGCAGGCACCACCCCACGCTACAATACAATACCCAAGCACTGATTGAACTAGGGCATAATATACCGAGCGTAGTAATTCGAGGTTAGCTATATGCCTCAGTTTTTTGAAAGCCCAGATCAGTTTCCTTACACGCGTTATGGTGATATCTATGTGTTTTTGCCAACCAAGTTTCTCGTCTACCATAACACCTAGATATTTGGTATGGGAAGATTGAACTATGACTGGACATGAACAATTTGTGAAAGAGGTCGGGTTACATGTGTGTAATTTTAGTTCAATATTTGTAGGTTTGATTTTTGAAAAGGAAAATTGAAGAAATGTAGACTTGGAAAGATTAAGTGTAAGCTTGTTAGTTCTAAGCCAATGATTTATTTTATGTAGACCCAGTTCAGCGCTACGCCTAGCCTCGTCCCAAGTCTCTCCGTGAAATACTATTGCAGTGTCGTCTGCATATGCAAAAATTCTTCCGTTTATTAATGACAGCTGGCAGAGATCATTTATGTAAATCAGGAAGAGACTCGGGCCAAGGATACTGCCTTGTGGGACGCCGTATGTAACCTGGGCATCTGAGCTAACGTGATCCTTGATTTTTACTCTCTGCGTTCGGTCAGAGAGGAAATCTGTAAATATTTTTAGAGCACTTCCGCGTATTCCAATGTTATTTAATTTATTCACTAGGAGAGGAACCGAAACGGTGTCAAACGCCTTGGCTAGGTCGAGAAAAACACCTATGCATTTTTGTCTCTTATCTAGTTTTAATGTGACTTGATCTATTAGTTCGCTTACAGCATCTTCAGTACTTTTTCTCGACCTAAAGCCAAACTGGGCGTCCGACAGAATCTTATTTCTATCCAAAAAGTTTGTGAGCCTACTATTCAAAACCTTCTCTAGTATTTTCGACAGCGTCGAAAGTACCGAAATCGGTCTGTAGTTTGTTACGTCATCTTTATTTCCTCCCTTGTGGACCGGAGTGATCAAAGACTTTTTGAATGTACTCGGAAAAATGCCCTGTGTAAGACACATTTCAATGAGTTTAGTTAAATGTGGAACGATAATGTGTTTGGCTCGTTTAAGAAATATTGCTGAAATGGAGTCCCAGCCAGTGGCACAGTCATTTTTTAGATTCATTATCAATGTCTCTATTTCGGCTTCATCGGGTGGGAGTAAGACGATAGAATTAGAAACGTGGCAGGCATCAAATTTATAACTATTTTGGGTTTGTTCTATTTTATCAGCCAGCAGTTTACCAACACCAGAAAAGTATAAATTTATATCATTAACAGCGTTTAAACTGGTCTTAGTGGGTGGCAACAGATGATTTGCATCAGTTTTAGGTTTTTTGACATTGATAATCGATTTGACTGCATTCCATTTTTCTTTTGTAGTTTTTGTATTTTGTAGTAAGGATATCGCATAATTTCTCTTCAACTTTTTCAAGAGTGTGTTACAGTAGTTTCGATACCTTTTATATGTCAAACTGGCAACTTTGTCTTGTGGGTTTTTAGAACTACTTTTGTGGAGTTTATCTCTATGGCGTATGCAACGCAAGAGGCCTTGAGTTAACCATGGTTTAAGAAGTCTTTTCCTACAGGGTTTTACGAGAACTTTCGAATATTTCTGTATTGTGTCCGATATGTGTTCAACAAAGAGTGTTGCAGCGTCATTTGCATTCGAGTTGCTGTTTACGAAGGAGAAGTCAATGGTTTCCAGATGTGCAATAGCTGCTTGATAATCAATTTTTTTGTTAAGGAATGTATTTTCATTTTTTTGTTTGGACTGGCAAAGGCTGACTAGTACTGAGGAGTGGTCAGTCACTGTAGAGTTTATTACAAAGACTTTGGCAGTGTAAGACGTATTCAGCATGACATGGTCTAAACAGTTTGCAAGTCTTGTTGGGTGAGTATGTGCTGGAAGTAGACCCAACTCTGCGATGAGGTTTAAGTAAGATGTGCTATTCCTATCGTTGTTATTCGATTTGATATCGATGTTAATATCTCCAATAATCATCAAATGCTTAGCTTTTATAGGGCGTAAAATCATTTCTAATGAATTGCAGAAGGTGTCAGTGCAATATATCGATGGGGATCTGTATACAGCTAGTATATAAATATCTGGATAAATTCTGAGTAGAAGGAAATTAGCGCCATTTGGGTCAGGTTCTTCAACTGTACATTTGATATTTTTTTTGACATAGATTACGATGCCACTATTTTGATTAAGCCAGACTTTAGAGGAAAATACTTCATAGTTTTCGATGTTCGGTATTGGTTTATGGTCATTTAGCCAACATTCAGTAAGGATTATGACATCGACATCAAAGGAAAACCTGGCCAGTTGCGCCTGAAAACCGTCGATGTTTTTATGAATGCTGCGTATGTTTTGTGTTACGATTTTTAACGATGTCGCCGCTGTATCATTTAATATCACATTACATGTTTCTGCATCACAAAAGTAGTTGTTAGCCACGGAGATCGTGTCCAAGTCAGAGGTAATTGATTTGTCATTAGCCATTGTAGTAGTTAATTAAAATTAGGTGATAAATAAATGGTTTAGCTAAGAACGGTTGAAAATGGAATGATTGAGACATTTTAGAAGTGATCCAGGTGAATTTGTGGTGCGTAAGTTTATTTGTTGTGAAATGGTTTGATAGTGTATGATGTATGAGAGTTTTGTATAGTGTTGACATTAAAAAAATGAGAATGAAATTTAAATATATCATATAGCTACAGAAAGTGCAAATGGAACATAGAATCGTTGATAGTCATTTATCCCGACAAAGATTTTTGATATCCGACTCGTTTTTGATCAAAACTTGTTTTTCGCCATCAGATTTTCGTAGAAAAACTTTTCCATAAGACGTCCAGCAAAATTTATAATTGTTATCCTTAGCATAATTTCTAGCCAGGTAGTAAAGGCGTTGAGCTTTAAGGGTCAGACTCTCTGTTACATAAATTGGTTTTGGTGGGCCTTCCAACTGAAGATGGGTAGTGTTTAATTTATTTCCGCTGTTTTGCTTATTAAAGTGTCGGACAGCTTTCATTATATTTTCTTTCGTCGCAGTGTTTGTGAGATCTACCATAAGTGTTGAGGCACCTTCCTTTTTGTGTATGCGAAAGACATCCTTAATCTCATGTCGTTGAAGAGGGACCTTCAAGATGCTAGCAGTTTCCGTGACAAGTTTACTTAAATCTTCTTTGTTTTCCCCTAGTTTTTTCGGAATGTTTTTAATTTCTATTCGGGACAAATTCATCATACGTTCCATGGTATCTACCTTGTCCTCAAGCTGAGCGATATAAGCGCGATCAGTTTTCCTTTCTGTTTCCAGATTTCCCATTCTGATGGCCATTTCGTCATATTGTTTTGAAACAAACTTAATATTATCTTTAATTTCAGCATTTTGAGCTAAAATTTCAGTCATGGCTGTTTGAATTGAAGTAAGTCTACTGTCTGTTTGGTCTGTATGTGCCTTCAAAAGCTCCCGAATCTCTTCCATAAAAGCCATATAGTCATCCACACGTTTACGTTTGCGTACATTAATATTTTCGGGCTCGCAAGCAGACAATTTTGGTGCAGCTACCGTTGTTTGTATGCATGTACTTGGGCTTGCTAGTGCGCCCGGTTCACTGCATACTGGTGACTTAGGTGGGGCAGGCTTTTGTGGCATGTTTAGTTATGTGAGATTATTACTTTAAAATATTAAAAAGTATTAATTAATTGGAGAAAATTATAGGTTTTGTGTAAATTTTCACACGGGAGCCAAAATAACACAAAAACAAAATCCAAAAAGAGAATCACTTCTTCGGAATCGAACTCGGACCTCTTGTTGCAGATTTGTGGTGTAAGCCGTCTAGTCAACTTGTCTTTACAAATTATAGTTGAAAATACTGTTCTATTGCTCCTCAGGGCTGTCTCAGACGCAGAAATTGTTTCGGTTTCTTGACCATATATGGTAGCAGTTTTGAGCAGTGTTGTGTGTTGTGACTCACCAGCCGTTCTCGAATCAGAGCGTAGCGCGCCGAGTGACTCACTGTTGTTATTTGCACTACTGTTAGAAGTTTGCTGTTTTTAATATTTGATTTCTGTTATATTTCCGCGTGATACATACAATTATTATTTTATAATGTCGTATACACTGCTATTTTCGTTAATTGTTTTATTTGAGCTCAAAATGAAGATTGCGTTAAATTTTGATTCTTATGTTGCGGAGCTACTTGTAACACGTCCGACACGTAGTGCGCTCGGAAGCGGAGTCCACAAGTTACTTACATTAACACAAGTTTACTCTTATTACAGTTGAAAAGGCGGCAGAAATCGCTCACAGGGCTGCCTTCGCCAACGCTGGTCAGTGCTGCGTGGCCGGAACCAGGACTTACGTCCAGTCTGGTATCTACGACAAGTTCGTCGCGAAAGCCGCTGAGATCGCCAAAAAGAGGACCGTTGGAAACCCCTACGAAGATGTTCAACAGGGACCTCAGGTTTGTTATAAAACATTAGATAAGATTATCATCATCTTGAGAACCTTGTTCCACCCAAAGTAGTCATCTTCCTTTTTGTGTAACGGCTTTCATAATCTGTGAAAGATTTACAACATGTTTTATGGTTTGAAAAAAATAGACACTCATTCTCACGCTCATAAAGACTTTAATTTTAACTTCATCACCTACTTCTAAAATAACAAAGCAGTCTAGTTCTGTCGAGGTGAAAAAAGGTGGAATTCGAAGTCGTTTGACTGAGATGATGATTATGAAGGTTGAATGTCAGAGAATTCGGTCATGATCCCAAATATCTCTAGTAAATTATAGCAATAAGAAAACATTCATCCAGGAGAATAACAATATCATTCAAAGTAAACCTTAAATAACAACATCTACTGTGCATTTCAGATTGACACAGAGATGTTCAACAAAGTCATGGGTTACATTGATGCTGGCAAGAAGGGTGGTGCCCGTTGCGTCGCTGGAGGTGACCGCCAAGGCAAGGTCGGCTTCTTCGTGCAGCCTACAGTCTTCGCTGATGTCAAGGAAGACATGAAGATTGCTAAGGAGGAGGTGGGTAGCGACGGTGTATTACTAACATTTTATGAATCTTGAATGAAAATGGCGCTCGTTATGTGGCATGTACCAAGTGGAGCTCCTAGGAGTAGGCCTTATATGAAAAAAAGTAAAGCGAAAAACAAAGAGAAGCATAATATAAAATTCAAGCCAAGCTTTTTCTCTTATTAATAAGAGTAACAAGTGGGATTCAAATTTAATGCGAAATGTCAAGGACATGATAATTATGGTAGTTTGGGAGAAATGCAAGCCATGGACGAGTGTACTACGCTTGTGCGACAAAACTACTCCGACTCACCATAGTTCGAATGCACGCGATGTCGACCTATATTGTGCGACACACTATAGGTCGATATCACCACGATAGTCTTAATTTCTTGAGCCACGAATGAACTCGTTTTGTAAGTTGCCTATTTAAAGTTTCTATGATCAAACGATTAGCTTTAAGTTACTAAATTGAATAAAGTTATCGTAGTTTTTGTAGTGGTCGGTTTTTTGAGACGCATAAATCCAAGGCCAGCTGTCAATTCTTTACTCAATGACCAGTTTCCAAACTTGTCGATGTTTCCTGATCAATAAATTATACTAGACCAGCCTCCGAAACTATTCATTTAATTTTTAAAAACCCTTCTCTTGTACTGTAATATATTTGTGCCACGGCAGGGTAATTTTGAGGGAAGCAAGTAAGGCAACCCAGACAACACAATTAAGATAGAGGAACGTCCATTTAATATATTGTGCCACGGCAGGGTAATTTTGAGGGAAGCAAGTAAGGCAACCCAGACAACAATTAAGGGAATTAGAGGAAGCGTCCATTTTAAAGCAATACAAGATTTTCCTTTTACAATTACATCCATTGTTTTATTTAGAGAAACCTACTCCATACATTGTACAAGGCGTACACTTCATGTACAAAGCTCGACTATTGAGAGCCGAGTGCTAGTATGAGTGGAGATTATGTCCTTTAGGGCGAATCGGCGGGCCTGATCCCGAACCTGTCTTAGCACACACACAAAGGGGAACTGAAGGAAAAGAGTGTTTTATAAATCAGTCAAGTTTAACAGTCCCTTCCACTTCACCCAGAGCTCAAGGACTTATTAGAAGGTTCTCTCCACAATAAAATCCCCGGGCAGTGGTATTATATATTCTTGGTGTAGCCAAGTTAATTGATTTTCAATGTCTATCTCTAGATCTTCGGACCTGTCCAGAGCATCCTCAAGTTCGACACCTTCGAGGAGGTAGTGGACAGAGCCAACAACTCCAACTACGGCTTAGGTGCTGGAGTCATCACCAATGACATCACCACCGCTCTTGCTTTCATCAAGCACGTGCGCGCCGGTTCCATGTGGTACGATATTTTAATCGTCTATTTTAAAATTAGTTTCTTCTTCAATATTAAATGTATCATCGTTGTACAAATTATTCTTACCTTCTTGATTACATTTTATTGTAACAATGAGAACAAATTCTACATGGTTACCAAAACCTTCCTGTTCAGAGGAAGCCTGTGTCCCAGCAGTGGGAAATTTATAGGCTGATTACGCTAATTTTATATTATTTTCTAGGGTCAACACATACGAACACGTGACTCCTCAAACACCCTTCGGTGGATTCAAGGAGTCCGGCATTGGTCGCGAATTGTAAGTATTATTTATTTTCATAAAAAGGAGAACGGTGATTCTGATGTTGTAGAAGCAGTAGAAATTACAATTACGTATAAATGGTTTGCTGTCGAATGTAATTGTTAACTTTACAATATTATTAGAATTAATTTTAAAACGTTCACTCAATATGTCTCCAATTTTCTTCAGAAATAACTTATCCAATATTATAGTTGAGCTACTAAGTACTTTCATAACCCTTTCATTTCCCATTTTAAATCCATTTTAAATCCATCCACGAGAAAGAAGGGACAAATTTGGCCATCTCCGCTCATACTACTGAGCGTTAACGGCCGCTGAACTTAAACGCTCTCTAATCTTTATTAGATTTCCTACTTTAAGAGCTACAGTACAAAGTTGAAAATATTTAAAAATACTATTGAGCGTTTACTTATATCACTCGCTAAATTTCCTTTTTCTCTACAATTTTTTTTTGACTATTTTAAAATGAAATTTTCATATTTTCAGGGGTGAGGATGGTATTCTGCAATACTTGGAGACTAAGACAGTTTCCTTCAGCCTCTCAAAGAAACCTCGCCTGTAAACGGACCAAAGCAGCAACTGAAAAAGCCAAATCCCCGCTAAATACGAGACTACTATTATTTTTATATACATACGTACCTAATCCTATACAATATTTGTTATTGATCAATTTGTGAATATACAAAAGTGTCAATTATTTTTTAAATTGTGTTTTTATTTTTATACTAGCTTATGGGTTATATTTAAATAATTACGGAGGAGCTCGTGGCTAAATAATTACAGCCGCACAGGCCGGTCTTGCGGGTTAAGCCGCGCTTGCCGAGGTTGGTCTGTGGATGGGTGACCATCTATCAGCGAATTTCCTCCGTGCCTCGGAAAGCACGTAAAGCCGTTCGTCCTGGATATCATTTGTAGATCTATAACAATTGTTACTGTTAGTCAGAAGCTCTAAAGTCTGACAACCAGTCTTACCATGGGGTATGGTATTGCCCAGTTCTGGGTTGTGGAGGTCCGACAGGCAGTCGCACCATGTAAAAACTGATATCCAGCTGAATCTGGTTTGACTAGAAGCCGACCCCAATATAGTTGGGGAAAGGCTAGACAGATGACTAGCTTATACATAGGTTTGCTATAATGTCCTTTATGTCATTTAGTCCGTTTCACGAAACGTCAAATGACAAGGATTTTTTATCGTAATCGTATCGATTTTGTATCGTAATATCGAATCCTCCCACCCAGGGTGGAACAAGAGGGAGTGTCAGACTCATACTGAAAAGATTCCATGGTGTTGTTATGTATGTTTCTTTAATAGTCCTTTATGTTTCCCGATCACAGTTACTTGTTTATACAGTTCCGCAACAAATGACAGGTTAAACTGAATTAATATTGGAGTTGTTTACACTATGGTTAAACAAATGGTTATTTCCATGCGTTTATCTTAGTAATTCAATAAAAATAAATTTTAAGAACATAATAAAATAGCAGATGCAATTTAATCGATGTCTGCCAAAATTGAGGCGAGAAACTAAAGACAAAGCGAGACAACTAAAGACAAAAGTATGGATTGTCGGTGTAAAAAGGTGCTTTCCAAAATGCAAAGTGGGCATCGGTAAATAGGATTAATTTAATTCAAGCGTGGTTTTTCGGCTAAACATGGCATCCGGCAATCTTGGTGTACGTGGCCACGCATTCATTCTATAATAAAATACAAGCTCATGCACCTTACTTTTTATTTTAGCTTTTTATATTTAGGTAGTGATAAACGAGGACCATGCTGTGTAGCGAGCGAAGTACCTATAATTAATTAGGATCATTATTTCGGTAAATATTGATTTATACACAACACAATAAATAGATTGAAGATAACAGATACTTGTCATTTTTGTTCAACGGACCATGAATAATTCATTTCCTACAAAAACAGTTTTAAATGTTTTTATAAGTATTTTCATTTTATAACTCTTCTAATGAGAACACTCCACACAATGCTTACGTTTATCACGTTTTTGTCATTATGTTTCATAGTTGCAACTTCTGTGTTTGAATATGTAAGTATCGTATTTAGTTTTGAAACACTTTGTAAGCTGTTGTCCGCAGCTTCGCCGATACAACTCAGAAATTATCTCACAGGAAGATAATACTGGGATAAATACTCAAAACTAAAATCCAAAATGTTAATTAAGGTTGTAAACTATCTGTGTACTAAATGTCATTCAAATCCATTCAATAGTTTTTGCAGGAAAGATTCACAAACTTTCACCCATACTCACAAACTTTCGTATTTGTAATATTTTAAGTAAGATTCCTTGCAGATCTAGTGGTCTAAAGAGCGACTGCTGCTGAGCATAAAGTCTTGGATGCGAGCATATTACCATCAACCAGGCTAAGACCTAGGCTCCGTGATTTCAATTGAAAAAGGACTAACACAAAGCCCAATAACACTGGAATCAATCCCAAGATCTCGAAGAAGATGATAAATGATGAACCGATAAATAATCATATCCATACATAGAAAAACTGATTTGCTTCTTTTCATTCAATTTCCAGGGAGAATTTGATTTAAAGATAACAAACTACGAAGCTTGTAAGGCACCTAAAAGGAAATACTGCGCCGAAGTTAAAGCATACAAGTTAAACGACGTGTGGATGAAATATGACGTCCAAATGTATGAAAATATGACGACTGTCAAAGTATGTATTGTGTGATAGTACTGGATTTTTTTTTCTTTAGCGTTGTACTCGCGTATTACCACAATCCCATTACCTCTCGCGGGACTATCTCATCAAGTAACCGCGACCCTGGAACTTAACGGAGGTATTCCACGAAGGGCACCCGCTGACAATGGCACCTGACCTACTTGCACCTTATCTATTCGACACAAGGCTCCTGTCTAAATTTTTCGTAGGTGCCAGGTGCCCTTCGTGGAATACTGTTTTGCGGTGGATTTTAGTCAGTACGAGTCTGACAGTCCCTCCCGGGTCTCACCGTCCTGTCGGGTGGGAGGACTCATTTGATGACCCCATTATCTAACTTCATGTATACAAAACTAGTTTATCGTGGTCTCGCTTTACATGATCTTTCCGCACACTCAACGGTCGGCTTATACTGGTTTTGCATAGCTTGATGTGTAACCGTGTGTATCTATTTGTACTAAAGTCAATATTTCATCAATTTCAGGCTATATTTGTGGGCACTATGAATAAAAAAGAAGTTATCAGAATACGGATAAACAACATGTGTGAACATATCTTCTTCAAACCACTGCTCAAGGCTCTTTACAACGTAACGGGACGCTGTGGCGTTTATAAAGTAGGTAAACAATAAGTTGGCGGTCTAAGGGGGAGGCCTATGTTTAGCAGTGCACGTCTTCCGGCTGATGATGATATGAAACAATAAGTTGCACAAAAAAAATAATGAAATAAATAATAATACATAATGTTCTCTTAAAATAATCACAGAAAACAACTCGCTCGCATATCCCTTACAGCTCTTTCACGGCATTGTTCTAATCAGCGAGTTAGTTAATAAGTATATAAGTATAGTTAGTTTCGAACATTTTTATACATAACATTTATGGTTTTATCGCTTGCCACCCCGCACTAAGTCACCGCTCACTGAGGCAAGGTAGTTAACGAGCCGAAACCAGGCAGATTTGAGTGAGCGATAGTTGACAATTTTGATACCTATCAAATGTAAAAAAAATGTGCCCACTGTTGGGACACTGGCTTGCTCTCCAAGAGAGGGAGTAGGCTGTATTCCACCACGGGGGCCCAGTGCGGGTTGGTGGTTGACGTCTTTGAATTTTTGGTTCTAAGACATGTCGGTTCCCTCACGATGTATTCCTTCACCGTTTTGACAAAAGTGAGGATGAAACCCACGACTTACAACTCGTAAGTCGGGGCCGATAACACTGGGCCAACAGTCGAGTTAAATAACATCTACTGATAAAGTCCACGCTAAAACTGAAGTCCTTTTGACAAGTGGTAGCTCGGGCTCTTGCAATAATCTCTTGAATTTGTATTGTAACGTCTTGTCTTGCCCACTTATCCTTGAGAATATTTATAGAATCTCTTTCAGGGTCACCATGTATTCAGTGTGGATATTCAAGCTATATCCCGCACTCTCTACGCTGGAAAATTCATGTATGGAAACTGGACATACAAGTCTTTGTACTTCAACGATGACTGTAACTTGCACTGCGGTATTCTACAGTTGATGGTGACGCCGAAGAAAATGTTCGAAACGATCTTTTAAATGTAGATATAATAAAAAGACCCTTAATACACTGTGAATTTCATTCTAATGCCATCATTAAACTTAGGCGATTCTCACACGTATACCGCCAAAACGCGGTCAAGTGGCGCCTCCACGCTCCTTCATCCTTTATGTTTCCGCCCAACCGCACCGACGAGCGGAATAGTGCAAGAATCACCTTATTCTACTTATCTATGAAAATCACCAAGACCTCTCTGACAAGAAATGAAATGGTCCTTCGACCCGGATCCTAGAAAGACTAAACCCACGACCACTAACTGCCAAAAAATAAAAATCAAACTTTTCTGATCATGTAATTTTGCGTAAATTGTAGTGAATAGATATCGTTGTTAAAATTTCTAACCGATAACACTAAATAAGTAAATGCTCTCAGCTCACCACTGAGAGATTGTGACAGTGGCATTGATTCTTTTTTTGTAACTGATTTCAGTTGACAATAACCATTTTGTTCGTTCGACCATGTAAGGATTACCTTTGATACCTACAAGTACGTACCTACCTAATAATAAATTGAAATGAATATGAAACCCATTCAGAAGCCATAATCATTTGTAGCCAACGAACCATGTTGTGGTTTGTAGTCAAATTGGAATGTATTTATGTATGTTGTGTAAAAATAGTACTACTTATATAGAAACAAAGATTAAAGATATTCACTTAATTTTCAAGCAAAATTCGACACTATGCTAAAGTATCTGGTGACCCTTTCATTTTATTTCATGTTATCAAAGTCATTTTTGGAATATGTAAGTAGTGATTTTCAATACTTTAAAGACGGTAACTGCTCGCGGGTTAGGCTCATCATAAAAATGTCTTCTTTTCTGTAATTTTTCAAGTCAAGAGTGAACGGGTTACTTCTAGGCAAGTGTCCTTCACCGTCGACCATATCTTCGCTTATCATTAGACGAGATAGTTGTCCAACGCGAAACTATCTTTAAAAAAAACAAAATGGACGCGTGCACAGTTGACAACAATACGCTCGCCTCTTACATGGAACTTGAACATAGAAATATGGGTACTATTTGAGTATTCCCGACTGATTTTCAATACGAGATATCACTAGTCGACATATTAGTTCCCATAGTTATCTTCAACTCAAGGGAACTGGTGAATTTGACAATTTATAAGACTGTACCATTTGTTTCTATTTTCAGGGTGAATTCGACATAAAAATTGCCAACTTTGAATCATACAAAGGACCTAAACGTAAGAACTGTGTTGAGATTGAAACAACAATTGTGAATGATGTTGCCTTAGATATGGATTTTCATGTGATTGAAAATATGAAAACAATAAAGGTAAAATATTGGTTTAAAGGAACCTAACCGAACTTCGGGGTGCCACAGACGTCTACTTTCAAAGGCACCAACAATTCTTGTGGTACTCCGAGAATCGGTTTGGTTAGGTTCCTTTAAACCTTGCACATGGAACTAAGTGCAGCGGGGCTCCGTCTACCTGAACCACGTCATGATTTTTTTCAACATTTACCGTGCTCTTAATGTTAACCCTAAGATTTACCAAGTGAATGATGGTAAAATTTCAAATCGCAAACCTTTTCGGACATTTACCAACTTATGCCGGTAAATTTTAGGATTTACTGGGAAATCTTAAGATTTTCCATATTTCGGCCTTTTACAGTAACACATATCAGATTGTCTGTCTACCTAGTCGGTGGCGCTTCCAAAGTTCTATCTTAGCAGACTTCGCGTACTTGATAGTTTGTATCATTTTTCTAGCCAGAAATCGTATTAGCCTTCTCTTCCATTAAATAAATTACAATTTTAAGGGCATTTTCTATTTTTCAGGCTAAGATTATTGGTTCAGTGCACAACAAAGAACTAGTGAGAGTAGAAGTAAAAAACTTGTGCGAACATATCTTCTTTAAACCATTGATTCAGGGTCTGTTCAACTATTCTGACCATTGTGGGATGGAAAAGGTAAATAAATGTTTTGGCACAAAGTTCATTAACGTATCTCTTTACGTAGTAACGTAAAATGACGACACAGAAGACTATTGCAAATATTTAGCGAAAATCGAAACTGTTAGACCCGTGGTGACTAAAACCCGTCCCGTTACAAAGCCACGTTAACCTAACCTAATCTTAACACAATCCTTACTTAGACGCTTTTTGCACCAGCAATTGCCAGCAACTGTTGATTCTGACTTTCAGGAGTTAGAAATAATGTGGTAGGATTTCTCCAATTAAAAAAAAACAACATTTTCGTGCACATCCGCTACTGGACGCAACTTAAGGTTATTTTATTTTTCAGGGTCGCTATCGACTATACATAGACATACAAAAAATTTCTCGCAACTTCTACGGAGGAAAGTTTATATACGGAAACTGGAAGTTCAAATGGAATTTTTATAACGAGCACTGTAACCTACAACATGCTAGTATGTTGTTTTCAATGACTCCGAAAATATATTCGGTTGGTGGTATATAATAAAGGAATGAAATTGTTTGAGATGAAATTGATTTTTTTGTCATCTAATTTTTTCTCATCTAGTCCTAATATAGAACATTATGGTACAAGTGTGTAATGTTGGTGATTACCGCTGAGGCGCCAGTGAGGGTCTTAAAAGAGCACACGTGTATCATACGACGTTTTGTTTTTCAACACACTTGTGAAGAAAATAATACTAAAATGCCATTTTATTAAGTGAGTAAAAAGTTTATTTAGAGAAACAATGTGTAAATGTGCAGTTGGTATTTATTTGTACTATTGAACATGATCTTTTTTGTTTCGAAACTTTTTTAAAAACAAAGCAACTAAACCAATTAAAAAATTATTTATTTTTTATTATTATAATTAATAGTACTTAAAGAAAACGTCACAGTTTGATTGCAGCAGGCGTAGCATGGCACCGTAGAAAGGGGTTTTCTTTCTACGGTGCCATGCTACGCCTACGGAAAAATAGACAAAATGACAGAAACTAGAAATATTTTTCATGTTTTAAGCATGGTAATGTAAAAAATATGGAAAATAACGTTCTTTTTTTCAATAGTGTACGAATGGTGTCATATTTGTGCAAAAAACAGTCGACTTGTGTAGAAATAACGATGAAATAACTTTGTCTTTTCTTGGTAGAATAGACATAGAATCGCCATGCTACGCGTGCTGGTGTGCCTAATTGCGGTGAAATTAGAGCCATTTTATTAGCAAGTGTGTTGAAATATTTACACACAGTCGGGTTCACTCTAACCGAGAAGCAAAAGTGAGACCTAACTAGAACTAAGAAACACGAAAAACTTTCTTGGAACCTTAGCTTAGCTCATTTTTATGATATGCTTTTAGCACATTTATTTCTTGGTTAAGAGTGAGTTATCCGCAAATATAAGTGCAATAAAGAAAAATGTCTTTCGACTCTGTTTCATCTAAGAATCATTTCATTGTACCGGAATAAAAAATGGGGAATTCGGAACTTAGTCGAATTTACCAAATAAACTTATGCTGCAAATGAAACCAATCCCAAAAAGATGTAAGACTCATAACAGAAGGAACAAAGGAAGATCAAATATTGTAAAGTTTCTGACGTAAAACAGATGATCTTGATAACTTATAAACCCTGGCATAGTAACAACCATATCAAAAACCTTATCTCGTTCATATTCTGTATCATCAGTACCACTAACATCACTTATTTCTGATTCTATAAATATAATAACCGAGTCCTAAATTTCCACCGAACGAAATTAAATACTCAGTTTTCAATAATCCATAGCAACCACATAATAATTTTACTGTTCAACGAACCATTTCATTGGTCAGTAATCACCCGTTTTTTTTACAAAAATAAATCCTAAAACGTAAACGTTAACAGCTATTCTCGTATAACTTTCTACAAAACGTGGACCTTGCTTGAAGTTAAATATGTTTGTCAAAATTCTTATGCTGATCGCGGTTTATATTGTCTACGTAGAACCAAATGCTATGAAGGAATATGTAAGTTGCTATTCTTGAACTTCCAAAATCTTCCATTGTGCATTGATCCTTCAGTTA
Source organism: Agrotis ipsilon (assembly GCA_028554685.1). Classification (NCBI taxonomy): domain Eukaryota; kingdom Metazoa; phylum Arthropoda; class Insecta; order Lepidoptera; family Noctuidae; genus Agrotis; species Agrotis ipsilon. The sequence continues at coordinate 11,324,365 of CM052965.1, forward strand.
AATAGCAGGAGAATTACCATTAAAAAAAAAACAATTTGCCTCTAATGGCTGACGTCTTTTGGCTCACAATATGACGGAGTTTTTTAAACCTTTTTGAATGAAGAATTCTATCTTCTGCGCGTGATTTGTAAAATAGGAGCGTCTTATGAACTGAATCAGACGGCTGGTTGGTAGCCGGTTCAAAACTGCTCGTGCTACGAATATGTTATATAAATAAAAGTATTAACAACATTCTCATAACTTTTCAGGGAACTTTCAATTTAACGATAACACAGTTCGACATGTGCAAAGGGCCGAAACAAAAAGATTGCGCTATGGCAAAAGCTAGCGTAAACAACTCCTCGACATTAAATTACGATTTAATTGTTTTACAGAACGTAACACCAACAAAGGTAAGGAATTGGAAAATTCGTGGTCTAGTTGAGAATACGAAGAAAAGTGATCAAAATGTAATGAACTTACATGTAACACAATTTTCTGTTTTCCCCAGTTTATTTATACTGATTGTCTGACAATTTCAGTAAATTATGCGGCCTAAACAAATGTCCGTTCTTTGGTATAGTTCGTCGTTACGTTGAGCTCCTTGAATTAAGAGTCGAGCTAGACGATAACTGACAAATGTTTGCACTGACCCGGAAAGGTCCAGTCAAAAGGTCCAGTCTGTTCTTTCCTCAAAAGACTAACTCAGTCGTTAAGCTACATGGCCCTCGTATGACTACCAATTTAATGTCTTGACTTTAAATTCTAAGAGGCAGTGACCTCTGAGTTTGTTTCGGCTTTTTCTTCTCAGAGTAGTCAGGTACGAAACACCGGCTTCATCTTTTTTGTAAAAGACGACGTATAAAAACGTTGATATTAACCTACTTGCAAAAATAAATATAACATTACAACAACTTTTTCAGGGTAAAATCGTTGCTTACTCCAATGGAAAAGAGTTCCTAAGACTACAGGTTAAGAAACCATGTGAGCATCTATTCTTGCGACCTCTGTTTAGCACACTTATGAACGTAACGAAAGATTGTGTTATTGTCAAAGTAAGTATAAGAAACACCGGCTACTTGTACCAGAAAATTATAAAAACTCTCCTACTGATAACATACAGTATATTCAAGGAGGCTAGGAGCTCGTGGCTAAAAAAACTACAGCCACTCAGGCCGATCTTACCTGATAAGCCGCGCTTGCCGAGTTTGGTCTGTAGAAGGGTGACCATCTATCATAGCGAGCTTCCTGCGTGCCTCGGAAAGCACGTAAAGCCGTTGGTCCCGGCTGTCATTTGTAGATCTTTGACAGTTACAGTTAGACAGAAGCTTTAAAATCTGAAAACTAATCTTACCATGGGGTATATTGTATTTCATATTTGGGTAATACGATACGTTACTGGGTTGTGGAGGTCCAATAGGCAGTCGCTGCATGTAAAACTGACATTCAGCTGCATCTGGTGCGACTAGAACCCGACCCCGATATAGTTGGGAAAAGGATGCAGATGATGAATAATGCAAAATTCTAAATGCATGATAGGTAGTTCATTTTAACCATTCTTGTAACAAAAATGAAGAGAACTAACATTACCCCTTTTTATTTTTACAGGGACACTACAAATTCAACGTAGACATATTGGGAATAGCACAGTCATATTTTGGAGGTTCATTTGTTTTCGGCAATTGGACATTTAAGAGTCTGTTTTACAATGATGTTTGCAATTTCTCTTGCGCAAACATTCAAGTAGTTATGTCTCCGAAAAAGGACCACTAAGAAACCAACCATATTCACAGAAACCATAATTTTAATGCTCTTACATGCTGGTTTCTGAATATGGTTGGTAATCTTGTCTTCAAATCAATTCATATTTTCACGAAATCATTCACAAAAGCTACTATCCGGCTCGAAGGACCATTTTAAATGTTTAAAGAAACAAATACAAACCCTTTAGCATAAAAAAACATAATTTAATTTCAAAATCACTAATTAAATGACCTATTTAGTATGCTGAATTAATAAACTAATAAAATAAGATCGAAAAACACCTCCATAACCTCAAAGCTGCCAGCCAACAACTTGATGATGATAACCGTAACTCAACCAGCCATGTGCTGGCTTTTAATGGCTAAGACAACGAGGCAACGCCGTATGCCCCTTGTCACGAGAAAATAATTATGTTTATTATCAGACGCCACAAGACAAGGCACACATTATAGGTTTTTTTTTAAAAAAATACTTTGTAATAGGCCCATTTCAGCATAATGCAGGACGACCGACGCTAATTTACAAATGGACCTACAAAGTACACCCTTCCCCTTGAACAATCGCTTTGGCGACGAAAGAACGGATTCATCACAAACATCAGCCTATAAATATTCCCACTGTTGGGACACAGGCCTCCTCTCTGTGAGAAGGAGTTATCAACGCGGGCCTAGTGCAGATTGGTAGATGTGGGTAGGACACAGTTTCCGCACAATGTTTTCCTTTACCATTCTGAGAGCAATGGTGACGAAATAAATTACAAAAAGTAATATGTTTGACTGGGTTAGGACGCTTTTACAGTATCCCATGAAACCTTTTTTTTATCGTGGTAAAATCATCAAATGAGTGCTCCCGCTCCGGACAGGGCGGGAGGGACTGTCAGACTAGTACTGACTAAAATCCACGGTGTCCTTCAATAGCCTTCTATGTACCGGCGTCACGGTGATGGAAATAAGTCCGCGACCCCAGCAGGCAGTCCCGCGACCCCGGCAGGCATCCCATTATGCTACCTAGGATAATGCAACGATTCTCTACATCGAAAATCGTTTTAAACGTTCAGAAGTTTTGGTCGAATAAAGAAACTTCCGAACTTACAACCTCGTACACACGGCTACACATCAAACTATACAAAACCAGTATTAGCTGCTCGTTTATTGTGAGCGAAAATCGTACAAAATGGGACCAAGATAAACTGGTTTTGTATAGCTTGATGTGTAGCCGTGTGTACATACATGAAAACTGACACTCCTTTTATAGGTAGTCTTTTGTTTGTGAGTTTTCTTAATTCGACCATAATTATTACATCTAATTACTTATTATCTTCTTAATCTATTGGCTGCAATACTCAAAACATAATGCACTCAATTATATAGTAAAATAAAAAGCAAACAAATAGACGAATCACAATCATTTATAACCAACGAACCATGATGTGGATAAGAGTCAAATTGGAATATGTTCTGTTTGTATTAAATAGTATAACATTTTAGAAACAAATTCATTTCATTTCAAAAAATTGGTCGTTATGCTCAAATATCTCGTGGCAATTTCGTTTTATTTCATGTTGTCAAACTCATTTTTGGAACATGTAAGTTATGTTTTGGTACACTTCATTAATGGTAACTGCTTGTGGGTTAGGTTTAACGAAGAAAGTATTTCATTTTCTGTTCAGTTTTTCTTCTCTTAACTTTTCATTTACCAGTCTAACCGAATGCAGCTAATCTGTCACTAACATCTGCTAATCTGATCTCCACGACTTGTCACCAATCGTCGTACCACGTGTGTCTTAAAAGTGTAACTGGAAAATAACCCTTATATCAACGTCGAATAATATGCCTTTTTGACGTTGTTAGTTGTTTAAACAAGTGTTCAACAGGATGTTTAATTTATTTGTAGTAAGACGTCAAAATATGTTTACCAACATCTAGACTTTTTTTTCTGAAAGATGTTGGGGTATCAAAATGGAAACTGACGATCACCCACCCATGGTCTGAGACAGACTTCACAAAGGGAATTACTCTTTGAACGTCGTTACCAAATAGCCACCAACTTACACACATTGTAATTGTAAGCAGCTTGGAACTTACAACTGACACCTAGGAGTGTAGCAATTTTATCATTTTCCTATGTCTATCCCTCATGCCATGCTGTTTTTTTCTTCCATTTTGCCCTACCAGACGACACAATATCATGTACTTCTTCGGAGTGGTCCAATTGAATGGATTAAATGCTAGAAGCTCGCAGTATCTTCATCTCACTGAAAGAATCGGCACTCTTTTGAAATAATTTGAAATAAATAAGCTCTGAACATTCATACCATTTGTGTAAATTTTTAGGGTGAATTCGACTTAAAAGTATCAAAATTAGAACCTTGCAGAGGCCCTAAACGCAAGGACTGTGGTGAGGTTGGGATCAAAATTGTGAACGACGTTTTGTTAGACATGGATTTTAATATACTGGAAGATGTGAAATCAGTTAAGGTACGAGTAACTACATTATCATCAGCTTAACGCAGCAGTACACTGCTGGAAATAGTGAGCCTCTCGGTCTCCGTCTTTACATTATTTTTTATTAAATAAATAACGATCCTCTCAAGAGAATCTTTCATTTGATACATTCTGATTTTAGGCCAAAATTATCGGTATGATGGACAACAAAGAACTACTGAGACTCCAAATCAAAAACTTATGCGATCATATCTTCTTCAAACCATTGCTCCAGGGTTTTTTTAATAATTCTGAACATTGTAGGGTGGAAAAGGTGGGTAATCGTAAAGGTTTTTATAAGAAAGAGAATTAGCAGTACTTACTCAAAAATTCCGTAACAATTAGGCCATCATCGCAGCTCCGCTCGTCTAGAATGAATCTTTCATAGAAAATTTTGCGACCGAAATTCTGATTCCCATTCCCATCCAATACCAAGACTAATACCATTTGGTATTAGTTTACTTCCGAATTTGTTTTGTATTCCTAACGAGTACCAAATTTTAACACCAATACCAAAACAAGTTTGTAAAAATTAGGTACAGTCAGGTCATTAAAATTAAAATACTTTGACTGATTTTAATTAAAGTGTAAAATGACCTACACAGTTTCTAAGAACACCGACGATATCTTAAAAGTCCGCTATACCATTTATGTCCAAAGCTATCAAGAAGGGGGTGGCGGGGTCTGAAATATCCCCTAACCTGTCCAAGTCGGTGTGCCCCAAGACCCGAGCTCACTTCGCTCTTGCATCGATAGTATGTAATTTATGTACAAAAAGTCACGTTTTAGTATTCGTTAGTTATAGATTATTTTTTTATTCAATAAAATGTGGTACTCGTTGGGAATAGAAAATAAATTTGAAAATAAACTAATACCAAATGGTATTCTTGGTAGTCTTGGTATTGGATGGGAATAGACCGAAAACTGCGACTCACGACTCAAAAGTTACGCTCGTTTGGCCACATCCTTAAAGTAAGTTAGTTATTCAGTTCGATGATGAAGAAACCAGAAACCCTTAAATAAGGCCATATTATTGTTTTTACACTTTGGTTTTATTTCAGGGTCGCTATCAATTACACGTAGACATACAAGCGATTTCTCGCAAATTCTACGGCGGAACGTTCATTTACGGAGACTGGAGATTCAAATGGATTATTTATAACGACAACTGTAACTTTCACTGTGGTACTATGTTTCTTACGATGTCCCCAAAAAAAATGGTTGATTAATAAATATTAAAGAAATGAACTTGTTTGTATTAAAAAAAACAATGCCACTTTTCGTTGTAAATTGATAACCCAAGAACGGGCTCATCTTTCCAAACCAAATGTTTAGGCTTTGTTCGGACTATTTAGTAGATACCTAGTTTATCTCAGTTTGCACAAAATCGGTCGAGCGGTTCTTCGTTTATCACATTTTTTGGTAAGAAGCGAAGCACGCGCCGGGCCGTTAGCTGATTATATTTTGTCTCGTCTAGGTGCAAGAAGTAAAGGATTTTTCAATCAGAAACATCTTAGTTGCAACTACTGAACCTGAGCTGACGGCAAAAGGCTCGCTTACATTAGACGTAGGTAGGTGAGACTGGGATGCAATTGGCGAGATGTGTATGTTCTGTAGGTACACCTCAACCTAAACCTTTACTGATTATAAGCGTAATGCCTTATACAGTCCCTACATAGCAACGAACACTACGTTTTTTTCCTTAACAATGAGCCTTTGAAAGTGGTTCATAAATAGATATATGGGAACCTTAGGCCGGGGGCCACTATCAGCATCGGCACGGGTGAGGATTTTAGGTGATAAAAGGCATTAACTTCATGGCAATAAAGTGGAAATTTCCATGATATGTGATCGTAGTAACAAAAATACTGCTTCGGTATGCTTGAGGCTACTGCATCGGAAGCTTTGAGGCTGCTTGGGGATACTTCGGAATCCTTCGGTACAGTGTCGCCTGCCACGCCGCCGGCGTAAGGGCAAAACGAGGTCTTGCACTGCGGTGCGAGGTATATCCTTAAGAACGTTGCAGCATGCCAAGACATAGTTTCCGACAGTGTGCGCTTGCATGTAGGAATGCTGAAGGATCCCTTTCCTTGCCGATGCCGTTAAAAGAGCCCGGCTTATCCTAACTTGGAGAATGTCAATCAAGTCGAAGCTTTCCGTTAAGCTGTGTATAGTCCGTATGGTCTATATGAAAACCGCGGTTGTATAACTTTACGACTTTAGGACTGCTTTTGAGACTCTACAATTATCAAAATCTGATTAATATTGTATCAGATAACATCGTATTAAATATCTGTTGTAATCATCATGCTCAACTTCTAATAATCGCCAGTAATCATTAAAGAATTTTACTGTTCAACGAACCATTTCATTGGTCAGTAATCACCCATTTTTAACAAAAAAGAATCCTAAAATGTAAAAGATAACAACTATTCTCGTTTAAATTTCTATCAAACAAGGTACTTCCTTGAATTTAAACATGTTTTTAAAAATTGTTTTGTTGATAACAGTTTATACTGTCGATGTTGAGTCAAATCTTCAAAAGGATTACGTAAGTCACTATTCTTCTACTTCCAAACTTTCCCAATGCTTTTTTAAATCTATTTAGCAATAGTTGTTTTTCCTAATTCCCATTATGTTTTAAAGCTCACATCTACAAGCTCACAACATAATGAAATGATATTATTATAAATTAGTCTGTGTCCCACTGCTGGACATAGGTATCTCCATTGTTTCCTACGATCATGACTGTATGCCACCTTTTTGTAATTCACAAGACATCCTCTTCATCCCGCCCTCTCCTTCGAGGTCTACCACGGCCCCGTGTCGATCCAGTAACACGATAATTTGAACATTCTTCTAACTTTTCAGGGAACTTTCAATCTGACAATAACACAGTTTGACATATGCAAAGGACCTAAGCAGAAGGACTGTGCGATTCCGAAAGCGACAATCAATAAGGCCTCTTCTTTAGATTTTGACTTGACCGTTTTACAGAATGTAACGCCAACAAAGGTAAGAAAATCGGGAAATTCGAGACACAGTTACGTACAAAAATGAATGAGCAAAATGGAAAGCACATTCTAATGTAATAGAAATACAAAATATGCTCGTACATAATAACATTTTACACCTAAAGGTAAAATGGCAGAACATAAAAAGAAACATAATACTCGGCGCGGCGTGTCATACAAACACAAAGGCGGCTCGCAGTGTGCTCGGACGAGCCGTACCCACTTGCAGGTTGATACAGTATGTGATACGTTACATGCAACACTGCTAAGTGAGTACCCAGCTTTATATAGCGTCTAAAGCTGGGTTCTCACTAAGCAATGTTGCATGTAACGTATCAACCTGCGAGCAGCCTTTGTGTTACTTACTAGCTTAGAGCTACAAGCGGTTCGTAGCGGGCTCGTGGCTACGTGCACACTCACTTGATACCGTATCTGATACGTACCTGAATAATATAATATTTTTCAGGGTAAAATCGTCGCTTATTCAAATGGAAAGGAGTTTCTTAGACTACAGGTGAAGAAGCCGTGCGAGCATCTATTCTTGAGGCCTCTGTTCAGCTCTCTTATGAATGTAACAAAAGAATGTATTATTGTCAAAGTAAGTCAATGAAACATACGAAATCTAGAAAAAAAGTACAAGCAAAGTAACTGCAACTATGACTTTTGTAGCTTTTTAGCTAGTATGTTTCAAACATCTTAATTTTACCACTCGCTTTGTGGTCATAAGTAAAGTATCTATCGTCAGAATTTGGACTTTACCATACTCCATACAACTCCGTTTTAATTTAGGATCGGCGCAGTTTCTTTTTTATTCATACTGCTATGCTGCTCTATTAATTTGAGATTTTCATGTTCAGTAATGATTATATTCTGATTACAAACGACCAGTGCGGTAAACTATTCAGGAATAATAAAATGCTATGGCTACTGGTTACCTATTTATACTCAAAATGATCTGACATTACCCTCATAACATTTTTACAGGGCCACTACAAATACAACGTTGACATATTGGAAATTGCCCAATCATATTTTGGCGGTACATTTGTTTTCGGCAATTGGACATTTAAATCGCTGTTCTACAACGAGGTTTGCAATTTCTCCTGCGCAAACATTCAAGTGGTAATGTCTCCGAAAAAGGACCACTAGAAGACCAACCATATTCGTAGAAATGATCATTCTATCTTACATAAGTTACATATACATGATGGTTTCTGAATATGGTTGGTAACCTTGTTTTCATACTTTCATGAAATAAAATTCATTGGTATAACAAAACTTAATTTTATTCCTTAATTAACAAATAAATTACCTATTTACTAAAGTTTTATTTTGGATTTGTCATGCTAGAAAAGTAACCCTTCACTTTGAACCGTCTCTTTGGAGACGAAAGAACTGATTACCTCCATCATATCAGTTGAATGGACAATCTAAGTTGTGATCGAAATTGATGCAGTACATCCCTCGTGCCCTGAGAAACAGAAAAGGAAAACATAAGTATAGAAAATGAGGTTGATGATCGCGGAGGTCGTATGACTTTTCAGAGAGGCCTCCGAAAGAAGAAAAAATCAAAATATATCGAATCGATCGAATGTTGTAGTTCAAGCCTATGCATAAATTCGTTATTCTTAGACTGTACTGTCCCACTGCTAGAAGACCCCCCTCCCCCCATTTCCTTGTTATCCTACCATCTTCTTAAAAGTATCAGAAGGTACTTACGAATCGGGAACATCACCAAGTATCACGGATTTTCTGTCGGACCTGATGCCCCAATGTCCTTTATCCTTAGGGCATGTGCTGTCGCATGGTATGCCAACCAGACGGCGTTTTTTACGCACACTGGCGGCGAAGTAGCATGCACTCATGAAATGGCTGCAACGATTGACTTCTGCATAAAGAAATATAATTATCAGTATACATATGGGAGAAATACGAGATTTTGTGAAATTCGACCCCTTAGGGGTTCTTTTTAGGATGTAGATGCTACCTAAGACGGGATTTTGTGAAATTCAATCTTTAAGGGGTTGTTCTTGAGGTTTAAAGTTTGTATAAAACTTCACAACTTCAAGTGCTAGGAGTCGCAAATGTTTAGTGGTTTATTTAGATTTCCCAGAAGAATCCCATAAACAGGGCGGTCGGTAGCAGACTTTAGACCTTGCTAAACAAACCACTCCCGTACTTACTTAAAGCATGTCCTTTACACCCGGGTTGTATTCGCCCACCATTGACGCAGAAGTCCGCATGGCCGATCAGTCCCACTTCTCCGAGGAAACCAGCGTTTGTATGTATAACCTGGACCACGTAAGCATCATCCCTGCCTAGACGGAATAGGCGAGACCCAAAGTCTGATACTAAAGGTCTACCTGGATCTAAACCTGGGAACAAGAAATTTAATTGTATGGTTCATGTTGCTTTGTCATATTTGTCATAACTTAAAGATGCAAATGTTTGTGTTTGGGAGGATCGTTGATAGATGTTACACGTGAAAACCACTAAACGGATTTGGATATAATTTTACACATGGATAGATAACTTAGGTTTGAATGCTCTCTTGGGACCACTGCTAAAACCTACACTAATATTAAGTATATAGAGGAAATATTTGTATTTTTGTGTGTGTGTTTGTAGTAAATAAACTTAAAAACCAATGTGCCGATTCCAGAGCCCTAAGGAACATAGGCCACCCGTGCGAATCCGGGACGGACCTCTAGTTTTATATAAATAGACACCATCTTGTTATGAATTTAGATGACACCGCTGAAGAGGAGCGGTGACTTAGTTCAATCCTAGTAGTCAATATTTCTCCTCCCAGCCTCACATCCCTCCAATGCACTGGCAGTCTCTGGTGCAATGATAAAAATTACCTACATTCATATTGTGTACGTTTCTAATAATTTTGCCGATTAAAATAAAACATTCACGTCTAAGCAATAAAACTCATTTTACAACAAACAGACGATAGTTCACTGACAAGTTGAAATCCAAGTTCAGTATTGCCAGATAAAGGTATACTCCCCGTTTGGAAGCTGTCTGTGTGTGTCTCGTTCTTCTCTTTGCGGCAATAATAGCTGGAACATTTGAGCACTAAGCTACTTTATTTTTATCAATCAAGCTCAGAAAGGACTTGGAGACAAAAAAAAATATCTCACAGGTAATTTATCGAATTCTTAATTCAAAATTGAAAAAGGTAATACAAAAATGAAAGAAATTAAAAAAAAAACTTTTTCTACTATTACAATAATTGAATATCTATTAATCATAATCAGCCACTTCTATTCAATTTCAAAGAAATAATTCCAAGCGTCTAGGTTGTAAAAAATACTGGCAACTACTCAACTACTAACTCCTATCAGTTTGCCCGAAGCCGGCTTTGGGGACGTACGCGAATAGTGTAGTGTATTAACAGCTGTTAATTTTTACACAAAATGGTGAAAGTGGACGTCAAATATACTAAGGTGAGTGTAGATTACATGAAATAAGTAATCAATAAGAAAAATCGTGAGTATTCAGGTATTATTTTGTTCGTAGTTGTTAGTTAAAATATTTATAGATCGAGTAGCAGTGGGTGGCCGGCCGGCGCGACGTTGATAACATGTTTTTATTTTTTATGTATAGAAGTTCATTACATATGATGCAGCCGAAGAGAAATGGCTTGATTTCTTTTTTCTAAAGAATGAACCACATTTTTATATAATACTAGCGGCCCGTCCCGGCTTCGCACGGGTGGAGGACCCGGTCTAAAACCCGGTCCCGATGGTTACAAACACAACAAAAAAATAATTATCCGAATCGGTTAAGCCGTTTTCATGTTATGTCGTGACAACGGAAAACGGGTTTCATTTTTATATATATAGATATAGTAAAATATTTATAAAAATGTTGTTTATCGTTCACTGTAGTAACAGTGAAGAAAAATCAACAATGCATGGTAGAAAAAATCAGACAAGTAGACTTGATAAAAATAAACGAGTGTTAATAAATATGATTGAACAATCTTATTGTTATCCCACCGTTCTGCTATCACTAGAAAAACAAACTGCTCTTGACAACAGCCAAATTAATTATCAGGTCAATTAAAATACATTTCCGATAAAAAAGTTTTAAATACCTACCTACATATTTAAACAAGGTGAGATTTTACAATAACTTTAGTTTAGTTTAGTTTTTTAGTCATTCGAGGAAGTCTGACAATCCCATCCGCTCCACCTAAAGCGGAAGGACTCATTAAAATTTGATGACAAATTCATTCAAAATAGGTTTAGGTCTCCCTTTTTGCTTGTGACAGGTTGCCGTTCCATTTTTGGCCAGACTTGTGATAATCGTAAAGAAAGACAAAGAATCGAATATTTGAATACTAATATTTTTAACACCAAATCCTTGTGATGGGAAGAAACTATCACTTGTTAACCTTGGGCCGAAGTTCCAGACTCCTATCCCCAGAGTACCTTCTACGCACTGTGTGCAAAATCCCGATATTAAAAAACCGGTTTTACTAAAGCCACGGTTAGCATTATCCTGTGCAGAATTCCTAGCATATCCATTGCACGAGGTAATTGCCTTCTGAGAGGAAGAGATCAATTTCATATAATTGACATGACGCGACTCTTGGCAAAGGAAGTTTTGTTTATTGAAGTATCAGTTTAAATGGAGGAGAAAAGATCATACATCTTGTAAAAAAGTAAATAAGGACACCGGAACAAATCAACCAAATTGTGTTTGATCAAATTTTAACCTCATTCAACTCTAACACAGTTGTTCATCAACAATGAGTGGGTGGATGCAGTCAGTAAGAAGACCTTCCCCACCATCAACCCTCAGGATGAGAGCGTCATCACGCAGGTAGCTGAAGCAGACAAGGTAAGACTCTGTTGCTTACTAGCTACTAAGCCAGTCAAGAACACAGTTAAAATACTCAAACACATAATTATAAATGTGAAGAAGCTATATAGGCTTATGAGAAATACACCTACCTTAAATAGCTCGTAAACAATAACTGCATCAGTAAAAACCCAAACTATTAAACGCTAAGACATGAATGCAATTAAAATTATCAGTACGATAAGAGACATTAAAAAAAAATAAGAAACTCTTGAAACATTAAATAAACTGCAAATTGATGGACTAAGATAATGAAAATGTTGAATTATACAACGTGTAACGTTAAAAGCGCAAAACCTCTCGTGGGGTAACTCAGCACATGTTACTGAACAATGTTTGTTATAAAACTTTTGGAAATTCGCAAAAAAAAAATGATTTTTCATACAAAATGAGAAATTGATCGAGCCCATCAGTATGAAAAACTATTTTTTTTTTCGCGAATTTCCTAAAGTTTTATATTTTTACATTGTTCAGTAGCATTGGCTGAGTTACCTCACGAGAGGTTTTGCGCTTTTAACGTTACACGTTGTATAGAAATTAATAACTTTTTTTGTATTTTTGGAAAAATCGTCATACTATGCGAGCTTCCCAAGTGACCAAGCAATAATAATGTTAATCAAGACAAAAATGTCGTCAAAGTAAGAAACTGTTCTAAATCACATTCTATTTTATAGGCTGACGTAGATTTGGCAGTAGCTGCAGCCAAGAAAGCCTTTGCTCGCTACTCAGCATGGCGCACAATGGATGCCTCACAACGTGGTCTACTAATTCTCAAGCTGGCAGACCTGATAGAATCCCAAGCCAGATACTTGGCAGAACTAGAAACCTTGGACTGTGGGAAGCCAGTCAAGGATGCCGAGGAAGAAGTGTACTATGCAGCGACAGTTTTTAGATACTACGCCGGGAAAGCTGATAAAATTTTAGGAAACACTATCCCTGCAGGTAAACTAATTTATAACTAGGCTTATTAGAACAACTAATTATATGAATGCCTAAAGAAATCTCACATAGATTGAAGTGAGCGATCTGCCGCACCTACATCATTAATTTAATTAACAATAACCAAATGTGTATAATTTTCTTCTCTTAAACTATCATCATTATTATATCCGCATTGTTAATATTATCTCTCCTAGACATTGAGATAATTCATTGACGTCTATTGTCACGATCTTGTAAGCCCTATTTGGCGTGATTGCATTGCAAATGTAACTAACTACCAGCTCAGCTGTTCATTTGTTATCCAGTTGATAGTGTTTTAATATCAAGGTTCCATGCGTAATATTTACTAATGTGATATCGTTACATTGTGAATTCATTTAGATAAAGGTACCAAGATAAAGTGATGCAGTTTCATTTCAATCTATGTATAAAATATCGGACACAAGCTGTGACTGATATACCACGTAGCGTCCTCTGTTGGCGCGTGGCGGAAACAGTCAACAATAAATGTCACCTTGTTCGCCCCACTCGCCTCAAGATGGCGTTAGAAGATAAGGACTTTAGCACATAGTGAACGACTGTTTGCGCTGCTCGACACCAGAGGCGCCTTTTTTATCAATGAACCATTGTTATATTATGAATGAATGTTGTAGTTTTTTCCACTCGACACCAGGGGGATTGCTGTTGGCAACAGTTTCGAACATTCCAGAATTTTCTAGAAAGCTGAACCGGAAGTTTATCGTCTTCCGTGCACATTTTGCCTATTGCAATCGTTCTGTTCGCCTCGGGATTCGAAAGAGTGCACATGTCTCGTGTTTCGTAGCGCGTTAGATAGAAGTATCAAACTGTAACCACGCAAGTTGTACCTGTTCTGAATTAGCGAATGTAATATTTTAAAACCTATGGAAATATAATCTCCTAGTGGTGAATACTGACTTTTTATTCATCAAGTCCACTCCGTCCTCTACACAAGCCTTACTGGCGACACAAAGTCTATCATTTTTATGATGCCAAACCGTATGAAATTCTAAAGGTTAGTGAACTGTACTCGTCCACGTGAAGTTACTCTTAAAATCTACCCTATCTTCTCAACAATTTTCGTTATGATCCTCACATCAGATTTCTGAAACAATGTCCGAAATCTTATGGAACAGTAGGCAGTCTATTTTGATGCATGCATCTTTTTCTAGCAATCAGAGAAGTTTATAGAAAAGTTGACTGTTCTTTGTCCCAACACTGGGAATAGTTGACATTTTGACTTCTCACCTATAGACGTGTCACCTATAATTGGAGACTTTTCGAACTAATACTACAGTTTAACCAGATCATTTTCCTTTTGTTTTTGTAGCTTTGTTTTACTTTATTTATTTTCTCTTACAGATGGTGATGTTTTATCTTTTACTTTGAAAGAACCTGTAGGTGTATGTGGACAAATCATACCATGGAATTATCCCATACCTATGTTATCGTGGAAAGTTGCACCAGCGTTAGCGGCGGGTATGTATAATTTGTTTATTACTACAATTAACAATCTACGTATTGTTTAATTAGCGACTGTTTACGATCTTGTTAGTAAGGAAATGTAAATATATATCTAGCGTACATATTTGCTTTTCTATTGTAACTTAAATGTAGATTATGGATAAAAATCCAAATAAGGTAATTACAGAAATCAAGGACTTTTTGCTTGTTAATGAAGAACAAAGTCAATATACAAAATTGGACTAACTCCATCGAGTGGCATGGGTCGTCTTCCAGCCCAAACTGAAGCTAATATCAGTATTTTTTCGACTGCTTAATTCAACTCCACCACAGTTACTGATTAATATTTTAAATAAATAATTTTCCATTTTATTTCAGGTTGCACAATAGTCCTAAAGCCAGCAGAACAAACTCCCCTTACTGCACTAGCAGTGGCTGCCCTCATTAAGGAGGCAGGGTTCCCTGCAGGGGTTGTCAACGTGGTGCCAGGGTACGGACCCACAGCTGGAGCAGCGATTACTCATCACCCTGATGTTGATAAGATAGCCTTTACTGGGTCCACTGAGGTATGTCGCTTTTATGTAGAATTCTTTGCTACCATTCAGTAAATATTAGAGTCAAGAAAGAGAAATTGAAATTCCAAGTGCATTCAATTGTTATAACTGCGAATTGAACTCTGCATTTTATATTTTAAAAGCTTGACTAACTGTTTTGACTTAGATTCTGCCGAATACATAGTTTTCTGAAAGAAGGTATGTTCCAATTAATTTGATTTCCAGCCTCTATGAAGGCAAAACCGCTTAAATGCTAAATTTCACTTAAAATATTTAGTATGATTCTCGTTTCCTGACTTTTTCCATAAGAATGAAACGCTCTTTGGCCTTTGTAGATGGAGTATAATTTGCTTGTTTTTGTGAGTCCAGGTAGGCCGTTTGATTTTGGGAGCAGCGTCTGCTGTAAACCTTAAACGAGTCACCTTGGAACTCGGAGGCAAAAGTCCTTTGGTGGTCTTCAATGATGCTGATGGTAACTATTATAGGATTTTTACTACAACAATGTCGACTCTATTCGAGACATTCAGATTTTTGGCCAAAAATATTTTTAGAAGGTCTTACTCTTGATTCCAGCAGTATCAATTTCCTGTGTTCAATTTAAATATTAGGCAAATCCGTCTACTGCCGTAGGAAAAAGGACTTTCATGATAATGACAATTAATTCGGGACATTATCTATTTTAGTGGAAAAAGCAGCTCAGAAAGCTCACGCAGCAGCGTTCGCAAATGGTGGACAATGTTGCTGCGCCGGCACGAGGACCTACGTCCAATCTGGTATCTACGACCAGTTCGTTGAGAAGGCTGCTGAGATCGCCTCCAAGAGATCTGTGGGCAATCCCTTTGATGATGTACAGCAAGGACCTCAGGTACGACTTTGAATTTTTGAATTGAATCAGGTTCCTGACGCTAACAAAAATAATGCAACAACATCAAACCATGAAAAGCTTGTTTCCCACATTTAAAACATGGCATTGATGCAGTATGGTTCTTACCAAACTCCAAAAAGGTAGGCTCTAATGTGGGATTTCAAGTGTTGATTTACCTATTCCTACTTTTACAAAAATATCGATATATAGCTATCGAAACGCCTGATAATAAAATATATTTACGATTTGCAGATCGACAAAGACATGTACAGCAAAGTGCTAGGGTACATCAAAGCTGGTAAGGAGGGTGGAGCCCGATGCGTAGCTGGAGGTGACAAGGTGGGCGATAAGGGGTACTACATCAAGCCTACTGTGTTCGCTGATGTCACTGATAACATGAAGATTGCAAGAGAAGAGGTAAGATTGAAGCCACCTGCTGCTGCTCACATCATGTTGCATATCGTGATCGTTTCACGTGATTCTGACTGATAACTGATTTGTGTTCTTTCGTTTTAGCGTCACTTGTAGTGCAAATGAATTTTTTCTGACTTTCTTTCTATTATTAATTATTTCTTGTCTTTTATTTCGAACGGTGGCTTGTTTATCGACAATCGTTTTTGCCAAATTATAATTTATTTTCTTGTCCGCATTATGTACTTTCCTCTGTTTTCTAGGCCTACCGCTGCTAAACACTTATAGACCAGGCGGCGTAGAAAACATCCGTATGCAAAATATGAGGACCGAGTTTTGAGTTTTTTTAAATATTTTTAGGATTGTCAAGATATATATTTTCGATGTTGCCAACAATTATCGTGGTCCAAAAAAAAAATCCGCACCTTGGTCTCAGATCAATAAAACGTTGATATTTGTGGGTTTCGATCTGAATAAATTTCATAGGATATGGAATTACATACTGATTATACTTTATTATGACGAGATCTTGTTATAATGATTAGCAAATATAATTTTTCTTTTTCAGATTTTCGGTCCAGTTCAAAGTATCCTCAAATTCGACACATTCGAGGAAGTCGTCGATCGAGCTAACGATTCTAACTACGGTCTTGGTGCTGGAGTCATCACCAATGATATCACTACAGCTCTTAGCTTTGCCAAGCAGGTCCGAGCTGGCTCCGTCTGGTAAGTGTTCGTCTTAAGATAATTATCATCTTTCTGCCCTTGTTCCTTTGCGATTTCTTCTTCCATTCTCTCCTGTTAATGTATTTTATTAAAATATCAATTTAGCTGTGTTTAATCTAAAATACTATCGTTGTTTCTTGTGATAAGTAATTTGGATCAATCAATCCAAAACCTTTTTCATTATTAACCGTCTTTACGAAGGTAATTTAATTTCAATATTGTCTTTGACACAATAATTGTTCTTTCCTCTCTTATTTTAAACATCTTTATCTCATTCTTTTAGTGTCTTACGAATAAAATTATATTTATCTTTATTGATGTCTATTTCAGGATCAATACGTATGATCACACAACAAGTCAGACTCCGTTTGGTGGTTTCAAGGACTCTGGTATTGGCAGAGAATTGTTAGTATTGGTTAATTAATCTCCTACAGTTACTACTAATTTTTAAACTGCACTTTCAGTAGGACTTACCGGGATTTTTTGTCTTATCAATATTTTACTACCCTGATTTAAATTCTTCCCAAAATTACTAATCGAGTAATTAAAATACATCTTGTTGCCCTTATTCCATTTTACTTGGGATCGGCGCAAAGACATGAGATTCAATCTTATACTTGCTAAATGAAAATTAATTGAGTAGAATAATGGGGGAACACCCAAATACCCCGAAATATTTTATTCCGAATTTCGATATTCCGATTTTCAAAACTCCGAAGATCATAATACCTAAAAATTACAATGTCTATTATTTAGAATCTCGAAATTTATTTGACCGAAAATCGTAAGTCCGATTTCTTCGTTTTCCGATTTTCACATATTCGAAAAATGTAATGCTCGATGAGTTCTCATTCCGAAAAACGAAACTCCGATTTTCAATATTCCGAATAAACTGATTTTTCGGAATATTGAAAATTGGAGTTTCGTTTCTTATTCTACGAAGTCTGCTACGAATTGCTGCAAAACTGGCTACAACTAGTTGTGTCTACCGTAATCCTAGAGTGTTATTTAAGCCTGTGTAGGCGCGGAGTGGCGAGACGTATCCTATAAACTTTCACTGTTTGCCTTCAGGATTGTTATTGTTATTAGGAGAACTTAGGATCCAAGAGCGAGCGAAGCGAGTTCGGGACTTGGGGCACCCCGACTCGGTTACTTTAAGCCTTGCTCACAGAAGTAGGCTCCGTCGATCTTCCTTGGTAGGTGGTGGTCAACAAAAGGACCAAGAATGCAAGAGCGAGCGAAGCGATCTCGGGACTTGGGGCACCTCGACTCGGACAGGTTAGGTTACTTTAAACCTTGCTCACAGAAATAAGAGCCCCGCGAAACGGGGCTCCGTCGATCTACCTTGGTAGGTGGTGGGCAACAAATTGAATTAAAATATTAAATTATCGGAATTCTAATTAATCGGAACTTTAATAATTGGAATTCGTGTTTTTGATGTTTCGGAAAATTATTATTCGGAATTTTTGATTTTCGGTCTTTTGAAACTCGGTATTTTGAAAATCGTAATTATAAACGTTAGAAATATTGAAATTTCGGAATTGTGAAAATAGAAATAATGATCAATCGGAGTTGTAATATTAGGAATTTCGAACCATTCGGAATTATGAATAGCGGTATTTTGAAATTCGTATTTATGAATTTCGGAATTAAGTTTTTCGTATTATCGTAGTGTACCCGAATAATGGATATTGTTAAAGTAACCAAAGAAACGACTATAAGCGACACAAGTCATTTGTATAAATAAATCACAAAATAATATTTTATGCTTTTCAGGGGAGAAGAGGGTATCAACCAATATTTGGAAGTTAAGACTGTCACTCTGGCGCTCCCAAAACAACCACAGCTGTAAACTGAAATATTACGTAAAAATTTATTAAAATAAGTATACAATTATAAATTACATATTCGTATAACACATTATTTTTGTACGGACACTTAAAAAGTGCACTTAAATTAGGATATCGATGTTAAACACAATAAATTAATTATAAATAACCAAATACATAATTTATTTTAGAATCCTCAAGTCTAAGATAAAGTATGCACATATTTTTATGATTCTTGAAGCAGAAAGAAATAATAAGTGAGTGAATGAAATGTCTACCAGTGCTGTAGCCACAAGATCAAGTTCTTAAAAGACAGGCCCGAATCGACGGGACCTGCCAAACTGACGGGGTACCTATAGGTTCCCGGTGATGTCTGTCGGGGTCGCAAGATTGTCTTAAAAGGAAAAAATTACCCTGGTACGCGTACAAGGTAAATTTCAGTCGGTAAGAGGTTGACAGTATGGACTCACTTGACGATTTTTACTTCGGGCTGTCTGGCCCGTAACCATCCCAACCAGCCTGTCAAACCACAAAAAGAGTATGGAAGTGTAACTCACCAATAATCCTATACTGCTTCTCAGTGAGATGATTGGAGATCATGCCGCAGATATGGGCACCTAGGGAATGTCCCACACAGGTGGTCATCTTAGCCAGAGCACCGGCTTGTGTGATCGCAGAGTAAAGCTGAGCAGTGCATTGAGCTGCTTTCCTGGTAAATGATTGGATAAGTTTAATCCTTTTTATCCATATGGTATTTTCTCTTCTATGCCTGTCGATAGGCTCAAATTGTAGCAATTGTATAAATTTGGCCAATAGTTGTCTTTGTATAGCATTTCATCGTCAGACTCATATTTTTATCCAACGCGACGGAGAAGAGGATGACTTGTTGAGTATGACCGCGGTTGCCTAGATGGTAAAAGCGTCTGGTGTACTGAATCAGGAAGGCCTCAGGTTCAAGTCAAGCTTGCAATCAAATTTTTATTTTCTAAGAAACTTCATCAAAATGTTCAGAATTTTTATTTTTGTTAGACTATCGTCAAAATTCAAGACTTGGCTAATTTCCAAAAGTATGATCTTTAACATTGGGATCAAGATTGTGACCGAAATGCGTTAGAGCATAATATTAAATCAATTCAAATAGACTTACTTCATATTGGACAGCGCAGATAGGTAGCAAGGGAACCTGGTGAGAACTGACCAGTCTACCATGAACACGTTGTAATCTTTGCGAGACAGGTATGCTGTGAACATAAAAATACAGAATCAGAAAAATCTTTACAGAGACAGAACTTATAGACTATTTGTTCGCAAGTTGGCGCAGTGACTGAACTATTGGCTACTGCGCTGAGAGTCGCAAGTTTGATTCTCTCATGGATTAAATAAAAACTAAGAAAAGGACTTCATGAAAGCCTTTCTAATATGAACAAGTTCTTAAATAAACATGAAAATAAAATTAAAGGCCGATAACGGTAGTAAGTATTTCAGATAAAATTATTTTCCTCATAGTATTTATAGGTTGTAAAAATCATCAATAATGCGTCCTCCCACTCTGTATTTAACGCAAGGGACTGTCACACTCGTACTGACTAAAATCCATGCTCCTTCAACTGCCTTTTACGTCATAAAGCAGGTGTTGGCTGTTTGAGTTTTTTTTTTTTTTTAATAATTGTAATAGTAACCACGATACAAGAGAGATTTCAAACGTGGAACACACACAGTTAAAAAAAGACAATGTAAGTAGATGAATAAGTAGGCGGAACGCTGTGGCTTAATTACTGGTATAACATAATGGTTGCAGTTATCTTTGCTGTGGACTTGACGACTTTGTATTTGTAATAGAAATTCTAGATCTTATCGGACTTGAAGTAACAATGTTGTGTTTTGAACTGCACTTTCTCTAAAACCTAGGGATAGTTATGAAGGTCATTAGGCCTGTGGTGTTCACACACCACAGGCTTGCAACCCAAACCATTACTGGTTCGGGTTGCCAGATAAAGGCTGACTGATTTTATCATGTTCGAGGACTCATCTGATGATTCACGATAAAAAAAGTGTTTTTTCTCTCGTACACGACAGACGGCAGCGTAACAGGAATTTTAAATCAGCACCGTTCCGCCTTCTATACAATAGTGCGTCCTCTCGATTCTACATCACTTTCACACTTTCGTTGAGTGTTTTTTATCGTTTTTTGTCTGCACGCTGAAATTGCGAAACTGCTATACATAATTGATCATCCATTCTTCCGTGAGATGAATGCTTGTTAGGTGTGCAAGTGAATGTTTTACTTTGCTTTTGTCCCCAACTTCATCCGTGTGAAACTATCTAACTAATATCAGAAACAGAAAATACTGTACTTTGATGAAATTATTAAAATCTAAACTACTAGACCAATTTTCACCTGTATCAGAGAGTAACATACGCCTCAAATTGCACCTGCGCGAAGCCAGGGCTGGTCGCTAGTCTATCAATTACTACGAGTATGTCCCAGTATGTGTACCTAGTTCATGTTCTACTTGCCTGTGCGTCAAATATTATCGATATCCGTTCAGCCGCTAAAAAGGAAAAGATAACAGACACACAAATGTAATAATTGTACTTTATCCCGATTTAATATACTTCCAAATAGGGTCACGGGACTGTCCGGGGTCGTGGGACTATCTAAAGTGGCCCCCGTCACTCCAGAACTTTAGGGTTTACTGAAGGTAGACCATGGATTCTAGTCAGTACGAGTCTCACCGTTCCTTCCGCTCCACTTACGATAGAAGGACTCTTTAGATGATTTACCACGTTAAAAATAGTTATTTGTTATACAAGAGTGCAAAGTTGATTTTTAACCGCGTGCTCATGTTTGATGACCGAGCAAGCGAATGATTCTAAATTTGAATCACGAGTGCAACGAGTGATTCAAAAATTAGAATCATGAGTGATAGCGAGGGAATCAAAAGAGCACAAGGTGAAAAATCTTTGCACTCGAGTGCAACACGTAACTTTTCATCCCACCTCAGCGAGGAAATTACTAAATGCAAAACAAAAAAAAACAGATGTACAATCGTATAAACACAAGATAGGCTTTTATTTCATTTCAGTTTAGGTATTAACTAAGACATTATTATAGAACAGAATAATTTTTAAATTAAAACAAATAATACTTAGGTAGTATATAGTTGAGAACTACTACCTAAGTATTATTAAGTTACTTATTTTTATCTTGGTTTGTCATAACATAACAATAAGACGTGAAATGAAAACCGCACAAAGCAAATAAAAAAAGGTATAACAAAGTACTGAGCCAAGAATGTTCCGGGTCTGAGATTTTAACAAAATAATTGTAGATTACGCTCCAAGGGAGGCGTATTGAATTCCGAAGCAATACTGAGGATTCTGGGGGTGAACCTCCGTCCGTAGCGTAGCGAGGAGGTTCAAGTGTTAATACCCGAAATAAACGAGGGAATAAAGTTAAAAATCCTTTGTGAAGCAAGGGATTCGAGTTAGCCCAGAGCAACGCAGCCTTACACCCGAGGAACGCACTCTGCTTTCCCACCTAAGGCGAGGAAACAAATTATATTTTTAAAATTTGATGTTACCACATCAAATTTTAAAAATAGAATTTGTTTCCTCGACAACCTTCGAACGTCAAGTGGGCACCACAGCAAGCGATCAGCTGTTGCGGTCATCGGCCGCCATTACTGCTGCTTCTCTTTTGTTCATACGATGTTCTAAATTCAAATTTACTTTATTCACTAGAGGATAAAAACGGCTTTTACTCACTTGAGGATAAAAACGGCTTTTACGGTCAGATATCGAAGAGCAAAAGTACCCTTTCCGAGATGGGGGGATGAAAAAACATATTTTTCAGACTACCATTCAGGCAGACCCTATATGTATATAAAAATAAACTCACCATCTCGAATAAAAGTCATCGGTGTTTTAGAATGAGTACCATTGAAGCCGTGAATGATGAGAACATTCTTCCTTGATTTTTTCCATCCGAAATCACGAAGGAGTTTTGGATACCGAGGATCAACAAAGAATTTGTGTGGATTTTCACTGGAAACATGAGAAGGAATCATTTAGATCTTTGTTGATTCGAACCTATTACTAATCTTAATCCAAGCTAAAATTACATGAGGCATGCGGACGGCGAGTAATGGGTGACTCGCCGTCCGATCATGGACCATGCCCGCGTCGTGTTTCACACGCACTTCAAAGAGCTGTCAGAAATCTATCCTCAGAATCCCGTAATGGGCGAAAGCGTGCCGGTTTCGCGGAACTTTTCAGGCAACCGTGACTCTCGAACGTAAAGGGCTATTGAAGGATCAACGTGGATTTTAGTCAGTACGAAGATCCACGCGTTTCCACAAAAAAAAACTAAAAAAGTATTACATCTATGCGGAAGTAAGTTTGTTTGTTACTTTTTCACGCCTAAATGATTAAACCGATCATCCTGACATTTTTAACCGACTTCAAAAAAAGGAGGAGGTTCTCAATACAGTTGATATTGATTTTTTATGTATCACCTTGTCAGGTGTACGTTGTTGGAGTCGTTATCACAAGTTTTTCGTGTTTTACCGTACAGGGTTATTGAAGTTTTAGTAGCATTTATTGTAGGAATAATGAAAAAAGCGCCTGTAGTGTACGAACGAGGAACTATACATTTTCCATCAAATTAACGGCATAGTTCCAGTCTACATTACTTCAAACGTGAAAATGCCATAATGGCCTCAGTATTGATTGTCAAATTCTAAGCTGCAGAAGGCGAAGCCGCGGACAAAGCTAGTTCCAATATTGCTGAGAAGTTATTTATAAATATACAATGTTTAATTCATAAGTCATCGCTAAATTGTTATTAGAAATCGAAAAGACGATACGATACGATTTGAAATCCATGGAATCTTCCACGGATTTCAAATAATCGTCTTTGGTATCTACCAACACGTGATCCTAAAACTGGTATTAAATCAATCTGAATATACTTACGGCGTATACATAAAGAAGTTAATCTCGCTGTCGGGACACTTCCACTCTCTCTTCATAACACATCGAAAGTAACGGAAGTCCAGCATGGACGCCATATCGCCATCCACTTCGGAAACTGTAATTATAGAAAACGGAACTATTACTATCCATTCAAACACTTTGTAAAGGCTTCCGCGGTAAATAGAAAAGCCGAAGAGTTTGTTTGTTTGAACGTGCTAATCTCAGGAACGACAGGTAGACATATACAGGGTGAATTTTTCAACTGGGCGTGGATGGCTACTTTCGAAACTATGAGGAATATCGAAAAACGTTGAAAGGAGTCTCGAGGCCGATTTTGACGAAAACTAAAACTGCATCATTGGATTTTAGAAAAATCAAAAATCCTGGTCAGGAATCGAACCCGCTGATTTTGGAAAAAAAATCACACCCTGTATTATTATACCGTTAGATAGTGTTGCTAATAAGGATCAAATTCTGGGAAGTAATCATATACGGCAAACTTAAGGAAAACGTATAATTACAAAAAACTGATTAATCTTCAAGGCAAAGACTGTATTTGAAACATAAGTTACCGTTTCTTCTTTATAATAATGCTATTTTAAGTTCAACTCAATAATGTCGTGTTGCTAAGTACAGTGGGATTGTTGAAACTTCAAATCCAGTGAGACATTGAAAACAATGAAATTTTATATTTCGAATAAATTATGGCTCAGTAGATGTAAAGTAACATGGAAAAATAGCAATTTCATAAAAATCAGCCATTTCCTTAAGTTTGCCGTATATGATTACTTCCCAGAATTTGATCCTTATTAGCAACACTATCGAACGGTGTAATAATACAGGGTGTGATTTTTTTCCAAAATCAGCGGGTTCGATTCCTGGCCAGGATTTTTGATTTTTCTAAAATCCAATGATGCAGTTTTAGTTTTCGTCAAAATCGGCCTCGAGACTCCTTTCAACGTTTTTCGATATTCCTCATAGTTTGGAAAGTAGCCATCCACGCCCAGTTGAAAAATTCACCCTGTATAGTTCAGTGACTAAACGGTCGACTGCTGCACTCGTGTTGCGGTTTCGTTTCCAGCACGAATGCCCGTATAAATATTGTATGATCAAAAATCAAGTAGTTGTTCCATGTCTGGGTGTCTGAGTTTGGCTGGCACCCAAAATACAGGAGAAACTCCTACTGTGGGGCAACGTTTAAAATAAATTCTATCACTGCCAGCAATTCATCCTGAGAGAGAGAGGGAGACTAAACAATTTATTTATGATGTAAAATACAGTTTCGATTTCTAAAGTTTGCAAAAAAATCTTATAATTATGTAATCCTTTTTAAAACCATAATTTTTTGCATGATGCAAAATAGAGAAAGTAGAATTATCATAATAATATGAGCTTCTATCTTCGACTTCTCGTGAATTTTTGAACTATAACTCCACTGTCCGTCCGTCTGACACCAGACTGTATCTCATGAACCATTATAGTTAGACAGTTGAAATTTTAACAGATGGATGTAATTCTGATACAACAATTACTAAAACCAGAATAAAATAAATATTTCAGGAGGCTCTCATACAACAGACTTAATGTTTTTTGGCGTTTTCTATATATGTAGTGGTTCGGAACCGGAATTGGTGCGCGAATCCGACGCGCAATTGGCCGCTATTTTTTCGAATTGAATTATAAATTCCGGCGTTTACCTCCTACATACAGACAAAAACAAATTATTTATAAACATGTAAAATATATTCAGAGGCACCTTAAACGATGATCCTATAGCTATTAACTTTACCAGGGAGAGTGAAGGGGAACCCACTGTCTACACTATAGCATAACATGCACTTTCACCACCGGACTACTGGACCGGCCAGTTTGTATCTAGCAGATAGGTAGACAATCAGGTTAGGTACATTTACATACTTACTTGTTATGAAGGTGCTACACAAGTTAATTGTTACAAAATAAACTAGAAATACCATGGCTAGGAATAGGTTTACTGATTTGATTTGTCCGGACATCATCAACTGCTTATATTTTTTCTATCTATGGCGACCGAAATCCAGAATTTACGTTGTAATTTTATGTTGAATACGAATATTAATTTACATCCAGATGTCACAAAATTATTTTTTTTTTTTTTTCTGGCGCATGCTTCTTTTAGATGCCCCGTGAGAGTTTATAGAGTTTTGTCTGCATTTAACGAGGAATAATTAAAAATGAATATCGAATAAAATTGAAAATAAAAATGATCGGGTTTCTTAGAAAATCTTCAGTTATTAAATTAGGTTTATTTGAAATATAAATCCTAGTCAATAGGTAAGACATATCTCCTGCCGGAGTCACGGCACTGCCTAAACGAGAAACTGTGACTCTGGAATTTTAAGGGCTTTAAAAGTTTAAAAGGACCACGTTGGATTTCAGTCAGTACGAGTCTCACAGTCACTCCCGCTCTATCCAGCAGGGCTATTGGCTAACTTGATACCTAGTCGCATTGACCAGCGGTTGTCAACTGAACTTGGATGGCTTGATACCTGTTATGAGGCTATGTTAAGGAGTGGAGTGCCTCAAGAACGTTAGAATAGTTGATTTTAGGAAACATTTATCAGTTTCATTGCAAATGCAAAAGCCAATACGAAATTTACCTTTTGACAGCTATTTGATGATCACCATACAGACACCGGCGCGGCGGGACGAATAATTCGATGAATTTACGACCTCAAAAAAAGTAACAAAAAGTAACATAGATCTTGCAATCAGTGAAACAAAAAAAATGCTGATGTCCAAACCTAAAGTTCACAATCATAAAAAAATATATTTTGATTGTTGCTCTTGAAAATTGGTTAGTTTTATAGTGGGTCTTCTTTTTCCTCTGAATATATTTCAAACATGTTTCCATAACTGCCTGAGTTGAATACAACAGTACCTTTAAAAGGGCTTGTTTATTGCTTCGATTACCAAAGAGGTCATTAATTGTGGTTGAGGGTCTGACATAATACGTAATTGTACCAGAGTGAAACCAAAACAAATTCGGAACAAGAATGCCCTTTTTAAATATCAATGTGAAACTTGAACTTTGCGACTTGCAGAAGAATTTCTCCTCAAAATAAAAAATAATAATTAAGAATCGTCTACAGGTATTGAGATTTAAGCAGTCAAAATTTTGCAAGTAAATTTAAATAAATTGCGGTGTAACTGTATTAAGATGATGAGAAAGTTGACGTGCAACATTCATTTATTATATTAAACGGTCTATGTTCAGCATATAAAAGTCGTTATTTTTAACGTTCCAGTTATATAATTCGAATAAATGTATTTTAATTTAATCACGTGTTTCATCTTTGTGCAGCATACTATTAAATGGTATCTTGTCAACGATATATCATCTGCTCAGTCTATTAAATGTTTTCAGGGCAAGCTCCAGGTTCCTATCTTATCTTTTAACATCTAATCATCTCTCTTTTTAATTCGTGCTTCGTATTTGAAGAACCGGTACTATGATTTAGTTGGGTTCAGCTTCCAGTACAGCGGAGTTAACCGGAGCAACTCATCTATACTAATGCTAATGTGACAAAAGTTTAACAGCTATTTTCACAAAAAAATAAAAATTATAGGTTTACTAAAGGAGTTGTATTTGTATAATCATTTCAGAGTTTCTTCCTGATTTTCCTCCGTGTCTATATTCACCTATGTTTGGCACAGTGACGTCAGATCTAGTTCATCCTGTTTGGCTGTCCGTCACCGGTTTTTGGCAAACTTGCACTAAAAACAAGTTAATAAACTGGATCGCCGCCCACTTTAATTCATTCATATCCAGCCAGCAACCTGACCTGCGAGAACAAAACTTTCCTCTGCTGCGCTTACGCAATCCAAAAATGCTTTCGTTCTTGTTTAATTCGGAATACTACCAGCGTAGTGACAATTTATTTTGATTTCGTTGAAAGTTGACCTACTATTTATGCATCATCACATAGTTATCCACTTGGTTGGTCATTGTTAAAGCGTAATCGATAAAACAACAGCTGAATATGATTAGCTTCACGGTGGGCCGCTATCGCTTTCATTCGTTAAGTTTTAAGGCTTTTTTGGCAGAACGCTACACTACACTAACTGAGCATTCCAATTCACCGTTTGACTGACTGAGCGTTCCAAATGACTGTATTCCAATAAGTCTAACCGAGAACGGCAGGTTCGCGTTTTAAAGTCGCTCAGCGAGCTCTAGGAAGATCTATGTAAAGTTTGAACTCTTTAGTGTCAATCACAATATCTCGTTCTTGATGGCCACAAAGTGGCGGCGAAAGAAGAAAAGAATCCTGGAGTAAACCACCTCCTTATTGGAAGAATCTGACGCTGTGGGTTCTGAACGATCATACATTTCTGTCACTAGATCGTCTTTGGGGCATCAACCTCCAAAGGGCTTGGCCTGCGAGTGACTGGCTGGAGGAGCTTGACACTTGAAGACAGAGGGCCATTTGCAGAAACCCATCATTCCAGATTATTTGACATTTCGAAACGAATCTTCACGAGGCTTCTATTCTTTTCAATCGCCGGAAGCGATAACTACAGAGTTGTAAAGTTGCTTCATATGCGGTTCATGATACATAATATTATGTTTTTGTATGTGTATTCTGCAAGACTGCAGCACTCATCAATGTAATTGAAAAGAAATAAGGGGTTATTACACTATCATAATAGACTTAGTGCTCTCATTGTGTGACTGAAATCACTTTTACTTTCTCAAGGCAGTGTTTACTTACGTAAGTTATTGTTTACAGCACAATGCGATCGTATAATATTTTGCCAATTATAATGCATGTTTGTGTCTGCAAATATAAGTGCTTTAACCAGAGCTAGCAGTACGTACATACGCCATATTTACAGTCGCCGATTGGTGGGCTAACTAGTCGATTTGTACCTATAATTAGCTTTTCAATACATAATAACATATGAATCGGCCTTTTAATTTGTTACTAAATAATTTAATTTTGAATGTATTTCGAAAGTACTCAACTTAAGCAACTTTACCCAACTTCAGTGACTCTAAACCGACGACTGACGAGTATGATCGGGTTGCCGACTAGTCAGCCAGACAAGCAAATCACAGTCGTTGACTGTGATAGGACTGATAGGTCCTCCACTACTGGGAACGAAACCATTCCACAGTTTTTTAAGTTACAAACTAGATAAATCCATCTTCTTTCTACATTGTTAACACCTCGCGTGTTAACAGTTGCGAACTAAGAGGCTGTTAAAGAAAGTAAAATTACGTTTTTATTGTTACGGTTCCATAACTTCTAGTTTAATAAGTAGGTACTTATTGTCATAATTATTATTTAATTCATATCAAGCATCTGTAAGCACACGAGAATATAAAATTTAGGTACTCATGCCTGATACCTACAATACAATGCTGAATATCTTCGATTTGCAGTGGGGATTTTTTGGGATGCCAACATTGAAAGATAATTTCTATTAATAAGTATTTTATATAGGTAATTGTCAGTCTATCAAGTAATTTGATATAGACTGTTGCCTGAACCATCTTCGCACGTAGTTTTTTTTTTTTTTAATTTAAATATCAAATGTATTTCGAATTTAACTTTAAACAAACCTTGTCCAGACAGCTACGTACAGACGGCTACACATCAAGCTATACAAAACCAGTTTGTCTTGGTCTCGCTTCGTACGATTTTTACACACAATGAACGGTGATGTAATACTGGTTTTGTATAGCTTGATGAGTAGCCGTGTGTACTTAACAAAATAATTTTTATTTCCTATTTCGCCTATTGCCTATTTCTGTGAACTGTAGTATCTAATTACGTCTTTAAGACTATTATGAATTAGTCACACGAAGAAAAGCATATAAGTAGGTAGGTATCTTGAAAAACTAAGAATTTAGAAACTTATTAAAGTATCGAACATTATAAGTTATTTCGCATTGAAAGCAGATCAAGTGAAAGTAGGCGATGTTATAAAGAATCTAAAAATAAAATAACAATATTTCAAGTCTGTGGTATCTAGCCCATCAAACTTACATAACTTTTAATATTATATTTTGATTATTAATGATCTTATTTTTTTCTTAAACTTTCGCTTTAGAGTTGTTCATCAAGTTGTGATCAAGTTAAATCAAGAAAATGAAATTTGTAAGTCATCAGCTTGTCTGAAAGTTTTTTTTTTCAGGTAGAATCAAGAACACGGCTATGTCAGAGGTCAGAGGGAATCAATCGAGAAGAATTTACACAGATTTCAGGTTTAGTACATCTAGTGCATTACGAAAGATCTGAAACGTGTGATAAGGCTTATGGAGAATAAAGAACAATTTCATGTTTAATTTCACCCCTTCCCTTGCATTCCTTGAACTTTTTAGCTTCTCCTCGTATGTATGTTTATTTAATTAAATAAAGTTACCAATTACCACTTCCAATTTTTTTAACAGTTAACACAAAATAATGGCCTAAACAGTTTGTCTTACCGGTGGAACGGTTCTTGTTATAAGTCGTAGAATAATAATGAAGTAGGTATGTTATGGATCTCATATTTTTGCTTACGATCTGCAACGAACTTTTATCCCAGTTATGGGAAATTTCTGAATAAATAGATATATTCGGATTCTTAAAAAATTCGTCAACTCAGCAACAATAATATACGCAACGAATACCAATTCGACATGTAACAATCATTTGGAGATCCAGGATTCAATACCCAATGCAAGTTTCTCATTGTCACTGTCTACTGTAGTATAATCTCTACTATATATTATTAAAAAGCTGTAGAGTTTGTTTGTTCGAACGCGCTTATCTCAGGAACTACTGCTTCAAATTGAAAGCATATTTTTCATGTTAGATACTCCATTTATAGAGGGAGGCTAAAGGCTATATATTATACAATAAATTGGTATGTCGCCGCCATGCTTTTTATGTACGGACAGTCGGCCACTAACATTGTAATAGCTCCTATCTGCATTCTGCATGAATAACCAAGTAATTAAGATAAACAAGGCATTACTATGTGTAAGTAAGTCAATTAAAAGACACGTAATTTCTCCTCAGGTTGCCAACGACAATCATTTGTGTGGAAAAATGTAATGATTGCATGTAGGTAAGTAGTGTAAAACAGAAACCGTATCTTCTGAAGATAGTGATCGTCGCCACCGTGACTGTAGTTACGGGTTAAAATCGCGACGGCATGACTAAATCATTGAACCTGCACTAGTTTTCAAACTTGTAAAGTTGGGTTACTTTACTACGAAGGTGTAGTTTTTTTCTTCGTGATTTTTATATTGATCGATTGAGTCAGTGAACTAATAATAAACCTTTAGCATTATAATGATTTTATCTTTAAGTAGTTGGTTTCTGGAAATACACATAGATCAAATGACTGGGCATGTAAATTTTAAGCATGTACACTTTCATCGCTTTTACACTGTTCGCGGGAATAATAACTTGTGTAACTTGTAATAACGTGTACTTATTCGAAATTTTCAAAGGACACACACAAAAGGACATAATATGTTTAAGAATTAAAATTATTATTTAGGTACAGTTTATGATATTTATAAAAAATTAATACTTGCCTAAATCCGTGGACAACAAAAATACTAAACACAATAATATTCCGCACTTCATTTCACACATTATCACAGGCACAAAACACAAAAATAAACCGAAATATCACCTCATTGAGGATTCCTCTTTTACATGAATAATAAGTTTAAAAAAAAGTAAAATTTTATAAAAGGAACGCAATGCGCGCGCTGCCCGTGCAGTGGCGAAGCGGCAAGCAACGACGCGAAATCAACACCACAACACGCAGAGAAAAGTAAAATGCCCCTCTTGATCGCGATTAACAGTGCAAACTGCTGTTGACCCTGCCTGTCTTCGGTAGCCAAGCAACACAGTTATCATCGATTGCCGCTTTTATCCTTTGCAGAATATTTTTTATGTAACAAATGGAGCAATGAATATTGTTGGAATGTTAGGTCTAGTGATTTCTTTTTCTCCTCCGGAAACCATTTCGACTCCGGACATGGTAAACTGGTCTGGGTAAGTAGGTTACGTGCTATCATGGGAATTAGAAGCCCACTTGCCAAAAGGAAGTCTACTTTCTCAGCTGCTCTTTACGCTTGTACAGAGCCGATGCCAAGGTTAAATCCGGGCATCATTTAATAATCCTACATTGAATTTAAATACTTTTTATCGGGCATGCGGACAGCGAGTAAAGGGCAACTCGCTGTCCGACCATGGACCATGCCCGGGTCGACGGCGCGTCGTGTTCCACGCGCGCCTCAAAGAGCTGTCAGCAAATGACGGGGCCCCCTCACAGAGGGCCAAAGCCTGCCGGGGTCGCGGGTCACGGTGAGGAAATCCTCACCGTGACCCCGGAACATAAAGGGCTAATGAAGAACACCGTGGATTTTAGTCAGTACAAGTCTGACAGTACCTCTCATCCTGCCCGGGGTGGGAGGTCTCATTTGATGATTTTACCACGTAAAAAAAAAAAAAATACCTACTTTTTATCTCTTATTTGAGATAGATTTGCTTTTGACTCGAGTCTAGGCCAAAAACGACAGAGTCGACGATGGAGTTAGCATAACCAGAAGTAGCCTATCTACTCTTCAAAAATTTCGGTTTTAGTTTTATGCGTTCGGAAACACAGACGCAGGTAGAGTTTTGAAATACTGACCTACCAACATGCTTTGAAATGCTGATGCTTTGAAATACTTGGTGCGAATTGTTGAAATAGCAACAAGACAGCGATAGTACTTGTAACTTGCGGTGCGTCTAGATGTCTGGGAATAGAAAGGAGCTGGTGGGATTTTAAGAATAAAGATACGTTACTTAAGAAAGAATATCAATAGAATAATGAGCCAGAGAAGAAAAAATGGAGGGAGCCATGATCGAAGCATGATACCTTCTTGTCATTTTTTTCCAATCCATCAAGTTCATGAGCACATCAACCTAGCTCAATCTTTCTCTTTAATAGATTTTCAACCATATCACAGCGGTGGAAGGTTAATATTCGATTGGTAAAAAATAACAGATTCGGGTGCGTTGACCTGCTGGCGTCTGTACTAATGAAACTGAAAAAGTTAAAACAGGGGCCAAAAGAAATAATTTTGCTCTATGTACTACTAATACCTAATAATGACGTAGGTACCTACTACGTTTTTTGCGACTATCTACCATGTTAAACCAGTGTTTTGCATGGTGATCATTATCCTACTATTAATCCCGCATATTTAATTAATCCTTATTAAAACACAGAGATAACATTAGGTAGATACCTACCTAGCTACAATCTTATTGGTAAATATTGAAACAAAGTTGTGGATTCACTATATTTATCGAATAATGTGTTGTGTTTAGTCCAGTTTTCTGTTTTTTTTTTTTATGTTGTATAAAAAATATGTGCATTTTCAATAACATTAGTGTCCTATTATTTATATGAGTGCCATCTAACGACATATTGTCGAACTATCATGAATTTATTGCCCAATGCCCCTTCATTGGTCATTTTTGGTCCAATTAGATTAAATACTCATGTGCCTGTCTTATTATTTACTTGTTTTATTATAATAAAGCATTCACAAAAATACTTATTCTAATTTTAATCATAAATTAAATTATCCACTCTTTATGTCACTGGAAATCTTGTTAATTCAGTTTACGTGTTGGTTAGTCGCTAAACTAGTGTATTCCGCGTAGCAGTTAGTTTGTTGTGGTAAACAAAGCTATAGATAGCTATATAAATTGTAGAAAAAGGAATATTAACTGCACACCACATGTACTTAACTTGGTAAGCATTTCTTTTTTTTAAATTAAAGGGCTTTTTATTTTTTTCTTTCTAAATAAACCATCAATACATCCGAACACAATTTGAGGTTATGTGCTATAATATTTATTGAGAATGTTACAATACTAAATGAAAGCAACAGACCTTTACTAAGTAATTACGCTAAGACTTATTTTTTACAATACATTTATGTTATTTAGCAACTGCGCGTAACAGATCATAAATACAAACAAAAACATAGAAAGCTGTCAAAAACAGCTGTTTGCTGGCGCCAAAAAGTCTGGCGCTCATTGATTTTCCTTATCTTTGAGGAAATTCAATGAGGTAGTATCGTGGCCGATGTAACAAAATCGATTGTAGTATTATTTATCTTTGATAAAAACTCATCAGAATCATTGATTTTCCGAAAGGCGAACGGACTTTATCACTTTGACGTAATTAATAAGGCGACGCGTAAATAATTTAGTTTCTGATTAATTCTTTTCAAAATACTCGAAAAATTACTTGAGCTGACCTCAAAGCATAAAATTGTAACGTATTTGAATAATATCCGAGATTTCGTGCATTATTCAGTACATAATGAACTTACATTTTGTAGTGTTGCCAGAGCAAATAAACTTATCACATGCGATAGGAACCACATGTTTTCAGTTATTTATCTTGTTGACTTTTGACTTTATGCGGCCTTCTCCCATACCGCGAACGTTAAGAACTGGACACTAGTATGAAAACAAAAGTGAAACTGAACAGATTATTATTTTTGCTATATTTTAGATACCGTGTTTCTTTTTTTTAATTCATTATATTGTGTGATTTTTTTCATTGCGAAAAGTCTGTTTTAAATCTTAAGTTTTGGTTATTTATTATTTATTTAGAATAAGTTGTTTTGCTTATAAAAACAAGTGGTAAGTTTGAAAGGTTTTTTTTCTAACGAAGATTAGACTTCCTCGTTAGTTTAGTGGTCACAAACGCGACTGCTGATTCCCGGGTATAGTAAAAGTATGTCAGGCTTTCATTCGAAATTTCTCAGTAGCAGAATCTGAATGTGTGCTGGGTTTATAGCAATATGCTCACCGTCTATTACAAACTAAACATAACTGGCGAAACCGGGATGTATTATTATTATAGGTATACCTCTGCCTAACCCCTCTAGATTCTTGTCGTGATCATAAGAAGATTGTATGAGACAATAGAAACACAAATCAATGCCCGTTTTATTGATCCCTAGGCGCCACCAAGTGTTAAATGCTTATGTTAAACTTAAGTTTAGATAATTATGCTTAGGTACCTAACATAAAACTACGATTTCATAGAAACCCCTTCGCAAAAGTTTTCCAAAATACCCACGCGAAACTTATTATCAGCGATTTTAAAGAGTTACTAGGTGTCAAATGCGAACCTAAATATAAATAAAAAAAAGTTAAACATTTTGTTTAACGAAATTATTTCCAGCTTTTAAATTCATAAAAACTGAAGGAATGGAAAGTGTCGAAAACTCTTCAGAGGCTATAAGCCGTTTATTTGCGCCACTGGCTGGGTTCAATAAGTTTTAAGCTATTAATAAGATAAGCTTGGATAAGGTGATGCCTAAGTGAGGCCTGCGGCTGCGGCTTCTTCGACTTTACTAACGAAATCAATTTGAACCTATTAACACCATAAGGGTTCCTGTACTCTGTTACACTTAGGGTATGTAAAATCTAGGGGAGTAAAGCATAGCATACGGTATTTATACCAAATACACTCAAATAGAAAACAAAAATTAAAAAACTTGTTAAGTGTCAAAAAGATTTCATCTTCAAATAAATCTTTCATTTCTTATCAAGTTTACCTTGAGCAATGACACCTAAAAACTGTAGCAGACAGAGAGGCAGTAAATCTGTGTCATTTTATCTACTAAGCCGCGAAGCGTCATAACCTTCGTCATAAATCAAAAAAAATCAATGACTCATTCTTAGTATATTGACGTAGTATTTTGAACTCATAATGACTCATAACCCTAATTTCTTACATTTGGTTACGAAATAAACGTGAATAAAAGTATAAGGTGTAAACCTATTCTGGCAGAACGACGGTTAAGCTCTTGATGGGTGGTCGATGGGGGTCGCTGTACAGTCGGCCCCATTTAGAACCCTGAAAACAAAACGAAACCAAGCACCTGCCAATTGATTTTCAGATAGACAAAGAAGTCTATAGTTCATTTGAGTTCGGTGAAAAGAAAAGACCCGATAAAGCTTTAATTTAACAGCATTCAAGTTAGATTTCCAGTCAGATATTTTATAAATTAATAAACGCCGCGAAGGACCGCACGGTCCTTCGAGCCGATTTGTTGATCAAAATACCTTTTGCCTTTTCATGTTAGTTCTATGCACCAATGAAATGACAGAAGATAGCCTTATCATATTCATAATTATTGTTGTGGTTTTGTGATACACGTTAAACACGTGTACACTGTTCAAGTGAATTAATTTTCAAGTGTTTCATACTTATATCCGTCAAAATGTTTTCAGCCAAGCGGCTTGGTTATATAGATTTAGATATGGAACAAAATCATGAAACTACAGGTTAGATAAACATTTTGTTTTTCTTTTGTGGATTTTCTAACTATGTGTATCGTTGTAAACCTATATGTCTCATTCATTTGTGTATTTACTGTTTATAGGTGTTCGGCTGTATACGTTCGTAGGTAAACAAATCTTTGTTGTAAGCAATAATTTGGGACTTTATTGCACGCCTCGCTTATATACAGTAGTAAAGAAATTGAGTGCATCACACACCCTCACATTTTTTATTTTATTTCTTATCTTTTATCATTTCCTGAAATAAATTACGCTTTTCTTCATCAGACAGTTACACGTGAATGCCTTCATTTGTTTACTATTCTGTGTTTGTTCATTGTCTTATTTGTTTTCTTGCTGATACTTATTTTTTCGTTTCCTAAGTTTATCTGTTTGCCTGTCTTTCTGTCTATTTGCATGATTTTATGATACGCTATGCATACACATATTTTGAACACTATCTAATTATTTTAGTATATTTTACAGATGACAATGGTAAAAATCGAAAAAGTCATGACAAGTAAGTTTTAAGAAATATAGGTACAAAGAATATTTCTTCCGTTCTAATAGAAAATAAGTTTTTTTTTTTAATTTTGAAATTTCAGATGGTGGGAAAAGTTTTGCTTGCGATGTCATCAAGAAGACTCAACACCATCATGGCAACCGTCATGGTGGTCAAAAGTTTTTCCTTTTCCTTTCTTTTCAACCTACAGACAATCGGCACAACAAATCTGCATAATAATGTTCTGTAAGTTTTCTTTTCTGCGATTTACGACATTGACCGTATTACGTACACTTAGCGTAGTTTATTATGCATGTAATAAATATGACGTAACTGGGTAAACATAAGAGCTTGGAAATAACAGAGAAGAGATTAGATTATCTACCTACTGTCCTGGTTATCCATTTGAACTAGTTTATCTCTGTTAATATATTCTATCTGCTATATCCAATTTTTTTTTTCGAAAATATTGAAACATCGAGCTCGTGTTGCTATGGTATATGAGCAAAGCCAACGCTGAAGGTTGCTGCGACCTAACTGTACCTAATTTAATAATGTTATGTTTGTCTAAGTCCTTTACACCAATAGTCAACATTACATCTTCATATTAAAGTGACCGTGGGTTTGTTCCTGATATTAACGGAAGATACCTAGTACCTGACGAAGCATGCTCTGAATTTAAAATTATTCAAGCAACCTTGACAAAACAATTTATGATTAATTACTGGTTTCAGTCCTTCTCACATGGGGTATCCTTTATGCAGAGCTTGGTGAGTCGATAGGATTAAATGGCGAGCTACTTAGTATGACACTGCTAGTCATCTCTGCGTACTTAATAGGCTGGATATGGCTTAAGATCACAACACTGCCAGCGCTAATAGGAATGTTGCTAACTGGTATAGTCTTCCAAAATCTTCAGCTGGTGCATATGACAGATTCTTATAGAAAACTCAATCAAGATTTGAGGTAAGTGTGTGTATATTTCATGGAAAACAATTGGCTTCGAGGTAATTTATTTAAATTAACTGTCTTTGCGCCATGACTTTTATTGATCACGAAACTTTCACTTTTAACACAGGAAAATTGCCTTAGTAATTATTCTTACCAGAGCTGGGCTTGGTCTGGATGCTGCCGTTTTAAGGAAACACTACGCTGCTGTACTACAATTAGGTCTATTACCTTGGTTGATGGAATGCGTAGCAATAACTGTCAGCACACATTTTCTATTGAATTTACCGTGGATATGGGGTTAGTGCGATTCTTTTTAATTTAATCTAGCTTGATTTTAAATTACTTTTACTGATCTAGAGTTCTTCCAATAAAAAATCTTTCACCGCTTACATTCGAAGTTCCTAATGAGCATTACTGTCTTTCAGGGTTCCTTCTAGGTTCAATGATAGCCTCAGTATCACCAGCAGTTGTAGTCCCGTGTCTATTTAGGTTACGCGACGTAGGCTATGGAGTTGCCAAGGGTATACCGACCATTGTCGTAGCGGCAGCAGCAGTCGACGATTCCATAAGTGTTGCTATCTTTGCTATTATCCTAAACGCCATGTTCTCGTCAGGATCTGCTACTTTCAATATAATAAAGGTAAGTTATTTCTTGTTTTTGTTTCTACACACCTGCATGAAAACTCGATGACTTGAATGTCAATTATTTTCTTTTTTCAGGGCCCACTTTCCATTATTGCTGGTGTAGCTCTTGGATCACTTTGGGGAGCAATGACGTCAATTATACCCGAAAAAGGCGATACTTATGTAGTACCATTACGATTCTTGGCTCTCTTCCTAGGAGGCCTTTTTTCTTATTTTATATCAAGCATGATTGGATGGAGTGGCGCTGGTAAATCATTATTACTAAATTTGTTAAATGAGCTTTAAGAAAACATTGTAAAACTTTAAAGATAATTCTGTAATTATTAATTTTAGGTCCTCTGGCTATAGTATCGTCAGGATTTGTGGCTGCATACTTTTGGGAGAAACAAGGTTGGCCTGTAAACAAAAATCCAGTCAGTAATATTTTTAGGATCTTGTGGATTTTCTTCGAGCCCATATTATTTGCTTTCACAGGAGCTCAAGTTACGGTGAGCAAATTCTATTAGTTTAACTTATCTTATTTGTCTAGACTTAAGGTAGATTTTTAACAGCTATTATTTCGTGTTTTCAACAGATTAGTGCCTTAGACCCACAAGTTATAAAAATGGCTACTATTTGTCTCGTGTCCTGTCTAGTAATACGCGGAGTTGCCACATATTTTGTGAGTTTTGGCTGTGGTCTCAATAGTAAGGAGAAAATTTTCATCGGTCTTACGTGGACTGCAAAAGCTACTGTGCAGGTATACACACCATTTTAATAAATAAGAATCCTGAAACCTTGTTTTCGATATTATAACTACGAGGTATGTGCCTTATTGACACTCTTTTGATTTCTAGGCAGCATTAGGACCAGCTGCTTTAGACTTGGTTAAAAGTGGACAAACATCAGGTGTTGCTAAAGCAGATGAAGAATACTATGCAAAAACAATCTTAGCTGTCAGTGTATTAAGCGTGATGATATCGGCCCCTCTAGGAGCGTTACTTATTGCTCTCGCTGGCCCTAAATTGCTTGCTAAGGACGACCGTAAGTTACATTCACATAAGCTATGCTTAATATAGATTTTATTGTTTTAAGAAAGTGGTCCTTAATTGGTGCTTTGTTTAAATTATAGCGAACGAGATACAAACTCCAGATCCAGAAAATCAACAGTCTACACAAATTTGACAGTTGTCTTTTTGTAGGTACCTACTTAAGTATGTACCTACATGAATTGGTGTTATAAGTAGGTATAATAGCATTATAAGCTTCGATCATTGTTGTTATTAATGATCGAAGATTATAAGTAAGTTAAACATCCACACAGGAGCTTATTAAAACCGTTAACTTGCGGGAATAAAAATGATTTGTGATCTTACTAGTGTTCTAGATGTATACACCTCTCAGAAATTTTACAATGATAAAGACCCTGATGTAAGTACTTAAACAAAATCGAATATTTTTTAATGTTATTGTTTTTAATTAATTAAGTATACAATTTCGAAATAGTTATAATTTTTGTTTTCAAATTCAACATTTACAGAATTAGTTAAGGTAGATATTACCTAATTAAATTTTTTTTTGAATCCCTGCTTGTTTTATTTACAACATTTTCTTTAACGGAAAATATAAGTAGATTAAATTATTTATTTATTAAATTATTTACCAGACTAATAATTTTGTTAGTTAAAACAATTGCACTGGCGTTTACCATTAAAAGCTTTCACATATAATAATTATAAACAGGTGATCCGTCCTGGCTTCGCACAGATACGTTTGAT
Organism: Agrotis ipsilon; assembly: GCA_028554685.1. Taxonomy (NCBI): domain Eukaryota; kingdom Metazoa; phylum Arthropoda; class Insecta; order Lepidoptera; family Noctuidae; genus Agrotis; species Agrotis ipsilon. Next base: position 11,364,471 of record CM052965.1, read on the forward strand.
ACAATTTAACAATACGATAATGTAGCTTTCTATGTAGTGAAAGTTTGAATATCGGTCTAGTAGTTTTTGGTTTTATTCATTATGAATAATATGAACATGCCTTGAATAATAATAATGTGCGCAACACGTTCGTAATTTTTGCGTTAGTTTTGGCAACACTATTTTTGACGGTCAATGTCACTTCTGAAGGTCAACAAACTTTTAAAACTTCATAAAACTTTTCGCAACTTTAGGTTTTATTGTGTTGAAAAGTTAAGACAAAACTAAATATAAAAATGTCTGTCGTTGTAATTGCTGTAGCCACTGAAAGCGGTGTTCCTATATTTTCAAGAAAACGAGGTAATAATGAAAGTGTAAGTAAGCAAAACATAATTTTAAAATGTATCATAAATAAATTTTTATTTATATGAGTGATACTTAATGTATTATTATTATACAACTTTGTTTCTAACAAGCTTCATTGCATGTTTATACTGACCAAACATTTTTTTAGGTTCAATTCTCGACTATTGCATCTCTTCATGGCATCAATATGTTCAGCAAATGCCATAATTTATCCATGATAGACACACAAGTTGATAATGGAGCTATTCTATGGAAAGAATATTGTAAAAGGTAAGTTAATCTACAATAAATTCAGTAGGTAAGTACAAAATTTTATATAATCAATTAGACAATGATTACTTTTTGTAAATTTAATAAAGTAACTCATCCATAAAAATTACAACATAGAAATTAATGTGGCAGCATTTATGAGAGACTTAAAAGTAAAAAACTTATTTGGGTAAAATGTTTATAATCATGAAGAGATGGCGGTGTGACCTGGAGTCATGTGTTGCAAGGGCTGGGTTGACGTAGAGCAGGACAAGAATTCTTGTAAAAACTTGGACCTAGCAGTGGAACAATGTTAGTTGTTAGATGTTACCTACATAAAATTATTTTTGCCTAGTTATCTTTTTGTATAAACTTTTCAGCATTACGTTAATCGGCATAGCAACTGGAGGACTGGAATGTGATCTGGAACTGCTCTTATCCTGTGTCCACGATGCCATGATTTTCTGCATCGGAAAGAAAGAGCTGGAGAATTTAAAGAATATTGACCAAATTAAAAGGGATTTGAGACAATGTTATCCTATCCTGGATTATTTATTGGAATCTTTGGATCCTAATGCATTGTCGAGTCCTCTTCCGACATTGGTTCTAGATTTGATACAAAGTATTCTGTGTTCACAGGCTCAACAATTACAGGTACTTTTCTTATTCTAGTTTATTAATGAATTGTTATTAATTAGCTTGTTCTGTCCCACTGCGGGGTAAAGGCACAGCAGCTAAGTATCACCTTTATTCATTTTATACGAAGACATCCAGTTGGTCTCACCACTATCTTTTTAATTTTTTTCTTGCAGCTTAACTACATGTTGCTTTTCAAACCATACGTTTAAGAACTTATCAAATTCAAAACATGAGAAATGTACTACTTCCTGTATTATTTGGTACTTTACTAGAAAATTCATCATTTTCATTTTAGCAAGCACTAGACCACTACGCAGAAAGTGTGACAGGCAGATGGGCGTGTCTGATTATCCATGGACACCTGGTAGCTACTAGTTCAGACTTCCATGAGCTGGATCCAAGAGAGGCTCGGCTGATGCTGCTACTTGCGGCAGCTCAAGATGGTGCGCCACTGAGAGATACTCCTGTGTATTTACCACAGATGAGCCCCAATGTTAGTATCCTTATGTAATTGTTTCTTTTAGAAGGCTTCCTGTAACCTGTGGTGGGAACGCCAGGACTTCCTGGCTAGTATCTGCAATCTTGTTGGATTCCAGCACCAAATAGATTTCACTGTGTTTCGTCATTGCAAAAGTTGAAGTTCCATATGGGTGAGCTTTCATAGGGTTGAGGCCAAGAGGAAACTCATTTTAAATTAAGAATTTGTTGGTCAGACCCTAACAGCCTTACAACAAAAACTTAAACATCTGTTGAACACCTGTCTCAAAAAGTGTGACTGCAAAACGGACCTTATTTCAACATCATAATCTAACATTTTTTAAGACAAGTATTCAACAGACATTCAAAAGTTTTTGTGGTATCACAGTATGTGTCTCAAGTGGTGGTAGATTCAATGCTGGCATTCTCACACAGCTCTATTAATCAATGGTGAAGTTGAACCAGCCAAGAAAATATCAACCCTGTATAGTTTGAAATAAAGGTCATAAAATAATTAAATATTTTTTTGTTTTATTAGTTTATTTTATTTTTCAGGTAGCCTTCAGAGCAGTGACATGTAAATTATTAGCAGATGTTTACATCTTAGTAGTATGTGGGGCGACGCCAGCTTTGTCACAAATTGATGAAATAGTCCTGCAATGCTGGGAAGGTTATGCATCAATTATAAAAGAAGCTAAACTTACACACCCTCGAAATTTTCCAATGAGCTTAACATTTGAGCCCTGTGTATTAGGGTAAGTGCTATATTTTTATTAATTTTATGGGCCTGCTAAGAGATACATACCCCATTTTTTATGTATTTCACACTAGGAATTTCTCTTGTGTTGTGGTTGTACTTACAAACATAAAATAAAAAACATTCATAAACAACTAGGCCCAAAGCAATAACTGTAGACTCTAGGCTATTATTTCAAATATTTGTTTACCTTCCCTACATTATACGCCTAGATAAAAAATGGATAATGATGTTTAAGATCCTTGCAGCAAGTACTACTGCAGTCCACTGTTGGGCATTTAGGCCTCTACTAGAACAGACTGGTTTTGTAAAAAGAAATACATTCTATAAAAATAATAAAGACCTTCCTAAATCCTAAGTTTATATTTCAGGGTACTAGTCATTAGCATAAATAAGAGACGATGTGTCTTCTCGCGCCATTTGCACCTGTCTAATCAGAAGGGTCGAGGGATGTCAGGGGCGCACAGAATGGACATTTTGAGGACTTTTTACGTAACTTCGGCGAGAGATCTGGCGCCTGAATTGCAACTCAAGGATGTGAATCATAAGGGTAATTTTAGCATGTGCTTATTTTTTCCAAGAACTGGTAGAGGCTTTGTGTCCAAAAGGACAATAGTCATTATTTATTGTTTACACATTAATTTTTCAGTAGCCAGCTATGATTAATCTGAAATATAAATATTAACAGCGACCTATTTTTTTCAGTAGCCAGCTATGATTAATCTGAAATATAAATATTAACAGCGACCTATTCTGGGTGTTACTTGCTTGATCATCCCAACCAATAACACAGATACCTCTTATTAGATACAAAGAGCTTGCAGTTTACCGAAAGAAAAAAAAAATAAGTATTATTTAACGTCAGTTCATGTAGCACACATAATACGGGAATAAACCGAAAAATCAACCCATAACGAGTCATTTCTAACTTATGATTTCATTTTAGGAATCACCGACGAGATTGCCAACATGTGCGAAGCTTATTGGTGCTCTGAATACCACAAATGTCACGCACAGAGATCTGGGAACATTTTGTGTTGTACTCTTTATGCATCAACAGTCCAAATGCACACGATAAGGTATGTAAAGGGAGTTATTTCGGAATAGTCTTGGCAACGCTTTAAAGGAGCAACTACTTGTAGTTAGTTGGTTTTTTAACTGTAACACATATTTTTAATATTTTTACAAAGATTTGTTCCGGTGCGTGAATCCAACGCGCAGCTTAAGAGTCGATCGCTCAGCCATCGCCCTGAATGAAATAGTGATACTAAGGATTATATACTAATGCTAATTGGTTCCTTGTTACAGATTGATATCAAATCAAATACTTCAAGATTTAAGCACCAACAAAGACATTTACTGGTGAAATACTGACGATTCTACTCATAATGTGTTTTAAATAGGTGTACAGTCAGTAGTTGACTCATAATAATCAACCCTGTGGGTTGTCCTGACGGCAAGAGAATTCGGGGCCGAAATGCAATAGATTAGTATGTAGAATATGTAAAAAATAAGAAAGTGTTAAAAGTCTTCTGGTAACAGCCTCGACTTACGAGTAAGTCGAGAATCCAGCCAGCCGCTTGACTTTGTAAAATTTATATAATCACCACTGCTTTCAAGATTTTGAAAGAAAACATGGAAGGAACCGACAATTCGAAGAAATGTGACATCAACCAAACCTGCATATACATGTTAAGGACGACTGGTTGGATGTTTATAGTATAATAATTGTGGATTTATAAATTGTTTGTTTAAAAGTTTTAAGAGTAAAAAAATGTATAGAGGAGTTAAATAAAGTAAATAATAAAATTAAAACTTAGTATTTTTGTATACTCTCGCTTTATTACCAGAACATTCAAACTATTACACATACTATGCTGATGGCTAGATGATATAAATTCTTACATAAGTCTCTAAAAAGGCAATGTATTTATCACTCCTTACTCATTATCTAAGCGTAAAACTGATTTAAATCCCGTTTGGTCACATTTGAAAATTAACAAAATTATTGAATTTCACGCCGATACTTTGAAATGAGGTCTGCTATATTAAAAACTATATGTACAACACATTACCTCCCAATAAAAATTCAAAATTTATTATCTATTGCATAATTTCGTATTGAACGTCATTTTACTGAGATTTTTGTCCTTTATTTATTTTGTTTTATGATTTTACTGATGCCAAATATCAATTTATCAACATTAATAAATAAATTACATCGATATAATATTTTGATTCAAATTAATATGTGAAAAAAATATATGCACATACATGCTTTAGTTATACTTTGAAGTCATGTAGAAAACACATATTTATCTAAAAACTTAAACTATCGAATACGTGCCAGATTCGATTTCAGTAAAAGAAACCATTTTTTAAATCTTAAACAGGTTTTTTATTTCTAAAAAGCTTTAAATAAGATCTGTTGATATGCACAGTTTATAAATGACCAACAATGCCTTTTCTGACGATTCAATGTAATTGCATATCATATTCAAGTTTGTATAATAATTCAAGTTCTCATTAGTTAAATATGTGCTTCATCAAATAGTAATGTATTAGGTCTGTTCTGATTATTGAGTAGGTACTTGTGGAACAATAAAAAAAGTACACCCGTGCTAAGTACTAAAATATAACAGCATACCTAGCCTACAAGAGTAAAACTACACTGGGTAAGACTTCAAAGCCTTTCACACTATACCAAAATCAATAAATATGAAAATTAATATAATGGCGAACTCAAAAGACATATAAACAGTCCTTGCACAATTATTCTTTTGTTCTGACAGCAATAATCCAACATAAAAAATTGACAGACGTGTCAGAGCTCCATTAGCAACCTTAAGTTAATGAAATAAAGATCACTATTATTTAATGGCAAAATCGGGGCTAGAAGAACTGTGGAAGGACCGTAGAAACTGCATTACACACAAATCTGGTATCAAAGATTAGTGACTGGCCAAAAGAAAAATGGGCAAAACGTCCCATCCCTTGTAACACTTCCATCTATATATCAAATGAAAGCACTTGAAAAGTGTATCATTTCATTGTATTTATATTGGGTAGATTATGGAAGTAGAAGAAAGACGTCAACTATTGTGTTACGTGTTCGCGATCTTTACTTCGAGTCAGAATTCGTCATAGTATGTTATTACGAGAATATTTTTATGGAAGATCGGCCGGAATTCACAGAGTTTATAATGGAACACATTGATTTCGAACATGTCAGTTGTGATATTTTATACTTAGCGTTTTTGAAAAAGAATAAGGCGCTATCTCCACGAGCAAGAGAATCGCGGCGATATTATCGTCATGCCACATATTTCCATAAACTCTATATGAACGTGTCTTCACACGGCGATGTTCATAGATTTTCACATGGTAATGATGGGTACAAGCGTTGGCGCTACTCATCATTATTTTCATACAATTATCATTACTACATAAGTACTATGATTTTCTTTTAAAGAGTCAAAAGTGAGTGCCACTTGAGGTCCGGTTATGTCAACGATGTTACTCTTTCTTATGATCTGTACAAATAGTACTATGAAAAAAGGCTAAGAGCAATGTTTTCTTCGGAATCGAAATTCAGCTTTTGTCACAAAAACTTTAATAACTTTTTTGCTCCAATAGTTTAGCAGTTCGCTGTCATACAAATGAAATGGTAGCACTTGTTTCCGTACTTTATGATATATGGAGGGAGTGTTACAAAGAAAGGGACGGGGTCCATACATTTCTGCCCATTCTTCTTTGTTTGTTTTATAAAAACAACCTCAGCTGTGCGATGCCAAAACATAGGCGGTTGTAGCATAGGTTTCCTATTTTAAAATATATTTAAATATGTAGAAGCTACTTCATTACACGTTTATAGAGTTCATTATTGAAAGTCATCTATTTTTTTTTTATTGTGATGATTGTGCCTTTGTCTCTACTCTAGGTCAGACATGACAGAGACAAATTCGACTATAGAGCAAGCATACCCTGATGAAGAAACCCGTTTATTCTAACTTTGAAAAGATTAGGGTTGTATGCGTTCGGAAATAGACGCAGGTATGTCTTCTATTTTGTGTTAGATCTTATATCCCTGATTACAATGGAGTAACCACGATTATATTCAAAGTCGATCATAGAAGACCTAGGCCAGATAGGAATAACCTTAATTTTCTTGTCTGAAGTGATACAAAAATATTATACTGATGATGGCCTTCCATATCTATTGGCTTTGGCGTCGTAACATAAAGAACGCGAGTTACCCATGGCCAATTTTCCGAAACCTTTAAAAGTTTTTAAACTGCCATAGCAGTCTTATATCATAGAACCTGAAACGTGATACTTTTACCCCTTTTTAAGTCTTACAAACGTGAGCTGAAGAAGCCTATTTAAATAAACGCTATTTATTAAAATTGTTCATCATTCTGCATTGAGGTTGTTTTATTTTACATTTTAATTGTTGTATCAGGTCGAAAATTTTTAATGAGGGACCTACTTTCATTTCTAACAATTCTATGATTTCGTCTTTCGTCAACTGTAACATCATAGTTCCTGTGATGTTTGCGAAGTTAATACAATACGGTTGGCAATCATTGACGGTTAGGAACCTGGCAACATCAGCTGTTGTCCAATTTTCAGGATCAACGGAGTTCAGGACATCTAAGGGTACTGATGTATTGACTAGTCTAGGTATCACTTTGTCTGGATCGGAGTCCTCGATCAAGGAGGCAACAGGCGATAGCTGCGGGATGGTCTGACTTGAATCTAGAGATATGTCGGCGTGATCTTGTGTCTGAGATGTATCAGCTGGCATGGTTGGAGATATGTCGTTGTCGATATTCTGAAAAAAAAAACGTTATAATGTACCACCTGGTTTCCAAAACAACCATTGCTCAAGGTTGTAAATATTAGTAAGGCCATAAAGAAAAGGGAGTAGCTACGCTTATTGATGCCAAATGGTTTGATGAGGTTGTTGTATTTATCAAGCTGATAAAAGTGTGTGTGCAGTAAAATTGGACACAGGACTTATAATTAGAACTTGCTACTGCTTGAAAGGAGTCAAAAGCGATTACTTTACAGGAGAATTACAATTATGTGAAGCCGGGTTTTACCAGTACCAGTTCATTCGTCGCGGTTAACATGATGTATCTTAGTAAACATTTTTGCGTTTGTAGGTAAGTGATAACATGGTGCAAAAAAACTTTATAATCAAACTAGGGGCCCGGTACGTGCTTCGCTACTTGTTCCAAAACATGACAGTGATAAATGAAGAACTGCTCGACCGATTTTGTGCAAAATTAACAAATAAAATTTTCTGAACAAAGCCTAAACATTTGGTTTGGATAGGTGAGCCCGTTCTTCAGTTATAAAGTTAGAACGAAAAGTGGCATTGATTTTTATAAAATATAGATTCAAACTTACCGGGCTCTCAGGCTTGACATCCGTAAGCCTTTCTTCAGTAGGCTCAGTGCTATCCTTAGACTCAGTATCAACATCCATCTTGACTGGGGTGGGTTCAGGTTCAGGTACGCATGGTGCGTCAGGAGATACTTCTGATACACTCGTAGGGGGAGATAAGCTTTTCGTTTCCCCCATGTCTGAGTTCTGTGAGCTATCCTCCGCATTGTTTGGAGGCTGAGCTGGTTTCAATCCTACTGAAAATGCAAGATGTAAACATGTTACTTACTTGTCATTCAACTGGTGTACCGAAAATTTTAATGCGACTTTGATTAACCTTTTAAGCGCCGGGATAAATTATTAATTGTCGTGTCTCTTTCTGCTCCTTTTAAGCTCCGATTTTTAAAATAGTATGGTGTACATTAAAAAGTATTATATCTATCTATCTATATCTACATTAGCAGAGAGTTAAAGGATAGATGCAATAAAATCGATCCAAACAACAAAAATCGTCAATATTCTCTGTCGGATATATCCGACTCTGGCGTAACGGCCCCGAAAATATTTGTTCGATATATCCGTTGGCGGTGAAAAGGTTAACTGTTAAAATTTTTGAAGCTCTAGAAACTACAAAGGATACACTTTAGTATGTAATAATAATATGACCGCTACTAAAACGACCCGTGCGTCTGTTATTCGGTGATATCACATGGTCCAACCAATTGATTCGCCTTGGTTCAAACGCGTAGAAATGAAAGAAAATATTATGAATGATTTTGTCCATTATTTTTCAGAACCTGACGGACTTCTTATTTGCTATATTGATGCAGGAAACTAGTCTATTTGGTAGGTACCTTGCTTTCGTCTTCGTCTTGGCTGCTTGGGCGGCAGTTTGCGTGGCGGGCGCGGCGGCGGCTGGAGCGGGCCCTCCAGTCGGTGGCCCACCGCACGACACCAGCCCACTGGGTACACGTCCGTACTGTGTGCCCATAACCATTGGTCGTACTCCATGCCCCAACCGTCGAAGTGGACCTAGAAATAAGGCAAGTACCTACATTATCACAATGAAAACATATCGCAATATACTAGGACTGACCACTGCATATTGACATTGTCGTAGCAAAACACTTCCAAAATGTTATTTTCATCACACCTATTCGAAAAGGACGACTTGGTTCGCCTTTAAGTGCGCCCAAAAGTGGTGTTTTCTCTATTAAACCTTTAGCGAGCGTAACACAAAGGGTTTGTCCACACTGGAAGCCTAGCGCGTCGGCGGTGGCAGGCGCGGTGGCGGGCGCTGCGGCGGGCGCGATACGTGTCCACACTGCCGATCAAGCGTTTGTTTTTGTTGCGGCGACTTCAGGTGTTGCCAACCGGTGGTACCTAGTAAAATCTATAAAACTGGTTTAAAAAAATTAATATTATTATTTTTTATAGGTTATTTAGGATTGAATACAACTAAATTATAAATCATTCTACATTTTTCTATTCAAGTACTGTAAAAATAATTTAAATAAGTATAAAAACATCCAACGGTAGTATTTTAGTGCATGTTCTGGTAACTATATGGCGCTACTAAAAAACCGAAAAGGTTTGATACACCTGCCGCCAGCCGCCGTAGCCTGCCGTTGTATCGGTTGTTGCCTAGCAACGCCTAGGCTCGCAAAGTCGCTCTTAACCACCGCGCTAGGCTCCCCGCCTAGTCACTTCAATGTGGCCACAAGCGGCGATTTCATACATTCAATATTATCGCGCCCGCCGCCGCCACCGCGCTAGGCTCGCAGTGTGTTTGAGCACTAAGATGTTCCAAATTCAAAAAGTGTGCCGCAATTTACTTTTACGCGCACTTATTGATAAGTGGGCGTAAATAGTAGATTGTATAACAAGGGAGCAAAATAATATTTTTACGGCGAGGGCGCTATTTTGAATCCAGAGCACAGTGAGGGATTCTTTAGTAGAATCCCTCACCCGCTCCACCAACTCAACCCTCACACACTCCACCCGCTCCACCCACTCAACCCACTCCACCCGCTCCACCCACTCCACCCACTCACTCACTCATTTTACGACGATGCGCGGACATATAAACATACAAACAGACCAAAATTCTAAAAATGCTGGAAATGGGTTCTATTTGTTGTCCACTAATTCTACAGGGTGTTTCTTTTAAATGGGCCAAAAGGGAGAAATCTGCATCCATAAGAGATAAGGGAAAACTTTCTTAGGAACCTTTAGCTCTTTTTTGATACTGATAATTTTGGCGCTTTTATTTTTTTGGTCAAGTGTGAGCTGTCCACATAAATGCGTGAACTTGACTCAATTTTTTTTTAATGCCGTTCGACTCTGTTTCATGTAAGGATCATTTCATTGTATCGGAAGAAAAAAATCGGGACGGCGGAAGTTGGTCAAATTTAGCAAAATATTTTTTCATACAAATTGTGTGAACGAAAAAAAATATCATTTTTTTTATTATGCTGTTTGACTTACTTTCATGTAAGGATGAGATAATTGTATGGGCAGAAAAATATCTGAACAGTAGAAGTTGGTCAAAAGTAGAGTAATTTTTCTTCTAACAGCATAAAGTCGTATTAGCAGTGTCAGTATTTCATAAGATTTGACCCACTTCTGTTGTCCGGGCATTTTCCTTCCCATACAATGAAATGGTCTTTACAAGATACTAAATAAATGGCGTCATAAAAAAAATTGGTATTTTTTTTTTCGTTCATACAATTTGTATGAAAAAATATTTTGCTAAATTTGACCAACTTCCGCCGTCCCGATTTTTTTCTTCCGATACAATGAAATGATCCTTACACGAAACAGAGTCGAACAGCATTAAAAAAAATTTTGGTCAATTTCACTCATTCCTGTGGACAGCTCACACTTGACCGAAAAAATAAAAACGCCAAAATTTTCAGTATTAAAAAAGAGCTAAAGGTTCCTAAGAAAGTTTTCTCGTATCTCTTATGGATGCAAGTTTCTCCCTTTTGGCCCATTTAAAAGAAACACTCTGTATAGTCTGGCGCTGAACACTAAGATGTTCCAAATTCAAAAAGTGTGCCGCAATTTACTTTTACGCGCACTTATTGATAAGTGGGCGTAAAATTAATTTGCGGCGCACTTTTTGAATTTGGAACATCTTAGTGTTACGCTCGCTAAAGGTTTAATAGAGAAAACACCACTTTTGGGCGCACTTAAAGGCGAACCAAGTCGTCCTTTTCGAATATGTGTGATGAAAAGTAATTTGCGGCGCACTTTTTGAATTTGGAACATCTTAGTGTTCAGCGCCAGACGCGAACTGAGTGAGTGAGTGGGTGGAGTGGGTGGAACGGGTGGAGTGGGTTGAGTGGGTGGAGCGGGTGGAGTGTGTGGAGTGGGTTGAGTGGGTGGAGTGGGTAGAGTGGGTGGAGAGGTGGAGTAGGTGGAGAGGGTGGAGTGGGTGGAGGGGGTGGAGCGGCTGGAGTGGGTGGAGCGGCTGGAGTGGGTGGAGCGGGTGGAGTGGCTGGAGTGGCTTGAGTGGCTGGAATGGGTGGAGTGGCTGGAGTGGAGTTTTTATTTTGTCATAGTGGATGATGAAAAGCAGAGTGTATCACTCGGGACAAAATATATTTTTGGCTCGGGCAGGCCTGGTTCACTCCGCGGCGTAGGTATAAAACTGCACGTAGGGTGGGGGGCCTCATCGTGGAGGCCAATTCAAGCGGCAGCCACGCGCCACCCGTTCCGCTCGCGCTTCATTTCCTAAATATTTTTGTTTGGTTACGTGTATTTACGCACGTTTACCTATAATTTAGTATAAGTTTTCATAACACTATAATCCCCGCTTAAATTATCATGATTAGGTACGTTACAAGTTTGGCCTACTAGAGGACCAAGGTAAAAAAGACGAATATCAAACCTGACATCACCTTATCACGTTAAGCTGAGTACGTAGGTAGGTCGAATTAAAATCGGTAGAAAGTAGAAGGATGTTTGTTTTGTTGTTTACCCACGTTCAAACTCAGAAAATGGACACACTACGCATTCAAGGTCAGCGATTGTATTTCGCTGCGCGACTTTTTTACCTACCTATCTGCAAAGACACGCAACGCGGGACCTGTGACAGTATGCGATAGTAATTGGTCGGAATGATAAGGACTTTTTTGCCACAGACGATAACAGTCTTTAAAGTTACATATGACTAAATCAAATTATAGACCAAGAGCCATGGTCATAAAATGGTGTAAAAATGTTGGATAGTTAGGTATACATATTTTAATGGGCGAACCAGCCTATAATATAATAATATTTTTTTGTTATAATAAAATTTAAATGAAAGTTTATTGTGGAATAGCGTGATCAAAAAAAGAAGTACTTATTCATTTGCATATTTCTTTGTTTAAGAATTGGATTCAAGTAAAACGGTGCACAGGAAATACTTCACATACTTTATAAACATCAGCTTATTAAGTAAAGTATGAGGTAGGTACAATACATATTACAACACGACATTTATGAATTGTCATAATAGGTACATTATCAGATTTATATTGTCTGAAGATTCACATAACTATGAATATGGATATGCATTGTTTCATATTATTTTATGTTATTCTCGCGAGTCGCAACCCTATTGAGCTTGACCGACGGTAACCTTTTAATGTCCTTGGCGTCAGATAAACCAAAATAACCTTTCGCGCGTAACCATTCAGTACATTTTTGCTTGCGCACGGGAAGTTTAGGCTAATATAAAAGTAGGTGGGCGGCACGGCTGCCAGTTAAAATGTACTTTATTCTTTCGTGAATAGATTTTACATTTGTTTGATTTTTTTTTGGGAGTGACGCTTCTTTGCGTAGTAATATTATGTATTCTTTGGCTCGGGCGACTTACGTTGAATCCCTCGCTACGTTCAGGATTCTACTAAAGAATCCCTCGCTACGCTCGAGATTCTACTATAGAATCCCTCACTGTGCTCTGATTCAAAATAGCGCCCTCGCCGTAAAAATATTATTTTGCTCCCTTGTTATACAATCTACTATTTTAAATTATTTTTAACTTTAATTGATTTATTTAGGATCTCCAAAAAAATTAGTTACAGAAAAATTACATCCCATAGTGTACTCTTTTTCAACATGTATGTATGTATGCAATAGCTGTCAAAAATCCACGTATGACAATAATGGTTCAGCTTGCTTTCCGAAGCAAACAAGCACAGCTTGACAAGCAAAGCTGAAAATACACTGAAGAAAATAAATAACAGCCATATATGTGCGTTATGGATGCACCAATGGAGTTAACTATGACTGATTTCAATTCCGTAACGTGTTCTATAATACAAAAAGAGAAGATTTCGAACTCCAAAACACTAACCTTTAGCAGATCAGCGACAACTCTAGCAACAGTAGCAACGCACACTAGTCGTGGGTCCATAAGGTCAGCGCATTCCAGTCGCATGCCAGCCACGAAACCGTGCGACACCACGTGGCCTCGTGCCGCGAACAGCGACCGATCTGCCGCTTGAGCACCGCATACTGATAAGTAATGCTCCCAACTGAACTCTTCCATTGTAATACTGGAACAGAAAAACAAAACATTAAAAAAACATTACTCCATGCCAGTATAATTCCCGCAGGGTAAACTTAATGGTACACATTTCACCAGTAATGTTTTTAAGACCACTGTAATTGAGGGCTAGCCTATTTTCATAAAATGGGTACAAATCCAGACTCCATGGCTGCTACTGAGAAATTCCTAATGGAAAAACCCAATAATATTTCGCCCGACCTAGGAATTGAATACAAGACACATGCTCAGCAGTCGCTCTTGCGGCCACTGGACCAACGATGTAGGTCAAAAAAAGAACCATATTAAAAAGAGGAGGCCTATTTATTTATCTATATGCTTCCAACACTTTAGGCTGATTGTTTTATTATTTATAGGGAATTGTAATAAATAATATCCAGATTTAACCAATGACAACCTTTAGTACTATTTGTTTCTTGGTTTGGTTATAAAGGTTTGCATAATGACCTCTCTTTCACGGACTATTATTGATTTTAACATTAAACTCAAGATTCTAAATTAGAGTTTGGAAAAAAATATAAATGTAAATGAAAGTATAGGTCAACACTCAGCTAAATATGGAAACCATTACGAAATAGTAGGCTTAACTTCGACCCCAAAGGCATTTACGTACGGTTTTATTTGATTGATGGTTATCTAAGCCAAATCGGCTACCAGAAATGCAACTTTATAAGCCAGCTTAGAAGAAATATGTACACTCACCCAGCTGGAGGCACAAGAGGAATATTATTAGCCAATGCAAAGCCCACAGGAAATATGCACGGCGATCTTTGATGATAGCAAAACCAATCAGCTCCAGACGCGTCGGCAGGATAACAGTCAATCCTGATCATCATGTAACCTTCATTTAATATCTGCATCACAGTAGCTGCACAAACAGCTGATAAGTTCAGAGGGTCAATGGCTTCTAGCTTCATTCCCTCAGTAAATAATGGAGGTTCATTAGTCGGGTATTTATAAAACATTTCAGGCGTACAGTCACTTGGCATTTGCCGACCGGCGGCAACTCTTTGACAATAACTTTGAGGTGCATCCAAAGGATGACCGATTCTAAAAGCCCAGCCGACAGGGTGTATGAGAGGTGAGTCTTCATGACACCAAAACCCGTTGTCTTCTGGTGAGCTGTCGTAATATTTCACGTGTAAACGTTTTCCTATAATTTCGCACACAGTAGCTACCTGAAATGTGGAAAAAAACTATGTTTTATAACGTCGCAAGTTTTTTTGTTTTTAAATAATGTTGCTTCACACTAGAAATTTCTCCTGCGTCGACGGTGCGTTTACAAACATAGCAACTCACAAACACCCAAACCTGGAACAACTACTACTAGTAGGTCATGCAAATACATATTTTTTCCATGCGGGAACCGAACCCGGGACACGCTGCGCAGCATTCCAATCGCTCAGCCACTGGGATAACCGTGCCGAATTTAGCGATAAGCGTCTTTGATTACTATCTCGCCTGATGGTAAGCTAATGTGTTCAACGGTGATGATGCTTGCCGTACATAGAAGAATTCTGTTCAGATTTTCATTCTACACCAGATGTTGGTACACACGGCTACACATCAAGCTATACAAAACCAGTTTGTCTTGCTCTCGCTTCGTACGATTTTACTCACAATGAACAGTCAGCTAATACTGGTTTTGCATAGCTTGATGTGTAGCTGTGTGTACCAGCGAATCTCAAAGTAGGTTACGTGGAACTTTTGAGTTCCATAGGAAAGTTACCAGAGTTTTGGAAATTTGCGTTTTACAGGTTCGATTTCAGCATTGAATAAATATTCATTTGGCCTACAGTTCTGGGTCGCGAATTCGTTAACATTTTGTGGAAAAAAAATCGGCTGTGGCCAGGACAGACGTTCTCTGATTCACTGGATGCTTATTTTTGTATCCACATTTTTTTTTTTATATCATTAAATGTTTTTAAATGCAACCACAATACAGGAGTAATTCCAAGGGTAATGATTTATCTATACATATAATAAAACTGTAGAAAAGTTATTTTTGTACATTAAAAAAAAGCTCAAAAAATATAGCCAGGGTATTAAAGGACAACCAATAGAACCCATTTCTAGCATTTTTAGAATTTTTGTCTGTTTGTCTGTTTATCTGTTTGTCTGTTTATCTGTTTGTATGTTTATTTGTCCAGGTATCACGTAAAATGTACGAAACTAATGTAGATAACTTTTATACACAACGACTAAGCGTAACTTGGAGAGGAATTTAGTTTTTGTTTCATTGGAATCGGTTCAGTCTATCAAAAGATATTTGAATTTAAAGTGTTTTAGAGGTAAAATTACGGGTGCACTTTGGTCTCACAATTTGATTTCGTACGTCAATCGCGCGATCTAACTTCGAATTCGAATTCTATTTAAAGGAATCATAGAGTAGAACAGAATGGAATGGAATGGTGCGGTCGGGTGTAGTGTGGTGTGGTGTGGTGTGGTGTGGTGTGGTGTGGTGTGGTGTGGAGTGGAGTGGTGTGGTGTGGTGTAGTGTAGTGTGGTGTGGTGTGGTGTGGTGTGGTGTGGTGTGGTGTGGTGAGAGCGGGAGAGCTTTATATGAAAAACGTGGCCTGAATTAAGCGCTTGCAACTAAAAATTCATTGTTACATTCCGACATCCACGCGAACGAAGTTGCGGGCACAGCTAGTCTTATAATAAACATTTAAAGTATACAAAAAAAAAAAGAATAAAAAAGAGAAAAAAGAAAAATAAAAAATATTGATAACTGAAATAAATAAATTAAACAATGCTTGATTTACTCTACAAAATAAAATAAACAAACAAAATAAAAAAAAATATCTAAGTTTTACCTTAACCTGAGAGATCCTCATTTTATCAACAACTTCCATTACGGAGCCAATTGAAAACCTAGAGACAATACTATCATTCAATTTAGTGTAGAAATTAGCAGGAAGTGTTCTTGCACCAGTTAGCTGCTTCACAAGGAATCTGGAATTAACATAAATTATTTTTATGAATCTAAAAATTTGCAGGAATTAGAAAAACAAATGTTTTCATAAAAATTAGACATGATAGAGCACTTTTTTATATTATGCGTTGATACTATTTTATTACAAAAGTATTTTCTACTAGCGGCCCGTCCAGGCTTCGCACGGGAGGAAATCCTCTAAAAGCCGGTCTCGATGGTAACAAACACAACAAAAAAAGAATTATCCGAATTGGTCCAGCCGTTTTCGATTTATGAGCTTAGCAACACATTTTGCGACCCATTTTTATATTATAGATTAGCTCGTTTTTTCCTAAAGCTATTAAACTCTTAAACTAAATTGTTTAAGCTGTGCTTGGTTTTCAGAGAATTCAAAGTTCCATGATAAGTAAATTAACACTTTCCCTGTCCGCGCAGCAGACACAATACCTAAACAATAGTCATGGATCACATGTGGTTCATCAGACAGGGAATGGGTTAACAAAAATTGGTAGATAATGAAATCATCAAATCAGTCCTCACATCCTGGGTGGAGTGAAAGTGTTGCCCCTTATGTTCCAGGGCAACACAGTCCTTTACAGACAATCTCAGATCCCAATCCTGGGATAACATAACACATGAAATGCTAATTATGACAAGAACTTACTTTTTCCAGTCTGTATATTTATCTTCAATACTACAAGGAGGAATAAGAGGTTTGCCTCTAGTTGCACACCAACCCACAGGGTGAACTTCTGAACAACAAAGATTGACCCAAAAGTCTTTGGAATCATCGCTGCCAAAACCTTCATAGCGTAGAAGTCCCATGTAACCTTTAACCTGAACAAAAAAGTTTTCAGTATAAAAGAGTTCAGTGTTGAAAATAAATTGCTAACTATAGATAACTAAATATCTGAGGAAGTTCACAGTATTCTGACCAGTCCATTTGCTTACTTCAAAATTATTTATTTTGGGCCAATGGAATCTAAAGTTAGTATTTACAAAAACATAGAAAGTATTGTTTATATTGAAAACAATTACAAAGCTTAGCCTTTAGCTTAAGTTTTCCTTCAAGTCATACTGGAAGCAGTTGCATAGTTATCATTTTTTTTTCACGGCCAATCTAATATTTGCAAGTAAATTTAAAATTTTGATAAGCAGTAAGAAATTGCTGAGTATAGTGATGAAAAACAGAAATTTAGTCAGTAATTATTAATGAAAATCAAATTACTTACTTTTAACACTGTAGCTACCCAAAAATAGTCACTCATCTTATCATTGCTATTCTCTATGTCATTATTTTTGACTTCTACTTTCATGCCCTCAAATGTGCTGTCCCACATTTCATGAAGGGGTGCATGTTTGAACAAGCTTACTGGTGCAGCAAGGAAGTCACAGCCAAACAACTCGTCCTTCCATTCATAACTGTTGGCTGCTAATGCAGCTGATTGTTTTATGGGTCCAGCCTAATAACAACATTGAATGATATTAAATTGACTTTTCAGAAGCGCCAGATCTAAAGTCCAGGAAGACATTAGGACCAGGGCCAGCAGAGGTATGATGAAGTCTTTAATAAAGAAAGTGATTAAAAAATGGGCCTGGTATTAAGTCCTGTAGATCAACCTATATACATTCAATTTTAGCAAGTCCTTGACCATAATAAAATACAAATTAGCTTTTTAAAAACTCAAAAAGACTTGAAAAAAATTAAAGAAATATTTTGATTACGTGTAAATACCAAAATAAGCAAAATAATAGAAGAATTCTTTGTGTTGTCAACAATCAGCTGATACAAAGAATATACTTTTTTATCACAGAATACATTACTGATTTGATATTTATTTACCTGTATCTCGTTAAATGAAGTTTGCCAGTGCTGCAGCTGGGGCAGCGGCTCCATCGGTATCATACCCGCCATGTGTTCGGCACCTTCCATCAACTTGAACCTCCAATTAAAATGTCGTCTTCTTACGCTACTAGCGTGACATCTAAGCGAACACAATTTATTGTTTTTTGGGTAGAACTGTCCCCGACGACCGACGCGGCCACATAATTCGCATATTGCTGTAATAATAACACTAAATGATTGATCCCAACACTTGATTTTATCATGACTTGTAGTTTTACTCACCGAAAGTGTCTTTTTCTAGTGGTATTATTGAAAGATCGTCCGTAATATTTGTATCATCAGATAGATCGGATGAGTTAGTTGTATTTAAGACATTACCGGCATTGTAATATGCCATAATTCAATTATATTCACAATATTGCTGTAGAATGTCGTCGCCGTAAACACTTCAATAAACATGACGATGAATAAGTTTCGTTACGTGTTAATTAATACCAATAAGCGCTACAATAATAACACAAACCGTAATAAATTACCCTCAGAAGTATTTATTTTATTGTTTGTTTTTTTATATCACATCAATCAACAAAAAAGAAATTCGTTTCGCATTCACATAATTTGACAACATCGCTTGAACCATAGATTTTTTCTTCACTTCTTTCACACCGTAGAAAGAGAAGGGTATAGAACGCGTCTTAGACAAAGTAATAAGCCTAGATCGTAGAAAGAGAAGGGTATAGAACGCTGGAGACTTCCTTCTCTTTCCCTCAAGAAAGAAAAATAAAATCGTCTAATCGCATAAGAAGAAAAAGGACAGAGCATAGCTATCTCCATCTCTTAGCGCGTAGCCGGTTTATTCAAGGCCCGCAAATCCTATTTGCGAAACAAGTTGGTCAAGTAAGGCATATTTAGGGATACCAGATTCAGGCATTACATTTCCCGGGCAATTAGGTCTGTAACTCTGTACGATAATTTATTAAAATTGATAATTATTTTTAAAATGTATGATTATTTTTAGCAAACATTCTACATGTTATACTAATGTACAGGAATTTTAAATTCGATATATTAAAACAACTTAGTAGGGGACTTAAGCCCTTTCTTGATTTTTTTTTTTTGAGTATTTATTTTTTGGTCAAGTGTGAGAAGTCCGCAAAAAATGTATTTCATTAATCAGTACCTCTTTTTGTTATTGTTAGCTAGGCTCATAAAATGTATAATAACAAAATTTTAATATTAAGGATTTACATGCATATCAAATAGCAGTTTGTGTTAAAAATAAAATTAAGAGAAGGAAGTTATCAAGCCATGTAGGTTTTTTTATCTACGAAATTGCTTTATAGCTTTCTCTTTTGCCCTCAAGGAAGAAAAACAAATCGACAAAACGTACACGACGTTGACGTTTATGGCACTAAGTAGTCGTAGTTAGGCAGATTAAAGGGAATACGTCAAATGCAATGATGTTTTCCTTCACCGGAAGGCCATTGATCTGATCTGGTTATTCTTTTGACATAATTATTATTTTGACCACATCGACTATTAACGATCACACGTGATATTTATTTACCCGTGAGTCGGGTAAAAGTTTGCAGTATGACAACACTCCTCATTCATGACGTGACGTCAACATTCTCTTTCTCACGTGGCTACGCCAAACGTACATCTTGGCTTATTACTTTATCTAAGGCCTAGATATGATGCAAATATGAAATGTAACTGTTGATACATTTCAATGTTCTTTACCGCATTGTAAAATGCCGCCCGGCCCGGCCGGTTGGTCTTCTGAATCGTACCTTATTGGACTAAACTTTGAGAACCTAAAATCAAATGAGATGACACAGTAAGTAAAGATTTTCCAAAAGTTTCCCACAAAAGGGTGGCCAATACTTGAAATTCACAAAGGAAAAGTCCGAAACTCGGGCGTACGAAGTTAAAAAGTACATTTTATGAGCTACTTAACAAAAAAGATGTACTTATGGAATAATAATCCTGGTTCTTTCTTTTCACTGTCCTTTTACAGTCAATAACACTGCACCGCACCATTTTTAATGAAAATTCGTGAAAATAACGTTAAATGTTTACCACTATGCCACACAGACTACTTAGTGCCATAATGTCAACGTCTTATACGTTGTATATGTTTTGTCAATTTGTTTTTCTTTCTTGAGGGCAAGAGAGACAGCCATCTCGTAGATAAAAAAAAACCTACATGGTTAGATAATTTCCTTCTGTTAGTTTTATTTTTGACACAAACTCGAAATCTGAAATTAAAATCCTAGAACTTTTTGCGGACTTCTCACACTTGACCAAAAAATAAATACGCAAAAAAATACATCAACAAATAGCTAAAGCCCCTACTTACTTGTTTTATATATATAATATCTCGAATTTTAATTCCTGTACATTAGTGTAACATGTAGAATGTTTGTTAAAAATAATCATAAATATTAAAAATAATAATCAATTTTAATCGTACAGAGTTACAGACCGAATTGCCCGGGAAATGTAATGCCTGAATCTGGTATTCCTAAATATGCCCTACCTGACCAACTTGTTTCACAAATAGGATTTGCGGCCTTGAAAAAACCGGCTACGCGCTGAGACATGTAGATAGCTATGCTCTGTCCTTTTTCTTCTTATGCGATTTGTCGATTTTATTTTTCTTTCTTGAGGGAAAGAGAAGGAAGTATCAAGAGTTCTATACCCTTTTCTTTCTACGCTTTATCTACTAAGTTATCACAGATTCCAAATAATATTTTATTTTTGTTTTGTGAAGAATCCTAGAATCCTAGATCTTCTAATAATCCACAAATCTACAACAATGATGGATTTATTTAATATTCGATTAGTTGATCTCAAAAACTTAGATACATAAACAAAACCCGATACCACAGAGTAATTTCGAGTGATGGCCGGCCACTGCTATTGTCTAATTTGACTGCAAGTTGTGAAATTTTATAAATTCAGAGGCAAAACTGCATCACAACCAACAATCTGGAAAGTAGTTTCCATGTAATTAAAATCCAGAGTAGAAAAGAGGAAGAAATAATAATGTAAGTGAACATTTACACCTCATAAATTACTAACAAAACATGGTTTCGTGAGAAAACAAATAAACTTTTAGCATGTAGTAACTTTGCCATTTTATTAAGAAAATTTATATTTTCGTGCTGCAGCACGTTGCACTCAGCGAGTTGTGATATTGTACTCTGTTGTTGTGATTGCGAAGACAAAACAAGACGTGTCTCTAAAAGTGCTCCATACAATAGTGTAACGAAAGAATGACAACATTTTTGGAGCAGTAGCTATCAGATATCACGATAAAGGATTCATTAGAATAAATACAACAACAAAATATTGCATGAAAGCTAGATAAGTGAGTATACAACTGGCTAGATGCTGTTGGTTTCTATGGTTCATTCTCTGGCCCGTTTAGGAAGGCAACAAGTCATTCAGTATTCCTTCCTCTGTATATTTGTTTTCCATCAAAATCAACTAAACAAGTAATATGTTGCTAACAAAAGGTTATCTCTACAATTAAATAGTGATACTAATATGTGGAACAGTAACTAATATGACATTGTTGTTGTTGTTGTAAAGAGGATACATAATAGATAAACTAAATAAGTTCAAGTAAAAACATCTGTTAGTCAAAATCATAATAAAATGGCATATGGTGCAGCTCGAGTGACATGTTAGTCAAGAAACATCAATGAATTGAATACAACACAGGGATTTATTTGAATGACCTACAAATAGCTGTTCCAGGTTTCTAAAGTTAACCACAAAGCAGGAAGTAGATCAATGTGTAAAAAAAAACTTACAATCTGAGATAGAATACAAGCAAAACATTTCAGATACAATCATAGACATTGAGCATAGACGTAAGCAGGTGTAAAGTAAAATACAGACAAAATCTGTGATAGAGACAAAGTTATTATGGCCCGTTGTGAAAGCTATTTCATTCTTTGGTTGACACTATTTTTTTGGGTATCTTTTGTAAATAAATAAAAATGCTATGTTTTTATTACTTGCATTCCCTTTTTTTTTTAGATGCCACTCTAAGTGAATTTTATTGATTTTAAAGCATTAGTTGATTAGTATTTAATATTAAAACATTTATAAAGATACTTTTTTTCTATCCAAGTAATAATTTACTAAAACAGTACACACGCTACACATCAAGCTATACAAAACCCGTTAATCTTGGTCTTGCTTTGTACGAGTTTTACACACAATGAATGGTCACTTAATACTGGTTTTGCATAGCTTGGTGTGTTACTGTGTGTACCTTAGTAAGAAAGTAAAATGAAATGTTGCTGGTTAGAAATTAAATAAGTGGCAACACCGTTATAGGGGAATCCTTGAACTTTTACAACACTACGATCTAGAAGTTACCCTTCTGACATCATTAATTCCATGTTTAAAAATAATTTAGTACAAGTACTATTCAGTCTTAAATCACCAGAGTTCCTAAAAGCACCTGTGTAAATAAATACTTATTGAATAAATAAAATAAAAATTACATTCAGTACAATATTGTGTTCTGTTACAGATTACAACAAGTGAAAAGACATTTCTAAAATGGGTAGACCATGTAAGTAAACAATACTTTGTTATTTTACTAATATCTATTTCATAATTATGGTATTTTTGTGTTTCTAGTTTCAAAACCTGATAAGCTGTGAATGTAAGGTTACTTTGCGAAAAACTATTAGTGTTTTACAATCATTTCACAATCAAGAAACATAATAAAAATAGTGTTGTATTTTCTTTTCACATAGGATGTTGTGTTATGGGAACAAAAATTACATGTAAGCAACATGTAATTTTGTTCCCATAACACTTTATTATAGCTTGAAATCCAATAACCTTAAACAGTAATGCTTTGATTGAAAACTTGGTTTCCAGTAGGAATTTTAAAGGCTGGAGTAAAAATTTAAATTCTGATGCAATTGCTTTAAAAATTGTGCAATTAGGTATGTCAAGATAAGTGTAGCCTGTGTTCATGAATTGATTTCATAGGCTTTACTGTCACATAAAAAGGTATCTATTAGGACTCCATCACCAAAGGGGAAAATAGGATTGTATTGTCCGATCTATTGTATCTCATAAACCATGATAGATAGTTGATATTTTTATTTCTCGTCACATTGTTTTTTTTAATCATGCTATAACTTTGATAGTAATCGAAATAGTAAAATTATCAAATGAGTCCTCCTCACCACCATGCATCCTGCACAGGGCGGAATGACAAGGACTGTCAGACTCGTACTGACCAAAATCCAGGTATTCCACGAAGGGCACCTGCGCTACTTTTACTTTATTTATTCGACATAAGGCTTCCTGTTTAAATTTTTGGGCAGGTGCCTTGGTCGCGGGGTTAACAAATTACTGTGACCGCTATTGAAGGACACCGTGGATTATAGTCAGGACGAGTCTGACAGTCCATCCTGCCCTGCCCTTGGAGAGAGGACTCATTTGATGATGAAAAGGTGCCCTCCATGGAATACCTCCTTGAATAGCTCTTTATGTTCCTGGGTCACGGTTACCTGCTGAGATAGTCCTGCGACCCCGGCAGGCTTTGGCCGTTTTAATTTCCTATCATCATCATCCATGATGATTTACCCATTTCAAAAAACTGCAGACTGAAGCCCGTAACATTAGCTGTCAGTTCATTAATGTAAAACTTCTTCTACAGCAAAAAAGAAAGGCGGAAAAAAGGATACTCCAGTAGAGGAGGAACCCTCACAAAGTAATGTGCCCATTGAAGAGCCATCTACTTCCGATCCACCAGCAGCTGAGGTAGAAGATGACTCAGGTCTTACAGGAGCTGCCCGCAAAAAGAAAGAAAAAAAAGAAAAGAAGGAGAAAGCTTTACAAGCATTACAAGCTTTACAAGCATCACGGAAACCTTCATCACTTTCCGAATCTAAAACTGAGTCTGAACAACCATCCAGAGCTCAATCTGAAGCCCCTTCTGAACCATCAGTTGAGGAACAACTGCCATCTGATGTTCCGCCTGACGCACCAACAAAGGCGAAAGAGCCGCCAAAATCCGAAGAAACAGACGACTTTGGCTTAGGCTTAGCATCAAGCAAGAAAAGGAAACCTCGAAAGAAGAAGGCGGAACCTCAACCTCCTGCAGCTCAGCAGGCATCAAGTACCCCAGAAGTACAGGCTATTACTAGTGAACTGGGTGGGATGTCACTATCTGGAGCCACTGCCCAAGTGCCTGTGCCTGGTCCCAGAGCAAGTAGTCAAGTTGCTGCACCTGTATCTGCTCCCATTGGTCAAGTGACTGCACCTGTGTCTGGACCAAGTGCTCAAGTGACTTCACGTCCAGCTGGCCCTAGCTCTCAAGTGACTTCACCTGTGGCTGGGCCTAGTGCTCAAGTGACTTCACGTCCAGCTGGCCCTAGCTCTCAAGTGAGTCCCCCTGTATCTGGTCCAGGACATGGTCCTGTACTTGTGCAAATGCCGGGGCCTACGAAAGCAGCACCGCCGGGACCATGGGGCAGAGGGACATCTGCTGGTAGAGGACGTGGGTGGGCTCCGAATACAGGTCCGCCTCCCGGTGCGCCCCCAGTCATGGCGTTACCCACGCCAATGCCTACGCCAGCGCCTGTTGCGAAAACTGATACCCAGCAACAATCTTTTCGGCAGAAATCTCTAGAACCGGTTTTATGCCGATACAAGATACCTAACAAAATACCTGGTGGTGCGGTCAATGCCAGACAGATAAGAGTGCTGGTAAATTATCTGCAAATGGAATTTAAGTCTCTTAAAATAGTAAGTAATTCAATTTTTATTATTATGGAACATACTTTAATATGTTAAACACAACGTATATGTTTGTATTATTTGTTATCCCCAGCAACAGGAAAGTGGTTCTTAATGCCCCTACACTGCACATAGTTCCTATTGTGTGTGACATGACAGAGTGACTTTAGACTTTAAGAGTTACGATACTAAATCAGTTTAGGTTATTAGTAAAAAGTAAACTTGTATTGGTCAACTCAACGACGATATATTACTAGACTCCTAATAACAGGCGACCGATGTCTGTCAACACATTAGGCAAAAAAGTCTTATATCCGTCTTATTTCGACCACTCCTGTGAGCCGTAAACATACCTTGAAACAGAACAGACCTTGAGTTAGCCAATCACAACGCAGTACCCCGTCTAGAGAATAGTTTTTGTTCCATATATTGTGCATGCGGAGTCTAGTAGTATATCGTCGTTGGGTCAACTTTTACTTTGCGACTAACCCGAAAATTAAACGGTAGCCGCAATGATGTAACGACCTTTACTTGAGGCCGCGGGATCGAACCTAGCCAGACTCGTTACTTTGATAACGT
The DNA here is from genome assembly GCA_028554685.1 of Agrotis ipsilon. Lineage (NCBI taxonomy): Eukaryota > Metazoa > Arthropoda > Insecta > Lepidoptera > Noctuidae > Agrotis > Agrotis ipsilon. The sequence goes on from CM052965.1 coordinate 11,390,032, forward strand.
TCATCTAACATTTAAATTCCTAGGCTTGAATTAATCAGCCTTTCTAATCTTTAGCATTTTCTAATATAATTATTGCATATTATTAACCTTTTTACAGTCCCGTTACGATGTGAGCTTTACTCCCGAAAGGCCAAAGAGGATGTTGCCAGAGGCATTCGCAAAAATCAAAGCAAAGTTTTTCCCAAATGATTTAATTGCATTTGATCAAATGAAAAATTGTTATTCCTTGAATCCCCTCAAGAATGTAAAAGGGTCGGAACGTTTTACTGCAACAGTAAGTATTTTCTTTATTTTAACTGCCTTTCCTGTGATCTGTGTCATGCAATGCACAAATTTGAATATCTGGATGGATGGATGATTTGAAATTCAATCACATCATAATAAATTTGCTTGTGTGTATTCTTGTAGCATGAGATATATTAATACAGCTATCTAATTTCAGGCTGAGTTGGTAGACCAGAATGGGAGAGCTTTGAATTTTGAGGTCTCATTGAAATCTACTGGTGTGGTTGATCTCAAAAACATTGAGAAGTGAGTATTTAACAAAAATTGTGGTTTCTGTAAACAAGTACTATGAGGATATAGCACTCTTAAATAAATCCCTTCGGGGCGTATCCCCGCTGCCTCGAGAAGTCGAGGCGCGGCGGGAAGAGCTCCGGCGCGATCTCAGGGCAGTATGGAGGGCACGACTGTCGCGACCGACGGCCGGGCACGCCGCAATAGCGGCGGCAAGACCCCTCTTTGAAGAGTGGCGTCAGTGTGTTACACGCGCGCCTCAAAGACTGTCAGCATAATGACGAGGCCCCCTCTCAGAGGGCTAAAGCCTGTCGTAGTTCCCACAAAAGCACGGAACATGAAATCGATTTAGTAACTATAGTCACTAAGTGACTAGCCAATAAGTTGAATCAAATTAATTCTAATATATAAAAAAATAAATGCCACTTTTCGTTGTACTTATATAACTCGAGAACGGGCTCATCTATCCAAACCAACTATTTAGTAGATTATTTATGTGAAGTTTGCAGAAAATCGGTCGAGCGGTTCTTCATTTATCACTTTTTTTTTGTAACGCGTAGCGAAGCACGAGGCAGCCCGCTAGTTATCAATAAAGTTGATATTCCCAATTTATGTTTTAGTTACATGACATCCCGTGGTTCTTCACTGTGTCATCCTACTGAAGAGATTCAATGTATCGACGTAATCCTGCGCCAGGGAGCATTGGAGTCATATGTAAAGGTAAGTGTTTCAATGATTAAAAAAAAAAAAAACTGCAAATATCCGAATTTAGTCACAGCATTTAACTTTTTCACTTTTGTTCGTCCACTTTGTAACTTCTTTCGTTCATCGTTAAGAGCGTGTACCGAACCGAACGGCATTTCGTAAGAACTTTCTAGTTCTTATTTCTCGAAATGCAACTTTATTCGCATAAACAGGCTAGATAGGTCTAAAAATATATCAGTGTTACAAGTAAACTGATCAATTTTAAAATTTTCCGTAGAAATGGAGATTTTAATTTTTTTTTTAATCTATACATATAATAAAACTGTAGAAAAGTTATTTTTGTACATTAAAAAAAAACTCAAAAAATTTAGCCAGGGTATTAAAGGACAACCAATAGAACCCATTTCTAGCATTTTTAGAATTTTTGTCTGTTTGTCTGTTTGTCTGTTTGTCTGTTTGTATGTTTATTTGTCCAGGTATCACGTAAAATGTACGAAATTTATGTAGATAACTTTTATACACAACGATTAAGCGTAACTTGGAGAGGAATTTAGTTTTTGTTTCATTGGAATCGGTTCAGTCTATCAAAAGTTATTCGAATATAAAGTGTTTCAGAAGTAAAATTACGGTCAGTTCACACCAAGACGCGTAGTTCATAGCGCGATCTAGCTTCGATTCTGCTACATATTCAAATAAAAATTCATCTAATGATTATGATAGGATGGGATAGGATAGGATAGGATGGGATAGAATAGGATAGGATGGGATAGGATGGGATAGGATGGGATAGGATGGGATAGAATGGGATAGGATGGGATAGGACGCGACAGGACGGGACAGGACGGACAGGACGGGATAGGACGGGATAGGATGGGACAGGACGGGACAGGACGGGACAGAACGGGACAGGACAGGATAGGACGGGACAGGACGGGACAGGATGGGAGAGGACGGGACAGGGCGGGACAGGACGGGACAGGACGGACAGGACGGGACAGCTCGGGACAGGACGGGACTGGACGGGACAGGACGGGACAGTACGGGACAGGACGGACGGAACAGGACGGGATACAGGGATAGGGGATAAGATGGGATAAGATGGGATAAGATGGGATAAGATGGGATAAGATGGGATAAGATGGGATAAGATGGGATAAGATGGGATAAGATGGGATAAGATGGGATAAGATGGGATAAGATGGGATAAGATGGGATAAGATGGGATAAGATGGGATAAGATGGGATAAGATGGGATAAGATGGGATAAGATGGGATAAGATGGGATAAGATGGGATAAGATGGGATAAGATGGGATAAGATGGGATAAGATGGGATAAGATGGGATACGATGGGATACGGTGGGATTTTGGAGGGAGACCTTTTTACCCGACGCTTCGCACAAAAAAATACATTGGTAATTTCCGACATCCACGCGAACGAAGTCGCGGGCACAGCTAGTAATATATAAATTCAAATTCATTTACTTTTTCATAGGACCGGAGTGTTATAGCACAAAAAAATGAAGATTGAGTAATGAATCGACATGGATGAATAATTTTGATCATTTTGAATTCTCTGTCGCATTAGGTGCTAAGGTGACAGTCCGATAACGTTCGTGTTTTTTTTTATTTATAGGCAGGTAGACAATTCTTCAGGCGGCCTAGAAACCCTGTAGACCTAGGCTACGGCTACGAAATGTGGACAGGACTGTTCCAATCCGCCATTTTTACTAACAAGGCTTTCATCAACATTGATGGTAAGTACATTTTTAATATTTTTTAATGGGCAATATAATTGAAAAAATCTAATTAGTCCGTAAGTTAGATTATTAAAAAAATATTTGACCTATGTTTTTTCTTTTATGGAGGCCAAAATTATCGAATATACGACGCCCTTAATAATTGTATTACGTCACTCCTAGATAATAATTCTTACTAGTTCTGACGAGAATGAGGCGTTGCGAACCCCTCTCTTTGATGCGTTTTATCTTTGATAATATTTATTGACCATTAAAGAAAACAAATTACTTTTCAAAACTCTAATTGACGGACTAACTAGATTTGAAATTTATTGATGATGCCTATTATCATATTTCAAGATTTTGTGCCGCCAAGTCGGCCATCGGTCGCCATCTGCTGGGGTGATAATAAGTGCTATATGCAAAACTAGCTGCTGCCCGCGACGTCGTCTGCGTAAATGCGTTAAAGAAATAAAGGTTTCTGATCGCTGCCCGTACGTGATAGCGTGATGATATGTAACCTACCACATACCTGTCGACCCAACTTCTTAATAATACTCGTGCCAAAGATGTCAAGCCTTGCAGTACTTTTTGAGTTTATCCCGGACATATATAGACTTTCCTACCATTTTATTATACAAAATAATTTATGTGTTTTTCAAAATGTTATTACGGTCAGGCTATTTTTCACACAGCATATTATTATTCTGATGTATCAGTAAGTTTCACTGTAAAATTGCGTCCAAATCCGTTTTCGGAAACATTAATTTTTATATTAAGCAAATATTTTTAGCAAGTCCACAATATAGCATAATTATTTCTTTTTCAGTTGCTCACAAAGGTTTTCCTAAACACCAGAGTTTGTTAGATGCTCTCATAAAAGATTTCAAGTTGGACCCAAATCGTCCCATTGAGAGCCAACGCGGTGGGGATTACTTCGCATCCTTTGTAAAAGGCCTCAAGGTAAACACATGTTATAAAAAGATTACTAAACGAAACCCTATACTTGGCAGCTTAAAGACTACTGCTCTTATCCGGGCTTTATACTTGCCCCTTTAAATTCATAACGTCAATCATGCTGGTTGAGATCAACCCGAAAAAACTAACCGATCGACACAACCCGAATGAAGCCGATCAAGAGCCGCCATTGCTTCGAGTCAACTTTTTTGATCTTTATATACTGACGAACTGGTGTGGAAAACCTGAGGCGCGGTTATATCGCCTTGGTTATCAAGACTGTGACATTTTTTTTTTTTAATTTCAGTTATATGCGATATTGGTCGGCAATACTGCTAGTGCTGATCAACGTCGCGAGTTTGTTGCAAACTGCCTTGTAGCCCCACCCTATGAATTATGGTTCACCATTAACGAAAAAGATGGGAAATCCCGAAAGATCACTGTTGGTGATTATTTCCTACAAGAAAAGAACTACCAGTAAGTTTTTGTTTAATACAATTTTACCACAAAAGTGTTAAACATTTGTTGAACATTTTGTCTTAAAAAAGTAGTCAACGTTAAAACGACTTTTCACATTGACACAAGTGTCGTTTTTTGAGATCTGTCAATCAAATCTGGATTTCTGCCGTCGATGTGTTGTTTGAAACACGTGTTTTAGTGGATCTTTTAACAATTCGCCGCTTTTTTTGTGTTGAGTGCTTAATTTAGTTCTGTTTGTGTTCTGTGGTGTTAAGTGTGAGTGTTTGGTAACTGTTTATTTGTATTTCTCCCCATTTCCCTCATTTTTAAATGAGGGAAATGGGTGATGACGATCCCCCTGACGGGGGTGGCAGTCGTCCGCCAGATACAAGAATGGAGACCCAGGATATAAGTCTTTCTCTTAGTGGTCAGCCTGATAGGAAACTGAAACGTCCCGCTACTGACGATACGCCCCATGAGCCCAAAAAACTTATATCGCCTTCAGTCTCCAATCAGTCTGTCTATGTGAGAGATGGTTTCGAGTCAGACTCTAAACTGTCATATAATAAGTGTGACAATGGCCCCTTTATAATCCATGTCACTCGTTCCGAACCCGACGTATCAGCCGGTCACTCCATTAGACTGTTAAAGTTTGCCCAGCTAATTCATCGCAATAAAGTAACTGGCATAGTCGAGGGGGGAATTAAGTCTCTGGGGAGAAACAGGGTATGTATAGAATTCCGTTCAGCTGATGATGCTAATTTATTTATAAACAACGAGATCCTGTCAGCTAACAAATTTGTTGCAAATATCCCAAGATTCCACATATCTCGTATGGGTGTTGTAAAAGACATTCCAACGGACTGGTCATTGGAGGAATTAGTAGAAGGTATCAAAACCCCTTCAAACTGTGGACAGGTTATCAGGGCCCGTCGTTTAAATGTAAAATCAAGAAGAGATGATAGTGTGACGTGGATCCCGTCTACTTCAGTTGTCCTGACTTTCCTTGGTCAAACTCTGCCTGAGAGAATTTTTTGTTATCACTCTTCCCTTCCGGTTTCTACATATCAGCTCCCTACTATCCAATGCCGTAACTGCTGTCGGTTTGGACATGTGAATTCACAGTGTCGCTCCAAATCACGCTGCTATAAGTGCTCCCAAAATCATGGTGGTGATAGCTGTTCTGTCCCCCAAAACAAATATTTCTGCATCCTTTGCAACGGTCCACATATGGCTACAGATGTTAAGTGCCCGGAGCATGCCAGGCAAAAATCTATTAAATTGGTCATGTCACAAGATAGCATTAGCTACTCACAGGCTTCCCTCAGATTCCCCTCCCCTAGACGTTCGTATGCGGACATAACTAGCTCATCCCACTTTCCCACTCAATTAGCCCATCCCCTACAATTGTCCCAACAATCCCAACTTTCTCAAGATGTTCAATCATCCCAGCAATCCTCTTACTCTCCCTTACATCCTTCCCAATCCAATCAGGTCTCTTATACTAAAACTATATATAAATCCCCTCGTCCCAGAACCCCTTTGGGAAAATCTTATGACATTATGGCTCATAGAGACATAATTAGCTCTCCCCAATCCTCCCAGCCTAACGGCTGTGGCCTGTCCCCTCCCCCTGTAGAGTCCACCCCTCTTCTTACTCCAAACGATAATTTGATTGAGCTCCTCACCTGCTCCCTTATTAATATGATATCCAAATTTTCTGACTCCTTACCGAACAATGTCGTTATCCTACTCCAGCAACTTCTCGAAAAATTAATTACCAAAAATGGCGACCCTTCTTCAGTGGAACTGTAGAAGCATCCGCCGTAAAAAACATGATCTAATCTTCTTAATAAACCGATTTAAGCCTGTTGTCGTTGCCATCTCGGAGACCTGGTTGAGACCGGGATCCATTTTTAGGGTCTCGGGATTTTCCTGCCTGCGGGATGACAGAGATGATGGGTGGGCAGGGTGTGCCCTCCTAGTATCAAGATCCATTACATTTTCACAGATTGTCATCCCTAGACACAGCTCTGATCTTCATGTAGTTGCAATGAGAGCTCAGAACATTTCTTTTGTATCTTGTTACATTCCTCATCCTAATAGTAATGTCATTTCAGAATTAAATAATATTCTTTCCTCAATCCCCGGCCCTCTTATTGTTTCAGGTGACTTTAACTGTCACCATACAATGTGGGGGTCTCACTACATAGATTCTCCTTCTTCCTTTTTTCTTGATTTACTAGATGATAATAATCTTTGCATTCTAAATGATGGATCCGCAACCCGGAGGACTCCTCCTGGTCAAAATATCAGTGTCCCAGATTTATCTCTTGCATCTCCTTCTTTAGTCAATTCTCTATCCTGGTCAGTTCTCCCTAATTCGTACGGCAGTGATCATTTTCCAATCCTAATCCGCCTCCTTCAGTCCCCTGCCTCCCCTCCTACTCCCCCCCCCTACAGCGGTTCAGACTTACTGATGCTGACTGGGATAAATATTCTTATGCTTCTGACTCTAAGATTCTCCGTCTCCCCCCCGTCGATCACTCGAACTTCCTTACGGTATATGAGGATTTTATTTTGTGTCTACTCTCAGCGGCGGAGGAATCCATCCCTCTTAAAAACTCTTCCCGTGGTCGTATCCCTTCACCTCCTTGGTGGGACGCTGAATGTACAGCTAGTGTCCGTTTACGCAAAGAAATGGAGAAAAAATATGCAGATAACTTAACAATGCAGAATTACCTAGACTTCCAAAAATCCTGTGCTAAAACAAAAAGGCTTTTATCTAAAAAGAAGTCAGAGGGCTGGCGCAGGTTCTGCGAATCCTTGTCCCCCCGTACTCCTTTAACAGTTGTATGGCGCAAAATCAATAATTTTCGTAGAATCTACGTAGAACATAACATCTCCTCGAATGATCCTGCTGCTTGGTTGGATGGCTTTCTGAACAAACTAGCCCCTCCCTTTGTTCCTTCCTCTGACTGCTTTCCTGTATCCCAGCTCCCTTTCTCCCCTTCAACTGACAGAATGAATGATCTGTTTTCTTATTCAGAGCTCGCTTGTGCTCTTGACAACCTCAGGGATTCCTCCCCAGGCATAGATGGCATTTCTTACTCTTTCATTTGCAAACTATCTCGGTCTTCAAAAATGATTTTCCTTAACATTATTAATGAAATTTTTTCCTCTGGGCATGTTCCGGAGTCATGGAGGACCCAAATAATCATTCCAGTTCTAAAGCCAGGCAAGGATCCGAATGACTCGTCATCATATCGCCCTATTGCCCTATCTTCAGTCATAGCTAAAATCTTAGAACACCTCGTAAAAAACAGACTGGAATGGCTTCTTGAGAGTAGAGGTCTGCTTTCAAGTAGCCAATTTGGATTTAGACGAGGCATGAGCACAATGGACAGTCTAAGTATCTTTACATCTGAAATTAGGCTCGCTTTTTCTCAGAATGAAAATGTTATTGGGGTCTTCCTTGACATCTCATCTGCCTATGATAATGTCCAGCTTCCAATACTCAGGCAGAAGATGCTCGATCTGAGTATCCCTGTGAGACTGGTCAATATAATCTTCAATCTACTTATGTGTCGCTCTATTTGTGTTCGTTCTAAAGACTCTCTACTCCCTCCCCGTCTCGTCTGGAAGGGCCTCCCCCAGGGTTCGGTCCTAAGCCCCCTCTTATATAACTTATATACCGCCAACCTTGATTCAACTGTTAACTGCTTCTGCAGAATTTTACAGTACGCGGACGACATAGCGCTATATACCAGATGTTCTTCTCTGTCAGTTGGATCTTCCCTTTTAAACTCAGCCCTTCACTATCTAAATGATTATCTTTCAGATCACGGTCTAAATTTATCCATCCCTAAATGCAGTGCTGTAGTTTTCAGTCGTAAACGAAACATCCCCCCTCTAAATCTCACGGTAGCTGGTGAATCAATAAGATTCAAGGATAGAGTAAAATTTTTGGGAGTTATTTTAGATTCCAAAATGTCTGGCCTATTCCACCTCCAACATATTTATAATAAGTGTGAAAAAAACACCAACATTATGAGATCTTTGTCTGGAGTACGTTGGGGTTCCCACCCCTTTTCACAAAAAATACTTTACAACGCCATTATTCGTAGCCACTTTGATTATGGTTGCTTCATCCTGGAGCCCTGCAGTAAGCTAGCCCTCAAACAACTTGACAAAGTCCAGTCTAAGTGTTTACGCATAATAACAGGCGCTATGAAATCTTCCCCTATTAACGCCCTTCAGGTAGAGTGTTCTGAACCTCCTTTACTTCTCCGCAGACAATTTCTCGCAGATAGATTCTTCTCAAATGTATCCCAATTTTCCTCTCATCCGATTTTAAAAATCTTACATCGTCTTGCTCGGTCCATAAATTCCTCTCCATATTGGGTTAATAAATCTCCCCCATTACTGGTTAATAGCCTCAATACTCATAAAAATCTGCCATCACCTGTCATGCAACTGGAAAAACACCCTCTGTTTATGGTTAGCTATGATTCGCTTATATTTCAGCCGGAGGTAATTTTGAATTTTGGTATCGAAAAAGACTCTGAAGATGCAAATAACAAATTCAACAAAATCATTAATAATAAATGGCCAGACTGGGTTTTGATTTTTACTGATGCCTCAAAATCGGACTCGTCTAATGTAGGCGCCTCTGTTTTCATTCCAAAATTCAATGTTGTTCTGAGCTTCAAATGCCCTTTGGAATGCTCTATTTTCACTGGTGAAGCTATCGCTATCCTGGAGGCTGTCCTGTATATAGATTCAAATCGAGACCACTTCCGTAACTCTATGATTCTAAGCGACTCGCGTAGTTGTTTAGAAGACTTGAAAAAACTCCCCTTTCATTGCAAATCTAATTCTTTTATTACTCTTAAAATCAAAGAAGTTCTTCACAACCTACAAAAATCCGGAATTACAGTAGTGCTAGCCTGGATCCCGAGCCATACGGGTATTTGGGGGAACGAAGCTGCCGACATTCATGCCAAACAGGCCATACAAATAGGTTTTACAAACCATTCAAGCGTCCCAGCTCGCGACCTTTGTTCTTTGTCCAAACCACGCATGATAAAGTCTTGGGATAACTTATGGCAACAGACAAGAACTGTAAAAGGGAAGTATTATGGTAGCATTCAGCCGAGTATTCCATCTAAACCTTGGTTTTTTAAATACAAAACAATCAATAAGCCAATAACTTCTATGATTATACGCCTTCGTTTGGGTCATGTTTGCTCCCCAGTCTTTTTAGCTAAACTCCGTATACGCGATAATTCCTTATGTGAGTGTGGCATGGAAGAGGGTACATTGGAACACATGTTTTTTTCCTGCTCCAATCTTGTATTTCCTCTTTACGATCTCCTTCCTCCCAACATTCCTAGACCCATCAACATACCATCTCTCCTTACCCTTTCTAAATCTTCCTATATTAATGTTTTGTGTAAGTTTATTCGTGTTAATAATATTAAACTTTAATCCACATCTCCCAACGCTCCTTGCTCCTTAAGTTAGTTTCTTTTCTCCCAATGTTTTGTTCCTGTAGTAGTGTTTATGTTCCTGTGTCATGTTGATCTAAAATACTAAATTCTACTAATTGCATGCTCTCATGATCTTGTTTTAGGAACTCAACTGGATTTGCACCAAAAAGCCTACCAAACCGTACCATAGTCAATCTTGTTCTACTTGTTTCATTCAACCTTGACATTGGCAGAATCATCGAGTAAACGATGGAGCCATCAAACTAAAATTGGAATTGGAAGTGTCGTTTTTTAGGTTAACTTTTAGGCAAGCATTCAAGAGGTGTTTATTTTTTTGTGGTAGGGTGGTAAATGTTTACAGTTTTCAGTTTTTGTACAAAAAAATTGAGGTATTCCACGAAGGGTACCTGCGAAAAATTCTGACAGGAGCCTTATGTCGAATAGATAAGGTGCAAGTAGCTCAGGTGCCATTGTCAGCATACATCACGTGCAAGTAGCTCAGGTGCCATTGTCAGCATACATCATACAGAACGTTGATTGATTTGATTGACAAGTAGATAATTCTGGCACGATTAGCGCAGTGGCTAAGCGTGTGGCGCGTTCGATACCCGCATGGAGCAAATATTTGTATGATATTTTCAATTATTTTTTTTTATTATATCTTATTTACTTAAAATTGCTCTCCATAATGGCGAATTTTAACGTTTTTTTTTTGTTTTACTTATCAAATTAGGAAAGGACTGTCAGACTCGTTATAAAATCCATGGCTTTACGTTCCAGGGTCACTGTTACCTGTTTACATAGTCCCGCGATTGAATACATGTCATTTACTTCTTTGGACAGTCCATCCCTAAGTTTTAAGAAAAATTACTTTATGTACCCTTTATTTTCAGACTCAAGTACCCTCATCTCAATTGCGTCTGGGTCGGCTCAAGGGAGAGAAGCATTTACTTCCCGATAGAATTCCTAACTGTAATCGAAGGGCAGGTATGTCATTACCAATCAACCTATTAATGTTACTAACGTGACATTATAATAGCCTTCGATACGACTATCCAACCTAAAAATATTTTTTCAATTTCAATTAAAAATAGTAGTTGATTTATTAATTTTGAAAGTTGACGGCACCGTTGACAAACAACTTTTTTCGACTACAAGTGAAAATCAACCTTACCACTACGACATATGACATAAAACACGTTGTTATCTACGGGTAGATGAAAAACAAAATGCAATCGCCACGACGACATCGAGTCAATCACATTGCATCATTATTTTTAAGTAGCAAGGTCGATTTACATTTTTAGTTAGTAGAAATTCATATCGCACGAATAGCGTTACGGGCAAAGTCTCTAAGGCGTTCAGAAAACAATGAAAAATGACTTTGTCGAGCATGACTGCTATGGCTTAGTTGGAAAGCGACTGGTGTACTAAATCAGAGGGTCACTGTGTCAAATTCTGTTAACCATCTACCATCACTGATTCCTTTTTGGTGGGCTCACTATAATTCAAGTATAACCGATTTTATGTATATATAACTTTTATATTTTTATTTTAAAAAATTACAGCCCTTGGCAAGGCAACTAAACGAAGTGCAAGTATCGAAGATGGTAAAGGAAGCTGCTACTCCACCTGATGAGCGTTTGAGGAAAATCACTGAAGTTATTTCCAATGTAAGTATAAAGAATATTTGTTTATTATTAGAGTCCATCAAATCCAAGTTACACCAAACCCTGACCGTGGGCAAGAAAGTGATTCCGAGAAGTGAATTCCCCACTTAATCAATATCTATGAAGATCGATTTGTAGCTCCCAGTGCAAATTTAACTTTAATCTCAACACTTAAAGTACAAAATTCAAGAGTATACACACCATCATAAACAAATGGAATCGTATCAATAATATTTTTTCAATGTTTATTTTAGATGAAATATTCCCAAAATCAAAGCTTTAAGAAATTCGGACTGGAGATATCTGACAAGTTTTACACTGTGAGGGCTAAAGTTTTGGAACCACCTGTTTTGGATACCGGAAGTGGAAAAACGAAACCAAGGTATTTTACATACCTACCTATTACATTATTTAGAGCCTTCATATAGATATTATATTGGTTTATTATGAAGGTAGGTGTGTTCAAACTGTTTTAATATTTATTTTTTAAAGTTTGTGTTTGTGGTTTCTTAAAATGTTCATTAAACAGAGAAAAAACATGAACCATAAATTTTCTAGCATCGAAAAAAAACATATTTATCAACACTAAACATACACTTTAAACATCGCCGTATTTTGGACGGTAGAAATCATTCAACTTAATTATCTTTCTGTCTATTATATATATTTCTGTCGTCAAAACCCGTTTCTAAGGCGTCATTCTACGCGTACTGATAGTAATCAATATGTTTGTAGGAACGGACAATGGCAGGCAAACCGTCTATTGAAGCCGGAAGCTCTACAATCATGGGGTCTGATCGCTGTTGATACCGACCCCAGGAATGAGTATGATTCTATGATTGATTTGGTAAGAATTTATCACTATTTTATGAGGTTCTGTAGCTGTTAATTAATCTATGTGTGCGAATACTGGGAGTTATTAGTCTAATCTGAATCATCCATAATCTGATGTACTGCCAGCAGGTCAACTTACCCGAATCTGCCAAATTTTACCATCCGAACATTAACCTTCCACTATTAAATCTATTATCCAAGTTTGGCAGATTGACCTCAATTTGATCAGATTGACATCAACCTGCCTAGGTTGATGTGCTGGCGTCTGTACCTTTCATCATTGGCGCAGTGGATGAGCAAATATTTCTGCTCGAAACAAATATTTTTATGGCCTACAGACAGTTGTTCTGGGACGGCCTTGAAAACAAATTAATACTGTAATAATTCGTAGTGTGTGCCAATGTTTTCCTCTGGTCTACACTGTCTCACTGCTGGGAGAAACCTCTAAAGTTTTCCCAAGAGTTTTTGTCCTGCGCCACATCGAAATTAAAAAATAAAACGCTATGACTGGATTAAAGTTCTTATTAACCTTTAACTATGGACGCGCGGTCTCTCAGACCGCGTGCAGTTTGTGATTATCGTGTTCTTCTCCTCCCACGTACCCCACGCGTATGCATCCTCAGTAGCTCGTTTTAGTGGTAATCGACAGTTGAGAATGAAATTATGCGCTGAATAATGCTAGTAATTCGCTGTATATTTGTGTCCTTGAGACGCGTCCATTGTTATAAATGAACTGACGTGATTTGTTTGTTTTATTTTTAACCGAATGTCAAAAACGATCAACGACGACTGCAGGCAACGACTCGAGTTCGTCTATCATAGCCATAAATGTTCTTACTTATATGATCTTCTTTGAGACGAGTGTCACGATTGCTTTAGAAGGATCATGCGACAGCAATGGGATGCGAGATGTTTGTTATATGAAGTTGACACATCGGCGGAGGAGGCGGGCAATGAGGGAGAGACAGCTCCTCCTCCATCCAGCCAAGACGTCCCACGGGGCGAACATCGGCAGACGATCTCCGTCACCGAGGTTATACGGGCGCGATAATAGGCGACTGCTGTCGACAGGACATGCCGGAGAATGCACCGCACTCGTTGTCACTGCGCCCCAATGAGTTAGTGATGACGGGCCTCTCTCTAGACAAGATGAACTGCTGGGTCGCCTTTTTCAATCGGTATAAGGTATTAAATATAAAATATTCCTCTAGTACTACTTAATAATTCTTAATTACATTTCAGATCATAAGTACTGGCAACCAGTTGGGTATGAGCGTTGCGAAGCCTAAACTCGTTCACGTGCACGCTAGAATGAATAATTTGCGCAGTATTTTGATGAACGCGCAAAAAGACGTACGTTTCGTCTTCATCATCGTTTCTGCTAGGGGCAAGGATGATTATCATAAGGTATTGTGTTATATTTATTATTTGTGAATCATCAACATCTCATTATCTCAATCTACTTGGGGTACGTGCAAGTATATGTTTTTAAACTACTTCCAGGGGTTATCAATTCAGATGATTGTTTTATGTATTCTAGTCTCAATATAGACAGATTTGCAAAACTATTATTTTTGTCTTGGAAGACTTTATTCCGTAAAGATCGCATATAAATATAAATATTTGGGTTTTGGACAAAGTTACGGAACTCTTCATTAAATACCAGCAAAACAACCGGTATGGCTGCTGTCGCAAATCTACCCATCTGGTGTGTGTCACATAGAATAGAATAGAATATTCTTTATTGTACACCAAAATGAATACAACTTATAATTAAAATTTACAATATTAAGGGTACAACGGCGATCTTATCGCTAAAAGCGATATTTTCCCCACACATACCTGATCTGTAAACATTGAAGGGTAATTAGATTTATTATTAGCAGGGACGGACTGGGCAGGAAGGGCCAGGTCCAACAATCTGGGGTTATCACCGTTTAGGAACTTTAAAAACTGATTTCTCTCGTTATTTTTCCAATTCCTTTTGACTGGCCTGTTGGTTTAGTGGTTAGTGACCCTGACTGCTATGCCGGGGGTCGTGGGTTCGATTCCCACCCAGGACAAATGTTTGTGTGATGAGCACGATCATTTGTTCTGTGTCTGGGTGTAATTTATCTATAATATGTATGTATTTAGAAATATATAAGTATGTTTATCAGTTGTCTAGTACCCATAACACAAGCTCTGCTTAGCTTGGGACTAGATGGCGTTGTGTGATAGTTGTGGAATATTATTATTATTTAAATCTTTTTAGATCTCGGGATAATAGGATCCCGGACTTTTAGAGGGCATGCCAGGAGCCGAAGCCATCTTGCAGAGGCCCATTACGCAATTTAAATGAAATGAGGCCCCAACCGGCAGTTGTCCCAGTATGCACTATGCCAGTGTACCCAAGGACAGCCCCCGGTTGGAGTTGAACTGTTGCGGAATATGGAAATAACAGATAGGGTTATGGTTTTTGGTGGGTTTGGTGGACTGGTTACTTATAACTATGGAAAAACTATGGCCCCTGCCTAATTTATTATTATTATTATTATTATTACTTTTTCTATTATTATTATTACTTTTTCTCTATGAATGTGTAACTATCTGATTTGGTTTATGTTTATGGCTTAGCCAAACAGTGAGTTTGGCGTGGCGGTACGCTAGCATGGCGTGACGTTAGTTTTCTTTTCTTTTTTCTTTCTTCTATAAATATTTATAGAATAAATGATCATGGGTCTATATTTTGTACAGGTTAAACAATTAGCTGAGCGAGATATAGGCATCTTGACGCAGTGCGTGAAAGAAGCGACAGCCCGTCGGATGAATGTGATGACTGCTAAAAATATTCTGTTGAAGGTAAATATCATTCTGAATGTTTGACCCATTATTTATACACTTTGAGCACTGACGCGTAGTTTGTGTTCTTATGTTTACTTTGTGTAGATTCGTAATTAAACCGTCGAACTAAAATTCGTAGATATTTGAAATCTACCAGTCTACCAACAACCAACCATGCCAGGTCAATTTATTGGAGGAACTGGTTTAATATTGAACTTGGAATTATTTGAAGGTCCTGCATGCTTGTTTCAAATCTTATAAGATGACTTTATCTATATAAATAAAAATGAAACCCGTTTTCCGTTGTCACGACATAACATGAAAACGGCTTGACCGAATCGGATAATTATTTTTTTGTTGTGTTTGTAACCATCGGGACCGGGTTTTAGACCGAGTCCTCCACCCGTGCGAAGCCGGGACGGGCCGCTAGTAATCTATATACTTTGCCGGTCAATCATAATTAAGTGTGCAAACAGAGCGGCAAATCGTCTAGCGGGGCGTTAAGAGGAGCGTGCAGGCGCCAGAAGAAACAAACACGCTTCCCGTACCGTGCGCTTACGCATGACTCGATTCGTGCGATTTGCAAGTTATACTAATTTAAAATGAAAATCGACCAATTCCATAGACTTTGACTTGACTTTGACTTTGACTGGCCTGTTGTTCTAGTGGTTAGTGACCCTGACTGCTATACCGGAGGCCGTGGGTTCGATTAAAACCCAGGACAAATGTTTGTGTGATGAGCTCGATCATTTGTTCTGTGTCTGGGTGTAATTTATCTATAATTTGTATGTATTTAGAAATATATAAGTATGTTTATCAGTTGTCTAGTACCCATAACACAAGCTCTGCTTAGCTTGGGACTAGATGGCGTTGTGTGATAGTTGTGGAATATTATTATTATTATATAGACTTGACGTCGTCAGTCGTGGTGATCGTGTTTTGTTTTTCATCCACCTTTAGATAACAACGTGTTTTATGTCATATGTCGTAGTCGTAAGGTTGATATTCACTTGTAGTTGGAATCGATTGAATTGCGTCGCATCGCCCATCGTCGCACCTAATGCGAAACTCTGCAAGCCCCGCTCCGCTTAACGCTCGACTCGAGCTGACACACTGTCTGTAGACTAAAATAGTATTAATTTCCAACAGGTGAATTCAAAGCTGATGGGTATAAACCAAGCAATAGATTCGGTCACCATGCCCAAATGTTTGAGGGAGGGAGGAGTTATGGTTGTCGGCGCTGATGTCACGCATCCTTCACCTGATCAGGTACGAACAGCATTCTTTAATGTATTGTGTATTAAACGTTAATAGGACATACAATGACCATATTGGTGAGGTTTTTTAGAAAGGTCAGGTATGTATTACTTGTAGACAGCGTACCTGTATGTTCAAATGTTAAAACAAGGAATTTTTAATTCAGAAAATTAATATTTTTTATCAGTCCAGTAGTTTTTGAGTTTATCCATTTTTTTACCCATTTATGTCCCACTGCTGGGAAAAGGCCAACCTATATTCTTCCACATACTCTTTTTATGCGCCTCCTTGAACCAGCCATCGCAGTTAGAGTTCAGGTCATTTTGCTACCTCTTTTTGGGCTAGCCTCGTAAATCTATTACAAATAAAAACAAAACAAATCTATTCTTTTTATAATACTTATCTGCATTGGTCTATCTATCTCATGATATTCTCTGTGAATCTTGAGTCTAAGATTCAAAATAGAAAGAACTAGATCATGATTGATGATGTGCAAAATTCGACCTATCACATGAGAGATAGACACGAGATGTAGTTTACAACAAATGTGATTGGTCGGTTTCTGCACGTCTTTTTCCCTGTTCCACTAGACTAGCTGTTTAAGTGGAATGCTTTAAGAAGTTTCAACAAAATACTGACATCATAGTCATAAATATAAGAAGCTAAAAAATAATGAATTGGGGAGCACTAAATAACGCAAGCTGTTATTTTTTCTTCCAGTCTAACGTGCCAAGCATTGCGGCGGTGACCGCGTCTCTGGACCCTAAATGTTACATCTATAACATTGAGCTTAGCATACAAACGCCGAAGGTAAGGCCCTTCAGATTTTATTAATTGTGATTTGAAACCTATGTTGTACGTACTGCATAGAGTTTATTTTGAAGCATAATTTAACACTTAACTATGAAAAAAAAGATTGGTGCATGTGCCAAGTCTGATATATATAATACACTTCTGGACACATCTATTGGCCCACCTTAGAGTTTAGGTTTCGATGGCCCCTACCGAAATATAATTGCTAGATTAAACAAAAACTGTTGATGCAGTTTTAAACCTGATACATTTTACCATCTTTTTCGATCGTATTGTTTTAAATTTGAATTCAGAATACCATACGACATGGAGCGACGCCTAACAAGTCGGATATGCGCCTTGTTAAAGGCAATTGATTTTTGAATAAAAAACATGTTTTATCAAATAAAGGTTTAATTTAATAACGCGTGTTGCCTCCATGGGCATCTACCACAGCTCTCATACGATTAGGCATAGAGTTTATCAACCGCTCTATGAAATTTTGAGGGATCATCTCCCATTCCTCTTCTATGGTAGTTTTCAACTCCTGCATCGTCTGGGCAACTGGCTGACGAGCCCTAACACGTCTTTTTAGCTCGTCCCACATGTGCTCAATGGGGCTCATGTCTGGGCTTCTGGCTGGCCAGTCCATAACTGTGATGTTCACATCCCGAAGATATTCCCTGACGATGCCGGCCGCATGGGCTCTTGCATTATCATGCATAAAAAGGAAATTTGGGCCCACATAGTCCGCGTATGGTATCACGTGAGGTTCTAAGCACTCACGAATGTACCTTTCAGCATTTAATGTTGGCAGCCGTGGTCCTGTAACAACCTTAAGTTGAGTTTTGCCGCTCGCGGATATACCGCCCCAGACAGTCCATGAGCCACCGCCATAAGCAGTCCTCTCTTCAAAGCAGCATTGTGCGAAACGCTCTCCCTTACGTCGGTAGACCTTCTGCCTTCCATCATTGCCATGTAACACAATTTTAGACTCATCAGAAAAGAGTACACGGCTCCAATCTTGCTGTGTCCAATTTAAATGACTGCGTGCGAAATGAAGGCGCGCTGTTCGGTGGGCTCGCGTTAGTTTGGGCCCATTGGCTGGCTTGTGTGGTACCATATCGCGTTCTTTTAACCTTCTCCGAACAGTTCGAGCGCTCACGGATACTCCGTGGAAGTCGCGAAGTTGGTTTTGTATCTCAATGGAGGTAAGGTGACGATTTCTCAAGCTGGTCGTCACGATGAATCGATGCTGCCTTTCAGTTGTGACCCGAAATTGTGGCCTTCCTTGGCGACGAACAAAGCCGCCAGTCTCTAGGTACCTCAGATAAACATTTCGGACCGCAGATCGACTTAAATTAAGTTGAGCACTCATGTTTCTTTGGCTGTGTCCGGTATGAATAAGTACCACAGCTTGGGCGGCGACTTCAGGTGAAGTATCCATAGATTATTGATAGAACCTCACCTTAATGTTAAGAATAAGTAATGTTTGTTGCAAAACCAAAGATATCAATCACTTTTACAAGAATTAAATCCAAGTAAACCAATAAAACCAAGTTTTCTTAGTATTCAATTGTTTGATATCAACAAACAGACTCCAAATTGTCTTTTGTTTCTTTAAATTCTGTGTTCGAAATTCAAAAAAAGACTATTGAATTAAATTGTGAATGTGCCAGGTTCAAAACTGTATAAAAACTTTTTGCTCGACCTAATATAAAATTTTAGCTAGGACCAAACGAAACTGAAAATACAAGGTGGGCCAATAGATGTGTCCAGAAGTGTATATATGTAGTTTTTTTTGATTTTTCGGTTCGGTACATGACATTAAATTTTTATTGTCTTTTTAGGAAACATAAGATATTGCAAATATTCCAAGTTATATTATTTTGTGTCTATGTAGTTTTGTGGTACGATTTTTTATATGGCTTGGGCGGAACACAGACGTGTCCTCACGGCGGCGATAGGCGGAGACCTCTCGCGCCCAGCACTGGTCGCGGCCATGCTGCGGGGCGAGACGGAGTGGGAAGCGGTCGCCTCCTTCTGCGAAGCAGTCATGCTCGCGAAGGAGGAGGCGCGCCGTGCGAGAGAGAGGACAATCTCCCCCCTCCGCCCCACCCGCGGTGGTGGACGCCCACGGCGTCGGACGTCACATGACGATCTCCGGCCACCGTAGGCGCGGGCATGCGGGCGGCGAGTAAAGGGCAACTCGCCGTCCAACCATGGACCATGCCCGGGTCGACGGCGTCGACGTGTTCCACGCCCGCCTCAAAGAGACTTATACCATCACCGTGACCCCGGAACATAAAGGTCTATTGAAGGACACCGTGGATTTTAGTCAGTAAAAGTCTGACAGTCCCTCCAGCCCTGCCCGGGGTGGGAGGCCTCATCTGATGATCTTACCACGTAAAAGAAAAAAAAATATATACATACAATATTGCTACAAATAATCACTCAAAAAACATCTAACACTAAGAACTGTGAGTATGTGAGTTTAATGTTTGTAAACGCACCCACGACACAGGAAAAAATTCTAGTGTGGAGCAACGTTTATTAAAAAAAAAAACTCGTCGCGTTTCGTGTATGAGATTGTGAATGCTAACCTGAGTGAGCAAGTAGCAATGTCTATTTTCAATGTAAGTGTACTTTATAGGTATGGTAACCGAAAAAGACTTGAATCCGTGGCGACCGATTTACATCTAAGGTTTTACAATTTGTGTTAACAGAAAGAAATGATTGTGGAGTTCCAAGACATGATGTTTGATCATCTAAAGCTGTACAAGGAACGCAATAATAGCCTGCCAAAGAAGATATTTGTGTTCCGGGATGGTGTATCCGAAGGACAGTTTGCTCAGGTATAACATGTTATTTTATTTTAATTTTATGGTATTTTTGGGCTTGCTATTGGCCTCAATCTAACCCAGATGCAAAGATTAGGTTTAAACTGGATCGAGTTCACTTAGAAGGTGCTATAACTCCTAAAAACCGACGGGGCATAGTAAAAAGTAACTCCGACAGGATCGTAATGTGGCTCTGGTGCGGCCTTGTTGCGTCCTATCACCATACGGCCTGTGTTGCCGTTGCCTAGGTGGAGTTAGGTTTCCTAAAAAATAACAAAATATCTTACGGTCACATTATTTCTGCCTGCGACCATGCAGCCGCTGTTAATATGGCAGTAACCGTCATAAACAGAACATTCAGCTAAAAATTATTTTTAACCCCCGACGGAAAAAGAGGGGTGTTATAAGTTTGACGTGTCTGTCTGTCTGTCGGTCTGTCTGTCTGTCTGTCGGTCTGTCTGTCTGTCTGTCTGTCTGTGGCATCATAGAGCCCGAACGGATGAAGCGATTTCAATTTAGTTTTTTTTGTATGAAAGGTGACTTATCTGCGAGTGTTCTTAGACATGTTTGATGAAAATCGGTTGAGCCGTTTAGAAGTTATGGGGGTGAAAGTGAGGAAAGGTAATCGAGGGTCTGCAAATATACTCGAGTTGGGTATCAAATAAAAGCGTACTGAAAGAGAATATTGATGACTTAATCGGGAGTACTCTTAGCAACAAAAAAAAAAATAAGTATGTACCCATAAAAAGTATAAAATAAAAAATAAATTTAAAATTTAAAAAACCCCCGACACAAAAATACGTCGCGTTGGGGGACTGCAAAAAAACAGGAGATGATGAATAATTTGGAGCAGTCCCCCAACGCGACGTATTTTTGTGTCGGGGGTTTTTTTGTAGTAGACAAATAATTCAAAACAACTAAACTGTAATTTTGACTAGATTGACAAACCTTTTTTATTATTATTTCTTTTGTAGGTAATGAACAGTGAGCTTTCAGCAGTTCACTTGGCTTACGAACGAATGGCAGGTCAGGCCAAGAGACCAGAAGTACTGTTCCTTTTGGTGCAGAAACGTCATCATACGAGGTGCGTAACTACGATGATATATTTCTTTGCATAGAATAAAACAAAGACGCATACAGAATGACTAATTCTGTATGCGCATAACGTGTTGTACTTTGTAGCACGACAATAATATTATAACTTCTGATATAGTCCTCGCTATATAAGTCTGGAATAAAGGTCATTGATCCTAATAACACATCGTTAGAATTCCATTATAGCATCGTTCGAATTTCAAAATAAAATGTAAGGTCACGGTCGCCTCTTACCACGATTCCTTTATTTTGATCGTGTTACGACACTTTCTTTACATTTTTTCGAATGGTTTTGAAATATTGGAATACATTGGTACACGGGGGTCAACGAATTTTATTCCACACTTATCTGGCTCAAACTATAGTAATAAATTCAGGTAGTGGCACGGAACCCTCTAAATAAGATTTGCCTTTGCATTTTGACGTTTGGAATTTGATCTCTCTCCGCGTTACTTTGCGCCTGCACAAAAGACATAATTAATCTTATTTTATTTTCAGACTGTTCAACGAAGGCAACAATTCTCGTTACAATGTTGACCCAGGGACAGTTGTGGACACAGATATTGTTCACTCGTCCGAATTGGACTTTTACTTGGTAAGTCACCTTTTGTTTGAGTCTTTATTGTATCTCTGTTGTGCACTGGAAATTTTAAAAAAGCAATGCACCATTTTTAGATCATAAGTAGTAATAATTACTTTATTTGTAATTATTGGACATTAAAAGGGATATACCATTTTATATCACTGATAAATACACACTGAAGAAAATTTTGGAATCACCACCATGCTAATTATTTGATTTCCTACACAAACTGTAACATCGTTAGAGTATATTGGAGGGTAGTTTATAAAAAAAACTAATAATGCCATGCCACCCTGTAAAGGTGAAATCCTTTCTTTAGTGCTCAACTACCTGATAAATTGCAAAACTACCATCCAAAATCAAGGTAATAGGGTAATACGGGGTTTAGCACTTTTAAATCCTTTCCCTTTTAAACTTTATACCCCTTTTCACTAATTTGGGGGTGATTTTCGAAACCTCCAACAAACACGTGTTGATCATTTCTGTTGTCGTTATATAAAAAAAACACATACTGATTTTCAAAAGTAATCGGATCACGCGTTATGATTTTCCATACAAACTGTAACATCGAATAGATACTAATGGAGGGTAGTTTAAAAAAAAATTTATTTACTATGTTTTCTTTAGTCTGATTAGTTGCAAATGTATAAACCCAAGGATCGGATTTTTCATAAGTAGTTTTCACCCCTTTCACACCTTTAAGTCGATTTTCACAAATCCCGTCTCTGCACCCCTTAAATGGGTAGACTGCAACTAGTGGCCCAAAAGCCAAGTTTCTACGTTTTAGCGATTTCGGCTGTAAGGCGGTCTTACGACCATACCCTGTTCTTTTAAATATATAGATAACTACGGCCCGTCCCCGGCTTCGCCAACGGGTGGAAGACCCGGTCGAAAAACCCGAGCCCGATGGTTACAACCACAATAAAAAAGAATTAGGCCGAATCGTCCAGCCGTTTCATGTTTGTCGTGACAACGGAAAACGGTTTTCATTTTTATATGATAGATTATGTATTCATATGTTTTTTCTAACTATATTTTTCCAATTATTTTATCGAAGTCTCGTCATAATAAAAGCATAATCAGTATGTAAACCTATCATATGGATTTTAGGTCCAGATCAAAACCCCAAATATCAATTCCGTTTTTTTGATCTGAGATAACAGGGGCAGATTTGTTTTTTTTTGGACCAAGATTATTGCCTGGCAACATCGTATTTTTAATTTTATGGAAAAACAATTGAACTGTTGTATTCTTTTATATTCGAAATCTGAAATATCTGAAACTCAATTATTATATTAAACATTGTTGATATCCCGATAGCAGCACTGCTCATGTCAGTGTAATAAATAGAGGTCGGAATTAGGTAGAGTTATTTTAGTGCTTGCATCGAAATGTTGATATTAATATGGATCTTCCCGGGATTTCTAATAAACAATTTCTGTGGAAAACAGTATTACAAAAAAAAACTAATAATAAAAACATCAGAGATAGATTAGACAAATTAATTTTGTGAAAGTAAATAACTTTTTCATATTAAAAATCACGGGATTTTCTGCTCTTTAAAATTAATTCTGGGATTTGAGGCATATCCACTTTATTCTCTCGCTGTACCAACCGACCAATGTTAATAACTTATATTTAATTGATTCCCCAGGTATCCCACCAAGCCATAAAGGGCACAGCTCGTCCGACACGTTACCACGCCGTCTGCAACGACGGCAAGATCCCTGATGATGAAGTGGAGCAGCTCACGTACTACCTGTGCCACTTGTACTCCCGCTGCATGAGGTCGGTGTCGTACCCGACCCCGACGTATTATGCCCATCTTGCTTGCCTGAGGGCCCGATCTCTTACGCAGTACGTATATTTTTAATCTATACTATATTATTTACTAACAGGTCTATATGGAAACCAGCATCGAGTATTTGCTCGACCTAATGCTGAAGGCTGGGTCTATTTGGCTCAGCCGACACACAACAAACCTTTTTTTTTGTTTTAGGTTTACCTAAAACAGGTATGTTTTGTGCGTTTCCTGTGGTTTTTGTGCCAAATAAATGGTTTTTATTTATTTCTTTCTTTACAAACTCGTGAAGTACGGTAATTATGCCGCAGGAACGTCATACCAGGATAAAAATTCTGGAGCTGTGTGGATCGGGTTCTATCTAAATCCATTCAGGGGATCTAAAATGGCCACGTCTACAGTGCTGCTAATATCAATGTAGCTGAAATTGTTATAAATATCTACTCTATTGCCTGAGCAGTAGAATAGAATATTCCATGTTACGAATTTTGTATACAATTTATTGTATGTATACATTTTAGACCCGTAGGTGTTGTTTGTGTGACAGAGTTCGACCGATTCTCACACGCATTTGTATTTATAGTAAGGATAAAATTAAATAATATTTTTTTTTTACAGTGGCGAACGATTTGACAACCGCGAGCTAGAGGTAAAGCCAAAGAGGCTTCATGTTCTCGACAAAATGCTGCAGTTCAGCCGAATGTTCTTCGTGTAATCATTTACCACTAATGTAATAAAATATTAAGTAATAACTTTTGTCATTCTGTATGCCTGTATCATTATTATATTCACAATAACATAACTTACAGTTTAGGAAATCATCTTGTTGTATATTTCGCACAAACACAAAAGCAAAAAAAAAATACTATAAAATAGTCAAATAAAATCATAAAAAAACAACAAAACTGTGTGTGCGAGATAAAAATTATTTGAAAATCATTTTCATTTTAGTGTTAAAATAATTGGTTATTGTTTACCTGTTATATATTTTTTCTTTATTATATGGAATCAGTTGTTCGCCTATTATTAAAAAAAAGTGTGATCTTTATTTTGATTTTAAATATTGTATTTAGTCATGTGATTATTGCAGGGATTGTGTCAAAATTATATTTTTAATCTAGAGTAGTAATATATTCAACTTCAAAAATATACAATTTAATCGATTTTTTGTTAAAATTTCTAAATGAGAAGAAGAGCTGCTACTAATGAAATGACTTTATGACTGATATTTTGTAAAAATTGATTGTTATTTTTTTGCCTATACTTATTTTTAAGCCTGGGAGTCTCTTTGTGTATTATTTAATAAGTTGCATAAAATTAATATTGCAAAAAGTTCTTGTTTTTTCTTGACCCAAGAGTTTTTTAGTGAAAAATCGTTTTACCATGACATTTTGAGATGTCTGTCTATTTCCTTTCACAATTTTATATTTCTGCATCACTGTCAAAATTTGTATCATCTCATTGAGCTGTTATTACTAAGTATAGAGACGACACCACGTATCACCACTGTGTCCCATCCAGGATGAGTGCGCGCGCACAAGTTCATTCAGTTGTTTGACAGCTCTGTGGTGTGCTCTAGGCTCATCCTGGATGGGAACACAGTGGTTATGCGTAGTGTCGTCTCTATACGTAGTAATAATAGCTCAATGTATGATCTTTATTTCCTTTATGCTATAAACTTTATTAAAAAAATCAAATCAAAAATATTTATTTGCATAAATAGGGTATAGAATGACGGTAAATTTTTCAAAATTGTTCCCTCATTCTGCCTTTAATTTCGGCGTGCAAATTCAGAAAAATATGGGTCAAATATTTTTGATTTCTTTCACTTTCGGACTAATATTTTTTTCAGTAAAACAGCCTATTGTACAGAAAATAACTTTGTCTATTTTTTGTAGAATAGTTAGAGAATTGGTCATGGTACGCGTGTTGAAAGGTGACATTGCCTGCAGAAATATAAAAGTGATAAAGGAGTTTTTGAGAGGGTATGTTCCGTCAGCTCCATCAATTTTTTTTCCCTTCAAAATTCCTTTTTTAATTTTTGTACTTTGAAATGAATGAAAAATGTAATTAGTGAGAATCTCCTTTAATTATGCATGTTTAACTGTTGCAACTTCTAACTTTGTACCTAGTAGCGATCAATACCTTGATTTCCACAGGATAGTTATTTTGGTGGTTTAAATAAAACAACACATGGCTCATTTCGACCCACATATTATTTTGCACTTTATTTGAGTGGAGTAAAAGTGAAAACATTACTAAAATTCTTTTACAAGATTGTCTAAAATTTAGATTTTAGATAACTAAAAGCCATCGCTAAAATAACCCAGAGAGGTTATTTTCCTGAATATAAAGACCAAATTAGTAAACGAAGTATCTTAACACAGGGTGTCCTGTGGTTTATAAAGGATACCACATCTGGTGGCCTACCATGAAGTCCTAAAGCCAGAGTAGTTCCAGTGCGGGAAAGAGAAAGCTATCTATATAGATTTGTTACGGCTAGTACCTGAAGTGCGGTTACACCTAGGTTTAAACGGCTAAACCTAGGTGTATCCGACCACAAACGGGTAAACCTAGGTGTATCCTACTTAACTTCGGTTAGAACTAGGTTTAACCGGTTAGAACTAGGTCTAACCTCGGAACTAGCTGGCACCCCGACTCGGACAATTTAGGTTAGAAGAGGATTATTTTTTTTGATGCTCTTCGTGATTTTTTTTTTAATCACGCAGAAGTAGGATCGTCGCGGAGCGGGGCTCCGTCGACTTGCTCCTGTGAAGGAAGGATACACCTAGGTTTAACCGTATGTGATTGGTTACACCTAGGTTTAGCCGGTTAAACCTAGGTGTAACCGCACTTCGGGTATTAGCCGTAACAGATACCTACATAGATAGAGATAGATATAGATACAATGACGTCCTGGCAGGCCACCTGTGCTGGTTTTTATCATGTTTTATTGTCTGTAACCTGCAGTTAACTTTAGTAAATAAATGTAATTATCTAAGGGACACTTGTTTTTTATTTACTTCAATGATTTTCTTTTTTGCCTCAGTATAAGAAAGGATGATCTGCTTGTCTGCTGGAATATCGGTCGATATCTGTGATTTTTGCCTAACAGAGGAGCAGCTTGGAGAGGCTGAAAATTAAGCAGTGGATGTCAAAGTCAAAAGACAAGGCAGAGTTCGAGAAAAGACACCTTAGTTTCTTGAGTGAATTAACTTTTTTTTTTAAGCGGTGAAAAATGCCTAACATATTATACCAGACTACCAGAGTCGTCCGGGAGCGTCCATGTGCCTACATTCGCCTTCATGGATGAGCCGTGAGAGCTGCTACGCATGACTTTCACGACTCATCCAACGCAGCCCAACTCTTTTGGCGATGTCCAGGCTTGAGACCTCGCTACCACTCGTGAGGGCCGTGCTATGCAACGACGGTAGCCACCCGATCTATTGCCTGCTGGCACCTCGTGGAATCAGGTCGCGTGGCCCTTCTCCGCTGGACTGGGATTTAGTCACGTTAGTCGTGTGCACCATGACCACTGACCAGAAAAAAATGTAAAAAGGTCCTACCAATTTTGTATTTCCCACAACGATTATCGACTAAAAAACTGCACGAGAAGTTTTCCACTTGGTGGAAACTGACTTATGAGCGTGTTCTTGCGTTAATCGCCGTATACGCATCATCGTTTTCCTTAAGATGAGCCACTGGTCAAGGCGAGCCTAACAAATGTAAAAAGTACCCTAATCACTAATCCCCACACCGTAACCGCGACATAGTTCACAGACGTAATATTAGTAAACAAAACATTCATACAACAATTTCCGCCGGTTCTGTCCTATTTATTGCGGCCTCAACACCGTCTCGACATAGAGTGCATGTTAATTACCTAATACGCCACTAGAGGTCGCCTTTGCGTGTCAGAACACAAATGTATTCACATCAACAATTACCTATATAAAAGATGTGGCTTATACTTTTGAGGTAAAGACATAGCCATAGCCATTTGAACCTATATGGTTGATTACGGCCAACTCTGTCCGCATATCTGATTCCAAGCAGTGGTTTTTTTTAAACAAAAAATAGGTACCTACCTTCCTAATTATTTAGGAGTGATGGAAGTCCGCCGTCTCAATGTATAAATCCTTAAATTGTGACTGCTGAACATGATCAGTGAATTAGGATATTATAGGTACTTCGTAAGAGTAAACAGTTTTTTTTTCTTATAACTGGACGTAGAAATACTCACGACAAAAGAGCCATGGAGTCAATGCTTATGAAAGCAATCAATCCAGAAAGATAACTGCTACGCATCTCTAGCTACGCCGTAGCCGGGTAGGGGCTACAAAGTGCTACGAACGTAGCACATAATATTCCCGATAGCCGCTACGGGATGTGCGTAGGCCTAGCAGAAATACTTTAGCTCCGCAGTGTGTGGATGCATAAATACATACTTCACATACATATTTACACGACGTTATACAAAATTACGATTTTCGACACTTTTCTGCTGGGCCTACACACACCACTACAGGTAGCAGCCAAGAGTGTTTTAATTTTATTTAAAATCAAATAATTAATCACTGAATTTTCAACTGTTTGACTTAGATATAAAGTTCTTCTATCATTTTATTAAAAAATGTTGCGTTAGCCATTTTTAGCTAGACCCGTAAAAAAAATGTAAGAATTCGGGGAACGCAGTGGAGCAGGCAATCTCTCACCCACTGCGGTAAAATGTTCAAATTCCTATTAAGGCATGGTTCAGCAAATATAACCTAACCTATAACCTTGTTGCAAAATACAGATTTTAAACCAACTATTTAATAAACCTTCATATTTCTATTTTATTAAATTTCGTATTAATCAATGACATCCAAACAACCTGTTATAAAAATGTTTAGTGTGAAGTATACAGCGGCTTAGTTATAATACGCCGAAAATACTTTAGAGTTGATATTCGGATCAAAACGCAACAAATTGAATAGTTTTTGAGTTATTTAAATTTCAAGGATTTTTCTATGCATATTTACCAGAAACTGTTCATTTAATCTAAAATAATTAAAAAAAAAACATATTTAATGGATCCCACTGGTCATGCCCTGTCAGATCCTCACAGATATAATAGGTATATCAATTACAAGTAGCCCTACAAACTAAATGCCTATTTATACTTCTTTCTTTTCCAAAGGCATTGGAATTTAGCACGTATTTCGTAGAATCAAGGTTCATTGAACAGTAACGATACCTTTATTATCGCGGTAGATTTATCACGAATTCTGAGTCGTGCAAGTGGTCACGTAAGCCTGTCTGAGATCTACCTACTGTCTTTGTAACGATAGGGCTTAACCACAGCTATGTGGGTCGCATTTTAGTAATCTTGTATGTTCACATGTTTTGTGGAAAAAGGGTTCCTGATTTTACCAATTTTGAGATTTTTTTGGTGGTAGATATGGTAAAATTATGGAGGTCATCATAAGCCAAGGCTTTTTCCCCATTATTTTGAGGTTCGCCTCAAGTTATAACGATTGCAGCCGAAAATCTCAACCGAATACACATAAAAAAAAGTTTGCGATCACTCTGAAAAATCGAAATCATTTTTGTTACTATTATAATAATTATGATTTCTCCTTTTTTTACATTAGTTATTAAAAAAATATATATTTAAAAATACAAAACAGTTAAATACTGTTAATATTATAGATACAAATTAAAAAAAAATATCAGTTTATCCTAGTGATCACAATCTTATTTTCATTTGTGAACCTTCTGCTCGGCTACTGCGTATCTCGGTGTCTGTGATGGTGACCATCAAATAGCTGTCAAAAGGTAAATTTCGTATTGACTTTTGCATTTGCAATGAAACTGGAAATGTTCTCTAAAATTAACTATTGTAACGCTAATGAAGAAGTCCACTCCTCAACTTAGCCTCGTAACAGGTATCAAGCCATCCATGTTCAGGTTGACAACAGCTGGTCAGTGACTATTAAGTTAGCTAATAGCCCTGCTGGTTTGAGTCCAATGGTAGATGCTGAAACAGTTTTATATTATTTTCTTCTTTATGGATCTAGTCCATGCAGCCCTATCATATGTTATTGTTTTACATTTATGCCTTTATCTTTACCCAGTTTACTTTTTTGCGCAATTCTGACTATCCGTAATGATTGTCAAGACCTGTTTCTTTTGACTGTTAAGTCCTAGGCATATCTATGTTTATTACATTATCATGTTAATGGCCATTTTGACAAAGCTAACAACATAATAATTTAACTGTACGGCTGGTGCAGTGATAGATCAAGTTTCCGGTTCCGGTTCTGAATATTGGTAAACACACCCATAAGACTACTCTGATTATTTGTAAATACACCCATGCCAGTACTTCCTTGTGGGTAGAAAACCATCAAATTAGTCATCTTAACTTGCGTTTGTCTTCAGGGCCGCGGTGCTCTGTTAAATGATAAATGATAAATGATATTTATTCAGCAAATTGGTTTTTACAAACTCTTTTACACGTCAAAAGACACTATTTTTAGACTAGATGGGGCCGGTATTTCGTACCTGACTACTCTGAGAAGAAACATCCGAAACAAACTCAGAGGTCACAGTCTCTTTTAAAGTCCAGACAATTTTGTATTGGTAAAGTACTATGAGAACCATGCAGATGTCTGAGGTGGTCTTTTGAAGAAAGAACCACACAGATTTGAGTGGACCTGTCCAGTCAGTGCAAGCATGTGTCAGTTACCGTGTAGCTCAACTTATAACACAAGGAGCTCAACGAAACGACGAACAATACCAAAGAAAGGACATTTGGGTAGGCCGCATAAATAACTCAAACTGTCAGACAATACAAAAAACGCAAAAAAAAGAAAATCAATAATAATAAAAAAAATAGAATAAAATGTAACCCACATTTGTTCTCATATTCACAAGCTAGTAAAATCACAAAAATAATTGACAACATTAAAATTACAAAGTAATTCATGTCAACAAAAATATTAAATAAAATAAAATAAAAAAAACAAATGACATAGAAAATGTCAAAAGATGTAAAAATATAAATAAATTACAAAGTAATCATGTCAAACAAAAAAAAAAATACAAAAAGATCATGTCAAAAAAAAAAAGGATAAGTAAATATAAAATGTCAAGGTGTATATATGTATATAAAAAAAAAAACAAAACATGTCAAAATGATAATAAAATGTCTGAGTGTATAAAGAACAAAATAAAATGTCAAAATAAATAGTGAGAAAACATTGAGTGAATTTAATTGGAGCAGCTTATTCCCAGGCCTTTTTATCATCTAAATAATGATTAATATGATAGTATGCTTTCTTGGACAAATTTCGTTTTATATATGATTTGAATTTATTAATACTTAGCTTTTGAATAGGGCCGGGAAGTTTATTATAGAAACGTATACATTGGCATCTAAACGAAATCCCTATTTTTTTGAGGTTAGGCAGTCCCTTGAAAAGTTCCGTACCTTTCTTTGACCTCCAATTAATTTGAACACATTCTTGTTTGCTAGTGATTGTATACCGTATTACCGTTTCATTTAATTATATAAAATGATCTACATAAAAAACCTTCTACATGCTGTCATTTACATTCGTAATAATACTACTATACCAATTAATTCTGCAATACCCAATACTACAGACAGATAATTTAATGAGTAGTTTAAGACGTAATATGTCAATGATCTTTACAATAAGAAATAATGAACCGTTGCTCCAATAAATAGACTCTCTGGAAGCAGGTAGGTATGATCAGCCGGGCAAAACTTGAAGTAGCGCCCCCTTTCCAACCTTGCAAATGAATTGTAAAAAACCTCAAAAATCATGAGAGGGTAATTAATACCGTTTTCGACAGTACAGGCGTGCCTAAGGGTTTGTTACACAATGATAGGTACTTCGTGATTGGTCGATTTACCGCGGAACTGCAAGCCTGCTCGGCCTTGCTACTGTCATGACATGTAGCCTCTATTTATACTAGATGTGACGGAGATTGACCTGACAGTTTTTATATTTAAGTACCTACATAATCTTCATTATGCACACGTTTATATATTAAATGAGGATTTTTTGAAAATTATCTGGGTGTTACAACGACCATTATATGCTAGGCGAATAGTATTTTTGGCGATTTTGTCGCCCCCGAACGCCAGGGGCACGTGCTCGCCCTTCTCTAAATCCGGCCCTGGGTTTAATCTAGTTTCACGAGTAAAAAAAGAAAGAAAATGATATTGCATAACAATTTGTATTAATCCACACCAAATGATTGGTTTATGTCACGATAAATGTTAAAAACTGCATTAACATATTTGCATTTTGGCTCGATAGTAAAATGTAGAGTGGTAACGGCCCCGACTGACTGGTCTTATGTCCGAATACATTCGATAACTCAATTTTGTTAATTTATTCATCACCAATCCACTCAAGAGGATGAAGGAAAACATCTTGAGGAAACTTGTGTTCCTTTGTCCGTATTAATAAAATTATAAGATGTGTGTCTTCCTCTCCATTTTGTGGCATTCTAATTTTTTTTGGCTTATTGTCAGGGAGGATTCCTGTGCCCCAGTAGTAGGAACTTAAATAGGCATGCTAATTGTTTTATGTACCTAAATGCCTTTAAAGCCTTGGCTGTATGGGTATAATATCGTAATATCAAGTAAAACAAGTTTAAAAACAGCATTTTCTACGATAGTAATCGGTTGACATTGTTTTTTAATAAGAAATTAACAAGTTAATACGAGGTATACGTTTCATTGGGTCGTGTGGAGGTTGATAGTGAGTGCACTAGTTCCGATTACGTTAAAGGAAGTAGATGCAAGCAAGGTCGATGCCACCGTCATCCTTCCTTCCGCCTTAAGATTATCATATCCTAATACCTACCCACGTAGATATCTATTTGAAATTATTCACAACTGAATTTGTTACTATACTTAAAAATTGGACCGTCAATTTGGCTGCACTTGGCGCATTTTCGGGATGAAAGATACCATAGTACTTTACCAATACAAAATTGTCTGGACTTTAAAAGAGACTGTGACCTCTGAGTTTGTTTCGGATGTTTCTTCTCAGAGTAGTCAGGTACGAAACACCGGCCTCAATCTAGTCTAAAAATAGTGTCTTTTTGACGTGTAAAAACCAATTTGCTGAATAAATAACATTTCATTTATTTACCCGGCTCTGTACATCTGATAGCGTACGTTCAAATTTAAAGATGATTATTTCAGTAGTTTAGGCGTGAAAATGCAACAAACAAAACTTACTCTCGTATTTAAAATAAAACATGTTATTTATTACTTAGGATTAGAATTTAACGGCGACATTCACCTATTTCGATACGAATTGTCCTACCAAAAAAAACTCGTGTTAATAATACCTTTATACTTCAATGTTTAATTGGTAATTATTGCACGACAGCATGCAATTTGAATGTTTTAGTATGTTTAAACGTTACTAGTATTTGACCATTTCGGTTTCAATGTTGCGTCGAGGACATATATCTATGAATTAGTTTATTCGGTGTTGACATTATGTCTGCCTCAGAATTCGTTTAAATTTTTTATTATTCACATGAACTAATATTTTATACGTTGATTAATATGCATTAATCTTTAATCTTTAAAATATTGATAGTTATCGGAAGACGTCTGTTGACGCACGTGGTCCGTTATGTCGATCACATTCCTATTCATGACTTTCCCGTTTGATATACTAAACTAAATAGCATCACAAAAGTGCTGTTCCACCCACTATTTAATTTACATGCATTGAGTCTCGTTTCATCAATGTTTAATTTTGCGTGTATGTCAACGTTGTCAAAGTTCTGATTTGTGAGACCTTTTTTTCTCTTCTTTTACTAGGGATTTTTACATAAATGTTTATAAGCAGTCACATGTAAAAACGTACCAACTTACTCGTATTTCAATACGTATACCTAATAGTAGCATTAAGAACCATACCGTAAATAGGTACATTTATCCCGAACTCCCCTATCTCGCTGACTAAAATCTGAAACATTCCCTCATGTATAGCTTCATCATCATCATTATCTAGGATGTGCCCCAGTCGTGACAACTTGTGACCATCATCGCTGTTGCATGTTTTTTCACATTGAGAAAAAACTCATATTCTGCCTCTAATATCTCAGCAAGAGTATATATGGTATCGGCCTCGACTTACGAGTTGTGGTTCGAAAACAGCCAGGCGCATTACTTTGTGTAATTTATTTCATCACGACTGCTCTCAAAACGGTGAAGGAAAACATCGAGAGGAAACCGGCATGTCCTAGAACCAAAAATTCGAAGACATGTGATATCTACTAACCCGCACTGGACCCGCGTGGTTGAATATGGCCCACTCCTTGTCACACAGAGGCCTGTGTCCCAACAGTGGGAACATTAGAGGCTGATGATGATCTCAGGAGTCTTCTGGACAGTTCTGTTATCTGTCCAATTACAGTTGAGTACCTATAATTCTTAGTAAGTATTAGCAATAATCTTTTCCGTAAAACTATAAACTAGTTAATGGACTACTAAGGCTGACTTTAATTAGTTAGATTACTTATTTCCATATCCACGCTATTTAACATAATCTATACTAATATTATACATGTTAATTGTGTTTGAAAATATGGGGTAATCTCCGGAACTAATGATCCAATTAAGAAAAAAAAGAACTGGCTGGAGCTACATTATTCTTGACATTGATATAGGCTATAACTTACAATTAATAGGTATCATGCATATAAGAATGCAGAACTGACGATAGGTGGAGTAGGAAGGTTCTCGAATGGAGACCGCGTGTTGGTAAGCGTAGGGTGGGACGCCCCCCGGCAAGATGGACCGATGAACTGAAGAAGGTGGCTGGCAGTGGCTGGATGAAAAAAGCAGGAGATCGTGCGCCGTGGCGCTCCCTGGGAGAGGCCTATGTCCAGCAGTGGACTTTAATAGGATGAAATGATGATGCATATAAGTTGAAGTATCTATGTGTTAGTCGGAAAAAGGGGATGGTCATGCGACGGGTTGGATTGGAAGTCGGGACTGGGTCAAAACTTCACGATTTATCGAAGTCGCTGGCAGAAGCTAATTGACTCTGGATTTGTTTTTTTTTTACTGTCAGCCAATGGGAATAGACATAGACGTCACGGAGTTATCTTTTTAGGTAACCGTGACCGTGATAACCCGGAACGTAAAGGGTCTGACAGTAAGATAGAGAGGGACTCATTTGATAATTTTACCACGTAAAAAAATCCTCCATTATCGATAAGTGGCACCGTCATCCCAAAAAGTTTGCAAAAACTTTGAAAAATCGAAATCTTTTTTGTTGCCGTAGATTATATAAATATCATGTTAATATATAAACATCATGATGTCTTATTTTTAGATTATTAGTACAGGGTATTTCTATGTAAGAAAACACACAACATTTTTTTTATTGATTGAAGTTATATTTTTTTTATCAGCATATGCTGGTGTGAGTATCTTTGCTTACTCTTCGGGGCATCACAGACGTGATTTTTTTTTCGTATTTAAACGTAACAATTAACAATAAACGAATGTGTCGACTAGTTTTGAAGGGAAAACTCACACGAAACTACATTATTTTGTCGACAATCGGTTGCATTGTCTCAAACTTAATTCAGACAATCGAAATAGCCATAATGCCCAATGAACTTGGCATAATTCTCTGTTCTTATGAGGTAATAACGGTTTTTTAGCGATTGGAAGTCACGCTCGACTGGCAGATTGGCAAGGTGAAGGATTATCGAGTATGCCTATCATGTTTGACGTACCGTGTCGAAAAGTTTGTTAGTAAATATTTGTATTGGAGTGAAGTGTCATCGAAAAAGATGGGTATGACACTTGTTAGAAATCACAAGTCATACTTTCATGTTACGTTCAATGATGTGGTATTTTATTTGGATTATTTAAATCGCAAGGCATGTTATCTAGCCTGGTCCTTGCTAGGTCATCTAGCACAGTGTTTCCCAACCTGGGGTACGCGATTATATGTATGGGGGCTGAAAAAGGTTGGGAAATGCTGATCTAGCACAACGCCGTGCCTACGGTGGGTGTTGAACAATTCGTGATCCCCGACGGTCGGTGCCTCCCCAATCCCTGACGGCACGGTTAGCGTAGTGGTTGAACGATCGACAGCTGAGCAGCGAACAATTTATCGTGATACTGGATCGACTCAGGGCCGCGGTAGACCTCTAATGAGAGGGAGGGATGAACAGGACAGGGTGTCTTGAGAATTGGAAAGAGGTGGCACACAGTCGTAGGAAACAGTGGAGGGAGACAAATACCCAGCAGTGGGACATAGACTAATTAACAGATTTGACAACACGGTTAGCGCAATCGCTGAGCGATTGGACTGCTGCGCAGTGTGTTGCGGGTTCGATCCCTGTACGGAAAAAAACATTCATACGACCAAATAGGTGTATGTTTATAAGTTCTGTCTGTAACAGGAGAAATTCCTCGTATGAGGCAAAGTTTTGAAAAATGATTATTATTCGGCCCTTGCCAACCAAAAGGTTACCGACCGCTATAGGACGTTATTGCATACCGAAAATATGACGAAGAAGTGAACTATAAAGATGGACGCACACTTATCCGCGCCGAACGCGACAAAGGAGTTGAACGAAACGAATTTTAAAATTTTGTATATGAAATCTCATGAAACCTCACACACTTATCCGCGCCAAAACGAATTGTAGATTTCATATACATAAATTCCTTTCGTTCGGCTCCTTTGACGCGTTCGGCGCGGATAAGTGTGCGTCCACCTTAAAACTCTAAACTTCTCAGGAAAATCAGCATGACGTGGTTGCTCTTCAACTAAAAGTAATTATTTTTTTACGGACTGATATTGATAGAGTTAACTAATTACACGAAATCAATTATGAAGTCATACTCAGAGGTTGTATTTCAGTTTTTTAGGTTTGCGTGATTGGTGTAAATCTACGAAAGTCATGGAGTATAGAGTGCTAAGGAGGACTACTTACCTTGCGAATGAAAAGCGTCTGTCGAAATGCGTTAGATTAAAATAGCGCTACAATCAAACAGTTTATTAAATGTAACAGTAAATTTTAAAAACAACTGTCAATTATTTTTTTTTTGCTTAACGCAAAATGTCCGATTCCCTGTGGTGTACCGTGTCAGCAAGTGAAAAAGTGTCTACATTTGCATTCTTTTGGGTGCCCTTTGCGTTACATGGCCATGTATGCATTTTTTTTTAATGTTATATTACCAATGTTCTTAACTGGACACTTTTTCAACATAATCGTCATAAAAGATAGTGCTCCATACCTCTATACTCCACGACTTAGTGAATAAATCACCTCAATACCCAGATTCCTACGAATAGCAAAATGGGAAATACGTCCATTGTGATTTAAAATGGCGTGACAGAGATATGCCATAAATTAATATCGGCCCTTAATAATTTGTGTAAAACAAGGTTAGTTTCAATTTCCACGCTCTCATATTAATAATTCAGTTAATTTATTAGCTGTCTGATTGATTTAGTGTAATAATGTACCTATTTTTAATTTTATTGTTATCAGTAACTAGGTATTATTATGAATTGTTTTCAGTTTCATTGTTGTATTGTTTTAGAAACATCGAATTTGTTTTTTCATACAAAATTAGAAATTGATCGAGCCCATTAGTATGACAAATCATTTTTTTTTGCGAATTTCCAAAAGTCTTAGAACAAACATTGTTCAGTAACATGGGCTGAGTTACCTCACGAAAGGTTTTGCGCTTTTAACGTTACACGTTGTAGCACTCAAATTAAGATAATGCAAGAATTTACATGCGTTGCATGGAAGCTTGAGTATATTGCGGACTTTTCATAGACAATTAAGTCAGTTGATCAACCAAATATCGCAATGTACTCAAACTTGCATGCAGTGTATACATGGAGGTATTCCAGTTAGGGCACCCGCTGTCAATGGCACCTGAGCTACTTGTACCTAATCTATTCGACTTAAGTCTTCTGTCCAAATTTTTCGCAGGTGCCTGGTGCCCTAAGTGGAATAATACATGGGCCTTTGGCACCACCATGGCTTCATAATGAGAGTTAGAGTTCTACGTTTTTTTTTCTTTTAACAACGTTGCCCCACACTAGGATTTATTTCTGTGTCGTGTACCTGCGTTTATAAACATAGATACTCACTTACACAAACACCCAGACCCGGAACAACTGACCCTGACTGCTATGCCGGGGGTCGTGGGTTCGATTCCCATCCAGGACAAATGTTTGTGTGATGAGCATGATCATTTGTTCTGAGTCTGGGTGTGACTTATCTATAATATGTATGTATTTAGAAATATATAAGTATGTTTATCAGTTGTCTAGTACCCATAACACAAGCTCTGCTTAGCTTGGGACTAGATGGCGTTGTGTGATAGTTGTGGAATATTATTATTATTATTATATTATTATTATTAAAAATACAAATATTTGTTCCGTGCGGGAGTCGAACTCATAACACGTTGCGCTGCAGTCCAATCGTTTAGCCACTGCGCTTCCCTATTAAGTATTGTCGGTTCGACAGTAATTGTTTTAGGCTATCACGGTTTATTTCACAATTTAAAATTACACTTACGGGATATCTTCCGTGACTATTTATTATTTTGAGTTCCCGATATTTCGACGCTGTTACATGGGCCATGATCGCGGGAAGACAAAATAATAAATAATCACGGAAAATATTCCGCAAGTGACATTTTAAATTATTAGGGTAGTTTACTGCATACATTGAAAATTTAACTGGCGGCACGGCACGAAATTTGACGGCACGGTTAGGGCAGTGGCTAGCTGGTCTAAGGAGAGGCCTTTATTCAGCAGTGGACGTCTTTCGATCTTTCGATTGATGATAAATTGAAGACAGAAAATAATTGAGCCCCCCCCTCCCCCCTATAGAGGGCCATAGCCTTGCCGGGGTTGCGGGACATACGTATACCGCGACTCCGGTACACAAAGGGCTATCGAAGGACACCGTGGATTTTAGTCAGTTAAGTCTGACAGTCTTGACAGGCCGGGAGCCCTGCCCGGGGCGGGCGGGACTAATTTGATGATTTTACCACGTAAAAAATAGAGAGAAAATCAAAGGTTTTTGCGAAACGTGTGTCACCTGTCTGACTTTCAGCCTTACAGCCTAGCATTGTTACATAATACAAAAAAAAAAAACATATTTTTAATTACTGCCAACTCACTCGCAAAGGTTTACTTACCGGACCATGGATATAATAATTAGGTCAATATCGAACTATTCTTATTCAAGTTCAATGTAGAGGTAGTTGTAAAAAATATTTACTTTTACGGTATTATATAACGGTTTCGTAAATCGAAGGCTGGAACATCCAGTCGCGTAGTAAGGTCTAGGTTCTTGTATTGTTCATTGCACGTTTTAGCTTTTTTTTTATTTCTAGGTTTGGTATTTATGTTCAATGTCCTAGATTGCCTTGTTGGTCTATTGAACAGAGGAAGACTTCCGAGTTCGGGGTATTGGCCTAGATTTTAGGCATGATAGAATGACTGAATGGATCTGGTTGAAAGGCGCAAAGATATGTTATAGTCAGGAATTACATACGGAATACCTTTTATCTCGGTAGTATAGCCTCGTGGGATGATTTTCGACTATCATCCGGGCTAAAACTAATACAATTTAAGTAATTTAATTTAGTCTATAAAAACTTTCATTTGAAAAATTAAGTAAAGAAAGAAAGAAAAGACGTTTATTGACACATGCCATAAGTACACAACATAAAAAAGGAACAAATATTTACAAGAAACTTATCTAACTATATTAAAATATTTTCCACCATACCATAATGAATATTAGACTGACATAAATTATGGGAAAAATACATACCTACGTTTAAAGTTTCTTGATTTACTTCAATACACCTCTGCCATTTTGCATCGAAACATTCATTTTATTTTCAATTTTTTTTTTTAGAAACTAAAAGCTAGACTCGTAAATTAGATAGTTAGAAAGGTGAATTTGGATATCGATAACCATCAACTTATGCGGTCGATCACAGTTCATTCTAAAAAGGCTATCTTTAAACTGTCTTCGTCACGATTATGTCAGCGCATTCTTATATCGATGTAGGTAGGTAACACACGCGAAATAATGATCATAATGCTATATTATTACGATTCTCTTACATCATCGATAGTATTCTACATATTTTTTCCTCGCCACGGATGCGGTGACTTGTAACTTTTTTTTTGTTGGTACATCTCGTGTTTGACCACTTGCTCCGCCAATTTAATGAAGACATGTCTTGCGTAGGTCCAGCTTGACGTCTGGGGTACTGACTAACCTCCAAATTATAGCTACGTCAGCGTTCTTCACTATAAGGAGCCCTAATAAAATGGTGTCCTAGATTCTAAGTACTTTAATTAACAAACTCTTCTGCTGAGTTGGAACCGTTTTATTTCGTAGGATATTTACTTAATACATTTACTATCTCTGTGAGAAGGTTTTCCGACTAAAGGGGATTAGGCGGGCCACTTCAGCCGCATGCATGGCAATTATTTGGCGAAAGTCTTCTACACAATGGGCCTTGGAGTTGGATGGCGTCAAGGAG
This sequence comes from Agrotis ipsilon, assembly GCA_028554685.1. Classification (NCBI taxonomy): domain Eukaryota; kingdom Metazoa; phylum Arthropoda; class Insecta; order Lepidoptera; family Noctuidae; genus Agrotis; species Agrotis ipsilon. Next base: position 11,430,203 of record CM052965.1, read on the forward strand.
GTTGCCCCAGAAAAAGATGACAAGACGACCTGGACGTTTAGCGCGAGGGTTGGTTCGATGAGGCATAGGAGAAGACCTCCTGCAGCCCTATTATGACGTCTTAAAACCAGGCGTGTTCCAGTGAGTGAAAAAGACAGCTATACAAGTCTTCTTGCGCCATCTCTGCTACTGGAAAGGATTTGGGGAGTCCATTAAATAGAGAGAATTTTGAAGGTTATTAAAATAGAAAACCAGCGACTTTCTTAAATAATCCTTCAGTGTAATCAGTTCCCGTTTTATGCAAATAAAGACCTACTTTTTTCTTATTTCTGCTATTAGAGATCTCACTTTCGTTCTAGTATCACCCCATTTTAACTGCAACATTAGCCCTGACCAAGTCAAAGTTCGATGACATTACAATAATATAGCAACACTTTAACACTGATTTTCCGTTAAAAATGACGAAATCTCTTTAAAATTTTCTCTTCAGTATTTCATTTGTGTTTCAGTACTAAATTATTTTTGTAGTGGCCGGGTGTTGGTGTCATTTATCATCATATTTTCTTTGGTGATGAGTTGGTAGTAGTAGGACTAGCTACCATTAGCTGAGCCTTTGCATCATAATTTTCCTATAAGGTACCTATTTTTTTATTATTTTAAGTTGATAAGCTGTTATACAGTACCAACCTCAGGCACATACTAAATGTAACGGGTAGCTCGCCGTGCGACCAAGGACCCGAGTCGACGGCATGTCAGCGAAGTGTCAGGAAACTGACGAAGCTCCCATTAGGTCAAACGCCTGTCGGTTTCGCGGGACTATCTTAAGCCCTGGAACGCAACATCACCCGAAGGAAACTGGTGAATTGTTAGTGAGTTACGGGAGGAATTGACAGACTCGTACTGACTAAAATCCACGGTGTCCTTCAATAGCCCCTTACGTTCCAGGTAACAGTTACCTGATGAGACAGTCCAGCGACCTTGCTAGGCTTTGGCCCCCTAAGGGGGGTCAAGCTATTGTACTTAACGAACAAAAGTAGGCACCGTTAAGTGCAGCCTAAATCTAGACATACAGAAGACATTTAAACAATGCAGTGATTGGACTTCCCTTCAGTCTTTGTGACGCTTATTTATTAGTAACGGATTCGGAACTCCGGTCTGGGTCATCGGTTATTCGCAAGTTATAAGCTATTTAGGTTGTTATAGAAATACTTAACTGTAAACCAGGAAAAGGGATATCGTACATTAAAATAGAAGAGGCCTTTACTGACGGGAAAATTGATGATGATGACCATTAGCTAAATAACAATTTCATCACAATTTCGCAGTTCATCAACTATTCTTTACATTGAATTGAGTGACACTAACATTTCCATTCAAGAACGCAGAGCTGATTTTTTCTTGCCTTGTTTTACGTTGATCTCTACGAACCTGGATCGTATTAGGAACCGCCTGAAAGTTGTTAAAGTCTACTCTAGGAATGTACTCTAGCTATAAATTTAAAATTTAAAAAACCCCCGACACAAAAACCAAGTTCCCTTTAAAAAGTAAAAAATAATAAAAATACGTCGCGTTGGGGGACTGCAAAAACAGGAGATGATGAATAATTTGGAGAAGTACCCCAACGCGACGTATTTTTATTATTTTTGTTGCTAAGAGTACTCCCGATTAAGTCATCAATATTCCTTTTCAGTACGCTGTGCATTTGATACACAACTCGAGTATATTTGAGACCCTCGGTTATCTTTCCCGTCACCCCCATAACTTCTAAACGGCTCAATCCTGATTTTTTCATTAAACATGGCTAAGAAACTCGCAGGTAAGTTCACCTTTCATACAAAAAGAAAACTAAATTGAAATCGCTTCATCACTTCGGGCTCTATGATGCCACAGACAGACAGACACGTCAAACTTATAACACCCCTCTTTTTCCGTTGGGGGTTAATAAAATACCTTTTATTATGTGGTAAAATCATCAAATGACTCCTCCCGCCCCGGGCAGGACTTTTGGTAATTCGCAAAAAAAAAAGTTATTTCATACTGATGGAATCGATCAATTTCTCATTTTGTATAAAAAACCAATTTTTTTTTTGCGAATTTCCACAGGTCTTAGTACAAACATTGTTCAGTATCATATTTTCACCGTGTAATTTATGATACTGATGTAGGTCGGTTCTAAGGTTTTGTTAAACGCTGAAAGATTATTTGCAGACGTCCTTGTTAAAGCCAAACGTTGACATTGCAGTTTACTTCAAGAAAAATGTTAATTTTAGATAAGTCAAAATAGATCTATCCTTGTTTTACTATACAACCTTTTTCAGGGTTAGTTTTAAGCCTAGAATTCTTAATTTTATGACAAAACAAACTAATAAAGTTATCTCTTCCGTGCCCTAGTTTGTTTATTTTGCATTTTAACGACACGGAAGGAATTTAATTTTGTTATTTTCATGATTCATATCTCTAAAAAATCTAAAAATAATAACACTTTTTTATTAATATGACATTGTATAAAAATTACTCATAAGTACTCGATTTCTTTAAAGTGCTTCCAACATTAATAAATAATAATGTTGTGAAAGCATACTGTACTGCATTTCATACAAACTTTTAGATTCTTATTTTTGAAATGACTGAACTGATTTTAATCAAACTTTGTGAGAACACTTTCGTAATGAAATACATATTAAAAATAAACAATTCAATATTTAATGTAGCCTTAACACATGTTTTCGAAAATTTTCTCTGACAATTTTTTTGACCTACGAATCCTGTATATAAATAGTAGATTATTAACCAAGGGGATAAAGCAGGGTCTTCTGTCGCGGGTGGCGAATTAAATCGCGAGCGTAACGAAGGACTCGAGGTTTACTCCCGAGCGTGAGCGAGGGTGTTGAAAACGTAAATCACGAGCGAAGGCGAGGGATTAAGACGAGTCGGAGTGTAGCGGAGGGATTTAAGTCACCCAAGACAAGACAGCTTTATCACGAGGAAAATACTCTACTTTCGTACCATTTGCGAAAAAATAACACAGTAATAATATGAGATACGCATTTTTAACATTAATATTTAACAGTAACTTATTGATAAAAATAAGTAAAAATAAACTCAACGTTATGTATTTGGAAGAATAACAAAAACGCGGCAAATTAAAAAAGCAAAGTCATCAAGCTCATACGGCCTCGTCGGTTTTCGTAATTTTATTTAACTACATAGATGAAAATCCGGCTTCGCTCGGGTGAAACGTGTGTCCCAAATACTACACATCAAGGTACTAAATGTAGGTGTCACGGTAAGACATAGGCCGAAAATAAAGAAAGAAAAAAAAACTCAACATGATAACCGATGTTAATGGCTGCGATCTGTCTGGTCAGAAAATCATTAGAAATTTACAAAATACTCGACAATCCGAATTTTGCGGATATATGTTGTCGACTCGAAATCTTTATTTTTTAATGTTTTATTATTCTGGTTAGCTTTCGATCGAGTCTACCGTAATCTAAGTATTCCAAATTTAAATCACATTCTCTCCCTAGAGAGAGAATGAAATTCAGTACAAAATTCTTTCCCTGTTTTTCACAGATTAAAAATGACTATTGTTATGTTCGCTTTTTGTGGCATAGAATGTCACTTTTTTGAGCAAGTGGTACGAAAAAGTATATTAAAATCATTAAAAAAAATTAGGAGACATTTTGCAGACTAGACATTTTGTATGAAATGTCGTTCAGTATACACACTAATAAACTTTAATTACATTTTATCACTTCTTACTTAATCGTCGAAAAAACAATCGAAAATTTACCGATAACCGTGGCAACAATTAAGAAATAAAAATTATAAGGAGAAGGATTTCGAATGACCAGTTGAACACTCACTGTCTACTCTGACATTGCCCTGTTTCCAGCCCACGGGCATTCACCTTCCATGTCATACGGAAGCTAAGTTACCAGTTACCAACGTTTTTACGTTTCGACATCAACAAGGGCAAGTTCAAATTGCAGTTTTATTTATACGAAAGTAACTTGATATAAATACGAATAAATATATCGTGAATATGTCCTGGCATTGTGCTACCTTTTATATCAATGGCCGTGCTCTATATTTCTTGGTTATCTTTTAATTTTGTAGCTAGACAGTCCTTCGTCGACTTTTTTTCATTCGTAGCCTTCGACCTACATTCGCTTTTGTTTTTTTTTTGCATTTCGATTTTCGAATGTTGCAAGTCTTTAGTGATCTTTCTTTTTTTTGTGTTCGTTATTCTCATTTTAAATTATTTTGGTGGGAAATATGCGGTTCGCTTAGGAAGGGAGGTTTGGTTACGCCATATTGTGATGTCATGCATTATATTAACACTTGCACGCATTTAAATTATCATACAATGAAAATAAGTCTAACAAGAAGTAATAAAATAAACACCATTAAAAATAAAATTGCACATAGTATTTTAGGCTAAACATTATTTTTAAGTTACATTTGGCAGATGAAGGTCATTGACACATTCCTTCATAGTTGAACTACATAGTATCTAGCGATGAGACACACATCTAATTAATTGAAAAACATTTCCGCCCTCAAGCATCCCCGAACTGCAAATCATCGTGAAGGTTTCTTACGAAGAGATTGATTCACTTTTCACAGAAGTTGACTAAGAGGTTATTTAAAGAAGGTCAGTGTATCTAACCCTCGTTCAAGACCAGTCAGTGTCACATTTTTTCTAAATCATAAATTATATTTCCTGATTCCTAATTAAGTTACCTTTGTGATTAGGAATCGTTTATTCAATAGACGATGACACTTTTTTTTGTTGTGAAGAAATCAACAGGTAAGTCCTCCCACCCTGGGTAGAGCTGAAGGGACTGTCAGACTTTTACTGTCTACAAACTATCCTGTTTCTCATGTCCTTTGCGTTCCAGGGCCCTTTTGAGACATTTGCGCAACCCCAACAAGCTTTTAGCTATAAGAGCTCGTGGAGCTCGTGATGTCGACGAAAGTGCGGGTCAGTACGACAGTTACGCGAAACTTTTTTTGAAAACTACTCCCTATTATTTCTGAATTTATAAGTTCTGATAACACATTTGAAGTCGAGACGACTGTCCAATCATATTGTCACATATATGTAGTTCTTGCCTATAACTAATTTTATACCCTTAACGGATTAGAAAACACAAGAAACTTAGACTGAAAATACGGGTTTCGTACTTAGATAGTTAGAACCCCACGTAATCTGTGCCCACGTCCTTGATCAGACGGCGAGCTAAAGTGTTTTAATATTGATCTACATACGTGAACCCCATTTAAATTAAGGTGTAGTAGTGAATACATTACAGGTGGCTTATTAGTCACAACACAGCTATGCATGTTGGTTCATCGCATTATTACCAAAGCAGATGCCTTAGATGTTTCCAAATCAAATTCTGATGTACCTTTGTCTATGTACCACAGTCTACTAGACGCGTAGTATCATGCCATGGATACTGGTTTTGTCGACTGAAAAATAGACAAAATGACAGAGTGTAAAACGATTTCTACCGTCCTAGCTAAGCATCATCATCTTCCTAGCCTTTTCCCAACTATATTGGGGTTGGCTTCCAGTCGAATCAGATGTAGCTGGATATCAGTATTTTACTCGGAGCAGCTGCCTATCGGACCTCCACAACCCAGTAACTGGGTAAAACGATACCCCACCCATTCATAAGACTGGTTGTCAGACTTTTAGAGATTCTGACTAATAGTAACGACTGTCAAAGATCTACAAATGAGAGCCGAGACCAACGGCTTTACGTGATTTCCGAGGCACGTAGGAAACTCGCTATGACAGATGGTCACCCATCCACAAACCAACCTCGGCAAGCGCGGCTTAGCCCGGAAGATCGGCCTGTGCGGCTGTAATTATTTAGAAACAAGCTCCATCCTAACTAAGCATGGCGATGTTAAAAATGTAGAAAACAATATTTCTATTCATCAATCGTCATCGAGTCGTGCAATGAAATGCCAAATTGTATAAAAATAACTTCGTCTATTCTTGGTAGTAGAGATAGAATTGTTCATGCGTGCAGCCCAGTAGTCATAAGTTATATTTCTTACGTGCGTTTTAACAACCCACATAGCAGGCCATTGCCTCTTTATGGACCATCGTAGTTGAGAAAATAAGTCACTTTACAATAGGTGCTCTTTTTTACAGGTAATGATTTTAGGAACCAATTTTAACCAACATCGTATTATCTAACTTAGTAACTAAATTATAAAATAAGAGAGATAGGTAGTTGCTCTATGTAAATTTCACTGTTTCTGGTTAGTTGAAAAGGCTAGGCACTTATGATGATGAAAAATACAAGATTTTGTATGAACCTAAAAAAGGAAGGTTTCTGAAATAGGAGGAGCTTGGGACTCTATAATAACAGCCACAAAGCCACGTTTACCGAGGTTGGTCTGTTGATGGGTGGTCATCTATGATAACTAATTTCCTCTGTATCTCGGACATCATGCACAGCCGCTGTCATTTGTAAATTTTTGGTAGTCGTTATTGTTAGTCAGAAGCTCGAATATCCGACAACCAGTCTTACCGAGGGGTTTCGTATTACCCAGTTACTAGGTTGTGGAGGTTAGATAGGCAGTCGCTCTATGTAAGAACTGATATTCAGCTGCTTCCTGTTTGACTGGGAGCCAACACCAACGTAGTTGGGAAAAAGCTAGGCAAGCAGGCAAGAAGATTACTGCAAGAGTCATTAAATCCATACATCAATTCATTACCAATTTACCGTGACCCTGGAATCTAAAGGACTATTGGAAGACGCCGTAGATTTTAATCAATACGAGTCTGACAGTCCCACCTGCCCTGCCCTGGCTGGGAGGACTCATTTGATGATTTTACTACGATAAAAAAAAGTCATTAAATTAACTAAATCATTCACTAAATCCGACTGACTAATGTCTATCGTAGCCTGATGAAGCAATAATCAGGTACATATTGGTTTACAAGTCACACAACCATGTCGATGTTTGCTTGTTGGCTCATCGTAAGGACCTCGACAACTGATCCAGATTCAGTAACACTTACCATGTTACATTGCGTGTTCCGTTGTCTCCAAGGGTCAGGTATTCAGGTTTTGGTTATGCTCGCTATTTTGAAGGCCTAAATATTGTAGGGCCTTATTATTTTAATTACTTACTACGACGGTTCGGCTTATTGGACGATTCGCACGAATTTAACTCGCACGAAACGTGCGAATCGACTCCTTTAAAACACATTATTTTTTCTGTAGTCGATTCGCACGAATTTCATTTATTGGCGTGCGAATCGACACCCTCACAAATATGTAGTAGACTATTCGCACACATTTCATTTTAAGTTTTAAAAAAATTAAAGTATAGTCGTATTCAGCCATCACTGAAATTAAAATAAAAAATAATCGAAGTTTAAACAGCAGATATTTACTTGAAAGTAAGAAAGATCTGTAAGGAATAAGTGATAATAATAATTACTTAAAACGTGGCATTACACATTAAAACATGTTTTTGTTGTACCAAATGTTCGTCAATAATAAATATAAGAAAAATTTGTTAATTATATATAAACCTACCTTATTAAAAAAGTAAATGTTTGTGGAATGTAAAAAAAAAAAATTTTTTTTGGTACTTTTATTTTTTATTACGCGGTTAGTGGAGTAGTAGTTTGTTAGTGACACTTATTATTTATTATTCTGTGATCGATATTTGCTCATTTTTAATCCTCAAACCACAAGCTTAGAAGATGTTTAGTACTTAGTTTTAATTTTAATACAGATATTGTCGATTATAAATTGTGTTTTTATTTTCTATCTATTACGAGTAAAACATATTTGACCTTACTACTTCTGTGCTCAAGTGTACTTTATCTTAACTGCATTTCATAAAAAAGAATATGTGTGCGAATAGCCTACTACATATTTGTGAGGGTGTCGATTCGCACGCCAATAAATGAAATTCGTGCGAATCGACTACAGAAAAAATAATATTTGTTTTAAAGGAGTCGATTCGCACGTTTTGTGCGAGTTAAATTCGTGCGAATCGTCCAATAAGCCGACGGTTCGAACAATAATGTTTATTTGCATGTTATGATTTACAATATATTTTTTGGGTTAACGAGCAAAGCCCAATTTTGATAGTTGCATGAATACTATATGGAACTCTAAATCCTATTCTATTTTTTAATTTATAAAAGACCCTCGTTCTGTGTCTTCTGGGCACTCGCAGGAAGCAATATACCTAATCAGGCTTCCTCTAAATTAAACAACAAATTATATGCTTCCATTAGGACTTCATAAGGAAATTACCCTGGAAAAAATATTAAGTCCCAACTAAAAATAAGAGGAATACCTACTTTACGTGTAAAAATTAAATGCTTGTCTTTTTAACTAGTCTACAACTGTAAATAAAAATGCAAGAAGTTTGTCCAAGTAAAATATAGCTCAATAAGGAAGGGACACCCTGCCGATTACTCCAGAAACCAGATTCAAAATTGTCTAACAGCCTTTTTTCAGACATCCTGATTCTGCTCGCCTGCATCGGTCGCCATGGCAACTCCACGTGGTGCGCGGACGCACTTCCCGCGTGTCGGAGGTCGCGCAGCGTTCTATATAATGTGAACAAGTTGCCCAAGCGCACACTACCACATTCACGCGCACGCCGCCAACATCCACCCACTAAACACTGTACGTAATAAAGGATATTTAAGAAAGAACATAACGTTAATTAAATTACAATTTTTCAAGGTTATCTCTTTTTCCGAAATGCGAGCGTAAAATCCTTAGTTTACCAAGTCCGGTCGTGCCGTTGTGTTGGTAATTGTGGACCCACCACTGTTGTACGTTTGGTTCTAGCGGGAGCGGTCAGTCCTGCAGCACCGAGACCAGTCAGTCTGCGCGAACGCATCTACCACTCGGACACAGTGCGCGCGCAACACAGTGACAGACACATACTGTGACAGTGACAGTACTTGATAACCACATCAACATGAACCACTACGTGAAAATCGTAAGTAATTTTACTTTTCTTTAAGAAGTATAAAACCTTCATGGTTTAATTTTTTTTTGTGTTCCAATTACTGGCCGTTAAGATAATTAATTTGAATTAACAAGTCGGCTACTGGTTTAAAAAAAAAACAAACAATTCATAGACCATGTTATCCATTGTATTAAATAATCGAAAACAAGTAGTAGTAATTAATTGCTTTTTTTTCGTGAATTATAATGTCAGTAAGTCACGATAGTTGCTGTCAAAGTGTCAATGATCCAGTTTTCGTACAATTTATGTCAAGTTCTTTAACACTCGGCTATAAAAATAACTTTACATGATGAACTTGAATAAAAATGATGAAATGGTCATTCTTAGTTAACATTCCTTGTATGTTACGAGTTTGTGCAATGTTAGAGCATAGTTAAATGTTAGTGTGAAGAGCATTTTATGAGTGAAGAAATAAAGTGGAATTTAGTAGATTATAATGCAAAGGAAGTTACTGTACGTTTTTAAGTCCGTAATTAAAATATTCAGCAGCGGTTTGGTGTAAAGATTTGTTCCTAATTTATGGCAAACTAAGTTAACTAAGATTCTTATATTCGTTTTGGAGACAACATGTGTTTGTTCTATGTATTCTTTCTTACTTCTGGTTAATAAGAAATATGGCTTTTTTATTAGACAGATAGAAGTAGTATGTTTTTTTGTTAAAACGTAAAGGACAATTGTTCACCTTGTGTATTTTACAACAGAATATAATATAATAGAACTACCATATAAAAACAATGAAAGATAAACATCTTAGTTCCTACTAAAATAATAAATATTACTAAAGTTGTAAATATCTTCATTATGTTAATTACAAGATCCACATACATAACTTACGCAGTACGTTTCTCAAATTATGTAAGAAATAAGAAACCAGTTTCTGACAAGGATTATCCGTAATACTTATTTCTTTTATAAAAAGGAAAATTTATTAATGGTTTTTTTATTACTTTAATGGTTTTAAACTGATTTATATTACTTTATTTGTATTTATAAGACGGATTTGAATATGATTTAAGATTAGTAGTAAAAATACACACATGCAATATATAACATGTTAACAAGACAAGTTTATATTTTGCGACTGAATCAATTTATAGGTATAAATTCGCCGTAATATAAATATTAGATGCCAAATATACATAAATCTAAATAAAGTAGCAAATGATAATTTATACCTTTATTAATAAACAGGGATTATAACGCTATGCAAAATTAAACATTAGAAAAAATATGTTGCACAGAAGGATAGATGACATACATGGAAATTAAAATATATATCAAGAAATTATGTCAAATTGTAATCATACAAATTGTTTTAATAATTTGATCTACAACAAAGACACAACAAAAAGCGATATTATTATATATTAAAGCTTTAATTTCCTAGATAAGATCGTTGAACAATTATTTTAATGAACTAATTTCGTGGTCTGGTAAAAGTATCGAAATAAATTCTAATTATATTGAAGCCGTAAGTAACTTGTATTGTTCAAGTGAGTCATTATACTGTCTTAGACATAATTTAGACAATCGATAACTTAGGACACGGATTTCCTTGATACCGCCCGTTGGCGATTTGTAAAATAATGAATATTTTTACATAAATTATAATTATAAGTACTCAATCCGGAACATAAATTTTTGATGATGGACAAGTGCGAATTGGAAACATGTTTGATTTAAATATTATCACGTTTATTGCTTAATTTAATGAGGTTTAATTATTTAATTGAAAAGTTATCCTACTTTATTTGTTTACAATTTGAATTAGTTTGCATAAACGTAATTAGTTACGTTACGGTAGTTTCGTTATTTTTAGCCGCATTTTAGCACTTTCAATTAACGACATCTAGTTTATTTCAATCTGTAAGAGTTATTTTATTGTTATCTCATGTTTATAACCCAAATGGAACAAACAATGGAAAATAATGTTTATATTTGTAATATTATAGGCACACACAATAAGTGATCAAAGAGTCAATCCATCATATTATATGATACAAAAAAATAGATGAACTGAGGGAAAATATTCATAAATACACTATTAGAATATATATATATATAATATACACTATTTATTTATCTTTACCAATTATTTGTGCCACCGCTCCAGGGTAGTTTCGGACACATTGGATCATTTATACCAAAATGAAAAATATTTTGTTCCAACTTTTGATCACTGCCTCAAAAAAACTCAACGGTCAATGAGCTCATCTTTTATTAATGATAATATTACAATTTGACGTTCTGATTTTGATAGGAGACATCGAAAAGTTTCAAGATTTCGTTGCGTAAGTTTTGATTGGTTCCAATAGACTTACATTGTCATCCTTTCATTTAGATATTGTATTGTTGAAGGCGTGAAAGACTAATTATCAGATTTTTGAATGTTGATTAGTTTTTTTTAATAAAGTATGTTCGTAACTATCTATCAAATATAGTTGGTATGTAGATCAAAATTTCTTAAAAAATACATTTTCAAAATGATATTTACTTTATTTGAGATTTTTGATTATATAACCTACTTATGTTGGATATGTACTACATTACATACTTTATGATAAGTTTATCGATAAAATGGAAAACGTGCGTAGTACAGAATTATAATAGTTGGTCTAACTTTACTAACTAATACTATATATAAATCGTAAAACAATAACCCAATATTACAGTTACGATCACCACTCCCATAGCCATAACAATTTTCAATATTTATCCTAAAACATAACAATTTTCCGTTTAAATTTTAATAAGACAAAAGGCAAAATAGATATTAAACTATTATCCAGTAATAGTTTCACAATTCATATCGCAGTTCGCGATAGAGCGATATAGCGATAGAACGATAGACTTGTATCTAACGATCGCGTTTGATAACTGCCCATTACGATTCCGAGCTTATAAATTGCAGAAAACAGTTTGATATAAACACTGAGATTATGAAGAATTAATCTAGTTTGAGTATAAGTGTTTGTTTGAATAAATTATCACAGTTTTGTTGAATTGATAGTTGATTGAAAAGTAGACATTTTGTTGTGTGATTATATCATCGATATTCGTTATCTACTTTTATATTGCATTCAAATCTTGTTTTATAACAGACTGCATTCATTTCCTGAATAATTCGATCAAAAATTTAGTAGTTTAGATGAGACGCAAGCTTCGAAATAATTTGTCGTCAAAAATTATGCATATGAGAAAATCAGTTTTTCGATCTGCTTCTTGATCGTTGCAGCCGCAAATAATTAAGATTTATTTTCAGTTTTGAATGAAATATACTAAGATACCTACAGTGCGTATATTTAATTTAAAACTGTTAATAAAAATACGTTTTCGCTACTAATTCGATAATACTCGTAATAATACTACGTTTTCTACTTATAACGTGATCAAGTTATTGACAAAAGTAGCTATTGCTTATACAAATTTTAATTTCATGAACTTTAATCGTGCTTTGGTATCCATTTTGAGCTACACTGACACAGTATTGAGTGTTGTCAGTTAGTCATGAAACCTCATATTATGAGGTTTTCAATAAAGCTAGAAGGCCGGATTATCTGACGGTCTGTTCTCTAGGAAAATTCGTTCGTTTGATGTGATATTAGCAAATGTCATTAATGACATAGCTACAAATATAATGTCCCGAAGCATAAAGTTATTTGGGTCAAATTATTGTTGCTCGTAGCCTCCCACGATTAATAATAACAATATTAATTTGATGATCTCCTGTTCTAGAGGTTTTGAGAACTGACTATTAAAAAAAGGATATTTCGCCGAGGTGTTTTGCAAATCTAAATATACACAAAAATAGCTCAGCTGTAACTTCTTTTTAAAACTTTCAAACTACTAAAGAATACTACATCTACTTAACAATGACATTACACTATTTTCCTCTTACTTAACGTGATACCTTTTTTGTTTGCCCAATCTTATTTATTTCTATAACACGTTCAATTGTTTGCTGCGATAAATCAAATTCCAAATTATTTTAAACGTCAAAATTATGATCGAATCATTCACGTTTTAGAGCTTAGAGCAAATATTTGACAAGTGACACTGACCTATGACTTATGTCATTTGGAATACCTCTATGCAAGTCTCTATGTTGTTAATGTCATTAATGACACTAATGTCACTTGTGTATTATTTGATAGCTAATGCATCTTAGGACGTGTTTTGCATATATATTTCAACACTGGGTTCGGACATAGCCGTTTTTAGTTAAATTTTAAACTATTTGCTTTATTTCCTTTTGCGTAAACGTTAGTTTAACCATCTAATTTACATTCCGTTTAAGAGACCTTGATGGAAATAGTAATTCTGAGTGACTGTTGTTTGTCGAAAAAAATCGGTTCGATTTCAATCTAGGACTATTAAATAAGGAAGTAGATTATAAATAATAAATGCAATATATTGAAAGGATGCAACATTTTGGTAGCTTGCGTAATTTACTTCCTAATGATATTAATTCCGACCTGTCAATCAGATAATTATAACCAATGGTTCTATTACGAATGCATGTTAATTCTGCTTTACATCTTTTTTCAATACACGTTGATTCACTTAGCAATTTTATTATTATACGTGGTTGCATCACCGTGAGCACGCTTCCTAGTTGGGCAATGGTTGAATATCGCATTCAGACAACAATTAATTTATTATCCGAGATAAATACAGTTTCCATGTTACCTCTCACAAGTCGGTCAGTAGTTCCTACCTCCATACATTAATCAAACAAAAGTATTTGATTAATTACGGCCAAGGGTGTCGTACAAACAATGGTTCTCATGATGATTGCAGTACTTTTTTGTGTGGTTTATTCGCATAAATTCTTATAATTCATGATCGCCAGATGATGATCATCAGTTCGCTCGTGACCGAGATATGTAAAAAGCGACCTTCACGACTTTACTTATAGTGGGTTAATGACCTATTTTGTTGGCAGAATATGTTCATTTAGTTTTTGCTATAAGTGCGATAATTGTGTGTTGAGTCTAATGAAGTGATGTCTTTATCAGCGGTAATTATCGTGTTTAAAGTTTGGATTGGACAAAGCGCAAAATTGTGTTGTGTTTTAAACAAGCGATTGCGGACATTATGTGCAATGGTCACAATTCGTATGTGACCAAAATAATAGGACTTTAATGATAGGGTTAGCGCAGTTTTAAGAGCAGTGTCGTAACATTGTGTAAGACAGAAAGCGCATTCGTAAAATGTGCCGTAGAAAGCGAAAACAGCGATTGCATTCAACGCTTGTTTTAGTTACTGTTTCTATGGGGATTTTACACCTTAATGTTATTGATATATATGTCTATGATTGCTTGAACAATTTCCTATAATGCAATACTAATGTTAATATTGATTTGTTTTCTTAGGGGTTTCAAACTATAATCGTTATTGCGAGTTTTTCGATGGTTAAATGATACGGCTGAAAGGATATTGATATAATTTGGTTCAGACATATTATATTATAGGCGGGGTAGATTCCTGTGGGATATTTTCCGAGTTACACGTAGATGATGATGTGGCTACAGCTATTAGTAAAGAAATTTATGGTACCTACAAAATAACACAAAAAACGTTATAATCAAATCATTAAATGGACTTGTAATTTGTAGGTTCGTACAAAACAATTGAATGGCTCCATCATATGGGAAGTAAAGCTAACGATACTTTAATAACATAATCTTACTGTGAACTTTAATACAATGCGCTCGCCGTCTGATCAAGGACCAGGCCTGAGTCTACCGCGCCGGTTTTACCCGATCATTTCATGGGACTGTCTCCAAAATTAAGGGGCCCCTGTTGGGCCAAAAGCCTGCCGGATTTGCGAGATTGCCTTAGCCGGCTGCCGTGGGCCTGGAACGCAAAAGGGCAATCCATTGATCGATACTTAGTCAATGTGACAGTCCTTTCCGCGTTCCCTGGCAGGAACACACAACCACCACCTGGTCCTGTGTGTGTGCATTGTCGTAAAGACTAGACGAGTATGACAGTCCCTTTCGCTCCACCCAGCGAGACAAAGTGAGGACTCATTTGATGGTTTTACCATCCCGAAAAAGGGTGTCAATGTCATGGGGACTAACTAGCCTTATTCAAACGACGTTCTTAACCAGTCAATGAACGAATTTCCCATTGTCAAAGTTCGGCTTCCTTTTTCCAATCCAAGTACTATGACCTCATTGTTGTCAAGGTAAGTTTAAATATGTCGTTTAATGCGTTATAAAGGCCTTGTATCACTGTTTACATAAATGTCGACCTCGTAACTGCAGTTTCTATGTAATTGACATCTTTCAATAGTTCTGTGTGAGTCTCGCTTGTTTTTGTGACATGGAATTTGTTTGCTTTTAAGATTGTCTGTCTATTGTTTTATTTAACGATAGGCCGCTATCTTTGGTCGACGGTGAAGCTCGCATTCCTGATTTAAAAACCCCAAGTTATAGGTTTCTTTAAGGCTTGCTCTGTTTGTGTTTAACTAGGATAATTGATACCTCATTTAAATTCGTAAATGATATTAATCAAAGTAAGTATATCGATTTAGCAGATCGCAATTTTCTTTGCACATTATAGGCACTCCGTCACAGATAATATAACTCCGTTTAATTTGCTATTGAGGGTTGCATTAATCGCTTGTTAAATAATGATTAATTATACCTGACGTTCTTTTTTAGACAATTGTCTTCGAATCACCTCCGTAATATTAAGGAAATGAACATTTAAGGGCGTTTATAGCGATTATTCTTCGGTAATCTTGTTTATCAGCGCCTCTAACGTAATCACATAAAACATGTATGTAAACCGCATTTTATCTGCTTTATTTTTATAATTTACATACATAAGTACAAGATCATCGTATTACATAATTTGTCGATAAATCGAGTCATGCTACGGTCAGTAGTTTTCGCAACGTGGCTGATGAGAAATTTTTGTATTTTTCTTTACTGATGTAACGGAGAGAGTGCGCAGGCGCAAGTCACTTATGTCTGTGTATAATGTTGGTAGTTTAGTATTGCAGTTATGTGTGACATGTGTGAGAGCTTACGTTATTAGTTATACTAGGTGAGCAGAAAATAAAAAATAAATAAAGACTTAACGAGAGCGCTAAGCAAGTTTTTTAGAATGTTTTGTTGTTTTCGTTTGAAGTTTCTTGCAGACTGGTGGAAAACAAATAAAAAAGCATTATTAGCATTTAAATTTTCCGCGGCTGAGATACAGTAGGTTTAATCTTTGTACAAAGGAGATGACTAAAATATACCACGCGGGGCACATTCTAATTAAAATGACAGGTCAAAGAATTCAGTGACTTTGAACACAACTAGGGTCAAATTCCTTTGAACTAAATTAGGTCACAACAGCTCAAGTTACGTCGTACGTTAATCAAGGTAACTAGATGAAGATGCGTCCATATTAACGAGCAATAAAAATATTTTAATCAAAAACCTGTCACAGATCCGATTCATCGCTTTATTTGGTATTTTTCCGGACACTTAAAGGTCACAGCATCGATGATTAGATATGTGAAATATATTAAAACTAAACAAACATTATGAAACCATATGTTATTGCGGTAGAAGTCGGAAGGCGGAAGTTGTGATGGTAGTAGGACCGGTCTGCACGCGTTATCATGTGATAATTTAAAGGAGCTCGTCCATATGGGTGTGCGAATTTTGCTAAAGAAACTAGTAGCGTTCAGCATGATTGTGTAGCTAGATCGATTCTATCTTTATTCTACCAAGGGAAGGCAAAGTTACTTCTTTGTACAATTCGCTGTAGTTTTGTACTCTTACGACACGATCCACAAACTATTGAACAGTTAAAACATTACTTTTTTACCATTGCCATGCGTTTAAGTTAAAAAAAACACGCGTTATACGCATGCAGAACCCACTCTATGTCTGTCAATTTGTCATTTACTGGCTCAAGTAATGTAGGACCAGTAGACGATTGACATATTTTGTTTCATATAATTATTTTGATTATCTATACTCGTATATAACACATTTACGTTGTCATGCTATACATTCAGAAGTGCTTAATCTCCATTCAAGACCCGTTTGCATTATCTGTACTTGTTTTTTTCCTCTAAATTATTTGCATAACGTTAAAATGTCATCGATTTTTTACAAACCAACGCCCGATTATGTAGCTAATAATTAAAATATTTTTATATGTGATGATGACACTGTTAGCTCCTAAATGCAGATTAGAAGTACTGGTCGAGTACAGTTTATTTTTATTCAAATTCACCCCATGTGCATCAGCTGGGTAGTCGCTTTTTGAAATAACTGGTAAAGTGGTGACATCTAGTTAGATTTTAACATCACCATGATGACTTTTGTTCTGTTTTTAAGAATCGATAAGTAAGTAAAACGTTGATTTTTAAAGATAACTAATGTTAGTCAAGTGGACTATACCCTTTATCGTGTGAGTATTACTAATGCGCCCGCGCCGGCTTCCCGCTATGTGACGTGCGCGTACGCTGTCCATTCATGGACCGTGCAAGCTTTTTTATCACGTGATATAAGCTACTGGTTCTCATCCAGTTTTTAGAATTTATAATTTAATGTTTCGATGGAAGAAAATGAAGAAAGTCTGAAATGAAATCTTGGAAAAATACTCGACTTTTCTCGACAAGAGTAATTTTTGTACCGTGTATGGGTGTTCCATCTGAGCCCAAAGTGGGTTATGCTATCCCATTTATGTTCATTTGCCTCACACTTCCATTTTACCCTATTCTCCTCATTTGCAAGCTACGGCTGGATGTTTGTGTCATTCTGACATAATTATATTTAAAAAAAATGCTAATTTCTGTCATGCTTTTAAATAAATTATTCTTAAAAACTGTTATTATTAGTCGTTTTGTGACGCAACTGTCTAAAATTTGTTTAAAAATGTCGACGTAAAGATCCGATCTTATAAATGATTGATGATTTATTTTGGTTAAAATTACAAATTAATTTGTCACTTAAATGTCAGGATTGTTGATAAATTACGTCAATGATGTTGCTAAATTTTCTACAAAATTTATTGATAGCGTAAAATAAATTGTATAGTAAAGCCTAGCCTATACAAATTTTTGTGTGTCCTAAGTTTTATATGCTCGTAAATTTATTAGACAAAATCTATGTTTAAGAATAAATCATTGACTTAACAAATATGTTGATAGTTATGTCCTTACAAGTACATATTTGTCAGTCTTAACCTAGTTTCAAAATGCATGACAAGAACGTTTAGCTTTTATGATTACTTAACGTTAATCATACTAATCACACCCAGCTTGACCGGAAAAGTAGGAAATGTAATGTTACAAAAATGTGGATACATAATGAGAATAATTTAACGCACAGCTGCTTATCTACGATTGTCGATAAATAGATAGAAAATAGTATATACTTTGGTATTGATAATTTAATATTTGGTTTAGTTAAATTATATTTATTGCAATTACATGCTAACTTAAAGACTTGGTAGGCTTAGTCACACTCCTAATTTGTCAGCTTAATGCTGTCGAAGGAGGAAATTCAAACTAATAATATATTGAATCATTCAGCAAACACTTTTAAAGCCATAGTCCCTGGCATAAGTTCTATAGAGAAGAATCGTTTCTTTTTAAGTCCACATTAATATTGGTTTAATTAATGAAATTTATACTGCCTACTGTTATCTAGTGAACAATGACAGTTAACCTTGGTATTCTTTCTCACATTGTTTTAACTTGACACTTTTATTGATTTCTTCATATTGATACTGTTAAGAATGTAGATAGAACTTTTAAATTTTAAAACCCGACACTTGGTAATGTCACGCAATAAAACAATGAGTTTGTTGCTCAATAAGGTTTTATTTAATTTATCAGTGAGCTTAGGATTATATGTAGATTGACTAGGATTGAATTTCAAGTAAGATTATCTAGATACCTGTACAGGTTATGTGCACTGATTTTGACCTGAACAAAACTCATTTCTTTCTAAATTCATTGATTCAAATTAGACTTACGCGCAATTTTCTGCATTGTTTACTAAGTACGTCAATTTTAAATAACGAGGTCCCTAAATCACTAGCTTTGCTCTCCAGTGTTATATTTTCTTCTGCATTCCAGAATGAACGATCAATAATTACTATTTGGATTCAATTTGGATTGACTTTTGCCAATGTCGTACCAATTCATTTTTAAATTTCCAATATAACTAATGCCATGTCACTTGGATACAGCTGAGGTTCTATCACAGAAAACACAAACATCTTAAACAAATACGTCAAGCATGTTGTATGTTCAGCAAAATTACAAAACAACTTGGCAGTTTCCAAGATTACAAGAAACACAAACGGACCAAGACAAGATCTCTTCCTTTACTTATTTTTATCACGGATACTGTTGCTAATTAGCTCCAATTACCGACATACGCAATCTTAGAAAAAAAAATGACATGTCCGTATGTAATAGAATAATACAGAAATACGAGAATGTAAGAAATCCGCTTCTTTGGTCTACCACAGTTAGGTTATTAGTCGGTCGGAATGCGGAACTTTGGGTGGACCTAATAAATATTCGTGGATTTAGTGCAGGCCTAAAGGTATGTGGTAATAGATAAGTGATGGTTACAACGGAGTGTAGCTTGTACCTAGGTGTCGATTGACAAATCGTTTGGGAAATTAGCATAATGGCGAGTTTGTATTTACCTAGAAGTAGGTTATGTTGAAGACCTGTGTTAAAAGGGTCTGAGTTTGCCTGGCTGGTTCAAGACTACTTAGTTAGGTACCTAAAGGATAATTTCCTCATTGAAAAACCCAAGAATAAATTCGTTTTGGAATTTCTGCAAACCTTTTTAAGTAGGTGCCTACTACATATTATTATTTCGGTTTTTAAATATTGCTTCATGTTTGTTTTTTCATAAGGAAACCGTATCTTGTCAGCTCTTACGTTGAACGTCGTGAGAAAAAAAAAAGTTGTTAATCCGCGGGAAGCAATATATCTCATTCGTATCCGAGACCATTCGGAAACGTTCGTGAACATAAATATCAATCTACCGATATTGTTTGATGGTTATTAATGGTTCTTAATGTCGGTATAACCTACAGCTTTAATGTCTAGGTATGCATTAATTCCTCGTATCATAATTCAGATATCTCAAACTAGTGTTGGTCGTTAGGACATGTCAAGGGAACGTTGATAAATACCTCATTGTTACTACTTCTCCGGTTGTCAATATAAGGATATGAAAGACCATAAATTATAACCAACGAGCAGTTTAAAACAAACGACTAGATTGTACATAAATTAGCTACAAAACTTTTTTGTTGAACAAAAAATTAATCGTAAAATAAATAATGATTTTAGATTGAAACCAGAAGACTAGTCAAATTGTGTAATGTTGATAAAAAAGTGAAACTTCAAGTTAGAGTTTCTTTCGGAAAATAGGCTCTAGACGTCCTTCATTGTACAATGTAGACTTCAATTTAAAAATAAATAACTGAAAGTCTTTACATAATACGTTAAATCGGTTGTTGGTGACATGCGACCTTCTCGATTGAATACTGTGCTTTCAATACTCGTTTACAAATTGGACTAGAATTATTTTATAAATGAAATATCTTATGCACATGGCCAGGTTCGCCCTTCAAGATTTTTAAAAAACGGTATAGTTGGTAACCGTCTCCACGGTTCCAACTAACTTTGTAGGTAACAAAAATAAAAAAAAAAACTTTCTAAGATTTTGACTGGGAGCGCGTTATCAACAAACACATTCAATTTCGAGTTTATAACTAGTTTTTCTCACCTACTCAGCTATACATACAGCCTATAACCATCTCTAAGGTCCTATCTATCTCTGTACAAAAATTCATCAAAATCAGTGATGCGATTTAGTCGTGACAACGTGCAGCGTAACAAAGAAATACTCACTTTTGTATTTATAAATGTTAAGTTAGGATGTAAGTTGTTATAAGTACTAAGGTAACATAGTAGCAAAGAATAGGCGTGGCAATAATGATGTTGATTTGCACGGCTGGACCACTGTGACGTAGTGGACAGACCTTGGATATCTAGGTGACACTTGGAGATCGCGATTAGTATCACATTCATCGAAGATGTCAACGCAGTGTTGTGATGTTTATTCATTGAAGTGCACTGAGACGATATTATTTGACCTTATTTTAATTGTTTATGATTTTGCATACTTAGAGATTTTGTTGTTTGCCTTACAATTACTCGATCAATTTAAGTGTAACTTTGATTTCGTTCCTATCTTGTTATATCTAGTTGTATGTCCCCATGGGGGCAAATGGGAAAAATAGTGCCGTACTCCCCTTAATTAACTACAATTTTTTTTTTTTTTTTATCTTTGTAAAATCATCAAATGAGACCTCCAGCCCCGGGCAGGGCGGGAGGTACTGTCAGACTTGTACTGACTAAAATCCACGGTGTCCTTCAATAGCCCTTTATGTTCCGGGGTCACGGTGACGGTATAAGACCCGCGACCCCGGCAGGCTTTAGCCCTCTGAGAGGGGGCTTCGTCATTATGCTGACGCTCTTTGAGGCGCGCGTGGAACACGACGCGCCGTCGACCCGGGCATGGTCCATGGTCGGGCGGCGAGTTGCCCTTTAGTCGCCGCCCGCATGCCCGCGCCTACGGTGGCCGGAGATCGTCTTGCGACGTCCGACGCCGTGGGCGTCCACCACCGCGGGTGGGGCGGAGGGAGGACCTTGTCCACCCTTCCGCCCCAGTCATGCTCGCGAAGGAGGCGACCGCTTCCCACTCCGTCTAAAAAAAAAAAAAATATATTAACTACATAGGTGCAATTAGTGGGAGTACCGTATTGTTTAAAATAAAAGATTTAGAATTCGATTTCTTTCATCCGTGGTGATTTCTTTCTCCCGTAAAGAGGCAAATGGGAAAAGTAGTGTCATCCTTCTCTATATAACCTATCTCAGGGTCATACCGTCGTCTTATTTCATCAGATAAAACACTTCACCAGTAGATATTGTGTATGCAAATAGTGGAACCTTAATAAAGATAACGATTCAATCAACGCCCTAATTTGAATAAACTGTGTGATTTAGTAAGTCACTTTTTTGTTCACATTTTGTGTCATGCCTTAGCTTAGTGAATGGACTCCATAATTACCAATCAAGTTACGCATAACCAGTATAAGCTGACTTTTAATTCTAATGGAAGATCATGATAAGCAAGGTTAAGTTATACTAGATTATGCATAGCTTGAAGAGAAGCGTTTTGTATACAGGAGCTAGAGCAATGGCTTTATATTAGCATAAGTGTTTAAAGTGACTAGTTGACTTGCATTCAAGACTACCCAGTAAGATTTAAACTGATCGATTGGGAGTTTTGCTCGTGTTATACAAGGCGAAAGGATCATCAACGCCCAAACGGTTGCTATAACCAACTAACCAAAGCCTATGAATATAGACCACCCTTCAGCATAAAAATGATTGTATTTTGTAGGAATCAACCGTATTTTAGTAATGTGTAAAAATATTTTACCTTATTAGGTCAATTCAGCACATGAATGGATATAAAATAAAACCTCCAATGTCAGAGATATTAAATTCATGTTCTAATATTAATCGTTTTTGAACTTTTTTTTTGAACAGTTCTTATATCAATGAATGTAATGGATATTTTGAAAAAACGGAAATGACCTCGTTGTTGTAATTAACGTCATAATTCAACACACATTGAACAGGCGAATTCTGTTTCGAAAAAACGCAGCTACTTAAAACGATTTTTTCGAAAGAGGACGTAGTATTTGTTAACTTTTCCTTAACTGTAATTATTCTTCGAACTTTACTTTCTCTTGTCATGTCCTAATTTTGTCCCCAATGTGATTATATTGGCATTAAATTTTTTTAATAATTTAAGCTCTATTTAAGAGCCCTTCGGAGATTCCCGTTGTCCACCAATGGACAGTGTAGGTGGACAGTGACACAATTTCTAAAAGTGTTTCCCTGTGTCCACACCGTATCCCCATTTGATTTTTATGTTCTCTTGTACCGTGGGTGCATGAGCGACATGCAGCTTACACCCAATCGCTTAACCACTTTTTGGTACCTTATGACATCTTTATCACATTGTGCTTCTAAAATGATAAAGCCACATAAAATTGAACCTTAACGATTTCAGCTATTTCTCAAATACGGAAACAAAATTGCCCACGACTGGAGTTAAAGCCAACCTGTGGAGAAATGCTCCACTAATAAAATCTTAGAACACTACCAACAGTATTTCTTGATGTAATAAACATTGTACTCCGCATAATGGCGGTTGGATGTCGTAAATCATGATACAAATATTCAGATCTGCCCTATATAGAGCTTATAATAGGTATGACCTTAGAGAACATATTACTTTGATACGAATCGATAATGGACCGTAAACGTTTATTGCTGGACATATCTTATATGCTTCTTTATGGATCGTTAGAACAACTGATCATAAGGCGTATAATTGCGTAACTACTGGCAGGAGTATTGGAAAATGCTGCTGCGCATTTATTAGTGTACTTTCACTGTAAGTACCTAAGTTCATCGCAGAACATCATAACATCACTTCTGTACCCCTCGAAGGGTTAGGCAGAGTCCCATGTAATAGAGAGCAAACTTTCAACACAAAATAATGGGTTGAATATCAAAAATAAACCCGGAAAAATTCCAGACTCTTTTTTCAATACTGGGATGTTCCAATGAAAAAGAAAACGAATAACACATTTCACGAACTGGGAATTGAAAATGCATGCTCATGCGACTACTGAATCAACCAAAAAATTAATATTTAATTGTAGTGTACTCGTAGTACTTTCGTTAAAAAAAGCAATACCAGCAATAGAATACATACTAAGGAATTGCGAAACCAGTTATAAAATTTGACTGAGTTATTGACCGTCCTGGGATTTTGATGTAGGGCGGATGTAAGACGGATTTTCCTACACAACACAAGATCCTTGTTGCCATATAAGGAATCTTGTAGTATCAGAAGCGGAATCCTGTCTAAATGTTTCTCACGATGGATTAAATAAATATGAATATAAAAAGGAGAACCTCGCACTATGCTGCCCTAAATAATTGCAATTATCATAAGATGACCTCAGATAAAATATGAATCAGATTTGAATCAATAATTATCATAAAATAATAGGTGAAACTGGACTCGTGATGTACAACATATTTATATTGCCTGACCCTGTAGAATATCCGGTATTCGTGATAAAAATCATCTGCTTAGCTAACCAAAATTCCGATAATTGTCTTAACACTAAATCACTTACGCATAAATAAAATATAATTACCAATTACATGATAATTAACTGTTTAAGTTGTTTGATTCACAAGATTTGTGTTCGTGAATTTATGGGCCGTGATTGATGACAAATGAGGATGTTATCGGCTAGACTGTTTCCATTTTTTTATTACTTATTACCTATCTGAGATTTATTTGGCAGTTTAAGGTCTATTGTTTTCTCTACGTTTCAAGGTTTAATTTGTGTAGGTGATGAATAATTTTAATTGCGTTATAGTACCCTTGAATATCCAGTTGTTACGTGTTTGGTTTTCTTTTTTTTTAAATTGGAATTCAAATTCAGTTAGGACAAATGCTGCCTGATAAACTTTTAAACATTCTATAATTTTGATTCTTAACTCACCACTCTCAGTAGGAGAAGCAGTGACCTCGCAAGGATTACTGGTCTAACATTCCTCAAATGCAACCAATTATTTAAATTAAGTTCGAATTTCAAACAGACTCCCAGTTAGACAAACCACAGACTAAATAACATTCTATTAACAATGCTAGACTAGTCGAAAAAGTTACCAAAAAGTTTATATTCGACCTGTTAAAAGTAGCAGCAGAATTCGAATCGATTTGACAGCGACTGTCACTTTAAGCTCAAGCCCGTAATCGTGCTCTCGTTACCATGACAACGGGACTAGAAACCTGATCATCCTCAAAGTGAGAGGCTAATGTGCCAGTTATAAATCCTTTAATACCATACAGTAGTCAAGATGGATTAGATTCGTGAGTATTATTTATGTGCTAAGATCCGAGGCATATCCGTTATGCAGCATTTAAAATGAGTGAGTTATTAGTGCTATTTTGATTCAGTTTTGTTGGTTAAAGCCGTAAACACAGCATTATCTTGAAAATTGCGTAAGTATGGATAATTTACTGTACTTCCTTTGGCCATTGATCTAAGATGAATCAATGAATTTATTATGAGAATCTTGAGTTTAAATGTAGTATTGGGCGCTACTGTAGCCAACCTAAAGTATTTTGCTTTTTTCTTCTCTTGATTAAGGCAGTCGTAATCTTCGTGAGTTGCCAGTCATGTCAAAAAAAGGTGGGTGGCCTTTTTATAAGGGCACTGTTTAAACTATCTTCTTGCAAGTAAATCTAAAGAGCCTTTATTTGAATGGTATCTGGCCAAATCGGGTATGGAAGTAACAACTCGTCCGCTGTGGGAAGTGTAAAATAGATTTTTAAATATATGCCCTGGATATTATAGTCGAAAATCTAATAAAGATTACGGCGCTTTTCGTATATCTTCATTTACTTCTCTAGGGGAATTGTTGTGTTGCTCCAAGACCCTGAGCAATTATACTTTTCGAGTTGCCACGAGTTTGAAGATTAAAAACGTTATTTTTACATCATATATCAAGCCTAGTTAAACGAGTCTTAAACTAACTACTCAAACTGACCCAATAAAGAGAAAAACCGACATCCATTACCATACATCGTACATTAATCTCTAGCGAAGCATACACAACGAATTTTAAACACGTTGCGTCGTATAACAATCGCAAGTTGCCTGTTCCGAAATCTATTGTGCAATATAAATGTAACTGTTCCATAATATGCTATTTTTAGTATTATTTCATAGACCTGAAATAGTAATTTTACTGTCGATTACTTCTTGAAATGTGGGCGTAATAAAATGCGTGTGTAACTGTTACCTTTCAGTGGGTTAGGCGATCAGTAAATTAATTCTTGTCTGGTATTGAAGACAGGAGTAAATAACTACTAATTACTTAAATAATCGCTTAATTGTGTTATTTTCATAGCCCCTGATGTATGACCAGTGGTTATGGCCCTGGCTTATGAACTGTAAATCGTGGGTTCGAACGCAGCAAAGGAGGACTTTTTGAAATTTATTTCATCACCACTGCTCTCGAAACGGTGAAGGAAAACATCATGACACCTGCGAACCCGCATTGGCCCCGCGTGGTGGAGTCTAGCCCACTCCCTCTCACAGAGAGGAGGCCAGTGTCCCAGCAATATTTACCTAGGATAATTATAATCACTGAAAAATTGCTCATAGTACGGAAATACCTCTAAGTAGCCCAAGATCGAACCATTAGAGGAATAATGCTAAATATGGACTTGCAACAGTGTCGCGACACAATGGCCGGCCAGTTGCGTCACAGTGTCGCAAGCGCACCTCGGAGCGTTCACACTTGATTCGGTTTCGCTGCACGCATGCGCCTGATTTGTGAATTGTGCGTACATACTTAGTGCTTAGGCTCTAGGTACACTGTTGTCATTGATTGTTATGGATAAATCTTTTTTCTCAAGTTGCCTCTTAGAGGTCTTTTAGACGGCGCTAGCATGACTTCGACTTAGTAAACTAAATACTTAAGTACGTCAATTTTTGAATCGAATATTTCTTGTGTATCCTTTACCTTACAAAGGGTATATTTTTTGATGAAAAGCGGATCTGTTTATGTGTTTCAGAAATACTGATTGTTATTTTTTAAAGTCATTAATTAATACATAATATTGAGCAAATATTTTATGGGAGACAAACATTTTTAATGTTAAAATCAAGCTCATACTTAAACATAAATTAGATGATCTGGCAATTTAAAGCTTAAGTATATGTTTATTTTGATTAAAATTAATAGACGTGTAAATAAATGCCCATGCATTATTGGTAGTACGGTTGGCGCAGTGACTGGGAATTAAATTTCTTGGATAATTTCCTAAATATCTTCCTTACCAATGTTACTTTAATAAATATAAGTTAGCACATTATCATCACAATATGTCGGAGCTTAATTCCCAGGGAATCTCAGAGAAGGTTGTTTAGCAAGAGAACTGAGGTAAACAATCCGTCTCCAAGTTTGTGCCTAATGATTTGAATAAGTTAGAACTGGCGTCTAGTGGCATTCATGGCTGTTTTGGCTAACATTCAGCGACGCCTTTATGAATGCCCAAACATTTATGTATTGTTTATATGTAAATTAATATTCATTTCCTTAAAGTAATTGTCTTGTATGTTGCACCTACTTCGTCTCTGTCTCTGCATCACCCTAAAGTAGACTGGGAGATAACGCCCAAGGCACTAAGTCCGCCTTTTTACATGCTTTATGTGCATAAAGTTTAAATAAATAAATTTTATGTAATTTTTTTGTGTAATGTGAGTTTAAATGTTTGAAACTCTCTTTTTATATTCTTATTTTTACTACTACTAGTTGACTTCTAAAACAATGCCTTGTTTTAGAAGTCAACTAGTATTAGTGTAAACCAGCATTATAATCTTGGCCAACAAAATGATGCGTAGCTATGTTACGTGTTACGAAATATTGCACCATTATAAATTAATTTACAGTTCATTTTTCAACTCGGCATATGCATATATGTAGAGTAGCTTTTTTAATATAATTAATTTCCTACATATAAGTCTGCCTGAGGCATAAATTAAAGTCATTAAATGAACTGGCTATTGAATTTACCTTTCAGGTCAATGTATAACTTATGTCTTTCGAATAAAGTTTAATTTGGCTTGCTATGTTGTACAAGTGCAGTGTTCTTAATATGTACACAAAGAATTTAATATATTCCAAGAATGTTACATAAAAGTATTTTCGTCAGTTAATTTATCACCATTCAACCTTGCTTTAATTTCTGACATGAGAAATTAGTTTACAGCTACTTAAAATCAGAAAATATCTCTTAGATAGTTTATTACATCATGTTAATGTTTTTGATAATAATTAATGATGTAGATTTAATAAAGTATTTTTAAATCGAGATGTAAACTGGATTGCCTTCGTTTTTTAAACATATCCATAGACTAGATAAATTATGTGTTGTCAGTTTATGCTTTTCATTGATGCACATAAAATATAAAATGTTAATGAAAAATATTTGAATACATAAATAAGCATATTTTGTATACTTAATACTAATTTGAGTTATTATTTGAACTTGACCTTATCCAAAGAGCTTGGATTTAGATAAATCTAAAACTACCTTGTATCAATAATGCCACTTTGAGATACGGAAATGATATCTGAAACTCACTTTTTTTTCGTGTCGTATTTTTGTCTGCCCCGTTACAGTTCTGCAAACCGGGCTCGAGATTGGCCCTACGGGGCTCTGTCAGTCTCAGTTTTACCACGGATTTTAAATATGATTTTTCATCACGTACAAGTAAATTCGTCAGTTATTGTGAGTGATGTTAATTTATGCGGTTCCATCCCCTTCTAAAATCTGTGTAATTTGTCACTTCGACAGATAACATCCCATAAATAAAAGCTTATTAAAAAAAAACCTCTGCACTGAACATCGGAACACAACTAAAAGCCTAGTTCCAAATCGATTCGCCACCCAATTTGAACTTTCAAATCGGACAGACCGATTCGATTATTTCCCGAAATCGCATCTAGTGGGTTGACCAATAGAATGTTATTCAAATCACACGATCAGCCGCGGTCTGTACTCGGTACACGTAGAGTAAAGGACCTTGTTGATTCTGGTGCAATTTTACGATGAGAATCTGACAATTAGGCAATTTCTGACGGATGGAAAACATGACTGGGTAGGACAAAAGATAGTTATCTGACGAAATAGTTTTAAAGGCTAGATTGACATCAAACGAGAAACAATTGCGTAGAAGGTAGTTTTTTTTAAATTTGGATTTTGCGTCAATGTTCGAAATTTAAAAAAGAGCTTCCCTTACAATTGTTATCGGCCAGTGTTCTTTCACTGCTGACAAGAATAATTCGAGTGTAAATACTTTTTGTATAAAGAGATCGATTGACGATTCAAAGTGACCAACGTGGCCCATTGTGTACATGCAGCTGCTACTCTTTAATATCATGTTGACCTTACCAAACAAAAGGTTGTTTTTAGAAACTTTGCGCTACAGTTTCTTTACATTTGCGTAATTTAATATCACTTGTCTTGGTATTATGAATTATTACGACAGGTATCAATATAATAGTGAAAAGGTGGCAATACCGGTGGTTATAGAGCCTTTTTGTTGTTTATTTGAATAAGTTGTATTATTGGATTGAGTAATCAATTAGTTGGTAGCATGTTGGTTGTATTTATGTTGGTAGAAGCTATTCAGGAAGAGTTGTTAGCGAGACTTCAGACAGATTTATGGTACCTATGTAGACAACCAATGGAAACAGAATGACTGTTAGGTAATCTAAGTAGTATATTATTTGAGTGAGATTTATTTATGGAGCTCTAGAATATGTACGAATACAAAGATATGCCGTAAGAAGTGGGTCTCAAGTTATAAGGTTCTAGTGATGACAGTCAGCAAGAATATTTCTTCACTAGAGTAGGAGAACTACGTTCTATGGACTTATGAAATAATTAATAATAATTTAAGAGAAAATGTCAGCTAATTGGCGAATTTAATCTCGGTTTTAAGCTCAAGCCACATAAACTTGAATAACTTATAAACGATAACAATTTGTTTCTAGATTTGCGTAAACTATGAATAATCATTAAGTCATAACTTTAACTTTGAATTCGTAGAGAATGGGTATTTAATACACTGCACAGGAGTAGAGAGACAATTATCAAGCATTAAAAAAAATATTGAATGAAGGAGCAATGACCATGTTGCCAGAAATAAAATGTCGTGGTGCAAAAGTTTTTTCGATCGAAGTCATGGGGAGAAAAGCGACCTCAAGGAAGACCAAAAATGCGGTGGACAGACAATGATGTGAAGAGAGGCGCAGTTTCAAAGTAGTCCCAAAGAGCTCAATGTCGTAAAGAGTGGAAAGAGTTGAATGAGGCTTACATGGATGAAGATGGTCGAAAGAGGCTGAAAAAGTAGATATCAAAAAATAGTATTGACAACTAACTTTTATCTGTAATCATAATTATTCTTAACCACTGTCAGTCAGTTTCTCAAAGAATTCGCGCTCTTTAGTTTTTTAAATCGCACTGTCGATGAACGGACTGATACATTTTTACACATTAAATAAATACTAACAAACATTAACATCGAGTAAATAATAGTAGGTAAATAGAACAAAAAATAATGGTCCCATTTTAACATCACTAGAGTTTACATTCACATAATTAATCGTTTAATTATCATGAACGGAGACTCGGTGCTATCGAAACTTGCACCCTGTCAGTTTTGCAATGACCAGTCCCACCCACATCCAGTCTTAGTAATTTGCTAGTAATCTGAAAATCACATTACACCTGACAACGAGGAATTTACGTAAATAATTTTGTAAAATTAAATATACTTGCCACATGAAGCAATTTGTGTGTGTCATCTTTCTGAGTTCGGTAATGCATAATTAGCCTATAACGTTCCCACTGCTGGGACAGACCTCTTCTCTATGAGAGGGAGTAGGCTCGAATACACAACGAGGGCACAGTGTTAGTTGGTAATTATACTCGTATCTATTTATATAGTTTTAAAAAAAAAACTCGACAAAACGGCTGGATCGATTCGGATACTTTTTTTTTGATAGAAATACGGCTGTCTGGTCAGCTAGTACTCCCATAAATATGATCAGAATATCATTTGTTTGACTTATTCCAAAAACTCTATCTAGATGATGCCTGGCTTAGAGTATGTCTCCAACACTTTCATGGTGTAAAAATGCCACACAACTTGCTATAGCTGTCACATTCAACAACTAAGTCTATCTAATTAAACATCATACTTACTTAACTATTTAACTAACAATGCGTTTATGTCTTTTGGTAAGACAAGTTCTCTTCTCTTTTTTCACCTTTAGCCAGCTAATGCTGAATACAGGTCTCTTCTAAATATTGGTATTTATATTTTTGTGGTTTGTGTCATGGATATCCAGTTTCTTCTGGCCACTCTACCTACATCGTTAGTCCACCTAGTCGGTTATCTTCTCACATTCTTCTTTGGCCTTCACTAACACTTTCCTGTCCAATTTTCCATCAAGTCTACAGCACATATCCTCCTCCCTCCTGTTTCCACTTCCGTTTTGATTTTAACCTTGCCCGGAATCCACCAAAGCTGAGACGAAAGGAGATGTGATTGAATAACAAATCAGAAATCTACATCTCCTTTCCACACATCTCCTCTCGTCTTCGCTTTGGTGGATTCCGGGCTTAAGTCTTATCATTCTGCGTATTCACATAAGTTGTCGTCACTTTATTCAAGACTAACCGTACAGACAGATGTGTTGCTGGGGAGTTTGTTCCGCCACTTCTTTTTCCCAGCCAAAACACTAGGAAGTGTCGAAGGGGGGGCGCTTTGGGGGACTGTCTTATGTAAAAATTGACCTTCAAAAAGTGCTGATAAATCAGCCTAATTTGAATAAATGACTTTTTGATTTTGATTTTGAAAAAAAGAGCAAACATTTAAATTACCATTTCTGACACTTGACGAATAGATCTTTCACCACTCTTTAATTATAACCCACTAGACCCTAAATGCCTTTCTAAAAGCTGTTGTATAACACAATTATCAGTCTAGTTTTATCGCGAACAGTTTCATCAATAGAACACTCCAGTTACTAAACTTCCTAGGTTGTATTTAAACACGTTACTTCATTTCAAAGTTAGAATATTAAAACTATTTTATTGCTATTTACTCTATTTACTTTATTTAATAGGGTTGCTACACACTTAAGCGGCTATTGTCAGTTCGGCAGTTTTTGTCGAACAAAAAAACCGACCCGATGCAATAACTGCACTTGTTTGGGTTCAATCGGTTTGGGCCGATCGGGAAGTTTAATCAGGTCGACACATCAGTCGAGTCGGAAATATTTGTGGATCTAAAATTATTGCTAAAAACATAGCAGACGTGCCATAACTTGGTAGATGTCAACCCGGAGTTAAAATGTGCGGTAATCCAGATTCATCCGCATAATAATTATAATCGGTCTTACCGCCCGGCTTTTTTTTATCGTGGTAAATTTACCGTCCTGCTTTGCATATTGATTTTTGCCTAAATATGTGTTTAGCAGCCGTTAAGTACTGGTATTTCATAATGAATAATTACAATGCAGTAAACCGTATTTGGAAAGCAATTTGTTGATGGGGAGCGATTGTTTCGGATACGCGATGGACTTATCGCTAACCTGCTTTAGTTAAGTGCTATTTTATCTTTTAGTGATTGATGGGTACTAAAACAG
The DNA here is from genome assembly GCA_028554685.1 of Agrotis ipsilon. NCBI lineage: Eukaryota > Metazoa > Arthropoda > Insecta > Lepidoptera > Noctuidae > Agrotis > Agrotis ipsilon. Next base: position 11,462,604 of record CM052965.1, read on the forward strand.
TGCTAATTGAAACTGTGTTAAACTTCAGAAGGTGAAGGAATGGTTAGCAAGATACTCATTTTATATAACACTAGCTTCTGTGTGCAATTATGTTCGTTGCTCGGCTAGTATGGCCGTTTTATATATAATTTTTAGCATATAATATAAAGCATTCATTAATAATATAGTTTTTTAATAGTTTTTTTTATAATTATTATATATTCATTAGTCCCGGAGATTATCCCCTACACAATCAAAGTTTATCTCTTTAAAATATTAATAAAGAAAATGCTGAATACATTTTTAATTGTTTGTTCCATTTACTTTTTTTTTCAAGACTAAGTTTAAAATCGACGTCTACTGAAAATATATTTTAAAACAACCTCAAACTGGGTTAAGTATGGGAAATTATTCGACAGACAACACACAATTTATAATTCGTTATGTTTTTTTGTTTAAAATCTGCCTTGACACCCATCGCTGTGACCATAAACAACAATTTATTTTTTAAGACAATAACCATAGCTAATTACAACACCTCCAAACTCTAAAGGGCTTTGACTTGGTGCCTACTGAGCAATAAAATTTGTCGCAGTTTTGCAAGCAAAGTGGGCAAAGTGTAGGTATTGAACTTATTACCATATTTGATTCAGAAAGCATTTACAACATGTCCATAAATGGGAACAGGTACGGTATGTTGCGTAGGGCCGCACAGACGGGCGGCTGGCTACTGGACTCGTTGTAACTTGCGAAAGATAGTCCACTAACAGATAAATTGTTTCTCTAGATGCGGAAGCAATCCGTTGAAAAGTAGTTATTAATTCTTGTTGGTGATTATGTTGTTTTAATTATAATGGGTCTTTGTTTGCGAAAGGTGTTCTGAGCTTTTCTTTCGACAGCACTTAAAAAGATAGCGTTAAATGATATGAAGAAGTATTAGTTGACATGTGGTTTAACTACGCCATTTCTCAAGATTGTTGGGTCGTTTCCTCACTCTATTCTCCTTCTTTAATATACTGAAAAAAAATTATTCTGGTGTGCATTTTTGTGGTTTAAATCCACCTTCTCTATGATAGATGTTCACTTTTAAACACATCGTACTTTACTGCTTTGATTCCTAAGTAAAAGTGAAGTCATTTAAAAGAAAACGAAAACATTATCAAGTGCCGTCATCGAAAGTAAAATCAGAGTCGTTTACACCGCCGGACTGCTCGCACAAGCACGTGTGCACATACTTGTGTCAGCTGAGTATATCGACAGGGTTCACGCACGCCCATTCCACGGCCCCGACTGAGGTCACATATCAAGATCACATACCTGTTTCTGAATCTGTACTAAACCTGTTCGAGACCGTATGAATGTATGCATTGCTTACGTCACTGCGTTTCCGTATACTGTGTGCTACCTTCCTTCTATCGCAATTGTGCATTGATAAAAGCCGGTTGTGTAAGTTGTATTGTTTTAGGTGTTTGAATATGGAATGTTGGTTGTTTTTTAATAGTTTTAGAAAGTATTGAAGGGTGTTGAGAAGTTGATAAGCCCTTTTCGGGTGTACTCGAAAGTCTGATGAATACATTTTCTTCTTCACAATCCCTATTTCGTTTGGTTTAATTGTAACCCTCTCTTATGGCTGCTACACACCTTACGAATAATCGTTACCATTTGACGGTACACTTCAAACTGCAACGATAAATCTACAAGTGTGTATGAGAAAAACTGTACAGTTTGTTCGATTTTCCTCATACAGATTTATCGTTGCAGTTTGAACTGTACCGTTTGGTTTAAAGGCAGAAATAATAAATGTAATACATAATAAACCTTCATTTAAATCAATATTTTACTCACCAATTGATCAAATAATTGGCCCTGAAACGATAGAAAGAAGACAGAATAGTGAATACAAAGTTTTGACAATTGTCTCTAGCTATCAAGATATGAGTCTGCACCCGTACCGATTAAAAGTAATGATAATAATTATATATGTTACACGTTACTAAGTTGTAACATACTGAAACCGATTAAAAGGTTCTTTGTTCTTAGATAAATAATATGCTACGGGTCATATGTTTGAAATATTTTTACATCAGTTCATGATAACAATCTGATTTGTGAGATAATTATGTGATTCGATTTTGTTTTTGCTCGTTCAATATGTCATTTCCTTCATATATCTTAGATTATGATCTTGACCAAAAGTTTATAGTTCAAATTAAACTTAAATATCACTATATTCTTAGTTATAGTTTTTATTTGGAGTTTTTCTGCCTTAATTTATACAAATCATGGTTCACGGCGTGAATTTTCTAAGTTACTTTTTGCATACTTATTAATCTACTGAAATAGTAACTGATTCATCAATATCTAAATATAGTTTTTAAGGTTTTTTTGTTGATTGACTGGTACATTATAATTATTTTAAAAGCATTCTGACAGCAATATCTAGTTCAATTGATTTAAAGAAGAAAAAATGTTGCTGAAAACGTATGTCCTTGTTAATTCTTTGCAAGGCACAGTTCAACGACCTAAAAACGCACAGATTACATAGCTTCAACAATTTTCGTAAATATATTTATGTCTATACTACGTTTATATTATAAGCTTCATAAAAGTTAAATTAACAAGTGTTTTTAAATGTAAATGACCTCTTAAAACCCTTAACGTTTGAAATATGTTTCCATGTCACATTATGTTTAAAAATATCTCCGTAATTATAACAAAAAATTCTAGCATTGTTGAGCGTTAAAAGGATAATGGCTAAAAACCCATGGCATTAAAATGGCACGCGTTCTATTATATTCGTGCTTTTTGCGTGTATATTAGTTTTTGTTGTAATTATACTTGACAGAGTTTGCAAGGTAAACCACCTGAAAAGCTGTAAAAAATGAGCGCTTGTAATCTCTAAAAGTATCCTATGAAATAAGAGGCGAGACTAAATACATAGTAATCTTTGTGGATTCAATCACATTCTAAACTCAATTTCCCTGCTTGGCATTGAATACATGCAGAACCATTTTTAATGATAAATGATATTTATTTTGCAAATAGGTTTTTGCAAACACTTTTACAAGTCAAAACACTTTTTTTTATAACTAGATGAGGCCGGTTTAACCATCCTATCAATCAATCAATTTAGCCTATGGCAGTCCACTGCTGGACATCGGCTTCTCCTATACTACGCTATGTAACTCTGCAGTCTGTCTTCTGCATCCAGTTTGACCATAAGGCCCATATATTTTTCATTTACTAGGTATTACGTAGAATTCAACACCATTCCATTTCATTGGCTGGCCTGTTGGTCTACTGGTTAGTGACCCTGACTGCTATGCGGGGGGTTCGATTCCCACCCAGGACAAATGTTTGTGTGATGAACATGATATTTTTTTTGTTCTGTGTCTGGGTGTAATTTATCTATAATAAATGTATGTATTTAGAATTATATAAGTATGTTTATCAGTTGTCTAGTACCTATAACACAAGCTCTGCTAAGCTTGGGACTAGATGGCGTTGTGTGATAGTTGTGGAATATTATATTTTTACTATACTGCGCTACGTACCCCTACCTGCCCCCTGCACTCTGCCTTCTGCATCCAGTCTGACCATATAGCCCATTATATTTTTCATTTACTAGGTATTACGCAATATTCAACACCATTCAACTTGTATTAAAGATGTTTTTCTTTTGTCCGCAGGCTCTAGTCGTGTGCGCATGCATAGCACTAACGTCGGCACAGTATTATGACTTTTCCGACTTTGGCAACAGCTTCGCCGCCCCGAGTTACAATAACTTCGCGGCAGCAGCCAGAGACCCCAGGGCTAACCCCGGTAAGGAGTTTCAAGGTTTTTAAGACTTTTTGTTATTGCATGCCTACCTGTTGGTTATGGCACGGGTATTGGGTAAGTAAACTGGGAATCAATAGCACGACACTGTGGGAGAACACAGGGCTCTGGCAAACAGCTGCATATTCTGGCAACGAAACTTCCAAAAACCATAGGTTCGCGTTTAGCCACTTTATCGACTGACGGTAAGCAATGAAGTGGACGATGATGAAGTACGCTTGCCTAAAAATGATCTATTTACTCTTGACTTAAAGACCCCCAAAGTTATAATGACGGGGCCCCCTCTCAGAAGCCATAGCCTGTCGGGACTCATTCCATCACCGTGACACCGGAAAATAAAGGGCTATTGAAGGACACCGTGGATTTTAGTCAGTACAATTCTGACAGTCCCTTCCGCCTTGCCTAGGGTGGGAGGACTCATTTGATGATTTAACCACGTAAAAAAAGGCCCTCAAAGTTGTAGCTATTATAATTGCATAAAAGCTCCTTTGCAACCATGTGTGCCCCTTTTGGATCATGCATGAAAACTTGGTTTTCAGTAAACCTTGTCAGTAATTTTTCTATAATTGCATGCATGCATATTTGCAACAAAAGACATGAGTCCGTTTCATAAAGAAAGCCTTATTGAAATTTTAATACACGAGGGATTGATCAAAAATCGAATAAAACAATGTCGCCTAGTTCTGTACACACTAATTAAACTTGCCTTAAAAAATGCATGTTAGTTACAATTTATTCACTACGCAAACATGTCTGTGGTTGCTCAGTCACTGCTTTGGCACTTATTTATAATACTAACTGACTCTTAAATCTATAAGAGATTGTTACTAAGTTCTAGCTATTCGTGTTAATGCAAATACAAAAGAGTAGGTATTTTGCTCTGCATGTTTATTTAATTTGCTTTATTTGCATGCAAGTATTATTATTCGGGTCGACGGCGCGTCGTGTTCCACGCGCGCCTCAAAGAGCTGTCAGCAAATGACGGGGCCCCCTCACAGAGGGCTAAAGCCTGCCGAGGTCGCGGGACTTATTTCCATCACCGTGACCCCGGAACATAAAGGGCTATTGAAGGACACCGTGGATTTTAGTCAGTACAAGTATGACAGTCCCTCCCTCCCTGCCCGGGTGGGAGGACTCATTTGATGATTTTACCACGCGAAAAAAAAGTATTATTATTTGTTACACTAATTACTAGCTATTGGCCGCGGCTTTGCTCACCTTCCCGTACTTAATACCATGTATCTTTAAAGGTTCCATCTCTATCTGTACCAAACAATTATCAAAATTGTTTCAGCTATTAAGACGTGAATACGGACAAACATAGGTACATACTATCACAATTATAAAATTAATTAATAAAATGTCTGAGGACGTATAAAATTCGATACTGATACTGTCTTAAAAGAAATCCTCAAACAATTAAATTGTTAGACTAAAGTAATGCAATAAAGTGCAAATGATAATTACCACACTTAACCAAACTACTTTTTTAACTGCATTTTTGGCATGAAATACTTATAAAAAATGACCATTAACAATAAATTGTCATAGCTACCTCTATTTCTCAATGACATGTATTATATTAAACAAAACCAACATTAATTATTCCCAAGCCATGTAAATAACCTCAAAGCAATTAAAAATGTCAACTGTTTTAAGTACTATAAGTATTAAAAACAATGTCAAACGGCCTAATGTTTTTATTGTACACTTGACGACAATAAACCACTACATGTCCAGCATAAACTGGCTTAAAATTCTTTAAGATTCCGGTTTAAAGGCAGGTCAACGTATATTGGTCTTGTTTAGCTTGATATGTCTCGTGAGACACAAATACCTTGTCTCAAGGTTCTGAGAAGAACATTGTAGTTTGATGGTTATCTTAAAGTTACAAAACGTACAACGTTAGCCCATGCTGTCTACGGCTACTGGGTGGGACACGTTTTTCGCGTTAAATGTGGTTTCGTTTTTATATGAAAGTGTATAAATAATTGTTGTGTTGACGTATTTTTTATTTATATAATCTCCATCATGTTGCATTGACTTTCGTAAAACAGTAATTAGTTTATCGAGCTTTACCCTTTTTGTCATATTTGACCAACTGCCGCCTAAAAAAGGACAGGTACCATTTTTCATTCTAATTAGCTCTTTTGTTCTTTATTGGCCTCTTTCTACCATCTTTGCATAGGTCTCCTTCACTTCCTTCCACTCTCCATGTCATGGAGTTTTTGTGACCAATTTGGTCATTGTCCTTTAATTTGTTTTTTTTTTTTTACAAATTGTACCTATATTTTGTAGCTATGCCCTTGTTTTCATTTTTGATTCGTTGAAGCATTTTTAAGAGGTGTTGGGTACACTAGAGGATACCGAATATTTAAGCATGCTCCATCGTCGACCTTGTCTCTGTCACCTCTGACCGAGGCTAAGGTCAAGAACAAATACATCTACATCACAAAATGCTATTAGATAATTTGATAAGATTAATAAAAAAGTTTATTAATTAAACACACAAAGACACTCACTATTTTGACGATTACACTCGTTTATCGGCAAATATCGTACCGATAATCGAGTCGCTCATTAGGATAATCAATACAATTTCTTGCTTACAACGACTTTACACCTTAATGGTGTAAAGTCGTTGTAAGCAAGAAATTGTAAACACGCAACATCAAAAAGCTATCGCCAATTTTCACAATTTCCTACAACTATGCTAATAACATTCCTCCATTCAAACGGTTACTGAATAATAATTATTCTTGTATCGCAATCAGTCATCGCCATTTTATCAGTTCTGAGATTTATTCAATCAACTTAGTACTTGGTCAAAACATTTCACAATGTTAGTCAAAAACGGACACGGTTGATAAGTAACTCGCTCATGTAGATATATATCGCGTTTGAACGTTACGAAAAAGTCCATATTGCGTATCAGTTTTTGGCAGTTTTAAATTCAAATATTCGTTCGTTGTTTAGTGTTGCGGATGCAGTGCAAATAAGACTCTTTGCTATTTTGTAAATGAAGAAAAATAACCTAAATTCAAATATAGTTTTTCGCACAGTGAATTGTCGAATGGCCGGATGAATAATTAGTTTCCGATTTCATAGTTACCTAAATTAAATTCAGCTTCAATTACTAATTATTAGTATGACGGAAATGAGCTACAAAACTATCGGCTAGTAAATCACTGGTTACCAGTTTATGATCTGTTCATGATGTGACGATTCTTGCACTAGATCTTGCTAAGGCAGTATCCACTAGCTACTAGTTACTAGTGAAATAGCACCATAATGACGTTTTTCTAGTTACACAAGATGCAATTCCCTAAGGCGTGGCGCTCACTAATGTCCGTGGCGATGAAATTGAGGAAGTACGACTGTGGACGACTGTACTATAATTAATTGCATGTAACTGATATAACAGTCGTTCGTGAACGCTTTTGTTGTTGTCAGTATAAAACGTTGGTCCTTTTACTCGATGGCTAATGTCCTGTGTCGTTTGATAAACCTCCCATCGTGTTTTGTTTTCATGTCGTTTGTCTCACCACCATTAGTAATCGATGTAGCTGCATTGCGAAAATGGAATTCCTTTGCTGTGGGAAGAAATAGAAACTTAAAGACAGTACTTTACAACACAAATCGCACCTTTTATCAGGTGATTTAAATTACGAGACCACCTTGCGCCCTAAAACCATTGCAGGAAGTAGATTAAGCGTTTAATACTTCCAACGCTCGCATTTTAAGCTTATACCTGTAATTAATTATCCATTCAATCCAATACACTTTGATTAATGGACACACCTAAATTCCGGGACATGGAAGCATTAAGTACAAGGCATATTATTACAGCATAATGACAGGAGAGAAAAAATGGCGGCCACACAAAGTGGCGGGAGAAAAAATAATGGCGGTTCACAGTTCCGGAAAGTTTATAAAATACTTTGTTATTTTTATCCGTTGTTTATATTTATTTTGCAACAAGTATTTGTAAAAGCTGTGTACAATAAAACAAATTGGCATGAGCGAATAAAGTCGCTCTGTTACAGAACCACTGTAGATTGATACAAGGCTTGCTGTATGGAAATTAAACATAATTAAATGGCTGGTCCTTTTCTACCGTTAAACAAACCGCAGTTGTTGGTATATTTGCATTTTGTTATGTAAGTTGGTTTGGTTTTATTCGTTGTTAGAATTGAGAGGGATCTGTGTAAATTGGAGCAAGGGGAAATAATTATTTAATTCAGAATCAGGGCAATTTGGCGAAACAACGATTGATAAGGCAGTTTAGGTTTTTGTTGACACAATAGAGTGATGATCTTATACTTATAGAAACTACTTCTTTTATTTTTGAAGAAATTATTGCATGAATATAATTATTATTGTTGGCAATAGTTTTTACCTTTAATATTTATCTTCAGAAAGGGTACTTGTCGGTTTTTATTAGGTATTACCCTACCCTGTCCATGTTTGAAAGTAATATAAAAAATATATTTAGGTACGAGTCACCGTCTTGGAAAAGAAAATTACTGTTTTCTTGGAAAACGTGTGTTGTTTGGAGGACCAACTTATTTCTTGCCTTCGGTACGCAAACCCTTATTAAATAAAATATCTTGACAAGGATTCTTGTTTGTATTCAATATTGAACTTGCAAACTTCCCTTTCAATGACGTGAATTATACATTGTTAGACGAATTTCTGGTTGTCATCTAAACAAATAGAAATCTCGTTACACTGTTTGAATGATTTCTTAATTAAAATGGTTTCGATATCAATTTGCTTAAGGTAATAATTATTTTGCTGTTGAATAAAACAACGGACAAAAGACTAGACGGTAGTGAACCATGCATAATAGCCGATAAATACTTTTTGTGAACAGTCTATATTTTACAAGGGCATCTTGTGAACGCTTTTGTGGAAGAAATTTTTAAAATCGCGCTATATTTCTCAGTTTTTTTTGTCTTGTTCGATTACTTTTAAAATTCTTCTAGTAATTTATTATGTATTCCTATTTCAAAACTTTTTTGAGAACACTTAACAATTTTTTGACAAAAACACTGTTTTTTTTTTAATTTCAAATGCATTCCAAAATGGTTTTTGTTGGTTTTATTCTCAGTTATAGCTGTGGCTATAGTTCTACTACTACCTGTGTGAAAAAAACGCGCGATTATTACTTATTGTAATTGAGTTTAACGACTGATAGACTCATAATTTTAGCATTGTCTTAAATTTTTGTTCTCGTGGTAATATTTCATTTTGCCAATTAGATTTTTAACATAACACTGTTATAAATTACACAGCAATTAGTTAAGTCTAACGATTTGTTTATTTAGCATTTGTTACGGGTTCTACTTGATACGTGTGAAGTTAGAAGTCACTAAAGTTATGTAAATGAGATAAAATGTGGCACAAACTTGGGCCTTGATCCCAACTGAACATACAAGATTTAAGTTATTTTTGTTTGACACATACAGTTGTCACAAGTTTTTGTTTGCAAACATTGTTCGAAACAAATGTTAATAAGTAAATGTAGCGCTAATGTGCTAAATGCTTCGACATAATATTAGAAATTTACTAGCACTTAGTGTCACGTAATTTGTTGTATTGTGTAAGCAAAGGCAAAGAATAAATAATATGCAAAGGCAAGGTTATTTCCACTGCAAATTCTTTGATTCAATCGATTTTATGTATACCTTTATATATATTTTTAGGCATAGAATTTTGTCCTCTTGAAATCTTGAAATCGGAAATAAAAAGTAAATATTCAATAATACTTTTTTTCGATTCAAGTAAAAGTCAGAAGTAGAGCTCTAGAAATTGGTAGGTATAGATTAGTCAATTAATCAATGAAAATAATTTAAATTTCAAACAAAATTTGGTCACTGACGTATGTCCACAACAATTTTCCAAGCCAATAACTCAAGACCATGTTAATAAGCCAGCAATTTAACACCACTTGTCCATTATAACAAGACAAATTAAGCCATACATGCTCTCATTGGTCATCTAGCCATGGCATATTTTCCGTTCAATTTTAACGTGCGTAACCGCAGTGTAACATGCTCTTAGAAGGGTTCTAATGACAGAATCATGCTCCGTCGAGCAAAAACCGAGGACACGTTGCAAACCTGCGTTTGACGATACGCATCCCTCAATTGGAATTGGAATTAATTATGGCTACAGCTTGTGTCCCTAAATAAAAAAAAGTTTGCGGGGATGGTAGTTTTTGTTGGTTAATTTTATTGTTTTATCAACTTTTTTTTTTTCGTGGGCAGTCTTTGGCCCTCTGTGACGGCTAAATGAGGATGTACTACAAGGTTCCCTTTGACTTTTCGGAATGTGCGTTTTTAAAGTGCCATGTAATGTCCTATTAAGGGCTGATCGTTCTCAAATTCCACCATCAGTTTAACGGTCAATTTGTAAAAGAAGGTACTAGGAGTCCATAAAACTGCAGCAGTACCTTGTTAATGGACATTGACATACGATCAATAGGGACCATTTATCTCCACACTACTTCCATAATGACTTGTTTTTCCTCTCTAGGGTTCCGTACACTGTTTTTCTTCTAATTCCATTCCAAAGAGACCCCGTTTAATTTTATTAACGAATCACGTTCAAATCATAAAATTTACATTTATAAACTCTTTGTGTCGATTTGTGTATTTTATAGGATTGCATAAATATGTCGCTTTGTAATTTAAAAGTAATAAATTTTGGAATTTACCGTGAGGTTTAGAACAATTTTAATTAATACCAGAAGACTCATAAAGAGATCAGAGTGGACGTCCCATCTATTTTAAATAGCGAGTGTTTGAGCTGTGTCTGAAAAGTTCATATTCTAATTGAATGAATAGACATTAACTACAGGGCTAAAAAGTAATCGTAACTTTCAATAAGTATGTAACTAACTACGTTGTTTCGGATCTTTCTTACAATTTGGAGCCTTCTCAAACACATGTCATTATTTAAAACTATGTTAACAGTCTACGTAACTAAATCTACGGTGTGTTCACATGCTCGCAATGTTCGAGGATCTTTTCAAAGATGTTTATTTACATTATGTCAAATGCCCAAATGCCAGCACACGAACGAAAACTACAGCGGAGCTAAACCGATCTCCTTTGTCGAAATCGGTCGAATCGCATCACAAAGCCTTAACATTTCCTCAAAATACCTTTTTTCTACCTGCCCCCATAGAAACAACCCCTGAGTCTGTTTGTAAATCCATTCCCTGTCATTTTCAAGTTAGACAACTTAAAAACTTTAACTTTCAACCCTATTTTCTGTCTCCAAAATGCCACAATGCTTTGACTGTTTCGTTCTCAACTGAAAGATTCATTAATTGATCGATATAACAGAAACTTAATTTAATAGTAGTCTTTGGAATGCGTTTCGAAACCAGATTATCCTTTAAATTATCATTAATAACTTAACGATTGCCATCATCTAGTGCTAGAACGTGGTTTCGTCTAGAATTTTAATTATAAACCATTTGAAAATGAACCAGATAATATCATATAAGTGTGGCTGGTTTAATTGTTTCGTGTTACGGTCACGTTTAGCTTAGCATTTGCTAATACGTTCACGCGGTCTGTTTCGTGGCTTCAATGTCATGGCGATGCCTCGTTTTGCAATTAGAGCATGATTCTCGTTGCGTGAAGTTTTTTTTTTTAAATATAGATTTATGCGTTCTTTTGATTGTTTTCGTGTAATTAGTTATTGAGATCCTTGTTTTTGGTTGTAATTTTCCTTAATAAGTAAACAAAGAATTTAGGATTTTTAATTCCTAATTTAAATTACCTACTTTTTGGCTTGTTTGAACTTCGAAGTAGAGTTGAACAGAAGTTTTTCTTTTTATACTTTTGCTATGAGTACGGTTCGTTTGAACTAAATTCTTCTTTTGAATAGTCCACTGTTGAGGAAACCATAGTGCTTTCAATTACTTTTGACAGAACCTATAGTAAATTGTCTATGCTTAGTGACACAAAGGAAAACAATGACTCACAAACATTTGTAATACGCGAGCTATTCAGTATCAAAACTTGACATCCTACTTTAAGATAGTAACTACTTATGTACAGTCGCGCACATAAATAAATATCTTCTGCATTGCAGGGCTATTGGCCAACTTGATAGTCACTGACCAGCAGTTGTCAACTGAACTTGGATGGCTTGACACCTCTATATTTCATCGACTGTTATGAGGCTAAGTTGAGGAGTGCCTCAAGAGCGTTAGAATAGTTGATTTTAGGGATTTTTTATTGCAATTGCAAAAGCCAATATGAATTTACCTTTTGACAGCTATATGATGGTCACCAGAGCAAGTGATCATCATTTAAAATGTCAACAGAGATACGTAATAGCCTCGCTGATCCTAGCTCAAAGATCATTTTATCACGTTATCACATTTGAAACTTTGATATAAGTCTTGAGAAAAAGTTCACAATTAGAAACTATGTTAACATTCCATATTTAAACAGGCAAAAAGATGCTAAAATGTATGTAAATAAATATATGTAGGTCAAAAGTGTTAGCTTTAGAAGTTTACCAAGTGTAACTAGGTGTCTTGTGATAATCATATTACTACATTGCGATCGTACAGGCGCTCCCTCGCCGGGAGCATTCGCGTGTAATGTAACAATATAGATTCGACTTTGAGCTTTACATTACAATACTACTTCCCTGACTGACGAGCATTCGCGTACATTTAGTATAGATTTGATAAAAGATGCTCATTGTGATGCTCGATTGTTCTCCCTTTACCGATGAAATGTTCGAATCTGTAATGTTACATTACAGGTGAATGCTCGCGGTGAGGGAGCGCCTTAAGACGAAACACCTGTTATTTTTTGATCTTTCAGTTTTGGTCAGTTTAAGAAAGGTTGTTAATTTTTTACAAATAGCCCTGTGTAAATATAACCCTAGACTAGACATACACAAACACATCGGTGTGCGTGACAGTACCTCAGCTCTCCTAAGGACAATCATTTCGCAACAAACGTTTATGTCGCGTGCCGTAGATACAATGAAAGACAATAACATTTATCATTAGCTATGTATCTCGGAAGTAAATTATACCCACGTACATATTATGTACAGGGAATTGTGTAAACAGTGGGTAATCATTGATCAGCTGTTCAGATTGAGATTAACTATTACAAACCTGCCATTTTCCTGTCTTAAAAGAGCATCGTGGCCTTGACACGCAAAGGGCAACCGAAGGAACGTGATGCTTTTTTAGTTGTTAGAGTCTGACGTCTGGCAGTCCTTTCCGCTACACCCAGTTTGGGAGGACTGATTTACCTACTGTTTTTTTTTTCTGCACCAAAATTGCTTATTTGAAATGGTTTTCACGTACATTTTGGAACTATGATCCCCTAATTAACCTATTCGGAGATACATTTTCAAAATTCTTACGTGTTGTATTTCTTTGGTATTAAATTCTTCCTCATTATAGGAGTTGATTACTGAAATAATTAATAGAAAACTTTTTTTAATTATTTTATTCCTGTTGCAAATATTCTATTAAAAAAAATAGTCATGCAATCTCCTTCGAATTTTTGACCGCTTTTTTTTCTAATGTTATTGCTGCAACTTGTATTGTATGCCAATGTCAATGACAACACACGTAGATTTTGCAACAGGATATGAAAGGCGAGGGAAAGAGACGCATACATGTAATTTTTAATTAATAATTATGTGTATCAGATCACAAAAGAGGCCAAGTATTAAATTCAGTTGCATATTTAAGTATTTTTGACCTCTGGTTTAGCATAATTGTTTACTTTCGATAATTTGTAATTAATTTGCTGTTTCCATTGCTTGCGTAAAGGTAAGGGGGTTTATTTCAATAAAAGGTCATCAATGATTTCTTTCCAAAGTAATTATAGGATAATATCATTATATAATATAGGTATTTTTCATATACCAGCGATCCGCCTCTGCTTTACAAAGGTACCTCCTATCATGGTAATATAATTTGGTATGTCTTTCAAGATGAAACTTAACTACCTGCTCGAAATATACATATACAGGGTTTTTCTTTTAAATTGCCCAACAGAGGGAAATCCGCATCCATAAGAGATACGAAAAACTGTCTTAGGATCCTTTGGCTCTTTTTATGGTAACATCATCATCATCAGCTTATAACGTTTCCACTGCTGGGACACAGGCCTCCTCTCTTGTGAGAGGGAGTGGGCCATAATCCACCACGCGGGCCCAGTGCGCAGTGTGGGTTGGCAGATGTCACATGTCTTCGAATTTGATGGTTCTAGGACATGCCGGTTTCCTCACGATGTTTTCCTTCACCGTTTTGAGAGCAGTGGTGATGAAATAAATTACACAAAGTAATGCGCCTGGCTGGGTTGCTGGCTGGTTGTGGCTGGTTTATGGTAACAATTTTGTCATATTTATTTTCTGGGTCAAGTGTGAGTTGTCCACGGAAATGCGTGAAATAGACTAAAAGTTTGGCGGTGTAATAGACGTCCATAGGTTGCGGTGATCGCTTTCCATCAGGTTGGCCGTATGCTTGTTTGTCGCCATATAATGCTATAAAAAAGTCTAACAACCCGCATTGGGCCTGCATGGTGGAGTGGATCATACTCCACCATGCAGGCCCAGTGCGGGTATGTACTCCAAGTATGTCCCAGTGAATTTATTTTAGGCTGAATACGTAGGTGTTCTTAATTATAGTGTCCCCAATATCAGTTCAGTTTCGTCACATTATTATTGTCTCGTCATACCCATACTATTAATAATGCGTTAGTAACATTATTATAATCAGGTGTACAATTGCTGATTGCGTAACTCAATGTGGCATGTGGGCCACTGAAATGGCCGTGGGGGCCAATCATGTGATTTCAAAATTTGATCGTTTTTTTTAACAAACCTAATTTTATTAATAATAGATTATGAAATGCGTAGCCGATAGAAGTAATTATCTGGGAGCTATTTTTTAATAGATTTGACGTAATAGAATCTAAGTTATACTTATTTGATACGATAAGTTAGGATTAAGTGTGACTTGCTGCTGCTGATTTGTGGATGCGGAAGTCTGAATAGCCTTTCTCAGCTTAGCTTACAATAATATTTATGATCTACTGACCTGGATAACTTATGTAAGTTAAATCTGGATAAATCATACAAATATATAAAATACTCGTGTCCAAGATTCGGCTGCTACAGAATTCCTGATGGTTAACTCAATTCTCAGTAACAAAAATTTAATATTTTTCATTTAATTAAGAAGATATATCTTTAGTATTTATAAGACGTCTGTAATGTCTATTAATACAGACATAATTCTAGAAAATTACCAGCCAATAAAGATGTTTATGACTAAAGTTACTATAAGTAAATAGAAACATTATTAATACTTAGATCTAAAACAAGATTTTTATAGGTTATATTAAATAGATTTAATTAGCAAGTCTTATTTCCTGATTGCCAAAGTGTTTAAAATCATCCTTGGCGATTTTATTCTCGAATTTGCATTATATAACTGTGTATTTAAAAATAAAGCAATTACTTTTAGATTGGCAGATATAGTAATGCATTTTATATCTACAGTTAAAACGAACTTTTTTAAATAGGATTTTAAGAACAATATCATATACTTCACTTTAATAGCCATAGAGCATAGACTTGCCTGTCGCATGGACCCTACCCTAGCGGGATGTCAAATAAAATTCCCATTTTACGCAAATAACGCTCCTTCCATGCTCAATGTCAATGGCATAGACAAAAATTTTTAAAACAGAATAAAAACTTTCTACATAAAATAGAAGAGGAAAACATTTTTTTTATCGCGAAACCAGCATTGCCTAGAATCAAAATTCGAAGTCATATGACATCCATCACCCCGACTAGGTATTCCCACGTGATGGATTATGGTCAGTGGTTATAAAATATATATGGCCCTTGTGTCTCAGTATGGGAACATTAAAATTTTATTATATTTAAATTGATGCTTCATAAAAGTAAGTCTTATAGTTTTACTACAACATTTTCCGCCTTTGCGAAACATAATACTCTAACAAACTCACAGTCCATTTGCATACATTATGTCTTAACACAGCAAAAACTACAGGTAAATAATTTGAACTACAATTCGACTTATCCTTGAGTACCTAGGACATAATGGTATAATAGGCCCATTTTGTACTTCCATAAAGTTGGTTGTCCACTAGGAAGATGTGCAATAGCTTCGCGATTTATTTATTTGCGTGTGAGTAGCTAGGCAGTAAATTAGGTACTATATTATTAGGTACAAAATTTTGTTTTTTGGTAAATTGAGTATCATCTCTACGTGTGAATACAGTTACAAAGTATAATTTCCTTCTATCCATACTGACACCGTCGTCATTTGTATAGGGGAACATAATAATAATAATATTTTTTTAATTTTAAACACTTATAATGGTCATCTATATTCAAATAACAAGAGTGTTCTTAGACATGTTTGATGAAAATCGGTTGAGCCGTTTAGAAGTTGTGGGGCTGAAAGTGGGGAAAGGTAACCGAGGGTCTGCAAATATACTCGAGTTGGGTATCAAATGAAAGCGTACTGAAAGGGAATATTGATGACTTAATCGGGAGTACTCTTAGCAACATAAAATGGTAGTATGTACCTATAAAAAGTATAAAATAAAAAATAAATTTAAAAAACCCCCGACACAAAAACCAAGTTCCCTTTAAAAAGTAAAAAATAATAAAAATACGTCGCGTTGGGGGACTGCAAAAAAACAGGAGATGATAAATAATTTGGAGCAGTCCCCCAACGCGACGTATTTTTATTATTTATTACTTTTTAAAGGGAACTTGGTTTTTGTGTCGGGGGTTTTGTAATATAAAGCCTATAGCTATACAATGCGTAGCTTAGCCGTGGGCTGCTGTGTAACAGTGCCTTTATGTCTAAACATCTTATTTGTCATAGACATTCATTACTGTATAATTTAGTGTACAAATAATTAACTATTACTTAAAGGTTGACGAAAGCTTATCGTGCTACTGATTTACATTTAAAATCAATTGTGTAATAATTTGTACGTTGATAAGACGTATTTGGACGAATTTATTGTTCGTTGTAATTAGTGAGTCTATCAAGGACTTTTTAATTTGAAAGGATTTCTATTTGGTATGCGTAATTATATAGATTTTTATCGTAATTATATTAGTAGTTATAAATTGTTTGGGATATCTTTGTGGGTTACAAAACATTGTTAATCAGATTAAATAGTGTGTTAATGATTATTTCGTCTCATGTAGCCGGTACAGGCTTCCTTAAAGGATAAAAAACTTAGCGAGAGAGGTTCCGTACCATATTATATAAAAACCCCCCAATGTCCCTATAACTCTCTAAAGAGCCCCTTAAATGTTTATTGTATTTTGCACCATTATTTTAGTACTTTTTTGTTGTTATAGCGGCAACAAAATCTCCCGAACTACATTATTTGTGAAAATTTTAACTGTTTAAATATCAGTGGTTCCTGGTGACAGGCGGAATCTTAGTAATAGGGTCCAATTACTTTACCCTCTGGGTAGGGATCCCTAAAATGGAAATGAAAAAATCAACTCATTGAACAAAACACAATTGATTTATTAGATTTAGTGCGACGAACTCATTAATAGCTTACATCATTAATCTCTATGATAATAATTAATGTGAATAACTTAGCATATTCATTAATATAATTGAATCATGTAATGAAGACAGTTGTACGCTCAGTATGAGGAAATAAATAAAACAATCTGTGAGTAAAATTTTAGAGACGGATCGAGGAAATTACAGACGGATATGACGAAATGATTTAGTTAATTCTTCCTTGTTAAAAATAAGGAAGAATTATTATCTGTGCAAAGAATATCTCTAATCTACCGTAACCAAAAAGATGTCGATTTTTCAAAGTGATTGCGAATCGTGGTCTTTCACTATCGGCTTCATCTCAAAGCTCAAAGTCGCTCAGCGAGCTATGGAGAGGGCTATGCTCGGTGTGTCTCTGCGTGATCGAATCCGAAATTAAGAGATCCGTAGACGAAATAAAGCCACCGACATAGCCCACCGGATTAGCAAGCTGAAATGGCAATGGGCAGGCCATATTGCTCGCAGAGCAGATGGCCGATGGGGTTGAAAAGTGTTAGAGTGGAGACCACGGACTAGCAAGCGCAGCGTAGGACGTCCACCAACAAGGTGGACAGACGACCTTATAAAGGTAGCCGGAAGACGTTGGATGCAGGTCGCTTCGAACCGGTGTATGTGGAGATCTAAAGGGGAGGCCTATGTTCAGCAATGGACGTCCTATGGCTGAGATGATGATGATAAAAGTGATTGCTATCGTTTTTTGATGCCTGTGGTTACTAAGACCTGACAGACTTTGTCAGGTCTTTTAAAATTACCTTCAAGAACAGTCATCATATACGGAAACACGGAACTAATAAGTGTGACGAATGTCAGATTGCTAAGATTATACGTTTGCATTAAAACCTTGCAATGGCATGGATGTAAGAATTAATCGTCTTGCCCTTGTGTATAATCTCATGACTACTTAGTTCCTTTTAACATGGGTGGTAATGACATGGTAGCACAAACATAATCAAACTGCAGTGACGTACCTAGGTAGGGCAGAAAGGGGCCCCGTATCAAAACTTATTTGGGGCCCTTCTAAACTATATGTTGTTTTGAAAGATAAAGAAAATAGCAGCAGCGTTTTCAAAAATTTAAACTTACAAACGTCATCAAATCACGGAGACTATAAAAAATTTGTTCCATACGGGAATCGAAACCGCGGCACGCAGGCTAGTCGACAACCGTGCCGTCATTTTGGTATAGTAGTCGTAAACGTAACTGTCGCGTGTTGTCTTGAGTTTTTTATTAAAGGAAAGTGCAGAAATGTAAACATGAATGATAAAGTGACGCATTTTTACGACGCATTACTTTTCGATAATTTATACAACTTTCAAGTTCGTATTTTTTGAAATGGCTGAGTCGATTTTAATAAAACACATAAGTTTACATACATAGGTCTAAAAAGTTATCAGAGATCATTTATTTGAATCGTCTCAGTTAAAAAAATAAATAATTGGCATTTAGTTTGTAATAATTGTAGATTTCTAGTTTTAGGTCTGTATGTATATATTTTAATGTCTGAAATAAATTCACTGATTTAAAAAAATGCTTTCACACTATTTTTTGAAAAAGTTAAAGTAAACTAGAAAGTCTATAAAATATCGTATACATTCATAAAAATGTGAAAATCTCATCGCAATCGCGATACGATCTTAATCCGGTATGTTTTACATAATACGACATAATTGCATAATATCTCAATTACCGACAAAGTTATTGACCGCATATCTTCATTATATTGTCACAGTATAAACAAAGTTTGCTTCGCCATATTGAATTACGACTGATTGAGTAGTTTAGTTGATAAAATCGGCATGAAAATGTGGTCGAGCATTTTGTCTATAAAGCTTGTTTCATATGGCTGGTCATAATTAAGACTATTCGAGCTTTGAGAGCAGTCGTGGCGACTAAAGGCGTTCCCTCACCGGGAGCATCGCGTGTAATGTAACATTATAGATTCGACTTTGAGCATTACATTACAATATTACCTCCCTGACGGACGAGCATTTAGTACAGATTTAATACAAGGAGCGCGTTGTGATGCTCGATTGTCTTCCATTACTTATGAAATGTTCGAATCTGTAATGTTACATTACAAGTGAATGCTCGCGGTGAGGGAGCGCCTTTACGAGTTGTTGGTGGTGGGGTTCGAATCTAGGCAGGCGCATTAGTTTAAATAATTTACGAGTAATTCATCACCAAAACGGTGAAGCGTGCGAATCTTCCAATAATCCAGGAAAACATCACGAACGAACCAAAAAATGGGAGGAATTTGATATCTACGAACCGACAATGGGCCCGCGTGCCTATCGGGGTTAGACCAGTATCCTAGCAGAGAGAACAATACTGGTTGATTACATAATTATGTTAAATAGATTATACTATCTATGAGTCGCGTCTTGATTTCAAATTATAACTAAAGCAGTCTAACCAACAATGAACCGGGTAGTTTTTTAGTAATTTTAACGGTTCTGACAGAGCCTAATGCACCTTCCAGGGCGAGAAGAGTTATTTATGTAACAACATGGGCAAAGTTCTTTATTCTGAGAGTCTGAATCACAGGAGACAACTTGTCCCTAAATAACACGACACTTTGCTTAAAACATACTGCATTAACAGGGAAAGGGATGTTTATCTAGTATTTTGAACTAGACTCAGATATATCTGGAATCTAGCCTTTATTGATACTTTGTTTCTAGCTAGGTATAATTTGACTATCTCAAACTATCAGACTTAGATCAGTGGAGTAAAAACTGAAGCAATCGTCTACAATAGACTTGATTGTAGGTTCTGTATCTTTTCAATCTATCTTAAGATCGTAGGTAGTCTTGTGATTCGAGCCCTCTTGTTAAAAGGAAGTGTTGTTTGATAGATATCTAAAACCTGTAATTTTACGTAGAGGTGATAGATAGAAAAGTAGACACAGTTTAAATTATCGAAGAAGTCACGCCTTAACATTTTACTCTTGGTAAAGTTTTTTTTTAATGGGAATATCAAATGTGGGCCAAATGTGGGCCAAAATAGCTCAGAACTGTTGCCCTGAGATTGTGAGGCGAGGTCGTGACAGGCCACGTAGGAGATGGCGGGACGAACTGGACAGGTTCCGTCCGAACTGGAAGGAACACGCCCAGTATCGTGAAAGGTGGAAGGAGTGGAGAGAGGCCTTTGTCCAGGAGTGGGTCAGAGCAGGCTCATAAAACAAAAACAAACCATTATCAAATGAGTCCTCTCACCGTCGGTGGAGTAGAAGGCACTGTCAGACTCTTACTGACTTAAAGTCCACCTTTCTAGGGCCACGATATCCTGCTTAGACAGTCGGCTGGAAGTATGTTAAAGTATTTTTTTTCTTAAGTTTAATTCTGAATTGTTTCAATCATACAAATGATTGGTCGCAACGACTAATCGGTTCGAACGGTAATCTTTGAGCGATCTATCGTTACGATATCTTTTCAAACTGATCGTAGCGACAGGTCGTACCGTGTATGGGCCCTTTATGTCGGCAATGCTATTCGGTTTTTTATTAAAAACAGCTTCAGACACTCCGTTAGTATTGTGGATTGACGGTAATACGCTCACCTCGTATTACCTTTCAAAATTTGCGTGTTATCATAGATATTTCTCTTATTAATATTACAAAAACTTTGAAATTAATTTAATCAATCAATCTCTAACGGGACAGTTTGGATAAAATATTAACAATTAGCAATTAGTAAGTCTATCAATTTCAGTTCATTTGGTTTATAATTTGTGAATGTGCTAAACTAGTTTCTTACTTAAGTACAATATTTATCTTAAATAATGTCACACTCAGAAAGCAAAATAATGTTTGGATATGCAATTTGAAGCCAATTTTGTCCAAAGAAAGATATAATCATCATCATCATCATCAGCCGGAAGACGTCCACTGCTGAACATAGGCCTCCCCCTTAGACCGCCACGCCGAACGACAATTCGCCACTTGCATCCATCGGTTGCCCGCGACTCTCACGATGTCGTCGGTCCACCTAGTGGGAGGCCTACCTACGCTGCGTTTTCCGGTCCGTGGTCGCCACTCGAGAACCTTTCTTCCCCATCGGTTGTCAGTTCTACGAGCGATGTGGCCTGCCCATTGCCACTTCAACTTGCAAATTTTACGAGCTATGTCGGTGACTCTGGTTCTTCGCCGAATATCCGTGTTCCGGATTTTATCCCGCAAAGAAACTCCGAGCATAGCTCTTTCCATTGCTCGTTGAGTGACTCTTAGTTTCTCTAAAAGGCCAGCAGTCAAAGACCACGTTTCAGAGCCATATGTAATCACTGGCAACACACACTGGTTAAACACCCTTGTTTTGAGACACTGCGGGATTTTCGATGAGAAGATATCACGTAGCTTCCCAAACGCTGCCCATCCTAGTTGGATTCTTCGGGCGACCTCTTTCTCGAAGTTGGACCTACCTAACTGAACAATCTGTCCAAGGTAAGTATAATGGTCTACAACTTCGAGAGTATCATTCCCAACAACAACCGGTACGGGCGCCACATGGACATTCGACATGACTTTCGTCTTGTCCATGTTCATTTTAAGGCCGACCCGTTGGGAAACGATACTGAGGTCGCTGAGCATAGCATTGAGGTGCTCCAACGATTCTGCCATGATGACTATATCATCGGCAAAACGAAGGTGAGTGATGTATTCGCCATTGATGTTGATGCCGAGTCCGTCCCATTCCAAGAGCTTGAAAACGTCCTCCAACGCGTTCGTGAACAGTTTCGGAGAAATAACGTCTCCCTGTCTCACGCCTTTCTGCAATTGGATTGGTTTCGTGCTCTCTTCCTGAAGTCGGATGGACATGGTGGCGTTACTATACAAACACTTCAATACTTCGATATACCTATAGTCGATATGACATCGTTGGAGGGACTGCAATACTGCCCAGGTTTCGATTGAATCGAAGGCTTTTTCATAGTCCACAAACGCTAAACATAATGGCCGATTATACTCCTCTGTCTTCTGTATAATCTGGCGGAGCGTGTGTATGTGGTCTATGGTGCTAAAGCCTTTTCGGAAACCGGCTTGTTCGGGAGGCTGGAAGTCATCAAACCTGCGTTCGAGACGGTTCGTAATGACTCTTGAGAACAGCTTGTAAACATGGCTCAGAAGTGAGATTGGCCTGTAGTTCTTCAACAAGGTGTTGTCACCCTTTTTGAAGAAAAGAACAACCACACTCCTGTGCCATGCTTCTGGCGTAGTGCCTTCGAGTATGACGGAATTAAATAACTTCTGGAGGACTAGAAGTACCGGTTTTCCACCCGCTCTCAGAAGTTCTGTTGTGATTCCGTCATCGCCCGGCGCCTTGTTATTTTTGAGCTGTTTAAGAGCCATTCTAATCTCGTACAGGCTGATGTCCGGGATATCCTCAGTGTAGTGCCGAGTCAGTTTAGCTCTTGCGTCTCGAGCTGTACCGACACTGGGTTGTCGTGTAGATGTGTATAACTGTCCGTAAAACCTCTCAAGCTCTCTTAGGATCTCTGGTTTCGTCGAAATGATGCTGCCGTCGTTAATCTTCAGCCTTGTCATTTGGCTTTGCCCAATAGACGAATTCTTTGCGAAGACTTTTGAGCCCTGGTTCCGCTCGATCGCCTCTTTGATCCGTGCTGCACTATAGGCACGCAGGTCACGTCGCATTGATTTCGAGATTCGTCTATTGAGTTTGCCATATTCCGACATATCAGCTGAAGATTGCAGCCTCATCTCAGTCCGGTCTTGCATCAACTTGATGGTTCCGTTCGAGAGCTTTTGAGGTTTATTGCGGCGTGGGGTCTTATAGAACTTAGACCCCACAGCTTGGACAGTTTCCACCAACCCATCGTTAATCTCGTCCACAGTTTCGCATTCGGTTAGGCACTGGAAGCGATTGTGCAAGAAAGATATAAGAATTGCTTTAAATGTGCACGTCTGTTCATTCTTTTAGGGATCTTAAACATGATAATTTTTGGGTATCGAGCGTTTTAAATTTTATATTTCCTAAAATGGACAGCGGCAGCGTCTAAAATAATACAGTTATCCATAGACAAAGTGTCTTAAAACCAAGGTCAAGTCAAAAGATAGCTAGCTTATGAAAATTTCCATAATACCAATGTGAAGAAAAAACTATTGGTTTAATCCAACCAATTACAGTTTTTGCTCTTCTTTGGCTGACAACCCTACCAAAATTGATCTAACCACTGAATCAATGAAGCGATTCATAAAAATAATTATTTTAAAACTACCAAGAATTCTGCGTGTGCGCTTACGTGTATGCTACCTTCTATTTTGCCCAAAGGCCATTGTCATTCAATTATCAAGTGTCAATGTACTATTTTTATTTCATTGTCAAATTCGTTTACCTAATTGATAAAATCTTGACAATTGATTAACGATTAGAGATTGAACTTTATTCAGACTGCTGACAAATTTTATAATGGCCGTTAGTTGATCTTTGAACTGACAGTTCGATTATAATCGCTTCGTCTGATTTGATAAAAAGAATCGTGCCTTTGTTCGTTTCGATTCTGAGAATATTTTTTAAAGTTGAGGTTATATTTTCTTAAAAATCTTTTCGTTAACTATTTATTTTTTGCATATTATAGTCCTTAGACTGTAAAAAACTTAATTAAACTTGATAGAGGCTGATTGGTTATCTATAATTCATCATTTCAGCTTCATTTAGTCCACTGCTGGACATAGGCTGTACAGCACACAATAACACCCTTTTTTCAATAAAATACTGGCTTTATATAAAGCTTTTTTTTTAATTGGTAAAGTCATCAAATGAGACCTACCAACCCGGGCAGGGCTAGAGGGACTGTCAGACTTGTACTGACTAAAATCCACGGTGTCCTTCAATGGCCCTTTATGTTCCGGGGTCACGGTGATGGAATAAGTCCCGCAACCCCGGTTTATACAAAGCTGTGGGCGAATTCAGGCTATTCTGAACGATTTTGACATTCTTTCCCAGTTATTATTAAAATTTACCTTACCAAAAACCCATTCAAGTATTCAAAAGAATAAATAATAACACTACTATTTTAACTGTTCCAGGTCCAGTGTTGTTCCCTCCTTCTCCTAGCGGTGACCCCTCCCAGACCAGTGGCGTGATCCCTGGAGCATCAGGCTTCGGTTTTGTACCCCCTGGCAGTTCAGGTAACTACGGCCGATGATTACCCCCAGTTTTAAGTAGTTAGTACTAATATAAAGGTATAAATTGTAACACGAGATTTATAGAATACCACATCTTTGTCTGCATAATAGCCAATTAGACAAAGTGCCCAGGAAGTAGATCCCTGTTCGACAATTTCTGACTAGCAATAGTCAAACAGGACTCTATTTCTTTGTATTAAATTTCAAATTTAGATAGTATTGTTTGGCTTTTTTTATTTATCCAAATGTTTTTAAGGTTTTTTTACTAACAATGGTGGCTGAAAAATTTAGTTGTACAGGTTGTGATGTTGCAATTTTTACAGAAAATCAATTGTGTAATATAGTAAAAAATAGTTATTTTTGTATGATTCAATAATGTAAGTAGATAATGTCGTCGAAAGACGAAGACTGGCGTTATGGTAAAACTAACAAATTAGTAAAGTTACTTAATTTCTAATCTCGTGTTACAAATTTGTACAATTAATTGTAGCTGTTTAATATGTTATTCTACCAAGAACTATTAATTGGAGGATAGCATATTGATTGTAAATTATTTTTTGTTAAATATTGCTGTAGTATAATTGAATTGCATGGGTAGTTTTTGCATGAGTTGTTCCCAACTGACTGTATTCCACTAAAAGGGGTAAAAAAGTGGGATAAAATGGATATCAGTTTTGTTGTATGTAAATATATGAAAAAAAAAATACTATAAAATAAGGCATGTATATTTAAATTGTATATTCAGTGAGGTGGAAAAATAATGTATTATATAAGCGTTGTGAATGAAGTTGTGATTATAGCCCATGTTATTTATAATTTATAAAAATAAACGAATGAATTTATAATGGTTTTATTTTTACCTAAGCGTTGCACAATAATCTGCATGTTTGCACTGCCGTTATACGTAGATATTGATCTACTAATATGTACAAAGTATATTTATAACAATAGAGAATGTAATTTTAATTAGCATTGTAGAGCTGTATATTAATAGCTTTTTTAATTACTCTGTATAGTACCTAGTATAGTCAAATTAATCGTGATCCAGTCTCCTGCACGATTTACTTCGTAAAGCATGACAACAACGATCCATCACGGTAACATAGCTTTAAGATAATTATACCTATCTACAATTGTGCATCTTGATCTGTCTAGCCTTTTCCGAACTATATTGGGGTCGGCTTCCAGACGAACTGTATGCAGTCCAATACGATATAGCTCTTGGTAAAGCTGTTTATAAGACTTCTGATCTTCTGAATAACACAACCGACTGTCAAAGATCGACAAACAGTCGCTACCAACACCTTTACGTACTTTCCAAGGCGCGGAGGGAACTCGTTATGTAGGAGGTACGTAGATCCATCTTGGAAGATCCTCTTGTGTGGCTGTTATTACTTTATTAGACATTTATTCCAATTCCCCCCTTATTCGCAAATTATACCTTTGAATGTATTAAGGAAATAAAACATAACAGATAAACAATGTGATTAAAAGACGGATAATTCCGAATTTTAATAATTACTTTGCTTTGCATATTTTTTTTACTTCCGCAACCGGAAACAGGTTTTGTTTTTGATAAATAGAAGTCCATTTGATGATACGGAAGGTAACAATATCTAATAATAGATTTATTAAAATTTAACAGCTAGATTATAATTAGTTCACATCACACTTTTCTAACAATAATTACCATCAAAGCGAAAAACGTCCGGAAATGTCAAACTAATTTAATTGACTGCCACATAATTTATTATTTTATTTATTATCGTAGATATGAATAATTACATTAACACTAGTAAACAACAATAAATAATTTATAATCCATAATTCACCTGAAAATCAAAATAACTTTTAAGACAAAAGCTACAAAGGTTAACAATTAGCCAAAAAAGTATGTCAATAAAACTGGGTCGAGTACTGCGACATGTTACTCGATACTCGAAATTAACACCAGCGACCATCGGTCCATATCAAATCTTTGAAAGTCGTGATTGATTCAACAATAGTGGACAAAGAAAATAATTATAAATAAACTTAACAGGGAAACGAGTGCTTGCTTTCTGATCCGGCATTATGAAGGTCATTTGATCATGCACGCAAAGTTGCCGGAACGAGTGATCTGACATTAGGCTGTTTGCACGCGGAGATAGTTAGGCTACTAGATGACTTTTTGGGAAAGTTACTGACAATTCGCTCACGGTTACTGGTTTGTGGAGGTCAGATAGCCGCATATATCCGTTTGTATACATAAGACTAGTTATTATATTGTCCAAGATTGTTATTATATTGTTGAAGCTCTACAGATGTCGGGAAAGACTCTGATAACTTACTAGAACGACTGAGGTGTCAGTACACGGTATAATTGGATGATTGGTTGTTGGATAAAAGGACAGGTCTTTCACTTTTCTATTGTTTTACTTAGAAAGTTGCTAGTGGAATATAAAAGGTCAGGATAGTAACACAAAATGTAGCTTATTTTGTGTTTAACGAATTTTGTATTTATTTTATTTGAATACTAAATTGATTAGGGTAAAATTTTTGTCTCATTTCAAATAAATTAAAAACATGCAACTACAGTTTTGCTTGAATCTCCCCTTTTTATTTCCAAAACGGGAACTCCAATGAGTAAACCAAAATGATACAAAAACTGATTAAATGTGAATGTGTCAGGTGATTCAAATCATGGCCAGTTGACTAACTCGGACGGTATGCAGGGGGCCTTATAGATTATGAACAGTAGAATTGACCTGAGGGCATTGCGGTTTGACACGTCAAGTTATTATCTATCAATTAAATTTGTAATAATTTTGTATAGGAAACATTATAAAGCAGTTTAAAGTAGTTTAAGTTACGTGCATAGTAGCTGAGTCATTGCTGTTGAAATGTCTGTTAATTTAAACGGGCATTGTTCCTAAAATGCAACCTCACAAATACTCGTAGACAGCTTGCACTTAGTGAATTCGACTAGTTGCGTTTGTGTGCGGACTTAAATAGATAGCGTTATAAAGGTTATAAATCATTATCTATGGTCTAATAAACGAGTACATTACAGTTTTTGTTTGATTCAATAAAAAAGCTTAAATATTTTCGTGATAAAAATAAACCTGCACAAAAACGTTTTCGTAATCAAACACTCGCTTAAATTAAGGCTTCATCAAATTAATAACACAAAACAGTATGAGATTAAATTATTCATAACCGACCTTTTTAATTGTGTTTGACGAAATTTCTCGATGACTTCATTTATATTTTCGGGTTCACTTTCAACCCCGAATATTCAATTTGCGTAGTCGTAATCTCTTGGGCCCTTCCTACACGGTCAAATGCATTTTAATTATGAAATTGACATATCACAAGTCCGTGGGCTGAACACATTTTATAATTTAATAAAAGAGTTCGGACTTATGAAATTAATTGGAGGCAGCCTCCTCCATTTTGAGCGTCCTGTGATATTTATCTAATGCATATTTATATGTTTGCTCTTTCAAAAATAGGGCGTTGTTTTGTGTGTTTGTTGAATTCATCACATTAGAACCCTTTTTGTTTTGAGTTTTCAAATTAACACACTGTATTTTATTACATTTAAAATATTAGGAGGAGGATCTTAATTTCGGGCATGCGGGCGGCGAGTAAAGGGCAACTCGCCGCCCGACCATGGACCATGCCCGGGTCGACGGCGCGTCGTGTTCCACGCGCGCCTCAAAGAGCGTCAGCATAATGACGAGGCCCCCTCTCAGAGGGCTAAAGCCTGCCGGGGTCGCGGGTCTTATACCATCACCGTGACCCCGGAACATAAAGGGCTATTGAAGGACACCGTGGATTTTAGTCAGTACAAGTCTGACAGTACCTCTCGCCCTGCCCGGGGTGGAAGGTCTCATTTGATGATTTTAAAATTTTTTGAAAAAAATAAAAAAAAAGGATCTTAATTTAAAATGTATATTTTTATCTAAAATGTGTATAATATTGGGCGGCAGTTTGTAAGCGTTTCTTTAAAGACAACAATAGTTTTAACAGAGGGTGGAAAAACGGATATGTCTTGAAAACTTTCCCCAATGTTGCCAACTTAAGACAGTTTCATAAGCTTTTTTGCTGTGACAACTCAGACATGTATTCTGTTTTATGAAAGAATTGTTTGTTTTGCTTCGTCATTGTTCTGAAGATATTCCTTATAAGATTTGTTGTAAAAGTTCCTCTATGAAAGGAAATTGAAGGTATATTTTCTTTTAAGTTGTTTGTGAAGTTATTTATTATAGTAAGGTTTAGGTTCATTATTTTATCTTGTGTATTATATTCCTAAGTATAAAAATTAACCCACCAGCATTGGGAACAGGGTCCAGAGTATTTTTATTTAATTGTTCTAGTATGAAATTTATTTTATGGGCCCATCCTAAAAAATATGGATATGAAATGGGATGGGATGTGTAGATAATTTTATTTATATAATCTAACTCTCCCACATAGGTTTGGGCTGAGCAAAAGAGACGAATAATTAAACTTATACAACAATTTGGCAACAATACACACAACACAACTATGAGGATAGTTATGACCAAACCACTCTGCAAGATCCTTGGACATGATAGAATCAGTGTAAGCTAAAAATTCAATTCTAAGCAAACCTAGTGATACAAAGAGTACCTTTTTTATCGTGATAATGTCATCAAATGAGTCCTCTCGTCCTGGGCGGGACGGAAGGGGACTCAGCCTAGTATTGACTAAAATCTGTGGTGATTCTTAAATAGCCATTTACATTCTAGGGTTACGGTACCATGACCTCGGCAGGCTCTAGACTCTAGACATATTGCTGACAGCTCTTTGAGGCGCGAACACGACGTGCCGTCGACCCGGGCATGGTCCATGATCGGAATACGTGTCACCTCAGTCGTGTGATATGTCTGCGCATACATAGAGTAACTTACTCAAGTTTTAATGCATTATTGTTACATGAGATATAAGGTATCTTCTAGAATAATGTTTTTTTTTTTTTTAAAAGATTATCTTTACTCAAAATTTGCATAGAACTAACTAGTCTACATGCATTTTAGTCAGTTTAAATTGTAACACGAATTAAATTCTAGGTTTGTTCTTAATGAACACGAGTTCTTGTCTGACTTAAAACTTTGCACGTCTGTAATACGTGCATCGCTTGTTCTGAGTAAGGGAGAGGTCACTGTGATAAGCGGTAGCGACAAGCAACAAGCGTTTTTTATTTATTAATAGGGGAAATAAAACATCAAAGGATTTCTCTCGTTCTGTGAGGGGATTGTCAGATTCTGATCGACTGAAAATCGACCCTGTTCCTTCGGTTGAACGGAAAACCGTTCCAGGGCCACGATATCCTGTTTAGACGATTCGCGAAAGTGATAATAAATAACTTTCAAGGCTGAGCTAAACGATACCAGTACAGTTTTATCGTTATGAAGATATTCGTTCGAAACTGTTTAGAATTCTAAATGGATTAGGTAACTTAAATTTTATTATAAAAGTATAATTGATGTTTTACTCAGGAACAGTACCTCTTTCCTGAACGATAGGTATTATTACCTTACTTTCACATATTTTAGGGCAAATATAAGTTAGGAATACTATATCAAAACTTTATCATAAGTTCTTTATCGCTCCCGCCACATCTTATGACTTGGACAGTACTGTGACGGAAGTGACGCGTCTCGCCGCAGCGGCGCCACGCCGGAACCCGGCTGAAGGGTTGCCCCATCACAAATCAAGTTATGAGAAACGCCACAAAAGGAAACTTTGTGCATTTCCGAGCCGACAAGCGTGAAATCCGACAGAAACGACCCCCGCACAAGTTTAAACCTTAAAATTAATTTCGTAAGCTCCAAAATCCCATGTGTGTTGTTTGAAGCACTCTTCAATACTGATATAAGTTTACTTGAGTGATTATTCTTGGTATATTGAATGTGTTTGTAACATTTTGTATTAAATTGTTAGCGAGGATAAACAAAGAGTTGAATGGCTTTATTTGGGAGCATTCAAATATTTTTCAATTGTTTTTCTTATGTAAATTATTTAGATAGGAACACATTTTGTTTGAGAGTCGTTATGTATTATTACAATTCGACAGTCTGACAAAAGCCTATGTCACTTAGGATTAGGACCAGTGTAAATATCTACAAAACAAAACAAAAAAACCATGGATAATAACCATTCGGATAAAAGCTATCCTATGTGTTAATTCCAGGTTATAAACTATCTGTGTAACGAATTTCATTTAAATCCTTTCAGCAGTTTTTGCGTCAAAGATAAACATAACATATCATCCTACAAACTTTGACATTTTCGTTCCTACTCATTTTGAATCAAGGAGCTCGTGACTGAATAATTACAGTCACACAGGCCAATCTTCCGGGATGAGGTTGGTCTGTGGATGGGTGACCATCTGCCATAGCGAGTTTCCTTCGTGCCTTGGAAAATGACGTAAAGCCGATGGTCCCGGCTGTCATTTGTAGATCTTTGACAGTTGTTACTGTTAGTCAGAAACTCTAAAGTCTGTCAACAGTCTTACCATGGGTATCGTATTACACAGTTACTGGGTTGTGGAGATCCGACAGGCAGTCGCTCCACGTAAACTACTGATAAACAGCTGCATCTGGTTCGACTGGAAGGCGACCCCAATATAGGTATTTGAACATAGCAATAATTTACTTAATAACGGGGCATTTAACACGAACATTAATTAGCTATAACACAGACTTAAAACCAAAAAATTATATCAAATGCATCAATTTACGTAATTTCGTGCTGTCGTCGAACGATGCGCATCTACACGCACAAAACCACTTTTCTCGCTAGCGCTAGGTCGACTGGAACGCGATCCGACTAGTTCCGAGCGTCTCGGTTTATTATCCTTCGAGGAAGAGAGGGTGACCATCTTACCCCGGGTGCCCGTAATGCCCCGGCTTCCCCTAGTTGGGAAAAGGCTAGGCAGATAGAGACTAGGCAGAGATAACTCATTTTCAATAGCAAATGTGAAACGCTCTTAAGAAATGATAATTGCAATAATACCTACAGGATGTACACATATTTAAATGTTTATCGGTAATCACATGTAATGTTGATTGCTTATCAGTGACACATATGACAACTAGTTGTTGATTGCTATTCCACCAGTATGGCTGTCGGAAATTATGCCACAGGAAAGAATAACCTAGATTAAAATTATCCCATAACATAACTTATTGCAAAGTACATTATACGCTTTAAAACTGACTTCTATATCAACTAACTAGTGTGAAACAAGTTTTCTTTCGGAAGTCGATGGCATAAAACTCAATTAAATAAAATGAAGTCAGTTAAAAAGGCACAAAATTTGTCCGAGTGGAGACGCTATGTACAGCAGCAGGGTTAAATGAGTCCAGGGCAGGGTGGTAGGGACTGGCATACTCGTACTGCGGTGTGTGTGTCGCAGTACAGTTTGGTCGCACAAGCGTTCATCGCACTTCCGTTTGTCGCACTATTGTCGCACCGACTAAACCGCATCGACTAAAATTTACGGCGTCCTTCAAAAGCCCTTTACGTTCCTTGGTCACGGTAATTTGATAAGTCCCGCGACCTCGGCAATCAGGTTTATACCTTTGAAGAAACAAGGAGTGCTAGAACCCCTATAAATATGTATAACTTACTGGCTGTTGTCTGCGATGTCGTCCGCGTGACTACGAAGATATGCAGCGAGGAAGTTTCATACAAATTATACATTTTGCAAAATCTCGTCTTAGCGAGGACCTAGCTACGTCCTAAAAATCGCCCCAATGCAAAGTTCTAAAATTAAAATGCTAGAATTAGTTTTTTTCTGAGATGTTGTGATGAGTTTTCGGTTTCGAATGACTAAGACTGTACATTTAATGGTCCTTCGAGCCGGATCCAGTTAGTTTACTGTTTCTTTTAACTGCGATAGCGAATCCATTTGAAATGGTTGAAAAAATTAACTTGCTGCTCAAACAAACTGACCCTCAGTCATCAGCTTCAATTGATATATGGGGTTATTCAATTAGGCTTTGAACACCTGTCACTATTTGTCCAACACAATTAAAATAATATCCGCAAAAAATAATTAAAAGCGATACAATAGAATAAAAATCTAGATAAAAAAATATAATACTGTTACCAAGCAATTTGTTGAACATTGACTTTTATTTTGATAATAACCTTGTGGTATGTTTTGTAAATATTGCAATCAATTATATACCTAATACGTTAGTTTTTATGTTAGAAATATTTGAAAGCATGAAACTGCAATTCATAATCGTATCATTTGTTTATAAAAATTGGAAAATAATGATCTTTTTTTGAAATTAAATATACGTGTGTAAGAAAGGGAAAATAAATTAGTTACCTTGATTTTATTTCTGAAAATGAGTTTTGTTTTCATTTCATATAATAATATAAGTAATAAGTATTACCTATTGTCATGGGGAAACCGCAAAAAAAAATCGAAGGAGAGCGATCATCGGTACGGTAAACGTGGTGGCTGACGATTGCCTGCTGCGCTGCGGGTCACGGGTTCGATTCCCGCACTAGACAATATAAAAAAAAATACGTACAAGTAGTTGTTCCCGGTCTAGCTATTTGTTTATATGAGTTTAATCGTTCGTAAACGCACCCGCAACAGAATAGAAATTCTTAATGTTGGTCAAAGATTTTTTTTAAACATAATTCTTGTTTAAGTTGTCATAAATCACTGTTATTTATTTATTTATTAACACATCATCCCTATCAATATTAATTTGTTTCAATGGATGAAAGTCGCGAATTGTCATTCGGCGTGGCGTCTAAGGGGGTGGCCTATGTTCAGCAGTGGGCTTCTTCCGGCTGATGGTGATTATTTTGGCCTGTTGGTCTAGTGGTTAGTGACCCTGACACTATGCCGGGGGTCGTGGGTTCGATTCCCACCCAGCATGCTCATTTGTTCTGTGTCTGGGTGTAATTTATCTATGATATGTATGTATTTAGAAATATATAAGTATGTTTATCAGTTGTCTAGTACCCATAACACAAGCTCTGCTTAGCTTGGGACTAGATGGCGATGTGTGTTAGTTGTGGCAAATTTTCTATTATTATTCACAACTCAAGAGAGTTTATGGGGATTTTTTTTAAATTGAACTATTCTCAACGAACAAGATCTTCTGGCATTCTGAGTAAAACGTGTCATACAGTTGGTGCAAATAAAGAACCTCAAAGTTCGAATTTCTCTTGTAAGACCCTTTTACCTGAAAGTATGACCATTACAACTTTTTTTTTTGTTTTCAGGACCAGCGATACCAAGATTTTTCTACAGAAGACGTATTTATCTAAGAAGGTAGATTAAATAGTTAAAATATTAAAAAAAAAAGCACGATATGGTGTCTACGTTTTTTGTACAAAATAATAATTTAATTATTACCCGAGTACCTTTTGTGTAAAATTAATGAAAATCTTGAATGAACGTATCAATGTATGCAGTGTGTATATAAATATTGATTAAGGCGTGTCTCACCATTATTTAAATAAAATGCCATTTAATATATCAAAAAAACTTTAAATTAAGGCAAATCTTTAACATAATAATCTTGTTATGAAGTAGAAATACTATGTAAAGAATTTGCCTTAATTTAAAATATATACAGTTTTTTCTTGTACATACCAACGCTCCAACAGTAAGTTGTTAATTTTTAATGGTTAAATTAGACCAATTTTAACTTTTTCATACAAACAGTAATTTTGGAATTATTTATTTTTTAAATAAAATTATTTCGAATATATTTGAGACCTGGTGTGAACTGTGAAGTTTCATTAAAATCGGTAATCGAAAAATTATGACTTGATAATTTGTTTAAAATGTTGGTATAAATTAATGATCTTACAACTAGTTTTTTGATCAATAGTTAAACCAAGTTTTATTAAAATCCCACTTTTTTAAATGGTTTAAACTTAAAATTTTATAATTATTAACTAACGATCAAACAATGCGGCCTTAAATCGCCTCTCCAAGGGCTTATACAATTAAGCAAGTAAATTAAGTACTAAGTATATGTTAATTTATACAATACGAAGAGGAGTTCATTTGATGCTTTATAACAATAATTTATTTCTATATCAGATTATTAAAACACAAATAGTTATCAAATAATGATAAGACACGTCTCTTTCTCTATATGTATCTTTATAATATTATGTAAATACAACACAATGACGAAAAACTGTGATAACAATAAAATAAGTATGTATTTACAAATGGAATGACAGATGTAAAGTATTTTTGAACCGCATAGAATGTGTATGAGATGTATAACTTGTATGATTCATGGGAATTTATGTGAAAAATAATGTAAATAAAAATATGGCAATGTATGTAAATAAAAGTGTAATATTTATCCATTTGTTGTTTTTTTATTTCTTTATACTAGGTTTTGTAGTAGCTTTCAGTTCAGAACCCTTAGGCACGAATTTTCAGTATTTGAGACGTAAACTGGAACTTTGACAATTTCAAATTGACAATTTTCAAGGAAAAAATAAGTTCCTTCTTCGCTCAACAGAGGCGCTGTTCCATTTTATCATACAAAAAACGCTGTAAATACTGGAAAGATGCTGTAAAAGAGTGAAAACTCGTGCTAGGGGTACAGTTGGTACAGTTCAGGCTTTGCCCACGTGAATGTCAAGAATTATCCTACTTCCTACCTATCCTACTAATTATAAATTTTATGGTTCTGAAGAATTTGATTTACTGAGATCTAATTTGAAATCACCACTGATTTTGCACACATCGTGAAAGAGACGATTCCCGATGTTCACCCCACGTTTATTTACCAGTGGTGGACAAACTGCTAAAATCCCGCAACTATCGTTAGTCCTACAACCACTGGTGGACAGTAAGAAGATTTTAAACATGACAACATTTTTAAAATATTAATTCCAATCATCCTTATCCTTTTCACCAGAGCGGTGGCAAAATTCGATACAATTTTCCCAGTGTCCACCACGGAGAGGACAGAGGGAATTATTAAGTTTCATGGCCAACGACTGGTTGACAAAGAGGTGCACATGATATATACACATCTCGCCTCGAAAAGGAAACAAAACGAAATTCCAAAGTAAAATGTAAAATATCCTCAATGGGACCTCTTTGGAATTTTCCTTTAAAACATATGCTCAAAAAGTGATATTGGAAATATGTAGTAAAGGTAAATGAGATTTGCGTCTCACAGATGTAGTTGCCAGCCACTTCAATCTGCCCTCGTGCCTCATTTCATCGGCTAAACGAAATTCGCTCTTTTGAAGAGTGAATATGTCTTATTATAGATACGTAAGTATATCGCAGTGAGTTCTCCTATACTGGGGCCACAATAATGGGAAAAGCCGTTTATAATCGTGAAGATAGACGTTTAAACAAACATTTAAAGTTCATTATTGCAAAAATTAATAGCGTTTCCTATTAGTGTGGCCCCGCATAACTGAGCTTTTATTATGGTACAGTCAGCATCAAAAGTTGCTGAGCACATTCAAATTTTCAAAATCGATTTACACCGTATTTTTACGTATTATCACGATGTACAGCGATTTTGAAAATCTGAATGTGGTAAGCAACTTTTGATGCTGACTGTACATAGATAAGTTTTAAACTGACACTATAAAATAAATATTTGGATGTGCTTTTACAAGAAACTAGATCTTCTTTCTGGACAGTAGCTTAATTTAAGTTTTTTTTTGACAGTTAGAAAGTGCCTGTAATTTTAGAAAAATTGAAATAAATGTTTGGTTTTGATATTTCAGCACTGCGACGTTAAATTAACGACACTGATGTGACAGTTTTTTGTAATCGTAGTAAATAGCTCTTTACGTTCCAGGGCATCAGTTACCTGTCCAGTGCCGCGACCGACTGTTACCGTCTTACTGCAAAAAAGTTAAAAATATGTTGAACACTTATCTTAAAAAAAGCGTCAACGTCAAAACGGCATTTCTTGATGTTGATATAATGGTCATTTTGCAGTTAAACTTTTATAGACAAGTTTTCAACAATCTTTTAACTTTTTGTGGTACGACTCTTATTGTCACTTTGAAAACCTATATTAAGACTAAACTAACTTTTGTCCAGTCTTTAGTCTAATAGCATTCGTTTAATTGATCAATTCTTGCCTTTCTAACTCGCTACTCAATGTTCCAGCATTTTATTAGCCTTCACGAATACATCGTGTTTATGCTAATGTCTAGCAAAATGTTACTGTTGTACAAATATTTGATGTTTAGTACTTTACTTGGTATAATCTTAAAAGCAAAGTTAACATGAAAGGAATCACGATTTAATTAGGTGCAATTTGTTAAAATGTTACAATAGATTTCCAACTTTATTACAAAAGAAGAAGGATTAGATTAGGGTAAGTTGACGGGATGGTTTCTGTACTTGTATTTTTTCACTACGGTTAGACAAAATCCTTGAAATACAAAGTTTACCTTGGAAAGAAATATCTAACTTTTTTTTCACGTGGTGGTTTCCTGTCTTAGCATCCCAAGAGATATATCTATAACTTACAATAAAGTACTATTTATTTGGATTTTTTATTTTGAATCTGAATGGCAACATAAACGAATGGTATAATAATACACCGATTTTTTTTTTAAAAATCCATTGATGTTTCAGTTTTCCTCAAAATCGGCTACGACACTCCATTCAGTATTTTTCGCTGTTTCGCATAGGATTTAGCCATCCACAACTTACATGGTCCTAAGAAGGTCATAAATGCTGTTTGAAAAATAGCCCCCAGTTACAAATAGAGCAACTTTCTCTCCCCGCTCCCCCCACGTTATCCAGACCCCTCAGGACACGTATTTTCTCTTCAGAGGGTTATTTATTTTTAAATTAGATTTGGTTACGGATGCGGCCTGCCTTCTGTTTTGTATCCAATGCCTTTATGTAGAAATCTATCACGCCTACACACATCCTTCAAAGACAATACCTTTTTTTTAAGAACCTTCTTTTTGATATTCAAATCATGGATAGAGAATCCGTTTACTGTGGGTAAAGTAATATAGGATGTGTGGTTGAAATATTTATGCCGTGTTTTTTCAGTTCGTTCGGAAATATTTCGTCTTCTTTTGTTTTTGGAACTGTTTTTTTTAAAGTTATTTTATGTTTTAGTTGTTGTTGGACGTCAAAGAGTGAAGCGTCTACTATCAGTAGGCATGTAATATCTAGGTTTAGTTCAAATAAAACAAGGTAGACTTATTTTTTTGTTGGTTTTATTGATATTGATACGTCATATTATTTATTATTCTTCAAGCATTATGTAGACATTTTTGTAGATAAGAAAAACGAATAAAAATGTGTTTGTTTTAAAAACTTTTGCAATTCCGAACGCGTTGTTAACCAACCCAGGCTGTTTGTCCACCGATGAGCATGAAAAAAAACAAAGAATAGTAAGTATCGTACTTATAGATTAATATAAGACATCATGCCATTTTTTACTGACGCAAAGGACGGTAATGTGTTATAAACAGAGCGTGTGTTCCTATGTGGCGTTGTAGAGATAAACCGTGTAGGCTGATTTTGGTGATTCATACATCAATCGATTCGTTTTGAGTTTACGTATATTACTAAAGACAATAATAATCAAAATTCACAGGGACAACCAGACGCCATAATCCGCCATATACTCAAAACGTCAAGTATCGTTAAATAGGGGGCCTCTCCAGTACCCCTAGCACGAGTTTTCATTATTTTACTTTACAGAGTTTTTCCAGTATTTACAGCGTTTCCTGTATGAAAATATGGAACAGCGCCTCTGGTGTGCGAAGAATGAACCAATTTTTCCCTTGAAAATTGTCAATTTAAAGTCGTCAAAGTTCCAGTTTACTTTACGTCTCAAATACTGAAAAATCGTGCTGATGGTACTAATACATCAAAAACAAAAAAAAAAACTACGAATTATAACTTCTGAAATAAACAGCTGTAGCAAATAAACATATTCGTATTTTTTTCGGGTAGACATAGAAATTTTTCTCCGACAGCCGTTTGTCATAAAATAAACTTGCGGTCAAATCGGACAGGTCGGTTTAGAAGAAGCCTTCATAGTTAGTGCGTTCGCCAAGATATAGGAAAAAATACTAGAGTAAGGGAACAGTGTTTAAGACATACGTGGGGTATGATGGGAAAACACACAATTAAGGCAAACTTAACACAATACGTATACTAACGTAGCGCAAGCGCCTAGCATGTCATTAGTTAATGGCCGCTTGCAAATGACGTCCTGTTGGCGCTTGCGCTACGTTAGTGTCGTGTTATGTTTGCCTAAAGTGTATATCCCCATTATATCCCATTTTCACATTCGTATTTACTATTCGCCTTTGTGCGAATGTGTCTTAGAATAATGTCTTATACACTGTTTCCCTACAAAGTTTAAAATAAATCTTACGTTTCCAGTTTCCTTTGCATTTCTTCTTCCTCCCGCATTTTTCGGGTCCTGGGTTAGGGTAATATGGTGTCGGATAGGTCTCATATGGCGGTTCTGGCTTCTCATAGGGATAAGGATTTTCTGGCTCTTGTTCGGGATAAGGTTCTGGTTCGGGATCAGGTTTAGGTGCTGGCACATTTTGACAGTTTTTCTCAGGTTTCTTCCATTTTAAAAATGTACCTCCGGTTCCTGGTAAAAAAACCGTTTATTATTATTATATGAGTATATTTAGGTATTAAATCCTATCCTACTAGCTGCAGCCAGCAGCTTCTATCGCGCGTATTTCGGATTTATCGTGCAAGATCGTATAAAATCTTCGGAACAAGGGTATCCTGTATTATTCCACACAGTTATTCGGACGTTTTGACGTGATTGAATAAGAAACATCTCTCCGTCCAAACAACCAAACTTTCGCATTTATAATCTTAATATATATAAATCTCGTGTCACAATGTTTTGTCCTCAATGGACTCCTAAACCACTTAACTGATTATAATAAAATTCGCACACCATGTGCAGTTCGATCCAACTTGAGAGATAGGATAGTTCAAATCACTAACCACTAGACCAACAGGCAAGTTTGACTGGCCTGTTGGTCTAGTGGTTAGTGACCCTGACTGCTATGCCGGAGGTCGTGGGTTCGATTCCCACCCAGGACAAATGTTTGTGTGATGAGCACGATCATTTGTTCTGTGTCTGGGTGTAATTTATCTATAAAATGTATGTATTTAGAAATATATAAGTATGTTTATCAGTTGTCTAGTACCCATAACACAAGCTCTGCTTAGCTTGGGACTAGATGGCGTTGTGTGACAGTTGTGGAATATTATATTATTATTAAATCTCAAATTTTAGACCGGGTCCTCCACCCGTGCGAAGCCGGGACGGGCCGCTAGTAGAATCATATTACTTTAAAATATAATTATTGTCGAGCAGAAAGTAGATATTCTTTGAGAAGTATTGTGGTATTATTTTTACACGTAGTGCAAAATCAAAATCAAAAGTTTTTATTTCACATAGGCCCATGAGGGCACTTATAATACGTCAACAAAAGGAGCTCGGTTCGGGTTGGTCGATTCTATGGAGAAGAACCGGTAAAAAAGCCATAGTTACACTCTTTTAAAATACGGTATGGTTTAAAAACTGATTGTTACAATTTTTGAATACTTAGATATGTGATAAAAACGTAGGCTTGGTAACAAGGGGGGAGTCATACATTTGTCATCTTTGCTCTCAAATAAGTGAACCTATTTGAGTACGGTTTTTGTTTAAATTAAAAGTAGGTTTTCTAGGTTAGTTTCTTAGATAATGTATGTAGTAGCTTTATTTAAAAACAAACAGTCATTTCAATGTTAACTAATTTTATGCCTATTGAAGGACATCGTGGATTCTAGTCAGTACAAGTCTGACAGTCACTACTGATTCACTCATTTGATGATTTTACCACACAAAAAAAATGTAATTTTATGTGATGGGGTTTATTTAAATAACTTATAACTTGTATTAGAAGTCGATTATTTACGTTCAAAGTTTATCAAAAACAAAATAGTTTAACAAAATACTATGAAAAGTACTAAATACATTTATTGCTTGTAATAGTTGCAAAGGCGTTTCAACACATTCGAGTCTCGAGGTTCAATTCCCGCATGGAACAAAATGTTTGATCTACAAATAGTTGTTCCGGGTCTGGGCGTTTGTGTATGTGAGTTAATAAGTTGGTTAACGCACCCACGATACAAGAGTATCAAAAGAAACAAAAACAAATTTTACATATTTTTTTTGATTACTGCAACTGTGTTTTATTTTTGACACTCTCTTATATAAAGAAAAACACCGGCACACTTTATTCACACGACTACACTGTTTGACGATCGAACAACGACTGACCCTCTATCACGATTTAACAATTTAAAATGACATTTGCCCCACCTAGAAATAACGTCGATGTCATAGCCGTTATTTCTAAGTGTTGCCAAACCAAAAATATATTCTAATTCTTTATGGAAATAACATTTAACAATTATTATAAAATTAGTTAGAATATTAATTTAAATATTTTGATAGTGTTGCCACAGTGAATATTATAATAATGCTTTAATAAATCATTCAATTTTATAATCAAATTATGGAAATCACAACACTAATTTAATGTAATTTTATGATTTAATGTAAGTTTGTATGTTTAATATTTTGACATTATTATACAACGTGTAACGTTAAAAGCGCAAAACCTCTCGTAACTCAGCCAATGCTACTGAACAATGTAAAAATATAAAACTTTAGGAAATTCGCGAACAAAAAAAATGGTTTTTCATACTGAAGGGCTCGATCAATTTCTCATTTTGTATGAAAAATCAATTTTTTTTTTGCGAATTTCCAAAAGTTTTATAACAAACATTGTTCAGTAACATGTGCTGAGTTACCCCACGAGAGGTTTTGCGCATTTAACGTTACACGTTGTATAGGTAAGTATTTTAACTTAATTTTGATGTTTGTGATGGAAAATTATGATCTGAAATTGACTGAAATAAATGAATTCGAATTGGATATACAATACTGTGTTTTTCTTGATATCTACCTACTTCACCTTTTTTTCATTTTCATCTTAAACTTTCTTTCTCGTGTGATGATATCGGAAAACGTCTGTTGTCAGATAGGCTCCAAGTAAAATATTAATATTAAACATCCGGTTTTACTGGACGCCAACTAGGCGGATAAAAACCCCGATAACTTCGAGCCCAAACAGGGTTATTTTGGGCAAAATAAATAAACTTGATAATAGAATAAAATTATATATTGAGGTTAACTTACCGACAACCGCCAACATAACCAAAACAGATATTAAAATGAGACGGTTCATCGCCGTCTTTTCCACGTTACTATGTTACACTAACGTAGATATTATTATTATTTACTTTTATATATAATGCGATCTGATGATTTATATAGGATATTAAAGTGTTTATATTCATGCCTTTTGCCTCATAAAATGTTTTAATCGTGGTTTTTTTAATAACGGCGGGATTTTAACAACCTTTCATGTCTAACGAAATAATAATAAACTAGTGTATTATTGTTTCGTGACTGATAAATATGTATCGTTAAAAAAATGAAATTTCTGGAATAATTGAAAATTATTCATACTTTTCTTTACACATTCTCTATTACCAGTAAAAAAAAATATTTTTTATTTTAGTAGGTACGTTGTATAGACCCCATTATAATAGTCTATGTATTATATCAGGTTTGCACCCTGAAAAAGTTGTGGAAATAATTTTATAGACCACGAAATTTTTCATATTCTGCTCTAAAATTTAGCTTTATAGGAAATGAATTGAAAAACAAACACCTAATTACAGCACTTTTAAAATATAGATCTCTGACTTTGTAGTATGTTGTATATGTTAGAGCATTGTATTTGCCAAGATTGCAACTCTTTAATTCTGTGACTAAAATCACATAAAAACAGTGATGATCTCTATCGCTTTTCAGTTCGATGTTTCGTCGGTTTGATTGTTCTTTTTAAAAAGACTTATTTTTTACTTTTGAGTTTCCTATCTCGTGTCATGTTATACAGCAGAGATGTGGAGGACATAACATGATGGCATGGCATCACGTCAGATCAACTCCAGATGTTAAGGATCTCTTTCTACTGCCCTCTGTCATCATCCTCAGACCCTCGATGACAATTATACCCCAGCTAGGTATAAAGTTTTCATCAAGACTAGTGAAATGAGTCCAAACACGATAAAGGTGCTGTTAACTGTTGAGGACCTCTTGCCCCTGCTATCCGTCCCCATCCTCAGACCCTCGATGGCAATAATACCTCAGCTAGGTCTAAAGTTCTCATCAAGCTGAGTGAAATGAGCCCAAACACGATATGGCTGTTGTTAACTGTTAAGGAAATCTTGGGACTGATCTGGAGTTGATCTGATGATGGTGACGCCATCATGTTATGTTCTCCACATCTCTGCTATATAATAATGTCCTCAGAACTACAATTGTTAACTTTATTTCTGTAGGAAGATTGACAGTTAATTTCCTTTTTTTCAACCCTCAGAGGCCGATTTTAGTTTTGAAATGGGACCAACTTTGAGATGTACTCTTTCCAAAAAAAAAGAACTTTTGAAATCGGACCACGTTAGGAAAAGTTATGCGTGGTCATACATAAAAAAAATACATTTCGAATTGAGAACTTCCTCCTTTTTTTTTCGTCGGTTAAAAATAAAAATAAACAGACAATTAAAGAGCAACCGGAAAAATCAAAATGTTATCGAATCGTGAATTGAGTTGTGAGTTTAAGATCTTTGTTTGACTGAAACTGATAGAAACCAGTGGTCCTATGAGTCGAACTTGCAGAATAAAATTTTTAGGCAATTTAATTTCGATGCAATTTAAATCCAAAGATCTTTAACTACACCTCATCATATCATCATCATAAAGCAGAATCGGAAACAAGTCTAAACACATTTTTTATCCACAACTTTTTGAGAGTTGCATACAATACACAATTAAAATCAAAGATACATAATCATCAGATTTTTATATCGATTATGATTGGCCAGCACCGTTGATATAATAATAATTATTACGCCTGCTAAAATTTTATAGCAAACTGTCTTGGTATGCGAAACTCGAATGCATATAGGCGTACACATTTTAATGTTAAAGCTATTTCTAGAGGGTTTTTGACGGGCCCCCCTATAGAGGGCCATAGCCTTGCCGGATTGCGGGACATATGTATACCGCGGCTCCGGTACACAAAGGGCTACCGAAGGACACCGTGGATTTTAGTCAGTACAAGTCTGACAATCCCTCCCGTCCCTGCACGGGGTGGGAGGACTCATTTTATGTTTTGCAACGAAAAAAAGAGGGTTTTACTTAGAACCGATGGTACTAAATTTAATTTGTTACAATTTAATTCAACCTCATTTTTTGAGTCTAATCAGTTTTCTTTTTTCCAAAATTGTCCATCTCATCATCATCATATCAGCCGTAAGACGTCCACTGCTGAACATAGGCCTCCCCTTTAGACTTCCAGTAGGACCGGTTGTAAGCGGCCTGCATCCAGCGAGATCCTGTGGCCTTCATAAGATCGTCTGCCCACCATTACACATATTGTCCATCTATCAATTACTTATTATAAAATATTACGAAGCGACTCGAGGTCGCATCGTTACAACTACTTCTACCTTGACAAGTTAAGCGCCAAGATGTTTATTTATTGGATTTTTCTTAAACTTCCCTCTTTTAGGTGAGGCTTTAAGGCAGATTTCTTTAAGGGGTTAGAAGAATTTAGTATGAAAGGCGGCCTTATGGGTCGCCTG
This sequence comes from Agrotis ipsilon, assembly GCA_028554685.1. Taxonomy (NCBI): domain Eukaryota; kingdom Metazoa; phylum Arthropoda; class Insecta; order Lepidoptera; family Noctuidae; genus Agrotis; species Agrotis ipsilon. The sequence goes on from CM052965.1 coordinate 11,506,968, forward strand.
CCATTTTGTTATTTTTCAGATTCGCGGTGCAAAGCCTTTATACTTACATTTATATTTAGACAGAAGTACCGTAATTATGCTGTCGTTATTCAATAATAATACAGGAAGAAAAAAACATATTAATACAGTTTCTCCAAAGTTCAGTTTTCGACTTGTATTTCGGCGAGAAACTCTGAAACCTGACGCTTTAGGACAATAATTATGTCCAACATATTTTTTATTTGCCTAAGTGTCCATTATATCTTTCGTTGTGCTCCGTGATTCTGAAAAAATAATATGGCGGGCCACTGATAGGGTAACCTTCAAACCTGGTAACACTTAAATCGATGGACGAGTTTGCCTATGGTGATATTTTTATAACTGAAATAACTGAAGAAGATGGTAGAATAATTATAGCTTTCTTATTATGTTATAGCTTATAAGTACACCGTAATGAATGTATAATTATAGTAAGTTATTCTCTTTGCCCCATTCGCGGTGGTGGACGCCCACGGCACATTACGGCGACGGACGTCGCAACTCGCAAGACGATCTCCGGACACCGCCGTAGGAGCAGGCATGCGTGCGGCTCAAAGAGCATGATGACGGGGCCCGGGGTTATAGAGGGCCAAAGTCTGTCGGGGTCGCGGGACTTATCTCATTACTGTGACCCCGGAACATAAAGGGCTATTGAAGGACACCGTGGATTTTAGTCAGTACAAGTCTGACAGTCCCTTCCGCCCTGCCTGGGGTGGGAGGGAGGACTCATTTGATGATTTTACCACGTAAAAAAAATAATAGTACAGTGTGTTAAGTGTCATAAGAACGTCTCAATAATAAATAACCTCTACGCGAGTTTCATTGTCTTTCACTTCTTAGTCTTCTGAAAAAAGGGGATTGAGCACCTTCTGCCTGTGTCCCCAAAATGTGTATAATATGTGTAAGTGTGTATTATGTTTCACGAAGTAGTATTTAAATAGGCCTAGTTAATAGACTTTTTTCAATGATAGTCTTCCTTCTTCTTACCGCTGTGTTTGCTTGTTCAGTACCCCTAGCACGAGTTTTCACTATTTTTCTGGTAAGAAAAAATTTAACCGCCTTCAAAAACAACCACAAAAAAGGGTAAAATAACCTACAAAATAACTTTTCTTTCGGAACTCGGTGGCTTTGTTTTATTATTTCGATGTCTTTTTGCCACCGACTTCCGAAAGAAAAGTTATTTTGTAGGTTATTTTACCCTTTTTTGTGGTTGTTTTTGAAGGCGGTTAAAGTTTTTTATTTTACCCTTTTTAGTTTAAATATTTAACCCAAATTCTTGGCAAATACATCATTTTCTTACATGTGCACTAGAATTTTGTAATCCATACCGCACCGGTATTAACATCGCCCATGTTGTATACATAAAAGAAAGTTCCAATAAAATTCCCTATCTCAAAAAATGCTGAACAGAGTTCGATGAAACTTGCAGTATTCCCTAAGGTGAACGATTCCTAGTACAACAAAAAAACAATTTTGAAAATCGGTCCACAATTGGCGAAGTAATCGCGTAACAAACACGCAAAAAGTAAAGATCATCATGTCATCCAAGTAGGCGAAATTAATAAAAATGCTCACAAAATAAAAAGTACTGAACCAAATTTGATGAAATTTTTATGGGACCAAACTGCAAGTATCCTGCATCGAACAAAAAAAGAATCACACTAATCGGACTAGAAACCTCGGAGTAATCGAGGTACATACATAAAAAAAAAATAAAAAAAAAAAAAACATACCGACCGAATTGAGAACCTCCTCCTTTTTTTGAAGTCGGTTAAAAATGGAACAGCGCCTCTGGTGCGCTGTTCCATTGTTTCATACAAGTGTAAGACTACAGCTTTATATTCTCATTTTAGGTTATGCAATTGTTATTATATTTTGTAACAGTGACAGGTATCTGTTAGCTGCCAAAAGGCTCGTACACAGTATCATATTTTTCGGCTGGTAACATTGACAGATACCCGTCACTGAATTAGTAATCGACTATTTCAAATAATATTATTTTTGGCTGTATAGAGTTGTGATCTTTGCGATGATTATTTATGGAAGTGTGACAGTTCAACGGGGTGTAAGTTTTTGCACTTCACTTTGAATTTAACCGTCGAACAGAGCGTTGATTATTATTTTTCTGCTGCAAGGATTAAATCGAAGAATATCTTGATAATCTTGTTTCATTTCTGAGTTGATCTTATATCTCAGAAGTGGGATAAACCAAAAGTAAACAACACACCCACAAGTTTTGAAAAATAACGTGAGTTAATATGGATCGCGACAGCAACCAATCGCGTAGGAGCCGGTCACGTTTTACTCCAGACGTTGCTATCCTGGAACGTAAACGTTGCCGCGAAAATGAAGCCAGCGAGAAGCGCCGGAGTAAGAACAAACGTCGCAGGCGGCATAAAAGTATGTCTAGCGATTCGAGTGACCAGGATAGAAGGAGTCGACCTCAAACACGGACTGATGGGCGACATCGACGAAGTCGGAAGCGTAGCTGTGAAGATGAGCATCGTTCGCGCCGAAGCCTGACGAGGAAGCGGAGTAAGCAGCGGCGTTCCAGGCGTCGGCCACCGTCTGCCCGCAGTAGCTCATCAAACACTGCTGTAAGTGACGAACCACGCGGAGATATTCAGGTAAAAAAATCTATATTTGCTAACAGTGAGACTCAATTATTTTTGAACGAGTTAATTAAATCTTTATCAAATTCGAAGCCAGAAGGCAATAAATTCCCGTTGCTAGGTAATGTTATTCCCGAATTTGATCCTATGGCTAAGGGTCAGACGATCCACATGTGGCTTAATAAGGTCGACGAATGTGCGAAGCTGTACCGTTGGGGTGATGATCAGGTTATACACTACGCACTGCCCAGACTTGCCGGTGTTGCCCGTACATGGTACCAGGCCTTACCCTCAATGTCATTTTCGTGGCCAGAGTGGAAAATTAAGTTGATTGATTCCTTTCCTAGTAGTGATGACTATGCAGAATTACTTTCCGAAATGCTTAATAAACGCGTGAAATACAATGAATCATTAGAGTTGTATTACTATGAAAAACTAAATCTGTTGAATCGATGTGAGATTTTCGGAAAGCGTGCCGTTGATTGCTTACTGTATGGAATAGAGGACCGTTCCTTGAGACTTGGCGCTAAAGCGGCCAAATGTCAAGAGCCTGAAGAAGTTCTTAATTACTTTCAGTCTATTAAACAAAGTCGCGATTTTGACAAGACTAAAGTTAGCCAAGACAAAAAGATTTTACCATTAAATAATACAAATCCGAATGGTAAGCAGTCCGTTGGCGATGATTCAAAGTTGTCTAGGACGCGATCAAGTGCGTCAATAACTTGCTTTAACTGTAAGGAAGTAGGTCACTTCAGTAGTAAGTGTACAAAAAAGCTGCTGAGATGTAACGTTTGTAGAAAGCTTGGCCACGTTGCGATTGATTGCCCGCAACTGCCCAGCGAAAATAACAAAGATACGTCTAGTACAGAAAAGAAGGTTATGAAAGTAGATGTTGGTGATACTAGTAATGAGAAATATATGATCTCGCTAAAGGTTAACGGCAGTCTCGTAAAAGGGTACGTAGATTTAGGCAGTCAATGTACATTAATACAATGTAGCGTAGCGAAATCATTAGGCGGTAGTTGGTCGGTGGGCGATTTACCCGTTATGAGAGGCTTAGGTAATAATATAGTCATACCAATAGGAATGGCGCGTGTGGAAATAGATATTAATAGTATCATAGAGATGGTTGACGTATATGTAGTTGAAGATGGCATAATTAAATATCCCGTGCTGGTTGGTCACAGTTTCACGGAAAAACCTGGAATCATTATTACAAAAACCACAAATTCCTTAATCTTCAGCAAAGAAGATACTAACAAATTGCAATTATTCCTTGAGACGGATATTGAAATTCGACCAAAACAAATGACTGTGATTCCTGTTTTTTCCGATAAAAGCTGTTCTGGATCTGTGTATGTTAGGGGTTCATTAAGAGGTCAGCCTGGCAACGAATTCTATTTATTGCCAGGCGAGTACTACCTAGAAAATAGTCGTGGAGCGCTTCTGGTCCAAAATTTTTGTGACCACTTACTCTCTCTAAGTAAAGATTCGTTGGTCAGTCGAGTTCACAGACCTGAAAAGTGTTTTGAAATTAATATGCTAGATTTTAGCAATACTGATACAAGTTCCGATCTGAATTATGGCAGTCACTTATCTGATGATGAGATAATTAGATTAAAGTCTCTACTGAAGAAGTATGAGAGTTGCTTCTCCTCTTGTCTAGCTGATTTGGGGTATACTAACGTAGCACAGATGGAGATAGAATTGAACGATGCAAAACCGGTCGTTTACCGACCTTACAGGCTCTCATATCCGGAGCGTGAGTTGGTTCGAGCAATGGTAAGGGAAATGATCGACGCCGATATCGTTTGCGAGTCCAACTCACCCTATGCAAGTCCTATCCTTCTTGTAAAGAAGAAAACGGGTGAGAAGAGGCTCTGCGTTGATTACAGAGCCCTTAATAACAAAACTCGTAAAGAGCATTATCCCTTGCCGCTGATCGACGACCAACTGGATAGGTTGTCGGGCAATTCTCTCTTCATCAGTCTTGACCTTGCATCTGGTTACTACCAGATTCCAATATCAGAGACTTCGCAAGAACTTACGGCTTTTGTAACACCCGACGGCCAATACCAGTATAAGAGGATGCCTTTTGGGTTAGCGAATGCCCCTTCGATCTTTCAAAGGGTAATGAATAAAGTTCTCTCCGACTTGAAATACGTTGTTATTTATATGGATGACATTCTCATCCCTGCTAGCACATTTAATGATGGTTTAACACGTTTAGAGGAAGTTCTTCAGCATTTGGCCAATGCAGGGCTTACTCTCAAATTAAAGAAATGTCATTTCTTCCAAAAGGAGATAGATTTTTTGGGGTTTAGTGTATCTGGAGATGGCATACGTCCGGGATCGCGCAAGACAATTGCAATTTCCAACTTCCCCGTACCCAGAAATGTACACGATGTGAGACGTTTTATAGGACTTGCGAGTTTTTTTCGTAGATTCGTCAAAAATTTTGCACTAATAGCATGCCCATTAACGAATCTTTTAAAGTCCAAATTTGAGTGGAAATGGACAGCAGAATGTACGTGTGCTTTTAATACACTCAAAGAGAAGCTCGTAGAACGACCTATAATAGCTTTATTTGATGCGCGGTTAGAGACTGAGTTACACACTGATGCATCAAAGGTAGGCATCGCAGGTATTCTGATGCAACGAAGTAGTGATGGTCAGTTAAGAGTGATAGCCTACTATAGTCGTAAAAATTCAGAAGATGAGCAAAAACTCCACTCTTTTGATCTTGAGACGTTAGCTGTCGTCGCCTCCTTGAGTCGCTTTCGCGTTTATTTGTTGGGGCTAAAATTCAAAATAATAACTGATTGTAATGCGCTGAGAACGACGTTGACGAAACGTGACCTCGTACCCAGGATCGCACGATGGTGGGTGCAGCTACAGGAGTACGACTGTACCATCGAATATAGACCAGGGTCACGTATGGCACACGTGGACGCATTGAGTCGTGCTCCTGTGGCTGAGCTCACTAACGACGCTAATACGCACCTGATTGACGTGTTGCAAACAGAGATAACAGATTGGATTGCGACCGTACAGAGTAACGACGAAGAAATAAAACGAATTCGAGAAATTCTTCTTGACGATGAAACCAAAGAACCACGGGCAGAAATATATGGAGACTGGCCCATCGTTCAACAGTGATGGAACCTATGCCAAATGAAAGCTTTGAGGACGTGATGCATTTCTTATTATGGCAGCTAAGTCGAATTCGAGGGCCAACAAGGTGATTTCGAGCATTGAAAACATATGCCCTTACCTTACCTAACATGTGGCAACATTCTCCTACTGATTTGAAACAGGTGTCATTCGAAGCGTGTAGTAGATACGATATACTTTTACTATGGCGACATTCTTCAAATGTGTAAGGTTCACCTGGAATATCTGAAAATGTCAACCTTACCTAACCTGTGGCAACAATCTCCTACTGATTTGAAACAGGTGTCATTCGAAGCGTGTGGTAGATACGATATACTATTACTATGGCGACATTCTTCAAATGTGTGAGGTTCACCTGGAATATCTGAAAATGTCAACCTAACCTAACTGTGGCAACATTCTCCTACTGATTTGAAACAGATGTCATTCGATGCGTGTGGTAGATACGATATACTTTTACTATGGCGACATTCTTCAAATGTGTAAGGTTCACCTGGAATATCTGAAAATGTCAACCTAACCTAACTGTGGCAACATTCTCCTACTGATTTGAAACAGATGTCATTCGATGCGTGTGGTAGATACGATATACTTTTACTATGGCGACATTCTTCAAATGTGTAAGGTTCACCTGTAATATCTGAAAATGTCAACCTAACCTAACTGTGGCAACATTCTCCTACTGATTTGAAACAGATGTCATTCGATGCGTGTGATATGATATACTTTTAGTATGGCGACTTTCTTCAAATGTGTAAGGTACACCTGGAATATCTGAAAATCTAACCTAACCTAACCTAACCTGTGGAAACATTCTCCTACTGATTTGCAGTATGGAACACCGAGTGGTTTTAGTCAGTCGAGTCTGACATGCCTCTTCCGTGTTCTCCACGCTGACAACACAACAAGCCCATGAGGGTTTCCACACTTAAAAATAGGTGGGTTAGTTAGGTTCGTTTAAGAAAAGCCTAGGAATCCCAGGTAAAACCCACACGTCTGAAGATGTAGCGATCATAAAAATAAGTCTTATCCACTACATGCTTCGAATAACACGTGTTTCAAATCAGTTTTTTTTTATCGTGGTAAAATCATCAAATGAGGCCTCTCACCCCGGGCAGGGCAGAAGGGTCTGTCAAACTTGTACTGACTAAAATCCACGGTGTCCTTCAATAGTCCTTTATGCTCCGGGGTCACGGTAATTAAAATAAGTCCCTGGCAGGCTTCGGCCCTCCGTGAGGGGGCCTCGTCATTGTGCTGACTATCTTTGAGTCGTCGACCCGGGCATGGTCCACGGTCGGACAGCGAGTTGCCCTTTACTCGCTGTCCGCATGCCCACGCCTACTGTGTCCTCCGGGCGATCTTCACAGGTGGCACCCAGGCGTATCTTTCTTCCCTATCCGACACAGGTACCTCCTGAACGAAGCCACGTCTTTCCAGCCACTCCTCAAAGAGGGGTCTTACCGTCGCGATTGCGGTGTGCCCGAACCTCGGTTGTTTCAAATCAGTTGGAGAATATTGCTACAGCCTTCTTAGGTTAGGTTGACATTTTTAGATATTCCAGGTGAACCTTACACATTTGAAGAATGTCGCCATACTAAAAGTATATCGTATCTACCTCACGCTTCGAATGACACCTGTTTCAAATCAGTAGGAGAATGTTGCCACAGGTTAGGTTAGGTGGACATTTTCAGATATTCCAGGTGAACCTCACACATTTGAAGAATGTCGCCATAGTAATAGTATATTGTATCTACCACACGCTTCGAATGACACCTGTTTCAAATCAGTAGGAGAATGTTGCCACAGTTAGGTTAGGTTGACATTTTCAGATATTCCAGGTGAACCTTACACATTTGAAGAATGTTGCCATAGTAAAAGTATATCGTATCTACCACACGCTTCGAATGACACCTGTTTCAAATCAGTAGGAGAATGTTGTCACAGTTAGGTTAGGTTGACATTTTCAGATATTCCAGGTGAACCTCACACATTTGAAGAATGTCGCCATAGTAATAGTATATCGTATCTACCACACGCTTCGAATGACACCTGTTTCAAATCAGTAGGAGATTGTTGCCACAGGTTAGGTTAGGTTGACATTTTCAGATATTCCAGGTGAACCTCACACATTTGAAGAATGTCGCCATAGTAATAGTATATCGTATCTACCACACGCTTCGAATGACACCTGTTTCAAATCAGTAGGAGATTGTTGCCACAGGTTAGGTTAGGTTGACATTTTCAGATATTCCAGGTGAACCTTACACATTTGAAGAATGTTGCCATAGTAAAAGTATATCGTATCTACCACACGCTTCGAATGACACCTGTTTCAAATCAGTAGGAGAATGTTGTCACAGTTAGGTTAGGTTGACATTTTCAGATATTCCAGGTGAACCTTACACATTTGAAGAATGTCTCCATAGTAAAAGTATATCGTATCCACTACACGCTTCGGATGACACGTGTTTCAAATCAGTAGGAGAATGTTGCCACATGTTAGGTTAGGTAAGTGCATATGTTTTCAATGCTCGAAATCACCTTGTTGGCGCTCGAATTCGACTTAGCTGCCATAATAAGAAATGCATAACATCCTCAAAGCTTTCATTTGGCATAGTTTTCATCGCTGTTGAGCGATGGGCCAAAATGCGCATGGTCCTTTGTTGCCGATGTACGGAAGAATTATCAATTGAAGGGCAACTACGTATACCGCATATTAGATGATGGAATTCGTTGGGTGGTACCGAGAGGTGTTAGGTGGCAGGTTCTGCGCATGAATCACGACAACGTCGGACACTTTGGTTTCGATAAAACGCTTAGTAGGTTAAAAGCAACATTTTGGTTTCCAAAAATGCGACGGTTCACAAAAAAATATGTTTCATCATGCTTACAATGTGCACATCATAAAGCACCATCAGGCCAAAAGGAAGGGTTGTTACACCCTATTCCTAAAATATCCATCCCATTTCATACATTGCATGCGGATCATCTGGGTCCGTTCGTTCGTTCTAGGAAGGGCAATATGTATATTTTAGTTATCGTTGATGCCTTCACTAAGTTTGTCAATATACGCGCCGTGAAGGATACGAAAACGTCAACGGCTATCAAAATATTTCATGAGTTCTTTAGTTACTTCGGTGCCCCGTCCAGACTAATTACAGATCGAGGTACGTGTTTTACTAGTGGAAAATTTAAAGCGTTTTTAGAAAAACTAAATATAAAACACGTATTAAACGCGGTAGCTACTTCTAGAGCGAACGGGCAGGTTGAGAGGTTCAACCGAACAATATCTGATGCGTTGAGCACCAAATGTCATGGCAACAATGAAAATACATGGGATGATTATGTAGGAGATATTCAATTAGGTATGAATACGACTGTGAGTAAAGCGACAGGCAAGAGTCCCTCGGAGTTATTATTCGGGTTTAAATTAACCTCGACATCGGAAAATATATTGGGAGACGCGATTTCTGAAACAACTCAGCGAGTTAGTGGCGACGACCTTATGCAACTAAGGTCTGATGCTAAAGACAAAATTGATAAGGATCAGGATAGGGCGAAGTCCAATTTTGACAAGAACAGAAAGAAACCGAAAACATACAATGTCGGGGATCTTGTTAGAATTGAGCGGACAGTAACTGATAAAGAGCATATCGGTAAATCTAAAAAGCTTATACCAAAACTTCATGGTCCGTACCGAATCTTAAAAGTTTTACCTAATGACAGATTTTTAGTAGAGGACACTCCACTAACTAGAAAAGGAAACAAAAGATATGAAAACATAATAGCTATTGATAAAATTCATCCTTGGCTTAATTTTAATGATTATTCCAGTGACGATGGCAACGAAAATGACAATAATGACAGTGAAACTGATAATGATTAATGATATTAACTTAGGCAATAGCACCAAAATTAATGAATGTTGAAGTATTGTTTATTACTTCTTACGCTTCTATTGTTATTACAAAGTAAGGATATTGAATAATGTATGTTGTTAAGATGATTGACTGTATCCTAAAAATTGTATATTGTAATAACTATTTGATAGTGGATATTAAATTAATTCAGATTGTGATTTGAGATGATTCGTGCAGATGATGAATGGAACTGTGACATTGTTCCGCACAGACTATGATTATGGATTCAATTAAATAGTAAAATGAGCGCAGGCTATGAACAATCAGTACAGAAATGAATGGTATCAATGAACTGGTATCGTACAGATGATTGTCCATGGCAGATCGCGCAAGATGTGTAACTTCATCATGAGCATAGACTATGAGCAATCGGTGCAGAAACGAATGATATCGAGTACAGATATCGCACGGATGGTTGTATTCATAGTAGATCATGCAAGATGAGATTTATTTATTTATTTATTTTGGGAAAACAAACAATCGTACATTGTATATTAAAATCTAGGTACACAATCTATTATACTAAGTAAATGTACAATCCACTACGTTTCCACATATTACTAGTTTATGTAAGATACATTTTTTTTTTCCTCTTATAAATAGTTATACATCAACAAGCACAAAGAAAAGAATTTAATCATATTCCTAAAATCTAATAATTAATCCACATGGGTACTTAAATAGCACTTAATATTTAAATAACATATTATATTTATTGATTTTGGGCAAGGCGCTCATTAATCTCATTTTTGAATTTTTGCTTTGACAGGGCAAATATATCGATATCGCCGAAATGGTTGTTGTAAGCCTGAACCAATCTCTGGAGAGGCGCTCTCTCCCCCGCGTTTGTACGACAGGGCGTCGTAGCAAACAGTGGATAAGAGCGCGCCTCTCGTCTCGTTACTGTTCTGGGTACAATATAATATATTTGGTTTACTAATTCAGTACAGTCAAACACATTATGCACAAGTCCATGGAGCATCATTCCTTGGAGCAACAGGCGTCTAGAGCGTAGTGTCAATAAACCAAATTTAATCAGAGCGTTTTTATACGATAAATGTTCGAAGCGACATCTGTACTGCATTGCACTAACGAACTTACGCTGAACTCTCTCTATTGAGGTCTGATATTTAATGTAGTAGGGATCCCAGATCATACAAGCATATTCAACTTGTGGGCGAACCAAAGAATTAAACAAATACATATAGGTCGCTGGACGTTTAAAATCTGATACGGTTCTCATAACAAAATTATACATTTGAAATGCTTTAGCAGTGATTTTATCTATATGTAGATTTAAGTGAAGTTTGCTATCAAGAATAACGCCCAGGTCACAGATATACGTTTCCCTAATTAAAGTTTCATTACATAGTGAATAATCGTAGGTTATAACATTTTTGTTTTTAGTAAAATGTATGTATTTGCATTTAGGGATACTTAGTTTCAATTTATTTTCATTACAATAATCAGAGAGTCTTTTCAAATCATCCTGCATAAGGCTACTATCTTGAGTATTTTTTATTGCTTTAAATACCTTAAGGTCATCCGCGTATAATAAGAAATTACAATTATGAAAGCAGTTACAAATATCATTTATATATAAAATAAACATAAGAGGGCCCAGGATCGATCCTTGGGGAACGCCTGATGTCGCCAGAAATGAGTTTGACTTGTAACCATTGCTCACCACACTCTGATTACGATTGCTTATATATGAACAGAACCATCGCAGTAAGTTACCTCTGATGCCATTGAAGGCTATTTTATTTAATAAAATTGAATGGTCCACCCTATCAAAGGCCTTTTTGAAATCTGTATATACAGCGTCGGTCTGACACCCCTTGTCCATGTTGTCAAACAAGTGATTTGTAAAGATCATTAGATTAGTCACTGTAGACCTATTTTTAACGAAGCCGTGTTGCTGAGGTAATATTTTGCATCGCAGAAATGGATAAATGGCCTGGTGGACGAGTTTTTCAAACAGTTTATGAGATGAAAGTTATAGAAAATAAAAGAGATGTGTTTGATATCTTGACATAGTTGATTGTGTCTTTGTTGTTGATTGTTATCATTGTAATGTAAAAGTTTGATTTAGACATACATTTTCTGAAAGTGAGAGGACTCACTTACTAAAGGATGGCCGAGCTGTAAGACTACAGCTTTATATTCTCATTTTAGGTTATGCAATTGTTATTATATTTTGTAACAGTGACAGGTATCTGTTAGCTGCCAAAAGGCTCGTACACAGTATCATATTTTTCGGCTGGTAACATTGACAGATACCCGTCACTGAATTAGTAATCGACTATTTCAAATAATATTATTTTTGGCTGTATAGAGTTGTGATCTTTGCGATGATTATTTATGGAAGTGTGACAGTTCAACGGGGTGTAAGTTTTTGCACTTCACTTTGAATTTAACCGTCGAACAGAGCGTTGATTATTATTTTTCTGCTGCAAGGATTAAATCGAAGAATATCTTGATAATCTTGTTTCATTTCTGAGTTGATCTTATACAAGTAACGCTGTAAATACTGGAAAGACTCTGTAAAGGCTGTAAAGTAAAATAGTGAAAACTCGTGCTAGGAGTACAGGTATAAAATCACATCGCTAGTGTTAGATTTCGTATTAAATCATAATTTTTATTGTAGGGTAGTAGTAGAATGACTTGCGAAATGCGTCACTATCCTATCATGTCCCATCCTTTTCCCACATGCACACCTTGACTATCGCTGTCCTTGTCACCATCGACGGTGACCGTGTGAGGACCCTCGCTCACTTATTCGAGAGCTGTACTACTATGAACATTCTCCCATGTTAATTTATTTATTATTTACGGTTGCGAATTATGAACTATTGTCTAAAACTACGGAAAGTGCGCGTTTGTGTGGAGAAAGGCGTCTGAGCGACCCCTCGTGCGCTGCCTGAATCCAGCAAGGTCTCGCCCTATGCCGAGCGACGCGGAGATTGGAGACGGTGAATCTACAGGTCAGTGGTGCTGCATGTTTCCTGCCAAATTCCTCTGTCCATGTTCACAGGTTCGTCGTCCTAATTCGTGTCGCATTTAGCAATCTGATCTTTGCTACCTACGTACTCTCAACCCCTTCAATTATACAGTCCACTATTTTCAATAGAACCAGCTCCCTGCGCCTGGGATAAACAAAATTTTATATTTCCGCCCAAGTATATGGTGTAAGGCGCCACCAGCTAGAATCTTCGAATTTGCGATCGTCCAATCGCGATGCGCGAGCGCTCACCGTTCGCGTTGCGCAATTGTTTATCTGGTATATTTTAACTTATTCTCTCAGAATAGTGGTGACAAAGAGACAAAGTGGTGGAGACTTCCACACGGTTTTTTTTTCTGCATATTGTCTGATTCTAAGCATCGCATCCTCGTGCATGCACCACTCACTTCTCGAGTTCCTCAGATTGTGTACATTTTGAATTTTTCTTACCATGTATTTTTTTTTCTGAATCGCTTGCGATTCCTGACACCGTAAAAATAGGTTTTTTCGTATCTTCAGTCGTACCATCGTGCATATACCCATTGAATGACGAACGTAGAAATAACTTTCTTTATTCTCACTAGAATAGAGATAGGATTAGCCATACTACGGGTTCAGGTATCTTGTATTATCGTCTTCGATCATGAATATCAACTACATATAGGTACAATCCCGTACAAAAACGAACTTAAAACTGTCCTCAAGTAGATTCGCTAATTAGAAAGAGAAAAAAACATAACTGGCCAACACATACCAAAAGAAATTAAACCTTAATCGAACGAGTTAAAGTCGGATTTAGAACTGACATAAAAAACACATTAAAATTTACGACCGGGACACGAATCAACACATTTTACCCGACTAAATCAAGTAGCCATGCGATAATATGAACTACGTCGAACTAAGTCTTTTCAATTTAGGTGCTTTATAAACCCTGCTGATACTTTCGTCAATTTTAAAATAAATGTTTTACAGATTTCTTGACGAAATATCAGTATTTATAATACAGTGATAAATAAATAAATAAATAAATATTCCACAACTATCACACAACCTCATCTAGTCCCAAGCTAAGCAGAGCTTGTGTTATGGGTACCAGACAACTGATAAACATACTTATATATTTCTAAATACATACATATTATAGATATATTACACCCAGACACAGAACAAATGATCATGCTCATCACACAAACATTTGTCCTGGGTGGGAATCGAACCCACGACCCCCGGCATAGCAGTCAGGGTCACTAACCACTAGACCAACAGGCCAGTCAACATGATAGTCACAGTGATAGTTATTATACAGTAATATAAGAATTACTGAAAAAAAGAAAATTTCATCCTTGTTTCCAGTCCTGGAACAGTGATTTTTGCAATTTTTAAACGAGCACGGAGGCATGTTTACTTTCCGAGCGTTACAGCAGTACAAACGAAAAGGTGGACCAATCTCTGATTTGGTCTTACTTTTGGTGAGGACGTTTTTTGTCGCTGACTTTGTATCTAGTTGTTATTCATGATCGAAAATTATCGTTCTTGATCTACTTCATGTTATTTTCATGGCTTTATTTTATGAACCACGTTTTACTGCATTTGTACATATAACAGTCTGTGTAACTTTTTAATGTGGTAAGAGATAAAAAGGTAAATGTTCGTATAATTGTCCATCATCACGATAATTAAGGGTGCTTGTACACGGTGCATGTAACTGGAGCAAGTAAAGGTGCGGGTTACCCGCGTGAGTAACATGCGCGAGCTACTTGATCAAGTTACTCGCTTGTACTTGTACATGTTTCAAACGACTGGAGCAAGTAAACACGCGGCGCGCGCTACATGCGCAAGCTGTATGTACGCATGCATGTAGTACGTAGTACGTAGCTTGAGCATGTTGAGGCACTTGTGCGGGTTACATGCACCGTGTACAAGCACCCTAACGGCATTTCCTATTAGTGTGGCCCCATCATTAGAAGTTTGTCTGTGTCATATCTGTGTGTGTGTGGATGGAGGGGGGTAGGTAAATACATATTAAAAAAACAAATGAATTATTTTTGCTTGCTTCAATATATTGCGATTAAGTAAGTTACCACCACCGTGATTATTTTAATTATTGCTTCGATATAATTATTGTGATTAAATAGGTTTACCACCACCGTAAATATTAATAATTTTATTATAATTATTACATTATATTAATTATTATAAATCGGAGTCCGTTTTTACGCAGCGGTCGTTTATTCAAATATCTTCTTGATTGTCCTCTTCTCCATTTCTCATGCCTGTAATAAGAACGATTTCATTAGATTGAGATTTTATAATAATATTTTTTTTTAATAAAGGTTGATAATAAGAAAGATGCTCCTTTCAAGACATAAGGATTCCTCAAAGTTTCTCAATAACAAAAAAAAGGCCTCTCCTGTGGGAAGGTATGATTTCAGGAATTCAGAGAAATTACCGCTGTTGAAATAAAATAAAAGTTTAATATAAGACATGTTATATTAAATTAAATCAAGTATAATTCTGTACAGTTAAGACCTTGGCAACGGTAACTGTAACTAGCCTATTCCTGAACATTTTGGGGTTGCTCATTTAAATTACCTGTCTATCATTATGATAATTTAACATGGAGTCTGACCTCGACCAGTACCCCTAGCACGAGTTTTCACTATTTTACTTTACAGAGTTTTTCCAGTATTTACAGCGTTTCTTGTATGAAAATATGGAATAGCGCCTCAGTGTGAGAAGAAGGAACCAATTTTTCCCTTGAAAATTGTCAATTTGAAGTCGTCAAAGTTCCAGTTTACTTTACGTCTCAAATACTGAAAACTCGTGCTGTCGGTACAGTTGCTGGTAAGAAGAAACTGAGATGAGAGACTTTTGAGCTTTAAGGTCCTCATACACGGTAAGATTTATTTGTACGATCCGACGCGTCAAACCGATTGAAACGACGAATCGATGGTGAATGTCAAGATCGATCTGCAACGATTCACCGACGCCTGGTTCATCATACTTAACGATTTTCTTAATCGAAGACGATGTCGGAAATCGCAACAAAAGCTCATGAAATCACGAATACCGTAACGATGAATCGTCAGTTATCCTTCAGCTTCAAACAAGTACATGATTGATCGTTACGACTAGTCGTTTCGTGTATGAGCGACATTTTTGATGCTATCAATCGTCACCATTTTCATTAGATCGGTCGTATACACGAATCGTACCGTATATGTAGCCCATAAGACTGATTACCCAATGACAGACAAATATCTAAAAGTGACAGCTAGGAATAATGGCTATACCTAATAATTTTCGTAGCATCTACATGCTTAACCGTGAAAACGACTCTATAATGCCATTCACAATCATATATTTTCAGCTTTTTGGAGCAGTTCAAAATCTACATTTCTGTTTATAAAAGTATTATTTGACCACAGGCCTCGAAACTTAATGAAATATACATCTCTAATGATAATTTTTAAGAGAATAAAATTATCTCAAACCTCATAATTAGGTAGTTCTTCATCACAGAGGCACAGCTTCTTCCTATATCTGCGCATCATTGATGGATTACGTTTGTTTGCACGATCCCGAGCTGTAAAATGAACATAATTGGATTTAAAAAGTAAAAAAAATATATATTTATTTTAAATATATTTATAATTATATATTTAAATATTATTCCCGTTGAATCCTACTTTTATATGCAATACAATAATTGGGATCCAATGGGACACATCCTTTAATTTCAGTCACTGCTTCTATTATGCTGAAGCTACATTGGGCAGCGATTTGGGACGCGACTGGAAGGGCGAAACGAGTTCCACATTGTATCGCCGATGTACGGTATAGCCGAATACGTGAGTATTCAATTATTTATTTTAATTGCTCAAGAATCGCAGATCGCGTCACGGCCTGCTATAGCCTCAGCGTTATTTATATTCCAAATAATGTTCTCGCATAGCCACATTCCTAATCTGTCGTTCAAAGTTTTAGGATTGTAATAACATCACTGTGACAGCGAGCTTCGCAGCGTTTATTTCATAGGAAGAGGAGTAGCTTAATAATTATAAAGTACGATTATTAATTGTAGTCAGTAATATAAATTTCCTTGTATTAGTGAGAGTTTGATTTGTCATTTTACTGACTACGATTAAAAATCGTATTTTAGCTACACAAGTGATTCTGGAGTTTAAGCCTTGCTTGTTGATGTTGGTATGTGAATTGGCTCTCGGAAAGCACGTAAAGTCGTTGGTTCCGGCTGTCGGTTTTGTTACCCTATTTCATGTTTCATCGGCTAGCCTGCCGGGATCGCGGGACTGCCTCACCAGGTTAACGTGACCCCCTAAACGTAAAGAGCTGTTTGAAATATACCGTGGATTTAAGTCAGTATAAGTCTGACAGTCCGCCCTGCCCCGCCTGGGTGGGAGGACTCATTTATTGTAGTAACCACGATAAAAAAAGCTCAGGGCTTAACTTACCGCGCGAGATAGGACTGAGATATTGTAAGAATTCTTTAATCACAGAACAATCTTCTTTTGGTTTCTCTTCTCCTGGTACCTCTGTGGCAAATGAAAAGTAATCGTTACAGTGGGTTGTTGTTAGTTCGCCACAAAAATAATTGCCTGCTAAAAAAGGATTGTATATATCAACCAGAGGTTACTACAACGATCAGATTGACGGTTCTTCGGAGCATCGCATTTTTTTGTGTACACAATGCGCTGTATGATATTGAATATCAAAAAAAAAAGTGTCAACCGAGTTACGGTACACGGCGTCGAGTATTTCTCTACCGAATCGGTTTTTTGCAGGATTCGGTTTAGTGGCAACAGTAGTAAAGTTTCGTGGTAACTGAAGTGTTCAAAACATGTCTTATCTCTTATTTTTTTATTATTACTCACCTTTTGGAGTGTCCTGTCCTTTGTTATCACCACCCTTTCCACCGGCACCGTCTGGAATGACAGGAAAAAAAACATGATATACATAGTTAGTTGGTCTTCCCGAGGGAAGAGTTGAGCTACCTTTTAAGCCGGAGGGCAGGCTATTTTGATTCATATACAATTATTATCCGAAGAGTGAATATGTCTTATCTCTTATTTTTTTACTACTTACCTTTCGGAGTGTCCTGTCCTTTATTATCACCGCCCTTTCCACCGGCGCCGTCTGGAATGACAGAACGAAAACATGATACACATAGTTTGTTGGTCTTTCCGAGGGAAGAGTTAAGTTACATCGTAAACCGGAGGGCAGACTATTTTTATTCATGTTCATTCATCCCTTTTTTTTACTACTTACCTTTTGGAGTGTCCTGTCCTTTGTTATCACCGCCCTTTCCACCGGCGTCGTCTGGAATGACAGGACGAAAACATGATATACATTGATTGTTGGTCATTCCGAGGGAAGAGTTGAGCTACATCTTAAGCCGGAGAGCAGGCTATTTTGATTCATGTACAATTATTATCCGAAGGGTGAATATGTCTTATCTCTTATTATCTTTTACTACTCACCTTTTGGAGTGTCCTGGCCTTTGTTATCACCGCCCTTTCCACCGGCGCCGTCTGGAATGATAAGACGAAAACACGATATATGGAATTTGTTGGTCTTTCCGAGGGGAGAGCTGAGCTACCTCTTAAGCCGGAGGGCAAGCTATTTTAATTCGTGTTCATTCATCTCTTTTTTTCTATTACTCACCTTTTGGAGTGTCCTGTCCTTTGTTATCACCGCCCTTTCCACCGGAGCCGTCTGGAATGACAGGAAGAAAACATGATATACATAGTTTGCGGTCCTTCCGAAGGGAGATTTGAGCTACATCTTCAGCTGGAGGACAGGCTATTTTGATTCATGTACAATTATTATGCAAAAGGTGAATATGTCTTATCTCTTATTTTTACTAGTTACCTTTCGGAGTGTCCTGTCCTTTGTTATCACCGCCCTTTCCACCGGCGCCGTCTAGAATGACAGGACAAGAACATGATATACATAGTTTGTTGGTCCCTCCGAGGGAAGAGTTGAGCTACCTCTTAAGCTTACCTCTTCAGCCGATAGGCAGTCTTTTTAAAGTCATGTATAATTGTTATTCAAAGGGTGAATAGTTTAATAATTATACAACAGGTCTTGATTCGGTCTGTACTTTAAAAAGGTTGCTTGCACAAATCTGTCAATGAAATCATTCTATATTTGGGGTTTCAATCAACCTAATCGCCCTTTATGGTTTTAAGCCGCTCTTATGGAAACGTGCATTCAAAAGTAGTGTTTGTTAATTTTGGATTTAAAGCCCAACTGTCGCAAACATTTGAATACTCAAAAACGGCTCTTTTCTGTTGCAGACCGGTTCATAATGAACATTTACCCGGCATCCAAATAAAAAAATAATTATGAAACTCTATGTTGCAATAATAATATCTTTTGGGTTTGGGATTGGACCCCACAAGAACAATCATTTTATTGACAGATTTGAGCATGCCTTCTCCTCTTTATGTTTGTACAGACCGAAACCGGAAAAACTGCATTGTGAAGTTTTCAAGACATGCCTTATCTCTTATTTTTTTTTATTACTCACCTTTTGGAGTGTCTTGTCCCTTGTTATCACCGCCCTTTCCACCGTCGCCGTCTGGAATGACAGAACGAAAACATGATATACATAGTTTGTTGGTCTTTCCGAGGGAAGAGTTAAGTGACATCGTAAACCAGAGGGAAGACTATTTTTATTCATGTACAATTATTATCCGAAGAGTCAATATGTCTCATCTCTTATTCTTTTACTACTTACCTTTTGGAGTGTCCTGGCCTTTGTTATCACCGCCCTTTCCACCGGCGCCGTCTGGAATGACAGGACGAAAACATGATATACATTGATTGTTTGTCATTCCGAAGGAAGGTTGAGCTACATTTATAGCCGGAGAGCTTGCTATTATGATTCATGTACAATTATTATAAAAAAGGTTAATATGTCTTATCTCTTATAATTTTTTCCTACTCACCTTTTGGAGTGTCCTGTCCTTTGTTATCACCGCCCTTTCCACCGGCGCCGTCTGGAATGACAGGACGAAAACATGATATACATAGTTTGCGGTCCTTCCGAGGGGAGAGTTGCGCTACATTTTAAGCCGGAGAGCAGGCTATTATGATTCATGTACAATTATTATCAAAAACTTTTATATGTCTTATCTCCTATATTTTTTTCCTACTCACCTTTTGGAGTGTCCTGTCCTTTGTTATCACCGCCCTTTCCACCGGCGCCGTCTGGAATGACAGAAAGAAAACATGATATATATTGATTGTTGGTCTTTCCGAAGGAAGAGTTGAGCTACGTCTTAAGGCGGAGAGCAGGCTATTTTGACTCATGTACAATTACTATCAAAAAGGTTAATATGTCTTATCTCTTATTATTTTTTACTACTCACCTTTTGGAGTGTCCTGTCCTTTGTTATCACCGCCCTTTCCACCGTCGCCGTCTGGAATGACAAGACGAAAACATGATAAATATACATAGTTTGTTGGTCTTTCCGAGGGAAGAGTTGAGCTACATCTTAAGCCGGAGAGCAGGCTATTATGATTCATGTACAATTATTATCAAAAAGGTTAATATATAATATTCCACAACTATCACACAACGCCATCTAGTCCCAAGCTAAGCAGAGCTTGTGTTATGGGTACTAGACAACTGATAAACATACTTATATATTTCTAAATACATACATATTTTAGATAAATTACACCCAGACACAGAACAAATGATCGTGCTCATCACACAAACATTTGTCCTGGGTGGGAATCGAACCCACGACCTCCGGCATAGCAGTCAGGGTCACTAACCACTAGACCAACAGGCCAGTCAAATAATAAATATATAAATTAATATATCTTGTCTCTTATTATTTTTGACTTCTCACCTTTTGGAGTGTCCTGTCCTTTGTTATCACCGCCCTTTCCACCGTCGCCGTCTGGAATGACAGGATGAAAACATGATATACATAGTTTGTTGGTTTTCCCGAAGGAAGAGTTGAGCTACATCTTAAACCGGAGAGCAGGCTATTATGATACATGTACAATTATTATCAAAAAGGTTAATATTATGTGTTATCGCTTATTTTTTTCCAAGTTACCTTTCGGAGTGTCCTGTCCTTTGTTATCACCGCCCTTTCCACCGGCGCCGTCTGGAATGACAGGATGAAAACATGATATACATAGTTTGTTGGTTTTTCCGAAGAAAGAGTTGAGCTACATCTTAAGCCGGAGAGCAGGCTATTCTGATTCATGTACAATTATTTTCCGAAGGGTCAATATGTCTTATCTCTTATTATCTCTTACTACTCACCTTTTGGAGTGTCCTGTCCTTTGTTATCACCGCCCTTTCCACCAGAGCCGTCTGGAATGACAGGACGAAAACATAATATACATTGATTGTGGTCTTTCCGAAGGAAGAGTTGAGCTACATCTTAAGCCGGAGAGCAGGCTATTTTATGCAAAGGTTGAATATGTCTTATCTCTTTTTTTTTACTAGTTACCTTTCGGAGTGTCCTGTCCTTTGTTATCACCGCCCTTTCCACCGTCGCCGTCTGGAATGACAAGACGAAAACATGATAAATATACATAGTTTGTTGGTCTTTCCGAGGGAAGAGTTGAGCTACATCTTAAGCCGGAGAGCAGGCTTTTTAGATTCATATACAATTATTATGCAAAGGGTGAATATGTCTTTACCCTTTTTTTTACTAGTTACCTTTCGGAGTGTCCTGTCCTTTGTTATCACCGCCCTTTCCACCGGCGCCGTCTGGAATGACAGGAAGTAAACATGATATATATAGTTTGCGGTCCTTCCGAGGGGAGAGTTAAGCTACCTCTTAAGCCGGAGGGCAGGCTATTTTGATTCATATACAATTATTATGCAAAGGGTGAATATGTCTTTACACTTTTTTTTTACTAGTTACCTTTCGGAGTGTCCTGTCCTTTGTTATCACCGCCCTTTCCACCGGCGCCGTCTGGAATGACAGGAAGTAATCATGATATACATAGTTTGTTGGTTTTCCCGAAGGAAGACTTGAGCTACATCTTAAACCGGGGAGCAGGCTATTATGATACATGTACAATTATTATCAAAAAGGTTAATATTATGTGTTATCGCTTATTTTTTTCCAAGTTACCTTTCGGAGTGTCCTGTCCTTTGTTATCACCGCCTTTTCCACCGGCGCCGTCTGGAATGACAGGATGAAAACATGATATACATAGTTTGTTGGTTTTTCCGAAGAAAGAGTTGAGCTTTACTTAAGCCGGAGAGCAGGCTATTTTGATTCATGTACAATTATTTTCCGAAGGGTCAATATGTCTTATCTCTTATTATCTCTTACTACTCACCTTTTGGAGTGTCCTGTCCTTTGTTATCACCGCCCTTTCCACCAGAGCCGTCTGGAATGACAGGACGAAAACATAATATACATTGATTGTGGTCTTTCCGAAGGAAGAGTTGAGCTACATCTTAAGCCGGAGAGCAGGCTATTTTGATTCATGTACAATTACTATCAAAAAGGTTAATATGACTTATCTCTTATTATTTTTTACTACTCACCTTTTGGAGTGTCCTGTCCTTTGTTATCACCGCCCTTTCCACCGTCGCCGTCTGGAATGACAGGATGAAAACATGATATAGATAGTTTGTTGGTCATTCCGAGGGAAGAGTTGAGCTACATCTTAAGCTGGAGGGCAGGCTATTTTATGCAAAGGTTGAATATGTCTTATCTCTTTTTTTTTACTAGTTACCTTTCGGAGTGTCCTGTCCTTTGTTATCACCGCCCTTTCCACCGTCGCCGTCTGGAATGACAGGAAGTAAACATGATATACATAGTTTGTTGGTTTTCCCGAAGGAAGAGTTGAGCTACATCTTAAACCGGAGAGCAGGCTATTTTGATTCATGTACAATTATTTTCCGAAGGGTCAATATTTCTTATCTCTTATTATCTCTTACTACTCACCTTTTGGAGTGTCCTGTCCTTTGTTATCACCGCCCTTTCCACCAGCGCCGTCTGGATTGACAGGACGAAAACATGATATACATTGATTGTTGGTCTTTCCGAAGGAAGAGTTGAGCTACATCTTAAGCTGGAGAGCAGGCTATTTTGACTCATGTACAATTACTATCAAAAAGGTGAATATGTCTTATCTCTTATTATTTTTTACTACTCACCTTTTGGAGTGTCCTGTCCTTTGTTATCACCGCCCTTTCCACCGGCGCCGTCTGGAATGACAGGACGAAAACATGATATACATAGTTTGTTGGTCATTCCGAGGGGAGAGTGGAGCTACCTCTTAAGCCGAAGTAAGCTATTTTGATTCATGCACAATTATTATCCGAAGTGTCAATAAGTCTTAACTCTTATTTTTTTAATTACTCACCTTTTGGAGTGTCCTGTCCTTTGTTATCACCGCCCTTTCCACCGGCGCCGTCTGGAATGACAGGAAGTAAACATGATATACTTAGTTTGAGGTCCTTCCGAGCGGAGAGTTGAGCTACATCTTTAGCCGGAGAGCAGGCTATTTTATGCAAAGGTTGAATATGTCTTATCTCTTTTTTTTTACTAGTTACCTTTCGGAGTGTCCTGTCCTTTGTTATCACCGCCCTTTCCACCGTCGCCGTCTGGAACGACAGGACGAAAACATGATATACATAGTTTGTTGGTTTTTCCGAGGGAAGAGTTGAGCTACCTCTTAAGCCGGAGGGCAGGCTATTTAGATTCATATACAATTATTATGCAAAGGGTGACTAAGTCCTATCTCTTTTTTATTACTAGTTACCTTTCGGAGTGTCCTGTCCTTTGTTGTCACCGCCCTTTCCACCGGAACCGTCTGGAATTACAGAAAGAAAACATGATTTACATAGTTTGCGGTCCTTCCGAAGAAAGAGTTGAGCTACATCTTAAGCCGGAGAGCAGGCTATTTTGATTCATGTACAATTACTATCAAAAAGGTTAATATGACTTATCTCTTATTATTTTTTACTACTCACCTTTTGGAGTGTCCTGTCCTTTGTTATCACCGCCCTTTCCACCGGCGCCGTCTGGAAAGACAGGACGAAAACATGATATACATAGTTTGTTGGTCATTCCGAGGGAAGAGTTGAGCTACATCTTAAGCCGGAGAGCAGGCTATTTTGATTCATGTACAATTACTATCAAAAAGTTTAATATGACTTATCTCTTATTATTTTTTACTACTCACCTTTTGGAGTGTCCTGTCCTTTGTTATCACCGCCCTTTCCACCGTCGCCGTCTGGAAAGACAGGACGAAAACATGATATAGATACTTTGTTGGTCATTCCGAGGGAAGAGTTGAGCTACATCTTAAGCTGGAGGGCAGGTTTTTAGATTCATTTACAATTATTATGCAAAGGGTGAATAGTTTAATAATTATACAACAGGTCTTGATTCGGTCTGTACTATAAAAAGGTTGCTTGCACAAATTTGTCAATGAAATCATTCTATATTCGGGGTTTCAATCAACCTAATCGTCCTTTATGGTTTTAGGCCGCTCTTTTGGAAACGTGCTTCCAAAAGTAGTGTTTGTAAATATTGGATTTAAAGCCCAACTGTCGCAAACATTTGTATACTCAAAAACGGCTCTTTTCTGTTGATGACCGGTTCAAAATAAACATTTACCCGGCATCCAAATAAAAAAATAATTATGAAAGTCTATGTTTCAATAATAATATCTTTTGGGTTTGGGATTGGACCCCACAAGAACAATCATTTTATTGACAGATTTGAGCATGCCTTCTCCTCTTTATGTTTGTACAGACCGAAACAGGACAAAATGCATTGTGAAGTGTTAAAAACATGTATTATCTCTTTTTTTTAAATTACTTACCTTTTGGAGTATCCTGTCCTTTGTTATCACCGCCCTTTACACCGTCGCCGTCTGGAATGACACGACGAAAGCATGATATACATAGTTTGTTGGTCTTTCCGAGGGAAGAGTCGAGCTACATCTTTAGCCGGAGGGCAGGCTATTTTGATTCATGTACAATTATTATCCGAAGAGTAAATATGTCTTATCTCTTACTTTTTTGACTACTTACCTTTTGGAGTGTCCTGGCCTTTGTTATCACCGCCCTTTCCACCGGCGCCGTCTGGAATGTCAGGAAGAAAACATGATGCATATAGTTTGTAGGTCGTTCCGAGGGGAGAGTTGAGCTACCTCTTAAGCCGGAAGGCAGACTATTTTGATTCATGAGCAATTATTATCCAAAGGGTGAATAGTTTACGGCAGCGATAGGCAGAGACCTCTCGCGCCCGGCCTTGGTTGCATTATACAACAATGCATGCTTCGGTCTGTTTGTACAGACCGGAACCGGAAACATTGCATTGTGAAGTTTTCAAAACATGCCTTATCTCTTATTTTTTTTTATTACTCACCTTTTGGAGTATCCTGTCCTTTGTTATCACCGCCCTTTCCACCGTCGCCGTCTGGAATGTTAGAACGAAATATACATAGTTTGTTGGTCTTTCCGAGGGAAGAGTTAAGTTACATCGTAAGCCGGAGGGCAGTTGGTGCCGCACCTGTGGAACATCGGGTACGACTGGGTGCTGCGCGACGACCTGCCTGACGGCGTCAGCGTAGTATGCTACGCTGACGACACGCTCGTCCTGGCACAGGGAGAGTCGCACCAGGCAGCGGCCGACTTGGCGACGCGAGCGGTCGCGACAGTCGTGGAGAGGAGCCGGCGGTTGGGACTCGACGTGGCGCTGCACAAGACGGAGGCCATGTGTTTTCATGGCCGCGTCAACGCGCCAACGTCGGGTTACAGCATCACGGTGGGAGGAGTTCGCATCGGCGTCTTGAGGACGATGAAGTACCTGGGACTCGTCCTCGACAGCCGGTGGAACTTCCGGGAGAGAAGTCGAGGCGCGGCGGGAAGAGCTCCGGCGCGATCTCAGGGCAGTATGGAGGTCACGACTGTCGCGACCGACGGCCGGGCACGCCGCAATAGCGGCGATAAGACCCCTCTTTGAGGAGTGGCTGGAGAGACGTCATGGCGTCCTTTCCTACCGCATGACGCAGGTCCTCACCGGACATGGATGTTTCGGGAGGTACCTGTGTCTGATGAGAAAGGAGGAAACGCCTGGGTGTCACCACTGCGTAGATCGCCCGGAGGACACAGTCGAGCATACGGTGCAGGATTGCCCCGCTTGGGTTGCCCCGCTTGGGCGGAGCACCGACGTGTCCTCACGGCGACGATAGGCGGAGACCTCTCGCACCCGGCATAGGTTGCGGCCATGCTGCGGAGCGAGACGGAGTAGGAAGTGGTCGCCTCCTTCTGCGAAGCAGTCATGCTCGCGAAGTAGGAGGCGGCCCGCGTGAGAGAGAGGACAAGGTCCTCCTTCCGCCCCAACCGCAGTGGTGTACGCCCACGGCGCCGTACGTCGCAAGACGATCTCCGGCCACCGTAAGCACGGGCATGCGGGCGGCGAGTAAAGTGCAACTCGCCGCCCGACCATGGACCATGCCCGGGTCGACAGCGCGTCGTGTTCCACGCGCGCCTCAAAGAGCGTCAGCACAATGACGAGGCCACCTCTCAGAGGGCTAAAGCCTGCCGGGGTCGCGGAATTGAAGGACACCGTGGATTTTAGTCAGTACAAGTTTGACAGTACCTCTCGCCCTGCCCGGGGTGGGAGGTCTCATTTGATGATTTTACCACATAAAAAAAAAAAAATTGCCGGAGGGCAGACTATTTTTATTCATGTACAATTATTATCCGAAGAGTCAATATGTCTTATCTCTTATTCTTTTACTACTTACCTTTTGGAGTGTCCTGTCCTTTGTTATCACCGCCTTTTCCACCGGAGCCGTCTGGAATTACACGAAGAAAACATGATTTACATAGTTTGTTGGTCTTTCCGAGGGAAGAGTTAAGTTACATCGTAAGCCGGAGGGCAGGCTATTTACATTCATGTACAATTATTATCCGAAGGGTCAATATGTCTTAACTCTTATTTTTTTTATTACCCACCTTTTGGAGTGTCCTGTCCTTTGTTATCACCGCCCTTTCCACCGTCGCCGTCTGGAATGACAGGACGAAAACATGATATACATAGTTTGTTGGTCTTTCCGAGGGAAGTCTTGAGCTACATCTTAAGATAGAGGGCAGGCTATTTTGATTCATATACAATTATTATGCAAAGGGTGACTAAGTCTTATCTCTTTTTTTATTACTAGTTACCTTTCGGAGTGTCCTGTCCTTTGTTATCACCGCCCTTTCCACCGGCGCCGTCTGGAATGACAGGAAGAAAACATGATAAACATAGTTTGCGGTCCCTGCGAGGGGAGAGTTGAGCTACATCTTAAGCCGGAGAGCAGGCTATTATGATTCATGTACAATTATTATCCGAAGAGTCAATATGTCTTATCTCTTATTCTTTTACTACTTACCTTTTGGAGTGTCCTGTCCTTTGTTATCACCGCCTTTTCCACCGGAGCCGTCTGGAATTACAGGAAGAAAACATGATTTACATAGTTTGTTGGTCTTTCCGAGGGAAGAGTTAAGTTACATCGTAAGCCGGAGGGCAGGCTATTTTCATTCATGTACAATTATTATCCGAAGGGTCAATATGTCTTAACTCTTATTTTTTTTATTACTCACCTTTTGGAGTGTCCTGTCCTTTGTTATCACCGCCCTTTCCACCGTCGCCGTCTGGAATAACAGGACGAAAACATGATATACATAGTTTGTTGGTCCTTCCGAGGGGAGAGTTGAGCTACATCTTAAGCCGGAGAGCAGACTATTACGATTCATGTACAATTATTATCAAAAAGGTTAATATTGTGTCTTATCTCTTATTTTTATCCAAGTTACCTTTCGGAGTGTCCTGTCCTTTGTTATCACCGCCCTTTCCACCGGCGCCGTCTGGAATGACAGGAAGAAAACATGATATACATAGTTTGCGGTCACTGCGAGGGTAGAGTTGAGCTACCTCTTAAGCCGGAGGGCAGGCTATTTTGATTCATGTACAATTATTATCCGAAGGGTCAATATGTCTTAACTCTTATTTTTTTTATTACTCACCTTTTGGAGTGTCCTGTCCTTTGTTATCACCGCCCTTTCCACCGTCGCCGTCTGGAATAACAGGACGAAAACATGATATACATAGTTTGTTGGTCTTTCCGAGGGAAGTCTTGATCTACATCTTAAGATGGAGGGCAGGCTGTTTTGATTTATATACAATTATTATGCAAAGGGTGACTAAGTCTTATCTCTTTTTTATTACTAGTTACCTTTCGGAGTGTCCTGTCCTTTGTTATCACCGCCTTTTCCACCGGAGCCGTCTGGAATTACAGGAAGAAGACATGATTTACATACTTTGCGGTCCTTCCGAGGGGAGAGTTGAGCTACATCTTAAGCCGGAGAGCAGACTATTATGATTCATGTACAATTATTATCAAAAAGTTTAATATTATGTGTTATCTCTTATTTTTTTCCAAGTTACCTTTCGGAGTGTCCTGTCCTTTGTTATCACCGCCTTTTCCACCGGAGCCGTCTGGAATTACAGGAAGAAAACATGATTTACATAGTTTGTTGGTCTTTCCGAGGGAAGAGTTAAGTTACATCGTAAGCCGGAGGGCAGGCTATTTTCATTCATGTACAATTATTATCCGAAGGGTCAATATGTCTTAACTCTTATTTTTTTTATTACTCACCTTTTGGAGTGTCCTGTCCTTTGTTATCACCGCCCTTTCCACCGTCGCCGTCTGGAATAACAGGACGAAAACATGATATACATAGTTTGTTGGTCTTTCCGAGGGAAGTCTTGAGCTACATCTTAAGATGGAGGGCAGGCTGTTTTGATTTATATACAATTATTATGCAAAGGGTGACTAAGTCTTATCTCTTTTTTATTACTAGTTACCTTTCGGAGTGTCCTGTCCTTTGTTATCACCGCCTTTTCCACCGGAGCCGTCTGGAATTACAGGAAGAAGACATGATTTACATACTTTGCGGTCCTTCCGAGGGGAGAGTTGAGCTACATCTTAAGCCGGAGAGCAGACTATTATGATTCATGTACAATTATTATCAAAAAGTTTAATATTATGTGTTATCTCTTATTTTTTTCCAAGTTACCTTTCGGAGTGTCCTGTCCTTTGTTATCACCGCCTTTTCCACCGGAGCCGTCTGGAATTACAGGAAGAAAACATGATTTACATAGTTTGTTGGTCTTTCCGAGGGAAGAGTTAAGTTACATCGTAAGCCGGAGGGCAGGCTATTTTCATTCATGTACAATTATTATCCGAAGGGTCAATATGTCTTAACTCTTATTTTTTTTATTACTCACCTTTTGAAGTGTCCTGTCCTTTGTTATCACCGCCCTTTCCACCGTCGCCGTCTGGAATGACAGGACGAAAACATGATATACATAGTTTGTTGGTCTTTCCGAGGGAAGTCTTGAGCTACATCTTAAGATGGAGGGCAGGCTGTTTTGATTTATATACAATTATTATGCAAAGGGTGACTAAGTCTTATTTCTTTTTTATTACTAGTTACCTTTCGGAGTGTCCTGTCCTTTGTTATCACCGCCTTTTCCACCGGAGCCGTCTGGAATTACAGGAAGAAGACATGATTTACATACTTTGCGGTCCTTCCGAGGGGAGAGTTGAGCTACATCTTAAGCCGGAGAGCAGACTATTACGATTCATGTACAATTATTATCAAAAAGGTTAATATTATGTGTTATCTCTTATTTTTTTCCAAGTTACCTTTCGGAGTGTCCTGTCCTTTGTTATCACCGCCCTTTCCACCGGCGCCGTCTGGAATGACAGGAAGAAAACATGATAAACATAGTTTGCGGTCCCTGCGAGGGGAGAGTTGAGCTACCTCCTAAGCCGGAGGGCAGGATATTCTGATTCATGTACAATTATTATCCGAAAGGTGAATATGTCTTATCTTTAATCAGCGACCTCTCATGCCCGGCATCAGTTGCATTATACAACAATTCTTGCTTCGGTCTGTTTGTGCAGACCGGAACTGGACACATTGCATTGTGAAGTTTTCAAAACATGCCTTATCTCTTATTTTTTTTATTACTCACCTTTTGGAGTGTCCTGTCCTTTGTTATCACCGCCTTTTCCACCGGAGCCGTCTGGAATTACAGGAAGAAGACATGATTTACATACTTTGCGGTCCTTCCGAGGGGAGAGTTGAGCTACATCTTAAGCCGGAGAGCAGACTATTACGATTCATGTACAATTATTATCAAAAAGGTTAATATTATGTGTTATCTCTTATTTTTTTCCAAGTTACCTTTCGGAGTGTCCTGTCCTTTGTTATCACCCGCCCTTTCCACCGGCGCCGTCTGGAATGACAGGAAGAAAACATGATAAACATAGTTTGCGGTCCCTGCGAGGGGAGAGTTGAGCTACCTTGTAATTGTTATTGTATTATTATTATTATTTTTTTAAATTATTTCTGTGTGTGTGTCCTATATCGAATAAATGATTTTCTATTCTATTCTATTCTATTCTATTCTACCTCCTAAGCCGGAGGGCAGGATATTCTGATTCATGTACAATTATTATCCGAAAGGTGAATATGTCTTATCTTTAATCAGCGACCTGTCATGCCCGGCATCAGTTGCATTATACAACAATTCTTGCTCCGGTCTGTTTGTGCAGACCGGAACTGGACACATTGCATTGTGAAGTTTTCAAAACATGCCTTATCTCTTATTTTTTTTATTACTCACCTTTTGGAGTGTCCTGTCCTTTGTTATCACCGCCCTTTCCACCGTCGCCGTCTGGAATAACAGGACGAAAACATGATATACATAGTTTGTTGGTCCTTCCAAGGGGAGAGTTGAGCTACATCTTAAGCCGGAGAGCAGACTATTACGATTCATGTACAATTATTATCAAAAAGGTTAATATTATGTGTTATCTCTTATTTTTTTCCAAGTTACCTTTCGGAGTGTCCTGTCCTTTGTTATCACCACCGCCTTTTCCACCGGAGCCGTCTGGAATTACAGGACGAAAACATGATATACATAGTTTGTTGGTCTTTCCGAGGGAAGTGTTGAGCTACATCTTAAGATGGAGGGCAGGCTATTTTGATTCATATACAATTATTATGCAAAGGGTGACTAAGTCCTTATCTCTTTTTTATTACTAGTTACCTTTCAGAGTGTCCTGTCCTTTATTATCAACCGCCCTTTCCACCGGAGCCGTCTGGAATTACAGGAAGAAGACATGATTTACATACTTTGGCGGTCCTTCCGAGGGGAGAGTTGAGCTACATCTTAAGCCGGAGAGCAGACTATTACGATTCATGTACAATTATTATCAAAAAGGTTAAAATTATGTGTTATCTCTTATTTTTTTCCAAGTTACCTTTCGGAGTGTCCTGTCCTTTGTTATCACCGTCCTTTCCACCGGCGCCGTCTGGAATGACAGGAAGAAAACATGATAAACATAGTTTGCGGTCCCTGCGAGGGGAGAGTTGAGCTACCTCCTAAGCCGGAGGGCAGGATATTCTGATTCATGTACAATTATTATCCGAAAGGTGAATATGTCTTATCTCTTATCAGCGACCACTCACGCCCGGCATCGGTTGCATTATACAACAATTCTTGCTTCGGTCTGTTTGTGCAGACCGGAACCGGACACATTGAATTGTGAAGTTTTCAAAACATGCCTTATGTCTTATTTTTTTTATTACTCACCTTTTGGAGTGTCCTGTCCTTTGTTATCACCGCCCTTTCCCACCGTCGCCGTCTGGAATGACAGGACGAAAACATGATATACATAGTTTGTTGGTCTTTCCGAGGGAAGAGTTAACTTACATCGTAAGCCGGAGGGCAGACTATTTTTATTCATGTACAATTATTATCCGAAGAGTCAATATGTCTTATCTCTTATTCTTTTACTACTTACCTTTTGGGAGTGTCCTGTCCTTTGTTATCGCCGCCCTTTCCACCAGCGCCGTCTGGAATGACAGGACGAAAAAATTATTATACATACATAGTTTTGTTGGTCTTTCCGAGGGAAGAGTTAAGTTACATCGTAAGCCGGAGGGCAGACTATTTTTATTCATGTACAATTATTATCCGAAGAGTCAATATGTCTTATCTCTTATTCTTTTACTACTTACCTTTTGGAGTGTCCTGTCCTTTGTTATCGCCGCCCTTTCCACCAGCGCCGTCTGGAATGACAAGACGAAAACATGATATACATAGTTTGTTGGTCTTTCCGAGGGAAGAGTTAAGTTACATCGTAAGCCGGAGGGCAGGCTATTTTCATTCATGTACAATTATTATCCGAAGGGTCAATATGTCTTAACTCTTATTTTTTTTTATTACTCACCTTTTGGAGTGTCCTGTCCTTTGTTATCACCGCCCTTTCCACCGTCGCCGTCTGGAATGACAGGACGAAAACATGATTTACATAGTTTGCGGTGCTTCCGAGGGGAGAGTTGAGCTATATCTTAAGCTGGAGAGCAGGCTATTATGATTCATGTACAATTATTATCAAAAGGTTAATATTATGTGTTATCGCTTATTTTTTTCCAAGTTACCTTTCGGAGTGTCCTGTCCTTTGTTATCACCGCCCTTTCCACCGGCGCCGTCCTGGAATGACAGGAAGAAAACATGATATACATAGTTTGCGGTCCTGCGAGGGGAGAGTTGAGCTACCTCTTAAGCCGGAGGGCAAGGCTATTTTGATTCATGTACAATTATTATCCGAAGGGTCAATAATGTCTTAACTCTTATTTTTTTTTATTACTCACCTTTGGAGTGTCCTGTCCTTTGTTATCACCGCCCTTTCCAACCGTCGCCGTCTGGAATGACAGGACGAAAACATGATATACATAGTTTGTTGGTCTTTCCGAGGGAAGTGTTGAGCTACATCTTTGATGGAGGGCAGGCTATTTTGATTCATATACAATTATTATGCAAAGGGTCACTAAGTCTTATCTCTTTTTTATTACTAGTTACCTTTCGGAGTGTCCTGTCCTTTGTTTATCACCGCCCTTTCCACCGGAGCCGTCTGGAATTACAGGAAGAAAACATGATTTACATAGTTTGTGGTCCTTCCGAGGGGAGAGTTGAGCTGCATCTTAAGCCGGAGCGCAGGCTATTATGATTCATGTACAATTATTATCAAAAAGGTTAATATTATGTGTTATCGCTTATTTTTTTCCAAGTTACCTTTCGGAGTGTCCTGTCCTTTGTTATCACCGCCCTTTTCACAACCGGCGCCGTCTGGAATGACAGGAAGAAAAAATGATATACATAGTTTGCGGTCCCTGCGAGGGGAGAGTTGAGCTACCTCCTAAGCCGGAGGGCAGGCTAATTTGATTCATGTACAATTATTATCCGAAAGGTGAATATGTCTTATCTCTTATCAGCGACCACTCACGCCCGGCATCGGTTGCATTATACAACAATTCTTGCTTCGGTCTGTTTGTGCAGACCGGAACCGGACACATTGAATTGTGAAGTTTTCAAAACATGCCTTATGTCTTATTTTTTTTATTACTCACCTTTTGGAGTGTCCTGTCCTTTGTTATCACCGCCTTTTCCACCGTCGCCGTCTGGAATGACAGGACGAAAACATGATATACATAGTTTGTTGGTCTTTCCGAGGGAAGAGTTAAGTTACATCGTAAGCCGGAGGGCAGACTATTTTTATTCATGTACAATTATTATCCGAAGAGTCAATATAACTTATCTCTTATTCTTTTACTACTTACCTTTTGGAGTGTCCTGTCCTTTGTTATCGCCGCCCTTTCCACCAGCGCCGTCTGGAATGACAGGACGAAAACATGATATACATAGTTTGTTGGTCTTTCCGAGGGAAGAGTTAAGTTACATCGTAAGCCGGAGGGCAGACTATTTTTATTCATGTACAATTATTATCCGAAGAGTCAATATGTCTTATCTCTTATTCTTTTACTACTTACCTTGTTGGAGTGTCCTGTCCTTTGTTATCGCCGCCCTTTTCCACCAGCGCCGTCTGGAATGACAAGACGAAAACATGATATACATAGTTTGTTGGTCTTTCCGAGGGAAGAGTTAAGTTACATCGTAAGCCGGAGGGGCAGGCTATTTCATTCATGTACAATTATTATCCGAAGGGTCAATATGTCTTAACTCTTATTTTTTTTATTACTCACCTTTTGGAGTGTCCTGTCCTTTGTTATCACCGCCCTTTCCACCGTCGCCGTCTGGAATAACAGGACGAAAACATGATATACATAGTTTGTTGGTCTTTCCGAGGGAAGTCTTGAGCTACATCTTAAGATGGAGGGCAGGCTGTTTTGATTTATATACAATTATTATGCAAAGGGTGACTAAGTCTTATCTCTTTTTTATTACTAGTTACCTTTCGGAGTGTCCTGTCCTTTGTTATCACCGCCTTTTCCACCGGAGCCGTCTGGAATTACAGGAAGAAGACATGATTTACATACTTTGCGGTCCTTCCGAGGGGAGAGTTGAGCTACATCTTAAGCCGGAGAGCAGACTATTATGATTCATGTACAATTATTATCAAAAAGTTTAATATTATGTGTTATCTCTTATTTTTTTCCAAGTTACCTTTCGGAGTGTCCTGTCCTTTGTTATCACCGCCTTTCCACCGGAGCCGTCTGGAATTACAGGAAGAAAACATGATTTACATAGTTTGTTGGTCCTTTCCGAGGGAAGAGTTAAGCTACCATCGTAAGCCGGAGGGCAGGCTATTTTCATTCATGTACAATTATTATCCGAAGGGTCAATATGTCTTAACTCTTATTTTTTTTATTACTCACCTTTTGAAGTGTCCTGTCCTTTGTTATCACCGCCCTTTCCACCGTCGCCGTCTGGAATGACAGGACGAAAACATGATATACATAGTTTGTTGGTCTTTCCGAGGGAAGTCTTGAGCTACATCTTAAGATGGAGGGCAGGCTGTTTTGATTCATATACAATTATTATGCAAAGGGTGACTAAGTCTTATTCTTTTTTTATTACTAGTTACCTTTCGGAGTGTCCTGTCCTTTGTTATCACCGCCTTTTCCACCGGAGCCGTCTGGAATTACAGGAAGAAGACATGATTTACATACTTTGCGGTCCTTCCGAGGGGAGAGTTGAGCTACATCTTAAGCCGGAGAGCAGACTATTACGATTCATGTACAATTATTATCAAAAAGGTTAATATTATGTGTTATCTCTTATTTTTTTCCAAGTTACCTTTCGGAGTGTCCTGTCCTTTGTTATCACCGCCCTTTCCACCGGCGCCGTCTGGAATGACAGGAAGAAAACATGATAAACATAGTTTGCGGTCCCTGCGAGGGGAGAGTTGAGCTACCTCCTAAGCCGGAGGGCAGGATATTCTGATTCATGTACAATTATTATCCGAAAGGTGAATATGTCTTATCTTTAATCAGCGACCTCTCATGCCCGGCATCAGTTGCATTATACAACAATTCTTGCTTCGGTCTGTTTGTGCAGACCGGAACTGGACACATTGCATTGTGAAGTTTTCAAAACATGCCTTATCTCTTATTTTTTTTATTACTCACCTTTTGGAGTGTCCTGTCCTTTGTTATCACCGCCTTTTCCACCGGAGCCGTCTGGAATTACAGGAAGAAGACATGATTTACATACTTTGCGGTCCTTCCGAGGGGAGAGTTGAGCTACATCTTAAGCCGGAGAGCAGACTATTACGATTCATGTACAATTATTATCAAAAAGGTTAATATTATGTGTTATCTCTTATTTTTTTCCAAGTTACCTTTCGGAGTGTCCTGTCCTTTGTTATCACCGCCCTTTCCACCGGCGCCGTCTGGAATGACAGGAAGAAAACATGATAAACATAGTTTGCGGTCCCTGCGAGGGGAGAGTTGAGCTACCTTGTAATTGTTATTGTATTATTATTATTATTTTTTTAAATTATTTCTGTGTGTGTGTCCTATATCGAATAAATGATTTTCTATTCTATTCTATTCTATTCTATTCTACCTCCTAAGCCGGAGGGCAGGATATTCTGATTCATGTACAATTATTATCCGAAAGGTGAATATGTCTTATCTTTAATCAGCGACCTGTCATGCCCGGCATCAGTTGCATTATACAACAATTCTTGCTCCGGTCTGTTTGTGCAGACCGGAACTGGACACATTGCATTGTGAAGTTTTCAAAACATGCCTTATCTCTTATTTTTTTTATTACTCACCTTTTGGAGTGTCCTGTCCTTTGTTATCACCGCCCTTTCCACCGTCGCCGTCTGGAATAACAGGACGAAAACATGATATACATAGTTTGTTGGTCCTTCCAAGGGGAGAGTTGAGCTACATCTTAAGCCGGAGAGCAGACTATTACGATTCATGTACAATTATTATCAAAAAGGTTAATATTATGTGTTATCTCTTATTTTTTTCCAAGTTACCTTTCGGAGTGTCCTGTCCTTTGTTATCACCGCCTTTTCCACCGGAGCCGTCTGGAATTACAGGACGAAAACATGATATACATAGTTTGTTGGTCTTTCCGAGGGAAGTGTTGAGCTACATCTTAAGATGGAGGGCAGGCTATTTTGATTCATATACAATTATTATGCAAAGGGTGACTAAGTCTTATCTCTTTTTTATTACTAGTTACCTTTCAGAGTGTCCTGTCCTTTATTATCACCGCCCTTTCCACCGGAGCCGTCTGGAATTACAGGAAGAAGACATGATTTACATACTTTGCGGTCCTTCCGAGGGGAGAGTTGAGCTACATCTTAAGCCGGAGAGCAGACTATTACGATTCATGTACAATTATTATCAAAAAGGTTAAAATTATGTGTTATCTCTTATTTTTTTCCAAGTTACCTTTCGGAGTGTCCTGTCCTTTGTTATCACCGTCCTTTCCACCGGCGCCGTCTGGAATGACAGGAAGAAAACATGATAAACATAGTTTGCGGTCCCTGCGAGGGGAGAGTTGAGCTACCTCCTAAGCCGGAGGGCAGGATATTCTGATTCATGTACAATTATTATCCGAAAGGTGAATATGTCTTATCTCTTATCAGCGACCACTCACGCCCGGCATCGGTTGCATTATACAACAATTCTTGCTTCGGTCTGTTTGTGCAGACCGGAACCGGACACATTGAATTGTGAAGTTTTCAAAACATGCCTTATGTCTTATTTTTTTTATTACTCACCTTTTGGAGTGTCCTGTCCTTTGTTATCACCGCCCTTTCCACCGTCGCCGTCTGGAATGACAGGACGAAAACATGATATACATAGTTTGTTGGTCTTTCCGAGGGAAGAGTTAACTTACATCGTAAGCCGGAGGGCAGACTATTTTTATTCATGTACAATTATTATCCGAAGAGTCAATATGTCTTATCTCTTATTCTTTTACTACTTACCTTTTGGAGTGTCCTGTCCTTTGTTATCGCCGCCCTTTCCACCAGCGCCGTCTGGAATGACAGGACGAAAAAATTATTATACATACATAGTTTGTTGGTCTTTCCGAGGGAAGAGTTAAGTTACATCGTAAGCCGGAGGGCAGACTATTTTTATTCATGTACAATTATTATCCGAAGAGTCAATATGTCTTATCTCTTATTCTTTTACTACTTACCTTTTGGAGTGTCCTGTCCTTTGTTATCGCCGCCCTTTCCACCAGCGCCGTCTGGAATGACAAGACGAAAACATGATATACATAGTTTGTTGGTCTTTCCGAGGGAAGAGTTAAGTTACATCGTAAGCCGGAGGGCAGGCTATTTTCATTCATGTACAATTATTATCCGAAGGGTCAATATGTCTTAACTCTTATTTTTTTTTATTACTCACCTTTTGGAGTGTCCTGTCCTTTGTTATCACCGCCCTTTCCACCGTCGCCGTCTGGAATGACAGGACGAAAACATGATTTACATAGTTTGCGGTGCTTCCGAGGGGAGAGTTGAGCTATATCTTAAGCTGGAGAGCAGGCTATTATGATTCATGTACAATTATTATCAAAAAGGTTAATATTATGTGTTATCGCTTATTTTTTTCCAAGTTACCTTTCGGAGTGTCCTGTCCTTTGTTATCACCGCCCTTTCCACCGGCGCCGTCTGGAATGACAGGAAGAAAACATGATATACATAGTTTGCGGTCCCTGCGAGGGGAGAGTTGAGCTACCTCTTAAGCCGGAGGGCAGGCTATTTTGATTCATGTACAATTATTATCCGAAGGGTCAATATGTCTTAACTCTTATTTTTTTTTATTACTCACCTTTTGGAGTGTCCTGTCCTTTGTTATCACCGCCCTTTCCACCGTCGCCGTCTGGAATGACAGGACGAAAACATGATATACATAGTTTGTTGGTCTTTCCGAGGGAAGTGTTGAGCTACATCTTTGATGGAGGGCAGGCTATTTTGATTCATATACAATTATTATGCAAAGGGTCACTAAGTCTTATCTCTTTTTTATTACTAGTTACCTTTCGGAGTGTCCTGTCCTTTGTTATCACCGCCCTTTCCACCGGAGCCGTCTGGAATTACAGGAAGAAAACATGATTTACATAGTTTGTGGTCCTTCCGAGGGGAGAGTTGAGCTGCATCTTAAGCCGGAGCGCAGGCTATTATGATTCATGTACAATTATTATCAAAAAGGTTAATATTATGTGTTATCGCTTATTTTTTTCCAAGTTACCTTTCGGAGTGTCCTGTCCTTTGTTATCACCGCCCTTTTCACCGGCGCCGTCTGGAATGACAGGAAGAAAAAATGATATACATAGTTTGCGGTCCCTGCGAGGGGAGAGTTGAGCTACCTCCTAAGCCGGAGGGCAGGCTAATTTGATTCATGTACAATTATTATCCGAAAGGTGAATATGTCTTATCTCTTATCAGCGACCACTCACGCCCGGCATCGGTTGCATTATACAACAATTCTTGCTTCGGTCTGTTTGTGCAGACCGGAACCGGACACATTGAATTGTGAAGTTTTCAAAACATGCCTTATGTCTTATTTTTTTTATTACTCACCTTTTGGAGTGTCCTGTCCTTTGTTATCACCGCCTTTTCCACCGTCGCCGTCTGGAATGACAGGACGAAAACATGATATACATAGTTTGTTGGTCTTTCCGAGGGAAGAGTTAAGTTACATCGTAAGCCGGAGGGCAGACTATTTTTATTCATGTACAATTATTATCCGAAGAGTCAATATAACTTATCTCTTATTCTTTTACTACTTACCTTTTGGAGTGTCCTGTCCTTTGTTATCGCCGCCCTTTCCACCAGCGCCGTCTGGAATGACAGGACGAAAACATGATATACATAGTTTGTTGGTCTTTCCGAGGGAAGAGTTAAGTTACATCGTAAGCCGGAGGGCAGACTATTTTTATTCATGTACAATTATTATCCGAAGAGTCAATATGTCTTATCTCTTATTCTTTTACTACTTACCTTTTGGAGTGTCCTGTCCTTTGTTATCGCCGCCCTTTCCACCAGCGCCGTCTGGAATGACAAGACGAAAACATGATATACATAGTTTGTTGGTCTTTCCGAGGGAAGAGTTAAGTTACATCGTAAGCCGGAGGGCAGGCTATTTTCATTCATGTACAATTATTATCCGAAGGGTCAATATGTCTTAACTCTTATTTTTTTTATTACTCACCTTTTGGAGCGTCCTGTCCTTTGTTATCACCGCCCTTTCCACCGTCGCCGTCTGGAATGACAGGACGAAAACATGATATACATAGTTTGTTGGTCTTTCCGAGGGAAGTTTTAAGCTACATCTTAAGATGGAGGGCAGGCTATTTTGATTCATATACAATTATTATGCAAAGGGTGACTAAGTCTTATCTCTTTTTTTATTACTAGTTACCTTTCGGAGTGTCCTGTCCTTTGTTATCACCGCCCTTTCCACCGGAGCCGTCTGGAATTACAGGAAGAAAACATGATTTACATAGTTTGCGGTCCTTCCGAGGGGAGATTTGAGCTATATCTTAAGCCGGAGAGCAGGCTATTATGATTCATGTACAATTATTATCAAAAAAGGTTAATATTATTTGTTATCGCTTATTTTTTTCCAAGTTACCTTTCGGAGTGTCCTGTCCTTTGTTATCACCGCCCTTTCCACCGGCGCCGTCTGGAATGACAGGAAGAAAACATGATATACATAGTTTGCGGTCCCTGCGAGGGGAGAGTTGAGCTACCTCTTAAGCCGGAGGGCAGGCTATTTTGATTCATGTACAATTATTATCCGAAGGGTCAATATGTCTTAACTCTTTTTTTTTTATTACTCACCTTTTGGAGTGTCCTGTCCTTTGTTATCACCGCCCTTTCCACCGTCGCCGTCTGGAATGACAGGACGAAAACATGATATACATAGTTTGTTGGTCTTTCCGAGGGAAGTGTTGAGCTACATCTTTCGATGGAGGGCAGGCTATTTTGATTCATATACAATTACTATGCAAAGTGTGACTAAGTCTTATCTTTTTTTTATTACTAGTTACCTTTCGGAGTGTCCTGTCCTTTGTTATCACCGCCCTTTCCACCGGAGCCGTCTGGAATTACAGGAAGAAAACATGATTTACATAGTTTGCGGTCCTTCCGAGGGGAGAGTTGAGCTATATCTTAAGCTGGAGAGCAGGCTATTATGATTCATGTACAATTATTATCAAAATGGTTAATATTATGTGTTATCGCTTAATTTTTCCAAGTTACCTTTCGGAGTGTCCTGTCCTTTGTTATCACCGCCCTTTCCACCGGCGCCGTCTGGAATGACAGGAAGAAAACATGATATACATAGTTTGCGGTCCCTGCGAGGTTAGAGTTGAGCTACCTATTAAGCCGGAGGGCAGGCTATTTTGATTCATGTACAATTATTATCCGAAGGGTCAATATGTCTTAACTCTTATTTTTTTTATTACTCACCTTTTGGAGTGTCCTGTCCTTTGTTATCACCGCCCTTTCCACCGTCGCCGTCTGGAATGACAGGACGAAAACATGATATACATAGTTTGTTGGTCTTTCCGAGGGAAGAGTTAAGTTACATCGTAAGCCGGAGGGCAGACTATTTTTATTCATGTACAATTATTATCCGAAGAGTCAATATGTCTTATCTCTTATTCTTTTACTACTTACCTTTTGGAGTGTCCTGTCCTTTGTTATCGCCGCCCTTTCCACCAGCGCCGTCTGGAATGACAAGACGAAAACATGATATACATAGTTTGTTGGTCTTTCCGAGGGAAGAGTTAAGTTACATCGTAAGCCGGAGGGCAGGCTATTTTCATTCATGTACAATTATTATCCGAAGGGTCAATATGTCTTAACTCTTATTTTTTTTATTACTCACCTTTTGGAGCGTCCTGTCCTTTGTTATCACCGCCCTTTCCACCGTCGCCGTCTGGAATGACAGGACGAAAACATGATATACATAGTTTGTTGGTCTTTCCGAGGGAAGTTTTAAGCTACATCTTAAGATGGAGGGCAGGCTATTTTGATTCATATACAATTATTATGCAAAGGGTGACTAAGTCTTATCTCTTTTTTTATTACTAGTTACCTTTCGGAGTGTCCTGTCCTTTGTTATCACCGCCCTTTCCACCGGAGCCGTCTGGAATTACAGGAAGAAAACATGATTTACATAGTTTGCGGTCCTTCCGAGGGGAGATTTGAGCTATATCTTAAGCCGGAGAGCAGGCTATTATGATTCATGTACAATTATTATCAAAAAAGGTTAATATTATTTGTTATCGCTTATTTTTTTCCAAGTTACCTTTCGGAGTGTCCTGTCCTTTGTTATCACCGCCCTTTCCACCGGCGCCGTCTGGAATGACAGGAAGAAAACATGATATACATAGTTTGCGGTCCCTGCGAGGGGAGAGTTGAGCTACCTCTTAAGCCGGAGGGCAGGCTATTTTGATTCATGTACAATTATTATCCGAAGGGTCAATATGTCTTAACTCTTTTTTTTTTTATTACTCACCTTTTGGAGTGTCCTGTCCTTTGTTATCACCGCCCTTTCCACCGTCGCCGTCTGGAATGACAGGACGAAAACATGATATACATAGTTTGTTGGTCTTTCCGAGGGAAGTGTTGAGCTACATCTTTGATGGAGGGCAGGCTATTTTGATTCATATACAATTATTATGCAAAGGGTCACTAAGTCTTATCTCTTTTTTATTACTAGTTACCTTTCGGAGTGTCCTGTCCTTTGTTATCACCGCCCTTTCCACCGGAGCCGTCTGGAATTACAGGAAGAAAACATGATTTACATAGTTTGCGGTCCTTCCGAGGGGAGAGTTGAGCTACATCTTAAGCCGGAAAGCAGGCTATTATGATTCATGTACAATTATTATCAAAAAGGTTAATATTATGTGTTATCGCTTATTTTTTTCCAAGTTACCTTTCGGAGTGTCCTGTCCTTTGTTATCACCGCCCTTTCCACCGGCGCCGTCTGGAATGACAGGAAGAAAACATGATATACATAGTTTGCGGTCCCTGCGAGGGGAGAGTTGAGCTACCTCCTAAGCCGGAGGGCAGGCTAATTTGATTCATGTACAATTATTATCCGAAAGGTGAATATGTCTTATCTCTTATCAGCGACCACTCACGCCCGGCATCGGTTGCATTATACTACAATTCTTGCTTCGGTCTGTTTGTGCAGACCGGAACCGGACACATTGAATTGTGAAGTTTTCAAAACATGCCTTATGTCTTATTTTTTTTATTACTCACCTTTTGGAGTGTCCTGTCCTTTGTTATCACCGCCCTTTCCACCGTCGCCGTCTGGAATGACAGGACGAAAACATGATATACATAGTTTGTTGGTCTTTCCGAGGGAAGTGTTGAGCTACATCTTTGATGGAGGGCAGGCTATTTTGATTCATATACAATTATTATGCAAAGGGTGACTAAGTCTTATCTCTTTTTTTTACTAGGTACCTTTCGGAGTGTCCTGTCCTTTGTTATCACCGCCTTTTCCACCGGCGCCGTCTGGAATGACAGGAAGAAAACATGATATACTTAGTTTGCGGTCCTTGCGAGGGTAGAGTTGAGCTAACTCTTAAGCCGTAGAGCAGGCTATTATGATTCATGTACAATTATTATCAAAAAGGTAAATATTATGTGTTATCTCTTATTTTTTTTATTACTCACCTTTTGGAGTGTCCTGTCCTTTGTTATCACCGCCCTTTCCACCGTCGCCGTCTGGAATGACAGGACGAAAACATGATATACATAGTTTGTTGGTCTTTCCGAGGGAAGTGTTGAGTTACATCTTAAGATGGAGGGCAGGCTATTTTGATTCATATACAATTATTATGCAAAGGGTGACTAAGTCTTATCTCTTTTTTATTACTAGTTACCTTTCGGAGTGTCCTGTCCTTTGTTATCACCGCCCTTTCCACCGGAGCCGTCTGGAATGACAGGAAGAAAACATGATATACATAGTTTGCGGTCCCTGCGAGGGGAGAGTTGAGCTACCTCTTAAGCCGGAGGGCAGGCTCTTTTGATTCATGTACAATTATTATCCGAAGGGTCAATATGTCTTAACTCTTATTTTTTTTATTACTCACCTTTTGGAGTGTCCTGTCCTTTGTTATCACCGCCCTTTCCACCGTCGCCGTCTGGAATGACAGGACGAAAACATGATATACATAGTTTGTTGGTCTTTCCGAGGGAAGTGTTGAGCTACCTCTTAAGCCGGAGGGCAGGCTGTTTTGATTCATGTACAATTATTATCCGAAAGATGAATATGTCTTATCTCTTATCAGCGACCTCTCACGCCCAGCATTGTTTGCATTATACAACAATTCTTGCTTCGGTCTGTTTGTGCAGACCGGAACCGGACACATTACATTGTGAAGTTTTCAAAACATGCCTTATCTCTTATTTTTTTTATTACTCACCTTTTGGAGTGTCCTGTCCTTTGTTATCACCGCCCTTTCCACCGTCGCCGTCTGGAATGACAGGACGAAAACATGATATACATAGTTTGTTGGTCTTTCCGAGGGAAGTGTTGAGCTACATCTTTCGATGGAGGGCAGGCTATTTTGATTCACATACAATTACTATGCAAAGGGTGACTAAGTCTTATCTCTTTTTTATTACTAGTTACCTTTCGGAGTGTCCTGTCCTTTGTTATCACCGCCCTTTCCACCGGAGCCGTCTGGAATTACAGGAAGAAAACATGATTTACATAGTTTGCGGTCCTTCCAAGGGGAGAGTTGAGCTATATCTTAAGCTGGAGAGCAGGCTATTATGATTCATGTACAATTATTATCAAAAAGGTTAATATTATGTGTTATCGCTTATTTTTTTCCAAGTTACCTTTCGGAGTGTCCTGTCCTTTGTTATCACCGCCCTTTCCACCGGCGCCGTCTGGAATGACAGGAAGAAAACATGATATACATAGTTTGCGGTCCCTGCGAGGGGAGAGTTGAGCTACCTCTTAAGCCGGAGGGCAGGCTATTTTGATTCATGTACAATTATTATCCGAAGGGTCAATATGTCTTAACTCTTATTTTTTTTATTACTCACCTTTTGGGGTGTCCTGTCCTTTGTTATCACCGCCCTTTCCACCGTCGCCGTCTGCAATGACAGGACGAAAACATGATTTACATAGTTTGTTTGTCTTTCCGAGGGAAGTGTTGAGCTACATCTTTGATGGAGGGCAGGCTATTTTGATTCATATACAATTATTATGCAAAGGGTCACTAAGTCTTATCTCTTTTTTATTACTAGTTACCTTTCGGAGTGTCCTGTCCTTTGTTATCACCGCCCTTTCCACCGGAGCCGTCTGGAATTACAGGAAGAAAACATGATTTACATAGTTTGCGGTCCTTCCGAGGGGAGAGTTGAGCTACATCTTAAGCCGGAAAGCAGGCTATTATGATTCATGTACAATTATTATCAAAAAGGTTAATATTATGTGTTATCGCTTATTTTTTTCCAAGTTACCTTTCGGAGTGTCCTGTCCTTTGTTATCACCGCCCTTTCCACCGGCGCCGTCTGGAATGACAGGAAGAAAACATGATATACATAGTTTGCGGTCCCTGCGAGGGGAGAGTTGAGCTACCTCCTAAGCCGGAGGGCAGGCTAATTTGATTCATGTACAATTATTATCCGAAAGGTGAATATGTCTTATCTCTTATCAGCGACCACTCACGCCCGGCATCGGTTGCATTATACTACAATTCTTGCTTCGGTCTGTTTGTGCAGACCGGAACCGGACACATTGAATTGTGAAGTTTTCAAAACATGCC
Organism: Agrotis ipsilon; assembly: GCA_028554685.1. Taxonomy (NCBI): domain Eukaryota; kingdom Metazoa; phylum Arthropoda; class Insecta; order Lepidoptera; family Noctuidae; genus Agrotis; species Agrotis ipsilon. Next base: position 11,551,879 of record CM052965.1, read on the forward strand.
TTATGTCTTATTTTTTTTATTACTCACCTTTTGGAGTGTCCTGTCCTTTGTTATCACCGCCCTTTCCACCGTCGCCGTCTGGAATGACAGGACGAAAACATGATATACATAGTTTGTTTGTCTTTCCGAGGGAAGTGTTGAGCTACATCTTTAGATGGAGGGCAGGCTATTTTGATTCATATACAATTATTATGCAAAGGGTGACTAAGTCTTATCTCTTTTTTTTACTAGGTACCTTTCGGAGTGTCCTGTCCTTTGTTATCACCGCCCTTTCCACCGGCGCCGTCTGGAATGACAGGAAGAAAACATGATATACATAGTTTGCGGTCCCTGCGAGGGGAGAGTTGAGCTACCTATTAAGCCGGAGGGCAGGCTATTTTGATTCATGTACAATTATTATCCGAAGGGTCAATATGTCTTAACTCTTATTTTTTTTATTACTCACCTTTTGGAGTGTCCTGTCCTTTGTTATCACCGCCCTTTCCACCGTCGCCGTCTGGAATGACAGGACGAAAACATGATATACATAGTTTGTTGGTCTTTCCGAGGGAAGTGTTGAGCTACATCTTTGATGGAGGGCAGGCTATTTTGATTCATATACAATTATTATGCAAAGGGTGACTAAGTCTTATCTCTTTTTTTTACTAGGTACCTTTCGGAGTGTCCTGTCCTTTGTTATCACCGCCTTTTCCACCGGCGCCGTCTGGAATGACAGGAAGAAAACATGATATACTTAGTTTGCGGTCCTTGCGAGGATAGAGTTGAGCTACCTCTTAAGCCGTAGAGCAGGCTATTATGATTCATGTACAATTATTATCAAAAAGGTAAATATTATGTGTTATCTCTTATTTTTTTTATTACTCACCTTTTGGAGTGTCCTGTCCTTTGTTATCACCGCCCTTTCCACCGTCGCCGTCTGGAATGACAGGACGAAAACATGATATACATAGTTTGTTGGTCTTTCCGAGGGAAGTGTTGAGTTACATCTTAAGATGGAGGGCAGGCTATTTTGATTCATATACAATTATTATGCAAAGGGTGACTAAGTCTTATCTCTTTTTTATTACTAGTTACCTTTCGGAGTGTCCTGTCCTTTGTTATCACCGCCCTTTCCACCGGAGCCGTCTGGAATGACAGGAAGAAAACATGATATACATAGTTTGCGGTCCCTGCGAGGGGAGAGTTGAGCTACCTCTTAAGCCGGAGGGCAGGCTCTTTTGATTCATGTACAATTATTATCCGAAGGGTCAATATGTCTTAACTCTTATTTTTTTTATTACTCACCTTTTGGAGTGTCCTGTCCTTTGTTATCACCGCCCTTTCCACCGTCGCCGTCTGGAATGACAGGACGAAAACATGATATACATAGTTTGTTGGTCTTTCCGAGGGAAGTGTTGAGCTACCTCTTAAGCCGGAGGGCAGGCTGTTTTGATTCATGTACAATTATTATCCGAAAGATGAATATGTCTTATCTCTTATCAGCGACCTCTCACGCCCAGCATTGTTTGCATTATACAACAATTCTTGCTTCGGTCTGTTTGTGCAGACCGGAACCGGACACATTACATTGTGAAGTTTTCAAAACATGCCTTATCTCTTATTTTTTTTATTACTCACCTTTTGGAGTGTCCTGTCCTTTGTTATCACCGCCCTTTCCACCGTCGCCGTCTGGAATGACAGGACGAAAACATGATATACATAGTTTGTTGGTCTTTCCGAGGGAAGTGTTGAGCTACATCTTTCGATGGAGGGCAGGCTATTTTGATTCATATACAATTACTATGCAAAGGGTGACTAAGTCTTATCTCTTTTTTATTACTAGTTACCTTTCGGAGTGTCCTGTCCTTTGTTATCACCGCCCTTTCCACCGGAGCCGTCTGGAATTACAGGAAGAAAACATGATTTACATAGTTTGCGGTCCTTCCAAGGGGAGAGTTGAGCTATATCTTAAGCTGGAGAGCAGGCTATTATGATTCATGTACAATTATTATCAAAAAGGTTAATATTATGTGTTATCGCTTATTTTTTTCCAAGTTACCTTTCGGAGTGTCCTGTCCTTTGTTATCACCGCCCTTTCCACCGGCGCCGTCTGGAATGACAGGAAGAAAACATGATATACATAGTTTGCGGTCCCTGCGAGGGGAGAGTTGAGCTACATCTTAAGATGGAGGGCAGGCTATTTTGATTCATATACAATTATTATGCAAAGGGTGACTAAGTCTTATCTCTTTTTTTTTACTAGTTACCTTCTGGCGTGTCCTGTCCTTTGTTATCACCGCCCTTTCCACCGGCGCCGTCTGGAATGACAGGACGAAAACATGTTAAACATAGTATTTTTGGTCCATCCGAGGGGAGAGTTGAGCTACCTCTTAAGTTGAAAGGCAGACTATTTTGATTCATGTGTAATTATTATCCAAAGGGTGAATTGTTTAAAAATTATGCAACAATTCTTGCTTCGGTCTGTACAAATTTCAGATGGTGGCTTGCACAAATCTGTCCATGAAATCATTCTACATGTGGGGTTTCAACCAACCTAATCGCCCTTTATGGTCTCTTTAGGAAGCGTGCAAACAAAATAGTGTTAATTTTGGATTTAAAAACCAACTGGCGTAAACATTTGAAGACACACAAACGGCTCTTTTCTGTTGCAGACCGGTTCAAGATAAACACTCTCCCGGCATCCAATCAAGAAGATCTGGGGGCACTATCATGCTCCCGCCTAAGTCAAGCGCAAAGCAAACACTGCCATACCATCCTTTACTGGAACCATTTTGCCGCGTTTTCAGGCCCCTATTTGAGAACGTCTGGATAAGACCAGAACTTACCTTTTCCGTTAGATTTTCCACCTGATCCTGCACCGTCTTCATCTTCTTCCTCATACTCTGTATGGTCACAAAATATAATTATTCATTGTTCCAAGTTTGTTACAAAACATCATAAGTTAGTGTATTCTTTTAACAACACTAATAGTAATTCTTCTCGCTCAAATCAAATAGCGCGCGAACTATCTGAATTAACAAATCCTGTTCCAGCTCCGTTTACAGACTTCCGTTACATTTCACAAAATTACTCTCACAGAAGTGATTTGAAAGATTTTATACAATAAAGGAAACAATAGCTTACGAGTTTCAGCTGCAGCAGTGGCTTCTGAATAAGTTTGACCATCTCTAGAACCTGTTTTTGAAGATTTATATATTTAGAAAGCGTTATATTTAGAAAAATGGTTTAGAACAACAAAATTTGGAGATTTGTGTTTCTCTTAACGTGCATCATTCGTTAAATGAAAAGTTACCAGCAAAGTGCTAGTCAGACTCGCGCAGGACGGGTTCCGTATCATGTATAAAAATTAATCGCGCACTGAAAAGTATAAAACAAGAACAATATCTACTGAACGATACGTGTGCCACCTATTCAATAAAGATTGCGTCAAACAACCGCAGGTGGCACACAGTCACGGTTAATTTGACAGACAGACGGATAGCGGACTCTTAGTAATAGGTTCCCGTTTTATCCATTCGGTACGGAACCCTAACTAACAAAACTGAGTTCGGTTTCCAATTTTATTCGATTGGGTGCGTTATTCCAGGTTTTTTTTGCATTTGTGTCAAAACCTCAGAAAGATTGAAAATAAGGTTAATTGTGTACCTGTGCTGGCTCTTGAAACAGCAGTGTTCCTAGATTTTGATCTTCTCTTGCCTAAATTAAAAACCAAAAAGATTACAATTTTTTGTTATAGAAATTCCATGATGCTGCTTCACGTTATATGGGTCGATTACGTAGGTATTCAATTTTTGTATGCATGAAAGACTTAAACATAACCAAAACTGTCAATCCTCATATTAGGTATTTTAACGCTACGGGTTTATAGTGTCTTCAGTCTTCTTCGTCAGACTTTATAGTCTCCCCCTGTGTTTGATTCGTTTTTTTAAGGAAATTTAATTTAATTTACTATAGTTTCAAAGTAATCAAAGTTTTCCTAAATAATTTTCTTTATGTTACCTTTTCCGCCGGATTTGCCACCTGATCCTGCATCGTATCCATCTTCTTCCTCATACACTGTATCAATAAAAAAACGTTTACTACTCCAACTTTGTTATAAAATAGGCCTTATCACGAGTTTTCATTATTTGAGACGTAAAGTAAACTGGGACTTTAACAATTTCAAATTGACTGACTCAAACTCACTCACTCACTCAAAGACGCTGTAAAGTAAAGAAGTGAAAACCCGTGTTAAGGGTACAGTTTTTTTTTAATCGTTGCCCCACTGTAAGAATTATTTCTCTCAATCAAATCAAATAGTGTGTGTGCACTATCTAATTTGTCAAATCCTGTTCCAGCCCGTTTACCGACTTCCGTTGTATTTCACAAAATCACTCTCCCAGAAGTGATTTGAAAGGTGTTACACAATAAATAAATAAAAACTTACGAGTTTCACTTCCAGCAATGGCCTCTGAATAACTTTGACGTTCAGTAGTACCTGTATTTGAATATGTTTATATTTAGAAAGCGTTTCACGTAATGCCAAATTGGTTTAGAACAACATTTGCAGTTTTGTATTTCTCTTAACGTGCATGATTGGGTAAATGAAAAAATACTGGCAAAATGTGAGTCAGGCTCGCGCACGAAGGGTTCCGTGCCATGTATAAAATAGACAAAAAATTCTTGAGACAGCCTGGTGACGAACAGACAAACAGACAGACGGACGGATAGCGGACTCTTATTAATAGGGTCCCGTTTTACCCATTGGGTCCGGAACCCTAACAAATGAAACAGAGTCCTGTTTCTAATTTTATTCAATTGGGTCTGTCGATCCAGGTTCTTTTAGTATTCGTGTTAAAACCTCAGAAATATTGATAAATAAGGTTAATTGTATACCTGTGCTGGCTCTCGATATGGCAGTGTTTCTAGATTTCGATCTTCTTTTGCCTAAATTAAAAACCAAATTCAAACAATTAATTATATAAATTCAATGATGCTGCTTCATGTTATACGGGTCGAGTAGGTATTTAAGTTTTGTATGTATGAAAGACTTTGACATAACCACAACTTTCTAACTATTTGAGATTTAGATGCTTTAAGTGTTATATGATGCAAATTCAATTTTATTTTCTATAGTTTCAAAGTACTCAATGTTTCCCTAAATATTGTTCTACATCTTACCTTTTCCGTCAGATTTTCCACCTGATCCTGCACTGTTTTCAACTTCTTCCTCATACTCTGTATCGACACAGAATATAATTATTTATTGTTTAAAGATTGTGACAAAACATCATCAGTTATTATTTTCTTTTAATTGTTGCCCCACACTAACAATAATTTCTCTCGCACAAATCGAATAGCGCGTGCGGAAAACGGAGCAGCATTTGTTAAATTAGTTAGTTCGTGAACTATCTGATTTAACAAATCGTGCTCCGTTTAGAGACTTCCGTTATATTTCACAAAATCACTCCCACAGAAGCGATTTAAAAGATGTGATACAATAAAGGAAACAATAGCTTACGAGTTTCAGCTGCAGCAATGGCCTCGGATTTAGTTTGACGTTCAGTAGTACCTGTATTTGAATTTTTCATATTTAGGAAGCGTTTCATTTAATTCATTCGTAATGAAGAAAAGGGATAATTATATGTTTGCACTTTATTGATTCTCTTAACGTGCATTTGATACGGTAAATGAAAAAGCAAAAGCAAAGTGCGAGTGGCAATCACGCACGAAGGGTCAGGGGACAAAAAAATCATCAGAAAGCCTGATAGCAGACGAACGGACAGACAGACAGACGGATAGCGAACTCTTAGGCGATTGGCACACTGCCCCGCATCACGCAGCGGGGCGCATGGTGACAAAGGAATGAACACGCGCGTGAATGCGTTTTCTGTGTGTTGGACTGTGCGTGTTTTCCATACAAACGAAGATACAAGCAACGGAAGAACACGCATCCACGCGCTACGCTGTATCATGCGGGGCAGTGTGAGAATCGCCTTAGTTAATAAATAATAATAAAAAAGGAGGAAAGATTGAAAAATAAGGTTAATTGTGTACCTGAGCTGGCTTTTGATACAGCAGTGTTCCTAGATTTCATTCTTCTTTTGCCTAAATTAAAAACCAAATTGATACAATTAATTATAGCAATTCAATAATGCTGCTTCATGTTTTATGGGTCGAGTAAGTAATTCAGTTTTGTATTTATGAAAGACTTGAACATAACCACAACTTTCTATTTTAGATATGTAGACTCTTTAAGTGTAATATGATGCAAATTCAATTTCATTTTCTATAGTTTCAAAGTAATCAAAATTTTCCTAAATATTTTTCTTTATCTTACCTTTTCCGCCAGATTTTCCACCTGATCCTGCACCGTTTTCAACTTCTTCCTCATACTCTGTATCGACACAGAATATAATTATTTATTGTTCAGTTTATTACAAAACATCATCAGTTATTATTATTTTTTTAATCGTTGCCCCACACTAACAATAATTTCTCTCGCATAAATCACATAGCGAGTGCGGAAAACGAAGCAGTATTTGTTAAATTAGATAGTTCGTGAACTATCTGATTTAACAAATCGTGCTCCGTTTAGAGACTTCCGTTATATTTCACAAAATCACTCCCATAGAAGTGATTTAAAAGATGTTACAAAATAAAGGAAACAATAGCTTACGAGTTTCAGCTGCAGCAATGGCCTCTGATGTACTTTGACGTTCAGTAGTACCTGTAGTTGAATTTTTTTTTATATTTAGAAAGCGTTTCATTTTATTCTTTCGTAACGTAAAAAAAGGGATATTTATTGGCACTTTAATGACTCTCTTTACATGCATTTGATACGGTAAATGAAAAAGCAAAAGCAAAGTGCGAGTGGCATTGACAAAAAAATCATCAGACAGCCTGATAACAGACGAACGGACAGACAAACAGACGGCTAGCGGACTCTTAGTAAATAATCATAAAAAAAGGAGGAAATATTGAAAAATAAGGTTAATTGTGTACCTGAGCTGGCTCTTGATACAGCAGTGTTCGTAGATTTCATTCTTCTTTTGCCTGAATTAAAAACCAAATTGATACAATTCAATAATGTTACTTCATGTCATACGGGTCGAGTAGGTATTTAAGTTTTGTATGTATGAAAGACTTTAACATAACCACAACTTTTATTTTAGATATGTAGACTCTTTAAGTGTAATATGATGCAAATTCAATTTCATTTTCTATAGTTTCAAAGTAATCAAAATTTTCCTAAATATTTTTCTTTATCTTACCTTTTCCGCCAGATTTTCCACCTGATCCTGCACCGTTTTCAACTTCTTCCTCATACTCTGTATCGACACAGAATATAATTATTTATTGTTCAGTTTATTACAAAACATCATCAGTTATTATTATTTTTTTAATCGTTGCCCCACACTAACAATAATTTCTCTCGCATAAATCACATAGCGAGTGCGGAAAACGAAGCAGTATTTGTTAAATTAGATAGTTCGTGAACTATCTGATTTAACAAATCGTGCTCCGTTTAGAGACTTCCGTTATATTTCACAAAAATCACTCCCATAGAAGTGATTTAAAAGATGTTACAAAATAAAGGAAACAATAGCTTACGAGTTTCAGCTGCAGCAATGGCCTCTGATGTACTTTGACGTTCAGTAGTACCTGTAGTTGAATTTTTTTTTATATTTAGAAAGCGTTTCATTTTATTCTTTCGTAACGTAAAAAAAGGGATATTTATTGGCACTTTAATGACTCTCTTTACATGCATTTGATACGGTAAATGAAAAAGCAAAAGCAAAGTGCGAGTGGCATTGACAAAAAAATCATCAGACAGCCTGATAACAGACGAACGGACAGACAAACAGACGGCTAGCGGACTCTTAGTAAATAATCATAAAAAAAGGAGGAAATATTGAAAAATAAGGTTAATTGTGTACCTGAGCTGGCTCTTGATACAGCAGTGTTCGTAGATTTCATTCTTCTTTTGCCTGAATTAAAAACCAAATTGATACAATTCAATAATGTTACTTCATGTCATACGGGTCGAGTAGGTATTTAAGTTTTGTATGTATGAAAGACTTTAACATAACCACAACTTTTATTTTAGATATGTAGACGCTCGAAGTGTTATATGATGCAAATTCAATTTCATTTTCTATAGTTTCAAAGTAATCAAAGTTTTCCTAAATATTTTTCTTTATCTTACCTTTTCCGCCAGATTTTCCACCTGATCCTGCACCGTTTTCAACTTCTTCCTCATACTCTGTATCAAAACAGAATAAAATTACTTATTGTTTAAAGTTTGTGACAAAACATCATCAGTTATTATTTTCTTTTAATCGTTGCCCCACACTAACAATAATTTCTCTCGCACAAATCAAATAGCGCGTGTGGAAAACGGAGCAGGATTTGTTAAATTAGTTAGTTCGTGAACTATCTGATTTAACAAATCGTGCTCCGTTTAGATACTTCCGTTATATTTCACAAAATCACTCCCACAGAAGCGATTTAAAAGATGTGATACAATAAAGGAAACAATAGCTTACGAGTTTCAGCTGCAGCAATGGCCTCTGATTTAGTTTGACGTTCTGTAGTACCTGTATTTGAATTTTTCATATTTAGGAAGCGTTTCATTTAATTCATTCGTAATGAAGAAAAGGGATAATTATATGTTTGCACTTTATTGATTCTCTTAACGTGCATTTGATACGGTAAATGAAAAAGCAAAAGCAAAGTGCGAGTGGCATTCACGCACGAAGGGTCAGGGGACAAAAAAATCATCAGACAGCCTGATAACAGACGAACGGATAGACAGACAGACGGATAGCGAACTCTTAGGCGATTGGCACACTGCCCCGCATCACGCAGCGGGGCGCATGGTGACAAAGGAATGAACACGCGCGTGAATGCGTTTTCTGTGTGTTGGACTGTGCGTGTTTTCCATACAAACGAAGATACAAGCAACGGAAGAACATGCATCCACGCGCTACGCTGCATTATGCGGGGCAGTGTGAGAATCGCCTTAGTTAATAAATAATAATAAAAAAAGGAGGAAAGATTGAAAAATAAGGTTAATTGTGTACCTGAGCTGGCTTTTGATACAGCAGTGTTCCTAGATTTCATTCTTCTTTTGCCTGAATTAACCAAATTGATACAATTAATTATAGCAATTCAATAATGCTGCTTCATGTTTTATGGGTCGAGTAAGTAATTCAGTTTTGTATTTATGAAACACTTTAACATAACCACAACTTTCTAACTTTTTAAGATATGTAGACGTTTTATGTGTAATATGATGCAAATTCAATTTAACTTTCTATAGTTTCAAAGAACCAATGTTTTCCTAAATATTGTTCTACATCTTACCTTTTCCGTCAGGTTTTCCACCCGATCCTGCACCGTTTTCAATTTCTTCCTCATACTCTGTATCAAAACAGAATATAATTATTTATTGTTTAAAGTTTGTTACAAAACATCATCAGTTATTATTTTCTTTTAACCGTTGCCCCACACTAACAATAATTTCTCTCGCACAAATCAAATAGCGCGTGTGGAAAACGGAGCAGGATTTGTTAAATTAGTTAGTTCGTGAACTATCAGATTTAACAAATCGTGCTCTGTTTAGAGACTTCCGTTATATTTCACAAAATCACTCCCACAGAAGCGATTTAAAAGATGTTACAAAATAAAGGAAACAATAACTTACGAGTTTCAGCTGCAGCAATGGCCTCTGATTTAGTTTGACGTTCAGTAGTACCTGTATTTGAATTTTTCATATTTAGGAAGCGTTTCATTTAATTCATTCGTAATAAAGAAAAGGGATAATTATATTTTTGCACTTTATTGATTCTCTTAACGTGCATTTGATACGGTAAATGAAAAAAAATCAGCAAAGTGAGAGTCGCATTCACGCACGAAGGGTTCCGTGCCAAGCAAAAAAATATGAGACAGCCTTGTCACAATCGAACGGACAGACAGACGGATAGCGGACTCTTAGTATTAGGATACCGTTTTTTCCATTGGGTACGGAACCCCTAAAAAACAAAACAGAGTTCGGTTTCCAATTTTATTCGATTGGGTCTGTCGTCCCAGGTTTTTTTTAGTATTCGTGTTAAAACCTCAGAAAGATTGAAAAATAAGGTTAATTGTGTACCTGTGCTGGCTCTTGATACAGCAGTGTTTCTAGATTTCATTCTTCTTTTGCCTAAATTAAAAACCAAATTGATACAATTCATTATAAATTCCATGATGCTGCTTCATGTTATATTTATGGGTCGAGCAATTATTTAAGTTTTATATGCATGAAATACTTAAACATAACCACAACTTTCCAAGCACATATTGGGTATATTAACGTTATAGGTATAAAGGGTCTCCCTGTGTTTTATAGATTTTTTTAATGGGAATTCAGATTTTTTTCTATGGTTTTCTTTTCAAAGAAAACAAAATTTTCCAAAACATTTTTATACATCTTACCGTTTCCGTAAGATTTTCCACCTGATCCTGCATTGTATCCATCTTCTTCATACACTGTATCATTAAAAAAAATATTATTACTCCTACTTTGGTACAATAAATAGCTTCAATTATTGTTTTCTTTTAACGGTTGGCCCACACTAAGAATAATTTCTCTCGCTCAAATCAAATAGTGTGTGTGCACTATCTGATTTGACAAATCTTGTTCCAGCTCCGATTACAGATGTCCAGTTTATTTCACAAAATCACTCCCACAGATAGTTAGATAGTTCGTGAACTATCTGATTTAACAAATCGTGCTCCATTTACAGACTTCCATTATATTTCACAAAATCACTCCTACAGAAGTGATTTAAAAAAAGTTACATAATAAAGCAAACAATAGCTTACGAGTTTCAGCTCCAGCAATGGCCTCTGAATAACTTTGACGTTCAGAAGAACCTGTATTTGAAAAATTTTTATATTTAGAAAGCGTTACACTTAATGACAAAAATGGTTTAGAACAACAATTTATTTGCAGTTAAATGTTTTTGTTAACGTGCATTTGATTCGCAACTGAAAAAAAGGCCAAGTGTGAGTCGGATTCGTTCACGAAAGGTTCCGCACCATCTATGAAACACGCAAAAATATCTGTTGTATGGGTGCCCCCCCTTAAATAAGTATTTATTTTAAAGTTTTTAATTTTTTCTTATTCATGTAAAATCCTCAAAAATATACATAAAAGTTAATTATAATAATTGTGTACCTGAGCGGGCGCTTGATATAGCAGTGTTACTAGTTCTCGATGTGCCCATGCCTAAAATTAAAACCAAACGATACAATCAACTATTATAGAAATTCCATGATGCTGCTTTATATTTTATGGTTTCCAATAATCAAAGTTCAAATATTTTTTTTAGTAATCATCTAACCTTTTCCGTAAGATTTTCCACCTGCACCTTTTCCATATTCCTCTTCATACCCTGTGTCATCACAAAATACAATTATTTATTATTCCAAGTTTGGTACAAAACGCACGCCGCGATCGCGCGGTAAGAGCCCTCTTTGAGGAGTGACTGGAGAGGCGTCACTGCGTCCTCACCTTCACCTTGATGCAGGTCCTCATCGGACACGGATGTTTCGGGAGGATGCTATGTTTGATTGGGAAGGAAAAAACGCCTTTGTGTCACCACTGCGGGAATCGTCCTAGGACGTCGCTATGCGACTTCCACGGCGAGTAATGGGTGACTCGCTGTTCGTTCATGGACCATGCCCAGGCCGACAGTACATCGTGTTTCACGCGCAGCGCACCTCAAAGAGCTATTAGCAATCTGTCGGAGCCTTAGAGGGCCAAAGCCTACCGGGCCATGGGAGTGTCTCATCAGGCAACGTGACCTTGGAACGTAAAGGGGTATTGAAGAATCACCGTGGATTTTAGGCAGTACGAGTCTGACAGACCCATTTGTCCCGCCCTGGGTAGGAGGACTTATTTAATGATTTTATCACGTAGAATATAAAAATAGCAGGCGTGCAATTTGGTTTGACAAAAAATCTTTTTCCACTTGAATTGACAGACTTTCGTAACATTTCACAAAATTACTCCAACTGCGCTTCCGTTGGAGTAATTTTGTGAAATGTTACGAAAGTGGATAATGAACAGAACAGATATTAAACAAAGGATACAAAAGCTTACGATTTTGTGCTGCAGCAATGGCCTCTGAATAAGTTTGACGTTCACTAGAACCTGTATTTGAAGATTTTTATATTTAGAAAGCGTTTCACGTAACAACAAAAAGGATTTAGATAGAACAACAACATATTTTCAGTTTTATATAATAATAATATTCCACAACTATCACACAACGCCATCTAGCCATCCCAAGCTAAGCAGAGCTTGTGTTATGGGTACTAGACAACTGATAAACATACTTATAAAAATAAATACATACATATTATAGATAAATTACACCCAGACACAGAACAAATGATCGTGCTCATCACACAAACATTTGTCCTGGTTGGGAATCGAACCCACGACCTTCGGCATTGCAGTCAGGGTCACTAACCACTAGACCAACAGGCCAGACATTTATGTTTCTCTTAACCTGCATTTGATAAGATAAATGAAAAAAAATAAAGGCCTAGTGTGAGTTGGACTAGCTCACGAACGGTTCCGTACGATCTAACTGTTGCCCCCATAAGACCCTGTATTCAAAGATTTTTATTTTTGGAAAGTTTTTCATGCAACGACAGAAAAAATTGGGAACTACGAAACAATTTCCCTTAAATCATTTTCTTATATTGTTTAGTATCTGTTGTTATAGCGGCAACATTCAATTTTTAACTTTCTAACTATCACGGCTAATGAGATACAGCCTGGTGACAAACGGACGGACAGACAGACGGATAGCGAACTCTTAGTAATAGGGTGCCGTGTTACCCATTGCGTACGGTAGCCTAAAAAGCAAAATTTTGTTCATTTCCCAATTTCGTTAGATTAGGTACGTTGTTTGTCTCAGGATTTTTTTAGCATTCCTGTAAAAACCTCAGAATAATTGAAAAAAAATGTTGAAGTACTTATTTATTTAACACAGGTATACCAACAGCTCCTGTATATATAAATTGATAAATATTATAGAAATTTAAGACTATAAGGCTTATACTTATTTACCTGTGCTGGCTCTTGATACAGCAGTGTTTCTAGATTTCGATCTTCTTTTGCCTAAATTAAAAACCAAATTCAAACAATTAATTATAGCAATTCAATGATGCTGCTTCATGTTATACGGGTCGAGTAGGTATTTAAGTTTTGTATGTATGAAGACTTAATCATAAGCACGACTTTCTAACTATTAGGTATGAAAAGGCTGTAGATATAAAGGCCCTCTATATGTTTGAGTCAGGTTTTGATTTGAGATGGCAATTAAATTTTATTTTCTATAGTTTCAAAGTAGGTACTCAAAGTTTTCCTAAATACTTAGAATAGATTTTCCACCTAATCCTGCACCGTATCTATTTCCTTTCTCATACCCTGTATCATCACAAATATAATTATTTATTACTCCAGGTGGTACAAAACATCATCAGTTATTTTAATTTTAACTTAAAAAATCATTTCTAAACCCGACAACATAGGGTTCAAACTAACTAGTTTTGGAGATATCGAACTTTAAACGTTTTTCAAAAAAATTGTATTTGAAGATTTTATATTTGAAAAGTTTTTCAAAAAGAATTACCAAGAAAAATATGTTTCCAGTATTGTATTGCTTCTTAACGTGTTTTATGATTCGATTAATGAAAAAAAAGTGAAAAATTAGTTCGTATGTTCTCTATTGCGTGTGTCTTATAGTGCGTTTTATCAAGTTGTTTTCAGCCATTTTGTAAAAACCCTCAAAAAATTGAAAATAATAACTTGTAAGTACCTGAGTGTGAGTGGGGTCGGACTTTTTGGAATCTTCCTCTGCCTAAGTAAAACAAAAAAAAACCTTAAGTAACAGTCTCCCTAAGTGTCGCCGCACATGAGCCACTCGCGCCGCCACTAGAAGTGTGCTAGAAGCTAGAAGCGGCTTACGTGTGGTAGCCACCGGCAAAATGTATGAAAACTACAAGAATTATGCTAGTAACGGCGTTTTGTGGTTGTGGCCGGTGGCACGTGTGCGGTAGCTCTTAGACTCTGTATCATAATAAAATTTATCCACTCATTCTTTTTTTTAGATATTTGTGTGAATTGGTGGTGGCTTGCAAATAATTATAAAACTATTGTACCTACTTATTTGAATTTTGTTCACGTAAACATACTACAATATGCACAAATTAAAAAAAAAAAACCGGCCAAGTACGAGTCGGACTGGCCCATAGAGGGTTTGCATGGTAATGTACATCATATATTTTTTAAGTTACAGGGGGAGGGAGGACACATAATTATACCATTACCATTTTAAAGACCTATCCATAGATACCCCACACGTATGGGTTTCATGATTTCTTTTTGAGTTTCAATTCTAAGTGTGGGGCACCCCCAATTTTTTTTTGTGTGAAAATCTGAAAGCTGTTCACATAATACATCTACTTACCAAGTTTCAACAGGATAACTCTTAAACTTTCGAAAAAAAAAGTGGCTGTGACATACGGACGGACAGACAGACAGATAGACATGACGAGTCTTTAAAAGTTCCATTTTTTGCCATTTGGCTACGGGACTCTAAAAACAACACCGGGATTTATAGAAAAATAATGGTAAAAATCTTACCAGTTGCAGTACTCGTAGCAGATTCAGCAAAGGCATTTGAAAAACTGTTGCCCCCATAAGAACCTGTATTTAAAGATTTTTAATGTTGGAAAGTTTTTCATGCAACGACAGAAAAAATTGGGAACAACGGAACAACAAATTTATTGGCTTTGTTTTTTTTTAAGTTTCCCCACTCTATGAATTTCTCCAGTGTCGTGGGTGCGTTTACAAACATAAACGCCCAAACCTGGAACAACTACTTGTAGATCATACAAATATTTGCTACGTGCGGGAATTGAATCCACGACACGCAGCGCAGAAATCCGATCGCTCAGCCAATGCGCTAACAGTGCCGATTACGAGATTTAGATTTCTTTCTTTACAGTTCCTTTTCTCAAGTAGTTTTGGTTTGAAAATTAGTGTAAAAGGCTTTTATAGAAAGTTTGAAAAATAATTTTCATATGTACCTGCAGCAGCTCGGGATATAGCAGTGTTCTGCTTTCTTCCTTTGTCTTAAATGAAAATAAAACAATCATTATCATTAATTTAGAATTGCTGAATTGACTGATAACTAATAACGACGGATACGGCTAAAATATAATAATGAATCCAAGACCAAAACCCTGGTTCAATCATTATATTCATTACAAATGACATGTATCTTTCAACGGTCAGCATTTTTAATTCAATTATCTAAAGAGTTTCCCTTGTAGATCTCCTTTTGAATCTCTTGCAAGTTTAAAATTTATATTATAATATTTTTATAATTCAATAAAGTTGTTTATCCGGGATTCCGTTTTCGATTTATATTTTGGAGAATAATTCCAAAACCTGATGCTTATTGACATTATGTTAGTTTGTAGTATTTCTTTCACCTTATAAAATAAATACTATGGAGAACTGTGATTTTAAAAAAGGAAAATAAATTGTAAGCCACCGTTTGAGGCAAAATCATCAAGAGGCCTTTGTTTTATTTTTGAAGGTTACTGTTTTTTTTTTTAAAAAGACAACACGCATCTTGGCGCCTGTGACGTGGAGTTGTAGATACCAGTCCGTTATAAAATACAAATACAAAACAATCTTTCGTAATTTCCATGACTGAAGGACAAAGGAATCATGTAAAATATTATTGTACGAATAAGGAACCAAAATATGACATAATTAAAATAGTAAATACTCACATATTCGAGTTGCTAATGAGGCCAGGGGCAAAATAAATAACACAAAAAAGAAAGCCCATCGTATGGCACCCATCTTGCAACGAGTGACTAAGACTGTCAATTGCCAATTTTGACCTGGGTTTTATAGAAACGAAAAATAATAAAAAAATGCATTACCTTATATTCGTGAGTAATTAATTTATTAAACTTCTTTATCTAAAAAGTAATTAATTTCATTTATTGTGATCGTGAGCCGTTATTTTTTATCACTTTTCACTGAAATATATAAAAATAATCGCGGACTCCATTTTCCCTCGTATACATTTGTTTTCGTGTTCGCTACCTATCTCACGACGATCTTAAGAAATTATAGTATTTTTCATTTCGGGTTTCTTAAGATCGTGATTCAACCTTTCATTCACTCTTTCGAGGTATTCCAGTTAGGGCACCCGCTAAAATGGCACCTGAGCGAATGGCTCCTAAGCTATTCCACGAACGGCACCTATCAAAATTTTTTGCAGGTGCCCTTAGTGGAATAGTTTTTCATCTAGCATTTTATTCCACTTAGGGCACCCATGGATTAATACGTACTAGTGTTGGGACGTGTATTTTTTTAGGACGTCAAAAAAATAAATAAAACTAGTTAGGAGCTTACTTATTTATTAAGGAGTAACATAAGTGACATTTTTGTCGAAGTTAAAATCTTCATGTTGTTGGCGTTAGGGTTTTTTATCCCAATCTCAGTTAGTAAGATATATATGAGAGTACTCAATGTGTGTTCTGATAAGTAAATATATACATACTGGATTATGGAGAAGGTGTTCGTCTGTCGTCAAATACTAAAACGTATTTTTGGTGAATTTTCGTGAAATTTACTAGGGTCGCATAAATTCAAAGTAGGACTTAAGTAGATATTCGGTAACAGAGAGCGTAAGTAAGTAGTCATCAGACTGATATGTTTTGTATTTATGTGTGATGACGTATCCGTTAACTTAAACAACGTTTGGAATAAATCTACTTAGTTTTTCCTTCTCTAATACAAACTATAAATTAACTTGTCATGTGATGATTAGTTCGTTGATATCTTCCTAAGCTGGATCGGGCTGAGGCTACCTTCAAGCGGCTCTTACCCAACCTTGGTGGGAAAAACGATCACCTCCTGCCGGAGGCTGCACGCTAGAGTCATGCAGTCCATCAGGGCACAGTATGAGGCCCCATTGTGGGCCTTGTGCATGCGAAAGCAATCGTCAAAGCTTGCCAGAAGGTCATCGCTATCCGGATGATCCGGGGATACCGCACGATTTCTGGTGAAACAGCAAACCTTGTCGGATTGCGATCTTGGGCTTGGGCCACTTAGAAAAGACGTAAGACGCAGCCGGGGCGAAGACATAATGTCTCGTCTAGTTCGGCGTCTCTTTCATACAAAATGTATAGAAGTGTCGGTAAAACACACAGAAGAGAAGGGGCGCGGGCGCGACTGTCATACATTTTCGCACGTAAGTGACGTCTTACGTCTTTTCTATATGGCCCGCCCCTTGGGATTTAGCGGCGAAAGCCCTCCAGCACGTCTGACTGGCGTGTGGAGGTGCAACCTAGTGGTGATATGGAGGGAATGGCTGTCGCAACAAAGGTTTGCCCACGCTGCGATTGTGGCGTTAAGACCTCTCTTTAAGGAGTGGCTTGAAAGGCGCTACAGCATCCTCACCTACAGTCTGACGCAAGTCCTCACCGAACACAGAAGATGTTTCAATCATGGTCATGATGGTGCGAGTCGCTCATAACTCGTCGCCCGCATGTCCCTTCAACCTTGGCCGGAAAACGTCCTGCGTCGTTCGTCGCCGTAGGCATCTACCACTACGGCAAGGCGTGAGGTGGACGCTGTCCTCTCTCTAACGCTTCGCGCCTCCTCTTGCGCGAGCATGACTACTTCGCAGAAGAAGGCTACCGCTTCCCACTCCGTCTCGCCCCGCAGCATAACTTCGACCAATGCTGGGCGCGAGAGGTCACCGCCTTTCGCCATCGTTAGGACACGGCGGTGCTTTACCCATATAAGTCAGACCTGCACCGTTTCCTCCAGGAAATCCTCGCAGTGGACACCCAGGCGTTACCTCCTTCCTTACCCCTCACAGGTACCTCCCGAAACATCCATGTCCTGTGAGAACCTGCGTCAGGCGGTAGGCGAGGACGCCGTAACGCGTCTTGTTCTACTTGTGCCTCAAGTAGCTGTCAAGCAAACAGAGTAAACCCAACAGGACCAGTTTCCTGGCGGGGTCACCAGAATACCTTCAGAGATTACCGCGGCCCTGAAGTAACACCTTGAATTGATGCATGCCTAGTACATTTGTTGGTTACTCTTAACGTAACAACAAGAAAATTTAAAGTCCCAGCACTAGTACGATCCGTGGGTGCCCTAAGTGGAATAAAATGCTACATGAAAAACTATTCCACTAAGGGCACCTGCAAAAAAAATTGATAGGTGCCGTTCGTGGAATAGCTTAGGAGCCATTCGCTCAGGTGCCATTTTAGCGGGTGCCCTAACTGGAATACCTCACTCTTTCAAGTCGTTATTTTTTTAAATGACAAAATTAGTGGAATTTAATACCCAAAAACAAAATATATTTCACTAAATGTTAAACCTGCGATGAATTTAGCTTTGGCTCTTTGTGTACCCAATTTTTTTATGTGTCCTTTTGCTGTTCCACTGCTGAGCAAAGGCCTCCCCCAATTCCTTCCAGGAACTCTTTTGTAGGGCCGCTTCGAACCAGCCCTCATGGTAAGCGTCTAGGCCATCTCGCCATCTTTCATATTTTCCTGGGCCGGCCTTGCCGACGCCGCCGCCGTCCATCTCTCGGCACCCACTGTAAGGAGATCTTTGTCCAGTTCCTCGCAAATGTGTTATATAACGTCGTATGACATACATTTTGGTTGGTTTGATAATTACAGTCTCTGCTTTCTTATAGCCCTCGCACTACGGCTCGGGCCAGCAATATCGCCTCCGCTGTAGTTTTCAATTTACAGCACTTAGCAGCGGTCCTCTTATTTGCAACAAATGTTAAAATCGGTTCATTCAATTTTGGACTTGAGTTGAAATGCCGAAGGTCTGTCGGTTCTTGGATAAGTGACAATCACATTGGTAGGTATTCTGCTGCTGATTGGTCTGGAAGCCAACTCTTACCTATTTGGGAAAATAATCAATTAGCACCATAGGTTTTTTGTGTAAGTATTATTTTTAAAGAACTCTAGGACCAACGTAGGTATTACTTTTTTTATCAATATTTTGTTTAAATATACGTATTACTTATAATTCGAAGATTTGTCTAAATCACACTTTATTTTGGACCCGAAAAAAGCTGTTAAATTAGATTTTTTGTATCTCTGAAATCAATATGTAGTAGGATTATTGAGTTACCTTATTAGTGACTGTGAAGTTTGCTAGTTCTCAGGACGTTTTTGAAGATGACTATCTACATTATGAAACTAGAATTGCCTCGGTAGACCCTAAAGTTTCTGAGATAAAGCCTCCCAAAAGTTCATATTTATTTTGATAGTTAATCGATTTGATACTTCCCATTACCGAATTTTCACACTATCTGAATAAACATTTCATCAAGGATCTAAATAAACCCATTACGCTTTTATTTCCAAAATAAAACGACTCAATATAGGGTGCAAAATATGCAGAGACAATACTGTCTCAATATGCCTATTTTTCACGAAGTCTCTCGATATGAATGTAGACATCTTGCTTTTATGATGTAAAACCACAGAAAATACTGTAAGCAGAAGGTAAATTCTATACAGTACACGAAATCGAATTATACTTATAGTTCCACAAGCGCTCTGGCGACTAGTTTTTGACCGACACAGAACTGGGTTATATTTGAAAAAATCTGGGTTCAAATATAGCCCATTTCCTGTCCATTTGGACACTACATAATATGTATGGAACTTATGTCATTCTCACATTTAGGGCGGCACGGAACGAATATCTAGGCAAAACATTGTTAAGCATGACATTCTTGCATAAAATACATTATCATAATTACTTTTATTAGCAATTATTATTATCGACAAAAGCATTTTTTTTTTCTTAATCTGTATTATCTGTTATCAGTGTCGTGTACTTTAAACAGATGTAGTGAAACATTTCCCAAACATGATCTCATGAACTCGTTCGAGCGTTTACTTTTAAAATCACAAAGCAGGATCAGCTGACGTTTTTTTTAGATCTTAAAAGTTAAAGACTAGACTATAGACTTTTCCCTCCACGCCGACGATATGGACATTATGACAATATGTTTTATGCTGTATTTGTTCGTTGTTAGGAACGGAACTTCTATAACATCTCTGTATCTCTGTGGTTGACTCGAGCCGTTTTCAATATACGGACGAAGCCATTGCCTGTTCGCGTTCAGTTTTCCACGTTTTCGCCGTCGTGTGCACACCGTTATTTTGTGAAATCTATTCACAAATATTCATATTATGTACGGTATAGTTTTATATGGAAATGGACTTTTAGTAGGGGTTTTGTTTTCAATGAAGCTATGTATTTTTGTAGTATTCAATTTGTAGTATTCACGTTTATGTGACGTAAAAACGGAAACCTTGACCTTAATTTGATGGACTAAATTAGTTCCTCGTTCGCACACTATTTGCATAGCATTTACCTATGTTGTGGTCGGCGTCCTAACGGATGCTACAGGATACCAAAAATAATATGGAGCAACATCATTATCATTGCGGCCGTATCGTCCACTTCTATGACGAGGCGGGCCAAAGCCTGCCGAGGTCGCGGAACTTATCCAATTACCGTGGCCCTGGAACGTAAAGGGCTATTGAAGGATACCGTGGATTTAAGTCAGTACGAGTCTGACAGTAATGGGTGGGAGGACTCATTTGATGCTTTTACCACATAAAAAATAGGTCGTCTACTTCTAAGCACAAACCTCCCCTATAGATTTCCAATAGGACCTCAAGCAGGTCTTTATAAGATTTTTTGTCCAAAATGTAGGTGGAGGCTCCACTATGCGCTTGCCGGTGCATGATCTCCATTCGAGAACCACTATAAGCTTTAGACATTTGGATTCCACAGCAAAAAAAGGGTCATGTAGTCAAACCGTCAGACATTCTAAAGAACAATGGCAGCCGTTCATACATTAAAATAGGTGAGAAGAAACGGTAGTGTCTACATGTCAAAAATATCTTGAAATGTTTAGCTTGAGACCCTGAATAACTTTGTTCAAGAATTATGTCTTGACTGGGCTCCAAAAATAAGATATAGATTTAAACATTTTTAGGTTATATGTCTTATGTCGGAAATCGGAGTCTAAAGGGGCAGTAGAACAGGCACTCAGGGCAAGATCATAATCTTTTAGGCACGCACAAGTCAACCAATCACCAAACCAAAGGCAAAATCAGTCCGCAATGCAATTTAAACATAAGTAAGAAAATGGCAAAAATAGCACGTAAAGCGCAAGAGCATCAATGACAAGCCGCGCTTCATGTGACATTGACATTTCATTTTAGCTAGTGTTGCCATAATGTTAAATGGAATTGTTACGTAAGTTGTGATTGCGATAATGTTTTTTTTTATTTCTAAATATTTTTTACGAAACATTTTTTTTTTTCGTAAAATTCATCATCATCATCATCATCATCATCAGCCGGAAGACGTCCACTGCTGAACATAGGCCTCCCCCTTAGACCGCCACGCCGAACGACAATTCGCCACTTGCATCCATCGGTTGCCCGCGACTCTCACGATGTCGTCGGTCCACCTAGTGGGAGGCCTACCTACGCTGCGTTTTCCGGTCCGTGGTCGCCACTCGAGAACCTTTCTTCCCCATCGGTTGTAAGTTCTACGAGCGATGTGGCCTGCCCATTGCCACTTCAACTTGCAAATTTTACGAGCTATGTCGGTGACTCTGGTTCTTCGCCGAATATCCGTGTTCCGGATTTTATCCCGCAAAGAAACTCCGAGCATAGCTCTTTCCATTGCTCGTTGAGTGACTCTTAGTTTCTCTAAAAGGCCAGCAGTCAAAGACCACGTTTCAGAGCCATATGTAATCACTGGCAACACACACTGGTTGAACACCCTTGTTTTGAGACACTGCGGGATTTTCGATGAGAAGATATCACGTAGCTTCCCAAACGCTGCCCATCCTAGTTGGATTTTATTTTCGTAAAATTGGCTTTTATTATTGGTACAGTTATTTCAAAAATACATTTTGTATTTTCTGTGTTATTTGTGTTTTTTACTGTGGCCTTAAATCAAATAGTTTTTTTTATTTTATTTTTATTTGAAAAATCTTAGAAAAATAATTACACTCATTTTATATTTAAGATATTTCTAGACACAATCACTTTTGTCAACTATTTTTCTGCCATTGTCCTTTGGATTAAGTGTTTCAAAAATTGGTAGAAATCTCAGAATATAAGGAAAAGGGAGTAGGAAAGAACTCGGAAACGTATTAAGCACGACTGCCAATTAATAAATGATCGATGATAGATAATTAATCGTTATCAATGTCCCATTGATTTAGTTAGTGCCTGTGCCCTTATAAAGTCTGAAGCTAAAGTCCTGTTGCTTTGGTTAATGCCCATACCTTTATAAAGTCTAAAGCTAAAATAGCAGATTCGTACTAAGGAACCAAATGTAATAAAACGAAATTGTTCAGTGCGTTATAATATAATCGAATGTGCATAATTTTACAATTTTATTTTTTCACTAAGCTGAGCAACTTAAATACAAACATAGATTTAAGTATAGGCATAAAGGACATAAAGTGAAGGCAGATAAACAGTTAAATTATTCTGAATATGCAGTACGAAGCAGATTGAAGAACTGGTAGGATAAACTACAAATCTGGAAGATAATAATATATAAGTTATTAATACGTAATCCAATATGAAGCACGCTATGTCTTCTAAGTTTATGCAATGACCAAACACTGACAACTATTTTGACAATCTTAAGGCGCTCCGTCACCACGAGCATTCACCTGTAATGTAACATAAAAGTGCACTTACACGCGTTACTAAATATATATATAAAACGTATATTTAATAAAGTTCCAAATAAAATTAAAGACTTAAATATGACTCAATTTAAAAACAAACTAAGACATCTATTAATTGAAAAATGTTATTACTCCATAGAAGAATTTCTTAATGATAAATTTTAATTATTCGACATTGCCATTTATTTAATTTTGACATTGTATTTAATTTTTGACATTTTATTTTGACGCTGTTTTGAATTTTGACATTATCTTTATTTACCTGTACCTATTAATTTTATTGTAATTTTTATTTTATTTTTTGCTTGCTTTATTATTACTATTTGACTGTCTTACGCCATGACGTGTTTTGTCGTTATTATTTAATTATATTGATTATTATTTAGTGATATTATAAGAGTTAAAGAGTGTACACCTTTAAGGTAGATTTTTATGGAACTACTTATCTATTTTTAAGATCTCATGTAAAATGTACCAAAAGTCACACTAATAAATTGATTTGATTTGATTTTGTTACATTACGGGCTCGCGGTGAGGGAGCGTCCTTATATCGCCGAGTAACTTCCTATCTCTCGTCCACCGCTAGACAGAAGCTTCTTCCAAGCACCACATCATCAGGCAGAATTTTCTTCTTCAAATCCTTCCAAAGGTTATCTTGAAAAGATTGCTTTAGCGATACGACCGCCCATCGTTCCACCCTATTTATAAGATCAGCTTTGTACCTACCTGTAATTTGTTTGATGTGTACTTTGTTATCAAAATGTATTTCTACCTATATATCTATTTATCTACTGCATATAGGCTGACCTAATTACCATATAAATGGTAATTGGGATGGTGACTGGGCCAGATATTATATCAATAAATAATACAAGTTCCCTCCTAGATCATGTGGTATATCTATGAAGAAAATACAAATCCACATACCCCGCTGAAAGTATCTAAATTCATAACCAAATAACCGCGGGCGCTAAACTCGAAAGGCTTTTGAGAACGCATCAGGAAAATCAGCAGCATTTTCTTCGTATCAGAATCAGCATAGACCCAATCTGTGAAGTATATGGCATTCTCCAACTTCTTACTCTGAAAAATTGGATTTCTTTTACATTTTATATCTTTTATACTTAATAATGCAAAGGGGATCGGTCAGAGTCGTTCAATTTAATATAGGTACATACTTCGACTGCTTATTATGTATCTGGTAGTAGAGGCTGAAAGTTATTGGACTGCTATTTAAAATTAGAGATTATTAAGGGTGAATTTCAACATACTATATCGATAAACGTTGAAATGAGTTTCGAATTGAAGAAACGAATTTCGAAAAACGTTGAAATGAGTTTTGAGGGCAATTTTGACGAAAACTAAAACTACCTACAACATTGGGTTTTAGAAAATTCAACAATCCTGGCCAGCTATCGAACCCGCTGTTTGGAAAAAAATTACATCCTGTATTATTACACTATTCGATAGTGTTGCTATTGTTGCTAATAAGGATCTAATTCCGGTAAGTAATTCAAATTCTGCTGTATGTGGCAGGCAGGCCGCAAATTATCACTGCAAGAATTATTAGCAGCGAATAATTTCGTAGCAACTAGTCGCTGTGTGTAAACGAAGCTTTAGACTAGTATAGAGAATGATGGCCTATTGCTATAAGCGAGAATGATGTGCCAAAATTTCGGGCTAAACACATTTGAACCTTTTTAGATGTAAAAACGAAACTTAATGATAGAATCTAAAGTAAAGAAAATCAAAAAAACATACGTGGTCAATAAGAAGTTGTCCCATTATGCACTGAAAGAATACTTCTACCAGCAAAGAACAGAAGAAAGAAAAGTATCGCATAGACTTGTACAAATCATCAACGACCTAGAAAACAGACAGTTATTACAAAAAAAAAATAAAGCCTTTGTCAAACTGACAGGCGACGTGAATACGTGCCGAAGCGTTTTTGTTTGTAATGTATGGAACTGTTTAAAGCCAGTCACTTAGACAGTCGGACCGCTTTTGTTTTTCAATATGACTGGATTCAAACAATTCCATACATGACAAACATAAACGCTTCGGCACGCATTCGTTCGCAGTTTAACAAAGGCTTCATTACAAAATTTTCTTGACAGTGTGTAAGATATTTTGAACCAATTTTCAAGACCTCATTTTTCAAAATGACTGTACTTAACTGTAAAAGGAGGTTACATAGCTCTTAAAACATAGTAAAATCTATTTTCAAACAACTTTGCTTTATAGTTAAATTAGATCAATTACGCCTTACTGTTGCCGTAAATGCTGTCAGACATATGAACACGGATCCAAAGACATAGGTAATAAACATTCCATCTCCCAAAACTTCATCTAACTGTGATGTGATCCTGTAATATTAAAAGTGTTCTTAAATATATTGCTATAAGATTCAATCTTACTTACCAAAAGAACGATAAACATTTGTTGAACACTAGTGGTGAAGCGTCATAGACTTTTCAATTTAAATAAAATAAATAATAATATTTTAGGATTTTTCCATATAATACAATATGTTAGTGGCTCAATTTTAGTATAATTTACTTGTCTATTGATGAATCCTCGCACCAATATTTTATCACCGCAGCGCCCATAATTTGTATCGAATTTTCTTGAGTTTTCTCGCAACATGACCAATAGATGGCATTAGCGAGCTGCTCTTGCCTCCCGCCGCCATTCGAAAGACACTGTGTGTGTTCTGTGCTCCGCTTTTAAAAATTCCCTTTTTGATGAGACCTTGATGATAATCATAAAATAAATAGACCTGCATCTGTGCTTCATTGAGAACTTATAGTGCAGTGTTGATTTTTGGAGTTTTAACCATTCCACCGGTGGATTAAAGAAGATTTTGCTCGCCGGCCGGCAGCTTTGACCTACAAGCCATCACGCACGCATGAACGAGGTTTCTTCCCATCTCCCTGGGTCTGAGTGGGATCTCTGGATTGTCAAGGTACGTGGGCATGTTTTGCTGGTAATAAAGAATATTTTGGTATTGGTGTATCGAGGATTCATCAATAGGGAAATTAGTTTTATTTTGAGGTCCGCCATTACAATTTTTACGTAGGTTCTTAATTCAAATTTTGTCACAACCTTCACAAAGGTGCAGGATAATTACACGCCATCACTAACTAGTTTGAAAAAACTGTCAACGGCAAACCAACATTTCACGTTGATATAAGGGTCATTTTGCAGTTACACTGTTTATTGACAAATGTTCAACATTATGTTTATCTTTTTGTGGTAAGGCGGAATATGTTTTAAAAGTCTCTATGGCCATTTTTCGTAGCCATTAAAAATGTTAATAAAGGAAGCTGAAAAAAAGAGCAACGTGACGAATGTTAAGGATAAAAAACATGTTCCACTAGTGCCTGCTAATATGACACACACGGAGATGGAAAGGATTTAAATATCAAAAACATTAACTTACTTGGCTAGGAACTGATGTTTACAAATAATAAACTTCAATTTGTTTCTAATCTTATCGTGAGTATGTTCAGCTTCTCCTCTTTTCTTTATTTTAACCACGTCCTCATGAGTAATGAGCCCTAACATAGTACTCCCAAGAATTTTTAATTCCATACAAATATATCGGGTGTAAGAAATATGGAGCATATTTACAAAGACGAAGATAAAAATGACTACTGTGGTCATGAAACTTTCCCAGATATAAGCAGTGTTGTACCATTGTTTCTTGTCAAAAGGGTACCAGCCATCGAATGGGTACAAATACAGCTTTTCCTTGCCAAGAATCCCGTTCTGGTAAACCATGATGATTCTTGGAAACAAATCGACAATCACAGCAAGTCCTATGGTGTAATAGAATTCAAATCTCAATATCAACCTTGTAGTCTGTGTGTATTGATTCAGAATCTTCTTGTGTGCTGCTGTATCAGATATAGTGTCCCATAACTCAGTCCGATAGTGTTGAAAAATTTCATCGTATAATTCCTTATTGTCATTTATCTTTTTGTATTTGATCAAGATCATGAGACAAACTCCGAAGTTGGGAGCGACATTGATGACGTCAAACCAATCGAGTTTCGAGTCATTAATGAAAATTAAGCAAAGAGTAACTAGTAACTGAGTCGAAGTGAGAAATAGAAGGCCAAAAGTTAAGTAGAAACAGAAAGTCATAGACTTAGATCGGCCAGTAAACGGGAAGATAAAGAATTTGGCGCCAATGTTACTGATAAAATCCATTTCACTTAGAAATTCTTGCTTTAAAGCATCGTACGTTTTGTATGCTTGAGTCATGATTGTGAGACAAAAGTGATTTCTTACCACTCGTTTTATAGAAGTGCTTAAACGATATATTCCTTGAAGCCAATGAGTACAATTTTCTAGATATTAGACGTTATTGCAAATCCATCTACTTTACACCATTCGATTTTGAAGAAACCAGTAAGCTTCCAAGCAAATTGTGTTAAGTAAACAGTGATATCGTTACGTGTAAAGGAGTTTTCAAATGAATAACAATGTAACAAATAACTGGTTGTTTCTTTGATCAAAGGGATCACATTTGAAGCTAGCATTTATGCTTAGTATACGGCTTTCTAATGATTCTTAATTCAATGTAAAAAATAACTTGATCAAATAACTTGGGTATTATTATTATGGATGATTTGTGAGTCTTAGTTTATATTTTTCTAGTAGGTACCTACTCCGAATTCATTTGAACTTATATACATGTACGCATATTACCTCTAAAATAATGATTTACTTACATATTTACCACTAAGTAGTAAAACGCTATGTATTATAATAATGTCAACTTTTGGTGTGTGTGTTACTTTATTAAAAAAAATACTAGGTAGTGAATTAGGATATAATTGTGTGGTTATTCTGCCATTCCTGCCATTCATTCTTAAATAAAACTAGCTGCTTGAATTATTTGAAGTAATCGTTTAAGTCTGCTCTTGCGATTTTGCCATTATGAGTGAAAGACACAGTCATCCCTCGGGAGGAAAGTAGGAATCAATAATTTGAACAATATATCAGCAAAAGTATTTATTGAAAAAAAAACATAGGTTATTTATGAATAAATTAGGTAATATTATAAACTATATTATATACGGAAAATATAATTTCGTAATTTACGGCAAACTGGAAGACGGCTGCCTGAAACATAAGACATCCAAATATTACATTATATTTAAGGTGAAGATTAAAAGGGTGCAGTTAACTGATAAAACGTATTTAATATAAATTATAGCATGAATATGTATAGTCAATATTGTGTCTTTGTTTCTACTGCTGGGATACGTGAATTTCCTCTCTGTAAGAGAGAGGATGTCACCAGCCAGGCACGGTGTGGGTTAGCGTCCCATAGGTCTTACCTTAAACAGTTTTGATATATTCTGATGGATCAGGAAACGGCTTCTTTGAGCTGCCGTCATTGCCTTCTGTAATTATTTACAAATAAACATTGTCATTGACAAGACATTTATCAAAAGTATTACATAGAACTAACACTGCCCCCAGACGAGTATCAACAGTTTAAAGACAGAGGTTTACTTTTATGAAAATGCGCATGGAACATCTCATGGACAAGGTTGTTATTTGCCCATTCCCTGATGTTGTCGTATGGGTATTGTGGACGTGCGAGTATGGAATCATTGTTAATATCATCTATATATATAAAAATGAAACCCGTTTTCCGTTGTCACGACATAACATGAAAACGGCTTGACCGATTCGGATAATTATTTTTTTGTAGTGTTTGTAACCATCGGGACCGGGTTTTAGACCGGGTCCTCCACCCGTGCGAAGCCGGGACGGGCCGCTAGTTAATAATAATTTATTTAGCATTTGACTTTCGGAACTTGGCGATTCGAGTATCTTTCGTAGTTTACTCGATCGTTACTTACCATTCTCATTTTGTTCATCTTGCCCTGCGGGTATGGAATCATTGTTAATATCATTAATAATAATTTATTTAGCATTTGACTTTCGGAACTTGGCGATACGAGTATCTTTCGTAGTTTACTCGTTTGTTATTTATCGTTCTTCTTTTCTTCACCTTGTTCTACGGGTATGGAATCATTGTTATCTAATACCATTAATAATAATTTATTTAACATTTGACTTTCAGAAATTGGCTATATCTTTTGTAGTTTACACGTTCGTTACTTACCAGTCTCCTTTTGTTCATCTTGTCCTGTGGGTTAGGAATCAATGTTAATATCTTTAATAATAATTAATTTAACATTTGGCTTCAGAACTTGGCTATATCTAGTAGTTTACTCGTTCGTTACTTACCATTCTCATTTTGTTCATCTTGCCCTGCGGGTATGGAATCAATGTTAATATCATTAATAATAATTTATTTAACATTTGACTTTCAGAAATTGGCTATATCTTTTGTAGTTTACACGTTCGTTACTTACCATTCTCCCTTTGTTCATCTTGTCCTGCGGGTATGGAATCATTGTTAATATCATTAATAATAATTTATTTAACATTTGACTTTCGGAACTCGGCGATACGAGTATCTTTCGTCGTTTACTCGTTTGTTACTTACCGTTCTTCTTTTCTTCATCTTGTCCTACAGGTATGGAATCATTGTTACTATCATTAATAGTTATTTGTTTAACATTTGACTTTAGGAACTGGACTGATTGATATCTTTTTCTATTTACTTGTTTGTCACTAACCTTTATTTTGGATGCCTTGATTTTGTCCTGTATATAGAAAAATAGATTAAGATTTATTCAATACCCCGACAAGACACTTCATATAAATAGTATTTCTTTTAATAATAAAGGACGTTAAAACAGTAGATATCTATGATGAAATGGCACTTGGCTTGGGCACCAAATATTGTTCTATAATTGTTAGTGACAATTTTATTATTAATCATTCATGTAGTGGTACAATTTGAAATTACCGAAATAAAAATATTCCGTTGTACTATAGATCGCTGGGTAGCAATTAAATACCACGGGTTATTTTTACCTGTTAAATTACCTAGCCATTTCATTTACGTACCATTGTTAATTTTTTTGTCGGGGTAATCTGCAAATTTTAAAATATTTTAATTAAGTTATTATTTTATTTTTATTTGTACTGCATGGCCATGTCAGGATTAACTAAATCTTGAGACAGCGCAAGTGTTTATGTAATTTAGAAGTGTTTACGAACATTTGAACAAAAACGCAATTAATGGCCAGACTTGAAACTTCTTATAGTTCAAAGATTTTCTTTGGAAAGAAAACATCGAAGTACTGAATCGGATTACCTGAATCCGAAGGTTGCAGGTTTCGAAAAAGAAATTCGCTACGCATGCGTTAATGCTTTTAATATTTATAAAATACTTGTAGTTCATACAATTGTTCCGTACGGACATCGTACCCGCGACATGCTGCATCCGATCGTTTAGCCACTGCGTCAAGCGTGCCATCAAAGCCACAAGCTCCTGGTATTAAAATTCTTACTAAAACTAAAGTGTCTTACAGTTTCCTGCGCCTGTTTTAGCTGATGATGCGGCTTCTGACGCTGCTACAGTATACTGTTTACCCTGATCGCCATATTGTTGTATATCTAGAATATTATAATTAATATATTACATAACATCGTGCCTCCAATCTCCACAGTAGTATACCTAATAGTACACAAGGCTTCACATCAAGCTATACAAAACCAGTATTAGCTGATCGTTTATTGTGTGTAAAAATTGTACTAAGCGAGACCAAGACGAACTAGTTTTGTATAGCTTGATGTGTAGCCGTGTGTACAACATTATTGAGCTAGTTTTTTTAACTCTCATGTAATACAGAAAATAGAAAATACCATTATATGGTATTAAAAAAAGAACTGGGCTATTCCTAAAC
Organism: Agrotis ipsilon; assembly: GCA_028554685.1. Classification (NCBI taxonomy): domain Eukaryota; kingdom Metazoa; phylum Arthropoda; class Insecta; order Lepidoptera; family Noctuidae; genus Agrotis; species Agrotis ipsilon. The sequence continues at coordinate 11,582,567 of CM052965.1, forward strand.
AGGCACAAACCCGGCCTTTGTGACCGGGAAAATCCTAATTAGAAAACCCAATACCACTTTGCGTGATTTGGGATTCGAACCCAGAGGCCTTATCATGAGTTTACAGTTTTTGTGACGTAAGTAAACTGGAACTTTGACATTAATTTCAAGAAAAAAAAATAGTTTCTTCTTCGCACACTAGAGGCGCTCTTCCATTTTTCCATACAAGAAACACAGTAAATATTTTTTCAATACATTTACTCGTAATAGTTATTTTCAACACATTTGCTCGTAAAATGCATTTACAAAGCCTGTATACAGTGTTCGAAAGTTAAAAAATTACAGACCATACAACGCAGCGTGCGGTAAAATAGGTACTCTCACCTAAGTACCTATTTTACCGCACGCCCCCTTGTAGAGCAGCGTGCGTTTTCTTTACGGTTTTTTTTTAATTTCCAAAAAAAAAAAAAAGAATTCCACCAAAGAGTTTCACATTATGAAAATAAACAACCTGACTGATCGAAGCTCCTTGGAAGAGCTTTTGCTCAATTCGTTGTCTCACTTTAATACTAAAGAGTAAAAGAGATGAAAGATGTAGTTCTAATTTTCACCACGTGCATGTGGCGCCATTTTCAAAGTCGCGCCATTTTCATATTAGGAACTTCAAAAATTGTTGCGACTAATCTGAGTTCAAGGGAGCAATCTGATATTAATATGGATAAATGTGTTGAAAAACATTGTATGACACACGTGCAGAAATTGGTATTTACAAACTCGTGACTACGGTACGCCCTCGGGCGCCTTCGGCGCCTCGGGCGTACGTTGTCTACTCGTTTGTAAAAACCAACTTTCCGCACTAGTATCATAAATAACTATTATGATACTAGTGCGGTAAGTTGGTTTTTACAAACGAGTGGACGAACGTACGCCCGAGCGAAGCCGAAGGCGTGCCGTAGTCACGTGCATGTGGCGCCATTTTCAAAGTCGCGCCATTTTCATTTTAGGAACTTCAAAAATTGTTGCGACTAATCTGAGTTCAAGCGAGGAATCTGATATTAATATGGATAAATGTGTTGAAAAACATTGTATGACACACGTGCAGAAATTGGTATTTACAAATTCGTGACGACGGTACGCCCTCGGCTTCGCTCGGGCGTACGTTCGTCTACTCGTTTGTAAAAACCAGCTTACCGCACTAGTATCATAAATAACTATTACGAGCAAATGTGTTGAAAAATGCATTTACAAAGCCTGTATACAGTGTTCGAAAGTTAAAAATTACGGACCATACAACGGAGCGTGCGGTAAAATATGTACTCTCATCTAAGTACCTATTTTACTGCACGCCCCGTAGTATAGCAGCGTGCGTTTTCTTTACGGTATTTTTTAATTTTTAAAAAAAGAAACCACCAAAGAGTTTCCTATTATGAGAATAAATAACCTGACTGGTCGAACCTCCTTGGAAACGCTTTTGCTCAATACGTTGTCTCACTTTAATACAAAAGAGTAAATAGAGACGAAAGATGTAGTTCTAATTTTCACCACGTGCATGTGGCGCCATTTTCAAAGTCGCGCCATTTTCGTATTAGGAACTTCAAAAATTGTTGCGACTAATCTTAGTTCGAGTGAGAAATCTGATATTAATATGGAAAAATGTGTTGAAAACATTGTATGACACACGTGCAGAAATTGGTATTTTCAAACTCGTGACTACGGTACGCCCTCGGCTTCGCTCGGGCGTACGTTCGTCTACTCGTTTGTAAAAACCAACTTACCGCACTAGTATCATAAATAACTATAAGTAAGCTGTAAATAAAATACTGAAATCTTGTGATAGTGCAGCAAAGGAGGTCTGCAGGTCAAAGCTTTGAGGAACCAAATAAGTACATACATGATGTCCCGTAAGAAGAAGCCTGTGCATTCTCGCCTTTTGCTGTAAAATACGTAAAATTATTGGTTACAGGCTGATTTATAGTTCAATCGATATTTATTTTCATTATTTTAGTCAGGGTTCTCCAATTCTCGAGCAGCAATTGTATTTAATTCTCCGGTTCTCGAAAACGGCTGTAACGATTTGATGAAATTTGGAATATAGGGGATGCGAAAAATCAATTTCGATACGTCCCATGTCTAGGAAAATTCCTTTTCTCTGTGTTTTCTTTATTAGACATTGGATGCTTTTACCGCGTAAAACAATAATTACTACTACTTATGATTGTCAAACTTTGAATGAGATTTCCCATATTATTTATTTTTACGATTTCAGGCCTTATTTAGGTAGGTACCTATGTATAGAAATTTCTTATATCCGTATTTTGGAATAGACAACTACAGTGATTTTTAAGATATTACGCCGTGCAAATTTTATTTATATTGTGACCTACGTTTATAGTCCAAAACTGTCATACCTTTGCTCCTTGATTTACTCATCGCAACTGAAACAAATACATTATAAGTTTACACAAAATATTTAGTTAGTAATTAAGATAGGATTTATGTTTTATATGGGCTGGAGGGTCTCTTAGACCAAACCATCCCCTTGGAACCTAACCTGTCGGTGTCGGGGCCTAAAATCCCGAGCTTGCTTCGCTCGTTCTTATATCCTAAGTCAAATTACTGTTCCCACCTTTTAAGTTAGCTCGATGAAGCCTCTATATTTATTAAATTTACCAAAAAAAAAAGGTTAAATTATTAATAATAACTGGTAAAAGTAAATAATTCATTATTTTTACCTTCGGTAATTATTATTAAATGTTGGTAATTAATAATAATTTTTAATTAATCACACTTACTAAAACTAAAGTCTTTTGGAAAATTTCATAAAAAACATGGTTGGAAATCTTTTACCATCCTTTTGATCAATCTACAATTTTCTGCTCAAACACACATTAATATTAATGAACCTAATTACCAATCACACAGAAAAGAAACTTAAAATAAACAAACAGTAAACTCACCAGCCATAGGGTTTGACTTGCCCTTCATCATTGATTTTGGATTCATGCCGCTCCATGCGACTAGAAAATAAGAAAATAATGTTTTTACCATTAAAATCAGTTTAAAAAACCTCGCACATCAACCACGCCATAGCTACGCGGCGCACGCGCATTACTCTGTGTACATGTTTCCTTCAATATTCGGATGCTGATAGCATTTTTCGAAATGCGACGCGTGGCAGGTTTCATTTGATGTGGTCATAATTTTAAAGATTTGACGCACGAAAGCAATCTTGTAGAATTTCGAAAAGTGGAACTTTACACCAGAGCCAAAAAAACTATTTAAAAAATTCATAACGAGATACGACAAAATCGCTTTTCAGCGTCGGATGTTTACCGGACCACCGAACTGAAAAAAAATACTGATTTGAACTACATTATATGATTCCGATTCCGGAAAAAAACTAAGTACACTGAAAACGAATACACATCAAACCATTTCAAATGATGTGGTTTATTTCAGTTTATGTAATTTTTTTTTCAGTGAGTTTTTCAAGCAATGCTTGTCGAGGACTATCGTTGGATGTGTAATTGAAGTTAAGCAACACTTGTCGAGATCTATCTTGGGATGGGTCACCAAGTTAAGCAATTCTTGCTGAGGTCTATCTTTGTATGGGTAGGCGAGATTAAGCAAAACTTTACGAGCTCTTTCTTTGAACTGGTCACCAAAGTTAAGCAACGTATCGATTTGAGGCGATGAATATCGATAAAACGAATCGATAGAAATGCATTATATGTAATAATATAAATCTGAAATACATACAGCCCCAGCTTTCGCTTTCAGCTTCTGAAATTCCTGATATAAATGGTATTATAATCATAAAAAGCACCGCTATAACAAGTTGGCCGTGCATCTTGAAAAGCTGAAAATCACAGTGACAATTAGAAAGTCGCTTAATACTACCAATTAAGTTCTTTATATAAAGACATAAACAATAAAAAAATGTAATAAAAGTGAAAATAATTTATAAATTTCGTGACTATGAAATATAGATAAGTAAAATTAATTCCATTGTTTTTATACCGAAATCGTGACATTATGAAAATAGTAAATAAAAGTTATATTTACATATTTTCTGAATACAATTTATAAGATTAAGAATAATTTATTTGCGTAAAAAATAGGTAGGCACTACCGGTTGCTACAGTTAGTGGTTTAGGCACAAACCATATTTTGCCTGTTTAAGGCATTATGTATCTATATATATAAAAATGAAACACGTTTTCCGTTGTCACGACATAACATGAAAACGGCTTGACCGATTCGGATAATTATTTTTTTGTTGTGTTTGTAACCATCGGGACCGGGTTTTAGACCGGGTCCTCCACCCGTGCGAAGCCGGGACGGGCCGCTAGTATTTAATAAATGTTTATTCACATCGGTAACGCATATCTTTTATTTAAATAAAAAATTCACAGCATCAATATGACATGGTGCTTTACACCATTCTGATACCCATAAATACTTCTACAACATTTTTAAACCTTAAGCCCTTCTTCTCAGCGTTCAATTTCCCTTTTAACAAAGCATTGCAATACAATATTGGGTCAAGGAGCTCTCAAACGTATCGCTATCTCGTAATTCCCATTGTTTAAATCTCAGGCGAACCCCATATCGTGTATATAAATAAGACTTTGATGCATGGCAATAAGGATTAATTCTTCGAGTGTATGTCATATAAGTCATGCTAATGCCAGACGAGTATGGCTTTGCAATTCCCTTTGGTTATTTGCTGAACAAAATATTACAATTTGATGAGCACTTCAAGTAGTAGATATTTGTTATTTTGTGGAATTAATTTGCATTTAAAGTAGCAAGAAGTGGTCGTATTAGAGCGTTGTCATGTATTTTACTGGGGTGCAAGTAGTGGAGTGGGGTGAAGGGTACACAATTATGCCTTCAATATATTTCTCGTTGTTTTCTGTTAATAGGCCAATCACATCAACAATTAATTCGCAAATTATGATGTATGTCTGACTTTTTAGTATGTTATCGGCTCTGTATTTCCAAGTTGCAAACTGGTTGCCAACGCCTGAAAAATAAATAAATTACCGTCATCGGGTGAAGGTGATAACAAGAGACGGAATGTGTGAGGAAGAGGTAATCCACCAATTCTCCAACAGTAACGAGTAATGGGTCCAGGTCGATCAAGGACAAAAGGACAAAAAGTGCACCGCCTCCCTGGAACGCCATTAGCAACTGAAGGAAAAGGTGGTTTTTGTTCTTTTAGAAAATGTGCTCCGTCAATATGTTCATCCTGTCATTAGGATATTACACTCGACCGGCCAGTAATAATGGGCATTTTATACACTTACCAATGTCATACAGAAATTGGTACTTATGTGTCTTTTTTTAATAAAACGTTGTCTTTACTCTAAAAGCTCATTTTTTCCTATGTCAGTGCAGTCGTACAAACGGTCCAACATCTGTCACGCTGAAATTATGCGCAGATAAGAAACAAGCTATCAAGACGTATACTTGAACCATGTAACTATGTACATAACAATAAACTTCATCTGCATAAGCGATTCAACTGTCACCCTTTTATATTTTCCCCAAACATTGGGCCGATAAAATATGACGTCATCACGGTCGAATCGAGCACCGAGCGTTCATTCAAATTGAGAATCCAAAAACGCATTCGTCTTTAAATTGTGTTCATTTGCGGAATGCTTTCTGAATCTTTATAAATGCGAACTTACAGGGTTTGCGATCATCTTCAAAAACGACCGGTGTTACTTGAGCTTCCCTTCCCCTCGAATTTCTGAAAGATTGGGAGGAAAAGGGCCTTTGGAACGAATTTGCGAGGGCCATTTGATATCGGTCGTGTAATACACGTGAGTCTTATAGAGCCCTTTGCGTGTATTCTTATTCACACGCAATGGGCTACGTTTTCATATCTAAGATGAAAATATCGTTGGAGTTGCTGATACCAGTTTTTTTTTTATAATACATATATATTTTGAAACACCGTTTGCGCAAATAATCTCTCTGTGAATTTAATCTATAAACACTGATTGCATATTTTTATAGAGTGGTTTGTTACAACCCGCTCATTTCTTGACACACTTAGGAATTCTTGACGAATCGAGTTTGTAATTACTTAACGTCATAATGCTCCCCACAGCAGCCGAAAAGTTACAGTAAGTGATACTATGGGTAACACTTACTCTTATCTTATTATAGGTATTCAGGAAATGATAATATTCAAACTGTTTAAACAGGTAAAAAGGCAAATGATGGAACTGGTTTTTTTAGTCAGTACAAATCTGGGTTTATTCCACTTTGTTCATCTGGGTGAACAAAGTCTAAAACTTTTTACATTGCTGATAAAAGTCTACTACATCGCGGAAGAAAAGTCGCCTTTGTTCACCCAGGTGATATTTTTCCGAGGTCAGTTGAGGACACCAATGTTGTCCACTTTGTTCACCCAGGTGAACAAAATTGATAAACCCAAATCTGACAATCCCTTTCACAATAACCAGAGCGTGAGTATTCATTTGATGATTTAGCACACCAAAACCACTGTTCGTTAGTTCTGGAATAAATTAACAGTTGTTGGTTGCGGTGAAGACTATTGAGGTATCACTGATGGTTTCTCAAAAAAAAATCCCTTATAAACTAAACTAGACAAACACGTCATCATCGGTATTATCATCTCCATACAATCCCCCTTTTTGCACCAAAATGAAGAAATCACAAGGAATAATAAGGCGTCGCGATGGTTATGAGATAGATATGTTCCATGTTCCACCTTTCAGCTCACACAAAAGGTCCTCTTCAACGCTTTATTTGAACCGGTAAAGGTCTAACACGTCAAATTTCACATCCTGAATAGGGTTCCCCCTCACCACGAAATCCGGAATCTTTATAAATAGTTCTACGAAGATGGTGTTTAATTTAATGTAAATCCGGATCTCGAAAGTTGGATGCCGTGAAGTCAAAGGATTGTGCGCAGTTCCTGAATTCGTGTTTGATTTAATTACGACGCATTTGATGAAGTGTGGGTGTTAAGCGGATTTTGATTGTGGGATTAGTAGTTTATTGATGTGTCTTGGAATACCTCTTCAAGTTGAGTATTTTTACATTTTGTAAGAGAAGAAAAGTACTAGTGTTTATTGAATATTTTATGGAGTCAAAATAAAATCAGAAAAAATATTTGAGTTTGAGCATTGATCTAAGTTCGATCGTTCATTGATCCCACAATCTCTCAAAACTAGGGTTTATAACCAGTGTGTCCTACCCGTGGTGACTTACGGAGCCGAAACACTTACCATAGGCCTATTCCACAAATTAAAGGTTGCTCAGCGTGCAATGGAGAGAACAAGGCTTGGAGTCTCTGTGGCGGATAGAATTCGGAAAGAAAGTCATTCGCAAAGTACGACAACTATTAGACACTAACTCAAAATTTCGAAAAAAAGTTTGAGTATTTTCTACTCATTCATTCCTAAGTGATCATAATTACACACACACACATACATACACTAAATAAAACACATTTATTTTCTTTCATGTCGAGCTGCTATCTAAGTAAACATCAGCATCAAAAGTATTTATTTTAAAAGCAAACAGTTTCTCTTTCTGCAGTCGCCAATTAGTTCTTTCACAAACAACACACTGGGAGGAGTTCTTTACATTTTTCACGAGCACAAAATTACAGTTGAACAAATGTAAACAAAGACCCCCTTAACAGTGTAAGTGGCTCGTACTGTAAGGCACTTATTTTGAGCTTCAACGAACGATAAGTACGCTCATTGTACTAATTAAAATAGTCTCTGCCAAAGACTGGGGAGGTAGAACACAAAACTTCACTTCTAAAGTAAATAAAGTTGCAAATAAGTGGTATCTTTGTACAAAGTACACCTCGTACTTGAATATTTTTGTCGAGTAAGATTTCTTCATATTTAATGAGCCTGTTATTCCAGACCGTCTGTCTGTCGTCTGATCTTGTCATCTAATGGATATAAAATATCCAAGAGTTCTGAAAAAGTCTAACAATATATCCTGTTTTATTATTTACCTACCTGACTGGTAAAAATAGGAGGGTTTAGACGTCTGTATTTTAAAACGGGAGGGAAAAATAAGTATCAATTATTGGACCGGATTTTTTATTTCTAGACATTGCTTGAATATTGTATAATAATATTATAGTAAATATGACATAGAAGCGTAAAATTATTGTAGTACAGCTTTACTTCAAAAACTCATTCACGTCAAATTGTTAAATAAACGACTCATAACAAAATAATTCAGCAGTTTCACTCAATGTTAACACAAATTTTATTGCAGCTAAAACTTAGAATATTCCTCGACAAAATTAAAAAGGCACACAATAAACAGAATCGTGAGCATTCTTAAAACATTACTATTTAATTGTTGGTACTTTCAATCTACGAAACACGAACAATTTCATTACTTATTTTAATTGCCAATAAAGTTCATGAAATTTATTGCGACTATTACGTGTGGGGAATCAGCAGAGACCGTATCCAGCCGTATCCAACTCATGAATAATGGGCAGACCCTAAAACTTTAATAAGGTCCTTGTGTGCAGTACTATATGAGTAACGATCTCAATTTTACAATTTTCCCTTAGTTTGCCTCTTAGATATATTGGTGGTACGAGGCGCGAATTAAGCAGTTTCGAACTTATGTTATGGGAACAGAAGACTGGTACTTTGTAGACGATTTTCGAACTGGAGACTGTTAAGCAGAAAAGATCCAACGAACAATTTAGTTGAGATAAATATAAAGTTCTTATCTACGAATCGATTTTTTCCTAATAGTCGGACTATTTTTACGGTATTTTGTGTTGATTTTCGCGACATTAGTCTTTATAAATGTTCGTAAAAACGTTCATTGACGCGATAATTAACGGAAATTCCTGTTAGTCTGATGTAGGTAATGAGTAAGTTTGTTTCGTTTTTGATGAATTTCGGTAAAGACTCTTGTGGTTTTAGGCTATTTTCTTGTATAAAAACTAAAGGGAATGAAATGAGGAAGTCACAGTCAAACGATATTGAAATAATAATGTTAATATCGGTAGTGTATTAGTATTATAATTCTATGTAGTATATGTTTAGATGTTTGTTTGTATGACGTTTCCGTGGGTAGATTACTAAAATTGTTATGGTTGTTTTATTGCTGTTCTGGATATAATTGGTGTAGTATTGCAGGATATTAAAGGGTTTATCTTACATTCAAATAGTAGTAAAGATTTTTAAACCTATTCTGCATATTTCTCCAACATTGTTGAGATATTAATCAAGTTTTTTTTTTGTACAAATGCAAAGGGTTTCATTTAAAAGTTTGAGTAGCATGTGAGTCAAGGTTAAAACATTTTTAGGGGTGGAAATTAAGCAGGGGTTGGTATAAGCAGGGGTCGTGCGATAAAATAGGTACTTTGATGAACACTTTTATGGTTTTATAACCATGCTTCCTGGTTTGCGCAAAATATGGATGGATATTTTTATATTTTTTTTACAAATAAGGTCATAATTCATAACTTTAGTATTTCTAGGTAAATTCACATCATCCACCTACATGAATATGATGAAGTATGGAGGCAGTAACTACAAATATTAAAAGATTTTTCTTTACATCTAGGTAATAAAGAAAATATATTTCACTGTCTTCATTATATCATAACAAATCGAAATCACGTCTTTCCTGTTATTGTTTTTTCCTCTCCTAATTTACAGTACGGCTCATCACACAAAAAATATTACCCCATAAATCCGCCAAATTGATCGCATCAATCCGTATCTTCCTTTTCGTCTGCTAAAAAAACTATTTTCTATCACAATAACAATAAAAAAGCTAACAAAATCACCATTATAGTGAACAGGGCGCTTATAACGTGGTCTGAGTAATATTGCCCCGCGAACGACAGATTGCCCACATTACAATAACGAATTGCCCCAGACTGCCCCGGAGGTGGATGAACTTATAATACTGCTCAACTATGGTAATACCTACACGGTAATCTGTTAACGATATTGTTGGAGTTTCTTTTTTAATGTGGACTGGTACAGGCATCGTGGGGAGCCTTAACACAAGATTACTATATTTTACTAGCGGCCTGTCCCGGCTTCGCTCGAGTAGACATGTGAACAACAAAAAAAAATTGTCCTTTATAACCTTTTTTTGGTTCCGATGGTTACAAAAACAACAATGCGTTTATTGTACGGAAAATTGAAATAGCGCCTCTAGTGTGCGAAAAAGGAACTAATTTTTCCATAAAATTAACTAAGAAGTTCAAAAAATTACGATATAAAAAACTAGAGAAGTCATGCAAGTGCCTCCGTTTATTTTTTAAAAAGGTATTTGTAAACATATTCCCGTGTGGTGAATATACACAGACAGACAGTGGGCTGTAATCCACGCGGGAACATGTCTCAGGAGGCCCGTCTCCCAGAAGTGGGGACATTATAGGCTGAATATACATTTGTTCAAAAAATGGTTTAAAATAAAAATAGTTTTACTGATTAATATTCTTGTGTTAATGAAGCCCAAATACTGTAATGGATAACGTTTTCATTTGAAACATGTATCCTACATTTTAGATGTTCTCTTTATTAACAAATTAAGTCATTAAACATTTTTTATGGACCCTGTTTGTGAATTACATCTCCAAATAATGGAATAGAATAATCAGTGATCACAATTACTAAATGTCTAAATATTAATATAATATTATTTCATCACCTCTTTTTCTTATTTGTGTTAGGACGTGGTCACCTTCTGGTGACACAGTTTTTAAGGATCTGGGAATTCCATTAGGTTCTGACATGGAAATATTTAATTTATACATACAGCACAACCATCCAATGGCAGGCGTTCTCAATGTAACCTCATCCCTCACCAAAACTTCTCGATTTAATAGAGAATCTAAACAGCACATTAATACCAAAGGGACTCAATAAAGAAACTATTTCACGAATGCAGTCAAAAAGGCAATATAATAATTAATAGCTAAACTCCACTATCCCACGTCCAGTTTGACACAGTATGAAATAAACAGTAGCACAACTGCGAACGAACATTCGAATTATTTCAGTGTTTATGATAAACGAAGCTACTATTATAAACTGACTGTTTATAATTACTAGTGCGGAGATAATGGTCCGTATATGTATCAGTTTGACAATAATTTTTCAAAAACACAGAGATGACTGTCAAAGATCTGCAAATAACATTTTTTTAAGTTAAACTGTAACAATGACTTTTGGGAGTATGCTTCTATCTTTTACGTCCATAAAATTTCATGTTTCATAATTTTTGAGAGAGTTGTGTTAGCTGTACAGAGTGGGTTAATTTTGTGTGAACGTTTTCAGATATAGATGAGATCTTAAATTTTATAGACTACACATAGTGCAGAGAAAGCTAGTTGTTGAGTAAAGAAACAACTATTATACTAAAATAACAACTAATCAATGTAATTGTACTGTCATTATGCTTCATAACAAACACGCCTTAGGGCAAGATTTCCGAATTTTATCTACATCGTACTTGATGTATTTACGGTGTTTTTTGTACGGAAAATGTAAAAACGCCTCTAATGCACGATCGAGAAATTATTTTATTTCTATCAAATTAAAGTCAAAGATTCCGTTTACTTTATTTCACTTCACAAAAACGTGAAAAGTCGTGCTCGAGCTTTAGCTTAGTTTACCTACTGTTTCATAATCATACTGTGGCGTAAAAGAGATGTGGTCACCGGTAGAATTTATAGAGGAATTATTATTGAAAAGCTCCCTTGGTTTTGGACAAATTGTCGAGCGTTGCGAGGCGACGGCGACCACCGTGTGCCCCGTATGGGGACACAAGGTTTATTGTTTACCGTAGTAGTTATGATTTTGTTGTAGGTAACGAATATTGCGAGTAAGGGTCTCTCAATTAGAAGATTTTAATTTGATGCTTCGAAATTGAGTTTTATTATTATAACTTGTTCAGTTGACACCACTTTGAGATATCAGTGTATTTTTCCAGGGATACCAACGAATATAATAAAACAAGTGTAGATAAACAAATTGTTAGTTCTGTGGTAATATTTAAAAAAAAAAAGTCAGTCAGAAACCCTGACGAGTCCATTTATAGAGGTCGTATATGCAGGACTTAATTACGGTATTAAGTCCATGTCTGAAAGATGACCTCAATGTAATTGGGAAAAGGCTAAAGCAGTTTAATTTTTAGGAAAATCATTCTATCATTTATCAAAGCAGGTATATTATTATTTTTGAGGTATTCCACGAAGGGCACCATTCCCTTCGTGGAATACCTCTTATTTTTTTTTGGGATAGTAAAATTTACAAAATATGATTCACCCCAGGCTGTAGTGGACAGATTCTTATTGCGGTCAGATTCTTACTGACTAGAACTGCCAGACCTCTGACTAAAAATACACCCTGTCCCATCAGTCGCCCTTTGCCATCCAGGGCCAGGATATCCTTTAAAACAGTCCAACGATTTTTTAGAACTTACTTATATTTTTAACTAGCGACTCGCCCCGGTTCCGCACGGGTGCAATCTCTACTATGTTATGCATATTATATACTTTTAAACCTTCCTTTGAAACAATCTATCTATTAAAAAAAACTGGATCAAAATCCGTTGCGTAGTTTTAAAGATATAAGCATACAAGGGGACAGGAACCGGGAAGCGACTTTGTTTTATACTACATATATATATGTATATGTTAGTGATTTACTCTTACTTTTATTTTCATTTTACTTGTAGTACTGTACTGTTATTTTTTAAAAGAAAAAACCTTCACTTTGTTACATTTCAGTGTAAACAAAACTGTAGTACAGTTGTAATATTATTTGATTTCAAAGCGTAGCAGAAAGCTCACAGTGCTTATAAGATACTGTCATGTTTCGTGAAGGGAACATTTTGTTTTGTGTCGCCTCTTGTTGCTTACAGTCGGTAAATGTGGTGATTTAATGTTTTACTTTGTATGGCGAGACTGTAAACACGTAAAGTTGGAGGTGATCGTTTTGTTTTTATAAAATGTTACTGAAAATCGGTTTGATTAGACAGGAATTGGTGGGACGTCTGTTCATATTTTTTTAATTTTTGTCAAATTCGTTGGTCGGTTTATTTTAATTTGGAATAGTATAAAATGTGTTTATATGTATATAAATGCATGCTGCCTTACATACCTTACATAGCCTACGAATAATAGAAAATGGAATAATTTGCTTCCTAATTACTAACCATTATAAGTATTACTGATGCAATAACATGTCCGGAAATATTTATTTTTGTTTGGTGACAAAATCACCAAATAAGTCGGAATAATAAAATTCCACTGTATTCTTTCAATTGTTCTTTACGTTCGAGGATTACGGTATCCGGCTTAAATAGTCATGTGAACTAGGCAGAAAGGCATTAATTTTAGTATAAGCTCCCAATTATTTACATAAACAAAATTCTCCTTCACTGTCCATCAAAGTTTCAATTAGTTAAAATATGAGCACAGTACACCCCAACATCATTATAAATCATACATATTCGATATACCTGCTACAATGCTCACCCTAATCAATGTTCCGAGGGAACAATAAAGTGTGGTCATCCTCCTTTGGACGAAATTCAATAAATTCGGACAGCTAGGGTGGCCCCATGTCCGTCAACTGGAAACTTTTGAATCGCCGACAGCGAATGTAGAGGGACAGCCTTTTGTCCGCGAAATTGCCTTATTTCGTGGTGTACCTAATAAGGGTTTTCTGGAACTATCAATTGGTTACTGTAATTGAGTCTCTTTGTAGTCTTTGATGTCGTCTGCATACTGTTTGATTTTCTTTCTGCTTTGTTTGGTGCAAGATAACTGTTTTTGTTTTGATAAAATAAGCAATTTATTTTTAAGGCTCAAAACCTTCTTGATACATTATTGGATAGATCATCTGCCTAGTCTTTTCTCTATTGGGGTCGACTTCCAGTCGAACCAGATGCAGCTGAATATCAGTATTTGTTCAGGTATATTTAGTGAGTAGAGCAAATTACAAAGGAATACATCTCAAAGGAATACCATATACAAACATATGTCAACCATAAAGTACATAGCCCTCTAAACAGCCAGTATCTACATGGCCAGTATGTACATAGAGGTGATATATCTTCAACACACCCCCTCAACTCATGTACGATACTATACATAAAAACAAAACCTATTTATTTTCGCACACACAATCCTAATGCACTTGTTAGTAACTCGTGTCTTACGCGAGGCAAAGGTTTGGTGAGGACATCTGCCAACATTTTATCAGTTGACAAATATTCCAACGTTATGGCTTTGTTGTCACGTAGCACATCCCTTATAAAGAAATGTCTAATGTCAATGTGCTTACTTTTCGCATGATGTATACCATGATCCTCAGCAAGGCAAATAGCACTTAAATTATCAGCATGCATGCTTACCTTACAGAGTTGATTTAAACCTCTTAGTTAAGAGGCTGTTCAAATACACAGCTTCCTTCATAGCTTCTGCCAAACTCACAAACTCAGCCTCACAAGTAGAAGTCGCAACGATGCGTTGCTTTTGTGAAGCCCACGATATGCTTGCGCCACCTAGAACGAATAAATAACCAGTAAAGGATCGTCTATCAACGACGCAGCTACCCCAATCTGCATCTGCATACCCTTGTATGCATAACCCTGTCGGTTTAAACGCCAAACCGTGAGTTATCGTACCTTTTAAGTATCGAAGAACTCTCTTCGCAGCCCTCCAATGAGTTTCCTGCGGGTTTTCTGCAAACTGCGAAAACCCGCAGGTTTTGCCGCAAACAAGTTTTGCCGTAGCGTTAGCGATATCAGGTCTAGTCGATACGCTTAAATACATGAGCGCTCCAATTAGTTCCCTATATGGAAATTGTTTCCCTTCTATTGCTTCTTTTTCGCTAATAACAGCATTTCCAATTTCCATTGGAGTTCGGACAGGATTACAACTATCCATAGTAAATTTCTTCAAAATATCTCTTATATACTTCTCTTGTGACAAGAAATATTCATTGCCACTTTTCTTTATATCTATCCCGAGACAAAAAGTTGCTTGACCAAAGTCTTTAAGTTCAAACCTCCTCGCCAATTCCTGCTTGAATTTATCTATATACAGTCTCTTTTGTGATGCGATTAAAACATCATCTACATAAATAACAACAAAAAGGTCTGATCCACCTTTATTGCGCTTGTGATACAAACAAGGTTCATTTATCGTAGGTCTCAATCCCATTTCTCTCAGCTTCTCGTCCAGTTTAATATTCCACTGTCGTCCAGCTTGTTTGAGACCATAAAGAGACTTCTTTAGACGACAGGTGTCACCACCTGCTTTCATATCTTCAAGCATTTTTGCTGCCTTTTTGCCTACTATAGAGTTAACACCATCTACATTTTTCAGTTTTTCTAAACCTTCTTTCAGTAGTTCTGGGATCTTCATATAGATATCTTCGTTCAGATCACCGTTTAAATAAGCGGTATTTATATCTATTTGATCAATGTCCATGCCCATTTCGACAGCTAAAGCGACCAACAAACGTACAGTTGCTATCCTCGCAACTGGGGCGAATGTCTTATTATAATCTAGGCCATGTTGTTGACTGTATCCTTTTGCCACCAGTCTGGCCTTCTTCTTCTCAGTCTTGTCAACATTTAGCTTTGTCGTCAGCACGTATCGACACCCTACGATATTACGATCTGAAGGTTTCTTCACAATTTCCCAGGTGTCATTACTTACTAGACTTCTTATTTCTGAAAGAATCGCTTCCTCCCATTTGACCTTTTCGTCAGATGCCAAAGCTTCCTTTAACGTGGTTTCAATTGCTCCAGCAAAATTTTCACTGTCAACGTATTCTTCCGTCGATGACTCACTGTCGCTACTCACTTCAACCATGTTGTAGATTTTACGAGGTCGGCCAACATGTCCTCTCTGAATCCTTGGCCTTCCAGGTCCTCTTTTTAAAGTAACGTTTTCATCATCGTTGCCAACAGATTCTGTATTCTCTGTACTTTCATCGAACACTGACACAATCGGTTGAATATCTGATGGAATTTCTTCTCTTGAAGGTTCATCACTAAATATTTCAACAGTTTTTCTCACAATACTCTTTTCACATTGTGGTTTAATTAGTGATTCATTTGAGACCTTACGCTCAATTTCAGTTGGTTTACCTTCCTGAAATTGGTGGGTGGGAGGTGGGATGAAAAGTTACGTGTTGCACTCGAGTGCAAAGATTTTTCACCTTGTGCTCTTTTGATTCCCTCGCTGTCACTCATGATTCTAATTTTCGAATCACTCGTTGCACTCGTGATTCAAATTTAGAATCATTCGCTTGCTCGGTCATCAAACATGAGCACGCGGTTAAAAATCAACTTTGCACTCTTGTATAACAAATAACTATTCCGTCCTGAGCAATATCCTGGGCAATGTCCTGGGCAACGCTCTGGGCCCATAACCTTTGTTGAGGTATATTTAGTGAGTAGAGCAAATTACAAAGGAATACATCTCAAAGGAATACCATATACAAACATATGTCAACCATAAAGTACATAGCCCTCTAAACAGCCAGTATCTACATGGCCAGTATGTACATAGAGGTGATATATCTTCAACAGTATTTTACATGGAGCGACTGCCTGTCGTACCTCCACAATCCCAGTAACTGGGTAATACTATACCCCATAAAAAGACTATTGTATAGAGTATCTGCGTGTGGGTCATTATTAATCCAAGAAAAAGTACTAAACCGGGATAAAAATATCCTTTGGCCTGAATCTAGATTAGATGAGGTCAAAGGGTTTAGGGCAAACAGAGGTGCCTTATACGGGACCAGTTCCGAAACTCTGATGGCATAGGCCGGCCTAAGCGCGGTTAGGACCCCACTAAACCTAACCTAGGTTTATTAAAAGGATATTTTTAACCCATCGTCGATAGAATAGAATAAATACTTTATTGTACACCTAATACGTTACACAAATGTTTTATAAAAATTGCTAATTAGGGTTACAATGGCGGTCTTCGTTAATAGCGATATCTTCCAGACAACCTGTTAGTGGTCCATGGATTTACAATAAAAAAGTGATTGATCTATGTGCTTGCTTTAAAATTTCTCTTAAAAAAGCATTAAAATGTACACAACAGACACACAGAATTACCTTTCTCCTTCATAATATTAGTACGAAGAGATGAATTGTAAATGTAGGTAGTTATGTAAATTTAATGCGATTGGAATATTTATTGGATACATCGAATTTGTAATTAGATATCTTCATCTTGCCGAGTCGGTCCTTCGGGAAATCGTATCGGGGAGACATCGTGACGTCGCATGAATTAGATAAGATATCGTCGTATCTTGATTTACTTATTAAGTAACAAAGCTTGTGAATATATGATCAAAGGTCACTGGCTTTTGTTGAGGATCATTTGGCTAGCTTAACTTTGTAGGTAGTGGTCACTTGTGGGTGGTAGATTTGCATAATTTGATCTTGCTGTGGGTGATTTTTAAGTTGGTGGTAGATAGTGGTTGCTTTTTTTTTACGTGGTAATATCATCAAATGAGTGCGGGAGGGACTGTCAGACTTGTACTGACTAAAATCCACGGTATCCTTCAATAGCCCTGTAAGTTTCGGGGTCACGGTGATGGAATAAGTCCCTCGACCACGGTAGGCTTTGGCCCTCTGAGAGGTGGCCCCGTCATCAGACAGTGGTTGCTAGGTAGCTTTTATTCAAAAAATTAAGATAGGTACGCGAAATCTTCATATGCTTTTTTTTCTAATCTTTTAAACTACGACTATTGAGGCATTTTTATCCTCAAGAACGGATTTTTTAAACATTTTTATTTGTCATGGTTTTATTTGAAAACATTGAAACTTACTAACAAATCAGTCGATCGTTTGGCCAATACACCAACTTTAACGTCAAATATTATGTTATATAAAAAAATAGAATAGGGACATTGTCTATACAAAAACTTAATGCCAATTAATTTCATCACCTTTAACGCATAAGGCGAGCAACCCTTTTCATATAAAATATACCATCAATAACTACATACCTATATCTACTAGTCATCCGTATATTAAAACTCTTCATACATGTTACAGAGGTTTCAAAAGAGATATTCACCAATTAGTGGAATTACAAAATGTGTATTGGGTGTGTAAGGGCCGGCCTAATTAGGGGACGGTACACGACTTGAGTTTATTGTAACTGACCCGTTACACACGGCTGATACGAATAGCCAACTTATTATGGTAGATGAAAAATTAACTTCTGAGACCCAAATATTTAGCACGATATTTAAATAAAAATTAGTCCGTCAATTACATTATCAAAAACTATTTGACACGTACCTATTATTTTGTTACGTAAGCCAAAAATTACTAAGATACTCTTTCAAAATACATTACTATTAGGTATATTTTTTTTATAATCTGGCGTCACGAGCAAGAGTCCTGAGTTTTAAAAAGTTATAATGAATCATTGATTGAAAAATACAAAAAAAAACCTTGTTATAAATATAATTTAAAACTGTAACTGACGGATTTATTATATTAGTAATTTGTTGATGCTGTACCTATTATGTATATTTTGCATTTCTATCAGCATCCGTTATCTTCAAAGTTCTGACCTAAATTTAAATGTTTCATAGTGGGCCATACTGTTAAGTTTTAAAGATAAAAATTAGCAAAATTGAGGTTAGTGCTAAAATAATATTGTTTACAAATAGATAAATAAATTAATGTCTATCTATGCTATCAGAACTATCTATCCGTGTGTATCGATAGACAAATTACAAAACGAGCATCAGCGTAGACCAAGTGGTTGCCGGACTGCGCGTCAGGGATTTAGAGCCGATATAATCTGTGATGAGAGGGACGGAGGGCTGACGTCACGCCCTGCAGATCTATTGTTAATGAGGGAGGGCTGTCGATGACGTCGTGTTACGGTAAGATAGTTCGTGATTAGGTTAGATTACGTTATTTTTTCATTTTTTTATACGGAGAAAGGTACTTACGTTTTTAGACTGTTTGATTTGTCTAGTGCTCGCATATGTAACTGCTGATGAGGAGTTTCTGAGTTCGATACTCGTGACGGAAAAACAGTTTTTGGGTTTTTCTGTAAAAAAATCAGTGACGGTAAAATAATACAATTATCCGAATTTATTCATCGGAAATTGTTATATGGTGAAAATCTATTTTAGTAACAAAAGTAGGGTTAAGTAAAAATAGGACCATTAAAGGATAGAGAAAAACTAATGAAAAAAATTGAACCATTAACTTGGCAGTTTTAAAAATGTGAGACGTAAAGTTTGAGATACATATCAGCCTGTTACTCAGACAAGCAAAGAAAGTAACAGAAATAAAACAAACCAGATTCCATTTCATTTAACAAGATAGTGTTAAGTCCATAAAACAAATTCTAGCAAAACGACGCAGCTCACTACAAATGGTTGTCGCGTGAAAAATGTTCGCGGTCTCTGGCTAATCTTTATTCTGGAACGGTCAATCCGACAGAACAACCGACTATTTTTCAACACCCGCCTCGTTTGTTCGGATATTCGTAAATATTTCAAGCTTTATTACCGCTATCAACATAATGTTATGGGGTGAAATTTTACAAAACGGAAACAAGAGATATAAGGGAACGACGTGGCGCTGAATCTTTTTCTGTATTAATGCTGTTTTTGTATTGGTTTGTTTTACTTTCGATTTCGTTTGGGTTGAGAAAAGTGAGGCTTATAAATTTTTCTATCAGTCTATTCATCTTTTTCAAAACATGAAAGGCTTGGAATTCCAAAATTATTTTTAGGTGTAAAAAATTTTTAGTCGATGTAATTATTTTTTATTTTCGATTTAAAAAGTATATTAGAGAAAATAGCCACAAGAGGTAGCCCAAATCAGATTTTGCCAAAAAAAAAAATCTTTTACGTCAATGTTTCTGACATACACTTGATTTGGTTTGGACTGAGAAAAATGATAGAATGTTATAAATTTCTGATTGTGTACTCCGTAAAAATATTTATCATTAATAAATAACATTACCTATATTAAAAATTTAAAAGCTTTTTTTTCCAAACTTACTCGAACATCATCTTTTTCCATCTATCTTCTTCTATAATATAAAAATGGATCGCTAAATGTGTTGCTAAGCCCATAACTTGCAAACGGCTGGATCGATTCGGATTTTTTTTTTTTTTGTAACCATCAGGTTATAGAGGACGAAAACCATTATATCCACCCTTGCGAAGCCGGGGCGGGCCGCTAGTTAAAATTAAACTGATTACACCTAATAAGATGACTAAGAGATGTTTTTTTCAACATACCGAGCCAGTGACAAGATTGTTTATTTATTTTTCTATAGTTCGTAATTCAAAAAATATATAAAAGCGCCAGCCATTTACGCGCGTTAAATAAAAACAACAAAAACATTCAGCCAAATCGTTTTTAAAGTGCTCTAGCGAAGTGAAAAAGATACCTATGCACGTGTAATCTAAAAGAAATTGCTGCAAGTGCAAATGGAGCGCGGTGCATTATTGCGTCGCCGGCGCGGGATGAACAACTCCAAATTGTTCCGATACGACACCTGTGCTGACTAGTGACGTGATCAGCTGTGCCGAGTGATAACTCTGGTTTGATTTATATATGTATGAACAAGTGCATGTTTTGCGTTAGCAAGAAAATTTGATGTACACAGAAAAGAGTTGATAATTTTAGAAAATGAAACGATACCGAATGTCTTAAAAGAGCACGTGGGCCCTGAAACGCAAAACTATTTTGCTCTTTCGTTTAGAAGCATGTTACTTTTTAGTTAGTTTCATGTTTTCAAAACAAATTAAAGCTGTTTTTAGACTAAATAGTCTAAAAACATAATTTGAATATGTCCAAATCGTCAAAATTATCAATCGTATAAAATCTACATAATTCCTGAGACGCGGTACCTAACATCTACAGCTTTAAAAAAATCTGAAACGCTTTTAAAAACACATTTTGTAAGACTTGCAATAGCTACATCAACGGTACCCTCTTAAACGTTTCAACCAAGCATAATCCTTTATTCCTAAGACTAAATTTCACTAAACTAAAGTAAAACAAGTAACACTGTTATTTCAGCACTAGAAAATCACAGGAATGTCACTGTATTAAATTTAAAAGCATGCCTGGGACATGTCTAGGCGACATCCCCGACTACCCACTATAGCTTTTATAAATAAATGATCGTCCCATCCCTTGCATTGTCTATGGTCTTCTAAGTTGCATCGGAAGGTTTGAACGAAAACCTTTCCTCAAATATTTTAGAGAAAATTGGAATTACGGACTTTAATGGGCGTTAAAGTGGGAAAAGTTTTCTAATGTGTGTGTCTGAACTGTTGATGTAAGTGATTTTAAAATATTTGGCATCTTTTTGGAGAGTAACAAATAGTAATAATAATAGGTTGGGGGAATAGTAAGTAATTCCCGGGGTGTTATGAGAAACGTTAACATTATTATTATTAAACACTAGCGGCCCATCCCGGCTTCACACGGGTGGACATGTGGGCACAAAAAAATATTTTCATCCTCTATAACCTGGTCCTGATAGTTACAAACACAACAAAAAAAGAATTTGCCGAATCGGTTGGCTTAGCAACACAATTATTATATTATTGAAGATAGATGTCATCAAAACAGTGGGCACTGCATTTCTTTTACACTAAATGAATGAAAGTGAATCTAGAACAAGCCTTAACTTAGTTTGTTATAAGCTCACTTTTCATCATTTAGTAAACATAAAATGGCATAAAATATTATTTCCTGATAAAATGTATGTTTTAATTTAAAATAGACAATAATATTTTGATTCAATGATATTTTTAAACATTAAGTAATTCGTGGGGTGATTCAAACAACCCCAACTTTTTTTGAAACAAACAATAGACTGCCTTAATTGTACTTCCCAACATCACATAACTTAGACACCCACTTGTTCTCGTAAACCCGAAACGAATTATGTTTAAAAATAAACACAAGAGAGTGAACGTTTATAGTAATGAACATAACCGTAAACATAGAACCACAAGCCGGGCTTCGCAAAACCCTTACCCCGGGGCAAGAATTCACGCGGGTCCGTTCAGACCAAATTAGACATTATTGAGTCAGTTATTTAATACCACAGGGTACACGTGCATTTTTGGGTTATTATTATTAGTATTGGGGGTTACTTAAGCCTCGTAATCCAATGAACTCTCATTACGAAGCGTTCTGAGCGTAACTTTATTTGCTCCCGTGCTTAGGCAGGAGCCTCTTGATACCCTAAACGGCACGCCACTGATAGACGTTTTTCTTTCAAACGGTAACATAACGTAATTATTAAAAATTGCCTTTATTTACAGGGAAATGGTTTTTATTAGAATACATTTTTCAAAGCGTGGTTAATTTTGTGGAAAATTTTCGGTGTGCATTTGTTTTTATTGCGTTGTTTCATGTTAATGCTTTGTAGGAGGCTCTGTTTAGACGATTTTAATTTAATATAATGTGATCCACTTTGGGTTGCTTGTTTCTGATGTTCAATATGAAGCTTTTTCATCTCATAAATCATTAATGTGTTAGTTTCGTAGACAAATGAAGAAATATGCTTGAGGTCGAAACAGGCCATCGGATAAATTAGTAGGTACACATATTAGGCAAAAGTAAAACAACATAAAATAACGGCATGAATAATGAATACATAAGCGGAGTTCGGGTAGCTGAATGAAATTAATCTAAAAGTAATGAAATAGACAGACAGAAATGCCGTATATTATATCTTGTCACCTTGCTAGTTAATTAATTTTCAAAAGAATAAAATGTATACCTATAACTCCATAACATCTTTCCTTTGCGCAAAGGCTCCATTTTTTATCAAAGACCGATTCCCTTAAAACATAAATTCATTTTAAAAATTAAAAGTCTAATTTAAACCGGTTAATGGACAGGGAAGCGTAACATTTTCTCTCGCATAGACTGCGCCAAAGACTGAAATAAAATTGAACTTTAGACGTTAAAGCCCGTCTGAGGGGGGCGAAAAGGGTGGGGGACAGAGGCTACCCGCTAACCACCATGTTTATGACTTCTATAGGGAAATACAATGCGATGTACCCACTAGATGGGAAAAACTTTTATCCCAACACATGTATGGAATATTAGGTATATTTTTCATATTTTTGCCGATGAGTTTTTTATGTTTATGCCCTCGTAAAGTTTCTAGTCGTTTAGTTTGCGACAGTGTTCGCTCCTGTTTACTGTAAAATTTCATACACGGAAAGTATGAAATTTTCAGTGTTACGGGCACTGAGCGAGTATTTATTACTGAGGCATGATACTGAGATGATAGCGCCCTTTAATGTTGTGTTTTCTCCATTTCTTATATGTATTTTATGTGGTGATAATGTACGTTGTTTGCTGTTTATTTCAGAAAATATTTTCTTGAGTGAATTGTGTTTGGAGATAGGACATCTGTATTTTGTTTTCTAATAATATATCTCGTATGTCTACTTATTTATACTACTGTTAATAACAATTCATTAAACACATGAGTCTCGCTTTAACAATAGATGCTACGAGTATGAATAGCTCTTTAAAAAGTTCTGCACAAACAAATGAATATCTACACCCCCAAAACACCCTATTGTTCTCAATGCCATCTCCAAATGAAAACCACAAAATAATTACTCCTCAAAACTTTGTCACTGGATTTCGATTTCACCCCACAATATCACGACATAGGCCCCCATGGGAGCTTTATTGACACGAGTACGACCCATCGTGATGGCACTTGGCAACAAACACGATTTTAATCAATACATCAAACAAAACTTAGCCACTACCAATAATAATTAAAAGCGAATCATTATATGGAATATTTGTAGAGGACCAAAGGGATGTTTGGCCGCGGGCGAGACGGCTATTGCATAAGTAAGACATAGTTCGACGTAGGGTTGTCACACTGCGGCGATGATTTCACTATACAGCTAGTTGTTTCTCTATATTTGAAATACGAGTGGATGTTGTAATATTAAGTTTTGTTGACGTTACAGTTTATTTTTCGATAGAAACGTCATCATACTAGTATCATTCGTATGACGTCCACTGCTAAACATAGACCTTCTTCCGTTAAAAAGTGTCATTTTTGAATATTAGAAAACAAAATCATTATCGTTATAATATTTAGAAGACATGGCCTCTACTGTAGGAACTGTACTTGAGGATCTATTTCTATGTTTAATTATTAAACCATAAAAATAGTAGTTGATTTAGGAACAGGCCATCTATGGCAATAATGAGGATGGTAAGATACACTTACAGAAATGGTCAACTATTTCCAAAACTAGTGTCGGGCAGCCCTGTCCAATAATCCTATGCCCTCATGTAATCCTGGTCCGCAAGATGATGATTGCGTCCCATTTTAGTTTACAAAAGGTAATCCTTTAAGAGGAACTATTGGGGAATTTTGATAGCAGTGTTTACGATGTAAATTCTACTGTAATATCATAAACCTCTTTGATTGGTACCTTCGAACTTCGAAAGGGATGAAGAGTTTGCATTCTGGAGATTATTACGCAGATGTAACTTTATGTAGTATGTTTGAAGTTAGGCCTTATCTTATCTACCTCTGGTTATTATGTATGTAAAATGTTTTGCATCTCTGATTGAGTAATATAATATGAGTGCGTATTTGATTTGAAAACCGACATAGAGGTTTGAATTTTCTATTCCTAGTTTGTGCTTGTTTGTAAGAGGTAATAAAATGCTAAATCTCGCAAGTATCATGCTTGTATACTTACCAAGCTAAGTCTCTAAGAACAGCTTTGTGTGCCTAAGTTTTCTGTTTTAATAATTCATTCTTGATTGTTGGATGTTCGTTTAATTAGACTATTTTTATTGTCATTTTTCACTAGTCCTTATTTATCTCAATCTATTTACTTAGGTAGTATGTAAATAAAAAAAGTAACGTTCAAAGTTAGTTCATTTATACTTGCATATCTACCCCTGGTTAAGTAACAAAGCAACTCAAAAAAAGAGCACCGAGAAATAAAAAGTATCCCGCACCACCAATTGAGCGGAACCTCTTGGCTTTATACAGAATCCTCATCAAAAAGCGTTATATTATCAAAACGCACATTGTTTAAAAGTACGAGTATCTGTTTCTGCAAGCTCGTGTTTTCGACGCCATTATTCTTACGTCTCTTGACGAATAAAAGAGCATTTTATAGAACGTTTCGTGCACTGAAAGGGTGGTTTACAAAAGCCCCTTTTTATAATACTTTCGGCAGGCATGTGTATAATCAACCCCTCCCGCTGTTCTTAATAAATGCGAGTACCTGTACTGAGTAATTATTTGGACCCTTGTTTTGTTTATTAGGTTGTTTAAATGCATGGTTTTGTACATATTTATTTTGTTTGGAATTTTCTTTTGGCTGAGTAATGGTTACTAAGTATAAAACATTTTGTGGGTCTTTTCAAATTTGGTATCGGGTTTTTCTATTAGTATAATAAATTATTTAGCAATCAGACGGAACCGGATTGCTGACAATAAAGGTGTGTCAAAGGTATTTGTATCCTGCCGGTGTCGCGGGACTGCGTCAGAGCAGAATACCATGGCCCTGTAACCTAAAGTGGAAGGACTCATTTGACGATTTTTACCAAAAAAGGGCAAGTAGTTGCCTTGTTTAGTGCCTAAACCTTAGTGACTTTATGTCTTGTTACTAGTAATGATATTTTGTGGTGACGTGAAAACGCAAAGTACACAGTGCGACAGGACGTGAAAATTCTGGAACGTTCATGTCACTTTCGCTACTCGTAAAGCGACTCGCTACGTTCTAGCGTCCGCGACGTCTAGGTCAGTGCGAGCGAAATCCTAGCTTTCTCTCTCTATCTTTTGCTATTGATATTTTAGATTTCTGCCTTTCTTTGCTATCAATATTTTAACTTTCTGCCTTTCTTTGCTATCAATATCTTTACTTGTTATTTTATGTTTGACGAGGTTTCTTATAAGAACGCTCTTCTATTTTATCCCAATAGATCCCACCTTTAAAAAAAAACATACAGAACCGTCGAACACTATTATTTTTATACCAAACAACTTCGCGAACCGATATCAACAAAATATTCTTCCGTCCTTCGGGAACCAGCCAAAGTTAATGTAAACAAAACGTAAATACAGTATAATAGTATCAAGTCTACAATATTTCGATGAACAGGAAGGTACTTTACGTGGCTAGGAAGCGCGATAATATCCCAAGGGATGGTAGTGCAATTTCACTGCTATCTAGCAACTATACATGAAAGTATTACAAGTCGGGGGATGAAAAAACTTGTCTTATTGGCAACTGGCTTTTTTTTTGAGTAAATTGCTGTATTTTTTCTTGTCGGGGTATTGAAATCGCGTGTTATTGGAGAGACCTATGTTAAGCAGTGGATTGGTGATGATTACGATGATTCTTGTATATAGAGTACTTGTTACTTATCTGGTATATTTATGAAGGCATTTTTTTAAAACTTATTTTACAGGTTGAAGATTCGTTCAAACTTACATCTATCTAATTCTAGGATCTAATTTAACTAGCGACTAAAATTTGATCATAAAATGTATTACATATTAGCAACGGTATTTTTTTTAATAATATTTTATTAATCCTCGAAATGAAATGAATTACTTTTTTCTAATAAATAATAATTAATATTTTTTCTAAACGAATTTATAGAGTGTTGAATGTCGTTCTAATTTCTCATTAAGTGATCATAATTTAAAAACTTGTAGAAATGGTCTGAATATTAATTTAATATTAACTAAAATTTTATTCGTAATTCTCACTTAAAAGCACTTTTTACTTAAAATAAGATATGAATTTTTTATTTTCAAATGAAAATAATAAATTCATATCTAAACAATAATAATAATATCTAAACAATCTTAATCAACATAAAGCAATTTAAATGAAACTGGACGATAATTTAAAAGCTTCATTAAAGAAAGTACGCACTGATTTACCGTTGAGAATCTCTTAATTAAGAGAAACCCTAAAAAGGCATTAGTCTGATAACCGGTCATTCACCTTATCACTCATTTCCAGAGTAAATTATACTTTCTTATTTACTGAAAAAAGGAATTTACATTATATGTTACAACTAAAACTAAAAATATACATGTGTTACTTACATTTGAGCACTTATCTTTGCAAATATTTAAAAATAAAACAAAAATAATACTAAAAGGGCAGAGACACAAGGCGTCGAAGTACTCCTACGCATCGCTGTCATCCGGGAACGTGCCCAGAAGACTGGCACAATTGCCACGTTGAATGGCAATGCATATTCTTTGACTAAAGAAAGCACCAGCTCTCTGGTCACGCGAGGTGTCGACCATACGGCGAGATGTCTCCTTAAAAAGGGAGTAGCGCTCTCTGACCCCATGACCCGAGCGTTTCAACCACGAAATTGAAATTCAATTCAAAATTCATGAAATTGGGTAAAATAGGAACAAGAGTGCTGTTAAACCACTGCTGGGTCGTAGTTGATAGTGTTAGCTTAATCATATTTAGTCTTAAATCTATTTGCTTGTCGTGAATTGTCACTTTTGATGTCTATCGACATCAATGTGACAACTGTCAGAACTTGCCAGCCATATTGAAATGAGTTATTCATTCGAAACTCAACTGTCCAATTGTACGGATTAAATCTCGATAATTCCCTGCCATCCGTATTTTATTTGGGTGAACCTGCTCTGATCCTTCAATAGAGAGTAGATGATCCCTCTGTAAGATCCGTCCTGATTCTCACATCAGTGACTACCAATTTGCTTATGGATATATGCATATTGGTAGTGATTGATGTCTTCCATTTTTTTTTCTTGGATAAGCCCGCTTTCATCATTACGCAGTACATTTCAGCTGAAGTTCACACTTCATCATTTTGCTGTTCACGCTGCTCTCTCGTTATCACTGTAAAACGATCCTTAGTAGAATATAATTACAGTTTATTGTATCAACTATAACAATAGGTAACATAGCTAGATGAAACCATAAGTACTGCAAGCTAAAGGTGCAAATCGATAGTAACTTCCGTAACTCATTTTGAGCGACTCAAATTACGCCAGTCTACGTTTGTCTGGCCTCTTCCTTAATAATAAAGCACAGTGCACAAGCCCCAGACACCACTTATAACAGTTTACGGTAAATAGCGCAATAACAATTTGATGCTGGCTCGAATAGCTCGGTTATATGCTTGTAGCAATAGCTTTAGATACTCATAAGCTGGTTAGAGATACCTGTAGGTCGTATGAGCTTCTGATTTTATTTCAAAGCACTTACCTGGGGTTTTATTAACCATTATAGTGTTGGATAATATTTTGTAAAAAAATCCTAATAATTGATTTTATATTTTTATTTTATATATAACTATTTAAGAGTTTGTTTGGAAACACTAATCCCAGGAACTATGACCAAAAGGAGTAGAGTAGTGGTAATAAAACCACGGGGAAAGCTAATTAACAATACAGGAAAGGAACATACGTATAATATTAGAGTTAATATAATATAAATACTTTTTTAAAGGGTTAAGGCAGAACCCTTAGAACAACTTACTGTTTCCTCCTTACTTACTCGTCGGTTGGGATGACTGCTGGACTACTGGTATGTAGTCATTTCTGAAAAACAAATGTTTGTATCTCACTGTATCAACATGTTTATAAATGTGTTAATTGAGATCTCATATAATCTGAAGGTGCCTAAATCATTTATGATGTAGTCTATCCGAGCATTTAATATTTAGCTTTCTGTTTTGCCTTCACATTTTAGGTACCATAAAAAAGGAAACACATACAAAATGACAATTCTAAACCGATATACCCAATGTCCCTAACATACCATACCAACCACTGAACCATAACAACACAGCAAATACAATGTACAGTCAACGTCATCCGCACCTCATCAAAATATCACATTACAGAATCACAAATTCATTCCGTCCCGCCAATTATCCGTGAGCGTTCATTTTCCGACTCATTCCCCGGTGTAATGATCACGTGGTGATTTTGACAGTTGCCCTGCCTGTTGTCATTTTAGGTGACGTTTTCGGAGGGCGAATGTTCGCTCCGTGCTCGTGTGTTTTTGTTTTTAAAATGTACTGTAATGGCCGAGTAATAAATAGTTATGTACGGTAAAAAAATAACAGCAAAATAAATAACTTTTTTTAGATTAAAAAAAGATTAATAATATTAGCTTTGAGATCTGTTAAAGGCTACGGGTTAGTGATCGTACTTTATTGTCGTCAATGGCTCCATTATTGAACAATGCTCCTTTTGAATTGTGATGCTTGCAGCTTGCCTAAAGTTTTAATCACTTATTTGAAGTCAAAAAAATACATCATTCACTCAAGAAATGAACAATTTGAAGAATCCAGTTAACAAAGATTTCATGATAGTCATATCACTACTCCAGTCGAACACATACACTACACCCAAACTCACCACAAACAAAACACTTTCTTCGTTCTAATTCTTCGGCTCGTGCAGTGAAACCACCCCTTAAGGCATGAACAGAGATCCGAATGCAAATGTCAGTCGTTAACATGCATGGCGTGAAGTCGGCCGTCTAATTAGGAAAACTACTTTGACAAGGACTGGAGATATCATTTTGCGAAATGGCTATGAAAATTTCTAGATATTACCTCTTAGAGTGGGTGTTTATGTCGGGTTGATTATTCTGATGGTACGGTTACTTGAACCCTTTATTTGATGGTATGTCATGGTACTTAATTCACGGGATTATTGGTAGTACTTTGTATAATATTAAAGTATATTTTCCTGTAGGAAACCTATTGCATTGGTAGGAATATATTGCAAGTTGGTAGATTGATAGAATAAAATATCTTTAAATATTAAGTGACAATGGAATCAAGGTACTCCTCCGCATCGTTGTCATCCTGTAATGTGAAGACCAGAGAACTGGCAGCATTGCAAAACATTGAAAAAAGGAAAGATAATTCGTTAGCCAAATAAACAGCCATCCTTCAGGTCACGGCACCATATGACCCAAAACGAACTTTCACTTTTAAAAAGATCCATCTCTAAATTCGAAAACTCGCGATCCGAATCTGTTTTACTTACAAAACTTTCTAGAAGATCGTTGTAAATTCTAAAAGATTGAAACTTAGTAAAAAATATATATCTAGTTTAGAATTTATTGAAGTGGCAGTTAGGGGACGCAGTTAAATTAGTTCTTCAGGCTTCTGGAATCGACGGAGCAAGTTTCACCCCCCTCCTCCCACCACAGAATCACCCCACTCAGAGGCGAAACGGGCATACATTAAAAGTTTACCGGCAAAATATAAACATACTGTAGGAAAAAGGATATTTTAAAGTTTTCTATTTTAAATGAAACTGTGGGCTGTATATCATAAGAAGTTTTGTTTGTAGCTGTTTTTGTTGGTGAATTGTGGCCAAGTTCCAAGTAAGTGATGTGTTGACTGCGAGCGTTGCAGACGAAAACTTATAAAAAGGAAAGTGCAAGCCAACCTGTATTTTTCAATGCTTTCAGGTTTAGTTGGAATAAATTTTGATCAAATCATGATTACTTTGAAAGAAAATTATACTTTAGAAATAGTCTTCCAGATTTTCCGTTGTAATTTAAAAATTATTCCTTGTATTCTGTTACTTGTTCCAAGCTGTTCAAATATTTCAACCTTGTATTATAAATATCTCTATGTTTACTATTTCTGTGTTTATTTACATTCCTATAATCAAATTTTAGAGTCATTACCCGAACATAAACGTCGTACTATCAAATTCCGAGCGTCTAAAACCCTTGAAAATTCGATTTCTCGTCAAAGACGCCATCATATTGGCAATTTCGCGAATTTATTAGTTTCCATAACGGCACAATTGCTCTTCAACTAACATATAACGTATTTGAACTATGTTGAAGTAATTGACTTTCCTCTCCGTTGTATTATAAGAGGCAATAGCTAATCTACATTCTCAAATATACCTCAGCAATACGTACTAAGCCGGCCAGTTTAAGTGACCTCTGTGTGAGTTTAATGTTTTGTTAAGCTGGTGTGTTTTTCCCGTATAGGTCTATTGTTAGAGGTCTAGTTGCATTGGTCGGTAGTATAGTATGGAACTCGTCTGTCTGTGTGAGTAATTAAGTTACGCAGTATTAATGAAGGGTCTCATGCCATCTAGAACAGGTAATTAGTTTATGCGTCAATTGAGCCCCGCATTGTAATTTGTACTTGTAAAGGAAATGGAAATTTTATAAGCATTACGGTGGTATTTTTTTATTTTATTTTAATCTTGTTATGAATATTGTTTACTGCAATTTTTCGCATTCAGATTTTGCTCATGTAAGTTGGCAACTTGTCTACCCTTGTTTATTTTATGTACTTACTGAAGTAGATACTTACTTACTTTGTGGTAAAATATAGTTGAGTTTCTAGAGCAAAACGTTTTTTTTTCATCAGAATTGTAACCATTACAAACAAGGTACCATTACATCAAACAGAATTAAATTTTAAATAACAAGAACGAATATTTACCGACTTAACAACCCCCTAGCCAAAAAACTGGCACACACCCAAATATGTATTCTATTTAAAACCATAAATCGCCCTGACAGTTCGTTAACACAAAGTGGCTATTCAATATGACGCACGTGGTGGACCCTTTTACCAATTATTATAATTAACTATAAGAGGAAGTGACCTCTTGGGCTTTGAGGGACGCAACTTTGTAACGGCGGCCATTTTAGCAGATTGATGGCAACAAGACAACGAACTTAAGTCAAGATTGCGTTGTTGAGAAGTTTGAGTATAAGCCTTGTTTATACTGGGGTTAGTTAAGAGGTAGTTATTGGGTTTGATGTTTTGGATGCGTGTATTGGTTTTGAATATTATGGTCTGTTTTGTTTTGGTATGCTTAGAGAAAGGGAAGGTTAAAAAAAGCAGGTGCGACGACAGCACCTTATTTGGGTAACACTAGATTACGTAACGTCTAGATTTTTAGTACGCCATTAAGAATTAAAGCCAAAAAAAGTATGAAAAATTAACCCCTTTGTTCGATTCCTACGTACAGCAACTGGATTTCCAAGAAAAACATTTAAATCTGTACGCTCGCTCACATACATATTTATAAAAAAGTGGCTACGCGAAAAACGTTATTTTTTAACGAGAATCAAAATGATTTGTGAAAGGAATTTCTCTTAAAATGGTAAAAAGTAAAAAAAAAAACTCCATCTCCCTGCTCGTGAGCAAGGGATTGATAGCGTTTGACTCAATTGCCCAACTGATGTGAGCCAATACTGAATTATATAATTTTGACCTCCTTGGTTTCCTCGAAATTTACAAAGGTGAAAGCTGTAATCAGCTCTTCAGTTGAAACATAAGAAATCGCAAATGTAAATAATAAGTACATGACTGAGGCCAAATAAAAAGTAACCTAAGAAATTAGATAACTTTTAATTTGACCCCAGTCCAGTCACTGAAAATATTGGCTTTGTCAAACATGTACCCCTAGCACGAGTTTTCGTTATTTTACTTTACAGGGTCTTTTCAGTAATTACAGCGTTTATTATATGAAAAAATGGAACAGCGCCTCAGGTGTGCGAAAATGGAACTATTTTTTTCCTTAAAAATTGTCAATTTGAAATTGTCAAAGTTCCAGTTTACTTTACGTCTCAAATACTAAAAACTCGTGCTGAGGGTGATGTTCTTATTGTTTTCATTTGCGCAATGTCTCTCATTTTTACTTTCACCAGATTCATTAAGAAAACAGAGTAGTAAAACCTCCAATGCAGTAAAAATGCAAATAATAATAAAACCGTAACATAAAAATTAGCCGTAACAGCGAATTCGAATACAGAGAAAAGTTTCGCAAAGTTGGCAAACTTCTTGATCATTATTTCTCCTGACAGTCGAGAAAATATTTGAAAAAAGAACTTGCTTAGTTATAGTTTTTATTTTCTGTTTTATTATCTTGAATGTGATTGAGTCTAAACAAGAGGAATGAGTAAATGAATGCTGAGTGAACGGAGTCGAACAACCACAAATAAAACAGTATTTCGATCAATGTCGGTTGCTTACTGCTTAAGTGCAAAACTTGAGATTGGCGAAACTGAAATCGCTTTCTGTTAAATGTTGGTCTAGACGGGTTATTAAAAATTTATTCTTCATAGAATTTTGTTGTTTGTATTTACATAACATTAGTTTTCGATTCGATAAGTTCGATTTTTGCTTGCATCATTTTGTTTTTTTTTTTCATTTGCTATAAAAGTTAGATGTTTGCGCGAGTTGCTTATTTTAAAACTTTAATCGGCTGAATAAAATCTTTTTTATTCGCTGCAAACTTTTTAAAAACTTTGTTTAGTATAAAATTTTATAATAGACATTATTTTTGAATTTTATTTAAATGACTAGTTAAAAAGTTGGGCACGTAACTTTAAAAATGTTGTTTCAAGTTTATCGATGTATTTTTTTATTTAAAAAATGTGAAGTCAAAAGTATGTGACTATGAAAATTACTTTGATGTGCGACTTTTGTGACTTTGAGGGTCAAAGTGACCGTGTAAAAGTACTCAGAAGTCTGAATGAAACAAGAAATAGTCTTACCGTTGAATAAATTCGAATAAATAGGTCTATAAATATATTTAGACCTACAACAATAAACTATTTGTCTAGTTGCGAAGCTTTATGTTTCACTTTTAGTATTTATCGAGCCATTAAATTATCAATTTATGGTTATGCAAAAACACTACAAAGTTCTATGAAAATAGTTTGTTAATAAAGCAATCTGTCAGCGAGACATATTAATTTAACTTCTTACATAAATGTACTGAATGCCCTCTACTTTGTTTTTTTGCTTCAAAACAAGTTATGTTACTGTTACATCGTACGATATATTTTCATTAATTGTCATTCTCGATGAAACATCTTTTTTCACTTATTTAATTTCCATTCTCGATCTTCTTTCACTTATTAAACGATTTTTTTTTGTGATGCATTTGCTTTTTAAATAAAATATCTACCGTCTTTTAAAATTACACTGGGTCCGTAAAAATACAAGATTCCGGCTAGATAAAATAGTCAGTGACGCATGCGGTATGAATGAACCAGAGTTTATAGTTCACCACCGCGATAACAGATGGCGCTGCAAGTAACGTTCTGTGCAAAACTTTGAGGGACGAAAAATTGTTTGTGAGTCGCATTTTCCCCAAAGCATAACATGGTTTTCCAAAAAAATGTCTGTATATAATTAAGTACAGACATAACACAGGTCACAATGAGTGATTTTGGTGTTCAACATTTTTTAATTTTTTAATTATAAAAAAAATAAAGACGTCTTATTCTCCATATCGCTGGCACGTTGGGTCTTATATTTTTAAACCAAAACTAAACGAAATAGAATATTTTTTAGCATGGCAAATAGGTTTGCGTAGCCAGTACTCACAGCAGCATTATTATTCATTCTCCAAACGTTTGCAGACGAGTAAAACAATCGAACCACTCTAAAATCAAAGCAAATAACATAAAACAATCAATTGGTCTAAAACAAATTGACTTAACAATCATAATCATAATTAAAACCGCTTTCATTATTAATACACAATCTTGATAATAGAATGATTAATTTATATTCTCCAAACTAACTTTGACTCACTGTCTAAGAGTGGATTACACCAAAATTGAACCAGATTATCTAAGCGGAGATTAAGAGCTAAGAAATGATTGTAAGTCATCATCGCATGAGGATAGGCCGGCCCAAAAAGAGGTGGCTGGACGATCTAGACGCGCACCTTGGTGGGTGTTCCGAAGTGGCACTAGAAAAGAGCACTTGGAAGGATATGGGGTAAATAGGCTTTTGCTCAACAGTGGGTCACCAACGACTAATTAAAAAAAAGTTATGTAAGCTTTTTATCGCACTGCGCTGTTACTGTGGACAGGTATGAGGATGATTATCATCAGCCTATAAATTGTCCTCCTCTCCTCTCTGTGAGAGGAAGTGGGCCATAATCCACCACGCGGGCCCAGTGCGGGTTATTTTGCAGATTTATTAAGTGTAGGTATCAATAAAAAAATATAAAAAATTATATTGGAGTTTAAAATCTTGCCGCTCATACATGAGATTATGAGTTCAAACCTAGGCTTGTAACAATGGTCGCGGGACTTATTTCTTTACCGTGACCCCGGAACATAAAGGGCTATTGAAGGATACCGTGGATTTTAGTCAGTACAAGTCTGACAGTCCTTCCCGCCCTGCCCGGGGTGGAAGGACTTATTTGATGATTTTATAACGATAAAAAAAGGGTTTTAACAATGTGGCGTACTGTCTAAGTTTAATTAGGTTGGAAAACATCGGGAAAGAACTTGGACTTAAGTAATCTCTATAAACCAAGCTATATCAGAGGCATGTGGGTTTCCCAGATATAGCATAATTAAATCTGATACCAGAGATGTTAGAGTGACTCACACCTCACTCACAAAAAAAAAGAATGTCATAATTTGTCTTTTGCCATTGACAGTTCTTAACCATGATTTAGAAGTGATGATCAGTTCAATTTCAGTGAAACTCGCCCTAAGAGGTCACTCCTGTGGTTGCAGCAATTATTATAATGAAATACATTACTTAGTTAAGGAGAAGGGTTGAGCCGTTAGCTCCTTTGTCTTGATCTCTCGTTAATATGTATTTATGGGGACATTGTAAGAAATTTATGGCGCTTTTTGGCATTATTCGGGGAAAATATTAGATTGGTGATGTTAATGTGAGTGATTAAGATGTTTAGGACTTAGGAGTGATAATCTAGAGGGGAATTCATAGAGTTGGTTGAAATGGTTTAACGTGAGAAGGGTTTTAAGATAGGTGCTGGCTTAAACGATCTTGCTTTGTACATATTTTTAGGATTGTAACCAAATATTTAGGGAATTTTGATAAATTGCTTTTTCGTAGAACATAATTATATAAATACAATAAAAATTATTCAAGATCTACCAAAAATGGTTTTATTAACGCCGCTGCTTTTTTTTTTTCAACAAAATCGTTGTTATTTTGTCGTAATTTTCCGGCCTCTTGTGAATATGAATTGAAATGTTTGTAAACACATCCCCGAAACAAGAATAAATGCTAAAATATACAAAAATTAATGTCAGTTTGTTTTTGTTTCGTACTTCGGAAGTTTAAACTAAGGTAAATTTTTCTATGAGAAGTTCACA
Source organism: Agrotis ipsilon (assembly GCA_028554685.1). Classification (NCBI taxonomy): domain Eukaryota; kingdom Metazoa; phylum Arthropoda; class Insecta; order Lepidoptera; family Noctuidae; genus Agrotis; species Agrotis ipsilon. The sequence continues at coordinate 11,618,758 of CM052965.1, forward strand.
TGGCGCTTTACGAGTAATTTGTAATACCTTCATGTATTTTTGCTTTCATCGTCGCTTACGTGAGACTACTAAAGCTTGTTTTTGTACTGTGTAGTGAATAATTTGAAACCTCAAAAAAATCGTAAAGCGAAACATCGAAACGGTATCCGAGATACTTTAAAAACTATTCCTTTACTCGCTTTTCTTTTGTTTTTCTTTCAAAGTTGTATCGGAAAAATCAAAGGGAAAATTCGATTTGTCGTCCCTATACGTCAACCTGTAACGAATAAACAATGCGAATGGGATTTTAGTTGGAAACTGTGCATGGTAACATATGCAGTGCAGGTTTGGGTCGGGTCTAACGAAGACCGTTCGTCCCAGGAATACTTGATGTCAACGTGAATTTTTAGTTTGTTTTTTTTTTGGATTGTCTATGCGCTTGGGAGAATTTCGGGGCAACAGTAAATAAATAGTGTATTTTAAGGACATTTTGTTTTTGGTTTGTGTCATAAAAGAAAGAGCCTCAAAATATGGAAAAACCGTAAAATATTGGTTTCTGTGTGAAACTGTGAATTGTCGTTTTGGGGACAAAAATTTTTTTTTGAAGCTGACTTTTATTCTTATAATTTTACTTATTTTATTATAATTTACTATCTAATCGTGTTACAAACAATTCATTTGAAAAGACTTACAGAGAGATACTTACGTTTTTTCAAACATGGTTCTTAGAACAAAACAAATTTATTTCTCGAGAACAATGTAAATACAGAGGATTATTTGAACTGCATTAACAGACATAAATATTAAAGCAGCTAACAGCTCATTCGAGCTTGTCATTACTCCACTCAACCGTTTTGAGGATCCAAAAAAGTTTCTTCCTAAACATCAAATAGAGGCAGACATTTTAAAGAGAAGTGCCCTCAAACGATCCCCAGATTTGCATGTAATTATCATTTTTGATTCTCTCTTCTTTTGTGTAAATACTCTTCTAAAAGGTAACGCCGTAAATGACATAATGCGGAGAAAGATATGCTGAATTATTTATATGATAATACGTTGCTGTGAGCCTTGGCTTTTTAGTGATGGGGTGAAAGTGGTGCAGTTTATCGAGATTTAGTTTTACTTCTGATTAAGGAACGTGAATCGACAAGAGATTAATCTGGTGTCAAGATCGTTCTGTATAGTTGTCAGTGACTGTTAGCCTGATAATTTACCTTATCAATGGATGCCATATATAAGGTCGATTATTAAATTTAATTTAAATTCTCATCAAATTATTGATGTCCTGTTATTTGTTTAAGAACCAGTAAACGAATAAATATTAATTGGTCCTTCGTTTTCGGCTTAAATACTTATACGTAATTCTGATATCTTCATTTTATTTGTTGCCTACTAAATCAATTCACCACGTCTTATAAAATACGACAATGTCCTTACAATTTATCGATATTACTCCCCCATCACTATCCTTCATCTGCGCTTTGCGTTAAATACGCTTCAATGGATATTACTTTTGGGGATTTTTGTTGCTTAAATAAATTATTAGATTTGACTAAGAACAGGTTTTAATGAATTTCAAGTGGGACCGACGAATACTAACATGATTTTCCATTTCACTCCTGTTGCTTTAACGACATGAAAGAGAATTCATTTGGGGTTTGTCAACGTGTCGATATTTGGAATTGAATAATAAATAGGTAGGTGTGCTATTTTATTCATAGCATGGTAAGATGAACGGTTTTTGCCCTTCTGTGGCCATGCTAAAAGTTTATCGAAGAACGATGTTATTAATTTATTTGGTGATATATAAGTTTGAACATAACTCTAATGTAGAAATAAAATTTTGACATTTTTATTTTAATTTAACATTCATGGTTTACAAGCAATTTTGCGGAGAAATGTAAAAAAAAAAGCTTTGATTATATTAATGTCTAGATGGAGCGTCGTCCTGCAATCGTATCATGGAAAACGAGTCAACATTTTCAAGTATGTGTGAGTGCAGGCGTCGTTTTACACTATACGTGTATGTCTCTGTGTGCGTAAATAATGATACCAGCTACTACAATTCTCCCATAAGTCACATTAAAAAAATAGACTTATTAAATAAGATAGGGTTTGCTGTCAGGAATATGAAAAAAATACTCACGTGTCTTAAATCCAACATGGCGGACATCCAAGATGGCGGATTGGCTATTTAAAAAGCAACCCCATGATATGGGTATTAAATGAAAGGGTTTGCTGTCAGGAATTTGAAAAAAATACTCACGTGTCTTAAATCCAACATGGCGGACATCCAAGATGGCGGATTGGCTATTTGAAATGCCCCCTTATGATATGGGTATAAATTGAAAGGGTTTGCTATCAGGAATATGAAAAAAATACTCACGAGTCTTAAATCCAACATGGCGGACATTCAAGATGGCGGATTGGCTATTTGAAATGCACCCCCATGATATGGGTATTAAATGAAAGGGTTTGCTATCAGGAATATGAAAAAAATACTCACGTGTCTTAAATCCAACATGGCGGACATCCAAGATGGCGGATTGGCTATTTGAAATGTACCCCTATGATATGGGTATTAAATGAAAGGGTTTGCTATCAGGAATATGAAAAAATACTCACGTGTCTTAAATCCAACATGGCGGACATCCAAGATGGCGGATTGGCTATTTGAAATGCACCCCCATGACATGGGTATTAAATGAAAGGTTTTGCTATCAGGAATATAAAAAAATACTCACGTGTCTTAAATCCAACATGGCGGACATCCAAGATGGCGGATTGGCTATTTGAAATGCACCCCCATGATATGGGTATTAAATGAAAGGGTTTGCTGTCAGGTATACGAAAAAAATAGTCACGTGGATGTCCGCCATGTTAGATTTAAGACACGTAATTTTTTCGTATTCCTGACAGCAAACCCTTTCATTTGATACCCAAATCATGCGGTTGCTTTTTAAATAGCCTGTCCGCCATATTGGATTTAAGACACGTGAGTATTTTTTTCATATTCCTGACAGCAAACCCTTTCATTTAATACCCATATCATGGGGTTGCTTTTTAAATAGCCTGGCCGCCATCTTGGACGTCCGCCATATTGGATTTAAGACACGTGACTATTTTTTTCGTATTCCTGATAGCACACCCTTTCATTTAATACCCATATCATGGGGGTGCATTTCAAGTAGCCAATCCGCCATCTTGGACGTCCGCCATATTGGATTTAAGACACGTGAGTATTTTTTTCATATTCCTGACAGCAAACCCTTTCATTTAATACCCATATCATGGGGTTGCTTTTTAAATAGCCTGGCCGCCATCTTGGACGTCCGCCATATTGGATTTAAGTCACGTGACTATTTTTGTCGTATTCCTGACAGCAAACGCCAATTTTTTTAAAAGTACACAAACGAAATTGTGTAAACGTAACTGTATATCAACTAATATTTACCCACAAAAAATAACGTTAAGTTGGGAGATTAAAAAAAAGACTGGCAACATTTTTAAAATATGGCGGGTTTTGATAATCATAAAAACAAAAACGAAATATTGTAGTTTCTTGGTTACTTACCGATGGTAGGTGATGTGTTTGGTATTTTTTAACCTTCCTTTATAATTTCGGCAGATTTTAATAGCACATACCGTCATTTTGTCGCTGATATTTGTTTTTTACTTGGCGTTCGTAATACGTAGTGACAGTAAAGCGACACGATCTGCACTGATTGGCGCGAAACACTATTCATCCACATTTGGATCAATATTTTTTGACCCGTTGGCGCGCAATTGACGCTCCATCTAGACATTATATGTATAATCAAAGAAAAAAAGCAAGTTAAGTTATTTTCCAAACCAATTTATTTGATCTGTCAAAATTCTCATCTATCTTTCAAAAAAACGTAACAAAACAAAATCAGAAACCAATTCTATAGCAATATGAAAAATCCAGATTACAATTTTTACAACAATAAAAAACATCCAAGTGTAATTGGGTGCAGTTTGACGTTTCACTCCGCCATCTTTGTTGGCGCCAAAACGTTGTGTTTGACATAAACATTATTCGTTCGGATACAACACGAAAACAACTTAAAATTGACTTGCTTGCGAGTGATGGCTAATAAAAATTGGGAAAGCAAAATGAAATTGGTGTGTCAACGACGTTGGATTGTAAAATATTTTTGCACGTGTTTACAGCTTTCGTAGCGTGATCAGTATATTTATCATTGACGCTTTATTATTGTAGTAGATTCACAGAACAAGGCATTTAGAAAAGAACATGGTATGCCCGAATTTGGTCCTAATAAAAATATGTAAATGAAATTATTTTCATGCCGATGTCATATTAAAAATATTATTTTTTAACATTTTCAATTAAGATGTAAAGACGCCACCACATCAACCTACGTCAGTCTGTAAAATTTTAGTCGAACATAAAAAATCTTTGTTTGTGATAAAGTTGAATATTTTTATAAAAGTTTGGTCGCACTGGGGTCTGTTGATGTGCTAGCGTCTGTACCTAAACACAATTGTTTCGGGATTTTAATGAAAATTCAATTACAATATATTTAAGAAGTAGGCACCACCCACGCTTGGTATTTGACAGAAAATTGCTTCTTATACAATTTCTTTTTTTACTTAATATACACAAAAATTTCATATCTGCAATTTGAAAACTGAATTTTTGAAGTTCATTAACAAATTCTGGCGTTCAAAAGATTCAAATTTAATAACAAGAAAGACTAAAGATATAATATTTGAAGACAAAAGAAAATCATTTCTAACGAACATGAAATATTTAAACACTATAATGATTGTTTGCTAAACCTACTTAATAATAAACTTGAATTCAACGTCATATACTAATGATTTCTTTGTTTCTGCTCGTTTTGTTAATAAATCTAATTGAATTATTTCTATCACAAATTCGTTTTGATTATTTGTCCAATTAATTTGTCGCCAAATACGTCTTCTTTCAGCTAATTAATTTTAGTTAAACGAAGCTTTAGAAGTTCGTTTTGGAAATATTTTTAATGATCATTAGATCTAAACATGAGTTGTAATAAAGTAAAATTTTAATATTGTTATGTCTGTATGAAACGAATCACGACAGAACAGTGGATTTAAAAAGCCCATGTCAGCAGAATCAGCAGAATATGAAATAAATTATATCGCACTTCTTATTATGATTCTGCCTATGTTTTCCCCAGTTAGCGATTAATTAGATAACGCCTTGCGGCATTAAGTCCGCCTTATGTACCACAATTGTACATGAAAGTGTAAATAAATAAATAAAGAATTAATTCATCTGATTAATTATTTTTATACGCATTAACGCATGCGATGCGCATCGTAAAGATGATTTTTGAGGAAAGAAAAATTTTAGATTGCAAGGGATTCGAATTCATCTGATCTGCAATAGAACTGTCATATTGGGAGTTAGTTTCATACAATAGTATGAAACTAACTCCCAATAAAGCTCGTTTAGATGCGTTTTTGCCGCAAATACCTACGCATAACAGTGTACTTTCCCTCTCGTCTACCTACTTCCTGCAATTTTGACGATAAAGTCAACTCAACGCGATTTTGAAGGGGTTTATTGACGGAACCTTGTCCACTCTTCAGTCAAAACTTGACTCAGTGTACCATCTCCGTAAAAAAGGTTACAAAATTCGTTACGATTAAAATTTTTAATATAGTTATTCTTCGACTAAGATAATCATAATAATATTCCACAACTATCGCACAACGCCATCTAGTCCCAAGCTAAGTAGAGCTTGTGTTATGGGTACTAGACAACTGATGAACATACTTTTAATTTCTAAATACATAAATATTATAGATATTTTACACCCAGACACAGAACAAAATGATCGTGCTCATCTCACAAACTTTTGTCCTGGGTGGGAATCGAACCTCCGGCATAGCAATCAGTGACACTAACCACTAGACCAACAGGCCGGTCAAAAAATGTCGGCATATATAAAGAATTTCAGTAGTAGTATATCAGAAACAAGATCCGTCGCTCGGCGGGAGTCGGCGACGACGAACAAAAACTTATTTTTACGATTTCCGTTCTTATATTCCACTATCGAACTGTTAACGCGTAAAATTTATTATTTATTGCATTTGTTGCTACTTTTCATAAAACTGCAGACATAGGGACGTTAACGTTTTATGTGTTTTTGCTGAATAGTAAATAAAATCGCCCCTTGGTGGAAAGCTTCGGTCACTAGTGGACTGGAAAATTCTGGGAAGCAATCTTGGAAATTCCTAGTTGTTTCGTAAGAAAAAGTTAGATATGGAAGATAATGTCGGATGATTCGTATTTCACCATGCCATTTCAATCTAGGTAGTTTCCAACAAAAACAACATTAGTGCAATAAAAATCCTTTTAACTAGAACCGCCACAAAATCGTCCACTGCTGGATATAGGCCTCTCTCAATGTGGGCCACTGAGCCCTGTCTTGAGACTTCCTCATTCAGTCTCTGCCGGCCGCCTTTCGTAGGTCGTCACTCCACTCTCCACTCGCTAGTAGATGTGCCTATGTAGTATAATCCTTTTGACTAGGTACTTTATCCTCAAGATAAACATGAATACGTTGACAAACTACAAAGCTTCATAAGTAGATATAAGTAACAAACTGATCAAACAAAAATCTCAATACAAATCCGCGTTCCATCCCTTAACATCACGTTAACATAACTAGGCTTTCAGCAGCAAATTTCACACACGAGAGGCCCCCTCTGACATACTACGTGTTACTTTTAACAAAGGGCAAATCCTCATGAAATGACATAGGCTGACAGTATCCAACGACGTCGAACATTATCGCAAAATACCCTTAACTCAATTCCTTCATATAATATTCATGACAGGGTACAATCTTTCAAAAATTGACACCTTTTTACCGGGGTTACCCTCACTCGGGATGGACAAGTTTTCCGTGTTGCCAACGGTGAATAAATTACTGGACACAATGGGGTTTTTGGTTTACGACTGCCTTTAATTTATTGTGGGGAAAGTAATGAAATATATTAATGGTTTATTTATTGATGTGATTATAATATCAATGATCTGTCGGATGCAGAACATCCAATTTATTTATCCAATTAAAACAATATAATTATTGATATTGTATTTGTGGTTGAATTTTTATGCCAGTGACAAATTATATACGTATCATATCAATTTAGTAAATATTTAAGACACTTATGACGAAAAGCTCAATGTCACGCCAGTACGCAACATGCATCTAATTATTGCGTATATCGAGAAAATTCTAGAAGTAGAGAAATGGACATTCAGTTACAGAGTTTATAAACCGGAAAATAGCCATTAAAATTAAAAAAATAAACAGGACTGAAAATGCAAATTAAGAATCCAAATTAAATGACTTTCAAATATTCCGTCTATTTCAACAACTGTGCAAACAAATAAGCATTAAAATACGCATAGAACCTCCATTAAATATATTGGCCGACAGAAAAATTTAGAGGGTTGACCTATGCACACATTACTTAGCGATAAAGCTTTAAAACAAATAAGTACCAGGATCCCAAGAGATTGGAGAGCAGATCAAATAAATGTAGGTGAGGACCCTACGTCACGCTGCCCACAGTAACTAAAGCTGATTGTTTGTTCAACGGAACATAGATTTTTCCACTTGATTGTCTGATTTGATTTTCTTGAGGGCCTCCTCTTAGGTTGCTGAGCAAATAGATTGTCTGAAATAATCCTCTTCGGGCAAGTCCCGGGTTTCCATTTACGTTTTCTAAAAGAGTTTGTTTTCGTTTTTGCTTTATTTTTGGGTCTGGTTCGATGTTGATTGGGACTGAAATGTTCGTGTAGTGGGTCTTATATTATTTATATCCTTTCGATATTTTTAGATTTGCAAATACATATTCTCTTTTATAGAGAGGAGGTTTTATACGAACGAAGGCATAAAAGAAGATTGCATTAAAAATGGCTAGGTAAACGTCTCCCCTATATCTTTGCAAGTCCTCTTTGTGATCGCCTCTTAAAACAAAGGTTTTGCAAAATATAATTGTTTGATTAGGCCAAAATTCTTATAAATGATGATAAATATGAATCGGCTTGGAAGTTATCAAATCACATATGATCCCGCTTTAAGTGCAGTGAAAGGGAGTGTCCGAAACACACCAATCTCTGTGTTCTGGAGCCACGGTAAGTGCCTAAAAGCTCAAAATGTATAGATTACCCTTTTCCCTTTTGACGTTACAAAAAAAAAGACAAACTACGAACAAAACCAACAACAATAACTTGTCATAAAAACAATTCTCTTTATTTTTCCTTTGTTAAAAAGAAAGCAAGGTTTCTATTAAGGATTATATAAAGTTGTCGGAGCCCCCTGTTTCGCGACGTTTCCTGACAATCTCGCGGCGACAAGCGTCTCGAATCGCCTTCATTGTCCACTTGTCATTAAGTTTTTGTCTTTCCCCCTTCTTACACTTGGATGTTAGGCTTATGGTTGGGTGAATACGGGGAAAACGAGTGGCCAACATACACACAAAAAATTTGGCGTCTATAGTTGGGATTTAGAGTACGAAGAAAAGGCCGCGTCGCCTACTATAATATAAAGATCGGATATATTGGTTTTCCTACACCTTTCCTACAATCTACAAACAACATTTCTTTTAACAATTAAACCCTTGCGCTTCGCTTGGCTCGTCTTGGCGGGGGGCACTGCCGTGCCCCCAGATGGAAAAGTTCTTTAAAGTTTTTTCTTTTTTATACGCGTTTCACTTTAAAAAAATGAAAGACTGTTTTTTTATTAACACCTGTAGCATCTAACATCGAAACTAAAAGAAACAAGTTCGTCAGCATTAACCGAACATCGACTAAAGAAAAATAATGCACATTTTTTTCAACAGAATCTCTCATCTAGTCTCAAATGAATCACAGACGTCTCTTTTCACTTCCAACACACAAGTCTAAAGACGGTTGCCCAATGTCACAAGTGTTAACCAACCATTGAACCCGTGGGTCACTACCAAAGATTTAACGACAACAAATGGCCACGGATTGACGTTACATTTATTCCACTGACGTCTAATGTTATTGTGCAGATTTATTTGTTTCCGACGGCATCGGGAAATGCCATTATAATGGATACGCGTTTTGACATGTTGCTAATTTGTCATTTGAGTTGGATGGACTATTAGTGGGATATATTCTCGGAGTAGTCTACATGTGTCATCTTTTAGTAATAAATGTTTGTATGGACACAAAGAGATGTTATGCAGATCTATCTTTTTGTGCCGCCCCTCCCCTCCCATTAAATGGCATCTCTATCAGCCTAATCCCTTTTCCAAATAATATGGCGTTGATTTACAGTGAAATTACAAGCTACAAGTATTAGAAATGTATAAGCTTTACTATTTACAATCCTATCATAAGGTAGCGGGAATCAAATCAAGAACTCATTTTTACGAATTTACCTTGAATTGCACCTACCATTACATTTCAAAATATTGATGACTTAGTGGTCTTCTATACCTACCCTTGAAATTATGAGATTTTGTTCTGGTGGACCTGCTCGTTACCAAACCCTAAGTGGAGGTACCCACTTAATCACAATTTTTTTAAACATTTGGAGTTATTTGCTTCTTTTTTTTCTTAAAATAACTTGGAATTCGACGCATTATTATTGAGCCGATATAGTGCAGACCTCAGGATGTATAGTTTTTGTTAATATAGTTTACTATATCAACAAAAAATGTCTCTCAATCAGGAGATCCCAGCAAACGCATCCCCACGTAACTCTAATTCCTCTATTTTCACCCGTCAGCACTGGCTCACTTACCACCTGGTAACCAAATAAATTGCGCAAGAAATGAACAAGTAATTCGGTACAAACGTCCCTCAATTGGAAAAATTAAATGATGGAATCCGTATCATGCATGTGTGGTAACAAGTTTACTCGGGTGAACCGTTCGGGAGGCGATCGAAATTATCGTGCATTCGCCGAAACTGCTGACGCCGTATGAAGACGTTACTGCCACTTTGTAGAATGAACTGGATACGACAAAAGATGCTAATTTTTATTCTGTTTCGGTCATTTTCGAGATGCCTTTCTCCTCTGTAACTTCTCGTGACCGTCAAAATGAAGGGACTAGGTTTTCAATCTCTGTCAAACATATTAGAATTAATCTACTATTTGCTACCTTAAATGCTTGGTCCCTTCATTTTGATGCCACAACTTCTCGATAGTTTTGTTGTTATAAAAATCGAAAAATAATTATATTTTTGGGATCATAGAAATATTGTAGAAGGTCATGCTTTCCATATAAGTGTTTGTTAATTTAATTATTATTTTTTTGTTAAATATTGCGAGCGTCAGACTTCTAAGTAAGATATTTTTAATCTTTAGACCTAAAGGTTTATTTATTTAGTTTAGTTAATATGTAACCTACAGAAGTACTCGTAGTAAAAATAAATAAGCTGATCTTCCAGGTTAACCTGCATTTGCTTAGGTTGGTCTGTGGATGGGTGACCTTCTGTCATAGCGAGTTTCCTCTGTACCTCGAAAAGCACGTAAAAGCCGTTGGTCTCGGCTGTCATTTATATTTCTGACAGTCGATACTGTTAGAGAGATACTCGAAATTCTGACCATAGTCCAACCGAAATATGATTCTCATTTCCAAATATTTACAAAGCCGCACCCAGTCCATCTATCTCCTTGTTCATCGTACGTGGTCGCGCGCACTGCTATAATGAGCGGCGCCGGGCGACCGCACTAACTAGATTACCTGACACGAGTCTCGCATTGTAATCGCACAGACAACTATTTTTTCCACATTATTAGATGATGTTGTATGGCCCTCGTAGTTACTCAAATGTCTTTGTGAGTGAATTAAGAATTCATTAGGTTGTACGATTTTCGTGAAAATTGGTGTGTGAAAATATATAAACGTAGTTTTTGTTCTTCTATAATGATAAGCGATTATCAAATGAAGGAACAAACCCACCACGCTATTCCCAAACCATTGCAACTCCTGAAAGCCAGAATAAACAATGGCTACTACCAGAAAAGCGCCGAGACATTGAAGCTCTATGTGTCTCGGAGAATGAATTTACCTTACATAGATCCTGCAACGGAGTCAAGGACTGTCAGACTCTTACTTAAAAAAAAAACACTCTGTTTCTTCAATTGCCCTCTGCGAGCCACCGTGTCGACCTAAACCCAGTCACACGAACCGCGCAGGCATTTGGAGCTATATTAGCTCCGTCAGTTTGCTGACAGCTCATTGCGTAGCACGTGAACGTAACAAGATGCGCCATCGACCTGCACCTAGTTCTTGGTCAGACGACGAGTTAACTTGACCCTTAAGAATCTACGTCGTCTCGTGGATAAAACCAAGACTGCTTGCATATACTGCAACCTCATTACTCGAGGACTTGAACCGGAGAAGATATTATGAAAAACTTTCACAAGAATTTGATTTCACACAGGTGTACAAACCAACAAGACACACGTACAGATATACAAATAGAAACACGAAAACATTTGTTTTTTTTTCAGATTATTCTTTTAAAGTTGCATTTATCAATAATAAAAAATCAAGAACGAAGCAATTTCAAAAATAAAAATTGAATCCAAGCAAATATCGCGGGCTATCCAATCATAAGGAAAGTCTATAAATTGATGTAACATCGCACGATTCACGGCAATAAAATAACATGCTATATTGGTCGTAACCATGCAAAAAATACCGATCGGCAAACGGAAAACTTTCGATAACATGGAATGAATGAAAACAGTTGAAAATTACGTTATTGTTTCATCATAAATGAACGCAAATAAAAAGTTGGGATTGAATTTTTTGTAATGCATTTTTTGTTTGTCTGTTGATTCAGTCATCAGATATGGCTACTGAAAACTATTCAGTACGCTACGTATTAAAATAATATACGTTTTTTCAGATCATGAGTCACGAATCACGATACTGTTAAAACATTAAACGTGGTATGATTGGAATTTTATATGCCAAAAACATCACGACCTTTTTATGGTATAGTGATGTTACGATTGCATGTATCTGAGGTAATAATCATGATAGGCAATTTACACACAATTCATACAAACTCTTAACCTGGTAGGGGTAGGAAGAAGGTTGCGGGACTGTATAAGTAGGTAACCGTGAACGTAGAGGACTATTGACGGAATATCGTGGATTTTAGTTAGTACGAGTCTGTCAGTCCCTTCTGCTTTACCCAAGGCGGGAGAGACTCATTTGATGGTTTTACCATGCAAAACAGAAAGGTTAGGCAGAAGATAACGGAACCATTTTAAGGCTACGGAACTCTCCAAAGGACACAGTGGCCCTAAAAGGGTAAAGTCATTTAAAGGACCCGGTGGTTTTAAAGTCAGTTCTGGCCTGACAGTCTCTTTCGCTGTATAAAACATGAAAGGACTCATTTAATGATTTGTACGCCCTAAAAAAGGGTATGCAGATACTTAAAATTGTCAATTTCAACGATCCTCACACACTATTTACGATATAGTGTCGAAAAGTGACAAGTTAAGTACAACTACTACTGTTGTGTATTAGGACTACGAGAAAAATGGCGTGGAAAAGATCGTTAATTTAAATCGGTCCCTAAAAATCTTAAATTCCATTCCCGCCATAAAACAATAAAGTGAAAACCTCTTTTTTAATTTCCTGTATAGTTTATGTCATACAAGCACTTTTCCTCGACCATAAACCACAACAGAATGATACATATCGTGCAATAAACCCTTTATTAAAATAGTACTCGCCGTCGATTAGTGCGCTCAGATAGCGACAGTTAAAGTACTATGATGGCGCCCTTAATGGCTTCTACGCGTATTTCACCCTTATTATCTATTTACAACCCGCATTTTATTATTGGGGTTAAGACGAGCAGGACATAAAGCGCTGGCGCATAGGTTGGGCGGGGTTAAGGTTGAGTGATGTGATGAGCGGAGCGAGATAGCGGGGAAGAGCAATGTGGCAGCGAAGTGGATTGTGATTGAAGCAGAGTGATTTCTTCAAATTCTGATGTTATTTTACCAAATTACACAGCAAAGATAAAAAATATTTCATAAAAAGAAACATAAAAAAGAAAGTGATAAAGCGTTAAAACCAACGAAATGGTAAAAGCAATTGGTATGCGTCTGGACTGGCAACGATTCCTAAATGGCAGCCGATATTAATTTCGACTGTTTTAAGTTTTGATGCGAATAAACTCAATTTTCTTTCTTTCTATTTAGGCAACCAATAACATTGTCCATGTAGAAAAGAACAAGCACAGTTTTGCAAAAGAAGGAAGGATTCAAAGGGAGGTCCAGAAGTGGGAGTGGAAAGGCTAGAAAAAATAATAACAATGTAAAATTAGAAAAAAAATAGCTATTTTTAATTTCCACTGTGTTAAAATCTCTTCTCTATTAATATCTACAATGTGTTATAACTTCTTTTTTCAATGAATTATAAATGTAATTAAAAAAAAAACTTCAACTTAAACTTCATGCACTGAAACGATAACTTGAATTTTGTGAAATTCTATTTCAATTATACCGCTACGGTGCTCTCCGCTCCTCTCAGCTCTCAGACTTAGGGGCGAGTGAGATCGGACGACCGTTAAGGGATGTTTTTACGACTATCAAACGATACTTTGAGAGATGGTGTCCGGTAGTTGAGTCGTAAGTCGTAACTGAACATTTTGTAGTCGCTCAGATGGATTTTAGTTTAATTTAAAAGGTTTTTTTTTCTGTTGATTCAAGTGTTCAGTGTTTTATGGGTCTAAAGTACCTTCTTTTTTAAAGTAGCTGTTCTTAGTAATGTGGTAAATTGAATAGGTGTTTATTCGAAGAAAAGAAAATGTCATTACTGACTAGACAACAGTACTTTATTTTAGTACTATTCTTTAGAATTCACTTTGAATCGCACTAAAGTGACGCCTTGTAATAAAACATTATTTGTTATCTTTTTTTAAGGCTTCTTTTTAGATAGATATAGTTGAACTGCATTGATAGTCTCGTGGTTGCAAATGCTACTGAACAAGGGGTCAAAAATATTTCTACCAGGCTTTTCTTAGATGCAGTCTTGTCTCTCAAAACGATGAAGGAAAATATCGTGAAGGTCAGGTCGAGCAAAAATTTGAAGGCATGAGACATCAGAAGAGGCGTGTGTTCAAGCAGTGGGTAGTTGATTATGGACTATTTACACATAAGTACACTGATGGCAAAGGCCTCCTATAACATGGAACTAAAATGTAACCGGTGAAATGTGGCTCTATTGTAAGGGCACGTATTACGGCCCATTTACGACCTTGCCACTGAGCGATGATGTTTGAAACACGCCATGAGGCACCGCCTCTGGTGAATTCGCGAACATAAAAGTGATTAATGTTTTATTTGCATCGCCCTCCGGCCGCTTAGACCAAAATCGTAAACGGGCCGTTAAACATGTTACATTATCTTTTATAATTTTTATACATCTACTCCAAAAAACCTCCAATTACTAATTACTTTTCTTCTGTAACAAATATTTCTTAAGAAAATCCTTCTAGAAAATTTTCTCCTCGCACAATTTGTTAACCCGTCGGCAGCTGCTCAAATCTGTTTTGTACGTGATCGAGCCGCAAGCAGTTTAGTGTTAATGAACAAGTACACTTTGAGCCATAAGAAACGGTTGGAACAAACCTTTTTACTAAGTGACGCGTCTAACAGATTTTATAGTTTAATTAAAGATAAGTAAGGATTAGTTTTCTTTGAGTATTTTGAACTTTTTGTTTCGTGTAAATATCTGTCGGGCTTTTGTTCAACAGAGTAGTTTTGTTTTTTGTAACGTTGTGAACAAAGTTCATCGCTGTTTCTTGTTGAATACTGGATGGGAAGGAAACACGAATAACTCGATTTGTAAAATATAGCAGTTATTAAGAAAAAAAATTGTACTTTTTTAGGGCACTCTTGACTAACTAGTAATTATTTACCTATCCCTGAACACAATTTAAGGAACATAAGAAGACTTCCATAATCACAAGGGGACCAGATCCGCAGAATGGTATATCCTTTGGACTATTTAATATCAAGGGAATTCGGTTATCGGGAAGATATTCATCGAAACGCCAAAATATAAATCAAGTGATTTGATTGGATGATGGTTATGGTGATGATGGTAAATCACAGCACTTTACTCGCATTTGTCACTAAAAAAGCAGATGCACTGTAAAAGCAGGTTTTCATGTAGCTGGGTGTTTCAAAAACGGTCGTAACGTTTTTTCTTGCTCCAAATACATTTTTATGTGCCATTTTTTTTTTCTTCTCGACGTTTTATAAGTGCCCATTGAGGCCCATGTAAAATAAAATATTTTGATTTTGATATACGTGTGTATATTTTACGTGGTAAAATCATCAAATAAGTCGTCCCACCCAGGGCAGGGCGCGAGGGACCGTCAGACTCGTCGTACTGACTAAAGTCCACGGTGTCCTTCAATAGCCCTTTACTTTTCGGGGTCACAGTACTTCGGTAAATCCGCGACCTACTCATAAATACTTAGAACAGTTAAGTAGCAAGAAGCTGTCCATTTATGACTGTCACTAAAAACGATACCCCAAAACATTTATCCGCAACTCTTAAGTCAATTACGTAACATAAGTTGTCAAGATCACTCAAGTAATCTTGAATAACGATAAGTGACGATCAACATAAATATCTTTGCAATGGTTGGGGAAGTTGCAATCACGTGACATTTACCAGCCCACTGCCACTTCGAATGAAGTTATGGTGCAGGGGTTGTTTACATCGTTTTTCTTTTGGAAAAGAGCTGCTTTTGGTTCTGATTGGTATGGTAAATTGTGATTGGAGTGGTAAAGTAGATGTTGTACATGGTAGTGATAGTTTCCAGTTTGAATTTATGTACTGGCATGACAAATAAGACGCGTTTTAACGAGATCCGCCGGAGAAAACTACACAAATGAAAAGAGTGGAGGGCTAAGGAGTGGATCTTTGTCCACCAGTGAGAGGGTAAAGATCCACCAGTGAAAGAGCTTGAAAAAGGACTAACCCGTAGGCTAAAGAAGAAGAAAAAATAAATAATGCAGTTTATTTGCCAAAATACACACAAAACAATACAAGTCATCAAAAGTTGCTACAGTTATTTACACTAGTTTATTGTGCAGCTACACACCTTAGTTGCAATAGTGACAACTAAATTGATTTAATTGAGGGTGCTTTTTAAAATTGATCTCTGTTTCAGAATTAAACCGTAAGAAAGATGGTTTGCTGACAGCTCTTCAAGACACGACCCGAACTCAACGCGTCGACCCGGGCCTGGGCCTTAATCAAACGGTAAGCCAAAAAATAAACATATTTCACACAACACATCACAAAGTATTTTCCATATTTGAAAACTCAACTGCATTTTACCTTTTACACGCAAAAATGTATGAATGCATACAAAATAATGCAAATAAGGCTGCACTATCTAACTGCACTTGATGAATAATTGAAACTTCGACATACGTGGTTCTGTGTTTACATAATTCTAGCAGTAAATGAGGTGCTTACGTAATAGTATGTTAGCATGCAAATCGACACTTAAGGCTAGTTAGGAGTTTCAGTTTCATATTGAAAAAGAAAATATTTAAATATGTTTGGTTTGATATTTCTGGAGGGTGAATTTTTGATCGCTTGTGCCGTGGCTACTTTTTTGTTACCCAATGGTTGAATTCCTAGGACCTTATGTGCTTAAGTAATTTTGTCATTTTTTTTTTACCATTGCTTCTTTGGTATGTATCTCCTTCAGCGTTTTACGTATCGTGGTCCACTTCAAAGTACATGTACCGTCTCCGAATCCTTCCGGGGTCGCGGGACTTATACCATCACCGTAACCCCGGAACATAAAGGGCTATTGAAGGACACCGTGGATTTTAGTCAGTACAAGTCTAACAGTCCCTCCCGCCCTGCCCGGGGTGGGAGGACTCATCTGATGATTTTACCACGATAAAAAAACTCCAAATCCAACAAGGACTACATCGACGGAACAGCAACAAGGTATTTCTGTATTACCCGACAGCTACATATAACCTTGGAGTCTTCAATTCAAGAGTGAAAGGTTACTTCTAGGTAAGGGTCCTTCACCGTCGACCTCATCTTCTGTTACAGAAGAGTATCAATCACAAATATCCTAATTTTTTTTTCCTTATCAAAAGCCATTTTTACGCTGCCTTTAGAGTGGATATCTCATGATCAGCATCATGTCTCATGGTCACATAAATCCGAACTGGAATTTATATAATTATGTTCTATAATATCATATATCATAATTGGAAGATTATCTCCGTCCAAGCAAAACATTTCATCAAGTTGTTTTGTAAGCAGCAGTTCAAAAACTTCAGGTATTCCTATAATGCAATTTTTCCACTGATATCTTGTTAAGAAATTGATATTGGATTTTTATGATATATCAATATCAGCTTAGATTTGATACAATTTCAGATATTTTGACAAATATTACCATTTGAAGATATCAGAATGTTGCCAACGAACGACATATTATTATTTTTACGTATATTTTTACTAGTATTGGTTTTGAAGGTACGTTTTTTGCGAAAAATCAACAGACGTGGGAGTAAAATATTTTTGCTTAGTAAGTGAGAAAAGTATTGGATGAAAAATTGATTACTCTAGACCTGCCTGTCAGGGTGTTAACATGGAATTTATCTAAAATAACGTATGTAATGGCTGGCACCAAACACAATTTCAAAAATTTCTTCACTTAGAATTTTTAGCACCGTACGGGTGTTGTCGGAATCTTGAGATAGCGTACCGCGGCCCTGCAACGCAGAAAGTAACTGAAGGAATAGGGTATTTTTTGTCACTGCGAGACTGATTTCCACTTACCCAGGGAGGGAAGACTTTGTGATGATTTTCTTTTCTCCATGAAAAATAGCTGGGAAGGCCCAGCAATGGTACAGTAAACGCTAACTAAATAGAAAAGCCAAGTTTACAAATTATGCTTCTTAAATAAATACGCGTTCGCTTTTGTCCGTAGATAACTGTTTTTGCTAGAGCCAAATTTCAATGAATCGAAAGCCAAAACTAAAGTAACTATCTCAATAACTCATTTCTCAGACCAAAAGTTATCACCTAAAACATAAAATAAAGACATAAAAGATCATTTAATAACGTTCACAGTTCATACACGAAATAAATAATGTCGCGATGAAAATGCAGATATTAAAATATTAAAACCGTCTTGATTATTCAGGGGACGTATTTAATTAAACAAAGTTCTACGACATAAAATTTAACAACCCTTTAATAAGACATAAAAGTGGTGTTAAGTATAGTTTTAACGACGAATATTAATTATTATAGGCGCCACAAGATATTTTTCGGTATTATTAAATGGGTTTTATTGTTATGGAGATTTTGGAGGCGGGTTTTAGTTGTGAAACTGAGAAATTAAAATTTAAATGAGTGATGGAAGGAAAAGTGAGTCAGTTCAATGTTTTCGCATCTGAAACTATGTATTTTTGTCCTAAAATCAAAAATTCGAAGGCCATTGTGGTGTATTGTATGCCAGTTCACTCCCTCTCACAAAAAAACATTATAGAATGTAAAATAACACAACATTATTGAATGATTCTGTTATCTAACTTACATATTTTTCGGTTTGTTTCAAGTTCTTTCGGATGCTATTGAACACAAGTTCTCTCAATATCCTACATGGAGTAGCTGCTTACTCCATGTAGTACCTAGGTAGAGTAGTGACTATTGTGAAGGTCCGATAGGCAGTTACCTGCCTTACCTCCAAAGCTCAGTTGCTTGGTTAGGCTAGGATATATGCATATAAACCAATGCTGGTTCAATTGGTTATGAGACTTTCGGGCTTCTGTCTTGTAACAGCGTGGAACTCGCTCACTACAAAAAGTATGAATTAGTTATTAGAGTCAGTGTTGGAGCAGCAAAGAAAAAAGTAGGTATAATATTGTCCAAGTTTAAAAAAGCTACAGGCGAGCCTCATTTCAAGTCTGTTTAACATATTCAATTATTCAGTTACTGTAGAATTTCTTTAAATTCACATAGAAATCAAAAACTTCTTAAGCACCTATCTACAAATGCACCACTTCTTAAAGATCAAAGACTACACTGTTTCTAAGTACCTAACTAAAATATAAGAAGATACATAGTTTTTCTGTCACCCTCACTAAAAAGGTCTGCAACTTTGGCAGTAAAATCAACGAACCGTTACAGATAAACATTAGAAGTCGCCGTACCGACACAGACTTTGAAATACTGAGCGAAGACATTTTAGGGCGAGGACACATTAGCCATTCCTATTTCACATTTTTTAAAGGTAACGGCGACTCTCTGTCCGACCATGGACCATGCTCGGGTCGACAACGGCGCGTTGTTCCGTGCGCACCTCAAAAAACTATCAGCATGATGACGGGGCCTCTAGAGGGCCAAAGCCTGCCGGGGTTGTGGAACTTATCTCCTTACCGTGACCCTGGAACGTGTAGGGCTATTGAAGGATACCGTGGATTTTAGTCAGTACGAGTCTGACAGTCCCCCCGCCCAGCCCTGGGTGGGAGGACTCATTTGATGATTTTACCACAATAAGAAAAAAAAGGTGATAAACAAACGTACAGTCTGATGGAAAGTAGTCATCTTAGCTTATGAGCGCCTACAACACCAGAGATATAGCTTGCACGTTGTCCTACTTTATCACGCCTTTTTTGAGGATGTGCAGAAAGAAGAAAGGAAAATTGTGCCGGCTTGACCATACGTCAACTTTAGTTTTTGAAACGAGTGACGTACTTCAAGAAAAGTAGAGATAAACGGAAGATTTAGAAGCAAAGGAAGCCTTTTTGTATTCCACAGCGTTCAATGTTCACTGGAACCATACGACCAAAACGCATAATAATATGATGCAGCACAACAATTGAGGTTTTATTTTATAGATGTTTGTCATCTGACTGTACCGTTCTGGCATTAACACTAGGTGTTTTTATTCATTACTGGATCGGTTAATGTCGACGGAATACAAATATTAAAATTAAATGCATCTGGCAACTGGGACCGGGCGTGGTGTCAGTTAATTGCGGTCCAAATTCATGGCAAAGAAAAAGAAAATCATTAAGGTTACGAAAACTTTTAGAGTGCCTATTATAATCAACAGGTTTTGTAGCAAAATCTTTCCAGATATTATGAAGATAATTCTTCGTAAATAGAGGTAATTCCACGAAGCGCACCATTTTTTTTTGCGTGGTAAATCATCAAATCAATCAATCAATGCCTCCCACCCCGGGCAGGGCGGGGGGGACTGTCAGACTTGTACTGACTAAAATCCACGGTGTCCTTCAATAGCCCTTTGTGTTCCGGGGTCACGGTGATGGAATAAGACCCGCGACCCCTGCAGGCTTTGGCCCTCTGTGAGGGGGCCCCGAAGGGCACCTGGCAACTGCGAAAAATTTCGACAGGAGCCTTGTGTTGAATAAATAAGGTGCAAGTAGCTCAGGTGCCATTGTCAGCGGGTGCCCTTCGTGGAATATCTCCTTAAATAACCCAATGTGTTCTCAGCTTTATAACGTACTTGCTTTGTATTTAACTTCGTGTTTATTTTTTTATCGTAAATAAGAAATAGGGATTGCTGAGGTGATTTACATTCTGAATTTAGCAATAAAATGTAGACATTCGACCTTTTATATGTCTTTGCAAATACTTCATCTGTAATGTAATCTACGAACTTGACCTAGAACGTAAATTCATTACTTATTCACTAGCTTTTGCTATTGACTTCGCCCTCGTGTTACCGAAAAATATTCCTCAGTTATTATAATTATTTTCGTGGAAGAAAAGCATATTTACATTTTGTTGTTAAAAAAATGTCTATGCCTTTTATCCAAAGATCCATTCAGCATTGTGAACAAACATCCATCCGAATTATCACCTTTTTATGTTATATTTTATGTCTATTTTACATTTCTCCTTATTTAGGTCGGTTACTAGATTATTATTTTAAGCAGTAACATTCAACATCATCATCATCAGCCTATAACGTTCCCACTGCTGGGACACAGGCCTCCTCTCTTGTGAGAGGGAGTGGGCCATAATCCACCACGCGGGCCCAGTGCGGATTGGCAGTGTCACATGTCTTTGATATTGATGGTTCTAGGACATGCCGGTTTCCTCACGATGTTTTCCTTCACCGTTTGAGAGCAGTGGTGATGAAACAAAATACACAAAGTAATGCGCCAGGCTGGGTTCGAACCCACGACCTACAAGTCGTAAGTCGGGGCCGATACCACTGAGCCACCACTGCTCCCGCACTGTTACTCAGCAGTAACATTGACTTGCTGAAATACTGTATTCTATTTTTAATTTGTCTTAAGTCCCAGTCATGTTGCACCTCTACAAGTTTCTGTTTTTTTTTTCTTAAAAAAAGATTAAAAAAAACAATTCTACGAATATCAAAAACATTAAATCTTAATTTATGAACTTTCTTTTTCAACATTCAATTTTATAATACTAGAAACAAAATCGTGAACACAACTGAAACAGCCAGAAATAATGTAAAAGCACTAATTAGTAACAATCTGTGGAACGTAAGACGAAACTAATGATGTCGTATTTGTCAAAGTTACTTTAAACGTTTAGTTTCAGAACCATTTGTTTTAAAGTTACATTTTGTTAGGTTATGTCATATTATTTAACTACAGTTCAGAAAAATAAATAAGTAGGTACGTTTGTATTAATAACTTCCTTTTCTTTTTTTTTATGTTACACCAGTTATTTTTTTAAACTTTGCGTCACACTTGGAATTTCTCCCGTGTCGTGGGTGCGTTTACAGGCGTATAAACTCACATACATAAACGCCCAGACCCGACAGCTACTTGTAGATCATACAAATATTTGCTCCGTGCGGGAATCGAACCCGCGACACGCAGCGCAGCAATCCAATCGATCAGCACTTGACTGTGCTAACCGTACCGCCCACTGTCCCACTCTTGGGAAAATGTCTCTCCGGCCACTAGTTTTGCCTAATGAACGTTTTGTCTCTTGCCCTTTTGATGGTATTGTCTACTATAGTTTGAGCCAGATAAGTGTGGAATAAAATTCGTTGACCCCCGTGTACCAATGTATTTCAATATTTCAAAACCATTCGAAAAAATGTAAAGAAAGTGTCATAACACGATCAAAATAAACGAATCGTGGTAAGGGGCGACCGTGACCTTACATTTTATTTTGAAATTCGAACGATGGTATAATGCAATTCTAACGATGCGTTAGTAGGATCAATGACCTTTATTCCACACTTAAATGGCGAGGACTATATGCGGCGTCTAGCAGGTTCGATCACCGTGTGAAACACATATTTAGAGGCTTTAATAATAATGTTGGCTTTTTGGAATTCTAGTTGAAACTTTTATAAAGAAGATGACAAAGTTTGAAAAAAAGACACGTTTTTTATTTTCTCTATCTATGGGCCAAATCCGTTTCGCTCTTTTTGCTAGGATAATTTACACAAACAAACTTTCAAGTTATTAAGAATTCAACATTTTGTGTTTCAGTTGCTTTATTAAGAAAACCATTAACCCATTTTCACATAAATTGCGCTATAAATTTTATGTTTATCTTTAAAATTTACCACTCCTTCATCGTATAATCCTCTCTCCACCTTTAGAGCCGAAACTATTAAATCCAGACTTAGTATTTTATCGCCCAAACCTAACGAATACCTAAATTTTATTCAATGAACTTTTCTCTTAACACATTATTTTTTTTTCTCTGGAACACGTTAACTAATTTTCAGTTTTAGCAGAGCAATAATTCAATGGAGGACATAAATTTTTCGTACGGCACTTTTCGTTGGGATTTGCAATAGAGTGGAGAAATTAATTTGTTTTTCTTACAATGGGTCGTCTAGACAAACGCGAATAATTCAACTTTCACTTAGTCCTTTGCAGACACTAATGGCCGAAAGTCGAGGCGTATATTAAGACAACAACACTATATGTCATTTTAGGGTTGGATTATAAAGTACAACCCTGTTCGAAGTTGTGGTTTGATTTGAGTTAACCCTATAGCGGTTGATTATTTAATTTTGCGAATGGCAATATGCGCCTAATCCATAAATTCGTGTTTCATTTTACGAATCTAAGTTCGTCAAGCAAGTAATTTCCTACGTCTGCTAGTACCCCAGACACAGGAGATTACTAAGTACCACATATGGCATAAAAAGTACCCACTGCTTAACATTAAAAGTAAGCAAATAATTCTGTCAGTTTTTTATTTAGCCGTTTTTTTTTCGTCTTAAGATTAGGCCACACTCTTATAAAATAGTTACCTCTAGGAATTCCACAGGCCTTTAAAATGGCTTTAGATTAATTAAAGTTCAGGTTTCCTGACGAAGACGATGTTTTACTCCATCGATGTCAGTGGTATCCAAGTTACTCAGTATGTTACAAAGTATGTTCGTTGAAAAAAATCGGTACTCTCCAGGGTATAATTGCAAGAAAGGCGACTTGTTTAACCGCTGACATCTGTGGCCCACCACGACATTGATAAATATTAATGATTTTTTGTATACAATAAATATTATTACTAAAAAAACTGTGTTTAATTTAATTGTATATAAATACATATTTTATATATTATGTGTTCTCACTATTTACTTCAGAACTTTTATGTTATTTTAATTTCAGTGTACTGTTTATTTAAGCAAACATTAAATTTAAAAACACCTTTTAAAATATTTTCTGTTTTACGACTCTCGACTTAAAACATCTGAGATTATAACTGAATTACATTTAGACGGTAAACGCATTTTGAACTAAGCTATAAAATATCCTTAGTATTAAATCTAAAAGGTTCGCCAGTGAAACGAAAACCTATCAGGAGTAAAACTGGTTAGTTTTACTCCTGATAGTTTTTCACAGAATTTTAACGATCACTCTAATATGAAACAGGGGCCATCTTTCTTTTATAACTACATTCAAATTTAATCTCACTGAGTGGTGTCGGATTGGAAATGCGGTATTTTTGGTGGACATCGGGCTTGCAGTATTTATTATCTGTCCCAAACGACCGGGAAAAACCACTTTTATGTGTCCTTTTTCGGTTTAGAATATAATTTGTAATTGATATCCTCCGATACTGTGTTGCTAATTGAAATTGTTGGTGTTGAAATGTTAAATATGATGTGTATTTCTTCAGTTATTTTATTGGAACGTAAAAATTGGCAAAATAAAGAGAGATAGTAAAACCTATACCATCATCTGCCTAGCCTTTTCCCAACTATAATGGGGTCGGCTTCCAATCAAACCAGATTCAGCTGGATAGCAGCATTTTACATGGAGC
The DNA here is from genome assembly GCA_028554685.1 of Agrotis ipsilon. Taxonomy (NCBI): domain Eukaryota; kingdom Metazoa; phylum Arthropoda; class Insecta; order Lepidoptera; family Noctuidae; genus Agrotis; species Agrotis ipsilon. The sequence goes on from CM052965.1 coordinate 11,643,091, forward strand.
GTACCTATCGGACCTCCACAACCCCGTTATATTGGGTTGTACCATACCCCATGGTAAGACTGGTTGTCAGCCTTTAGAGCTTATAGTAAACTCTATAAATACATAGTAGTAAAACAACATCAAGTGAAAGCATTTATTTCAATTAAATTTTTACACGTACTTTTGAGCTGTAGAGATTAGGATCGTTGTCCGTTCCTAAACGAAAATCATAGCTTACGTATTTGATCCGTCACATTACCCGACATTTAGAAATCAATATTCTCCATAGAAATCCTATACCAATTTCCCAACTCTCGCATTGACAGCTATACACAGACGTCCCCTATTAATCTAAGTTCAACACCTACAAACCCGACTCTTTATTTATCCGATGGAAAACCCCTTTTGTGCCATACGAGTCCACTCTCCTAATGGCCATGTTTTGGTCTCCGACTGTACGGACGGACGCGATTTTAATTATTTTCGTTCAATTTACGAGTGGCCATTAAAGAAAAGGTCCCTTGTGACCCATTAGAGGTCCCGCTTATATTTTGTGAGGTCCCAGTCTTGTTGATAACTTTACAACGTAGTATTTTATTCGGGGTGTGAATTAGTGTTAATCAGAACGTTCCGTTGGGATAATGGGTACGGAACCCTGATGCATGCGATATGTTGGAATATTTAATGGTTTCGCAATTAGCGGGTGGCAAATAATTTAACAACGCTGTTTCATGTTGGTTGTGTGAATTATTTTTATTTATTTTGTACTATTTTATTTTTATTTTTGTCTTTCGCCAGACAGGTGTGGGCTGCACTGGGTGTAGTCATGTTTATGCCTCTCGATTTATTTTTTCTGTAGAGAATGTACCTATAGTCTTTTTTTGACATGGTTACTGAAAACACAGAGTCTTCAGTGTTATACTCGTAGTCATTTAATTAGGTAAGTACTGTATTTTCAGTTACAAGGGCAGATTTATTTTTTCCTATTCTTGCCTTAGCGTGTCAGTCAAGCTTTTAATATATTCTGTGAAACATACAAAAAATACAAGGTTACTTTATATGGGTCAAGGCTTGGAAACCTTGAAAACTTTCTCTCATGTTATTTATTAATGCGTCTTATCTTTCGACGCACCCTTCTTCGACATCGCCCCTATGCAGTGGAACCCTAAAAAATGTTCGTTCCTTTTAATATTTTAAGTAGGCAGTTAACCAACATACCATAGTTGAAGTTTGGACCTATGTAGGCCACGTCAGTTTTCTTGCGGAGCGCACTGACCATGCGCCGTCGACTCGGTCCTTGTTGCTGGTCAGACGGCGAGCTACCCATTAGTTACCGTCCGCCAACTTTCATGCTATAACCTTAGCTGCATCTTGTGAGTATCTAAGATCGAGGGCTGAAAAGGAATAAAGGAAAGCTAAAGAAGAAGGTAGATTATTGGGACTAGTATATTCCAATTAAATAGAAAGAAAGTATGTTGGAAAAATCTCTGTTTATAAATGAAAGAAAGAAAATTGCTCGGAATTATAATATGGATTCCATTAGTTTCACCAAACTTATTAATGAAAGTAATTAAATTTCCTGGTAGATGAAACAATCAATTTAGCTTAAGAGTCATCTGATGACACGAAGCTGATTTCAGACTACGCCATAATATAATAGCATATAGTACCTATATAGCTCATAGCACAACAATATCGCGCTCCATACATAGTTATAAACACGTTCACATTGTACTGTACTATTTAGCTTTTTTTTTTCGTGGTAAAATCATCAAATGAGACCTCCCACCCCTGGCAGGGCGAGAGGTACTGTCAGACTTGTACTGACCAAAATCCACGGTGTCCTTCAATAGCCCTTTATGTTCCGGGGTCACGGTGATGGTATAAGACCCGCGACCCCGGCAGGCTTTAGCCCTCTGAGAGGGGGCCTCGTCATTATGCTGACGCTCTTAGAGGCGCGCGTGGAACACGACGCGCCGTCGACCCGGGCATGGTCCATGGTCGGGCGCGGACCCATGTCCACGGTGCGGCGCCGTCGCCGCGCAAAGGCACGGCACCGCCGCCCGTGCCGCGCGACGGCCGGCGTACCCGATATTACGTTACCCAATATTTTCTTTGCTTTTGTATTTTTTTTTCATTTTTCGTCGTCTTAACAGCAACAGGAGCAGGATATCAAGCCAAAACTGTAATTTTGGTATACGTGCTGGGTGGGTACGTGCCGGTACACGATACGTCTATATGGGTGCGGCACGGCGCCGCGCTATCCGACGGCGGCGGTGCCGTACCGTTGCACGGCAAACGGCGCCGCACCGTAGACATGGATCCACGCCCGTCGGGCGGCGAGTTGCCCTTTACTCGCCGCCCGTACTATTTAGCTTGCTATAACATTAAGTCATTCTTTGCTTTTAACACAATGTACTATTATGCGTAGGCAGAAATCATCATCATCATCATCAGCCGGAAGACATCCACTGCTGAACATAGGCCTCCCCCTTAGACCGCCACGCCGAACGACAATTCGCCACATGCATCCATCGGTTGCCCGCGACTCTCACGATGTCGTCGGTCCACCTAGTGGGAGGCCTACCTACGCTGCGTTTTCCGGTTTAGAAGGCAGAAATCAGTTTAACATAAAAAAGTCTATTTCAACTGATTCTTACAACAAATCAAGAACAGTTTCCGCTCCGCCAAACCAGCGACATGACACGGAAAACGTGACACGAAATACTCAATTTAAAAAATACCGTACCATCCAATTTTAATACGTATATATCCTCAAACAAATTGCAACAAACGACCCCTTATATCTAAAAAGAATCAAACCAAGATTATCTGAGAGGAGACACAGGTAAATAGCTATTACTCGCTCCAATGGACGAGAGATGATAAGATTTGACAAGCTCAGAATCCGTCAGCTGATTGATGGCAGTGTCGAACCCCTGACGGCTTCATTTCATGGCTTTTTGCTAAATAAAGCCGTGCATGATAAGAGAGTGATAACGATGATTGATTACGTTCAAGTCTTGAGTACTTTTCTTACATTTTTTAATAAAAATGTCAGAGGTATGTTTTTTTTAATTTTTTTTGTACTGGTAGGTTGAAGTGGTGTAAGTGACTTTTATTGTTGCAGTTTTTTTTTTCCTCTGATTTAGTACTTAACAAGTACAGATTTATTTTGTCTGGGAACGATGTCTGCAATAATGTCCATAGTGGTTTCGCCATACTTGGGTCGTTTTTATAATATTAGGTGCTGTTAAAAATTACGTTTTGGATAATATTTTATATTTTATTTGATTTCTGTTAAATGTTATTTTCAAATGGCTCCATCATAACTTCACCCTTAACGTGATCGTAGCACGCACCTCGGACAACAAATAAATCTCCTACACGCGTAGCATGACCAATTCTATATCCATTCTATCAAGAATAGACAAAGTTATTTTTATACAATCCGAAAAAAATTTAACCATTTATCACATCGATTCGTAGACGACTAAAAAATATTTTTTGTATACATTTTAAACATCGTCATGCTGTGACCGTTAGAAATGCTACTACATTCTGTAATTTTGTCTATTCTTCCGTCAACAAAACTCATTTCTACGGCACTAAGCTACTCGTGCTGACGAAAAAACAGTTTCAAAACATCGCTAACACACAACTAACTCACAACACATGCTTAACACAACATATTTTTCTTTTATATACCAATATAGGAACATTGTACATGCCCCTCGCGCTATTTTCCTTTATGCTGTGAAGGAAATTCGATGCTGTAACGACATGAAATGTATTGGTACCGTCGCGATAAGGCACTTCTGATTTCCTGACGACGTGGTATAGTATTTTTATTTTCGTAGTGTGTTAATATTATGTGCAGTCTTGCAGAAATATGTGAATTATACAGTTTAAGCTACGTGTTACAAAACTGTGATTAATGAAGAACCCCTCGACCGATTTGTGCAAACTTCTCATAAAATAATCTACTAAATAGTCCGAACAAAGCCTAAACATTTGTTTTGGATAGGTGAGCCCGTTCCTGAGTTATAAAGTTACAACGAAAAGTGGCATTGTTTTTTATATATGTACAGTCACGAGCAATAACATGTATAAACTTTACAAAATTCTCACGCGATTTTCTCATGAATTACTGGTTTCTACTTTGATATACTTTGATATAGAGTTTAGCAAGTCACAAAAGGAAAGCCTCACTCAATTTCACGAAAGTATGGCACAAATTAAAGATGAGATAAATAGTGTTAAAAATATTACGAATACTTTAGCATCGGAACAAAGAAACCTTAAAACGGAAATAGATGATATAAAATTACTAAATAGTTCATTGCAACTAAAATTAAATACTTTAGAAGAAAACTCATCATTTCCGAAAGTTGAAATGAACATCCCGCCATTGCAACAAAAAACGCTACCGCGTATTACTGAAGACACAATACTGGAATTGCGTGAGCGACAACGCCGAGAGAAAAATGTCATTATTGGGGGTATAGTGGAAGTAAATGATACTAATCAAAAAACACGAATGGATTATGATATGAACAAAGTAATGGAGATTATCACTAGCATTTTACCGGAATGTTCCAATCCTGTGAATATAATTAGATTGGGTACATATGTCCCTAACAAGAACCGCCTGCTTAAAGTATGTTTTCAATCGCAAGAAACCTCTAAATACATACTGCGCAAGCGAAGTAACATAAGAATAAACAAATACACATATATGCTGACCAGACTCCCACTCAATTAAAATACTATAAGCAAATCCGAGAAGAACTACAGCACCGTCAACAGGGTGGTGAAACTAATATTACTATTAAATATAGGGACTCGGTCCCCCAAATAGTCAAAATAAGTCCAAAAAACCTAAACAAAGTGGACCTACCCCCGACATCCTAAATATCGAAAAAAAAGAAATGGATTGCGAAATAACGTACCAAAACCTAGACTGTTATAAAGACCTATCCACCTGTAAGTCATCTTTAAAATTACTTTATACTAATATAAGAAGCTTAGTTAAAATTGGCAAAATTGAAGAATTATTATGTATTTTAAAAGCCACTAAGCGGACTATTGGACTGATTTTACTCACAGAAACTTGGATCAAGTCTGACGCTGAGGCCAACCTGCTCCAAATTGCTGGCTACACACATATCTACAATTATAGAAAAGGCCGTCGCGGTGGGGGAGTGTCTGTATATGTTCATAACACTATTAAACATGAAATAACGGCAATAAAAAGTAAAGATGACAACGATTTTATTTGGTTACACCTCAATAAGTATGCCCTTCACATTGGTCTTATTTACAAGCCCCCAAATACAAACGTCAATAGTTTTTTAGAAACCTATACGTCTCTTTTGGAAAATAAGCGACGAGTTATAGTGTTCGGAGATTTTAATATCAATTTACTACGAAACGATCGTCAAACTACGATGTATGTTAACACAATAAAAGAATCAGGCTATCAACTACTGAATAAAATAGAGGACGACTATTGTACTCGAGAAACAAGTAACACTAAATCGCTTATCGACCACGTCTGCACAAACTTGCATGGAGGAAGATTTCATATGGCTTGTATAGACTCATCCTTGTCGGACCACAAGCAACTATATTTAGAATTGAAAAATCACAAACAAATTCCAAAAATAAAAACTACTTTCACAGTTACAAATTTTGAAAAGTTTTTCAATGACATAAAGAATCAAAACTTCGAAAATATGGAATCAAATTATGAAAATTTGGAAAACTTTATTATAACGCAACTAAAACAAAATAAAATAACTAAAGTGAAAATAATGAATAAGCCGAGAGATGACTGGATAAATAAGAAAATATTGGATGACATTGATGAGAGGAATATTATTTGGAAAAAGCATAAAATGAAGCCTGATGACCCTATCCTGCAAAAACAACTGAAATCAAAAAGATATGGTGTAATGAAACTTATTAGAAATACAAAAAACGAATTCTACCACGACGCCTTCAATAAATGTAAACAAAAACCAAAAAAAATGTGGAGCCTAATTAATACCTTAGCAAATAATAAATGTAAAACTAATTCCCTCCCTCCTAAACTTATTATTAATTCATGTGAGATTACGCAAGGGGATGAGATTTGTCAATATTTTAATAACTTTTTTTCTACAATTGGTTCTGACTTGGCGAATGAAATTCCATTGAAATATCACAACAACCTCACAAATACTCTAAACTACGTCACAGAAACACCTAATAATCAATTAACTAGATTCGAACCTTGCACAGTTGGAGAAATTAAGAAAATTATAGAAGATCTGAATACCAACACGAGTAGTGGTATCGACGGGATAAGTGCGAAGGACATAAAATGTATAAAGAACCTGATTCTCAATCACTTGACCAATTCCATAAATAAATGTCTTGAATTGGGCAAGTTCCCAGACAGCCTAAAAATTGCCAAATTAACGCCAATTTATAAATCTGGAAATAAAGCTGACCCTGGCAATTACCGACCAATATCCGTTTTACCTATAATATCTAAAATTTTTGAAAAGGTTATTTATAATCGCCTTATACATTATTTGGATGGTATTAATTTCTTTTATAATCAGCAATATGGTTTTCGTCCAAAATCGAACACCTTGTCAGCAACAATGGATCTAGTCACTCAAATCAAAACATCTATTGATAAGAAACTTATTTGTTTAGGAATCTTTATTGATTTAAAAAAGGCGTTCGATACCGTTTGCCATTCTCTCTTGCTCAATAAACTTAAAAACGTCGGAATAACTGAAACTGCGTATAGAGTCATGGAGTCATATCTTACTGACAGATTTCAAATAGTCAAAATAAATAATCATGTGAGTGAACCAGCTAAATTAAGTTGTGGAATTCCACAAGGATCAATTTTGGGACCCCTACTTTTCCTTATTTATATAAATAACATAAAAAACTGTAATATTTTCGGCAGCACAACTCTGTATGCTGATGACACTTGTCTCTTTTACTTTGGCAATGATATTAGTGAGGTTACCAGACAAGCGCAAAATGATCTGTCTGTACTTAACGAATGGTTTAAATACAATTTGTTAACAATTAATCCAAAAAAAACGTCGTACATGATATTTGCAGCAAAAAACAAAAAAATACCAGGAAACATCACATTAACTATAGATAATGAAATACTACAAAAGTCAACAAATGAAAAATATTTAGGCTTAACTCTTGATCCAAGATTAACCTGGTGTAATCACATAGAAAAAATTCGAACTAAAATTTCCTCCCTTACTGGAGCACTACGAAGACTTTCTGGTTGTATCCCACACAAGATTAGAAATATGATTTACAATGCACTCGTTAAACCACACTTAGAATATTTAGTAGAAATATGGGGTTGCGCCCCTAAAACCTACTTAAATGAAATTCAAGTGATACAAAACAAACTAATAAAAGCTCTATACAACTACCACTACCTTACACCAACGAAACAAATTTATCATGATACGAAAATATTCAACATAAGACAACTGTATGTATATAAAACATGTACACTAATAAGAAAAATTATGACAAATGAAACTCATTCTCAATTGACCTTCAAGAAAAGAAATCACGGATACCATACTAGAAATCGGAATAAACTCGTACTCAGGCCACCCAGAACCAATTATGGAAAAAGAAATATTCTATTTGAAGGAGTTGAACTATTCAATAAACTGCCAGACAATATTATTAACACTACAAATTTTAACTGTTTCAAGAGAATGCTTAGACAATACGTTCAAAAAGATTGTCTACAAAACTAGAATTAATAACAAATTTACCTAATGTAAAACAAAACCTTGTATACCTACCCTAATTTTAATATTTTGTTTCCCTACCACCGACTCACGGAGTTAATATGTAATTTTATTACTGCATGATCTTATTGTGTATCTCATAGTTTAAGTGAACTGTTTGTGTTCTTTTATGAGAATAAACTCTTTAAACCGATATAAGACCTGTTTTATAATAGAATAGCTTCCAAAATGGAAGATTCATGGAAAGCAAAATGTTAATCGTTAAGAGTAAATCGCTTTTGAATTCTGCTGATTGTATACATGTTATTGCTCGTGACTGTGTATAGATTCAATGTATTATTATTCGGGGGCCATTCTAACAGAACTTAATCGTCGTACAACAAAAAGTTAATCATCTGTTGAAAACTTCGAAAAAAGTATTACTGCAAAATGACCCTTATGACAACGTCAGATGCTGTTTTGTAGTTGTTTTAGACAGTGTTCAATATATGTAAGTTTAACTTTTTTTTGTTGTGTATCATCAGGATAATTAATAACATTCCCCGTTAGTGTGGTCTCAGCATTATAATTATATGAAGTTTGAAACAACAAAGATAACGAATTCTATTGAACTTAATTTTCAGCAAATAATACAAATTAATATTTTGCTATAATAAGATGTTTGTACAAATTCAAACAGATTAAACATGTAAAATTGCTAGACGATATCGAGCAATTATTTGTAATTGTATGCTCCAAAATCGTGTATTTAACTTCAGCTTAATGTAGGTACGATTAGTTTAATTGAAGAACTATTATTATTTTACTAATTGGCAACTTTAGATTAGAAACGTAAATTGGATGAACTGTAAACAGATCGTAAATTGCCAACTTGAAATATAATGAGATTAAATTAAATGCTTAAGTGGAGACAAATGACAAAGAGTACTCTCATTGGATAAGTTCGCGACGACGCAATGTCTGTCTGAAGTACAGCCTTATTAAATCAGATTTTCATAACATCCCGTTAGTATCAAATACATTCAGTAGCGAATTGTAAAGCCCTAAAGAATTTCCTCATGCGAAATAATTTAACTTCGCAACGAGACTTCTTTAGGAAAAAATTAAAATACTTCCTCGACTCCTCGATAACTGGTCCCTCACCGGCGCCGAGTCGAACTCCCCATTGAAATCGGAACATTATTCATTAAATGATACTTTAAGCGGCTCGCAATTACGCAGGACCTACTCGGAACTTTATTCACAATTGGTAAATAATTATAATTATCACTGTGGCTCCCTCTGGTGATTCCACAAAAAGGCAAAATGTAAAACTTCTCGTGACGCCCTCTTGGTTATTAAAATTTTCTCCACACAAATTCGTCTAAACATCACGCTTCCACGATTTTCCACCGTATTTCGAAGAGGCTAAAGTAAATATTCCAAGCTATAATTTTTCTAAATAACGATCAAAGAGAAGTTTGATTCTGCGGTGATAATTGTGGTGAATCCTTAATTATTTTGAGGGTAAACTTTCTCCGAAGTTAATTTGAGGTGGATGTTATATTCCTTTTAATGGACACTCTTTTAGGTGACTTCCAATTTATTTGGTTGACTGGAATATTCATTAAAACGGAGCATAGACTTGATATCCTTTTAACGACGGACCAAAAATGCTTTGATGAATTTCCCGTCTGTCTTTGATTCAGAGTGTACCTTAAAAGGTAAAACAGATTTAATCCTCTGCTCGTGAAGTATCGGATATCGTGTATATCATGCAAAGTATTTGTTTAAAATACAAGGCAGACGCGGTGTTTCGTGCTCCCCCGCGCACAAACATGTACACTATAACTTTGATACGAATTTATATCACACGACGCTCGCACCCTTTTAGCATTCCCCTCGCAAATCCCGTTGAGCACCCAAATGTAGATATACCTAGACTCAGTCGGTACCTAGGTATTACGGTTTGGGGAAGGGGCGAGGAAAAGGGGAAGTAATTACTTGGGGGAAACATCAAGTGTGTCACAGGGAGACTGTGTTGTAAGGACAAAAATGTGAGGGCTGACTGCATAGAAGGTAAGTGTGTCGCCATGCATCAGTTCACTGTGTCACTGCTGATCTTTTGAAGATGTGTCGTATAACTTTAACCACGCACGTTCATGCAGTTTTTGGGGGACGCAAATTCGTGCAGAAAAATGCGTGTGTCGGCAGGAAAATGTTCTGCATACACGAACTGCATTGTGAAATTGTTTTAAGCACGTGCGTCCGTGTGAATATTTATTAATTAAACATTGTTCTTTGCATATTTATAGCCTAGGGAAAATATTTATATTCCTCAATACGCATGAAATGGTGAGCGATGAAATCATAAAGAATGATAGTGGCAGTCATGGAGAAAAAGAACAGGTAAACCGAAATGAATGAAATAAAAACAATGTACATGTAATGAAGAAGTAGAAGTGTAATGAAGTCATCAAGAAAACGATGCCAGAGAATCACAAAATAAACAGCGTAACAGCTATAAAAATATATTGAATGATTTCCTTTTACAAGAAATAATATTTTCTTTTCACAACAGTTTCTTTGCTCTCCAACGATACGTATCCAAAACTCAATATCAAACTTACTGAACGCAAAAACTTTTCCGCCATGCATTCTCCGAATAAAATTTCCGTCAAAATTTTCTCATCTCAATTCCATCAGATGCAGAGAGTCTGTACCAAACATCAATACAGGTTGATATAGTGTTGAAAGTATTCATCAGTTTGATTGTGGCTCGGGAGGGTTGGGCGGAGCAGGGTTGCGCAACCCTGTTGCCAAGCGGCCCGCGGGGGGTGCTGACGCATGGACAGGGAATACCTATGAAGGCCTCAAGGATGGACATGACGGACTTAAAGGTATTATTTTTGAATTCTTCGAATGTGTGGAAGTTTTGACTGCAGTGGAACTTTTGGGGTGGATAATTGAGAAGTATAATGGCAAGTTTGACAGTGGAAAATTTATTTTTACGAAGTTTCTGTTAGGCAATAAAGGTGAACTTCACTAATAAGACTGCGATATGACACTCGTTTTTTGTAAAATCTTCATGATTTTCTTTAGAAATGTAACCGTCTGTAAACTAGAACAGGATAAAGCAATAAATAGTCAAACCATCGGATAAAATCACGAGCGGCTTAAGATACACCTACAAACATAAGATATCAATCTTACAAAACATCAAAATGACAAAAAAAATCATAGTAAAATTAAAACCGATTCAAGCAAAAATGTGCACTCGCCGAAAACTCCAAAATTTCGAACTTCACGAACATCCAGATATAGGAACCCTATATGTACGATTATCTGCAGATTAGACCCTCCTAGGGGGCCCAAGTACAATACTGGCGTTGCTAGGTTACCAGACTTCCCCAAGGTCAGAATGCTTCATAAGCGCATGTATAGTCTATCAAATTATACGAGGGGTGGCGTGTACTTGCGTTTCAATCGATTCATGTTGTACTTGTGTTATTAGGACAAATATTTTGTAGCTTTTGCCCCTTTAGGGTTTTCATTGGTCGTTTTTACTTCGTTTATAAATTACGAATATGTGTGTTGAGGGATGAGTCCTATATTCTTCTTTTGTTTTGTTTCTGTCTATGTTTTCATCTGGGTCTTGTGTTTTAATCCTTTTTTGTTCTTTGGCTTGATTGGTGTGAGTCAAAATGAATATTGAATTTCACTGCATTATTTTCGTAGATGTAAAGCCGCGTACAGACATCGCGAGGCGTGCGACACGAATGGTTCGTCTCGCATGCCTCGGGCTGTGTGGACGTGTGTGCTCACAGTGAGCATTCGCGCCATACGATCGTTGCGAACGCCGCCTCAGTACGAGCCGTGCGCTCCGTGTGGACGGACAGGTGGTGTTTGCGTTGCGCGCATGCATCATGGAGGCCAATACCGAGTCACTAATTGAGCTGGTTCAACTTTATGAAATTAATAGAGTGTTGTGGGACTCTAAACATTCTGATTATTACAATGAATGTAAAAGGGAAGACGCGTGGCGTCAAATATCACAGCAAGTCAACGACGACTGACGAACACCGTGCGTGGTGGTTTGCTTGCTCAGCTTGAGCATGTTTCGTTCGGGACGCACGTATAAATGTACCATCGTATGCCTCGGGTTGAGGCATGCGAGACGCATGTCGCACGCCTCGCGATGTCTGTACGCGGCTTTATGATTTCTTTAATAAAGTTGGTTTCTTTTGGTCTAACTACTGTCGTCTATCTAATTTATGTTTTTTTTAATCTTATTCTGTCATCGATTTCGAAGACGAATTCACATTGTTTATTTGCTTTTGTACATTTAGCGTTAAAAAATATATTTTATCTTTTATATATTTAGAGTTTCTTATTCATTGATCTCAAATCGTTGTACATATTTTAAATGGTAATGCATATCCAAATTATATCAGCAAAATGCAATAAAACTCTTTTACATTGAGAATTGAATATTTTATACATAAAGTCTGCATTAGCTATCGGTCTCTTGTGGTTTAAAAACGTTTGATACCGCAAATGGTAAAAAACTTGTATCGAATTCTCAATATATTTCCACTGAGAAGTCAGACCACATATTTGTGAAGTCAACTGGGAGAGAGATAGGACAAAATGGCATAAATAAACGAGCATGCTTTTAAATAAATGCATAGACTATAAATAAATGTAGTTTGGGGTTCTGTAGGGACTTGTCTCTGACTGATTTGATTACATGTAGATTTTGTACGGAGAACCAAAGGAATTCAGATGCTTTTAAAATAAATACAGTAAACAGTTGTCTAGCTCAAAATTAGATAGACGTATGTATTGAGTTTTAATTTACATAGTAAATGAGATACATCATTCTATGAGTGACATAATCTTTTAAATTCACTTTCTACTGACAACGCAAATCATAGCCTAAATAACCATTATGTACTCATTTATGAACATAATACTGACAGTCTTTTTCAAAGATTTTTTTCAAATTATTCCTTTAAGGGGTAAAATTGGGGATGAAAGTTTGTGTAGAAATTCGTATCTGATTCATTCAAGTACAAGTTTCGAATACTATATAATCAGGGCTTGTGACATGATAATTCGGAAAATAGTATTATCGGTCTACCTATTTTTATCATTTGTACTTTATATTTCCATAGGTACGGTCTATGTAATTAAACTGAATGTTTTCAAATTCAATAAAAAAAAATGTTTTGCACATAGCAACAATGGTGACTTTTTACCATTCCTCTCCAATTACCAATCTTTTCACATGAATAATGTCACTCAATTAGTACGAAATTAACCCTGCGAATGTGACCGGCATTTAGCGAGAAAAGGATGGACACCATCGGGATAACATATAGCACCAATCTACTTATAACATAACGCTACAGCGGGTACAATTTGTTCAAATCCAAGTGAATATTTCTTTCCTCTTTTCTGTCACCGAGTTATTTACGAGGGGACTGTTGTGTTTTAATACCTTTTCATTAACAATTTTAAGGTTCACTTTATTGAAGTCGTAAATAACTCGTACAATTGCCCGAGTGCACTGTCAGAGACGTAATTTGGAAAAAAAAAAGATTAAATTCATCCGAGGACTGTTAGTACAATTATTTTAATGTTCCCGTAAAAACTTTTGGCGATAATTAATTTTGTCGTTCCGTGTTTACGATCGAGAATAAATATATTCATGAGTATTGTTGAAAATGTCGCTATCATAATAATTTAAAAGTAGTGATAGTAAAAACAATTTCAATCCAATCAACACAGTTTGATCCAATTCAGTATGGACAGAATACGATAGTAGTTCCAATTTCAAACTTCAGTAACAACTACCGACCATGCAATTTGAGGTATAAATTTTTAAAATTAAATTGTCACCTCTTTTCCATTAGCCGGGATATCTAGTATGGTTTCCATGGCCTTAAATTATTAATTAACCCGCCATCGGCGCGCAGGGATTTATTGGAAAGGGGAGATGAAAAAAATAAATCACATAATGAAATCGGAGCCACCCCGCGGTCTCTCTTCGAACACAAACGGTTGCCATTCCGATCGAGTCCAACCATGCGTGAAATCGTCATTAATATCGTACGGGAGCGCGAAAATACTAAGCAATACGAGTATTGTAATAATATTTATGTTCATTAACTTTTGTGCGCATTGCGTGATATTCCTTTTTTTGATTGACTTTTACTTTTTAACCGACGAAAAAAGAAGGTTCTCAATTCGACATGTATATATTTTTTCTTTTTTTGTCTGTCAGTGTTACAAAAATGGCTGGCTTTAATAATTGTTTTGTAATGATATTTTTACTAAAAATTGAAACATTAGAATTATTTTTTTATTGGAGACAATATTAATGTATTTTTTTTTTTTAATTATCAGTTAGGGTTGCCAATTTTTATTGATTTCGAACAGGTGGAAAATAATAAAAACTACATAACTCACTAATGAAATGTAGACGTAGTTTATAATATTTCCTTATATGAGTTTTTTTTTAAATCGGTTAGAGAGTTTTTGAGTTGATCCATTACTAACAAACATACCAAATTCACATCTGTTCTCTTTAAAATATTTGTTTCGGTAATAAAAACAGCGGCATATTTTTTAATAGCATTCAACTTTAAATCTCCAGTTTCTGCTAAATAACCGCTTTTAGAAACATCTTTCAAATTCGACTACAGCACAATGCATCTACAGTGGAATAAGAAGACATAATAAAATTGATGGCTTCCATTTTATAGGTCTGTCTCCTACCTTCGACGTAGACTAGTGCTTTCAATATCCGATACAAAAATCAATCCTTTTAAGATTAAATTAGATTAGACAGACGGATCTTTGAATTTATTTCTCTTTTGTTTGGTAAAGACGCTATTTTATATTTGCTATTAGCAGCCATTTTGTTCTTTAATTGGATTATGGTCGGTGAAATGGTTTTAGTTTTGATACTATTGAAATGTGAATCAACTTTTCTATTTTTGGTTTTTTTTTTAATGAAGAGATTTAATCTGGGGGCACGGCAGTGCCCCCCCCCACCAAGTCGAGCAAAAAGGCGGCACGGCCGTACCATCCTTTTCTCGAAGCAACCCCCTGTAACTTCGTTGTGGATAAAATTAGAAGACTGAATTTTCAGTAACCATGCAGACATTGTAAAGACACGGTATATTTCAAATTTCATTCAATTTGAACCAGTAGTTTAAGAATTATAACGGGTCAAAGTTTCTTAATTTTGTCACTCACTTACTGACTGACTGACTGACTCACCGATCATCAAAATTCTAAGGCACTTCTAGCAGACCTAGAAGCTTCAAATTTGGAATATAAGTAGTGTTTGGTGTATGAATCAAGGAAAAACTAAAATATTTGGGGGCACGGTAGTGCCCCCGCCAAGTCGAGTAAATTTTTTCAATTTTGGTCCAGTTTTATAGAAAATTCGTTGCTGGTAGATATAAGTAGAAGGTACCGAAAAGAAAAAAAGTAGAACTGTCTACAAAATACAAAAAGAAATGAGATCCCATCAAAAACAATACTTGTCAAAAAAACCAAGTCTCGCAACTCAGTTGTTCTACGGTAAAAAGTTGTGAGATCCATGTAATACCAAGTCTTATCCATGTAATACTTAAGCGACTTCCTGTCTTAATACGTCCACTCCCTAAGAAATCTTTAATGTTTTATATACATATATTGACTTGGTCATCGCACTAAATAATTTAATTAACACGTGTTTTCATGCGATGGCCGAGTCAATATATTTATATAAAACATTAAAGATTTCTTAGGGAGTGGACGTATTAAGACAGGAAGTCGCTTAAGTATTACATGGATAAGACTTGGTATTACATGGATCTCACAACTTTTTACCGTAGAACAACTGAGTTGCGAGACTTGGTTTTTTTTGACAAGTATTGTTTTTGATGGGATTTAATATTCATCAAATTATTCCAAAATTTAAAACATGTATTTCTTATAATTTTTACGTTTAAGTTAAAAACTAACTATGTACCTATCTAAATATTGTCACTTTTTATCGGAATTTATTATAATAGCTATCTACCAAACGTTTCTATGTCAAAAAGCCACAAGAAAACTACTTCTTTTTTCTCTTTTACAACTACGAGTATGTAGATTCTATCTCTAAAATATTGTTAGCACTAAGTATTACTCAATAATTAATTATTTTACTAACCCTTTATTGCTCCTACTAACTACAGAACCCATTCCATTTATATTAACACATCTGCGTCATACCCTAAAGGGAGTACACCTTTTTACCGTAGAACAACTGAGTTGCGAGACTTGGTTTTTTTTGACAAGTATTGTTTTTGATGGGATTTAATATTCATCAAATTATTCCAAAATTTAAAACATGTATTTCTTATAATTTTTACGTTTAAGTTAAAAACTAACTATGTACCTATCTAAATATTGTCACTTTTTATCGGAATTTATTATAATAGCTATCTACCAAACGTTTCTATGTCAAAAAGCCACAAGAAAACTACTTCTTTTTTCTCTTTTACAACTACGAGTATGTAGATTCTATCTCTAAAATATTGTTAGCACTAAGTATTACTCAATAATTAATTATTTTACTAACCCTTTATTGCTCCTACTAACTACAGAACCCATTCCATTTATATTAACACATCTGCGTCATACCCTAAAGGGTGTACTCACTATGAATACTAAACCATATAATATTGATTATTGACCTTAACGCGATTCGATTTGACCAAACCGATTCTTACGATTAATCGAATAATTCTCGGACTTACTCGTTTAATTGAAAGATTTGTATTCGGTATTCGAAAGTTATTAACCCCACAAATAATGCCAAGTTCGGGATTCTTATCAAAGTATTCAATTAATGCGTGAACTTTGGAAGGCCGTGAACTTTGATGACGTATGTATGCGAACATTGTTGTTTCTGTTATTAATGTTTAATTTCAGATTGTGGGACATTTTACTTGACTTGTTTTATTTGATAAAAGATAGTTAATGATAAAAGAAGGGTTTTTTGTTGTATTTTAACTTACAGACATTAAAAAAATTAAGACTTAAACATGTTCATGTTTATTTTATTACTTTTTCAGTTTCTTTATTATATACAAAAAATGTTTTAGAAGATAAGCAATACCTTTATATCTTAATACATCTCTATATTCTTCAAAAAAATGTTAGTACCTACTATAAATTCTCTAAAAATCTGATCATAACTACCTCTATAAGTTAACAGTTAAGTGAAGCAAACTATCCAAATAAAATTCCATTTTCCTACAATTTATATCCTAGTACCGCTTTTAAATTGTAAGGACACTAATCGAAATCTTATTTCATATGGTAAATGTACCGTAAAAAGAAAACTTAACGTCTGGGCCACGACCACGAACAATACGCTCAAGTAACACGCGTGTTACGTCAGTGACCGCTGAGAAAATAAATGAATATTCAATCTTCAATTCTTTAAAGAATACCATGAGTGTAAATCCTCCGCCCTGCCCGGGGCGGGAGGACTCATTTGATGATTTAACCACGTAAAAAAAAAGAAAATGAGTGTAAATCCGGTTTTATTGAATAGGCTAGAGTGTGGACAAATAAACTTAATTTGGTAGATATTTCAGAACAGTATACAAATCATATAGTACAGACGCCAGCAGGTCAACGTATCTGAATCTGTCAAATTTTACTTATCGAACATTAACCTTTCACTATTGTGATAAGGTTGAAAATCTAGTAAAGAAATTTGCTGCTGGCGTCTGTACTTTTTATAATAGACCTGTCAATCTGCAACCTACGCTTAGTTTGATGCAACGAGCAGGGTGCTGCAGGCAGGTGCTCGCGCTACGTGCGCGAGATTCTCATCTGTTTTCATTCGCTTGCCTTGACGCGAGTCGCGTCGGATCGCCCGAGGTCATGAACGAGCCCTTAATATTTCACAAAAGATACTACAGTTTGGTCACACATATGAATGGCCGCACGAATGAACACGTTTTCAATAATATACACCATTCGGGAATAAAGAAGGAATCGTCGGGAAAAAGGGATTTATTTATGTCGAAAACGATATCCAGTGGGCAGTTCTTTAGAAAATATTTGTTGAGATCAAAATATATATTTTTTAAGTGGTCGGTTGATAACCTGCTCTGTTCGTTTTTTTTGTTATTGAGTGTTGCTTTTGAGTTTAATATCGCATATACGCTCGGTATGACGCCATTTAACTAGTTATAAAAAAATAGTTTTTTACGTAACAATTATCTGTAAGTTGATGAAATTCCCTATAAATTATGCAATAACATTCTACAAAGAGTGATATAATCAAATGAGTGTTGGCTGATAAACAAAGGTATGTTTGTTTTGTATGCCACAGTTTTATAATTTTTACAACGCGTGTAAACATTGAAACCGTAGCACCTTCGTAACTGAAATAAGTCTAACCTCTGTTTTTAATTAACATCAAGTGTCTACTAAATAACTGACTTAAAACAGTACAGTTATACGTAGCGACATCTAACAAAAATTCAAGCTTTTTTTTTTCATAAAAATGTTACAATAAGGTGTGGGACACTGGATCCTGCACTAAAATATTTTCTGTTGCAGGATCATAAAATGAGAACGTAGTTGTTGATTTCCGCGGGAACAGTACTTTTCCTCGATATGAAAGGTACCATATTCTGTACTTTTCTGTAAACTTGACAACGTATATGAATTTCAAGACGATCGATTCAGTGGTTGAAGGATGAAATGGTACCTACAAACAAACTTACTTTTACATTAATAAACAAGAGACCAACATTTTGGGAGGCTCTCGTTAGGCAGCTGGAACAAGGGCCTGATTCAGAAAGCAAAGTTCTTTTGGACACGGCGCGTATTGATATGAGGTTTCTTCCTTTCTTTGAAGCCCTGACCCGTAGTTTGGACCGGTGAGCCACTATTATTTATACATTTTTTTGTTTTTGTTATAATATTTAAAAATGTACTTATTAAGTGAAGAAAATGAATAAAGAATTTATAAGAAGAGGAAGATTGTTTAGGACGATAGATAAGTAAGGAAATCGAAAATACAACAGCATGTTTTTACTCAGGAATTGATTTAGCTGCTGCACTGCCTAGTGTCAGACAAATTGAGCACAAAACGCACAGCTTCACAATCCAGTATCTCCTCTTTAATATATTCCGTGTCCATTCGTCCATGCCGTCCGGCGGCCATTTTGTTTCTCATTCCTCTCACGTTTACGTTTCTTTTTTAACAGGCAACAGAATGTGCCCTGACTAAAATTACAGTGTTTTTCGAGAACATCCTGCGATGTTTTGATTCCCTCTATTGTATTGAATTCACTCTTTTATCGCTGTTTTCCTGATGTGAATGTTTGATGGCGGCATGTTTTGTATATTTTGAAAAAGTTGTATTGCAATTCTTGGACTTTGTATTGAAATTGGAAGGCTGGTTTTGAAAAAGCATGAAACCTAGGCTAGGAAGATGGTATTACTGGGCAATATGGCTACGAAACACATGCCAGTAACTTGCATAAAAGTA
The DNA here is from genome assembly GCA_028554685.1 of Agrotis ipsilon. Taxonomy (NCBI): domain Eukaryota; kingdom Metazoa; phylum Arthropoda; class Insecta; order Lepidoptera; family Noctuidae; genus Agrotis; species Agrotis ipsilon. The sequence continues at coordinate 11,662,408 of CM052965.1, forward strand.
TACAAGTAGCTGATGGCATCCTACTGTATCATTCACCAATCAGAAGTCGTGCCATTACGCTTGACGCCTTCTGGCTGGTGAATTATGTTTCTGTGTTTCGTTCTCGAGATTAGATTTTACACTTGTAGTTTTACGTACAATGTCGCCTCTATGCACTCAGTTCAAAGACAACTAAAAAAAAATAAAAAGCATGACAGGTTATTCTGACATTCAAATCTTCATTCACGTTCCAGTGCTTCGCCATATTGTACTGTCAATTTATTTTTTAGGTTTTTTTTTTGGCAATTTTAATATTTTTTGTTATGCAAAAAAGGAAATATTATGACGAATATAGTTACATCAAGAAAATAAATAAAGAGTTGGAATAAAATTATATAAAGGACGGCGCCGTTGATCATCATCATCTGAGCCAGAGATGTCAATACCTCAAGGTATTTGTTAATTTTTTATTGGTTGAAAATGGATTAACGATGCTACGCTATCCTTAGTTAAGACACGGGTTCACGATGTAACGCCTTGAGTTCATCTTACCCGCTGTAATATGTACGTAATACCTACATACATCTTGTTGCCTGTTTAGGTAATTATAACCATGAAACAGTTATGTTTTTTCATTCATCGGGGGTTCACGATGTAACGCCTTGAGTTCATCTTACCCGCTGTATTATGTACGTAATACCTATATTTTTACGTACACACATCTTGTTACCTGTTTAGGTAATTATAACCATAAAACAGTTATGTTTTTTCATTAATCGGGGGTTCACGATGTAACGTCTATGAGTTCATCTTATCCGCAATATCTTTATTTGTTGAATGTAAAATAAAAATACGGCTTTTGTTACAATACATTGTATTAATTTTACATTATAAATACGGTCCATATTCGTGGTCCATATTAGTGGAGAATATACAGCATTGTATAATTTCCGATTGCAGACAAGACTGCTTTGGAATCGGAGTATACTAATACCTACCGATGAACCATAATGAGCCGGTTCATTCAAATAGCGTTTCTTGTTTGGAGTCACTGCAAACACCATAAATGTGTGAAGTTGTTTTTTAAAAGGAGTATCAGGAATTAGATGACTCCGTAATCAATCATTATGATCGGATCCAAACGCTACATTTTTTGGTAAAATATACAAAAAAACTTAGCTGTACGCTATGAATTTTAAAGCCACTTTTGGTTTTGAGAAAAGAGATCCGGAAGGAGCTTTTAAAATCTCATTTATCTCCGGACAACTGTAAGCTGATTGACGCACCATCTCTAAATCTTGAAATCCTGAATTAAAATAATAATTATTGTTTAGCGCGTAACCTTATAGTAAAGCGTGACAAGGCTATCCAGGCCAAACAGAAACAGGTTGCTGGCACTGTTTCATGTTAAACGAAGCTATATCTATTATTTTGTCTCAAGAGACCAAAGATCCGAACATATTGAAATTAGTTGTGGACAACGGGCGTATTTTGTGCGATTGGTTATATAATGATTCTGTCATTTGGCGTATTTCATCCTGGCTGTACTGAAAAAAGAGGAAAAAGGGTCAGGTACTAAAAATCGACAAAAAATTATAGTTTATTCATCGGACAAGATCTCCCTGAGACGAACAGCTAAGACTTAAATCTGTGACGTCTCACAAGGCTCAGTTGAAAACCAGCGTCAGGCACCTTGTGGCCTGGCTTTATGCTGAACTAAGCCTATATGGCACAGCCGTGAGGCACGCGGCCAATAATAAGTCAGGAACTGAGTTGAATGTGCTCCACAGGTCAATGTTTTATCAAACAAACCAAAGCCTCCACTATCAAACTAATTTAATATGGAATCCAGCGCTGTACCGTATATAGATGGTGTCTCGGAGAACCAAGGAGTTCTGTAACGTCGACGAGACAGCAGCAAACACAGTCATCCAAAGCGTCACGTCCGATCTACGGCAGACGTTTTAATGAACAATGGTAACAAATAACATCCAAACTGTACTAACATGGATTAAGGATTACGAAACTTTTACATGTACTCCATGTCAGTTTAAGGTACCAGCACTTCAACAATATTTTCGTTCTGAAGAATATGAATTTGAACAGGCTATAGATAATTTACTTTCTACAGGAGTTGTTTCTCAATGTCAACTTGTGACGGACTTATATCCAATGTTTGTCTTTTTGGTGCACAAAACCAAACGGTAAATCCATGGTAAATCATGACTAATTTTAAATTTAAAAGTCTAAATGGTTTTATAAACACTAAACATTCCAATTAGTAGTTTCGAAACTAAACGAAAATTTATTTCGAAAGACTTTCTTCATGTCCACGATTGATTTTATGGATGCATTTTCGTTCGCACTTGCGATTTAAATGACAAGGTTCTCCATTTTGGCATAAATACTGCATCTTACGTTTTTTACTAAAATCATGGAACCTGTTGTCCAATTATTGCGATATTCCGGTAATCTGTCAACCATCAATCTTGATGATATTTGTCTCGTATCACATTGCTATAGCGAATAATAGCGATTGTGTTGCAAATGTTGGAATTGTAAAAATAGCTTTCATACTTAGGCTTCATCATAAATATGAAGCTTTAAGTTGTATATCTAGTAATTCATGAAGATATTCTGATTTTCTCATTGATTCTAAAACAATGAAAATTAGCTTGCCTGTTGAAAAGCGTAAATATTAAGAAGGATTTACTAAAATTTAAAACCTTGATTCGATAGAAAGGGATTTTGCTCCCTTTCTGCTTGCCCTGCCATTAAATATGGTTGGATCTATACTTAAGAGTTTGATCGATGGAAATTCTTAAGTCTTAAAGGTCATGATAATTATGAAAAATTCATGACTATTAGACTAATTTTATTGTTAAATGTATTTGCAAAATAAAAGGTGATGCATATATTTTAGAATTTCAGACTAACGCCTCAACTTCGGGATGGGGTATAGCTTGTGATGGGAAAAACAGCTAGTGGTATGTACTTGTAGTCAGAAGGAAAGAGAACTAATGGATTACTTGGAAATAATGGCTGCATTTATTGGACTAGAAATATTTTCTAAACATTTATTAAGTTCTAGTAATATTGAGAATAGATCATTTGAGTACGACTTCTTATATAAACCGCATGATGAGGAAACTTATTAAAAGTATATGACAATGGTGTGAGGCTTGCAATTTCTTCCGTTTTTTGGTTTGTACATGCGCATTCCATGAATCGAGAACAGTATCGCCGATGCTGAATCGAGACGAGTTCACCCCAACATTGAATGTTAACTATCAGACTTTGTCTTTCAAGAATTAGTGAAGCTGTTCTTCCAGCCTGATATAGATATTTTCGCTAGTCGTATTAATAAAAAATGTGCTAGAATGTATCATGACACAAAGACCCAGTCGTGTATAATAGAATACATTTTCAATATTTTGGTCTGAATGGTATTTCTATGGGTTTATTCCATTTGCAATGTTTCTCTAAACATAGAGAAAGACCATCAGAGACATAGCCAGAGGAATACGTGTTGTGCCGGCATGGCCGTCACAACCCTGGTATCCCTTGTTTACTAAGATTTTAGTAAGTAAACCTGTTGACACTTCATTCTTCTAAAGAATTAATATATATCTAATTTCAGCAACCGTCAGATACACAACCGTATTACCCTGGTTGCCGGAGTATTTTGTGGGAATCTCTATTAAGAAGAAGCATTTCTCCAGTATCGATTTACATAATGTTGGCATCTATAACCGAGAAATCGATCAAACAATACGATAAGTTATTTGAACATGTGGTATTTTTTGTATGAAAAACAACATTACTTTTTTATGAAGTTTCTGTCCCAAATATTAATTTAATTATTTGTTGACGGGTTTATTTGGATACCTATTTAGTCGTAGTGACTCTAGCGAGCTGTTTACCCTACGATTAGTTAAACTTAGATAAAAATTCAAGTAAATTGGTTACTTTACTTGCACTTGTTACTGCACACAGAGTCCAAACCTTATCCAAAATTAAAGTTGACTATATTAGTACCTCATCTAATAATAATATACCTATTAAGATTCCTGGTTTAATAAAAACGTCTAGTATAAAATTAAAATAGTTAATGCTTATTCTAACATATTTTCAGGAAAGTCCCGAAATATGTCCAGCTTAATTTTCAGTAGATCATTTACGCGTAACCGAATCGTTACATAGTAATCACAGTTTTCTGTTTGTTAGCATCAAGCCACATAATAATGTTTGTGCTCAAACACTAAGCAGATAGGTATAGAGTACCTTACAGTCGGTGAAATCAATGTTACAGAATTTTTCTGCTCACAGTACTAGTCATGCCAGTACTTCTTGTGCTCAGAAGATAGGTGTCAATATAGATTTGGTTCGAAAAACTGCTCTCTTGTCTGGCAGTTTTATAGCAGGTTTATATTAACTGATGCTAGTGACCTATTTGCTAGAAATGGTATTTTAAAATATAAACTTAAGTATATGATTGTAATAACCTATCCTAGGCTTAATAATACCAAATTGTGTTCTGTAGGTACCATTTCATTTAATGCGTGTGCTTGTACAATCAACCGATGTTTTAGTTATATATCGCACGGCACACGGTACTTTCCTTAATGCATTCATTTCACAAATTACTCTCAATATCTACAAGTGTAAAATCTAATCTCGAGAACGAAACACAGAAACATAATTAATGATTAAACGAACTTACCTGTAAGTGAAGTTCGATCATAATTATGTGAGGTGTTTCGTTCGAAGAGATTAGAATCCCGCCCTCCCGAATTAAACACCCCAAGTTGTGAAATTAATACAATATAATAATAATCTCTAAACTAAATGAAGATTTGAATGTCAGAATAACCTGTCATGCTTTTTATTTTTTTTTAGTTGTCTTTGAACTGAGTGCATAGAGGCGACATTGTACGTGAAACTACAAGTGTAAAATCTAATCTCTTCGAACGAAACACCTCACATAATTATGATCGAACTTCACTTACAGGTAAGTTCGTTTAATCATTAATTATACAGTGGGATGCCAGCTACTTACATACTTTTATGCATGTAATGGCATATGTATCGTTGGCCTTAGAGTGTACACTTTATTAGTTGGTCAGAATATAATTACCAGAGAATCATGGCTATGTCTTTTGAATAAACGCCTTCTTAAGCTGGATTCCCACGGTACGTGATATTGCGGTCAGACCCGAACCTGTCCGTATCGACGCTCTATGGGAAGGGTATCGTCTGTGGTATCGCAGATACGTCAATAGAAGAAAACCAGCAGAACGTGGTTGTCCGTAGTCGTTAAAGGTGCAAGCCTGTCCCCAATTTCACGCATCATGGGGGGCAGCTTTAGAACATTTTGACCAATCCTAATTGACTTAGAGCCTGCACTAATTCAATATCGAAGCATAAAAATACGAGACCAAAAATTGGAATAATTTAAAGGATAAACATCAAATATTTGCCAACTATCAACTGTCGAACCAAACCGTCCATTATATCAACACTTACTAACCCAACAATATAGATATTAACTCACTAGTGTCAAACCAATTATCGCTCTCTGGCTGAAATTGGTTCGGCCATCACCACAACTACAGAGCAAAGGAAGTCTTACGTCCTAAGAAATTCAGTTCAAAACCGGCTAAAATGAATCAACGCAAAATTTGTATTTGGTGTAAAAGAGTTCTAATTAATAATTAAGTATGGGCAGGAATGTTTAGGAAAAAAACCTCTGCCACATCTCGTTGTACCTCGCTTCATCCATTGCACTCTTGCGCATTCGTAAAAAATCGACGTAACTTCACTGGCACTTGCTAGAAACTTTCAGCTGTGGGTAAAATTACGCCTAACGCTAGCCCAGAGCTTCCAGCCTTTTGTTATGGGTTAAGTGAATCCTCCCACCTGAGGTGGCGCAAAAGGGACAGCGAGTCTCAGACTCCTACTGAGTATAAAACTGCCTTCTCTTTCATACACATGCATTCCAGGATTCCGTTGCAACTTATGTAGATTGGCAGATTTGTTTTGGCTAAGCTGAAACTGTAGCTTCAGTCGCTCTCTAAAACAAACCACTAAATTCAACATAAACGCAAACCAGACAGTCTAAGTAACGTTATTTTAATAAAACATTACATTTTACGTTCACGTTTATTGAAACTACTTTAGAAATTCGATTTTAAAACCGCTCCGTGGTTCAAACACAAACAAATCGTAAAGCGAGCGTCATAAACAGCAAACACCTTGGTTGATACAAAAAGGAAATTGCTTATTTTACGTCAATGTGGCGGGTAGTTTCGCCTGGTCTTATTATAAGGACCAGTATAACTTGAAACACGGTGAAAATCAGAACTAACTTCATTAGTTCTTCATTTGACGTTAGTCCAACGTAAACGGCACAGAACTCATGGTATCGATTACGATTTACCATTTGTAGGTCAGAGAATGTTATTTAAGTAATTAATTATTTACCACTATTAACGAAACGAAGAAATTGACATATCCTAGAAGACTTAGGCCCAATAAATCGAAGACATGACTGTGACATTCACTAACAAGCAATGGACCCTCGTGGTGGATACCGTTCCATTCACAAAAGGAGGGTTGTACCCTAGCAATGGAAACGCTATAGAACGATAAAACACATATTTGACGAATGTCTTAACAATCAGCGCTTCAGTGAAAGATCAAGATATACTGGGCGTCTTGTATGTTTGAAAATAAACACTTTTATGAGACTAGATGGCACGATGACTGTCTCACTGTATGATGTATGATTTGGCTAAGAATAGATCGGGCATCGATTCCCAGGAGTGTCGTTTTAGCCAATAAGTGCTTACTGGAATTGCTCAGTCATCAAAGACAGGGGAACTATGAAGGAAGCATGTTTTATGTGAGCTTCAGCACGTAATGCCAATGGTCCCGGCTGTTATTTTTAAATTAATGACATTCGCTGCTATAAATAACAAACTTGAAAATCTCATCAAAGGTTAACCAACATAACCCAGTGAGGTATTCCACTTAGGGCACCCGCTGACAATGGCACCTGAGCTACTGGTACCTTATCTATTCGACATAAGGCTCTTGTCAAAATTTTTGGCAGGTGCCAGGTGCCCTAAGTGGAATACCTCAACCCAGTTACTGCATGGATTGTGAAAGTAAGATTGGCAGTCGCTACATGTAAAATACTGAAATTCAGCTGCATTTGGTTCCATTGTAAGCCGATCCCAACATAGTTGGCAAATTGATTTTCAGATGACGATGATTATGAGTGTTTACTGAATTTGCCTAGATTGATGTCTAGTGGTTATAGATTATGATTAACTAGAAGTCAGTTAAAACGTATTTCATGAAAAAAAAAAGTTTTTCTTAAAGATATTCAATTAATGAATAGTAGGTAGTAGTAATTTGTCCCTGGGTTTCCACACCTATATGGTTTTTTCTTTTAAGTTTACTTTCAATGTTATCTTCTTCTATAACATTTATAACTTAGTATTTCTGGAGCAAGTAAGACTTATTTTCAAGCATACAATAATAAATTAAGTAGGTACCTCAAAGTACAGTTGACTGTCAAGACAACTCAAGGAGCCTCCTCCTCTTCGCAAACACAGTGGGAACAAACAGGTGTAGTCTGGTCACAATCCTCACTTATAACTTGTTAAATAAAAAATAAATAATAATAAATTTATTCAAGAATTCGGTCACAATAAAGGTTTACATAATAATTACAAGCGAAAATAATATAATTCTATGTGTAATGTAGCGATCTGCCTGATCTAGGTTTATTAAAACCTGTGTTTCAGGTCATATGAAAGTGGTTAAAAAAAAATGTGATACTGTAGTGACTCCTAAAGTTTACTTAAAACGGAGTATAGGTAGTAAAGTTCAACAGACTTTCATTTAAAAGATTTTCATGCTATCATTAGAGTAGTTTTGGCGTAAAATTATTCAAAAATATACTATTTAAAAGATTTTCAAGCTATATCAACTTAGCCAATCGCAGTCCACTGCTGGACATAGGCCTCTAAAGGCAGGCTACACCACTTCCCCCTGTTCCCTGCTTTCTGTATCCAGTCTGTCCCAGTCTGTTTGAGCTATTTGAAAATTTCAAAATAAAATATATTCATATGAAAAACATTTTATTTTCATCCAAGTTATTATAATCCACCGTAACAACAGAAATGAAAACCAAAATAAATAACCGACAAAACAAAATTATTCTAAAATAACATCGCCGGGAAAAAACAAGGTAAAATGAAACAACTCGACTACGACCACTAGACTAATTTGCTACCGCCATTGTATTTTTAATTGAACAAGCAAAAGCTTCATTACTCGCTATAAAAATATACAAGTTAGTATGTACCTTGTTCCTTCATTGTGCATCGTCTTTTGTTTCTAAAGCAACTTTATAAATAATTAATTATTTTCGCCAAAATGAAATAATAACTGAAAATCTGTTTACGGCTCATCGCCCACTATGAATTTTTCTAGCGATGCCAAGGCGCGTTTACAACAAGCGACAAACGCGCGTCTTCGTCGCTTCTGTGTCGATGCAAACGCGCGATTGTATGTGTATTCGGCTAAATTAGGTAGTGTCTGTCACACATTAGCTATCACTTCTCTGTGTCGCTTGTTCGTCGTTATGATTGTTTAGTGCGTCGTGTGACAGAGAAAACTCGTAGGCACACAGTGAGAGACAAAATCGCGACTGCAATTCTCCAAAAAGACACAGTGAGCGATGGCTTTTATTCTTTTCTCCAAAGATTAAATAAGCAATGGCTGACAATCTATCTACAGGAGAGAAAACAAAAGCTAAACGAGACACGATCTTTCTGAAGTGGAACGTTTTATATTATATTTATCTTTAATTACTACACGACGTTCAATGAAAGCGAAAAAAGTGTGAAGACCGACTTAGTTTAAAAATGTCGAGGGTCTGTATGAGATAAAAATATTTTAGTGTTTGTTTTGTAAGTTTATGTTTAAGGATACTATTGTTTTATTAAGTTTAGTTCTTTGATTACTTGATTTTGTATTTTGAACCTAATAATTAATTTAAAATTGGACCTAAAATTTATCGCCTTTATTGAAGCGCATTTAGGTACTGAGTTAGTAGTTAGGTAGTTAATAAAAAAATATTAAACTAGAAAACACTATAGCCGCAAACATAGGCTTTTACTTCAATATTACCAACTAAACGACAAAAAAAACAGTGAAAGGATGTGTAAATAAACATAGTGTTTTATATTTGCTTTTCACAGACAAAAGATTTGTGTCAGATGTGCCAAAATACTACACTGAAAATTGCTTCAAGCTCCGTATACTTGTTTATCGTTTAAATTAATTTCAGTGCTAATAAGTCTCCTAAAGTAGATAATCCAAACTTCATACGGAACCCAAAAAAGAATAAAAGCCTCGAATCCATAGAATAATGACGTGATCCGCCGCCAGGGAGGAAGAAATGCGAAAAACAAATAGCGATTTTCTTTTGTTAGCTTATTATTCCCAGAAGCATTCATTACTCGGCCCACTGTGTACATTCGGTTACGTTACCGTGTTCTTAATGTGTTAGTATTGTATTAGAATTATATACGACCGAGTGTATTTTTCTTTGATTGCAGGAAAACCACTCGTGAAAGTTTTCCTTGTAAGAGCAAACTGAGTTATTGCGTGCATTGGTATTAGCAAATAGGTTGAGTGTATATTCACAAAACTGTATTTTTTTATTTCATTCATTGGAATTTCTGACTTTCTGCAAAAAAGAAAAAAAAGTAAAGTTAATTATCCCTTATTTAGGTTTCCTACATTTTGTTTTGCAATGTCGGTAGCTTAACCGGCAGTACCGGTTTTTTCTCTAAGCTTTTTTACAAGAGAACGTCGCAAGTTTTCTTTCAACTCCAAAACCTATTAGATTTATAGAAAACCTAATCCTAACTAATATCATAATTGCGAAAATCTGTTTTTGTGGTTCTTATGCTTTCTTAAACAGATTACCTATACGTATTTTGGTACAGGTCCAAGATGCGACTTGGAGGCGACTTAATGCTACTTTTTTACATAAAATTTGACTAAAGGTGGAGAAATGTAGAGGGCAGCGCATGGGCAAAAGCTCAATTATGGGTAAATTGTGGCAAAGTCTAAACATATGAGCATTATGTTCAGACTTTGCAATAATTGACTGCATCAACTTCGCAGCCATATAGGTACAAACCCCTCACCGGCCTTCATTTTCAAATATATCTTCCAAAACGAACTCAAACATCAATAAACCTAAAACTGTAGAGTAGTTAAAATTTTACGATCTCTTGCGAAATTTAATTAGAGCCGCGTCACAACTGTGATGCGGTATTTTAATAATGTCCTGCTGTCCCTAAAGGCGATTTATGACTCTTAAGGATGCTTGACATCGTTAAACTATGAATGCGAATTAAAGTTTTATACTGGTGGATGTCTGAGATGTTAATTTGATAGAAAGAATGTTTAAAGAAAATTTGAATAGATCACAGACACTTTTTTCGCATCAGCAAACGATTCCGCCCAGGGTGATCCAGGTGGTCCAGGGACTAAAAATCACGGTGTTTCTTCAATTGCTTTCACAGGGTCACGGTCACCTGTTTCAGTCCCGCAACCAAAGATCAGTACCGTCAGCACGAGTTTTCAGTATTTGAGACGTAAAGTAAACTGGAACTTTGACTACTTCAAATTGACAATTTTCAATGAAAAAATTGGTTCCTTCTTCGCACACCAGAGGCGCTGTTCCATATTCTCATACAAAAAACGCTGTAAATACTGGAAAGTTTCTGTAAAGTAAAACATGAAAACTCGTGCTAATGGTACAGACTTATCTCGTTTTAGTGACGTAAAGAAAACTGGAACTTTGACGTTAGTTTGAAGGCAAAATATGTTCCTCGTATGTACATCAGTACCCATACCATGAGTTGTTATTACTATACTCGATCATCGATATCGATCGCGTTTGGCGCTCTCATTGGCCCGCTCCAAGGTTGTATGAACTCTCAGCCAGTGAGAGCGCCAAACGCGGTCGATACCAATGATCGACTATAGTAATGACAACTCATGGTATGGGTACTGAGGCGTCTTTTCATTTTTTTTACCTACAATAAACGCAGTAAATACGTTAAGTACGTAAACTGATACCTATGTGTAAAGTTAGCTTCATACTGAAACAGGCTTTCGGTAAAGACAAGTCCATTCGCCATTGCGATCGCGAAAACTCACTTTTTGACAAGGAATTGCGATGAAGGGCGCACACAACTACGCATTCGGCGGGTATTTATATATTTAAATCTATTTTGCAAACCCTGTCAATAATAACGCTCAATAATTGTGACAATTTTTTTTCAGACGATTTTCTTACACGGTCTTCTCAACCAGACATAGAAATACACCTGATGAAATTCAAAACAGTTCATTTATGACAAATTGCGATCATGATCTTGCCTATCTAATTTAAATCACAGTAACTGCATTGTAAGATTGCTCCAGCTGTTTGGAAGGTTAAGATCTATAATTATATGAAATTTCAGGCTCTTCAGAACTCACATGAAGACATGACTGCTTTATGTAACTATAACCATTAACTAAATAGTTTAGGTATTATCATTACTTCTCCCGAACAGGCATTCAAAAAGTTTTGAAGCTAATTGCAATTTGCTCCGTTCTATGAATGAATGTACGAATAACATAAGTTATATAACTTGAATCCAAAGTTTACTTCAGAACTCGTATGTTATATTAATATGTCCAACTTTATAATTAAGTTACGTGACTTCATAACCATTGCTTTTGGGTGATTAAAATAAGTTTCGTAACTTGTATTCAGACTCGTTATCCTCCTGTCCGTATCAAATTTATTTGGGGTTGGTTTCTTCTTCCAGATATTTCTAGATCATATTTCATTTCAATCAAGTTTCTTTGGCTTATCTTATAGCCAATATATCTCCATGGAATATAACAATGTAACTTTCCATAGTCTGTTGATACACTGTAACACGAAGCATTTTTTTAAATCTAGCCATGACGGTCAATTGTCAAAAAAATTACGTGTGACACTCGGGGATTGCCGCGGTAAAGCTATTACATAGCAATAAAAAAATCAAGAAATAAACTTACAGTCTCATAACAGGGCGTTATAACTTTTTTTTCGTGGTAAAATCGTCAAATGAGTCCTCCCACCCCGAGCAGGGCGGGAGGGACTGCCAGACATGGACTGACTAAATTCCACGGTGTCCTTCAATAAGGGCGTTATAACTTACGGTAAAAGTAGTATTGCCCATTCCAAATCGTAAACGTCTCTATGGAGAAGAATGACTAAGAAACAATAATGTCGACTCTTGAAACTCAAAATTCTTTCAATTTTGGTAAGAATTCCTTTCTTACCTATTCGTAGTTATTTGGGAGCTTAACAGTGGGATATAAAAACGTTTTCGCCAATATACAGAGTTATTCAAGAAAAAGGTTTTTTATCTTTAACTAGCATACTATAAGGATCAAGTCTTAATCTAGGTCATAGATATACCTTTCCATATGCTAAATTTTTAACCTTATAAAGGCAAAGACTTCAGTTACTTTTCCCTTTATAATATTACCTGTTAGATCATGCCTTCATACATTGTGCTTCATTAACCAGAACTACCTAATTACGTCCCTACTTATAACACAGCCACCTAAAGCAACGTTTTCCGCAAAGCTCCTGATTATTACTAAGCTCAGGCTGGCTATTGTGCGGAATATTTTCATTAAGGACGCAGATAGCTCTGTGTTATCTACAACATACGCACGCTACCGCAAACGGGCCATTTATCGCACGACCGCCGTTCTCCGGTTCCGTCGTACGCAACTTGTTAAGGGGGGGTTCGCCAGTACGGATATTATGATTAGTAGTCTAAAAATATGTGTGAGTGTGATTACTGGGATAGAAGTGAGTGGAAGAAGAAAAAATTTTGCTCGGACCTCAAATAAAATGGAATGAGTGCAGGAAAATGATGATGATGAGTATGATTACTGGGAATTACTCGCTTGTTGAAAGTTTTTGTCCTATTAATATTATTCATGTGAGAGTAAACACAGATAGTTTTTCATCAATGTTCCCTTTTCTCTGTATGACAATCAGACTGAAAAAACAGTCTTTTCGTATCTTATTGAGTGAACGGCCCCGAATAGCTTTCAGCATTTGGGTATAAGACCTGACCCTGACCTAGGTTAACGTAAAATGTCCCTTTACTTCGGACGTTTTGAATTAAACAAAAAAACTTGACGAAAAAATATAACAAGGATACAAGGTAATATCAATATCAGTACTGATAATGAAATTAAATTGTTTAGATTCTGATATTACAATAATAATACCTACCTTTTTTATAACACGTTGATACAAATTCATGGTAGGCTGTTCTCATCTGAGCGTCCATCACTTGAATCTGATAAGAACAAAAAAATTAACTTTGAAAAAATAATATAAATAAATCTTGTCAAGAACTGTTTATCGTGAACCCTGCCCTTAACACCCGAACTGTCACGCACAATATTACTCCAAAACTACGAAATCCTCTGAGATTGGGATTATTGAAGCTGATATGCTCTTTACAGAGATTTTCAGAGATTTTTCACGTTCACTTGTCAAATATGAATACATTTGGAATAAGATTTCCATTTCTTCATATCAAATTGTAGTTTCAATATAAGAAATGAAGGATTGTACGTGTGAAATGTTGATATATTATATTTGATTAATATGTGAAAGGTTTTTTGATTAGTCACATGTAATATTCTTATTGTTAAGGCTGCTGTACACATTGGGCCAAGGTATTGGACCACCACGTTGGGCTGGCTTCAAATATCACTGTTTACACATTGGGCCAACGTGTGAACACTGTATGAGAAACACAAGAATCCTTTGATTGGTGCACGAAAAACCGACAACTTTCGGTTGGGCGGCCAGTATTCCCACCGACTGCCAACATACCGCCAAGTAGGTCTGTACACGTTGGCCCAATACGCTGGCTCAATGCGTTGGACCAATGTGTACAGCGGGCTTTAGAATTGTGTAATTTAAATTCAATTATCATCTATCAATGTTCAATATGACCTGTTAAACAAGCTTATTTCAAAGGGGTAAAGTACTGTAGAGGAATATATTTTTTGACATTGCTCCACACTCGGTTTTTTTTTTGTATTGTGAGTGAGTTTACAATTGTCCAACTAAAATACTCTAAGATTTTATCCAGCTATTTTAGATTATAGATAAATAGTCGGTCCATAAATAGCCACAAACTGCTTTTGTAGCTCGTCCGACTAATATTCGAAAAATTCCAATAATAAACTAAAGAAGCCGTGAACACCGTTTAAATTAGTGTCAAATACGATAAGCAACTGATTAACGATTAGTGCTTCAACCATGTGTCATAAAAACATAGTATTTCTTAAACAACATTAAGTTGCAACAACAACTTCCTTCTCTATAAATAAAGACACTACCCTTAATGAACTACACACTCAGACGTGCAAACTTTAAAACGAAACTTTAAAATATAATTACACAAGGAACAAACTGGGATGCCGTCTAAAACTCTCTGCAGCTAAATTCTGCCGTCATATGAACGTACCGTTATAAGTTAACGTTAGTATGCGGTTTCATTAAAGCCTTAGGAAAATGTCTAGCGAGACTACATCCCGACCTTTTGATAATGGAAGGTTTTGGGATATCGGGTTTAACTCTAGATTATATTCAGATACTAAATTAGATTGAGCCTGTGGCTTCGCTTGTATGCATGGTGGAATTTATCATTATGATAGGGTAAAACCATCCTTTTTTTTGAAGTGAAAACTTCTTTTTAATTTAAACTGGCGTCAGTTCACGTGAACCTGACCGAAAATTCATTAGACGAACACGTAACCGGATAGTGAAACAAACGATAGCTTGTATTTTAATCGTGCAACGCCATCTATCGAGCAATGTTTTCATATTTATGAAAACATTTGTGAATTGACACCTGTACGACACTAACAAGATGTAACATAAAGTGTTTAAAATATGGAAATAAATGAACAACGTTAATATTTCAGTTTTCACTTCTGCCGGCACTCCCGGAGTGCAACCCGTCATTTTTTGTTCCATCTCAACTCATTATCATCACCATCTTCCTGTCCTTATCCCAGTTTACTTACTCATGGTTGGCGCAGCAAACACTATCATTTATACTCCTTTTCAATCGACTTCATCTTGCATATCCTTCATACAGTGCTTGCCTCCTTTCTTTTCCTGTCTATCCATCAAAATTCATAGGTACCCAGTAGTCTTTTAGTCACATGCATGTCATTCTTCCTTATCATTTTTTTTCCTAATTATTTTTATGTTTTTCTAAGGCATACGAAATCGACATCTCCTTCGATAGAAATCATCATCCAGTGTTTTAGAACTGAAACTCAAACAGAAAGACAGTAACTTTCACATTTATAATATTATATAGATTGGAAGGTAAATGAAGCGTATTTCTATGAAGTGGCTGTATCAAATAAAGTTCATGTTGCAGTATTAATTAATTTTCTAATAATGAAAACTTTCAGGCGTTCAAGTGTAGAGTATCTAGTTATTATTGCAAGTTTCTTTCTCACTAAAAATTGAAATTAGACAATCCTAAAAACACAAAGAAGGCCTTAAATTAAAAAAAGAACTTTAAAAGCAGTACTACATAATACCTACAAGTATCATTTTTTTTTAGGATTGGATATCATCAAATGCTCCCCGCCTATCTGGCTGGAGTGAAAAGGACTGTCAGAATCGTCCTTTTTCTACCCTGTTACTTCAATTTTCCTCTACGTTCCAGTGCCTTGGTATCTTGTTTAAAATTCCCAACAACCTGTGCGATGTATCATAAAAACCTCAGAACTTAATTGTCAAAGTCTGACTGGAAAATCTAAGGTGTGCTTTTAATATATTAATGAAGTCAAAATAACTATCATAAACATAATAAACAATTGACTACCTCACCTCATAAAGGCGACAAAGCACGTGACGACATTTTTTATTAAAATTAAAACATTAAAAAATAAAAATATGTAAAGCACGCGAGAATACTTCATAAAGATTAATTAAACTGGAGTCTCGTTTATTAAAATTAGTTGTGATATTATATCTGAGAACAATCGCCTTGAGATCATTTTATATTAAAGGGTATTTTTTGCTATGAAAAGTAGAATATAATCAAGAAAAATATATTTTTATGAATACGTGTAAACGTGGTGGTTTCAACGAATTCAAGATGAGATAATAATTACTTTAAAATAAGTAGTACGTGTCTATAGTGCTGTTGAGTTGGTATTTTAATTTTTTGTTATTAATTTAATAGAGACGTAAAAGATTTTTCGACAGCTGAATTTAAGAGAATCTCAACACTTTTGGCGGTTTTGTGTATTGTTATTTTTAATATTTTTTATCATTACATATTGCCGTGACGCCTTTTGTCTTCAATTTTCAACTTCTCATTTCAGATCGTAAATCTCATTTCAAATTTAGTTAAAAAAATATTAAGAAATGAAATTGAAAAGCTTCCTATAACGATTAACTTTCAAAGCCCCACAGCCCAAATACAAATCCAAACTTTCAAGAACCCTTTGGTCTAGTACTATGTAAAGTCTGACAGCTACATCATAAATACATACAGTACCGACCTTATATTCGGATGTCTAGCCGCGGTACACCGCAATTGTGAAAAGCCAAATTGTCGGGTTCGAGAGGACGAGTATAAGAGGTAGTCTCGTAAAATTAATATGTAGGGAGTGCTTCTAGCTAAATGTGGGCAGTATTAAAACGGAGTACTAATAGGGGGGAGGGGCTCCCCACCGCAGACTTTATGTCCTCAGACCGGTCTAGAATTATTAATTAACCGAATGGTGATTGCATTCCTTGGTCGCGGTCTCCATAGTTATTTGAGTTCATAAATTAGTAATGGTTCAAGATGACAGCTTACTGGCTTCAGTGGGGGAGAATGCAGTTCGGTTTTCAATATTGAAGATTGGTGTGGTTTGTGTTTCATCTGAAAGTTGAAAGCTGCAATCAATAAGAAAACTTTTGCTTATAATTTAAACCGTAAGTAAATATTTTTGAAAACATTGTTGCATACTGAATTGTAAACGTCACGAAGTGAAGGATTGAAATCCATTTAAAGAGGTCCAAACGCCAAAACAAATACTGCGTTCTAAGCTTAATTAAGGAGGTATACATACAAAAATTAATCCATACATAAGAATGCTTGAATAAAACCCTCGACTTCAATAGAATTCTAAGCAACCAAAATCCAAGAACGAACAAAGAACAACAATCGCATTCATTTGACGTCTAATTTACATAAATATGAGATTTTCGCGAATAATCATACTTAAACACCGTTGATTCGGAACTGTGGTACAATGAAGATTGCTTCCGACCCGCCGAGCAATATGTTTAAAGAGAAAATTTGAATATAAGTTACGCCGCGTATCTTGTTAAAATTAAGGATTTAAATTTAAATTTTGTGAAGCGTCCTGGGGCGAATAGGTGAAACGAAATAAATATGAATATGAATGGGGAATCAGACAAGTACACGAACGGGTTTCGAATTATTAACTTTTCGAGTGCACTCGGTTTTGCCCGGTACCGTTGGAAATGTAAGCCTTTCTGGAGTGTGCCTCTAACAAGCTTGTCATTTCCTAAACGTCAAATCTTTGCTGTTGGAACGTAGGTATGTGTGCTTTTGAGAAGGGATTTTACATTATTTGAACGTACTTAGGCGGATTATGTCTTGTTCGACAGGTCATTGACTTGAAGGATTTGACGTACCTAGTCAGAAAATCTATCGAGCTCATTAAAATCAGATTGAAATGTCATGCTGTGTTTTTTCTAGATATTAATCAGAATATGTCAGCAGCAGACGCAAAAATATTTCAAATTTTAAAGAATACCAAACTAAATATTTTGCAGACGGTACACAGACATCTCAAAATCGAGCAGATAGGCCAGCGGAGACAATTTAGTCGCAACGTATAATTTGGGTTTCGGCTAAGGACCCGTTTCGGCGTTCGGCGAAGCTGACAGGCCGAGCGCCGAATTTCAAGAGCCTCTCTACTAGTGCCGGAAACTAAAGGTGGGTGAGCCCCTTTTGTTTTTTTTTTTGTAAAAGTTACTTTTGGCACTGCTGGCGGTAGTTCTATTTTTTTATGAGGACACTCTAAAAAAGTTTCCTAACTATATGAGGTAAGAAAAGTTTGTAGATTGGTAGGTACCTACGTTGATCACTATGGCAATTAATTTTATGATACATTTTCCGAACAGATGTGACTTTAGTTAGATTCTATTTCTTTTTAATTCCTGTTTGAATTGTTTCTCTATAGGAGCCAATGAAAACGCATAAATAATATACTCTCTGGTTTATTTTTTAATTGGGTACTAACCCTCATAGTAATCATATGTATAGAGTATCTAAATATTTTCAGACCCAAAATATTCCAGCATCCACCCCAGCTCTTAAAACGGAACAGAAAAAAAAGCAAAAATCACTATAAAATCCACCAAACATTTTTAAAAGGCATATTGAAGCTTTTAAAAAATCCGCCATTTTTATTATTCCTCTTTTAATTGCTGCCGGTAACAAAGGAAGATCGAATGACGTAAACCGTAAATTGAGAGGAAGTCTGCTTTTTAGGATCTATTCATTCATTCATTGTTTGAATAGTGAGTGTTTCATTTTTAATTAATTTTGCTTATGAAGAGGTTTTATTCAGAATGCTTCGTTTGTCGAGTTGTCTCAAGAGTGAATGCTGATCATGAGGTTCTTGCCTAGAATCTACTTTTAGTTTGATTAGTGTTATTGGGTTTTTAGAGAGAGAGAGTGGGCTCATATCACCACAAGCTCAATGCGTGGTGATTTTTGTATGGTACGCTAATCCAGGCCCCAGGGGCGCGTCAAATTCCGCGTACATCTCAAGGAACTACCAGCATACTGACGGGGCCGCCATGAAGTCAAATGCGTCGTAGATTCACGGGAGATGAAGAGGGTACCACAGCCCTGTATCACAAAATGCAATCAACGGTGATTTCGGTGGTGAAGAGCCTTTCACTCCACCCTCATCGGGAGGACTTATTTGATGATTTTACACCCCAAAAAAAAACAGTCTCTAAAAAATTAAATGCTTTTTAGCGTTGCAAATCGTATCTTGAAGTACTAATACTCTAGATTGATAGCAAGGTATGTTATAGGTTAAAAATAAACATAGTGATGTGTTCAATATTCGGTATTTCGGTACAAACCGATAGTTCATTGCAGGTGTGCCCTATCGGTCTTCACACTGCATTGCACACGTTGGATTTTGTTAGGAACGTTTTGATTTTTCTTTCAATGTTTTTAGTTAGTGGTTTGTTGATAAATGTGTCGTGTTCTTTCAGAAACGAAATTCAGCATTAGAATTATTGGTAGTTAGTAATATTATTGTCCTTTTTGCTTGTTATGTATCTTGCCAAAACGTTTTGAAACGCCGCCAGTGTTTTGGGCACTTCGACAACGAATTGTGTGATGCAATTTACACATACTTTTTTATTTGCTACTTGTATATTTTTATGGCTTAAAATAAGAAGGTTTTTTGTAAATTATGTAAAATACTTAAGCTGTATAATAAAAAAATATATAAATAAAACAATCAGAACATTTTAACCTTTCCGTAGCACTCCTTTCTTTTCCTTTGCGCATTTCTACTGAATTTTAGCAGGAATGCACAAAATGCAAACCGTAACCGGCACGTATGCAGAAATAGTTGCACCGTATATACCAGGCGCCCATAACCAAGAAGGCATTAGCCAGCAACAGCTGTTCAGCTTTGTACGTGAACCGAAGTTAATTAGAAGCTTTTACGAACCGAGGTCCGGCTGCGGTTTTAATAATTCCCACCGTCCAATTGATATAAATGATTTTGTTGGACCCCACACTAATTTGAGCCCGAAGTTTCGCCCGTACTCGGGATTAATGACTGTCTGAATAGCAACATGAGCTTAGTTTAGCAGTAACTCATTTTGTTGTCGAACGGACGTTCACTTTGAACTTCAAACAAATGTTTGGAAGCACGTAATCGTGTGTTTAAATGAAGGAAACTCTTATTTGTTTGTTTTCGTTTACTTGTTTGGATTGAAAAGCGTGTTGTTCTGTGTTTTTGTTAGATCAAATTGTTGTTTAGTCAAATAAAAGTGGGGAATGTAAAGTCTGGGTTTATAGAAGTTAATACGAAAACTTACTCGTGAATATAAATGTTCCGTTAAATCAACCTATCTTATACATGTTCATGCAAAAACCACTGCGTTTCTGTTCCATACTTCATTCAGAAGCATTAGGATAGGTACTCATTAAGAACAATAAATCTTTTGTCCCTACTTTATACCCATTTAAACTGACTTATCCACGCAGATAATAATGCTGTTTTAGTATGAAAAGGTGCAAGAAATAAATATAAGCACAAACGTTAGGAAAAGCTCATTAAAAACTCGTAAGAGAAGAGACTGTCACGGTTCACGACGTCGCTCCACGTCTGCGTTGCAAGCACGTCAAAGTTATCCACAGTTATTAACTGGCATGTCAGTTTCTAATTACTCGATCCAGTTATCACCTGCTACTGACGGCTACATTTCTACCCTGTCTGCACCACTCTTAAAAGACCTGCCGTCTCGGGAACAAACTACAAAACAAAAAGGTCACGTGGTTAAAATAAGGGGTCTTATAAAAGTGGTCCTTCGAGCCGGATCCGAAGCAACGTGAAGTCGCGAAATATGTTCGGATGACAGCTCCATTATAGTAATGTGTCAAACAAGGGGTTTAAGGTATTATTAATGGTGGGAAAGGTAATAATTTTCTTTGTTTGCTCGCGTTGGAAGCTTTTGTTTCTACTTGTTAATTTGCCGCTGTAGACAATGGTGTGAACATTGCTAAACTTTAGGTGACAGTGGGTTCACCACTGTCACCTAAAGTTTAGGTGACAGTGGTGAACTCTTAACAATGTTTCTGAAGTGTAATTTCTATAAGACACATACAAATCAAAACGCACTCCGTTTTGATTTGTATGTGTCAATCTTATTAATTTTATCGTTTACACGTTCTTTATCTGTAAATATTTTGGATGTCATCTCCTCTTACTCTAATAAACCACCGTTGTTACTTGTTTGCTTTTGGTAAATTTTACAGGCTGTGGCTTTGTGATTATGCAGTGTTCACATAATTAGCGCAAAATCAAGTTTTCTTAATACTTCAACCAGAAAACTTCGAAAAAAAAAATGAGATAACCGTTTTTATCATGGTAAAATCATCAAATGATTCCTACAGACTCGTATTCCGTCAGACTCGTACTGACTAAAATTTACGGTGTTCCGTGAAAGAAAAGGACTATTGAAGCCCTTTACTTTCCAGGGTCACGGTAATCTGATAAGACAGTTCGATACAAAACACATAACGGTATTCCCCTGTTCATGCCATGAAGAAAACATAGGTATCGTTTCACATAAATCGCCAAGCATTCGCATCGCGTCAAAAATTATGAACAGGGCCGTAATGAAGAGTCCTTTAACATTAATTCCGAAAATGAGAGAGTCTTGCAATAGGCTGATAAAACGCTAAGACGAAATAAAGAAGATAATACAATTTAATCCAATAAACAAAGTATTTATTAAGGCCTCTATTTAAGACGAGGCCAATGGAACGATACGCTTCACTGGTCCTTAGATGCGCCTCATCCAATTTCACGGTCGCTCCTAATTCTCCTTTGTTAATTTGTATTAAGAAATTTTCGAGATTATTGATTAAGCTTATTAATTTTACGAGCGAATAATTTTTATTTGTAATTATTTTAAAAGGTTACTGCGTTTAATCAACTGAAAAATAGAACCTAAAATTATGAAAATTTGGTTATTTCTATTTACCACACTTTAAATCAATTTAGAACGTAATTAATCACTGTCTACCATTAAAAGCAAAATATATTATGCTCTGTTTCAGTCCGTAATTTAAATTCCAATCAACTTGCTTCAATAATATTCCAAATATTTTCAATACTCAAGTCAAATAAGAGATATCCGGCAGCGAAGTGCGGCGGTTGCGCAAAATTCATATCACCACTAGAGGCCGCTAGGTGCTGCGCATGCAACGCCCTCTTCCATCGTTCCTGTGCATTGTTGCCTTTGGCTGGTCCTATTCAACCAACCTGGGTCTGCCCTAGTTGTAGGAATGTGACAGCTAAGGATAGTGCTGGGGCTGCGTTTGCGGAAGCTTTGGGAGGGGAGGATACCATGGACACCAGCTGTTTGAGTTGCAGCACACTGGGTGAGACTCTAAATACTGCTCCAGGTTTAACTGAAATCCTACGCAGCTTTAAGGAGGAGTTGCAGGCCGAGCTGCGCCAGATGTTCAAGGAGGAGTTGCGGGCGGAATTGCAAGTGATGCAGGATAAATTCCAAAGTGAATTTCAGGCCATACGTCAAGATATGACTCAGCTACAGGTGGACAGAGATAAGATGAAGGACTCAATGGACGGCATGCAGAGAAAAATTGAAACTCTCGAACAATCAATTACTGCCATTAAAGGTTCGGGAGCGGCTGAGGAGATTGCTCAATTAAAGCGTGAGTTGAATGACCGAGACCAACAGCTGTTATCCAATGATCTGGAAATAACGAATTTGCCTGAGACCAAGTCAGAAAACCTCACGCATACAGTTAAATTAATAGCTAGTAAGTTAGGCGTAAAACTTGAGGATTGTGACCTAGCAAGCGTGGATCGCATCGGCGGCAGGCAAATAAATGCAGAAAGTGCCACAGGTCCAGTCGAGACCCGCCCGCGTATAGTGGTCGTGCGTCTTGTGCGTCGCGACTTGCGTGACGAGCTGCTGCGCGCCGCGAGAGTGCGGCCCGGGACAAATACCGCGGATCTTGCGATGTCCGGGCCACCGAGTAGGTACTACCTCAACGAACGGCTAACCAAAACAAACCGACAGTTATTTCGGCAAGCACGTGAGACTGGGCAGCGTCTCGGCTGGCAGTTTGTATGGTCGAAGCATGGCCGTATTCTTGCGAGAAGAAAAGCTGGTGACAAGGTCAGACTCATTCGCCATGAGATGGACTTATCGGAGATTTTCGGACCGGATGCAAAAAAGCTTCCTCAAAGCCAGTAATTTTAATAATTGTTTTTTTTTCAATGTAATTTATTTTGTTTGTTTTTTCGCTTTTCACTCAGTTTGTTTGAGGGTTTTGTCTAAATTCTCAAGTCGGTTTGTCACCATTTTAAAACGCAATTTGTTATTTGGCACTGTATGTCTTGGGTGTGGGAGGAACATGTGTGTATTTTTTATTAGTACAGCGTACGGATATCATCTTAAGTGCAATATTATTATAATATTTTTTATACCATCCTTATTAATGAATCACTGTTATTTTTCGTCGTTATTTCCCTTTATTGATATATTGTTTGATAAGGGCCTCTGTTACTCACAGGACTCGATGGTGCACGTATGGTCTCGCTTTACTGGGAATCTGCCTAATTCTATTTGTAATATTTCATGCTCAGATGCCGCGAAATAAACATATTAAGTTTGGACTTTTAAACGCGGGCTCATTATCAACCAATCATGATGAGTTTATCATTGCGATGAATCATCATTCTGTTGACATCATGGCGATAAATGAGACATGGTTGAGGGAGGGGGAGGAGGGCCGGGCGCCTGTAGTTCCTGGATATCAGTTGCGTCATAGACCTCGGCCGAAGGCAATCCGTGGAGGGCGCGGCGGAGGGGTCGCCTTTTATATTAAAACCGGTACCAGCGCTCGTATTAGAGTACACCCTCATCACCCACAGGTGGAGCAGATGTGGCTTAACATAACCGTTAAAAATAAAAAACTACTAATAGGAACGGCATATCGGCCTCCTTGGATGGATTTAGATTTGTACCTGGACGCGATCACAGATAGCATCTGCGCACTGGCACCATATGATAATATTATTTTATTAGGTGATCTTAATGTTAATATGCTCGACATAAACAGTTCTAAAACAAAGAGGCTCGCTGATTTTGTCAAGTATTGTAACATGGATCAAATTGTAACCACGCCTACTCACTTCGTGGGAGACAGTGCTACCTTGATCGATGTGATATGTACAGATGCACGGTATCGAGACGTTGTTGTGGCCCATATACCGGAACTCGGTCATCATTCGTTCGTATCATGTGAAATCGTCTTTAAAAAAGAAAAACCGGTTCGTAAAAAGGTAACATACCGTCCGTTTAGAGATATTTCGGCTGATGATTTCCGAAGAGATTTGGAGGCAATCCCGTGGGACTCAATCTGCGAACTACAAAATGTAAATGACATGGTGCACGCGTTTACTTCTTATGTTGTCAACCTTTTTGATGTTCATGCGCCGTTAAAGACAAGAGTTCTGCGTGCACAACCAACGCCATGGATAACGGACGTTATAAAAATAATGTTTAGATTGAGAAACAGTGCCCGCTCTAAATATCAACAAACAAAGCTGGAAGCACATAAGCAGTATTACTTAGACCTTAAACACCAAGCAACAGTCGGTTTATTAAACGAAAAAAAGGCATTCTTTACTAAGTTCGTTAATGATAACATCAGTGACTCAAAATCGTTATGGCACAACATAAAAAAGCATGTACTTCCAGTAGTTAAAAATGATGATGTACTCTTAGAGCAATTTAACGATCCAGACGAGATAAATTTGGCTTTTCTGGATGTTCCGGGAGACCCTAATGCTAACATATCCCAAAAAGCATTATTTCAATCGAACCGGTGGGGGGCCGAAAGTTTTGCTTTGAAACCAACGGACCCGAAAACTGTTTTAAAAATTTTAAAATCAATATCGACAAATGCGAAAGGGATAGACGGGATGTCGATGGAAATGTTAAGTCTCACACTCCCGCAATCATTAACTGCTATAACGGCAATAGTAAACAGATCCATTACCTCTAATGTATTTCCCGATCTGTGGCGCAATGCGATAGTGAGGCCTATCCCCAAAAACAATAACCCACAGAGCTACAAAGACCTCCGGCCAATAAGCATTTTACCGTGTTTGTCCAAGGTGTTAGAGAGAGTGGTGTACCTACAGACTATCGAGTTTCTCGAGGCGAATGGTGTGTTGCCCGAGTTACAGTCGGGTTTTAGAAAGGGACGCGGAACCACAACTGCCCTGGCAGACGTCATTGGTAATATCCTTGAAGCTCGAGACCGCGGTGAGGGTTCTATTCTGGTTCTGCTTGACTATTCACGCGCTTTCGACTCAATAAATATTTCTTTATTGCTGTCAAAACTCTCGTATTATGGTTTTGATAGCCAAACAACGAGCTGGTTTGAGAGTTATCTAACTGGTAGAACACAACGAGTGGAGATACACAGGAAGGACGGTTCCACAGTATCTTCCTCCCCACAACCAATAACAAGGGGTGTTCCGCAGGGTTCGCTGCTCGGCCCACTTCTGTACATACTATATAGTGCCGATATAACCACATGCATCAAGAACTGCAAATACCATGTTTACGCGGATGACACTCAACTGTATGTCTCATTTGACGCCAAGAACACAACAGCAGCAGTACGTGGCTTAAATGAGGAGCTTGACAGAATAGCTGCGTGGTCTTTGAGCAACTCCCTAGTACTGAACCCTCAAAAATCAAAGTTTATAGCAATGGGAAGCAGAAAACAAATCAAGGCAATTCTATCCGCTAAACCGGACGTAAAAGTCATGGGAGAAAGCATTGAAAGGGTTGAAGTCGCACGAAACTTAGGTCTTATCACCGACCCAGAACTACGTTTTGAGGATTATATTAACGAGGTGGTACGAAATTGTTTTTATAGACTAAAGGTTCTGTATAGGGTAAGGGACTACCTTAGTGTCACAGTGAGGAAGAGATTGGTGGATAGCCTAGTACTTTCTAAATTTAATTATTGTGATGCTGTATACGGACCGTGCATCCTTTCTCGTACAGAGCGACTAATACAGCGTGTACAAAATGCGTGCGCTCGCTACTGCTTTGGCATACCTCGGAGACATCATGTCACACCGTATTTAAATGAGCATAATATTCTGAAAATGGCTGCACGACGGAAGCTACACTTAGCCGTCTTAATGTTCGGTATCATACAAACACACAAACCGGAATACCTGTTTAGCAAAATTACTTGGAGGCACGAGCACTACAGCTACTCCGCTCGCTCCACGTCTGTCCCGATCTCGATGCCTCGACATAAGACCACAGCCTTCAGAGGATGTTTCAAATATGCCGCTTCTCGCTGCTGGAATGATCTACCACCTCCAATAAGATCCCTGAAAACGAAAGAAAATTTTAAGTTACATTTAAAAAAAATCCTATTAGAAGGGCAAAAATATGAACAACAGATATTTTATAAATAAGTACTTACATAAGGTTTATCATCTATGGGCAAGGTACATCAATATCCAGGCGGCTTGCAGCGGCACGGTTTTGGGTCGGGCGATTTCATTATCTTCCTTCATGCCGAAAGCGAGGTATTATAGTATATTTGTATTTTATTTCTATTTCTCGGCTGAGACGCGGGCGCATGTCAATTGCCACTGCACACGAGTATACAACACGACACACTTTTTATTGTAACTTCTTTTTTTTTATATATATAGCCTGTTGACTGATAAGGTTGACTCGCTACACGGTCACGTGACCTCCCAGGCTCGGGAGTCGCCGCGCCACAGCGCACGGCGCACCACGCTGGTCGGGCGCCCGCGCCCGTAGCAATGAGTCACGTCTCGCACACGCGTCATCACGCTCTGAGACCGGATCGGTAAATGCAAGATACAACACCTGACGCTCACGAGTGCGATTGCGCTTAACGCAATGGTGGTACCCGCTTATTATTTATTTTATTAGGTATATGTATAGATAAATTAGCCCATTATTAAAATTCTATTTTATATATCCCAACACTTATTTAGTCTATTGTATTTGTTTATTAATTTATGTACTGTTACTTGTTATTTTACTTAGATTAATGTATTTATAGCCGGCTTGATATCCGTACCTACTTTTGTTTCTTCTTTTCTTTTCTTTCTTCTTCGGGTGCCCACTGAAAACCAGCGCTGTGCTGTGGGTCCCTCACAGCACAGCATTATGCTGAGTGGTCACCTTTCTTTTTACAGCCATGGCATGCAGTTGTCAAATTTTGTTTTTTGTTACTTCTTTTTCTTTTATATGTTTAGATTTAGTTTAGTAAGTTGTGTTCTGTCTATTTTTTTTTTTTCTCTCAAGTTTTTGCATGCAAAGCTGTAAAAAAATAAAATATTTTTTCTTTCTTTCTTTCTTTCTATATCTCTCGTCATATACAGGCTGCGTCAATAACTCGTCCCCTCACTACGGCCATACACCACCGTTTTAAACTCCACCCTGTGTACAGAAACATTCAAACTTTGCAGACAAATTCGATCTGTGCGGGGCGATTCGGACCATGCATAACGTAGCTTTGTTTACGCAATAACAAGCTCTATTAAAATGCAATACGGAACATAATTGTGCATACTGTATTGTACAGAATATGGAATCATGAAGTCCTGGTTCATACAGCCGCGTTTATATAACTTTGGTACCTATGGTATGTTAGTAGGTAGGTAAAAGCTTTGTGAGGTAAGTCTGCACAATTTAAATTGAAACTCCTGATTAAATTCGTTGAACAGAGTTTTTATCAAAGGCAGTTGCTGTTTAATTATTTTATCTGTTAATTCCGGCAACATAGTCTTGTATGCCTACTTTCATAATAACGGAATAACGTTTTTCTAAATTAAATCTTGACCAAGCGTTTTAGACTTTCCTAGTGTAAGTCTTGCCAACTTTGAGATAAAATACTGAGAAGTTTTTAATATTCATACACATTAACGCCTGCGTAGTGAACGGAAAATCTTTTTTGTGAAGACTCGAATTGATTGCGAGCAGGACTTGAAACGTCACCGCACGAATGAAAGAAATGAAGAATTTGAACAGGCTATGTTCCTGTGGGATCATTTTTTAGTTGTAACAGGTGATCGATTTCACCTGTTACAATTCAAAAATGATCCCACAGGCTCTTATATTTCGACATTACATAATATCGAACAGTACCCCTAGCACAAGTTTTTACCATTTTACTTTACAGAGTTTTTCCAGTATTTACAGCGTTTCTTGTATGAAAATATGGAACAGCGCCTCTGGTGTGCGAAGAAGGAACTAATTTTTTCATTGAAAATTGTCAATTTGAAGTCGTCAAAGTTCCAGTTTACTTTACGTCTCAAATACTGAAAACTCGTGCTGACGGTACAGAACATGATCAATGAAATGAATAACGCCTACTAGAATTATTATTATCAAATACTTATCTTAATCCATCGTGTCTATTCTTACAACAAAATATTTTCACACCTCTTTGATTTCTTTATACCGTGAGAGTCCAACAATAGCTATTTAATATCTTATAATTCCTTATCTATTGTGAGAAATTGGGGTGGGCAGGGAGGGTAGTGAACCAGTCTTGGCCCCTTATAATCCTTCACACTCCACTTCCTTCGTTATTCCAAGAATTTTATTGTTGATAATTAAGGATCTGGAGATAAAAAGATTATCTCACGGTTTTAATTGGAAGAACTCGTTTGCATGGAATTTATTTGATGGTAATATGATTTTTGTATTGTTCATAAATTATTTCCGGATGGACGATGACGAAAAAAAATCAAAAAGAAACGAATTATGTGAGTGTCGTGTTTTACTTATAAATAAATAGCTCTAATGCTAACTGTAGATTTTACAGCAAACCTTTGCTTAGACTACCGACTGAAAACTACTACCAGAGGAAATCCTGTCCAGAAGACAAGTTACTGAGATTTTGAAAACTCGAAAGTTAAAACTAGAAAAAGTTTCATAAAACTAAAGTTGGTGTCATCCTAAAAAATCTGTGCAAATATGAAAACTCTTCTGTGAGTTTTTTTTGTACCTGAAGTTTAACCAGAAAAATCACCAAACAGAAATGGTAGACTGCAGCAAGTATTCCTTCTTACTGCAGGTCTTAAACCACCACTTAGCAATATTCCTAATGATTCACTTCGGGAAGGATAACAGATAAATAGCCAATGTCGTTGTTGAATGTTGCTACGTGACCATTTTAGACCGTCTGACCTGTTTACTTGAAGAACTGATTGCAAATGGGACAAAAATGTTCTGAAATGACGACGACGCGCGACGTACTGGAAACTGCAGTTTTGGTAGATCTCCTACTGAGGTAAACGATGACCTGTTGAAGACTGTGAAAGCCGTTGATTGCGAGAAACACAAGACCGGGCTTATAAAACACACAAGGGAGTCTAATGTCCCACAGTAGACATTTTACGGCTGATGGATTGTTTTTTACTAGTTCATATTGATCCGTTGCTGGGAAAAATCTTCCAAAATTTCTTCCAATAGTTTTTATCCTACGCCACTTTTAACCAGTCAACGCGATACGCCTCCATGTCGTTGCGCCATCTCTTGGATCCATCGTCGACCTCAGTTAGCCTATGAATACTTGTTTTTTTACAACTTTACGGCCCTAAGAATTTGTGAGTCTCTTGAAGTTGTCAGCAGCCTTCCGTTTACGGTCCAAATTTTGTCAATTTGGTCATGTTAACTTGGAAATAGATCCCAGAACGCATGTCATGTAAATGACAAAGAAACCCAGAAATCTAGGTCACGTTGATGGAAAGGTGTATGAACCTGCGCCAATATATTGATAGTCCGGAAGCGCAGTTATATTTACTTCAGGTAGATATTTTAATGGCGGTCTAAAATTTATACAACTCCCAAAACTTCTCAAATGCACAAAATTTGGGGGATTTTTGGCAGTTTCCTTTAATTTTAGGATTGTTATTGATGTCTAGTTTAATGATAAAGGACATAAATCATCCTTTGAGCTAATTACAAGTAGGAAGGAGAGGTGATATGCAAGAAGAGCGAGTATTGATTCACTTTCCCTATCGGCCGAGGTCAGTTGCGCGCGGCTGCACTGGGCTACTGGAGCACCGCAGCAGTGTTGTCCAGGCCTTGCAGGCTAATGCATCTCAACATCGTGTTGGGTAAAAACTGGCACTATAATTCAACAAGTGCCTTTAAACTATTGAACAAGAATTATGAAAGTGAAAAGTGCAACTGAAAGAAAAATTGTGGTCCAAAAATATGTAGGTCGCGGAACAAATGGTCACTTTTAGTTCTTTGTCCAAAAAACTAATTACTTTTGACGTGTGCGTGACAGTGTGGTGATTTAAAGAAAGTAATCTTACAGTTTCAAATGTTCAGTGCGTTTTTTATCCTGGATTACAGTTTTCGGACCACACCCGCTCCTTCCTCCTTCAACCCCCTCACTTCCCATAGTCGCTCCCATAGCTTATCGGATCGTTTTGCTTGCCGACACACAATCTCCTAGACATTTCTTTGAGGCGTAAATACGATTCGCTGTACTGAATCCGATGAAAAGTGGAAAAAGATTAGAAAAGCGCTACTTTTTGGGTGAGGTGCCAAATACAGCGGGCGTTTTGGGTGTATTCTTCCCGAAATACAAGTAGACGATCTACGCCTGACAAAGCGTCATGTGTAGGAGTGGATCAGCGCTGACATCCCGAAATACAAGTAGACGATCTACGCCTGACAAAGCGTCATGTGCAGGGGTGGATCAGCGCGGACAAAGCGTTAAGTATTTGTTGTTTTTCGTTCATATTATCTACCTATTCTATGCATTAAGAAATTATAGCGGCTGCTCGCGTATTTGCTTTGCATTTGACTGTGCTATTTTTAAGTACCCCATCATTAAAAGCCTCAAACATTCCCACAGCTGGGATTCAAGCCTCATCTTTATATGAGCGAATGGAATCAGGACGACACAACTCATTGCTGTTGTGGTGGATATCTTATTCGATTTTTTAGTTCTAGGTCATTTTGAGAACAAAGGAAAAATCTTAGTTTCCACCTCCCATATGCCCGGGTATTGTGCCCGGTCGATCGAGGTAATCTATACCTGGAAATAGGAAACCCGCGCACGTGTCCCACGGGCTGTGCCGTCACTTCGGGCGTGTTCGAGTAAGTTCGGTAGGACGAATTAATCAGGTTATTGGCCTGACAACCTGGGAAAAGCTAGAATTTATGCGCGCGCATCTGTCAAAACTCTGAGATAGCCAATCAGAACTGTTTGACGTTACCGACCGATGCAGCGAGATGTAGCGAATGTGTCAGATTGTGGGTGTGTGCCCGCGCTCACGGTCCGGTTTCGTTGTTCAATTTGCGCGTTTAATACCAAATATCATCAAGAATATTAATGTACGGTGCTTCTGAAGTTATCACAATATGTCTAAGGTGCGTTTCAACTAAAGCTTTGAATGTTTCATAGAATTTCTTTGTTCAAATCGAACACCAAAGAAAGTCCGGTTGACTTTAACAGAGTCTGGTATCTGGAGATACCAATGTGAATATTGAAATGTTTTTATTTTTGTAGCGAGTCCATTGTCCGGTTGGTTTGAATCTTAACTGTAAGTCTGTATAGCCATAGGTAAGGGCGTGGCCGTGCGGCTCACATTGTAATATGTCGTGTTTAGATTTAAATTTTGTTTTATTTTTGTTTTAATGTGATTATAGATATATGTTAGCATGTGTTAATAAATATATTTCCTCTCTTCTCTCTTCCTTTTCTTTCAATGATTATTTGGATTTGGTGTGGAATGCAAAACGCTATCCGCTAACACTGAAGCCTCCACTTAATCACCACCGACTTGAAGGTTTAAGAATTGGCACGTCCGCCTTATTCAGATTCAGAAGGGTTAAGCCTTTTGTCGTGACGAGTATATTAGTGATGGAGTGTAATATAAGAAATCCTGTGCGTTAGATTGGTTGGGACCCCTCCGAAGCTTATCCTGTAATAATGTTTATTTTCCATCAAGAGAGACGCCTGAACACACGCGTAGGGATTTTAAAAATAATTTTGGCTTCTTTGTGATGTGATTTTCTTTGGCTTTGTCAAAGCGTGGTAGCGACTGGATTTCATAAAGGATAATTCGTTGTGGGTATATTATTATGCCATAATTATTTTATTCTGTCTTGACATTTTCGGGAAGCTAAAAAGGAGTCCAACTCGTCACGCCGTAGTTTTTCAGACTGCTTCGGCTGTGTCACCTACTTCAGTCACCTACTTAGGGACCACACTGTCACACCTGTCATGGTCATATTACTTTTGGAGGATAATAAGCTGTATGTGGGTACTGTGATGGGGATCTTTAACACTCACAGTATAACCTCTACAGTACTATAAAGTCACACCTTTTTCCTCATGGCAATAACCAGAAACAACAGAACACCACATGCTAGGATCCTTTCGCCTTTTCCTCGTTCATCTGTCATACATGTTCACCAGTTAAGAGCCTACTACGCTTCCGACTTTTCTGAAGAACCTCAGTAATAGGATCAGTGTAGGACTTCCTAGGCCGTGGCGTGAGGTCCTGGTATTGGCACATCCATCCTTGCCCTTCATATATTATATTAGGAATATGTGAAATGTGCGGGGAAATCACTAGACAAACCCACGGGCAGTTTATACGGGCATGTCTGTCATCACAAACTACACAGACACATCTGGGGTCTTAGTCAAACAGCATACGACAGTAAACGACAATCGTTATCGTTCATCAGTCACCAATACATTTTTAACTTTATACCCGAGCGCGTAAAGTTGAAAATCTATTAAAGTTCACAGATCGTTTTCGTTTGTTTCGTTCGTTATTGATTAGCAGTTTTTAATAGATTTTCAACTTTATGCGCTTGACTTGACTTGTGACGGTCCTACACTAGCAAACATAGAAAGACCGCCGAGCATGCCTGAGAAGTGAATACCCCGCTTAAGTAGCCTCTCATTCATACTCCTAACACCGGAACGTAGTTATAAATATCATATTCTTTCATTTCATTATGCACTATTTTACCACATTTTTAACACACTTCTTTTATTATAATGTATAACATAAGGATCTATCATGAAGTTATTAAACGTGCAATGCGATATTGGGTGATTTTCAGGCTTTGATAATGTAACAAATTCAAAAAAAGCCTAGCGATGTGCTACTAACATTTATGATAGTAGGTATTAAATGCAACTAGCGAACTACCCGAAACACAACTATTTCTTGATGACTACCCATAATCCCTATGCATGACATTTAACTGCAGGAACCTAAGGATTATTTAACATGCTCAGAGTCCACTTGTAACGTTGCCCATAAGTATTACTCGGTGTAGCGTCCAAGTAACAAGGTATGGCGGTGACGACAAACCAAAGCAAATTGTATAGTCACTGGCTAGTTTTTTTGTTAGTCTGTCATAGAGTAATATTATTTTAATTTCGCAAACTACAAAATATATTTTTTTCAATATATTACTTTATCACCCTGATCCAAATAATTTATTCCACCCACCACAACATGAAGAAATATTTGTATGGCCCAATAAATGCTTAAGCTTGTTTGATACACGGATTGATATAAAAAACTGGGCATAAGCCTCTATACTTACACACCACGTTTCCACGCTCTTCCGTAAGATGTTATCGTCCATCCATCTCCTATTCAGATCTTCTACCAGTTGACATTCATTCACAATCACATCTGTATCTTCTATATATCGTATTTGAACAGTAGGTAATCTACTAAACACTAGAACTACCAATGAATGTTTTATACCGTAAAGTATTGTTGAAATCTAGCAGCCAAATAATTAAAAAAAAAACAATTGTTAGGTACTTCATAATTGCGAAACCTCAGTCGATACAAAACTTTACTCCCATCTTGCTAGACAATAATTATCTCAATTGCAAACTTCCCGTTGGGACCAAAACCGCTCCATCTACGTCGTCTGGTCTCCTCTTATATATTTCTAATTAAATAACTAACCAGCTTAGTTTATCTGTAAACTTCAGTATCAGTACCGTCAGCACGAGTTGCCAGTATTTGAGACGTAAAGTAAACTGGAACTTTGACTACTTCAAATTGACAATTTTCAAAGAAAAAATTGGTTCCTTCTTCGCACACCAGAGGTGCTGTTCCATATTTTCATACAAGAAATGCTGTAAATACTGGAAAGTTGCTGTAAAGTAAAAGATTGAAAACTCGTGCTAAGGGTACAGGTTCTAAATACAAGAAAGTCTGATTAATTTGGAACTTTGTTTTTTTTACGTGGTAGAATCATCAAATGAGGTCTCCCACCCCGGGCAGGGCGGGAGGGACTGTCAGACTTGTACTGACTAAAATCCACGGTGTCCTTCAATAGCCCTTTATGTTCCGGGGTCACGGTGATGGTATAAGACCCGCGACCCCGGCAGGCTTTAGCCCTCTGAGAGGGGGGCCTCGTCATTATGCTGACGCTCTTTGAGGCACGCGTGGAACACGACGCGCCGTCTACCCGGGCATGGTCCATGGTCGGGCGGCGAGTTGCCCTTTACTCGCCACCCGTATGCCCGCGATTAATTTGGAACTTGGAATGAGAAGTCATTATCATCATTTCAGCTGAAATACTTTTTTTATAAATGGGTTAAATCTTAACTAGTCTAGGTCACGGTTGACAGAGACCAGGTCGACGATGAGGCGACCTCACCCAGAAGAAGACCCAATCTAAAATTCACTGGTAAATGTAGTTCTACCACGACAAATTTTCTTTTTTTTATGCTTAAAAATTCCTCCTGAGTCGTGGATTTGGTCCTGTTTGAAAGATCTAAGCATTTACGAAGCGGGAAGCTACTTTGTTCCTGTTCTTTTACCACTGTACTTGGGATCAGCGCAACAGGATTACTGAACTATAATTTAAAACAGAAACAAAGTAGTGGTAGAAAAGAAATTTTATTTTCTTTTCCTCTAAAACATTACAAAACATATTTTCCAACTGCAATTTCACAAATAAAAAATAACTCTCACTTTTAGAGCATCCTTATAACTGTAGCAAGCTATCTACATCATGTTTATGCCGCGTCTTTGTGCAGTTTTCATGCAACTATACATCAAAGCAACACAAACACCCTGTGATCTTATAAATAGCTGTATAAATGCAAGTTCACATCGTAAATCACCGGAGATTATCTCTGGCGTCTTCTTCTCGCATCTTTTGGGCTTGCATGCATAATTTATACCCTGAACTTATCGCTTGAATCGTGTAGCACAAAGTTTATTTGGTTATAAAACGTTGGTTTGTTTATTTTGGTGAAAAGCTGTTTTTTGGCATTTTGTTATGGTTGTTTTTTTGGAATAAAAATAGCACTTGCCATCTATTGTTTGAAAATTTATTTGTTAGTAATGACATGAGATATTTTTTCCTAAAGAATAAAATTGAGATTGGGCAAGTATTCTTATTAAAAAAATTGAAGTGTAGGAGGGTAGAAATAGGTTTACAGTTTTAATATTACAAAATCGGTCGACCAGTTTCAGAGGAGTCCAGCCACAAAACACCGTAACACGAGATTTTTTTAATAGATAATTATGTCAAAAGCCCGGCTTAAAAATTAAATGGTGATAAAAATTAAATGGTGATTTTAATAACTATTAAATTAAAGTTCGCTCTTCTAGTCTACTCAAACACAAATGCGCAAACATACTATTTTCCCCTCAAAAACAGTTATAAACTTGTTCTCTCTTACAAAAATCTACTAAAAATAATTTTCTTCTTATTAGATTGAACTTACATAAAAAACCAATTTGTAAAATAATCCTAATTGAATTTGTAGCTTACAAATAAATAGAACTACATCATTTATTATTTATTTTAATTGAATAAGTTAGCATAGTCAGACGATGTCAGTGTTTGTATAGTAATTGAATTTCAGTTTCTCATCTGTAGGTAAAAAATATATAGCCAAAAATTGTATCTGCTTTTTTATTTGTTAAGAATAGAAAAATATTTATTTTATGAATAAATAATAAATACTTAATTAGGTACATATGCTTGGATAAATGGTTTTTCTATTCTCTTCTTTCTATTTCGAATAAGAATAAATAAATAAAAATACTTTGCCTATCCTAGAATCGCAAATGAGCAGTGGCGGCCCAGTGGTATCGGTCCCGACTTAAGAGTGTAGTGTAGGTCGTGGGTTCGAACCCCGCCAGGCGCATTACTTTGCAATTTATTTTCATCACCACTGCTCTCAAAACGGTGAAGGAAAACATCGTGAGGAAACCGGCATGTCCTAGAACCAAAAATTCGAAGATATGTTACATCTACCAATCCGCACTGGGCCCGCGTGGTGGATTATGGTTATGGCCCACTCCCTCTCTCAGAGAGGAAGTCTGTGTCCCAGCAGTGGGAACATTATAGGCTGATGATGATGATCCTGGAATCGAATCTAAGACAAGCCATATCGTTAAAAATCTCTTCTAGACCCATAAACCAAACGAATCATGTGCTCTGATTTAGCAATAAACAAACGTAAATTTTCATTTTTGTCCTACATTTTTTATCACAAAATCGGTACACCGTGCATACGGCCACTTGCTCCAATGGCGATTCCAGCTTGTAATCCCAAATTTATGGACACCGACAAGCTGATAAAAATTGTATCTCCACCCTTATTTATTGGGCCTTGCAAAAATGACTTTTGAATGTTTATTTACAGTGTCCGCTCATTTATTTGGACTTAATATTTGTATATTTTGTACACAGTACTGCTAAGATAAATTATTGATGTCTATGTCTAATTGGGAAGTCAACCACCATGGAAATAGTTAAAATAAGAAGCTGGCGAATCATAGTAATTTTATGATCTGCAAAACTGAAGGAATGCCACACATAAATTATTATAGTAGTTTTGTATTGACCACCTTCTTAATACATTGAAAGAACTTTTGTTTAAAATAAATTATTCTTTATTAATTTAAGGTTCATTAATAATTTAGTACTGACTTACAAGTTAGTAATGCGCAACGGATAAGATTCGTTAATATGAAAAATTCAGCATGTCCTTTAGACTTAACAGTGATTAAATAATAAGACAAGGTGTCTTAAAATGTTTTAACAAACCTGCTTCTATAATAAATTCTATCTAGGTACCTAGATTCAGCATAACCAAATTCCATCCACTAATTCATATCCATTTAACAGAAATAAATCCCTCAAAGCTTGAAGGAATCCGTGCAGATTTCCAGAGGGTTTCGAGCTAGGGAATTAATTACGGTCAAAATTAAAGGTATATCTCGTTGGCGCAATAGTTTCGGGAACATTTTCACGTTTTCTAGGGATTTCCATGGCGGGCTCAGTCTGTGGCTAGGTACGATTGAAATTTTTCGAGTGGAAGCGACAAGGCTTATCCGGGACTTGGATTTAGGTACGCTGGAAGTAATTTAATATTTCTTTATCTGAATGGAGGTGAAATCAGTTTATAAACAAATTTTTGCTCGCGACTTCGCAAATATTTTTAATCAAGGTCTACTGTTTGAAGATTCGTGCAAATGAGGATAGCTATAAGTGACGATAGAAGCATTTTGCGTCTTAATTCAATCGAATCCAGGTTAAGAGTAACAGTAGTCTAAATTACTTATTTTTTTATAAAACGCTGCCCCTCATTAGGAGACTTCGTGCGAGGATCGAACCCGGCGGCTACACGCAACGCAGCAGTTCAATCGCTCAGCCACTACACCAATCGTGCCGTCAACTGCAGCAGTCGTGTCGTCTTACTTCAACTCATTATTTCTAATTCAAATGAATCATCTGACATAATTAGTTCTGTCACTTTACCAATAAAATATTAAATAAATGAAATACTTTTCCTGCTCTGATCCGATTCTACTTAGGATCACCGCAACACGTTTTCTTTTTCCATTCTCTGAGAAGTCACGTCATCATTTATTACTTTTTCTTTTATAAATAATATTCACAATAAAAATACCTACGACACATCCAGTACCGCACCATCCACATAACACAAGTACTTTGTAGTCCACAATAAATAAAGTGGTGAGACCCGCCACCGCTGTCTGCAGTACAGCCAATTGAAATTTTATCCCGGCTTTATGTCCATAGGTACCGATAAAATGGAGTAAAATAAACAAAAAATCACCACACGTATGGATCGGTGATTTTAAATCATAACTTTAAGGTATTATTGGGGTATTGGTGAAGTATACCATTATGAAGGATTTTTCAGGTATTACTTGGCTTTTGGAGTAAATTATTTTTGATGTAAAAAGCTTTGAGAGTAAATTATTTTAAAGAAATATTTGTTTCGAGAAAAAGGAGTGGTGGATTATGCTTTATAGTTCAACTCAATTTGTTTCAAATATGGACGGTCAGACAGACAAACATGACGAATCTATAAGGGTTCCGTTTTTTGCCATTTGGCCACGGAACCCTAAAAATGACGTAGTGTTGTGAATTACAACGGGAATGGTAAACTAGTATAATATAATATTTTAGTAAGTAAGGATTCATAAGTAAGTAAGTATGCAAGCGCAGCGTAGGACGTCCACCCACTAGGTGGGCAGACGATCTTATGAAGGCCACAGGATCACGCTGGATGCAGGCCGCTTACAACCGATCCTACTGGAAGTCTAAAGGGGAGGCCTATGTTCAGCAGTGGGCGTCTTACGCCTGATATGATGATGATGAAGTATTCATAAATTGACCAAATTTCCTAGCTAACATCAGCCATGTTTCAATATAAAATGGTTATAGCTATTTCAAATTTCTAAGACCCCTATTTTGCTTACTACAAGAATCCTGCATCTTAAAGATCGAAAGTCCTAATTTTAATTACCTGAGTCTATGATTTGTAGTATTTTTATGTATGGTAAAATAAAATAGAAAGTTTTTTGCGGTTTTTATTCTTGTAATAAATTATATTTTCTAGTTTCATTTCTGAAGATAGATAAATCCAAGCATTAAAATAGTATCCAGTTAGTAACAGATATTATAACTTCATTTTATTTAAATAATTTCACCTTTTAACATTTCTATTAAATCCACATACGAGTATTACTAAGCTCGCTTCAGAATTGGGTTTAAAAGGTTTTACATTTAAAACTTTGAATCAAATGAGCAAATATTTAAATCAAAATGTGTAAAAGTTCAGTTTAATTCTACTGACCTTTTGGTATGAGTTCTGTTTTTAACAGTTTTTTTTTTTTATACTAATTTGAGTACACACTGAATTTACAAGTTTTTCAAGTTCAATATAGTTTAAAAGTTAGTTAATATGTGGGAGATTTTAACTTTAAAAATACGATTTTTCTATCTTCACAGAAATCATATGGATTTATTTTTGTGTCTCTGTAACAGCGTTCTTTTAAACTCTTTATTAGATTTTGAAACAGATTTCTGTATCATCTGTTATTAAATACACTTAATGACGATGAAAAAACAAATTTTAATGACAAATCTGCAAGTAACATCACGACAATAAACATGTATTTTGAGCTTTAAATCAAGACCTTTAGATTGATTTTGAATGACATTGTTTTTTACACTTTCCGTAATTAAAAATCTTTTTATAAACAGTAGGCTTTATTACTATTATTTGCGGAACTCATAAAAAGAAAGCCTGTACCGCAAATGCACTCTGAGTATTCAGGTCAGATTCACCCTATTATTTACGATACAATATCTTACTTTACTCACACCCCTGAGGTTTAAAATCAACAGTTACTCATCCCCATAAACCACATGTGGGTTTAAAAAATATCGGTTACCGCTGGTTACTACGGGTTGCCGGCGGTTACCATCCAATATCCATTAGGAATGACTCAATATCGGTAAAGGGCCGGCCCTCTGGCTGAATACAAAACTGCGTCAATGCCCCATTCATACTAGGTAATACCTCATTTCCAAAGCCTTTGCGGTCGCGCCGATGTTATCACTCAATAATGTTTGGCTTTTTGAAAAACGTGCCCTTTTTATTTTATGACTTAATTTGAGAGGATACTGAGGAGTTTTTGATGGGGACATTATTTTTGTAACGGTTTCATTACTTTGGTTGGGATGTTTTATCATTATGGAAAACGAAACATGTTACTCTCTTTATTTTTCTTTACTAGCAATAATTTAAAAATAAAAGTTGTTACTTACCTAATATCAAAAATGTATTTAACTCTTCATGTGAAGGAAAAATTTCTAGAGGCAGCACTTGGTTTTCTTGCTACGACTATCTGCTTGCTCGGACATTGTTGAAAAGAGCTACGACAAAATAACGTAGCAGTGCTACGAAGCTACGAAAAAAGATGCTACGAAGCCTTCTTACAAACTTAAATTAATGATAATTTAAAAAAACAGGTCCTCGTAAAATTCATTATTTTATTTGAAAATAAAAATACGAATTTAACAAATACTAAGGTACCATTATTTTCATCCAAGTCGACGACTCGAAAAAATATTCCGTCGTCCTTATGTCTGCTTCAATTCTTACTCAGCATTTTAAAAACAATTTTCGTACAACTAGCTATTTTATTGCTGTCCCCATATTTTCGCACACGTATAACTGTCGCGAACAAGCTTCTTAGACGTGCCACTTAAGGTGAAGAGTTGACTCGACAATAAATCATAGCACATTATCTTTTGAAAGTGACAGAGGTGCCAGTGACGTACGCTTGAATTATTTATTAGTGTGACGCGGTTTTTTATCCTGAAGAATGAATGTTGGATAGTTTTGAGGAGAGTAATAAATCTGTTGTGATATGGAAATAACTGAAACGTGGAGTGATGTCACGATATGTATGCGTAATACTTAAGGCGGAAGGCGTACGGACCACGTGTCCTCACCTCCTACCCATACTGTCGGATTTGTATTGACTAAAAACCACGGTGATCCTTCAATAGCCCTTAACGTTCCAGGGTCACGGTTTCCTGATGAGACAGTCCCTCGAACCCGGCAGGCTTTGGCCCTCTAAAGGGGGCCCCGTCAAATTGCTGACAGCTCTTTGGAACCCGCGTGGAACACAACGCGACGTCGACCCGGGTATAGTCCATGATCAGACGGTGAGACACCCATTACTCACCGCCCTCCAAATTTGCGACGACGCCTTGTCTTTACAGATATGGCCAGAGTTAGCGTGAGGTCTTGCCCCATCGTTCGCGTTGACACCGGTGCGACATCGGACAGTGTTCCACTGCTAGGCTGAACTGAGACGCTTCGCTACTTCTGTCGTGACTGTACCCCCTTGCGTTGCGTATACGCAACAAAATTGCAGATTAAAATGCGTTGTTCCGTTGTTACAATGTTACGCTCTAATGTGACCGTTCTCAATGTTCTAATGTTCTTTATTCAAAAAATGTGATTCCTTTTACACAGAATGATTATTACTACTGCTGGTTGCTCATTGATCAAAATTCTGTCCATCTTTTTTGAATTTGAAATTAGAATGTTTTTTTTTTTTATACGAGGACCTGTTTTTTTAAATTATCATTAATTTAAACGATAATTTAAAAAAAAAACAGGTCCTCGTAAAATTCATTATTTTATTTGAAAATAAAAATACGAATTTAACAAAATACAAAGGTACCATTATTTTCATCAAGTCGACGACTCGAAAAATTATTCCTTCGTCCTTATGTCTGCTTCAATTCTTACTCAGCATTTTTAAAACCATTTTCGTACAACTAGCTATTTTATTGCTGTCTCCATATTTTCGCACACGTATAACTGTCGCGAACAAGTCTAAACAAGCTTCTTAGACGTGCCACTTAAGGTGAAGAGTTGACTCGACAATAAATCATAGCACATTATCTTTTGAAAGTGACAGAGGTGCCAGTGACGTACGCTTGAATTATTTATTAGTGTGACGCTGTTTTTTATCCTGAAGAATGAATGTTGGATAGTTTTGAGGAGAGTAATAAATCTGTGGTGATATGGAAATAAGTGAAACGTGGAGTGATGTCACGATAAGTATGCGGAATACTGAAGGCGGAAGGCGTACGGACCACGTGTCCTCACCTCTTATCCATACCGTAAGACTTTTACTAACTAAAAACCACGGTGATCCTTCAATAGCCCTTTACGTTCCAGGGTCACGGTTTCCTGATGAGACAGTCCCGCGAACCCAGCAGGCTTATGCCCGCTAAAGGGGGCCGTCAAATTGCTGACAGCTCTTTGAAACCCGCGTGGAACACAACGCGCCGTCGACCCGGGTATGGTCCGTGATCTGACGGTGAGACCCATAACTCATAAGGATAAGCATGACGTGTCACACTGAAGGTGGAAGGCAAATGGACGACGCCTTGCCTGTACAGATATGGCCAGTGTTAGCGTGAGGTCTCACCCCATCGTTCGCGTTGACACCGGTGGGACAACGGACAGTGTTCTACTGCTAGGTTGAACCGAGACGCTTCGCTTCTGCTTCTGTCGAGACAATACCCTCTTGCGTTGCGTATACGCAACACAATTGTGGCTTAAAATGCGTTGTTCCGTTGTTACAATGTAACGCTCTAATGTGACCGTTCTCAATGTTCTAATGTTCTTTATTCAAAAAAAATGTGATTTCTTTTACACAGCATAATTATTACTACTACTGGTCGCCCACTGATCAAAATTCTACCCATCATTGTTTGAATTTGAAATAAGAATGTTTTTTGTATTCTGTGATATTTTTATAATTGTGGGTATTTAGTTTTAAGATTCGACGTTACAAGTCACACGCCAGTCTCCGATTATATGCCGATCAGTGAAGTCTGTATTTAGTGTGTGTGCTTACGATAGTCATAGTAGTTCCCATAATGATTCTAGTTCTTATATAATAAGATACTGTTTATTTTGTTCATAAGGTAGGTCGTAATTTTAGTTTCCAATCGATTTTGTGCAAATCGAAAAAAAAGAAGTCCTCAATGCCGCCTTTCCATTGTCAGTCTGTCCGTGATCAGTATTTAAGTGACGTATTCTCCTGATGAAGGTAGTGAAATTAAGTTTAACAAAATTAAGGAAACTCAGTCAAAAACTCTGTGTATTTGTTACAACCCCTTATATAATTAATACTATGCTTGGCAAAAATGATAGTCAACTACATTGAACCTCATTGTTTTTTTTTTCTGTCTATAAAATACACATCACACAACGCCACCTAGTCCCAAGCTAAGCAGAGCTTGTGTTATGGGTACTAGATAACTGATAAACATACTTATATATTTTTAAATACATACATATTATAGATAAATTACACCCAGACACAGAACAAATGATCACAAACATTTGTCCTGGGTGGGAATCGAACCCACGACCCCCGGCATAGTAGTCAGGGTGACTAACCACTAGACCAACAGGCGAGTCATACAATATTACAAGAAAACTAAATATTGCACCTAAAATGATTTAAAGTTATTATTGGGCGTAAATCATTCCAAACAAGAATAGAAATGCATTGCGTAATCAAAAAACTATGAACTAAAATTTAAACTTACACACAATTCTTCATCCATTTGTAATCAAATTTTCTTCTACCCACACAGTCAAACTATTTCAATACATTACAAAGATGAAAAAAATAAACAATAATAAATAAAGCAAGAGATGGTATCGGCAAGTAATCTTATTTTTACTCTTCAATAACGCTAACAAGTTGAAAACGCATTCATACAGAAATTGCTTTACTTATTATGATTCATGAATATTCAATACTAAATTGGATATTGATAGAAAATCCATTTAATTTTCTCAAAAAGAGATTTTCTGCACTAATGAGGTGGTTCAGTATTAAAGTGTTTTTTAAAACATTTTTTATTTACTCAGTTTCTTTGAATTTTGATTGATGAATACCTATGAGCGGTTTTCTTTTATTTGCCAAGGAAAGTTTGTTTTGATCCTATTACTAAAAGTGAAATCATTAAATCTGTGTTGTGTAAATAGTTGATAAACTGAACAATAGTGATGTGAAAAATGTGCGAAAAACTCGTTCTATCGATCAGGAATGTTATTACACGCGGGAAGCGAAAAGCGGATGAATTTCCATATTAAAATCGCTATCGCACCACTCTATTACTGCACTATTGTGCACATGATGTATGTTTTCCTAACATCACGCGCGCGATTTCGTTTTTGACGAAAGAATGCCGAAGGGTGAACGAAGCCAAAAATGGCGGGGGTTGCGAAAGTGGAGGGGAGTGCGAAAATGGTGGGGGTTGCGAAAGTGGAGGGGAGTGCGAAAATGAACGAGTTGTCGAGAAGGGCGCGTGCTGGCCGGAGCTCAGGTGAGTGATTGATAGTTTTATTTTGTTGAATATTTTTGAGTTGTGTTGATAATTTCTTTGCACGTGTATTACTGTATTTACAGATTTTTTTAGAAAATTGAATTGCGACGTCTTCTTTAGTAACGGATTTTTTATGACCTACATG
The DNA here is from genome assembly GCA_028554685.1 of Agrotis ipsilon. Lineage (NCBI taxonomy): Eukaryota > Metazoa > Arthropoda > Insecta > Lepidoptera > Noctuidae > Agrotis > Agrotis ipsilon. The sequence goes on from CM052965.1 coordinate 11,706,789, forward strand.
TATTTTTCTAGTCTTTCCTGGAGCTTTTTTATCATAATTATTAATATTGAGACTACTATACGTTTTGTTTTAAACCGTTATGAACTGATTTTGGATCCAGCAGGGAACATTGGACACACACAGACAATAGGATACTTATCGACATAATAAATGACACAATTGTGTCATTTATTATGTCGAATGAAAAAAACAAAGTGTTTGTTACTATAGGTACCGGATGAATTTTTCATGTGATCCTGGTATAAACCCAAAGAAGGCTCTCAAAATTGCAACAAAAAATATTGACAATCGAATCCGCTGATTGAGAAACACGTCCTATATTTTTAGCTACGTCATGCGGTAGTATCGAAATCTGTGAAATGACAAAAATTTACCCTGTATACATCTCATAAAACGTCCAATGAGATCTTAACCCTTTCAAAAACAACTTCAAACCTTTATCTTTTTCGCACCACTTAAAACAAAACCCACCCACCTAACTATAAGGTACAAACCATTTACAGCATACTCTTCAGAAAAACACGGATATTAACATCCATCACATTATTATATTATGACTAACTGTTATTTTACGAGCATCTAATGGCCCGATAAGGGTATTTTATTATTCCCTGATGGCTTATACCTGTCTTAAAGCGTTATAGAAATGATACGTTATGGCCATACATTGTGGCGCCAATTTCGCATAATGGACCTAGCTTTATTGTCTTTGAAATGGTATTAGAAGGCTATATAAATCTGATAGTTTGGTCGTTTATAGGGTGTGTTGTTTTGAAGTTGTGGGTGATTTTAATGGGAAAGAGGTTTGTCTGACGAAAGGTGTATAACTAAAAAACACCCCTTGTAACACCTGGGAAAAAATAATAGGAAATTGTTATACTTTCTCAAAGTGAAACTTGAAAATGTTATTTTCTCAGTCACTCATGACTGAGAAAATAACATTTTCAAGTTATGAAACCAGGCGTTACTTTACAGGAATTAACGGCATTATTTTTTTATGAAAAATATTTATTTTGAATCCGCGAGACAAACAGCTTGCAAGATAGACGCAGGGCTATGCTGCATATGCACATGCTGAAAAAGTGAACAGAAGTATGTTGTATGCCATGCAACCAAACCAATACCATCTTGGCCCACATATTACGCACAATGTGGGTCAAAATAAATGTACCTTACAAAACATATTCGTCACAAACTACGCAGTATTCTACACAAGTAGAACACCCATATAAAAGCCACACATGGAAATGTTTTCCACGAAGTATTTTGACCCAAATAATCTGACCTTTAATAACCCATTCAAAGTAAATAAAAGGATCAGTCTCCTTTAAAGAAAACAAGTTTCTCTCAAAACCTTCATTTAATTGAACATTTCTTGATGTGGAAACTAAATCCATTATAACTTACTACTTACAAACTTAAAGTTTAAACCAGTCTTTAGTCTTCCTCTTTATTGAAATACTTTTGTAAGAAGAATCGTAATTAAGTATTTGGTAAACTTAGCTAAATTATCTTCTATAATAAAAAAAAATGAATTTTAAGCGCAGCTAATGTTCAAAGATTTTTTTCTATGTGTAATGATAATTCCGCATAGTAGACCCACGGTGACGGACGTCGATAGATGGTCCGGCCACCGTAGGCGCAGGCATGCGTGCGGCGAGTAATGGGCGACTCGCTGCCCGACCATAGACCATGCCTGGATCACCGGTGCGTTGTGTTCCACGCGCGCCTCTAGAGTGTCAGCATTATGACGGGACCCCAGGACTTAGAGGGCCACAGCCTGTCGGAGTCGCGGGACTCATTAATTTCCGTGACCCCGGAACGTAATGGTATTGAAGGACACCGTGGATTCTAGCTACTACGAGTCTAAAAAAAAATGGTTCTGACGCTTCTTTTTCATCACCATCATATCAGCTCACGTACATAGACGTCCCCTATAGACTTCCAATTGGACCGGTTGGATGAGGTTTCCATCAGCACGATCCTGTGGTCTTCACAAGATTGTCTGTCCACCTCGTCAGTGCACGTCTTACGCTGCGCTTGCCGGTGCGTTATTGCCACTAACTACTTAGATCCATATTTTATTACTAAAAGTCGGTCACTGAACTGAAATATTAAGCGGGCTCATTTTGCCACTATTATTTTACTTCAACATTAACATAGTAACCCCGTATACACTGAATACAAAATTAACAGTATTGACTGACTTTCAAGGTACTTTCAAACATGAGAAAAAAAATCTAAGCCAGCTGCAAGAAGAAGAAAAGCAAAAAGGTTGGTTGTAATCACCAATGACAGGTATCTGAACTTAACCTTGTAAAATATCAAACGAGCATTTTACCAATCTCATTCCCCTCGCGTGGTCGAAAAATCAATATTGTTGCTACGCACCAACTTTATTTGTTAAGCAGATTCCCTATAAAAACCGAACAATTTGATTGAAACAAGACTCTCTGTGAAAGCCTATAGTGTCCAGATTATATTAATATAGCAGCTAGCTAGGGGAATGAATGCGAAGGGTCAGTTTGTAATTTTATAAATCCGTATACAGATGCATGAATGCATACATACATGCATGCAATTTTGCATGCAACCTAAAAATACAGATGGAATTTTTCGAATATAGTGTTACCTACTGGATTAAAATACTAAAGGGCCGCTTTCACTAGCAACTAAATTAATACCCAAATTCAATTTTCAACCTTCACTTCTCTGCCTAGAGATGAAATTTGTAGGTAGATCGCGAGTGATTGGTGGACACAGGAAAGCCACTCGTATTTGTTGCGAAAATGATTATTGGTTGGTAAAAGACTTCTGTGTGATGAATTGTGATTGATTTATGCATGCAGTATCATCGATTATGTCCCTTTGAAGGATTTTGGTAGTAATAAACTGATATGAAAGGAATTAATGTTCGCTTTGAATATTGTTACTCTACTTATTATATAAACATGTCGGCATGACAGTATTTCAGGTTTTATTAACTCAAATCTTCGGCACTTCGTAGACGTTTTATCAGCTTGAATTCCTGTTATGCTGGAGTTGGTCGTGTACATCGGTCACGCGTACCAATGTACATTGTGTTCTATAAAAGCACCATAATGCCAAGCCGACGTGATGTCAGCAAAGTGTGGTACGCGTTTCCTTTACCTTTTCTACCCACCGTACACGGCTGGCATCTGCGCCGCAATAGGCTTAACCCAACGACGATATTAGACTCTCATGCACGATCTAAGGAACAAAAACTATTCTGTCAACTCGCTGAGGTACTACGTAAGCGAGGGGGACGGGGTACTGCGTTGTGATTGGCTAACTTAAGGTCTGTTGTGTATAAGGTATGTTTACGGCTCACAGGAGTGGTCGAAATAAGACGAATATAAGACTTTTTTGCCTAATGTGTTGACAGACATCGGTCGCCTGTTATTAGTCTAGTAATATATCGTCGTTGGCTTAACCCCTTCGTAAACTAGGCAACGCAATTTTCCGATACCTTACGACTTTGGTATCCATCGACGCATGCCTGTGTCCGAAGGTTCTTAGATTTTTTCCGTGCCTGTCTGTTTGTGTGATTTTAAATGCACCCACTATTTAGGAGAAATTCGTAGTGTGGAGCACGGATATTTAATTTGATTTTTTTTGAAGAATTTGTAAAAAATCTATATCTAAGTATATAAAATAAATTAGCCACAATTATTATAAACGCACACAAAATTACTGAAATATAAATTCTACCGCACACAAAAAAGTAAAATATACATTCAGTGCCTAAAATTTACATTATTAACACCAACATTACAAGTCATAAAAGGTGGCATGTTTATTGTTTTCATGTAAATAATTTAGCTTAAAATTACACCTGCACTAGCGCAAAGCATTTTGCATAATAGACTTTATATGTATAACAATAGGGCACGTGATGCATAGCTGAATAGGGTCACGTGTGTAGTTGAACTTAAAATAAAAGTTAGCTTAGTTACTGCAGGTAAAATTATTCTTTTGCTGTATTTTACATTTTTAATTTATTTTATTTAACTTTAAGGGTTGAAAACACAGATAAATAATTTATTCATAAAAAGCAAGAAACATAATAAACATTAGAAATATGCGTTTTGACATACATTGCTAAAGAACACCGTTATTTGTATGGCCATCAGTACCCTTTTTTATTTTTTTATCGTGTCAAAATCATCAAATGAGCCACCCCGGGCAGGGCGGGAGGGACTGTCAGACTTGTACTGACTAAAATCCGCGGTGTCCTTCAATAGCCCTTTATGTTCCGGGGTCACGTTGATGGAATAAGTCCCGCGACCCCGGCAGGCTTTTCTATTTTCCTTTAATATTTTATAAAATAATCTGAATATTATTTTAAGCTGGAACTTTGACAATTTCAAATTGACAATTTTCAAGGAAAAAATTAGTTCCTTCTTCGCATAACAGAGGCATTCTTCCATTTTTTCTTACAAGAAACGCTGTAAATACTGGAAAGACTTTGTAAAGTAAAATAATGAAAACTCGTGCTCTAATGTTATAGTTATTTAAACTGTAGTCTCTAACTCCCCACTCTAATAATTTCTCCTGCGTCGGAAAATTTAATCTCATTATAATACAAACAGCCAGACCCGGAACAATTACTTGTTAAACGTACAAATATAATGTTCAGTGCGAGAATCGAAGCGGTTGATTGCTAGACCACTGAGCCACAGCGCTCAATTAAAATGGTTCCGTCCCTTTCCTCTGGCCGTATTGCTCTAAAAAACTAATTAACAACAAAGAAAACATCTCATTTAAATTAGAATAAACTTACACTTTGCACTTCTTAAAATAAATAAAAGGCAAAAATACTCAAATGGGTATTTTATTTAAATTAACCAGCTAAAGCAAATTAAGAAGTAGTGGAATTACAAAGGAATTTATCTCAAGTGTGCGATCTTTTAGTAACAAACTATCGTCTAGGGATGTTTTATACTGAAACCGCGCTTCAGTAAGATTATTACACGTTTCATGATATCGGTGAAGATCTTTTTAAAAGAGTGAACGACTGAAAAAGGTTTAATCGGCACTTTTCTTTGAACTTTACCTGCAAAAGCTGTGATTTTACAAATAATTTTGGGTGTAATGGAAACCTTTATGGTCTGAAATTAGGAATACTTCATGGAAAGTAAGTTATTTGGTTTTCGTGCCGTAGAACAATAACGTACAAGTTTAATATAAAAAATATGTAAAATATGTACCGTACCAACTTTGGTACCAAGTTGGTTTGGTTTGGTACATATTTTACTCGTAAACATTCTTGTGCTGTATTTATTATTACCAATATTATTATAATCAGCTTATCATTTTCTCATTGGTGAAAAATATGGAGCTCTTCTCTATGAAAATAACTATTTTCCTCCTACTGAAACAAAAGGCAGCCCCATAAGGAGAAGACACGCTTTTCATTTGTTACCAACATTCTTTACATGTCTGAAAAAAAAATTAAAACCGTTGAAAAAAATTGAAAGGACTGTTGTCCAGTGATTTTCATTTATTTGTTAAAAAAAGACGGAAATTATTAAAACTACCCCTTTTTTAAGGAACATAGTTACAACGTGATTTCAAAATTCCACTATAAAAGGTTGCAGGCAAAAAATATTTCCTTTTCCTACTATTTTTGTCTACATGAATGTTAAAAGAGAGTTTCACGCACAAAGTAACGTCCCGGCTCGGTCACGGTCCGTATACGGTACATAAATATTACGAAGCAATCACTGTAAATAGTACTATACAAACAGGTACATCTGCCGACCGTCTGATGCCGATGTATATGGGAAATTGTCAGAACATTTCGCATAGGAAGTATGCGGGTACTCAGTCACCAGTAGAAAGAAAGATTTTTACTAATATTACTGATACATGGATGCTTGACATAAAAGTCAAAAAAAAAATTGTAGGCGAAAAAATACAATCAAAACCAACCCATTTATTTCAATTACGCGTTCAAAAGCACCTTTCAACGTTAAACATATAAACTAAAGATTTGACTTAACATACATTCGCAAATGTAGTTTTGTAATAAGAAGAATGGGTAACAAATGTACCGTAACTCTTTTCTCTCTAAAAGAAAAGAGTAGGTAGCAGTTTTTTGCATGACAATATTTAAAAAAATAAATATTATGAGATGAGATTTTCACTAAAAATAAGTATTGAAAGTTTGTCAAATACTTTTTATTAGTAAAAATTTAGTGTACATAAATATAGTTAAATTAAAGTGTAACAAAAATGTAATTTTAAATGTGTCACATCCACGTAAACCAGCCTTTCCTTGACATAGTACTTTGAAATTATGCGAGAATATAAGCCATCTTTCCTCTTTGCCCGTATCTAAATCAAATTATGCTTTGAGTTCGAAGAGTTCATTACGACCAACGTGTCCTTATAACACGTTCACGTTCCTAAAAATAACGAAAAGTCGAAAGATAACTCAATGAGGGCACTTAGTTTTGATAATATACTTCGCACATTTTTATCTTCAAAATAATCTTAAAATGAGAATAGAATTTTCTCAGTGAATGGAACTAAAAAGATACCATTCAACTAGAAAGAGCAAAGTTCACAATTATCTTTAGAATCTTTTCACCTTTCGTATCATTACGGTACATTTTAAAATCGTTTTAGAATTTAGTTTTAATATTAGAAAATTTTAAACATGATAACATTTAAGCTTCATTATTCATCCGTAGTAGGACGACCGAGTTTTCCGCATTGCAACGCATCTCATTATTTTGCATATACCTCTATGCAGACGCTATTGATTTTGTCTGTGTTAGGGGGACAGCATGATAATCATATTATATTGTGTTTTAAATATATTCGCCTGGGGTTCCGTGCAGTACTCATCTACATTCTAGATATAAGTGTGTATCTTTGGGGAGATTGTGACCTTGAAGCGACATCCCCTCGCGAATAACCCCCGTGTAACCCTTTATAGCGTTTCATTATTTGCGTAATACAGGCCTCTGTGTGTTGTAATCGTTCTTTATTATTACTCTGACATTGAAATAGAGTGTTTGTGTGTGTTAATATCGACCGACTAATTCCCCATAGGATATGCTGACAGGTTTTTTGTTCATATCAGACTGACTACCGCTCTGGGAATATATCTCTGGCACGCTACTGCTATCTAAAAAAATGGTTTATAGGCCATGGCTCATTCTGTGGGCACTGATTTCCTTGTCAAATGTCATGATAATGTTCTTATCCCCCCAATATCATTTGTTGGAATGGTCTGTTGAAAGAACTCTGGTCAGGGAATCAAATGTATGAGGTGATAATTCAGTGATTGACCAAAAAAAATACAAAGATTTTAAAATATGAACGAAACACAACCTCTCACCGAAATACCGTGAAGGGTAAGCCAGAAGCGTACCTTAAGACCACATACATGGGTCGCGGGCCTGTCAAAGGTCGTAGGACTAACATAAACGGGCACCGTGACCATTGAACGCAAAGAGCAACAAACAAGGTCATTAGTCATTAAGCCTGACAGTACACCCAGGACGGGAGGAGTCATCTGACAATTTAAGTAGTCCAAAAAAAGTCATACATTTCACCAGTAATGTTTATTTCCTATTTATTATGAAGTAATTATCACCTTTTAAAACAAGTATAAAAATTAACCCTCTACTAAAGACCTACTCGAAACTGCAACAAAACAATGGAGCTGTCGAAGCGTGAAATTTTCCTTTAAATAAAAACTTGGGAGTTCTCGTAAGACGCTTTTCTAAGTGGCTGCTAAACCCGTAAGAAGTACCCGAAGTACTTTGAGTACTTTTAGTTACCCCACGGCACCTTGCATTTTGTATAAGACGTGAAAGACGGGAACATTTTAGATTAACTTGCTTTAATTATAGTCTAGGTAAACACGGTAACGCGACGCGTGTGTAATCACGATTAGTAATTAGGGATATGGCGGGAAGGGTTTCTGTTTTGGGGTGGGGCGTAGTGGGAGCGAGTAGCGATTTGTTAAAAAGAATATTTAATTTGTTCGGAGCAGATTAATGTTTTTAACATAAACTACCTTTTACAACAGTGTATTTAAAGGAGTAGATGAAGTTGAAAGTATTTTTGCAAAATAGCAATGCTTGGTGCCTGTGTTTACCCAGTCCAAATGTTTAGCAGGAGCACTAGCAACAAAGTATTCAATGATGCACATTTTGTGTATCAAATAACTCAGCTTATTGCAGTCTAATGCCGGACATAGGCCTCTCACAGACACCACATCATCATTTTGTGTACAACCAAATATTATTTTAATTTAATGTTACACCGTGTGAAATATGTTTACAAAGAAGGTAGTGAGTGCGAAATCCAATACAAGCAAGCAACATTCCTAATTTTATTCATGTCAACAATACATAAACATGATCATTGTATGATCCAGTATGTTCATCAATGGAAATGTTTGGATATTACAAAGAAACTTCCTCAATTTTGACAGAGAAGGCTTTCCAAACTTACCCAGACAGATTATTGATAGCTTTGCAAACATACCCAAATTATACAATGCTATTGACTAAATGTCAATATCTAGCACTATCAGCTAACTGAACAGTGTGGAGGCAATATGTCTACTTGTCTAGGTCCAATGGTCGTTGAGGCATCAAGTGGTGACGGCGAATTGGCAAACGTAGGAGTAATATGGACGTATTCAAATAGACTGACGATGTCCTTCAGTGCCGTAAGGGTTGAATTAGATGCGGAAGGAGGAATTCTATGGAAATATTATGCCTTATGGTTCGGATAATGCCTTGTTGGTTTGTTTGAATACTGTTTAACGGATATGGACTCTAACGGTATTAGAATACTGTTTCGATTCCACCGTTGGGTTTAACTTGTTTAAACAGCTCGTTTCGACCAAATCGTCACAAGACACGGTATGTGTAGAAAATTTGTCATTATACTATTGAAAATGATGAAAAATAATGAGGCAGATTGACTATATAACCTATCAAGAAAGTCAGTGTAATAATTTTAATATTTTAATTAAACGCTACTCTTTTTTATATAACTTTTCCCCACACCAGGATTTCTCTAAAGATATCTATATAGACTATCATGACTTAACAGGAGACGCAATAGGCCTAGATTTTTTTAATTAATTATTTGATGCATACTTGTGAATATTTTATTTAGTAGCGCCTGTTTCCACGTCTTACTAGTGCTACTTACGCTTAATGTTTATTAAATCGCTAACACTGCACCCACACATATATAACTCTGGTAAATCACTGCGTAAGAGTCAAGAACACATGTTTAAGAAACTTTGTTAATATTTAATGTATATGCGTTGATTTGTAGGCACTTTGCGAATAATTTCGACGCTGGGTAGCCGCTAATGTCATAATTTGACAAGTATGTATGGTGTAGACGGCTTTGTTAAGCAAAAGGTTTATAATATATTTATTAATTTATTATTGAGATTTTAAACAATGGCGTTGAATGTGTTTTGTGTTTTACCGCGATTTAAGGTTGATTAATTTTATGGAGGACGTTAATTAATGACTAATGAGGATTACGAGATATAAAGTATAACAGTTTTGTGCACTTTGTAAAACTAAAAAAGATAAAATCTGGGACGGGTGTAGGCACAATGTTTGCAATATCTGTTTTTGTACATGAATGTAAGTTTTATTGGCTTGATTGATTCTTTTTAATATTTTTACAAAAAAATTTCACTCAGTGTGTACTTGTATAATTATTTTACTTATATTATAAAACAACCAATAATTTTACTGTCTGTCCGAAGAATATATAATCTGGAGCCATTAGTGGATACCTGCGGCATTACGGCATGACTAAAAAACTACTCAACTATTATAAACAAACCAATTAATATTAAGTACCTACAGAGGCTACATTTAATGTACAGTGTACTTGAAGTCTTAGGACTTTATTCAGAGAGCGCCTGTAGAGTAGGGCCCCAAATTTTTTTCATGATAATTTCATAGAAAAAATGAGGTGTTCGTCAAAGTCTCCGTGTACTTCACGAACTTATGATAAGGCCTCAGATCAAAACATATTCACAAAGCCCAACTATCCAATAATCCAACCCACCATATCTATTTTAATCATCAGAATAATCCGAGCCTGAAACAACACATTTATAAACCACAGACTGCAATTATCCCACGTGACAGCTCCTGCTTTAAACGTAATTAAAGGGCGAAAACGTTGATACAAAATTAAATTAAAGTAAATCACATCACTTCTAAGATTTACTGAGATAACTATGAGCGTTCAACGTAAAATCGAATCAGTGAAGCGCTTTAGCGGTTTTCTGTCAAGGGAGGTATAGCTTGGTAGATATGTGACTAGTCGTAGGCTATGTTGGTACGAGTCGGTTTTGATTAATTTGCTTTGCTTCAATACCCGTAGCATTACGACGTAGAAACAGATAAAATGACAGAATGTCGAGTCATTTTTACCGTTTTAAACATGACGAAGTTTAAATGTAGGAAAGACAGGTTTTATTCTTCAATATATTTTAAAATTATTCGAGTCATAATAGAAATAATTATTAAATAACTTTGTATATTCTTAAAGTCACTTCAAAGTCATAAATATATATTTTTCAAGACAATTTATACAACAAATGAAACAAAAATATGTTTTAACATACTCAAAACTGAACATATTTTATGAATAAAAAACAGAATATTCTAAGAAAACTGTAAGCCTACTCAAGCACAATTTTCTTTAGGAATACTTACATTTACTTAATTACGTTTCTATTCAATTTGGTGTCTAAAAGTATTTATTATTTATATTTTTCAACTTTATTCAGAGTTATTATTTTAAAAACCTAAATTCACACTACATTGCTCTGTTCATTGAATGTAATTTATTTGTCTTCGACTTATTTTAGTTTTTAAATTTTATTTTCTGTGAATTTTCAAATTTTACATTAAAGGACACAATAATATGAGTTTTAAAAGAAAAAATAAGTACAATAGATAATAAAAACATTTCGTTATCAACAGTCTGGTGGTTCAAGTGGTTTTTCTCACGCAAAAATTGCTTCTCAAATAAAATTTGAAGGGTTTTGAAAGTTTTATATTATTAGAAGAAACCCTTCAGAAATATACTTACAACTTTGACACTCGGGTTAAGTGGCGCAGTCACCGGTAAATTGGCGAAGATTTGATAAAACCAATGTTATCTATTTTCTATTTTTCAAGTCTGTATTTTCAATTTTTTGCGTAGAATTTTTATTTTAACATCACGTTTCGTAAAAGGTTGTTTTTTTTTAATAATGGTTTAAGCTGTATTTTTTTAAATAGTTTTTTTGATTACGTATTGAACCTTAATACCTAATTATAAAACACCCTTGACGTTCCTAAGCCAAGTAATTTAAGAAAAATCCCTGCAGAAATCCCGAATACATTTCAATAAAAGCTAACTAAAAAGAAAACTCAGCTAAAAAATTTAAAACGGTTTCCATTAAATTTTTCATAATTAAATTTTCCATTCGCACAAACTAATTGAAAACGGTCCGAAGCGTTTGAATCCTGATTTCATATTTTCGCATTCCAACAGCTTTACGTTAGTAAGTGCGAGAAATAAACGCGAAAATCTCGCAAGCGTCTTAATTTCCCGCGCCCGATTCCGGGATTAAGATCTTGAATCGCCGTTATCCACTGATATAAATCTTTTAACACTCATTCGGGGTTTAACAGATCTTGGCCTGAGTCTCGCTAACTCCTACAACTGCAATTAGCCTTAGTTGCCAAAGTCCCGGTAATCTCGCAAACTGGGCGTTTATAATTTAAATACGCAAATGGGTGTACCGCTTTAAAATAAATGGCATTCATTTCTACACCGTTTTATATTTCTGTAATGTAATATTAATTTTCTCTATTCAATTTTTTTCTACGTATGAAATTGAGATTTACTCAAATCCACAAGGAGAAAACTTTTAATTCAAGCTATTATTTCAAAAATTAAAATTCAACTTTTTACCAAGTACTTAAATCATAAATTAAAAGTATAAATCAAAATTTTAGGATTCGAATTTTAATTTAAAAATAGTTCTACTAAATGCAGTTAGAATTAATACTAAATGAATAACGGTGGGGTCGTTTACTTTTACTTTAAATTTTATTCATCGATGCGTTAAAAGGTAAGAACTTAAGTTCATTATTCAAAATTAATAATCCGCTAAATTAATTTAAATCTAAACTTTCTCAGGCGGCCTTTAGTATGCAGGTACCCGAAAATCGTTTTTACAGGGTGTTTACATTCTCAATTTCATATAATTAAATTTTCTACGAACGCTAGGTTCACTTCGCGCAACTAAGTTTGAAATAACTATAACTTTAAGTTGCATTTTTAATGTTACTTGCTAACTTGCGTTCGTAGCAATCCCTTAAAATATCATAATTGTATTTTTAAGCATAAGTAATGTTGAGTGTACTATGAATTTTGGAAGTCTGATTTTGGAAATCTGATTTTAAAATTACAATGTGTTAGAATATTTTAGCTTGGTAACTTGATTTGAAGTTCGAGTGGGCAAATTCTTGAAATACCTTCATTTATTTTTATGCAGTTTTTTTGCCATCAATCAGAACATCTCTTCATTTTCTTAGGATTTTTTATTTAAATAACTTTTTTTTTTCTTATCATTATTTATTAATACAATTATTTATCAATAAATAGTGATAAGAAAAGTTTTTTCAGAGTTATTTTTAATAATTTATTTATTGACCTATTTCATGAAGTTTAATTTATTTATTTATTATGATAAGAAACGTTATTATTTAATTCTAGATTAAATGTTAATAGGTAATTATTAAACAATTAAAATTATTTTTCGATTTCTTTCTTTTTATAATTAACCGCAAATGAATTCCCTTTTAGGTACATCCTATATAATCTCACAAGGAAACAGTTAAAGGAGCAACAAAATGCGAAGTCAACATAACTAACCCCTTGACTCTCAACCAATAAATCAACCCTAAAACAGCGGTTATAAATTACAGTTATAACTTTATAACAACCACATTTTAAACTATAACAGAACGTAATAAATGAAGACACGCATCGATTGTTTAACGACATTTATAATTAAATTGTTGTCGCTGACGTTGGCATTAGAGGGTTGAAAGATTTAGTTGGCGTGGCGAAGGCTGCAGGGTTAAATGTTTATATTTGTGTATTTAGGGTTATTGTTTACTGTTAAAATTTTAATTATTCTAAAGGTTTGTCCTATTTTTAAAAGCACCGAACACTTAACTACTAGAGATATTAAATTCTAATGCGTCATTTTCAACTTTTCTCACCGATTATGATTTTTATCATTGCATTAAAAAATATTGTAGTCCTATTTTTAACTATATTTAGAACAAATAAAAAAAACCTACGACTTTAACAAAAGAATAATATTTATGTAAAAAAATAAGACACTGCCCCAAGACCACAAACAGAACAACAACAGACACACTTTAATACACTCCCTTAATACAGAAAGCGAAATTAAACAAAATCTACCAGAACTCAAGTAAATTAAGTTTACACAAAAAATCATATCACGCTCTAATTGCCGCCAAGAGATAGCAGAGAACCGAGTTTTGTCCCCTAAAACAATATTGACACTACAACGGTCCCTTTACATCTTGTCTGTTGTTCAAAGCAGATTAATGTTTGCCCGTTTATTTGCCCGCTTCTTCATAAAAATGCCCGAACAGTAGCACGACGAATAAACAGGGGCAACCTTTAATAATGTTCTGCGGTGGATTTTGTGATGTTATCGGTTTGTAATCCTTTCTGTTATTTGTTGGATTGGATTGTTGGTAATTTATTGGTATTTTTACTACAAAACGTTGTACGTTTAAATTATATTTTCACAAAAATAAAAAATAACATGGGTTGCCCTTGTCTATTTTTTTTTATTGTGAAAAGAATATTTAATCATCTAGCTGTGTGTAGCTTTAACAGCGTCTGGACGGTGAGCTATGGCTTGTTAAAATAATTTAAATCGCAAATTTTTACATTTTAAAACGACTTTACTCACACAGCTGAAAGCGATCAGCAGATTTAAATGTCATTAAAGATCTGTCAGTTTCATAATAGCAATAATTACGAAACTAACAAGTTCTGAACGTAGTTATTAAAAGTTAGAAATTATAAACGTTTAAACTTGATTCGTTCCTTTAGTAAAACAGCTTTCATAAATATACTTCTAAGATTCACATACATTTTAATTTTATCATCAAATAAAAATTCCATTTCAACTGCTATTAAAACCGCACAATTTCTCACTCAACAGACTTTTTTCCTTTTAATATATTTGCACGGAACCGGCTAACAATATTGGAAATACCAGGAAATCATAAGAGATTTGGAGTGGTCGGGAGCAAACACTCTAGAGACATAGGAGCCGTAATCTCCGCGTCTGAGGATTTTAATTACTTATTGGAAACTTGTGGCCGGCGGCTGTATGGGAGCTCCTCAGCGCTTTATTGCGAGATTTCGAAACTTGACATCAAATTACGTACCATTGTTTCTCGATTTGATAAGGAAAAGAATTTCGCACTGTGACATTTTGGAAAAAAGGAGAAAATACAAACACATGGTTACAAAAACTAATTTTTATCGTAGTATGCTAGCCATACACCATACTGCCTTTCGTCCAATCGGCATGACGATTCAGGCTTGATCAAATTGGCAGTTTGTCTATATACCTACACCATACTGCCTATCGCCACTATCGCTCAATCGGCATGACATAAGTTTCAGTTTTTTAATGAAATAAAATACACGTTCCAATCGGCTTAATCAAGCCAACCAAAAATTGTCATGCCAATTACATGGATTCCACACTCACACCCACACACGATCAATTCTAACTGATCAAATCGGCAACGTCAAGCCGATTGGACGATAGGCAGTATGGTGTAGGCTAGCAGTAGATTTTCAGTTTTTTATTTACTAAATGAGGTTTACTACAAGTCAACTCCAGCGGCTCGTAGATTAAATAGAAATGGAAGTAAAAGAAAATGGCTTTTACTCGTGACTTAAAGTTTATTTTTATTATGTTAAAAAAAACACTGCTCAATGAAGTCCGTCAGAGTACACCGGTGTACCGGTCTATATGTATACCGAGTTTTTCATTGAATCATATTTATTTCATAACACACCGTGTGTATTTTTCCTATTGCATCTACCAAAATAAAAACAAGAACGGTCGTTAACCTCACATAAACGTTTTAAATCCGAAAATTTTATCCCAAAAGACATTTTTGTAATAAGCCCTCAAACCAATAGTAAGACCTTCTCCTATGTCAATATGATACAGGATGTGATTTTGTCGGCGACACGCGTCAACTTTGCCATGCTTAAGATCTAGAGTGGATTCTTAGACATCAAAGTGATAGGTGGAAACTATTTGTACCTACATGTTAGTATGTGGAAGAGGAAAGGATATAGATACCTAAAGTAAATAGCTAGAGATCATCAGGATATAAAGTTTATGAAAGTGACAGGTAAATGAATATCTAAAAAAATGGACATTGTTAAGTAAATATAAAAAGAAAAGACTGAAGTCTTAAATAGGGCTGTGTTCCAATTTCTTTTTTTATTAATTGTTTGTGTTCTTCAATATTGAATTTTAAACAAAAAATTGAGTATACACAACCAAAACTTCGTCTCCCTCAAAATTAGTTAGAAGAAACAGAAACATAAGCATGTTAAACCACGATTTTTTTTAAATGTGTTAAGGCAGAGCCTTAATTTTATTTTTGTATTCAGAACTCTATGATTTTTTACCTGAATTTTGAAAAATGGTATTCAAAGTTAACACAAATATGAATACGAACAATTTATTTCTAAAACTTCAAGCTATGAACTTAATTTTACTTGCCCACCTTAAAATAAATATTTGTGTAAAGTTGCCATTTAATCTATTTACATAATCCCTACTGAACTGTTTTTATGATAGTTATGAGTACATTTTGCTCTCAATATTTCAGAAATGATGAGGAAAATCATGAAAATTCGTTGCAAAATTATTCTAAAGTAACAGCGCGGTCAGACAAGAAAATCAATTTTATTAATTTTATATCACAGTGTTTAGAATTTGACAACACTTGTTAATGTCATATTTCATATACAGGCTGTATTTTTAAAACTTGTGTGTGTTTATAGAAAGAGACTCATGTATGTGTGTGTGTGTGTGTTACTCAGTGCCAATGACTTCTTTCAATACAGGTTTGCAAATATTAACATTGGGCGCTTTGATCTTAAGCAGTCGACGCTCATTTCGTTACAACGTGTGCTCTTAATTAAGTTCAAACAAGACGTGCTAATCGAACCGAGTATGTCGCAGGTATTTACTAAACTTGGAGTTTGATGAAGTCGGAGAGAGAACTGCACCAATTAATGTTGGTAAATAACTAAATAACTTTCACTGTTTCCTTTGACTTAGATGCTTATGATCTTTAATTAATTTAATGGATATACAAACATTTTTTTTTATAATCTTGAATTTTCATACCGGAAAAATAAAGTGGTATATCTAATAATATAATCTATGGAAATCATTTTCTGCCTTTTGCTGTAAATGTATTGTAAACTTTGTTTAGTATATTCTATGGTACTCGTATTACATAAGCGGGTTTCTCCACAAGCAGTATTCTTCAACCCGTTAAAAAAATGTTGAGTTTTCAGGAAATTGCGTAAAAAAAATAAGTTATTTCAGTCCATCTAAAAAAATATCTGTAGTTAATTATAGCAATGAACACTATTTAAATAGTCATTTTGGTGTACGGTAAGCTCCAGATAAAGCTAACCCTGATACTAATATCACTACCAAAGAAGGTTAGATTTCTCTGAAGTTTACTGTACAATACAGTACAAATTCTGTTTTGTTCTAAACTTTCTGAAAATATTAGTATAGGGCCACTTAATCACGCGAATAATGTATCATTGATTGTGAATGCTCGCATAACTTCATAAAAATATCAAATTACCAACATCTTAGTCAAATTCGAAATTTAACAATTTATTACTCAACTGTAACATTATCTGATAGGTTACCTTTAGTTTATTTACCTCGAAATATTGGCAAACAAGCAGAGGTATCGTTTACAAACTTAATTTAAACGTTAATTTTCAGTGTCTACAACATCGAGAAACATCTGCTCTACAAATATTTTAGTATAAAATATGATCATGGTTAGACCACAAGGTAACTAAAATATTTAACACAAAATACCAGACCAGACCTTGCAGAACCTTTAGTAACAGTATTTACTATTTGAACATAGGACACCTTAAAATAAACAGTCAGATGTAATTATTTCGCCATATACAGGCTGTTTTTTAAACTCATATCTCACTTTTGCGACCCGTACCCTTACTGTGATTAAACCGTAAACAATTTTTGTTCTGTCATCAAATCAATGTTATCCATCATTTGGTTCCTGTATTCAAGAACAATATAAATAAAATTTAAAAAAAAAAACTTAAAATTAAAAACCATACCCTAATGACCTCAAAAGTAGGTACTGCCTTCTAAATCAAGCCTCTATTATTCAATCTTCATACTGGAGCGGTATAAAAATGGTAATTAATAACCCTTTGTATATGCCAAAAATAAAACCAAGAGGGTAAAAAAACTGACGGAACCGCAAAGGGCCAGACGATTGTTGGGTTGAACACAGTAAGAACATAATCATTCACCATTTTCATCAATCATTGATAATATTCCATATGTTACATAGGAGGTATAACATACACAGATCATAATCATCATGATAAAATCACTTCGTACATAAATCTCAAACAACAAACACTAATACCAAAACACGCTATTGCGGTAACAATCTATATCACTTACAGCAAACCAAACAGAAATTAGTCCTGAAACCATCAAACAAATCTAAATAGCAGTCCATCAATATTACTCTAATGCTACTCAATCAACCCGTGATCCAGGGGTAGTCAACCGTCTGATTGGCAATTAGTTTGCAACCTGCAACCAGCCAGGTGTCTGCAACCTGAGTCTAAAATCCCTTTTGTCTAATGCAATGCCCCATCAGCATTTACTAAACAGCTCTTAGCTACAATCGAAATCGAAAACGAGATAGGTTTTTGTTTTTTCTTTTTCTATATCCCTAAGTAGAATTAGAAAGAATGAAAAAACTCAATTTGTCGAGGACTATAGTTTCGCTTGCAGCTTTGATTGTATTAGAATATATATGGTCGATCAATTCTGATTGTTTTCTCCTCCTTATGTTTACGACCCTGCTTTTTAAATACCTCTAAGAGAGGATAGAAATCCTCTCTTAGAGGTATTTAAAAAGCAAATATTCACACATTACATAATATTATAATTTTTCAAACAATATTTTTAGAAAAGTGGAGCAAATCGGATGATATTAAAAGGAGTTTCATACATAACTAGCTGACCCCGCGAACTACCTACGTAGCGCCACAGAACTACATCAATTATTACAAAAAAGTGATAAATGAAGAACCGCTCGACTGATTTTGTGGAAATTTCACTATACATTTGGTTTGGTTAGGTGAGCCCGTTCTTGAGTAATTAAATTACAACGAAAAGTGGCATTGATTTTTATATTCAACACCGTTTCCCCCGCTCTCCCTCTTTAAATTTTATGCAAAAAGAACTAGCCTAATAGTAGAAGTAATAGTAAACTTCTTCAGGTCTTATATATCTCTGAATTTATACTTTATATTCATCAAAACCGATTCAGCGATTTAGACATGAAAGCATGACAAACAAAAAAACTCAATTTATTATAATATTGCTCAGTATTAAAACAAACCAAGTAAAAAACCCCGATTCGAAATGTATAAATAAACAGATCTTTATAATTTGTTTTTAAGTCTAGACATGTAAAAACGATTTGTTAACTTCATGCGAAATTAGGAACAATTTTCAGCGTAGCATTTAAATGGATTTGTGAAAGTTAGAATAATATTTTGCTGAATGATGAATATTTCGTTTAGAAGAATAAATTAGTATTACAATTTAAATGGAGCTGGTAACATTCAATTAACATTTTTTTTTAACCAGCTATAATGCTTTTAGATCATCGTAGTACCATCTCCTAATGAGTAAGGCCAAAACTAATTTAATTTTAAACTTTTGACTTGGTCAGACCTATTGCATGCCCTGTGTACAACAAGCGTCATAGAAAACTAAACCCTTTTTGAAGCTAGCCGAAGCGACTTGCCACCACAATTTGTGTTTTCTTCAAAGTAACAATGCACGATGCTACTGGCATATAAACTAAAGATAAAGGGCACAAAAAAGATTCATCTGAGTTTGTTTCGACTATTTTTCGCCAGAATTGTCAGATTTAATACTTCGGCATAGCTGCGATGTAAAAAAATACGGCAAGATAAAATTTTAAACCAAAAATTAAATCTAATAATTATGGTTTCTTTAAAACGCCACATTGCCGAGATGTTTACAGTACTCATTTAGATATATATTCCTTATATCTCAGAAATTAAGATCATATATTGCAAAATCCATTTTATATTTTAGTTTTCCCTGTATTACAGCATACATAATGTAAATACTACAAGAAATTAGTAGTGAAAACGGCCTTTACTAAAATAAAAAAAAATGAACAGCAGGATAAAACTATCATCTTCAGACACTTAAATTAGAATCAACCCCTCCAACACACTATTATGCAAAATATAGCCCCCAAAATATTATTAATACCCCACATATTCCGTAAGTACCTATCTTCATATGGGCACCTCCAAATCCTTTGTTCGATAAGATTTCAGGCAATTATCTTAATCGGATTACGTTCATTGGGTACCGTGACGTCACTAAGCAACAACCACTAAAGTAATCCCACTGTACTTAATTGCCCCCATTTGAAGGTTTGCCCCTAATTCAAGGTATGCCCCAATAAATGTGGAAGGTACCTTATTGTTGACCCGGAAGGGAAATTCGGTAGACTCGGTGACGCGTCTTTGGTAGGTATTTCCGCGTATTAGTGATGTCATCATCCATCTTTACAGGGATGAGTCACTTTTATGTTGTTACAGTTTTGTTGTTGGAATTTACGTAGGTTCTTTTAACTAATTTTCAGGGAAAAAGTTGTAGTTTGTTGTAATCTCAAAGTCATGTATGTAGAAGTAATAAAAAACAAATATGGCATGCATTTTCTTGTCGATTTAAGCCCTTAATCCGCAGAAGTCTAACTCACGGGAAAAAAAATATCACATAAAAATTGAGTAGGTACGTCGAACCAACTCCGCTTGAGCGGAGTTGCATGTTCGAAATGGTTGATTGGTAACTCGAACCGTCCCGCGTCCGCATGTTCTCTTTGAAAAGAGAGGTGTTAACACTTCAACTAAATCCAAAACACTCATAACTCCACAAATCCACTTTCAAATTCTTCAAATCTGTCGTAAAAATATCATTACTTTTGCCAGCAGCTAAATATCAAATAATCCTTTTCAAAATTACATTAACATCAAAAAAATCCACGGCTTTTGAAGAAAACGAAAGTAACCAATTTTCTTAATACCATTTAAGTACTCAAAAAGAACTGATACCTCGCCTACTTAATTACCTTTAACATAAGGTAACCTTTTAAAAGGGCACAGGTCGTGGAGTTGTTGACATGTCTTGTGGGCAATGACATCGCAGCGAATGCCATGAGCTTATCCAGATCTCATGTTTTCAATATGCGAAATAATCCTTTGATCAGTCCTAAAATATGTTCGTTGTTATCCTTGAAGAAACAGAGGTAAAATAATACGAGGTTATTTTGGATATACGGGCTTGTATTTGCCTTTATGATTTGTGTAAGGTACATGTTATTTGGAGTACAATAGGTGATTACAATTTCAATTTGTTTGAAGAAATTTCATTTATCTCAATAAATATTGAATTTAAAATATTTTAACGAAAAAGGGATGATGTCTGCCGAGTTTGTGGAATTTTCTGAATTACTTTTTCTCTAAATATACATAGATAAAAATATAGATAGATAGTTTTGTTACAACCTATATTTTTAAAACAAATCTAAAAAAAAAAGTCATTACTTTGACAATTGGCTTTGAACTGACAGTATCAGTGAACTCTTTATACAACTCTTCAAAAGCAGCTGCAAGATCGTAATCACAAATTCACAAAACTTACTGATATGTTGACAACACAAAGACTATTCAGGCGCAAAACATGGCCGAGCGATCCCGATGTGCCCCGAAGTGCACCGAATCACCCCGAACGCAACAGATGAAGCCTATATTGATAAAATGACAAAACCAAATGCGTAAAGACTTAACCCTCGGTTCGCGAGTGAAGAATTAGACACGGTTCATTGGTTTCTCAAGAGGTGATGGAACTGATTGGCCGGCTCAACTTAACAATACACCCTGTAGACGGCGAACAAGATTATAACCTCGCGATTGAACATTCAAAATTACACCATATCCTTTGCTAGATAGAGTTGAAGGTTCTCTGGTGTGGGGTGAGTGTGGTATTTGGACTATTGACGAAGAATCATCGCATCTGCTTAGCCGGATTTTATGTTTCATTGATTGGCATTGTTAAGTCCGCGCAACGGTAATACGCCCCCTCAAATGTTTATCAGAAGATTTTGAGTAAATAGACACAATTATTTGATAAGGTTCGTTTTTTGACAAGGGTTGGGTTGAAGTATCTCTTGTGATGTGCTTTAAAAATAAAAGTAGGATTGTTATGTCCAATGTTCAATACTGTATTTGATTTGTTATTCGGTGGCTTAGCATCAAGGCTTGCTTGTTAAGATAAATCTGACTCAAAAAATCAAAATTTATAAAAAGTTTTGAATTTTTCTCTAATAATATGGAATGGAAAAGTGGTCATGTATCGAAAGAAGTGACTTAGTTCTTCTACTTAGGTAGACTACTGACTTCTAGTAGGGCTGTGTTATTTTATGGAAAAAATTTGACGTTAATTTGATGGAAAAAATTTGTTCCTCGAAAGACCACCTCTAGCGTACGAAACACTAGAGATGCTATTTCATGTTCCATACAATAAACGCTCATAGTTCAGTACGCTGCACTTAAATTAAATCTTATGAAAAGACCTCAGAACTTTTTAATACAGACATAAATTATAAAATACCTTTCAATAAAGTCCTATCCAAGAGAAAAACATAAACGAATTTCTAAGCTTAAAACCATACTTAATTTATCTCTAAAGCCACGAATGACATTAATAAAATCAAAGCGAATGTTTCGGTCAAAGCTCGTGTTTGCGTCAGTTCGCCGGGGTGATTTGACATTCGATGGACATTCGCTGTCCGCTGCAGTTTCTATTCCCTCCCTATTAGTTATGAATGCCTGGTACATATCGCGATGTATTTACGTTTGCTGTGGTTAGTTTGTAATTAATTTATGGTCTCGGTTTTGGGTGGAATGTAATGGGATAGTGCTTATTAGTTCTATTTTACAATAAACTAGCGGCTTTTATTATTCGCTAATTTCTGATATTCTATAATCAAATCTATTGATGACTACCGGGGTCGCGAACTGTCTAAACTGGTAACAATGACCCTGGAACGTAAAGGGCTATTGTAGGAACACCGGGGATTTTAGTCAATAGGGCGTACCTCTAGGGCGGACGGACTCATGTCTTATCACGCTAAAAAAATACGTTAATTTTACACAATTACCGTGGTAACAAGTAACCCGCTGTCGACTTGTATTTTTTAGACATTTAATATAAAACGCAAGAAAAAATAATAAGAATATTGTATACAAAATCCAATGGAAGTAAAAAATAATAAAACCTTTGTTATTTACATTGAAAACAATTGTAATGTATGTCATTTACTTCCAAACAAGAATCACGCCAAGATTATGACAATAAATAGGTGGCTATGTGCTTACCTACTCACTCATGACATACAAGGCTAATAAAAGCCAGGGTACAATCACGAACAATAATAACTTCCACAATAGTAACACAGTAACATGATGCTTACAAGTATTCCATGATACAACACATGTGTACAATCGTGCGGAAAAACATAATAACAATGTCCTTTCTTCTGTATTTAATAGACGCAGAAATAATGCACAATGCGCTTATTATATCGCCTCAAGAGGGGAATTATTATTGTACTCACGGTCCTACATATTTTGTTTATTGTACTGTACTTGTGTGCGTGATGAGAAATTGGATACTTAAAGGGGAATGAAACTGGTCGAAAGATTAGTAAGTATACTGACCAGTTATTTTTATTCAAAACTGACCCCTAAACAATTGAAGCTAAGATTTAGAAAAGATTAAAGTTGAATCGAACGTACTAATTTGTATTCATTCTTTTGGTGTATATTGTACAATACAATGAACAAAAATAAGAACCCGAGAAAGAGTGCCCCTCCGGATTACCACAGTAAACAAAATAGGGTAAAGTTATTTCAAATCGATAAAATCTCGTTGAATAAAAAACACTGCTTTGTGCTTTTTTTTATCGTAGTAAAATCATCAAATGAGTCCTCCTACCCCGGGACAGAGCGGGAGGGACTGTCAGACTTGTACTGACTAAAATCCACGGTGTCCTTCAATAGCCCTTTATGTTCCGGGGTGACGGTAAAGAAATAAGTCCCGCGACCAAATAAGTCCCGCGACCTGCTTTGTGCCACTTAAAACTTTTATCATGGAACTAAAAATACCATTTTGTTATATTTTAACCTGTTGATTACTTTAAATTAAACAGGTGTCATAAATAATTACATATTTCTCTATTTAAGGGAAAAAGCCCGTCAGTTGCAAGTCTGAGTTGCAATCATTTTGCAAGAGCATCTTCCACACAAAAAAAAACACCTACCACAAAGCGTTTCAAACGAGGAATGGAGAATTTCGGCTTGCAAGTGTGGATTGCAATGGCCTAGTTGGTTAAGGCGTTCGAATCCCACTTGCAATCGGAAATTTTTCTTTCCTCAAAAATCATCTATAGAAAAAAACACGTTCGCAATTCAAAAACCACCAACCACTCACCGCTAACTCAATACCGTTCCCGTTTCAGACTTTCAAAAGACTAATAGCTTCCTTTCAAAGCAAAATCATATACGAACATTGTTCCAACTAAGCTAATTACTACGTTTTAATGGACCAACGTTATTGACGACCAGCCATGGGCATTAATTGTATACAAAGTTACCTTTGTTGCGAGCAATATAATTACGAGCAATAGGCCACCACGGTAGACAAGGCCTTTAATGCTCGCCCTGTGTTTAGCAGATCGGCTATTTGGTATCACAGTGTTATGTGTCAGCTTCCGTGAACGTATTATAGTGTGGATGAGATTTATAAACGGGCAAGTGATTTTATTGGAAGCACTTCTGTTGATGGTTGTACTTTTATGTGAAATGGTAGATTGGCAGTTTGATAAAATTCTTAAATAGGTATGTAATAGTTTACTTCCACTTTTTTTTTTTCTAAATTGAATTGATGTCATTCATTCTTCTTTTATGGCACCATTGTTTTTCAACATGATTGGAATAAACTTACAGCTTATTTATGTTGTGTATTTATTATGTCATCTTTGTCACTCTTAACTCGAATCTAACTCATATTTTCAGTCGCTTATAGCAGTATCATCGTAACTTCTTCAGTTGCCCAAAAGTTGCGCAACAGTGTCCCTCCATAATACGTACACCGCCAAATGGTATGGGTGTTTACCAAACACAATTATTACCCGTGTCCATTTTGGAATATGAGATTTAAGGCTCAATTTAAATGAATTAGAAACTGGAGTGAGGTCCTTTGCCCTCAGATAGGAGATTTGATTCCAGGACCGACTTCCAAACCATTTACAAGTAATTTGAGTGGGGCCTTGGTACTGGTTAGCGATAATTCGATCGACGTAGGGAGAACGCTATAAGGTAATTACTCAAAAATATACAATGGAGTGGCTATTTTGTAGGGCAAACTGTTCTTTAGCATGGAAGAAACGTATTAGGTATATTTGTATTTTCTGCCCTCCTTTTTGTAGTTGAAATCTTCATATTTTTTCACTATTGTTCTAGATAATAAATCTGCTCATAGAGCTCCAGTTTTAGAACTAACCTTACAATTTAAACAGTCCAGATTTTTCTAAACAACTTTTTTCTCAAAAATTCTATAAAATGTGACGACACGGTTTTAAAATGCCTGAACACATAACAGGTATCGTTTGCTAGAGATTAACGTATGATTCGCACACAATACACACAAAATAGCAAAGAACGTGATTGGTTTAATCAGACTGCTTGTAATTGAACATTTCCTATCTACCCACACGTGAAAACCCCTAATTTTCTCGAAAATTAGAAACAAGATTTTAGATTAGGGGTCCGAAATCTCAAGTATAAATGACAATAGGCCAAATCAACTATTAACTAGCCGTTTACGTTCGATTTAGGATGTACTCGGTCAGTTGGCGAGTGAAACCGTGGGGCGTAACAATAGTGTCCCCAACAGAACCCGGGGACGATTTAAACAAGGGTTTTTGCCCCAATTACTTACGGATGCGTAATTATTTCCACCAAGAAATAGTCGTGGAGAGATAAATTTTGGGTGCGATAGTTGTGGATATCGCAATGTTGTTTGTTTCGTACGTTTTTAGCAAATTTTGTTTTATTTAGGTACTAGTTTTAATGCCAATTTATTTAACGTAAATGAAATAAAATGTAACGTTTCGATGATTACTTCAATTACTAATCCTATTTATTACAGGGAAATATGAAATCCCTTAACAGAAATAATAAAAAAAAAATCTTTCATATACTTTCTAGTTTTCAATCAATGATAAATAGTGGGCAAACTACAAAATAGCTATACTTGATAATTATAATTTTGTGTGAAAAAAAAACCAAATACGCACAAAATAAAATCAAAAGCCATTTCACAGCTTTCCAATAAACTCGAACTAAAACTCACCGCTAACCAGATATTAAAAACCCATAATCCACTCCGACTAAAAGTTAAACCACGGTGAGAGATTGCCTCTTCACAAGTTCGCGTTCCATAACTACGCTGGTAAACATTAATCAGTGGTTAAATAGAACCTTTACCGCTCGGAAAACTCGTGCTTTTCACAAATGCTTCCAATCAGCCAGTGGCCTTTCATTTCCAACAATGGCGTCGGATAAAATGCGAAATAAGATCCTTAAGGCCTTCGTCCACGGTGGTTAGCGATGCTCTAGCGCGTTTGCCACATTAACATCGCGTGACTTAAGCGTACTTTACGCACTTGTGCTACTTCTAAAGATTCTATCTTTCGTTCGTTCACATTTCAAATTAAAATTCAAACATCTCAGTTATTTTTGTATTTATATTAAATCACGTTTACATCTCAAATGATGAGTCAGTCACTCATCAATTAATTATTATTATTTATATTTAATCACGTTTACATCTCAATTGATGAGTGACTTTAATTCAAGATCGTCGCGATGTATGATCGTGGTTGCGTGGGCATAGTGACACAGCAAGATTTGCATTGTGATTGTATTGTGACAGTTTTATGTTTAGCATAATCAGTCCATATTCCTTCTGCAGTGAAACAGGCCTCCTCTTTATATGAGAATACACTACACTACATGGACCAAACGTTGATTGATCGGTGTCATATTATGTTTTCGAATTTTAGGACATCCTAGTTTCCTTGGATGTTTTTGCTTCACGTTTTAAAATAAATGCAGAGAACAAATTAATTAATTAAAAAGTAATGTACCAGCTTGCACTGCTCCCTCCGGTAGGTTTTTATCGCTACAGAAAGTTGAGGTGGGCGAGGAGCCTTAATGAAAACTATAGTCTGCTGAAACTACCCTCGTATTAATCTATTATCGTTAAATCGGCTGCAGACGCTATTAACGGTTTTAACGATATAATTTTGACTGTAGTTTAGAGCCATTTAGAGATCTTTTTTAATCTTCTGATTTAGTTCTGTGTAATTACTTTTTTGGATTAATGGAACCAATTTACTTGGGTTTGGTCTTTCTTTGGGTTTGGCTAGTTATAGTAGAACGTTTTAGAACAGCTTTTTTATTTCTAGTGTATAATATATAATTATTAATAGATAACTAATTGTTTTGATTAAATTTTAATAAGATTCTACGCAGCAGGACAGCATTACGTAGCCTTATATGTTTTAGATTATTATAGATTAATGGGAGGTTTACACAGGTCGATTTTTCAAATTTACATAGAAATCGACCCGTATAAATTCTCCTTAAGTAGTACATTATAATCAAAAAGTTTGGGGTTTTATTTAGTGATTTTATAAGTTAACATTTTTGATGAATTACAATATTTTAGTAATGTTTCGTGAAAAGCTCAAGATATAAAAAGAGAACAGGTACAGAAAACTATTAAAAAGTGTTTCTTCAAGAAAAACTTGAAAAAAAAAACATTTATGTTTAATAACACAAATCCCAATTGCTTTAATTCTAGTTCTGTAGAACAAAATAACGCGTCTCTCATTTTATATTGTCTCACCGTAATAACTCATTCCGTACCTAAACTGTCCTTATATTTCTTCCACAATAAGCTAGGAGTCAGACAGGCTTAATCGTAAATTAATAATACTCAGACGACCATCTTTTTTACTCTGTTCTTGTATGAAAAACAATGCTGGTATTCGGAGACAAATCTTAAATATTTAAAGACATGTGAAACAGCTTTTTCCTCTCTCAACATTACTTTTTCAGAAAGGTAATTAGGATTTTTAAACAAAGCTGTTCACTACAGCTGTGTTAAGATTTATTTGTATGACTTTTTAGTTTTTATATTTTCATGCGCTTTTCGTGTTGGTAGCTATAATTGTATAAAAATTGGACAGTGATTTAGGTGCGGTTGTCAAAAGAAAGATATAATTATTTTTTTTACTTAGGTACTTTAAAATATTCGTGTGTTCTCGAAAGGGTTGGCAGAGATACTCTTAATACCTACTTACATCTCTAATTAATAGTTTTTTAGTGTTCCGTACCGTACCCTATGGGTGAAACGATACCCTATTTCTAAGACTCCGCAGTCTGCCCGTCTCTTTAACTGTCCATTTGTCACTAGAGTGTATCTCATGAACCGTGGAAGTAAAAGATATAAAATTTTGACAGATGATGTATTTCTATTGCCGTTATAACAATAGATACGAAAAAACAAAAAAAAATGGGCTCCCATGTCTCCCAAATCTTGATCTCCGTGCTTACATATCTGTAAAAACAACTGTGTGTGCGCGACTCCGACGGGGACTTGGCCGGTTTTTTCTATACAAATATGAGCACGCCACTCAAAAATAACAAAAGCATACCGTATTGTATGATAACATAAAACTTTTCCGAGGCTTTGACGGCTTGCGGCCGGAAATGGAAGGGACAAGGGCAGCCGTATCCGGTCCGGAGGGGTCGACTGTGACAACTAAGCAAAAACAATCTAACAGGCCATATTGAAAGGAAATTAACGTACGTAAATCATTATAGTGGGTATACATGTTGACGATAACTTATTTACCTTTGAAAGTCCAGTCTTGAAGGATTGAGAGATGTTTTTTCTACTACGAAGTAAATATACGACCAAAGGCATACAATATTAAAAATACTTGACAGTGTTGAAAAGGCTTTGATCTACGATAAAGGAAGATTAATTTGATTGAATATCTTAGTTTTAATCCTATTACATATAAATGTGAAAGTTGGTGGAGGAAAGATAGATGTTTGTTAGTCTTTCACACAAAACTACCGGACGGATGTAGATAAAGTTTTGTTAATAAACCTTAATTAAGACATTGTATACTTATTCACAGTGACGTGATGTGGGACAGTTACCAAATTTTATGCGGGTGAAATCGTAGGCATAAATAAGCTAATAATGTTTATAATACACAGAATTTCTATTAAATCCCAAGTCCATCAAATAAATATCAGCCACCCTTTAATTCAAATAAGGAAGCGAGACCCAGCTGTTTACATAAAAAAATAATATTACAGAAACGACCACGAGAAATCCTTTAAGCACCCCCACTACCTTCGCTTTCAAATAGCAAATGACGCCATCGAGTAAATCTTCAGATCTGAACAAATAATGTCCTCCATACATCTCTGGCTACAACTTAATACACTGGACGGATCAAAGGACCACACACGGAAACGCTGCGAGCTTAGAATAAACCAATTATGAGTGAAATATTAGGGATCAGTCCGCCCCATGAAAGCCTTTGATCACACGTCGCTAACTGCTTATATTTCTTTCCGGCCTCAAGCGAGAAAGGAGAAGCCACCAAAGACCGGTCAAAATATAAGCGAAACTCTTAATAAATTACAGAAATTGGTGGCCACGAGACTAATACCCCCGGTATGGGGAATAAGCCGGTCATAACGTCGGTTAACTGCGCGTGCCAAGTAATCATTTTCGGACAGGATATTTACTTCCGTCTGTTCTCCTGATATACGACAACTGCTCCGCTTATTAAAAGGTTCCGTGTTGAGAAAATAGTCCTGCTACTGCAAATAAAGAGCACCTAAATCATATTGTATAACGTAATGAAGTTGAGCGCGGAAAGTAACAGAATATCGAATGTAAATAAATTAAATGCGATCAGTGCGCTGACGGCCATCGCTCCATTTTCAATTAGAGTGAAAGCTGGGGACGATATGGATATTTTACGAAATGGGAAAATAATCGAATTTCAACTGAATAATGAGAGGACCCTCGGCGTACGTCGATGAATGCCGACCAGGAGAGCATGCGACACAAAGGGTATTTAACTCGTACTTAGTACTTTTTGTCCGCCACCCCCCGCCGCGCCCACCCGGCCCCAACGCGATTATATTGTCGTTATCGCCCTATAACGTATGCAGAATAAAACATGTATTATCTATATTGCCAGCATCCATTTACCCGGTTTCGTCCGCTGCTAATCCTTTGATTTATAATAGACCGTTGAAATATAGCCGTTGGCCGCAATATATTTAAATTATTCCAACAGTCAATTAACGAGATAGCTTTTGCCGCGATGTAGGTCGCGATGTTCACCGGGATGTAACAACTGAATTTGTACACAAAGTTATTAAATGCGAATTTGCGGTTGACTAAACAATTTTGTGTGCGGGTTATTTAATAAAACCCCGTGTATGCGTAAAAGTTGGAGGAATATCCGCGTGGCTACATACACCCGCGCTTATTAGTGAAGTCAAATACACCTTTTTAAACTACGCCCCCGGGGTATTGCGTCGTATATTTGAACAGGCAAATTCCCTACAAACATTCTATTGATACAAATCATTTTCGAGAGGGAGGACTATATTTCACCGGTGGTTTTTGTTGAGTCAACGCAGGCAGCAAAGTTAGTTAACTAACTTTTTCGCGTTTCGTTAAAAAGCGGCGAGGATTAATGCGGGCGTCGGTCGTAATACTTATTTACAATAATCCGACTTGTGGGAGAGCTCCGCATGAATTGTTAGAATAAATTTTGTTTTCAGACGTGTTCTCCACTAGGGCTGGATTACGGTCGCACGATTTATCGATATTTATTTGCTCGAGACTTTTTTCTTAAATTATTTGCACGTTAGTTACAAGTGCCCACTTGTTTTAACTGTCTTGGGTTTAGTTTTAAAGTTTTTTTTTATATTTAAAAACATGTGACTTTATTTATGAGCTCTTTTTAATTTCCAAGTTTAAGTTTATTGGTCTCATAAAATACATTAACTTTTTTTAAAAACTGCAATGTTTTTGATTATTTATAAATTACTAGTAACATAAAATGCCAAAATTTGAACATTAATTTCTTCATCGACAGCGAAATGAGACATTAAAACTATCGATACCCCAAAACTATACAAGCACATCACTATAAACACCTACGTATGCAGATCGTAAAACCGCGCTTTAAAAATTAGATACGTGTTCGGCGCACGATGCCCTTTTTTAATCCCCAAGACTTCTCCATAATGATACGTCCATTCGTATGGATATTCGGTTTATCTTCCTACTTACCTTCGGATCCTAGAATCGGGAGCTTAATTAAAGGTCTTTGGGAAATATGGTCCTTTTCTCCCCTTTTTCTCCTTTTTTGCATTTGGTTAATTGGTATGGACATTTTCTGTATATTTCTGTATTTATTCTGTTGCTTACGTGTGGGTCTTACACCTGTGTCTTAAGCGATAATTGCTTTAATCCTTCTTGAAATGAGACCCCTTTATAATGCGAACATGATTCGTTATGTTGCATGTTTTGGTGACCAGGTAACAAATATACAAAACACTTTAATGGTATTGATTTGATAGAACTTTTGGGACAGAAAACTGTCTAGTAGTAAACTCGTATTAGCTTTATTATGTTTTAGGATAATCCTAAAAAAACCTAGTTTCTATCTTAGACCAAACTCTGAATGTGACCAGAACTGCGGGCGAAAAGGCAAACAGTCACATGTTCAATTGAGCATATTGTGCAAAGGCAATTATGCTACCGTAATAAACTCTATGAAAACGCGTCCATAGACACTACCAAAGTCCTAATTTGCCGACATCTTCGAAATTAAACTTTTTATTTACAAAATATCAACATATTGTTAAACTCACGAAGTTACTTAGCTGGTCATTTATTTCTTAGATAAAAACCATCTTTAAAAAAAGCGAAATATAAAACCTTCAATATACTGAGTCCCACTCGAATAAATAGACACGATATCCTATATTACCATATTACCTACGGCTAATCAGAAACGGGGTGGATACTAACATTTGCATACCTCGACGGGAAACGTCATGATTAACATTTTTATTAAACAAGGATTAGCTGTAATCCTTTTTTATTCGACAATTAGTGCCCTTATCATGGTGGGCAACGTCGTAAAGAGTTGAAATTGCCACCTATCGCCTGAGCAATTAACTAAATTGCTCTAACGCCAGAGATAACCAACGTTTAATTACAGTTTGACGGATTTTTTCACAATTTTCCGTCAGCTTTATAAAGTGCTAATTGAGCTACGGATTTTGAAAAGAGAATCTTTATAACTGTTATACCTACCTTCAAAAACAGTGTTTTATAAACTTCAATAAAATTTCGTGAATAAAAATACGTTAAAGTTTTGGCTGATTCTGAACTTTTTTATAAGTTAATTTGATTTTTGCAAGTAAATTGGATGTTTTTTGCTTCAACGATATTTTTCTTCGTCTTTACAAATGTTACGGGCTTCTTTTAAAAACAGTATTAGTATGAATGAGATGAAAATAATCGAATAAATACATGAAAATTAATGTCATTACATTTGCGTGTTATTTGAAAATTCAAGACTTTCATTAGTCTATTATGACTTAATTATATCAAATAAACTTGATTACTTTTTACCAAATTTACTTTCATTTATTTATTTTTTAATATAATATAATGTACTCACGCTGGAATAAACTATATTTTAACCGAAAGAAATAATAATAGAAATAATTATGACTGTTATGTATGTGTTAGACGGCAGGGCTAGCGCAGTGGCTGAGCGATTACTGCTGAGCTGCGTGTCGAGGGTTCGATTCCCGAACGGAGCAAATATTTGTATGATCCACAAGTAGTTGTTTCGGGTTTGGGCCTTTGTGTTAGTAAACGCACCCACGACACAGGAGAAATTCCTAGTGTGAGGCACCCTTTTTAAAATTAAAATAAACACACAAAAAAAAAAAAAAGACAAGGCCTTTTATTAGTCATTAAATTATGGTGAGCCCTATTATGATTAGATATGTGTAAAAAGTTTTTGTAAGCTCTAGAATGCTTGTTTGCACCCTCTTAAATTTCACGGAGAATTTAAGCATGAAAATGTTACTTTACAACAAAATTATGCGGTTTTGAACGTGTGGTGTAAATATTTTATTAAAGTATTTTGTTAATTTATAGCTTAATTAATTCATATTTCAAATACTCGTGGTGTTGTGTGGTATCTTATTTTTGGAGCTAAAATCTTTATTAGTGTTAGGTATTTTAGTTTTTAAATTGTTTAATCAAAATTTAATTATTTTTTCTCCTATAACTTCAAAAATAGTTTTAAAATATTTATTTGTAAATGCGGATTGATTATCTCTGTATTACAAGTTTAAATTAATAATAATAATATAAAGAATAAATTTGAGATGTATTTATGATAAAAATTAAAAAAATACAAGGCGTTAAAAGGGAGGTAATCTAAATATAGACTGAAATTTTTTGTTGAATTCTTTATATTATGTTTGTTCTTATATAAGTAATATAAATTATTCAATACCTATTTTACAAATACAAGTTACCTATAGGTAATAAAAAAAGACATTGGTAGACATTGGTAACTCCTTTGAGTGATAACCATATTTTTTTACACCTTTAAAAACCTCATCTTCGAAACATGTTCAGATACGTTTTCTGCTTCAAGAAATCCACGTAGGTGCACATCGCAATGCAATAATCCCTAAACACGATATGACGTACGTATCTCAAGAAATCCTTCAAAGGATTGTTTTATTTTTCACATTTCAAGGAGCCTTTGTATATAAAATTCTTCTAGAAATGTCGATAACCTTCAAGACGCGTCTGATTTATTCGAACCGCACACCTGCACAACGCTATGCCTTCGGTAAGGCGTAAGGCGTACGACTTCTTTCTATCAAAAGTTATACACAACTCGCGAGCGATTTGTTTAGATGCAACAGGTTAGATGTAGAAGTTTAAATTGTTTTAAAATATTTAGTATTTGAAACATGCGAAAATTTAAATAATTTAGTGCATTTTATACAGCCCCTAAAAACCTTACCTGAGTTTTATTTATTGTTCTAAAATCATTCAAAACCTTGTATTTCCTTTGATTTACTCTTTGATTTACTCTTAAAATCATCGTCAGGCACTTAACGGCCTGGCTTTTGAACTGAGTATACCAAGCACAGACGTGACGCACATACTTTGTTCTTTTTTAATTCTTAATATGCACAAAGCCGTGAGCAACAGCTATAGTTACCAATAAAGGACACTAACATAACTGAATATCGGTACCTAAACCACAGAACTTATACAATATGAGGGTTGGCATCCGTTCGAGTTTACCCGGATTTGTCCTAGTTTAGAGGGTGCCGGGGAGCATCCGGGGAGGACTTCATATGTAGCCCGGGTTTAAAAATTCATCCCGACGCAGCTACCACGGTGTGCACTTCGACTCATGTCCGGGGTTTTCACGCGTCTTGTGCTGGTTTCCAAATTTTAGAGATGGCAACCCTATACAATTCATAGGCAGACGACCACAAACAGAATACCTCAAACCAACCGTAGTACTTCTGCCGTTCCCCTGTATCTCCCCATTTCCACCGAGCACAATCTCCTGGGGCGTAACTCGTTTAACGTCGGGACAAACAACTATTCACGAACGCAGGAGACAATACCGTATGAGAAACTCAAGTTTATTACTCGACGTCACAAAGGAAGGCGATTTGTAGAGGTTTAGTCTATGGGTACTGGGAGCTGTCAGCAAACTGATGTGTCACTCATCGCGGCAAAATCCTACCAAGATTATGGGACTGGCTAATCAAGTTGCAGCCCTGTAGAGCAGAGGAAATTTAAAGAAAAGATTGGTTTTACTGTCAGTAAAAGTTTGACAGGCCCTTCCCGTCCACCCTGAGGGAGTGGATTCATTTGATGATTATCATCATCATCTTCCTGCCCTCAAACTATTTTACTTGGCTAATACTTTTTTTTTCCATTCTCCCCTATCAGACGTCACAGTATCATTCACTCCTTTTTCTTTCATTATAATTCCTTAAACAATCCACCCATCTTTTCTTCTGACTTCCTCTTCCTCTCCATCCATCAACATTCATACTCATCACTCTCTTAGTCACATGAGTGTCATCTGGATGGACTGGATGATTAGTAACTGTACAGAAGATATCACATGAACTTATCCGCTCAGATTTGAGCGAAGACACTCTTCTTCTTCTTCTTCTTAGACGAAGATGTACAAAGAATTTGGGATTGGCATCGAAATATCCTTGGTGGCTGTAAAACTTACAGATAATTTAGCTAATTTAGAATACTTTTTCAAAATTTAAAGAAAAATGCATTTCAAGTATAAAATCAAAAAAGGAGAAAGCGACATAATTTATAGTTTTGTATCCATCGGTCCCCAATTAATCCCGTTTGTGGGGTCGTATATCAAAAATGCGCCATTTTTGTTGGCCGCCAGTGCAATCACTATAAATTCGTGAGTTATGAGCCCCGCCTTACACTGTAAGTCACACTAAGTTCGTTTCTTAGAGAACGTAAAAAAGGTAATTTTATTTTATGGTTGAAAATAGCTCATGATGAGCATTTTACGGACAGGTGCATTGATGAGACGTTTATTTGTTTTTTGTTACCATTTTTTTCCAACAACTTTAACAACTTGTTAAAAGACAAGTAAATGGAAAAAAATGGTAACGTATGGACGATTTTAACACAGAAGAAGCACTCCGGCTCGAAAGACTCAAAAGGCTCGAAACACAAAATATAATCATAATTAGTAATTTTATGGAAATATGTGTAATTGTATGAGTACAATATATTTTATTCAAAAGTAGTAAACTAAGTTTTGTTTCTAGTGATGTGAGAACCCTTAAAACTAGTAAATGCTACAATTTTCTATTTGCTTCAATAAGAATATAGAAACCACGTCTTATTTTTATATTTACAAATATGAAGGCTTCTTTTTGTCACAGAAATTCATTTTCCATTACAAAGTGTCTGCAGAATAGAATTTATCCAAAGTTTTCAATAACAGACTAGGTACTAACTTGTTAAACACGTTTTATTTATCTACTTCAGAGTAATCCTCTCTAAATCACATTTATGGAGATAAAAGTTATGTTCTTGTTTTTACTGACAGATTTTATAAATCTCTAGACGTATTACGCCCATTAAGCGATCCTTAGTACAATTAATTAGTATAATACGGCAATTTCAAACTCAAATCTCCATGAAGTTCTAAATGAATTATGTTTGTTCTTAAAGAGTTATCATCCTCCTAATTATCGCAGCAATAAAATTAAGAAACTTCGAGTTTAATGCGCAACACTAAATTATACTTTAAGAATTGTGTAAAATTTTATTATTGTACTTTAATGCGATTCAGGCTAACGTTCCCGAAGGACACGCCTACTCTCTTTCGCGGCGAGACAATAAGTTTTTACGAGCTGAATAGAGGCGAAGATTGGAAAAAATTCAAAGCACTTTTTGTCGAAATTCGTAAAAAAATGTTTTGTATTGTGAGTGGCACACAATGGTGGATGGAGGAAATGAGAGTCTGGGCGTAGCGGTGCTCAATTTAACTGGTACCCGCTCTGCCGCCCGCCCAGGCCCCCGCCCGCCCTCGCACTCCCCGCCCGTCTCCCGCCTGCATATAGTGTATATGCACGCAGCGAAC
The DNA here is from genome assembly GCA_028554685.1 of Agrotis ipsilon. Classification (NCBI taxonomy): domain Eukaryota; kingdom Metazoa; phylum Arthropoda; class Insecta; order Lepidoptera; family Noctuidae; genus Agrotis; species Agrotis ipsilon. Next base: position 11,743,196 of record CM052965.1, read on the forward strand.
AATCACGCTAGAGATGTGACACTTCATTACAATATGCTCACTTTAATACTAATTGCTGGGTTTAGAAAATGTGAATCTCGTTCAATTAGAGAAAAACGATGCTTGGCTTCAGTTATTCACTAATTCAAAGTTCTTTACTGAATTAACTTAAGCTCAATCCCAAGCACTCTAAACATTATTCATGCATTCAGTTCTCGTAAACTATCATGTTACCTCAGTCATATACCTCTAATTGCTAATTCAGTTGAGAACTAAAGTGCATTACATTTCCAACTATAAATTGCAGATACCAGGATATTAGACATGTAAAGGAGGTTGGTTTAAATTTTCCAAAACAAAACATGGTCGCTAATCTAATCTACGTGCATAACGCAACGCGGCCGGCCGACGTTGCTTTGTGGCACACGCTTCGCTGAAATTTAATGTTTCGCTCGCGTACCAGACCCTTTGAAGGCTCCCATATTAGCCGCCGCCTATTAGCATAAAACCCATAATGGCACCACCTAAGCTTTTAATTAATTACTGGCCAGATACCGGGAAGTTTCAACGGCATATGAACAAAACTCTCCCGTCGTCTTTTTTATTCAATTTGCATATTACATGCGAGATAAAAATAACACACGGTCCGAACGTTGTAATTAAACAATTCCTGGGTGAAAGGAACTCTCTTACACATCGTGGTAGTTTTTCTACTATTAAAATATGTAACACAAAATGTTAAAGCAACGACTCTGACGATGAAAAACTCATAAATGTTAACGTAAAAATAATAAAAAGCATCGACTGAACAAACAATCTCCGGGAAAACTAATTTATGCGGCGCATTCGTTGGGGCTGGAGTAAGATACTCGGAAATCTCCCTTTTATGTTTTGGCAAAGGTTTAATATAAAAATTACTTTTCGCATTATCATGTGTGCCTGGTAGGCGCCGGGGGATCACATGGCGAAGTCGCAAATCGCTGAGGGCGCGCTCTCTGCTGCTCAGTGGATTATCTCATGCGTGACAGCTGTTTGAGTCTCTGTGGCTCTGGTACTTACACAGTTATTGAGTACATTATTTTCGTAAAACTTTTATTTTATCTGTATATTTAGTATCGGGGTTGTTAAAGTCATAATAATTATTCTGATATTGCTTAAACATCTTGTGATTATTTATTACACTGTAATTTACATTTAAAGTTTAAATTATACTGTGATTTTATAGGTACTAATTAGCCATGCATGTGATACATAACTTATAAATTACGGTTAAGCATCCAATTCATTTATTTTACACCATATTTTTGTAATTCGTCCTTCGATACCGATTTAAATTTTATGCGTAAAACTTATATAACTAAACTGATATAAAATCTTCACTTTATATCTTGTATTTTTTAGTTTCTTTTTTATATATTTACCTGATCAAAAAAAATAGGGGCAGTTTCTCATTTTTTTAAGCTGACAATACAAAACACCTGTCAAAAAAATCAACAACGAATTTAACAAGACACAGCCCTACGCCCCGATCTTCAAATCTTACTTCTTTATCGCTCCATATGTAGACATTTGATTCCTGATCCCCTCATATTCCTTTGATTATTGTATTACGAAAAATCGGGGACAAGAAAAACCGTTGAGTTGTGCACTTTTTGACGTCACATAATCTATTTATTGTCAGCGTGTAATGAATGATGTTTTGCATGGTTGCCGACGCGAGTGTTTTGTGCTTGTTAAAAAGCGCCCCGGATATGACATTGCTTTCATGTGAGTAAGCAATCAAAAATGAGTTTGCGTTAAGAGATTTTTTTTTTGAAAAATTATTACGTTAGATAACGATGTTTTGCGTTTTTATTTTGTGGTTGGATTTGATTGAATCAGTTGGATGAATTACGCAAGCTTTTACAATGACATATATGCAGTTTTTTTTATTATTTTGTATCTAATTTAGGCTGGATAAAAAGAGAAAGATATGGGTACAAACCAAAACAAAACAAATCTAGATATGTAAATATTTAAACCAGATTATCAATCACACATACGTTATTATTTAAAGAATATTTAAAGATTAAGAAGATTACTTAAAGTCGAAACCAAAAGAGCCTTTTGACTTTTAAAATAAAGTGCATACATACATCTCAATCAAAACCTTAAAACTAAAAGCAAATAAACTTATCCATCACAAGATCTATATCAAAAGTAAATCAAACAATCTCAGACAGTTCTATCAAAACTTATTCATAAACACATCACTCTTGAGCAGAGCAATAAAAAACAAAAAATGATCAATTTTGCCGTGAGCTAAAAACAAATAAACGTAGAGCCTTAAGAACAAATCTGTGTTGGAATCATCCGCGCACATGCTTATATGAAGGGGAGTGTACAAAGAAAAGCAATTTAACAAAATAAAAAATGCTATATTGGAATACACGGGAAGAAACAAATGATACGGGAAATACTTAAATCACAGGCATTGATGCGAAATTGGAAATGGTAAATTACGTATTCTGAATATTGGATACGAATGGGGTCGGCTCTCCCATTTATATCTCTATTAAGGTTGATTTAAGGGTCACATTTTGAGTTCGGGATGTAGTTGGTCTTAATGAGGATTCACGGAAAATGTGAATATTAAAATTTATTTTAGTGCTGAGAGCACCCCTATTTTGATGCAGTAAGTACTCATTTTATGGTACTTTTTGATATGCATTGGATATTTTTCATTTGGGCGTCCAGTAGTACCTACCTATTTCTTTTTTTACTTTTCATATACCTATCATGAAGGATTCTGCAACCATACATCGATGACCTATTCATCAATGGGCATAATATCGCCAACAGGACGATTCATTTATTGCCGTTTTGACCGATAGACACTTTCACCTTTGGACTTTTCGCCGACGGGCAAGTGTCCATATCGATAAATGCTGATATTGACATTGCCAGATCATATTTTTCATTATATAACCGATAGTGCTGAATTGCTGCATTTCATGAATTTCCAAAAGATCATAAAGAAGAAAGAGTCACATTAAGTTTAATTCTCTTCATAAATTACTATAGCGTGAATGATTCACATATCAAAATATTTATTTGATTGCCTTTCTATATGAAAACTATGGAGCTGATTTTAACATTAACATAAAAATACATTGAACATTTGCATGCACCGTTATAACTACACGCTAAATCACAAATATGTAAATAAATTGGAAAGGCTCAACATTAAATAACTTGAAATAATATATCGGATCGTGTGCGGGGGCGTGCTCGGCTGCCATTGACAAACGACTCGGCAAATATAAGCCGAATTATGGAAATTCCATTCAAGAATCGAGAAATTATAGCTTTTGTTCGTATTTTATCTCGCTTTAGTCACATTACTGTGCACTATCGAAATTGGTTTCGATAAAAATTTGCGTAACATCGTCCAACTGGATATAAATTCATAATTGCGCGCTTAATGTGGCGTTTGCTTGACGTTGAACATTTTTATTTTAGACTAGCTGAGCTTACGGTTCCACCCGCGTGTAATTCAGTAATAATTGTTATACAAGATCATACTAGATTTAAAATATCCAATTATTTTGCCAAATACTATACACCTTATTGTTTTTTTTTATAAAAGAAAAGTTACATAAGTTACTTTTTATAAAATCAACAATCTGTCAGTGAAGTTCCATCAAATTCAGTCTAGCCATTTCTGCCATTAACCGAAACAAACAGACGTATACACTTTGAAAAAACTGTTATTTTGACATTACAAACAGACAATTAAATTTCATATTTCCATCTATAAACTGTGAGTTCATTATTCATTGCTTGTTTATTCCCTCACATGTATTACGATTTTATGTGCCTGCCACAGACGTGTCAAAAAAGGAGTGCTCAAAAACGACTTCATCACTGACAGCGAAAGTTCTCGCAGACGAAACTAAAGTCATAAAGTTTATGCAGTGACAACATATTTCAGGAACGTCGGGGCCTTTTATTAGACAGAGCCAGATGATCGTTGAATCCCCTCTTTCCGCAGGAGTTTAAACTTGAGCCCTTCACGGTATTGCGAAAGTTTTCAGCTCAACGAAAATACACCGGAACGCTTTCAAAAGAGTAATAGTAGAGTGATTTTTTTCGCCGGGTCGTGGAAACGGATTAGGTTCACACACGGGGCGCCAATCAGAAACCTTTGAACTACTGCTGGAGGGATGAAAGGTCCACCTCTGCGAAGTTTGATTAATTCCTCGGTACGTAGAAAAGTTTGAATATTTTCTTGTTAGACAGGTTTTCCTTTCTGTCTAGTCTTTTTACACACATAAGGTACATCTATGATTTATAAAAGAGATAAAGTTTGTTTGTAGGTAGAAAGTAGACCTGGAAAAACCTGGAAGTACTAAACTGATTTTAAAAATTCATTCAACAATAGAAAGCCAGATTATTCTTGAGTGTCATCCAATTTTTTCATGCAATATTTTAAAGTTGTACTAGTTTAAAGTCTGGGCGAATAGATATACAAAGAAGTAAAGTTTCTAAAGCGAGTTTGTTTGTAGGAAATAATAATTATCTGGAACTACTGAACCGATTGTGAAATAACTTTCACTAAAAGTTAGTTGCATTATTCCTTATTAAGAGGCTGTATTTTTATTTAATAACATGAAGTTGCGGGCAGAGTGCTAGCGTTCAATAAACATACAAATTTTCAATGTACTTCGTAGTAGCTAATAATTGACTTCTAGACTCTAGAGGATGGCATGAAAATAATTATATTAACAGTGTTTTGTTGGTAAGTATAGATATGAAGAATACATGCCAAACTGTACCTTTATCAGTCGACATAAAAGCTAGGGGGTAATAAGGCAATATTTCCGCCACTCAACTAGTAGTCATTAGTATAAATGTTTTTCTCGACCCTAGATTTTAACATACCTAATTGAGATAACGCCGTACAACACAGAACATACAAACATATAAAACACCCGCTTATTTGAACTGAGAGTAGATTCGGGATAATTAATCAAGTGTCAGTGGTTGTGGCGAATACTTGGCATACTGTGTATCAACGTTGAGTACTTATACTACGTACATAGTATTGCTACGAGTATGCTAGGTTCGTCGTATAAGTACGCTTAAATTGTTTGAGCATATGTTTACTATGCTCTAACTCAGTAAAAATTGTTGAATTACACCTATAAAAAAAGCTGTTACATTATTACTCGTATTAGCTGTTTTATAGGTGTAATTCAATATTAATAAATAAAACTAATCATTTACCATAGCATATTTGATTTGAAATCTGTTTCGGCAATAACAACGGCACCAATTATTGTACAGCAGATATATTTTGTTGCATACTCGTAGTACAGTTGCATAATAATTATCCTTTTCATTAGTTTTTTTTTTAATGTTCGTCGTGTCGAGAGCGCCTTGAGTGATGAGTTGAGCTACACTATAACTGACAAATTAATGCTTGCACTTAATGGACTATAAAAGAACATCTCAGATACTAACCTGCATGGTCCTCGTAGGTATAAACTGATCTATATAATATTTAGATTTTAAAAGAGACCGCGACATCTTGGTTTGTTTCGGCTGTTTCTTCTCAGAGCTAGGAAATACGGCGGGTATTTCGTAGCTCTGAGAAAAAATCTCATAGTCTGTGAAAAGAAATGTAAAAGTTTTGACATAAACTTCTTGTAGAAATAAACTTAATTAAAAAAAAATACTAGTATAGGTTATTCTGGTCGCGGGACTTATCCAATTACCGTGACCCTGGAACGTAAAGGGCTATTGAAGGACACTGTGGATTTTTGTCAGTACAAATCTGACAGTCCCTCTCGCCCTACTCTGGGTTCCCGAGGCCTCATTTGATGATTTTATCACGTAAAAAATAAAAGTATATTCTGATTGTACTGAAAAGTAGAACCATAATAAACTCCCTGTTAATCTAAAGAAAAAGCCGAATAAAAAGCTCCATTCTTACTTTAACTTCAAAGGCTTTGTTTTGGACACTCCTACACATTCATTAAGTACGCTTTTACAATATTTTTCTTTTCTTCTTATGTAAAAAAACAGTACCTAGTTTGAGTTTCTCTCAGCTAAAGTTAGAATGTATAAATCTTTTCTTTTGAAGTAATTTGAAAAGTTTTTTAAAAAGTTCTAGTTTATTTCCTCTGTTTTTAAACTAGTCTATACAATTTAGAAGAACACGTAGTGTTTTTTTAGTATTTTGGGATTATATTGCAATATTTTTTTGCACTTTAAAATAATTTTAGCTAATTTATATATATATTTTTTTAAAGATGTCATTCCAATAAGGGTATATTGTAATGACTTTCTCTTTTAAAAATAATAATTAAGAAGGACATTCGTATTTATATCCATACCATTTTATATTTATGTCACAAATAGATTTGATCCTTTCTCGTATCCAAAAACGCAGGTCCTAATAAAACATTTGAACTTTGTCTAACCGATTAAAATAGTACATTATCTCATCAGAAGGTCATTGTCGTTTTATTCGAGAAAATAATAATTAAGTTAAAAGCTAAGCTTAGCAAAATCCCGACATAAATCTTCGGGCAATCTGTTTCACCACTAAATTACCTTTACAACAATCGTAGCGAAATCTCGATAAATTCTCGACATTTGTCTCTGAACCAACGACTTTGTTTTACCTTTCACGTCGTGAAACACAAGCGCGATATTAAGTAAAGCAATATTTATTTACGTGGTACCATAGAGCAGAGACTCTCGACTAGGGTCTGAAAAACTTAGTACCTATGTTCGCCTTTATGACAAACGATCAGGCCTTATCATCTGTTATGCTAGTACAAATTATACCCACCGTGTTGGTTGATAACAATATCGTTGTAAAAATTAATCAATAATTTTTACAAAAAGTTAAAAAAGTCTCTTTTGGATGTCCTGATTTATTTCGAAGAACTATACTAATTAAATTCTTGAATCTAAACCTGCGTTGAGTTTATTACACGTATCAGGGGATGCGTCAATCATAGCTTGGGATCATAGCCAATTATACATGGGACACAGTGCAAGCCAACGGTAGGCTGAAAAGTGTCTATGCCACCTCTAACATCGACAACCAAAGCGTTTCCTTACTCTGTGCATAGAACAAATGGTTTGCTACCATGTTAGCATTTTACGATTCTAGCATTCTTGCCAAACAATTTGTATTCGCGTCCAGTATTGGTTGTAAAAGTTGGTTTCATGTGACGACAGAATTTTGTCCAGGTGCAATTTGATAAGCAGACAGGGATGCCTAATCACGAAGATTTCTTTGTCCATTTTCAAGTGAGGTGACTAACCTCTCGCATTTCGTGCGGTCATTTTAGTCAATGTCTTTTTTCGTAGTATCGCTTTTAATTCATTATCTACTTCAACATTTATTGTTTTGATCAGTTTTTCTTATTTCTAAAGCTCATAAAGTAATTCGATCTTTAACAGAATTATTCAATTAAAGACCAGCATTTTGTATTCATTGACAGTCTTGTCTTTTCCAAATTAATTGAGCATGTTAACGTTCAATGCAGATATCAATTAAGTCTAGAATCTGCCTCTTAATATTCTGTTAATATTTGAAATGCTATCAATATGATTGATAGTTTTCCAATATAATGTTTAGAAAGCAATTATTGGAGGTTTAATAAGCTGTTGGCTTTGAAATTAACTTACGTCTCTTAAGAACATTGACTCCAGCAATTAAAGGATCACTTCAAGATAGATTGTAACTTAAGTTTACTTTATTTGACAATTAAGTTAGTAAAGTTGTCAATGTCGCTTTGGTTTACAGTTAGTGAAATTAAGTTAAGTTTTGTTGACCAAGTTAATAATTATTTAGGGAGAATAATCTCCCACGGCGGGAGGACTCATTGATAATTTACTGCATAAAAAATACCACTTTTATTGTGTCGTATCGTATCCCTGGTATTATCTGAGTCACGGGTCTGTCCCGAGGTTTTCTGAATGGTAGATACGCACCCGTCACTTGGCTCTTATATAGCTCGAAGGTCAACCGTGAAGCCGCTACCAGCGTATCAGGGTTTTCAGTTGGTAGAGTGCGACCAAATGAAGTCATAATTAACAAGCACAAAGAGTTACTTACATACAATGATATTATAAATTAATAGATACGTTACCTACACGACATTCTATCTTCAAAAACGGCAAACTAACGCACACTTGAATAACTAAATATTGCAAAAGCACACTAAATCAGGATTAGTCGCTAAAGTAGAATGGCATCGCAAGTTAAATAGGTTTGTCAATTGACCACATTTGAGCGCGTCGCTTTCTGAGCGCGTATTACGTATCTACACCTTTTTTCTTATAATATCATTGCTTATATAGCATCTTCGCTTTGTATTGAATCATAGGAAATAACCTTGTTTTAAAACATGTTACAAAATTGATATGAATGCACTTTCCACAGAACATCGAGGCTTGGCCGGTTTTTTAATTTTTGAATAACGAACAGTGTCAAACATTGTTCAACATGTTTATAGCGAACGCTCTAGAGATGTTCGTCTAAAAATATTCTACTTGACTGTCGGCTCGCAAAAAGCGAGAAGTACTGTGCTAGAATACTCGCTAAATCGCTCTCATTTATTTTTCTGTAGTGTAACATTCGTAACAATGCTCACCGCAAGTGAATGCTCAAGTTTATCAGCAGCAATTGGTGCCAGTCGCACTTGATCCCATAAGTACTTGGTGCTATTCGCACTTGGTCCCACAAGCACTTGGTGCCAACAACCTAAATATTTGTACTGCCAAAACTTTTATAGTAAGTTTGCGTCCCAATTACTCCTACTAATATGCTTGGAAATTTCTTAGTAAGCTGAATATAACGATTCTCAAGCCAACTTCCGTAACCACTTAAATCTATTAATTCTGAACTGGACGCTAACTGGGCAGATTCGATTCTGCCTAACTTTGAACCAGACTTATAATTGGCCTTTATGAACTTCCTAACTTAAAGTGTATGTACAGTTAACAAAAGAGATATTTATGCAAGCATAATTACGCAGTAAACATTTTTAAAAATACTTTTGAATAAATGTAATTGTTGCGCATATTTCTTTGTTGCGTTTTTAGGATTCCGTATCCAATGGGGAAAAGGGGGCCCTATTGCTAAGTCCGTCTGTCACCGGGCTATATCTCATGAACCGTGATAGTTAGACAGTTGAAATTTTCACAGATGATTTATTTCTGTCGCCGTTACAACAACAAATACAGATAACTAGCGACCCGCCCCGGCTCCGCATGGGTGTTATTTCTACCTACTATATTAGGCATGATATTAAAACGTTCCTCTTAAAAAAACCTCATCCAAATCCGTTGCGTAGTTTTAAAGATCTAAGTATACATAGGGACAGGCAAACAGTGGGAAACGACTTTGCTTTATACAATGTAGTGATGGTACGAAATCTTCAAGCGGAATCCGAATCGAACTGGGCATTGGTTTTATATTGAGTAACGTTAGAAACACATTAAAAAATACGCCTTGCAAGACATTGATACCTGCATAGATAGCTCTTTCACTGACTGTACTGGCTGTAGGAGAAGCAGATTGTAGAGTAATAAACTAACTAGGTGTAGGAACTGAATTAGTTAGTTGCAGATATTCAATTATGAAGTAAATTGAGTTGCATTGTAATATGGTAAGTGGGAGGTTTGTTACATTGTACAGCTTATTAGCAGATGGTAGTTGCTTCAATTTTGAATTTGAGGAAATATCTTTGTTTATGTTAAACTATGGCAAATTAACTAATCTACAGGTTAATAGACTGAAATTTTAACTTATAATGATTCCATTGATTGAACAAAATTCTCTATCTGTGACAGGTAGTGAACCATAATATAAACGGGCAAGTAATGCGAGTTGATAGATGCGAAAACTCTTTAATTTTTTAGTTTTTATAAGTTTTTTCTCTTCGCTGTTAATAAATGATTGTTTTTAGAATTCCCTCTTTTATCTGCCATCTTTTGCCAAAACAAAACCTGAAAATTAAACTGACCTAACGGGATATGCTCAATGCTCATGCCCATAATCGCGATAATCAACGGTATTTCCCGGTTTCGTAACTACCTATATACATTTGTGTCAATTTTCACCGGCCAGCCCTTCAAAATTAAGACGTAGTGATCAAACTAACAGTGCATTTAAAATAGTATCACCAAATTCAATAAAATAAAACCTTCCTATACCAGTTACTTCTATATTTATCTCACAAAATCCAGAAAGATTCCACACCAAACTTCAATTAATCCGAACGAAAGCAACACTTAACAAATTGCAACTCTCAACTTAGCTCAGCCATGCACTGGTTGCTGCAATTGCAACTATGTCTCACTAATTGTGAATAAGAACACTCCACCCCATTCCCTTTTGTTAACTAAATTAAATTAATTGCGAGGAAATATTTAAATAGAGGAGTACTTCAGTCTCTGCGGCGCAATTGGCAGCAAACCTTACAACTTGCTTTGTCTAGACTTTCGACGAGACGATTGTTTAAAACCGTTCTTTAGTTGCATAATGAGATCATATTTCGGTGTTGTATTGCTTCTGATTTTGCTTTTTAGTGCTGTTTTGTTTTAGTTGGTTTTGAAAGGGTAACTAGGAAAGTCTCTGTGAATTTTCGTTCTTTAAGTTGAAGGTGAACACCGTCGGTGTCGACGAGTAATAAAGGGCGATTCGCCGTCCGATCATGGACAGCGCGTCGTGTTCCACGCGCGCCTCAAAAAGCTGTTAGCAAAATGCCGAGGCCCCTACGGGGCCAAAGCCAGTTTTGTCAGGTGACCCGGTGGCTCCAGAACGTAAAGGGCTATTGAAGGACATCGTGGATTTTAGTCAGTACAAACCTGACAGTCCCTTGTGTCTTGTCCTGGGTATGAGGATTCATTTGATCATTTTAGGAAATGTAAAAAATAAAAAAAAAGATAATAACCGTCGATTTTTATAACTAGAACAACATTTAATCACACTTGTGACCTTCAAAAACAATGTTCAAATCCATTTATACAATGTGTCCGGTTTCGATCTGTACAAAAATAAAGAGTAATTCCAGCACTGTAAAGGTGATCCTGATCACGTTCTGAGTAAAAATACTCTTCATGTGCGGTAGGAATCAGGGGTTTGAATCTTCCTGTCGGCGAAACGTCCAATGGTTTCAGAATCGTTTCTATATTTTGATTGGTAGCCACTTTGTTTTTCCTGAATAAAGAGATTAACTGACCAAATTATTCCACTGATCGCACATAAAATGATATAATTCTACAGAGTTCCTCCGCAACAATGAAAGTACACAGTCAATATGCCTCGTGTATTCATGTATAACACGCCCTAGGCGCTTCGAGATATCGCCAGATTTACAGTGCAATAGGCCGTAAATACATCGACCGAGCCAACGGCCACCATTGATCTCTCATCCACTCAATACACATGCCCCCTTTGTTTTTGCTACAATTACGACCGAACTGGAAGTTCCGATAAAGATTTTTTTGTCATTTCGTGTTTTATACCGTGATTGGGATTTTTATGAAGTCTTTTTTTGTGGTCAGTGAGTGTGTATAAGGTGTTATTTGGAGCCGTCGTAAAAGACTTGTTTGGAATAATGTGACAAGTCATATACTCTGATGATATTTTCTATTAACAAATAAATAAGAAACTCCATATGACCCTTTTCTGTAGCCCTTTTCCCTTAAAGCCGTGAGTTAAAAATAAAACCTTTCTGTAGAGCTTCTCAAAAATTTCCTTCCTCTGAACTCGGCATCTTAGGATATGCGTTATCTATCAGTGAATCAAAATCAGTTTTTTTTTCTGAATGTCAGAGATTCACGCACTAAAAACAGCGTAGTACGCCCACACAAATGGACAGACAATCCAATAAAGACCGCAGAATCACGCTGGGTGGAAGCCACTTCCAACCGGTCTTATTAGAAACTAGCGGCCCGTCCCGGCTTCGCACGGGTGGAGGACCCGGTCTAAAACCCGGTCCCGATGGTTACAAACACAACAAAAATATAATTATCCGAATCGGTCAAGCCGTTTTCATGTTATGTCGTGACAACGGAAAACGGGTTTCATTTTTATATATATAGATCTATTGGTGTCGGCCTATATTCAGCAGTGGACGACCTACGGCTGATATGATGATGATTCTGATGGAAACGAAAGGAGCACCTGAAATATAATAAATTGCCAGTTTGATTTTGACATTACGGACAGAACATACTGAAATGCAAGTTTCACCAAAACATCCCTTAATGCACTTGTAATAGGAACTTAGAAGTTGATATTAAAACTCCATCAAGTATTCCTTAAGTTTTAAAGTTCACAGTAAAACAAACAAAGCACTTAGGGTAAGCACAGGGCTTGTCTAGATGCAACGTCGACGTCGCTTTTAGTCGCACTCAAATATTTAAGTACTATAAAATCAATGTAATCCTTCCATCGTTTCTCTCGTTACTCTTAGGTACTTCATTTAGGCGATTCCTGAACGACAAAGGTTTTTCGCATGCAAATGTACCTATAGGCGGCTCCAATGGTAAATAGCATGTTTTTCGGTGCACACTGGTGGCCTACCATCAACTCTTAAACCGTGATCCTTTAGGCTGTGGGAAAGAGATGGCGCTAGACGATTTGTATAACTCTGTCTCGTTCCCACAGCCTAAACTGGATCGTGGTAAGGGCCCTGGTCGTCCGCGACTACGCGCGGTCGAGCGGTGTATACAGGCACGGTGTATAACTTATGTATGTAACTATGTAGGTACCACCGAACGTCATACGAGCTAAGTATTGTGTCATATAAAAGTGGTCGCACATAATATGTGGCTGTGGGACATATGTGTGATATATTAGGTACATAAGTACAAACGAGCCGCACGCGCTGCCTCCTTCAATTTTCGTATGTCCTCAACATTTTACGATTTCATACAAAGAATTTCTAAAATGCATGTATGGCACTGCGACTGTTGCGGTACTGAAAAATGTGCGATCCGCGCGGATTCCTTACCTAGGGTGACCATAGCGCGTGAAATATTTGCTGAGTCTGCTCCGCCCAAACGCGCCGTCGAGCGATGTCGAGTCGTCCGCTTTGCTCAAAAATCTCAGGAATTTTGCGTCTATACAAGTCTGCCATAGCATTTCAAAAGCAAAAATAAATGTTTTTTCACATCGAAACCATCCATCAATCAAGTGTAAAGGAGTTGCTAAAGTTTGTCGAGTTCAACAACTTTCCAAAGATGGGTAATTTTGTATATTGATGCACTTATCTAGGTTCACAAACTGTTTTGTTTTAAAAAAAACTAAACTTATTTAAATTTTCGACAAAGATTCCTGAGTTATTTGTAGAAAAGTTATTGAAAATATCGAATACTTGCCAGAATTCCGAAGATTCGGAATGTTGCCAGACAATAATACATAGTTTAGCATAGAAAATTAATAAATATTCCGTCTACCCAGTGAAAGTCAGCCCCTCTACGTTCCATACATTTATGCACTGCATTTATCCTGCATTTTCCGTATTGCCGTATTTCACTTTTTGATTTCGTTCGCTCATTCCTTTTTTGCGCTCTTGTCCGTCCAAACTGTCTGATTTTTACGAAGGAATTTTTTTAATCTGAGGTTTATCGAAATTCATCATGTTTATTATGCAGAGGTTTTGGTGAAAATATTTTGGCAACTGAAAAATCGAGCGAAGCTGAGAGTAGTCGCATATGACGTGTTACATTTGACAGCTCATTTAACTTTAACCACTCATCGAAAAATAGACAGACCTACGCAGACGTTGCTTAGTTTTGTGTCACCCATCTGTAGAGTGAGCTTAGCAAGAGATGTTACCATCTAACGGCCAACTATACCATTGCGCGCGCTCATTAGTCAATTCAAAAAGCGCGTGCTTCCCCGGATTTCTGTTACACACTTCCGCCTCATTTCATGAAATCGCTCTCACAAAATTGCTGGAAATCGAGAGGAAAGTCAAAAACAAAATAACATATTGTATTATACAAGACTAACACACAATTTATTAAACTATCTCCTGAAAAAAAAAACAAGATATTTTCCGTTTTTCCCCACAAACAATCGTCCCTTTCTAATACGAATTTTATTGTACCGTCATAAACGACGGTGCTTATTATTTTCCTGTCGTAAAACAACAAAATAATACTGTAACAATAATGGGAGCACCCTCTAATCTCGACGCGACGGATTCTCTACGCGACTGTTTTATTATAGACGCATTCTGAATCATTTTTATATACATGCGGTTGTTTTATTGCTAAATGAAAATGATACGACGGATGCTAGATGATTTTATGTTTTATGTAGTTTTTTGTATACATTGTTGCATGTTACTTTTTTTTTAGGGAAAAGAGAAACTAGAACGTCTTTCTCTTTTCAGTGCAAATAGAAGTTGATAAGTAAACAGCTATTAAAAACATTTGCTAAGATACTTTCTGAAAACCCACCTGAATTCTTGCTAAAGACATTAAGTTCTCATAAGAATTACTTTTAAAAACCTTTTTCCTAGTAATGCCAGTAGTATATAATCGTTGTGGCTGACTTTACAACTTTTTTTTTAAATCAAATTATCATAATGTCTTGCCACTTCACATTATAGAAGAAAGCAATACAAGCAATCCAATAACATTTTACATTATATGAAAAACCCTCAGTTTTCCGAGTTCTCGTAAAAGTTAATTTTCTGTCTCTTATAAACAGATACATACATACAAATGTCTCGTATGAGAAAATAACATTAAAAGTAATTAGTTGTGTGGACAGAGAAATTTTAACTTTACCGTAAAAGGGATAAAGATCTAAGTTGAGTGTAAGAGGAATAGATTTGGGGTGCAATATTATCTTCACATTCAAATAAATGAGAAAAAAGTGGGGTCCGGTGGACGAACTTTTTAATTCGTAATTACAGGACAGCGGCCAAGCTTTAAGCACCATTAACTTTTTTCCTAAATGTCTGTGTCGTATGGGGTTCCGTACTCCGTACATAAACGAAATTGGACATTTTATTGTCCAAATTCAAATTAGTTTTGATTGCATGTATTGGGGAAAACCTCTTTGAAGCACATAGAAAAAGTTTCATCAATGAATTCAAATTGAAAAGGTACCCTTTTTTGTGTAGGTTTCTTAATACTTTTTGTACAAACAAAACAAAAACTAATATCACCAAAGTTTCTGAGAAAGGATCTATTTGCAACGTATTCTAAGTTTACCTAAAGTTATATTGTGCAGGTATAATATTTATTTTTTAAATATTTGACTAAGCTCAAAATGAATGAATAAGCCCCTAAGCTGTGACGACTTTTAAGACTGTTAATGTAAATAAAGTGTCTAAATTAGCCTAACTATTTAGTTTACTTTTTAAGCCAGTAATCTCTAATTTGCTCTAATTTATAATATATTTTTAAAATTTAAGAGCATCGTTTATGAGACATTGTAAGTCAAAGCATGTCACTGTTAAAGATGATAGAAATGTATAAAAAAATAGTAATTTATTGTCATTTACATCAAAATGAAATGTCAATCATGTCGAAAATTGTTTTAAAATTATGAAAATAAAATATTTTATCCAAAGTTCTTTCCAAACATTATAAATTCATTTGCAAAAATATACCATGTGTACACAAATGAAAAATTAATTAATGAAAAAATAAGATAAAAAATGTTGAACTTTAAACCCGTTAAAAATGTTATTTTAAACACGTATACGACATCCGTCATTCGAGTATTTGTTCGCATATAATATAGCCAATGCCACCTGGACAATGAAAACTAATTTATAGCTGAGATTGCTGATGCATGATGAGGATCATAAAAAATTGGCTCAGTAGTTTAGGAGCTACAGCAGAGCATAACAAAGATGCATAGATTTCCTAAATCATGAACATTAATTTTCTTTGTTTTAACAAAAGTCAGGTGAAAATCTGCACCTTAAATGAAACTCATCACCATAACAGAAGCCTAAATGTTCTGTCTTAATAAAAAAGTGTCAAAAAAATGATCAAAACGATTTAATACCTTCCAAATCCGTTTCATAATGCCGTGTTTATCTCAATTCGGGGCTCAGAAAGTGCGTCGTAAGCAGATCTCGACTTGACAATTTTATTGCAGAATCCACCGTATTATTGAAAGAGTATGAGGGTCCTTGGGGCCCCTTTACACTAGTTATCACGTTTTTTTGATGTGTACGCCTCTTTTGGAACACTTCACGCGTTCTTTTTGGTGTTTGCTTACTGTCATATTGGATGTGGTCGAATTGGGTTGTGGAGGCTGTTATTTTGGTACTTTTTTTGTCGAGTGGTAGAAATTGAAGTGTTTAGTTTTATTGGGTTCATTTTGGTGTTGGTTTCCTATAATGTTTTGCTCACAAAACTTTCACATTTCTACTTTAATAAAAAAAATGTAAGGCAAAATTAATCATGTTTCATACCATAATATCTAAATGAGTGCACTTGGATATTTGTTTTGTTGCGTTCATAATATTGTCAAGACAAGAAATTTTCTGAAAAATATACCAGGAAAATCGAGAATTTAGTATTCTCATGGAACATTTTAAAGCAGTTACAATACCAAAGTCTGCATTCAGCGACTTTTACAGCCACAAAAATAAGTATCACCATTAAAATCTTCCAATCATGTTACCTCCTACACTTGAAAGAAAATTGCGGTCCGATTTTCAGAAATCAACGTCAGGGGCCGTCAACACTCGACACGTGTCCTCAAGAGTTGTCCCATCTAACATCCAACTGTCCTCAAGTGGCCGCTTTGATTTTCCTCACTCCTCTATTCGAGTGCGCAGGACACGCTTTTTCAATTTAGTAAATAGTTCTCAAACACGATTCTTTGACGCATTAAGCCGACGGTACTTTTAAAAGAGATACTTTTCAAAGAATTAAGGTATCAAATGAGATGAGATATTAATTCGATGTTCTTTGATGAAGTGGAGCGTAATTAGAGTCTAAGAAGTGATGAATGAGACGTAATTTTGATTTTGATAATATTTTGCTGAAGAGAGACTTAATATATCGTGATTTTCAGCGTTTTATGAAAGAATTATCTGAGTCATTCATGTTGCTATGCCTATCAATCTTAGTTTAATTAACACTTAATTAAGACCGTTTATTGATATCAAGGAGTCTAGAGCAGTATTAATCGCTTTTAGAGAGAGAGACAAATCCTAACTGGTAGCGTATGTGATCAATTTTTTATATTTTTTCGTGATTCATTTTTCATTGTTTCGTATTTATGTCTCTAAAACCTCCTAGCTTACACAGCAATGTTAGAGCAATGGTGGGCGTAGTGGCTCGTTGGTCACTGCCCCGACTTACCAGTTGTAGTCCATGGGTTCGTATCGGCATGTCCAACCAAATATTCTAGAATAAATTTGACACTTACTAACCTGAACTGGGCTCTGTTTACGTATCTGGCAAGACAAGAAAAAAAATACAAAAAATACCTTTAAAATGACAGCAACCAAGTTTCTAAAAGAAATGCCCAACCAATTCGTTTCAGTCCCTGTTAACAAATTAGAGCATTTCCTTTTTTGTCAAGACTTTAGAAGACACCACGACATTGTTCTCACCGCAATTACTAACTTGAAATTGGTGTTCAACACCAGTGTCTCTGCCACAGAAGGTTCCATTTCAAGCGTATTTTAGTTTGTATTATTAAAGTAATTCTAAGTGTTTGTTATTTTTTAGTATTCCGTGGTCAACAAGGAACCCTTATAGTTTCGCCATGTTCGTCGGTCCGTCCGTCCGTCTGTCCGCAGCTTAGCTCAGAGACGCCCAGTACTAGGAAGCTGTAATTTGGTGTAGATATACGGATTTATTTCAACAAAGATACAGTAAAGAAATTTTTGGACAAAAAAAACAGATAGATATCCTCACAAGGAATTTCTCATCTGACGTCAGGTGCGTTTACAAACATTTAAACTAACATACACAATAGCCAGGTCCGGAACAAAAACTTTTAGATCAGACAAATAGTAGGGCAATTATAGTTACTGCGTCTACCGTGCTGTCAAAATAATCAACAAAAATGAGAAAGGCGTCTTATTTTGATTCTAACTACATATAAATTCAGTGGTACACGCCCACGGCGTCGGACGACAGCAGATGATCTCCGGCCACCGTAGGCGCGGGCATGCGGACAGCGAGTAAAGGGCAACTTGCTGTCCAACCATGGACCATGCCCGGGTCGACGTCGCGTCGTGTTCCACGCGCGCCTCAAAGAGCGTCAGCAAATGACGGGGCCCCTCATAGAGGGCCAAAGCCTGCCGGGGTCGCGGGACTTCTTTCCATCACCATGACCCCGGAACATAAAGGGCAATTGAAGGACACCGTGGATTTAAGTCAATACAAGTCTGGCAGTCCCTCCCGCCCTGCCCGGGGCGGGAGGACTCATTTGATGATTTTACCAAGCAAACAAAAAAAAAAACTACACATAAATTAACATCAGTTTTTAGGTAGTTGACTACCCGATTTCCTGTCATCACACATTGTCTATACTAATATTATAAAGAGGAAAACTTTGTTTGTTTGTTTGGTTGTAATGAATAGGCTCAAAAACTACTGGACCGATTTCAAAAATTCTTTCACTATTCGAAAGCTACATTATCCACGAGTAACATAGACTAAATTTTATTTTGGAAATAAATAGGGTTCCGTAATATATTTGGGTTTTTCGGACACAAGGTGTAAAAAATCAACCAGAAAAGTTACTTATTTTGCGTACGCTGCCTAAACTATAAAAGATAGAACTATGAAATGTTCTAATTAGTTGTAGATCTTATAAATATCTACAAAAAACTCCGCGACACACTATACCTATCTATGTCGAGTGAGGCACAACAACCATTTTTTAAATCAAAAATCTAGAATTTTTTTGGACTACTTTTAAACACATTTATTTTACTCATTCCATCAATTCTTATCAAAATAATTTATTTCATCATTAAGTACAGTTAATGTAGATGATATTTGGTCTTTGAATGATTAAAATTGGATGTTTAGTTTCGAAGTTATGGCGAAATTAAAATATCACGATTTCTGCTGCACGGCCCGTTGCGAAGTTTCATCGTTATTGCTACACAAATCGACTGTTTTTTTGCACAAATATAACACTACTCTTAAACCATTAAAGAATAAAAACATATCTATACTTCTATACTATACTAATATTATAAAGCTGAAGAGTTTGTTTGTTTGTTTGTTTGTTTGTTTGTTTGAACGCGCTAATCTCAGGATCTACTGGTTGGAATTGAAAAATTCTTATTGTGTTGGATAGTCCATTTATCGAGGAAGGCTATAGGCTATATAACATCACGCTATCACCTATAGGAGCGGAGCAGTAATGAGAAATGTTTCAAAATCGGGAAAATGTATTCCTTTTTTAGAGCTTCCGTTGCGTGCGCTGCGTAAACGGTTAGAGTTTCGCAAAAATTATGTACTACGGAATTATTCCTCATAAAATTTTCTAAAATAAAGTCCGCGAGAGCATATATCTATCTTTAAAGGTTAAGTCACTATAACCTTTTTTATGGAAAACAAATTTGTTTTAAAGTAATGCATTATTTGCGAAGGTGTTTTCATTAACATGATATTAATCCTTATCCAAGTAATACATTAATCATCACAAGCATTTAATTTTGAACGAAATTGCCCTTTACATCATTTGATTTCAATGAATATCTTAGGAGATATCACAGTTTCAAAATAATACCGCGACAAAATAATGACGGGCTGGGTAATATGTCACGATTGCGTCGCTAAAATCCCTGTTTAGGCCGGTCAATATCGCCATCAAACATTGCAAACGCGCATGTAACTACCATTTTGTTATAATTTGCAACCTTAAAAACCCTGTGCTGTCAATTTAGTAGCTTTTGCGTGTGTATCTCATGAACCGTGATAGCCAGAGAGTTGAAATTTCACAGGTGATGTACTTCTGTTGCCGCTATAACAAAACATACTAAAACCTAATAAATATTAAGGGCTCCCATTGGTCGCGGGACTTATTTCATTACCGTGACCCCGGAACATAAACCGCTATTGAAGGACACCGTGGATTTTAGTCAGTACTATTCTGACAGTTCCTCCCTGCCCGGTGTGGGAGGACTCATTTGATGATTTAGCACGTAAAAAAAAAGGGGGCTCCCATACAAAAAACGTGATTTTGTTGCTGGTTTTTGTAGATATTATAAAGTAATGTAATGTTTCGGAGGCTGTTTCTCACGAACCGTGACCGTAGTTAAATAGTTTAAATTTTCACAGATGATGTGTGTCTATTGCCACTATAACAACAATTACTAAAAACTGGTTAAGTGCGAGTCTGGTTTTTAGTATGTTTTGGTATAACGGCAACAGCAGTACATCACCTGTGAACATTTCAACTCTCTAGCTATCACGGTTCGTGAGATATACACGCAAAAACTACTGAACGGATTTTGATTCGACATTGACAGAACAGGGTTAGCAGGGTTGCAAACTTGGGTGTTAAATACTCTAAAGGGATCTAACAACATACAAAAGAATCGTAGTTACATGCGTGTTTGGTTTTTATGTCGATATTGACCGGCCTACTTTGAGGATCGTTTGGAAAGGCGCTACGGGTTGCGTCCTCACCTTCAGTCTGACGTAGTCCTCCCGGTTTTCGTTTTTTCGTTTCGGGAGGTACCTCAAGATTTAGTGGAAAGTAAGGGGAATGGTTAGCAGTCGGAATGCGTGACGGAAAAGACATCCTCTACCTCTCGCCCCAGCCACCACTGAAAATGCCCACGACGTCGGAAATCGCGCTCTTCAAGGGACTGATGGGGACTGGACCATAGGACCAAAAGCCTAACATGACGCGGGTGAAACCGCGGGCAGAAGCTAGTAATGAAATATTTTCATCAGTCGCCTAGAAATAGGCTTCATTTCACAGGTATAAAGATGACAAGATCGCTTGAACCTTTGAACTTCTCGTCGACTATAAATTAATTTAAATCGTGTTTGCCTCCTGATTTGAACTTAAAACACTCTCTTAAAAAGTTTATTTTTGAATAAAATTCTTCGAATTACTCTAACAAAGAAAATATTGTAAACAGTTTGTTAAAACAAGCCCGCTGTAGACAAAATTAAAGTCAACTTCAATAAAATGGCTAATCAGGACTCTTATTTTGGATAAATATACGTGAAATTTTCAGATAAAAAATGTAATAAGAAATATCATAAGTTAGAGTCATAATTAAATTCTTAATACCGTCTGTACATAAATCTGTATGACGTATAAATGTGTTATTTGAATAATATTACAATTTGGAATCGCTGAAACGTCGACTGAGGCGGGGCCCACATTTGCATATGGATAGAGTTGAGCCACAAAACCAGCGACACGAACCTTTTGTTAAATCGTTGTTTGCCTCACCGTTGAAAAACAATGCAGAAAAAGTAAAGGATATTTTTGACACCTAAATAAATATAATCGCTTCTCCTATTCTATTAATTTTAATTAATATAGCCACATTCTGTACAAATCTTAGTATCTCTTAAACTTTAAAGGATGGCCAGAAAAAATTTCAATCCCACCCCAGTTACGCCCAGGCGTATTTCGTTGTCAAAATAAATATTTTGGTGAATATCATTAAATTGTTACATAAATCATTTGTTTAGAACATGACAATATACATCATGAAAGCAGAAGATAATTATAATCAGTACAAATTGTATGTCCATCGACATAATAATCAATACAAGTTATAAAAGCTCAAGTGTTTTATCAAACACTTTCACTTACATCCGCGCTTTTCACCCGCTGTTTTAGGAACCCACAGCCAAACAGCTAGTGACCCACGAAGCTCTTCATAATGCAGTTTTCACGTATGTTTTTCTAAGTTTATGAACGTTAGAGGGAAAATTTACAGCGAATACTCGAGCTAAATCTTTTAGTTTTGAATAACGCTCGTTTTTTTCCAAGATTAGCATTATGGGTAAGCTGGTCTCAGTCTGATAACGCCTTCTTGCTACTGAATCAAACTTTAAAATGTTTGAGTGTTGCTTTTCTATTCATATCACGATAAATGGGAAAATAAAAATATGTGGTTCGTTTGTTATTTTCATTTTAAGATGACAGACTTTTTTTAAGCTTGTGGGATTCGACTAAAATGCTCTTTGTTCAGGTGGTTTTACTATGTAGCAGCTAAAAATTCTAATCCTTCACAATATTATTGTACTTATAATTAAAGACTCAATCTGACTATAATTGGCTGATACCCCCAATCCACGTCAAATGCGCGTACTTTGCGTGAAATCCGACTGTAATATAACGTATTTAATCATAATTTACTCTAAACTACTTATTAATTTTCAATGACAACAATATATAATAAGCTTCTAACAGAAAATTCAATAAAAGAAAACTGATATAATGAATACTGCTATTAAAATTACTTCTCGCCATATTTATTAAAACGATTCCTGCACAAAAATACCAGGAGTTCATAAAATTAATGAGGGTTGAACAGTTTTTAGGCTGACCAAAGGACGAGAGGCATTCGCGACGGGCAGAGGAAAAAGTTAATAACGCTTGAAGCTGGCGGCCCCCGGCAATTATAAATTTATTCGTCTGCACTCCCCCTGACTTTATTTATTTTTCTAATTATTAGGTACAACACAATCGCTTGCTGAATTTTAGTATAGTCTGGATACTTTTAATTTGTATTCCCTTTGGATAGCGATTAAGAGTTTGGTTCTAAGATCAAATGAGTGCTTGAGAATTTAAGCGAGCAATTTTGTAGTATCTGTAAAGTTGTTTTTCTAAAGAAACCTCTGGTGACAGCAAATTTTTAGGTGTAGGGTCCGCTCGCCCCTTGGATCTCGCCCCTTATGATCAAAATGACCGACTCGCCCCGTATTTATTTATTTTGGTGTACCCATTCGCCCCTTATGAAGGGGCGAGTTGAAAATTGACATTAAAATAATTATTTTGGTGTACCCACTCGCCCCTTGCGGCATTTCCATTGAAATTTAACCAAGAAAGGTACAGTCAGACAGAAAAATGCTTACAGTAAGAATAACACTACGTTTGATTACTTTAATCAACTATATTTGTAATCTCACAAACTCGTCGTGATACTTGTGATTGTTTGATGGTTTGTGCTACCTGTAGAGAGAGTTGTATTACGTCGTAAGACAATTTGTGAGACCACGTTTTCGCAAAAAAACTAAAGATATCGCGAAAATAAGGACAATTAGACAATGGCTGTAATCAGCAATAGTACTAAGCATGAATAAGATCAAAGTTGAAAAATTACCTGAAATTGTCTTGTTCATTGACTTACTACCAGAAGTACTAGGCTATCATATGTACAAAGCGTTATTTATTTAAATATTTCTGGTCGATTAACTGAAATTATCTTTTTCATTCACTTATCAGCAAAAGTACTAGGCTAGCATAAGTTCAAAATGGTATTTTTTTAAATATTTCTGGGTCGATTCCGAACCTAACTTTACCTAACGTTAGCCAACCCGGACCCAGTTCATGATAAAAAAAAACCATTCAACTAATAAACTACCTACCCAGAATTATATAAATACATATCGGTTTGGGCTTATGCTAGCCTAGTACTTTTGCTGGTTAATGTTGCACAAGACACAGGTAATCTTTACATCTACCCAAAAATATGACTACCACTTTGAACTTATGTTAGCCTAGTACTTTTGTTGGATAGTCAAAGAACAAGGCAGTTTCAGGTAAACTTTAGAATTATTTAAATACAGACTACCTTGAAGTCATGCTAGCCTAATACTTTTTGTTAGCTTCTAATAGCCTCGCCTCACTGGTGTTAAAGCCAGTAGGGAGAAATGGGAATAGACGCTCGAAGTTGTAAGCAAACAACATTTATTTAAATATTTAAAAACTTGTGTTGCTTACAGTACTTTTAACTTATTAACAATCGGGGGCGAGTCGGTGTATCTAAAAGTGAAGGGGGCGAGTCGGTCATTTTAATCATAAGGGGCAAGATCCAAGGGGCGAGCGGACCCTACACCAATTTTTATGAAGGTTTACAATGAATTCCAGTTACAGCACGTTACAGTAAAAAAAAATTCTGATCCAAACAGTACCTCTTTTACTGTAACGAAAAAACAAACTCAGTTTACTTTGACGCGTACGAGTTCTATTGCTTTATTAAATTAAATATTTAGTGTTAATCCTCATTCTAATTAATTTTGTAAATACGAAAGTGATTTTGTTTGTTTTTTTACCTTTTTACGTCCTACCACTGAACTTCATCTTGAAATTTTACATATACGTTGTCAAGTATACAGAGGTGGATATAATTATTTTTTTACATTTGATTCCAAAACAGTATCAAAGTTACGCTAAGAACGTTTTTATTCAACAAAAGAACCTATAGATATTAGGCAGTAATAAAAAAAACAACATTTCAAAATTAGAACCAATTTATTACAGCATCCTCATTCATCATCATCGTTCTCCTCAACGATACAAATCTCGAGAACATGGCATGATATTTTATCTGCTACATCCATGATAGATAGCTGTATACGGTACTCCCCACAGAAGTCATGACACATGATATCCTTCACTGAGTCTAAGGATATCATCAGACCTTGGACTTCGAAGACGCTCTGAAAAAATAAAAGGTTTTGTGACGAAAGATTAAAGGTTCTGTGATGAAAAAATTAAGGTTTTTGTGACGAAATATTTAAAGGTTTTGTGGCGAAAAATTTAAAGATTTTGTGAATAAAAATTAAAGGTTCTGTGACGAAAAAATAAAGGTTTTGTGACGAAAAAGTTAAAGGTTTTGACGAAATAAATATTCTGACTGACTCATTAGTCCAGACGCAAGTCAGAAGGTATCACGTTCGATATCCGAGTCGGGCAAAATGTTAGTGCGTTTTTTCATTGGAAATATTTCGTAGCAGTCATGGAACGTGGATTTGTGCCCAGTTGATGGAATACTATTACATGAATCTTAAATGGATTTTGATGATACTTTGACCAGACGTAGATTTTAGTCTTTATAATTCCCTGGTACTTTGAATTAACAAACTTTACGTGAATGAAGCCGCTGGTCTAAGCTAGTATCTATACTTAATATTATAAAGCTGAAAAATTTGATTGTCTGGTTGAACGAATCTCAGGAACTACTAATGCGAATAGGTGTTTGATAGTTTCATTTTGTGAAGTCATACTGTGTTGAATAGTCTATTATATTTATAGAGAAAGGCTATAGACTACGTCGCCGAGCAATAGGGTTGAAACCACGTAGAACAGCTTAAGAATATTAAAAAAAAATAACAAATTACTAACAGAAGGAACTGGGCAGCTACTGATGTTTAATTTTTCCATGATCGGACTCCAAGGAGCATCTTCTTGACTCAAACTGGAGCAAAAGTTCACCCGGGAACTGTACATGTATTCATCACCTAATTCCATCTCTTTCCATATGTCTATTTCAATCTGAAAAATGAAAATCATGCTGTAAAATCTAGAATTGATAACATTTTAACATGACATCATCATAACAGAATGTTGTCGGGAAGATATCGCTTTTAGCGATATGACCGGTGTTGTAACCATACATAAATACGTAGCGCAAAACGGTACCGTTTAAAAATGTTGGTGTACAATAAAAATATATTCTAATCTAAATACATATTCTAATAATTGCTCTGTATGTTTTGCAAGTCTATTTTTCTTAATTTGGTCAGATTTTACTTTTTTTTACGTATTTAAAGTATGGTATCTATAGCGAAATCGTTTTATTTATCGTTTTATAGGAATTACGATATACCTTTCCATTGAACATTGTTTACCTTGATGGTTTAAAAATGAGAGCACAACTTTCTGGTACACGCTGATAGATGATATATAGATAAACACGGAACAAATATTTGTATGATCTGCAAGTAGTTGTTCCGGGTCTGGATGTTCGTGCATGTGAAATTCTTTGTTTGTAAACCCAACCACGACACAGCAGAAATTCCTACCCAGGGGAAGGTTAAAAAAGCGAAGGAAAACAATAAAAAAGATGGTTTTACTTACATCATAATCATCAATAATTTCCAGAGACGTAACGATCTTTCCACTAAGTTTGGCTGCGTCATCACCATCATCACCTCTCAGTGAGCCAAGCTTAAGGTCATCAGCATTGAGGAAGTCATTATCAAA
Organism: Agrotis ipsilon; assembly: GCA_028554685.1. Lineage (NCBI taxonomy): Eukaryota > Metazoa > Arthropoda > Insecta > Lepidoptera > Noctuidae > Agrotis > Agrotis ipsilon. The sequence goes on from CM052965.1 coordinate 11,769,384, forward strand.
GTTATCACAACTCATTAGGCTGTCAGTGAATTTTGGTACGTAGTACACCTTGGAAATATTAAAAAAGAAGTCACTTTAATAATTGAAAACATTTGCTTTTTGGCTAAAATTCTATTAAACGTAACTGTTTGATTGTTCGATCTTTAAAAGTGACGTAAATGGTCGAGTGGAGTGTGTGACACACGTGTTTCAGGAGCTAATTACTATGCTTATAATTCAAAATGTGAAAGTCAAAGATGCGCTGGAGTATGAAAGACCTCACGCAACACACCAATACATGATGCAATGGCCGCAAATGGCCGCAATGGCCAAATTGACGATCTACAGTAAAGAAATAACATTGTTGTTTTCATGGTATTCCTAGATTACAGTTAAACAACTAAAATATTAGCGATTTTTCTGTAAAAGGTGGAAGACAAATTCATCATGAACAAAAAACCTTGCATTATTTTCAATTGACAGCCGAATTGCAGTTTTTTAATCAAACGGTGCGTTCGTCAAAGCAAATATGTTTTAACCATATGGCCTATGTACAGTCAGGTTCAAAAATCCAGCATCAACTTCTTAAGGCAATAGACTGATGCTTCACTTTGACTTACGTCCTTTTGTAATAAGTTGTTTTAATACTATACAAATCAAATTAACTTATGATATACTTCATAATTTCAACCATCATTCTACAAGTAATGATGGCGCAGTGGTAAAAGTCGTAGGATTCGTACGCTGCGGCGATGGATCGAACCTCACCTTTTTTCCAATTATTATTTTATTTAATTTAATTTTCAATAATTACTTTATTCTTTTTGTTATTACTAATACTTTTTTAAGTAGGAATTTGATAACATAATTTATTTTTTTGTTATAATTACCAATATTAGTCATTAGTGTTGCGTGTCGTTCGTTATAATCACAGATATAATGGTCTATCTATATCTGTGGTTATGATCATAATTTTAGTATAATAAAGCTTTGTAGGTAGATCACAGAAAACGAAACAAAAGTGACAAACGTAATAGTATATTTTGCAACGATTGAATAAAGAGCGGATTTAAAGCGAGGGCCATTATATGAATCAAGAGCAAGCGAAGGATTTTAATGTCTGAATCACGACCGTAGGGAGTGATTCATGATGATTGAATCACGAGCGAAGCGAGTGATTCAAGTATTTAAATCCTGAGCGACGCGAGTGATTCAGGCCCTCGATTTAAATCCGTTTTATTCAAGAGTTGCAAACGATACTTTATACCATGACTACGAGAAAAAGAAAGATTTGAGCGATAAAAGATATTCAACGAAACAAAATAAAGTTTTTTTTAATACCTAAGTCTGCTCCACACACTCGTGGGTGCGAAGTAGTCCAATCGCTCGGTCACTGCGCCAACAAGCTGACGTTAAAATCGGAGCAATGATTTGAATTAAGAGTAATTTTCATATTAGCAAAGGGGTTGTCCAGCATCGCGGTCGATGTCGAATGTACTAAAGTGTTCTAAATTCAAACACCAAAACAGTGCGTAAAAGACTACTTTTACGCACTGTTTTCCGTGAGTAAAAGTAGCTTTTTCGAGGGGGAATGGTATAAATTATTTTTATTTGTGAGGTAGACAAAACTACACATGTTAGTTCGTTTCGAGTCTCATAATGGAACGTTGTTGATTCCTGATTATTTTATGTGACGATTGTTTACGTATAACACTGTTATGGTTTTGCAGTGAAGTATTAACAATGGGAATTATATAAATATTAAGGGCGAACATTATAGCCCTGCATAAAATATGTGGATGAAACTTAAAACAAAATATGAAAAGAAACCGGACTAAGTGTGAGTATAAACATTTAAATTTTAACTATTTCACATGTTAATATTCTTTTATAAATAAGGTTCCCTATTCAAAAGTGTTTCTTTAAAAGTAAAAGAAAAGTGATTAATACTTAGTATGTGCTATTATATTACAGTTTTTCTTAATAGTAAAATAGATCAACAGCTGTTTTGCATAAAGATAATAATAGTATTCTATGTTTTGTTCTAGTGACGTATCTAATACTATGAGTCTGTGGGATTTGAGATATGGCATGATGATGAGATGAGTTGTTAAGAATAAACAGGGACGCAAGCGACGTCCGGGAATTAATACGAAGGAAAATGGTTTCCGTGTAACTAATTCAACACGAAATTAATAACCGTTGATCGTGCACTCAACATTGAAGGCTTACATCATCGAATATCACCTATAAACCGTTACGTTTATGGGAATCCAAAAAAAGTTATGATTTTCTTGAGGTCCTTTTTTTATATGAATTTTGTTTATTTATTGTAAATAGACTGAAAACGTAAACATAATTTTATTGATAACTTATTATTTAAGGATTAAGAATTGAGGTATGGTTTCAAACATCTTTTCGTAAAGAAAACGATCCTTAAACTTACCTCAATATCTTGTATCAGGGTATTTTTTATGCAGTTTGGTAATTTTTTATTTGATAATACATAACTTTTTTTCGCTAAATTGAACTTGGTGGAACGGAAGAAACTTGATAAGCTCAATAATTTTTGGCACCGCGGTACTGGAAAGCAAAGGGCAACTGGCCCTTTGTGTTCCAGAGCTGCCATGCTAAAAGGCGTTTATTTTGGAACAGTAACGGGGCATAGCGGCTCTTGAGCGTAAAGGTCAACTAGCCCTTTGCATTCCAGGGCCTAACCTAACCTAATCGGTCTGAGTCAGGGTGACCCAAACCCCGAGCTCACTTCGCTCACTCTTGCGGCCCAGGAAGGCAAAGAGCAACTTCCTATTTGCGTTCCAGGGCCTAATCTAACATTTTCGAGTCGGGGCGACCCGAATACCGAGCTCGCCTTGCTCGTTTTTGCGGCACAGGAACGCAAAAGGCAACTGGCCCTTTGCGTTTCAGGGCCGCGGTGTCTTGATACTGTTTTAAAATAAATGGCTTTAATAATGATAACTTTATTATTTCTTTTGGTAAAGTAAATACGGTTTTATTAATTTTCTTATAGAAAATAACATACTAAGATGTTCGCAATTAGAATACCCTGTAATTGCTAATTAGCTACGCATAATAAAACGTAAGTTACCCTTAAAACCACTTATATTAATGTTAAGAAGATATTTTTTAATTGTTAAATTCTCTTATTTACTGTTTTATTACGTCAAAGATTCATTTAAATAATTTCAGAATTTTGTTTAAATAATAAAAATTGCATCTACGATTTACTACAACTATTTCACATTATATTCAGCTCGAATATTCATAATTTTAGCGGTTTTATAACTTCATCTAAAACATAGAATTATAATAATTACAACTAAAATATATTATTATTGCTAATTACAAAACATGCATTTTTATTCTAAACCCTGTAGGTAATAAATTATCATCATTGGCAAAAATTTAAAACGAAATAATAATAATAAATAATAATATTCCACAACTATCACACAACGCCATCTAGTCCCAAGCTAAGCAGAGCTTGTGTTATGGGTACTAGACAACTGATAAACATACTTATTTATTTCTAAATACATACATATTATAGATAAATTACACCCAGACACAGAACAAATGATCGTGCTCTTCACACAAACATTTGTCCTGGGTGGGAATCGAACCCACGACCCCCGGCATAGCAGTCAGGGTCACTAACCACTAGACCAACGGGCCAGTCCATTCAGTCCAGTTCAATAAAATTACATTAAGCAGCACTAACGAAACCACATACGAAACTTGTGAAAATATTTAACTAACAAAAACAGATGGTGACCATTGCATTGCCTTCATTAGATGATCTAACATGATTGTGCGGATAGCGTGGGGTCATGATCAATGTGGTTTGAGTTCGAATCTTAGTTACGTTGTTTTGTTTTCATTAAAATCAATCTTTAATTTAAAGAGGACATTTTTTGTTTTTATTTAGTATCGTTGAATTCGTGACAATATTTCTAATAAATAACTTATTTATTTATTTATTATTATTTTGTATATTTACGCTTATTGTTTATTTTTATAGAAGTTATATATTATTTATTGTTTTAAGTATTATTTAAATGATTATGTTAATTTTTATTTGTTAAGTTAACTAACTAACCAGCTAACCAAACCACACACAAAAATTCCTAACAAGGCCATTTCGCCTGTGTGTAAACATATTAAACAATCGAGTAAAAACCTACAAAAAGTCTTACAGCCGCTGCGTGATATTTGAACTCGCACCTCTTTCGATTAACGCATTTATGTAAACGCCTAAACCACTGAGCTAGCTGGACTCATATTTTAACGTTGAAATTATGAACTCTACTTGAAATTATGTTGATGGATTATTGTGTCTCTCGAAAATAGAAGGTCGTAAGTCAAACTAAACGTTAAGCTATTTCTTTAATAGCGAGCTACAGCAATTTTGATTGCCTACTGTACGTAGCTAAAAATCAATATACTCACATCGCCATTCGTCCCCAAAAACACGGAACTGAATGTGAAAAAGAATAATATTGGAATTTTCATTACCACCGTACCATAACTCATGTTCAGTTCAAAATATCGCACAGTCAAAACGAATGAGCGTTATTACGTGTCGCTATAGTTTTTATATAAAGTCTGATAGCAATCGCTATTGTTGCGGAACATGGCTGATGGCAATGATAGTGGCTATCAGTTGTACCAGGATCGCATGTGTTGTAAACAAGTATGTTGCATGTTGTTAACTTGTTAGTCATTGTCAAGGACGGTTCTCTACTTACTGATCGTTTGATGGGATACTTTTCAGTAGGTAATTGATTTGTTTTTCCTGCTAGTTAATTAGGAAATGAAATTATTTAATTTTTTCTTCTGCATTTCGACTTCGTCGGCTTGAAATTCATTGCTCTTCATAAAACTACAGGCGCAAATATGTACTTTTCTTCTCAAAGTTTTAACTTCTTCGCCTAGTATAGTTATAAGATACTTCGAGCTATTAAGTATAAGTTTATTGATGAAATTAGAGCTACTACAAATAAACTCACGTTTTCCGGACATTCCTAGGTTAGGCAGAAGCTAAAGAACGACGCCTATATACTGCTTTTGATTCATCATCGATTGATTTGAACATCTGGAATCAGTATGAATAAGCGCGTTGTTAGTGATTACTACGCACCTCTGAAAAATATTACCAACTAGCGGCCCGTCCCGGCTTCGCACGGGTGGAAGCCGAACCCGATGGTTACAAACACAACAAAAAAAGAATTATCCGAATCGGTCCAGCCGTTTTCAAGTTATGAGCTCAGCAACGCATTTTGCGATCTATTTTTATATTATATAATAATAAAAAGATAGACAGAAGATAGAGATGATAGATAGACGGCGTCCACCATCTTGAAGCTAAATCTCAATTTCTTTTCCGCTTGTTTCTGGTATTTTTCACCTTTACAATTACTGGAAATGATGCCATACTAATTTGACACCAATACTTTCTAGAATTTTGTTTAATAACTCTGCAGCTCTCAGCTTTCCCAGAATAAAGATAAATGGTAAATAAGGTAATGTGTTATATTAGGCCTTGAGAAAAAACCAACCGTGTTAATTGCGTTCGAGGGACATAATACCTGGAAACTCTATTCCTAGAGTAGTTGGAAAAATATGACTTAGTTTATGTTATTACGTATTGAAATCTATTAGAATTACTTCTAACTTCGTCAAGTCAACATTACCATCTGGGCCTTATTCTGGGAATGTCTTAAAAAACCCGATAGACTAATAGGTACGGCACTTTTAATTTTCCTGTTACCTGTTTTGTCTCAAAATTTCTTCGAATTTGTCATTTAAACCCGTTACTTTCTAAAAACAAATGCTTCACAAGTCCAAGTCAAAATAAATACTTAGTTAAATGTTTATCCTCTTACCTAAACGAAACGAGACGAAACAACTTGTACAAAAGTATCTTAACACAACAAATTCTAGAGAGAGCATCATAAAAAGACTACAACCAAGAAAAGTCCAGAAAAGGAATGTACAAGAAACGTTCACAACAGACATTTTGTTGTTTTTGCGTTATTTGTATTTACTCTCATCGCTCACAAGAGTGTATGTGTACTTAACATTTTCTCAATGAAGACATTATTTGATTACTTTGTCTTGGAGTTCTTTGTCTGTTTTCTATTCAATATGGCTTTTGCTTTCTTTATTTTTAATTCAAACTTAATTGTAGAGTAGATAGTAGACCGCACAATGAGGATAAATCAGAGCAGATACTGATATGTCACCGAGCTGTTTTGAATCTTGAGCACAGTCAGAGAGTATTAAGTTAACTCCCGAGCGTAGCGAGAACGCTAGATTTTTTTAAAAGTGTAGCCAAAATCGTTTTCCATATCACTTGCTCGCAAGTCACCGTAAATTTTCAATTATATATCATGCAAACCTTACGTAAAACATGACATCATTACCCTAGGCTAGGCTAGTCAATAAAATTGTACTGCGAAATTATTTTGAAATGAACTGAACAGTACTATCGAATTCCGGATGTGTTTGTATCTTGCTAAACAAAAGAGAGCTTTTACAATACCATTTTGAACAATCAATCAACTAAACCCAGCCTGTCTGTCGACAAACAATACCACTTCAATTTCATTCAATATTTTTGTTACTGTGGGTGTTACAATGTTTCATATTTAATATTTTTTTCTTCCAAGAGTGGTTGGTCAAGTGGAAGTCGCTTTTAGGCCGTTCGGAATTTCCACAACCACTTCCTTAGTGTTGAGAAAAGTTTTCCGTAGCTAATTTTAGGTTGTTTGTATTGTTATTGATAGGTACTTACTCGTATATAGTTTAAATTCTAAAATAGATAGTTTTCCCTTCTGCATGCGTTTATTTTATTTTTTTGTCCTCTGAACGAATTTTAAACTAGAACCGGAATAGATTGTAATTCGTCCTATAAAAGGTTAATTCTCCAACGATTAATTAAATAGTGCAAAAAATTATTCGTTCAAAATTATTCCAGAACAAGAAATTTATGAAAAAAATACACCGTAGATTCACCAGCATCCAAAACACATTTATATTTCATGAGAGGAACAAATGGGGCGGCCTACACATTGTATATCATTTCCAATATAGTAGTTTTATGTAAATGCTGCCTACTTTTAAACTGTCGTAATTTTTATATTCCGATTGGAGTTTCCCCTCCGAGTGTTTGTTATCTAACCGAAAATGAATGAATGTATTCACAGTTTTGATTTACTACGCATTTTCATACAACTTTGTGTTATCATTCGAACTTTTTCTGTGTTTTTGTTCGGGATTTTTTATCGATAAATCTGTTCTTGCATTTAGATTACGTATTCGCTTTGGTAAGTTCTCTTCTTATGTACCTACTGTACTGGTAGCGTTGCTGTAGAATTTACCAAATATAACAAAGGGCCGATTGTTTTGGTTTGGGCGCGGCCGAAATCGTTGCATTACATGGTCGCCTCAGACAGCGAGTAAAGGGCAACTCGCTTTCCGACCATGGACCATGTCCGGGTCGACGGCGCGTCGTGTTCCACGCGCGCCTCAAACAGCGTCAATAAAAATGACGGGGCCCCCTCCAGAGGGCCAAGGCCTGCCTGGTTCGACTTATTTCCATCACCGTGACCCGGAAACATAAAGGGCTATTGAAGGGCACTGTGGATTTTAGTCAATACAAGTCTGACAGTTCCTCCCGCCCTGCCCAAGGTTGGAGGCCTCATTTGAATATTTTACCAAGCAAAAAAAAAACTTGTAAAAATATTGGTACTGCCAAAGCTTTACATATAGAAAGTATATATGTAAAAAATAAGTATTTGCCACACACATGTAACAGGAAGAAATGATTCATATTCGCTTGAAACGTTCCCAGCGGGACGACCGGAGCTGATATCTCGCGTGAAACTGAACGTCTTGAAGAAATTCATATTGCATGCTTGAGAAGCATAAAAATATACATTCGCCTTTTTGTGAATATGGAAAACAGATCGTTTGTTTCTATGCTAGAGATGTAGTATTCTTAAAAGATAGGTTTTAAATAAAGGGGTAGGGGTAAAGACAACAAATGATTTCTCCCAACCTGTGTATAAGAAAAGAAAGCAGAAAGCTTATGTGGTGATGACAGCTTACCATCAGCTAAATAACTCAAAAAACGATTCAGTAATCTGTTTTCATAGCTTAGTTCATTCATTCATTTTGGTATTTAAAAGCAAAACACGATTATTGGAGTAATACACATTTTTACAACATTTTTTTAACCGTTGTTTTATTTCTAGGAATTTCTCTTGTGTCGTGGATGAGATTACAAACATAGAAAGTATAGAAACTCGCATACACAAACACCCCGGAAAAACTACTAGTAGGTCATACAATATTTGCTCCGTGCGGGAATCGAACCCGTGACACCAATGCCGCTACGCAGCAGTCTAATTGCTCAACCACTGCGCTAACCATGCCGTCCGTAAATTATATGGTAACAATTATACATAATGTAGTATAATAATATATCACTATATTTATATTGTCACCAAACCTATTAATTAAATGAAAATCAACTAAATTAAACTGTTGAGGGACAATCCAGTTCAAACACAGTAAATTATTGAGTCTGCGGTTCTGTGGTTAAACAAGTTCGTTTGATACATAACTAACTTATTAATATTAATTAAATGTTAGTCCTTTAGGTCATTTTGGATGTGTTATTTAAATTAATTGAACATTGAGTGTGATAATGTATAATATTTACTAGCGGCCCGTCCCGGCTTCGCACGGGTGGAGGACCCGGTCTAAAACCCGGTCCCGATGGTTACAAACACAACAAAAAAATAATTATCCGAATCGGTCAAGCCGTTTTCATGTTAAGTCGTGACAACGGAAAACGGGTTTCATTTTTATATATATAGATTTTTGGATACAAAATTTTCAAGTAACTACGTATTAGATGTCACTCAATGGCACCGTGGCCCTGGTACGTAAAGGGCAACCGAAAAAAAAGGGTGGATCTTTAGTCAGAAAAAGTGTGATTATCCTTTCCGCTCCGCCGTTAGTGATAGATAAAGAAAGTTTTAGTTGTAACATTCACAGATGATGTATTTCTGTTGTCGCTACAGAAACAAATACCTACTAAAATCAGAATAAAATAAAAATATTTTTTCTTTTTTGCATGGAAGCAGGTGCTCCCATAAAAAAAGCTTTAAAAAGGCTGAATGTTTCAACTGGGCGTGAATGGCTATATCCGAAACAATGAGGAATATCGAAAAACGTTGAAAGGAGTCTCGAGGCCGATTTTGACGAAAACTAAAACTGCATCATTGGATTTTGGAAAATTCAATATTCCTAGCCAGGAATCGAACCCGCTGATTTTGGAAAAAAAAAATCACAGCCTGTATTTTATTACACCTTGATTTCTTTATTCTGCGAGCTAATAATACCTCAGAATACAAATCCTTATTTAGACTCCGTTCAATTACCACCTACACTTGCAAAGAAAAAAACTAAATAAAATTTATTAGTTACGTCATACTAATCACTACTAAAACAAAGTCGCTTCCCTCTGTCTGTCCCTATGTATGCTTAGATCTTTAAAATTACGCAACGGATTTTGATGCGTTTCTTTTAATAGATAGAGTGATTCAATAGGAAGGTATTTATGTATAATAAGATTGCACCCGTGCGGAGCCGGGGTGGGTCGCTAGTAATAATATAAAAATGTAAAAGTGTGTATGTATGTTCCGTTTTCACGTCAAAACAGCTAAACAAAGGACCACGGGCAGAAATATATGGAGACTGGCCCATCGCTCAACAGCGATCGAACCTATGTCAAATGAAAGCTTTGAGTATGTTATGCATTTCTTATTATGGCAGCTAAGTCGAATTCGAGCGCCAACAAGGTGATTTCGAGCATCAAAAACGTATACCCTTACCTAACCTAACCTGGGAGGATACTAATTAAAAGATTCGAAACAGATGTCTTTCGAAGCGTGTGATAGATACGATATACATTTACTATGGCGACATTCTTCAAATGTGTAAGGTTCACCCGGAATATCTGAAAATGTCAACCTAACCTAACTGTGGCAACATTCTCCTACTGATTTGAAACAGGTGTCATTCGAAGCGCGTGGTAGATATACTTTTACTATGGCGACATTCTTCAAATGTGTAAGGTTCGCCCGGAATATCTGAAAATGTCAACCTAACCTAACTGTGGCAACATTCTCCTACTGATTTGAAACAGGTGTCATTCGAAGCGCGTGGTAGATACGATATACTTTTACTATGGCGACATTCTTCAAATGTGTAAGGTTCACCCGGAATATCTGAAAATGTCAACCTAACCTAACTGTGGCAACATTCTCCTACTGATTTGAAACAGGTGTCATTCGAAGCGCGTGATCGATACGATATACTTTTACTATGGCGACATTCTTCAAATGTGTAAGGTTCACCTGGAATATCTGAAAATGTCAACCTAACCTAACTGTGGCAACATTCTCCTACTGATTTGAAACAGGTGTCATTCGAAGCGCGTGGTAGATACGATATACTTTTACTATGGTGACATTCTTCAAATGTGTAAGGTTCACCCGGAATATCTGAAAATGTCAACCTAACCTAACTGTGGCAACATTCTCCTACTAATTTGAAACAGGTATCATTCGAAGCGCGTGGTAGATACGATATACTTTTACTATGGCGACATTCTTCAAATGTGTAAGGTTCACCTGGAATATCTGAAAATGTCAACCTAACCTAACTGTGGCAACATTCTCCTACTGATTTGAAACAGGTGTCATTCGAAGCGCGTGGTAGATACGATATACTTTTACTATGGCGACATTCTTCAAATGTGTAAGGTTCACCCGGAATATCTGAAAATGTCAACCTAACCTAACTGTGGCAACATTCTCCTACTGATTTGAAACAGGTATCATTCGAAGCGCGTGGTAGATACGATATACTTTTACTAGGGCGACATTCTTCAAATGTGTAAGGTTCACCTGGAATACCTGAAAATGTCAACCTAACCTAACCTGTGGCATAGATATTTTTATAGATATTTTTTATTAGATATTTTTTAGAACTATAAGATGTTTGTATATTCTTACTTCTTTGTTCGTAGAAATACGTTCCATTTGACATACTTCAGTCCTCTCTGTCCTGGGGGAGGCCTGCAGTATGTCAAATGGAACGTCGCCACCGAGGTTCATGGGCGGAGAGTCGGGGCCCTACCTCTACCCCCTAACCTAGGGGGTACCATATCTATATTTTCCACTATATTTATGTAATTTAAGAAAAACGAAAATTATATCAGCCTAGGGTAATTTATGAACAGTCACATGTGGTCATATTCCCCATGAATTTAACGTATGGGTCCTTACAGCGTAAGTTCCTAACTTGTATCACGACGTAAATTGTACGGAAAAATAAAGATAAAGCGCCTCTAGTAGGTATACGAACAACCAATTATATACATCATATTAACCTCAAAGTTCCTGTTTAAGTCTCGAAAAAGGCCTCAGATCACCTTCTGTAAGAGTCAATGACATTGTCTCGTATACGTAGGTACTAAAATCTAGTCATAATAGTCGTAATAAGTTAATTTAAAGATGATCTCAGCTAAATAATGCACACGTACACATTTCAATTTTCCTGCAATTTTTTTTTTTTTAATAAACAAATATTGATTTTTCTTTTGGAACTCTCAAAGTGAGCCCACGTTTTCAAATATCAAGTATCAACACATTCGTTCGATTAAAGTCAATTAAATGTGACCTGCGCCAAAAGGAAATGTTAATATTACCTAAATATTGAAGATAGAGTTGAAAATAGGAAATGGATTTTTAGCCACAGTTTTACATAAATCTGATCGAAGTAGGTACTGTTAAAGGAAGCATAATTTCGATTGAAAATGTCTTTTTAGCATTAATTTATACCATCCAATGACTGTTGCCGCCAAAGGTACCTACATATTACGGTAAACTCAGATTTAGTTTGGTTTTTATTTTCACATAGCTTCTGCCCGCGGTTTCACCCGCGTCATGTTAGGCGTTTGGTCCTATGGTCCCGTCTCCATCAGTTCCCTTGAAGAGCGCGATTTCCGACGTCGTGGGCATCTTCAGTTGTGGCTGGGGCGAGAGGTAGACGATGTCTTCATTCATTCCCCTTACATGCCACTGAATCTTGAGGTACCTCCCGAAACGAAAACCGGTAGGACTGCGTCAGACTGAAGGTGAGGACGCAGCCCGTAGCCTTTCCAAACTATCCTCAAAGTAGGCCGGTCAATATCCACATAAAAAACCAAACATTGCAAACGCGCATGTAACTACGATTCTTTTATAGGTTGTTGTTATAGCGGCAATAGACACACATCATCTGTGAAAATTTAAACTATCTAACTATCACGTTTCGTGAGAAACAGCCTCCGAAACATTACATTACTTCATAACATCTACAAAAACCAGCAACAAAATCACGTTTTTTGTAAGGGACGTAAAAAAAAAGGGGGGCCCCTTTTTTTTACGTGGTAAAATCATAACATGAGTCCTCCCACCCCGGACTGGGAGGGACTGTCAGACTTGTAGTGACTAAAATCCATGGTGTCCTTCAATAGCCCTTTATGTTCCGGGGTCACGGTAATGAAATAAGTCCCGCGACCAATGAGAGCCCCCCGTAATATTTATTGTATTCTGGCTTTTAGTATGTTTTGTTATAGCAGCAACAGATGTACATCACCTGTGAAAATTCAAATCTATAGCTATCACGGTTCATGAGATACACACGCAAAAACTACTGAATTGACAGCACAGGGTTTTCAGGGTTGCAAATTATAAAAAAATGGTAGTTACATTACGCGTTTGCAATGTTGGATGTCGATATGGACCGGCCTAAAGAGGGATTTTATAGACGCAATTGAGACATATTACCCAGCCCGTCATTATTTTGTCGCGGTATTATTTTGAAACTGTGATATCTCCTAAGATATTCATTGAAATCAAATGATGTAAAGGGCAATTTCGTTCAAAATGAAATGCTTGTGATGATTAACGTATTTATACGGATAAGGATTAATATCATGTTAATGAAAACACCTTCGCAAATAATGCATTACTTAAAAACAAATTTGGGTTTCCATAAAAAAGGTTATAGTGACTTAAACTTTAAGAGGGCTATCACACGTTTCCTTGTTTTTGTGCAAGGTTTTGAAACTGATTCTGAGTAGGATATGGCCACAAATTAAAAAAAAATATATACTCAAGAAAGTTTGATTATTTCTGCGTGGAGTGTATTGAAAACATTTTTAGATTTGTTTACATACATGAGTAAAAACCTTGTCTCTGCAAAGGATGTTTCATAAAATTCTACTTTTTGTCATACTTTTGTATTGAATTACATAGAATGTATAATAGTAAAATAACATTTGAAAATGTCCATGGTACACCTGAAAGTTTATATTTGGAGTGTATTAATCAGATTTTTAATTTTCATTCAGAAATACACCAAAAATAATTCTGGAAAACAGAAAGAATTTGACATTTTTTCGTCCGAAATTATATTTTTTATCTATCAATATTTACTGAATATTCAAACAAAAAGTATTGAATAAGTAAGTTCACTATGTTAGCTTGCATGAAAAAAATAATTAGCACATTTAAAAGTAAAATAATAGTATAAAATAATTAAAATATGCAACGACAAAATTCAATATAAAACCAAGAACGGTTTGTTCTTTGATTTAGACAGCGCGGAGCGCTCTCAGAGGGAGGACGTACCGCTCGCAACCATTTTGACATTAGTCACGTAATCATTAAAATTTAAAATACATGCCATCAGTCATGACCTTTAGACGCGGCGCTAGTGTCTTTGTCATAACATCAAATTCCATATAAAAAATGTAGTATCTCGAATTTTCCGCAGGTCATGAGTGGTGGCCAGGAATTTTCCCAATCGGCAAGAATATAGCGCGACCAACCTTTTTTGATACAAGCTAATATTTTGAATTAATTTCATTCTGATCCGTTTGCAATGTAAACATTATAAATGTGTTGATTGTATTTTCCCTATATTCGAATGTGGATATAATTCTAGATAATAAATGTACGTTCGTACGTTTCAGACTTGCCAACTTCCCAAACATTCCAACTCGTTTGTATAATACCTATAGCTCGCTGCGGACGCACAATACCACCGGCCATGCCCCTGCCCGGCTTTTTAATACGTGGTAAAATCATCAGATCAGCACTTCCACCCAGGACGGGAGAGACATTCAAACTTGTACTGACTAAACTCTACGGTGTCCTTCAATAACCCACTGCGATCCGGGGGCATAGATACTTGATAAGACAGTCCCGCGACGCCGATTGCCCGCCGCAGGATTTGGCTCTCTAACGTGCGCCCCGAAAATCCGTGAAAAATTGATCTGATTGTTTTGAGGTAGCGGTTAAGCCAGACATGTGCCAGTCTGCTATTATAGGAAGCCATAACTTGTGGAGGGGGAACGGATTAACTGTATCGCCGATTATATCATTGACTGCGCTGTTATTCCGATCCTTTGACGTCAAGTATCTAAGATTGCATAGCGATATGTGTGAGCAAAAGAGTTACAGGAACGCAACGAACAACGAACATGATGGTCTTCTTGGGCCTTACTCAGTTTCTTCCTGGATCACGGCGTTTGTTGATATTATTCGTCTTTTGACACCAGTTTAAAATATTTTAAAACACTGGTTGTGAATATTCGACCATTAAACCGACCTCTTCTGGCTATATCTCCTTATCTATGTCACCTTAATCACCGCAAGTGGCTGATTTTCGGCCCATAATTATGTCTCTAAATGGATGGCATAAATGACTGTTTGATGTATAAGTCCAAGAAAAAGTTTGAAAATTTTTAAACACCAAATCGTTAGTTCTAAATAATTTCAAAAATCTAATTAAATAAGTTATGAATTCCAGTTAGTCACAAGAAACAAAATGAACACTTGAAAGATATCCTAACAAGATATTTACTCGTATAGAATAAAATTGAATAATCTTTAAAATGCACACCTTGTAAATCTATACTAATACTAGCTGTGCCCGCGACTTCGTTCGCGTGGACGTCAGAATTGAACAATGTATTTTTTAGTTCTAAGCGCTTAATTGAGGCCACGTTTTTCATATAATCCCTGTATTTAGAATTTTCGTAGATTTATCAAGAATATTTGACACTTCTATTCCAGGTTTATGTAGGACTGTTTTCCTAATGTTCGCTCTATGCACTCCACTCCCCTACGCTCCACTCCCGTCCGCTCCAGTCCATTCCAGTCCATTCCAGTCCATTCCAGTCCAGTCCATTCCAGTCCATTCCAGTCCATTCCAGTCCAAAAAGTAGAAGTTAGATCGCGCGACTGACGTACGAAATCAATGTGTGAGACCAAAGTGCACCCGTAATTTTACTTCTGAAACACTAAATTCAAATATCTTTGGATAGACTGAACCGATTCCAATGAAACAAAAACTAAATTCCTCTTCAAGTTACGCTTCATCGTTGTGTATAAAAGTTATCTCCATTAGTTCTGTAAATTTTACGTGATACCTAGACAAATACACAGACAAACAGACAAACAAATAAACAGACAAACAGACAAAAATGCTAGAAATGGGTTCTATTGGTTGTCCTTTAATACCCTGGCTATATTTTTTGAGTTTTTATTTAATGTACAAAAATAAATTTTCTACAGTTTTATTATATGTATAGATTACAAAATTAGTGTCTAACAGACGTGCCTCTAATGCATAGTCTCACAGAACACGTCCACCTCACACCGGTCCAGTTCGCAGCAACCCCACACATTCGCTTAACAACTGCTAACTAGTGTATAGATATAGATTATAAAGCTGAAGAGTTTGTTTGTTTGTTTGAACGCGCTAATCTCAGGATCTACTGGTTGGAATTGAAAAATTCTTTTTGTGTTGGATAGTCCATTTATCGAGGAAGGTTATAGGCTATAAAAATCACGCTATCACCTATAGGAGCGGAGCAGTAATGAGAAATGTTTCAAAATCGGGACAATGTATTCCTTTTTTAGAGCTTCCGTTGCGTGCGCTGCGTAAAAGGTTAGAGTTTCGCAAAAATTATGTACCACAGAATTATTCCTCATAAAGTTTTCTAAAATAAAGTCCGCGAGAGCATATATCTATTTTTAAAGGTTAATTCACTATAACCTTTTTTATGGAAACCAAATTTGTTTTAAAATAATGCATTATTTGCGAAGGTGTTTTCATTAACATGATATTAATCCTTATCCAAATAAATACATTAATCATCACAAACACTTAATTTTGAACGAAATTGCCCTTTACATCATTTGATTTCAATGAATATCTTAGGAGATATCACAGTTTCAAAATAATACCGCGACAAAATAACAACGGGCTGGGTAATATGTCACAATTGCGTCTATAAAATCCCTCTTTAGGCCGGTCAATATCGACATCAAACATTGCAAACGCGCTTGTAACTACCATTTTGTTATAATTTGCAACCCTGAAAACCCTGTGCTGTCAATTCAGTAGTTTTTGCGTGTGTATCTCATGAACCGTGATAGCTATAGAGAGTTGAAATTTTCACAGGTGTTGTACATCTGTTGCCGCTATAACAAAACACACTAAAAACCAGAATACAATAAATATTAAGGGGGCTCCCATACAAAAAACGTGATTTTCTCGCTGGTTTTTGTAGATGTTATAATGTAATGTTTCGGAGGCTGTTTCTCACGAACCGTGATAGTTGGATAGTTTAAATTTTCACAGATGATGTATGTCTATTGCCGCTATAACGACAAATAGTTACTAAAAACTGGCTAAGTGCGAGTCGGACAACAAAATATATATTTTTTTCCAATTTTTATTAATGACTAGCTTCTGCCCGCGACTTCGTACGCGCATCCATAAGCTTTATGCCAGCGACAACGGGGTCGTCAAAATTGAAAATCTTGAACGTCTGATGCCCAATTCCAAAAGCCCGAGTAAAAAATAATCTCAGGAACTACTGGTTGGAATTGAAAAAATATTTTTGTGTTAGATAGTCCATTTATCGAGAAAGGCTATAGGCTATATAACATCACGCTGCGACTAATAGAAGCGGAGCAAATATAATAAAGAGAAATGTTTCAAAATCGGGAAAATGTATTCCTTTTTGAGAGCTTCCGTTGCGTACGCTGCGTAAACGGTTAAAGATACGTACAAACGATGTACTGCGGAATTATTCCTGATGAAAAGTTCTGAAATAAAGTTCGCGCGAGCATATATCTATCTGCATTATTTGCGAAGGTATTTTCATTAACATGATATTGAAGATCTGGAACACCCGATGTGGAACTGCAAGAGCCCAGCTACACTATAACATACACTGGAAGGACGTTTTAGCAAGAGTTGTTCGGCCTGATGGACACTCTTTGTTGACATACAAAAATTGAAGATCTGGAACACCTGATGTGGAGACCAAAGCTGTCACTAATTTCACTGTTTAATTAAGTATAAAATAACATAAGCTGGATGTACCTACACGCAGCAGTGAAGGCGGTAACAGTTCAGGATTATGAATAATTTGAATCTATTGACCAAAACTCCCATTTATTTTTAACTCGGGCTTTTGGAATTGGGCATCAGACATTTAAGATTTTCGATTTTGACGACCCCGTTGTCGCTGGCATTAGCATAAGGATGCGCGTACGAAGTCGCGGGCAGAAGCTAGTTACAAATATATCCAATTCGCAGTGTGACACTTATCGCTAAAATCGATCAGTCTAAGAGTTATACTTGTTTAAAGTGTAATTTAATGAGTGGCCCTTATTTTGTTTTGATAAGTATACATTTATCATATTATCCATTCGTAACTAAGAAAATAAGTAGTATCTAGAAGCCCGGGATCTCACTTTGTTTATTCGAAAGAAAAGTGGCAAAAGCTCATGTTGTTTTCGTCCTGGTATACGAGGCGTAGCTGTGTTGATTGTGTTTTGTTTTTATGCGGGGGGCATCACGATGTCAAATTGACAGAAACTGTGTTCTTTCATTTTGTAATAGGGCTCTTAAAGATAGATATATGCCCTCGCGGACTTTATTTTAGTAAATTTTATGAGAAATAATTCCGTAGTACATAATTTTTGCGAAACTCTAACCGTTTACGCAGCGCACGCAACGGAAGCTCTAAAAAAGGAGTACATTTTCCCGATTTTGAAACATTTCTCATTACTGCTCCGCTCCTATAGGTGATAGCGTGATGTTATGTAGCCTATAGCCTTCCTCGATAAAAGGACTATCCAACAAAAACAGAATTTTTCAATTCCAACCAGTAGATCCTGAGATTAGCGCGTTCAAACAAACAAACAAACAAACTAACAAACAAACAAACTCTTCAGCTTTATAATATTAGTATAGATTTGATGTCATCATCATCATCGTCGGCAGTGTTGAGGTTTCCTTCACTTTGTGCAAGGTCTCATAATATCTCTTTCTCAAAATCTTCTGCAATATCAAACACCCATCACAATTTTATGCCAGCAAGAAACAAATAAGGCCAACTAATTTGTTGAAATACAGTAAGAAATAAACTCATAACAAAGACCAGAAAAAAAAATTCAACGAACAACAAGAAATCGATTTCATCTAACACACATTTACATACAACCCTTTCGAGCTACCAGGAGCGCATAACTTCGAAAAGGGTAAATGATTTAATTATGCGAGCCCAAGTGTTAGCGCGCCACTTAATTTGATAGCTAGCGACACCTATATGCAAATGATACGTTACGACTAATTGAATATCTTTGTTCCAAAATGTTTGGGGACCTCTCGATGACTTTTGGACCCCTAGTAAGTTGGTTAAAACATTCAAATGTAATCTAAGTTACTAATTTGACGTCAGTATATGGAGACGGATGTATTATGTCATTTTGTTATCTCTAAGGAATAAGAAACGTAGAGGTAGAACGGTGACATCATGACAAACCACAAAATAACGTGCAATGTGTTCTAAATGTATTAGAATTGCTACTGTTAGAGGTTATAGGTATTTTATTATACTTGCTTGACGTTCTTATGAAGTTTTAGCATCGCTTTGGCTCATCCGCCTTATGTGTGTTCACGCCGCGCTACGGAACTATCAAATAAGCAGACAAATGATTAAAGCTAAGCGTGTATGTTCGTGGGTTCTCTGGGTATGTGACCAGGGCCCGTATAATCCTTGGGAGCCCAAATTTTTATATGCAAAACAGAGGCTACAAATAATATAAACCTAACTCATCCTAAAAAGGTTTTAAAATGAGCTCGCTACGCTCGGTTTTTAATCCTACAGTCCTATGACGCAATAATATTGGAAATTTTATACTAACGATCAAATAAAAGAAGGCAGTGTGCTACTGAATTTGATGTACTTGATCCACATTGGAAGATAGAAGTTCCTAATGATAATTATAAGGCCACAAAACAAAAGACAATCACTCATACCCTGCAATAAACGAACACAGCCAGAAAACCTAAATAAAAATATTCGTCTATTGACAGAAGTATCGATCAGGGTTGCAAGTTCAAAATCTAAAACGTTGAACTATTGCGGTGAACCCATCCTAAGAGTACGGTCGTCTTAATTGGTAAGACTGACAGAAACATTAGAAATGCATCACAAAATTGCTAGCAATAATATAGAAGAATGAAACTATTTTCCAACTCAGCCAACTTTTGTTTTATTTTATTCTTTTTTTTTTACCTGTTGGAGAAAGTGAGAAGGTTTTAATTGGTGGTAACACTAGCTTTGACGTTTTGGCGTCACAAGTTCTCAAAAGTTATTAGTCATGTTTTGTTTTTCATTCTGTTGATTTATGTTCATGATTTTTTGTAATTTAGTTGTAAGTTGTAATTAATCAATTCGCTCTATCGTAGTTTTCTGCTATTGTTTTTCTGCTAGGATTTTTTGGTTATTACCCATATCTTGCTTGCTGCGTGCTTCACACAGTTGGGGTCAACCCCAAATAACTCTTTAATACACCGCGTCACCACTCCAGGACTTGTTTGCTATCGATTGATAGATTCGATGATAAAAATGGATATCCGACGCACTTGCCATTTGCTTAGGGTCGAATTCCTGTTACGCTGATGTTGTTGTTTGTCACATACCAGTATACATTGTGTTCTATAAAGCACCATACTGGGACGCTGACGTCAGCGGCGCGTACCTACTTCGTACGTCACTTTTTCTCTATAAAATCAACGTAACCGAAATTCAAGCCTTTATCTACAGGCAACGTCGGCCACCAGAAAATAATTAAAAGCAAACAAAAATATCTTAAAAATCATTATTTTCTTATTTATTTCTCTAGAATTAAGACAAAATTTGACATCACACGTGGCCAAAACACTGGATTTTTAACCAGAACTCTTCCATATGAGTGAGAGGTCGAAAGAATTCTGGAACTATCCATAGAAGACTAGTAATTATGGCATTAGACATTTGAAGATTCAAGCGTATTTTTTATCCAGTCGATGTAATTCGCTACGGAGGTGTAGACTCCTGGCCAGCCGTCCCTGCCACAGCCATAGCCAAAGGAAACAACTCCAACAGCTTCCCAGATACCCTCAGGCCTCCTCTTCATAAGAGGACCACCGGAGTCTCCTCTGCAGGCGTCCTCAGCGAACACTCCTCCAGCACAAAGCTGTTTTTCTCCTAGATTTGCGCCAAGAGTCCTGTATTTGCTCACGCAGTCGGCCTTGTCGAAGATCGGGAGACCAAGCTTCAGTTTGATTGGGCTGTTCTTTCCTGTAAATATAAAAATTAGGTTATAAGAATTTATTGATATTTTAGTGATGGGTAGGTCGTAATCTACCACAACGGCCCAGAACGGTTTAGCGTCGCTGGGAGGTTACCGTTAAACCAATTTTTTTGATGCCATTTGTAGTTATCCCTTCTTATTCACATAACATATGTATTTATACATATCTTTGAGTAACTGGCGCTGATAATATCATATTTGAAGAAATGTAATGCTTATTTAGAACGTGAAATTATCATGTAGGTATTGTGTTAGAAATTGACCTCAAAGTATTGCATCATTGTTGAAAGACATGTTAATGCTAAAAAAATGTACCCATACTCTAGCATATTATTAATTGTTTATTCAAATACTACTTTATACTCTTTACTTTGCTTTTTTTGCATGATGTTTGTCATGTTATAGACCTTTGTCTCACTTCGTCCATATTTCTGTGTCTCTATTTTGGCCCTACCCTGTATTCACATAGCATAGCAAGATAGCATTGCTTAGCATTGCTCCACCAACGAGATGGACAGACGACCTTATAAAGATCGCCAGAAGACGCTGGAAACGCTCCAAACGGTATATGTCGAGATCTAAAGGGGACGCCTATGTTCAGCAATGGACGTCCTATGGCTGAGATGATGATGATTGCTTACCAATATTTTGTATGCTGAACGTCTTCCTACGTTCACTAATCTAAATACTAATTTCTAACTCAATCAGATACCAATTAATGAATTATTTATACAACGTTCCCAACCGTTAAGACCTCTAACCTCGACGTCATCAACAGATACACGTGTTTGATAAGAAAAGAATAGATTAAAGAAGACACAAGAAACCTTGTTTTCTTGTGTAGTAAACAAAGTTTCTTAGAAGTATTAAGTTTCTATTATTCTCATAACGTAATGTTTTTTCCAATGACTCAAAAGATCACTCTAAATCTGAAGGTTGTACTGATTCATTTACTGAGGACTATTTATAGCCTTGGACTATTAATGAGTTTTATGCGGAAAATGATCTTTGTGACCCAGAAATACGGTCCATTACTATTAAACTACCTACTGTATTATTACTGTAAACTGCCATTACTTTATATGTAAAATCTCTTGGAAAAATCATTCCAAAATATATCATTTTAGTCTCAAACTACGTAAATACCACTGATATTTATGTATTGTGTTTATATCCGTAAAAACCTCAAAATTCGCCGTGTCTATTCAATTTCTTGTTGACAATAATTTGAATGTCACGTTAAGGCGAATCTCTGTTAGCACTATTCCAAAAATACAATTTTCAAGATCGATAAGTGAACGACCTGAGATTCAAATAATTTTATTATGTGTATCAATAGCTTCAAAACTGCAATAGCATAGTAACACACCGATCTTTTAAATCATTAAATCGACCTTGCATTTAAATTATACGTAAAACCCGATACAATTGATTGTGAACTTCATATTCGTAGAAACAGGGTACTAAAATCGATAGTTACGGACATAATTGGGTACGTACCATTGAGGGTTTTTCCCCAACCAGCAACGTAAACATCGCTGCCTGTTTGTACGCGCTCTCTGCTGTCAACTAGACAGATGGGCTGGACGAAATCTGTGAAAAAGTAAAATGAGAACATGAAATATCTAGTACATCGGGAACCGAAGAAGAAAAGGTAGGTAGTGCCCTTGACGCTTCGCTCGTCTTGGTGGGGGCACTTCCTTGCCCCCAAATTTGATTTAGTAAAATACTGTGTTAAGAAGTGTTGTGGGTTTTTTCTATCAATAATGTTGCAGTCTCTCTCGGGTCCAAATAGAGGTAAAATATAGTTAAAACAAGACAAAGACAACCCAAAAAAAAAACAGACTAAGAGAAACTAATCAAAGCCGGGATTTGAATCAGCATAGAAAGCCAACCACCCAATGTGAGTCAGAATTCACGAAATTATGAAATATTATATTTTGCGTGAAAATACAAATTCTGAAATTTTATCCGCGGCAAAGCCTCATATTGAAAAGCTCATCAAAATAATTTAGAGCTGTTTCCAAGAACATTTTAAAATTAAATATTGCTCGTGTAGAAAGTAATCTATATCGCGGTTTGGATCCGGCTCGAAGGACCATGTAGAAAGTAATGCTTAATTGGTGTAATAATAGTTTCTGAGTTGGTTGATTTATCAGTTGATTCTATAACGGACTTATAATTGATTTACGATCACTGGTTTAATGATATATCTACCTTTCTACAATAATATGGTTTTAAGAGCTCATTTATTAGTTTAGGATTTTAATACTTACAAGTATAAGTAGCCCTAGCCGCCATCCTCACGATACCAATGTCATCTGCCCTGTTCTTGTTGCCATCAGTGTAACCAGGGTGAGGGTACGCAGACGCCACGGCGATCTCCTGAGGTGGATCAGCACAGACTGAGTCCACGCAGTCAATGTCTTGCTGGGTGTCATATTCTCCTAGGCGGACTTTTGATCTGAAAAGAAAAAAAAGAAGATTCTGTCAGTATTTTTTTTTTGTTTGCTTTGTCTTTTATAATATACGGCTAATATAATATACTTTCAGGCGAGTCCAAGAGAGCATATACTCAAGAAACTCTAACTCGTTTGCCGGTAGATACTTAAAATGGAATGATATATAAAAAGAAACGAAAAAATTTCAATATCATTGCCACTTTGATCTAATTCAACTATAACAATATTTTCGAAAAAGGTTTTCCACTAAATTCTTAAACCTATGTATCCTATGGGTATGATATTTCATAAAACTGGGTTCAGTAATTTCTAAAAAAAGAACTTGTATAAAATTTCCTTTGCAAAACAGAATAGAATAGAATAGAATAGAATACTCTTTATTATGTACACCATACAAATTACAGGATACATCCAATCAATATCTTATAAATAGGGTGACACAATGGGCGGTCTTATCGCTAAAAGCGATCTTTTCAAGACAACCTTTGAAACAGTATGCTCTAAAGCCGTATAGTAAAATCTCATAGATACTAAAAATACAATGTCCTTGCATAAATTCAAATAGCCCGATATCCTATTGTTTTCCTCAAAGTATAATACCTTAAAACTATCTGTTATTCAATTGGTTTTTCCTTAATATAGGTATGTATAATAAAATCAGCGCAAATAACTTCAATTTAGTTTATTTTGGGTAATGCGTCATTTCTGTTTACGTAAACCTATAATTGCAGCAATCTTTAAAAATAATCTTGAAAAAACATGAAATGGTCGAGAAGACACTCCGTGAATAAAAAAAAAACAATTATCTATGGGTTTTATTGATTTAGTCGTTTACTTTTTTGTAATAAAATATTTTTATTGATGTTCTAGAACCCAATACTAAAAATGCAACGTAAAAAACTGCCTAGCATTAATTCCACCTATGTTTTTTGTTATAGATATTTAATTACAGCAATAATTAAAATTAATAGCTATTATGATCAATACCCAATGACTATCAGATCTGTACATTTAATTTTATAAGCGTCAACAACCAACCTACTGGATCCGAAATGATTCGTTAAGATTTTCTACTTTATCCTGTGGTGTAGCTAGGCCAGAAGGGGCCCCCATATCAAAACTTGTTTGGGGCCCTTCTGATCTAAGTACAGTTATAGTATAGTTAGAGTGTAGTTATAGTGTAGTTATAGTGTAGTTATAGTGTAGTTATAGTATAGTTATATTGTAGTTATAGTATAGTTTTGCAGAATAAAGACAATAGCCTGACTCGTGTAACCTATGCTATTGCTTATGTTATTAAGAGAATTTTGAAGAGAGCTAGAAAATTAAAATGCTAATCGACTGATCGTAGTCCACTTATGAAAACTACATATAAAAAAACCTTTTTGTAAATTGAGCTATGTTAGGGGTTCGACAATTAGAGCTTTATGGCTGCGATAAGTTTTTATTCCAATCTTCAGGGGGCCTTGATTCCCTTGACACTTGAGGCCCCGTATAATTGATACGGCTGATACGGCGATAGTTACGCCGTAGTTTCTTACAGAAGAAGAAGGCTCGTATTTGATCTTTGCTCAGCAGTAGAAGAAGTAATAAAACTAAAGACTAGCTGGATACATAAAAAATTACTTACAAAGTTCCCACTTCTCGCTCAATGGCTCCTGTGATGCAGTGAGCGGCGGTCATTACGTAACGACGGTTGATCAGCACACCGCCACATTGGTATGAAGTAGTTCCTTTACCTGCACAGAAAAAAAAATGATATTAAAGATACTCATATTATGCCATAGGTACGTGTAAAGTTTTATAGATTCGTAATTTAAAAAAAAAAACTAAAAAATATGGATATCACAACCTTTTTAATTAAGTACTGTTTAGTTTTAATTTTTTTTTTTATTAAAAACTAGCGGCCCAACCCGGCTTCGCATGGGTGTAACGGTTTAAAACCCGATCCCAATGGTTACAAACACAACAAAAAAAGAATTATCCATATAAAGAATTATACACATTTAGTGATCCATTTTTATATTATAGAAGATGATATAGACAAGCCGAAAATTTTCATCTATCAAGATATCAAGAAAAAAAAATACAATTTATATTTATGTCTTTATTATCTCGTTATTTTCAAATGAATGTTGTTTTTTAATTAAAGTGCTGTATTCTAACACAATAAACAAGGAAAAAATCTCCATTATTAGTTAAACATAATATTTCAATAGCATACCATTTGCCGTAATAAAATTATAAATATATTGTTGAGAATCATCATCTTCGACAAACTTGAGTTTGCATCTTATGTAGATGTCAATAAGAGCCAAGCTTGAAACATTAAAAGCTGTAATTTGACAAGGTCGAAATGGACACAGTATCAATTACTTAAATGGCCCTTTTGGGACAGAAAAACACTGGACTTTTTGCTCAACGTACAGTTTCATATAATATAGTTTTATCATATGAAACTGTACGTCGAGGAGTCAATTCAAGAACATTTATTTGAAACTTGACTTATTGTTATTTGTCAAATTAGTAAGTGTAATAAAAAATTGTGTTTTTTTTATTGCACTTACATATTTGACAAAAAAGTCAGTTGGAAAGAGATGAAAGAAACAGAAATCAATTATACGGTGAAGTTTATTGAATGCGGTACCGGTTCTTTCTTAAGAACCGGGTCTGAATTTACGGTACTGGACTTGGAACCGGGATATCCCGGGAAATTCGGTACTTTAGGTACTTCCGTACAAATGTATCTTAACTTTATTGTTGTTAATAAAACAAATGGATCATCGAAAGAACAGGGACTACGGGATGAAGACCCGGTATGGGATTGCTTAAAAAAGTCCCGGGATTTCCCGGTATTTTCGAGACGGGATTTCCCGGGAGCATGCCCCAGTTACGTCTGACAGGGGTAATGTTGGGGACAATGTAATAATTAAAAAAAACTAAAAGTAAGTACTCACGAGTCCTATACCCCAACAGTGCCATCCAGGGGAACTCATCCAAGTCTGTGAAGGTTCCTCCATAGACCCTGTCTCCATTGGTGTCCACACCACACTGGTTCCTCGGAGCTGGTGAAGAATCCTCCTGGCTGTACTCATTGCTACCTTGACTTGAGACCTGAGATGGTCGTCGCTGTTGAATTATAAGAGAAAAGTTACTTTTTAGAGTAAATGAAATGATTAATTTAATTATTAGAAAAGACAGTGCCTGCGGTCTCAAAGGTGCTTGATGTTGGTTCTACTATACCATGGTATTTTCAAGTTTTAGCAAAGTTGAAAATATTTTCATGAGGGTCACTATTGAATCTAAATTAGATCAATTAATTTATAGACTACTAGCGGCCCGTTTCGCACGGGTGGAGGACCCGGTCTAAAACCCAGTCCCGATACCTAGTTACAAACACAACAAAAAAATAATTATCCAAATCGGTCAAGCCGTTTTCATGTTATGTCGTGACAACGGAAAACGGGTTTCATTTTTATATATAGATTTATTTTATAAAAAGCACTAGCGGCCCGTCCCGGCTTCGCACGGGTGGAGGACCCGGTCTAAAACCCGGTCCCGATGGTTACAAACACAACAAAAAAAAAACTATCCAAATCGGTCAAGCCGTTTTCATGTTATGTCGTGACAACGGAAAACGGGTTTCATTTTTATATATATAGATAAGTAACATCTTCAAGAGCGAGTTCTCAGCAAAAACCGTTCTTTAAGGCCTGGTCAAATTGGAGCGGTATCCGCTGCTGCCGTAGCTAGCAGTAATGCCCGACCAATTCCGTCAGGTATTTTGTACGATATTTGGGATACCGCTACTTACGGCGGTAGCGGATACCGCTTCAGTTTGAATAGGCCTTTATTCTCAAGTAAATTGCTATCTTCCACCTTAGCAATTATTTTGGTATCTTTATTACAATTATGAAGAAAATGTAATTCAAGTATAATTCCTCATAATGTCAGAGCGTAATCATCAATTCCGGTTCCGTTGGAATCAACAGGATTAAGAATTATGATCGCCTTTTAAGGTAAAGGCCGTCATGTCCATTATCTCGGAAGTTATTTCCTACTGATGTAATGTGGAGGATATTACTTAGATTAACTGTGAGTTGTTTCTAGTTATTTATATTTACTATGCGACCACGATAATAAAGAAACATCAATGAACTACGCTTGTCAACGGTTAGTTAAAAATAACGTTTAAAATCAAAAAAGAATGTGTAAAGCAATGGTAAATGACCGACGTCTGTCAAGTATCAAATAAAAAAACGATTCAAAAAACATCTGTGACATACTTATAATTTCGTAATTATGGTTACTATTTATTAAAGAGTGACGTGCTTATGTAAGAAAACCTGCATGACGTCACTAGGTATATGTCGTCATCAGAGTGTCGTCCTTGTCACGGTTACATGGTAGGTACATTAAGGTGCGGTCAAACTGAGCATACTAGACTATAATAATTATAGACTGAACTAATCTGACTTGGTGAGTCTTTAGGCTCTGGGAAAGAGACAGAGCTATACAAGTCGTCTAGTGCCATCTCGTTCTCTGAGCGTAACTGCACACGCTTTAAGACGTTATTATAGGCCACCTGACATTTCAGTCTATTAGGTATTGGATTGCTATCGTTATCTCGAAATACAAGCACAATCAGCCCATAATGTTAATGACAGGCAGGACTACGTGAGTAGTTCCACTGTGTAAACGAGATGGCTAGACGACTTGTATAACTTTGTCTCTTTCCCAAGATGCTCTTCTCTCTACAAACAACAAAATAGATTTAAGTAAGTCTATCAAGTATATTCTCTTACCGTAGGTCTTGGCGTGGGCTGTTGCTCTTGATCTGAAGGCACTGGCCCGCAGCATACCCTGGGCACGTATCCTTCGAAGCCACATTGTGATCTTCTTAAGAAGCTGACTATACTGTTGGGCAGTGGCCGTTGTTCCAGGGCATTCCGGAGACTTGGGCACTCGTATAGGGAGACGCAGGTACTTTCTCTACCAAGTGGAGTTACACAGCTCTCTGACTGACTGACTGTTAACAAAAAAAAAAAAAGAAATGATAAATATCAAACAAAATGTAACACATATAAATCGATCTAGTAATGTAAGAGCTACGATGCCACGGATAGACAGACACGTCAAACTTATTATGTTTTTGCATCTGGGTGAGTTAAAAATTTCATGACCATTTCAAATGTTTTGTATTTTATCAAAATCGATTAAAAATATTTTGTGTCGACAATAACTACCACGACATAAGATAAAATTGATATTTTTTAGGAATTTTAATAAAACTATTTGCGTTTGTCATACGGCCATAAAACCGTACACACGGCTACAAATCAAGCTATACAAAACCAGTTTGTCTTGCTCTCGCTTCACACGATTTTTGCCCACAATGAGCGGTCAGCTAATACTGGTTTTGCATAGCTTGATGTGTAGCCGTGTATACCATTGCATCGTAACATAAACGAAGTCACCTTGCACATGTCTTTTTCTGTAAAACCATACGCTTCTACGGTGAAATTGTACACGAGTTTTTCCCGCTTCGGGAAAAGGGGCGTCGGGAAATTTTTGTTGCGTCCATCTTTTTTTAAACCTGTCCTCCGACAGGCTACTGCCGCGTCGTTGGAAAAATCAATAAAAAAAAACAAAAGTAGTCAGATAGAAAATTGAAGAAAAAAATCTCACTATTGGTGCTTTTGGTAATCAAAAAGGTGTTTTTAACGAGTGTGCCTTTTTGCCGATCTTTTATGTATAACAAATAACAAAAACTTGGATGGATGAATGTTTCTTAGAAAGATTTCTTAGAAAAGAAGAAAACTCGTTCATTGTCACATGCCATTGATATTTTAACAAAAAAAAACTTAAAAAAAACTAAACGTATCCCGACTTAACACAAAAAAAAAGTTAAACATCTGTTGAACACTCGTCTAAAAAAAAATGTCAACGTCAAAATGACATTTCACGTTGATATAAGGGTCATTTTGCAGTTACATTTTATTAGACACGCGTCCGATAGATGTTTATCTTTTGGTTGTAAGGCGGTAAATATTGTGTGACTCTCACGTCAGAACGGCTGGACGGATCTCGACGAAATTTGGCTCAGAGATAGATACTAGTCTAGATTCTAGACTAAATTCGTCTAGATCTGTCTAGAATAACCCATAGGATAGTATATTGCCCTGTATTACGTTTTGGTAGGATGATTTTTGAGATACACGTCGCCCAATCGCTAGTCTAAATTTTATGCTGTTTATGTCAAAAGTCGGTTGTTTTTAATAATTTGTGTTTCATGTCGTAACTGCAATCTTAGCGATAACCTTAGTATCATAGCGTCACAAGGAAATGTGTGTTATGACTATTTTATCTTTAAAATACCTACGAATGAACATCTTCATAAATTATTTATCAAGTTTTATTGTTAGGATGATCTTTTTTTTTTTTTCAAACAATGTGTACTACTTTTGGTTAGCTTGTAATGTCAAACGCAAGGTACGGTTAAATAAATAAATAATTGTCACTGGTTTTAATTCCTCGATGTTTTCGTATTTGGAGCATCAGACAGATACCTACATGTCAAACCGAATTGTAATTAATTTGCACCATTATCCCCGAGAATATCTACATCGACTTGTCTATCTGACGCCATTTTGAAAATAAATGATTAAAATAATAATCTGTATTTTTGTACCTAAACGAAAAATTTATGTAAATACTTTTAAAGAGGAATCACTCACACATTCATTTTTTTTGCATTTCATCAAAATCAGTGGAGTGATAGCGGAAATCAAACATAGTGACAAGTGATTTTTCTATATTAAATGTAGCTGTCACTAGTGACTTCCCCTCTTGTAGTTCGGAAATAGTCGCACAGGAATATAATACTGGAATAAACGGTATCCACATGATATGATATGTAATCCATTCTTCCATCCATCCAAACAGCTAATCTTCCATAATTATTAATACTATTAGTGTGTCTCTCACATAAGTATTAGGATTAGGACCTGTCACGAATGACACCTGTCAGTTGTTACGCAATGGCGCGGACGCAGGTCGAGTCAGGGGTAGTAAATCGATGCTTGGTGGGCATGAGAGCCAGTGAGTTATAGTAAAACCCAGTAAACATAGGATACTACAATTAGCATATTATATATACAACGTAGATATTTATTAAGGTATCCTCAATCGCAATTTTATTCACCTCATAATTATCGCCTTAGACAAACAGGCGCCTATCCTTTTACGAACCAATTATTTATTCATTATGTAAATACAGAACATAGCAGCAATACTTCCATTTATTATAGTGATGTTTGTTGATAGTATTTATCTTGTGTCATAGTTCTTATTAACGAGTTTACACGTGTTTTGAGTAGATAGAACATGGAAATCCCGTGTGAACTTCTCTTTAGTAGACGTTATCTTATACTATCTACTTATGAGCGCATATTCTGAAAGTTGGCAACGTCGCAAATAATTTTCAAATATTAGACAGTTTTCATTAATTTTGCAAAATTACGTTACTAGTTATGTGCACTAAAAAAATGATAAGGGAATGCAATAAGTAATATCGTAACACCGAATATATACCTACTTTTACATCTAAAAACAAGTATTAGGAAACATTCCAAATGCCTTTTTTACACCTGAAACTGTGACAACATCAAATTCAGTATTTTAATTGCATTCCTATATCATTTTTTTAATTTTTTTTTGTGCTCTACAGAGCCATATTCCTTATTTTCAAAGAGTTAATTTACTGTATTAATTGAAACTTGTAAATATTTGACAGCTATTTGCGACGTTGCCAACTTTCTGGTTACGAACTTTATTCATCTTGGATACTATTACTTAAGGTAGCAACGTAATATCGAAAGGTATAATTAGGTATTTGGAGAACTTGCTCTTTAAAAACGTGTTGCAAAAACTGGTTTTTACAATGGAGCGACAGATAGAATATTTTTGAAAACTTGAAATTTTGTCATTTTGGATTGGTTTCACTGGTGCACATTATTTCATAGATTTCAATAATTAAAATGTATTATAAAGCGGATTGCATAAAATTAATACGAGAAAATAATTCGCTTGTCACAGCAATGCTAACAACTTGTCAAATAAAATACTTGATTTCAAAAGTGTAATAAACAAAACCATTAAATATGATTTGCTATGGGCTTCGTTAAACTGGTTTTCTACAACAGAGTAAAACATGCAATAATTGGCCACAAACTGATTAAGAATAATTCGACTATGGCAAAAAATGGCAGAACATAATATGAACACTAGTAGGTTATTGACGCACAAAATAAAGTGGTATAGACAAATACGATGTCATATTTTTTTTCTGAACACTGCTTATCAAGCATTAAACTTATTCAAAACTGTTTTCGAATCATAAAAATATCTACTATTTTTTAATCGACCTAATGGGAATATCGAAGCTCCAGCTAACATAATTATGCCAAGCAATCAAAAGAAGGTTGTTTGTTAAGGTAAAGATTTATAAATTCCATTGTAGTCCACGAGAAACAAAGATTTTATTCGAAGACGCTTGCATTGGTATTCTTGCAGTAAACTCAATCAAGTTTACCGACTATCTAAGCATAACAATAGGGATGTCTGGTATCCTGGTATCCATAAATTTGATTCGATACGTGATCGAACATTGCATTCTAATCTGAATAATAAAAATGTTGCATGCGGAATTATGGTTTTGTTACCTATTTCTTTGTCAAAACTTTTTCTTTGGTATTTTTAATTGGTTGATAAATGACAAAAAACGACTTATTCGTCAACTCGCCTGCAATTAACTCGCTCGCTCGGGCGAGTTGGCACCTTCCGATTTTACCTATTTTTGTTGTCGTCAACTCGCAACTGGCCGAAAAATGGTACAGTCATCTATAAAATTGTTATAATAAATTAATATAGAAACCTACTTTATATTATGAGGCGTTGTAAGATTTGAGTTTGAATATTTGAAAACGTACCCACGATATAGGAGAAATCCCAGGGGCAAAGACACCTTGTCAACTATCTGGTATTTTATATTAATTGTATTTTTGTAAAAACAGTGTAAAATACCTGTATACTATGAAGTACCTTTATTTAATGATTTAAATACCACCTTTTCGTGCAAGCCTAGTACTTTTGTGATAAATAGATTTTGCCCAAAACTTGTATGTTGAGACAGAACTGTTAAAATGAAAAATACCACCTTGATTTTATGCAGTCCTAGTACATTTTTGGGTATTGAGTATTCACCAAAAGAAATTTTTAGTTTTGAAGACCGTTCGTTGTGCGGCATGAAAACCTTCAGCATGATTCTGCTAGTACTTTTTGTTCTAATTCCTCATTTAATTTTGGCACCAAAGCCTTCTTCATGATCCTGTTCTCCTGGTACTTTCTGATTAGATTTCACATTGAATTCTAACTTATGAAAAAAATCATTATTACATAAGTCTTTGTGCTTATATTTTATTAATGATCTCAAACAACTCCGCCCCTAAGACGACACACTGGCCCTCAATTAACCGACTTTACACGTTTTGTCATAAAAGTGTGAAGAAGGTTTAATTAAATTAAATGTTAAATTTATAGAAACACTTTTGTAGACGACTGTAAATACGTCAGATTTTCGCTTAGTTGCGAGTTGACGACAACAAAAATAGGTAAAATCGGAAGGTACCAACTCGCCCGAGCAGGCGAGATAATTGCGGGCGAGTTGACGAATAAGTCCAAAAAACTGCGTAGAGAAAAGATATAAGGTAATGGAAGAGGTGACTTAGAAATATATATTATAACGTGTAATTCGCAAAAAAAAATGATTTTTCATACTGAATAGTAAATACCTATGTACCATTTGTCAACCGTGGTAATTCTGATAAATCGTGAAGAATTAATGTAATATCTATATACAACGTGTAACGTTAAAAGCGCAAAACCTCTCGTGAGGTAACTCAGCCAATGCTACTGAACAATGTAAAAATATAAAACTTTAGGAAATTCGCGAAAAAAAAAATAGTTTTTCATACTGATGGGCTCGATCAATCATCATCATCATTTTGTATGAAAAATCATTTTTTTTTTTCGCGAATTTCCAAATGTCTTAGAACAATCATTATTCATTAATATGGACTGCAGGAATCATACCACGAGAGGTTTTGTGCTTTTAACGTTACACGTTGTATATGTGTTTTGTCATATCACTACACTAGATGCTTTTAGTAAGAAGACGTAATAAACAAGAATATTCCACATCTTCCGGGATTTCGTGAAATCCCTGATTTCTTCATCTCCCTACGACATATATAACGCAGTGGAAAAATATATGGTACAACTTCTAGGTTATTAAGAAACAGAAGCCAATATTAATAACAATGTACCTAATTTACAATAACAAATGTAATAGGCAAATGTTGTAAATAAGGAAATAGAATAATAAACTTGTAATTATTAACTAATTGGATAACAAATTGAACACAAGTTATTATTTAGTAACTGTTGACTGTTATTACTTAGTTAGATGTAACACTTGATTGTTATTATTTTAAGAGATATCTAGTATTAAAATATTTAGTTGTCAATTAGATATTATAAAAAAGATCTTATTCTTTTCAATAATTAAAAACTCTTGAAAAACTTTATCCACAAAAAAATGAAAACTAGTTTTTTGAGGTTAAAATATAATTCGAGGCAGATTTAATTTCCTCATTTTCCTCGTATAACCGGATTAATACTTTATAGAAGATCGCTAATTTGCGCAGTATAATCATCCTTAATTAAATGTAATCAATCTATCTGAATATCACGCAGAATAGATAGATAATAACATTCATTTTCTTTGGAATCACGTTTTAAGATCACAAAACAACGTGGCATGATCAATTTGTTTAATTCCTGTTGCATACAAATGTTTGATCAGAATATTTAGTACTGGACTCCAAAATATTCCCCGCTGATTATAACCTTTGTCCGTCGAGTTTAAAGTCTAAATTTGCATGTGAAAAAAGTCAGTCGTCTGACCAGATACTTACGTACTGAACTCCATAGTAAAGTAGACACAAAAACTACACAATTTTTCCACATTTTTCAACAGTAAATTAACAACACTTTTTATTAAAAACAAAACACTGTCATCACTCAGGGAGTTTATTGAATAAATAAATTGTTTTTATTGAATAAATTATTAAAGTTTTGTTTTATTGAATAAATAAATAAAGTTATAATGATGCGACCAGAACGCGTTGGTCGACTACAGATACTGGTCTGTGGAGGTCAAGTCCGTACATTAAATACTAACGAATACGTAGTTTTGTTGTTTTTTGTACCGTTCGCATGGCAGAATATTGACGAATAGTATTATTAATAATTATTTTTATTATTCACGTCATTCGTCATTAAATTAATTGTGATGTTTTTGCCAATATCCTGACGCGGTATAAGTACGCATTTTTGTTAGATTTCTCGCAAAATGGGTTATGTTTATTTGTTTCAGGTATTTTTGTGATCTAAGCGGAAAATCAATTTTTTAAGAACATCTATTTTAAATTACCTAATCTATATCTTTTTCCTTGGCCTTTATTTAAATTATGTGAATTCCCCCAAAAATAAAAGCATCACCTAGTAGCCTTTTTTCTCTTTATTATACATAAGTAAGTAGGTAGATACCTCATCGCCAAAAACTTCATCCATGTTTAAAAATCTTCTATACTACAAAAATGGATCACAAAATATGTTGCTAAGCTAAGCTCATAACTCGAAAACGGCTTTACCGATTCAGATAATTCTTTTTTTGATGTGTTTGTAACCAACAGGACCAGGTTTTAGAGGACCCGTGCGAAGCCGGGACGGGCCGATAGTCTTCTTATAAAAATCTTAGAATTAACCTTTGATACCTTTACTTAAAGCTCATTTTTCCAAAACCCCCACACCCAATCGGGAAATACAAAAGCCGATGACGATTCTAAAATACATAAAACAAATTATGACGTTTGCAAAGTGTTAACTAACTTTACACAAAAAGTACATAAACCTTTCATTAGCACAATATCTTGCTGTCTCTACTCACATAACTGGAAATTCTTGTTCACGAGTATATAACACACAGAGATGCGAACATTTCTCAAGATCCGATAGTCAGACATGACTCACGGATTTACCCGAGCCTTAAGAATAATTATAATAGTACCCGCTACGGACGCTGAAGTATTAAAAATCTGCAAAAAAACTTTATTGCTGTGAGGTTCTTTTCTGTTTATATGTATTTTTTTACAGAAGTTACCAGTAAATATTATGATGGAAACGACTATTCAACTTTTTTTATAGTTGCTACATTTGACTCGAATACTGCGTATGCGCATGCATGTTGTCTTGCTCAGCAAGATTCAGTATTTCTTCATCATCTTTTCCGTTATTGAGATAGGGGCCTTTTGGCCTCGTACAGGACCAAAATTTATTATTTTATGTTATTTAGATTATCTGTAATTTAATTTTCTTTTTACATCTTGTCTTTAATTTTATGTTGTTGTTCTGTCCTGTATGAGTCCAATAAAACTTTTTCTTTCTTTCTCTTTCATTATATAAAATCATCAAATGAATCCTCCCACCCCGGGCAGGGCGGGAGGGACTGTTAGACTTGTACTGACTAAAATCCACGGTGTCCTTCAATAGCCCCTTATGTTCCGGGGTCACGGTGATGGAATGAGTCCCGCGACCCCGGATGCATTATTTGGCGCATTATGTGGTCAAGCATCAAACACGTTTTAAATTAAACCTGGGATTTACATAAATAAACATTAGTATATTAAGTATGGAAATGATTTTATTCAGTTTTATTATTATTTTAATTAGTATAAATTCGTTATATTATTTTTATGTTTAGAAATGACTCGAACGAAGGAAATAAAAATACCCATGAACAGATAAAAATAAATTTCGGAAATTCCATGACAATAAATGAAAGGTATGCATGCTACATATCACGTAGGTCATGATCCACATGAAAAAGACACAATCATGGTTTATTTTAAAGTTTAGGTATAAGGAAGAATGTAATTAATTATATTTAATTCGACGGATCAATTTATTTCACCTTCCGTTTTTGTATCAATTAATTGGATATCGCTTACACAGTATCGTCAGTTCCGCTCTAAATGTGGAAACGACTTATAAATTCATAAAAAGACATTAGTTTCAATTTAAGGCTAATAAAATGAATTCAAATATCATCATCTCAGCCATAGGTTGTCCACTGCTGAACATAGGCCTCCCCTTTTGATCGCCACATATATTGGAAGCGACCTGCATCCAGCGCGTTCCGGCGACCTTTAAAGGTCGTCTGTCCACCTTGTTGGTGGACGTCTTACGCTGCGCTTGCTAGTAGTTACAATAAAAATATACCTACTAATACAACGTGTAACGTTAAAAGCGCAAAACCTCTCGTGGGGTAACTCAGCACATGTTACTTTAACGTTACACGTTGTATATAGATATTACATTAATTCTTCACGATTTATCAGAATTACCACAGTTGACAAATGGTACATAGGTATTTACTATTTAACTTGCATTTAAAGTAGGAAAAATCCTCTTGTGATATGATCCCGTTTCTTATCACATGAAGGTATTTTCAATTTATTTAAGAAATCAATGCAACCTGAAACCATCAGTTTTAAAAATATGTAAGCACCTATTTTTAAACTACTCTGCTGATGAAAGCTATCCGCAATGTTTTATTATAAGACGACCTTCCATGCCATTAACCTACTTACCTTTTTTGTGTAATTATCAAATGAATTCGAGTAATATTATATGCCCTGGATGAGGGAAAGGGACTGTCAGACTCTTACTTGGCCCATTACTAGCCTTCCACACTCCACAGTACCCCGCCGACCGCTGTGGCATCTGTACTACTTTAATTTCGATGCAACAGCTTTCATTGACTCATTTACATTGGGTCTTCAAGTCAAGAGTGAACAGGTTACTTCTAGGCAAGCGTGCTTCACCGTCGACCACATCTTCGCTTTCCATCGGGCGAGATAGTGGTCAAACGCGAACCTATACATAATAAAAAAAATAAAAAAATTGCAGACGTCATTTTTTTTCATCTTATAGAGTATTCGGCATTCCTCTTCGTACATAAAATAAAGGCATACCCACAATACTAGGACCTCTAACCCAGTGCCCAATCAACCAAATTTTATCCCAAGTGGGACGCAATTTCCTGATAGCAATTCGCTTAGCTATTAACAACATTAACTTTCTGGTCTCGTCTGCTAATCACATTGGGTCCCCAGTTCCGTTCTACAGCATTTGATTACATGCCTGTGAGTCGGCGAAATAGTTCATTATTTTTGCTAAATATAGGCTATGTTGGGAAGATTTGATTGGGAATTATAGACGGATGAAATAGGATTTAAATGGAGGATTCAGAAAGTTTCTTCAATGAGGAATGCCCAAAAATATATGGAGCAAAAACCCAGAATCGATTAAAACGACTTATGTGTGGCAAGGTAGAGTATACATACTACAACCCAAATTCAATAATAGTTTTCGATAAAACCATCACCAAGTAAAAAAAAACGTAACTAATTGACTGAACTTTTAAAAATCTATGGCTTGTTTAAAGCGGTTTTACAAACGATATTGTTATGAATTGTGCTTGATATTGAGAGAGATTTGAGAGTTAAGAATATTTACGTATCTACTGATTATATTTAAATCTGTGTAAACATTATTTATCATCACTATCGCATCACTACATAGTATAAAACAAAGTCGCTTCCCTCTGCCTGTCCCTATGTATGCTTATATCTTCAAAATTCCGCAACGGATTTTGATGCGGTTTTTTTGATAGATAGAGTTATTCAAGAGGAAAGTTTTTATGTATATAATATGCATGATATAGTAGAGATTGCACCCGTGCGGAGCCGGGGCGGGTCGCTAGTGTACATTTAAAAGTGATTACGGATTATTACAGGGCTATTAACTTAATAAATGAAAATAACTGAATACATGCTACGTTCTTTATTCTTCTATCCATCTTCTATAATATAAAAATGGATCACAAAATGCATTGCTAAGCTCATAACTCGAAAACGGCTGGAACGATTCGGATATTATTTTTTTGTTGTGTCTGTAACCATTGGGACCGGATTTTAGAGGACGAAAATCATCGTGTTAACCCGTGCGAAGCCGGGGCGGGCCGCTAGTTGATTATAAAAATGTTACATATTTTCTAAATCTAAAAAATAGTGGAGTGGGAAGCGGTCGCATCCTTCTGCGAAGCAGTAATGCTCGTGAAGGAGGAGGCGTGCCGCGAGAGGGAGAGGACAGCGTCCTCCCTCCGCCCCAACCACAGTGGTAGACGCCCTTTTTTTTTTTTTTTTTTACGTGGTCAAATCATCGAATGAGACCTCCCACCCCGGGCAGGGCGGGAGGGACTGTCAGACTTGTACTGACTAAAATCCACGGTGTCCTTCAGTAGCCTTGTTTGTGTGCCGGAGTCGCGGTGTACGTATGTCCCGCGACCCCGGCAAGGCTATGGCCCCCTACAGGGGGCCCCGTCAGCGTGCTGAGTTACAGTGGTAGACGCCCACGGCGTCGGACGTCGGCAGACGACCTCCAGCCACCATAGGCGCGGGCATGCGGGCAGCGGGTAAAGGGCAACTCGCTGTCCGACCATGGACCGTGCCCGGGTCGACAGCGCGTCGTGTTCCACGCGTGCCTCAAAGAGCGTCAGCAAAATGACGAGGCCCCCTCTCAGAGGGCCAAAGCCTGCCGGGGTCGCGGGACTTATTTCCATCACCGTGACCCCGGAACTTAAAGGGCTATCGAAGAACACCGTGGATTTTAATCAGTACAAGTCTGACAGTCCCTCCGTGCCCTGCGCGGGGTGGGAACTCTCATTTGAAGATTTTACCACGAAAAAAAAGTCAAAAAAAATATGTTTTTTTTTTATTTTATTTACATTGCTGCAGGCAATAGATCAGTTATTCTGCCAGTTATTACAACTTTAACCAAATAGGTCAGCAGAATATAACAATTCTATTAAGCAAGGCATGTGCCGTCCTAGTTCCTACACAGAAATTGTTATTATGCTCCTGTCTTGTTTGGTTATGGTTTTTCGCGAAACTAATAGCGTATTTATGAAATCTTATTTAAGGTCTATTTAGATGTTCATAAATTATTTTAATCGACTCTGGGTTTTTTTTAGGCATTCTTCTTTGTAGTTCAGGAGATTTGTAAATTTGAAGGGTGACGTCGGAATTATGTACAAATTTTCAAGTCAAATGACTTAAATGATTTTAAAATAATTAGCCCGATTTAAAATTTTCCATATAGACCATTGAGCTATTATTACTACGTATAGAGACGACACCACGTATCACCACTGTGTCCCATCCAGGATGAGACAACGCGCACAAGTTCATTCAGTTGTTTGACAGCTCTGTGGCGTGCTCTAGGCGCGCGCACTCAACCTGGATGAGACACAGAGGTGATGCGTGGTGTCGTCTCTATACGTAGTAATAATAGCTCAATGATATAAACCGAAATTTTCAATTATCTTTAAGTCAGTACAAGTCTGACAGTCCCTTCCGCCCTGCCCGGGGCGGGAGGACTCATTTGATGATTGTACCACGAAAAAAAAAAAAAAGTGTATGCACCTGCCATGATATCTCTCCACCATCTTTAGTGGACTTCTGAAGAATGCCTAAGGCAGTAAGTCCACCTGTGTACTTTTATGTCGTATGAAGTTTTATATGTATAAACAAATACATTCAAGAAGTTGAACATTCACATAAGAATTTTGTTAAAAATACATTACTAATTGCATTGACAAAATGCTCACTGACCAAGTAGTAACTACGTTACTTATATTTGCTGTATGCATAAGTCACCGTATAAATAAGATGCTTCAACAATATTTTGGTAAAAAACCGTCTACCAATAACCACAAAATGTGAATTATTAAAAAAAAACTCATTTGCGGTCATTTTGATTACTGATATAGAACACCTCCGGTATAGGTATACAATATTTATTTTATTAAGTAACAACTGACTTTTGACAAAAAAAAATGTAGTTTCGTTTGTTTTTTTTTTGTAAAGTATTCAACCAACTTCGAAAAAAAACAGGTTCTCAGTTCGATCTTTATGTATTCTGTATGTTCGTCTGCGATAATCTCGCGTTTGGCTAAACTGTTGTTTGCATTCTTGAAAAGGTTTTAGCAAATAACACTAATAGATATCCCATGACTTTCCTCCTTTGGGTCCGTTTTCGCTTAGTTGGGTGGTATAATTTCAAAGTCGACATTTTATATTAGAAGAACATTACTACTTACCACCAAGATTAAAATTCAGTACATGTATTTAATAAATAACAAATGTTTATACATATAGTGGACAGAAAATTGTATTATTGTAACTAAGGCACGTATTCAATCGGACGTTTCGGACGAAGCTCACTCGACCGGGGCGTATCCTCGAATCATGGGCAGCATTTATTTTTGGTCTCATTTATATTTATAGCTAGTTTATAAATATATTTAGAAAGACCTTTTTTTGGAAATAGATAACTATTATTGTATTTTCTTTGATGTATGAGATCGAAGGAGAGACTAAGAGTCACCTTACGAGCAATGGAAAGACCTACGCTCGGAGTTTTGTTGCGGGATAAAATCCGAAACACGGATATTCGGCGAAGAAGTCACCGACATAGCACGTAAAATTTTCAAGTTGAAGTGGCAATGGGCGGGCCACATCGCTCGTAGAACTGACAACCGATGGGGAAGAAAGGTTCTCGAGTAGCGACCACGGACCGGAAGACGCAGCGTAGGTAGGCCTCCCACTAGGTGGACCGACAACATCGTGAGAGTCGCGGGCAAACGATGGTCGTAAGTGGCGAATTGTCGTTCGGCGTGGCGGTTCAAGGGGGAGGCCTATGTTCAGCAGTGGACGTCTTCCGGCTGATGATGATGATGAGATCGAAAATAGGAACGGTTGAAACAATTTTGATGAATGAGAGCGGCTATCCAGTCTTACCAATTACAAATAGCTATCATCTTGTATGGAGCGACCAATCTTCAAAACTCAGACCTTGGTTTGAAAAATTTAGCAAACTGGTTTCACTACTTTTCAGAGTTTTGGACTTCCGACTACCTACAACTAATGTGACTTACTTTTATGCAAATTAAAATGTTTTTTATTTAATAAAATATTTCTAAAATCACGAAATCATATGGCTGCATAAATAAACCGGTTACGTTAATTATTCTGCCACACATGTATTAGGTAAATTACCTACTCCAATATCACTCACATAACCACAAAATTGCATTTAGGTAAATCTATAAAATCCCCTTACAAGTTTTTTGCCTCTCTTAAAAAAGAACACGACATAACACTTAAATCGAACAAACAAAAATTGAGTTGTTGTAAATTTGCCACAAAGTTAATCTGCCACAAAAAACATGTGT
Organism: Agrotis ipsilon; assembly: GCA_028554685.1. Lineage (NCBI taxonomy): Eukaryota > Metazoa > Arthropoda > Insecta > Lepidoptera > Noctuidae > Agrotis > Agrotis ipsilon. The sequence continues at coordinate 11,811,110 of CM052965.1, forward strand.
AAATTAGCCACAGATTTTGTTTTTTTTATTTGATTACTGTAAATTCGCCCCATTATTTTTTCCGCTCAGACAGCCAACAATTTGATAATAAAATCTAGCACGAAACTACAGAAAACGACACAATGTATCTATCGGAATCTGAACAGAGAGTAATAATAGAACAATTTAAGATCATTGAGGTGTGTGCCGCCGTCTTCAGTGAAAATTATGTGAAATGAGGAATCTGAAAATATTACAATAACAAAATCTAGCTCTGGCGAATTAACTTTCATTGTAAAAAAATGCGGCAAACGAACCTTGTAGCAAATGTACAACAACCTCAAAAATTGCAGAATAACAACTGTAGCCGCAAAAATTTAAAGAATAACCCTCCGGCTTCCAAGTTCAAAGATGCAATGATAAATTGGCGATCGTGGCCGCAAAGATTGTAGCCCCTTGGACTGTCTCAAAAGCTTTGGTAAATAATTCCGTAGACCAGACTGCTAGTCTTAGCGATATCGAGGTTTCTAGCTGTGTAAGCCGGGATATTTGCTGTTTGTTCTAAAAATTGTGCTGTTTTTTGAATTTGTATTTAAAATTAGAATGTCAATTGTTTTTAGAAAAGGTTTGACTTAAAAAAAATATGATTTTGAGTGGCTTGTGAAAAATTGGCCAGTGTTCTTTGAATTGCAAGTTGAGGAAAATCTGACCCCTTATTTGATCACGATGAAAACTGTTAGTTGATGAGGACTGTTAGACTTGTACTAAGAATTGTACTATTAGACTAAAATCCTGATCCTTCAATAGCCCTTTACGTTCCAGGGTCACGGTTACTTGATGAGTCAGTCCCGCGACCTACCTTGCATAATGATAGCATGGAATTTGGTATCAACTAGTTTTGCTGAACTTATTAGCTACGACGGAAAAAAATCTAAACAATGCAAAAGATGACATTAATGAAGTGTCATTTTAGAAGTGGGCTTTCAACTGGTAAAACTTAACCAGATTTTACAATGACTATTTTACGTAGTAAGTACAAGTTGCTTACGTCAATTTACAAAATAAACCTTGCAAGTGGCCAATGTTCATTACATCTACCACTGTGACGTCACTAAATAAAAGCGATTGTCACCATAATTTTGAGAAGTGATTGGAGTCTGTATTTGTCGTCATTATTATGTTGATGACGAATTAAACATGATAATAACAACAAATAATTATGAAACATACCTACAACGCAATTATTAACGTTATTTCCCGTATTCCGCTAATTATAATTATTCATGGCAAATATCGTTACCGATGTGGCAATTTTCCTTCCATTATTATGGTTTATTTTGTAGTTTAATTAGATTATAATATGCAAATAACATCATCACCATTATAATCAGCCATAGGACGTCCACTGCTGAACATAGGCCTCGCCCATAGATTTCCAATAGGTTAGAAGAAGCTTGCATGCATCACGAAGCTGTGAATTACAATTTACTTTATTTACTAATTTATTATTTCTATGTCTGATTTGCAAAACCTTATTTCCAATTGAACTGTGTTTGGAAAGAAATATCGTATATACCTAAATATCTGGTGTTTGCCTTATTCCATCACCGTGACCCCGGAACATAAATGGCTATTGAAGGACACCGTGGATTTTAGTCAGTACAAGTCTGAAAGTAAGGGGTGGGAGGACTCATTTGATGATTTTACCAAGTAAAAAAAAAATCCGTTGTTTTTCCAATTCGATACTCTCATTGATCTTCGACAAAAATATGGATTCCAATTCCATGTTTGTTTTCTTTATACAATAGTCCTACGTCAAAATCACCTTTGCCAAATCCTACAATCCTTTCTTTTCTTTAATACATTGAGAAAATATTGAAATAATATCGAAGGAGATTGCGGCCATGCCTCAGTATCAACGGCCAGTGTCAGACAAGTTATCGATGGCTCCTAAATATTATTTATGGTCGTCTCAGCCGGCTTCGCTCCTAGTACTGACGCTCCTTCTATATTTGCGCAAACACTTACGACCATCTTTGATTTATGACGCCCTGGTACATTTTGCCAAGATTCTTTACAGTTTTTGGACAAAGAAGTTTGGAAAGTTTTCTTGTTTCGCTGTTCCTCACTTCTTCTGATATTTTTCTTTCAATGATTCACTTTTTCAATAGATATTAATTCTTTAAGCTTATACATATATTAATTTAGGACGAAGTGTATATTTAACATTAAAAGTTTCACTAGGTTTACGAAAAAGTATTAAAAAACATATTCGTATCTTTTTCTTCAAGTATCAAAAGGCCAGGCTCGTATTTTACAAGGATTGACTAAACATGACCTCCACCACCTAATGACTGGTGATTTTACAATAAAAGCAAAAAAAATAGTCTCCAATAAAAAAGCCAATAAACAAATTAGCACTTTCACCAAATTACACCAAAAAAAACGCCAGAAATTTTTCCCAAACCGCAACAAACTTTAGAATCACGACAACTCCAAACTGTCATTAGAACTTTTTCATCGAAACATTCATTATTACAACGTTTACTTTGAATAACATTTTCGTATCGTTAAAAGCTTTTTTCTCCACATTGATATAAACGAGACTCGTCTATGCATCGAAGCTTTGATATAAATCAAGGGTGGGTGGGATGCATCGTTTGTTTAACGTCCAGTCTAATAAACGATGGACCGTTGATTGTTGGTCATCTCGATCGAGCCCATCTAGGGATTTATATATACGAGGGTTCGTATTGTTTTGCTTCATAGCAGTTTCATTGGGTTCAATTGTGATAGCATCTTTATTAGATAAGTAGCGTAGTCCGCGTTATTTTCAGTAATGACCCTACGGATATCTCATTCCGGCGTAAAAAATTATTCTATGTTAACACATATAATCTATGTTAACCTAGATACTCATGTAATAAACATGGTGTTCAATTGTAATCTAGGTTATAAACCAATTGAGTACTAGGTATAAAATGAAAAAATACTAAAAATCACCGAACGGATTTGGATGACAGACAGTCAGACAGGTGATTTTTTTAGTAGCAAACATTCACCCGGGCTTGTAAACTTTCTTGTTTATTAGAAAATGAAAAGATATTATGTCCTTTTTTAAGTTGGATGAATAAACTGATCTACTGAAAATTATGAGTCCTGGTGTCCAGATTAAATTAATAATAACCACAGATAATAATATATTTAAATTAACCGATTATTACGAAAAGTATTATAGAATGAAAAAAAAAATACGTAAAGATGAAAGCCACAGAATGTAAAAATAATAATAATAGTATTGAGATTTTGACAGAGGTCAAATACAGGAAAAATATACTATGGGCAATCCCCAAGTTAAGTTCGCGTTCAATGACCGTGATTTTAATCGTTTAGCGGTAGAATGCGACAGACCGTGAATGCATATCACGCGTATTCTCAGAAAATTTTCTGAGTATGCTAGAATCTAATGATGATTATGCTATTAACGGGATTTTCTTGTACCCAGAATATTTAATGAGCGTTGAGAGATGATAATTGTTGTCATACTGAATGTTATGATATCAGGCATATTCTCTAAATAATAAACAAGTTTTGAAATGCGATTTCATCTTTACAAAAAAATAATGTCAAAGTGTTTTGTAATTATTTTCTGCATATTAGATGCTTTTCTTAAAGTATTGAGAGAGATAGGCCCAGTTTTCTTAAGAACATACCTATACAAAACCTATACTAAGCGTAATATGAACAAATCAAATGTTTTTGATGAAGGAATTACTTTACAGAATTTACTACCAATTAATCTTTTCATGAACACACCGGTTCATTTTCTATCACAAGATAAAAGACAAATAATACCTTAGTCCGGCAAACTCTTAGTGTCTAAACGCACTATGCCGAGGGTACGCGACGGAAGTTCGGCATGATTAAGCCTGCAATGCTATTTGAATTACTGGGGACACATTATGCCGAAAATACGTTGCGTTATAGCGTACAGCCGAACTTCAGTCGGGCGTAAGTTCAGCAGAAATTCGGTCGCACCTCAAAAGTATCTAATAACGGAACCCTAACAGGATCACTTTATTTTGCATTTGTCTGTCCGGCTGTTTAGATAACACGACACTACGCCACGACAGCGCTCGAAACACTGAATATACACACAAAATTGCGCAACTGAATTTCTGCCGCGTAAGTTCGGCACTTATGGTGTGTCATATCAACCGAATACGTTGGAACGTAAAATCAGCCGCGGAACTTCGGTCGCGTACGTTCGGCATAGTGTGTTTAGACACTTAGCCCTTGATAAAAACCCACTCAAAATCATATACAATTTTATTTATTTTATATTTAAGAAACAAAAATAAATAAAATAAAACATTACCATCTAAAAAGTTTTCGTTTCGAATCACTTAGCTTCGTCTCTCGAAGCGACGGAACCAAAGGAAATAGGAATCATTATTTAACGTCAATGTTTAACTAGATTGCCTGCCGCAAATGGGCCGGTAATGATTGTAGACGATTGCGGCCCGCAATGTAATGCTAACAACTAAATTAACTTTGAGAGCTATTCGAATTTATCGACGAAACTTTGTTTTTATTTAAGGAATTTATTTGTAAGTTGGATGACTAATTTGATTTTGTAACGAGTGTTTTTTTTAGAAAGATACTTAGATATATACATTACATAGGGTAATACAAATATCGTATCGTCGGATCGGATCGCCGGAACCAACGACGATATTATTATATTACTAGACTCCGCATGCACGATCTAAGGAACAAAAACTATTCTGTCAACTCGCTGAGGTACTACGTAAGCGAGGGGGACGGGGTACTGCGTTGTGATTGGCTAACTCAAGGTCTGTTCTCTCTCAAGATAAGTTTACGGCTCACAGGAGTGGTCGAAATAAGACGGAAATAAGACTTTTTTGCCTAATGTGTTGACAAACATCGGTCGCCTGTTATTAGGAGTCTTGTAGTATATCGTCGTTGATTATACCTTATACTTAACTTAATACTATCAAATGAAGGAGAACCATTAACGCGATCTAAATCACAGAGACTATGTGTGGTCCTTACCAGACCACACAATCGCTTCGCGACCTCCGTTCTAGGGTTTGCTAAAATGTTCTGCACACCCCAACATCAAAGACGTTCAATTCAAATTCTCTTTTTAATGATTATCTCTCACTTTTGCTCCTATCACATTCCATTAGCTAATGTTGCACATATTCAATTTTATTGCATAAGTAGGTACTTACCTATTTCACAGTCACCACCTATAAACAATCACAAACAAAAATTCTCCTTATTTCACCCCTTCAAAAAACATGACGACAAAGAGAATAAAACAACAATATATTTCCACAAAACATCCATCATAGTAATCAAATTGTACATTAATAATCCCATATTGCATTCCCAATGGCAACTAATGAGGATCCCAACCGCTTTCACTGATCAATATCAATCCATTTTGGTGCAGTCCCAAACACACATACATAGGTAAGTACAGTCCCCATCACAAACATGTGCACATTTATCAAACTTGCGAGCATTATTTCAAGAGAATAAAACTTTAGAATTTTGCGAAGTGTGTACATGTTGATGTTCGTGACTGTACTTTGGTAATTTGTCGATGTTGAATCTCCGCATGAACGTATCTAATGTCTGTCTGAACCTTTATAACCTTTGAAAGTTTGTTACATGTAGATTTTTGTATTATGCCAGTGTTTGTAAATTTTAGGGCGTCATTAGACATAATATAGTCTTGGACATAATTACGGTTGAAATTCTGGTGGAACGTTAGAAATGTAGCTGTTGATAAAAATATTAACAACAAGCGGCCCGTCCCGGCTTCACAAGGGTGCGAATCATGATGATTTTCATCCTCTAAGACCTGGGCCTGATGGTTACAAACACAACAAAGAAGATAGATAGATTTTTATTTGAAGAGGAGACTCTGCTTTTGTGTCTCGTCGAGGTCAAAGGTGACTGAGACAAAGCTTACGATGGAGCGAACATACCCAGAAGCCCGTTCATTCTAACTTTGAAAAGATTCGGGTTGTATGCGTTCGGGAACACCGACGCAAGAAGTAACTTCTACTCCTTTGCTGATCAATTTGAAATGAAATTCCTTTTATTACCCTAATGTTTTGCGAGAAATGTCTACTTCCCATATAATAAAGTCGAAATTATTGTCATCAATAAATCCCACATCCAGAATCCATGACTGCTACTGAGAAAATTGTAATGGAAAATTTATTTTTTACCGCTAATACGTATCTTATTGCACGTTCATAACGTGTTAACCACAATATAAGACGTGTTTTCTATTAGAAATTTCCCTTTTTGTTGCATACAGCATCACTGGTATCAACTTTTCCCCGTAAATAGTACCTATAATTAAGCATTTTCCTGACAAAAGAAAACAGGAAATTTCGTCATTAGAACGTCACAAGACCGCAAAATATCATGACAACGTAGGGAACGAAATCATACGTACACTTTCCAATAGGTAAGAGTTTTTCTTGAAAGTACAGCCGCTAGTACGTCAACCTAACCCGTTCTGTAAAATTTACCCAGTCATACATGAACTTTTGTGGTAAAATTGAGAATATATTTTAAATTAAAAAAGCCCCCGAAACAATAACCAAGTTCTCTTTAAAAAGTAAAAAATAATAAAAATACGTCGCGTTGGGGGACTGCTCCAAATTATTTATCATCTCCTGTTTTTTTTGTGTCAGGGCTTTTTTAAATTTTTAATTTATTTTATACTTTTTATAGGTACATACTTATATCATTTAATGTTGCTAAGAGTACTCCCGATGAAGTCGTCAATATTCCCTTTCAGTACGCTTTCATTTGATACCCGACTCGAGTATATTTGCAGACCCTCGGTTACCTTTCCGCACTTTCACCCCCACAACTTCGAAACAGCTCAACCGATTTTCATCAAACATGTCTAAGAACACTCGCAGGTATGTCACCTTTCATACAAAAAAACTAAATTGAAATCGCTTCATCCGTTCGGGCTCTATGATGCCACAGACAGACAGACAGACAGACACGTCAAACTTTTAACACCCCTCTTTTTCCGTCGGGGGTTAAAAAAAACAGATTGCTACTGGAGTCTGTACCTGGGTCATCATCAGCTTAGCCTTATGAAAAGAAATTTTTATTCGTGTTAAAACTATATTCAAGTGGTGACGTTATAGGAAATAAAGTAGCTGAACTAATTCAAAATGACCGCTGCGCTTTGTGAACGCTGTCGCTGGTGCGATTTCCACACGGTACAAATGTTTGTATGATCCACAAGTAGCTTTTCCTATTTGTGTATATGAGTTTTTGTAGACTCACCTATGACAGGGGTTTGACGCATTTGGTGCACTTATCTCAATGTGTACATACACCATGCTCAAATGGTGAACAAATTCAGACATTAAATTTTTAGAATATACTCCACTCTAGCAATTACAAATGCGGAGTAGGTGCATTTAAAAAAATCGACCCTATTTCTACGATTCTAAATTCTTGCTTCTTCAATCAGATATTTATAAAGGATCAGTCTAAGTTACAAAGATGAAGAATTGACTTAAAACCAATTAATCTCCAACAGGCCGTATGCAAAGTGATCAATAAATTGAAATCAAATATCTTTATCTTCTGACTGGTTGTCTGCGGTTTAAATTACAGTTCAATTGACTTGTCTAAAGTCAATTAATTCTAGAATGTTATTCTAATCTATTATCTTGTAATTTATTGGAGTAACCTTTTCTTATTATGGTTTAAGCTGAATACCAAATAGAGTTGGACTGATCCTTAATAGTTTGATGATAGTAACATAATTATGTGCAATAGCAGCCAAGTGATATGTAATGGGTTCTATCTTAAGTGCCTGTTTTGACAGGCATTATACTATCCTTATCCCAATTAGTATTGTAGGGGAAATTTTGGATCGATATTTGTTAGTCCATCAAGCCAAAACGGTCGAACGAAACTGGACGAAATTTAACGTGGAAATAGGTTATAGAATGGAATAACAGATAGGACACGTTTTGTCCTAATATTACGATTGCATAGGATACTTATTTATTTTCGACATACCTACATGCGGGCGAAGAAGCTGGCAATAGACATTGTGTAATAATGTGGATCTTGTATCTAGCAGTATCTTTACTAAAAGTTTATGCCTCGATTTCCCATTCTATCCTTTACACACTTAAGACTCATATCACCTAATCTCAAAAACAGACACAGAAAACCTATTCCAAAGACAGTCTCCCCAATTACGGAAGGCATCAGGTGGCAACTTGGCATCTCGTATGCAATTAAAACAAAATATCACATCCAGGGGTCGCTTTTACCACCTTCCACCATCCACCACCTCAATCTTCTTTACTTTATAGCAACATAAAGAAAACCTCACGTTTTAAATGCAACGTAAATCGTTTATACTGCCGTGTGTGCTATCCAGACATAAAAGAGAATTAATAAGGCCATTTCGGAGAGCGATTCTGCAAACAGATTTCCAATCTCATAGCAGAATAAAGCTCCAAAGACATATACGATGATATTGAAAGTTATCGATTTTAAAACTACGGTTTTGTGTAGTTTTTCTAAGTTTTATTGAAAATAGAATTGAATGGGTGTTTCGAAGTTGTTTTATTTAAGAGTTCTTAGATTTAAATAGGAATTTATATGGTTTTGTATATCGTGTTTTATACCAAATTGTGTTGTTGAGTCGCATCGTAGGAATACTGACTCACAATTTTATTTTACATCGATGCCTCGTTCAAGTAAAATTCTGTTACTTGGATATTGTTGTTAGAATTTGTCTATGGTTTTTCAAGACGAAGCTTTGCTTCTTTGTATTCTTAATAATTGCAAAGAAAAAGCAAAGAAATATTTCACCAGACAGCAATAATTTTAATTCGCTTAATTACTGAACGAATTAAAAGTCTACAGTTCTTTCTGAATGAGCTCGTTCCATCGCCATCTAAAGTACTATATTTGCTTCTGGGCTAGAGGTAATCCATTATAACATAAAAACGCCATGGTTCTCATAATTTGCTAAAGTCAGTTTAGACATAAAGGTGTAGGTGTCTTATACTTTCTTTGCAGGTAAACCGCGTTTCTCAACAGTTTAAACAATACCAAACACTCCACAATCATGAAAGGTGAATAATCCCTTACTTCGTCTACACCCACACACGAAAATCAACGAAAACGCTTATTACGATCAAATATTATTAATGAACATTGCACTTGCCAAACCAATTTACTATCTATAAACCGTCGTCTGATTGCTAAAGTAAATCGTAAGGCGTTATCTACGATCCGAGGTGAAAACATTTACAATTTCGAGGTAAAAATGTCCTTACTAAGGCGAAATTCAAATGTGGAATTTTATTGACTCTAACTATAAAAAAAGAAAGTAAAAATCCACCCTTCTTTAGCTCCGTAAATACGGACGGACACTTAGATTTGCCTATCAAAGTTTCGGGTACTCAAAAATCCATTTGAAAAATAAATGTTTTATAACGTTAGGGTTTGGCACATTGTTTTGGGAGAAGTTTTCCCTTTTCCAGGCTTTTGGGAGATTTTTCATTCGGCGTCAACATGTATTTTGATCACGAATAATATCTGGTTTAACCACGGAGGTTCGTCATTATTATTAAATTGAATAATTACACTTATTACGTATATGCTCGTGACGTTGCCCGCGTAATGTTCAGTAATTTTTTGACGGGAATGTCATCATCACGGGATAATACGTCGATATAGGTCTGTCCTGTACCTACAGACACATTCAAATTAATATTGAATTTGTCTAAAAGAGTAACAAACATTCATCCCTCCATCCATTGACATCACAAACAGGTACTGATCATCAAACTACCTGAATCTGTCACTGAATATGTTTTTAACCTTATCACAATAGCGGAAGTTTAATATTCGATTGTTAAAAATTAAAAGATTCGAGTAGATTGACCTGCTGGCATCTTGACACTGTAGAGTTACGTTCAGAATATAAAATTATTGTGTTTTGAAAAGACGCAACGAAGTTAGGCCTTAGTACCGGAGCACACGGCGCGTTGCGGCGCCGCACCGCTAAAATTTCGCCCTACTGGCAGGCACACATGACAATCATTTGTAAGGCGAAATGTTTGCGGTGCGGCGCCGCAACGCGCCGTGTGCTCCGGCACTTAGCGAATCATGATTTATTTAAATTTCGTTCTCTATCGCTCTTTCATTTAATTTTCCTTATCATAATAATTTCTAATAAATAATTATAGCTATGATATCTAGTCATTCCAAACCAGTAGTTCCCCCATATTTTCATATCCTACACAAAGTCTGATTAAAGTCAAGCACACACAGGCACCCAAAATATCCATGCAATATCAAATATGAAACGCACGTAATTTTAGCTCCACCTAACATAACTACAGCTACCGGATCAACATGTAACCAGACGAAATTGCATTACGAGAGACGCGACAGAACACTGCGCTTTGTCGCACAGTATGTCCACGCCCTTATCGTCTACACAAGTACATTTTATGTAGCAGAATTGGCCATTCCGAAAGGGTGCGTTTATACGAGAGTCATCAACGGATAGCTTTTATCGTAGTTAAAATCTAAGGTGGCATTAGAATTACGATTTTATGGCCAAGGGTTCAGGACTTCAAATAATATAAGTGGCCTTCTACTGTTAAATGTGTTTTCTTTGACTTGTTTGATTTTGCGAACAATTATGTATGAAACTACCACGATTTTTAAAATGAGTCTTTCCACCATGGCCCATGGATAGAACCGCAGAAACTGTCAGACTCGTACTACCTAACTAAAAATCACCATGTTTCTTCAATTACGCTTTACGATCCAGGGTCACGGTTGCCTGCCTGTTTAGACAGTTCCGCGACCCCGGTATTCGTTTGGCCCTCTCTGATTACAGCCAGTACTTTTAACCGTGCGTGTAACTATTTAAAAAAAAATGTGGATCTATTTATTTTACTCAGGCTCTACGCTCAGCGCCTACTAGCTACTATAATGTTTACCAATCTAGAACACAAGCGCCACTAGTTGCCATGAAAATTATCGTAGGAAATTGTTTTTTTGAGGAGCTCGTGGCTAAATAATTACAGCCGCACAGGCCGATCTTCCGGGTTAAGCCGCGCTTGCCTAGGTTGGTCTGTGGATGGGTGACCATCTTTCATAGCGAGTTTCCTCCGTGAAGCCGTTGGTCCCGGCTGTCATTTGTAGATCTTTGACAGTCGTTAATGTTAGTCAAAAGCTCTAAAGTCTGAAAACCAGTCTTACAATGGGGTATGGTATTATTACCCAGTTACTGGGTTGTGGAGGTCCGACAGGCAGTCGCTCCATGTAAAATAAAGCCGTTGGTCCCGGCTGTCATTTGTAGATCTCTGACAGTCGTTAATGTTAGTCAAAAGCTCTAAAGTCTGACAACCAGTCTTACAATGGGGTATGGTATTATTACCCAGTTACTGGGTTGTGGAGGTCCGACAGGCAGTCGCTCCATGTAAAATATTGATATCCAGCTGAATCTGGTTCGGCTGGAAGTCGACCCCAATAACCCCAATATAGTTGAGAAAAGGCTAGGCAGATGATGAATTATAAAGGTTTAGAAAGTGCCTTCAACACTTTTTTGGGACCAAAAAAATCACATCACGGCTGACTTCGTTCAGTACCAGTTTCTATCGGCCAAGTCTCTTAGTGTACTACTAAGTGTTTAGGAATAACCAAAGAAGTATTGAGCAAGTTTTTAGCGTGCTTCAAGCACTTTTCCAAGTTTTCTTTTTGTTTTTCTTTATTTTTCTCAGCAATTTTAATTACAAATATTAGACATACAAACACGCTGAACGTCTAATGTCAACATTACAACTAGGATATTAGCCATAAAACCGTGTTATTATTATAATGTGTGTATAATTCTCGTATTCCTCATATATAACTGTTTTGTGGTTAGTTTTAATCGCAAGTCGTAACCGTTTACAGAAGCAATAATAATTTCATTTTGGTTATGTTCTCGACGGGGATCAGAACATGGAATTAATGTTCTGCGTGAAATCTTGTTTGTGTTTACGTTAAATGTGTTTTGTTAATGTTGTGCTGTTTTCGTTCTAAAATATAGCTAAAGATAAGCTTATAATCACTTGAACTTGTGTTTTTCGAAATGTGTTTTGTGGACTGCTCGTCCTTTACAAGATCGCGGCGCTGTCGCATACGCACTCACACATACATTACAATTTTATTTTTTTATGAGAGTTAAGCGTGGAGTTAGGTAAAAAAATGTACTTACTTACCTAGCGAGTGGGATTTTATATGTCCGTCTGATATTTACCACTCAAGAACGTTACCTAGCAGATATACATATACAGGAATTTAAATATATTTTTTTGTTCTCACCCAGTCTTTCCGTCTGCCACACCAGTTACCTAAAGAGAGAAAATTTAACAGGAGCTCGCTATAACAAATAAGTAATATTTTAATAAAAAAATCACTTAGGTACCTATAAGCTAACGACGCGGTTGGCGCAGTGACAGCGATCGACTGTTGCCCAGCGTGTCGCGGGTTCGATCCAATTTCCTTCTTTGTTTGTAAACGCATCCATGATACAAGAAAAAATCCAGGAGTGGGAGGGACAAAGTCTTAAAAACTGCGTTGGTGTAACGTAACAACAACAATTTATGTTGGTCAAAATCGATTCTTACTTTCCAAGGTTTAATTCTTATAACAATTCAAAGTCAATTAAAGTCCACTGCGCATGGTCGTCATTTCCTTTCCATGTTAGATACATCTTGTCTTACTCATCAACACAGAATACAGAACAAGTTTCCAATTACTACAAACAAATCATTCCACAAACCTTGAACTAACTAACATCCATAATGAATCATAATCAAAAGCAAAAGTAACAATTTAAAACGTAATTTAATACGGAAATTGTATTAGCATACAAAATGTGAGTAATTCGGTTGCGCCTGCCAAATATTGCGTAGCAAGCAGTAGCAATGCGTCGGATGATGTCATCCTGCAGGGGTTGTTAGATGACGTCACTTTTATCCCCTAACTGTGAAGAGGAGGGCTGTAAGGTATTGGGTCACGCCCTACAAATAATTAAAATATTTCGTTGCGAAACTGTTATGTAACTTTGTTATATTTTTGTAGGGAGTAACATGTTTCTGAGGTTTTGTTTTTCATTTATTTTTGATTGTGGATGAGTTAAAAGGATGGTGTAGAGATCGCATCAGGTGACATGTTCCAGTTGTTGCCTAATCAATTCCAAATAGTGATGCCATACTTTTACTCAACAGTCGTTAGTATATAATTACGTCATAAGACTCGTGGGTACGATACCAACTAATATATAATCAAATCAATTACATTACGTTTTTTATAAGTGCTCTGCACTACAGATGTTCTTCCAGATTTAGACTTTTAAGTATCAAATAATACTCAAAGAAAAAAGGTTAGCAGAGTCAAATTTTAGTTTCAAAATTTAATTTAGAAAATGAAAGAGTAAACAAAAATGTATTATGCACCCTTATAAAGACACTGTAAAAAAACCCTTTAGAAAGATCCATTGAATAGACTAGCTAGATCAATGAAATAGCAGCCACAAAAGTTACATGTTGTAAAAATAAAATTCTGCTATAGTAAAAACCAAAGGCGTTGGAGCCTCGTATAAAAAGTATCTCGTATACTCTGTGGAGGAGGGGAGCTCAATCAGGGAGATTAAAGGTTCTTTGAGAGCATCTGACAAGCTTGCCATTACCATTAGAAAACTATTTATACCTTGTTAATGTATGTAGGTACCTATCTGCTAGGCTTAGGTGTTTGTATCTGAGGTACTTTAAGTACTGTGATATGAGTATAATTTATGTGTGTACACATTTTCGTAGTTGCAGAAGGAAGCTACTAAAAATATTTTAAACCAAATGATGATTTGTTTCGAATTAGACCACGCGCCAATGCTTGTTATTTTTTTGAAATATTTGTTTAATATTAGGAATTTATTACAAATAAACCAACTTGCACATTCATCATATTTAAAATAATGGAAGAATAGTTGGGATAACTTTTTTTTTGAGATTTGGTTTCATTTTGACTGTTTAAGAGAACTGTTGTCCAATCAACGAGGCTTTTGTTACCCAAGAAAATCCTCCGGCACTGAAATTTCGAATATGATATATCGAATATAGCAGGTGACACCTACAGTAGGTACAGATTACAGGTGCACAATAATCCATTTTATTTTTGGGAAGACCACAAGATGAAAATTGCTTTCATCATATGCCAGATTTCAGTGCCGGAGAATTTTTTTGGAAGTCTTCATACAACAAACATCTTTGTTGATCGGACTACAAGTCAGAGATTGTGGGATCGAAGATTCATGATGTCGCTCACTACAAGCACACTTTGATTTAGTTCTATACTAAATTGAATAATTCAACAAGTACTGATATAAGTCTCGAGCCTGGCCCTGGTGCAGTCTACGGTACGAAGGGAAATGGCACTGAAAGCAGTCGCCTCCTTTTGCGAAGCGGCAATGCTAGCGAAGGAGGTGGTGGAATGGAGGGAGAGGCAACCCTCCTCCTCACGCCACTGACACCGTGGCAGAAGTCAGAGCATCGAATCGAGGATCGCAAAGCGTCTTCGGTCAACGTAGTAGCGGCAGATCCTCAAAGTATTGTCAGCATAATAACAGGTCCCAATGCAGCCAAATGCCTGCCGGGGTCACGGGTTCCACCTACGGCGATTAGAACAAATTGATGACTTCCTTAAAAAAAAAGGTTTATTACACTACAGGTTCAATAATATATCAATTATAAAAACATCATGGATATTATGAATTCGATATCAAAATATTATGGACACGATAAGAGAAACTAGCTAAGAAATTGAATCAGGCATTTGTTATTGCGCAGTGGCATTGAAGTTATGCAACACCACACCATACCTATTACACGTTGAGTCTAGGTAAACAACCATACCTAAGTAACAATTGTACATGCCCACGATAACGTTTATTATGTTGAGGTAGGTTAGTACTGCGTACATACAACGTTATGTAAAAATAGAAGCAACGTTAACGTTTTATACGACCGTAGCGAAGTGCGCAGTTCGATAAAAATAGTATTGTGGAAGGTTAGGCTTGAAACTGAGACTAGAATGCATTGGGATATTATGCAGTTTGATTTACTGTTACTGCTACTGTCAGCCTGTATCATCCCTGCTGGGCAAAGGCTTCTGCCCATGACTTCCAACTATTTCGATCTAAGGGTAGTGTGAGCCACTGGTTGTTAGTTTTATCCAGCTCATCCCGCCATCTTCTGCGAGGTCTGCCGCGACGCCTTCTGGTGATTTTTATTATTATTTTTTTCTTAGTTTGATTTATTCTCTACTAATTTTTCCCCACGGTTTCATCCGCTGCTCGGCTAATATTAGTCGTAGCGTGATGTCATTATAGCCCTATAACCTCTCTCAATAAACGGAGTATCCAACACAAAAAAAAACATTTCGAACCAGTAGTTCCTGAGAAAAATTTATCCTACGCCTCCTCACTTCCTTAATCCAGCAGATAATCTTGCTCCTGGGCTACAGGACTGCAGTGGCCAACCTGCAAATCTCTTAATCGAACCCAAGTTGGCTGCTGTATATTTACAGCGACCAATCTGGTTAAATGGGGTATACTAGACCCATTCCAAATAAAATGCTAGTGTGGAACGCCTCTGATGTGGCCCCCAGAGGTCCCAGGTAACCGCGACGTGACATCGTCACGTCTTTTTCTCTACGCAGTACCTATCTACAGAGCGCCACCTGCTACGATCCTAACATACTCCTTTGATCCTTTCGCCACGTCCACGTTTATATCTATACCTAGATATGTAGATACTAGGTAATCCCGTTGAGTTGTCTATTCGGAGTCTATCTTTAATTTCAGTAAAATCTTCTTGCTATTACCTATCTTATTTGCCTTTCTGTCTAGCTTTGCTTTCGCCGGTAGCCAATTCCGGCAAATAGGAAAACGTTCCTGCTTCGAAAATTCGTAATTTTTTCCGGCACGAAGACATGAAAATGTAGCATCTATTTTATAATCTTGTATCGTATTGCATAATTATTATTATAAGTGTCAATAATATTTTTGCTAAATCTTCAATGATTTGGATTAAAAATTTAGAGTGCAATTTTGTTATTTTGTGTAGGTACAGACGCTAGCGCGTCATTAAATCCCAAACCTTCTTAGTAGATTTTATAAGGTCGATACTTTGACGCAAGTTTTGTAATTTATACATTAACACATGCACTTTAACTATCAATAGTTACATCTTTTAGTTGGTCTTCAATAAAATGGTCAGCCGCAGTGTTTCTCTTTACTATTATTCACTGTCGTGTGTCTACTACTGCCGAATAGCAAGCATTGCACTCCAAAACAGCATCGTTTGTGCATCGTTTTTAAAATTCATCTTAATTGTCGTGTAAAAAGAAGTTATTTGTATGTCTAGCATTTTATAGGGGATCTCAACACTATAAGAATCAGCAATCGCCTTTTTTACTTAAAATATCATTGTCAGCAATAGTTTTTCTTTTTCTTTTTGCTTTCGCGTGTGTATTACTACCGAAGCGAAAAGAAAGGACAAAACAATATTGCAATTTCCAACGATCGCCGGCAGTGGCAACATCACCAAACATCATTATTCTGGTCACCAGTGTTTACAAAGAAGTAGCTTGTAGTATGCCGTGCCACTTGTGTACACGAACAGTCACGAAAGACAAAGCAAAAGTACAATATTCATCGGTCTCCCGTTGTGTCAACATACCTAATCTTTTGTATATTGTTATTATTACATACATATCCAAGTGTCTGTGTGAAACTTTTCATGGAGAATGCCTACACTTCAATGGTCAGCAGTAATGTTTACTCCTTTGAAACCGTTGCGTGTGCGTAATACTACCCAAGCGGTTCCGTGGATGAAATAAAATTGCTAAAATCCACAAGGAACGGCACACAAATTCCTACTTTTTCCAAATACTATTATGCATTTTTTGGTAATAATCTTCTCTCGTTATCATTGTGTTTTATACATACGGCTGTGTCACAATTTACAGCAGATGTCAGCACTACAATGGTCAGCAGTAGTGTTTCCCTTTCCTATTCACTTTCGCGTGCCTAATACTGCCGAAGTGGATAGGGAGGGCAAACAATACTGCAACAATCAACGGTCACCGGTCCTGCCTACACCAACAAATAACATTGCCCTGAGATTTATTAAATTATAATTTCAACTTGTGAAGAAAAATGTTAAATATAGACCTGCATGTTACATTTTATAGCGGATGTCATTACTACAAAGGTCAGCAGTAGTGTTTCCCTTTCCTATTCACTTTCGCGTGCGTAATACTGCCGAAGTGGATAGGGAGGACAAACAATGCCGCAACACTCAACGGCACTGGTCTTCTCGACACCAAGAAAGAAGATTGCGCTGAAATCTTTCAACGATACCTTAAGTTTTGTAAAAAAATATTATGTATTTGTTTATATGCGTGATATTTTATAATGAAAGTCTGCTCTTCATTTCTTCAATGTCAAATCAAATCAATCAAATCAAATCAAATCGTTTATTTCAACTAAGCCAAATATAGGCACTTTTGAAATGTCAAGACAAAAAATAAAACTAGTGCTAAAAATAGTTATGGTGCTACAGTCCCAGTCACATGACATAAAAACTGTGAAAGTACCGTAGGTGCTCATTCCAAAGCGTAGATCTCAATGGAGAAGAATGAGCAAGAAACTCCATGGACACTCTTTTTCAATCGCCAAAATGATTACAGAGCTTATGTTACATCATTCATCATCAGGTGGTACATTATGTGAGAACGATGTGGCAAGTTATTAGTGTCCATAGTAAATATAAAAAAGACGACAAAAATAAAGTTATTAATTATTAAAATAGTCCGTGGCAGCTAAGAGATGACCAGTCCCAACTGACAGCGCCCGTTCACGAACATGACACATGTATCAGCACCATTCAGCTCAACCATTTTGAAGGGAGCTATACGATCCGACACACGCGCCACCATCAGCGAGACATTTGAGTGAGCATGACATACTCTCAACCGCCAGGGTATTCAAGTCAATAAGAGACGTAGGTACTCAGTGAATGATAGCTCCGAGGTACATAGTACTCACACAATGCTGGCTATGAAACTATATAATACTAGGAAGATTGAGTCTATACAATGCAAATACAGTTTTACAATCTTCAGCAGCTGCAACTAGAATATTAAATAACGCTATCAATATTTATCCTACACTGTCAAGTGGAGCAGGACCAGCATGGAGCCAAGCATTATTATCAGCGATATAATCGTCTAGTTTATAATAAGCCAGCTTGCATAGTGTGCGTTTAATACATGATTTAAATTTAGTCTCATTCATTTCAAGAATATTTTGTGGTATTTTATTATAGCACTTTAAACAGAACCCCATGAAAGAATTGTCCACTTTGGCGAGTCTGAAGCCCGGCTGAATTAACTGATCCCTATTTCTAGTGTGATAGTTGTGTCTGTCACCTCTCTTACTAAAAAGATGCAGATTTTTTCTAACATACATTATATTTTCATAGATGTATTGGCAAGGTACTGTCATGATGTTAATTTCCTTAAACAGTTCTCTTAGAGAATCGCGTCTACGGAGATTGTAAATGGCCCTGATGGCTCTCTTTTGTAGAATGAAAATAGATTCAATGTCGGCAGCCCGTCCCCACAATAAAATGCCATAAGACATGATACTGTGAAAGTAACTAAAATAGACAATTCTAGCAGTATCTACATCGGTAAATTGACGGATTTTTCGCACAGCGTATGCTGCTGAACTTAGCCGCCCCGAAAGCGTTGTTAAATGGGGACTCCATTGTAGCCGTGCATCAAGCGTAATCCCCAGGAAAACTGTTTTATCGACAAATTCAAGTATCTCTTGATTCAATACTATATCATAATTTGTGCTTTTAACATTTGGTAAAGCAAATCTTATACATTTGGTCTTTTTTCCATTTAATACTAAATTGTTTACAGTAAACCAATCATGGACTTGACGTAGGGCATTATTGACGTTGTCTAGATTTTGGGCCCGTCTATTTATCTTAAAAATTAGGGAAGTGTCATCAGCAAATAACACCATATTGTGAGGTTGGTTTTTTAATAATGCTCAGCAGTAGTTTTCCTTTCCTATTCACTTTCGCTTGTCTACTTCTGTCGAAGTGGATAGGGACGACAAACAATGCTGCAACATTGAAAAAAAGAAACAACATTGCCACTGAAACATTTTCAATTAAACATACATTTTTTTGTCAAGACATAGAAAGGAAATAAGTTTATTTGCTACAAAATACGTTAATTACAGTTGGTAATGTTTTACAGCGAATTTCATCACTACAGTGGCCAGTAGTAGTGTTTACTCCTTTTTTACCATTTGTGTGTGCGTGCTACTACACGAATGGTGACAAAGGACAAAACAATACTACAACATTCAACGGTTATTCGTCGTGTCAACAGAATTGCACTACATCTTTTTATTATTTTAGCTAAGTAACACATTTTTCATAACTATTTGTTTATTTTATGCCTAACATATTTTTATAGCGGATGTCAACACTGCAGTGGTCAGCAGTAGTGTTTCCCTTTCCTATTCACTTTCGCGTGCCTAATACTGCCGAAGTGGATAGGGAGGACAAACAATACTGCTGTTTTCAACAGTCATCGAGCTTGTCAATATTACCAAACAACATTTTCAATGAATCCTTCATTTTTGTGTAGAAACATGTTAAATATCTAAGTGTGTAATATTGCTCTAGAAAAAAATTAAATTTCTCCTTAATTTTTGTGAAGAAACGTGATATTTAATATATTATGTATGTACACTAAGCGCGCGAGTTGAATGCAGAGCTTAGGAATGCGGTAGTGCTGTTGACAAGGATGGCAAAGTACTACACTGCAGGCGCGTGAGGTGGGGCGTGCGGGTAGCGGGGGGCTCTTCACCTCAGACCCCGACTGCATTCAACTCGCGCGCTATCTGTATGTAATTTTTATAGCGAATGTTAAAACTAAAATGGTCAGTCCTAATGTTTACTTCTTCCTTACCACTTGTGTGTGCGTGTTATTAAACAAATGGTGACAAAGGACAAAACAATACTCCAACATTTGAACGTCACCTCATCAACAGAATTGCGCTAAATCTTTATTATTAAAAAATCATAACATTTCTTTGTAAATATTTCTTTTAATATATAAAATACTATTATGAATTTTTTGGTAATAATCTTCTTTCACTAACATTATGTTTTATACGGCTGTGTAACATTTTATAGCAGAAGTCAGCACTACAATGGTCAGCAGTAGTGTTTCCCTTTCCTATTCACTTTCGCGTGCATACTACTGCCGAAGTGGATAGGGTCGACTAACAATGCTGCAACATTCAACGATCACCGGTCGACTTCAAGAAACACCATTGCCACTGAAATATTTTCAATTAAATCTTCTATTTTGTAATTTTTTTTTTTTGTTTAAAAGGGGTCTAATATTTGTGTTTAAATATATGATTGTGTCATATTTTGTAGCAATTGTCAACACCAATGTAATCAGTAGTAGTGTTTAGTACTTTCTTACCATTTCTGTGCATATTAATATATACTCATGGTAACAGAGGACAAAATAATACTGTAAGATTCAACGATCACCGGTCGTGTCAAAATTATGTAGAATTGTACTGTTTTTTTTTAAATTTATTTTTCAAAATATATGTAGGTAGGTATTCTCTTTTTTCTTAAATGTTGTGTTTTTATACGCCTATGTAACATTTTCTAGCGGATGTCAACTCTTCAATGGGAAGCAGTAGTGTCTCCTTTCCTATTCACTTTCGCGTGCCTACTACTGCCGAAGTGGATAGGGAGGACAAACAATGCCGCAACATACAACAGTAACCGGGCTTGTCTACATCAAGAAACAACATCGAGATTTTTCAAATTAAACCTCCAACTTGTGAAGAAACATATCCTCTGTATGTAACATTTTATGGCGAAAGTACCTACTTACACTACACTTTATTGATCAGCAGCATACGTAGTATGGCAAATTCTATATGTATTCTACTATGAATTTTATTAACAGATTATAATTATTGTTTTTTTTACTGGGTTAGACTCGATCCGAATTCGAATAAAATAATTAATTTGTCAAATGTTGAATTTTAACAAAATATCATGGGACAGTTTGACATAAATATCTTAAAGTGTCAAATGTGTCCGTGACACGACTGAAGTGCTGTGGAAAATTCAGTAGCACCTCGTCAAAAGGATTTCAGTCGTGGCAAACAAGTGTCAGCATCGTTTTGTTACACAATATTGACATTATCTGCTCCTAAATACGTCTTAAATAATATCTTAGTAATAGGTTTTGCAGGCATTTGCACGAAAGCTACGGGACCACAAGACTTCATATTTCATGTTTTTGAGAGAAATATCCCACCCACACGGATTGAAGAGGATATTTCGAGGTAAGCCTATTCTCACATGCAAATATTGGTTGTAATATCGTCACTATGTTATGAAAGGACTTCAAGTTTCGAAGATTTTGCGTCTCTGAGACTTATGGTTGCTACTTTGCGATACATTTTGAGCTTTTTTTTATCTGGCCACCTAAATGGTGGCCAGATAAAAAAAAGCTGAAAATTACCATGCAGAAAATGTTTGGAATTTTAGAAGTTTTAATCAGTACAGGTATAAATACCATATTGTGGCAACACCCGAATATCCTAGAGCTCTCGAAGGACATGACACTGACATTTTTGGTGAGGGTCTTCAAAAAGTTCAAGGGTGTCCTTGATCAGGCGACGATTACACCCACTACTCGCTACCTGCAAGTCCGCCGCGCCTATAGTGTCCAAAAAACAGCAGGCAATGTCTGATTGCCTGGGCGACGGCAGAGTCGTGAAGATATCCTCTCCCTCACGTCTCTCATCTCCTTCACTAGCAAAACTGCTTCGCAGAAGGAGCCGACTGCTTCTCATTCTCCCTCGCAGCAATTCCGGGCGCGCGAAGTCCCCACCTATCACCTCTTTTAGGACACGGCAATGCACCGCCCTAGCAGGACAGACCTTCATCATAAGCTCCATCGTGTCTTCCGGTCTTTGTTCTGTCAAAAACTTTGTTCAAAACAGTCAAGATATTGTATCGTATTATTCGATCGATAATTCAATTTAATGTGCGCTAGAGCTAATGCCTAGTTTCTCTCCAACTTAGATTAGCAGAGCTCATTATAATGCCGATTATAACCTATTAGTGATAATGACTGCTTAAGACAGACGAATTAATTTAAACATGTTTCATTTCCTGCTTGCATTTGTGTTTGAGTTTGTTTATATTTGAATATGGACTTGTGTTTGATATTTGCCTTGTAAAAGGGAGCTTAACTTTTCTTTTGGCAATAAATTATAAATTAATTTTAGAATTTACTAGATTAAATCGCTATAATAATGGGGTTTTACAAATCACTTAATCATAATAACGAATTAAAACACTATTTTATTATTAACCGATGAAAACAGAAGAGGTTTTGAACGTAGTGCCGATAGAATTTGCAAAATAAAAAATATTCTACTCGGTCTATGTTGAAATCCCAATTCTCTGAACATAATTTACGAACCATTTTTCGGAACTTCATCAAATGTGATAACTTCCCACTCTTCGTAAAAAGGAAGTGTCTGTCAGACTCGTACCGAACAACACCGGTTACTCTTCGTGTTTCAGGGCCACTGTACCCTGTTTAGAATTTCCTGCGATCAATATTATCTAGTATTTTTGTTACCTCGACAATATTTAATTTATTTATGAACAGAGCAATAATCTAAATAAATAAGTAAAACATTTTTGTTCTTTTCTTTTTTTTTAAATATTTAGTAGCTAATCTCTTTTTAATGGCATCCAAGTTTTTCATAAGTGATTTGGAACTACCTAATTATAGAGAATAATCTTAGAAAATGAGTCAGCCTTGGCATAGCGTTGTTTATGCGCTCTGTGCATTTTCGTTGGCAAAGTAATCAATGTTTAATTTTAAACAGTCATCATTAACTTACTGTGAAAATCTGATGCTTTAGCAGGTTTTAAATTTAAGGTAAAACATAAAATGCCTTATTAATAAAACAAGAAGTAAAGTTACGCCAAAGTTAATCTTTAAAAATGCATGGTATTGGTTAGTAGATTGTCCAGCAGACGTAGCATGGCGCCGTAGAAAGGGGTTTTGTCGACAGAAGAATAGACAAAATGACAGAACGTAGAAATATTTTTATTGTTTTAAGCATGGTAATGTAAGAAATACGGAAAATAAACGTTCTTTTCTTCAATAGTGTACTAATGGTGTCATATTGGGCAAAAAAACAGTCGACGTGTGTGGAAATAACGATGAAATAACTTTGTCTTTTCTTGGTAGAATAGACATATTATATTGTAGAATCGCCATGCTACGCGTGCTGGTTGTTAACTTTAGTTCACGTTTAAATAAGGGTGAAAGATATTAAGGTTTCAATATATTTTGACTAATTTATATATTTCAATTATCTGCATCATTTCAATGAGCCAGTCAACTGCTCTACATAGGTCTCCCCTAGACTGCACCACATCATCCTGTCCACTGTCTTCCATATCCAGTCTGTCCCAACCACTTTCTTAAGGTCGTTTGTCGATCTAGCTGGACTACGTTATACGAGAACGCTAACCGATACGCAGTCTTCGATCCAGGACTCGTCTGCTCCACCGGCAGCCCACTGCAACTTCAGTTTCATCTCCGCAAGATACGTCGTAACTCCAGTGTTTTTCCGAAAAATATCATTCCTGATTATCCTTCAAATAAACCCCATTATGGGCTGTGGATCAGCCCAACTATCAATGTCCACGTTTTAGCACCGTATGTCATAACAGAAAATTTATTTAGTGACTTCAAATATTCCAGAAAAAAAAAATTAAAAAACGAACTCCATTAAAACAATCCGAAGTCCAAATAGATAGGTAAGATTGTCAAGCAGTATTGAACACGTTTCTATCTAAAAGTTGGTAACTGGAGATTTCCACGTCCACTCGAACTGACAAACGTTTGAGTCTCCGGGAAACTTGTTAGAAAACTAAAAAGAACTCGTTGCGAACACGTTAAGAGAGTACCGGGGGCAGGGAAATGTGTTGAGTAGAAAACCCAATCGGATTTGTCCATGAAAAACACTTTTTTGAAGTAAGTAAAACTTCTCACAGGAAATTTCTCGTGCAAGGTATTCATGTGTACCTATTTACCTGATTAACGAGCGTTTGCGTGTAATGTAACGTAATACTAGTGGAGCAATTTGATGTTTTAGGTTGTATCAAGGTATTCCACATAATGTCATTGTAATACTCAATTTTCCTCCCTCACTGATGTAATGCTCGGATCTGTAACGTTACAATACAGACGAATGCTCACGATGAGGGAAACTTTTAGGACTTATTAGTGTTGTGTAGACCAATTTAGTGTGTAATTATCAAGATCGGACTGCCACACCGAACGACAATTCGCGACTTGCATCTATCGGTTGACTCGACTCACGATGTCGTCGGTCCACCTCGTGGGAGTCTTGCCTCCTACCTACGCGGCGTCTTCCTGCCTGTGGTCGCCGCTCAAGAACTTTTCTTCAACATCTTCAAAAAAAAACTTCCCTTAATACCAAAAAAATAACATCATTTAGTTCACCAATCCATTTATTACCAAACTATGTATTACAGTAATTAGCATAATGATGCTGATTCAGAGATATGAAGCTGTATAAAAAACCTACGTAATTTATGTATGTAAATATATATGACCAACCCTGAACTAGTCTAGTCAAACTAAATCTCGTTAAATTAATCAGGTTTTATGCTTTTATGACTTTAACTAACTAGGTGGTCTAAATTACAATTTAAATATCATTTAAATTAACTGATCTCTTTCCTGTGCTACACATAGTGAATCTATCTATCTATCCTGTTGATTAAGCCAGAACACCCGCTTACACCCCTCGTATCCATTGTTGCCCTGCCAGTTATTTAAAAAGTTAAAGGTACTTAAAATACCGGAAGAAATGTCTTAAAAATAGACAGTTATGGAGACTGCCAACAGAAAAACAGTGTTTTTTTTTTAATTTGTGATTAAAGTTTCATAATAGTGGGTATCTACAGCTCTATATTAGTTAAGACACTATGTGCTTACATGGTGTACACCAGGACGCTGCATGTTGCCAGCCTGACAAAACACGTCAGATTAGCATGTTGGTAACGTGAATCCATAAGTTTTGCCACCTTAAGTTTGCTCTTCGTTGCTAAACAAGTTTTCACTTAAAAAACTGTGATTCCATGTTTCAGCGAGGTCCAACTTGGTATAGCAAGAAAATTATGGTTCTATTGGCTTTGTGCCGTGTATCGTACTCGTATATCAATTCTTGAACCTTAAGTTATTATTTTTATGTATCTTACGGCGGGCATAAGCTACCGTGACCACCAGAGGTATCGCCTACGCGTTGTCAACCCTACAGAAACTTTTTCACATTATTTTCGAAGCCCCATGTTGTATTTCATTAGGAAAACGTCAGAAGGGAGTTTGTTCCACAGCCCGATCGTTATCGGAAGAAAACATCTGTGAAA
The DNA here is from genome assembly GCA_028554685.1 of Agrotis ipsilon. NCBI lineage: Eukaryota > Metazoa > Arthropoda > Insecta > Lepidoptera > Noctuidae > Agrotis > Agrotis ipsilon. Next base: position 11,836,807 of record CM052965.1, read on the forward strand.
TCGGTAATTCTCGATTTAATACTGTAAATCTGACAGTATCGTATTTGTTACGTTTTCACGCCTAAACTACTCAACTAATAATCGTGAAATTTAGTATAAACATAGAGGTTTGCCAAAATAAAAATAGGGTACTTTTCATCCCGGAAAAAAGTTCCTGTCCAGAGGAACGCAAATAACGTTCTTATCTATACATATAATAAAACTGTAGAAAAGTTATTTTTGTACATTAAAAAAAAACTCAAAAAATTTAGCCAGGGTATTAAAGGACAACCAATAGAACCCATTTCTAGCATTTTTAGAATTTTTGTCTGTTTGTCTGTTTGTCTGTTTGTCTGTTTGTCTGTTTGTATGTTTATTTGTCCAGGTATCACGTAAAATGTACGAAATTTATGTAGATAACTTTTATACACAACGATTAAGCGTAACTTGGAGAGGAATTTAGTTTTTGTTTCATTGGAATCGGTTCAGTCTATCAAAAGTTATTCGAATATAAAGTGTTTCAGAAGTAAAATTACGGTCAGTTCACACCAAGACGCGTAGTTCATAGCGCGATCTAGCTTCGATTCTGCTACTTATTCAAATAAAAAATTCATCTAATGATTATGATAGGATGGGATAGGATAGGATAGGATGGGATAGAATAGGATAGGATGGGATAGGATGGGATAGGATGGGATAGAATGGGATAGGATGGGATAGGACGCGACAGGACGGGACAGGACGGACAGGACGGGATAGGACGGGATAGGATGGGACAGGACGGGACAGGACGGGACAGAACGGGACAGGACAGGATAGGACGGGACAGGACGGGACAGAATGGGAGAGGACGGGACAGGGCGGGACAGGACGGGACAGGACGGACAGGACGGGACAGCTCGGGACAGGACGGGACTGGACGGGACAGGACGGGACAGTACGGGACAGGACGAGACAGGACGGAACAGGACGGGATAAGATGGGATAAGATGGGATAAGATGGGATAAGATGGGATAAGATGGGATAAGATGGGATAAGATGGGATAAGATGGGATAAGATGGGATAAGATGGGATAAGATGGGATAAGATGGGATAAGATGGGATAAGATGGGATAAGATGGGATAAGATGGGATACGATGGGATACGGTGGGATTTTGGAGGGAGACCTTTTTACCCGACGCTTCGCACAAAAAAATACATTGGTAATTTCCGACATCCACGCGAACGAAGTCGCGGGCACAGCTAGTGATAAATAAATTGCTCCATGTGTATTTCTAATAATGGTTGAATTAGGGATATTAATACAAACCGAAATGCTTATCAAATTCTAAACGAACACGAGGGAAGCCGTTGAAAAAAGCTAGTGTGCATAAATGATACACAAGTAGACATTAGTATTTTTATTTCATTTCAACGCTAAGATAGTCTCCTAAAATCCGCCTAACAATGGATTCCCACGACTCAATAATTTTCGCACCTGTACTATAAAGTTGAACTTCTGCCGAGTCAGTGCCCGGCTGAGAACTAAGCCACAGTACAAATACTAGTGTTAACATACAGTATTTTAAGATCGAAACTGATTTCCATCAGCTCAAATAACGGCACAGTCTTTGGTTCAATTCCCTCACGGAAAAAATATTTATATGGCCTTTAGAACAGTTTTAGGTCTACTTGCTTCTCGGTTCTATGTATCCCTCATCCATTTGATTCCCATGATTTTGGCAACCCGCAGCACTGTTGCTCGGCCCTGTCTTCACTCAATCAATGAGTCGTCATTGATTGAGTGAAGTTTCCCGTCAGGAGATGACTGATTACTTGAGACTGCGAGCCCTTAGAGCACTAAAGCCTGCCGGGGTCGCGGTACTATCGGGTAACCCTAGCTCCGGAACCTGAAGGGCTACAGACTACAGTACTCCCATTCTGCCCTGGGTGGGAACTCATTTGATACAACGAAGGAAAAAAAATAGGTGCAGAGTGTCCTATGCGAGCTTCCTCTCTTGACCGTAAGTCATGGTTTAATTTAAATAAAAAGGTCGAGTTGATTCACTGTTATCAGATATACCGTGACCAGGCCGCGCGACAGCCACTCGATTTAATTTACATCTCCGCACCAATTGTTCCCAACTCCTGAGAGTTCGATGAACGTCGAGGCGCCGCCTCTGATTTATTTTCCCTCAACATCCCCTAAACGGATTTTAGTTCCTTAATAACAGAACTTTACAGAGTAGTTAGTGTTCAGAGGTATAAGGAGATATTAATTTATTATGCTCTTCCAAGTAAGTTTGACAAGTCTGATAGCGTATTAGGGATAAGCACTTAGAAGTGTTTTATCGATGAAAGTACTTCAGACGTTTTTGGATTTTAGTTTTTTTGTTCAAATCGTTTGGAACCTTATAATGAATTTTACAGAGGCATTGCAAGAAAATACTGGGAATCAAGCAACAAAGTTGTGAAACTTAGCATGACTGTTAACTAGTTTTGAGTTGGCGTAAAACACTCGGTAGCCCGTGAGAGCAGGTTAGATGTGCATTCGAAAAGGACTATATGTACTAAATCCAAAATCGACCCCTAATGTGAAAATCATAGCAATTGTGACGGTAGTTGAGAGAAAACTTGCAGAGATTACAAAATACCAGTTTTATAGTATTAATAGTTATTTTGGAACAATTAGATCAACAACTGGTTCCGTTTATTGTCTTCTTGTTGACTGCACTAATGCTTGCGAGATTCATAGTCGCATCATAGACCAATTGATCTAATCTGATCAAATCTCACCGCTTTTCATTTGCCCTCACAGCAATTTTAAAATCACACAGTTCAAAGCCATTAAAAATTTAAAAATCACCAGAGTCTCCTTACCAAATTAAATTCGTATATTCAAACCTCAAAAACCGAAATGAATTTAAATCCTTTTGAAACATTTTCGTTGTCTGGCGGTACGGCTCTGTGTACCCAAATCGGATAAACGGACAAAATCATACACCCCGGCTTTTAGCATTTATGTCAAATTAACGTCTAGACATCGAAAGCATTGAATGGTATTAATTTATTAGTATTTGTATTGGTTTTGTAAAAGGAACTGAAATCTCGCCCCTGGGATCAGTCGATTAAGTGGAAAAAGCGACTGAGGTGAAAGATTTTAATTCACTAATGGCAAACTTTGTCGCTGCTTCTCCATCAAAGAGCTATGTTTTTTTGTTGAATGTTGTAAGACCAGTGGTTGTAACATTTATGAAAGGGAGATCTCTAGAGTGAGAATCGTTTTCTTTCACTAAAGAAATATGCGGTATTTAGTTTAAAACTATTGTAAACTTTATCAATAGGTTAATTAGATGGATATACTACAGCAGATACTTTAAACATAACTCGGGACGAACTTTTGTTAAGCGTTACTTTTGCCAAAGTCATATTACTGTCAAACGAGGTAGTGCTGAAAACATGTATTGGCCTTATGATAACTAACTTGTATCGTGTGGTCAGAGGTTTCACCCTTTTCCGGAGCTTTTACACTGATCTCGGTGACACATACATACACAAATCTACGTTGACACGATCAATAACCATATCACAAGAAACGAACACATCAGGTTCTATCTCCCTTTTCTATCAATCTTTAAATCCAGCTCAACATCCTGTACTCAACGACACAATGGAACTACACAATATTTTATGTAAGGTAAAACCTAACTTACTTGAAAATATTGCGCTACTGTTGCACGCATAAGCTGTGCTATATATTTTCTCAACTTTCCTTCTTTACCTTTTATTTTACTATTTTGTACGGTATTTTAGTACTTATTTCTATTGGAAACAGCTAACTTTTATCGTTGAGTCAGAATCCATTAAGTAAGCTTTCGGAATAAAGACATACATTGTACAATACTATTCTCCAAGTAGGTGCAACTGTTTCATTTCCTGTACTGTCATTCACTCATGGCTGTCTTATCAACTTAATAGATCCATCTACTAACAATCATATCCATTAACACTCTTCTTATAAATAAACATCATACCTTGTCACTGACTGCTCAATCTGGACCACTCGTAACATTCCAAATTGTAATTTTTAATGCTCAACACACGATTTCGGCTCATAATCTTACTTGATCCATCGCACAAAGCTGTTGCTACGGATTTTCCTGCACGATCTTGACTTACAGATATAAAAGATAAAACTTGGCTTGCTTTGAATTTATTCATTTTATACTATGCCAGTAAGATTTGTTGTTAGAACAACGTACTATCAAGCCTGTTTTATTGTAAATATTGTCTAGACAAGCCCCACTCCGAAGGTAATTTGCGTTTTAGATTTTGAAAGTACCTCATTTATACATGTTTGCCTCCCTGTTCGAGGATTATACGCGTGGGCGACTGAATGCTTTCTGTAACTTGTTCTATTCATCTTTGATATTTCTCAGTAAAGTTCAGCTCAGACTATTGAAACTCCTTTTTCTTATTTTTCTTCGGAGGCTTTCAATTCTTTATATGGACCTTTAGTTCTGTAATAAACTATAAGAAAAATAAGGACTATAGATCTTAGTGATACAAAAGTAATCCGCACAACAATGCAAATAAAAGTCTACTTAGATAGTAGAAATAAGATACAAAGGATCACAAAATAGAAAGGTGCGCTCTCTTAACGAGTCATGCCTTTGAATTGATTTCACGAACTTTACCTACTCGTAATAAATTGTGAACAAAACAAAGAATTGGTTCTGAGTTCGACTTTGGCTTGGAGCGTTCACAATAAACAACGGCCCATAAACTACGCTGGCTGACACGCATATTTCTTATTTTTCTTTGAAACATCTCGGAATGATATTACCCTAGCGAGCCGTAAAAGCCGGTCTATTAATTAGGGGCCGCGGCTAAGGCGGTTCCTGAACGTATGACATCATGCTCCCGCAAGTTTCGACAACACTCCTTTGTCTCCAAACCTGACAGATTCGGCATAAATCACGCCGGTGACAGCCGCGGTAACACAAATCTGAGAAAATATTATTTTTTCAAGTTAGTGTTACTCTTTGTCCTCAAGGAGCGTGCGGTTGCGTCAGAGCCCATCTCGCATGCCGCTGACGACAATGTGCTGAATGATGAAATGGTTTCACGGCTACATTTGTTTGTACAGACTAAAGATAAATATCCACTCGTGAGAGCCGCTCGAAAGGCGGTTTGATTAAAAGGAACATAAATGTTGATCGCTCGCTTGTAATGATATTTACAGCTATTGAAATTCATCGCCATTCAACATAATTACAGTGAAATATGAGACGATTGTTACAACGAAGTATGGGGATCATATTTCAAATCCAGTCATGAGGAGAGAAATCAAAACTGTGAACGGTTACAAAAAACAACACACTCTGTTTCTGTCATGTTTATATTATAAATTCAGGCTTAAATTTTAACGCTCTAACTAATCGGGACGATGACGTTAAAGTACAAGTGGAAATAATTACAACGCATTGCGTTGTCTGTAACAAAGACGCGTCGTGTCCTGGGGCGGTGGTGTCAGGAACAGGAATAGAACGAGAGGAGCCCCCGACTGAGCGTGAAGCCGAGGTGTTTCCAATTTACAGACGACGACATCTCTAATGCGCGACAAGATTTACAATCGGTATTAATTTAAAAACATCTCAGATGACGTAAGAGCTAAATTTGAAGATCTCATTTATCCCCTCGATGCCACCACATGAATGCAATATGTTTATATCATGCACTTTTTTGTGTGCTGAAAACTGAAGTGGCGAAACTTTTGCGGCGCTGAGGTTCTATAAAAACGGCGTTAAAACACATTATTCACCGCGGCCAGACGAATCACGTATCCGAACTGCCATGAAGACGTTTAATTAGTACCAAACACGCGATCTTTGAGGTCTCAGAATACTGTTACTCGGTTGTAAAAGAAGAGTGGCTCCCATCACCGATGCTCGTAAAGTGGCTGCAATGAAAAAACCGTAAAACAAGGGAGTGCTGCGGCGAAAATATGATTTTTGTGGGTTGGTTCCTCAAAAATAATGTCTGCATGTAAAAAAAAAACAGTGCTGGCTTTGTGTAGCTTGGTGCTTAAAGAGAAAATGAAATGCATTAAATTGCACAATGAAAAACGTCCGCAAAAGTTAAAGACTGAGAAGCGAATAGCGGTTTTTAATAATAAGACATTCAAGATGAAAATTACAGACAGACATCTTTGAAAAAGCTTTCATGATAAAAGTATTAACCTAATTTGTGCGAGTTCAGAAAGTTCACTAAGTCCGATATTGGCTTCTCCTTTTAAGGATCTTTTTGATGTGACATCAAAAGGAAAACTGATCCCTTTTCCAGTTCAATACCTGCCGTCATTGTCATCGCTTAGATCATCGTACACTTCGACTTCTTCATTGTGATCTACCCTCATAACTTTTATGAATGAACAGATTTCTTTATTACACACGAATTCTTTTTCTAATTCAATCTCGTGATCCTTCAGTTCATTTATTTATTCGTTTCAAAGTAATTCGCTCGGGAGGCAATAGGATTTTTTTCTTATTAAAATAGTCAAAGAGGGAAGTCTCAAGGGGCCCTACCGTATTGTTAGTCCACCTGTATTTCCTTTAGCTAAGTTCAAAATAAGTAAATCTTATTATGTTTTTCAATGGGCATCTGGTTACTTGAGGGACTTGAGTTCATTTTATATTTATGACTGTAATACAATGGATTTTTTGAGATTTTTGTTTGTTCAGTGCCAAGCTCTACGTTGCTGGTATCTAAGACATAAATTTTGCTCGTATCGTATTTCGCAATTTTAATCTACGTGTAGACTATTTTAGCATTATTTAAAACTCATTACCAAAACTCATTTTTCAAATGGATTATGGAACGATTTAGCAATCAATCAATTTTAATAGCTTCACAATTCTATTTGGTTTATAAAATTATCGTTGTGCCAACGGAAGTTACGTACAAATCCATCATTTTCTTTCTGATTGCACACAGCGATACCGACCGGTTTTTGAAACGATTCAAGTTATTTTTATGGGTGCTTTTGAAAGGCCTGGTTAAATCCATAACATATTATGTAGATATTAAATGTGGAAACATCGTAAACGTTGACTGTTCGCGAACTGATTACGAGGCAGTCCCCTCGTATGCTCGCATAGATTTTTAAACACAGGAGTATTGAAGGGGCCCTTTTATTCTTCCTGTTAAGTACACGTTTACGACAAACTCGTAAAACACGGATCACTGAAAATTTTTGATATGTAACTCTCCTATTCAAATGTGCGCTTTACGAGGCGGCCCATTATAATTTTACTGATGTCATATTTTTTCCTGTCGTAGTGATTATGAACGGTGGATCAAAGGGATTTTTAATAAAAAAAATGTTATATCTTTTTAATCACTTCCTATTTTTATTGCTCTACTTGAGGTACCTTTAATATTATTCACCGTAGCGCTATAAAAATCTCATTTGCATTATGAAACTGCCTATGTTGATTTCGGCAAGGATATTTAGTAGACATTTTTATGTCCTTATTCGCGCACAAGTAGCCTGGTATTACTTTTTTATCCGGCCATATACATCGGGTGACATTTAAAGCGTTGAAATACTAGTCTTGTTTGCTCCGAGCAAAACTTTAACATCGTAAAATTACTGTGCTCGTTACAACAGATGACTGGTAATGAGTTTAAAAAACAAAATAAACAAATCCAATTTTATTGCCAACACGAGTTGATTCAAAAATTGCTCCAATTTATAGTCACATGATGACATAAGGAGGACTGTCCAATAAGAACAAAAATATACGCAATGAAAAACATGTGGCATTGTACCGTGAGAATATTAAACTCAATCCGATAAAAGAGACAAAGGAGCTTTATTCCTTTGATATTTTGTAGCAATTATGATACTGGCTTGATAAACATGTCCAATAACAAACAGAATAGTCTAGTGAGTCTAATCTTGTGGAATCGGGTTAGAGTTTAGAATTACGAAATAGTATTTGAATACAAAAGTATTATTTGATTCAATACAACAATGCCTAAAACCTAAAAGTACGGAAATTAAACAAGCGATGTATGGACAGTGTGAAGAATGATATAGTTTAAAAGGAAATGACTGCTCTGATGACGAGAAGAATGGAAGAAGAAGACAGGTTTAACAGACCCTAAAAGAACAATAAACAGGAAAAGGAAAATTAAGAAATAACCTTTTTTTATGAAAAGCCGGAACTATGCGATACAATAGAAGAAGGACGATAAATAAAACTTTGGCATGAAAACAGGCTGAGGACAACCAAAGAAGTAAGATTGCTGTTAAAATTCCAAGTACTTACCTAACGCAGAAATGGAGTAAAGAAGAGGAACAAGAGCCATACAAAGACTGAGAAAAAGTAAATGAGGGAGTTGATAGAATTGAGCAAAATAATACTTTCAAACACATCAGGTTCCAATAAGCAACTGTTGTGATGGCGTGGCGAGCTATAATTAAGCATGAAAAAAAAGACAAATAATACGCAAAACACGTAATAAGTTAGGGTGAGTAGAGTACTGCAAAGTGATGATGCTATACAGCTGTTTCAGAGTGAGCAGATTTACACAGAGCAGTAAGTTTACTCAGAGGTACTCAGAGTACAAAATACAAACACTGAATCACTATCAACTGAGCTCCTGCAATCTAATTGAAAATCATAATTGTGTGTTTTGTACTTTCACAAAAGCCAGTAGCAATTCTTATGGTCCCTCGGAACGGATCTTTAAATTCATGTTTATCTTGGGTCTCCAACTGCATCAGTAATAATGGTAGATTAAATATTGGTTCGTTCCAGTTTTTGCCAAGAGTTTCTTTAGGCCTCAGCAAATACAGGCTCGCATTCGTTAACAGTGTAACACTTTATTGCTGCTGTTATTATCTTAAGACCGTATTTATAATCTCCAACAGGTGCAAATGTATCAACTCACTATTTCAAGGAACCGTCATCATAAACTTCAACAAGATCCTTATTTATAAAATCAGCTCTTCAACTTTAATTAATGGAATAAAACAAATTATTTTTCGCTGCAATCGATGTCATGTTTCTGCTGAACGATTTTACAAGTGGACCTTTATTGTCAGTATAACTGGACCTGTGTTTGTTGTTCTCTTTTTTATAATAAAGAACATGGCGCGAACACTTGATCGGGCACATAAACAATGTCGATACAGTATCGATGGCGCTCTGTATGCCAGCCACGTCTCGCATATGGCACCTAATTTGCTACACATATTGTACCATGGCAAGACACTCTTTTACACTTTTCTGCTCGATATTCCTTTGTTGATTAACTTTAAAAATAATGGCCAATAAAAAGATAACTAAATAGTTCTCTCGTTTCGTTGAATTTTATTAAGGTCAGGTCAATAATCGTCTACAATGTGTGGCGTTGTTAGACCCACGGTTATGCAACCACGTTGAAACTTTAGCAGTGAGATTGTTCCAAGAAACGTGCTTTGTAGAAAAACATTCGAGGTTTTATTGATTCGAACACGATATGGGAACATAGCAGGGATTCGGAGCATAGCTTTCGAAGCTTAGAGGATTTAATTCGCTGATTAATCTGGATTATAATTTACTTTTGCATTCCGAGGGTTTATTGACATTGGTAGGGCTACGCTTTCTATTAAGATTGCCACAATAGATGAATCACGTGCATGATTAACATTTTACTTATTGTGTTAGTTTAGCTTAAGTGCGTTTGATAGTTCTATTATTTATAGAGGACGAATTAATAATGTTATTGACAATGACATGACTAAACTGTTAAATTCGCTTTGTTCAGTTGATTTAATTAGGAACATGTCGTAACTCCGTTGCCATACTTTATAACAAGACATCAAAACATAAAGTCGTTAAGTTTTTTTTTTTTTAACCTAAAATGCAGATGTCCGATCAGATGCAACTATACAATGTGTAAGCATTTAAAATATAATAAAACAATCATACCAGTATCCAGTTTCCATGCAAAATGACCAACGAGAATGATACAACGAATGTATTAAGCGAAACAAGTTATACAGGTTCAGGTATTACCGAAGCATCTTTTTTATATGGAAGGTATCCAATTTCTTTCAGTGAACAAACAACACAGTAAAATGGGGGGAACGGGGATGCATGCTACCGTGATAATGGCGGAGAGTTAACGCATTGCGAGCAGACAAAGGCACATACATATCACATCAATAGTGCGCATACTAGTAGGTGTATGTAGTGATGAGAGTGCCGAACTGTAACAACTTTCTGGGTGACCGAAAACGAACGATTACATATTTTCGCACACCGCAGCTGTAGCGAATATTTCGCGGCGAATTCGAACGCCCATTATTCCGCACCATAAATAATCCAGTACACAAAAACGCTAACCCTTCATTGCCTCTTCCTTTTACGATTTAAAGAAAAGAAATAAAATATGTGCGAGCCAAAACAAAGGGTATAAAACCGAAATGACAGGGCCACACGCTTTTCAAGGAGACGCTATACAAAAAGAAAAGACTATAATTTCGCATTATGTAATACTCGGAAGGAGTCGTTCGACGGGATTCGTATGCAGCGAGCGTGGGTTAAAAATAACTCAAGGTTAGCTCGCAGATCGAGGGTCCCTTTGTGATATCAAGGTCCACCGGTTCTGCAGGATGCCTATAACCAACATATTTGTGTGGACCGCGTCGGTTGTGTTCATCCGAGGAATTCTCTCTCACACAATGTTGTTATTATTTTTCATTCTTGACCAATAAGAAAACTTTACTTTTTATCAAGTCAATTAGCAATTTGGGAGGGTTCTATTAGAATTATTTTATTACCTAATATTCTTACAGATAATTAATTAGAAAATCAATTTTTTTGGTTACCTTTTGTAAGCAGATTTCCGTTACCTGAGGGGCGGTTGCAATTTCAACACACATTATTACCCGACTACGATAGGGTTAATTCTTTTTTTGTATTTTATTGCAAGACTGGATAACAATAATATGAATTTAAGAAAGTATTGTAGGTAATGAGATTTTGGTGGCAGTTGAGAACGTGTTGGTCTTGGTATTATTGAATAAGTATTTTTTTCATAATTTTTCTCTTTTGGTCGGACCCTCAGTATTTCGTGGATGATTGCAGTTATGAAAGGAAAACCTAGCATAAATGTCAAGGGTTCCGTGTATGAATTATTAATTAAAGGTACAAGTGATCACCCATCTCTTGATTTAATCTCAAATTGACCATCATTCCTTTAAAATTAGCTTTCTACACTCTCTTCTCCGCATAAATTCTATTTTTTTTAAATACAGAGCTTTTGCTTTATTCCAAAATAACTTGGTCGAAGGTCGAAATAAAGATTTCCTATTTTTCCTAAGCTTTGAATGCTACTTAAATAAGTGCACACTCATATATTATTTTCAACTGCTAACAATGATCTAAAACGTTGGGTGTGAAGGTTTAAGAAGGTTAGCCCACAGTATCCCTATTCTGGACAAAGCTCTTCCGTCATTTTCTTATGGAGTCTCCACACCACACCTTCTGCGTACAATAATAAAGTATTAAAAGCAATTCTTCGTAAAACAAGTCGTTTAAATGTTATAGTAACAATAAGCACAGAAATGCACTTAAACACACTAGAAACACCTGTAGACAACTGCTCAAATATTTGCCTATTGAGCAATACCTGTTTTTATTTTACTTTTCTACCTATATTTTGTTACATAATATTAATTATTCTTGTGACTGGTTCAAAAGTATTTTGCAAATAAATAATAAAGTAATTTTTGTCTCTGCTTGAGATCAGCTCAACTTGAGCCATTCTAGGTCGTCATGACAACCGTTCAAACACTGACCACATTGACGCATAGATTTTTAGGCTCGTGAATACTTATGAAAAATCTTGAGTTTTGAGCATTTTTTTGTTAACTGATGAACTTTATCAGCTGTCAATTTTTCTTATTTAATGAGGCAGAGTTGGGCTGTGTCGAGCTCCAATTGAGTTCAGACAACAAGTAAAAAAAATTAAGCCTCATTTAGACGATATAAGAACTCGTATTATAGATACTCGTATATACAATGAATTAATGTAGTTGCTCAAACAAATACCGCCATGTAGAGAAACTCGAACGGAGAGCAGTGGTGGCCCAGTGGTATCGATCCCGACATACGAGTAGGTTGTGGGTTCGAACCCCACCAAGCGCATTACTTTGTGTACCTAATTTATTTCATCACCACTGCTCTCAAAACGGTGAAGGAAATCATCGTGAGGAAACCGCCATGTACTAGAACCAAATATTCGAAGAAATGTGATATCTTCAAATCCGCACTGGGCCCGCATGGTGAAATATGCACTCTCAGAGAGGAGGCCTGTGTCCCAGCAGTGGGAACATTATAGGCTGATGATGATGAGTGAAACTCGCCTGCGAGTTCTTGCTCCGTCTAAGTGAGGCTTTAGTCTGAAACAGAGCTAGCATCCTAACGAACGGTTAAGTTATTTAAAAAAAAGGTTAGGTCGGCCATACTATACCACTTAATTAGTGTGCTATCAAGTTCAGTCTGAAATATTTGTTTCCTATATCCTGCCTAGTTTACTATTTCGGACAATTAATGATTTGATAAGGTTTTCTCAGAATTAAGTCACTTTTGTATCGAGTTGCGGTATTGAATGTTGCGTTTTGTTGCCGTTGTTGTTATAAATACTTTCATGATAATACCAGTAGCTGTTCCGAGTCCGTGACTTCCGTATTTTACGTGCAGTGTACTTGAAGTAAGTATGTACGGCGTTTTATAGTCGGAAAAAAAAGTTTTTAAACAATAAAAATAAGTTTTTTTAAGAAAAGAGATTAATAAATAGTTAGTACTGCCCTGGGCAATGGACAGTTGAAAGAACAGGGTGGGCAGTAAGAGTCTGACACTCCTTACCTTACCAGTCCACCCAGAACGAGAGAGCGGTCCTTCTGATCAGTACCGTCAGCACGAGTTTTCAGTATTTGAGACGTAAAGTAAACTGGAACTTTGACTACTTCAAATTGACAATTTTCAAGGAAAAAATTGGTTCCTTCTCGGCACACCAGAGGCCCTGTTCCATATTTTCATACAAGAAACGCTGTAAATACTGGAAAGTTGCTGTAAAGTAAAACATTGAAAACTCGTGCTAAGGGTACTGGTCAAATTTTGACGTACATAAGTAGTAAATACTTATTTATTGTTCCCTAGGGTATTTGAGTCGGTCGTGGGACTTATCTCATTATCGTGACCCCGGAACATAAAGGTCTATTGAAGGACACCGTGGATTTTAGTCAGTACAAGTCTGACAGTCCCTCCCGCCCTGCCCGAGGCATGACTCGACTTTTGTTAATTGAGAGCTATTTTAGTCTGACGTATAGAGGTTTCGTACTTTTCTCTTGAAAGAAAAGCCACTTTCAGCTTTTTTAATAGTTAAGGGTAGCGCGTTCCAGAGCTTAATGGTTGAGATGGTATAAGAATTAGACAAGAAACCGGTATGGTGTGAAGGAATTTGGAGAAGTAGACTTTTAGAAGCACGAAGGTTACGACTATGAGAGAGGTTCGTTCTTGTAATGAAATATGTTTTTTTTTTAATGTTTTGATTGGCTTATTAGTAGAAAAACATTGGACAAAACTTTTCCACATAAATGCCAATGTTTAACGAAAATCGACAAATTAATAAGTAGCAACAGTACATCCTACTACCTCGCTACGTTGTCCGACAGTCGAAATAACAACACAGCTATTTATAGAACTAAATTAATACATTTTCATTATAAACTCGAGTACTAACGATAACCAGGCATGTACGGATAACAAAATAAGCTTTAAAAGTTAAGGTTATCAAAATGTTCAGTGTTAAATGGGGTATTGGAACTGGATGTTTAATTGTCGCATATTTATACTGAAATATTTACAAAAGTAATATAAAATAAATAAAAATATAAAAGCTTTCTCTTTCTTTAAAATGCGAAAGTTTTTCAGGGTGCACTTACTTAATTAGTCTTTTAGAAAACAAAAGATTTGAAAATATACAGTAGGAAATGTTGTATAATGTCATCGATCTATAAAGATGATTTTCGAGGAAAGAAAAATTCAGATTGCAAGTGGGAAAAAATCAAAAATCCCAAAAATCATCTTTACTATGCGCGTCGAATGCTTTAAAAAAATAATTTACATCGATCTATGTAAGTAATGTAATCGTTTATTACATTAATTTAATAATTATCCAAATTTTATAAAAAAAAGTAAATAAAATTAAATATGGCCGAAGTCTCGGTCCAATTTATTAAAAAATTCACTTCATCGGTCTTAACGATACGGTACACTAATTATACCGAATAGCCTAAATATTTTATTAGATCTGTATAAAGTTTATATAAACACAGCTTCTTTACTTCTCTTACTGACCGTACTTTTGCAAACTGGGTATGTAAGTTAGTAAGTAGATATGTGTTAGTACTTACGACGCATTTTGCCAAGACCTTGAACTACCCCTGCAGGTGCATGCTTGGATGCACCTGCTAGCATTATGCTGTGACCTATAAAGGCAATAATTAAATAATTTATTCCTCGACAATTATCCCTTAGATGTGGGTCAAATAAAAAGGGTCGGTTTAAGGGTCCGTGGGATAAATCGATAATAAAATAGATAATTATTAATAATTCCGAGATCTTATTCCAATCTATTCAATTAATCTTCGTATCGTGCTTGCCTTAATTTGGTCAAACGGCAGACAGGTGTGGCCAAAATCGCTAAATCTCCATCACTGTCAACACCTGCCTAAATACTGACCAATGTTGGGACTTGCAAAGGTCATGCAGCTGGCAACCCCACTGCAAAAATTATAATAATATCTACCAACCTTTGTGAGATTAATAAATCTATCATGACGAGAATCCCTTGCTAAAATACTAGGTCATTAAAAAAAAATGCGGCCCAAGGAGTGAAGACTTGGTGAACTGTTTTCTACCAGTCAATCGACCTTATTCTATCTTCAAAAAACAAAAACTTTTTGAATCAAACTAACGACAGGTGTCGCTAAAATCACTAAAATATCTTCATCGCTTTCAACACCTGCCTAAAAACTGACCATTGTTGAGACTTGCGAAGGTCATACCACTCATACCCTCTGCAAAAGTTATAAAACTAGTTATAATAATATAACTACCTTTTGTGAGATTAATAGGTCAAGAAAAAAAAAACAAAGATACCAAGGAGGTGTACAACACAGACAACACTAGTAAGCTGTTTTGCTTTCAAGATGTTAAAAAAAGTTGTAATAGAATTTTTATACAGAACCCAACTCGCTCCCCAAAGCTACGATGTAAGTGCTTGACCAACATATCCATGTTTTTTTTTATGCACGTCCGCTTCACTGCACGAAAGGAAATGGGGGCTCTATGTAAAACTTTACAACTGTCGTTTTTACACCTACATACCTACCTACTAAGTATTAGCGTATATTACACTTCGTATGCATCCATAACACAGGCACTATAAAATGAAAAGGTCAATATTTATTACCTACAAAGATATCGACAACATGCATGAATTTTAATCATTTTGCACATTATCTTAATCGAGTTTGTCAATGAAATACAGTCAATGTTGCCAACGATAATTTCTTTGCAAATTATTATTATGGTAACATTAAACATTTGCCCGTGCAAACACCACGATGTTCGCTATTTGAATTTTTATGACGCACGCTGCAAAACTTCAGATAAATAATATTTATTTTATTTAGCAAATAAATTTTAGCAGCAAAGAGCGTCCCATTCAGACGCCAAAGAATTTCTATATTGGCTTTTATTTGACATTTTTCTTGTAAAATATGTGGTCCATAATTAGAATACATGTAAGTAGATAGCGTCCATTCAGAGTATAAAAGCCAGATGTAAATACTTATCCTTATTTACGTACTTATTTATGAATAAATAATTTATTGAATGGCAATTCAGAGGTCACACAGATGGCTGGTCTTACAGACAAAAGATACGTAATAGGTAATATTGCTGAAACTCGTTTTTGAGACGCAGTTCCTTTGCCAATTCTACAAACAATTATTTTTGGTCCTTCGCGTCTTATTTACTGGTAATAAGGTTCTTTTTTCTGCTTAAATCTTGTTGTTAAAACGCAAGAGTATGTTTGTAAGGGTCATAATTCGGCTGGTGTTTCGATACACGTGTTCCTGTGAGTTCCCCTCCCAGTGAAATGCACCTATCACCTGGCTGTAAGGAGCGTAGTTGGAATAAAATTGGGTCACACGTTATGCCACTAGTTTCTTTATTCCCTCTGAATACCTCGGGCCCTCAGCCTTGGACCGGTTTGAGGAACAAGGCGATTTTTGTTCCTTTGGTCTTTTCATACGCTTCCCCCATTAAACACGTGCGCGCTTTGAGAATAGTCACATCGATTCACATGAATGCCGAATTCTGATTCAGGGTCTTAGTTTTTTAGAATATAATACACTGTGAATTAGGGTGATGAACAATGAGCTTTAACACGTGGTTTCTTAAGTCCAATGTTTACATTTTCTATAACTCTTCTGTTTATCCTCAGAAAAAAATAGTAGTAAGTCTATATGATATCTATTTATTTTTATTTAGGTTTTTTTTTGTTTCTCCTTATACCACTCGCATAAACGTTACCGAAGCGTCGGTATTACAGTTGATCTTTCCCTGAAAAATATTGTAGATAATTTAAAGTTTATCGTCCTCAAAATCAAAAATTCTTTTTTTAACTGAAATTAGAAGTTTACCAGTGTTTCTTATTGATTTTTAATTTCTGATATTTCATCACTGTCTGAAATAAAATTGTATTTGGAGTGACAGCAAACACAAAAAAAAAGAAAAAAGAATGAGGGTAGATAGACAGTTTTGTGTTCTCATAAACACCCGCACTAATATTCAGTCTATCCGTGATCATGGCGCTTGCAACAGTACCGAAATATCGGAAACTCAAAAAAAAAAAAAACGTGCATAACCCAGTAGAAGTAATTTGTGAAGAAGTGTGTTGAAGTGTTAGTGACCATGTTCGTTCAAAAAATTAAGGACTTTTCTTTTTTTTTTTAGTTTTTGACATAAAAAATAAATTACAGACCCCACATTATTAACAAAAGTCCGAGTAAACTGAATTATAATATTTCTAAAATTCAAACAATTGGGGTATTTCAGGACACAAAATAATGGACGAAACCGAGCAAGCGGTAGATGAGCCAGGCCCATCCGGTACAAATAATAACAGGTAGGTATGTACAATTTCTAAATATTTTTTCTAAGTCTATGTTATTCTCCAGCCATTATAATAGTTTGCCGGGGTCGCGGGACTTATCTCATTCCCGTGTCCCTGAAACGTAAAGGGCTATTAAAGGACACCGTTGATTTAAGTCAGTACAAATCTGACAGTCCCTTTCCGGCCTGTCCTGGATGACGGGTAGGGTTGCCAACTATACTGTTTTGAACCATGTAATGTCAGTTAATTTGGGTCGGTGAAGCACGTCTACCTCTTTTTCCATACTTCTCTTATCATATCAGCAGCGAACTTTCAATCCATATCATACTTGGCGCGGGCATACGGACGGCGAGCACCGGGCGACTTTCTGTCCGGTCATAGACCGACATACACGGGTCAACGGCGCGTGGAGTTCCACGCGCGATTTCAAGAGCTGTCAGCACAATGACGAGGCCCCCTTAGAGGGCCAGAGCCTGCCGTGGTCGCGGAACCAAAGAGCTACTGTAACCCCGGAACGTGAAGGGCTATTGTAGGATACCGTGAATTTTACACAGTACCTACAATTCTGACAGTCCCTCCTGCCCTACCCTGGGTGGGAGGACTCATTTGATGATATTACCATGTTCAAAAAAGCCATATAAGTAGGTACTTCAAGGTATCCTTCCGTTGTTTCTTGAGTCTTCCTCTACCAGCTGCAGTCTTCCTCTACTACCTGCGAAGTACTATTAGTTATTCTATGCCTCTACTAATAAAGCCTATTTTTCCTTGCTTTCTTCCTGAGGTATGTAACTGTGAATGTAGACGGATAGGCACAGGCATAGGAAGAATTTAGATAACTACTTGATGATTGTTTTTTTTTAAACATTGCCCCACGCTAGGAATTTCTCCTTTATCGTGGATGCGTTTACAAACATATAAACTCACATGCACAACAGCACAAAATATCAGACCCGGAACAACTCGCACATACTCGCAGATCATACTTACAAATATTTGTTCCGTTTTATCGAACCCGCGACTCGCTGTGCAGTCGATCACTCAGCCAATGCACCAATGCAGATGGCAAATATTATCCCCTTACTATAGTTTCAAGTAATTACGTATGTAGTATCTAGTAATTAGGTTGTATCGAAGTGAACAATTCCTCAGGCTCAATGAGTGTTGTATAAGACGAGATCACGAGAGTAATCTCTGACGATCTGAGAATTCTATAAGAAAACTGTACAGGATGTATTGCAAATAGAATAATTAGTTTTTACGCTGCTACAGTTACAGCATCAATAAATTGCAAAACATATTTTGGCTTTTGAATTAATGCACATTACAAAAATAATAAAAATCGCATCAAAATTCGGGATCCCGGGTCGTGACGCAAGTCGAAACTGTATGTACCTACTTGCTTGTGACGTACTTATTGGCAATTTTTAAGTGTCGTAATGTATCTTCGTCAATTCTGGTTTACATAACAAAAGAAAAACTAAGTGTCAAATAGTTTTTGATAATCTAACCGAAGGACTAATTAGATATTTTCAGTCAAATACCCTATATGTTAACTACTGTATTTTATTTAAAAAAATATCTAGATAAGTATTTTGCACCGGAAACATCCAAATTCAGGACATGGATGGATACGTTGCAGCTTGCAGCATCCCAGTCACTCAACAGCCATGTCAACATCGACAAACAAACAACACCGAGGGAGGGTGGGGCCTGCAATGCAGCATTGGCATCACTGTCCCTTGCCTGATGGATGAGAGGATGCGACTCCGCTCCCGCGCCCGCTACCCGCTACCGCGCGAAAGTGAAAATTCGCTAGGCACTTTCTCCCCACCGCCGGCGTCGCATCGGCCCGCCCCTCGCTGCACCGCGCGCCCCTCCGCGGCGCAAGGTCAGCCCCGCGTGCAGGCGGGTAGCGCGGCGGCGGCGCGGCGACGCGCTGCGCTCTTGAAATTTCGCTTTCGTTCACTCGCGGTTATTAGTCGGCCGCGCGCGCTCCGGCAAGCATGTGTCTCGCGTGACGCGCTCCACTACTTCCGCGCGGCACGTTCGATTTCGTTGGCAAGTCGCGGCATGGCCCCGCGACGGCAAGGCGCCACCGGCGAGCGCGAGGCTGAGGAGTCTCGCGGGTGCTGTGTGCCCGGCGAGTGCCTGCGCCCTCGGGAACCGGTCCGCATCGAGGATGCCGTGCGCGTGATATGCAACAACGACACGTGCGCCGCCGGCCGGTACATGCACCGAGAGTGCTTCGAGCAATGGGAAGGAGGAGTTCTCGCTTATCTCAAATCCTGCGGTCGAGCTCGCTCCTGGTCTGAACGTCAGAGGCATCAGAATTTATGGACCAAAAAAGGCTACGATCTGGCTTTCAAAGCTTGTGGCTGCCGGTGTGGCAGAGGGCATTTGAAAAAAGATTTGGACTGGGCGCCTCCGGGTGCTGCGATTCGCGCTGAGGAGGAGAAGAAGCGTCGCCGGCGCACCCGGTCCGGGCGTACGCCGGCTGCTCCGGATGGCCGCTCGCGCGCTTTCAGCCTGTCCAGCTCAGGCTCCTGCTCGCCGCCATCAGCCCCGTCCGAGCCGTCAGCGAGTCCTACTCACGCTCCGTCGCACGCCGTCACGCCTGCTAAGAAGATATCCAAACCAGAAATTATTTCTGACAGGATCAGGTAAGAAACTTTACCAACTGTTTACTAACTTGTGTCTTTTCTTTTTAAATTCTTATCGGCCGCCTGTAAGCTTCTTGCGCACACATTACGAGAATTACGAAATATCTGAAGTTATGCACAAACAACTTGAGTAACCGCCGTAGGTATTGGAAGTTCATAAAAACTATACGCGAGAGAAAATATAAATAGTTCCTACTTCTAGTTGTTAAACAAACATCATTACACTGGCGTTACAAATTATAAACACTTAAGCCTACGGATTCCGGAGTGCATTGAATTTTATTTGTGTAGGTTGTACACCTACGTGGTAGTGTGTGTGTTGAATGCATTTCTTGTCGGTTGTTTATATCGTATCGAATAGCAGCCCCACATAATTGGCATAGAACTGGTTGGGGCAGTGGAGGCGGCGAGCGGCGCGGAAACCGGCCGGCCCGGGCATGGGCCATGGCGGCCCAACGCCCCGCTATTGAATTTAGATAAGATGCAAGTTGCACTTACAAACCTATGTTTGGTTAACCCCAAGGTGATAAAAACTACTACCTACGTGCCTACGTGAGTACCCACGACCTCATCTTCGAAAGGTAAGTTTGTGTACACATATCGAAGAACTTGCATTTTATTTATAAGATAGGTACCCACTAAGATTTTCCAAAGTAGACAGGTAGGTGTACCTATAATAGAAAACTAGCGTTTTTAAATTGAAGCGCTGATAAGGGAACTTACCTACCAAATACCTACTAAGCTTTTCAAGTTTCAACAAACTGCTTACCAATACGATGAAGTTAATTTAAAATACTTTTTATTCGCAAATCTAAGATGACTGATAAAAACAGTAATAGTAAACAAACCATTAAATTGTTATCTTTATCACATAAGGTTTCCATTCACTTCCCGATCCCCTTGATTGT
This sequence comes from Agrotis ipsilon, assembly GCA_028554685.1. NCBI lineage: Eukaryota > Metazoa > Arthropoda > Insecta > Lepidoptera > Noctuidae > Agrotis > Agrotis ipsilon. The sequence continues at coordinate 11,857,583 of CM052965.1, forward strand.
TGTGTGCTATTGTTAAAAACAACCTTGCACAGCTTTTTTTATGTGTGGTTAATGTACAAAAAATCCCTTGTAATTTAACAATAGATAGACCCAAAAAAAAACGCTAACAGTTAATCCCATTTGAATTAAGGCCACTTGACACATTTAAATAACAAGTTTCAAATCAGAACTTAACAAAATAAAATCTTATTTTTTTTTTTTTTAAATAGTTTTGGCTTCTGTAGCTTTGAATTGAATGTTGCCATCTAAATAACGTGTTGTCAAATTATTAAATTGTCATTGTCACATTTCGGTAGCGATTAAAAATAAACATGCAAGGGCAACTAACATTCTGCCACACGCAATTTGCAAACAACAATTTGTATTGTGAGCTTTCGGCTGTCATGGCGGTTTTTTGTGAATAACGTCGAGTTTAAATTCGCGCCCAAATTGGTGGAGCCTTAAAAATGCAATTTCGTCGGCTTAATACATTAACCACGGTTCGTTGCACAGCTGGTTTCCGTTTCCTGGCAAAAATGCGTTTTTCCCGAAATTACGGCAGCTGTCCCTTGTCCAAATTGTTGTTCCAGTGTTGTCTTCGCTAAAAAAGGAAACACCTGACGTTCGCTAGTCATTACATCGCTTCACTGCTTACCGCATTGCATTTTGAAGCATTCTTCATAAATTATTATTTTTCAAATAATCTTATTTAATTTTAGATGGTTATAAAGAGTAACATTATATTTAAAAAAATCTTTTTTCTAAAACCAGATTAAAAAGTACAGTCGCACACAAAAATATCTCCATCCCGTGTCACAGATTACTTTTTAATTAGTTGGTGATACACATTTTTTAAAGGCTGATATTTAAGTGTAGTTCGTCATTTTCATTGTTGTAACTTATAATCAAACTGCTTTATAAATAAAAACATGGATGAATGAACAACATTATCCTGTGTCGATAATTTTAGATGAATAGACTCCATTGTCCTATTAATTAATCGGTTAATTTTATTGAGTTTTAGTTAAAAAAAATAGAAGTACTTACTAATAAATCTTGTTTTTCGACGTTGACAGATTATGCATTGATAAAAATATGGTATCTATGTGTCGTGGTGGTAATCTTATCACTTTTTATCTTTTGTTGATATAAGTTTTATATCACTGATATTGCATTTAAAATTTAGGACATCATTTTATATAAGACTTGTTTTTGTACCAAAATTGGCAAATAGACTATAACATTTTTATCAAGAGCCGGTTTTACCAATTGTTGTATCCGTCTGCTATGGTTTTTATTAGAACAACAAAAACAACAGTATTCAGTAACAGCTCTGTTTTGTATTTTGGTAAGTAGGTAGGTATGCAATGCACAAAATAATGCAAAAGAAAAATAGGTAGATTTAATATTCTGCAAAACAAAATACCATAATTTTAACCTGATATTACGTTACTTGAATTGGAAGTTTCCAGTTCCTCAAATAACTTAATAAATCAACTGTTTTTTTTTTCTAAATACACAAAATTACTGCATCAGAAACTTTTTACATTCATAACAAGAATAAACCTCCGATTTGCCGATGACATTGTCCTTTTTGCCCCAACATCTTTTGAGCTACAAACCATGCTCCAAGAGCTGAGCACGGCTAGCTCCTTGGTAGGACTTGCGATGAATGGAAAAGCTACTGGTCCATGAAGACGCTTATGAAGGGTAATTTACCAATCTCCCTAAAGCGCAAACTCATCGACATGTGCATCCTGCCCGTCCTAACCTACGGTGCTCAGACCTGGTCACTTACCGAGTCGCAGAGGTTCCGCCTTGGAGTCTGCCAAAGGGCAATGGAACGCAGTATTCTGGGCATCAAACGACAGGACAGAGTTCGCAACACCACGCTGCGTTCCAAAACGGGCATCCTGGACGTCGGCAAGAAGGCTGCCCAGCTAAAGTGGGACTGGGCGGGTCACGTCAGCCGCATGAATGCTGACCGCTGGGCGAAGGCCGCCACACAGTGGGTGCCTGGAGATGGACGGCGCCGCCGAGGCCGGCCCAGAAAGAGGTGGAGAGACGAGTTGGACTCGTACCATGAGGGCTGGTTCGAAGTGGCGCTGGACAAGGACTCTTGGAAAGACTTGGGGGAGGCCTTTGCCCAGCAGTGGGACAGTGTAGGCTGAACAAAAAAAAAAAAAAACTAGAATAAATGTAATGAATCCAAGAAAAAAAAACACTATAATTATTTTTTCGTCAGATTTAAGAGTCGCGTGCACATCAACGTGTGACGCTTCTATCTAATCGAGTGTAGGTGATGGTCGGTATTTACTTTATTAAACCGTGGGCGAACTCCGGCACATCTAACCACTCTTTATTCATTCGTTGTTTTAACTTGACCTAATAATGATGTTATACGTAATAACCTCAATGATTTTATGCGCGTTATTATTTGCACCTGCTGATTAAAAATAGTTTTGTTTTAAAGAAGTTTTCGTTTTAGAGACTGATTCATTTTTTGTTTAAACAATCACGTGTTGAACATTTTTAAATTGAAAAATTTACAGTACCTGTACTTAAACAAAAAAATATTAAAGAAAAAAAAAACAGATGAGCCTATCATAGTAAATCATACGTCATTAGGCGAGACTCAACTATCAACTTCCTACCAAACCAATAAGATCTCTCAAATCGATTCTAAACGAAACAAATGAAGCGGTTAGTATGCACCAGCGCATCGTTTTGTTTTCAATATTGTTACTAACGCATAAATACCGTCCATTAGGAATCGAGTCTTTAGTTTTATTTCTTTTTATTTTCATTAAAGATGGTCACACGTAAATTGTATTCTTAAAACCGGTTTGGATAGTTTTTGTAATATTATGAGAGTGCATTCGCAACACAAGAACTAAAACGAAAAAATAAAGCAAAAACTAAATTTAATTATTTTTCTAGTCTTATTTACCAGAACAAGTTAGCAGCCGATAACATTGAAATATATGAGTTATGTCGTCCTGTTGCTATATAAAACTAAAGGAAATTACCTGTTTAAAATAAAGCAATTTGCATTCACGTCCGTCTGAGGTGCGTCGCACATTGTACACACTTAAGACATCTTGCATGAATTTATTGAGTAACAACTACAGCTGTTGTGAATACCTACTATTTACCTTAGTCGTCTAGAAATTTTGAAACGTTGTTTTTGCCAGCTTATTTTGCATTCCAAGCAATTTAGGGTTAAACACTTCCTTAACTTGCTCGTTACCTAGGTTACCGCCCCTTACTGGTTATGCAGCTCTAGTTATATTTTCCGTTTACCGTTTCAGCCTAGTTCTATGCAATCAACTTGCATAATATTTGTAACCGAAAAATATTAAACAAATTGCTTCCGTAAAAATAAATGGACACGCCAAAAATAAAGGCAGAGGTGTTATGTATGAGTAAAAATAGGTTTTTTTACTGTATTTGATGAAGCTCAGTTTTAACTCGTCAAAAAAGTGTATTATGTTCTTACTAAACAAGTCGAAGAAACTGAGTCATAACTTAATAACCGAAAGAAACATTGTAAAAATAATAAATAAAAAACCTTTGCACGGTATAATACGTATAATTATTGTGTTTAGTCGACGCTATAAATTTATCATTAATTACTACTGTATTATACATATTGTACAAACTGGCAGCTGACTATATTAAGAACTAAAAATAATAATACAGAATGATCTTATAAAAAGTAACCTTTAACTTTTATTGAAATAATTGTATTTATTTTTTCATCCTCATTTTATTATCGAGGTCACCTACGTACGTATTAAAAAAGGGCCCATATAATTTATTTAATAGTTATAAACTAAAATTATGCTTTTTAGATTAATATGCATAGATGTTATTATTTATTTAATTATGAAATACCTGTTCTACTTTTTATTTTTAACTAAATGCAGAACTAACATTGGTCTTAAAATGAAGTGGTTCCGAATAAACCGGTTTATTATATATTAATGAGTGGGCGTGCCTTTTTAGCTAATAAAAAACACTGTGTTTTGGACATTTGGCAGCGTGTTATTAAGTTTTTAGTGTAGTTATTATACTCATAATCTATGAATAACATAATAATGTGAAGTAGGTACTTTAAGAAACGTATAATTGTCTTGTTATGAATGAAGTTTAGTTTTTGGGTATCTGTCAATGTTAAATATGTAGCTATAAATAGATTGGTACTGCGTTAATATTTTTTTCATATAATGTTATTCTAATTAAAATGTCAATGAAATATAATTATTTACTAGCTAGCCCCTTTACGTTCATTCATTTCTTATAGTAATCCTGAATACATATATAATTATTAAAGCGATGAATAATCTCATGAATATTTATTTGATAAGTATCATGAACATGATATATTTTAGATATATTATAAAAAGCATTTGCTAGAATCACGTCGTGGCCTTGAGCCGAGACCGACGTAAACACCAGTTAAAACCTTGTTAGTATTGCGAATCGTAAATTTTCATTCATATTTGTAAATGTTTTGGGATTTTTCCATATTAGTTACCAAAATAGTTATGTATTGATTTATCAGGAAGTACTTATTACGCTTGAATTATTATGTACTCGACTGTACACTCGACATTACTTTTTTACTAACATTGAATTGTAAAATTAGTCTAATAATCTTGAACATACATGGAAAAGTAGAGGTCAGTTCCAAATTGTGCTTTGGCCAAATAAACTAAATTATCAATAATTTATCAGCCTGTATAAATGTAACTACTATAACCAGCAGCCATTTTATTTTTTCTGTCTGATTTAAAAATCTAGTTGGGATCAACGATAAAATTCCGATTTCGGGCATACGCTAGAATTAGCAATTTAAATGGTAAACATGGGCTAATGCTTGCTTGTCAGGCTTCGAAGTAAAACTGATATGTACTCGATGTACTTATTTAAATTACATTTAAGTGCAGTTCATAGTATGTCTGAGGCGCGACCACTGTGAGTCAGTCGCCAGTCGGGCGTGAAGCAAACTTGAGGAGGGGAGGCCTCTAAAGGATATCACTGCACCACGTTGAACATGTCTTTAAGTGTGTGTCAGATTTTATTGAAACTCCACCATCCAATTTAGAAACGACTTGCAAGATGATATAACGCTGCAGTCAAACGACTTCAAATTGCATAGCGGAGGAAATATTTAGCAGCAAAACAATTTTATTATCACTTCGTAGAAACATGTGTGACCGACTGTACACATTGACAGGAGAACATTTAAAAATAGAGTCGCTACTGGCGCCAAAATGATTGTTGTGGTTAATTTTATTGAAAAATATGTTGTATTATGTTTATCCACACTGCAAGCATGTTGATTGAATAAAACATTTTCAGTAAACACAACTAACCTCATTGTACACTTTATGTATTGCCAGTTTTAAATTGCATTTATCTAATGAGTCAATGCATTCTCGACACACTTGCGGTTATTTCAAGCTGAGTTTCTTACATAAAATGCGCATGATTTGCGTCGCCACAATGAATAAATAATACCTTTATTTTTTTATGAATTGTGAAAGTAGTTATTGTGCAATTAACATACGCAAGAACATTTCTAATCAATTACTATTCGTTACTCATCTACTCGTCTATTGTGAATTTTCCGTGGAAAATAAACACAGAGGCGCAGTTTTTATGTGTTCCATTTTAAAACCGTCGAATGTTCCGAAGTAATAACGTAAAGCATTCACTTTGTACGTGGTCCAATTTGTTACCAGGGCGACCAGTAACAACCGTGGTGCGCTCACCGTAATTTTCTTAGATTAAACAATGTTTTTCTGTTGTCTGTCGTCGTGGTCAATTGTCTGAAGTGTGTCTGGATTTCCCGCCAGTAAGAGGCAGTGATTTCCGTTCCCATGCCGACGGCGGCGGCGGTGCGCCGGTAGCCGGCACGGCTCGTTAGCGCCGTTTTTAGGGCGTGATCGACGCAACGGCGCATGCCTGCATAAATTGCATCCAAATACACATACTCACTCGAACCCCTTTTGCGTGCATCTCTAATATGCCACTCTGTCACGCATCCATTGTGCGACCGACCTTGTATCGAATTTTTGGAACACGATACTCACCTTTGCCACGGTAATATAATCATACAGTACTCCAACTTCATAGAAACGGACGAAAAGCGAGCTATACCTACGCGCCTCGATGTCGGGGCGCGCTCGGGGTGCAGACAGTCACGGCTGTACCGGAGTGTCGAGCGGACGGTGTGTTGGTTTTTTAACAATAACCGCGTGTTTTTATCTCTAAAAATCAGTTCGAGTACATATCTAATAAGACGAGTAGTTTAATTAAGCTTTATATTAGAATGCGGATTTATTATACTTTAAAATTTAACAATAAAGCATTTCGTACGACTCAGTCGTTGCGCAAATATTTTTCGGTTTCAAATACTTCTATAATATATCGGACTTTTTTAAGCCCGATTTGTTTTTCAAACAAAAACATGATTTTTTAAATGAAATCTACCAATCAAAAAACAACACGCATTTTTATTGAACACTTCCTATTCATTATACAAAGTATTTCATTTATTTATATAAAAAAGTATATTTACAATCACAAAACTAAAATAGAAACAGAAAGTACGCAAAGGCAAATGTTATTAAAATGTTGTAGACGGGTAGCCCTAACGCATGTTTACGTATCGCGCGGCTGTAGGTATTTAAATCTGTCTGGCGGCCGAGTTACGCTACTGTATGATTATTATACTGTGCCTTTGCCGTCTGAAACTCGGTTTAGCCGAGACAATGCTGCCTTTTTACATTTGCCAAGCTTAAAAAGTGCCGTGTCTCGTCATTTTACTTGCAAATTCACGTGATTATGCACAGTGGAGTCGGGTGAAGATGTATTTACGTGTGCATTGTATGCATTGTGTGGTGTACGCGTGTGGGCACGCACCAATATGTCCCACTCCACACGACATTTCGTACACGCTACGCGACCGTAAGTTCCCCTCTGCATTCTGTTTCATGCGACAGTCTGAGTCAAATGATCGATGCTACCCGACGATGCACTTTGCAGTTCGAAAATTATTAATGACTCCCTAAGTGTGGGGTGTTTGCCGTTTTAAGTCGACATGTTTTCTACTTCATCCTATTCAATAATTTATTTAAATTGAACCGCGGCTCGACGCTTTCGTCTCGAACGTTCATTACCAATTTGTACCTACTCTACGACTGGTTTCTGCTTCGATTTCATTGGAAAATGTTTATGAAATGTGGTATTGGAGCCTCGCGTACATGGCCAGTATTGCAGTTAAGTTCATTACGCAGTCCAGCGGTCTCGCGACAATCCAGAGCGAACTATGCATAATTTATCCATTAATTCTTGAAATGACTCTTGGTTGGAAGTTCTGCTCTCGCCAGACCACGATGACCATCCTCGACATAATGTAAGCGACAGTTTTGCATGAAACTTTGAAAGTTTCTACCGATTCGGATTGCGAATGCAATAAAAATAAATTAAGAACAAAATGTAGCTTGTCGGAGGAACGAGATGGGAGTGGGTTGTCCCTTTCTTGTAGCTTGTAGTGCATCGGTGCACTTAGTGGGATAGTTGCATTGCAAGTGCAAGCGTTTAAAAACAAACTAACAAATATTTTCAGCGTGTGCAACGAGCGGGAGAAAGTTCGGGTAGGTTCAGGGACGAGTTGTGGCTATTTGCGTCTCGTGGCGGGCGATCGTCGATGCAATTAAATTTGTAAACGAAGCTTTATGTTCCCGGGGCTAAATATAAGAGGATCGCGACGTTGCCGTGCCGACCGACTGCAAAGGCAATCACTTTCGTTGCATTCCCGTCTTTGGCTTTGAGACCCTGCATCCAATTGTTCCTGACTTCGTAAGTCGCAACCCAACATGCTTTGTGAGCAGTTTCCGCCTTTTAGTTTGGCTAAACACACAACTGCATAATGTAAATATTTAAATTCGAATTGTTTACTTACTTGCTAAAATACATTTTCATTTAATTGAACTTGAAACTTGTTCTTGAAAATTGTCGTTATCAATCGAATTTCACATTTAGAACATTTTCAAATGAATTGCTGTTTACTCATTGAAAGGCAATTTATGTTTCGATGATTATTAATGTTGGTAAATTATGTGCGGTAATTTCAATATTTAAATATTGTTCTAAATTTAAATAGCTTCTGTAGGTATAGTAGAGAATGTCATTAAAGAAGGGAGCGTGAGTTGGATGGAGCAATCGGGTGCAGTAAGCAAAGTTCAGTAGTTCAATGCTCGAACACCTATCGCGTTCATTGTCCCTTTGCAAAGGTCAAATCTACTGTTTTTGTACTTACAGTCGCCTATCTGTGTGCCTTGAGCTTTACAAATATAACAATACTAAGGCTAGGCTTACTTCGGCGCTTTTAAAACCGTTCTGAACGAAAAACAAAGGAACGCGGTAATTTTTGTAGGCTGTGGTACGATTACTCGTATGAAAGGGTTTATATTATGTAAAAGGGTGATGATATATTTGTAAGTGATATACCTAATTACCTAGTCTCGTGATTCATGAAAATATGTATGGGTATTGTAGCAATAAATTCGAAAATATCATGGTCTTAAAAAATATTATTTTTCTTGTGATGGAAATTCAAATTAATTAAGTATCATTATTAATTTTCATCTAATATATCGCGCTTTTAAAACCGGTATCTAGAAAAGAAAGAATGCGCCAATATTCGCTAATGTTATTTTATTATAGCATTTAAAATTAAAGAATATAGAGCACTAAACAAGAAATCATAACATTTTTATTTATCAAAAATCTAGCGCTGTTGAAATAAAAATATAACACGAAGTGATGCAGTTGATCTGATGGTTTTAATTTACATAAATAATTTATTATTTCCTCCGTTTTAATTACGAGAGATGAGTTGGCAAGCAAAAACATAACATATGTAACAATTCAATCTCATTAAAATGCTAATTTATTATAATATAATTTATTCTAATATGGAAATAGTATATACTGACTAATGAATTTAGAACACAAATCACTTCAATTGTATTTGGTAACAAACTGGTTATTTTTGTTATAAAATCTGGAATTTATTTTATTGGCAATTGAATGCACAAATTAGAAAACATACTTATAAAAAATAAAAATATATAGATTTTAAACACTGTTTAGGCTATCACGGTTTATTTCACAATTTAAAATGTCACTTACGGGATATCTTCCGTGATTATTATTTGTTTTGATATAGATTTTTTTTTCAATCACTCTATGTTTTTTTTATGAACTGCCCTCTTGCCCTTTAGTGCCCAGGTAAACAAAATCTTGCTTTATGTTTTGTTTAATTTCCCCCTACTTAGATCGTAGACTATAATATTTCATCTGTCCACCTTCGATCCCTGTCTGACTTTTGACTCTGAAAGTTGCTTTGTTATACGATAATTATGATCATAGATAAAATTAATTACGGCAATGTCTTGTAGAACTTAATTATGTAACGGTGTATCTGTTGGATATCGCGTTATCAGCGACTTGTCCACATAAATAATAAGTTTCCCTTTTAAATGATATTATAATTAAGCTTTGAAGTCATAAATTATTATTATGTCATGAATTTTACTCTTTATTTTAGAATCTAGAATAAAATTGATACATGAACTTAATAACTAGTTATTTAAAATTTTGTTAGTAGTACTCAAGAGGATAATTAAATGTCAATAATTTTATTTAAAATATTACACATTTATAATCAAACCATTCAAGTGCAACAAAACACAAAAAAAATAGAATATTTCTATCTTAAAATACGAAAATTACAAAAAAAGAACTCAAGAACAAACATTGCCACAGTATAGGATTTTCAGTAAGAGAAGGGGCGTGACACACACATGTAATGCAGAATGACAAACGCAACGTGCAATAAATTCTAAGTTTGTCCCCTGTCTCATTGCCTAGTCAGTTGGTCGTGCCATGATTGTTTGCAATATATTCGTTGCAAATTGCTCGCTGCACCACGAGAATGACGTTCACAGCAGATTTATAGTTGCGTCGACTCGTTAACTTGATATCGTATCAAGTATTACACAGCTATTATTAACAGCTATGTCGACTGTTTGTATTAAGTGCAATCGAATAGTCTGAGTATTCGTTTCACCAGACATTTTAATATTATTATCATTGTATTCAATTCATTTGATATCTAGTTAAAAATGCGCTGCAGGTTGCCAAGTTTGCGTCCATAAATTCTTGCCAGTGTTGATGCAAAATCACAAAATTATTCTAGAATAAAAAGAAAATCAAGTTCAGACGTTTTAATACCACGACATTAAATGCATTTAAATTTTCATGAAGGGTTTGGTCACTTTATAATTATTACGATGTGATGTGGCCATTAAGTACGAGTAGCGTTTTCAAGAATATTTTTGAATATATTTCCACGCGAGCCGTTAGTTACAGCGTACAGTTGCCAAGGTACTAATTATCATAAAATGTATAAAATTCCTTCAGACACCACGAACGTAAATATGCCAATACTGCGAATAAACCACAGCGCACTTTACAGCACGTTTGAAATGCAATAACATAGTATTTTATGTGTGCCAACACTAACCATACCCAACAAATACATAGTTACTAAGGTCAATGTGTAACACATAAAGCATTTGTTCATACAACAATTGTCGCTACATTGTGGTAACAGTACACTTTTATTTCCTGCCGTAAACATGATTATGGACGTGCAGAAATATAATATATCGTTACCGCTGACGGTGAGTAATGTGAACTAAAGTAATTTTTTCAAGTAAATTGACATAGAATCCGACTCCGTATTTGTTCATTGCATCGTGGTGTGCTTTTTTTCGATTTTGACAGAGTTTGACCATAGCGGAAAAAAAAGTTGTTATAATAAAAAATTTAAACTAGCTAAAAAAAGTTAATAGGCGATCTTTTCCCAACCAGACCTATTATTTTAATCTGTGCTATCTAATGAAATCTATGTGATCTAAAAACGGTTTCTGACCATCACATTAACATATTGTTTGCTCCGTTTTCTGTCCGTCCGTCTCTTGCCCAGATATCCGACATTCTACAAAAGTTAATCTAGATTTAAAACATGAGTAATCATATTTAAGAGATTCATATCTGCTTGTTCATTAAGTAAATTAGACAAGGATAAATTAGTCGGAACAAGAAACAATTTTAAATGTACATGCCAAACTCAACAACGAAGCAAAAACGGAACCATTTTTTGTTTGTCATAAAATTAAGTCATTTAACCCTCATCGCACGTCTTGGTTAAACTCATCACACTTGACATATTTATATTGTAGCAGTCTTAATTTAAAGTTCGTGTGGCCAGCTTCTATTTTTGTACCCTTTTTAATTAAGAGCAGGCGATGATAACTTAAAAAAAGAACTTAAATATTCGATATTTAAGTTCTTTTTTTGTGTTCGAGTTGCATAAAATGTTGTTCAAACAGGTTTATACAGAAACCAGCTTCTTCTAGAGTCTTAAGATGAGATAAAGTTAACACCGACTATTGCCGTTGCATGTAATTTGTAATCAATAATAATTACGTTAATAATCAGCAATTGCCCATAAACTTAATAATATGACCATCTGTAACGACATGGTATTACAGACTAAATAATACCAGTAGGCAAATCTATTTCAATGTATAAGAAAAATGCCAATCTGTAAATAAATTGCATAGACATTATTCGTAGCACTCACATGAAAAATTTAAAAGCAAAATTCACAACTGTGACTAACAATTGCTTTCAATTTATCATTTTCACATTCGACTGAGCATTCTGAATAAGACTAATCGGACTTGATGGATATAACTCAGTCTATTCCTTCGTAGTTTCGGAACGATGCGTCGGATCTATTGATGTTTAGTTCCAACTTCGGATACCTGAATCTGCTTCGAGACATTGCACTCGATTGACTGACAAAAGCACTAATTTTAGTTGCAGAACTGAACTAATAAAGCTGGTACGGAACGGAACTTTAAATGTTGTGTTAAAGAAACATTTTAGGTTGCAATTAGGGACGGAAAACAAGTAATGAGCTTTTTAAACGTCATCCCGTTGACATAACCAGATAACACATGTCAAAAAATGACAGTTGCAATTTTTTATTATATTGTTTCGCTAAAATATTTTTTTTCTGTCAACAATATTCTTCCTAACATCAAACGTGACATTCGCAATGACCATGATTATGAGAAAGAAATGCAGTGAACCCACTGTTGCATTTGCACTGTGACGCCATAATTACGTAACGTTTCCCACACTGTAACAGGTTCTGTGATTTAAACGTTTACGTTTGCGCACTCGTAATATGAAAATTATTATTGTTGATTTGTGTCTTGCTCGCTAATAGAATAACTTTAGTACCTGTTTGTTTACATCTTAATATAAACTAGAAATACGGATTTAAATCTAGTTTAAATGTATGTTGATTGGGTATCGTGTACCCGCCCACATGCCTATTAAATATTAGTCGGCTTATTTACAAAATAGACGATAGAAAATAATGTCAAATCAGTTAGGTACGGAAAATAAACCAATGAGACAAAATCTTTATAAAAATAAACATGCCTCACAGAAACGTGTGATGGTCACGCAGAATTTTAATAAAAGATACACGGAAATATAAAAAAAAAAACAAAAACTTACTTCACTTGTTCGTTCTTACCGTAAAACCAACACAACAATCGATAACCTTCGCAGTTTTCTACACAAATAACTTTTATCTGATAATGTTGCCACTCTGTTTGGACCTCTGGCATTTAAGGAGCCACTAACGAACTACACATTAAATATAGGTATACAAGTAGGTATAAACTACGTTGTTGTCGAGAATTGTTCACATCCTTATGGTTATGACATTTGACTCAAAATAGACTTTAAAGACGAATACGAAGACTCGAATCAGTAAAGATTTCTCGACGAAATCTTGTAATTCAAATAAAATGTTTTCGATTTATAATATTTAATATTCATGCAATCATTGTTTAACTTGTAGATTTTTTTGACATCCAACAAAGTGGTTGTTAACACGACTTCTGAATATAAAAACATTGTTTTTGTACAAACAGTTAATTATACTCCTTTGTTAGCTGAGCATAGCGGTGATTAATTTGAATATTGGCAAAGGATTAAGTTGATTGGCCATATTTTAGTGTTAATTCTCTCATTTTATTTAGCAAATAATATCTTGAACACAGTTTAGCAAAACATAATAGTAAATTATCTATTTATTAAGTGAGACAGTTCCCAACACAGATAAATCCACTAAACATTCGAAAATCGAAATTCAAAATTATACCACAACTAGTGTTGGGCAACATAATAAAATTGTTCGAAAATAATATCATAAAACTATTCGTAAATATTTACAGACGCGTTAGAGGCCCGACCGGGGTTATTATAAGAAGCGTTATATAGATAACTAAAAGGTCTATTTTCGTATGATAAAAACACCACAGATTTTCCTGATATCGTGTCATACGCTGAGAACAATATAAAGATTAATCACTTTAAACTGGTTTTGCGATTATAAAAACTCAAAGCAAAGATTGTTGAAACTAAAGTAGTTAATAGCTAGATAGATAAGAAAATGTAAAATATAAAAACATGCAAATTTAATGTGATCTACGAACTGTAAATTGTACGTCATAAAATGCATTTATAGTACGTTTTTATGTATGTCCTAAATATGAGCTTGAATATTAGCATATGCATTTGTTGAGTTTTTTTTTAATGCTTATGTAATAATGACGAACAAATGTTAATTAGGGCATTTAAATTCATAAGATTATAAGTACTAATTAACTTATAAAATACTACATCCTCAAAATGTTCGAATTAACACCCAGTGTGTCCCTCTTTAAAACGTAAACAATTAATTATGGAAGTGCAAAATTGATAACATGGCGGACAAAAATAAGTAAACAGTGCCGTTTATTCTGTTCCACGCTTTATCGTATTTATTTTTATTCACAATGAATCATTATCATAACAGAACATCATGCTTGGGGGTCTGAAAAGGCCGAATTACAAAAATAGTTATTTGTTGTACAAGAGTGCTAAGTTGATTTTTAACCGCGTGCTCATGTTTGATGACCGAGCAAGCGAATGATTCTAAATTTGAATCACGAGTGCAACGAGTGATTCAAAAATTAGAATCATGAGTGATAGCGAGGGAATCAAAAGAGCACAAGGTGAAAAATCTTTGCACTCGAGTGCAACACGTAACTTTTCATCCCACCTCAGCGAGGAAATTACTAAATGCAAAAACAAAAAAAAAACAGATGTACAAGCGTATAAACACAAGATAGGCTTTTATTTCAGTTTAGGTATTAACTAAGACATTATTATAGAACAGAATAATTTTTAAATTAAAACAAATAATACTTAGGTAGGATATAGTTGAAAACTACTACCTAAGTATTATTAAGTTACTTATTTTTATCTTGGTTTGTCATAACATAACAATAAGACGTGAAATGAAAACCGCACAAAGCAAATAAAAAAAGGTATAACAAAGTACTGAGCCAAGAATGTTCCGGGTCTGAGATTTTAACAAAATAATTGTAGATTACGCTCCAAGGGAGGCGTATTGAATTCCGAAGCGATACTGAGGATTCTGGGGGTGAACCTCCGTCCGTAGCGTAGCGAGGAGGTTCAAGTGTTAATACCCGAAATAAACGAGGGAATAAAGCTAAAAATCCTTTGTGAAGCAAGGGATTCAAGTTAGCCCAGAGCAACACAGCCTTACACCCGAGGAGCGCACTCTGCTTTCCCACCTAAGGCGAGGAAACAAATTCAAGTGGTAACATCAAATTTTAAAAATAGAATTTGTTTCCTCGACAACCTTCGAACGTCAAGTGGGCACCACAGCAAGCGATCAGCTGTTGCGGTCATCAGCCGCCATTACTGCTGCTACTCTTTTGTTCATACGATGTTCTAAATTCAAATTTACTTTATTCACTAGAGGATAAAAACGGCTTTTACTCACTTGAGGATAAAAACGGCTTTTACGGTCAGATATCGAAGAGCAAAAGTACCCTTTCCGAGATGGGGGGATGAAAATGTTTTTTTTTTCTAGCTTTGTTTTGTTTACCGTGAACTTAAATATTTGTAAACGCACCCACGATACAGGAAAAATTACTAGTGAGGTAATGTTTTGTAAAAAAATGCCTGAGCAATATATCGAATTTTGACGCAATTCATACTATTATTCTGCTAATATGTAAAGGACAAGGCAGATTTAAGCTTCTCTGTATAGTTACACATTTAGTTGTGTTGTATGTTTAAGTCCCATGTGATTGGGGTCGAGTCTATTTCCACCAAGCCGAAGCTGAAGCCCCTAAACGGCTGCAACTGATAAATTCCTGACAGAAAAACCCAAAAACACTAGGTACTCATCTCGGGAATCGAAGTCAGGATCTTGTACTCAGCTGTAGCGCTTACAATCACTAAACCAATGAGCCAGTTTTATTTTTATTTACAACTAGCTGTGCCCGCGACTTCGTTCGCGTGGATGTCGGAAATTACCAATGTATTTTTTTGTGCGAAGCGTCGGGTAAAAAGGTCTCCCTCCAAAATCCCACCGTATCCCATCGTATCCCATCTTATCCCATCTTATCCCATCTTATCCCATCTTATCCCATCTTATCCCATCTTATCCCATCTTATCCCATCTTATCCCATCTTATCCCATCTTATCCCATCTTATCCCATCTTATCCCATCTTATCCCATCTTATCCCGTCCTGTTCCGTCCTGTCTCGTCCTGTCCCGTACTGTCCCGTCCTGTCCCGTCCAGTCCCGTCCTGTCCCGAGCTGTCCCGTCCTGTCCGTCCTGTCCCGTCCTGTCCCGCCCTGTCCCGTCCTCTCCCATTCTGTCCCGTCCTGTCCCGTCCTATCCTGTCCTGTCCCGTTCTGTCCCGTCCTGTCCCGTCCTGTCCCATCCTATCCCGTCCTATCCCGTCCTGTCCGTCCTGTCCCGTCCTGTCGCGTCCTGTCCCGTCCTGTCGCGTCCTATCCCATCCTATCCCATTCTATCCCATCCTATCCCATCCTATCCCATCCTATCCTATTCTATCCCATCCTATCCTATCCTATCCCATCCTATCATAATCATTAGATGAATTTTTATTTGAATATGTAGCAGAATCGAAGCTAGATCGCGCTATGAACTACGCGTCTTGGTGTGAACTGACCGTAATTTTACTTCTGAAACACTTTATATTCGAATAACTTTTGATAGACTGAACCGATTCCAATGAAACAAAAACTAAATTCCTCTCCAAGTTACGCTTAATCGTTGTGTATAAAAGTTATCTACATAAATTTCGTACATTTTACGTGATACCTGGACAAATAAACATACAAACAGACAAACAGACAAACAGACAAACAGACAAAAATTCTAAAAATGCTAGAAATGGGTTCTATTGGTTGTCCTTTAATACCCTGGCTAAATTTTTTGAGTTTTTTTTTAATGTACAAAAATAACTTTTCTACAGTTTTATTATATGTATAGATGAATCAAACAAGTTTAAAATAAACACTGTTGTTTAATGCTACTCTCGATTGAGTGAGTCAGCTAACTTTTTTTTTTACATAGTGAAACAGGGCTGTGTTTCTCGCTATTTCTCTTTTGTAATTATTCCACTGTTTACATTTAACTTGTAGAATGAAATTGAAACAATTTGTTTTGTTTCTACAGCTCTATTTGTTTTAGTCTTGTCTAGGAATAGTACAGTATTTTTATAGACAAAATTTTCTATTACCTTTACCTTCCGAT
The DNA here is from genome assembly GCA_028554685.1 of Agrotis ipsilon. NCBI lineage: Eukaryota > Metazoa > Arthropoda > Insecta > Lepidoptera > Noctuidae > Agrotis > Agrotis ipsilon. Next base: position 11,874,377 of record CM052965.1, read on the forward strand.
GTTTTTCATTAGTCAAGCATTGGCTAGGAAAGTTCTTGTCTAAACCAAGGACGCCCAAAGTTCCTTTGGTTAAATATCATAGATTATGACACTTAAGGGGAATGCGCCACCCAACCCCTTAACACAACAGGAACTTTGGCGCTCTTGCTTTTTGACAGCTATTAATTATGGCTGTTATCTAGTCACTATCAAACAATTAACCCAAATTATCCCAGAAAGAGCCTTTAATTGGTAAACGACGGCCATAGTAACCAAACAAAGAACACTGTATTTAATTTAAAGACAAAATTACGAAAGATCCCGTTCATAAATGTATAATGTAGATTTCTTACCCATACCCCGTCTACTGTACAATATACATCTTATAACACATCAATGTATTTATAGGATTAAGCAAACAGAATAACTGCTTATGAAGAATGCAAAACATAAAGAAGACTGGCAAAAAACTATTCTTATATTCTCAAACTTTTTTTTTCTTTAAACTAGTAGTGGGACAAAACATAATATTTATTTATTTAACAAAGAATGATTAAATTAGCCAGCCCTACACATAATGAAGATAGCTGTCTATCGATAGCCCCGCCCCCGCGTACAATTGAACTAATAGCCTTATTATTTTTATTGCCCGTTTGTTTGGCCCAGCACATATCTCATCCAATTTTTCAATTTAACTCTTCAACTCTTGAAAGTAAATGGTAAAATTATCCTCAAGTCCAGCCATTGACTGATTTAAACATTCTATTCGTTGTCAATTAGGGCCCATTCTTTCCAAATTCTTTGCTCATGGAATTTTTACCTTTGTTAAGAGATAGTTGATTTAATTGGATTTTCGGACTTAAAGATGTACCTATTGAAAAACGGTATGTATCTTTTTATACGTAGCGTATGGAATCTCATAATGAATAAAAAAATATAATACGAACATCTCAAATATTTTTCTCAAGCCCCGATTACAAAATAAACAATACATCGATCAGCCGTAAGTGCCGACCATAATAATCATTATCATACATTTCTCATCGCTTGTTTTAGCGGCCTTGATTTCTATTACATAAATCGTGCTCATCGCATTATATTTAGCATTTTTTGCTAACGTATTGCTTGGAAGTTTTTGCATACATACATACATTATGTTTATAACATAATATGTAAAGGCCGATGGAAAAACGGGTGCTTTTATACATATCAACCGAACAATGAAAAATTGTGCCTGTCACCTCTGACCTAGACTAGAGTCAAGATCAAAGCCTCCTTAAACTAAAAAAAGTCCTGACTCAGTAGCTAGGTAGGTACTAAGAAATTCCTGATGGAAAACCCCATCAACGCTTCCCCTATCAAATTGATACCAGGACCTCAGACTTAGAAATCGCAATTGCGACCAAGACAATCATTTTATGATTTCCTTGTGCAAAATCGCAACTTAAAATAATTACGGCGGCAAAAGCGCGGCGTAGTTTGCGTTTATGGCAAAAATCGTGAGCGAAATAGCCGAGTCTGTTAGGTAATCGAATTTAGTGGGGCCGGCGGGTCCTATTGTTCCGGCGAGGCCAAGGTCTACGTTGTTTACATCGCACGTTTGGATGATGATGCATCATTACGAACGCTAAAACTCACACCTTAATGGATGGTTGCCTTTGAAAAAAGGAGACGTGTCAATAACGAGTAGGTGTGGCTTTAGAGCTTAAGTTACAGAACAAGCAACGTTTCAAATTGAATTGTAATGCTCGTTAAAGTCTGGGATGGGAATAATATTTGCTTAGAAAAGTGAATGGCACTTTACACTTCGTTTTTTTTTTTTTATTCGGAATTTATGTTTATGTGAGACTAGGTGCTTCTGCAGCGTTCTAAATTGACCCTGTATACAACAACGAGGCCAGATTACTGAAACAGTCTATTATAAATTTTATAATAATTCATTTCAAAAACACTACGGAAACAAGTGTTAGGTAATCTAGATGTTTTGTTAGGTATCGCCATTGACCTTGGTAAACGAATTCGTAATAGCAATAACAATTGTTCGAAGCCATAAAACTCATTATGTTACAGTACAAGTACACAGCTGTAAAATTCCGATTACGATCTCTCTTATTTACGATTTACATTTTATCACAACACAACGTTATTGTTGTTGAAACTTATTAATAAATGTAACTTTGAATTAACCATTTTGTTAATTTAATTAACGCTGTTTTCGTAAATGATGTAACGTGTTATGTTGTGGACACTCCTACGCAAGCGCAAGATTAATATATTCTTGCATAGATACGTAAAGTGATGGAGCGCGGGGGCGGCGAGCCGCTGATATACACAATAAAGCATTGTAATGTCCATGTTACATTACGAGATACAAGTTACAACAATGGTTCGGTCGGATGCCAGTTCGTCTCGCATCTCGAGCTCTCGCCTGCTAGACGCAGTGGCCCACAATCAGGAATATTAGGAAAGTCATAACTTCTTGAAAATCGCAAGCATCTTATTGGTCATCGACACCAACAACTTCTTATTGCAACTCAGTGAATCGTTAAAAGCCTACCCAGTTACCGTGTAAGCAGCAAGTCTATTTGCAACTGATGCGTTCAAATATTTCATTGACGTTCAATACTGAATACTGGTTGACGGAGAGCATGTCTGCTGAGCAACCACCGATAAATCAATAGTCGTATTTGCTTGCACATTGCATGTTAAACGTTCTGTAGGTACCCATAATTACGTAAGCGACGGCCATTCGTAAGAAATTTCGAGGCACGTTCGCTTCACGCATGTTTGAATGGCGCCCAATGGCACCTTGGAGTGTCTTTGTTTTTAAGCCTCAGTTTCCTTTGTCATACTGCTAGTTAATTCTTCCGTTTCAAGGTCTTTCTGTGGGAGTTCGTTTAGGGTGAAAATATCTGGACCGTGACCGAAATAAATGCGTTTAAAGGGATCGCTAACATACACGCATGGTTTCATTTAAATTAATGTTATTAAATATTTCGTACGGTGTGAGAACACAAACATATTTAAGAATGCTAAGGCATTGTTGGTGGACAGAATTAGCATATCAACATTCGGAGTAGGTAACAACTTGTAGAGGTCATCTAATGTAAATTGTAGCGCTCTACCATATAAACTATTTGATTGTATCTGATACAGCACAATGCTCAATTTGTGTCACAATTTAAAGCTCAATATGCGTTGGTATGTACTATTTATTTAATGTAGTTTTTATTCAAATTAGAAGCTTTGTAGCGCCAAATAAACGAATAGTTCTAGCGGGCATTTTAGATTTGGAAGGAAGGTCATCAAAAACTTGAGATTTCAAAATAGGAAAAGAAGACTGGCAGGTTTCTGACGGTGATTCAAAAAATGAATATTCTAATTCCTTTTATGATATTCAAGCCAGTTCTTTGTTACACTTTTTATGGCTCTGTATTGGCAGCTTCACAGGGTTAAATCATTGTATTGCTTCAAGCGCGTACAAAAAACTTCATGGTGGAGCACATCAATTTGCAGCAGACAATAGGTACTAGTTCGTACTTACGTGATTCTAATCTAATAGTAAGGTAGGTAGGTACAAGAAAATGTTTCATTACATTTTGGTTCTTGTCGGTAAAGCCGGTCGGTATAGGTACTCGGTACGTGGGCCGCATGAATGAGAAAGTCTTGAACCGGTTCGCAGGCAGCTTCCACTGAGGCTGAGGTGTCTACTTTCAAATCACAATAGACATTCGACTTATCTCAGTACTAAACCGAACAAACAGCTTCTGTATCATAAAACTGGTGTTCATGTCTCAAAATACCACAGCACAGTTTAAATTAAATAGCCTTCAATTAAAATTACTGACTTTATGTAAAAATAAATAAAGCAAAAAATTTAATATCAATACGGAGGCTTTTGTCAAGTTTTTTGGTACTTATGTAATATGAATACATCGAATATCTTTGTGTACCTGTTAGTTAGCCTTGCGATGGCAATATTTGTTAAACGCAAACGTTAATTTACGACGTCTTGATAAACAAGTCTTTGGACAACAGAAAACACTGCCAGTGCTAAAAGCGCTTGGGTCATGTCTGGATTGAATAAAAACTTAAATTGTCTATATTTGTCATTTCCATTTTGGGTTACCTACCACTAATTCAAAGTTTGAAAAGATTTAACTCCCCTTTTTTGGACAATCATGTAAATAAGATTCTATTCAACCAAAATCCGTACATTGTTCTTTATTTTTCAGTTGGTAGGTACCTATTTTATCTTAGTAAAAATCTGTAGTCGAACAATTTCGTACAAATATTGAAGAGATGATAGACTAAAACTTGAATGTTTATCTCATAAAAAAACCCATTATTACCTTTTAAGACCGAATCCTAATCCTAAGTAAACATAGTGTATGAGGTGCGTTTGCGCAGGCGTGTCGAGTATTTTGGTCGAATGCACACACACGAAGCGGCGTCCGCCCGCACTTCTGATATAAAATCAACTCGACAAAAACATCGTTATTTTTATTCAACAACCAAGGCCACGCCGCCATATTGCATTCGCTATATCAGCACGACAATGTTGGTCCTGTAAACAAGGTCTTTTAAATGATTATCATTTGGATAACAAGATGGTGCACTTATGTTCTAGACTTTATGGTTCTGTTACTTATACACTGCCTTTACCGTCGTTGTCCAGTGTTCACAAAAGAAATTGCTGAGGATGAGGACTTGATTTCGATTGCCAGGTCGGACAGTGACATTGAGTTCCATCAAAATTCTCTAAATCTGGATATGTGACCGCTTATTGGCAATAGAATCGCCCCTATTTCATGGAACATAACTGGCCAAATGTGGGTGTACCTTCTTCTGCGTGCTTCTGCGCAACCCTTCGCGGATTACAGAAGTGATGTTATGTTGTCGCTTATACCAATATGTATAAATTGACCTCTTGCCAATTTCTTTCAACTTATATTTTTTTATTTCTTAACTTTTTTCTTTATAAAGAAGCTTTGTCACAATGCTGTGCCGCTCCACCATAGCCAAATTAAAAGAAACTAATTCAGATCAAATTTTAAACTGTAACCGACAAGCGATCAACTACCATGTGCAGTTTAAAGTTTCGAAATATACCCAGTTTGTTTTTACAAATGTTCGATCCAGTCATCAACGAATTATTATTCACTTCGTTGAATAAAAAATATAAACAGTGTATAACAAAAATTCTTAACACAGATCGTAAATAAAGCGAGTTTTTATTTATTTACTTTTTGTCTTCAAAAACATCATTATGCAAGGCGCCAAATCTAATCGGACACACGTTGGCAAACGCGTGTTTTGAGTGGCGAGAGATATACGTGGAATACATGTTTTGCCGTAATCATGCAGATTTAGATCGTATCTCTATGTGTCAGAACATAAATTGCTCTAATTTTGTAATTCTAAAAGACACTGGTGACTTTTTGGCGACTTTGCGCACAATAAAAGCTCTTCTACGTCTAAGAGATGTCGTACATTATTTTTTCATAGATTTTATTCGGGCTACTAAGATATCATTTTTGGTTTTTTCGCCAACTCTCTTTGTATTTAATTTTGCAGTAAAAGCACTGTAATTAATTAAACAGCTATGTTTTTATCAACTGTTTTTCTGGAGACTAAAAGCTACGTTACACCTGGCGCTTAGCTCATCCATCATCATTGCAAAAAACATAACCCTGTGTTTACTCTCCTGCAATTGGGATAAAAATAACCTTTTGCAAATAACCAACGAATAACTTGGCTACTTCTCTTATCATTATTATCAGCCGAAAACCCCTAAACATTTCCGTTGTTATGTTTACAATTTCTGTACGTCTTATCATTTTTATATCCTAATTTAATTTACACGTGCAGGCATTAAGGGGCACTTAAACCACTCGCGTTACGTAACTGGGCCAGCGTCTGTTGTCGGCGTTTTTTGTTCATGAAATTAAACTAACCTATTGTACGTCCAAGGTCACCCATATTAAGTCGAGCGCACTTCCGTTCAGACGAAGTCGACTCGACTGCTAACTTCGTCTTTGAAACAACAAAATGCCTACAGTATATAAAATAAAGAAGCATTTAAAATGCATCGCACACTGTCTTTGTCAGTACTTACGAAAATAAAAATAAAATCTTTGAAGGCTTTAGTCATTATTCGTCGTGACTGTTAAACGAATTGATATCATTAGTATTCAATCAGTCAATCAGAATAATCGATTAATCATTCACTATTTAATGTAATATGCTCCGATAGTCTAAAATAGTCTGCCAAAAGAATTACAAAACAACAGCGTCAACAATATAATCGCCGGTTTTTATCTATACCCGAATGTAAACATAGTTGGTATTGACACGCCCCGCCGAGATACGAAAGCCGGTATCTAATTCTGTTGGCCTTGGCAGTGAAAAAACAAGTTTTTTTGCGTTACCTTGAGACTGCTTTTTGCCTCACGTGTATGGCAAAAAAACGATGCATATTGTACTAGTTTACAGTTTATTAATTCAGACGCAGAATGTTTTTTTATTATTGTTTTTTACGCATTACGGGCCTGATGTAAATGTTTTATGTAGATTTTTACATAGTAGTAATATCTTGATGATATTATAAAAATGTTAAGAGGTTTAAGCGCCAAACGAGTTTCGATATTTTTGTTCGTCTTTGTTATTCGCGATTTCCTTTATAAAGTCGTAGTTTTATACTTTTTGTTATTTGTTTCAAGGGCTTCCTATTCGCGAATGCAAAATGCCACTCTTGACTGTAGTAAAATAAAACCTGAAGATAAAACGTCATTTGATTAAAATGGCGCTTGCATTCCCGTCTGCTTTAAATCCGCAAGTCTGCGTGTTCGCTGTAAATCCGTGTAACGCGATTAGGCATAAACCATTTCAATACTGTCGGCACGAAATGAGCTCGTCGCAAAGGGCAGTACACAGAAAATTGGATTTCGATTCATCACCGCAGTGAAAGGGTTAAAAGTTGGAAGACTCAGAGATTGGCGAGGAAAAGATATTAGTTGCTCGTACAGCAAATCGGAATGAAGTAAACGTGATGTCTGGCGTTGTAATAACCGAGATTACATATTGCTAACAACGGTAATGGCTTTACCTCGGGCTACGTTAAAATGTTTTACTAAAAGATTCACAGATGCAACTCTTGGTGTATTTTTTTAATGCTTTCTTCTTTTTTTTTCGCAGAGCCGGTGCTGGAGCTAACGGCATATTCTCACGAAGACTGGACTTTTCTACTTTCAATCTTCTACCGAAGCACAAAGTCAACTCATATCAAATCAAGGTATGTAGTCTTAAACTTAAGGAATTATACGACTGAAAAGTGAAAATAAAAATTTAACGACACAGAATTCCTTCGGGAGCTCTAACGTCTAGCGTTAACACTTAAAAAGTTTTCTCAAATAGGATTTTTATGTATTTTCCAACCGGACCGAACATGAAAATTCTGTTAACACTGAAAAGCGATTAACTAGCATAAAAATAGAGCCATATAATTTTCACACATCATACTCGATTCTTATTAGAAAAAATAAAGTCTCGTTAGTAGCCAAGCACAATAATAATTGACGTAAAAAGTTTCTCCACAAAATATGGGAGTTGGCCAATTCTGTAATAGTCAACGAACTTTAGCTTCTCCGTAATTAATCTTTTTCCTAACGAGATCTAGGTGAGATGAGCCCGGCGCCACTAGTAGATACTTTTAGGTACTTACCTAACTGGACGCAGGTCGTAGAGGTGGCCAATAAAATATTTTTATTGCACAAAAGCTTCGCGGAGGTGAAAGTTTGCTTTTGTTGTCGCCGCCATAAAAACACAGGGTGACACTTTTCGCGATAAAACGCTGTCACGGGTGGCGCCCGGGCCCTGGGGTGGTCGGTACATTTTCCACCGAATAAACGTAACTTTTCTGTAATTTAATCGCACCACTGGGTGGTTTATGCGACGCTCTAACCGCCAGACGAAAGTAAAACGTCGCTTTTTTTAGTGTTTTAAATAAACGTTATTTCGGTTTAATGTGGCTTTATAACAGTAGCACCTGTGGCGAAGAAAAGGTGTTCTGTATGAGCATTTTATTACTCACTTTAAAATTATTTTAATTCCAAACTGACTTTTTAAAATTGGAAGTAGTTTTAAATATACAGCCAGCAACAACACTCGTTTAAAAGAAAAAAAAAAGTGTCCATAATTAAATTTATTTAATGGCATCGTTCCAAACATAATGTACACCAGTTACTACCAGCAAGTACGCTACCATATTTCGAGTTCGCATAACTTTGCACCTACTCAAGCGGCTGTTTAAAATTAATGAAATTGTTATTAGTGCCTGTGTGCTAATGTATTGCATAAACCGATATAATAACAACATAATGTTGGTAAATTTTATTGCTAAGTTTTAGTGAAATATTCATAAGAACATTACTGAATCGGAACGGAATCGATTAGTAGTTAGTACGCCCACAAAAAATATAATTGATGGGTTTCAGTATGTGTGCGAAAAGTGGATAAGTATATTCGATAAAAAACCAGTAGGTATGTTGTTGATTTTGCAAACATTCTTTCCAGTATCGGACGTTAGTTGAATTGCTAAGATTTGGCCAAGTATTTGTGTGGAATAGATTATTTTGGCACCTAATTTGCAAACATTATCATCGTCACGTACCTACTTCGATTTATCTACAAATATAATTCAATGCAGATAGCATATAATTACATGCATTTCAAGTCTGTTATCTTCATCAAAAATCCTACTAATTATAAATTTAAAAGGCACGCCATCTGCTTAACAAGCCATACAAATGAATGCATCTATTTTTTCACGCTATCAATTTTATTGTCTTATTGTATTCCATACATATACATTTCTAATTAACTCTAACTGATGGTTATTTCTCACAATAAAATATAGCTTTTTTTCATACAATTCTGATAGAGAGAGGGAGATAAAAAATGCGATGGAGTAATTGAATGTCGTGCTGCAGTTTGTTCAAGTCAGGTTGGAGAAATTGATGGTCATGTGATGGGGACTTTACAACCTGTCCTGTCACTGCTTACACTAATAAATCTAAGTGGTGGACTGCCGATAAATGCACGGATATATTTAATGAATGTACGGCTGCTGTATTAATTCTTAATGCTGTTGAAGCCATTACTTTATATTGATTGACACCGTTTATTGGTTATCCCAGTTTGAATTAAGAATAGTGGAATAGATTGCAAAGATTTTTTTGAGATAAAAGCTTTTTCAAAAAAAAATGTAACCGCCTTCAAAACCAATCACTAAAAAAAGGGTAAAATAACCTACAAAATAACTTTTCTTTCGGAAGTCGGTGGTTTTATTTTTCATTGTCTTTTTTGCCACCGACTTCCGAAAGAAAAGTTATTTTGTAGGTTATTTTACCCTTTTTTTAGTGATTGGTTTTGAAGGCGGTTACATTTTTTTTTGAAAAAGCTTTTATTTTACTCTTTTTAGTTTAAATATTCAACCCAAATTCTTGTCAAATAGGTACATCATTTTCTTACATGTGCACTAGAATTTTGTAATCCGTAGCACCGGTAATAACATCGCTCATTTACAAAATTAGCTAAAAAAATTCCCTATCTCAAAAACTACTGAACCGATTTTGATGAAACTTGCAGTGTTCCCTCAGTTGAACAATACCTAGTATAACAAAAAAAGAATGACTTAAATCGGACTTGTAGTTCCAGAGATAAGCGAACACAAACTAAATCAGTTGATGCCTACTCCTTACTGTTAAGGAGTTGTACCTTCCATCATCAGCTCAGCTACATGAAATTATGATTACCATATGCAAATACTTAAATTACTTCATAATATTTGCGAAAAACTATATGTGGGCCTATAAAATTTGAGGGTTGCCCTCGATTTCTCCAGGATCCAATCATCAGATCTTGACTTGGTGAATATGGGACCACTCCGGAAGCATCTCCTTTCGAACAAAAAAAGAATTTTGAAAATCGGTCCACAATCGCCGGAGCAATCGCGTAACAAACACACAAAAAAAAAAAAAAAAAAAAAAAAAAAACATGCCGTCGAATTGATAACCTCCTTCTTTTTGAAGTCGGTTAAAAAGACGCATACTTATAGAATTTTAAAAATTATAAAGAAGTGAAAGAAGAAGGTAATGCCAAACCAAATGATCCTTTTCCTAACTTATTTAATGTCACTCCCGAGGCTAATTGTTTCAAAAACATTCTGTTGCTAAGACCGCAAATGCCTTCAGATGAAAATGATGATTTTGGTGTAATAGAAGATGACCCAAGAAAGCTAGTATCAAGGAATCAAACTCCTATTCATGCTTCAGAAGTTCAGAATAAAATCCAGTAGAATTGTTTCAGAATTGACCAGAATATTCAGTTATTCGTAAACGAGGACTTTGTTCTGTAATATGTAATGTAATTACTCTTACCCTTTTGATCTCATTAACTTGAGCACATTCTTACACATATCTAAAGCCGTTAGTGACCGTATTTATTTGTTCTGTATTTTTTTTTGATATGGTAAAATGCATTTCTTCAAATGATAAGCAGATGAAACTGATGCAAGTGAATGATAATCTTATCCCTAACGATAAGATCAAAAATGTAGCACTTTCAATGACTTCTTAAATTGGCAGAAAAAATATAAGAAAACACCAGAATTTTAACTTGCATCTTTACTGAATTTAGTCAGTCACTAAAACATGACCGAAAATATCTTTCTTGTGATTTATTTTAGCAGATTGGTGATAAACCCGCTAATCATCAAATTTTCATTTTTCTTGCCATTCTGCATAGCGTAATAGCGTTGTTCTTTTTGAATTATTTTACAAACGGCAGCTATAACATTTCTTATGTGGCTCTGGTGTGTATTCTTATATTCCACCCGAAAATATCCTCCAAAAAATTGTTTTTCTCACCCAAAAATGTCATCTGTTTCACCCAGACTGGCTAAAAATTCGCGATTCACTAACTTTAACCAACCATTCTTCACTGAATTGTTCTCCACGGATTATTTTGCAATTGTCAGTCGTTATGTGTATTTGTTGTGCGACTCTGGTATCTATCCTATTACTTAATTCTCAAAAATATTCCTCCAAAAAAATTTTTTTCCGACCCAGGCTGGCTATAAATTGCGATTCACTAACTTTAACCAACCATTCTTCACTGAATTGTTCTCCACGGATTATTTTGCAATTGTCAGTCGTTATGTGTATTTGTTGTGCGACTCTGGTATCTATCCTATTACTTAATTCTCAAAAATATTCCTCCAAAAAATTTTTTTTCCGACCCAGGCTGGCTATAAATTGCGATTCACTAACTTTAACCAACCATTCTTCACTGAATTGTTCTCCACGGATTATTTTGCAATTGTCAGTCGTTATGTGTATTTGTTATGCGACTCTGGTATCTATCCTATTAATTCTCAAAAATATTCTTCCAAAAATTGCCAAAAATATTTTTTTCTGACCCAGGTTGGCTATAAATTGCGATTCACTAACTTTAACCAACCATTCTTCACTGAATTGTTCTCCACGGATTATTTTGCAATTGTCAGTCGTTATGTGTATTTGTTATGCGACTCTGGTATCTAATCTGTTCAGGCCTTGAGCCAGTTGTGTGTCAACCGACGGTCATTCCCCTGTCCGTAGTGCTCGCAGCTATTTTTGCCCGACGTTTGTTTGTTATTTATTACAACACTCAACACATACGTTTGACTGTACGCAGTCACTGCGTTATATTAGGTTTGTGAATGCATAAACTTGGGTGCAGTTTAGTTATGTTTAAATTTTCTGTTAATTCGAACGTTTTCGTGGCTTCTGTTTTTGAATTTGAAATAATATCGTTATTGTTTTGAGTTCCATGTTCGAATTTTGATGATATTTGAAATATCTATCAAAATGCGACATCTGAATATTTATCGTTTCTATTCTAATCATAGCTCTGTCTCTTCAAATTGCTTTAAAAAGGTCCATATTTGCATTTAACTGGTATATTACCGCGTTAACTCCAAATAATGTGATGGTCATGTAAAGCAGTATGGACCTTAAGCCAATATCAGCAATTAGCTTCGAATGTTAGGATCACGACTCACGAGTTTTCAGTCAATCTTGTCAGTTCTCGTTGCTAAGTAGTCAGACTTTCTCCAACTGATTAGGCAGGTAAATCTAGACATATTAGCTGCAAGAGTGCAAGCTTATCCATGCCTCTCGCATTTTATGAGACTATATAATCGCCGGAGAAATAAGGTAGAACGCTAGAAAGCACTAAGTATCTTATGAAGTTATTTTCTCATTAATTAAAATGAGAATGTAGTTAAATGAACATAAACATTGGTATTTATAATTACGATAAATTCAATTAAATTAGTCAGCTCGTTTGCCAATTAAGTATTTACTGTCTACATGAAGTTTTTTTTGCTAAAAAGAGTCGTCGCAACCGGTCTTTAGTCACGATTTTCGAACCAAACCAGACAGATATTCAAAGTAATTTAGATAGTATTTTAACATAGATAATCAGCGACGGTAATTTAAATGCTATTTCGTGCTATTCTGACGCGCGAAGTGCTACTATTGTGGCTGCTAACGTCCGCTCGTGCACTGACTGAGGCACGCGAGATAATTTAAAACATTTTCTTCACTTATCTATCGCGTAAATAACGCGACCGGTATTGTCTTGTAGCCGACTCGTTTCGCGTGAGAACACCCCGTTTACTCGACAAGGGGAAACTTCATAACTCTCCGCACCCCCTGTATAACACCCCCAGTTCTACCTCAACGTTCAACAACACCGTTTACATGATCTTTTACTTATCTGAACTGGTTTACTCCGATCTCTAAAAAATAAATCGCGTCCTTTCGAATCCGGCAATAAAATTCAATAGGCACGCTATAAAATAAATATCGGTTTCTTCCTACTGGAATCTAATAACCAAGTGAAACGATACGGCGATACTGGGACTGAGCTGTAAGCATGATTGATAACGGAGACAAGCGAGGCACGTTTTCGCAGAGCGGCATCATTAAATCCCAGTCCATTTCTTCTATTTATGGTGGCCCGCTGTCTGCCAGCATATTGATTGCGGCGACCGGTTGCACCGCTCGTAAGACCTAAAGCCGGGCTTATGAATTTATCGCAGCGGTAATTTTCACGTCCACCATGCATATACGTACTTGTATCGCGTCTCGTGATCAAACATGGCCTAACGAGCTGAACGACTTCATAAAATGTTTTGCAGGTTTTCATTTGCTGCGACTCTTCAAGTGTGATATATGGCCATTATCGCTGAGATCAAAGGGGAGCTTTAAATTTCGGACGTAGCTATATGGAGTAACGTGTTATTCAAAGAGCACGTAGGAAGATGTGGCGGGCGCGCGGTCGTCCATGTAACTAAAGCCGACGGAGCCGCGGCCGCAACTCGACACCGCGCTCAAGGCTTCCCATGTGGATTAACACCGCGTTTTTCTTTAAATCGTCTTGCTCAGCGAGCGCAACAGTCGCTTAACCTTTTTTGCGTGTCGGTTGTACGTTTTTTGCCTAACTATTGTAATACAAATGCTCCTATAGCCTTTGAAAAATAATTTATACGCCTCACGATAAATGACTCAGCCCGACCGTGAGTGGGCCTAAGTTATGCTGTCATTCCGTCTCTTCATCATGCGCTGATATACTGCAAAATGCATCTCGATTTTCTCAACGGACCGTAAATGGCAAGAAATGAGAAAGTAGCCGGTTAATAGATACAATAGGGCTGGATAGGTCTCGCGGTGCTACTTTCCTTCGTTGCAAAAAGTTGTAGAATGATAGCACGACGTGCAATAAGTTCTTACTAGTTCAGATATCGGTCGTTTCGTAAGAACTCGATGAACGTAATTACTCCATTACACAGATGCTTGATAAGTCATTGGTGTTTAAGTATGACGAAGGAATCCCTTTAAATCAGATGGAATTTCCGAACATGCAGTGATGGTATGGTGCAACAGATAGTGTATCTTGCATTTTCTTGGTGTTTAGCTTTCGACACAGCTGGAATAGGCTAGCAGACCTATAAAAGGCAGCAACCGTGCGAACTTTAGCCAACCCGCGGCTTGCAAGACCGTTTCGTGTAGTTGTGATCAAGTTTTTATAAAGTTATCGCAAGTATCCACTTGCAGGACACTATTGCCATACATGGTAGGGCTTTGGAGCCGGTTTTTGTTGGCATCGTACTGTTGAATTCAATCTTGATAAACATGCGCCTTGTTTGCGTACATTTAGGAGTCGCTCTCGGCTTAACATTTCGCAGTAGCACCCATAATTTTGCATTGGTTTTCAACATCGTGTTTCACCAAATCTTTTAGTTCGTAACTGATTTCCTTACCTTTAGAATATTAGATGCGTGAGTAATCTGCCGGGTGGTGTACAGAATGCGTATCGCCTAGAGCTGAATATCCGTGGATAATGCACTGAATGTAGGCGAGGCTAGATCGCAAGCGCAACATGTCCCGCGTCGCTGTCGCCCGCTGCGCCCACGCACTGCTCGTCGCAGATTCGACGCGTGCGCCAGAAATGACAGATTGAATGAACTACACGCCTTATCAACAAAACATCCTTTAATTAATTTCAGCAGTTCTTTAGTACTTTGATTTTATTTAATCGTGTTTGCTAAAATAATGTATGATGCAGGTCAGGGTTTATATTTATTTCAAACAAATCAATTTTTTTTTAAAGTTTCACCACTATTATATCAAAATAAATATTCCAATGTTTTGTTGAGTTCTTTTTACGTAAACTAAAGATTATAATGAGCACACGTAAATTTACCTAACCATCAATCAGTTCGTTTTTCACTATATTCTTGGTAAAAAACGTATTCGTGCACACATCCCTAGAAACGTCTGAATTATTCATCAGGGTTTATCGTAATCCTAATGACTTTTAACAGTAAAGTTCGCAGTAAAAATAAAAATAGCGTTTTTCAGATCCCAGAGGAAAACGTGAAGCGAAAAAGGCGAAGTGAAGAAAATTAATCAAGCAGTATACGGGTATATAAAATTGTATTCTAACTCATAAAAAGTAATTTTGTTCAAAGAATTTTTGTCAAGAATTTCCATTTTTTAAATTGCACATTTTCTGCCTTAATGCGCACAAAATTCAAACATTTCAGCGTATGAAATTCATAGAAACAAAGTTGTAACGCTAGTTGTATGAAACTAGAATAGAACTGGAGCGGTCAACGAACTTGCGCTGCTATTATTATCGCGATAACTACTTACAGCAATAATGTTTGGAAAACACGAGCAAAGATTTCAGGCCAAAATTACGGGTAAATTAGCGAATTAATAATATCCAAAGATTTACAAACGCGTAGATAACTAGACAAGTTACATTACATAAGTACTAGGCGCGCAGACATCGGTGACAAGTCGTTTGAGATCGTGAGTAGGCTGGCTCCGTCAACGTTTAGAGCTAGGACTCTCAATTAAGTTCTGACAGTAATATTTGTACCGCCTGCTGTTCTTATGTTGATTTAACCGAGACTTATACAGCATTCTGCAATAATTTATTCAGTTCGATTGATTTAATTCAGTTCTATTGAAGACAATTGCAATTACAAAATTTATCAGTTGTTAGCACTTAAAAATACAAAATGGCAGATAAAAACAGTGAAATAAAACATCGACCAAATGCGTCTGATTTCAGTGATTCATCAGCTTCAGTTGTATTGATACTTCGTCATAATAAATGGGTTTAGATTGATAATAAATTATTCTTAATCACCGGACATTTGTCTTCAGAAAATACATTTTTATAGCATTGTTATTCCAAAACAACATGGCAAACTATCCTGAAATGTAGAAACCGGGCTTTTAAAGACAAAAGTTGTCTTAATTTTTTTTCATTTGTATGCCACTGTAAGATTTATGCTTCTCCAAAAACGAAGACTCGCTGTAATCTAGTTATAATTTATTGAGGCTATCCAAATACTTGCAAATTCATCAGTTAAGATATCAGCTTCGAGTCCTGCAGTCCTGAGGAAAGGACTTCTCTCAAAGAGAGTACAATTATTAATGACCACGCTTGCTCTCAGTACGGGTTCGCAGTTTGTTGCTTTTAAAATTTTCCTTCTCTTTCCAACCGTACGTTCTCTTTCATTCTTCACAGTGGATTTTCTGTCGCCTTTGGCGTTCATCAGGTCATTAAAGCACCAAGATTTTTATCTCCGTTTAGCTGGCAACCCTACCAACAAGCACTTGGCTTGGCGTTAACCCTGAAGTCGGGCGTGGGGTCAACGCACGCGCTCGGCCTACTTACAGTGCACGTCGCCTCGCCGCTTGCAAATCTCTAGCGCATAGAATCGCAACGACTAATGCCGCCATATTGTGTGGTTTGATTTGTTAGGGTTATAGCTGATATGCTAGTTTTAGCAGCGGTGATCGGAAATTGCTTCAATGCTGGATCGGACCCGTTTTGAGTAACGTAGTTGGTGTTCTGCTAAACCCCACCGCCGCGACCATCTTCCCGAAGTCTGTTGATAATTAATTAAACGATTCCAAAAACTTTTTAAACCGTGAATGTTGTCACATGTTGTTGTTCCCAAAAGTACGGGGTCTGCTATGAACCTAATGGCACTTTTTTTTTTAAATACCAGATGCTCGTATGTTACTTTCAACATCGGAAATCCTGGATAGCTTTGGGGGTTTCCATATTCGGTCCTCTTCAAAATTTGTCCACACGTATCAAATGCTGCGATGACCATCATCAGACCGAAGTAAAGCCGATGTGTTCTTCCGAAAAATGTTTAAATCGAGAATAGATGTACATTCAAAAAGTATAAGGTTCTATCACCTTCTATCGTCCTATCTTCTATCACCCAAATACCATCGAAGGGTTTATAACTGATAAACTACTTTTAACCTTTTGGTGGTCTGAAATGGCTATGTGCATTTAATGTTACATCTTTAGAGGCATTTGCATCAGTCTTTCGAAAATTGCCAAAATCCGGGTTCTGTATTGTTTCTGAAATGCTCTCATCAACGTCAGCCTTATTTCTGCAACTGTTCTCCTTTTGTGTATTTAATTATTGGACAGTGCTCGTTTATAGGAGTTATTCGCATACTTCTGAATATCTTCACCTATCTTTCTGTTGGTCTATCATCACTTCTTCATCTGCATAGTTCTATTATCTATTGTCTCTGTCTGTCCTACCGTGTGATTTGATTTGTTACTAGTGCTCATACACGAACCTGTTGGCTACGGTTCAAATGATTTTATTTTCTCAACCTCTATTCAAATGATGAGGTCCTGGTAATGCGGTGATAAATTGGGCGACATTATTGTAATGATTTGACACCTCTTTAGCTATTTGTTTTAGTTACTAGCAACTGGTAGTGATGGCTTTTGTTCATTCAGTACTCGGTGTGTGTTTTAATGTTCGTAATTCTACATCAGTCATCACATATGAGCAAGCGGCTTCTAAGTACCATAGTGGTCCACACACAAAGATCTCCACACACATTTATCAGCCTAACAAAGATTTTATCCGTTCATGGCCAGTAATGGCCACTTTAGGAGATGTTCTACCCGTCCATGCGACGACGAATTACTTAATAAAAGACCCACATAAAGGTTCAAGATGTGTTACATAATGTAAGCCGTCGAGTCCCACACATCAACAATATATTTATCTCCAATTTTCCTTATAAAGAACGTTTTATGTATTACTATAATAACTACACCACATACGCTATTCACATAATCAAGACCTAATTGCGAGGTGTGGTCTGGATACGTTATTGCTCCAACTAATTATTATAAGTCTAGATAAACTTGCGTGATCGCGCCCCGTACGAGCGGCCGCGCGGTCACGCTCGACCAACTCCAATCTTATGATACAAGTTTTATGGAAGTGATTGCCAGACATACGAACTAGCGATTTATCGTGCGATAATGTTCATATTTTCACGAGGCTCGTGTAGAAAAGTGGGGCAACTGGCCCTTGCCTTTTGAAAGTACATTTTCGGAATATTTTGGCGCTAATCCACGCTTTTATGGGAGCATTTGCGCAACAAAGGTTTTGGGTCTACAAGTTTTCTTGCGACAAAACGTTTAGCTGTTCCTATAAATTAGTATAATTTGCACGGCTATGTTGTATAATCGTGTCTATCTATCACCGATCAACGTCTACTAAATGTTCTATAATTATAGTCGTATTTAAATTGAGAGGCGCTTGATTTAATCGCGCCGTTATTTGATTATAGCTGCTGACGCCCACGTTAGTTTGAGACAAGCCTAATATAGACGTAACATCTAATGATGCACTACGAATTTTGAGTAACTCAACCTCGAAAATAATCACAAATTGGAATTATACACCTATTAAAATAATTTATATGTTAATGCCAAACAGAAACGTCACATCATAACTCATAACTTTATTACTGCATTATATCCTTGCGTTAACCTTAATAAATAAAATATAGCCACTGCATGTTGTTGAGTACGAACAGAAAACAACAACAAAAATGTAACCCTATTCTTGTTATCAGCAACGTTGTGTTTATCTATTCAGTGGGCCGTTTAATGGCAGAACGAAAAATACAAAAACAACAGTGGCTTACGTGACCTAGGCACACGTCGCCGGAGTTATGACAGGTCTTCATGACTTAGGTCACGATTCACTTCTACGAACATGACAAGACGTAGTAGAACTATCTACAACATGAAACAATACTTATAACAGTAATTATACATGATAATTACCATGAATAACTACTTCAACGATTAAAATGATACGTTGTTAGTCAACAATGCGATATAATTGACGCAGCCTCATTAAATAGCAGAGATAATTCATGCAAAGAATATTAAAGCTTACAGAACAGGACATTCAGACTATCAAAATAAGTAAGTTGCAATTGCCAAGGATTTGTTGCGAAGGGAGATATTCGAGTAGAAGCGGGAATTGAGAGGATCGCGCCAGGACCATTAGCCGTATTGTTATTGCCAACATTCCCTGTAATGAAACGCTCGTTTTCGTCCTTTATATCACCGCTTTTACTCCCCTTACTATAATAGTCCTCCAGCTTGATTTCACTTCATCTCATCGGCTCTGTATCTCTCTAATTAATCCCTTATTTTCCGAGCTCATCGTTTTTTTTTTTTTGCTAGATTTCAATTTACAATCCTTAATATTACGAGTTTCAGTTGTGTCTGTATGCATGCTGATGAGGTATAAAGCTCGGCGATATTGGCTTTTCGAGTGCCTTTACAGTCTAGGTAGAGAAATTCACCGCAGTTGTTTTTCCAATTCGAACTCCCTCTGACATTTTTCCAGCGGTTTCCTCGCGCCATCCACGCCAGTAGGTACTCGAAAAGGGCGATTTACATGGAAACTTAGTAAAATATTCACATCAGTTGCCGATTGTCACGTTATATTGAGATATTCAAACTTTCTCTCTGTCGGGATTGTGCATCTCATCTGCATAATGAGATGCCCGGCATTGTGTTACAGCTGCAGCGGCTTATCATCTCTGCTATTGAGATTATTCATTTCAGACAAGAGAAAAGTACGCTCTTTGATATAGGTGTTCAAAGTACAAAATACGGCCGCCCTCGTGACGTAACGAAAGATATTTCCACACTTTCGCCCACGAATCTCGACGGCGCGGCCGAGGTGAAGTTCAAGACTATTTATAAAACGAGCCGAGCCTTACTTGGCGCCTATTGATCGTGCAGAGAGCACGCACCCCGTATTACGGTAGGTTAGTAAGCCCGCGGCTAGCGACGTTCGTAGCTCCCGGAACGCGCCGAGACCAGCCGAAATTTTACATCCCCGGCCGTATTGATCGGACTTGACATTGAAATCGTAATAGACGCAAACAGCTGGGAAGTGAGGGTGCGTGCCGGGAGCCCGGGCCTCCCTCACGCAAGCCCGTCTTGCCTCCCGCGTTCCGCCCGGACGACCTTTTCCGATACCGATTTTCTCGTTTTTCTGTAAACAAAAAATAAAACTCCCTCGAGTCTGTACAAGTTCGCCGCCTAGATTGAATTGTCCATTAAAGTTATTCATCGGCGTTCAAATGTAGTTGAACGTTTGTAACGTCTAGTAATTATGCACGAGAGCCCTAAGACGGGCTCTGCGGCGTTCTAAAATCTCATTTATATTCAGTGCGGTCGGAGTTTGAATGTTATCTAAAATCCGTGTTTAGGTGTTGGTCGGGATTGCTCTAATCTGGAAACTAAACACATTGTTGAGTTAGCCAAAGCTTTGTTCTCCGGCGACGGTTCTGCGATCCTGTAGTTATTCGTACGCAAAATGAATCCTCGAACTTGGCGGAGACACTAAAGTTTGCAAAGTTTTCAGTCGCAGAAATAAGTTATTTTGTATTGTTTGCGTCTCCGCTGTAGAGGAAAATAAATAGTGCATGTTTTATTATGAGTTTATTAAATGCACGGCCATGTTTGTGAACAATTGGCTGGATAAGATTAGAGGTACCTTTGGCGTTATCGGTAGGTATTTTGTCACGTAGTTTTCCATTACAATGTGTCTAAACATGGCTTTATCGTTTCGAATGCATAGGTTTATGTCTACTTTAGCTAGTGTGTTATCTTAGGGTTTTCTTATCACTCTCATAATATGTAGAGGTACTTCCTGGGCGACGGCGACAAGTTCCACCGCTTGCCTTCGTTTCCTGCAGCCAGGTATCTTGCTAGGCAACACTTACGAAGTCGTTGACAGCGACATTAAACTTTCTTTCTGATAACACGTTAATTGCTAGTTTTTTTCCTAGTTTCTACGCAATTACCACCGTAGGTCTACTAACCACCCGTTTTCACTGATAGCAATTTTAATAGATAGAATTTTGTCCAGGTACCGACAGGATGGTTTGATATATTTCATCAACGAGTCAGACACTATTGTTCCTCTAAATTCAATGGACCGTTACAAATTCCAGAAGTCTGTAAAACATAGCCAATTTCGTTGAAAGCCATCTAGTATCTACCTAAAACTTTAGCAAAAACGAAAAGGACTAAACTAGCAGATCCCGCTATTGAAAGAGAGACGATAGTAGTGAAAGGGTTTAGAAAATTAAAAAGGGAATAACTTGAGTAGTATGAGATTCTGCCTTTGATTCTAGTTCTTCCAATTTGTCGGAGGGAGTGATAATTTTAAATTCAATCTAGCTCTAATCTGTGGGACGGTCTGCAAAGCTGATCTGGGCGCGGGAAGTTGGCGACACACCGAGATGTTTTTACTGAATACAGATCAGTTCGATCGAAATTATTCCATTACCGCAGCTGTTCCAATAGAAAATTTCATAAATAAAAAATGCGCGCGGTGTCTGCTCCGGTGCGATTCTATGGAATCACGGCACCTCCAAGTTAAATAAGTGATCACCGGTCGGCGACGACGTGAGTCGAACCCCGATGTCTTTGTACCTAGGTTTAGATTATGTTAGTAATAGATTTGCATGGATTTGCTTCGGTACTATTTTTTCTTTATATTTCTTTTCCATGAACACAGAATTTGTATCCTGTACTGACTAAATCCACGTTGTACTGTATGACAAATTGTGTTGGTTTCCCATAAATTACGCCAGTCATCTAGTTTATACAGACAAAACATATTAATCACGACGGAAACAAGAGTGGCGGCTGAATAATTAATGCTTATTTGATTATCAATTATGATCGATACAATTTGGCAGTTCACAAATTTTAAAATAGAACATAAAGGTCGATAGATTGGCTGTGGCGGCGGGCGGGTGGCAGTCGGCCACTAATCGATCGATGTCTGTGTGCACTGCTTCGCTTCTGGCTGCTGCACCCGCGTCCGATCATTTGTCTCGCTCCATTCCGCGACCTTTCCCGATACACCATCCTTGTCGCTTCGTTATTCATCGTCCCTAACCACCCGGTAGTCGGCTGCCTCCCGGTGTTCTCCCGTATTTAGACACTGCACTATCTAATTTATGTTTTAAATTGTCCGCTTTAAGTCCTTCGGGCATACTACGGTAACGAGTTTATCTATGGTTATCGTTATGACTTTGCGAGAGGTAATGGGCTATATCATTATAAATTTGTCTGGCTTCTAAGTTTCGTTCGGTTCAGACGGCACCTGTTATGAATGTGGCGCAATTTTGCCCTTTAACGGTTCGACCTTTAAACTTGTAGTTATTATTTGTTTTCTATCGATTATTTTGTTTCTATTACTCCAATATTGTTTTGAAAGGTTAAGTATTGGACATCTACTTTCAATTGTTGCGGGGCCTTGGCACGAGCTCGCCGCTAGTCGGCCAGCATAGGAATAGCGCAGTGGCATTTGCTATCACAAGCGTGCGCCTGCGGTGCAGGCCGCTTACATAACGCACCTGCCATATCGGGCCGAGCACCGCACCTCACGTTCACTCGCTCATTCTATGAATTACTTATAGGTCATAGACCTCATCCATTATTTAATTCTGCCCTGCACACTATCGTATCGATCAATGATTTGTATTTCTGCCAGCTCCGCCACCGAGTGCAATGTTTGTAATTTTGTAAACCACTCGACATCTTGTTCAAATCCTTTGAACCACTCGCTTCATTCGAGAGTTTGTAAGACAAAATAAATAGTGTATGAGAGGATGTTATCTCCGCTGAAATCGCTCGGCGGAAATCTTGGTTTTTCTTTCGTAGTCCCAAGTTTTATTTCTTGACTTTTTTTGTTCGTCTGTAAATGCGCCAAATCCTTCAGCATCCCCGAGGAGTTGGCGGCTGCGGATAAAACGGGAATCGACTGCTTAAGCACTGCGAGGGCTCTCGTGAAACAGTGTGCCAACACCCTCGGATCAAATTTTAAACTGGGTTAGCTCTTTAACTACTTGTGCGCTTACATCTTTTAGTGCGTCATTATTTTACAGTTTAGTGCAGGATTTAGCAGTGTGGGTATGTCTGGGGTGTCATGTGCCGTGACATTTACAAGCGGAGGATAATTCATGTGTTCACGTCACATAATTCTTGCTACGTGACTGGTTTCGTACAAAGTATTACAGTAATACATCATGATGTAGAAAAATACAGAACGAGATATCAGGTTGCGAGGTACAACAGTGTTAGTTGTTAGTTGGCCCCGCCTAGTCGTGGCTCGGGACGATAAATCGTGGCGGGTCGGTGCCTCCGGTTAATACTTGGGATTAAGAGCGTCGAGCATCGTTGTAAACTGAGATATACATCATCCTGGTACACGCTTCGCCTCTCCAAGTCTCCACCACACCTATATTATATTAATAGTTTGAATTAATAACTGCGAATTCAATTCTAAAGTTAATGACAGCTTTATAGTTGTATTGCAAGGGGCACGCCTGGGTTCACATTTCTCTATATTTCCTTTCCACCGTACAGGTTTATTTCGAATTGATTTGTTATGCTTTGAGCTGGAGTAATACGCAGATAAACTGTTTTACGATTATACTGATCTGCAGACCTTTCCTTTGCCACTAATTTATCCCGTGCATAAATTCTAGTGATTTCTGCTATAAAGTTGATTTTATGAATGAAGTGGTTTCTCTTTACATTTGTTAGTCATCTGGCGATTTCTGCATTTATTATTGTAGGTAGGTACTGCGTTGGTGGACGCCAAATGCGGTCGCATCATGAAATGTTATATGATAAACATAGTGTGACCTTCCACTTGTTATTGCAGTACATATATTTTTATTGATAAACGCATTAAAGTATTTACATTGTTTTTTTTTATGATGAATAAAAAACTGCGCAGGACAGTAAATCTATTGAGATTCCATTTAAGTATAGGTCATCCGTCAGCGTCACTGATAGATAAATGCATATGGTTATTGAAAAGTGCGAGTTTGACTCTACAACAGAATGGGTTCCGTACAATATTTAACAGCGTAAATTTTTAAATATTATACTTTGCAAGCTTTTAACCCGCGATCTGACGATCAATGTGGCGCCATCTATTTAATCATAAGAATATGATTTTTATTTTTCTTGAGAATTTTTATTTTCCGGCAACGATACGACCGTCCGTTCCTATGTCCGTTTCTGTACACTTGATAAAGTGTTATACTTTAAATAACTATTGGTTAGGAAGTTAGGTTTTCAATATAATTATATTATGGACAAAAGGACGATGACGTGCCATTCTTTGTACGGGGGCCTTTATGATTAATACGGAATCCTAAAATTAATAAAAAGAAGCGTATTACCAAATTATCTGTATCACCATTCCTGCGCATACGACTATAACTCTTACTAAATCCTTTAGGAGCACAATTTGTTGCATCTATTTGCATATCAATGTAATAATGGATTCATTATTATGGGAGCGGAATGCTAATATTCTCTCTAATTCGAAGGCTAACTGCTTCAGGATAAATGTGTTTCAAATATATATTTTAGAATGAGATACAAACAAATAGCATCGTTTTGTGAAGATTACAGTAAAAGATTTTAATAGTCAATTAGTTCGCCTAGTGGACTAAACAAAAGACTTGCAAAACAAGTGAGAAAGATAGCTGAAAACGAGGACACAATGTGGAATCTGAAGAGAAAGTACTAGGAGAACAGGATCGTGGGGAATTATTTTTGTAGCGAATTTACAACAATTTTCACCACTGTTTTGATCTTCATTCAGCTCCGAGAATCAAAAGGAGCTATTCGCATTCTGCAGATGGCTGAAATGGAGTAGGGTGTAAAAATATACATCGAGAAAATACTGCGCCGACTTTAAAAAAAATCAGGATTGGCTGGAAAACATAATGTAGGTACCGTCTTCGTTTTCAAAATTTGGTTAACAAAGGACAACGATTGTCGATTAAAATCAACATTTTTTGTTGAGTTATCGATGTAAAAACAAGTCATACGTTTTTTTAACTAAAAAAGTAAGTAAACATGAAACAAAAACAACTTTTTCTGTTGCCAGATAAACAGAGTTATGAGGTTAATTAGTGGCCAAGTATTTATCGGACCTACATTTGGCATCGAGTGTGGTCAACGAATCTGTAGTATTGCCATTTATTGTGAAAGGCAGTGTAATCCTGGTAGGTAAAATAATAATATTTATATTTTTAATAGCAGAACTATAATTTTGCAATATTGTGTAACAGTTATAAAAGGTGAAATCAAGATTTGAAATTATTAAGATTATTATTATATTAGATCATTTTTACTTCAGCATTTTATTACTAATTTGTTTGTTACAATTTGATAAAAATAAATAAAAAGATTAGCAGTTAATAAACAATTTTTATGTTAATTTACCTTAGCTTGATCTCTTTAATTATTTGATTACTGGACTAATTGCTTTATTCTTAAAATATTTTTTTGATGTGGAGTGTGAAGATGCATAGAATTTTCTTACTAATAAAATATGAAAGTTTGGACGGTTAGATGTATGGATCTTAAATTGTTACTCAATCACGCCCGAACGATTATAGATACATTATTATCTGGAATAACACATAGGCTATCTTTCATCCCGGTTAAATTCCCCTAGGATAGTTTTCGACTACAATGCCGGTGATGGTATAATTACTCTTCTCCAAGATTATCGTGAAAGTAATGTTATAGTAATTACTATTTTGTGATAGATAAAATCAACCGGCGCGTGGGCAACGACTGATATCATTGTTCGAGATTGTTCCACCTTTATTATCTAATAGTAATTGATAATACGAATACTGTAATGAAAAGCTACTATGTACTATCACGAAATATTACGTTTTGATGAGTGTTTCTGATAAAATAACTGTTATATAAGAGCTATAGGTACAATGACCGATAGACTGATTGTCTATGGACTATTTATTGTCATGTAGTTTGATTAATAGTTAGTGCCTGGAGATGGACGGCGCCTCCGAGGCCGGCCCAGAAAGAGGTGGAGAGACGAGTTAGACTCTTACCATGAGGTCTGGGTCGAAGTGGCGCTGGACATGGACTCTTGGAAAGACTTGGGGGAGGCCTTTGCCCAGCAGTGGGACAGTGTAGGCTGAACAAAAAAAAAGTATGCTTACAAGCTTATTAAAGTGCGTGGCTTCGTCTCCGCCTGGAATTTATCTGCGATTGCTGATCCATGGGATGGGTTTAACAGGATAAAAGTATCCTACGACGCATAAACTATTAACAACTATCTTCATTTCGGTTGAGTCTTACCTAACGCGACTTGAAGTTTTCCCAATCAAACATGAACCGTCACCCTCAGTGATAAAGTTGAAAATGTTTAGCAATTTGATAGATTCGGGTAAGTCTGATCTACTGATACTGCTGCGTTGATCTACTGACTGACTATTTATCTGACTGTCACACTCACAACCCAGTTACTGGGTAAGACTGGTTGTTAAACTTTCGGGCAATATCTTTAGCAGTCTCTAAGATCGCTCTATAATAATGGGTGTTCACCCATCCGCGTACTGACCTCGGTCACATAGCTTAACCTTCGACAGAGAGGCTATTATTTAGCTACTAACTAGTCCACTTATAGTACTGAATGATATTATTTTGATATTAAGGTCACCGGATACATGCATGCTAAGTGGAACTCGTTTCAATGATCGGATTGAGGTGGCAAGTCCTTATAATGTATGCTCGAGTCTTAATGTTACACATTTAAATGAAATTGGACCGTGTACTTATCCAAATAAGGTTCTTAATTAACGTTTACATTGCAAAAGAGGTGTACCAAATAAGACAATATATTATACGAAATGGTTGAGCTTGTAAATTTCTTTCTTTATAATTTCAAATTGCGTCGAAATGACTCTTAATAAGCTTGAAAATAGACACGGTAATTGCTTAATCTGCTATCAAAGTGTGTGCCGTTAAAATAACCTGTATTAAGTTAACTATTGCTAATTTCCATATTATTGAAGTAAATATTCTGTAATATTACAAACTTGAATTTTCTTTTAAATCTAATCAAACAGAATTAAAATAAATGAAGTAACTTTCAAATGACCAGTATTTTCGTTTAGGAGCTACGAATCCTCACACATGGGTCGAACGAATAGCCAATTTTTCATGGTTTTTTAAAATTGCACTGACTGACACTGACTCTACTATAAACTTGCGTTATCCCACTGCTGAGCAAAATCCTGTCTCACGACTTCCAAATTTTCTACGATCAAACATTCCATAATATCCTTCGCAACTGCATACCAAAGAAGCATAACACCAAACACCGCTAGCGCCAGTTTCCCATCAGTCAATCCCCGATCGTTTCGCCGTAACAATGTAGACAATTTGTAGTTGGCTAGCGTAGTACAACATTTAGCATGTTATGTAAGGGTCTAGCGGACATGTTTATTGTTGGTTTACGTTCGCCTTGGAGCGGGCGTTATCCTCTGCGACCGCGATACTAGGCCGCGACTTATCGCGTTGTAATAGGTATGTACGACACGCATAGCGCAGAGTGCAATATGGAAATACGCGACTGATATAGCGGGTTTTTTTTTTTCTAGCCATAAGCCACGCAGTTAAGGCTGGGGGTCTAAATAAAAAGTTGACTTTATCAGAATCGTTATATGAATTGCGATCAAATTATTAACCGACTTCAAAAAAAGGAGGAGGTTCTCAATTCGGTCGGTATGTTTTTTTTTTTTTTTTATGTATGTACATCGATTACTCCGAGGTTTCTTGACCGATTAGTGTGATTCTTTTTTTGTTCGATGCAAGATACTTGCAGTTTGGTCCCATAAAATTTTTATCAAATTTGGTTCAGTACTTTTTATTTTGTGAGCATTTTTATTAATTTCGCCTACTTGGACGACATGATGATCTTTACTTTTTGCGTGTTTGTTACGCGATTACTTCGCCAATTGTGGACCGATTTTCAAAATTGTTTTTTTGTTGTACTAGGGATCGTTTGCCTTAGGGAATACTGCAAGTTTCATCGAACTCTGTTCAGCATTTTATGAGATAGGGAATTTTATTGGAACTTTCTTTTATGTACACAACATGGGCGATGTTAATACCGGTGCTACGGATTACAAAATTCTAGTGCACATTTAAGAAAATGATGTATTTGCCAAGAATTTGGGTTGAATATTTAAACTAAAAAGAGTAAAATAAAAAACTTTTTTCAAAAAAAAATTAACCGCCTTCAAAAACAACCACAAAAAAGGGTAAAATAACCTACAAAATAACTTTTCTTTCGGAAGTCGGTGGCAAAAAGACATCGAAATAATAAAACAAAGCCACCGACTTCCGAAAGATAAGTTATTTAGTAGGTTATTTTACCCTTTTTTGTGGTTGTTTTTGAAGGCGGTTAATTTTTTTTTGAAAAAAGTTTTTTTTGAATACTTATGCCATTTTTTTTTATTCCGTTAAAGTGGTCTATTAGACCCCACGATGCTTTTATGCTGTTATTCCCTGCAAAAATATTATTGCCGTTTGTTAGGTGTTGGTCTGACAGGGTTCATATTGATCTTATTATTTATAATACCATTAACAAATATAATTATGTATAATACAATAAAGAATTGAGTAATTGTTTTCCTTGATTTTTATTAAGATCTTTGGGCCGAGTCTACATCTTCTGGAAGCATATTCCACGCCCTGACTGTTCGGCTGCGTTTGAGTGTGTGTAGTTTAAATGTTACCAAATATTTATGTTTTGTCAAAGTCTAGACACCATTTTTAATCGATATTTGACGCTTGTTTGCAGTAGATAAGATTTAATATCAATTAGATAAGCGATATTTGTACAAACAAATATTATTTAATAGATTAAAACTACGATGAAATGTCGAGATAATAATCTTCCACCCTAACGGCAGTCTGGTTATTTGTATATTTCCGCATTTGCATGGTAACTTGTACTTAATATTTTTTTGTAACTATTAAATAAATAAATCTGACACTTTCTCCATTTAAATACTCATGATAAGAAATTCATATTATCAAAATATAAATACTATCTTCTTAAATAAAAGATAAAATGTTATCTTGATACTTTTATTTATAAAACATTTAATTTTACGTAGACTATCTTTTTACACACACTGGCCGGAACGCTTATCAGCCGCCTGTGTTCATACCCTTATGTCTGTTTACATAAATATGCACTTGTGTGCATTCAATACTTGTACGATAAAAAGCCTATTTCGAACACTTGACGCATTCAGTTTTATTTTTATCGGAGTCAAAGGCGACTTCTAGAATTTTCTAAGTACATACTTAGTTTGCGTTTGAATAACTTAATTTATTTCTGTTACTTAGCTGCTTCTTTGGTCTAGTGGAAAGTGAAAGAACAACATCTGAGCATATGAGGGCCCGCCGGATTCAATTCCCAGGTTGAGCAGTGTTATTGGGTTTTTCGTTAGGAATGTTTCAGTAGCAGACAGGGAGTCTGAATTTGCGCTCAGTTGATGGCATTAGGCTCGTAGTATTATATGGGATTTGAAAATATAACTGGTGAAATGTGGGTTTACTATTAGGTAAGTAGGTACACACTCTCGGGGGTTTCAGAGATCATACGTATGATGGTATGTTATGTTTATTTTGTTCGACAAGTTATATTGTATTTATTTATTGTAAAGTACAATTAATTATTAGGTAAATGTTATTAAAAATATTTTTTTTTCCTCAATAAATATTGTACTGAAAGAACTGTTATGTTGTTATTGTACTTACAACACAAGTAATGAATATTTATTATCATAATATTATGGCGTTAGGTTTTGATAGTATACTAAAAATATAAGTACCTGAAATTTTGACATTATTAAAGTACCTACTAAAATATCTACCAAGGAAAATTAATTTATGAAAATTGCTTACGATAATCGTCATGCCCTTATTCCATTATACTTGGTATTGGCGCAACACGTTTTCTTCTTCTATTCTCCCCTGTCAGACGTCAGCCCATCATTTACTCCTTTTTTATTTTCTTTGGCCTTCCTCTTCCTCTTCAAACATAAGCCATGGCGAGGCCTGTGGATGGGGTTCCCAAAGCGGAAAACCCTTGTATTCTGACACCAGAGCGTGGCCTCATCATTACGATATGAAGGAAACACGTACATAAAGCTTTTTTCTCATGGACGGTGGGCATAAAACTTAACCACGCTAATTTATACTTCGTCCACTTAAACAAATTCAACTAACACATTATTAAATAATAAATTTGATAACCTTAGTAAACACGTTGCCAACGTAACTTTGTTGATAATATAAAACAATTTTATTTGTTTTTCTGATAATAACTAATGCAATTAGCAAGCACAACATTTGTTCCTTTTAATTAGAATTACCTATACAAATAACAATTATGCATTGTTCGCATAAAACTAGCCATTACGTTTTTGCAATTAATGAACGATCCTAAGCAGGATAAAAAATCATCACAAAATTATAAAAAAAATGTAATTCGAAATCTCCGTTTCTGAGGAAAAATAAAAATGTCCTTCGCCAAGGATAGGATGAGTAGGAGGGGTCTGACAGACTCCTACTAACTAAAATCGCGCTGTATTTTATTCCGCATGACATTTAGCTGCGATGCCCGGATACGTTTGCATGGTCCAGAATCACCTGCGTATCCAGGTTTAACTTGTGATTTCGACAAAGTCGTTAGACAAGAATAGTCTTCGGCAAGACGGTCAGACGAGTGTAGTCCTACAACTAATAATTACGTACGAGCAAGTATCATTAAAACAATAATCATATCTATTAAAATAGCACCAATAATTTTATAACAACCTCACAGCAGAGAAATTAAATTTATCATGTGGCTGTTTTATCACCGTTGTAAAGACTGTCTCTGACGGTTCTACAAATGCAAGTGGACTGATAAGATTTTGTTCATGCCGTGCATTTTGTTCATGCGATGCAAATAGGGGACGGTTGATGTGACGCCTGCAGTTGTTTCTTATTTCATTCAGTTTGCTTCGTTGCGCTCACGAATAAAGTTTGCCGGGAGAGCTTGAATGTTTGCTTTTAGTAAGTTTGTTTTCGTATAATATATATAAATATATATAAATATTTTCTCTCAAAATAAAGAAAACTTAAATGATGCTATATCTAGGCTAAGTTTTCTTATACATACGTTCAATAACTACTCGTTACTTTGTGTAATGTTAATCTGCCTTATCGATCAGTAAACATGCAAGTAAATATAGGTTTTCAATACTATTAGAATGATAAATAGATAATTAAATTCAAACTATGGTGATCATAAAATCTATTATAATAACTACCAAGCATGACGCGTTCATGTAAATGACTAATGTCACCCGATATATTTATATCAATTATCATAAAGATAAAGCGATTAAACTGAACTCGGCATCAATACATAATTATGTAAATTACTATGTGTCGTACATAAGCACTGTACAAATCGGATTATAATATGTACAAATAAATTCATTGTGTGCGCTCAAATAATAATGATTATAATATTTATTTTGGATAATGGACGTAAATATCCCATTTTTCCTGTTTAAGTATTAATGTAAACATTTACTAACGGACGTTGTGAGCTTGAACGAAAACTTATCGGTGTATTACAAATTGTATAATGAATGCATCAAACCGAACCGTGTACCCGACACTAACATCTCATATTTACGACTTTCTCAGCTTCGTATCAGTGAAACGGTAATTTGGTTGAGTTATTTATTAATTTTCACTTTATCTATATAATTGTCACTCTTATTCTCATTATGAGATAACGCTTACAAGGCTGTTGTTGGCAACTTTGCAAAACAGATAAGGTTTGCTCTGAGGTGACATAGCACTAAGTGCAGGGTTATCAGTGCAAGCCAAACGGTTGGTTATACTCGTATCATACAGCTGATAGTGTAATCGCAGTTTGTTTTTGTTCGTGTAGGAATGTAGCTAGTAGTTGTGTTGTATCAGTTACAAGATGTATGAGTTGTTTACTGGTCGTTCTTATCCGATGATTTTAACAACAATATCTAACGTCGTTGAGTAGTCTACCTTATGGCCGGGCAAATTGTAGGCCAAAATAGGCCCTGTTACAGTAGACCACGTAGAAGATAGCAGATGATCTGGACAGGTTCCGTCAGAAATGAAAGGAGCACGATTTATGGCGAAAGATGGAAGTAGTGGAAACCTAGGAGAGGGGGCATCGGGACAGAGTTTTATCGTTTAGCGTGGTAAAATCATCAAATTCAGTTCTCCTACACAGGGTAGGATAAAAAAATCACAGAAAGAACTTTATTTAAAATAACAATAATCAGGTGTTACCAAGATTTTTCATCAAACTGCAATACTTTCCTAGTTTTTTTTTTTGTACAGGTACTCCTTCAAATCTTTTTATAAAACTGTGAACAAAATTGCAAGCACACTAAAGCAATCGCTCCCATTTTCGCGCCATTCCCATTTATCCGCGATCCCTAAGCTAAGCCACTTAAACCTTTCAGGTTCCTTACGTATTTATAAGGATCGCGTCGGCACATTATCTCGAGTTTAACAAATCCTTTGTTATTGCCTTATCAAAACTCAAAGTATATAAGCATAGAGGTAAATAGATAGCCATAGTAAGTTTCACTTGATTCTTGAGATAATAATAGACTTGACGCAAGCCGCTGTAAAGCATTCCCAGACGGCATTATGTATTGTTTACTTAATTTTCTAGTCGTATTGAAATGCCATATTCGCTAGACGAAGATGAATTTTCGCCATCGTATTTTAGAACATCACGTTTTAAGAAAAAAAAAAGAATCAACAGCTAATGACGTTAAAAGTAAAAAATAAATAAATTGTTTTTTATTTTTAAAGCCCCGCCTTTTCAAGGCCTTTTCTTAATTTGATTAATTCATCTTGTTTTTTTCTTAGAAGTGGTGGTTCTTTTTTTAAAAAAAGGAGGAGGTTCTCAATTCGGTCAGTATGTTTTTTTTTTTTTTTTTTTTATGTATGTACACCGATTACTCCGAGGTTTCTAGTCCGATTAGTGTGATTCTTTTTTTGTTCGATGCAGGATACTTGCAGTGTGGTCCCATAAAAATTTCATCAAATTTGGTTCAGTACTTTTTATTTTGTGAGCATTTTATTAATTTCGCCTACTTGGATGACATGATGATCTTTACTATTTGCGTGTTTGTTACGCGATTACTTCGCCAATTGTGGACCGATTTTGAAAATTGTTTTTTTGTTGTATTAAGGATCGTTCACTTTAGGGAATACTGCAAGTTTCATCGAACTCTGTTCAGCATTTTTTGAGATGGGGAATTTTATTGGAACTTTCTTTATGTACACAACATGGGCGATGTTAATACCGGTGCTACGGATTACAAAATTCTAGTGCAGATGTAAGAAAATGATGTTTTTGCCAAGAATTTGGGTTGAATATTAAAACTAAAAAGAGCAAAATAAAAAACTTTTTAAAAAAAAAATTTAACCGCCTTCAAAAACAACCACAAAAAAGGGTAAAATAACCTACAAAATATAATAGGTGTGTATAATAGGTGGCTTTGTTTTATTATTTCGATGTCTTTTTGCCACCGACTTCCGAAAGAAAAGTTATTTTGTAGGTTATTTTACCCTTTTTTGTGGTTGTTTTTGAAGGCGGTTAAATTTTTTTTGAAAAAAGTTTTTTAAAATTAACTTTGCATTTTTTTTCCTTTTTAGCGGCCATTTATTTTTAAACTTCGAAAACTAATCATTGATGCTCTTTGAAAGATCTAGTGGCCAATATTATTGCATTATTGAACTACTTGAACGATTGTGACGTCATCGACTTCGTCTTCCAAAGAACATTGAGGCAGGCTTCCACTTGTAAACAGATGCAGATAAATATCGATATTATTGACGCGTTTATACTTCCTTTGTACATATTTAGCAGAATGATGAATAGTCTGCTGAGGTAGTAAAATAAGTGGCTCGAAGCAATTTTGTAATTAAATTATAATCTGGCTCAGAACTGTGTTAGATTTAGCAATACAATTCCATGATCTTATGACTGGCACAGAATAACTGTCTCTCAATACAGAAGAGCATTTTTTACTACATTGCTGGATTTATTTGATCAACTGAATCCATTCTCAATTAATAGCCCGCAATGTAGTCAATCTTGCATACAACTTGCACGCAATTTCTTGCTATGTGGTAACGAGCCTTTAAACAAAGCTGCGAAAAAAAAAGCAATTCACTAGCGATAACCTATATTGTACAGTTATACGCGTATCGAAGAAAACCAGCTGCAGTTTTATATTGCCAGTAACAAAAAAAAAATAATAATAATAACAGCATCGTCTGTAGAACCGTTAGCAAGAACCTTCGTCTAGTTCAGTGGCGCTAAAGTCTAGTCTACACTACTACAGGAATGTTTCTATTAGCTACAATTATTCATACAACAAATACGAATAGTTATCTAGATGGATTTATGGTTCTATAAAGTATAAACAACGGTTTATGATGACAATCTCTGCGAAATATTTACTAGTTTGTTGTTAATGTGTTATTGTATTGCATAGTTGGGTTAATTTGGTGCTGTAAATAGTTTAAATGCCGTTTATTATGAGATATTTACCTATCTTATGTGACTAGTCCATACCTACTAATATTATAAAGCTGAAGGCTTTGTTTGTTTGAACGCGCTAATCTCGGAAAAGGTTGTTCGAATTAAAAAAAAATATTCTTAAATAGTCCATATATTGAGGAAGGCTACACATATTATAGGGTCACGGTACGACCAAATGGACCCGTACAGCGGGACTTAAACCACGGGGAACAGTTAGTATTGAATAAAGAGGAATGTGGGAGGACAACCGATTAAGGCAGACGATTTCGTTAAATTGGCCGGAAAAAAACTGCATAGCCCTGACATAATACTGCTATAAATGGAAAGATTTGGAAGAGATCTATACTCTCATTGAGTGGCTGAACGTTATAGAAAAAAAATCTGTAGAAATCTTTTTACAATATGAGAATACTTATAAATTTCAAATGGGGATAAATATATGACGGATATGGATTTCAAATACTCTTGGATTTGTAGACTGTTCTTCTGATATCCTTAATTTAAATTTGCCAAGCTGACGCTCCTCATCCTCAATCATTTTTTCTCTGGAAACCATCATTCTACCTTTAAAGTCAATCTGATATTCGACTGTTCCACAGTCACAGGTATTCTAGTAAAATACTAGAAATACCAGTAGTTTCGATACTCGTACTCGTATGACTACCAAACTGTGACTATCAGAACCATTGTGACGTTTGAATCCGCCATGTTATTGCCGCACGAACAACCTTGTCTCTTTGAACGCAGCCCATCTCTTTGAAGCCGTTTTAGCAAAAATGTACAGGAAAATTTGTATAAATGAAGATCATATTGGAATGAAAAGTTTTAATTTCAAAGATTATTATGTGATTTTTGTTAAATTTTCAGCATCTGCATTTTTAATTGACTTCACAATGGAGGAGGTTCTAAATTCGGTTGGTACTTTTTTAATTTTGAATTTAGAACTTGCAAATAATTCAAAATAAAGCAGTAGCTTACCCCCAGTATGCAACCGTTTGATTTTGTTTTTTTTTTTAAACAAAAAAGAAATCTGATGATACGAAAATTAAGCTTGTTTAAATTAAATAGGTAGGGGAGGAATTGATTTCGATTCACTTTTTTATTTTACTTAGATTAATCAACTAAACTTAATTGCTAGTATTTGATGTTTTTGATTTATTTATGTAAATCATTTACCAATTTTATTTTATTTTCAATTAGAAGTATTCAACCTGTGAATCAAAATGGTTGAGCCGTCTACGATTGCCTTTACTAAATTGGCGCAGTATTCGTAGAAGCCATTAAATTCTAAAGAGTTTGTGTAATTGAGCCAAAAACACTCAATAAAAGCAAATGTTTTCCTAAGAATTATTTTATTCGCTTGGATATCGACCAAAAATCACGATTGTATCCTTTCTAAATCATTACAAAATTTATTGTTGGACAAGCATTTTACTGAGATGATTTTAGTATTTGTTTATGAATTCAGATAATGTAAAGTAATAACTTCAGGCACTTTCAGCTGTCATAACTCATAATATTTTATCAGAGGAATCATAAACACGAAATACATATTTTTTATAAACGATGTTGTCAAATAAATTTTAAATTTAGTAAAATTTGGCAGGATGAATCAAATTTTTTAACAAATTCCCTAGCTACGGTGTATTTTTCTTCGACTGATTGCTGTTTGGCGACCGTCAGAAAATGAGTCAGACCTTTAAAACAGGTCATAAAAATACAATTTACGGGTATTACGATTGCAGTTGGAAATACTCGTAATATAGATGTTTACGAGCAGCCAACTAGTCAACCGCAGTCCGAAAATAGCCCTTGTTACTACGAAATAAAGACGCTGTTTATGTCAATCTGTTACTTCTGATGTGGTTAGTTGTAGATGTTGAAACCGCTCGTATATTTACTTGGCTAGTTTTCAATCTTAAAGTTTGGACCTTTAATTTTGACTCAAGTTTTATTGCTGAAACAATAATTTAATGTCCGATACATGATCCTAAACATGACAAGCAAACCCTTTAAATTTTTTCTAGTCATTATAAAATGCTTTTTAAATTTGAAATGAATTAATTGGGAGCACTAAATGAAAAACCCAAACTCCCTAAATTTATTTAACCGTTGTTTTTATTTATTGGACATAGGTCTTGTTTTTGACCTAATCTAGACCCAAAAATGTGACGTAAGATGGAGTGGGTCATCCAGATGGAACTAAAACTCTTGCACGCTGACGGAACACAGTGAATATTGTTTGGCCCCGGACTCCAGCAGGATAGCGGCTGCTAGTCAGGTGGCCCTTGTGAGTCCTACCATCGCAAATTAGATCGCTCAGCCGTCACCGCAAATTGGGGTCACTAAGACGTCCCACTCTTCGAGGCCCCGTAGTTCCCATCCACCCCAAAATACCCAAAATACTTCTGTATATGTATACTCTATGTAATATGGGTCGGTGAGATTTCATTGCTTAAACAGCAAGAAAAATACTTAACACATCTAACAACGACATCCATTGTAGCTATTTCAGACAGTAAACACCAAAGATAAGGTTCAGATTTCACTAGACACCATATCAAATAGACCAACAGCCAGCCATAGACAACCATTTCTATATACACATGGTAGTGTTGATTCAGCTGTCTGCGCCAGCGCACGTGGCCGACCACGATGACAGAATTATCGCAACAACACTTTAACTCGTCTTAATGTAAATATTTCCAACGATTCCGATTATCAACGTTACTTAATCGATTTCTTGTTTACTTTTTTTTCGTTCTCATGACATTGCTTGGACTTGAAATATTTTTGATTGGCACTCGGATATTTTTTTATTGATACGCGTCGTCCGCCACACCGCTCATCGCCTAGACCAAAGTCTTGAACGAGTCTTTAAGAGTCTAGAGAATTCGATAGCTTTATTTAAAAGGTAGCTAGAGAAGTTTTTAGGTAAAATACGTATTATACATCTTCATCTAGTATTCATGAGCATTGCATGTTAACGTATATGTACGAACAAACTAACAAAGTAAACTGCGCTGATGTTTGCCTGGCGAATGAGTTTGACTACTCGAAATACTAAAATGATGTACACAGGGAAGCATGAATGTTTGTGCACATTGAAAACTTATTTTTCAGGCTGTTTCACGTTTGTGTTCAGTTTTACTTTACTGTTTGAATTGGGAATATCATTCTTTAGATGTAAAATTTTTGATTGAACGTTTAAAACAGTTTCTGGTAATTGAAATCGTACCTCTAGGACGACCTTAATTGCGATAAAATTTGTAAAAAACAATTCATGTTATGAGCTATTGTAGTGACCTTATAAGATCCCCAGTTTAAACTATTTATCTTCAATCATAATAATTAGTGTGTTGGTAATGCATTTTTTTGAAGAAATCAAAAATCTTAACCAGAAATCAAAATGGTAAAACGGTGTTTGAGTTTTAGTATACTTATATCAATTACATTTACAGATCGCTAATTAACACGAATTGTTCAGTTCCCAAACAATACCATTAATTTATCGGAGGCAAAAAATTATATCAGGATCTCGAATTTCTTACATTTGCAGGCAATTAGATTATATCAGCATCTAATGATGGCTAACTTCAGGTTCACAATGGAAGATGGAGATTGCGAAAAACAATTGAAACGCGTTATTTTATTTATAAAACAGCTAACTATAAAACACAAGGGCACATTATCTACGTGGCACTAATGACGCGCTCACTCAATGGGTACTAACTGACATAACAATCCGACCAACGATAAAACGAAGTTAGGATAAGTAGTTTTCCATGTAGCGCGAACGCAACGTCTCGTCTGCGGTTCAACACAAACAGAAGAACAGAACATACGCTACGTTTCCATTTTAACAATATCGCAGTTTTTTCATTCCGATTGCACCATTCAAACATGTCGGTGAATTCGGACGGGGCCGCAATCAATTACCTCCGAAATTTACGACATCTCGTTCATCGAACATCGTTTTATTGGCAGACAACATTTTAATAAAAATGTCACCGTTCAGTGTCTGCTCTCGGCGGCCATCCGACGGGAAAGCTCATCAAAATCGCATCAAAACACCCCGAACACCCACTCGGTTCGTTCGAACATTTTTAACACCCATTTGAATCTAAATTTTACTTAACTTTGAGACGCGGTCCTTCAGTCACTGTTCAGACACTTCATATCCCCAGGAGACGGGGCAATAAAATAATAACGACTTTGTTGCATAGTTCAACTTTAAGATCTCTTAAGATATATGTACTCACGTAGGAGTTTTCTCGACGCCATTTAGCGGCGAATTAAGATGCCTTTTGTCACTCGACAGTATCTCGGCATTCATATCGCGCATCACCGCGTAATGTGGAATGTCGGGACGCGACTAATTCAGGCGAGAAAATATGTTTCAAGACGTTTGAATTTTTGCGAGATATACACTTTATAACGCATGTATAGTCAGCATTTCACGAGATGCTTTGAATATCGGTCCTCACGTTCCTTTTTGAGGTATTTCTCTTTGCAAAGATTAACAAATTGTTCGCTTCATGAATTCCCCGCTCGCCTCAAGTATCGACGTATACAGAGTTGCAAGCGTAATAAATGCTCGAGATTTACATAAACCGCTGCGTCCTTTGACAGTCGAATACTGATGAGAGACAAGTTACGCTTCAGAATAACCAGCGTGATGGAATAAAACCATAATTTCCTTTAGAAAGTTGTAATCTGTGTGGCCCTGTGCACCGGAGCTAGGTAACTGTCAGTGATTCAGATAGCATTCACTGTGTTATTCTCATTTATCTTGCAGATAAACTTTCTGTACTGTTACATTGAATACACCTAGGTCGTGAACATTTTCTAAACAAAGTTTCTAGTCAAAGCTAGTTGTAACCTCGAATGTACAGAAAAGTACAAAATCCTACAATTGCATTACTATAGAATGTATTTTCTTTACAAAGAGCGAAGTATTAACGTGAAGCTCTCAGACAATGGCAAACACGAGGCGGAACGCAACGCAGCCGTCACGATAAATGTATCGAGCACCACAAATACCATCCGCCATGCCAGACTTATTGTTTGAGATGGCACTGCTGAAAAATTGTTTCCCCCTTCCACCATCACTCCTTATATTTTAACGTCTGAATAGCTTCTCCATTCAAAAACGTAACCGCCTTTGAGTATTCCAAGAATCGAGCCATTTAAAATTCAATTAAATAATTTCACTGCTATCAGATCAGTATTGGATATCTTGTTGCTACTAATTGGATTGCGGTGAGGTTTCACATTTTTCCTCGGCCTTTCAGCATTCTCGACCGTTTCGCTTTGTATTTAACTTTTATCTTTACTATATTTAAGTCGGCGGCGAAATATAATAGGAAAAGTTTCATTTGGCTAATTAAAAATAAGCCACCCCTGGGTACTATCCAGATTTATCGCCGTTATTCAACCTTAGGTCGGCTATGTCTGCTGTTTTATAATAAA
Organism: Agrotis ipsilon; assembly: GCA_028554685.1. Lineage (NCBI taxonomy): Eukaryota > Metazoa > Arthropoda > Insecta > Lepidoptera > Noctuidae > Agrotis > Agrotis ipsilon. The sequence goes on from CM052965.1 coordinate 11,914,299, forward strand.
AGCTCGTTTGCGAACGTTTTACTGAGTACATAGATACTAAGAACAATGGGAAACGATGTTGACAGTGTAGCGTGAATACCTTTGCAACTGTTTATTAAGAGAAAATACAAATGAAAGGCGAATCCACTTTGTTCTCTATTTTTATTTTACTTTTCAGCAAATATGGAAAACATTTGTTGATATTTGATGGCTACATTTTGAAGTTGAGAGCTTTGTTTATTTTTTAACATGATCCGTCGTTGTAGTGCCAGGAATGTAATTGAAGTAATGTTTATCTGATACTGTTGTTTTCCATTTCCCGGGCGCGATAAAAGCGCTCTGCATGGGGTGGCACCCCGAACGGCTCTTTAATTATTGCGTCACCTTCAATTCGGAAAGTTTTAATGTGTGTACATTCGTTCTGCGGGACGTGGAGTACTAACGACGCTTCGAGCACTCTCTATGGCTCTCGTCTCCTCCTCGAAACGAGCTCTTCTCGCTCTTGTTGTTTGAACATCGAAACAAACGAACGGAGCCACGATTAAATTTGTGCGTCAACGAATTCTAACTTTACGGATTATACCAACATTCTTTGTTTCAGTTTTAATTTTATTTTAAAACGGTTCTGTTACGGAAGTCGCTCCGGGGATATGGTGGTCGGGATCGGGACGTTTCGACACCATTGAAACCGCAAAGTTTACTGGCTGCCAAGTTTCTCCGCACTATGTAAATTCAGTAGACGTAATTAGAGGAAGCTACGATCGTCTACGCCAGTCGAATGGCTCGGCCCGCTCTTGTTAACTGACTCCATACTAGACTAAATCGCTTTCTGCTCTATTCATATATTTGCGGTCGCGGTGGTTTCACCTAGCTAGGAGACATGCACTTACCTAAACTCGGCTGAAAGTTTTATGTGCCAGTTTACTGCCACGCCGAGTCATCGTAGACAACTATAAAAGGCGACGATTGCGAGACAAAGCGTGATCGGATTGAGTAAATAAATAGTCTGCGTCAGAGTGCTCATCAATCTTGCAGAACAAAAGTAAATTGTGCAAGTTTGCAGCATTCACCGCGGGTTCGTCGGCCGAGACCTGCAACCTCACTAAACTGTCGTGTGCGCGACACTTAACAATTTAATTGTCACTCATTAGTCCTAAGGCGTCGCGTCTAGCGCTGTTTTAATTAACACAGTAATTCATAGACGTTTCATTAGCCACTCTCACGTCTGTCTCACCAGCAAAGTGGTCCTGCGATTCAGTGTTATCAATCATAAAGTAGCAATGTGTCGTGTGAGCAGCTGCTCGGTTGAATCAATCACGCGAGTCCTGTGCAGGCGGCACTCGCGGCCAGTTATTTATCACGTTCAGACGACAACACCAGTCTGACGATTGCAATTTACAAATGGAGAGGAGCATTAACATTCGGTAGCGAATGTTATGATCATCGGTTAAATAACAAAATGTTCGACACGACCGGAATAGACGGCGCTCGTGTTGAAGTTGGGTAGCGAGATATCGCGGCGGTGTTTGCTATGCCGGATGGCCCGCCCCCGCCCGCTCGTCTCTTGGCAAACTGCACTGCACTATACTGCAAATCATACTGAGTTTGTTTGCGTAGGTCAACGCTCTCGCCGGGTACGTTTTATGTGTTCCTGGTGTCACGACGTCACTCTAATAATAGATAGGAATGCTTAGCATCAATAAATGTACACTGGAATGTAAGAAGAGTTCCTTACTTATGCGTCTCGCATTCTGTTTCATGTGAAGTCAGCGTGTAGACAATTAACTGCCCGATGATATTAATTTCAGATGTTGTGCGAGTCTCGCTGACTAACGCCAGACTCGGGCTTGTATCCAAACGAGGAACAATGGTTTGTTAATCAATACGTCGGGTAGAAAATGGGATTGGAAGTATTACGCTTTGACAGCTCATAATATTATGTTTAATTAAGGCGTACCGCGGTGCCTACGCTGCAACAGTAACTCGTTAAACTTTCATTATTATTCTCTCACAAATTGCTCGTACGTGAACGAATTGTGCTTCACAATCGATCTCCGTGGTTCGTGAGCCTTTGTTTGACTTCGACTCCGAATTCAGCGTAATTGCCTTTCAGCCTTTCATTATTCAACTTTATGCAGTCATTTACTTGTGTTATTACGAAGGGAGAGTTGCCGCGGTAAGTGTCGTGGGTGGATGCATTAATCGTAATATGTAAATGTGGGGATATGAAATATTGAAATTGCGGGCGTGGATTTACAATAACGTCTGCGCTCTGGGCGAATAGGGTCGTGCTTGTCTATTGTTTTTGGTTGAATATTATGGTTATTAGCGGGTTTATCACTTGAGGGTGTTATTTTTATGCTTGCAAGAACAGTCTCTTGTAAAAACTTCTCTCGGGCGTATAAAAAGGGCGATCATTCTTACTGCTTCTACTAACCGTCGTTTTTCATTTTGATGGCTTTAAGAGTAGAGGAAGATCAAAGAAATATTTGACAGATTGTGTGAAGCGAAGAAAAATAAGAAGACAGGCATCGCCCACCTTAAATTAATTGAAATAAGCATAGGAGAATGGTGATGATGAGGCTACCTAAGGTTGATGAAATGTCTCATTCACCTGTCAATTCTTTTGTTACAGATCGAGGACGAGGGTAACCATGGAAACGATGACACTCGGCTCTTCATCCTGTCGACATTGGCGGGACAGCATAAGCCAAAGGTGTCCTGCGCGCTCTGCAAAGAGACCCTGCATGTCTTCGATAGATATCCGCTCGTAGACGGGACTTTCTTCTTGAGCCCGCGACAACATACCAGCGGAGCTGTAGAGGTAATTATACTGTTATACTAGTTGTTGCCAGCGCCTTCCCTCGCTACAACACGAAAATTATCCCCTGAGAACACAAAATTGACATAAAAACTGCCCTATGTGTTAATTCAGGTTATAACCTATCTGTGTACCCAATTTCATCCAAATTCGTTCAGTAATTTTTGCGTGAAAGAGTGACAAACATCCATCCAAACTTTCACATCCATATAGTAAGATTTTTTTATAGTTTTTTTTTTGCCTGCGTGTAAGTAAAATAATATCCCACAGGTACTTAATACTGTCAAAAAGTCATGATATGTCAATGCAAGTGCTAGATTTTATCCATATTGCACCTTCACGCCAAAATTTGGCTATAATAGTCACTTGATCGAACAGCGGCGAGCCGGGTCGCGGATTTTCCTTATCTGGTAACCGTGACCTTTTTTTTTTTTTTTTACGTGGTAAATCAAATGAGGCCTCCCACCCCGGGCAGGGCAGGAGGGACTGTCAGACTTGTACTGACTAAAATCCACGGTGTCCTTCAATAGCCTTTTATGTTCCGGGGTCACGGTGATGGTATAAGACCCGCGACCTGGTTACCGTGACCCTGGAACGTAAAATGGCCAAAAGTTAGTACAAAGGAACAACTGATATACAACGTGTTTTGCGAATTTTCAAAAGTCTTAGAACAAGTGTTCAGTAACACGGGCTGAGTTACAGTAACACGAGAGCTTTTAACGTTACACGTTGTATAACCAAATGGTGAGTCACCAGTACGTAAAGCTCGTAGCAAGCACCGCTCAGTATTTTCCGGCTACCCTCAAGGGGAAAAGGCGTAAACTGATGAGTCACTATTTTAGAAAAGCAAATAAATAACTTTCTATGTTGAAAAAACCTGAAGCGATCGCGATCGCAATCGTTGAAAATAAACTCCATGTAGAATTCTTTATTTGAAAACTTCGCTCCAACAAACTTTAAAATACAAAGACCACTACATGGCGCCAAGGCAGTCCTATTTATGTTTGAAACGGATAGTATGGGTCGCGGGACCGTCTTGTCAGGTGACCGCGAAAGGGCTATTAAACGATTACTGTGGATTTTAGTCAGTATGAGTCTGACAGTCCCTCCCTTCCCGCCCTGGGAGGGAGAAAAACTCATTTGGTGATTTTACCTCTATAAAAACACATAGGTAGTACAAAAAACTTCATCATCAACCTATAAATGTTGCCGCTGCTGGGACACAGGCCTCTTCTCTGTAAGAGGGAGTGGGCCATAACCTACGCGGGCCCAGTGCGTGTTGGTAGATGTCGCATGTCTTCGAATTTTCGGTTCTAGGACATGCCGGTTTCCCTACGATGTTTTCCTTCACCGTTTTGAGAGAAGTGGTGATGAAGTAAATTACTCAAAGTAGGTAATTCCTGGCTGGGTTCGGACCCACGACCTAGAACTCGTAAGTCGAGGCCGATACAAAAATAAAATCTACAATAAACTTAACAACATATAAATATAAATACAAGCAAACAGAACCAGCCATTTTTAAATACGAAAACAAAACGGAGAACTTAAATAAGATGTTTCAAGTTTGTTTTAGAGACAAACGTAGTCGTACAAGTCTTGTCGAGTTGTTTGTTCGTCGGATTAGAGCCGAGTCGTCTTCTGTTTTGTTTGGCCTTAGTATTAGCATGGAGCCCCCTGATAGTCTGGGTTTCAGCACCATTCATATGAAGCTTTTGAAATTATTTATTGTTAACTTTGAATTTTCGTTTAGGGCAAAATTTTTGATTTACCAACCACATTTTCTATAATAATATTTAAAAAACTTGGTGGGTAGCGCAATTGTTGAGGAAGGCTATTAGGCTATGTAACATCGTCCAGACTGTGGCTGCTTCTAAGAAATTCCTGATAGAAAAAATCAATTGCCTGACCTGTGTTTAGAACCTAAGATCTCTTGTTCAGAACCAGGTGTCCGAGAAACTTTTATTTTCTACTTGGCCGTGAATATCTTTCTACATTCTGCCATTTTGTCTAATCCTCCATCGACAATGTACTATATCGACTGTTTCTTCAGTGTTTGCAACGTAAGGGCTGTTTAAACAACATTAAGAACAGCGGCAGCGTCCATGACCCTTCCATACAACAAGACTTGATGATTTTTGAACACCGGTTTTTCTATAAATGAAAACAATCTTAAACAATGTCAACAAGTTATGTAAGAAATTATACAAAAACAATTTACATTGTTTAACTATCTTTGTTCGTTTAATCAATGGAACTTACATAATTCACTCATTAGCGCATTTATAAGTAAATTACTGATAATAGCTTACTACTTAGCGAGAAAATGAAAACAAGTGAAGATAACACATTTCACCTCACTACAGGTTCATTTATTATCATAGGTCTAGAAAACGTCTTCGGTAAACAGGATGCAGAAACACTTAACTATGCGACTACAGTACGAACAAGTGCTCTGCTGATGTTCATAAACTCAACCTAGTGTTTCGACATTCCTAACATATTTTTGACGTCCATGTAGTTCTTTAAAGAGGAGGTTGTTAATCTAAGTTCTTTGTCCATCAGGTGAAAGTAGAAGGCCGCACGCAATACCTGACGTGCGTGTGCATGGGCTGCCTGGAGCGATGTGATCCTGAGCGTACCATCTACTGCCGATTCTGCGGACAGAAGTGGGACGGCTCATCACTCGTACTCGGCACCATGTACTCTTATGACATCTTCATGGCTACGCCGTGCTGCGCTGAGAGACTGAAGGTAAGCTTCATAAACAATTCAAACTTTATTGTCTGTATTACATGGTGTAAATTCGTTTGTGCAAATAACAGCAAAACTAAAGCTGAATCTCCATTGTCTACAGTGCAACAACTGCTACAAGGCGCTGTTCCACCCGCAGCAGCCGCTGAACTACTCTGATTATTCGCACCCGATGACGTGCCCGCACTGCCGCGTGCTCGACACTCACTTCGTCAAGCCGCTGAGCTACTGCTTCACCAAGAGGACGTTCCCGCTGTTCCAGCAGTGGCCATAACAGTCGGCGGTGCCGGGAGGCTCTCCCGGCACCCCCCCTGCTTCTGACACTTGGGGTCTAGCGCCTTCGCCTCCACGTCGCGCTTCGCCCCCCGCTCTGCGTCCCGTCATCAACACCAGCATGGCTTCCCGCTCACAAGACCCACCCGCTGAAGAACCTGTTCCCAAGTTTCTGGCCCCCACTCTCGCAAGCCTCACCGAGTCGTTGTCTCTGCTCGGAGTCAGCCCTGAGACGCTGGCTATGAGCGTGGGCGAGTCGTTGGCTGAACGTTACCTGGCCTCGCTGCGAACCAGGCCCGTGGATAGGGTCGAGCGTCCCGTGGAGCGCACAGTCGAGCTCCCCATGGGGCGCCTGGGCGGTGGCTGCTTCCCGCGCCACACGCCGCTCACCGAGCCTTCCATGCAGCTGTTCTCCAACGACTTCATGGATATCTTGAACCAGATCGCTTAAACTCGCGGTCTCGTGGAGTGATGTGACGGATATGACGCGGCGACTATTGGACTCCTCTGTGTTACGATGTTTGATTCTTGAACTTTAATTGCGTCTGATGGCGCTAGAAATAATTTCTGTTAAATTAAGTTGGTATTATTGAAAATAATTTTATGTGTCAGTTTAGATCGTACTATTGATTTTATTTTAATTTTATTCTGCACTTTGTTGATTAGGAGTTGATTTTTATCGAAAATAATAATTAGCGGTGTAGTGATGCCAGAAATTGCATTTTTTGTTTCGGATCAATCTTAAATTGGAAGTATTTTCCTTCTGAAGGAGTTAAAGGCGTGAGTTTTTTAAATTATTGATTACCTTGTATTTCAGTGATACTGATGACCCTATCTGATGGGGACGTTCGTGTGGAGTGTTGTTTAGTTCAATTTAGTTTATTAGTTATGTTTTATTTTAGCAAAATTTTAAACCTAACTTAAGTGTTATACAATATTTTCGTAGGTTTATTGTGAACTTTTATTTTCTCCCACCAAATGGCACTTTAATAGTGTAAGGGATAAGTCTAATTCTACTAGAGATGCCATGTTAGGTTATCGTCTTTAATATCAGTTCATTTACTTATTATATTTTCACATACATACCTTATTTAAACAGTAACGGTAGAGGATTTTAATTGTAAGTACCTAATTGCTGTGTCACCAATAATATGATTAGCCTGTCTATATCTATTACTTACATCTATTGTAGGGTTATGTAATGTCGAATTGTTGTTTTACTTATGTTTTCAAATATTTATATCTCAGTGATTAACGGACAGCATGGAGAATTAAAAAAAAATAAACAAATATAACTTTTTGGAATAGTGCCATATCAGTTGAAAAAGGTGAAATACTCCTTGAATTAAAAAAAAAAATTAAAAAAGTGAATGCCGCTAATCATTGAGAAAAAAAAAGTTTAATTTAAAAAACGAAAGTTTTTCTTCAAATATTATCGACTATGCGTTTGGCTATCGGATAGGTTTAAGGATTTTTTCTTATTATCTTGGATGTCTATTTATTTGTAAGTAAATAGCGCTTCGACATTTACTATGATGTGCGATTTACTCAGTAATTACTGTTTAACGTTAAAGTTTTAGGTAAGGTTTTTATACATTTGATACTTATTACTCGCAAAGTGATTACAAGTGATAATTCTTAGTAATAGTGCGTGTTTAGTGATTAATGAAATAATAACAACTAAGCAAAGTGGTGCGGATAGCTAGGCGATAGGGATGTATACAGAAAAAGTGATAGAATCCGCGGGTTATCCGCAAAGTTAGGCAATAATTCTAATGAAGACTTGACACTTTTATAGGTAAAAAATTTTTGCATTCTTCTTAAATTGATAACTGCCATTTACATTTTACTAATCTAATCGACACATTTTTTGGTTCTGTTTCGATTTTTTACGCTGAATTTGTGATCTGACAATTTATGTCTACGATAGAATATTAGTATTAAAAAAAAAAAACAGAATAATTTTATAATCAGCGCAGTTCAAATAAGAACCACAAAAAATAAAAATAAAATTTTAAAAAATATATATTATTTTTTTACTTTTTACACCAAGTATCAACATCTTTCGAGTCAAAATTCAGAGTACACTATCGAAATAGTCCAGAAAATGTGTTCGCTCTTTTTTTGGACTGACTACGACTAGTTGGTACTGTTGCGTAGTTATAGGTCACTCTTCATCACGCCATCATCCGCATCACTGCACCTCATATGTCATCGTCATCTCGGCACGGTATGAGTGGAAGGCAGACTGGCCTCTATGTCTCCAAAATTAAGACACACATTTAAAAAATACGAAATCATCCGCTTAGATACTTGTTGAAAGCTTTAGATTTTGGCACTAGATTCTATTTAATCAGTAGATTTTTTTTTACTTTAGATTTGGAATCCAAAGATCTCAACCGTAGAATCAACCACGCATTTAAAAAAAAAATTGACAGCTGCTTTTACGCTTAAAAACATTTCCGATCATAATTAATTACACCCAGAAAATAATAAATCGGGCAGTAGTAATTCGAGCTTTCATAAAATATTTAACGATACTACGTTTTTATTAAAGCGTCGCTTGCGCATATCCCAGACTATAGTCGCCAGTCGCCTTGTGTGGTTGTAATACCTCTTAAATATTTTTAAATTAGTATCCTCTGCTTAAAATTACTCTAAGATCTAAAATATTATATCTCAGACAGGACATTTATCATAGCAAGGCGTAATATTTGTAAATATGCCACTTATACTACTACACGCAGATGCTTAACAAAAAGTATTTAATGAGATATTATTGCATATTTCTAGTTTAGTGCAGTAAATCGATAGTACATAATTTCAATAATATCAAAGATCCCTATTATTTTAAAGCGTTCCGGCCTCGAAGCGAACACACTTCATATGTTAATCAATTTTAATTTTATCGAAGTTTGCTCGTTCGAATATAGAATTATATTTAAAAGTTTAAATATACATTTTAAATAAATGTATGTATCCAATAAAGTATTTGAAAAAAAAAGATTAAGGCGAGCTGTTGTTGGTATATTTAGAAAAATATTAAAATGATCCAGATCATCTGATGGTGACCATGTACAAAAAAAAGTGAAGTGTGTTTGACTCGCGGTTCGCATAGTGGTCGACACAAAGTATAAAATCATATTGTTTAATAGTCAAATACAGAGAACCATCTATTATAGATGTATAATCATAGTAGGTACATGTTTATGACTCATCGAATGTATCAAGTCATTGAACTCCCCCTTTATCCACTGGTACAAAATCAAAGTATTTTGAAACGCTATATTGAAAATAAAATCCAATAAGACGTTTATATCAAAGTCCTCTGATTCAATAATAAGGCTATTCGTTTCTATTTTATAGATATTTCAATATTGATCTTTGACAAACATTACCTCTTTAGATACAAACAAAAAAAATAGTAAATTATAGTGTCAACCAGAGTGGCTCCAGAAATTGTGTTTAGAGAATATTTACAGTTATGAGTCGTAGAGTGCACACGGTGACAAAGTTGTGTACTCGACACTCTGTGAAAATATACAATCCAGAGAAAATCTTTATCTAAGCCACTGAAGAAAAATATTCTGGGATTCAACTACGTCGGGCCCCAGTACGGGAACATTCGAACATTTTACAGTATTTGTCCCATTTTATTTAAAAAATATCTTCATTTTAAAGCTCCTCTACAAATTGAGCTCTTTTAGAGTATGTTTATTATTTTGAAGATTTTATTAACACTTCAATGGTTGTGTAGATAATTTAATTGTCCACGGATGTAGTGCATCAGTACAATAGTTCGGTTCTTCCCAACTTTCGTACATAAACGGTACAATATCTCAATATGCGTTTGATTATTCATATTTTAGACACTTAGTTACTTGTTCAGTTTTAATAATAAATGTAATTAACACAAACGTTGCCAACTTTCTTAGTTTATTTGCACATATTTGTTAAATTTTGTAATAATTAATGACAATTTATTTAGACACCGACATTCGAGTTTCTTCATGTTGAATTTTAATGTGGTGTAATTTAGTGAATTGCTTAAAAGTACAAAGAAACAATTTGTTACTTTTGCAAATTTTATAAAGTAAATCAAATACATATTAAAAGTATTCCTCATCTTAGGTAATGTTTATGAAATAGTTGCTGTAATCCTAATATAACCGCAATTGTTTTCGTTTTCAGAATTATGTAATATTAACAGTTTTATTGGTTTTATAAAAGGTATTTTGTTTTACGTTCGTTGAAATTTAGGAGCAAAATTGTTACTTATTATTAAAAAAACTATATATCTTATATTAATTTGATCTTCATTACTTTATGACTGTATTTTATCGAATGCTATATTAGAAATCGTACATTGTACCTCTAGCACTCTGTAAGTAGTACTTCGACATCGGCATAATATTCGTTGATCTGTAGGTATTATGTCTCGCTTTTGAATATAGGTTAATCAAATCTTATTTCCACTGTAGCTCTTATTTAGAATCGTAGGGTTTTCTTTAATAATAATTGTGTGAATGTGGATGTATGTATGTGGTCACACTTAACATTAAGTTTAGTCATCGTGTCGTTCTCTTCTTTATAATATTATTATCGGTAACGGTAATCTCGTGCCAAGCGAGTATTGTTATTATGAATGGTGTACATTCTGGTCATAGGTGCGCTCGTGCCACGCTAAGTATGTGAAATTAAATTTAAAATCTTCCCGTGATATGTAATGTAGATAAAACGCACTCGATGTAATGCCTGCCTTTGTCACTGCCGGCTTTTGACATGAAATGTTTAACGGTAGACCGACGTCGCGTGTCCATTGCATAATGTTCTGTTCTACCATCCAAATATAAAGCAAATTCCGTGATAGCATGTTTATGTCTCTATAATGCCAATAATAAATGCTGTTCCCAAACATTTATTGTTCCATAAAACAGAAAGGGTTATGACTTCAACAACGAAAGGTCTGTTTATGTTGATCGCAGTAATTTCAGCAGAACTTTATCAGTGAACGCGTCTAGCATCACATTGATATTTTCGTAGGATGTACCTCCAATACACGCGTAACTGAAGCTGCAGGCGGATCCTCCGAGGCAGGTCATCAATGTGACATTCAGCATCCAAATGATACCCGGCGTCCATAAAGCTCAAAATTCCTCAAAACGCATTGGCTGATTCTAGTATACGGCTGTTATTGGTTAGTGAAAAGATGCAAATCAAAAACATGTTAATTATATTTTGATACTCGATGTTTTCTACACTAATGTAGTAGGTTCGTATTAATCTTTTGTATTAACTTGTATAGGTAGGGTTAACGTCGCGCTCGTACGCATTTCGTAGTTTAGATGGACCAGTAAGTGTAATCAGCTCATCGTGATGTTCAGACTGACTCGTACCATCAGATACAACTAGCTCTCGAACTATCAAATGCGATACGATTGTGAAAGGTGATATTACATTACAGTCATTAGCACTCCGACGTTCGGTGGAATTCGATACAAGTTAGTGTCTCGTGAATCGGACTCCGACGTAAAAGCCGATACATTTTGTACGCACGTTTAATAAAATTTGGTGATAATCTGACGAATTGGGTAATGATAATAACTAAGTTATTGCGTAGCGATTAGACTAAACGACATACTACGTAATACGCGGGGTGCATCAGGGTATGAGTGTCATAATTTGTAATAACTTAACTTTTGTACTTTCGTAAAGGTAACAAGTAATTTAGTGATAAACTTTTTCTATTAATATGTATAATGCATAAAATAAACATCAAGTAATAATATACTTTTTTTACTGGAATTGTAGATGTAGTATTTTTGTAAGACAATCGAGACTCGATCTCGTACGTGTATCACAGCGATAATAGGTATTGTGTAAGACCGATTGTGCGTCCAATGTTGAGAAGTAAGTCTGAACGAGCATCTGCGGTACACGAAGTATTTCTCGGAAATCAATGTTCAGGCTTGCTTGTTAACTTTTGACGCGCAACTCTAAGGTCATTGTGTAATTAGGCTAGTATGTCTTTAAAATATTTGTGCATTTCTATTTGATTGGATGCTTTGTAAAAGTGACTCTAATCGGGAACATTTCGTTTATCGGAATGCAAAACCGACAGCATGAAATCGATGAAACTTAACCGCAGTCTATTCGCTTCGTTGGTCCTGGTTACAGAGAGATGTAAGTGAAATATTTGAGGCGTGATGCCGCATCAAAGTAATTACCGCAGTGAATGATCTATCGCTTGTCTCTCTGGCAAAAAATACAGTAGCGCTACTTTGCGGCCAGACTGAATGGCTCACCAGACCTGTCTTTTAAAAGCATCTCAACATTAATGAAGCATTTTTTCATAACTATGTATATCGATAAATAATGTATGTTTGAATGAATGATAAACTTCGATTTTTTATAATACTTCCGTTGTCCTGTGTAGGTACAATGGATATCTTTCGTAATATATACTAATATTGAGTGTGGTCATGTGTTTATGTAAGTGTTCTTTTCTATAATGATCTCTCGTTTACTTACAATTAACTGAAATAAGGTTTCATGTAATGATGGAAGGAGGAGAAAATTACTGAGATGGAAAGCAGCTCAGAAGGAACGCCAATTGATTAATTTTAAGTAAAGTATAAGTGCTTGAATTTATTGTAAGGATCGTTTTTAAAATATACTATAAAATAACTATACCATTGAAAATTGATATTATTTAAATCTTGGATACGTCTCAACGTATATTTTTGTATATTCGAAGTCGATGCATAAGGAATTGGCACAAGTAAAAGTATAAGATTAATCTGATTAAAGTTAAGATGAAAAAAGTTCCATTTTGTACCTACGGTTTTAAAAATATTGATGAAAAGCTATTAATTTTTGTAACGATAGTGAGCGTTGTATTGTCTATATTGTAACGTTGGGAAAGCGAGAAGTTAGATGATAAGGTTGTTTCAGAAAATTGTAATAAAACTAAAGAGGCGAAAAAAAAAACATGTTATATTTTATACGGTTCCGATATTTGCGCCGTTTGGGCGAACTTTGTGTTAATTTACGAACATAGATGTAAGATTGCTCTTTAAAAGAGTCTTTGAGGTAGTAGTTTTACTAGGCTTAGTGTTTTTATACGATGCTTAATAATATTGATGTTGTGAATTTTTTTTAATATGATATTGTAAACGCAACATGTTCTACCAAACAAGCAGCCAACACTGAATATACAGAATGTGTAGTGGGTATACTTGGTACTCGGGATGCATTATGTTGTTTTACTTTTTGTAGATCATCTATGATTCCGTCATAATGATCTCTCTGACTCAATACCAAAGTGTTGCTGTTCGCAAGCATATCATTTAAATACGACGCTAGATACATTTTTCGGTACAAAATCTTAGTAAAGTTTTAATTCTATTCGATTTATGATATATTGTTAGACAATTCTGTATTGACAGTGGTGTGGTGGAGGGCTTGTGGACCGCGCGATCTCTTCGAAAGCCGGTTCTAGTCGGTACCGTCGGCTTTTCCATCTATAACACACACGCCCGCGGTTCAAACTACCCCAAGCCCCTCCATTACAAATGTTGGCGATAATCCTGAATTATTTCAGTTATTTAGCAGAATTATATTATTGTCTAGTATTCCGATTATGTTACGTTTTATATTGCTTATATTATATATTATGGATACAATGTTTATTAAGTATTTAATATTCATTTTGATGAGGACCTAGTCGATTCTCTTATATATCACATCTCCCAAAGTACAAATTCCTTGTTGTTTAGTCCAATTTTGTTTGACTGTTATTGAATGGAAATTATTTTAGCGAGCGTTCGTTGGCATGTCGAAGTGGGGCGGCCGGCGGCTCCTCATTCACTAAATTAACCCTGCCTGCTTCTTGGTCTTACGTACCATAACTTGGCAGTCTTCGAGTCGGCAGACATTATATAAGTAGAGCCGGCAGAAGGCGTAAATGTTGTAGTAAACATAAACAAAACTAGTTGAAATAAATCCATAATCAAATCGTTTATTTGCCTAGCCAAAATAAACGTTATTTACCGTTTATTAAGGCAGGTTATTACAATTTATGTTTAGCAGCTTTTAACTTAAGTTAGAATAATTTTAATAATTTACCTATTTTAGTTAATGCACAATTTAATAACCCGATAAGTTACTTTTCATTTTCTACTAATTGTACTGTAAACAAGTTTCAGTGAATTTGTAAGCCATGTAAGCTCTTTTCAATTGTCACCATCTTGTTTTAAAATAATTTTACCATTGTTTTTAGTTCATACGTAATCGCCTACTACACATTATCGATTGGAAAGCTGATTTAACTATGAAATATTCAAATGACACTATACTTACGATAAATACAATGAAACCTTTATAAAAATAAAATCTATAAAAAATATTTGACGAGTTTTATTTTATTCGGATTTTTATTTATACCTGGAAAATGCTAAATATGAATGCTTAATAGTTTCAGTACAAAGGCAAATCAATTTTATACTAACAAACAAATCTATTGAGTTCTGGCATCCATGCCTTCTTCCTGTTCTCCTAGTACCTACTTTCTACAAACTTACTTTCTGGAAGAAAACGTAATGTTTTACTAAACTGTTAAAATAACCACACTGAATTTATGCAAGCCTAGTTCATTCATTTGGGGTGTCAGTATAATTGAAAACAGTGGGTAGAAAGAATAATTGTGCATCTGGATACCTCTTGCATGATTCTGTTCACCTAGTACGTTTTGCTCAGATTCAATTTTGAGTTCTCGCCTGATTGTGGACTCGACTTTTGTTTTAGTTATTCAATAGACAGCACCTTTAATTTATGCAACCCTAGTTCATTTATTTGGGGACTCGGTATTTACCGAAAAAATGTTTTGAGAATTGAAAACAGCGGATAACAAGAATACCTCCTTTATGTTTCTGTTCACCTAGTACTTTCTGCTCAGATTCCACGTTGAGTTCTCTCAACTTTTATTTATTCACTTGTTGATGGAAACGAGATGTAGCCAGCACCATAGATTTATGCAAGCCTAGTACATTCATTTAGGACTCCGTATAAAAGACGTTTATAGAATTTTATTATTGTAAACAGTGGGTAGAAGAATACCTCTTTCGTGATTCTGTTCACCTAGTACTTACTTTCTGCTCAGACTTCAAGTTCGCCTTGTGTAACGTTGTTTAGTTGTTGAACCGACATGTATAGACCGCACCTTGAGTTTATGCAAGCCTAGTTCATTTATTTGGGTACTCGGTATTTACCGAAAAAATGTTTTTAGGATTGTAAACAGCGAATAACAAGAATACCTCCTTTATGATTCTGTTTACCTAGTACTTTCTGCTCAGATTCCACGTTGAGTTCTCGCCTCCTAAGTGTGGGCTCAACTTTTGTTCAGTTGTTGAAACCAGATGTATTTAATTAAACACCTATTGCAGTTTTATTTTGGAGCCGCTGGGTAGAAAATGTTGGAGCGCTTGGGACAAAGGTCGTTCTTGTGGAAGTGGAGCAAGCAGCTATAGTCTTGCAGATCCTGGAAATGCTGAAACTTTATCAGAATACTACCAGTGTGGGAAAGAGACAGAGTTATAATAATATATATGTATATACACCTGTAACCCAAATCATTATTACTGTGCATTAGCTTAACAAAAATATCTTAAAGGATTAAGTTGATAAAGCCTAATGATTATATCCTCATGGGGTAAACCTTGATGAATTCTCCATGCCTGTTTTAACAAACACCTTATGGCAACTACAAGAAATGATTGCACAAATAATCATTTTTTCAACACACTTGCTCATAAAATGGCCCTAATTTCACCGCAATTAGGCACATAATGACACCTGTTATCAAACTGTGACTTTTTCTTTACTATTATTCACAAGTGAGTTATAGGTTTTTTTTTTAAGTGTCAACCAATTAAAAAAAAACCTATAACTCACTTGTGAATAATGGTAAAGAAAAAGTCACAGTTTGATACTGTTATCAAAGACTTTTTCTTTGTTGTTGTTGTTTTTTTTTTGTGTTGCTTTGTTTTTTTTTTGTGTTGCTTTGTTTTTAAAAAAGTTTCGAAACAAAAAAGATCGTGTTCAATAGTAGATACAAATAAATGTTACCAACTGCACGTTAACTAATTGTTTCTCTAAACAAACTTTTTAATCATTAAATAAAATGGCTTTAAAAAAAAATACTAATATTATTTTCTTCACAAGTGTGTTGAAAAACGTCGTATGATACACGTGTGTATTGATGATTACCGTCCTCGGCTCTCTTAAGACCCTCACCTAACGGCTCGGGTCTCAATGGCGCCTCAGCGGTAATCACCAACATTACACACTTGTACCATAATGTACTATAATATTGCCGAGAGATTACGTTTTTAGTAGTGGTACCTCATCCTCATGAGCCTGTATTCTTCGTAAGATCTGTGTTACCTAGTGTTAGTGAAAACGGGCATTTATCAACAGGTCATTTTGACCGTAATCTACGTTGTAAGTTAATAATTGATTGCCTCTTTGGTCTTGCGACTGCAAGCACGACTGCTGATTTTCTGATGGGTTTGATTCCCACGTCGGGCAAGTGTAATATATTTTTCACTTCAGTAGCTTGAAAATGTAGGTTTTGCTGCCTGTAAAGTAACTTTTTAATTTTTGTGTTCAGCAAGCCACGGCGAATATCTGAATCAGCCTTGGGTTGATCATACAAATCGAAACATTTACACTCCATCTCTTTCCCGCCATTAGAAAGAGAGAGAGAGACAAAGACCAGCCCTTTTTTCCTTCTTCCTTTAGGACAGGCAAAGAGTCAAGCCCATACAGCCACAAAGACCAGCCCTTTCGAAGTTAAGACCAAACACGTTCGGAAATATGTATGTACTAACTAAAGAAATTTTGCAGAAAGATAATTATGTCTTTTAATGCAATTTATTGAATTTTTAACTTATTGTTGTATTTAAACGAAAATTAGTATTTACTGTGAATAAAACTGATATTTAACCTGTAAATATTTATTTCTAGTTTCAAAAATGTTATGTAAATATTTTGAAAATATCATGGGTGTTATTTCCGAATACGCCTTAATTTAAATAGAAGAGCGGGAATAAAATATCGTGACTGGCGTAAAGAGTGTTTATTATTTTATCTCCTAAAGTGTTCTCGCTGCTGAAGTGAAAAGTTATGTGTGTTACACGAGAGCAAAGTTTTTTGCATCTCGTGCCTTTGAATCCCTAGCCACACTCAGGATTCAAATTTAGAATCACTCGCTACGCTCGTGATTCAATCGTTGAATCCTTCGCTTGCTCGGGATTCAAAATCAGCACTCGCAGCAAAAAACGTCTTTGCTCTCTTGTTGCACAAATAACTATTTCCGTTAGATATTCCTTCGGCTACCCCTTTGCATTCCAGGGCCACATTTTACAAAGGAAGGCGTTCTTTGTCTCTCTCGAACGATGCGGCAAAACTGACGAAGAAAGAAATATGGGAACGTTAAATGAAAGAGCCACTACAGATTTGTTATTTTTTTTAATAGTTCAGCCCCAAGGATGGGCCATATAAAGAACAAGGATATAGCAATTTAATATTTTGTAAATGTTATGAAGACCTGTAAGAGTTAACTATTATAATATAAATAAGTTGAAAACAAACCTTTCAAAGTAATTATACAATGAGTTAGAAGAATCACATTCTAATATAACACATAACAACTTTCTGAGCCAGCTTTATTAATAAGTTTCACCAAACAGGCACAGCTGACATTCGAAATTTGAACATTTCAAAATAAATGAAGATCCAGGTGAAAAGAGGTCAAATGCAACGGAGAAGGTCGCATACCCACTCTGTTTAGACGCGGCGACTTGACCGCGAAAGGATTTTGGGCTAATCCGTTTGAAACTTGATTATTACCAATGAAACGCTACACACTACAGAGAAAACGGATACGGATCTTTGGATTATTTCACAGACTTTGACGTTTTCTACTTACTGAACTTATCTGACAATTACAATTCTATCACAAAATCTACTGCATCACTTACCTTATCACGCAGAGTATTAACTACCACTAGTTTATGTCCTCCTAGTCAATAAATAACCACCTTTCAGTAAGACAAAAACACCATAGCAATATCTTACACGCCCTCGTAAAAGGATTAAAAGGAATCGTTTGAGGCTTCAGCATTTCGGTACTGTTAAGCTAGCGGTACTAATTTCAAGATAACGGTACCAAGTTACTTGCAAACATGCATGCGTATTAGGGGTGATTTAATTTGCATCCAAGTGTAAAATGTAAGGATTTCGGGTAAGCTGGTAATCGCTTGATGAGACAGACTATCTGATTGGAGGTAGCGATGGCGTTTGCATAAATTAAGGGTTTATCTCAGGAAGCTGAAACCCAATTTATTTACCTACTTATCTATCTATTCCTGTTATGTAGTAGATAGTTAATTATAATGCCTAAAACAAGTCTGCCGCTGTGAAATTGTCTCTAGGGAAACCTACCAATTAAAACTTAAATTGCTGGAAGTGTAGTCTTTTAAACGATGCGATCACTATTCGCTCCACCTTCCAATCTCCTCTATCTCTATTCTCCTCTACCTATATGCCTCTACTTACCTATCTCTATTCTCTCTATATTTTTGATATTGTTAAATACCGAAATTCATACGTTCAGTCACTATTTCTTGAAAACGCATATCTGGGATCACGAGAAAGAATTGGATGACATTTTTAGTTAGTAAGAGGCAGTCCAGGCAGGGCAGGAGGAGCAATTTGATGTTTAACCACCACAAAAAAGAAGTCAATGAAATAATGCGAAGAGCTCAACAAATAAAAAACTACTGGAGTATAACGCTAATGGATGAATTTTTGATAATGACCCTTTATAGTTTCACTGATAGTTCGTCAGTATTATTATATAATGTCAAATCCAGTCGAATTCACAGCTTGTAATACCTAACTAACCTACATATATAAAATTCCCAGAAAAAAACCGACTTAAAGAGAGACGGTTTCGCAGATAGGTTAGGTAACCTATCTGCGAAACCGTCTCAAGGACATTGCAGACTAAAAATAAAACTGAATTATTCAGATTCTTAAATTAAGGAATGATCCAATCTAACAACTTACTCATCATAAACGGGCTAATGTATCTAATGGCTGAAATGGCTCAGATGGTCAACTCATTACTAAGAGCCATAATCCTACGTATTAATAAACAATGCCCAAGTTATCGTAATCTTAAACGGTTCTTTAAACCCCATAGGCCAGTGGTTCCCAAATCTTGATCCAAATCCGGGGGCAAGCTAGGACTTCTGGTTCACGGGACTGTCTCCAGGGTTGTGGGACTGTCTCTGGGTTCGCTGGAGTGATTACAGGATCGCTAGACTGACTTGCAAGGGCACCAGGGTCCTGAAACACAAAGGGCGTGTGAAAACAGGGTAGTTTTTAAAATGTCACTTACGGGATATCTTCCGTGATTATTATTTATTTTGAGTTCCCGATATTTCGACGCTGTTGCAAGCGCCATGATAGTCTAAAACAGTAGTTTTTATAAAGTTTTTTTTCTTCTGCTTTTTAAAACCTTTCCACATTCTGTCATTTTGTTGATTCTCCTGTCTTCAAAATCCGTCTCTACGATGTGATGCTACGCGTGCAACGTACAGGTATCTTTGTCTGTCACCCAGCATTTTCTAATTATGACGCCGAGACAAAATACTAAATCAGTAAATGTGCAGAAAATTGAAAAAGTTTTAGAACCTCTGTCACACGCAGGCTATCTCACTGACCCATACCGGTCGAACATGATAAATGTTATCCTACATAATCTGCTTATGGCTATTTACCCAGAGAACTTAGTCCTATTTCACTAACTAAACAAAATTAAAACATACTTGGATTTTGAGAGGTCTAAGCCTATCGCCGCCGTGAGGACTCGTCGGTGCTCTGCCAAGCGTGACCGTGCCAGGGCGATCTTCACAGTGGTGACACCCAGGCGTTTCCTCCTTTCTCATAAGTCACAGGTACCTCCCGAAACTTCCGTGTCCGGTTTGGACCTGCGTCATGTGGTAGGTCAGGACGCCGTAACGCCTGTCACTCCTCAAAGGGGGGTCTTACCGCCGCTATTGCGGCGTGCCCGGACGAAGGTCGCGACAGTCGTCCCCTCCATACTGCCCTGAGATCGCGTCGGAGCTCTTCTCGCCGCGCCTCGACTTCTCGAGGCAGCTGGGATACGCCCCGGGTGCGCCTCCACGCGCCGTTCATAGACGCTCTGGAGAGCAGTCGCCTCCAGATCCCAGGCAATGTCCTCCCTCCGTCCCACTCGCTGTGGTGGACGCCCACGGCGAAGGACGTCGCAAGACGATCTCCGGCCACCATAGGCGCGGTCATGCGGGCGGCGAGTAAAGGGCAACTCGCTGTCCGACCATGGACCATGCCCGGGTCGACGGGCGCGTCGTGTTTCACGCGCGCCTCAAGAGTGTCAGCATAATGACGGGGCTTACCGTGACCCCGGAACGTAAAGGGCTATTGAAGGACACCGTGGATTTTAGTTAGTACAAGTCTAACAGTCCCTCCCGCCCTGCCCGGGGTGGGAGGACTCATTTGATGACTTTACCAAGAAAAAAAAAAAGAAAAGTCTTTGTTATTCCGAACTAATGTGGTCAACTTTAACACTTTATATCTCGGAAACCTGACACTTTAAGGGGGTAGGTGTCTTAATATTTTTTGTTATTGATGTCAGCTATCGATTTATAAAGGTTTCGTGGCTGGCCACGATTTTGAAAAAAAATCAAAATGGCGGCAGTAGGTATGCCACAAATCTTCAAACCCCTTTTGTAGAGATATGGTAATTAAGCCTTAATGGATAGGATATTAAGAAGCTGTGTGCACTTAAGCTAGCTGGTAGATCAGTCGCAATACAAGTTTTCATAAAACTTTTAGTAGTCAAGGGCAATTTCCATATTATAACGCCCTGATCGTCTGACCGCTCACACTTTTGGCCAACTAAAAAATTGCAAGTGCAGGCTCTTAATGTAATTGAGCATTTTGCATAATTAATGTACAAATCAGCAAAAGCAATACCTTAACAGGAAAGTGATAAGGTACCTTATTTTTCTACTTAGTTTAGTTACTAAATCTGTACAAAAAGGTCTAAAGAAATTACTGCCTCATTTGTTGACTGTACATAGATTACCTACCCAGAATTAGTAAATATTAGCTGGCATATACAGGGTGAATTTTTCAACTGGGCGTGGATGGCTACTTTTGAAACTATGAGGAATATCGAAAAACGTTGAAAGGAGTCTCGAGGCCGATTTTGACGAAAACTAAAACTGCATCATTGGATTTTAGAAAAATCCAAAATCCTGGTCAGGAATCGAACACGTTGATTTTGAAAAAAAAATCACACCCTGTATTATTATACCATTCGATAGTGTTGCTAATAAGGATCAAATTCTGGGAAGTAATCATATACGACAAACTTAAGGAAAACGTATAATTACAAAAAAACTGTTTAATCTTCAAGGCAAAGACTGTATTTGAAACATAAGTTACCGTTTCTTCTTTAAAATAATGCTATTTTTAGTTCAACTCAATAATGTCGTATTGCTAAGTACAGTGGGATTGTTGAAACGTCAAACCCAGTGAGGCATTGAGAACAATGAAATTTTATAATTTCGATGATGAGAGGGGAGACGAGATGTAAAGTAACATGGAAAATAGCAATTTCATAAAATATAGCCATTTCCTTAAGTTTGCCATATATGATTACTTCCCAGATTTTGATCTTTATTAGTAACACTATCGAACGGTGTAATAATACAGGGTGTGATTTTTTTTCCAAAATCAGCGGGTTCGATTCCTGGCCAGGATTTTTGATTTTTCTAAAATCCGATGATGCAATTTTAGTTTTCGTCAAAATCGGCCTCGAGACTCCTTTCAACGTTTTTAGATATTCCTCATAGTTTCGAAAGTAGCCATCCACGCCCAGTTGAAAAATTCACCCTGTATATGGCTTCATATTTGATGAACAAAAAATATTATTAACTTATTTGCGCAAACGAAAGCTAAGAAACATGCAAAACACAAAAAATAGCAAATAAGTTATGTAACTAGAGTTTAAAGTAAGAACTAGGTACATAAATGCTGGTTGACATAATGGACCCTACACACAACACAAAACCGCACATGTTTATTGAACGTTTGCGAAAGTTGTCGACATGTCGCCAAGGTGTTATAATAGTATTGGTGTGTAGGCCACATTATACGTAAAAAATATTTAACTGCCCAACAAATATTTCTAATTATACGTACCTATATTGTTACACAGCGAAAGTCCAACTACTATAATGATATTTAAACACATATAGTTAGTAGTTCGACACCCCACTTTAATAATCTTGATATTTTTTGCTTGTAGGTACTTGTAAGGGGGTTGAATAACTACCCACATTTTGCTCGTCAAAGAAAATTGTGCGTGTGCGTCACGGGGTGGTCAGTCATTTACTTGTATGTAAAGATAAGTTTACCGCAAGTTTACAGAAATTTGATGGTCATAAAGTGTTGAGCGATAAACTGGGCACTGCCATAGAATAAAAAAATACAGAAGCGAAACGTCTTTTTAGAATGAAAAGTACAGTTTTGAAACCAGTGCGCCTGTTTAAAGAATGAAAAATGACTGTGTTGTTCTCTGACATTGTGTGGTTGTATTGTAGTTGTATCTTATTTCGCTTGTTATATTTGGATTCCTTCAAATAGTGAGCTAGCTTGCTGCCGACTCAACGAACCTTTTTGTAGGCCCATCTCTTAGCACCACAGAATACCTGCAACTATCTGGCTGAGCGAAGTTACTGGCCGTGGTAGGAAGGCGCGCGACCATCATCTTGACGGAGTCCGATGCCAAACAGTATTTACTGTGTTCCCTCGGTGCGCAGTTCCTTCTGTGTGACCTCGCTCCATCTTAGATCTCATTTTTGTTTTAACCTAGAAGCATAAACGAAACACTTTATAAGTCTAAATAAAGAAATCAAAAGTCATTCATTCAAATTAGGCTGATTTATCAGCACTTTTTAAAGGTCAATTATTACATTAGACAGTTCCCCAAAGCAACCCCTCTTCGACACTTCTCATTGTTTTGGCTGGGAAGAAGAAATGGCGGAACATACCCCAGAAGAAAGTGTGCCAAAGACCAGGAGAAAACAAATTGCATATTAACAAAAATAACCAAAGATTTCATGCTCACCAGCACTTGACTAGCGCTTACATACATTAGATTAACGAGACATACAGTGCACTAGTTGTTGTTGGAACTTAACAATGTATTTTTATAAAATTGACAAAGTTTCATACAAACTTTCATCCCCTATTTTATCCCGTTTGGGTAGAATTGATCAAAATCCTTTCTCAGCGGATGCCTACGTCATAACATATACCAGCATGCCAAATTTCCAGCCCGATCCGTCCAGTGGTTTGGGCTGTGCGTTGATAGATCATTATGTCAGCAAATCACCTTTGAGTTATATGTATATTTAGATTGGAAACTGATTAGGTAATCAAGTTTCGCTTCTCTAGAATATTTTAGTCTATGTCCCTGGGCAAGACCTCAGGGTGTTTTCCTGGCTTACGCGAAACATAAAGTTTTTATCGCATTTTGCGTGTTGCGTCCATGTAATACAGTTTTATGTTCACTATAATCTAGTTTGGATGTATTTCCTCTGTGTTTTACTTATTCAGTATCAATATACATTAAAAGGAAGAAATTAAAGTTTTAAGACTCGGGTATTTGATTGGCCTGTTGGTCTAGTGGTTAGTGACCCTGACTGCTATGCCGGGGGTCGTGGATTCGATTCCTCGGATTTGTAAAATTTACAATATCAGTAATATTCACTTCATGATAAATATCAATTAACTTACAGTATCATTGTGGAACATTAGCACACAAAGTATCACTTTCAGCATCACACACACACACACACTTGGATTCTCCATTACATATCACATAGAATAAACACGACACCAATTAAAACACGTCTTAACTCTACGAGCAGTTGCAGCGTAATGACCACGACTACGGGGGTACATCTATTTTTATAAACTTTAGAATTCTACCCCTTCCAACAAAGTCTACCGCCATAATTAACCAATAGCAGATTGTAATACATTTTAGTTAAATAACTAATACTAAACAAATCAGTAGAACCTTTTTAAAACTTGATTACATAATTTATTTAATATTTGTTGTGTAACCTTAATTTAATTTAATTTATAATATTTGACCATTAACGGATTTGTTCGGAAACCAGTTAATCATTTTTTTTTAAATAAATTAATATTTTTAAAAACATAAGGGCTATTATACACAGTCATGATGCAAGTTTGACTACATTGCATTTATTCTTTGATTGCGGGCTATTAGTAGTAGCATTTTTAATATAAATCGAGAAAGTTTGTTTTTAAATAACAATGTGGTCAGACTTACACGTCTAAATAGGGGCTTAATATACCACGCAGAACCAGTGCGGGTTGATACATGTCAATGTTTTCGGTTTTTTGGTTCTAGGACAATGCCGATTTCCTAATGATGTTTTCACACACTGGTTTGAGAAAAAAAAACAAACTCTTGTATATTCAGTGACATACGTTATAACATTTCTATCACAAAAAGCCATAAACATTTTATATAGATGTCCAATCCCCGCTCTTCTTTGTTTACAAAGTTGATTGGATTCGTGCCTTTTTTATTTACTTATGCCATAGTTGTTTTTAATTTAATAGAATAGTACGGAGTGGTTCGTGCAATGTCTATTAACAATCTATCGTATGAAACAGAAAGTAGGCATTAGTGCGATCGTGCATGGACTAAATTGTTGAACGAATGAACGTTTTTAGAGCTCGCTTACGTTTTAAGGGGAACGCTCCAATCAGCACGCGAAATTCAAAATTTCTTGCGTTTTTTTGCAATTTGCAGGCCATTGCTGGATTTTATGTTGATTAAAATATTATTCGCGATTGTAAGACGTATATAGTTACAGAATTATAATCATGAAAATCACCAATACAACCCTCAAAGTTCATAAAACCCGAAGACCAAAAAAAAATACAGAAAAAGTCATTCCTAGAGTTTTACATTTAGACATTCACCTTAAGTAGGAACGTCTATTGTGGAGAGATTGAGAAACGTTCGGGAATCTCCGTAATTGGATTTGGTTGTGATTTGTTTGAAAATGAATTGGACGTAGTTTTCAAGTAGAATTGGGTGTCTTGTAGTAATTTAGTTTTCGAACTAAGGTAATCATACTGCCGAAGCTATGGCCATAG
This sequence comes from Agrotis ipsilon, assembly GCA_028554685.1. Lineage (NCBI taxonomy): Eukaryota > Metazoa > Arthropoda > Insecta > Lepidoptera > Noctuidae > Agrotis > Agrotis ipsilon. The sequence continues at coordinate 11,939,443 of CM052965.1, forward strand.
AACCGTTGGTGTTTCTTAACGTTGCCCCACACTAGGAATTTCTCCTGTGTCGTGGGTAACAAACATCGAAACTTACATTCACAAACGCCCAGACCCGGAACGACTACTTGTAGATCATACAAATATTTGCTACGTGCGGGAATCGAAACAGCATCTCTCAGCGAAGCAGCCCAATCGCTCAGCTACTACGTTAATCGTGCCGTCAATTGCCGACAATGTAAAGGCGCTCCCTCACGGGGAGCATTCGCATGTAATGTAACATTTTAGATTCAACTTTGAGCATTACATTACAATACTACTCCCCTGACGAGCATCCGTGTACATACAGTATAGATTTGATAAGAGGTGCAGATTGTGATGCTCGATTGTCTTCCGTTACTAAAGTAAACTGGAACTTTGACAATTTCAAATTGACAACTTTCAAGGAAAAAAATAGTTCCTTGTTCGCTTTCGCACACCAGAGGCGCTGTTCCATTTTTTCATACAAGAAACGCTGTAAATACTGGAATGATGCTGTAAAGTAAAAGAGTGAAAACTCGTGTTAGGGGTATATAGAGTCCAAGCATTAAGCACAGTGACGGGGTCGCGGGACTCATACCATCACCGTGACCCCGGAACATAAAGGGCTACTGAAGAACACCGTGGATTTTAGTCAGTACAAGTCTGACAGTACCTCTCGCCCTGCCCGGGGTGGGAGGTCTCATTTGATGATTTTACCACGTAAAAAAAAAAAAAAAAAGGGGTACTGTAACGTTACATTACATGTGAATGCTCGCGATGAGGGAACGCCTTTATGTAATTCCTTACATTGTTCACAATACAATGCAAAATAAAGCTCTCATGTAATATTTTAAATAACTTAGACGTTACATGTTTGCACTAAATAACACGTTAAGTTAACGAGTAGTTCCAGTTTTACGATTTGTCTGCATAAGTCTAAGTTACTGCACGTTTATGTGAACTGCTCACTGCTCGTAAAGTTTTAGTTTTAAAGGAAATTGCAGTGGTTTTAAAAAGAATTTAATTACAGTTTAGGGCAGACTAGTATTTTTGATGTGAATTTTTTAACTGGGCGTGGATGGCCATCTTCGAAACTGTGAGGAATATCAAATAACGTTGAAAGGAGTCTCGAGGTCGATTTTGACGAAAACTAGAACTGCATCATTGGTTTTTAGAAAATTCAATAATACTGGCCAGGAATCGAACCCGCTGATTTTAGAAAAAATCACCCCCTGTATTATTACTCCATTCGATAGTGTTGCTAATAAGGATCAAGTTCTGGGAAGTAATCATATACGGCAAACTAAAGGAAAACGTATAGTTTAAAAAAAACTGATCCATCTTCAAGGCAATGACTATATTCGAAACATAAGTTAACCGTTTCTTCTTTGAAATAATGATAATTTTTGTTCAACTCAAAAATATCGTATTGATGAATACAGTGGGTTTGTTGTGAGTTCAAATTCAGTGAATTAGTGAGAGCAATGAAATTTTATAATTTGGAATCAATTATGGCACAGTAGAACATAGTAACATAGAAAAAAAATGTAACCGCCTTCAAAACCAACCACTAAAAAAGAGTAAAATAACCTACAAAATAACTTTTCTTTCGGAAGTCGGTGGTTTTTTTTTTCATTGTCTTTTTTGTCACCGACTTCCGAAAGAAAAGTTATTTTGTAGGTTATTTTACTCTTTTTTAGTGGTTGGTTTTGAAGGCGGTTACATTTTTTAAAAAAAAGCTTTTATTTTACTCTTTTTAGTTTAAATATTCAACCCAAATTCTTGTCAAATAGGTACATCATTTTCTTACATGTGCACTACAATTTTGTAATCCGTAGCACCGGTAATAACATCGCTCATGTACAAAATTAGCTAATAAAATTCCCTATCTCAAAAACTACTGAACCGATTTTGATGAAACTTGCAGTGTTCCCTCAGTTGAACGATACCTAGTATAACAAAAAAAGGATGACTTAAATCGGACTTGTAGTTCCGGAGATAAGCGAACACAAACTAAATCAGTCGATGCCTACTCCTTACAGTTAAGGAGTTGTACCTTCCATCATCAGCTCAGCTACATGAGATTATAATTACCATACGCAAATACTTAAATTACTTCATAATATTTGCGAAAAACTATATGTGGGCCTATACAATTTGAGGGTTGCCCTCGATTTCTCCAGGATCTAATCATCAGATCTTGACTTGGTGAATATGGGACCACTCCGAAAGCATCTCCTTTCGAATAAAAAAAGAATTTAGAAAATCGGTCCACAATCGCCGGAGTAATCGCGTAACAAACACACAAAAAAAAAAAAAAAAACATACAGTCGAATTGATAACCTCCTTCTTTTTGAAGTCGGTTAAAATAGCAATTTCATGAAAATCAGCTATTTCCTTAAGTCTCTATCAAAAGTCTACACGTCCATTATTACATAGGCATTTAACCTACGTAATTATGGCCTTTGTCACTAAAATTTTCAACATCCATCTCATTATCGAAACTTGAAGTTATTTCTTATCAAGTCATAAAAGTAAATAAGTAAGACATTTTTGTTCCACAGACAAGCATAAGCTAAAACAATTCTATTACTAAAGTGATGACGGAATCTGAATTTTGGACGTTTTTAAATAATAGGTAACTAAATGTTAATATACAGACACGGCATAAGTGTACATGTAAAAAAAAGAAATGATCAATAGAAAAAGCAGTAGTCCAATCCACATAATCCCTCCCCGAAACAAAGTAATAACATCACCCACCAAAAAAAAAAACATTCAACCTACATTATCTGTAACCGCCACCTCTCTTGTTTATGGTGCGTAACAAGCAATAAAAATTGGGTCTATGGGACCCTATCGTTTTGCAATCTCCCTGTCGGCCCAGCGCGCCTTGATGAACTCCCTAAGACTTTATATTTGTCTATAAAATGTTTTTATGATCCACACACGTCTTAGATATCTTGGTTTTTGGTGCAAGCGAGGGCGAAGCTATAAAATATAGCTTAACATATTATTGTGTAGCTGAATCAATTTGATATAATTCGACCAAGAAAATCATGTCAGAATTATATAACTCTGTTCCTCAAACCAATATTAATTGTGATATAGCATGGGTAAAAGATAGACAAAAAACAATATAAAGATTTGTAGACATGATAAAATCCCACTAAAAAAAGAATGCCAATTAATCCTCTACTAAACAATTGCATTTTTTTTTGTTGTGCAATCGGTTCATAGGATAATGTTGTCAGGTGGTTAATTGAAACGTTAACGACATCTAGGTAAGTACTAATTCACATACCTACCTAAATTAATGTATTCATCATCATCATCATCATCATCTCAGCCATAGGACGTCTACCTCCCCTTTTGATCGCCACAAGTACCGGTTGGAAGCGACCTTCATCCAGCGTCTTCCGGCGACCTTCATAAGGTCATCTGTCCATTAATGTATTACCTGAAATTAACCTATCTATAGTATCGCCTCGCATCATCCAGTGTGTCCAAACCTAGACACAACTTTGATCGTCACGTCCGCCCACCCGGTCAGCGAAAGTAATGACTCGTAAAGCTACTGAGCGGTGTAAAATAGACGAGCACAGGTAAAGGACCTCTGTACCTACGCTATATAAAGTTTTAGTATAGCTTTGTGTGGGACAGTAGGCTGTAGTTATGATGTATGGTGAAATAAATAGTTTTCAATTTCATTAAGGTGTTAGAAGAATTTTCCGTGGAGTGGTCCGTTTTCTTGCAGAAAACTTTCTTTGTGTCAGAAGTGGGAGTGTGTTTGTAATATGATCAAGGAGACAGCCTTGTTCAGGATTAATCAATTTTTAATAGGTATTTGTAGAATATATCTTGGAACTAAGTTTCAAAGTTAATTTGTGCCCAATGGTGTCCTAGAAAATAAAGGGCATGTGAGGGAACAGGGTGGTTTTTAGTCACTAAGAGTCTGACAGTCCCTTCAACGGGAGGACTTATTTCTTTTTTTGGTAAACTTTGCCCCACACTAGGAATTTCTCCTGTATCGCGGGTGCGTTTGTAAATATAGAAACTCACATTCACAAACACCCACCCATCCGGTAAAACTAATTGCAGATTATACAAATATTTCTGACTTTCCAACCTAGAAAAATGGGTAGAAAATAGGTAAGGTATAAAATTTAGTGTACATATATCAATCACAGCACGACTCTTCTACCTTTAAGACACGGTTAGCAATATGGCTGAGCGATCGAGCAAGCTGCGCACGTGTCGCCAGTCGCCACACAGTTCTGACGCAAACTCCCTTCATTAGTATTTAATTTCTGATTTTGATCATCTACTTTTGTTGTTGACTGTATAGTGACAGCACATCGACCTATGTCAATCTGTCAAATTTCTTTAGCCAATAAATTTTCAACCTTATCAAAATACTGGAAGGATAATATTAGATTGGTAAAATTTGACAGATTCGGGTAGGTTGAGCTGCTGGCGTCTGTTACTAAACTTCATCTTTTTCAACCCTTCTGGAATACCAAGTCCGATGTTATTTACCCGCTATTGTTAAAAACAAAACAAAAAAAGTTTCAACTTTCAACCCCATTCGTCTAAAATATTTAATAACTCAAACTGAATTCTAAACACTTTACAATTTACCTTTATCAAAACAGAATTAGCCAAGTGAATTAGGTAAGGGACGAAAGTTCCATTCTTTGCAAATCTTTTAAAAAATCTCTTCCCTATGACAAAGGGTCAGATTTAGATTAGGGGGTGTGTCAGACCCCCGGTGCGACGCAAAATTAGGCAAGTCAGGGGCAAATTAAAAAAGAAATCAGGCGAAAGTTAATTTCGAAAGTTTTAATTACGTTTATTTTAGTCATCAGGCAATTCTGCGTTAATTAATTTGGGAAGAAAGTGATGTTTTTTTGTGAATTGTGCGTAGTAAGGAATATTGTCCTTTTCAATTTATTGTTTGGTCTTACAATTGGGTTGAGACAGCAATTGTTAAGATTGGATCTGTTTTTTCTTCAGTACAATGTATTGTTTCCAGACGAATAAGTTCTTTTTTAATAGACTTTCATTAGAAATAATTCTAATGGGCTGTTTCTAAGAATCCGTTTTATTTGTCGGCCAATAGGCGGCATGTAATCAAGGACTAAGCGATGTTTGAGTTCCTTGCGCGCCTCTGGCCTCATGGAGCAGATGATAATCAAACTGCCGGAGCTCTATAGTGTCAAGCTTGTCGGGCCTCGCAGCCGTTTGTAAAGGTAACCGTAGCCCTGGAACACAAACGGCAATTGAAGGAATGGTTTGTGACAGAGTCTGAGAGTCTACGGCTCCACTTAGGGCGGGAAGTCTCATTTGATGATTTTACCACCCCAAAAAATCAGTATCCACTTCTTCGATTTAACTTCTATGCTCTAATCAGTAGGTACCTAATCATATTCAGGAATTAAAAAATTAAGAAATAATCGTAGATTTATAAAAAGCTACTTTGTTTATAGGTTATTTTACGTTCAGATTAACATCTAAAGCCTTCCACTATGTGTTTACCTATTCGCGATCTTAATTAAGGACGAGTTAAAAACCGAGCGAGATGAGAGCTAAGATAACTTGAGTCTGCTAAGTGTGGAGAGTCCTTAATTGCGCCTTTTACACCTTGTTCGCTTGTTCCGAGTGTCGAGTGCTTCCACTCTCTCGCGTACTAGTCGAAAACGCCTTAACTTTGGACAGGATTTTGTGATACTTATATTTTTGTTTGCTTAGTTTTGACTCATGTTTTAATTACCTACGAAAAGCTGTCTTACACTTAAATTGATGATCTTGGCTGGTTAAACATACATTTTTATTAAGTACGCTTTTACATTGCTGCCCTGGGATCTGGAGGCGACTGCCCTCCAGCAGCGCGTCTATGAATGGCGCGTGGAGGCGCAGCGCCGGGGCGTATCCCCGCTGCCTCGAGAAGTTGAAGCGCGGCGGAAAGAGCTCTGGCGCGATCTCAGGGCAGTATGGAGGGCACGACTGTCGCGACCGACGGCCGGGCACGCCGCAATAGCGGCGGTAAGACCCCTCTTTGAGGAGTGGTTGAAGAGACGTCACGGCGTCCTTTCCTACCGCATGACGCAGGTCCTCAACGGACACGGATGTTTCGGGAGGTACCTGTGTCTGATGAGAAAGGAGGAAACGCCTGGGTGTCACCACTGCGAAGATCGCCCGGAGGACACAGTCGAGCATATGGTGCAGGATTGCCCCGCTTGGGCGGAGACCTCTCGCGCCCGGCATTGGTTGCGGCCATGCTGCGGAGCGAGACGGAGTGGGAAGCGGTCGCCTCGTTCTGCGAAGCAGTCATGCTCGCGAAGGAGGAGGCGGGCCGCGTGAGAGAGAGGACAATGTCCTCCCTCCGCCCCATAAGCGGTGGTGGACGCCCACGGCGTCGGACGTCGCAGGACGATTTCCGGCCACAGTAGGCGCGGGCATGCGGGTGGCGAGTAAATGGCAACTCGCTGTATGACCATGGACCATGCCCGGGTCGGTCTGTTCCACGCGCACCTGTAAGAGCGTCAGCATAATGACGAGGCCCCCTCTCAGAGGGCTAAAGCCTGCCAGCGTCGCGGGTTTTATACCATCACCGTGATCCCAGAACATAAAGGGCTATTGAAGGACACCGTGGATTTTAGTCAGTACAAGTCTGACAGTCCCTCCCGCCCTGCCCGGGGTCCCGGCCTCATCTGATGATTTTACAAAGTAAAAAAAAAATAAAATACGCCTTTACGTTAGCCCTCCATAATAATTATATAACTCTTGTATGTAACCCAAGTGCATCTACAAATAATTAAACTCACATTCACAAACAGCCAGATCAGAAAAAAAACCGCTACCTAGTAGATATTTTTGTTCAGGACAAGAATGAAAATCACGACATGCAGGGCAGCGGTCCATCGTGCCAGCATTGGTGCTTGTATAAACTTATCTGACTGCTAACACTAGGGCAACGGGAAATGCCGTCGATAATCGCGTTAAAAGACTTATAAACGAACATTTAAATACTATTATCGGGAAAATCAACGGGAAATTCCGTCACTGTGGCCGGGCTATAAGAGAAAACGTTTCGGAGCAACGTTTCGCGTAACTACAGGCCAGCGTAGCCTATTATTTTAGCACTTTCAATACTAGAATGTAGCTGACTAACACAACTATGATAAAAAGTATAGCAATATAACTGAGTCCTTTATTTTACGTTTGTCAATTAACGTCTTTTTTTTTACCACACTAGAAATTTCCCCTGTGCCGTGGGTGCGTTTACAAACATAGAAACTCACATACACAAACACCCAGACCCGGAACAATTACTTGTAGGTCATACAAATATTTGTTCCGTGCGGGAATCGAACCCGCGACACGCTGCGCAGCAGTCGAACGCTCAGCCACATTGCGCCAATCGTGTTGTCGTTGAACAAACGTGTATAATGGAAATAAACGACAATCCCATATCCGCACTCCCGCTGTCAAACAAAACAAAAACAAAAGCAAATCGTTCCCAGAATTATCAAGTTAAAAAGTCAGCCATTTTAAATAAAAGACAGTAGCCGGTTTCCTACATGATTTAGAGCTCATATTCTGTAGTTTGAAGCAGAGACGATTTTTTAAATTCAGTGAACGCTGTTATAATATTTCATTTTTATGGGCGAACGCGTCTGGTGATGCGTTTGAATCTAACCCTGGAAATGGTTGAAATGGCAGCATTATCTTTCGAAGAAATAGTTCGCATACAACCACGATGTAATAGTTTTTATATTAATGTTGTTTTTACTTGAATGGAGAGAGTGGATACTAAAACTTAACAACTTAAGTTAAAACAGGACGTGGTCTGTTTCGGATGTAAAATTCCAATAAATTAAAGGAAACTAAAGTTAGTTGATGGTATTTGAAAAGGAAAGGCGAGATTTTAACACTATATCTCCTCCTATTCCAGGCTGCTGTTGAGAAATTTCGAATGGAAAACCCAAAAACAATTTTTGCCCGAAAAATAAAAAAAAACACGTTCAGCGGTCTCGCTCGTAATGTAATACTACAAATAGGAAACAGGTTCACCATCATCATCTACCTCCTCAGGTCACCCACTATTGGGTTGGGTATTGGCTTCTCTATTCATGTTCCCGTGCCGACCTCACATATACCCGCTATCGCTATAATATTGCCTGCCCATCTCATCGCGGAGTGACCAACACTGGTCTTTAAAGTTCGTAGACGCCATTCGGCCACTGTTTTACCACTGCCACTGCTCTACTCCATTTGAGTTTCATTATTCGAATTCCAAAAAAAAATAAAATAAAAAAAAAACTTAATGACGTTGACTTTTTAAAAGTGGAAATAGAAATTGAATTTCCAGTCACCTTTTAAATATCACAAACCACAATTCTAAGTATCAAGCGCTAGACTTTTACATAGACGCAAGCAATTTCATCTACAAACGAAACGTTTCTAGCACATTTTTATGCGACGACGTAAATAAAATTACAATTTTCAATTCAGAATCGTCATAACGCGATGCAGTATAAGCTACGTCTAAATTTGTGAAGAGAGCAGTCGACAACATTTGGTCGGTCCCCAAGCACTCGGCAAAAGAGGTGTTTACATGTATTTTATACCGTGGGGCCCTTATCAAGTCACAAGTCGCTACGTTCGCGCCGCCGCCGCGCCGGCGTCGTCAACCTTCGGTTGCATTTACTTGTGTAAACTTAAAGACCGCTTTCGACTTTACGCGCCCATATTCCACGTGAAAATTGAAAAAGTTTATGTTACGACCTTTTTTTAACATCTCTGAACGGAATACGGACTTTAATTGATGTACCCGAGACTGTTACTCCAAGTACTGTTGCATTCATGAAAAAGTATAAAATGTACGTTCGTGTTTCGTAATTACGTTCTATGAATGTAATTTAGTATTCTAATTATGTTTTTAATTGAAGGGGAGGGAGGGGAGGTTTTAGTGTTTTACCTGGGGTCGCCTCTTTAGAATAGCATAGGTTTTAAATGAAAGAATGATTTTTAAAGTGACTCAGTAACTATGACTTCAGCAGCTAAACATTTTAGTATCAATAAAACGGTACCTAGTTTTAGATTTTCGGTTGCTTGCCAAATATCTATTCTTGAATCATAAATTCATCATCGTTGTTTTATTTTATACTAGCACAACCTATGACATTGCTTGCGAACTTTATCTACAACACGAATTCCCAAAAAAAGGAGTGTTATTCAATCGTAAAACAATTATCTAACTCACTCAAAGTTGGCATTTAAATACTTTTGTGAAAAAAAATTGACATTTAATTTGGAATTTCTTAAATTGCCTCTCACATACAAAATTTTATAGGTACTAAAGAGAACTGGCAAATACTAGAGCGCATAACAAAAAAAAAAAAGAAATCTCTTAACACATCAATCCCCACCATTCGTTTTACCCGTATGTAGTGACGGACGCCAGACTTCTAACTTACTTACAGCCAACCAAACACGTCTATGACTCGTATATAAAATTCAATCTGTTAAGAGCGCCTGTTATACTTCAGTTTGCATCAACGTCCGTCCGTGGGGCTAGCAATCATCCTAATGGGCCCGCCTGGATCAACTTGCAGACCGAATTAGTTCTTTTCAAACTACCCTCCATCATTGAATTGAAAATGTCCAGACAGTGCTATATTAAGTGTTAGTTGGATGTGTAGTTTTTTGGGGCTGTTATTTAGGTCTTTACGATGTAAGCTTGTAAATACGGTTTAAAAATAATAATGTTTGGCGCACGTTGTGTCAAGGGTTCGATCCCCGCACGGTACAAATATTTGTATGCTCTACAAGTAGTTGCTTCAGGTCTGGGTGTTTGTGTATGTGAGTTTCTATGGTTCTAAACGCATCCACGATACAGGCAGAAATTCCTAGAGCGGGGAAACGTTCTTTAAAAAATAAATAAAACGAAAAATATTGCCATCATGGTGGTTGGTGCGGCAAGAAGTCAGGTTATGATTTTATGGATGAGGGTGCTGATAAAGAGTATGTCAGATGGAATTCCGTAACAAACAGCGACATTGCTAACAAAACAATTATTTAAATTTTGAAATGGAGAATTACTACACAGACATTCCATGGGTTGAAAACCCCTTTTTTTAGAAAATCATCAATTAAGGTGACACTCATGAGACTAAGAGACTGATAAGTATGAATGTTGATGGATGGAGAGGAAGAGGAAGGCCAAAGAAAAGACGGATGGATTGTATAAGGATATGAAAGAAAAAAGAGTAACTTATATTATGAGTTGTGATAGGGGGGAGAATGGAAGAAAAAACGTATTGCGCAGACCCCAATTAGGTAAAATGGGATAGGGGCAGGAAGATGATGATGATCAATTAAGGTGCACCCGCCCTAAATCTTCTTCAATTACCCTTTGTATTCTAGGGTTGGGTTGTAGTGACCTATCGAGATATCCTCGCTATCCCGGCACAGCGCACGTACACCCTATAAGTAACAGACAGACATGAGCGTTAATAATAATGTCTGTGAATAATCAATCAATTAATAGTAAATTATTAAAATCACTTTAATAATCATAAACGACGTTTAACAACCACCAGCGGTTAATCAAAGCCTATGAACCGAGTGATTATAATTTCCTTAATGGTAGTTAAAACTTGAAATAACTTAGGTCCAAATCTATAGAGCGAACTTAGACTTAGCTTTTTTTATCTTGGTAAAATCATCAAATGAGGCCAGAAAAAAAGAAAGAAAGAAAAAACATTTATTTGGCGCACAAGAGACCACGATACACACAACATTAAAATAAACACAAAGAATTGCTGTGTGTCTCACAGCTGTGTGTGGCTGCGCCAAAAAGGCCCAGTTCAGCAAAATGTCGAGCAACTAGTGCTCGACGCTGGTTTTCAACTGGGCAGGGCAGGAGGGACTGTCAGAATTGTACTGACTAAAATCTACGGTGTCCTGCATTAGCCCTTTACGTTCCAGAGTCACGGTGATGAGATAAGTCCCGCGACCCCGGCAGGCTAGCCGGTTACGCTTTATTCGAAAATTTTCTTTATTTGTACAAAGAAGTAAAGTTTGTACAAATAAAGTCTGTGATCAACTTAACATGAGAAAAACAAAACGGTTTTTTTGGGTGCTAAAACCATCAAATGAGTCCTCTTGTACAAGGTGGAACGGAAGGGACTGTCGGAATCTTACTGATTAATTGTCTATTCTGTTTATTCGGTTGCTCTTCGTATTCCAGGGCCTGCGTAGATGGTCGCGGGTCTTATACCATCACCGTGACCCCGGAACATAAAGGGCTATTGAAGGACACTTGTTGATGACACTGCTTATCACGCGTTTTTAGTTCTTTCATCGTACATCATCCATCTGCGCGGATATACGGTACTATACATTCCTTTCCCGCCACCGTTCGACCGCACGGTGTCGTGTGAGAGACACTTAAACTAACCTTTGGTATTCTACAGATCGCTTTTAGCAATAATTACTATGCCGTAAACTTGTTATAGTTAATCATAGATTAGTTAATGATAGGTTCAGTTAACTGCAGACAGAGTTGAGTGACGGGTTCAAGGGTAACGTATGATTCATAGTTAATTTGTTTTTGTTACGTAAGGTTGTTAGAAGTGGAACGTTTGTGGGGTTCCGTAACTAAAGTGTGCCAATGGGGACCAGATTGCTATAGCTCAGCTTTTTTTTCAGGCCGTTTGTCACCTGGCGTTTGCGGACGGCGAGTAATGAGGAGCTCGCGGCCAGATTAAGACTAGGCCCGGGTCAACAGACGGCGAGTGGAGAACTATGCCCGCCGCAAGGAGATGTCACCAAACTGAAGGGTAGCCCTATAATCAAACACCTGTCGGGGTCGTGAGACGTCGGCCTACGCATGTGACACTGGAATGTAAAGCGCAATTGAAAAAATGGAGTGGATTTTGAGTTAGTAAGAGTCTGACAGTTCCTGCCGCTCCACCCGGGGCGTCCCGGGGTGACCTCGTTTAATAATTGAATCTAACAAAAAAAAAGCAGCCCGTTCTTTTGACACAATATCTTCAAACCATACCTAACACAGAGAAATTTTCACAAAGTGTAGATTGTGGCCATGGCCGCTATAAGCAACAAAAAATAAATTATGTTTTTAGTTAAGAATGTAGTTGACAATCCCAAATTTGAAAAGAAATTAAGTAGTTAACAATCCCTAATTTCAACCCTAATACATTTTTTTTTCTAATATGGTTTTCGAAACTCTCCGGAAGACTCGCACTTGGCCAGTTTTTTATTACGTATTTAATAATAATAGGAGTGAAACGTTTTTTAGGTGTTAACATTAGCTGAAATTATGTGAAGGCAAAAAATAATGATGATTGATGTTCTGTAAATCACAAAAAGGTTCGTTACCTTGACTGGAAGTGTTCATTAACAAGTTTATTTGAATAGTTCTTGAAGAAACTTATATACTACTGCAACTTACAAAACCTACTTTTAATAAACTCATAGAGATATAAATGAACTCATTGGATGGTTAGCATCATAGAAATATTACGCACGGAAACCTTCTTATTTGTGACTTTCGGAAAAAAAATGTTACCAGCAGGGAAAACGTTAAATTAAAAGAAAACTAGTCAATCTTCAAGGCAATAACTGTGTTTGCAACAGAAGTTAACAGTTTCTTCTATAATTTCGAATAGATTATGGCTCCGTCGAAGTCAAGTAACATAAAAAAATAGTTTGCCGTATATGGTTAATTCACAGAATTTGATACGATCGATGTGATTTTTTTTACAAAATCAGGGGGTTCGATTCCTGGCTAGGATTATTGAATTTTCTAAAATCCAATGATGCAGTTTTAGTTTTCGTTAAAATCGGCCTCGAGACTCCTTTTAACGTTTTTCGATATTCCTCATAGTTTCGGACATAGCCTTCCACGCCCAATTGAAAAATTCATCCTGTATATGTTTGGTGCGTTTACAAGCATTGAAACTCAAACACATTATATACATCACAAACAACCGGGTTTAGGTGTTTGACACAAACACCTAGACTGATTTGTACTAATATATTGTTATTTCGTTGCTGTAAACTGATATTCAAACAACAACTACAAACCATCCTTTTAATACAAACTAAAATTACACAACTACATACATGTATCAGTTACACACGTAAAAACAGAAGACATGCAGAATATAATATTCGGAAACGCCATCTTAGACCAAAGCTCCAAAACTGAACAAGCTATTTGGCTAAAGAAGGTTTAATACCGGCGTGTCTCGGTATTCGGATTCGCTGTAATTAGATCTCAAGAATTGTTGTTATTGCAGCGATTATCTCTGAACTGCACTCTTGTCACTGAGTAGCGAATTAATGGAGTGCTTATTTGCAACTCGACGAGATTTGCATCTGATACAGCGTATTTCTTGTCTGGATATAATGTTTAACCGATTAACGGCGTTTTAACACAAGGTTCAAAGCTGAAAAAGGCACATGACAGGCTGTGTGAGATCTTTGGGATATGATAATCACAAAGTAGATTTATTGATTTCTAGATAAACATAATGACGGATACATACAAGATGACGGTTTTGTGCTCACAATAATTATTTTGGATTGGAAAATAAGTATTTAGCTGTTTACTAGTATGGATACAAATAAGCACTTGAACGTGAAGATCCGGTCACCAGCCTGCTCTACGTACAATACCTGCATTACTGGATCTCCATTTTGTTCCTACTCCATGAAATAAATGTAGCCGCACCCACATGCAGTCTTATGGCGCTTGAGGCGACTCCGACACGATATTATTCCTTTAATTACAGTTTCATTGCGCCAGTAAGCCAGACTACCGAATTAAATTGAAACAAAGGCTTTTGATTTTACTATTATTCCTGTTTTTACTTAGGTACCTAGTTTTGTGTATTATTTTTATTTATGTAATTAATATAAACTGGACGGCAATGGTATGCTTCTACTTACGACCCTTTGGAAATTACATCGGCGATGTTATATTATGTACAAGCTATCTAAGAATTCTACCCTTACTGTGACAAAGAAGACATAACACGTACCTAACAACATTAAACAAACGATAATCACCTTTATATAACAATAAAATAAAACCCAATCTCTCACGAAACGTCTTACGGCGATTTAACAACAAAAACGTGTCGCAATCAGTTGGATTCTCAAATAGTCTTTAGTGATGACCATTGTGATTATCGTTAAAGTTTATCTGTTCGCTACGGCGGTGCTACGGCGCTACGAGGTGACAAACGTGCTACGAGATTTTGGTGATCTTGGTGCGTATTACCGCAGAAGATGATTAACTTTCAAAATAACATTTTACCAATAGACAGTGAGAGCTAAAAAAAAAATAACTGTGTTTATTGTTTCAAATATTACACACCAAAATCCTGGTTGGTTTATTGAAAATATCGGGTAATTTTTTTCGAAATTGTGAGACATCATTATCATTAACTTTTTTATAGTAGGTAACATTTGTTCTTGAAATGTGTATTAAATTAAGTAAGATTGAATACACAAACTAACATTAGTGACAATGAAAATTTTAATTACCTATCTTTAAAATTTACCTACGGCCTACGGCGGCCGCGGCGGTGCTACGGAGCTAAGAGGTGTTGAACGTACTATGAGATGTAACGTACTACTCGTGCATTGACCAATTCCAACATTACCACGGAGTTTAAAAAATAATGTCCTTTATATAAACCATGTTCTGATGACACAACCAAAAACGGGTGTTAATTGACCATCTTCAAGTGATCATCGTAAGAATAGATTTCTTTTTATTTGGACCACCTTTAATCGCAAATCATTAATTGTTAAGAACGCAAAAAATAATTTAAAAATTCAATAAAATCACAATTTATATCTTGATTTTTCAGTTTTTTATTACTTTATTAATATGCTTTTGCTTATTTCATTTACACAACAAATTATAAAGTGTTCTTAGTTAGCCAGCTCATTTAACGGTGTCAAATTATCATAAAACGGACAGAAAATACTCAGAAGCCCAGTATTATGTTAGTCGCACCTGTTTTACACTTATTAACACGGTTTACGAGTGTGTTGTGTATTAGTTTACTCGCCCTTAGTTTCACACCTGGGATAAGGGACGATTAAAATATTTTAATACTAGGTTCTTAACTTCGTACTGCTGTTACCTCAGATATAGATAGACCTAGATATCGCAAGTATTACGACCAGAAAATCAAGCGTGCAATTTTTTCAAGTAGGTTAATATCAACACTTTTACAAACTACATGAAGCCGGTCTTTCGTACCTGACTACTCTGAGAAGAAACATCCTATACAAACTCAGAGGTCACTGTCTCTTTTAGGGTACTCCTTCATTTATCGACGCGGAATCGGCTTACGCCGGTCAAAATAACCTTTATGTCTACGTAATAAGCGTGTTACTAATGGTCGCGGGACTTATACCATCACCGTGACCCCGGAACACAAAGGGCTATTGAAGGACACCGTGGCTTTTAGTCAGTACATCTCCGACAGTCCCTCCCGCCCTGCCCGGGGTGGGAGGCCTCATCTGATGATTTTACCACGTAAAAAATAAGCGTGTTACTAATACCATACGCATCAGCTCGGCTCGGACGATGCGGCGCAATGCCGGCCAACGGTGAAACGAGCTGTATGCCTACAGATGATCGGCGATAAGTACAGTATTGTTTCAATACAGTAATGTGGGAGCACCCTTAAAGTCCAAATATTACATCGGTTTAGTCAAATGAGGGCCATGCAGGCTATATATGTCTGAGATGGTCTTTTGTCGAAAGCACCAGACTCAAGGTAAGAACAGGTTTTATGTGTGTTGTACGTAAACTGGGCTTTCGAAGTATTTGTTCTTGAACTATCCAGGTGTACTAAATCTGTGACAGTAAACCTTAGTTGTGGCTCTATTTGCTGACACTGAGTATTAAAATGGTACGTTTAATATTATATGCTTGTATTTTATACAGAACCCTAGTAAAAATGGATTAGAACAAAGCTTTTCTGCGTGTTTTCGTAAGCGAAATTGTTACTACAAAAATCTTCCACCATTATTAAAATTGTAGAAAAAAATATTTTTATCCAATCAGGGCGCTTGCCGAAATATCAGAAACTTAAAGAAAAACAATAAACATGCTGAATATCCCTCTTTTACGTTCTAAAACAGTGGTTTTGTAGAAAAAGATTTTTTTCGAGATGCAAAAATATTTAAAGTAGATTTTCAACTGCATCGTAAAATAAGAATGGAACCTTCTTATTTGTGACAATAGATTGATGTTCTGGTGTCTGCACATTAAAGTATATTTTCAACTAGTCTTTACGCAACTCAATACATCTACATTCGCGTGTAATGTAACATCAAAGTGCGCATTGTGATGCTCGATTGTCTTCCGTCACTGATGAAATGTTCGAAATCTGTAACCTTACAGGTGAATGCTCGCGGTGAAGGAGCGTCTTTATATTTTACATGAAGTGACTGCCTATCAGGGGAACACAACTTACCAAACTATAATTAAAAAGAAATGAAGTAAAAAAAAAAACATCAAATGTCAGTCATAAAAAAAGTTCTACGAATTCTTATCTAAAACGAAACATATTAACCTACGTTAAAACATCATGAAACCTAATTGCAAATTACGTTTTGTTGCATTTTAATTTAATTTTTTTTCATGCTTGATGTGAACACATTACGGTATGAATAATCACTGACTCACTTACATGACTCAATCAACTGAAATATTCAGTTCAGCGATAAAAAGAAATGAAATAGTTATTTTTCCTGAAAGGTGAACACAAATGTTCGCAGGTGATATTATTTCGTGATTCTTAGTTTGTGATGATGAGTCATGTAAGTGAAGTCAAAATATCCCAATGTGTAAAATTTTCCCAGTTGAATATGAACCTTCTGTTATTTTGATAAAGTTGAAAATCTATTTAAGGATACATTCGGGTAGCTTTTTATTTTATCGTGGTAAAATCATCAAATGAGTCCTCCCACCCAGGGTCGAGCGGGAGGGTCTGTCAGACTCGTACTGATTAAAATCCACGGTGTCTTTCAGTAGCCCTTTATGTACCGGAGCCGCGGTTCCCCGACAGGCATTTGGCCCTCAAAAGGGGGAGGGGCGGACTCGTCATTGTGCTGACACTCTTCGAGGTGCGCATGGAACATAACGCGTCGTCAACATGGAGATTTGAGCAGCTTAGTGTGCTGACGTTTGTACCTAATGAATATAAAGTCATATCCACCATCATCTGCTTTGACTTTCACAAACGTGTTGGGATTTGCTTCCAGTCTTTCCAGATAGCTAATATTTATACAGGGTGAATTTTTAAACTGGGCGTGGATGGCTACTATCGAAACTATGAGGAATATCGAAAAACGTTGAATGGAGTCTCGAGGCCGATTTTGACGAAAACTAAAACTGTATCATTGGATTTTAGAAAAATCAAAAATCCTGGCCAGGAATCGAACCCGCTGATTTTGGAAAAAAAATTACACCCTGTATTATTACACCGTTCGATAGTGTTGCTAATAAGGATCAAATTCTGGGAAGTAATCATATACGGCAAACTTAAGGAAATGGCTGATAATTATGAAATTGCTATTTTTCCATGTTACTATACATCTACTGAGCCATAATTTATTCGAAATTATAAAATTTCATCGTTTTCAATGTCTCACTGGATTTGACGTTTCAACAATCCCGCTGTACTTAGGACTACGACATTATTGAGTTGAACTAGAAATAGCATTATTTTAAAGAAGAAACGATAAGTTATGTTTCAAATACAGTCTTTGCCTTGAAGATTAATCAGTTTTTTTGTAATTATACGTTTTCCTTAAGTTTGCCGTTTATGATTACTTCCCAGATTTTGATCCTTATTAGCAACACTATCGAACGGTATAATAATACAGGGTGTGATTTTTTTTTCAAATTCAGCGGGTTCGATTCCTGACCAGGATTTTAGATTTTTCTAAAATCCAATGATGCAGTTTTAGTTTTCGTCAAAATCGGCCTCGAGACTCCTTTCAACGTTTTTCGATATTCCTCATAGTTTCGAAAGTAGCCATCCACGCCCAGTTGAAAAATTCACCCTGTATAGGTTAGGTAGAACAGTTACTTACCTGACCTCCACAACACAGAACTGGATAATCTGATACGTCTCGGGAAGACAGGCTGTGAAGAATAATTGGTAATTTAAAAAAAAAAATACAACGAGTGGGTACCAACTGGCATACTTGCCATTACAGTACATATTATTACAAAAAAACTCACATCTGTACTATTTTTCACTATTTACGTCCACAAAATACCCTCGTCGCACCAATATACATAAATAAAATCTTAAAAGTGTCTGTTGCATTCTATGACAGCATTAAAAACATTATAAATAGTGCGAGGAATCTGCGCTCGGTGGTAGATCGTGTCTCGCGGGTAGTCGTAAAAATAATTTAGTGTTTAGTACTAGCGAGCGCCGCCGGCGTCATTAGCGCTACGCGATGCCACCGCCATCTGCCGGCGACGGTCTCTAATGCACTCTAAACATACGCTAAGTTTTGATATAATTTTGTGTTGATTATCAAGGGGAAATTATGACTTTAATGTTGGTACAATGGTACACGTTTTTTTTTGGTGCTTAATTATGCTTACTTATGTATATCATCATAATGTTATCTAGAAAACAAAGCAGGATTAAGTATTGCCACAGATTAATAGTATTGCGAAGTTTCCAATAGGTCCTTAAGTAGCCTAGATTTTTCCAGCTCGTTATACTTTTTGCGGAACTTTAGAAATTAGGGGTTTCCACCGAAACTATACTCCCTTGAACTGTTGGAAAAACGCACCTTGCTACTTACGACGTCCGCGTCCATAGGTTACTACTTTGCATCACGCTAGTCGTACGCTTCCTTGATGGTAAAAAAAAACATTATTCTTTAAAGTAAATAAATAGCCTAATAAATAACCGGTAGCCACTAAACATTCTTGCATAATTGTTATGAAAACTCCTATCCGCTCTTCAGAAGTTTAAAAAAATCATTTTCCAAAAAGCGACCGTTTGTTAAATACAAATTGTAAGTAGGTACGTGGAGTACCAAAAATTCGAAGCCCTGTCAATAGAATCCATACTCAACGAGAGGGATTAAAAAAATAATTTTTCCAGGTATTCCATTTTCAAATTGTATTTGTTTCGAAGGTTCCGTGGTTCCGCATGATATGATATTGGATTTTTTCTGTGATGTCTAGTTGATTCGCTCGCTCGACATTTTTTTTGGGTGATTTTTTCTCATCTATACAAACAATGATATAATAAAGAAAAATGCGCCCTATTCATACTGAATGGCGTTCAGATATCATTGCGTTGTTATTAGTAATTTATAACTACAACAGCGATAGATAATGCGGAACGTATAAGATAGAAAGAGATAGCAGATATAAAAGTGCAACAATTGTTTTACTTTGTCCTCAACAATTTGTGCGTGCTAGTGCGATATCTACATCTTCTTATTTAGAATATCATTGTATACAAATCATAATATAAATCTGAAGAGTGGTTGAACGTGTTAATCTTATGAATTACTGGCTCGAATTATTTTTTGTTTAAGATAGGCTATTTAACAAGAAACGCTATAGGTATATAAAATTACGAATGGATGCTAAGCAGTGGGTGAAACTGCGAGGAACATTAAATGCATAAAGTCTAGAAACGAACCCAAAAATATTTGCGAGCATTCTCAGGATTTTTGTAGTTAAGATTTTGTCACAATAGATTTAAAGTTCATTATACTATGTAAGAATCCGTTACCTCCGCCAATTCGCGGCTAAATAAATTGATCCTAATATAATCGTACTCACGTACGATGGAACTCCAAAAATAACTTTTTTTTTGCCGCCATGTTCGCAGCAGGGATAACAAAAAGGTGTGTCTAAACCAACAGGGTTCCGTACGTTGCCAGCCACAAAAAAACTACGACTGACTGAAAATACCTCTCTCTACATACAGTCCCCGGATTTTCTATTCAGAACATGTTTATATTGTAGTTGTGACCTCTAGGATTTTTGTACTGGGTTTTGTGTACCTTGGACTGGGAGTAAAACTATTTTATCGTGTTCCTATAATGATGCTAAGAGTGTATAGCATCATTATATGAACACGATAACAACGAAACTATGATGGCGCCATATTGTAACGTCATGCTCGTTTTTCTAACAATCGCACGCTCTTGGATGAACAATAATCATATCAAAATAACAGTTGGTCAACAGGGGGAAATTTGAATCCATAAGAGAAACAGTTTTTTTTCACATTTTTGTTTTATTCTTGGTAAAATCATCAAATGAGTTCTCCCCCACCCACGGCTGTACGGGAAGGACTGTTAGATTTTTACTGACTAAAATCGAGTCCTTCAATAGCCCTTGATGTTCCGGGGCCACACATACCTACCTGATAATACAGCCCCGCGACCCTGGTAGGTTTTGGTCCTCTAAGGCCCCGACAGTTTCGTAGTACATTGGTAGCTTTTTCTCTGGTGACGCCCATCGAAGTGGGTATGGGTCAGCAAGGATAACTGCGAATATAAGAAAGTTCTGTCAGAAAAATTCTGATGCTGCCGGATGCACCCCCTATAAGCCGTATACTATCAGAAAATTTCATTACCGCTTCTGGCGACCATCAAAATTTTTCTGTCAATAATTTCATACAATACGCGATCACGGCTCGCGCTAAAGCTCAATGTAATTCAAATGAAACAATAAAACTATTAAACCTCCAACTCAACTCCACTTAGGTACATAACTAATACATACTTTGTTTACACTATAACAGTTAGAAACAAGATAATATTGTGATTATTGCTCTTAAGGGGGACCCTTAAAGGGGGGGAAATAAAACCTCTCAATCCGGGCAATAAGGCTTTACAAGCTTTAGTTGTGTAATGGTCAACTAAGGATGATATTAATGAGTGCTTCGTGACTGGCAAATGGCGATGGAGGAAACACAGACAAAAGTCACAGTGATGAATCGCAGTGATATTAGTTCTTGGAACCTTTTTTGGGGTCGCTTGTTCTAACTTTACTAGCTACAAATATTACTAATTGCCGGAAAATTAAGACAATTTTTGTTTATTTTACAGTATTTTTTAGGTTCAGTAGTTTTAGGTTCAACTAGCTGTGCCCGCGACTTCGTTCGCGTGGATGTCGGAAATTACCAATGTATTTTTTTGTGCGAAGCGTCGGGTAAAAAGGTCTCCCTCCAAAATCCCACCGTATCCCATCGTATCCCATCTTATCCCATCTTATCCCATCTTATCCCATCTTATCCCATCTTATCCCATCTTATCTCATCTTATCCCATCTTATCCCATCTTATCCCATCTTATCCCATCTTATCCCATCTTATCCCATCTTATCCCATCTTATCCCATCTTATCCCATCTTATCCCATCTTATCCCATCTTATCCCGTCCTGTTCCGTCCTGTCTCGTCCTGTCCCGTACTGTCCCGTCCTGTCCCGTCCAGTCCCGTCCTGTCCCGAGCTGTCCCGTCCTGTCCGTCCTGTCCCGTCCTGTCCCGCCCTGTCCCGTCCTCTCCCATTCTGTCCCGTCCTGTCCCGTCCTATCCTGTCCTGTCCCGTTCTGTCCCGTCCTGTCCCGTCCTGTCCCATCCTATCCCGTCCTATCCCGTCCTGTCCGTCCTGTCCCGTCCTGTCGCGTCCTATCCCATCCTATCCCATTCTATCCCATCCTATCCCATCCTATCCCATCCTATCCTATTCTATCCCATCCTATCCTATCCTATCCCATCCTATCATAATCATTAGATGAATTTTTATTTGAATATGTAGCAGAATCGAAGCTAGATCGCGCTATGAACTACGCGTCTTGGTGTGAACTGACCGTAATTTTACTTCTGAAACACTTTATATTCGAATAACTTTTGATAGACTGAACCGATTCCAATGAAACAAAAACTAAATTCCTCTCCAAGTTACGCTTAATCGTTGTGTATAAAAGTTATCTACATAAATTTCGTACATTTTACGTGATACCTGGACAAATAAACATACAAACAGACAAACAGACAAACAGACAAACAGACAAACAGACAAAAATTCTAAAAATGCTAGAAATGGGTTCTATTGGTTGTCCTTTAATACCCTGGCTAAATTTTTTGAGTTTTTTTTTAATGTACAAAAATAACTTTTCTACAGTTTTATTATATGTATAGATATAAAGCAAAGTGGGTTATTTTGGAGGAGAAGAAGGTTCGCAGTCTTTCTGAAAATATCTATATAAAGGTTTTTTTATACTAATTACCTACCTAACCCATTTATAAATTACTTATTATGGAAATATCTGTTGTTCAAGATGTTTCATAGCGGGCTTCAGGTAGCCTACTATGACATCTTTTTGGACAGTATAATCACGTACAATCATGAAATGTGAACTGAAGGAAAACTCAGACTTGTATTGACTAAAAACCAACCAGCACGCGTAGCATGGCGATTCTATTTATTATTTATTTATTCTATTCTATTCTACCAAGAAAAGACAAAGAACGATGAAATAATTATTTCATCGTTATTTCTACACAAGTCGACTATTTTTTTACACAAATATGACACCATTCGTACACTATTGAAAAAAAGAACGTTTTCACACTACTTGCTCGTAAATGTCATATTATACGTCAGGCAAACCTACTGTAAAGCATGACATTATTCCCCCTCGCTCGAGCCGGGAATAATATATGTACTGAATTTCATTATTCCCGTGGGAATAATGTGATTTGAACTTGGAACCTCAAAGAAAACAGTATGAAAACTTTCACCAAGGAGTCGTATCACTAATGGCGGCCGCTGGCAGCAACAGCTGATCGCTTACAGTGGTGCCAACTTCACGTTCGAAGGTTGTCGTACCACATCAAATTTCAAAAATCGAATTTATTTCCTCGCAGTAGGTGTGAAAAGCAGAGTACGCTCCTCGGGAGTAAAGCTGCCTTGTCTTGGGCTAACTTGAATCCCTCGCTACACTAAGGATTCTTAACTTAATTCCCTTGTTTCACTCGGGAATTAACACTTGAACCTCCTCGCTACGCTACGTTCACCCCAGAATCCTTAGTGTCGTTTCGGGATTCAATACGCCCGTGACGTAAGGCAATGCTTTACTCCCTTGGTGCGTAATCTACTATTATTTTCCATATTTTTTACATTACCATGCTTAAAACAATAAAAATATTTCTACGTTCTGTCATTTTGTCTATTCTTCCGTCAACAAAACTCCTTTCTACGGCGCCATGCTACGCCTGCTGCTCCTTCGGTTATCTTTTGCGTTCCATGGCCACGGTAGGTATTACCTTGATATGACAGTCCTGCTGCCCCGGTAGAACATGACGTTTTTTTTATATTATTATAAAAGCTGGTTTGAAAAATCAGGTGAAGCCGCGGGCATAAGCTAGTTTCTGTTAGGTAACCTCCCTCTGACTTAGCTCTTTGAATAGTTAACTCGTCTGGTACATTCATTAATATTCATACTACGGGAAAATCGTTTCGTCGCTACGATTTCGCCGTATCAGTTGTCAAATGAAATTAATCTCTATACACATTAAAATACAAATTATAATAACTTATTGTGGTAGAAAAAGAGTGTTTTGTTGTGTTGTATCAGTTGTCGAATGAAATTAATCTCTATCCCAATTATCATAAGAATTTTAATAACTTATTGTGGTGGAATAAGAGTGTTTTCTCTTTAACTGCTAAATATTCTGTTTAGTCTCAGTAAAAGAAAAGCGTAAATACGTGAAATTAGACAGTGATGCATTAAAGAAGTTGGAAACTCATCTCACGTGTCTTTTGACAACGAATGAGGTGTTTGTATCCATTGTTTAAAAGATTTCATTTGTTTTTGAACGGAGATTTTTAAAGTACAGTCGATATTCACAATGGCGTATTTATACAGGTCGATTTTTCGAGGTATTCCACTTAGAGCACCTGGCACCTGCGAAAAATGTTGACAGGAACCTTATGTCGAATAGATAAGGTACCAGTAGCTCAGGTGCCATTGTCAGCGGGTGCCCTAAGTGGAATACCTCGATTTTCCGGCCGGATAACCCTGCTGCCAGCTGGCCGTGCGGTGAAGATCGCCCTCTAAATGAAATAACAATTACACGCTATGCGACTGATGACTAGTCGCACGGCTAGCCGGGAATCATCACAGGAAAATCGACTAAAAAAATGTTATTAAAAGTATAAAAATAATAATTATTATGTGATTTCTTGAACTAAGACCATAGTTATTTTTCTAAAATATAATATCAACAAACTGGGGACTATTCTAATATTAGGAATATTAAAATAGTCTTATATCGATCGATCTTATGGAAAATAATTAAAATCAGGCATTTAGTAGCAAAGTGTAAAAGAAAAAAAACGTAACGGTACACAACGGAACCACACAGAAAGGCTCTTATTCGTTAATAACACGCTTTACGACAGAGTGACGTTCACTATTAGTTTTACGTTCTACGTTTAACGTTTATTAGCGGGTGTACAATTCGCAGGTTATTCCACACATGGCCAAGTCTAGACGCTGCCAATGTCTTTGTATTAAGAAAATTCACGTTTACAAGCAAAAAGTAAACACAAGGTAAAAATTCGCCGTGCGCCACTTTGACATGAAATTGTTGCTATAAAAACATCCTTATTGTACTCTAAAACTCCCTACCTGCTTCTTTTACTAACAAACCTTAATAAAAGAACTTTATGCATAACAATAACCAATTTGCGAAAGAAAACACCGCTTCGGAAACAGCCCATTGACATAAATAAATCATTATATTTTTCTCCCGCGTACCTTATAGCGTCATATTCGAATTTCAAAACGAATTTTCATTGTAATGTTGCCACAAAAGAAAAACGCGAGATCCGTGCTTTGTTAAAATTTAATTTGATACCTTTATCTCGAATTTCTTGAGGATATTTTTTAGGAAGTCAGTTTCGAAGCTACTTATGGAAAATGTTTTATCCCTGCTTATTAATTAGGAATTTATTTTTTGCCTTGTTAGCGTAGCTTAGGCAGGAAGGAGACAATACATTGAACGTTCTGAAAGGAGGCATTGAGTTTCGATAAAATAATTGGCTTATTGCGAAGTAAAGATCAATCATTTTTTGGTCTTTAAATTTTTGACGATATTTTGTTTAGAAAAGTGCAATTTCAAACTTTAGTGATATAGTGTACTTTATGATTGTAAATATTAGAGTAGTATCATATTTTTTCGTTTATCCAGATACAGCTGAATACTAAATTACATAATTTGTATAGCTGTTGACATGGAGCAACAAGGGTATGCCACATTAGAGATGGCTTCTAGTCGAACCGAATACAGAAAAAAGTCCTTTTTAACATGGAGCGACTGCCTTTCTGACGTCCACAACACAGTAACTGGGTACTACAAACCCATACCAACAATCAAGGCTACGCGGAAATATTCTAAAAATCAACATTTTCTAAATTTAAACACGAAACTTAAAGTTGAAATTAAATCAACTTACAATTTACGAAGGAACAAAACCAACATAAAAAATCAGTTACTAAAACAATGCACCAATTCCCGTTATCTCTAAAATCATGATTGCAAATTACTTTCAAGCCAGCCAAGCTCTCACTCCGTTTACCAAGGAGTTTGAAATTCATTTCAAAATTATTATCCCATCGATGGAACGTCGTGATAAAGGCAGGAAAACTTTCGAGTAATAACTTCTACTCATACGGTGAAATATAATGAAAACTACGTGACTTGATATTACGGCGAAGTTTCGTTTTAATGTTGTTAAGTTGGCAGTTTTAGGGTGTCCTGATGTTGGTAGTACCACAAGTTGGTCGATTAATTTGGTACTTATAATTTTTAATTTATCTTTCTCACTGATCTATTTAATACATCAATTTTCGTCTTTTTTTTTTGTTGAAATCCTTAACAAAGTTTTAAATTCTTCTGCCGATATTTTTATTTTTAATAATAAGTACACCTAAATTTCGCGGTCGCAATCACGTGATTAACTTTTGGTCTCTTATCAGTAAAAGGAGACAAACGTATTCCCATCAACCGGGCACAGATCCAGGCTCAGTGGCTGCTCAGAAATTCCTGGTGAAAAATCCAACTACACATTGCTCGACCTGGAACTTCACTCAGCTAACTCAGCTCTCGCGTTTGCGATCACCAAGCCATCCAGGCAGATTTTTTTTTCTTTCCCTTTTTAGGCAAATGCTTCCCCCATTTCTCTTACTCCTCTAGATGGCATGTCTTCTCGCCGATTCATGAGGAAGTAATTCAAGGCATCCCGCGATTTTCTCCTTGGCCTGCCACGATCCCGTCTAGATGTCTGAGCTCCATTCTTAGGATGTTCCGGCCCATTCTAATCCTATGATATTAAAGTTTGATCACAAAGTGAATTCTGTATGCATTTAATCTTATTCTTAATAGTTCATTGGACTTTTTCTTCCCTCTAGCTATTTCATAAAAGCGCATCATTCTAATCATCTATGTCAATCTACAATATAACATGTCTATGATTTTCTAATAAAGGCAAAACCTATAAATGGGTAGCCATACCATGAATAGACACTATATGTAGGTACTTAATTACCAACTTTTTTATTTTAAACTTTCCTAAGACTACCTACCTAATTACTACTGAAAAGGAAAACGTGGACAGCATTTTGACTAAATATTTCAAATAAAATCAGCGTATTCATTTAAAAATGTTCGTAAATTATCTTGACCATTTTTCACGAGCCATCGTCTTTTGCCGCCAGTCCCCCGCTGCGTCCCAGCTGTGTCCCCGCAGCCGCAGCTAGGGTTGCCGCGCTACGTCGCAGGTGCGGCTGTCAGCTGTCGGGAAACTCGATGTGTTGCTAATTATTATTTTTTTAGAGAGCTCCGGATAAAGGGTTCGTGTATTAATCTGGCGCGAATATTTTTTTTGGTTGGCTTTCAGAGCGTGTTATAGTTAGGTTATGTTTTCTTGTTAGTTTTTTTTAAACTTGATGATCTGAGCATTGAAATAGTCGTATTTTACGTTTTGCTTGTTGATAATAAGTTTGTTACTGCCGAGACTACTGAAGTCATACTTTGATTCCCAGGTCGAGTAAAGTTTTTTTGTCTTTTTCTCATCAGGAATTTCTTATCACTGCAGTCCAGAGTTTAGAACTGTGTCCTTTCATCCATAAGAAGTACCTTTATGGGACTTAGATTTAACTGGGAACACTTGGGAGTAAAATGGTACATCTCTGCCTATCCCTTTTTGGATTACAAGATAACGTGGACTAATGTAATGATATAATTATTAAAAATTAAATTCGTAATAATTCGAATCAAAGCCAATAAAATACGAAAACGACAATGCACATTTTGAATGCATATTCAATTCGAATATCGAACAGAATCAGTTTCAAAAGCAGGCACACATTGCTGGCTGTTTTCACATTAAAAATTAAAATGCAAATAAAGCGTTATTCCGTTGTTTTCCGTATAAACACTATCTTCATGGTCGAGTGGTATTCTGTGAGGCTAGCACAAACATGCGTAATTTTAACGATTTTGAAATTGGAATTATTGGTTTCGTCTTAAAATATTTATTAACTTTATTAGGGCCCATCACATTTAATTATTCAAAAACAAATTACCCTTATTCAAGCAATTTTTTTAAAGAATTTTTGAATAATTTTATGTTTATGTAGCATATTCGTGTTAGGACCTCAACCCGCACCCGATAAAGTCAGTTCCTGACCCCTCACTTTGGAAAAACGTTCCGTTTTACGCCTAGCCCGCTCCCGGCGCGATAAGAAATTTACTCAAATTACCTACTTAGCATGAACAATGATCGCTTATTTCGTTCCATAATGGGAACCTCCTTGTAAGCGGAATTGTATGTTTTATCTTGCTTCATAACAGTAAAAAGCTTGGCTGTATTATGTTACGTGAAATTGATGATCGATAGAGCTTAGGTTGCAGTCTAGCCGTTCCGGATTTGAGGCCCTATTTATTTATTCGATAATAATTATTACGTTTATTTGTTGAAAAAGATGGACTGCCTTTGGCTATTGCTTTATTTGTTGAAACAAATGAATTTTTACGTTTGGCTGCTGCGTGTCGCGAGTTTTATTCTCCCGCGAAAATATTTGTAGACTAAAAATAATTGTTCCGGGTCTTGCTATTTGCGTACGTGGGCTTAAATGTTTGTAATTGCACCCAAGATTCTAAAACAAATTTTTTTATTCGTTAGTTTGACCCAACGACGATATATTAAATAACAGCAGACCGATGTCTGTCAACACATTAGGCAAAAAAGTCTTATATCCGTCTTATTTCGACCACTCCTGTGAGCCGTTAACATAGCTTGAGACAGAACAGACCTTGAGTTAGCCAATCACAACGCAGTACCCCGTCTACGCTTACGTAGTACCTCAGCGAGTTGACAGAATAGTTTTTGTTCTTTAGATCGTGCATGCGGAGTCTAGTATCGTCGTTGGTTTGACCACTATCTCGCTTTTTGGCGTAAAGCAGTGATGTGGGAAGCACGCTTGCCTAGAAGCAACCTATTCAGTCTAGATTTAAATACCACAGGGATATAGGTAGCTATTAGGGAACAAAAACTCCGGCAAAGATGGTTGTCGCACTGCCATACGTTTGAAAATGAGAAAAAGGGTCAGGCGGAATCAAATTGTGCAGTTCCATTGCAAACTCCCTGGAATGTGCTTTTTAATTTTTCGACTTCTTATGAATCAGTGAACGAAACACTACTTACCTACTTTAACTAAGTTTTGTAACCAAAACCTTCTATTACACACTACTATAAAACCATAGTAATCTCTGTCATTAGTCAGACCAGGCCCTAACAAAAACCTTTCGAACTTTGCCATAATTCTTTTGTTTGAAACTGCCACAGAATAAATAAACATTGGAGTAGTGACAGATCGATCAACAATGTGGTCATGCACTACTTGTTCAAGTGTCAATTGTATTATTTACATGAGCAATATGCAGTTGACGGTACTTTTCAACACCTAGTGTTTAATTTAAAAATGTTTTATTAAGTTAGGGGCTTGCAACATTTTCGCGTCACTGCGTATGAAGACGGTAAAATATTTGCGAAGAGGAAACTACTTGTTTTCGTATTGTTTTCTGATTAATTTATTTGAAAGGTCCAGAAAAGTTCAATTTAACCAGTGCATCGTCGAGTGACGCTGAAATAAACGGCATTTTTGTGGTAGAAGCAGTTGCAGTACATCACGAAGTCTAACAAGGGTTACGCTCGATTGATGGCTAAGATTTTTCCCCCCTTTTTTATAGGACTTGAACATAATCGGTGCCTACACCGATATATAAAGCCTCGTGTATAAAGTGGCCTACACCGAATCCTCGATGGCTCTTATAGAGGAGAATCTAATAGTACCTATACTATACCTATACTATATAAGAACCATCGAGGATTATAGCCGTGATGTTATTTATGATGACTTATACGGGCTGGTGATATTGGTTATTTATCATAATTATCATTTTGCCATGAAATTTGAAAAGAGTGATAGTATATTTCCATTAATCGTTCTTCTATGATGATAATTTCTTGCGCAAAACTTTGTAATAATGCATAACAACATTATTATTATTATGGCTAATGTATAACAATATGTTGATAGAACATTTTCTTTGAACCACGCAATTCGACGATATATGTTGTATTAATATTAATATTTAGACTAGCGTTATTGTAAACAATAGAATTTATGCAGCAAACTGTTCGATTAATGCAATATCACGTAGATATTAGTGGTAATTTAGTATTACTAGCTCATAATGGACTTAATATGTTATTTATTGATTCATTTTGAAGGTAATATTGCTCAAGAGGGATGTTTATCAATTTTATATTTTTCACTATAAAGAGAGAAAGTGAATGGGGATCACTTTCGAAACTATTGATCTGAATCTATGGGCAGTTACATTATTTCCTTCTGTCAAAAGTGGCAATACTATTTTAAAATGGTCCCGTAGATGTACTGGGAGAAAAACCGCAGGCTCGAGTTAGTTTAGAATAAAATTCGAATAGAGAGTTTAGCATGAAAAAAAGAGTAATAAAAATATTGTTTAAATCACAGAATAAATAATTTATATGTTCTGAGGTTTAAATATACCCGGAATTTATTATGAACATAAATAATAAATGAACGTCATAATTGTTAATATCATAAATACCTCTAAAAGGAAAGATATCTAATCGGTTCCATAAATTGTAAAACAAAAGTGACAGAACAGCAAAAAAACACGATTCCATAAAAATATTGTGGCCAGACGTTTCATAAAGGCATTTTGTCAGACAATGTAACTACGTACGTACGCGTACGTAGTTGGTACGTAGACGGGTAGCGCTTAAGTGATATTAGCTGATAGTCGGCCGGACGGACAATGGTCTGCGCTACCAGAGCAAACACAATATGCGATGTATGACGAGGGACACGGAGTGAGACGGAATGGAGTGCTAGCTAATTTTGTGATGTAAAATATTACGTCACAAAATGAACATCATATTTGTATAATTTACTCGTATCGTAGCTTCATATTCATTGCAGTTTCAAAATTTCTGATCTCTTAAATTGATGCAGTCTTTCAGAGGGCTTAGAAAGAGAATAGTGATTGTCATGTAGGTAACACTATGAAAATTCGATACGCAATAATGTAATCAGGACGGATAATCTGTGACTTGTTGCTAATTGTGGATCTTTAGATATATTTTTTTAGTTTTAATAGTAATTAACACGGATAATAATATTAGTATTTTCACTTTGAACTGTTTAAATTAAATAACAAGCACGAGCAATAACAGTTACAGGTATTTTTGAATTGACTAAAGACACAAAAAAGCCACCGAGCAACAGATTCAGTCACAAGACATAATAAATGTGACAGTACTGTAAATGTATTAACACTCCATGTCCATCCTACTCCATGGTAACCGATGTATAACGCCAGATTACAGTCGCTAGTTTGAAGCGATGTAATGCAATGATATTGCGACGTGGGGGACTGTGGAAGCCCAGCATTATATTTGGGAATAATGGACGCAACATGGATAGTTCTATGATTTATAATTTTTAATGATTTTTTGTTTTTTTATTTAGTGAGAGGATAACACAATGATGAGTGACAAATTGAAGAGATGGATGAATATTAAAGTTGCTTATTTTAAGAGTGACTTAAAAGTATTAATTATTTAATAATACCAATTTAATAAGACAGACCTAAATAAACGTCTAACTACATAAAAGCGCATTCCGATTTGGAAAGTGGCGCAAAACTCATAATCGTGCTGGATACCAGTGGGCTTTGACATCAGACGACCTGAATATTAAAAAAAGGTTACCTAAATACTTTTGGTCATGTCTGTCGCAGAAATGACGAAAGGTGGAATAAGCAGGAAGGTTCTCGAATGGAAACGGCGTGTAGGTAGGTAAACCTAGGGTAAGACCCATTCCGGCAAGATGGACCGATAATCTGAAGGAGGCAGTACGCTGGCAGAGGCTGGATGAAAAACGCGGGAGATCGTGCGCTAAGCCTTATGTCCAGCAGTGGACTGCAATAGGCTGAAATGATGTGACTTTTGAGTTTCTATTCTCAAAACACTAACACCAAAATATTGCATCTGATGCAATATAAGATTTAAAAAAAGAATAGATAAAGAGAGTATATTTCGAGAATTCTCTTAGCCACTAGTTAATAAAGATAATACCATTAGCTATGTAGCCAGGTATGAAGGTCCATGACACTGCTCTAAACACGATATTTGGCTCCAAAACGTCCTCACACTGGTGTATCAACTGTCATTGTGGCGACGGTTCCGCACCAAACGTATCTGACATGCAGCGGCGCCGGAGAAAAGGAGGCTATTAGCAAAGCGCTCGATATGCTTCATTTTGTTGGGTTGAAATATTCTGAGGTTCTATTTAATTATGTTTATGCTTTACTGTAGCTTATTTTTGAAAACTAGGTAGCATTAAACTATAAAAGAAATGTTACAGGACAGAAAGAGCAGTTTATTTAATTTTAGTCGTTAATTATATCCCACTGTTGAGCAATGGAAATAGAATACCATGCTGCGCTCTAAAACCAGAATAATTAACGTAGATAAAAGGCTGCAGAAATATCCCTCGCGAGAGATCTGGTTATCTGTAGATAAGATTTAGCAGTAAAGAAAAAACCGGTTATTTTTTTCAGTACTGCGCAAACTATTCAGAAATTACAGTTAGCGGAGAAAACACCAGTCGTTAGTTGATTGCAATAGAGGTTTTCTTTCCACAAGCGTTAGAAGTGTGGCAACACTGAAATTGTTTCTTATAACTTTACTGTAGTGCCACTGTAGCAAGCTTAACCATGATCCACTATTCCGCTTTAGTTCCTAAAATAAACGATGATGGCCGCTGAGCACCAACTTTTAATAATGATTAATGCCTGCAAAGTTCGGTTTATGAGTTTATTACACGAACACAGAGTAAGTTAAGCCAATTAGCAGAAGGAAACAAAGTTACCTTATAAGTTTGACGACGAATAGTCCCAAAGGTAGGTTTGAAAGTAGTCGAAAATTATTTTTCTTTATTTGGCAGTTTAAAAGTATAACTATGCAACTATACTTATTGACAGAGCCCAATACCTGATTTTAATAAAAGTTTGACAAACTAAAAAAAAACATCTTTCAGCTTGACAAATGCATAGGTACCCATAACTAAACGGATTCTTCTAGATTTTAAAGTAACGGTCGGTTTTAAACCAACCACAGGCCATCTATAAAGCTTCGGGCACACACTAGGAATGCATACAAGCTGCGAGTATTTACTGTATGTGACAGGCACAGCGAATAGTCTCCGCGGTTTGAATTGAGCATGTTCAATGTTACTCGCAGCGATTAGTCGCTGTTCGTGACCGAAGCTTTACTGTCATTTTCTCGCACCACATTTCCATTCGATATTCAAATAGAATTCGAATGTCAGAATAGCCACTCGTGTTTCGTTTTCGACACGGAAATTGAGCGGTGGCGGTCGCTCATTGGCTGGCTGCGTCGTCGGCTGCACGAACGTCAAACTCGGAATAATATCGAATCGATTCGTATATGGAATGCTTTTAAATATTATTGAGTGACGTGTTAAAGGGGTAGCGAGATACTGCGAGTGGAGTGCACTCGGAGTATTTAAAAGAGGGTGGAAATTGATAAATTCAGTGGAATATTTATAATAATCTGGTTATTGGCAGGTTTAGCCTGGGTCCTGTTTAAATCTGTTAAAATCTGATATCAAACCTAGAAACATGTCGTTTCTAAAACCTTTTCATTAATTTTTATGGGGTGGGATTATCATCGAATGAATTAAGTCTTCCCAGCCTGGGTGGAGTTAAAGTAACTGTCAGATTCTTACCAACTAAAATCCACCTTGTTCCTGCTGATAACTTGGCGTTCCAGGATCACCCTTTTACGACAGTTCCAAGACCTCGGAATGAATCTTCATGTCCTGTAAATAATCCATTGGTTCATTATCCGGATAAAAAGGTTTCAGGTTATAAACTATCCGTGTGACGAGTTTCATCCAAATCTGTTCAGCAGTTTTTGTGTGAAAGAGTGACAAATTGCATTTATAAAATTGTTCGAAGCAATTTCCTATAAAGAATGGTGGGCTCACTCAAAATATTATGAACGTAACAGCTGAACTCCTAAACATATTTAAGGTCAATAAAACCGCTGAGGTTCGTAAAATAGGATAAATAGCATATTTCCTTCAGTTTAATCCTCACCGTGAGACGATGTGTCAGACAGTTAGAAAGATGTTAGTGGACGATATTATATAGAGGTATTTTGTTTTGAGAAATCATCATTCGTTGTATCTCATTAGTGATATTCTTCAAAAGAGTCAAGTGCATAATAGGTAAGTACTAGTAACCAGCAATTGCATTAAAGGAGTTTCTAAACATTTTAACTCTTGTCTACTCATGGGAAAATTAGTTTATGTATGTAAAACTCATCAATTTAAGAAAAAGGCATAGATAAATAATATAACAAAAACACAACAACACTATCTAAAACTGAAAGGATCTAAAAATTTCGCCAGTTATTTACAGACTACATCAAAGAAATAAATATAAGAGTCTTTTACAACTTTTCAGTACTAGAAAAAAGATAAAAAAATCCTACCACCCGCAAGTTGAGACGAACACTCGATCCGTCATTTTATTTTTCTCGAGAATTCATTTCGTATCCAACTATAAAACTCTAATTTCGATGTCATAGCGTAATGGATAGTAGAGGTGCCTTAAGGCTCAATTCGGATAGACGCGGCGCGAAAGAGAGGCGATTTTTTAAAGGACATATTTCAAAACAAACTGTCTAGCAGCGTCGGGGGATTTTTTTGGTGTTCCCACGACTTGCTATATAAGGTTCGATGAGGGAATATGAGAAACTTGGTGTTAAGTTACTCGATACTCTGTTGTTATGGGACAATTTTTTGACCAGACGTGTTTTTTGCTTAACTGATCTGGTTTTACCATTCATTTACCGGAGAATTATAATATCGCGATGTAGGACTTAACGTAACGCCACTATGTCCATCCGACTTCAGGAAGAGAGCACGAAACCAATCCAATTGCAGAAAGGCGTGAGACAGGGAGACGTTATTTCTCCGAAACTGTTCACGAACGCGTTGGAGGACGTTTTCAAGCTCTTGGAATGGAACGGACGCGGCATCAACATCAATGGCGAATACATCACTCACCTTCGTTTTGCCGATGATATAGTCATCATAGCAGAATCGTTGGAGCACCTCAATGCTATGCTCAGCGACCTCAGTATCGTTTCCCAACGGGTCGGCCTTAAAATGAACATGGACAAGACGAAAGTCATGTCGAATGTCCATGTGGCGCCCGTACCGGTTGTTGTTGGGAATGATACTCTCGAAGTTGTAGACTAATATACTTACCTTGGACAGATTGTTCAGTTAGGTAGGTCCAACTTCGAGAAAGAGGTCGCCCGAAGAATCCAACTCGGATGGGCAGCGTTTGGGAAGCTACGTGATATCTTCTCATCGAGAATCCCGCAGTGTCTCAAAACAAGGGTGTTTAACCAGTGTGTGTTGCCAGTGATTACATATGGCTCTGAAACGTGGTCTTTGACTGCTGGCCTTTTAGAGAAACTAAGAGTCACTGAACGAGCAATGGAAAGAGCTATGCTCGGAGTTTCTTTGCAGGATAAAATCCGGAACACGGATATTCGGCGAAGAACCAGAGTCACCGACATAGCTCGTAAAATTTGCAAGTTGAAGTGGCAATGGGCAGGCCACATCGCTCGTAGAATTGACAACCGATGGGGAAGAAAGGTTCTCGAGTGGCGACCACGGACCGGAAGACGCAGCGTAGGTAGGCCTCCCACTAGGTGCACCGACGACATCGTGAAAGTCGCGGGCAACCGATGGATGCAAGTGGCGAATTGTCGTTCGGCGTGGCGGTCTAAGGGGGAGGCCTATGTTCAGCAGTGGACGTCTTCCGGCTGATGATGATGATGATGTAGGACTTTGATTTTAACCTTTTCACATATGTCAATAGTGTTATATATGTCTTCAACATAACCATGAACGTTATACCTACTCATAACTACCCTGTACCTTACATGATGAACATAAAGTTCATTTTATTTCTCATTTACAATATCTTTGTAATATTTCGGAACAAAAAAATCGCTTTCAAATTCATCCTGTCGAAGTCGCGGCAATGTAAATTGAGCCTTATAATGGATAGTCGGAGAGCCCGTAGCAAACTTTAATATTATGTTCGACGATATCTTATATTTTATAAAGGTAGATGGGTAGGTACACAGGCTTCAGTGCAGGTATGATTGTCGTGGGATTGCGAATTGTGAAAAAGTCACGAATCTTTGTCTAGACTCGGCTGACGAGACTTATGTAGGGTTACCATATAAAAATATAACATAAAGTAGCAGTAGCAAAGAGTTTTGGACCTCTGGTACAATTGCAGTGTATAATAATGAATATTGTATACGTTTAACTTTTTTCATAGCTATGGTATCAAACTGGCAAAAGTTAAATATGTTGTCGGGATAAATATCATTTTTAAAAACCAAATAGAATTTGTCAGAAGCTTTGATGCTAGAACATGCCAGTTTCGTCATGATGATTAAGTATTTATTGATGAAATAAATTACACATAGTGATATGCCTATCTAGGTTCGAAAAAATTACCTTTAACTCGTAAGTCGCAGCCGTTACCAATGGGCAAGCACTGCTCATTTATAAACGAATCTAAATATTCTCATCTCTTATTTTTATCGAATTTTATCTAAGAATTTTTGTCATCTTACAAAAATCCGGACGAATTAAAATTCCTCTCTAAAATTTCTACCATACCAGGAAAATTCCTGTCGTCTGGTAACCCTAGTCTGGAGACCCATCCTCAGAGACACTAAGCCCGTGTTATTAGATTTTGATGAGTTGTTGACGACCATTTTAAAAAGTTTATATGTACTTTTTTTTTTTATTCAGCAGCGCCACTTCCAAGTTTTACAATCAGTTTACATTTTATTTGCGAAAGTACGTGCTGAAAGGTTTACGGAGTTCGCTGTAAAATTGTCGTTTTATATGTTATTGATTTGTTTACTGCAGTTGTGGCTGTAAAACTTGACAGGTTTTCGAATGAGCGGAGTTTTTACTACAGAAATTTAAAAAAGTGTTCATCTTTAGACACTGTAGTCTATAAATGAATCATTTCTTACCTAAATAAAATACTATAAAGTTCGTAAAAACTTAATTTTCATAATTTAGTACACATAAAGAAATGAAAATATCATTTTAGTGTATAAAAAGATAATTAAAAACTACAATAATAAATTAATTAAACCTAAATATGTAACAAACAAAAAAAAATGTAAATAAATCAAAAACTAAATTAAAATATTATAAGGCATCGAAAAATTCCTCCTCAACGCTGTCAGCCGGTAATGTGCCCAAGAGACTGGCGTCGTAACCTCTTTGAATCGCTGTGCTTAGCCTCTGACCAAGGAAAAAGTCAGCTCTTGGGTCACGGGAAGCGTCAACTAGTATTTTTGAAAGATATAAAATACTTATTTAATTTAAATTTTCTTCAAGTTCGAAATTGGAGACGAAAATGGTTTCGTCTTAAAACTTCTGTCCTCAGGTTTCAACTCAAAAGCCAAATAACTCCAATAAAACACTGCAGCAGGTGATTGGCCACATAATCTACGAATCGATTTAACAATAAACCCTTGTTTTACAAGCACATCTGTGAAAAGTACCACCCTTAAAGCTAATCCATCAGTTTCAATCAATGGAGCGTGTATACAGAGTGATTTTTTAAAACTGGATATCTGAATTCGTAGGAAAAACAGGAACACTTTATGTAGATTTATTTTTATTATTAAATATGTATTATTTATAACAAAAAATAGAACTTTGATTAACACGTAAACTGATTCCTTTTCGATGTATCCAAATCGCCGCCCACATAGATACATGCATCTGGTCATTTACAAGCATATACAGGGTGAATTTTTCAACTGGGCGTGGATGGCTACTTTTGAAACTATGAGGAATATCGAAAAACGTTGAAAGGAGTCTCGAGGCCGATTTTGACGAAAACTAAAACTGCATCATTGGATTTTAGAAAAATCAAAAATCCTGGCCAGGAATCGAACCCGCTGATTTTGGAAAAATAAATCACACCCTGTATTATTACACCGTTCGATAGTGTTGCTAATAAGGATCAAATTCTGGGAAGTAATCATATACGGCAAACTTAAGGAAATGGCTGATATTTGTAAAATTGCTATTTTTCCATGTTACTGTACATCCACTGACCCATAATTTATTCGAAACATAAAATTTCATTGTTTTCAATGTCTCACTGGATTTGACGTTTCAACAATCCCACTGTACTTAACAATACGACATTATTGAGTTGAACTAAAAATAGCATTATTTTAAAGAAGAAACGGTAACTTATGTTTCAATTACAGTCTTTGCCTTGAAGATTAATCAGTTTTTTTGTAATTATACGTTTTCCTTAAGTTTGCCGTATATGATTACTTCCCAGAATTTGATCCTTATTAGCAACACTATCGAACAGTATAATAATACAGGGTGTGATTTTTTTTCCAAAATCAGCGGGTTCGATTCCTGACCAGGATTTTTGATTTTTCTAAAATCCAATGATGCAGTTTTAGTTTTCGTCAAAATCGGCCTCGAGACTCCTTTCAACGTTTTTTGATATTCCTCATAGTTTCGAAAGTAGCCATCCACGCCCAGTTGAAAAATTCACCCTGTATACACTTTTCTAAAGAATCTCACCACTAAGAGCAGTCTATGTTTTCTAGAGCCTCCTAATATTGCAGCTATCACTCACCAAAAAAAAAAATGTGGCAAAATTATTTTCAGTCGAAAAAAACTGAAGTTTCTTAATGCCTACAGTTTTTCGATATCTATGATGAATAATTACTTCTTTACCACAAAATTCTTGTCCCATTAAAAAAAACACCCTGTATAACATACTTAACACACACACACAGGGACAAATCATATCAAAGTAAAAGCGCTGCAGCGGATTAGTTTCCTATATGACAAGGATACGAGACCGCGAAACCATAAAACTTTCCCTTGTCCATGAAAAGTGAGCTCAGTCACGCAGGGGTCATTAATTGTACGTAAACCTGGCCAATGTTGAACTAAGTAATACTTCAGCCTGTAAGCCTGTAATCGGTCAGACGCGACTGAATTTTATGAAGGACTAGCTGTTGCCAGCGGCTTCACGCGCTACAACTCCAAAATTATCCCACGGGAACATAAAATCGGGATAAAAACTATCCTATGTGTTAATCCAGGTTATAAACTATCTGTGTACCAAATTTCAGCCAAATACGTTCAGTAGTTTTGTAGTAGTATAGTAGGATATAACAAAATATCATGCTTGTAATCCCTGAAGGAATAAGACCGCCTTCCTGCATATGTCACCATAAAATTGTAAATACCATTAGATTGTAATCTATCTCGCGAGATTGTAAACTGTCGAAAGATTGTGAACCCTTAACGTACTGCTTACAATTTAACGTATTAATATTCGGTAGATTGTAATGTATCGAAGTGCAACCATCATAATACAATCTTAAAATTGTCAACTGTCCGAGGGCTGTCTCTGATTGGTAGGCTTTATACCTAGTAGACCGTTCTGTGTCCATCCATAGGAGTACAAGTTGCAAACACGTAGTTTGAACTTGAAGTTTTTTTTAATAAAAGCAACTAGTATACACATGTGACGTCATACTGATATGCAAGACTTGCCTAATGCGCCTTAAAGGTAAAGCTTTTTGGGATGTGTGAGATCCAATTCCTCGCCGTCCACACTGTGGTGACGGCTGAGCAATCTCTGTCCACTGACCACTGTCCTGTCGAAGTCCGGAGCTAAACAGTTTTTACGTGTTCCGGTGGTGTGCACGAGTTCTAGTGTTTTCTGGGTGAGCTTGCTCCTGATAGGTCTTATTTTTGCTTCTAGGTTAAATTGAGGGAAAGAGCAAACCCATCAAAAAACTAATAGTACACCCACATTTTGCCGAGTCTTTTTCCATCAACTAGACACACATTCAGATTCCTTGGCTACAATGAACAAAGTTCCTGATAGCAACACCCAATAATACTTTGTTCAATCACGAGGGTGATTGGAACCTAGAACCCCAGATTCAACAGTCTCGCTTGCAACTGCAAGACCATCGAGGTACCCTGTACGAAAATCAATTACAATATCGTGCAACAAACCATTACCAGAATAACGGCTTTATTGAAATCATCAAAATCTAAGAGCCAGTGAACACGAAATGAGTTCCATTGCTTTTTTAGAGGTCCATACCAAAAGGTAAAACCGGACCCTTTTACTAAGACGCTGTCCGTCTGTCATCATGCTGTATCTTATGTACGGTGATAGTAAGACACTTAAATTTTCACAAATATTATATTTCTGTTGCTGCTATAACATCAGATACAAAAAACACTCTAAAATAATTGTTTAAAGAGGCTCCCAGCTAATTTGTCGTTTATAGATATTAGTACGGAACCCTTCATGCTTGATTCCGGCTCACACTTGGCCGGTTTTATAATGCTAAATGTGTTCTTATCAACTCAAACGATAGCTTTTTAACGCTAAATGTCTAGTTTGACAACTGAAACGCTAAGTTTTATTTCAAAAGAATGAAATATACAGTTGTTTTGGATTTTCATTTACGGACCATTGCGCTATCTCTACGACTTTGTCAAAGAATATTATCGTAACTGTACCTTTGAAAATATGAAATGGAACGGAATGTACTTTGCTTGAAGCAAATATTTTTCTGCATGGAAATGTATTGGAAGCTTTTTATTTTTGATAAAGTAAGTTACACTTTCAGTAGTCACAAATACTGTTTTACGAGTATATTAATCTAATTCTTACTAATTTCGAAATATAATTACTTTTATTTTAATGCGATATAAGTTTATTTTTTACTGCAAGCAGATTACAAAACGATTTGATTGTCAAATTTTTAATGTATCGGGAAAAGCCGCGGGTAAAGGACCCGGCTTATTTACAGACACTAATTTAATTAAATCATAATTATGTACAAACGACATAGCATGGTATGAAACTAAATTCATGCTCCTGAACTGAAATAAGCCTGAAACTAATAATGAAAGCCTGTCTCAACCCACCTGA
Organism: Agrotis ipsilon; assembly: GCA_028554685.1. Classification (NCBI taxonomy): domain Eukaryota; kingdom Metazoa; phylum Arthropoda; class Insecta; order Lepidoptera; family Noctuidae; genus Agrotis; species Agrotis ipsilon. Next base: position 11,980,268 of record CM052965.1, read on the forward strand.
GCGTATTTAACCCTTTCAAACATATCAAACAGTTTACGAACAAAAATAAACTCTGCACTTTCATATTCGCCTCTCAAAGCAAAAGGAGTACGATTAACAAAATTCCTTGTTTATCGAAGTGTAGCTAGACGTCGCGAAACAAAAACAGTGTAAACCATCTGACGTTTCCCCAGATTGTGGTAAAAACAGCCACGTCTGGCAACCCCGAATGTGTTCGCGGAATAAAATAAACAGGGACGTAGTATTCGGACTAATATGCAAGTTAGGTGCGCTACCACTGACAAGTTTTTGAACGTTTATGAATAAGTAAGTAGCTCCCGTCTGCCGCATCAATACCGCCGGGTGGCTGAATGCCAAATGCCATTGCCATTCGTGACACTTTCCACTTTCCCTGTTTTTTCCCCACACGCTGAATATTTCGTCCGGCTAATTTCCGTGCGGTTTTTTTTCCGAACGCTTTTGGAACTGTCGGTGGCTTTGCTGCTGTTACATCGGCCTGTGACGGCTGAAACTTTAATAGGAAAGCTAAACTAAAAACGTTTTCACGTTCCTGAGTGAAGGTACCTAATTTGGATTAACGTTTGGATTCGTGTGAACTGTGAAAACATTTTACTCTCGCTACTAATATAAACATGATAGTTTTTGTGATTGAGTGTTTGTGAGGCACTCTTTCACGCAAAACCAGGTTATCGGATTTGAATAAATTTTGGCACGCAGCTAATTTAGAACCTGGATTGAAATATACAGGATTTTTATCCCGGATGTCACTCTAAGAATTTCACGCGGGAAATGCCGCGAGCATAGGCTTGTGTTATTATTTTTAAATACTAGTTTCTGAGGTAACTATACCAATATTTAATTTAAATGAGAAAGATAAAATGTCCTTAATAAAGCTCATTCGATGTCTAAAGCGTAGAATAACAATACTATTTCATTCTAATATTTATTATAGCAAGTCATTTACAAAAACACATTCCCGATAAGGCCTTCCGAAAGGAATCTACCGGCAAAATTCAAGCGCATCCAATGCCCTTTGTAGTCACAGTAAGTATACAGTTGACATTTAACGGGCAACCTAACGTGTTTGGGGCAAGCGGGGCAAAGGTGTCGGGGCCATTACCCAGGGAGGCAGAAGTGGCTGACTTACTAGCCCCCTACACCCCCCTCTTCTAGCAGTCGTCTGCAGGTCGAATCATTTTATAGGGATGTTACGGAGGTTGGAATCTGGTTCCGAAAAGTCGGTACTTCCGACTTCACACTTACGGATCCGACTTCGGAGATTATAAGCAGGGTTCAATTGAAATACAGTAAGATAAAAAATAGTGATGCCCTTGTCTGTGAAAGACAATTTGTTACTCTTAAAACTATGAAAGAAAACATCGTAAAGAAACCGATATGTAAGAATCAAATATTCGATAACTTTTTAGTGTTTTATTATATTTTTGAATTTGTCTATGACAATTCTAAAGTGCCTGTAACTGTATTACTTGAAAATAAATGCTTTGACTTTGACTCGACGACATGTGACAACCATCAACCCGCATTGTGCCATCGTGGTAGGTTATAGCCTAACCTGACCTGTAACCTAACCTAACTGTCATGGAGAGGTTTATGTCCCAACAATAGAAACATTATAGGCTGATTATACTGTTACTTTTGAAGTTTTGATTTAATTTACTATTAAGTTAGATATTATTTTTTTAGTAGATGTACAATTTTTTTACCGAAAATCGATTAGTTTCTTTTCATATATTATTACGCCTCCGAATCCGGTTCCGATTTCGGTTCCAATAAAATCACTTCGGTAACATCCCTAATCTAAATAGTCTCAAATGTTGAATATGGTGGGAATTCTTAGGAAAACAACTTTTAAAAGATGTTGTCGCAGTGTTTGAAATAGGCAAGCCGTATGAATGAGAGGCGGTCTTTTTATTTGGCTTATTGTGTATATAGAAAGTATATTATGTACACAATGTTCCTTGTGGAGAGGGAAACGGTTATGTGAATAGTTATTTGATACCTTTGACTTAAAGAATGATATTGAGTCCGGGTAAATGTTTTTACTTTCTGAATCCTATTTTATGAATATTTTTTTATTGTATCGCTTTTGGACGTAAAGCAGAAAGGTTCAGGGTAAGAATGAAATAATTAAACCAGTAAAAGATAATGTGCTTGATTTGTATTACAAGGAAGTCGGCGTACAAAGAAACAAGACATGTTTATTTTCGTGCATGCAAACAACTGAATCTATCGGTGAAGTTTGGCGCACAGATAGTTTATAACTCGGATTAACTTAAAAATATATTTTTATCGCTGGCGAAGTCATAGCCCCAGTAAAATCGCTAAAACTTGGATTAAGTTAATTTAATCCTAGTTTTTCGGGTGATAAAATCATCAAATGAGTCCTCCTCTGTGTGGAGTGGATGGGACTGTCAGAATTTTACTGGCTAAAACCATCCTATTCTTTTGGTATCCCTATGCCCTTCTGGGCCACGATGTTCTTTTAAGACGCTTAATTAAACCTGGCTCTTTTATAGTGTTTCGACCATGTGTTTCATTCAAAGGTCATAAAGGTCATCCAGCATTCTCGAAGGTCAATAATTTTCATACCCATGAGGATGACAGTCTTCGCTTCGTTTGTTTAATTCCAATTTCGAAAACCCAATTATAAAGGGATTGAAATCTGATAGAATTCGATTTCAATTTTGAGGCTTTAAAACTAATAGTAGTGGGACTAGGGGCAAGATTTAATTGCACTAGAAATGAACTTGTATGTCTAAAATTTTGTATTGTTTCGTGAATTATGAGGTTTTGTAGTTTGAAATTTTATTATATCACTAGCTGTTGCCAGCGGCTTCACCCGCCACAACTCCAAAATTATCCCATGGGAACATAAAATCGGCATAAACTATCCTATGTGTTAATCCAGGTTATAAACTATCTGTGTACCAAATTTCAGCCAAATCCGTTCAGTAGTTTTTTTTAAGAGTAACAAACATCCATCCACACATACAAACTTTCACGTTTATAATATTAGTAGGATTTGCGGTATCTTTGCCTAGATCTGGTGTTAGGAGAGAACTCAGACCGCGTTGTTTAATCATTAGTTAAACTATTTGTTAAATCATTTGCCATGTTTTACGTTTTAAACATATGTAAAAAAATGGCATTTTAACAATGATTAATAAAACTATTGAGGTATTGATCAAACAACTGTCCCCTAAGCTTTGCTTAATTTATAATTTTAAACGCGTGTATGCACAGTTCAGTTCAGCCCGACCCTCGTCACGTTCTAGGGCCACGGTAAAAATATCTTAGTTTACAAGTAAGCTAAATACCTAGAAAGCTCGTAATACAATGAAAAATTTCTCTAAGATCTGGTCAAGATGAAGTAGCAAAGTGGATCACAATAGACGACTTTGTTAAGGTAGCGTCAGACGAGTTACAACGTCAGTAACAACGACCGCTTTGTACTCCATGTTTATGGACCGTCTTGTGTACTGACAAGCTTTTTAGTGTAAGTACGACGGTTTTACAGTTTTTACTTGTACTGTGTTTTCGATCTGGGTTGTTTTTTGAAGAAACTGGGTAGTTTTTCCTGGGTTTGTTGGTTTTCCTTATTAAATTAATGTAACCCAGGATACTTTTTACCCAAATCAAATCAAAGCATTTATTTCAAGTAGGCCAGTTATAGCACTTTTGAAATGTCAAAAGACAAAAATAGTTCAAAAATAGTTATGTTGCTACAGTCCCAGTCACAAAGGGTTAAGCCCGGCCCTATTACTAACACTTCGATGTCCGTGGTCCTGTCTACCTATCGGTCTGACGCCAGGCTTTTTCTCATAAACCGTTTCTGCTTTATTAATAAAACAAGAAATAAAGTTACGCCAAAGTTAATCCTTAAAAAGGGATGGTTAGTCTGAAGATCATCGTAGTTGTAACTTTAGTTCACGTTTATTAATTAGAGTTTAACTAGGTAAACAGTTGAAATGAATAAATAAATGAATTCAATTCAAGGAAGCTGGTGGTATTTAGCCAGTCAAGTCTGACAGTTCCTTCCACTACAATTAGAACGAGAGGATCTATTTGTGATTTTATGATTTTCAATCTCATTTTTTTTTATTGTTGTGGTTATCTTCAGATAGAAATAAGCTTAAAACGGTCTCTTTAAATAATAATTGTCGGCCACAACAATGAAAAACAAGATCTAGTTGTAAATAAAGTAAGAAGGTACGGTAAGACCTCGGTAGGTACTTTTCAGCGGTACAAAGCGATGTCGCTTGCAATACTTTCTGAAGTATCAGGTACTTTAAGTAGGTTTTAAAGGAAAATGTTTCGTTTTCCGAGTGTTGCAAGTTTTAAGAGAATAAATTTTCTCGGAGAAGGATTTTTCAGATAAAGTATTGTTACATCTCCACTATTATTTTGTAATTCAATCACTTAACTGTTTTATTTTAACTAAGGAGTCAAGGAATTTAAATATGAATTCTTTAAAATTCTTGATAAACATTATATTTTTTCTGAAAAAGTTTATCGTTTTATTTATTTTGTCGCATATTACCACAGATTTTTTTAAATCCCACTGTTTTTTTCTTATCGATTCATAAGTACTTACATACAGTTCTAATAAACTATTTAGCACATGATTTAAATTTAATAATAGGTAAGTAATAAATAATTACACCTACCTAGTAATAATTTCTTTACCTACTTCAAAGCAAAAGTTCGTGTCGGCCAACGAGTAAAAGCAATAAAACAAAAACGAAAATATTGTGCAAAATAAATTTAGTTCCATTTTAGCAGTATTTCGTGGCGTTCGCCAGACTTTCGTGGAACATATTACTTTACATGGTTTAATTTTTAGAACATCACTTATTTTCTGACGTGTCTTGCAGACTGTACCTAAAACTATACTGGGTAATAACAGTTTATAAATGTTTTAAAATCCTGCCAAGTGGGAGTCGGACTCAGCACGAAGGGTTCCGTATCAGTATCTGTAGAAAATTGCAAAGATATAATCATGTTTATTATACACTAGCTGTGCCCGCGACTTCGTTCGCGTGGATGTCGGAAATTACCAATGTATTTTTTTGTGCGAAGCGTCGGGTAAAAAGGTCTCCCTCCAAAATCCCACCGTATCCCATCGTATCCCATCTTATCCCATCTTATCCCATCTTATCCCATCTTATCCCATCTTATCCCATCTTATCCCATCTTATCCCATCTTATCCCATCTTATCCCATCTTATCCCATCTTATCCCATCTTATCCCATCTTATCCCATCTTATCCCATCTTATCCCATCTTATCCCATCTTATCCCGTCCTGTTCCGTCCTGTCTCGTCCTGTCCCGTACTGTCCCGTCCTGTCCCGTCCAGTCCCGTCCTGTCCCGAGCTGTCCCGTCCTGTCCGTCCTGTCCCGTCCTGTCCCGCCCTGTCCCGTCCTCTCCCATTCTGTCCCGTCCTGTCCCGTCCTATCCTGTCCTGTCCCGTTCTGTCCCGTCCTGTCCCGTCCTGTCCCATCCTATCCCGTCCTATCCCGTCCTGTCCGTCCTGTCCCGTCCTGTCGCGTCCTATCCCATCCTATCCCATTCTATCCCATCCTATCCCATCCTATCCCATCCTATCCTATTCTATCCCATCCTATCCTATCCTATCCCATCCTATCATAATCATTAGATGAATTTTTATTTGAATATGTAGCAGAATCGAAGCTAGATCGCGCTATGAACTACGCGTCTTGGTGTGAACTGACCGTAATTTTACTTCTGAAACACTTTATATTCGAATAACTTTTGATAGACTGAACCGATTCCAATGAAACAAAAACTAAATTCCTCTCCAAGTTACGCTTAATCGTTGTGTATAAAAGTTATCTACATAAATTTCGTACATTTTACGTGATACCTGGACAAATAAACATACAAACAGACAAACAGACAAACAGACAAACAGACAAACAGACAAAAATTCTAAAAATGCTAGAAATGGGTTCTATTGGTTGTCCTTTAATACCCTGGCTAAATTTTTTGAGTTTTTTTTTAATGTACAAAAATAACTTTTCTACAGTTTTATTATATGTATAGATAGAAGAAGATAGATATACGAACCCGCTTAAATCGTTATTTTATTTTTAGTATTTTATTGTTATAGCGGGGAATCATTTTGTGGCAAACTTACAACAACCCAAATACATCATCTGTAATCAACTGTCTAACTATCAAGGTGCATGAGATACAGCCTGTTGACGGATGGGAAGGCAGCGGGGTCTTAGTATTAGGGTTCCATTTTACCCTTTAGATACGGAACCCTAAAAAGGTTGACCTGTTACTCAGTATTTAGACCGATTTAGTTTTGAGAATTTCAATTATTATGTGTTGCTCACAATTCATATGAATTAAATTGATGATTGTAGAAATTACAATTCTAAAAACCAGACATTTGAGGTTGATTTTTATTTTTGTGTGGCTAACTATAGTAGCAGTAATAAGAGAATTAACAACACTAGAAACGAGTTCAAGGCTACTGGTAGGGGCATGTGGCAAAGCTTATGTTTTGAACTTTTCAGCGATTTAGGTTAAAATTAAGACAGTATGGAATGTTAAAATTAAGACAGTAAAAAAGAAAATGAATACAGTAAAAAAGAAAAAATGTAATTCAAAAACAATTAGGCTATAAAATAGCAGACACCTTTGAAAATAGCAGTAGTACTCTAAGTAACTTTGACACTAAGTTTTATTTTAGGAGCATGAAAGCAACCGAACTATGCAAATATTTTTCTCCAATCCCTATCAGGGAAGTAGAAGGAGAAATAATAAAAAAAGGTCTAAATCACACCTTAGTACTTTTGAAGATATGACGTGTTAAAGTCGTCTCGGTAAAACATTTTTTCATAATTTTAATAATAATCAATGTTCCGTATGTTGCAAAACGCTGCAAATTTGATACACGTTACAAAACGGTAAGAACAACCTAATTCCAAATTTGCAGCGTGTTACTAATTTTTTTGGCAATGTTATTAACGAAAAACACTTTTCACCCCTTTTCAACCCTTTCCGTACACCCCAGAACGCTGCAAAATCACCCGGTAAGTTATTTTACCTTCTTTAAGAACCCCTTAAAATTTCAGCAAGTTACTAATTATTTTCGGGTTTAGGCTTTAATGACTGGACTACACATCTTGTTAACGAGTGGTCGTTACGTTTGCCGTCTGAATTTGACACGGCGTAAATAGTAAATGGAAAACTCATACAAATCTCGGGGGTTGTAGTTGTAGCCGTCTGTGGAGATACGTGCCATGTTTTTTTTTTTTTACGTGGTAATATCATCAAATGAGTCCTCCCACCCCGGGTAGGGCGGGAGGGACTGTCAGACTTGTAATGACTAAAATCCACGGTGTCCTTCAATAGCCCTTTATGTTTACGGTGATGAAAATAAGTGAATAAGACTTGGGTTAAAAAATCAAATTGAGCAGAACAGAGTAGAAAGACCCTGTTCCTTCAGTTGTCATTTATGTTCCACGACTGTACCCTTCTTAGACAGTCACGCGGTTGACGCCTGTTCGAAAGATAAGAGTATGATGTTTCTTTCCGTACTGTCTTAATTTTGACGGCACAGTTGGCGCAGTGATTGAGCGATCGACTGCTGATCATCGTGCCGGGCTCGACCCCCGCGTCACTTTGATATTTGTATGGCCTACAAGTATTTCTTCCGGGTCTGGATGTTTGTGTATGTGTGTTTCAATTTTTGATTTACAAACCCACCCAGGAGAAATTCTTGGGTGGGGAAAAGATTTAAATAAATAAAGATTTTAGTAACATTTGTTACTAAATATGACAAATGACATTTATACTTATTATTAATTTGTTCATAACATCCCAATAACTTTTTTAAAAAGTTTAACCATGCAAAGTTTCTACTCCATAATAAAAAAATGACCTCAAAATTCTTTTTTAAATACCATTCTTTTCACCAACCGACTAAAAACGTTTGCTCGTAATATTTACATAAATAATCGTTTTCGACAAGTCGTAAGGTGTGTTCAAGCCCTTATCGAGGTTCTGCTAATGGAGTGTGATTTTTGAGAGTAATTCCTCCCTGGCGTAAAGAATGACGTGACCAGAACCGAAATGTTTGATGTATTTTAAAGGCCCCGATATTTTCAAGAAAAATCGCCACAAAATTGTCTTGGCTTCTAGTAATACAACTAGAACCTTATTTTTAGGGGATCCTTTCTAATAAAAAAAGCACTCTGATGAAATTTATGCTTGAGCAAGTAACGGTGATTAGTTGTTCTTGAAAAATATGATAATTTTGTCTATTAAAGTCTTGATTTACATGGTGAAGTAAATGAAAAGTGCCTATTTAGTAGAATGAAAACCAGATGTGACACAAAGCGTAAACGAATGTGAAAAAATCACGGACGATTCCTAATTTAGCTATTTATTCCTTCAACATAGAAGAAATAACAGATGTTTTCAATTAAATAACATGGATGGCTTTGATAAAATACTTTTACAATTAAGAATTTGAAAATTATTATAGGAAGGAATATTAAAAAAAAAAACCCGAAAAAGGGATCCGTCATTACGCATGGTCCGACAAGCACATGGTTGGTTTTAGTATACAGGGTGAATTTTTCAACTGGGCGTGGATGGCTATCTTCGAAACTATGAGGAATATCGAAAAATGATGAAAGGGGTCTCGAGGCCGATTTTGACGAAAACTAAAACTGCATCATTGGATTTTAGAAAAATTTATAATCCTGGCCAGGAATCGAACCCGCTGATTTTGAAAAAAAATCACACCCTGTATTATTACACCATTCGATAGTGTTGCTAATAAGGATCGAATTCTGGGAAGTAATCATATACGACAAACTTAAGAAAAACGTATAAATGAAAAAAAACTGATCAATCTTCAAGGCGATGACCGTATTCGAAACATAAGTTAATCTTTTCGCCTTTGAAATAATGCTTATTTTTGTTCAACTCAATAATTTCGTATTGCTGAATAAAGTCGGATTGTTGAGTCGTCAAATCCAGTGAATTGTTGAAAACAATAAAATTTTATAATTTCGAATAAATTATGGCTCAGTAGAACAAAGTGACAGCAATTTTATGAAAATCAGCTATTTCCTTAAGTTTGCCGTATATGATGACTTCCCAGAATTTTATCCTTATTAACGATACTATCGAATGGAGTAATAATACAGGGAGTGATTTTTTTTCAAAATATGCGGGTTCGATTCCTGGCCAGGATTTTAATTTTTTCTAAAATCCAATGATGCAGTTTTGTTTTTCGTCAAAATCGGCCTCGAGACTCCTTTCAACATTTTTCGATATTCCTCATAGTTTCGAAGATAGCCAACCACGCCCAGTTGAAAAATTCAACCTGTATATTGCCCATCGTTCTTTACAGAACGTTTATTCGCCCAAAACACATCTGCAGACATCTTAAATTCAAATCACACTTTAAACACAAGAAAATCGCGACAACTACAATAAATAGACAACAAAATACAAACATGACATCAGAACATTGTAGATAAGAGCCAGACGATGTATTTCAACTAATATACAACAGACACACTACCTACATGACTGTAAGTACATAGGAAAATGATAAAGGAACCTCATGTTAGCAGACATTATTTCTATGTCCGCTCATTTTTCTTATGTAGAGATGTTTGTACTATGTTTTGTATGTTGGTTGATTTAACTTTAGGTATTTGATGTATATAAGTAGCATGTAATGGTATATGGACATGTCAAGTATGACACACACCTTAGAGGGCCAAAGCCTGCCGCGGTCGCAGGACTAACGAATTGACCCTGGAACGTATGGACTTGACTAGTGCCCGACTTGACTAGACTTGTGCCCGTTGATGGCAACTTAGACAACGGTGAAATATGGGTGTACTGTGTAAGTTGCACTTCTGCCTAACCCAATCAAATACAGAGAAATACTCAAATAAAGATAGCAATCTTTATTTGAGTATTTCTCTGTATTTAGAGTTGAATGGTGAAAACGAACTAAAAGTTACTCACAGTTCCACCCAAACAGAAAATATCCTAAAAAGCTCAGGTACCGAAATATAAAGACGTTTGTGTTCGCAGGTATTAGTGAAAGGCGTCAAGACGTTTGTGGGTAGATATACTAGGGTCAAACAAAACACAGAGCTTGGAAATGCCTCGGCGGCCATTATTAGAGGTGGCAGGACAAAACTTTTTAGAGAAACCAATAACACACTTTTGTTTAAGGATGAGACAGTTTTGCTGAACCAAGTTCAATTTTATCTATAGATTACCGTCTAGTTTTTTTCTAGAGTAAAAGTGTACAATATCAATGTCAATTATATTAAAACGCGATTTACCGCTTTTACACGTATCGAGTGACAACTTTTGAAATTATCGGTCAAAAACACTTTTAAATCAACTAGCAGAATTTTAAGTAGGTACTATTTTGTATTTTTTTTTTAGAAATCCGGTTTTATTAAAAATTTCTTTTTTATGTTTCTTTTTTTTTTACGAATGGCGTCCCAATACCTTTTGTACTGCCGTCTCTAAACTCGGGATACATGACTCTCTGGCACGAAGGTAGGTAGTGCCCGTAGACGGGCGTCGGGAATTGAACAGTCGGTATGTCAAGCAGTTAGACAAGATTTCAGACGCATTGTTTAAGTTATTCTGGGCATCCGCCTGTTCGTTTCAGCCTGAAAACTAACGCTAGGGTTGCCCATTTAGGTATTTACAGAGTGATGATTTATTATTTACTTATCGAAGATATGTGACGGTAGAGTCTACCGCAAATGCTTTGGCTTTTAAACACCAAATTGTACTTACATGGGTTGCGGGACTGTATAAGCTCGCCTGGCTGTAGTCTAGTCGCTCAGCGAGCTATGGAGAGGGCTATGCTCGGTGATTCTCTGCGTGATCGAATCCGATGCAGGTCGCTTCCAACCGGTTCATGTGGAGATCAAAAGGGGAGGCCTATGTTCAGCAGTGGACGTCCTATGGCTGAGATGATGATGATGATAAGCAGGTAAAGTGTTTTTTTTCTTTTTTGAGTCCCGTTCACCCCACACGACTAAATTGATGATTCTACAACCCGATATAAAGGCTCATCAAATTACAACAACAAAGTTCTTTCAGCGAAACCTACCTAGAATTTATCACGTCCCAAACAGGCACTATTCTTATGATAAGCTCACTATGGGCAACGCCGCGGTACACAGCTAGTTTATTACAAAGAGAGGCCCTAACTACAGTGCACGCAATCCAAAAAGTATTTCAAGAATAAATAAACAAACAATCAATCATTCAAACGAACATAAATATCTCTGACAAGTTCGCAAATAAGACAAAGACAAATAAATATACAAATAATAAAGACAAAAAACTCAATTGTTAGTGTAAGTTGCGTTATGTATTGCAACTGTTTATTTTTGCAATACATCGGTGACTCAACATGGCCTGTAACAGTTGACCTCGAATGTTAACAGCAATGACTCATGCCATTGAATCACTCAGCGTAAAAAGAAACTGAATTTATTTAGTCGCAGGAATTTTCTTTTGTAAGGACATTTTTACTGACCTATTTTGCTTTTTCTTTGTCAAAATGGTTAAGGAGCACATTGTAGGGATATCAATGATATTTTTAAAAAGGTGTAGATACGTTATTCGCGCTCAGAAAGTGAAACGCTCAAATGCAATATTTAGTTGTTCATGTGTGCGTTAGTGTACCGTTTTGGAAGATAGAATGTCGTGTAGGTAACATATCTATTCATTTATAATATTATTTAGGGAAATCAGCAAATATTAAGATTAAAATGCGAAGGCATGTTCTCCTTTTCTTCACGTGTAAATACTACTGGGCGCAATGCATCCACAAAGCATTAAGCGACTGGCCTTGGGAGATGGATTAATTGCCATCATTCTTAATTGACCTTATCTCAATTCAATAGCAGGTTATAGTCGAACATAATACTTTGTTTATTCTGATTAAAAATGCCTATTGAAGCAAGTGATTTTTTATTTTATTTTCAGCGTGGTTAAAAAACATGAAAAAATAAAATACAATAATAATTTTTTTACCTACTTCCTGAAACTTATTTGATAACTGTTAAAAACTTTTTTCATGGTTTTTACAAAGCGTAGCATATAGACAGATCATAGCTAAATATTTCGACAAAGCAACGCTCACCCTACCCTACTCAGCTTACTCAGCTGTATGAATATTGTGACAAAATAAACAGTGATTTCTTCCAATAGTACACGCCGAACAGGATAGATGGCGTTGTTTATAGCATGCACATTTTCAGATAATGCTACTGCAACAATAATAAATAATATCATCCTTTGATAGGATATCAACAAATTTATTGAACCACAAATAATAAGTATGCAACTTATACGTACCTCCTATTTAATATCTGTTTGCGGTTTGCATAATTAATTCTATTTATGGATTCCCACGCAATCATTCATAATGTCTGGGTTTTCCCCACGTTAGTGTTGCCAGTTTCAGTCTTACTATCTTGAATCTGTAGAATTAAAGAAAGTGTTCATTAACAGACTTATGGTTAAGGCTGGTTTTTTTAGGACTGGTTATGTTTTGAGCTGAAGATTGTGAATTCAATCTTGATCAGTTAGTTTTATTTCAGTATTTAATCACACTTTGTAAAAGTTGGTGGAAAAGAGTGAGTACAGTCAGCATCAAAAGTTGCTAACCACTTTCAGATTTTCAAAATCGCTGTACACCGTGATAATACGTAAGAATAAGGTGTACAGCGATTTTGAAAATCGGAATGTGGTCAGCAACTTTTGATGCTGACTGTACCTTGTGTCACTTTCAACTACTGATGAGATTCAATTCCATTCTGCGATCTTGAGTTCCGGAACTAGTTTCTTTCCTACTTTTTTTACTTGTATGGAACTTGTGGTACTCCAAAATGTGAAAGTCTCAAAATAACCTTATTTTCAGCAGAACTTCGGCCACGTTTTGCCACTGAATTCCAAAGCTCAGATTATTTTACATTCTTGTTCATATTTTTCGAAGATCGGTTGTAATGTTGCAAAGTTTTGTACTGAAGCATCCGGAGAATCCGTAGGTAATCGACACCAGAATAGTTCAGATGTCTTGCAATTTTCTGCATCAGTGTTGCCAGCCCTAAACTCCACGAATCGTTATTCAGTCCGTGTAGTGGGCAGGTTCGTTACTTGTACACTTGTGCTTCAAACAATCGTCCAGCTGAAGCGGTCCCCGGCGGCCCTTGATTGCAACATAATTTCATTTGACACCTACCCGCAATTCGAACGATTTAAATGCTGATTTATGTCTGAGTTTGTTTCAGCATTGATTTTTATTGATTCTTTATTTTTATTTTATGTTCGGTGTTTTGGTTAAAACGAATTTTGCATGGCATGATGTTATTTTTGTAAGTATTTTTCTTTTCAATAAATCTAGCGCAGTGTATAATGATTAATTAGAATTTTTGATTCATACAAAATAGAATAAATCATAGAATCAGGCGTTACTTTGCGGAAATCCATGTCATAATCCAATACTATATACTATACCTATGTAGTATAGGTTTGATTGCATGGCATGTTTTTCCGCTTTTCTTGTACCTACGTGTGCATACGTATGTGGGCGGGAGTGGGTCCATTCCTGCATGTGCATATGCGTGAGGGTCGAAGTGTGGGTCTGCAACCTGCATCCAAGCCTGGATTTTGTCGCGGAATTAAAACTAGACTTTTTCATAACATTTAACAAAATGGCAAAAAAATCCGTTGACAACGTATGAAAAACCTGTTTTATTATTAAACGGTTGCTTTCTTATTAAAAGTTGTTCATAACCATAATTACTTCACCCCATGAAATGACTGAAATGTTTTACAAAAAACCCTGTATAAACGAATAAACGTACGAACAAACGGAAGACAATATATGTAACTGATTAGCCACATTTATCATATCATATAACAACTAGTAGGTATTTACCTACTAGTTGTTATATAATATAGGTATTTAGAGGAGCTCGTGGCTAAATAATTACAGCCGCACAAGCCGATCTTCCGTGTTAAGCCGCGCTTGCCGAGGTTGGTCTGTCGCTCCCGGCCGTTGTTAAGTCAATGGTCGGAGCGACAGAGTCCTGGGACGCAGTGATTTCCTTCTGCGAGGAAGTCATCTCGCAGAAGGAAGAGGCGGAAAGGGAGAGGGAGATCGCCAGTGCTCTTCCATCCCGCAGCAGACGCACCGGGCGTCGAAGGAGAGCGGACAACGCTCTCTTTCGGCCTCCATAAATGGGTCCAGGGGTGGCAGATTTGGGGACGTCTGCCATCCCCCACTCAACTGGACCCGAGAAGAAGGCAGCGTGCAGTGTTCCGCGCGCGCCTATTTACGAGGTAACGGGGGGGGGAAAACACCTCACCCCAACCGGAAGGGGCCTGCACAAGGCGGGCCGGCACTAGTCTGGGGCAGCGGAAGTCACATCCGCACCCGCAGCTCCGGACGCAAGTGTGAGAGGGAACACCGGGGTGGTTTTAGTCAGTCAAGTCTGACATGCCCCTTCACCTTCCCCAGAGGTGGAGGAAGTCCTATGAGGATTTCCACCTCGAAAAAAAAAAGGTTGTTGATACTTATACAGGGATAACCGTAAGTGTTTAATTATGATTTTTAAAACAATTGAGATTATACAGTATACATTATTGTTTTTTTTTTTATTACCGTAAGTTGGAGCACCATGGGGTCGCTGGACTGTCTTATCAGTCACCGTGACCCTGAAATGTAAAGGGGTATTGAAGGATCGTCGAGGATTTAGGTAGCAAAAGTCTGTCGGTAATGTGTAGGAACACTGATTTGATGATTATACCACGATTAAAGGTTGGAAGCACCATTTCATCTAAAATGTCTTATGAGCCTCTGCAAGCTGGCTTCGGGTCCTGGCATACCCTCCAAATTTCGGGACCCCATGACCTCGAGATGAGAAATGACATTAAAGTACTTAACCTAGAAAATGCTTATCCCCGAAATGGTTTTTTTTTTCCTGTGAGTATGTTTGACGACACGTTTGGCGCAGTGGCTGAGCAATTGGACTGCTGCGCTGTGTGCCGCGGGTTCGATCCCCGCACGGAACAAATATTTGTATGATCTGCGTGTAGTTTTTCCGGGTCTGGGTGTTTGTGTATGTGAGTTTCTATGTTTGTAAACGCACCCACGATACGGGAGAAATACCTATCGTGGGGCAAAGTTAATAAAACAAAAAAGGGGAAAAAAAGTATGTGGCCAGCCTCTGGTGTCAGAGTTAGTAAAATCGCCTTTAAGAACCACATAGGCAGGCCTCTGACTTGGCTTTGGACTTACAATATATCAAGTTCTGAAGAAATCTTCACAATATTTTCCTTCACCGATGTGAATGATGTCAATGAAATTAAGAGTGTTTTAGCATCGTAAACTCATCAAATGAGTCCTCCTACCCAGGTCGTGGCGGGAGGGTCTGTCAGACTTGTACTGACTAAAGTCATCGTTGATCTTTCAATAGTTCTTTACGTTCACGGGTCACGGTTACCTGACGAGATAGTCCCGCGAGCCTGAGTCTATGATTAATTTGGACTTAAACTTGAATTTAGGGCCAGTTAACCAATAAAAATACAGAAAATAATCACCTGGTCAAGTGAACCCGCGAGTCAAGTGGCCTGCAGTTCCAGTTGACCAAAGACTCTGTACAGAAGTTAGTACATAAACATTTTACCTTTTATTGTCTGTAAGTCTCTATAAATCCTTTTCCCGTTTATCTTTTGTGAAAACAAAGTCTTTGAAGATAGAAAAAGATTGTCTGTGTTTTGTTCAAAGGAATAAATACAAGTCTTGCTGAAAAAAATGTATAAAAGATATAATAATGTGGTCCATTGTTGAAGAGTACAAAGCCGATGTTATATTAAAAATAGCTACGTACAATGAGTATTGTATTGTAGTTGTATTTAAACGGTATTGGTTCAAAGATTTTTTTTAAGGAAAGTTTTTGCCACATTAGAAATTTCTCCTGTAGGTATATGAGTGCATTTACAAAAATTTAGCCGCCCAGAGGGAATCGAATTTGCGACACGCAATGCAGCAGTCGATTGGTCAACCACTGCGCCAATCGTGCCGCCAAACTTGATTGGAAAGTTACAGGGTAAAACTTTCTTGTTCCATTAGCTTTTTAAAATGATAAATTTTTTTTATAGTAGGTAGTAAAATTATCTAATGAGTCCTGCCTTCCAGTTGGGAAGGAGGGAATGTCACGGTGAACCTTTAATTGCCCTTCATTACACGTTCCAGGGTCACGATTACCCGAAGAGACAGTCCGGCGACCTAAAATGATACCATAATATCCATTTTTGGTAAATGTATGACCAGAAAATAAGGGTTGTTAAAGACAAGCTAGTAACAAAACTAAGGGAAGATTAATAAGCAAAGAATAAAATCAGTTGCGACCGTGGTTTGAACCTGCGTCTTCTGGTTATGTACTCCAGACGCCTTACCAACGCCGCGACACAGGCAAGTCTTCCTTGTTCCGGATTAGTTACTAATATATTGTGTTAACTTTTGGCTCAATGATGTCCCAAATCCTGGTCAATTAGAACAAACAAGATCCGTCAGTACCTGATGCATTTTGTCTTCTTCAATCCTCTGGTAGGAATTTTAAATGTATCCATAATTAAACTCTCCCACAGCACACGTAAAAAATATTTAGCAACAAACCTCAATAATTCTATAAAGGACACTTCACACAGACCAGACGTAAACGCACGACCCATAACAACACAAATTACGAAGTCACACAAACACTAGAGATCATAAGTGCAATACCGCATGGCACGTCGCTTTCATGCCCCGTATTAACGTTATAAATTAGGACGTATACGCCCACTCAAATAACCGTAAACACGGCGTAGTGGCCATTTGCAGCACTTGTGCCATCGGCCTTATGTCCCGTCGTTGTCTCATTCATTTTTCTTTGTCTGCGATGTGAACATGCCTTTATGTTTGGTTGGGTGTGCATTGAAATTTAATTTGCTTGAATTGCTTTTGGGCTGATGTGAAATGAAAATGAAATGTGAAATAAAAATGATTAAAGATGTTCTTTTTACCACAATAACGTTTTTAAAGGATTAGTGTTGTACTTATGTGATTAGTGGGTGACTTGCCGTTTGATCATGGACTATACCCGGGTCACCCGGGTCAACGGCGCGTCGTGTTTCACGCGCTGTCAGTAGTCAGACGGGCCCGTCTAGGGGACAAAAGCCTGCCGGGGTCGCGTTATTGAAAGAACACCGTGCATTTTAGTCAGTACGACTCTGATTGTCTCGTCATGGTTGGGAGAACTCATATGATGATTTTACCACGTTCAAAAATACATAAAATAAAGTTGCTAAAATTTTTTTGGTAAAATTTTAACCAAACGCACCAGTGTATGCTCGGCTTCGGGGCGGTCAACATAATGGTAACTCAGCGTACCCTTCCGCCGAACGACACAAAGAAGAAGGAGCTCCAAAACAACCGTTTCCAGTGAGGACCTGAGTCAGGCCGGCGGGGTAGGCTGCCGCTGTGGCAACTCCACAACCATCCCAAGGAGGGGTCTTGCCGGTACGATTGCGGCGTGCTTGATGTTTATGCCACCTAACTACGTCTAAGAGGTGATGTTCAAGTTGTAGTATGCTAAACACTCTACTATCCAATACTGAAAAAAAAAACATCCAAAGGACCGTAAAATTATTGTCATTTTGAAATTTAAGCTTTCTACGGCCAACCGAAAGTTTAAAATTCAAGAGTGTACTTTTGTTTACAGATAGCTTTACCTAGGTACCTATATCAATTTGCCTAATTTTAAATGCGCACAGTGACATCACTGTGGCAATTCCTGTAAAATATTATAGCGAAACTTAACTAACTATTGTATTGCTAAATAGTCTATTGTTTGCTTTTAAAAAACGTTGCCCCATTCGGGCAATAGTTCCTGTGTCGTGGGTCGCGTTAGCAAACATTTAAACATAGGTTAATAACAATAAAAATTCGAAAACCACTCAGAATAGCAATAGAAACAAATTCTAAATACTAAGCTCATCGTTCGGAGGACATTCTGGGAACTTTATAACCGTATATACGGAATCCGAGCCAGTACAATATCTATTTACTTATATTGGTATGAGCCGACGTGTGGATGGCTCAGTGAAAACATATACAGTAAGGTGCAGACAGATGTCACTAGTTGTCTACTGCAAAAGTTGAACTAAAAATGGCGAATTTTCGCAACCAAACCTTTATGTGAACAGATAATATAAAAGAAATTATGATTTAATATCTATAGTTCTTGTGGGTTTAAATTTTAAAGTGATGTTTGTCACTTAGGGCTGATTTTTCAAAAGTCAAATAACTTTTATCTGATAAACAAAAATGGTGGTTTGACAGCTTGTCTATAGAAAATATGTCAAATCGCTAGTTTTATTCCTCAGATAAAAGCTATCTGACTATTGAAAAATCAGCACTTAGACGAATCTCATTATCAAATACATTATTATTTAGGTACAGAATACAATTGCTGAGCAGAATTCAAACCGTATGATAGGTAACCAAAACCAACTCTATACTGATGAACCAATCAACTATCACAGTTGATTGGTTCAATGGTATATGTATTGGTATATATATATATATATAAATGGCTAGCATAGTTGAACTATGCGAGCCATTTTTAGGGATTCGTACCCAAAGGGTAAAACGGACCCTATTACCTACTAAAACTCCGCCATCCTTCAATCTGTCTGTCCGTGTGTCACCAGGCTGTATAACCGTCCCATAATGAACCGTGATAGTAAGACAGTTGAAATTTCCAGATTAACATTATTTATGTTGTCCCTATAACAACAAATGCTAAAAAGAAGAATATTCAAGGGGGTTTCCGTACAACAGTCATGATTTTTGTGTCGTTTTTATAGAAACGGCACTCTTCATGCACGAATCCGAGTTGCACTTGGCTGGTTTATATAAAAAAAAATACGTGTGGCTCTCGGAGACTACCGCGGTAAAACTATTGCATAGCATTTAAAAAAAAGAAACTGTTTTTGTTGTTTTTTTCGTTATGGAATTTCTTGATTCGGTCGCCGCGCTCAGAGCCCACGATAAAATCTATATGCAGTAGCTTAACTATTACGATATATTCTGGTACCTCACTCAAATTTTGGACGTCCAAGCTCATATGCATGTACCTTTATCTCCCATCTAAGCGCACTACTAATGGTATTGAGTCTACGAGTACACTCGTGCCCAGACATCTCTGCATCAGCCACAGCCACGCCACGTGATGCATACTTATTGCTCGATTTTCCAGCCAGCAGTTTCAATTGTACCATCCCATTAGTGGCATTCGATTGCCGTCGTTGAAGTAAATAGAAAATTTTCTTTTGTATTTTCATTGATGTTGGAGTTGCTATTGAGTGTTGCAGGGTTGAATAATTTGTTTGAAAGAAAAAAAAATACGGAAAACGAATGAGATTTTTTTTTGTTAAAAATTTACATTAGATGTCATGGCAATTTAATTTCTACTTCAGTTATAATATTAAAATGTGTCTAGCTTCACAAAAATACAAGCTAGAAAAATCAATTAAGACTCGATCAAATAAAAGTTGATTATTTATTCGCGATGAAAATGTTAGTCCATCAGATACAATTGTTAATAGTTTGTACATAAACCAATGTCTATCGCTGATACGGAGAAAAAACAAATGTATAAAGATGTCATTGGTAATTAGTTGAAAAAAAAACAAAATGACAACTTAACGAATCTTCAAAATCAAAACAAGCACAAAAAGCAGCTTCATTAAAATTAAACAAATAACTAAAGTACATAATTGTAAAGGATTTCGTTTCCTGATTGAGAGGCGGAAGCTTCGTTACGACAGAAAATTCTATAGCCAAATATTTATTTCAATTATAGGACCCCTTACCCCTTGCAATTGACACGAAAAGAACCCAATGACATCTTAGAAAAAGGGTTGTTTCTCAAAGGAAATGAGTTGATTGAGAGGACACTCTAAACCCTACTTAGCCTTTTAAAGCCGGCTCTAATTAACACCGTGAAAGCGATAATTGAGTATTTATTCAAGATTACAGTATAAAGAACCCTTGTTTCAATTGTTTACAAATTGTTTGAGAATGTAGATAATATTTTGTTGAAGTTTATACTTTAAAATAAATATAAGTCTTAGCTGTTTGAAGTATTATATATTCAATATATATATTCAAACATTAAAAAAAATTTTGGTGCCCAAATTAGGCGCTAACCAGCGTCCACGGTGGGCCGAAAATCGGCTTTCATAGACTTAGGCATTTTATTTTGCAAGTGCCATTTTTTATGCCGGATATCACTTCTATTAGTTATAACAATATACAAAAATGACACCAGAATTGATTCTGCACAAAAACGAAGGAATTATAATTTTTTTACGAAAATTTTGTATGGAGCTAGTATGAAAAATCGAAATATCTCGAAAACGGCAGGGATAACCCTAATATCCTTATAGGGGGTTATAGTACTAATTATTTGTGATTTTTTGACATAAGTTACATAATGGTTGTGAATGCCGTTTTTTTTTTAAAAATCGTCAAAATATTTTCATTTGTTTTTACATATGAAACGTTCCTTTTAGTGTTTAAGTTGAAGATTTCAGAGCTTTAACAACTCTTAACATAAAATAGCATGACCTCTATAGACCTGAAGGACTAGACAGAGGTGAAAGAAAAGTTATTTTGTAGGTTATTGTACCCTTTTTTGTGGTTGTTTTTGAAGGCGGTTATATTTTTTTTGAAAACTCGGTGTAATCGATGTACATACATAAAAAAAAATACCGACCGACCGAATGGAGAACCTCCTCCTTTTTTTGAAGTCGGTTAATAAATAAAATGGACTGTATATATACTTTTTATTGAAAGGTAATTTAAATAAAACAGAAGTAACAAAAATAATATCAAAGTGCATGATAATTTATGAAAATATTAACTAAACATATGATACAATAAACTAACATGAATTACAAAAGAACATAAAGAAAAATAATTGAATTTTACAAATTTTCTTTACAACTTTCGTTGTCGGACTCCAATTCCGAGTCAGAATCCAGATTGGATACACCTACAAACGCGAACTCAGTTTCCGGAAACTGTATTAGGTCGAGAGTTTCAGCAAAAAAGGTTGTCTTCCTTTTGGCATCTAACTTCGGCCTTTGTGCACTTAGGAAAGGATCCGAAGAAACAACCCATCTATCCCAATTCCTATAATTTTAATAATCGACGTTTAAAAGTGCCTCCTTGATGGCCTAATTGAAATAAATGATTTGACTTTGACTTTGACTTTGACAACAAGCATATTTAGGATATCTTGATTAGAATCTTGCCTGCTTCTTTTCCGCGAATGATGTTCCCGAAACCTCCTAAAATCTTTGTTTCGAGACTCTGAGGCTTCTTCCGACAGAGTCCCAATCGGGACAATATCATTTTTTTCGATTATGTCAGCACCGTGTATTAATAGTTTATGTACGGTTGATGACATGTAGTACCAGTCGTATAATTCCACGTACTTTTCTGCTGTTTTGCGAGCAAAATCTTTAAATTTGATGACATCTATCTTCTCACCAGATGTTATTGCTTGCAAAATAACAGAAAATCTTTTTATCAGGTCTTGATCCAACCCAGTAATAGCTGCAGTTTTATTGGGAAACTCGAAAAACTTCCTTGCGGTATTCCCGTCATTGGTAGTTCCCGAGCCTTGTTTCACTATATCAATCAACAGATTGAGCTCCTCTTTAAATTTATTTTGAATGTTTTTTTTTCTGTTTTGTAACATTTCTTTATGCTCATTACTTCTTGCTGCCCACTGTTTGAAGTCAAGTCTGTACGCAATGTGTAACAGACATTCCATGCAATTTGTACGGGCATGTAGGCAGTGCCGGTCCTACTAACATTTTCAACCGGTGCGAGGACTAAAAATGGCGCCCCTCTAAAAAAAAAAATCTTTATGCAGTATTTATTTTCAACCAAAAGTTTGTTTAACCTAATCAAATCTAATGATTATTTAACAATAATATAAAAATAACCTTCAATAGCTACTTAACTTTTCTAGGGTTTTTTCAGAGGCGCGGTGGCGGCGCGGAAGCGACCGTCTACACAGCCTAGAGGCGCAGTGGCGGCGCGGTAGCCACCGTATACACAGCTTAGAGGCGTGGTGGCGGCGCGGTAGAGACCGTATACACAGCCTAGAGGCGCGGTGGCGACGCGTTAGCGACCGGGTACACAGCCTAGAAGCGCGGTGGCGACGCGTTAGCGACCGGGTACACAGCCTAGAGGCGCGGTGACAACCGTATACACAGCCTAGAGGCGCGGTGGCGACCGTATACACAGCCTAGAGGCGCGGTGGCGATCGTATACACAGCCTAGAGGCGCGGTGGCGATCGTATACACAGCCTAGAGGCGCGGTGGAGACGCGTTAGCGACCGGGTACACAGCCTAGAGGCGCGGGGGCGGACGCGTTAGCGACCGGGTACACAGCCTAGAGGCGCGGTGGCGATCGTATACACAGCCTAGAGGCGCGGTGACAACCGTATAAACAGCCTAGAGGCGCGGTGGCGGCGCGGTAGCGACCGTATACACAGCCTAGAGGCGCGGTGGCGGCGCGGTAGCGACCGTATACACAGCCTAGAGGCGCGGTGGCGGCGCGGTAGCTACCGTATACACAGCTTAGAGGCGCGGTGGCGGCGCGGTAGCGACCGTATACACAGCCCAGAGGCGCGGTGGCGGCGCGGTAGCGACCGTATACACAGCCTAGAGGCGCGGTGGCGACGCGTTAGCGACCGGGTACACAGCCTAGAGGCGCGGTGGCGACGCGTTAGCGACCGGGTACACAGCCTAGAAGCGCGGTGATGGCGACGCGTTAGCGACCGGGTACACAGCCTAGAGGCGCGGTGACAACCGTATACACAGCCTAGAGGCGCGGTGGCGACCGTATACACAGCCTAGAGGCGCGGTGGCGATCGTATACACAGCCTAGAGGCGCGGTGGCGATCGTATACACAGCCTAGAGGCGCGGTGACAACCGTATACACAGCCTAGAGGCGCGGTGACAACCGTATACACAGCATAGAGGCGCGGTGGCGACGCGTTAGCGACCGGGTACACAGCCTAGAGGCGCGGTGGCGATCGTATACACAGCCTAGAGGCGCGGTGACAACCGTATACACAGCCTAGAGGCGCGGTGGCGGCGCGGTGGCGGCGCGGTAGCGACCGTATACACAGCTTAGAGGCGCGGTGGCGGCGCGGTAGCGACCGTATACACAGCCTAGAGGCGCGGTGGCGGCGTGGTAGCGACCGTATACACAGCCTAGAGGCGCGGTGGCGGCGCGATAGCGACCGTATGCACAGCCTAGTAGTGTACATAAGCGCTTACGCGACTCGCACGTTCGATCGAACGTCTTTTGTTTCAAGTTTTGGATCATTTTGGCGCCCCCCCTTAGAAGGCGCCCGGTGCGGTCGCACCGCTCGCACCGCCCTAGGACCGGCCCTGCATGTAGGGATGATAGGCCAAATTCGTATATGTCAGAACACACAGTTTTTGATGTTACAGCATCTAAGTGGTTCATTTCTGTTGGTTTTGCTAAGCACAGGTAGCATGATGCATTTGATCTAGCTTCAGAAAGGTACGTGCAGACTTTTGCGTCGATCATTGTCATCATTAGTTTATGAGTCACCCTGTTACTATTAATGCACTCTGTGGGGTTAAGGGCCTCAATTTCCTCATCCATTTTTCTTTTGTTATCAATGACAACTGCATCGCTTTCTTTTACAAAAGTGAACTGAACCGGACGACAATAAAAAGTTGAGCATGGTTTCGGGTTTGTCCATATAGTATTATCTCCATCTGTAAGTTTCAGTGGCACCAAGGAGGTCATAAAAATGCTTGAATCATCATGCTCGCCGTCCATTTTCTGCTTGTATCGGCTTTGATTGGAAGCACCATCAAATCCCCACTTCGATATCAGCTTTAACTGCTTATTTTCCACATTATCAGAAAGACTTTGAAGAATCCGCTTCACCGTGATGTCAAGTAAAGCTTGAAGTGTAATTCTAGCTGATGAATCAGTAACTGACACTGATAGATTAGGAGGGTAGCATGCAAGCTTAGTTTGTTGCAGTTTATAGTAGGATGGGTAAATATCCTTAGCACCTTCCCGAATGGCAGTCTCTCGCAACGTAATATATTGCCACTTTGAAAGCTTAAGTGAAAGAAGTAATCCAAGTGCTTTCTCTGGTGTAAATATTACTGTTTTCACTGGTTTCTTAATGCTTTCATTGATTTTAACGGCAGCTTCTGGATTTTTGATCATATATTCGATTACAGATGCGATATCTTCATACCCTTCTTCTTTTAAACGCGCTGCAGCTGCATATGCCAATTCATAGGAATCCTCGCCTATGTGCTCACTAGATCTTCTCTTTTTCTGTTTGCTTCCCAGATCTTTGAATGGTTTTCGGGACCTTTTTGTCATTGTTCCAACAGTCGATGATGTCGAAGGTTCTGGAGAGACTGAACGTGCTCTTGGTATCTCATCAACAGTTGGTTCTTGATTTATTATAGTAAGCACGCAACTCGGCCAATCAATATTTGCTTGCAGCCACTCTCCGTACGTATTTCTAAAATTATCAAAGAATCGTTTAGATTTCTGCCACCTGTTTAAAGCAGATCGCGTGAATCTACGGCAAAATTCTTTGAGAGTTACTTGATCTTCGGCAGAAAGACAATCGCCTATGAGACACAATTGCACTAAACAATACTTCATGATTAAATGAAGGACACTCACTTTTTAGAAGAACAAACAAGTCTAAGTTGGTGATTAAACTTTCCATTCTAAGATTTTATAGTCGCAAAGCAAATACTTAGTTTTAGTGTTAGCAGTTACACAGTTGTGAACAATCTAAATTATGGAACAAAATTGTAGCCCTTTTATTGTAGGTACCTATAAAGTCAATAATTAGTAAACTACCCTCGTTAAAGTTATAAAAGATATGACATTGAAAATTTATAATCGTAAAAACATTTCGTAGAACTCATAGTACAACTAATCAACATTAGCAAATCACATTAGCTCACTAATTACAAAAAAAGTGACTGCAGTTCTTAGTAGATATTGTTACGAGAAATTTCAAATCATTTAATCACATATTAGGCTCATTAGAATCAGAAAACTACAACCATCATTCTAATTACTTAATTACTTGTCAGCAGACTCATTAGATGACTACACAAGATGTTATTTTGTATTTTGATCTTCTGCAAGGTCTTAAAATTCCTTTTGTGTCGATATTATTATGTGTCCGGTTATGTTATAATCATACTTTTAGGGTATGATCAATTAACAATTTCATTCCCCTATCTTTCAAAAAGAAGCGACTGCATGGGCACTTTGACACTGATATTCAACTATTTGGTATTGTTGGAAATCTTACAAGATACTACACACTTCTGTCTAGTCCTTCAGGTCTATAGATGTCATGCTATTTTATGTTAAGAGTTGTTAAAGCTCTGAAATCTTCAACTTAAACACTAAAAGGAACGTTTCATATGTAAAAATAAATGAAAATATTTTGACGATTTTAAAAAAAAAAACGGCATTCACAACCATTATGTAACTTATGTCAAAAAATCACAAATAATTAGTACTATAACCCCCTATAAGGATATTAGGGTTATCCCTGCCGTTTTCGAGATATTTCGATTTTTCATACTAGCTCCATACAAAATTTTCGTAAAAAAATTATAATTCCTTCGTTTTTGTGCAGAATCAATTCTGGTGTCATTTTTGTATATTGTTATAACTAATAGAAGTGATATCCGGCATAAAAAATGGCACTTGCAAAATAAAATGCCTAAGTCTATGAAAGCCGATTTTCGGCCCACCGTGCGTCGGACCGAACATAATGAAAGTGGCCTTCGCAAGCCGGGCCCCGGCCTGTGTGGTTCCCTCACGGCCCTGCGGCACGGTTTTCCGAAGCTTGCTGTAAGTCAGGAGATAATTGTAAGATCGGGAGCTCGCGCAGACTAGGTCCCAGATCTTGCGGTCTAAAAAAATTAGATCAGATAGTTCCGTCATACAATTAGAGACGAATGATAAACAACATAATTATAACCTGAGCACGCCTTCCTATTTTTTTGGGACACAAATGGGTCCTTCCATGACACGGAAGGGACTGTCGGCGATCATTCAATAGCCCCTTACTTTCCAGGGTCATGTTTACCAGATAAGATAGTCCCGCGACCAGCAGGCCTTCATTGAAAGTAATTTTGAATATATCTAATTAGCGATAGTCGAAGTTTTTGACACCCGGGGTGCCCGGGCCCTTTATCGCCAGTCCGGTCCTGACGCTGATTCATTACCCACTTAAAAATACTGCTAAGTATTTGTCAGTCAACAAAAAATATTGCGATAACCATAATGCCGCCATATGCAATTTTATACACAGTTAACAAAGACATTCCAATATAGGTACCAGTAATAATTTACGATCTCAATTTAGGATTCACAGCCACCGCGTCAGTTATCAACCATTTTTATATTATATCAGACCGTTTTATAATATTTATGTCTCGTGCACTGCTCGTTTTATTGATAAAAGTATCATAAAATTGTGTTACCCCAAGCGTTGGTCACTAAAAAAGAGGGAGAAATGCAATAAAGGATATGTAATACATTTTCTTTGTGGATTTTACTCTTGACCGAACATGGAATATTTAAGACTGGTTTCGGTCACCTTCGGCCGTGCCTTCGGTCTTTACTTCGGTCTTTTCTGATGGAATTGGACAGCCACCCGGGTGAATACGGTTTGGGTGTGTTTGCATATATTTGTGTGAATATTATAGGTAATACATTCAACTTGAACTCGACGAGGGTTAAAGGAATCTTGATGTAGGTAGGTAGATAAATGTGAAGAGGTGTAGACGTATAAGTACAGTCAAGTGGAATAATATGTGACTATCGAGGCGAACGAATGTTGTATGTGTTTGACTTACGTACGAGTATTTAGTGTGTATGGCTACAATTCAAACCTCAAGTCCTTATTTTTATAAATGACTGTACCGATTGTAATGAAACTTCATTACCACAAGCGGGATACTACCTAGGTGTTAGTGTTGTTACCTACCTACCAACGACGATATATTACTAGACTGTTAGTTGAAAATGTCCTAATAACGGGCGACCGATGTATGTCAACACATTAGGCAAAAAAGTCTGATATCCGTCTTATTTCGACCACTCCTGTGAGCCGTAAACATACCTTGAGACAGAACAGACCTTGAGTTAGCCAATCACAACGCAGTACCCCGCCCCCCTCGCTTACGTAGTAGATACCTCAGCGAGTTGACAGAATAGTTTTTGTTTCTTAGGTAGTTATGTCCTTTTGAAGAATCACTGTGGTTGGATTTAAGTCAAAGAAGTTGTAGAAAATCTCACACTCTCAAACCACCACAAATTGCAATGGCCAAAAACAAATTAATAATTACCTCGAAAAGAAACGTAACTGTTAGCTTCTAATTAGCAACAGTTACGTTCTCCATTTTGTGACAAAAAGCGACATCTCTATAACACAGAATAAATAAATACAGAAGGCTTGCTTGAGTAAAAACTGGCACTGGTAAACACTCTTCAATTTAGTGCTCCAAGATTTTTGGCGAATTCTTTTTAAAGAAATTATGCCCTTGTAAAAATTTATTTTTCATTGTTGGCGTGATGAACATTTAAACTGACATACACAAGCACGCAACTTGCAGATCATACAAATATTAAATCCGTGCGGGAATCGAAAACACGAAATTAAGAACATAATAGGTAGCTAGAACTTTGAACTCTGTTCCACATACTCTTAAAACATCACACTGCTCTAAGGAGTGGTCCTTTTATTACCCAACTATATTGTGCCTAAGGGATGGTCGCGTTGCAACGATTAAGGATTCAAGAGGCCGCCTCGCGCCTCCTGGCTTGCCTTGTCTAATTACAAAGGCGCTCATAGTCTTTTTACTCACACTTAAGACGAACTTACGTCAAGGAATCTCCACCTTTACCCCGAGTAAGCGATGATTGAGGGTATGATGGGGTTAGGCAGTAGATATACTAAAAGGAAGCGTTCCAAATTTTTTTCTCTATTGAAGGAACACCGAGGATTAGTCTGACAGTCCCTTCCGTTCCACCAACGGCAGGATGATTCATTTGATGATTTTACCACGTACAAAGAATAAAGAAATGATGGGGTCACTTTGGAACAATTTGGAATTTATATTGCATTTCAACCACCATTGGTCGAGGCAATGTTGCGGGGCGAGACAGAATGGGAAGCAGTCGCCTCCTTCTGAGAAGCAGTCATGCTAGCGAAGGAGGAGGCGGGACGCGTGAGGGAGAGGACTGCGTCCACCTCACGACTCAGCCGCTGTGAGAGACTGTCTGCCACGGGACAGTCTCATCAGGTAACATGACCCTGGAACTTAGAAGGCTATTAAAGGACATCGTTGATTTAGTCAGTACAAGTCTGACAGTCACTCCTGCCCTGCCCTGGGTTGGAAAACTCATTTGATGACTTTACCACGATAACAAAATATGTCTACACTCAATACAGTTTTTAAAAATAACACCATAATATGTAAAGGCGTCATGGCACTTAACTTTAAATATAAAGGGTGCAGGGTTGAAAGGCACAGAGCAGGGATTAGGCAGTTAGTCAGTTGGCAAACTGCCACATCGCCCTGTGGATTACTATTCAGAGAAATTGGCACCATTTGTGCTACCCGTAAAGGTTTCAGCGGCAATGCAATTTGAAACTTATGACGAGTTTAATACAATAGGTAGACACGGCTACACATCAAGCTATGCAAAACTAGTATATCCTGACCGTTTAATGTGCGGAAAGATCGTATAAAACGAGTCAAAGACAAACTGGTTTTATATAGCTTGATGTGTAGCCGTGTGTACCAGGAATAAAGGCACAGACATACACTGGCAATCGCAGCCCTGATAGTTTTGAAAACCAATTTAAGCTCGTCGACGAACTCGACGTAGACTTTTACAGAATAGCATAGTTGGAGAGACTGACATTCGCCATGTCATATCTAGAGCATTTATCCAGTCCAATCGCTTCTGCTTTCGATAGCAAAATGTCTAATAAATCTCTGACTTGATAAGATAGTGAAACAGCTGAGTAGATTACAAAATAATTGCATTTATGACGTCATAAGACAAGTATTTAATTACATTAGGTACTTATTTTAATCGCCCATTATCTTCAGGTAATGTTCCATCTCTATTCAATTTCTATTAATAGGTACAAATTACTCACTCTTATTATCATTAAAATAACCTACATAATAACTTTTCTTTCGGAAGTCCGTTTCTTTGTTTTTTTTTATTTCAATGTTTTTTTGCCACCGACTTCCGGAACAAAAGTTCTATTCCCTAAGTTGAACGATACCTAGTACACACGGCTACACATCAAGCTATACAAAACCAGTTTGTCCTGGTCGCGCTTCGTACGATTTTTACACACAATGAACAGTCAGCTAATACTGGTTTTGCATAGCTTAATGTGTAGCCGTGTGTACAACAAAAAAGAATTACTTAAATCGGACTTGTAATTCCGGAGATATGTGAACACAAACATAATTTACTAAATGAGTCGATGTTTACTCCTTACTGTTAAGTAGTTGTACCTTCCATCATCAGCTCAGCTACATGAGGTGAAGACTATCATACGCAAGTACTTAAAAAATTACTTCATAAAATTTGCGAAAAACGATGTGGGGGCCCATAAAATTTGAGGGTTGCCCTCGATTTCTCCAAGATCCAATCTTCAGATGCTGACTTGGTGAATATGCGACCACCTCAGAAGTATCTACGTTCGAATAAAAAAGAATTTTGTAAATCGGTCCACATTAAGGTAATACCACAAGCTCTGAGGCGATCCAATTACTTCTGAGTTTTAAACTAAAATCATTAAATTACAAATAATTAGATTAACATTTCAAATTAACTAGGATCAACTTATTTAGGAATTCATGATACCATAATAATAATAGTTATATTTCTGTGGAGCCCTGACTGCCGGTAGCTTGGACCCTGCTCCCACGCCGGCGGACAACTATTTTTATATTATTAAATGTTTTTATTATTATTTTGTAAAAATATTTAAAAATGTAGATCAATACGGTAAAAAATGAATAAAGGAAATACATAGTTATATAATAATAATAGTAATAAACGTAGTATTTATAACAAGCAATATTTTTAAAGAATATTGTAAAAAAAAATCTTCAAATGAGTTTCGATCTGAGTAGAGAGGGACTGTCAGACTAGTACTGACTAAATTCCACCATGTTCCTTCAGGCAAAAAAACTTTATGTAGAAAAAAAAAATAAGAAAAAACATTGAAAGGGCGTCAAAGAATACTTCCACATCGCTGTAAACGTGAACAGTAAAAATAGCAGAAAATAATTTATTATACAATGTTGTTTATCGAAGCAAGCATGTCGGTTATTCCCCGAAAATCGTGTGCGAGTGCATCCATCGAATACAAATGATAACATTAACAAAATAACTGTTACTGTTACACGCTAAAGATATTGTAACTAGTATTTTAATTAAATGACTTACTTCTTGTTTACGCGAGAGTTTGTCAGAATGGATGGATGGATTAATGGAAGTTTGTTACTCACAAAACCACAGAACAGGTTTGGATTTTTAGTAAACCTACACGTATAGTTTATAATCTGGATTGTCACATATATAATACTTTTGTCCCCGTGGGATATGTGTCGACATACACGCGGGCGAAGCAGTTTATTTTTTTTATATTTAGTTTATATTATTTTGATCGATACTCCATTGCAACTGTTATTGATCACAGAATATATCGTTCAAACACCATGCCTGAACACCCGTTGTAGTCGCAGGGCTATCTAAGCAGAATACCGTGGCTCTGGAGCGCAAAGAGCAACCGAAGCAACAGAGTGGATTTTTAGTAAGCAAGACTCTGATAGTCCCTTCATCTTCAGCACGTAACACATAAAAAGATTTGGATTAAAAAAAAACAATTTCAAATGTAACAGGTATACCAGTTCTGTTACTAATAATACCAAAAAATTGAAAAGGAACGGAACTGTGATTGCGAGTATTTTGTCACTTCATTCCGTATCACGTCCCTACGAGATTATCGTGGATATATAGCGCCATTTTCTATTAAAAATACTTCAGTGAGAACATAGCAGTCTTGGTGGAATCATAAAAGAAATTGACAGTTTTGTAGAAATTAAATTCTTCATTTACTGTGCATCTTTGTGTTTTTCACTGTCTATAAAATGTCGGTGAGTAGACCAAAATGTTGATATTTTTTGTTGTGGACTTTCTCAGACACATTTTGAAACACTTTTGTTATTTTGATATGAAAAATTGGAGTTAATGATACTGTGCCGTCTGATAGGAGAGAATGGAAGAAGAAAACGTATTGCGTCGACCCCAAGTAAAATGGGATAAGGGCAGGAAGATGATGATGATTAAATTTTTTTTTTTGGTTTAAGTAACAGAAAAAAAACGTGACAAATATTTTTTGATAATCTAACTAACGGACATTTTAATCTTGTAATTTAAAAAAAAAAACGTTGCCTCACTCTAGGAATTCTCCTGTATCGTGGGTGCGTTTACAAACATATAAACTCACATACACAAACCCGGAACAAATACTTGTAGATCATACAAATATTTGATCCGTGCGGGTATCGAACCCACGACACGCAGCGTAGCAATCCAATCGCTCAGCCACTGCGCTAACCGTGCCGTGAAACTAATTATTATTAACTAGCGCCCCGCCCCACGGTGGGCTGAAAATCGGCTTTCATAGACTTAGGCATTTTATTTTGCAAGTGCCAGTTTTTATGCCGGATATCACTTCTATTAGTTATAACAATATACAAAAATGACACCAGAATTGATTCTGCACAAAAATGAAGGAATTATAATTTTTTTACGAAAATTTTGTATGGAGCTAGTATGAAAAATCGAAATATCTCTAAAACGGCAAGGATAACCGTAATATCCTTATAGGGGGTTATAGTACTAATTATTTGTGATTTTTTGACATAAGTTACATAATGGTTGTGAATGCCGTTTTTTTTATAAAAATCGTCAAAATATTTTCATTTATTTTTACATATGAAACGTTCCTTTTAGTGTTAAAGTTGAAGATATCAGAGCTTTAACAACTCTTAACATAAAATAGCATGACCTCTATAGACCTGAAGGACTAGACAGAGGTGAAAGAAAAATTATTTTGTAGGTTATTGTATTTTTTTGTGGTTGTTTTTGAAGGCGGTTATATTTTTTTTGAAAACTCGGTGTAATCGATGTACATACATAAAAACAATACCGACCGACCGAATGGAGAACCTCCTCTTTTTTTAAAAGTCGGTTAATAAAAAAAATGGACTGTATATACTTTTCATTGAAGTTTAAATAAAACAGAAGTAACAAAAATAATATCAAAGTTCATAATAATTTATGAAAATCTTAACTAAACATATGATACAATAAACTAACATGAATAACAAAAGAACATAAAGAAAAATAAATGAATTTTACAAATTTTCTTCACAACTTTCGTTGTCGGACTCCAATTCCGAGTCAGAATCCAGCGTTTGTAGGTGTATCCAACACCTACAAACGCGAACTCAGTTTCCGGAAACTGTATTAGGTCGAGAGTTTCAGCAAAAAAGGTTGTCTTCCTTTTGGCATCTAACTTCGGCCTTTGTGCACTTAGGAAGGGATCCGAAGAAACAACAAGCATATTTAGGATATCTTGATTAGAATCTTGCCTGCGTCTTTTCCGCGAATGATGTTCCCGAAACCTCCTAAAATCTTTGTTTCGAGACTCTGAGGCTTCTTCCGAGAGAATCCCAATCGGGACAATATCATTTTTTTCGATTATGTCAGCACCGTGTATTAATAGTTTATGTACGGTTGATGACATGTAGTACCAGTCGTATAATTCCACGTACTTTTCTGCTGTTTTGCGAGCAAAATCTTTAAATTTGATGACATCTATCTTCTCACCAGATGGTATTGCTTGCAAAATAACAGAAAATCTTTTTATCAGGTCTTGATCCAACCCAGTAATAGCTGCAGTTTTATTGGGAAACTCTAAAAACTTCCTTGCGGTATTCCCGTCATTGGTAGTTCCTGAGCCTTGTTTCACTATATCAATCAACAGATTGAGCTCCTCTTTAAATTAATTTTGAATGTTTTTTTTTTCTGTTTTGTAACATTTCTTTATGCTCATTACTTCTTGCTGCCCACTGTTTGAAGTCAAGTCTGTACGCAATGTGTAACAGACATTCCATGCAATTTATACGGGCATGTAGGGATGATAGTTCAAATTCGTATATGTCAGAACACACAGTTTTTGATGTTACAGCATGTAAGTGGTTCATTTCTGTTGGTTTTGCTAAGCACAGGTAGCATGATGCATTTGATCTAGCTTCAGAAAGGTACGTGCAGACTTTTGCGTCGATCACTGTCATCATTAGTTTATGAGTCACCCTGTTACTATTAATGCACTCTGTGGAGTTAAGGGCCTCAATTTCCTCATCCATTTTTCTTTTGTTATCTACTATACTTGTCAGCAGACTCATTAGATGACTACACAAGATGTTATTTTGTATTTTGATCTTCTGCAAGGTCTTAAAATTCCTTTTGTGTCGATATTATTATGTGTCCGGTTATGTTATAATCATACTTTTAGGGTATGATCATTCATTCCCCTATCTTTCAAAAAGAAGCGACAGCATGGGCACTTTGACACTGATATTAAACTATTTTGGTATTGTTGGAAATCTTACAAGGTACTACACACTTCTGTCTAGTCCTTCAGGTCTATAGAGGTCATGCTATTTTATGTTAAGAGTTGTTAAAGCTCTGAAATCTTCAACTTTAACACTAAAAGGAACGTTTCATATGTAAAAATAAATGAAAATATTTTGACGATTTT
Source organism: Agrotis ipsilon (assembly GCA_028554685.1). NCBI lineage: Eukaryota > Metazoa > Arthropoda > Insecta > Lepidoptera > Noctuidae > Agrotis > Agrotis ipsilon. Next base: position 12,014,375 of record CM052965.1, read on the forward strand.
TAAAAAAAAAACGGCATTCACAACCATTATAAAACTTATGTCAAAAAATCACAAATAATTAGTACTATAACCCCCTATAAGGATATTACGGTTATCCTTGCCGTTTTAGAGATATTTAGATTTTTCATACTAGCTCCATACAAAATTTTCGTTATAAAATTATAATTCCTTCGTTTTGGTGCAGAATCAATTCTAGTGTCATTTTTGTATATTGTTATAACTAATAGAAGTGATATCCGGCATAAAAACTGGCACTTGCAAAATAAAATGCCTAAGTCTATGAAAGCCGATTTTCGACCCACCGTGCGCCCCGGCAACGCACGGGTGGAGGACCCGGTCCCGATGGTTACAAACACAACAAAAAAATAATTATCCGAATCGGTCAAGCCATTTTCATGTTATGTCGTGACAACGGAAAACGGGTTTCATTTTTATATATATAGATTAGGTACTTGCTTTATTAAAATTGATTCCTTGGTTTCAGACTCCCTACCAAGGCAAGGGCCGGTGTTTCGGCGAGTACAAGTGCCCACAATGCAACCGAACCTGGATGAGCGCCAATTCCTGGGCCAACTACGGCCAGGAGTGCACCTCCTGCAAGATCAATGTTATGCCTTTTAAACAGGTGAGTTTAGCAATAAAAGTCTACAGTTAATTCAGTCTCTATGGAACTTGTTTTTGTGTCCCATTTATGGTAGGGTAAAACTAGATAAAACGCCCTAGTTGACAAAACGCCCTATCATTCTAGCACTCAAGCTTAGGTAGCCTTTCGAACTAAGCGTCACAAACGCAGCGTCTATAGTGTCACTGTCATAATGGTCATAATGGCCTGACTATGACGTCACTGACGCCGCGACAGTGATGCTGCGCTCGAATGACGTTCTCTAGAATTTCATACATTTGCATAGAACATCCATCTGTCGCACTGTCGCGGCGTCACAGCCGCGGCGCCAATGACGCCATAGATGCTCAGTTCGAAAGGCTATCTTTACTGCTCGGAACCACACGCGAAGGTGGCCGCTGTTGGCTTACAACATGGCTGAGGCCAAGGGCCAATATGTACTCCATGTTGCTATATGTGGGCAAATGAGTGTCCTATAAGGTACAAGTCTTAAGTTGACTTGACATTCACTCAGGGTTTTTTTGTTTGCTCTGGGCAAAGGCCTCACCTTCCACCTATCGCGATCTTCTATATCGTGTGTTCCCGTAACTAACTACATTAATAGGCCATACAAATATTTGTTATGTGCGGGAAACGAACCCGCGTCACGCAGTACAGCAGCCGATATCACAAGCGCTGCGCCAACCGCGTGCTGTTGTAAATTTATTTTAAAGATGTTTATTTTTTCAGAGACCCCTCCTCAAGCCTGATGGGTTGGACAAAAGTGACCCATTGAAAAGACACCCACAGGAACTGTGTCAGAAGTGCCGTGCTTTGGGAAGATATTGCGGAAAAAAGTATTATTAGTGATCGATTTTTTACTAGTTTTGTTAGAATATAAATACCAAAACTTAGATAACTAATAGAAAGTACAATTACTTGTTAAGTTTAATATAAATCTATTGGAAAAAAGAATTTACAAATGTATGGGACTGTTTTTCACGATTTTATATTTTTTTAAGTATGACTCATTTGGGAAGTAAAAAAAATCATTTTTTTCTTTTCCGTCGCCTTCAAAAATTGTCACTTGTTAGAGCCGAGGGGTTAGACAAGCAGCAAACAATATACGAAAACGTTGAATTGTCCTTTATAGTGCCTACCACCGTATCTAATATCAACCTAATGCTTTTGATTATAATGTTGAGAATCTCATAAAAACCACAACACAATCTAACGAAAATGCTCTGTATTAGTAACCCTCTGTACTCACAAACTATCTCTTGCTCTAGCAAATGACGGAACTGTGTGACAGAAAGGAATAGGTATAAAAGTAAGCATAATTATGCCAAAAAAAAAATTGTAGTGGACTGACGATTGTAGAGGTTCTAGAGGAGCTCGTGGCTAAATAATTACAGCCGCACAGGCCGATCTTCCGGGTTAAGCCGCGATTGCCGAGGTTGGTCTGTGGATGGGTGACCATCTCTCATAGCGAGTTTCCTCCGTGCCTCGGAAAGCACGTAAAGCCGTTGGTCCCGGCTGTCATTTGTAGATCTTTGACAGTCGTTATTGTTAGTCAGAAGCTCTAATGTCTGACAACCAGTCTTACCATGGGGTATGGTATTACCCAGTTACTGGGTTGTGGAGGTCAGACAGGCAGTCACTCCATGTAAAATACCGATATCCAGCTGAATCTGGTTCGACTGGAAGCCGACCCCAATATAATTGGGAAAAGGCTAGGCAGATAGATAGGACTTTGATGATTCTAGATTTTCGTAATTATTATTAGTTTGAACTCATAGAATGTAACTTATGATGAAGGAGAGAGAGCAAAATGCGGGTTTATTAGTGTTTCTAACTTCAAGACTGAGTTTCATTGAGCGAAGTTAGACTCAGACTTTGCTCAATCAACTTCATTCAAATATAGACCTTTTTTGTATTAGCTTAATGTGCATAATTATTCCTAGCCTTTTTCTAAGAATCAGAACATCAATAAAATGCAAATAAAGTCTATTTTCAAATAAAATGCTTAGTTAAGCTTGAGCTAAGTTTTCTCTAAGATTGACCAGCTATGTAATAAAGTGACACTGATATAATAATTTGCTCTATGTCCTCCAGTAAATCATTATTATTGTATTAAGTTTCAATAAAACCTATGAATAAACCATTGCGTTTTCTTTAAGTTCTTAATAAAGTGTAATCATAGTTAATTTACACAAAAGTGTCCAACGTTTGCGCCCTGCCTAATAGATGGTCACACACACACAGACTGGCCTCGGTATCGATATAAACAGGTAAAATGTGTCTATAAGTTTGTATGTAGGGGTAATCTCGAGAACGGAAAACGATCAATTTCTGTTTCGTTCTTTGCTAGGAAGGTACATCTTTCCTGAGTGCTATAGGGTAATGATTATAGTCGAGCTATCACAATAACTTTTGTCTAGCAAGTCCAAAAAAGTAGTATGCGCGAGCGACCACCAAAACCAAACTAATAAAACTAAACTACATCGTGGGCAGAGCGTTCCAGACGATTCTAAAGTACATACATAAGGCCGCTCCTAATTAATATCTGCTGCCTTACTGACCGCAGACATTGGATCTAAGGATTGCAATTATTCTTGACCCCTCCGTAAGACGTAGAAAGACCCCACTATTTGAATTGCGGGGTCTGGCATCCAATGCAATGACCGCAAACAAGTGACGAGGGAGACTTCGTAAACTAATTTAACTAGTCTTGGCTTGAAATTAATATTATTTATTTACAAAACATTACGGCAAGCATTACGGTATTCTATTAAGAAAAGAAAAGAGAAGACTAGTAAGGTAGTAAGAGAAGGTAGTAAACAGTAATATTTGCAAGTTGTACACACGGCTACACATCAAGCTATAAAAAACCAGTGTAAGCTGACCGTTGTTTGAGCGAAAGGATCATACAAAACGAGACCATGATAAACTGGTTTTGTTTAGCTTGGTGTGTATCTGTGTGTACAACTTGCAAATACTGTGAAAGAGGCCAATGTATCGTACCTGACTATAAGAAGATATACGAAACAAACTAAGAAGTCACCAGTGTCTTCTATAATCCGGACATTGAATTGTAGTCATACGAGGCTAGGCGATTGGCCGCGCTGTTGTAGGATTCAATTTCCAAGCGCAAAAAGGAGTAAAATTTACCTAATTTTTTTAATGCCGTTCGACTCTGTTTCGTGGAAGGATTGTATCGGAAGAAAGAAATCTGGACGGCGGAAGTTGGTCAAATTTAGGAAAATATTTTTTCATAAAAATTGTAGGAACGAAAATATTACCAACTTTTTTTATGATGTTTTTTGACGTAGTGTCATGTAATGATCATTTCATTGTATGGGAAGGAAATGTCTGGGCAACACAAGTGGGTCACATCAAATAATATAATGAGTACTAATACTAATACGTTTTTGTGCTGTAAGAAGAAACATTACTATACTTTTGACTAACTTCCATTGTCCAGACATTTTCCTTCCCATACAATGAAATGATCATTACATGACATTAAGTCAAATAACATCATAAAAAAAGTTGGTAATTTTTTCGTTCATACAATTTGTATGTAAAAATATTTGGCTAAAGACCAACTTCTGCCGTCTCGATTTTTTTTCTTCCGGTACAATAAAATGATCCTTACATGAAAGAGAGTCGAAAGGCATTAAAAAAAATGTTGGTCAATTTTACTCATTTTTGGGGACAACTCGCACTTGACCAAAAAAGTAAAAACGCCAAAATGGTCAACATCAAAAAAGAGATAAAGGTTCCTAAGAAAGTTTTCCCGTATCTCTTATGGATAAGGATTTCTCCCTTTTGGCCAATTTAAAAGAAACACTCTGTATACTTAAAGGTCATAGAAATATTTGATTATTGAGCAATAGGCACGATTCTAATGAACCTATTACATGGAACTAAACATAGCTGGTGAAATCATCTTCTGTCTAACCTTTTCCCAATTTATTGGGGTCGGCTTCCAGTCAAACCAGATGCAGCTGAATATCAGTATTTTACATGGAGCTACTGGTTGCCAGACTTTAGAGCTGGCACTTATAGTAACGACTGTCAAAGATCTACAAATGACAGCCGGGACCAACGGCTTAACGTGCCGTCGGTGGCCTAATTGGTTAAGACATCTGGAGTACCTATCCAGAAGACGCTGGTTCGAACCCTCAATTTTTCGTTCGTAAAAAATCATTGCGAAGACGCGGCGCAGGCGTTATTGCGTATAAAAATAGAACTTTGGCTTTACGTGCTTTCCGAAGCACAGAGGAAACTCGCTAGGTATGTCAGGTGGTCACCCATCCATCCACAGACCACATCGGCAAATGTGGTATAATTCTTTTTTTACTGTGTTTGTAACCATCGGGACGGGGTTTCAGAGGACTTCCACCCGTGCGAAGCCGGGACGGGCCGCTAGTAGTATCTTCCCACTGCAGCACGCGTAGCATGGCGATTTTATGTCTATTCTACCAAGAAAAGACAAAGTTATTTCATCGTTATTTCTACACAAGTCGACTGTTTTTTTGCACAAATATGACACCATTCTAATACCATTGAAGAAAAGAACGTTTATTTTCCATAGTTTTTACATTACCATGCTTAAAACAATAAAAATATTTCTACGTTCTGTCATTTAGTCTATTCTTCCGTCGACAAAACCCCTTTCTACGGCGCCATGCTACGCCTGCTGGATATAGGACTCCCCCAATATCATCTAGGAACTTAAATCCTGCGCCTTCTCGAACCTTGCTAATTTATTAAAGCAAATCTTTTATCAAGACAGTGTTTTCTTATCAATTAACATTAGATCCAGAGACGTTTGTTTACGTTATAAATAAGCAGTTTTCCAGGTGGCTGTAAGCCTAATTTGAATGAGGGTAAATCCGTTCATTTGCGACGCCATTTACATAATCGCCGGGGGCTGATTAAATTTGTACCAACTGACGGAATCGTCTGCACCTTGTTAGTGTACTAAACATTTAATACTGCCTGTGACATTTCATTAAAGTGATTAAACTTTCCACTCGTTATTAATAAGGGATTCAGTTGACTTTACCTTATTAACCGACTTTATAAAAAGAAGCACCGATTTCTCTGGTTTTTGTCGATTGCTTTTTTTAAACTATTTTCTAAATTGAGTATTTTATGTCAGGATTGTTTTGTTTCAAAACTCAAAACTCGAATTACAATAAACACATTTTCTTCGAAAAAACTGACAATCTAACTAAAATGTTTGGAAGACCTAATCCTTTAGCCTAAATTTAATTATATCTTCCCTTTTTTCTATCACGATAAGGGTGTAACACCTTTATGTGGTGACAGAATAGTGAATTTTTTTGCAATTAACTTAGACATTTAACAGCTGATTGGATGTCCGATATCGACGGTTAACCACCAAGAACTCCTAACTCTATATATCAAAACTTTTCAGTAGGCACAAAAAACCTCGTAGTTTTGACATTAGGACAAATATGACTAAAGGAAAAATATAGTTGGCTTTAAATACGATTATTTACTGTTTTATGATAAATTTATTGTTTTATTTTATTTCAATAAACGGGTAGTTAAGATAGCAGATATTTTTGTTTTTTTAAATGGATGAATTAATGTAGATAAGAGATTTTGGCATTTCATGTGATAGAAATTCAGAACATTGCTCTCTTCATTCCACGCTGAGCAGCCTTAAATTTGTGGACCAGGCCTATGGTAAGTGTCCACGTTTCGGCTCCATAAGTCATTACAGACAGGACACACTGGTTATAAACCCGGGTTTAGATATGACATAGCTTCCGGAATGCCCAAACGTATCCTTCTGGTTCGAATCGAACGTCCTGAAAACGTTCTCCAATGCATTTGTATACAGTTTCGGAGACTTCTCCCTGTCTTACTCCTCGACGCACTGGATTTTGTGCTCTGTTCTTGTGTTGGACGGTCATTGTTGCGGCCTTATACAGGCATCTAATCACCTCAACGCAGCGGTAGTCGACGAGGCATCTCCAGCACAGCTCAGGTCTCAACAGTATCGAAAGCTTTCTTGTAGTCTACATACGCTAGACACAGAGGCTGATTATATTCCTCGGTCTTTATATTATTTGCCTGAGGGCACGTATGGGGTCCACGGTGCTGTAACATTTTCAAAATCCGGCCTGCTCCGGCGGCTGTAAGTTGTCGAACTTTTAGGCTAGACGTTTCGAGATAACTCTCTAAAATAACTTGTAGACATGGCTCAGTAGTCAGACGGGGCAGTTATTCTTAAGAAGCGTGTTAATGCCCTTTTTGAAAAATAATACAACCACGCTCCTGTGCCATGCGTCTGGTGATGTGCCAGTGTGGATGACGGAATTGAAGAGCTCTATAAGCTCTATCAAGACAGGTGCTCCCCCTGCCTGGAGCAGCTCTGTGGTTATCACGCCATCCCCGGAGCTTTGTTATTCTAATTTGAATTAGAAGTATTGATATTCATGGTTTGGTAGAGAATTTGCACTAGATCTGGCTGTGGTATGATGGTGTCATTGAATCTTGTACAGGTGATGATGGCTTTTGACATTGTTTTGGGGTCTGCGTCTTGTTTTTTAGACTTCAAATAAAGTTTTACTAAGTTTATTGATCAAAGAGAACTCATCCTGGAATAGAAACACTATATTTCTTATAACAAATCTAAAATAATGACTTGATCATTTGAGTAAAAAAACTCTTTAATACTGTTGCCTACACTGCAATATCCTGATTTATAAGTAAGAACAAACTACTACCATGGAAAAAACGTTTGAATTAAACTAACATGTAAGTCTAAAAACGAAATATTAACTAATTGTGACGAAAAATACAATAAAACTTAGTTTTCAGGCCGAGAGCGCGCGAACATGCGACGAATTCATACAAATTGTAAGGCAGTCGGTGAAGTTAGCAGCAATTGCTACCAAATTTCACGCTCATAATGTTAGTAGATAATTCCATTATTGTAAAAATACCAGAAATATTACGAATTATAAATAGAAGATTTTTCTATTAGGTGAGATAGGACATTTATGAAGAGAATCCGCGAAAAAACAAATTTGGCAAAATATGTCAGTTAGGAGGTCTTGGCGGTTAACCGTCGATATCTCTCTTTGCGAAGAAATAAAAGTAAATTCAGTTTGTTTCATTATGTTTTCTTAGTTTTAATACCTCCGTTGATAATTTAAGACACTTCTCGTTTCTGTACATTTCTAAGCCTACGGAAAGGTTCTCATCGATATAGTGATCCAAAAGAAAGGTGTAGTCATTTGAAATTTAAAAGCACGTAATGAATGTGAAAAATCTATTAAAGTAGCCGATACATCTACTCAGAAAGGTACCTACAAGAGATAACTATAACAAAGTTAACCAGACGCGTAACTTACAGTTAGCAGCAAAACTTTTCAGCCATAATAACCACTAGAAAGTGCTCCGGTTATAATATAAATTTAACTTAACATTTATCGTTACTTCCTCGGAGCAGACAGTTAAGTAAATCCAGTTAATTTTCCAACTTCCTCTTCGAAAATAAACGTATTTTGTAAGTGTATTTTTGTATGAAAATAACGTTATTTTGCTCTGCCTTGTGTCTGGGAATTTTGTTGAGTTTCTACATAGCATAATCAGCCTAAAGCGTTCTTTGTATCCATGGGTGCGTTCGTGACTGCTTTGAGATAGACGACACCCTGAGTTGGGCCCTAGTCGCGTAGGATGATACTATAGAAACGGATTTTGTCGACGGAAGAATAGACAAAATGACAGAATATAGACATATTTATATCGCCGTCACTATGGTGATGTTTAAAATGTAGAAAATAGGTAAATGTTCCTATTTATTATTCTACAGGTCATGTCTACTTTGTCTATAATTGGTAGAATAGAGATAGCGATAGAATTCGAGTGGTGGCGAGAAAAACGTACGCTTTTACCACGTAAAAAAAAAGGTTGATTCTAAATGGTGGGGTGCCTTTACTTGAAGAATCCTGGTATTTTTTCAATGGAAAGAATAGTTAACCCATAATCCGTAACACAAGACCAATTCAGTTTGATAGATATCACTTGTAATTATTTTGTAGACTTCTAGGAGTTGTAGCTGATAAATTATACACATCGAGTTTATTTTGGAATCGCTTTGTATGATCTTTCCACGCAAAGAAAGGTTAATTTATACTGGCTTGATGTATAGCCGTGCGTACTACGTCATGCCAGTTTCTCACAATGTTGTCTTTGTAGCATATGGCGCTTTTGTAATTTCTGCCTAGTCCCATAGCAAAAGACATGATATTACCTATGTTATCTACACTAAGCGCGCGAGTTGAATGCAGAGCCTAGGAATGAGGTAGTGCTGTTGACAAGGATGGCAAAGTACTACACTGCAGGCGCGTGAGGTGGGGCGTGCGGGTAGCGGGGGGCTCTTCACCTCAGGCCCCGACTGCATTCAACTCGCGCGCTATCTGTAGGTAAGTGTTCTTGGTCACACCTTTCTTACCCAAAGGTCCCTCGCAAAGCTTATAAGGGATTCTGTCAGTACCCTGGACAGAAGTGACCCCTTGTCTACCAATAGAGATAAATGTCTGTCCATAACATCAATAAGCATTTAATTAAATTAATTATTGAGCAACTATTAATTAAATTAACTTTATGGGTCACTTTGGTCCCCATGGGTGTAGTTCTAAAAGATTTCTAAAGGGTTTTGTCCAGTCAATGTTTGGTCCAAGTGACAGTCTGAGACTATGTCTCTCAATACTGGTGGAATTGTGCTTTAAGCACCAGACCCTGGGTTAAGAAGGTGAGGACCATATCAGTTGAAAACCATGATGCTTAGAATTTCTTCTGGCTCGTGGGTGCGCGTTTACTAATCATTTTAAATTGACATATCTACACAAACAGACAGACTTGGAAGTAAGAAGTCTCTTGGAAATCTAAAATTATTTTAGATTTTTAGAAGCTTTAGATGCTAATAAAGTTGCGACAAAATTTTCACAATCTTGTAAGTTTATCCACGAGTATGGTTTCTATTGTAAAATATTAAATAAATATGGATGTATAATTATGTACCGAATACTCCAAAGGACTCTACGATATAAAAATTATATACTAATGAAGTAGGTAAACTTGTCTATATATCCTTGTAGAGAGTGTGTGTGTGTGTGAGAGAGAGAGAGAGAGAGAGAGAGAGTGTGTGTGTGTGTGTGAGAGACAGAAAGAAAAAGAGAGAGAAAGTTTAAGTATGTGTTTCTCTCCCCTAAAAAAGGGAGATGTATACCACAGAAAGTCAAAACGCTCACATAAATATAATTCGCCAATGAGCCTATAACTTGGAGCAAACGGTCGCAGGTGTCAGAAGCATCACTTCCTCTAGTTTGGGAAGGTACCGGACAGAAGGGAAGGGACAGGCGGTCACTACACAGGCTAGTCAAATTAATTGACCGTCTTATAACCGTTATATTAGAAGTTCAACCCTTGACTTGCAAGGGATATTGAATGATGTGGTAGTTGGGCAAAATACCTTGTTATATGGAGTACCTACATACGATTTGAGTTGTCTTGAAAATATTTTTGACTAGTTTTTGGCTGCGGCTTCGCCTACGTGTAGCTCGGAATAATTTCAATGGAATATTAGTAAGGGGATAAAAGGTATCTTATGTATTGTTCTAAAATATAACTATAAACCTACACCTGAACCAGATTTCTGAAGAAATCGTGAAACTTCTCTGACGTATTGGGTAACAGCACGCGTAGCATGGCGATTCTATCACTATTCTACCAAGAAAAGACAAAGTTATTTCATCGTTATTTCTATACAAATCGAATGTTTTTTTGCACAAATATGACACGATTCTTACAATATTAAATAACAGGAACATATATTTTCTATATTTTAAACATTGCTATGCTTAAATCGATAAAAATATTTTAAGTTTTGTCATTTTGTCTATTCTCGCGTCGACAAAACCCGTTTCTATAGCGCCATGCTACGCGTGCAGATATCTAGGCATATCCGTCCAAAGTTTCACAAAAATATGTAATTAAAAAAAAATTGTTAATGCTATCGAGGAAACCATCATCAAATAATTTAAAAAAATAATTCATACGAAATAAGTAAAGTAATACTAGGTATTTTGACGATGTTTAAAGTATTTTAGGAAGAGTCGATGATCTTTTTATCCAACCTTTTTACGTTTGATAAAGAATAAACAAGCATTATGATTGTCAATTATGAATGGAAATGAGAAGTCAAGGTCCATTTCAACAGATGCGAGCACAACGATGCGATAGACACACAGGAACGTAGGGTCAAAGTTACAAAACCGCTGATATTTTTAAATAGCCAAATATAAGGACAAAAACACATCTACCTAATTAAAAAGCTTTTTGAAGCGAGCAGAATGCAATATAAACTAGTGTTATTTATGGAGCGCTAGAAGAGCTAAAAACATTTTTAAAAAATATACTTACCCGTTTAAGCACCTAATATTATTGTATAATTCCTCAAATTATACCATAATCTTTGTTGCTCAATATACAACGTGTAACGGTAAAAGCGCAAAACCTCTCGTGGGGTAGCTCAGCACATGCTACTGAACAATGTTTGTTCTAAAAATTTTGGAAATTCGCAAAAAAAAATAGTTTTTCATACTTTGAGCGAGCCCATCAGTATTAAAATCATTTTTCTTTTTTGCGAATATCCAAAAGTCTTAGAACAAACATTGTTCAATAACTTGGGCTGAGTTATCCCATGAGAGGTTTTGTGCTTTTTACGTTACACGTTGTATAGGTGTTTTAAAAACAGGTGCTCAAACGATATCAGACGGCTATTCATGGTAAGATTGTCAAATTACCCACACTTGTAGAATTTCCTTCACTTGTCCTGTACGTCCCAGGGTCACGGTAACCTGCTTTGAGAATCCCGTGACGTCAGTCGGCTTAGCAGTACTTAAAAACAAAAATATGTACAGAAGCATATTCAAAAACGGACAAAAATGATAATTAAGGAAGCATTTCATGAAAACGCTAAATTACCTTCATGCTCATTGCTTTGGGCGGATTATTCCAAAATATAATTATCATAAGTTAGAACGCACACGAATGATTCCACAAAGTGTTCTGCATTACATTGCTCGCCCCGGGACCAAACATTTGCTTTCATGAATACCTTACCATAATAGACGAAGCCAAGCCCTCTAAAAGCAACAATGTAAATTTAATCTCAATTCTCATTGTAAATAACGCAGGTTCCATGTCTTAAAGCCAGTAGACTGCTTATGCTTACATTTTATCTTGCTTAATTTTCATGAAGCCCTGGATAAACATGCCTTTCTTTATGGAGGGTGGAGAAATCATCGAATTTCTTTCCTTTCCTGTGTGGAAGTGTTAGAACTACTGTCTAGAACCCACTCCGTTCCTTTGATCGGGTTTTTCCGAAATCCTAACACGACTTTTCACGTTTTTCTGTAGAGTACCTACGGCACACTGACGTTAATTTTATGAAAAAAAAAACTAAGTCGCGGCGCTTTTTCATATTTCATGCAAAATACGCTGTACGTAAATACTTCAAGTAAAATACAGAAGTTTTTTGGTTCTGATGAGTTAATACGTGCTTAAGATCTTCTATTTACAGTCTATAGAATTTAAAAATGCTAATAAAATCATGGCGTGTAAAATCGTGTAATCAATTTTCTGTCTCACGTTGAAAATTGAATAATCTCGTTTCTGATTACCACACAAAAAGTTCATATTGTGTCAATTTAACTTCTAATCACTTTTTAAATACGTTAGCACCGAGACGCGCCCGATCAACGAATAAATTTGAATTCATTATCAAACTGATTCGTACCCGCCCTGTGCTTACTATTGAGGGGGAAACAAATTGATTTTTTATAGAAATTTCATTCGGTCTTTATGCTATTATGCGTCTTAACAATGTATCTCGAACGTAATTATATAATCGCCTAAAAACGCCCAGCAATCGTGGCATTGATGGAGTACATGGATTGGAAAAAAAACGATAATTGGTAACAAAATTCAATTAAACGAAATAATAAATTAAACAAGCTAACACCGAGAAAGCAATATTACAGAAAATATTCATTATTATCGCGAGGCGCATCTAAAAATATTTAATAATCGCGAGCAAAATTCTTAGATGCATCGTTTATAGAAATCCAATTTATTATTTAAACAAAAGTGCTCAGATGCCGAAGGTTTAATGCGTGCATAGCTCGTTTATTAAAATGGTGTAGAGAGAAAGAGATAGAGACTAGGGTTGCCAATTTTTTTTTGTCTGAATATAGTATTTTTTTGAAAAGGTGATAGAAAATATAGTACGTTCAAAAAATATAGTATTTTCGCGTACTATACAACGTGTAACGTTAAAAGCGCAAAACCTCTCGTGGGTTAACTCAGCCCATGTTACTGAACAATGTTTGTTCTAACACTTTTGGAAACTCGCAAATAAAAAAAAATCATACTGATGGGCTCTATCAATTTCTCATTTTGTATGAAAAACCAAATTTTTTTTGGCGAATTCCCAAAAGTTTTAGAACAAACATTGTTCAATAACATGTGCTGAGTTACCCCACGAGAGGTTTTGCGCTTTTCACGTTACACGTTGTATATTTCTTCAACAGTATACAGTACGGAGACCCTAAACATAGTACAATACTGTATATTATAGTACGGTTGGCAACCCTAATAGAGACCCCTACAAAAGACTCATTAAAGCGTCGATTGATAATTAATATTGTTTTATTATAAGCCCCGTATCTCGGAACAACACGGATTCCAATATGGCTAAATTGTAAACCATTGGTGCATGCCTAATTCCGTAATGGTATTAAATGTTTAGATACTGATTATGGCCTCCTTTGTTGCGACTGAGCCCTCTGTTTTTGTTTAAACTTTAAGCCTTGTGCACTTTTGATTTATGAATTCGATTTATAATTCTTATGTTGTTTTTTAAGGCGTGTAACACCTATTTTTTGAAGTGTTTGTGTCATCGTTAGTTTTGGGAGTACCAGGGGTTTTTTTTAACAACGAATGTATTTCATTGGCCGATCATTTTTATTAAATACTAGCATCCCGTTCCGGGTTCGCACGGGTGGAAAACCCGGTCCCGATGGTTACAAAGACAACAAAAAAAGAATTAGCCGAATCGGTCCAGCCGTTTTCAAGTTATGGGGTTAGCAACACATTTAGCGATCCATTTTTATGTTACAGATTTATATTTTATTTTTATCAAAAAAATATTTAGTTAAATACCGACATGCATCATCAGATTTAAATAACTTTCGCGTAGATGAAGTAGGTACACACGGCTACACATCAATATAAATGTACACTATAACGATTTTGAGCAACATTATTCAATCTAATAACGCAGTTTACGCTCACAAAGGACCTTCATGTAATTTCTCAAACTGACATTATCACTAACAATACCTACCAATACATGAGTTACAGTTTCAAATGTGGAATAAAGTTTAATAGTTAAGAAAAAAAAAACAAAAGACACACGAAAAAAAAAATAAACACTGTAAGCATCCACTTCACAGTTTTAATTTCTATTTTATAATTTTCAAGGGTCTTTTCGGTATTTTTGCTTCCAAATATCTAAATACGGCTGCGGCTTAGTCCCGTGTGAAGAGTCATACATTATGAATAAAGGGCGGTCCCGGGAGTCTGGGCTAGCGAGCAACCGCGGTGACTTGATAGATTACCACGTTCACTTATTAAGCGCTTGGCAACCACGACTGATAGTTGTTGCTCGGGAATTGTAAGCTTTAGATGATATTGGGTTTTAATTTTACTAAGCTTGTTTTTTTTACATAAGCTTCAAGCTTACCTTAGTACCTTTGAAAGTACCTAGATATTAGACGCTAGGTAAGTTGACGCAAATTGCCGATGTGGGAGAAAAAGCTGCAAACTGTAATAGGACTATGACGGGGTCTCCCTCTAGAGTGTCAAAGCCTGCCGGGGTCGCGGGACTTATTTCATTACCGTGACCCCGGAACATAAAGGGCTATTGAAGAACACCGTGGATTTTAGTTAGTACAAGTCTGAGAGTTTCTCCCGCCCTGCCCGAGGTGGGAGGACTCATTTGATGATTTTACCACGATAAAAAAAAAGAAAAAAAAGCTTAACCTCTAATGCCCGAATCACACGAATCACTTCTCGAAACTCGAACAAAAAAGTAAACAAAACAGTTGCACGTCATTTGCCGTCTAAACGTATTTTAAACGAACACGTCATCCGTTATCGAAATTTAGCAACACGTCTATATCCAGCTCGATTCAAAATAGATTTAGCATGCACATGACTGATGGCGAACAAACTAACGACACAATGATACGATACGACCCTACGACGCCATTTTTTAAACCAAGGGTGAAATGACGGTCACCATTAATCTCAAGCCCTTTGCGAAATGAAATTTTGTACGGGTTAAATAAGTGCTATCCTTATTTTTTGTTGGCGTGTGAGAGGGACAAAATATGGGTTTATTTAGTACTGCCGTCCACTTGTGTAATCGTTTTGATGTGCGATTTTTAATATGTTACGATTAAGTGGATCGTCGTAAAACTCACTTGATGTGTCTAGTTCAGTCTTATTTTTTTTCTAGGAAGATTTTTTGTGAGGCGTTCTGATGGCTTTTAACATGCAATACCAAAAATTTCGTGTCACATAAGGTTATAGTCAACTTCAAAGCTCTTATTCCTAAAACGTCATAAAAACCCCGATACTGGAAACAACTACACGTGTACGATGGTCTTAACATCAGTACCCTTAGCACGAGTTTTCAGTATTTGAGACGTAAAGTAAACTGGAACTTTGACAATTTCAAATTGACAATTTTCAAGGAAAAAATTAATTCCTTCTTCGCGCACCACAGGCGCTGTTCCATTTTTCATACAAAAAACGCTGTAAATACTGGAAAGACTCTGTAAAGTAAAATATTGAAAATTCGTGCTAGGGGTACAGAGGCGTCATATCACAAGATTTCTGTATTTTACCTTACAGCGTATGTTTAAGTACTACGTTATAGGAAACGAGCCTATTGTTATCAACCAGGCACAAACCAAGACTCCACACAAACCCGAAACTCGGAGTTTATTTTATTTATTAACCGAACTCAGGATTACAACTTCGTCATTCAGGACATCCACATTAGACCAAAGGGGCAGTAAAATGTCACAAAAAAAAAGTTTTATAAACAGGCCTATACTACATAACCCTAAATGCATAAGTACCGATAAGATAAATGCCCTCCACTTGAGAGGCATACACGCGCATATTGAAAAGTTGATTGCAAAGGGTGATGCTGTCAAAATATTGAACAAATGGTTAACAATATTTCATACACATGCTTATTTTGAAATTAGGTTGAGCTTTGTGTTCTTTTTTTCTAATTGTAATGTTTTAATTTAGTGTACTTATCTACACAAAATTGAATTTTACAGTCGTCTTAAAAGTCTTTTTTTTTTTGTTATCGTGGTGATTTCATCAAATGAGTCCTCCCACCCAGGACAGAGCGGGAAAGACTGTCAGTCTCGTACTTACTAAAATCCACAGTGTTCTTCAATAGCCTTTTACGTTCCGGTGTCACGGTAATTCGTGAGTCCCCGGACCTAGATTAAGGTCTTAGATTTTAACATTTCCACATTCCGTGTGCGAAACAAAACGTAACGATTTTAGTGAAGCCACTTTTTTTTATGTGTGTGAGTTAACTCCACGCACACATTTTAATGTTTTCCTTGAAGATGTTCACTTGTTTTACTTAGAAATAGAACGACGTAGGTAAATTTTTGAGTACCGTGTTTTTGGCTTACTAGGAATCTGGACATTCAATAATCGAAGATATATTTATTTTATAAGCTATTTATGATAAAATATTTATGTAAGTGTGACCCCTGTCCCCATCTCATAAATCAGTCCCGCGACTCCGACAGACATTCGGCTCTATCACGACCTCGTCAGATGTCTGACAGCTGACTGATTCAACGACTCGTAGGTCACAAAGACCCTCGGGTTTCAACCCCAAAAATTCCTTACTAGTCCTTCAAATACGAGGTACTTACCTATTCCAAGAAAACATCAACTTACACCGTACAATTATCAAACATTTTAATTTAACTAAGTTTTCTTAGTGATGCCACTCTAAAACTCTGTTACCAGGTGGCAAGGCTGTTAGATTTGCATACGCGCTTGTGATCCGGCTCTAATTTATCCGTAATGGGTTTAGAACGAGCTGCGAGTGTTCGCACTGATTGCCAGACTCCCTCGAGGATATAAACAGACGAACAAAACTTGTTATTGAAACGACACATAAATGGTAGATTTAAATGTTAGTATTTGCTGGTATTTATGTTAGATTTTTCATTTAAGCTAGCTCGGGATAATAAGTTATCTAATTTTACGGAACGATTTATCTTAGCTTTCGAAAAAATATGGTCTTGCAAGAGAGGGGTTTGAAACTATTCTTATTTTTGTAACTTTCATCATCTGTATAAGCATACCATAAATCCTGTAATTTTTAGATAAAGAACTATTTTCTGTATTTTTAAGAATTTTAGGTAAGTACTTATCGTTATTTCGGAGGCAAAGAGTTTTTACTGAGAAAACTTTTATTTTAAAATTTCCATTTTCCAATTTCATGTGATAAGTACGTCAAAATGTATTTTTTTAGTTCTCACCCACCAAAAAACTGACTTAATTTTGGTTTGGTGATTTCCGGTTGACCATGTATATCCGTGTTTGGTTGGGTCAAGAACATTACATAATTATGTGGTAGGTATCCCAAATGAAAAAAAAAACGGCAGTCGGCACACGGACTGACAGCTAACCGAGTAGTACAATAAGGTTTCTTTTTCCATACAGAGGTTTGGAACCTAAATATTCACCAACATTTTTTGTAGACGAACGAATAAAGGAACAACTTTAGTCTTTCACAATCAATTACTTAAGTCTACGTGGTTTATTCTTGTGATATTATGGGAACAAACACCTGATCAGCCTAGGGCAATTCTTATAAAACCCACGCATTGCGGGAACCGTAGAACTGAGGTGAAACAAATCGAAAGTCAAATGACTTTTCATGTTCAGCACGCGTAGCATCACCAATCCTATCTCTATTCTATCAAAAATAGACAAACTTATTTCTATAAACAATTTGTATTTTATTTGGCTGAGTAATTCACGACCCGTAGAAGAAGTTCCTTTTACATTTAAACTTAGCAATGATTAATACAGAAGAATTTGTTCTACATTCTCTCAAGTTGTAAACGATTTTAAGGATTCTCAGGAACTATTGTTTCGAATTCATTTTTTTTTATAAATTGGATAGAAATTAGAGCCGAGAGGGTTGAAAACGAGGGGAAAATTTAGTAACTTACAAGAAGGAACCTAACAACAGAGATGAAATATACTTCAGTACAATTACTAGTGAATCTATTCGTCACAATCAATCAACGAACAAAACAGACAACAGACTGCAAACGAGACATATTTCACATTTAGGTGCTCATGAAATTTAAAGCCGTAGTATTAATAAATACTGCAAACAGCTCTCTGCAAGGTGCACTCAGATTCGACAAAGGGATTTTGAGTGAGACGTTGCTCCGTCGGGAGTTCGACAGACAAAGTAAAATGCAAATTCTCATGTATTTCCAATTAGTGCCTCCCCCCTCTTTCCTCCCCCTCTATATAATAACTTGGTGTAACGCTAGCGGCACACCCGCGCCTTCCGCGGTTATGAAACAATACGAATACCGATAAAATATTAATTTATCTAAGTTGTTAACGTGGATTAATGGACTCTTGACTACTCTAACACAGAACATAGTTTTTTTTCCTACAGTGCACATTTTTATAAAAAAACTAGGTGTTGCCTACGACTTAGCTCGTAATATCCCTTCTCCCGCACCCCTAATTAGACTATAGTAAAATTTATCCAAAAACAGTACCTACAGGAGGCGTAGCATGGCGCCGAAAGAAAGGGGACAGAAATAGACAAAATGACAGAACG
The DNA here is from genome assembly GCA_028554685.1 of Agrotis ipsilon. Lineage (NCBI taxonomy): Eukaryota > Metazoa > Arthropoda > Insecta > Lepidoptera > Noctuidae > Agrotis > Agrotis ipsilon. The sequence goes on from CM052965.1 coordinate 12,033,013, forward strand.
TAGAAATATATTTATCGTTTTAACCATGGTAGTGTAAAAAATATGGAAAATAAACGTTCTTTTCTTCAATAGTGTACGAATGGTGTATTTGTGCAAAAAAACAGTCGACTTGTGTAGAAATAACGATGAAATAACTTTGTTTTTTCTGGGTAGAATAGACATAGATTCGCCATGCTACGCGTGCAGCTGTTTTGACTTGAAAACGGAACAGATATACATTTTACTTTCGCAAAACAAAGACACCTCTAAGATAAAAGTTCCTTTTTGTCTACGCGACACATACCACTGAACAATAAACCTTATTTTAATTACTTTTCTCTCGCAAAACGTATTAACATTTTGTCGCGCATTACAAAAGGTAATTTTCTACTCAGATTTTGCGACAAAGTCTACGTGTATCTCGCAGTTCCCCGGGGGTGTATCCAGGTTTTATAAATAAAACATTTTGATCCTTTCAAGGTGACTGCGAGACAACGTCGCGGGTCTTAGAAGCCCATGTAGGAACCACTAATAATTAGGTACCTTGGTACCAACGTCTAGGGATAATGTGGTGTTTATAATAAAATTAGTGTAATGGTACATGGTAGGGTATCTTATGTTTTGGTAATTATCGTGCGAGAGAGAACGCGTAAAGTAACTTTCGGAAAATTGTCTAATGAAGGATTTTAACATATTTTGATATCAAAGCGGCAGTGTTGAAACTACTATAAGTAAAATAGTTGATGACGGGGCCCCCTCACAGAGGGCCAAAGCCTGCCGGGATCGCGGGACTTCTTTCCATCACCGTGACCCCGGAACATAAAGGACTATTGAAGGACACCGTGGATTTTAGTCAGTACAAGTCTGACAGTCCCTCCCGCCCTGCCCGGGGTGTAAAAAGTAAAATAGTTGGTAAGTAATTAAGTATATTATCGAAACATTGTACAAGTATTTTCTATCATAATATAAGGAAGATATGATTCATTATTAATTATTTTTATACGCATTAACGCATGCGATGCGCATCGTAATGATGATTTTTTGAGGAAAGAAAAAATTTTAGATTGCAAGCGGGATTCGAACCCGCGTCTTCTGGATAGGTACTCCAGACGCCTTAACCAACTAGGCCATCGCAATCCACACTTGCAAGCCGAAATTCTCCTTTCCTTGTAAACGCTTCATGGTAGCGTGGCGCCATCTCTTGGATTAGTGTTTAACTAACTTCCATCACAACACGTTGACATTACAGCCAAATCAATGTTGTATAATGAGATAGCGTCTACCAAACAAATTAATTATTTTTATACGCATTAACGCATGCGATGCGCATCGTAATGATGATTTTTTGAGGAAAGAAAAAATTTTAGATTGCAAGCGGGATTCGAACCCGCGTCTTCTGGATAGGTACTCCAGACGCCTTAACCAACTAGGCCATCGCAATCCACACTTGCAAGCCGAAATTCTCCTTTCCTTGTAAACGCTTCATGCGCATCGCATGCGTTAATGCGTATAAAAATAATTAATTTGTTTGGTAGACGCTATCTCATTATACAACATTGATTTGGCTGTAATGTCAACGTGTTGTGATGGAAGTTAGTTAAACACTAATCCAAGAGATGGCGCCACGCTACCATGAAGCGTTTACAAGGAAAGGAGAATTTCGGCTTGCATGCGTTAATGCGTATAAAAATAATTGATATGATTCATGTTAATATAATTTTTAGAAAATCGTCTTTTTAGGATATTTCCTAATTTTCTACTGTATTTTTTTTTGCATAAACCATTCACAATCATGGAACCCTTCATTGAGCATGGTCCGACACCCATTCGGCCAATTTTTTAATGGTAAAATCATCAAATTACTTCTCCCACTCTAGTTGGAACGGACGAGTGATTCGGACTTATTGAACGCTCAACCCTGTTTGTCCAATTGCCCTTTGCGTTATACAACGTGTCCCAAAATTCAACGATAAGCCGGCACGAGAGGATGGACCTACTAATGACCACTCGAGAAAAAAAAAGAAAAAAAAAATACCTCTACTTTTTTTTTAAATTTCTTAAAAAAATGGAAATTCTTCGAAAATGTATACCCCTTATGACACTTTTAACTACCATGACCATAATTTTTCAAATATTTCAGTTTTTTTGTTTGTATCGGCAACCTAAGTAGTACTACTATTCACCATGATGTTTGAAAATTACAGAATTTTCGTAGTTTTATACAAAAAAAACAACCAAAAAAAATTATTTCCCTAAAATTTTGAAAGATTTTAACGTTCAGTACACTTTAACTCATCGTAGTGTCAAAAAAAAGTATGGACACTACTATGGCAAGTTTTTTAAAAAATTGGCGCAACTAACCTAGATTTTAAAATGGTATAATACTTTAGGAAAACTAGCCACAAAAAAAAATAATGACACTTTTTCTAATCAAGAACCAAATTTCTTAAGTTGTTGTTAATAGTAATCACTTCTACGATGTGCCCAAAGTATCAAAAAAATTTTTTTTTTAAAAGTAGGTATTTTTTTTTTTCTCGAGTAGTCATTAATAGGTCCATCCTCTTGTGCCGGCTTATCGTTGAATTTTGGGACATGTTGTATAGCTATGGTAACTCTTTTGTAACTGTCAGAAGTCACCCTAAAGTTATGAACAACTCAGGTTTCAAGACTCAAAGGTTTACCTAAAAGACAAGGTGTTACAAGTCAAGCTACATCAAAATATTCTTCAGACCGTTGTATACTCTCAGAAGTTTTAATTACCTGCACTATACAGAGTTGAAAATCGATTAAATATGTCTTCCAACTCAATCAAGTTGTTGAAGAGGTCGAGACGCAACTTGAACCTTCGCTGCTTACGAACCTTGTACCAAGAAGTGAACAGAAGAAGGCTCAGTTCCATCAGATTTTAGGTGATTGAAACATGATTTAAATAATTATATCGTATCACTACGAACTTAGAAAATGATAGCTGGTCCTAGGTGTCCTGATGATTTTACCACGTAAAAAAAAAAAAAAAAAAAAAAAAGCCTCATCGGAACGGAATCAAAGAAAGTTTGCCTGATGATAAACTTTACTTAAATCATAGTGCTATCAAAGCGTAGATCAAGATTGAAGTCCTTCAGATAAACACAAGCCAAGATATTAAATACCTACTCTTTTAGGTTTGAAAGCACTGTTAGTGCAGTAGCTGAGAAAGTAATTACAGGTATGTGCATGTGAATTTTTAATAGGTATTACGATACAGAAGAAACTCCTAAAGAGAAGCTCCAAAAGGGCAGTGTGATAGTCCAATTTCATCTTATAAAAACAGTGTCAAAAAAATCAACTTAATTGTTGATGGGTTATAACCAAAATAGTCGTTGGTCTCTCTTCACACGCTTCCTAAGAAATAGGAAGTATAGGTATCAAATAATTGTGACGAGTAGAAATAGGGGTACATCTTCGTTTTTTTTAGCCTGATAATATCATCAAATGGGTCTTCCCACCAAGGGCAGAGCGGGAGGGACTGTTAGACTCGGTACTGATTAAAATCCACGATGTCCTTCAATAGCCTTTACGTTCCGGGGTCACAGTAATTCGTTAGTCCCGCGACCAGAATAGGGGTTGATGGAAAACTAGTTACAAATGCACCTTCTGTCATACCAGCCAGCCCACTAAAACCTAAGTTGTTTGCAATGTGTTTCGCTGTAGTCATGACCATTAAAATGTACGCCGAAGACGACACTCCAATTTAATTTCTCATTATTACGAAGAGACGTGCTCTGCTAAGAGAAAAATTGGTATTCCATAAATTATAGAGCTGCAAGACCATTGCAGACGGCTTTGTGCTAATTAAAATGGAGAAAGAAGCTCGCTTTTTAACTTGCATAGACAATAAACTTGCATTAAAATTAATAGTTGAGACGCTTTTGCAAAGTTTTATCGATATTTTTATCTTTGTTATTGTTTTTAGGTGGAATTTTAACTTGAAGACTTGATTTCTAAACCTAGACTTCTATACCTACTAGGTAATACATATTATAAAGTTTAATTTTTGATTTAACCAATTGTTTGTGTATGTGGGGGTAATCTACGGAACATCAGTTCCGTTGGAACATGATATCTATATATATAAAATTCAAAACTGACTTGCTGATCTGACAACGCACAGCCCAAACCGCTGGGCCTAGAAACTTGAAATTTGGCATAAGCCTTCCTTATACTCCGTAAGTGAGCACTAAGAAGGGATTTTGCGAAATTCGGCCCCTAAAGGGTCGTTTTTGGGGTTGATAGTTTGTATGAAACTTCGCTACTACAGGTGCTAGGAATTCCAAATTTTGCATGGGGTATCTTTTTAGAACGTAGATGCTCACTATGACGGGATTTTGCGAAATCCGACCCCTGAGGGGTTTGTTTTTGGGGTCGATAGTTTGTATGAAACTTTGTTACTACAAGTGCTAGGCGTCTCAAATTTTGTATGCCAGTTCTTTTTAAGACGTTAATGCTCAACAAGGTAGAAATTTTGTGAAACTCGACCCCTAAGGGGTTGTCTTTGGGGTTGATATTTTTGAGACTTAATTTTTTACATATGGATTCTTTTTGGGCGTAAGTGATACTTAAGACAGGATTTTGCGAAATTTGACCCCCAAGGGGTTGTTTCTCGGGTTGATAGTTTGTATGAAACTTTTTTACTACTAACTCTCAAATCTTGCATAGCTTTTCTTTTTAAAACGTAAATGCTCTCTTACAAAATTCGACCCCTAAGGGGTTTGTTTTTGGGATTGATAGTTTGTATGAAACTTAGTTACTAAAAGTGCTAGGCTTCTCAAATTTTGCACCGGGTTCCTTTTTAAGACGTAGATGCTCACCATGACGGGATTATGCCAAATTCGACCCTCAGGGGTTGTTTTTGGGTTGATATACAAATACTAGGAGTATCAAATTTTGCAAGGGGATTATGGCTTGATAGTTAGAGGTCTTAAATTTTGCTGGGAGTTCTATTTAGAATATAGGTTCTCACTAAGAGAGGATGTTTCGAAATTCTACCCCTAAGGATTAGTTTAGGGGTTGTTAGTAAGGAATCCCAAATTATGCATTGGGGTTATTTTTAGGATGTTTGTGTAGGTGCTACCCAAGACGGGATATAGCGGTTTGATAGAATTATTGTTGAATTTTGATTTCGATTTTTCAAAAGTATCCCATATTGAGGGTCCGGCTAGGAGTAGAAATTCACAAAAGCAAAGTTCTAAAATCACGCGGACGAAGTCGCGGGCGGAGTGCTCGTAAGATCATATAATTCAGATTCCTGCATTCTATTTTTTGTGGTCCCTTTGAAGCAACATTATTTCTGAGTACTAAAATTATATTTATATTATGCAAAAGAGCCCAGATATCACAAATATCGACCAAGTCGGAAAAAAAATATAACGCGGGGAATGAATACCTACCTACATCCATATGGGGCAGCGATTCCCGCGAACGAAATCGCGGGTAGAAACTAGTAATGAATAATTTTCAATCGATACATATTGAATGGGAGAGAAAATTTTATTTTTTTCTTTAATTTCTGAAGTCTGAAAACAGCCTGTCTTTTATATTAAAGCCTACCCTGGATAAATTCAATAAAGTTCCATGGTTTTAGGAAAAAAACTCTTAATGAATTTACTTCAGACAGATTCCATACGCTTCGTGATAAAATTAAATATGCCAACCCCTTCATAAAATCCGCTGGTTGACGAACTATATACTTAGGATATAATATATAAAGAAAAGAACCCTCGCTCTTACCTGTTGCTTAGACTTAGTCTAACTTAGTTTAAGCACGTTTAAGTAAGTACGAAAATATTATGTTAAGTCCTTAGACTCGCAGGTAGAAAATGTGATATTAAGACCGCAAAGTTGCAAAAAAATGTTTGTAAAGAAATTATTAATCATCTTACTACCCTAATTTAACATTTCAATGTAATATATAAAATTCTCATGTCACAGTTTCCGTTGCCATACTCCTCCGAAACGGCTTGACCGATTTTGATGAAATTTTTTGTGCTTATCCGGTATCTATGAGAATCGGCCAACATCTATTTTTCATACCCCTTAGTGTAAAAATAATTTATATGGCAAAACAACGTTTGCCGGGTCAGCTAGTTTTATTATAAGACTTAAGGGTTCATAACAGAATTTTGTGGAGCGAGGACATAGTGATAGTCACGGACAACCGATGGACGCAAGGAGCGGATTGTCTTTCGTTGTGGTGGCCAAATGAAGAGGCATTTGTTCAGTCCTGAACGTCTTCCGGCTGATGAAGATGGAGAAGAACAGAGCTTTTGAAACGATATCTTTCTTTGTAATTTTTATGGACACGTAGATTTTCCCATGGATCCGACACTTGGACTTTGTCATACTTTCTAAGTTCGGGTTTAAGGGTACTTTACTTTCTAAACTTATCGATCATTATAATTACATATTATGCAACATCACGAGACGCTCCGAAACCACTCAAATCACTGCTAACCACAGTAACTAACCAAAGATCCGAAAATTCCATTCACCTCTGTTTCCAAAATACCTATCTTTAACAAGACAAAATTCATGAACATAAGGTGTCAATTTCCATAACAATACAGAGAAAATAGATAGGTATTAATAAAAGAAAATGAAGTCAGAAAACGGAAGCTCTGAAATGAAAGTGTATCTCTAGATACTGAATACATTTTACAGGCGTCTTTCTCATTTTAAAGAAACTTGTATTCACAAGAGATACTCTGCGAGTCCTCAACACACTTTGTGATTACAGATCACGATTTTCTATCATTCTTTTACCCACCTGAAGCATCTGTTAAACCTTCATAAAATAAGTTCACGTAATCGAAACAGATTTTTGAGCAAATACCTTTTTCATCCCCCCATCTCGGAAAGGGTACTTTTGCTCTTCGATATCTGACGGTAAAAGCCGTTTTTATCCTCAAGTGAGTAAAAGCCGTTTTTATCCTCTAGTGAATAAAGTAAATTTGAATTTAGAACATCGTATGAACAAAAGAGTAGCAGCAGTAATGGCGGCCGGTGACCGCAACAGCTGATCGCTTGCTGTGGTGCCCACTTGACGTTCGAAGGTTGTCGAGGAAACAATTCTATTTTTAAAATTTGATGTGGTACACAGGTGGGAAAGCAGAGTACGCTCCTCGGGTGTAAGGCTGCGTTGCCTTGGGCTAACTTGAATCCCTCGCTTCACTAAGGATTTTTAACTTTATTCCCTCGTTTCTTTCGGGTGTTAACACTTGAACCTTCTCGCTGCGCTACGGACGGAGGTTCACCCCCAGAATCCTTAGTATCGCTTCGGAATTCAATACGCCTCCCTTGGAGCGTAATCTACAATTATTTTGTTGAAATCTCAGACCCGGAACATTCTTGGCTCAGTACTTTGTTTCACTTTTTTTATTTGCTTTGTGCGGTTTTCCTTTAACGTCTTATTGTTATGTAATGACAAACCAAGATAAAAATAAGTAACTTAATAATACTTAGGTAGTAGTTTTCCACTACTACCTAAGTATTATTTCCTCGCTGAGGTGGGATGAAAAGTTACGTGTTGCACTCGAGTGCAAAGATTTTTCACCTTGTGCTCTTTTGATTCCCTCGCTATCGCTCATGATTCTAATTTTGAATCACTCGTTGCACTCGTGATTCAATTTTAGAATCATTCGCTTGCTCGGTCATCAAAATTGAGCACGCGGTTAAAAATCAACTTTGCACTCTTGTATAACAAATAACTATTATTTTTGCCCGAGATTGGAATGTATACAGCGAAGGTTTGCGCGCGAGTGGCATGCCAGCGCGCATCGCCCAGCACGCGCACCCCAACACCAACATATTCCAACTATTTCTTCATCCACTCGAATATAAACCTCGTATAAAATATATTATTTCGGCAGACGCAAGTCGCCGGACAAAACACTTAACCTGATTGACCCTCCCTTGGTATTTTTATTGCATCTGAGACTCCGGTGTTTTGGCCTCTCGAGGACACTTATGCGAACAATCTCTCCTTTAAATAGAGAGAATTTTCATCATAAAACGTTTTCACTGTTTTATAGGAGCGCAAAGAGAGAAATCTAACTCCATTAATACCGACGTTACGTACAAAGGACGAAATCGGACATTGCTCTCCGAGTGCCTATTGTGTCAGCTTAATACTGGGATCCGTCTGTAGCGGCTATTGTCACTCATTCCATCATTCATAAAGACACATGGCCAGTGGCCGAACCGTCATCCACTCAAAGACTGCCTACCTCGATTGGAAAGGGCAGAATAGCTCCGAAACCTATATGACTACAGTTTTACATCTGGCTGCATATGTTTCTAGTCTGGCGTGTGTTTTAATTACATTCGCTACCCGGGAATACATAAAGGCAACATGAATTTCCATCCAAATTATTACATTTGTACGCATCCAATATTCATGTCATTCTAATTTCAACGTGTACACAGATTGAAACAATAAATTGCATTGTTACAGCAACATGTGGGAGACACACCCTATGTGTGGATTGTAGGGAGCACTCGACTTCAGCACACAATCTCGACCCCGCCACATATTACGACAAAATTAAGACAGCTTGTGTTGCCAATATGCAAATACACCCGCTGGCTTCCCCACCGTATGCACATTAAGTTCAAAACAAATATTGTTTACAATCCAGTTTTCTTTACAAAAAGTGCAACGACGCATTCGACTGAAAATTGAAACACTGACGTTGAGATTGAAAATTTTCTTCCTGCAAGGCAACCCTTTGAACGGTTCAAAGTACGAATGAAATTCAGCGAATCGCCGATTTATTTAGTGAATGTAACTATTGCGTCTTTACCTCAAACGGTCGGTATCCCTTTGAATTGTTTATATAGGTGGATGAAAGCGAGTTTGCATTTCCGCAACGTATTTGTAAGTCGTTTGTTCAAAACAAACCGTGGAATGCCCAACTTCCTTTCTATCTGTGATAAAATATCACGAGGCAGTCGGTACGCATTCTTACGATTCTCGCTGCAACCCAGCGGCTCGGAAAACATCTTTTATGTTTAACGATACATCCCTATATAACGAAAAGTGTTGAAAATTCTCAAGTTTCCTCACAAACACTGATGTTAATAATAGTGATAACATAACGTGTAATGGAAACGCTACGTGCATGATCAAGTATCCCTTTTATAAAGTTTTAATAAAAATCAACTCCTTGGAGATTTCGCTCGGTAGCGCGCGCCGTAGCAATTTTCCAATACAGCCATCGGAGGTCTGGAACATACTAGAGGTAGTCATCTTACAAGCTGAATTGATACTTCAGACACACCGTGAAGCGCTATTCTCTTGAAAGCTTTTATATTATATTATCGAAGACCTTTCAACACGTGGTAGAACGTCTGTCGTTGCGATCTATGGATTTCGATTCTCGCCCCTCTAGGGTATAGAGTAAAGTGTTCAGTGCAGTGAGGCACGTGTCGCAAACATGAGCTTAAATAAATTTATAAAAAGGTGCTACCGATGCTATGCATACAACGAAAACTTAGGATTCACTTGATTTTATTTGTATTGATATTGTTTTTTTTTTCCTTTTTCTATTTGCCTCGTTGGTTTACTGGCAGCAAGCGCGACTGTGAAGCTTGAGGTCATGGGTTAGATTTTCAATTCCGAAATTCGTATAATTGGGGTTTTCCGATCGGAATATCTCAGTAGGAGTCATCGTCCGAGAACAAATTCAGTCTGGATTTGTGCTAAAATTTCTCAATCGACCAAACCTCAACAAAAATGATACCTGGCATTCTCCATTATCTATGGCCGCAAGGAAGAACAAATAAACGAGCCAGTCCCACAATAACTTATCTCAGATTAGGATAACGTGAGAGTGCACGTTAAAGAGCATCACTTTCTTGCAAATTGCTAACGGCTCAGACGGCGAGGTTCCGCTCAAGCGATCTCTCGCGCCTGATATAAATCCACATTTTATGTAAGTAACAGCGTTTTGGTTCACTGCCAGCTGACTCCGACGGTATACATATGCATAGAGCACGTTAATTCTATGTTAACTTGTTTGGGGGAAGCCAGTCTTAAGTTAATTTAGGGAAAGCTAACATTTTGGTACCTAAAACCAATAAAAGTACAGTTATACAGTTGGTACCAGAAAGCTGTGATTAATTTTAGGCTGTGAACCATCAAAATGTGGTATAAACCAGAATTAAATACCTACAAGTCTACCTATCTTTGCCTTTCTATGTCTATCGTTTAAGTCCATCTGTACACGCATAACTTCAAAATGAGACGTTGTTACTAATATTTCTTTGTAGAATTAACAAGAGCCATGGTTATAAATGAGATAGTATGGCGTATTGGTAGCTCTATTAGCAATTGTACAGACGATACAGCTGTTTTTTTTTAATTCCTTGGACAGCTTCAAACACAAACAAGCTACTCTAATGATTTAATGCTCAACCCTTTTTAATTTGGGGGCCAGATTTAAATTTACAATTGTTGAGTAAGATTACAGCTGTTTGCTACGCTCAGGCTCAGAATGTCCACTTCCCAAAATGTCCACCGGTTGCAAAGCGTCCATTTCTCAAAATGTCCACATACCATAATGTCCACTTCCCAAAAGCTACTAGGGCGGTTTCGATTCTCAAGTCGAGAACAAAAGTGTACACTCGTGTCTAAATCTACAGGAATTTCAGATGTGAATATTTATTATTAGATTTTGGTGCCGCAGTAGTGAAATTTACTTTTATTCATTAGTACTAATTGACAACATCCCTTTGGATATGTATACCTACCTATTATTCCATGCATAGTTTATTATGTAAATGAATCATTGAAATCAAGGGCGCGCCTAGCATTGTTTAGAACAAGTGACCGTTGTCTGGGTGTGTAATAGTGCTGTAGCATGCGATAAGCACGCACTATCGATAACTCTGCCAGTTGAATTACTAGTGCTGAGACACAGTATTTCAACTATGAACAAGTCCTTGGAATCGGTTAACAGATAAAAGCGTTTACAGAAATTCTTAAGCATACTTCAGATAAAGATGTGTACATGAGTAAGTCGAGTGCGATAATTGCTGTATGCTTTGTTCAATTTACAGCTATAATTATGTAATACCTAGCTCAAATTATTCAATTGATAGCCATATCTACCTAATTAGGCTCTTTTAAACTCCAAAAAAATTACAATGTACTAACTTTGACGTGTCTGTTTTCATATCTGTCTGTGCTAACATAGCTCATAAATGAACGGTGAAAGCTGATGGAGATGTGGTCGAAATGATTCTTAGCTACAACTTAAGATCAGTTCAAGCGTCTGATGAAGTGATGGCCATCAGCTCATGTCTAACATTTTTAATTTTCTTATAGTTAAGTGGTTTAAAAAGAACGCAATAGCGTGAGTCATTTGATTTCCAAATAAACTCGTTTTGTTCTGCCAGGGTCGCGGGACTGTCTCCTGACCTGGTAACCTCGGACCTGGTAAATAGAAGGCTATTGAAGGATCACCGTGGATTTTAGTCAGTACACGTCTGACAGTCCCTCCGTCCCGCTGGTTAACTTTATACTGTGGCACAGTCCAGCTTTGTCACTAAGTAACGTTATGTAAACAAGCAACATAATAGTTCTGTTGTAATCAACTTACTGTGTTTAGTTATAGCGGTAGTAATGTACCTAAATAAGCGTACGTAAGGGACATACGATACCTTTGGTTGCTATTATAATTACGAGTATGTTCTGGTATTTCCGTTATGTTATTATAATATGGATGTGAGTGCTGTGGCAGTAAATTAGGGGCCTTTCGCCTGATACGTTACGACTGGGGTCATGGTAGACAGTGCGGCAACAGCCTGGGCAAAATCCGCCGACAAGTATTCGATGTTCGAACATTCGGAGCCCCAAAAAATAAAGAGAAAAAAAGACATTCGCAAGATTCTTTATTTTACCTAAGGGCGTTATCACACTAGCGGTTTGGAAGCGGTTGCGGAGCGGAGCGGCCGCACAGCGAATGCGCTGCGAACACGCCGCGGTTGCGCAGCGAATTCGTTGCGGACGCGCAACGGGATCGCCGCGAACAGCAAAGTGGACACCATTTTGTACTGCCTCGAACAAACGCCAGAACGTCGGCCCCACCTCATCAACGAGGAATTTTTTGTATGAAGACTTTCGAAAAATTCCTCCAGCGCTGAAATTTGGCATATGATAAGAGTAGGTGATACAGATTTAATAGATGCATAATAATCCAAAATTTTATTAGCCGAGAAGTTTTTTTTTTTTACCAAAATATGAAAATTGCTTATAACCCTCTGCGAAAAATTCCTCAGCCTAATCTAATGATGGATCTTCCCAAATTCATCGATGCTTTCGTTTTCTTCTCCGGAGTCTTCGAAGTAATAACGTCGACAGCAGTGTTTCCTCGTCGGAATCCATTTTGTTACCGAGTGTACAAACACGCGACGAAAAAGTGACGCAATTGCCACGCGTCCGCGACGTCCTCGCTGCGCAGCCGCGGCGTGTTCGCGACGGATGCGCTGCGCGTCCGCTCCGCCCCGCAGCCGCTTCCAAACCGCTAGTATGATAACGGCCTTATATGTATAATAAATGTGAAAGTGAGTTCGTTTGTCTGTTTTGCTTTTGCGAGTAAATCATGAAACCTTTTTTTATAAAGAAGAAGTAGCAAAAATGCCCCACTTCCGACTGCAACCATAAGTATCTCAAAAAATCGCAAAAAAATAGTATAAAGAAATGATATACTTCCGGTGATCATCCTTACTGGCTAACACATAAAAAAATTGCTCTAAATATTAATTCAGGGGCAGAATACCTGTAATATACTGACTTTTGATTTTAGGTTTACAATGGGATTAAAAAGCAATTAAACACTATAATAGCTCATTTTGATAATATTTATTATACTAGGAAGACTCATTTGTTGATATTCCAGTTTCCACCGAAAAAAAATTGTTAGGAACCAAATATTACTTTAAAGCGCCGTATTCACCATCTGTCACGGCTGTACGTCAGATCAAGGTCGCTGTGATGGATGTAGCATACACACCATCGTGCGCGCATCCAGCGAGCAGAATCAATAGAACGATTAAAGACGTGTTTTAGAAAATGCCAGCAGTTTTAACAAAACGCCAAAAAATGGGACTTCTTCTGATGTTGTCAGCAGCAACAGAAAAGAGGAAAAGAAAAAGGAAAAGATTTTGGATTTAAAAAAAATATCATAAACGTACAGAGTACACGCAATGCGGAACTTATATTTTTCAATAAATCTTGAAAGTGTTTCACTATACATTTTCACGTGCAGTCTTCTCTCGAGACAAGCTCTAAATGTTAAATCTGCTGTACAGCAAGCCTATACACGGTCCAGCATGCACGATGCTGGACTGCTCTGACGTAAGTCCGCGTTATTCACTTTCCATCTGCACGACGTTCGCGGTGGTGGGGGTGCTCGCTGGATGAAAAATGGGTCGTGCACGTCCAGCAAACAATTAAAAAAAAATATTGACGTACGTCAAGCCTATTCACGGTGTTTTTGCGTCGTGCATCGTGCATGGCCTTGGCGGGACGTACAGCAGATGAAACGTGAATACGGCGCTTAACCCATTATACAAACTCTTTACACAACGGAACAAAAAACCTCAAACTCATTTTAGTTTTTTCTTTAATTTGCTGTATTGTTGACATAGAAACCAGCCAAACAGAAAAGTAGTCCAGTTGTCTAATGCATCGTGGAGTTTGTCATCATTTTGTTTTGGTCGATTTATATTGTGAAATGACTTCGTGTGTCATTCAAATAATGTTTGATCCAGCAATGGTCTGTTAAATTGTCACCATGGGACATGGACCCTGGGATTTTGCCTCACAAATATTTGCCACGTATGTCTGCCAGTAGGGCGATATTATTGCGGTGCGGCGCCGCGCCGCAACGCACCCTGTGGTGCTCCGGCACTTAGAGTAGTAGGTATTGGATGATTGAAAGTAAAATATTTTTAAGATAAAACTATGCCTGAAGTAATATTTGGAGCAATTTCTAAGTATGATAGCCAGTAAGGATGACAATCGGAAGTATGCAATTTATTAATACTCATTTTCATCTATTGTTTAAGATATTTTTTACAGCTGTCGGACGTGGGGTAATTTTCTATGGGAATTGCAACTTCTTCTTTGAGTACAACATTATGAGTAGGGGCTTCTGAGTGATTACACCAGTTGTCGGACTACCCTCAAATTAAATGTGTTTCACTATTAGTTCTATTAAGTATACTATGTTATTACGACAAAAGTTACCTATTTTTCGACTTCTTCCTTAATTTCAAATTACCTAGGTTAAAAGGCATGTCAGAAAAAGCATACTTAAATGTTTTTATTTTAAACTTTTTAACCGATACGTTTAAATCACAATCGAGTAAAATCTTTTGACTTATGGAATTATTAGATACTGTTTGTTTATTCTTGATATACAATTAGCTATTCGATAATAAATTCTGCGGTATATATTCTACCTAGACAATATAACAAGATCAGCGTAAAATTTACATGAAAAAGCCTTCGGGCGACTCTAATAAAATTAACAGTGAACTTCTTTCAACAAGGTGTGGGGCGGAGAATTGAAATTCAAATGGGTCTCAAGTCTCAAGCATATCTAATATAATTAGTACGGTTCGGTAATTGAGTAGACATCCACCCTGTAATACAGAAACTTCCATCAATTAAATAAAATGAAAACTCGAAAGTTTGAGATTTTTGTTATGCCTAGCTACCGTAGTTGTATAAGCGCGACCGGATACCATATACCATAAGACATTCATCATCATCATAATCTCAGCCATAGGACGCCCACTGCTGAACATAGGCCTCCCCTTTTGATCTCCACATGTACCGGTTGGAAGCGACCTGCATCCAGCGTCCGTCTGTTCCGGCGACCTTCATAAGGTCGTCTGTCCATTACTGTCAGAAAAATTCTGATACTCATAATACTTTTCGATACAAAATGTGTCTTTTCTTTTGGCGAGCATCAGAAGCGGACGATCCGTCAAAAGTTACTACTTAGGTACTCACTGTACGGTAAATATCAAATGTATACAGCGAGGGCCTTCCGGCGAGCATCAGATTTCTTCTAACACTTGTACTTAGTATAGTATAGGTCCCACTAAAAGTAGTCTGATCAGTATTTTATCCACTTAAACAGCTTAAGGAGTGTTTTAATCAAAACTTGAAACTACCTCAATTGAAGTCCTCTGCCTGTTTGGTGATTCAAACCAAAATATCTTTCAAGGAGCAGTAACAACAAACTTGACGACTTCTTATATCACGCAGCGAAATCGTGCCACAATTGCGACAAAGTGGTGTTGACAGCCAACATTATTCTCAGATTAAAAACAATAACGTCAATTTGGCGAGCGGAAAAATTGAGAACCGAATTCAAAGGCCAAAACTTGAAAGTTTTGTTGTGGTATGTACAGATGCCAGCACATCAACCCACCTCAATCTGTCAAATTTCAACCTTTTCATAATACTGGAAGGTCAATATTTCATTGGGAAAATTAGATCGATTGGGGTAGGTCGACCTGCTGGCGACTGTAGCTACGTTTCATGTTAATATTGGGTTAATAAAAACGGTGTCTAATATTTTGCTATACAAAAGAATGGTGATATCCTTTTTACATAGTTGCTAGTTAAACCTACTGTATTTTTTTAGTCGTTGGTTATAATTATTTATCTTATTATTTTCTTTCAAAGAAGTTTCTACCAATTCCACCTCCCGCAAACTTTTTCCCGATTGTCTTGAAAAAAAAACCTCGAAAAAAAGTTCGTGATTATTCTAAAATCGCAAATTATCGGCTACTCTGACTATGACCCTTGAATATTCAATATTAAATAGCCGCATAATAATCTAACAGACTAATACAAATGCTATTAAAGGTACGGAACCCATACGTTTTACAGTATGTAAATTAGAGCTGACGTTAGCCGCAAACATTGGGTGAATTAATGTCTCTGGAACGTCTTATACATCCCGAGGGAGGATGTGAAACGTCTCCGTAGTTCCCTGTTTTACATTTAATTAATTATATTCCGATTTAAATAAGTTAACGGGGCGTAAGTCAATATGTTTGTGAAATGAACGACTACCTATCTTATATCTGTGTAATGCGCCTTTTCGCGTCACATCAGTTGAAAAAATTTGAATGGAAGTAAGTCTACTCACGCGGATAGGCCATTAACACTTTATTTTCAATATATTTCCTCAAAAACTGGCACTTATCGCACTTTGCATAAGTTCAATGTATTTCACACTAGTAGGTAGGTACTTTTTTCTTTTCTCTGTCGAACGGAATCCGTCCGGTACCAAAAGAAAAACCACAGATAACTAAGTCCAAATTGGTTTAAAGCAGGTGGCGGTGACTTTTTTTTTTAATTTCACCATAAAGTTCGGCATATAGAATGCGTATATTATAGTGTTTAGGTATATAATTATTATTAAAAAGAAGTGTAACTTTTATGAACAAATTATTATTTATTTGTGTTCTAAAATCAAAAATATTCATTGTTTTTTTTTCAAATTAGTCTGTACGACTCATACCTTTGCTTCTCCTTCGACTTGGGGTAGTAGTAAGTGCAAAACACTGGATAGCTGGATATGAGAAGGAAAATTCTGTCAGCGATACAAGTAACGCCATCTGCTAACAGTTTGACGTAACAAAAACCTGTGTGGAAAAGCTAAGCGGTAGGACTCCGAGTAGCTAATGGAACATGGACAGGAAGATGATGAGTTTTTCGAAATAAAAGACTTTTGTGTCCTTTCCTACTATCTCATGACGCAGATAACTTTCATGGGAAGGTATAATCTCTCCTGTGCCACACAACGAACTTGAATTGGCACAAAACTCGAGATACGGTGTAGAAATAAAAGAAAAATCATTTCATAATTAATCATTTAATAATTAGCTACTCAAAGAAATCATATTAAATTATATGGGCAGATTCTACCTCTAAGTAGGTACAAACTTAGTTACTCAATCAAGGTGAAATAATGAATATTAATTATAGGCTTATCGAACTTTAATACAATTAATATTCAAAGAAAAATACAATATCGTGAAAAATGAGAAAAACTACAAAGATGGGACAATAAAACTTGTAGAAAAATCATTTTCATAGCAGTTTTGATTAACAAAAATAGGTTATAAAACGTATAAAATAAACAGTCTATAAAATTAAAAATAAATCTATTGAAGTCCTCATTTTAAGAGGTCACTAAGCTGTCGTATAAAACGCAGATCTTTTGATTTTATTTATAAATGAATAAATTTTGTAATAATTTCAAAATAAATATAAAGCGAATGTGTGATGACAATCATTTATGTTATGTAAATATATTTTTTTATTCAACAGGCAATAGTGTAATATTCACTGGATACATTTTTAGATAAATAAGGTGTATATTAGATAAATATTTTATTTTTTAGAAGATTTTAATACCAGGGTGTCTCAAAAAAAGCAACGTTTTAAAAGGGAATTAGGCATTTTTACTATTTGAAACTCACACTTCCAATTTTTCTATACATACTTAGTAACAAAAAAATCTGCGAACATCCAAACAAAACAGTTCTACGCCTAACATTAATGATATTAAATTAAAGCTATAATTTTAGTAGTTTTCTACTATTTAGCTCAAATTAACGCGAGACGTATTTAATAACACTTAGGTCTAAATAAAACTAAGAACAAGTTTATAGTTATTTGGGTTTGTCCCAAGCGTATGATGAATTCGTAAAGATGCGACCAAACTGCGGCGTGGATAAGAACGTACACGGTTATTACAGACCGCGGAAAGTAATGCGGTGTAAGTACTTCTATATTTTATAACACTCATATATCGCCAAAGTTTTATGTAATATGGAGTTGAGTCTATTGCTGTTTACCGTGGCTGCTACTGAGAAGTTCCCGGCGGCAAAACCCAATGCCTTTTTGCCGCCAAGCAGTCATGCTTGCGACTACATTAATCAATAAAGCTTATCCGGGCGTATGCATTATATCTAGGTATATTCTTCAATTCAATCAAATTCTAGATTTGTTTTTTTTTACGGATAGGCCGGCCTATAATCCGGTCTTTGATTGGTGACAATGCAACCGAGATAGATTATTATTATATTTATTATTTTCAGCGTAATCAGTTCATTTTTAAAACAGCTGAAGATGAATTGTAAACAATTAACTGTCTCATCAATTTCTAGCAGTCTGGTCACATCTCAATGCAAATAAAGAACCTATTTTCTATTTTATAAGGTATATAGTATTTGTACTTCACAACAGTATTACCGAGTATTGTTAGGTTGCTCTACAATATGCAATAGCGTATGGCTACATACTGTAAGGCAGTTATTCTGGTTAGTAGGGTAGTTTTACGTAGTGTGTTCTTAGGTTTGCCACTCACTGGATACCTTTCGTTCCCCAGTCAAGTGTAGGGGCTGTTAGAATCTATTAGTCACTATAATGAGCACATTCGCATATATCTTTATGGTACTCGAAAAAGAGGCAAACAAAAAGTTTGCCCGGCGAAAAGTCACAAGTGAGCGACTGACCATAAGAGGGACAAAAAGAGTTATTCGATGAGGTTTGCTACAGCAAGAAGAAATAGAATAGGTGTGTATACTTTTTTTTTATTTTGTTATAAAGATTTGAAAAAGGCCACTTTTGATAAAAAAGCAGCATAGGAAGTGTTGAATGCTTCAATTCATAACATAGTTTTGTTTATCAGCCAGAAATGTTCCCACTGCTGGTACACAGACTGATAGAAAAAGAGCTGTAATTTAATCCACCGACATAAAATAATACAGTAGATTGCATTTGTGGAGATGGTGAGAACATCTGGACTCTTTCGTAAAGAATTAGTCTGCAATCGCTATAGATGGAGATACGTAGAATGAGTTGGAATTGAGACTTTTG
The DNA here is from genome assembly GCA_028554685.1 of Agrotis ipsilon. Lineage (NCBI taxonomy): Eukaryota > Metazoa > Arthropoda > Insecta > Lepidoptera > Noctuidae > Agrotis > Agrotis ipsilon. The sequence goes on from CM052965.1 coordinate 12,051,941, forward strand.
TCTTTGTGGAATAAAATACGTCGATGACGATGATGATGAAGACAGGACGGTCGGCAAGAAAAGATTATGCTTCAACAATGAAGAATTTGTATTGTTTTTTAGTACTTCTATAGTCTCCGCCAGATAAGTCTGGAATAAAATCCTTTGACCCCCTTGTACCAATGTATTCCAATATTGCAAAAGGATAAGAAATAATGCAAAGTGTCGTAACACGTTCAAAACAAAAGTATCGTGGTAAAAGGCAACCCTGACCTTACATTTTATTTTAAAATTCGAACGATGCATCATTTGGTTCAATGACCTTTATTTTAAACTTCTCTGGCGGGACTATAGCCCTCGAAAACATACTGTCTTTGTTATACACAAAAGTTAAATTCTGCATAGCATTATTTGGTAGAAAGTTATACAGACTTACGTAAATTATCTGCTTATGCTATTAAAACACAATATCCTTAGTAATACTAGCGACATAATTAATTCTGAATTATATTTAAGCTTCTCAGATCACGATGATTATTTATTTTTAATAAAATCTTTATAGTAAATAACAGTAAATATTAATCTTAATAAAATATACAGTGTTATTTATAAGAAAATATGTACGTATGGCACTCAAAAGATATAGCTTCTAATGATGAATATACATAAAAGTAATTATTTTATATCTTATAGTATTATATACTAGATATATGTAGGCACTTGTAAATAGCCATGCTTTAAGCTTTAATGCCGGTTAAATGAAAAATAGTGAACGCGTTTATGCGTTCTCAAAGTCGTAATTATGGGGATTATTTGTTTCAAGAAAGATATATGGCTACAAAGGATTTGTTTTTTTTTTGGGCTTAGCCTGCCGAATTATTGGCATTTTTTTTGTCTGCCATATACTTGTTTGTGACTTGGGTTTTTTTTGCTCATGGTGTACATCTAGCTCAGAAACAAAGATAAAACCTAAGATAGAGCGAGCTCACCCGAAAGCATACGAACTCCTGCGCATCGACGTAACATTGTAAAAATTGCTTGGTGTCAGATTCCTACAGCATTTCTTAATCGATAGCTGGTATCAATACCTACAAGTTTTGTAAAAAATATGACGGATGTAAGGCAGGACAAAAAAATCAAATCCCCTTTTAGTAGCTATATTGGATACACATTGTCATCATCCATTATTGTTTCCACAAAAATGTACACATTTTACTTTTTCAAACCTTTCATTTGTAGGGTTTTTCTTTATTCATTTCTAGGGTTTCTCTATGTGAATTACACGTTCACAACGTAATATTTTATACATAATCAACAACACAGAATGGAAGCGATGTTTTCCTTTGGAAAAACCTTCGAATTCGTAACTTTTATCAATATAATTACACATTTACAATATGCATAACTTCGTTCGTTTTCTAACTCATAGTGCAAGCGTTAACAAAAGGCACTTGTTACTTAATAACCATCACAACGCGGTAGCACCAATCAAACTATAATTTGTGCAAAACTACTTGATGAGCAAGGTAATTAGACAACTGTACGTCGTGGTGTACGTCTACATTCGCTAAAGAAGAATGCAGAGATAGAATTAATGAAACAACAGGGGGTCAATTCTCGCTTTAGAGATGGTGAACTCGACAAAAGATTCTAATGACGTAATTTTTGCGACATATTTTACTGAAGTCTAATGTGAGCCTTCGGCAAATGGCGAATTTGAAATCCCCAGAATAGCAACTTTTAAAATTTGTCGAAAAAATGACGTCATTAGAGTTTTTTGTCGAGTTCGACACCATCTCTAAAACCGAGAATTGGCCCCCTGAATATTGATCGAAGTTTTGCTTTCACAAGACGGTAGCTCTTATTTTGGAAGCCACATTATTACATATTATATTTTGGAAGCAATACTTTAACTAAACAGGTTCTCAAAATCAGAACCATTACTTAATAAATTACCGCTTTAGTATTTTGCTATGTGTATTATTCATTTCATTGCTCGTGCACATGGATGATGAATACACCTGCATTTTTCTAGTTAAATGAAGAAACATCAAGTTAGTGCGTTTAAAAAATAGTTCCGGAATCCGTTTTATTTACTTGACTTGTTACTGAGAAAAACCTGACTTTGTTTTACTAAGTTGTCTAATTCCCTTGCTCAAATTAACGAGAAAAAATTCCGTGTAGCTATCTTAATATTATGCTTATCAGAGAAATTACAATTATTTACAGAGACTAGTAACGACATATAAATAAATACGAAGCTATATTTACACGAGAGTTAATCGGATGATACACTCACAGGCCTCAAGCGTTGTTATTTTTAGTTTTTTTAACAGCAACAGCAATTTTATTTGATGAACAACTACTTTTTTTTTAATTCAATACTTCTACAGTGCCACAAGGATCTTTTGAGTCCGATAGACTTTTACAAGCACTATGGTGTAACGCAAATGTCTTAGTAAAAAAATAGCAGCGTTAGTTCTAATTTTAGCCACGCGCCAAAAGATCCTTGTACTTGCACGTGTGTTATTTTTTTAAATTATTATTGCTACAGCACACTAATGTTATGACCATTTAATCTGACATTTGTGACATACTTTCACTCAAAACTTTTATACTTTAACGAACACACTAAAATGAGAAATCACTAATTTCTTCATGGTAAGATATTGTCTCAAAATTGCTTATCACTTTGCCAATACAACCAGAAACGACCAGTTTTAGTCAACAACTACTTTTTTATATTGCTAAGTTTAGTATTGAGCATGCTAATATACTACATTTTGCTTCAACTAGTTTCCTAAGGGTGTTATACTCAAACGATCGACCCTGCAAAGATATTAAATAATCGATTAATACTGACGACATCCGATGTCTGTCTGAATCGAGTCAGGTAATCGATTATTCAATCATCAAACAAACAAAAAAGTGCAGGCCTGATTGACATCGAATCGATTTAATATCAATCGATATTCAAATATCGATCACGTGTGTAACAACACCCTTACAAAAAAGCTGTCAAGTGCAAAACAGTCACTACTTTCAAAATAAGAATATATTGACAACTCCTGGCCGTTACCATAGAGACCGTTCACTGTAGAGTGCACCATCCGCGCAGTAGTCAAAGGTTGACGACGCCGTTCTCCCCGTAGTACTCGGCTACAGTTTCATCCCCGTTCAGTTGATCCCTGATGACTATCGTTGGGTTGTTTGAACAGGATGAGTTGTTTGATAGTGTGCGGCGAGTGGATTTACATCGCTGACATTCGACCACGACTATGGAGTTGGTGTCCATGTCTGTTTCCGTACTGCTGGTACGACGAAGGTGTGCGGGACTGTTGTGGAGGCGATGCTCTTGTATTGCTCGCCATAGCCGGAGTTCAATGCCGCCTCTGTGGAAGGGGGGTTTTTATCAGTTACATTATACATATATCTGGGTATTACTAGTCAGGTAGAATCTTCGACACCACATGACTAATTTGTAAGATTTTAGATTCAGGAACCTACTGCCGAAAAACAGAATCATCGCTGGAAGGCATTTTAGTAAAGAATCACTTTTGTAAAAGTGTTATTTTATTGGGTTATTCGACGAAGAATCTGTTAATAGGCACGGAGTCTGGCTTAATGCCTCAATAATGGCAATGGGCTCGTCCGCATTTGTTTCATTCTTTATTCTAGCTAAGGGTTGACAAAAAAGCGACCCCGCTTCACTTATTGAGAAAAGTTGAAGATTCTAGAATCAGGAATATTAAAATTACTGAAATTTGAAACACAATTTTTCTCCTTTATTTTAAGAACCTGAAAACCCGATTAACTTTAAAAAATGTGTCGTATTAAATTTGAAGTGTCAGAGCTACTTAAAATTGAATGCAACAGTTTCTATCAATGAATATTAAAATAATTAAGTGACGTCACACTTTGCTATTGACAAACATAAAAAATGACACTTAATTGATGATTTTAAACGCCTTAATCATGGGATCACTTACTTCAACCGCAGCCTGGCCACGTCCTCCCTCTGCGCGTGCTGCAGTAAGTCCGGCAGCACGTAGCAGTGAGCCAGCAGCGCGCCCGACACACTGGGCGGCAGGCCCCGCGCCGACACCCACTCCCGTAGTCGCGTCGCTTCAACCTCGTCTACACCGTCAGTTGTGTCGACGTCTTCTGGCTCGCTAGGACTTGCTAATACTTCTGGAGTCACACTGCTGTAAAGGAGATCGGATGTTTAATGACAGTTGAAGTAGAATAGATTAATAATCAGTGAATTCGACGGCGCTGGTGCAGTGGCTGGCAACCGACTGCTACGCTGAGTCTCGCTGTATCGAATCTCGTAAATTATTTGACACTTTGAAATTAAATTTTACTACTTACTAATATTATAAACGTGAAAGATTGTATGTGTGGATGGATGTTTGTTACTCTTTCACGCAAAAACTACTGAACGGATTTTGTTTAAATTTGGTACACAGATAGTTTATAACCTGGATTAACACATAGGATAGTTTTTATCCCGATTTTATGTTCCCACGGGATGATTTTTAAGTTGCAGCGGGTGAAGGCGCTGGCAGCAGCTAGTAGGTAATATTTTAAACTTCTATTCTAATAAACTTACCGCGACTTCTTTTCAACAATTTCTCTAAGAATCATCGTATGCGTCTTCTGCTCTTCTAACATTTGTCGCAGCAAACTTTGATACTGCTGGTAACTTTCTAGAAGTTCTTGATGTAATCTGGAAAGGAAATCACGATATTAATGAAAGAAAATATTGACTATTAAAAACCACTCTTTTCATTTAGTTGCACTGTGTGATTCAGGGTTGTGGCCTTTTACAAGACAGTCCTGCTACCCCGGCCAGCTTTTGGCTCTACAGGCCCCATTAGTTTAAATGGAATACGACGCGCCATCCACTCAGGCTTAGTCCTTGGTCGGACGGCGAGCAACCCATTACTCGACGCCCACAACCCCGCACATTGGCTGGGTATGGAATACGATCCCCGGTGTCCTTGGCATTCCCGCAGCGACTGGAACGTGAGATAGAGGATGTCCTCTCCCACACGGTATTTTCTCCCTTCTTTAGCAATACTGCTACGCAGATAGAGATGAATAGTGCTCCGTCTAATTGAAGCAGATCAGCACCACATTCGATATTTTCGCGAAGCACAGAATATAAATTGAACCTTCAGGACCAATCAATAAGGAATATTTTTGGGCGACTGATAAAATACGATACTCACTTCTGGTTCTCATGTCTCAAAGAATGGAGCGCATGTGTATCCCTCGCTGAGTTGGTGGAAGACAAGGCAGAAGGTGTCGCGTCCTGCGCCACGCCCGCCCCGCCACGACGACCATCCTGACCCGCTAGGTTTGCACCTAGTTCTAGATGGCAAATACATTAAATATTAGCACAAGTATTTTTTTTTTCATAGGGGTGGAGAAGAAACTATCGAAATATCTTCTGATACGATTTTTACAATCTTGGTAGTCTAAAGTCCGCGCGGTTATAACTAAAGATGTTTGTGTAAATATAGGTAAAACTCCAGGAGTGGGGTAAAATGACAAAAAAAAGACTGGTAGGTTAGAGTTTTTCAGTTGATTTGCATAGATTTCAATACAACGTCACAATAAAACGTTTGTGATAAAATGGATGTAGGACATTTACACGTGGTATCAAATGGTTTTAACATCGAAAAGATATACATCAGGCACCTATGTAAATGGCTAATTACACGAAAAAACATTATATAAAATTAAAAAAAAAACAACGACGGACAAGGTGATTCTAGTTCTTTTAGAACTACAATGAACTCATTTATACATCTGGTAACTACAAATTCCCCTATAGACAAAAGTGATTCTAAGGTTCCTTTTGAACCCTAATGCAATAATGATAAGTGATATTTTTGTCTGTTGTTTCGGCCAGACATGAAAGTTAACATGAATATTACACTTTGTTAGTGATCGGACGGAGGACAGTAACACGAACATATTTTTACCAATTTTGTTATAGTAGTCCCAAAAATTTTCGATTTCCAGAATCCAGAAATCAGATGAAATCGACACACTATCATCTAGGAAGAGCATAAAGTATTTAAATAAAGAAAGTTTGAAATAATGGAATAGGTGGCAGAGGTTTAAATTGAAATGTTATAACAGCATTTGGAAGAGAACTTCTTAACATTGTTTTAGGCTTTTTTTGGATGTAATATCATCAAATTTTATGAGACCGCAGCCCTTGCTGGAGTGGAAGAGTGTCAGATTCGTACTGACAAAAAACCTTCCTGTTCCTGTAGTTACATTTTGCGTTCTAGGGTCACAGTACAGTTTGGACAGACCCGCGTTTTTTTTTTATAATGATACATATAATAAATAGTTCTACTTTGAGGCACCCACATTACGGCAAATTCAAGTGTTTAATTTTTTTATGTAAATCGCAGATGGTACGGTCTGTCTTTTTTTAAATTTAACAAATAACAGAATATAAATGAAGCATCTTACCTGGTGACAAAACAGTAATAGCGGCCTGAACAGCATTCCTCACTAAATTATCCAAAGCGAACATCCAATGAGGTTTTATGCTATGCATCCTCAACACTGCATTCACCGCTTCTTGGAACATGTAGATGGCTGAATGTAATTCGTTTATGGCATTTGAATCGAAGTCTAGTTCTTCTTTTAAAGTTATTATGGCTTGTTCTATAACGCTTCTGTTCTGATCCATTATGTATTCTTTGAGGGCGCAGCGGAGCATTTCGAGGTGTGACTGTAAAAATATTATGGGGTAAACAACAGATGAACGAATTACTAGGAAATATAATTATACAACAGTAGCCATTTTTTCTGTGCGAGTCTTCTAAGCTCAATTAATCATTCTCAGTCATATATACGAGTATTTTACCATTTAAATAAGAGTGAAAAAAAATACTTAAATGCCCAAAACGTAGAAACAGAGACTAGATTCACATGCCTACTGGTCTCTCAATTTTAACAAAGATGAATATAAAACAATTTTCATGGATAGTAACTTGAAAAGGGAGAGGAAGACCAAATAATAAGTTTATGAACTGTGTGAGGTAAGACACTTAAGAAAAGGAATAGAGGTTTGGAAAATAACTGCCGCACGTTGTAGTATGGACATAAAAGTAATATTTGTGAAATTTGAATCTATAACTGTCTCGCCTGGGTCTCGGCTTATTAATGGCGCGGCCTAGCATAATGTGTTACTCATCCTTAAGCTGGAGTGAAGATTGCCGGAAGAGAATGGAAAAAAAAAACAATATGTGTCGGTCTCAAGGAAAGTGGAAAAAGGACGATAAGATAATGATTATAGTAATTCAATAATACGTTACCATAGTCAGCACAGTTGTTCCAAAGTCCTGGTGTATGCTAAGCATCCATTTAGAGCAGATCTTCTCGCTGTCCTGCTCTAACACGCGGGAGAGCGTCAGTCTTCGTTGGGAGTCCTTCTTTAATAGGTAGAACCCGTCGTGTTCGGGGCCGTCTATTGAACAACGAGGTGCGTTTGGCATGTCCACCTAGAATTTGTGTTGTCAATTATTCGGATTACCTTAGCTTTATGTTCAGTAAATTCATCGTTGTTAGCAGAAATATCGTATTAGTTGTTCATAAATGTTGCTGAGATAGGAGCCATAATATTTTTTGGGATGTCGAGATTAATATTTTTTTAAAAAAGCTTTTTTTTCTACATTTTTTAAATTATTTTTTCCTGAAAACGGGAAATCCTATCAAGCAACCGATTTTCAGCAAAATAGCATTGCCTCTTCAATTTAAAGTTAAAGAGAGTCTAAATTACCTACTTTTTTTTTTTACGTGGTAAAATCATCAATTGAGACCTCCCACCCCGGGCAGGGCGGGAGGTACTGTCAGACTTGTACTGACTAAAAAGCTTTTTAAAAAAAAAATGTAACCGCCTTCAAAACCAACCACTAAAAAAGGGTAAAATAACCTACAAAATAACTTTTCTTTCGGAAGTCGGTGTTTTTTTTTTTTTAATTGTCTATTTTGCCACCGACTTCCGAAAGAAAAGTTATTTTGTAGGTTATTTTACCCTTTTTTAGTGGTTGGTTTTGAAGGCGGTTACATTTTTTTTTTTAAAAGCTTTTATTTTACTCTTTTTAGTTTAAATATTCAACCCAAATTCTTGTCAAATAGGTACATCATTTTCTTACATGTGCACTAGAATTTTGTAATCCGTAGCACCGGTAATAACATCGCTCATGTACAAAATTAGCTAATAAAATTCCCTATCTCAAAAACTACTGAACCGATTTTGATGAAACTTGCAGTGTTCCCTCAGTTGAACGATACCTAGTATAACAAAAAAAGAATGACCTAAATCGGACTTGTACTTCCGGAGATAAGCGAACACAAACTAAATCAGTCGATGCCTACTCCTTACTGTTAAGGAGTTGTACCTTCCATCATCAGCTCAGCTACATGAGATTATGATTACCACACGCAAATACTTAAATTACTTCATAATATTTGCGAAAAACTATATGTGGGCCTATAAAATTTGAGGGTTGCCCTAGATTTCTCCAGGATCCAATCATCAGATCTTGACTTGGTGAATATGGGACCACTCCGAAAGCATCTCCTTTCGAACAAAAAAAGAATTTTGAAAATCGGTCCACAATCGCCGGAGAAATCGCGTAACAAACACACAAAAAAAAAAAAAAAACATACAGTCGAATTGATAACCTCCTTCTTTTTGAAGTCGGTTAAAAATCCACGGTGTCCTTCAGTAGCCCTTTATGTTCCGGGGTCACGGTAATAGAAATAAGTCCCGCGACCCCGGCAGGCTTTGGCCCTCTGAGAGGGGGCCCCGTCATTTTGCTGACGCTCTTAAAAAACTTCTAGAGACTGGCTGCCTTACTACAAAAGTTAAACATATGTTGAACACTTGTCAAAACCCTTATATCAACGTGAAATGCCTTTTTGCAGTTTTTCGGTTTTTAGAGAAGTGTTAAACCAATGTTTAACTTTTTTGTAGCAAGACGGTGGATGTTAAATGTTTACTAAAGTAGCGAAAATATGACAATATTTTCGTTCTAGTCGAGTTGTTTAATAAAATTTATTCAGAATGAGCTACCCAGGTTCTTTCGAATGTACTTGACCTTATAATTTCTCACGGATACGTATGTAATCTACTGTAATGACCACTTACCTCTGGAGAGAGGAGTCCACCCGAAGAACTCCTGCGATTCAGCAGGGTATCGCTGCCTTCCATCTCATCAGTGGACGGCGTGTTGGGCATTGTACTAAAAGGTCATAAAATTATTATGTACCCTACAAAGAACACTAACCAACCACCAATATAACTTGTACTAATACTTCAACGTAAAGGAAGAGACCAATAAGTGGACAGACACTGCTATGCGAAATTGAGAGTTAACAGAACAACTTTAACGCTCAATATCGTTAAGCAGGGTTTGTCGAGTTATTGAAGAAATAGAGTCAGCCTGTGAAAACCTTAATCAATTTTAGAACGTAGTCATAAAAAGTTACACGGCCAAATTATTTTAGGTAGCGGTACTACACACGACGACTACACTCGCGAGCAAAATGATGGCATTTAGTAACTCCGATGCCGCGCGATCTTTACTATTTAATATCTAATTAATAATAATAAAAATGGAACCCTTATAAAGATTTCACTGTAAACCTTAAATTGATGCCAAATTCAGTCTTATCACGCCGTTATTTAAGGAGCTATCCCGGATCAATTCCTGTTAAATGAAAAGTAGGGGAGACCGGGTACAAAAGACACAGCGGGTCGTAAGTAACAAACGCTCTGTAGGTTTATCAAATGGCCGAAACGTCGCCCTACTAAATGCAAGCCGGGAGCGACGCCGGCTGTTGAGACAAAGTTCAAAAGTGATCAAGGATTTCACAAACTGCGTTTCCAGTTCAATTCTCATAGCCAAGTTAGATTGATAAAGCGTTAGTAATGATTGAGCGTTTACACACAATCTGATTGATACGATTGATTTACAGCAAAAACAACTGATTGATATTATATGCCTTGAATTATAAATGTTGGAAAATATGATTGAATAAAATTTTGCCATAATCAGTTTCTTATTAACATACATTTTGCAACATTTACAATCCAAAGCTATGAATAATTAATTTAATAATAATGGCCATTAAAGTTGCTTTTAAGAATATTTTGGAATAAAATCATTAAAAATATCCGTCGTACCACAAAAAGTTAAACATCTGTTGAACACGACAAGTAAGACGACCCTTATGTCAACGTAAAATGCCATTTTGCAGTTGACAGCTTTTTTATACAAATAAACGCGGTACCACAAAAAATAAACACCTGTTGAACGCTTGTCTAAAAAACGTGTAACTGCAAAACGACCCTTATATCAAGGTAAAATGCCATTTTGCATTGACAGTTTGTTTCGACAAGTGTTCAACAGATGTTAAACTTTTTTTGTGGTAAGTAGTAGGTGTTCAACAGTTTATCTCTTTTGTAGTAAGACGTTATCAGTTCAGTAAATCAGGAGAGTTAAAATTGTATTAAATTCTTAAGAAGCATCTTAATTAATGAAAACTATTAGAAGCTTTGAGCTTTTGCTTGCTACAGTGCGTAAGTAAAAATACGTGTTCAGATGTACTTTCATAGAATGCAATATTTTATTTCTGACATAATTTACCATCTTATTCTAGAACTTATTCTATTAACTAGGTCTACTGAAGGTATATTGAAGTTACGTATCATGCTTTTTATGCTGTAATAGATACTGATTTCGTGCACATACATAGAATGTCTTGAAGAATGAACACGAATACAAAGTTAATACATGACTATTATAAAAAGAAATAAATAATGAGGATTTTCCTTCAAAAGTGTGGGATTTTCCTCATTCTACCCGAAAGGAGGATTACCATAAAAAACGATGCCCTTAAAAAGAAACTAAGAATTTCTCCTATTTTTGGGTGCGTTTACAAGCATCTAAACTCATATACACAAACACCCTGACCCAGAACAACTACTTGAACCTAAGTCATTCATATTTTTGTTCGGCACGCAGCGCAGCAGCCATTGCGCCAACCGTTCAATAATAAAACTTTAAACATAGAATACGTTCTTTATTTAAAAATAACGTTCAGGAAACTCCAAAAAAAGTAGCTAAAAATTTTGTCCGAAAAAAATACAGTATTCTATGAATTTAGAACATCAAATAGGTGCGTTCATATAAAAGGTGAATGTTACCTGCAATTGGACAAGTCCGGTGGGTATATCAGTATTGGCGAGAGCATCGACGACGCAGTCCTAGTGATTGTGGGATTAGACCGGATCGTTTTCACCCTTAGAGGGAACAAAATGGAAAAACACGCTTAGGTGCCAAGCATCGACAAATGTTATGAACACATGACATGTGTTATTATTGACACGTCAAGGATTGTTTTGTATTATTTGTGTGTCTGTTTCATAAGTGTGACTGTGAGTGGTTCTTTTATGTTTTTGTTTATTTGGAAGTGTTGTGACACGGGATTTTCTATCGATAAAGAAGCTAAGGTGGGATTGTTCATTATAAATGTCTTTTTTATAAGTTTTTTTAGAAACTATAAGAATATTTCTCGACTCCATGTGTAAAAAAATCGATTCATTGGTATTTTTTATCTAATTTCACCAATGAAACAGAACGCAATTTGGTCAGTACATTTATTGACGAGATGTGGCTTCTACCAATATGTTCTGAGCCCGCGTGGAATATTACAGCCCTCTCCGTAATACACTTGGGCTTTATCCAAGCAGTGGGGACATTATACACTGTTTTATTGGTATACGAATTAAACAATCTGTTAACAGTTTCCTTATATAGAAAATCCCGAGTCACAATTATGGATAGCTTTTGTATTTTGGAGTGTGAATGAGTTTATGTATGCCAATCTGTTTCATGTACAACTCAATACAACATTTAACAAAGTTGTTAAAGTATGGCCTCGCCCAATACATAAGCTCCCTCTCACCACATATGTATGATGATATGAAAACATCACACAACGTTTAACATTTAAGGAACGCTTTTATAAATCAAACTGTTTCTTTCTAAAGACATGCTTTTAATATGTTTGTTGCAGTTCAGTTTCTAGGCGGATTTTTTTTCTACTTGTTATAAAAAATTAAATTGTGATACTTGTTAGGCTGTGCCCCGGGACACTCATACGCCACTCTGGGCAGCATGTTATGACATTTTTTTTTGTAAGAGTATCTGCGCAGGAGACCTTGGAAGTTTACTTTTGTAATTGATCTGATTCTCAAGTAACAACAGCCCATGAAAATAATTCGGCAAGTCTTGTGAAACTCCACGTGCAACTCTACTGGTCGATAAGCACAACGGTGATCGGGGAAATTGACCATTATGACTACAGCCAATCATTGTATTGTATTGTAAAACGGGCTGGTATCCGCAACTCCACGTCAGATGCACGTATTTTGCGTGCAACATAGGCACTCAGTAATTTCAAGTTAGGACCAGTTTATTGATACTTAGTTAAGTAAACTTTTACTTAAATTAAAATAGTAGACATTATTTAATGAAAGGGGAAAAATAATTAAATAATTTACTACTAAACAAGCAACTATCACGTAGTAAAAATAAAGTAAACGGTCTATTTAGGTTACTGTTTGTTTAAAACAGTATTAGTAGTGATGTAATAGTACTGAATAAAAAACTCAACAACAACAAACATACCAAACAGGATTACATTTTTAATCAAAATTCTAAAGGCATTTAAATACCATGCGTTGCAAACTCTAAAGCAACTGCCTATGCTGTTAACACTACTTTTTCTTAACTACTTACTCGATTTCCGGAGAGCTGGGCAGGTTGGCCATGCTGGGCTCTGAGATTTTCTTCTGGGCGGTTACTGGGCGAGCCTTATCAGCTGGAACTGATATGCTCCTGCTGTAGTCCATGCTACTGCCTAAACGGCTGGTTTGTTTTTTCTTTCTGTAAGTTTAATGGTGAGTTTTGAAAGGCGAAAGATGTGTTGTGGTTATTGGAAGCGATATTAAAATAGTTTTTAAACTTATTTCACCATTAACTACTTATTTGCGAGGAATGGGATATTCTATTCTAAAGGTAGATATTTTAAGCAAAACATAAAGTATGAATACCATTACAGGGATGAGTTGAAATTCAGTGATGAGAAAAACTTTAAAAGGGTTCTTAACATTGAATTAACATAATATATTTTTAAACGTTTTCCCATACTATGAATGTCTCCTGCCGAGCGTGTGTTCCAAAGATTATAATAAAATACCATATACAAACAGCCCGGAAACACTACTTGTGGAAAGCTTACGAAACGAACCCACGACACGCAGCGCTGCAGTCGATCGATCGGCTACAACGCCAACAGTACCCTAAAATGTGTATTGCCAAAAAAATCGATGTAATATAAAACCAATTATGTTGTTATAAATCACAATAATTCAGCGTTAAAATCCCTTTCAAGGTTTTATGTCGATCCACGCATCGCTTTGCATCCTGTATTACTGTATTCAAAGGTTTTAATACGCTAAAATACTTCTAACTACTTTTTTAACCTATGTATTTAATTATGATAAATTATGAAATCAGGCGTTACTTTGCGGAAATCCATGACATTAAGTGTTATGAAAAATATTATAGTTGGAATTAAAACTAGATATTTTTCATAACATATTACTTATGTTACAAATAGATGAAAAATAACTATCATTCAATAACGATTATAACATTGTTACAAGAAGGTTATATGAAGGTTGAATTCCCTCCCCGCGCTCGCTCACAGTTAGACGTGCTACAAGTTACTCTGTTAAATATTAGTTCTAATTTGGTGACAGGAATACAAGTGAATCCTTCAATATAATACCATATCCAAATTCTATTCCTCATTCACTTAATGTTAACGTTATATCAATTATTATTTAATCAATTTCTATTAAAACTTCGAAAAACAACCAAGTACAAGCCTAAGTGATTCATCGGCTGCAGCGCTCCTATTCGTCGTTCGGCGGTGAGTCAGATAACGCACGACACCCAAAAACGTGCCCATTTATGGTCATAAAGTAACACTTTGAAGATTGTTTCGCGACCCATGCCCCCAGCCGCTAGTATATGATTACCTATTTCGACAGTCAACAAGCAAGCACGGTTGGCGTAGTGTGTCTGCAGTGGTCAGTACAATTAAAGTATCCTGAGTTCGATCCCGGCGCTCCGCGAAAATTTTTGTGACTTGCTTGTATATTTATTTTGGTTATTGTACCAATATGATGGCATCACCTACAATGACAAAAACTGTGACGCAGTCTCGTTCCGACACGGATATTAACAAATTATGCGAGATTGACCAACTTTTTGAGTCCAAGGCGCCTAACGTAATTCAAAGAGCAAAACGTCCCAGATCCTCGAGTAATGAATTACTGAACAAATATGACTCAGACCTAAGAGATGAGCTCAGGGACATGATTAAAGAATTTTTCTCCAACCAAAACGCACGGCTTCTAACCCTCGAAACTCATATCATGGACCTAAAGAAATTAACAACGAACATAGAGACCTCGAACACGGATTTAATGAGTTCCGTGAACAACGTGTCAGACCAATTGTTTTCTCTCGAATCTAAAATCACAGGACTTGAGAAGGAGCGCTCCGAAATCACTTCTCAGATACATAACCTTGATCAAAAAATAGAAAGTTTGGAACATAACATGATCAAAACAAATGTCGAGATAAGAAATGTTCCTCTACGCCGGCAAGAGTCTAAGCAGGATTTATATACCATTATTTCTCAATTGTCCACCACAGTGGGAGCTAACGTATCGTCTGAAATACGAGATATAACTAGATTTCGTATCGATAAGAAAAAGAATACTTCAGCAATGAGTATTGAATTCACAAACACCCTTACCAAACATAGATTTTTGGACTCTGTAAAGCAGTATAATAAGAAAAATCCTTCACGGAAACTGGACTCTGTAAGCCTGGGATTTCAGTTAAAGGAACCTACGCCTATATACATTGCAGAGCAGCTAACCCCGCAGGCTACTAAACTATTTTATCTGGCTAGAAACGTCGCTAAGCTGCATAAATATGAATTTTGCTGGATATCTAATGGCCGTATCCTGATGAAAAAAGCGAAGGAATGCCCATACATAGTGATAAAAAATGAAGCCCAATTGCAGGATCTTTCTAGTTCACCTGAAGCATGACTATGTGTTTGTGTTCTCGATCTCAAACATGATTTATATTTGTTTTTTATGTTTGTACGCCCGGGTTTTTTAGTTTCTAGTATAACACTTTTGAAATGTAAAACTAAAATTATTCTTTCTTCATTTAATGCATGCAAATCATACTATATTAATTGTAGTTATAAGTCCTCGCTAGTGCAACTACATGTTTATTTGCATAAACTCCATTCACTTCTCCCCACTCACACTACAATCATACAAACTCATACCACTTCACTCCACATATTATCACATCATTGCACCTCATACCCTTCAGTTAGTCATAATCCACCCTTTGAGTTATATCATTCGAACTGTGACACATTATTTAACGTATTACTCCTAATCACTAGAATTCGATAGCATAAACTGTCTAAATGAAAACCTGGATAACTTTTCTGTATCTAACATTCACCAATGTGCACCAGAAGACTGTTTACCAATTATTAAGAACCCTTCTACCTACCTCAAAATCTTATCACAAAATATAAGATCGATTAATCGCAACTTCTTAAGTTTTGAAACACTTCTTACCAGACTCTCTCTTGAGTGCGACATAATAGTACTCTCTGAATGTTGGCTTCCCTGCTTGAGTAACTCCGACTTACCACACCTTCAAAATTTTTCTTGCCATTATACTACTAAACATCAGAATCAAAGTGATGGAGTGGTTGCCTATATAAATAAAAAACTTGACTACAAAGTCTATGAACCAGATTTTTATGGCTCAGCCTCTGGTCTGATTATTGAACTAAGGTCAGATATAGCAATTATTTGCATTTACAGACCTCCCTCAAAGGAGAACATCGACATTTTTTTCTCAGATCACTCAACGAAACTTTACCATCCCTAACAAATTTTACTACAGTCGTCATCACAGGTGATTTAAACATAAACATAAATAGCTCCAATTCTCCTTTAGAAAATCGTTCTCATGACTATCTTAACTGTCTCGCATTTCATGGCTTCTTACCTACACATTCTCTCCCAACAAGAGGAGATAATTGTCTTGATCACACTGTGCTTCGAAGTAAACTTCCGTCTTCAACTTTTATTTTAAACTCCACTATTAGCGATCACTGCTCAACTTTGCTTTGTATAAACTCAAAGCCACTTCATAACGTCTACATGACCACAATTTCTAAGATTGACTATGCAGCCTTGGACCTAGATATGGAAAAAAACAGACTTTTCACATGTATTATCCATGGCTGATCCTAATACAGCAACAAACTCCCTACTACAGAGTCTGTCCAATATAATTAGCACGAACACAATAACCAAAACTGTTCCGAAGAGAAATAGAATCTTAAAGCCCTGGATTACCCCGGGGCTCCTGAGGTGCATGAAAAACAGGGATGTTCTGCACAAAAAGCACAAACACTCTCCAGACAATGAAGTGCTTAAAATTACATACGTAAGATACAGAAACTTCTGCAATAAAATTCTGAAAAAAGTCAAAAGACAGTTCGACTCGGAAGAAATAACTAAGGCTGGACGTAACACTAAGCTTTTATGGCATACAATTAGGCGTATCACTAACACCAACACTACCACACACACTCCCACTGAATTACTTTCCTCTTCCGTATCCCCTAACCAATCCGTTAATGATGTAAATGCTTACTTCGCTAATATTGGTAAGAATCTTGCCGATTATACTACTCAATCTCAACCCTCATCCTGCCTCATGGGTTCACACGTCTGCTCGGCGTCTACAAGCAGCTCTAACTCTTTCGTTATGTTGGGAACAAATCCTGATGAGATTATTTCCGTCATAAAGTCCCTCAAACCAAATGCAGCAATAGGGCACGACGGCATCTCCTCGCTATTTTTGAAAAGGTACTCCAGGCTTTTATCTCCTATTTTGTCCCATATTTTTAACCTTTGTTTTGACTCAGGCACATTTCCTTCATCCTTCAAAATGGCTATCATTCATCCTATATTCAAGGGGGGTGACCGTAAAGCAATAAACAACTACCGCCCTATTGCTGTTCTATCTGCTCTATCTAAGCTCATGGAAAGGCTAATCAACAGTAGACTCATCAATTACCTTGAGTCTAATAACCTGCTCTCATCTAATCAATTCGGGTTTAGAAGAAACAGATCGACATCTGATGCGTGCTTAAAATTGATAACCGGTATTGTTGACAAACTCAATCAACGCAAAAAATGCCTTACGATATTTGTTGATCTCGCAAAGGCGTTCGATACCGTGCCGCTACCTTGCCTACTATCTAAACTAGAGCGTTTAGGTGTCAGAGATGTACAACTTCAACTTTTTCATTCTTACCTGTCAGGACGCACACAGAGGGTCAAGATCGGCAAATACTTGAGTGAAGAACTGCCTATTACCTATGGAGTTCCGCAAGGCAGCGTCTTGGGTCCCACCTTGTTTTTGGTTTTTATAAATGATCTCTGCAATCTGAAATTAAATTCTGGAAGCATTGTCTCATTTGCTGATGACACTGCCATCACCTTCTCCGAAAACTCGTGGTCAGGGCTCCAAGCTACCGCCCAATCAGGGTTTGACATCGTACGTTCCTGGCTTACGTCCCACTCACTCACCTTAAATACTTCTAAAACAACACTTATTACTTTCTCTCTCAAAGTGACGTCTCAACCTTCGACTCCCATAACTCTGAAAGCCCACACCTGTCAACCAAACATACCAAACTGTACCTGCCCTCTAATTATACCTGCAGACACAATTAAATACCTTGGTATCACTCTAGACAAACACCTCAACTTTAAAGCCCATACTACTCTTCTGGCTAGCCGTATCCGCAAACTGATTTATTTTTTTAAAACTCTTAGACAAATTGCAAATGTACATATTATCCGGTCCGTTTATTTTGCAATGTGTCAGTCTGTGATCTCTTACTGTATCACATGTTGGGGTGGTGCTGCAAAAACAATACTCAAGCCTCTCGAGGTAGCACAGCGAGCAGTCCTGAAGGTAGCAACCTTTCGACCATTTCTTTATCCTACGTCAGACCTCTACCAGAAATGCAAGGTGCTTACAGTTCGCCAACTGTTTATTGCCAGCACAATTCTACAACAACACAGTAACACTCCAACTCCACAACGGCCGACAATACCCAGAAGAAGAAACAGGGTGTGTACTGTCCCTCACCCATACTTCACTTTTACAAAAAGATTCTTTTATTATCTTGGACCATTTCTATATAATAGAATAAACGCAATACTTCCTTTACAAACATCTTGTAAGCTGACATGCAAAAAGCGGATCACTGAATTTCTATCTTCCAAAAATTACGATGATACTGAATCTCTTCTCATAACGCTGAAGTAACTTTTTATTATAATACACAAACACTTAAGCAATCACACTCACATACACTCACATACACAAACACACATACTTATACACACACGTAAACCCACACGCATATGCACAGACATTATTATAATGGAGTTTTTACTTTTGTTTTTGTTATTTTTGTTTTTGATCTTAATATTGCTATTAATTCATTATAACAGTCTAACCATTTACTTATGTCGTCTTTTCGGGAAACGTATGCTGATTGTCCTTAATACAGATTATTAAGTAATCTAGCTAGGACATCAGATTGTAAAATTGTACTGTTACAATCTTATCTTGTAAACTATTTCCTAAACTGTCTTCCTACCAGTAACAGACTGTACCACTTTTTTGAAATAAATTATTTATTATTATTATTATTATTTATATCTTTTTAGGTCTCGGGATAATAGGATCCCGGACTTTTAGAGGGCATGCCAGGAGCCGAAGCCATCTTGCAGAGGCCCATTACGCAATTTAAATGAAATGAGGCCCCAACCGGCAGTTGTCCCAGTATGCACTATGCCAGTGTACCCAAGGACAGCCCCCGGTTGGAGTTGAACTGTTGCGGAATATGGAAATAAAAGATAGGGTTATGGTTTTTGGTGGGTTTGGTGGACTGGTTACTTATAACTATGGAAAAACTATGGCCCCTGCCTAATCAATGTTTAATATACATAGATACGCTGGCAGGGGGTGACTTGAACACTCAACAAATGGGCCCCCGAACATATCGCTAGCACTAGGTGACGTAGCGACAAGGGGCAAACATATCCTGAGGTGCTTGAGGAGTGGAGAGGTATTTCACGGTTCTCAGAATCGACCAGGAACCCGGAAGTATGGTCGATCCCTACAAACACTTACTGAAAGACTTCCTTCCTCCGAGCACGTTTGCTCTTGCGAATCTCCACTCTAGCCAGCCGGTTAAGGCAAGAAAGAGGAGTTTATTATTATTATTATTATATGATCTGCAACCAATAACATAATTACCAGCTGACAAAAATAAAGTAATAATAAAGAATAACGGGTATTAAATATGCGCATGAGTCGCCTCCGTACTCACTTGATCGGCGACGATTGAGCGGAACGCACGAATCGCCGGACGCTTGCAAATAAACGTCTCTTATTTATGATATTATTAAGTACATACAAAATGATATGGTTTCACAGAATCGTCACTTAACGGACAAACTTGTGATATAAGAATGATGGACTTTTAAAATTATGGATTAATAAAAGTAGTTATATTCAGTGCGGGATTGGGTTTCGACCTCGCATGTGGGATAATATATTGACAGAATTGAGTAAGCTACCTCCCAATTAAGTCTGTACAGACCGAAGTCAGTTTTATAATCACTACTGTAGTGTTAGAGTAATACCACTCCTTATATGGTTATGATACGAATTATGGAGGCAGAAACACTATAGTTGAGATGCAATACTTATAGTATTGCATCTCAACTATAGTGTTTCTGAGAGCTATAGCTCTACGTAGCAAGATCTGCCTTTACTATAAATAATTCTTAGTGAGTTTCATATACCAATAAATAGCAAATCGAATAAATCTGTCAGTAACAGTTTGAATAGATATGTATTTTTATCTTTTGTGAAATCAATCCATATTTACAAAATCCATATTTAACGCATCAAAATTCGAGAGTAGGGGCTCGATACTGGCAATTTTAAGTGTCGTATCTTCATTAATTTTGACTTACGTAACAAAAGAATATGTCAAATATTTTTTGATAATCTGACTGACGGACTTATTCAGTCAAACATCCTAATGAGTCAAATAAAGTAAAATACATACTCGCAAAGGAAGGGATCCTCCAAGAGTTCTGCTGCAGTGGCTCGTTGCTCCGGCTCAGGTATGAAACACCGCAGTATGAAACTCTTGGCTCTTGTTGATAGCTCGCTCGGGATCTCTGGATGCATTTTGTAGTAACCCACCTATTAACACAAAAATATGTGTGAATGCGGAAGTATATGTTACACAATACCAGAATGATTAGATATACAAATGTCTTTTGACATTCTTATTAGATTTTATTTTGAATCTAGTCGCGGTCAAAGAGAGACAAAGTCAACGATGGAGCGAACATACCCAGAAGCCTGTATATGGGTAATGACATGAATTTTTGGATCATAAGGATTAGACTGTAATCTCAAAAGTTGGCACTATTAGCTATATTCGAGTAGGTCATGCTGTGACAAAGCATGTTATCCATTTCATATGTTTCTATTTGTTTTTGTTGTAGTAAAATATCTAAGCTGACTGTTCTTTTTTGCTGTAATGAATTAGGAAACTGTATTGATAGCTGTGTGTTTGAAAAAATCATGAAATAAAAAAATTGAGTTATTTAATGAGCAAGGAAAGATCGAACTGGATGTTTCATATTCTTTTAATAGACTGAAAAACAAGATGAAATTACATAATTATTTTTTATACCGACTGCGCCAGAAGGAAGGTTATGTTTAAATTTTAAGGTTAAATAATTTTATCCAAAGCCTTTAGCAAAAGGTTAGTAATGGCAATTCAAATTGATACAAATTTTATAACGACAAACCTTGAAAACAGCTGCCTGAGGTGATCCTAATTCTATGAAAGGTGGGTTTCCTGTCGCCATCTCGACGACTGTGCACCCCAGAGACCAAATGTCAGCCTGGAAAAATTTAAGATAATTAATATCTTTGACGATTAATTTAATATACATGTGAAACTGTATTATGCCGTCAATTCAGGCAAACAAACTCTTGTTTGACTGAATTGACGGCATAGTGTAGTCTAAAATCGTATAATTTATCGCACTTTTATTGTAAACCAGGTAGGTATCCACAACTACACGTCAAAAGCGAGTATTTCGCGGAGAGTAATGAATAAACGGAATAAAACTAATAGAATAAACTAGAATAAATAAGTAAACCAATTAAATTAATACATAAAGTGGACACATGACTCCTTATCATAATTATGAGAGTTGTTTATTAATTTGTGCCTAAGTGGCAGCACATACGGGCGCTAGATAACGCGAGCGATTTTAAAATGCACTTCAGTGCTTTTAATACAGGGTCGGAATTCTCTTGATCTGACCCGTACCCATTCTACGTATTTTTTTATATAATAAAAGTGACAAGCAAGCATACGGTCCACCTGATGGAATGCGGTCACTGTACCCTATGGACGCTTGCAACAACAGAGGTACCCGCATCCGCAGACGAAACGCAGATGAACTACGGACTTAAACAAGTAGACCGCTAGCTAGTCGAACATAGAAGGAGTACTTAAACCTACCTACAACCGATTCTGGTGTTGTAACTTTTGACGACACGCGTTTGTCCTGTCTTTAAATAGAGACATATCGTATCTAGTACCCGATAAAGCCGCTTTTTAAGCCAAACAGAAGGAAACGGTACACTAGAAAGCAAGACGCAAATAAATGTACCTCTTTTCTTAGTATAGCGCCGTCTCCTTCTGTTTGGCAAACACGGCAAGCGTGTTAATGCGGCTTTAGAGATAATCGCCTTATTCGGCTTCATATATCATTATCTCTGTCGCACTTATGGAACGTTGCGCGATGGTCCGTTAGCTGTGCAATACTGTGAAGGCACCACAAGTGCCAAACGCATTTTTACACAAAACATTTTCTTGATGACTTCAGACCGCCGAAAAGCAGTTACTATTCCTCATAGATATAAATAAATCCATATCATTGAATTAAATAATATAGGAAACGTGTATTTTCAACTTTATAATGGACTTTATTAACTTGAAATTTACGTCTTTAAATTGTAAGTCTGGTTAGTCTTATGACAAACAACTTACCGGTGCTCCATATCCCCTCTGTCCTTTATCAATGACCTCAGGTGCCATGTACTGTAGAGTACCAGCGAAGGTCTCCGTAGAGGGACACAGTCCAGCCAAACGTTTGGACGTCCCGAAATCTGAGATCTTCACAACACCGCTGTATGTGTTTACAAGGACATTGTCGCCTTTTATGTCGCGGTGGACGATTTTTTGGTCGTGGAGGTATTTTAGACCTGGAAAGAGAGAATCAAGACGTTATAAACATACCATTGGTTTTTATAACATTGAACTCATAACAGATAGAGAAGTATTAACATGTCTGCAATCAGTACGTGTATAAATGTATGAGTTCGAGCTCGGCATTCTTGCTGCAGCAGCACCAATGTTATCTCATCTGAATCTATAGAGTAGAAGTAGCACTGTTGCGAGCTACCAACAATTTCTTGCTTCGATCACACACAGCGACTAATAACTACGAACGCTTACTCGCCACGAGTATTCGATGTATGTACAAGCTTTTCGCCGCGAATAGTAGATGTGGTTTACATTAAGCATGTCCATTTTATGCGCAACGAATGCACTCACAGCGGTACTTAGTGGTCTAAATATAGTGACTAAGTTTGTATTTGAAACATAGCATTTTTATTTTCATGTAAATAACTTCTCTGAAACCATGAAAATGTTTTAACTTACCTTCTAAAATTTGCTTAGTATAATACGCTATGGTGGCTTCATTTTCCTTCAGAGGTCCCCATTTCGAACGTAGCAAAGCTGAGAGTGAACCTCCCGGCACTTGCTCCATGAAGATTTTGAAGTAGTTGTCTTCTGATATTGAACCTAAATACTGGAACATAATTATGTTATTGGTTAATATCAATTTGAGTAGCGGTAGTTACAATACACTGGATATACTTGAAAATAAATTGGGGACTGTGATCATAATAATTATGATAAACTCGTAATTATCCTTGTGATATAATTATCACAAGGATAATTACGAGTTTATTCGTTTAAAAAAAAAACATAAGATAACCAGGAAATAAAATAATTAAGCTTTCTATAATATCAAATTTTAAGCACACTTCACACAACACGTAACAATACGCTTGTGAAGGCAATCGTTCGGCGCGGCATGGTTTGGCGATTCCGATCCGTGGAGGACGGGTCCCGATCGTCGCGTGGATCGGCGGGACTCGCAATATACGCGCCGCGTAAAGCGAGAATCACTGATTGACTGTTGAGAAAGATCTCCAAAACGACTTTTAAATACCCATTTTTGGGCACCCAGAGTGTGCCTACTGGCCCATAAGTCCTTACCTGCACAATATTCCTATGTCGTAGCTGCGAGTGCAGTAATATCTCTTCGTGCAGTGGCTGCACGTCACCGAGGTTCCTCTCGGGGATCTCCTTGACAGCGATGCGCACTTGTGTGTTGAGGTCCCGCGCCGCATACACGATGCCGTACGTGCCTTTACCGAGTACCACTCGCTTGTTGTTGTCGTCTAGCTCGTATTCGAACTGGAGAAAGGTAATAAAATAATTACATTTATTTATGAATGATAATTCGCGAAAACTTTATAAAAACTGACGGTTGAGTAAACGTGGTTTAACTAATACTTATCCCAGTTTCCTCAAACGAATTTCAAAGTAACTTAAATGTAACAAGTTCCAGTAGAAAACAGAGGTTCGATTGTACCACATATTGTCTAGATAAATAAAAACTTTTTTATTATTTACATATTCATTCAAACATTTGCAGGGATAGAGGGATATTATTAAATATTTTTTGAGTAGGTGGTATTAACCTACTCGCAGTCCACCCCGGGCAACAAGTTAGGCCTCACCAAGCCAGATCACTATGCTGTCGTAGCCTTATAGTTTCTTACTATGTTCCGTCGGAGTGCAACAGTGCCAATCTTAGGCCTCATGTTTGCTTTTGGGCTACATTAAGGGCGAGAAAAAAAATAACATACCTTCAGCTGATCCTGCATAACACTGGTATCTAAATCGGTGACCTTCTCATGGTCTGCCGTCAGTTCTCCCAATAGATCGTGTAGACGTTGGCGACACGCTTGCGACGGCAGGAAGATTTGAAAGTCGTCCGAGTTCTCGCTCACGTATAGAAAGAGACAGCGCTCGTCACGTTTGTATAAACTAGAAATGATAAAATAGAGATATAAAATGAAGCTTGAAAATCTATTATCATGTGACAGTACTGCGCAGTCTAGACCTCAAGATAGATTATTCTAAGAGGCATTGAATGGTTTTCTACACCGACCTTCGTCTAATAGACAAAATCCAGCTATTATGCCTTCAGTGTTTTTGTTATTAAATAAAACAACATTTTTTCAATTTCAGTCAATCATTTGATTTCATACTCCAATATATTGCAAAGTCAAAAATGGCGGCATGTTTTTCATTAAATGGATAAATTACACAACAGACAATTGGCAACGCAATATTAAATGTAAAATCATCATCTGCCTAGCTTTTTTCAACGCATGGGAGCTTTTTTCAACGCAATGGAGTCTGCCTCCATTCGAACCGGACGCGACTGAATTTTTTTTTTTTTTTTTGGGACAAACCCACCACACTATTCCCAAACCACTGCAACTCCTGAAAGCCAGAATCAACAGTGGCAACCACCAGAAAAGCGCCGAGACAATGAAGCTCGACGTGTCCCGGAGAATGAATTTACCTGTCTTGGATCCTGCAACGAAATTAATCAGAAGAGAATAGTGGAGGAGTAGGAAAAATATGTTTCCACTTCCCTCCTTGCAAGCAGGAGACAGAACAAAACAAGGCCAATAGGCACAAAGGGATATAACAACTGGGAGAAGCCCAGTTGCCTAGCACCACGGGTAAAAATGAATACTAATATTAATGGGTCCTAAATTGTGAGCTGCTATATTTGTTTCCAATAATAGGTATGGCAAAAACGCTTGAACGCACGGAAGTTTGTTCGAGTTTCCACAAGGTCCGTATAGTAAATGACTCCAGACGTAGTCTGTACACTATCTAACATAATATTGCGTTCGTCCTGCCAAAGAATACACTCCCATAGAATATGATGTGCTGTTTGTTCATATTCACAATCTGATGCTGAACATTGACAGAAAGGCGACGGAACAAGCTTGAAGGAAAATAATTTACTTTTAAAGTTACCATGTCCTGTGAGAAATTGGGCAACACAG
This sequence comes from Agrotis ipsilon, assembly GCA_028554685.1. Taxonomy (NCBI): domain Eukaryota; kingdom Metazoa; phylum Arthropoda; class Insecta; order Lepidoptera; family Noctuidae; genus Agrotis; species Agrotis ipsilon. Next base: position 12,077,497 of record CM052965.1, read on the forward strand.
TGATCCACCTCCAGCCACGTCCTAGCCAGCCGCTCACGAACGGAAGGAAAGAATTGGTGGAGGTGTCGCCCCTTGATGGAATTATCCCACCTACATTGCCATTCGGATAAAAGTTCTTCCCAGACATCACTTTGTGGTTTAAATAACCTAGATATTTTAGCGCGGTCACGTTGCGGTAAAAAATCAGCGTCAGTGGCCTCCCGTGCGGAATAGTACATTGCAGCACGTCGCTGCACTTCAAGATCGACTGGAAGCACACCAGCAAGTACCGGTAAAGACTGAAGGGTCCTGTATGCTTTACTTAAGAATAACAAAGCCAAGCGCTGGCTTTGAAGCAATTTACGCCGTGCCGCCCCTATGGTGGCCCTATCGGCCCAAACAGGTGCTCCGTAGCACATACAGCCCAAGTAAGTAGCCCCGTATATAGTTTTTAAGGTTAAAAACGACAAACCCCAAGTAGACTTTGATATTCTCGTCAAGGCATAAAAGTTATTTTTAGCTTTTTCCCCAACCGTTTTTATATGTTCTATGAATGTAAAATTTCTCTCTAAGACTAAACCGAGATAGCACCGAATATCACTAAAAGACTGGTTATCACACTTTCAAGTTTACAGTAACGACTGCTTTACCATGCTTTCCTGGGCAATGATAAATGGTCACCCATTCATGCACTAACCTCGGTGAGCGCAGCTTAACCTTGAAGCTTCACCTTTACTGCTTTTATTCTATCCACGAACTTCTCCGGTGCATAAATGTAAGTCTAGTTTGATAATTAATTACCTGTAGCTCCTAATCATGTCAGACGTGAAGAGCCACCGATGCACCTGCCGACACTGACCGCGCATGGAGTCCAGACACAAGTTGAGGATCTCAACAGACTTCTGCTCAGCGCCCATGTTGACGTTCACGTACGACGGCATGTACACTTTTGTTGTTTCTAAGATTAACACCTGAAAAGAAGGAATTGCAGTTATTATAATACAGAAATATGCTTCAGAAAGGACGGGTGCGTAGTACTCGCAATCGACGTGCCTGTATGAGCACGTATTGTATGAATGTGGGTGAGGTGAAAGGAGTATGTAAGGAGAAAAGTTGCAAACAGCACTCTGTAGTTTCTGCCTACTTCCTTGGGAAAAGGGTGAGAGTTTATGTTTGTATAAAAGTAAACAAAAAAACATAAAATGACTATTATTGTTCTAGTTCAAGGAGACTCGTCGAGTTATCACCTCTTGAAGATATCCCCTCAGGAGGTGCAAGACATGTCTTGAGTATAGGTTTGGGTTCATCTTACACTTTCTGCATGTATTTGTTTTAAGAGGGTTCGGCACTGTAACTCCTAATTCTATAAGGTTACTGACGCATTCATATTTTAGTTTTATTTAAAAAAAAAAACAATAGATATCCCCCATGTGATCTAATATCATCTGCAATTTCAGGATAACTTATTAAACAAAGACTAAGTTGAAAAGTCCATTGTACCTATGCTGCAAATTACTCTGGAATACAGTAACAGTTACATACGAATAGAATTTAAATTACTTACAGGAAACCTGATAATATTTTCACATTCGCTCTTAGTTGCCTCTACGAAGTACTCCATCCAGAAAGAAAATACTTGCTGTTCCGGTGATATATCTTCACTTTTCCTAAACCTGCACACAAATCTATAGTAAGTGGTTTTTCTATCCTTCTCATCACAATTACTTGGAAATGGCAAAAAGATTAACAGTGTAAAAACTTTTTTACAATTTAAAAAAATATAATAGCTAGATATTGCCCAAAATAGAGAGAGGTTTGAAAGGAAAAAGGGGAGACATTGCCCAGCGGCGGGACACAAACTAGACTATAAAAAAGTGGTAACGTTAAGACGACAGGGACACTAATATACACATAAAGTAAAACCCCCTCATAACGTCTTAAAACCAGGCTTATTCCGGCGAGTGTAAGTGACAGAGCTATACTAGTCGTCTAGCACCATCTCATTCACTCACTGAAACAAGTCTTGTTTTAAAACGTTGTAATACCCCTCCAGGTGGCCTACCATGACGCCTTAAATACCAGAGTAGTTCCAGTGACGAAAAGAGACAGAGCTATACAAGTCATCTAGCGCCACCTCGTTCCCACACTGGAACTACTTTTGGTTTTAAGACGTCATGGTGCGCCACCAGAACTTTGTTGGCGACAAGGTCAACTTCAGCTATCGACAGAGGCAACTGAGGCTGCCACCATTGGTTGACGTTTATCGTCGAAGCGTGAACAGCAAAAGTCGACCACTAAAGCAAGCTACATCAGCAGTTGCCTCTGTCGACAGTAGCAGTTGCCTCTGTCGACAGTAGCAGTTGCCTCTGTCGACAGTAGCAGTTGCCTCTGTCGACAGTAGCAGTTGCCTCTGTTGACAGTAGCAGCTGCCTCTGTCGACAGTAGCAGTTGCCTCTGTCGACAGTAGCGTACGGCCTACAAGTACCTCTTCTGAATGTGGCTGTTTGTGAGTTAAAATGTCGATCGATATCGATTCCACAAGGCCATAGAAGCTTTCCAAATTCATTTTGAAGTTCTGTAATATCAAAAAACCTTTAAAAAACTCACCTATCAATTAATTCAATATTTCCAATAGTGGATTTGAGGTACCAATTCGGTGGTTTGAGTTTGAACATACATTCTGCTGCCTGTATTGCTTTTACGTAGTCTTGTGCCAGTACCGAGATCTCGAAGAACGTCGCCACGTCCCAGTAGTCTTTGAGAGAGGATAGACTGCCTTTCTTACCTATTAAATGGTTCAGCACCATTCCTGGAAAAAAAAAACGTAAGGGTTTTTTGGTATTTAAAATAATCAAATGAGTCAGCCCGCCCTGAAAGGGACTGTCATTGTTATTGCTTAAAATCACCCTGTTGCTTTAATTGCCCTTTGCTGTTCAGGGTCGTGCTGCCCTGATTAGACAGCCCCGCAATGAATTCAAGGGCGGCATAATTATTTTAAGATATTGTTTACTGGTTTATTATGTATTTTATTTCAGGTAAGTATATTCAATTTTTGATAAAATGAAGTCGGTTAAAAAAAAATATTTCACTATCATGTTGGAAAGAATTGGCAGATATAATGGCCTCTAATAATGTGGTTACTAGAAGGCTCTGTCAGCGCGCAAACAGGGTAGGGGTGACTTTTTTTAGAAAACATATTGAGGGGAATAAAATGGGAAGCGGGGGGCGAAAGAAGCTGCGAGTAATAAGTAGTTTAGAGGTTAACTATTTGTTGTTATACTATGACTAATACACTTGGTATTTAACCCAAAGATCAACAAGATTAAACGAAACGTAATGATATAATCCTACAAGTTTATGATGAACAATTTATTATGTCAAACGCTTCATGATTTATGAACACATAAAGTTATTAATCCATTAGACATTTGCCTATTTGGCGCTTAGCCAGGATTAGATGGAAGGAATTTCTGCGTAACAGGCGGTTGACCAATGTGACATGAAACAATGTAATTTGAAGAATTTCAGTTATGTAGACAACATTTGTTGAACATGCTGCTTTCTAGACTAATACTGAAAAATTCGAAAGTAACTCAGATCTTATCGGGGATACACAAACTAAAAAATATCGTTAATTTTTGCAATATCTCTCTTTAAATGATTGGAGTAAATGACCATTATCCCGTGGCATTAGCACTGGTTAACAATTTCGATGAAAATTGTCACAATGTCTGACAACAGCATTGCCTCTGTTACGATATATCCTTCTTGGTTCACTGTAACTTGAGTCCCCACAAGCCCTGGTTGTCGAATTAGATCGTCAGCTATTTCTCGAAATTTTCTATTTAAAATTTCCTATGAATGAACTATTCTAACTAGGTCAAGGTCGTAATAGTAGTAGAACTTAGCTTCCGCGCCAGGCCAGTAAGGAGGCCCATGTAGGGCGTGGCCTCGCTGACAAAAGCCACCTCGACTATATGGCTTGTTCGACACTGAGAATATAGGATTGTATTTATCCCGGTAACAAGTCCCCGCGGACTTAAAATTGTCCACGTGAGCAGGAACTAATATTAAGTGATAAAAGAGGTTGCCGCAACAGTGGTCCCAAAATTATAGTCAACCTTATTAATACCCCCATAAGTCTCAAAACTTATTTTCTCTTTTCCGATAACTTACCGATATGTTGTAATTCCTGTGAATTTTTAAAGTCGTTGCCAGCTATAACTAAAAGTGTTGCCAAATTGATGCCCGCATACTCATTTGGCTGCACTTCGAAACCCTGTCTGTACCTGAAACATTATAAACATTTATTAGAGCCATTTATAAACGTGGCCGAGGTGAAAAGAGTATGTAGAGATTGTGGCCGGTGGCGTTCTGTGGTTTGTGCCTAACTCTATCTAGGAAAAGATTAATTATTTTATTTAATTTTATAAGATTTTTAAACGACTTCGAAAAAAGGAGGAGCTCTCAATTCGTCGGAACCTTTTTATTTATTTTTTATGTGTGTTCTTTTTTTGTTTAAAAGGGTTTTTTTACCGGTTATCGTTAGATGACCATCAGATCAGGATCCCATGAAGTTTAGAAGTCAGTTTTTTTTTAAGGTTTGTAACATTATATGGGTATGTTTATGTAAGCATGTATGTTATTCAGCAATAACCTGCACTTTCCAGGACATAAAAAAAGCCTCAGATCAGTTCTCAACGTTATTACTAGTTGGATAAAATTTGATGTGTGGCATCGAGACGCAAAGAAGGTCGTTTGGATGCAACATTTAAATAAATAGAAAAAGAAATAAAATGTAACATTAACGTCATGTTGTCGCCTAACAGCGTCGTTTCCGGCAAAGAAAATGCGGAGTACTATTTTCGTCATACAGTGCGCATATTTTCAATTAAACGTATTGCGGAGATTGTTTAAACTTCAAACTGTAATTGAAAAAATAAGTGCATCCGACATCATCATTACCAAAATGCCAATACTAATTCTTTTGTAAGAGATAGAGCCGTCCTTTTTATTTCTGGAATAGTAATATCATCAAATAAGTCGTCCGGCAGGGACTGTCAGACTTTTACTGACTAAAAGTTCACCCTGTTTCTATTTGAAGGAACAGGGGGGTTGCCGTTTTTCACACAGAAACACAACACTCTGGATTAAGACTGTTCGTCAAATTCATTAGATACAAAAATAAAGTAAACAAAATACATACCACTTGATAGCATTGGTCAAGCTTTCCTTATCCGTATGTTGAGATTCAACGAACTTATCCTTGTATATGCGCCCGCACAAACACAGCATGTCGGGAAAACGGTTCTCCTTTTTCTCTAAAGCTTTCACGCATACTTTGAGAGCATTCTCCCTATCCCCTTCTTTGTTGCGCCTGTAAAGAGAGAGAGATGGAATATGTTCGTTTATTACCTACAAGGGCTCATACTAGTACAGTTCTCAGGAGTTCTATAGGAGTTTAAGTACTATAATACACTCTGAGATGTCAAACAGCAGGTATGCTGCTCAAACAGTGGTAGGCAGAACCTGTGCGATCGACTGGCAATCGCGGGTGCGTTTACAAACATAAAAAGATACAAACAGAAACACCCAGACCCGGAACAACTACTTGCAGCTCATACAAATATTTGTTCCGTGCGAGAAACAAACTCGCGACACGCTGCGCAGCAGTCGATAGCTCAGCCACTCCGCCAACCGTGCAGTCATAATGTGAGTTTATGTTTATGAACGCACCGGGTATAGGTATTGTATATCTTTGATAATAATCTACACTATCGAATCTCAATTTAAATGAATTCATCGTCTGCCTATGCAAATTAATCCAATTTTGACAACTTTTAAATAAAAACGAAATTAACATTTTGCAAAAAGGTACGTTATGAGTAGGATTTGTCATAAAAATATTATGTGGTAAAGAAACCACAAAAACCAGACTGAACAGTTCTATAAATATAACATTACATTTTTACAAAACAATAACAAAGTCACGATTGAGGATTTATAAGTAAAAACGTTTATAAATAAGTATGCAAAGTTACTATAATACATAGAAATGTATTTAAAAGAAACATCTAAGTTTAATTGTGTTTCATTGTAGTCCAATGGTAATAGAAAAACAATAGAGTATGCCATTCAACTATAAAGGAGAGTTGCTGATGCCATATTGTGACCTTTAATAATATTTGCACGCGTTCTACTAAACAATTATCACGTAAAATAACTCTAACAATATAATATCATCATCAGCCTATAAAGTACCCACAACTGGGAAACAGACAGGCACAGGAGTGCCTGTCTGCTTCCCAGACCCAGTGCGTGTTGGTGGATGTCACATATCTTCGATTTTTTGGTTCTAGGACATGCCGGTTTCCTCACGATGTTTTATCTTCACCGTTTTGAGAGCAGTGGTGATGAAATAAATACGGTATTTTACTGCGTTAATTACGGTATTTTACTGCGTTAATTATTGAAAATCTATTTAGTCCGTCAGTAATAATACTGAAAAATAATGGACACATATTTTTTTGTTTCTTAAAACAATGAATATTGACAAAGATAAAACGCTTCCATATTCGGGAGTGGGGGTTGTGACGTCATTACGCTTGTAAAATTGTACAGACTGAGTGACGTTTTGTGATTTTTAGAAGTGTTGTATCTTCGTCAATTTTGGTTTGTGTGACAAAAGGAAAAATACGGGTCTAATATTTTTTAATAATCTATATTTCGGCCTAATATTTTTTTTTTGAGTAAAATACCCTATTACACAAAGTAATGCGCCTGACTGGATTCGAATCCACGACCTACAAGTCGTAAGTTGGGGCCGATACCACTGTATATAGTGTATATTATCATATACACTATTAAAAATTAATTGATCAAAGCATTTTATTGCTAACCGTTATTTACAAGAGACAGTGTTGTCAACCGCATAGTACTGAATTACAACTTATTTCTTCGATTGTTATTTATTTTCAACCGTCTCAATCATTGCTATTGATTATTTTCTCAATCGAGTGATTGAACTTATTGACACGGTATCGATTTGGGCCGGTTAGAGAGCGCTATGTTTATGACCATATAATAATAGGCAATTTGTTACTCGTCTCGTTTCTATGTTCTGCTCGGATTACGTCAGCCTTACCATCTTTTTTTAGCGTGGTAAAATCATCAAATGAGTCCTCCCACCCAGGGCAGGGCAGGAGGGACTGACAGACTTGTACTGACTAAAATCTGCGGTGTCCTTCAATAGCCCTTTACGTTTCGGGGTCACGGTAACTCAGTCCCGCGACCCCGGCAGGTTTTGGCCGTCTAAGGGCGGGCCCGTCATTGTAATACCTTACTAACGATGGATATTTATAATTGATCTCGATTGCTATCTTCCGTATGATATTTTTTTGGAATCATTCAACGACCGAATTTGCCCATCTTAATCTTTAAGATGTCCAAACAAAAGCAGCCGTCAAAAACAAAGGAACGGGATTGAGATTGAATATTAATTTTGGGTGTCAATGTGTACTTCTGGTAGCAAGACTATTCAGTTTATTGAATGGAAAATCACGGTCTTTTCCTATTCACTAGTGGTGACAAAGCCACTACCACTATGAACCTAATTTAGCCCATTACCTTTTCTGGATAGTCTATGTACAAGACAATTTCAGATTAAACTTTAGAATTATTTAAATACAGACTACCTTTGTCGCCAGTGGGGACAATCGGGATTTTTTTCCAATTTATCAACAGTGGTGATAAAACCAGTGGGGAAAAATGAGAATAGACGAAAAATTACTTTATTTTACCGGCCCAAACCGATCAAATATGATGGGAAAGGTTATGCCAATGACATAAAAATAAATAATAAAACTAAAAACTTACCGATTCATAGCAAAAGCGTACATAAACCTAATAATAGGCATGTTAACATAATTCTTCCTGTTCATAATGGTCTTCAGATCATCAACCACATGTACAATGGCGTCATAATCTTGTATCTCTCGATAGGAGATCAGCATATTGAGTATAGTGTCGCCTGATAGCACGGCTGGGTCGTCGAGGCGCCTGCGCATAGCATGGAGCATGTTCGCAAGTTCGATACCTGTGTATGTCTCGCGCGCCTTGCGAAGGTCCGATAGGAATTTCTCTTGGAGATGGGCTCTGGGGACAAAATAAATGGTTGAGTATAACTCCACTGTTGGGCCGTAGACCACATGTCTTCAATTTATGTAATTAAGTATATCTTAAGCTTAAAAGAATCGTGTATGTCACACACACATAGTAGGGCGTATGTGTGTGTGAATCGAATCGTTGCTTTTGTGTTTGTCTCTGTGGTCTAAAAATAAATGTTTAATTATTTTTTATTTTATAGTGTTTTGTTCTCTGGTATTCTTCATGATGTTTTCCTTTAACGTTGTGAGAGTGAGGTGATGAAATAAATTGCTAAAAGAAACTCCTGGGTTTGAACCCACGGCTGAGAAGTCAGGCAGTACTTCTAGGATATTAGAGTGAGAACAGCTCTCCTCTAAATATGTTTTTCATTACGCAAATAAATAAATCATCCTAAAATTATAAATTTGTCTTTGAATGACATCAGGAAAAAATGACATTAATACGTTTGTGAGTCGTAAATGCACTAATATTTAATAATAAAACTTCCGTAGAAACTTGCTTCTTGAATGAATTCATACAAGTTGTCCTCAAGTAATTTGTAGGCAAAACATCCTTACATTCATGCATAGCATTATTCATATTTTTTTAATAATATCGCTGAATACGGTATTTTACTCAAAAAAAAATATTAGTCCGAAATACAGATTTTTTTAAAATATATTTTTTCTTTTGTCACGTAAATCAAAATTGACGAAGGTACAACGCTTCTAAAAATCACAAAACGTCACTCGGTCGGTACAATTTTACAAGCGCAATGACGTCACAAGCCCCCACTCGCGAATTTGGAAGCGTTTTATCTTTGTCAATATTCATTGATTTGAAAAAATAAAAAATACGTGTCCATTATTTTTCAATATTATTACTGACGGACTAAATAGATTATTAATTTATTTATGCAGTAAAATACCCTATTGCAGCTGTACTGAGTCACATTTCAACAGTTACTTATCCCCTTGTAATAAGGATCAACTTCACATTGCTACTGGGATATTCTTTATAGTTTGACCTACTTAACCTATAACCAATCGAACATAGGATTTTACGCTTAGCAGTCGCACTTACGATCTCTTGTCCAATGAAGTAGGATGAAATATCTATAGATCTAAAGCCATTGAATAATAAACCTTATGTCAAGTGTCTTAAATTAGTTCAGATGTGTCCGCGTGACCGCTTTGTGTTAAAGAAATCTGTTTTCAGACTTTGTACTTTACGACTATAGAAATAAGGTGTTAGGTTTAAATGTGTCAGCGTGACTGTATTGAGCTCGAGAAGTATGTTTTCAGACTTTTTACTTTACAACACAAAAAATTCCATTTTCTATACTTACTTCGTCTGTACTTCAACATCTTGCAGTATATTCTTCAATCTTAACGTCAGATGCTGTTTAGGGTCAGCAGAGTCCTCGCCCTTGAACTTGGTAGCTGCAGGATTGGTGGTGACACAGGTACCAGCATCCGTTAGTTTGTATGAGACAAACAGGAAATTCGGTAGTGACAACTGACAATAGAAAAAAAAAAGAATATTTAATTAATCATAAGGATAACCGGCCTTTAGGTTGCGGTTCCACTGAGGCGGAGCGGAGCAGAGCGGAGATCGATACACCTATCACTTGGCTTGAGTGGATTTGTGAATCGTTGCCATGTGATTGGTGAATCGTTCTCCGCTCCGCTTCAGTGGAACCGTAGCTTTTATGTTTCCACTCCTGGGACACTGGGTTTCTCTCTATGAGACAGAGTGGGCTGTTATAAAACACGTGGGACAAGTGCGGATTGATAAGTGTCTCATGTCTCGATTTTTTTGATTCTAGGGCATGTCGGTTTCCTAACGATGTTTTCCTTCACAGTTTTTGAGAGTAGAGATGAAATAAATTATTGGATTACTGGATTCGATCCTTCGGCATATAAGTCGTAAGTCGGGGCCCACGGGCCACTAGTGCTAAAAATTTTATTGATTCAGAGGAATTAATATCTATATTGTGGGCTTCGGTCAGGTATTTAGTATCAAGTTCCGCGACCTGCGGCCATATTACAACGCCTTAAAACCAGACATGTTCCGGCGAGTGAAAGTGACGGAGCTATGCAAGTCGTCTAGCGCCATCTCGTTCACTCACTGGAACAAGCCTGGTTTTAAGAGATTGTAATACGGCCCCTGAGCGGTATCGCTACCAATGCGAGTAGAAGTGAAACTCTAACTCGGTATTCAACCCACAAAGAAAGCGAAATCCGCTTTGATGAGAATAGTACTACTACCGCATACGCACTCGGTTTTCTCAACCGCAAAAGGTAGCCAATATCGATTAGGTTTGAATAGTCCTTTAAGTCACCCTACTTAAAGGACTATTCAAACCTAATCGATATTTCTGTGAGTAATTCATTGATGATTGAATATGAGTCACTCATTGAAGACAAATATTGTATGGACGAAATAAATAGATGAATTTAATAATTTTCAATGTAAATTGTATGACTCAATGCTAAAGATGTGAGGAAAATGTATTGTATTACAATAGAATATACCTAATTTAATCGGGACAGATAGTTAATTTGCTTATGTGCACGTATTTGGTTTGGTATTGCACTTTAATAAGGTTTAATGCGATGATTCATAATGTACACATCAATTAAAAGTGATATAATGTGTGTAAGATAAAAGTGAGATAAATTACTGTAACGATAAGCCATTGCACTGGTATCTACTGCTCCTGATTTTTTTTATTATTAGTAACTAAGAGAGTGATGGTTATGAATGTTGATGGATAAGGAAGACGAAGGCCAAAGATGCCAGCCAACTTGGATGGATCGTGTGAGGAATATGAATGAAAAAAAAAGGAGTAAATACGGACAGCACGGTTGGCGCAGTGGCTAAGTGATTGGACTGTTGCGCAGGGTGTCGCGGGTTCGATTTCTGCACGGAACAAATATTTGTATGACCTGCAAGTAGTTGTTTCGGGTCTGGGTATTTGTGGATGTGAGTTTCTATGTATGTATAAACGCACCCACGACTCAGGAAAAAATCCTAGACTGGGGAAAAGTAAAAAAAAAATGATGCTTTGACATTTGACATGGGAGAACAGAAGAAGAAAACGTGTTGCGTTGACCTCAGGTAATATGGGATAAGGGCAGGAAGATGTCCACTATCTCGCTTGTTGGTTAATGATAACGTGGTCGATGAACCACGTGTGAAAAAAAAGTTAATATGGGAGGTTGTCTGTTTTCATGAGTTTAATAACGTGTTTAATTTTAGTATCGGACATTAACTACCAGTCATCCTATTTAGCCATAGCCTTCTCTTGGTTTGGTTCCATATATCTCTGGAAGTACCAAAATAAAAATTATCGAAATTGGTTCAACCGTTTCGACGCGACTACGGAACAAATATACATTGTTGCATTAAAAATTTTACTTCGCATGTTTGTAAGCAAAAGGTATAATAAAAATAAACAAATAACTTTGAATAAGTTTTATCTCTTTACCGCAACTTGGAAGTTTTCTGCCTACGCTAAGTCATGACATGATTCCACAGTAGAGGTAGTAAAGGTCAGTATGCACTGGTGAACGAAAGAAAATGTTTTCTTTAAAGGTATAATATAATTGGGTAGCTTGATGCTATTGACCATCATCATCTTCCTGCACTTATCCCATTTTACTTGGGGTCGGCGCAACACGTTTTTCTTAAATGTTATTGACCAAAATATTTTATATTTTTTTTATTCCCATACCCTGATTATCATTAATAAAACTATTGAAACAGACCTTTTGTAGCTTAAATCATTTATGACGTCGCAAATTATTTTTGCCGAAAAAAAAAACCATCCAGATTAAAGTTTACTGTGCGCTTGCAGTGTATACTTCAACATCATCTTTTGCCTCTCCAAACACGCGTTTGAAAGCGCACAATGTATACACGCTTTAAATCCGTAAATCAATATTTCAAGGCTCAGAAAAGGAAAACCGCGAAGTACTCGGTGTAACTAGCAATTGTAGATAGGTACAGTGAAGACGGAAAGATCTCAAAAATTGTTTGGGTTTCTCCAGTGTGGGCTGCCCCTAAATCTTGATAAGTACCTAAACAACAATGTAAGTAAGACATGACGCCTACATACGCTTCAATGTTTATGTTTATTTATTTACATTAATAAAGTCCATTTGTATATACCAATACTACTGCAACTAACATCGTTAAATAAAGCAGGAAATACCTACATTTACTTTGTGTCCTTTATGTTTTAGCAAAATCGGTTTGTAAATTAAATAAATGCCTTTTATATACTGTTTTGTCATAAAATCCTGAGATTTTGAAATGACAAGCCCTGAACGTTGGTTTATTATAGTGGCAATTTAGATTAGCTTATACATAGCCACAAGACTTCTTTTGGGAATTTTCTTTTTATTACAGCTTCTAATCTGGCTAGCCACGACCTATCGGAAATTGTTTTATTTTAATCGAATCAATGAATGGTAAGACAGCGCATAAATAGCAAAAAAATTTCTTTACAAGCAGATAAACGATGCAACATTTTTATACAGGACACAGATATATCACCAGCAATGGCTCAATACATACCAATATACAAAGCAACAAAAACACATTCAATTCTTCAAATAAAAACCGGGCCCATAATTGAATTAGGCATAGAGGTATTTGAATTGTCATTCTAGCATGATTGAACACACGAACGGGTACAATTTGACAAATTGAGAGTAATAGCTTGATAGATGCATATACAAGACATGGCTGACAGCATATAGTACATAGACTTATTTAAATAATAGGAAGATTGGTGGTATGACAGAACTGGTGCAGAGATCTGAGAGGATGTTGAAATCGGTATATTATGTGGATATAAATACCATCTGTGATGAAAGATATGGCTTGAAAGCTGACGTGATGATTAATTCATAACTATATCAGAAAGCATGCGACGACTCCAAATAAATTTGGATAAGGGTAGAAGAATGATTCCAGGGACTGTTTAACCAGGATACCATGGCCTTGCAAAGGGCAGCAGAATGAGCAAGGTGGTGTTTAAGTCAGTAAGAGTCTGACAATCCTTTCCGCATCGCCCAAAGCGGGAGGACTCCTTAGATGATTATACCAACCATTTGAAAGGGTGATGGGGATGTATTTCGATAGGATGGCGTATACATGCAATTATGGTAATCTAGACGGCCCATTTTCTGGTTAAACCATACGAGAAAAATCTTAAATAGGCCATGAATCCATACATATAAGGTACAGATTAATACAGAAGATTTTGAACATACTAGGTTCTAGTGATTAGTTTTGGTCTTGAATATTTTGATGAATAAATACAAAATCCTAAGACCGACAGACAGTACAACAGATCCCTTAAGCTTCTGGAAGTTTTTCACCGACTTCAAAAAGGTTTTTTTAAGTGTGTACTTACAAGTGTACAATGTCAACAAAAAAAAGCCATTTTAGTAACTAAATTGAAATAAATGTTTTTAACTAAATTAAAAGCAAATTTTATTGGCTTCATCATAATGGAGATCTCACATAAATATTGCATAATGATAAGTCATATGACTTTGTAACGACTCTTCATATTAATCTTAATAAATCATCACTAATTTAAAAGCCGTAGGTACAAAAGAATAAGATAATTTTTCCTCCTACCCACCACCGTGGTACCGTAATTGTAGTGATTTAGAACTTAATGAAGCATATTAGTCATTTACAGTTTTGCAAAAGAAATAACTAACCACATCTATATTTTAATTAAGTTTGTTTTGCAGAGCCAATGTTTAAATTATTATGCATATAAAACGGTTCAATGTTTTTTTAACAAAAACAAAGTGGTTTCGAATCTTAATTTATGTGTATGATGACTGTTTATATCCAAAAGATTTTTTTATATTGCTAGTTAGCACTAAACTATGTTGTAAAATTTTATAGTACAGGAAATTAAGACTGGACTATATCAATAAATCAATGGGTTTTTTGCTCGTTTCCAATTTTGTGGCCAGTGTATACTCATTTTGCATTCTGTGTCAACATTTAATCACCTCTGCTGCTTACTGCACTGAGATTTCTTACTGGAAAAAGTAATAAAGGCATAAGGGGCAAAAACACTGCATACTTTTGAAGTCTTCGGTGGTCTATCTGTACCAAGGAAACCGTGGGGAAAACTAGTCTGCTATAATTTAATTATATATTATTAATCAAGGAGCAGTGGTGGCCCAGTGGCCCTGCATTACGGTGAAGGAAAACATCGTAAGGAAATCGGCATTTCCTAGAACTAAAAAAATTAAGATATATGACATCTACAAACTCGCACTGGACCCGCGTGGTGGATTCTGGTAAACTCACAGAGAGGGGCTTGTGTCCCGCCAGTGGAAACAGTATTGGCTGATGATGATTATACTTAAATAATTTGTATCATGTATATTTACCCGAGCAGTCCCAATTTTGCCTAGCACAAAAACAAAATAATCTTGATTCAAACAGAAGCCAAAATAGCGGACAGAAGCTAATATTCTATTTGCTTCGTGTGTAAATAAATAAATAAACATTTGTAAGTAAAGTCCATGAGCAGAAGTTTTGTTTGTGGACAAAAGACATAATGACATGATTGCATGTTACAGAGTACAGCGCTCTTAATAATAGTGTCGTGTAAGATACGGCTTTGTCTATTATTGAGATAAGTGGCGCCTTGGCAGCTGGCGCTTGGATATTTTGCGCTTCGTTAGATCTTCTGACTGGTACTATTTTGTACACTGGTACTTTAAACTCTGGGTTTTATGTTCAATTAAACTGTTAAATTAACGGGTTGGAAACACAATACTGTGCTCCAAAACAAATATAGCTGACGTGGCTCAGAAGGCTGTCCAACTCAAATGGAACTGGGTAGGACATGTCTGTACAATGCCGGACAAACTATAGACCAAAACATCTCAAAATTGAGGCGACTTGAGATAGTGGTAGCACCAGGCCTCGAAGGAAATGGCGGGACGATCTCGATAGGTTCCTACCGAATTGGAGGAAGCGCGGGACCGCGAGAAGTGGAAGGAGCGGAGGCCTTTGCCCAGGAGTGGCAAAGAGATAAACAAAAAAAAAGCAGTCAGCATTGCTGCAAATTGATTAGGAAGTTATATGAATGAAGCTGAAAAATCTGCAAATCTGTAATGGGATTGGGCTAAGTCTGGCATCTGCTTAATGAACGGTGCAAATTACACCCCAAAAATATACCTCACATAGAATATTATGTTGTACAAAACAAAAAAAGGCCTTGCCCAACTCGTCCACATTAGACTTGGATTGAAAGACCTGATAATAATGAAGAGAGGCTTTTGCCCAGTGGTGGGATGATCCAGTAGTCACTGACTCGGAACCAGATATGACCCTGGATAAAAATTAGCACACTTCCTATTAAGAAACAATGGAATAGATTCTCATGATCGCTGTAACCTTGCTTAAGTGCCATAAATCATTCTCAAGGCCAGTTTTAGTCTCGATGAAAACAATCCCATATAATCCCCAAGTTTTAAGCTATTATATCAT
The DNA here is from genome assembly GCA_028554685.1 of Agrotis ipsilon. NCBI lineage: Eukaryota > Metazoa > Arthropoda > Insecta > Lepidoptera > Noctuidae > Agrotis > Agrotis ipsilon. The sequence continues at coordinate 12,093,163 of CM052965.1, forward strand.
TTAGCTGTCCAAGGTTAAAGTTAAATCTATCTGGATGTAAAGTCAAAATAATGAAATAGGATACTACTGAGTATTTAGCAGAATAATTTAGATTTTATGTGAATTACCGGTAGATCTAATATGGTAATGAATGTGTGAATCTTAAGGTCATTGTTAGTCTGTTGGTTACTAGGTAATTAAAAGTTTTTTGAACTAGTAGTAGCACTATTTTATGGTTTTCTTGTCCTGTAAAAGCTATTTCACAGTAGGGTTGGATCATAAAATGCAATATTAAAAACTTATTTATCAACATTTAGATAAATTGATCAACTTCTACAATGACTACATCACAAACATGGGTAGCAGTGTGAAATGGGATGCGAGAAGTGGATGGAAATCAGTCTATGATTAGGAAAAACCATAAACCGATATACCTAAGAATAAAAAATATAATTTCCTTATTTTTCAGATGTGTGCGAGGAAGGTAAAAAAATATTCAAACAAAAAATTACCTTAAGCCTAAGCGTAGAGTCCGCATCAACATCATTGTACAGCAGTACATTTTCCTTCATGTCAAAGCTTTCCCGTACTCCCAGGTGATAAAGAAGTGAACTCTGCTGCATTGGCAGACTGAGGTCCACCAGCGCCACATCCGCATTGTAAAATGTGTCCAGTACATTTGTCTCACCAAAGTCTAGCTTTTCAAACTGGAAAAGAGAATTTTATTGTAATATTGTTGAAAAATATTGTTAATAACAAATATTGTTGGTACTGAGTTAACCGTAAGGGAATGGCATGAGGAAGACAGATGTGTATCAGAGGGAAGCTTATATTAATTTCAAATGATTCCTCCCACCCTGCATGGAGCAGGAGAGACTCTCAGACTCATATTGACTAAAATAAAACATTTCAGAGTCACAGTAACCTATCTAAACAGTCCCACAAAACCCTACATGCATTTCCACCTATATGGGGCATACTCCCTCAGGAGGAGAGGCTTTGGGTCAGCAGTGGAAAATAACAAAATAATAATAACAATTCTATTTAAATGATATTATTTTTAATTCATTCGCCAAAAATATTGGATACGACTATCAGTAAACAACATTAAACATCCTAGGAATAGTCAATAGGAAAAACCAAAATAATCAGTTGCATAAAAACACATTATTTGTTGGAATTCTATAGATGTTTTTTCAAGATCAATTGACAAGGTCGCTGTAGCAGGAAAGTTTAGCATTACTATGAAATTGTAGAACCAAACAATGTTCTTATAAGATTTTGGAGTAATTAGACCTATTTTCTATCTCGTTTTTTACTTATCTATTTAAGAAGTACAGCAGTGGTTATAGTAAAGTTTTTCATAGCAAGATACATTAATACAGACACAGAAGAAATGAATTTTAACAATTGGAAAAACCCAGCATCTGTTTGACTGAGTGACAATGCTAATTAAAACTTGGGTGTTACCAATGTTGCTTATCTTTTCAATGCCATTCTCAAAAACTCTAAGAAGTTTGAATCTGCATTTTAAATAGTTTTAAAGTTTGGTAGTAGGAAAGAAATGTTGAAGGACATTTCATAGATTGATCTAAAAATTTTGTTTTTTGGTACAAATATAGAAAATTTATGGGATTACTTACATGTATATGATGTAAATTGGCATTAACTAGTTCAGATGCCAGTCGAACTTCTTCCAAAGCCCTTTTTCTATGAGCTAGGTTCGATGTTTGGGTTATATCTAAAACACATGCTATATCCATCCGAGGCCGCTGGTTAGAGCCTCCCGCCTGCACAGTGGCGTTGGACCCATCGCTGCAGACACTCTCGCAGATACTCCTCACTTCCCCTACAAAATAACAATACAATAACTCAAAGTCTAACAAGACGAAAACTGAAAAACAAAGTTCACAACACCGCACCTGTATCTTCTAACACCGTGGAATTGTTCACACCGCCTAATGTTGGCATTTTCTCACGTGTTTATTAACATTTGGATAGTTTATACACACATTTCACATTCAATTTACGCAGCATAAAAAATAAATTCCACAACAAGTATTTGTGGGCTTGTGTTATTTAACAATAGTGATGCACTCCTCGCACATATGGCGCTTAACATCAACATTCAACATTGTTGTTGTCTTTGACATAATTCTTTCACATTCAGGTTAAAAGTAGTATTAAACTGCTTTACTGTGACAATTCATATAATTTTGAAGTATGTAAATAATTACTACGAAGGAAAAATATTATCGTAGTCTCTAAGAAGATTTTGCCAAGTCAATGTTCTTGTCACCAATCAATATTTAATTACTTATTCGTAATTTAGATAAGATATCTGCCAATGTGATATTAAACGGGACGAGATATTATTTCACAGACTAAGTAGAGAGTTATTATTTATAACATAGTGATTAGGTTTAAAATACTCTCACTGCATCAAAACTTCATTTTAATTGTAAGCATGGAAAGCATCTAACAAAAAAACCATTTTGATCACGTAAATTAATTTTGAAATTAATTTTAGAAGTATTTCTATAATGATTTATGAACAATAACTTGAATGAACAATAATTTTATGTTGAACATAATGGCAGAGACTGTTGAGCATGGACATCACTAGTTACGACCTTGAATTACCGATTTTGCGCCATCTATAATCAAATATTTGAACTATGTCAAATTTAAGACGTTTCACCAGTTCCTCGTATCACTACTAGATGTCGCTTTAACTCAGCTAATTTCGAATTTAAAATAAATTAAAAAAAAAGGCTATAAAATAAATTATAGTGGAAGTATGGGTCAAAGCAAATAGGATCATGGAAAAGTTCAAAGGGATAATGCCAATTTTTTGGTGCGGTGTTATTTTTTACGATTCAAAAGTTAGGACCACTTCTCTTGTTCAGATTTTAAATAAGCAAACCAATGCTACTCGTACTACATTGCATTTATTAACTATTTATTTTTTATTGAGCACAAAACTTTTACCAGTACCAGCTGAACGTAAAAGTTTTACGACAGGAAACACAAACTCTTGTGTAAAGGTACAGACGCTAGCACATCGACCTGGTATTTATTTATAATCTGGCAAATTGACGCAATAGAGTTTCAACCTTATTATAAAACACGAGTTTTATATTCGATTGGGACATATAGACAGATAGGAGTAGTAATGTGTTGGCGTGTGTACTAGGTATCATGCTTGTTCTCTGCTATAAGTATTTAGGCAATGAATATTGGAGATGGAATATTTTACTGAAAGAAGACATTATTTTTATTTAAAAAAAAATTAAACTGCATTCATAGATTTAGACATCATAACATTTTTGAACCGGGAATCGAACCCGCTACACAAGACAAAAAATTACCCTGTAGCTTTATCATACCGATCGAATGGCTTCATCATAAGGGTTATTTTTTGCTTAATAACGTAATGTCCTGTGTTTTGATGCCCAAAATGCTGTGTTCCATTACCATTTGGAAATGGAACGCATATAAATTCTGCGTTCATCTTTTTATTTATAAATTTTTGAATGCAGTTATATTGTTTTTTAAATTAAAATAATGTCTGCTTTCAGTACGTTCCATCTACAATATTCAAGGTACTTTTCCCACATGTGTGTTTTCGTGGCGTAGCTGTGGGACGCCTGTATACCTATATAGGTATTATTTGAACACGAAGGGTGAATACACAGAAATATTAAGTGATAGGTCAAAGACCTTCATTGGAACTTGTCACTTGAAAAATTACGATGACCAAAAACAGCGACTCTGCAACAAACGTAGGTACCTAAGTATATAAACTTATTGTCTTTTCCTAGAGTAGGCGGAAACCACAGAGCGCCACCGAAGTAACTACGATTCTTATTTACCTATATTTTTTATTATTATTAAGTATTACTTATTATTTTCTTGTTCTTATTCATATACTTACTTTTTTGTTACGTTCCTCCTTTCGCCTTATGATCTCATCAATAAAATAATTTTTCGTTAAAATAAGATATTTTAACGAAAATAGTAAATATTATTTTCATGATTTTAATAATAGTAGGTAATTCATTGTTCACTCATAATTATAGTGGGCAGTGTAATACCCGGGTTTGCAGGACTGTCTAACCTGGTAACCGCGGCCCTGGTACGTAAAGAGCTATTGAAGGATCACCGTGGATTTTAGTAGATACAAGTCTGACAGTTCCTCCCGTCTCGCCCTGTGCGGGATAAGACTCATAGGACGATTTTAACACGCAAAAAAAGGCAGTGAGTGCAGACCTACCCCTACCTTCACCTAGGTGTAGAATTTGGTACTTAGCTTTTAGTTACCAACTTAGGTGTCCATCTTCTCCATGGGTGGTCTCGTTCAGTAGCCAGAAATTAATAACACATTTTCCTCTTGCATGTACAGAATGAAAATTAACAAATGATCCAAAAACGTGTCGTGAGGACATTGTTTATGGGGCGTCCAAATATGGATTACAGCATTTGCAGCGGCATGATCGCCTTTTATATTCAAGGTCATAGGACAAAAGAGTAGCAAAGGTCTAACATAACCTATGTATTAAATAGGTATAGTATGGACTAGGCTGAGATGAACAGTACCTACTTACACAAACATTATTTATGACTGTGATACGTAACTTCGATTAACACGTTCCCACCAGGTTTCAGTCTTTGACTGAGGCTTCAAGTTTTTCCAGGTAGTGTTTATTCGGGGTTATATTTTTCAAATTAATAAACAAATTCTATATTTTCTTTTCACTTTTCGGAGTTCCATATTACACTCCTACATTGAGTGATCTATACTTCTATATATCAAAAAGCTGAAGAATTTGTTTGGTTGATCGTACTGTAAGTTTTTTAGGAGTTTCATGTAAATAAAGAGCTACCTACCAAGACCTATTGGTATCAACTTCACACATAAATACATACTCTTACTGAGTAATTGACCATCTGGGGATCGAACTAGGGGTTTTATCCAAATCCAAACTGTGCACCGCCCTATTGTACTTCAGCAATTCTTTAGTCTGTCAGCAATCCCCTTAGAGGGCCAAAGTCTATCGGGTTCGCGGGACTGTCTTATTAAGTACCTCACCGTGGCCAAGGAACGTAATGGGCTATTGAAGGACACCGTGGATTTTAGTCACTACAAGTCTGACAGTCCCTCCTGTTCTGCACTGGGTGGGAGGACCCATTGGATATTTTTACCACGTAACAAAAATAAAAACCGTGAGTGTAGACAGTTGTGTTTAGACAGTCGACCATTCCTTGGGTTAAATACTTTGTTTAAAATCCAATTCTTTTTATCCACAATGTCCACCAGAAGGAAAAAGGTTTAATGTACGCTCTTTACTTTTAACTGGGTTTTTATATCATTTTCACCTAGTGTCGACTTAAGCTAGGGCGCTGAGATAAAATGCAAGTGCGCTGCGAACTAAAAATGTTTATGAAGCCATGTATAAGGTCGAACAATAGTGTCCTCTAGAATCATGAGACAGTCCAATGTTTCTACTGACAGACAGATTGATGACCTTCTATCTGAATGTGAAGTCTTATTCTCATTAGTAATCAAATCATTGTGTTTTAGGGGTCGTTGATCTGATGTTTGTTCATCAAACATTATGTACGAGTTATTTAGTTTTTTGAATAAAATAAATCCGGCTCGAAGGACATTTTTTATTGACGTGTCTTTGAGGTCAAAAATGATTTGAGGTAAAACAAAATGCAAGTTTAGAATTTGATGTGTAGTTGTTTTTATTTATTCTTGTACTATAAATAAGTCAATGTTTTTGTACTAACTGATAATCCGCTTCCAACTCCAAAAAATCACAGTTTATAAATCAAACTTACAATAATGTTTTTATATAATAGTTATACATACATAAAATAATTAATAACACTAAATATTTCTACTCTTTGATTATGAGAGTCAATAAATTTTTAACATTTTGAAGAATTTAATGATTAGTAAAATAAAAAAATAACTATTAGGTATGACAGTTCACATTCATTATAATTTACTGTTGAATAATCATACTACTGCAGTAACATTAAATTATGTTTGCCAAGGTAAACGCTGATTAAATAATAATACATTAAATTGAAAATAATAAATTAGCCATACATACATTTTAAGTTCGAAACTAAAACTAAACTCTCTTTGGTTTCTGTCAGCCTAGTACATCACTTGCCAAGAATGATTTTGCGGGAAGCGCCAAAGTTCTGTCCGGACTGGCTAGCCAGTTTGTTGGTGCCAGCTTGAAGACCAATGACTGATTGACCAGCTCGGAGAACATCCTCGCTGAAGTCACGACGGTTTTCTTCTGCAGGCCTGGGTCCCAGGTAGGGGCCGCGCCATTCTGGGTGCTTGTATGCCTGGAAATTGGACAGGATTACGTAAGTTGGGGATTCACTTGATCTGTTTGTAGGTTTTTGGTTTTCTACCTACTATAATGACTGACCTGAGGCCTGGTCCATGGGCCTAGGTCAAGATAGAGCCTCAGAAGAAGAAAAACTAGTAGTTTCGAGTCCAACCAAACAAAGGATAATGATAGAAATGTGATAATTTGGTGTTTGTAATCCGCAATTGGGTTTTTCCTCGAGACAAAACACATAGAGATAAGGCCCCATTTGTAGCAAGACGTGCTTGCTATTTTTATTATATAGGGCTCTTTAGCTGACTAAAGACGTCCGCTGATTTGATTAAAAAATTTTCAGGGAAACCATAAAATGAATGAATAAATGAGGCAAAAGTAAATGAACTATGATAAGTAATTGTCCTCTAGACAAAACAAAGATTTTCAAGAGCCTGTTAACCTTGTGCAGAGATAGCGTTGACATCTTATTATACATAATTCTATGTCCATTTTTTTTCTTATTCTTTACATTTTTAAATAGTTTTCCAAAACCAAAAGAAAAATAAAAAATAAATTTCATTTAAAAATATAAATAATGGTGGCCCACCAGTATCGGGAACAGAATCCAAGCCCCAAGCTAATGGCGGTCAGCTCAGGCTCCAAAGAAAGGAACCTTCTAACAAGGCGCGTCGTATCCAAAAGAACTGCTTTCTGAATCAGGCCCTTGATCCAGCTGCTTAACAGAACCTCCTTAGATAATGACTATTATTGGTCAGAAGGTACGTACCGTCCTGCCAAGAGCGAAGATGGTCTGTGTAACGAGGGCGATGTTCTTCTGGTCCCAGAGGTCAGTAGTCTGGAAGAGGTCCACATCAGGAACTCCGTATTTCACACAAGCTTTCTGGAACCTGTAAATAAAACCATATTACTTGTACGTTTATGATACAGAATCGTTAGGGAGAGTTGTGCAATAAGACCTAAATTTAACAGTAAAGGCACACTTCCATTAGCCAAGTTTTGCATACAAGTATGACGTCACATTAGTAAACAAGTAACTTTTATAATGGAAAGACAGCCCTAATGTTTACGTTCCATTCCCATTAAGGTGATATACCTAGGACATCAACCTGATTCAAATCGAAACTCCGGGCGGTCACTAATGTGATGGTCTATTACTTGATAATTACGGCAAACAGAATAGGATTCAACAGATCATTTAAAGAATTTTGTCGCAAATCATACTTATATTATTATCGGAGTTGCAAGCTACAGTGGCCTTTTACAACCCTGATTAAAAAAAATCATTGTCGCATAGCCTGATTTGGGAACAAAACTCAATACCCTTCAAACTCACCAAAATAGCAGCGAGGCAGTGCAGTCAGAAAAGATCTGTCTGCCTATTAAATAAGTTAAGGTTAAGTTCTGTACATAAAATCGATTACAAATTTTGTAATCGATTTTATGTGCAGAACTTAATCATACTTTCTATACTTAATACTATAAAGCTGATGAGTTTTTTTTGTCCCAGGAAATACTGGTTCGAATTGAATTAAGATTTTAGTGTTGGATAGTACGTTTATCGAGGAAGATTATAATAGGCTATATAATATCACACTACGTCCAATTGGAGCTGAGCAGCGGGGTTGAAAACACGGGAAAGTTTTCTGTAATTTCTGACGTTAAACATTTTAATTAAAGCAACAAAAGTTCATAATTATCACAATTATTGTAGATAAGTTTTTAATGGACAGTTAACAAGAGTATTTGCGTTTTTCGCTGACAATTTAATTAAGGCAAAATAATGTTAAATGCAAAATTCACAAGCAAATACGTAAAGGAACAGAAAATTTGAAGGCTGATTGAAAGTTTTGAGCGAGTTATTTTTTCCGTGTTAAAACCTAGTGAAGGTTTTGTAATTTAAACAGGAACTGATACTTAAAATAAAAGCAAAACATCAAAATAACTTGAAACGCTATAGTACTTCCTGGTTATGTTACTTAAGGTTAAGTTAAGTTTTCACTTAGTGTGTGTGTGAACTACGTATGTAAAAATACAAAAAAAAAAATACCCAATCCATTTATGGGTATTTTTTATTATTTTGACAAACAATACGGTTTCACGCTATTTTTTTCGCAGAAATTATTTGAGAGTAACTTGTTCATGTATAAGCTTGAAGCAAGGTTTATTGCTGTAATTTCAGAATGTATGTTTCATTTAATTTCACGGACATGCACAAAATATTGGGGCATTTCATAATTTTGTAATTTTTTTGCAAAGTGGGTTTTTGCAATCAAAAAGCGCCATTTCTTTTATGCTGAAAACGCTTATTATAGGGCTGGCGCTTCATATTTCTTTTTCCATATTTCTCTATTAGATGTCATCTTAGAAGTCACCCCTTTTCTAGCAATATCATTTCAAACTAAGATTCAACCCAAACCATTTTTATTTTCCCATACATGTTTACTGTTTTGTATTGTTTTGTTTTGAGAACAGTGGTGGCCCAATGATATCGGTCTCGACTTACGAGTTGTAGGTCGTGCCCCGCCAGGCGCATTACTTTGTGTATTTTATTTCATCACCACTGCTCTCAAAACGGTGAAGGAAAACATCATGAGGAAATCGGCATGTTCTAGAACCAAAAATTCGAAGATAATTGACATCTACCAATCCCCACTAGGCCCGCGTGGTTGATTATGGTCCACTCCCTCTCTCAGAGAAGAGGCCTGTGTCCCAGCCGTGGGAACATTATAGGCTGATGATGAAGTTTTGTATAAAGGGCTGGTAAACGCAATACCGCAACTCCACGTCATATGCGCGTATTTTGCGTGCGTATGTCCCATTACTCCTGGGATGGGTATCCTTTTGCCCTAATATTTGTAAGAGTAAGAAAGAAAGAAACCTGTTCAACTTACTGGTTAATATTGTCCATGTACTTGTAGTCCCCTCCAGAGATGTTGACTTTGGTGATGATGCCAGGCTGCAGACGGTTCATGAGCTTGCACAGAATGATGCCGTCACGGAGAGCGTGCTCGTAGGGGACATTGGGGGGGAACCTCTCCCCGATGACCGCTTCGATCCATTGCTGGGCTTCTTGCTCCTTCTCGGGTTCACGCTTGCCAGCACACTGGAATGGACAGAAATGGAATTGGGTGTAGTTACTGGTATAGTTAGTAGGACCGTCATATAGGCTTTGACGGCACGTTTGTCGCAGGGGCTAAGCAATTGGACTGCAGCTGTGTGTAGTGGGCATTCGATCCAAGCACGAACAAATATTGTTCCGGATGTTTGTGTATGTTAGTTCATAAGTTTGTAAACGCACCCACGATACAGAAGAAATTCCTAGTGTGGACTGTGGGATAACGTTTATATTTAAAGAATAGGAATAAAAGTACTTAGCTACTAATTGTATGATCAGGACCGGATTAATACTACTTGATGCATCAAAAAATTCAAGACTATAATAATATGGACCCCTCCCATGTTTACTTACACCGTTTTCTTCATTTAACGGGATATTAAGTACCTATATTATTTTTTTGCGTCCATTCATAGACGGAGTTTTTTGCTAGTCCAGCTAACAGCCTTTCGTGTGCAAGCAAATATTTTTTAGGTCCTGTTTATGGTGCCCCCGAGACGTGATGTCCTAAGCCATTGTTTATTTTCTAATGGGTTAATTCGAAACTATAAGGTGATAATAAATTGGCTCAATATTTGTTTAGAAGGAAAGATTTTGAAGGAATGGATGTGAACCTAGTTGTCATAAAAATGAGGTTTAGCTACTGGGAGCTACTGGGTTTTCCGATCAAAGTTATGTGTTACGATTAACACACATTCTCGATCTTTGATAACTGCAATTAATTAAACATTAGGTACTGTTTATAAATAGGAACAGGGCACTGTGTTAATAATATTAAACAACTAAATACCTGCGTTATGTAAATCTAGCACTAAGATAGACTAATAATCTTCTATTCAAATCACGTCGTTACACTTTTTGCAATTCTAATGATAAAGAAGACTTTAATGGAGACCCTCATAAATTAATGCGAAGACAAAAGATACCTACTTATTTAATGTATGATGTATGTAAGAGTCCTTTTAAAACAATCGTTGGTCTTGACAATCGACAGTCGGTGATAAGGCGTCGTCCGATACAAGCCTTGACTTTCATTTGTTTTTCATATATTTACTCTCGGTGCGTCTATTAACTTCTTTATTCATTGTTCGAATCCCGGAGTGCATACAACACTATTTTTTTTTAATTGTTAAAATCGTCGTGTGAAAAATGTTGCTTATTGTGTTATGTTCCGTGTTATTATATTCGATGGTCACGTCACATCCCTTCATAATGCTTTTTTTATTTTTTTATGTGCCGAAACATTTTTCTATGATTTTATAAAGAGTTTAGTTTTAAAGTTTTATATTTAATTTAATTAAGTAAGTTTAATATTCGTGAATAAAATATCAATTATAATTGTGGTAAAGCAGTAAATGGATTACTTTCTGGATCAAAGGATTTATTTGTAAAGGTTAGTATGTTTATATGTATAAATAAATTAAATTCAGACTTTATCTTAAAATATATAGTTATTTAAACTGACCCTAACATAGTTGGCAGAAGGCTAGGCATATGAGATGAGGTTTGGTTTCGAAATAAGAAGACGTACTAGTTCACGTAGTTATTTCATTTCGATACGAAGAGCAAAAATAATAAAGTTGTTATCAAACGCTATTGTTTACCTTATCTGATTAAGGAGCATTTTCCGAAAATAAACAAACAGCAGACAACAACAGACGACAATCGTTATCTTTCATCAGTCATCAATACATTTTCAACTATATACCTACCCCAGCGCGTAAAGTTGAAAATCTTTTAAAAACTGCTGATCGACAACGAACGAAACAAACGAAAACGATCTGTGAACTTCAATAGATTTTCAACTTTACGCGCTGGGGTATAAAGTTGAAAATGTATTGGTGACTGATGAACGATAACGATTGTCGTTTACTGTCGTATGCTGTTTGAATAAGGCCCCTGATACTCTTTATTAGCCATACCGAATATACCGATGTCATGGGGACTACTCTCCGTAAACAGTAGCGTAGAGAAAAAAAACATAGGCAACCTAAATAAAATCCCCCTAATTAAAAACTTACTTAATCTTATGAAGGCCACAGGATTACGCTGGATGTAAACCGCTTCCAGCCGGTCCTATTGCAAGTCTAAGGGGGAGGCCTATGTTCAGCAGTGGACGTCTTACGGCTGATATGATGATGATGAATTAAAAGTTCAAAGGCAATAAATTAAAAATAATTTTAAAAAATACCCTCTTTTTTGATTTCACCGTATTCGGATTCAAGGGGCTCAAAATGGTTTGATACGTGTAAACACGGCTACACATCAAGCTATACACAACCACTATTAGCTGACTGTTCATTGTATGTAAAAATCGTACGAAGCGAGACCAAGACGAATTGGTTTTGTATAGCTTGATGTGTAGCCGTGTGTACAAGGCTTTATTAGGACTGGTTTCGTTACTGCTCAAAAGGCCACAAAAGTAATAAATATAACTCTTTTCAGGGCCGATTTTTCATTGGAGATCTTATTTACTCATTAAGTTCCGTAATAGCATGGTAATAATATTATTATACTGTGATAATAGTTACCCATACATAAAGTTAACGTTGCCGTTGGTCATTAGGTATTCTTTTATATTTCCACTAGTAAACGCTTAGGACATAATTATGTATACAGGGTTATTTGTAAAACATTAACAACCCTTCAATGGCTGAAAGAGCTCGTGGCTAAATAATTACAGCAGCACAGGCCGATCTTCAGGGTTAAGCCGCGCTTACCGACGGTGGTTTGTGGATGGGTGACCATCTGTCATAGCGAGTTTTTCTCCGTGCCTCGTAAAACACGTAAAGCCGTTGGTCCTGGCTGTCGTTTGTAGACCTTTGACAGTCGTTACTGTTAGTCAGAACCAGAAGCTCTAAAATCTGACAACCAGTCTTACCACGGGGTATCATATTACACAGTTACTGGGTTGTGGAGGTCCGATAAGCAGTCGCTCCATGTAAAATATTGATATTCAGCTGCATCCGGTTTGACTGGTAGCCGACCCCAATATAGTTGGGATAAGGCTAGGCAGATGATGAATGGCTGAAAGAACTTGTAAACAAAACGGAATATTTTTCCGTTGATATTTATCGTTTTGTCCAGTGCAACGTGCCGTGGCAATAAAAATAATGATTTTATTTCTCTTGGCAAGCTCCGTGACCGCTACTAAAAAACTATCAAGATAAGCCGAACTCTTTCTACATACAAATTTTAAGTAATATGCTCGTAGATGTAGAGTAACAAATTTAGTACCTCGAATTTTTCACAGGTCATGAGAACCACTCATGACCTGTAGAAAATTCGAGGTAGGTACAAGGGGTGCGCTAGAGGTGCGCGGACTGTAAAGATACAATTTAACAGAATAAACTAGTTAGCAAAACTACCTATCTGATGAGCATCAACACTGAGGTACCTACCTGCCTAAACATGAATAAAAAAAAACATGTTTTTTCTATGTTTAATGACTGTTTGGCAAAAACATACCGAAGGACTGTATGAGGAATGGTTTGAAAAAGAAAATGTGATGTGACTTCTGATAGGGCAAATGGAAGAAGTGTTGGGACCGTATGTGCAATGGAATAAGATGATGATGATGATTGACTGCTGGGTGGGTTATTTATTGAACTTGGTTAGACTTAAAAAATAAGTATCGATTGACTTGCGCTTTTTTTTTTTTTTTTTTTTATCGTGGTAAAATCATCAAATGAGACCTCCAACCCCGGGCAGGGCGGGAGGTACTGTCAGACTTGTACTGACTAAAATCCACGGTGTCCTTCAGTAGCCCTTTATGTTCCGGGGTCACGGTAATAGAAATAAGTCCCGCGACCCCGGCAGGCTTTGGCCCTCTGAGAGGGGGCCCCGTCATTTTGCTGACAGCTCTTTGAGGCGCGCGTGGAACAAGACGCGCCGTCGACCCGGGCGTGGTCCATGGTCGGACAGCGAGTTGCCCTTTACTCGCTGTCCGCATGCCCGCGCCTACGGTGGCCGGAGATCGTCTTGCGACGTACGGCGCCGTGGGTGTACACCACGATCGATTGACTTGCGCTTGAACACTATTTCGCCTCATGGAAAGAAATGATGTGGTCTACGTTGAAGCATTTAAGCTTGCCTAGAAGTAACCTATTCCTTCTTGACTTGAAGAACCCAAGATTATACCCAGCTAAGACTGCTTCTAGCTAAAATCCAGTCTCGGCATTAGGTAGATCTATGTATCTAAGTTGGTAGGTGAGTACGTAATGTGTTTTCTATGCAACGTACATAATGTATGAGGTCTACTTCGTTTTTTAAACTTAGAGGCTTATTGGTGACTTATAAGACGAAGGAAGGACAACTCAAGGTCTTCAGTCATAAACATTATCTGTCACTTTTTTCAATATACCTATAATGTTGTGGTAAAATATGTAAAAAAGAAACGTGTCTTGAAAGTGAATACCTTGAAAATTATTTTATATTCAGATGTTTCGTGTTACACTGACGTTTGTTGAGAAAATAGGAGGAAAAACTATGAGAATAATAATACTAGGTACATAATACTCGACTGGCGAGAAGTGACTGAGTGCAAACCCCCAATGTGTCTTTTTCAATGCATATGGAGTTTCTAAGTTTACTGACTGTTTTCGGTGAGGAAAAACATCGTAAGGAAACTTGAACGTAATAATCAATATAATTATGTAAGTCCAAAGTCATGTCAGAAGACTGTTGGACTCCCAGAAGCGGCTGAACTCTCACACCAGTCCAGTCCAGGCTAGGATGCCCACATACACGCGCGCCTCAAAGAGCGTCAGCATAATAACGGGACCCCCCTATAGAGGGCCAACGCCTTGCCGTACATATACCGCATCTCCGGTACTCAAAGGGCTACCGAAGAACACCGAAGATTTTAGTCAGTACAAGTTTGACAGTCCCTCCTGCCCTGCCCGGGTTGGGACGAATCATTTGATAATTTTACTACGAAAAAAAAGGGTGCCCACATAAGTGGACACAAAAGCATTGCTGCTGTGTGTCTAAGCCATGTCTAAGCACTTCCACTTTCTCTTTGTGTGTTCATTCATAGCCTGAAATTGTTTCCGACAAAATATAAATCACATCGGCAGTAAGACTATATTATCATTGAACCTTCTTTTGAACCTAGAAGGTGCATGTTGTTGTGCAGGATAGCCAGGAAAAAAGGCTCTACATCGGAATTGTCTTGTATTTAAGCCGATGAAGATTGAGCACTTAGGTTCTACGTGGGAATTAATCATACTTTAAAGCCTTAAATCGAAAATGGGAGGCTATGGCGTGAACACAGTCGTGAGCACCTGTATACTAAAAATGCGCAGGCCCCTTGCGCAGGGGCCATACTAATCTTCTCTGTACCGTCCGTTCACGCCTGTAGACTTCCACGCTCGTGCGGAAACGTCGCGTAGTCCCTTTATGGCTAGTCCTTATGTAGAACTGGCTGTAAAGAACCGCACAGAGCGACCATTGTAAACTTATAATGCACATACTAGAATAAACAATACCTATTCAGGGAATCGTTGGAATAGTTCCAATCAACAGACGTTCCTTTGACAAAGGATCGACCTTAGAATCTGAGGTCAATCGCGCTAATTTGAAATGTCTGCAAACGTATACGATAACGTTATGGTTCGATTTCGACAGTGGTTAGGTTTCGATTCAGCTGTTCTGATTATGGTATTGCGTTATAAGTTCAAACGCTCACCAAAGTTGGAACGTTGCGTAACTAAGTCTAGCTTTTAAGTTTTTCCTTTTGGTTTCGGCTAGCTACATCGTATTCATGAGATTTCTCCAATAAACCTATGTAGGCGTGCATGGTAATGTTGTTATTTTTTCTAGATTTTCACTCAGAATTACTTCACAACAAAGACAAAATACTCCAACGATGCAGTAACGATCCTAAAAAAGTAGCGTCCAATCAACTTTACGTTTGACAGCGGTTACGTTCCAGCTACGATCGCGGTGCGTCTCAACTTGCTGTCAAAATTTTAGCGCGATACGAAACGGTCAAAAAGTTGTGTTATGGTAGCGGTTCAGTTGCGATTACGTTGAAAAAAAATAGCGCGATTGGGCTCCAGTTAGCTTCTGATGTTGCCTTTGGCTTTCGGGTTCTTTGTTTTTACTTGGTAATCAGCGAATGAATTCTCCCACCCAGGGCAGGGTGGGAGAGACTGTCAGACCTATAGACTAAATCCACAATTAGCTTTCGGAGTCTGGGCTTCAAAATCGAATTATGCTGCTTATTATTTTGTCACTTGTCACGAGACTATGATAAGGCGCTCCCCGAGCATTGACCTGTAATGTAACGTTACAGATTCGAACATTTCATCGGCAAAGGGAGAACAATCGAGCATGACAATGCGCACATTGTATCAAATCAAATGTATTGTAATGCTCGTCAGTCAGGGAGGTAGTACTGTAATGTAATGCTCGAAGTCCAGTCTATAATGTTACATTACACGGGAGTGTTCCCGGTGAGGGAGCGTAAAGGCAAATGCCGACGAAGTAGGTTCCTAATTTGAATTGTTTACAAAAGGACAGTCAATGTTCCATGGTTATCGGTCGGTCTGCGTGAATATTATTATGGTGAACATGGGCCATTGTGTTCGATTAGTGTAAACAATCGTCCACTTCTCATTACCTTAGAATACCTAATGCTTTAACGATGCACATGAAGCTATTGTTAACCTGACTATTATTGTCTAGATTCCCGGAAAAAATATGTAGTACGTACTGTAGGTTATTCAGTAGGAATGAAATTACAATTCAATTAAAAAGATTTGAATCTTAAAAGCAGGTTTAAATTTAGAAAACGATTAGCTTCGCTGTATAATTTTTTACAGCCAAAAATCATTGTAAATAGTCAAATGAGTCCCCATTCTCCTTATGATCTTAACCAGCTAAAAAAACAGTGGTGATTACTAATTGAACCTTACATAAGTTACGTTGACATTTTTCTTTTAAACTTTGCCCCACACTATGTATTTTTCCTGTGTCGTGGGTGCGTTTCCAAACATATAAACTCCACTACTCTACAAGTGTAGATAATATAAAAATTTGCTCCGGGCGGGAATCGAACCCGCAACAGCGCAGCAGTCCAATCGCTCAGTCATTGCGCTAACCGTGCCGCATGCCGTCATCTCTGCCCGTAGATCTACGATATTATTGTGGCCTAGGCAATGGTACAATGGCTTTATGATTGTGCAGCAACACAGCGCCATCTGTCATATTGTATTGGAACTACTAGACATTAACGTCATAACTAGTTTAGTCAACTTTCAATATTCAATGCAGAAGGCTTGTTGCAAAGGCCGTGCAGCCTCTCGTTAGTACCAGTCTAGTACGCTAGGTGGCTGCACTATTGCGGCAATCGATGCTGATCGCTGAAACATTCTAGGGCCTAGGACTTCGAAATGAGGAGGACAAGTGTTTAAGATGGTATCTTTCCTATAATTAGAGAAGCATTCAAACCATAATAGTGGGTTTACATCTTTAATTCCTTCTGCCCTTCGTGGAGCGGAAAGAAAAAACAAACTCATACTGATCCCTAATCCTTCAATTACCCTTTGTGTTCCAGAGTCGCGATAACTTCTTCAGAAATTCTTGGGAATAGATTTTAAGAAACTTGTATGTAGAAAGTAATAATATGGAATTGCTCATCTATTTTGCTAAATAATTTAATTGAGTGAAAGCCTACATTGCTGAGAGCCATGAAAACATTTTTCTCGGGAGAATCGAGAAAGGCAATTCTTTACTCATTTTGATTTACATAAAACTCTAGTTACACCGCATCACTGCCTTTGGCACCTTGCCTGACCTAAAGGAACCTAAGGAGCCATTTTAACAGAAAAATCGTAACATGCAATATTAAACTCTATTGCCGAAGCAATAGAATAGACTTGAAAATTTTTTCAGAAAACTTATTATGACTTATCTAAAGTGGTCTTTTACACCCCCTAACCTTCTTATGGGAATAATTATGCACAATCAAATCATTCACCTTAAGAACATAGTTGCGTATTTCATGCCATTAGGTACCTTATGTCACTGGCTAATCTGGCTAAGGCCAGTGGGAGCAATTAGTCTAATTGCATTCTATAATCATATAGTGTTGCGTTGCTGGTTCACCTCCAAAGTGGTCATTCCGAACAAGCTACACTTTATTAATTGTGTAAAGAGCGTTAGATACTGGCTGAACATTATAGGCTGAATATACCTTAATGATAAGGATTACGTATTTCTTTATCCTTAAGGTATAATCAGCTTATAATGTTGCCATTGCTGGGACACAGGTCTCTTATCTGAGGGGGGGATGTTATTGAACTGAAAGATGCTATTATTCGGGATTTTAAATATTTCATTGGCAAGGTATCTGTTGGTAAATTTAGGATTCGTCAAAAGATACAGTGCTTAATGTAGGATTCAAAAGAACACGCCGAAATTATGAATTATGTTGATAGCTTTTGATGCAATTTTTTAATATTTTAAAATTAAAGGAAGTCGTTGCTTAAATTGAAAGTTGCCTCTGTCTTGGTGTGGACAACGGATGAGGAGGGATGGCACTCATCTGACAAAGAGAGTG
Organism: Agrotis ipsilon; assembly: GCA_028554685.1. NCBI lineage: Eukaryota > Metazoa > Arthropoda > Insecta > Lepidoptera > Noctuidae > Agrotis > Agrotis ipsilon. Next base: position 12,111,197 of record CM052965.1, read on the forward strand.
ACAGTGGGCATGAATGTTGATGAAGAGGAAGGCCAAAGAAAAAATGAATGGGTTGATAATTATTTAAGAAAAAAAAATAGTGCTTAAATGATGACGTGACGTCTGACAGGGGAAAATAGAAGAAGAAAGCGTTTTGTGCAGACCCCAAATAAAAAGGATAAGGGCATGAACAAGACACTAAATTACTTAAAGATACCTAATTATATCTGTCTAAACACAACAGTGTAACGTTTCCTTCACTCCTCCAGCTAGGCCCCTTCAGATGTAAATCTATTCCTGTGGCCGTTAAAAGGGAGTGAAGACAGAAACTGGAAACAAACTGACGGATGAATAAACATTACACAATTATAGCAAACTTACAAAAAGAAAAAGCTTAATAAATTCTACACATTACCTTCATCATCATAATGCCATAGCCTTTTATGAAAGGAGTTTGGGTTGAAGTATTCTGAAGTTTAATACCAGTAATTTACTAGAGACTTAGTAGTTGGTTGAAAAGGATCCACCAACCCTACCCCAATCACAACTCAATTTCTGGGTAACTACCCCCTTGGTAAGACTGTAGATACAACGCATTAACCATGTCTGTATATTTGTAAATCATCAGACTGGTAAGCACATAGCAAAACATTTGCAAACCATAATGATGATGACGATAATTACATTCCCTTTCGATATTCTATAAAGGCTAAAGGTTATTAATGTTATTGACATCGTTAAATATTTAGTAGAAGAAATCTAAACAATTAGTAAGACGGTTCTCAAACGAGACCATCGCTCGTCCACGCTGTCGGGCACAGTACTTTTAATATTTATAGTAGGGATCAACGGATTTCATACAAGTGTTAGCGTTTGTAACGTCATCATCAGCCGGAAGACGTCCACTGCTGAACATAGGCCTCCCCTAAACCGCCACGCCGAACGACAATTCGCCACTTGCATCCGTCGGTTGCCCGCGACTCTCACGATGTCGTGGGTCCACCTAGTGGGAGGCCTACCTATGCTGCGTCTTCCGGTCCGTGGTCGCCCCTCGAGAACCTTTCTTCCCCATCGGTTGTCACATCTACGAGCGATGTAGCCTGCCCATTGCCACTTCATATTTGCAACGTGAGATCTGCTTATTCTCTGGCACTGTAATTAGCACATCATCACCATCATCAACGTCGTTGATGAATTGCCGTAGCTATAAATATTGTTCTAATGAGATCAAAGACATAAACTGTTTGATTCTCATGTCGGAAAATGAATTATTATGCTTGCTTTTCGTCAACGGCTGAAACATAATTTTTACCTCTACGCAATCAGTAATTGATATTTCCAGATTCAAAAGTTATTCGATTATCGTGCTCTTAAAGTCTAGTCTCGTTTAGTTTAAGTCTAAATCATTCGATAGATTCAACCGTCATGTCCGTCGTCCGTCGTCATCGCAAGTTCACTATGGACATCATTATCATCCTTTCGTACCTATTTGTTTGTTTCTCCTTTTAAACTGTCATGAAATAAGGAACAAATATGTCTATTAAAAAAAATACATTTATTCCTTCATCGTATATCTCCACTTTTAGATTCTACCAGTTTATTTTAGCGCAATGTTTCTACCCTATTGTTATATTCATCTGTTTCAGCCATCATTTTACTAACACACTACATTTCATCTTTATCATTAATACTATCGTTATTACTATCTATATTTCTCAAATTATTACGAAAATTTTATACCCAGGGGTTTCCCACTGCGCCACCGGACATGTTTTCTACGCTTGGCTCAAAGCCAGCTCAGATTACATTTATAGAATACATTGAGCATCTTTCTACGTGGGTATAAATTTCAGTACCATATCCATAACTGTTGTAATGTGTCACTTTTGTATGTTTTTGATGTGATGTATCATTTCTATGTTTGTATAAACGAAGGCAGGTGAGATTGGAGTTATGAGGATCATTTGTGGTCTGTCGGGTGACTGATTATTATGGCTTTCCGGATTTAGATTGTTTGTGTCTTCGGTATCGTTAAAAGTTTTGTGCTATTGCCGTGTTTGGGTTTATATTTAGTTGGAACTAGCGGCCCATCCGGCTTCGTACGGGTGGAAGTCCTCTAAAACCCGGTCCCAATGGTTACAAACACAACAAAAAAGAAAAGAATTATCCGAATCGGTCCAGCTGTTTTCGAGTTATGAGCTTAGCAACACAATTTGCGATCCATTTTCATGTTATAGAAGATAGATATTTTCAAATCAAATATCATTAAAGTCTGTGTTACGATGTCCTTACATAGATCTTGATCGTTACGTAGGCACCACTTCTTTTAAATTTACAAAAATTTTGAACTCCATTCACACGTTTTCACAGTCGAAGATCAATTAGTTATTGGTAAAGCTTTTCCGGAGTTGGATTGACAACATCCGACAAAAGACAAATGGTTGACAATTTGGAACTCCAACCCACATAATTCTCATTTTCGATGAATATTTTAGGGTTCTGGTATATTTTCTAAGAAATAACCACATCAGCCATTGCTATACAAAAAGCTTATGCAAATATTTATACACTAGGTTTAGAACAATAAAATATAAAACAATTCGAAGTGCAATGACGTCCAAACAATGCCAAATAATGTAGTTTTTTTTTCATAAAATTCAACAAACCGCTCCAATCGACGCATTAAAGGTATTTTTATTCGTTGCTAGTCAAATTACGGGACATCTGTGAAATTTGTTTTAAGGCCTTGTCCACACTAAGACTAGTCTAAATCTTTGCATCACATTTGTAAGGTTTGTTTTCCCACTGCTGGACCATTAATTAATTATTCTTGGGTTGGACGATATATGACACGTGATCATAAATGTTGCTTCTTTGAGATTCAAATTACAATAAACTACCTCTATTTTTTGGTGGAACCTTCGATCAATAACTATTTATTGCTACATTCAATAAAGTATATGAATATGCAGTTTTAGAAAAAATACAGCTACTGACACTATAGTCGATTTCGAGGTTTTGTTTTTATTTGCGCCTGTGTATATACGGGTTATACAAATAAAACAAGAACCTTCAAACGAAACGCCTAATTCGAGTCTGAATAAATGGAAAAAGTGTGAACAGGTCGGCAACCTTTTGGTAAAAAGTCGCAAAATGAAGTAACGGCGGGCTGTAATTTTTATAATAGAAACGGAATAAAAAATTATTTAAAATAAGGTTATTCAGTTAGTTAAAAAAAACGGTTTACGAAAATAATACGAACCACACAGAGACTTTAGAGTTCTATCTCGATTACACAAAGGCAAACATTAATTTCTTTTAACATCATTCACTATACATCAAAGTTCGAATCAGGATCTTTACAAACGATTGACGTAAAAAACTGACGTCACGTCAGTTCAAAACTAAAATTAAAAACCCGGCACGTCAGTCGTAAAGATAAAGAGTGATCTAATTTTATATATGCGGTATTAAACGCATAGTGTGCCTTACATTATGTATTTCACAGCTGTTTGGAAGCTAAGCTCTTTATATTTATACTATTTTAGCCACACGGCACTACTCGTAGATTTTGCTTTTAAATCTCCAAGCATTTGAAATATTCTAGAATTTCTTATGGGGGCCATAAGAGATGTTCGTTAAAAAAACGATTGCGGTTTATTAACAACTCTACGTTTCTTATAAAGTGTTTTTAGCACTAATGCTTATGTATTATCACGTTTTATTGATTAAAGTGATGCTTTCATGGGGTTGTATGGCATTGTTCTTCTGATTATTTCTTTGAGCCTATGCACACCACGTTTATAAAACGCGACGTTGACGCGCGTTTGTAGCGATACAGACGCGATGCAAACGTGCGTTTGACACTTGTATCGCGGCAAAAAACTGCTCTGTTTGACAAAAACGCGCCGTCGACGCGCGTTTCCAAAACACGCGGTGACGGCGCGTTTAAAAAACGTGGTGTGCATGGGCCCTTAAAACATTTTGAGATTTAAAACATTTACCTTACCACAGAATTTGAGCTACAAATTTGAGTCTACCTAGAAAGAAAAGCAGAGCCCCAAGCTAAAGACACTGGCTGGTTTTAGTGTAGTATGTACTGTTAACCTAGGTACACAATTTCTATCTAGAAAATAATAAAACGGGTCATATATAATTTTAAAAAAAAAAAACGTAGAAAATTCATGACAAATGCTATGTGTAAGTGCAAGCATGAGGGGGAGAGGTTGTTATAGCATCGAAACTGTCATACGAGTATAATTTAAAAAAAAAACTACAAAATTATTGCTATAGGAACTGAATGGAAAATTCTGAACGTTATTGAAGCGAAGTGATGAATTTTCATTAGAATATGACAGAGCATTTTAAAATATACTTTTCATAGAAATCTGTCTGTTTGTTACAAAAGTTTTCCTCGTCTACTATGACTAATGATAGTCAAAATAGTTCAGCATTTCAATATCATTGAAAATTACATGTTTTATTGAATACATTAAGTAAAACATGCACAATTGTGTATATGTACATAATATACATAAGCTATCCTATAATATGTAGAAAATATACGTGAACACTTTTTATTTAGATCATTTTCATTCAAACGTGATTATTATCTTTGCCGAACCGCTACTTAATAAGTTTCATGAAAATCTATGCATATAATAAAATAGTAGGAAAGTCAAAACTGTACATTGAATATTTTTTTAAAAGAATACTTGGGGTGTGATCTACAATCGATACCGAAGCTAAAAATATAGTTTTTAGAATTTTTGTCTGTTTGTCTGTTTATCTGTTTGTCTGTTTGTCTGTTTATCTGTTTGTCTGTATGTATGTCCGGGATAAACTCAAAAAGTAATGGACGGATTTGAATGATTCTTTTTTTGTTGTATAGGTATTAAATCTGGTCAAAACATAGGCTATCAATTATTCTGGAAACTTGAACACCTGGCGCAGAACCGCAACAGACCAGCTAAACTATAAGAGATACAAAAATGGTGCGATAGCAAAAAGTGTTCCACGTGATGAGCATTTTCTGCTGAGGGAATAAAATTGAAGATCTGGAACACCTGATGTGGAACTCCAAGAGCCCAGCTACACTATAACATGTACAGGAATAACGTCTCAGCAAAGTTGTTCAGCCTGATGAGCACTCTCTGTTGACGTATAAAAATTGAGGATCTGGAACACCAAATGTGGAACTCCAAGAGCCCAGCTACACTATAACATGTACAGGAATGACGTCTTAGCAAAGTTGTTCAGCCTGATGAGCACTCTCTGTTGACGTATAAAAATTGAAGATCTGGAACACCTAATGTGGAACTCCACGAGCCCAGCTACACTATAACATATAGGAATGACGTTTTTTTTTCTTGCGTGGTAAAATCATCAAATGAGGCCTCCCACCCCCACTGTCAGACTTGTACTGATTAAAATCCACGGTGTCCTTCAATAGCCCTTTATGTTCCGGGGTCACGGTGATGGAAATAAGTCCCGCGACCCCGTCAGGCTTTGGCCCTCTGTGAGGGGGCCCCGTCATTTTGCTGACGCTCTTTAGGCGCGCGTGGAACACGACGGACAGCGAGGTGTCCTTTACTCACTGTCCGCATGCCCGCGCCTACGGTGGCTGGAGGTCGTCTGCCGACGTTCGACGCCGTGGGCGTCTACCCACTGCGGTTGGGGCGGAGGGAGGATGCTGTCCTCTCCCTCTCGCGGCCCACCCCCTCCTTCACGAGCATAGCTGCTTCGCAGAAGGAGGTGACCGCTTCCCACTCCGTCTCGCCCCGCAGCATGTCCAAGACCAATGCCGGGCGCGAGAGGTCTCCGCCTATCGCCGCCGTGAGGACACGTCGGTGCTCTGCCTAAGCTGGGCAGTCTTGCACCGTGTGCTCTACTGTGTCCTCCCGGAGATCTTCGCAGTGGTGACACCCAGGCGTTTCCTCCTTTCTCATCAGACACAGGTTCCTCCCGAAACTGCTGTGCCCGGCGAGGACCTGCGTCATGCGGTAGGTAAGGACGCCGTGACGTCTCTCCAGCCACTCCTCAAAGAGGGGTCTAACCGCCGCTATTGCGGCGTGCCCGAGGAATGACGTCTTAGCAAAAGTTTTTCAGCTTGATGAGCACTATTTGTTTTGGAACACCTGATATGGAAATCAAAGCTATCACTAATTTCACATACATAAGCTGGGATTTCTTTCACGTAGTAAAGGCGGTAACAGTTTAGGACCGATTTTCGATGACGATGAATATTATTGTACTCTTCTGGCCAAAAGCGATTATTTTTTTTGCCGGGCTCTTGGAATTGGGTAATAGACTTTTCAGATCTTAGATTTTGACGATCCCGTTGTCGCTGGCATAAGCAAAAGGATACGCGTACGAAGTCGCGGGCAGAAGCTAGTAATTTATAAAATAATAAAGACTGGAAGACTGAAGAGAGTACCCACAGGTATAACTTGAATATAAAATGTAAATTATAAACTAGATAAATTCTCTCTAAATAAAATTTTAAGTTAAAAACATCCAGAAAAAAAAAACTGCATGTAGTGACATAGAGATTTTCACAACACAGAAAACATATAATTTCGTCTAGAAACAACAAATTGAAAGCAGCTGTTTATTTCCTAGTTATTTATTATATATGTCATCCTGTTACGAAATATATATTTTCTTATAATAACATTATGAGCCGCGATTCTGGAACTAAATCATGTCTCTACTATGTCCGGTTGCTCTAAAATTTGAAATTAATGGACCTCATCGTATATTTCGTATAATTTATATTATATATTGTTATTTTTATTTCAAATAACTTGTAAAGTCTACCTAACTAGGCAACGATTCATTGAAGTCTAGAACACTAGTTGACCTAGTGACAGATTTTATATTATATCGATAATTTAAAATTGACAACTTATGCTGGATATTAGACAACTTATTTATGAAAATGGCTGTTATATATTTTACCACTAAAGTGCCTGAAAAGGAAATGTACCTATTTATTAATTATTGCTAAAAAAAAATTGCTTTTTCATACAAAATAAGAAATTGATCGGGCCTATCAGTATAAAAAATCATTTTTTTTTGCGAATTTCTAAATGTCTTAGAACAAAAATTGTTCAGAAACATGGGCTGAGTTACCCCACGAGAGGTTGTGCGCTAGTAACCTTACACATTGTATAAAGAGTGGAATTATGAAAATCTTGATAAATAATCTCTCTATGCTACCTATTTTTTTCAAGAACTACTAAATTCTAATCTCACCTAATTCTTAAACTAACAATAATCAAACACACTCCGTGTTTAACATTCCCAACTATTTGTTTACGTTAACAACAAGCGTGTATTATAAACTGATCATTTAACAAAAAAACAATTGACTACCACACGTAAAATCAACGTGTAAAAGAATTAAATATTACCCGTGGGTTGACCTCATGAATGAAAAGGGTTTATAATCATCGTCTATTTACCGGTCTCATCTTCAAATAACACTGACATCATATATTTACGTATGTAATGTACGTAATTCAAGAGTTAGTCCCCTCCGCCCGCCCCCGCCCGCTGCCGGCTTGGGCGGGCGGGTTGCACTGCCTTACAGTCAACTAGTCGAGTTCGAGGCGAAAGCTCGCTCAGGAAATCCAGTGTTTTTACTAAAAAAGTTTTAGTGACATAGAAATATGGCTGTACGTACCACTTGGCAACACTATACTATTTTTACTTTACATTTTCTTGCTAATTAACATTTAACTAATTATCTGTTTCACAGTAATGCATTCTCACATTCTTTTGTTTTGTAACAAACTTGTTTATTTTGTGACATCAACTTTTCCTCCTTCACATTTCAACTACACTTTCATTGCCTAACTATCTTATTTTATTTTCAAACACAGATTCTTTAAATAAAAAATCAATCGTAAGCTCAAAACTAACAGCAATTTAACTCAATACACTTCATAAATTAAACATAATCTATTGACTCAATAACAAAACAAAGTGAGAATCTAAAAAGTTTGTTTTAACAAAAGCATATTAAAATAATACACAGTAGCGAGTGTTTAATGACGTCAATAGTTTTAGAATACATTAGATTAATGAGGAGCGCGCGCGCAGCTGCGATCCACCTATCATATCGCTAACCTCCTTTAGGTTGCTCTTAAAAGCTTTCCAGATGTACCGCGTCCCATCAGTATGGGATAACAGCGATCTGTTTCGTAAACGAGGCTATTTTCGGAGGTGATGCTGGAGACTGCGCATACGCCATCAAACGACTTGGCACTGGAGCGAATGTTTTACGGCGACCGTTCGAAACTTGCAAGTTTCGACTTTTTTACACGTAATTTATGGGTTTCGGTAGTAAACAACAATGTTATTTCATGCTCCAAACATTTGCAAATTGTTGGGAAGTTTCCGCTTTAGATTGAAACTTGATATCGTATATTTTGATAAGACATAGGAACGTGAAGATAGACATAGTAAAGAAAGTAATTCTCATAGTGGCAGTGAGGCTATAGATAATGATGATGATGAAGACGTAAGTGATAATAACATCGATGTATCTTTCCAGCCCAGAAACAAGGAACAAGAGCAGGAAGTGCTGAACTGGATCAGCGCTGTCCTCGGAGAACCTCTCCCCAGTGCCGCCTACGAAGACTACCTGAAGGACGGTATCGTCCTCTGCAAACTCATCAACAAACTGTCCCCCGGATCAGTCAAGAAGATCCAGGAGAGAGGAACCAACTTCCAGCTTATGGAGAACATTCAGAGGTATATTAACTCAAATAATGCATTACGAGAATGTAAACAAAAAACTATTAGAGACTGCTGCCAAAATGTTACAATCATTTTTCAAAGAAATGTTTCAAAACTTTGTACATGTGTTGTCGTGGTTACAACTATAAATAAAAATGTATTTTATCTATTTTCAGGTTCCAAGCCGCCATCAAGAAGTACGGAGTGCCTGAAGAAGAAATCTTCCAAACTGCTGATCTGTTCGAGAGGCGTAACATTCCTCAAGTCACACTCTGCCTGTACGCTTTGGGCAGGATTGTAAGTATCTTCCTAACACTGGACGTTCGTATGTCGATTTCCTTCATGATGTTTAATTTCTTTGTGTTACTTTTCCAGACTCAAAAGCACCCAGAATGGACTGGTCCTCAATTAGGACCCAAGATGGCGGAGAAGAACGAACGTACCTTCACTGAGGAGCAGTTGAGGGCTCACGAGAGCGAACTGAACCTGCAAATGGGCTTCAACAAGGGAGCGTCTCAGTCCGGACACGGCGGTTTCGGCAACACCCGTCACATGTAAATCATCAACATCTCAACTCTACTCTCCTACATGCTTGCCAATGAGACCAACCGAACTATTCGGTGTGAAACAGTATTTTTATGTATGTCAAATGAAGGTCGAAATTACATGATTTGTATTCTCTTCTAAGTCAATGTCTGCAGTGCTTAACAACGTCAAAGATTGTGTGATAGTTATAAATTATTACTTAATTAGTAGGTACCTAATGTAACTCCTAACTGCGCTATTTTTGTTAAGTATTTTTTTACCAATATTTAATTGTAAATATTTAACTTTTATCTAATAAATATCGTTTATAAGTATCGGTTTTGTTTTAATAGTAACTGGACCTTTATTATGTGAAAGAACAGAGTAAGTATGACTTTACAAATTATAGAGAGTACTAAAGAATATAGGAATATACTTAAAAGATCATGGAAAAAAGCTGCAACTCGAAGGGGAATATAATAATGATGACTTGAAATCAGAACAGCCAGTTACTGGCTGGTACAAGTCAGTGCCTGACATGCACCTGCAGGATAAAATCAAAGTCAAACGAAACTTAAAAGAAATAGGTTGAACAAAAGATTATAACGATATCTAAACCTAACCAAGACATTGTGTGTGGTGTGTGACTGAGAATGATAAAACTCAGGAATCCATTTGTAATATTCCGATAGTGGAAAGGATAATGATTAATTGGTCGCTACAACACATGCGTCTCTATAAGGGATTAGAGTATAATCGACACGCTGACCCAGTGTGGCAGATATCACAGAACAGATAACAATTCTATGGTAGAGGTCATGCCGATTTCCTCAAGATGTTTTCTTTCACGGTTATAAAAGCAATGATAATGCAATAAATTACTCAAAGTAAAGTCTAGTAAAGATCTTCGTGGGTTCGAACCTACATTAAGCTAGTTGACGTATTTCAAATTTAATAGCGTCTTATCTTCGTTAATTTTGGTTCACATAACAAAGGCTCAATATTTTTTGATAACACCTAACCGTCGGAAAAAAATGTTTTTTTTTTTTGGTACATTAGCCTGTCATAATTCGAAACCATAAATCTTGTACCTCTGGGCTATCACTAATAATGTAAGTTGTTGAAAGGATGATATTACTAAATCTAATTCAGGTTTTTGGACCACTGGTATTTGTCTGTCATTGAAAGAGCAAACGAGATAGTTTACTATGTGTTACAATTTAATAGTGAAGAGTTTCAGCCTTTTCTGACATCTTTATGACTTGTTATGAATTATTACTCAAAATCCAATTCATCACAGGAACTGCACATGTGCCAAATTTCTTAGTTGACAGGTTGCAGAATTATTGGGTTACAAATCTACTTAAATAAAAATGAAATGCTCTTGGTTGGTAAGTGCATCACCTGAGGACGCGTTGGATTTATAGGAATGTGGCTTATTTTTAAGGTTCCATATTCAAACGGATAAAACAGGATCATACTACTAAAACTTCGCTATCCGTCCGTCTGTATGTCTGTCTGTCTGTCACCAGGCTGTATAGCATAAACCTTGATAGTTAGACACTTGATTTCACAGAATTTGATCTGTTGTTATCGGGTCAGCAAGTAATACAAAATATTGATTTCGTGCATTTGCATTCCAATGTTCAATTAGGATTAGGGTCAACTACATAAGTGCCATGTTTCAGAAGACCTGATAGGTTCTATTTTTTTAAGCATTCTATTTTTCAGTTTATTATAACGCAATCAATCAATTTTATTACATTCTATCTCGGTGGTAAACGACCCCAAATTGACCCCTTTGCTGGGACATGTCATGCATTGTTACTCGTATTTTCATACTCTTTAGATTATCCCTATAAAAAAATGACACATTTTAACGTGGGAAATTAAATTGAAGTGAATATTGAAAGAAGTCCTCTGTTTTATCGATGTTTTAATATTATCAGATGGGTCAGCAAACTGTAGGGAACTTTATCAGTATTATGTACGTTATCAATCAATTGATCATTATTGCCCATAATCCAACTTATCAATATGAAAACATTGAATGACACTTTCGTACAATATTTTCGTACAGAGTTAGATAAGAGAAAGCCAAACTCTAGATAGAGAAACATTTTCGAATGAATAAGTGGGTCTAGGGAGTCTAAAGAAAAGTGGTAAAATGCGATAATCTATTCCATTACCCAAGCAGTATTGTTCAGATTCATGGGTTGGCAATTTTTTATCAATAAGTTGAATTACTCTAAAGAGCCATCATATAGAGATTCGATAATTAACGTATTTTTCTTTTGCATTATCAATGAATATTTACCAAGATAACTATTGTGATATAAATTGTGACGTATTTGTTAGCAATTTTAACAGCATAGTATGGGATCCGTCACGTAAACAAAAATTCCAGTTATTCAAGTTAGATTTAAAAAAAATATTCGACCCGTTTTTTAATACGGGCTGTGATCATCATCATCATCTGCCTAGCCTTTTCCCAACTATATAAGGGTCGGCTATCAGTCAAACCGGATGCAGTTGAATATCAGTATTTTACATGGAGCGACTGCATAACGGGCAGTTAACACGGGCTGTGATACGGGTCGAATATTTTTTGAAAATCTAACTGAGTGAATAATTAGATTTTTTTTTGACAAATAGCCAGTTCTGCTGTTGATGTGATTGGACAAGTACCAGAAGAAGAAGTCGGAATTCAAGAAAATATAATAATATGTTTGTCAAACTTTCGAAACGGAATGTCTTAATACTTGGATGTTCCATTTATTCATCTCAATCTTAGTCTAAGACTGTGCCAGATAGTTAAAGATGTGTATTTCTACATTTTAATAATACATTAAAGTGATGTCAGATTTGTGGTTTCTAAACTAATTTCCAACGGATCGTTAATTTATGAAGCTTTTCACCCGGCAGCTATTTTTCGAGTGCAAATATGTGTTTTCGTTTTTCTTTCACTCATATCAATTGTGACAGCTTTAGGATGTTGACACAGACTGGGATTAAAATCTACAAATGTAGTAGTCTAGTTTTTACCAGTGGATATAATAACAGCCCCAGATCTACGATATTTATTTTACTAGCTGTGGCTTCACCCCTGCTGCTCAGTTCCTATTGATCGTAGTGTGATGTTCTGTGAGCCTATATCCTTTCTTGATTAAAAGACTGTCTGTCACAAAAACATTTTTTAATTTCGTAAATTAGTACAATGGTCTGAGATTAACGCGTTCAACCAAACAAACAGTCGGTTAATCATGAAATGAGTCCCGGGTGGGACAGGAGGGACTGTCAGACTTGTTCTGATTAAAATCTACGGCGATCCTTCAATATCCCTTTTCGTTACAGGTCACAGGTTACCTGATGATGATGACTTTGTAATTTGTATTGCAGTTGAAAAACTATCAATTTCTTTGTAAATTGAAAGCTTAGTTTTATACTTTTTCAAAATACGCTCCATTGCACACTATGTGCGTGTCTTTTATCTGCCTGATTGTTTATGCATTATTTTCGTCTCTTGAAATCTGTTTTTTTTTGTTCGCAACTCCCAGTAAAATCGAGAAAAATACGCTAACCCATAGAATTTTCTACGAAATCCCGCAGTCCAATGTCACACTTCGCAATATAATTTACGACGCTACGCCAGCGCTGCGCTATTTAAATTATTGTTATTTTAACTCAAAGACACTGAGTTCGTTCAACCTATTCATTCTTAAAATTATATGTAGACATTGTGTTATGTTGTGTTCATCTTCAGCAAATACTTTGTTTACAGAAATAACAACTCCATAGTTTCATACATTGTATATTTGTGGATTCGCAATGTTGCAAAGTGGATGGGAATGGGTTTCGAACTTAGAAGTGAAATTTGGGGAGACTCGGGCCAGGAGAAGGAAAGTCTAATATGCTTAAAAACACATGAGAAGCCATTTCAAGCTCCTTTAAAGAAATTCTAAGCCTTCAATTCGCGATTTTCTTCATCAGTGTGAGCCGCTATGGAGAGCAAAGGAGGACTGAAGTATTCTAAGATTTTCATAAAGAAAAGAATGAAAAAGTGAGGTCACGGTTAGTTTTAGCTTGGAAACAGTTAATGAAGCAAGCCAAGAAACTGGAGGATGTTGTGACAGACGATAATATGACAGTCAATGACAACGAAATCACAGAGGATACGATACCTAATGACTGGAAATTACGAATAATTACTGAGAACAGTAGCTGTGATTGGCAGTTTTATAGAACTGTAATCGTAGACAAACTGTATTAAATAAAACATAAAGCAATATGAAGAAAAGCGATAACAATGTAACATCTGTTTTCAATTGCTGTCTCTGTTCATTTATTTAGATTTAATAAACTCTTCAATTTACTGCAAGCCTAGTCCTCGGTAAGTCATCTGCGGACAGGCGTGCAAACTGCAAAGTTTAAAAGTAAATGATAAATTATAAATGATATTTATTTTGTAAATTGGTTATAAAAAACACTTTTACACGTCATAATCAATATTTTTAAAGCTAGATGAGGCCGGTGTTTCGTACCTGACTACTCTGAGAAGAAACAGCCGAAACAAACTCAGAGGTCACAGTCTCTTTTAAAGTCCAGACATTGTTCAGGTCATACGAGGACCATGTGGGTAGCGTCTTGATATTTGGTTTACCCACGAACATTTATTTGACGGGTTTCTGTGTACATAATTATAATTATAGAACAAATAAATTATAAACTCAGTAAGCTAATGTTCCAGAAAGAGAAGTTCCATCATCCAAGCGTGGGTTCGACGTTACTATGAAGATTGTTTATCTTGATCAGCAGCCAAGATCCGAAGACGCTGTCGGATTTATCCTAGCGACACACGACACCTTGACATTACGTATTATATTCGTAGACTAATTACTTATAATTACAAGACATTACCTCAAGGCCAAGGAAATACGCCAGTAACACGCCAAAATTCTAGCTAAAGTGTGATAATTACAAAGTATGAACAATGTTTCGACTTTAGGGTAATTTGGCAGAAGTTCAACTTTCAAATAGTTCGTATATAAAAAGCATGTTGTGTAAAAAGAAGGACTTTACATTTACCAGGAAATTCTCTTGACAACAGTACTTACGATTTTAATGTTTTCTATATTTATATTCGTCACTAGCTTGGTGCAAGTAAGACTTGCCAACAATGTCATATTATTATCTTTGCCCTACATGGGTATTAATTTTCTTCTCCCAACAGAACACAAAAAAATATAAATTTTATTAATATTCAATAAGTATTAGCAAGACTGTATAAAGGAAGATAATAATGTAAAGCAAGACGGCATCAGTGTTCATAAATATGTGTGGAAATTGGTTGTCATAGTGCCTATCACACAATTTTGGAATTTAGAATTTGCCAAGAGGTCTAACCAAGAGACTATTAAAAAGATAATAAATATTCAGAAACTGGTTGGTTTTGCAAAGTCAGATATTATTGCATAATAGACAAGCCAAGTGGAAATTGGTCAATACGAGTCTACTGGTCGTATCGGTTTTAAAGTGGTCTTTTTAAACTATAAAGGTGACAAACAAGTGTACGGGCCGCCTGATGGAAAGCGGTCACCGTGTCCTATAACGATTATTGTTACTAACAAAATGGACTTGTTCTGAATTAAATTTATTTATTATTATTAGTACAGCGTGCAGCATTAAAGGAATCATCTGCGCGTTTTGTATCGGTTTCATGAATGTAGGAAGATGCGTTGTTAAAGGGACAACGTTCATTGAAAACGTGTATCTTCAAGAACTGGCTCAGTATCGTCTATTTCAATGTGAAATCTCCTTTAGCGCCCCTATTCAACCATGTTTTATACGATACTAAAATTTCCTGCATTACTGAATTGAAATAGCAAATATTGAGAAGCATTTTATTGCATGGAACTACGTCAGGCCTTTTTATTTATAGGAAAATTGATTTGGTTAAAGCATTTGACACGAACAAACACAATAGTCTTATTCATACTGAAGTAAAGCATAAAAGATTTTAACGAGAATTATGCTAATATATTACAGTAAGTACCTACTTAATAATAAGAACTGTCTGTGTCTTGAATAGCCAAGAGAACTGTTTTGTGTATTTCCAGAAATTTTCATTCATGAGAATTCTTTAGCTCCACTGTTTCTTGTGAAGACTTTTGGTTTTCAGAAGTATAGTATTTAATGTCCTGAAAATGCCCCTGCTTTTTTCTAATACAGTATTTATACTCGTAATTTTTGGCACGCAAGCAGATCAAATGCTAGCACGTTCAACGATTACCTTATCGCTTATGGTATGATCAGTACTATTATTTCACAACGACCTCCTCTAGATATCTAGTGCCCGTGTAACTGGTACTACGTGTTGTACACTAGTGGTTGACTAAACTGCGCCGATTGCATCCCACTTACGGGTCAAAGTCGTTCAGCGACCGCGAGGACAACATCAAGAATTATTATAAAACTGTTAAGAAATCTTACAGACAAAAATAAACTTAAAATCATGAGAACTGAGCTGGTGTATCTAGATCGTGGGTTGAAGGTTGTTTATGAGTTGTAAACTAATGTATCGTGATGACATTCTGGTTAGAGAATATCAAATAAAAATCATTTATGACTTTCTCTTTTTTTTTCTTCATCGTTTATTTTGTTTTTGTCCCACGCATCTTGTTGCGTTGCTAGATGACTTGTTTGTCCCTTTACATCATCTACAGCATGGGGTCAAACGTTTTTTATGTCGATGTATATTTAATTTTAAACTTCGCTAGACGGTACATTGTCTGAAGGGAATGTATGACACATAACAAAAACTTCTCTAGATTAGCATGAAAGTCTTGTTAAATGTTCACATCGTTCAGCAGCTGTTGGCTATGTCTTATTTGTTTTTAAGATTTGTTGAATAAGAACATACTTTCTGTTATAATTATTTTTGAAAGCTCTTCGGTCGTTCAAGGCTGGATCATATCTGTACTATTTTTTGCTAGCGGTTTTGCCTGCGTGTACGTCGTAAATAGTAACAAACACGCATCCACCCATACTCACAAACGAGTTAGAAGACAACTTGTAAGAAAATAAGGTCGCTAAAGCAATCATTTAAATCGTAGTGTTTACAATATTTTCATACTATTTCATTCAAGCGTTTTTTACAACGCGCTTTACTGATATAATATCATTATTAATGGATGTTCTCATAAGATAACGGTTTATGTCATCGGTATGTTATGATATAAGATTTACTTACTTGGCGATATCATCACAATGTCTATGAGAAACTAAGTTGCATCATTGAGTTTTTTTGTAATAGGTATCCCATGCATGTGATTTAACAAGTGATATAATTTTATGAAAATATGGTCGGTCGTCAATAACAAAATCATGCAATTAAGGGCATGTTAATGGATTTATCATTTCAAATCTAAACACTATAGATTACAATAATCTAGACGCCGTAATAAGCAGAGTTCAAGGTGATCAAGCAGAAGCAATAGTATCACAACATTGTGACACATTTGCGATTAATATACCCAGCAGTGTGATCAATATTTAGCAATTACATAGGGTTGCGCAAACGTAAGAGTAAAGAGCAAATTATAAAGCAAATCATCGTACGATCAGCACGGGCACCACAAGAGGGTTTGCCAGTATATGTGTTGCAAGGTTGTGCAAAGAACTTGAACGAAAAGCATCGCGCGATCAACTGTGACAAAATCAGACACGTAACCTCTTTCGATTCTATAGATACACATGAAAACGTTATATTGAATATGTCTGATTATGTATCAAAAATAGATGTCCTACATTTTTCTATGCTAAATGCATCATTCTCAGAAGGACCTGATGCAGGTCTGGACTTTATTATTGTAGTGTGAAACACAGACGATAATTAAAGAACATGATATATGGATAGTGTTGCAAATCTAACAGACGATGTCATTGATAGAAAGAAATTGACAAACGTTATTATATTATAAGTTCATAGAAAATACATTCACAACCGAAAAATTCAATAGCCAATATTATTATAACATTATGTCTTCAAAGGTACACACGATTACCAAACGCTCGCCGTGTCGAAGAAGAGGGAATCGATGTTACGGAACGAATGTAACACTTACTACTTACTACACGTAAGGTCTTAATTGCCAGTCAACTAGTCTATTTAACCTGAACTAGTTATGTTCATGTCTTTGAGGAAATCGTCTTGATTTCCTTGATTATTGCAGTACTAGCAATAGCTTCCCTGGCTGATGTTTCAGTGGTATCTTTACGGGAAACTTCTTAATAGGGTTAATTAATTGGGTCTTCGGCTAAAATTTCCTCTTTATCTGCCCTTAAATGCTGCACTTATTCAATGCTTTTTCTTCACCTTTCAAAACGAATGCACCTATAATCGTTTCTATATTATTTCATTATCAAACATTGCTTCATCATTCTCGCGTCTGTGACATAACTGGGTCCTAATTGACAAAAAGGCAATCTTACAAATTTTATATGCATTATTAGCAATATTAACTTGAGCAACGATAAGTTTAAGCTTTATTTACATAGTTAACAATTGCGTATAGCCCCCCTCCTCGTGGCACTGTTGAGGCATGTGGAGACCCACAGAGCGGGGCCTTAGTATCACACCACCACCTCGAGCTGCCTGCTCGGGGCGAACCTGACTATCTTCTACTACCACAACATGCCGAAACAAAACATGCAGTTTAAATTATTTATAGTGACATTAGTGCTCCACTGTACCACCGGAGAATATTTTAAAACGAAACGTAAGTCTTTTTGTATACAGTATATCTATTGCATCGTGCCAATTTATATGATGACCTACATACAGTGTAAAACGTTTTATTTCTGTGATAATCTTAAAGTCCCGGTGCCGGTCTGTGCGTTCCATAATGTTCTGTATTGCATAAAATCGATTATGGATATCATGGAGTGTTACGGCATTTTCTAAGCTATCGAGTGGAAAGATCGCGTCGCGGTGTACTTTATTGTTACTTTTTTATTAGTCCGTGCAATTAGCACTTTTTCTGCAGTTACACTTTCCCGAAGTGACGATTGCAGTTCTTTTGTAACAAAGTGTCCTTATTTTGTTTGTGACGCAAGGTAAAAGTAGTAGTTAATATTGTTTACAATGTGTGGAGCAAGATTTATTTCCACACTACACTAAAACATTGCATTACTGCCAGTTAACGTGATTTCGTCTATCTCGTTGTGTACCAGTTGCGTTTCAGTATGTGGAAAATGTATGTTAGTTTAAAATCTGTGCTTATCATCACGCAAAGAGTTGTCAGACCGTGGATCGCGGGTTAGCTATCGAAGGAATAGGGTAGTTTCTAAACAATACGAGTCTGAAAACTCTTCATCTAGAGGGAGAGACTAATTTAAAGTTAATCCACAAAAACACTGAAAGATTAAAACCTACTTACTGCTTTGTATGTGAGTTTATCCAAATGTTTTCTTGTATTATAGTTCTTATGAGTGTAATATAAATTCCGTGTTATGTAACGAAACATAGGTGAAGCAACAAAGCCATGTTTATCTAAACTACAAACCTATTTAGGATTGAGGGTCTGAGCAGTATATAATGCTTAATATTTCGAACATTTTCGCAGCCTTCTACATTATAAGGTTCAAGATATATTGCTATGTCAATCTTAAGCATCATATTATTAATTATTCACATCTCTGTCAATCAAAGATCTGGTTTCGTGTAGAGCTTTATCAATCGTTGTAACTATGTTTATTGTTTTATAACTAGTTTTTCAATCAAGTTCTACAACTTTTGTTTTGTCTTTTTCCATAGCAACAAAGGTGTCAATAGTAAACCCCTGTTTGCTATGAACCATTGAATCTTCGTAAATGTCATAGTAAAATTGTGAAGTTGTTTGAACTAGATTTAAATTCATGTCAATGTCAAGGCTGGCAGAAAGTAAGAGCTGTTTAGATTGTCCTCTGTTCAACTGGGCTTTTTGACACAATTTCGACATTATATTGAACTTTTGTATGTTTAATTAATTGTGGGCTAATATTTTGTTTGTTTCTGTTAATTTCAGCCGATTTCGTGAAGACATGTTTCATAAGCGATCCAGAATTCAAGGATTGCTCGCGGCAAGCCGTGCAGCAACTGTTCAATGCTCTTGGTCCAGGTAATTATAATTTTTAAAGGCTTTCAATTAATATTCATCAAAGAAAACAACGTAAAAGTTTCATGAATCTTTAGTCCTATCACCTTGTAAGTATTGTTTTTGTTAAAGTTTGCTGTTGCAACAATAGAGTCGTAAAGGTTTGGTTCAGAATGCAGACCGATATTTCAATCTTTCATTTACATTTCGATTTGCATATCTTATCTTGTGCAACTGGTAACCCACCGGTTCTTACTCTTAAAATAGCTAACCTGTCTTGCTCAATCAAAGCATCTGTAAACACAGTCAAGTGGCCGTAGCCCGTAGCTGCAATATATTAGTGAAATTACCAAAACAGACGCAACACTTTTGATTGGTTTGAGTGGAACGTTGTTATTTAGGTACGAATGGTTACCGGTCAGCCAGTCAACTTCGTAAGTAGCTGGCACGCTTTCTGAGTGCCTGGTTCGTTGCACAACTGCGCACAGCTGTTCGTGTTTCGCGCCGCGCGCGATTGTATGCCGCCTATCGGCGCTACGCTCCTAGTACAATGTGCCCCCACGCGTTTGTTAACGTTTGCACTGCGTATTGCCACAAATTATATGCTTAATTACTTTTGTTTCATTAATTAACATTTCTATAACATTAATGAACTATGTATTGTATTCTTACCGGTGTTTTTAAACAATTAATTATTTTAGAGTTTTTAGGCAGAGTCGCTTTAAACTGTAGAGAAACCATAATCCTATACTTATTATGTTTTGACTGTTGCTAATTACCTTCGCCGCATAATCTTTCCCACAAATATAATGAATTATCTACTTAGTGTTGTTAAATAGCTAGCATGATAGTGGGTTGGTAGATTCACAAGCCACTGGGCTAGTCACATAGCCTCAATTACGAAACATTTGTACATAACTTGCGGAAAGCGAAAGCGCTATTTCTTCACCATACTCATGTGACTGCGACGAGGTATCAAATAGTATTTGATATTTACTTTCATTTAATATCTCCTAAAAGAAATGGAAAATTAATAAATTTTCAACAGTATGATTAATTTGTTTTCTATCTACCTGGACAGCTAGCGAGCGACATCTATTTTGAATGTACTGAAACTACTTTTATTTTTCTCTTTAGGTCTTCCAGACATTGGAATGGAGCCTTTAGATCCCCTGAAAATCCCAAAAATCAGGATTTTACAAGGTGACGGTCCTGTGAACGTCAATGCTGCTTTAGATGACGTCACTGTTACAGGATTTGGGAAGACAGAAGTATTGTCAAGCCAGTAAGTATGAACGCTTCGAATTCATTACGCCCTGGTACCTCGGACGACTGTTTGATCGACTAAGTTGAGCAAATTGCAGTAGAGAGTAGCAGTTACTCGTCCGATTGTTCGAGTCGTTGTTCGCGTAGCTCGCAAGTATAATCGATTCATTTCCCCTTTGATTAAACTAATGTTAAATTATTAATTATTGTACGTTTTTGTACCTCGTACCTTTATTATAAAAATGACGAGCCAATCTTGCACAAGGAAAATCTTTTGAAATCCAGAATTTTACATACCTACCAAACTAGAAAAAAATGTAAGGATCTTTTCCATAGCACCCATGTATACCTACCTAATTTTGTTTATAATTTTTCAGAGTGGACAGCAAAACTTACGACTTTCACACAAAAGTTCGAGTTCCCAAAATTAGGATAGAGGGTACTTACGACCTCAAAGGGAAGATTTTGTTGATTCCCTTGGTTGGGCGCGGTGTATGTTGGTTTGAGCCAAGTATGTAAAGAATCATAATTACACACATTTCTTGTCTAACATAATGATGAAAATCGAGCTTCTAATTACAATGAAAATGTTTATATTTCAGCTAATATGACAATTGATATAAAAAGCGATGTCAAGACGTATACTAAAGATGACTACGTGTTCTTCAACGTCACTGGGGCACATGTAAAGTATTCCATTGGAGGGTTACAATTACGCATGAACAATTTATTTGACGGCATTGAGTCGTTGGGTGAGTAAAAACTAAATTATTTGGCTGATACAATTAATTAAATTTTAATGAAGTAAAAGTTTACCTACATTAACAAAAGACTATGAAATAATGTCAGTATTTTTTGGGATGTTTTTATGTTTTCATCATCAAAATGAATGAATAATTTCAAAATATCTGTTTGAGGAAAGACGATTGGAAAATGTGTTCCGTAAAAATCTGATATCCAGGTTTATAAGTCTAATCTTTTTTGAAAATGTTAATTTTTTTTCATACTGCTAAAGCATGAGGCTTCGTTAAAATAGGTTCAGTTATTTCACAAAAAGTTTTGAAAGTTTATAAGACTCATTTTTTGGACATATAACGCCCTCTACATTTCAACTCTGTAGTTTAAAAGCGCCATCTGTTATCAAGTAGTGATGGTAACAGCGTATAGTTGCTAGAATTTCTATTCGCCGACAGATGGCGCTGGTACGTCGACCTTGTGTTATGTCGTTTCTGGCTCCGTCATTGTATGGTGCCCTGGTACTAACGTGTTACAAATTGCAACGTTGAGACGTTTCGACGTCGCTGTACGTTTGACAACCGCTCAATCGCTGTTGCCAATTTTATTCGCAAATCCTCTTTGAGATCTCATACAAATTAAAAAGTCATATTTTTTGTTTATTTTTGTACACTAAATGAAGATAAACCACGGATAAATTAGAATTTAGCCGTAAAAGGCTTAAATGTATACAGACACAGCTATCCAGAGGAAATAATTAAATCTTCGCAAATTATTTTGCACAGTCGAATCGGTAACCTTGACGCATAGTTTCATAACATTACAATAGATGGCGGTTGCTGTACTATTATTAGTTATTACCAGTTAAATATTGCGTTGTTATTAAATAATTATTTTGTTATTCTGTTGCTGAATGAAGATCATAAAACCTAAAATGTTTCTTTCTTTTTCAGAGGAGAGTACCAACGCCTATTTGAATGCAAATTGGCGACCAGTGTCCGAATCTTTACGACCAATATTATCAAAGACTATAGAAGACATTTTACTTGGTTTCTTGCAAAGATTGTTCAACAATTTACCAGGAGATTTCATGATTGGAGACGTCAAAATTGACTCGTCAAGTAAAAATACGGTTAAAAAAGTTTAGTTACCAATAGTTATTAACGTAGTTTTAAGATACAAATAATTATTTAAAAACGATTACTTAGTTCATTAGGATTAACTCATAAAACCGTCTTTTGACATAATTGTTTTTACGATAATTCATTAAGTACCTACTGCCTATCTACTCACCTTGATGTGAAATAATGAATGCAAAATGAGAGCTTGCGTTTGTATATTTTTACTTTTTCAAATGAACAAACAATTTTATATTCTATGAAAAAAGTTACTATCGAATATTGTCAAAGAATAAAAAACTGATGATAAATTGGTTGTAAATAAAATGAAATTGTAGAATAGACGCATGAAGTTACCTTGACTGAAAAACGGTTGTGTTGTGTAAATATTGAAAACTATAAAACACATTGAGTGCATTTTTATTTTTAACCTCCTCATTAGTGAAACAATTATCAAATCCTTATATTTTACGAAAATATAGATAAACAAATCGTTAGGTTGCTGTAGTGAAATTTGACACCGTGCCAAAACACGGAGTTTTATGAAACCACACTTTGTTTACACACCTGTTATTTTCAGGTAGCTAGGCTAAGGTTAGGATTAGTCATCGTTCCGTTTTTACAGCATCATGAAAATGAGCGCCATAAAATCGAAGTATCATTAATTTTAAAACTTTTCCTTGGATGAGCTTCCATGGATGGATTTCCATGGAAAATTCACAAAACAAAATAGATAGGTATGTACGGAGTAACTGAATTATTATTTCACGGTACATTTAATTTCTTACCCTATATTTTTTAGTTTATACTGCTGCATTATGAATTTTGATAGAATAATTAATATAAATACTAAATTATCCCTTTAATTGTAATTAAAATACAATGATTGCAACTAAAAATTAAATTGATCGATTGGCTTTAACCAAAAAAATATTGGCAACATAAAAACAACATATCGCTTACCTGCCAAATAGGACGTCCAGGCATTTTGAAAAACAAGGATTTCCAAAAACTGTCACTAATGTACACAAAATCACACACGTGCACGTTTCGCGCGGGGGTCACTAGATGGCTCTCTCACCAAAGTTGAGAACAAAATAAGCGTTACTCGCTTCTATAACCTGTTTTATACGCCAGCAAATCTCTATCGATGTAAATACCAGTGCGAAGAAACACGACGCAGAAACGCGGGAACGATCGACAGAAATATCCCCTTACGTGGCCAGTACTGATTATTGTGGAATTTCTTTGAAATATATGTATATAAGCTAATATAATAATTCACGTCAATGAAATGATGATGAAATGAAATGATGTTTATTTATGCAAGTAGGTTATATAAACACTTTTACACGTCTTTTTATAAAACTAGAAGAGGCCGGTGTTTCGTACCTGACTACTCTGAGAAGAAACAGCCGAAACAAACTCAGAGGTCACAGTCTCTTTTAAAGTCCAGACAATAAAAATGTAGAAAAGATTATACGAGGACCATGAAGGTCGATGTCTGAAATGGTCTTTTGATTTTTTTAATGTCCATGGTCCATACTTTCCAGATGTATAAATAGCACTGTTTTATTACTTGAATAGATAAATTACTATGTTTTAAACCAGGCCACTCTGTTTCTTAGAATAAACATCGTTTATTTTATAGTTTTCTGAAGCTTATTTACTACATTTGCAAATAAACTCACACCTACCTATAATTGCATGAGAAAGGGGCCTAATATAAATCAAGAGGACTTAAACTTAAGAAAGAGAGTTTATAAAACTGCCGGAAGAGGAAAAAAACCACCACAGAACAAAAACAAAAATATTTTCTTATTTTCTTAATTTCAGCTGGATACAAATAATTATGTTAACAATGGCTGGTATAATTATATTTTTTCACAACTCTAAACGTTCTTTCGTTAGCATGCTGTCTTAACTGAAATCTGTTAAATTGTGACTCAAGCGATCAACACGTGCCCGAAGATTTATTAATAGAAAGAAAAGTTTATTTTTGTAATAAGGCTGGTCTCAAATCCAGATTTCTCTGAGTCGATGGATAAACAGTTGTCCGATTCATGTAATAATGGCAACCTGTTACTTTCACAAATAATACTGCTATTGAAAATACAAAGGTTTATGCAGTTGTTTAAAATTGTTATTCGAAAAAAAGTAGTTGTTTATTCGCAATGATTATCGGACAACAAAACAGAGTTTATTTGCAGCCTAAACTGAAATGAGGTTGAAATTTTTCACACTTGCTTTTAAGCAATCTGATTCATTATAATATTTGAATCTCATTGAAGTGCTAGGTGTTAAAAATCATTGGTAAACTATGATGTAGGTAGTATTGCTGTAGCGCAAGAAAATTAAATCAATAGCAAAACACATAATTAAATATTAATATTATTAAGACATGCGAGTTTTAAATCATATTTCATCATAGTACAATATTGTATTTAAGATAAAATGTACCTACTCATTTATACAAAACTCCAAACAACTTTTGTAGCAAAAATTCTTATCCAATTTTTCCAAAGGTTTAAAAGAGTTAATAGTATTCATCATGGGTGTAATCGTAATAGCACCAACCATTCATCCTCAAATATTTGACTTAAACTCTACTATTTCATATTCATAAATAATAAACAGTACTAATATTTTGCATACAATATCCAATTTCATTTTGACGTTTCATCAATGTGTTGGTGAAGTAAGTATAAAAAACGCGGCAGTGTGCGGTCTTGTCCTCCATAATTATCAGTCATCGATGCATTTATGTTGCACGGCCGTATTATGCGGTTTGGTGCATCGAACTACTTCTTTATTCTGCATTCCTTGTACATGGAGTTCCTGGTAAGAAAATTTGTTGCAGCATCTTACTGCAGTTCATTTATATTGCACTCAATTTTTCAATGCGATGCGTCAGGCTCATACGCAAAGATCGAGAAACACATTCGATTCGGATAGACCTAATTTACTCTCGTTATTAGGATTGCATTGATTGAAAAAGAATAGACAAATAATCCTTGATAACCAAAGTTTTTTGAACCACCTATAAACTTCCTGAAAATAAAATAGTGAAGATATAGATTCAATATGCTTAGATTTTATGATTATAATATATCTATCTAAGAAGTTATGTTACACAATAGGATGCATTCTACTACCATCTGTAGAGGTTATATCAGGAAGGCTACATTAGATTTTTGTATGAAAATTTCGTTGTTTTATGTTAAATCGTCATAAATTGCAAGAAATACGCATCAAAAACGCATGAATGCAAAAATGACAACTAGACACGCATAAAGGCAAAAACAACGGATGAAGGTCGGTCCGGTGAATGACCGAGAGATGCGCATTGACCCAGAGAAGGGTGCTCGAAGGGGATAGGGCCCCTTTGGTGTCGCTCACAAAAGGAACGAGCACCAGGGTAACATGAACGCTAGAAGGTTAAGCTGCATACATGCACTTTGCACCGAATGAGCGTGACGTCATTCAGTTCGTGCTGCATTGTTTACCGCTGCATTGCAATTCTGTAATGTAATCATTCATTTACTAGCGTTGTTGTATCTCTCACACTTTATGCGAACATTGGCGTGTTTAAAATGTAAAATATTAGTGGTTTAATTAATGAATATTCCTCTAAAATATATATCTTATATCATAAAATAAACACATCGGCACAATTAAATAAATTTCACAAAATGTGTACTCTAAACTAAAAATTCTATTTAAATTTTTAGTAGCCAATACAAGTAAAAAGTGGCAATTAAAATAAAACACGTAATTATCCGGGACGCAACAAGGTCACCCTATTTTAGCGCTGCATTTTCCTTGAACTAATTTTTCCAATTTTCTAACATTCGGTCTCGATACAAGATTGAATTCATATCTTTGTTTCATTGAGTAAAATCTTTTGAAACAGAAATCCAAGATATTTTTAACAAAGTGATGATTGAACAATGTTTGACGTGTTTGTCCTTACGTCCCACCCTCTTGGGGTTATTATTGAGAAGCATGATAAATTCGTATCGTTAACGAGACTGTTCGTTTAGTCAGTAAACTGAAATAGGTCGTACTTTTGAACGGTTCAAGGTGGTATGGGAACAGGAATAGCCTGTGAGTAAACTGCTTTAAATAAATCCCATCCCACAGATGTCGTTCGACGCTTCGCTTGCTCATCTATCGGGTTCATTTTTTTTGGGTAACACAACCTTATTGCTGTTTAAACTTAAATATAAGAGATGATAAAATAATAATTATTTTATCAAAATAATACTGATATTATTATTTCAGAATAATTCAGATAAATCTTACCTCCTGTTAATTTATTTGTTAATAGGTACTCCGGGCTTCGATGTTTTATCAACAGTAGGTACTATGATAAGGAAATAATATAATATAGTCTAGATTTTTATCCGGCCTAAGTTAAGATGAAAACGTGATGACTAGGTTTTATTAGCGAAGTAAAAAATTCTTTTTTTCTGAGTCAGTAGCCTCTTTTACGAAGTTATTTCGTTTTGTATCACCGACTTGGCAGAGGTGGTAAATGTGTTTGCCAGTAATATTTTTGTATTCTGGATGTTCGTAGAAAATACATTTTTTCTGATATTTTATGGCTCTCTAAATAACTACTTTTTTTTTTTAATAAAAAAAAGTGCAAAATTTATCAAACTGAGCAGAATCAAACGGATGAGTTTTACAACTGACTTTTTACTTTTTGGAAACTCACTAAAATGAAAGTGGACAAAAAATACCTATGGAAAGTTCAAGAGATCTATCCAGAAAAGTTTATTCTAAAATGTAACAAATAAATCAATTTGAACTCCATGTTAAAGTAAATAAGTATTTCAAAAGCATAATATTCCAGAAATTACTACTCGGATTGACTCCTTGGTAATAAAAGAGGTCAACCGTCAAGAATGACAAGGCGAACGGGGCGCCAAGAATGGCATGTTTGGAACGTAAGTGGAGAATCTGGAGCAGGCAGTTACGATCGCCATGTACTAGGACAACAGAAAGACGCAGTAGTTGTAAGCTATCAACGAATTCAAAGCATTTACTGCTCCCTCGCGGCGAGTAGCAGAACTTTACTGTATGACGTCAGATTTTAACTGCGTTTGTTGATCATAGATGGCGCTGAATGTAGATTAGTCTACGAGAAACGTAATTGTGGAGCTACTGGTTGTTAACAATAGGAATGTTGACACAATAGTTTAGTGCGCAAGAGTATTTTAATATGAAGTTCTGCCTTCGTTGATCAAAATCCTGGACAATTTACTATTTTTACAGTGTTCAGACCGTTTGTTTCAACCAATTTCCTTGTTATAGATTAGGACTAGAACCGTACCTAGCTCAAATCAGAACTAGACTGATAACAACAATTCATTATCACGGTGGGTGTGTACGTCTTTATCAATTCTGTCTTAGATTTTAACAAAATTCCTCTAGCAAATTACACTAGCTGTTTCATGTTAACCTATTGCTTCTGCTACGACTGCTACGATTCTTGCTGCTACGATAATGATGACCATTGAAGTGTCGTAGGTCGTAGCGCTACGCCTACGTCATGAGTCATAATTGCTACAGTATTTGATAACAACATCAACAAATTACAAATCTAATTAGTTTGAGCTAGAGTTTTGAAAAATGATTGACACGTATTCTTTCTTTTGTTGAATCAATGCATTTTTACAAAGATATAACGCGTAAAAAACGGTCAGCAGCAAGTAAAACTGTGTTTGTTTGTGACGTTTTGTCAATTTTAAAAGTGTCGTTTCTTCATCAATTTTGGTTTACGTGTCAAAAGAAAAAATACGTGCCAAATATTTTTTGATAATCTATCTGATGGATTAATTCGATTTTTTCAGAAAATAACTTATTGGTTTATCTGACGTTTGATTAAATGGAGGGATAGTGATAAGGACAAGGAAAACACATAAATAACAATGATTGATTGTGATTTCTTGATTAAGGATTGGTCAAATCAAAGAGCGCGCGCTATTTATCAATGAGCGCGCGCCGTAGTAGAATTTAGCCTTGATGGTAGTTACTCTTGTTGAGTTCTGTCCGTGGACAAGCCTCTATTTCTCTCTCTCCTGTAATTTGTATGGTGTACATAATAAAGAGTATTCTATTCTATTCAACTCCTGATAAAATTGCTTCCTTTAAAATCTAAAATCAAGATTTTAAAGGAATTCGGGGAATTATTGAATTTGAAATAAAACAAAAGCTTCTTTGAAATAATTTAACTAGCAGAAAAATATTTACATAAAATTTTAAATTAAATGAGTGTGTTAAATAGTTACAAGAAAAATAACCTAATGAGATCCATCCATTACAGGAAAAGTTTTCAGTGCTTAAAAATAAAGGGTAAAAGCACGAATATTTTTAAGACTTACCATTGTTCTTACTTTTACAGGAATGTACACAAATGTAATAATAATAATACTAGATATTTGGTATAATTATTGCACACTAATAGAAAGTATAACTTTCATTAATTAACACAGAAATATAATAATGAGACTTGAATTGATCGCACATTTAACAGCATCGCAAGCGTCGTACGCGCCGAAAAAAATTCATTGTTTGAAAAAATTTGAAATTGGAAAATGCTATCAGCATCTGAATAGTGCTGATGACGTCATAATGTCATATAATGGGCGCGTGCGGTGCATACGGTGCTGAAATATGTGCGACAACCTTTAACTGGCGAATCGAGTGTTTACTCCAGATATTCACCTCTGCCATACCCTTAGGGGATTACAGGCGTGATGTTATGTTATATAATAATGTATTCTACTAACATTAAATTAATAAGCTTATTGCTTGAGACACGTAGATTAATTTATTTACAAGGGTTTTAAAACTTAACGTATTTTGTTAAGTTAGTTATATTTTTTAATCCTACAAAATTTTATGAGCATGGGGTGTCTGTTTCGTGTTTTCCGGATTAGGAGTAACTTCAGAAAAAATATATAAAACTGTATATGTTGAAAACCTTATCTGCCAGATAAGTTAATATCCAGAGCATATCCGGAAACTAACAGGCCATGCATGTGTATTTTGTAATTTATTTACATAAATTAATTCTAGTTTCAATTTAACGCATTCCTTTAGCATACTACGTTAAAAGCTGGGACGAAATAACAGTAGGGTTTGTAATATTTAGAAAATATAAGGTACAAATATTAAATAACGCATCATGCAGTTGAATTCTTAACTTTTGGCACTAAGACAAAAGTTGCAAATTGCTTACACGATTAATGTCTGTCATAGTCGAGATATCGATAATTTTACACTAACTCATCGTAATCATTGAAACTTTGATCCATAATTTCGAATGATGGCGAGGATTTTTTCTGGCACGCCACTTCTTTTTGTGCGAGCAATCTGTCACATTCCGTCAAACGACCATGAAGTACGTCATAAACACGAGTCATTGAAGCCACCTTCTCCTTGCAAGACGGGTCAGTTTCTATAGCGAAGAGTCGGGAATCCAGCAGCTTTATCGCAGCCACGATGTAATTCCGTAATGTCTTCGTCTTGTGTTCAGCGCTGATCCGTTCTAGAAAGGCGCAGACCTGGCTTTCTCCACAAAGAAGTACGTCTACATCGTAAGCTAATGGAGAATGTTGTCTATGCAGGAAAGCGATCAACCTCTTCGCATATCGACGGTAAGTTCTATACGCCTTACGCTTCCTAGCTCCTAGCGTCCTGCCCATAGTCATTGACTTCTTCATATCATCAATTACAGCTTTGTATCCAGCATCGATTTTCGAATCGAATATGTCTCGTAAGCGAGTTTCGACTGGTTGGAGCTCGTATGGGGCTGGTGATGGTGGAAGGGAGGGGGAGGAAGGGGGTGGGGAGGGTGGCAGCGGGTTCTGTGTGTTTTCTTCTTCACTGCACTGTGAAGACTCGCTTGAAGCTCTTCGGGCTACTGGACTGGCCTCCGGTTCGGGGTAAGGCCGCGGTCGTTTTCTAGTCTTCTGGACTCGCGCAGGTCTTGGTGCTGTCCTAGCATTGTAAGCAGTCAGAACATTAGCATCTTGTTCAGTAAGTGGACGAGCACGTTGGGTAGCAGCTAGTGGTATGATCCGTATTTTCACTAGACCATAACTTTGGTGTATTTTCGCTCTAATTCGAGGGTCTTCGTAGTCCGAACCCCAAAGATCTCTAATAGCTGATTCTTTGAGGTATCTTACTTGGCAAAGTTCTCCATTAAAAAAACGTTTTCTTTGTTGTTCATTGAGGGCATCTCTTTCAGCTCCAGTGAGACCATGAATCTTAGTGAGATGGTCTGGTAACTTGCCATAGGTGAATCGTGCGCAGTTTTCTATAGGGCATGGAATGTTTGCATGGTTTTGTTTCTTGGTGCGCGGGACTGTAGTCGTAGGTCGAGCGGCCATTGTGTCAATCTGGAACAAATTGAAGGGGTATTTAATTAACTGATTAATGAGCTAATCAATCATCAGAATGATATTTTGTTTTGATGGGATGATTCCTTATTTCATTCAGAATGCATGTATAATAAAAATAAACAATCATGAGTTTGATTTACAGTTAATTTTAAACCAACTTCAAAAAAAGGAAGAGGTATTTAACTTAACGAATTCTTTTTCCACTAAGATTTATTGGTAGTAAGTTCGGGATTAAGTCGATAAACTTCCAAATAACCGACATGTTGATGCTTTTTTTTTTTTTTTTTTTTAGGTGGTAAAATCATCAAATGAGTCCTCCCGCCCTGGGTGGGGCGGAAGGGACTGTCAGACTCTTACTGACTAAAATCCACCCGTGTTCCTTCGGATGCCCTGTACGTTCCAGGGCCGCGGTAACCTGGGTTAAGAAAAAACCCGCGACCCCAGCAGGCATTTGGCGCGAAACACGACGCGCCACCAACCCGGGCTTGGTCCTCGGTCGGACGGCGAGCCACCCATTACTCACCGTCCGCAAGCCCGCTCCGCCGCTGTGCCCTCTGCTGATCAGAGGGACACGCGTTGGAGCGTCCACACGACAGGCTATTCGCATACGGGCAAAGAGACTCCTTAAAGAAGAGTTTTTGCCCGCATCCCAGGGTGCACCGGCCCGAAAAACTGGTCTTCCCCCCGGACGTATCCGAGAGGGAACTCCAGTCCACGGGCGCACGTGGAGGTTTCCTGCCTTAGCACCCCGACATGTTGATGCTAGATACCTTTTAACAATTTCTAGACAAGTGTCCCTATTCCCGACGGTTAACCAACTAAAACAACTAATTAGCGAAAAATCTCTATTTTCTTTTATTCTACTCAATCTAAACACAGCCAAAGACAAACCTAATGAAGACATAAACTAATTAACTTTTTTCACTGAAACGTTGAACAAATGTTTTGGATAGAGTCCAGTTAATTTATTTAGAGGGTGTTTATCGACACGGGGGTAGCTGTCCGAGTATAATAATTGTGTTGACGGAGGCCCCGGGCTGTTTGTGCAGTCCCGGGCCTCTTGTCCTACGTTTAATTTATTGAAAACAATGCGAGAGGCGATGCGAAGGAGGATGGACGTCTTGTTGTCCGTTTGTATTGATGTATGTTGTTAGATATAATGGCGGTGCCGCATGCCGGTGGGTGACGTTGACGACGCTTGCGGCGGGCAGTGTGGGGTGACATTATAAACGTTATTAATATAAACAATTCAAAATTCTCTGGTAAGAGATACCTTATGACGTTGAGTAGGAAGAATGATTGCATCTGGAAATGTGATGATCTTGATAAATATACATGGCCTTTCTTTTAAATTGGCCAAAATAAAATTTTCGGGAAAAGTTTCTTAGGAAACTTTTGCTCTTCAATTTAAAAGAAAGACCCTGTGTAGGTATTTCTAATTACTGACTTATTTCACATGAAACATATATTGAATGCCATGCCTAATTAGCAAAATATATTGCTAATTTACTTGATTAAAGACCTGTATACTACACATTCTTGATTAAGGCTGGAGGCAAATGAGTGCTAGCCCCTATAAGTTTCGCTTTATAAATCTGCTTTAAAGATCATGGACTTAAAGATGGCATGCAACAACAGACAATTTGCATACGTACAAAAATCACTGAATCAGTAAATTCCAGAAAAACATTCTTGGATTTAAAAGAAGTGCTTAAGTGTGAGTTTAGTTTTCAGCTAATAAAACTTTGGCTATAAGAAAAATAAATTTCTTAAAATGTCCCATCAGACAATACAGACTATATTTCTAAGCGAGACAATAACGAAGAAATAACAATTAGTGAAAACAACAGCCAAGACCGACCGTCTGATTGAGCTAATATTTATATTGTAAATTAGCTAGCTTTGCCGCCAGTGCCCGCTCGTCTTACGATAAATAATCTAAATTGAACGATCCCCTAGGGATAGTACGAAGTATTGCTGTATTGTTTTATATTCTTCAATTAATAATTTTGATTAGAAAGCTGGTTTGGTTTTTCTTGGGGTATTAACTTGAGATTATGTTGACGTTGTGAAAATTAGAGGTTGAATTTTTGATTTTTGATGCAAGGTTTGACATAATATTTGACGGTTAGCGCAGTGGCTGGGCGATAGACTGCTGCGCTACGGGTTGGGGGTTCGATTCCCGAACGGAATAAATATTTGTTTGATCAACAAGTAGCTGCTTATTCCAGCTCTGTGTTTTTGGGTACGTCAGTTTAAATTTTTGTAAGCACACTCACGACACAGGATAAATTCCTAAATTAAGGTATTTTTTTTTCTGAAAATTTACTTTAGTTTTATTTTTTTATTATACTCTTTATGTTAGTAAATACTTCAAGAAAAAGTAAACTAAATAGACAAAAGACGGACTCGAGTTTTCAACTTTAGTCAAAGAATCAGCATTGCTATTCAAAGTACACACTGATTTTAGTCAGTACACACGGCTGCACATCAAGCTATACAAAACCAGATTGTCTTACTCTCGCTTCGTACGATTATTTCACATAATGAACGTGCAGCTAATACTGGTTTTGCATAGCTTGATGTGTAGCTGTGTGTACAAGTGTGACAGTCTCTCCTGCCCTGCCCTGTGCGTTAGGAATCATTGGAGGGTATTACCGTGCTAAAAAAATATGTGCTTTAAAATGGTACAGTGAGTTGATACAGTTATATTTTATCTATATCTATCTTCTATCTATCTTCTATATCTATATCTATCTATACATATAATAAAACTGTAGAAAAGTTATTTTTGTACATTAAAAAAAACTCGAAAAATATAGCCAGGATATTAAAGGACAATCAATAGAACCCATTTCTAGCATTTTTAGAATTTTTGTCTGTTTGTCGGTTTGTCTGTTTGTATGTTTATTTGTCCAGGTATCACGTAAAATGTACGAAATTAATGTAGATAACTTTTATACACAACGATTAAGCGTAATTTGGAGAGGAATTTAGTTTTTGTTTCATTGGAATCGGTTCAGTCTATCAAAAGATATTTGAATTTAAAGTGTTTTAGAAGTAAAATTACGGGTGCACTTTGGTCTCACAATTTGATTTCGTACGTCAGTCGCGCGATCTAACTTCGAATTCGAATAGCAAAACTACAACGCACGGCAGATGGCGTTAAAAGAAAACCTGGAATAGACGTGTTTAAATTGAAGTAACATTATGTATTTTGTTTCATCGTAATCTGTTCACATAATATAAAAAATATAAATTAATTAAAGCAATATTTAAAGGAATCATAGAGTAGAACAGAATGGAATGGTGCGGTGTGGTGTGGTGTGGTGTGGTGTGGTGTGGAGTGGAGTGGAGTGGAGTGGAGTGGAGTGGTGTGGTGTGGTGTGGTGTGGTGAGAGCGGGCATTAGGAAAATAGTCCTACATAAACCTGGAATACAAGTGTCAAATATTTATGATTAATCTAAGAAAATTCTAAATACACGGTTTATATGAAAAACGTGGCCTGAATTAAGCGCTTGCAACTAAAAAATACATTGTTAAATTCCGACATCCACGCGAACGAAGTTGCGGGCACAGCTAGTAAATAATATAGTAATCCACGGTAAATAATTATTTAAATTAAAAGTAATACAAGAGTCACGAGTCTTCACATTTTACATCAATTTATATTAAAACTAATCTTTTTAATATCAAAATTAAATATTTTCTTATTAACTCATTCGTATCGTAAGACAACACTTATATAAGTGTCAAGACTCACGAAACGACACCTCAAAATCAGTTAAAACCCTTTGCCACATTGACATGACAGGCAAGTCGCGTATTACACAGAAAGTTAGCATAAAGACCCCTCAGAAAGTGCGACTTGAATAAATAACTCATTTACATATTTAATAACAGGTATCGCGGGCGGATTCAATTGTTTCAATCTTTGCATTATTAACACGGCACTGTATTACCCCCGGCTTTGTCTAATTTAATATTTAGATATTGTTTGATTAGTTGGTTGTACTGAAAAACAGTTTTGTTGGGAAAGGTGGTAATGATATTGAAATCGAAGTTTTGGGAATCACGCTGCCGTTTTGACGCGAGGTTATTACTAGGAACGCAGAGATTGACACATGCGATAATAGAAAACGTAACGCTGTCTTCACATTTAGGCGACGGTCGCGCGACAGACGCTGATTATGCGCGGCTGTTCATGTAAAATGTAAGGGAATGTTCTTCTGCCGCGCTGCTTGCGACATAATGGGAAGGCGCCCTAATAGAGGATTATGATAATTATAAGTATAAAACGCTTCGATCATTAATAACAATTAGAAACACAATCAGCGACAAAAAACGCCCTCACCAAAAGAATGACCAAATCAGAGATTGGTAAAGAAAGTGAAAGAAGGGTTCCTCTTTCTGAATCTAAAATGAAGAATTCATAATATATACCGTAAAAAAAGTGAATTTTCAAATAGATCGCAAACTTCGAAAAATTTTTTATTGTGTTAATGGGAATTGATGTACGACTGAGCCTTTTTTGTGAAATTTTTTATGGAACGAATCTGCTAAGAGGCGTTTTTTTATCGTGGTAAAATCATCAAATATGTCCTACCCCAGGGCAGGGCGGGTGGAACTGTCAGCCAAGAGGCGTAGGGGTGTAAAAACTGTGTCAGTAGGACATGTCATTCTGTTTGTAATGGTATGTAAAAGATACATAATTTATGTATGAATCAAAACTAGTACTTATTAGTTCGATGGCCGTCGTCTTACAAAGCATTTTAAGAGGCGTATAATAAATTCTAAATTAGAA
The DNA here is from genome assembly GCA_028554685.1 of Agrotis ipsilon. NCBI lineage: Eukaryota > Metazoa > Arthropoda > Insecta > Lepidoptera > Noctuidae > Agrotis > Agrotis ipsilon. The sequence goes on from CM052965.1 coordinate 12,146,917, forward strand.
CTTTTATGTCATTACTTTTCTGTCATTATAGGTATTGTAAGCTTCAGAGAAAACTCACCCCTTTTGGCAGTACACTTCATACCCTAAAATATCATTTTTAAAATATTATAGTTATCAGTTTTTTTTACACCTTGTTATATTATTTATATTAATAAAAATTCCTGCCAAATTTAAAATAAAAAAATTGCAAAAATGACTAAATTAAAACTTACATTAATAGTTACAGGGTGTTAAAAAATTCGTCCACGTGGCTGTCAATAAGAAGAGTGTCCAAAACGCTGGCAGCGTGGCCGCGTTGGCTGACAATTGGCGATGCTGATTCATTGATCAAGAAATAATACAGTAGAAAAATATAATATGGAAATGTGTTTTTCCTACTCCTTTAATATTCCTTTCTGATTTTTAGTTGCAGGATCTAAAACATGTAAATTAGTTCTACGGGTCACGTCTAGCTTCATTGTCTTGGAGCGTTTCTGGTGGTTTCCATGGTTATTCTGGCTTTCAGGAGTATCAGTAGTTTGGAAAAATTGTGGTAGGTTATAAGTTTGTATGTAGGGGGTAATCTTCGGACGTAATGAAACATTTTTAAAAGTTGTTGCACTGGTAGAAAGCTATCTATATTATTTGTGAGTGCTATAGAAATTATAAAGATATCGTGCATATTATACCGCCCAACGAAGTGGGCACGGGTAAGCTAGTTAATTATAAAAGGATCTCTAAGTAAGTTTTAAGCAGGTACATTTTTTTTCGTTTAATAATGTTAGTCCAGGTTAGTCCTCTTGTACTACATGGTAGTTGAGAACTCATAAAACATTTACGATCTTTAGTGTAGGTCGTACATAAATTGACACGTAAAATAACATAATTTAGAAGTAAGTAGTTAAATTATCGGTGATATTTATTACTTTGATAGATGCCATATTATACCGCCCAACGAAGTGGGCACGGGTCAGCTAGTTAATTATAAAAGGATCTCTAAGTAATTTTTAAGCAGGTACATTTATTTTCGTTTAATAATGTTAGTCCAGGTTAGTCCTCTTGTACTACATGGTAGTTGAGAACTCATAAAACATTTACGATCTTTAGTGTAGGTCGTACATAAATTGACACGTAAAATAACATAATTTAGAAGTAAGTATGTAGTTAAATTATCGGTGATACTTATTACTTTGATAGATGCCATTAATTAAAGGAAATAAGTAAGTACGTTTTTAAAAATAAGAAAGATTTTGTAGAAAAAAAAATGTGCCATAATCCTGTAATTGTACCTACAGCTTTTTTAAGAATGATAATAATGTAAGTATGTCTAACAATTATCAGCCACGCCCTGAACCCTTTTCGAAGGTCATTTTTTAAAGTTATGAAACTTAAAAATATTAAAAAAGGCTCAAAATTACTGTAAGCTGCATCAAAAACAGTCAATTGCAAAAATAAACACCACCAAGTTAAAAATAACAACACAACAACAAAACAAAACAATCTTACCTTCAATACTACAACTGCAGGAAAGTCCTCAAACAAAGTTTCGCGCGTTGTTTACGTCAATAAACACGTTGTTGTTGTTTATGTTTTCCGAAAAAAGTGAGCGCGGAACGACCGTCCACGAGCGCAGCCGTCGCTCAACTGAAGTTACGTAACAGTATCCTGGCGAATCCCTTTTCTCAACCCCCATGATTTTCTCCTAGACAGTCACCAATTTTCATTGACCTCCCACACTCTCCTTCCCCTTCTTTCACACACACCCCAGCGGGGTTTTACTAAGGAAAAGTAAGGGTCAATGAAAACTGGTTCCAGGTTTTGCGTGTGTGTCGTCGGTGGTGATCGGAAAACTTCGTGTGTCGCCGTAGCAGGCTCCGCCTTTGCGTAGCCAATAACAGCTACACCGTAACCACTGTCGTAGCGACGTCGTAGCACTTTTCTATTTTTAAATTCGTTTTTGTGAAAATAAAATTTTGAAATAAAAGGGTAGTAATAAATAACGTGAATTTAAAAAATAATGTTTGTAGTGAAAATTTTATACTGTTTTAGGTATTGTAATGATATTTAATAACCTGCAGGATTTTGATAAGTATTGAATTTTTAATCTAGGCAGAAAATAATTCTGGTGAGTATTGTGTTCATGTTTTTTTCAATAAATTTTCTTTTCGGTCGAATTTTGGTAAATTAGAAAAAAAATGTGGTTTAAATAAGTGCTTTGAAAGAAATAGCAGTGGCATTTTATTTGTTGGTTCTGTATGTGTTGTATTATATTTGTATAATCTGTTACAAAAAAAAACATACTAAGGGAGTGATTATGTATTTCGTTTCCTTTACAAAGTAATTAATTTTATTTGTAACTAACAAACATTAGGTTATGTGAACTATTTTTAAATTAAATAGTTTGCAGAGTCTAAACTATACCAGCTTTTTAGATAGTTACCACATTTACCAGACCTTACCGTTACCAAGAATTTTCACACAATACATACAGATAATGAATTTTAATATCCTACAGACACGCCCACTCGATAGGCGTGGTTTAAAGCCGCCACGCCCACCGCCTCCACACAGTTTCTGAGCTCCATACTCCTTCATCCGAGACGAAATCCTTGATAATACTGCAAATGTGGGAATACCACTGTGGAAAGAAAGTGTATTAAAAATGGTGATATTACATTTGGTTGGGTTATACGATTGCGATTGGCATATCGATCCGGAGAACTTTCTAGACGATTGATTAAATACCTAGGTGAGGATTATGTATGTAGTATGAATATTTGAGTTGAAAACCGCCATTGTTCAATTAGCCTTGGAACTACATATTTGCAGAATTGGGCCTTTTTAGCGCTGAGGTGACAAGCAAGTTTGAGATTTTGGTTTTACTTTTGACAGAAACTTTTTGGTAACTATGAATTTAAAGAAAAGAAAAAATGATTTTATAGCAGAAACATCTGCATACAAATAGCTTTTTTTTTTTTTTTTCTTTTTTTTTTTTTTAGGTGGTAAAATCATCAAATGAGTCCTCCCGCGTTGGGTGGGGCGGAAGGGACTGTCAGACTCTTACTGACTAAAATCCACCCGTGTTCCTTCGGATGCCCTTTACGTTCCGGGGCCGCGGTAACCTGGGTTAAGAAAAAACCCGCGACCCCAGCAGGCATTTGGCGCGAAACACGACGCGCCACCAACCCGGGCTTGGTCCTCGGTCGGACGGCGAGCCACCCATTACTCACCGTCCGCAAGCCCGCTCCGCCGCTGTGCCCTCTGCTGATCAGAGGGACACGCGTTGGAGCGTCCACACGACAGGCTATTCGCATACGGGCAAAGAGACTCCTTAGGCACAGAGTGCCTGAAGAAGAGTTTTTGCCCGCATCCCAGGGTGCACCGGCCCGAAAAACTGGTCTTCCCCCCGGACGTATCCGAGAGGGAACTCCAGTCCACGGGTGCACGTGGAGGTTTCCTGCCTTAGCACCCCGCATACAAATAGCTAAGAAATAAATCTTAATTAAATCATCATTTACATTAGAGCATAAAATAGATACACGTCATGATTGTGACAAGAGAGGCTTCCGCTTAGCATGATACTGTGCTATTTGGATACCTTCAGCACATTGCTGAAGCCAGCCTTTTCAGTGGTCACCCGTAAATAATTCCAATTTTAAAGTCTGAACGCTGTCGAAACATGTTTAAATGCCGAAAAGTGAATGGTTTAAAATAACCTACCCAATTATTATTTAATTTTAAATCGCGTTTATAAATCAAAAAGATACCGAATAACGTAGATTTCCATGTAATGTTTCAGCAATAATGATTCAGTCGAGCTTTATCTAAATAATTCGATGTCGATTGTCATAATATTTATTTATTGTTTGCACACCATATAAACTGTTTTCAATTTTAGATTTTTTTAATAGATCATTGATGTTTATAGAATTATGATGTCATGGTCATCATCTTCCGGGATCGTGGGACTATCTCATCAGAGAACTGTGAACCCTGAAACGTGCAGGGCTGTTTTATAAGAATTACCGTGGATTTTAAATAGTAATACAAAATAAATCTTATGGTTGGGAAGACTCATTTGATGATTTTACCGCGATAAAAAAGTGGCGGGTCTTATCCATTTGTAATAGACGAATCACGTCACCGACGGAAATTATATTATAAGAAAATCTTTACTGAACATCACAAATTAATCTTTATCATTGTAGGTGTAACCCTTTACTTACTTCAATAAAATCGTGCTATCAACTTAATAATATAGAGAAGAAAAAACGTTTATTGGCACATGCTACAAATTAATTTAGAAGATTTTGAAGAAAAACTTACAAATCAAACATGAAATCAACCACCGTAGTGATTATTAAGTTAGTAAGAAAGTTAATCTATAAGTCAAAGACTTGGTTACATAATTATAACACGCTTTTTATTTTTACCTGGTAATATCATCAAATGAGTTCTCCCCACCCAGGACAGCCCGGGAGGCACTGTCAGACTCGTACTGGTCAAATTCCACGATATCCTTAAATAGCCCTTTACGTTCCAGGGTCATGGTAATTTGATAAGTTCCGCGACCATGTAACTCGCACTTAAAGGAGAACTTGCAGATTAAGATGACCTACCTGAGGTACTGTGGTAGAAAATTCAGACGACAAAACTACTTCAAGCAAGATGTCTAGATTATTCTGTTAACTGTCTTAGGATATGCAAAGACACTTATACAGAATGATCTTTAAAAGCTTTCTAAATTACTTTCGTGTGTTGGACCGGATCAAGATGATGATGGAACCCAAAATCAAATATCAAAATATTTTATTTTACATAGGCCTCAATGGGCACTTATAAAACACCGGGAAGAAAAAAAAAATTGGCACGGTTCGGGTTGGTCGTTTCCATGGAGAAGAACCGGCAAGAAACTCCACGGATAGCTACTCACCTTTACAACCTGATGATGAAAAAAAATGTGAGTCAGCGACTTCGATATTACTTTTCACACTATGTTCCTGAAAGACTTGTTCTTTACTAATAGAGCGAGAGCCGGCTGCAGAAGTACCTACGTCATCGGCTACCGCAATGGGCTATATTTAGATCGTTAACCGACACTTAAACACGTAAAAAAAAATCAGGTCTGCCAGAGCCGATCCTGCCGGGTCATAGAAATAATCGATATTTTTTGACATAATTTTTTAATAAAAATTACGTCATAAGATACCCGAATGAAAGTGCTGGCAGCAGTTAACCATTGATTAGTTATGTAAAAAAAAGTTGGTCTGCCATTGCGCAGCCTGCCGGAAGTACTTGGCAGACCCCTAAATATTTGCCCCTCTGACTCACTAAACCTACCTCATCGAGTACCCGGATGGAACCAACGCTAAATAATAGCCAAGATGCCCCTGATAGTGGAAAGGTCTGCCAGGTCTAAGCCTGCCGGAACTTAGTGTTCAAAGCATTTGAAGTTGATAGGGAGCGTAATTTCACCTGAAGTCAAAATAACATTTTTTATCATTGTTTTGTTTCTGAAGTTATACAAATTCATGAATATTAAATATTTTTTATCGAAACATTAAATAAAAAAACATGTGTAGGGATAAAAGATGTCAATTCAAAATTTAGCAATAATCACTACGAGTTCAATAACATGCTTACAATTTATATACATACTGTATACATACAACTGTCAAAACTTAGTTTAAGTTGGCATTAGAATTCTGTATACATATTTGTAAGTTTAGGGAACTAAGTAGGCTTTCGAGTGGAGAACCTGTTATTGAGTAAATCAAGTCAACGCCTAATTAACTTGACCACCACCAGGATCTCTCCCATCATCTGAGCCGTAGGACGTTCACTGCTGAACATAGGTCTCCCCTTTAGATTTCCACATATCTATACTGGTTGGAAGCGACCTGCATCCAGCGTTCTCCGACGAACTTTATAAGGTCGTCTATCTATCTTGTTGGTGTTGCTTAGCGGGTTGGTTGGACGTTGTGCTTTGAGATGAGGCCGATAGTGAAAGGCCACGTTTCGGTGCCATAAGTCATCACTAAAACACATTGGTTCAAGACTTCTGTGTGTGACTTTAGAGCCGGAACTTAGTGTTCAAATGCTTTGAACACTAAGTTCCGGCAGGCTTAGACCTGGCAGACCTTTTGATCCACTATCAGGGGCATCTTGGCTATTATTTAGCGTTGGTTCCATCCGGGTACTCGATGAGGTAGGTTTAGTGAGTCAGAAGGGCATATATTTAGAGGTCTGCCAAGTACTTCCGGCAGGCTGCGCAATGGCAGACCAACTTTTTTTTACATAACTAATCAATGGTTAACTGCTGCCAGCACTTTCATTCGGGTATCTTATGACGTAATTTTTATTCAAAAATTATGTCAAAAAATATCGATTATTTCTATGACCCGGCAGGATCGGCTTTGGCAGACCTGATTTTTTTTACGTGTTTAAGTGTCGGTTAACGATCTAAATATAGCCCATTGGGGTAGCCGATGACGTAGGTACTTCTGCAGCCGGCTCTCGCACCATAATGAAATCTGGTATTAGGACATTGATTTCAAGAATAACATACGGAAAATATAAAAGAAACGACGGAGCGTGGTATCATTGACAGTATTTTCTAAGAGAGAATAATAAAAGAACATCCGTAACATCTATGTCAAACAATAGACAATAATTAAAAAGTAAACGATGTAGGCTGCCTTCACACTTCAACATTTACAAACGAACCAGAAGTGACAGATATGTTAGGATCTTTAAAGTAAAATTGAGAAATAAAATACATATAAAGTTTCGGAAAAACAGACAGTCCATGAAGTTGTAAATTAATTACACTTACTGATTTTAAATTTTCAACACAAACGTACATAGTTTTAATTTGTTTTGTGTTATTTACTGATCTAATTGTAGACGAGTTCAAGAATATCTTCAAATATTTGCGATTTCTGGCCAAAACTCCGAATAACACCAAAACGGTTTAAAATAAATTTGTTTTTCGTACAGTTTTAAGCTAGGTGATTGTGCAATCATTAATCAGCCAATAAGATGCACTCCCTGTGGAAAACAGCACCGGATCAAAATATGAAGGTGTTGGAATTAAGGGGATGTGCCATAATCTTGATTTATACTTAAATATTATTATTGAAATCGAATAATCTGTTTTATGAATAAGTGAAAACTATGAGTGTCACTATGTTTCAAACAGAAGAACCTATGCACAGACAACAGTAGGTCAACCTTCCCGAAACTGTGAAATTTTAACAATCGAATATTAACCTTCCATTATTGCGATAAGGTTGAAAATCTATTAAAGATATTTGATAGAATGTGCAGATGTTAGTGAAAATAATAGGTTCAGATATAGAGGAATACAAGACAAGACCTAGGTGGTGAAAATGTAAAAGATGTAATGAATCTGACAAGTAATGCTAAGATTGAATGTTGGCAGAGTTTTTTTAGATATAGTTGGTGAAAGTTAAAAAAAAATCTTTTCTTGAACCATTACGTGATGAATGCTTTTTCGGAAGATCATTTTAGTTTCTCATCGGGAACACCGTTTTCTTAAAAGAAAAGTCCCGCAAAAAACTGTTCACTGCTCAGTAAAATGTGTCAGCTCCATACTAAGCTAACGTTTAATTTTTTCTTGACATAATGATGATAAAAATATGATGTTGAGCCTCCCCTCCGGATATCCGGTGGATATTGTGTTATCCGGCGTCACAATAAGAAGCTCGTGATAAATTTGTACCGGGAAATGCTCCTTGATTGATAATCTCTTGGGTAGCTGATGCTGTGGGAGGAAAAACAGTGGTTAGTGTAAACAGTTTGATATGGTTTGAGGTTAAGTGTGAAAATGGCAATTAGTTTGCACAAAAAAAATATGATAATTTCTACAAAATTAAAAAATATTTCTGCTACTCACGTTTAGTGTCTAATGTTTTAAAACTAAATAGGGTCAGTTACTTCAGCAATGTTGCTCTTTTACAATGTTGCAAATGCGACGTCTTTATCAATTTATTTTTTGCTTGAGTGATTGAATAGATTATCCATTTTACGAATTTTATCGCAATTTTGTTAGCAACGTTTCTAAAGCGGCGGTTTTAAAATTTTTCAATTTTTCCAGACATCATTGTAATCAATTCACGAGAGAATCATACATATCAGTATATAACTCTTTTGAGGAAAGAACACACATATTTACAATCGGTCTAGTCCAACACGTATTTGTCAGTTGTTGTTTCGTTTGAATAATTTAACTCTAACTAATTTTTTTTAACCAGTTTCAAGATGTATGGTGGTTAGTTACTTCAATCATGTAACCAATTTAGAAGTAAAAAATGTGATTGCGTGTAATATACAAAAAAACCTTTAATACATTAGAACACAAATCTTTTCCATAACAACCCATGCATGTGTACTACCTATTTATTTTAAAACTAGCTTAATCCATGCATTCTGATATAAAAATCAAGTTCATTACTTCCCAAATATTCTCTTGAAATCTCCTCAAATATTGGTAAAAATAAAAACATAGCTCCCATAGCTGTCATCGCGTAAATCTATGCAGCGTTAAATCATAGGGCGGCGTGCATAATAACATAATAAAATAGGGCTCCGATACTTTGTTTATTGTTTTGATGAGTCAGCCATTTTTCCCCTACACCAGGGAAGCATGGGTGCACTTCCTAAGCCCGCATATGCTGCTGGAGAAAAATAATTTTAGAGGAAAGAAAGCCATGGTGTTGCACAGTTTGTGTTTGGATCAAGGATTTTGTCTCTCTTCTTGAAAACTGTGATGACCTGAAAATAACTTTCAGGTGTGTCATACATTTTCAATGGAAAAATGTTCGATTTTGTATGAAATACTTTCTATTTTTTTGGTCTTTTAGCTTTTCCTTTTCATAGTAAAAAATATTTACAACCATTAGTACTTTCAGCCAATGAAAGGTTCTTATTTTTTTACAAATTCTTCTCGAAATTGGAAGATTACATACAAATGAATGTTGTCTTTGACAGGATAGCAGTTTTGATTGCAGAACATTTAATTAAATTAATGTGAAAAATAAACGAAAGAGTTGTGAAAACAGGAAAAACACCGTCAGAACATGGAGATTTTTTAAACGTTGTAGTTACATAGTTAATGGCCATGATCATCCGTAAACCGAAGTTAACGACAGTTTTCGCAAACAACCTACAAATTGCCAACTATTTGTCGATCATTACTTTACCAATTCATCGAATCGTCGTTTGTTTGGTCGCCGTTGCGATCAAGTAGCTGAATTTTTTATACGTCACATCGTCGTGAAACAACAGGCGTACGTTTTTCGCTTCGTTCGAAAATTCACGTGATTGTCATCTGAATAATGGATCCCTCGTCCGTTGGTAGTTCGTAGTACCGATTTTTCAATTACATCACAATGCGTTTGGATCGACGTATACGCATGTGACAAATAAAACTGCCGAATAAATAAGATTTTTCAATTGCTGTTCTGTTGATTTTCGCTGTCATGTGACATCTTTTGTGTCTCTTTTTATATTGTACACTCTGCAAACTGCATAACCATGAAGGGACTGATATTCAGCTGCTATCCGGTGGTACTGGGAGCTGCCATCATCCTGCATCGCGCCATTATTATCTGCAAGTTAGTGATATTTCAAAAACCCAACTACAACCTGTCGTTCAGTAGCTTTTTTTTTGCGTGGTAAGATCAACAAACGAGTCCTCCTACCCCGGGCAGGAGGGGAGGGCCTGTCAGACTTATACTGACTAAAATCCACGATATCCTTTTATAGCCCTTTATGTTCCTAAGCCTAGACAATGCGATCAGTAGCCTAGACAATAAATACCTACCCTCTGTTTGGGCGATCTAACTTTTTCCACTCAGGTTGGAGTGAAAGAGTCTTTCAGACTTGACTTGACTAACTAAAAACTTACTCGTGTTTTAAGTTTTCCTTTGCGTTCCAGGGCTTTTGAGTCAACTTCACGACCGAAAGCCTGCCCCGCGACACTTCTCATGCCCCTCAAAGGTAATTTTCATGAAAATGTGTTTAATTTTTTAATCCCATCCAATTTAAAAACTTGAAAAGAAACTCATCAGTACTCCCTAAACAAGGAAACATAATCGAGTCCATAAGCCTTAAAGCGATGGCGAGTAATGTGCAGTGTTTTAGCAAGGGTGGCCTGAGGCGAGATGGCCTGTCGCCGAAGTGCGGACTGGCCGATAAATGAGAGCTCGTTTTTTGTCCTCAAACTAGCAACGCCTTTTACCTCCGATAATATCGGTAGTCGGCTCGACTTCGGCTCGGTCGCCGCCGTAATGTCCGTGCGGATTATTGCTATATAAATTGTCCACAGTTGCCCATTCGATTGGCTAGGGTTGCCCCAGAAATAGCATGACTTGCATATCGCAAAGTTATAAGTACAAACAAGAAAAAAATGTCTTCTAAACTGCTTTTTTCTAAGATACTCTTTATTATGATTTTAGACATTGGACCTTATTTATTACCTTACTAGCGGCCCGTCCCGGCTTCGCACGGGTGGAGGACCCGGTCTAAAACCCGGTCCCAATGGTTACAAACACAACAAAAAAATAATTATCCGAATCGGTCAAGCCGTTTTCATGTTATGTCGTGACAACGGAAAACGGGTTTCATTTTTATATATATAGATTTCAATTTCGGACAATAATTTGTCCAGCTGGTGACATAAAGCTCGCATTCTATACCCACCTATTAGGGGCAGGGAACTTTAATGTTACAAGGGATATATGGATGGACAAACCTGCTCCACTGTCTATTTCTTCGAGATTACAGAACTTATTTGGTACAATGTGGTTTTTATATGTGTGTTAAATATAAAGAGACTGAATATACATCCAGGTCCACGTTCTGGACCCCGGCTCTAATTGTATTCAGGTATACACGCTCTTATACCTGTCACTTTTATGGTACCTATTGAATATTAAAATTTAAAAAGTTTATTAAAACAAATGAACCATAGCATTGCACCGATGCAGCTTTTGGATCTGAAATCGGAAGATCCATTTGAACAAGATTTGCTTTAATTCAGTTTTGGACAGCCCTACGCATTTTTGCGCGATTGTCCAGTCACTCCCCAAAGGAACATTCGACGATATTAGGGCTTTATTTTTTATAGTTCGGGACAAAAAGTGCTCAAGCGGTATATTGAAGGAAGTGGCTATTGCACTATTACTGTTTATCATAAGCCCTTGGACAAATGATAAAGTCATGGTCATATTCAATTTTTCAATTTTATTTATTGCACTTTTGTGTTTTTTGGATTGAATTAGAAAACAATATTCAAGTAGCAGTGCTGAATAAAGTGGCTAATTACTACATTGCTAAATTATGAGTTTTATATAATTTAGTGGTGGTAATTATTACGCCGACCAAAGGGCAATATTATGAGTAATTAGAAGTACCTAACATAAAAAATATATATGTAATAAATAATCTTCTACAATTTTATAATTACTTGTATTTATGAATTTTGATGTTGAAATCAAATGAAAATGTTATGTATTATCTGTTTGATTAATTAATAAAGACCTATATTTAAAAAGTAAGGCATTTTGCCCTAATTTAATTTTGAAAACATATTAATTCCTGCAAAATATCTAAAAAAATTCACTCTGTTTTTTGTTTCCTACGTTCAGGTGATATCAAAACTTGCAACAAAGGGCCGGCGAAAAAATCCCATTGTTATCGAGGGTATAATTTATTAGGGGCCCTGGCTCACTGGGACCTTTTTTTATATATCATCGCATTATCCCCACTTGGAGAGTTACAACTTCTTAAAGGAAATTAATTTAGGCGTTTAAAACTGTCCTAAACACCGGCTGACTTTGTTGGTTTTGATAAATGTCACTTGTTATTCATTATCTGTGGAAAAAGTGTGGTGGGAGTTTTGATTTTGATGGATTTAGTGCTTCTACTACTTTATTAAAAAAAAAATGGCATTTCGTTATTACGCTCACTGCGTGAACGTTAGTTATTGTGAAGATTAATCTATAAGTGTAATAATATAAATAACAGAACACAAAGACTGTAAAATTAAAAGTTTTATTATATTATGTTATTAAAACGTTACCCAAAATGCCCAACACAATAAACAAAACAGAAAATAACAACCGCCTCATCACTGTAACACGTTTTCCTCACAAACAAAACACAACCAGAGACGCGCAACACTAGGTAGGGTACCCCTGTTCATCCGTTTTCGATTAAAATGTGTCCCTAATATTTTTATCTGCTCACATAAATACCCAGTAATGAGGGCCCGAAATTCTCGCCCGTTATAAATTTATTCAAGTCTGGCCACCCATTCGAGTGTGCATAATTTTGATACAAAAATAATCTACGGGTAATATTAAAAACCCCTATTAATTTTACCGCTAACGTTTTAATTCTAAGCTTTTAGAAACACACATTTCTATTGTAGGAGGGTTTCTCGATCAGGAAACAGGCAGTTTTTCTTCTTACAATTTCCTATTGGGTGCTAAAGGAAATTGAGGTGCTGTCTATCGGTAAGTAGTCTTGGCAATAAAAGTCTCGTGGTGCGTGTTTTAAACTTTAGTGACAAAAAAGGCTGGCTAATATCAAATTTCAATCGCAGAGATGATTTTTTGTTCGTTCGTATATCGTAAGTATACGAACTGTAATTACAGTTCGTGTAATTAAGAATCAGTTCTTTAATTTCTTACATTACTTTGTATTTTCTTTACCAATAAATTACATAAAAAACCGCTTGGATAAGTAGAGTTGGCATTTTTCGCGGGAAGAGGTCACTAATGGAAGCGTGAGCTGATAGCGGCTGAGGACTCCTGATTTATACCCTCCCAGTTACTCGCCGTGAATAATATAACCAAGGATTTATGATCTCTGAAAACTCCTACGAATACACCCAACTACATTGTTTTCTTTGTAAACGCTTTTCTGGTTTTACCTGACCAACGTTTCGTTCATATTTTTTGCGGTTATTTGGTTATGTGTTACGTCAACACGCGGCTCTGGATCACATGTCGACAGTAAAACAAATTCAAAAAACTTTCAAGCATCGTTGAAACGGGAACAATGTTCGGAAGCATTGTTCGCAATGAAAACATTGTCCAAATTCTAGCCGAATAAAGTTGCTAATTCAAACATGGATAAACCAACGCTAACTCTCAATAGAAAAGTTTTACTAACAAAACCAATCAACGCGTCTAGTCACTATTTGCTTAAAAGAAGTCTCAATTGTCGTTTGAAACTTAAACATTGGAAGCGTATTGTTTACGCCCGTGCCAATCAACAGGCTCGCTAACAAAACCAATCAACTTGGTCTCGCCGCTATTTGCTTAAAAGAGTGCTACTTTTTCCTTTTAGTTTTTCATTGTCGCTGCGACCCTATCGTCCGTCACCCGCTCCACGGATATATTTGATTAAAAAATAACGTCGTCAGAAAGCGGCGGTGTGTTGGCGAATACGTTGGATATAAAAGGAGTAAAACGTTCCTTGCGCGCAGCGGCTTAGCCGTCATTGTCACGTTCACGCCGAGCCGGTCGCCGGTCATCGTTTATGTTTTGTAGTTCCACTATCTACGGAACCGAAAGGCGATTTTCAGAGGACGTGGAAATAAAGCTTATTTTAACTGTTTTAGGCGGTCCTTTTGGCAGTCTCGGGAAATTTTAAGGCTTTTAATTTAGACGTCTCATTGGTCAGGTCGGTTGCGTGCGTGTGCTCTCTGCTCAACTCGCCCTGTTTGCCGCTCTCGTGTTTTATTAAATGACCAGCTCTAGTTCACCGGCGGGGTCCGGTGACAAAAGGCAGCCAGATAGTGGTCCCAAAGACAATAGAAAACGATTAGTCCCGTGCATTCAACGGTACTCGTCTGTTATTCTTTTAATTGGATTCCGATTCATTTGACTGGGCCTACGCTGTAAAAAAAACGGTTACCCTCCTAGACAAAAAAATGTGAAAGCAATGAAAGATTTTCCGGAGCTTTCACAAAAAAATAAGAACAAGATGTTTTCTCGACACAAACAATACTTTATTGTAGCCATTGTAGGCAAACAAATAAATAACATCAAGCTACATGTAATTGTTCGTTAAGGTATAGCTGGTAGACAATTAAAAGGAGTTCCCCACGAATTTATGTGTTTACGTTTCGGCGGCGGAGGGCCCCTAACTTGTGCTTCGATGTATTCGCGATTACCCTCCGATTTTTCTTCTGATTGGCATATTAGGAGTTCAGACGCTATTATTTTCATTGGTAAGAAAGTTGATCGGAAGACTGGATGCTTTTTTTTCCTTAGTTTTTAAGGGAAAGTTTAAGCGGTTATTGTATAACTGCAATTGTTTTTATTTATAAAGAAACTGTTTTTAGGAGATGACTATAAGAAATACTTGGATCATCATAAAAAATATTTCTTTAGCCATATTTATTCAATTCACAATCAAATTGGAAAAACGATGGAGTTTATCTCTTAAATATTCCACTATGGCTGCACTATGGCTGCTACCTTAGATTAAAATATTCGAATTTCGAATCTTTAGTAGGTAGGTATGAGCAAAGAAATTTTTATTTACAACTGTTTTCATTTCAATATCTTTAGAAGTTAATTCAAACTTCCATTACATTACGATTTATATCGCTAAGTTTTAGTTTTAGTTTAATTTTATAATGAAATCTTCCAAACGGGTTATAAGGGGGAGGGTAGACGCGCAACTTTTAAATGGCGGGAATCCGGGGGCCTTTATGATAACGATCATAATAAAATATGGAAGTTTGTTGTTACACTTTTACACTAAACGGTTTATTGTAAGAATGTGGCTATATCGTTTAGAGATGACGAGAAAAAATGATGAAAATTGTGGAAAAAAATGTATATTTAAGATGTTTAAGTAAGTATGGGCTTAAAATGAAGTCTTGTAACTCTTATTTATGAAACTTTCTTCTGATAAATGAAGAGGGTAGACCGTTTTTATGCTCGTAACATCCAACCGCAATACTTTCAGTTCATTCGCGATCATGGCGCTTGCAACAGTGCCGAAATATCGGAAACTCGAAACAAATATTAAACAAGGTAAATATATCCCGTTTTAAGTTCTAATAATAATGCTGTTTTAAATGTTGCCATTTTTTGTGTAATTGAATTTAGTTGAAAAGATCATCAATATCTCTGTTCATACCTTTAAAAGACACTGCGATTTTTTTATAGTGGTAAAATCATCTGGATTTAGTGTGTGTAGTGTAAATAGATATAAAGTAAAATAAATATAAGACAATAGTACTTAATTCTAAATTCTTGACTCGCTATTACACGTCACACCGCACAGGGAGGCAGCAATGAAAATTTTGTTATCGGCCAAACAAAACCGCGCCGGGGCGGTTTTCTTAAACTGTAATAGAGAAAGTTTAGATATCCCAGAGTTTTATCTGTTACTCGCCCTCCAGGATCAATTAAAAGTCGGATGAAAATGCCGCATTTGACAATAATTGTTGCAATAAGACGCGTAAGAACAACTCAGTGGCGAATATCTTGGTAAAAGTAATTAAATTTGCAAAATTGTATCGTTTTGAGAATCTTTACTTTGGTATTCGGGATAAATATTGTGGGTTCAGTTTTTATTTAACTAGGATTATTATTATTTGTAGATTTCTCTTTGTAATTAAGACGTAAAATGGGTTTTTACTATTTGTTTTAATCATAAATTAAGATTTGATGAGCAATCACTCAAATAACATAACCCCAATAATTAAGAGCTGTCTGAGAATTGTGATGTTCATATACTTAATTTATATTAACTAGGTATATTATATTACATAGTCGTTGAACTCAATTTAATGCATCCTAGAAATCAAGTAGTGGACATCAGCCTGATTAGATAGGATTTCGGTTTACAGCTAAAAAAATTCAAATCGAAGGTATAAGATAAAATATAATGCTTTAGAAAATTAGAATGTTATTGAATCTAAAAATAGGCATCGCAATGAAAGTTCATTTTACAACAGTTTTAGATAGTAAAGTTATTAATTATTATGACGGAGCAACCCGTAAAAACATTAATGTCTCCTTTGAGATCGAATTGATGGCACTTATAATGACACTTTTAATTATTTTAATCGTTGTTCGCAAACAAAAGTCGTTAATTCATTAAAAAGAAGTAATTATGGTCGTAAGTTTGTCATTATTCTTTCTTGATAAACCGGGTAATCATTTTAAGAAATAAACGGAGAATATTTTGCATTTAAGAGAAGAAGAGGAAAAGAAAAACAAAGTGTAATGTAATTTGAAACAAGAATTTTGTTGGCCAGACGCCAGACTGTTTAAAACTTCGACACCTAAACATCTCATTAGGTTTGTACGAGTAGGAGACAACACAACGATATATTGTGGAAATATCATACAAACTGAAGCAAGATAAATTTATAAATACCTATAGATTTTGGTTTAAGAATCAAGAAGATTATATTATTCATAAAAATAGTACTCTTGAAAATGAAATGCAAAAAGCTGATGAGGTTGAAGATTCCATCAAAGTTTCACAATAAGACTTCTACATAAAACTATGTATCTCCTAAAGAGAGCTTGATAAAGTTTCTTAAGAATATACAGACGGTAATTAAAACAAATCTCAAACTTCTTTCCCCACATGACAAAAATAAGGAAGGAAAGTGATCGGTTCAGCAAACGATAGACGACATCCATTTCTCCGGTCGTTAAGTTCTTGCGAACGTGTTACTGCAATCTCTTCGCACGTGCTAAATGGCCGGCCTCCGACGAGACTCCCAGTTACTTTGTTCTCCTGGTACTTTTACATGTTTAATCGTTCCCGGGGGACGGTGTCGCGAGACTTGCGAATTAGGAATCAAGGGAAAGGTAACGAGGAGTGTGGTATGAAATAAGTGTTTCAATGCATTGTGTAACGGAGACTGTTTTCGAAAAAAAATAGAAAACATTTTCTACGTTGCTCATTGCCGGTGTTATCAAAAAACAACGTCGTGGCACCAGAAAGAGCCTTTAGATTTCCAAAAATGTCAACCACATCTGCCCTCTGTAGGTTGTTTATCATGCCGGTTTGCATAAAATGCTTCAATTCTAAAATATTTGTTATCATCCATAAAAGTGGAGACTTTTAATTAAAACCTTAAAAATATTTCATAATGAATGCCATTACAGACCATTTACCCCTGCAATAATTAGCCGAAATCAAAAGCCAGTAAAATGCGGTGCAGATCTACAAATCTTAGATACGCACTTGTCAAGCTTTAAGTTGGATTTATCTTTGTTTTTCTGCTCTCCGGGAACTTTGCAATCCCTCAATGATTGTTCAAGGGCTTAGAGAAACACATTTTATTCCGTATAAGTATTTGTGGTTAGCACTTTGGGAACGTCAAGAAAAATAAAGAAAGAAAAATTGTGGGTATTGAAAAATTAAGTTTGGTGCTTCGAATAAAAGAAATTGTAACAATTGACACCTCAAGCGTACTAATTCGCCGTCTGCATAAAACAGTGTCTACGTAAGCGTAAATCAAAATGTATTTATTCGTGAGCGGTATAAAAAGTCAATATGGGAGGCAATAAAAAGAGGATGTCGAGAGAAATAATAAAAGATAACCTCTAGAGGAGTGAATAGAATGAGTGAGGCCCTTGTAAAGACTGTTTGCGTAGTGGATAAGACGCGATCATGGGGACACCTCTCCCCCAGGCATTCAGATGAGTCTGCAGCGGCGAAAAATTAAAAGTACTTTTTACAATGTGTCAGTTTTGTTCGCTTCGTCTCTTTTATGTAATAGTTTGTGACTTGCTACTTGAAAATTGTCGCTTTTGTCATATGTGTTTTATTTTATGAGTCTGTTCATTTCTATTGTTGGTTTAAAGATTTTCATTTTGCACAAAATTTTTGGAATGTTGTTTTACAGTAAAAGTAAAAATCTGTTTTCGGGAATCAGATAGTATAACTACACCTTACTCATTAGATGACTTTAACAGACCTGTAATAAAAACACCATTAAACTTTTATTCCCCAGAGAGACAGACGTCTCAATGCTCAAATTATAACAAAGTAGCATTTGAAACGCGACATGTGTGTCTTATTAACCAGATACTTGTTCGGGTTCATTTCTAATTCAGACTTGTTCTCTCTATGCGACATTAAGTCGTTCCGAACCCTTGAGCCCGGCCGGTATTACGGCGCGTTGTAACTTCATTTCTGTAAGTCCCGTTTCATGAGTAGATTACAAGTAATTAATTTATAAGAATATGGCTGGAGGTACGCCTTCTGAATTAGTATTGTTATGTGCGGAGGGTTCGGTTTAATCTGTGTTGTTACCTTCGCGATTTACTTTAAGTGGTTCGTTTACTAGAATTTTGGTGAGCCTAATTTTGTTGCTAACTGTTGTCATTTGAAAATCAGCTTTAAAACTATATTTTATGTCAGTTTTTAGAAATTCATATCTCGAACCTCTGGAAATTCAATCTTTGGCATAGAGGCTACAACTGCTGTTGTTATAGAAAGCACGTTTAGTATGATAGTTTTAGACCGGCAATTTCAATGCTGGCTAGATTATAATTGAATATGTATGAAAAATCCTAGATATGATATTATTAATCTTATATTTGCGTAAATAATTCAAAGTCACATAATTGCATTTATTTTTTATTTGTTTTATTGTACAATATTTCCTAAATATCTTGTTTGTTCATTGTATCTATAACTTTGCAAGTTTCATTCGCCTTCCCTCTAGGGAGCGCAACGGTGGCAAGCCGCGTACAAGCTGTTACTTTTAATGCGTTATTCGGTTTGGAATTAATGATTTTATTCCCGACAATTACCAGTGATAGCGGGTTGAGATTCCCACTTTAATCTATTCAAAATTGTTTATAGCTGTTTAAAATTTTACATCTGCGTTATTCTTAGAGTTGCAAATTAAAATAAAGTGTTCTTGAAGCTCTGTTTCGTACGTCTGTCCAAATTTTTCTAAGACGGAGATTTTGTTGATGTATGTTCCCCCAAACATTACCTTTCATATAAATTTATCCACGTCAAAATATTTTCGATACCAATGCGTATTTATCCTAAATGTGACTTTTGTTTTTCTTGTCTGTCACAAAGTTCCCGTATCAATATCTTGTGTTTGCATAACTACTTTGTGCTTGCCACTGTGGGGTAAACATGCTCATACCTGAACGACAAACCTGCTTTGTTTTGTTTCTACACGATAAACAAAAATATTCGATATTGAATTTAACATCCCAAGACATAAATACTATAGAAAGATATTACAAAAAACAAATCTTCTATCTATCCCAAATCAATATTATTAGATGTCCGAAGAAGGACGATAATATCCGCGAAGAAAGGACGGTCGACGATATAAAACGCACTTGCGCGCATAATATACGTTTTATTAATAAAAAAAGCTTCTGTGAATCGGCCATAAATAGCCTTAATGGCCACTAGTGAGCCGGCGATTTTTTCCGATACACGGCGACGCATTTGTTTGACAAATCCCCCTGGAATAAGCGACACTATCCCCTATATTATCTAAGCTTGAGGGATGCGGGGTCATTCTCGAGGTGATGAAGGCGGTATCGCGAGCTGTCTAAAGGCCCCACTAAATCATGACCTGCCAGGTATTTTCTATTTGACTAGGGTGCTCGTTTTTAAACAGATGGTATGGATTCTAGTTATTTATGCGAAGGATCCGAACATGCTTTAAGTTGAATGAAAAAGAAATCTGTAATATGATATTGAATATAAATATCAGAATTATCCAAATTCAAAGACGTAAATGAGCACAAAGAAAAAGGAAGTTTCAGGAGTTATCTCACAATACAATTGAGTGATCAGTATGCAGAGCCAGCGTTGTGTATTAAGCCGATTTAGAAGAGGAAGCGTTAAAAGAAAATTTATAGCATTGAAAAGTCGTACGTAATTAATAAGACATTTGAAGTTGCGTGAAAATGTAATTTAGATTGTTTTCCATGGAGGGGTCGTTCAGTTTCCTGTCTGTTCAGAATCCTCACAAAGGCGGCTTATTTATATATGGCCGTCTTTATATTAGCGTCTTGAAGGGAATCCAGGGGAGCATAATAAAAAAAAAAGAATCAGCATCAATGTCTTAAAGCGTCTTCCGGCGCGCGATAGCGGAGAACGCCCCGCCGCAAAATGGCGGTCCACACTCGAATAAATTATACCACCCCCCGAACTGAATCGAACGATTGTTCGATTCTTTTGATACGATTCTCGTTTTAAAGTTGGAGCGCCTTTATTAGTGTAAGCCAGAGACGATTATCTTAAGCCGCCATTACATATTCAAATTGGAGTCATTTCGCTTTGTAGAAATTGACGCGAAATAAAACGGATCCTTTGATAGCGTCCTGGGCATAAATGGTGGTGGTGATGCTATTTTTCAAAGACACTTTACGTCATTCTAAATGCCCAGATTTAATAAAATATTCAACGCAACTTTGCACAAAGTTTATTGGAGTGTGATAAAATACGAGCTGTTCCTAAAACTCGTGTTTTCATACAAGTGAATTTAATGAAGCTTGCGTGGGTTGTCCGTTTCCAGCCGAGTAACTTTCGACCCAGTCCGAAAAACATAATTTTTGCGCGACTGACCAAAGATTAACATTTAGATACCACAGATGACTCTGTGTGAAACGGAAACCGTTTCTTCTGCACCCTTCTAAAATGTAGAATTAATTTTAAAACATTCTTATCTTCTATACATGGATAAATGTGCACATATTAAAAAGTGGAAGAGAATTTAAAATACAGTTGTTTTATCTCTGAAATTGTAAGCAGATAATTAATAATTCTAAGTCGATGCATAATAAAATTAAGCGAGCTTATACTGAAAGAAAGCAAGTCGAGCAAATTGATATTTTGAATAATAAAAGGCGGGTGGTAGGTAGCCGTGGAATTATTATGAGTAACACAAACATAAGTCAATAGCCTGGCGGGGTGGTCAATATTAGATTAGCTGCCAAAAGGAGCCAAAAAGCAACGTATACAAAAACCTTTTACAGCGGTTAGACCTCCGGAAAAATATTTATAAAACGCTCGTTAGGTGAGGAAAGTGCTTGTTTTTGCTCGAGCCTCGAGCTCTGTTGATGTTGGACTTACTAATGTTTTGTGGATGTTCTGTTTTGGTGCTTTTCGTTTGCGTATTACTTACCAATCTTATTAAGAAGTAGACTGCAATATTGGAGAGAGTGACTATTCAGTTTAAGTATGTAGGTAGTACCTACTTTGTTAATTATATTGTCAAATTAAAACAAAAAATTATATAGACAATTATGGTGATGAATGTGTGAAGTGCAAAATATAGGAAAACTCTTATCTAATAATCTTATTATCAATAACAAGCTACATGAAGATAAAAACAAAATCCTTCTCTATACACTCAAACTTGACGCGGTTGAAAACGGCAATAGTGCGGAAGGGTTGGGGAACGCTACGAGCCATTGTTTACACAAAGTATAGAATAATATAATCAGAAGTGAAGAAATAGGAATCCGACGAAAAACCAACAGAGTTGGGTGAAAATTTGCTTAGGCCAGCGGAATAAGTGAGGCTAGATACCAGACTGGACCCCGGTAGCCCTCTCATTGTCTATACCCGTATGACGAGATTAAAGAGCTTTATCTGTATGAGAGAGAGAATAATAATGGAAACCTATGTAAACTTGCGATCGTAAAGTGGGAATGGAATAATGAGGACTAGTTCTGTTGTTTTAATATTGGGGAGATGGTAGTTGTTGAACCTAGTGTTTTAGGCACTAATAGATATTTTAAAGAAGATAGTTCTGATTTTAGAGAAATATCTGCGGCTGTTCAGAATATTTCTTCTAGGAATAACAATAATATAATATAATAATAATAATATTCCACAACTATCACACAACGCCATCTAGTCCCAAGCTAAGCAGAGCTTGTGTTATGGGTACTAGACAACTGATAAACATACTTATATATTTCTAAATACATACATATTATAGATAAATTACACCCAGACACAGAACAAATGATCATGCTCATCACACAAACATTTGTCCTGGGTGGGAATCGAACCCACGACCTCCGGCATAGCAGTCAGGGTCACTAACCACTAGACCAACAGGCCAGTCAAATCACAATCACAATGTTGTGACTTTAAGGTTTGTTTTTACTTTCATAAAAACAATCATTTTAATCAATCGCACCGAGCTTTCTTCACTTGAGTATTACAAAAATATAACGAGTTTCCTCAAATCCACTGGCTACATTCATAAAGTCAGCAATCTAATTTTCTCATTTCGTCTCTTCGCACCTGTCGCCGGACTTATTAAGACGCACCTGTCAATCTTCTACTCCCTTTCCTACTTTTTATTTCAAATCCTCCTCATTGGGATCTCAAGTGTTTGGTATTGAGCCGTCATTTGAAAAACTCTTATTTTAGCATATTTATTTAGGACTGAAAAAACAAGAGGCAAGTTGAATTTGTATAAATTCGCGGGCTTGATTGATTTTATGATGCTTTGTGATTTGGGTTTTTGTTCGTTAGGGTGTTTGGCTTCAATGTTTATTATCGTGGCATAGTAGCTGAGCCTTCGACTGCTCTGCGCTACATGCCGTGGATTTATTTGTGTAAATGTTACTTAAAGCATTCATGATAAATTAGTAAACTTCAACTACGGTTATGTCAATGAGCCAAACATCATCGGACGTCTGTCTGTATCAAACAATACTGCGTGTTCTAGGGCTATGTTAGTTAGTATAACTAAATTCCCTACCAATCTTGAATGTCATTATTCAAATCAAACAACAATATCTAAACACAACATTAACTTCGAGACTGTATAATCAGCTATACAATTGATACATATCTCTTTACGGTCACATTGGTCTCCGAAAACAGCGGGGATAATAGCCAAGCAATCCTAAATAAACAGTGTTGAATTGGCAACGCCGACGGCACCCACACTTCGATCTTCGATTTCTCCTACTACATTAATTCGGGTGTTCATTAAAAATGCCATCAAGTCGGCCGTTAACGAAGTGGTGTGCAATTAAGTCGCCGCTGACGTCACACCCTTGGCCCTTCCCGGGGGATCCTTGAAGAGTCTTTGAACTAGGAGGACGCCTTGAGACGAAATTGAAAAATTGATTCGTTATCGATTTATAATAAATTCAGAAGAAAATTAATAAAAATACTGTGGGTTTCTTTTCGAAAAAAAAAAAATCGTAATTAAAAACAGTTTTTCTCTCTTCCCCAAAATGGCATGAATTGTTTGCAAGAATCCAAATAATCATCATCATTAACGTGTCAAAATCTTATTATTGTCGCCCGCATAAGAGCATTAAGGGGCTCGAGATAAAACAGACCCCCATTAGCAAAGTCCTCGAAAAAAGTCGTCGATTCTATCGCGCGCGTTGAGGTGGCAATCGCAATCTAATTTTTCTTAAGTCGCAGTCAATCACCAGATAAATGAGCCTAGAAGCGATCATCAAAGGGACTAATGTTGATTGGCTTACCACACCCTGCATCATTAACAGTTTTGAGATTTTAAACTTTAAAATTGGAAGCGTTAAGTTCAGTTTTGAATTTACTGTTTAGAGCGATGTACGCTTTGATTGAGGCTTGTCACTAGACGGTATCTGACGAAGATTTATGTCTTTGCTAGTCATGTGACTATTTTGGAAGGGATTGATGACTGCCATTATAATGTCTTAGACAGCAAATCTTTCAGTTCGGTTTTTTTAGAATTGTTTTCCTTTTGATATTTGGTATGTGGTTCATTGTATAATTTGACGTTTTAATAACAAAATTTGGTTCTTTTATCAGTAACGTTAGGTAACACTAGAGCATCTTATGACTGCCAACTTCTATCAGTAAAAGCATTTAAGTATGGAATAGAATTTTTCATTGATCAATTACGCAAAAACATATTAAATGCTTCACCTCGATTATCAGTACAGTTCACGTTGCGATTTTTTTCATTCTTTTTAGAATAAAGTGTTTTGTCAGGCGTGCAGTGAGGGTGGCGGATCGCGGATAGCGAAGGTGTCTCAATCAGCATAAAACAAAAGAAATCAATAGCATCCCCTCGCGGCACGCGACTCACAAAGAGCAAAGATTTCTTTTCACAATTAACCACCCCCTGGGTGTCGCGGAGCTGATAAACCGAACGGATTTACTTACGATTGTCATATACAATATTTTATTTAACGTTGCTAAGCGCATAACTACTTGCTTCAGAGGAGATTTATTTTTAGATCGCCTTAACGAGGTCAACTCGCCGTTTCTCAAGAAATCAAGAGTCATTTGAATTGCGAAGTTTTTAAATGACTTAAATTCTTGTACTTTCATCACAAATTGGTGTTTTGTAAACACTAGTGTTTCAATTTAAAAATAAAACTACATGGAATATTTCACACAATATTGCATTGCTCTTTTATTTGCAACCAACAAAGCTTCAAATCACGTCCATTCATGCCTGTGTTTTAAACGTTGCTCCCAAACTGATGTTTGTTCATTCAAATTGAGATTGTTTTGTATCTCTTTTTAGTCCGTTCCGTTCCTAATCCGCCAATCACGAGAGTTTACTTCCGGATCAGTTTCTAATGTATCCGAACGGACAGTTCGTGTCGGCGAATATTGAGCAAGTTGTTAGAAATTAAAGCTTATCCATACCGTATAAATGGCGTTATTTACACGGGTGAAACGGTAGATTGAAATAAATTTTGTTGAGTTAAGTAGTCTTTGTTCTCATTCTGTTGTAGGATTTGCTCTCTGGTCGTCTAGGAGGCAGCTTTCATCTCGCAAACACTGTTTCAATATTTAATAATCCGCCGGTAACGAGCTCCGACCGGTCGCTTGCGGAGAAAAGTTTAAATGGGCAGACAACACACGTATAAAGTGAATCATGCTTTTAGTCAGCGTTTTAAAGCAATTTTGGGATAAAATAAAATTTTCAGTTTGCAAACATTTTTTCTCAAGTGGTAATAGAAACGTTCTGGTGTTAATTTTCTGTTGCCAAGCTAAATTCAATAATTCTAAAACCTTCTACGTCACTCATGAAGACCCTTTTCCCCCTCATATGACCAAGGGTCAAGCAAATTTGACGAGAGATTATTGTAACTGCCCGCCACAAAATTGTTGTTTGTCTTTAGACTAATGTAATGGAGTGATCCTGCATGTACACCCGTCATTAGTAAGGGATAAACAGGCCTCTTTATTTTAGGAGTGTGGGAAGAGTACGGTGTATCTAATTAAATGAGAACGAAAGAGAAAAAACTCGTGAACGAGTAACAGTTAAAAATATTGGTATGCGTTAACTCAGTGATGTCAATATATCGGCTTTTGTTACCAAAACGTTGAATAAAATCAATGTAAAGTATCGATATGGTGATTAGGAGCGAAGAGGTAGACGGAGGTCAGCAATAAAGTGACCGTCGTCAGACGCTGCGTCACGTCCGACCGCTGACGACAGCGACGCGTCGGCTCGCCCTCGTTCGGTACCGCGATTTTATTGACTCTTGCGGTTACTGCGCTCCTGGTAACAATTCGTGTGATCGAAAGTGAAAACGGTACAATTCTCCGTATTCGGTAATGACGTTGAGCACCGACCAGTTTTTTCGGTATGTTGACGTCAGTTGACGTTGACTTTGAAAAGGAAAAGTAATGTTTTGGGTTTATTTGTTGTATCATAATACCGTCTGTTGGCACAAGCTTAACAGCATTGCTGTTGTGTAGGTCAGACAGCGATGAATAATCACACGGCAGTTTTAAAATATTTACGTATGTATAGATACTACTCATATATAAAAAAGCAAACGGAAAATTAAAACAAGTTTCAGAAGAGAAACTCTCAAATGCAAAGCGACCACGTCTAATACGTAGGAGGTTATAAATATCATTCATATTTCAAAGTCGTTTGCATCTGGACACCGGCTACTGAGACTGAAGGGGGCTCGCTCCAGAAATAATTGTTAAAAGGCCGAATGTTGCAAGAAAGAAAACAAATAATTGAAATTGTGACAGATTTGTTAGACTTTGATTTGGGATTTCTGTTGATCAATCGTTTAGTAGTCAGAGTCAGTATTACAAATAAAAACATTAGCTCAACTGGGCCTAAAACTAAATAATACTACAAATACCGTAAAACCAAAGAAGAATTATTGCATTATCAGTTTCAACATAACAATCAGTTTGTATTCACAAATCGAATTTATTGAAGTAAAGCCAAATAAGAATTATAAAAAAAGAACAGACCGAACAAGGGTGTAGAATTGTCACATTCCCTCAACACTCCCTTTGTGACAGGCCATAAAACGCAAATTCGGCAATAAAAAGAACACCCCGACAAAACATCCTTCCTGGACACTGGCTCAATACAATGGCCGCCATTCACAACGAATTATTGTATTTTTCCAGCACTCGAAATATTTAAGAAAGGAATTAATGAATCTTGGATAAGCCCCAAAGGATACTCAACCCTGTGTTCCAGAATTTTGAGGCTTATTTGGTATCCAAATTGAGGCTCCCGCAAGATTCGTTTAACAATGAGGTCCTAATTAGCTGTCAAGGCTGCAGACTTGAGCTCGACGTGCGTCCGTGTCTGTCCCAGAATTGCGAATAATTCAAGGGATGTCTCCAGTGATTTCTTTCGTTTTGTTGCAATATTGTGTAAGGAAAACGCATAGAACGTTGCACAATCACAGACTTGCAGAGAGGATAAAATATTTCTTAGTAATGTTTTGATGGAAATTATCTAATGTCTATCAAGGAATTATTCTTGGAGCTTAAGAGTATGTAGTCAAATGTTGAAGTTGTTGTTGAGATATCTTCACAGCAAGAACTGCCATAACACACAGTAATAACCCACATACGTGCATAATACATCCCAAATGAAATAAATTAGCACTAAAATCAGAATAAATCACCCGAAACACAAACTACAATAACGCATTCAAAAACAATTACGAGGGCGCGAATTTGGGCCGCTGCCTAATTGGTATGAGATTTGCAAGTGTTTCTAATTGCGTAGAAATTTACGCATCCAAGGCGATCAGTCACACCGCCATCAGGTTAATTAAACCATTTGTCTGCTAAGTTCTGATGCTCATGTGCAAAATTGTTCAGCTATTTGCGATTTGTGAAAAATTAGACGCGTGTTGGAAGGGTGCGGTGTGGAACGGAATGAGGTCTTGATCGTAGCTGGTGTACGTTATTTGAATAAAGGATATTTTATCTTCCATAATTGATCATTAAATGTCTACATATAATAGTAATAATTTAATGAAATGTAATGCATTCATGATGACACTATAAATCAGTTTGTATAGTTTATTGCTTGGGCTTTTAGTTGAATTTTATCGAATAATGTACCACTATGAAAGCTAGTTTTGAACAATGTGATTATTAATTATTCGGTACACCTCCAAGTAGCAAAAATTTGAGAACAGATCATCAGGATCAAAACCTACCAATCCTCCACACAAACATTAGGACGTGCTCCTCGAATTCATGGCATTACTTTTTTAAAAAAAGGTTCATTTTCATTAACGCCATCGGCTCACATATTTGTCATAACCTGTCCGTGTCGCCGGGGTCCGGCCTCTTGCGAATGCTCCTTTTTCCAACCGTTTTTAATTTACGCTGTTACGGTTTTGTTCCTTCGTGTTGGAGATGGAACATAATTGGCCCACGTTTCATTGGTGAATTTCAACATAACGGACTTTTCCTAAAAAGGCAGAGATGATTCGGGCAATGGTAGCTGTGTTATTCTCTCATTTGCTCTTCGCTCTTTTTGCGCTTTCATTGTATCTTGTGGTACTGATGCCATTTGTGAGATGCCTATACAACTTAGGCCGTACCATGGTATATATCACATTCATTTTAACAATTTCAGAGATCCCGAAATTAGCCCCACGTTGATCCATTAGTAAAAAAAAGAAATAGAAACCGTTTCACTATTGGAGTTCTTTCCATAATCAAATATTCGTTCGGTCGGAGCTCAATGGAGATTCATGCCTCACCGCCGTGTCTAGACGCACACAGTCCTACAGCCTCCGCCAGACTGTCTAATGTGCCAGCTTTACATTTTTAATACCTATGCCCTCGTAATAATCGCGTTTGACTTTTTTAATTTTGACGAGCTTTGATCGAACTTTTCTCTCGTTCATTCGATTCCGCATGATGGAATTAACTCTCCGTTAGAGACTCCTCTATCAATTATTTATCAAGTCTGTGGCTTAGGTTGGTTAGGATATTTTGATTTAATCTATTATCAGCCTCGGTATATTAAGTGAAGCGGATAATTATATTGGTAGTAAACAGCATCTCATTAACTTAACGATGCACTCATGAAATAAAATATGTAGCTACTGGTTTCGCGCAGACAGCCTTCATGGAAATTGCTTCCATCCATGCATAAATATCTATTAGGCGGCATCGCGGGATTAATATTTTTATACAAAGGTTGAGGGACTGTCTCAGAACAAATGGGTGCAGACTCTACAAACAAGGGTGTACGAAACTGCTAGTTAGCGGTAAAATGTATATTTTCCTTTTGTTTATTTTATTTCTAGAAAATAGCTGCGGGTTATTTGGGAGCTCGTATTATTATTTCATCCTTTTTGTAAGTAACCGTTCTTCATAACAGCCGAAACAATTATGTGTTGTCGTACCCCTTTTTAAATTTCATAACGCGTTTTTCCAGTTTCCCTGTTTCCGTTCCCTACCCTTGGAAGGCGGGTGGAGGCGATAGGTGCGAAATGATATAGCTCCAAAGGTCCAATGTCAGACAATAGGTAAAATTCATACGGGCCGCGCTCGCTGAATGCAAACAACCTAATTATATTCACGATCGCCAAGATGGCGCGGGTGTAGGAGAGAAGGAAATGTGCCTTGCAGACGTACTTGTAACTTTAAGTTGCACTTCAGGTGTTACGGTTGATTGATTATTGATTGAACTTGTTGGCCATATAATGAGATGATAAGTATTTTCTCGATAAAACTGAAAGGCTCGTTTCGAAGAATTAGTAATTTAAATTTTTCTCTATCTGCAATCGAAATTCTTAGCATGCACATAAAAGTTTACAGTAACCTACATCGCCAGCAGGCGAAAATTAAACTTCCCGTTTATCGCAAAACGTCGGATCAATAAATCGAAAAGTAACATCTTTATCTGTAAGGTAAGAAAGTAAATAGGAGTTTAAACTTAAGCTTTACTTCTCCAAACTTAATGGTGTTTCATTACATCGTTAGGTAGGCTTAGGTCGGTTCCTTCGGCGGTGAGTTATGGTTATTTGAATTGTGCGAAACAAAATAAATTTAGTGAACGTGCTCTATAGCGTTCTGCTCTTTGCATTTTTGAGTGCTTATTTCGAGCAGGATAAAAGTTTGCGTTATTTATGGTCCTTTCTAAGATTTAATGTGAAGTCAAACAGCGATAATGTGAATCCCGTTTGAATATTTTTGTCGACTGTGACGTATCTACCTTTTGTTTGCGAACTTTTGGGTGTTTTGGACAGAGATGTTTTCTTGGAAGTTTACATTTAGAGTTTTTAATATCCTTGTCTCTCTTCTTATTCTTTTTCTCTTTTTAGTTTCAATTAATCATCATCATTATTGTCTTGATCTTCTCCTAATTCATTTTGAGTTGACTCAGCATAAGCCTTGCTCTAAATTGCTTCCATATCAAAACTAAAACCTCATTACTTAACCAACCAAATAAACCATATGTAAACTACCAAAATCCGACTGCTCATCAAATAACAAGGCTCATTTCCTGGGTCCGGTAGTAGTAACATTGCTTTATTGTGCATAAGCTTGAATCGCGTGTTTCTCTAACTGTTCGTTACTATTTCCTCCGTCTCCCTCGTTGGGATGAATCCTGTAATGTTACTCGAGCCATTTGGCGTAATGCGCGGTTTCGAGGATTGACAGGTTTGAGGTAGCGGTTTGGGTGCTTGCATGGGCGGATGCGGAGGGGACAGTTGAGTTTTCTTAGTTTATTTAATAAAATAAACTTTATTCAATAAAATGAAATTTATTTAATGAAATAAACTTTATTTTATTATTTAAACTCTATTTTTCGCCTCTATACTGCCTTGTTAGTTGTCCATCGCAGAAAATTTTAACGGTTCATGAAATTCATCGTAGGCAGCCGTCAGGCACATTAATTTAGACTGCAAGACATCCCAAACATTTTTTATATAGGCTCTATATGATAATAATGAAGATTTTCAACATTAAATGGTGGTATTATAGGAGTTAAAATTAGCATACAATAAAGAGACTGAAGTTTTATAGGTTCCTTAGACATTTAAAATAGTTTTGTCTACCTTTATAGGTAAACGACTTAAAGTGAACATAAAAGTAAGCTAGATGTATCTCAGACTCAGTCCCAAAAATAAAAGAGAAAACTTTCAATTAATTATTTGTACATAACCCTGTTAGGAATCTTATCCCTTTCCTAGTTTTGTTTCCGCGCTCTTATGCAGCATGTCTTGGGCCTTACTTGGTTACCGAACCTTAATGATACTTTGAGTTGTACTGTTTTCCAATATGTGATTTAATTAATGGTGCCAATTTAAACTTGGGAACAGGGTTGTTTCAAATTGTAAATTACTGTTTTAAGGAAAATGTTATTTCCCAGATGTCATATGATTGTGTTACAGAGCTTTAGAGTTGGCAGTTACTTTTTAAGAAACGTATTATTTTTTATTGATCTACCAAATAGAATAGAAAATTTAGTTAGACTGTACCATTAAGTGTGTAGGCACATTAATAAAGCGTATCTCCAAATTAATTGTATTCTCAAACCAACTTAAGCCACCCCGCATAACCTAGATTTATATGCGGATAATAACCTCATAACTGGTAACTGTGAGCTACAAGACATGTTAGGGTTGCCTCGGCCACATGTAGCGAAAAGGGCGGATTAGTACGCAGTAAAATTTGTTAAAGAGGACTTTCATATACGGGTGCCTCGCGGCTGTCACAACCGACCATTTCTAGATGATCTGCGAGGATCGTGACCAACGCTCTTCTAACGGTTAATCTTACAGTCGAAGGGAGGGGTAAGGAAGCTCATGTTACCCCGGTGGTTTCCAACATGTATTAATACGTAGCTGCGGACGGGCCAGCTTCGGGTCTCAACTATCTCCCACTTGCAGACACGAACACTATAATCCCCGATAAAGCCCGCACATTTACATTCAATTCTAATTCCGGAACACCCACTTCCACTCGGCCCTGATTGCCTGGTACTTGTCGACGTTGATTAAAATACCCCTTTAGTAAGATAATCTTTGATAATAAATTAACCTGTGTCCAAATAAGGCCCAAATACACAAGTCAAACTTTCAATTAGGTTAAACTAAAAAGTGCTGTTAAAATAGCCTGAAAGAACGTGCACACATAAAATTAAATATTTCAAAAGGCAAAGGGCACTTAATTGAGTTTGTTCAGGACAAAACAAAGAGCGAGAAAACTTTTTAAATTGAGTGTCCGTGAAGTGTTGCCAACATGTTGATCTTTTCCAACTGTGCTACTTAGAGGGGACAGGAGGTACCTGCCCGACGTCCCAAGTTAATATTTTCTTTAGAAGAGAAAGTCTGCCTTATGTAAAACTTGGATAGACTCACTTGTTTTCTTATGAAAATGCTGTTGAAGGAGCTAGTTTTGACGAAGGTTTAAGTTTTTCAGATAAAAGAACTATTTTATTTTTCTTTCTCCAATATGATCTCGTCTTGTTTGCCACACCCACACTTGTTTGAAATTAACATCAATGTTGCTAACTTTGGGTCTGACTCTTCGTGTTTGTAAAGGCCTCCAAGACACATGAGATAATCCTAGTGCGGGCATCGTTTTTTAATATTTATCAATAAAACACTCTAGTACACCCATGTATCTCTCCCAAATTATAATTGAATCCTTTTATGAGCGACATGCATCAAAACAAACAATAAACGTAAAGAAAAACTTCGCAAATAACGGTTCATAGTGAAACCCAACTTTTTTACTATCGCTTGATATTTCTATTACACCTATGATAAAATGTTACGATTGCGTATCGAATGGGGCACACGGGGGAAGATATTTTGTATTTGTATTATCTATTTTATTTACAAACTTCGGAACTACATTATAATAGTAAAAGCAATCTCGTTCCCCACCTATATTTTATGGTTACATGTATTTCACCTGGAATATATTCAAACTAATATTTTAAATGCAGAAGTAAATTACGAATCTGTCTGTTCTTGGAGCCTAAACAGTCAGTTTAGCTGAATCATAATATGAATTTCGTAACAAGCCATAAATTGGTCGTGTGGATTCGATTGAACATAGTAGATTCACGATGGTTTACCCGACCCCCGATCGAGTGATGTCAGATGCAAAAGCTACTTACCTAAGAAGAAAAATTCAGTGAAAACTTGCTTAAAGTTTGGGAAAAACCCCAATATTTTTCTCCGTAAAATATAAACAGTTTAATTAATTGATTAGCTCAAGTCCTGCGCCCAAAACAAGCCTCAAGAAAAGCAAAGATTTATTTTACTTTCGGTAGCAATTAACGTTGAAAGTGAAAAATCTTTCAAAACTCGAGCACCGCCTGCTAGTCGGCGCTTATTCCCTTTCTTTAAATCGAGCAAATTTTTCTTCGAGCGAAACTTTTTGATTCGACCCCTTTCTACGGCAATCAGGCAAATCTCTTGGCGGTCACATGATACGCCACAGAGTAACATAAAGCAGTTGAACAAATTTTTTTTTTTACTATTTTTGAACTCCTATGATGTGTAATATTATGCGCTATGTGAAGAATACATAAGTGACACCCCATTCAGTGTCATGCATTCGAACTGTAGTCAGTCGCAGTACAGTTTTGTTGCTCAAGCATGAAAATAGTGCAGTTGTGGAAGGAAAACAGCTTGAGGAAATCAGCATATGCTAGAACCAAAAATTCTAAGAAATAAAGATAACATTTACCAACCTGCACTGGGCCTGCGTGGTGGATTACAGCGCACTGGCTCTCATATACAGTCCAAGCAGTGACGGGCACTCTCAGAGGGCCACAACCTATTTATTCCATCACCGTGACCCCGGAACATAAAGGGCTATTGAAGGACACCGTGGATTTTAGGTAAAGGGGTGGGAGGACTCATTTGATGATTTTACGACGTAAAAAAAAAAAGCATTAAGCACACTAAATGCTGATAATATAATTCAGCAAAAGTGAAAAATGGTAAAAAAAACTGTGAATACAATAAAAAAGAAGGAAGGGTTAAACACCTTTGTAACACTGTTTGTCCTTACACTGTATAAATCCGCACAAACAATAATAATGGGCGCAACGGCAAATACAATTAGGTTAATTAATGAATTAAGACCCGTCGAGTTTCTTTATCTTGTTATTAATTTGTCTAAGGCGAGCTACCCAGACGTCTTACAAATGAGAACCGAACAAATATTTGTTTAAAGCTGAGCGATTCACTTAATTCAATCAAACTTGTTATATTATTCATATCTATTCTGGCGTAGAATGTAACATTTCACGTTATTGATTTTACTTCTGTTTTACTGTAACAGTCTGTTAAAACAAATTTTCAGATTTTTCGGAGTCGAATGTTTTATTTAACTTTCGTGTTTATTTTAGTTTGTTTATCTTTGAAGGAATACTGATGGAATAAAAGAAAGTTTGTTAAACAAAAAATGAAAGAATATGAAAATCAACAAGAAAAAATATAAATTTTGTCCGAGGTTCGTCTGACCCCACCCCCACAATTTATCTCCTTCAAGTTTTATGCAAAAAAAGTAGCCTGTAACAGTCAGGATACCTATCTCTTTTCGAAAATTTTACATACCTAATCCATAATTTAGATGTAAGAGCATAAAAAAACTCCCTTTCATATCTATCACATTAGTTAGAATTTTATAGAATAATCAAAAACCCAAAACACGTGACAACACATGACACCCGTCTCAATTTAAAGACGTTAACAAATGTTTGCAAAGAAAACAGCATTAATCAGGGTCAGGAAGCGTCATTTGAATATAAAGCGTATCATGAGGTGCCGCATGTGAGCCTATCATTAGTCATAAACGCGAGAGGCGGTGTTCCCGAAGACGTGACCTGAAGTGTAATCGAGCTACTTCTTATCGGGACATTTGGTACACTGGCGGACATGTGCACTTAGGCGTAAACGAGGCACACGTGGTTGGCACGCTGCTTGCTTATTACACTGTGCGTATGTGGTGTTGCTGCACTGAAGTTATAATAGGTATTGATGTGACTCTAATTTAAATATAAATAAAATATAAATATTCCACAACTATCACACAACACCATCTAGTCCCAAACTAAGCAGAGCTTGTGCTATGGGTACTAGACAACTGATAAACATACTTATATATTTTTAAATACATACATATTATAGATAAATTACACCCAGACACAGAACAATTAATCATGCTCATCACACAAACATTTGTTCTGGGTGGGAATCGAACCCACGACCCCCGGCATAGCAGTCAGGGTCACTAACCACTAGACCAACAGGCCAGTCAATATATAATATATATATAATTTAGTAATTGATGATTTAGTTGGGAGTATGTCATATTGTCTGTCTACTGTATAGACAATTTTTTTACTTTTAATTTTATAAGTAGGTCTATCGAGGCAGTAGGTCGCTGCCTGTTCGAAAGAGCTTTGATTGTAAAGCACCTGAGAGAGTCAAAATTTTCGTACCTACCTTTGTTAAGAACCATGGGATTTGTTAACTAAACAAACGTTAGAATTTGAATATTTCCATATCTCGGTACACGACCAGAATTCAAAAATAGAAAAGAAACGCCCCACCCTTATCCAATAACTGGATTAGGAAGGTATATTTGGTGACAATTGAAACGTCACATCGCACTGGACCGCACTGAATTTAAATATACGATGTTTCCAGAAGCGTGGTCACCCAATCACAAATATTATTTAGATGAGCATCAAATTTGTCGGATTTTTGCGGATATTCTTCCGAACACTCCCTAGGGATTGCGGTTTGTATTCGGATATTTTTATTTCGATTGACCGTTGGTCATAAAGTGGGAATGGCGCTTAGACTTTTTATTATGGAGTTACTTTTTTGCTGGCGAAGAATATTCTATAGACTTGATTAAATTAGATGAGATTAAAATACGATAGTACTTAAACATAGTGTTTCAGAAAATTTTGAAAAAACGAGACGTGGAAATTAGTCTTTACTGAAATTATAGGCACAAACAATGTCTTTCCGGAAAATATTATTAATGTCATCTAATTTGGTCGAAAGTGGCTATATTTTAAAAACCGTATCCACAATAAATCAGATATCACCACCTCATTGGCATTCCTTACGTGCGTTTTAGCATTCCTCATTGGCAGAGGAATCAGAGCGGTGGTAAAAATCAAATTGAGTGCCCGATAAACACTCTGCGACGGAACATGGGGTTCTCGCAAAATTTTGATTACACCGAAAAGTGTTACTTATTCTCAAATAAAAAATACCGGAGGAAAAATTTCGCTGATGTCGATATTGTTATGGCGGGTTTATGTCGAAAATTGGGGGTACGGTTATTGCATGTCATTAGGAATTATGGGCTTCCGAGGTAGGCCGGAGAAAAATTTGCGAGAGGTGAGGTGGCGCTTATACTTTTTTTGCTCGATAATGTAATTATTGGAAATTTATTCCGCACCGCTTAAGTGGCTGGCAGTTGTGAGAACTGTGTTTAGTATCTATTTAGAAGAGATTGTTAAAGACGTTGTGGAAGGGAATTTTTGGTTGATGAAATTATCATTTCGTTTAGTAAGATTATTAGGGATATTTCTAAAAGTATCGAACAATATTTGGCGATTACGGATGCAGTCTTGGATCTCTTTCACAAAATTAAATTTAAATATATTGTTTACTTAACTAAGGCTGCCTGGTAGTGGGAAAAAGTATCAATAAGCTAATGCTAAGTCATATTTGTACCATAAATGACTCGGCCAATTTATTAATTACACACAACACAATACAAAGCATAACACTCACAAGGTAATAATAACAAACTTAACAAAGAAATAAACCATCGGAGCGGGCCCTTACACCCACCATGATGCATGGGGCTGTTGAAATAATATTATCGTTACCGAGTACTCACACTCCAAGGAAAATCAACATAAAGTGAATAAAAGAAAATTATGAATCGCACCAAAATAAATTACCCCGTGTTGGCGGCAAAATAACATCACATTTGAATGCCTTTTATGCTTTATGGCCCCGTAACTATATGAAATAAGTCCCGGTGCCATTTTATGGGACACGGGAGCACGTACGCGGCATAATTTTTCAAATGTTTGTTGCGAATACGTAACTCTTATTTGAGAGTGCCAAACTTTCTTCTTGAAGACCATTTGCTGCGAAATTTGGGATTTATTGTTATCGATACAAATGTAGAAACAAACGAATGTGTAGATCATGTGTATTGGGAATTTCGGACAGAATAGGTTATCAAAAATTATATATTATTTATACCACCTGCTTGGAAAGTACCTTGTTACTTTATCAAATTTACGGTAGAAAGTACGTCATAGCATATCGACCAAATATGCGGGGAGAAAACGCATCTGAGCGGGAGAGAAAAGTGTATGAAAATCCATTTCTAACGTGTTTTTTCTTTTTTAATTTTGGGTAAGACTATGTGCCGGTAACCTAAATATCAAAAGCCAAAAAGTTTTTACAGTGAGTTTTTATCTCCAAGTTCGCAAAATGACACTGGCCACTAGCTGTGTGTTGGATGGTGTCGAGCTGGCAGTGCGACCCTGCGGCGGCAGGTTAAACAATTTGAAAAAAGAATATGTGAAAATTGCAGACGCCATTGGCGCCATTTTCAATTTGTGTGTTGTTTGAGGATTCAGTTTTCGTAGAAAGTAATTTATTTTCCTCGTAGGTGTAGTATAAAGCACTATGTATCACTCGAGAGAAAGTTCGATTCCCGATCTCAGGTATTTTAAAGTCCTCGGCTACGCCTCGGCCTTTAAACAACACCCTCGATGGTAATCGGTCACTTTCTCCTCTCGGTGAACAATATACTATTCTTTCTTCATTTAAAATGATGTTCAGGATGCGCAAAACTAATGAGAGTATCTATATAGGAAAGGGGGGTTAATCATCCAACGTTGAATGACATTCCTTTAAAACACCCCTCTGAAACACAGAGCACAAAGCGCAACAAAATTAAAGCATCACATGTAAACCGCAAAATCAAACATCACAAATTCACAGAAAAACACCCAGAAGGTTAAACTGTTTGTTTATTTTCCAGACATTTAAAGCGTTAGTCCGTCAGGTGAGAAGCGTAATGGCGTGCGATTTTCCCCGTTTGCGCTTTCCACGCCGCTTGTGTCCACCGGCGAATATTTCATGCGCCAATGAACACATTCTGGTCCCCGAATTATGACGGTCAACTGGCTACCGGGCTGAGGAGTTCGTTTGTAATCAGATCAACAAACACAGCCTCTGATAAAAGGTAAAACGTCATTGTTTTGGTTATCTTTGTGAAATGGTGGAGGGATTTGGTTATTGGATTTGAATACGCCGATGGTGAAGTTGGATTGTTTGAAATCTTGTCAAAATATATCTATGGTCATATCTACGGTAGTCATATCTTTGAGGGAAGAAATTATTAGTAGATAATCACCATCATCTCGTCTTGGAGGTTTTAAAAATTTCATCATCATCATATCAGCCGTAAGACGTCCACTGGTGAACACAGGCCTGTAGACTTCCAATAGGACCAAGGCTTGCATCCAGCGTGAACTTATGAATGAAAGAAAGAAAGAAAAAACGTTTATTAATTTTATGAAGATCGTACGCTGTGCTTGCCGGTGCGTGGTCGCCATTCGAGAACCTTACGGCCCCATAGGCCATCAGTTCGGCATGCCATATGGCCTGCCCACTGCCATTTCAACTTGCTAATTCGTTGGACTATGTCGGTAACTTTGGTTCATCTATGAATCTTCTCATTTCTGAGTCGATCACGCATAGAGACTCCGAGCATAGCCCTCTCCATAGCTTGTTGAGCTATCTTGAGCTTACTTATGAGGCCTACAGCTATAGTAAAAGTTCGGTTTAACAGAATCTTATTTTATGACATATAGAACTATTAATTTATTTAAGATTTCGATTAAGTTTCTGGTAATGAGCTTTGGGCCTATTTAGACCATAATTAATATTTGGTTAACGCTTTGTCAGCCGTTAAAGAGTTCCAAATTCTTCGGAAGAAAAACTTAAAATGTTGTTATAATTTTGAAACTTATATTTCTTTTAAAATGCTACTTTAAGAGACACAATGCTCTACAAGATTTATCTTAGTTTTCAAACTAAGTACACAATCAAAATCGTCACTTTTACTACTCATACCAAATACAAATTCAGTAAAGCCAGCCATAGTTTGGCAAGTTTCCGTCGTTCAAGACGTGACTGACATTGCTGGCTGTAACAACGTCGGATTTGCAACTTGAATATTTAGCGGCACCTGCTAGGGCCATCGACTCATAATATTCGGCTTAGCGCGCCTCCCTCGCGTTTTATATTGAACGGCTTGAACTTAGGGGGTGAATACATGTGTAAACAAATCGACGATGCGTTTCTATTGAATTTTTTGGGTTGACCTTTTGTTTGTGTGTATTGAGCTTTACATTAATCAGGAATTGATAGTTATGTAGCGTTTGCTAATGTTTGTCAAGAGCAAAGAGCAAAGGCAAAACAAAAGAGTATCAACTCGGTAAATGGACGTTGAGATATCTCTTCATCGAAGCAGTCAGCAGTAAATGAAACTCATTCCAATAAATCAACTGTCAGACGCCCATCATTTTCTCACATCGGGACAGAAACAACGAAATGCGTTGTCATCAATTCCGTTTCTGTTCCGTTGATAGTTTTCCCATAAATGACCACCTCGGGGTGGCAATAAAATCGCCCACTATCTACCCAGTTTTCCGATACACTGCCTACTGGGCACTGCGGACGCAGCTAACAATTATCTAAATAGCCATCTACATTCTTACCCCTTACATTTTATTATTACCGGTCAATTTATCCGATAGTCTCGTGCGGTGTTCGCAAATCTCTGCTATACTCCTGTTTGCCTGGTAGATTTGCCGATATCGTTGGAAACTGCCCAAGAAATAAAACAGGGGATTTTCATGGTGTTGCGAACAAGTTTTCTTCTATGTTGATATTATCATACGTAATTGAGTTTGTGTTTGCGGTACGGATTTTATTGAGTAAACTTTGCTACATTTCATTTCATTTTGTATATTTTCGGAGAATACATTGGTTTCGTTTTTAACCATCGTATAGAATTCTGGTTTTATTTTGTATGCACTCAAGGTCTACGTTGTCATATTTTGTCAAAATGTACAGACGCCAGCAGGTCACCTACCCGAATCTGTCAAATTTTACCAATCGAATATTAGCATAAAAAAGAAAATTTATTAAAAAACACAGATTGAGGTAAGTTGATGTGTTGGCGTCTGTACAAATGACAATCTTAATTTACAAACAACTTTTCTTTAATTTTCTCCCCAAATAAATTAGTGTCATG
The DNA here is from genome assembly GCA_028554685.1 of Agrotis ipsilon. NCBI lineage: Eukaryota > Metazoa > Arthropoda > Insecta > Lepidoptera > Noctuidae > Agrotis > Agrotis ipsilon. The sequence goes on from CM052965.1 coordinate 12,186,514, forward strand.
GTCTGTAAGGGATAGTTTCTTATACACAATAGGTGGTGATTTAAAATAAAGCCACCCACGGTTGTCAAACGGACCCCGCGCCTTGCGGTCTGAAGTTAATGTGCTGGACATTCAGAATTCAGACGTTTGGGCAACCCATAGAGTAGGGAACGAATAGAGAGTGACTAAAAACAGCAACCTGTAAAATCTTAGTATTATCGATAGTGTAGACGAAAATGATACTTATTTTTGTTTTCTTTGCCTACTCCAATATTATTTATTTTCTTATTAATTTCGCAACGGTGTCTTGGAGATTATACTATTAGACTTCGGTGAACTTCATTGCCTTGCCGTTTTTCCGATGCACGCCACTGGTATTTCTGTTTTTCAAGAGTTGCAGGATTGTGAAGTGTGGCGATCTTGTCCAAAAAAAAACCTCTTTCAGAATTGTTATAGAAAGTAAAATTAAACTGCGAACGTTTTTTTTCAACAAACTAAGCTGTATAAGCCAAAAACAGAGAAATTCATTGTAGCAAATAGTGAATTTCAGTTTTTTAGGTCCACACAAACTCGCAGATTGGTCATTTCTACTGTCTAACATTCTTTAACTCTACGCACCAAATATTCGTCCTGGCTGTCGATTGCTGACTGGTCCTTCCTTACATTGTCTCGGCGAGGGAGCAAGCGGAGCGGTGCGGGTGGAGTTGCGGGCGGAGACAAAAGAAACGCATCGCTCACAGCCGCACCGGACACAATGACCGGGCCCTATTTATCTTTAGGATTAACTTGCTTATCGCTGACCGGCTGGCCTTGAGTTATTACGTTTTTGAGGATTTCTACTTACTTAGTAGATTTGGCAGGGGTTCTTTGTTGAAAAAAAGCTTAGTGAGACATACTTTTGTTGCAAATAGTATGTACAAGTAGATGATTTATGACGAGGATTCAAATTATTTATTGAATTGGAACACTTTTCTATTAATTCAGCTTGTCCTAGGCGTACATTTAGATTGAATTCTTCTAAGCAATTTATAATTAAACGAAACAGAACCAAGAAAAAGATTTCAACATCTGGTCAAGATTAAATTTCTAAGTCTCTCTATTTAATTTTATTTACCCCACGCAATGTAAATAATACATCAGCATTATTCCCACAAAAACTAAACACAATTAAGACGTTAAATTATTCAGATGACAGGCCCCGGGGGATACTAATGTCCCTCTTAGCACTTTAATAGTGTGAGGAGTCCCCAAAGAGCGGTCAAGTACCGTGGACAGCCCGAAGGCGTTCCGGGACCATTAATGGCCGCCCGGAACCTCCCCTACTTTGTTCCCTCAAATTAGTTCTCCAAAGAAAACGTAATCCCGGTGTCACCTTCATTCCACTTACGAAATGAATCTTTTCGAGACATTCAGAGTCAGACAGCTTTTACCAAAATATTAATATTGGGCACGTAACGCAAGGGTGAATACTAAATTAACATCCGCTACCTTCGACAAACATTGCCAAGACACCGGTTCGTAATACAATGTTTGCTTCCATGTAAGGGCCTTTCGATGAATCTTAATCTTCCTGAGTCAGGTTACCCTCTAACCCGCATGTGTATAACTTAATCGGCGCCCCCCTACCTCCCTAACTTGCCTCTAATTGTTTGCTCTCGATATTGTCGACGTCCGTGTATTCGTAATGTTCTATAGGTAGTCCCTGTTTGCGCAAACAACATTAGTCAGGAGTTGTATTAATCAAGTAGAACAAGCTTCTTGTACATTTACTCTTCCCAAAGATTTAGGCTTCGTAAGAAAGACAAAATTAAACGTTACTCTGAAGAAGGTCGCCTTTTTATTGCATGTACGCGTGGATTATGTCAAGGTGTTTTCATTACGAAGGAGTCAAGAGGGAGGGACTACGTTCTCAATTGCCGTGACGAATCGCACTCATAAACCCACATGCTCCTTTTCCTTATACACTATTAGTACTTCCCATTGCACCTTATGAACTTTTCCTTTAATTAAATGGGACTTTATTATTATTGCTGAACATATTTAAAGTCTGATTACATTACATTCTAACGATACTAAAGTGTCAAATGGTGGTTGTATTTTCCAGGTTGGAGTTAAATAAAAGTAGCTGGTACCACAATCGCTTGGAAACAAAAAGATTAGGAAGCTCCGCGTTTTATTTTAGCTCGTGTACAGCAATTAAAAAAGCCACCGTTTCCTCCATCTCGTCGCCGAGCGAAAATAAACACAGAATACGTTTCGTGTGTTTTCCTTTAATTAGCATATCACTGTTGTCTTGCGCACCGCTCGTTACATCATTTCCATATGGAAAAATGATACGAATCCCGGGCGTTTAGATACCCCTGTGACGCAATATGTCGGTTGTGTGCGGGACGTCGCAAGAAACACCCTCTCTAGCTCCCATACGCGAAAATTATACGGTAGCAAAACGCATTAATTTGCCATATTAATTTGGCCGTAAAACTCTGCTCGCGACAAGCCGACGGGGAATTTCTGAAGTTTGGCGTCCCAAGCGGCCGCTTGTTCACACAATCGTTGTTCAACACGGTAGCTTTATGGGCCTACAGCTATTGAAGAAAATACCGAAGCGATGCTCCGTGTTATGTTATTGCTAATAACGGTGTTGTAAAACCCTTTCGTTACACGGTACATTGCTGTGGATGTTTAATTTAAGTTGTATGTTACGGGTTACAGGTGAAGTTGGTGCTATGTACCTCTACCAAAACATTGTACTACTGAAAAGTAGGTAATGACTTGTCAGCAGGATTTTTGGTATCGAAAATATCATGCTTGAGCAACATTTTCACCTCATTCTTGTAGCCTTTACTTTCATTACCAAATTCACGAATATCTGATTGATTATAAACTAAACCCTGCCCATAACTCACTTACCGATTACTTTCCTTTTCAGAGGTGCAGTGGAGCGATTCATCAGGGCTGACAGTTATCGGCATCAGAGTTCATTTTTAACGCCATTGTTGGCGTGTCCGTCTGCAGCGTCCAACGGCACAACACGTGGAGTGCCGACCCTAGGGGATGAGTGGTCAATCGACGTGTAATTTATGGTGGTGTGAGGATATAGAGGCAGTACTTGAGGTGTGAAAGCTTTTCTGGGGATACGGAAATGGAGATGCCGAAGATAGGCTTCGGAAAAATCGATTGATTTCTTGAGATTATTTATGTTGTCCTACCTTACTGGGTTTGACATGCATTTCAATTCACCATCTGCATGAGACTGGTTTAGTCTCATGCAGATGGTGAATTGAAATGCATCGGTGCAACAGGACAGATGTTATTAGAATTATTTATGGAATTACATTTGAAGGGGAAAACGAATAAATTAATAAGCTTCTCAGCTAATACTTCAAGTATCTGTACAACTTATGACAGCCAATACAATTCTACAAACAAGTCCTTATTTTTTGACCGCCTTAGGCAGAGACTTGTTACTAATTTGATTTGTTCTTGTATTAATCTTACCGAAGCTTTTTGAGTTTTTTTCACAATGTTTAAAATGTCACCATTACCACTAGCATCCGATTCCAAAAATTCTCTTTAATTTTTTCACATTTCTCACTTGTCTTCTGACTCTGCACTTCTTTACTTAATTTCCAAAACATCCCACAGATGTCTAAAACTAATAGCCACAGATCACACGGCAATATGTTACACCATAACTCATCCCCGCCTATCGGAGCCGCTATCAAATCCCATGATAAGCGTTTTCTCATGACTTGCATATTCTACTGATGTTACGGTGGAAATTCGGATACGGGACTGGTTATTTTGGGAATGGGAGAAGTGGTCCTTCTGTAAATGGTAAAATTAAGTTCATTTTATTTTGTGCTTTTAAATCTAAGAGTAAAAAAATACACAACTAACGAATTATAAATTTTGCAATGTAAATAAATTGCAACGTAGGTAAGTCTACGAGTACGAATGAGATGGTTTGTATATGATGGGTTGTTGTATTTGCTCTTGAACTTTCTTCTAATTCAAAAGGTGACAAAGACAAAATCTACGATACAGCGACGCAGTAAACTTACCTAGAAGAAGCCTATTTTCACTCTAATTTTGAAGTAATTTTGAAGGTCATTAGAGAACGTAAATTTTGGTTAATATGAGAAAAATTACTTTTTAACATAAATTAGATTGACATTAATTTCATTAAGTTAAATTAAAACTTGGCAAATCAAATAATGGTGTCTTAGTTTTTTGCATCACGTCTGTAGTCGATTTACCTAAATGGTATTAAAATATTTCGTCCCAATGACAGACAAAAACATTACAAGATAAATCTGAAGTTTTCCCACTGTTCTTTTCTTTACAGTTACATCTTTGCAGATTCGAAGATAGGAAGGGAGAGAAGCCACGCGTGTCTCAACCAATCGACATGTTTATCGCTTTAATATAAAATAAAGGGAACGGGGTTACCGATATGCCAATAGATGAAAAACTTCTACACGAGATTCGGAGACGGAAATTGTATTTTTTTTTTCTTGTAAGCTGTCAGAGATTATTTTTAGAGTGATAGATGTTTGAAGTTTTTGTGACTCTTTCTAATCGAGATAAATTACATTTTGCATGCTACTTTTTCAAAGACTTCTATCCTTGGTCTTTTCTTTCTTATATAACTTTTTTAAGTCTATGCTGTCATCGTTCTCTATGCTGTTATCTGCTGGGCAACGAGCTCCATCAATTTCTTATATACTTAATTGCCACCGGTCCCACCTACGTGCAGGTATGCTTCAAAATTAAATGGCAATGATTTGTTTCTTTTTATTTGATAATTGCTGCGGGTGGTAGTGCAATTTTCACCTGGGAAAATGTAATGGAAGAATCGGCTGTTTTCTTAAACAATTAGAACAAAAGAATTTAGGAGTACGTGTAAATATTATTTCTGAAAGAGTGCTTTAAACGTACTTACTTTGATCGACGATATTTAGAGTCAAGGGAAACAAAAATTAGTGCCCTGCACATACCAGATAATGAAGACGAAACTGACTTTTATTACTCGTTGACCTGAGTATTATTTTGGAAATCCATACATTATCACAAATCAAAATAAACCATAGATCTCCCATTCGCAATAAACATCACACATGAAGAATTCAGGCCACGAATAACTTCGTAAGGGGTGCACACTGAATAATTTTATTTGTTTATAATTTTAATAACTCCCTACCCTCGCGCTCCTCGTATATTACGGCCTGTACCCCGCTCCGCGAGCGTACGGGGTGTGCATACATTTTTCACATCGCGGGTACAATACGGAATATTGTCACTTTAGAATTTGCTACGGGGCGAAGTGTCGAGGGCGATATTTATAGATTATCCCGGATTTTCCTCTCGAAATATTCCATGTAAGGCCATAAACATATTTCTGCATCAACGTATTACAGGAGATCATAGAAAAATTGCTCTACTCGTGCAAGAATAACGACATTTGCTCAATAAGGTTTTGACTTAACTTTAGTTCGTCAATGTAACCAACAAATGACATTTCAACTAGATGATTATATGAATTGAGTAAAGGAATACCAAACAGAAATTATTTTAGTACTAGCTGACCCATGCCCACTTCGTTGGGCGGTAAACATTTTAACTTGTGATGAAATGATGAATGTGGTTCGGTTAGTACTGAGTGCCGAGTGCTATGATTTATTTCGTGACTGCCAAAAGAAGGATTTTGTTTTTATTGCACACTGACTGTAACAGCCCGCCGTCTTTCTGTTGCTTGGCGTTGCTCATGTTCAACGCTAGATTCCCGAGTACGGGCCTGCGATGTTCTCATTGTTTGGTTAGCGAGCCACTGCGAGCGCTCAGCGCTAGTCTCCCTATCCCTTGTTGCTGAGACATGCTGCTTTAAATCACTGAGACGCTGCGCACGTTCAGCGCTAGATTCCCGAGCACGGGCCTGCGATGTTCTCGCGCTTTGACAATTTTTTTTTTTCGTGGTAATATCATCAAATGAGTCCTGCGAAACCGAGCTGGGCGGGAGGGACTGTCAGACTTGTACTGACTAAAATCCACGGTGTCGCGGTATCCGTATATCCCGTAACCCCGGCTACGCTATGGCCCTCTATAGGAGGGCCCTGTCATTATTCTGACACTCTTTGAGGCGCGCGTGGAAAACAACGCGCCGTCGATCCGGGCATGGTCCATGGTCGGACAGCGAGTTGCCTTTCACCTGCCACCTGCATGCCCGATGATCGTCCCGCGACATCCGTCGCCGTGGGCGTCTACCACTGTGGCTGAGGCGGAGGGAGGACGCTGTCCTCTCTCTCACGCGTTCAGCCTCCTTCTTCGCGTGCATGGCTGCTTCGCAGAAGGAGGGGGACCGCTTCCCACTCCGTCTCTTCCGCAGCATGGCCGCGGCCAATGCCGCGTGCGGGTAGGTCTCCGCCTATCGCCTGCGTGAGGAGGCGGTGCTCCGCCCTAGCAAGGCAGTCCTGCATCGTATGCTCCACCTTGTCCTCTTGGTGGTCCTCGTAGTGGTGACACTCGGGCGTTTCCTCCTTCTTTATCAGACACAGGTACCTTCCGAAGCATCCATGTCCGGTGAGGACCTGCGTCAAACGGTAGGTGAGGACGCCGTGGCACCTAACCACCAGCCACTTCTCTTCCTTAGGCACTGTGTGCCTAAGGGGTCTCTGCCCGTATGCGAATAGCCTGTCGTGTGGACGCTCCAACGCGTGTCCCTCTGATCAGCAGAGGGCACAGTGGCGGAGCGGGCTTGCGAGCGGTGAGTAATGGGTAGCTCGCCGTCCGACCAAGGACCAAGCCCAGGTCGGTGGCACGTCGTGTTTTGCGCCAAATGCCTGCTTGGGTCGCGGGTTTTTCTTAAGCGTATAAAGTAAACGTAGCCCCGGAACGTAAAGGGTATTCGAAGGAACACGGTTACATTTTAGTCAGTAAGAGTCTGACAATCCCTTCCGCCCCGCCCAGGGCGGGAGGACTCATTTGATGATTTTACCACCAAAAAAAAAAGACAAACTCGTACTTGATACAAAAACGTCCGTACAAAGCATGTTCTAATGCGGTTCGTGAATGGACGGAGGCATTTTGCGATTTAGTCATTTTGTATTTTCTTCGAAACTATTTGACCAATAGACATACTGTTTCGGGCAAATCATATCTCTATGATGTTCTTGTGATCATATTATTATTTTTTTCAATAAGCTTTAATATTTTGTTGATTAAAAAACCGTCCAAAGGTATAATGTGGTTCGTGAATGGACGGCGGCATTTTGCGATTTAGTAATTTTATATTATCTTCGAAACTATTTAACCAATAGACATACTTTTTGGGGCAAATCGTATCTCTATGATGTTCTTGTGATCATAATAATATTTTTTTCGATAAGGTTTAAAATTTTGTTGATTAAAAAACCGTCCAAAGGTAAGTATGTCGAGAAATACAATTTTTAACTCATAAAAGCTACTATATCTACTAAAACATGAAAGATAGAAATATGGTGTCGCGGACTTTATTGTAGAACTATTCAAATCGGGCATTTTTGCAATACATTGTTTTCAATTTTAAACAACTGTTAAGGCAGCGCATGCTAATAACTCTGTTGGAAGAGCAATTTTTTTCCGCCCGGCTAAACAAAACTTGAGATAGTTCAGCTAATATGCATGATATCTTTATAATTCATAGCCTATAGCACTCAGGGATAATGTAGCTTTCTGCCAATGAAACAATTTTCAAAATCGGTTAATTACTTTCGGAGATTACCCATTACATACAAACAAACAAACAAACAAATAAATTTACCTCTTTATAATATTAGTATAGATTTAAAAGGTTTTGAAAATAAAACGACAATGTTGGGTATCAAACAAAAGACAACTGATAGAGAAATACTCTTGAAAATATAGACTAGAAGAAATTCAGTTCTAGATAAAAAATTTTTCCATTATTTTTAGTTTACAATTGAACGCCTGGATAAAGCCGCTTTTTCACCATAGATGTGCTATGCTACGGTGGTGCGGATGCGTTTGATATCCACCAATCATATTCATTGTTTTACATAGCACAGCACTAGTGCAAACGGATTCACCTAAGGTGTGTTTTTATATGGAAAGATGCGTTTTATGGTTCGCTTTCCCTAGTATCGATACATCGCATAGCTCGACTTGTATATTTTCCTACGCATCTTCATAGCACATATTTCTCGCACCGCTACATAGCATAGCATCAGTGGTAACGGTCACACAGTTTCGTACCGCTGCAGGGCTACATAGCATATCGCTGGTGGAAAGGCACCCTAACGCTAAAGTCAACGTGCGAGATTTGAATTCCAAATTCAAATTCACTGTTTTTCGATATTCACCTTTCTGTTTTTCTTCTTATTGTTTATCTACCGTCTTTTATTTTGTTACTGGCACATGATTTTCTTTTGGGAAATAAAAGTTTTGTGGAACAGAAGCAAATAAAAACAAGTTATTTACCCGTAAAGAGTTTCTTCTCAGAGTAGTCAGGTACGAAACACCGGCCCCATCTAGTCTAAAAATAGTGTCTTTTGACGTGTAAAAGAGTTTGTAAAAACCAATTTGCTGAATAAATATCATTTATCATTTATCTATCATAATATAAAGATCCTAAATAAGTTGTTCACGACCTTCTTATTCTGTGAGTAGTAAATTTTCAATATATTTTTGTGTCTATTTAAACAAACTAATAATACCCCGTTTTCTACAACATCTCGAAGTAACATTTCAAGAGCCTCCATATTGAATCGTCCCACTCTACCAGGATCGCAGAAGTACTCAGCGGTCACCCCTGTTGTCTTAGTAAGCACTAAGAGCAGGTCAAGTCAACATCCATAATGGATTCTACCCGAGTCGGTAAATTATCATCTTCCCGGATATTGAATATATTAAGGCAATATTGCTCCAACTGAACATGCAAAGCTGAAATTATGTGTTTGTGTAATTGGTGTTTGGGAATCTCTTGGTGTTTTGGTTAGCCGTGGTTGGTTAAATTGACAATTATGGGCCCAATGTTTGGACTACTATTATGATTGAGCCATCATTGATGTTTGTTTATGTAGCATGTTGATTAGCCAAGGTAGTGCTTTCAAAATAAAAAATTCAAAGCCACATCTGCATAATCAACAAGGGCAATAAATAAATGTCTTTCCAGGAATGCAATCACTCACAAAGGGAAAGTAATTAGCTTGTGCGAAATCAAAGCGAAAGTATACCGAAGACTCGAAGGAGATGGCGTCCAAGCAATAATGGCGAAGGAGATGAACCAGACCGGCCGGGCCTTGAATATTAATCGACTAAGGGAAATGGATTAAAAATTCGTGTCCGTGTCCCTACAACCGCAACCAGCCTCCGTCACGATCTCTCGTGTTTTCCAACAAGTTTTTTTAAACATTCCGATCTCATTTGCATTATTTTTTTCCTTTTCCCTCGTGAATAATTTAATGAATCTTAAGAAAGATCGCCTTCTGCGGTTTGGAGGGACGTCTTTTTGTTGATATTGTTCTTTAATTTCGAAACAATGTAGGTATGCATGAATGCAAATATCACAATGGAACAAGAATAAAAATAGCTACCCCAGAAAATACTAACACGATTTTTAAATTAGACTTTTTTTTTCTGTAAACCTCCTTAAAAGGATTCGCGCTGAGTGTAACAAAATTTAACGGATATTAAAAAGTTTAACTCGTCGTACCGGAGTTAATATTGACGGGCGTGGCAGATGGGAAGAAAGGGTTTCTTCAAAAGAATTCAAACGGTGACAAAAAGGCGTAAAGAATCACGGGCGGGAAGGGGTGAAGTAACTTATGCGGCGAAGAAAGAGCCCCAAGAATTAACAAAAATAAAAGGTGACGGCCGCGACGCTGTTTACGGGGTGGCTAGGGGCGACCCTTAATTAAAGGCTTTTGGACTTTTCGCGATGCAATTTGCCTAAAAGACAAGAATTATTTTTATTGAAGTCATCACTAATTTCGGAAGAAAAGAGGGGGTGAAAGGACCGCTCCTTTGTTGTGGACAAATGGCATTTAATTGCGCGGTTTTTGGGACCAATCTGGAAAATAATCGCTCGCCGCTTGATTGTTAAATGCTCTTAATGTCGGAAATATTTTAGAAATGTGTATTGTTTAAAAAAGAGTGTTATTGTATTGATATTTTTTCCTTCATATATGTCACTTTAATAAGCAACTATTCCTAAATACTTCTACTGAAAGTAGAACTTGTTCCAACGTTTAGTTTTAAGTTCATTAAAACTTTGCTAACTTCTCAAAATAATGTTTTTTTAAACTATTTGCTTTAACTTTTTGAACGACATTTATTTCGGCTAATCACGAAGATAACAAACTCTTCTAATACTTAGTTCAGCCCGTAAATTAAATATCAGATTTTCTGATAGCCATCAAATCTAAGCAATAAGAAACACCTGGTCCGTCCACACCTTCTTATTTATCCGTAACAAGGAAAAGATTTCTAATTAAGTTTAGAAATGCTTAAACAAATTTTAAGTAGTATTAATTGTCTTCCTCCTTTATTAATAAAAGTCCAACTGGAGTCGAAAAAATTTGAGTGGAGACAGTTGTTCACAAATCCATGATTCGGCCGAGGGTTCGTACGGAGAGCAAAAATTAAAATCATAAGAAAATAATTAAAGTCCGTAAGGGGATTTATTGGACAGAGGAGACGTGATTAATTGGTTTTCTTGGATAAATTCGGGGAAAAGCAATAAGTGTCAATGTTGTGCGTTCGCGATTCATTGGAAAAATTAATAAAGAAAATTTTAATTAATGCGCTGGTATGTTCGTGCTTTAGATGTGTTTTGGAACTTTGATTATTAATTGAGCCATTGTCTTATCAAAATTGTGGATGCTTTTGTAGACCTTGCTACAATATTGCAACTAAGGTAATCTGATTATTTTAGATACAATGAATCGCATGTTATTGAGAGGAGACCTAAATCACACCTGTAAGGATTTTACAAACTAAGTCATTAGCTGAGCTGATATGAACTACTTCTAGATGAGAAACTACCCTGTGAACTGTTTTCAAGTCCAATAATTTCCAAGAAAAAGATCTGCATCTTTAATTCGTATACCTATTACTTTTAAATTAGTAAGCAATACATGCGACAATACAACACCCCAAAAGACAAAAACTTCAAACAAATAATTAATACCACCTAAACCCAAAACAATTCTCCGTTATTAAAATATCTGAGAACAAATGGCATCAATTTAATAATTCAGTTACAGCAATCAGTTCTAATTTGGGGCGAAGCGACGGCGGGTTGAACTTGACCATTAATAAATGGCAATGATACTTCAAAGTTAACCCTCTCGCTGCTGAGGATAATGAGAGGTATCAACCTCCACTTGTGTTCCAAATGTCTAATCTGATGGATTAAGCAGATTTTGATGGGGATGAAAAACAATGTGACTCGAAAGTTTAGACGTATTTGTCTTTTTGCTTTTTGGATTATAACTTTTTTAATGATATATTTAATTGTCGGTTCGTCGCATATTAACAGTTGCAAAATTTACTTTGATTTAACCGGAATTGCATAAGTCTCGTTATGATATATCTGTTAGCTGATAGTTAATTCAGAATTTCAGTACCCTCAGCACGAGTTTTCTGTATTTGAGACGTAAAGTAAACTAGAACTTTGACAATTTCAAATTGACAATTTTCAAGGAAAAAATTAGTTCCTTCTTCGCACACCAAAGGCGCTGCTCCATTTTTTCATACAAGAAACGCTGTAAATACTGGAAAGACTCTGTAAAGTAAAAGAGTGAAAACTCGTGCTAAGGGTACAGATCCTCGGTCAGTTCTTTACTAATGAGTTTGTTGCGGCGCATAATCAAAAAGTTTAAATCGCCTTAGACGTGCATGCCGTTGTATAATCTGTTAAATGGCCTATGAAAAGAAGAAAGAAAGAGTTTTGGGTGTTCTCTTTTATCTGTTTGTCATAAAGCAAATCATAGAAAACACAGGTTAAGCCAACGTTACCCAGTTCCTCCAAAGATAAACAGCACTAGTTACCATGCCTTCATAATTCACATCGCAATAAAACGGACATTAGAACCGTTACACACTTAAAATCGCATAAAATATCGCTCGCCCTAACCTTTTTAATGGTCTTGGCTCACCCTAGGGGAAAACAAAAGCGGAAAAAAAAACTTTGGAAAAAGTAGTGTATTCTGGTGATATTTATTATTATATTAAAAGTGAGGGGATGCTGGCCAAGTTTGAAAAAAAAAATCTTTGAATTTTATTCGAAATACATTGCGTTTTTTCTTCAACATCTTATTTTTTATTGGAAGATGGACTGCGTTGGATAACAAAATTTAGCTGGAATTTAAGAAGTACCGTTTTTGAGGTCGCTCGGTAAGAATTTCGCCGTCGGCGAACGTCGGGCGATTACTGCACCGACCACCGAATTTATGGTCAAACTTCTGTGTGAAGGCGACGGCGCGAGTTTTTATTATGATCAGCCCAGTGGACCGTGAAAGCAAGTTGCCGCGGGGAGACGTAATTTCCATACCTCATGTCTGTTTCTGTCGCCCTGGTACTTTCTTAATAAAAGTTGCGGTTCTGTTTTTATTATTACTAAATTAAATAAGTTGATGCAGTCTGTTAAGGTAAAATATGATTCATAATGTTAAGTATTACGGATGAATGGAATATTTCGCTATTCGATATTTGAAAAGTGGTATGTCATATACTTTTTCGTACCACTTGCTCAAAAAAGTGACATTCTATGCCACAAAAAGCGAACATAACAATAGTCATTTTTAATCTGTGAAAAACAGGGAAAGAATGTTGTACTGAATTTCATTCTCTCTCTAGGGAGAGAATGTGATTTAAATTTGGAATACTTAGATTACGGTAGACTCGATCGAAAGCTAACCAGAATAATAAAACATTAAAAAATAAAGATTTCGAGTCGACAACATATATCCGCAAAATCGGATTGTCGAGTATTTTGTAAATTTCTAATGATTTTCTGACCAGACAGATCGCAGCCGCCATTATTGACATCGGTTATCATGTTGAGTTTTTTTTTTCTTTCTTTATTTTCGGCCTATGACTTACCGTGACACCTACATTTAGTACCTTGATGTGTAGTATTTGGGACACACGTTTCACCCGAGCGAAGCCGGATTTTCATCTAGTTAAATAAAATTACGAAAACCGACGAGGCCGTATGAGCTTGATGCCTTTGCTTTTTTAATTTGCCGCGTTTTTGTATTCTTCAAATACATAAACGTTGAGTTTATTTTTACTTATTTTTATAAATAAGTTAATGTTAACTATTAATGTTTAAAATGCGTATCTCATATTATTACTGTGTTATTTTTTTCGCAAATGGTACGAAAAGTAGAGTATTTTCCTCGGTGATAAAGCTGTCTTAGTCTTGGGTGAACTTAAATCCCTCGCTACACTCAGGACTCGTCTTAAATTCCTCGCTTCGCTCGTGATTTAAGTTTTTAACACCCTCGCTACGCTCGGGAGTAAACCTCGAGTCCTTCGTTACGCTCGCGATTTAATTCGCCACCCGCGACAGAAGACACTGCTTTATCCCCTTGGTTAATAATCTACTATTTTGATTAAAATTATTTCAGAGTGTGATTGCATTTGTATAACCTTTTTCTAACTTTTATCATAAGCAGAAAGAAGAACGCAAAATACCTCAAATTAATATTAATTCCCTGTTCACAGCTTCCTACGCCCCGTACAAACTAAACAAAACTCAGAATAAAAATTAGCCAATCATCAGAAAAAGAAAAGAAAAATAAACAGACGAATGGCAAACTCCCCGCCATGAAAACTTAAAGTAAGACGTGAAAAATGGGAATATGAAAAGAAATAATTTTCCGCGCGACTCGGCTGTGCAAATGAGCTGAATGAAGAAATTGCTCACGCGAATGATTGAACGGTGTTCTCTGATGAAACAATATTTAAAGTTCGAATCGTTAACTACGAAATAATAAGACGAAAGCCGATAATATATTTTCTACGATAGTCTATTGTTTATTTAGGGCTGATTTTTCAATAGTCGGTTAACTTCTATCTGAGAAATAAAAATGGCGGTTTGACAGCTTAAAATATAGAAAATAATATGTCAAATCACTAATAAAAATCTATGGTCAAATCGTTATTTTTATTCCAGAGATAAAATTTATCTGACTATTGAAAACTCAGCCCTTAGGAAAATTAATATTTTTGATTTGTTACGTGTAATGTTACCACATTTTAATTTTGCAGATTTTATTGAACGCAAATCATAATTCGTTGTCTAGCAATGTGTTCATTTCGTTATCTATCTTTTCGCTCATATTGCCTATGACAGTTTGTGTTTGGTACCTTTTTCGTGGTAAAATCATCGAATGAGTCCTCCAGCCCGGGGCGGGCCGGAGGGACTGTCAGACTCGTACTGGCTAAAATGCACGGTGATCTTTCAATAGCCCTTTACGTTCCAGGGTCACCCGTGTTTGGTACCTCAGTATGTTATTAATTTCTCTAGGACGAAATTTAAGTTGCTAATGAAGATGATGGAAATTCCCAAAGTGAATCCCTTTTGGAAATATTGCTTAAAGTGGCCGTTTAGACCCGCAGACTTCAACATTAATTTAGACACCGGAGTGAAATCTTCAAATCTGTAAATTGGAGAACACTTTTCAGAAACAGTCACAAACTTCCGTAGTTCACGAATCAGGAAGAAAAGTGTTGAGATAGAAGCGGTACCTACTGCCATCTGTCGGTCAATTACCGCTACAATGAATTATTAGTATCACATACATTAATATAATAAGAATCGGTCACTTTTTTCACTTTTTTATTATAAGAATTATTTCTCAATGAGAAAGTAGGTAAGTAACAAATACCTGCGTCAGTATAATAGTAAACTTAAACATAATAGGCTTCCCGTTCTTATTTGTTCTAAATTATGATTTTGCGCACCTAATTTATCATTTCATAATACCTACTGCCCATTGCGAGCCGAATATTTAATTATTTTTATTGACAATTCGATAAAGGTAATTTGATTGCATGTGCTCCTACTGACCGTTTCCGTAGTCATAACTACAATTAAATTCAGAACCTAGGACGCCATCTTTTGTTGAATAGATAAACTATTTAAGTTATTTTCATAGATTTATCTTTATGCAGAAGTTAGCAAAAACAAATGTCTAGCGGCGGATTTAAAGTCTTCCCTTTATTTATCAGTCTCAAGAGGCAAAGTAGAATAGTAACGTAGTTTTTACTTTCATGCACGTTTGAAATTCAATTCTGGGAAAAAGCGTCATCTAGTTTAATTGAAGTAAACTAGTAGAAAACGCCATCTGTATTTCGTTTCTCGTAATTTCAAGTAATGTCTTTCACAGTTATGGCACCCTAGTACCTCATGACTGACAAGAGCCACATTACCGTGTCGAGTGGGAAGATCGCTCGGCCTAGATTTTCGAATGGATCGCATTTCGCGCGGTACATAGACAAAGATTGAGTAATAGAGTATGTTCTATTGAGAACTCCATACAAATTCTGTTACCCTGGTAATTCATAACTGAATAGCCACACTATGGTTCGAGCGAACAAGACAACGCAAGGTTATCTCGACTTTTTGCGATGAAAATATTATTCGCGCGGGAAACTTAGCGGAAAGCCACACAAAATTATGTTACACTAGTACTTTGTAACTGAACAGTCACATTTGTGTCATTTGTGCACGCGGGTTGTTCAACTAAAATGTTGTACGTAAATACGTAATTAGTATGGCTCCTCTTATAATATGAAACCCTGGTACCACATCACCGTCAGAAGTCACATTGTGTCCGTTATCTTTGGAACCCTCTGTTTTTTTTTTAGATGATCTTCAATCTGATGGCTCTTTACAGGGTATGTTAGCCTAGTACATCTTCAGTTTGGTAACAACAACGTTCCATTTCGTTACTTTTGATGGTGCTACATTTTGGGGCTTTGAGGTTCGTTAAAATCGATAATGATTTATGTAGGTACTTATAATAATAAATGATTAGTGTTAATGAGAAGAGTGCAAAATATTGTACATTTTAATATTTTATGTTTTATATTTTTTTTATTATTCATATTTTATTACTTTGATGCTAAGTATTGACGAATTTAAGAATATTCGCTTGTAAGATATGTAGACTTCTGAAAATCAAATAGGTAGATCATTATTTTCTTACTACTCTTCTCTATCCATATTTAAGTTGTCCGTTAAGAAGGATTTAAATAGCAATTCGTTTGTAAAACAGTTGTTAAGATATCATGGATTGCGTCCCGTGCCCACCGTTTTCAAGGGAACATCTTTCTATATGGTTCGCCCAAATGGAATCAGCATTTACTCTGAATGGAATAGTAGAAGAATCAGATAAGTATGACTACTTGTTAGTTTATGTGCCATCTGACTCCCTGAAAATCGTCGAAGACATTATTTTGAACCCACCGCCTGAAGATAAATACGAACTCGTTAAGTACGAGATGATCAAGCGTACGACAATAAAAAAAATGAAGGAAGTAAAACATGGAACCGAAACTCCTTCGGAATATCTACGAAAACTTAAAGATATAGCTGGTCAGCGTGTCTCCAACGAAGAAATTTTGAATGTGTGGCTAAATAAACTACCAGAGAAAATTCGTGAATTAGTTTGTTTAGGATCCGGTAACATGGACAGACTTAGTGAAATGGCAGATAAGGCGATTGTACTGATGAGTACGATCCCAGGAAGTACATCCACAGCTCATCCTAAATTCAATGAAGAGATATTTCAAAAATAGTGGTGTGATTATGATGAAACTTCATATGGCAATGTTGGCAAAGAACCTTGTGATATATATGAGCAATGCCGGGAATGAAGACGATGTTGATGAGAATTGGTTGAGCTTGAGCCTGGAAAACATATTGGAAGTAAAATACTATGAAGAATTTATTATTGGAAGAATTATTTGGTGACACGGCCATCGCTTGTGTTGCTGCATGTGATTTTATTTAAATTTAATTAGTTAATTTATCAATAAGTGTTATCTTTTCTGCTCGTGCTGGGTACGTTCTACATGTTTGATTAAAGTATTAATTTCAAGCTGTCTATTTATTTTACCTGACATAATGTAGCTTTAGGTTAAGGAGGAATATTGAATTATTAAATAAACACAGTGTTCAAATAATACTCATGGTTTAATATGTAATATATAACTTTATATTTTATAACAAATATAGAACTGCACACTGTTTCAGAATGCATTGTAAGATATTACAGAAATAATATTTACAAAGAGATTATTAAAGCTACAATTAATTTAAATATTATTATTTAATTATACTTTCAACATGTGGCCTATGTACATTATTATAGGAAAATATTCTAAAATTATATCATAAACCAGTCAATAAACAAAGGCAGTTGTATCAAGTTTTACTTACTATACAAATTCTGCTGATTTTGAATGCATTTTAGCTAAAACCCTATACGTGTAACGAAACTAGCTTAATCTAATTTATTCTAAGTACCTGGGTATTAGCTAAAGAGTTATCCAAAACATCAGCGTAAAAATATTTCAATAATTTAATACTTTTAACATTGGACGGATTACAGGGTAAGAGTCTTCAATTTTGGGACTATCCTAATTTCACAATTGTTGTAAGGCACTCAATCGACGGATACCTACGATATAAAAGTGGTTTAATAAGAAGTGGAGCTACTATCTGGTCGCAATTGTTTGGTCTGAACGTCGTCGTACGCAATCGTGAACACACTTTTCTTCTCTGTGATTGGCAAACGTTTCATGTTGTTCTGTTGAACCAATGTATTCATGGCTATGCCGGAATCATTATCATCTATCTTCGTTGTTCTATGAGTTATATCCGGTACATTATCTCCTCCTATATTTATTTTGGAAACGTGTACTTCAGTATTTTTTCGATCTTCTTCGTAGCTTGTAGATATAGAAATACTGTGAGTCAAAGCACTTTCAGATATATCCTGCTTTGTTTCTATTACATCGTCTTGATTTACATAGATCGGTTGTTGTTCAGCTTGCTTTCTTGGCATTGGTTGTTGGCCTAAATATTTTGGAATATGTGTTGGTTGAATGTAACAAAGTGGATTTTGATTTTCGTATTGATGTTCATATCTGTGTTCAGAATGTTGAAGCAACGGATGAACATCTGGTAATGGACCTTCTGGTACGGGAGTAACCTTTTCTTCTTTCAATATCCGTGGATGAATGAATTCACTTTCTTTTGATTTGAAGTTTTTTTTTACCTCTGAATCGCCTTGAATATCTTTGCTTATAATTTTTCCGTATCGACCAACTTTATCCTTATCGTCATCGTTTTTTGTTTTTGATGTTCTTTTTGGTTTACTTGGTACAACTTTTTCAGCAGGTTTAGGAGTCGCAGATTTCTTTCCGTACCATTGCATATAGCGTGGCAAACTTTTTTGTGGCGGTTTAGCAATTTCTGAGGATTTTGTTGATTCACTAGCCTCGTTACCTCTTTTACTACTAGGTTCTTTGTTACTTGAACTGTCTAATTTAGTTGATTGTGCATCCACATCTGAAGATTTTGACTTTGCTGAAGAATGTTCAGCTACCAGTTCACGTGCTTCTGTCGATGAGCCCTGTCTTGAAAATACTAAGTTTCTGTTATCCTTTGAAGCCGAACTGCTTCTACTTTTACTGGCATTGCTTTCATTTTCGATAGCAAGAGGGCTTTTAACCGGAGTGTCATCTGCTGTTACAGAAAATTGCTTCTGTAGTCTCAACCTTCTATCGCTCATATCACTTTCGACTTTCTCATCTAAAGAATCTGAAATTTCCATCAAAACTTCTCTTCTTAGTCTCGACTTTCTGTCACTATCTGAAATTTTTATCTGCGTTGAAGATACAGTTTCGTTCTTAGATGTTGTTACTGTACTTTTTGTCATGTCACCGTAATTTTTTATGTGTTCTTCTCTTTCATTAGTTTTACTTATTTTTACATGTTTTTCGCTTTCCAATGAAGGAGACACTTCACTTTCCTCGAGGATTGGTGTTTTTATTTTCCTACTTAAGTCGTAAACTCTCATACTTCGTCGAGGATCTTTGTGTTTTAATTTCTTTTTGGGTTTTTTCTTTTTTACCCATGCTACTTTTTTAGTTTCATCTTCTACGACCATTTCAGATTCATCTTCACTATAAGAATCGTTATCACTTCTAGCTTTTCTTCGTGTTGGTTTCATTAGCTGTGGCTCAGTTTGCGTTCCAATATGACATTCTGTTTGAGTGGCCATTACAGAATGGCCCGGTAAACTCTGAGTTTCAAGTTTGCTTTCAACTTGAGAAGCTGTTTCTTGATTTTGCAACATTCTTTCGCGTTCAATTAGTATCTGATGTAATAGTTCGTTCTGTTTTCTAAGTGATGACTCTAGTAGCTCTTGATGAATCGTTGATTTGTTTTGCATTTCCAATAGTGCTGACTGTAAGTAATCTGTTTTAAGCGGTACGGAGCCGGGTACTTCTTGGTGAAGGTTAGTGTACTCATGTAATTGGTTTTGAATATCGCTTCCCACTTGTGATCTTTGTCCATAGCTTTTAGCATCTTTACCATTTGATATGTTATCTAAATCAGTTACCTTACTCATTCTGTCCCTAATATTTTTCGCTTCTTCTCCCTGTTCCCTAATAAATCTTTCCATCAAAAGGTTTTTCCCGCTATCAACTACAACGTACTGGGTGTGTGGTATAAGCGTGACTGGACGTTGTTGTTGAACGGGTAGGTTAACATAACGGTCTTCTTCATTCTTACCTCTAGTTACTAATCTTAAAATTTCTGTATTTCCCTCTTTAATAAAATATTGATCCCTGCCTTGAGAAGATGGGGCGCGCATTTTGTCTTGATATTCACGTTTACTTTTGCTATCAGTCTTATCATGTATGTTTTTGTCAGCATCAGACTTGAGGAAGACTCCAACTTCAGAGCCACGATCTATTTCGTGCCTACGTATGGAATCATTGTCTTGTTCTCTGCGTTGGTAATGTAGTGTTGCGATTCTATCGTATCCGTTTTCTAAGTCTTCGATGTACTCTTTATGTTTATTGGCAAACGCTTCTTGAAGCTGCATCTCTTTTGTGTAGATAATGTTGGGACCATCCCTGGAAATAAGAGACATTTTCATTTAGTAATACGCATTCAGCGAATAAAAAAAAATATGTATATTTTAAAAAATATATATGTTACCTGCGGAATGACTGCCGATTGTCGTTATATCTGTAGTCATTATCGGCAGCTGTATGAACGAACTCTTGATGAATATCTCCCGGCGTTGAAGCTGGTTTTGACGGCTCTTTATTGGATCTGTGGTTTCTCTTATTGAACTTCCACTGCGTCGGTTTCGTCCTCAAGTCTGCTTGTTCGGCACTCCATGCCTCGCGCCTCCTCCACTCATTAGCTTGTATGGACTTATTTTCTATATTTTGCGTCGACTTGTTTTCCCTCCCAAGTCCCTTGTCCCTCACCACTAAATGCACGTCGTCCTCTGTGGAGTTGACACGTATCACTCTTTTCCTAGAATTTATTAATGGATATCTATGTACCTAGCTGTTCTGTTATCAACACTTAAGTAGTATAAGAATGTGGATGTGAGCGTTATTATATAGGTGGGGAAGACATTCAAATATTTAACCAATTCCAGTGACATGCAGTTATGAGTAAAATAGCTTTAAGAGCATAATTATGATTTACAAGTGAATTCTTTATCTAGGTTTATTTTGACAATTCATGAATAAAAACCAATGAAACGTGTGCATTTTAAAATAAAATAAATATTTACCTAAAAAAGTGTTAAGCTGGTGTGGGAACTTGCATTAGTTGGTGCATTTCAGTCTGTTAATAAGAGAAAAGGAAATATTAGTAGAAAAAAATAAAAACAAAAATTAGTATGTGTACCTAATGAGGCATTTTACACTGATAGTGTTAGGAGTTAGCAATGGAGTGAAAAATAAAGCTCAAAAGAAAACTTTTATAATTAAGTGACATTTACCTTGGAGGCATATAGAGTGGACATCCTTCGCATATGCAGCAGCATATAAGTAGTAACAGTACTAGGGCTACTAATATCGCCAGTAGTATTAGTAGCCAGAATAAAAGTCGACTTTCTGCTCTGTACAGACCCTAAAAATTAGAAAAAAAACTTCAACATCTGCTAATGACAAAGAAACAGTAGAAATGAGAGATGTTATAAATAAAAGTGTCTTGTCTTTACGTACATTATCACCGCTATCAGCTGTCTGATCAGCCTTTCCAGATCCTGAGCCTGACCCAGTCCCAGTATTGATGACACCACCAGAGTTAGTGCCAGTCGTGTAGATCGTCACATTCTTTGCCAGTTGCTCTTGGAGCTTGAGTACATTAATGGCTGTGTTACCGCTCATACGGACAATGGCAATTACTTCACTTCTGGAAAGATTACATATTATTTGTTTATTTTTGGTTTGAGCTTTGAATGTGTTTGAATTGAAAAGACAATTTTTTTCTTTTATTAATATCTTCTAAATAATTTAAAGGATTTTCTACACAGAAAGAGTATCTGTAGTTCAGTGTTGGGTTTTCGCATGATTTGGGAGAATATTACGGTCAGAACTGACCATCGCAGTATAGTATTTTTTTTGAATTTAGTCTCGAGAACTAAGATCAAACAATTAGATGAATTAAGTACTCACTTTTCTTGACTAGATTCCTGACCGTTCAAATCTGTTGCACCAGTATCACTGCCTCTGTAGGGCTTTATGTCAACTATAGTTACTTTCCCTCCAGAAAGTGTACTTAGCACTTCTTCTAGTTTCTTTTTATCAGGATTAGCACCAGGAACTATGAAGGACATCGTCCTAGTTTTGCTTTCTGGAGGATATACTTTAACTATGGTTGTTGAGGATAATCTAGGGACACCCAGATCGTAAGCCCTGATTGTGAGGACAAAAACTTGACTTTCCTCGTCTTCATCAGATTGACGTCTTCGTCTGTTGACGTTTTGTTTCTTAGTTCTTTTTAATGCTTCTAGAAGATACAGCTCACCTGGAAAGATAAAAATTGAATTTTATAAGCTTTACGAAATGGATAATAATTAGGTATTCATAAAACATTTCTATTTTATTTTAATTACCTGTTTCTTCATTTATAGCGAACTTTCCATCTCCATTTCCCTGTATTATTTCATATCTGACTATATTATTTGGTGGTTCGGAATCTCTGTCAACTGCTTTCACGAATGCTGCCGATGTGAAATTATTCAGACTCGGTGACAGCACGAATTCATAAAGCGATCTCTCAAACTCTGGTGGGTTATCATTTACATCTAGTAACTTAATAATTAATGGCACTGTTACTCTTAAACCTACTCCATCATTATCTCTAGCCTCTACTAAGAAATGCAGGTCTGGCATCGCTTCACGGTCGAAGCCGTGGTTGTTTGTGGCGACAGTTATGACTCCCGATATAGGATCCAGGTTGAGGGAAGTATTGAGGTATCCTAATATGGCAGTGAACTGTACTTTGCCGAACGCGCCGGTGTCGACATCGTCTGCTGCGACCTGTACGACCTTGGTGCCGGCTGTCGCGTTCTCTGGCAGTTCCACGTCATAAGATTGCGCCAAAAAGATTGGCGGGTTATCGTTGACGTCGTTCAGATATACTGTCACGTTCGCTGTCACTGACAAATTTGTTGCTGGACCCAGCTCTTGAGCTAAAATCTGAAACACAAAATAATGGTAGTTTTATATACTTTTCATAATAGACGTTTAATCATATTTTAATCATAGCTGTTTGAGTTTAAAATCTTACTCTAATGAGGAAATAAATAGTTACAAGGTAATTTGGGGTATGTAAATCGACCCCGACCAGTTGCGATAAACTGGGTTGTTTTAGAGAAACCAAAATTCATATGATTTAGAATTTTTACAGCCGCAAAGTCTTTACTGTTGAGTGTTGGAAAAATATGCCATTTATAAATAAAAGGAATAATTTTCTGTTGGAAATTAATTTCTAGGAGTGCTATGTCTTACCAGTTACTGTCAATAACCAAATAGAGAACACTCACCTGAAACACAACAGACTTCCTAGCCTCAAAATCGAGCATGGTATTGTCCCGCACTTTGATGATGAACTGGGCGTGTCTCTCGGCGACGGTGGGCGAGATCTCGAAGGTCCCATTGTTGCCGACCAGGGAGAGAGAGAATACGCCGTTCTTGCCAGCGTCGTTGTCATTCACTTGAGGAATGTACGGGTCGTTGAACGTCAGCGCTGTGCCTTGAGGAGCATTCTCGTCTAAGTAGGTGATGTAGCTGGAAACATATTTAGAGTCTTTTAAGTCTTAAAGGCAAATTTCTGCATGACGAGTCATGTTTTACTTCGGATTTGTGATTGAAATATAGCAAGTCAAGAAGTACTTAGAACTATGGATGTATTGTTGACATAATTTCAATTAGGTTCTTGTTATTTACAGCATAATCAGGTACAGTTTATAGCCTGCTGAAGAAGTCATTGTTGGTATCTAACAGCTCATCATCATTATCATTTTCATCGTTATGTGAAAACTGACAGAGATATAATCCTTTCGGCTCTCAAAGCCATATTCGATTAAATTAAAGCTAATCACTGTTTATTTGGATACAAATAATTAAATTGCTACTTACAACTGATTCTCAAAGTACGGCGGTGAGTTTTCTCGTTCAGGCAGTATGAACGCGAGTTGGACAGTCGAGGACATGGCTTCGGGCTCTTCTCGGGACAGTCGCACCTCCTCAGCCACCACTGTGAGGAGGATCGGGGCTCCAGCGTGAGAGATTGCTGCTATCTCCTCGATAGGCCGCTCTAGCGTCACCTCACCTGGAAATGGAACGATTAAACATTATTTTTTTGAGAAAAATAATTGTACAAAGTTTAGAAATAGGTAAAACAAACGACAAATTGCTTGAATGGTGGTGGCGACACGAACGAGTTATATTTTGTCTCTTTTTTCTTGATTCTTGTTCACAACGCCATCTATACTTAAAACCAGGAACTCTCTTCAGCATTGGAAAGTTTGTAGAATGTTTAGTACCATCATCGGGTAAATAAGTTCACTTCTTTTTCATTAGATGGCGTACATTTTAGTTTAACAAAGTCAAGAGAATCGTTAAAACATCCGTCCTATACACAAGTCGTATACTCAAGTACAAAATAACAAATTAAAAAAAAATTGAACTTAAATAAATAAATGAATATTTTTTACAAAAATAAACATACACTTATACAAAAAAAAATTACCATCTGTCAAGTATCACACATCACATTGAAAAATAACAAAGACGATGTGTAGATAACAAGTTTCCCGGAATGTTGAAAGAAAAACAATAAACGAGCGAACATTCCACACGTCAGTACCCAAAAGTTACATGTGAGTGTGTCCTTATAATGAAATTCTTTGCCAAGACGCCCTTTATTTACTATTGAAAGACATTTTTAATTCTCCAAAGTTTTGTCTTTCCTTCTTCAAAAAATAATCAAATAAGTATAATCATGAATAAAGGCTTATCAGCAGATTACTTGAACGTAAGGCAGTTTCGATTCATTTAACTACATACAGTGCTAAGTGTCGCGGGTTCTATTCCCGCAAATTTTATTACAACAAGCTGTCGTTCCGTGTCTGGGTGTTTTTTTAATATTATGCGAGTTTAAAGGTTTGTAATAATAATTGTGGCACAAATAAAACAAATCAAAAAAATAAAATTACCCAATAGCAGATTGCTGGCAATAGGCTAGCCATTAAACATAACTGGGGCTTAAACATAACTGACAAATTGTGAATGTACTATTACGTACACCTTAGCCTGTCTCTTTAAGAATTACAGGCGTGATTTTATGTTAAGAGTGACGCTACTTAATATGGGCATTAATAATGACACATTAAAGAACGTGCTTCCATTCATAACAGCCTGGTACTTCATCTTTCATTATGCAAGATAGGTGTTTGAGAAAAAAAGTCGTGAAGAGTAATTAGCATACAAAAGTGGTGCATCTACTCTTGATTATGAACACCAGAGATTCTCAACTGTCGGCGATGACAAGGCAAATGAAGGGCTCATTAATTATTAATTAGTCAAACTTGAATGGGACGAATAAATTATTGTTAAAGTTTAAATTAAGTAGGAAAGTATATTATTAGTATGGTATATTAAAATTGTATCGTTTTTAAAAAGAAATATACGTTCTTAACAGTACCATAAACTCCTACCTAAAGAATATAATATCCCAAAAAAATAATTTATCAGAAAGTTTAACATTCTTAATTTAAAATCGTAAACAATTACAGAACTAATCTTGAATAAAAATGGGCTCAGAATTGAAATTAAGAGCACACAAAAAAAACTTCTTATTACTTTTAAGATTAAAAATGTATTAACTACAGTCACATTTACTTAGTCACAATTTAAATGGAAAATCTCGCATTAAACGCCAACGCGGTATTACCAGCGGTCCAGCGGCTCAGCTAATGAACTGAATGGATTGCCTCTTTTATTCATTTCTATCTCTTATTTAATGGGTAAGATTAACCTTTATGCTAGGACATTATTCATCAATTGTATCTTGAATAATTAAATTACATGTAAACTTCTGCAGGTAATATTTTTAGCGGAGTAAATGATAGATGATTAGCGCAAAATAGAAAATGTTAAACGGTTTGAAATGAACTGTTTTGGTGTAAGGAATTTTGTGAAGGCGAAAATTAAACTCGATACATATTTTACATTTTCAATAAACCGCGTGTTTATTCACATTCTACAACATTCTTAAATACCAATTAGTAACAGATACTAAGAACAGGAAACAGTATACAAACTGCTAATAGCGTTGCATGCACGAATATTGAAATGAAGCCAAAAATACACCACCTACTTTATACACCGGAATCATAACAAACTTTATGGGCGGGTGTTCACAATACGAACATTTGTATGTAGGTAGGTAGGTAGGAACCAAGTTACCAACGGGTAGCACCGAACTCGAAAAACATTCTTACAAACTTCGAAATTGGGCTACCAAATTGAATCTTGATACCCATTCACACGTTCATAAGGTGTGGTCTGATTAATGCGACAAATTCTCAAGAACGACAGCTCTTCCAATATCCCGATAAGTTTTGACTGTTCTTAAGGGCCAACTTTGCGGAGGCGAGCATAGTTATCGAGCTGATAATGTCAGAGCAAGTCGGGATTGTATTGTCAGCTACTACGTAGGTACCGGGACGCTATTCAAAGGAAGTGCCTTTATTATGAAGTAAGGTAGGGCAGCTTTACAAACAATGGATGGCGAGGCGAGAGCGCGACCGGTAAGGTCTAATGAGCCATTATGTGCTTGTTCAGCAGAATGCAAGGTTGCATTAAAAGCCCTGTTAGCATTTTAGAAGTCCGTCGTGTTTGTAGTTTTGTTAGCAAACAAATACGCATTGTTACAGTGTTGTCAGTGCTACCACTGCCACGCACTCGACATCAACTTATGGCATTGTTAAGGGAATTTAGATATAAGCTTGAACTTTAGATTTGTACTCTGAAACTTGGTGCAAAGTTTGTTCCCGAATAGTGTGCTAGCTACAATATGGCGGGCTTTATGCTAAGTATTATGCTAACTAGATCTCAGACGTCTAGTGGATGTTACGTTTGTACCAAATGAAGGTTCAATCTTGCTAACAGCTTGGTTCGCTTTGAATTAAGCGCAATTCTCTAACAATGGATATTTCAAAGCAAATACAATAGTAAATCCGACATTTACTACGAAGCACAAACTTATATCCAGCCAGTTTGTCTGCACGTTAATTGTTACACTTAACTAACAAACTTTCGCTATTAAATTTGATGCCATAAAATGGAAGTTTGGTGGGGAATGACTGCAAAATAAATCTGATAGTGTTAGAAATAAAGTGGGTCACGCAAGGTTGCGGGCAGTGGTAGCGAGTGGGCCTTAAGGGGGCATGTCGACCAGCGATAAGGAAGTAGGATATCCTACGGAAGCCGGACGCTCGACGGATGTACCGATGTTATCAAGAAAAAGAAACGTATGAAAAACTTCACTGACCTACTATAAACGTAGTAAAAACTAAGTTCTAGAATTCTTGGAAACTAAGTTAGAAACACTATCAAGGCCGTGTTTAGCTTAAGTGGGTTGTAGACTATTCAGAACGCGAGTTAGGACTTCTTTCACGACCGCTTTATCTGTTGTGAAGTCGGTGCTAATAAATTCTCAGTTCAACGGCTGCTTCGGGACATATTGGTCGGTTACTAACCCCTATTCTACTGTATAATAGAAAATATTGATGCCTTCATCTCTTATTTAGAGTGTAACTCAGACACAAAAAAATGCAAATGCAAGTGCAAATAGCTGTCAATTATTATGTCAGCAGGTTGAAACTTTTTTAGAG
This sequence comes from Agrotis ipsilon, assembly GCA_028554685.1. Taxonomy (NCBI): domain Eukaryota; kingdom Metazoa; phylum Arthropoda; class Insecta; order Lepidoptera; family Noctuidae; genus Agrotis; species Agrotis ipsilon. The sequence continues at coordinate 12,213,951 of CM052965.1, forward strand.
AACCTATCTATATTTGGGTGTAGGGTCCACTCGCCCCTTGGATCTTGCCCCTTATGATTAAAATGACCGACTCGCCCCGTATTTATTTATTTTGGTGTACCCATTCGCCCCTTATGAAGGGGCGAGTTGAAAATTGACATTAAAATAATTATTTTGGTGTACCCACTCGCCCCTTGCGGCATTTCCATTGAAACCTTAATCAATTACTATAGAAAAAGAGTTTTGCGATTTTCACACTACTATGGGTTGGCTTTTTAAAAATAGATAAATACGTATCGTTTAATTGATTAAGAGATAATGTATGCCACGTTTTGAGCTCATCGAAGCAAGCAGTAAAATCCTTCCGTTAAAACCTTATTACTCCTTTTCACCAACTTGGGGGGCGATTTTCGAAAAATCCTAAAATACGTATTTAATTATTTTTTTATCGTCTTTCTATATATTGAGTTTCAAATTCATGGGCTCACGCGTTATCAATGTCCCATACAAACTTTAACACCATTTAAATCACCAATGGAGGGTAATTTTAAAAAACTAATGACGCCAATCATTTTCATTTACTTATCCTCGTATTCATGCTAAGTTTCAAGTTTATAAACCCAAGGAATAAGATTTTGCATACAAAGGTTTTCGCCCCCTTTCAACCCTTAATAGGAAGATTTTCGCAAAATCCCTTCTTAGTGGCCACTTACATAATAAACTGTAATTATTGAAAAAAAAAACATGTTTTTACGTTTAGCGATTTAGGCTGTAGGAGAGTCTTACGACCGTACCCTGATCTTTAATTTTTATAGATAACTCCGAAAGTACAGACTTTTGATCTTAGTCGTCATACTGAGTTTTATTCAGCATAAAAATACCTATTCATTCATATGTATCTTATTCCTATTGAGAGGTGGGCCCACTTTTTCCCAATATCCTTTAACCCAGAAAGGTACAGTCAGACAGAAAAATGCTTACAGTAAGAATAACACTACGTTTGATTACTTTAGTCAACTATATTTGAAATCTCACAAACTTTTCGTGATACTTGTGATTGTTTGATGGTTTGTGCTACCTGTTGAGAGAGTTGTATTGTGTCCTTATTTTCGCAAAGAAACTTAAGATATCGCGAAAATAAGGACAATTAGACAATGGCTGTAATCAGCAATAGTACTAAGCAAGCATAAGTTCAAATTTGAAAAATTACCTGAAATTGTCTTGTTCACTGACTTACTACCAGAAGTACTAGGCTATCATGTGTTCAAAGTGTTATTTATTTAAATATTTCTGGGTCGATTACCTGAAATTATTTTGTTCATTCACTTACCAGCAAAAGTACTAGGCTAGCATAAGTTCAAAATGGTATTTTTTTTAATATTTCTGGGTCGATTCCGAACCTAACCTAACATAACCTTAGCCAACCCGGACCCAGTTCATGACTAAAAAAAAAAACATTCAACTAATGAACTACCTACCCAGAAATATATAAATACATACCGGTTTGGGCCTATGCTAGCCTAGGACTTTTGCTGGTTAATGTTGCACAAGACAATTTCAGGTAATCTTTATATCTACCCAAAAATATGACTACCACTTTGTACTTATGTTAGCCTAGTACTTTTGTTGGATAGTCAAAGAACAAGGCAGTTTCAGGTAAACTTTAGAATTATTTAAATACAGATTACCTTGAACTCATGCTAGCCTAATACTTTTTGTTAGCTAATAGCCTCGCCTCACTAGTGTTAAAGCCAGTAGGGAGAAATGGGAATAGACGCTCGAAGTTGTAAGCAAACAATATTTATTTAAATATTTAAAAACTTGTGTTGCTTACAGTACTTTTAGCTTATTAACAATCGGGGGCGAGTCAGCGTATCTAAAAGTGAAGGGGGCGAGTCGGTCATTTTAATCATATGGGGCAAGATCCAAGGGGCGAGCGGACCCTACACCTATATTTGACCTGTGTATCCGAGTTTATAGGGAACTAGCGGCCGTGCCTGGACTTGGAACGGGTTCAAACAGACTTAACCGCTGAATTAGGTATCTGTTTTTTTTTACATTGATAAATATTGTCCTGAAAATACGTAACGAACACGACAAAAGAAGAATATTTATCCAATTTGGTGAAGTCGGTCGAAAATTAAGTGCGCACAGGCAGGCTTAAGCGACTTTGTTATAAACTACGTCAAGGAATTTCATTGTTAACAAAATGTTAATCAATAATATGTAAGCCAACTTACTACTAATACGAAGAAGCCAAAAAGAAAATGTACGAAAACAACAACACTGGTTGTTAAATCACAAAACCGGTTGTTAAATCATAAATTGTGAAGAAATATACGACTCACCCAGTTTTTTAATAAACAGCCTGAAAAAGTACTAGCCATTAAAATGCCGCTGACCCTTAACACGTAACAGAATAATCTTTGTGTAAAATTAGCGCGCGGGTGAATGCAGCATTTTAATATCCGTTAAAGCGAAACCTACCCTCATTTTGGTTGTCTAAAACGGAGTAATTTACACAAAATACAATATTTATTTGCAATGTAAATTAATGGTTCAACTGGAAATCTTTGAGGTCCATTGTTAAAAGGTTTTCGGATAAAACGCCGGAAACGTTCAAGATTTTATTAATTAATTAAAAAAGATTTTACGTTGCTGTTAATGAGAATCGGATACAAAATGAGTTTTATGTAAATGAGAGCTGCTGTTCTTATTACGACAACTTATGTTAAAAATATGATAATTTTATCTTTATAGGCTTTAAGTTACAATAGGATAGGCATCCATTGTTTCTTACTCACGACTATTACTGAATATTAGAGATATTTGGGATTTTTCATACGCAATTTACGTAATTATGCACTTACATTAATTATTATGTTAATTTTGATGAAATTTCGTGGTAGCTTAAACTATTTCCTAAATGTCACGCACGGTGAATGAACGGATGAAGTAGGCACCTACTCAGGTCTAATCATTTGCCAACTAAACTGCTTTCGGTAAGTCTCTAGCATGGAACATCAAGTTCAACATAAAGATATTTTTTATGAATTCCGAAGAAGTTTTCTTAAGCGAAATCTTTGTTGTAAAGTAAGTCTAAGTTGGTAAACTATAGAATTTTATGTCACTTACTAAAAACCCAGAAGCGTGAATGTTAGAGATTTCTACGCCTCTTTTACTTTACAAAAAGTCTCGGAGACACTTTTCACCGTGAGTCTATAGGCTACATAATACGGCGTTTCAGTAGCCGTCATCATACAAGCAAAAAAAAAAAAGCAACTCACCCGAAGTCTCATTGATGTTAAAGAACGGCGTGAACGGGTTCCCTTCAGACACCAGACCGTATCTGATCTGTCTAGGAGCTCCCTTGTCCCCGTCTTCAGCTCGAACCCTGACGACCATGTCCCCTGGTGCCACTTGCCGAGGCAGGTGGGTGATTGGAGGAGCAGCGGTGAAGACTGGAGGCATATCCTGGACATCTTGGACGACCACGACTACTTCTAAGCCTGCGATGTTGCGGGTATCCTTGCCTATTTCTATGTAGGGATCCTGAAAGAAGACATGTTGAGGTTAATGTTTACGAAATATAATGGGCGGTTTGGTGAAGAGATTTATTAATAAAATACAGTTATCGCACATCCGCTCAAATAACGTCATAACTCAACAAAATGACAAATGACTTAAATTGTACCATTCGTATCAGAATATTATGTTTTAGAAATAGGTTAATTTTCAGATTAAATACCTATTTTGTAAGCACTAACGACTGATCCGCGAATACTGAAGTTTTTTCGTTCGACGTGAATTGTACTTGTTTCGAGTAAGGTGACAACAACTTATGATGGTACAACTGTCAAAAAAGGATCAACTTTTTTATATTTGGAGTACCCTCTTAACATTTATTATCATGGATTTAACTGAATGTCACTATAATAGCCAGCTATCCAAGTAAGCAAATGCGCGACAATGACATTCCAGCCACTTTACGTTATAAATTCTTCAATATTGTCACAATAAAAGTACCTAAGTGCTTCTTATCCTTTCTATCCCGCATTATCCACTTGTTATAAATCCTTTAATTCTCTCGTAAGAACACCCACTGAACAACATGGGTTTCTATTCTTAGACTGAGATAGTGTTGTACGATCTATGTATGACAATTTTATATAAAGTATCGACGAAGAATGCGATTCCTTAATATTTTTGGTCGATACGAAATTAGCAGTATCGAAAGCAAAGGAGTGTTTGCTTATTTACAAATTAGAGAGTGTGTAATTCGTGCTTGATCATACATTCGAAGAGGGACGAGTTGTCCCCTAACACATTCCATTGTGCTACGTTGTCCTAAATTACATGTTCCATCATATCAAATTTATTATTTTTTATTATTATTATTATTTATTATAAAGACACAATATTATTCAATATTTACAGAATTGGATTGAAGCTTCATTCGATTCGATTTTTAATTGTATCACAAAGTTGCGGCTTAAACTATCGATACAAATGCAAGTATCGTACATCCCTACACTGAGACCACACTCTGGAATGGTCTACGTTTCTGTTTGTATTATTTTATAGGTACACTTTTAATCGATAAATGTGTGCACTCCCACACAACATTATAGTCGTCTGGCGAAACTATTGGTCAATAAAGTCAGCAATGTATTTGAGATACATACATTCTTGAAGAAAGGAATTGCGGTTTCTTAACTCACTGTGTACTGTCTATTGCATAAAATAATATTTATTCATTGAAATACCTTAATGAAATTAAAACATTCTTGTTATTTTGTCAGCAAGGATTGGGCGATTTTAACTTAAAATAAAAGCTATCGAAAACGCTGGCATTAGATAGTATTTTTATTTTATTCACTTACCTATTTATTATTAAAAATACTTTATAATTAACCGTTTTATGGTTGCAATACAACTCTTCATTTATCAAAATTATAATATCAAACTATAAATATTTAAACAAAGGTCTCGCGTCGTATTTACGAAAATATTTCTCCAAAAGTGCCCTAAGCTGTAATGAAAACCCTGCTAAAATCCTTTCAGTAATTTCCGAGATTAACCCTTTTGACTAAACACTACATTCATGTGAGTAGGCGAAAAGGGTTGTCCGTTCTATAGATACGTAAGTGTAGATAAACACTACCCTGTGTTATTAAAACTAAGATAACGGGGGTGGCAGTGGTATTCTGAAAAAAACAACTCGGATAAGGGATAACAGCCAACTCCTCCTCACAAAAAAAATGGCGGCCTGTGTCCCAGTAGTGGGAATATTAGAGGCTATTATACTATTCTGAGAAATCTAAGTGAATAAACAGAAAACATCGAAATACTGTTGTTTTTCAAAAAAACAGAGAAAAACACGTCTATATAGAATGTAAAAGGCTAAAAGCTATGATATACGAGTAATGCTACAGAACGCCAACTTCAGCATGGAAAGTCGAAAAAAACATAATTAGAGCAGCTGAATAGAACAGACACATTGGTAAATTTTGGCCCAGAGATAGGTCATCCAAGTTACATAATTATGGTGTATAATTTCTTTTTTTTTTCTTTGAAAAATTTTGCTCAACGTTGCAAACTTTGTCGTGGGCGCGTTTATAAACATAGGAATTCACATACACAAACATTTAGACCTGGAACAACTAATTGTAGAGATTTTAGTCCTGTTTTACGTCCCTGAGCCTATCGAGTTGCAAGCGGGCGAAGACCTTGTCTACAGCTAGTAATAAAAAAATATATACATCGAATTGAGAACCTCCTCCTTTTTTTTCGTCGGTTAAAAAATCAACCTTGTTAAACATACCAGTATGTATTTTAACTGAAAATTGCTTTAATGTCAAGCATAGCTTCACATACATCACCTGGGTGTACCACAAGCCACAGAATCCATCGCACTTGTTTTGGCATAATTAATTACAGTTTAAATACTGATCATTAGTGCACCAGATTGTGGGCTTCATGTCGCAAGGGACTTGGAATAATTAACCCTAATTAGGGAAATAGGGGTTCATTTGAATACACGCATTTCTTACCGTCGACTTCAAGGGTTTTCAGACACTTTTGGTTTAGAGACTTTGAACTATGTATTTGAAAACCAATGTATTTTACAAGATGTTACCTACTATTGTTATTTTTGGTCTAAACGTCGCTAACGCAATTGCTGAGTAAGAGATCTTAGGTATGCTTCCCAGTTCAGGCAAAATGCTATTAGATTTTTCCATCAGGAATTCCACAGAAGCACCTTAAAGATCTAGAAATTTTAATGTTCTCGTCCTGCAATTTATTCACTCCCTTTCCACCACTGGGTAACCTTTCAGAGATCACAGGCCTAATTTATAATGTATGTTACGATTTTCACAGACATACTACGACTTTGAAATTGAAAGTGAAAATTTTCCATGATAACGGTTAAATTTGACATCACTACAAGAGAATCATCATCCCGACCCACATTTAGAACTCAGAGGTTGAACTTACCACGGCTAGAAGTGTCAAATGGTACATAGATTGGGCCTCGAAGTCCAGTGGTCCAACAAGAAAAATGGTCCCTTCTGTGTTTTCGGCGGATACCCGACGTTGTCGGATCGCGAAGAGTGGAGATCCCTGTGGAATAAAAAATGTAATTAGACAGGTGGTTTTTATGCTGGATTAAATGAATATAATTAATTATAAGGTGTACAAGAGACCACTCATAATTAATTATGTCTTACAAAAACTTTTAGGAACATTTAATATTATTTTTCTTTACCTACACAAAATTGCTTTTTTATGTTCGATATAAATTAAGGGTAGATTCATTTTAGGGCCTAAGCAAATGTCAGTTTTCTAAGTAAATGATAAATGGGACAGATTTGAACCTTTTCGAAGACATGATATTCCAGATTCTTTCAAAACTAATAATAATATTATTTCCCACACCATACTCATGGAAGGCTATGTTGTATCCATTAAAGAAATAGGGGTCGGTCGGCATCGATTCAATAAATTCACTTATCCTCTCAACTGGACGTTACGGGCCCACAACAGACGCTCTAAAATTACTCTACATGTTGGGACACGATCTCCATTATTATAGCATTTAAGCCTATAAAACGACCTCGAGAGCGGGCATTGCGGGTGCTAGCCATTCTCCGGCTCTGTGAGAATTTTAACACGCCTAGCTCTTAATGCTCCGTAATTGCATCCCATTTGAGTAGCCCATCGCGAAATGCAGACAACCACAATACACTATTAGGTAGCAGCCTAATGTGAACTCATTCGCGAAATAACGCATTCAAAACCAACTAGTTGTACCTTAGCGAGTACCCTAACAATCGGTTCCACTCCGAAGATGGATAGATCTGTAACTGTTTCAAAAATGAGGCATAAATCGCAGTAAGAGCATTATGTTGTTACTGTAAATTGAGCAAATTAAGGCGAAAGCTTTATTATCTTTTTTGTGCTTTCAACGCGTTTTTGTTGATACAATTACCATTTTGTAATGGTACTGTACTGTTCACAATTATAATTGTAACGTAAATTAGATTTCGCACGATCATCAAGTTGTCGAGACTTGATATTGTTGTCAGAAAGGCAAGTTACAAGTTACGTAGTATTACATGATTTTGAGAGACTTTCCCGCTGTAATTTTGAGATTGATTGCCTATTCAAATTTGTGGGAGTCTGTTCGTCAGCTTGCAGTATACGTAACATTTGGGTCCGACCACATAAAGCGTAAATGAGTTTCGAAAAGGCATATCCCGCGTCAGCCATAACGCTGTGAAAATGATCCCTATTAACGTGCGAGCGAGACTTCATTATGTGGTTACTGCAAAATGCGTGTCAAACACGACGCAGCGGAAAATATCATTAGCTAACCCCTAATCATCGCTTCGTATCGTGTTTCCTTTAAAATGTAAATTACTTTGTTCACTTACCCAAAGTTCGAGTTCCAAAGGCTTCGGCGTAACAGGGTTTTTTCTCGCGATTACTATCTCGAGATCGGTACCTCGTTTGGCGTCCTGTAAAAATGGCAGTTTATTAGAATGGCTTCATTGGTTATTGGCGCTGTAAGAGGCTTTCGTATAAAAGTTTGCACATAGGCTAGCAATTCAAGTAATTAACACGCAGTAGACACAACCAACTCGCATTGGGCATGGTGGTATAGCCAACTCCTTCTCAATGAGAGAGGAAGCTTGTGTCCCAGTAGTGAGAAAAACAACCATCAGAATTAACCAAAACTGTTTGAAACTCTACTTATAACCTTGACCAAAGCTTCTATTCATCACTCTACAACCTTTTTACTAAAGCATTACTAGAGTAATGTTGATACCAATATCTGGCCTCCTTTGTCCCAGAATGCACGTACGTCATCATCATCATCAATCACTGACATCACGCGCTCACGGCACGCTCTCGGCGCCTCATTTGTTGTCGCGAACACCGACAGGTGCTTTTTCCACGTAAATCCGCCATTATAACTGGACTATGCAAATGAACGTCTTCATACACCGCGACAGTTTTAATGTAACTACTTTTATTATTGCCAGCCTCATGCAAGTATAATGAGCCATCATGTATCATTTGAAGTGATAAACCTCCAATACTTAATATTTGTAACCGCTCTTTAAAGAAATTGGTTGCGAAAAGTAATTTTCTATTATGTTTTACACTTAATTTTACGAAGGTATTATCTACGTAAATGCATAATTTGAAGAATTTATGCATACTGACATGATGGCGCGTACTGAAGTATTTCAATTACCTTCTTAGTGTATTTAAGTGGAGTTGTGATGAAGGTACCTTTAAATATTTATATTTTTTAGGGCATGTATTTTCCATCACAGGCATGGCAGTTCTAACCTAATGGAGAATATTTAGTGCAGTTGGACAAACTATCTCCCACAAGGTGGACCGACGATATCGTGAGAGTCGTGGCCAACCGATGGATGCAAGTGGCGAATAGTCGTTCGGCGTGGCGGTCAAAGGGGGAGGCCTATGTTCAGCAGTGGAGCTCTTCTGGCTGATGATGATGATGATGAGTTGGACAATCAACGAATTAAATGGAGTACATATTATTCAGAAGAATAATATTCACCAGAATCCGGCCATCATTCGATGCGGTCTCACCTAATTTTTATACCCTTATTCAAAACAATTCCCAAAATATCTCTACCCTTAATGAGGCCAGAAGAACAAGATACTCAAGATCATGACTCACCTCCGGGACCAAAATGATCCCAGGTTGATGCGGAAAAATGGTGTCCCTGGGCGTTGTGGCATTGGTCCCTGTGACGGAGCACGCTATCCGGCTGCTTCGCCCCCTGGTATTGCGAACCGACAGTCTGAAGTCCACGTAGCGGCCGGGCTCCAGCCTTCTCAACAAGATGATGTTGGCTTGGCACACCGAGTTGTAGCGAGTGCACGGGAGGGTCTCCACACCTATGTCTAGACGACCCATTTGACCTGGATGAAAGAGTAACCTCATAAAACGACGTTTTTTAATGGTTTTTTGTTTGTCTTAGCGCGATAAAATCATCAAATGTGTTCCTGGCACCCTGGGCAGGGCAGCGGGGACTCTCAGACTTGTACTGACTAAAATCGACGGTGTCTTTCAATAGCCCTTGAAGTTCCGGGGTCACGGTAATTCGTTAGTGTCGCGACCCCGGCAGGGCTTGGCCCTCTAAGTGGGGGCCCGTCACTGATACTCATTGAAGAGCGCGTGGAACCCAACTCGCCGTCGATCCAGGCAACAACAACAATTAATACTAGTCTATGACATGTTGACAAGTTTGTTGATTTGATTCAATTCATGATTAGTTAAATCTGAATATCATCGTGGAAGACCCTTGGGTGTGCCCATAATTTCAATATTTTGAAATTTAAAATCTATTCGTCATTAGGGTTGTTACTCTTTACTAATGATGACAAGTTATTAGATTAAGAACTAAAACCCCTTACCAATAAGTTCAAAATGCAGCGGATAATCGAAGTCAGGGTCGGAGGCGCGCACGCGGTAGATGACGGAGCCGACGGGCACGTCCGCCGGGACCAGCACCAGCCGCATCAGGGTGCTGGGGTCGAATACCGGCTCGCCGGCGCGCGCGCCGATCGCCCACCACACCACCACCAGCGCCAAGGCGAAGGTCATCCTGGAAAGAGAAGGTGGATCAGATTTTTTTGCTGACAAGGTATTTACGTATGAGCAAAAATTTTTAGCGCACCTATTCCAACGATTGTATTCCCTTTTAATAATGTTATGAACGAAAAACATCATTAGGAAGATTTGTTTTTCTTCTTTGTCTAGCCCGCAACACTGCCTACCTACAGTAATTATGCCACTCTCATTAAACCTCACATTTAAGTGATGCAAATGCCATTTGTTTTGGTACGGCTTTGGGTTCTATGATTGGCAGGAATGCAGTAGAAAAACACACATTTAAATATTTTCTCATGAGACTGTTTGCAACTTTGAAGAAAATCAACAAAAAGGCAAGTCCAACGGATAATAAAAAGAAAATATTATGAAATTGCAGTTAATAAAATGATGTCTCACGTTATGAATACATACGTTCCAAGAATTGAATCAAGTCTTAGAGCAGACTTTCTCATGAATCTTTATTGGAAACATTATTACCAGCTAGTTAAAGTTAAAATCAGCTTGACATCTTTATCAAAGCTTTACCCAAGATTTTTATTATCTAAGAAAATAAACACATAGTAGGCAAAGTTTCCATTTTCAGTCTCAATACTACTTAAGTTAGTCTAAGTTGAATCAGAGAACCAACGCGACAGGCAACAGCGACAAGTTCGGAAACAAGATCTTGCAGCGACCCACTTCATTATCCAGGCATAACTCACTAAATCATACTTCGAATAGCTGAAATCAAAAGTTAGCTCCGCGTCCGTGTATCCACTCGTACGATTATGTCGGGAGCGAGCGAAGCGAGCATTAAATTATAAATTGACCGTATCTCCGTGATATTCTCGGGATCAGCTTCAACCGCAAGCCTTGCGAAAGGGAAATTCGAGTTATGAAATCATACCGCCGCTTCTGTGTGCCGACCAGGAAGTACCCCGCTCTTTATGGCTTGCCCGTAATAACTCGTTTAGGGATGCTATCAACTCAATTTTATTTTAATTTCATACGCAACCTGCGTTCCTAATCTCGAATCAGTATTGTGCGATAAAATAACTGCAATTAAGTTGTGACCATAACTCATGCTATACCTATTACAAAACTATAATATTTGCTAGTGGTAATTTATTATTAACGTTAACTCAAAATTTATTGTATTTCGTTACAGAAAGTTATCACTTCCAATAGGTTAATAGATACCAGTTATTTCTTTAAGTGGTTCAAAACATTTACGAAACCGGTGTTAGTTTTCTCGTATTCCTTGAACTGTGGCATAACTATTTTAAAACTAAATCCGGCCGGCGAACTAAAGTAAACCCCTTCTCGTGTAGTCTGTTAGTGTGTTATCTAGTGCGCTGCAGTTGTGTAAGTAACACCAACAACCAACAAGTTCACTGGCACGCTAACATGGAACATGTCTAACTTCGGAACTTTCGGATAAACATTTCGCCAAGAAAATATTGCGGAAGGAAATAGACACGACGATACTGATATGTATCGGATTTCTGTTCTGACGAACGTTTTAAAGATTTTACGGTATTCGAAAATATTTTGTTTTGTACTTGATGTTGGAATGAGGGATGTACGACTATAGGCTCGGTACGCGAGGGCTATTAATATTGTCCAAACGTCTGAGCGGCAATTATTCAGCAGTAAAACTTATTGCTTGTCGGTAGGGACTGTGGGGAGGCAGTGTTTTAGAGGTGGATCTGAAAGACGAATGAGGACGTAAAGGCTCGTGGAGTTTGATTTAGCGCGAGCAAGTTTCAGTGCGCCCTGCGTCACATTGGTGTTTCCTTGTGGCGCCGCGACCAAGGTGAAATATTTGTCTGACGCGAACGCCCGCCGCCTGCGACACTAAATCTTGTCGCGTGCTCAACTCGGACTGTGAACTACACTACATCTAGCCCCAGATATCGACAACATTTTGATACACACCTAAATGTCGTAACAACACTAATAAAACTACTATTTCCTCCATAAACATGCGGGCAAACTTAATTATTACTTTCTGAACAATAATAACAAAGTCTATTGAAATATTCCCCATCTCCCGACGCCAATTAAAGTCATTTCGGGCAGACAGAGAGCTATTACTGCCATTCGATCATTCGGGAAAGCACAGGAACGCAATTAAGGTATCATTATCTCAGAGTCCATGCGAACCGAGAATTTAGCTTTAAATCATCTGACAGTCCGTTTATCCTTGACATTAATATGAGCTTTATGATATGGTAATGTATATTCTCGAAGAAAGCCTGTTCTTCCAGGTAGACACAAACGTTTTGGTATTAAACCTCTGACCAGGTAACTTGAATTGTAACTATAATCTATTTACAGGCACAGCATTCCCATAAAAAGTTATAGGCGTGAACTATACCAGAAATGGTAACGAGTACTGCGATCGTAGTGGAAAATCATTTGTCATTATTATTTATGAGTGTTTTCGTTTTGAAGTGGGAAGTAGCGGTCGGTCGGTCCTGGGGCTTTGGTCCCTAACAGCGGGAGATACGCGGCAAAAATGGAAGGCGCACGATGTCGTCCGAGCGACCGCGACCGACCCCGGTGCCGCGCGTAATAGACCGTTGTTCCCTTTTGGTCACGGAACCCCATTACCATAACACTGTATGTGTGAGGAGCGGACGTGAGCCTCGCGCCGACAGATAGCCTCGCGGTCTCGGGTCATTCCCAATGTGCTCCAAAAAAGGTTCCCAAAGTAATCCATGAAAAATGTAATACTTTAATTAATAATATTTTTAAGTTTCATTCTGCTCCATGATAATTTTGAAGTGTTCCCAATGTGCTCCACGCCTTTTTATTCAAAACTAGCTTTTGTCCGCGGCTTCGCTTGCGTTAATTTAGAATTTGAGAAACAATTCGGATCGTGTAAGCGGCGCCATCTGGAAAATGAAAATTACTGTTGTTTTTCTCGGCAACCGCTCGCTTCTGTGTTTAGGGATTAAAGATACCCTATGTCCATTTCTGTGCGGGTGAGAGCCCTCACGAAGGGGAATGCGGTAGCACGGGGCAGGGTCGTTTTGGCGGTGTCTTTGGACATCTCCAATGCCTTCAACACCCTGCCCTGGAGTTGCACTCCGGTATCACTGGGTGCCGACCTACCTCCGTCGTACTATTTGAGGACTACCGTCATCTACCCCGGTCATCGGGGAGAATGGAACCGGCGAGAGATGTCGTGCTCCTGTGGAACATCGGTCACGACTATGTTACGCCAACATTACGCTCCTCGTCCTGGCGTAGGGAGAGTCGCACCAGGCGGCGGCCGACCTGGCGATGCAACCGGTTGTGACTGCTGCTGATACGATCCGGCAGTTGAGACTCGAAGTGGCGCTGCACAAAACGGAGGAAATGTGCTTCCATGGCCGCGTCAACGCGCCACGGTTAGAGTCCCAAATATCGGTGGGAGGGATTCGAAATGGCATCGGGTCGAAGATGAAGTAACTGGGACTCGTCCTCGACAGCCGGTGGAACTTCAGGGATAACTTCCTAAGTTTGGCCCCAAGGCTGAACTGGCCACCCTCAGGCGACTCCAGCCCAATCCCTCTTTGAGGAGGCTGGATAGGCGTCAGGAGGATACGGTGGAGCATACGATTCAGGACTACCCCGCTGGGGCAGAGCACCGCCGTGCCCTCACCACGGTGATAGGCGGAGACCTCTCGCGCCCGGCATTAGTCGAAGCCATGCTGCGGGGCGAGACGGAGCGGAAAGCGGTGGCCTCCTTTTGCGAAGTAGTAATGATCCCGAAGGAGGAGGCGCGCCGCGTGAGGGACAGGACAGCGTCCTCAGAGTTAATCCCTTATCTCGAAAGAAAAAACAAAAAAAAAATCAATTTAGGTACAGGAATGACAGCTCTACGATTTTATTATTTTGTATATAGACGTATGGAGCAATTTCAAACTTTATTACGAACAATCAGTGGATTACTTTGAGAATGATTCCAAATACCTATGGAGCAGAATGGGAACAAAATAAAACGTATTTTTAAATTATAAAAATTCCGTGGAGCAACTTGGGAATCAATGTATGAGATTTTTTATCTTTTAGAACAATGGAATGGAGCATTTTGGGAATAACCCGCGGTCTCGAGCTTATTATAAATTCTAATATACAATCTCGTAACAACGTAACATTATGCGCTGGCGATCGATTTGTTAAGATACCGGGTCAGGGTTCCCAGCCTGAAGCGATCTTCCTTTTCACTCATAAACTTTTATTGCTAATTCCTCGACGAATAAAGCCTGATTGTGCGTAAGTAACTAAAATAAAGCCAATTGTCTATGGTGTAAATAATACCGCGGGATCAATTTACTGAACTGAAATCGTAGGAAGTCCAACGAGTTCTTACGTCGGGATTAACGGTCTTTAATCCTATATTGGGAGGTGTTAACTAAATCCCGAGATTAACATAATGTGATCTTATGAGGTTTTTCTGCTGCGTAAGAGTTCGGTATAAGCAGTTTATTTTATTTTTATCGGGGTTACAGGTTTAATGCCGTAGTGTAAAGAATATGGCCTCGGTTTGGCCTCGTGGGTATCAAAACTATTGATTTTTCATTCACAACAATAATTTACTAAAACAAATCACCCGTCCGTGTATTAAAAGAGGTGCTTGGCTGTTCAGTAAAAGAGACATTATTCTACACAAATACAAGCAGATGATTACACCAGATAATAATAACATTGTTCGCAAAATGTATCGATTTCTGTTCGTGATAACTTCATGAAGAGATCGTTTGAGATAGGACCCGTTATTATAGAGTAACAGTAACCGAGAATGGGCTCGTTGTAATCTTGGGAGAGCTTATTAACATGAGATAATCCCTTTTATATTTGGATAATTAGGTTTAGATCTTCGGTTTGTCAAAGAGCGAAGAAACGTAACTTATTGAGGATTTAGCTCAGTGTCGAAATTTCATCATCATCATCATTACCCCGAAGACGTGCACTGATGAACATAGGCCTCCCCCTTAGACCGCCACGCCGAGCGACAATTCACCACATGCATCCATCGGTTGCCCGCGACCCTCACGCTGTCGTCGGTCCACCTAGTGGGAGGCCTACCTACGCTGCGTCTTCCGGTCCGTGGTCGCCACTCGAGAACTTTTCTTCCCCATCCAATATTTGCTATACCACAATACGCTTGACTTGATGAGCCGTGGGTACTAACACTTCCAGGTTGAACTGAGATTGGGGAGGCCAATTTCTGTAGCTGGAGACATAGACAATAGACCAGAGGCAACACCAACACCAACACGCAGTGGGTTTCTGAACGAGCAGAATACAAATGACTTCCTAAATTGAAACATCAGGCGTAAAACCTCGAATTACATCAGTGGTTAAATAATAATATTCCGGGATATTCCGCAACTATCACACAACGCCGTCTAGTCCCAAGCTAAGCAGAGCTTGTGCTATGGGTACTAGACAACTAATAAACATACTTAAGTATATATTTCTAAATAAATACATTATAGATAAATTACACCCAGACACAGAAGAAATGATCATGCTCATCACACAAACATTTGTCCTGGGTGGGAATCGAACCTACGACCCCCGGCATAGCAGTCAGGGTCACTAACCACTAGACCAACAGGCCAGTCAAATGCGAATCATACTTACAAGACAAGGCCCCTAAGGAGACTTCTCCTAAGGAGACCTTTTTTCACTATCTATTTGAGCTTTTGACGGTTAACTAACCTCAGCCCAAAGAATAAACTTTAATACTAAAGTTTATTAATGTCGTGCACTTAATCATGACCCCCATTTAAGGGGGTATCGTGGCGCGGTAAACCTGGACAAAAACGTAATTTTATAGCGAGAATCACGCGAACTGACCCCAGTGACCCCATTAACTGTGTAGTGGCCTGTGCTCACAAAATAAAACTATAACATAAGTAATTTATAAAAAAAAAACGCGGTGTAAATCTTGTAAGTTATTAAAATGTATTTCCGTGCGCACATTTGGTACTTTTATATGTATAAGTACAACATGTATTTAAAGCTTTTTTGTGTTCTCTGAATAACTTTTTTTCATGTTCGTTTTTGGGTTATGTTCTATAAAGATTAAGTAACATATTAAGATTATTTGTAATTAATTGTGTGGTGAATCATAAAAGAGCATAACGAAGAAAATGAAATCAAAATGTTTGGTATCACTTGACTACACGGTCAACATTTTTTTCAGAATGTTTTTGATCTGTAGTTAAAAACATAACTACATGTTTTAATTAGCAAAGGCTTCCTCCATAATAATCTATCCTTTTTTGAAACAACAAAATTATTTTTAATCATGGTTAAATAAACTAAACAATTTGTTAAAATCCTGTACAATTTTTGTCCATTTATTTTATGATATAATGAGATTTTTAACTTAACTACCTACTGATAAAAAAAACTGGCCTAAGCATTACTGGAACAATTTTTTTCAACCAAAAGATGGACACTTGAAGACCGCAGGAATTTATGCCCTTAAAACAAAGCAGGCCTCAATAAACGGTGATGGATACGAATACGCCGTCCTATGTCCAACTTTTGTGTTGCTCCTACCAGACACATTAAATTCTGACAAAAGTGATTTGTTTCCCATTATATTGCAAGTCAGTGAGGTAATTTATTTCAAACTATAATGAACAAGTTGAATAAACAAGGAAATAATAGAAACAATATAAATGCGGTCTTGAGCATAAAACTGAAAATAAACAATTGTTTTATTTAATTAAAGCGAAAATGTTTTTGGATGGATGGATGGTTGAATGAATGTTTGTTACACAATCAAGTCAAAACGGATTAATGGATTTTGATGAAATTTGGCACAAAGATAAGTTACAGTCTGGAATAATAATGTATAAATGAAATCATCTGGATGTTATTACGTTCCCGCAGAATAATTTTCATGTTACAGGTAGGCGAAGTCACTAGCAAAAGCTAGTTCATTATAATCTCTTTGGTCTAATGGTCGCAACCGCGACTGCGAACATGAAGACCCAGGTTCAGTAGCCAGGTCGAGCAATGTGTTATTGGGTTTTTTCAACTAGGAATTTCGCAGTAGCAACCACGCAGTCTGGAGTCGTGTCCAGTTGATAGGAACAGAGTAAAAATAAGGAACGTGGGTGAGGGTAAGTCATATTCTGGGTAAGTTCACTCCGTCGGTCGTAGAGTTTTGTCTATCACCTCTAACCTCAACAAGAGTCAAGAGCAAGGCCATGTCAGAATAGTAAAGTAGGCGTATGTGGATTGTGGTAAACGACCCTACAAAATTCTGTTATCATATCGGATGCAAATAAATAGAATAGGTAATGCGTTACTCTAACGAAGCCATAGTAAAAGCTCTAGATATTAAAAAAATATGCGTTTGTTCAAATAAGCATAACATGGCCATAAACTTTGGCTAATATTATTTCTAAACACATTTTATTTAATATTAAAAAATAACAGGATGATGTCTATACACGAAATACATTGAAGAAAGATAAATATGGAAGTCTCTTTGTAGAGCAACATAAGCCAAAATGTATGTGTGAACACGCGTAAAGCAAAACTTCAATTTTTTTGCTACAGGTCTAAGTGCCTGCATTTTACTACAGGATTTTGCAACAATGCCTATTAAATTAAAGTCGGTAGATTTTTAATTTGTGTGATGAGCACGATCATTTGTTCTGTGTCTGGGTGTAATTTATCTATAATATTTATACCTAAATATATAAGTATGTTTATCAGTTGTCTAGTACCCATAACACAAGCTCTGCTTAGCTTGGGACTAGATGGCGTTGTGTGATACTTGTGGAATATTATTATAAAAAAAAAAAAAACTACAGAGACGAGATCGCAGACAAACGCTATTAAGCACTAATAATCTAACTTGTATTTTATCACAGTAAAAAAAAGTACTAAACTGTGCAGAGGTCAATTTTAGAACCGTTTCCCATTACAGGCAATTCCAATTTAACGGGTCAATTCAATTTTAAAGTGTTTTGTTTTAATCTGTTTTGTGACCTCTACTTACCTATACGGTTACAGCAAGATGAAAGCTTTTTGTAAATGTTTTTTTTTTATGGAATTCTGACACTACATGTCACTAAGACAGTTGGCGCAGTGGCTAAGTGATTGGACATTGTGTTAAATTCACAAATACTTCAAAACACACACGTTAATACTTTTTGAGATAAGAAAGTACAAAGAAGAAAGAAGATTGTGTTGATTGGAATTAAACTTAAAACTAAAAATGCCAAAAGGACCTCAGTTCAGCATAATGACAAAAGGGTTTAATGTTTGGGTACCCATGCTCATCATAATAAAAAATGTGGGACTAGGTGTTTGTAATTAAAATGCCTTAAAAAAAAACAAACAATAAAGGAGTCCCTCTCGCCCCACGTGGACGGAAGGAACTGCCAGAATCTTACTGACTAAAAATCCAACCTGGATATTTGGTTGCTAGTTTTTATTGGGTCTGTAGCATCATATGTTTGTCTTTAGATAATTCAAAAGTGGCTTATTTGAATTAACTGATTTCATTGACTAATAATCCTGCGGCGCGGCGCGGGCGATCAAACCCTTAGCTTCAGTAAAAACGAGCTCAAATAAGTATTTCAAACCTCCAAAGATGATTCGTGATTATCCACAGGAAATAATAATCTAGGTTTTAAAACAGATCAGTCCATAGTTACACAACGGCCATAACTGCCGGCCACCCTAGGTCTTGATAAATTTGCGCTGGCCCTACTTTCTCTGGTCACGTCTTCAAGCTAACATGCCGTAACAAATCACCAGCTATTATTTCTTCATTACAGCTCATTTCGCTTTTATTGAAACGCGTTTCAAACTATATGTTTTAATTAGAGAGATGGAAGACTTCGTGCGGACTTAAGTGCTTTATTAAGCTGTTGGTTTGATTGTGACTTGATTAAGTTTTGCTTGTTATGTGTCTTTGTTGTGTAACTGTGCTTTTTTATTTACAATGGGTTTGCTCTTGGCTCTTTTCTATTACAGGAAGCAAAGATGAGACCTACTATGAAGCGAGCTCATCCCAGAAGAAACTGGAATTCCTGAGGACCGATGGGTTATAATAAAAACCACTGGCCCACTGTCTTACAGGTAGCGTGTGGTGATATTATCCTGGGTGGAGATCAGGAGATAGATTCGACCCACCACAAATACATACAGCAGTATTGCCTATATCTAAATCTAAATAAAGCAGTCGAATTATAGTTGTACTAGAAGTATATCACTGACATCGGGGATTACTGGCATAATCATCATGTCATCATAATTTCTGCCGAAAAACGTACGATGTTGATCCCTTGCAGCCTTGTGGCAATCTCAGTGAATGTCTTTTGTTCGCGGGATTGTCTTCAAAATTCTACAGTTTACAAAACGAAGTTCAAAACTGACTAGAATCACAATTTTCGTTATAGCTTGATTAAAGTTTGCGTTATTCATGAAGGCCCCCATCTTCCTTCATTTCCAATCAAGTAAAACGTTCGTTCTTTGTAAATTGTTGCTTTGCATTCTTCAAACTTCAACTGTTTTCTCATTTAGCGTTCACTTTGAAGTAGTTTCCATCGACAGCTTGGAATGCGCTGCCAGTTTCAAAAGGCCTTTTCCTTTAAAGCGCTGTAAAAGCTAATGGATCAGTTCACAGGTCTTGCAGTGCTGGTTAACTTCATTTATGTCATATTGCTCAATCGCTAGACCGTCTTGCTTCATAATGTGAGCATTTTTGCCCAACACTGCCCACTCGGCCATTGTATCATTGTACAAAGTATTAAGTGAAACAATGAGTTCTATTATACTTGTGTATGTATTCGTATTTGTTCTTCTACTTATCGATGGTATATCAATTTCTTTTGTTTGTGTAAGCAATTCTTTTTTTAAATTATGTTTATGTATTCTGGTATGTGTTTTGACGTTATAAAAAGTTTTAATTTGATTTAAAAGTTTCGAATTTTACCGATTGAATGCAGTTACAATGTTTACATTCAAACCATCTCAGTGAATGATACCTAGAATGAATCTAAGACGGCTGATAGTATAGCATAGAGGTAGATACCTACCATATCAAATCTATTTATACTTCTATATATATACCCAAATTAAACAACTGTTACTCTACAAGAACTAGAACTAATTTAACTTAGCCACTTAATCGGTCAAATAATCTCTTTCAGAAGGCAAATTCCTGAACGTGTCGCAGATAAATGAGACTTTCGTTTCGTCCGAGAACCGAGTGAGATACGTGCCTATTATGTTCTTACGGTATACCTCTGATTGTTGTTTACTTGACAAGACGAGGTAACAACTACCTGGGAACAATTTGTTACACACCGTTACACTAAACACCTAAAAAAAGTAAATTGTGTCAGTGTCATTGGTGCTAGTTGCTTCAGAAATGCTGAGCCGATAATGACGTGTATTCGAATTTTAATTATATCAATTAATGATATATTATGAGATGAAAGTGTGGAGAAATAGCGCCGAGATAGGACCGATGACATTTTTTATCAGTACCATAAGTCAAATAAGCTATTAAATGAGACAGAACCCAGTAAAATAAACCATTACGAAAGCCATTTGAAATTTGGTAATGGTAACATTGTGTAAGTCGATATCCTAATTGTACCGAAAAGGTTTAATGTCGTTATGAAAATGTCAGTACTAATAGATACTGGCTGACAAGAATAAAATCATTCTAAATTTAAATCTTTGACGCCCGTATTAAGAGTCCGCAATAAATCAAAGATACTAATTAAGAATTATCTTGGTGGCAACACAGATTATTATAATAGAGGCTTTTAACACCCCTGTGCGTGGGAACGAAGAATGATGAACGAAACGAATGAACGTTTTTCATCCACACGACAGTTATGGCTTCAGTTGATTACATAGGGCCTTAAAAGTTTCTACAAAATGAATTCGAATGACATAAAGCTGTTAAAATTTAAATTATGACTGCGTCGCGGTTTCAAACTTTAAACTCGATTTAATGAGCTATTGTCACAGTCAGGTTTGGTCAAAAATTGTGTTCGTAGTAATAAAATTGACCATACTTAGGGTGATTCAGATTGAATGAAGCGATCGCCAGCGAATTTTTGAACGTTACGTTAACGTTTTAGTAGTGCCGTAAAAAGAAATACACAGTAAAGCTTTTGAGTTCGTTATTTCTTTTACATCATAAGTTTTCTTTATAGGAAATTGCCAACAGCTTGCACCAGCCAGCATGGGAAGTGAAGTTCTTGGGAAAACAGAATTTTGAGTTATTTTTTTCCAACTTAGGGGACAAATTACGTAAAATATTTAAAAAACTCAAAGGGTTCTACCAAATTATTACGTGGTTTGTTAAAATCTTTCTCTAACATTTTCGTTAAGTAAGTATATACATCGTAAAATAAAAAGCTACTTTGTATAAAGCTACCCTTTAGTATAAATAAAAGCCTGCTTCATTCGTTGTGGTTAAGAATGTAATCGTATCGAAGAACTGGCACATTTATGGCTAACCCGCAAATACCGTAGTAGCCAATTTAAATACGCTACGATTTACCGTATCATCGATAGTACCTAGCTTCTTTTTCTCACAACTCCTGGTCAAAAAAAAAAAAAACAAAAAGAACAACGGGAAATATCGTTTCGCAATAACGAGATCCGATTAATTCAATTTTACGCCCAATTTAATTATAATGTGGAACAATTTTTTCACCAAATATCGTTTGAAAGTGGAACGACGCGTTAGAAAAGTTTTTATTGCTTTTATTAAAGTCGTGATCTTTGGTATCGTAATGCGGGGAATTCTTATACTATTACGATCGTTAAATGCCCCACATCTGGACCATCGTTAAAAACTTTTATTGGCCGCTGTACCTTATTGGTCTGTGTTTAAAAAGTAACAGTGTAAATAAACAGCTAAACATCACGTAAATGAGACTATAAAAAAGAACAAGAGAAAAGAACAAGAGAAAAGAACAACGTTTTCAATGTAAAATGGGTTATTTGAATATTTTATAGCTTGAATATTTTTCTGTTTACCACAGACACTGTTGTCATCTTGTAGTTATTTACTATTGAGAAATAAAATAAACAAAATAATTATTAAAACAGAATCATCATCATAAAAAACTTTTAAGGATCTTCTTGACAACAAAGGAATATATTTACATTTTGAGTGAACAAGATGTGACCTTATCTGTCAACGGGGATGAGAATTTTATTACAGTACTCACAAAAAAATGACATGAGAGACGAATTCCAGACGTGGCTTAATGATATGGTCTATCTCAAATCACAAAGGCACATTGTAAAGGTTTCCGCCGCTTCCTAGCCGTCAAATATAACTTGACATGGCGGTGGCGCCACTTGCAACAGAAAACGTCAACGAAATGTCAGATTCAGTACATTTACTTTTGGTTCCGTTTTTTACCACTGGTCAATTTATGCTGGTTTCTCAGTGGAATTATAAACGTCTTTAATAACCGACGGGAGGCAATGTCGCCTAACAATAAGTTGGTGCCGGATGTTCAATCATTCTTATTACCATAATATAATTCTATCACTGTCGGGAATTTCACGATTCAATTTCTAGTTTTCCTTTTATTGGTCTTCGGTGTCAACTTTGACGAATTGTTATAGGATTTTGTAACTTTTACGTGATAGGATTTCATGTTAGGAATAAGGGCAATAAAGATTTCGATTTTACTAGAGGAATAAGATATTTTTATGGGAATGTCAGTAATGAAAAATAATTCAATATTAGCCTCGCAATTATTCTCATAGAACGCGGTCAGAGTGGAATCTCTTAGTTAAAAAAAATATTGAAGGTTTTGGCGCTATCGGAGGTCCGCCATTTTGATATAAAAAAATGGAAAAAAAGAACAAAATGGCGGGCGACTGTTAGGACCATGCCACCCTGCAAACTTCATTCCGATGTATTCAAAAATTAAATGAAAATAAGAAATTAAAGAATGTTTTCTACATTTGACAATTCTGTTTGGTATCATGGACTTAGACGTCGAGTTTACGACCATCACCCTACCCTCTTAATCTTTAGAAAAATATATATAGACATAGTTGGAGATTAGCTACTGTTCATTCATATCAAATAATCCTTTAATTGCTAGCAAAAGGATCATACAACCTTAGTACAAAAAAACAGGCTTTCAATTTTAATCCGGTTTCTCACGATACTTAAAAAAACAAACAGTAAACTGAGTCTCAAAATTATTAAAAAAAAAATAACCCTCTCTTGGCAGTCAGGTCAAAAAGGGGCTTGTTGAAGAGCTGGTTTTTTTGAATTTATCTGTTTGTTTGAAGTGGGTTTCATGAAAAGGCTTTGCCCGTACAACAAAAAATTGCATTCTACTATTATTTTGGTAAGGCTATACTTGAAACATCTTTAAAAGTATTTATCTTGGGACTTCAATAATATCGTCAAAGGAGGTTATTATAAACATTGAAGAAATCACATGTTGACCAGCCGAAAGACCCTTACACGCCTGTAAAGGGCTTTTAAGACATTTATTTCCTCACACGTCCACCTATAACATTTCCATATAATATAAAATATTACAAAATACCAGACCACTGCAGGTAAGTTGAACACGAATCTCGAGAATAGTTAACGAGCCTTCGAGCCGGATCGTTACGTCCAAGTCATGTGTATTATTAAGCCTAAGAAGGAATGCGCGGCCGAACCCGGGTCGCCCGCTAGTATGCAGTAGCCGACGTGAGCTATCTCCGTACATACGTTGACCTTAGGGCAACAATTACATCGTTCCATTTTACTTGATTTCTGTAGCTGTATCTGTGGTCGTTCGTGTATCAAAGTGTAAGGAAATGTCCAAGCTTAAGTTTTGAAATTCAACCTCCGTGCTCCCAGCTGTGGTCTTAAACCTAATGATTGCACATGATAGTAATAATCTGTTATGAGCTCTAAATGATTCTGATTTGATTTTAATGTCAGGTTCTTGATTCTGATTGAGTAGCTAAGGTCTAAAATACAATGATTTAATTTTAATCTCAGGTTGTTTGGATCAGGTAGCTTATCATCAGCGTCATTGGCATCCTTGTTGCACCCGCAGCTGAGTATTAAAACCTCCTTAGTGTGGTCTGCACCCAGCTAATAAATGAAAGCAAGCATAACCAGATACAAGTGCGCACTTGTACACAAAGAAGGTTATAGTAATATTTGAGGACACTCCAGCGAATTAAACTCTTGAAGCACTTAACCTAAAAATTATAATTACATGAGTGGTTGATAAACACAACAATTACAGACCTACAGTCAACGACATAACCAAGAGAATGTGCTGACTAATTATGAGACGATAAAATAAAATAGTAGAAGAAGATTCTTCTAATTTTTTCTCCAAATCAGTGTTCCTTTGTTGAACCGAATGCTATTAAAAGCAACGAGATTGTAAGATTAGCCCTGGTTATAGATACGAATCTTTTGACCCCTGATCCGCTAATAATCGTGTAGCCGTCGTATTTGGTGGGCATTATTGTACCTTTTTAGTATCGACACCGTCACACGACAACCGGCACTTGTTCACGATGACTTTGCAACTGCTTTGTACGGTTAGGTGTAAACGAGATGTCTTTATTCGATAGTAATGGACTTTGGATAACTAGGACATTATTTTCTTGGAGATGAAGATATTTCTTGATTAATGGAAGTGCCGAATTTTATGGGTATCACAAATCTTTGGTACATACTCTACAGTAGTGGGAGGAATGTAGGTGCAACCGTGAGCTTCATGAAATAACATAAAATACATTCGGTCTCGAGAAAGCAAGGTACTGGCTACAGGAGTCGTAAACTTAGCTACAAATCTTTTCGAATATACAACGAAACAGGAGTGCACTAGTGCAGAGGCAGTACTTGTATAGATGCGGAAGTTTTATGGGTTTACGGGGAAGAATGGCAGAATTAACAATACTGTGAAATTGAAAGAGACTTGGAAGTTAAAATAATACTGAATACTGTACGGGTCATAGACCTTGGTGAAGAACTGGAATGAAGTGCATAAGCCATGATTGAAGTTCTATATGAACAGCTTCAGAAACAGAATCGCCAAAGAGTTTCAATGTATTCGCTTCAAAGACAGCAACCACGCATTTCAAAGACCTGAATATGAATTTAATTCCGCAGTTTCAACACAAACAACTTGGTTTGCTCGATCCTGGACCTCGTTACAAGCACTTCCACAAACAAAGCTTCACATCATGGAGCACTTGTGTGGCTGCAATAAATACTTATTTGCGATACCGCGAGCTTGTCATCGTAAGGTACAATCAATGGACAAGAGGCGAGCCGGTCGGTCACTTCGCCTGGGGCATTGTTCCCATACAACTTATATTTGCTTTAGTACTAAACCCATCGCTACGTTAAATGCCACCCATACGATTGTAAATTGCTGTTATTGAATATGACTAGCATACTTTGTCTGCATTGAACTCAATAAAACTTTATAGTGTGTATGAGAAAGTCATAACTTTTCTGCTGTTGATATTGTGAACTAACCTCGTTGTCTAATGTTCATTGTTGCAATGCGTGATCGTTTTTTGTTTTACTCAGCGAGATTATCGGTGCCATCAGACATGACGGTGATGCATGCAAACAACTATTCATTTTAACGGCTTTTGGGGTTCCTTCGATGTCAGCAATAACTACAGACATAGCTCTTACCCTCGGAAGTTGTCAAGAACCAAAAGTATCCAGCAGAGCCTCATTCATCTATCAATTGGTCGCATTAGAGGCAACGAGCCAGTGAAATGTTTATGAAGTTGCAATGGGCTCATTTATTATAGGACGCACGCATGCTCCGGCGCAAGACGTGTTTTAAAATTATAATTTATGGCTTATTTGAGTGTCGAAAGAGTAGATTGTGTGGGCGGTACCGGTTATAGACGGTATACGTACATCT
This sequence comes from Agrotis ipsilon, assembly GCA_028554685.1. Taxonomy (NCBI): domain Eukaryota; kingdom Metazoa; phylum Arthropoda; class Insecta; order Lepidoptera; family Noctuidae; genus Agrotis; species Agrotis ipsilon. The sequence continues at coordinate 12,240,000 of CM052965.1, forward strand.
TGTGCGTTTCGGTGTAAATGTCGTCGCCTGTATTGTTCGTAACGGTGTAATGCACGCTAAGCTGCAATCAACTTGGATTTATAGCTGCGGTACCTATGTGTGAATTATTATTATGTTTCACATTAATAATACATTACAGACGTGTAACAATAGTTTCGGCACTAATGGCAACTACTTATTTTATATGGTCTAGTTTGCAGTCATCAATTTGCGCGATTGTTGGACCGAATTGTTTTTTTATGGCAATAAGGTCAATGGCCTTCTTATTAATGTAATGAAATAAGTGTAATTCTAAAACCACTTTCAACTTCCAAACCGGAACATAGAAACAATATTTCATTTTGGACTTCGAAGGACCTCTCTTATGAAATACCATCAGCAAAAATTTCAAAGCGTTCCTCGTTTCACACGTTTTCAAAAAAGATAAAAGGATTTCCCTATACTTAACGCTAAAAATATGCAAAATAAACTGCGTAGATTAGTATCGAAAGCGTATCTAAATGACGTGTGCGAGTTGAAGCGAATAACTTGCGCTTGCGCGTCTAAGGGGCGGTGCTTAGTTTAGGCAGGATACCATCGGCAGATCTCGCGATATGTTTGGCTCTAACCTCTCCGTTTTATCCTTAAAGAGACTGTATAGCCGAAGCTTTTAAGGAACTTGACTCTTGACTGCCTGAATATGTGACTGGAATAAAATGAAGAAGGAATTATTAAGAAGATGCATTTGAAAAGCTGGCAACCTTGCAAAATAGTTATCAAAAGAGTAAAATACTTGATAGCTGCTTACGACGTTCCCAACTTTCAGAATGCTGAACCAAAAAATTAGGCATCGACACTTTCGAATTAAAAGATCTACAGGATCTTAGAAAGCATTACATGTAGCTTTATAAGCTCTCATTCCATCTATGTATTCCAAAGCATGTCCTCGAGCTTTGTTAGCCATCAAGCAGAACTGATTTCGAAGACAATGTTGAAGAATTTAAGAAAAAGATTAAACTCGTTAGATACTGTTAAAGCTAATTTTACTTGGACATGACATTGAAACAAGGTAATAAAAACCATAAATCACGGGTTCACGACCACAAATAATAATTACTTTAATAAGGCCTTCGAAATTGGTCGCGCCAATCTTTCAACTTGTTATGTTATCTGCGACCTTTGACACCGGAGTATGGATTTTTATTGTTGTTATTTTATTAGTGTTATCTATTTTTGTCAGTATGATGTATTGAGCCTTTTATATGACGAATCTATTTTAGATAATCAACCAGTCACAAGGTTACATAAAGTTGTCTCGTTACAGACTCTTGTTTTCTTCGATGACAAAAAAAGCATCTGTTTTATTTCTTCACTATCTTAGGTCCTTGGTTCAAAGACAACTTTATGTATAGCTCATGCAGGTTCACAAGCAGCCCTTGAGGTTCTCCAAAGGTGTATTACCAAATATAGTGACGTTTACGATACGTCGATAGTATCGGGGAACGACATGCCTACGGTACTAACAATACAAAAAGGTAACAGTTAGTTATTGTGATTGGTTTCGGCAGGCATTGCGCGGGAAAACTCTAAGTCACGCTTACTCGTGGCCCGGGACCCAACTCGATCGAAACTCGATCAGATAAGAGATGCGCACAAAAATACCGAGTCGATGGTCCGATGGAGCGATCCGCAGTCGTGATCGATAGAGAATCGAAGTGTCACGCGCAGGGTTAACGCCCTGCGGTCAGGGTCGGGGTTCCTCGTCTTGCATTTATGCAACGCAAATATCGTTTCCCTCGACGGATACATCGTTACGTGGAATATTACATGTAAACACTTCATTGTTATTCCCTATCGAGTGTTTTTATTCGTGACTCGCCGACAGAGCGCGGATCGCGCTTTTATTTGCTGAACTCGCGTCTGGGTGTTTAACCTCTGTTCCCTCTTGACAGTGTTCGTCTAACCGCTCATTTTATTAGAATTCTTGATATCCCTTCATAGTATATTTCGTATTCGTGAGTGAATTTAAGCTTCAGCTAATTTCTCAGCTATTTTACTAATTTCCATAGAGCCGCACGTAAAGCTCTAATGAACTTCGCAATAAAATATTACAATGCGCATGTTTATTAACATGCGAATGTATAAAGAGACGTTATACTTCCATTGTAGCCCGCAATCATTCCACGGAATACTCTGCAAGTTCGTAATGCAATTGGCACTGACAACAAACGTATTAAGGGACTGCTAGACGATTCGTTCCATTCCGTTCCGGAACTTAATACTTACACTTGTGAACGCTAAACGCCAATTTCAAAGCGAATGGTATCAAATCACCATAAAGCTATCTCGGTTATGGCTCAATATGGAGCGCACGGAGTAACGGACAACTGTTCACTTCTAAGAATGATGTAGGTACAATGTGCCCTCTGACCTCCGCTACGGTTTAGGCATGAGATTGAAGTAAAGAATATGCAGTGACCTACAGGATTATGATAAACTTCACAATGCTTTTCAACAAAATATGCTCAGACTTAGATATTCGTGTCGACATAAACATACATTCTAGTCTGTAATCCTGTTAAAAGAAACAAGGCATGGAGAGTATGAAACTAAATTGAAGGCAGTAAGTAGGTACGAGGAATTTAATAGCGTACGCTAAAGTTAGAATATTGTATTCTATTTCTGAGTTGAGGATTCTATTATTATAGTTTTTTGTTGTCGTTCTTTTTCAGCTTTATGACTTTCACGACCTTTCGCTTTGAAGGTCACTTGTATCATAAGAAATACTACCTCAGTAGCAGTAAAATCTATTTCAGTCTTCATAAATATTCATACTCATTCAAATTCAACATAAAAACAAACCATTTTCACGTTTCACCTCATTCTAACAGGTAAAGTTCATGGTTTAACAAATTCCATTACAGCGTACTCGAAGTAGATCAATCACAAGTACCTGTTTGGAGCAAAAATGTAATTGAGTGGGGTCAGGCGGTGCCCCATCGGCGCGGGAGCATAGGTTAATCGAGTGTGCGCCCGAACAGTCCGCTGTCACAGCGCATAGGCGATAGCGTTTAACGACAAATTATTGCCTTTAGAAGAATAAATTGGGTACAGATAGGATCGGAAGATTAGGGAGTGTTAAATTGGGTATTGTGAGATCAAAATCTTATGTAGTCGTGCGTGCGTAAGTGTGCTTACAAGGTTTTCGTGGTGACATGTCTACTTTTATATGTCAAGGACTGTATTCATTTTTTCCATTTGTGTTCTTAAGAAAGGCACTAAGTAACTCGTGTAAGACTTTTAACTTAAACCGGGCCAGTTAAACTCTCGAGTCCATAAACGGTTTAATGACTACAAATGTCGCATTTAAAATACCCTGTTCTGTAACACGGAAATCAAGGCGACATTTTATGTCATCGCGTTGAGACACAGTCGTAACATGGTGACATGAGGTTATCGCGCTGTCTTAGCAGTGTGTGCACGGCCCGAGGACGCGGAAGCGGTGCAAGAGTCGCTGATAACACCACATAATAAAACAATGCACGCCAACATGCCTCGCCACTTTGCCTACGTCCCGCCTTTTTCATTGAAAATTTAAGGGCAAAGTGATTTACTTGGATGATATGATGATACGCTAGTCGTTTCGAAAATGGCTTCAACAACCGGTAAGCGACGTTTACGATATGATTAACTTTATTACCTCGGGTCAACATTCACACCGCTTTTGTATAAATATGTATAAATATTTAAACTCACACTCACCCGTATTAGGAGACAAGTCAAATTCTGTCGTAAATTGCATTGATTTCCACTTTATAAACATTAACACTACACTCGAATAAAATATACATAGAATTTTACGTAATCGCTAATAGCTATAAGATTTGTAACAATTTAAGTTGTAGATACAGTTCAAGTTAATGTCATTACTTACTGAATAAAAATGATATCCAATTAAAAACGTCCTACGCATCGTAATAAACGAATGATACTGCATTCCGACACTCGGCCTAGCACTCGTGTTATTCTTCGAACGAAAAAAGTGTATTTCTAACGCATAAAAACTCGTGTGATTATCGAAATTTTAATGAGCCCATAAATAACATTGGGCCTTTGATTATTATTCGAAAATAGGACAAATTGGAGATGCACCCTCGGGTCTCGACAGTTAACAATACTCAAAGGAACGTAGGGTCAAACGTTTTTTCTTCTCGCCCAAATAAACCGCTTTGAATGGAGGCTTGATTTTATGATTTATAGGGCCCTTTATCCAACCTCTGCTTCTACGTATTCTGTTTTGATTGAGGCTCCTTTCAGTGCTCCGAAGATTGATTGTTTCTGATGGTGTGGGAGTTTTTGTTGACCACGTCTGAGTGTAAATATTTTAGTTTTATTTTTATTTCTCTATGAAAAAGTGGTCTGAGCCAGGGCGGTGGCAAGAACGAAAACATATCATTTGTGTTGAGTTTATAACCTTTAGATATCCGACGATGGATGGTGTTTATGTCCATTTATAAATTTGATATAATTGCCCAGGAATTTGTGTCCAGGGTTAATTTATCGATAGTTAACTGCCAAATCACGTCAGTTGCAGAACTTATAATTATAATTGATAGTTTATTGGTAAAGTAAAGCCAGCAAAATTGCATTTCAGTGTCGGCATTGAGATATTGCCGTTTCCAGCTGTATCGATTGCGAGGCATTCCCGAGCTGCGAGAGGCAATTGAGCAATAGCATCCACCGCGGGGTCTACCTTCCTAGATTGCTCCTTCGAGCCTTAACTGAAAACGTCTATCCTGTCGAGATAGACCTATGAACTTAACAGACATGTTCTACTTTTTAATATAATACAAAAAGAAATGAAATCGGATAGCGTAATTATTTCCAAGTTTTTTCTTCAACTATCTGCCGAGACAATCAAAGATAAGCTACGCTAAGCGGTGCTTTGTAAGCCCCTCTCTCTTCTCACCCGATGACATTTCTCATTAGGCACCTCGTAAACAAGGACAGTTGACGCTTACTAATATGTTCACGTCACATCTTTACGACTATCGAACAATTTAAAGATGTTGAAGGGTCTTAAACGGATATAGGATTGTTATAAATTACTCTTGGGAACGAGCAAGCGTGATTTCGATAACCATTAAGGGTAACTGACAAACTGATAGACTTTAACGAAGCTGAAGACGGTGGGATGGTATAAAGGTCTTTTTGGGAAGGTCAGGCTTTTAAATTGAACGGTAGATTTATTCATATAAAATCCATAAAATCTTATACGACGAGCTTTTATAGGCCAATACCGGCACTGGATGAGACATTCAAAGGCATGTCAAAGTATAAAACCGAACCGCTAAAGGGCTTTGTAAATTGGCCTCGCCGAATCTATCCCATGTGTTACACTGCCCGAAGGCAGGGGACTGCAATTGAAATGTCCCGCTAGCATGTAGTGGGTGCTAGCCGTGTCCATTTCCGCAATTTCAAGACGTACAAGAGCCGATCGTGTACCGACAATGGGCGCTATCGTGGGGCGTCTAATCACGAGGGCCGTTGTACTGTTAGGTCGCTGTATCGCCCGCGGCCGAGCTAGCTCGTAATATGCGTGCGAACGCGATCCGATCGTCGTCGCCTGCGCAACATCTCGGCTGATCTCGGTAACGTTCGCTGGGAGCACTATCTGACAATGTCGCGACATTCCGCGAAATGTAAATATTGTATATAGCAACATTGAAACTCTATGGTAAGCAGGTCTCATTTTTCTGACTGTCATTTTTCTATTAGCGTACGTTTTGCCGCCAATCGGTACTCTTCAATTCAGATATCACTTTGTTACTGTTTATTGAGTTTCATAATCTCTTCAAGTACAGCTAGTGTGTAGTAGCGTGTTAATATTAAAGTCAGTGTCAAGTGCTGTGCAGCTATCTCGAGAGGAACCTGGATTGGATTAGCTAAGTGTCTTAGGATCACTTAATTTCATTTCAATACTAACTAACTACCTACTAAGTAAATTGATATAATGAGTCCTTCGGGGACTACATGGACCTTATCAGGTTACCCACCATAGTAACTGATTTATAGGGCTCTTAACACTCATCAGTGCTTGGCTCTGGCCACTGCACCACATAAGGCGGGTTCGCTGCCAAGGAAAGAGCCCAATTGTACTCCCATGCCTGATATAGCTGGGACCTACCGGTAGAAGAGGCGAGCTCAGGCTTGTATTTAAGATACGAGTGAGCGCGGTGAGGGACGTAGGGGCCCTCTCCGTGGTGCCATAGCACTAAGCCTGGTCACCTTAGTGACATTATATAAAGGTCAAGTTAATGTATAGTAATACCAATAGTAATATCAATAGTGATACCAATATGTAGGTGATGCTGGGACGCTTGGGTGATTCCATGTAGGGAGGAATCATGATATATTTAAACCCCCAGGTGGTGAACGCAGACAGGCGAGATAGGCAGAAGGTTCACCTTAACTGCACGACTGGACACGGATGACTGGCGAGACACCACACACGGTATGGGTCACAACATGCTATACTTGCTTTCTGTTATAATAGTTGGAAACAAGGCAATGAAGTAAATCACAGCAATGCATTATTGGAATATGTATTTCGCTGGTCAGATGAATAAGTGTACATGTTTAGTATACATCATCATCATAAGGACTTGGCGACATGGTGGAGATGCTGGGATCCTTGATGAGAATCCATAAAACTAATAATGCATTATGAAAGGATTTTATAAGGCTTTCTAAAAAATAGCAAGTTGTGACTCATAACTCGTAGCGCCATCTGTGTCCAGTAAAAGAAACTAATTTTGCACTTGACTTTATTGTTTTCCTTTATTCAACTAGCTACTGATATTTGTATTAAATAACTACTTTGTTATATAAAAGCATTAATATTAAGTTCAGGTAGTACACCAAGAATTACAGTTCCAAGTGCTTCTCCCTTGTTTTTACTAAAGAGTTCTTCAAACGGAACTTACGAAAAATGAAAAATTTTGAAACCTTCATTAAGGGTATTATAGACAATGCGACTGGTCGCGATAGTATCTCAATGTAGTTGGAATGAGGGAAACAAGTTGTGATAATTGGCTGACATTATATGGAACATAGATAATTGTTTTACTGAACAAATCACTGGTTATGATCATAACCGGTTTTGACTAATTTCAAATAAGATACTAAAATAGGTATCAGGTATACTGTAATAGTTAGTAAGAAATCTGTTCATAGATAATAAGTAATAAATGTTGTCTAAACATGGGTACATAAAGCTAGATGTAAATACAATACGATTACCTGGATTTTGATCTTTGAATGAACAATCATAATTATAAATGCTAGTAATTTAACCATTTTATGTCAAGCTTATTCACATAATAATTACGCATAATTGATAGATGCATAGATACATTCATATAATAATATTATATACTAAACAACTTAAGAAAATCTTAATTTGATTAAAAGGTCGCGAAGACAACTTATCGTATAATAGACACTAAGTGTGAAGACGGCTTAACAAAACGGATATGGTCCCGTCCTGCCCAGCGTTGCCATTAGCGTAGGTACATTTTACGTACCTTTTTAGCCTTCAATGTGCAATGTGTAATTTTACCTCGTTTCGTACCTTTTTAGCACAATAATGAGGGATTTTCTTTTTATGTTTTCCCTAGTCAATGGATGGATGGCACTGAACTTGATATGTTACTGCAATGAACGAACGTCACGTCTTTTTTTTATTTTTTCACTTGGATGTAATTTTGAGATCGTAAAATAAAAAGTCGTAAAATAAAATGTCATGTCATTGTCAGTCACGTCACATCACACAAATGGCATTTTGAAAATAAATAACAACAAGGAAAAAGAAAAATAAAATATTCATTTACCAGTCTTTTTAATTTATGAGTTTTTAAACTCTAAAAGGAAAACCTCTCATTACCGTTTCAGCGTAGGATACGTACCTTTTGGAAACTCAGTTGTGGCAACACTGGTCCTGCCGCCATTTCGCGGTAATTTACTTTTCGTTTTTCTTTGGGAAGTTTGCAAAAAAACTAGTTGAAAGTGAATTTAAGGTTCAAAAGTGATTTGAAATTGCATAAAACAGTGAAATTATTGTCAGGTGAGGGTCATGACGAGATATTTTAAGAGATTTATTTGTTTTCTATTGTTTGATAAAATATGTGTGCGGCAAAGTTTTTTGTTGTTGAATAGTTTATGGGTTAAAGTTGGTTTTAGCCTTCTAATACGTGATCAAAGCTAATCACAAACAATAATTACGTCTAGAAATAGCTGTGATTTCTCTCGAAACTAAATGTAAAATGTAAAGCGTTTCATGTGACATGTAGGTAGTTTGGAACGGCGTCAACACGAGCCGGAGCCCGGAGGCTCATGCAAAGTGTTATTCCCGACTGTAGGGCTGCAACACTGCGTATTATACCTACGTCGTAATCAATTTACAAATCTGAGAAAAATATAGAAACTTTAACAGAATCTTAGTTTCCTAACTTATGATTACATACTGATTGAACATTATGTGATTATGTCCACATTTTATTCAAATGTATATCAATGAAATCGCTTCCCGTGTATGTACTAACATAAACAATATCTTTTCTGGCTAAAACTAACTTTTCTCACAGACTTATATCCAGCATGGAATATTTGTTTGTTGTCATGGATAATTTTATAATTATTAGGTCTTACATTATTACCTCTAAGGTATCAATTTATTACTAATGAACTTAGAGTCTCATTTTGTTACTCTTTGTTACTGTACAGTGTGGAATAACTAATTAGAGGAGTAAACATACTAGATACATTGAGACAAACAAATAAAATATACTATGCTAATATTATAATTATATTCTTAGATACACACATAGGTAATAAACATATGTATAGATATATAACTATTTTTCAGAATTATCTCCTAAATAATGGAAGCAATACTTATGAATCGTTTGTCCAAATTTATTGAAGAAATAAAATTGCTCTCATCTCAAGCTCAAAATCTCTGTGATAACTTGAATGAAGAAAACTTAGACACATCCAAAGTAGTATCAGCTAAACTGAAATCTGTCCTGTCTCGTTTCTCATCTGAACTATATAATTACTTCAATATCTGTAAGAATCCTGATCCAGATGAGATATCTAATTTCACCACTTATCAGCTACAAGGTGAAGAAAATTTGGCCGAGCTGGAAACTAAATTAAAATTAAAATGTGAAAAACCGACAACTTTGGCAAAGGAAGCTGAACCGTCAACATATAGCAAGCTACCAGATTTAAATCTGCCGCAGTTCAGTGGTGACTTGCTGGACTGGCACCAGTTTTGGGATCAATTCAATTCAAGTATCAACCGAAGAAAATTGAATGATGTTGACAAGTTATTGTATCTGAAGAGCTCTCTTAAAGGGGACGCAGCCAGATTAGTGGATGGATTTAACACGACTAACAAGAGTTACCAAATTGCCGTAGATACTCTAAGGGCGCGGTATGGTAAAGAACATGAAGTCATACATGCACATCACCGAGCACTGAACAATGTGAAACATGCCGAAAATTTTGATGATTGCCGAACTACATTGGACGAACTCCAACGACACCTAAGAGTTCTCCAATCCATGGGAGAAAATGTGGATACCAATCAAATGAGATTCCTGGTCATGGAAAAGTTTCCTGCTGATATTATCTATGATACCAAGATGAGACTTGGGTCTGATGGTACACAAACCGTAGAAAACATCCTGGAGCATCTGTCTTTGATAGTCTCTACAAAGGAGGAAGCGATAAGGATAACTCAGAAACCTTGTACGAGTAATACGGTCGAGGTTCCGTACACAACAGAGACCTTGCACGTCAAGGACGCAGCAAATTTAGAAAAACCAGGTCCCTCAAAGAATAGTTTTTCAAATGGTACAAAAGGGTTTAAGAGACAGCAGAATAACTATAAAACTAGGACGAACTGGAACTCAAAGGACAAGAAACCTTTTAAAAGGAAACTTGATAACAAAAAAGAAAGGGAAGCTTATAAAATGGGAAAGAAAATGAAACATTGGCATTGTATTTTTTGTGGAGGAGATCATCTCAATGTAAATTGCGACAAAGCTAGAACCGTTGATGAACGAAAAGCAAAACTGAAAGATAGATGTTTTAATTGCTTTAGAAAAGGACACACTATATTTCAATGTCGTCGAAAAAGGAAATGCGAGTACTGCGGTAAATACGGACTTCATAATCAAGCATTATGTCCCAATAAGCTTCAAGGAGCAAAGGAAGAGAAAGCATCCACCAGTGCAATGCACATAAGCAGAAAGGATACTGTATTACAAACAGCTGTAGTTAAGGTACGAGGTCATGATAATATTACAAGGACCTGTCGGATTTTGCTAGACACCGGAAGTGGAAGAAGCTACATAACCGAAAGGATGGCTAAAGAACTGAATCTTCAAGCAAAAGAACAAAACAATTTAGCTATATTTACTTTTGGATGCCAAAATCCTAAGAAGATAAAGAGTCCACTAGTAAAACTAGGCATCACGACGAAGAATAACACAGTCAAAACTATATTTGCTAATGTAGTAACATCAATATCGCAAGGAGTGCCTTATCCAAAGGAATTACTTGGCTGGAAGAATGATGGAAATTACCCGTTAGCTGATGATGGCTCATTGTCTGATCGGATTGACATATTACTTGGGAACGACTACTATTATACGATTATGTCTACAAACAAGATACAAATTGGAGAAGACTTGTACTTGGTTGATTCAGAATTCGGTTGGATACTTTCTGGTATAATATCCACTAAACCAATCGAACAGTTGTCTGTTCTGACATATTTTCAAACTTCTTGTGAAGTCGGTTTGGCTCATCTAGACCCACCATTAGATAATGGGGACTTAAAACGCTTATGGGACTTAGAATCAATAGGAATCACTGATTCACCAAAGGCAAACAGAGACGAAGAAGCCATAAAGCATTTCAACGAAACAACAGAATACAGAGATAAGAGATATTATGTCAGTTGGCCATGGAGTGATAGTCCAACAAATCTACCATCTAACTTTGGATTAGCATTCGGACGTCTAGTAAACTTGCTTAAAAGGTTAGATCCAGAAACTTTAATCTTATATGATAAGACATTAAAAGAACAATTAAATAAAGGGATAATTGAAGAAGTTCCCGACGGACATGTGGACCACGCGGTGCATTATATTGCTCACCATGGCGTCTCGACACCAGGAAGATCTCTTCGTATTGTCTACGACGCCTCGGCAAGGGTTAAGGATAACAAAAGTTTAAACGAACATCTCTACTCTGGACCCTTGTTACTAGAGGACTTAACTGGGTTGTTGATTAAATTCAGGTGTCACGCGATTGGAATAACAGCCGACGTGGAAAAGGCTTTTCTCCAGATCGGTCTTAAACAACAAGACAGGGACGTAACAAGATTCTTATGGTTAAAGGATCTTCGGAAACCAGCAGTAGATGATAATATCATGCACCTTAGATTCACGCGTGTTCCGTTTGGTCTAACATCATCTCCGTTCATTCTAAACGCCACAATTAAGCATCACATGATGAAATCGGAAAACGAGAGCATTAGAAAATTAGTGAACGATATATACGTCGATAATCTTGTAACCGGAACCAACAGTGCTCACGAAGCTTTAGAATTGTATCACGATTTAAAGAACACGTTTAATGAGATATCTATGAATTTGAGGCAGTGGAGTTCCAACTCCAAAGACTTCTTGGATCATATTCCAGACGCATGTCCTGAAAAAATAGTAAAATTGTTAGGTCTAGATTGGAATCTAGAGGACGATACATTGAGTATAAGGGCAAGAGTCAACGAGAATAATAAGTACACAAAGAGAGGCATCCTGAAAACGATAGCAGCTGTCTACGACCCCTGCGGTTTCACCGTGCCCATTATGCTAGCAGCCAAAATTCTTCTACAAGACCTGTGGAGAACGAAAGCGAAATGGGACACTGCTTTAGAAGAGGAAACCGTAGAACGCTGGAAGACGATTGTGAAAGACATGAAAGAAGTCGAAAATGTACGTGTACCCAGAAGAATTACTAACCTTAATGATGAAAACGCAGAATTGCACTGCTTCACTGATTCCTCGATGCAGGCTTATGCTGCTGTAGTTTATCTAGTACAGGGAAATTCCATTAATTTTTTGATAGGTAAATCAAGGCTGGTACCAATCAAAGACAAACAAAATTTGAAAATTCCTAGGTTGGAGCTTCTTGGAGTTCTAATTGGGAGCAGACTGATCAAATATGTTCTCAAAATTTTAAAGTTGAATGTCACTCGACAGACATTATGGACAGACAGTCAGGTTGTGATCGATTGGTACAATTCCGACAAACTGCTTGTGCCATTTGTAGCCAGAAGATTGGAAGAAGTGAAGCAAAATAAAGACCTCATAATTAGACACGTACCCTCAGAACTGAACTCCGCCGATGTAGGAACCAGACCGTCCGCTTCAGAAGATGAGAGATCAAGATGGTTGATGGGACCAAAATTCTTGAAGAAGAAGCATACAGAATGGCCAGTCGGACCATCTAGAACAGTTTCTCTTCTGACGCGGGAGGGTCTGCCAAACGCAGAAAGTCTACAAACAGATATAAGACCAGATGAAGAGTTAAGGTCAGATAAGGTTCGCAGTGAGCAGTTACAAGAATCACTAGAAGAACTTCCAGAAGGAATGAAACCTGAAGACAGTATATTAAAAGAAATTAAGAAAGTTCAAGCAGAACATTTTCCGGATGAAGTGAATGGCAAAGAGACCAGTCTCAGTCGGAATCTGGGACTATTCAAGGACATTGACGACATATTACGTTGCAAGGGCAGACTTAAATATGCTGAATGGTCATTTGACAAGAGGTATCCGGTAATTATACCTAAAGATTGTGAATTCACTAATAAAGTTATAAAGGACACGCATGAAAAGAATTATCATGTTGGTGTCAACCATACACTGAGTATAATACGTCAAACTTATTGGATACCGCAAGGCAAAAGTCAAGTTAAGAAAATATTAGGAAAATGTCCTCGATGTTTGAAACATGGTGGTGGGCCATATAAACTGCCATCTACACCTGCACTACCACATGAAAGGGTTAAGTACAGCAAACCATTTACCTTTACCGGAACTGACTATCTTGGACCTATATTAGTTAAGACAGAAAAGGGAATAACCAAAAGATGGATATGCTTATTCACTTGTCTTGCAGTTAGAGCTGTACATCTGGAAGTGGTTGACGATCTATCGGCTGACGAAGGTTTACTCGCTTTAAGGCGAATGATTGCAACCAGAGGAGTTCCAGCTCTCATCACTTCCGACAACGCCTTACACTTTAAACTCATCGCAGATATAGTGGGCAATGCATATTGCGTTGACAATAAAATAAAATGGCGTTTCATACCGGAACTTGCACCATGGCACGGCGGGTTCTACGAACGTTTGGTAGGACTAGTTAAACACTGTATGAGAAGAACACTTCAAAAACACCTCTTAAAAGACAGTCAACTGTTAACAATGATAAAGGAAATAGAGGCAGTAATAAACACCAGACCATTAACATGTGTTGATACAGAGTTGGAACATATTCTGAAACCGTCCGACTTTCTTCAACCCGGCAGATGTGTCACTTTAGAAACGGCAGATAATAATGCATTAGTACAAGGCACATCAACAAAAACCAATTTAATTATGGGTTGGAGAAAATCTCGGATAATGTTAGATGAATTCAAAGAAATGTTTCAAAATCGCTACTTACCGACGTTAAGGGAGAGATATAGTCACTCACACAAACAACCACGAGTGACTTCCAAACTAACTCCGAAAGAAGGCCAAATAGTTCAGATGAAAGGAGACAAGAACCGTGAAGGCTGGAAAGTAGGAAGGATAGTTTCTTTAATAAAGGGTTCCGACGGTTTGGTTAGAGTCGCACGAGTAAAAGTAGGGGAGACTATATTTACGCGCTCCATTGCGCATTTATATCCTCTAGAAATAGAAGACAACGAACAACCTGATACAATACCTCAAGATAAAGAAAAGTTTGAATCTCCTCGGTTAACTGAAGAATCTCCAGAGGACACAGAACTTTTGCCTCATGTTATCACACAGGCAGATGTTGCCCAGAAAGAGACAACTGCTAATCAGGAAATAGACGAGGAAATGACAGATGATAGGGTGAGTGTCACAAATAAAGAACCGGATCTAGAGATTGAGAGTGCTGATACTACTGATAGGGTTCAAAATGAAGAATTGAGAGATCATTCAAATAATATGGTGGACAAAGATTCCATGAAAGACAAGGATACGTCAACTGAAGAGGATCGACCTGAGGAAGTCAAAATTAAACGAATCGCTGCAGCCAAAGCCCTTGAGAAGATAAGGGAATGGACGCAAAATTTGATGTCAACTTTACTTTAACCGTTCCCGGCGGGAGTGTCGCGACATTCCGCGAAATGTAAATATTGTATATAGCAACATTGAAACTCTATGGTAAGCAGGTCTCATTTTTCTGACTGTCATTTTTCTATTAGCGTACGTTTTGCCGCCAATCGGTACTCTTCAATTCAGATATCACTTTGTTACTGTTTATTGAGTTTCATAATCTCTTCAAGTACAGCTAGTGTGTAGTAGCGTGTTAATATTAAAGTCAGTGTCAAGTGCTGTGCAGCTATCTCGAGAGGAACCTGGATTGGATTAGCTAAGTGTCTTAGGATCACTTAATTTCATTTCAATACTAACTAACTACCTACTAAGTAAATTGATATAATGAGTCCTTCGGGGACTACATGGACCTTATCAGGTTACCCACCATAGTAACTGATTTATAGGGCTCTTAACACTCATCAGTGCTTGGCTCTGGCCACTGCACCACATAAGGCGGGTTCGCTGCCAAGGAAAGAGCCCAATTGTACTCCCATGCCTGATATAGCTGGGACCTACCGGTAGAAGAGGCGAGCTCAGGCTTGTATTTAAGATACGAGTGAGCGCGGTGAGGGACGTAGGGGCCCTCTCCGTGGTGCCATAGCACTAAGCCTGGTCACCTTAGTGACATTATATAAAGGTCAAGTTAATGTATAGTAATACCAATAGTAATATCAATAGTGATACCAATATGTAGGTGATGCTGGGACGCTTGGGTGATTCCATGTAGGGAGGAATCATGATATATTTAAACCCCCAGGTGGTGAACGCAGACAGGCGAGATAGGCAGAAGGTTCACCTTAACTGCACGACTGGACACGGATGACTGGCGAGACACCACACACGGTATGGGTCACAACATGCTATACTTGCTTTCTGTTATAATAGTTGGAAACAAGGCAATGAAGTAAATCACAGCAATGCATTATTGGAATATGTATTTCGCTGGTCAGATGAATAAGTGTACATGTTTAGTATACATCATCATCATAAGGACTTGGCGACAGACAATGCACTAATCACTGTGACCGAACTAGCTTGATTATGAACGGACAAAGGTTGAGAGTTATCCGTAATGGCTTGTCCGTTACACGTTAGTATAATCGATGGTTAATTGCCGGTTAACATGAAAAATATTCCAAAACGGTACTGACTGAACAGTTGTTCTTGTAATGTCGAATTACTTGACAGTTAATTAGGGCCTGCCATTCAGCCGCAGCCTTGTTCAGAGCTTTGTGGCAAAGTTGTAGTTTCGTAATATCTGTCGTATGTCCGCCCGCCAACAATACTGCGCCTATGATTTATGGTCGCAGGCCCTTGCCGCAGATTGAACTCTTTGTAATCATTGACAAATTATGCGGCTACCATTTACTTTTATCCGGTTCCAGCTTTGTTTCTTGTTAAGAATGTAATAGCTTCGATAGCAGCGCTGAGTGCGCAACGAATTACAATAAGCACCTACCTGCACCGTTAGCCACTGACATTTGAGATTTACTTTCATAGACATTGTTTTAGTTTATAATAAATATCGGCATAATTAGTGCTGCGGAACATTATTTAAACAGCGCACGGCTTATGACTCCTGGGTAGAGCATTGTGAGGTAAGTAAGGAACGGGGTTTTATTCAACATCATAATGACCACCGGTTAGTTTATCTTTACAAAATCGATCGGTACGCGACCATATTGAGTGGCAGAAGTGTACGGCACAGTGGCTTGACGCGTAAACAAACAGAACAACCTATTATGCAAACTAAACACAGCCTTCTTCCGTCAATCATGAATATTGGAACACATTTCCAAGGAACCATTAGCGCGGACACGCATCTTATGATTTGCAGTATTTGAACTCTATAGTAATGCCATCATTTGCAAGATTCTCATAATTTTTACACACTTCCCTGTTCATGTAACAACACATTTGCTTACAAACAACATTTGTTAAGGTCGGACACAAAGGCGAGATTCCTTTGGCTAGCTCTATGCCTGAAATAAACACTTATAAATCTCAAAAGGGTTATATTTAATCACTGGTGCCCTCACAGAAAGCACGTTTGCAGTTGAAGTCTGAATTATTTTAAAGCTGTGACTGGGTCTTTTATTGTGGCCAGACATTGTAAGACCCCGGTAAATCAGCTTAGTAGACGGATGGTGTGAGTCTTATCTTGCCTACTTTGAATTGTATGAATCTTGCTTTTGATTTGTTTTTAGTGGACTTTAGTGAAAGCCTCTTGTCTCTTCAGTGTCATTTGTGTTGTTTTCATGAATGATTTATGCTGGGAAGTGTTTAAAGCTTTCGTTTGGGAACACAAGTGTGTTTACTTCATCTGACTAATATAATATCTATACTTAAAATATCATAAAGCTGAAGTTTGTGTGGTTATCGCGCTATTCTCAGGGAACACTGGTTCGCATTGAAAAAAAGTTTTTTTTGTATTGGATAGCCCGCCCATTTATCGAGGAAGGCTATACAATATCAATTAGAGCAGCGAGTAAAAACAGCGGGAAACAGCTAGTAAATAATAAATACGAAAGTTTGGATGGTTTTTTGTTTTCACTCAATCACTTCAGAAGGTTGACTGGATTTTGATGGTATAATATGGCTGAGAGGTCTACCGTTTAATCCGGTATTACGTTCTCGTGGAATTATTGTCTATTTACATACTGGCGAAGCCGCTGGTAATAGTTAGTGTGAAATATACTCCTAATATGGTTCTTTAAATACATGGGATTTTTTCTGTAGAACTTCTGGGGTTGCCAAACCAACAGTTTAACACCTGAAAATGTAATCTAGAGTTTGAGTTCCACTTTGTCTTACACTCCCATATTTATGGTGACACTTCAATGCCCTTGTTTGCCAAACTACTTTATTTATGGCACAAGCAGATAACCCAATAAGTACAATAGCAATACGGCAACCTGTTGAAGTTATCTGCTGTATCCGCACAACACTACTGAGTGAACGAGTGAACGTAAAGATTGAACAGATAACCTGGCTATATTGAAGCATGGAAATTGAATTATGTTGGTACTACACAATTCATATGCAAGAAATGGTTACTCTTTTTGAGGCCGTGCTCTTGTTAAGTATTACTTTAAGGAATTACGTCCACATTTTATCATGCAAATGTCTCTTAGAGGGCTTTGTTTTATTGATGTACAGTGGTGTTTTGGGTGGGTGGGATCCATCACCTAATGGTCAACCCTGGGCAAAGCTAGGCTGAGCGTCCCTACTGGCTGTGGTGAGTCACCAGGGCTGTCTGACTTGCGACCACTATCCTGTTAAAGTCCGTCGCCAAACAGTTTTACTGTGTTCTGTCGGTACCAAAGTGTTTCAGTTCCTGCTGAGTGGGTCAGATTGAAGTCAAATGCAAAGAACCGTTGTTGATCCGTTCCCAAGAAAGTTTTTTATTTCTATCAACACGGTTGTCCTCCTCCTCTGAATACCTGTGGCAAATGATGTAAGATATTATAACATCACTAAAATCACCATTTTCTATTGCAAAATCGTTGTCTATTTTTTCAATACCTACAAAATTAACGAAGTCCGAACAGGCAACGGTTAACTAAATTAACAGTTAGAACCAGCTGCTAACATTAGCACTTTCAATCAAAAAAGGGTCAAGTCCATTTAACTTTATTAGCGTCGAGAACTTCGGTACAATTGAACAGAAATCTATTTCGTAAAATGTTAGTCGAAATTTCGCATATTTAGGAGTCTGATTATAACAATATGTTGACATTTAAAGTTAGTTAAAAGCTAATAATCCTTTAGTCGGCTTATTTAAATTTGAACGATTTGGTGAACAGATTTGACGGGAAACCTTTGTGGTGGAATCCATTTTAATACTATTAGTAAATGGATTGGGTTCAGTAAGGTGACACTTATGGTGTGGCCACAAACTGGTGACGATAAAATATGGGTTTTTATTTCTTGTTTGTTTTTATTCGAAAGGAAATCGTTTTGGTATTGTCGTTTTCTGAGGTGTGTGGCGTAATCAGGATATGATTCCTTAATTTACTGTTTAGTCCAAACAAGGTATTTATAATCGGTATTTTATTACTTACTATCACTCCTTCCTCATATTGCAATAGTGACTAAGAAGTAAGAAGAAGTAATAACAGATGTCATCTTAGGTCTTAGGTCTTCTGTAGGTCGTTTGGATACGCACAGAAACGGGAAATCGTGTTCGAATTTACATTGATGACGTTGTTTTCTATTATTAACATAATTATCAAGGTTTAATTTATCATGATAATTATAATTTCTAATCCTACGGCTATAAAAAAGAAAATAAAGCACCTTTTCAGTCTAAAAATAAAAACTAATTTCCTTTCCTCATAAAAATTAAAACATGAGGGTAAAACTCTCATAATTTTACAGAACACTTCTAAGTCCGCGGTAAATCCGTACAACAGCGTTATTGCGGTCAAGTGGGAGCGAGTAAGGCGCTTAGTTTGACCTAACCACCTCACTTACTTGACTAAGCGACCGGAATCAGATTATAATTACAATTTTTTCTTTCACTTTCCATATCGCTGAGTAAGCCAGTTGACAAGTTGGCCTGGTAATTGTTTTACCACCTTTGTCAGGAATACTTAGGAAATTGAAGCTTTAATGATGTTCATATCTTTGAGTGGATATGTGGTCGTCTATCGTTTAACTCTTCACTTTTTCTCTATAAACTTAAACGGTGCTTAATACGGGTTGGTGTTGTATTTCTTCGTCCTTGTAATTTTCATTAAATTTTAAAATACCTAGAGATATTTGACTTTTTTGTTCTGAGACTAACGTAGTAAGTTTCAGAGTAAACTTGTAAAAAACACCTTTGGTAGTGACATCACTACCAAAAGTAGATTAGTTTTCTGTGATGCTTACCGTACAAGAGACACAATAATAACCAAACAATAAATTGTTGAAAATTATCCAACACATTTCACATTTTCTTCCTGAACTACTAACGCCTGCACAATCCTCCTTGTAACTTCCACTATTAAAAGTGACAAGAAACAGTTTAATACAAACTCGAGCTAAAGTTAACCCGATACCTTCTTAAGTTATACAAGCAAGATGAATAGACACCGATCCATCTCGACAAACCCGACTCACGCTTGCAAATCGCAACAAAGGCCGTTCAACTAAAGTCACCCACATAACAAGGAGATAACTGTGGCAACCATTTCACCCGTTACGACATTATTAATGATCCCAGATCGGATCACTTACTAAATTGAATCCAGAAGTGGGAACAGGTTTTTTATGTTTGGTGGTTTTACCGCTCATCCGCGCGGATGAACGGAGAAACGGATCTTGTGCATTTTCTTGTATTTATCGTCGCATAACCGCGCGCGGAGAAGTCAGGCCCACAGTTGACATCTGATTGGTTATTCAAACACATTTCCTCTCCTCTCCTCTTTGGTGGATACCGGGCCTGATGCTCGCCGCATCTCCGCTTACACGTTGCTAATACATCTGCTTCGTCATTTACCCAGGCCCGAGCGCTATCATGCGAGAATCACAATACCAAGAAGGCATCACTGTTTCATAAACTCAATTGTTACTTATTTATCTGTTTTAGAATGTCGGTCGGTTCGATAAAACATCAATTTTTAATTCGGAGCAGTCGTGACACGACTACTATTACTTCAAGGTGCTTAAAGTCTTGCCTAATCTTAAGAGCGATCGTCTGCCAAATAGTACCTGTGTCGCTATTGTTCATTTGCACTAACAAGCCGTCCAAGTTACGGAATAAATAGAGATCAGAAGGTCAGCAGAAAAGAATTGGTGCTTGCAGAATCAAGAAGCTGAATTGTTAGTCAACTGGCAATGTCTGTCGAAGGACCGATGGTCAATGAAGCAAAAGGATTTTGAGATTATTTTTTGAAGGACTCCCTAGAAGCTAAATGAATTTTCAGACTGGAACCTAAACACGCAGGAAAGGGGACTGTAGCGCAGGTTGAAATGGAAGAAGCAGAGCTGGACAATGTTAAGCAGTTTATGGCGACACTTTGATTAAATGTAGTGCACCTTCTGAGCCCTATCTATTCCGTGTCCACGTCTCATTGTGACCGCCTTATGTCAGGAGCTAATCATTTAAGTCCGCTGGTAATGGTGGGCAGTATTGTTCTCTAGTGAACTGTGGTTAGGTAACGCTATCGCAATGAGCCACAAACTTTCCAGTTATTAATTATGCTTTATTGGCTTCGTCTGAGGACCGCCCGTCATGTTTACATACGCCTTGGGTAATGTTGGCCAGGTCATAGGATAATGAAGCGACTAAATATCTGGTCGTAAATATTGTGGTCGTTGTTTGTTGTTATGTTTATTTAGATGAGGTTCATTCATTATACGTTATGTTATGGCTTCATCACGATTTTGAATAGCTGTGGAGTATTTTTTATTTCATTGACTGTATTGCATTTGAGCATGTCTGATCTCACTTGATGCAGTCAGTGATGTCGAAAGGTTGTCGTGATCTAAATTTCTTTTATTATTTCAAGACAAGCTTGCACCATCCTTCAACAAGTGTCAGAAACAATATTGTCTCGCCAAATAAACTTTGACATAAAAGAAAAAAACACCGAAAAGAAAAAACAATCTTTTTCTTTTACACATTAACACGACAACATCATTGTTTATATTTGTGGAACAATGACCGTGTGTACAAAGTGAAACACGGACAGTAAACACACAAAACGACCGTAACGCAAACCACGAAGTTTACGTAACACCGTGGGATTCGAACGGTCAATAATGACGTCTCACAGAAAATTGACCATATGTGTACTAGTTTGACGTAACTCTGAGTTAATTATCGAATACTTTTTTCATTTTTTACGCTTAAATAACGATGTTGATGTAATTCCAACTGGAGTCATGAGTCATAATAAATTTTATGTGCAAGTTTATCTTGATCTTCTTTGGTCTTTTATAGACTTTCCGTAAGAAAGTGGGAGTTTTAGATGAAAGTCAATGCACAATGATATCCCAAATTAGTACTAAAAGTTATGAAACATGATCCGCTAGATTCAAAAAAGTATTACGTGGGATGAGCATCCGGTATGCTGTTAAAACATGACAAGTAGCAGTTCTAGATGAAAAATAGCTTGTCCATATGGCCTTCCCGTGGGTGAAGGAACATTAAATTATTCATCATGTGTCTGATTTATGTCAATGTAAGAGACCCGTAGATCTGACCAGGGAGTCTAAAAGACCATAGCTGAATTAAATTGATTACGTTATACGATTTCTTATTACAGCAAACAATAGAATAAGAAAGATAATTTTAGGAATGCTATCGCAATTAATTTTATGATTTTTATGGGTATGGCTCAGACATTGTTATTAAATAAAAAATACCTACATATGTATTGTAGATGCTTAATAAATCTTATATTTCACTGATTGGCAGAGCCAAAGAAATTATCTTCAAGGTATTGCCAAGCTCTGAAAATGCAAATCCACAGTTATGGTGTCAGCTCACTTATTTAGCTGTGCAAGAAGAAGCCTTCAGTCAGCTGAGGGAAAATTATAGGCTGGTGTGGATCGATAGACAACTGACCCAAAGGTTGGACGTGAACCAACACTTAGATATTGTGTAAAGTTTTCCAATAACCTTCAACTAGTTTTCAAACGCCACTGCACTGTCTCGACAGCGTAGTGTCTGTAAACATTAAGTAAGCTATCACGATGACTCACGGCCTTAGCCGACATTCAGGTGATCCAAATTTCTAAGTAATAGTTTCATTACGAATTCAAGCTACGGTATAATGTGGGTTGAACAAATAAACTGCTGTTTATGCCGTCAATCCCTCCTCATGACATTCACCAAACATGTGAGCCGTAGATTCCGCTGATAAGTTGCGTTATGATAAAGTAAAGCACTATTTGTATTCTGGTTTGCGTTTTGCTCGTCGTGCGGTTAGGAAATTGAGGCGTACGTCACTCTCACGTAGCTATGAATGGACCAAAGATTATACAACTTGTTTCGTCTTAGATTCTAGGTATTTAAGTACTGTTACCTCATACCTGTTAAAAGGTATGCAGTACTTCCACTTTTCTCAAGCAGCTGTAAAGTTGCCAGTACAGTAAGCACCCTATTCAGTAAGATAAAAACGTTAACCACCGTTACATCTCAGTACATATAAATACAAAAATAAGACATGATAATGCATAATGCCATTTTACAGGCGTCTCATTGAAATGCGAATAAATTAACATAAACGACGCGACGATGTCTCGCAGGGAGCGTTTGCGGAACAAGCTAACGCAATAAATATCTGAGTAATGACGGCGCACTGGGTCTCGCCGGGAGATGGCGCGACTGAATAAGGAACATAAATAAAGATTTAGTCTTCGAACCACAATACTACCGCTCGTTTCCTTAGACTCCCTTCGCACATTTTCGCTGATGAAGCACCAACGCAATCCGCAATTATCATCTCTTATCGGCTCAAACGGAATATCAAAGACATGCTGTCTTTCGTTCGACACGACGCGACGACCCATTTTTTGCCAAAGCCCTGATCCCGATCTGCCTGCATGTGAATTCGTGACTGTCGATTTGTGGGAAATTGATAAGTGAACTCCAACAATGTAGGCAAAAACGGACCTCACCTTTCTAAACCTTGCATAACACAGCATAATACAGCAGTTTAATGAAAAATCATGTAGCATGGGAAAAGTTTATGGTATCTCGTCTTACAGTTATCATTGAGCATGCGTAACTGGTGCGCTGAGGACTATCGGCCGGTTATCTCCTCTGCGCCCGCGCTTTGTTAGCTGCGTGCCCAGAATAACAAGTCTATCGGAACTATTAGCAAATATGAAACCTTCAATTATACGTTGTTTATTGGAAAACTACAGATAAACGCAGTTGCGTGTCGACTAGTGCTGTGCAAAACGTAATTTATGTACCTACAGTTATGAATTTGGCCAAAGCTTTAAATCTAAAAAGGCCCATATAAGGAAACTGAATCTAAATTAACTGCAAAGAGGTATTCAGCTAGATGTTTCGACGGATTTTATTTATGTTGTTATCTGTCTGAGCCCTCAATGGCCACATGGTTTCGGTTCGCGTGTGAAACCCGGCCATCAGGCACATCAGGCGACTCGTTATTGCATTGCGTGCTTTAATGTGCAAACGTGAATTTTAAACTACACCATGAATTATTACCTACAGTTGATTTGAGCGTATTATCTGTGTGTTTGTGTTGCTGCCCGGGGCGAGCGTGATGGCGTGAAGTTTCCGCGAGAGATCTGTAATTTATGCGTTGAGGAATGACCACTATCTGCGCAGCTACACATCGTGGCCCGAGTTCTCGGATAAGTAAAGAAAGCATTAGGAAAGTTCGTGCAATAGTTGCAGCATAAGTCACCCGTATACACCCGAAGGGCATGAACATAGTTATTTCTGAATACCAACCATTCGTAGACATTATTTGAAATTCAAAATATTCGCAATTTCGCCGAGTTTTATCCTGGCAGCGGCAACGTCAGCGACATTCCTCTGCACACCTTTATCTTTGCCACTGAATTCTTGGTAGACGTGCAATTTGAAATATTTTTCCTTCGGCAAGGGCGTGTGATAAATAACGTTCGCGTGAGTTATGTAAAGCTCATTTATAGTATATGGTACAGATGGGAGGTGATATAACAGGAGATATATCGGATGTTAAAAATAGTTATAGTGCAGTAGCGGGCTGGGGTTTAGTAAGTAATGGATCGAGTGAGATTTGTGACCAGCAACGTGCGTCTGAGGTGCAAATGCGAGTCGCTGACAAAATTCTCAGCTTTATTGTGCGTTCTAAGAACAGTTTCTTAATTGCGTTCTTTCGAACTTTGATTGACTCATCAATGTGTTCTTGATGGCAGGATACTCCTTTCACATTGTTCGACGTATTGGATATATTTAATAACTAGTATCAGGCCACGGTTGCGTACGGGAAGCAGTTAAAAACAGTCCATCTTACTCGTTAATAATGTTGCCAACGATTTCGAATTTCTTGTGCTTATTTTTTACAAACAAAAATTTCAGATAATATTATTAGTTAATATCATTTACGCTATAAATTCATCAGAGAGGACTATTATGTGTCACAGTCTGTTGCTAATAATGTTACAATAGTCAGTTAGTTTCATTCACAGCTGTTTCGTTTATTATTCCGTAATAACTCTATTACTGATTGCAATATAAATTATCTTGATGTATAGCTTTGATAATTTTTCATTTTGTGTCAATGGCATCGGTCTAATGGAGATGTTGCTAATGAAATCCTTTTAATGTTTCTAATAATTATCGGAGATAATCAAATGCCACAACAAAGTGCTTAATGCAAATAATATTATTATTGTTATAATAAGAAAATAAAGAATCACGACCTTGGTCTATTCATTTCGAAATGTACTTAACATGATTGTATTTACGATTTGTTCATTTAATTCTAAATCATTTGTTATTTTCTTGTCATTAGTTAACAACAACCATTTAAGTCAATTTAGTCAATCGCTTATTTGTTAATATTCTAGATCGTTGATTAGATATATTACTGTCCTAATTAGAATATGTCTTACAGTATTTATCAGATTCTTCATTAAAAATACTATCCTAGAATCGATTTTTTATTTTTCCGCCACAAGCTATCAACTATAATCACAATTGAGCAATTTTATATTCATTTTCTCATAATTTTCGATTTGATAACTCATTTCGTCAGCCCAGCAATCTTTGCGAGTAAACTAATAGAATCTGTCCCAGTTTCGTTTGATTAATGGAGAGACGGGTCGCAGTACTGATGATTGCATGTCAGCATTCTAACAATGCGATACAAACAATCCATTTCAAAACAAATAAATTCGATTCCTTCTCCAATATTACATAATTTGGTTTCTAGTTATTGGTGCACCACGTTCCCATTGTTTACATTGTGTGTCGATCATTATTTCCAGTCACTCCGTATCACATTATTGAATCTCGCAATGATAGATATATTGGGTATCAATTGCTTGCTTATCCTTGCGTGTGAATTGTAATTCAACGAGAGGAAACGGGTTTATTCATATGTATGCAGTTTAACTAAGGAGCAGCCATCAGAGCTATTTATCAATAAACAATTTCCTATTGGTTTCTGCATAATAAACACCGTTATTTTTATGTAGTCGAGTAATATCGCTCATTTTCATAAACTCGTTTTGTTTTATGGTTATTATGTATAGATGAAGGTTTTCATCAGCTTTCGGTATAAATGTCTAAACTGATCAAAACAGTAGCCTCAGGTTCTAAGATAATGATGATAATTAATTTATTATTTACAACTATAATAAAGTAAAACCTACTAAAGCTGCCTTAAATAACTTCTGAACGGACTTTTCGCAATTAACGACTCACGATTTTGTTTATATTGATGATTTTATGGCGCACCGTGTTTCTCGTTTGGATATTGGCATATAAACAAAACATTTTGTGTGTATCATAAACGTTACATCGAGATATCAATAGCTAAGCTGTTGTGTGCTTAAAGCAGTCAAGTTAGAATCTTACTCGTTGTGTTGAAAGGCTTAAATCTAAATCCATTGTATTGAATTCACTTGTACCTAATACAGTTTATGTATAATCTGTGATTGATGCTGGGCCTTAAATTAGAAGAATGATTGCACACACTGGAAGTTTATTTGACCAAAAACTTATAACAAGACTGACTAAAAACTATCCTATTCTTATAATTGCCTGTTGTGTTCCACGACAACGGTAACCTCTGAAGACCACGACACAAAATTACCTTAAAATTCTTTAAAAAAATATCTTGTAACAGTAATACCCACTGATTTAACAAATCTTATCTGCTATCTTACTTAGAAAACATTGTTAGGTATCGGTATTTCATTATAATTGCTACTTGTACACGTTGGACCGGTCGGTAAGACAATGACGAACGTGATCGCAGCCGGCCTTATATAATTTGTTTCTTTGATCTTAAAACTACTGGTACCCTGGTACTCACTAACAGATTTTGCAATAGACATTTCGTTTACTATTGCGCAATATGTGAATGAGTTGGTTTATTGATATGAGTTTGTATGTGTGTAATTAATAAGTGATTATGTTGTGGTCGTGTGGTCTCGATTAATAATCTTATTGATCTCTAGACACGCTAGCGAATAAATCTTTCTTCCTGTACGTTAGCAATGAAGAATGAGTTAACACGATGATGTATCATATAGGAAGAATTGCGTGTATTGACTGAGATGGTAAGGAAAGGAATGTGACAGGAGAAGAACTAGTTATTAGGCTCCACAAAATACTACTATTTGACAATATAATTATGATACCAAAATCTCCTTTATTCAGGCAGGGAACGTTCTTCGGATGATAAATGATGATGATGAAATGGTGATACCAAAATCGTGTTTTTATTCTCTGAGTATATTTGAAAAGAAAAGTGCTACAGGGTAGCTAGATAGCCTTGCAATTTTTCTTCAAAAAATTATATAAATAAGGTTGTTTATCATCGGATTAAAGCCCATAGGAGACGAGGAAAAAAGACACTGAGTGAAACAGTGCGGCACACAGTAATTGTCTACTAGAATTCATTTTGACTACCGTGGTAACATGTTAACGTTCATCAACTTACTGTGGCTAGTTTTCAAGTGCCAGCTGATTTTCAATTAACGTTAAGCTAGGTATCTCAGTAAGATATCTCTGCGATTGAAGTGAGGCATGTGAGTAAGCGTGGCAAGTATTTTCATTTATGATTTATAGTTTGTTCAGAATGCAGGTCACGAATTCAATTTTTTTTTAGCTATAAATCTTGGTATTCGACAACTTCATGACATATATGTGCTTTTGCACGTGTTAAAGGTTACACAATCTATTACATAAGGTACAGTCAGAATCAAAAGTCGCTGACTACATTCAGATTTTCGAAATTGTTGTACATCGTGATAACACGTAAGTAGGATATTATTGGGCATTCTACCCCATCTGCCGTTCCTACGGCTCACTCCGTTCGCCTTCGTCACTGGTGGGGTAGAATGCCCAATAATATTTTTGATATCGATGGTTGTGGAATAGAATAGAATGTGTAAAATTACTGGTTCGGCGCCTATTCCACCTTTCAGTTCTACGTTTTGTCGTTTCGTTTTAGGAAACACGAATTTTCGGTCCTGAGAAGAACCTTTTGTGATCACAACTCCGTTTCACTACACTACTTTACTGTCATTCTTTCATAGTTTCACTACACATTTCACCACTACTGAATTTATTCTTAATTTTAATCTACATGAAACGTGGTAAGCTAAACTTCAGGACAGATTGTCTCATGTCTCTCCACAAAGTTTGAGATAGCGCATTACCGCAAAGGTTCAACGCATACTCAGTTTATGCGGCCAGAGTGGCGCAAGGACATCTGAATTTTAGGCTACCGTATACATTAAACTAAAACTTGGGACAGATTGTCACTATGTCTCTCCACAAAGTTAGAGATAGCGCTTTACCGCAGAGGTTCAACGCACACGCAGATTATGTGTCGAGGACATCCGAAATTTTAATTTAATTTCGTTTCATATAGATGAAAATTTACACGTTTATTAAACAAGTAAATGCGTCGGCTGTCTGAACCGATGATCTAAACTTCAGGACAGATTGTCTCATGTCTCTCCACAAAGTTTGAGATAGCGCATTACCGCAAAGGTTCAACGCATACTCAGTTTATGCGGCCAGAGTGGCGCAAGGACATCTGAATTTTAGACCACCGTATACATTAAACTAAAATTTGGGACAGATTGTCACTATGTCACTCCACAAAGTTAGAGATAGCGCTTTTACCCCAGAGGTTCAACGCACACTCAGATTATGTGTCGAGGACATCCGAAATTTTAATTTAATTAAATTCAGCAAGACGACACTACTTACTTGGTAATGAACACGTTACGTCTGGAACTGATTGCTATCCAACCGCACGTCGCGCTTTAAGGTGCGAGTTAAGGTGCATTTACACTAATATTTACCGTCCGGTGTATGTAAGTCCGATCAGTTTGGCTACATTGTATTCTTTCATGAAATACCCGGCGGCGACACACTAAGGAGCATTTAGCTTTTAAACCGAACAAACTTCATTAGCAGTTTTATTTGCTTGGAAATTAATAACAATACGTAAGTGAATAAAGAAAATCATGTATTTAAATAAGTTCATAAAATTGGTGAATAATTGAAATCTATACTAATATCATAAGCTGAAGAGTTTGTTTGTTTGGTTGAACGCGCTAATCTCAGGAAATACTGGTTTAAGTTGAAATCCTAATTTGAGTGACATTTACAAAATTTGTAATAGTCTGGTTTTGAAGTCAAAATGTTCCTAAGTGCGACGTTGGAATCGACCGTATCAGTTAACAGTTACGAGTGAGTGTAAATGAGCCTTTACAGTATGTGAAACTGCAAAATTGCAAGTAGCAATAATTTGCTGACCATATGTTGCTGTATGTAAGGTGTGTGTGTAATTTCCATGAGAACCATAATATGCAAGATAAACACTACGCTTGTAGCGAACATAGTTTAAATTTGTCTTATACAGGGTTTCCTATGTTCATAAAATAGCTACTTCAGTTTAGGTACGGCACACTCATCATGGAAATTACTTTATTGTAATAATAATAACCTTTATAACTTTGTAGTTACAATAAATAAATATAGGCATAAAAAATTTTTTTTGTCAAGTTTTACTGCAGCATATTAGTGAACTAACTTTTTGACGCGAGTTCATTTATATGGATTATTCTGCATAAAAAATGTTTTCAGGATATAAAAATTTTGTTTTAGTCATGAGATGATTTATTATTATACTAATGTCAAGTTTTACTGCAGCATAATAGTGAACTTACTTTTTGACGCGAGTTCATTTACATGGATTAATCTGCACAAAAAATGTTTCCAAGATATTTTTCTTTCAGCTCATCTTAACTTGGGTCTTTAAAAAAAAAAATATTTTTTATTTTTTTGAGTTAACTTGTGTGATGTCATGCGGAGTTTTACATCAAGGTTTTTTAATCAAACATACTATATTTACATTCTATACATACATACAACTTTATTATTATAATACATAATGTATTAATCATAAGTGTCATGTATCGTCTTCGCCTTTGTCGGTGAGGTAAAAAGCTGGTTTTATATTTCATTTCTCACGATAAAACTGCTTTTTGATAGAAACGATTTTCAATCACTACGATTTAATTAGACGTAAGTAAAATAAATAGTCATACAACTGTGAGGACATGTACTTAAGGTTTGATTTGTAATGGGATAAAATTTGCTGAAATGGTATTTTTTTTTGAATAAAATCAATCAATTTTGAACATAATATTACATTCGCTCCAGTATCTTCCAGTGATAAACACCGGCTCGGTTCTTCGTTATACAGTGAACAACCTTCAACTTTATAAAATGTATGTGAGTACTACTAACTTTACTGAATTATCTAATATATTTATTTAATCGATACCCAGCTACGGACCTGGTTTCTGCCTGCCGGCTGGTGTATCAGAAGTCTTCATTAACTCACAGTTATAACTTATAAGTTACAAAATTAATCTTTATTTGTTCCATTTCAGGTCTGACTCCGATTCAGAATTCCAGACACGGTCTGCAGCTGTTGCCGAGGTTGTGAAAGTGCAACCAAAGAAGAAGGTGCCGAAGCGCAAAGCTTCCGAGAGCACCACCACGCCATCAACATCGAAATTAAGGTAAGTTTCTGTTACTGCTTTTACCGTTAGGTGTTTTTTGTGTATGTTGTTATGTACAGATATACATTGGTTAGTGGATTTAGAACTGTAACGCAGAGAGCGCTTAAATCAATTTCCAATAATCATATTCAAGCATGATGCAATAATCATATAAACATGATGCAAGCATCATGTTTACAGTTAATTCATGAGGTATTATTATTGAAATTATTATAACATAACGTCATGATTTCTATCTGCATAGGGCTCGACAGAGAAGTAAGCACCCTCAATTCATCAATTTAAAAATAAATGTAATGTAATGTGTTGTGTAAATTATAATAAATAAAATGTTAAATTGTTTACAGTAAAAGACGCAGTTCGGGCTCGGACCTCTTTGGCTTGGTGGACTACGTTCCGGCGCCAACCTCAGCTGGTGACTTCGGTTCGACCCTCTCCAGCCGTGTCGCCAACGGTAAAGTGTGGCGAAAGGCGAACTTGATCGGGGACTTCTATGTGGAGGTAAAGGTCTACAACAAGGCTGAAGTTGCCTCCATCCCTAAACAGGATAGGTGGAAGAAAGCCTCGGTGGACCTAAAAGTGCAGCTAAACCGCAACACGCCGCAGTGGGATGGGCTCCAAGTTTTTATGAGACGGACTCATGAATTATTTGATGATTCTGAGCCCGTCTTTTATAGTGATAATATACACATAAAATAAATATTTAAGCTGTTGGGGCTGGTGCCTGCAAGATATATTCTATAATCGTAATAATAATAATATATTGCAACATCTAATAGTAACTTTAAACTATTTTAATCTAAAATGCCTTTCTGTACTGTTTGTAACACATCTGTTGAGCGCAGTCACTGGACAGGTCACCTACGTAGTACTAATCATAAAAACAAAACTATTTCACATTTTTGCGAAGGTGTTGAAATAATACATTCTGCATTTCGTAATCGTATAGCTTCTTATAGAATTGTCGATCCGTCTGAGAATTGTTCTCTGGATCCATTTCTTAACAATATTTGGAGCAAAATTAAAACGTTAATAGACATGTCTCTAAAAGAACATACTTCTCTAAAAGTTAATTTCGAATATTTTGCTTTGTTTTTAATGTTAAAAAATGATTCTCAAGAGATGAAATCATTTGCCACAAAAAACGTTACTATACATCATAATTACGAATTTGATTCATTATTGTCTCAAGTAAAGAACACTTTAACAAAAAAGATAGAAGAATTTCAGGACCGAGACAGTGGATGGACGTTCTTGAGCAGTTCTCATTTGGAAATAAATGTTAACAAATATCAGCCTTTGCGCGGTTCAGGCTTTATCGAATTGCCGGCTGCAATAAAATCGAAAAAAGCATGTGTTAATATTCACAATAATGACGAGTATTGTTTTCTATGGTCTGTTGTTGCTGCTTTATATCCAGCTAAGAGTCATCCTGAAAGAGTATCTTCTTACCCTGATTTTCGCAACGTGTTAAATATAAAGGATATATCATTTCCAGTGAATTTCTCAGATATTGCGCGTTTCGAAGTGAATAACCCCGAAATTTGCATTTACATTTATGGTTTAAAAAATAATACTGTCATAGGACCGCTTTACAAACCAAAAGCCTTGAATGGGAAGGTGATTCATTTACTTTACTTAGAAAGAGATGATTTATCACATTACTGTCTCATAAAAGACTTGTCGCGACTTGTTAAAAATCAAATAACAAAACACCACAGTAAACTGTACTTTTGTGACATTTGTTTAATGTTTTTTAATTC
Source organism: Agrotis ipsilon (assembly GCA_028554685.1). Lineage (NCBI taxonomy): Eukaryota > Metazoa > Arthropoda > Insecta > Lepidoptera > Noctuidae > Agrotis > Agrotis ipsilon. The sequence goes on from CM052965.1 coordinate 12,271,942, forward strand.
ATGTGATGATCTTAGTTCACATAGTTGTGGAGGTATCGCCACTGAACTACCTCCAGAGGGTTCTTTTATACAGTTTAAAAATTATAATAGAAAGCAAATTGTACCATTTGTTATATACGCAGATTTTGAATCAATGCTAGAACGGTATGAATCTTGTGACCCTGACCCTACTAAGGCGAGTACTGTAACGCGACAGCGACATGTGCCTGTAGCTTTCGCTTATCATATTACGTGTACGCTAGACGAAAGCCACAATCGTTACGTTTCTTATCGCGGTTCGGATTGTGTATCAAATTTTGTGAAGTCTATCTATACAGATGCACAAAAAATTTACGATATTTTAAAAAATAATGCACCTATGATTTACACAAATGATAATGCCCACGACTTTGAAAACGCGATAACATGTCATATTTGTGAGCAGTTCTTGTTCGGCGATAGGGTTCGCGATCATTGTCACTTGACTGGTAAATATCGTGGCGCAGCTCATAGTTATTGTAACTTACAATACAAACTACCAACATTTTTGCCTGTATTTTTTCATAATTTGTCCGGATATGATTGCCACCTTTTTATAAAAGAATTAGGTGAAGCTCCTGGATCTATTAAAGTGATACCTAAAACAAAAGAAAACTATATTTCATTCACTAAATTTATTCCGATTTCTACCGGGGAAAGCATCCAGGTCCGGTTTGTAGATTCTTTCAAGTTTTTAGGAACTAGCTTAGAAAAGTTGGTTAGTACCATGAAAAAACAAGACTTTAAACAATTAAAATCTTATTTTCCTAAAAAAAAACAATTTAACCTACTGACTCGTAAAGGAGTGTATCCATATGACTATATGTCTCAATGGGAACGTTATGAAGATATGTGTTTACCATCTAAAAAATATTTTTTTAACTCCATAACGAATGAGATAGTGACCGACGAAGACTATGAACACGCTCGGTCTGTTTGGTCAGTATTTAATATTCAAAACATGGGTATGTACACAGATTTGTATCTCAAAACAGATGTTTTATTGCTAACAGATGTATTTGAAAATTTTCGAAAAACTTGTAAACTACATTACAATCTCGATCCCGCGTTCTATCTTACAGCGCCAAGTCTATCTTTTGATGCAATGCTTTTAAAAACAGGAGTTAAATTAGAATTGATTAGTGATGTAGAAATTTTTAGAATGATACAAAAAGGTATTCGAGGAGGTGTTTGTATGTGTTCTAAAAGACATGCCAAAGCCAATCATAAATATTTAGATACTTACGATCCAACACGTCCAAATTCATTTATCATATATTTAGATTGTAACAACTTATATGGCTATAGCATGTGTCAATCCCTACCCTATTCCGATTTTAGATTTATGAATAGGCAAGAAATAGATTTTTTACAATTGAACTTAGCAAATATCAGTGATACTGCGGAAAACGGTTACATTCTTGAAGTTGATTTAATATATCTGGAGAATTTGCACATGCAACACAATGACTTTCCCTTTTGTCCAGAAAAATGCTTACCACCTGGTGGTAAGAATAAAAAGCTAATTCCAAATTTGTACGATAAATATCACTATGTTATTCATTACGTACATTTAAAAAAATGTTTACAGCACGGTTTAGTATTAAGAAGGATCCATCGCGCTATTATATTTAAGCAAAGTTGTTTTTTAAAGCAGTATATTGATATTAACACCCAGTTACGTCAAAAAGCAGAGTCAACGTTTGAACAAGACTTTTTCAAATTATTAAACAATAGTATTTTCGGAAAGACCTTGGAAAATAATGAACATCGAATAGATGTAAAGTTAGTTAACAAGTGGTGTGACTCAAACAATAAAACAAAAAAGACTACTTGTGCTGAAAAATTGATAGCCAGCCCATATTTTCACAGCGCCTCTGTGTTTTCTGATGGTCTAGTGGCAATCCAAATGAAGCCTGTGCGTATTATACTTAATAAACCAATTTACATAGGGTTCGCAGTATTAGAATTGTCTAAGACTCACATGTACGACTTTCACTACTCTATCATAAAACCTTTTTATGGTAACCGAATTGAATTGTGTTATACTGACACAGATAGTCTAGTATATGATGTACAGAGTAATGATGTTTATAAAGACTTCAAGCTCCATTTTCTAAAATATTTAGATACCAGCAATTATGACTGTAGCAATGAGTATAACTTACCAATTATTAATAAGAAGGTTCCAGGATTATTTAAGGATGAAATGGGCGGCAACATTATCAAAGAATTCGTAGGACTGCGCTCAAAGCTTTATTGTATTAAAACGTTAAACAAAACAATTCAAAAGGCAAAAGGTACAAAAAAATGTATTACCGAAAAATTAAATATGTTAGATTATAAAAATGTTTTGTACAATTGCAATGTTATTCGCAAAAAAAATGTATTGTTTAGATCAATAAAACATGAAATATTCACCCAGGACGTAAATAAAATAGCACTTTCGAGCAATGATGATAAACGATTGCTATCGTTTGATAAAGTTTCTACTTTAGCCTGGGGTAACACAACTATATTTACGTAATGCATTAACACAATTTAAATATAATAACAGTAGTTACACTTTTCATTTGTATTTTATTGATTGTAAATGATAAAACTTATTACGTCCTGAATGGATAGTTAGATAATCTTTCAACCTACCTACTGTGTTACTTACTGTTATAAAATGTTTGTAATTCTTTTAATGTGTTGTTGTAATATAATTTAAATACCTAGTATCAGAAGTTACTTTTGAACCTGGCTTTATTATTTATGCAATTCTAAAATGTGTGTATTGTTGGTGTCCCTAGTACTAGTTAATACTAAACAGTGTAAGAGTAACTATACTCTATCTATACAACCTCTGATAATTACTTACCTATATAGGTCTTATATAAATTTACTTTTATAGGTACTTATGTATCTACTAAATATTATTATACTTAAATAAATAATATTTTATGTTCATAAATCTGTTTCATTTCTATTCCTAATTGTTTTCAAAGCATCTAAGGTGCATCAAAAATGTTTTGATCCAGGCTCATATTTAATATAATAATAATATTTCTCAACTATCACACAACGCCATCTAGTCCTAAGCTAAGCAGAGCTTGTGTTATGGGTACTAGACAACTGATAAACATAATTATATATTTCTAAATACATACATATTAGAAATTTTCAGAGTATTATTTTTATATTTAATAAAATAATAACGAAAAATAAAACATAAAAACAAAATCCAGACCGGAACAAATACTTTTTGTTCCGTGCGGGAATCGAACCCGCGACACTGCATTTGGCGCATTTATATGCTAATACTTACCTGTGACACGATGACCAATGTGCCAAATGGGTCGTCGAAATCGTGACAAAATACTGGATCGCTTTGAAGATGCATGCGTCATGCGCGGTGTAGAATTTGACACCAGACAGGTGCTTCGGCACAAGTTCAAACATGTTGAAACATGAAATTGTATCACAGCGAGGCTTTATGGAGTTTAATTGCATATTAGTCACGTTTCACAGTAATATTATTGAGTAGAACATCCATTATTATTAGACAGCTACCTGGAGCGGTCGTATCACGTCGAATAAAAACGGAACGAATTGTAAGTATTGTTCAAGTACCCATTTACTTAGAATGTTATTTCATCATGTTGTTTTATGTATAATAAAACTCACTGGAGACAGACTTATACTTTTATTATTCACGACAAACTATAATTATTCACTTTATTATATTAGTCACACTTTATATTAGATACAGTCAGCACAGTAGATTAGAACAAACTGAGCTCTCTCGGCCAAGTTCAAGGTTTATATACTACCCTTTCCCCCACAAAATTGACGGTTGGACTGTGTTGCCATTTCTCAAAAGTAAAATTACCTTAATAAAATCTTTAAAACCCTACACTCGACCGTCCTGACGACGTGTATGCCCTCATGCACGCCTCATGTGATAACTTGAATATACCCTACACTCTTGGCTGAGAGACCTCATGGTTAAAATAATCATATAAACATACAAGTGATTCTAATTAAATTTGTTTGTTCTGAACATTTACAACAGAGAGAAAAAAAAAAATAAATAAAAAAAAAACTGTAACGTCAATTAGACCAAATCTTAAAATTATATCAATAGCCTAGTTAGTACCTAATTCAAAACACAAAGAAAACTTATCTGGTAATTACTTTGTTACAACAGTCAACATTAAGCGTCAAACATTATTATATGTTGTTTTAACTAAAATAAAACATCTACTACCATAATTGAAACTAAAATGAAACGTCTACAATGGAAACTTAAATGAAACATCTTTATTGCAAACTTAAATGTAGCATCTACAATGGAAACTTATTATGTAGCATCTATAATGGAAACATAAATTTAACATCTACAATGCAAACTTAAATAAAACTGACCATAATTGAAACTAAAATGAAACATCTACTACCACAATTGAATAAAAGTTATACAAGTTAAATCATAATATAAATGAATAACAACTTTTCCACAAATGATATGTTAACAGTTTTGGCAAACCGATCAATTCTTGCCAAAAAAAAAAAAATATCTAAATGTAAAGAAACTAATATTATTCTAGGATTATAAACACTTTGAACTTTAAAATTCGAGTTATTCTAGTGCAAACCAATCAGTTCTTGCTTCTAAACTGGTGTACTCTATCAGGTTGTGAACCAATCAATTCTCACACATGATCAGAGACTCCACTACTCTACCAGGTTATGAACCAATCACTTCTCATACCTGATCAGAGACTTCACTACTCTACCAGGTTATGAACCAATCAATTCTCATACCTGATCAGAGACTTCAGAATCCTAGGCAAACCAATCAATTCTTGCCTCCATTTGTGTAATAATAACCGGTGACGTGAACCAATCAATTCTCACGTTCGGTCAGCACGCGTAGCATGACCACCGTAGAAACGAGTTATATCGACGGAAGAATCGACAAACTGACAGATTGAAGAAAGATTTCTATCGTCCTAAGCACGGCGATGTTTGTCGCGTAGAAAAGAAATGTTTCTTCTCTACGATAGAAAGAAGTCTACAACGTCGAGCATGCCGACAATATTTTCTCTACTTTTGACACTTGGGGGAAGACACATTTCTTCTCTACAAGAGAAACTTGTCTACATCAAATGAGACCTAGACAAGTTTCTTTTTATAATATTCTTGATGTTTATCGACTTTAAATTTGTTTTAAAAACAAGTAAGGGTCCTCCAAACTCCTAGAATAAAAAAAGCTGAATGGAACTTGTAAAGAAAGTGCATCAAACTTTTTTTTAATACGAGTTCCATGAAAAAATATAAAATGATAAACTTTAGTGAAATAATGCAGACAGCTAATCTTTCCAATGTTTATTACTAGACAAAAACATTTTTGCAACAATCTACGTGTCATCAGTCATATACATGCAGCATGGACCCAACATTATCGGCCTAAAATTGCCGTAATCATAATTGTGATCATTATTTTTCATATAATAAATATCTGTCTCCTATAACACATAGATAATTTTTTTAACTTGTTTTTCTCTGTTTCTAGAAAGTGTGTTAATTTTATTTGATATTTGGCTAGGAAAGACTCGTTTCCATACTGTGTGTCTATGGTTTGGATACTTTTTACGTTTTGTTGTCGCTGTGATTTATGTGCAAAAAGTTTTTTTATTGCAAATGAATGCACATATTTCTAGAATTACGGATAATTTTGTCTAATTCCAATAAAATAATTTTAGTTGTATTGAAAACTTGAGAATTTTACACGTTTTTTTCGTTAACTAAACGTTTTAGTTCATTCACAGTTCAATCATTCGCCGTTGCTATGGAAAGAAATCTTAAGTCTTGTCTTCATAGAAACACGAGTCTACAGGCTGCGCCATGCTCGGGCAGAAGACATATCGTGTGGGATAGAAAGAGCTTTGTCGTTTCTTGGTAGAATAGAGATAGAATCGCCATGCTACGCGTGCTGGAACAATAATATTAAACATTCTGTAATAATTGTTCCTATAAACACGTACATTGACGACCACTATGCATCACTTTGTAAGCTATCATCACTAGATTCACTAGAATCAGATTTATTTAGTTCTAACGCAGCTACATGAACCCATGGCAGCATTCGATCAGCTGCTACCGTGGTAGTGCGTTTATTTGTACTATTACTGAACCCTGGAATAGACGCTATCTTATATCTATCTTGGCCTAAAACTTTAGTGACTCTGAATGGCCCTACGTAAGCTGGGAGAAGTTTCTTACTTTTCCCATCATTATTAAAAGAAACCTTAGTAATTTTGATTAAATCTCCCTTATTATATATCTTGGCAGGGCGTCTATTCTGATCGTAACGTAGTTTCTGCTTTTCTTGTTCCGAATCTATTCTTTCTTTAACTTGATTTCGTATAGTGGTCACATCTATATTTTGCCTAGTCGCGTCCGCTATCTCATTCAAATTAGGATTAATTTCACTGTTCATGAACGTACCGAACATGACTTCAGATGGTCTCCTAGCGGTCGTCTTTTGGACAGTGTTATTCAGCCCCCATTGCAATTTACCTAACTGGCTGTCCCAATCCTTTTCATCATGTCTAAGGTTTAGTGCTTTTAGTGAATTTAGGATAGTCCGATTATATCTTTCTACCTGGCCGTTTGACTTGGGACTCGCGACGGCATTCAAGATGTGTTTTATGCCTTTATCATAACAGTATCTTTTAAATAAGTGAGACGTGAAACAACTGCCACGGTCACTGATCAAACGGTCTGGCATTCTGAATGTATAGAATATGTCATCCAGGGCACAAATTACATTTTGTGTTTTAGTATTTCGGACTGGCTTTATAAATACGAACTTGGTAAACGAATCTACCACTACTAGGAGGTAAGAGTATCCTCGCTTGGATCTGACGAAGGGGCCCAGGTGGTCAACATGCAGAGTATGAAACGGTGACTCTACTTTTTCGATTGAATGCAATAAACCTTCATTTGCACACATAGATTTCTTAGCGTAAGCACAATCAATACAGGCGGACACATACTTTTTGATAAATCGTGACATTTTTGGGAACCAGTATTTACTTTTAATCCTTTCCAATGTTTTTTCTAATCCTAGATGACCGATATCGTCGTGATTCATCCTGCATATTTGCCACCTCGCCCCTTTTGGGACTGCCCAGCGAATATTACCCTTATCTCCGTTGACATACCTATATAATTTATTATCCTGAACAACATAATTATCTTTGATATATTGGAGATTCTTCGGATCTAAGTCTTTCTCTAAAACTTGTTTAATACGTTCCAACTCAGAGTCTCCTAGCTGAAGGGTATGTAACCAGTCTTCGTTACTAATGACCAACACTTGAGGACACGGACTAGAGGAATTAGTCAGAGAATCATTCGAAATAGGATTACGAGATAATGCATCTACGTGGGACATTTTAGTGCCCGATCGATATTCTATGGAACAATTAAATTCTTGCAACAAAAGCCACCAGCGCGCTATCCTAGGTATAAGATCGCGTTTCAAGAAAGTGGAACGAAGAGCACTACAATCTGTGACTATTTTGAACTCCTTACCTAATAAATACACCCGAAATTTCTCTAATGAACGAATAACAGCCAGTGTTTCTAATTCGTAGGAGTGATAATGTTTTTCCTCCGGTGAGGTTCGCCTACTACAATAAGCAACTGGCCGAAGAAATCCACTATCCTTGCCCCGCTGTAAGAGTATGCCTCCAACACCATCTTTACTGGCGTCAGTATGCAATTCAGTCTCAGCGTCATGGTCATAAATAGCCAGAACTGGTCTGTCTATTAACTGTGATTTAAGCAATTGGAATGCATTATCTTGTTCTTGACCCCAAACCCATGTGGAGTCCTTTTTTAATAACTGCATTATTGGCGACGCTAATTGAGCAAAGTTTTTGATAAATTTTCGAAAATAACTAGCAAGCCCAAGGAATTGTCTAACACCATGAACGTTAACTGGCTGTGGAAAATGCATAACTGCCTGAATTTTCTTCTCACCCGGCCGAATTCCTGATGAACTAATCTCATAGCCGAGATAGTCAATATTATCGTGTAAAAAGTTACACTTTGACAAATTTAGCGTAAGATTTGCATTCTCTAACAACTTCAAAATTTGTTCGAGCCTATCAAGACATTCAGCAGCATTTTTACCAAAAACAAGCACATCATCCATGTATGCCGTAGCATGAGTAAAACGAGCTGATCCTAAGACTTTATTTATCATTCTCTGGAAAATTGCTGGTGCGTTGGCCAAACCGAACGGCATCCGGTTGAATTCGTATAACCCATCTGGAGTTACAAACGCTGTAAGATGTTTACATGGTTCCGAGATTGGCACCTGGTAATATCCAGATGCCAAGTCAAGCGTTATGAAACAAGCTTGACCGGACAACCTTGCTATCTCATCCTCGATTATTGGCATTGGGTATCTTTCTTTCACGGTCACAGAATTCAACATTCTGTAATCTACGCACATTCGAAAAGTGCCGTCTTTTTTACGAACTAAGATAATGGGACTGGCGTACTCCGAAACCGATTCTCTAACGATCCCTGCTTCCAACATTTCACCTAACATGGATTGTACTCTTTCACGCTCATGATGTGACAACCTGTAAGGGCGATAGACAATAGGACGTTGACTACTTAACTCAATGGTCATCTGCGTAACATCTGTACAACCCAATTTGTTCAAACTTGACGCAAAACAATGTTTATATTGCTTAAGTATGTTCATAAGCCTTTGTCTATCGTCCTTCGATACGGATCCACCTACTCGTACGTCTTTCTCCTGAATTTCATGTTCACGGTCATTATCGTGAGCACCTGCAGACTCTGCAATTCCCGGAGATTGCATTACTATCCTCTGGACAAAATCTACTTTTTCTCCTCTACCAACAACAAAGTCTTTTCGTAGCCTACAGGGAATGGAAAAAGGATAAACAAGAATATCTAATTGCCCACGTTGGATTTGGTAAACACCACCATATATAGCAACCTCTTGACTTGGACTACCCACGATTTTGTTGCTCAGCATTAAGCAGCCACTAAATTCAGAGCCTACTCGAGCCCTTATAGATGCAGGTCCATGAAGGTCAACATCAGAATAGACCTTAACTTCAGCAAGTCTATTGTTATTTGTTTCCGGATAGACCATTGGAATTTCAGTGCACAATTTATGAAATTGCAACGTGTGGGAATTTTTGAACACAAGAATATGCGGTTGCTCTGTGTACGACTGGCCTATCAATAACGGTTTATCTAACAGATAATCTTTGACTACTCTAGAAGCTACCTTAGCATCAACTTCATCTACCACTATATCCAGCAAAATATTACCTAACGATTGGACCATCTCATTCCCGAATCCTTTCATAACGGAAGGGACCTGATCATGTACCAGATTAAGACTCGTAATTACAGACTCCTTTATCAACGTCACTTCGCTACCGAAATCAATAAATGCTTCGACGGTCCTACCATTTACTGTGGCTTGTTTAATGAATTTCGAGTTGGGACTAGAGCTTGAAATACACATTGTTTTAGATGGTACTTCACTCTTACTCTCTATATTATTGGATTTAGGATATTGCGAGCAATCATCAAACTTGTGACCGATTTTATTGCATTTAGTGCATTTGATTAGTGGTTTCGTACAACGTAAGTAAGGGTGACCTCGCTCCTTACAATTAAAACAAAACACCCCAGAACCCTGAGGCTGAGAAGACCTATTCTGATTTGTTTTCGAATTGGATTGGTTCGGATTATTTTTACTAGAACTACGATCTGAAAAAGATTGGCTTTCTTTGTTGCTCATTAGGAACTGGAGAAGCTGATCAGGTTGGGAACAACAGAGCGCCAAAGCACTCGATTTCATAGTCCTATCCGAGATGCCGTGGATAATACAGTCTACTGCTCTTTTACCCGAAATGTCACACTGGGTTAACAACGCAAGCTTTTCGTAATAGTATACCTCAATTGGTTCACCAAATTTGCTTCTTCTCTTGAGCATATCTTCCAGGATTTGGCCATAGTTTTGCTCGCAAGGGAAAGCACTCATTAACTTCAATTGCCATTCCTTCCAAGTATGCAAAATAGTGTTCAGACCCTCATACCAAACTTTGGCCAAACCCTGAAGCTTTTGCATTGCAAAATGCGTCGTTGTTATGTCATCCCAGCCGTATACAGTAGCGCATTCATTGACTTTACGCAGCCAAATATCAATGCGCTGGTTTTTCAGTGAAGGGTCAAAATTAGGGAGAATATTTTTATGGTCTATATTCTTCGAAAATGATGCACCTGTAGCCGGCTGAGATGCAAAACCATGTTTAATAGAGTGCACTAAATCAATAACATCTTTAACAGTAAAAGAAGGGGTACGTGACCTTTTATCCTGCGATGCTACGTCGTCTCGTAGACTATCGTTGCTCCGATCACGTGACCCTCGTCTCCGCTTGGCTTTCGTAGGTTGATGCTCACGTTGACTGGGGCTGCAGCTGCGCTGCCGGCTCTTGGAGTGACGACGGCTCGACCTCGAGTAGCTTCTCCCGGAACGATTCCCACGTGCCTCTGTTATATTCTCCCGTTCTCTGCGTAGGTCCTGTTCCAGTACACGTAGCCGCTCTCGTTCTTGCTCAACCTGAAGCTCTTTCTCGCGAAAACTTTGCCTCCGTGACTCGCTGTGACTTTGAATGCCACCGCAGCGAGCACTTGAGATATCTCGTCGATGTGACGAGCATCTTACTGGAGTTAGCAGGCGCCTTCGACTTTCTTGGCGACCACAGGATGAAACATTCGACGACCGGGCATTGCCGTTATCCTTTTCCATTGTGAAACTGGAATGGACAACATTTAAGGACATAAATGTTCAATAAAACAAATACAAACGTAAAACCGGGCTAAAACAACACCCAGATGTCTATCAACACTATCAGGGAGTGCCCTGATCAAGCATTAATACACAACTAGGCTTCTGAGCTATCTAGCATATAAATCGGGAACCCCGATTAAATACTAGTGGCTTATAATCTTTATAACGGTTTTTACAAAAAATAAAATAATATAAAAATGACTTCAAAACATTTTGAAAACATTCACAATAAATTACAACCTTATTTCGCAGTCGTATTACCGGGGAGTACCCCGGCCGAATAAAACCGCGACCCAAAGCTGTTTGAAATGCATGCTATCACTATCAAGGAGTACCCTGACCACGTGGTAACAAACATACTTTAATTTCCAGCACAAATATAAAAGGTTCACAATAATCATAACCTTACTTTATAATCTTATTACCGTGGGGTACCCCAACTAAATAAAATCACACCATAAGGCCATAGAACATGTTAGAAACCCAGTCTTCATTGTCTTATTATCGGGGAGTACCCCGACCAAATAGGACAGCGAGTCTAAGGTAACCACATGATAATTATAATGTATAAAAACTTAAAAAGTCAATTAACTCACCTTCCGAATCCCACTTCTGAAGTATAATAAAACTCACTGGAGACAGACTTATACTTTTATTATTCACGACAAACTATAATTATTCACTTTATTATATTAGTCACACTTTATATTAGATACAGTCAGCACAGTAGATTAGAACAAACTGAGCTCTCTCGGCCAAGTTCAAGGTTTATATACTACCCTTTCCCCCACAAAATTGACGGTTGGACTGTGTTGCCATTTCTCAAAAGTAAAATTACCTTAATAAAATCTTTAAAACCCTACATATGTAATTATAATTAATTATTATTCCGTTGTTTCAGATCATTGAAAATGTGTGATTCTCCAGATATTATCGACTACTCACAATACGCTCAAGGTTTTCCGACCCAGAGTTTAAGCTGGCATATCCCAGAATTCTCAGAACAACAAAGACCTGTCACCATGGAGTCCAGGACAAGACAAGACTACAGACCTGTCAACAAAAAGCCTCGAACAAGGCAGGAGTGTCTAAAAAAGAAGTCATCTCTACCTACAAGTCAATCATTCCTCATAAACAATGAGAAGAAAAAAGGATTACGATTGATCCAGGTACAAGTGTTGGATATCAGCGAACAACAAGAACCTACAAGTGACGATCATGACGTGGTAATGTTAAGTGCTCAATATGTAGTAACTGAATCGGTGGACCATGTTATGGACGAGACGCACGCGTTAATTAATAAAATATCAAAAAATCTTTGTGGGGACGGATGTTATTATTAACTGGTATCATTTTTTTAAGTGCCTACTTTATAAGTTGTTGTATTTAATTTGTAGGAATGAGCAAAAATAAATTATGTAAGTAATATCATAATTATTAATGGGTATATTATTGATAGGAATGTATGTATAAGTTTTGAATATATAAATATTAAATATAAGTTTTACTATAACTAACTTTTGTATTAATTTGTAATAAATGTAAATAATGCAATAAAAGTACATAAAAATATATCAATTGTTTCTAATTTTAATTGTTTTTTTTTTCTTATTATTAATTTATTTATACTCGAACTCTAAATTAGCTCTAGTGTAATGATATAATTATAGGTTATTTGCTTTCAGTATTTTTATTAGAACAATTCGTTTAAAATCATGTTATATGTTATTTGCATTTTTATAATAAAATTCATAAGAAATATCATTTTGCTGCAGCTAATTTAAAGTTTGTTATGTAGGTTACCCTGATTATAATAAATAAAACATTTAAGAAGATAGACATTTTTATTAAATGTTAAACACAAAAATAATTAAAACAAATTAAATACAGACATATTATTATAAAAATACCATTTCCTTATACAGACAGCATTATTTAATGTACAATGCATTTTATGATTCACACAATTAAAATCATTTTTATTTTTACAAAACTTTCTTTTTAGTTCTGATAAATTAGGACATCCCTTCTCACCTATGTCGATCACTTCACAGTTTGTACATAACTCTTTAATCCACTTAATCTTTTCCAGACCCTTCGTAATAATTTTTTTATTTTCTAAGTATGGTAAAATGACGCGTTGAAACTCTTTGTAGTCTATGTAGCCCTCGCTCCAGTAAATTCCTCGATTTCTTTCTAGCCACCTCACATGTTTTTTTTCTTCTTGTGTTAGGTAATGGAATGAATATGGTGGTTTTACCAAGAACGTCTGTGTATGATCCTGACTCGCGATGGTCAATTCTTTGACAATAAAATTATTTATAGAATCTTTAAATCCTTGGAGTTCCACTATAATAGTATCCATCTTCATGATATCTTCTTAACAGTGCTACTTAATGGTTTGTATTCAACAATGCAATCGTTCAGAATGAGACAGTATGCTGAAGTTTGATCTGGTATCTCTGAATCACTCTCAATTTCAACTCTCACATCTACAACCGGACCTGTCTTTAGATTATCCGCTTGTCTAGAGCAATCAATGACAAACAGCGGTGCTAAATCTTTAAACTGTTTTTCGCTTAATATGGGCTCCGGGCGACGTCCGTAATACGACTGTTGAAATCTGGTGTATTGCTCGTATAATAAAGCGATTCTGTTATTAGCAAAACTCACATTTAAGTTTTCATAGGGAAAATAAGTTGAATTGAGATATACTCTAACGTTTCGAACATGACAGTGATCGAATTGCGACATGTCCGAACTTGCATTGCTTTTCCTATTTGTCTGTAGTCCGATAATAATGTATCTTGGTTTTTCTATTTGAGATGAAGTTTTGATAGACCAGGTATGTTTTGTAGTTTTAGGTAAAGCTGGATATTCGTACAGATCCCAATTTCTGTATATCATTTGAAGTGGACGATCTTTTTCTAATACTTTTAACAAACCAATTTTTTCTTTGTCTGATACTTTAACATGCGGTACGCGCCATATGATTTTGTTGATCTGTACATCATCTACTACTTCGCCAGTATTAAGTTTTACAGCGTTCAAATTAGTATTACTTCGTAACAATATCAGTTCATGTCTACTATTTATTACAACTTTTTTAAAATCTTCAGCAAAACCAAGGAGGTTACGAAGTGGTATAGAAGCTGAAAATCTTCCTCCATCAATATTTTTTATGCCATCAATATTCCACCCCCAAGCATTAGACGTTTTTGATTCACTTTCGTTCATTGAAATTAGTGATTTCATGGTTGTTGTTATACCAGCATTTTTTATTTTATCAATCTCCACTCCATTTAGCTCATACCTAATGTCTTGGAACAAGTAGAGTAGAGCATTGTTCGTGAAATTAACACTAGTGGCTTTGTCCTTCGAATCTTTTTTGCTTACGATTACAGTTCCTTCCAAATATAGGGTGCTAGCTGATGGTAATATGTATAAGTCCTGTTGATTGATGGGTATGCGGATTTCATCGTTTCTGTTGAAACTCGTTACATAGGGTTTGTAGGAATGAAATTCGATTCCTTCTATAGTATTATCAAAGGTCGGAGCTGATAAAACGTCTAAGATATTCATTTTAGCAATCCGATCGCTCTAAGAAATGCTTTATTGTCTTTTGTTAATTTTATTTTCTTCTTATTTCCTATCTTAGATAGAGGTCTTATTTGATAGGTAGCTTGAGCAGAACTGATATTCTTTACTTGTTGAGACACACTTTTATTGTAATCAATCATTTTTTTCTTCTTAGATGTAGATATACCTGCACTTCTTCACCACGTAAATTGATTAATCGTTTGTTTATATCTAACAACCTGATATGTATGCAGCTTATGTTGTTTTGATTGATTGGAAAGTATATTGCGTTCTTCGGGATTTCGATGATCCTGTATCCAGGTGGCATATTAAGTGCAAATTCGTGAATAATATGACTTGGTTCACCGTTCACATATGAACCGCTTACAATATCACATTCAATCCTGACTACGGTCGTAGGTAGAATGTTGACTGGAGACTGTGACACATGCAATTTATTTGCTTTCAAGATTTGTTTTTTAAATCCTAATAGTCTTCCAAAAGAGTCTTCTTTGATAAAATTAATGTCTTTTGTACAGAATATTGTAGTTTTTAAAGTATTATTATTGCACCGTAGTTGGATTTTTGCATTTTTAATTTCGGATTTTAAATAATCGCCGATATCTTGTAATTCATAAGTGCCCTCTGGTATTTCAATAACTTCATTAAAGCCATAATATAATTTATTATTACTTTTATCAATGTTTGGAATAGAATTAAATGTTGAAAAGTGCAATAAAGCACATTCATACTCTCCATCTACGTTGCAACGTATTAGGATAGTATGTAGTTAACACTGACGAGTCTCCAGTTACTGACAAAGTGAACGACATCTTGTAAATGATGGAAATGACATAAAAACATATATTTTATAATACATTTTTATTCCAAAAAGTTCTCAAAAAATTTAAACATAAATGACCACAATTGACTGCGTTAAATTTTTGATATCTTGTGTAGTTATAAAACACATTACATTTTTTGAAATATTGCATCAATTCTGTGGGAGGTTTTAAATTTCCATAGCTATCAAAATATTCACAGTGATCGTATACTTTAGCATAAGCTACCCAATGGGTTCCTTTGTTCTTAGAATCATCTAAGTTAACGATACCACATTCAATGCGTTTCGGCTTCTGAGGTAGTCGATCCTTCATGTAGACCCCACGAAAATATGGGATGTCTCTTGAAAACTTTCGAATGTCTACATTAGTTAGAGGGCGATTGGGTAGCATATTTTTCAGTTTTTTGAAGATGTTATAAACAATCCTTTGCCGCTTTTATATGGCTTAATGTATAAACCCTTGCCCAACTTTAAAGCCTCCATAGCTTTATTGTGTCGTTCTGTTTCTTGCAAATATTGTTTGTTTGCTTTGTAATCATTAACGGTCTTTGCAATGCCAGCTGCACCACCAGCTAAAGTTCCTAAAGCCGATAAACCAGCGAAAATTGGAATTAAAGGTAGAACTCCTCCAGTCTTTGGTATGGGTATTACTCGGGGTAATCGGATCCGATGACGATTGTTTGGAAATAATTTTTTTGCGGTTAAGTAAGCTGCTTTTATTAAAGTCTTATTATCGCTGCATTTGAGTTTCTTAATTTTCGATTTTATTTTAGATACTAAGTTTTTAAACGTTTTAATGCCGGATCCAGACTTTATTTTCGCTTTCATAACTTTGTTCACTATCCAAGAGCTCAGTTTTTCACCTTTCCCTGCATCTTTTGAATTAAGTCTTTGTTTAGCCATGTTAAGTAATTGTAAATCGGCTTTGTGGCGATTTGGTAAGTCTGTATGATTTGTATATGCAATATCGTGTTGCATACAAGCTTCATCTAGCTTATTAATACCTCGATCACCTCGCGCTAAGCGTTTGCGAAGTTTGGTTCCTGGTCCGCAATAATTGTATCCGGGCAAATGAACTTCGAACGGTAGATTATTAATTATACTGTTAACTAGTCCACCACCTTGCATTACTCAAATTATAATGATAGGATTTCAAATGAAAAATGGTTATATATTAGAATATCTTAGTCCATTACTGCAGCTTTTTCAATCCAACTGTTTTCTGCACTGTTTAGACCTAACCATTTGACATACAATTTATTTCCTTTCTTCTTCAAAACCTTTTCTATCAAATAAACGTCAGGATAATTTGATCTTTGCAGTTCTTGTTCATAAAAAGCTCCTAATATCTTTTGTTTTCGTTGATCTTCTATGTGATATGTCACTGGTATGGTTTTATTTACCTTTTTTATAGTAAATAATTCCGTTGACCAATTAGGAGTGTAACCTTTCTCAAAATTATGTTTGTATTTACTTATACGAACACAATCACCAACTTTGAATTTAGGCTTCCACTGAACTATATCAAGTTTGTTTATTTTTTTAATATTTTCTTTGATTTCTTGTTCATTACCTTTATTCACATCAGCCGGTTTAAATTGAATAGTGCGATGTTTTGTGTTGTTATATCTCTTCAATGTATCTTCCAATGGTAGACCTAACCACTTGTAGTTTCCATTGAGACTAAAATATTTATATAATTTATTTTTTATAGTTCTAATCAGTCTCTCCACAATTGATGCTTTTTTAGTAGAAAATGACGAGTAATGGTTAATGTTGTGCTTTTTCATAAGCGTTTGAAAAGTGGTGTTATAAAATTCTGTCCCCATATCAGTTTGTAAGTTAACGGGATGATTACGACTACGTAGCAGTATATGTTCGAATGCACGAGTAACATCAAATTTATTTTTCGATTTTAACGCTTCAACCCAGGCATACTTTGAGAAGCAGTCAATCACCACTAAGATGAAATTGTAACCTTTGTTATACTTTTTCAGATTTTGCATGTCCATCAAGTCTGCTTGCCATAAGTCATGGATTCCTTTCAGAATAACAGAACGTCGAAGGAAATTTCTTCGTGCCGCTTTGTGTATTTCATTTACAATTTGCTGTTTTACCATTACGGAGTTTTTTGAAGTAATTTATCTACCTCTGCTTTAGTATAAAACTTATCTTGCAAATGAGTTGAAATCTCAAGTATCCTCGCTTTTAAAGTAGCTTCAACTGTACCCTTTGCATCTTTAATGATTTGAGAACGCAATTTTCCAATCATATTATTACACTCTTTAAGCATATTAGCATTCAATCGATCTACATAATCCTTGGACACAACCAGATTATTTAATTCTTTTAATGTGTCAGCATTCAATCGATCGACATATTCCTTGTTCACAGCATCGTCTGCTTCTACTGGAGATATAATTCCTCTCAGTCTTGATGTTTTAAAATCAAAATCTCCGGTTTCAGATTTTAACAATGCTTTCTCATTAAACTCAAATAACTCTGATAAACGCATTCTTTTGTGAATGTAGTGTCCAAATTTGTCTACGTTCATGTTAAGGTGTATTGTATCGAGAGGTTGATAGTAAAATAAACACATTTATAAATATTTATTAATTTATAACTTTACTTTCACGCAATTCTTCAATGATAGATATAATTTCATTGTCTAATCCTGTGTTGCCAGCATCTCTAGACGCAATTAACAATTTCAACCTCTCCACTAATTCATTAGGATTATCCCAGTACACAAAATCTACGTTTTTTTTCCACTTTTTTAGCAACGGTAAACCTTTTCCCTGAACTGCATTTTTCAGTTTAAAAAGTGGTTTAATAACTTGCAAATATTTTTGTCCTTTATTACTTTTTATTGGCTTATTTGGGTCATAGTCTCGACGATGTGCGTTTGTATGAAGTAGCATCGACTTATAATTTTGCATATCACTATCTGTAACCACGCTTATATCTACATCTTTCTTAAGCAACAACTGTTTTAAACCTGGTGTATTTCGGTATTTACATCCAGCCACGGTAATGTATTGATCGTTGATCGTTATGCAAGCAGAACCTAACATCAGTTTCCCGCGGTCTGCTCTAACCCCAAATGGAATATCTACCAATGCTTCTGAAGATATTGACCAGGATGACGTATCATAATCTTGGTTTTTTTCAGCTACTGATTCATAAGATGAGTCACTGTTGATATCGGATTCATATTTGTTTTCATCGTCATTATTATCATCACTTCCTGCGCTACCAGTTCCTTCTTTCTGGTAAGTTTTGTTAATAAACGGAACTTCTGAAAAATCATCACTTGCGCGAATGAAAGGAGTTTGCTTATTAGCATTAGCAATTAGGTTGAGAGGTTCCGTTACAGGTTTGAAAACAGATTCCAGTGCTTGTTTATTGTTAATCTCATCATCTCTCATTTTTCGTACTTTTATCTTTACAGCTTCTGCCGCATCAACAATTTGTCGTTTCAATGATTTTTCCATATTGAAAAAATAACGTCGTAATTGATTTAGCGTCGAAAAGTGAATAATAATGTCATACAGATTAAAGCCTTATATATGTATTTGTGTTCTTAGTCAAAGACTACAAACGTGTCAAATTTACTTCTATAACATCCTTTGTTTTTGGAACAATCTTTATTAATTACAACGTAATTGAAAGGTACACTCCATATTTTTGAACACATTTCACGAAATTCAATCCATGTCATGTCAGTGTTGACGTGTTCTTCATAAACATGTCTCATATTTCTTTCATCTTGTTTAAAAAGTACGATTAGGTTTGCGTTGTCTCTTATTAACTGCTTAGGGATTTTACTATAAGACTGATTTAGATAAAAACAATCGATAAACTTGTGTCTCCCCATAGCAAAATAATCACGCATACTACTTTGATTTTCACAAGCAACATCATCAAATACAATTACAGAATTCGGTTTTGCGGTTTGAACACTCAGCACTTGCTCATTTTCATGATATTTTTGAAATGAAATATCTGGTACACGTTGCAAGACTTTTTCTAAAAAAACATACTTGGGTTGTTGCAAGGTTTTCGAATAAACATAAACATTTTGGAATCTTAAACCATTCTCGTGTATAAGAAGACCAATTAATAAATTCGTTTTTCCACAATTTGACGGCCCGCAAATGATGCATCGTATAGATTTAGGTAGTAGTTCTCCATGGCGAAAATCAGTTTCCTGAGAATGAACAGAAAGTTTTTCTAGATGTAACGAGTGTGGTTGTTTTACAAATTTCATGACGAGTGCGTGAAACGGTTGTATCAATAAGGAGTTAATTAATGTATTACATAAACATTTATAACTCATACACACAAAACTCACTGTCGCTAACCCGAACAAATGTACGAGCAACCTCGCCATGGTTGTCTAAAAACCGAAAGCGACGAAGATGAACGAAACAAGCCGTTCATACTTCACCTTCCGTTCCATTGGGTGGAATAGGCGCCGAACCAGTATTTTGTACATCCTATTCTATTCCACAACCATCGATATCAAAAATATTATTGGGCATTCTACCCCACCAGTGACGAAGGCGAACGGAGTGAGCCGTAGGAACGGCAGGTGGGGTAGAATGCCCAATAATATCCTACTCACGTAATAATACGGTGCACAGCGATTTTGAAAATCTGAATGTGGTCATCAACTTTTGATGCTGACTGTCTTAAAATTAACTTCTGTGGTCTTATAAATTTTGTTCGTGTGTTAGTCATAAATTATTACTCTTTTAATATAACGCTGATGAAATACTAATTAAATGATATAAGTAACGGAAGTGTCTTGGGTGGTCTTTTAACTTCTTTGTATGTAAATTAGTAAGATGGTCGAAAAGTTTCTTTCTATCAAGTGCCTTGTTTTCTCCGTTTGTTTGGAGGTATGTAAATTCTTTTAATTTGATTGCCTATTAACTTTGTGACCATTGACTGGATGGTCTTAAAGTTAACAAGTCTTTTGTAGCCAAACCCGATTTGGATCTTGCTCAAAAGTATTTTATATTGTCAATGTTTTATTTAAGGCAGATTTTTTTATCATTGCTGAAGAACAAAATATAGGCCACTTTCATAGCCTGATGAAAATCCAATCCTGTTTACATAGATGTTCAAAATTTGAAATAAATATCTTTTCTTACAGTTTTCTAATTCATTGCGCACATGACTGGAGAGTTTAGCTTTGATTACAACATACATAATTATTTTTTTTGCTGGAATATATTTATTTCATGTGTAAAAGCATACATAATTGATGAAAAATAAGCAATTATTTTTTGTCTGCTTTGAGTAGGGAAAGAGAATATAACCAGCATCATAGGTACAGCATCGTCAAAAACGCCAATCACCAGGTTCAACGACCCTTCTCACAACCACGTTACACCGAACTATAGCCAATGTGTTAATTGATGCTAAATACTCAGTTCCCAGAGCTTCGAACGCTACGCACCATTCATATTAACCGTTGCAGGTGACAAATATATGATCGTTGCATGAATATCGTGTAGACTGCATACTATTTCATTCATATCTGGTGTCAGTTTGTATGTGATGTGAGTGTGAATCTGAAGCGTTGGAAACATTTATTGGTGTCAGTAAGCGGTGATTGATTCGTCCTCGTATTCAAGCAATATTTTCAAGTTAATTATTTGCAGGTATTAGTTGATTTTAAGAAGAGAGTAATCGGTAACGAATTAACGATGCTGTGGTCGATTCAAAGCTCTAGAGACTTGAACATCGACGCCGTGTTGCCAGCCTGTCGGTTTTTTAAAGGTTACATTTCGGAAAGTGTGCGATGGATCTACACAACTTGATTCCGCCCGGCCCTTTCCATCATCGGACTACAAGACGTACAGCAATGTGCCATCGATATATGGTGGACATCCTTCCGGTACGTACAAAGCGGTACGCACAGCTAAGGAGTGGTATTCCCTGTATTTCCTGACAGCCTGGAAGTCTTCAAGTCAAGAGTGAACAGGTTACTTCTAGGCAAGCGTGCTTCATCGTCGATCACATCTTGGCTTACCATCAGGCGAGATAATGGTCAAACAAGAATCTATCTTTAAAAAAAAAAGTTTTCCCGAATCTTCGCTCGCCCTCCTACCATATACCTACCTCATAACCATCTCTAGGGCCGTAGCTATCTCCGCACCTACATTTATCAAAGTCAGTCAAACAGTTAGTCAGATGTAAAAACAGAACATAAATACGTTTAAAATTATTCTGTATTAAAATGTATCATATTTGGAGGATAGGATTGATAGTTCTCGCTTCAGTATAAACCTTTAATGAGGATCGCTTTTGCCTACGGCTTCATGGTTGACTCACATTACAAAAAATGTTCTAAATATAACCTATAACACTCTGGATTAATGTAGCTTCCATTAGTGAAAGAATGTTCATAATCGTATTATCAGTTTCGAACATTACTCGCGACATCCGAGCTAATGAACTTATTAGTAAAGATTTTGTTTGAGTAATCTACTTACACGATAAAATTAACTTTGCGGTAACCAACGAAGTGTATACAAGTATTAACTACATAATATACTTAAAGTAACCTATTTAGTGGTAGACTGAGTAGCACTATTTACCTTTAACCTACTGGCGCGGTGGACCATTATATTGGCTCCTTACTTCGAATACATCCTACGTAAGACTATTATATCATAACAATCCACATTTCAATCAAACCCAGTTATGTACGTTGTCCTAAATCAACTTCCCATAAGCCACACCATTAAATAAACATAGAACAGGAGTGCTTCCATAACCGTACGTTCTCAGTTCTCTACAAGTCTACATCTTAAGCATTAAATCAATCCACTATTCGTATTTTCAATCTGGTGTAGCGATAAAAGACGCAGTATACGTAAATCATTGCTTTCTATTATTATTTATTGGTGGCAATACCACAGTTAGTGCATTATTTCATCAAATTCAATGCAGTGTCTGCCCACATCGATGTGAACTGTCCGTTCACCGGATGTTAAGTAAATGCAATGCACACTCGCATTCTTATCGAGCCAATCCATCGTACATCCGTAAAGAGACTCCGATAAAACAATATCGGTGTAGTATCCAACTAATCTGATAGATCGTGACCACCTCGTGAAATATTTCACACTCTGTGTGGTCTCAACTCCCAACTCCGATAGTTCGGAAACTCATTAATAGATTAACAATTAAAGTAACGCTGTAAATCTCCGCTTCGAAAACTACACTTAACATAAATTATGTAGGTATGCACTTTAAAATAATAGACCTAAAGTCGGCATTTTCCGCCTTTCTTGTTACTTGGAATTAGTTAAAATAAAATGGACGTTATTTAAAAGCTGGTATACTGTAGTTAATGGAATGCCCGGTTATTACATGGACCCCGTGAAGTTTTAATAATTCGATGATTTATGTTTATTTGCGCTTGCGTGCTAGGAAGCTCGCGTAGTGTAGCGAAACATTATAATTGAATTTTTGAACATTTAATTTCATGCGAATTTTATAAAAGGCATGACTGACGTTTGTTCGCATCACCTAAAAACACCATTCTAATGGTCGAAGGCAAACAATTTAGTTGCATCTGATGCAAAACTTACATAAACCTAATTTCCCTAACTCAAAGTTTCTGCATGAATAGAAATTGACAAAATCTAGCATGATCGCAAGAGACGTTGTTGTGAAACAGCCAGCAATCGACTGTAATGCGTTGACTCAACTATCGAGCCTTCGATCGACGGTTCTCGTAGAGAGGGCGCGAGTCTGCCCGGCCGGCTATTATCCGCAATGACTGCACACTAATACAGACTCAATGAGTGACTAATTAACTCGCCTGCACGTATAATTACGTCAGCAGGCCCTTGTCAAAGTCCCAGTCCATTGTCAGAATGTCTGACAATAGGAAATGGACTGACACCGCTCTATGAGGCGATAAGAATAAGTTTAAATTTAAAGTGTCTGGGATAAGATTACTAAGAATTGTAGTAACTACGAATAAATGTTTACTTGGTTGCTATTACGTATTGACGTTTGTCCCTTGTCCTGATAAGATACGTGGACTAACATTTGGATAAGTGAGTAATTTATTTGACTTGAAGACAATTGAGCTTTGTCGTTGTAATGGTCTTGTTATTGAGCTAATGATCTTTGGTTTTGGCAGCGGGGTTATTATCTTGATATACCTAATTGAGTTCGACAATTTAATCTCTTGACATGACAAAGTCTGATTTCCAGGGTATAGCACTAATCAAATCTTCACAGCAGTGGGCGTTGAACACGATCTTATCTTTTGGCATTAGAGTTTTGAGCAGATAGGCTAAAACGACCCGTATTAAATCTACATAAATCTTTATAAAATCCAATTACTTTTATTTTCTCCTTCGATATCCAAGATTAATTTTCCCTGCTTACAATCCTGAGTATATTAAAGCAGAGAGCGACATTCCCAATCGCAAAGAATTTTCATATCGAATTCCTAATCGATTGTTCTTGTTATTGTATTCGATTAGCGAGTCATGTTACTCGATAAGCATACATATAGGGCACAGGACGTGGTCCGCTGTCGTCGACAACGTTTGTCGTTGACAACTTTGGTATGACGCAAGCCAATGCGTCCGACATGCACTGTACAAATACTAAACTTGCTCGTTAGTAATGAGGCTGTTATAAATACACATGTGCATATATGTATGTGTTTGTTAAACTAGATGGACATTAGACATGTGTAAGCAATTATGTATGGGGAAGGATTGCTGTCGTTTTGATTTTAATGTAACAACACATCACAAATTACGCAATGAAAAGTCTACAATGTTAAATCACAATTATTATAATCTGACGGGTCAATAACACTTTCGTCATACATAGGATGAACAATCACATTTTCTTTTGAGCAAATAAATGGCTTGAAAGTTTAATAAGTTTACTCTTAAATTAAACTATGTGCGATCGATGCAATCAAAATGATTAATTTAAGTAGTAAATGTCACCTTATAAACATTTACTGTCGTACCACAAAAACTTTTAAAACTCTGTTGAACACTTGTCTAAAAAAATGTCAGATTATGACGTTGAGATAAGGTCTGTTTTGCAGTCACACTTTTTTTAGACAAGTGTTCAACAAATGTTTAAGTTTTCGTAGTAAGGCTGTTAAAATCGTATAACTTCTTCAAAACCCATCTTATCCCCATGGTAAAAACTACAAAGCCACCACTACTACGATCCTTACCTACTCCTTTCTCCTCGTCCACAGCAATACAGACTTATAATCGGTTGACAAACAGATCGGTAATCGCAATGCCTTGTTATTAGTAGACAGGAAGGCCATATTGAAGACGCTGTTTGCCCTTGTTACATATGTAACAACATTTCAAACCAATTCTATGCAAACTAAGCAGCTGTCAATAGAGGAATGCAATAACCATCCCATCAGCATAGTCAAGTAAGCTAGTTAGACTTATTGAAACTCTTATTTGAAAGCATTATTGTAAGCTTCGTTAAGATTAGCTTAGATATTATTTATCTATAATATGTATGTATTTAGAAATATATAAGTATGTTTATCAGTTGTCTAGTACCCATAACACAATCTCTGCTTAGCTTGGGACTAGATGGCGTTGTGTAATATTTGTGGAATATTATTATATCTAGTTTAATTATAATGCATAACTATTTTTTCATTTATTTTAGTCATTGAAATATCTTTCTGAAAATGTCGTCATCATACTAGAAAAATCGACTAATCCTGGTTTAAGTACTGATGTTAACACTTAGGCACATATTACTTAGATCAGATATTTTGTATTCAACTCTGGTGTCTGAAGTCACCTCTTATCAATTTGACCACGACTTTAGTTTTCGAATATTTTAACCGGTTTTCCCGATACAAAACATAGTGATAATCAAAGATGTAATTATAATCACGTAAGTTACTACGCTGTATCCACGTCTTCAATATTAAACCGTTTGAACAGAACGGTGTGAAATAAAGCTCCATGTAATTAATGATGCGCACGCACATATTAATTAACATAGACACGAGACTCCTTTGAAAGTTTCCGGGATGATTTCAATTAGTTGAAGAGCAGACACTTTGATATGCATGTATTAATTATTTCTAATTATAAATATGAACGTGTGTTTATTATGTACATGTATTTGTTTATGTATAAGTCAAGTTTATTGCCAGTGGGCTTTAGAATATTTAATGAAGAATCTTTTTAATGGAAGGTTAGAAAGAGATAAAGAATACGAGTATATTTAACACTAGCTGTTATTTTTCCTTTTTTGCGTCGAAATATTAATAGATAAGCTCATTTTCCGCTGCTGTTTAATCTTAGAGATCCCTAAGGAAAAAAAATAGAAATAGATGAAGCAGTATGGAGTTCGCGTGTTCGAAAAACAGAACTTCGACAACAGATTTTGGACTGATACTGAGAGTGTATTTTTAAATCTGATAAAGTATTTGATAAATAAAAGGCGAATAATGATGGTATCAAAATGACGAAGAAATCAAATGACATAACATTTGACAGGAACAATACCAAGAATCAAGTTTAAAAAGTACCTAATTAATAAACACTACACCAAAAGGTTTCTGAACATGATAGAGATTGTAAACCATACTTGAACAGTTGTAAACCTTTCATTCAATTCAAATTGGACAATCAACTAATTGTAAAGACAAGTTAGATTAGTTCTAACAACAATATTGCATAGTAGAGTAAGTTTGTTTAGAAATTCTGAACAAACAATCAAAACATAGGCTTGGTTAGGGGCGGTTAACTTGTTACATATTATACGAGAAACTGATTGGAATCGGTAAATACAAATGGTTATTATAACAAGAAATTACACTGAGTCATAAATTGAGATTTTTCTCAATATAAATTGAGTATCAGCCCGCCTATACTTTGCCTCGTACAAAGCAATGCAATCGACTGATTTTGTTATAATCAGGGCTGAAAAGTAGTAAGAAAAGCTAACGAAATGCAACTATTTGAACCACGCATATTTTATGTGTGGCCGAAATTCAATAGTTTTCGAGATATTTCAATTTTAAGGTTTTTCGATATTCACCCAAAATCGGACATTTAAACCAGCATGAAATTCAAACTACAAATTTAATAGTTACCATTCAAAAAAATATATTTTGGTAGTGAAATTAAGTTAGGGACATATTTTAATGTACTTGATTTTAAAATTACTTCGAGTTACAAAATAACCCTGTAGATGAGCGGCAAACACGATCTTATTTAATACTGATCATACATAATTGATCACGTTTTCTGATTAGATAATTCTCAGTAGTATTCTGACTGGATTTGTGCCAATAAGTTAATAAATGGCCCATGTGACCATTACCAGGACCAGGACCATTACCCGGCATAATGTGGATAAATTCTCACGTTTGGTTCGGGCGAATCTACCCATGCACATTTTAAAAAGGGGACATTTGGCCCGCGAGCCAGTTTTTCCGTGGGCAAAATGTACAAATTTAATAACTTATTTGGACGTTTCCGTTTTCACCAATGGATCGTGGGATAGTGTTTGTTTTTTTTACGTCGAACTCAGCGCTGAGAGATGCCTGTTTTCAAAACAAAACAGGCATTAGGCATTCATTTAAGTGTAACTTACTTTAAACGGACGGTAATGTCTTGCGTATTTAGCATTTTGTTGCTCCTTTTTCTATTTTTACTTAGAGTATATGTTTAAGGTCTATTAGGATCCTACGGCATTAGGAATAGAATCCTCAGTAATTGCAGTTCTTAACTTGTAAGACAACTTCACTTATACCTTACTTCTATTGCTCATAAACACAATACTAAGGGTTCCATTACTAGTGCATTAGAAGTTTCTATCTCCTTTTTAGGGTTCCGTAAGTAACAAAGGCCAAAACAGGATTCTATTACTAAGACTCCGCTGTCCATCCCGTCAGTCTGTCACTAGGCTGTATCCCATGAACTGCGATAGTTATTGAGATTATCCCACCGGCACTGTTCCCAAATCACTGCAACTCCTGAAAGCCAGAGTCAACAGTGGCGACCACCAGATAAGCGCCGAGACAGTGAAGCTCAACGTGTCCCGGAGAATTAATTTAACTGTCTTGGATCCTGTGAAATTAATCAGAAAGAATAGTGATGACAGTTGTTCAAATATTATGATTATAATTATTTGGCATGTTCCAGGTCAAATGAGAGGAGGTTATGAGCTGCTTAACCGGACTTTTCTGTGGATGGCGTAAATGACTCTAAGGCCTCCAGTCAGGTCGCCCCGGAACATAAAGGGCTATTGAAGGACACCGTGGATTTTAGTCAGTACAAGTCTGACAGTACCTCTCGCCCTGCCCGGGGTGGGAGGTCTCATTTGATGATTTTACCACGTAAAAAAAAAAAAAAAAGGCCTCCAGTCAAGGGATTAAGAACAATCAATATTTTTGTCGTATTTATAGATTCGGAACCCTCCGTCCGCAAATCCGACTCATACTTGCCAAGTTTTTTTCCAATAGCCAGCTGCGTAATGTTGTGTAACTGGTGTAAGGAGCGCTGCAAACTGGTGTAGGATACAACAATAATTACCAGCGGAGTGGAATGGTGCGGGGTCGCCGTGTGCGGCAGGCCTATCATGCAGGGCTGTCAGTTTGGGTTAAGTCATTCATGTTGCTTCATATTTTGAGTATCTAGGTTGGTACACTGTACTGTACTGGTATGGAACAGTAGGGGAGTCGTGAGGTTTGTATATGGTTTGATTATTCTAGAAGTGATTGGTTATGATTTTAAAAGTTCGCAGTGATGTAAGGTGTCTTGGATGTACTGAAAGGCTATAATCTACTGGTTGATGGTCTTGTAAATGGATAGTTTTAAAGAAAAAAAATCTTAAAAATTAAAAAGGTTAAATGACGAGTAAAAGAGAAGTAATGAACGCTACGCCGACCTCAAATGAATTGGGATAAAAGCATGATATCATAGGCTTCAAAAATGAAACGAGTGTTAGGTTATTTTCGTTATGGAATTTCTTGATTCGGTCGTTCAGAGCCCGCGATAAAAGCTATGCAATAGCTTAATAATATATCAAATTTTAAGTATCACCAATATATTATAAACCCGAACCGTCTTTACAAAATACTTGGAGTTATTGTGTAGATAAAAGTCAGGTTACTAACTAGGTAACTAACTTTATGAATATGAGTTAACATCAATGTATACTTATTAAGCAACCTACAGTTTAACTTCAGTTTAATAGTTTAGAACCCAAGATGAGATGTGTAACAAACAACTTTAACCAAACAGATTTAAGATAAACAATGTTAACTCCGTTAGCTTTAACCGTGCTTAGACCGATAAACTAAATCCGTTAACTATTTAGTACAGTTAAGTAACAAGTCTCCTTTATTCATGCCATATTTCGCGATCAAATATCAATCTAATGTCAATCAAAACGGTACTTTTCTTTACAACAAAAAAAAATTACAAGCTGAGACAAAAAAAAAACAGGGGATTTATGATGGCCACTCTAGCGGTGTTGCTAATAATTATCTAATCTGCTCTGTAGCTTCAGCAATAGAATATTTTCTACAAAAATTGTAACATGAAAATAGCAATAGAATAGATAAGGAACAATTTTGTGGTCATTTTGGACCCGCGGTAGGATGTTCCGAAGTCGAATTACGAATGTTTCCGCATAGCAACACAAATACACGGCTATCGGACACCATAATTATGGGACCATCCTTGCGTTTGCTGCAGCCCTAGTACAAAGTACAGAAAAGGCAACCCTGACGGTTCGTTGGTCTAGCAACCAGTTTACACGGAAGGACGTTTTAGGCATTGCACGGCGAGCTTTATGCGGCAAATCGATGTGACAACCGCGGCTTTGCATGCGTTCCGCCTGATCTCTGGATACGTTAGTCAATTAGGCTTGTCACGATCTTGACTGCACATGGAAAATACCGTACAAGTTGCGCAAAAAACTCAATGATAGGTGAATCGCTAATAAATATTGAAAAGATTGCGATAACGCCCCGATTCTGAATTAAATAGGACGATTTATCACTGTTTGTTTATTGCAGGGAATTTATTGGACGTTACAGCTTTTTATTGGTTGTTTTATGGTAAGTCAGTTTGTATTAGTTTGAGTAAACAATCGATTCTGTTGATGTTGAGATTGGGCAACACTGGCAGTTAAGATGGTATCTGTTTTAAGAAATATATAATTCTGACAGCAATCGGAAGTGAGAGTGTATTAACTTCTTTCACGAAACAATATAAACTGCTTTGTCTTGGAGCAATGAACTCTTAACAACTTAACTTTACAAAACTATTCTCCAAGTCTTAATAAACTAGAAACTCGCGAGCTTAATGACTTTGCAAGCGCGGATTTGATGCGCCCCTTGTTAAAATTCTCAATTTTTTCCTCGACTAAAATATAGGAATTCCTTTAAACGAGCTCAAAGGTCCCGGGAAGGATGTCTCCGATTATCGGGCGTCATTACGGCGGTACGGTGGTGCGAGGATGTGACGGGGTCTAGGAGTATTAATCGAACTATAGAAGTCCTTGCAGAATCTAGATTCACAAGCGAGTTTGAACACATAGGAGCACGTATAAATGAGTTGAACAATAATTGTGAATTGATTATATGCCAGTCGTATGACCAGAAGTCTTTGAATCACCTTAATATATATTATCTCAAATGCTCTTTAGAACTTCAAGCTTTTCATGTTTAACTCATTAGCACGTTGCTTTAGTTTTTTCATAAAAGCTTATAAATGAAAGCTTAAAGCTAAAGCTTAACTAACGACATAAAATCTTCTAAAATGCGTGATTTTTTTAGTTTCTTAATAATATCTTTACTTTTTGTACATCTTTTCATTGCTGGAAAAGTATTCCAGTCGATAAAAGGCGCTCTATATTTCACCTCCGTCCTCCAAGCCAGTCGGTTGTCGCCCCACCGCGGCAAGCTTCGCTTCGATTTATTGGTTAATCTCTTCGCCATTAATTGCTCCCTGCCCCGGGGACCACTTTTATTTCTATTCTTTTTAAATGCCTCACTTAATAATAGCTTCTCTCGAAAATGGCAATTTATTGCAGTACAGGTTGATTTTATCTCGAATTTATGATTGGTTTTGTTTGCTTTACAGTTGCTGTGTATTTACGTTGTATTACAAGGTAGTCAAGTGTTAGTAACTCGAGAAAATGAAAGCTTTTGAAATTGATAACCGATAATTTGACGTCCGAGCATTCTGGACTTATATAAAAAGATAATCTCGCCAATAGGCTATAGCTGTCTAAGAAACGTACAATAAATATCTACTTTAACAAATCTGAACAAACACAACGATAATCTCAATGTTTATGAGACTTCCACACAATTCCATAAAACCTATCTTTCTCATTGGAACATATTTCGAAATATCTTGTCAGCGATCTATTCTGAATAGGATTAACTTCAATAAACCAATAAGGATAAGTCAAGATACATTCAATAAATTATTAGCTCCGATACTTTATTGACATTCACCGGTTTCGTCATTGTATAGAGATTAACGCAGAAACTGACGATTTCATCTCAGTAAACGACTTATAAGTGCTTAATACGTAATAATAGACAGACAAAGTTCTAAGCATTTTGTCGACTAAATCTGTTTCCTTTCGATAAACAGTTGCGAAAGAGATTTCGAAATGTTAAATGCGACAATTCATTGATTTGGCTTACAGGCGTTAAGTTTTAGAGTTATTGAAAAGCTCAGAATGTAAATACGGTAGTTAGTACTTATGTGTGTGTTAAGTAGTTAGGCTTGATTTACTGTGATTCGTTTAGCAGTTGTAATATGACACTGTAGTTGTTCTGTTTAAATATTCATGTTTTAGAAACAAAGAGAAAATTTACACCGGCCCTACAGCTATTAGAGCTAAATACCTACAGCTGGTAAGGAGAAACAAGTACCTAAAGTATTATTTAAACGATAATTTGTAATACTAGCACCATATTATTCATTCTGCGAATAAGACGTACAATAACATTAAATAAAAGATAAAAACAAACATCTACTTAAGTGCATACCTATTTGTGGTCCACCCTAACCTTCAATAATTGGGCGCAAAGGATAGCTACGCAGGGCCTTCCAATTTTGAATTAGGGACATGACACGCATACACATAATTAAACAATATCTGTAATTATGGCTTAATTCGGTTACGTCATTGCAGGTTACCCCTTTTCAATTGCAGACTTCTTTATTTTTGAGGAGTAAGAATTTGTCGTGTTCTTTATTTTATTTTCTTCTTTTCTTTTTTTTTTCTTTCTTTTTTTTTCATTTTTTTTTCATGAATTAGTCAAATTCTATGACTTTAGAGAGATTTAAAATCTTAATTTAACTGCTAAAATAAATTATGAAATCGTCCGAGTAGTACCTATCAACGGTAGAAGTTGCTGACGTTCGTAAGTTAATGACTAAGAGCACTTTTCAAGTTTAAAACTGGTCCGGCTAGCAAAATAAACATGTACTCGTAAGTTAATCAGATAACATAAATGAAGTCATTTTCTACTTTAGAGAGATTTCATATCTTCACATTAACCTGATAGAAACCTATCGCCAACTCCGGAAGCAAAATTCTATTCTTCTTCACTTTTATGTGGCACTAACGGTCCATAACTTTATGAGGTAACAATCCTATTCCGCATTTGTGCGGCCAAATCGTCTTCAAAACGAGCTAGGAGTCTGTAACATTCCCTGTAGTCTGCAAAAGCTATTCGCTAACGAAATGGCTCACATTTCATTCGTATTCGCAATTCACAAACCAGTCAGTGTCTAGTCAGCGCCATCCGGAATTACTCGTATAATTCAATCGTTAACTTAAACAGCTGAACGACGCAAACAATAGGAATGATTAGGAAAGCCGTAATTGTTAATTTGGTTAGCAAACTTTTGGTGAGCGTTTAACTTGTGATCAAGTTAGGCGCAGAAACAAACTGTTGTTAGCTGTGTCTTTGAAGCGTTGACAACAGACTTGGCGGACTGTCTATTAAGATGATTAATAGGAAGACAAAATTTAGGCACTTGCGAAGTTCAAAGTTCCTCAAACTTTTCAATCGCCAGGCTTCGAAGTCGTCAAGTCATTAGCACACTTTAAGTCAGACAATCAGAAGGATATCATGCAATTTTGACGTAAACTACAAAGCCGGCGTCACATAACGCCGTTGATTAAACGCCCGAGGCTCGCCACATTCATTCACTTCCTACGGACTGTAGATTCAACAAGCTGTAAACATTTCTCAGGCATGCAAATGTCACCGTCGCACGTGTACTACGTATCGCGAGAACTGAGTAATTTGTTGGTTATTTATTGTCGCACTCCCCTAGATGTATTTCGTAAGGCGGTGCGTTTAAATCGTGAAATTATACGGCCCCACGTGGGCGGGATATGACAATGCGCAAACGCATTGTTACACGGTGTGTGTTTCGCTTCAGAGTAGAAGGAAACGGCTCTCAGTTTACACACAATTTAAATCTTATTATATCTCACCTCATCAACTATAAACATACGATCTCTCTCCGAGAATTACTGCAGAAAATAGCACCACGAAAGCAGATACTGAAAGCGCTTTACTACGAACAAATAAATTCCTGAATGTAATCTAATACAATTTCTATTTTATTTCTTCCATTGGATATCAAGTTGGAGTATTTATAGCTTAACAAGAAGCCATTCGGTTCAACCATACGTGATTTACTGTGCCTGAACCAATTTTCACAGTTTATCGTTAGATACATTCCGACAGTCGACTTTTATTGCTTGTAACGGTGGTTAGACAGCACTATTATCAAAATAATAGTCATTAGAGAATAGCATTAAAATAAAACAGGGCAGTACATAAAATGAACTATTACAGTTGGCATTAAGTAATCAGTAACTTGAGTCGAAATCGCCACTTAAACGTAAACCTAATTAATATTTCGAATACTAAAGCCGCACGTGCTTGCTAACTTCCTTATACTTTACAAGGAACTTTTAGTCTTTACGTATATTTTTCTAAAAGCTTTGATTATTGTTTAAACAATTGGAAAGTTTTAAGGCTCCAAAATATGTGTATCTAGTCTTACTTTATCAATTCAGAGGAGCCACACCACTCTTCATCCACACGCCGATACCCAACTTGAACATGTGCCAAGTTTAGTTCGTGTTGCTGCAATTTCTCCATAGACAATGTACGTGATTTGTGTTCTAGATTAACTTTAGCTGCATTATCTCTCTAAATTATTTCTACCATTCCGCTTAACCGTACAATAAAGTCTGAATGGAATGTGTTTTGTTTAAGAAACTTACCTGTTGATTTCAGTATGTCTGGGCCAAAGCAGCGTTTCCAGCATCGTTGCTTATTCCTCATCCTTTGGGAGGCACGGTTACCGTTATACTACTCCACCTAAAACAAAAGAAACCTTGACTTGAGTTACTTCCAAAGTGATAATTAATCAATTAGAGTTTATTAG
Organism: Agrotis ipsilon; assembly: GCA_028554685.1. Classification (NCBI taxonomy): domain Eukaryota; kingdom Metazoa; phylum Arthropoda; class Insecta; order Lepidoptera; family Noctuidae; genus Agrotis; species Agrotis ipsilon. The sequence goes on from CM052965.1 coordinate 12,305,786, forward strand.
CGAAGTAGAAATTTCTCTGTAGGTTTGATTTTGAGTCTTCAATTAGCATTGCACGAGAAGTGGAACACCGTTCCTCATTAGGAGAGCAGAGTGTGGCAAGAGGTAGATGTGAGATAACACATTACGCATGCGCGCGCCATTGTCTTCGCACCCAGATGCCTAGATAATGCCGGCGAAAGCTCACAGTATATGCAATGGTGTAAGACTTCTGATGTCACTCGAGTCGACTCATAATTAATTGACTGTGAGGCTGCTTGATAAACGTTTTTGATTAGGTATTGTTCTGTTGTAAATTATAATTTGGGTTTGACGTGACAGATGTTGGTATTCAACATGAGTGAAAATATGAACACGTTGATATTAAGCACGTTTAACAAATGCATATTGTGTTTGACTTAATTAATCTTAATAAGGTAACTTCAATAACTTAAACTAAGTATTTCAATTTCTCCATATTTTTTGACTTCCGTTATTCTGAATTTAAGTTCGTAAATGCATTATCACATAAAACAGACCTAATTTACCATGCCCTAAACCCTACCAACATTAATTAACAAAAGCATGTGACAATTTCCCATATACTACACCGCTAAATGCAAGTAGCTTAGCAAGCGCACGTGCCAAGCGGTCCGAACACAGCATACCTCACTGAGCTCAGTCCAATAAATACAATTTTGGATATGCATAATGAGTACTGTCCAATGGATAACTATGGTCAATGAGAGCCTTCGGTTAGTAAACGCGGAACTTTCAGAAACTAGGGAAAACAGTGTTATTGTGACTTTAACGGTGTTTTGGAAAGGAATCGCGTATGTAGGAAGCTTTGTGTTCGATCAGATTATTGTGTTAACAAGTGCGATTGTTGATTCCGAATCTGGTAGTTCATTTGTAGGTCAAATAAGGAGAAGTAGATTATTGCGAGATATAACAGATTTGATGTTAGGAATAATGCTAGACTTGTTACTAGTCTAGACAAAGGAGGAGCAGTACAAACTTGTAGAAAGAATGAATCTGGTGTCCCGTTTGGTGACAAAGAATGATAATGAAAAGGCAAGGAACCTCGAACAATTAATAACAAAGCCTGTTACTACGTCAATTACAGACTTAATAGCTGATAAATAATTTAAATTCGTTGGTACCTTAATGGCTGATAAGTTTACTAGTGGTAGAGTAAAGCCTATGCCTAAATAACAGTATTATTATCCTGGTGCCAATTGCAAAGCTAAAATTATTGGCATTTATTACTTAACAGCTCGTAACTGTCGACTAGCATAGTTCTATTTTGAGAAAGAGACGTTGAACCTCGTGGATAACGCCATTATCGTCACGATTCCATCGTAACACGATGTTATCGACCAATGAATGCTGGTTGCCATCAGAGATATAATCTCCAGGCTAATTATTGCTCGATATCTGGCTTTGGATATGTATATCTTCGTTTCATTTGCTGTAGCTGTGGTGAGATTCAGCTGCAGAAGTATATCTTTTTTGGAGCATCCAAGAATATTTTTATGAAACAGATGAAAATCAATGTTTAATTGATAAGTGGATACATTTTTAATGAACTTCAAAAAGGAGGAGGTTATCAATTCGACGGTATGTTTTATTTTTAGGTTTTATAATCTAATCGACCACCCGAAATATTATGACAGACACACGCGCTACTCTTTTCGTATAGCTGTTATAGGTTTTATGATTGTGCCTACTATTTTTAACATTTGAAGGGAACTAAATCGCGGATTAACTCATTAAATAAAAGTGTCAGTCTCTGAAAACAATTGGCGATACACTATCTTCAACTGAGCCACACACTTAATCAAAACAAACAATAAAAGATCGTATTACATCTATCGTTCTCATAATCCCGGTCTTTGTTCCAAGTATTACGGATGTTCTATTTACCGACGGCCAACCAAATGAAGCAAACATAACGGTACCAGGAAAAAGCACTTCAACAAACCATTCTTATCTTATTTTAAAACTAAATAGTTACTTAGCAAAAACGTGCTGGAGATTGTATGAGTTGTTACTAAAGTTGTAGGACAAAAGATATATCAGAGAATGAAAAGCAGTAGGTATATGCAACACGTTTTAAGATGTTGAAGAAGGCAAAACTGTTCGGTGGGTCCTGTCAAAAGTGTCTTATGACAGAGACCTTATCATGAATTTAAAGTTTTTGTGACGTAAACTGGACTCAAAGAAAAAAATTGTTCCTTCTTCGCACACTAGAGGCGCTGTTTCATTTTTCCATGCAATAAATGCAGTAAATACTTAAACAAGTATGCTGTTAATAAAATACTGAAATCTTGTGATAAGGCCTCTGTTCCTTTCGCTTCACACAGGGCGTGAGGACTCATTTGCTGACCACCCAAAAAAAGGTTTTTAGCAGGTATGATTAGAGTAGGCTAGACAAATACGGAGAGAGAAAAACAGTTGTTATCTGCACTAGGAGACGGATCAAAAATAAAAGGATTATACGAACTGTGTTCAACTTATTTGTGCTCCTGGATTTTACTCAAAACTTTTTGATGATGGATAGTTCGTGGTTTGAGGAATCTTATTCAGATAAATATGGTTTCTTAACTAGTTATCAGTTTGTCTGTATGCAGTTTTCATATGTGTGTTGGAGTGTTCTTCTTTCTTTCTTCTTCAGCCTCTTTCGACCATCTCGGTGTAGGCCTCCTTCAACTCTTTCCACTCTTCACGACATCGAGCTCTTTGTAACCAATTTGAGCCCGCAACTCTCTTCACATCATCCTTCCAGCGCATTTGTGGTCTTCCTTGAGGGCGTTTTTCTCCCCATGGCTTCCATTCGAGGAGACGTTTGCACCAAGAGTTTTCTTTTCGGGCAACATGGCCAGCCCAAGCCCACTTCAAGAGTGCCACTCGTTTCGTCACATCTGTAACTCTGCTGCGTTCCCGGAGCCATTAGTTGGTTTTGCGATCGATCAATGTCACTCCTACGAGCTTCCTCTCTACTGCCCTCTGGGCCACCTCCAGCCTTTTTATAGTGTCTTTTGTGAATACCCAGGTTTCGGCACCATAAGTGAGTACTGGCAAGATACATTGATCGAAGATTCTGGCTTTTTGTTCTGCAGATATTTTCATTTTGAAGGCGAAGTCCAGTTTCGAGTATGCTCCCCACATGAGCCTTATCCGTCTGTGAAGCTCGTTGGTTTGATTGTCCTTGCCCATCCTGATTTCCTGCCCCAAGTATATGTACTTCTCTACTTGCTCTATGGTGGTTTGGTTAATGGTGATGTGTGCACTCCTTCCGTCCATGTTCGTCATTATTTGACTGGCCTGTTGGTCTAGTGGTTAGTGACCCTGACTGCTAAGCCGGGGGTCGTGGGTTCGATTCCCACCCAGGACAAATGTTTGTGTGATGAGCATGATCATTTGTTCTGTGTCTGGGTGTAATTTATCTATAATATGTATGTATTTAGAAATATATAAGTATGTTTATCAGTTGTCTAGTACCCATAACACAAGCTCTGCTTAGCTTGGGACTAGATGGCGTTGTGTGATAGTTGTGGAATATTATTATTATTATTATTATTATCTTGGTTTTGTTCAAGTTCATTTCCAAACCAACTTGCAGAGAGACGTCACTCAGCTCCTGAATCATTGTCTGCAATTCCTCAGGATTATCTGTGAGAAGAACAATGTCATCTGCGAACCTGAGGTTACTCAGTCTGAATCCTGCTATATTTAGACCACGGTTTTCCCATGAGAGTTTCTTAAAAATGTCTTCCAGAACAAGGGTGAATAACTTTGGAGACAGTGTATCTCCTTGTCTGACCCCTCTTTTTATTGCAATTGGTTCTGTAGGTTCCGACAGCATTACTTTCATGGTAGCATTGTCATAGATGTTTTTAATTAATCTTGTGTACCGGTGATCTATTCGAGCATTTTGCAGTGACTGAACAACAGCCCACAATTCCACACTATCGAAAGCTTTTTTGTAATCGATAAATGCAATCCACAGAGGCATTTGATATTCTGTTGATTTTTCGATTACAGTTCTCAATGTCAAGATATGATCCATCGTACTGAAGCCGCTCCTGAAGCCAGCTTGCTCAATAGGTTGGTAGAAATCTAACTTGTTGGTAAGGCGGATAGTAATGATCTTAGTTAGTAATTTGTACAGTTGGGGTAACAAACTAATGGGTCGATAGTTGTTAATATCCTTTTTGTTACCTTTTTTGAATAATAAGATGACATTGGAGCACTCCCATTCTTTAGAGACCCTTCCTTCCTCAAGATATTTATTTAAAAGCTTGTTTAGGAACTTGATCACTGCATCTCCACCCTCCTTGACCATTTCGATTATAACGCCGTCTTCTCCAGGAGCTTTATTGTTCTTCATCTTTGTAAGGGCGTATTCAATTTCTGTGTTCGTTATATCTGGCACATCTTCGGAACCAACGTTCATAACAGTTCTGGTAATGTTTGGGGTTGTATTCAAGCTCTTTGATGAATAAAGCTGCCCGTAGAATTCTTCAACCAGTTTCAGTAAGTTGCGTTTTTCTGCTGTTGGATTTCCGTGTTGGTCTATTAATTCTGTAATTTGTTAGTTGCCTATAGAGAGTGCTTTCCTGAACACCTTGGGACCCTTATGCTTCTCGATTATGGATCTAACTATGTGTTCGCGATACTCTTTGATATCTTTTTCAACATGCCTCCTCACTTCTTTACAAAGTAATTTAAACCTGTGAGTTGTATTAAGACCTTGGTTTATTAGCTGTCTTCTTTCCTCCAGTAGCTCTTTGGTTTTATCTTTTAATTTAGGACGGTTGTTTTTTCCCTTAGGAGTTATCTCTGTTGCTACTTCACACAGGGTTCTTTGAAGATGTTGGGTTAGATTATCGATTCCTGAAGTGTCACTGTTTATCTTCAGGAGCTTTTCTTGGACCTTTTGTTGGTAAATATCCCTGTTCACTCTAAGTACGAGGGGGTCTGTTTTAGTTTTATGCCTCTGCATCTTTGAGTACCGCATCAACTTTGCATTTATGGTTACAGACGCTCGAATAAGACGATGATCGCTGCCAGTGTTAAAGCTATTTAGGACACTTACGTCTGTTATGATGTTTTTATGACTACTGAATATGAAGTCTATTTCATTTTTGTACCTTCCCCCTGGAGATAGCCATGTCCATTTCCTTTCTTTTCGCTTTTGGTAGAAGGAGCTCATATGGAATAATTTATGCTGTTCTAAGAAGTTAATAAGCATTTCCCCTCTACAGTTTCTCGATCCAAAACCAAAATCGCCCATGAACCTTTCAGACTCGTCCTCTTTCATTCCAATTTTAGCATTAAAGTCGCCGGTTATTATGGTGTATGTTGTTGGATTCGCTTTCATACATTTTGATATGTCCTCATAAACTGCTTCGACCTCATCATCAGGTGTTGCACTAGTTGGTAGATATGCTTGGATGATCTTTAATGTTATGTGGGTGGTAATTTTTAAGATGACGTATAATACTCTATCGGATACAGAATTTATACATGTTATATTATCTTTGATGTTCTTATTTATTAACAATGCCACACCGTGCTCATGACAGTTTTCTTTCCCTCTGTAGTATAGTAAGTGGCCGGTACGCAGTTTCAGGCAAGCTTCACCAGATCTTCGCACTTCGGACAAGCCAATCACGCTCCACTTAATCTTGTCCAGTTCGTAGAATAACTCTTCTAGACGGTCGTCTGTTCTCAGTGTCCGCACATTGTATGACGCTACAGTGATTCTTGTCGTTTTACTTGTAGATTTATGACAGCCTGATAACTCCCAGAGATTCTTAGCACCCCTGGTTCCACCAGAACCCATGCTGCTGTCTTTGCTAGGTATCGTGGACCCGCTGGGAACTCGGGGCCGTGGCTTATGTCGTCTTTTCATATCGTTGAAGGGTTTAGGCAAGTTAACCCACCCGCTTGCCAAAGGCGTCCTGGTGGGTGAGAAGTAATCCATCTAACTCGGACTGTGGGTGCTAGCTTTGATCTTTAAGTAAGATTCTTCCACTACCAACCCTGAGGTCACACTCCTTCCCTGAGCGTACCTAGATCATTAAGCCGTCAGACGCCTCAAATGATCCCCCCTATCTCTCTCTGTTCGTTGACCCTACGTCCCATGAGGACTATATGTCCTATGGACTATGTTTGTTGGAGTGTTACTGAGTCATAATTCTGTGCCTTCTTACGTTGTCTTTTTAACATGTAAAGGCGTGTCGTTCGTTCATATTTTGTATGGTTATTACAAGTGTTTATTGTGATGTAAGCTCGCTGTCTGTTAGTTACTGTATTCGGTTAATTACTCACGACACGGTTATTAATGAGCGGGATGTTGGGAACTTTTTGGTGAGTACACATAATCAAACTTGCTTCTTTATACGAAGTTTCTTTTTGGAATTCGAGAGAGGTGTCGCCATCTTTGTTTGTCTGTGGATGCTAAAAAGTCTTCGTGTTATGTGGTGGCTTTCCAACGAAGTACTTATGCGAATATAGACCATATTCTCTTGTAATTTTTACGATTATAGATTGTATCGATCAACAAACATCCACGGAATGCAATGATTTCCAGTCTTTTTTGTCTGTAACCATACAATATTCTGCTAGTGTGTTCTTTGTCGATGATGATCGACAAATCGTTTTTGAATGAATGCAATATAGTCGTTAGCGAGCTTAGAATCTTTCGGAGCAACTAGTGATCATTTACACTGTTTTTTTTTTTGTCCAAAATCCTCTAACAGGCACTACCAGTCTTTTAAAAAAAAGCTCAAACAATTGTTTGTATATTAACTTTAAGAGAACTCTGTAAAGAGATAATAAATGACTTAATATTGGGACATTCGATATTCAAAAACTTCGTGAAATATAATACAATAAATCTCTGATTAAGTAACTGCAGCTAAATCTTTAACATCAGCAACGTGTCTACCTGTCTAGTTAAGATCTTTAGAAGTCATTAGGATTAATGGTTTCAGTTTAACTGTGAGTCCGTGACCCCTTGCACTCTCAACACAATTCATTATGATGATTATCACTAAAAAGTACCCAGGTATACCCTACCTACTTTCAAATGACGTTTTGCGATGTTTAAAATTGGAACGGCCCGAAACTGCGCAAGCGCTGACAGACATGTGTGGGGAGGTAGTTTGAATCTGCTCGACCAACAAAATAAAAAGAAATTTGAATTTTATTTAGTCATCTTTAATTAAGTTGATATGATAAATGTGACGTTTAAATTAGCAATCGAATTTAACGATCGTCACTGATCGTGATCATTCATGAATTAGTTTTAATCAGCTATTAATGATTTATTTGTTGATCAATTTCGAACTTTGTTCACGGACATTCAACGTTTTAAATCAGCATGTTTTTTTTTAATAATTATTGCCACAGGCTCAGCCAACCGGATAATAAAACGCTCTAGAAGTATTAAAAGTCACATTTGTGAATAAATTAGTTCACCTTGTTATAATTACTTTTTTAAGTTTATGCCATCCTGTTGGTTCGTTTAAAAATCTTTGAAGCAGCAATTTACTTAATCCCTATCTCGAGCAACAGTCAAGCTCGCGTTCAAAATTACATAATTGATCGATTTGACAGAATAATCGAATAAATGTCGATTAATTACATTCTCGCCTTACGCTTGCAACACTACGCCTTTCGTCTCGTAACTGAATGCTAATGCTTTACTTGTTTTGTTTACAGTAACGGCCGCCATTGTAGTTGAGCAGCGGCAAATTTACGTGCCAACAATTTTGCAAGAACTGACAACCAGTTTTTGTACCACCGATGAAGATATGAGAATGCTAGTACCGAGAATACCGAACTACTTTCGCAACGTGTAACGTAATTAACTCTTTATCAGAGGCTCAGGGTATCACAACCCTTCTATCTGACACCTTAGATTAAGTAGGCAAGTTACAATTGCTCAATTAATTATTTCGAAGTAACTGAGTACCTACAAACGCTTACTGTGAGCCTGTTTCTCTATTGAAGTTTACTACGCACGCCAATTACAATCCATTTTGAACGGCAATTTTAATTAAACTGTTTAACTGTAATAGTATTCATTATTGTTCAACACTGTATAGTTCTTGGAAATTAATCTCGAAATTTCTTAGACAGTGTGCCTACTGATAAATACAAATTATCACACAAGAAATCTTATGCGTGCTCAGGTAATAACAGCTAACTTGAAAACGTCGCGTTTTACACTTTATTCAATCTTTTACGATATTTTTAGCATCACTATGTGAATTAAGTTATAGATGCTATCTATATTTAGCATTGTAAATATAGCGTAAATGAGGTTGAACAGATAATAAAATTACCTAATAACAGCTATAAAACAACGTCACACTGCAACCTTAAACAGGTATTATCAATGATCGCATCGAGAAACGGAATAAAAACGCAACCGACAATTTATAATGAATCGAAAAATAAAAATAAACGATTAAAAATGCAAGAATGTGATTCAATGAACTTGTTCAGACGTCGCGACCTTGGTGGAGCTTGCAAAAAGAAAACAAACGGATTATTTGTGGGCGAGTTCATTTTGCGCATACGTACGGTCGTACGGAATACTTCGGAACTGCGGCCGAAGGTAAGCGGCTTTCCGCACCGGTTTGGTACATTTCGAACGCCTTTTACTTACGATACATGCACGTCAGTGGGCGGGATCCACCGATCCCTACTCTGTGGTCGAGATATTGCCACACTGATTGTTGTTTTGGCCACATTACTGTCTGTTTCGTAACCGTAATACATTTTGTAACCCGACACCTATGGAAGAAGATATTATTCGAGAGAACCACATACAAAGCTTTTTATTTGACATGTATGTTTAACTGAAACATGTACATTAAACGATACAAAGTTTAAATCCACCTAACGAAATGTATCCGAATTGTAACACAACGTAAATTGAATTTGTATTTTAATCTCCCTCGCCGAATACACAACAGTGTATTAATTAATTTTATTATGACATTTATTGAAGCAGTAAGCTTTGAGTTTGTGAATTATTTGATTAATCTAGAGCGAGGATTGAGTTTAGATATGTAATTAAGGGAAAACTGGAACTATAAATCATGGGAGGAAATTGTGAAGCATAAAGTAGCGGTTTAACACCCGTTCTTGAAGAAAATGAAAGTGACCATGTAATAAGGAAGTTCGATTAAACAGAGGCTGTACTTAATGGTTGGGAAGGGCCCTAAATACGATACAACGTCAATTTCCGCTCCTTTGCATGGGCGTACTGTCTCTTGGACATCAACAAACTTTACTGTAAGTGTGAGTGGGACTATAAACAATGACATTTATGTCAATATTGAAATTTATTGATCGAAGATATTGAGTGTGTCCACGAATAAAATGGAATTACGACGTTGTGCGTTCTCCAATATGACGACTACGCAGATGCCCACAGCTACGGGTTTAATAAAGGCACACATACACGTAAAGTTTTCCTTAAAGTAAGAAGGGTAAAACAGTAGTAAATCCTTTTTAAATCCGGCTTGCCATACCATGAATGAAGGAACTGGAACAACCAGTTTCCTTAAGTACAGCTTTTAAACGACAACACGAAGAAGAACAACGTAAGTGGCGATTAACACAATGTGTTTCCTCTTTGGTAACTTCAGTTAAAGCGTGGGGGCACCGCCATGGATATAATAACTCACCAATTCAAGACTTTACCACCAATTGTTCGTCATAAATGGAGCTTGTAATCTCAAGTGTAAAAATGGTCGTATCACACCAATTTCCAAACGTTAACATTTAATTGTTCGACACAAATGGTGGTTGTAATCGTCAGCGTTTAAAATCCATTTAAGTCTTTCCGTGATGTAATGACATGCCGGGATCGTATACGTAGAAAGTTTACGTAAAATCCGCATCCGCGCACAATGCAACAAAAATAAAACGTCTGCCATTTAAGGAGACGGTACGCAATACCGGCTATCGCAGCTCGCAGTCCTTTAAAGTCGCTAAGCCGCTTATGAAATGTGGGTACAGACGTTCCAACTTTTCTCATCGACTTTGCTCATAGCGTTCATTCCGGTGGTCGCTAGGTGGCGCGCCGAACGCGGTTCCCGACGCTCAATGAATTTTTCTTTCATATCATCCTCGAGTTCCGGGTACAGTTTATTGAACACTACGACTAGTATAAATTACTTGTCTCACGCTTCGCAGTCGCCTCGCAAAAACTTTACTGACGTCGATTGGATCCCAGCTTAAAAAAGCAACAACTATTTGGCCGTGTCGGCTGAGGTGTAAAAGATTAATTGCTTTTTTTATAGATTCAATATGTATTATGTAAATATAACCGCGTATCATTAAATTTTTACAAGGAGCCAATAAATCTATCGAATGGTTCATTAGTTCACATTGTCGAACACGTTTGACAACATTAGCATAATTTGCATCAATCAATAGCGTGGACAAAATGATTTATTATACTAGAGATAATCGTTTAAGTGGTACCCAAACATACTTTCAGTCATAAAAGGTATCATCATAAATGTTTCCACATTTTAGCACAAAGTGCGCATTTTAATTAAATTCGGCTTTTATGTGAAATAATCGCTTTGTAACAATGCCTGAATGCATTGTTCGAGAAAATTATGCATAGTACTAAGGCAAAGTGAAATGCGGGTGTAAATAACTACGTCGAGACTAAACTATGAGATACCGCCTAAGCTGAGCTGAAATAAAATATTCAAGACAGCAAAAACACCTCGTAAACACAGTAAAGTGCATAGATTTCCTTTCGATTCATAGAACAACAGTTAACATACAGCTAACGGTTGACCGTGTCCAGTTATGTAAGTACTTACTAGAGCTGCATTTTTGACAGCACGACCTTTCTGTTTCCATGCAATTGCACTAGTTTACAGCCGAGAAAGCTGGCCGCGGGCGACAGGAACTAACCTTTCGCGACCGACCTTTAGCCAATATTAGGTGGCCGACCCCGGCAGTGTTAGATACGTGAAATAAGCTACCATTTCACTGTTGATAACGTTTTGGTCGTGGATAATTTCTATGTAAGAGTAGGCGTGAGCATCGGTCACGTATTGGCCTGAGTTATAACCCGGGAACGAAATAAATCTAGCTTTAGGTCCGTACTTTGGTGTTGAGCACATAGACCGCCCACGCTAAGGATTTACATACGTAATACGCTGTAACTAGGGCCCAACTGTCAATCTATGAGTGTAAAGGTAATGAGGGCTTTTGTACGAGTCTCTTTGATGAAAATTAACCTGGATTTGTTGGGTGCTTTTGGGTGCTGTGTTGTATCAGTATTTTATTACATTACTTTAGAAATTTTGTTTTCAAACTTTTATGACAGTAAAAATTAAAATTGAAGCTAATGGCACTTCAAACTTTACTATTTAAAGTGATTTTTTGAAATATACCATTTATTTCTTTTTTGCTCTTTTTTTGTAGAGATTATTGGGCTGCTAGCTGCTAGATACGAAAAAGCTTTTAAAAGTGATCGAAGATTTGAATTAAAAAAAAATATTCCACGTTACCAGTAAAATCTCATAAATCTATTTTGATCAAGATCCAATGAACCAGTTCTACAATTTTATAAAATCTTTTACTCCATTTTAAAACTGCTCGATTTTATAAAATGTTTAGAACTTGACAGAAACAAGACAACCAATTAAATGATTGCAAAACGAACATTACTTACAATATAAACTTTTCCTCGTAAGAGCGGTCGACCTCAGACCGAATTGAGTTTTTATTAGCGCGAATGAGCGAATATGAAATCTTGAGCGAACTTGAGTCACAATAGAGACATTTTAGCTTTCCCTACACGTTTATACCATATTCCAATCCTTAATTCCAACTGACAATATCCCGACTTAGACAAATATCAACCTCATACTGGAGCAAATTGAGTGGATTTCGGAATGACAAGAACTCTTGAAAAAGTTATAAAAATGTTTGTTCTTGTAGTGCAAACTGAACTTTACATGTGAGCATTGAAGTCGTTTTTCGTCAAAACCAATATTTGGAAACTTAACCACAAACGCATATTACACAGGTTCCTTCACGCATGTTTTCTAATTCGACTCGCAATAAGTATATTTGTGGTCACATTGTCTGTATTTCCGTGTTAATAAAAAAAAGAAATTGTTGGTTCTGTTTAAACTTTTTGCTCATTGGTTGCAATATCGTTGAAAGTGATACCCGCCGCTACGGGTGGTCGAAATGTGTACATATTTATTAAACATTATATAAATGCTGATGGCTCAGTAATCACCAAGACTTGATCGTTTTTAACTGACTGGCAGTTGTAGCGTTAAAATCAGGCGTAACATTTTTTTGACTGGATTTGAAGACGTGGAAATACTTCTGAGTAATCTTTCATTTCGATTACTTGGGTTTGATTTAAAACTCGTTTTTTATTTAGGAGTAATTCACCGCGTTAAGCAATGCCTTTGATAAATTGCGAAAGTCAATGAATAAATCTTTTTGTATTGCAAGAAAAAGCTGCCAGAAACTAGAGTTTAGAAAAGATTTGAATATTCTAAATTCAAACAGAAAATTGTTCAAATCACGTCTCATTCCAATTAAATGTATAAAAAAAACTAAAATTATTTGTAAATGGAAATCTGTATTTGACATAAAATCGTTTGAATGCAAACAATGTTTTTGAAAAAAGAATAAATGTTAGTGCCAATCTGATATTCATTCAAACATTCTAAAAACAAATGAGAATCAGATAGTCTAGAACCAAAAAGATCGATATAAGATTGTAAAACAGTCTGACCGCTTACGCGACAGCTTCAAATAAACTGTCTCAGATTTGCCTACAAATAACATTGGTCCCTGTCGCTCGTTGACTGGTCTTTATTGCAAGTAAGATTTCAATCTTATACTTGAAACAAGTGAAGCCCACGCAGCCATTCCTTGTCTTTAAACGTGTGAACTGTCAAGCAAGTAATAACTTGATGACGGTGTTCATTAGTGACGACAGTTAGGAAGTAAGTTGAAGTACAGCCTCTTGGTACTTTAGCGTTCGTGTCTTATAAATAAACTAAGAAGGTGCTAAGAGATCAAAATGCTTGAGTGAGGAATGTTATCGTGAATGACAAGACGCAGCTTCAGAAAAAGTTTTTTTAAGTTTTTTTTTGTGTGTAGACTGCCAATTTTTTTTTTCGAGAAAAATAAGGCTGTAAAACTCCTCGATAGTCCGTTAAAATGGGATAATCCTTTGACTAGACAAGACAAGTATCTGCTAGGTTTCTGCCTGAGAATAAGTGATAATGCTTTACCGTAGTCTTTTAAACGCTTACTACAAAAAAGTTAAACATCTGTTAAACAGTTTTCTAAAAGATATGTCCGGCATTTGTCGTTGATACCTCGTCCGTTTTGCTGTAACATTTGTTTAAGAAAAGTGTTTAACAGAATATGTTTAACTTTTCGTACTAAGGCTGTATATGTTTTGAGTTGATTTTTACTTCAAAATTATCAACAGCTTTTCATGTGAGGTCCATGCTCTTTATCTTAAAAGCTCTAGGATTTAAGTACCTCCATAAAACAAGCTATTTTACATCCTCTGTTTATTTACGGGTACACCATAACTTATGACGTGTTTCTTTGAAAATAGTGAAGTGAAATAATGCTTTTCAAAGATAGTGGTTTAATGGTTTTAGTGCCATTATGTTGAAGAGTTTACGTGTTGTTTATAAGTACCTTTATTATATTCAATGAAAATTTTAAAATAACTGAGAGGCAAATCCATTGCACAAACCACTGCGCCTAGACCTTGTAAGCATGTTTTGTTTTTTAAAGAGAGAGAAAGAGAAATATTTTTGAGAATACACCCCGATAAAGGAATCAAATTAAATGTGGTTTGACTACGCGGCAGGCCCAGAAGAAGATGGCGGGATGAGCTAGACTCATTTTTAAAGGGTTGGGCTACAACCGCATTAAATCGCGAGATATGGAAGGAGGGAAGGGAGGCCTTCGCCCTGCAGTAGTACAAAGTAGGCTCTTAATAATAATAATTGAAAGTTTGTAATTTTTATCTGATAAATGACTTATAGTTAGGTTAGGTAAGGTTATATTTCGTGTATCCTTTATAAAACGCACCTCTAGCTTCCAATTTGTAAAATATTTGTAAGATAGTTGCGTTTACCGTATTGAGTTTGCATACAAAATCACGTTTGACAGATATTATCGTTCACTTTACACATTTTTGCATCTGTTTTGTATGTGAAGTACTGAATAGCTTTGTGAAATATCCCACACAAGTCGATACTTTATGCCAGTAAGCCTAAAACAAATGTGCGGGAGTAAATTGTTATGGAGAACGATTTGAAAACTAAAAATATGTACTTGGTCCCGCGTGTTATAGTGACTTATTTTTACTTAATTATGGAATCAGGAGTTATTTATCCATGATAAAATGCTATGAAAATAATACGTGTTGGTTTAGATTCAAATCCGCGAGAAAAAAAATCCAGGCTTGGATGCAGGATGCAGCCTCAGAATGCCACCCTCATGTAAACGCATATGTAGAATGCTAAGTTGTATTTTCGATTTATTTTATTTTCAAGCAAGACAAGAAGTATTTATCTCGTATATTCGTGATAAGGCGTGTTCGCATGTACTGCAAAACCATTGCGAGTACTTAAATGGTACCAAATTCATATCCGGTTATATGAAATAATGGGTGTTCAATAAAGACCAGTCTGTAATTGCCTTAAAATATAAACTAGCAGCAAATTATCTAAACTTGGTAACCTAAGTTAAGGGGAACTTATTAAGGCCTCAATTTACCGAGAATGGAGTTGTGTCGTGAGGTCGGGGGTTCGAACTCCGATTGTGGTAAGGCTACATTTAGGTATAATACATTCACAAGTTCGTAGCTAACAGTAAAACTGCTAGATAACAATGTTATTTATTTTGCTATCCTTGTTTGGTTTTACGGAGAATTCTTCATGGAATTTAGGTTAATTTCGATACCTAAATTTGGAATGAAAAATGAGAGAAAATATTGTATAAGACAGTTTATTTTATCAGCTTAGATTTCTTCCTTGAATTACAGATTACCATATAAAGTACTAAAACTTCAAAATAAACAAACATCCCTTCCCGTGATCGACATTTAATCGGGCCATCAATAAAATTCCAGATCAACTTAAAATCTTCCAAAAAAGAATTCTAAGCATCTTGAGTTAAGCTATAAAATTGCGTAGCGAGTATTTAAAATAAACATTATAAGTTTAGGGTATCGTTTACTATCCGACTGTAATGCGACCATAAAGTCGGTTGACGGGGAGGCCCCCCTACTGAGTCGCACGCGCAGTTTTACGACGAGTCTTATGGCCACACACTACGGTAAAAAGTTTTGTACATGCACGAATTACATAATGTTCTCTCTAATGTTTTAATTTAAAGTATATGATAATAACATGGTTGTTGTGACATTGTTATAATGATAATGTATGGTCGTTTATTTTGTTTATTATGTGATTTATATTGTTGTGGTCGGTGCTTGAGTAACCAATGTTGGTTAGAAACTTTGAAAAATTTCTAGGATTTTTCATTGACGTTATTAATAAAATGTCTCTCGTGGTTTAGCAAATAAGAAAAAGTTTTAAGATAACGTTTTTGTTCCTTTATTTTTTTATATCGTTTTAAAACTTTGTGAAGTATCAGTATGTATATCTATATTATGTATGTATTTAGAAATATATAAGTGTGTTTATCAGTTGTCTAGTACCCATAACACAAGCTCTGCTTAGTTTGGGACTAGATGGCGTTGTGAAAAACTGTTGTTGTGGAATATTTATGTAATTTTACAATTAAATTCTGATACTGCATTGGTTGGCATTTTAAGTTTTCACAGACGTCATAATTTGTAAGCTATGTAATTGTAAAATTGGTCTTATCACAAAAATGAAACCGTTTTCAAAAATCTTGAACATCGTATTTTTAAAAGAATTATTTTTCTTCAGTCGAATAATGCAACACATGCAACATTTTAACATTATTACGACTACATTATATCAAAAACCTCCACTGGGATACAAATCATTTCAAACGTCATTAATTCACAATTTGCTCGTCATTATAAATTCTAAATTTTTATACATCAGTCGACCGCAAAAGTGAAATAATTCGATTCATGAATATGCGAAGTAAAACGACGTTAACGAAAACTGAATTAGTTAATGACGGTCGTAGCACCGCGTAGCGCCGTGTAGCGCGTAGGCAACGGAAATGGAACGTTATTAATTTATTATTAAGGCGCTTATTAAAGTAAATAGCATTTGAATTCAAGTAAATGGGAGTTAGATATTGTGAGTCATAGTTTGAATTGTAAACATTTTTGTGTCGACATAAATAGGTATTGAAAAAAATGTTCTATGTTGCGATCTTTTAAAAAGCACAGTATACGTTTTTAGACTGACATAGTCACTACAACTATTGTTTAGATTTAAAACGGAATATATACCATGTTTACGATTTGTTTTGAGTTTCCTATATTTCGGCACTGTTGCAAGCGCTATGATCACGGATGAACTGAAGATATTGCGGGTGGATGTTTATGAGTAGACAAATCGGCCTACCCTCCTTCTCGTTCGTTTTTTGCATTCGACACCACTACTATTGTCACTCACTTAAATAGGAGGTTGGTATATTTCATTTCACGTTAAAGTATGATTTTCTCGATAAAGTTTACAATAACTAGACGAATAAAAAAACAATTTCAAAGACATGCACATCACACATACGTAGTTCGAATCGACCAGCGACGAAGTCACGAGCGACCGAAGAGTTCTTCCTTTGTTAGCTAACGATATCAAGATGTCGGGGATACTTGCGAAAGAATGTGCCAAGTAATTGTTAAACTATGCAAATTACTCCAAGTCCTAACCGTCAGATAAAAAGTTCCACGTTTTGCGCCCTGACTACTGATAAACATGGTAAGTTAATTAAACAAATGTTTTTGTTCAACAAAGCTTAGATATTGATTCTTGGGAATTAAAGCCAGTTGTTTGATCAGCGGTTAAGTTAACCATTTGTTAAAATTCTATACATAATAGGATATTTATTGGACAAATAAATTGAAAATCTATTTAGTCCGGCAGTAATAATATTTAAAAATAATGGACATATATATTTTTTTTTACAGATCTTTTATTATAACTTAACTTTAACTATACAATTTAATTTACAAACTATAAATAAAAACCTACTAATAATATTTACAAGGAAAAATAATAATAAATAAATAAAATAAACGAAAAA
The DNA here is from genome assembly GCA_028554685.1 of Agrotis ipsilon. NCBI lineage: Eukaryota > Metazoa > Arthropoda > Insecta > Lepidoptera > Noctuidae > Agrotis > Agrotis ipsilon. Next base: position 12,323,069 of record CM052965.1, read on the forward strand.
AAAAACATTCATAGGGCGTCGAAGAATACGTCCACATCGCTGTCAACGGGAACAGTGCCCAGAACGCTGGCAGCATTGCTACGTTGTATGGCAATGCTAATTCGTTGGCCAAGGAATAGGCCAGCCTTCTGGTCACCTGAAGAGTCGAAATATTATTATTTTTTGTTTCTTTTTTAAATCAATGAATATAGATAAAACACTTCCAAATTCGGAGTGGGGGCTTGTGACGCCATTATGCTTTTGAAATTGTAACGACGGAGTGGAGTTTTGTGATTTTTAGAAGCGTTGTATCTTCGAAATGTTTTGAGCCTATTATGATTAATGTTTAAAAAATAAAGTTAAAAAAATTAAAACCTACATAAAAAGAGGTATAAAAAGAACGAAACAGCTTAAATGGAAATTCAGATATGCATACATGGTCCGTGGTAACTACCACCGCTCTACGTTGACCATTTTGTATCCTTTGGCTTCACTGTAGTCGGTTAAAAAATGTATAGGATTTTAACAAATCGTTTACTTAACTAGTGATCAAATGACTGTGGGTTAGTGGATTCTTGAATTCCCGGTACTTAACGTGTTTTCGGTACTTACCTGGCTCTTGCTACTCGATCACCTTTACGACATAGGTACCGAATTAAACTGGTCTCACCGGATTATTAAAGTGAGTTACGTAAGTAAATGATGATGAATGGCTTGATAAATAAATCACTTAAGATGAATGCTTACTTGTGAAGTCAACAGCGAAAGTGTGTACAAGAATTGGGTCGAATATATTTGAATGTAATCACTTTCCATTGTTTTGTTATAATAATTATTATGCGTAAGACCCCTGTAGTGTAGTACTCATAACCAGCTGCTACAGCGATGCCGCAGCGCTGAGCCTTAAGAGAATGGCAGTACAGTCATGTGAACGTGGATGAGACGTGATGAAGGAAATATGTATGGATGGCGTTCTGTGGTTTCTGCCTACCCAGTGGGAAAAAGACGTTAGTTTGTATAAGTATGTACGTAAGATTCCCGTTTTCTGAATTTTTATCTTTAAATAATTACTTAGGTTTTCTTCTTGTTTGAAAAGAAGGAAATACTGTATCAGTTAAACAAAAACTCTAGAATTTTTGTATGTATGATTATCACTATCACTTTTGAATATAACAGTACCAACTCCAGTTAAAAGTGGTGCAATGCGTATTAAACCATGGTAGCAATGATATATACGCCACCGACGTCAACAGTCATTAAGAAAATTGGATCAATAGCAATAGTAACCGTGCAATCGGTAACGAGTAGCATAGGTGTCTAATTTTGACATACTTATATACCATAAGCTCCAAGCGTTGGTTGAGTGAATAACAATGAATACTCCTTTCTCCTTAAGTCATAGAAGAGTTAGCCATAACTAGGTTTCAAAATCGCTGTACATCGTAAGAACACGGTGTACAGGGATTTTGAAAATCTGAAAGTGCAACTTTTGATGCTGACTGTACTAGCCAAACTAAAAAAAGTTTTTTTAAGTATAAAAAAAAATCGCTGTAAACGTTTTTCCTGAAATTTTAAACCGGTTTTAAAAAAACATAAATGCTTCGTCATGTCAGCTAATAGCCGTACACTGCTGACCCTATCTTATCGGACATACGATTGGATTAAAAACCGTAATAGAAAATACAAGAAAGACAGCAATAGTAAATCTATCGTCGTCTAAGTCTACCCAACTTTACAGAGGAAACTACCAACAATTTGTTTATTCATTTCAAATCCTCGTCAATTACAACTTGAAACTTTACCGCTCATTTTCTCCTCAGAAAATTTCACTTTCAATACTAGTTACGATTATTTTATAGTCATTTCTTGTTCCAGTTACAGTTCGCGTGATGGTGATGATTCTCCTCACCTGTTCATCATAATTGGAGCGCGACTAAGGTCGTGGCCTCACGAGCGGAGTAACACGTAGGAAATTGAAACCGCACATCTTAATAAACGTTTGTGTTTACGATGTAGACTGTGCCTATAATTTTGGTTCGATGTGTGACATTGAGAATTCAATATTGTTTCATGGTGATTGGAGCGGTAAGTAATTCGATTTTAGGTAAGGTTTTTATTCGTATGTGGAATTAAAAGAAGCTTGTCTGGGCTTACCTACATTGAAAGATAATTAATTTGTTAACTCTACACACCACTTAAAGATCTGAGTTTTTTTGATACGTAAATAAAAATAAAAGGTAACAAGCCTTACATGCAGGTCACGGAACTGTGTCGAGAGAGCACCGCGGCCCTAGAATGCAAAAGACACGTGTGAAAACGGGGTATTAATATTCAGTTAAATATGCCATTCCCTTCCGGTCTATCCTGAACGAGCTTATCTAGCTATACATTTGATGATAAAATACACAAAAAAAACACAACAAGTAAAAATTGGTACTCGAAGGTTCCCAAAGTTCGCGAGACGACCACCATAGGCGCGGGTATGCGGGCAGCGAGTTATCGGTGACTCGCCGTATGATCATGGACCATGCCCGAGTCGACGGCGCGCTGTGTTCCACGCGCGACTTAAGGAGCTGTCAGCAATCTGACGGGGCCCCCTAAGAGTGCCAAAGCATGCCGGTGTCGCGAGACTTTCTCACCTGGTAACCGTAGCCCCAGTACGTAAAGGGCTATTGAAGGTTTACGTTGGATATCAGTCAGTACAAGTCTGACAGTCCCACCATGGGCGGAAAGACTCATTGGATGATTTTACCACCATAAAAAAGTCTCCCAAAGTTCCCCCCTGACATCGTTCTCCTATAAATTGCACCCTAAATAAAACCACACTCATATTTAGTATGTACCATACCTTCAAATGATCAATTATCAGTTACTCACGGCTCACAGCCGCAACTATGATTGCAGCAAGAAATTAATATCACCCACGCTAGCATGACTCATAGGCATGCCTGTGGATCGACAGGGTAATCCATTATCTATAAACTAACTAATGAGTATTGGTGTAAATGTTACTTGTCAACGATATGTGAAATTAAGCAAATATTGGTGACTAGGGTTGTGGGAAATAAACTAGTATTATATTCTACTTTAGGTAGTTTTAACTAGGAATATTTTCAATGAGTAGTGAATATTTAACACTGAGTAAATTGTGGGTAAGTCTTAACTGTTTACAACTCTGCATGATTTTCTTTTTTTTACGTGGTAAAATCATCAAATGAGTCCCTGCCCGGGTTGGGAGGGACTGTCAGACTTGACTGACTAAAATCCACGGTATCCTTCGGTAGCCTTTTGAGTACCGGAGTCACGGTGTACGTATGTTCCGCAACCCCGGCTAGGTTATGGCCCTCTATAGGGGGGCCCCGTCAGCATGATTGTCATGACACCTTTACAAACTTCAGACAGGAAAAAAAACAGGCATAATTATCTTGCTCCTGTGGGCAAAGGATATTAATTAATTGCTGGTACTTTTCGTCCTGTACCTCCTCAAATTACACCCCGCGATATGACTCAGGTCGTGTCGCCTAAAACTTTGACCAGTATTTGTCCACGTACTTGATTGATTTTCATAATAAATTAATCACTGTGAAAGCTTTTTTAAAACAAAGAGTAGACCGCAGCCTACGTGTACTCTTAATTTCAAATTGCAAGATTACGTATCACTTCATCATTTGTCGTGTAAACCACGCCTTACAAGATACAGGTCAACCCTCAAAACGCACGTAACACAGTAAGCTCTATGTAAGTAGTAATTGAAGCTATTTGTAGGGGACATGACATGTTATCCATTACTTAGAGACATGTGAGTGCTTGAGTAATAGATACTTGACACTGATATGTTAACTTAATGATATACATGATAGTGCAATGAGGGGTGCCGATAGTATGCTTCCTTTTGAGGGGAACAATAAAGATACTCTATGAATAAAGTGATAAGTGTCGCGGCCCTGGAAAGCAAAGGGCAAACGAAGGAACAGTGTGATATTTGATGTACGTATGCTTGTGTGTGTGCTTACATTAATGTTTAATGGACCAATTGTTGTTGATCTTTTCTTAGTTCAAGATATGTTGCTACACTTACGCTATTATATTCTTATTCATTTCATCGACATACTTCGTTGAGCTTTATTATCTCACTTTTCAGGTATTCGAATCGTCACTGTTGATTGTGGGCTTTCAGACTAGCAGTCGTTTAGCAATACTCCGGTGGGAATGTACTCAATAAAAAAAAATCCCCCACCCCACGCAAGGGAGTCGTTTGAAATATCCACCCCAATAAAGGGCCAATGAAACTAGTTTTGTAATTTATATTCAATAGGTACAATGTTTTTTTTATAACTGATTAATTTATCTGCAAAAGTAAATTAATAATGCAAACATAAGTAACCCTACTAATAAGCAGTCCAAAAAAGTTTATTGCTCTTTGGCATGTGCTAACGATGCAAAGGCTAGATATGAAATTAATATTGCACTTCAGTACTTATAGCTACATAATCACTTGTACAGTACTTACCAAATACCTCACCTTCGTATTTGTAATTAACAGTATATTATGTACTTATATAGGAAGTTTCAGAGTACTTATACTCAACAATATGTACTCGTGAGTACTTCCTTATTAAGCTCTTTTCATTTTACGTTATTTGAAGGGAACGCATTTTCTGGCTTTCTCACACTTTATATAAAGTGCGAGTTGGATTATTATTTTCGACTTTTTTTTAATTTCATCTAAAATATTGTATAATGCTTTTTGTTATTTCGATGGAGAAATTTTAGAAAAAGTCGAAAATAGGTCAAAATTTTGCTATTTTTTATTATTTTACTCAATCAGGTTCAAACTTTAGATGATTTTATAATATTCTACATATCGTAGTAACACTTAACTGCCAATTTCATTCTCCTTTCGGTTTAGCTCTTGTCTCTGACTACTCTGACTGTATATGAAAATCGTAGATACCAGGGTCGGATTTGCCCTGTAGTCGAGCTGGCGTGTGCCAGCCGGTGTCTCATTCTGCGTGGGGCCTTCACGAGTGTAGCTTGCAGAGTTAGCCACAAGCCAGGTGGTGGATTTAGTTTCGGAGGCTCGTACAGGTCCTTGAACTTATGACCTAAATGTTATCTAGATCCGATTGTTTGTTCAGTAAATTACAGTTAAGAAAAATATTTGAGGAGGTCCAAACAAGTTTAAAAAAAATTTAACGGACCATAAGCCGACAATGACTCGTAGACAGTCACCCGGGCCCTTCTAGCCCAGTCCGACCCTGGTTCAAACCACAGCATACATTTTACAAGAGCTTGGCAACAAACATTAATATTATAAAGTAGCAATTTCTCAGTGAGATTTCATAACCGTAGAATTACACACCAAGCTATACAAAACCAGTTTGTCCTGGCTTCGCTTATTAAGATCTCTTCTCACAATGAAGAGTCAGCTAATACTGGTTTTATAGCATAGCTTGTTATGCAGCAGTGTGTACACACGGCTACACATCAAGCTATATGAAACCAGTATAAGCTGACCGATTATTGTGTGTAAAAATCGTACGAAGCGAGACCAAGACAAACTGGTTTTGTATAGCTTGATGTTTAGTTCTACTAGCCGTGTGTACATATTACGATAATAAGCATATGATATGCACTGCATAGATTATTACACTAGTGTAATATTACATGTAATTTTTACGGTAGTTTGATTACTGAACTTCGTCATTTGTAAATTGATATGAACTTGATTACAGCTGCATGATATTAATCGACATTCCGTATTACTGTTGCGTGTTATGATTATACTTAATGCAGTTTAATTTTTTTTTAATTTTACAGATATTAACTTTCAGCTTCGAAAATGTTTACAACTGAAACCGTTATGAAAATCATGAATAACATCGTGGGACAGAAAGTGTGTTTAATATTTTTGTAATGGCACCTCATACTTAATGTTAACCGTTAACATTAAGTTTTCGACTTTTCAGAGGTGATATCTTTCATACGACAGTCGACAGTCTCAGTTAGATATATGAATTGTATTTTTATACATGCATAGAAGAAAGAAACAACGAAAAAAAAACTTTCAGACTCATAACTAAGTACAGAAAAAAAAATCACACCTACCTATGGAACACAATTATGTATAATTGCCGAAGCCTTTTAAAACTGGGCTTTGCTGACCACAAATCAATAATCATGACCTTGAAGTAACTACCGCCATTATTTTATTCAATCTAAATTACACCAAGATAATAATCAAACATAGTTATTGAATTATTGTGCCATGATTAGGTGCAATAACAATTTAGACCACTGTTGATAATGACCACTGTAATTATATTTTATACGGCAGTCTCATACAATATTGAGTTTTACGATTCATATAAAACAATTACAGGTTTCTAGAGCTATATGTCTTTAAAATGGTATTTATGACTGTTACAATATGACCTGTGTTACTTTGTTGGTAAGCAATTTTTGATATTGCCCATACATTATATGGGCATTGCCAGTGTCTTCGTCCTCGTGAAACTTGTAAAATAATAAAAGACAGATATGATAAGACAGTGGTCAGAAGCGAGTCTAGGGCTTAATAAAACGGGATAAACTGTACCCTATGTATAGTCCGGACTATAACATAGCCCTATCCCAAAAATTAAAATCTCTTGCATAACGTCTAAGGAAATGAGACTGGCTACTCAATTTTTATCATTTGCAATTAAAAATATTTTGTTTTCGCACTTTAATTTAAATAAACTGCGTTAATACGTTACTCACATGGCTTACACGTCTCACATTTAATATTTAAAAATAAAGAGATATGCACAAAACATTTTGTATACCAACGTAAAAAATTGCAAATATTGAGAACAATCGAGTTTTTTATCAATTCTAAAGAAACTTAGGTTTCTCATAAAGCTCATTCAACGAAAAGAAAGAAAATATCTGGAAATTCATATAAATAACAAAGTAATAATGACAAAATGGAAACACGTCACAATATCGTACCGTTAATAACAATGTTCATAAAATACATTCCTCAGAGGCAGCCTCAATTACTTTTGTTCAATATTTTAATGCATGCAATATTTAAAATATTGCCTTGTAAATGTCGGATTTTAAGTACTACCGCTACTCGATACATTGTTATATAAGCGCAAACTTTTATTTATTGGACGTTTTTAATGAGAACTTGAATGATTCAATCAGGATGTTGGTATGCTGCAGATATTTCTATTATGATATTTGTCCGTATGTAACTCGAAAATTGTCGCATAGAAACCAAAATAAACGGTATGTAGGTGTTATTGGCGGTATGTATAAGTGTTATTATAGACTATATCATATCTTAATTTATATAAAGATACTTTTAATATAAATTATTATTAAAGAAACATACTTTTATTATAAGCGAAACGTAATAAACACAAAAAATATAATAGACATGAAAATAACAGTAGCAAATTTTGAATTTCCAAGTTACCGAAATTTCAACAGTCAGCCTTTAGTCCCGAACTTTGTTTCCAAGTACTGGGAAGGTGAATTTTCTCACAAAATAATTACAAAGGAGCGGAAAACGAAAATTATGCAACAGGAAACATTAAGTTTAAGCATTAGTGACCAATATAATGTGTACCAAGACTCGTTTCCTTGTGAATGACGTCTATTTAAAACAGCTGTATATACAATCCAAAAATAAAAATAATGAAATACAATGAAAATAGCGTAAGTACAAAGATTTCTTAAGTAATCTGAATACTTCTAATTCTACTTAATCTTGTGAGTTTTATTAAGGTTCATTAATTTAAAATTGAAATATTATAACGTTGATAAAATATTTCTTTCGAGTTTCGGTTATAGCATTATTTTGGTTTCATACACTATCAGAAGCCCTGGCATAAATTACTACGTACTTGAAGTATTAAGAATTAATTATATGGAAAATCAAAAGCGCATTTATCTACTCCTTATATAAATGACATGGCCGGATTCTGCCCTCAAAACTCATGTACTGTACATTAATAACTATTATATGAAAAAATCTTCTAAAATAAATAAAAAATAGTCGCAACAATTACGTTTCTCTAAAACATGCGAGGAAAATTCCTAAAAAAATAAGTGTTTTTGTATGATTTCCCATTTGATTCATTGCTAGGAAGAGACAATTGCATCGATGTTTGGATACACGCACAAGACAATCAGTGTACCTGTGTAAACTATGCTTGATGGTCATATTAAAATACCTATAAAACGACCGTGACTGCCAGAATTGTGTGTTAATTATTATCTTATCATTAGGATAATTTACCGCTTTTCGAAATGCGCACGTCTTGACGCTACTCACGTAACACTTTATAAATCGATAATATATTTAAAAGTGCGTATCCAAATGTCGTAGAGTTATTTTGACGTGTCTGCGACAATTAAACTTAACAGTCACAAATGTCAAAACTGTGCAGTCTTGCGTTGATCCACGTATTACTGTGTTCGTTACTTTGGATTTTGGATATTTAAACTCGAGCTCACCCTATCGTTCATCGGAGTTTCGTTTACGCTTTTCATGTTTATAGTATTCTGCTGTGTATGTTGGACTTCTTTGTTGAAGGACACCGTGATTTTTAGTCAGTACAAGTCTGACAGTCCCTCCCGATCTGCCCGGGGTGGGAGGACTCGTTTACGGTATTTGGGCTGCGACAGACTCGGAAAAATATGGAGAAACAGAAACATCACAAAAGCCACAAAAGTACGACTCGTCAGGGCACTAGTGTTTCCCATATTTCTCTACGGAGTGGAGTCATGGACACTGAGGGAAAGTGAGCAAAAGAAGATAGACGCTTTGGAAATGTGGTGCTGGAGGAAAATGCTTGGCATATCATGGAACGAATTCCGAACAAATGTTTCCATATTAAAAGCACTCGGCGTCAAACAGCGTCTATCTTCCATCGTTCTGAGTCGTATCCTCACTTACTTCGGACATGTTTCTCGCGGAGGAGACTCGTCTGTGGAACGCCTTGTGGTGCAGGGCAAAGCGAATGGCAACAGAGCTCGAGGAAGATCACCAATGCGCTGGACAGACCAGATCAAGGCCCCTTGAATGGGGGGACCATTCAAGGTACAAGGTACACGAATGTACCACGAAGGCAGCGGTGCGAGAGGAATGGCGGCGAATTGTGAAACGAGATACCACCCCTGATGTGACGACCACGACCACTCTGCCAAGAGTGTAGCGACTGAGAAGAAGAAGGGCTGGGCGAACCACCCAAACAAATATAAAGACATCAGCCTCTTTTCTTGATAATATTTGATGACCTTTGAAGATGAAGAGGAAGATGATGATGACCTTAAAAGTGGATGAAAACATTGAATGTGCTTTTCTGAGTAATTGTAATCATTTTTTTTTCTTAAAAGACGTATAAAACAAGTAGAACTACACTCAATTACATAGTGTTTTATTGTTAATCTAATTCTGTATTTTTTTTTCAAAGTCCCTCTCGAAAAATCATAACATTCAGAAATATCTGTAGGAAACGAAGTTTTCTTCACTGTCGTGGTCTGTTTTGACGACGCACAACATTGAAACTACCATTTCATGTATTTTGTCACCTCCGACTCATTGCTATTCAAAATGTTCAGGCACATTTTTTAGAATCATTATTATGATATCTCTCGCATGTTCTGTGATCATCAAACTTAAACTATTTTAAATACCTACCTGTGAGCTTTATTATGAGGTACTGCACGTCATTGTACATGAATATTTTTTGTCAGGGCAATGCTCCATACAAGTTCCGGCCATGTCTTTTGCTTAAAACTTTAAGGGTTTATACCTCTTCAGTAAGAAAAAAGTAGCCCATGATTGTCTCCAGGATTCCAACAAACACTGTATCAAACTCATGTACTAGAATCATGTAAATACATATATTCAGCGTAAAAGCATGACTAATAAACAAACTCACTTTAGCATTTACGCGTTTTTTCAGCAGAAAAAAATATTTTTCATTTCTCATACTCGGAAAGTAGTGTTTGTTTGATCAGAGCAGCGGGTCGAAAACGATGCTTCCCTCCCTTGGGCGGGAAAGACTCATAGTAATTGCTTCCCTCCCTAGGGCAGGAATGAATTTTAAAAATAGAACTAAAATTGGTTATTTAGTCGGCTATAATTTTTTTTCATAATTAAGAAAAATATCGATTTAAAAAAAAGCTGCTGTCTTGTGAGTGTATACGGCCAATGTGAATAAAAAAAATACCTATTAAAGTGGGATGGCACGCGGCGGTGACGCGGGCGGTGTGTTCCATATTTGAAATTTAAATTAAAAAAGACTATCAAATAGGTACTACTCATGTTATTACTATCAATAAATATTTTAGAAAAACTACTATTTTTTACTTTCCTTATATTTGAAATGAAAAGTAGAGTGTTTAACACGGGTGAAAGTCATCAATTCCCACTCGAACTATAGCCGCCCTCGCTTCGCTCGTGCGTCTAAATACCTCGTATGGGAATTGATTTCTTTCCACCCTTGTATAACAATCTACTATTACACTTTGACTTGCATTTGATCGTTTTTGTTAATCCTTTTCCTGCCAATGAATATAAAAACTTTATGAACAGAAATTGATCAGTGAGGAAATAATGTTAGAGCCTTTTAAAATGGCCGCGGTACTATCAGAGCATAGCCGGAACAAATTAGCACCTCACACGCATTATATTTATCCGACTATCTAATAATGGGATAGCTTGCAGGCAACATTACAGCATTACGTATTTCTTGTATCCTGATTTGTCGATGGTAGATGTTAGGGTCTCTTTAATCATAATTTCTGTGTTGAGGTGGTGGTACTAAGGCTTAAAGATATGCGATAATTTAACAGGATCTTTTGGCACCATAATTTACCAAAATATTAATTAGTATTTGTGATTCGTGTAGAAGTCACTAAATAAAATAATATACTTTAGCTAAAAAAAATGAATCTACACTAATGTTATAAAATTGTAAAAATTTTTTTTTTGGTTAAACTTGCGTCTTAGGATATAGCGTCTTGATTCGAGTTGAAACATTCTTTTTGTGTTGCAAAGCACATTTATCGAGGAAGGCTAATATAAGATAACTTTTTAAACATTAAATAAAACCATGCTTGCAGAAGGCATAATAATGCTCTTAAAAAAAAAAAAACTAGGACATGCGTCCACTACATTACTTCACAACTTTATTTTTAACAAAGCCCTAATTTTGCGTCTCATTCTCACGGAAGGCATTATAATATATTAATAAATTATATTATTTTAAGCACAAACGCGATCCATTACGCGACACAACGGACATTTTCTAAACAAAGGAAGTTTTGCGTGTGTAACAAAAGTTTTAATTAGTCACTGTGACCTAAATTGTTAGACCAGTAACCTGTTTGGTTTAGTTTACTTACAAGTTGCGTGATTTATTTACGGTTTAAATCTGAATATGTTTAATAGTTCATGTTTTTGTTTGGGTGAGACAGCGGCTTGCTTTGTTTGAAGTTCAGTTTAACACCCTTGGGAAATTGCAAATTGCTAAAGTAACCAAACTTGGTAGACAAAATAACTTTTAATTGGATATTTTGTTCGATGGACCAACTTAACACAAAAGCAAACTTGTGTTGAAATCTTTCCATCCGTAATTAATACAATCTGATCACAAAAAGAAGGCATTTAAGTTACCTTGTCTTAAGCCGATGAGGTACTAATTGCGTTGTGATCCAGTTCCATTAATTAAAGAGGATCTTGCAATAAAAATCTGTAAGTAAGCGCCTGAAGCAATGATCCTAAGTTCGCTCTATTAAACCTGTTACCTGCTCAACCGTATCGTAAAACTTTTTATGCGAAATGCCAGTTTCGCATAAACATGACGTTTCATCAGTGAACGTTGACAATTGACATGCGCTATTGCTTCGACGCCATCAATGCACGAGTGTAAAAAGTCTATGATGCGTGCAATGATACGCTCCAGTGGACATTGACCTTAACACAGGGTATCATGTACCGAAAGAAAATTCTTCTAACTGCTATTAACCAAAACGAATTACAAATACTGTTGAAGCTTTTTTTAGCTATTGCAAATAGCTTTCAGGCTCTCGCAAAACTACACAGAGCGGATAGAAGCGGCATCGCTTTAATTTATTTTTCAATTTCTCACAGACGGTTTTTTTCCTTTGCCACAGCGTCTGCAAAGCCTTACAATTTTATTTTTCATTAAGTTTTAAGTTTCTTGGCATCTAAAGATTCTAATTTATTCAACGTCCCTGAAGACAGGAATCACAGTTGGTTTTCTAAAGAAGCTGAGGTATTCAGGGGTCAGTAGTGGCCAAAGATAAGTACCGAAACAGATCGTCACAAAATCATGAAAGCAATTGCGTAAAGAATAAACGTGACAGAGGCTATCTGTAAAAGCGTAGACAATTAAAACCATAGAGTTAATCACGGTTTCATGTATTCGAGGAGGTAAGATAAAAATACGCCATGTTCTAGTTGATATTTAGAATAAATTGGTATAATTATCGCTTACGAGATTCCAGAAGTAGTAATAAGTTGTGTTTAATTGGAGAGGGATCTGATAAGAAATGAAAGTAACGGTCATGTAGTGACATTTAGAAGCGTGTGGAGTGCGCGCGGGCGGCGGTGGCGGCGACGTCGGCGTTCTAACAATTAGCCGTGTCCATCAGTTAAGGCGTAAGGCGATCCGCTTTGACCGCGATAGCTTCGTTACCATAGCGACCGAGGACCACACACGACCGCCAATAAACTTGGACCCTCGTACTGAAATATGCAAATCCAGCCCTTCGGTGGATACGGCATGAATACATTAAATGTTTTGTTTTCTTGTGAAATTAATTAAATTCGCGACGAAGTTGCTCTACGTAATAAGTTTTATGTACTGGTTTTACTGCATTCCAGTTTGCTTTTCTGTCTATGTGTATGGCAAAAAACAAACAATGTCCAATCATGGAAATAAATGGATTTTGTTTTTTTTTTCGGTGTCCAAAAAACTTCGACCTCGCTGCATGGCAAAAAGTTTTGTAAATTATTATTAAAATATAATATCTGTTAAAATAAATGGCTCAAGTTATTGTGTGCTGTTACCGTAAATCTACTTTAAAACGAGTTGCTATTTTAAGCTTTTGTGTGGTTTAAACGGTTTCAGATTTAAAATTAGAAAGAAAAAATGTACCTAACTGTGATGAACTTAAAAAGTTATTTAATACTACTTTGCGATGCGACTTTAGATAAAATGGACTTTATAATAACCACTGAAATAAATCGTCTAGCCTAAAAGTCCGCAAGACAACCTCCGGCCACCGTAGGCGCGGGCATGCGGACAACGAGTAAAGGGCAACTCGCTGTCCGACCATGGACCATGCCCGGGTCGACGGCGCGTCGTGTTCCACGCGCGCCTCATAGAGCTGTCAGCTAAATGACGGGGCCCCCTCTCAGAGGGCCAAAGCCTGCCGGGGTCGCGGGACTTATTTCTATTACCGTGACCCCGGAACATAAAGGGCTACTGAAGGACACCGTGGATTTTAGTCAGTACAAGTCTGACAGTACCTGAGCCCTGTCCCTCCCCTCCTGCCCCATTTGATGATTTTACCACGTAAAAAAAAAAGCCTAAAAGTCTGAATCTAGCTAGAAGCATGATTTGACATGGTGTCCTGTCATCAGAAGGTTTTTGTGGTTCATTTGGAGAACGTCACTCCAACCTCGTTATGGAGGTTCCCTTTTCTCCTCAATGAAACATCAGCGGGATGTGGTGTGGAGATGAGTCATCCACTTCTTCTCCATTTCTTAGCAGAAAAACATGCAGTCACAATAATATCTGCTGGTGATGCCGTGGAGGTAGCGAAGCTTTGAGCCCACATAATATACATAACGTCGTGGCAGCTACACGAAGAGAAGAAGAACATGGTTTGGGAAACGTTTAAAAAAAAACCCTCATATTTCATGGGGATGGGAATTCCCATCGGGCACACGCCTTATCCTTTAATAACGCTGTATTTCCACGTGACAGCGTGGAGAATCACTTTAAGCCCCGCACCCACGATCCATTTCAAGTGGACGACATTTCCGAAGACAATTATCGGTAGTGAGAACGCGATAAATCGTTTTCTTGACCGTTATTTGTGACGTACTATACTGAAACTGTAGCAGTCGGTTTTGGTATGAGACAAGTGATATGGTACAAGGGCAGTGGGAAAAGGATGACAAGTGAGATGGTACATGGATGTTGGGGAAGTTATTTGACGTTACGAGGTGACGGCTGTTTGAAAATGGAATTCCATTTTTGGAATGTGTCTTTTACTAACTGGCTGTTTTTCCGTTACATTTTTTATGCACCTTGCAACGGATAGAACACAATTCACAAAGGAGTTTTTTGTTACAGAGGATTCATAATATGTAACCCCTAAAAATTAACTTAGTCTTGCATTAGTATCAGATATAGTTTTATTCCAATAGTTGAATGAACACAATAAATTTCGGAAAAATAATTATTTTTTGTGGTGATTTAGTATTCCGTTCCTAACTGGTAAAACAACATTCATTGTAAAACAACTTGCTATGTTCTTACTTGCGGCTATTCATATTAAAACTATCGTCCATACTTACTTAACTCCAACTTAAATGCTAAGTTAAGCCTTAATTTGATGCCTAACCTTTCTCAACAACTTGCTATTATGACTAAAACCACAGATTAAATAAGCAAGTATGGCAGCCAAGTTGTTCACTCGACATTAACATTTTTATTCGCGTCTGAATCATCGGGAATAACGTCACGCAACGCGTTGCGCAACTAGTCCCGTAACAATCAATAGCGCGATGAATAATACATGGATTTGTTTGTTCAGTACTCCTTGGACATTATATAGACAGGAGTTATTTAATAACGAGAACCAATATCCCACCTAAATGCCTCGTTATCGAGACATTTATTGGGTACTGACATTAATTGAACTTTATCGATAAAAAGTAAAAAAAAAAAAAAAATGATCACTACCCTTTTTCATCCTAGTAATTTCGTCAAGTGCGTCCTACCACCCACGGCACGACAGGACGGACTGTCAGACTTGTACTGACTAAAATTCATGGTGTTCATTAGTCCCACAGTCTCGCGATTACTACTCTAGTAGGCACCCTATGGTCAAAATTTAAAGTTTGACAAAAAAAAATAGCTTTCTGCACTACAGTAATGAAGCCAGTCAGTCATTCCGTATTCTTCCTCCGAAAAGTTAAACGGATCTTGTCGAGACTCGGAGACAAGTTTTTAGCCCGGAATTACAAGTGGGAAATCCCTACGTGGGCAATGCTTTTGGTGGTACGGTAAGCGCAGTGGCTGAGCATTGGAGTGCTACGCTGCGTGTCGCGGGTTCGATTCCGCACGGAGCAAATATTTATATGATCTAGAAGTATTTGTTCCGGGTCTGGCCGTTGGTTTAAGTGAGTTTGAGTGACACAGAAGAAATTCCCAAGGTGGGAAAAATTTAAAAATAAAATGCCAGTACAACAGCGAGTATGGTATAAAAGGATCAATAAAACCCGCAATTAATGAGACTGCCATGAGCATGTGTACTGAATTACTTACAAGTTAATAAAACCATCATCTACGATGAGTAAATAGATAAAAATCTTAGTTTATATGTGAAATTAACCTTTTTTTACACCGGTAACTATGAAAGTTAAAAATAACTGTCTTGTAGATTCTTCTCAGAACGGAAAGTTAGAAGCGTGGGATCTTAGAGATGATGAGAAGCTAAAGCCTTCTTCTACCTTCCAAACAATTGTTGAATTCCCCCTAGTGCAAGAAAGGATCATCTTTTTAGGAGCCAAGCTCAAAGATCTCGGTCGCGTGGCCGTGGATGTCAGGGAACGCAAAAAGTAACCGAAGGAAAACGGTGTTCTTTTAGTCAGTAGAGTAGAGACTGACAGTCCCTAGGGCCCCTAGGGCGAGAAGACCCATTTGACGATTATACAACCACAAGAAAATTCCTAAAGAACTCCATTTGTTCCTCAAAGCTCCACGACGCTCAAGCCGAGCGGTTGCTTGGTGGTTCAAAAGCCAAATTAAGCTAAGTTTTGGTCCATTTTCTAATATTACATTACTTGGAAATTCCTAGATATACGTACTAGATTCCTCGACGAAAAAAAGACCCCCAACACACAGTAACATAAACCCAACATCAACAACCGTACGTAGTCGTAATCCGAAACCTCCAATTCGGCAAACCGACAGATGTATAAAATTCTCGTCTCCAAATCCAGCACAGTTATGCAACAAAAGCTGTGTTGCAAATGACATTGCCATGTGTGGATGTATGGAGGCATGTGTCGTGCTTGCATGCATGCATGTTGGCATGCTTGCACGTGCGATTCGTCAGTGATGTTTATTGATCGCATTGTTGTGGTTATTTGTTGATAGTAGCTTTGAGTACGGATGATATGTGCAGGTGTGGGTGTGTGTGGCTTAGTAAATGGATCAGAGCTGTTATGATACAAATTGACTTAGGTGCAGAGGTAGAAACGGTTGAGAGATATTTTTGTATGGTCAACTACAGGTACGTAATGGCGAATTTTACTAATACGGTAGGTAAGTAGTTTTTATAATCGTGTAGGTACTTTAAATAAGGCACTTGTTTTGTGGGTGGGTTAATTTAGCATCACTTTCTTTAAGTTGCTAAGAATGTCTCAGGTATTGTGGGGGCGACGACATGCTTTTGTACGTGCGTTCTAAAAACACCCGGATCCGGAAAAAATACATGTACATACTGGATATTTGTTTATTTGTTCCGTGCAGGAATCAAACCCATAACACGCAGCGCAGAAGTAGACTTCGGCCACTGCGCTAACAGTACCGTCTGTCTACCAATACTTTGTAACAGTGGCCAATTTGTTACCGTACCTACTTGTTAAATAAACCTTTTAAAATAACCTCGTGTGAATGACCAACACATTCACTATAATAACATCTAATAACGAAATCAGTATCAAACCTAATAACAGTCCACTGCAAGACAGTATTACAAGCCACACAGCGCCCATACAAGCCATACATCATTCACATAATGACACAGTACTCGTTTAGAACGTAACACGCATCTTTAATTCAAATACACAGTTCGAGACTTCCCTGAGGCATGTTGCAAGTACGCACAGAAGTTTCACTTTGTTCGAAGCGCTACTGTAATACTCGTTGTATCATTACAATAATTTATCATTTATTTATTAGTTGTATTGAGCTTATGATATTTTGGCTAATCTATATACATATAATAAAATAGTAAAAAAGTCATGTATGTCCGGGATAAACTCAAAAAGTACTGGACGGATTTGAATGATTCTTTTTTTGTTGTTTAGGTATTAAGCCTGGGTAAAACATAGGCTATAGTTTATTCTGGAAACTTGAACAGCTGGCGCAGAACCGCAACAGACCAGCTTAACTATAAGAGATACAAAAGTGGTGCAATAGCAAAAATTGTTCCACGTGATGAGCATTTTCTGCTGAGAGAATAAATTTGAAGATCTGGAACAACTGATGTGGAACTTTAACAGCCCAGCTGAACTATAACATCTATAGGAATAACGTCTTAGCAAGAGTTGTTCAGCCTGGTGAGCTCTCTGTGTTGAGATATAAAAATTGAAGATCTGGATCACCTGATGTGGAACACCAAAAGCCCAGCTAAACTATAACATTTATAGGAATGAAGTCTTAGAAAGAGTTGTACAGCCTGATGAGCACTCTCTGTTTACGTATAAAAATTGGAGATCTGGAACACCAAAGCCCAGATAAACTATAATATAAATATAGGAATGACGGAGAAGGAGTTGTTCAGCCTGATAAGCATTATCTATTGATGTATAAAAAATTAAGTTCTGGAACACCTGATGTGGAAATCAAAGCTATCACTAATTTCACTGTATAATTATAAAATCACATAAGCTGGGATTACCAACACGCAGTGAAGGCGGTCGTAGTTTAGGACTGATTTTCAATGACGATGACTTTAGTAATAAAAAAAAATATTCTACTGACCAAACTCCCATTATTTTTTTACCCGTGCTCCTGGAGTTGGGTATCAGACTTTTCAGATCTTCGATTTTGACGACCCCGTTGTCGCTGGCATAAGCAACAAGATCCGCGTACGAAGTCGCGGGCAGAAGCTAGTAATTAACACAGTCACGCTGACATCGTTATAAATTCAAATGATAGTGTTACACCTGAAATTAATAACCTTTCTTAGTTCTTTGCTTGATCCCAATCTTTGTCTGGAAGCAGATGTCAAAATAAAATAATAATAATATATTATTAATTTGGATTTCGTTTGAGATAGAATACTAACTTTGGGCGTTAGTGAGCATGGTAGGTAAATAGTGCTTGACTAGCTTAATTTTAAAGATCTCTTATTATAATTATTTATCAGAAGGTAACTATGAATGGAGGAACTACTTAATCGGGAATGTTTATTTTTATTAAGTATTATGTACAAAAAGACTTAGACGAGACAGGATGGTACTAAAGATCTTGTAAAAACCCTCTTTATCACAATTCTTTATTAACAGAATCTTTATTTATTCGTGTGCCCTTTAATCTTAGCAAGTTAATGTGTGAGTCTTATCTTATCACTCGCCACATTCTCGGACTAAGCCTTGTAGAGAGAAATCTCTTCATCACCATTCTACAGATGTAAGATACTGTGATGATGAATAACCATCAGAGAAATAATTCATTTGAAATCTTACTTAAGATAAATATATTGCTTTACTTATGTAATACAGACACTAGCGGCTAATCCTGACTTCCTGACTTTACACGGGTTAAAAATTTTTGACGTACCTTATAGATTTTCTGAATACGTTCAGAAGTTTCTGAGTTCGTTACGTTTAAATAAAAACCTTGTCCCGTATTAAAAAAAAAGCAAGAAAAAATAGATTCATCCAATTTGGTGCAGTATTTCGTATGTTATGCGTTTACAGACCAACAAAAGAGATTTCTTCGTTTAACTATGTAAAGACGCTGCTCCTCTAAGGGCTTAAATACATACAGTTAGGTAGATTTACAAAATAATAAATAATACAAAACGTGTATTTCATTATTTTTCCGTTGCCTGGGATCCGTGTATCATGTCACTCCGCGGCGCCAGACAGATTACACAACAAAATGTAATATCTCGAACATTTTTTGTTCAAAACGAAAATATAAAGCTTATAGTATCCGCATTTTCTAAGTGGTTCCCTGGCTGCAATCCTGCTTTCCTTACAAGGGCATGCGCATGAGTTATCGGTGCGCGACTATCGTAATAGACTAGGAGTCAGTAACCATATGAATTGCAAGTTCTAAAAGCAAAAGAAAGATATAAGAATGGAAGTTTTATTGTGTGAAAATATTTATAATTTTATAGTTGATTGGAAATTCTGCGGCTAATGCACTGCGAATTAAAAAAAAAA
The DNA here is from genome assembly GCA_028554685.1 of Agrotis ipsilon. NCBI lineage: Eukaryota > Metazoa > Arthropoda > Insecta > Lepidoptera > Noctuidae > Agrotis > Agrotis ipsilon. The sequence continues at coordinate 12,342,495 of CM052965.1, forward strand.
AAAAGATTAATGATAAATTCGACCTTGCCGAGAATGACTGTGATGGCCTAGTATGTAAGGAGTCTGGTTTACTGTATCAGAAAGTAGCAGGTACAAGTCCTACTCACAATCGAGTATTTCATTCCAAAAAAAATTTTTACTGGAAATTCGTGAAAAGCCTTTTAACTAAGATGTCATAAACAATGACATTAGAAGAATGTTCAGATAAGATTTCAAAAATATTGTACCTAATGTTTTTTATCGAAATCGACATAATTTATTGAACTTATGGGTAGGCGGTTTAAAAGAAGGTGACATAAGAAAATCTCCATACTAATCTAAAACGGGAAATTACGTCAGACCCAGATCCATCGGTTTATGGAATGTTACAGGCCTATCAAAAGACTTTGTTTATCTTGAAACAACTACAAAGCTACCGAAATCTTTTAGCTCTCCATAGAATATTGCAAACAAATGCTGTTTGTAATAAATAAATGTACTTACTAAAAACAAGCGATTTTGGTTCCAACTTTGAATACGCGAAAAATTTTCTACCAAATCTGACACTACGAATTTACAATTACCTTCGTAATCAGAATAGAAAAAGTACGAGTATAAGCAAATGAAATCGCGAAAGTTACCACCAGGCAACCATTATTCATTATCTAAGAACTTTCTTCGCCTCCACAATAATTGCGCTGTGCATCAAAATCACTAGGACTGCATGACTCGACTGTAATCAGCGACAACGCCCGTAAATTAATCAGTTGGCAGCTAGCGGTGCATTTGCCACATACGCCTAACTGACGGTGGCTAATTGAACTGAACGAGCCTATCGACCTGGTTGAGTCACTTGAGAGGAAGATGCAGAAGGCGAAAGCCGTTTCCAATACTTAAGACTTTTTGCACAAGAAAATAATAACAAGTTTTTATAGTAAATGTTTTCAAAATTCGAAATGTTTTTGGAATTTTCTCTAATTTGAAATATATAAGAAAGAAAAAAGCACGTTTTTGACAGATATGGACGCAAGACACAGAGTGTATTCTTTTACCTATCTTTGAAGGCTACAAATTTTCAAGAACCATCCGATCTATCCAAACTTTAAAGACGGACGTTGTATTCATTTTATTTAGGACATCAGCCATCACTTTAAATCGCAATTAAGAAACCCAATACGCTCCATTCTAGGCGGGAGGACTCATTTGAGATTTTACCATGTAAAAAAGCGTTGAAAAGGAATTAAAAGAAAACTTCGAAATTTTTAAAACGCAGCGTTTTTTTATGTTTTGGTTTATAGTTATGAGCACAATAAGACATGTCAAAAGTGAACAAGACAATCGTGGTACTTCTCCAGCAATATTTTCAGTGGCTAGACGTTATAAATTAATTTATACGGCGTGGCGGCGCCGGCGCACTCTAACGCTAACTCAGATAATGTCATCTTGAATTATAACGCACATTGTAAAAATGTATTAGCTCGTATACTGTTATTTCTATGAATGCTGCATAGGCTCTCAGACGGTCTCCTAATAGGAATTTATCAATCTGGACAAATCATAACAGTACACTAAGAGCTAGCGGGTTTTTGAATGCAATTTACGGTACCTAGTCCACTAAGGCTATGATTGATGCTCTTTGTAAATATATAAAAGGATAGTAACTGGGATCAGTTAAGAAAAGGATGCAGAGTAACTGCTATTAAACTGTAAATAGACGCCAATTTCTTTCATATTTTAACTATTTATATACCAAAAATTACAGGCAACAACACAAAAAAAACAATAACACAAAGGTACAAATGTACTATTTATCAGCATGGAATTGAAGGAGGTCTTTGGTCAGCAGCAGGACAGTACAGCCTAAGAATAATTAAATTAAAAATCATCATCATTTTTACATTAACTCCTGGTACTGTCCTATTTACTATTTAATTACAAAATAGAGTTGAAAATGGCTTGTCAAAGTCAAACAACACTACTAAACCTAAATTTTCACAATCAGATCTGAAGTAGGTTGATTGAATGGAAATCTGTCATGTTTCACCATGAACCCACGCAACCATAAAAAGATTCATCAGTGGTTAACCAGGCAACCTAACAACCCAGCTAACATCGACACCCAACGCAATCAGTTGTTACTAAGATTGGACAGCTCCGACACTAGATTTTCAAAGTAAATAAGCCGTAGATGGCTTTGTAATCGGAATAATGTGTAAAATACTACCCACGGGCTTAACTACACTGCATTTGCTATTTAGTTTCCTATAGTGTAAACAAAGACATGTCTTTGGGAGAATGTGTTTAATACTTAACAGATAAGGTTCAATTCAAATTTAATCCTTTTCAAAAGTACTCGGCTTTCTGAAAACAACTTAATTTCTAATGAAATAAAGTTGATATTTGTGAATGGAAATTATATCAATGGTGTGGTTTGGATTCTATCGAGCTCATTTACCGTAGGTAATAGAGTAGTTATAGTATAGTAAAAGTCTATCATCTACCGTTTCCTTTACTGTCTTGTGCAAACTTAATCAGTATTTAAATTGAATCAAGATTATTCACAACAAGGTTCTGAAGATATTTTATTACAGGAAAACTAGTAGCGTTAGTTTCGCAATAAAAGTTAAACGGGACTTTACGTATCCATACCTACTTTTTATTGGAGGATACATCTACATATATGTATGTAGTTGTATCTGAATGTAGACGAGTCAAGTAAAGCTGTTTTTAGCTTGACTCTTGCTCTAGAAATATTTTATAGTATGTAACTATGCAGATTTCAATATTATAATGCTCAGTGTCGTGTGTAGTCAAAGATTTCATTGATTAGATGTTCAACGTAGAAATAAACATAACAGTAAATGGGTAAAAGGTCAACAAATAGTTTTTAGTAGGTGTGATGTGATGTACAGAAATATATATTTTTGGATACAAAATGACACTGTCTTATAATATTTATGTCAAACAAAATGTGGGTACATATTTTCAAACATAAAATTTGTCTGCATCTATCATTTTTGGTACACGTACTGTCTCAAATTATTGACGGGTACAATATAGATAAAAATCGTGTTCTAAGGGTTTGATCTAAATAGCCACTAAACCAGTCTAAATTATCAAAGTATTTAAGCATTAACGTCAGAGATAATTATTAAAACATTACACAGTTTTAGTCTGCATTAAAATACAAGAGATAGTTTAATAGTTCATTAAAGTTTGTCCATTAGGCCGTTCCAAACATTGGGCGCAAGTAAGCCCACTGCCTTTTAGCCAACTGTTTACTTTTTATGCAAAATCAATGCTTAAGTATTCATGTAATTGGAACAGATTTGCATGTGCAATGCATTAGTGGACTAGTAGTTGCATTAGACCCAAATATGCAACGACATTCTTATAAGTTATAGTTTTATTTTAATAGGTTCACGAAAGGCTGTGTCTTGAAAATATTTGAAAGGAAATTAGTGAGATAAGATAGGCTATTCCAGTTTTGAAGGCTGTGCCTCTATATCAACATTAACAACATCTTGTCAAGTTTTGATCTTGTTGCTGAAATAGTATGTCGAGTTACATTTAAAAAAGACTAGCTTTTGGAGCTCCAAAACTGGATTTTCAATCCAGAATTCCAATACTCCAAAGTTGTTTAGTGTTAATGTAAACCATTAAATAGGGGAAAAGTAATAAATTATCACTTCAAAATTATGTAAGGTGCGTTAAGGACAGCCAGAGTTACAGATGGTGAAAAATCTTTTGATAATTTGATCCTAAAGTATTTTAGTCTTAAGAATTTTCCTGCGTAGTTACCAAGTACACGGTGGGAGGTTGTCGGCCTCAGAACATGGGAATCCGCACATTTTACGTCTCGGTTCCAAACAAAAATGCCATGGTCAGAAAACGCGCGTAGAATTTTAAGAGGCCGCCGACCAAATGCCGATGAAGTGATACATTTTTTTTAGCCCGGCGACCCATTGTGTCTGGAATTCTGCGACTTATCTGTCGCATCTCTGTGTCGTGAGGGAGACGGTGTGTCTAGCATTAATTAAGCTCATGTGTGGTTCTGTTTGCGAGACATTTTTGATAGATTTAGAAGCTGGAAGTACATCTAGTTTTGCCCATTTATAAAATCCAGACACAATTTTGGTCAAGTCACGAGAAGACCATGCTGATAACTATCTGAGCTGATCCGAAGGCAGTTTCATTTTGATTTATTGGTTTTGAAATCAAAATTTCAGCAGTAAACTCAACTTTGTTCTTAAGACGTAATGGTTCAATATCGATAGCGTTTGAACTATTTAATGTATCAACAGCTTTAGTATTAGTTCACATGGAGAATGACATCAGTCAGAAATCATTTTGCAAAGTCTTCATTAAAACCGTTAATAGCGTTCTGGTGATGATTAGTTTCTGAGATCACACGATGCCTCAGACTAACAGCTAGTTTATAACGAACCCCATATTGGGGTAGCTATGTAGGTATTTTAAAATAGTATGTGCTGAGATATGCAGTCAATTATACAATTATTGGTTCAATACTAAAAATGGGGGTAATGAATAGAGAGGGCTACTTGGCGGCTACACAAAACATACGTTTGCAAGTTGATGGTGTCTACCAGGCCACTACTAAGAAACTGTTCACTTTTAAGTATACCGACATATAGCTAGTTTTTTTTTTGGCGTGTTACAATCATCAAATGTGTCCTTCCACTCCGGGCACGGCGGGAGGGACTGTCAGACTTGTACTGACTAAAATCCACGGTGTCCTTCAATAGCCCTTTATATTCCGGGGTCACAGTGATGGAAATAAAACCCGCGACCCATATAGCTAGTATAGCGGGAAATTTGCGGTGTAGGGTATGTGACACCCCATCGCGTCCTACAAAATATTGAAAGCTACCAGTGCTCATGACCATAACAAAAACTTGTGATCAAATATGAAACGAAGTCGTGATTTCATATAAATTTAGTAATTTATTTATATGACCCAGGGTTATACGTACCCTACGCCATCGTTTATGTATTTTTGTAAATGCGATCAATAAAGGGTTATTAATTTTAGTCTTTTTCAGGCAGTATTATTTCATTTTACATGACCTCATTGCATATTTTTAGACAAAACATTTTTTGTTTAATCAAACAAATGTCTGAACAAAACATATTTATGAATATTATTATGCGTGACTGTCACATTTCCAATACTTTTACTATTTAATCACCCAAAAAGGATTCATAGAATCCATTGACGATAAAATCTGTGACGTCACTTCGAAGTGGAATAAAGGTCATTTCATTATTCATGAGTTGTGACGTCAAAATGTTCATGTATAATGGAACTGCTATGATTCAGCCTTTAATGACGGACTATAGGGCATTTCCACAAAGCGTGCTACCTTAACTAGCTAGGGGGGTATATGAGGCCTCCCACGCAATAGTGACATTTGCCGACCTCTGTAAATCTTAAGGTTAATCATTTTACTTTTATAAGGGTGCTATACACAATATATAATAACGCTTTAATTGGCAATTACCTTGAAAATAATATAATTATTATATTCTTGATCAACGGGTTTGCCTAGTATTCGCAAGCACGATGTTTATATGAGCGTGGAAATAAGAATGCAATTAAAAACAACAACAATAGTTACTAAAAAAAAAAAAACATAAAAATAACAACAAAAACGCTGAGCATTTTCACACTGAAAGATTTGTTACTTAAATCATGTATTTGCTAGACGAATTGAAAGGAGTATCTAGCCTACCCTTCCCATCACTTAATAGGTAAAATTCCGTTATTGTCTTTGACTTAAATACCTCATTTAAATTAAACCGTTTCGAGGAACTTTCGACCTGTCAAGACGCCTGTCAGAAAGTTAGGTTATCTTAGTTATTTATTAGCACTACTTCTTTTCCACAAAAGTTTTGGTTTCGTGGAAGACGCGGCCCTATGACGTCACTTCTAAGGACTGCCCATTGGAATCCAAAGTCAGGGAAAACGGTTGAAGGTGAGTAAGTTCAATGTTGATGAAATATGGAATTATAAAGTTTTTTAGAAATGATCACAGAATGTTTTACTGTATTACTACAAAAAGTTTGCTTTAAAAAATGTGTAACTGCAAAATGAACCTTACTTCCGTTTTGCATTTGACAGTTTATTTAGACAATGTTCAACCGATGTTAAACTTTTTTGACTAAGACGGTCTTTTTACATTACTTGCTCTTGTAATATCTTTTCTTATATTTAGATTTCAAGAGCCTTAGAGCACTTTTTCTGAAAGATTCAGATTGCATAACGTTTATATCACATATCTGAGAATATTATTAGTTAAATTAAAACCACCTAAATATTATATTAATGAATCGTTAACCTGTAAACCCGTTCTATAATTTGCAAAACAAACCGATAACCTGAATGAAATATCTTCTAAAATAATTTAATTTATTAACTAACCTACAATATTCAATTATAAGCTGTCTGATACCAAACTATTGACATGGCATGTCAATTCTCACGAGATTGTATCTGAATTGGGATAACGAAGTAATCAGCGCTGACAATCGGTAGCTGCCAAATCGTTGATTGTTGAAATTATTGGCATAATGGATAAGGGTATGATTGATCTGAAGCTAGAGAAATAATTTTATGTTTCAATTAATGATAAATTTAAATTAAAAGTCACGCAGTAGGTGTCAGAAGACTTGAGTCTTCGCTGAGAGGCCTAGACCACGCTGTCGTGACGACAAAGACGGGTTTATGAAAGATTGACGGAAAAGAAATGCACAGATAAAATAATAATATAATAATTCGACTCTTCAGGTGACCAGAGGGCTAGCCTATGCCTAGGCCAACGAATTAGCAGTGCCATACAACGTGGCAATGCGGCCAGCGTTCTGGGCATTGTTCCCGTTGACAGCGATGTGGACGTATTCTTTGACGCCATATGAATGTTTTCTCTTAATTATTTATTATTATTTTTCCTGAACATATTACTACAGATAAATAATTTCAGATTGTAAGAGAGACGAGGAAGATTGCCTAGCAGTGCAGTGGGATAGTACAGATACAGACGCTAGCACAGCAACCTACCACACGCAAAGGGCTATTGAAGGACACCATGGATTGTAGTCAGTACAAGTCTGACAGTCCTGCTATGCCCTGGGTCGATTCATTTGGAGATTTTACCACGATAAATATTTTGACTCAAGCCACAGTTATTAATATTTTATAAAATTTTCCGGTGATTTGACATTACATGGTGTAGCTTGATTAAGATATTCTAATTTAACATGCTCTTTGATGAAATCTGCATTTTACATAGATAACGCTTTAACAAGTATGTGCCGTTATAAAATGCTTTGATATTTTTTTTATGTCTGCGTATAATGTTTGGACCTGTCCGATTTATATCGTAGTTGTAAGTTATGAAACTACTATGAGTAATGACTGACTACCAACCTTCCGGGAAATAATTACTTTTACCAACGAAAACAAAAGTTACTCAAGGTTGCTATTGACTATTGGTGTGAAAGTCAACGATTTCAACGAAAACCAATATAAGACCTTATGTAATATTCAAATAGGTACTAAATTAATTGTGGATACTATTTGACAAAAAACGTGGTATTATTTTTGACGCAAAAATGAGAAATAATTGGAAATTAATATGAAACCTATATAATTAATATTCAAGTAGGTAGTAGGTACTTAACTAATTTTAGGCAAAAATAAAAAAAAAGCTGAGTACTAATTTTTTAGACTTATTCGTCAACTCGCCTGCAATTAACTCGCTCGCTCGGGCGAGTTGGCACCTTCCGATTTTACCTATTTTTGTTGTCGTCAACTCGCAACTGACCGAAAAATGGTACAGTCATCTATAAAAGTGTTATAATAAATTAATATAGAAACCTACTTTATAGTACGAGGCGCTGTGATTGATGAGATTTGAGTTTGAATATTTGAAAACGTACCCACGATATAGGAGAAATCCCAAGCGTGGGGCAAAGACACCTTGTCAACTATCTGGTATTTTATATTAATTGTATTTTTGTAAAAACAGTGTAAAATACCTGTATACTAAGAAGTACCTTTATTTAATGATTTAAATACCACCTTTTCCTGCAAGCCTAGTACTTTTGTGATAAATAGATTTTGCCCAAAACTTGTATGTTGAGACAGAACTGTTAAGATGAAAAATACCACCTTGATTTTATGCAGTCCTAGTACATTTTTGGGTATTGAGTATTCGCCAAAAGAAATTTTTAGTTTTGAAGACCGTTCGTTGTGCGGCATGAACCTTCAGCATGATTCTGTTCTCCTAGTACTTTTTGTTCTAATTCCTCATTTAATTTCGGCACGAAATCTTCTTCATGATCCTGTTCTACTGGTACTTTCTGATTAGATTTCACATTGAATTCTAACTTATGAAAAAAATCATTATTACATAAGTCTTTGTGCTTATATTTTATTAATGATCTCAAAACAACTCCGCCCCTAAGACGACCCACTGGCCCTCAATTAACCTAATTTACACGTTTAGTGTCATAAAAGTGTGAAGAAGGTTTAATTAAATTAAATGTTAAATTTATAGAAACACTTTTGTAGACGACTGTAAATACGTCAGATTTTCGCTTAGTTGCGAGTTGACGACAACAAAAATAAGTAAAATCGGAAGGTGCCAACTCGCCCGAGCAGGCGAGTTAATTGCAGGCGAGTTGACGAATAAGTCATTTTTTAACGCAAAATTAATAAGAAAGTCAATGTTTCACATGAAACCTTGAACTCTTAACATAACAGGTGAAGTGTAGTATCTATACATAGTCTGTGGTAACAGTGCTAGCTAAGGTGGTTTTTTAGTCTGTGTTTTATAAAAGTAATAAATTCTGTCTGATTAATTAATTCGGCATTTTATTTAAATAAAACATTGGCGACGAGGATGGGATTTAACTTAAGATACAAACCGACATAAAACTTTTCATGACCGTGAAACTTTGCAAACATTGGTACCATACACTTGCTTCAGACTTCCGCATTTAGTAAACACATTTGTTCAGGAAAACGTTACGTATGCCATGTTAACAATGTGTTTACTGTTAAACCACAGAGACAGCGGTTTTAATCATAATAGAATTTTTGTGTTTTTGAAACGTAACTTATGGGTCGCGGGACTATCTCAGCTGGATACAGTGGCCCTGAAACGCAAATTAATGGCAATAAAAGGAACAGGGTGACCTTTAAGTCAGTTACTGACTGAAAGTCTACCCTGTTCCTTCCGTACTGTTATGGACGAGTCTGAGAATCTATTTCGGTCTATCCAGGGCGGGAGGACTGCTTGACGATCTTGCTGACTTGCTAACGTGTGCTAATTATAAGGAAATATTTTCTGAAAACATTTTTTGAGATCATGTTAATCCTAGAAAATAGGATACTGTTTAGAATAATGACAGTACAATAGATAATTACGTATGATTGGAAGAACGAAACCTGCTTGCATTATCCATGGAAACTTACATTGATTTTCAAGAACTTTTAATAATTAGCTCAGTACAGTTCTGACCAAATGACCTTATGGAATTCCATTTATTACCTCCTGTTATATACACGATATACCTAAATCAAACTTGTGACAAAGGGCCAGGAGTTAACCCGTCAACGTCGCGTGATAACTACCACTCGCCCCGAAGGTTACAAAATCATTTCGATGCTATCAAACGCGACCAATAACGTCCAAATTGTAACCGTAACACTTGTAACATAACCTTGAATGTTTACTAAATTAAATGTTACGCGCTGTTTGAGGGTTAAGCTTTTTTGTTTGACAGTGTACAGGTTTGTTTGAGGGGCTAATATTGTCATTAGCGGTTATATATTACAAAATTACTATGTTTTTTTTCTTTTGTAATTTACGTACAAATGTAACCTTTACATGCAAGTTAACAATTCACGTGAATTTACACTGATTAACTAGGTACACATCGTTTGTTTGTGTTTTAATTTTTATTGTTTTATTTTTTTATGTTTTTTTTTTAACTGTTAATAACGTTTCCGATTCTAAGATACCTCAATTCTGTGATTAAGATACTATACACGATGCGATATTTTCTTGGCACAATTTGAGTTGGTTCTTTAAAAACCCAAAATTATTTCTTGAGCATTACTTGAAAGTCGGTCAAAAGTGTTGATAAATCTTTTGTGCCATCCGCAAATTGTTGTTGTTATAAATAGGTTGTTTTTTTTTGCAGTTACAAGTTTTCCAATAGTACTTATTGAAAACGGTGTCCTCAATTGCAAGTCCTTTCCATAAATAATTAAAATGTTTCGTTCTACATCAACCGGTCAATTCAAACGACGTATTCTTTGTTATCGACCGCACTGGGGTCAATGTTTGAATGACTTTACCTATTTTTATACATACATATGCTTGCATGTGTGTGTTACATTATAATGTTTGTTTGAAAACTTCTATACCTCAAGGACACTGTTTTTAGTAATACGTGACGAAATTGACAATAGTTTTGAAGCCTGTTTAGAATTCAGAATTGAATAAAAGCTTCATGTTTTATAGATTTTATTATTTCTTTTATTGTTTGTTCGTAACATTGATTAAATGTAAAAGTAAAGTAGGTGACTCGATGTCCGTTTTAATATTTTTAGGTCATGTTTTGTCTGTTACAAAATTTGTGTCCTTCGAAATTATATTTCTGGCCAATAAAGCTCCTTCATACATGAATACTTTTAATTAAAAAATAAATTATTCCGAATGCAGATAAATCACTCGTAACTATCCAGTCCCACGCCATTTTCCAATAAAGATACGAAAACCAGAGCAAAACTCCAATTTAAGGTCCCAAGCCCAACTAAGAAACATAATTAAGTTGACATCAACATGATGCGTAACAGACTTCACAAAGGCGCCGCAAAATACCGAATGATAAAGACCGATAAATATCGATATACAAAATATTATTCAAATCGAAATTCCTTTGCAATCGATATAGTTACTGCAGACACCGTTATCTAGAACCAGGATCTCGAGACCGGTCGAATTTCTTTAATGAGTCACCGCTAACGATTTTCCGTCAGAACTTAGAACAATTGAACATGAATAATGGAAAACATGGTTTACCTTCGACCCACATCTGGGTGAACGATTAGGTTTATTTGGTCGCCAAAAAACTGGTCAACTGACCATAAGGGAAAATGATTTATCGAATTACGTAAGATAAAATCAAAATTGTATAACCTAACTCGAATCTTGACTAAAAATCTACTTCAGGCATGACCTTTAGCAATGGCTGACGAGGGTATGAATTTTATGACTCACAGGGAGCGATTACCACTAAAAATATCGGTTGAAATCCATCAGACCTGTATCAAGCATTACGTGTCTGGATTTACGACCACTACTGTATTTACAAATACTGTTGCCAAGTACCTTTTTTAGGGTACCCACAGGGTAAAACGGAACCCTTTTAATAAGATTTCGATGTCCATCTGTCTGTTTGTCTATTTGTCCGTCTGTTTTGAACCGTGATAGGTATTAAGACAGTTGAAATTTTGACAAATGTATTTTTGTTGCCGCTATAACAAAAAGTGATAAAAGTAGTATAAAATATACACAAATATATTTAAGCGGTCTCCCATACAACAAACCTGATTTTCTTGCGTATTTTATACATTATGGTACGGAAACACTCACAATACATAATTCCAATATAAAACACAACACACACAATTTATACCCCCGACCTACATGAGATCGACCGATTAATTTCAGTGGTTGCCAAAAAAACAGGGCGAACTGACCATATCGAAATGTTTTATTACGTAAAATCACGTACTTCCTGAGAGTAACTAACTTAGTAGGCCGATCGTTAGAGATTACCTATATTAACTTTATGTTTCTTATACCATGTTTTAGTGTGTATAAATGTAGGTTGGAAACTGACCTAAGGGTGAAGAGGTCAGACGGCGGGTGACCGTAAAAACAGAAGTGATTATAGATGAGTGGATCAGTCGTGTGCTTTGTAATGAGTCTGCCATGTTAGTTTATGGTAGCCTAGATACACATCAGGAACATATCGGTTACTGGCTTTCGAAAGGGTTTTCTCTTTTGTGTATGTCGGAACAATATTTGATTTTAAATGGGTCATAAATATTCCACTGCTGGGGTGGTTCAGTACTTTTCAGAGCATAATTTCCTATAGGTTCTTAGACCAGCCCTCGTTTTATATTGGCAACACCGTCAACGGTCTATCATTAGATAAATTGACAATATTTTCATTTAATCCAGATCGTGTTATGTCGCTTTATCGCCAGTTCAACAAAGCCATTTAACGAGCAATAATTTGAATGCATGAAAACTAACGCATTTATTATATTAATATACATAAAAATGATACCAAGGCCCGCTTGAAAACTGCTCTCATTAAAAAGAATACTATCAAAAACTATTAAGATGGCAATTTGATTAAGTTGAGCCTTGACTTGTCAGTTTGATTGAGAAAAATAATCTTAATTTGATTGCTCTATTTACATAATACATAATCTCATTTGACAAATTGAATGAAGTGAATTTTAAGATTTTTTTTTTTTTGTAATCATATATATGATTGATAAGACTTTAGCATATAATCTGAGTTTTATTGTAATATAATAAAATAGTTAAATCTTTGAGAGTGAACTACAATAGTACCTAAATTATTTTGAAAATAATATGAAAAATCTATCTCTATCAGCCTACCATTTTTGCAATCGCCCACCATACAAATCAAAGGCAAAAAGTCGTTGTATTAAGCCGTTGGTCTCATATTTAGGTCTTGGACAGTCGTAACTGTTAGTCAGAGGCAAAAAGTCTGACAACCATTCTGGAGGTCAGATACACAGTCATTCCATGTAAAATACTGATTTTCAGCTCGACGACTAGACTGGAAGCAAAACCCAAACATAGGGAAAACGTTAAGCAGATGACTATAAAATGCATTAGACGCCACTGCTCATGGCACGAGTAATATAGAATTCATGCACGTGTTAGCATTGACCTTCGAATGATTCAGCTTTGATAGACTGTTTGAGACTTTAATTAATTTAGTTGAAACTTCAATTATTGATTAATGTAGTAATAGGTGTATTGTGAGTTTACTACTATGCTTTTATATCTCTTCAAATACACATAAGGTGAGTGTTTTCAGTTTGAATTAATTGCGTTAAAAAAAGAATTAAGGTATATGAATTACCTTTGTTTGGGTTTGAAAGACTATCAAATGAATCTTCGGAGCCTTGTCTGGAATAGAAAGGACTCATGCTTATACTAACTAAAACTATTCTGTTTTTTCAGTTGTTCTTTGCATTCTAGGACAATGTTAAGACAGTCCCGCAACCCCGGCAACAAAACATCATCAACAAACATCTTACCTGTTTTTCCTGGAAGAGTTAAACCAAGCAGCTGTGTCTTAGTTCATCCATATTTCTCCAGTTAAGTTAAAGTACAACATTTGTTGTTTGAAAGATCAAAGCGTACCAACAGAGATGAAAAATGACTTTGTTTTACACTATGTAAGGATAAATCAATATTACAGTCTCTAATGACCACGTATTCCAAGTATATACTTTGGCTTAGCACAGGCGTCCTTCATAACCAAGAAACTATTACTTACAATACCTACTGTTAGTACCTATACAGGAACCGATAAATAAATTAAACAGGTAATAAAACACTTGAACTAACCGCTCATAGCTTTACCGATACAAAACCAAGTTTAACTCAAGAAAATTGGACAAGTAATTATAAATAATAATATAACTTACTGTTTCTTACAACTGGCTATTCTGATTTATAACTTAAGTAATTAAGAATAAGGAGAAAACTCACTTGAGCAATACTCAATATAATTGACTATTTAAATGGCCTATAACTCGTTCGTAATGGGACGATATCTGCTTTGTTTATATAATCCGCGTAGGCCGAGGTATGCACTCAGGCTGAGGACCTTTTACAATAAATTGAGACACAATAAGCTCTAAATTTAGGAAAACTTGTATGGTGGGCTTAATATTAAAGTGATATGTAAGCTTGAAAGATAAAATTCATATTTTGTGTCAGATATTCATGTTGAATACTGCTATGGTATAGTAAGACAGTTTTGCACCTACACGAGCTGCTGTTTGGTCAGCAAACACCATTTTGTAGTAAATATGTGTATTTATGTATAACTTCATATGGTGGCTTGCATATTTTTTGGCAGTTATACACGACCACAACATGTAATATTTGTTCAATTTGGAAGCTTGGTGCAAATATTTTGCATTTACTTGGAAATATTCAAGAAACTAACTTGTTTTCAATTTAATTTATCCCACAGTAACACGCAACCTACCGTAAATGATGGAGTTCTTAATTAGAAACATAATAAAAATTGCAAAAAGCAGGAAATCATAACGCTTGCGCGGGCGCCGCTTCCTCTCCCATACAAAAGACATCAACGCGTTGCGCAAACGCATTCAGTTGATTAGAAATAACTTTTTTGCTCGTATTCATACGTCTATAACTTCGTGCTAAGCGCTCTTGATTGAATTTTATGAGTCAGATGTAAAGTGAAGAGTAAAGAATTTATTGGCACTAAACATTTTCATGGTTTTGTGTTTACATTGTTGCAGCTGTATTAAACATTTATAGGTTTCGCGATTCGAATTCTTGTTGCGCATTTATTCGTGGTCAGGCGCAGATTGTTATGTGCATTATATGCAAAAAGGTTGCGTAACAATCAGCATTTTATTAGGATTTAGATATTTTGCAAATTGCTCCGCCTCTATTATAGATTTCATACCCTTATTGTCCATTTTCTAGAAAGTCACAAGTGCGCTCAACTTATTTTTGCAATCAACCTTTTATATTTTTTACTATAAGCTGTCCCTGTAAAGAACATAACGATATGATAACTGACTGCAAAAGATAATTTCAGTCAGTCCATTTAAGTAAATAGTACCTTGTCAAAGTTAAACGCGCATCTACTATCGCAATGACAACACCCTCAACTCTAGTATTGCCATAAAAGAAAACACATTTAAACTAATGCGTGCTAACGCCTGCTAGTCGTGAAAGAGCCTTAAGCCAGGAATTGGCAGCACGACGCGCCATTAGGCGCAGCAGTCAGTGTCGCGCCCTAACGAGAGGACGCTATTGTGGCGATAACTAGAGATGGGACGCAATACTCGATAACTAGAGATGGGATGGACTCGATTCCGCAGTCGTTAACAATCGATTTATTTTATCGGATAGACTATTTGCCTCGTTCCATTTTTGTTTTTGTTGATGTCTAATGTGTTTGCCAATGTTTTGCTTTGTTTGAAGTAGATAATGTTTATTGTGGTTTTTAATGGTGTCTTGAGATCCTGGGTTTCGTTGTTAGGTCGAGAAATGTGTAATTGAGTTTACCTATTTTTTGTTGAAGTAGCTTGGAGACGGTGTCAGTGCCCATTAATCTAATTTTGCATAAACATGACTAGAATTTTGTTGATATAATATTGTAGATACTTCACTGCTTAAACCTTCGATGATTGCTTTCAACATAAAATTCAATATTAATGTTGATTTATCTAACCAAGCTAAACTTCTAAAATAAATCCATTTAACTCCAAACTACGTAAGACATATCAATATAAACCGGCCAAACATTGTAAGTACCGCCATTTAAGTAACGATAGTATTACGTTACGTGACGATTGATTCGGTATCATTTCGTATTAACCAGTACTCAGCTGTCAAACCGCCAGGTAGACGAAGACAGAGGGTATAGATTCGGGTCAAATACAGACACGATCTTGGCGTCTTATGACCGGGTTTACAACATCGTGAAAAGATATCTATTACCTTCTATCTGTTTGTTTAGCTTTCTGTTAAAGTATAAACGGGTTTAATACTATCATTATCTTGCAGATTCAATGGAAATACTGTAAAAGTTCTTTGGTTAGTAAGTTAAGGGTTAGAGACCGCAGATACAATACATTTTGGTCAAATCAATATTTGAACCGGTCATTACGACAATTCTTGAAGAAGGGCAATGTCCAGCACCAAACATCTTCCGGTTGAAGAAAAGTCGATAAAACGTATGTTGAACCTTTACAGTACACAATTTTCTTTACACCTAATTAAATGACATTTGGTATAGACTTTTTTTTTTGTAATTCAGCACATCACTAGTGAATTGGACACAGATAAAGAGTGTAGATTGTCCGGGTGTCGGCCACGTTCTCGGCATCTCGTGATTTGCTCTGCGAGATGGCCGGAGGCTAACATATTGCCTTCTATCATTCATTGCTATCAGTTCGTTGCAAGACAGTGGCCCTGGTTGGTTGAAAAGAATAGTATTGGGTAATACCAAACAGTTAGTTTATTGCTCAAGTTTAGCCTGTTCGCGCTCTTTAAGGCTACTGTTCATTCACAGAGTTTTGTAACAGAAATAAATAGTAATTATATCGTTCGGATAAAAAGGGGGGGGTGGGGTTGCTCCGAGTTTTCTTACAAGCATGAACCGTCATTTATGTGATATTTTCCATTGAGAATTTATTTAAATGGTCATAGAATAATTATAACTGCCCAAAAGTCACCCTAAGACACTTGATTTTGACTTTATTCTGGATTCATTATGTTGTTTGGTTCTACTATCAAAAAAGCGGGTTATTGGTATTTGGGGGCATAACTTACAAGTATCGACTAATAACTAAAATTCAGTCGTCCCATCACTATTCTAGTGGGCAAAGATAAAAAGTACTGATATCGGGGTGTCGCACGATCTCCTGATCAGATCACGAGATCGCCATACGCGTCACTATCATAATGTTGATTTTGACTTAGTTACTGAATTCTAAACAAAAACGAATGTTTCGGCGTTGGTTTCTGTTGATTCGGCAAAGGGTTGTACCTGCATGTAGCAAACCCACATTTATGATAGGTGGTGTAGTTACTGCTATGAACCGAATACAAATGCTTACTAACTGGTGCTATTTAATTAAGATCGTAAAATGAAATTTTAATTAAATGTTTGTATTGACAAATAACTTTGTGTTTTGTATAGTTAGTATTTTTGTATGTTTTATATTTTATAAACTTTAACGGTCAATAAAACTATCTTCGGCGCTGTTGCTAGCACTTGCAAGAGTGCAGAAATATCGAAATTATAAAAAAACACGGTAAATATGTGCTGTTTGTTCTAATGTTTGTATAGTCGGAAGTATTGTTATAAAAACAAAGTTTTATTTTATTAATATGTATGTTATTTGTTTAATCTGAATTCAAGATGCGCAAGAGCATGTCTCGAAAAAATCTTCTTATTCCTTCAACATCCAAGTTAAGTGCATAATGTCGTAAGTTCGAAGTCATAGACATTGTAGGCTGTATTCAGGATTAGTCGGCACGTCAGCAGTGATAAGTGGCCGATAATGGCGTGTTTCAATTGCGACAGTGGGCCACGATCGGGCCATCAAATGTGATTGGTCTTGCGTCGAGCATCCCCGTTGGCTTATTGGCTTTAGTTAATCTTGTTTTATGCTTAGTTTGGTGGTAGGTACTTACAAAGCGGAAATGTAGGATTTCTTATAACCTAAAATAACCTAGTTTTATAAAAAAAAGGTAAATAATATTACTTATGGAATCGAATTGATAAATAGAATTAGTTGATAATAAACAATACTTGACTTTTTCGCTTCCGTGAGCTAAACTGCACAGTCGCCAAGCGATTGACTGCGGCTCTATGTATCGTGGGTTCAATTCCCGCGATGTACCAAAAATTTGTATCGAGTTCATTTATGTGTCGTATTTGTTGTGCCTATGTGAGTTTAAATAATTGTCAATGCACCCTCAATACCTACAATAATACAACGTGTTTTAATCCTGCAAACACTACATAGGTACTCGTAGTTAGTGGTCAGTCCAAACACACCTAAGCTCGATTTCTTTAACATTAGGAGACAAGTTAATAAAAGCTTATTGTTTTCCAACTCCATACTCGTCAAAAATAGTGTCAACTATCTAGAGAAAGTTACTTAACAAGACATTCTACCAGTTCAAATTCATTACAACTTCCTTCGCAAATAAAGTCTAGACATAAACATCCATCTATGATTATGTAACAACAATGATACAGAGGTATATTACTCGACATAGAATTCCTATCGCTAAGTAGGTATTATTAGGTTCTAGTTGTTCCCCGTAGTTCATGTCCGCTGCTCGGGTCCTGTTGGCTACGACCAACGTGATGCTATATATATATACGATAAATAACATCTTTCTGCGATAAATAGTCTACCCAACACAAAAATATGTTTTCAATTTGAAAAGGTGAGATTAACATTCAAATAATCAAAATCTAAAGCTTTAAACAAATTAAAACGGTGAAAGATCAAAACAATAATTTTGAAGAAGAAAAATCAAATTAAGAATCGAACCCTGGACCCGGTGTATTGTAAACGTAAAAGCTGCCGTTGATCCCGTAGCGCAAATTATGATTTAAACTAGATTACAATCAAATCGGATAAAATTAACATGATCGATAAATCAAAAATATGAGAAAACTAAAATACACAAAATCGATCTCATTTAGCCGGAGGCTTTTAAAACGCAAAATAAATCATAAAACTGCTAATTTATGGAATTAAAACACATTTACAGAACAATACATTTTGACCCGAAACGTTTATAGAAAATCAAACCCTAATTTAGTAACCTAAAAATTCAAAACGGCTTATAATGTCTTTAAGGTAATAAATTCCATTCTAATACTACGAAAACTTAACGTAAAAAGGTCGTATCTACACTAGTTACTTCATGATCGAGTTCAAACCATTTCAAATTCAAACAAGAAATGTTTGTAACCCGCCCCACAAAAATTCAAATCCAGCACTAAAATATTCAAATTACTCTTTGCTTACTTAAATCTGTGTTTATTTACAAAAGCGACAGACGAGACATAGTTTTAAGTTAAAGAAAGAAAGAAAATACATTTAAGGCAGAACTTAATATACAGATAAGAGGCTTACGTCTATCAACTTAAGATAACTTTATATCAACATTAACTTGACATGCGCAGTGCAAACAGAAAAAACTTGGGCAATAAATGTCTACTTATGGAAATATTAAACTGTTTTGTTTTTAATACAAGCTTTACGACTTAACTAAACTAACAATAAATTGAAAACATACGACTTTTTGCGCTAAAAACTTTCTTACACTAGATAAGTAAAGTATTTCCAAAGTGTACTTACTGTTATCACGCAACAATTACGAAAGCTCCAGTTATCAACGATTATGTAAAAGAGGGCGCGCTCGCGCCTCCGTCCTGCCACTTTCCCTCAACTCCCGCCAAATCCCTGTCACGTCCCCAAGTCACTCAAAGTGCACTCAATCCTCCACATGAAACAGTCAAACACAGTCGATAAACACACCGGTTAAAAAGTTTGTACTAACTATGTTATTTAAGTTCGTGTGTGTATGCGCGCGCCGAGTTGTGGCGGCGCGCGTCCGTTGCGTGACTCTGCCCGTGCCGTACTAGAGTGGCGAGCAGCGAGAACCGGCCACGGCTACCGAGTTGAGGACAACTCGCCGGTCGCCGCCGCCGCCCGCCGGCCTGCAACCCGCCAAGCCTAGCTCGCCCGCTGCCCGCTTACTTCCACACATGAAAACCTACTATAGTACCTATAACCAACCCATTCTTATTGCACGTTTTATCGCAGTGTCGACTTTTTGTAACGACTGGATTATGCGCCTCTAAAACCCTCAGAGTAGACTTTATACTGACGCTAATATCAATTTCGGATGTAAACATCACCACACAAAGAGTCTTTTTATCGAGTGATATAAATTTTATGTCGGGAATGTAGTTTAGGTACCTCGATAAAGTTCGAACTAGAGTATAATTTTGTAAGTTACTGTATAATGGAGTAAACAAATCGAGCGCCTTGCTCAAAGTTTCATCTGAAAGTTAAATAAGGAGTGCTGAAGTTCGATGAGTATTTGAAGATCCGATTCTGAAGTTTACTCGTCGAACAAAGGTCGGCGCTACTGGTTTTAAAACATCTTTTAGTTCTGCGAAAGCTTCACATCGCGTGATGTAGGCACAGGGGTGAACCCTACGCGTCCGCCGACTTGCATGTAATTACTAACAGAAGGAGGTTTGCTTCTTTTCGGGGCCAGCGCGTGACTTATAGCCAACCCTCCACCTTAAAAATGTCATTATAAGGTAATAATGGACACGTAACATAAAGTTCCTTGAAAACAAATCAACAAACCTTACTGCACGATATAAATCTAACCATCAAGATATGAATGATCGCTTCAGAATTATCGCACTGGCGACGTTAAAATTAGCTATTAAGGTGTCATTGGAATGTAATGTAATTAAGACACAAATAAAACATAGTCAATTTTCCGTATCAATGAATATTATAATGTCTACGAAAAAATATTGGATTAAAAATGAAAAATACATTATGTATGCAAATGAAGTCATCTGGTGAGATTATTGAGAGCGCTTAGAAAAACCTATCTTCTTTATTGCGAATGGAAGAATGCAATAAATATAAAGACATAAATAAAGTATTGTGGCAGTGTTGTGGGGCGACTCCACGGGTCGGCTGGCCGACAATGGTTAATCAAAAGGCCGTATCTCATTCCGCGAGACCTTGCCGGGACTGGACGTTACGTTATTTCGATTTCATTTGCGACTTGCGTTCTCGTGCGCGTGGTTTTTTACAACTTGTTGCTGAACGCGCCCACAGGTCATGCCTTGATCCCGGAGCCTTTGTTATTCCTGGAGAAATATGAGGCGAAGTCGGCAGGTACCTTCGAATAAATGGGATTCTTTTGAGGTATATTGAAATATCTCTAGGCGATGCCGAGGAACAGGGAGATTAATTCTCGAATGATGAATGGTAAACGTAAATCTTGTTCGAAATTTACTCCTTGCTAGTTATCGCCTTTGTTTCGTATGTTATTATAATAAATGGAGTAGAATATTTTAGTAACAAGATATCCCTTTTATAGGGGAGTTGTCTAGGAAGAGTTCCGTGTCATCGCTCATTGTTCTGTTGGTCCGTTACTCGGTTAGAATATCTTTTTATTTTCGTAAACAAGCGGGGGAGTATAGAATGGATTTGTTTTCTTTTTGTAACAAAAAGTAATTACCAGTCACGAATCTCGTGGCCAGCGAAGCGGGTGCGCGTCAAGATTAATTGAATTCTTAGGTGTGAAGAGATGAAGTCGAGGGGGCGGACGAGACTCACACTTTTTAGATAAGAAGATGTAAGATAGGAGCGGCAGCGACATTATGTATGATCTGTATGATAACGGTTCAAGTGATGGAGTTTAATGTGGCTTCATTTTATACTTTGAACTTAAAGACTTTTTAAATTACAGTAGAATCCGTTTATTATGACTCCGCTTATAATGACCAACCGCTTATTATGACGTATTACACAGGGAAGTTTGGTTTTCATACAAAACTCTTTACATAAAGTCGGATATAATGACTTCGCATTTAGAGACATTCCGCTTATTATGACCCATTTATAATAAATTGTGTCCAGTTTATGTAGTTACCGACGTGATTATAACACCTTCGACAAGTGTTTGGCAACGTCACGTCGTGATACCCGATGATGTTCGGCGCTATGGTTATTTTGAGTCTCAGTAGGTAATTCAATTATTGACTTAGTTCTTTATTGTCTCTCTATTAAAATAAATACATACTGACAAAGCAGGAGGTTGTTTATTTTGTACAAAATGCTTTGTATGACGTCCGCTTAGAATGACGTGTTTATTATGTCCCCTCGATGTCATAATAAACGGATTCAACTGTATATCATCAGATACGAGTATATTGGAGGTCTTCGTAAACCGTATATGAAACGGTAGCTTAATCGAATGATTGATTGTGTTCAGTGATCAAAGAATAGATTTTTTTTTGGCAGAATCCTTTATAATTTATGTTGATATAAATGGCAACAACAATGCAATTCAAGAGGTCAATTCAATGACTTAACTAAAGCTTCGGTCCGCTAACGATTCTTTGGTCCCAGGTTTGATCTCCAGTTCAAGCTATAGGTTAATTGGACTTTACTAATAGGAATCTCAGTTATTGCCGGAGATTAGAACTGTATCCGATAAATTGCAACAAGCTCTCTGCTCAGTACATATACGAATCACATTGAGCTGGGAACAGACTTCTAACACAACAGACTGCGGGATTTCTCATTGGCCACAATCCGTCCTGTGAAGTAAGGTTTCGTCATTCTGCCGAATGAAAGTGCTTCGTCTGGTCACGGGCGTAGCAAGTGTGTTGTAGGCTTTAGACTGTAAGAAGGACCGTTATTGGCGATCTGTACGTTTACAATGATACGAGTCTCGTCTACTGTTTCGCTTGTTTATTTGTATGAACATTGAGTGTAGATTTATATCGGAGATGTTTCTAGAACATGGCTGTCGTTTCCTGAAGTATTGGACTAATTATATATTTTGTTTCTTGTTCCCATCCATTTTGTAGATTACATTAAGTTACTGAGTCTTGTCTTGGAGGAGTAAGGTTTCACAGTGGATTAATGAGGTGTAAAGCTTGAGATAAACATGTGAGGTTTAACCCAGTTTTCTTGCAAAGCTCTTTAAAGAGCTTTAAGAATAAAGCCCAAGTTAAGTTAAATTTATCCAGGCGCATAACTTTGTGTAATTAATATCATCACCAATCTCTGAAATGGTGAAGGAAGCTAAAGGAAACTGTAATGTCATGGAATTAAAATTTTAAAGTCATTGGACATCTAAAAATATCGGCGCGTGGCGGATTATAATCTAGTCCCTCTCACAAAGAGGAGGCTTATGTCTCAGCAGCTGGACCATTAAAAGACTGGTCATTTATTTATTTAACATAGGTATACTAACAGCTTCTGTATATATAAATTAATAAATATTGTAGAAATTTAAGACTATAAGGCTCATACAGCTGCCAATAACAGGTAAACCAACATTCACATAAATAGGTGGTAACTTAAACTAAATGGTCATGTTTATAATACGTATTTTTTTTTGGTTTAACGACAATATTTATCCAATTATTTAGAAAAAAAAAACTTAATACAGTCAGTCACTAACTACTCATAGCAAGACGGTCTGGACAAAGTAACTCAGCGACAGGGTTGATATAAAAGGTTTGAAATATTATGAAACTAAAATAAAATAAAATAAATGTCGTAAGAAATACTAAACGCTTTGGAAGCAATCACTTTTCTTTACTTCTAAAAATCCGCGTTCGCTTGTAACTCAAACGGAAAACTTATAATGTCCCATCTAAGAGGTCCATCATCACTGTAACCTACGACGCCAGCGCATCTCATAGAATCGTAAAATATATACTTTATCACATATATTTAACGACCAGATTATAATTACATGTCTGAGACTTGAGACAAGCCGATGGGACGTATGCGTAAGCGCATGGGGTATTGCCATAGATTAGATATTGCGTCGAGGAAGTATAGTATTTTAGTCTGATCAATTAAAGATGACGTAATAATATTCTAAGGAATACATTAAATTTAATTCAGGTTAGTTACAGCTTTGATCTTCAGTCTTCAGTTTTTTCAATATTCTGTGTTGGTATATCCATGGAGTATTTGGGGTTAAGGTTCTGAGGCACGGGTATTATACCGCCAACTTCCCTACACCGGGCCGACTCGAGACTCGAAAATTGAGCCCAAGACATCGAGCTCAACAGTCGCTTTTGCGACCACGAGACCAACGGGGCAATTAGATACGTTAGTTAAATTTTGCATTCACTATGCTATGGTAACTAATGCATCTAAGACATACTAGCAATACATCGTAATCTTAAGCAAATACATAACACAGATACAACTTTATCATTCACAAATCATTACTAACGACACTTAACACTTTTTTACGCACTAATGGTTCGCGTGGGTACATAGGGCTTCACATAAAGCATATAAAACCAGTTTATTATGGTCTCGCTTCGTATGATCTTTCCGCACGTTCAGTGGTCTGCTCATGCTGGTTTAGTGTAGCTGTGAGTACCAAAAGGATTAAAATACCGATTATTGATGTCTGCCATTTCTCAATAGCTATGATAAATGAGATCAATCAAATGGAGCGGGCGTTTTTTGCGGAACACGGATAAAAAATGGATCTAGAGTACGTGAAATACCGCTAATGTAATACATAGAAAAGTTTTGATGTTTTGAGTGGGTGTTGGTGTACCTGGTTGTAATGATATTAGTAAGTAACGTGGGATGAAATATATGGACCGTATTATAAACATTCCCAAGCAAAATGTAAGGAAATTAGGTTGGTGAATTTGAAATTAAATTATTACCTACTTAACAATTCATTTGTTAAAAATGATAAATAGTTGCAGAACTTTAACAAGAGACGCACCGTTTAAAAATAAGTCAGCTTAAAATCTGATAAAAATATACTGACTATGAAACAACGTCGCGTGCAAAACCATTATAATCGAAATCACAAAGCATAATCCACAATTTACGTCAAAAATCAACAAATCTACAAAAAAAAAGCCTTGAACACGATTGTGTAATTCTTCAGTTTCCGGCAAAAATTACGCAATATACGTAATCTCTTCATAATCGATTATTTCACTGTTCAAGAGCGTTGCAAGTGAAAAAAATCTATGTCAACCATTTATTGTGCTTACAGATAGTCTCTTCTAGATCCCGCATACAAGGCAACTTAGCGCTCCACACATCAAGTTAATGTTTGTGTGTGAAGCCCCCGCAGTGTCGATCAAACACTAAAGCCGTGGTGATGCTACCAACCTCTAAAAATCTACTTTAGTCTTGAACTTGACTTGAGTTTATTTGATAGAAGATGTTCTATGTATGTGACAGTACAAGGAGAACAAATACACTGACGTGTGGCGGATAGTTAGCTTTTGGTGTGCGGAATCTATAGGAGGTTATCCCTCTGTGTTTGTAGAGTCATATAGAAAATGATCTATAGTTAAAACGATCGGCACATCAAATTAAGTGTTTTGTTATGTCGCTATTGTGGCCCAGATTTTTGATTAAATCGTGATTTAGACGGCAGTGATTATGAATGTAAGTCGGGGATTATAATATTGTGGGTAGATTTTGCAATCAAATTGCTCTGTACATGACATCAATCGTCTAAAGATTAAGGTGCCTACACGAATAAAAAATGTCATTTAGAAATACGTTTTATTGCTTCGACTTATGATCCAATCAATCAACTGGGCCTGTCGTAGTCTTATAAGTGGAATTTACGTTTTCCAAACTAAGTCACAAAAGTTCTTCACTTTGTGAAGCTGTGATTGTTACTGACCACCAATTTTAGAAGAAAGTGTGAAAATTCCAGATGTGGTAAATTAAGCATAACTGTTTTTAATTAGAGTCACAGGAGAGTGGTAACTCAGTGGTGGCTGCTCCAACCTACATATATAAATTAATTTCATCACCACTGCTCTCAAAACGGTGAAAAAATTCGAAGACATATTGTGATATCTACCAACTGGGCGCACTGGGCCCGTGTGATGGATTATAGATTAGGTAACTCCCTCTCACAGAGAAGAGACCTGTGTCCTAGCAGTGGGAACATTTATAAGCTGATGATGATGATTAATATAGAAAACCGAATAGCAACAGATTAGTCCCCAGCCAGCATTTATATGTCTATCAAACGACAATACCACCGAAATGCCAAACGTGGCACGGGGACCAATAAGATCAATCAAATCGTAACAGCCGATCATTCCCGAAAATTTACGAGCTCATATACAGGGTGTAGCATCGACTAAATTTCAATCATGTGCCCGACCCCATAGCGTTGATAGAAACGCGTGTGCCCACGCATAAAATCAGTGGCTGTATATACTTGATTACGGTGAACGAAAGCGTGTAAGTGCAGTGTCAAACGTTACATTACATGTTACAGATACGCGTTACTGTAACTGACGGTTGTGAAATTAGTAAGTAGTTGTTGAATAGGTTTTACTTATTATTACCTAGATATAGTATTTTGCGTGTAGGTATTTTGAAATTCTTTTCTCCCTACCTTAAAAGAAAGAAGCAGAAACCACACAGGATCACTTTGTTGTCGGAATCGGGTCTTTTTCTAAGAAACGCGTTTAGGTATCCAGCTGAAATTAATATCAAATATTGAAGTCTACAGTTTCTTAAAGGAAATAAAAAATCAAGCTTCTATGTTAACACAAATACGGCTGCTATGCCGCATACTTTAACGCTTGCAATGTAATCAAAGCATTATTATAGAGAATTTCGCGTTAACCTTTTTTTTTTCAAGTGATATGGG
The DNA here is from genome assembly GCA_028554685.1 of Agrotis ipsilon. Taxonomy (NCBI): domain Eukaryota; kingdom Metazoa; phylum Arthropoda; class Insecta; order Lepidoptera; family Noctuidae; genus Agrotis; species Agrotis ipsilon. The sequence continues at coordinate 12,368,807 of CM052965.1, forward strand.
TTGCTCTTGACCTTAGTCTAGGTCAGGAATGACTAAGAAAAGGTCGACGATGGAGCGAGCTTACCCAGAAGAAGCCAGTTCACTCTAACTTTCAAGAGATTAGGGTTGTAAGCGTTCGGAAACACAGACGCAGGCAGAGAGTTCCACTCCTTACTGTCCTCATTATAAAAGACGTTTGGGAACGCTTAGTGCAAATTGGTGATAAATTATTTTATTATAGTAATAAGTTCTAAATGTAGGAAATTATAGTTATATTTCAAAAAACAAAATTAAGTTCATCAACTTTCTTTTCGCCTACAATATTATGTACATTTTTCGGAAAAAATAAATTAAACTACGCTCTCTCTGTGTGTCGTCAGACACGCATATGGCGAGTTTTTTGTGATAAGATGAAGATTAGTTTCTGAAACTCGTAAAAAGTCGAGCAGAAAAGAACTCCGAAAATCTAGTAAAAAGGAAAAAAAAAGTAATATAAATCTCAATACAGTACGAAAATTGGATTATCTCTGAAAGATTTTTGATTATTCACTAGACAGGCCAGATGCTTTTTAGCGTGATTAAATAATTAAATGAGTGTTCCCAACCAGGGCAGGGCAGCAGGGGACTGTCAGACTTGTACTGACTTAAACCCACGGTGTCAACCCTTTACGTTCCGGGGTCACAGTAATCCGTTAGTCCCGCGACCCCGGTAGGCTTTGGCCCTCTAAGGGGAGGGGCCGTCATTATGCTGACACTCTTTGAGGCGCGCGGGAAACACAACGCACCGTCGTCCCGGGCATGATCCATGATCGGACAGCGAGCCGCCAGCATGTCCGCGATCGCTGGAGATTGTCCTCAGACGTTGCAGGGTTGTGACGTGGACGCTGTCCTCTCCCTCACGCGTCCCGCCTCCTTAATTGCAAGCATGACTGCTTCGCAACAGGCCGAATATTTTCATAATTTTATAAGAATTGGTGTGAATATTGCAATTAAATTGAGCATTGCGTGATTACTGTAGATAATAAATAACATCTATAATTTGCGAAGAAGCTATTCCATTTTAATGGTTGTTTTTATACTTTTAATTCTGTTTGTGTTATCCATTAACGTTGTAATATAAGCGTCACGCCTTTAAGTTTGTTATTTATGGCTATAGTTTGTCTATCACGGCAAATTGACAGGGGCGAGCTTTATCCCTTCCCGAGGAATGGGATTTTTTTAACCCCTGTCTCTTTTTGTTATTTCAACCTCGTTTCTTAAGGGGCCGAGACTGCCTTTACTGTGTCAATGACCTCCATCTGTCAAATGTCACTTGACAACAACGTTTAGCAAAAAATTACCACATTCAAATTGATTTTTCAAAAATATGAATTTTGTTATTATCTTTATTGTCTTGCTAATGTTATTTTGAAAGCATGCAAGTGTTAAAAATTGGTGCGTGAAGTCACAATATTTCATTTATTTATACTTCACGCTAAAACTATATACCTTAGTTAATAAAATTTTATGAAAAAAAAACTTTTCTAGAAATCGGAGAACACATAAGTATTAAATAAAAAAAGACTTCGAGAAATTCTTCCGTTTTTCGAAGTCGATTAAAAAGAACAGAAAAAAAGTCAGTAAAAAAAAAGAAATTGCGCAGTTATAAAGCCATATTTATTATATTATTATAAATAAATGTCAAACATCTCAAAATAACTTGACGGGCTTATGGTATTTACGCAGAATTGTGAACAACTGACTTTTTCATATAAAAACATGGCGTATATTGTTGCTCCGAAGTGGCGAACAGCCTTGCACTTTGCAGTGTCCGTCCCGATTTCATCTTTGTACCTACTTGAAGTGGTTGTCCAGTCTTCATGGAATTTTGTTATTTTGTATAGTAGTGCCGGAACTTCCTTGTTGATCTATCAGTCGCAAGCGCAGTTATAGAGCGTGATATCTTAGATTCGATGTCTAGGTCTTGCAAAATCGTTATTGGATGTTTCCGTCAGGAATTTCGCAGTAACAGACCCGTATATGTCTAACAATTGTTTAATTACGTTTTCTACATAAAACATTTCAAGTACCAATAAAACCAAACGTCCTACAAACATTTGATTATGTCACACCTTAATTAGTCAGTCATCCATATCCACTCTATCAGCAAGATCCAATAATAATTCCACCATTTGAGAAATCACCATAAAAGCAATGTAATTAATTGCATATCGTTACAAATTACGCGTATGCGGGTCACTACACTACTACGCCTTTCCATATAAAGTCAATCATTAGGCAAGGTCGAATCGCAAAAGGATAAAACATGCGTAATATATGCGCAATCCAATCGCCATTTTCCCATTAGCCTCGTATTCTCCGATCGTCCTTGTCAAATGAAACAAATAAAGGGTTCCCACGCGACTTCACAAATGAATAAAGCTCGTTGTAACCTTTATTATTACGACTGCGATTGGCTATCCACGGCCTCACGATACCATGAATTTATCGCGAGGACTCACTAAGGTCCAGCCATAAACCGATATGCGCTTCTAGGCCAGCCCTATACACAAATTTACGACTATACAAGCTGTTCTTTTTTATTTGTTGGAGAATTTTTTGAATTTGGAATTTATTACTTTTTAATGGCGAGCATCCTTGTAAAAATCCTTATTGAGGTTTGGATTTAAGCGGCGTTAGCGCTTTTGAAGGTTTCCGTGAATGACGATTTGAAAATATTTTTTGGTTCTTGGAAAACTGTTAACATCTTTGTCACGGATATCAAAACATAAATGAATTCTAGAGAGAAAATCTTCCCAGTTGTCCAATAATTTGATGAGTTAAAAGTTTAAAGATTTCGGTCAGCCCATTCGTTCTACAACAAAGACGAACAACTAATCTATAAACGAACCATCACGTCCCAACTTTTTACACCAAATCATCCAAACAAATTAAATCTCAGCAGAAAAAACGTCTCACACCAAAGAATGAAGCGCTTTATCGCTGGACGTTCATTTTGTTCCTTATCCTTGAGATTTTTGGTGCCTAAAGCGAAGTGGGATCCATTAAGATAGGTCAAACGATACGCCTTCGGAATGCCATACTTCTCACTCTTCACTCAAATGGTTCCGTCGAAACGGACTGAGTAGCGGCAAATAGTTCGACGATGATATTTTCTTGATTGCTTTCAATTTCCTTTTGTTTGTATTTTTGGGGATTCTTTTGATTTACTTTGTTTTCGGGATAAATGGTTGAATATCCGGACTGCAGATGAAATTGAATATTCGAAATAATATTCTAGACGAGCATCCTTAATGTTTTTATTTTAAACTTAGTGCTCATGACTAAAAGCTGGCCCACATCGAAATGATAAAAGACAAAAGACGCATAATGAATCAACCAAACTTTCTATCCAATCCGTAGGACGAAATGAAACCCATCCATCGTATGGTATCAAATGAAAAAAGTCAATAAGCTGTCAGCTCACCTGACGATAATCCGTTACAATTGACGCCTTCGACGGACAGCCGAAGGGCACTAAAGCATTGACCTTGTAGAATGAGACTGGCCCACCTACGCATCTCTGGAACACATCAACAACAACCAGATATCTTGAAGCATTCTCCGTCACTTTACCACCGACACCGGTCCGATTAAACACATCCCACATTACGAACAATCCGAAATAACTTAGAATAAAAAAATCCAGACCACTTTGTCGGCACTTTTATTACAGGTTTTGCAAGCGGCATCTTACGAAACATTTTTATCTAATAACAAATCAGCGGTCCCCTATAAAGGATTTATTTTACCTGTCTAGTTTAGTGCACAAACATGAAGTTCATACAAATTCCGTCTTAGCCATAAGCGGGCGCATTATATTACATGTTACACATTAAAACACAACAAATTCTTCCTTATTCTGTCTACACACGAACAGTTACTTCGTCGTAACGATCCATTAAATTATTATTATCGGGACAAGTAAAGCCATGAGCATATTGTTTTCCCGTATCAATTTCTACTTTAACTACATTTCCTTGTTTATCAAAAACTAGAATCTTAATAACATAAAAAACTTTGTCAACGACCATTACAGGGAACTTTAGACAACTTTAGAGTACCGTTTCAACGCTTTTAAGACAACTTAGTAACAATTTAGAGTGAAGTAAAACGAGCTTTTACCTCCCTCTCGTCTAACCGTCAGTCGTGTTGGGTAAATCACCACTTTGGGGTAATATTTATAGTGGTGTATATTACTCGTCTTCAAAATTTATGGGACGTATTACGGTGTCATTACGACGTCGATGCGTCGAGGGGTAACTGCCTCGTTCTGTCACTTTATTAAACTAACTGTTGCCAGTGACTTCGGCAACATGTTCTTATACAATTATCCTACGGGAACGTAATGCCGGGATACGAAGTATCTTAAGTACCAATCAAGGTTCTGAACTAAAGTGTACCAAATTTTTATCGAGATCCGTTCAACAGTTTTGGCATGAGTCACATACATACATTCATCCATCCATAGTAAGGATTCAAGAGCAATAATGTTTGCTAGAGGAACGCCCGAGACAAGGTTCATCTGAATATTTTAAATATACGAGCGACGCGTGGTTGACCGGTTATGCCAATATCTCAATTTGCGGTCGAAGATGCGGTGAAGCCTCGCTGATGCAACAAACTGATGAACGCAACAGATCAATAATGTCGGACGTGACTTATAATCGGTTCTGTTATGTTTAAAAGATAAAATATGAAGGTTTATGAGAGGTCTTTGAACTAGCGTTTATAATAGCATTGACATTGCATCGGAATTTTAATATGATGAGATATTATTAGAAGATGTATGGTGACTCTAAAAACGCAATCGATGTTCAATAAATCGAGTTCGGTAATGGTAGTATTAAACGTAACGTATGTTATTTTTTCCCGGGAGAAGATCAATACCGAGGTCTTATATGAATAGGTATCATGTTACGTATATTTCGTAGAGATTACAATAGACTAGATAGACGGAAATGTCTATAACAATATTTCGTACGATTATTCTGTCACTTATAAAGGTAAGAGTCATCATGAGAACACATTATTAGCCTGTTTAAAGTTCACTGAGTACTCAATATTGAGACTCAAAATATATGTAATAAACGGTCAAACACGTACTTTGTTTAGAATTGCAATAGAATTGAATTAGCCACAAATGGTATAAAAAATGGTGAAATGTGAACTAGTAAACTTCTGGAACATTCTTTTAGTCGTCTTTTGAAACCGTCGTGTCGTTAAATGGAATAACAATAACAGAAAACAAAAAAAACTATATTGAATGGACAGAATGGACATAAGCTACCAAAAAGCTTAAGCAGTAAAGCAGATGTTGAAGATGATGATAACGACGTGTCCTGTTGAAAGTCTACGTAAAAATATGAGTGGCTTTGAAAGCAATTGCCACTTAACAGAAACCTCTGGTACAGGAACGCATTTAATAAGCACATTACAACACTACGAACATAATTTTTAATTACCATCAGTAATTCCTCAGCGTATATCAATCTTTTACAATAAACGTATAATAAATATCATACAAAGAACATAAACAATTTCCTATCGTATTTAAATAACCAAACAGCCAGTAGCGATTCCAAGTACAGATAAGCCACAAACATTAATTCTTCAAGAGACATCTTCACACATTTATTTAAAAAACCATTAAATAAAACAAATCGTCACTTAACATTCAAAATACTTTCAATATATCGAATACAAATTGTTCTAAGTAAATCTAAATTAAATTCCGGACAATCTTGGCGAAGTATCATAGCCTCATAGGCAGTATGGGGTAGGGTTACCAGTTCAAATTTGAAAAGACCTGGTATGCAAAAATGTTTAGGCCTATTCATACCACTTTTTGCGAGTTACCTACTATATTTCAAGAGTAAGCTATCTAAGAATGGGTCTGGACTGTCTCACCTGGTAACCGCGGCCCTGGTACATAAAGGGCTATTGAAGAATCACCGTGGATTTTAGTCAGTACAAGTCTGACAGTGCAGACTTATTTGATGATTTTAAAACCATCTAAGAATGGGTCCAGAATCAATCCCATCCCATCCAATTTTCTTTAATTTTAATATTCGACGTTCAAAAGTACCTTTTCGATGACCCACAGTCTAATCAGTCATTTTCGATAGTCACTTGCCTTTATCTCAAAAATGGTTATGCTATCAAATCCGATCAACGAGAAGCCAGGACTAAGTCAAAAAAATCTTGAAATGTCCTCATATATGGTAACCCTAATCCGAGGTCTTGTTATCTCTAAGCAACTAGTTGCAGTCGTTTACAAATGTGAGAAGTCACGCGACGAGTCAGCAACCCGACCAACAACCAACAACAGTAGCCTGTTGTGTTGTAGTGCTGTTGTTTCCTCGTAATTTATTGTTGTGGTGTTGATCGCAGGAATAATAAGGAGTACGGACAACGGGGGCAAGAATTGGTTCGGTTCCTTTATCGAAGAACGAATCGTAGTAACATTGTTGTATTACCTCGAACCAGAGTCCTGTAATGTTTGCTTTATTTAATTCTGCCACCAAAATTGCTGTTTGAAAGGGATTCTAAAATCTCGTAAAACTTGAAGATTTTTGGAAAAATGTTTAGCCAGGATTTGAATGAAAAGACCGTAGTAGTAGCACGTAAATTCGCAAAATTTACGTGCTACTCCTACGTATTCAAGTCTACTAATTGTTTTAGTAAGTACCAGTAGTAACCATCTCCTGTTAAAACAATTAGTAGATAGACAAAATGTGTGATCTTCTTTTACTCCTATTCTTGTCGCGTTAACCAATTGGTTTTGGAGAAGATAATGCTTTAAAAAAAAACACGGTGTCCTTCAATAGCTTCTTTGCATAAAAACATCCTCGAGACTGTCAACCGAAAATATTCCATAGAGAATGGTGGCAGTGCCATATCGTATAGCAACGCTTAGCCTCTGGCCTGGCCAAGGTAAAAGCCAGCCCATGGGACTCATCAATTTTAAATTCTAAGCAAAATTACATAAGTACTAATTTCATTTTACCATATAAGGTAAGGTTATGGCATTCCCTATCGGCAAGGTATTAATATACCGGTTATTATTAGTCATTCAATTGATATGAGACTTTCACTATCGACTTTATTGATTGTCATTGGATTTATAACGCCCACACTGCATAGGAGGATCGCTAATGTTGTTGTAAATTGTCAGTTGCACTACAGTAGGTGTATGTAAGTATGTATTTCAAAATATATGTACTGTACTTGAGAATATTATTATGATGATACTAGGTATATAAAACATTGTGTTAACGTTTTTGTAATTCGCTAAGTTTGATTTGAAGGTGAAATTATTCAAGCATTTCAAGGCAAAATACAAATTAATTTTGGACATTGTGTGTTATAAGTGAGTGGGAATTTTCTCATCGTCCATAGAAAAGAAGATCGTAAGTCTGGTCTTGAATCTTTGAGGGGTAACTCACTGCCTCATGCCGATGAATCCTTGTCAGTCTGTGGTATTTGGGTGGCGTTGAAATTAAATTGAATTGTATTTTTCTGAAAATAGTATGTTGATATCATATTTACACGTCCTACATAACATTTTAAACTAATGCTAGATGGGGTCGATATTTCCTATCAGACTACTCTAAGAAGAAACTCAGGGAACAAAGTCTGTTTTAAAGAATTTGCAATATTATATTTCATTTTACACGTTGGTCTTGGGGTCACTTTATCAAAATTGTAATGTCGATTGCGATAAATCGAATATTCAAGTAGGTAGTAATGTGATTGAAGAAATAAAACAGATAATGGATAAATAATAACTGTTTGGCAATTCGTAATAATACCATGATTCAGCCCTCAACCATTTATCACCCCTCATGTTGTAAATGCCGCCTCACCGTAGAAAGATAGAGTTACATTTTATACTAAATCTTAAATTGGCACTGAACACCCAATAAGCCATTTTATAGCCACAAATTATATAGAACGTAACTCTTAATGCGAATGCTAAATAACGCTAAACCGAATACAACAAAAATAACTCACTAACTCCCAGTAAAACGTAAACCGTGAACGCGTAAGTTTGCGTTAGCAGCACGTGTAAACAGTAAACACGGTGCCTTTGTGCAGCGGAACGCCTAATGAAGTGAATTTATGTTGCGGCTCATTATACGTACATTACGTTCTGTTATTGGACGCTAACTTCCTAGGTAAAGGTTTTTGTAGGAAGTATACAACTGTGATAACTTGGGAAGAGAGATAATTGTGTGGTTTCGATATGGAATCTAAGCTCAAAATCAACTATATCGAGGAATACAACTGTGTATTATGGTCTCCTTTATTCCTATGACCGTGACCGTTGGAAAAAATGAAGGGAGGCCTTTGTCCAACAATGAGGCTGTACAATGAAATAATAATATAATTATTGTCAGTCAATTGCAGTCTACTGCTGAACATAAGCCTTCCCCCAAAGAGCGCCAACCCTCCCGGTCCTGGGTAGACCGCATCCATCCGCTGCCAGCCTCATTCTTCAAATCAGCCATCTTGCTTCAGGGCGTCTTACACTACGTTTGTCGCGGTCTCTACTCTAGCACATGTCTGCTCAATAGTAGTAAGAATAATAATAAATCTAAACTTCAAAATTGTGACTTTTTTCTAAATGCTCATGCTGAGATTAGGGGGGGGGGTTGGCATCTGGCCTCGTACAGGACAAAATTGGTTATTTTATTGTAATTTATTTGTAAGTACAGTTTGTTTTATTTAATTTTTACTTCTTTGTTTTTCATTTTATGTTATTGTTCTGTCCTGTGTGAGTCTAATAAAACACACACAGAAAATAGAGACATAATACCAAATATAAATCTGCCAAAGAGCGGCAAGGATCTATCACCCATCTCGGAAGCTCGGTACTAAAGCCAGTCCCATCAAACCGGGGTGAAGTTGTGAATCCGAAGAATGTACAAGATACTTATCTTTTCATGTCTCAATTCGCACAGTCAGGGTTCATATCATACCGGTTACCTAAGATTTATCATCTGATGACGTAAGAGATATGTGGACCTTTTGCAGCCTCAAACGTTTAAAGGCGGATTTCCACGATTGTAAAATTCATTTCGAAGATACAAAGACTCTATAATGATCCGTCTAAATTGAGTTACGTTCAAAATGTCTCATAAACCTTTCTTCATAAACTTTACGGAGACTGTAGTTTCCTATAGCAAGTTTTTAATAGCATCCTCTTTGATTCGTTCCCTCGTATATTATAAGCCATTGTTTAGTTACCAGAGGTCACCTGAGCTCTGACTTCGTAAGGAGTCGTGGTATGTCTGTCCGTTTGTTGATGTTTATGCAATTGTTTTATATTTTTCTATTACTCTGCCGAGGGCTGTATTTATGCCCTAGCAAAAGCACATAACTGACCGCTGTCAACTCAAAATAAACCTTGCCGTCTCTTCTTTAAATTTCAAATTCCTTTGTAGTCGATAAGGTGGATAAGACTGTTTGTTCTGTAGTACCAAAGTATTCGAATCCGTCGTACTCTCCGGTTCTCTGTGGGCGATGGTACTGGACATGCAATATGAATTGTACTGCGGCTAGTGCAGTCCCCACTGATGTCGATGTAAGTACGTTACCCCGCGCATCCCTATCCCTATTCATATATCATAATTTTCTTATGGGAATTGTTTAGCTACTTCGTTGCTTGCATGATTGTTTCGAAAAGATACCTTTAAAGTTTAGTAGTCGGCATTTGTTTCATGAGAGGCATCGTAAAATTGAACGAGGTGGGAGTTATTTTCCTATTGTTGTTTAATTAAGTATGGGTTTCTCTTGATTTGTTTTTTAAGGGTCGTTAAAATTTTCATTATCAGTTTGGATAAGTTGAGATATTAAAAGGCGCGTATAAAAAGGCATAATTCAAAGGCGTAAATAAATGATAAAAGTGCGAGAGGAAGCGTGAACATGTAGACACTGTTAGATTTATGCTTTTTAAGTGAATTTCTTGTTTGTAGATTTATTTTAAAAGCTAGCCCAGGTCATGTTTGTGTTATTTCTTTATAAACTATCTTACTACTTACTAAGATATTTTTTGTTTGTAGTTGCTGTAAGATTCAATATAACTTTGTGTAATTGTCTACTTCTAAACGACACATTAAATCTTACATCATCAGAAACACCTAAAAAAATAATAATATTCAATTAACACCGACAATAGGAACGTCTCTAGTCCTATCTAACGCGGCACGTGATATTGTAGGACAACCATATTGTACTCATATAACGGGATTTGTCCTACATCTGTCTTATTAGTTTACACGTCCCATTAACTGCTGAATACCGGTGAACAGAGAGAAATACAAATGATATATTCCTAATTCTGTGTGGATGGATTCATTATTATCATATCTATATTGTTTTTTACTACGTTTGTCATATATTTGAAAAGATGTTTGGTACTAAACAAGCATTTGCGATTAGAACATTATCTTACCAACTTTTTGGAACAAACGACAGCCATGTTTTATACACAATATGACGGGGTTTCTGTATTTTGTGTCTACATGAAGGGTAGACAATAATATTACAAAAAGTTACTCATTCCGTTGTTGACAACATACCAGCTTACATACATACAAAGCAACATTCATTGTTACACAATTTAATAACCTCAGCGTGCTACAATTCAACAGATACAATCACTTCTGTTAAAACCACGGAAGTACCTATTAGAAGCACTTAGCAAATAAGTGCATATCCAAGACATTAATACAGCAAAACAATGTTAAAGTTCTGTTAGAAAGCGTGCTATAATTATCTCAATACTAATTTAAACTGCCCTATTAAGTAATGGTTAACTTAGCTTTTCTAAACATTTACCATTTCCTAGCAAACTTTTCAGCTATACGTTTGTGTAACTCACGATTTTTCCGCTTCCAAGATATATGGTCAGTTTGTAACAGCTATCTATATCTTCACGATTTACAGTCTAAACTGAACAGAAATTCAATTAGTGGCTGTACTAATTATGTTCTCACCAATCAGGACCACGTTTTGCTATAAATCGAAGTAGGAATCTGAATAAGAAAGGTTGGTGGGCTAATATTTTAGGTGCACGGTGAGATGGGCGACCACTTAGTCTATTTTGCAATTTATTTGCTTAGTAAGTAGATATTTCCTCCGTTCAATCTGCGTTATTTGCATAAAACACACTATACTACACTGAAGCCCGTATTACAAGACGCACATCAAAACTCAAGTCTTACTTTAAAACTAGTTTCAACCAATCAAATGCATTGAATGTAGTTTTAAGTAATGCTTGAATATTGAGTGACGTTTTGTAATACGGGCCTAAGACAGGAGCTTTCAGCTCAACATAATTTTATGCACATGTAAGTGACTAAGGTGATTACAAAAAGACGTTGACAAACTTATTGTTACTATTTTACCTCCAAAAATACAATAAAACCATTTCAAACATTTGTCAACTTTACATAAAACTGCAGCAGTGACTTTTAATTAAGTTTCATCATTTCTCTTACAGTAAAACTACTAATTCCTTAACCATTATAATAACATTTAAAAGCTCTGACCAAAGATATTTCAAAGCCTTACCATTCAAAACCGTCTAAACATCAAATTAGCCCAGCATTAAAACAAATTATTATGCACTAAAATGACCAATTTCCCAACTTTATGGTTACTCTAGTGATACCCAAAGCGTTAATGGTTTTGTCTCGACACTTGGCGCCAAAGTGTTTCGACTATTAATATCAGTGCGTAGTAACAATCCTTTTTAGCATTCCTGTGGATTTGCGTCCAAGTTTCCTTAATGTTCGTTGAGACATTATTTTATGTCTCCGATTAAATTACGGGAAGATAAATTGAAGGACATGGAGACGGGGGAGGTCGAGACTAGGTCTATTGTATTTCGTTGGACTATGTAATCGGGTCATTGTTCTATTCAACTGGGTTCTGGAAATAATGTGATATGTAAATTTTAAGAGGGTATCTTTACCCTAAAATAGAAATTGATTCAAAGAGAGTAAAGTTTATTTTTGGTTGAATTATTAGGTCATACCTCGAGGGGAGATCACGTCACACGTCACAGAAATAGCAAAAATACTCACGAATGTCTGTTTCTGTCAATCTTTTTTTTTCGTACGATTTGTTTTGCTGTGGGAACCTAAAATACGCCAACAATGTTGCCATACATCTTATGTACCTACGTTTTCTCTTTTGGCATTTAGATTTAATAGGCTCCGATATCATACATTGAATTTTTCTCACAATTGTAAAAAGATTGCTTTCACGTAAGCTCCACGTCATACTGCTACTCTAGTATTTTTATTGGGTAACATTATTTAAACTAGATTTTACGAAACGAACAGAACTAAAAGTACAAACTTTATCGGTTTCATAAGAAAAAATCGCATCTATGGTCTTGATAAGCCCAAAAACGGTTCCTAAGTGCCAAAAAAACACTAGTTGCAATATCATAATTTTTGTTGTATATTACATAGGAACAATGGTCCGTTAAAATGATCTCATACGCCCATTAGCCCGCTTGCTACCATCAGATAAGCAAAACAGAGATTTGTTATACAATCTTCATACAAAACGTTGACAGATAACGGTAAGTGGTTATTGAATGAGACAGTTTCTGACTTTATAATGCTGAGTTAGTAATATGGGACGGAATAAAACAGTAGTTTTTGAAATTGTACTACTTACAATATAAAAGATACGATCTAATGCGTGGACTGAGAAAGTAAGGGTAGGGTATGAACAAGACCGTAAATATAGTAGCACAGTTTGGATTTATTAGCACGAAATAGACGAAAGATATTTTGCAACTTACAGAGGTCGGGCTCATGCTACGAGGTGTCAGGCCGATCAACTACAAAACGTCACATACAAACTAGATAGGCAAACATGCTGAAAGGTATTGAAATTGAGACCCTATTCTGTACGTCGCTCGTTGAAAACTCGACTCGATTTTCTTTCACAAGCTTATTCGAACGTGTGTGTTGGCAGGAATCTAAATCGTGTAGTTCTATTTTCCGGGTTCACACTTTCGAATTCGATCCGTTTTTGAATAGAATATTAGATTCTTTTGTGTTTTTAAGGTCACCGTATAATTATAATTATGAGAGATTGAGATATCGTTGCGATAAAATTTCTTACATTTTATGTATCAGAAAATCTTTAAATCTCTTAAAAATCATAGTGGTTATAAAACATCAGAAAAGATTCTAATAAGTTACGACAGTTACAAACATTTTTATGTTAGTATGTTTACTTTGTGTTTGAAAATGATGAGAAAAGTTGTTGGCTTTTGAAATGAAAGCTTTATAAATTTTCATATAAAAGTTTTGGAAAGGAATGTAATATGAACCTGAATGCAGGTCACATTTACTAACAAAACTTGGTATGGGGGTAGAGTAAAACGTGTGTCACTTTGAAAATATTAAATTTTTGTATCATAATACTATTAACCTTCCCAGTCTCTTCTTAAGATTGCTAAATAGTTGGGTATTAATATAAAACCTTTCGAGACAATCTAAAGGAGAATAAACCAACCACGTTAGTTACGTTATCTTTAATTTGAATGCTTTTGTTTTTCTCAACATTCACTGATTTTCTTTTGATGGGTTCTTGGGTTCTTGTAAGGTCACCACAAAATTACTAGGAGAACAGGAGTACTTTTTTTATCGTTGTAAAATCATCAAATGAGTCCTCCCACCCCCATACTGTCTGACTTGTACTGACTAAAATCCAAGGTGTCCTTCAATAGCCCTTTATGTTCCGGGATCATGGTAATGGAAACAAGTCCCGCGACCCCGGCAGACTTTGGCCCTAAGAGAGGCCCCGTCATTATTGCTGACGCTCCTTGAGGCGCGCGTGGAACACGACGCGCCGGGCGGCGACCCGAACATGGTCCATGGTCGGACAGCGAGTTGCCCTTTACGCGCTGTCCGCATGCCCGCGGAAAAGAAGTACTAGGATAACAGGATCAATATTTCGGAAAGACAGCGATGGAAAGTACTAGGAGAACAGGATCAATCCTTTTTCGTGGAGAATTATTTTTGTGGCGAACTTACAACAACCCCTTTTGATTGTAATCTAGAGACACAATTTTCATACAATTCAAATATCACATATTTTATTTATATTAGTGTCTCTGTACATTCCATCTACATTGATTGAAACTATTTTCCCTACTAAAGTGTTTATTTAATTGAGTTTCTCTTTAAACAAATTAATTCAATAGAATCGCTTTCGCTTGCATCTCTTGAAACATTCAAAGTGCAATATTGTTTACTTAAGAAAGTCCTTTTGTCACTCCGGACAACAGTTCAACATTAATTACAGAATGAATGAAAATATTTATTAGAATTGTAAAAAAGATGTAATTTTCTTATTGTGAACATTTCTCCATGTGCGGTCCTTGGCCCTCTACGGGGCCCCAGTGTGGGCCCTAAGCATCCGGACGCGACCAATCAAATTGGTCGCATGCCAGAGGGTCATGGCTATCCGGATGATCCGGGGATACCGCACGATTGCCGGCGAATCGGCCAACCTGCTTGCCGGATTGCTGCCCTGGGATCTGGAGGCGACTACCCTCCAGCGCGTCTATGAATGGCGCGTGGAGGCGCAGCGCCGGGGCGTAACCCCGCTGCCTGGAGAAGTCGAGGCGCGGCGGGAAGAGCTCCGGCGCGATCTCAGGGCAGTATGGAGGGCACGACTGTCGCGACCGACGGCCGGGCACGCCGCAATAGCGGCGATAAGACCCCTCTTTGAGGAGTGGCTGGAGAGACGTCACGTCGTCCTAACCTTCCGCGTGACGCAGGTCCTCACCGGACACGGAAGTTTCGGGAGGTACCTGTGTCTTATGAGAAAGGAAGAAACGCCTGGGTGTCACCACTGCGTAGATCGCCCGGAGGACACAGTCGAGCATACGGTGCAGGATTGCCCCGCTTGGGCGGACGCGCGCCTCAAAGAGCGTCAGCATAATGACGAGGCCCCCTCTCAGAGGGCTAAAGCCTGCCGGGGTCGCGGGTCTTATACCATCACCGTGACCCCGGAACATAAAGGGCTATTGAAGGACACCGTGGATTTTAGTCAGTACAAGTCTGAGAGTACCTCTCGCCCTGCCCGGGGCGGGAGATCTCATTTGATGATTTTACAACGTAAAAAAAAAAAATGTGGATCCATTTCATATCCCATTAACTTATGGTTTTGCCATGGGAGTAGCTGCTTCGATCCTTAAACACTTCTTTGGCCTCGTCCACGTCTAATCATCAGGTCTTACAAACACCTGATCCAAAATATCATCGTGTAATATCGTTTTCCTAACAATAAAATCGTTCTGTCCGTGGGCTATTATCACCATTGATGATAACATATTTTATCTACATCTTTTAATATAGTCTGAACTTGCAATTATTCTCTACATATTTCACCATTGCAAGCACAGCTTATGTATGCAGTGTATTGCTCGCAGAGCAGATGGCCGATGGGGTCGAAAAGTGCTAGAGTGGAGACCACGGACTAGCAAGCGCAGCGTAGGACGTCCACCAGCAAGGTGGACAGACGACCTTGTGAAGGTCGCCAGAAGTCGCTGGATGCAGGTCGCTTCCAACCGGTATATGTGGAGATCAAATATTCCTATGTTCAGCAATGGACGTCCTATGGCTGAGATGATGAAGCACAGCACAAATGCTCAGCATGTTTTAAACAACATATCCCATTTTACTTCGGGTCACCCAACACGTTATTTTTTCTCATTTTGCCCTAACAGACGTCACAGTGTCATTTACTACTTTTTCTTTCATATTATCATTCCTTAGACAATCCATCCTTCGTTTCGTTGGCTGTCCTCTTCCTCTCCAACCATTACCATTCATAACCTGTCTTAGTCACATAAGGGTCACTATCGCAGTTTAAGTTGTTACTTTTTTTATATTTTCTTTTTTTGTTTGTGTTGTGTGTACTCATGGAATTAGTCTTAAATGTTTTTTCTTTCTTTCTTCAAAATACAATCTTGTAATATCGACTGTTTCCCTATTAAATTCCTTATGTCCGCGGGCTGTCGACGTCAGGCGAGGCGCCTCAACAACAACAAACTAATGCTATTGAAACGACAACACGATACTCCGTATTTAGACTTGACGGTTTTAGTTGGACGGACGTCGTAGTGTTGCGTAGTGTAGAGGCTAATGATTCAGTGTTCGCTTAGATGTTTGAGGTTAAAGAGATATGTGAAGAAGTTTGTGGGTTTTTAGATTAGATTGAGGTTAGCGGTCAATAAAGAATGTTTCAGGATCGACGGGCCAGAGTCGTCATGCAGTGGGGTGTATGCAGATGGCCGTTGCCGAGTGAGACCTAGAAAACGCTGGAATGACGACATAGATGGGTTTATGCTAGATTTGACGGAGAAAACTGCACAGAAAAAGAAGTCGAAGGCTATGGGGGAGATCCTAGCATAAGCCAAAGCCGAAGAATATGTTGAATCTTTTTTTATAAAACCTCGTACATCTACAATTTCTAACGCAGGTTTCAAGTGCAGTCATCAGTTTCAAATATCAATTCAACTGTAACATAGGTATCTACCGTGCAAGAATACATAATCATGTATGTGGAGTGTGAGATCCAACAATAATTACCCCAGCTCATGTATATTTAAACCACCTAGCTAAGATTTTTTGCTACAGTCTATCATCAGTCATGGACGACATAGCAGTAATTATTATGTAACATGAATAATCATACCAGTTCCAGTGTAATCTATATTTTCCCACGAGGACGCGAGATAACAAGTTAAAAGCCAAGTTAGAACTAGTTCTCATGTAATGGGTCCCTGTCATTGTCACTTCAGTCAGTGGATCCAGTTTCCTGGCTTCAAGTCCAAACTTGACTGCAATTTTAGACTTTGTTGTGTTGAATATAAAGTTTGTATTCCAAAGAACGTCATTGCTGTGTTCAGGCTTCGTTGCAGATGCAGTAAGTACAGTCGTCACAATGTCTACAACATATGTTTGGCTGTGGCCTCTAAGACAGTGACAAGATAAAGGCGGGACGACATGACATTAAAAAATATGGCAATTAGTAACCTAATTTGGAATAGAATTGGTGTTCTACTTTAGTCAAGGTCCATTGAAAGTGGTGATCGATATTAGTTTTGATGTTCAAGACCGCCTTACATTGATTACATATTACCTACGTAACTAGTTTTTACCAGGGGCTTCGCTCGCATGTAACTTGAATATACACGTTACGTAATATCGGGATAAATTGTATCCTTTAAGTTATTCCAGACTATCTTTGAGCGAGAACATTACGGTAAGTATTGCACTAAGTATATTGTAAGAGATGTAAGCAAAAGCGGTTCTATTTTCTGACCAGCTATTCTGACGTAATCGAGTAATAAGCATCCATCCTTCCAAAATTTTACATTTATAAAATTAGTCGCTGTCGAATAAAAATCGGGATAAAAAGTCTCATTATGTGTTAATCCAGATTATTAAGGATCTGTGTACCAAATTTCGGGCAAATCCGTTGAGTAAGTAGTTTTTACGTGAAGAAGTAACAGACACACTAAAATATTGCATTTACATATTATACTAGCGACCCGTCTCGGCTCCGCACGGGTGCAATCTCTAAGATGTTATATAAATAAAAAACTTTTTATGTATAAAAAAAAAATGCATCCTAGTCCGTTGGATGGTTTTAAAGATCTAAGCAAACATAGGGACAGACAGCGGTAAGCGACTTTGTTTTATACTATGTAGTGATAGTGATCAAGTAGTGAGATAAATTATATAGTCAGAAGGTCGAAGTTAGTATGAATGAACAGATCAAGTAGACTGAGAACTTCGAAACTCAGAGAAGGAGTTGGAATGTTACATCGCTACAGCGCTGCAATTCTCATCAAAGCTGTATTGTTGAGAGTGTTTACCTATATCTTGGGATCCACAGTGAAGCAAGCACTTAAATAGTGTAGTGCTAAGACTATCGTTGGCAAGCAAACAGAAACACTAACCGTTAGAAATTCCACTTCGACATAGTGTTTCATGTTGAGTAACTATCGTTGTAGTTGTTTGTTTAGTTTTCAAAAGTTACAGAGATTCACCATCTTAGGTACCACAAAAAAATTAAACACTCGTTGAAAACTTGTCCAAATAGATTTACAACGTCAAAACGACATTTTTCCTTGATATAAGGGTCATTTTGCAGTTACACTTTTTTTTATATAAGCGTTCAACACGTGTTTATCTTCTTGTAGTAAGGCGGTCATTGTTTAATTTAACACAGTTTTGCTAGTATTCAATAACTTTTTTCCACATCCAATTAATCCTCAAGCGTTCTTACGGTCTACCGCATCTTTGCCTACCATGAGGCGAGATAGTACCCATACGCGAGCCTATTGCTATATGGAAAGAATCTTTTAGCTGTTTTAAAGATTAAAAGACATTCTCACAGACCTTTGCATTTGTAACAGTAGTAGTTAGAAGTAAGAAAATCGTAACTATTTCGTTATAATCGATTCTGTCATATATTTTCTCACTACCGCTGACTTGAAAGTTGTGATTCCTTTACAACACCCATCTATGCATGTAAAGAACAAATGTATGATGCGTGCACATGAATACCGTGTCAGGATGCATCTCGTATTCAAGTCCCGGGCAAATCGTTTGTTCGCAATTTTCTACGTCCAGAACAATCTCCGTAACACTGAGATGGGGAAACAAGATGCCTTGTTTTGTACTAACAAAGTAATTTGAGCACTATTTTTGTTTGCTTTTTCATTTTAATTTTATTTTGTAAAAATATTAGCTTATACCTGCGGCGTTGCTTGCGTGAAGTTCGGTATAGCAGTAATTGCAAATATTAAATCAACTCAGCAATTAATGTATACTACAACATAAATATTATTGGATAAAAATGGCTTTTGCATCAGTATATCAATAAATTATGAAATATCAATAATATTTTCTAACCTTCAATTCTGAAACAGAATGTCATGTTTATCAATTTAGAATTTTGCTGAAAAAATAACCAGTTCCGGAATTTAGAAACGTATCAAAGCACTTCCAAATAATATTGCAACAATAGACGAAGACTTACTAAAACAATAAAATTACGGAACATGAAATGCGGTAATAAACTGAATACAATCTTCATGATAGTATAAATGGACATTGTTCTTTACGAAAAATAAAATAATTACGTGAATAAGGAACTATTAAAGTTACGACATATGAACAAAAGCAAAAGGCGGAATCAATCAAGAGAGCGGTTATTTTACGAGAGACTTACTTTATCTGTCTTTGCGTGTAAATTGCTTTTCAGTTTTTTTTTTTGTGGAGCAAGTTTAACAGACTCGTCAAATTAAAAGCGGTCAGTGTTTCACGTCGCGTTTTGAGGAATTCTTGAAGCTTTCTATTAGCTGTATTGATGTCATTTTCATTATAATTTTTGTCTTTACTTGTTTATTGTTTTGGCTTTCGTTTATATTGCTGTCTATGCCTGTACTTCTTTTGTTTTCGTGAAATATCAGTATCAAGTACAATACTATCTAAATGGGTTTATCAATTGTAGTAGTAATTTGACAGCATCGGTAACTTGCAAACTTAATTAGTCAATCACCTAGAGTTATGAAAAATAACGGACTCGTATCTTTTCTTTCGTAAAACCAATACTTATTTACAAAGATAATTATAACGCAACAAAATTCGAAAGCCCAACCCTCGAATTTTGATGATCTTGACGTCAGAAGCAAGTGCATAACTGTGCCTACTTGCTTATGACGTTTTGCCATTTTTTATAATGTCGTATCTTCGTCAATGGTGTACGTATCTAAAGAAAAAATGGTGTCTTACTTAGTTCTTTTTGATAATCTGAATAATTTAGATATTTTTTTTGAAGCCAAATACCCTATTAACGATTCTCTATCAACTCCAAATAGCTTTAGTCAGTTCCCTCGCTCATTTAATTCCTTACTATCCTCAGCCACTTTGCCCATATGTAGCTCCACTAATAACGTCAGAATATAATCATTAAAGCTACCGATCTCCCGGGTGTTGGCCTCACGCCGCTGCGATTTTCGTGCGGGGCTCCAACGATTTCCTTATTGCAGGATAGGTTCCCAGAGACCGTTCGAGCTTCGCCTTTGTTGCGTTCACGCAATCCCTACACATACTGGTTTCGTGTTATTTTAGATAGCTTATGTGTTTTACTGGTCCTCTTGTTATTCAAATTTATCCGGAAATGTGTGTTGTTGCTATAAAGCATTGTTTTGCGATGTGGTCGCTGTTTATGGATATTATTCATGTCTGTTTCTTTGAGTGTCGTTTAACGGCCTAGGGATTATATTTAACTAATTAATAGCCGTGTTTTATTTGCCTTTTCCTGTTTATAGCATATACGGTACATTTTCTTTGGAATTAATAATTATTCAAACCGCCAGCAGGATTTAAACCTGCGACCTCAGGATTCAGTACATCCTACGCTCTTTCAAACCGATCGCTATCGATGTTCTTTCCTACAAGAGACAATTTCTTCAATCGATTTCTGACGTCTTACGGAGACGTTTTAAATTGTTACCATATTTTTTTTTGCATTCTCGTCTGTGATGATATGTTTTCTTTATTGACCATCTAAGTACCACTATCTCGCCTGATGAAAACCGAATATGTGATCGACGGTGAAGCACGTTTACTTAGAAGTAACCTATCCATTCTTGACTTGTAGAACTCACGGTATTAGTTATCAGGAAACACAGACCTGGGCAGGGAATTCCACTCCTTAGCTGTACGCACAGTAAAAGTAAGGATTATGATCGCAATTTCCAACTATCACGTTTATTTGTGCATCAACCTCAATGCCATTTTTTGTCAAACAAAAAGTAAATATTGTCCCCTTTGTCATGGGTGCGTTTACAAACATAAATTCACATACACAAACGCCAAGTCCCGGATCAACTTTATAGTTCATGCAAATATTTGCTCCGTTCGAGAAATGAACGCGCGACACGAAGCACTGCAGTCCAATCGCTCAGCCACGTGCCATTAACGACTGACTGTTGTTATTACCCAAACAAAAATACTCAATCAATTTGAGTCAATCCAATCTTTGACTCCAAATTGATTGATCAGGACCAGACCCTTAGGAACCGCAAATAAATCCATCAGCTTAGCAAGGGGATCTTCTACTAACTAGAGTATTACCCTTATCTTACCTCTCAATATAATCCTTCTAAAACCATTCGTTGTCCGGTCAAAGGGGACACCCATTTTCGATATAAGATGGTAGTCGTAACGAGGAGATTATGTAAATATAGATCGTGAAAGTTGCTGTTTCCTGCTCAATTAGTAGCACTCTATATTAATTAATTAAACCTTATCTAATTGCACCTTTTACTAACGACAGTGGCAATTTATTCCAAGTTACATATATGGCTGGATCACATAAGGCTCAATTTTGGTTGGTATTAATTTTCAACACATTTGTGACACCTACGATTGTTACCGAAAAGGGTAGGCAGAACTTTAGGTGACATTATCGAGACAGTGAGGTATTATTTGTAGCCTATTGTAGCGTTGAAACCTTAAACTATCTGCTGTAAAATATCAGTGACGTAATTATGTAACTCAATATTTTTTGAAGTGACAATTACTTTCAATTTAATGTCACAAAACAATTTAGAACGTACTTATTTTCGTTCTGTGTATAAAAAAGTTATTGGGAATAACGGTCTCCTTGGTGATTTGTTGATGAGAAACGCAATTCGATATCTACTGAACACCTAGTTGTGTGTGATGATGAATCCAATATTTCAATATTGGATTTTCCTGTCCTAGATTTCTTTCTAAAAAACAAATAAAAACGTGTGGCACTCGGAGACTGCCGCGGTAAAACTATTGCAAAGCATTTTTAATCAACTTATCTATGCATTTTTTTTAGGTAATTGTCAGCCATGTCTATCAAGTGAAACGTTTTAAAAAAGAAGTCAGCCGAACTAAAACAACGCTAGACGATGCAGGGTATTAGGTTTATTTTCGTTACGGAATTTCTTGATTCGGTCGCCGTGCTTAGAGCCCGCGATAAAAGCTATGCAATAGCGTAACAGTTTTTAATGTATTCGGGGCGCAGTTCCATTTCCTTTTTGATGAACTCGCTCTCCTCTGCTTCTGGATTACAACCCCGATCTGATCCCGAGACGCAAGAGCAAACCAATCGTAAATAAATAAATAGTACTAGTAACAGCCATTATTGCTTCATTACAAGAAAGAGACAGACTTATAAAACACGAATAACCCCATCCCTTTCAACTTACAAAATTACGTTTCGTGACTGCTACAACAAAGGAGGCTATTTAAAAAAAAAAGATTCAGCAAGAAAGCCCGGTGTGTTAATAATATCGTACTGAGATCACTAATACGCCTGCCAAGTATAGTGATTATGGTATAACTTCCATCGTGATCCTGCTGTTGGCCGTAGCCCGGGGCAGACAGTTAGAGAATGCTTATGTTGTATGCAGCATACTACACGTTTTGTTGTGAACCTTTTATGCTCGTGTAAATTGATTTGGCTGAGGGAGGAACACGCACGCGAAATGCAATCTCTGTGCGAATTTACATTTTGTGCAATATTTCGTATGTCTGACTGGCCTGTTGGTCTAGTGGTTAGTGACCCTGACTGCTATGCCGGGGGTCGTGGATTCGATTCCCACCCAGGACAAATATTTGTGTGATGAGCACGATATTTTTTTCTGTGTCTGGGTGTAATTTATCTATAATATGTATGTATTTATAAATATATAAGTATGTTTATCAGTTGTCTAGTACCCATAACACAAGCTCTGCTTAGCCTGGGACTAGATGGCGTTATGTTATAGTTGTGGAATATTATTATTATTATTCAATAGTTTTTTATTGGATGGTAAAATCATCATGACGGCCGCCGTCGGTAGAACTAAAAGTCTCGTACTAACAAAAATCCACCGTGCTACTTTAATTGCCCTTTACGTTCAGGAGTCACGGTTACCTGTTTAGACAGTCCCAGGACCTCGTTAGGCATGGCCTAACTGTCAAAGTACCATAGGATTGTCCGGTCAAGCAGCACACAAGCTTCTCAAGAATGGACTATGAGATGCCATAAAAACAACAGCAGATCAGGTCTATGAACATACTGATGAAAAAACTGAAATGAAAATACTTTATCTTGATTGCTGCGTTCTCACGCCTAAACTGCTAGACCGATTTTGATGAGTTTTTGTAGAAAAATTGATGGATTTTTGCGGACGAAGATGTGGTGAACCTAGGTAACTGTCCAAAAAAAAAAAAGATAAATTCGTAAAATAATATTTATTGAAGAAACTACGTTTACACTGCAAGCTCGAGCTGCTAACCCTGCTCTTTGGAACTAAGGAGGTTTTATTATTTGGTACCCACTGTGATACAAAACAAATGAACGCAGCAACTGTTCGAAATTTAAATATTACTATGGACGGAGTAATATTTAAATTTCGAACAGTTGCTGCGTTCATTTGTTTCAACTTTCTTAATAAAGTTGTTATACAAATAAGCCATTTTACGTCTCATTGAAACTGCATTTTGAATATCACGGAACTCCGTAGGGAGTCCACAAATAAGCATCCGGAAAGTTAATAGTAAAAAAGTTTTAAAACGGAATCGTCGAAGGTATTTGTATTTGGAACATTAGATTCGGGGAGTTGTTTTCAATCTGTGACCCTTTTCAAATCAGGTTATTTGGAGCTTATGTGGAGTATGGGTTTGTAAGAGATTTTTTTAAAGAATTGTTCGCAATTTGACGACAGAATATTTGGGTTGACTTGATATTGTAAAATAACGTTCTGTTACTATACATAAAACAATGTGTGGCCATAGTATTCGTTGGTAAAGCTAATTTCATTACCTTCTAATCTAATCGTATCATCATTGCTAGCCTCCAATAGTTCACTACCATAGATTTTCCGCAAACCTGAACTCCATGTCTAACAAAGTTTTTAGGATTCCGTACCTAAGACTTTGCTGATCGTCTGACGTTCTGCTTAAATTCTTTTGCCCCGCTCTATAAATTCTTCATTATGTCGTAGGTGTGTTTACAAACATGTAAATATGTATATCATAAAATATTTGATTCTTGCGAAAATCGAAACAGCCGCGATACGAAGCGTAGTCTATCGCTCGGCTACTGCATCAAAAATAAAATCAACTGTTTAATCATTAAATCCAAATCATCCAGTAGGCTTCCCATACCCCACCAAGGTATTTAAGCGGTAGCCGTTTGCAGATGTACGGCAGTACGAACACAAACGGCTGTCCCTGACCGGTGCTAATTACCCGCTTAATTTTATTGCAAACCGGTCCTACTCTCACTTTCAAAGCGACTTCCCTCGACGACGTCGAAACGACAAATGAATACCGACAAGCATGGTTGACGCGTCAGTAGGGCTGTCCTGATTCTGGGTTCATTTATTTTCTTTTTTTGTTTATGGTTATTTTTTTAAATTACATACCAAAAAGTCCTTTTTAGGAGTAACCATGGAGTTCTTGCAGGTTCTTCTTCATGGAAACGACCATCGTGAACAGTGACATTCCCATGGGCCTTGGACAGACAGTCCAAGGCCGGTGCGGAATAATAAATAAAATAATATTAAACAAAAGCGTTAATGGATCACATGATTTCAAACTCTGCCATCCGCTTTATTAATGGAATACAGTTTTGCTTAACGCATTTAAACCATCTAGTCTGCATTTTCTTCAGCCCTGTCTCGACCCACTGCCTGACAGGCACAACGTCACACACCACTTGTAATTGGCGTCAAGCTGTTACTGCATAGCTCTTGCTCTATAAGGCGATTATTTACACCCCAGGAATTTATGACAACAGATAATTTCGCCAACCCGATCGCTAATAAGGTATTAATTACCGGCCCAAAGTTCACGCTCCACGGAATATCCATTAAAAGTTTAAAGTGATTTGTTAAATATTGCCGGTATCGAGTCTGATTAGAACCTACTGGGCATGAACTTCGTAAATGGATTAGTAATCTATGAACTGCGGTAACTTTGGTTGCTCGGTTCATTGCTGGCTTATTGGAATAATGGTGTGCTGTTTTCATCATCTGCTTAGCCTTTTCCCAACTATATTGTGGTCGGCTTCTAGTCGAACTAGAACTGAATATCAGTATCGGACCTCCAAAACCCAGCAAATGGGTATACGATACTCGATGATAAGAGTGGACTTTTAGAGCGTCTGACTAATAGTAAAGACTGTCAACGGTGATCTATTTTACCTTATCTAAATAAGAGCTTCTAACTGAATTTCGGTTGTGTGGCTTATTTAAACGGAATCTGACTGTGGGAGATGTCAAAGTGTAGTAATTGCAGTGAGTTCACAGGTATAACTGAAATCTTTCTTGTCTTACCTTTTTTGGTAGTTCGACGGCACGGCAATACAGCATGCTTGAGAAGTGATGAGGTTAAAGAGAGTATAACCTCCAAGGCTCCGAAGGCACCAGTCTGTAATCAGAGTGGTGTTAATCAGAACATATTTTTACAACTGTAAACACGTCAGATAATAAAAAAAGAAAATTTTAATTGACCATGGAAGAAAAAATTATCAAATCAAATCCCCCCCCTCCCTCTCCGTTAGAGAACCGAACCGAACCAACCCCGGAACGTAAAGGCTATTGAAGAACATCGTGGATTTTAGTTATTTCGAGTCTGGCAGTGTATGTGGGAGGACTCATTTGATGATGAAAATAAAAGTTTACATACAATAATTATGTTTAAAGATTAAATTGAAACATAAATGTCTCCATCAGTTTGCAATGTACTCTACTGATGTCACTCACTGCTATAAAACTCTTGCCATAAATTATTTCACAAACTCCTTTTCTTGGTATCTAAAAGTTAAATTACAAATTACCACACTTTGTACGCTTATGTTGGCAACAGACATGGGCAAACAATTGTAATCAAACTTTTCTTTTTACGGTAAAGTTGCGCACATTTATGGCAGTGTTAGACTGTTTATTTAGTTCATAACTTTTATCACAATCTCCGAGACAAGTAATCCGCAAATTTAATTTAAGAAGAGACAATAATATTTGTTAGTTGATTTATGTACTTTTTGGGCTTGATTTGCAATTTCATACCGAATTATTTCTGGTATGCTTGTGCCCCTATAATAATTGTTTTAGACTGGTATGCCAAGCGGGCCCTATCTTCGACCTTATCTTTATCATCGCTGACCTAGACTTATCAAAAGCAAAACCGTCGTACATTAAAAAAAAATACTGGTATGCAACCTTCTTGGAAAAAATTAAAGTCTGGCACAGACCCCGCAACTAAAGCATCGTCGGTTAATCCAACCTGTCAAGCATAAGACAAGTCTGGCAGCCAAATAAATCAGGTTAACCAATGAGTTTTTTTTTGTTTTTATAGCAGGAAGGATTGTTAATTTACATGGGAGGCTATGGAACACCTCCGTTACCAAATTGTCCACACCACTCGGCTCTGACGGCCATGACCACCATCCATTGTGGTCCGAATGCAACTCGAATCGGAATCAATCGAGCGCCAATGTCAAAAAACTCGATAAAAACTGTGAGAGTCGTTGCTTGTGTTTGGGTGACAACACTTTAATCGAGTGTGCAATCGACTCCCCCACTGTTATATCCGGGGCTGCATACTTCGACATTTTTAATTTCCGCAGTTTTACTTTCGGAGCCGAGTCTTTTTTTCTTGGCACAAAAAAACCTTATAAAACACGATTTTCCTCATATTCCTCAGTTTACTTTGTTCTATTTTACACGTCTGGCGATTTACGATTAATATCTTTCTATGATGGTATGGTAAATATGGCGATGATGATGGTAAATAACTATCTATTGATGATGCGCCATGCATTATCAAAAGACCATACTCATAAATTAAAATTGTTTAAAATCCAAATTCCTGCTTTGCATAAAATAAGTTTCCGAAAAAAAACCTGTTACCGAAGGACGATAGTTACATGATAAAGGTTCCCACTGTCAATTAATTTCGAAATATTAACAAAGAAAAATGCTTTAAGAACAATAAAATTGTATTATAATCTGTTATAGTTGACACGTTGATCCGAGAAAGTGAAACCCACAAATCAACCTAAAGGATTAAGATTAGTTGGTCGTAGTATAGTTCAGAAATAATTTCACGTTACCTCTTTTGTAACGGCTGCACCGGTTCGCCCCACCTCTAGTCTAGACGGCCATAGGTGAAAAAACACCTTAGCTACAAAAACTGACCCCATTAGATAGGCACGTATTTAGAACATTATTGATTTTACCTGCAACACTATTAGTTTTTTTGCATATTTTTCATTGTGTGTTTCAAAATTGTATGTGTTAAAGGACAGTGGTGTATTTTTTTAAGTTTTTATTTGAAATAAAGCTTAAAGATTTCTCTAATATCATTTATAGACAGAGGCTCTGTGAAAGTTCAGGTTTTGATGATTTATTTAAAGATGTCTTCATGAAAGTTTTTGACTGTTACTGTAACTGTATTATGTTATTTACTTAACTTTGTACGAAAAATCAGGTAGATAATATCACACCAACCTTTTTAAAATGTGTGCCGTCTCAAATTGAAATGTTTCCCAAATCTGAAATGAATAATTATTTATATTCGTGTGTTTAGAAAAACACATCGAAATAATTTTGAAAAATCTGAATTGTATTAACATTGTTAGTAGGATATTCAGTTTGATTTTGCTGGAGTAAGTTGATTTCATAAAATTCATACATTAAAATAAAAACAGCCTTTGTGTAGAGATTTAACTATAGCAATAATCATAAATTTCGATTGGTATCTATTCCAACGTACACTGCAGTGCCAAAATAGTGATCTACAATAGTAATAACTTTTACTTTTATATAATTCTTATTGTAGAAAGCTTTTAATGCACCCGTAGCGAATGTGGTTTTAGTCGCCATTTTAGAAAAAGAAACATAAAAACACTCATTCATCGACACCATTTTTCTACAACCGCAAAATATCGAAAATAAAATGAACTCTAATTACACCATAATTAGACGCACATAATCTTAAAACCCCTTATTACATAAAACGACAGCCATTAAAAAAGATAATGTAGTTAATGAAAGCGTTCGTGAATAACACGACGTGTAACCTTCACTTTCCGCTGAAACAATTAAATCCAGCAATTATAGCCTCAAACGTTCTAAGGCTTCAATCTGAAGTGAGCAATAAAAAATAATTTCACGTCGCAACAAATTGTTTCATTTCGCCTCACCGAGCCGTTTTATCTCTGACTTAAATGGCATTAAATTTTATTGATGTAGGACAATTAAAATGTATGGTAGTCGTGATGATTTCAGCTTTCACTCTCAGTGCGCGCACGCACGCCACGCCCCCTCGGATCAAATACCGGGTGGTGATGTAACACTCTGTATGGCACTCGAAAGTTAGTCTATTTGCATTACCGTGATATATTGAAATCAGTTCATTGATTTATTTGTTCGCTCGACCGGCCGCGATCCTCAATTATCGGCGTGATCAAATGTCAAATAGTATAATTCAATTCATTCGTTGCGGTTCGATCTACATGCTGTTTACAATATTGTTCATTCGGTGAGCGAACACCTACTGCTTTTCGTTACATAAATTATCGTGCTGGGGATTTATCCGTCTGTATTTCAACTTTTCAATAATCCATTTCTAAAAGAATAAGCTACTAAAAGATGACAGACCAATAGAGTAAAGAAGCATCTTTAAATAAACTAATGTTATAATAGGTATCTTCATCCACCTCAATCAGTTCTGTTTACAGTTGAAGACTTACAGCTTACAGCATAATGTGCAGTTATATTCACAAATTTTTGACAGTCCTCATGTTGGTCTAGTGACTCTGACTACTATGCCGGAGGTCGTGGGTTCGATTCCCACCCAGGACAAATGTTTATGTGATGAGCACGATCATTTGTTCACATTCTGTGTCTGGGTGTAATGTATCTATAATATTTAAGTATTTAGAAATATATAAGTATGTTTATCAGTTGCCTAGTACCCATAACACAAGCTTTGCTTAGCTTAGGACTAGATGACGTTGTGTGATAGTTGTAGAATATTATTATTATAAAAAAAAACTAAAATTGCAGATTATTTTGTCCTCCACTGCAATTCCCAGTGAAAAACTCTCAGCTCTAAATCAACGTACAATTGTTTTAAACGTATCATTCTCCACATAATCTCACGAAACGTAATAACGTTGAATAAGTTCATCGATAAGGACTCCTGAGATAAACAACGTGCAGTACCTACTGTTAGAAACTTAAACAGGTACTTTAACCTTAGTGCCTCTGTAATAGGACACATAATGTTGATGACGCCTATTTACGGTAAATCATTGTTATAAAACTAAATTTAATACAAAACTGATCAAGTGTGAGACGCTGGTGAGGTTTTGTGCTCCACGGTTTTGTAGATTATTGACCTTTGTTGTGAGGGTATCGTATTAACCTGTCTGCGATCCAGCCTGGAATAAGCTAGACATCAAGCCTAATGTTCGTATACTTAAAAACCATGGTCTGGTTGATCTAATCGTAAGATTAATCTTTTTTTCCATTCCCAGGACGGGCAAAGTGTTCTTGGGTTTTCCCACTAGGAATTTCTCAGTAGGAGCCATTAATGTACTAGGCTTGAACCTGGTGAAATATGGGTATGCTATTAGGTTAAGGTAAGGTTATGGTTATACTCGTATTACAAGCGAATTAAACTCTGCCATCGATTTATATACCTATACATAATCAAGCATCTCCATTTTCGGAAGAAAGCCGACATTGTGCGAGAAAATGTCATTTACAGAATAAATCTGCCAAAGAACATAACTCTAAAATAATGTTAGAATACCAGCTACCTAACGAACAGAACAGATTCTAAGAAATAGCCAGATTTATTTACCCAACACAATTTCCGAGAAAGATACACAAACAGAAGTCGACGGGAAACTACCGTAATTCCTCAAAAGCGAGTCCATTCCCCGAACTGCAAACCAACATCAAGACACCGAAAACCCATATCCATAAAATAACATCTAGTTTACACACATAATTCTCACGCGTCTAATTAAAACCCAAGTTCGCGTCGTCCTCGTAAAATGTACCACACATCTCGAAAAGTACAGTTACAGACAGCTCTTCGTAAATTCCTTTGCCTATCATTAAAAAGAATGTGTATGTTAATAAGACACTTGCATGACGTTTATAAGGTCTCTGCAAGGAGTGATGTACAGTCGAGATTAGTCGGAATCGGTCCTCTCGTCACTCAAGAAGTGTCGTCCCATGCCATTCATTACTTTAATGATGCTGGGTCTCAGAACTACCAGAGACCCAAGCAATTGGAGTGGAACAAATTGGTGCATTAAGAAGCCTATAATGTTTATAGAATGGTTGTTTTCTAAAACGTTCAATGGGGATTGTGACTTGTTAATGGATGTCGAAGCTTTTTGTTGATTGTAGGAATGGGGGTAAATATTGGTTTTAAGTTTACTTTATGAGGAGTCTAATAAGTATAATGTTTACATTGTTTTTTTTATGATGATCATGGGTAAATGGTCTTAAAACAATCTTAAGAATTTGTTGTGGCTATTGTTATTTTGCTTAAACCTGGTAATTCAAGTTGATTTATTGCTAATTTATTTATTTAAAAATATTTTCTCTTACGTCTCTTCTCTACCGAACCTTTGACATCAATGTTTTGGTTGTCTTCCAGTCTAACCCCATGCCGCTGAAATCCTGTGATTTAAAAGTCGACTGCCTATCTAACATCATGAACCAAGTTAATATTTTCTGGTCACTGGCTACATGAAGACTGTCTAAAATCTACGAACGACTACTGTGACCAAATGGCTTATCGTACTCTACGAGACACACAGGAAACTCGGTATACACATAGTGAACGGTCACCCATCCACTGACAGATCCTAACAAGCGTTGATTTACCTTCCCGTGCAACTGTTACTATTTAGCTTACATAATTACCTACACAGATTTAATTACTGTTACTATAAACCTACTATCGAAGCTCCCAGTCTTAAGCTTCTAATTAATTTTATAGATTCTCTTACATTGCATGTTAGGCCTACAATGTTTGTAGTCTATTTACGCAAAAGCAATTAAATCCGTTCATAACTCTTGCACCAGGAAACATTAACATATCACAGTTCAAAGTTCAACATATGCACTGACATTTAATAACGAAGCCAAATATATTAGGAGTAACAAATAGTGCGATATTAGTGCTATTTCACACTATGCTGTCAATGGCGAGAGTTACGGGCTGTGACAAAATGTATGACTGAAGTTACGCCTGATTTAACAACTCGTTTGAACCCAGCGAGATGCATTTTGTTTTGCTTATCCTACACTGTCCCACTGTTGGGCAAAGGTCTGCCCAACAGCAACACAACATTATGTTGACACCGTACACTACCGTACCGTAGATAATAATCTAAGTACGAAACCCGTAGCTTCAACCGACCGATGGTTTCCTATTCTTTATCACTTACGGACATAACATTAGTTAGTGATACGAACTATTAAAAATTGGAGAGAATATGATTGAACAGTTGTCACCTCTTCCGACGTGTTGTAATAACTTATGAATTGGAGTAAAGTTTCTCAAAAGTTTCGAATTAATTCCGTATTTTCGTTGACCGATTAAGAGAGTAGACCCCCTGATCTCCTACTGGTCGTCACGGAGTACTGCATTATCGTAGAAGAATCGGAAGAGACTTTTTCAGATGGAGGTCATTGACCTTTTCATTCTCATCGTGGTCGCATATGAACTAGGACGATTATTGCCGACTGGTTTCAGCAGTTCAAATTGTAAATATACTACGTGTGGATCTCCTAAGAAAAGGCATTCAGAACCTGTAACGTGTCTTGATCAATAGGTTTCTAGGGAATTAAACAATTTGAATAGTCTGAAACCGAACCCAAAATCTTCTCTAGCCAGTTTGCAAACAATTCCATTGAAATGGGTTCACTTAAGAGAAGCCTGAGAATATTAAACAATAGTTACCGTTATCAAACATCGTTTTAGTTATAATTGATGAGCAGTTCAACTGTGAGTTTCAAGGAATCGAATCTGCAATTCTTAGAATTGCTAGAAGAATATTCTAATGCAGCTATCGGATAACCTCTTGTAGTTAACAACATTATGGTCCTGATAAAGACGGACTGACTGCGAATTTGACAGACTGGTCGACTTGTCTTGTTTGCTGCAAAAAACTAAATTTCGAAGTTTCGAACTGATACTGACAAATTTTTGTTGTCAGGTTATAATAACCTGTTTGCTTGACTTAAGAATTGAAACCAGATACATTTCTTCCTTCTTTTGAAAAAACGTTGTCCACACAAAAAAAATAAACTGTTGAGACCTTGAACCAACAAAGCAAAATAGGAATGTAAATTATTATTCTAACTTGACATTTTCGTTGTCTTAACTTTCCTCTTACTTGCTTACTTAAAATGAAGTAAATAGCCAATGTTTTAACAAAAAGATTTATTCATTTTAGTTTCGTCCCAGATGAGCGCTGATATAAAGTAGCCGAGATATAAATCAAGATCCAATATTTCAGATCTGTTGGACACTATCAATTAATCATATCTGATATTCGGCTAAGCTCGACTAACCTTGGGTAAGTTAGGGAACAGGGTTTCTACTATTTAAGCACGTAACCCGTAGCTTCTTGCAAAGTTTCGGAAGGTTCGTACTCTCTATAACTTACGACAAAAGATTAGTGACAGTCAGTGATATGAACACATACACAGTTGTTTCAACTCCCGAATTGTTGAAAGAACCTACAAATTCAAAACTAACAGCGAGTAGGGCGAGGACTCTTGCGTGAACTCTACTCGCGTCAAGTCACTTTCGAGCCAACCCGTTTCTTCGTTGACGAACTTACAGAGTAGATCCCCTGAGTTATAAAACCCCTGTAAAATAAATCTGGCAGGTGTACCAACTTCCCCCTCGCTTTACTTTGCAAACGTTACTATATTTATCAAAAAAGCCTAGTTAATAATTTTGGTAACTATTTTCTAAGAAGATTGTTCTAGAAATTAATTTGACGAAAGATTTATATCGGTGATTAAATCGGGCTTGGTTTATGACTACAGTTATGATATAGATCATTTAAAGTTGGCAAATAAATTATGAGAATAGATTTTAGAATTTTAGAATTCTGCGTTTTGTTAGTAAAGGGACATAGTTACTAAGCGAATATTATGTTTTATGTTATTAGAAAAATCATTGTGTGCTGTAATCTATGTTATGTATTTGAAAAAATAATATTTATTATTTTCAAAATAATTTGAAAGGGGAAACTTACTTAACTTCATATGGTGTCACTATTTCATGGTAAAAGTTAATCGTTTTAAGTTTTCACTACAATCTTAATGGATGTGTCTGATTCAAACTAATAATTCTCTTTTATTGCATTTAAGTTACTGTCACTCGGGTCGACGGCGCGTCGTGTTCCACGCGCGCCTCAAAGAGCTGTCAGCAAAATGACGGGGCCCCCTCTCAGAGGGCCAAAGCCTGCCGGGGTCGCGGGACTTATTTCTATTACCGTGACCCCGGAACATAAAGGGCTACTGAAGGACACCGTGGATTTTAGTCAGTACAAGTCTGACAGTACCTCCCGCCCTGCCCGGGGTTGGAGGTCTCATTTGATGATTGTACCACGCTAAAAAAAAAAAAAAGTTACTGTTACTACTACTGTTAGTCTACATCATCCCACTGCTGGGCAAAGGCCTCTCCCCATGTTCTTCAGTTTTCACAATCCAGAGCCAAAGTGGACCACTGGTCATTGGTTTTGTCAAGCTCGTCCCGCCATCTTCCACGAGGTCTGCCACGACGCCTTCTGGCTGTGTCAGGGCTCCACAAAGTGGTTATTTGGGCATGCGGCAGGCGTTTTACATTTTAGTTACATGTTTGAAAATAAATGTAACTATTTCTAATTCAAAATTGACTGCCAAGTTAACACATCACAGCATACTCGTACCACACGTACCATTAAAATCAGTTTGCAATAATTTCATAAGCACATACATGCGTGTTAATTTATTTAAAAAGCTCGATGACTTGGTAACCGTATAAGTCAGCAGTTGGTATTCATTACAGCAATTACCAAAGACTCAAAGACGTGACACATCCGCCGATGGCCGTTCAAGTAAGCTACTGATTACTTGTTTAAAGTTTTTTTTTTTGCACTCCACCTAATGCTTATTAGGTAAATTGAGTAAGACGTGCCCTGATGAGTGAAGAATTTAAATTAAAAAGATCCTTTCTGGTAATTGGCTGCAAGCAAATATAGACTTTATGAATATTTGAAATACATTAATTAACTTAAAAAGTATGTTACCCTACGAATTTTCAAATGAGACATACTCGTAGTAAAACGCAGCGTATTAAAGTGCTCTCATTTTTTATGAAATCAGTCCTTCCGCCCTGGGTTTTTTTAAACGTTGCCCCACACTAGGAATTTCACCTGTGTCGTGGGTGCGTTTACAAAACATAGAAACTCACAACAAACAACGAGACCCGGAACAACCACTCGTTGGTCATATAAAAATTTGTTACGTGTGGGAATCGAACCCGCGATATGCTGTGCAGCAGTCCGATCGCTTACCCACTGCGCTAATCGTGACGTAAAAAATACAATTGCATTGCTGTTAAGTACTGTTGCTCACGTACAGTCCACATTCTAAATACACAGAGGTACATAAATAACACATAATGTGCTGGGATTACAAGATCCCTTACATTTGAACCCACCCACGGTTTCAGGAAGCAACTCAATCCTGCTCGACTCGTAATTACATGATCCGTAAAAGAAGCTCATAATCCTTATCGTAAGAATATCAAAGGATTGTATGTACTCTTTTATTATTGATCCTTATAACCCTTCTTTAAAACAAATGAGTCCTCCTGCCCTGTGTGGAGCGAAAAGAACTGTCAGACTTGACAGACTTAAAGACAACCTGTTTTCTTAGTCTCCTTTTCTTAAAATATTCTTGCGACCCTGACAGTCATTTAACCATGTCGAGGATCGTCACAGCTCGTCGCGGATGGAATCAGCGGTAGACTCGGGTCTTGATCGGACGGAGAGCTACCCAATACCCATTGGGTGTGTCTCCCTGTGGTGTCAGTGGACCAGTAATGTTTGTACACACATCAAGCTAAAAAAAAACAGTTTCTCGTGGTCTCACTTTGTGTGCCCTTTCCACACATTCAAAGGTCAACTTATACTGGTTTTGCATATGATTGTACAGAGGATATTCTGCATTTAATGCCCCTGACCATCTGTTTATCTTCCGACATAAGTGTCAGTTATGACACTGGTGACACCCTTTACCACCGTCCCAGATTTTTATCAAGACATTTTCTAAATGCGTGCGGTCTCACAAATGATCGTTGAGATATTAATGTCGTTGTTTTCAAAACATTAACGTTATAAGTGTAGCTTTTATCTAGACTTTACTGAGGAACATCATCATTATTTGAAGACTGACTGGTGATTATGTCTGGTCAATCTATCCAAGATTCGTTGATATCTTCGCATCATTGACCTAAATCCAAAATTGCTTAGCATTACGACATTATCCCCTAGTTTTTAGGTTTGCATGTCTCAAGACTGTCGTATGATTTTTTAACACCAGTACTATCTTTTAACAGCAACTTGTAGTGTGCTAATTCTATGTTTGTTCTAGCAGTTAAAAAAAGTGCTTTGTAAACAATTGTTTTTTTTATGCACGAGTTACCCGGAGGACAGGACCCGTAGATGACTGAGGAATAGAAAAAAATAATTTTAAACAACGTCATGCTTAAGACAGCAAAACTCTTTTACATAATACAATTTTGTCTGTCTATTGCTCCGTCGACAAACTCGTCCTACGGCATCATGCTACTGTGTGCTGGTGATGCTGGTAAGTAATGATACGGTTGACAATCCTGCACGTTGTTGGCAGAAGTAAACTATTATTTTAGGGAGCTGTCCAGACTTCGGTTATTCTTCAAGTGCCTAATCCATACACGGTCATTCAGCTTTTCTAATTGATTAAATTAGATATAATTTAGAATGTCGCTCCCTATATAATTAAGTAAAAGTTGTTGCCCATCATATAACCACTTATTTAGCTATCTAGTCACGATTTGGCTTGGTACAGCCCAACCACACCATAATATTTTGATAAATATTTCAAATAACAAAATGGGCAATAACAACTTGCTAAGTAACTTGCTAAATTAATTTTATCAAGAGATACATTGCCACTGTCGTTCTGTCTTATAATATCCTGTCGTATACCATACCTGAGCCACATACAAAAGTAAAATGCAGTAGCATAACTGCACACAGAAAAATTATGGAATTCACTACCTGTGTCTGTGTTTCCGAACGCATGCTACCCGAATCTATTCAACAGTAGAGGCAACATGCTACTTCTGGATAGTAGTCAAGTTTGCCTCTATCATTTCTTCCCTTGACTAATCAAGAGCAAATCGATTTCAAACTAAAAAAATGATTGACAAACTAAAATTGGAGAACATCTTAAAATTGTCGCAAGGTCAAGGTTAAAATTGGCACATCTTCGAATCGTACCGCATTTTTTGCATCATGATTTTTACTTTAGGTCTTTTAATATCACTTTATTATGACCAAGCACTGATGGAGTAAACTAACAGTTAAACTAGAAAATTCATGTTGAACTACTGTGAAAGGTCACACTGTAACCAAGCCCAAATGTGACATAGTTACATACGCAAAGACGCAATTATCATGCCAACTCCACGACTCATATCCAGGTCACTAGACAATGTAAAGTCGTAAGTCTACATTTATTTGAAATAGTAACTGTCGAGAGAGTTATTCGTCTTTATCTGTTACTATAAAACATGCTGTATTGTTTTTGGATCATAAAAAAACAAGTTGTACACTCGTTTTATGACTTACGCTGTCAGTGTAAGTGGTGTTGCTGTAAGTGGTCGTCTCTTGCTTTTTTATGCCAGCTAGATTATTAAAGCTTCCGCGGTCGTGGGACTTACCGAACTACCGTGACACTGGAACGTAAAGGCCTATTAAAGGACACCGTGGATTTTAATCAATATCGAGTCTGACAGTCCCTGCCACTCTGCACTGGCTGGGAGGACTCATTTGTTGATTTTACCACGATAAAAAGCTAGACAATATTTTGATAAACATTTTAGGCTTATAAGTTTTCATTATCACAATATGTCTATTTAAACTAGACAATCGTTACTCCCGAGAGTCCCCAGATTCACATCTCTGTCCCCACCACCGCCTTTCTGCATAGCGAGTTTATAGTCTTTGGTAGGACCACCCATTAGTAATAGAACATCATATCTTCATGTTCTAAAAGGGAACATAGATTATATCTGATGATTATGGTCTAATTGTAAGTGAAAAATCTAGTTTGTCTCACAACTCCAGAGTCGAAGCTTGCCTTTTGTGTTGCAGCAGCTGTTCCTACGTTTGCTAATGAATACGAGGCGTACCATTTAGGGAAGCGCAATCAGAGTGTTTCCTGTTGTATTAGTACAAAGTTATCTAACGCTAAATACAGATGACACATGTGCAAAGTTTCATTCATCGGGATGAGAAATGAACATAATCATTTTCAAGATTTGTTGGAACTGAGAATTAATTGAATTTGAATGT
The DNA here is from genome assembly GCA_028554685.1 of Agrotis ipsilon. Classification (NCBI taxonomy): domain Eukaryota; kingdom Metazoa; phylum Arthropoda; class Insecta; order Lepidoptera; family Noctuidae; genus Agrotis; species Agrotis ipsilon. The sequence continues at coordinate 12,406,565 of CM052965.1, forward strand.
GATTCCAAAAGTGATATAATCTAAGCATACAGGTCTCGTTTGCATGCATGTAATTTTTTCTGTTTTTTAATCAATCAGTATTGACAAAGATAAAACGCTTCGAAATTCGGGAGTGTGGGCTTCTGACGTCATAACGCCTATAAAATTATACCGACTGAGTGACGTTTTGTGATCATAAGAAGTGTTGTGTCTTAGTCAATTTTAGTTTACATAACAAAAGGAAAAATGCAGGTCAAATATTTATTGATACTCGATTTTAGTATTAGTATTTTTTTTCGTAAATAGATTATTTAGTTGTCAACCCTTTCGATTAAATGATAAGGATCACATTAAACAGTTTATTTTATCACAAAACAACACAAATGAGATCGTATCGTTGATTGCGCCAATAAGGACCAAATTCATCGTATACAAAAAACTGTGAGTTAAATCACTACTCGGAAAACTTTTTGCCCGCCATTACCCAGTTTAAGCTATTAAGGCAAATGACTTAACTTGAACCTTAATTAGTTTATCCAATTAATTCAGTCGTAAAACAAATAGTGGAACAACAAAGTCTGCTGATGGATTAAGGACCAACAAACTAAGAATAAGATAGTAAATTCGATTAGGTTCGAAGCTAAAATAAGGAAAATCGTAAGTTTAAGTTGCTTTGGAAAAAACTCAACGTAGATTTTATTTTATAGAATCGTGTACTAATACTTTCTTCCCTACTAATATTACAAATGAGTCTGTTGTATATTCCGGCTAAACGAATTTTGATGACCTTTGGTACAGATATAGATGGAACCCATCTTTTTGTGTTGAAAATTATCAAATGAGTCCTCCCAGTCTGGGTGCAGAGGACTTTCAGTTTTTTTTGGTAACCTATTTTGTGCCACTGCTGGGCAAAGATAAATCTATACCTTCAGTTGCTTTCTATGTTTAAAGGTAACCTCTAGAGTCTTTTCCGTGTTCAAGACATTTTCGTAACCAAAGACTTTGCCATAATATGGATGCGAAAATAGAGACGGTAAATAAATTATGGAAGCAAATCCACGGGAAAAACGTAGTAAATAATATTTTATTAAAGTAATCGTGTTACAAATCCCGTCACTCAATAAGCTTCCTGAGAAAAATGATCCAATATCTCAATCCATATTAGTATGCCGTAAACAGAATCCCTCATAATATTATATTTGCTTAGGACGACTAATAAAACATGAAACAGGCCGAAAATACACGCAGTCTAAACGGGAATCGGCTATATTTTAAACGAATAGCAGTATTTAATCCTAGATATCATGTTTGAGATTAGAACAAGGCTCCAATCTTGAGATATCCTTGTAAGGACGGTGCTCCGCGGGGGCTAGCCAGACCCCACTCCGTTAACGAAGTATGGCGTATTAATATTGAACAGACGATGTGTCGGCGCAAGATTTCGTGTCTATAATCTAATAGCGATTTCTGGTACTTCCGTGTTGTTTTAGAATATTATTAGGTTTTGAAAGTTGATTTTGTTAAGTGGTTCTTGTACTTCATGTTTGGTTTGTTAATATTGATTTATAAGATTAATAAAAAACTTAATCAAAACAAGGACTTCACAATGACGAACTTTTTATCTGTTGATATTAGAATTGATGCAAGTACTGCTTTTACACATACTTATTTTATTTATTTTCACATAAAATTAATTTTAAAAAATGTGGGTAATTGACTTCCAACACCACCTCAAAAACGTATAAATTAAACTGTTTTTACAAACTGCATAAGTATAACAAAAAAAGTATCACAAAAATCGGACCGGAAACCTCGGAGTAATCAGTGTAGTACATGACCGAATTGAGAACCTCCTTCTAAATGTCGGTTGAAAACATAATACGCACTCGGCCACGGGATCTTCTTAAATGGACACTGTAGCCATGGAACGCAAAGGTCAACTGTAGGCAGTCTGGATATTTAGTCAGTAAAACTCCGACATTCCCTCCCTCTCCATCCAAGGTGGGAAGACCGATATCGAATAAGTCAGACATAATCACCTAAAGAAAAGTAAATGGTCTTATCTAACACAACTATAATAAACCATCTACTGTTTTTAACGACTAGCAACACCAAAAGGGGATACCAGAAGCAAAACACAGAACGACTTACTCAAACGATAAAACTCCTTGATTGTAACTTGAATTAATGCTCAATAAAAATGTATTTATGTATCACAGCATCTATTCTCCTTTTAAGAATAACCTCCTTTATTTATTTACCTCATAGAATATCAGTAACACTCAAATACCTATAACAATAAAATCTTAAAAGGCTTAGGAAAAGCAAAAGGACCTCTGGATGCAGCCTAGAAGCTGGCAAGGCCTATAAATCATTTCCTTTCATTGATTTTACGACCTCCATAGGATTGTAAATATCATACAGACATGAAATAGAGGCCTTTTTTGCATGTTTTGTCGAGACGTAAGTGCATTCTTAGTGATTGTGCCAGACTCAATTACATATGGAATCGGTTGTACGATGTCAATTTCTTTTGTTGTATTATTTTTCATTCATTAGAGCAGCAGTAATTACGTTATTGACAATGGCGGGACATTTTATTTTTAGGTACAAAATGATTGAAAACAATTTTAGTTTTCGTAAAAAAATGAAGATTAAGTTATACTGTAATTTAATCGCCTAAAAATCCTAAAACTCGAGATGTTTTGTAACAAGTTAAAAAAAATAATTCTTAGAAAACACGATTAAGCAATTACCATCTCACCTTATAGCTTTTTACACACTTTAAGACTTAAAATACTTTATAGAACAGCCTAAAAATATTCAAAGCCCCTTTCGTCCCCAACAATTCACTTCCCAACTTCTCACTTTGAAATATTGAAGTTACTCAACTATTCGAGCGAAGTGAAAAGTTTGCAAGTACATAAGGAACGAAGATTCCGTCATCAGATACCATACGAGCATATAAGGATGAATTTTATACCTTTTTTGTAAGCTCATAAATTCTTGTATTATACAATATTGTACCCACAAAGGAGACTCCGGATTTTGATGTAAAATAAGTGAAGATAGAAAATGATGAAAGTGATAAAGTTTGATGTAATATTAATCGTGAAACTAAGTATGGTGTGTACAATTTTCTTTTATGGTTGGAGCATCACATTGTTATGACGGCTATAATATTTTATTTCAACAACCTTAAGGTGATGTCAAGAAAAATATATCAAGTCTACTAGGCGTGGCACTAATTTCTGAATGAATAAAGTCATAAGAGATTGCAAAAAATGACAAAAACCTTCACAAAAACATCAACAAAATTGCCGTAGAACAACATTCTTTGAACACCGCTAACCTAGCCGTACTTTTAAGATAACTAATCCGTGCATTATCTTAAACGCCCAAACATTAAATGAATGACGAACTTTAAGCGTGCTTGAGTACCAAGCATGGTTCCAATCCGCAAAATGGACGTAATTCCCGTAATCAACGTCACGTACCAACGTGTTAAGACCTTAAAATGTACCAACTTTAGATAATGGAATTATGATTAGCACGATTCTGTAATTGAATTTGAACTGCGAACAGTACATTGGCTGGACGAATGGCTCACGTATTCCCGTGGTAAAGTAATGAAATTCAACAGAAGTAATAATTTTAGGTGCGTGGGTTTGTACGAAAACTTATTGTTTTATTGAGAGAATTATATTTCGTTGTACAAATAATATTTGTGTTGCTGTGGGAGTTGAACTTTATTAGAGTGTGTTTTTCTTATTTTTTATGAAAGGTTTATTAATGGTTCGAATATTTTCTTTAACACTAACTTTATTCAGTTAACATCAACCATCAGAATTGCCTGGAGGGACCAACGAAACTTATATCCAAGTCTGACGTAAGAACTATTTTTAGAGGCTGACCTTTTCCAAATTCTCAAGCCATATGTTTTGATAAAAAAAGAACGAACTTGACATAAACACAGTAGTCTGACAGCGTGGAAGATTAGGTTAGCTGTCAGGTAGATTCAGGTTATTCTCAAGGACTCGCAAGGGCAACTCTTTAGACAAGATTATCGAATGTCTAGAAATAAATTGAACTGGATTTCTACAAAATCGATTAGCTATGGGTTAAAAAAGTTATGAAGCAGGCATGAGTCGAACAAGCTTAATTTTAAATTAAGAATTCATAATTTTGACATGGGTAATCCGGAATTTTAAATTAAAAAACGAGGTTTATTTTTAGTATGTAGTGACGTGTGTTCCATTTACTAGTTTTTGTTTTTTTTTTTTTGCGGCCAGTCTCTAAAATTAATCTAATTTAAATAAGGTTGCATATTATGGCTGATTGATAGATTGGTTTGACCAAGAAGGTTTTACTTACCTATTTCATTAAGCTAAAGTTACTGACTAGCTTCTTGCGTCATGTTAGGAGTTTCTACCATTACATAATTTGTATCCATCATTATTTTTTCCTATAAAACTCGTCCAGACTACGGAACTTGTTAGTCCAGCTTGACCGAAGTATTTACGTATAAAACGTGCTAGACGTGACGTGACTGGTGCAGGATTTACAAACATCGACAGTTTAACTCGGACACATATCTATTAACACCATAACTCTTCAACGAAGCATTTCCTTCTCCTCATATTGCATAAACCGGGAAGTTTGTGTTTACAGAACATCTATTTCTTTGTAACGTTCGAGTTTGACGACAGTGACTGAACGATCGACTCCTGCGCAGCGTGTCGTGGTTTCGATCAGCGCACGGATTTGGGTGTTTGTGTACCTATGTGAGTCTCTGTTTCTAAACGCATACACAAGAAATACCAAGTACACTAAGCGCGCAAGTTGAATGCAGAGCTTAGGAATGCGGTAGTGCTGTTGACAAGGATGGCAAAGTACTACACTACAGGCGCGTGAGGTGGGGCGTGCGGGTAGCGCGGGGCTCTTCACCTCAGACCCCGACTGCATTCAACTCGCGCGCTATCTGTATGTGGCAACGTTTAAAAAAAAAGATTATTATCATTTTGGTTTCTTTGGTGACATTGAACTTTCGTATGTTCCCACCAAAATTATCAGAACGAGTAGCTAATATTTATACGCTGGAAAACGTTTCCTTGTTAGCTTTTCTTCTCATCTGAAATACTAAAAACTGTGAGACGGTAAACTTTTCGGGGAACTGTTCTTAGTAATTATTATTATTAAGTAATTTTTTTTTTGTTATATGATGTGTCCTAATAAAGTTACATCATAAAAAAATACAATCTAGCTTAATACTAAAGCTAATGAGTAATTCTATTTTGACTTAATTTGCTAGGGAGACTAAGCCTAAGAATTTGTCCATTAACACTTTTCTTATTGTCTCTATTAAGGGGAAGACACTTTGTTCTTGTGTTCTTTATGGGTAGCACTCACTTCACTAAACTAACTCGAAAGGTTTTGTCCTTTTTAGTCTTCTCACTATGTCCGTGTTGTCGAGGAGCTGGATAGCCTCGATGTTCACATGATGGTGAAGCCTTCGTTCATGAGCTTCGGCGTTCTTTTTAATTATATCTATGACGAGGTCTACTTTGAGGTCCCGATGAAGGTCGTCATTTCGAATGTACCAGGGCGCATTGACGATTCCCCGAGTACTTTGTTTTGAAAACGCTGTATGATTTTCATATTGCTTTGTTTGGTGCAGCCCCAAAGCTGAATACCATAAGTCCATATAGGTATGAGGACTTGTTTGTATAAAAGTACTTTGTTGTGTACTGACAGCGGAGAATATCTTCCTATCAGCCAGTACATCGACTTGTAGCGAAGCTCTAGCTCATCCCACTTCTTTTTAACATGAGCTTTCCAGCTTCTCCTTCCTCCTTCTTCTTCTCAGTAATTATTGCGAAACAAAAAGCAGCGATTCGTAACGTAATTTTCGACGAGTAAAAGATGATGATTAAAATAAATTTGCCTTTTGATGTTGATTATTATCTTGAAGTGACTTAATTTTAAATCACATCAACCGGACGGCCTTCCAATGACCGCAACTAACGGTCAAAGGCCGATTAATGACCACTTAAAGCAAACATTTCTCACAACCACCTCCAATCCACATCCGTCTCAAAACATTCGATATTCAAATAAAGTTCGCGAAACAAAAAAACAATCAACTACCAATCCGAGACGCGCAAAGAATAGCCAATCACCGATTACCGCAAAACGGAGGCAAACATCAATATCTTTCAAGTGATTGCGACTTGACGCATTGAATTATTAAAAACTGCTATATATAAACAGTAGGTACGTCCGATGCAAGCGTTATCTGTCAGGTGAGACGGGAAATAAATAGTTGATCGTTCAGAAACAATGAGCACTGAATAAAACATGTTATTGTAGATTGAAGGCGGTTTAAAAGCGTATTACTTTTAGTGTCCTGTCAATGTGTACGATGAGAGATGTTTCAGTAATTATTTTCTTTTCTACTTGTTTTGTAAGTTTTAAATTGTTTGTGAGAATTAAAACTTCAAATAGGTATATTTTCTCAATCGTCATTCAAGCTTTGACTTTCAGCTTTACCAGGTTAATATTTTTTTTTAATCGGCTCATTCTACACCTGTCTACAAATCTTAGCTTGTGCGGTCTATAAGTTTAGCTCAGGTATTATTTTTTCCTGTGAATCTGGTACTCATTCTTACAAGTAGGTCGTTCAAAACCAGTTTTTCTCAGCCAAGTCTGCATTTCTGTTATTAAGGACAATTAAATTGGTATTGAGCAATATTCAGCAAAATTTCAAGTAGCTCTTATCCTTTCAATATCGTAATAGCAGAGATTTACAAAACTTACCTACCTGTCACGTGGATGTGACAGTTTGATGCACCAAAACAAATGAGTAACTACACTTAAATGACGTTCAATTAGCACAGATACGAAATTAATTTCCAAATTGCATTCAACGTGAATCTCTTGTATGTGAGTAATCGAATAAATCAGTGGTTGCATCACTACGGGAACTCACACAATCGTGAATTCTTTTATGAAAGTCACTTTTGGCATAAAACGAAATTGCATCTCTATATTTGTACGTTTTTTTTGACAGATATAAATGTTGAAGAAAAAGAAAAAACAAATGAATGGGTTAAAATTTTATACGATGGTAATGATTCCTGTTGTCTTTTTTAAGTGCATAATTAATCGATTATTATGTTCATGTTTTATAGTTTTATTAATTATGGCCGTTGACAAATGGTTCGCAAAAAAGATTGAGACACAGTTATTAGTGTTGTTCTGTTATTATAAATAGCTTTGCTGAGTTATTTTAGAGTTAAGCTGATGTAACAGTAATTATAGAAGACAGATATTATTTATGTGCCGGTCTCAAGTTTTTCTATTTATGGTAACGAAAAGTAGCTCGGAGCGTTAATCGATTTTTTTAATGTTTTGTTTGAAGAAAATAAGTGGAATTCTGAATACTATTAAAATTCTGATGAAATTAAGGATTATTCATAAAATAAATGCAAATACACGCTTGAAAGATTTAAATACACGTATAATTAGACCACATTAAAATTTTATCATTTATGTTTAATTGATTTTGAGATACATAGACTTTACATTCATGTAAAATTAATTGTAGTTTCACTACAATTTCATAGAAAAACTACTACGTATGTATAAATGTAGTACTGTTACAGCATTATTAATTTGTAATCTTACTTAGTTTCTCTGGGGCAATACCGATCCCAATTTCCATCATAATTTTATGTTCGCTATAATATAATTTTACCACATAAACTGGAGAAACATAAAATGATTCAGGTATGAACTATTTACTACTATAATATTATATGCGGTATGCTATATCAATAAAAAGGGGTTATAAAAATAAAATTTGCAATGCGATAAAGTACGGACATATGGATTCATGACATCTCTTTGCACCCATTAAACAAATTGGACGTAACTCTCATGCATGGTTGCCAAAGTTTTCAAGCAAATCAAAAAAGATGCAAACCTTCTCTAATCGATAAGAATCATAATCACTCGCTCGATTTCCGAACGTGGTTAAAGGGTTCAGAAAATTAAAGAACAAACCTAAATGATATAATTAAAAAAGTGGTCTTAAAGACAATTAATACAATATTGTTCAATTAAAATTTTGAATCAAAAAATTTGCCCCAAATCTAAAATGCAAATAATGAAAATTATGTGCCAAATACATCTCATTTTTAAGTATGTTGCAAAATACAAAGAGAAAGGCATCAGACAGCTAGAAATATTCCTAAAATTATTTTAAAACTGTTATATGGTCTAATTAATAAGACCTATGTGTGAGTCCATCGAGCACTATCCTTGATTTAAAAACAACATAAAACGTCCCGCAGCACTTTTAATCCTAACAAAAATCACAATCCCCACAATGTTATCAGGTCTGTTTATCCAAAATAACTGTCCAGGCTATTCAAAACCCATTAAAGGTAAGCACGGAAATTATTTAATCCCTACACCAGCGTACAAGGGGTCCTATCAGCCAACACGGTTCGCGATAGATTGGTCTCGTACAATTTTGATGGGAGTCCGTCGTGCCTGCCCTCTCCATTATTTTCCCGTCAAAGTGATTAAATAAATAGTCCCGCAGCAAATACAGGTACAAAGTTATTTCGTAATTACATGGCTTTATTGCCTATACAGGCCCCAGGAATGTTTTGGAGTGGTCCGTTCTAAGCTAGGTAACCCGGGGTTAACATTCTGAACGTAATCGGGTTTTATTAATCTATGAATGTATCATTGTGCTTTTTAGTTGCTGTGTGGGTTGGTGTGTTATCTTAATTACTTAATTTTGCTAATAAATGAACCTTTTGAATGGACGAGAATAATAGAATGACAAAATAATAAATAAAATTATGGGACAACAAAAAGAAAAGACGTTTATTTCGTTTTTGTAATAGTTGTAAAGGTTTTTTTTAGTTATTGGTCATTATTAGGACTATTTCAATTAATTAAAGAATTCATAGAGTCCGTGGAAAGTATTATATGTATTTAAATTAACAAATTAAATTATCAAATGTGTGCAAAGTGCAAAGCTTTTATAAAATATTATAATTATTTACTCGCCTATTAATTTCATCAATAAACGAAACAAAGAGATGAGCATACTTCCAGCTTTTGAAGGAACACCCTATAAATAATTATTTTCTTTTTAAATATCTACACCAAATACAATATCATTAAGCTGAATAGTTTATTCGGTTATACGTAATCACGAGGCACGCAGCCCTAGTTGTCACTAGGCCTAGTTGTATCCAGGACCAAACCAACGACAAATGGTCTGAATTACCCATAATGAACCGAGGACCATGAGGATCATGGGGACCTTTGCTTCTGCTATTTATGAAGCAGACTATTGCGTCAATAATTATCAAAATGCTACTTGCAAGTCCGGGTGCATTACAACATGGTAATGTTTAATTTAATTACAACAATTTACAACCAGTAGCTGTTGTTGCATAATTAGTTTAGATTGCAATTTCTATATTTCGTCCATCCTACCTATAACGACCGAGGTAAACTCGGATATAAGTCACGATTTGTTTAGTGAGGGAGAGTTGTCGATATTTTGTGATATCGATACGTAATATAAAATTTTCTTAACAATACACAAGATTAAAGATCTCTGGAAAATTAATTAAATTTTATTTAATGCACCCTCGTTTTGCTCGTGATATTTTATTTAATGTTTATATAGGCTGCAGAGAAATATCTCATACAAAAACTCTGCCTCATGCTCAGTAGTATTTGTGGGACCTAATCCAATGTTCAACGAGGCGAAGCGAGACTAGACTCTTCCTAGAAATAAAATTGTACTAGGTTTAAACATCTGATTTTATTTTTAAAAGAACTCGGATATCTTTGTTATATTTTAAATAGTAAAAAGATGTCAAAGAAATAGCAAAGCCAATGGTATTGTTTCGTTTGTTTCCTATTTAAATAAGGTAGCCTCTTAACAACTTATTTTACGGTTTTGTATGTTACAAGGCAAAAATATTTACAAATAAATTTTCGTAATATCAATCTTTTTTCTGAACTTCGACACTTAATTTGCAGGTATGCACAAAAATGGCAATGAAGTTCAAAAAATGCATTTATTTCAAAGTTATTGCTTCCAAAACCACTGTGGCTTGGCAAGAGGCTTGCTGAGTTATTTGAATCCTCATTGTGATCAGTTTCAATGAACTTGGAAAATCGTTCTGAAAACCAGTTTATATTTGTATCGACATTCAAACGGGCAGCTCTACTCTGCCATGACGTCACATAGCATGAGCGGCGCAGGGGTCGGCGGTCGGCGGTCACTCGGCCCGCCACGCTAGATCCGTATCTTTGGCGCCATAGTCCATGCGCCATGCGCCATGCTCCACCAGGGTTCCCCACGATTTGCACAGATTGCGTTACAATCGCTCCAGTCAACCATTTACTTAATTAACACCAGGTAATTACGAATTATTTGACTGTTTCCTTAGAAACGAAGGGCCTTAATACTGTAACTACCCATTGGTTCTACGAAATCATATTTCATAGTAGCTACTGCAAAATATAGTCGTAATTTTGTTTGAATTAATTAGTCTGCATACCTACTTTATCGTCTTTGTGACTGAATTAATTTGTTACGAATTTAATGATGTGTGAAAATGACTTTAGTAATGATTAAAAAATTACTGTATAATTTTATCTGGATTATGTGGTGTTTGTGGTATGATCATTAGTAGCGACATTAAATTGAAACTTTTATTAATGTTAATTAATAGATAATACTAATTCAACAGTAGCAGATAGGTACAACCTACTATTATAATTAAGTTCGTAATAGTAGAATAGGCAAAACTTGGCTATGACTTATAAATAAATTGTATTTGTGGCGAAATATCTCATGTATGTATGAAGATAGTGAGTTAAAGTATCACCTTCTGAGGCATGTCTCTTAGCCTGATGATGTTACTGAATATGTTTGCCTACTGCCTACATTCTAGATAATTATTTCAGCTACAATTAAAACTATTTACACAATAATTACAGCGAATCGTAAACCAAGCAATTAATGTAAAGTAACCATTTCTACTTTACGAACCACATATTAGATCCTGAAAATGAGCGCCTACGTTTATAATAAAGCAAACAGTCGCGTCAGAGTAATGTCTTGCTTACAATTTATTTCAAGGAAAATGACATAAGAACGAAATGTTGATTTGTTTCGTCAAGAGCTTTCAACAGATTATTATCGAATTCGTATTTTGCCTTTTATTCGCGTACTCTCCCGTTTCGTGAAATAAATATTATAATGATTTACATATTTTGCGGTACGAACAGCTCGTTTTAGTGAGATTTTCATGCAAATGCGTTCCCTAATTGCTGTGTTGTAGCCTGAATAAAAATTGCCTCTGTTGTGTGTAATTTCGCTTTCCCTGTTTTTTTTTTTTTAATATTTTGGTAATTTTCAATTAGCAAAGTTTTCTTTTATGTCTTCAGTAGAAATATTGTCTACCTGGTGTTTGTATTATTTGTTTAGGTTTGCTCCTGTTTCAAACACACTTCAAGTAAGAAAACAAGAACTATCTAACTTTTATAAGGCACTTGCAATGTCACTGAGAATTCTGTGATTCATTTTCCATCTGAAACTAAAAGAATCATAACTTTTCTTTAGAAAAACAACTTGAATATAAAGTGTAATTAGTATAGAAACGTCAGCTATGATTCCGGCGCAGTTCAAACAATGGCCTCATTACCGCGATAGATCCTACACGTTAGGCCTTAGTCGTTACTGTGCAATTTCTCTCCGTGCTACCCAGGAATGACTTCTAATAATGCTCGCGCCGAGCAAAAAGCAAGATTCAACGACATAATCACACTAAAAGCATTGCTTGTTATACTGAAAAAGTTACAAAGAGTCCTGTTTACCTGTTTGGATAAGGGCACGTTTTGGATGTTGCCTTTTTGTGTTTATTGAAGTTAGGAGTACTGGGAATTTGGAGTTTCGTGAAAAGTGTTTTATGTTTCATTCTAAAATCTGAATAACCATTGTATTGTATTGTAAGAACGGGCTGGTATCCGCAACTCACCATAAATAAATATTCATGAAATGTGCTGTTAGTTTAAAAAAAAAAGCTTATAAATGTCTAAATATTGTGCGACTTTTGGATACCAACCCAGTGTTCAAGATTCCATATTTGCATATTATACAAACATAAATTGCTCTGTGTCTCTGTTTCCCAGCGATAATGGACATTAGTGTGGATTAGATCAAGGTATTTTAGGAGGTATATAAGAATACAAATACATGCAACTTTTTCAGTTGTTTACAGTTACGTGATCTTGTTGAAAAATATGACATACAACGTTTGTCGCTCTCGCAGTTTAAAGATTAAGTACAGTAACGTGCCTGTGGTTATATCAAACACAACAAGTGTGTGTTTAAAAAAAAACCTTTCATCACTCAAAATCAGTCGATTTATCATTTGTTGAAAGGTACACAGAGAGACATGAAATATCAACGTCAGAGAAAAAAACAATTGCAAATAATAAAATTAGGTAATTAACTGTTCCAAGACTAAGGGTCGGTCTAGTTTCTCACAGAGGGCCAAAGCCTGCCGGGGTAGCGGGACTTATTTCCATCACCGTGACCCCGGAACATAAAGGGCTATTGAAAGACAGCGTGGATTTCAGTCAGTACAAGTCTGACAGACCCTCCTGCCCTGCCCGGGGTGGGAGGACTCATTTGATGATTTTACCACGTAAAAAAAGACTAAGTAGCACACTAAACGGGGTAAACAAAATAAAAGTTGGGTTTTTTTAACAGCCAGTAATTAAAACCTAAAACATGTCAAAAGCTCCCCATAACTGATCCAGTAAACTTTGAGCACAGTTTCTCGTGAGTAGCGCACGTCACCCAAACTCCAAGGAATGCCTTTCATTAGACTCGCATACTTTCGACGTTGGTACCTGGCAATAAAGACTCACAAAATTTAAATGAAAATATTTGAGAGAATTTATCGCGACGTTGATTAAGAGAACCACCAGAATTTAAGTCGTGTTTGGTTCATGTAGGTCCTGCATGCGTAGAAACGCATGTTGTCGACGGGAGAATAGACAAAATGACAGAACGCAGAAGTTTTACCGTAATGGTTAAAATACAGATAATAAATGTTTCTATTGTACAAAATAATGTTTAGAAATAACGATGAAATAACTTGTTTTATACTTAGTAGAATAGGGATAAAATTTCTCCATGCTATGCTTGCTGACTCCTCTCTTGTCTTTGTACAAAAGAGAGTAGGTACGCATGTCGTTTTCAAAAGTATTCGACGGTTAGGGTTTGACGCATTTGGTGCACTTCTCAACTTGTACTCCATTCTCAAATGGTGTACTTCGCAACTGGTGCACTTCTCAATTGGTGCACTTCGCAAAAGGAGCACTTATAAAGATTGTTATAAATCTATTTTTTTCTTAAAAAATAGATTTATATAAAATCTAGGTAACTAATTAACACTCCGCATTCACTTATATAAAAGTGAATTTAATTTTTTGAACTGGTGTGGTTACTCTATCATTAATTTGACTGACAGTTTTCTATTAGTCTTTTGAATTCGAATATGGTAGAAGAAAGTAAAAATGTTTCCTGGTCCTAAATAAATTCATAAACGAGGACGATATTTATGGCCAATTGGCCATTACACATTTTTTTTTTTTTTTTTTTATCGTGTTAAAATCATCAAATGAGACCTCCAACCCCGGGCAGGGCGGGAGGTACTGTCAGACTTGTACTGACTAAAATCCACGGTGTCCTTCAGTAGCCCTTTATGTTCCGGGGTCACGGTAATAGAAATAAGTCCCGCGACCCCGGCAGGCTTTGGCCCTCTGAGAGGGGGCCCCGTCATTTTTGCTGACAGCTCTTTGAGGCGCGCGTGGAACACGACGCGCCGTCGACCCGGGCGCCATTACACATAATTTCAAGAAACGACTTAATTAAATTCTTAATTTCATGGTCTTTAAATATAAAGATCGTGAAAATATAGCAACCGATAAAAAAATCTTCCGAACAGGTGTAGGTATATTGTATACGCGCTATAAACCATTTTCATTTAAAAAAAATCATGTACCGTATTAAAAACCTCCTGCAGCCACTTCTTTCGGCCATTTTAATGCATCCACCCTATTTAAGTCAAGGTTCAAGTATCAAAGACCCTTTTTTGAGAGAATCCTGAATTTCTTTTCCGTGTGGGGTTTCCTTTTTACTTACTTTATTTACCGTGTTTTCCTTCTATTTATAGGGTTAAAGCTATTTCTGGGTCTCTACTTTCAAACCGATGTTTTTGTCAAGACCATTAATGAGAAAATAATTGTTGTGAAGTAGTTTGCCCATCAAAATACGACACATTGATATCTGAATGTTTCGTGTGTCGTGAGTGCTTTCAAAATAGCCAGAATCGGAACAACTACCTGAAAGTCATTCAAATATTTTTGTTCTGTGCTGGAATCAAACCCGCGACACGTTTCACAACAGACGACCACTCAGCCGCTGCACCAATGCCTCCAGGCATCACAGTGTTATTTGGATTACTTACATATATCTCTTATTAATTGGTACCTACCTACCTGTTATATCCATTAGCATACGAAACATCAATCAATACGTTTTCACAACTAATTAAAGCAAGACAAACATATAGGTACTATTCTAGTCTCCGTATCAGTTCATGATTGATTAATAATTTGGTTCTGGCAAGCGTAATTAACAACATTACGACACCTACAGGCAACAATATCGTAACTCACTTTTAACAACTTTACAGGAGAGAGCGTCAAAGATTTTTAAAAATCCTACTGATTTCGGTTACGTCTTACTGTCAAAAAAATTGAAAAAAATAATTTCAGCAAGAGACTAACTACACTTTTAAACATGATGCGTTGCCAGAAGAACAAGTGGAGTAAACATGTCACCCTGTGGTATCCAAGAGATGGTACCAGAAAACCAGGAGGTCCAGTAAGAAGGTGGGAAGATGACTTAAGGCTAACGGTGGGACCGCTCTGGACTAGAGTGGCACTTGACAGAGCGCAATGGAAAGGGTTGGAGGAGGCCTATGCCAAAAGGCACACCGAACTTCGCGACATATTATAAAAAAAAAGAAACTCGGCAGTAAACGGCTATTTTTATTATTATATTTTAAGTATTTTCATGAGTTACAATGTTAATTCACAACACTATACTGTTTTTTTTTTGTTTAAATAACATTGTAACTCAGATATAATACAATTGCATAAAGTATAATAAACTAATTCTAGTAAAAACTTGTAACTTATTTTACAATGTAATATTAGTAATTTAGTGAGCATGGGCAATGTTGACAATGATGTGTGTAATTAAATTTACCCTTTTATGAACTTCAGTGGACACTCACTTACGATGTTTTTCATTTGAAAAAGAAAATCTTAATTTAAAGGACTAGAGCCACCGGAGTGAGTGCATTTTTTTGTAGAACAAGAATATGATTGTAACTCAAAATCGCCAAAAAGTGAGTTACGATGTTGTTGCATGCAGGTGTCGTTAGAATGACGTATCTATGGCAGCAACTAGTGGTTGTAATGAGCTGAGTATTAATTAGATTTAAGATGTGATTAGTGAGTGACTACTGGTTACCTACTGTTTAATGAACACAATGAAAAAAAATAGATAAGGAGTACATTTTCTTAAAGAAAAGAGTTGTGTCGTTTCCTTACAGCTAATTTTGAGAACTCGATTTCTGCTGAGTTAAGTTTTTTTCCCAATGAGTATATTTAAAATATAATAAATAATCAAATTAAAATAACCATTTCAAATGTCTGAATAACCCTAACAAACCCTGTTAAATATCTTGTACACTAGGCCCACATGGTAAAATGACTTTTTTAAATTTTATTACCTACTTGACTTTCAAGATACAGAAAGTTTCACGAAAAAACCTCTTATATAAAAGGAGAACATGACGTCACGCTCTTGCTTTGTATAAAATGAAGCATGTTTCGCATAAAATAAATTTCAATTTTCAATAAGGCTTTCCTGGTCCACCTGTGGCTCTAAGACCAGGATAAACCTGGCATAAATAAAGAAATCATCGCACACTTAAGACAGGGACACACTTTGGATTAAATATGCAAAACTTTTTGAAAGGGTACTTGAATAAATTATTGTTTTATGTTTTACTGGTAACGTTTTTGCAATGACTAAGGCTTTTAGGCCTAATTTAGTGCTTATCTTATTTATGAGTCCTTTCTTCGACTTCCAATTTAACCGAAAGCAGGCAGATACCAATATCCTATATATGAAGTGATCGCAATTACGTTATCCAGTTCCTAGAATATCCAGAGGTAAACCTCGGTTAGACTAATTGACTAATGAGTTCAGATTTCAGGATCTGTTGAAATCTACCAACATTCACTAAGCCCGCATGAATTTTCGCATTCCCTCTCGTAACGAGGAGCCCTTTGTCCAGCAGTGGGAACAATAGACGCTAGACCGATTATGCTACGCAATATTTTAAATAGCTCTTGCGTGTAATGTCCGTCAAAAATTGTAAATCAGGTGAGCAAAATTATTCACGGTCGGTATTAAAAAAAGAACCTTTAGAACTCAAAATTTTATATTTAATTTTCATTCCCTTTGTGGCCGACGTGACGTCAATGAAAGAGGGCGTCAAACAACTGTGTCAAAGCTAGATGCGACAATTAATTTGATACGAAAAGTGTGTGAGAGGCCCTCCAGCCCGACCCCGCGTGACGTCGTAATTTATAACCCAATTAAGATAAAAATAAACACGTTGCCTGAAATATTTAGCTTGATTATTCAAGGGTAGGTACATTTTTGGGGTACTCAGACTCGTAGTGATTATAGTAAATTTACCCAACATTACTCTTAATGGATAGATAAATTCAGGTAGAATAGATTGCTGTTTTACAAAGGTCACTCGGTTTTTTAAATATAAAGTTCTATGAATTGAAGACAGTGAGTGATTTGTTGATCAATATTTTACTGTAATATTTGAGTCAAAAGAGCAATATACAATAAATTTTCAAGAAATAAAGTATTTTGAAATTGTCCAAAAAAAAAAGGATTTTGGTAATTAAACAGCTAATAAGATTTATCACAATTCATACCACACAAACTGTGACGAAAAACGCGTCATCGATTTATTCGTAAGCCGTTTCATAATGGTGCCTACTTTAAAGGGAGAGGGCCGACCCAATTTCTAAACGAAGCGGGAGGCACGTCCTGAGGGCAAGGTACTCCTCTTAATAATAAGCAAATGGTCTGAATGTACGTCGCACATAGTACTCTGTTATTTTTGGTGTATCCTTCTTTTGCAGGCAGAAATTACATAGAATTTCGTATCGTTTCGCAGAAAATGTTTTTTGTAATTATTGGTCCGTTTATATTTCAACGACTATGTATTTCTGTGAACGAAACATTTTTCACAGAAACGCAATTAAATGAATTTCATTATCATATTTTTTTTAATGAACTAATCAAACAATAGAATAAAGCCCATGTTCAGCAGTGGACGTCTTCCGGCTGATGATGATGAATCAAACAATATAACTATTTTAAATGCATAAAATTGTTTAGCTAATTTTTCCATACATATCTGAAATGTGCACACAGAACTAAGGATGTGAGCGCGAGCGAAGCGAACTCGATTCTTTGGGCACCCCGACTGTCAGGTTAGAATAGAACCGAAATTCTATTAAACAATGCACAGACGATATTTTTACCTTGAAATAGCCATTTGTTGAACCTTTGTCACATGTATTTGTTATGTATATACTATGCTAGCTACCTTATCTAGATATTTTTCAGGGCTTTGTTAGAAATCCTTTGGGATTCCGTAAGAATATTTCGCTTTCGGCTCTAGATTCAATGAAGTGATATGCGTTCTATAGGGAGTTGATGGTGAGACAAAAAATATTTATGGAGTAGTCGTAATAAGGTTTGGTGATGTATACAGATGTTGTTGATTCCTTATAGAAACACAACACGCTGTATTAAACTAGCAAAAAGTAAGGTGTGTGTTTAATTTTTGTGAACATTTTGAATGCTGAAGCCTTGTTTTGTTAATATATTCTAGACTATCATAAAAGTCATCTAATGATAGTCTACGGAGACACCAACAATGCCAGAGTAACCCCTGGTCGCGGGACTTATACTATCACCGGACACCGTGGATTTTAGTCAGTACAAGTCTGACAGTCCCTCCCGCCCTGCCCGGGTGGGGAGGCCTCATTTGATGATTTTACCACGTAAAAAAAAAAGAGTAACCTCTAATGTAATCTCAGATCCTTTAAATCATTTCAAGCATGCTATTAAAATCACTAATAAAAAATGGTCACAAAACTATCATTTGAATGCAATATGGGATATTTATTGTTTTACGGTACAGTTGCACCATTTATTTGGATTACTATGTCCAAACAATACGTTGACATTATAGCCAAATCAATGGTGTTTATGACAGTTTCTACTAAAGTATTATTTATCTATACGTATTAACGCACAACACGTCATAAAATGTTCAAACAAGAGAATGGATGATTCAGCTTTGAAGTATGGAATTGTGATAGCCTAATATTGGTGAGGCGTCTGGAGTACCTACTTAACCAGGTGAGGCGGGTTCAAATCCCAATCCCTGATGAATTCCCAGTCGAGCTGAATTCTGTTACCACATTTTCATTTTTTCCCATAATTATCGCGTACTCTATTAATACTACTCCGATATAAGTAGAAAAATATAATAACATGCAAATTGCGAGTTCAAAAACCGTTGTAGTAGGTAGCATCCCAGTTTTATCAACAATATTGTTATAGTATCACAAGTATGCTTCGGAAAAGTTCAGCGCTGTAGCTTTTTTCACAGCAGGTAAAAATATTCAATATTATGAAACACTTTTACAAAAAAGCGTCGAAGCATCTCTTTGCGTTCTGTTAAATATTTTTCGCAACACTTTTGCGCGGCATTTTATAATTAATTTTTTCGTCTTTGTTGAATGTCGTTGTTTTAATTACAACGCGAAATTTAATAAAAATTTAACTGCGTGGGTTTCAGATATTCATCGTACATATTGACAGATGAAACTTTGTTGGATGTAAATAGATTGTCCATTGTGGCAGCTCTTGATTGCTAGTTTGAAATATTGCATAACAATGATATATGCTGAAATATTTGACGTAGCACTATGAAGCACACTCAATCACTGACTGGTAAATGTAAACAATAAATTGAATTGATTGCTTACAGAAAATACAATAGTTCAGTAACATTAAAATATACCCAAAAAAAACTATGTAAATAACAAAAATGTTCATCGGTCTAATGGAATTGCTGCACATGAGGTGGGTTCATTTCTCAAGAAGAGAGTAACTTATTGATTTTTCAGAACAAGATTTTTGATCGGTACCGGCCACTGAGTTTGGATATGTGCCCAGCAATATCCTCACTCCTTTTTTCATGCATCGAAGCAAACGTTCTCGAATGGAGACCACGCACGGGCAAGCGCAGCGTACGACGTCCACCCACAAGGCGGGCAGACGATCTTATGAAGGCCACAGGATCACGCTGAATGCAAGCCGCTGCCAACCGGTCCTATTGGAAGCCTAAAGATGATGATGATAATGGTGAGCACAATTTAAACAAAACAGTTGAAATGTGGGTGTGCTATTAGGTATTCCTCTCTAAGTCTTGGAAAGCACGTAAAGCCGTTGGTTTTGGCTGTCATTATTGTAAGGTTGTTGGCCACCAGTCTTACCAAGAGGTTAGCTGGGAGATGATGTCAAGTAAGATTGTTTATTTATCCCCAATCCCCAATAATTTTAACCATGCTGGGTTGCGGAGGTCCGATAGGCAGTCACTCCATGTAAATGATGCGATCCCCCGTAGATATTATATTAATATTTCACTTTACCAAATACCGTTCTACTTACGACCAAGTTTCCAATTTCCATAACATGTAGGACAAGAAAACCATACTACAACGATACGTTTATCAAAATAAATGTTCCACTTCCTGCCGCCGCTTTGAGTTTCGCGTGACTCCGGAATTATTACCTGGCTTTATTTCCTTGAATATATTTAGTACACACGGCTTCACCTCAAACTATAAAAAACCAGTATTAGCTGACCGTTGATTGTGTGTAAAAATCGTACAAAGCGAGACCAAGACCAACTGGTTTTGTAAAGCTTGATGTGAAGCCTTGTATGAATACAGTGCGTGTATGAATCACTGTGGATTGGACTAATGTATGCTGTTATTTATTACAGTAAATGGAAATAAATTATTTGTGTGGGAATGAGTAGATAGTGGTTATAAGGATGCTCTGTAAATGTTTGCAAAATATTAGTGGACAACTGTAAACGTAATATAAGGTATTTTCAAGTTGAAAATTCTTACCATACTTAAGGTGTGGAGAAATCTGAAGTTTGCGTTATTAGCATTCAAAGTAAGACCTTAATACCTATAAATTAAGTCTATCTATAAGTCACCGTTTCAGCGATCAGCAGAGCTATTCTCTAACTAAAGATACAGCGTCGTATGCAGCGCTGCTCCAGCTTCGAAACTACTATTTTGTATTCACGACAGCGACGCGATCACCAAGTTATCTCAAATCAGAGAGAGGAGTCTCGACAACGAGCTTAAATAAATCAACCAAGTCAATTCTTGGTACTTTTACTTAAATACCTAATTGGATTGTGTAAGTACTACAAGCCGGGTCTAATACATAACGTTGTTAGGTAGGATACACCTAAGTTTCACTAATCAGGGTTCGAAATTACCGCAGTCGAATCAAAATTAAGCTCTATTGACAACACGTTGAAGTCGTTTCTAGTGTGTATTATAAGATACTTAATACTTTTCTTTCATTCAGAGGTGTAATAATTTAATCTCTAAAACTTCGAATCAAATCTCAGCTGCAGTTTCAGGGCTGCGAGACGATCTAAACAGGCTAACTTGATCCTGGAGCGTAAAAGTATATTTTGGAAACACGGGGGATTTTAGTCAGTACTGGTCTGACAGTCCCTTCCGCTCGACCCGCGATGAAGGGAAGACTCATTTGTGATAATGGGACTCATTTAATGATTTTCTCACAAACAAAAAGCCAAACTAAGCAGTCTCTTAACTTTTCACCAAAAATAACGAAATATCTCAAGGTAGTGAGTATTTAACTGTATATTAGTAGCAGCATAATCTACTGTTTTCATAGGAAGCCACTTTAGTCCTAAGTCAACAATGACTGAATTAAATTTCGCCAAAAGCGTATTAATAAGTACATGTTGTTCCCCGTTGTCCCAAAAGAACGGTTGATGTGATGGGTAGTTCCATGGGGGACTTTTACGGGGTTCTAAGGGGTGATTAACATAGTTGGGGAGATTTTGAATTCAGGTACTTTTTGGTTGAGCAGCTTACACTGTCGAGAGAGGTCGGAACCATCTGAGGTAACCCTGGACCGCAAAAGGAACACAGTAGATTTTTAGTCAGTAAGAGTCTGACAGTTGTCGCGGGACTTATTTCTATCACAGTGACCCCGGAACATAAAGGGCTACTGAAGGACACCGTGGATTTTAGTCAGTACAAGTCTGACAGTACCTCCCAGAGTGGGAGGTCTCATTTGATGATTTTACCACGTAAAAAAAAAAAAAGAGTCTGCCAGTGTCTTTCTTTTTTCACGGGGCTCAATGACTCATATTTAATAAATTCGATAAAAAAAAACTCCTTGGTAGCACACAGTTCCAAAAGGTCAAAAAACCGTAAGTAAATGTTGTTACATACTCCTAAATAAATATATTTACTTTGGCAAGCGATCATTTCCCTTAGGATTGACCACTCAATTGATTTTTCAACGTATCTAACTTCCTACCCAAATAAACAGAATTTGATTTCGTTTTAATGGAATTGGGCCGTGTTTATTGTTTGTACAATTAATTTTATTGACCAAAGAGTATGCGTTCAATATGGGTCACTATTGTAGGGGGTCGTGGGTTCGATTCCCACCCAGGACAAATGTTTGTGTGATGAGCATGATCATTTGTTCTGTGTCTGGGTGTAATTTATCTATAATTTGTATGTATTTAGAAATATACAAGTATGTTTATCAGTTGTCTAGTCATAACACAAATTCTGCTTAGCTTGGGACTAGATGGCGTTGTGTGACAGTTGTGGCATATTATATTATGTATCATCAAAAAAATGGAAGTATTTTCACTTCCCAAACAATTTTTCATGATCAGTACTAAAATAAATCGAAACTGGATTAGTATCCAGAGTCTGTCTTAGCAGGTAACCGTGATCCTTGAACGTAAACGGCTATTGAAGGATCACCGCGGATTTTAGCCAGTACAAGACTAACAGTTTCTCCTGTCAGCGGGACTCAATTGACGATTTCATCACAATAAAAAAATTGGGTTTATGAAATTAAAGTTTCCTTATTGGGTTAATACACCAAGAGTTATTTTTTTTGCAATTTCCCATGTAAACTAATGGCCCAGTAGTAAACACCTCAACTTACTAGTTGGAAGTAATGGGTTTGAACCCGGTTAGGCGCATTACTTTGTATAATTTATTTCATCACCACTCTAGAAACTGACCAAAGAAACATCGTGGGCAAACTGGCATGTCCCAGGTAAAAAATTTCAAGACTTTTTTTTTATTATCTGAAAAGACAGTCCCGTGAAAAGTTGATCTTCAACTTGGTTCTGTATTAACCTTCGTGTTAGAGTGATTGGGCCTACAGCCCTACACTATTGTAATACAGGCATATTGAAAAAAAAAGAAACCTCAGAAAAACACGTGTGCATTTTCCTGTCACTTTTCTTTCAAGCCAGCCTTTACGTTCACACATATATACAACTAGTACTTATGTTTGCCATGTTTTATGATACGAGAACACGACACGAACAAACTTCAGTGTCGTTACTATGTACGGAGAGAAATTACTCATGCACTCACAATGCCCTACTTTCCATAGCTTAATCTTTCTGTAAGACCGTTTTCTGTTATATACTCGAGTTTGAGCTCGTGGTAAAAAGACAGGGTGAATGAACGTTGGTTAGCGAGCTTTATTTAGTTACGTGAGCTTTTCCTTCATCAATGAAATGTATTGAAATGAAGTAGATGGGTAATCCATTATGTTTTGTGTCACGAATGTCTTATGTTAGTAGGTTATATTTATGGCCTTGGCCCTAAAATTTCCATTATTTTCATCTTAATATATTAGTGCAGGCCGCAGAAGGAATTTCGTTTGCAAAATGTGAGGACCGCAATCTGTTTTATGAAGTATGCAAATGGGTTCTAGGACTATTTAAAAATGCATGTTGCCAGTGTCTGGAGTGGTCCAGAAATTAGTAAAATACTACCGCACTACACGTAGTAAAATCGTTCCCTTAAAACATAATCACCCCTTTTCACCAATTTAGGGGACGATTTTTGAAAAACCCAAAAACACGTGTTTCATTATTTTTAATCTAATTTCCATATACCAGGTTTCAAATTCATCGGTTAGCACGTTATGATTTTTCCATACAAAATTTAACACCGTCTAGAGTATCATTGGAGGGTAGTTTAAAAAAACTAATAATGCCCATTGTCACCTCCTTAAAGGTGAAATCCTTTCTGGGTGCTCACCTACATGATAAATTGCAACTACCATCCAAAATGCAGGTTACACTTATAGCGCTTTAAAATCCTTCCCTTTAAACTTGAATACCCCTTTTCACTAACTTTGGGGGAGATTTTTGAAAAATCCAAAAACACGTGTTTGATAATTTCTTTTTTCTTATATAAATACTGATTTTCAAAGTAAAAGGATCACGCGTTATAATTTTTCGATACAAACTTTAACATCGACTAGATCACTAATGGAGGGTATTTAAAAAAAAATAAAAGTGCCAATATATTTTATTTACTTGTATTCTTATTCATGACTAGTTTCAAATGTATAAACCCAAGGAATAGGATTTTTCATACAGTAGTTTTCACACCTTTAGAGGACGATTTTCACAAAATCCCGTCTTTACGCCCCTCTAAATGGTAGACTGCAACTATTGTCCAAAACCCAAGTTTCTACGTTTAGCGATTTCGGCTGTAGGCGAGTCGTACGACCATACCCTGTTCTTTTAAATATATAGATAATTATGTATTAATATGTTTTTCTACTTTATTTGCTAATCATTTTATCAAGATCTCGTCATAATCAATTATAATCAGTATGTAATTCCATATCCTATGAAATTTATTCAGATCGAAACCCACAAATATCAACATTTTATTGATCTGAGACCAAGGTGCGGATTTTTTGTTTTTGGACCACGATAATTGTTGGCAACATCGAAAATATATATCTTGACAATACTAAAAATATATTAAAAAACTCAAAACTCGGTCCTCATATTTTGCATACGGATGTCTTCTACGCCGCCTGGTCTATATTTAAAGGAGGCTGTCACAAAACATGTAATGTAAACGTTAATACCAACGATTTTGAAATTGGAATGAGAATTGAATAAATCCGCCCTATATGTTATTAGTTATCCTCGAATATACACAAGAAAATACAAAAAGTCAAAGTAAAAAACTATTTTTAAAAGTTTCCAAACAAGTTGTACAATAATCTACCCATTTTTCGTTACGTTGCATACAAAACAGTGAATGTTATGTGAACCTAAATGTATGTAATCCGTCATTGCATAGAATTCCTAAAACAATGTGAAAAACGGAAATGTGTGAAACCAAACGTGGTGCGGGTGACGTCTACTCTCAAAGGCACCAACAACTATTGGACATCCTAAGATTCTGTTTGGTCAGGCTCCTTTAAATCTTGCACACGGAAATAGGAGCCCCGTTGCGGGGCTCCGTCTACCTGAACACGTAAAACATGTTTATACATATCATAAATAGCTTCAAAATTGTAATTAATTTTCTATATTTCCGGTAACATATACACAAAATCTTATTAGAATGCTTGTTGATCTTTCGCAACAAATACGGAATTAAAAACAAACTTTACTATGTTTCCTACAACAGACGCTACAGGTTGGTAATACCGTCACATCATCTTACCCTCGCAGAATCCCGCCGGTATAATGTTGCTGTATTTGTTACGACGATGTGTGAAAATACATCTCGCCTTGTGTTTCTCTCGGGGTTTGATGTCGACGAACTGAAAGAGAAGAAAATATTTTGTTGTGAAACAAAAGATAACGGCATGTATGGTATTATAAATTACTGAAAATTCGAAAACATATTTAATTTGTTACTTTTCTTGTAACCTCTTTTGTCCCACTGCTGGCCAAAGGTCTCCCCCATAACCTTCCGTTCCGTCCCATGAACGCGTCTAAATCGTGAAGCCAGCATTTTCTGAGCCTCCCTCGACATCGAATCACGTCATCTTGCATGCATTTAAAAATAGAATTTAAGAATATCGATACCAGAAGTATCAATTAACGAGGTATTCCACTTAGGGCACCTGGCACCAGCGAAAAATTTTTACAGAAGCCTTATGTCGAATAGATAACGTGCAAGTAGCTCAGGTGCCATTGACAGCGGGTGCCCTAACTGGAATACCCCCAATTAACGTAAAGGGACATTTTGGCGAAAATGAGTTATATCCAAATTTTTAAATATTTATACAGAAATCCAAATTTAAACACACACAAACAAAGAAATGACTACCGTCCAGGGATGTCAAAAACACCATTTAATTTAATTAAACAACAATAGGTGACAGCGGTCACAACAACAATAATGATAAGGGAAAATTAATGGACACAAAGAATTCCGCTCGGCAATCACTCTAGACTTCAGCCACTGACCCTCATGGGCCGGTTTCATTGTTTAATTAATGTGTGGTATCATGACATGTCCTAATGTTTTTGGCCTTTTGAAACCAGTTCTGTCAATTTCCTGGTAGAAAAAAAATATATTTTTTTGCCAAGCCTTTAAAATTAGTTTAGTTTCCTATTATTTATTCTAGCGTGGCCTAGCTTCTTCTGGGCAGGCTCACTCCACCGTCGAATTTACTCTGTCAAATCGACCTAGACACTACGCAGTCAACAGAAAACCAATACAAAATAATGTATAAACAACAAACAAGAAAAGATAGTGTATAAAAACGTGGGAAAATTAACCTTTATTATGCAATACCATCCTTACATGAAAAAGATACACGTAATGTTATTTAGATTTACACAAATCCTCAAATTCTCAACTAAGATTAATCTTAGTTTTGAAGTTAAACCAACAAAAACATTATAATTATAAACAAATTCCCACAAGATTGCGAAAAAGAACACCAAGAAGCTCTTTCATGTCAACACAGCCCCGCAACATATAATTCTATAAACATAAAACCATGTTGACAATTTCAAACTCATCAAATTGGACTGGCAAATAAAAAACGTAAATGAGAACATCTGCGAAATATAAACAAGAAAAATGATGAATTCGCAAATAAGAACAGCGTTTATTAAAACGTAAAACAGGAGGACCGAAATAAAAAGCAACATTGCGGGCTGTAACACCGTTTTTTGTAAATGTCAGACAGTATTATTCCATTATTTTACTCTGAGAACGACTCCTTTAAACCTTGGAGACGAGACGAGATATATTGTGACAAGGGACGCAATAAAAAAGTCTTAGGTACCAAATTTGCAAATTTATTACGATCCGGGTACCTAATACTCTTTCCCAGTTTTTTTTTGTACTTGTAACCGGCCAGTGTGGGGGGTGCTCCACGTGCGCTCGTGGACTGGAGCTCCCTCTCGGATACGTCCGGGGGGAAGAGCAGTTTTTCGGGCTGGTGCACCCTGGGATGCGGGCAAAAACTCTTCCTTAGGCACTGTGTGCCTAAGGGGTCTCCTTGCCTGTCGTGTGGACGCTCCAATGCGTGTCCCTCCGATCAGCAGAGGGCACAGCGGCAGAGCGGGCTTGCGGACGGTGAGTAATGGGTAGCTTGCCGTCCGACCGAGGACCAAGCCCGGGTCGGTGGCGCGTCGTGTTTCGCGCCAAATGGCTGCTGAGGACGCGGGTTTTTTCTTAACCCAGGATACCGCGGCCCCGGAACGTAAAGGGCATCCGAAAGAACACGGGTGGATTTTAGTCAGTAAGAGTCTAACAGTCCCTTCCGCACCACCCAAGGCGAGAGGACTCATTTGATGATTTTACCACCTAAAAAAAAAAGCGGCCAGTGTGAAATTCAAGACAGAAACGCAACAAGTTCTTACAAAAGAAAACAGCGTTTTTCCTCGAGTTTATTAATGTTTCTGTCCCTCTTTCTCTTTGTTTGATGATGCTTTTAAAAATATCTGCGAGGAAACGTCGTTAGTAAGCTTTTGCTAAGAAAATGGATAATGAGATGTGCTTTGGACTTTATTATTATTTTTTGCTGCAACTAAGTAATGCTTGTTATAAATTTTAACGGTCAGTAAATAAATTTTCAAGTTGTGAACTCAACTGTGGCTGGATTAGTAAAAGTTTATGCGTTTTGTTGAGTTAATAACACAGATTTCTGAGAATAAGGACACATGACACCTTTATAAGGTATTAAGACAATGACTGTTTTAAAAACATTATATCTTACAAGTAACTCCCGCCATTTCCCTGTGAGGTGCCATTACAACCTTCCTTTCGCGTTGTCCACGAAGTTTGTGGTAAATACTCCTATTTCAATAATCCTTACCTACATCTTTAACTACATTTGTGCAAAGAAACAGGTAATTATTTTACTGTCTTAATTAATATGCCAAGAAAATCAACAGTAGATTGTTCTAACGAAGCATATCACACGCCCCATTTTCAATTATCAGCCGCTTGTCTGACTTCACGTCTAAAGCACCCTTACTAAACCCTTTAGCACGAAATGTAGATGTAAAACACATTTCCGTCTGTGCATCGATTTACGTGTGAAACGGCTCGTTTGGAGATGCTCTTAAAATACGTAAGATGTACGTAGAAACAAATAATCTACACTTATACATCTTTCTTTTTTTACGATGGCTTTACCATCAAATGAGTCCTCCCACCCAAGGTAGGGCGGGAGGGACTGTCAGACTCGTACTAACTAAAATCCACGGTGTCCTTCAATAGCACTTTACGTTACACTTCTATAACTAGACGAATAAGTAGAACATATAAGTAGGTAAAGTTTGGGGTCATTTTCGGAACTACCTATCATGGGTACCTACCTACTATTATCTAAGCACGAAAACTGTAGTTTCGGCCGAAACTTCAGGCGTTTCTAACCTGTTTATCATAATAGTTAGTAGTATGAAATAAAACATTGGTAAGAACATGGTTAAACAGCTGTCCTTACTCGCTGTGTTGAATTCAGAACTAATAGGGTTCACTCGAGTGTTCGAACTACGGGCCGTATTTTCGTTTACGGACTAAGAAGGTAGCCAATGGAAATGGAAATCTAAAATAAAAATAAGTGTCATCATACACGCATCGTCACGTGTCATAAGACAATCTGCATAGCCTTTTCCCAACCGAAAAAGGGTTCTGGGGTCGACTTCCAGACAAACCAGTCGCAGCTGGATATATATTTTACATGGAGCGACTTTCTGTCGGACCTCCACAACCCAGTAACTGGGTAATACAATACCCCACCATGGTGGTAAGACTGGTTGTCAGACTTTAGAGCTTCACGTCTCATAAGACGATGTTGAAAAAAAAACTAGGCGTTCCCTCGGAATGATTTTTCAACTGTATATTTTTTAATATGTAAGACCGTAGTCCCTTTCAATGATTGCTGATGGTTGTATCAACAGTTATCATTAATTGAAAACGCATTCACATTTTCGATTAATATTTGCATATAATGATTAAAATGCAATCTCTGAAAACATACTTCTGAGTTGAAAACTTGGTTCATTATTTTTTTATGTCTGGTGTGACGAAAGCCACGATTATCAATTAAAATTAGTTACAGTTATTACTTTTTAGATCTATTGTCTGGATTACGTTTCATATTAATTTGATACCTTTGAAGATTTTAGAAAGAATATTTTCAAAGCTAAAATGAATTTATGAAAATTAATAACGTGCGAGCTTTGTGATAAATTCAAAATAAAATATAAAAGACATCTAAAGAAGACAAGAATATGTGACTGGTGCGAGAATTATATTGGATATCTAATTGCTTCAAACTGTCATTTCAATATACTTCTTATTAATATTAATTTCGGTGTTTATTTTTATAAATATTTTTATATCATTGTATGTCTACAGACACTCTTAACTTCTACTCGTACGTCTACATTATTACAAGCTGTTGCCAGCTTCACCCGCTGAAACTCGATACTCATCCCACAAGAACATAAAATCGGAATAAAAACTATCCTATGTGCTAATCCAGGTTACAAACTGTCTGTTTACTAAATTTCATCGAAATCCGTTCAGTAGTTTTTGCGTGAAAGAGTAACAAACATCCATACACGAAACTTTGACGCTTATAATAATAGTAGGATTGTATGCCTGGTAGGTAAGAAATCGTGTACCGTTACATAAGAACGTAGAGGAGATAACCAACAGAAAGGAAAAGGGGAAGTACTTTGCCCAAAAGTGGGATAGCATAATAATGCTCATAAAGAACAACAACCAACACGTATGGGTTATGCGTAGTATTGCTTCCTAACAGACACGGTGCCTAGTCCCATCAGCAGACAGAAATCAGTATAATCATGTTTTTTTTTTATTGTGGTAAGATCATCAAATCCGTCGTCCCCAAGCATAGTGGGCGGAAGGCACTTACTGACTAAAATCCACGGTGATCCGGTCACCTGATGAGACAGTCTCGCGACTAATGCTACGGCTACCTCTGATCTGCAGCGCATCAGCCGACTTGACACCTGGTATACATGAAGTGATACAATAAAGTACTAATTTATGCTTAAGCTCGTAAATCAATCATCAATTGCCAGCACTCCCTAAGTCAGCCAAAAGATAATAAATTCAAAAGCCTAACACAGATAAAGCCTCAAAACGGATAAAAGTTGTCCCTACCTGACGTAAAACTGCTAATAAATGTCTACACAAGCTTAAAAGCTAGAACAACGCGAACTACGAAGCGAAGCGAAGTATATTAAACAAACTTCGCTTTCCAGCAGTCGTGTAAATGGAAATATTGTGCATTCAACTTTGTTTTCAAACTTCCATAATGGCTTCAGGTTTCTACACAATGGGCCATGATGGACACTCTTTTTGTTAAGATGATTTTTGAGGAAAGAAAAATTTTTAGATTGCAAGTGGGATTCGAATCACTATCACTCTTTTTGTTGATAAAGTCCAGCTAATAAAACGTACGTTTTATTTAAACACAGACATTTAGTAAGTAGGTTACCTTGACCCTGTAAAGTAAAGGGTAATTGAAGAAAAATGGTCAATTTTTGTCAGTACGAGCCTGACAGTCGACTACTTTCTTCGTCGATTTGACTTATTTGATGACTGAATAAAAAACCCCACATTTTTTTAAAGCGATTAGATTTTTTTAAATTTATATTAGGTTGGCTTGGCAGTAGGAAAATACACACACACAGAGAGAGATATTCCTAAGACATAATCGTTATTCCCGGCATGACAGAGTGCCTGACGGCTTCTACAATATTACATTTGCTAGGATAGCTTATTGTTGTAGTATCAATTTACCCGACACAAGAATATTTCATACTGATTTATTGCTATCGGCTACATCGCACGCATGATACCATTATTCCTAGGTCAGAATTTCTTGGTAGAATATATTATTATTTACTATGTTACCTCGTGCAGAAATAAACAAAAGTACTTTTACTGAAAATCACACAGACGAAAGCTTGGTTTTGTTTTAGGTGTTGTCTCTTGTGTCTTTCACAATGTTTATGGGAAACAAAGTTTAAATGAAGGAGTTTTCAACATCCGTATTTAAATTCTGACGTCATTCGCTCGTGACGTCAGATGCAAATAAAAACTATACTTACTTGTGACGTATTGGCAACAAAAGAAAAAAATACGTGTCCATTATTTTTCAAAACTAGCTGCCGGGCTAATTAGATTTGCAACTTAATTTTAACTGAGTAGGATTTAGTTTCGCAGGAGTATAGATCCTTTTTAATACATAATTCACAGTGTGTGGCAGTGACAACCTAATGTTAAAGCTGGGACTTACAATTTGAAGTTCGTGGGTTCGATCTCAGTCAGACATAGCCGATATCGTATAGCTGATACAAAATCTTGACAGCACTAATAGAAAAATGGCAATTGCTGAGTAGCATAGGCTGAGCAGGCTTATAAATTCTACACTCGCGTATGAACTCAGCATGGTTGCAGTCGATAATTTAGTCAGCATAGCTGAATGCTGTTCAGCATTTTCGATTTCTGTCTCTCTCAGCATTGTAGATTTTGTATCGGCTAAACGTATCCAATATTTTCATCACCACTGCTGTCAAAAATGACAAAGGAAAATATCTGAGGAAAGTGACATTATCTTGAACCAATAACTTGAAAACCCTTGACATCACACACACACACGGAACCGCACTGAACCCGTGGTGCAATACAGCGCACTCCCTCACACAAGCAACTGCTGCTTATAACAACCAAATTTATCTTCATCAACTGCTAAAACCACACAAGGAAGATATGAACTTAAATGTTGAACACTTTTCTTATAAGAACTATCAGTATCAAAATAACATTTCACGTTGATATTAGGGTCATTTTGCCGTAAGTAAGTCGGCCAAAGTACACATAAATTAAAAATACAACTATATGGTAGTACTTTCCCTGTCTTTGACTGTTTAGTACAAAAACACATTTAGATATTATAATACATTCATAATACCTGTGGGAGCAAACCTGCATAATAATATGGACGTTAAAGTCCTCCAAGCTACTGTCAAATGCAATGACGCGTCCGTGGAATACTCCCCTTTTGCAATTTAGGAGAGTAATCAGAGTTGAAACACAACATAAACGTTTTAGAAGGTCGACTTGGGGCACCGAACTGAAATCTCGGTAGGTATATCTAAAATCGTTTTCATTTTTACTCTAGCTACGCCCTTGAATGGTTGTTATGATCACAATGATATTCCGTAGCAATAATAATTTTGTAAATTTTGTCACGGAACTCGTGGCTAAACAGCCGCTCAGGGTCGATCTTCCGGGTTATGCCGCGCTTGTCGGGGTTGGTCTGTGCATTGACCATCTGTCATCGTTTCCTTCGTGCCTCGGAAAGCACGTAAAGCCGTTGGTCCCGGCTGTCATTTGTAGATCTTTACAAGTCGTTACAGTCAGTCAGAAGCTCTAAACCCTGACAACTAGTCTTACCATGGGATATCGTATCGCCCAGTTATTGGGTTGTTGTGACCGGATAGGCAGTCGCTCCATGTAAAATACTGATATTCAGATACATTCGGTTAGACTTGAAGACGATTCCGAGATAGTAGGATACTTGGGCTGCGGTCTAAAATCGATACCGAAGCCAAAAATATAGTTTTTAGGGTTTTTGTCTGTACGTATGTCCGGGATAAACTCAAAAAGTACTGCATGGATTGACTTCTTTACCAAGAATATTATGACGAAATCGGGTCGACATAATATACATATATAGGCTACATATTACCACGCTATCACCCAAGGGGAACGAGCAGAGAACCTATATTTCTTCAACGCATTCACGCAGATTCGACACCGACGTCGCGGGCAGCAGTTACTTTGTTAGACATTAAATATGTCTATTTTAATATCAATAACTTTCAATAATTTTATTAACACTTTGTCAATAAAAAACCTTCTGTTCTTATCTACTTTGTAGTTAGAGGCTATCGTGAGTCGCGACGTTCCTATATTGTTCGTACTCACGCGATTTGAAAATCACCGCGTTCGGGTGCGCTTTAAAACGTTAGGACGGTACGCTGGACACTGATTTGATTCAGGGATGAAACAGATACACGATTTTTTGTTTGAGCTCTTTTATATGTACGAACTTACGGATATACCTTTTTCTTTTTTAAAAACAAAACAAAGCACCCATGATACAGCAGAAATTCTAAGTACGGGGTACGTGCTATAAACAATTAATAAACAGAATTGCAAATTCAAACTTAGAGGATTATTCATCAATGGTTCTCCTATTAGGTAATAGTATAGGTTTGTCTAGAAAGGACATAGTGGATGGTGTGGACACCTTATTACAATTAAACATAGGAAAGCTGATGTTGTGTGCTTTTCCTTATTCTGACAGTTTTAGTGAGATTGAAAACAACCGTATATATAAGTTGAACAGGACTATTCACATGTTGACATGTCGTCATAGTGATAAGTTATTGTATTTTGATTCTAACAGATTTGTTAGTAGTTTTGTATTGAGTCAGGGGGCTTTATCCATGTCCCTGAAATGTAGACAGTTGATTGCTATGTTGATAGCATACAATATTAACCATGCTGTTGCTGATTTATTTCACTGTAGGTTAAGTAGGTTAAGTAGTAGTTTAAGTGACGAATCTGTGTTGTTTAGTTGCCCTAACAACATAGTGATACAGAGTTCTGTACCTGCATGCTGTACGAAGGATGATCTACCTGAAATACCACCTGCCTTGGAGACCACTACTAGTCAGGCTGGGTATTCCCTTCCTACTGGTACACTGAATGGTTCAGTTTTGGAGATCACTCCGGATATTACTTTAAACTAAATTGTAAGACAACAGAAGAAACCTCTACAGTTAGTAACTCATTATTAGTGAACAATGAACAGGTTTCTTCTAGCAAATTAGTTAAGTATAAAATATCAAATGGAGAGCAACACACTTTAAAATTGTTTAATCAAAATATTCAAGGCTGCTCTTCCAAACTACTTGAAATAGAAATGTTTTTAGAGTCAACCAAGTTTGATATTGTTTGTCTTACAGAGCATTGGTTAAAAGATCATGAAGCAATGTCTATTAATTATGATAATTATTCTGTAGTTAGCTATTTCAGCCGTAAACACATGTTACATGGCGGGTCATTGATATTATTAAAGAAGTCTATTACATCTAAAGTGCGAAATGACATTGTTGGACTGTCTATTGAACACACCATTGAATTGTCCTGTGTTGAGCTAGATAAGCATGTTATAGTATGTGTATATAGACCCCCAAATTACCAGAATCTTCCTTTGTTTGATTCGGCAATGGAAGATGTATTGAATAAAGTAAGCAATAGTAGTAAATCAGTCATAATTTGTGGCGATTTTAACATTAATATATTAAATAATAACGTCAATAGCATAAGATTGTTGAGTCTTTTTAAGTCATTTAATTTATCAAATGTTTTTAAGGAACCAACCAGAGTGACAGATTCTTCTGCCACTTGTATAGATAATATATTTTCCAGTTGTGATTATTTACATAAGGAAATAGTTAATAAATTGCCATCCGATCACAGTGGCCAAACAATAACATTTTGTGCTTACACACCATTTAAAAAAACACATAAAGTTTAGGCCAATTACAAATAAAAATTTAGATACGTTAAACAATAATTTATCAAGCACATTAAATGAATGTAGCTTTAACAAAATAACTGACCCAAATGAGTTTTACGCCAAGTTCTTTTCCATTATAAACAAGCAATTTAGTAGTATTTTTCCATTGAAAACTAAAACGGTCTGTCCAAAGTTCCTGTTTAGTGATAGGGCAACCCCTGGTATACGTAAAAGCAGAGCGAAACTTTATGAATTATACGGTCTTAAAAAACATATAAAAACAACTAGCTTTCATCAGTATGTAGCAAAATATTCAAGAACTTTTAAAACGGTGTGCAAAACAGCGAAAGCTCTTTATATTAGTAATAAAATAAAATTTGCTGATGACAAAATAAAAGCTGCTTGGAAAATTATAAATAATGAAACAGGTAGAAATAAAAATCGGAATACTGAATTTAATTTAGAAACTGCACAAAGGGCCCTATAAGTAATGACAAAGAAATAGCTCAGGAATTTGAAAGCTTTTTTTCTAGCATCCCTATTAAAACTACTGAAACTTTGAATTCTTCAGCAACGCTCTCATCTGCCTTACTTAGACAGAATGTTAAGGCTTGCCCTGTGGTGTTTAGGTTTCAGCACACAAACCCCCAAGCTGTCATTAAAGCTTTTAAAGATCTTAGAATTAAATCGACAGAAGATCTTTGGGGAATGTCTGTTAAAGTTTGTAAATCTGTAATAGAAACCGTAGCTCCTTATTAAGCTTTTATATTTAACAACAGTGTAGATCAAGGGGTCTTTCCAGACCTTATGAAACACAGTAAAGTAGTCCCTCTCTTCAAATCAGGTGATAGCAAGGAACCGAACAATTATAGACCTGTATCAATTTTGCCAGTCTTCAGTAAGGTGTTTGAAAAGTTGATGCTTACTCAAATGTTACGTCACTTTAATAAAAATTCCATC
The DNA here is from genome assembly GCA_028554685.1 of Agrotis ipsilon. Classification (NCBI taxonomy): domain Eukaryota; kingdom Metazoa; phylum Arthropoda; class Insecta; order Lepidoptera; family Noctuidae; genus Agrotis; species Agrotis ipsilon. Next base: position 12,441,978 of record CM052965.1, read on the forward strand.
TTTCATGAACAACAGTACGGTTTCACCAAAGGACGTTGTACAACTGACGCCGGTGTAACCCTACTTAAGAACATTTTTAACTCCTGGGAGGAAGCACAAGATGCCATTGGAATCTTTTGCGACCTCTCAAAGGCGTTCGATTGCGTTGACCATGAAACACTTCTGCTGAAGCTGGAGCATTACGGAATAAAAAATACTGCTCTTGATTTACTCAGATCATACTTGAAAGATAGAAAGGTAAAAGTTCAAGTAAACGGTATAAACTCGTTAGGGTCCAAAATGACAATGGGCGTTCCGCAAGGCTCGATTCTGGGTCCATTCCTCTTCTTAGTTTATGTTAATGATTTACCTCACTTACTAAAATCAGCCAAAGATGGTTTTATTTGCAGATGATACCTCGTTAATTTTTAAAATAGACCGACGTTCAAAAAATCTAAATGAGATAAATGACTCTATTCATCAGGTTCAAAATTGGTTTACATTGAATAATCTTGTACTTAATGAAAAAAAAACAAAATGTATGAGATTCACTTTACCAAATGTTAGAAGTAGCGAATGTGACATTAAACTGAACGGAGAAAAACTGGAATTTGTTAATCAGACTGTTTTCCTGGGAATCACGCTAGACGATAAATTGCAATGGGGCCCCCATATAGCATCTCTTGCGGGGCGATTAAGCTCAGCCGCTTACGCTGTTAGAAAGATAAGACAGTTAACAAACGTTGAAACTGCGCGTATGGTATACTTTAGCTACTTTCACAGCATAATGTCTTATGGCATTCTACTGTGGGGCCGGGCAGCTGACATTGAATCCATTTTCATTCTGCAAAAAAGAGCTGTCAGAGCAATTTACAATCTACGTCGTCGCGAATCTCTTAGGGAACTATTTAAAAAGATTAACATAATGACAGTGCCTTGTCAATTTATTTATGAAAATATAATGCATGTTAGGAAAAATCTTCATCTTTTTAAAAAAATAAGCGACAGACATAATTTTAATACTAGAAATAAAGACAAAATTGATCAACCTTATTTTAGATTGTCTAAAGTCCAAAAATCTTTTATGGGGTACTGTGTTAAATGTTATAATAAAATACCTAGCGAAATTTTAACTCTAAATGAAAGGAAATTTAAAAGTTATGTAAAAAATACACTCAGTAAACAAGCATATTATAAATTAGAAGACTATATCCAAGATAAAAATGTTTGGAAACATGCTGGTCCTGCTCCATAGTACAATGTAGGGCTTAAACAGAATCAAGCTGGTTGAAATTTTAATGCTCACACACTCCTTTATTGTATTTGTAAAATAGCTTTAATTGCAATGTTTTGTTAAAATGTGAACTCCATGTACCTTTTTGCATTTTTTTTATTTCTTATTATTTTATTTTTTTAATCATATTTAGTCTAGTTTTTCAAGGTACATTGCTTTTACATTATTATTTCAAAGGATGTAAAAAAATATTGTAAAACATTTTTAAAAAGAGTAAGTATGGAGTTTCTTGCCCATTCTTCTTCATACAACCTACCTTTGCGAATGGGTGTAGAATCATTCCCATCCCATCCCATTTCCTTAATTTTAATTTATGCGACGTTTAAAAGTGCCTCTTTGATGGCCTAATTGAATAAATGATTGACTTTGACTTTGACTTTGACTTTGGGGTATCGCGTACTTAGAATTTCTCCTGTATCATGGGTGCTTTTACAAATATAGAAACTCATATATATACAAACACACATACCCGGAACAACTAGATCATACAAATATTTCGATCGCTACGCTACGCTATTGTATCCAACACGCGACATTGCTGTCTAATACCCGAAAAAAATCTGATTTAATGATAAGAAATTTTTAAGTGTTATTTGTACTAATAATAAAAAACAGTTTGAAGTAAAGGGTATGATAATAATATAAAAAAAACACACACACACAAATGCATATACCAGTTAAGTCTTAAAGTGATGTAGTATTTTTAGGCAAATGATACAATGTAATTTGAAGTAAGATTTTTTAACTAAAGTGTGTATTTGAAGTGAATACCATTAGATATTATCTTAAAAATAAGTCAACAATTCTACATTATTATAAATAACCATTATCATTTATACCACAGTCAGTTTGACAGCGCTTTTAGTTCTCGAAATACGGTTACATTGATTTTCAGTCAAACAAATTGAATTATGATTAATCGTCTGTTCATTTTACCGAACTAATTGCCCCGACACAATATGTAGGGCAAGTTTCAACCGTCGAACTCAAACTTTAAAGTTACAAATCAAACAAAACTTTCATACAACATTAATCTTAACTTTGTTATTCGAACTCGAATAGGCTTCGATCAGCTAGTTGTCAATTTGTTCCCGAAAACGTTCTGAAACATTACACGAACGGATCTTGTTTCAACTTTATCGTATTTCAAAAGGAATCTTCTACGAACAAATAACTAATGAAGGTTATTTTTTATTTTACGGACATCGGATATTCTGAATCCGATTTTTTTTCAATAAGCCATTGTATCTGTAAAGAAAAATTGGAGACTGAAAGGCTTTAATTAAAACTCCGCCCACTCAAAAATCGAAAATATCGTCAATACAAAATCCAAACAATGATATTTGGCTCATTGTGTATTCTGAAAGAAAACTTGGTTTATATCAGAAAGCTTCTAACGAAAAAAATCAGAACTGTTATTTCCTCAAATGAAAAAAGACCAAATTCTAATCGAGATGAAAGCTTTATTTACAAATCTTACGAAGTCGTCAAGCAGATATCTCACAAGGCATTACACCCGGGCATTGACATCGAGCGTTTTCTTAATCAAAACGGTAAGTAAGTACAGCTTAGTCACTGATTTAAGTTTTTACGAAAACTTTTAGTTAAATCAAGTCTACTTTATTGGATTATGTCTTTACTCTATTATTCGAACAAGGTTTCAAAGTAAAACTTAATCGTAACTTTACCTTGTTCTTCAAAAGTGTGGGCTAGGCCTTTGCCCAGCAGTGGGACGGCTAACTAAAAAGTAACTCAAATCCGTCTTAGTATTCTCAAAGAGTAATGTATTTCAAAACAGGGCTTATAACTTTTGGGTTCTCTGAAACCCTTTTCAGTTTCCAGGTTTTAATTCAAAACTCGCATAAAAACTTAATCAGAGTTTAAAACCTCATTTGTCCGACTTTATCAGCGCCAACACGAATTTCAACAGTTGAAAATGGAACAATTTTATTCTGAAGAACCATAAACAATCACCGAGTAATAAAAGCCTCTTTATTAAAAATTTCTCGGCGGCCGGATATCGAACACTGCATGACATACTGGCTGGTGTTTGTAAATCAAAACAGCGAGGGCGGGAGTGCGGGGCCATGCCGTCTTGTAGTCTGCGAACGAACTCCGGCCGACGCGCACGGCGCGAACACGGCTCGCGAACTTAGCTTACGACATGAAGTGTGACGTGTGTTTTGTTTAGAACTCGGATTAAGGTAGAGTGATGAGTTTTTAGTATGTATGTAGTTCTATGGGTGTAGTTGGTAGGTAATTTTTAAGGGTGCTTTTTTAAGGTTGGTAAAATTGGGGTGTTATTTTGGTAAGGGATATTGAGATGGTAAGATGGGTTTCTGTAACAATTGTTATAAAAGATTTATTGGTGTGGTATTTATTAACAAATTAAAACCAAATATCATTAAAATATACCATTTATTTTTTAAGATTTAGATAAAGCTTCTGAAAGCTCAAATATCATAATTTATCACCCACTCCCAATGTTAGCGCTAAACCAACTCCATTTAAATTTTCAGTACAGAATCAGCAATTTTCCACGAGATAATTCAATACGAATACGGGCACATCTAGACGCATACTAATACGGCTTATTAATCCCAGCAATACAAAAGCGGGCAATATATTAATACAAATACAAAATGAATATTCATAGCGTATATTTCGCACCTCTAAAAGTGGGGTCTATATCTGGAAACGTGATAATAATTTTATTTGGTGTGATATATAGTTGCCTGCACTTAATATTCTGAGCAGTTGGCAACTAACAAATTCTTGAGATGGGAATTATAACGCCTACGCGAAGATGTGATGCTTTTATCACGCAGATTTACTAAAGTGATAAAGTTTCGGAGTTGGAATACGGATATTATGACGCATAGATGGATGGAATTATATTTATGGCCGAATAATTTACCTACAGTTCTGCTTAATATCGCAAATGAAATACGGTGCCTTATCTTTGTTGTTTCTCGTTCTGTGAGACTTAAAATTATAATCTAGCCACCACCAAGTTTTGTTTTAAATACCATGTTATAAATAATGTAATTTAACTAATGGAGTATAGGTATTGAAGAGTTTTTGGTTTGGAAAATCTTCAAATAAGTTATCACATCCCTGCGTGTGGAAAATGAAGTGAAAAGGAGTGCCAGAGTTACTTAAAACCAACCTGATCCGTCCTTGACGTTCTAGGGTTACGATAACCTGTAAAAACAGTCCCACGATCCCAGTTCTTAAAGGGCTTAGGGTTTAACAAAAATGTAGAGGTGGGTTTAAGGTGAATATTCGGTCCCAAAACAGTTGAAGAAAAAGGAAACGTTGATCAATCAATAAGTACAATTATACATGGGATCTTTGGAACTTCTGGATAATGCAATATCGAAAATTCTTGTCGAAAATCGTAATTTACATTATGTCCTAGTATCTTAGACTATGTAAGCAGCAGGTAAATATTTGTACAAAAAACTCACATGAAAAAAAATACAGGACACAATAAAACAAAGAGTATATCTTATGTCCTTCGGGAACCGTTATTTTGTTAGTAGATTCATATCGGTCCTTCACATTTCATCGCGAGGGTTATAATGATAAGTTATTTCCTTACGCTCCCGTAACAGATATCGGCACCGAACCATCAATCATGTAGCCTACCTTCGTAAACTCAACGAAATATATACTCTATTTTTACTTTACCACATTTACCTACCAGTATTTTTTAACTGTAAAGATAAAATAAAAACACATTACCATACGCCATCCGTACCTACTAGTAGCATGACCATTTCTATAATCTATTCTACCAAGAATTCATAAAATAGTTTCTATAAAATCAGATATTTATTTGCCCGAGTACTACTTACGTAGACTATTAATATAAACATTTATCGTCAGACTACAAAATATTAAACATCGGTTGAACACTTGGCTAAAAAAGTGTAACTGCAAACGATCATTATATCAACGTCAAATGTCGTATTGCAGTTAGACAAAGTGTTTATTTATTTATTAGAAAAGTACAGCCACATCACATACATTTAACATTAAAATTTACAGTTTATAATAAGAGCGGTCTGATGCACGAATTGTTCAACCGATGTTTAACATTTTTGTAGTGAGACATTATTTATTTTCTACATTTTAAACATCGCCATGTTTAGGATGACAGGAATCTTTCTACATTCCGTCATAATACAGTGTTATACTACGGTTGCTCAAAAGCTCAAATAAATCTCGATATTGATGTGTGCAGTTCAATATTAATTGGCATTTAACTCGACATTATAATTAACAAAAGTGAGAGAACTGTGAACGTGAACGAGATGAATGAAATGAATGAAAATCCTCTGCCGTGCGAAACGTGTGATGCTGCGAACATTTTAATTGAACATTAATCTGTCATCCGTATGCTGGCAGCTTTTGGAGACAGCAACTCGCAATCCCTCATGTCTATTCAAACTTGATGTAGCCTTTGCTAATGTATGTCTTGTCTAGATGACCTATTAGTCTGAAGTTCGGTAATTACTTCACGGGAAGATCTTACTACAATTAAAGTATCCAGCGTATAAACTATCTGTGTACCAAATTTCATCAAAATATGGTTAGTAGTTTTTTTGTGGAAGAGTAACAAACATCGATCCATCCTCACAAGCTTTCGCATTCGACTTACGATCGTATTATCTTTCAAAATAAGCTTCCATTATCATTAACATACGGTACTTATTCGAATGTTTTCATTTCCTGTCATTCTGTGCAATTTTCAGGGCTCATAATGTTCTCACTTACAAAGTCCTCTCACGGATTAAGCACTGAAAAATGCTCGTAAGGTGCAAAATGAAAAAGTAAATACGTACTGAAAGGTAAAGAAGTACTGAAGTACACTGATTTGATATTTATGACTCATCATCTGCCTAGCCTTTTCCCAATTAAATTGGGGTCGGCTTCCAGTCAAACCAGATGCAGCAGTATATTACATGGAGCAACTGCCTATCGGACCTCCACAACCCATTAACTGGATAATACGATTAGCATACGATAAGCGATTTTATTTTATTTATTTTTATCTATATTTTCTTATTTGACCACTATCTCACCTGATGGTAAGTGACGATTTGTGATCGACGGTGAAAAACCTACTAGTCCGGTCAATTTAGACCAAAAAATGAGAGTGAAGTTACATAAAGTCCCAACAAGCTGGATTTTTGTGAAGTTGTTCAAAACATAATTATAAACAATGTCTGGAAGTTCCCCATCATTCCCCTGTAAGGAAAAAAAAATATTCAAGGTCAAAGGTAAAAAAATGAGTTTTTCGCGATTTTCAGCAAAACGGTAAGTTTTATCATAAAAGTACCTCAGACAAAAAATGTAGATCATAAAATTATCTATAAAAAATGTACCAATACTTTTTTCTTACGAGCCACCGTTTCTGAGATATAACGATTCTAAAAGTTATAAAAGTTGTTATCGTCATATGCACACGTTTCCACGCCACCTATGAGGTAGTGTACTTAGCGCGTTTTTGTTAACGTGGTTTCCCCAGTAGGCCTACTCCACGGGTCAGTTGTGATCCTGTTTAATGTAAAACTATTGCAAAATAACGGAAATTTTCAAAGATTGGGAAAGATAAAAGCGATGTAAATGAAAAAAAAGTGTTGAAGTTTATTCGTCTTATTCGTAAGTTTCAAATTCTTGTTATTCTTCTTGACCTTCTTCTTGTTCTTCTTCTCCTGCTTCTTCTTCATCTTCATTTTGGATGCAAGTAAATTGCGTCAATAGCGATGTATCGCATGATACTTCGTCGGAGTCAAACGAATTCTCCATTGTTTGTGATTCAATATTAGAGCACGACCGGCCTTGACAATTTGTGCATGCCAAAGAACAAGACAGTCCGACTTTTTTGCAACCACATTTAGCACTGCATCCCTTTTTGCAGTTGCAAAAAATAATGTTCAGCAGTTTTTACGGCGCAGGTGGAAGTAAAGTTTGAACTGGCTCTAATATATTGTTGACCAACTTCCAATCCCAGTCTGTAGGGTCTAACTGATAACCAAGCCACACTTGAACTTGGTAATATACTCGAAAAAGATGTTGGTGAGCAGCAACTGAAGTTGGAGGAAGACAAGCTAATTGAACTTGTTTTTTATTTTTAGTATTTTTAACGAAACATGCATATCGATGTTTATCTAAACAGGTAGTTTTTTTAGGAGCTCCGTACATAAAAAGAAGAAAGCGGATGCCGTTGGTAATAACTTCTTGTTGAGTTGATCACTTTTTTTAAAAACTTCAGCACATTGAATTAAATCTTGTTTTTCATACGTACGTTATATTTTTTAGATTAGAATCGTTATATCTCAGAAACGGTGGCTCATAAGAAAAAAGTAATGAAACATTTTTTATAGATAATTTTATGATCTACAATTTTTGTCTGAGGTACTTTTATGATAAAACTTACCGTCTTGCTGAAAATCGCGAAAAACTCATTTTTTTTACCTTTGACCTTGAATATTTTTTTTTCCTTACAGGGGAATGATGGGGAACTTCCAGACATTGTTTATAATTATGTTTTGAACAACTTCACAAAAATCCAGCTTGTTGGGACTTTATGTAACTTCGAATGTCTAAATTGACCGGATTATACCTTACCTAGAAGTAACGCATTCGCTCTTGACTTGAAAACCTAATTAATTTGAATTACGAAATAAAACAAAAACGACCTCATTAAATGATAAGTAGGGTACCATATTTTTGTCTACCGATGGAAAACTTCAGGGCACGTAGCTCGTTATATTTACAAATGAGTCTACGGTCAAATTAACCTAATAAACAGTACTAAGTCTCTACTGAATTCTCCACAAACAATTTAATAACTAGACCACGAAATATGCCAGCCACACTATCAACCAACCCGACACTACTGCATATTCAATCGCTACTTATGCGTTAAAGCTCCAATCATCTAAATTGAATATGAAATACAGATACCGAGACCGCTGATGCAAATTATACGGTATCGGGACCACGTTATGAATGGAACTGTGATGGCGCCATATTGGGACACAACAATAGCCTATTTTACTCAAAAAAATGTATTAGTCCGAAAATTAGATTATCAAAAAATACTTGACACGTATTTTTTCGATTGTTACGTAAATCAAAATTAACGATGATACAATGCTTCTAAAAATCCCAAAACGTCATTCGGTCGGTATAACTTAACAGGCGTTATGACGTCACAAGCCATCGCTCCCGGATTTCGAAGCGTTTTACCTTTATCAATATTGATTGATTTAAAAAAAGAAAATATTTAAAACCTACCCTATTGTACTCTCTTAAAAGGATAATCAGATTTTGAAAATAACATTGGCAAAGTACTCGTAAAAATTATTGTTAATTCGCTCATTTTTTTAACCTAATTTTGAAGTGACAATTGACAGATGAAGGTCATTGACGTTTTCACTCTTATCGTGGTAACATAATGCCTACCTAAAATGTTAATAGGACAACAGCTAACCTAAACTATGAAAGACCTTGGCTTTATAATAGGGATAATGGCTGGAGTTAGGTCACTATAACCACACGTATGAAATAACTTAGCTAAAGCCCGAGGGATATTGTAAAGGTGACGAAATTAGAAATGGTTGTGCATAATTAAGCAGTACCGGTTTTCTTTGAGAGACCCTGAGTGTAGAGGTGTGTACAGGTGAATATGGTACTAGTTTTAAGCCTCTGGATTCATCCACGTGTAGGTCGGTTTTCACGACACTCGATCGTATCGGTTAATCTGAGTGTACCGGGTTAAGAAGTATTGTAAATTCTAAGTTTATCTAGTACAGAGCCCAAAATCGGACAGCGAGACGCCCGTTACTCGCCACCCGCATGCCCGCGCTTACGGTGGCTGGAGATCGTCCTGCGACCATCACTCACATTTACATGTAATTTATAGTAGTAAAATTAAATTAGAACTTTTTCTATTTAATTATTCATTTTATGAAACATTTACGAATATTCCCTAAAACTACTATAAGGGCGTAAAGTGGTCGCTGGACTTATTTCATTACCGTGACCCCCGAACGCAAAGGGCTATTGAAGGACACCGTGGATTTCAGTCAGTACAAGTCTGACAGTCCCTCCCGCCCTGCCCGGGACGGGGGGACTCATTTGATGATTTTACCAAGTAAAAAAAATGGGCGTAAAGTAGTTTGCCTTCACGTGGGTCCTGGGTAAAGTAGATAAGATAACCTATTAGCATTGTGTATTTATGGTCCCGGGTAGTGAATTACAGTCCACTCCTTCTCACCGAGAGGAGACCTTGTATCTCACAAATGGCAACTTTATAAACTGTAATTATAATGTATCTTTTTATTAATCTACCTACAATATAGGTAGACGCGTAACCTACTTAAAATTCCTAGTAGTAATTTCTGGTTCACAAATTCAGATTCTATTAATAATCAAGCCCGTATTCAGTGCTCAAGCATGACATGATTTTGAGTTAGGAATCTTTTGAAACAGTAACTGTCATGCTATATCTTAGTAGAGATTAAGGGCCAGATATTCAGTAGAGATTAGAGTGTGGTTGTTAAGTCAATTATAACAATAAGACTCTATAAATACTTTATGATTGAAGTAGCACTTTCAGATTTAAGTTGCATTGTACGATACCTACATGAATAACTTAATTATATAAGCTGTCCTACTTCCTACTTTTCGCACTGAACTAAGGCCCGTATTACAGAACGTCACTCAAAACTCAAGCATTACTTAAAACTTGATTCAAGGCATTTGATTGATTGAAACTAGTTTTAAGTAACCCTTGAGTTGATGTGCGTTCTATAATACGGGCCTAAGAGTTGAAATTTGGCTGTATTTTTTGAGGTAATTATTTATTCTTCATTAAAAGATTTTTTCCGCCCAGAGTAGATTCAGTAGGTACAGGTCAGGTCAGTCTGCTCTACAGACTGTCAAACTAGTACCTACTAACTAAAAAACTCACCATATTCCTTCAATTGCCCTTTTGCATTCAGGGCTGCGATAACTTGTTTAAACATTCCCTGACCAGATCCAACTACTGTCTTTAATTTAGGCATTCATTAAGATGTCGCCTAGTGTTGGTGAAAACTAATATCAAAGTCTGTATTTAATAAGACGGTTCCTTAAGACGGTATCCGTTTAGTTTTACGGCTCCACAAACTACATATATTACTCGCAGAATAACTCGTTAATGTACGTATTAACAACTTCGCACTTTAACTAATACGTATGAGTATAGGGAATAAATTCCCATGGCATAATATACTTACCTTATTCGCTGACTAAGCAAGATTTCTAATAAAACAATTTGTTATAACTAAATATTTTAAATAGTCATTTATTCAACGTGTAACGTTAATAGCGCAAAATCTCTCGTGGGGTAACTCAGCCCATGTTACTGAACAATGTCTTTTCTAAGACTTTTGGAAATTCGAAAAAAAAATGACTTTTCATACTGATGGGCCCGATTAATTTCTCATTTTGTATGAAAAAGCATTTTTTTTTTGCGAATTTCCGAAAGTCTTAGAACAAACATTGTTCAGTACCATGGGCTAGTTACCCTACGAGAGGTTTTGCGCTATAAACGTTACATGTTGTATAAATACCTACTATAAAAAAGGATATGTAAATAATTAAATTATTTAACCACCACCACCACTTATTACACCACCAATTTTTTTTGCCTAAACTGTTTTTTTTACCTAAACTGTTTATTGAGAAATGGTGGCCCTGACTTACGAGTAGGTAGGACATGGGTTTGAGCCGAGCCAGATGCAATACTTGTTATTTATTTCATCACCACTGCCCCAAAAACGGAATCGGATGTTCTAGAACCCACTCCCTTTCACAGAGAGTGGACCTGTGTCCCAAGAGTGGGAACATTGTATGTTGATTTAGATGACCTGAACTGTTTTAAAAGGACCTGAACCATTGGCTATTAGTTACAAAGAATTTCTATATAATATGTTTCAACATATTCAGAATTCTATTTTATTGTGTGAAAGTTTTTTGTAGTCTACACTCTACATCTATGCCAATTTTCATTTAACTTTTCCATCATCGTTAACGCTAAAAGGTCACTCTGTCTAGACCTTCCAGTATTTAACTTTTTCATAGAAATCTAGAATATAGGTAACTAGGTGGGCCCAAAAATTACCTAGGGAAAACTAAGGTAATATTTTGGGCTACCTAGATACGAGTAGAGGTCGCGCCTAGATATCATAATTATTATGTATGTATGTGTGTTACTTTACCTATACATATATGTCAATTAGTTGTTGACAATGCCTTCGTGTGTTACAACTCTGGAATTCTTCTGAGGAACAGTGAAAGAGTACAAACGTCCTTCCTCACACACTTTCGCATTTGTAATTGTAAGAAATGAGTATCGCGGTATATAACCGCCACTGGTCGAGGAATATGCTTTTACTTTTTTATTTGTTTCATAAATATCTTGGAATGCCTTATTAAGATACGACGGGCCTGAAACGAACAAAGCAAGGGCGCTGAAACAGGATGGTTTTTAGTCAGTCTAGTTTGAGAGTCCTTTCTGCTCAATCCAAGGCTCCAAGTACTAATATGATGATTTTCGAACTGTAAAAAAAATGTTAGATTAACTGGTTAATATGATTTCCGAATTATTAAAAGTAATACGTAGCCAGGTTTTGGGTATAGGCATTACTGGCTAGTTCTATAGACCCGGGTTATAACCCGGGTTCATCCTTCTGGGAATCAGATGAGGTGATAACGCCATTTAGGGTCAATATCCCTTGATTTATCAACTGGTGCCGATCTTTATCCCATTGGGTCAGACATAAACTACAGAGCGTTTTAAATCAACCTAATTCGAAAGCTTAAATTAGAAAGAGCAAATATCCTAAGGACTATACATATAATAGATTTATTATAAATCCTAGTTTTTCTCGCAGTTTTGACGACCAAAATTATACCACGAAAACGTAATTACCGAGATAAAAGGAACCTAACAATGTTAACACAGATCATGAACTTTACTATCTTATTACGTGTTCCACACTTTTATTTGAACCCATTTAACCGTTTTTGCACAGATTCATCCATCGTCTAAAATGTGCATTTACAATAAGAATAGATAATACAGCGATGCGGAGGAATACTTTGACGCCTAAGTGTCTCTGCCTTTTTATGTTTTTTATTTTTGTTAAATTAGGTTTTTTTTTTAATTTAGTGCAAGTTTAGTTGTAAATGTATAGTTTTATTTATTTTTATTTCTAAATTTCTAGATTTAGTTTGTATAATATATATTCTATTTAACTACTAAATAAATGTTCTTAATATGGCTACTAAAAACAAAAAAAAATAGTAACATAGTTTTATATTTATTTATTATTAAAAACAAAAACCCTAGGAATTTCTCCTGTATGGTGGGTGCGTTTACAAATATAGAAACTGACATACACAAACACCACACACACCCGGAACAACTACTATCAGATCACACAATAATTTGTTTCGTGCGGAGATCGAACTTGCGACACGCTGAGCAGCAGGCAATTGCTCAGCCACTGCGCCAACCGTGAGTTATTTGATAGTTTTATTTACTCCGCCTTTTTTTCTTTTTATTAGGAAAGCTAAAAGTGTACTTATAGTTGAAGCTTATCTTTCCTGTTTTATAAAGGACATTCCGGCTGTCTCATAACATTACGTCGTATAGTAATTTTGACTTTTATATTAAGCGTTAGTGGCACAAAGCAATGTCAGGCAGCTTTCAACGCGAGTCTTAACGCTCGTAGTCTGCATCACAAAGAATTCCTCCCATTCTGGTTTGTGCAACGAGACGATGATATTATGTAGGCGAACTTAACGCGAACTTTCGCGTTTGATGTCTTGTAATATGACGTGCCATTTGTAGGTTTCTAGAGGAGATTTTGTATTACCTACGGTATTTATCAACTGTAATGACATAAGTCATGAAATGTATACTCTTAGTTAAATTCAAAGGCATTTTCCTCATAAAATATTGGCTTTTACTTTGAGTTCAGACGTTTCGTAACTAAACGTTGCTATAGGATTCGGCTGCTAAAACCCGAAAATAAAATCGGAATAAAAATATTCTATCCAGGTTAGAAACTCTCTGTTTACCTAACATCCAAATCCAAAGAGCATTGAAGGACACCGTGAATTTTAGTCAGTAACCAGTTCGACGGTCCATCCCGTCCTGCCCGGAGTGGAAGTAGGTAATATGGCTCCAATATGAAGCGTATGTCTTCATAATCCGATAAAAGAAAATGGCTGTTAATTAATATTGCTAAGTATTCTATTGCTGGTGACTTTACATAGTAGACGTCTACAACCCTTCACACAATGATAGTATTATTTTAGGCAGTAGGCATTATTAACAATAGAATTAATTCAAAGACTATTTCATCGTTTACAGGCCTACGGCTTATTTTCTCGTCTTGTATAATTATGTCTAATATTATTAAACAATTGTAGAAGGCGTTGTATCGTAAAATAGGATACAACTAGGTAGGTAATACGCCTAAGTTAATAAAACGCCACATCATTCTAGGACTCCACTATACTGCCGGCAGGCTTTGGCCCTCTGCGAGGGGGCCCCGTCATTATGCTGACGCCCTTTGAGGCGCGCGTGGAACACGACGCGCCGTCGACCCGGGCATTATCCATGGTCGGGCAGCGAGTTGCCCTTTACTCGCTGCCCGCATGCCCGCGCCTACGGTGGCCGGAGATCGTCTTGCGACGTCCGACGCCGTGGGCATCTATCACTGCGGTTGGGGCGGAGGGAGGACGCTGTCCTCTCTCTCTCTCTGAACTACTGCACGGAATAACAAGCGAGGGTGGCCGCTATTGGCGTACAAAATGACCCTCGGCCTCGGCAATTTTATATACCAACCGCGGCCACCCTCGCTCGTGGTTCCATGCAGTAAGTTTGAGTGCTAGAATCATGAGGCTTTTTATCAAGTAGGGCCGTATTACCTAGTTCTCCCCTATAAGCTTGTATCGCCCTAAGTACTAGACTATGTTTTCAATTCGAGGCTTGCTGCTAGGCGTCCATGTAGTCCCACCATATATTATACTAAAATAATTTTCACGAATGCATTACAGTATCATTCAAAAAAACACATAGGTTCATGAATGTATGTACCTAGTTAATTTTAGAACAGTGCCGAACAGTTTTCTTTTTCAATACCTTTCAGGATTTAGAACCTTAAAAACTAGGCACTATAATGTACGATGATTGCATTATTAAAGCCTCATCAACTGAAATTACGTTTCATGTAGGCGATCCATTTTGGCTTTCAACCTATGCCAATTGATGCAAACACAGATAACAGACTCAATTTCAGCAAAATTATCCAGCACCACGAATATTGCCGTTAATCTATTTTTAGTTTAAAACACCTGCCATGTAGTGAGTATTTGTGATTTTGCAGTGGGTGTAAATCGGTTTGAGCAGTTGATTATGTGGATGACGGCAAGTAATGGGCGACTCGCTGACTGATCATGCCCGAATCGACGGCGCATCGTGTTTCACACGCGCCTCAAAGAGCTGTCAGCAATATGGTGGGGCGCTCCCTTTGAGAGCCAAAGCCTGCCGGAGTCGCGGGTCTATTTGGTAACCGTGGCTCCTGAACGTAAAGGGCTATTGAAGAACACCGTACATTTTAGTCGGTAAAAGTCTGACAGTCCTTCCCGTCCGGCCCTGGGAAGGGAGACTCGTATGATGATTTTAACAAGTAAAACAATACAGCTATGTTACTGACTATTCCGTGCTGCCAAATAATAAAGCTTGACATTTACTTGTACAGAGTTTTACTTATTATTATGCAGTTCTACGTATATCTCGTCTCGCTCTTCTAGTCGCATCGCAAATCGTTGCTTAATGTAGCCTCAGCCTTAGGCACCTGTCAGAGAGCAAGTTAGGTTACTTACGCTTTGACAGGTGCCTTATAAATAGTGATCATGTTATTTGAAATGTTTGTTACATGAAAAAATGTACTTATACTTACAAAATACATAACTACCCATCTAAAGACCGTATTATATTCCCTAATATTCTTACAGGCACTCCCTACTGAATATAGAGGTATTGTGATTAGAGTGGGTTCATTATAATAGTTCGGGGGGATTGTATGCGAGCTCCCTTAGATCCCAAGGCGGCACTTATCGCTTATTGTCGTTTAGTAGGTATTATAAGGTCGAATTTTATAGTATAACTAACTTTTACTGGCGGTTTTGCTCTCCTTTCTCCAATATCTGTATAGAGCCTATGAAGATATTAGGCCTATACGTACTAGAGGCTAAACCGTCTTCAAGGTATCATCTTCTCAGTACCAAAATTTAACGAAATGGTTTCAGATAGGATATTCGGAAAATAAAATGTAAGTATCTATAAATAGCAGTACATTGAAAAATGTAAGGCAGTTTAATACACGATCCACACAAAAGTTAAGACGTTTATTTATTAAAACTAATTATACATTTGCGTTGGAAAGTAGAATATTAATAAAAACAGACTAGTTAAAACATATTATTTTTGTACATTTTACAAAAAAAAACACGAATTTTACGTTTTAATCCTGTATCATGACGATGTTCTCACATGCGACAATTTTGTCACAAAATTATAACCCTAATTAGATATAACATACTCATATACAGCGTAACAAAATACTTGACTATAGCAACATACGTGTATTGTGCGTGATACAATACATTTCCATGTGTTTATTTGCTCAGTAAATCGACATTAAATTGTAAACCGTATTTGACTGTAATTTACAGCCAATATTTACTTAATTAAGAACCAAATTGTTCGTTAACTCCTGTTTATTTTACAAACTATCTAATTTAAGGGACTGCGTAAACGTTTGTACTATAATTACGACTGAGTATCTGTTACAGACCAAAGTTTAGGATACAATATAACCCTTTTTAGAGTTGGATACTCTCGTTTATTTTGTACAAAGTTTCGGGGGATTTATTTCAAAAAGCTTGAGGCTAATTCATTTAACTATCATGACAAATGAGAATAACAAAGAGATGTCCATAATTTTAAGGAATAATTTCCCAAAATAGAATAACAACCCGCAGGCGAAATACTTCGAACATGAAACTATTCTACTGACATTTTACATTAACAATAAAGTTCACTACGTATCTATAATTAGATGTATTGTCAGTATCTATACTAATAATATAATCTGAATAGTTTGTTTATTTTGTTGAACGCGCTAATCTCAGAAATTACTGGTTTGTAAAATTCTATTTGTATTGGATAGTTCATTTATCGAGAAAGGCTATGGTTAGGTTATACGACATCATGCTACGACCAATAGGATCTGAAACCTTGGAGGATAATAAAATTAGGAAAACCAATGATAATCTTACTGACTAAAAGCCACCCTGTACCTTCGCATGTCCTTAGCGTTACAGGGCTGCGGTATTTCCCTCAGACGTTCCCGCGACCCAGACTTCATTGACTTAGGTAAAAAGGTTCCCGTTAGCACCTTTTAGGTACAGAAATCTAAATATAGAACACTTTGCCACTCTGCTATCAACGTCTGAATATGCCAAAATGATACCTAACCCGATTACAATCGCGCACGTTACAAATCTTCCTTGTACGGTCTTAATTAGTGCCAAAGCAATTACAGGCACTCAAACATGAATATCGTATATAGGTTAATTGAATGTGAGCCTTATAGGCCCTTCTATTAACTTGAAACATCGCGTGATTGATCGGCATACAATACGGATGGATTTCGGGCGGCAAGAGAAGTCAAGTGATTTTTTTCTTTTAGCTGGGCGGGTACACCTTTTATGTGTTGGTGTGTGGATTCAGTCGTGTCAGTCACGCGATATGGTGAGGTATCATAACTGTTGTCTCTGAAAGGTTGTGTGGACGAAGCTTTACATCTGTAAGTACCTACTCGTTCGGAGTATATTAGTTACTAGCACAGGACACTTATAGCCTTAACTTTATTTTAAACGTTGCCCCACAATAAGAATTGACCAGTATCGGTGATACGTTTATAAACATTAAAATTCACTAACACCCAGATCCACGCGGGATTTGAATCCGCGTGCAACAGTTGAACACTCAGCTGCTTTTGTGAATCATGTCACCGTCTTTAATATAAACATTATTCCTAAAACAAATCTGAAATCAAACTACTACCGACATTGACGGATAGAGACGCAAAGAAAGAATTGACACAAAAAATTAAAAAATGAGATATTTTTGTCAACATTCTTTTGCCGCACATTTTTATCTTGCAATAAGGAAAAGCTTTAAAACAATACCAGTCCTGTACTTTTTCTATTTTTAAAAACCAAGGGAATAAAACTAAAAGTATCCTTAGCGCAACGGAACACGGAATGAATTCGAATAACTCAAGACTTTATTTCTTGTGACATTCTTCCTTGCAGGTACCCTTCAATTTGCAAGTGTCTAAAATTCTACATTCAAAACAGAAGTCTCTTTGTAATTAGTCACCCATTGGGGTGACCCGGCAAAGTGAGAATTTAACGCTGAAACCCCCTCAGTGACCTTTGACATCAAATGCGTGGGAGTTCGAGCACCCGTGGCCTTTTGTTAAAGAAACGGAACGTCTAACTAAACCAAGGGGCTTTTGACCAAGATATCCTCTTAATCGGGTAGATTAAATACCAATTTCATTTCAAAATTATTGTCATAATTGGTGATGTTTATTTATTTAAGATCTTTAATTTAAAGTTCTTCAATTATAAGTAAGACGACTCACAACCTAAACTAGAATTATACTAGGAGCCAATAGGTTCAAATTTCCATTTTCTATGAATACCATTTTCTATGGTTTATTCCAGAAATGCTCACTGACGAATACGCATACGAAAAATCTGAAAAAAAAAAAACAAAATTTTATAACATCAAAAGACCTAAATTTCCTAAGCTTCCAGTATCTCTGGATTGCATTTAGATGGTGTGGTGGAGGTATTGGCATACTTATAAAAATAATTTTGTATTCTCGTCTCTGAAAAGTTACGTACAACATCATCAACTACCACATGCTGATTTTTTTTATTTATAACTGGTAGGTACCCGTGTAAATCAGGAAGCCGTAAGAACCAAAAAACTCATCAACAGATAAATAATAAAATGAAATCCTCATCCTAACTTATTAGGGGAGGTAAGCCTAAGACCGACTAAAACGGGTATGCATGTTAAATAACGCGTTGTTCTTGCTAATGAGAATGTGTGCATGCCGCACGCGGCTCCTCATAGAGAAATGCGAGAATTTGCTTATTTGTTTGTATGTTACTAAATAAACCACTGAACTGTGATGAACAAAGATGCTCCTATCCAAAAAAATATTAGTCTACGTCCATAATGAGAGTAAATGGAGCCACATGTCACTGTCTGAATTTACTGTCTATTCTAAATTAACGCAATCGAAACAATTGTGCGTGGTAAAATCATCAAATGAGTCCTCCCACCCCGGGCAGGGCGGGAGAGACTGTCAGACTTGTATATACTGACTAAAATCCACGGTGCCCTTCAATAGCTCTTTATGTTCCGGGGTCACGGTGATTGTATAAGTCCCGCGACCCCGACAGGTTTTAGCCCTCTGACAAAAATCCAACGTCACGCGGTCTTCCCAGGCGGTCACCCATCCAAGTACTGACCGCGCCCGATGTTGCTTAACGAGGACAAAAGCTAGTGAAGCAATAAAATTTTAAAGATCTTCATTCCACGACCATTAGGAATAGGAACCACGTACGAGATCCAACAGATCTCTATGGATAGCAATTCCATTTGTTAGGTCGTAAAAACAGAGAAAACGGATAGTGCACTCCAAGTATGCTGTTAACGTTTAAAACGTTTTTGAACGGACATGTCGAATGTCTGACCGCGCGATGAAACATTTTAAGGAGAGGAAGATGTTTCCTATTACTATTATATGGACTTGTCAAGTCCTTTCACTTAATACTAGAGACTCGCCCTGGTTGCAGTATATAGCTTTTATTTCTTACGATAGTGTTACTGTGCTCTCTGTAGATGAAATCAGTTATGAAATCAAGTTTAGAGTTATCCATTACGTTTTTTTTTTTTAATATATAGAGAAAGCTTTTGAAAATTTAAAATTAATATTATTTCATACTTGTTTAATTGACTACAAATTGTCTTATTTTTTAAACCCCGACGGAAAAAGAGGGGTGTTATAAGTTTGACGTGTCTGTCTGTCTGTCCGTCTATCTGTCTGGTGTGTGAGGGGAGTGGGGAAAGGTGACCGAAGGTCTGCAAATATACTCGAGTCCCTCTCAATAGAACTGAAACTGACTCTCCCACTGAAAGGGAATATTGATGACTTAATCGAGAGTGCTCTTAGCACCATAAAATGATATAAAATAAGTGGGTACCTATAAAAACCATAAAATAAAAAATAAATTTAAAATATATTTTATGGTTTTTATAGGTACCCACTTATTTTATATCATTTTATGGTGCTAAGAGCCAGAATTACCTAAAATAAACGGCTGTTTTGGATTGTGTTTTGTTTATCTAAGTTATTATTTTTATTTTGCATTTTATTTAAATATTATTTGTATTTTTAATTAAGTTTAATTTTTTTTATTAAATATTACGTGAGTTAAAAATGTTGTACCTCTTTTACAAAAATGATGCTGTCGGAGTTTGGGTACATTCAAGTTTATTTGGAGGTAAATTGCAGAAAGCTATTAGATATTTTATTTTAGTTTACTTAATTAAATGAAATATGCTCGAATTCGATAACTGGTTGACCACTACTATAAAAGAACAGATAAAAATATTTTCAGACATGCTTCAACGCACACAAACTTTTTATTTTCGTTTTCTGATGAACGAATATTGCGTACAAGCATCACACGAAACGAGGCAACGGAATAGTTTGAAAAAGTGATTGCTAGAACATCCGATGGACGAAATGAAACGAGAAAAACTATCCCTTTTTTATTTACGACCTTAAAAACTATTCGATAGGATTTAATTTGATTCGTACTTTCCTTCGATTGGAAAAACTGTTCTGAAGATTAAATAGCAGATATTTTCTAGTAAGTTGATATCGTTTAGCGATCATCGACTTAAAAAGAAACATTCAAACGTGAATGAAAAAGGGAATGAAATATCTACTATTTTAT
Organism: Agrotis ipsilon; assembly: GCA_028554685.1. Lineage (NCBI taxonomy): Eukaryota > Metazoa > Arthropoda > Insecta > Lepidoptera > Noctuidae > Agrotis > Agrotis ipsilon. The sequence continues at coordinate 12,462,439 of CM052965.1, forward strand.
TCATTCATTCGTTCATCACATATTTTCTGTAATCCCCCGTTTTAGTTATTAATATGTATGATACTCGTATATCGCTTTGAGCATCAAGACATTTATGTCTCCGCCCACATCTCACCTTTTCCTTATCGTAGGTGTAGTGTCTTATTTATTTCTAAGAAAAACATAGTGTGGATTATTATTAGCTATAGTTAACACCTCTGGAATAAGAGGTATTTAATGAAAAATTGCTTAATGTATTTTTAGTTTAATTTTTTATTATTTCTGTGTCCTTTTTCAAGTAAATATTATTCTATGCTAAAGAAAAAAAAACCCTCAGAACTCAAGTGACTTTATAGAGTTATTGATTTTCTTTTGTTTAGTCAGAATTAAATTAAAATTAAATGATTTTTTTTTATAAAAATTAAAATATAGCTACATTAACAATGAAACCTAAAATTATGCCATTTTGTTGCGATTTAACGTCAAAACACTGTTTCTATTTCTCAGAAAACTAGACGAGACAACGACTGAAAATATTTTTTAATCTGATGTCATTTTATAGCCTGTAGGACTTGAGCTGGATAGAGTAAGAGGGTAGGTTCAAATTCTCATTGCTTCGTATTTTCATAATGAAAGAAATTCCCAAGGGGTTGTATCTATTGTTTTATCCCGTAACAATAAAATATGTGAATAAAAAAAACATCTCATTAATAAAATTATTGGTTGCATTTTTTATGTTTGGGAGCTACCTAGATTCATCCCATACTTCATTAAAACAAAACATCTTTCTATGCAGCTTTTGACGAGACAAGACAGCTTCTAGGAATTTCTGAATCACCTGGATGTTTCTGAATTACATTTCTACGAAATTCACCAACCTGCAAATATTGCTCCTAGCTCGAGAGAGTTACATCACAAAATATACAGCACCACAAAATAGGAAAACAGAAAAATGGTTCCATTTATTTTCCGGTACTATATTCTGTACTGTTAAGACCGCATCACACGGTCCCATCACCTCCTGGTACCGTACCGTCAGTAAAACACGTCAAAAATACCTACCTATATTAGTCCATACCTTTTTATTACACTTCACTTTAGCGCTGGAAAAGAAGTTCGTGAGTAATAAACTTTATCACAGGGTGTTCTCATTTCAATTGGGTTCCGGAATTTGGCCGAAAATAAACTTAGCGTTTTGTTATTCGAGTAAGACGTGTTATTTTGTACGGTATCCTTAATAAAAAGAGGTTTTATTTGTGAACACCTACATAGGTCTATTTTCGTAACAATGAATACGTTTACTAGTAAATTGCCTTGTTCGCTCTGACTGAGAATAATTCGACTATTAATTTTGATGAGACGCAGTAACGAGTTTTCGTCTATAAATGACTTCGTTTGTATTTAATTATATTCTAAATAGCATAGATAAAAGTAATAATTTGGTGGTGTGTTAGTAAGAATCCTCCTTAACCTCTTTTATAAGAGGTACGAGAGATTGAAAAGTTTTATGAGGTAATAATCTGTAATAAAAATCTCATTATTCAACAGCTAGTTGAAACACAAAGAAGCACGGCCCGAGTAACTGACCTCTTGAACTAATACAATGATATGACATACAATATTAAAATTTAAAGCCGACCGACAAAAGTTTTCCAACTCACTTAATTTTATTCCCAAAATTAAAGGCCCCTTCTCACACTACACTAATACCCGGGTACCGTACAATACGCTACCATTCTACCCTACATTTAATGCTACATCATTACGAAAGTGCAGCACGGCAAACCCCTATTCCCCACTGTCACTCATAGACACTATCGGACAAAGCTTCCATTTTGTATATTAAACTGAGTTTAGTTTTCAAAGATGGCGGAGTAATATAAATAGGAAGGAAGGTAGTAAATATACCTATTGTTTAGTTTCCTCGACGAAGGTAGTATACCTATTGTTTAATTTCCTCGACCTCGAATTTGAAGGGTCATTTATTATAGCTTCGAAAATTGACGTGTGTGGTGGTACCTTAAATGGCTGTTCCTTTATTAAATTAGGACAGTTACTTTGGGTATAAGAATGCTTTAATAAATGGAGTAAACACTATTATGAGCGTTCTCTTAAAACTTTACTCAGGTTACCTTTGTTTATGAAGCTTAATGCTAAAATATGAGAAGCTCATTTAACTCGCTTTTGTCTGGCTCTTTATACTTTAGTCAGGGTATAAGCACGAATCCTGAGTTAAGAAAATTATGAAATGAAATCTACGAAGGGGAAAAAAGTGCTAACAGTTAAAGTTCAGTTTTTTTTCCCTTTCAAACCGTCAGTAGATACTTTTTTGTGGTGACTATCTTCTTCTTCTTTCCATGTAAATTATGGAATTAAAAAGAAATGGAGATTTTTAACCTAATGTCCAGAAAATAACCCCCTAAGGACTTCAAAAGATTAATTACTCGTCCATTTTCTCAGGTTTGGTGTCTATTTTGAAACCATGTTCACCTACATGTCACGCCGAGTGATTTATGAAGACTGATAGTTATCATGGGGAAGCTAAAGGGTAAAGCCTCGGAACTATTCTTAATAACCTACATAATCCGTAAACCTCCCAAACTCATCGACCTCCTTACTAAATTACTCCTGTCAGTGAAGACACGGGTATATTCGTCAAGTTTGACCCTCCGTACATACTCAGCTATATACCTTGACTCCAGGATAATACCTAAAGCTGGCATCATACGGGGCGCGTAGTATCATGCGCGATTTGAGCTGGTGAGTTCAATTATTTTAATACCTACAGACTACATCGAACTCATGCCAGCCACTAGGCTAATGAAAAGCTAGGATAGGATAATTAAAAGCTGACAAAACTTAGTAGTTTTGTCAGCTTTTAATTATATTATGCAAACGGGAATATTTTTACCATTTGTCGCCAGGGTATTTTTTTTAAACAGGTAATAATTCGTTTATTGCTAGTGAGGACATTCAGGATTTTTATCCATCGCCACTGTCGGCAACGCCAGTGCCAACAAATGGGTATACACCATATCAAGGCAAGGAGCGAGCGCGAGTGGAGGCGGGAGTTACGCTCAGCTTGACTCGTGATTATCGTCGTGTGAACCCAACTTCAAACTAAATCTGAAATCCGTTAATATCAATTTGAGAGCAGGTATCACGGCATTATTCTCGCTAACTATTCTTAAGTCCGGATTAGGTGCGAGCCTCAATTTTAATAAGCAACTACGTACTGTAACCCGAAAGTTACGGTAAATTGAAACGGGTTTGTGTGTTTTGGCGTTTAAAGGCTGGCGCTCACTTTCGGAATTAAGCTATTTGAGGACGTTCTTTTTGGCATATCGAACCCGTGACGCAGCAGTCAATTTCTTTCAGTCCCTGCGCTAATCTTGTCGTCTCTGAAAGTTCAATCATAGTCTCGGCTTAATACTGTAAATGCGAAAGTTTGTGAGTATGGATATAAGTATTTTTAAAGATGGATGTTTATTGCTCTTGCACATATAATATGAAACGTGTTTGAATGAAATGTGGCACACAAGTTTATAACTTTTACAAAAAACTTAAATACTTTTAATCTTTCTTAAATGACATAGCTTTATATCTGAACGCAGTTCGGTTCAAATATCGAACTCACGGTGAGAAACAAGCTTAATTAACTAATTGCTATAAATTCCTAGCCAAACCGTAACTCCATGGACCCCATTCTGAAGTCGCCATTCCAAGCATTTGAAGTCACGGTGAAAAGCTAGTGTTTTTATGACTCATTACCAAAAATCCTTAGGCAAACCAGTGTGTACTTGGCCTTAACCGAACCCACGTCTACTATAGCTCAAAGTTTATACAAATTGTAGTTAATGACTAGGCCGATCGCGCAGTCGAGTGAGAAACCATTTATCACAATATACATAGGATCTAACCAACGGTCTGTGAGTCGGCACAAATATATGATAATCAGTGGTTGGAAAGGGCAGATTGATTTTTGGTATTTTCAGCATGTAATGATAACATGGACATGCCTTTATCACAATCACACTGGTCATCTGGACATCTAGAACTTAAAGTACAACCGAAGCAACAGGTTGGAGTCAGCAATAGTCTGACAGTCCCTTCCGTTAGACCCAAGGCGGGAGGACTCATTTGGTAATCTATCGTTCAGTTCAGTTTGGCAAATTTTGAGTAAAGAAATAATCGGCTAGTTTTGGTTTCGTGGAGTCTTATCCCTGTTGCTCTTAACGCTAACTTAACATTAAAACTAAAAAGATAAGGTAAAAAAGAAGATAAAAAAAAATAATTCTAAATTAAACTTTTTTAATATTAATTATGCTATAATTATGACAATACAGGGTTAATAGGTATATTCTGCTCTGATAATTTGAATAATATTAAAGTAATAATAATTTCGAGACCAAAAATGCAAAAGCTTAAACGGTTCCATATCCCAGAATAACAGAGGCTTGTACATATTATCATATTATACCTATAGGTTTCAGATCATTGATCATAAATCAATCTGCTTTGACCGCTGATAAAAATTCAGACGGAAATCTGCACGCCGATATTTTGTAATGCGATTAGATCGAGTGGACCATGATTCATCTAAATATAGGCACAAGTTTGGATATATTACCCGTAGCTATGATTTCCCGGGAGGCTTTTACTTTACCGTATATTACGTGACCCCAACCAATACCCATAAGAAATATAATCTCGATATTAATAAGGAAACTCGAAAATAATACAGTTACTTTTAAACAAAATATTGTATGGAATAGCGTTAGAATTTTTTCATGGATGATAAATTGCCGAAGATTGACCAATCCTATCTTTTTCCTACCAAGGATAGACAAATTTATTTCCCATACAATTCGAAATTTTTTGAACCGGGTATGGACGACCCGTAGCGAAAACGACTGGAGAATAATAAAAATCTATTTTCGAAACATTGAATTTTATACATTCTATCATTTTATCCATTCTTTCGTCGATAAAAGCCATAAGTATTGACAGTGTTATGCTAAGCATGCTTTTGTTTGGAATGCGTAGAAAATTAATGAAAAAATAAATTCTGCTACGGAGCTACGCCGTAGCGCGGAGCGTAGCGCTACGAAATAAAATATACTGTTAGGTCGTAAGTTACTAAGTTTTAAGTCTGTCCATGACATTAATTTAAGGTTGGTAGGTTATATAGGTTTCAAGATATTCTATTTCTAAATTTTGCATTTCCAACACATTATAACGAATTTACAAGTCAAATAATACTGGCCTACATAAATAATTTAGTTAGTTATTTTGTCCGTCTACTGAACAACAGACTTTGTCCGTTAAAATACACCAACTTCGAACACATAAGATGTGCAAATATCTCGGTATTACGGCCGCCCATTTTACATAATCGATAATCGATAGGTTCGATGACTAGTTTCATTTTACATCGTTAAGTCGAAAACTTACGTCAAGTTATTTTTGCAACATTACTTGCACAGCTTGGGTTTATGAAACGGAATTTGTAATAACATCATTGAGGCAGAAAATAGTTGGGACGACTTTGGAAATTCTTCCTTATTCTGAAGAACTTAGAGTTGATAAATGAAAAAGAATTAAATCTGTAATCCCCAGTCGGATTGAGAGAGGTGTGTAGAAAATACGTTTTTTTTTTCAGTTACGTTTAACACGTGCAAAATAACGAGGGGTAAGCTTATTGCTGTTGACCGGATACAAACTCCGGGCTGCTTCGGAAACAGCTGACGGAAATCTTTATAACAGTTTGCTTAAACTGGAAATCGAAGTCAGTGACCCACGTTCGAGGCCCCAAACTTTCTAACATTTCAGTTGTCTGCCGGTTGTTTCCCAAAAACCGTTTATAAATTAATGAAGTCTATAGTGACGCTTGAGCCACTTTGAAACGGATTATTACAGCGTGAATATTCCAAGTGGGCTTGGGTAGCCAAATCAAAGTCCATGAGGAATAGCTTTTACTCACAGGAACGATTTTGATGAAAACCAAAACTGGCTTATTAGATTTGTGGTAAGTCGATAATCCTACACTACACCATTCAATAGAGTCGCTAATATGGATCTAGTTTTTGATAGTTACAAAATATTGACATTATTATTATAAGGTACCATAAGGGATGGGTGTCAAATAGGAATCGCTTCAAGCTCATTATTGTTATAAACGCGACACTAAGGATTCTGAACTTCCTCGCTATGCTACGGAGGTTCACACCAGAATCCTTTGTGTCGCTTCGGGATTCAATACGCCCGTGACGTAAGGCAATGCTTTACACCCTTGGTACGTAATCTACTATTTCTTGGAAAGTCCATTTATCGAGGAAGGCTAGTTATATGACTTTATACTACGATGAAAACGAGCTTAGCAGCAAGGTTGAAAGCACGGGGAAGAGCCAGTTCCAAATAAACCTGTATTCCTAGTAATAAACCTTCATCTTGTATTTCTTAGAAATACATAAATGACTACGCCTACGGTAAGGAAAAGGTGACTCGTGGGTGGCAACACTAACTTTGTTAAAGTTTAACATGACGCTCGAGGCGAAACATATTAATAACTAAACCGGGATGACCATATAAAAATATTATATTGAATGAATTAACGTAACCTTTGCTATTTCATTCTCTTGTTCTTTCATTTTTGAATGCTTTATGATTTCGATTTTAATATAATGAACAAGATTGTTAAATTCTCAAAACAGATTTGAAGCCGTTTATCTGGAAAATTAGAAAAAAAATGGTTAGACAGATATTGATATCAGAGTTAAGCTGACCCGGCAAACTTCGTACGCCTTAAAATCATCTTTATACCTTCCCTGGACTTCCTAAAATAATTCAAAGCCAAAATCAGCCAAATCGGTTCAGCCGTTCTCGAGTTTTAGTGAGACTAACGAACAGCAATTGATTTTTATATAATAGATAGGCAGAGTGTGTAAAAATTAAACGCACTAAATATTAGAATACACTCTGATGCATTGGATCTTTTTTCGCCAAAATTGACACATTTAGAATGTTGTTCAGCTTGTGTTTAATTATATTCTTCAATACAACATCAAAATGCTCACAACAGATTAATCACCTCACACAGAGTAACAACTATCGAGGTACATCTCGTATAAATTATCACGATTGCTTTAGGTTGATTGGTTAGGTTCGTTGTTAAGCCTCTAGATAACACAAACAATAATTGATTCAACAAGCCAATATTGGCCTAACCCAATACCTTAACAATTAAGGTATTGGATTAGGCAGTAGGAATTGCAAATCGGTTAAATCGAGTCAAGGCGCTAACATAAAAACATTTAATCGTCAACTATAGTTTTCAACATGTTCAGTAAGTACAATCCGAGAGAAATTCTTAATGTGGGGCTAAAAGAGTTTCTGTTAGCTGTATAAAAAGCAAATTAACATAAATAGCGCACTTCAGCATTGCTCAAGAATTCCGAAAAACATCGACCAGTTTTCAATTATATCGTGACACAGTACACCCGTCGATACCTATTATAAATTAATAAATACTGATGACGTCACTCCGGACCCATGGACCTCAACACACAATCTAATTATTTGTTCATAAACGATTCTCTGTGCACGACTGATTGATACACCGCAGAATCAGACCCTGTTTGTTTCAGTTTAAGGACGTCTATGAGTGGACCACAGAGCTGACAGAGCACAGAATCGCCAGCAAATTCTTGACGTTTGTTAGAAATACTGATCCACAGTTTTCTTAACAATACTTAATAAAGAATATTGCAGAAATGGTTGCTAATGGTTAAACAATAACAGTCGCACAAGTTTTATGATAAAGCGTTGTGGTGATAAGTTCATTAAATAATTTAATCCTATACGGCCTGTTGTGCGATCATAAACTACTGTTAAAAACTTTACCTACTTTTTTTTAGTTTAGTTTATGATCGAACAACTCGCCCTTTGTGGCTAGGACCCCGTTAAAACGTTAGTTCTCGCTGTCATTTTGTAGACCTTTCAGAGTTGTTTTGGCAAGTCTGACAACCACTCTTTATATCATGTCTCACAGTAAGCACTGGAATTTGGTGATTTAGCAGTTATTCCATGTAAAATATGGCAATGAGCTGCATCTATTTAAACCGGACAAATAGATGTGTGTCAGTGGACTGATGATACAATAATTGTCAGAATCGCATAATTACCTTTCATTAGACACCTTTTTTTGCGCGTTCTTAGTTGCTGCAATTTTGTACTCTATGAAATCCTGTCTTAACTAACAACAGGGGATGATTGGCATGGAACCTAAGGGTATAGTCTGATAGTCTGAATTACTGTCTCTATTTACCCTATTCTCTATTGATACAATTTCTAGAGAAATCTGAACTAACGCAGCGATGTATGGAAATTAAGCCTTGTATAACTGTATTTGACTAAACTAAAATAACAGTATGTATGGGGAACGAAATATGTTACTATAACATTATGTATTCTATCCGTAACATATTCATACATTGCAATTCTCAAATAACCAATAGGATAATACTAAGTTTCTGAAGTGCCCGTCGACCCAGTACGTACAAGAAAATTTGAAAACATTTCCCATAGCTAATATTCATTCGATAAGCCGCTTACTGACCGATTTTGTCCGTATAGGTAGGGTATTGATAACGTTATGGCTAAGCATAAAAAATATATAGGTAACCCGCTATAATCTGTCCAAAAAAAGCAGGCACACGAAAATGGACGGTATAAACGTAGCCTTAACGTTTAATATCAAGTGTTACATACTGAAACTTTGTTAATCTGGTTTAAATCCAACACAGGTTGTGTATAACAAAAACAATGCGTACGAAGAATGTAATACTGACATTGTTTGGAGACAAAACATATGTGATAGGGTTGGATTACAATCAGACACGACGTTGAGGAGGGGAGTGCCCCTTCCTCACCCCCTTTGACCTCCCATTACTGAGTGACGTAAAGCTGATGTGTGACAGGCCTGTCAAGATTCCCAACGCCATAGCTAAGTGCTAGCTTGCGGGAAATTTGCTTACGAAATGTGCGATTTCGATTTCCGAAGGGACCGGAGGTGAAATCTGTCTTGATTTGTAGACGAGGGGTTCACTGAACTCAAAGTGAATAAGAGAAGGTTAAAAAAAATTGGAACTGTTATCATTTGATTAAACAATTTAATTAATAAAGTTGATTTTGGAATATAATAAAATTCTCAATTAAAAACCTGAAAAAAATGAAAGGGGAAATAATTATATTGCATTAAAAGGAATGATCTCATCATTTTAACATACAGCACTTTTCTATATAAAGTTTGAGTCCTCCTGAAAAGACTGGTATGTGTGACAAAAAAATCAAACTGTTCCTTTGCGTTCCAGGGCCGTGGTAATCTTTAAAAACAGTCCCACGACTTTGTCAGAAACATAAGGTTCAAGACATACTAAGATATTGTAAGATTTATAATCATATCAGATAATAAGGTACCCTTTTCCCTGATCTATCCTCAAAGATCTATCCGTAATACTTACTCTTTGATCGGACGATCTCAATAACCAACTATCGGTGAATACGTGGCAACACAAACGACCAATTACCACCAGCCGCGAGAGAGTACTTAGTCTAATGAGGATCACTCGCTATAGCACCTCGTATAGCCAATAGCCAAGCGTGAATTAGCCCAATGATACGAGTAACTTGTTTACCTGTTGTTTCACTGATACCGTGCTTAAGTTTTTTTTTTGTACTGGTAATATTATCAGATGAGTCTTTCCGCCCAAAGTAGTGCAGAAACCCTCCCTCAGACTGTCTAAAGTCCACGGTATTCCTCCAATAGCCACTACTTTTTATTTCTTTTTTTATCTTGATAAAATCATCAAATGTGGGGTTCCCACCGGGGTGGGACGGGAGGGAATGACTGACAACCACTGCAGTGTCCCTACCCACTACAATGAAGGAATTGCAATTTCTTCATTGCAGTAGGAAGAGACACTATAAAATATTTACCTTTGTCGTGTTACCTTTTGTAGGTCTATTAATTCTAATCTTAAAATATCTTTAGCTGGAAAATAAGAACCCAAAAAAGAGAAAGATGTTTTTCTTTCGCACTAAAGTAGCTAGTTTTCTTGAAGAATGTTAAGGTATTTATGTAAGGTATCTGCGAGTATTTATCTTTTACTCACGTCCACAAATCTGGGTCTAGGTTTAGTTCTTTACGACCTCAAACTTCGTAATCCTGATTTACGTAGTTTTTTCAACGGAATTATTTTGAAGATAAAAGACTTTTTCTCGATATTTAGGGCAAGGGCTTTACTTGAATTACGGGTGACGTTCAAAATTACTTTAATTACACGTTTTTACATATTTCCAAAGTATTAAAGTGTGCCTAAAAAGATGGCATTACGCTGACCTTATGAGTAAAATGCTTAAAAAAGGTCAGGTTAGTACTCGCAATCGGCTAGCTTAATTATGACCAGATGTATGAATATGGATGAAACGAAAGGAGTAGGTATATAATATACAGCACTTTGTAGTTTCTGCCTATCACGGGAAAAAGTAGGAGTTTATTTAGGAATGTATTTAAGTGTCAAATTTGCCAGATCGATAGTCGAACCAAAAAGTAGTTATTATACAAAGTTGATTTTTGGCGCGAGTAATTGTATTGAAAACTGAGCAAGTGAAGGATTCTGAGATTGAACTGCGAGCGAAGTGAGAGGTTAAAATATAGAATCCAGAGCGTAGCGACGTTTTTAAACGAGACGCGGAATAACTTTACTACCGAGTGCAACACACAACTTTTCCCTTCACTAAGCGAGGAAATGTAGTCGGGTGGCTCAACTATCAGTGCAGAAAATAATTGAAGACAAGACGTGTTCGAATTTTGTATGAATCTTTACCAGTGTGACAGGTGAATAAAACTCTTGACCACTCTATCTATCCGCCACATTTTCTTACAGCTAACTTGGTTTGCAGCCGCAAAACCCTTATAATGCGGGCCTTCCACCTGCTTAACGCTTAATATTTTAGTCAGTAACTTCGTTAAGACCCTCAGAAGGGATAATACGTAAATCGCTGTACTCTTACGCTTATGAACTTTGGAATTAATGAGCTTAAACGGTTTAGCGGTGAGAATATCAAAATTCTCTTGCATACTCGTTAAGTATTAAAGACTTGCGTAATGGGCTCTTCGACGTACATGCCAGCCTAATTTCGTATTTCTAGAGACTCTAGAGGAAATATTTGGGAGCTTTTGAGTGTCTAGCCCTCGATTCAGGGTTACTACTATCGAAGCACAAGACCCGTAGCTTCGGTCGTTGTTTCGGGCGTATCAGTTACGATATAAAATTCGTTAGTGGTACGAACATCGTGGTGATAACAAGAAAGAACAATTGTCCCGAATCCTCGATGCTTACGAATTTAAAACTAAAAGGGAATAGAGTTCATTCAGGGGTTTCCATTTACTTTTACCGGCCCATATCTCCGTTGACGGTTTAAAAAAGTAGGCCCCCAGTTGGCCTTAATTTCAATTATTTCAGAATTATTTAAAAAAACCATTTCACAAACCGCTTTAGTTAAACCTGTGGATAAAAATAATACTTTGTATGATTTGCAAAAAAAAGTACGCTTAGCGTAGCTACCTAGTACTATTAAGTGTTCTGTGGCGTAGCGTAGGCTTTTCTGTTTTCTATCTTGTATTGCGTAGGTTATTTAATTTTGCAACTTCAGACAATAGAATAGAGCTTTTCTGTCTAGCAAGATGGCAAATGTCTTTGTAAGTGTATTTTTGTTTTTGATGTTATTTTTTTGCTCCGATGTTAATATTATTGGATTGTATGAATATTTGATAATATTTTACATTCAAAATGTGAACTGTGTAACTATTTGGTCTTTAAAAAGAAACATTTAACTTGAATTAGCATTATCGTTCGTTTCTAAGTCACGAAGACAGATCAAGAATACGATGGCGTTGATTAGTTGTAATAAAATATTACAGCCATCCACTCCTAACTACCTTACGATACTTAAACCTACCTAATATTATAAATGCGAAATTTTTTGATGATGGATGGATGGATTATAAACATAAATCGGATCAAAAGTCTGAAACAGTAAGAAAATCCGTGCACACGAGAGACAATTTTTCAGTAACGGCTGAAGTCACTGTCAACAACTAGCACTTTCTATAACCAAAAGATAAACAAGTAAATTATTGGATACCCATGTGAGCAGATAATAGAAAATACATCAGAAGTTTTCTAAACTCCACCTGTCAACGTGGATCTAAAACGTGACAGAGGTCCAAACACGTGATAGCAAAACGCGATCAACAAGTCTCTAGAGGGCGACCCATAAATTAGGCTGGCTGTTTGCTCTAGCCCAGGGTTTTTCAACCTGTGGGTCGCGACCCCCTGGGGGGTCGCGAAGCCTCTTCTGGGGGGTCGCGAAGCTTCTATAGGGAGTTGGAAAAGTTTGGAAAAGCTATTGCATTAAAAAAAATAATGATAATAATAAGCTCCCTCACCGCGAGTACACCTGTAATGTGACGTTACAAATTCGAGCATTTCATCGGTGAGGGAGAACTTACTTACATGAAAATGAGTAACTGTGTTGGATTGAATATTTATATTTGTCACAAAATAAAATATATGTAAAAAAATCGATGGGTCACCACTGCGAAGATCGCCCAAAGGACACAGTTGGGCAAACGGTGCAGGATTGCCCCGCTTGGGCAGCGATAGGCGAAGACCACTCGCGCCCGGCATTGCGAGCCTCCGGCATTGAGACCTCTCGCGAGACGGAGTGGGAAGCGGTCGCCGCCTTCTGCGAAGCAGTCATGCTCGCGAAGGAGGAGGCGCGCCGCGCGAGAGAGAGGACAATGTCCCCCTCCCCCGCGACAGACGTCGCAAGACGATCTCCAGCCACAGTAGGCGCGTAAATGCGGGCGGCGAGTAAAGGGCAACTCGCTGTCCGACGATGGACCATGCCCGGGTCGACGGCGCGTAGTGTTCCACGCGCACCTCAAAGAGCGTCAGCACAATGATGGGGCCCCTTCTCAGAGGGCCAAAGCCTGCCGGGGTCGCAGGACTTATTCCATCACCGTGACTCCGGAACATAAAGGGCTATTGAAGGACACCGTGGATTTTAGTCAGTACAAGTCTGACAGTCCCTCCCGCTCTGCCCGGGATGGGAGGACTCATTTGATGATATTACGAAGTAAAAAAAAAAACAAATAAGGGGGGTCGCGAAATATTTATTCATACTAAGGGGGTCGGGCCATGAAAAGGTTGAAAAACCCTGCTCTAGCCCATTAAACAGATTTCCCAAAACCACAAATTAAATTGTCAGTACGACCCGTGGATCCAACGTTTAAATAAACGAGATTTCTGAATTATAGAAATCTAATTTCATATCTATGATGGCGGCACGTTAAGAGGACGGAGTTCCAGCCTTTGTTTTAGTCAAACTGTTTTAGCGGATATTAGTTGAGCGGAGAAACGGACCCAAAGAATGTTACCAACGAGTTTCATAGATTGCTCCAACAGCTTTAAAAATAATGAGGTACTTGAATGTTGCTTTAAAACCTTCATATTTTAATGAACACATCTAAATATTCGATAGATCTATCTGTAGATCTGTTTATTACTCCACTGAAACGGCAATATAATTACGATTTCAAACGGGAGACTACAAAGCCGATTACAAGATAAAGAATGTTTTGGAAAGCATTGTTGAATGAATAGCAAATTAATTTGGCCAATAGATTGTTGCTGCTAAAGGCCCACACAGAAAACAAAAGGTTTGAAAAATAAAATACTCAAAGGCAGCTTGAAAAAAATAACACTGAATGTAGTTAAATGAGAAAATGACTGTTACATATATGTATCTTTCAAGCTATATGTCTGTATACCTACATATTTATATTTGCGACATATTTAGTTAGAACGTTTAAAACAAACTGAAATAACACATCCAATCCAATCATTGACAAGCTTTAGCTAGTTAGGAATAAGATCTCAATTCTTGCATCGCCACCCTTTTTTTTTAGGTAGACAGCCATCAAAAATTCCTCCTTCTCTGGGTTAAATCTCACAGTCCCGGGACTGACGTGCATACTGACTTAAAACCTGTTCTTTCGATTGCCCTTTCTTTGCGAAAGGGGAAGTAATGTATCCTGCATTCCTGGCAGACATATGGACCCATCAGGTCTAACATTATTATCATAAATATTTAAAACTAGATTTCACATTGGCTTCTAAAAATAGAATGATATGACAACTATCTTTTACGACCTGAGTACATGAAAGCAGAAACTTTGTTCTCGAGAAAGTTCACATCCTTTACTTATGTAAAATATAATTCGTGTACAAAAGACAAAACATTTTGCCCTTTTCCCTTCGGCTACGCAAATGCACGAAAGTTCCGTGAACTTTTTACAAGTAAAGCAACAATTTGATAAAGGGTAGACATCGTTTTGTACTCGTATTGCGCCGTATTTTTATGTTGACATCACATTTTTTATACTCTTCTCAGAGAGCCATTGAGATAAAAATATGATTCTGAATAAAAATGAGAACGGTAAAATGTAAAAAGTTGAATTGCTTTAGTCGTGTTGATGACCTTTATGATACTCGTAAAAATATTCAAATATCATTGTGGAATTTTGTAACAGATTCTTTTTCCTTTAAAACTTTAACGATACTGCAAAATATTTAATAACGATATGGAAAAAATCATACACTCAAAAAGAGGTGACTAAACTATCTACATCCTAAATATTTTCCCTCGAGCCTGGCAATATTCAGCAATAAATTCAACAAAATATTTCGCCGACACGAGCGTGATACAAACCGACGTTTCAGTAACAAAACATATAAGATACTGTCAATGAAAGGTTCAGTACATAAATCTCAAAGTTACGGCCATTACGTGAACAAAGGGAATGAATCCTCCACCCGATTTATTCGTTCCGTTAACATGCAAATGTGAAACAGAAATAAATATTTATTTGGTTTACTTAGGCCAGTAATCGTAAAGGTACTCGATTAAAATGTATGGTTTTTAAAACGAAGAGCTTCGGCCTCCGGAAAGTGAGGGCCGGATTCCGTATTAAAATACGTATCAAAGGTACGCAGCCAATTCTTTCTGGAATGTTTTAAAGCCAGATTAAACTGTGCGTGAAAACAATGTAACGGGACCGCACGAGAGTTTTCCAAGCGGAAAACTCGATGTTTCACGGATCATTTTTCCGAGTAAGACTTCGAAAAAAGCATATTATTGGAATGGAAAAAGGATAATTGTTAATTTGTCTGGCTTTTACATTCGTTTATTTTATTGATCCTAATTAATTTACCCACAACCTTTTCTCAGAATGGGTATTGGAATTGTTATAGGTGGTTTATTGTTTCAAGTTTATTGGAAGGAGTACTTTAGGCCAATGATCTATAAGCATAAATGAAGCACGTATTAATCATTGTACAGACTCAAGAACAAGCTACCCCAATCTGCCAAAATTGTTTGATCAATTTACATATTTTTCACAATGGAAACAGGTTCATTGTCGATGGAGAAAAATTAACAGATTAGGATAGGTCGACGTGCCTGTCTGTACTTGAAACAACGTATCTTCGACAGTTGATAGATGATCGAAAAAAATCTAATACTTAAGCGATCATTGAACCCAATCACGAATAAAAGACATTTGAGGAGTTGATGAAAATCGGAACAGACATTGATGAATTGTAAAGTCGATTGACATCGAGACGTTTAATCAACTTATTGAAGTATCTCCTGTACTAGTGCCACCACTCCAGAGTGTGACTAAATGGAAAATGTTACTTATTCTTGTACAAAATTTTTTAAAAACTCTTTCACACGTAAAATAAAAAGGAAATGTATTATCCAGTGAGGTTTACAGAGCTTATATCCTTTCCTCCAGGGCTTTTATTTCTTAGGATCTAAAAAAGCCACCTAAGTGGAATCAAAATATGAATTGAAATGAAATTCATAACAGTCTGATAAAGCCCATTGCTTAAACTATTTCACAAATTAAAGATAGACATTCCCCGTAAAATACTGATCATTAGCTGCATCTGGTTCGACTGAAGGGACTAAAAGCCGACCCCAAAATAGTAGGGGTTAACAGGCTAGGCAGATAATGTGGCATTTTTACCCCGAGGAATCCCTCTATGCAAAATACTAGTATTAAGGCGGCATTCAAGTATGCTTGATAAAAGGTGAAACATAAGATTCTCTAGGAACAGATTTTTGGCTGACAATTTTTAATACTACATTCCATTGTTCCAGATTTAAACACAACCACAACAATGCAATAAGATGAGCATAGCAGTGCCTCCCAGTTCATCACGCGCAGAATGTGAGGGGAGCTAGTCAGTGACATGCAACTTGTAATGCTGAACTTTCTAATCATGTTCGATGTGGTGTTCATATTCTTCCTGTTTCTCATCGCTGTGACGTGCGTCATGAACTACATGCCGGGGAGGAGCAAGCGGTCGGAGGTGACGGAAGACGAGGTGGATGATGACGTCATCCCCCCACCCCCACTGTTCGCTGGGGATGATGATGAGGTTCCTATTGCCAGTCGAGACACGTATGTGGTGATCGCGCCGCCGCTAGACAACGTTAGAGCTAAGGGCAGCTGTCCTGTTCATGTGGTGTAGTATAAGCACTGATATAATATGTGAGTATACTTTATTTGTTCACTTTATTATGTTTTATATGATTATTGATGATAATGGTTTAAAGGCAGAAAATATGGTAGGTATTATTTCATTTTTCAAATCAAAAATTTCAATAATTAGGGAAAAGTGGGAGTTTCATTGTTACAAAACTGAATTTCTCTTCTGATACATATTTTCTCTGTAATATTTGTGAATAATGTCTGTTATTTTACATAGAAATCTAGTTTATTATTGAAATATTTATGTAACAAAAACTTTATAACAGGTTCCATTTGTAAAGTTATGACAAAATTATTGTAATTGTAGATATTCTGTCAGTTTTAACATGAACAGAGCTTAGTCCACACAGGACTCTCTACTTAAGATTGTGAACCTTTCAACTTAAATTTGAGAATATTCTAATAAGAAATAACTTCTAAGTGTCCCATGGGAACATAAAATTGGAATATAAACTATTGCATATTATTATCCAGGTTTTAAACTGTGTACCAAATTACATCGAAATGCGTTCAGTATTTTTTTTTCCTCACAAACTGTCATAATTACAATATTAATTAATTAAAGTAAGACTAATAGAACATTTGTATTGTTTCAGATCAACGTAGGAGTTTATTACGAAGAAGCCTTATGAGAATGTAGGTGTCGAAATGTAGACATTTTTTACCAATTAGTCAAGTTTTAAATAAATTCTTGTTATAAAGACTAAGATGGTGGAACACGGGAATCAAGTGGATAATGAGTTGGTCTGTATCATGGGTACTAATATCAGAATTAACCTCTTTCGAATGCACTTTACGAAAAAATAGATATAAACATAGAGCTGTAACGAAAACTATTTAATAAAAAATGTATAGGGGCCGTGTCTGTATATTGAAATATAAAAAAAAAATAGTGGCAGTGTAGGACCGAGTAGCCAGAACTATTTTTTGATATTTCATTTATATGTTCGCTACAGCATCGCGCAAACTATGTTGAATCAATTATGTTGGGGATTTCTATAGCGTTATCCGTGCAGTGACGGATTTAGGGGCCATATCGCGGAGTGTGACAACAGGGGACTACGTTGTAAATGTGTTTGTGACAAAACACATAAATAGTCAGATAAAAACAGAGAGGTAAAATGAAATAAAAGAAGTCTTACCCGTATCAATGATACACGCGACAAAGCTACGCTAAATCGAATGTCAATAACACGCTAAACGAATAATTGGACTATCTACTAAATGGTAGTTTAAAAAACAGGACAATATTTTGTTTTTGTTTACGTTTATAGACTAATTTGAATACTTTCTAATGGCCTAATAAATTTCCGTTTTATTACCGCTAAATCCATTAAAAAAATTCTTAGTTACGCCTAACAACATCTATGTAATCGCGTGAGTAAATAATTTGTTATGTAAAGTGTTCAATTTTCAGAGCAAATATATGCAAGTGCTTGTTTAAGATGAATGTGACTGAATTATAGGTAAATGGTTAATAATAATAGAGTAATAATTAGTTATACGTTTCGCTTGCTACATTTTGTATGAAATAGTTAATTACAACTTGATAAATGCTAATGTTTATTTTATAGTTTTAGTCTTTGCTAATATAATGAGAATATTGTAAGGATTGAAATGGTTGCCTAATATTTCGAGTGTTTAATTAATTTGAGTGTTCTGAATATGTATGTAAGGCGCTGTTTGCTTTATCAAACATTAATAATGTAACGTTGGGTGTATCGACAGTTCTATACAGACCTTGCTTATAAAATTCCGCAGTAATGAAAATGTGCTGGTCCCATCCTTGTGTCGCCTATAACTGAATTCCTCTACGCTTTTCTTGACCCATTTCATACACGTCCATACATTCTCAGCCATATTTACTTGGCGCTGAAATATGTTATGAAACCTTATCAAAATTCTCATTGGTAGAATGTGCTGCGTCAGTCCCTTTGTGGCTTATCCTATAAGCTGGTATATTTCCGGTGTAGCGTGTTCAGACATCACCAGTACTCACCTATGTAGGTTAATGGCTGGCTAAGGTGTTCATATTTCATATCTGATACTCTGTTAAAATGTTTTTAGTATTTGAAGGCTGGTTATTTAATTTTTCTTTAGTTTTTATATTATTTTATGATTTAAAAACACGATTTGATTGATTCTGTATAGACGAAAACCAATCAGATAACCTAAATGGTTATGAGATTAATGCGGTAACGAGTTTTCTTGAAAAAGTGACGTCAGAACATTCCTTAAAAATCCTCTATCTATACGTCTCTTACTATGTTGACGATACCCCTCCTTCTCCCCCTCTTTCATCCGAATGCCTCCTTCACGCAACGCTTCGCCGCTTGTCGAGTACATTCAATTATTTGTAATTAAGGATATACTTTGAATAAATGTTTATTCAAAAACAATACAAATATCAATAGGCTAACACAGAACATTTAGTAATAGTTTATACATTAGTATTAAGAAGTTATTATAATAATAAAACGACAATACATGTTATGAATGTTTTCTCATATCATTCTGGTTAAGTGAGTTCTAGTGTTCTTGTAATGTTATTATTTTTTAGTTTATAATTACAAAGAAAATATATGCAATTCCAGTATTTAGAAAAGAAGCTGAGCTTTGTGATCCTTAAATTATTTTATCATAATTATTCGGGGTCACTTGCAAAAAAAACTACTGAAAACGTTTACTGAAAAAGTTAACCATTGTATGAATTACAATGTTTTAAACATGTTTAGCTAATTTTATTGCATGTGGTCCTTAGAATAATAAAAAATCCCTCAGTTTATTCCAAAATAAGTAGAAAATCTACGTGTTTAACATAAGGGTATCTTTATAATATACTTCAATATACCTCTGTCGAAACCAGTGTACGGGTAAGAAGGTAAATAGAGTGGGTGCGGCGCGTGTTTCAGAAAGTCAGTGAACTAAAGCTTCAGGTCAAACACCCTCCTCGCTTTTTGAAGGCGGTTAAATAAGAAGGCCACTTTATTATAAAAAAAAGGATTAATTTATGTAGTAAGTACAACGTGCTACTTAAATTAATTTTAATCTTTACAAGGTATAAAACAATGTTTTTCTCTTCTCTACACGCTTAGATCTTTCAGACTCCACTAAGTTTTTGATTAAATGAGATGTGGTTTTGTGAAAAGAAAGATTGATTCAAGAGAAAGGCTTATTTATTTTAACTTTTACGTACTATTGTGGTACATAAGACGGACTTAATACCAGAAGGCATTATCTACCAGTCCACCGTTGATTCAAGAAGAGAAGTTTATTATGTTATATACATCTTTATTGCACTCGTGCGAATCCGGGGCGGTTTTCTAGTGAATTATATATATTGTATAGACTTTAAATGATAAATAACTTAAATTTTTTAATTTAAAATAATAGAAAAATGCCAGCCGTACCCACTGAAAGAATTCAATTATTTTCTGGCCACCATATTCCTAATTTAAACACAAATGTATCAATTTACTTTAATTAGCAATATGATAGATATTTCTTTCGACATCTTTACAGGCCCAATTTATTAATGAGTCTGTTTAAAATTCTCAGAAACTTCGACAACTTAGTTCATTAAGTATTTGTTGGATACTCTTCAACCCTATCATTTGTCTTTTAAATGTCAAGCTGATGAAATGTGAAAACTTGTGAAAAACAATAATGTATTCTTACCATTGTAATATCGATTCTGTATCCCATACTTAAAGTAGATTTTCTTTTTCCTTGTTTCAGTCATATAGTGCGTAGGTACCTGAAACAAATTATATAACACAAAAATATAACTAATGAGGTAAAAACTAAATAAATTATCCAGAAATTCGAATAGAAAGTATAAAATCAAAAACATACACTATGTGATATAAATATACACAATTTTTAAAATGTAGTTGTATAGAGAATTAAAGCATTGTTTTGAAATTATTGTTATATTTGCGTTGTCTGACGCGTAATAATGATGTAATAATAAAGTGCACTAAGGCAGTGTCGTCATAACATGGCTCTGTTGTTTTATTGAGGTATTCCCATTTGAGAAACTATTTCCAGAGCACCTTTTTAAGGCAACTTTTTATTACCGATTGAGCAGTTTGTCAATATATTGACAAATTGCTCAATATCAATATTCAATATCTTCCCAGTCTTGTGGCATCTACGTAAACCAATAAAAGCTTTTTCAAAAAAAAATTTAACCGCCTTCAAAACCAACCACTAAAAAGGGTACACAATAACCTACAAAATAACTTTTCTTTCGGAAGTCGGTGCTTTTAATTTTCATTGTCTTTTTTGCCACCGACTTCCGAAAGAAAAGTTATTTTGTAGGTTATTGTACCCTTTTTAGTGGTTGGTTTTGAAGGCGGTTACATTTTTTTTTGAAAAAGCTTTTATTTTACTCTTTTTAGTTTAAATATTCAACCCAAATTCTTGTCAAATAGGTACATCATTTTCTTACATGTGCACTAGAATTTTGTAATCCGTAGCACCGGTAATAACATCGCTCATGTACAAAATTAGCTAATAAAATTCCCTATCTCAAAAACTACTGAACCGATTTTGATGAAACTTACAGTGTTCCCTCAGTTGAACAATACCTAGTATAACAAAAAAAGAATGACTTAAATCGGATTTGTAGTTCCAGAGATAAGCGAACACAAACTAAATCAGTTGATGCCTACTCCTTACTGTTGAGGAGTTGTACCTTCCATCATCAGTTCAGCTACATGAAATTATGATTACCATACGCAAATGCTTAAATTACTTCATAATATTTACGAAAAACTATATGTGGGCCTATAAAATTTGAGGGTTGCCCTCGATTTCTCCAGGATCCAATCATCAGATCTTGACTTGGTGAATATGGGACCACTCCGGAAGCATCTCCTTTCGAACAAAAAAAGAATTTTGAAAATCGGTCCACAATCGCCGGAGCAATCGCGTAACAAACACACAAAAAAAAAAAAAAAA
Source organism: Agrotis ipsilon (assembly GCA_028554685.1). Lineage (NCBI taxonomy): Eukaryota > Metazoa > Arthropoda > Insecta > Lepidoptera > Noctuidae > Agrotis > Agrotis ipsilon. The sequence continues at coordinate 12,484,070 of CM052965.1, forward strand.
AAAAAAAAACATACAGTCGAATTGATAACCTCCTTCTTTTTGAAGTCGGTTAAAAAGATATCTTCATGAATTTGCGAAAAGCAGCACACCACCAGGAGAAGTGGAAAGAGTGAGAAGAAATCTGCCACTACCCAGGAGTCTAGTCTCGCAGTAGAGTATTTTATTTTATTATTATTATTAATATCGGGTGTTAAAATCAGTTCTCCCACACAATGCAGAGTGAGAGGGACTGTCAGATTCGTACTGACTAAAAAATCCACGGTGTCTTTCAATCGCCCTTTACGTTCTGGGGTTACTGTTATTCGTGAGTCACATGACCCCGGCAGCTAGTATACAGGGTGTTTCTTTTAAATGGGCCAAAAGGGAGAAATCCTTATCCATAAGAGATACGGGAAAACTTTATTAAGAACCTTTAGCTCTTTTTTGATGTTGACAATTTTGGCGTTTTTATTTTTTTGGTCAAGTGTGAGTTGTCCACAAAAATGAGTGAAATTGGCCAAAACTTTTTTTAGTACCTATCGACTCCGTTTCATGTAAGGATCATTTCATTGTATCGAAAGAAAAAAATCGGGACGGCGGAAGTTGGTCAAATTTAACAAAATATTTTTTCATACAAATTGTATGAACGAAAAAATTACCAATTTTTTTTATGATGTTTATTGATTTACTGTCATGTAAGGAGAATTTCATTGTATCGGAAGTAAAACGTCAGGGCAACAGAAGTGGGTCAAATCTAATGAAATACTGAGTACTACTACTAGTTTCTTGTGGTGTAAGAAGAAACATTACTGTACTTTTGACTAAGTTCCATTGTCCAGACATTTTCCTTCCCATACAATGAAATCATCCTTAGAAGACAGTAAATCAAAAAACATCATAAAAAATAATTGTGATTTTTTTGTTCATACAATTTGTATGAAAAAATATTTTGTTAAATTTGACCAACTTCCGCCGTCCCGATTTTTTTCTTCCGATACAATGAAATGATCCTTACATGAAACAGAGACGATAGGCACTAAAAAAAAATTTGGCCGTTTCCACTCATTTTTGTGGACAACTCACACTTGACCAAAAAAATAAAAACGCCAAAATTGTCAACATCAAAAAAGAGCTAAAGGTTCCTAAGAAAGTTTTCCCGTATCTCTTATGGATAAGGATTTCTCCCTTTTGGCCCATTTAAAAGAAACACCCTGTATAGTTAGTGAAACAATAGAAGAATTTTCACGCGTAGCAATGAAAACATAGGGTGGTAGGTGTCGAGTTGTACATTGAAGTTTCATCATGTGGTCTACCACCACACATGATGAAACTTCAAGGAATTTTGTAACACGTGGACAATACTTCTCATCAATTTAGGTTGTGACTTGGACACAACAGAAGAGTTACTTACCCATAAGTAACTCTTCTGTTCCCAATTCTGGTCACATCATATTTACCTAGGACCGAATGAATATAAAATATACCTACGCTATCTATATCTACCTTACATTCATAAAGGCTTTGTGGTCGGGGACAAACCACAGAATGCAAGAGTCGGGATAAAATCTGTTACAGAATGCAACCACAGATTAAAACATTTATTACTGGCCTTTGGTGACCGCTTTGTCCTCGTTAATGTCCATAAAAAAAAGTTACCATCAGTTATTTCACGCTAAAACTTTCGGAGTATCTTTGTACCAAACATTAAATTCCGATAATAGTTTTTGTGTGCAAGATTGACAAACATTCATCCTTTCATCTATATAAACTTTAGCTTTTACTTTAACGTGGTAAAATCATCAAATTATTCCTCCCACCCAGGGCAGGGCAGGAGGGACTGTCAGACTTGTACTGACTAAAATCCACGGTGTCCCTCAATAGCCTTTTACGTTCCGGAGTCGCGATAATTCGATAAGGCAAACTCTATGTTTTTGATTGAAATGTCCTCAATTTCGGTGGAACGACGGTCTTCACAAGGTGGTCAGAAGCAGATCGATAAAATTGGCCAGTAATCTTGTTAAATCTCATGAGATTGGAGAGGCCTATGAGCAGTGGACTGCTATATACTGCTGATGAGTAATGTCATACATTCTAATTACTTACTCATTTTATATAGCTTTTATCTTTAGGTCAAGAGAATAGACCAAAACATACAATTAATGCTTTTTAATAAGGAAGAACTGTGTTGATAGGGAACTGAAACGCCACAAAAAACAATTGTTCGTCAACTACAACAGCAATTGTGGCGCAGAAGTTTCAAAAATATTCAACTAAATAACCTCTGCAAGTTCGCGGATCTTTTGTCAGTTTCTGCTTTTGTTATGAAAAGGAAGGGAACAAGGTAAGTTTTTCTTTTATGCAAACCAGCATAGTGCTATAATGTGGCTGTAGGTAACTAAAATATTTTTTATGTTTCAACTGGAAAGAGAGAGAAAGGCGACTTTCCTAATTAATTCCGAGAAAATGGAACCTTCGAAAACTTTTTCAGATTAAATCAAAATTATTGTGAAAGGAAATTTACCGGATAGAACTGCGTTTTGAAAACAGTACAGTGCACTGCCACCCAGGGCAGGACGGGAGGGACTGTCATAGTCGTATTGACAAAGGGGGCCCCGTCATCTTGCTGACACACTCTTTGAGGCGCGCGTGGAACACAGCGCACCCTCGACCCAGGCATGGTCCAGGGTAGGATACCGAGTCGCCCATTACTCGCCGCCCGCGTGCCTAGCTGTAAAATACTCTTTCTTTGGATTTTTGAGACGGTAAGATGCTCACGTATCTACTAAAGAATTACTCCACAACATTACAAAGATCCTCTGAAAATGGACACCTTTTTTATTTTAGTTGTAGATCACCTTTTTTTTTTTTTTTTTAGCGTGGTAAAATCATCAAATGAGACCTCCAACCCCGGGCAGGGCGGGAGGTACTGTCAGACTTGTACTGACTAAAATCCACGGTGTCCTTCAGTAGCCCTTTATGTTCCGGGGTCACGGTAATAGAAATAAATCCCGCGACCCCGGCAGGCTTTGGCCCTCTGAGAGGGGGCCCCGTCATTTTTTGCTGACAGCTCTTTGAGGCGCGCGTGGAACACGACGCGCCGTCGACCCGGGCATGGTCCATGGTCGGACAGCGAGTTGCCCTTTACTCGCTGTCCGCATGCCCGCGCCTACGGTGGCCGGAGATCGTCTTGCGAGGTACGGCGCCGTGGGCGTACACCACTGCGATTGGGGCGGAGGGAGGACGCTGTCCTCTCTCTCTCGCGGCCCGCCGCCTCCTTCACGAGCATTACTGCCTCGCAGAAGGCGGCGACCGCTTCCCACTCCGTCTCGCTCCGCAGCATGGCCGAAACCAATGCCGGGCGCGAGAGGTCTCCGCCTATCGCCGCCGTGAGGACACGTCGGTGCTCTGCCCAAGCTGGGCAGTCTTGCACCGTATGCTCTACTGTGTCCTCCGGGCGATCTTCGCAGTGGTGACACCCCGGCGTTTCCTCCTTTCCCATCAGCCACAGGTACCTCCCGAAACTTCCGTGTCCGGTGAGGACCTGCGTCATGCGATAGGTCAGGACGCCGTGACGTCTCTCCAGCCACTCCTCAAAGAGGGGTCTTACCGCCGCGATTGCGGCGTGCCCGTTGTAGATCACCTAGACTTAAATGAAACCTATATTTATGGTGTATTCCTTTCACAAGCTTTTATCAAAGTATCCAGTGATTTTCACTAGCTCCGTCCTACATTGAATGACGGACTGACGGGTGTCCGTTGCCCGGTGTATTTTTCCTCAACATTTTAGCATGTTGAATTTAGAATAAAAGGCGCACCTCTTTTTATCCGAATACTTTATAAAACCACTATACATAATGTGGCGAAAGGTACTAAGTGTACTATTACAGCAAGGGTTAATATCAATACTAGTAATGATAATTTTTGAAGAAAGAAAAATTTAGTTGCTAGTGGGATTCGAACCCGCGTCTTCTGGATAAGTACTCCAGACGCCTTAATCAACTAGGCTATCGCAACTCCCACTTGGAACCTGAATTTCTCTATTACCTCATTTGAACGTTTTTCTTTATTACTAGTTTTTATAGCCGAAGAGTTTGTTTGGTTGAGAGCACGAAGCTCAGAAGCGTGCTAAACTCACGGTTGCTTATATAAGTTTTTTGCATGAAGTAGATTACTCCGGAGATCATTTATTAATAAGGTTTGAGAACCAATGGAATAGAAAAGTGTAATTCTCGAGGGACGGCCACGAACCAAAAGACGAAGCGTAGGCAAGCCCTACTACTAGGTGGACCAACACCGTGGACATCGGAGAGTTGCGAACAACCGATGGATGCAAGTGGCGGTCAAACGAAGAGACTTAGTTCGTTTGTTGCGGTCAAGTGAAGACTAGATCTCTTCCGGCTGGTGATGATGATGATGATGACGGCTAGAATAAATATTAAAAGAAATAATCGTGTTACTTATTTTACAAATACAAATTTTCTTACGAAGTGATTATTAATACATTTCAAAGAAAGAGATTTCTTCAAAGTTATTAAAATTAATGAATATAAGTAATACAGCTTTCGAATTGCTTAATGAGGCCCGTATACCAAATAAACTTCTCTTTTGAAACATATTAATGGCCCTCAAAGGAGTAATTAACGCAAGTATTTACTTCATTATTTATTTAAAACATTTAAGCTTTAGCTTTTTCAAACACATTAAACAATAGATGATCCTTAACAAACATCGATTAACAACACAAGATCCAGTCCACTTTAAACTAATACATTTACCTACTCATGAAATATCTACAACAGACTATAAGATCTAAACAAACATAGGGCACCATTTTCCTTAATGGTTGTTCAACTCGCTAATAACATTTTAAAGCAAACATAAACAGGGCAATATTGGATTTAAATTGGAAACAGGGCAATAGGAACCTACCTATTCGATTCAAATCACCGGTCTATCGTATGAGCCAATAAATAAACCGTTTGCATAGAGATTTATAGACATGTAGGTACTTTACACACATTGGGCGACCCAAATACGGGGTAATAAATTGCTGCTTAAAAAATATGTGGGTACCTCGTTTTTAGGTCAATATGAGGTTTTAGGTAACTAAACTAACTGTATACTTGTCAATCTCTTATTAATTAGCGAATAAACGTTCATAAACTTTTATTTTTACTAATTACTAGCGACCTGCCCCGACTCCGGACGGGTGCAATCTCTACTATATATTTCATGTTATATACATAAAAACCTTTCTCTTGGATCACTATCTAATCAAAAAAGTCAATATCCGTTGCAGATTTTTGAAGATATAAGCATACATTTTTTTTTTTTACCTGGTAAAATCATCAAATGAGACCTCCCACCCCGGGCAGGGCAGGAGGTACTGTCAGACTTGTACTGACTAAAATCCACGGTGTCCTTCAGTAGCCCTTTATGTTCCGGGGTCACGGTAATAGAAATAAGTCCCGCGACCCCGGCAGGCTTTGGCCCTCTGAGAGGGGGCCCCGTCATTTTGCTGACAGCTCTTTGAGGTGCGCGTGGAACACGACGCGCCGTCGACCCGGGCATGGTCCATGGTCGGACAGCGAGTTGCCCTTTACTCGCTGTCCGCATGCCCGCGCCTACGGTGGCCGGAGATCGTCTTGCGACGTACGACGCCGTGGGCGTACACCACTGCGGTTGGGGCGGAGGGAGGACGCTGATATAAGCATACATAGGGACAGGAAGCGGGAAGCGACTTTGTTTTATACTATTAGGTGATTACCTAATTACTTAAATGAATACTACAACTGCACGATCGCAGTTTATGAATAACTTGTATGTAGCAAGCAAGCATAACCCCCTGCCTGATGAAAAGCGGTTACCGTAGCCTATCGACGCCTATAAAGCGTGTGTAAAATGAAATTTGGAGTGTGCCGAATTTCTGATGACGTGATACTCGAAAATTAATAAACGTGCCAACAAGGATACTGTTACATTGACGCAAATGATTCGATATGTCAAAGTAGTGGATTATCAATTTATTCATACGTTATAGTTGATAGTAAATAAGAAAAGCAAGGAACTGAACATTTACAACAACAAAAAACTTTAAAACTTATTATAATTTTACTCTTGTTTACGACAACGATAGCCACTCAGGCGTCAAAGTACTCCTCCGCATCGCTGTCAGCCAAATACGTGCCCAGAAGACTGACAGCATTGCCACGCTGAATGTTAATGTTATTTCTTTAGGTTTTTTAGGAAATTCATCATCATCAACATTGGCAGCCATGATCTACTTACTCCTGAGTATAGCCTCCTTTCTCTGACAAATATAAAAAAGGTAGCGTAAAAAAGGGGTTAAAAATAATTATTCTACGGTCTACCATTTCTCAGAACTTTCTCAAAAGAGGAAATTCCGCCAGCAAGGCATTAAAAAGGAGAAATATATTTATTGAAAAATATTTTCAAAAGTTCAAAGAAAGCATGCCCCGTCTTTCCTAACTTCCATTGCATAAATTTCTTTAGAAATACGCTACCGAACTTGCTGCGTAATGGAAAATGTGCCCAAGACATTTTAATTAACAGATTCGAGGTCCGTGCCAATAAAATGTCAAGATAATTTTAGGTGTTCTCGAGCGCACCTGCGGCACGAATTTGACGGCAAATCGATGGTAAAACAAAATATAACGAGCATCGATAGAGTTGCGACGAGCAGACATCCAGGTTTCTGAATAATAACTTTTCCTTCACGATACATCAAAATGGTGATTGAAACTCAACATTGTTTGGTTTATTTTAGGTAATATGTTCAGGTATTTTCTTTTACTGATGTGTGGCGAAAGAAAATGTAATGTTTCACCCGGTTGTCAGCCCGGGTGTCGTAAAAGTCAGCTGAGGGATTGTGATTAGGTCGGGTTCACATTTACGTCATGAGGATTTTGGATTTATTGTATCTCTGTTTATCCTGTAAGAGATTATAAGCTTCGTGTTTACTGGAACAGAATTTGTACATCGGTGCCTTGGTTTTACACACTTGATAATGGAATTACTTATTTGCATCCTATTTCCTGATCATGAACTGCTGAAATCTTAGTGGTATGTTTGGTTTTATAACTTTGGTAAATACAGTACATTTTGGAGCACAGTTTTTTTTTTATTATCATATGATTTTCTCGCCAATGGGAAAATTAATTCAAACAATAATCCTTACATTAGTATTGGGTGACTGTAAGCTCGAATTGAACATACCAGACACTTATTTATAACTATTAAGGTACTTTTAAACGCAAGGCTAACAACATAAAAAAAAATTACTTTAAGATTTAAATAAACGTACTTTTATAAGATCACTATAACCAGTGGACATACATATATGATTTAGTACTTAGTTCGTTTGAAAATAACTGAAAAATCTTTCACATTTTGCGAAGCACTTCGTTAAAAATCAATTAAGTTTGGCCTCTGGCGTCGGTCTGCAAAATTAATAAAATTTCAATATAGAGTCGGCGAAGTAAATAATTATATAATATGTTATTATATGAAAAAAAATATGCGAAGGCTACTTACTCTTTATTAATTTGCTATTTCACTTCAGGAATTATATTAGGTTCTCAATTTTAATCAAATATTTTATTAATATCATACTTTTATGGCAGTTGTGTGATTAAAACGTCATTTATACTAAGAACTATATGACTCTCCGTCCGAGCATGGATCATGCTCTGGTCGTTGGTCCGTCGTGTTCCACGCGCGCCTCCAAGTGCTGTCAGCAATCTGACGGGGCTCCTTAGAGGGCCAATGCTTCAAAAACATTCCCGTGACTCCGGCAGGCTTTAGACCTGTATGCTAAATTGCTGACAGCTCTTTTTACCCTTTTTTATTGTGGTAAAATCATCAGATCGGTCCTCCCACTTCGGGCAGGGGGGGAGGGACTTTCAGAATCGTACTGACTAAAATCCACGGTGTCCATCAATAGCCCTTCACTTTACAGGGTCACGGTAATGAGATATGTACCGCGACCCCGGCAGGCTTTGGCCCTGTAGAGGGGGGCCCCTTCATCATGCTAACACGCTTAGAGGCGCGCGTCGAATACAACGAGCCGTGAACCCAGCTCATTTTACCCTACGAAATTTAAGCAGTTTTAAGCAAGCGTCACATGCCTTAGCCAAAACTATTCCCAAAAAAAAACCGATACAACATTAAATTTAATACTCCATCCGCTATTCTGCAATTCATTTCAATACATTTGGCTGCAAATGTGAGCGCTGAATTACACGGTTGGACACACACGTCAGTTACATGGACGCGTGGAGGTTTCATTGTGCGGCCAGAGGGGACGTCTCCACCGCACCCGGAATTGTTAACGAGGATTTTATGTGAATATTTATAGGTTTTGAATTTTTCTTTAAATGAAAACTTTAAGGCATTGGCGGTGGGGTCTTATAAGCCGATGATGCAAGACAGTTAAATTCGCTGGTGACTTCGAGCTTCGATTTTTTTTTTAAGTTTTTTAAGAAAATTGCCAAGGCCGTTGCCTTGGGTAGCAATGGCCTTGGAAGTTTTCTGATGGTCACCACAACAGTTGATTTTGACTTTCAGGAGCTGCAGTGGTTAGATTTAAACTTTCAAAATAAATTACAACGCGCGCTCAATGGTCCAATTGAAGGGATTTTATAATTTTGTTCTAATACTGATACAATTCACGAATGCTCTTGGCAGGCTGCTGCGCTTGCTCCAGCTTGCCATAACATTGATCTTTAGGCATAATTCTCATAGTTACTGCATGTTTTTTATTTTTTTTTATTTTGTTTTACCTAAATTTTTATACACATTCCTTCATTAAACTTAACGACTTCTTATTATAATACAAAATTGAAACAAGCAATGTATTCCATTCATTTTTATAACTCCCAAACCAACAAGAAATTATTTCTCGTACTGAGTCTGAATAGAAATTACTAGGCATAAAGTAACTAAGTAAATCCAATACACCAGTTAATAACTTGCGAATACTTTAAAAGTAGGTTGAGCTTAGTAATTTAGACACGTTTCATTTTCATTTTCATTTAAATCAGAGTAATATCGCTCGCTAATGAAGCGATAAATCTGGGAAAAAATCTGTACCAATTGGAGATTTTGGGGACTTTTGGCTCTCCTGAGAAAATAAGGAATATTATGATTAAGTCCATACGCCCATCTCAATGTTAAATTTCAATACAGACGTCATTCTTTACCTCTTAAAAATAGACATTATTACAATCATGATTATTACAACTCGAGAAGCTGGTAAAGAAAACACATGTCAAGGAAATTAATATTCTTCCTAAATAGCAGGCTTTTTTACTCATGTCGAATACACGTATAAAACATTTCCAAAAAAAAAGCTAAATAAACCTAAAAACTGACCAGTAATCCTGCTTCCGCGTACCAGGAAAACATAAATAAACAAGAAGTTTCACACGCCCTAAAAATCAATTCGTTGACGCTATCCGACACCGATTACTCGACGTGCCCCCTCAAGCGTAGCGGGGATCTGTTCGATCCTAAACAGAATCCCGTTTACTGAGAGGAACTTTAGTTAACCAAGGAAATGGTTGTATACGGAAGTAATTATAAACTTGTAATTAGGTGTATGTCCTTTTACTGTCTTATTTTCAAAAAGGGAAGAAAATAAATGGGTGTCTTGAAAAAGTTGTCGTTTCATTTTCTAAATATTTGAATATATAGGGTAATTACTGAACGAGGATAAGCTCTATTTTTTCTATTTTCTTTTACGTAACTTATTCCTACATTTTTTCACTCGACGGATACTCGCAGCTCGGATAAATTTTAAAGGCGAATTAAGATTGAATATAACTAATTTGCAATACATACTCTGGGAACTTCTCTTATTCATATTCTCTAAGTTTTTTACGACATATTTTCTCAGTACTTATTGAAGTAGAGATTGGAAACAACGACCGAATCTAGATTTAAAAAATATAACTTTTAAATTATTTTCATTAAAAAAACAAAAACATTTAAAATAGATATTTTTTATCAAAAAAGCAATCATAGATTTAAAAACCGTTTTCCGAATTCCAAATTCAATATTAGCCTTCAAAGAAATAAGCCACCCGCGAACAATTGAAAAGGTTAGCACACACAAGCGGGGTTCACGATACGGACATAAAACGCAAAAATGGCTTCGAAACGTAAAAGTGACTGTGTTCGTCGCAGAAGACGTCAATAATACTAAAGTGGCCATTAATGGGGCACTTAATGTACCTACTGGTGTTACGATGGAGATTGTAAATCGACGCCCATAAAACCGTGTCATAGAATCTATATCTATACATGTAATAAAACTCTAAGGGCAAGTGTCGCAACAGTAAACAAATGGAGTATCTAAGTAGGTGAGTACTCCTTGAAGTAATGAAACGAAAATAAATTCCGACCGTCTGTCTTTTGCGTGGGTGAGAGCAAATAATCTGAAATAATAAGAAGAATTAGGTATCTGGAAGATTACTTTATTGCGTAACCATTAATATGAACGAATGATATAGCGGTTGTTAATGATTGTTTACTACAGATGTGTGTTTGTGACTATGGAAATCGCGCTCTAACAATTACTTTATAGTAAGTAAAATAATTTACTAAGAATTCTAGAATAATGCAACCGTTAAAAAAAAGATTTCTATGAATATTATCTTCGTCTCAGATTTTCCAGGAGATCACTGTTAATTGTGAAAAAAAGAAAAAAATAGTGAGAAAACCTGAATATAAGTGTGAAATCATGGTGATCGCAATCTTGAGCAAGCGTGTCAATAAATGCTCCTGCTTGCTCTGTCTGGGAGGAGGCCTTTACCCGGTAATAGGACATTAATAAACTTGTATTTTTTACCAAACGAATAATAAATTATTTTATTTATTTATTTATAATAACCAACTTGAATTTACACCTTAAAAACCACACATACAAGTCATTGGTCTGTACAAAAGAACATATTTAAATTATTTAAAAAGAAAAAAATATGTGATGCGTATTGCATAATAGCGCGATACGCATTTAGTGATGTGTACGCACCCTTACGGAATTCCTCCTAAAAGTTATGAGGATAAAAGTGAAATAAAATCTTCTTCCTTATTTTCCCTGATCGAGATGGCTCAGATAATTAATAGGTCGTCAAACAACGGGTGGGTTTCGATGTCCTAATGTACACAGTGATGGAGAGCTATCGGCTTTTAGATGGCTTTTGGCCATCCCAAATATGGAGAGTTAATTGCTCGGAATGGCTGAAAGAAATGACTAAATTCTCGTATTTAAGTAAGTAAGTCAGTAACTTGGGAAATCAGCAAGAATATTCTCACTATTAATTGTTATAAAAAATATATACAAAAATCCAGGCTTTGTTGCTGGATGCAGTCCCACTCTCCCGCCCTTATGCATATGCACACGTGCAAGAGAAAAAATGGTGGAACATACCATGCATGCAGGGAGGGTGGGACTGCATCCAAGCCTGGATTTTTGTCTTTCTTTTCTTCCTATTTTTTTTTGCGAAAAAATTCGCGTGTAACCTCCATTTTATTTCATAATCTGTTAAAATTCTTTCCGTGTTCTCAAACAGACATTAAACCGATAAAAAGCTGAATCTTTAATAAGCTAGGGTGAGAATTTTTGTTGTCTCAACCGATATTGGAGTGACCCCATTCCCATAAACGTTGCTTCCCGTTATTAGGGCGTGCTAAACCTCAGCCAAGAATTAATGACTAATAAACGTCACTAGCTAACGTTGGCTTAGACCTCTGAACTAGCTGTGTGTTGTCTCAACATATTAAGTACTAACTTACGTCAATTAAGTGGAGTTGAAGGGGTCTCGTATTTAGTAACGAATGATTAGCAGATAATCAAACAGTAGGCCGAATTACTGTACATTTACTCAGGCCGAGATCAATATACGTTTTTCTTATTCATGCGACTTATCTGTCAAACTACAAATGCAAGACAGAGTGGAATAAAATATTGTCTAAGTGAAAGCACAATCTTGGCTTTCAATTCTAAACTTATCAACTTGTAAAACGTATTACAAGATAAAAGAGCCTTTGAATATCATTTATGAAAAAATACGTTCTTTATTCCAACATAATTGTCCTCAATTACCACCCTCTTCTTTCGCTCAAGTCTTTAACACACAATTAAGCCGAAAATTACATAATTATAAAACCCTAAAAATCTTTACGTAACAACCCGATAAAGTCCGAGTTACATCATCAAAGGGATGAGCGACATAAAAACGGAAATTTTCATCCCACTTTATTTCGTCCGGAGTTAGGATCAAATGGTCCGTTTTTAGCGGTATTCTCGCGGTAGGCCGCGACAAGACGCGGTAAGCCGCCTGGCTGTCTGAGACCGCAGCCCGACTGTTTATTAAATCAAGATACGGTGGCCACAAATATTACGTATCATTTAGTAAAGTACTTAGAGAGAAATATTGCGGTTTTTTTTAATTTTCACTGGGTTTTATATCAGTCTCAAGTAGTTAGCTCGAATATCTGACAACCTAGTTGTGTTGTGTGTTAGGTTTGTCTTAATATTGTTGTGAAAAGGCAAGAATATAGGTTGAAAAGTTTTGGACAATTACCATGAACCATTAAGGTTACAGAATTACCGTCTTCTTTCTGTCTCAGCTCATTCCTTCTGCTAGTCCATTAACATCCGTATCAATGGCCACAGTTGGTACTGCGCCACCCCGTGCTGCTGTTGAAATCACTATTTTTAATTTTAATTGGATGAAGTTTGTGATGGCGGGGTGACTTTTCATCACTAGTGTGACAACAAAGAGTAATAGCAGGCGCAGTGAAAAACGGTTAATCAGTATTGGCTTGGCGGTATTTATCTCTACTAACGGCAAAAGTATCCGGCGTTTTAAAAGGTATGATAAATTCTCTAACAAGTTTAAAATCAGAACTTCCTGTCATAAACAAATTAAAAACAATTCCGTCGCGTGTCGTAATTAAAAAGATTTATGATGTAAATCTGACTCGAAGGAAACAAAGCGGTGGCCATGTCGGCCATTTTTTTTTCCACGCCCCGAACACCTGCACTTAACAGGCTGAACGTGGCCTGAATTACTGAAAATACGTCTAACCTTTTCATTTCAGGCTTGTATTTGAATAATTTTTACCACACGATGTTTGAATTGCGGGAAAAAAACTCGTGAGTGTAAATTAATATTGTTCGATACATATATAAAATCGTTTGTCTTGCTCATTAAAGTAGTACAGAATAAATCATCATTCAGTAAAGACGTGTCTGTTATTTTGAGAAGTCCTGCAATCAATACTGAACCTTAATCACTCCACCATATGGTCCAAACGAGCCAAATAATTAAAATCTTAGATAAGGACGACCCGACGATCGGAGAACAAAAGGCCGCATTCCTGAGCCTGTTTTTTGTGGAACTTTACCAAGAAATTAGTGCGAAGTAATATAATAACTAATAAACAAGTTAAACGATTGACTTTAAAAACTGTGAATTGTGAGTGCTTTGGAACTATCATAACAAGAACATTACCTTAATAACTATACATAACCATGAGTGTTACGTTGACCAGTGAACAACAAAAGTGTGTTAACTCGTTAGAGGACATTTATTTACTACTACAAAAGACACAAAGTAATTTAAAGAAGTGTCCGAAGCAAAGATTATCAAGAGGTTATATTGAAACTAAGTTACAAACCATCGAAGGATATTGGCGAACGTTTAATACGACACATCAAGACTTAGTGAAATGTACACCTAAGTGTAAACGGAATGAAGTTCCATATTTTGCAAACGAAGATTACTTTGTGGTAGAAGATTTATATTCATGTTTATTCGGCGATTTGAAGGATACGTTGTCGATCGTTTCAAAATCTAAAGACTATCAGATAGCATGCGATGCTTCGTCGCCACCACGAGTTAACTTACCACGCATCGAGTTACCTACATTCAACGGGAGTTATGATGACTGGCCTATGTTTCGAGATATGTTCACGTCGTTGGTACACAACAACACGTCTTTATGTAACGTTGAAAGGTTACATTACCTGAAGTTGAGTTTGGTTGGTGAACCTAAAGAATTGTTGAAGCATGTTAATATCACTGATATTAATTATGAACAGGCATGGAATACACTTGAACAACGCTATGGAAATAAACGTTTAATAATTCATTCTTTACTCCAGAAGTTATTTACTCAAAAGAAGATTACCAGTCCATCGGCTATCCAAATAAAGAATCTATTAGATACAACCTCTCAGTGTATAAATAACTTAAAGAATCAAGAAATACCTGTCGATTCCTGGGATCAGGTGATTATATACACAGTGGTACAAAAGTTAGATATTGATACCCACACGGCCTGGGAAGAAGATTCTTACAAGGAACAGTCAGACAAACTACCATCTTGGGAAGAATTAAAGACTTTCCTGGAAACTAAATATCGGACACTGGAGATGGTTAACCCTACAGCCAAAAAGGAGCAAACGAATGTTAAAGCGAAATCATTCCATTCCACGTCACCGGAAGAGAAGACAGCTACATCACCGACCAAGTCATGCAGTATGTGTAACGCGGATCACCCATTGTTTCACTGTAAAGAATTTAGTAAATTACAACCAAATGAACGCACTGAGTTTATTAAGAAAAACAATTTATGCTTCAATTGTCTGACGTCAGGACATTCTGTCAAAAGATGCCGCAATCGAATGTCTTGCCGGAGATGCAACCGCCGCCATCATACATTGCTACATCAACCCAGCAGCGGTCAGTCAGACAACGTGAAAACAAATCAAGGTCAAAAGGACGAAGAACAACAGAAAGCGGAAAACAGTGACAAGCCTGAGTTGACAGTATCTACGCACTTTGTCTCCGAGAAGTCAACAGCGTTGCTTGCCACAGCATTAGTGCAAGTCAGAGATGAAGATGGACATAGTACAATATTGCGAGCGCTCATAGACCAGGGCTCGCAAGCAAACTTTATAAGTGAACGAGCAGCGCAACTATTAAAGGTCAAGAGATCACGAATAAAGGGAACAATCACTGGTGTTGGAGCAACCCAGACTACAGTCAATCACGTGATCCAAGTCGAGCTTCGTTCGAGATATGATAGTGACGTCAAGATTACTATCAATGCCTATGTAATGTCAACGCGATTAACATCACACTTGCCATCTGAAACAATTACTGGTACAATACACACCTGGCCGCACTTAAAAGGACTTACCCTGGCAGACCCGAGCTTCCATTCACCAGGGCGAGTAGACATGCTGTTGGGTGTAGAAGTTTGTGCTCAAATTTTAAAGGCTGAGATAATCAAAGGTCCACCTGGCTCCCCATGTGCCCAAAATACAAGCTTGGGTTGGATCTTATTTGGAAAAATACAAGCACCTACTTCAGAAGATCAAATACTAGTAATGCATCATACGCTGGATCTAGATGAAATTTTGAAATCTATGTGGGAGGTTGAAACAGATACACAAGAAAAACTTACCAAAGAAGAAGAAGAATGCGGGAGAATATACAAAGAAACAATCAGACGAAATAATGAAGGGCGTTACATAGTCAAGTTGCCATTTACAACAGAAAACCCACAATCACTGCATGGTAATACGAAGGAAGGAGCTATAACTAGATTATTTCACTTGGAAAGACGTTTTATGAAGAACGATTATCTGCGAAAGGAGTATACCAAGGCAATTAATGAATATAAAGAAATGAAACACATGGAAGAAGTTCCAAGTGATGAAAGAAATAAACCAGCTGTATATTTACCCCACCATGCAGTGGTAAAAGAAGAAAGTGAGACTACAAAGGTCAGACCAGTATTTGACGCCTCTCACAAAGGCTCAAATAACATTTCACTCAACGAAGAGTTACTGGTTGGACCACAACTTCAAGAAGATATGAGATCACTTGTCATGAGATGGCGTCTGAAGAAGATAGCATATGTAGCCGACATTCAAAAGATGTATCGGCAAATACTCGTTTCGAAAGATGACGCAGATTATCAAAGAATTGTCTGGCGTAACAATCCTACTGAACCTGTGAAAGAATACCGGCTTCTGCGAGTCACCTTTGGCACGGCATGTGCACCATACCTTGCCGTCAAGACTCTGCACCAGGTGGCGGATGATGAAGGCAAGAATCACCCTGAAGCAGCCGACACCATTAGAAAGGACTTTTTTATGGATGATTTGATGTCTGGTCAAGATTCGGTACCCGAGGCGGTAGCTGTAGCTAAGGGTGTGAAGGAAATTCTTGAGAGAGGTGGTTTCATCCTGCAAAAATGGGCGTCTAACAACTCAGATTTCCTTAGAGAATTTCATCCAGCTGAGCTCAGCTCTCATGTTAACATTGATATCAAGTTAGACGGCTTGATAAAAACACTGGGCTTATCCTGGAATATGGGAGAAGATGTACTGAATTACAATCTCAAGCTACCACCCTTATCAGAAACAGTCACGAAAAGGAAAATATTGGCTGAGGTTCAACGACTTTTTGATCCTCTGGGATGGTTAGCTCCAGCACTGGTTCCTGCAAAGATAATGATCCAGAAGTTATGGCTTCAACGGGTCCATTGGGATGAAGAACTCCAACCTGAAACTAAAAACGAATGGTTAAATATTAGACACAGTTTTGAAGACATTAAATTCATGAAATTAAAGAGATGGCTGTTTACAACTCAAGAAACGCTGAAGGATGTTACTATTCACGGTTATTGTGACGCTTCAACTAAAGCGTATGGAGCTGTTGCTTACCTGAGAGTCCGAGGAGTCCACGGAGGCTATCAGATAGGAATTATCGCTGCCAAGACCAAGGTCGCTCCTATCAAGGCAATATCCCTTCCACGGTTGGAATTGTGCGGGGCAGTTCTCCTATCAAAGTTACTAAAACATATAAGTGAAGCGACGCGCATCCCGAAGAGTCAGATATTTTGTTGGACTGATTCCACGATAGTGTTGTCATGGCTGCAAGGAGACCCAAACAGGTGGAACACGTTCGTAAGAAATCGAGTAATAACCATACTTGACAATATTGGAAACAACTGGTACCACATACAGTCACAACAAAATCCAGCTGATGTCGCCTCGAGAGGAATGTTGGCTCCTGAATTGAGAAATTACACACTCTGGTGGCACGGTCCGGAACACCTGAAACAAGAAAAAATACACATGGAAACATTAATAAATGAAGAAACAGAGTTAGAAAGAAGAAAAACTATTAACACTTACCTCACTAGAGAACACGAAGAAAATTCGTTGTATATAAAAATGGAAAATTTCGATGACTTACCGGAATTACTGAAGACTATCACGTATGTTAAAAGATTTCTAAGGTTAAAACAAAATCACCCTGTAGACTCACCGATCACTACTGAAGAACTCGAAGACTCGCTGCAGACCTGCATAAAAATCATACAAGATGTTATATTTCAAGAAGAAATCAGAGACATATTAGAAAGGAACCATGTAAGAAACACAAGCCGTTTGAAGACCCTTAATCCATATCTGGATCATAAAAAGATACTCAGGGTGGGCGGAAGATTACAAAACGCTTATTATTTAGAACACGACCGTCTGCATCCTATAGTATTAGATCACAAAAATCCACTTACCTCCTTACTCATTGCCGATGCCCACAAGAAGACGCTGCACGGTGGAGTACAACTGATGTTAAATTACCTGAGGTCAAGATATTGGATTCTGAAAGTTAAGGGTTTAGTAAAGACATACATTCATAAATGCTTTGTTTGTGCAAAGTTGAATGCCCGATCACGGACTCAACTAATGGGCGAGTTGCCGAAGGCGCGAGTAACCCCTGCACGCCCATTCCTCCACAGTGGCGTTGATTTTGCTGGCCCTTACGATGTCCTTATGTCCAAAGGCAGAGGTGCAAAAAACAATAAATCTTACATCGCTATTTTCATTTGCATGTCGACAAAGGCGATTCATTTGGAGCTCGTGGGAGATTTGACATCGGAATCCTTTATCGCAGCTTTTCGTCGCTTTGTATCACGTCGTGGAAGATGTAGTGATTTGTGGAGTGACCAGGGAAGAAATTTCGTCGGAGCGAACAAGTCACTTGCAGAGGCGTTTAAGCAAGCAAACTTTGAATTTGGTGATCACTTATCAAATTCACTCGCAGCGGACGGCACTCAGTGGCACTTTATACCTGCCTACAGCCCGAACTTTGGAGGCCTCTGGGAGGCCGGAGTTAAGTCGATGAAGTTCCACCTCAAACGCATCATGAATACGAATTTGACATACGAAGAAATGACCACCATACTATGTCAAGTGGAAGCATGTCTAAATTCCCGCCCTATTTGCCCACTTATTGAATCAGATTTGAACAACTTGGATGTACTTACCCCTAGCCATTTTCTCATTGGAGAGTCTCCAATTACTATACCATCACCAAGCCTGAAAGATATCTCCCAATCAAGCTTATCTCGATGGCAGCACTGTCAACGGGTACTGTCGAACTTTTGGAATCGCTGGCAGTGCGAGTATCTCTCACGACTTCAACAAAGACCAAAGTGGCAAAAAATTCAAGAAGAGTTTGATATAGGCCAGATTGTTCTTATCAAAACAGACGGATTGCCACCTGGCAAGTGGCCTTTAGGACGGATTGTGGACAAACACCCAGGATCTGATGGAATCACTAGAGTTTATAGTGTTAAGATGGGTACAAATACTGTAAGAAAATCAATATCCAAACTCTGTTTTCTACCAATAGACAATGATTAATGTAATTAATTTGGTTTTGTCATGTGTGTAAAAATAATTATGTCAATATTTCCTCGCAAACTGATCTTAACTTTAACGATTATATTTTGTTTCATGCATGCAGTGTTAATGACAGTTGTTTGAAAGACTCGCAATTTGTTTTGTAACATAAAACCTATGTTGTAGTCTATCTAGAGTGTCATATTGTTTATCTGATAGTTATATATTAATTATTCTTTGATGAACATAATGTCTGCATGCTTTGATGTTAGTTGATTTATGTTGCTTGTAATAATTGCTCAAAATACAATTGTAAAAGGTATTAAAAATCCCTTTTGGTGGGCGGTATGTTCGATACATATATAAAATCGTTTGTCTTGCTCATTAAAGTAGTACAGAATAAATCATCATTCAGTAAAGACGTGTCTGTTATTTTGAGAAGTCCTGCAATCAATACTGAACCTTAATCACTCCACCAAATATTGTTTTGAACAAAGGCTTGTTTTCAAGCATGTTTACAGTTTTATTAAATGCCTTATAGTTAGCGTTTGTGTTATTTATTTAAACAAAAAATCTAAAATGTATTACATTCCAAAAAACTCATTGCGTGAATCATGTTTAGATTTTTAAACAAAATACAAAATTATTGCCACTTTCGAGTATTAACGCTTACCTCTAAATTATTTCACAATTTGAAAAAGCAACGGATCTATCTGATAAATATTAATACTTATACCTGTCAGTATGAATATTTATCAAAGCAATTATTATTCCGTGCGAACGCCGAATATTGAAATTAATAAATAATTAAGTTACCGTTTCATAAAATATTAATTTTGAAATTATTTCGTAAGTAAGAGTAGGTATAATATTTTAACAATATTAACTTCACATTATGAGTTCATAAACATATTGTATGAACAATTCCCTTGTTAATAAAATATACTTGTAAAAATGAAAACCTTGAGAAATAAGCAAAAAATAAAGTAAAATGTGGATAACGTATTAAGATCCACAACCCACAAAATTATGACAAAAGGCCTAAAAATAATGCCTTCCATCCTCCGCAGGGCATTTGGCAATAAATCCCAGCTGAAGCGCTGAGATAAAGCGCTGCATTCATTATGCGACATGGCTGTTTGACCACCGACACCGAGTGACTTTGGCGCTGCAACCGCTGAATTGACAAAGCCTTCCAACCCGATAAGCTAAGAACTTTTTTGTTCATACTTTGTAAAGTCCGATTGTTGGATGGTTTCAATTTTCTTTGGGCTACTGTTTTGACCAGCGAATTGTCGAGTAGATTGGCCAGTATGTCCGCTACTGGGTTTGGTAGTATGCTTTTTTTTATTGTGGTAATATCATCAATTGAGTTCTCCCACCCCACTATCAGTCTCGTACTGACTAAAATCCACGGTGTTCTTCACTAGCCCTTTACTTTCCAGGGTCACGGTAATAAGTTAGATCCCGCGTCTCCAGGCTTTGGCCCTCTAGAGGCACAATGAAGGTGCCCCCATCGTGCTGACACTCCTTGAGGCGCGCGTGGAACACAACGCGAGCGTACAATGGGCTTCTACCACTGCAGCTGCGTTGCATAGGGAGTTTAATTTATCAGACGCTTTACATACAGGTTCAGCACTAGTTAGAATAGGTACCGAGCATGTTTGGGAAATTCGTGCTGACACAAGCTTTCCCGAATATTTTAATAAATTATAGTCCGCTTTTAGGTAATAAGCGTTTTTTTACGTAGTAAATAATCATCAAATGAGTCCTCCAACCCAGAGCAGGACGGGAGTTAGTGTAGACTTGTTTCGAATAAAATCCACGATGGTCTTCAAAGCTCCTTTACGTTCCGGGGCCGTGGTTAACAGATAAGACAGTCCCGAGACTATGTGATAAGCGCTAGGTTATGAAATATTGACTAATTAACTGAATAATAAAATATTTGTTTTTGGCTATCATTGTTTTTTTATTCCAAAGTTCACAAACCAAAACCCCATACGTACGAAATCCCATTGATTAACATATTCAATATTCCTATCGCTGGTTCTCTTATAAAGCACCTGAAAGTATTTGAGAATACCAAAGCGAAGAATTAATAACGCAGTAAATCTCGAAGCCTGACATACCTAGCTCTTCCTTTCAGCAAGAACAATACCCCTGGCGGGCATTATGCCAAATTGCGTCAAGCAAGAATTTACAAATGGCGGAATGCAATGCCCTGTTTGAACGGACAATGCTTCGCCGAAAAGTCATGCATTATGCGAACGACAATGGAAATGGGGAAATATGATAATAAAATACCATCCGTTTTTGTCGTTTGAAAATCCTTTTCTGCCTATGTTCTGAACTTTTTACCTGAGTCGGCCGGAGACCGGACTCAAGTACGGCTCACCTTAGATCAGGTTCGCTACCAATTTTGGTGAGTGGCTTATCTTTTGATCATTGCAACTAATTAAACTGATGCCAGTATTATGAAGAAACCTTACTGGATTTTATTGCTCGCTTATAAACTTCAAAATAAGACTACATTACATTACCTTTATGATTTAGTTCGTACAGTTCATCCAGAGATTGTCTAGAAAATATTGATATCGACCGCCATTCATCATCATCATATCAGCCGTAAGATGTCCACTGCTTAGGCGGAGACCTCTCGCGCCCGGCATTGGTTTCGGCCGTGCTGCGGAGCGAGACGGAGTGGGAAGCAGTCGCCGCCTTCTGCGAGGCAGTAATGCTCGTGAAGGAGGCGACGGGCCGCGAGAGAGAGAGGACAGCGTCCTCCCTCCGCCCCAACCGCAGTGGTGTACGCCCACGGCGCCGTACGTCGCAAGACGATCTCCGGCCACCGTAGGGCATGCGGACAGCGAGTAAAGGGCAACTCGCTGTCTGACCATGGACCATGCCCGGGTCGACGGCGCGTCGTGTTCCACGCGCGCCTCATAGAGCTGTCAGCAAAATGACGGGGCCCCCTCTCAGAGGGCCAAAGCCTGCCGGGGTCGCGGGACTTATTTCTATTACCGTGACCCCGGAACATAAAGGGCTACTGAAGGACACCGTGGATTTTAGTCAGTACAAGTCTGACAGTACCTCCCGCCCTGCCCGGGGTTGGAGGTCTCATTTGATGATTTTACCACGATAAAAAAAAAAAGATGTCCACTGTGTACATAGGCCTCCCCTAAACGCCATTGTAACACATGTATTCTGCACTATTGAAAAATGGTTGAATTAATTGTAATGCACAATTACTATTACTACAGTTATATACTCAGTCCTATACGTAAATAGCAATAATAAAGGACATTATTTTGCTAGATAAACATGCAATACCTACCTAGTTAAAGAATTCCAAACCATTGAAACGAATCTGGCCTTGTCCGTAGGGTTTACTTATATCTTTTTACAATATTTTCGATAGGCCATTCGCTTAATTTACCTAAAATTTTTGATCTGGGATTTTTTATTCACTGTTTTCTTTTTCTTTTTTCTGTTCGTCTCATTAAATATTCGTATGACCTCGACGGCAACTAGATTAGGAACTGAGCATTGAAGTTACTTTAAAAAAGTGTACCAATTTGTAAAGACAGGCAATCTTTTATCGTCATTTGGTATTCATAAGCACAGTCTTGTTTCAAAACGACTCCTACGCCGTCCATTATTGTTTTCATTTATTAATAACTTTTTAATATAAATTATCTATCGTATATATATTTTTTTTTGCGATATTTTTTTAGAAATCAAGCCTTTACTTACATATAAAATATTATATTAATGCGAAAGTTTAAATGTTTGAATGGATGGAAATTTGTTGCTTTATCATCAGTGGCTGAAGCTATCTTAATTTTGATTCAAAGATAGATCCTAATCTGGAATAATACAATCAATAGTTATAGTACATCACGCGGGCAGCGCCGCGAACATAGGCTAGTGTTTGATATATTTTTTTACAATTACGACAATTGTTTCGGGAGTTTTGGGCTTTAATGGGCACCGTGTCTTGAAACGCAAAGAGCAACTGGGTACAGGTTTGTTTCAGGTCATTCAAATCTGCGAGAGCTTCTCGTTACACTCGAGATGGAGTGTCTCACTTGATGTTTTTCTAATTTACGAAAATGATAAAAAATATATACAGTTTCTCTAAACGTAACTTTCATCCTTGACCAATAAACAGGGATCACCAAAATTCATTTAACTAACAGTATTCACATCAATACACTTCAGTTTTCAAGGAAAAAAATAGTTCCTTCTTCGCACACCAGAGGCGCTGTTCCATTTTTTCATACAAGAAACGCTGTAAATACTGTAAAGTAAAAAAAAAATACATGTCGAATTGTGCACCTCCTCCTTTTTTTCGTCGGTTAAAAAGAGTTAAAACTCGTGCTAAGGGTACTAAACGACGGTGGACGCCATCATGCGCGTGAGAGCCCTCACGACGGGGGATGCTGTTGCCCGGGGCAGGGTCGTCTTGGCGGTGTCCTTGGACATCACCAATGCCTTTAACACCCTGCCCTGGAGTTGCATAAGGGAGGCACTCCGGTATCACCGGGTGCCGACCTACCTCCGTCGCATAGTCGAGGAGTACCTGACGGACAGAGCCGTCATCTACCCCGGTCACCAGGGAGAATGGACTCGGCGAGAGATGTCGTGCGGTGTTCCACAGGGTTCGGTCTTGGGGCCGCACCTGTGGAACATCGGGTACGACTGGGTGCTGCGCGGCGACCTCCCTGACGGTGTCAGCGTGGTGTGCTACGCTGACGACACGCTCGTCCTGGCACAGGGAGAGTCGCACCAGGCGGCGGCCGACTTGGCGACGCGAGCGGTCGCGACAGTCGTGGAGAGGATCCGGCGGTTGGGACTCGACGTGGCGCTGCACAAGACGGAGGCCATGTGTTTTCATGGCCGCGTCAACGCGCCCACGTCGGGTTACAGCATCACGGTGGGAGGGGTTCGCATCGGCGTCTTGAGGACGATGAAGTACCTGGGACTCGTCCTCGACAGCCGGTGGAACTTCCGGGAGCACTTCCTGTGTTTGGCCCCGAAACTGAATCGGGCAGCGGGCGCCCTCAGGCGACTCCTGCCCAACCTCAGTGGGCCAAACGCCTCCTGCCGTAGGCTGTACGCCGGTGTCGTGCGGTCCATGGCCCTCTACGGGGCCCCAGTGTGGGCCCTAAGCATCCGGACGCGACCAATCAAATTGGTCGCATGCCAGAGGGTCATGGCTATCCGGATGATCCGGGGATACCGCACGATTGCCGGCGAATCGGCCAACCTGCTCGCCGGATTGCTGCCCTGGGATCTGGAGGCGACTGCCCTCCAGCGCGTCTATGAATGGCGCGTGGAGGCGCAGCGCCGGGGCGTGACCCCGCTGCCTCGAGAAGTCGAGGCGCGGCGGGAAGAGCTCCGGCGCGATCTCAGGGCAGTATGGAGGGCACGACTGTCGCGACCGACGGCCGGGCACGCCGCAATAGCGGCGATAAGACCCCTCTTTGAGGAGTGGCTGGAGAGACGTCACGGCGTCCTAAGCTTCCGCTTGACGCAGGTCCTCACCGGACACGGATGTTTCGGGAGGTACCTGTGTCTTATGAGAAAGGAAGAAACGCCTGGGTGTCACCACTGCGTAGATCGCCCGGAGGACACAGTCGAGCATACGGTGCAGGATTGCCCCGCTTGGGCGGAGCACCGACGTGTCCTCACGGCGGCGATAGGCGGAGACCTCTCGCGCCCAGCACTGGTCGCGGCCATGCTGCGGGGCGAGACGGAGTGGGAAGCGGTCGCCTCCTTCTGCGAAGCAGTCATGCTCGCGAAGGAGGAGGCGGGCCGCGTGAGAGAGAGGACAAGGTCCTCCCTCCGCCCCACCCGCGGTGGTGGACGCCCACGGCGTCGGACGTCGCAAGACGATCTCCGGCCACCGTAGGCGCGGGCATGCGGGCGGCGAGTAAAGGGCAACTCGCCGCCCGACCATGGACCATGCCCGGGTCGACGGCGCGTCGTGTTCCACGCGCGCCTCAAAGAGCTGTCAGCAAAATGACGGGGCCCCCTCTCAGAGGGCCAAAGCCTGCCGGGGTTGCGGGACTCATACCATCACCGTGACCCCGGAACATAAAGGGCTACTGAAGAACACCGTGGATTTTAGTCAGTACAAGTCTGACAGTACCTCTCGCCCTGCCCGGGGTGAGAGGTCTCATTTGATGATTTTACCACGTAAAAAAAAAAAAAAAAAAAAAGGGTACTGAACGATTTAAATAACAAACAAGGATGGTATACCTTATTTTTTTTCCTTTATTGGAATATCCCAAACGAATGTTAACCGAAAATTGTTTCAACCAACTTATCGAAAAATATCTACGTTAAGCCTTGTTTTTATCCGAAGCAAACGACATAAGTCGCGAACATCGAAAAATATTTCCGAATAAATATCAAACGTCCCCAAAAGAATTTAATATTGCCTTGAGGATCGTAACCTAAATATTTAGTGGGAGTTTTTTCTTACAAAGTATCTTTTTAAGATATTTGCCCCTTTAGCTGTGCTTGGAGTTGGCGTAAGTAAATTGCAAATGTTTTTTTTTGTTGTAAAAACTTAATTGAGCACAAGAAGATTGTACTTTGAGTGTATTGGAGAAGAATATTTGTCTTCGTAGCTTGGGGGTCTAATAAGGCTACTTGATCAGAATCATAATATGCATAGAAAATAATTGTGTATTGAGCTCTAATAGAATATTCTATTTTACGAATTCTGTCGCAATTTATATGATAGTTCCCTTAAAGTGGCCTTTTTACACCACCTAGAATTAATTTAAAAGATTCAAATAGGTAAATATATGTATACACTTTCTTAAATGAAGTAAAAAACAATATTCTAGTTAATTAGAACACACTCGAGAACCAGCTTTCAAATAACTAATTTATTTTCGACTTTTACTTCTCATCCATAAAATCTTTATGGATTTACCCTGTAAGAATGTGCTAAAGCTTTAAAAGATTAAAAGAGATACGATTAAAAAGTGTTTGACGGGGATTCAGAAATGCAATTATGTCATAAGTAGGTCATGTTTCCATTATATTCTAGAATTAGCAACGATGGCGACGGGCTTTCCAATTTCTCTTCTTTAAATACTTTCACACTCAAAAAATTATTCCTGAAACGAAATTCCTGAAATTATCCCCTGGTACGTGAAAACAGTACAACAGCTTTCTTTTCTTTTTAATTGACTTATTCAATATTATCTATACCTATCATTTTATCATATCATCCACTATTTTTTTTTCATACATTTGCCTTCTTTACACACTAATGGTACAATAAAGATAAATATTTTGTGGACATAGCATCCACAAATCCCTTGTAACTCAAATCCCACGTTTCAACCGACATACAAAACCAAAAAAATGGCGAATAATACAGTATTGACGTTGTTTCATAGGGTTTCGTATATTGTAAAATATTTTGTTCACCATTTTTTTTATCTAGCTAGTCAGTTTAGAACTCGTTTAGATGTTGAAAATAAATCAAGGCATCATCATAATAATATATCATGTTTTTTATACCTTTGTGACAGATGTGAGAACCCCAGTATTTTAATGCTACCAACAAACTCTTCATAATATCAAAATAAAATAAAAAATATAAACTAGTACAATAGGCTATTTTACTCAAAAAATTTATTAAGTACGAAAAATACTTAATACCAAAAAATATTTAACTTTTTTTTTGTTGTTCGGAAACCAAATTTAACGAAGATATAACGTTTCTAAAAACAACAAAACGTCACTCGGTCTGTTTAATTTTACAGGGGTTATGACGAAGCGTTTTATTTTTGTCAAAATAAATTGATTTAAAAAATATATATGCCCCCAGATTTAATTTTTTTTTAAATATCTATTCTAACTGACGAGCTAAACAGATTTTCAATGTATTTATGTACTTAACCATAAAATCAACTAAAAAAATCTTATTCCATAAAATCAACTAAAAAAACCTATTAGGTACATCCATCCTTTTAACACAAACAATAACAACGCATCATCATGATCAAGCCATAACAGGATTTCGACGAAATTATAAAGCAATTTATCATTTTCACAGGGCATTTGGTGAAACGTCATTATTCATTCCGAATCGTGGAAAAGCTTACAATGTAACCATTGTGCTTTTTTATAACAGACCTCTTCAAATCTGGACGAAAATTTCTGGCCAAATTTTGGTCACCCTAAATACCTTGTTGCGTGTTTTATTTTTTCATCATTTATCTTTGATTTTTTTCTGATAAATTCGAAACTGATGATTTATTAATCAAGGCCACATTTTCAGAGATTCGTGGTTGGAATAGGAGTCGAAAATCATGGTCACCACCGCAATCAAGCACTGTAATTAAAATGTTACGTATTGCGAATGAATGAACGGTCAGTTTTACGTTAATTCTCCCATAATTATTATCATTCAGAATCCTGAATATGTTTTTTTCAGTTCAGCTAATATTTATTTGAGGTTCGTAGTAGTGCTCAAGCAATTGAAATCGTGAATAATTAAAAATCAGAATAAAAAGTAAGTATTAAAAATAGATTTAGACTGTTTGGTCTGTTAATTCGTGACTCAAAATGTTTTAAAATAATGACGTTAACAGTTTACCAATAATAGTGTCAAGCGTGTCATAAAAACGACAAAATATCTCAGAAAACAGCAGCTAAAGTCGAATATTAAAATTTAAACCTGAAAAACCGTAATTGAGACAAAAAACAGTAAAAATTCAATCACATCCACTAACGACAGTTTTAACCAACTCACAATTGGTTGTTACTCGTTATTACAAAAATGGCTGTAGAATTCTGAGAGCGCTCTCGAACGTCCATAACTTTAATATTTACCTTTATCCGGTTCAATAAACTCGATTAAGTTGAAGTGCATAACTAGTGAACATCGATCCTGATTGCAAAGCGAACTTGTATTTTAACATAGTTGGTTGTTTGGTATTTAGTTTTGCCTTTAACAGTTTACGGTGTAACAACTAACAACTACGGTGAATTTATTAATATATGCCCAAGAGGAAAGTTCATTGGCCACGCCACCGAATCTTATAGCACTAATATTTTAATTGATCTCCAACCAGTAACATCATGGACCACAAGCCAGTTTAAATTACTCAAAGCTTAGATTGAGATTTCAGTGCATACGCATTGAAATCTCTTTTGTCTAAGGCCAATGAATTTACACAAATATGAAAATGAAAATTTTCCACGATTAAATAATGTTTTTTTGGTTCAGTTTAGTCTTTAAGGTTCCTGTTTTCAGCCGAAAAGTCTTAGTGTGCAATTACAGTGGCAGCGGGGCAGGCAGCGGAATCCGCTGGCGGGTAACGCAAACACATAGTTTTTGAATCTGGTGCACCAAGTGCAGGCAGAGTGGTTTGAGCGGAAATCTAGTCTATTTCGTGACCCGCTCCCGCTGCCCGCCCCGCGCCTCTATAATTGCACACTAACATTTCAAATCCCATTATGAAAACATTGGAACATCGCGAATTTTCCACAAATTAAAGTTCCTGTCATTTCCCGTGAACTCATCAATATGACGTCACGATCAACTGTCATGGCCGCTTTGTTGATCAGCTGTTCACGTCCAGTCAGTGGATACGTCAAGTGCAAAACATACATGACGCCGAGGCTCCCCCGTTTTACTAGCTATCAGACTAGGGGTGGAAAAATAGGGGTGCAAAGGATACACTGGCACGATGGTGTGATAAGTAGATTTGCATAATACGGGTAGTTTATAGCTTTCCTGTTAAGCGATGATGGATTTCAGGTTTATGAAAAATGAATAGCTATTTGTGGCTTGCTATGAACTACCCGTAAACGCCAATAAAAAATACAAAGCCGCTTAGGCTTTGTATTTTTTTTGCAAATGGGAAAGCAACCATTAAACTAGACTGACATCAAATATTTACTAACGCAGCTATTAAAAACACTAATTATGAGGAAAGGTCTTCCCTAAAATTTTATTTCTTTCAGTGACAAACTTTTACTTTAGAATTAGAAAACAATGAAGCTGTTTACCCATCTCAAAGCCTATTAAGTTCATGTTAAGAATAAAGTAAAACACTTTATGGAAACCTTTTCAAATCAAATTATTGATGACGTCATTATTCACTTTTATCCCCAAATAATATTAAACACCTGCCTTTAAATACCTTTTCCCAAAATCCAAGCTACAGAATTTTAAAAATGCGGCGTTAGAATAATAAATAAAAGTAACTTCGCTCTTGCTACGTTGGCAGCCTCTTTTAATAGCTACTATTAACGTCAGTTTCAGCCGAATAAGTACATTTTCCTAATAGTTTTAGTGAA
Organism: Agrotis ipsilon; assembly: GCA_028554685.1. Classification (NCBI taxonomy): domain Eukaryota; kingdom Metazoa; phylum Arthropoda; class Insecta; order Lepidoptera; family Noctuidae; genus Agrotis; species Agrotis ipsilon. Next base: position 12,513,120 of record CM052965.1, read on the forward strand.
AAATTTCTAGATATTTCAAACTTCGCGAACTATAATTTGTCGTACCAAGTTCTGCTAGGAACTAGTTTATGAACCTATTGAGAAGAGTACCTACCCATTAATTGCTGAAACATTTTCAGTTAATAGTTTACTTTTAATTGAAGTTTCGTTTCTTTGACGTTCCTGGAATTTGACAATAGCCAAGCGTAAAGTAGTTTTGTTTAAAATTATGTCTTTGAAAGTGTTTGTAATTAACAAACACTTTAAGTACCATTTATTATCTTGTAGCTTTTACATTTGCTTATGTAATCATGCCGTTAATACCTACAGTCTATATCGCAGCGACAGCGATCAGCTGCGAGACTGCATGTCGTGAATTCAATTCCGTTTCGGAACAAATATGTGTATGATAGATCATTCAACATGTAGACATGACATGTAATTGTTCCGTGTCTAATACAGGTAAAAACCAAGATACAGAGCAACTGAAGTGAAGCAACTTTTGCAAAAAAATTTAAAAAATGTATACTGAGAAATAACACCGTGATGTTAATTATCAAAAAGTTTTAGATAATAAAGCGATTGCCCATTACGTATAGGCGAACGTAAGTCAAAATTATGCTCCTTTAAAACAGCCGAAAGTAAAAACCAACTTCGCCATTTCACAGTAACATTAAGCGCGCTCGAACTAACACGAATGCCCTGTTAAAACACGAAATCGTTTTCATAAAATAGCAACGTTTATTTCTAAATAAAGGACAATGAAACAATATCTATATTCACAGTTCGTTTAGTAGTTTATGTCTAGATGCTTTTTTTGCGTGGTAAAATCATCAAATGAGTCCTCCTACCCCGGGCAGGGCGGGAGGGACTGTCAGACTTGTACTGACCAAAATCCACGGCGTCCTTCAATAGAGCTTTATGTTCCGGGGTCACGGTGATGGAAATAAGTCCCGCGACCCCGGCAGGCTTTGGCCCTCTGTGAGGGGGCCCCGTCATTTTGCTGACGCTCTTTGAGGCGCGCGTGGAACACGACGCGCCGTCGACCCGGGCTTGGTCCATGGTCGGACAGTGAGTTTACTCGCTGTCCGCATGCCCGCGATGTTTAGATACTAAGACAAATTACTTTATTCTCAATGGAACTTTTATCTTCTTGAACTTTTTTATGTTATTTAACCCCTTATCGCATAGCATACCATATTTGCACACCAAAGTTTTCGTTCTTAAATTCAAATTGTGTTCAAGTTCGAATGCTGGCAACGTTAAAGATCTTAGAATAATAATGTATACTTTGACGTTTAGTGACGGGAAAATGTTGGCAAGCTTGATATTGAACTCGAATGTAATAATATCAAAAAGGGGACCATTTTTTTTAAATATTTTTTAGGTTTCCCTAAACTCAAAAACACAACATACATTTTTACCAAAAAGATAAAGTCCATTTAATATCATCAAATGAGTCCCCCGCCCAGGGGGGAAGAGAGGTACTGTCAGACTCTTACTGACTAAAATCCAAGGTGTTCCTTCAATAGCCCTTTACGTCACGGTTGATTTTAGGTCACGGTTACCTGTCAAGACAGCCCGCGACCCCGGGAGTCATTGGCCCTCTGTGGGGACCAACCCAGTCAGATTCACGATTACGCTTCATTAGGAGACAGCCGTGGCGCTTATTTACCTAACATCACATAACTGCCTATTAAATAAAGCCATTATCAAATACAGTAATTTTTATTTCAGTTTGAACTCTAGTAAAACACCTTTTATTCACTTTGAAATAAATATTATGCCAACGTATTTGCTGAGATGCTAATTCAAATATTATTGATCAGCCACCTACTATCAGCTCATCATTTTGATAAGAGGATGCTGTGGTAGACCGGAGATTAACGGGACGCGCAAACCTTGGCAAGTACAAAATTATTTTTCTCAGTATCTGTATTGGATACCCGTAACTTGTATTTTATATTCTAGAATAAAATCTTACTATTAACCTATTAAAGAATATTGTTACAGATGTATACTTACTAAGCTAATTCAGTTTACACTTTTTTTCTGGTTAATATTCTAATTTATTCGAGCAGATAAAGATGAAGGTACAGTCAGCATCAAAAGTCGATGACCACATTCAGATTTTCAAAATTACTGTACATTATATCACCCATAAATCGCTCAACAAGATAGGGGCCAGTATTGAATGAACATCATTAAAGTAAAAAATTAACTGAACACTACTTGTCAAAGGTCACTGAACGCCATTTTGTCAAAAATTGCTGATCGTTATAATATCCGAAAACATCATAACATTCAGTTTTACAAAAGTCACTGAACAATATAAAATGCTGGTTTCGGTTATTCAGTGTAATGAAGGCAACGTCCAATAATAACTTAACTTCATAAATAACAAAAGTCACTGAACAATATAAAATGCTTGTTTTGGTTATTCAGTGTAATGACGGCAACGTCCAAAAATAACTTAACTTCATAAAGCGTGTAAACTACTATAACTACTATCAGAAGTAGCTGAACTGCAAACAAAAAAATCTTCAGAGTTCAAATCCAATATTGTCCTATCCAAACTAAATCATGTAATAAAAATAGATGTAAATACTTAAAATTTAACTTTCCAAAATAATTTAGTTTTTTTTTTTCATAGTTTGAATGAGAAATGTTAGAAGTGGGTGTTCAAGTGGCAAGTTTTTTAATTTGTGATTTCAAAACGTTGTTAAACATTTTTGAAAAAGAGTAAGTACTTTGTGAAAAAGTGTTTCTTGCCCATTCTTCTTCATACAACCTACCTTTGCGAATGGGTGTAGAATCAATCCTATCCCTTCCTATTTTCTTTAATTTTAATAATCGACGTTCAAAAGTGCCTCTTTGATGGCCTAATTGGAATAAATGATTTGACTTTGACTTTGACAATCACATTTTTAATTTTATGGCTCTGTGTAGTTCTCTAAAAAACGAAAATAAATGTGAAATTAGAACTTGGCTCTAATTTCTAATTTTTCATTTCATCATTTATATCACGTCAGTTGATTTTAGGTTTTCAAAAGGACTTAATTTTCACTTAATTTTTAGGGAAAATTAATAACAATGACCATAGTAATAGAGAAAGATGGTTTCTAGATTCTGAACCGAACGAATAAGATAGGAAAACAACGAAAACAGATTAATACGCATTCATTAATTGATTGAAAGAATATACAGGTCAAGCTTTGCTTTTATCGAAGCATGCAGTAGTATCCTTCCCTTAAAACCTGAATACCCCTTTTCACCAGCTTGGGGAGTGATTTAAGAAAAAAACCCTTAAACACGCGTTTAGCTATTTTTGATCAAGTATATAAGTACAGATATTTAATTGATCGGCCCGCGCGTTATGATTTTCCTATACAAATTTTATAATCGTCTAGGTCACCAATAGGGTAGTTTTAAAAACTAATAGCGACAATCTTTTAGATTTACTTATTTTTATATTCATGACTAGTTTCAAATGTATAAACCTTTTGTATGAAAAATCTTATTCCTCAGATTTTTCATACAAAAGTTTTCACCCCTTTTCACCCCCTTTGAGGAGGATTTTCGCCCGTCTTAGTAGACTGCGACTACTGTCCAAAATTCAAGTATCTATGTTTAGCGGTTTAGGCTGTAGGCAAGTCTTACGACCCTGTTCTGTTATATATTTATATAGAGAAGATGATAAAAAATTATCAGTTTCTGGTTTATTCCTTTGTATTCACCTAATTACCTATCTGCCTGCCAAATTTAAACTTCCTTGGTCATCTGGAACTGGATTATATTTTTGATCTATAGGTCACTCATACAAATGACGATTTTTCGACGTTAATAAATAAATACCCGTTTGAGACATGTTTATAAAATTTGGAACACGTGTATCTCGCTAGTCTCAATATATGAGCCAAATGTGACAAGTCTTGGTGAAATAGTTTTTGAGTAAAGAAGAGCTCTAAAGTGGCTCCGAATGGTTCGTGTAATATTACACACTGTGAGCTGCAGGCCTGAACTTTGCTTGACTGTCTAGATATTAAATGACAGTTACTCGTAATAATAAAAACAAATCATTGTTATTAACTGTATTGATTTATTGAATCATTTAATTTAATTTTGTTAAAAATAAATTAAGCTGTTTTGATTTACATGTGCATGTGTCTACTTACTTTATATAGATATCAAACACACATACCTACCGAAAAAACATACACACGCATTTAAACCCAAAAACATTTCATTTTGTTCAGGGACTTTAGAGATAAACGATGGTATGCCTTTTTAGTCAAATATTTGTTCAGAAACTTTAGAGACGAAGAATGTTAAGCTTTTTTTACTATAACTTTGTTTAGCGACTTTTGAAAAGTGATGATCACCTACTTATGCCCTTTTATGATAATCATTCATTTTTGGCGCTTGTCATGTTGAGCAATTTAGGTAAAATACGGTGTATAGCGATTTTGAAAATCTAAATGTGGTCATCAACTTTTGATGCTGACTGTACATTATTAAATTATGCTCGTTTGGCATCACCCTTAATAGCCTACATTTAAACTATATTTTTAAAAAGATATCTCAAATCGAAAACGTTAATAATTATTGGAAAATAATGAATGATTTATGAGGACGGAATAGAAAAGAATCCAAGCGGAAAACTTTTAGATAATAACATTGATGAAGTGAATACTTTCAACACTAGATTTATGAAGTGAATAATTTTAACACCTGAGATTTTTTGAGAAACATTGTGTAGTAAGATTATAATAATGTATGGGTGGTATCGTATCAACTACAAATTTTCTTAAAAATCGGATTACAATGTAAAATGACACAGGTAAAACATAATTTAGCAGTCTTGTAGAGTCATATTTTATTTATTAAGATATTACGATATATATTTTCCAGTCACTATTGTTTTTATACGTGATAGACATTGCCTTTATTTATAAACACAGTCTCAAATACGTATCAATGTTTTACCTTTAGCTATATTTTAGAAGAGACTGCGAAGTGTTTTCCAATAATTAAATCACAATTGAGAGTGTCATGTTGTAGATAATAAAAGCGTTTTATGTCAGCCTTTTCATATTTTATTTATGTTAGACTTTTGAGTTAAAAACGAAAGTCATTAGTAGGTACTTAATTAAAATAATTGCCAAATTTTTTATTTTTCTCACTCCTAACTAATAGTAATAGTAAAAGCTAAAGAAAGTTTGTTTGTTATCTTTTCAAGCCAAACCACTGAACTGATAGTCCTGAAGAAACTCCTTCTTTTTTTGAAGTCGGTTAAAAACGCACGCAATGTCAGGTCTACAGAGATGGACACCTACCATTCATCCGAAAAAAACATCAATAACGTTCTCATGATAATAGATGGCACCATGAGTACGATCCGAATAGATTGTAAACAGTTTTTCAACACATTTGCTCGTAAAATGCATTTACAAAGCCTGTATACAGTGTTCGAAAGTTAAAAATTACGGACCATACAACGCAGCGTGCGGTAAAATAGGTACTCTCACCTAAGTACCTATTTTACCGCACGCCCCCTTGTACAGCAGCGTGCGTTTTCTTTACGGTTTTATTTTAATTTCCAAAAAAAAAAAAAAAGAATTCCACCAAAGAGTTTCACATTATGAAAATAAACAACCTGACTGATCGAACCTCCTTGGAAGAGCTTTTGCTCAATACGTTGTCTCACTTTAATACTAAAGAGTAAATGAGATGAAAGATGTAGTTCTAATTTTCACCACGTGCATGTGGCGCCATTTTCAAAGTCGCGCCATTTTCATATTAGGAACTTCAAAAATTGTTGCGACTAATCTGAGTTCAAGGGAGGAATCTGATATTAATGTGGATAAATGTGTTGAAAAACATTGTATGACACACGTGCAAAAATTGGTATTTACAAACTCGTGACTACGGTACGCCCTCGGGCGCCTTCGGCGCCTCGGGCGTACGTTGTCTACTCGTTTGTAAAAACCAACTTTCCGCACTAGTATCATAAATAACTATTAATTGACGAGAGCAAAGCCGGGGGGGACAAAAGCTAGTCTTCTTCTATCTATCTTCTTCTTCTTTATTATAAAAATGGATCACAAAATGTGTTGCTAAGCTCATAACTCAAAAACGGTTGGACCGAATCGGCTAATTCTTTTTTTGGTGTGTTTGTAACCATCAGGACTAGGTTATAGAGGACTTCCACCCGTGCGAAGCCGGGACGGGCCGCTAGTAAATCATAAAGCTCGATTTTTCTCACAGTGTTCAATTACAACTGAAATGATTTGAAGTAAATTAAAAAACATTTCAGTAAGTAACTGTACATTTTCTGCAATAAAAAAATTATAAAAGCAATTCATAAGCTTCTAAGAAAGGCATTTACAATACACTACAGATGTGATCGCTTTGTGTCCGCTTACCGATTCCGGATGCGGAAACGATAAGGGAAATACATTTATCTCGAGTACGGAAAAGTTGTCGGTCGGTAGAAATGTTATAAGCATTTTTACACGTACTAGTTGGCGGGACTTGGTAGCGAGTGGGACGTTATCATGATATTTATAGGGTTAGCGAACATCTCATTTTCTTCACTTAGGTGCCTTTGTCAAACAGACAGGCAAAACGAAAGCGTGCCGAAGCGTTTTTATTTGTAATGTATGGGATTGCTTGAAGTCAGTCACTTAGACTATCGGACCACTTTTGTTTTTCAATGTGACTGGATTCAAACAATTCCATACATTACAAATGAAAACGCTTCGGATCGCATTCGCCTCGCCTGTCTGTTTGACAAAAGCTTTAAAGTTAAGTATGTAACGCCTCGTTTCTGCTGTGAGCGGTGACGTAGCGCGGGGCAGCCACTCGCCGTAAGATCAAATGGATAGAAATGTTTGAAACACGTCACGACGCGCCGTCACTTGCCAATACGCGTAATTACAAAGTAGCTGATGTTATATCGCGGAGTCAGTCGCACTTGGCGCCGGTCACCGCTTAGACCAAAGTCTTCGGCCATAACTTATGAGATTCTTCTATTCTATTGTTTTGTATTGATGACTATGATAGGATTTTTGACCGTCGCTCGTTACTGTTAGTCAGAAGCTCGAAAGTCCGACAACCAGGGGCATTGTATTACCCAGTTATTGGGTTCTGAAGATCAGACATCCAGTCGCTTCATGTAAAATGATGTTTCTACTTGATCCAAACATAATTATTCAATACGCTTTTACATTTCTGAGGTATAATAAAATACCACAAACCATTTTGGTTCGTTATAAAATAGATAATTAGTATTATGGACACTGGCTTTGTGGTGTATCGAATATAATTTAATATCGTCCCACGCACGTTTTCATTAAGCCTCGTTCAGACGGGATCAGTCTGTCAATATGGCTTGTTGGCAAGAACAGTGGGCCGAAAACAAACGCGCGGAAAACGAAAAATATTAATAATTTTAAAATTAAAAGAAGTCATTAACCGACTTCAAAAAAGGAGGAGGTTCTCAATTCGGTCGGATATTTTTTTTCTTTTTTTTACGCATAACATTTACGAGGCCTTAAAAAATATTCGCTAGTCACAAAATAAACCAAATGATATTTAACCTTTTTTTGGTATTTACCTACGTATCTTTATGTCACACATTCATGATAGGGCCACAAACAACGTATTTTGGGCTTAATTATTATTACCTTCGTTCAAAGAGAGCTTACCGTGCAGTATGTGATGTATGTGAAGAGCTTGCAGCTATTCAAAGTGACTTAATATAATATAAAGGCAGAATCATTCTGCTTTTCATTTCTTAAGTTTGGGTTTGTCAAGCAAAAACATCTTCATAATGTATCTTTTTTGTTCTAGGACCAGTGCATTGTGTGATGATTGATTAATACATCTAAATTACACACCACGTGGCTTCCAATTCCCGATCATCTGAAATCGAAGCCGATTTCAATGGGCCACTACCATCGAACTATTAAAAATATGATTTACTAGTAGTCATATAAGTCAGAATTCTCTTTCACAAGTCTAAACAAACTGTAAACGGAAACATAATAATATCATTATGCTAGCCATGACAATGTAGTTCATCAAATTCAAATGTTAACGTTCCACTAGAAGTACTTCGTTCTCTATAATAATAATCCGCAAAGGTTAATTTTCCTGGTTTTTGTTAAAACTACTGATATATTATTTGTAAATATGAATTTCCTCTAGTTGACTTCCATGTATTTTTTTATTCGTAATCAATTCATCAAATGAATCATTCCACCCAGGGGATGGGAGTGATTGTAAAACTTGTACTGATCCACGGTGATCCTTCAACGGCCCTTTCCCTACATTGCAGGGTCACGTTTACCCGATGAAATAGTCTGGCGACCCCGGCACGCTTTGGTCCTAAAACATGAGACCAAAGATGGAGGAGGAACCGGATCCAGAAGGAACTGAAATTTAACTCCGATAGAACACTGTAAAAACTGTTTGGTATATACCAGACTCCGACGACTCGCCATACCATAGCGATGGTGGCAACCGAGGAGTACCTATAGCTCTATTGCTCAGCTCTATCCCACTTATCCCAAAAACACATGTGTGTGTGTGAAACAAAGTGATCAAGGTTTTAATTCTTTTCCTTGATAAAAAAATCCTAGGTATTAGCGACTCATTAGTGTGAATAATTTATTCTTGAAAGCTACCTGCTCTGTGTATTTATAGTTTAGCTTTCGACCACGGCTTCGGTTCAATTGTTTACGCGTGAAATCTTAATAAAGAAACAATCATACTTTCCTGTACAGATAAATAATGACTTAACGAGAACATAGTTATATTAAAAACAGCAAAATATGGCAACCCTGACATCAAGGCAATATCGCACAAATATTTACACCGGCCCCACCTGTACGGAAGTAGGTTGCGAGTGGCAACACTGACATTTTATGCACACTAATGAATTCGCGGCAACCCATGCTTAAATGCGAAGGTGTAATTATGAAAAAGATATAGATACTTAGAAATTGTATATAGAAATGAAAATACATACAGATAATATCAAATCACGCTTTTTCGTTAATACGAGTACGTTAAGGAGCGAAAAATGTATATTAGTAAACATGATACCTACTGAACGTGATCATTTTAATGGAAAATATCAGCCGAGTAATGAAAATCACTGAACGTTGTGTAATATTACCAAATAATGGAAATCAGGTGGGCGATGTTTGGCTATATTAAAACATAACGTAGCTACCTGCGTTTTCAATACGAAAATTCGACACCTAATACTTATTCTTCACGTGAGTGACATTCAATAGATGTGAAAACACCAACATGTGTTACAAATAACGGAAGAACAACGTGACAATGTGTGTTCTTACACGTAGGTATATTTTTTTTCAATGGAATCGTCACCGAATTTCGAAGATGACTCGTCTGAGAGATCGTACACGAAAGTAGTGATTATGTTGAAGTTGAAGAAGAAAATCATGTATACATATAAAAATTATATATATATCAGACGAACAGAGATCAGTCTATGATAAAATACAGGTCAAAATCTGAGTTACATCTGACTTCTTTTCGGTGTTTGTTCTCAAAGAAGTTGGAATACTATTACATACCTAATTATAAAAAAAAGGTTTAAAAACAATTGACAATTATTCACTTAAAGACACTGTCGCAATATTGGCCCAGGGCCCACTACTATTGGAAGCAGAATTAACATTTAACAACTGCTTATTCAGTCCACTTTCCACCGAATGAAAAAAGAAAAAAACTCATACTTCAAAGCGAACAAGACGTAAAACGAAGAAGGCAACTTTTAAACACAAGAGTTCAAACTACTAACCTAACCTGCTTACGAGAACATGAGTATCGTAAAATTCTCCGGCCTTAGGTCGAGTGAATGCGAGAATGGCGAGACTTGGCGAGACCGGCGACCCGAGAATTAACGGCCACAACAGCTCAGTGGGTTTTAAAAAGGAATTTATTGCCAATGCTTGCTCCAAGTTGGTCGGGATCACCGTTATCCCCCTCTGGGTCTATTTGTCTCCGTCGCCGTGACAGAGAGCTATTGTTTCAGCCCGTGTCCACCGCAATATTGGTTTATTTTGTCCGGCGAAGACTAATATTAATAGACTTAAAAAACAATGCTCTTTCTCGCCCAATTTCACTAATTGTTTCTGTGAGTTGTGAGCTCCATTTGTTAGATTATTGCTCTAGTGGCGCTGTTTGGAATTTGTGATTGTTTGGGATGTTGTATAATTATTTAACTTGGCGTTTAGTTCCTAACGAGCTTGATTGACCGTTTCTAAATAAAATCTTAATCATTAGCAGAAAAAGCAGTAATCCTTTCGCCAAATCCATGTTCATTCCTGACTTTTCTAAAGAATCACCAATAAGATATGAGAAGATTAAATTTCTTCTTGTGTTCCACGCCATTTTAGTTCCTCCTGCCTTGCCTGGGTTGGAGGACTCATTTAGTGATCCTACCACGTTAACAAAAGGATTACAATGCAATATTGTTAATTTAGTCAATACATTAAATCATTAAATAAACTTGTATTTCGTAGTCAACGTAGCCATCAAATATGGTCATCTAAAATATATAATATTCAACCAAAAGCTTACTCTGTGGTTAAACGAATAAGACATTCTTTATGTTTACTACCACTTAACAGTACCCACGTCGCTCACTACGAGTTTCTTTTTAGACTCTGTTTTATTTCAAAGTGACCGCAGCCAGGCCTTTGCAGCTAGTACCTAAACTAAGTTACTATGAAGGAACTGTAACACTATTAGTAAACAGGTTACTTAACTAGTATAGCATTAGCAAAGTTTCGATGTTTGGATGGAAAAATGGATGTACAAAATGTATGTTACTCATATTGCAATCGAACGAACCCGCTGGTTGGTTGTTGGCCGCTGGAAGAAAAAAACTAATTTTTTCAAGATTAGGAATTTGAAAAATTTAGTTTTTGCTTCCAGCTCCCCACACACCCCACACCCCATTAAAAACATGTTTATGAATTAGCAAACAACTGAACCAAAAATCGCCTTTGAATAAAAAAGATAAGCCAACAGCAGTTAGCGCAAAGAGTGAGAACCTTACTAATTTTATAAATACGTCAGCCACTGAAAAGCTTCAATAGAACCAGACATCAAAAATATCAACCCAAATCTTAGACACCATTTAAAACCAAGCACCAAAACTGAAAATTTAAAACTTGCTTTAAACCAAGATCAGAAGATTTGAATTTTAATCATCCCGTCTTTATATTTCTTCATTGCCGTCCACTTGCTGTAGCCGGATTATAACGTCTTACCGTCGAGCAGTTAGTTTTAATTAAATCTATGTAATTGCTATTTACGTTTGAATTTAATTGCTTAAATAGCCTTACAGATTTGTCACAAGGAAGGACTTCTGAAGAAACGGGAACAAAAGACAGTCTGCTTAATTACCGGCATTATAAAGGATTTTCACCTCTTGATGTTAATCAAAAACACCTTGTTTTAGAAGTTTTTGAATAATTTAATTATTCCCAATTAGCTTTTGAAGTACTTGCAAGTTTTAAATAATGGATACTACAGGTTCGTTACTATTCATGGGGCTTTTCAAAATTATGTTTGAGTAATGAAATTTGAAGAACATGTTCTGAGAGAACGTAGACTTTGTGAAATAATATAACTTTTGTACTAACAATAGTGGTTAAAACAATTTTACTACAAGACTTATTAATTCTACAACAAACAAAATTACGTTTTCATCGTCATCTGCCTAACCTTTTCCCAACTATGTTTATTGGGGTCGGTTTTCAGTCGAATCAAATGCAGCTGAATATCAATATTTTACATGGAGCAACTGTCTATCAGACCTCTACGAATTCGTAACTGAGTAATACAATACCCCGTGGTAAAACTAGTTGTCATATTGTTTACTACAAGTAATAGTAACGACTGTCATAAATCTACAAATGAAAACCGGGACCAAGGGCTGCTAGGTTTGACGCAACCCTAACACACGTATTTCTTATTCAGATTAAATTTATTTTTTTATATTGTGTGTAGGCACTTGTAACCTATATGTTCCGATACATATTTTCTTTCTGTGTGTAAAGACTACGTTTGTATGACAATAAAATTTACAAATAATGGAATAAAAAGAAACTGACACTACGGGGTTTCCTCAAACGTTTCTTGTTCAAATTATAAAAATAAATTAGTACTAATTTACTAAAAGAGGACGGCGCGTCTTGTTCCACGCGCGCTTCAAATAGCGTCGGCATAGTGACTCTCAGAGGGCTAAAGCCTGCCGGAGTCGCGGGACTTATACCATCACCGTGACCCCGGAACATAAAGGGCTATGAAGGACACCGTGGATTTTAGTCAGTACAAGTCTGACAGTCCCTCTCGCCCTGCCCGGGGTGGGAGGACTCATTTGTGATTTTACTAAGATAAAAAAAGTACTAATCAAACGTTTCTCGTTCAAATTACAAAAATAAATCACTTTACTACTACTTTTTAATTACTAAAAATTACTTATATCTCAACTGTACCACAAATTCAACTCGGCTTGTTACACGCTCGTCATATAATTAAGTATAACAGATCCGACCCTAATAAAGTTAGGACATCAGACGTCGCCACTGGACGTAGTTGGTTAATCCGATAAAACACTCGACGGACGTTAATCGGTCGTCCAGCTGTATCATATACCTAGGTATTGTATATTTTTTAATATAATATAATATAATAATATTTCACAACTATCACACAATCTAGTCCCAAGCTAAGCAGAGCTTGTTTTATGGGTACTAGACAACTGATAAACATACTTATATATTTCTAAATACATACATATTATAGAGAAATTACACCCAGACACAGAACAAATGATCGTGCTCATCACACAAACATTTGTCCTGGGTGGGAATCGAACCCACGACCTCCGGCATAGCAGTCAGGGTCAGTAACCACTAGACCAACAGGCCTGTCGGTGTGTGTATATATCTTTAGTAGTCGTGGAATGTTATTATTATTTTCGTTTTAAACGTTGTTGTTTCTCCGGTTAGCCGGGGAGTCCTGATGGCACAAGCCTAAGCCATGTGTTCATCAGGTAGTTTGATTATTGAAGAATTTTCGAATGATCTAGGGCGATGTCGCACAGAAGGTGTATGGAAGATGGTATCGGATTTAGGTTTTGATGTGGATTTTCTGACTCACATTGCAAGAACTTTCTCACGAGTTTGCATGTGTTTAGTATAACCGCCTTCTGCAGCAGGTGATGTGTTTGTGGGTAAGTTAAGCGATTTAATGGATTATGTGTATTCGTAGGAATATGTTCGAGTTTGGTCAGAACACACCACGAAGCGTATGTTCAGTTTCCAGAATCTAGATTAAAAGGATTTACCTACTTTTTTTTTTTTTTAATAGCCGTCCCACTAACTGTCTAACTGTCCCACTGCTGAGCAAAGTAAAACTAAAAAGGGGGAATCCGCAATGAAATGGACGCGGTTTGAAACGGATACTGTCTAAAACGTACGACTAATATCCGTTTCACACAGTATCCGTTTCATACCCTTCCATATTAATGACATTCAGATAATATCTTAACATTTTTGAATGAAATATTTGTGTTATTTGGTGGTTGGCATCATTGAATTACTGATTAAAAAGCCCACAAGTTCCTCCAGCATTTCAGGGCCGAAATAGGAGCCGAACCAATGGCATATGATAGTAAATACAATAGTAAATCTACGATGCCATTTTTTTAACGTGGTTTTATCATCAAATGAGTCCTTCCACTCAGAGCAGAGCAGGAGGGACTGTAAGACCTGTACTGACTGAAAAGCACGGTATCCTTCAATAGTACTTTACGTTCTGGGATCAAGGTAGCCGTTTAGTCCTGACCCCGGCAGGCGTTGCGCTGACACTCTTTGAGGCGCGCGTGGAACACAACTCGCCGTCGACTCGGGTATGTTACATGATCTGACAGCGGGTCGTCAGCCATTACTCGCCGCTCGCTTTAGTGGAAGAAAAGAAAGTAAAGTAATTACTTCTCATTATAAACGTAATATCAAGAAAGCTCCTCTATTACAACCACTGAACCGTTCAGACTTTTGACCCAATTTATTTCTCAATCTTAATTCCGAATTTATTTTAGAAAGGAAAATTACAATAAAGAAGCTTGTAAGAACAAAGCCAAAGCACACTATTGAAAAAAACTTTCCGATATTTCAACGAAAATAGAACTAATAATTTACCTAACAATTAATGAAAGAAATTCTTAATAAAAGAAATCGTGATTTCAGTTTTAATTAACAGTTGTTAAGGCGAAGTATACTCAAGGGTTCTCGTAAATTAATTGTAATTAGTCTTGACTTTAAGGGCCTTTTACACATTTCCGTTTTTATCCAAATCTACTAACCTTCATATTTATTTTGCAATTTTGTTAAAATTAGGCATCGAGGGCCTTTATGGTTTAATGAATATTACAATAATTTACTTGTTACCGCGATTTCAACATTTTAATTATTTTTTATATTGAAAATTTTATTGCTCTTTCAAACTGACTTACAGTACCGTCAGCACGAGTTTTCAGTATTTGAGACGTAAAGTAAACTGGAACTTTGACGACTTCAAATTGACAATTTTCAAGGAAAAAATTGGTTCCTTCTTCGCACACCAGAGGCGCTGTTCCATATTTTGAAACGCTGTAAATACTGGAAAAACTCTGTAAAATAAAATAGTGAAAACTCGTGCTAGGGGTACTGTTTATGAAATCAATTAAATAAAATCAACCAAAGCGCCATGTGGTACGGATCATCTGTGCACACTTCTGGCAGATCATATGCACTAAGAATATATCCTGCGTCCAAATCAATTTGACCAAACTCTTAAGCCCCATTGGTTGATCAGTAGTTAAGTAAACTATTAATAAAATGTTTTAACTATTCGTCGAGAAATGTATAGCATTTTACCTAATAGATTAGTTAACAATCAATCAAACAATTAACCCTGATTTATATACTGAACTACATCAGCCAAGCATTTTCCCGACTCTTTCATGGTTAGATTAGTCGCAGCCGAACCGAGCAGTCATTTTACATCTAAACACCATAACCCAGTTACTAGTAAGCCAGTAACCCGGTTGTCAGATTTTCGAGCTTCTAAATAACAGTAACGGCTGTCCAAGATAATGAATAAACTATAAAGCTATAAAAAACCGACCAAGGGCGACTCACACTCACACATGAAGGATTTTGTAGCATTATTTATAAAAATATTGATTTAATCCTTAGTATTTGTTGTTATAGCGGCAACAGAAATACTTACAACATCTGTAAAAAATTCAACTACCTAACTATCATGGTTCATGAGATACAGCCTGGTGACAGACGGACGGACGGACATCGAAGTCTCAGTAATAGGGTCCCATTCGACGACAGCACGAATTGCCGTGCTCCCTCAATTTGCTGATTGGCACACTCTGAGTTTGGACATTGGGGTTTTAGTCAAAGAACTCCTTACTGAACGTAAATTAACAAAATAATGTTCCAAAGTTGATTCTATCAAGACACCACATTTCCTCTGCATAAAGTTTCAAGTCACATCAGCAATTAAAGCGAAGGATTTAGGAGAATAAACTGGAGACGCAGCGCAGCGCTGCAGCGGTGGCGCGATGGCGTGCCTTCTCGACTGGAAATCCATTGATATTAGGAATTATCTAGCGCTGCGCTTTGCTGCCTCCCTGGTCCCTGCTGATTCGAAGACGGTTGAATTCAATTTTATGTTACAACTGTGTTTTAGATATTGAAACTGTTTTAATGTATTTATAGAAATAAGATATATCCTTAGAATTTGCATTTTTGTTTTTATTTTTCGAAAATATCGTATCCGTGTGAAAGATACCGAATGACGTTTCAAACAGCGCTGAATCGGTTCACTAATAAATTAATTTTTCACTTTTAATTCATTTTTCGTTCAGACGTTTCGCCTCGAGCGCAAGATGATAACGCTGTTTTTTTCAGCTTTAGAAGTATTTTGTTTTGATGTCCAAAAAGTATTGATTCGACGCCTTTTGAAATACATAATTTTAATGATTGTGTGATCACGTGGATGAAACCGTAAACAATCATAAGTACATAACAGAAGAAAAACAAGTCGACGTAACTGATATTTCCGACCAAATATCACTTACAGATCAAATAAAGGAAAGTGAAAATGATTTCACAGTTATCTTTCCGTCAATTTTCTCTCTATCAAATAAAGATCAGTGGTTTTCCACCACTTCGACGTTAAGAAACCCTTCCCTACAAAAGCTTTTCCAATTGTACATCAAAGTGAACGAACATATTATAGAACATCAACAAATAACATTGTATATCGTCTGACAAAGATGTGAAATTGACGAGGGTCGTATTCAATCAAAGGACCGTCCGTGAGAACGCGCAATGCGAGCTTTTCAATTGTTTTGCAAACCATTGTTTTATATCTATAACAATTAACGCGAGAGTTTGAACTAACAAAGCAATGAAAACGATGTTTGGAAATTGAATTATGAAATTCACGTGCGTAGTTTTTGTCTCGCATTCAGCCATTAGAGATATTATATTAAAACAGCTTTTAATAAATGTTGAATTATAAAATTACAAAACGTGCTACAGTTTCATTTCATTTTCACATTGCCAGGCAACAAGCTAATATTATTTTCTGGAACCTTAAGGCGTTATCTCACCGGAGACTTCGCCTATTATACAGGGTGTCTCAGGACGTGTGAATTTAACTGAGCAGGTACATGGAAGAGCTGATTTTCAATTTTATTACCTCTGAGACATACGGTGCTATTTTTACGGTTTTAAAGTTATGACCACTTTTCGTATAAAGATAGGCAACTGATGTATATGATTTGCACAATAATTAAATTTTCTAACGTTAATTGTAATTGAAATATTTAATTCAGACCAAGCACAAGTACAAGTCCATATTATGATAGTAGGCAGATACTTATAGCTATGTTAGTAGAATTTAAAAAGTTAAAAGTAAGTAATTGGTATAATGATCTGAATGACTAATACCTCTAAAATAATGAATCTCTATGAAACTTTTTCTAATACTTTCTAACCTTTACTAGTGTAAAATAGGTTGAAAATTGAGTAACACACTAATCTCCCGTAATCTCCCGAGTTGAGCGAGTAACTTTACATTATTATTTTTCGAAATAAGTTAGAAACTTCAGATAGGTACTCATCAAAAACAACTTCTAAACAATAGATAATATAATCGTGTATGTAAAAGACCAAGATTGCCCTTTTATCCAAAAAGTTGAAGACTTACAACAAACACATAAAGTTCTCGAGTGTATCCTTGTGATTACAAAATTCGATAAAACGTTTACCTTCAGACACAGTTGAAGTACATACGAACATCCAATCTAACTTTCAACATACAAAAAGTTTACAAAGAACTTCCCTTGCTTGAGAACTTTACGTATATGACAAACTCGTCTTATTACGTGTAAAAGTACTACGTCTTGGTTTACACGTAAACGCCTATTGCCTTATCTCTTCTAAGCAACAAGACACGTCTAATTCATGTCATCTTCAGATAATGATCTTGTCATAAGATTCCTATTTTACAAAATTGTCTTTGCCTTTTCCAAAACATTTTAAGGTCGACTTTGATTCTTACTGGATGAAGCTGAACACCGATAGGTATATAACATGGACCGTCTGCCAAGGTCTGCCTGTATCATCTACTTAACAGGTATTCGTGGTTATAAAAGTTTCGGTTCACTGACTACCTGTACCTGTTCTGGCAACAATTTTCTTAAGACCAACAGCTTAGCTTGTTTCTGAGACAAAGATACTCGGTATTTTAATGAATAATGATGGTCATCGTTCCCACATCGTACCCGCAAACTCCAATCTCCAAAATCATTATCTTCCTAGGACATTAAAAGATCTTAAAAAAGTATGTACTAAATGGAAACATTTGACTTACAAATGAAACGCTATCTCATTGCCGAACAAAACGAAAACGCACATAAAGACGAAAGCCGCTACTCTGTAAAGATCTTGGTGTAAGCAGAGGCGATTTTTGGAGGTGGCAAACGGGCCAACCGCCCAGAGCCTCACTCTTGCATGGACTTCACGCTTAAAATTAATTAAGATCAAGTCAACATAATGTCAAAAGAAAACTGGAGTGCTCATTGTGCTTGAGGTCATACATACATACTACATAGTGACAAATGCCGCGATCCTGACATTCTCCTTTCACATCATCCGCATTGACACATCTTGTCACTCAAGCACACCGATAACCAACAACTTTCGCACGCACGTAGGAAGGTATCCCGATTACGAGTACTGCGCACCCGACATTTCTGAATCACTATAAAAAAAGATCAATTTTAAACCAAATTCCAAACGCATTTTTCGGGCAAGGGCCTCCCAAAGATTTACCGCCCTGAGCCTCGCAAATGCTAAGACCGCTCCTGGGTATAAGTAACTGGGTTCTTAATAAATAGGTCGTTTCCTTCACTCATTCCGCTTAATCAAACCTCCATTGCCTCCGCTTTGCGGCTAATAGAATCGGAAAACCATCAGCGGATGCGCCTTGCCAGATTAAAGGTTGTGCTAACTAAGTTATGCCTATTCATGTTGGAAGGTCGACCCAATCATTTTCGTACTTAAAAGTTAAGGTGTAGGTGTAGACAAAGTTTTAAGGAAGTTGGAAGTCCTAACTTCGTAGGTACGGCTCGTTGAGTCTGTGATGTTATATTAGCAAACAGCGCTTCGTGATTGCTTTGAAATTTCATGTAGAGTGAGTGTCAATTTAAGAACTTATTTGAAGTTACTTTTTCTTGAATTTAAAATAGAGTGGCAGTGGCACTGCGACTGCGAATTGAAATGTTGCAAAAGATAACGTCAATTGGGTGCAAATTTTCCTTCTCTAAACAGAGGCACACGAGTTTTCACATTTTCGTGACGTAAACAGGCATTTGGTGTTACTTTGATTAATAAAATTATTTCCTGGTTCGTACACTACAGACGCTTTCCGCTTTCCATACAATAAACACCGTAAATACTTCAAGTACGGTGTACAGCGAAATACGTAGAATTCATGCTTTACAGTTAAATATAAAAGCAGTTTCACACACCAATTGTAACTTGTATAGTTGTTAGGTTTGTATTAACAAACGAAATATATTATATTAATTAAATGTAGGGGCCAAATCGGTAGTGAAATATTTTTTGTCATTGCTTCAGTATTATCAACATTCGGTACACTAAAAACAACGGTATTGATTGAAAACAATTATAAATTACTAGCTCACCCTGGGGTTTCTGTCTCAGTGAACGCTTTACTAAGAAATCTTACAGGTTTCGTCTAGGCTATATGAAAAAGGAAACAACTCATAAACACCAATTTCTCATCTCCAATTTCCGTCTACCTATTTCCTGAAACTTTTCATTCACAAGTACCCACAGAATGTTAAATAGATTTTCCGCGTCGCCACTCAGACCGTGATAACAACCATTGGATCCGCACAATACATACAACTCCCGCCAAGTATTGCCAACTGTCAATAGCACTAGGTTATCATAACTCAGTTCTTTTGTGCACCGGATTACGTGTGCCGTAACGGTATATTTACTATGTGGAATTTTCACACAAGCGTAAAAGCGCGAGTTAGTTTTCATTTCTGTGCACTAGAGAGCATTGTCAGTTGTTGCAAAAGAAAAACACAAAATCTATTAAATGATATTCAATAGGTCTGAAAAAATGCAATGAATAATTCCTGTCTCGTAAAAACAGTCATTAAACCACACTAACATCAAATCCTAGCTGTATGCAATGCATAAATTGTTACATGGGAGAATCGAACCCGCTACACAGCGCAGCAGTCAATCACTGAGCCACTGCTTCAATGGTGCCATAAAACCTCTCTGCAAACAGGTACTGAATTCAATACCCACGCAAAGTATTTTGAAGCAGGGTCGACAGCGCGTCGTGTTCAAAGAGCGTCAGCATAATGACGGGGCTAAAGGGCTAAACCCTGCCGGGGTCGCGGGACTTATACCATCACCGTGACCCCGGAACATAAAGGGCTATTGAAGGACACCGTGGATTTTAGTCAGTACAAGTCTAACAGTCGCTCTCGCCCTGCCCGGGATGCGACGACTCATTTGATGATTTTACCACGTAAAAAAAAGTATCTTGAAGCATGCGCCGGTTTGCAAAGAGCTAACTACATAGCATTAACTAAATGACATGGGCATAACTAATGGAAGTTTACACACCTCTAAATGCTTATAACATGAGCGATATATTTTGTTAGTGGGGTTAAACAGCTGCCACTAGACACAATTTTCAACCGCAAGCTGGTAAGATTTGCCAACAAAAAGCCTATGTCCACCACTTTGCCAAACCTGCAAATCCGCTTTACGGTGATAAACCGATGAGGTGGTTTTCTATCTCCAAGTATTCTAAACTGTCAAAGCCACTGGAATCTCGTAATTTAGCCTCTATGTGCTGCATATGTTCAACGTTAGCCGAATGCCGATAGGTTTTCGTTTTCCTATGTTATTCGGGAGAGATATTCCGATTTTTGGTGTTTTCGCTAGTGAAATAAACTAAATTCACGAATCTGTGTATACGGCTTTTACTAGGGAATGAAACAAAGAGGTAGTCGTCTAATTCTCATTCAGCTTAGAATGCAATTGTTTTACGAACTAAACATTTGCCTTATATTTTAATCTAGGCACATTCTTTCCAACGTTTATCGTTACAAAACATGTTAGTAGAAAATGTAATATTTTACAAATACAAATAACAATGTAAATCTATTATAGAATATTAAAAAATCTACAGGGTAAAATAGTTAGCTAACATTTAAAGTATTTCGTGGTTGTCGTGCGTGCCTACTGAGAACTTTTATTGTAGGTATATTCATAATAATATTACGCACAAAATATTTTCTTATTATCTTGCATAGTTCTTCAACTCCGTATTTAGATATGAGTTGAGCTTCAAAAGTGTTTTTTTTTTCAAGCCGAAAACATATTTTTACATAATTTGAAATCATAGAAGCATCTATTGTCATAAAAGTAATTCAATGCAATCTATTACTGGTACATATACATATATTGATAGATAGTATACAAATCTAACTTAATTATACTGTAACCTCTACCTTCTCCATACTATCGCCATCAATGTAATGGCGGTTCATGATATCGACTCGTTCTAATGATAGCAGCTTGGAATGACATCGTAATTAATTACCGTACGTGTACATACTCTGTAACGTTATAATTTTCATATGTTACTCCCTTAGTAACCCGAAATACAATAGATTATTAAATACCAGTAGTACCTAAGCATGGTTGAAAATTATCATGCAAAGAAATAATGTAGTTTTCTGTTTCGCACAGGAGTAGGACCGCAAATATATAACCCTTTCACACTCTCAAAATTCCCGCAAAACAATTGTGGTCCAAATATGCATCCCTGAGGCACACCTTCTATTTTTAGACACATAAATTCACTGTTGCCCGCCCTCGTAGATTTATAGGGCTACAACTACACAATTTTCCGGGGCACGGCCACACCGGTACTCTTTCTGCTTATGAATCCATTTATCAAAGGTACAACAAAGTGTTTCAAGCTGTTTCGCATACACGCTGAGTGTTTCAAATGCTTTGGATGGACCAAGTTTGTAAATTATTATGTGAGGGTATGTTTTTGTTGGTGAATGTGTACTGACTGTTGTTGCGGTTCTATAATTTTTTTCTTAGCAGCTAGGAAGTCATAATGGGAATAGTCTAGTTTTTAATACAGCAGATCGATGACACTAGCACAGTGGCTCAACGATGAACAGGGGCCTAAGTCTTCTAATTTATAAACGTTACAATGGTCTCTCAATGGTGTGTTTTTGACAGTTTTTGTATGGCAAATCTGTCAAAAACTTACCATTGAGAGACCATTGTGACGTATATAAATTAGTAGACTTAGGCCCCTGGGCTACGTCGTCGCGGGTTAGATTTGAATTTTCCTGTTGTGGTTGTTGTGTGTAGAAACCCTTAGATCGTGGCCGTTTTTTATAAATCATTGCAAAAGATTTAAAAAACTTAACGGGAAATAACAATTTGCAACCAATAGTTCAATGCTTATTCTTAAAATTTCGTTGCCTGAACTAGTCTTAGGTTTATAGCATCAAAGCGGTAGCCATTAATCATGTCGCCACATGCTAATGACGTACCCTTAGATTCAACTTTTTAATTAGGTAATATATCCATCTTTCTAGAATTCTGGCTATCAGAAGAAATTATCTAGTAATCAACGTGTTTGGCAATTATTAGCTTTATTGGCCTAGTGTTCATTAGTTATGTAAGGTACTGCTAAATGTTATAACCGGCTTTTATGTACAGGGTTTTCAGTTAGAAATATGTCACCAGTAGCCTGGAATTTGTATAACCTATATTTTAAATCGCGCCCACGAAACAGGAGCAAATGCCAAAGGATAAAAATCTAAAGACATGTTCTATTATTTTACGTTAACAAAGCTTTCGTACTAGCATGTACCTGGCAATAGTCCGCAAGTTCATCAATCATCCGCTTCACGTCATCAAAAATACCACACACTCTAAAAATAACGTGCTGTTTTTTTTCCAAGCCATGAACTTCACATTTATATTCATCGGCACATAGTGCTCAAATTCAGTATACATAGGACTGACAACAACTCAACATTTTATTGATAAATGGCCGACTGACGCGGGCACATGTCCAATTTATGAAACGTAGGAACACAAAACACAAAGTCACGGTCCACTAAGGGGAAAATCAATTGATCTGAATTTGAAACTCGATTGATTCTACCCTCCGTTTAATAAAAGCAAGTACTTACCTACCTACCCAAGTTCGTTTCATAATCCCGAAAAGCTTTGTGAAGGTTCACATGAAATTATTTTCGGACGATACCTATTTACATATTTTAATTTGGGCTTGCTTATTTTTTTATTTCGCTTCTAATTGAATAAGTAGCATATTCATATTATTATTGAAACATTTGTAAACTTTCGTTAAAAATATCATTGCGAAGACGCGACGCACGCGTTATTGCGTATAAAAATATAACTTTAATTGTGAGCGTGTAATTTTAATTTATCGTATTGATAAATTATATAAATATTTATTACTAGCTAATGATTGAAAATTTTGGCCAAACTGGACAAACCTAATAAATATGTTTTTTCCTTTAAAACGGAATTTGAAAAGTACGTACCTAATTAAATATGTCACACGCTTCAAGTTTTAGTGGTCATTTAAAAAAAATCCGTAAATATAAAACCAAAACGTTAATCTTTCAAATAACTAATCCCGGAAGGAAAGTTAATCAGCGGAAAAGTCAGGAAAACCAATAAAAGTGTGGCACAGTCGCCGTAAAGTCTAGTTTTTAAATTGCTTTCAGGCATCACTAGCTACCCTCTATTTAAATTAGTATTGAGTGCTCTTGGTAAAGGAGACCGCGATTTCTTTCTATCTTGTAACTTAAAACGATTGATAAATAGGATTTTATTTTAAGTTAGCACACTGACTTATAGACTCAAAATGAATTTTATTAATTTTTTGTCTGTAAGTAACGAAATTTATAAGGTAGAGGAAATCTATTTCCCAGTAGGGGGAACATCATTAGGTGATTATGTGATTATGCTTGTGAAGTAACCTTCATCATCATCATCTTCCAGATCCCAAATTACTTAGAGTTGGCGCAACTTAATTATGTTCTACTGTCATTGAATACTTAAAAAGGGATATTTACCATCATGGATGTATCGGGGCCGCGGAACTATCCAATCGGGAAACCGTGATCCTGAAATTTAAATGACAATTAAAGAAACATTGTGGATTTTAGTTACAATGACAGCTCTTTCGCTCCATCCAGGGCTCGGGAGGAACCATTTGAAAATTTAACTTCCTAAGAAAACTATGTATAATGGATAAACTTTTATCCATGATAATAGCGCTTGCAATAGTTCCGTTAAAAATAAAAAAAAACGGCAAAAGCTATGTTGAAATTGGAAACTCAAAACAAATAAAAAACAACAAATGATGAAAAGGATGTAGCCTAAAAAAACATGGAAAATATTATAATGATCAGTGTCAGTTTAAAAACTAATCGGTTCCTACGCATTTTCTTCATCCATTCTCTCCTATCAAACTTTACAAGTAACTATTAAACGGTGACATTTTACAACTAAAACCGTCAACAGGATTTCTATAACCATTTTGGCTATAGAAATCCTGTTGACATAACATCACAAAAATGAGAGATAATATAACCTACTTTATCTCTCTTTCATTTCATTTTACCAAAGACCGTGAGGTCCATCTAGTTATTTTTTGCAGCTGCAGTGAACCGCGCTATTACGTTAAAAACACATTACAGAAACGCCAGTGTGAATTAAATCGAGCTCAATTCGATCGTACTTTTTGCCCACCTAGTTGGCAAAACCTAGTTGGCACTGTCGGAAGCGACGCTATCTCAACTCTTAACGTCAAATTCAGCTGGGTTTAGAAATCGGGGCTACGTATTTCTGAAATAGGAAGCTAGTATAAGGCGTATACGTAATGTATACGTAATCTTTCTGAACAAAAATGGTATCTGTGTTTTATTTTTCATAAGTGGCTAGGTGGTAGCTGATGGTGGCTGCTGGGTTGAGGCTAGTGGCCTCAACAGTAGTGTTTTTTTTTTTTTTTTTAGGTGGTAAAATCATCAAATGAGTCCTCCCGCCCTGGGCGGGGCGGAAGGGACTGTCAGACTCTTACTGACTAAAATCCACCCGTGTTCCTTCGGATGCCCTTTACGTTCCAGGGCCGCGGTATCCTGGGTTAAGTAAAAACCCGCGACCCCAGCAGGCATTTGGCGCGAAACACGACGCGCCACCGACCCGGGCTTGGTCTTCGGTCGGACGGCGAGCTACCCATTACTTACCGTCCGCAAGCCCGCTCCGCCGCTGTGCCCTCTGCTGATCAGAGGGACACGCGTTGGAGCGTCCACACGACAGGCTATTCGCATACGGGCAAAGAGACCCCTTAGGCACACAGTGCCTAAGGAAGAGTTTTTGCCCGCATCCCAGGGTGCACCGGCCCGAAAAACTGGTCTTCCCCCCGGACGTATCCGAGAGGGAACTCCAATCCACGGGCGCACGTGGAGGTTTCCTGTCTTAGCACTCCCAACAGTAGTGTTAGTAGTGTAATGATGTAAAAAGATTTTAAAAACATATTAAGTAGTACTTATTATCTAGGCCCTTTGATTCTTTCCTATGATTAAAAAAAAATATTTGCTTTACTATATACTAAAATATAAACATTTCAAAACTAAGATTTCAGTTATAACATGTTGACTAAATCGCGACAATTTCTGTGCACAAATGACTCTACTCTAGGGGTCAAGGTAAAGGAACATTTCATGTGAGGTGATATGACAGGTCATTACAAGATCTACCGAATGTGCCAAACTCGTCTTTAAAATAATTTAGATTGCCAACGAGGCACTAAGAAAAATGTAAAATAAACTTATTACAGTACAAAGTAAATCTTCCAAGAGTAAAAAGATGTATCTGGGCTGTATATCTGTTTCAAAACTTCGAAACAACTATAAAATCTGACTGTTAATTAAAACTCCCTTGTTAAAGGTTGCCATGTTAAAAATTCGATCACGCGGAACGCATGAGTGTCACGTGTCGACAACAAATAGAATTACACCTGTCCTTTTCGATGAACGATGCCTTTTTTGTTTTGAACGTCAAACGTCCGTTCATTTACGGATGAATCGTCATTTATGCATTTATTCAGATTTATAAAATACTAGCTTATGCCCCCGGCTTCGCTCTCGTGCAGTTTTGTAATTTCCCACAATATCTACTAGGACAGAAATGGAACTATGTATTAATCCTGGTTATAAACTGTTTATGTGCTTAGTTTTCCAAATAAGTTCAGTGCTTATTGCTTGAAAGAGTAACAAACATCTAACGATCCCTACAAACTTTTTATTTAAAATTGTAAAGATAACAAATAGATACGGATTTTTTTATACAAAATGTAAAGTATAAAGTTAGAGCCTATCTGCCGGTACTTACCTAGATGTAAATTACTGAATATTGAAATTTTGAGATTTTAAAAAGCCCTGCAATCTGTTTCCCAATGAAAATACAAGACTTCTATTATATAGTGAGCTAAAGATCGAAACACCAATTACTTACAAAACTTTTGAAAGATTTAAGCGGTTACCAATAGTTACATAGTAAAGCTCACCCAACTAGAATTTAAATCAAAAGTCTACCAATTTGAACACCGAAAAGCCAGGGAACCAGACTAATACCTACGTTTGGGTGTTCGTCTGACGGCACAGAGTTGCATTGGAACTGAACTCCCCAAAACGGGACAAACAAAAATAGGAACGGCCGTCGACGGGACAAGCTACACGGATTGAAAGCTGTACAAGGGCATATCGGTTTTGTATCGGACAACAACTGTCATGGCGGACGCCCTTCGACTGGAGGTGGTAAAGTGTTTGTGTTTTATGTCGTTCAAGTGTTGACCAAAGTCTGGATAAATAAATGGAAATATCGAGGGTTATTTGGAAATCAACAACTTTAGTTGCGAGTACACTGTTGTCATTTTATTCTATAACAACATTAATTGTTAGGACGTAGGGTTTTGTATGAATTTTCGTAAGCACAGAGATAGATTAGAACCTAGAGACAGTTATAGCACTTAAGAAGAGGGGTGAAACAAAGCTAGGTCGAGCAGTAGCCAATCATAAAAATATTAGAATTGAATCAAGTTTTGTAATCAGCTGAATTACATGGTAAATTGCCTAATATTTAATTGACAAGATACCTATAGTTCCTACATACACATTTATTTCTGTCTAACCGTTTAAAGATAAAAGGCATGTTTTCCACAGCTTATTTTTTTCAACATTCGTTACAAAACAGATGTTCCACCCACTTTCAATTTTATGTTAGTCACTTCAAAGCAAAATTTTAACAAGACCAGTAAGTAGACGGCTTAGATATCTGCCAATAAGATGAACGAGGTATTATAAACGAACCTCTTTTAAAACTACAGTTAGGCCTTTACGATGTCGTGGAGATATTTATGGGTAAAGTTTACAGGTGGGCCGCAGGTACGGCATAATCCTTTACTTTGCCTTACCAAACCGCTATTAGAGGAATAATTGGATATGTTTGGAGACTTGTTTTATACCGCTGTTATGCTAAAAGCCCAAAGTGTGGTAATGTTCGAACTTGCCATACTTACTTACTAAGATGTAGCAAGTCTGGCCGGTAATAGTTCGAATTTTTCTACAAAAGGTTAGGTTTTACCACGGATGTTAGTTTTCAGAGTAAAACAGTTAAAGATCAAAAATGATTCAACATTACTATTATTTATTATGTTATAAGTAAGTCACGGGAGTTTAAATCATAGTTGCGAAGTTCATTACCGCCAGATACCTACTCATAAGTTACTGCGAAAGTTTTGTATCGCGATGTTCATTGTGGCGAAAATCCTTTACTACGAAAGTTTACCACTGAGACACATGGTAATATACCGGTAAATCTTGGGCTTTTATAGTGGTACCGCTACAAGATTACTTCTTAGAATTATAAGCCAATTCTTAATAATAGCTATCGTGTTACTTCAAAGCTTAATTTCCAAGAATGGAGGGTGAAAGTTTACATTTAGCTTAACTCCTTACTTGATAATCCTGTGAAATTAGAGATTGTATCAATTAGGATAAACGACTCACGTCAGGTTGAGATAAAAATCCATCCATCATTTTCGAACGAAGAACCAACAGATTTTCTATTGGTAATGTATTTTCCAGGCCTAAGCTAATAAGTAACTCATCGACACTCACAAAAAAGTCAGTCATTAACGAACCTTGAAGAAAAAAACCCTTAACGCAAGATCCATTCAGACAAGACGTCACATCATTGCTTATATTTTTGACATCTCACAAAAAAGGTTTTAGAGATCCCAAAACGGCTTATCTGTTTCTTTCTTGATCCATGGCCGTTTCCCTCGACCGCCGGGAATTCGATTAAAACACAGCCGGTTAACTTTTAAAACCTTTTTTCGACATTCGCACTCGTGGGCCCCATGGCCCTTGAACATACGTCGTAAATGTAATGGAAAACCAGTGGTGGAGGTATAAACGCGGTTTAAGAGAGGTTTAGCGCCCCTGTGTAACTACTGCACATTAAACAGTGTGGGTGGTATTTTAGTGCGATTGACCGGAAAATTTGATGGTTAGTAGGTAGGTTTTAGGGATATCGGAAAAAGGTAACTTCTGTTGTTTTGGTCGAATGAAAATTCAAGAACCTATACAACGTGTAACACCAAATGCGCAAAACTTTTTCATGCAAAATGAGAAATTGATCGGGCCCGTCAATATGAAAAATCTTTTTTTTTGCGCATTTCCAAAAGTCTTAGAACAAAAATTGTTCAGTATAACATAAGCTGAGTTACCCCACGAGAGGTTTTGCGCATTTGGTGTTACACGTTGTATAGACCGGATACACAAGTACTGCTTGAAGCTGCGACTGAACAGCTAACTAAAGGTTTCTACGTATTACATATACACAGTCGAACTGCTTCAAGAGTAGTTGACAGACTGAAGCAGTTAGCAATGGTCATCAACATTAGACAGCTCGAGTAGTTCGTGTACAGATGGCCTTTTTACAGGGTACTATCATCCAATAAGTCCTCCCATCCTGGCGCAGAAGGGACTGTCAAACTTATACTGACTAAAATCCACAGTGTTCCTTCAATAGCCCTTTACACCCCAGGGTCACGGTTACTTGATAAGACAGTGCCGCGATCACGGCAGGATCAGACCCCATTGGCTTGCTGACAGCTCTTTGAGAAGCGCGTGAAACGTGTTCGATATAAAGGTTAGCAGAAACTGAGAGATATCATTTAGAAACTTTAGTATACTCTCAGTTTCTTTAGATCATTTAAAGTGTTTATATTTAGTAAGATACAGTAAATATACATAGATAGGTATTGTACACGTTTAAGATGTCAAACGAAGGAGAGTTATTACAGTTAGTGCTAAATACAACTTGGCTGTAACTATATCATAATTTTGGCATTAAGATTACGGTCGGCAACGTACAAACAATATTCAACGTAATTTTGCCAAAAGAAATGTTAATTGTTTGATTGTTTTTTTTTATTTGGTATTGTCTACTTTAGCTATAATATTATTTGCTAGTTCAAACTTATACTAATTTTGTTTGTACTACGTAGGGGGTAATTTCCGGATCCAAAGATCCAACTCAAAATGGTTTTGGGTGTAAGTACAAGCTATATTATTCTTAAATTATATTTATATCAAGCATAACAGAGCCTCTACTTAGTAATATGCCAAAAATAGTGTTGCGGATTCTTGCATTTCCCGTAATGCTATTGGCTATTAATTTACGAAGATGAATCGATTGAGATATTGCTAAGTGGCCGTTTTAGACCCTCAGTTCGGTATAAGTAAAAGAAACGCGAGCGGGCAATGACAGTGACGATTTTGGTCGGATCAAAAGTTGGCGCGAACAAAGTCGCATACACGATAAAAGTATAGACTAGTGAGAGTTTCAGTCTATACTTTTTTAACTGAAACTCAAGAGAACCTTCAACAGTTCTACAACAATAGTTAGTAGCAAAGCTTTTCAAGCAAATGTCTCGAAGTTAGCAGAAGTTCTATTTGAGTTCAGCTAGTAAGGGCAGATTCGTTACATCACTGCGATGCATCTACGCGAGTTTGTTACTCAAGTTTAATTCATCAGAGTGCCGACCGGGAATAGATATACGAGTATGTATGACCAGAGATAGGTAAATATTACTACCTACATCTAGAGTGATTTGTTTGCCTCTGATGGTTATACTTACACTAGTAAGAGTTACTCAGCAGTATTGTCTACGAGTTAATGGAACGTAATACCGGGGTAACCTGGACCCGGGTACGTCCTTAAACTACGTCCAGCCACCGAAGGACGGGCAGCAGCGTCCTTGCCAAACCTCGGTGACTTCTGCGATCCCCAAGCCGCCTGCCAAGCGTGGGGATTATGGCAACCCCCCCCCCCCCCCCCCCATTATGATTGACAAGCACAGCACACGGCCCCCATACCTTATACTCAGAATAACCAACCGGTATTCGTTGAAGGTCATACAGGTATATGCGCCGACCTCGACACATTCTGATGATGAAGTAGAGGCATTGTATGAGAAGATATCCGAGGCCATACATACCTCCGAAACATACTTCACCGTTGTTATGGGGGACTTCAACGCGAAGGTGGGCGCACGGAATGGCGATGAGTTGAGAGTGGGGCCATTTGGGTATGGGCAGCGAAACCATAGGGGCCAGCGACTGGTCGACTTCATGGAAAAGGAAGAGCTTCATTTGATGAACTCCTACTTCCAGAAGCGGCCATCCAGGAGGTGGACGTGGATGAGCCCCGATGGTACTACCAGAAATGAGATCGACTTCATCATGACGACCAAGAAGCGAATATTCAGTGATGTCTCTGTGATCGCCAAGGTAAAAACCGGTAGCGATCACCGAATCGTCAGAGGCACATTGAATATCAATGTGAAGCTTGAAAGGTCTCGTCTGGTAAAGTCCACGCTCCGACCTGGTCCTGCCCACATCCAGAACCCCGAACACTTCCAACTCGAACTGCACAATCGCTTCCAGTGCCTAACCGAATGCGAAACTGTGGACGAGATTAACGATGGGTTGGTGGAAACTGTCCAAGCTGTGGGGTCTAAGTTCTATAAGACCCCACGCCGCAATAAACCTCAAAAGCTCTCGAACGGAACCATCAAGTTGATGCAAGACCGGACTGAGATGAGGCTGCAATCTTCAGCTGATATGTCGGAATATGGCAAACTCAATAGACGAATCTCGAAATCAATGCGACGTGACCTGCGTGCCTATAGTGCAGCACGGATCAAAGAGGCGATCGAGCGGAACCAGGGCTCAAAAGTCTTCGCAAAGAATTCGTCTATTGGGCAAAGCCAAATGACAAGGCTGAAGATTAACGACGGCAGCATCATTTCGACGAAACCGGAGATCCTAAGAGAGCTTGAGAGGTTTTACGGACAGTTATACACATCTACACGACAACCCAGTGTCGGTACAGCTCGAGACGCAAGAGCTAAACTGACTCGGCACTACACTGAGGATATCCCGGACATCAGCCTGTACGAGATTAGAATGGCTCTTAAACAGCTCAAAAATAACAAGGCGCCAGGCGATGACGGAATCACAACAGAACTTCTGAGAGCGGGTGGAAAACCGGTATTTCTAGTCCTCCAGAAGTTATTTAATTCCGTCATACTCGAAGGCACTACGCCAGAAGCATGGCACAGGAGTGTGGTTGTTCTTTTCTTCAAAAAGGGTGACAACACCTTGTTGAAGAACTACAGGCCAATCTCACTTCTGAGCCATGTTTACAAGCTGTTCTCAAGAGTCATTACGAACCGTCTCGAACGCAGGTTTGATGACTTCCAGCCTCCCGAACAAGCCGGTTTCCGAAAAGGTTTTAGCACCATAGACCACATACACACGCTCCGCCAGATTATACAGAAGACAGAGGAGTATAATCGGCCATTATGTTTAGCGTTTGTGGACTATGAAAAAGCCTTCGATTCAATCGAAACCTGGGCAGTATTGCAGTCCCTCCAACGATGTCATATCGACTATAGGTATATCGAAGTATTGAAGTGTTTGTATAGTAACGCCACCATGTCCATCCGACTTCAGGAAGAGAGCACGAAACCAATCCAATTGCAGAAAGGCGTGAGACAGGGAGACGTTATTTCTCCGAAACTGTTCACGAACGCGTTGGAGGACGTTTTCAAGCTCTTGGAATGGGACAGACTCGGCATCAACATCAATGGCGAATACATCACCATGTGGCATACATGTCCATGTGGCGCCCGTACCGGTTGTTGTTGGGAATGATACTCTCGAAGTTGTAGACCATTATACTTACCTTGGACAGATTGTTCAGTTAGGTAGGTCCAACTTCGAGAAAGAGGTCGCCCGAAGAATCCAACTAGGATGGGCAGCGTTTGGGAAGCTACGTGATATCTTCTCATCGAAAATCCCGCAGTGTCTCAAAACAAGGGTGTTTAACCAGTGTGTGTTGCCAGTGATTACATATGGCTCTGAAACGTGGTCTTTGACTGCTGGCCTTTTAGAGAAACTAAGAGTCACTCAACGAGCAATGGAAAGAGCTATGCTCGGAGTTTCTTTGCGGGATAAAATCCGGAACACGGATATTCGGCGAAGAACCAGAGTCACCGACATAGCTCGTAAAATTTGCAAGTTGAAGTGGCAATGGGCAGGCCACATCGCTCGTAGAACTGACAACCCATGGGGAAGAAAGGTTCTCGAGTGGCGACCACGGACCGGAAAACGCAGCGTAGGTAGGCCTCCCACTAGGTGGACCGACGACATCGTGAGAGTCGCGGGCAACCGATGGATGCAAGTGGCGAACTGTCGTTCGGCGTGGCGGTCTAAGGGGGAGGCCTATGTTCAGCAGTGGACGTCTTCCGGCTGATGATGAATACCGGGGTAAAAAATATTCTATATGTCAAACCACGTTTTAAAATATCTGCTTGCCAATTTTTATTTAAATCTGTTCAGTAGGTTTTTTGTGAAAGATTAACGAAACTCCACCCACCCATCCATCCATCCTCACAAACATTCGGGTTTACAATAGTCATCAGATTAGTTTTAGAACTGGATAAAGAAAGAATGACGAAATGAAAAATCTACTAAATTATATTTTTTTATTCCGCTCCACTCCACGTCTACTTCTTAGCGTGTCGATGGCAAATTATTTTATACATTTTGTTTAGCTTATAATTCAGCCTATAGTGTTATAGAAAGTATCCGCAAATATTATGAGCTTATTAAAATAATGAATTACGATCTAAAAGAAAAACACAGCAACTGGACTTAACAAACAATCCAGTGATAATGCTTTTTGTGCTCGAATTAGCACAATTTCTTAATTAATCCTGCCTGATTGTATGTTACCTCGATGCTTCTGTCTGCTAGTTAGTACATAACACAGTTATTAATAAGCAGCTCTATTTATTTTCCTGTTCTTGGGAACAAAGCTTGTATTTTACTTGGTGTTAAGTTGTGTGGAAATTGCTCGTTTTGTGTCTTAGCTTGTGAATTTAATTACATCAAATCTTTATTTGCGAGGAATGCATTTTAAAAAGGAAGATCTGGCAATTTTTATTCAATAGTTTTCATTACTTATTTGAGCAAGTTGAGAATGGAAAGGAACTTTTTTCTTTTTTTCACTAGTCATTCAATTCATCTTGTATCATGGCTGCGTTTACGAACATAAAATCCGTTTGTACAAAAGGTCAAACCAATATTTGTAAGTAATTGTTCCGTGCGGGAATCAAACCCGCTAATCAGAGCAGTCGCCAAGCCACTACGCTACGCCAAAAATTACAAGTTAATATACAGAGCTTTTTACCATGTAACTAAATAAAAACAACCATAATACAATTTGAATCCAAAAAACTTAATTTAATTTGAACTCTGATCAACACCATCACAAATGTCAAAAACCCTTTCAACAAGAGCAGAGATAAAAACTAATTAGATTTCGTCATAATTCACAAGAACACATTTTCTCATAAAAAAAATACTCATCAGAAACTAAGCCACTTAACGAGAAAACAGTTTTAATTTCTTCAAAACGTTTTTACACTGGACACCATAACAAGATAAACCTTTCACGGGCTCCAGGCATTTTTCAGCTTGCAAGACAGAACTTCAGTTTTGCCCCGGCAAAGATTATTGAGCAAACTTTTCTTCTAACGGTACTGTTAAAAGACCGTTACTCTTGGACAGATTTATACCATTCTTTTACTTTTACAAAGTTAAACTGATTGTCCTGATGCTGTTAGAAAAGGGTCGTTGTTCGATTTTTTTTAAATTGCGTTCGTTGGGACCTACTATTTTGTTAAGTCTTAATTTACAAAGTAACTGATAACCATAGATCGGACTTAGGTGGAGTTATTTTGGTACTCGCATCGAAATGTTGATATTAATATGGATCTTCCCGGGATTTTCAATAGACAAACTCGTGTGGAAAACAGTATGACACATAAATAATCATGATAAAACATCAGACATAGAATAGATACAAAATTGTGTGAATGTAAAAACTTTTTTATTTAATAAATCATTGATTTTTTTCTGTTCTTTAAAAGTAATTCCAGGATTTCGGGCATATCCACTTTATTATTTCGCTGTATAAGTACATGAATAACTCTACCTTATTCCGACCTAAGCATATAACCAGCATGCATGTCTCCAAACGTTTTATCGAACTCTATCTCTCAAAAATTCACGACGAACAGTTCAGCAATTTAGGCGAGAAGCGTAACAAACCAACATTGATTTAAGAAATAAACTCACTATAGCATTTATTTACAAATAAGGCCATTTTATGGCCACCTTAATCTATGTTGGATCACTAATTCGAGAAAAACTGAAACACAATTATAGTTATAATGCATTAAGCATAATATATATGCCTATGGTTTGTTAATCAAACATACAAATTCGTTCATCCAAACCCACCATAACATCCTCATTCGTTCTATTATTACACCATAAATACCAAAATAGGTACCTTCTATAAAAATACTGGCCACAATGGAATCCCTTGAGGTAACATTGCCATAAAAGCAACAAGTAGCAACCATATTATTGGTTATCACGGACGGAACATATGCTAGTATTAATACGTGAGTAGTAGAGTAGACCTCATGGCTGATATCCCCTGAGAAAATAATAAGAGGAATGATAAATCCGGACCGGACTGGGTTACTAATACCTATCTATAGAAAAAGTATTTTTTTATATTTCTACTCGTATTGTCAAAATTATTGCTACTATTCAGGTTGCAATGCTTTCTGCCCTAGGAACTTAATATTATCTACTAAATTTTTGATGAAACGACTGCATCATTTACACTAAGATATTACTAAATATGATAAAACAAGTAGGATAATTTTTATGCAATTTTTTGCTCCCGCGCCGTGGTGTCATCCATTCAAATTGTAGAGGGTGAAGCAGCTCGTACACCACTTCTTCGCCATACGAACCTACTCTTGCGCATGGCTGAAGAATCAATCGCATCTCATGTTTTGATTTTAGTAATCACTGCACGATCAAAAGACCTTTGATGGCCTAATTGAAATAAATGTAAATATCGAAAATTATAGAAAAAAATCCAGAATCTCAATATAGCTGAACAAATGACACACCCAAAAAAAATGTAATAATAATATAGTAAAAGCCACTTCAATACATGTTCTCTTAAGATAAATAAATGATTCACACTTGTGTCTGACAAGTCTTTAAAAATACGTATCGATGAAAAGTAATAAAACTTGATATGGGTATTATCTCAAGGTAACAACGCCCGAGCTGTGCGAGGCTTTAAGGATCATGAGTAGTGGGTAGCTCTGCGTCCGATCAGGGACCTGGTCCTAGTCGACGGCGGACGCATCGTATTCCACACAAGAAGCTGTCAACAAATTGACGGGGTCAAACGCCAGCTGAGGTCACGGAACTGGCTATATAAGGCACCACAGCCCTGGAATGCAAAAGGCAATTATATAGAACAGGAAGATTTTTATTCATATAAATGTAAAGGTACCTTCCACTTCACCCAGAGCATTTATTATTTGCATATTCAAATTAGGACACACGTAATGACCATACATTCCAAAACAAGAGTTTTCAAAACCAACGAACATAACTTTCAATCGTATGTAAAATAACATTGTTTATATTTAATTAAGGCGAGGACGCGCCTCCACCACCCATGTTAACATTAACGAACCATTGTCGTCACAACAATAGGCCAAATGTATGAGGAAATGGAAACACCCTGTATATCCTTGTTACGGACATTTCGCACTATTTCAGATTGTCATATACAATTCAGTCAGGGACTGGAGTACTACTATCTAAGCTTGAAAACTGTAGCTTCGGCCGGAGTTTCGGGCGGTTTCTTACCTTTATCACTTACGGATATGAGATTAGTTAGCGATCATCATCATCTGCCTAGCCTTTTCAAGCGATATGAAATAAAAATTGTCCACATAATTGAACGGTATTCCCGAATCTAGATTTATTGCCAGAACACATGAATTCGAAATTAATAAAGAATAGGGTTCACTCATAAGTTCCAAGTTACTTTCGTACGGGCCCGTATCGTCCTAGACGGAATAAGAGAGTAGACCCCCTGAATATGTTGTCATAATGTTGTTTCGGGAAGTTTCCTGCTTTTGAAGAGATGTTTGGGAATATAATGCTATACGATGGAGGGAGAATACTGAAAGGATCTTAGCTGAACAGGTGGATGTGAAATATTACGTTAGTTTATATTAAATTACGTGGTATTATAACCATCACCGTTTCATTGGGAAATCTTATGTAATAAATAGCTTTTTTAGATTTATGGACCTACTTTATCTTCTGAAACCACTCAAGAGTTATCTGAGTAAAAATTGACGTAACATAACATCACGTATTGTAATCCCTAAATAAATAGATAGAATTGCCCAATATTACACCCATACTCGTATTTTGTCAGATATGTTAAAGTCTCATGTTATAGGGTACCCATCGATTGGGCACAAATCCAGACCAACTGAAAAGTAGCTGAAGATAAACATTTTTAACAACCCGGAAAACGAGCCTTTATTTTGCGCTTGTCACCACTAGACTATTACGAATCAGTCGATAACAAGTCGCGCGACAGACGCTGCTTATACGCGGCTGATCATACAACATAAGAAGAAATGTGCTTCTGCCGCGCTACTGTCGCACTGCTATGTGAAAGCGGCCTTATAGACTTGAAATATTCACTTTTATGTCAGGGTATAATGCCGCTAAAAAAGAAATATGTCATGCATAACTCAAGTATCATTGAATAGCATTGCACCAATTCTTTCAACTACGCTGACTGGGCATTTTTACGATTCACAAAATACGAATGCTTCAAAGAGAACGTACACGTAACATCGTTGAGCTATATTGAGCACGATACTCTAAATGTGCCCGCGGGCAATTTTTGGACAAGCTATACGGTGTACGTGGTGCAAACTCAATCTAAAACGATGAAATTCTTTTACATTTCTGCGCATCACGATTTAAATTGGAATTTGGGTTTTGCCGTAGTTTACGATCGTAGAAAAAAATGCAAAAGATTAGATTTTTTTAATGTAAAATGTCTGGAAAACGTCAACGTATTTATGGTGCACCTATTAGGCTCATGTTTGACCATATCTCGCCTAATTGTAAGCATAAAATGTGTCAAAAGGTAGGAAGGTGCTTTTATTCCCTTATTTTATTCGCCAATAAATGAATCGATTTGGTTCTAAAACCTTTCTTTACCCATACATTAAGTCAGTCAGTAAGTAGGTTATCTGCAGCCTCATAATGAGAGAAAATAAGGTGAAAACTCAAATATAGTTTCATTTTGGTGTTTCAAAAGTCTCACGAAATCTCATCTCTGCTCTCATTTTATGAGACTTTTCAGAAAACTTTGACAACGCCAAAACAAAGGTTTATAGTAATTAAGGTATACAAGTTTCGAGCTTATTGTCTCTCATTTCCAAAGTGAACCCCAAATTTTTGCCTACTATAACTTAGAGTCCATGTAGATTAGGCGATTGTCCTGCTCACAGGCGGCAAACTTTACGCCTGTGCATAATGGGACCACTTACTACCAAAGGCTAGTCCTTGCATGTCGGCGGCAAACTGCAGCTGCAAATTATCATGATTGATCGTTGCACCAGAAATTGGGGAACCATCTGCGGTCAGCAAGAATTAAATGAGAAAAAAACAGCCGATGAAAACTGGTTGCTATGTACGAAAATGTTGCGCAAAACTTATAAAAACGTTTGTAAAGATATTTCTCAGAAAATCTATACAATTTGTCGGTAAGTAACTCCTATACATTTAAAACCTGTAATTTCGGTGTAGTTTTAGTGAAAGACATGAAAATCATTATCTAACCAACGAAGTAACATTAAAAAATACATTTTAGCTGCAGAGAAAGAGATGCTATACTTATAAAGTCTAACAATACTTATTTACATAAATATTTTACCAACACATACCAATACGACATAATTAGTACATAACGTATTTACTCGTTAACCATGATACTCCAAGCAGCATTACCCGCAACATATTCATACAAACTTCTCATTGCTCTCTAGTGCATGTAACACAATTTTTGAACTACCTAGATGCGTCTCCAAAGGAAATCTTTTAGATTCGTGCTTCAAACGAGCACGAGCGAGGAGAGCGCTAGTATTTTCATTTAGTGAAAGAAGGGTCTCGTTGTAGGGGAAAGATTATTAATTTAACAGACTCTGTACTAAAATTAAGAAAATTTGTTTAAAGGTAGTCGCACATAAATTTATCAGCACGCACCATACTCGCCTCATTTAAAAATTGTTTTATGATATCGTACGAAACCTCGCACATATGCCTGCGCCGCAAAGTCAGGCTAAGTGAAGTTTAAGTGGGGCTGAAAATGCTGCCAGAATCCAAATATTAAAGGAAGTATGCGTATGCGCCACATCTGTGCGGATGAATGTGAGACCGCCTTAAAGACCGAATATGGAGGGATCTTAACGTACTATTCAAGATAAATCATTAGCACACATACCTAATCATTGTAATGGAATATTATACCCAAACACACACAACACAACAACAGCATATTTACGTTAACTTCAGTAATGATGGTATAATTAACCTACCAGTAACAGCAAAAGCTGTTATAAGAATTGACCCTTTACAAACGAGCATTATAAAATGTAAGCGGTCACGTTGCCTATGGACGCCTGCAACAGCAATAGCGTTGCCTACCCTGCATCTTTTTAAGATGTGAAGAAAGTAGGAAGGAACATTAACACGATTTGAAAAAAACAATGTAGTCCAGTTATGTCATTCAAAAGTCTTAATACATAAAATTGTAATTAAATTAAGAAAGAAAAAATTGTAGGCACTTTCAAGCCTACAACCAACCAATAAAAGTTCCTTGATCAGTCAAAACCCATGATTTACGATTATTATGAGAGCTCAAAATCATAATTCAAAGCTTTCCAGCTGTGCGAACCACTGGAAAATAAATTATACAGTAATTAATCAATTACTCTGAACGATCTATTACAGGCTGGCTTCAGAATAAATTAAGTGGATCCATTAACGAATTGGGATATTTGATACCCAATCACTTATCAATAGACCGTATAACCAATGTGTACAGACCACTAAAACCAGGGAAAAAGAAAAAAAAGGTTGACTTTCACTGCCCTTCCATTTTCTGTATGCAAATACGGGAACGTAAAATATTAATGGGTAATTTATTGGTTCACAGGGAATCTATGAATGGAACCTTTTGGCTTATTTAAAGTGGGATAGGAAAGGTCATGAATATTGTTGTTTAGAAAAAGAGAATATAAAATATTTTCTATTATGCTTTCGTAAGGGAAACAAAATGCTACCCAAACTTTTTAATCATGTATGTGTGACCCGACCTGGGTTCATACGAGTGCAATTTGAAAATCAAATATAGGCCATGTTACTCCCTGATAATGTAGCTTTCTATTGGTAAAAGAATTTTTAAAATCAGAACAGTATTTCTTGAGTGTTTTTTAAAACAAAAAAAAAAAAGATTTAAAATTAGAACCACATAGAAAACGCAACCCGTGCGATTCCAGGCAATGCCCAATAAAACTTTACGTAATACCCAATTCATGTAATTTAGCTTACCCTGATTAGAGTTGACCTAAATAAATGCAAATGCACTAATACAGTAGAATAGACGACGATCGTCATGGCAACACTGGCCCAAACATTCCGCATATCTGGGTCGCTGGCCTGCAACGGGCACTTGGGTATTTGCAAAATTCTGCCCGTCTTAACCCCCGACAAGCCTAACGGTGGCTAAGTCAGGCTAAGTGAAGTTTAAGTGGGGCTATTATGTACTAGGCTATGATAGCCAAGTTTCGTGCTTACGGTTAGAGAAGGTAATTGTTGGCATTGTAATTATGGTTGGAGTACTCTTTAGTTCTGGTAGTTAGTATTTTACTAACTGTAACTGTGTGTTTTAGTAATTGTATTTAATTGTCCATGATTTCGACCAATGCGTAAAAATTAAATTAATCGATAAAAGTAAAAACAATTTTTCAAAGCGCACTACAAAAAATGTGTGTCTCTATTCAACAGTACATAATTCTAGAATCCGTAATCTAGAACAAAATCACAACAAAGCAGAATACTAGAGCAGAGAGAAAAATAATCCTGTAATATAAAATTCCTCTTTATAAATCGAAGAGTTACAAACAGAAGCGAAAGATTCGAGTGGCTCGGAGTCAATAACTAAGTCAATACGATACGAATAACGCAAACAATATCTAGGACGAGTTACATCCAACAAACTGAGATGGAACATTTTAATCTGCTGCGCGATTCTAGACTTTATACTTACTGAAATTGTTCTAGACTTTAAGGCCACTCACATTAATTTTGATGAGATAAAATCATTTTAGCGAGGCCGTTGGTTTTTTAAAAATGGATTACGAATGATTTTTATTCTAGTCTTACTCTTGATAGTAGTTACTGTCTCACGTTCTTCGTGATACTATTCCAGCTCCTATGTATTTGCCAAATCAAAATAGGACAATGCATAAATATACTTATGATACAAACACTGCATTTGAAATATTCCTTCACGAAAAAGATTCGTTCAGAAAATAAAACTAACCTAGCCTATCTTCCGAGGGATTCCAAACTCTCCACCGATAAACTCACGATAAAAATACCCACTACAAAATTTTTCCAACATGAAAACCTTCCATGAATTCCATCAGCTATCGATCCTTATCTAATTCCGTGGCCATATTAATGGGCCCCAATTCTGTCAACAAATCGAATCGTAATGGGTATTGGGTAGGTTGATACTCATTCTATTGTAACCCATTTCGTACACGGAAAAATCGTGAATCCATCAGACCGCAAAATAGGCAGAAAATACCGAGAACTCTATAACAATATTTGATAAATCCATCCATTACTGAATTTTGTCTGGCAGATGATTCAACAGTTTTTAGTACGAAGTGGTTATAATGGGTTTCTACTTCTAAATTCGGGTGTGGTACGGAATAGTTACGTCAGTTTCAATATTTGTCTTGAGCCCTAGATTAAATTTGAACATACTTGGGAACCATTGCATTTAAGAATTAAATCGTCTATTCACCTGTTTGTGAATAAGCCTGCCGATTGCGACGAACATAAGGTTCACAGAGACAATAAAGGTGCCAAAGAGAATCACCAAAAAATGTAATGAGAATTTCATATTACTATTAGTGTCATTTTACAATAAGGAAATTACCTCCACCAAGTCAAGAGTCTGGCTGTCATAGTTTCGGTCCACCCAGAGCTCCAGGACTCATGATGATTCATAAGATCACTTTCTTAGTGTGGTAATCATCACGACTCCTAAACATTGATTACTTTTGTGTCCTGTGTCATATACAAGCTACCGATGAGTTTTTAATTTCTTTTGAAACAAGTCCGAAATCATGCACTCCCTAGGCAAACGTAGGATGATTCCCTGTGATGGTGTGACGTGTCGGAAACAAAGTGTCTACGTTTGTGCAGCGCCTTATAGTACTCATAAGGGTTGGCACAACCCAATTAAACAGAATGAATATTTTCGCCGTAACGAATAATTAACTAAAGGTCTTCGAAACAAGGGTCAAAATCGATGCTCCAGTATCAAGTACTGTTGGTGGTCATTTATGTGATTTGATAAAGGCTATACAGCGGCTATATAGAGGCTAACAGGTGGCCATTATTACAGCAATCGTGGGTTGTCGTTCACAGTCAACAAACGATCTCCACAAAAGCTTCCCGTTTGGACATCGGCCAGAATTCGACTAACACGTTTTGTGAATATTAAAATGTTCCTTCCTACACTTTTTAAAAGGTTGTCTTTTTATTGAAAAAGGCTCAATTTCTGAAGTGTAGCTACTGAAGAGTATACTTGCTTTGATTCAATTGAATGAAAAGCAAATAGAATGTAACTTTACCGTTCGAGGAAGCTTGAATAGTGCCACTCGATACTACGTTATATGGGTTCATACAACAAGGTGTGTGTTTATGAATTCGAGTCATAGTTAACTGAGATATGGTACATAATAGTAGCAACATGATGTGGACGTGCTATCAAACAGTTCAAAAATGAGACTTTTGCTGAAATAAATACAAGAATCATGTCGTGAAATATAAGGTAAAAAGAATTCTCAAAGTAAACAACTTCAGTCCAGACGCAAAACCGTTGCTAATTGTTATAAAACAAATGCAAATGAAGTTACGACAACGGTTTTACAGCCATCATTACGTCTCTGCTAATTTACACGAGGTTAGAATTTCGTCGATTTCTAGAATGCAAATCTACTAGGCAAAATTTGGTACACAAATATTGAAATACGATCGTTTTGTTTACGCGACGAATTTGTTTCCTACAGCGAACATTAATTTTCAAAAGCGATGCTACTCTCACGTACAGACGCCAGCACATCAACCTACTACAGTCTGTCAAATTTCTTCAACAGATTTTCAACCTTAACACAGTAGCATAAGGTTAATGTTCGATTGGTAAAATTTGACAGATTCGGGTTGACCTGCTGGTGCCTGTATATAAGAATGTAACCTTTTTTTGGAAATACGATTTATAGACGCCAAACTGTTTATTTCTTTAAAAAACGTCTTAATAGGGAAGAATTTTTTCTCGTGAAAATGAGTTTTTGTCGTGGCTGAATGAAGCCTTTAAATACAATTGTATCACAAAATTCATCCGAATAATGTAAGCTTGAGTATTCAACCGACGGCTGAACATTTTACCCTATAAACAACAGTTTAAACTGATGAATGGCAGCAATAAAATGGCCGCCGTCTTTCATTCGACGGCCTTTTGCGGTGCGCAGGTGAGGAAAAATACTTCGGACATAAAATTAAATTGAATTTTTAAGGTGTTTAATTACTCCATGAATATTTATCAAGATTCTTGGGCTATGCGGCTTTGAAAAATCATGTTCTTTTATGTGATAAAATTGCGCAAATGGCGTGCCTAAACATTTTTTGAGAATTAAATTAGATATTCATATAATAACTAGAAATACGACCAAGTAAGTCCAACAGTAAATTTTATAAGACCAAAAGGCACCGTGTTAACCAGTACTAACGGGATTATAGGGGTCAGTTAAACCGTCGCTCAGTACCGTCAGCACGAGTTTTCAGTATTTGAGACGTAAAGTAAACTGCAACTTTGACGACTTCAAATTGACAATTTTCAATGAAAAAATTGGTTCCTTCTTCGCACACAAAAGGCGCTGATCCGTATTTTCATACAAGAAACGCTGTAAATACTGGAAAAACTCTGTAAAGTAAAATAGTGAAACTCGTGCTAGGGGTACTGGTTAGACTGAAAACTGACAAAAGGTCAAAAAAGCCGAGAATATTTGAAAACGAAAAAAAGAAAGAAAACTTTAAATGCCACACACCATAGCTGCACACGGTATGAGAATAAAAATAAACTTATAGTTAACTGATAATTATTTTTAAGATATCCGGCGAACTGCAAGATATCGATACTTACCTACGTAATCCTAAAATAACAAAACAAAAAAAACCTACCTCGAACACGCTCGAGATTCTAACAAGACAAAGTAAAGGAAGAAAACAAAACCGAAACACAATATTCTCCTCGTTTGCCCACTTCACTGGCTGAAGTTCCCAACTTGACGCTTACTTGGATACACATTAATTTGCATAACACCGCCACCGCCTTGTCCGACTTCGGACGTAGTTCCTCTGAAGCCTGGGGTACTACTATCTAAGCACGAAACTCAAAGTTTCGTAAGTTATTCGGCCAAAGTTTCGGAAGTTTGCTACTCTTTATTACTAATGGACATTTTTTTTTCAGCTTGGAAAAATCAATAAATGAGGCCCCACCTAGGGCAGGGCAGGAGGCATTGTCAGACTTGTAATGACTAAAATCCACGGCATCCTTAATAAGTCCTTTACGATCCGGGTCGCGGTAGCTCGTTAGTAATGCGAACATCAGTTTTTGACATAAGATACCATATAGTGGTATGAACTAAAAATTGGTAACAACATAATGGGACAGTTATCTCGAATCCCGAAATAGAAGTTAAAAAATCAAAACTTTTAGTGGAGTAGACAGAGTTCACTCAACAGTTTCGAGTTACTTTCATACGTGCCCGTATTTTCGTTGACGAAAAGAGAGTAAACCTCCTGTAGTCTGGAGT
Source organism: Agrotis ipsilon (assembly GCA_028554685.1). Lineage (NCBI taxonomy): Eukaryota > Metazoa > Arthropoda > Insecta > Lepidoptera > Noctuidae > Agrotis > Agrotis ipsilon. Next base: position 12,557,571 of record CM052965.1, read on the forward strand.
CTCAACTATTTAGTTGACAACATATTTTGGTAAAGTAGGTGTATCTTGGTGGAATCTTGTTGCAGAGATTGTTGAGTTAGTTTAGATGCGGTTATCATAGTTAAATATGTAAACACGGCTACACATCAAGCTACACAAAACCAGTTTGTCTTGGTCTCGCTTTGTACTCTTTTTACACACAATAAACGGTCAGCTAATACTGGTTTTGCATAGCTTTGATGTGTAGCCGTGTGTACCTATTAATAGAGTGTGTTTTATATGTTCATGTTATTTCATTGATCATGAATGAAAGAGATTAAAATATTCAATAAACGAAAAAGAACTTCTGGAAATAATAAATGTAAAATTAACAAAACGCACGTTGATTTGTTTGTTACCTGTTCACGCGCTTAACCAATGCACCGACCATGATATTTTGGATACACATTATCAAGCTTAGGTACTAAACAGACATAATGGTACCAATTATCCCGAAAAAGGTTCACAAGTAAAATAACAATAACGTTCATAATTATGATAATAAATGGCGCCACATTTGCGATCCGAATTCGAATTGATCCAAATTCTAAATTAACGCATACTATACCACGAGGAAAGCTAATTGAATAATAATTAATTATTACGTAGTTAACCTTACAAACTAGCTAAGCTACGACTCTGTTAGATTGAAATAAGTACCTACTTTGTAAACCCAACCAGGGCTGTAAGGAAAGAGACAGAGCTATACAAGTCGTTTAGCGCCATCTCGTTCCATGAGTAGAACTACTCACGGTTTATGACGTCATCCACAACTGGGTGGCATAATAGCATGTGCAACAAAATCCTTCCAAAATAGAAATAAAAAAAAATATAGTTACACAAACCTGAATACTTGTAGTGGTTTGATTTAGATTCGCAATGACCACCTTACTAGTGAACACTGTATCACGATAGTTGAAGAACATCTTATTCACAAACACTCACACACTGTACATAGTTACAAAGTTACTACCTAGTCATTTGCAATAACAACTTATACACTAACCACTTTTTTTTAACTAATCGCGTAAAAACATTGATTACGCGCAAAGCTAAAGAAACACTGACACTAAAGGTACCCACTTATGTGTATTTCTTCACTCAGGTCAAGTAGAAACATATTCGAATACCCTCAAATAAGATAAAACTAGTGAGGGTAATCAAAAATGTTCAACGCATACAATATACCCTCCATTTGTCGCAGTCAGATAAAAATATTAAATAAGAGAGATCTTTGGGTTGTCAGTTTTAAAATAATAATGTAAACATGCAAATAGCAATTATTGGCAACATTAACCTATACTAATTAATAAGGGCGAGTAGTTTGATCAGTAGTTAAGCTAACTGTCTAAAAAAGATTTGTTATAAATATACGGGATTTTAGCGTTCAAAATAGTAAACAGAAATAACAAACACGCAAAAAGTAAAGATCATCATGTCATCCAAGTAGGCGAAATTAATAAAAATGCTCACAAAATAAAAAGTACTGAACCAAATTTGATGAAATTTTTATGGGACCAAACTGCAAGTATCCTGCATCGAACGAAAGAATCACACTAATCGGACTAGAAACCGCGGAGTAATCATGTACATAAAAAAAAAAAAAAAAAACATACCGACCGAATTGAGAACCTCCTCCTTTTTTTGAAGTCGGTTAAAAACCAGTTTGAAATGTGAGTGTGTTTGCTGTGTGGTAGTTTAACATTTCTTGCTTAAACTTTCTGTGTGTGCGTAGACGCTAGCACATCAACCCCCCATTCTGATTATGAACCTTGGTGTTAAAGTTAAAAATCTAAAAAATAGTTTGGGGTGTGTTTAAAAAAAACATTAGCCCCCCTTAACCCCCCTAGGAATTACGCTTGTATTGTAAGTGCTTTTACAAAATTTTGAACTCACATAAACAAACATCCAGACCCAGAACAACTACATTTAAATATTTCGATTTTCGAGCTTGCAACACGCAGCGAACCGTGCAGTAGAGGTTGATGTGCACACAAATAAATAAACTTACAGTTAGTGTGCAGTTAGCAATTTGTCTATTAAGTGCTATATATCCATAGCTTTTACTTGTCCCGAACAAATTAGTCAAGACCGAGATTTGCTGACCGAGTAACAAGGACCAACCAGATAGATTATGGGGCGTGTGATATTAGTGCGAACAAGAGCATTTAATCATTCAACGTTTCTTCCCTTTCTTATAAGAAACTTGCCGTACACGTTCCTGAGCCACGGTAACCTGATAGTCCCGCGACCCCGGCAGGCTTTGGTTCTCTAAGGGGACTCCGTCATGTCGCTGGCAGCTCTTTGAGGCGTACCGTCGACCCGGACATCGTCCATGATCGGACAGCTAGTCGCCCTTTAATCACCGTCCGCATGCCCGAAAGCAGTAGTTTTAGGCAGTCAAGTCTGACAGTCCTTTCCGCTTCAGCCAGAGCGGACTTATTCTTGAAAATAAGGCCTTGTTGGCGAGGTTCTTCGGGTGACAATAAAGAGCGGTAAGGAAGGTATAGGTTAGATGCTCAGTATACGCAAGGCACGTTACGGTAAAATCATCAAATGAGTCCTCTTGCCGTGAGTGGATCCGAAGGTACTATCAGACTCGTACCATGCTCCTTCTCTGTCTCCTTACATTCCAGGGTAACCGTAAACCTATTTAGAAAGTCCCGGGACCATGGTAAACCTTCGGGGCCGTCAGATTGTTGATAGTTTTTTTCCTGTTTTGGACCCGCGACGCGCCGCGCCGTCGACTCGAGCATGTTCCCTGCACGCGTAGCATGGCGATTCTATCTCTATTCTACCAAGAAACGACAAAGCTCTTTCTATCCCACACGATATGTCTTCTGCCCGAGCATGGCGCGGCCTGTAGACTCGTGTTTCTATGAAGACAAGACATAAGATTTCTTTCCATAGCAACGGCGAATGACTGAACTGTGAATGAGCTAAAACGTTTAGTTAACGAAAAAAACGTGTAAAATTCTCAAGTTTTCAATACAACTAAAATTATTTTATTGGAATTAGACAAAATTATCCGTAATTCTAGAAATATTTGCATTCATTTGCAATAAAAAAAACTTTTTGCACATAAATCAAAGCGACAACAAAACGTAAAAAGTATCCAAACCATAGACACACAGTATGGAAACGAGTCTTTCCTAGCCAAATATCAAATAAAATTAACATACTTTCTAGAAACAGAGAAAAACAAGTTTAGAACATTATCTATGTGTTATAGGAGACAGATATTTATTATATAAAAAATAATGATCACAATTATGATTACGGCAGTTTTAGGCAGATAATGTTGGGTCCATGCTGCATGTATATGACTGATGACACGTAGATTCTTGCAAAAATGTTTTTGTCTAATAATAAACATTGGAAAGATTAGCTGTCTGCATTATTTCACTAAAGTTTATCATTTTATATTTTTTCATGGAACTCGTATTAAAAAAAAGTTTGATGCACTTTCCTTACAAGTTTTATTCAGCCTTTTTTATTCTAGGAGTTGGGAGGACCCTTACTTGTTTTTAAAACAAATTTAAAGTCGATAAACATCAAGAATATTATAAAAAGAAACTTGTCTAGGTCTCATTTGATGTAGACAAGTTTCTCTTGTAGAGAAGAAATGTGTCTTCCCCCAAGTGTCAAAAGTAGAGAAAATATTGTCGGCATGCTCGACGTTGTAGACTTCTTTCTATCGTAGAGAAGAAACATTTCTTTTCTACGCGACAAACATCGCCGAGCTTAGGACGATAGAAATCTTTCTTCAATCTGTCAGTTTGTCGATTCTTCCGTCGATATAACTCGTTTCTACGGTGGTCATGCTACGCGTGCTGATAGGACGGCGAGCTGTCCATTAGTCACCGTCTGCATACTAGCGGACTGCAATCTGTATTTTCTGCAAAAAAGCTATGAGTTTATGTCTATTATACAGTAGTTCAGTAAGCTATTCATAATCAAAACAAAGACCACACTAGACTGACACCGAATAGCAGTATGATAATTCTAAGACAACATCACAATTCTGAACCAATGCCATATCAATATGGCCTTACCTACATACAATATCTATACGACATAGGTGCTTACTCTGCCGAGATAGATCGGCGCCAGCATGGAACACAAATTATTGCAATATTGCAGTGTCGGTCGCTTGCGCCCGCTGCACCCGACACATCAAATAGATCTGTTTGAACGGCCATCAAACAAATACTCACTGCGCCATTGTTTTTCGAACTACCTTTATTTACAAAAATGGGGTATAGTGGCAAAGGTATAAAAGGGTTATCTGTTTCGATATTGTTTACCGAATGTGCTCGATTTATTGGTGATCGAAAAGAGCAAACAGGTATACGTTTCATGATTTTCAAGATTGAGATTAGGATGGAATGTAAATGGGTGCAAATGGGTTGGAAAAAAATATACATGTCAAATTGAGAACCTCCTCCTTTTTTTTCGTCGATTAAAAAGAATAAATTGATACTTTGACGTCTGATAGAGGAGAATGGAAGAAACAGATGTGTAGCGCCGACCCCAAGTTAAATGGGATAAGGGCAGGAGATGATGATAGATTGGACTTTCTTCTAGGGTATGGAAAAACCTGAGCTGGCGCCATATTATGACGTAAGTGCACGCTTTTCTAAAACTTACTCGCTGTTACACATATAAACAATTATCGATCATTGTTAATTTTCATTTGTAGATACTCGTACTACATACAGTTAAATGTTATGATACACAAATTCTTAACCTCGACCCAAAATATCATAAATTACTATTAAGGCATTCTATTTTCAGCTGGCATCCTGCCCATTCAGAGAGGCCATCGATATTTACTAGAATAGCTCGATAGAAACAATTCGTAAACATCTAGCATTACATAAGATAGTTTGAAAACATGAAACACAAACATTCATCGGTATTTCAGCTCAGTATTACAAGGTTATGGCTACTTCGATACCGTGCTTATTCTAATCTGTACTAATATTATGAAAAGGTAAAATCTGTTTGTTTGTATGTAGGAGTAATATCGGGAATGAACCAATTTTAAAAACTTACAGATAACAGAAAGTGACATGTTATGAGGGGCATCTTATAGGATATAAGGAGGAGGGGGAATCGGAATAAGCGGACGAAGCCACTGGCAAAAGCTAGTAGTAGCCCATAATTACATCAAGCATAGGCGCGTCTGGCGCTTTTTTATGGCCATTGAGCTGCTGGACAAAGGCTTCCTTTTCTTTCAAACTCTTCAGAGATTATTTTTATACACACTAGGATTTCAACATACAATTGCACATAATACGCAGAATTTGCCGCATAAGTATTGCCATAACGTAAAGTTAATTAGTACAATGTACAACCGCGAACAGCGGTCGTATTAATCTTCGAGAAAAAATATAAAATCCAATGTAACGCCAAAACTTTTGGCAACTACGAATAAATGAATATCATCGACTCTCAAACACCTAAACTTTGCGCAATAAATCTTAATAAAACTAATTACCACATCTATCAATTAAATAAATTACTTGTATCATCAATTTTGCTTTAATAAATTGCCTCTCGGATGCTGGGAACTGATTATTGGTAACTAAATTATTATTGGCAGTTCTAGACGTGCCAAATAAGATCCAATGTCTCATGGATTGGGATACTTCAGCTGTTTGGCAAAGTGTCTGAATGTCTACACGCGTTTGTTGTTTCTATTCCTACTGAATTTTGTATTGATGTGTGGCTGGCATACCTTTTTGTTGATAAATACTTAAGAGAGTCAATGTACACAAAGATATTTTGTAACAAAAAAGGCCATCGCAATTAGTAGTTCTCTTTGATGACCAACACACTCTGACACTCTGATATACACTGTACTGGACCTATAATTAAACACGTATAAGGCCTGGTATCTACCTAAGCGGAGAGGAGAGAAGATGTGTCTGAATAACCAATCAGATGTCCACATCTCCTCTCCGCTTAGCTACAGTTGACATCTGATTGGTCATTCATACACATCTCCTCTCCTCTCCGCTTTGGTGAACTCCGGGCCTAAGGGTCGTTTCACCCGCACCGCAACCACGACACGTGGGCGGGCGCAAATTTTGTATTGAAAATAAATGGTAGAATGTACACGGGCCAAATTTTGCCGTCATAATCAACAGCGTGGGTGACGCTGACCACATGGAAGCCACATCGCAACCATAATTCCTACATAATTTTTTGATGTTTTTGCCCGGAAGAAGTAGCGCATTATTTCCCCTGCATCCTTAATAATAAATTAAAACTAATTGGATTTTGGAGAGGTGATACGAAAACGGTTAATTGCAATTGCTCTTGAAATTATCAACAAACTTTTTTAACGTTAATCAACCTGTTCATTTTCTTAACACGTTCTTTTATCAAACGAATCCTGAACCCAGGGCGGAGCGAGTGGGACTTTCAGAATTGTACTGACTAAAATTCAGTGTTCCTTCAATTGCCCTATACGTTTCAGGGTCACGGTTACCTGATGAGATAATTGCGGGACCACCAACCTTTTTCTTGCCCTTTGCGTTCAAGTGATCAGGAAGATTATTTCGAACCTCACCTGAAAAATGGTTGACAAAGACATTATTTACGAAAGAAAAGACCTTCTTAACATAACTCTGGCAAAATGCTTTATGTATCCTCAATAAATATTATATTTAATCCAAATGAGCCGAAGCCAATAAACATTTTCCGAATGTTAGCAATAAAACACACCGCCTAATAAAGTCTGCCACTAATCTATCTTCTTCTATCTATATCTATACATATAATAAAACTGTAGAAAAGTTATTTTTGTACATTAAAAAAAAACTCAAAAAATTTAGCCAGGGTATTAAAGGACAACCAATAGAACCCATTTCTAGCATTTTTAGAATTTTTGTCTGTTTGTCTGTTTGTCTGTTTGTCTGTTTGTCTGTTTGTATGTTTATTTGTCCAGGTATCACGTAAAATGTACGAAATTTATGTAGATAACTTTTATACACAACGATTAAGCGTAACTTGGAGAGGAATTTAGTTTTTGTTTCATTGGAATCGGTTCAGTCTATCAAAAGTTATTCGAATATAAAGTGTTTCAGAAGTAAAATTACGGTCAGTTCACACCAAGACGCGTAGTTCATAGCGCGATCTAGCTTCGATTCTGCTACATATTCAAATAAAAATTCATCTAATGATTATGATAGGATGGGATAGGATAGGATAGGATGGGATAGAATAGGATAGGATGGGATAGGATGGGATAGGATGGGATAGAATGGGATAGGATGGGATAGGACGCGACAGGACGGGACAGGACGGACAGGACGGGATAGGACGGGATAGGATGGGACAGGACGGGACAGGACGGGACAGAACGGGACAGGACAGGATAGGACGGGACAGGACGGGACAGAATGGGAGAGGACGGGACAGGGCGGGACAGGACGGGACAGGACGGACAGGACGGGACAGCTCGGGACAGGACGGGACTGGACGGGACAGGACGGGACAGTACGGGACAGGACGAGACAGGACGGAACAGGACGGGATAAGATGGGATAAGATGGGATAAGATGGGATAAGATGGGATAAGATGGGATAAGATGGGATAAGATGGGATAAGATGGGATAAGATGGGATAAGATGGGATAAGATGGGATAAGATGGGATAAGATGGGATAAGATGGGATAAGATGGGATAAGATGGGATAAGATGGGATAAGATGGGATAAGATGGGATAAGATGGGATAAGATGGGATAAGATGGGATAAGATGGGATACGATGGGATACGGTGGGATTTTGGAGGGAGACCTTTTTACCCGACGCTTCGCACAAAAAAATACATTGGTAATTTCCGACATCCACGCGAACGAAGTCGCGGGCACAGCTAGTAAGACTAATAAGTATGAGTAATGAGATACAATATTGAAATAATGATAAATGAAGGACCAGATTTCCCATCAGAGCGATACAAACATAATCAGGCGAGCGCCGTGAGGGAGAGGACGGCCTCCACCTCAAAACCTAGCCGCCGCGGGAGATGTTCACGGCATCTGACGTCGCGAGGCAATTTCCGGCAACTGTAAACGCGGGCATGCAGCCGACGTGTAATTGCTGACTCGCCGTCCGATCATGGAGCTTGCCCGGGTCGACGGCGCGTCGTGTTTCACGGCGCCTCAAAGAGCTTTCGGCATGTGGCGGGGAACATTATAGGCTGATTTATAAAATAGTTATAAAAACTGAATTTAATTCTACCGTTCTGAATTGTTATTGTGCCCCAATTTATACCCTTTTTTTCAATGGGATAAAAAGAAACTATAGATCTGCTACAGGCTGCGACATTACGAATTGTTTTCGTTGCAAATGATACATCGGCCAAATAATTTAATTTGGAATTTTTATAGTAGTGAAAATCATTTTATTGTTGTTGAGTAATAAGAAAATGTACTTGTATAGTATCATTGGAAATTCGATCCATGACATCGAAGACGAAAGGTCAAGCGAAGAATCTCATTCCAGGGGTTGTTACGTAAGACTTCTTCGTTCAAAAATAACTAGAACAGTTTTAAAGCAGAGTGTTCTGTAGTGATAATGTATGCCTAACCCCTTGTAAAAAGATAATAAATCTATACTGATTTTTTCTAACATACACTGCAAAATAAATGTAACTCTATTCGATTTTCAACTTTCATTGCTAAGCAGAGAAATGAAAATTGAACAGTGTTTATTAGGCATTGATGAAAATGTTTTGTACGAATCCGAATATGTGCAAATGTTACAAAATACACATTTACACACATCCGGATCCGTGCTCATCATTTGTGGTTCAACAAAAATATTTATTTAAACGTTAATATTTTAAGTAACCACAGTAAATTTTTAATTAGAATTATCAATATTTGTGTCATCTAAATATTTTGTGTCAATTATTACGTAATTTTGTTCACGTATGCAACGTCCGAAAATTTAGGCAGAGAAGTACCAAATAGTACCTACACCAAAATGTAAACGTAGATTTTCATAGAAAACCAAAAATAAATCTTTCAAAATGGCCGTTGGAAAAACTGATTATTTTAAAGCTTTTGACCTACTGTCTGAGAAACTGCAGTATTGTGGTAAGTAAACAGAAATCTCGACCGTACAAACAGGGAGATCCGGAGCGACTATCTGCAGACTGCACAAATATTGTTTCTAGGGGATTCACAGCAAAGTATTAGAATAACGTATAGATTTTACAAACTGCAAGAAAACGTGAACCACACTGAAGTTTTAATTTCGACGATTAAAATTAATGATTCCCTCGTCATCATCATATCAGTCGAAAGCCGCCCGCTGGTCATAAACCTCTCCCAAGTTGGTCCTATACGTTTCATATTCTGTCATCCAGCGAATTCTTTTGGCCCTAAAAGAGGTCACCGGTCGATCCTCAACGCCGCACCTTTCAGCACTTGATAATTCCAAAACCTTTCTCTTGACATTCGTATGGTTTTCTACAACACCTATGACAGATCTATCTTTTCAACTTTACTACAATAAATGTCACGCACATTGGATTGAAAAGTAGGCTAATATAAAGTCCTGATATTTTACTGCATGAATTTAGACTGGAAACCGAGCTCAACATTTTTGTAATAAAAAAAATGATGACGAGATCTGCTCTTGAACTCAAGCTAGCCAAGGAGCAAAGACGAGGCCTAAGGCGGAGCTGTCTTATCCAAAAGGAACTAGAACTTCTGCACATCGACTACTAAACTGTTTGGCACCGAGATTCGAAAGTTGCGAGTCAGGCGGCCCTGGTGAAACTTGCGGGTGGACCGCTAGGAATTGAGGAAAAGCTGGAGATGACCGCGCTAAACCTTACAATTGACGGCACGTTTGGCGCAGTGGCTGAGCATTTGGACTGATAGCGCATCAGTCGCGGAACAGTCTATTCCCGCACGGAACAAGTTTTTTCAAGTCTGGTGGTGTTTGCAAACACACCTACAACCTAAGAGAAATTCCTAGTGTAAACTACGTATTTTAACGAAAAAGAAAATGCACCTACCATTTACCAGGTTATAGGTACCTAACCTACCTGACCAAATTACCCATTATCTCCTAACACATACAAATCTGAAATCATCAGTACTACTAGAAGGTAAGTACAAGCCATTATTACGGAGGCAAAGATCCGAGAGCTCCCGGGTATGAACACCATTAATAATAACACCCCTGCCGAGATTAACACGCAGTTTGTCAAAGGTTTATGTAGTGTATTTGTTATATTGTTGTATTAGTAGTAATGCTTATTTGATAGTTCGTACACTATTAAGGAACAATTTGTTAATTAGAATGATTTTCTCTTACATCAGAAGATTTTTCAGGTTATTTAAGGACGTTCAAGTTCGTTCTGTGTGAGCTCGCTTTAGATTAAATTTTTACTTCTGAACTAGATTGACATCAAGAGCAACTCATTTATTTACACATGTAGCCCCGGAAAATATACCCGCAGGCCATATAAATTTTCCGTGCGGAGATTCTAGTTCTTAAAAAGAACTCGCGACACGTGAAAATCGTTTATAATTTTGTCAGTTTATCGCTTTTACTGCTCTCTAATGCAGTCTTAAATGTTTCAAAAAGTAGCAGTAGTTTGAATTGGCTCATGTTTGGAAATGTGTGAGATTTGCATGCTTTTGCCAACAATGAGAGTGTTTTATTGCTAACATGATAGTATTCATAGAGCGATAAGTCTTTATTCAATAAACATTCTTACTCATATAATTTTGCAGTTTATTTCAGTTTTTTAACTTCCATATTGGAAACGTATCTTTTATGGCTCTGTTCTACAATGTAAAATGAACATAAGTTAAAATAGTGGCGAGTCTCACGAGACTTTAATGCAACTGTTTATTTTTTATATTTAAGACATTAATCTTGTTTGCCAATTTAACTTTGATCTAGATTATCTTTGAAAACTTTAATCCAATTATTCACTCAGACAACAATTACTTACATCGTACTCAAATATCCATTTCAACTTTATTAGTTTTTTTAAGGTGTAAAATATGACCTCATATTTTAACACCTGCCACATAAACCTGTGAAAAACAAACAAAATTGAGATAAATGTCTGACCCGACGCAAGTGCACTCATGTGATATTCACCATTGACATGTTGCATTACATGTGAATCTTCTCTCGGGTGGAGGAAAATGGCTGATGCCGCCACTAACGAGAAGAATGTTATTGTATGAAAATGATCGTCCCACACGAAATTGTCCAACAATTTTAATCGAAATGCTTCGCTGCTGGAGGTAAAAAACGTTCCCTATCCAAACGATGTTTGAAGGTCAGATATTTTAAACGCTGCGTTTGAACGACATAAAATATTTCGAAAATAAAGTTGGCACTTTAAACTGCTCCAAAAATTCTCCTCGTTGCATTTCATTATTCAATTAACCCATTATGGGTGCATTGCATAATGTCATTGTGATGCGAATCACCTCAACAGTAATAACTATTACAAATTGTTTCGCGCAGGTGAATCTCTTTGAATGCAAAGAAACGTAACATTAGGTTATATAAAGACCATCTGCGCTACTATTAGTCACGAATGCATATGGTCGCGCCGGCGGCTGGTCAAATGGGAAACTGTGTCAGTGCGAACATTTGTTACTTGCACACGCGTCACAGATTACGTTGTCCGATACAAACACCGCTCGTACTACTAGGTTCAAGGGGAGCCAGCCAGATCGCCGTCTCGTTCGTTCACTATTTATAGTTCCTCGACTATTCAGATATTTGCGCTCAGTGCAGAAATGTCCGGAGTCGCGAACGACCAAAAACCCGCGCGGCCCTCCCAGAGAGCTTCCCGCAGGAAAAGCGCTCGGGAGAGGAAATTGCGCGCTTGCACCGCCCCGACACTCGACCCCAGTGAAAATCGATGCTGTGATCTATCTGCGACTCGGACAAATTAAAACCATCGACGTCGGACTCATTAGACGGTGCAATTCCGCGCAATCGACACACAAGTGAACTTATGCAATCGTTTTCAACATGAGCCGCCTGCTTACAGTGTGATGTTCAGTAATCAGTTTACAGTGCGTGAAAGTGACTGGTGTGTTGTGTCTTGTACATGTGAACGTATCTTCTAACCATGCTACGTTATTTATTTCTGTTCGGAAAACAAAATTGACATTGATGCTATTTTGAAGTGAATGTCGGATTGTGTTGGTTGGCAAGGCGCCAGAATGTATTAGAACAGCTGACTGTAAACAAACAATTTGCGTCTTGTGGACAATAGTTTGCATAATATTTTAAACATTTCCTGATTCTTCACATTCTTTAAGTCAAACAATTAATATGGCGGGAAAAGATGACTCCAGTGATAGTGACGGTCCAATAATAGACGATAACATTATTCGTATACAATTAAGAAAACCAAGTCATAGGAAGTGGGAATTGCGAACGAGGAATCTCTCTCCCGGGATGAGATTTCCAACAGTACAGCTTTTTGATTGCGACGGGAATCTTCTCGTTGAGACAAATGATGAGAACGTTTCTATTAAAAGCTCTGATTTTGACGACGTTTTACTGAAAACATCTCAATCATTAAAAGAAAAAGATTTCCGTCACATTATCGCTAGAAAACCAATAAAAAAGCACAACACAATTTCTGGTGATAAAGTATACACTCGCGTTTATAGAAAGCCGCTAGCTGCTAATGATAACGGAAAAAATTATAATGAACGTTATATTATACGAAACAGTAACAGTGTGACAAACATTCCGAATAAACTCACATTAAACAACTTTACTAATTTACACACAGACAGCCTCGCGACCAGCCCTTTCCCCTCTGAAGGTCTGAGTGAAATAAGCAGTAACAAAAGTTCTGACAACGAAACTTGTAACGGTATAAATCAGACGTCTAAAACAGATAAAGAAAATCTCCAAATACATTCTGAGAATTTAATTGATACTCCGAATAGTCCTTTTTCTTCCCTCTCTTCATTAAGTGAAATCGATCAGGTTATCAATGAAGTTTCATCTAACAAGGAAAACGAACCTGAACTGGCCCTTCATAAATCAAAATCTTTTAATGATGCAACTCTGAGTGGGTGTAAAAAGGGATTCGAAAATGAGAATCTGGCGCGGTCTAAATCTGGCGTTGTGTACAATCCCCCACACAATAAAATATCTTTCCTGAACACTTACTTAAAAAGCTTACAAGCTCGAGTGAGCTCTAATCCGGATTGGTTTGCTCTACATCGACGCCGAACAATTGAATATGCCCCAAATTCACGCGCAGCGGCTAAGCGGCTGGAATTTTCAAAAATCTCTTCTGAAAAGCCTCCAACCTGCAAAGGAGGAGATATGACGTCAGACAATGAATTCATTGATATCGGACCGGACGACGCGGTCCATTCTGAAATGAGGAAACGTTTGAAAATGTATAGACGTGGTATATCAGAGATCGCGCCTAAGCATAGGAACACGGGTGTATTTACGAAAACGAGAAGACATTCTGTGAGTGGCACGTTTCAAGTCGTTCATACTTCCTCCTCGGAGAGTGTGGATGAAGCTGACGTAGTACTCAACCGCTTGAAGAGGAGGATACTCAGGAATAAGTTGAGAGAGAAAAGACGGAGCCTCGGCGCGAAGTTTCAATTCAGTGAGTGCCTACTTTACTTTTAACCTACTATTCTTTTTAAACAAACACGGAGTGGCTTTGCATAATGTTAAACGGTTATAAATATGTAATTACAAGAGATTTATGTTCACATTTGCGAGACAAAAGATGCTGCACATTCGTTATCCGAGGTGCGGACATGAATTTTTATTACCGCCGCTGTTACGTGGACATTCCATCTTATCCAGAAAATAGCTTTTTTCACTTCTGAAAATACTCTGTGTTTATGAATAGGCGTAGTTCTTTATTAGACAACTTGATTTCTCTATCACGTGGTAAATTTATAAAAAGAGCAGGTTATTTTGATCGAGATATTTTTGGATTACGAATGCATGAGTCATACACAGTATGAAATAACAAATCTAATCTGTCTTTCTTTTGTATGTCCTTCGCGAAACTGACTTTCATTAGAATTTCAGAACACATATATTTTATTCGAGTCTAAAAAAAGCCATAATTTCGTTTAACGTAATTAAAAATTGTATTTCCCCGTATTGCGTTCCCGTGAGATATTTTTTTACACGCAAGTGAAATTGGCTTAGCTAATAATTATTTTCGAAGTAATCATTGTTGGACAATTTTAAATGATTATTTTATAGTATTTCTGTTCTTTTATTTCTGAAAATGTCACTCTGATTATTATTGAATCATCAAAAAACCGGCCAAGTGCGAGTCAGACTCGCCCATAAAGGGTTCCGTAGCAGGAAGATACATTATATAAAACTTGTAATTGGTTGCAACTTTGAAAGGTAAATTGCGGTTTACGATTTATGACGTATTAAAAAAAAACTAATTACTTGATCTCGTTCAAACCAATTTTCGCTGGAAGTTTGCATGGTAGTATACATCATATATTTTTTTATTTATTACTTTAGTGCTATTCTCCAACCTGGAACACTTAATATCGTGTCTTGCAGTCTGGTCATTAGAGAAACTGACAGACGCTAGTCAGCGAGGAGAAGAAAGAAGCTAAACTTTTCACTAACATCTTTAAATCCAAAGCGGAGAACCCAAAAACCCTGTCTTTTTGAACAATTTATAATTTATCAAGGTATGTTTAAAAGTAATTTCAGAAACAGCTGACTTACGGTCGGCGGAAACCCTTGTTATGCACACAAGTACTCTTTTCACATGCTGTAAGATTTCCTGAAGACCAATAGCACTTCTTCTTTGTGTTTTAAGAGCCCTTTGCTTCACAGTTCAACAATTAAGTCTCCCCTTAATTTATTAACACGTTCCCTTCGCTCCGTTTCAAAATAATTTATTTTTGGCACAAAGATCTTTTCTACGTCAATCATATCGCGATAATTATGATTCCTTACTCAGCTAAAGCTTTCATTAAAAGCTCTTTTGAATTAATTAATTAAGAACAACATATACCCAAGGGCTCTCATTAGCAATTAGATCAAGGGCCTGATATAGAATTTAGATTTAGAAAGCAGTACTTGACACAGCTCGTTGCTAAGAGGTTCCAGAGGTTTCCTCGCTCCAGAACCCTGATCGCCTGTATCTCGGACGTTATTCCTGACATCGATGGACTACTATCCTATCCTCCCCGGCTTCGCACGGGTCTCTAGTATATTTTGCATTTATAAACCAAAAACCTTCCTCTTGAATTACACAATCTATTAAAAAAAAACAGCTTCAAAATCCGTTGCTTGTTTTTAAGTTCTAAGCATACATAGGGGCAGACAGCGGGTAGCGACTTTGTGTTATACTATGTAGTGATAATTATGAAAGTGAGTACCTATATTCCGTTTCTTACCAAAACGGCTGAACCGATATCGATAAATTGACGACCCTACAGACGGCATATAAGGAGGCATGGGGTGTTGTGCTCTGTAGCCACGCCACCTTATATTTTTTTATCATGATTTAGCCCATTTTGATGTACGGTTAACGTTCATAACGTACGTGCATTGATTGTGAGCGTACGACTTTTAATTTAAAAGAAAAAAGCAAATCAATATGGCGTTGCTGCGGAGAATTCTCTGTAGCAACGCCACCTGTAATAAACATTTGTAGATACAATTTCAGCTATTTCTCTGAAGCTATGTGATGTACGAAGGTTGTTCATTATGTACACGTGATAAGTTTGACAAAATATGTTAATTTTAACAGTCAGGAGGCAAACATTTAAAAAGTCGTCAACTTCATGGTTTTCGTCGGACTCTCTTCTATATATCTAAAGCTGGTATGCATGTGCTGCTTGTCAAGTGCTCTACAGAACACGAAACTCAGGGTTTTAAGAAGAGGAAGTGGGACACGCATAGCTGTGACGTCACAAAGATGGCAGCCGACCGTACTCATTTTTTCTTTATATCTCTTTTAATTATAAACTAAACCGGAAGACGTCCACTGCTGAACATAGGCCTCCCGCTTAGACCGCCACGCCGAAAGACAATTCGCCACTTGCATCCATTGGTTGCCCGTGACCCTAACGATGTCGTCGGTTTACCTAGTGCCTACACTGCGTCTTCCGGTCCGTGGTCGCCACTCGAGAACTTTTCTTCCCCATCGGTTATCAGTTCTACGAGCGATGTATCCTGCCTATTGCCACTTTATCTTGCAAATTTTAAGAGCTATGTCGGTGACTCTGATTCTTCGCCGAATTTCCGGATTTTATTCTATTGCTTGTTGAGTGACTCTTAGTCTCTCTAGAAGGCCAGCAGTCAAAGACAGTACATTACAGTACTACCTCCCTGACTGAAGAGCATTCGCGTACGTTTAGTATAGATTTGATACAAGGCGCGCATTGTGATGCTCGATTGTCTTCACTCACTGACGAAATGTTCGAATCTGTAACGTACAATACAGGTGAATGCTCGCGGTGTCTGAAGGACCGCCCTTACACGAACCTATTGGAGTCACTTTTTCTCCCCCTCATAACTCAAAAACGATTTCACCAAAACTTTCAAAGGAGATGGTCCAAATATGTATGAAGCCTGGGCTAGGTCTACAGGGTGACTGGTTAAGTCGACCTAGTCCCTTTGAGGGGTTAAAGTAGCCATCATTCTTGACTGATGTTACAATGGGAACCCCTTTCCTAATCCTTTTTTTTTTTTTTACGTGGTAAAATCATCGAATGAGGCCTCCCACCCCGGGCAGGGCGGGAGGG
Organism: Agrotis ipsilon; assembly: GCA_028554685.1. Lineage (NCBI taxonomy): Eukaryota > Metazoa > Arthropoda > Insecta > Lepidoptera > Noctuidae > Agrotis > Agrotis ipsilon. Next base: position 12,574,378 of record CM052965.1, read on the forward strand.
ACTGTCAGACTTGTACTGACTAAAATCCACGGTGTCCTTCAGTAGCCTTTTTGTGTGCCGGAGTCGCAGTGTACGTATGTCCCGCGACCCCGGCAAGGCTATGGCCCCCTGCAGGGGGATCAGCGTGCTGACGCTCTTTGAGGCGCGCGTGGAACACAACGCGCCGTCGACCCGGGCATGGTCCATGTTCGGGCAGCGAGTTGCCCTTTACTCGCCGCCCGCATGCCCGCGCCTACGGTGGCCGGAGATCGTCCCGCGACATCCGTCGCCGCGGGCGTCTACCACTGTGTCTGGGGCGGAGGGAGGATGGTGTTCTCTCTCTCATGCGTTCCGCCTCCCCCTTCGCGAGCAGAACTGCTTCGCAGAAGGAGGCGACCGCCTCCCACTCCGTCTCGCCCCGCAACATGGCCGCGACCAGTGCAGGGCGTGAGAGGTCTCCGCCTATCGCCCGCGTGAGGACACGGCGGTGCTCCGCCCAAGCAGGGCATTCCTGCACCGTATGCTCCACCGTGTCCTCCGGGCGATCCTCGCAGTGGTGACACCCTGGCGTTTCCTCCTTCTTTATCTGACACAAGAACCTCCCGAAGCTACCATGTCCGGTGAGGACCTGTGTCAGGTGGTAGGTAAGGACGCCGTAGGACCTATCCAGCCACTCCTCAAAGAGGGGTCTTACAGCCGCGATAGCGGCGTGCCCGACCCCTTTCCTAATCCTTACGGTTTTTGAGTTATTAGACTTTTTGTTTTTTTTTTCAAAAATATTCCACCTCTGCGTCATAAACTGGTTATTGTAAGAATTTTACGACGTTAAGTCGCTAAAATGATACTTTTTCGATAGCTTACGAACGATTCATTCTATTGAAATGAGTATATTTGATGAACTACTCAAACCTTAGGAAATAAATGGCTGTAAATTTCAAATATTCAATTGTTTTTTGGAGCTACCCTTGTCTTTCAGGCCAAAATTCTCATAATAAATGTATCGTACTAGATTGGCAGACTGCAGCAAAAACACTGTTGTCTCATTAGCTTTTTAAATGGTACCACAATATCCACTTTTAGTAAGAATATGGCCAAAAAATAAGGGTTGATACTGACAAGGTGGTAATCAACAAAATTGGTCTCCCCCCCGGACGTATCCGAGAGGGAACTCCAGTCCACGGACGCATGTGGAGGTTTTCTGTCTTAGCACCCCTACGTCACAACGTCGTTGTTATTGAATATCAATTCAAATTTAATATAAATAAATAATAATCTATTGGAATTTGAAATCCAAAAAAAAAGCATTGAAAAAATGTTAAGTCAAAAAAAATAAAGTTAATATTTAGTACTCATAGTCCCAGTTTTAAGTATTAGCAGTTAGAAGGCGCTGTCGTAGGGAAGTGGACATTTTGGGAAATGGACGTTTTGCAACCAGTGACCGTTTTGGGAAGTGGACATTTTGAGCCTGAGCGTATTGAACTTGGCTGTCATTTCACATTAATGTTTTTGATGGGATACTTGCTTTACGGAAATGGCCACAATTTATTAATTTATTATTGTAAAGAGATAATGTTTATTTTTTTCAGAAAGTAATGAAACGCGTTTTATTATAAGTAATGTAATATTACACTTAAAAATCTTATTTTCCATTTAGTCCGGTCCTAATTTCAACATAGCGCAAAAAAAATGAAAAATATATCATGGTTTTGTTACTATTTTAAAAACTACAAGACTCATGAAGAAGGTCCAAAACACAAATTATACAACCTTTCAAATGACATATCAAACAACGAAATCGATGCAGTGGAACTCGAGATTTAAAGAAAACATTGGTACGGTCAGCTGCCATCTTTGTGACGTCACAGCTATGCGTGTCCCACTTCCTCTTCTTAAAACCCTCAGTTTCGTGTTCTGTAGAGCACTTGACTTGAGCTTTAGATATATAGAAGAGAGTCCGACGAAAACCATGAAGTTGACGACTTTTTAAATGTTTGCCTCCTGACTGTTAAAATTAACATATTTTGTCAAACTTATCACGTGTACATAATGAACAACCTTCGTACATCACATAGCTTCAGAGAAATAGCTGAAATTGTATCTACAAATGTTTATTACAGGTGGCGTTGCTACAGAGAATTCTCCGCAGCAACGCCATATTGATTTGCTTTTTTCTTTTAAATTAAAAGTCGTACGCTCACAATCAATGCACGTACGTTATGAAAGTTAACCGTACATCAAAATGGGCTAAATCATAATAAAAAAATATAAGGTGACGTGGCTACAGAGCACAACACGGCATGGGATGTTCAGCGCCACGGGCAAGCGCAAGTATTGAATTCAAAGATTATTACTTTCTTTTCATCCTGCAATGGCCTCCCATATCCATATATTATTTTTTAAATCCTTGAGTTTTTGTTCTCATTTTGGATAATGATCATGTGGAAAGGTTTAGTTTATAAATATCATAAGTCCGATAACGAGCTATTTCAGTGCCAACAATGGGGTATAAACATGTAAACAATGGGGTTCAACGTGAGGAAACAGCTGTTTAGTTCACAAACATTTAAATGAGAAGTCAATAAAATTTTAATTCGTAACGAAGATCATGTCTTACTGTCTTACGTTTAAGTGTGTTATGAGGTGTTGTTTTCGTGGTGATAGGCAAGTGTAAATATCCCAGTTGTAAATATCCTTTTATGCGAATTGGCCTTGTTCTGTCTTCTGCTCGATATGGAGGGAAATTGTCTGATTAATTTCATAACAGGATCGAAAAAGGTGAAATTCTGGGATATATCGAGTTCTTTGTCTCGGCGTTTTTCTGGTGGTAGCCGCTGTTAACTTTGGCTTTCAATAGTTGTTGAGGTTTGGTTATAATACGGAGGATAATACACGATCTGGAACACTAGGAATATCTCCGGTATCGTGGGTGCTTTTACATACATAGAAATTCACATAGACAAACGCCCAGACACGGACAACTACCAAGTTTGTATGATCTGCAGGTCATACAAAATATTATATTCGTAGCGTGCGACACCGGGCCGTCATGTTGACTAGTCAAGATTAATTGACATTATTTTTAATAGTATAGTATTTTTCCCGTTACTGTCATACAACTGTATTATGTATGTTAATAACTAAAATCATTATACCGGCAAGTCTCATTATATCCTTTTGTGACTTAATGAACCGTCCTTCTACATCATTAACTTTAGCCAAAGTGAAAAGACACGACATATAAATAAAATGACTGTTTCGTTGGTCTAGCGCGACCAATCAGCAAGAGGTCTTGGGTTTGATTTCCGGGTCAGGCAGTGTTATTGGGTTTTTTCGTTAGGAATTTCTTGTCCGAGAGAGTTGTCGAGATTTGTGTCCGATATGCTGGCTGTTTATTACATATTATGGGACTTGAACACAACACTCAAAATAAGGGGTACTGTTTGAATTAGGTATACTTCTGCGAAAACCCTCGGGGGACTCGGGCGTGATGGTATGTTTTTGAACACAACGTGCCAAACTTTTTTTTATAAACGTCAATTTTATATCAATGCTTTAAACCCGAAAGTTTATTTTTTTAAATCGCTTTGCCTATTATTTTTTACTAGCAGAAACTTTTAAATAAAGAACACACGGGCGCCATCTGTCTTCACTCACGCACACCATTTTCTATTCAAGTTCACAACTTGAACGTGAATGGTCGGTTTGAAGATAGAACGTTATGAAGCGCCATCTAACGGAAACTTCGTGTTGTTCTTAGTCAGATAGTCTTGTAAAGTTATAAGAGTTTACGGAACTTCGCCACTGAGAAAGTGGGCGGCAGCAGTATCTACTGTAGTCAACTGGTTAAGAATTTTGTTTGTTATTAAACCAATGAATTGTCTGTGATTCATCTTTATGATATCCGGGCAGTTGGGTAATTTAGGACATCCAATAAATGTGATGTACGAGTGAACGCAGTTCAGCTGTTTACGTATGAATAAAGGCATAACGCCTCAAAACTTTTAATTCGTTTTTCTTGGGGTGGTAAAATCTTTAAACGAGTCCTTCCCGCCCTGGAATGATCGGGGAGGCCTGTCAGAATATTACTGAATATAAGTCCACCCTATTCCAAGGCCAACGGTATCCTGCTTATACAGTCCCGAAAACTTACAATTCCAATGACGTCTTGTAGTAGTAGTAGTATTTATAAGGAAATAAACTATATGTTTAGCTTTTTAATATACTTAATATTACTAAAAGGGTTCAGAAGAAATTTTATTTAGTAGGTACGCCAATGCTACTGAATTTGTGGGTGAAAATCGAACAGAGAAAAACAGGTGCCAGGGGAGGCGATGCGCGATGGCCCAAAAAAATAAACAACAGTATGAGGTAACAACAACACTTCCCCCAAACCACCCAAACATTGATTTAAAGCATACAGGTTCTTTATTGGAAAAACAGTTTTTTGAGCTTGAAAAATCCAACCGCTACACGGACTTTTTTGCTTCGAATTCCATAAATCTAAGTAATTGCTTCCTTTCTTCCTCTGCCCTGTCGCCGTAGAAGGCGAAAACCGACGAAAAAGTGACTTTCGCACGAAAACTCCGGAATGTTGGCACAAAGCCAACACTTAGAGATGTCTGCATCTCCGAGCTTGTCTGCACTTCTTGATTTCTCTCACATAACTTGAAAATAACTTAAACAAATCGGATTTCTATTGCGTTCTGATTAATTAAATTTCGACTCCAATTTTGTGAATGGAAACTAAACTGGTTATGTTTAGCACGTAGGTAGGTATATTATATGCTAAATTAACATCTAACAGTATATGTAACGGTACTAAAATACTGCAAAATACAGCGCTTAATTACGCACGAGGTCAAGGCCGCTCGGTCTGCGACTATAACCTTAACGCCCAGTGCGCAAACCCGCCAGTCTTCTTACACAAAAACTCGCATCGAGAAATCTCGGAGCCGTATTAAGGGATTTAGTTGTCGGCGTGGTTATTAGCGATAATTTTCTTATACAGTGTTTGTACAGCTTAAAAACAGAAACACATGATTCAGAACATGCGCATTGGCGGCGCCGCGAGTCAATATCCTCCCCCCCAGCGCCGCCGCCATCGCGATCCTACCGCGGAGCCGGCGTGCGTGGGTGGATAACTCCTTATTACAATCTTTTGTGAATACACGTTTCTGTTGACAAGTTACTTTTATGGAAACATGGTAAAACTGGTGTAAGTATGCTGTTTTGCCTAGTTCGTTGCGATTTTTATGGAAATGAACTTTTTGCAGTATTATATGGTTCGCAGGAAGTGAATTACGTAATTTTATTTAGATTTTATAGTTTAGAACAAGCTATCAAAATTTACATAACATAATAGCATTTCCTTATAAGGGTGATACATTTGGTGTTTTCATGTACATTATCGATAAAATTTTCAATAGGTTTTATTCTTTCGGGCGCTTCGTACAAAAATAGTATTAAAAGCGTTCTCACACTTAAAGCTGTCAAATTTATAATATCAGATGTTTTTTTTCTGAAACCCTAAAAAGCCTACCTTCAGGTTGTACCGCTTCACTTTGAAGCGGCTGTTAGTTGTGAGTTCGTCCGCTAGAGCGTCGGAGATGTGGGCCCAGCTGGCTCGAGCGGTCGAGCCAGTGAGTTTGACAGTACCCCGCTCACGTCGCTAGCGCCGGCCGGCGACCGGCGCAATCCTCACGTGCAACAATACCATCATTCAGTTTTTAACCTCCGCGACACACAACAACTTTGGAACAGCGAAAGTTTTGACAGTGAATGAAAGACCTGTTAGTCTGTGTTTAGTTTTTAATAAATAGTCCGATTTTAACGTCGTGTGTAATGTTATAGTCGTATTGTGTATGAGAGAACCGTTCTGTGGTATTTTTGTTACGTTTCAATTCGAGTTTTGGACCACTGTGCACAGGATCGGGGTGGCTTTTAACTAGGATAAAGTGAGTAACAGACACGTAAATTATTCTCAGAAGATTTCCTATTAGTTTTTAGTTCGGCTATCCCTTACCCACAATATTTTTATTTTACAATACCTAGTCTACGTAATGTAGAATGCTTTTCACCTTACTTTGTTGAAACACATTGTTCCTGACGGCTACATTTTATAGCCTAGACTCGTATAAATAGAATGTAATCGAGCTTGTAACTTGTACGGCTAAGCAACAATGTAGGTCTGTTTCAGAAGTAGTTATATTATAGAAGTGTTTACATTTAAACAGGTGGAATACCTTTTACATCATTACATTGTACAGACTTTAAATGACATGTTTTAACAAAATTTATTTTTAAGGCTTTTTTATTTCTTACCGGTATGCACAAATACCAGTAAATTCCAATATTTACCGTCCGTCTCTCAATTTACCGATAGCTTATGAGTTTGATCAATCTTTAATTTTTACTATGTAGTTTGCATTATAATGTACCGTTACACCGTATTGTTCAATGTACCTGTTTCTTTTCTTCTTAGTCATGTATTTTAGTTAAAATTCTCACATAAACTTAACTCCGAACCGGACATCATCATTTTATGGGCTGATTTTTCAATAGTCACTTTTATCTGAAGAATAAAAGTAGCGATGTGACATACCTATTTTCTTTAGATAAGCTGTCAATTTTATTCCTCAGATAAAAGTTATCTGACCATCGAATAATCTGCCCTAATTTAATTAAACGAATTATTTGCCTTATATTTTAAATAAAATAATTGTAGGAGATGCAAGTAGTTGTTCCGGATCTGGGTATTTGAGAATGTGAATTTCTATGTTTATAAACGCACACATGAGAAATTCATAGTGTGAGTAACCGCTTTAAAAAAAACAATTACCAAGAACATTGCAAAAAAAATAAAAACAATTTAAATAAAGAATACATTCAGCCTACAACGCCGCCATAATATAGAATGCAGGTCCGTGCTCAAACTTCCATTACACAAACCTTCTTACCATCTTAGGGGGTCAAAAGCGCCCCCTCGCGTCCTTTGACCTGCTAAATCCTCTTACACTTCCCGTTTACTATCCCATGCTCATTGGAGCGTGATCCTTTGATCACAAAGGGACTTTAAAAACGACTCTTATTGAGTTAAATAAAAACATCAACATGGACACGGTATAAATATAAAGGACCTTCCCGAAGGTCGGGATTGTCATATATGTGTATGAAAATGTCTGAAGGCTCTGCCATGTTAGGTATATTCTGTTTACATAACGTTGAATTTAAAAAGAAAAATATACACAATTAAGTGCTTAAAAAACTAGAAACTGCACGGTTTCTATTCATAATCTAACCAAAACACGATAAGTTAAACGTTGTGCATGCGTTAAATCTCAAGGCTAATCAATTATTAACGGTACTGCATGCATACCTACACATACGAAGCAGATCCTGCCAAATCTTACCGTAGAACTCATGTCAGTTTTCAAAGAAAGGTGTGGAAGAAAACTAATTCAAAATCTGCGCCAAAAATAGCGGAACAAATCGCACTGTATGAGCTTTGCTCGGCAAATCCGGATCTTTATTAGGTGGGATTTTCCGTATTATTGCTGTTGCGGGGTTAACAGAAGTTGCAGTGTATACAGGTGTTAAAGTAACACTTTTATTGCTGCTTTATGTGTGTTGCTTTGTTACACCCATGTTATGTAATCTGTGGGATGTTACTGGGAAGCTTGTTCATTTTTCTGAAATGCATTTGGCCGACCTTTCACCGTCAAAAGTTCATTTGAATTGTCAATTAAAACAACAATCGAGAATTTGTGAATGGGCAGTTTGGAATGCGGAATCACCACCCACAATAAACGCAACTAACGAGTGTACTTGACGAAGATCAAAATCCTTTTTGCCCAGTTCACGTTGAAACCTCAACGAATTCTAAAACGGTCAATATTCCACAAGCAATCTTCTTCGATTTAAAAATAAATATCCAAGCATAACTGCGTGTTCCCATAACGTTAAATTATAACTGTTATTTTAGAGTTTCCGTCTGTCTATCTACCGACTCATCGTTTGATGGCGATTTTAGGTCAAAATATCAACCGACAGGTTAGAAAAACAACGTCAAAATTTGACGAAGGACTTAAGGGAAAACGTTGTTTAATATGGAGTCCTTTCTTAGAACTTCAACAGTCATTAACGGTATTTATTTCCCAGAAGTAAGACTGTTAAGACACAGGCCCCCATTGTGAATTTATAGATGAATGCAAAACTTACTCCGGCGTCGTTTGATATTCATTTCGCAATTTCACTTTTGAATTTCTTGAACTAGTTACGTGATGCTACTTAATTATGAGCTGATTGGTCGGTTTAATTATTTAAATCTCAGTTTTTTTTATTTTATTTTTCTAGCTGCTATTTTTTGCGCGTGAGGTTCGCCATTTAATGAATATCTATATCGATTTTGTTAGTCTGTGGGTTCTTAATCCATTTTTTGTGTTTGTAGTTAAGTGTCTTTATTTCTCGTTTAAGAATGTGACTATCCTCTAGTTACTAGCATACAGGTGTTAGTAATAATTATTATTTTATTTTTTCTTTAATGAGATGGTGCCATAAAGATTCTTTTCTGTATTTTTTTCTTTCTCAAAACCTCGATTCAAAGTAAAGGATGCTCAAAGAATTTCTCTCTAATGGACAGACATTTATTTTGCAATTATTCAAAACAGTAACCGTCAGCTGTGACGAATGCTTTTTGATGCTCGACGTCGACATTATTCTAACTACAGAATAAATATTCAGTTTGTCTGATATTATGTAGATGACTTCAGAGAAGCAGCGAAATGGATAACAGATAGAGAGTATATTCTTGCATACAAGTTCTATAATGTATGCTGTTGATATACTAATTATTTATTTACATTTCGGAAGCATTATGATGATGAATTGGACTCAAATTATTAATTTCTTACTTACCTAAATAAAATGGGTTCATTGATAAACCTCAATTAATTCAATGAAAACTTATGCCCAAAAAATATTAACACATTTTGAATGGCATCGAAGCATCTTTTAAAAAATGTACTTCCTAAAACATTTCCAGTATGAAAACAGAAACCTAACAGAAAAAGCTCTTAATAGGCTTGCAGCAAAATAGAATACCAATAAGCTTCTCAGATCACAGGAAACGTATACTGAAGTCTAACAACCAGTCGGCTATTACCGGCGCCAAGAAAACTCTAAGCGGCTTAACTGCAACGACAAACAACTTCGTCACTTAATATAATAGGAAAATTTCAGTCTCAAACTTCTACAAAAATATCCGATAAAGACATTCGCGATTCCAACAAATAGATACGGAGATACGGTGGAGTACGGAGTCAGTCCTGTGAAAGCCACTTTCGAACGATGTGCATAAATTTAGGCACTTAAAACTTATGCGGCCGACAACTACTAAGTTCTAAAAGTTCGAAGAATACACATACATAAAGCTTTTTAAAGTTTTAACCACGGTCTTCGCTGGCGGCTTTTGTTGAACTACAAACTGTTACTGTGAAAGGCGAAACATTGTTTTATAGAGGAAGTATGTAATACAATATCACGCCTATATTTCCCGATGGACAGACAGACAGAAGTAAATAGCAAGATGGAATAAATTTATTGTACACCAATGGCAAAAGTTTGGTTTATGAAGAGTCGAAAGAGCTGGCCTATTTCTTGGTGAAGAGGTGCCAGCGTTTTGTTTGGGCTCTTTTCCCTTTAACAACGTTGTCCTGTGGATGAATTTTTTGACACCCTGTAATCTTATTTATTTTCGTATTTGAATAATCATACATAGCTCTTTTACCAAATTTCTTTTTCAGTGATTACAATAGGAAAGTAGTACGCATATTTCACCGTTTATGATTAAGTCTTTTATCACATTCAGTCTATTGCCCTCTACCGGACAAAGCCCGGTGTCTGCATCTACGAGTATTCGTAGATGCAGACACCGGGCTTTGCAAAAAAAATCCATAAAGAAAAAGATAAAAAAACACTCAACTTGCGATCGAAAAAAGGCTTAAACAGTAAGCAGAAGCGCTTATGACCACTGTACCAAAAAAGGAGTATATTATTTTATCTGAACCTTAAATTTAACGTGAAAAGCCACTTGAAGCAGCACGTGTGGGGAATCAAAGCTATTGGAATTCCGATGCTCCCTGTTGTTACATTTTCAATTGAATAAAGTCGGACTACCGTTCAGAACGTTATCGGTGCTTACTTTGAAGATATTGGTTGCTATCTAAAGTTAGTTTGATACCACAAATAGTCACGTAACAACAGCAATTCGTCATAGTTTTAATGGCCCTTATTTCTACAGACATTGCAAAGTATTCCTGCTTGGACTGACTCACTCAATTGGGAAAACCATAGATGTCTCATAGACTCATATGACCTTAACTGTAGTTTCGATGCTAGACAGTGCTGCTCACAAGGCTGTATCCGTAGAGAATGGCACTGCAGATAATACGGGTCGAGGGCAGGAAGATTATGATGAAATATCCTTCTTGAATACCTTTTCCCATTTTTTTGCTGTTAAGGTATTCTTCTCACTTGTGAAGTCTGTCACGACAGCGGCCATAAATACTCAATTTGCGAACATCAAACTTATAATATATGCGAGCTTAGGGACCTGACCGTCTTCCATATTCCTCCCCTAACCGGCAGTGTTATGAAAAACCTATAAGTTACTACTAGACTTTTAGCTTTTCTCTGGAGTATGGAAAAGTAATACTCGTTTTTTCTCATTGTTTTTCGCTTTTACCTTGAGGTTTATACCGTTTTTGGAGATTCTTCTTTATGCATTCATCTTTGGACTGACAAGATTAGCTGCTGTATATTTTAACACTGGTCAGCAGGTTCGCCTGCGTTTAAATCGAAAGTTATCTCATTGGAACGAAATACCGGAATAATCAGTATCCAATGTGTTATACCAGTCCTGTCTCTGAGGCAAATCAAGATCATCAAGAGCCGTTCAGCTATTGTGACGTAATTCACAACAAACATCCATCCATCCAAACTATAGCATATAGGATGTTAATAAGAATTATTATTGAATTTACAAAAATAATAAAGAAATATCGATATTCACCCAAACCGTCAAAGACGTGTTTCATAAGAAATAAAACCTATTAAAACATTTTCTATATTTCAAAACGCGTTAAAATACTCATCAATGTTACTTTGTAAAGGAAAATCGAGAGTCATGCTTTTCTTGCACATCGCAACAACATGTCATTACTTTTTAATTACCTCTAATTAGTAATATGCCTTTACTGCAAGTAATAAATATTTATAATATGCGATTTAAATTTTATAGCAAAACTTATTAGAAAATTCATGACTACATGCATATTTTCCTTACGATCATAATTATAAGATTATCATAATTGCATGGATAGTAAAACTTGTTTATAATTTATTTAAACAAAAAAATAAACTTCATTAATAAAAATTAACTGTTATATAATAATGCCAGTTTTTAATTAAGTATACTTATATTAGAAACTATTATAAATTTATAACCCATAGAGAGAACTTGTGTATCACGCTATTGTGCTATTAATTAAACATATTGACTATAGAAAAATCTACTGTAGAGAAAATACGTAGGTAAAGAAGAATGGGCAGAAATGTATGGACCCCGTCCCTTTCCTTGTAACACTCCCATCCATAGATCAAATGAAAGTACGTGAAAAGTGTATCATTTCATTGTATGACAGCAAACCTGTAAGCTATGGGAAAAAAATATTGAGACTTTTATGTCAAAAGTTGAATTTCGATTTTCAGAAGAAAACATTGCTCTTAGCTTTTTCTCATGATAATATGTATACAGATCATGAAAAAGAGTAACATTGTTGACACAGCGGCACCCACTTCTGACTTTTTAAAAGAAAATCATAGTACTTAGTAGTGATAATTTTATGAAAATAATGAATTTAAACTAGTTTGGGGCTTTAAAGGCTCAATCCCCTACCACAGCCCCTACTTAGAAGAACATGGCTATAATACCGTCACATGCCGCCACAACCAAAACGTTAGGTACTCAACTAACTAACGAGGTAGCAAAGGAGTCAAAAAAATCACCAATGTACTTAATAGATGGTCGTTGAAGTCATTTGTTGGTTTCCTTCATAAGTGTCCGAAGTGCTAACAGTGTCTGAATAGCTTTTTGTCAAGGTAATGATGCGTACCAGCGCCAACGCTTGTACCCACTCATCATTACCATGTAAACATCTGTGAACATCGCCGTGTGGAGACACGTTCATATAGAGTATATGGAAATATGTGGCACGACTACAATATTGCCGCGATTCACTCGATTGTGCAGATAGCGCCTTATTCTTTTTCAAAAACGCTATTATTAAATATTACAACTGACATTTTCGAATTCAATGTGTTCCATTACAAACTCTGTGAGTCCCGGCCGAGCTTCCATATACATATTCTCGTAATAAACACTATGACGAATTCTCGAAGACTCGAAGTAAAGATCGCGAACACGTAACACATAGTTGACGCCTGTCTTCTACTTTCTTAGTCGACAAACCCAATCGTTAAGGCACAGAATCGCGGACGAGCTGAAGGTAGTCCGATAAATTGATTAAAGAAAGTTTTTTTTGCATATCATGTGACATTTGTCATGCTGACATCATCATGATTTGTTATCATGTTCCTTTTTTTTGTGTGTACCGGCTCTCAAATAAACACTTTTCTTTATTTGATAACGGCAAACTCTACCATTGGGCTCATTGGTTAAATCAAGAAGCGCCCCCCCTACTGGCATTTTTTTTTAATACAGTAACGTCAACGATGCATTAGCACACTGTATTGAGTATGGATTATTATAATTTAAGACCTACACGACTTCTGCCTAACATTATGTCTCGTTGGTATTTTGACATAAAAGTTTCAATAACTTTTTTCTCCCATGGTTTACAGGTTTGCTGTCATACAATGAAATGATACACTTTTCAAGTGCTTTCATTTGATATATGGATGGAAGTGTTACAAGGGGTGGGACGTTTTGTCCATCCTTCTTTCTCTGAACTATAAATAGGAATACAAACAAGTTCAAATAATATTTGCGTCTTACCAAGCAAGCATAATACCTCAGAAATAGGATCAAGCACAAATATAATGTATTCGTTTATTGTGAAACTCAATAAATCTCTGTTAAATATACAAAAGCGAACGACAAAAGATGTTGGGCCGACTGTCGACCTGTCAGAAGCACTGCGGCCGAAGCAATGCTTTACGATTCTACGACAAAACAGAAATCCAAGGCTTCCAAATGAATTCGAAAATTTTGAATTTTAAAATGGAATGTTTTGTTTTTCTTAATTTGCAATACTTTAATTTAATAGACAGTCAAGATTTTTGTTAAGAAAAGAAGCATTAGGGAATTTATACTGTTTTGTGTATAACTCTTCATCTTAGGCAGGTGCACTGACGTACAATTTTTTACCGCGTACTAGAGTATCTCATCAATAGTCGACATATTTCTAATAACTAATAATACATATTATACGTAAATAACATTTAGATTCTTAGATTCAATCCAACTCAAAATTATCAATATTTTTAGACAATTCTCATTTCTTTTTGTTTCAAATCCTAAACGGCTCTGTCTCAAATAATATAATTTACGTCCAACACGCACTTGGCGAACCGACCCAAACAGTTGCTTACATTACGTCTCTTTGAATACATCACGAAACTTATTCCATCGACTCTTTAATGTACAATTCCAATTCTATTTTATCTTTCCCACGTTTCCTTTCGTAAGGAATGCTAATTCTGTGTTATATAAAAGCGTCTGGCCAAATCTGTGCCGTCTTTTGCGAAAGAATAAAACACTGATACAGGTACGGTGTATGCTTAGGTAAATCTGCTGTTTTCTAAGAGTTTCTTTCGGGAATACGACGGGTAATAATCCTCTTTGTATAGGCTGAAAGGCTTTGTTATTTTCGTATTAGGCCTGGGTTAGAGAGGGAAGATTGAGCGGATCCTGAGGTGAGCGCGACATTTCATACACCGGCGGCGGCGCCGCCGTTTGCATCAGTCATGTGACTCCAAGCGGAAAAGGACTGAGTAACCTAGCAAGCGAGCGATCGTCTATTGTTTTTTTATCCTGTGGAAACATGTTTAGCCTCTAGTGCTCTGTAACAAATCCCGATGCACTGTAGCCAAAAGCACCGCGCCCGCTTCCGCGTCCGCCTGCCGCCCTCTTCACAGCACGGTCACCCTAAACGAGGCCTAGTGTTAGGTATATTTGAGCCTAACTGAATGCGGATCGCTGAAATCTGCCTCTGACAGCTATCCGCTCCGCTTGATATCTGAGTGACGTCGGATTTTGAAATGTTTTCGATATGGCTTTGTAGTTTCAATAGATCAATAGTCGAGCACGTTTGTTTTATTTGTATGCACCAGAACAGAATAGAATATTGTAAAGAGGAATTTTCGTATGCCTTTACCTATGTTTATGTACAGCCTATCCCAATCTGTCAATTTTTGCCAATCGAACATTAACCTTCCACTATTGAGATAAGGTTGAAAACCTGTTAAAGAAATTTAACAGATTGAGGTAGGTCGATATGCTGGCGTCTGTACATGTACATAGAAATATGTACGTTAATTCTTATTTGCCCACATTCGCATGTTGTCATCACAACAAGTTGCAAAATGTACGATGAAACATTGAAACTAAACGCAACTAAACTCATTTTTGCATCGTTTTTACCCATGTAACACAACTCCTCTTAAGATCACGCCCTACCATTTTCAAGTACAATAATTAATATTTTAATATAAAATGAACAGGCACTCCACCCACACCTCTCTAGCCCCTTACCGTTCCCTTGTGAATTTGAAAAAACCTTAAGCAAACCAAAACGGGGAACATTTTCCTGATACGAAGCCTCAAGCAATCAAATGTCAAGAATAAAGGAGGAAAAAATTAAATATTCGTGATCATAGGACTGTTTAAGTAAAGCCGTCCTTTGTTGCTTTGTTGATACCGACTTTTACAGTCTCCAGCTGCAGCTAGTTTGATTCTCATTGTTTTGTTGTTCAAGAACTGGAATTTACATTGTATCATCCGGATTTACTTTCTTTCTTGTTTCTTCGAAATAAAACCGATTTTCATGAAACAGTTTGCATTTACAATAAATAACTGTCGTAAAAAATATTATTATACGACCATTCCAATGCATTTGTGTGTATCTAAATGCTCCAATTTACATGTCATGCTATCCACATAGCGGTAATTTCAACGTTTTGAATTTTAAATTCGAGGTGGAGAATTCGCAAAAAACAACAACACTATTAAATTATGCTATAGATAACCTGAGAGGTCGAGATTCCTGAATAATTTACATATGATTTGGCTTTTATTCGAAGAAAGAGAAATACGTAACATCTGTGAAAACTCGTTTGACATGACTCCGGACGGAAGAGATTTGATAAACGAGATTAATAAATGAGATTTTGTATATTTTATGTCATGCCACACGTCTAATGCCCAATCCGCTGTTCGTCGAACGGTACTTCATACGTAAAACGACGTGTCAAAAAGAAGCATGACACATAAAAAATCACTTAAAATTAATTAACTAATACTTCCGGGTTTCTTTAAGCAAGTTTTTTCAATAAATATTTACTCATTTTTTCATCAAAGATTCTGAATCACGATCCGTCGATCGACATTAGAGTCGCCGCAAAAATAAAAATAACATTTCTTAGAAAAGTAAATACGAACGGCGATTGGTCGTGGGAAACCTCCGCCATCAAATTTTTTTCGTGTCTTATTCCGACACGTAGTCCCTTGCTAATGGGTAATCCTACTCTTTTCGTAAGTAAACTGAGTAAGAAATTACACACGAGTAAGGAAAAAGATGGAAGAAAGACGAAATGAGGGTGAATGGTCGTCGGCAGGTTTAAAAATGGAACATATTATAGGGTGCGGTGAAACATCTGAGCAAAATAGTATTTTTAGATCAGGATTTTTTTTAATCCTGTCTTCAAATATGTAGAATGTGCACCAAAATCACTGTCAGTATCAACCACTATAAATATCACGCAACCTAGAAAACTTCAACTTCCAGTCATTACCTACTTCAAATAAATGTGTAGTACCCAAGACATAACTTTCTCCCAAAAATCTTTCTTGAAGGAATCTTTTGTTAAATTCTAAAATTTTCTACATAATTAGCTCCTTCTCATGTACACGTTCGTTGTTTGTAAATTCTACAAGTTCCGAAGTACTTTTGACTGCAAAGTTGTGAAATATGTCGTGCCAGGGTGTATCAAGCCCGGGGGAGGTGCCCGGCCCGGGCTGGCACGACTCTGATTCAATAACCCTTCGTATACTGAACGAGAATATACGAACAATTTGAGTTTGAACGTGACCCGTTGGGACCTAAATAAATATTTCTGATTTTGTTTTTTTTTTCTGATGTTGGTATGATTTACTCGTGGTTCTATGATGGGTTTATTTCGGTGCACATTTTGTGTCTCAATTTATTTTGTCAATTGATTATGCACTTATGTTCTTTGTGGTATGTATGTCACCATATACAAAGTTACATTAATTAGAAAAAACCTAAAACCTAAAGTAACTGCACGAATTACTTCTTTTAGCGTTGTGTGCATAATCATCAAATGAGTCCCCCCACCCACTACTGTCAGACTTGTATTGACTAAAATCCACGGTGTCTTTCAATAGCCCTTTACGTTCCGGGGTCACGGTATTCGTCATCCCGCGACCCCGGCAGGCTTTGGCTCTCTAAAGGCCCCGTCATTGTCTAACACTCTTTGAGCCTTGCGTGGAGAACAACACACCTTCGACATAACTGCACTAATTATTAAATTCAAATGAATCTACTTCAAGTATCTGTAAATAGTTACAAAAAAAATAGAAAAACTTACCCATTACGATTGCGAAGTTGCTCTATAATTGAATTTGACCTCATTCTTCAGACTTTTTAACCTTCCTAAAAGTCGTATAAAGAAAGCAGAACAGCAACTTACGTTCAAATGTTACTGAAAAGAATATGGCAACACAAAAGAAAACAAAATAATAACGAACTGAAATCTAGAACAGTTACCTTCTTCCAGGTAATTTTCATAAATAACCAACAAACAAACAAACGTAATACTAAAATAACCAGTGGAATCGTTATACTTACTGTATATTACACTGTAATTTAAACTTAAGTGCACAACAGCGGTGTTTGTCTGTTTTACGTAATACCCGACAATTAGGTAAAGCTTAACAAGGTATAAACGACTACGATAGCGCAATTATGTGAACTACCGACCACCTGATAATTTTGTGACTTACAAACGAGGGCGTGCTTATGTTAGTGTTTTATACGTTATAGTATACAGTTTAACAAAGGGTATTAAGAGCCTGTGAGTCATAGTCATAATGTAGATCAACACGCTGGTGAAGACCAAGCCTTTGTTTTGGGTGTAATAATCATCAAATAAGTGTAATCAGTTTCTTCTACTCTTATAGTAGAAGAAACTGTCAGACTTTTACTGACTGCCTAGACAGACAGTCTTGCTACTCGACAATCGTTAACTAATGCGAATTGATTGATTGGTAAACAACACCTAATCAAACCGCTTGTCAAATTCATATAGTTAGACAACATCATCATCATCAGATATGATGTTCCCAGTACTAAAGACTGGGTCATAATTCACCATGCTGGCCCAGTTTGAGTTGAAAGACGTCACTATGTCTTCGAATTTTTGGTCTTAGGATACGCCGATTTCGTCGCTGTTTTTTTTTCACCGTTTTGAGAGCTTCACTGTTTGACAACAGATTCAATTCAATAGCTTTCAGAAACCAGGGTAAGAATCTTCAAATAACAAGCAACTCAAGTCACTTGGTATAGCTGTAATCATGCTGAGTAGCAGAAAGAAATAGTCACACTTTTAGAGACATGGTAGACCATGAAACTGAAACTTTCTTCGTGGCTCTGAAATAGTAGATAATCATTAAATTTTGTTCGAGTAGATAAATTAAGATAATTATACAGTGTGTAACGTTAATAGCGCACATCCTATCGTGGGGTAACTCAGCCCATGTTACTGAACAATGTTTGTTCTAAGACTTTTGAAAATTCGCAAAAACAAAGAAATGATTTTTCATACTGATAGGCCTGATCAATTTCTCATTTTGTATGAAAAAGATTTTTTTTTTGCGAATTTCCAAATGTCTTAGAACAAACATTGTTCAGTAACATGGGCTGAGTTACCCCACGAGAGGTTGTGCGCTATTAACGTTACACATTGTATATAGCATTCGTGAACTGAATATTGTTTAAGACACACTCTTTTAAAAATGCTGTTGACTGATATTAAATAGGTTCGTTGTTACTCTTTCTCTTCATATTTTTATGACGTTATTTACTTGTGTTCTCTTATTCTAATATTTCTTATGCAAGCCTATTTCAAACCAAAGAATTTTAAGTAAAAGCTTTTTCTTTTTTTTTGCTCCCGTTTGAAATGGCATACAATTTGCAAGCACAAAGCCTTTGCAGACTTTCAGTTATAAGGCGATCGACTTTTGTCTATTCGCAAGTTTCATCTTCTCTTATTTTCTTATCCATCTAGAATATATTCCCTCAAGAATTCTATCTGAAGCAATAAACCTCTTAATATCAAAAATTCACAACACTTTTACATGCATCGGAACGTGGAGATTCCCGTCTCTCTAAAGAATTTACAATGTTTCTCAAATCTCAGCAGTTAGGCTCATGTTTACGATAGATTTTACATCCAAAACTGTTTCGACGATAGTTAAAATTTTATAGTCTTGAACATTACATAGTAATATTTGGAAAGCGCTTTAAAGCCTCTTTGTGTTTGAACTATAAAGAGCTGTTTATGTAGTAAAGGTGAAATACCTTAACTATTTTGAACACTCCCGAGGTTTGAGCTTAAATACGAAAGTGTTTTTATTTCAAAAACTTCAAAATTCCAGACATAAGGATTACAGACGTCGTTGGGTCTTTAGAAAATTTTAAAATTCATGACAACACCTGATCCGCATACAAATTAGCTCCCTATTGAGTTTTACCGAAGATCCTGTTTACAAATACATTTCAACTGTATTTCTATAGAATTTTGATCATTTTCCTTTTAACTATTCTGAGTGCTTTAGCAAAGTCCAATAAAAATGTTAATTTCAGAATAATTAAGAGGAGACTAATTACGGAGACGCTTTTATTTATTTTGAGACTGAGATCTTTTGTTTGGTCCCACTCTATTTATTTTAGATGTAGGTAGGTACTTGTTCGTCATCCTATTGCTTTCATCCCTGTTTATTCGTATCGACGCAGCATCCATAACCTTTAGAGTTTAGCAACCTATATTATCTTACATTACACAGCCCACCTGTACAAACATTTGGTCCACCTCCTATCCAATAAGTAACTGTTCTTATTGTAAAATTCAATAAAGGCGACAGACCTGAGATCACTATCTGTGTTCAAACACACGCCAACATTCTCGCACGTGGAATTCGGCGCCTACCAAACCACCAATACGGCCATATTATTTTAAACGTAGACACGATCTCACCAAGTTCTCGCCTCAAGGAATTTGTCTCCGTCCAAACGGGAGGAAATGACTCACTTTAGTGTCACCGCTACAAGATAACAAAGTCTATAATTAGGTCTACGATAATAAAGGCTCAAAGCTCTTACATCGGGATGAGTGAGTAATGAACTTGACAGTGGTGTTATTATTGCTGGATGGAGGTGGGCGATGCATTCCACTGGTGCCGCCGCTGCTATAAATACCTATCACGAAGACAGGGTTGCCTGTAGAAAAATGGGACGAACGTGGTTGTGAGTTTTAGTTTGCGACGCGCTCTCGTTGGAAAGTTCGCTTGTTAGTCAAAATTCAGTTTTCAAAATTGTTGTTTCGGATTTGTATAGATAATACACAAAACACGTTGTCAAAGTGAGAGCGTTGTATCAATGTTATCAGAACAACCTCTTATAATTTTACGACACCCATTACACCCGAACATTAATAAAAAGGTCACAGTACAATCGCAAAAAACACA
The DNA here is from genome assembly GCA_028554685.1 of Agrotis ipsilon. Lineage (NCBI taxonomy): Eukaryota > Metazoa > Arthropoda > Insecta > Lepidoptera > Noctuidae > Agrotis > Agrotis ipsilon. Next base: position 12,594,419 of record CM052965.1, read on the forward strand.
ATCTTTTTTACTTTTATGTTTTACACTTAAAAAAATAAAACACCGATCAATCTGGGTGGGCACCGCACCTGGCAACCCTCGGGGCGACCCACTTCGCGTCCCCCGCGTGCCGCCCCCGCACCCCGCCGTCGTCTGGCCCCAACTTAAGAACAACATCCATCCTTATCGAAATGTGTCGATAAAAAATATATGACGGGACCCTTGCTCGCCTCACCAAATAGGTTACGGTGTCGCAAAGAGCTTAATCCGTTGCGGCAAAAAGTTTTTGAGCTCCGTTAAGTAATTGGATTATGGAAAAAAAATTAAGACCTTTCAAAAGACATTTCGGGTGGATGAAATGCCAGTGATTCCAGCCCTAAGACGTAGTTCTCTGACATTTCTTTTATTCAGGTTAAAAGCGCTCTAAATAAGGCACCCACGTAGGAAGATACTCTGGTACAGTCGAGTTCAATAATATGTTGGCATTGCCAATGATTCAAAATATTGTGAGCGTTGATAAGCTCAATAAATTCTACGAATCTATCGATCAAAAATATGTCTTCATATGAAGGTTCAATAATATATAATTTGCATTAGACAATAATATGTGATCACCTTTTTAAAATATATCTATACTGTATTAGCTTTAATAATATCTGAGCAGGGTAAGCTTCATAATTATCTCTACATGCATAGGAATGTATATTATTTGCTAGAATAAATAAGATCCAGTTTACATTGTTATAGAAATAAAAGTATTTCAATTGTTTTCCGCGCAAATGCTTTTTAGGTCTTTTGAAATGAGTATTTCAGTGCCATAGTATATTTTTTATGAATGACATTTGCGTCAGTTATTTATTTTTAATAACGTCACTTGATGCAAAACTAGCCAGTGATACCTAAATAATGTTGCGAACTCCTTGACCACGCAATTTTAATATTGCTAGTAAAACCATCTTTATGACGTTGTAACAAGGTTGAATTTTAATTATATTTACTTGTTTAGATATTACTGTATTCATGTGAGCTTACATAATTGTGAATCTTACACTGTTCAGATAATTATGATCATAAAGTTGTTCATATAAAAATGTCAGTTTGGCTGGTAATATGATATTGAGAAAAAGTGGTCACATATTAATGAATTTGAATCTTGATCACAATTTATTGATGATTGTGGTTGTCACAATATTCTGAAATATTTTGATGTTCATATATTTTTGAACTCTAGACGTGCCAAGATGTTAATGAACGCGACTGTACTTATATGGAACATAATATTCAAAAGATTCACATAAACCATGTTTGTTTTGAGCAGCTATTTTGATGGGAGCATAAACTTGTGAGATGCGGAGATACCATTACGGAACAGGTTATAAACGCCACATAAAGAGCATCTACATTATTTTCTCAATGTTATTTTTAATGGACCATGACTACAATGCTTTTATGAATTAAATTATTAAACTTGGCACTAGTTAAGTGGCCTTAAAAATAAAGACTGGCGAGCTCTTTGAATATTCATAAGGCTCTGAAATGGCCGAATGTTGTATTTTTCTCTTTTCTCTAAAACTTTTTTGTTGGCTATCTACTGAGTCTTTCTTAACACTTGACCTAGCCATTATCTTCTGTGAGTGTAAAATTGCAGAAAAGTGTTACCATTGCAATTTATTTTTTAAAATTTTTGACATCGTTTTTGGTCCATGTTCTTCCAAAATCTATGATATCCATTCTACCACATCTTTGAAAGCTTTCTTTTAAAATGTTTTTTTCTATTGAAAACATGTTTATAGCACATTAATTTCCTGAACTTAAAGGTTACATAGATAGCAGGCAATAAAAATAAAAGGTGACATCTAAAATTATTGGAATATTACCAAGAAATATCTTCGTACTTGCATCATATCTTGAACAAACAATAGCATTCCTTTTTATTGTATTGTAAGCATAATATTATCTTTAGAAAACAAATCCAAGTAAACAGGTGATAAAATTGGAAGTACACAATAATTGCATTATGATGGTAAACATAACTTATCAGTTGCACCAACACCTTGCATTACTTTACAACCAGTTTAAACAGACTCGTGGCAAAATATAGAACTAAAACAAACTGTACTGAGTTTGACAGTCTGTTGGTTTTTGGCTTCACAAGCTGCGCCACCAAGATATGTCAAGATATGCTGGACAAACTGATAAAGTTCTCGGCTGTTTTGTTAGGATTGCAAGGTGGTGGCAGTTTGGAGAAGTGCGATAACAATAGTTGAGTAATACAAATTGGTAATAGGAATAAGATAGTTTTATGTGGACTTGATAATATTTTGAATTAAACGACTCCCTATCTGACCGAAAACCAGTAACTGGGTAATAGATGCATCTTGGTAAAACTGGTTTTCAGACTTTCCAGCTGCGTCTAACAGTAACTACGATCACAGAAAGATCTACTTATATCACCCATCACCGATGTCAATAAAATAATGACAGTTTTTTCTATGCCCTTAAGATTGCGAGGGACCTCGTCAGCATAGACAATCTTGATCAATTGTACCTGAATAATAAATAAATAATAATATAGAAACTGTTTTACGCTTCCCATGATTTCATCCCAGCAATAAATTGAAACTAGGGGTCATGTCGCTTTCTCTTTCAAACTAATTTCATGCCTCATGATGGGGAAAAAGGACCGTTTTGATAAAATATGTGACTGCCATTAATTTATCCTTTTTATTTATATTCCTATTTATTAGTTGGTATTTTACCTATTTTTTCTAAGAATGGTTTCCCACGACAAAGGGGAGTCTCCTCACATCACACTTTTCACTTAATTTTGGCTTAACGCAGAGAACCACCTTTTTTTTTAATTAGAACTTCAACGACATTTAATTAATCCAAATCATAATGAAAAGCAAACATTAAAGTCACTTAGTTCCGTTTTTCTAACAAAAATGACGCATTTATAACCCTCACGGACACGGTAGGGTTACCGCAAAAACTTTTGATGTTCAACCTCTGCGCAAAATTAAACCAGTTTTTGTGCCACTAACATCAGATAGTTTCGTAGTTGGAGGGTTAACAAAAGAACCTTTTTATAACCATTTTCCAGTCGACATAATATCACGCTTATGTTCTTTGGAAAGATATGTTGTACCTGCTGATAGAAACGCGGCATATAGGTACCGGTTTTGTGAAAATAAGTGAATTCGTTTTTCAATGACTTTAGCTTTAAGCCTTATTCTGCTTTTGTTATGAAATTCTATTGAAACTGTTTCGTTACATTTTATCATTTTGGTAACGTTTTAATTAAAAAAGTTTGACTAAATGTCTAGTTACTCTTGTTCCTCAATGACAGGGTCCCGTTTGACTCTGGCTAACCTAAAACAAGCACTGTTTCGTGTATTTACAAAAAAAAAATCCCATCTTTTTCAACTTGAAAATAAATTCAACCCTTCTTGAATATACAAAGCGTGTTAACCATCAAGGAAATACAGCAATGTCCTTGTAACGGAATACCCAAATAGAATAGGCATTCGTACGCGTTCAGTAAAAGGCCCACACTCATGCTACCTCCATTATATCTGCTACACTAAGGGATGGGACACGCTAGAAAGTAAATTTTCTATCCCTCGGCAATCTTAATGCCATTGTATAACATTTACGAAAGGTATTAACAGTCGTCACGTGTGTAATCCCCTTTCTCAAAGCAGTTTGTAAATCTTAGGAGGAGTTGGGAACTTAGGAAGGTTTGATGTCACCGTAACTAAGATTCTCACGTAAGAATAAAACAGTTTTTGTCTGTTGTAGACAGGATAAATCATTCTGTGTAAAAAGAAGATGTTTCGCGAGAAGGAACTAATTGCCAAGCAAAAGTTGCTTATAGTGTTAACGCGCCCGCGCATTTCGTTCTAGTCGGTCTGTCATACTCGTACCATCAAATGTCGTTCCTCCATTCTCACCACCAGCCAAATACCTACCAGCTACAAAATATTTTATGGTGAATATGGAATTTGCTGCATTTGATCGAATCCGAAATGAGGAGATCCGTAGACGAACTAAAGCCACCGATATAGCCAACCGGATTAGCAAGCTGAAGTGGCAATGGGCAGGCCATATTGCTCGCAGAGCAGATGGCCGATGGGGTCGAAAAGTAGTGGAGACCACGGACTAGCAAGCGTAGCGTAGGACGTCCACCGACAAGGTGGACAGACGACCTTATGAAGGTCGCCGGAAGACGCTGGATGCAGGTCACTTCCAACCGGTATATGTGGACATCAAAAGGGGAGGCCTATATTCAGCAGTGGACGACCTATGGCTGAGATGATGATGATGATGATGATGATGAACAAAAATGTGCTGGTCGCGTTCAGTTTAGTATATCATTCGATAAATTCGCATCTATTTATCTTTGATTCGCAGGCTGCACATGAGTAAGCTCTTTACGAGTATTTACGTGAAAAAATTGCCTCAAAGAGGATCTAGGTACATACATACCTAGATTCGAACACAGTTATTTCCAAAACCAGCTAACTTATTTCAATGAAATGTGAATTTGTTGATTTCAGTTTGAAAGGCATGTATGTATGGTTCAAAAAACATGGTGAAAAGCTGGATCGTTGTGCTGTTGCTAGAGGGATATAAAATACAAGAGCGATATTTCAAAAGTATAGTTCATAAAAAGTTGCTCAAGATTCTCAATTTTTTGCAATTTTCCTTTGTAAGAAAAAGCCAGCAAGTGTAAGTTAATCGTTGATACCGTGACTGTTGGTTCTATTATTGTTATGTCAGCACACTCAGCACTCAGCAGTTATCCAACACAATAGGAGGAGTAGCTTTTCGCCATCTCGATACATTATTACACAATATAGGTGCTTTACACGTGATACAATTCTCACGGCGCCAGTAAAGCTAAATATTTCAGCGTTTGAGTCATCAAAATACATGTAAGCTGAGGTAATAGTTGACATAGCTCTTTTGATATTATCAAGATTGGTATCCTTTTGTTCTTGGAAGGCCTGTTTGTCTAACCCTGACAGCAATGCCGGAGGTCGTGGGTTCGATTCCCACCCCGGCCCCAATCATTTGTTCTGTGTCTCGGTGTAATTTATCTATAATATTTATGTATTTAGACATTTATAAGTATGTTTATCACTTAGCTTGGGATTAGATGGCGTTATGTGGTAGTTGTTGATTATTACTAGTATTATAGTATACATAAGTTCATGCCTTCTGAAGATTGTTTTCACACAGCAGTCCCTCTATAAACCTCTTGATTTGGATTTTGGGTTCAAACATCAAATGAGTCGTCTCTTGAAGAGCGAAAAGGTCTACTTGATCGACTAAGAACTCTGTTTCTTTAATTTCCGTTTGGGTTGCAAGATAACCTCTTACGAAATACTATATATTATATACTAATATGCATATCCATGGGTGGCCTTGAAACATAACTGCCAAAAGTTTAGAGATTTGGAAGGGACCTGCAGTCAGCGGCAGAAGACCGTTCGGAGACTGTTTTAACCATTAGGCAACGACCTCAAGGTTAAAGATGTCTTCCATCGTTGTCCTAAAGCAGGCAAAATATTGATTCTAACAACTGACACTGTATAACAAGGCTAAAATCAAGCTGATTTTTCTAGTAATAGAATCCCATTTTTTTAACGGAGATCATCCAATTATATTCGATTTCATTGAAAAAACTTTGCCTCCTTTGCGCTTGTTCAATTCTATCATCACCTACCATTCGCATTACGAGTTAGGCCATTTGCCGCAAGTTGCCTGTACGGTTTTTGCTCTGTCACAATCGAGCACCAAATAGATCATTATAATAGAAAAAATATATACGTACATTCTCGTCTCCATCCTTCAATAATAGCAGTAACATTAGACCCAGGCTCTGTCTTTTACGATAATACATGGAGCTGATCATCGATTTTCGATTATTCGCAAAATATGCTTGCTCCCTTAAATGTTGTGCAGCCATTACAAGCCTGGCTAGTTCTTTGTTACACTAGATTTTATCAGCCACTTCGCCTCGAAGTGGTAAACATGTTTGGTCAACGACTGGCTACAGGCAAATAGATTAAAAGTGCGGGCTATGCAGTCTTTCAAGTCTTTGCGAAACCATTTTAAGACCATTAATGTAGAATTCAATTATTGTGGAAATAAACTATGGATAATGAAAAAAATATTGGGAATTTGAACACTGGATAAAATAAAATTCCATTAAGCAATAATGGAAGATAAGAACACTTTAAATTCAACAGAGACGCTATCTGAGATCCTTTCTAAAGTATCATTGTTACATATCCTTAATTAATCTAAAAGCATTTATCAAAAGGAAAATTCCATCAGGTCGGAAATTAAAACACTTTATTCAATTCGTCGTCTGCAAGTACTATCCAATGTGTCCCAAATTGGTATAAGTAGGCCTCTAATCCTCGCTTCATTGGGTGAGTCCGTCACTTTAGATATTCATTCGTTCCCATTACGTTCATTCTGGATTTATTTTCATTCCTATTGAACGAGTGAAGTTGAATAAGATTCTTGGAGACGTTGAATTGTGATTGCAATGTAGAGAGGTCGTTGACTTGAGGAACTTTGATTGATACTGGTGACTTAGAAAAATATGTAGACATAGGGGTTTTGTACGAATAGTGTGTAAATTGTATTCAATTTATTTGATCAAATTTTGATCGGGTACCAAAAGATTTGATAGTTTATAAAAGAACTACTTCAAAAATCAAGAAACAGTAAATTCAAGCGTTCATTGAATTAGGACAAGAAGCAAAATTAAACCCAATTGTAACAAAATATCATAAATTTGACATTAATAAATCAAATTCAAGCAAAATCAAGTTTTAACAATACACATTTGATTTCTATTTATAATAATTTCATAGAAGTTCCAAACAGCCTTAATAACAGCTAGAAATAACAGTAACGTTAGTTAAACGTGAAGATGGAGGCGAGCGCCGCAGTCTGCCGTCTCATTGTGACGGTTCTTAATTGTCTAGCGAGATTTCATTGCGGCCCAAATCCCGGACCGACTTCGAGAGACACTTAAATAAATCCCTAAAAGTACCCTTTACTTTACTCCACCCTCATAACAGGCCCCCTTTTAAAACATAACCCACATCTTCTGAAGTATAAGTGCCAAAAATTCTTAATTAGCTACGTTATTTCAATTCAAGTTTTGAATTATTTCAACCTTGCTACATTTACGTATGAGAACCTGACTGCACTTTTACCATTGTCTGTGTTTGACAACAAAGAAAACTTTCCCCAAAATTACAAGATTAACAACGTAGATCAAGATATTTTTGGATCAACTCCCAAACTTCACCGAATAGAATTACTTGAGCAATTTAGAAATGATCTTTGGGCCAAAGGAACTAATCGAGCGTTCTGCGTCGCTGAGGAATTCCGAATTATAGCAGTAACAACCCGAACAGTTGTTACATACAAACGAAAGGTTAAATAGGTATATTACGATGAATATAATTCAATATCCTGTAGTCACAATACCGTGATAAATACATCTAAACAAGAAATAAACGACTGTTTAAACAATAGCAAGGACGTCGTTGTTGCATGAGACGAAAAGGTCATTGTTACGCATCATTACTCAATCACTGACGTCCCCTGCTCTGAGGGCCGAGAGCACGGTATCTGAATATAAAAGATTTTAACCGGACTATTAATCAAGATAAACACTGTTTCTGAGAATGGTCGACCTGTTTTAGTCGCCAATTTAAACCAATAAAAGTAATTATGGAAGCAATTACCTTTGTCGTACTTTGGAGTTATATTTTGTTAGCGGTTTAAATGATTCTTTTAAATAATCCCAATGGCTTATATTACATTTATTTACTATATTTAAGTAGGTATAAATTATAATGTTTTTTGAACATTGTATAAAGTGTATAAATAAATAAAGGTCAATGATTCTACGTCTATGTAGAGAAAACATTTTTGCGTTGCATTTTCTACAATGGTTCTACCAGCTTAAAACGAATAGATGGGACATTATTATTTAAATAGAGAACGATGCTGAAATAAAAATATATCCTCCTTTTCTCTTAAAAGAATGTTTTACTATACAATTTTATCATTTCAATATTTATAAGAGTAACGCGAGTGAAAAATAAATTGCAACGTAAAAAGTATCTTGAAGTTATTTATAGCTACGCTTGTTAATTTATTCACACAAGAACCAGCCTTACATAATATTATACAGCGTGTAGACATAACTAGCCGTAGTTTTTGTTCCCTCCAACAATGGAAGTCCCGTGTGTTCTGTTTGTTTTGTAACAAACAAGAGGAAGATCGACTTCGAAACGGAAGTCGTATTGTGTGCGTTTTTGTTGCATTATATTGACATTGTTTAATGTAGTACGTGAGACGACAAAGTGAACCAACCTATAACAAGGTTTAAACATTTTTTTTTTTCATTCTCTATGGTTCTTGGTAAATTCTGGCTGCTATAATGAGTGTCTGTGGTACAATAAAATCGTACATGCTCTTACAAGCTCATAATAACATTGCGTTTTCTGATCTGCTTGTTCCGGAGAGATAATGGGTAAACAAAAACATTATCTAAGCTTCGCCTTAGCTAATATTATTCAGGATGCTCTCAAGAGTAAACCTCATCTAGCTAGTTATTTTTATAGGAACACCAAACTATCGTTGATAAGCAAAACATGCTGATATAAAGCTCCAGGAAACGATGTAATATGAAATTCCTGCTTTAGAGTAAATAACGACGAGTTGGCAATATTGACATCAAATATATAGGTACCCAATATGGGCCAGGCCGGCTCATTTATCTAGGCTTAAGTTCGGCCTAGGCTGAGCCCCGCCCGCCACCGGATATTATATCTGGTTTGTCATTTTGGAAGCTTCCGCATTTCAGCTGGCTGTTAATTGATTTTGTGGTATCTACTAAAATCTAGGTTATTAATATTTCCAGTGACATTTACATAGGCATTGAGACCAAGGCTAGAAATATGTAGACTTTGAGAAATTTGTAGACTATAAAATTCAGAAATTATGACTATATGGAACTGTCTCCGGAATATCCTATTCAATTCTCATAGGTGGAAGTACAATAATATCTCAATTATTAAGATGTCAGTAGAAAATGTAACACAACTCTTTTCTTACGGTTTCTTTCACGGTTAGATTCATGGTGACGAATCACATAAAATGCGTGGCGTGTCTGCAAATGCCTTTCGTTCATGTTACTGACAGAAAGCTGTTTCAAGACTTTAAACCTTCCTTCCTATTTACCCTTTTAGTGACGACTAACGATGTAATGACCTTTAAATCCGCATTCCGGGAGAGTACGCTTTTGAGCGTCTTTGAAATACTTCGGAAGTCTGGCCAGTACTTATCTTGAGTGGTGGCGAACTACGGGACCAAATTAAAGTGCTCTGAATTTGACGTAGCTGCTAAAATAAATTCGAATTAAACATGTTATATAAGAGCCAGAAATAACATGCGAATGTTATATTAATATAGCATGTTTGTAGTAGTAGCAAGGCGTAAATTCGCGTAAACCCACAAATACACAAACCGCGCATTTAGTTCAAAGGCTAAGCTCGAACGCATCGTTCCGCGTCGTTATTCATATTTTATACGCAACACATAGTGTGTACACGTTCGTTGGCATTTGTGGCGGAGCTCTTAATGAACTCGCGCCAGGCGGGTGAAAGATTCATTAAATCTTCGGAAGTAGGCGCGACACAGGCCACCGCATCTCATTAAATATTCCCGATATTTTCGGTGAACTGGCGAATATTTCCAGCAATTATGGAAATTACCAAACCGCCGCGAGGAAATGAATTTTGAGAATTTAGTTGCGAGAGGAAACTCAACCCTTTCGCGAGACGAGTTTCTTCAACAATCTTATGATTTTATTAAGATTAAAATTATTCAATCCTCCGTCGTGGATGATAATGACGTAAGGATTTTGCTCGGGCCGTTGGACTGTCAAGTTATGTAGATGACTGTGTTCATACATAAATTCAAGCATTTCCCTTAGGAGGACAGCTGAAACTACACGTTTTAGTACGTAATACACAGGCAACTCATATTCCTATGTGATTAAATAAAATTATGCAGTGTTTATGCCTAAGCGTCTATTCACAAGTACCACATCCACACTGCATCACAGAGACAAAATATGGATTTGACCATCTTTCGTCGTTGGTGATGATCGCTGCTACTTTTTACGTTGTGGTACCGATAAATTGTGATTGTGGTTGTTGTTTTACTGCAATTTGGCCGGCCGCTTGTGGTTGCGACGTGGCTGCGATGTGGTCAGTTTCACCCAGGTCCATAATAATGACGGCAAAATGTGGTCGGTGTGAACGCTTCTATTCTTTTTCAATTCAAAATCGTTTATTGCCCGTGGTCCACCCGCTTGGTTCACCTAGGTGTACCACGGGAAATTATTTTTGCCCGTGGTACACCCAGGTGTACCACGGGAAATTATTTTTGCCCGTGGTTCACCTGGGTGTACCACGGGAAATTATTTTTTCCCGTGGTTCACCTGGGTGTACTCGACTAATATATTTATGACACGTTCAAGAATAAACTACTAAACAAGGTAATAGGTAAATATAATAAATTCTAGTAACTGACGAAGGAAAGTTCACCAGTTCAGTTCTTTGTTTAATGAGCAACAAAATATAGACATTGTATATAGACCTTTTCCTCTTTGGTGTTTCTAAGGTGCTGGACATTTTGCATATCATTTGACACAAAAAAAACACAATGTTAATGTTTTTTATTTCCAATGTAAGTGCTTGCTGTCATAAGAACTAAAGTAATTTAACTTTTGTCATTGAAAAATTATTTCACCTTGCAACGATATCAGTGGATCAAGAACTAAACATTATAAATAGAAAAGGAGGCACAGTTCTTCTGTGCTCAGATTATCAATACTATAAAATAAAACATTTTAAAAATGAATCCGAAATGTGGAGTTGCGCATCGTATAAAAAGTTAAAGTTGAAGTTGAAGTGAAATATAATTTTAAATGTAAACGTAAGTAACATTTTTCTGTGTAATATAATTTCGGAGAAAACTAGTGGGCGGTTCACTGTAGTAGATTTTGATTTGTACTTATTATTTATCATATCCGATTATCCGAATAACATTTAACCACTTTCAGGACAAATACATACTCAAAACGAAAGCTCATACATGCTCGCCGAATTCATCCGCGAACGAAGTTGCAAAAGAAATTGCTCTTTTAAAAGAAAAAGTAAAGGGATCTACTCGGCCTGTACCCGAGTTATATGAGAGAACCATTCACAAGATAAAAAATAAAGGACTAGATATTGTGACGCCAGTGCCACCTATGTCAAGCATTCAACATTCTCTCTACACTATTAGAAATAAGGCATTGTGTGTAAATAAAACAATTTTTACTAATTTAGAAGAAGTAGAAGTGCCGTCGAAATTTGAAAACTTTGTACTAGCTGACTATTTCTATGAGGGTTCAAGAATAATTGTGTTTTGTTCCCCGTACAGCAAAAAAAAAAATAGAAGGAATTAGCGAATTTATGGGTGACGGAACTTTTAAATGCTGTCCAAAACCATTTTACCAATTATATTCTATACACGGCGATGTCGGTAGTACTTCAAACACCACTAACGTGACCCCTTTAATATTCGCGTTATTGCCGAACAAGTCCCAAGCTACGTATACAATATTGTTTGAACTACTAAAATCACACTTATAAATTTTAAACCTGTAAAATTTCATTCCGATTTCGAAAAAGCAGCCATGAATGCCATCCAAGATGTTTACCCGGATGTAGAAATACGCGGCTGCTATTATCACTGACATAAAGCTTTATGGCGTCAACGCAAATTGTTAAAGCTTAAATCAAAAGGCCAGACGAGGATAGTGGGTCTCACTGCAGCTCTTCCGCTTTTACCCGCTGAAGCTATATTTGATGGCTATGAGTATATAAAAAATGAAGGTTGCAAATTGAAAATGAACAAATTTTTCAAATATATTGACAGATTCTGGAAAAAAAGGTACTTCAACAATATTTTGTCAGTTTTTGGAGAAAGGCACAGAACAAATAACATTTTAGAGGGGTTTCATTCCAAATTAAATAAAAAAATTGATAAGAACACGACTATTTTACTCCGGCTTCTAAGTGTTTTGTTCGAAATTAAACATTTAAATTCCAAAAGACGATTAATTGACGTCGAAAATGACGACTACATTAGTGGTATTCAGACGCAAGTTGTATCCGGCGAAATCACTGTAGGAGAGGCCTTGGAAAAACTCCGCTAATGTATATTAGCGGAGTATTTCCAAAGCCACGAATAATATAGTGGTTATTTTTATGTCAATTCATTCATAGGCTTTGGAAAAACCTATGAAGCGGGACTAACATGACCCCGAAACGTAAAGAGCTAGTGAAGGACACCGCGGATTTTAGTCAGTACGAGTCTGACAGTCCCTTCCGCTCTGTCCTGGGGTGGGAGGACTCATTTGATGATTTTACCACGCTGAAACAAATGTAAATACCTATGTATATTAAAAGAAAACAAAAATTTTCAACTCGTCGTGGATGGCTATTTCTGGAACTATTAAAAATATCAAAAAACGTTGAAAGGGGTCTTGAGGCCGATTCGGCGAAAGTTAAAACTTCATCATTGGATTTTAGAAAAATTTATAATCCTGGCTAGGAATCGAAACCGCTGTTTTGGAAAAAAAATCTCACCCTGTATTATTAATCCATTCGATGTTGCTAGTGATGATCAAATTCAGGGAAGTAATCATATTTCATAATATATTATTTATAAGTAATATAATTTTATATTTTCCGTGAATGGAATATACATTTGATAAAATGTTCTTTTTTCATAGAATCTTAAAGTTATTTAAACTTTTTTGTGCAGTTCAGCCAAAAGCGAGATAATCGTGGACAAACAACAAACAAACATACGAGTTGAACTGAGAACCTCCGTTTTGAAGTCGTTTAAAAAATCCTTCAGCAGTCAGCTAGTAGGTACATAAAAAACTTTCAAATTTCGACTGCACTTCCAATTCCGAAAGAAAATTTATTATGTTTATTGAAGTCGGCTCCTTTCTTTTAAAATAGTTTTTGATTTAAAAAAAAACTCCCCAACACAAACAATTTTGATTTTATTTAAATATTATTTTGCTGGCAAAAGGCAAGCCAATGTTTTAATTTAGTTGATATCTTTTTAATGTTTTCCATCTTGTAATGAGGTAGGTATAAATACCTATATGTATAGATAATAAAATATTGCAACATTTCCATACTGGCTTTATAATTTATAATCATTTCTATTCTTTCGTATCACTACGTTAAAAACATATGGACATTCAGGTGAACCACGGGCAAAAATAATTTCCCGTGATACACCTAGGTGAACCAAGCGGGTGAACCACGGGCAATAAACGTTCAAAATGTACCCGCCCACGTAACCACATCGCATCGTGTAGTTATAGTTTAGTGCGGTTGTGGTACCACTACCATGTGAAACAACCCTTAGAAATAATGCTATCTATGATCTAGAAAAAAAATACGATACGCGTAATTAGTAGGTACCTTGGTACATGTAGCATTGCTATAATTATAATTGCCGTGAGAACTGAAAAAAAAGACATGCCGGTAATTTGAATATTATGCCAATGTGGCAGTTATGAGAACGGGAAATTGTGGAGTAAATGATCATAGCTGTTAACTACTAACCACATTAAGTACTAGAATTAATAAGCACGTACGAAAAAAGCACATTATAAAAGTTGAAATTACTTAAACGAATGTGTGAGAATCTGACTCATATTTTACACAAAATCTACAACTGCGTAATTATTGCATTGTTATTTAACAATCAGACAGATCAACTAAGTATATGATTTGAAGCAGGCTGATTATGGGTGAAAGGGAATTTGAAAATGGGCTGCATTTTTCCGTAAATTCATCCACTGAAAATGTCAAATAAGGTGTGTCTGTTATGTATTATAAATCCTACCTAACTCAATAATTCCAAAAATTCGTGTGTAATGTTAATCGAGAAAGCAATTTATCAAGTCGCGTGCGTACTTTAATGTACCAGCCTTGATTGTTTCCTAACGATTACATTGATTTTATCGCGAACTCGTTACCCACTTCCTCCTACAAAAGAAATGCTCATAAATAAACAATTTTGTCAACTTCAACGATTTCAGGAATTGAACAGTAAACTATTAGGTACGGTTTAGTTCACAGAATTTGATTTGAAGAAAAATCTAGATCAGTTAAAGAAAAACTTTAGATTCTATGAACAATGAATACCTAAAGTATGTATCTTCGTTCTATAAATAGATACTGAATTCATTAATCAAACCGTAATATTAATAAATTGACTACTTAATTTTATATTCGTCCTTTATAATGTTCATAACACTTTCTGTTATCCAATTATTCAGTTGATAAATAATTTAGATATCGACCAATAAATGCGTCGTGGGCGCAGATTTGAATAATTAGTGAACGAGAAATTTCACGAGCTCGCAAGTGTCAAAAGTGCCAACGTGTTTTCAGAATCCACACTTTCACTGAAGAGAGAGAATTTAATTGAAATATGTGTTCATACTTACTCGAGGTACGCTTTAAACTTATAATCGTATCCCCAGAAAGCTGTACGTATAAGTTATGTGGAGCGTTTTCGTCGGTAAAAGCATTTCTAGTTACTTGTTACCGTTTTGATTACATAGTCGAGTAAAATAAATCCATATGCTTTGACGACGCACACGTTAATTTATCGTTGCCATCAAACATCTAAAGTTACTCAAAACGCGTGTGGTGCCCAAAACAGTTAGTAATTGTTTGATTTTGATGTGTGGGTCGACCAAGGGAAAACTAATTCACTAATTTTGTCTTTCAATAAGATTGGGAAAATAGTGGCTCATCATTCTGTAGAACTTTATTACAATTAATTTCTGACGGTTTCCAATTTAATCACCTGCAGCTGAAGCTGAATTTCATATTGTGCATGGCTGCATTTTTAGAGAAATGGTGACTGAATGATGAGAAAAAAGGCCTATAATTCCTATAAGCCTAAAATTCCTTCTTGTAATATAAACTTTTAGGACTCATGTGAATTTAAGAATCTTTACCAATGAACATATTAGTTTAATTTAGTAGGAGTCATATATTATGCGGAAATTATAAAATTCCCTTCTTTTCCAGGTGATAACAATTGCAGACGGAAAAGTGTCGAGGGAGAAGATTGGCGAGATGCGGGCGGCGGGGCCCCCGTGAGGTCCCGCCACGCTATGGGCTCGAACATCAGCCAGCACTCCGCCAAAGGACTAAAAGGGCGGCGCGCACGTTCCAGCGGCGACCTCTGCAATGGCGACACGAAATCTCAGACAGAATCGTCCGTCTGCGGCTCCGTGGTCGGCGATGTTATGGGCTGGAACCGTTCCCTGCCCAACCATCTAGACGGCAACAGACATTTGGCCGACTACAGCCGGGTGAACAACAATTACGGCGAGTTCGGGACCTATAACCGCTGCCATCCGAAGGGCGGACGCGGTCTGCGGTACAGGGTTAGCAAGTCCGGTGAGTGAAATGTTAATGTTGTTGTTATGTAACGTGAAGCGGAATTTGCTACTGAATTTGTTGGACGTGGGACCTTGTTATTTATAGATGATGTTTTGTTGCATTAGTTTTGATTCTCTTCATCGGCCTATTTTTTGGTACATTTTATACACACAGAATTTCCTGGTTTAACTTTATCCCATTAAGCAGTGACCATAGGGAGACCTTTTAGCCTATACTCCCTACGTTTATCTCACTCAATACCTTAACATTCTTTAAACACGTAGTTTTTAGTTATCTTTATCCCTCTCGAATTCATTTACCGTACAAACACTTTATTTTAATAAAAGCAGATAAAAATAAATTGCGTTCATCCGTATCCGATACGGGTGCGGGGCAGCGCAACCCGGAGAATCACTGTACTTAAACCCGGAATTTCTAGACATTTAAAGTTCTCGTAACAATTTTTGGACCTATTCCAACATTGGGATTCCGCAATTGTATTATGTATACCTACCCTTCTATTAGTCGTTCCCTTTAGCCTACTTTCATTGCGAAAATAAAGGCGAGCCGCTCCGCTGGAAATGATTTTAATAAAAAGAACTTAATCTTTGTAGCCGTTAACAAAAGGAAATCATTTGGACTGTACCCTTTAGCCCTCCGACGCCCTTCGTTCGGAACTGAGCAATTCAACGAAGAATTACATATCTCGCCGCCATTTTGCGATAATATAAACGAGCTTTTGGGAGAGAGTACCTAACGTAAAAAGCAACATAAAAAAGAGAATCTTGGTGTGTTTCCTTCTCGTTAAACTTTTCACGCTTAAATAGCATAAACTTCTTAATTGTTTGTTGCGTCACATCTTTAACGGCCAATTTCTGAGCCTTTTGTTTTGATAATCTCAATCTTTACAGTGCTCTGGTTCTCTACTGAACTGAAATCCTTAGTGTTGCTGAAATCTATAATCTGTGCACTCATTATTTAGCGCATGATTACTTTGATTACACAGATAAAACAGCAGAAATACCGTTTATTTAAGTATGTAAGCTTTTCTAGCAGAAAAGCAGACACAGTCTTTATAAGATTATGTAACTTCAACATACATAATTCAATCAATCAATCATCTAGTTTCCTTATCCAACACCTACTTTCCTAACTCCAATATAATTTCGTTTAAAATCCTCGTCGTTCCCCAAAGAGCGGCCATTTCCAAATCAATAGTAAATCTATAACATCCCACTTGAAATTCGGCTCACGTCTTCCGCCATTCGAAACATAAATAATTTTTCGTGCAAAATAACGTCTATATCCACTCCGATATGTATTCTGCTCAGTTTATCGCTGGTTCTTACGAGTTTTTATCTTGAGAGGAAAGCCTAGAATTAATGGGGGCGATTACCGAAGGCGGTTTAATAGAAATATCACTGAGATAGAGATAACGTGTGAGATTGATTATGATAATCGTTAGTAGTTTGCATGTGTGTGTTTTACCATCGCTTGAAAAAACGGGGAGATTACGGACTCGCCCAAGTAACAATGCAAACACAATGCTCTCCAGAATTTCTCTAAGTTACAAGATTGTCCGAAGTGTCCATAAAATGATCTTTTCAGGACCCAATAACGCTGCTAGTAGCATCACAGATTACGTAGCCACTCACATCGGGATTTATTAATATATCTCCGTCGCAATCTTAATTCCGATCTTTGGAAACTTTCTTTTCATTCCGAGTCTTAAAAATGTTCAATCCTAAGCATCCTTTACAATTTTTTTAGTGGAAAATATTTTTTCCTACTCCTCCACTATTCATTTCTGATTAATATCCTTGCAGGACCCAAGACAGGTAAATTCATACTCCGGGACACGTTGAGCTTTATGGTCTCGGCGCTTTTCTGGTGGTTGCCACTGTTGATTCTGGCTTTCAGGGATTATCCCAAAAAAAAAAGAGAAAAAACCATCCTTAGCAAGCAGGATTTGGATTAACATACAATATTAGTTTCAAGCGTTACCCATCTAACCATCATTGATACAAAAATATGAATGTGCTAATTCAATTAGTGCTTTGAACATTTTAGTAGAATGATACTTACATTGAGTCATCAATTGCAATCGAGGCCACATCACTGTGTTTTTGTTTATTATATTACATTGCATTAATTGATGCAAACAATTGAAATGAAAACCGCTAAGTATAATTATTTTCGACATTGTTAAATTCATTAACATATTTCAGAGTAAATAAAACTGCGTTAGTAGCAAATTATTTTGAAAAAATTAATAAATTAAACATCAAATTAAATTGAAAATTACCTATTAACTTAGGTATCTTAATTTCAAACGCTATTTATAAAATAATAAAAAGGTTCGCACCTTAAGTATACCACAGCCGTTTCTTAAACCCGCTAATTCACCACACGTAACTCAAATTTTCCTTAAGCAAGTAAGTAAACAAATAAAACACAAGTTCGCTTCACCAAGTAGTGAAATCAAAGTTCGAAGCAAGTGTTTACTTACAAAACAAACTCATTAGATGAGTTGCTAGTTACCTCATAATCTACGCTAACAGTACCAATTAGCTGTTGAAACAATAAACGCGGAACTATGTCTTATTCAGTTTGGTTTAGAGAAGCTTTTGTGATGTTGCTATTATCATTGGTTGAACGTGCTTCGGTTGCACGGTTGTCTCGGCTGGAAGTTTGTCGTATGTGCAGCAATAACTAGGTTGTTACTTACAATTTTGTATTCAATGAAGTTAGCTTTAATATTGTAACAGACGAATCAGGGTCATGGGACCGTGTGTCATGTGTATGGTAACCGTGATCCTGGAACATAAAAGGGCTACAAGGTGCATTTTTAGTCTGAAAGAGTCTGAAAGTCATATTCGCTCTTCTCAGGGTAGGAGGGGCTCATTTGATGATTTTACCACCAAAAGAAAGTAAGACACAATTATTATGTCTCTCATGAGTCATGGTGCATTTTCAAGATATTTGAATAACAATGTCGCATTTAACACATTTTCTCGCATAGGTTCTTAGCAAAAGCTGAAAAATTGCAACAATTTATTTTCATGCCACAGTCAGTACATAAAATTGCATGTCACACAGAAATATTCAAAAGATTGTAAACAGCAAGAAAAGAAAACGCAATTTAGTTACTTTTATAATATTCTCTGCGGAAGCCGGGATGAAAACTTGTTCAAATCTTGGCACCTCATCTCTAGACAATCTGGTTTAAAATATGGTGTTTCTCGGTTTTTCACTTAAATTTTTATGCTTTTGAAATCTAGATAAGAACATCTGGGACGTAGGGTGTGATAAGGAAGGGATAAAAAACGTGAAAATGTGTAACGGCCTGTGGTTGGCTCATCGATCATGAGTAGGAAAAAAGTAAGAAACGATAGCTGTAATAAGGTGGAGAAATGTGGGTGATTTGAAACTAGCTGGTGGTGGAAGTTGATGTAGTAGTCGATTCTCGATATTGATAATATTGTTTGAAGAATAACATTGAAAAGTTGAAGAACATTCTTCCTTGCACTTGCTAGTCGAAGGTTTACAATCATGTCTTCTACATTTATGTTATAAGGTCCTTTTTGTTCTCTTTGTTCCATAAAGGAATTAATTTAGATACGTATTGTAATTTTGGATTAGTATGTTTTTTGGTAATTAATGAAGAACAGAATATAGATTTCTGCCATCTAAGCATTACTTTTGACTTAAATTAGTATTTTACAACTGGCGTTTCTCTCAGTTAATTTGAGGGCACAGTTGGCGCAGTCACTGAGCAATGGACTCCTGCGCAGCGTGTCGGTTTGCGGGTTCGATCGCTGCATCGAACAAATACATATTTGTTTGAACCACAAACTTACTACTTGGAGCTCACATACACAAACGTGTATTTGAGTTTTTATGTTTGTAAATGCACATTATACAAGAGAATCCCTAGTGAGGGAAAGCGCTTAAAAAAAGACTTCTACAAGTCTCATCAAACGAGTGGTTGATTGTAACAGAGATACAAGGTATTAAATCCATTAAGAGGTCGCAAGGATTAGGCCACTCTCCCCCATGGGTATCGTTACTAAAGGATTACGTCAATGGGATGGGTCGATTCTCCTATGCGCTAATGGCGACAAACTGCGTATACAACAAGCCTTGAAACACACCAATATTATTTTAGGATAAAGCGGCGATCGCAGCATAATATTATGTTTTTGGTACCCTGTATGATAATGTTGTTTGATACTACCTAGATCCTTATGAATTAAAACAAACTTTTTCCATTGACTTGAGGTAGGTACCTATAAATTAAATGGATCTAAAATATGTTAATCTTTACTTTATTAGAGGATGTAGATCTCACAATTTTAGGATGTCTATCATGTGTAGGTGTGCTTTGATTGTCTAATCAGTTATACAGTTTAGTTGGGCAACCTTGGGTTGCAGAATTATTTCAAAATTTGAATGTGAAGGACCATGAGTTAGTACAAGTCCGAACAGTTTCTTCCGCTTCACGCAAGACACGAAAAATAATTTGGTTTCTCACCAAATAAAAGCTTGAAAAAAACTTTAGATGGGTAAAATGGGAAAAAACCCATTTTACCCATCTAAAGTGCCAAAATTCTCTTCATTAGTAAACCACAGTGTTCTAATGAAATTAAGCCGTCTTCTAGACAGATGTTCGTGCCTGCATTAAGGTCGACCTGCCCGGAATGTTCTAGCAACCGTCAGATAAACGCTGCAGCCATAATTACAATAAATTCACATTTAACACTGCAGTTCGGTACAAACGCAGCGATATGTTCTGAGTACAATACAAGACAGAACAGAAAATCCAAGAGATTGCGATATAAAAAAGATCAGAAAAGAACTTCGAACGATAAAGGTAAAAGAAAGGAAGAATAATTGACCGCATTTATTCAACGTCAATCTTACCTTGACGAGGAAAAGACAGCTATTACCGTTGGGGTTCTAAAAACAGATAGATGGGGCGTGACCCTTCAATTTGTCCAACTGACTGAATACTTAGGGTGGTTGAAAGAAGTTAGTTAAAGTGGACACAGTTTTATAGCTAAGATATCCAGTAAATACACTGCATTATTTTATGGGCTAAGGAACCTGCAGATTAGACCAAATCAATACTAGCGTTTGATATTTCTACTTTTTATTGGAACTTTGTCCCGCAATAGGAATTACACCTGCGTACTTACGTGTGTCGTGTGTGCGTTTATACTCGTAAGTATTTATAATCATACATACAACTAGCCAGACCTGGAACAACTATTTGTTCATTGCAGGAATGGAACCAGTGACGCCAAGTAGCGGTCAATACGAGTAGTTCAGCCACTGTGCAAACTGTGGTGACAGTAAATCTCAACATATGCGAAATTTTCGCGACTAACATAAACTGTTCTTTCTGTACAAGTCTCGCTGTTTATTGGCGCAGGGTTCGGCCATGCTCTGACGTCATCGCTCCGAATAACTCCGGGTCAAGGACGGTACGGAAGGGGTGGCCGGTCGCGTGCCCAAACCAGCGATAATTCTAATACATTACTTACACAAAGTGTCAACTATACTCACTAGTTCGCAGTTTGTTATGTGGAGTTACAAAAGAATGGTCATGAATATAATAGTATAGTAATAATTTTATTTATTGACGTAAAATATTTGCTTTCTTCTACAAATCAATAGCAAGATCAAGTAAAAACTGAGTAGAATTTCATCACAAAAATTCGAAAATCCAGAATGTCTAAACTGCATTATCTGCTGTCTGGTAACTAAACCTAGGACCCCAGGCTCAACTTCCTTTTAAGTATGCCAGACCAATAAAGTATCTGTCGAGTGTATACTCGAGCCGACTGCATAAAACAAAGTATTGAATAGACCGCGATAACATCGCCTTGCAAATCAGGTACACGCCGCTACCGCTCCAATGTTATCTGATTAATTACTGATAAGATATGCCAAGAAATTATACAAAGATTTTGCTTTCAGAAAAATCAACATTTTACGTTCGCGACCTCGATATTTCTTCCGTCTAATTTTGAAGAATAATTTCAGCAATCACCTCTTCCGTTACTCAAAACTAATTGGTCGTATTTGTTTTCGGGCGTCGTAATTGTTTTTGCCGACAAATCATTTGAGTGCCAACCCTGACCCAACTATCCTTCAGAAACAAAAGGCGAGTTGAAAACATTCCGTGTTTTCGCACTATCCGAACCGATTTGTCTTGCCACCTAATCAGTAAAAGAAAATGTGGGGGGAATTCTTTCGTACTAAGACCGTTATTAATCCCAATTTGCCCGCGTCCGAATCAGACTCTTCGCTCGACGTTGATATATGGCTAATGGCTACAGTATTGTTAAAACTTTTAGCAGTTTCACCTTGGCATGAAGTATAAAAATGAGATTAATATGCTAAACGGAAGACGGTGCTCGTACTTAAACATGATTGATACGTTTATAAAAAAAAGTTTAAACAGACTTGAGTAAAAGATCGTTTGAAACTGTAAGAGTGATGAGATCCTACTTTAATAGTGAAGAATAAGAATTGGAAGTGGTCATTTGTGACGTCGTATTTACAAAGTATCAGAGAGCGACATTCCTTGCGTGACTCCCGCGACGTCATCAATAACTGCAAAATTACGTAAAATACTCGAATAAGAAAATGATAGAGTGGCGTATATAAAAACAGAGCGGGGTTTGTATAAATACTCCATCAGTCATCGAAGGGGGTGAAGTTATCGAGTTTTCCATAGTGAGAAAAATGTTAGGAATCTCGCCCCGGGGTGTCGATCGGAATACATTATCCCGTGGATTGTACACACCTGAGGGCTGCCCTCGCGGTAACAGCTTACTTGAACGGTTACTAAACCTCAACCCCTCCATACGTTTCCCATCGTGAATGATTAATTGAGCCACATTAAACATATCATTAGTGGGTCGTTTCGTATGCGTGGTATATGGGAACAATACTCGTTAATGGCAGGTTATATTTCATCTCGCGACGTATTTTCCTCACTGATGTCTTTTTGTTAATTGTTATTAGAACTTTTACGACATATTTTTTTATTTACACTTGATACAACATATAAATGAAGACGAAGTGCAGGTACAAGTCTCTCAGCAGGATTCCGGTAGTTCAACGGAACCCTCTCTGAGCAAACGTAACGCAATAGATTTTCTATTTCCGACTGCAAATAAAACTCTTAGCTCGTATTTCTCATAGCGTTACCTTTTCTTATTTTTACTTGTTAAAGTACAGGATGCTAGTAATAAATTGTAGTTTCATAAATTGCGTCTTATGAACTGTGTAATTTGT
Organism: Agrotis ipsilon; assembly: GCA_028554685.1. NCBI lineage: Eukaryota > Metazoa > Arthropoda > Insecta > Lepidoptera > Noctuidae > Agrotis > Agrotis ipsilon. Next base: position 12,617,287 of record CM052965.1, read on the forward strand.
ACTTAGTTTAGTGACGTTTTTAAATTTTATCTTACATCGTCTACTATGTTTTAGGATAGTGTTATAATGAACACTTTCTGTATACTAAACGTAATTTTCAACATTAATATAGCTTCCGTTTAAATTAGCTTCCAATGTTGCCAGAACTTCCAATTTAATTACATCCCGCTCATAACCTAATCGGAAATGATTAAATTATCTTCTAGCTCACCTACCGACATCGTAAACTCGTAACCTATGAGCGAAACCAATATCAGCCAATCGACAGCAGACTAATTTAGCCGCAGTGAGAACATCATAGAATATCGATAGCGCGCTCATGAGGAAAAAATGCACATACGGAATAAACCTCGACGATCACAAACAATTCCCTCGACACCCAATATTCACCTACGATCCCGCTTACTTGCATTTTGCCCTCATAAAACGGAGGAACAACACGAAAACTTTCGGGTACAAAACTTGTTGTAATATAATTTTAGTTGACAAAACTTGTGTTCAAAAGAAAATTGTTTTTCCTACGTACGGCAAGGTGGCGGTCTTTTCACTACCTTTGAGCACTTTAATCTGTGCCTTTCAAAGCTCCTCTGACTTGCCTTTTGCTTCATGCGACAAGACTTGAATTAATCTTCTAACTAATTTTCTTGGGAGGAGGAATATATTAAAACCATATTTAATAAATAAGTACTTTGACTCTTATTTCAGAATATTCAAGCTGGAAATTGAATTTTATGCGCGACACGATACGATCTTTGATATGGATATCAGCTAAACCAAAATGCTTTGGCCTCAGAGTTTCAGCGCCGCCGCCGTTACGGTTAATTAACTGAATGAAAGCATCCACTTGAAAGCTACTTCCTTGCCGAGAAAACATCCTCGTTTCGAGATAAAACGCCGAACATACGTCTGTACTTACACAAGCAATTATAGCGAACGTTTTGCGTAGCTCAAAGCCAGACACGGAGGCGTCACGGCTATTGTCAATCTTATCACGTTTCTAGATTTGGGACCGAAGTCTTTATTCCCTTGGCCATTGAATATAACTTCCCACAACTTCTCTTGTTTACCCATTACCAGTTAAATGTTAAACAAACCTTGGTCTAGAATAAGTAGCTTCATTTCATCATTATAAGTCGGTCCTTCGCTTTGAATTTCCTAATAGATGGCAACATTTTGACCGACCCGGATAACGAACACGGTACCTCATACTCACGCTTGCGACTAATAGATCAACTACGGTCGTTGTGGGACAGCCTAGCTTATCATGCAAATCAGAAAAATACCTACAAAAGCTCTCAGAAGATGCCCGGAATTATGATTCACCAAAGCGTTCGAATAGACAGTCATAACAAAAGAGCACAACAGTCATAAAACCCAATAACTACTGAAATATTCCGGTTCAAAACAAGCGCCAATCGGCAATAGAAGTTGTGTAGTTGTCCGTAATAGGAACCAATAAGGTGCAGGTGTAAACACAATAAATCACTTCGAAAGCGGCGCCGGTACGATAAGCCGACGCATCTTAGGTTCGAGGGTCGTCGTGTATACTATTGGAGTAGCGTTGCCAGGCGTCTGGATAAAGCCGGACATAGTCTGACTTTTTGATTGCGTGTCCGGCAAAATTAGACTGCGGCTTTTTTGATATTTTCTTTATATTTGTCTTGTTTTGGTTTCTACTCCACCCGCCTCATCTTTATCGATAGTGCAAACGTGCGAAATAACTCTAACTGTACTCGGTTGATCTATTGTACAACGAGGCAGAATCTTATTCAGTTGAATTGATCAGTTAAAAAAAAATGAATGAATCACAGCTTGATTTAAACCAGATTTGGTATTCGGTATAAACCAAGACCAAAGAAAAAAAAGGTGTCCGGTCTTTTTCCCAAATGTCCGGCTGACTAGTCTGTCCGGCTTTTCGTTTCCAAGACCTGGCAACCCTATATTAGAATAAGGAGCTAAATATGAAATGTGAAATATGGTCGCGGAAGATGTTAGCTCCGAACATTTTTTTGTCGAAAAATGATAGGCTTTATGAGTGCTACGGCAGCCATTATGGTCTCAGTAATAACGAAAGATTGCAATCTAGAGAGTGTATTTTTTATGTCCGTTTCCAATATAAAACGAATCGTTACTGTTGGCAATGGTTTTACCATTCGGTTGGGTTACCATTCGGTTGGGTTACCATTCGGCTGGGTCATATTCATAATGCTTGCATAAAAATGTGATAACATTTTTTTTCACAGTGTATTACTGTAACGACAACTTATGTAAGGATATACGCCATGAGGTGAAGCTTTACTTAGTTTAGTATTAATAATACACAGAGTTTATGTCTAACTAAATAATAGGGCAAAGTTATAATTTCTATTCTTTCTTACCTCTACTGCCCTATGTATTTATATGCTATAACAAAATATTCTCTTCCAACCTGAAAATGTACTATGTAATTACATCAATATACAATTATAACAAAACTATATCGGTCTGCTAGAGACAACCTGTGACATTTAGTTAAGATCGAATTAGGCGAGCTATTTCCGAGAAATTTCGTCCAAAGCGTTCGAGGTTAAGGTATAAAGGTCATCCATTTATAACACAAACAAACAATGAAACGTTCTTCTTTGAATGAAAGAAAAATAGAGGAAAGAACACACTGTCTATAAGCTTTCTCTAAAAGCTCTATTATTAAATAATTTAACGCTGTCGCTTTTCTTACATCCCCTTACAAACAGGCTGACTGGGGGACTAGTCGGCTGCTAAAAGCCGACTAGTAGGCCATGGCGTTCATTCTGGTCAGTAGAGTACAGAAGCTATTGAACCTTTTTAATAAGACCTATAGATAAAACTAAAACATATTGTAAATTCAGTTAAATTATTCAGCTCCAAAAAATGTTATACATAGTTTCAAATATGTGCAAATATGGCCAACTGTCAGCACATTAAAATTCACATAATTTTCTATTAGTTTTTGGATAGCTAAAATATGGCTTAATTTATGCGTGTATAAAATAGTAATATGAATACTGCAAAGCAGCAATTTCCTAAATAATTAATATAATGTTTATGCATGAACGTTACACGGTTTGCTGACCATTCACTATTCACTGAGGGAACTTTTAACTGATGTTTACATTATGAAACTAGTGTTCTGAAACTTGATGGAAACTCTGGTTTATAGCAAATTGACCCTTGTTTGATTGTTGTTAAAGGTTACAGTATTGGCTGTTCCTCGTACTTCAATTTTGATTGGGCTTTGTTTTCCGTGAAGCTAAAGACGCAATAAAAACATGCTATTTTCTTTCTCAAAAGTATAAGCAAACAGTTTGAATTCGTTTATGCCATGGCAATTTATTAGGTAATAGGTGAATTGAAGCAAGCCACTAAAAAAAATGTTTAAGCTTCGGGAGACTTGAAGCCTATGCATGAGCATCTCAAAGAGATTTGTGATGAAACCGCTTGAACACGCTTACTATTTCATAATATAAAACATGTTACTTTATCTAAATGTCTAGCATTTGATAAAAACATGTTAAAACCAACGAGTTTTTGGCTAGTACTGTAACGGCCGTACAAATGTGCCGAAAATACTGAAAACACCAACTTCACAAAACTACAGCCTATGAGTAATGTCTCCACCTATTGGACACACACTTTAGGTGCTTTCAAACCCTTTGCTAACTCATGTTTTGAGAAATAAGAGGTGACATGGAAGTGTACACATGCAAGCGCGTTGTGTGTATGGGTATAACGCGAGTTTAACTCGACGCCGGATGCAATGCTCTTAGTGCATATTTTCGTCATTTTTTTCCCACTCAAGCCCACAGTGAGCAGAGTGGGGCATAACTGAAACGAATTTCAAATTTTCGTCAACCCCGAGGCTCGAATCGTGGCTTTTTCACTCCATTTCTTTGATTTATCTGACAGTCTCACCCTCGTGCGCACGACTAACGATTGTAATCGAGCACTCTTGTATCTGTAACTTGATTAGGAAATCTTTGAAAGCCCGAATTAGTGGATGCTGGAGCTTCGGGGATAAAAAGAAATGGGATATTGCAGTGTTTTTCATTTTCGCGAGTGTCATCTGAGCAAACAATAAAATTTAGCTATAAAGTGGACAAATGACGTCATCAAGATTTATTTGTAAAGGCTATATGCAGTCAAAATAGTTAGATATGCAGACACCAATATTCTTAAACGGTTTTCCAAGGTTGTGATATAAGTTTCAGTATGTCTGCGGACAAAACTCTTCAGCTTCATGTGGCATACAGCCAAAAACTGCATACATACAACATAAGGGTTTACTGTTTATAACTTGATGACTAAGCACATAGCTCTTTTAGCTGCTGTGGTAGTCCGGCAGCAAGATGCGCAATCCTGGTCAGGTTCACATGATTCCCAATTTCCCGAAAACCTTCCAAAACAATGGCGACCACAAGAACAGCACTGAGACAATGAAGAGCCGGAAAATGGGAATACAACATTGTTGCCGCCTGTTGTATATCCTAGATGACGCTGGCACGGGAAAGTGGAGCTTGACGTGTGCAAAGATAGGCCTCTAAGGACAGGCTGTGTATAATGATGATGATGAACACAATGGTTGGTGCCTTACTTAATCCCTAGTCGTTTTACATCTGGTGACATGCTAGGATACACGGTGGACCCACTGAGAGGCGACTAGCGGTGGTGCCAAGCGCGCAGTACAGCAGAGTCTGAAAAATCTGAAACAATCGTTTCACTTCGCTAATCGCTAGGCTCCAAGCGCTAAGCAAGGCACTTACATAAATCATTATTATTCATCATAGTATAGGTTCTCTTCTTAATTTTAAAAACCGTAAAAAAATAGAAAGTTTAAGAAATTAAAAGAACAGGAAAGAATTGACCTCTGATAACTGAATACCTGGCTTGGTGCATGCAAATAAATAATTTGAATAAAAATGGTGTTTTTTTTCTATATAGTAGCTAGAAACCTAGTTCCTTAACTTATTATGTAGTACTATACTAGGTATCCTGACGAGACCAAACGAAACATTTTTTTTATAAAGGCTCCATTGAAGTGCTGTGATTAATGAGTCGATCCCAAATGAGTGAAGATCAATTTATCTACGTATCCTGTCAAACTAGCTCAATCTCACATGGATAGACTTATTTACCAACCTTTCAACAATTTCGTTTACATTTGGAAAAGCTTTTAATACACTAAAAGCAGTAACAAAGGGATGAAAAATAAAACTTCTCTGAAACCATGTTCTGCACCAATTACTTACAGATGAAACTGAATATTCACGAATTCGAATAATTTAATAATTTCTCACTCAACTGTGGCAGTGAGTTATTGCACATTTTATTTACTTCACAACGAATAAGCGACACCTCAATTCGACCTCTATGGTTTTCTTTAAATGCAGTTTTCTTTTGTTCGTACATTGACTTCACTCTGATTCACATATACTAGATCGAGAAGAGAAGTTAGCTAATCTCGATTTTGTTTGCGTGAACCAGATTAAAAGGTACTGTCTCTGAATCCGAATATTAAAATATCTGTGCTAAACATTCATATTCCTTCAATAGTTAAAATTAATTAATGTTAATTAATTATCTTTACAAAATTAGACATTTAATGGGATATAAATACATATGTATGTAAAGGAGGCCAGGAAAGAAAGTAGTCTTAAGCTTATATCAAATATTTTAACTAATTTCAGACAGGCTTATCGTTTTATTGTACTGTTGCTATTATTCATAGAACAGGCAATTTTTATGCAATTGACGCAAAAGAATTTAATATACCTAACTATTGTTGTCATTTTAAAGACGTGTTAAAGCTTATTAACAGATTTTTTTTTTGTTAAATCTGCCTCAATCAGTAAAAGTTTTCAAACATCACGTCCAACTTAAACCTGCAAACGAAATGAGCTCCTACGATATGAATCAAAAATGATTTCCGAAATTCAATTTTTTGTTTACATAATTCCGTATTCATAAAGTTCAGTTTCCTTTACAAACTTCACGGACTTTATGCTAAAGAGGGCATGAAAATACGACTGATGTTCTGTTTTGTGTTGTTTGATGTATTTTCATTAATTTTCACATTTTGTTAGTACTGAAAAGTTGTATACTTAAAACGTCAGAACTCGTAAAAGGATTTTTTTTTAATTTAGAGAGAAACTTTACGAACTTCCCTAGTTTAATTTGATTAATCTTGCTTTGAAACTAATGAGTAAAAGTAAGCTGAAAAAAATACTGAATCTAAAAGGTACTGAAATAGCTGGTATTTACCGCAAACTGACTTTAAGAATGCGTATTTGAATGCAGCAGTAGTGGCCTTGAACTTCACTGAATCGATATCATGAAAGCTGCGGTTATAAAATAACAACTATTTCCTTCTTACATAAACACGTAAGTACGTATAAACTAAAACTACAGCGTATTTTGTCGCTGAAATAATATAAATTACAAAATTCTTACCCAATCTGGAAACAACTCCTAAATTCAAAGGCGTTAATATTTACGTAACTCCAATGCGGATAAAGAAAACTGATAACATCTGTAATGAATTACGAAAATACATTTCTCAACACGAAAGTTCTCCATCTAACGATAGAATCGCATGTCCGATATATCCATAGATAAAGCCAATTCGATTCCCATGAACAAAACCTTTGACGTGATTATTTCACTGGCATTTCACTGATAAATGACCATAGAGGCAATTAATATGGTGTTGCTTAAAGAAGTGGTAAGTGGTATGGGTTACAGCACTATGCTCCTATGGGGTGAATAACGTAAATCAACGTGCCGGCGCCATATTCAGAGCGCCTAACTAATCCGAGGCACGCAAAGCGATATTTTACCAGCCGTTCCTTCATACATAATACATTTCCACGTAAGAATATGCTTCAAACTAAACATATGTACCTTATTTTCATGCGAAACTCGGTTTTCGTATCTTTAGCTCTAAAATGTTGTACTTTATAAACAGTTATTCTGACAATATTGATCGGTTTTTGATAGTCATGCGCTAGGACACTTTACCACAAAATACGGGCGAGCGGCTTACCTTACCAGCCATACAAAAGGGAAATAATCACAATTGAATGACCTCAGCCGCAAAAGATAACAGACATTATTTGTTATTAAAACGAAGATAAAATAAAGGCCAATCAACAGTCCGAGAAACAAAAGAAAATGATGAGAATTTCTTTACATATTACATGAAACATTGCTACTTTACGCTCTGATATCCGCAAACCGATGTGAATCTGATATTAACTCATATTTCAAGGAAATAAAGCTTTGTTTCGTTTAGATTTACGAACAAAGAGTGAACGAATTCTTACTGTTTGCCAAAAGATATTCCCGGGAGTCGCATACATACATTACACATAATATGTATTTATAATACGTAAGCCATAAGCTGCAAAATGCCCAAGGGATAAATATCAATGGTTTCGTGATTTTGTGGGAATATTAAAAGAGGTTAGTTTTATATAACACACGTTATTATCGTGTATTATGTAAGTATACTTTTAAGCAACGTTCTCAGTTGCATGAAGGATAAGTTACGCTTTCAACTTCAATCGATTTCACTCGTTGGTAACTTGTTGGTAAATGCGTTTGCATTTACTTGGCTCTCTTGTTACTGTGCTTTTATTCCTTTGATCGAGAAGTTCAGTAACAATGCTCTGAGCAATCTTTGATATTTAACAAAAGGAATCCGAATTGGTAGCGCCTGAAACGGTAACGTAAATAAACAAAAATAATTGGCAAGACTAATACTTTCGTACCACAAAAACTTTTAAACGTCTGTTGAACACTTGTCTATAAAATTTCAGATTATGGCGTTGAAATAAGGTCCATTTTGCAGTCACACTTTTTTAGGACAAGTGTTTAACAGATATTGAAGTTTTTGTAGTAAGGCTGCTAGAGTCATTTCATATCGAAAAATGAACATCTCATAGCCAGTCCCTATTACACCATTTCCCCATTTAACTTTACCATACCACTAACAGGCATTTTTAACCATAACCGCTTTTTACAGGTTCTGACGCCGAGCCAGTTTGGAAGCTCCAAGATCCACAGTTCGACCAGGGCTACGGGTCAGAGCGTTCCCCAGAAGACGACTACGTTCCTCCGATTGTGCCTCCATTATCCCTGGAAAATTATGAAGCAGAACTACGATTAATCTACCCATTCATAAATGATGGTAAGTTTCACTATAAAGATTTTTTCTATAGACGAACAAACTTCCATTTGCGTCATTCGGAGGAAATATTTGTTTTCTTCAACCAGCGTAGATAAGCATAATGGATTCATTATTTTATTTGCATCCATTACAAATGGAACTTAATCAGAAAACTAAGATATTTCAGTACAGTACGTACCTGTATGTATGAAAAATTTATTCATTTGTCTCCCAAAACGTATATGCCCTGACTATTTTATACCTTTTCTTTTCCCTTATGAACCCTTATTAATTACAAAATATTGAGTGATTGAAACAATTCCTCATTTAACAAGTATACTGAATGACCTAAATTAACGGATTGGTGATCAGCGGCCATTAATCAGGCATCCATTAATTAAGCAGCAGCGTTTGAAACAGTTGTTACTCAAATCCAGAACGCAATAACGAGCATAAAAATATCAACTCAACCGAACTTTTTAGTACAGAACTTTTAGCTCCGTAGGCACATTTCTGAGGCTTTTGCCCCTAGGATTAATATAACTTGGCCGGAGTAAGCACCTTAGCAACACCATTCAGAGCTCGCAACTTGAGTGTTTGCCTTTGACACACGCAAGAGGTCGTTGCTATTTGAACACGCATATTGTGCCAGTCAAGTACAGAAAACAACACTCTAAATGCAAGACTTTAGTACTGCTAATCGGTGATTGTGGACATAAACGTGTGAAGTACGTTGATAACACTCGATTGTTGGTAAAGCAAAGTAATCAGTGCTGCGAATTGAAGCGTACATTTTGAAAATTCAACTAACGTGTCAATCAATTGAATAGAGCTTAAATCAACCGTTAATTAATTCATTTAAATATTCAATCAACTCATATTTTGCATAGCAGAGTACACAGTGCATTAGCAATTCCGCATCAACAAATTTTGACATGTCAATTATTCACCATTCCAATTTGTCACTGTTTTATCTTCGTACACTTATGTTACTTCCTAGACATCCAATAAAACCCTTGTCACATCTTACGACGCCCTTGGGGAACGATGGAGATGAAACTTATCTTAAACTAGATCTAGAATAGCTTATTTAAATTCAGACTTTCTTTTGTAACTACTTATTTTCGTTTAAAAAACAGACAATAGATTTATCATCTCTACATGCGATTATGAATTGATTTAAATACGCCATATTGGATTTATGACATATCCACTGTCATTGGCGGAACATGACAGATTGTTCGATATGTCGTTTATCAAACGAAACCAATCCAATCGTAGATCGGTAATAAATTAAATCTGTGTACAACACTATGAATATGTTATGAGCAATTTGGTTTGTGTTCTGATTGTTGTGTCATTTTCTATAACGAGATGAGTAGAATAGAATGGGGTTCTCTCTATTAGTATTGGCAATTTCGATAACCACATTGTTGCTAAACACAAATCTGGTATCGACATAATATATTTAGAAATAATTATGTTCTTCTCTACAGTACCTACATACTGAAATAATCACTGAAATGCACACCCGTTTTTTTTTAAATTTTCATCAGAATCGTTACAGCAACACAGGTTTAAATATCTTAAAATTACAACAAACAAATAAACGTTACGTTAAATACAACCATGTGAGTAAGCTTCTATACTTATATGTCGGAAAAATCCTCAGTACAATAACATTTAAAGCTAGCTGTTATTACAATATAAATATATACTTCAACAACAGCTGCTAAGAACTGCAGAATCCAAGTTAAAGATCGAGTGCAATTCATCTGGGTAACGTAAGTGCTTCCCCAGACGCGCATTCGGTTTCTGCCTCACTGGGTCACGTTCATACAAGCGCTGTGGTTTCATCTGCTCTTTGGTAGAATATGGTTTTATATCTATCTATATTTACGTACATTTAATCGTTTTCGTATTTGAAATACGTTTTATTATATAAATATTATAGCACAACTTAATCTCGCTTGTAATCTCCAGAGGGTTACGCGGCGGTGTACCGAAGTCATATTCACATTACGCCTTATTTTATATTTTAGGCCCATGGGTATGAGCCATTGTCCATCCAAATTCATCTCTGGGAATGTTATTAAACCTGATAATCTTACCTCAAACTCAGCAGTTACTTTAGCGATCACTACAGCCATAACATGAATTCATATCCTCATATAAACCAAAATAGATATTGCCCTTATTGTGCCGTGTGAGTGACATTCATTCATTTGAAAGGGTAAAGTAAACACATGGCTATCTATAACATATGACGAACACTCGAACAGTAACAAGTATGTAGTTCAGTTTCTAGTTGAGCATATATGTCATAGTTACCCATTTCCCTTGGCTCTTACAAGTCGTGGGATAATGATCGATTGATACATGCCTATTAGTTTCTATTCCCAGACTTCACGGAACATGAGTTTACCTAACACGACGCCTTTTTCCCAAAGGTTGTTGGAAACTTTCTTTTACTCATACATGCATAAATTCACGCCTTTTTCCAAGAAGGCAGAAAGTACAGAATTCTTCGTAATGTGATATTAACATATTCTTGTTACTGACTAAACCTTCTTTGGTTTCCCAAATAATTTTACCAACAAAACTAAGATAAAGAGGTGAATCTTTTACAGAGGTTGAAGCCTAAAATATAGGCTTTTATATATTGAATGTCAGGATATAAAGGCTGTAAGCGGTGAATATAAATGTGAATTTGAAAGTGTAACGGATCCTGTATAAACCCGGTCTTGCCCGAAGAGCCGTGTTAGAATTATTGATATAGAGATCGCAAGATCCTAAAACGGACCCGTGATGTCGTTTGCAGACATTTCTCATTCTGTATCTCTTCTCTTATCGGTAGTTTAAATAAGTGTTATAGGTAGAAGTAAGGTCGCTGTTCGCATCTACTCGAATATGCAGTAAGCAGTATCTATAATTATGTGATTCCATACAAATAGAGCTTCTATTGATATAGGTGTAGAAAATAGATTTCTACTTAATGAGAAATTCTCGCTTAATATCTCATGTAATAGTTGCTAATCATATTTACTTACATTAAACACAGGTTTAATATAATTTACTTAATGTAGACAAGCTATTTAGGTATCTGCCTAACAATCAAATTAAGCTTATCGTGACATGACAACGCCTTTATTGATCAACCGCATACAGATACATGTTATGAACATCATCATCAGTATTCTACTCATTTGATAAATTGATTCTATGTTGACGCAACGTGTGTCTTCTAATTTTTTTTACTCCTAGGTAAATTACCAACTTCTCTATTTGTATCATCCTCAGACCTTCAATTATTTACTTGGGTAATTTTAACCATCAGGTCTTTAAACAGTATTTTAAAACAACATGCAATAAGTAAGCTCATCATAAAATACAGCGGACGAAAAATGAAAAAAAAGCTAATTCAATATCGGCAAACTTTTTCGAAAATTAAATTTCGTCCAAAATCTCCTCTTTGTCCCTTATCAGGGGCGAATCCTTCCGCATTTGTCCTGGGATAAGTTCGGAAACAACTTGTGAGTAATTGGCTCTGTGTTGTGTACCAAACGGTCCTACTCCTTCGAACTTTTCGACGTAGCCTTACTGAGATTTCTCTTCTGTATAGGTAAGGGTTCTTAGAATCCTTTGATTTCTCCTTTTATGACGAGAGTCTATTGATTGAAGGTCGCAACACTTAATAACAAATATAGGACAAGAATATTTTGTTCTAAGAAGGATTATGTTACCTGCCGAATTTTCAAAGGATCATTTTTGGAGCGAACATTTCCATTATTAACGTTCAGTTCTGGAAACAATATATTTTGACAGCTTATTAATAGAACTTCGTTCTTCAACGTAAATAGGCCGTTCGGCATTTCACTATCCGATACCCGTAACAATGCGCCTTCGTTAATTAATAACTTTGTTACAAACAAACGAAAACTAAACAGAAGTAAATTAATGGATCACAAAATACCTCTGTTAATATTTTAACTAACACGTGAAACCAAATTATGGAAGTACTATTTAAGGCGGAATTTCCATTGGAGCAATTGACTGCTAACATTTTAGTTATTATATTATATAAAGCTCGTTATTTCTCTAAAACTAAAATTCTCTGTTCGAACGGATGGACAGTGTTCTGAAGTTCGATTTATTCTATCAAGCATTTTCTTTTTTTCTGGCAGAGGATTCCAAGTAGTCTACACCTTATATTGATGAGTTTTGTTTCCTCGTCTTCATCCTTAATATTACCTGAAAAAAAAATAGAAACACCGTGATAAAATATTACATTATTTTTGAAAATAAGAGATAAAGTATCAAGACGGTTCAAGAAAGTTCAATGATTTGACAATTTTGACAGTCCTAAAATATTACCATATCCAAACTACAGAAATTAATTCGTGGTTGCAACATTCGTTGACTCTAATGTTTTTAATTAATTATTTTCGAACGATTTTCCAACTTCAATTCTGTTTGATCAAATTATGCGGTATCAATTAAACTAAACGCTGGCTATAGATAATGAAAACCATTAATATAATGTACCTATATTACTACTTTACTGAATGGACAGTTTTGCCTGATTACAGCCATTCATAGTGGGCCAAACCACCAATTAATAGAATCAATTTAAAGTCCCTTATGCACACTGACGTTTTAAAACAAACGTCACTCATTTACGGCCGTCATTTGTAAACTCTCCTGTCAATAGTGACATAACATTACGTCACAGATGTTAATTGCAAGCGACAATTATTCGATTAATGACTCGAACTTATTGAATGGTGTAAATCATTAATTGTATTGTCGTGTTACAGTGTTAAATGATTGTGTTTTGTCTTTCGGTTACGGTTGTTCGATTCGGTTGTTTACGTAAGTTGTGATGTAAGTTGGTAACTAGATGTGTTTAAGCCTATACAAGATGGAAAAGTTAACTAACAAGTATGGAATCAGCTTCTTCCGTGCAACTTTAAAAATGTACTATTAACAACCTCCAAATATTCATTCTCCACAATGTATCGGACTGCAAGAAAGATTTTAAAATCCGTATCCTTAATTTCCCATTCTCTCAACTCAACTTGAAAATTAAAATATGCAACAACAATGCTTACATCGCTTCTCCCCTGAAAAATAATCTACCTGACTACATAATACTCCAAAATATAACAAACCAAAGTTATCAAGCGCTTTTGCAAGTTCATACCTATGCTAATCCTGAAAAATACAGGGTGAATTTTGCCACGGTTTTCAACACCGCTTAGGGATTTTTTCGAGGTCGAATCGGTATATTAATTCCACGCCTGCAAACCCACTGCTAGTATTCACTGGCGAAAGCAGAATTTAATTTAAAACACTTTGTACATTTTTTTTCTTTGGAGTTTACTTTTAACATCAAAAAAGTCATATAAAAGCACCGCTCCTTTTTCTTTTGTTAACAAAGCGTCACTTATTAGCTTCGACACAATTGTCAAAGGATTTACTGAGTATTGGCAACGACGCGACACAACTACGAACAAGTCGAAACACTCGATATAAACAAAGAAATTGACTGCTCCACAGCGTCAGTAATTCAATTTCCCTCGAGAATATTGCCAATATCAACAAAATGGAATAGCATCGAAATGTCCGATGTTGTATTAACAGGATATTGCTTGAAAACGTGGGACGAATCCATTAGCGAGGGTGGTTTTTAATTAACTTTATCCTCTCAATGCGTTTAAACGATCTGTACTCGATTATAATTAGTCTGATTAGCAACGTAACATGACTACGCCGCTTGGGCTTTAGCTACTTCAATTTCAGTCTATAAGATATTAATCGTAGTAGATACATTGTAGTCATTATTGTAATTGTATTACTGCAACTTGATATTCATAGTAGCGCTGGGGCCGAGTTTCAGACCTATAATGTTTCACGTTACAGCTACTAAGGTCATGCTTTGTACTCCAGAATAAATTGAAGGCATCTTCAGCATTACATATTTAAAACAACAGCCAAAATACCCGAGGTAGGAAGTGCTCTGAAACATTTTCCGTTGCGAAAACAATTTGCCGTATCAGGAATTTCCATTACCCGGTTTTATTGTAACACGGTCCCACCTTCGTGTAAACAGGGTGTTATCTCATTTACGTGTTCAATTTGTATGCAAGGCGTAAAGCTCCCCTGGTCGCCGTATCATTTGCAGCGTCAAGCTCGCAAGTCGCGACCAAATAGAAAAAATGTTGCGGCAAAGCTGATCCTCCACGAAATCGAATGTAATGGAATCGTTCGCTTGCTTTCAATGGAGCCAGTATCTCACAGGTCAGCACTCGGCTCAATAGCCACTTTTTCGTGACGCAAGTCCTATTTGCATAGACTTCATTCTCCATTCCTTTGTTCGAGGATTATTTTCAAATTTTCTCCCCGTCCGGTGAGCGCCCTGCACTCAGTGCAGGAACAGGATTCTTCTTTACTTTTTGTTTCGTTTCGCGTTGTTAAGATTTTCTCTTTTTACGCCGTAGGAAACTTGTTCGCTCACAGTTTCTTGATTAAACATCGAGTGGTTGTAATTAATGGCGCCAACTTGAGAACACTGAGCGGTGGACGTCTTTGTTTTGTTTCATCTAGCCACCATGCTCACACTAACTTTTGCTTCGACAAGTCGACACAGTTATATACTTCAGTGGCAGTAAAAAGAAAATTATCAATTTGATGTTTCATTTTATGAGTCATATTTTAGCGACTTATTCGCACTGGTTTGATGGTTTATTTCAGAGTGGACTACTGTTAAGACTTCCATTAAAACTTTAATGATCTGTATTTCACGGGCTTTCACAGCGAGACAAATGTACTAATACAATTTTCTATTTGCGTCATCTGGGTAAATATGGGTTTATGAACATAATACAATGACAGAAGATATTATTAGATATTTAATGTGAGTACTACACAATAACAAAATCACATATTATGCCGAACATACGATGTTTTTAAAAAAACAATGTATAAACTTAAACTTAGTATGTTTTACCACCACATCCCTTTGTTTTTCTACCTTGTACCTCCTCTACATTAGTATTAAAAGACATCCCCTCACATTTTGCTCTAACCTGAAAAAGGATATCCTTCAGTGGTTCCGTGATATTTCTCGCTCCGGAGTCATTTGTCTCCCACTTGAATACTTTATTCACTAACTTTACTACAGTCAACCTTTTTGCATTTCTCTCCGGTTTTTAGATGTTGACCTTTAAAGGGTGTTTTTTCGTAAGTACAAAAAAAACTTTTGAAAGGTCAAAGTCACGTAACATTTAAAATTCTTTGAAACAAAATGTCGATTGCATAATTACTTCTCATTTACTTAGCAAACAATGTTACTTGAATTCTATTTTAATAAACTTTATTTTCGTATTTTAGATTTAAATTTAATTTATATCTGACAATGTTAGCAATGCGTAAATGAAGTCAAGTAGTAGTAATACTTTGCTAATAAGCTAATCGTTACAAACCAGCTTGGACTGGAAGTATATTTCCAAAAATGTCCAAGTTCTGGCGTATATTTTTAGAACGATATTTTTCTAGAAATCTTGATTTATAATGCTTTCAGAATGATATTTCTGTATTCTTTTCTTCAACTACAATTTAATTTTCAAGAACAATATTAGTTGGGTTCGTACTTAATGTATCCTTTATCAATATATGTAACTTCAATACAACTAACTCTCAAACTTTTACTTTTCTGAGTTAGGATTCCATGGTCGGGAATGCTTGATTTGTATTCGCGATATTCTCCTAAAACTCAAAGTTACAAATTAGATAATAGCGATAACGATGCTCAACACATTAAATAGTTTGATCTGTTTGTGTCGACGTGTTTAACACTCAATTGAAACCCCTATCCATTTCCTCATATTAATGCTCTCATAAAAAAAAACATCCACTCTGTTTTATCACGACAAAGGTTCAGTTTGACAATTAAACTTCAATATTTTGAACAAAATAAGTTCATTATGAGTTAGTCTGATATAAAGGATCTCACCCTCGTCAAAGGGGGTATGTACCTACCTATGTAGATACTTCGAATTTTGCTCACATTCCCGATATAAATTTCAACCAATTCACACAGGGATCTGCCATAAAGTTTGGCCGATAACGATTTCACTTCAGATCCAACCGTTAAAGTATAATTACCGTGTGTAGAAGATAGTTTATGGCCCTCGATTTAATACATTTGTCGCCATTACGGCGTGACAGACTCGCGAATTTTAATCTTGGTTTTTGAAATTTATTGTTTTTATGACTTCTGACTACTTAATCATATTTGTTTTTAACCTAAAATCTGTAGTAGTCAACGCTTTAGACAAAAGCGCAGTTTCTGTTATGACTAAGACAGCTCTTAACTATTAGGGACTGATAAATTGAGTAACTTAGGGTACAGTAATAAGAACAATACAATAAAATGTCACTAAGACCCTCAAGCTTATGAAACCCCAATTGAACCAACTCCAAGCGAGCACATAACTCCGCATAATACGACACAAGGACAGCATTACCAGCAACTTCATAGCTATTCGGGCCATTCCATTACTTACGAACACTATTTTCTTCCAATTTCCATTTCCTTACTTCCCCCACAATACGCGCGGTCGACACGCAACTGCCACATGGTTTTCATTGGCGAATCAATACAAAAACAAACGCTTTATCTTATTCGTACATTACATTCTGAATTGTTTTCCTCACTAAAATGGTCATTCTATTTTTGCTAGAAGGTACTAAATTAGCTAAATTGTGGGTTCTTTTACTTTGTTGTTTTACGAGCTTTTTACTTTGGAACTATAAAAAGTTTGGATATTTGTAATAAATAAGTTAGAACCTTATTACAAGTAATGGAAAAAAACAGCTTACTGATCATCTGGAACTGAAGGCTCTGTTCGAGACGTTTAGCAATGAATACAAACGTTTAACATAATTTATTGATAGATTCGATTGCTTGTTTTATAAAATTATTTCTCTCCAAAACAAGAAAACAATTTATGTGAAGTTATTTCGCGCTATTGCTTATTTCATTCAGTCAATTGGTACAGCCAAATGAAAAATAAAATATTCAGAAGAAGAAAATTGTTGATTCTTGAGCCAAGCACCTATCGACGAACACAAATTAGACCCTCTTTGATAAAACATTTGTAAATAACGTTCCTAATCACGATCGCGTCGATGACTTTGATGTTTCCTTCCTCGACTCTTCGTTCCCTTTCACACAGACATGCGAAACTTGGCGTGACGAGTCTTCAAACTCGCATTGACGTCACAATTCTCTTGTTTCCCAATCAATGGACGCCATGTTGTCGGTTCAAACGTAATATTTTCTTGCAAAAGATTACCTTTATTATTTTAATAAACCTTTATTAAAAAACTCATCTACGATATAATTTGCGAGAGGAAACTTAATAATTTTATATTAAATTTTTACCGTGGGCTGCCTACCTATGTATTTTAAGATAGTAAGTAGGCAAAGGTATTATCTGTTAGACAGAAGATTGTAATAAAGCGCGCTGTAAAAATTGTGAGGTAAAAATGCAAATAAGGTATGGAAAAAGTAAGAGTGGAACAAAACTCCGCTTTTAAGTACTGGCTGTTTTTAAAATATAGAAGCTTTTAATACCCAATGTTTTTAACACTCGTTCGTTCTTCGCTTCTACTTACCAAAGATTTACTATACTATCATTACTTAGAACATTAACCTGTCCAATTGTACAAGAAACTCAATTATTAACCTACACTTACCAGACTGCGATTATGTACATAAAAATAAAGAAATATTTTCCAGGATAAAATTCTACTACTTTCAAACTTTAATTTCAATCATCATCGAGATTATTACCCTTTCAGCTGAAATAAAAAAATGCTCTATTATAATATAACGGTACAGTTGAACAGCTTCTACGTTTAAGTTTCTACAAATGTAAATGTAAGGCTGCAACCATACAATACTAAAATTAACAAGGCATTGTGGTCACAACGAACACACTGGCCACATATCGCCAAGCCCACAACAATGGCATTTCCTCAACAGGTCAAACCTATTTGCTTGCCGCTCCAGAGCATATTGAATTTTTAATTGGATTTGCATAGAAAAGTAAAACAAACGCAGTGTGACGTGTGTTTTTGTACACGCGACTACACACCCAGCTAAACTAACCAGTCTAAACTGACCGTTTACTGTGTGGAAAAATCAGACAAATCGAGACCAAGATTAACTGGTTTGTATACATTAAAGTGTTGCCGTGTGCACAAGAATGAAAGAATAATAGTGTCAGCTGTTTGTATGGTGCTTTTCAAACAGTTGTTCAAGGCCTCGAGGGAAATGAAGAAGCTTTGTGCGCCTCACTCACTTACGCGAACAAAACGTCTTCGTATAAAAAAGTTAAAAAAATGGCAGTTCTTTTATTTGACATTTTCAATTTAAACCATGCGATTTATGTATTTAAAGATCCCAATCGTAAACATTTAGTAATATAAACAAATACAAAGGAATAATACAGTAAATCTAATAAACTCTAAATAAGCTTTCAGTTCTAATTAAACAGTAACAACAAACACAATAACACCGTGAAGTTATTTGCTTCCGTGTCAACTTTAGACTCATCAACACAGTTAAGTCAAGAACGATACGAAACCCGCCTCATCACGGTAAAAACGAGCGAAATTAAATAGGATCCTCCCGCCACTTCATAAACTTTAATTATCCTGAGCTTGTATACAGGTATAGCCTTGTTCAAGTAGGGGGTTATAAAGGCAACATACTGTTGGAAACACTGGTACTTATGTCGTTACTTAAAATAGACAGTATAGGGGAAGAAGTTCTTCCGAACAACTTTGAAGTTCCTCTAACGTCTTTCTAGCTTTAACAGAACAAAGACACTGATTGAAAAATCCCAAGTGACGGAAATACGAAATATCCATCATTTCCAGTGGTATCCAAGTTAGAGAAAAGCAATGTGTTCAAAAGGACAAATCTACGGTCAACAACTTCGTTCTGCAAAAACTCCCCCGAGAGCAGCGGACCGACAACGGAATGATATTACCTACATAAACACGCTCTAGTTTCCAATTCGATCCTAGAAATTGGATGAAATTGTATCAAATTTAGGGCAATCTAAAAGATCTATACTAGATATTGCCATAATTCTAGATAGCAGTAAAAATCCAAAAATGTTCGGATCTTTTACGTTCATAGTTATTTTCCATCATGCCGTACCTTATTGCTTCTGATCCCATCGCCTCCCCAAGTCTTATATCATAAATATATGTTCGACGAATCGAACTGAACTAAATTGAAATTGTTGATTGAAAAGGTACGCAGCACGTTGGTATAAAAGCGAAATTCAGTCAGTCGTGAATATTTATGTGCATTCTCGTTGCCGGCGTTAGATGAACTTCGTTTAGTTTTTGGGACTGGGAAAATGGACCAGAAGCTGGCTTATGGGCAATATACGCTGTTGTTCGAAACAAGTACCAGAGTATTGGACTTGAAAAATAAAAAAAAACGGAAACGTGTAAAAACTTTATATGGAGCTACAAACGTGGTTAGTACTGAACATTTACACCATGAAATGGACAAACCCATCAAACATCCGTAGCTAATAAAATTCCGCAATTGGCTCTGGAATTCCCTTGAAGCGAACTAATCTAATGAAAATCCTTCCACGCCTACATTTGGTACACGTTACCCGAGCTTTAACACGCCACTCCATTTTATTCATGGGCAACGATGACGTCACGTTCGAATTCCATGCGTCACTCGTGCCAGAGTTATTAGGCCGTCTCGGCTTGCGAAATGTCCTGGCGCTTAAAACTTAGTGACATCGACGTGGTCAGCGGATTAACGTGAGGAGTGGACGCGAATGATTACCCAACATAAGCTTAAAGCTTTATGAGAATATTAGTACTGGACTTTGATTTCAGGCCGAATTCGTCTTTGAGTAGATTTTGGTGTAATGTTCTCTATTCGAAGCTTTTCTCGAACGTTGCTCAACTATGGATTTCGATCCATATCCGACCGGTTTTATTCGGAAATTCAGCTTTGAATTGAATCTTAAGTATTATGCGGTCCTCAGCTCTTTGAAATTCAAATTGCAATTTAGTGATTCAGGGACATTTGATTTCGAATTTCATGCACTCAAATTAAAAACTTCCGGATTAGCAAGTAATAACTTTCCCACTGTTTCCTCGCATCTGCATATAAAAGCCACTTAAATGTCTAGAACCCAACCGAAGTTCTGTCGTACTAATTACTTAGTCACATTACTCTACAAAGAGGTGGAAGTCTAGAACAGTTCCGATTCAACCGCGGTGCGGCGCGGTAAACGCTTTGCATTCCAAATGCCACTTCCAGGCGTGTTTTATTGTCTCAACGTGATAGAAAGGGAAAACGAATCGGATGCTGCAGCGTCGGATTTGAAAGCACGTAACGTAAACCTTTGTTTGAAAAATCTTTTGTGTTCCGCAAAGGTCACTTCGAAACGACCTAACTAAATCATGAATAATAATTTTTGATTATGGTTACGTTCTCACTGCTAATCATAATTTTGTGTTAGACTAAACATGCAAAACAGTTGATCGAATTGCATTATTACTGTTCATAACCATGCAGAATAAAATTATACAATTAGCCGTTCCCAGAACACCGTATGATTTAATTCAATATTCTAATTTGAGCTACATTTATAGTATGGCGTTGACGTGATACTTCGTTCTTATGGAGCCCTGGTAGGTGTGGCATGCATCGCGGGGCAGGTCACCGCGGCCGGTGATCCAGAACACGCCATAGGTGAACGAGCACCGCAGCTATGCGAATCAAGTAAAACACAAAGCCAACTCGACTACCAGGAAAACATACCCGTAATGCTGCTGTTATCAACATTCGTTCCACAGAAAACTTCTCTACAATTACTTTGTAGAATTTTCATGTATTTATGAAGCTTTCATTGCAATATCAAATGGAATGTTGCTGTAGTTGGAGCACGTTCTAAAATCACATAAAATGTGTTGTAAGCGTAGGAGCTGTCATTTCAAACGGAAACTTTGGGAATTAATTCACCAAGTTACGATAGGCAAATTCTGACCGCACCGGTTTCCGTGAAACTTACGGGACTGTAAGATACAAAATAAACACCTTTCAATTTCCTACCTGCCTGGTACAATTCCATGTTAGTTTAAACTGTCTTGCTCTGCCTTAAAGCAGCACAGTTATGCACCAATGTTTAAGAGGACAAATATTCAATTCAAATGGCGAACAATAAAGCATATGTTCCATTCTTTATTCCTTTACGGCTTCAAACCGTTTTGAATTTACGATCTACAGTGGATCTGAATTGTTCGCTTATTTTAGATATTCATAAAATAAACTAAACAGAAGAGTTTTAATAAATTCCATGTCGCTGCAATTGCATAGTATATAGTTCAAGTTTGTACTTATGTGATAAAGCTTTTGAAGGAACACTTGCTGGTTTCCAGCTGTACCTTTCACAACAAACAAATTCTAATATTCACTTCTTCTATTATACTTGTATTTCATTTAAAAATAACTGAAATACAGACCAAAAACATCCGCAATGGCATCCCAAAAGTGTACTACGGTTAGGAAATAACCAACCGCTATTTATCCGTAACATTTGCTGCGGACAAGTAATAAACGACAGTGTCGGGTCAGATCTACGAGTTACGAGTACGAGTCGTGACTCGTACGTGCCCCAATATCGGCTGCGTCTGGTCAGACCCGGATCTGCGCAGATTATTGCTGATTATTATTGCTGCGGGTCATTGCTTTGTTGGACGACGGATGACAGGAGGTAATTAAGACGAGGAGGTTGGGGATCTGTTGTTGCGCATATTTGGTGTCACATGAAATATTTATATCAGCTAAGCCAATAAATAATTGAGAAGTAATAGTATTTCTGCCTAACTAACTATTTCTGCCTTCCCAACTCTGTTGGGATCGGATTCTAAACTAATTGGCTGTAGCTGAATACCTGTATTGTACATGGAACGCCTACCTGCTTGACCTCTACACCCTAGTTAGTACTGGGTGCGTTATTCATCGATGGAGTGCTCACATGTCCACCATGTGAGAGGTCTTCACAAAGAAGATTGCATAAGCCACGAGAGCTGAAGCAATCGCCTTGACCGAAATCGCTTGGATCACTTCATCATCATCAGTACTGGGTAAAACCTACGGTTCCCTTGGTAAGACTTGTTGTCAGACTTTTAGATCACTGACTACTTACAATGACGGCCAAAGGTCTACAAACAACAACCTTGGCAACTTACGCAATTTTCGCAAAAATCCTGTAAAATTGCTGGAATGGAAAATTTGAGACTTTCTAAATATAAAAGTGTGTCTCAAACTTTCCCTGTTCTTAAAATTAATCCCCTGCTACAAAATGCCTATTCCTGCTGTTCATTGTTTTCAACTAGACAAGAATGATGTTAAAACAACTTTGTTCTTGTAGATATTACAGCATTAGTATATTTCAACTAAGTTTCCGAAGTACATAACTTTCGTAATGCTATTTATGTAGCTAACAATGTACATTCGGGCTCTGATAAAATACACAGCTACCCGCGAAATACAAGTAAATATTTAAGTAAAAGAGAACTACCTACGATAAACAGGATTCCAATTCTCAACTTTAACGTAAAAGTCAAAGTAATTACTTGAATTTAAATAATAATTCCGTATTTAATTTGGTTATTTAAAACAAGATTATACAATACACATCATTTATTGGATTTTGCCGTCCTCTGGGAATGGACCTTGGAAAACCCAGTTAAGATGTTCGCTAAAATTACCAGAGTTTGACTATTTATTTTAAAGGGTTCGAAAAAGAGACTTTTATAACCGACTTCTAATTCCCAAACCCCACAACAGTGTCACAAACTAAGAGAAACTTCTGGAAGCTAAACAAATGGCTATCCATTCAAATCTAATTTCCAGAAAAATGTGGGATAGAAATATACATGCCATTTGATATAGGGCTTCCAATAAATATTTAGTTGGATAGATCTAACTAAATATTTGGTACACCACATGAAACAAAAGATTTCACTGGAACTACAGAAGACAGTCTCAGGTGTGGTCTACAGGTCGCCTGTTATTAAACCAAATGACTCAGCCTGGTCCGGTTCTAGTTTACCTAAACACTTGTACCATCTCTCCCTTGACAGACTTCAATTGTTTTGTGTGTGTGTTATAATTTTTAAGAAGGGGATAATTTTGTACATTTTAAGTGCGGAAGTATATGCAGAGATATTTCTGAAAATTGTGATTCTAAATGTGAGACACCTATTATAGCCTTTTTTTGTTTCAACATATATAGTAAGGATTCGTCTAGATTTGACAGATATAGTAAAGATTTGTTCTATTGAATATTAAATAATCTAGTACACCATGATCTAGAGGTGAAAACCGAGGCAAACTATTAATACATCATGTACTCATAGATCATGTACTATTTGGTCTCATGGTTTCAGCCTGTAAAAAATCAAAATCAAGTTTAAGCCTTTATTTCAAATAAACCATATTGAGTAAGCACCTAACAAGGTAATTAAAGGATTTATTTCATCTAAAATCTAATATTTGAGTTAAATAAAGAATCTGACGTTGATTACGAAATATCTGATTATTCATAAAACATAAAGGAAATATACCACTAAAAGCACTCTAAATTTCCTTTGTCCAGCTAAAAGGATCAAATAAAGAAACAAAAAAGAAATAAAGTACTCTAAACAAACATCATTAAGTATGTCCTCAAGTTTTAATAAATGTCGGAAGCATCCGCACTCAGTCTGTCCCTGAAGCTCTCAAGTGTTTCACTTTTTCCCTTTAGTTTTACTGAAACTCAGAAATATTACAAACTACTATTTTTAATTGTAAATAAAACAAGCTCTTGTTAAATAGAATTCTGTAGAAAAAAATAAAACCTGTATGTAACGTAACCTGCAGAGGTAAAAATATTTTCATGAAAAAATGAGGATGTATTTTCCTGATTTTATTGTAATTCTGTGATGTCTGTTTTATAATGTACGTGAATTTACGTCAGAAAGCACAGAATGTATAATTCTGCAGTAAAATAATGTTATACATACAATTTTTGCTAAAATTGTCGACCCGCATTATTACAATAATACTTGATATTACATTTGTGATGATAACCATTATGTATAAACTAGCTTCTGCCCGCGGTTTCACCCGCGTCATGTTAGGCTTTTGGTCCTATGGTCCCGTCTCCATCAGTTTCCTTGAAGAGCGCGATTTCCGACCTCGTGGGTATCTTCAGTGGTGGCTGGGGCGAGAGGTAGAGGATGTCTTTTCCCTCACGCATTCCGACTGCTAACCATTCGTTACTTGTCACTGAATCTTGAGGTACCTCCCGAAGCGAAAAAACGAAAACCGGTAGGACTGCGTCAGACTGAAGGTGAGGACGCAGCCCGTAGCGCCTTTCCAAACGATCTTCAAAGTAGGCCGGTCAATATCGACATAAAAAACCAAACATTGCAAACGCGCATGTAACTACGATTCTTTTATATGTTGTTAGCTTTGTTGTTAGGTCCCCTTAGAGTATTTAACACCCAAGTTTGCAACCCTGACAACCCTGTTCTGTCAATGTTTATGTCGAATCAAAATCCGTTCAGTAGTTTTTGCGTGTGTATCTCATGAACCATGATAGCTATAGAGAGTTGAATTTTTCACAGGTGACTCGCACTTAACCAGTTTTTAGTATTTGTTGTTATAGCGGCAATAGACACACATCATCTGTGAAAATTTAAACTATCTAACTATCACGATTCGTGAGAAACAGCCTCCGAAACATTACATTACTAAACATCTACAAAAACCAGCAACAAAATCACGTTTTTTTATATGGGAGCCCCCCTTTTTTTCTACGTGGTAAAATCACCAAATGAGTCCTCCCACCCCGGGCAGGGACGAACTGTCAGACTTGTACTGACTAAAATCCACGGTGTCCTTCGATAGCCCTTTATGTTCCGGGGTCACGGTAATGAAATAAGTCCCGCGACCAATGGGAGCCCCCCTTAATATTTATTGTATTCTGGTTTTTAGTATGTTTTGTTATAGCGGCAACAGAAGTACATCACCTGTGAAAATTTCAACTCTCTAGCTATCACGGTTCATGAGATACACACGCAAAAACTACTAAATTGAAAGCACAGGGTTTTCAGGGTTGCAAATTATAACAAAATGGTAGTTACATGCGCGTTTGCGATATTGACCGGCCTAAAGAGGGATTTTATCGACGCAATTGTGACATATTACCCAGCCCGTCATTATTTTGTCGCGGTATTATTTTGAAACTGTGATATCTCCGAAGATATTCATTAAAATCAAATGATGTAAAGGGCAATTTCGTTCAAAATTAAATGTTTGTGATGATCAATGTATTTATTTGGATAAGGATTAATATCATGTTAATGAAAACACCTTCGCAAATAATGAATTACTTTAAAACAAATTTGGTTCCCATAAAAAAGGTTATAGTGACTTAACCTTTAAAGATAGATATATGCTCTCGCGGACTTTATTTTAGAAAATTTTATGAGGAATAATTACGTAGTACATATTTTTTGCGAAACTCTAACCGTTTACGCAGCGCACGCAACGGAAGCTCTAAAAAAGGAATACATTTTCCCGATTTTGAAACATTTCTCATTACTGCTCCGCTCCTATAGGTAATAGCGTGATGTTATATAGCCTATAGCCTTCCCCGATAAATGGACTATCCAACACAAAAAGAATTTTTCAATTCCAACCAGTAGATCCTGAGATTAGCGCGTTCAAACAAACAAACAAACAAACAAACAAACAAACTCTTCAGCTTTATAATATTAGTATAGATTTAGACTGCCTTGACTATAGAGGTCCCGAAACCCAACTAAGTTATTGACATTTTCCTTTCGAAATTTCCCAGGAACAGTCACGGGATTTCGGCATAAATGACATGCGAGGCACGCCTTTAATGACAAAAGAGTGATTTTACATGCGACTTGAACATAGCCCACGAAATGTGGAGTACTATTAGGCCTCTGCCCATCCCTTCGGAGATTACCGGCATGATCTTATGTTATGCAATAACACTATAACGGAGGTAGTTTATTCTATAGTATTATCCTATAATATTACAACCTCCTCTGATAGCATCTAAAGCGATGGATAATTATTCAAATGCATTTGAGCCGTAAGTATAATTAACTAGGAAGAGCTTAGAATTTCCAAGATGGAGCGCCAAATACGTGCAATATACTCGTCAAACATATGCCAGCCAAAAACATACCATAAGACTGGATTTCTAGGTTAAAATTAGAGTGTTGAGTTTGAGCTAACAAGGTTAATGAAGAGCTACGTATAACTTAGTATGGATTAAATAGTTAAGTAATTAGTGGATTGGCAAGCACGTGCTTGTATCAACGAGCAAGCATTGTTGATGTTAGATATCAACCATCGGTAATATGGCTAATGTATCGATACTGATTGCATTGCTGGTTTAGTAATCACAAGCATTTCTGCTGGGCATGAGGTCCTGAGTTAGATTCCTTGCTCAGGCAAAGTATTTTTGGGTTTTTCAATCAGAATTTTCTCAGTAACTGATAGAGTCTAGTGTGTCGTCAATTTGTGGGCGCACATCTGCCTAACTCTAAATTAATAAGATCTGTAACTCTGTTACTTAATCCTGTGATGGGATGTTTAAATAATCTGACAAATTCGTTTAACGAATTCAAAATGATTATTGCAATACCTAATACTTATAGTTTAAGTAAAAGACAGTTTCATCGATTCGGAAATAAGAATAGCGTAATTTTGATGGCAAATTCTCGATCATAGCTGTATGTTATTCCTCATCGTAAAAATGTATTATAAATTCATAATATCAAGAAAACTGATCAATCAAAACTATACTGAAGATCGACTTAAACTAAAGCAATTTAATACAACTTGAGGCTACCGTTCAATCCGATCTTGGATTAAATCTCCCTTGTATAGCTCGAGCGAAGTGGCTTAGGATGTCATATCCACTTAGTTCGAACATGCAACTGCCCTAGGAAAGTGTCAAACGAAGTTTACTATAAACTGCTCCTCTACATTTTAACCCTATAGCTGTAATATATTTTAGATAAATAAATTCTGTGTAGTATCTGTAATCTGATAATGGTAGATATCTGTAAACTACACAATCCAGAAATAAATACTAATATTATAAAACTGGGTTTGTTGAGTTGAACGGCTATTCTCAGGAATTACTGGTTCGAATTGAAAATTTGGATATCGGATAGATAGAACATTTATTATTGAGAAAGGCTAAAGGCCATTAAACAGCACGCACGACCAAAAGGAGTGCAGAAGCGACGTTGAAACCATGATCGAAAGCTAGATTTCTTTTAAATATCATGCAGTAAATTGGTATAAAAAAAAGAAAAAAGTAAGAAAAATCCGAAACAAAAACAAAACCTGTCTTAACTAACAATTGTGTTATAGAACTTCTATTCTGACTTAGCCAATCCAAAGCAACGTAGACAATACCATTACAAGAGCCCATTACTAGTATCGTTAAATACAGGCCATCGGACAACTTCGTGACCGAACTTTGCCAATATCGAAACTATGGACAACTAGTGCACTCAGCTGTTGTCCTTACAAACTGATAGCGGAGCTATTTTAGGACGGTCCACTTTGTATAAGAAACTAAAGGGATTCTGGTGGGGTCACTGTGTTTACTTTGTGGGTAAGGGTCGTTATATCTACCTTGTTTTGATACGAAACTACTTGGTGAATGGACAAGTGCACGGAAATCTGCTGAACTGTACAGGACTGAACATTTTTGCTCTTTATCCTTAAGCGGACTACGATCTATTCAGGACAAATGCCAAAGCACTTGTCCTGAATAGAATTTTCACTAAAGGGGTATTTTTAATAAAGCCTTTAGAAAATATTAGATGTTTTTTAACATTTTTCGGTAATGACACGAGTCTGACATAAGTATACATGCGCTGTTTTTTTTTTAATACGAAAGTTCAATGCTTTACAAAATAATAACTTCAATCGAGACATGTATCTGTCTAGCATTTTCAAAGAACACGTTACATTGCTGGAACAAGTTGTGACACCTTTAACAGACATTTCGAGTAGACGTTCGAAGGTCTAACAATAAGTTATCGGTATTTTCCAGTAATTGGTTTGTGGAATCAGTTGGACATTGTGGATGGCAGTTTGCGAAACATGAAATGGAATTTTCAAGATTAGAAACTAAACAAAACGATTTATCTTCTAAATAATAGTATAAATTCGAAAAATTTGATGTTTAAATGGACGATGTTTGTTAGACGCCAGAACGGCTGATAGGAACTTCATGAACTTGATGAGATAGGTTAGAAGGTTACCGATAGCGGTTAGGATAACATTTTTCCCGGTATTACGCTTCCATGGGATAATTTTTAAGTTTACACGCGGCCGAAGAGACATAATTATTTAGGTCTCTGATCATGACTGTGAATTCCTGTCATTATCTTGATTGGTTGTCTAGGTATCTTGTTTCACGTAACTCAGTAGCAAGACCGGCTCTAGGGACAGGAATGCAACATTATTGATTTCGATTACCGTGTCAGTAGTAATGACGTCATCGGGGTTTTGTTCTACGAGACACTGACTAGCAGGTCAGGGGTGACGCATTTTCGCCGGCCATGAGGAAATTATGGCGTTCTAGTAATTCCAGTACTCTACTGGGAATAGATCGAGAAAATGAACCTCGTGGTTGTCGATCCCTGTTAATTTTGTACCTACAGGAGATTTCCTTGGAGAATCGGCATTTCCACGTTTCATATTATTTCCAAAATTAAATGGAAGGTACTGTTTCAGTAATTAAGTTAGTAAAAAGTTATAATATAAAGAATTGTATCGATTAAAATAGCTACTTAATTACAATTCAAGCTCAATATTAAAATTAAACATAGATTTTATAACCAGTTGACTTTATAGGTAACTGTAACTCCCTTTAACCATGTCAAAAAAATACAAACTACAAACTTTTGCCTTGTTAAAATTAATGATAAAATTAAATAAATCAGTTATCCAAAGATAAACTTAAGCCGAAACAAGAGTTCCAAGCAAATAAAGAGACTGAACACAGACCACCTTATTTATAGCAAGTAGAACCATAACATTAGTAAATTAAACCTATGGCACGCAGTCACTTACACAGATTAAATGTCAGCACATTAATAATATTGGAATGTAAAACAAATCACGTCGAATGGGACACCTAGAAGGTGTTAACTGCTCATTCTGAACGAGCTTCAAACGGACAAATGGTTCTATTTATGTCAAAACCTTTGATTTTGTGTTTTAAAGACAAATCTTAAGGTAACTTTTTCTTTGTTGGTTGTTTATCGATCTAATTGCGATTTGAGAGGGAATATTATTTTGGCGAAATACCGTTTTTGAAAATGAGTCTGAATGCGAGGGAGTCTCAGACTCGTACTGACTAAAATCCACGGTTATCTTTCAATAGCACTTTACGTTCCATACAGAATTCTTTTTATAATTAATTATCACTAAAATTCGGTTATCTGATAACATAGTCCCGCGACCGCCGAAATATCGTTGAAAATTAAATGAGAGCAATGGACATAAGCATTTTGATTTAGGCATCCCGTTTTTATTTTTATCGATATAGTCAGAAGTCATCATCGTCATCACCCTATATTTGTCCTCTGCTGGACATAGGCCTCTCCCATACGCCACTGGCCACAATCTCTAGCTGACCTCATCCAGTCTCTATCGGCTGCCTTTCACAGATCGTTGTTGCATAGTTGCATAGTTAAATATAGAAAATATTCCCTATTGCCATAGACCAACCCTCCAAGACCAGGGGTAAGGAGAGAAAAACTAAGACAGTAATTTGTTACAACGTAGTTTCGCGAAGATATTTTCCAATAAGTGTCCAATGGAACAGCATCAGTACCAGATCATAAAACAGAATAAATGAAATCATTCCCAATCTAAATTGTTGCCATGGACCCCTTAATGCATAATTCATGTCCAACACCCTCTAACGTCCATTTTGGACCTAAAAGGGACTTATATTGACCGTGGATCGACATTTGTCTACCTTTCATTTGCAATATTGAAGCTTCTATATCAATTACTAGCTTCTGCCCGCGACTTCGTACGCGGATCTTGTTGCTTGTGCCAGCGACAATGGGGTCGGCAAAATCGAAGATCTGAAAAGTGTGATACCCAACTCCAAGCGCCCGGGTAAAAAATTCATGGGAGTTTGGCCAGCAGAATAAAAATTGTATTAATATATTAATCGTCATCGAAAATCAGTCCGTGAAATTAGTGAAGGCTTTGATTTCCACATCAGGTGTTCCAAATCTTATATTTTAATACATCAACAAAAGATAATGCCCATTAGGCTGAACAGCTCTTTCTAAGACGTCATTCCTATACAGGTTGAATTTTTCAACTGGGCGTTGAGTTGAACAAAAATAAGCATGATTTCAAAGAAGAAAAGGTTAACTTAAGTTTCGAATACAGATTACAGTCATCGCCTTGAAGATTGATAATTTTTTTTCAATTATACGTTTTTCTTAAGTTTGCCGTATATGATTACTTCCCAGAATTGTTGAACGGAGTCTTCAACATTTTTCGATATTCCTCATAGTTTCGAAGATAGCCATCCACGCCCAGTTGAAAAAAATCATGTTATAGTGTAGCTGGGCGCTCTTTTTTTTCGTGGTAAATCATCAAATGAGTCCTCCCACCCCGGGCGGGCCGGGAGGGACTGTCAGACTTGTACTGACTAAAATCCACGGTGTCCTTCAATAGCCCTTTATGTTCCGGGGTAACGGTGATGGTATAAGTCCCGCGACCCCGGCAGGCTTTAGCCCTCTGAGAGGGGGCCCCGTCATTATGCTGACGCTCTTTAAGGCGCGCGTGGAACACGACGCGCCGTCCATGGTCGGACGGCGCGTAAAGGGCAACTCGCCGTCCGACCATGCCCGCGCCCACGGTGGCCGGAGATCGTCTTGTGACGTCCGACGCCGTGGGCGTCCACCACCGCGGGGTAGCTGGGCACTTAGAGTTCCACATTAGGTGTTCTAGATCTTCAATTTTTTACGTCAACAGAGAGTGCTCATCACGCTGAACAACTCTTGCTAAGACGTCATTCCTGTATATGTTATAGTGTAGCTGGGCTCTTGGAGTTCCACATCAGGTGTTCCAGATCTTTAATTTTTATATGTCCACAGAGAGTGCTCATCAGGCCGAACAACTTTGCTGAGACGTTATGTCTGTATTATGTTATAGTGTAGCTGGGCTCTTGGAGTTCCACATCAGGTGTTCCAGATCTTCAAACTAATTCTCTCAGCAGAAAATGCTCATCACGTGGAACAATTTTTGCTATCGCACCATTTTTGTATCTCTTATAGTTTAGCTGGTCTGTTGCGGTTCTGCACCAGGTGTTCAATTTTCCAAAATAAATTATAGCCTATGTTTTGGCCAGACTTAATACCTATACAACAAAAAAAGAATCATTCAAATCCGTCCAGTACTTTTTGAGTTTATCCCGGACATACATACAGACAAACAGATAAACAGACAAACAGACAAAAATTCTAAAAACTATATTTTTGGCTTCGGTATCGATTGTAGATCACACCCCAAGTATTCTTTTAAAAAAATATTCAATGTACAGTTTTGACTTTCCTACTATTTTATTATATGTATAGATTGGGGAGCAGTTATTTCAGACAGTTATACATAGTTTATGCCCGAAATATAGGTTTAATCTGGACTTACACACGTCGAACAGTACTGAATAAACAATGTTTGTGCCCAAACAAGCCGTACTTACTTTCGTTTGCTCTGTGTATAATGAAAACACCTGGGCTCTTTTGGGTCCGCCTAAAGCGGTCTTTACAATATAGGCACTTATTCGGCCCAAAACAAATATTAATTCTATATAAAACCCTGTAGGTAAGTAAATACTAACGTTGTAGTTAATAAACGATGTTCTTTTTTTATTCAATGAAAAAACTAGAGTTTTTTAGGTCACACTGTCATACTGTCTAAACTGGGTACCGCGGCCCCGGAAACCAAAGTGCAACTAAAAGAATTTATATTTATATTTCATCAGCACGTTCCTTCCTCCTCCGTCCTACTGAAGGGGACGAGAAGTCTCATTTAAAGTTATTCCACGTCAAAAAAATATACGTTAGTGATTTTATTTCAGTCGGTTCTTGATTAAATTTGAATGCCCAATTAAAACGAACCGACCATTAATTATTTAAAATAAACTAAGTCTCGTCCCCATTATCATGTTGCCTCAACTACAGATTATCATAATCCTCTAAATATAAGCTTATAACACTAGTCTCACAATATCTTGGGTGCAGCGTCGGTTCCTAAGTGTAAATAAGCTGTAAAACGGGATCGTAACGGAATTCGGATCTTGAGTTTAGTGCCAGTAGTGGTGGGAGCGAGCACGTCTCGATCGACATCCCACATACTACATAAACAGAATCTTTGACACATCCATTCATGATTAAGTAGAGAGATGTCTTTTAGTGATAACATCTATGTATAAATCAATGGTGGCATCAACGTACATTGATTTCTCCGTTATATTTCCATGGTTTCTCATACGTTTTATACATGCAAAATACCTTTTCCCTATTTGAAAGCCTCTAAATTTCAGATTTTCCTAACCGTTTCACTTTCATAAAAATTCCTAACTTCTCTAAATTAACCATGTCACTTTTTGTTCAACAGAAAACACCTTCACAGTAGTAGTAGAAAAAGATGGCCGCGGTCTGGGCATGTCAGTGTGCGGAGGAGGTGGCCTGGTGAGGATCCGAAGACTGTACCCCCCTCAGCCCGCGTGGAGGACCGGCAGACTCGCCCCCAAAGACCTGCTGCTCTCCGCTAACGGCGTACCCCTGGCTGGACTTAGCACCTACGTAAGAACAACAAAAAAACCTTCAACTTACTCAGACGAACGAAAAGTTTAATGACTTTAAGCGCCCTCATTATTCAACTGCATTCGACCCCAAAACTTTGTCCAAAAATATTTTTCTCTTTATCTTTGGCAGGTTAAGTCCGAGCACCAATAAATTTTCTCAAATAATGTTAGCATATTGCGCATTTTTTCTTATCTTTAGCACTGCTCTGCTACCTTTACCGACGTTATTTGCGACTGCACGGCCAACATTTTATATTCATTACAACAGAGCCTATGAAATTTAAGCGTGCTGCTCTGCCCTTTACAAAGCTTTGCTTGCATAGCCGTTATGAAGGTACAAACATAAAACACGGTCTCGTGCTCACAAAAATAAACAGTAAGTCATGTTAAAAATGCCATTTGTTGTCGCAGCACTTCCCTCGCTACCTCGCGCCCTGAGCCCTGCTCGCAGGCTCGCAGGCTGGGTTATAAACGTAAAAACTTTTATGAAAACTCCAACACGGTCCGCGCCGAGGCCTCGGGTTCAAATGTAATAAACTGTAAAATGTCTGCCACAAAGTTACACCAAATTATATTAGACTGCTGCTACACTACGCGATGAAAAATAATCTCATTTGTTCAGCATTTGTCTTTTTGGGAGAAGTAGGAATAATCTCAGAAAATTACAATGTAGCTAAATCACGAACGTATCAAAGCGAATCCGTGAGCAAACCGAATTCAACGCTCACAATAAATAAATGGACCATTAACTCAGTTTCGTTTGGGAAATTCTATTAATTCCCTCCGAGTTCCCTTTATCGGTCGCAGCGGGGTGCGCCGTTACCGAGTAACTCTGGTTGGTATTGCTTGGCAACCTGCGGTTACTTTCTTGCTCGCTAAGGCTCATTGAACATAACAAAACCACAGACTGTAAACCTGGCCTAAACATTAATTTAACTAAGTGAACTGTTTACAGACAAACGTATTAAAAGCTGGCTGTTTATGGACATTAGAAGAAAATATTGCGGTTTCGAACAAAAGCAACTTATAAAGTGCTTGAAGGAAACAGTGTTATGTAACTAATCCTAAGACAGTAATCCCCTGTTTTATTTGTTGTATTTGTTGACACTACCTAACTATGAATACATAGGGTACAATGAATCCTAATTTCGTACCTTGCCTAAACTTTCTAACATTATCTACCGTTACATCTTAGTAAAAAACCGTTGTCATCACATATTTCGGTAACTAACATTAATCGGTACATTTTGTAGAATTACTTCCGGTCTTTCAAAGTTGCGGAATCTTCATGGTACTTAGGCAGTTTTGTTACGGTAAGAAGACATAAATTTGGAATTCAAAATTTTGCAAATACCTTAAATACAACAAAAGTATTTGTCTAAAGTGTTATAATTTTAAATTGAAAATGAAGAAAGTTTAGCTAACAATTAAACATTCATCAGATTGAAACATTTAAAAGCTTTCGCTTTTATCACTTTGCGAATCCGACACAACACGTTGAATAATTCGAAGTGGAGCAGCAACAATTAAGCCATCAAATGAAATTGAGATGAGGTAGGTTAGATGTCGAATTCAGGAGTTTAGACAGGTGAAGTTTGTCTGGGGTGAGGTGTGAAGGAGGTATTGACCGGTAATCCGGGTATAATTAATCCGTCTATTTGGTGGTAGGAAGCCCTGGAGGTGCTCCGCACGGCTGCGCCGCGTGTGGAGCTGCGTGTGTGCCGGCCGCCCGCCGACGTGCTCGACAGCGTCACCCCGCCGGACCCGCCGACGCCGCCGGCGCGCACCCCGCACCCGCCCCACCTCCCGCCGCTAGACCCTCTCAACTGTCACCCCATGCATGCCAGGTAAACACTCATTACACTGAGCAACCATAACACGTCACGCTCGCATAATTTGTCCCCTCGATCATCCCACGCTCTAAGGTCACTCATGTCGTGCATGATATACTCGTATAAACCAAACAACATACCAAGACTGCCGTCAGAGTTATATAGATTTCTGAGTAGCATGAATGTTATCGTACAATACCTCGTTTCATTAAGGACAGACGAGCAAACCTCGGTACACGTAGGTACCTGGAGATTAGACACAAAGTGTATAGGCGAGGAGACATCACCGTCAGAAACGACATCATGTTATCTGAGTTCCCATCTCTTTGTATCGCAAAATCAGACGTTAACTGACGAACCCGCTTGGAACGTTAGGTGTATCACTTAAATCTGATCTGCGGGACTATGACATTTGAATACAATCTGGTTGATGTAGATAGTGTTGAAACGTAATGGTAACCTTTGGCATTTGTGTCCAGACTGTCTGCGACGACGAGCAGCGCGACCACGTCGTCGTCGGAGGGGCGCGGGCGGCGCGAGCCCAGCCCGGAGCCCGACCGGCGCGACCTGCGCCTGCCGGACCTCGACCGCCCGATGCCCGTCTACGACGTACAATACGGGGTGAGACTAACTCCTCACTTTTGGAAGCATTTGAAGCAGCAGTTCAATTCATTCAGTTAACATAGTGACTTAAGTTCTTAGCTTAAGAAAAGGCAACCAACAAGAAGATTTTAATTGATTTTATTAAATACTGTTTAAGTATAATCTTTTCATTCTACCAAAACAGAGATAATATCACATCTTTGTACACGATGCATGCACTACTATAAACTTATGTGGAACCGGAGTTGTCAGACAAATAATAATTAAATTATAAACACTTTTTGCCGTTTTGTTTTTACCGATTAAACAATTTATTTCCGAAAGACTGTAATTTACTGTATCTGACAGTAATTAGTTTCATTGGATTTCAGAGTAAAAACGATCACGCAAGTTTTCATTACAAAGAAGTGCTAAGTTACCGACACTCTAAAGTGGAAGAAAGCAGTCGGGCACTTACTTTTTACTCTTCTACGTGTACGAACTAAATTACACATTAATTTGTTTCGTTTAACTCCGGTTCTCTCCACAATGATCTATAGTCACGGAGCTAGCTTTTTAATTGCATTTATGATTTGTGTTTTAATTTTCATTTGGTTGAGTTTCCTTGTTCTTTATCCATTAACATGGCTACAAAAAGGTTACTATTTTTCTTGACGTGTATACAACAGCTTTGTATGATGGATTGGCCATATTATTCTTTCCTTGTCTAATTATAGCTCAAATATGTTGATACAGTAATTTTAGAACCAAAAATCTGAATTTTATAATCGTGAGAGCCCCATTTTGTGTAGCGAGTCATTTGTTAAGAGGCGTTATATTTAATGAGGTATAATTCCACCGGTGAATGAGATGTGCGAGTTTGTAAGATAATCTGTACGAGTTATTAATAAAGCTCTTTGTTCACGCCTACAGGATGACGGATCAGTGGTGAGTTTCGTTTCAACTAATGTTGTATTATGGAGATTTAATTTGGAATGACTGGAGGTGTAAGGCCAAAATCTAAAGACCAAGCTTACCTAAATTAGCTCTACTGACCTAAGTCCTTAAGTAAATAAAAGAAAAAATGACCTTAGAGCTTAGATATGTTTGTTTTAACAACTACAATATGAAGACGATTAAATATCTACTTTTCATTCTCTTAAAGAACAAACATGACAAATACCGAATCTATGTAATATAACCACGAACCAAAGATGACTGTTGGGAATCCCAACCTGTACCTAGACAACACTCTTTCGTTATTTATATTGGAACTAAGACTGATTGCCAGCTGATAGGAGGAAAACATCGTAAATATATATCGGTTCAAAATAAATTCAGTATCGAAATACCATGAGAACAATGATAGTGTGTTTAGCGCCCCTTGTCACGTTTCGTATGGACCACTGACGCAAGTCGCATGCATCGAGTGCCAAGCGTTTGGCACGTTGACTGACAGACGATTATACCTAGATGCCATTCTAGTTCCGCTTGATATATTTCCGGACATAGCTTCGCGTG
This sequence comes from Agrotis ipsilon, assembly GCA_028554685.1. Lineage (NCBI taxonomy): Eukaryota > Metazoa > Arthropoda > Insecta > Lepidoptera > Noctuidae > Agrotis > Agrotis ipsilon. Next base: position 12,654,414 of record CM052965.1, read on the forward strand.
AAATGCAGTTTTGGCAATGGTTTAGTCTGACTAAAATATCTAGATCTTGTTTACATGTTAAAAGAAGACATACGAAAGATTTGGGAAATAATACGGATCTATGTCGGATTAGTACGCGGTTTTCTATTTTATCCACTAGTACATACCTACTATTTACTAAATGACCTTACTTTTTATGTTTTTAAAACTGCTTTAGGATACCTTTAAGTACATTTGCTTACAACACAACAAATAATATAAAACCTTAATTCAGATAAAAAAAACAGACATGATGATAAAAAGTTTATGTCTGTCTCTCTGCCTAACTCAACTTCGACCCGTGTTTGACGACGATTGTTTATTTTCCAGGAGTTCGACATCGTGATGACCAAGGTGAACGGTTCCCTCGGCTTTACGCTCCGGAAGGAAGACCACAGTGCGTTGGGGCATTACGTCAGAGCCCTTGTGAGGGAACCAGCTCTCAGCGATGGGAGAATACAGCCTGGTGACAGAATTGTTGCTGTAAGTTATAAACGCGCTTAAATAGTCCAATATCCTCAAAGTTTTTGAAGACTTACCAGACATGTAATGCAAAACAGATGGACGAATGAAAGGATTGCAGCCAGCGTGCAGTTTATAATTTAGCAATAGTTGAGTAAGATTTGACGATTAGGTTGATGGAAGATCGTATCAGAAATGACGAAAATAAACTAGGATATTAGTCTTTGGGTTATGGGACACTACCCAGTATTAAACGCTGAAAAACAAACTAATAGCTAAATTAATGATGTCATGGTCTGAAACGAATGAAAAAGGCTTCTGTTCAAATAAATGCGACAGGCCTTGTTAAATAAACGCTACATTTAATTTAACCTAAAAGAAAGACTGAAACGTTATTGACAAAGAAATGGAGCACGAACTAGTGACATACATTGGTAATGATACTAAAATATCATGACAAAGAACTTATAATTAAGAAACAAGTATACAACTACCTACTTACAAAACACAGTAATTCCCAACTTATGAATCATTAAAATTAAGCGGGCAGAAAGTAAACTGAACATCGTGAATGTTCTCCGAAGACACACTTGAATCAATATTGTTGTCCTACTAATAGTCGAACGGTTTTACACAATAACGTACGCTTGGTTTATTTTATACGGTACAACAATTATTTAGTTGTTGGAAATTTTTAAATCCTGATGTTCTCTATGTTAAATTCAAAATGGACAAAGGGATCTATTCCCATCCAATGCCAAGAGCTAATACCATTTGGTATTAATTATACCATTTGGTCCTAATTTATTTTGTATTCCCAACGAGTAACACATTTTAAAACAAAAAAAAGATTGAAGAAATTAGGTAGTAGGTTAGTCAGGTTCAGTAAAATTAAAATGCTTTGAGTGATTTTAATTAAGGTGTAAAATGACCTACACAGTTTGAAAGAACAACGACGATATCTTAAAAAGCCCGCTATACCATTTATGTCCAAAGCTACCAAGGTAGATCGACGGAGCCTAACTTCGCTCACTCGCTCTTGCATCGATAACATTTAATTTGTGTAGCTGAGTGTACAAAAAGTCACGTTTTCGTATTCGTTTGTAATAGATTTTTTATTTAAAAAAAACGGGGTACTCGTTGGGAATAGAAAATAAATTCGGAAATAAACTAATACCAAATGGTATTTATTGGCTCTTGTTATTTGATGGGAATAGACCGACAGAGGACAGACCATTCATAATCACTGTCGAAAATAACAAACTTGCTACCCGGCCCGGATTCACACGGGTGCAATTTATTATGTAGATATATTATACACATTAAACTTCCGCTTGAATCACTGTCTATTGTTAAAACTTCGTTGGTTTTATGTAATTAGTTCGACGTAACTATTTCGGCGATATCTGGACTAATTGTAAGTGACATTTGGTGGTCTTGGTGGTGTTGTTACACTACGCGGCGCAAATCTCCCATACCCTACGACTTTGGTATCCCTTGACACGTGCCTATGTACGAACCTCTATAGATTTGTACTGCGATAGTCGCCTATATACCAAACTCGTAAGGTATCTGAGACTTGCATCGCGTTGTGTACGAAGGGGCTACTAAGTTGCTAGTTTCTAATGGGTTACTTAATATTAATAAGTTTAAAAATATTCAGTAGGTTGCAATCCTGCCAAATAAAATCTTGTATTTTTTTTTCTGAAAGTTGTAAAACACCGCACACTCTCCAATACCACTTTCATTTTGTCAATAAACATTTTTATTTATTGCATCGGTTGCGGATGTTTCAAATCTATCCCGCCGATAACTAGATCAACGTATGCAATGAATATTGATGGACTGTCAAAATGAAAGCGACTGTGTTATGCAATTAGTGAGTGTTATATGTTTGATTTAAGGTTCAATTTGCAGTCTTACTATACGTACTATATGTATAGTATACAGGGTGTTTCTTTTAAATTGGCCAAAAGGGAGAAATCTGCATCCGTAAGAGATACGGGAAAACTTTCTTAGGAACGTTTACCTCTTTTTTGACACTGATAATTTTGGCGTTTTTATTTTTTTGGTCAAGTGTGAGCTGTCCACAGAAATGAGTGAAATTGACCTAATTTTTTTTTAATGCCGTTCGACTCTGTTTCATGTAAGGATCATTTCATTGTATCGGAAGAAAAAAATCGGGACGGCGGAAGTTGGTCAAATTTAGCAAAATATTTTTTCATACAAATTGTATGAACGAAAAAAATACCATTTTTTTTATTATGCTGTTTGACTTACATTCGTGTAAGGATGAGATAATTGTATGGGCAGAAAAATATCTGAACAGTAGAAGTTGGTCAAAAGTAGAGAAATGTTTCTTCTAACAGCATAAAGTTGCTATTAACAGTGTCAGTATTTCATAAGATTTGACCCACTTCTGTTGTCCGGGCATTTTCCTTCCGATACAATGAAATGGTCTTTACAAGACACTAAATAACATGGCATCATAAAAAAATGTATTTTTTTTTCGTTCATACAATTTGTATGAAAAAATATTTTGCTAAATTTGACCAACTTCCGCCGTCCCGATTTTTTTCTTCCCATACAATGATATGATCCTTACATGAAACAGAGTCGAACGGCATTAAAAAAAAAATTGGTCAATTTCACTCATTTTTGTGGACAACTCACGCTTGACCAAAAAAATAAAAATACCAAAATTGTTAACATCAAAAAAGAGCTAAAGTCTCCTAACAAAGTTTTCCCGTACCTCTTATTGATAAGGGTTTCTCCCTTTTGGCCCATTTAGAAGAAACACTCTGTATATTCCAACTATCTATATGATATACTGTACTGAACACCAAAATTAACAAGTATTATTTATTCCATGATTATAACGTTGATATCCTTAGAATTTATGTTTGTTTAAGTATATAAATATAAGACTAGTTCTAAGAACAACAGACTGACAAAAGCTAACGCTATAAAAAATAAAGTTTATTTCAGGGTTAAGATAATCTTAGACTGGGCTTAACGGGGCTTGAAGTTTACAGTCGTCAGGTACATTAGCTAATTACAAGACAAACACACTTCATAATATATACGTCTTAAAAACCCGACGATATGAAATGCTCCACATACCAAAAGCATTATTCACATTCCACATTTATCATGTGTTGGTCATTAACCCTGTGTGTACAGGTGAACGACACAGCGATGTCTAACATGTCTCACGCGGAAGCGGTGGCGTTTCTCCGAGCGTGCGGGAGCGAAGTGCGCCTGCGCCTGTACCGGGACCATGCAGCCACGCCGCTCTCGCCAATGTCACCGAGGGAGGAACCTACGGATTCTGATGCGCCAATGAATAGGCCTAAACCCCCACTGAGGTTAGTTCCATATTAAAACAACTTTCAATCTTTGCATTATGACAAAATTAAAGAATTGCATTTGCAAGAAGTTTCGATGTTTTCTACTAGAAATCAACAGAATCGACAACCATCGGAGGCTTTATCACAAGATTTCTGTACCTACTTAATTTGTACTTGAAGTATTTAGTGCGTTTATTGTATGGAATAACGAAAAGGCACTCTGTAGTATACGAACCAGGAACTTATTATTATCATCACAGTTCAAATTAGCTTTACACCTATGAATTAAAAAAGAGTACCCCAAAACGAAGTGATAAATAACATTTTATTTAAGGGAGATCTGCCTCATCTGTGATCTGTAGGGAGATCTGTATGAAACATCAGTTTGCAGCATTTCTCAGCTTGAAACTGAAGCAAATATCCGTTAACAAACTTAACCAAAAACCAACTCTTCGTAACACCAGGCCTGAAGCAGTATCAATGTTGTGCGACCTGGCTGCCCGGCGCCTTACCCCTGACGCGGCAGACGGTTCCCGCTCCCCCTGCCTCTCGCCCCGCAAGTACCGCAAGCTCACCAAGGAAAACAACCACTATGAACAACCCAATGGTATGTGTGCTTACGATTGAATGAAGTTGAATATAAGGTAGTTAGCAAAAAGTTTTATACATATATGTTTAAGATGCTGAACAGCAATGCAATGAACTACTTTCAAATAAACGTGCAAAATGTTGATGCAGATTTGATTTTAAAATTATCGATCTTAAGCTCAACTTAACTTTAACTTTTGAATCAGTAAGCCACTTAAAAACTGTACCATTTGAAAAGCGGAACGCAACACAAAAATACTTTTAACTGAAATAGTTTCAGCGTGTGACCAAATTTCATTTGTTTCGGATTGTCACCCGCTCTGGCGCTCGTGGCCTCAAACTGAAAGGTTAAACTTGTTAAGTGATTAACTGATCGAAAGTGCTGTAAATGGATTAAAGGTGAACCCAACCTTTCACTCGATAGGTTCAAGCGTTGACACTTTACTGTCCATAATCCGTCAATTTGCAAAGCCTGAATGGTTTTACCTACAAACCTAAAGGGCTATTTTAGGACCTTTCTATTTTAAGACCTCTGCATAACTAATTCAAGATAAAATTTTAAGCTTGTATCTATTTAAGATTATTCTTTAATTTAAGTTTCTATATATACAGTATATTCTATGCCTTATTTATGCTAATGTTACTAATGTAGGTACCTTCATCTAATATAACTAAACTGGTTGAGTTAATTCGTATTGATTGCCTGGAGTGTAAACAGTTTACACGGAGGATTCATATTACGTGGTACAAGCCTATGATATATTCAAAGCACAAATGAACGTAATTATCTCCGGCTCTGTGTTCATCAACTAATCCGCATTACCATTGCAAACACGTGATGGATGTATATTTATCACACAGGTGGATCCCGGCTAGCTTAATTAAATAAAGCCCGCACAAAGCTAGTGAGCTGAAACTTTGCTAACCACATTTAACACTTTAGCACATACAATATACACGCCACACACTAAGCGATGTAGGTTTTCCACGCAGATGTTCCAAGTTCCAACAAAGTAGAACACGGTTCGGAACATACAGAAGTGGTGGTGGACTCGCGGCGAGGGGGGCGGGCCGTGTCTCTGGCCAGCCCCACCGCACCACCCACTTGTAGAAAACAAAAGTTGAGCCTGACAGGTGAGACGCTGTCGGCCGCACACTGTCCTTTCATAACCCATCGCTTCACACCTTCAATCCTAAGCAGCGTATAAACTGACTGTCGGATTCTTAACCATATCAGGACTATGTTTACACACCATTGTGCATTGTAGTGTACAGCACTTCATAGATGTTCTTCGGCCATCTGACATTTCCCCGAAGAGTGTTGTGTCTAGCCTTTTGTGCGTGATCTTCTACTTATTCTTCATTTGCACTCATAAATGTCAAAAAATTGGAACACTATTAACCAATGACTGTTGATTCTCCAAAAACTCTGAATTCAGAGACAACTTTCTGTAAACGAATAATTTGGAGACCAGTATATTTGTTAGTTGTGTTCCTGCTTATGAGAAATAGATTTTATATGTTTACTTTGTGCAATTGCAGTGCCTCCCCACGGTTACGAGTTAAACAACCTGGACAATGATACGCTGGATGCTCCTAACGTGTACCAGGAGGACATGTCTCGTCAGAGGTACCAGGAGCCAGTCTTCCCCGCGGACTCTGACGAGCCCGTGTCGATGCCAGTGGAGATGTTGAGCGATGAGGCAAGGTTCAAACACGCGAACCCTGCGTATCAGAGTGCTGTGCTACATACCACTACAAGTGATGGGCATACTACTAGTTCAGAAGGACATAAGGATGATGGTATGTATTGGGAACTTGAATATTTTATGTCCTAAAAGCTTTTGACCTGATATGCATCTGCTCCAGATTAAAAAGAATTTGACAAATTGGAGTCTCTTTTGCGAAGCATCTGATACTTTGTTGAAAGCATCTCTACGCATGTAGATGATAAAATTCAATGCAATCAGCCGTTGATTGATTCAAAAAATAGAATTAAATAATGTTACGTATTTCTCTAAATTCCAGGTAACGGTTTGAAGAAATGGAAAGGTGTGGCGTTGTCTCCTGACAATGAGCGTAAGGTGAAGCCTGAACCTCCCCCCCACCCCCAGCCCAAACCCAAGGAAACCGAACCCGTCCAAAAAGAGAACGTCAAGCCTGAACCGCCGAAAGATGACACGTGCAATGAACCTACGGTAGGAAAATGCTTGCAAAGTTGCTAAAAATAAAAATCCATACAACTATGGCAGTTCAGTGACTCAGGACCAGGAATGGTGACGAGTGCTGGCAATAGCTAAACCTCTTTAAAAACATAGAAGTTTATAGTTCCTTAAATTTTGGCTGTTCTCGTATTAATGACTAAGATTACATGAAGTTCTGCTATTCTTCTGTAAGTAGTAATTTGGCGCAATCTACTTGAATATCACGATAAAATGCGTTGTCGGGGTCAGGTACGCAGCCGCTCCATTGACACATGAAATGGTATCTAATCTGAATTTGCTACCTAATAAACAGCATCTGAAATTTTCATAGATTTTCTTTGTAAAGAAAATTTGCTACGCATGCTTTAATGCGTTTAATAGTTATAAAATACATAAAATTATTACACAAAGCACAAATTCACAATTAAACTTTAAAAAAAAAACTTATTCATACAATGCAAGACATCGAGACAAACTAGAACTAAGACCACCTAGAACTAACTATGGTAAGAAAAACATATTATATGAGGGAGTAAAACTTTACAATGAAATACCTGATAGTGTAACCAACATTCAAAATTTAAATACATTTAAAAGGGCTCTTGAGGAGCGCGTCCGAGCAAGATATTCTAACTAATTAATTTCTTATTTTTTTGCTATTTTATGTGATCACAGAGACTCGATCTTACTTGTAATTTATACTTTTCTCAATATGTAAGTGAACTGTAATGTTCTTTTTTTTTGAGAAATAAATGTCTTTAAACCGATATTGTGCATCTGGTTTTACTAGTGGCTAGCTCAAACATTGTTTGGGGAAAAAGTTATGCAAAATAACGAAAATTATTGTGCCGTGATCAAAAATGCTAACTTGGACGTAAGCAGTCAAAAGTAGAAGCTAAATCGTGTCTCTATAAAAACCAACCCTCTATAAAATTCTCGCAAACTCTATGGCTTATGTCATAAATTCAACATTTCTTACTGGTGATTGATATAATATTTGCAGACTCCTTTGTAACTGAAACTATTTATATCTGATTCCAGATAGTAACAGTAGAACTGAATCGAGGTTGGAACAGCCGCCTCGGGTTCAGCGTTCAGAGCCACCCCGAGTCTGGTCAGAGTTACATCTCTGCTGTCTACAACGACAGTGTGGCTGCGCGTGATGGACGGCTGAGACGTGGTGATGTTATATTGCAGGTAGGCAAATAAGATTTTATTAACCAGTTGATAATCCAAAAAAGAATCGGCATTAGTTGTTGTTATTTTCACTTACACTAAGTGATACCTAACAAATTGCCTAAATGAAAGCGCTATTATGAGCACATTTATAAAGACAATTGAAATTCCAACACGGCCGTGTCAATAAGTAATTAATTTAAATCTAAGTTAGACTTAAATTAGTTACTTTTTGACATATTATCATATTTGTATTTGAGACTAGCGGCCCGTCCCGGCTTCGCACGGGTGGAGGACCCGGTCTAAAACCCGGTCCCGATGGTTACAAACACAACAAAAAAATAATTATCCGAATCCGTCAAGCCGTTTTCATGTTATGTCGTGACAACGGAAAACGGGTTTCATTTTTATATATATAGATTATGCCAAAACTGAAGTCCTCATAACTTGGCCTATGTATTACTGTAATGTGTTCGAACGAAAACGTAAAATAAGTTTGGTTATACATTACATGCAGTATAAGTTTGTGGAAGGCTGTCCTTCCACAAAATTTCAGGGCTAGCTCACTAGGCGAAACTGAACAATCTTCCACTATTCTTTTTTTCACAGAAAATTAAAAAAAATTGGCCTCTCCATACAAACTCTCCAATCAAGTTTATAATTTTGTATGGTAAGGCTGGCCTTACACCCAGTATGTAACTGAGTTGGGACATTACTAAAAGTTTTTACTATTTTATTTTCCAGGTCAACGACGAGAACGTAACATCAATGAAAACACCAGAAGTGATCGACCTGCTGCGAATACTGAGAGGCTCTATTTGTATCACTGTACTACGACCACCGAACCCACAGTGAATGGACACCAAGTGGATAGTATACGGAAGAAGCTCACCCCTAGGCCCGCATGGAACGGGCCTGGCTGGAGAAACGGATATCCGTCGGTGACGCCGAGGATGTTGCCCGATGAAAGTAATATAAGGGAAAATATATGAATCTCCACCCAACCTAGCGATGATTATGTTATCATTGCGCATTGATTGTTCCTTCATGACATTTATTAATTCTATCAAGATTCCATTTTTATCGTTAAAACAATTGAATTGTGTACAATCATTTTGATTGAGACCTTCCTACGTTCATCTTCATGGGTCTTCACGATTTGGTAACTTCGTTGATTTTGCTATGTCGACTGTTTTAATATTATATTGCGTAAACGTTAAATTATATAAACAAAATATTCGGTTATAACTATCATGTATTTTATATAATATTTTTATGGACATTTCTTCAATGTTGAATCTTATACGCATGAAAATAAGCCATACAATCAAATAAATACATGCCGTTTTGTTAAAGTTCCTAGTAGTGGATCGTGCTAAACTTTTGCCGTCGTAAATTATATTTCGAATACTTGATAAGTTACCTAATAAAATAATTTATTTTCGGAAAAGATCTCTGTAGCTGTCTCATAGACAATTTATTAGGGAATTATATTAATCTATTAAAATATACATCATCATATTTTATTTATCTATCTTACCCGACCAATGTAGATACTCAAAGATAGTCTAATAAATAATTAAAGAAAAGTATTGTATTTATTTTATATGAACACAATGATTGAAAGGCAATAAGCAGCTATTATTTCAGCCTTAATATATAAACCTATGACTATTAAAATTATGGAACTTTAAAATTATTATATTCTTATTAGAAGATGACTTACAGAGTAGAATTTTTAAATATTAAGCAACAAGTTAAGGCATCTGGCGGCCTATATTTGTGCAAATATAAAAAGTCCCTTGACTAATAAAAAGTAGACTATGTTATTGTAGAAAATATTAAAATGTCATGAAGTATAGCATTCCAAGAGGTTAGCCTTTGTAAATAATGTAAAGTTAAAAGACAGTTTATGTAGTCGTTGTGAAGTTGCGTTATGTGCAATTGTCAAATGATTTAAACTGCAAAATGTCGTATTACTTTTTTTTTTTTTGCTCAAATATATAATTATTATAGTCAGAAAACAATAGTGACTTTGATAATTGCTCATAACGTACGATAGCCACATTTTTATTAACATGTTTGTAGCGTCGCAAAATAGATGCGTAAATATACGCGTCTAGCGACGAATTTAAGTATGCATGCTATAATGACGGATTGCATGCGACCATATCCACATCTCAGGTCAATAATAATAAAAGTACACAAGTTTGTCAAACTATTCAATTTGACAAACACTTTGAGTTACATTGCTAATAAAAAATAAAATTAATGCATTATACGCTATACTTCCTATAGGCACTGATTATAAATTCTAGTCAAATCTAAATTTTAATTGAAATTATTACACAGTTAGCCTTTGAGAAATATAATATTGACGTAAAACAGTAGTTAAATTATATTCTTACATAAATAAATAAAATATTATACAATATTCACTCTTTGATTTCTCTTAAGGTGTCTATTTGTTATGAACTTGAAAGATTTTATCAACAAATCTATTTTAATAATAACGATACTAGCCCTAAGTTGATAGAATAATTGTTTAGAGAAGAAGTATAAAGAATCATTACCCATAAAAAATCAAGCTGAACGAATCAATCAACTGATATTCTAAAGTAATTGTGATGGAATTGTGTTAGTTTAACCGTGTAACGTACGTTTTAGTGTTAATATTGTGCAACTAGGTGCAGAATGGCCCAGTGTAATAGCTCCTTGTACTGCGATGATAAAATCACACATTAACAAGCTTTCCCGGGGCCTACCGCTAGTATTTTTAACTCCATACATTTTTCACGCACCTCATTTTATGCCTTTACTGATATTTTTGCTGTAACCCTAATAATTGTACAAATTAGCAGCGCTCAAAGCGATTTGTTATAGGATAGTTAGTAGTTTGTAAGCCCCGGAAACAACACCTAAAACATATAATAATTTTGACTATATGGAAGCTCTAATAAAATAATTTGGAAAACTATCAGAATATCGTGAGCTTGCCATGGTCACTTTGCAAAACACGACAGGTAAGCGGCACGCTTCATATGTCAAGAAAGTACATACAACAATCGTCACGACTATCCGTGACACAATCTTTGTCATTAAATGCGTGACTACTGCATACTGTATAAATACAACTCCATACAACATGTGAAAATTATCTATAAATATATCGCAGGTATTCTGATAGTCCTCCAAATTCAAATAAAACAATGAGGTCAAAATCTATCGAACTCCTCAAAGTTCAGCCCCCCTAGACAACTAACAAACTTAAACGTATTACCAGAACGAACGAAAACGCTTTGTAATCTTTCATTGATTTTCAACTTTACATCGTAGAGTATAAAGTCGAAAATCTATTATAGACTACTAAGCGTTTACGTTTATCGTTTGTCTTGGGAGGCAGCTATATATTTCTTGGTGCTGTTTCATGATTGCACATCGCTTGCTAGTCTCTCATGCCTTATCAAAGTCTGGGCCGTAGTCGTTATGTGACGTTGATATTATTTCACCAAGTATCGTGTCAGTCATAGAAATATTAATGGAATGTACGATAAACTTAATTACCTTACTATGATACGAATAAAAATATGAAATTTAATTGTTTTAGTTGTATTATTTCACCGTTCCCTTTAGTTTCTAGTAGAGGATATAAGTCGTCCTGTCTCCTGTCCCTATATAACTTTAGTACTAACCACTTTGTCGAATAGTTACTACCAAAGGTGAGTACTGTAGGTAAGTACTCGTAGTTCAAAATTCGTGGCTCTTTCTCTATACCCTGCCTGCATTCCCGTACATAGTCCTCAACGTTCAGCAGATCCTTGATGCACATTTGGTTGTTAAACAGTTATGAATATTGATTTTCGTGGCCAATCCCATAGTAATTTGAAAATCAGATGCTCCAAGATGCAACTGTTTACTGTGTGACCAGTTGACCACGATAAGTGTGAAACTGTGATGCGCCCCTATTGTGACGTCGTGCACGATTTTCTAACAGTTGCTTGCTCATAACTAAATAAATCATTATGAAAATAACATTAACAACAAAATAAAGATGGTAAATATGATACAAAATTAATTTAAACAAAGTTTTTTTTTGATAAATGTTACTTTCAACTAACAGTTTACACATTGAGGTCATTGACATTTTCATTCATAACGTGGTCGCATAATTAGTATTTGGTATTTATTGCCTAGTCAAAGGCAAAACAGAGTTTCCTTTAATATTTTTTTCCATTACCTTTACCCAGTTGCTGACTTACAAGCAAAATACTCTGCTCATCTCCATTACAAAGCTGTAAGTCTCTGTTACTACGTCTTATAGGATGTCTGATCTCTAGGTTACGAACAAGGTTTTGTAATCCTACACCGAACACTACTACGTCACTTTGTTGAATACTAACACTGCAGATTTCTTGAAGAAAATCTTTTAACTTCACCATCGACCACATCTTCGCTTGCCGTCCAGCGAGTTAGTGAGCAAAAGTGAGCCTGTCGCTAAGTAAAAAATGTTGATTGACGCAGTGGCTGAGCGATCGACGGATCGCAGGTTCGATCCCCGCACGTAACAAATATTTGTATTATCTGCAAGTAGTTGCTCCGAGTCTGGGTGTTTGATGTGAGTTTCTATTTCTATCTTTGTAAGCGCACCCACGATACAGGAAAAAAGTTCAAGTGAGGGGAATTTTTTTTTCAAGATTAAGCTACGTCTGCCTAAGTCATAATAGTACATAGTTTTTCTGTGTACCTCGGAAAGGTCACTAAGCCGTTGTTTTTGCCGGTCATTTGTTGATCTTTGATAGATGTCACAGGTAGCCCGATATTCAGTACCAACTGGATTATGGAGGTCAGATAGTCAGTCGCTCCATATAAAGTACTTATTCAGCTGCATTCGGTTAGACTGGAAGGCTACCACAAACACAACATAGTTGGGAAAAGGCGAGGCAGATGACCATGTGCATCCATCTGTGCGAACAATTGAATTTTGTATTACAGATGACGAAAATGGGTACTCATATGTTATCTCTATCAGTCAATACCCTCACGGTCCCAATTAAGTATCAAAACTAACTAAAAACGGAAACGATTTAAGACATAAGTCAGTGAACCGATAACAGATGAAAGTGTTTATATTTGCTACCTAAAAATAAAAGCATTGCCAATAATATCGATATTTCATACAAACAAATGATTATGCAAAGACTTGCTTCATGCTCTTTCACCCGTCTCCTATCACCTATTACGAATGCAGCGATCTACCAGGCGGAACAATCGAACGGTGCTCCTAGCAGCATCGATCCATAAACTTGCAAGCACACGAGCAACTTTAGTTGCTCAATTCTGGGCTGCATTTGACCAGTATGACTTTGCGAAGTATAATTAATCCATGAATTAATCATTCAACAATCCATTTTAAGTGCCATATGTTTTTAGTGTGAGGTCTCCCATGCGGAGTCATATAAATTGCAGCACGTCGCTGTACTTCAAGATCGACCGAGAGGACACCCGAAATTACCATGAAGGCTTCAGTGCTTACAGTCCTATGAGCTTTACATAAGAATAAAAAGCTACTAACTTTGAATCAATAATACATCAGGCCACCCCTACGGTGGCCCGGCTGTCATTTGACTGTTAGAAACCCGAAGGTGTGAATACCAGTCTTACCAAGAGGAATCTATCATCTAGGCAGACTCCATGTAAAATACTGATATTCAGATACATCCGGATTGACATACTAGACATGCATTCACCATATTAACTTATAATTGAGCAACTACCTCCAGCAACCGTTGCCCAGCAATAATAGCTGTAAAAGTTGTCCGTCTAAGCGCAACTTAACACTTGGAAGCACGCCATTAGCGCCGGCCACTTTTTGTGTAGTCGCGTGCAAGGGGAATGCAAATCGATGTCTTCGTACGGGTGATCGCAACTGATAAGGGATGAGCTTGCGTGTTATATCACAGAGTTTTTAAGATGATCTTAATATGGGAGCTTCGCAAGATGTAAGAAGTCGGGTTGTTACACATTCACAGAGTGCAATACGCAGTTGAAAAATCTTTACTATAGGTAAGTATTTAGTACTGGTCCATATAGAGGTCAAGTTACTTGACTTAAAGTGGTAGTAAAAGAGGATGAGAGGTATCAGACGTGTCATCTTACTATGCACCCTTGCGATCTTTGAATAGACACTTCTTGTTGAATAGCTCTGGTCAATGTCATTACCATTTGTATCGCGACGCGGGTACCGCTTGAATGAGTGAATTGAACTATTCGTCCGTTAGGGAAAATCAGCGTGAAACTTTTACAAATTCTTCAATTGTATCCAGTAGAATTGGATTTTCTTTTTTAACCAATACCGTTTCGATCGATTTTTAAAACAGTTTAGGTACTCTTATAGTTAATGAATGCGTAGGAATTATCCCGTTTTAAGCATCGTTTAACTGTAGCTTCTTCGCAGGTAGTAAGTATGGTCAGTGGCATATGGTTAGCGTCACGGTCACCGCTCGTCCACCAACCACCGCAGTCCGAGGGAGCCGCCTCTCTACGCTTCGCTGACAAATGAACATGCCAAAAAACTATCTATCCAACTAACTATTACGAACAATAAAATGTTCATAACAAAATCAGGCCATCTTTTGTAGGTCTCACAAAAATCTAAATTAACACCACGGAAAATAAACGAGTCTACATTAAAAAGTTCAATGGAAAATAGCGTTCTTGCCAAATTGGATTTTTCTTTATAAGTAGGTCGGTAATATCAATCAAGTAGCGAACAGGACCACCCAAGAATTTCGTAGAAACGTTTTAAAATCCACCGACAAATTAATGTTACATTTGAAAGTATTTCACTTTAACAAACAAAGAAAGCTGTAAGTTACTCACAAATTAAAGTGTAACGGGACTGAGCCAGTAACGTAGTAGTTTAAAACGTATTTGGCGGTGGCAAATAAAAGCACAAATATCTTCGTGAACCATGAAGACCACGTAACGAGTTGTAAAGAGCGAAAAAGAACTGTAATGTTCATGCTGATCTTGGCAATAAAAGAAAGAATTTCATGTTGCACAATACTTGACAATGCTATGTAAGCATTGATTCATCTGTGCAAGATACGGTTTTCAATACGTCGTAAAAAAATATGGAAACGAATTAAATGCAAGTTAATTTTCAATGTATCGTTCATTTTTCTGTAAAACAGATAGATTAGAGATTCTAATATTGTACGAGTATTACTTTAAGACGAACTCTTATAATACAAAACAAACAATATCAGATGTCTTTTTTCAGTGCCATGAAAATGTATTCTGCAACGATTCGCCGACGACCGGTTCAAATGAGTAGGTAAATGTAGTTTTTACAGGAAAATTTTCCATTGAAAATCAACTTGCATATCTATTTTTCTTTCCTAGAGTTTACTAAAAAAAAGAGAGAGTTCTTTAAAATTCCGTTTTTTTTCTGAATAATTATGTTGAAAATGAAAAGCAATGATATTATTTTAGAGAATCCTGTGTTTTTCATTTTTCCCCTTTTTTTAAAGATTAGAATAATATTTTTTTATAACCCAAGAATATCCGATCATTCTTTACTTAACTTATGTATCCATTGTGATAATTTCAGACCAGTTTAATATGAAACATTTTATTGTAATTATTCAAAATTTCTTTGAATAAAACGTTTTAATTTATACCTAGTATATAAAATGTAAACAAAGCATTTATATACACATTTTTCTGTAAAAATAAATAATAAGGATACAACTTTAACCCTCCAATGCTCATCGAACTTACTGTCATGTCATCGCGATACCTACTAGGGGATGTGGAAAAGCGTCTGCCGCGGTTCGGCGATGGTCGGGCAGTCGCGAGCAGCCCGCGGTCTGACACACCTGTCGATAGTAGTGCGTGCGCGCCACAGGAAGTGCAGTGAATTACCGGACCGAACAACTGTTCACACTACGTATTCAAAATCCGAAAGCGATCACAATTTTTTTATGCTCATTAAGAGCCAAGGACATTATTAATCTGTGAGTATGGTTTATTGAGTTACGGTTTTTGGTAATACATTATTTTCCTTATTTATTAAATAATTTTTGAATAAATTTATTTTTAAGTTGTGCAATTTTAGTAAGCTTGATTTTGTTATGATAACACATTAGAAGAGTTCGATTAAATACATTTCAAAGATTATTATTATTGGTTATAATAATATGTGTGCCTATTTATATAAGTACTAAATAATGAGATCTATAACCTTAGCTACCGATGTGAAAAGTGTGCTAATGCCGCTAGGGCTCAGCATAGAAATAATGCGGATGTATCGGGTTTATATGTTGCAAACGACATCAATGTGACAGGTCATTAGTCTGCAACTGGGTATGTGGTATCTAGACTATTAAACCTTGACTAGAAACACAATGTTTTCAATGAAAATGTTGTTACAAAACTATATTTTCATAAACAAATAATGAAACAACCGTTAAATTATGGACACTGTCGAAAACGACACTCATTAAAAAAACTAATTTTCGCCGTTTAAGTAAAAGTTGATCTTTAATTAAGTAAAGGGCCAAGATGAATTAGACTTAAGTTAAAATTCACGCTACTTGTCACCTGTAGCGTGAAACATTTTCTGTTTGTACGCCAGACCCGCATAAACAAATTATGCCGTTAAGTAGATCGTGACAGATCAAATCGCGATTTATGGGTCAGCTAATATTGGCTTTTACATTCAAACTGTCGCTCGGAAGAAAGTGCAACCATACAAATTGATATACGTAATCATGATAAGATTAAAAGATTGTAGGGATGTTTGAATTCGTTTTTCAGTTAAAGTTTAAGTCATACCGACAGCAAACATACAATCTAAGTACCTATGTATTTTGTAATCGTATCAACAAATTCACGATGTTATAATTGAAACAATTCTGGGAAGCTTCAACGGGAAGCAATAATGAACCTAAATGAGAACATTCATATCGTTGTGGTCTCAGCGATTCATACAAAATTGCTCTAATGTGAAAATAAATGCAGCAACTTAGCCACAATAAACACTTTCATTTCTGTGAATTAATTATGCAAACAAATTCTTTGCTCGACCGCGTAACAATTGTTGTCATCGTAAGTTCCCATCATTAATGTAAGGTTACACAAAAATGACCTTATCTATATCATCTTAATTTAATTCTCTACGAGTGTTCGTCATCAGTGGCTGACTAGAACCGTTTAAGAATTTCACCGGCGCGGGCGCAACTAAAAACTTAATGGGTTCCTGTGATTGTTGGAAAATCGATAGCATTGTCAAGTTCAGTTCTTGCTCAGTTCGAAATCGTGGGAAATCACGACACATGTAAACAATGATATGCTATGAGATGACTCGATCAGTATCGCACTAGAAATTATATTATTATTGCCATACAATACACACGCGATCATTATCTATTAGATATTTGAAAATTGATGGAAAGGTGGGAAACAGCATCGATTGCTATCATCAGAAACGGAGAAAACCAACAAGATTACAACTTGATACTAATAACAGTGACAATCTGTCACACCTATCATTATACTAAATACGTATATTGAAATGGAAAACTTATCAATTTGTCAGTTTCTTAGAACAGCAATTTTCTGCGCTAAAGTGGCATTTGGAACTCCCTTCACTCTCGTTACTTTAAAAATCCCATACCACTCATTGCATAAGTAACCTGTCTTTAAGAAATGGCATTTTGATGGATATATCTTTTTGCATAGATAACATGTATTTGCAATAACTTCCTAGCTTAACATAACTTAGATCAGAACCAACCCTTCCGCGTCTCCATGTCGTCGCTAACGGACGATATAGATAAGAAATCGATACATTATATCATTACCGACTTAATCATTTCCTTCACTATAATTTTCATCGCAAAGATGTCTCATCAAACGTTCATTCACAGTTTGATGTACAACCGGTATTTTTCTTAGTAGTACACTTTCAAATAAGTACTCAAATCATACTTAGCTTTCACATTTTCTTAATAAATTAAATATTTATTTCCTGTCTGCGTGATCTCATTGTTAAGCGTAAAATTGATATAATATTAAAAACATCAAACGGAGTGGAAAATTCAAAATAAAAACACAAAAAAGGTGGCTCTACGAGCAATGACTGCATTGATGAAAAACAGTCACCAAATAAAAGAGGAAAGAACTTAGAATTACAGTTGAACGTTTTTGTATTGCGTAATGATACTAAAATCGAAAGTATGGGATTTAGACGAATATTATAACGACATAGACACGAAATCCGCATAATGCCTGGTGATTAACCTCCACAGTTTAACTTGTATGATTGTATGAGCTAACAATACTTTTAGTTTTTAGATAGAAACACGATTCAATCATATTTGTATCCGTATCGAACTTTTATAGATCTGTTAGCTTTTTAGGGTTAATAATTTTGAATCGATTTTAAACGGGTTTTAGTAAATAAATTCTAATAGCTTCAAAAAATGCAGGTAAAATGACGCTTACTTCTAAAAAAAATATGAAGAATTAAAATGAAGTAGGTCAACTAATAAATAAATTAGGACCTAAGCTAGATTTTGTGATCTCTGTATTATTTACCTAATCATTACGTTAATACCATACAGCTTTTCAAATAATCTGAAATAGTCATCAACAGTTTATTTAATTGTTTAGCTACCAAAATCAACTCCGGAAAAAGCGACAAAGCAAAGGACGATGACATGAACTACGAAGCATTAAAATCCTAACTAAAACAAAATGTTTTGTTTTTATTATTTTATATCGCAAAAACTATCAGTGACTAACAGACTATACCGGATGCGGTGGTGTGACGGGTTCGGTTCCCGGGGAGGCACGCTCGGACGCGCCGACACGGTTCGTGCGCCCGCGCACCTCACCTGCACCACCCATCGGGTAAATGCAGGAATTAATAGGAATTGTGAAAAAAAACATGGCGGGTGTAGTAAAAAATGTAGAGCGTGAAATACCTACAAGGAAAATATCTAGAATATTTTTATCAAATCAGAAACCGATACGAAATATGCCACGTTTTCTGAAAGAAGTCTATGAATTTCATGGTACGGTTATCTTTTCCAAAAATTCACAGTACAGTCACAAAATAATATTCGAAGGTGGACTTATGAAATCTAACGTTTTGTTTGCAAACGAAACTACACGAACAGGGAATAATTCTAGGCAATAATAAGCTTTGCTATACACCACGACACAGTAACGGTTATGTCATGTCACATATACCTGAGCATTATTTAAACTACTCATTGCATGTACACTAACTTTAATAATATCGTCTATTGTTCATGGAAATAACAACCAAAAATTATTGTTCATGTGCAGTGTCGGACTGGCCATGTGGCGTATGACAGCCGGTAGTAGCAAGGGTTGGGGTTTAGCGAATGCTAGGTCCCAGCTCTTCGACCTAAATGTAAACTAGATAGAACAGATAGTTCGTTCATAAAATTAGAGAGAAGATTTCAGAATATTTGTTTTTATACCATGTAATTGACAAACTAGCTTTCAGCCTGCCTGATGTGAAGCGGTCACCGTAGCCTATGGATGTCTACAACACCAGAGGTATCGTCTGCGCGTTACCGACCCTGAAACTTATTATGCTAAAGTTCTGAACGGTAATAATCCGGTCTTGTGCAATCCCTTCGTGCCCAATCCCTTCGTGCCCAATCTGACTCTGTATGCGGGTCTCATTTCTGGCGTAGACTTCGCATAAAACATTGTTTACAGAAGTCTTGTCAACGCAGTGTAAACGTAGCGTTTACGCTGCGTAAGAAAGTGCGATGAACAGTCAAACACCCACAGAATATTATGCGAAAGGTACTTATAAATAAAAGAATACAGTTTCTTTTTACCATCAAGAATAATTCATCATGCAAATAAGTACGTATTCCATTCAAGTCCCCATCTTCTTTACCACAAAAAGAATGTTTGCATGACTGACAGCCTTAACTACATAATTCAGCAATGATTTGCATTGTATTTACCGGAGATCTTAGACAAAAAATGTATGTTCGGAATCTGAATAAGGAAGGAGTTGCCCTATAATTAAAGACCGACGAAGGCCCACATACTTTCGTATCATAGAAAAAGCGGCTCACCTGCTTTTATCCACAACGGATCTCGTGTGCTTTGTTTCCATTGTTTATACGATTATCATTTCGATTCAGCCCTTTACTTCGTAAGATCTGTCATTAAAAAATACAAAACCGATGAAAAAGACTGTTTAACAGCAGATTTGAAATATTTCGTTCGTTTGTTTTGTTGATACCTAGATAAATTAGGATTTGTGATCTGCAAAATCAATTTAGCAATCACAGCCAGGACGGGCATTGAAAGGTCGATTCTATTACAATAAGTAGGAACTCAATAATGAAAATATAAATGCACAAATCCCGGCTACAAAGAAGAGCAACAAAATAATACCCACGGCTAACATTTTCCATTGACTGACATAATCAAACAAAGACAATGGACACGCACCAAAGGTTTTCTAATGTAACAAATAGAGAAATACTTCGTGTTGATGACGGTTAGTCATGTGTGTAGTAATAAGTGTAACAATTCGTAATCGCACTTAAACACGGAATGGTCAAAAGCGAGCATGCAAGAGATTTAATGTACGGCAGTTTAGTTTATTATAGGCCTCTAATAATAACAGAGCCTCTAACGGAATCTGTAGAAAATGATTCAGGGTAAAACAGAACCTTTTATCTTTTTACTTTCCTGATGTAGCGCCAAAACTATGGGTATCAATCGAAATTTATGGTCTAGAAATTACAGATCACATGCTTTTTAGAATGCTCAGAGAAAGAGAAACATATATATCGTTGATTGCAGAAAACAATAAAATATCAAATTACGAAACTAATAGCTAAAGTTACATAAAACTTTATTAGATTCTCACTGAAAACAACTCTATTAATTTCGTCAAGGGCTTTAAACAATTTTATTTCATATTTATTGGCAATAAGAAACACGCTTGCGTTTTTTAACCAAATATGTGCATTGTGGAGTCGTCTTACCTATGTCAGTGTATTTCTTAACAATCACGTTGTTTGTGCAAGCGTGGGAATTAAGGAATATCTTGATAGCTGAAATTATAAGTCCGTAACAACTCGGTTGCTAAAGCTAGCCATTTATTTTAATTGTAATGGAGTAAAATACTTATTTCAAAAAAAAAAAATTTTCACTTTAGAATAATAAATTACTCAGTTGATTCCGTAATTTTCGTAACTGTACGTCAGCGCGAGTCAGTCAGCACGAGTTTTCAGTATTTGAGACGTAAAGTAAACTGGAATTTTAACGACTTCAAATTGACAATTTTCAAGGAAAAAATTGGTTCATTCTATGCACACCAGAGGCGCTGTTCCATATTTCCATACAAGAAACGCTGTAAATACTGGAAAAACTCTGTAAAGTAAAATAGTGAAAACTCGTGCTAGGGGTACTGTTCTAAGTACATGTAACTATACACGACTAATTACTATGTCTAATTTAAATAATTAATGGATCGGAAGTTACATTTTAAATACATTTTGCTACAAGAAGAAAGCTCCAATTATGTATGTAGAAAAACCAACTGAAATTGTTGGCATGTTATGTTTACAAGGCGCCCTACAAAAGTAATCCGGTGTACTGTTAGAGATTATCTTTAAATCCTATTTAAAGCCTTAGTAACATCAAAGTATTGTGTGACAACTACATAACGTTGAAGGTATATAGGTACGGGTCAAGGAAACTTGACATAATATTATAAGGTAATACAGGATTACTTATACATAACTTATCTCCACACACTGACACTGCAACATTAAAACTTTAGTTTCTCTTCAAAAAGCTAAAGCGCTGAGTAATCGTAACTGTACTTGATGTCTTAAGCCATCCGAATATTGTATTAAGTTACGTCTAAGCCAGTCAGTATAATGAAAACGTCGGTGATCCCGCAAACATGTCAAGTTTTTAGTTGTGAAGTTGTGGTCAATAACACTACAGTCGTAAAGTAATCTTGTCTCTTCCAAATGTACTGAGTATATAACATAATGACAACCTGTGACAACAGATTACATAACCATCCGCTTTATCACAGAAGATTGTTTTGAATAGAAAGAATGTCCTGCGGGGCAATTGTCGGTTTTAGAGATGGTGTCGTACTCGACAATAACTGTAAAGAACCGAGGCGAAGAAAGAAGGTCGAGCTTTTCAAACCAAAAAGCTTCAGGAAAAATGCTAGTGAGGCCTTTGCCTTGTTGTGGAAACGAAACAAGCAAGATATCATACCTATCTTAAAATCACGAGTGCAAGATAAGACAGCGGTGTACACTTGTACAGCACAACTTTAGCATTTGACCATTGAATCCTATGCACCTTAAATCTGGCGAGCTTTATGACCCACTTCTGTTGCCCTGACATTTAGATAAATTTAGTTATTTGGGAAGATTCCCATACAATGAAATTATCCTTAAATGACAGTAAATCAAAAAACATCATAAAAAAAAATTGGTAATTTTTTCGTTCATACAATTTGTATCAAAAAATATTTTGTTAAAGAGGAATGCCCAAAAATATATGGAGCAAAAACCCAGAATCGATTAAAACGACTTATGTGTGGCAAGGTAGAGTATACATACTACAACCCAAATTCATTAATAGTTTTCGATTAAACCATCACCAAGTAAAAAAAAAACGTAACTAATTGACTAACCTTTTAAAAATCTATGGCTTGTTTAAAGCGGTTTTACAAACGATATTGTTATGAATTCTGCTTGATATGAAGAGAGATTTGATAGTTAAGAACATTATACATATCTACTGATTGTATTTAAATCTATGTAAACATTATTTATCATCACTAAAACATCACTACATACTTACATAGTATAAAACAAAGTCGCTTCCCTCTGTCTGTCCCTATGTATGCTTATATTTTCAAAACTCCGCAACGGATTTTGATGCGGTTTTTTTATAGATAGAGATATTCAAGAAGGTTTTTATGAAGGTTTTTAACATGCATAATATAGTAGAGATTGCGGGGCGGATCGCTTGTGTACATTTAAAAGTGATTAAAGATTATTATAGGGCTATCAGCTTAATAAATGAAAACATCTGAAAACATGCTAAGTTCTTTAATTAATTTTAAAAATGTTACATATTTTATAAATATAAAAAAATAGTGGAGTGGGAAGCGATCACTTCCTTCTGCGATGCAGTAATGCTCGTGCAGGAGGAGGCGGGCCGCGAGAGGGAGAGAACAGCGTCCTCCCTCCGCCCCAACCGCAGTGGTAGACGCCCACGGCGTCGGACGTCGGCAGACGACCTCCGGCCACCGTAGGCGCGGGCATGCGGACAGCGAGTAAAGGGCAATTCGCTGTCCGACCATGGACCATGCCCGGGTCGACGGCGCGTCGTGTTCCACGCGCGCCTCAAAGAGCGTCAGCAAAATGACGGGGCCCCCCTCAGAGGGCCAAAGCTTCCCGGGGTCGCGGGACATATTTCCATCACCGTGACCCCGGAACTTAAAGGGCTATCGAAGAACACCGTGGATTTTAGTCAGTACAAGTCTGAAAGTCCCTCTCGCCCTGCCCGGGGTGGGAGGCCTCACTTGATGATTATACCACAATAAAAAAAAGTCTATAAAAGAATTATGTTTTTTTTTTATGTTGCTGCAGACCAGATATTCTGCCAGTTACTTAAACGATAATAACCAAATAGGCCAGCAGAATATAACAATTCTTTATAGCAAGGAGTGCGCCTTCCTAGTTCCTACACAGAAATTGTTATTATGCTCCTGTCTTGTTGGGTTATGGTTTTCTGCGAAACTAATAGCGTATTTATGACCTCTTATTTAAGCTCTATTTAAATGTTCATAAATTATTTTAATCGACTCTGGGTTTTTTTTGGGCATTCTTCTTTGACCAACTTCCGCTGTCCCGATTTTTTTCTTCCGATACATTGAAATGATCCTTACATGAAACAGAGTCGACAGGCATTAAAAAAAAATTGGTCAATTTCACCCATTTTTGTGGACACACTTGACCAAAAAAATAAAAACGCCAAAATTGTCAACATCAAAAAAGAGCTAAAGGTTCCTAAGAAAGTTTTCCCGTATCTCTTATGGATAAGGATTTCTCCCTTTTGGCCCATTTAAAAGAAACACTCTGTATAGTTGCCTTTCTACACTTCTTAGTAGAAGTTAAGTTGTAAAATCACAAGTTTGCAACTAGTCAGTAAAGCAGTACAACTTAACTTAGCTTTACTGACTAGTTGCAAACTTGCGATTTTGTGATCGCCATTGTCAAGATATTTCTTTTTTTTTCCCTGAGCGCTTGTCCCCTTCAGGTTGTAGTGTGAACAGGCTTTTTCTCTGTTACTTCTGACCAAGACTAGCGTTAAGAGCCAACCCATCTTAATGAATTTAAAAAGTATGATGTACAAGTTATTGCAACATTGAAATAATATCGTCGAGATCAAGATGCAGCCGCAGAGACCGCAACCGATGCACTTTGTATTAACAAACAAGTAGACGGTATTTAATTATTTAGTACTTAATTATTAAAAGATAATAAAATTACACGGCAGAGCTTCTAAATGAAAATATTATTGATGCTTAAATAAATATGTGAGCAACTTTAGTTCACATTCTCGAGAATCTTTATGTTTAAAAATTGGTATTTTATGGACAAAGAACGACCACACAGAATATCAAAATTAAACTCATGACTTCTTAACATGATGATAATATCGGCTTTAATCAAAGAGCAGAATTAGCCATATTTGCTGAAGGACCAAAATAATGGCCGATGAAACAAAATGAATCCTATGAACCAGTATACTTCAAAGTTGGACCAGGTAGACTGAGATGTGATTGGGGTGATGTTAATTTGTTATACAGATAGACACTTCAATCTCTTTAAGCAAAATACTGTGACAGGTTGGTGAATTTATCCATGGTTTACTACAAAAAAAAAACACAAACAACCAACAACTTACGTTTGGCGTTCGAAGAGTAAAAGTAAAAAAAAATGTTACAATTCAATTAAATGCAGTTTCCGGTGGCCCACCTGCCAAGCTTACGTAACAGAATTACAAACATCCTCCAACAATACCAATATCCAATATTAAATATAAAACACTTTCCATGGCAATGGCGTTAATTTTTATAACAACCACATGTGTAACGGAGTATGGAGGCTTTCTCTCATTCGGTCATGCACTCCTTTCGGCCGTACTTACTTAAAGTCCGTCACGCTCCAAGTACAGGAATCATGAATGAACAAATTGAATCCACGCCGATTTTTACAACAAACTTTCTTACTGACTATGAATATTTATTGGCCAGTCAAAGAAAGTCATTAACTTAACTACATTTGCTTCTGAAAGGTCTTTTTTAAATAAATTTACATGCTCTATGAAGTTTCTACGTCTTGCAATGCTATCTATGTCTTTAGTTTGACTCGGTCATGAAATCTAAATCTCGTTACGAATCCTCAGAAGCTAATGTGTTCTCACCGCGAAACCTACAATGAGTTTTTCAATCAAGCTTATGACGAAAACTGCACTAAGTTCATCAATCGTGATGATGTATCTACAAAGGTCAGTCGCCGATAGTAGTGTACCATCGCTATGTACAATAGTCATTGGCCTTCGCACCCGTCTCGCTGGCTGCCCCTTTTGTTTCAGGCTCGCGAGGCTCACGGGACGCCGGTTTTGCCGCCAAAATACGTCAACGACACCTAATTCATACGTTACCATCCGGCACGGGTCGCGAGGTCATGTTTTAATTGTTTTTACATAATTGTTTCGCAAACTCGATGCGTGTGAATAACCCTTGTGTATCAACCCATACAATTTAATAATGCGGTCTGTCGTAACATCTTCAGCGTTAATCACATATTATTTAGTTGATGGTTAATAACTCTGTCCTAAACAATAGATGTTACATTACAATGAGAGAAATATAACCTTGCTGTTTTACTTTTACAAATTAGTGTTACATCATTTTTGCATTTCCTTTGATATGATTCGAAAGTTCGTGTGAAATACGCTTTGGGTTGCCAAAATAATTGTACGCTGGTAATAAACAATGCTAAAGCCTTCATAATTCTTAACGATATGACTTTATTCAGACTGTATCAAGACACAAATAAAGCTTTGATATCATCAGCATCTACCTAACTTCAAAATGATTGCCTCGAAAGTGGATCTATCTCTTTAGTTAGGCAAGATTATGTGCTAACGGCGGCACTAGGCTGTTCAAGACAATGAGATACGGCAAGTTAGCAAATGCTCACTTCGACTTCGTCGCCACGCGCTAGTTCCCGTAACGATACTAAGCAGAGATAACCCACTGACACAAGGGACTTCACAGCTTTGATGTGAAAGAAAAAGTTTTGTTTTGATCAGGTTTTTATCTTTATTCGTTTTTTGTGTCTGATTACTGATTAAATGACTGCTTAAGGTTGAATTTTGAAATGCAGTAGATACTCAATTTGACTAGATAGGCTCATGTAGGTACACGATGCCTTATAATCTCATTGAGGAAACCAACAGAAACTTGCCACAGTTCATTCACACATTATCGACAGAGCAAAGAAAAATCCATTTCCCATAACTCTGTTAATAAATAAACTACTTAGTACTCTTAACTATCTAGCTAAAAACATCAACGAGCTGATAATTATTACACATTTCCAACGAAAGTGATAACTGTTTCACCTTTCAAATATAACAATGAATTATCAATCTAACACTTATTCGTTTTACAGGTGCCTGTGAAGTCACGTCTAGGGGTTAAAATCAAGCCAGTGAGGTGACACTTTCACCGATATCGCACGAGTCTTCCCACGGAGAAACCGTGCGAAGTGAGAAAATGGTCTCACCACCAACCAGCAACAAGGCCAGATGTGACAGATGACTGACTACAATGCATGCGAGGGTTACATCTCACCCGACGCGAGTCCGGTTAAAACCGGTTCAGTACAAATGTATCACAGGATTCTGGTTGCTCCTGACGATTCTAGAAGTGGTCGTCGCCAACAGACCGCCCAGGTTTCTCATAGATGGTCAGTCAGAAATTGTTGTCAGGCTGAAAGAAGGACATGACACGCCAGTGGGTAAGTTTTAGAGACATTTTATTATTGACATCTACTATGATGGAAACCTAGGATCTGTGGCAGTGGACCATAACAGTTTTTAGTTCATAAACAATCAGGTGTCAAATGATACCTTAATAAAATTCTAGATACAAAGAGATATTATTTGATATTATTGAAAAGTATCAATTGACGAAACCACAATCGAACACCGACATTGAACATGATACTAATAACCTAACACTTGCTACACCGACTCCCTAAAAGCTATTCAAAGTTGGACAACCCATCGTGTACCGTAAGGCCACTGACAACCGGAAATTATTCATGCTAGGGGAACAGGTAGAGTGGGGTTTCCACGACAACTGGTGCAAACATAGGGAAGCCTTATAGCTGTTTGAACGATCCCTTGCTCAAATGCTCACTCTGCACTTTTTCGACGATGTTACATAACAAAAAAATACGATTAGTCAACTAGCAATGCAAGCAAAGCGTGAAATCCTTTTATACCCATGGACTCCGACTATTTGGTATTACAAAAGAAATTAAACGTCAGCCTGACCAGGGTAATGACTTAATGGGGATGTCGCATTTGAATCGGAATATCCCAATTATTGATGAATCAGGTTGGGGTTAGGAAAATACTCTTTTCAGTTATAGTGATGGACTTTTTAATTCAAACTCAATTGATTCAAAATATGGTTTGGGCTTAGGTTTGGGTTACTAAGCTTCTTGCTTGATGGTTAAATCAAAGTTTATAAGTGTCTAAACTTGTAAATGGGGCAAGAATTTATGTAAAACTGGCATATTTTTGTTGCCCTGTCGATTGAGAAGACTACTGATTGTAAAAGGTACAGAAATTAACGATTCGAAATGGCCAATCCAGTAATACAATTCGTAAAGGAGTAAGTTCCTACGGACTCGTACTTGGGTATTCGCATGTGTCATAGGTACCTCATGTTAGGGTTTGTGAGTTTTGATTTCCGCTTACTTATTTATTTTAATTAACATTCACTATTTTTCAGTTTGCATTAATATTTCATGTTGGCAACTTTACCGTTTTATTTGATTTATGGTCGCTCTGTGGTTTTTTTAATAAAAAAAGAGCGGGAACCGAGAGACTCTCGTGGGGCTTCGCGCTAAAACGAGGCGCTCGAAACTTGATTTTATAAACGTTTGGCTGGTTGCGCATCTATTCTGTTATCGGACTCGACGCTATATGTTGTGCAAGCTATTCAGTTATAATATTAGACTGTGAAAGTGTACCAAGGATTAAATAAATAGTGATCTTGTTGTAAAGAAATATAAGACAGTTTTAACCCTGATAACTGCATCGTTATTCTGCTACGACCTGTTCCTGCTCCTGTTCGTGATACTCACATTTCAGAAGTGGGATAGCAACCTCCCGCATCATGGATGGGACATCTAGACGCCCAAGTACGGGATCCAGCCATCGAAGACTTGAGACGCCACATGTGCTGGAGAATCGAAGTAGGAGCCGGGTGAGAGAACGCAGCCATAGCCGATTGCGAACTCGCAGCCCATGTCGCAACCGAGATCAAGAACTGAGTTCGAGCCACCAACGAGTTAAGCTACTCGAAATGCAGCTGCTACAAGAACGGGAGCGTCTTCTACATGCCAAGACACGTGACTGGAGTCACAGCAGACGTTGCGAGCGGCGCACGCCGCCGCGGCACGCCGACCGGCGTACCAACCGCAGTCGCAGCCATCGCAGTGGGTCAAGCGATCCTGAACGGCAGCGAGCGGGAGTCAGTCAACAAGACGGCAACGGTGACGGCCCACAAGCTGAGAATCGTAGCATCGCGGGACACTTTAAAAGGTCACGTAGCCCATCTGTATCTAAAAAGTATATTGTTGATGTTTTCAAATGTTTGAAGGACAGTTTGGCATCTCAACCAGCCCGAGACACACGATCGTTTCAGAAAATTGATCACATGAACATACTGCCTAATTTTGATCCATCTACAAAAAATCAACGGGTCGACGTATGGCTGAAAAAGGTTAACGAGTGCGCCAGTGTGTATGGTTGGGATGATAGAACTGTCATTCACTTTGCAATGCAAAAACTTCAAGGCCTCGCCAAAACATGGTATGAAGGTTTAAACTCAGTGTTATTTAATTGGCAAGAATGGCAAGAGAAATTACTAAACGCCTTTCCATGCGAACAAAATTACGGTCAGGCCTTGGAGGAAATGCTTTAAAGAAGGAGCCGGTATAATGAACCTATAGAGGTTTACTTCTATGAAAAACTAGCTTTGCTTAATCAATGTGACATTGTAGAGAAACGTG
The DNA here is from genome assembly GCA_028554685.1 of Agrotis ipsilon. Taxonomy (NCBI): domain Eukaryota; kingdom Metazoa; phylum Arthropoda; class Insecta; order Lepidoptera; family Noctuidae; genus Agrotis; species Agrotis ipsilon. The sequence continues at coordinate 12,683,643 of CM052965.1, forward strand.
CGGTAGATTGTATTATTCATGGAATCAGTGATAGGGCACTCAAGTCAGGTGCTCTAGCTTTACGCTCCTCTCATCCCGATCAGCTCTTACAATTTTTGATGAGCAGCAGAGATTGTTATCAGCCTTCTGATCGAAATTATAACAAAAACAAAACCGATCACCCTAGTACCCCAAATGGTCAGCCCGGCCAAAGGTCGGGTGCTAAGTCAAGTTCATTCTCTGGGTGCTATAATTGTAAAGAAAGAGGTCACAGTTTCTTACATTGTCCTAAACCGCTTATAAAATGCACGAAATGCAACAAAGTAGGGCATACAGTTGATAACTGTAACACACAGCCACAAAATAACGTCGTAAAACCCAGTGGTAATATTCCAAAAACCATGTGTATCGATGTAGCCAGTCAGGTACGCGATTCTCATCCGAGCTCAAAATTTATAAAGGACGTGAAAATAAACGGTACGTTACAGCAAGCTTTTGTAGATTTTGGGAGTGAAGTCACTCTTATAAAGGAGTCTGTAGTTAACGAGTTAGGCTTAACCCACGATCAGACACCATCATTGTTGAAAGGGTTTGGAAACGGTATAGTAGAGTCGCCAGGCGGGTTGGTAGTTAATTTTGAAGTAGATGGTGTCAATGCTCAGGTTTTATGCAAGGTTGTGTGTGATAAGTTATTAGAGAAATCCACTCTTATAGGGCAGTCCTTCACCGAACAACCTCATATCGTAGTTTATAAAGATGTTACTAGACTACAATTTATCGATATCGGCAATGAACTGCCACATCCAGATCTGGATCTAACAGAGTCCTCTCTTAAGATTAGGGCAACTGGACTGGTAGAACTCTACGGTGCAGCATCAGTGAAGGCGTGGGTTGAACCCTCCACAAGTGGTAGCATTCTTATAAATAATAGTATCGCTGGGAAACCAAACAGGCAGTATTTTATATGTGGAGGTCTCTATCACTCAGAAAACAGTCATGTCCATATAACTGTGTTCCCTTGCTCGAGTTCATGCCGTATCATAAATAATTTAGTTCTATGTCGTGCAAAGAGAGTGGAGGTTGTTAGTAGAGTAGTAGTCGAACCACCAGAAATCCCTGTAGCGATCGAGGGTGACTTCGATGAGAATCTTGTTCGTGTCGGTGATAAGGTGCCAGCAGACGTGAAACAAAGGTTGTTAGAGTTGTTACGAAAATATCATCGTTGCTTCGCTTCTTCTCTTAAGGACCTAGGTTGTACCAACGTGACCGCAATGAATATAGAGTTAAGCAGTGAGCGCCCTGTCGTCTACCGCCCATATAGGTTATCGCATTATGAACGTGAGAAGGTACGAACAATGGTGAAGGAGATGCAGGGATAGTGAGGGAATCTATCTCAGGTTACGCTAGTCCAATTATACTGGTACGCAAAAAGGATGGGTCATTTCGAATGTGTGTCGATTATCGTATGCTCAATTCTGTCACTGTGAAGGAGCGCTATCCTATGCCTATTATCGAAGACGAAATAGCACGTCTTACTGGCCAGGCTTGTTTCATTTCGCTCGATCTTACATCAGGTTATTACCAGGTGCCAATTTCAGAACAGAGTAGGCACCTCACCTCGTTTGTCACACCAGACGGTCAATACGAGTTCAATCGCATGCCGTTTGGATTGGCTAACGCACCGGCCGTTTTCCAGCGGATGATGAATTCTATATTAGGGTCTGCTCGCTTCAACAAGGAAACAGCGTACTTAGACGATTTGCTTATTTTCGGTAAGGATTTCAGTGAATGTCTGACACGGCTTGAAGAGGTATTGCAACTTTTGGAGAAGGCAAATCTCACATTAAACCTTTCCAAATGTGACTTCTTACGTGACAAAATCGATTATCTAGGTTACGAAATCAGCGCAGCTGGAGTCAGGCCTGGTGATAAAAAAATTATTAGTGTCATGAATTTTCCACGACCCGAGAATGTCCACAATGTACGCCAGTTCCTTGGTCTGGCTAGTTATTTCCGAAAGTTCATCCAAGATTTTGCCCGTATTGCCTTGCCTCTCAGCACGTTGCTAAAAAAGGACATCGCATGGACATGGGGTAATAGTCAAGAGGAGGCTTTTAAAGTCTTAAAATCTAAGTTGGTTGATAGGCCCATTCTTGCGATATACGATCCTACAGCTGAAACAGAGCTTCACACAGACGTGAGCAAATTAGGCGTTGGGGGCATATTATTACAGCGGTCCGAAGCACATGATGTTTTCCGTCCAGTAGCTTACTACAGTCGACAAACCTCTCCTGAGGAGAAGAATTTTCATTCGTACGAACTCGAAACATTAGCTGTAATCTGTTCGTTGCGGAAGTTTAGGGTCTATTTACTAGGTAAATCATTCAAGATCATTACAGATTGTAGTGCCCTACGATCTACGTTCTCAAAACGTGACCTTATCCCGAGGATAGCACGCTGGTGGCTCCTTCTGCAAGAGTTCCAGTGTTCTGTCGAGTATAGAGCAGGCGTAAAGATGGGCCATGTAGATGCGCTGTCCCGTAATCCGATAGAGAGCTCAGAAGAGAATTTAATTGATCAAAGTTCAGTTATGACGATAAGTAGCGAGGACTGGTTACTAACGCTTCAGCTTGGAGACACCGAACTCTGTAGGATTAAAAGCATTTTAGGTGGCAACCTTAATGAGAAGGAACTCCGATATTTAAAAGATAATTTTGTGGTCAAGGATAACAAACTGTTTCGTTGTATAGATTATGATAAAAACAATCTTCGTTGGGTAGTGCCCAAAGGTGCGAGGTGGCAAGTGTGCCGGTTGAACCATGACGATATTGGACATTTTGGGGTGGAAAAGACTCTCGAAAGAATAAAAAAACGTTATTGGTTTGGTAAAATGTCCAAGTTTGTAAAAAAATATGTTGGCTCGTGCATCGAATGCGCTTATGGAAAAAACAAAAGTAAACCACACGAGGGTCTGCTCCATCCCATCACCAAAATAGAAGTTCCATTTCATACGGTACATATTGACCACCTCGGGCCTTTTGTCAAGTCAAAGAGAGGCTATTCTTATCTTCTAGTTGTTGTAGAAGCCTTCACCAAATTCTGTTTTATTAAACCCGTTAGAAATACCAATAGTCTGAATGCAATTAGAGTTCTTGATGAAATATTTTTCACATTTAGGGTCCCTGATCGTCTTATAAGCGATCGAGGTACTTGTTTTACGTCTCACGCGTTCAGTCGGTTCTGCCTAGACAAGGGAATTAGGGACATTCTCAATGCAGTAGCTAGTCCGAGATCGAATGGCCAGGTTGAACGTTACAACCGTACAATCCTCGATTCCTTGAAAGCGATGACTGTTAAATACGGTGAAAAGGATTGGGACAGTCATATAGGGAAAATTCAGTGGGGTCTAAACAATACCATTCAGAAAACTACTGGTAGGACACCGTCAGAGGTACTATTTGGAACCAGTATGAGTAGTGAGATAAATCCCATTCTTAACGAAGCTACCAAAGACTCTCGCCAAAATTGCGAAACTTCCGCTATTCGAGAGGAGGTCAAAAAAGGATTGTTATCGAGCAGGCTAAGCAAAAACGGGTTTATGACAGGAATAGGGTACCAGCCCGAATTTATGTCGAAGGTGAACTTGTCAAAATAACCAAGACTTGTTTCACTAATGACGGACAAAGTAAAAAACTCATGCCTTCGTATATAGGGCCCTATCGTGTCACCAGGGTTCTAGGTAGGGACAGATATAAGGTAGCACCAGTTCCGGGTGTGGCCAGCATGCAAAACAAACGGCCTACTACGGTGGCAGCAGACCGTATGATGCCATGGATTCACGTTGCGGCCCTAGAACTGAATAATTCGGATACCAGTGGCACTGATGACGATGATCATGCTGAACCATAATTAGGCTTTTAATTATTTTCCCAACCTCTTTATTTAAAGTTTTCCACTAAGCCTAAGTGACGCTTAACTACAGATGTGTTTCATTCATTGTTTCAGATCAAGCACGAGAATCGATCGGTTCGTGACTTGATTCAACAATTTATAACCCTACTGGCTGTCACAAGTAAATCGATCGTCTTGTAGGCAGCAGTAGACCCCGAAAAATCGATCGTTCGGGTTAAGTTATTTCATTATGGGTAAACCGATTAATCGATCGTTCGGACCCTAAAGCAGAGTTTAATTAGAAGTGATAGAAAACATAAATCGATCGCTGTTTTCTGATCAAATAAAGAGAATCTATAAGTCCTAGAAATTATATAAGATGTTACTGATTCGATGCATGTAATTCAATAACCAGATTTAGAAATTTTTGCACAAATCTGTAGAGCTGATATCTACTTTATGTTCCTTGACAGTGGAAATCTTATGTGTTAAGTTGAGTTTAAGATATACTCAGATAATTTTATTTTTATTTGTTTAATTAGACCTTAAGTAATTGAGCTGTTATTTACTAAATTTATACGTATTTATTAAACTTGTACCTAATCCATTTAAATGTTGTCTTGTAGAAATCGCTTTTGTATGTACCACCATTTATTTAACACTATTGTAAAACAGTTATGTAACTATTTTGGTAAATTGAATGAATGTTCTATAGCTAAGTAAAATCACATTAATTTGTAACAGCCACAGTTGGTTAGTTAGGAAACAGTGTATAGTATTTTGATATTCAAATAGGAATTTATTATGTAAAAGCTGAGCAACAGGCCCACGTTTCGATTGTTAGGGTTCCACCTGGTGTCGTGTGCGGGGACGCACACGTTGTCAGGACGGTCGATTGTTAGGGTTTGTGAGTTTTGATTTCCGCTTACCTATTTATTTTAATTAACATTCACTATTTTTCAGTTTGCATTAATATTTCATGTTGGCAACTTTACCGTTTTATTTGATTTATGGTCGCTCTGTGGTTTTTTTAATAAAAAAAGAGCGGGAACCGAGAGACTCTCGTGGGGCTTCGCGCTAAAACGAGGCGCTCGAAACTTGATTTTATAAACGTTTGGCTGGTTGCGCATCTATTCTGTTATCGGACTCGACGCTATATGTTGTGCAAGCTATTCAGTTATAATATTAGACTGTGAAAGTGTACCAAGGATTAAATAAATAGTGATCTTGTTGTAAAGAAATATAAGACAGTTTTAACCCTGATAACTGCATCGTTATTCTGCTACGACCTGTTCCTGCTCCTGTTCGTGATACTCACACTCATTACTTTTATTTTCTTAACTACTCTTCAAACACGAGTGGTAATTGCCGTAAATAGTATGCTCAAGTATGTTTGTGTTTAATTAAGAGAACTGACCGTTATTTTAATTTCAGGTAGTCTGATATACCGGCTGAGGGGCGTTGACCCCGATGGAGATCCATTGCAATTTGGCATTCGAGACCAAATTGGTAGTGATATTTTAAGATTAGAAGCCATTTCATCCAACGAAGCTAATATTTATTTAGTTAAGGAATTAGATAGAGAGGTGAGTATCTTGAGCTTGAGAGAGCTAAACTTGCGGGAAAATTTAGAACTTTTTTGTTCGTCGATAGTTCCAAGTACATTTTAATATCTCCAAGAAATTAACTACTTACGTATATAACAAAATAGTACGTACTTACCTGTACAATTCGACCGTCGTCGTACGATGAAGTACTAATTAATTTCCATTTTGTTTAATAACATGAAACGAAAACCACACGCTAACACCAATTTCAGTCAGCCACCAATCCGTCAATAAAGTGCACATTTTTTTTTAATATAATTTTTTTTTCTTCGTCTGTTAGTTTTTTTTTTATACTGGTCTTTGACAGTTAGATTAGAAGTCTGTGTAAAAAGGTTACATAGATTGTACTTAATTTATAAGAAACAATAAATAAAAAAATGTTAAAATATTGTAGCTACTTCTATTAATTCTATAATAATTATTTTTTCTTTAGTCTATTTCAATAGTAATTATTAACATGCTATTATAGTAGGTTTCTGGCTGTTTTAGCTGAAAAAATAGAAGCAGCCATTTGATGTTATTAAAAAAATAACTTTTATTTTTAATCGCCAAAAAGGGCTTTAGCAATATTTTTTCGACCTACTCAGCCAGTTTACCTAAATGAATAATGATATTAAAAAAGGTTAATGAAATAGGTTCTACTTTTGACATCGTAATATGGATACAAAATAGAACTGTTTTGCATAAAAACAAAACAGTTATTATGTGTGTGGAGTAACACGTCACTTATATTTTGAAGAAGCGATCCAAATTTCAGCCTTTGACGCTAGTTAATTAACTCTTTACCTTCATATATCCATAGTACAAACCAGGAGTCCATCTTTCACCTCTATGCAGTACGCGTCTCTACGCCTGTGAATGTCAATGTCAAGTTGACAGGTCACGTCATAGTCTTCTTCAAACACCAGCAAGCACCTTGCATAAGTGACGTGTTACTCCACACACATAATAACTGTTTTGTTTTTATGCAAAACAGTTCTATTATATGTGTTTCGTAACACGTCACTTATATTTTGAAGACCTGTTTGTTATCTGCTGGTGAAAGATTTAGATGCTATGTGAATTAACTTAGAATAAACGAATCCTTTTATCCTAAATTCGTACATTTTTTTTTTTTTATCAAAAATACATAACATTTTATTTAACATTATCTTCTGCCAAACTGCTGTACAGTTTATCGACAGATATACTATAGAACATTGGGTGATCTGGAACTTCTCTAAATAAATCCACAAATTAACACATTGCCCATTTGAAGTTATACTCCTAGCAAATGCCTCATTTATAATATTATTTGTGAAATAATAAAAAACTACTAAAATGATTATTCATTTAAATTTAAAAACGATGACGACCTTATCAAAAATGTAAGGAATCGCTTAGTTCTCAGAGAGTACCACTATGGTGCCAGAATCACTGGGTCATTAATCATTAATTTACTTCATTACTGACTCCCAGTCAGTCTAGATAAATGTATCTCTTACATGACTGAAGAATACTCTCTCAAGATGTGAGAATAACCAATAAATATTATTTGTGAACTTGACTATTATTAGACCTATTACAACATTTACTTCATTAAAACCTAGCCATAGAAAACACAGTAGGTGATGCGAGTAGCAATGTACCTACACAATTTATTTTATTAAAGTTTTCAAATTCGTTGTACACTGTACATTGTGTATTTCTACTACCTATACATTTGTATTTTATTATGTAGTAGAGATATGTAATAAATCCTCCTGCTCATTAAATGAGCTCCTCTCTGTGTAAGATTCATCTCCAACCTTTCATTGGACACATTCCAGGATAATTATCCTGAGGAAATTCTCTCTTTGATGACTGTATATTAGTACAAAGTGTTTATCTTGGTAGAATAACTGATCTTCCAATTTTGTGTCATCTAAAATTCTATTCTCCAGATAACCTCCTGATGGCTAGAAGGGAATTAAGCTTCTTAATCTGTTAAAAGATGGATTTTCCAACCATCCACAACAACAGGAATAACCTTTCCAGGTCAGCCTGGCCTTGATCTCATTAACAAATTCATCAAGGAACAGGGTAGATTTTAAAAAAGGCAACACAATAAACAGACGAGTTCTATCGGCCCTTCATAGCAATGTAAGTTGTTCATAATCTTACAACATTGGGCTATTGTACGTCTCTACCAATCAACGGGTAGGTTAAGCCAAGTCAAAATACTTGTTAAAATGAAAAAATCATCAGCAAGGAGTCCCACTGAGATGCTCAAAAAATCATTTTGAAAACATTAGCCCCGAGCCCCTTAATTGGAGGTAACAGGTACCAATCTGGCAAGTCTTTGCCTATCCATGCATAGACAAAAAGGTAAAAATTGCACATGTTTTTCAACAGATTAACACAAGTAATACACTTATTACCTTATTTGAGGATGAACGTCATGTAATCTATAAGCCATGACACCCCTCAGTATTTTCCTTGTAATACACTTATTACATTATTTGAGGATGAACGTCATGTAATCTATAAGCCATGACATGCCTCAGAACTTTCCTTGTAATAACCTTGTAACCTCTTTATTCTACTGATGCACCTGTCCTTGAACTGCCCCCCCCCCCCCCCAACTTTTTAGCCTAAGGGTAGCAGTTTGTTAGGTTTAAGGTACAGGTTGTGGCTTTCACTCTCCGAGAGCTCTCGACTCGAGGGCCAGCATTGTTTATAGTATGGAACACAACACAGTTCAGAATGGAACAATTAATTCATTATTTTCCAACAAGTTGAGATGACTCATCATTAGCCATTACACAATACGTAAAGCTCGAAAATCCATGAGTTCAGTCCCTTGGTACGTGCAGTTGCTCACAGGCCAACTTGACTAGCACGAACATGGTCACTTTGGGACACCCCACTTGAAAACATAGCCTCCGAGGCCTGGGGCATGAGGCAACAGGAGCCAATCTGGCTATCTGTTCCTAGTAGGTAGGCGGTAAGAGATTTTAGTTTACTTCTTAACCCTCCCCGGGAGGGAAACCGCTGTCAGAGTGATATTCAGCAATCTGCTAGCCTCAACAATTTGCATCTCACATTCAAGAGCACTAGATATCAAGTTTCATAAGCTGAATTGTGCGTTTGGATAGCCCATGTCAATCAGTTGACTTCTGATAGGCAGAAGAGTGTCCGTCACATTTTCCTTTAAATCTCCAACATGCACATATTCTCTGACACTTGGATTTGAGTCTATGATATCATTATGTTTCTGAAGAGAAATGGTATTATGGGTTCACCTTTTCTTCACACGCTGTGCGGACAAAAAAGAAGGTTACCCTACCCATATCTCAGGAAATTGAGTGGTACATTGATAACCTCATGGTATCACAAGCACACCACCTGGCAAACTCGTAGCGCCACCTAGGCAATATAGAAGAGAGCCACATGGTTTAGTTTTTACTTAATAATTAATTCAGATTTATTTGTTTAATGCCACCATACTAATAATAAGCTTATGGGGGGCAATACAAGTTATCCTTGAAAGTCTTAATAACTTCGCAACATAATCTGCTGTCACAAATTGGGTTCCTTAGTATTTTCACTATCCTAGGGTCTTAATAATGATTAAGCTATCCATGTAAAACTTTACAGGTACAATCCCAAACAATAAACATAAATGCAGATACCTCATGCTAACGGATTCTTTGTCAGTAATTAACTGGTTTAATATTTAGCAAGCTGACAATTTTCATACTTTTAATCCTAAAAGTATCTCAGACTTGATTGGCATGACCTATTTCCCAAATAGGTAAGTAATGCATACATCACAAAAGCTTAAACAAGCTATTTTACTCAACTCTCATATAAAAAGGATTTGACCTTCTGTCATAATCTTCATTATAAACAAAACATGTTTGTTAAAAATTATTAATTATTCATTTTTCTGAATATAAATCATCAACAACATTAAGAAATTGATCAATTTCACTAAAAGTTCATGCACTCTATGATAATTGTCATATATTTACATCACTGCCCATCCTTTCAGGAATTAGAAGTGTGCTATATTTTAATAAGATATTTTTATAATCTAATTTATAACCAATGCACCATTGTAATTGGTGATTGTAAACGGTAAGCCTTGTAAGACTGAACAAAAATAAAATCTGTTACACAGACAACACTGTGTCAACACACTTTATAGTCACATAGAGTAATACATGTGAATTAGGTTCTAGCACTATTTTAGTATAGTGGTAATTAATATTTTAGTAAACTGCCAAGATATCCTAAATTATTTAATTTTTGTTTTATATTTATGCCATCAATTAATTTGTTATTGATTGTTCTCTTATTTGGAACTGTTACAGCGATGGCCTAGTTATGATATAGATAAATAGTACAAAAATCATTAGATAATTTTATATTTCAATGAACGTGTCATATTATTATTAGCTTTTAAATTAAATAAAAAAAAAATATATATAATTGTCATTATATCAGACAATGCTCCAAGAAATATTAACATCATGTGGGTTCTTTGATCCATAGATAGGACTCTCACCGGGATGTTCTGATTGTACTTTCAGACATCATTTATAAATAAGTAGGAAGCTTTTTAGCACAGTTAGCAATACAGATGTTTTAGCAACTGGCTCCAGCACAGGCATAGGCTTAGTCACAGCTGTTTTAGGTTCTGTATAAAAACCTCCCTCCGCAGAGGTATAAGTGCATATACATGCTTGTTTAGTGTTACTACTTATACACTTTTGATTGTGCTATAGCTAAGTGACTGAGACTGCAAGGTTTCTGTATCAATAATCCAAGAATTAGTTTTCATGTTGGAGTATGTCAAGCAGTTTTAGTTTCTCCAGACATTCAGAAATTACTTGAGGAATAATTCCTACTAGCACCATGTTTTACACTGAAAGTCTTGTGGTCTTTAGACACAAGCTTCATCTAAGGAAAAAGCAATATGCTTTATTCACCATTACCATTCTGCTAGAATCACAAGCCAGAAATCACTACTTTGAACTTTGTTTAACAACACAGTGATTCCGGGTTGGGTCAGTCGTAATGAGGGATTTTTGAAAATTTCTACGAAAATTTTCTTTGTTCTTACGCCATTGCTGCTATAAACACTCCAACCCAGAGTTGAGAGACGTATAACATTAAATATACCACTCACCTCGTTCCAACTCACACAATGTGAGGAGTGCTAGAAATCGTTGTCATCACAAACCTTATGTTCGGTAAATAAGCCGACACAGAAGACGGTGCCATCTAAACACTTATCCTTCGAGGATAACAAGTAACTTGAAAGGAATTTTGCTTCCTATCAGAACCGACAAGACATTTCTGAAAACGAAGATCTAAATCTTCGTTTCGATCTAATACTGAATCATAATCGGAGTGAACACAATATAACACTTTTCCGAGCACTTTTAAATACTTTCTGTACAGTTTAACTGAAATTTTACTAATTTTCCATGAAAATTAGAGGGAAGGAAAAATTTTGGTCAGTGGGTCATCTTAGGGGCGGATTTGCGTCCGTTTCGCGCTAAAATTTAGATGCTATGACGTGACCTGTCAACTTGACATTGACATTCACAGGCGTAGAGACGCGTACTGCATAGAGGTGAAAGATGGACTCCTGGTTTGTACTATGGATATATGAAGGTAAAGAGTTAATTAACTAGCGTCAAAGGCCGAAATTTGGATCGCTTCTTCAAAATATAAGTGACGTGTTACGAAACACATATAATATTTCTGTTTCAGGTCCGCGATGAATATTCTTTTGTATTAACGTTGACTGATGGACATTTAGGAGATGGAAATTATATTACCCAGAGCTTCTTGTTGTTAGTTGAAGATGTAAACGACAACGAACCGATTTTCAAACCATACCCTTCTGCAATCACAGTAAAAGAAGACGCTTCTCCTGGAATTTTAACAACTGTAGAAGCAACAGATCTTGATGAAGGAGCTTACGGACAAGTATATTTTCCTACATTTTTATCTTCAAATCCCGGCACAAAGTCCCGGTCGCGGGATATAGGTACTAAAGAAAGGATGTAACTGGGAAATGATTAATTGAAGTAATCATTTCCCAGTTACAATAAAATTGAACTTTTTATGTTAAAAAATATTATTAGAATCACAGACAAACACAATAAAGCTGGTGATTTTAGGGAAAAATAAAGCGCCGTATTCACCATCTGTCACGGCTGTACGTCATGCACGATGCACGACTCAAAAACAACGTGAATAGGCTTGATGTACGTCCAGTACGTCATAAACACGGTGTTTTTGCTTCGTGTATCGTGTATGACCTTGGCGGGACGTACAGCAAGATGGAACGTGAATACGGCGCTTAAGTGAAGATGAAAAAAACAAGCTTCGTAAACACTTCTCTCGGCCGTTGTCCAGCTTGTCAGTGTCACTGTCAAATTGTCAAAATGTGAATGCCATTTTCACGTGACACGACAAGCAAACTTTGAAAAACTTTATTTTTGTTTAAAAAATCTTAATTTCAGGTGTTATACCACTTACAAGAGCTAGATGGAGACGTACAAAATTTTGCTATACAAACCGTTAATGGAAAAGGGGTGATACGTTTGACAAATCGCTTGGATTATGAACGAAAGTCGTTGTACCAACTTCGAGTGCTGGCAGTGGATCGTGCAAACCAAGGCAGGGTTAATACTGGGACTGCTGCGATCCTTATTAAGGTGCAAGATGTTGAGGACCAGCCCCCAGAGTTTGTTGTGGCCAGTCCTGTTACTAGGATTAGCGAGGATGCGCCTGTCGGGACCTCTGTTTTGCAAGGTAAACTAGGCGATTATATTCTTGATTAGTAGCTAATGCGGACAGACTGTAGTCAGTTATGCTTTATTATTGTTACGCATTTTTTAACAATGTTAACCCCCTCTCGAAAAACACCGCCAAAATCTTAGTGCTTCATTCGAAATCCCCATTAATTACCGTAATCTATGTACTTTCCTTTTGTACTTCTAGTGCGAGCAATCGATGGTGACCGTGGGATCAACAACCGCATATCATACAGCATCATAGCTGGTGGAGAAGAACATTTTGACATTGACAGCAGTTCTGGAATTGTGTACACTGTCAACCAGCTTGATAGAGAAGACCCTAATAACAGCAATGGGGCTTACATATTGGAAATATTGGTGAGTTTTAGATTCTTTACCAAATGTCCTATATCTGAGAATGTGTGCAGTAGAAAAAATAAATATGTATTTCAAATATCCTTTTTACAAAGGCATGGCTTTTACCAAGCATTTGTTTGGTGGAATGAAAACTTGATTTAATAAATATAATCACTGATTTAACAAGGCACCTACAATTAAAGTAACTGTTGTTAAAATGAAATTTCAATGATAATGGTGTACTACAAATCTGTATAAGGCATAGATCTAATGATAAAATATTACAGCTAATTATGCCAACTTATCTCATTCTGAATTTGGTAAATTTTCAGGCTACAGAAGAATCTCGCACCATATCACCGATGCCCAGTGCTACAACTGAGGTGACAGTCATAGTAACAGACGTGAATGATGAAACACCTCGGTTCAGGAATGACAGATATGTGGGGGAAGTGCTGGAGAATGCACAACAGAACACACCTATTACATTCCTTCAGGATGCCATTCCTGAAGTATTTGATTATGACCAGGTATGTTTTATTTTTGTACATGATTATCTTTATTTTTACACAAAAGTGACTCTACTGCTGACTGCAGTGAATCTACAATCATAATGAAAGTTGTTTCTCAAAAAATCTAAGCTAAACTGCATATCAATGGCATGGTTGATAGGTTCAGAGATCAACTGTCGCATAGCAAGTCACAGGTCCAAACAAACATTTTTATGATCTACAAGTAGTTGTTCCAGGTCTGGGTCTTTACGTATGTGTGTTTTTATGTTTGTAGCCACAAACACAAAAGTATTTCATAGGGGCAATGTTTTTAAACTTATTACTTATTATTTGACCAACTTGATACATTATTTTTCTTCTAATTTGAAAATCCTTTTATTTTCAGGGCAAAAATGGTACATTTGAGCTATACCTAACTGGAGACCACGGCGTTTTCGATGTGACACCGTTTAAAGGTATCAACGAGGCGTCATTCCTCATCCGAGTCAATGATGCATCCTTCTTGGATTACGAGAAGGTCACTGTTATGAATTTCAGTCTAGTCGCCAAAGAAATTGTTACCAAAGATCCAAAAATGAGGTATGTATGAATGAAAAGTGACAAGTATTTATCTTTTTAAAATAGATATTCAATTTTTCTTTTTTACTTCACTTACTCTAAGTCTTTGTAATTTCTGTAGTAGAAGTTCTATGGTAACAATTAGTGTTGTTGTCACCAGTAGACAGTATTCGTAATTTCTATGCCTCTGTTGAGCAGTTAATAATCCATTCAAAATTTTGTTTAGTGAAAAGTCAATAACAAAATTTTCTATAAATTATATTGATTGATTACGTACGCTATTTATTAAAGACCCAAAGGTCTTTGACACAAAGTCTATTAGCCAATTTATCATGTTTTTCTCACAATTTCAGTATAGTGCCAATAGTAGTTCACATAAAGGATGAGAATGACAACTTCCCTGAGTTCACAGAGTCATTGTACACAGTATCAGTGCCAGAGAACTGTGGGGTTGGTACCACTGTCGCGTGGGTGCAGGCACTTGACCAGGACTCTGATAATTATGGAACAAGGGGCATTAGGTATACCAGTCTTGGTGGGAGTATTGCTAATTTGTGAGTATCCATATCATTTTATTTTAGGGCAATAAAAGTGTTACTTGAAACTAAAACTCGACCTACACACTCATGGAGCACATGTGTTGAGACAGCATTGGTGGCCAAAAATATAAAGCCATTATCTTGTTACTACTTGTATATACTTACAAGCTGAAATTATTATAAAACAGTAATATAGCAAACGCACTGCATTTATATTTTTTATCAACATCTCTTTTGCACCAACTTAGGCACGGAAAAATAAATATTAAAAATAATTATTTCAGATTGAACCTCAATCCAATATCAGGAGTAATAACTGTCAAACAAGCAGGCGGTGACAGTTTCGACCGCGAATTAATTTCCCGCCATTACCTCACAGTTGAAGCCAGAGACGACTTGGGCAAAGGAAACAGAAATACAGCCCAGTTGATTATAAACATAGAGGATGTCAATGATAACGCGCCTATGTTCCTGGCTAATAAATATGAGGCAAGGTTGCTAGAAAATGAAAAGGATTTTGAAAATCCACTTGTACTTGAAGCTAGGGATCTGGATTTGAATGGTATGTTTCTTTTTAATTTTGTTAGGAAGGTGGCCTAACCTTATGTCAGTCAACGTTAGCGAAATCCAGGAGATGCCCTTGACATGTTCCAAATGTGTGTCATATTAAAAAAATGATATTTTTGTATTATTGTTATTCTCGCAACTTATTCTACTTCATAAGACATTTCATTATGTAAATTAAAATTGTTTGTGTCTTTCATTTAAAAAGACTCATTTTTGTCACTTTTTTTTTCTTATTTATTGATTTTTGGACTTCCGAGCCGTGATTGTGAAAATATAATTTTGCTGAATAAATACTGCTGTTCTTACCAGGTACAAAGAACAGCCATATAGAGTACTCCATAGTTGGTGGGGAATACAAGAATAACTTCTCAATAGACCCTAACTTGGGTATCATCACACCTGTGGGAGGACTGGATTTTGAACAGATACCAGGGGATAACAGCAACTTACGACCGATACATCTTACTGTGAGTAGTTTTTTTTTTTTAATTTGCAACTTTTTGCGATATAGACTTAGAAGCCTTTGCTAAGCAGTGGGATGAAGTAGGCTAGCAGTATTAGTATATTTTGGGATATGCTTGTGCTTAACCACTTCATTTTGTATATTATTACATACTTGTATGTCATGTTATGACATGACATACAACTTCTCAACATCTTTGTGGTGGACTTCCTTGGGTTCGCGGTACCTTATTAGCAGAATGCCGTCGCCTTAAATCGAAAAGGGCACCCGAAGGAATACGGTGTACTGTTAGTACGTAAGACTCTCTGACTGTACCTTCCTTTCCACTCAGGGTGGAAGATCTCATTTGGTGATTTTAAAAATCCAGGCCTTACCATTGTGTCACCGTTTACTATTTCTGCGACAAAGAAATTCACTATTTTAGCGGAGAAAAGCAGCAATTAGGTGCCACTAATTTTACTATTACTACCGTCTCTAGACTCTTTTAATGCGTTTATTCCATAATCTGTACAATCGAAAAAACTATAAAAGTAATTCCATTTTACATTCAGGTTCGAGCCCGAGACTTCGGCGAGCCATCCTTATCATCAACAGTTCCTGTGACGATCTATGTGCAGGATGTGAACGATCACGCGCCGCTGTTCCAACAGATGATGTACAAGAGATCTATACCGGAGGACATGCCGGGAGGAACTAGTGTGTTGGAGGTATGATTATGAAGAATACATAAATAAATAAAAAAATAGTCTTAGACTCCCTTCCGAAGTTGTACAACATAGGGCTCTTCATAAAAAGTTTCTGCAGGGTTGACAAAGCACAGGCAATGCTGTTGTTGCAGGCGTCCATAGGCTTCGGTGTCAGCTTTGTATTAGGTGGACCCTATGCTTGTTTTTCCCCATCATAGCATAATGAAAAAGATATCCATCTTTATTGTAGGTCAATCATTCAGTCAAGGGCCTCGCGAATTACCGTGACCCCGAAACGTAAATGGCTATTGAAGGACACCGTGGATTTAAGTCAGTACGAGTCTGACAGTCGAAAAACTACTGTCAAAACACAACGAAATAATTTACAGATTTCTGTAAATAAGATCGTAACTTATTTTCAGTCAGAACATTAATGAATTTGTGAATGTTGCGATAGTTTTCTTTTACTAATTTCGACAGAACCATTTTGAACACCCTCAATTAACAGTACTCCGAATAATTTCAACTTAATTCTCTTCCCAGGTAAAAGCCCGCGACGCCGACGGATCATCTCCCAACAACCGAGTAGTGTACCGCATACAACGCGGCGCCAGTGACAAGTTCGTCATTGAATCTCGTACGGGAGTGGTGTCCGTTGCCAATGGCTCCACACTGGACCCTGATAAGACTACTCCGAAGAGCAATAGATATACACTGACTGTGGTATGTATGAAATTATTTTAATTTACACCTCAAGCTATACAAAACCAGCATTTACTAACCGTTCAGTCTCTGGGAAGATCATACAAAGCGAGACCAAGTCAAACTGGTTTTGAATAGCTTGATGTGTAACAGTGTGTAGCCATCCGTTAGAAGACTTAGCATAGGCCATTTTCGTACGGTAAAAGAAACTTGCAAAAGGTATAAAAGCCCCATTTTGACAATGCAATTGCATTTGGACAATGCAAGTACTTGCATGCAAGTTTGACTATATTGCCGTATCTGTTTGATCAACTGAATTCATTATTAGTAGTTCGCGATACTATTTTTCATACATAGTCTAAATGAGGCTATAAAAGAAATGAGACCACTACGTTTTTTTTTTATTATTATATAAGAACACATAAATTTAACGCAATTTAAACCTTATTTCAATTTGTATTAAACTCAGGTTTAACGCACCTTTATTTACAACAACTAAATTAACTGTGCCACACTTTTTGTCAGTAATCTATACCTAAGATTGTATCTAAAATTTAAATATTCTCAGGTGGCGTTAGACGGCGGTATAGGCGACCAGCAGCTAAGTGCGGCTGTTCTGGTAAACATCACAATCGTGGACGTGAACAACAAACCGCCTGCCCTCGTGGAACCTGGTACCATCACCGTCAGAGAGAACACGCAGGTGATAAGCACAATATTCATGTAAAACTTAAAGATCTAACACAAGTCCATACAGGGTGTAAGGGTCACCGCGGTACTGTCTAAAATAGTAACTGCGACTCTGGAAGTTAAAAGGCAACTGCTGGAACAGGGTAGATTTTTAGTCAGTATGAGTCAGACAGTTCACATATTCCACTCCACCCAGAGCTCATTTGATGATTTTACCATGTTAAAAAAGGGTCGAGTCTTAATCAGTTTGTGTTAGTATTTTTCACATCAAACTTAACTTCAGCTTGAATAAGAAGGTGCTCCCCCACCGCGAGCATTCACCTGTAATGTAACGTTACAGATTCGAACATTTCATCAGTGAGGGAAGACAATCGAGCATCTATAATAAATGTACGTGAAGGCTTGTCAGTCAGGGAGGTAGTATTGTATGCTCAAAGTCGAATCTATAATGTTACATTACACGCGAATGCTCCTCGCTCAATGTAGCACGTACCTTGTCAAAACGTAGTCTTTATTGATTTCGTTAAGACTCGGTCTAGGTAAACAGTTTTCAGAAACCTTGTACAAAAAATATCCCCTGAATAAAGTACCACTTATTTTGTTTCAACCAAGTTTTTCTCCTCAGGTAGGAACGCAAATATTCCGCGCGGCTGCTTACGATCCCGACGACCAGCCAGTGTTACGCTATGCCATAGACAAGACAGGCAGTGTTGCCAGGGATGAAGACGGCATTCCTATATCTATGGTGGAGTATGATTTTCTGTCTTTATGGGATCTAAACGCCGTGGATGGGACCCTAAAGGTAGTGAGGTAAATAATAAATGTAATTTTATTCAATTCTATAATTTCTTTATCATTTGTGACTTGTTTCATATCAGAATCTGATTCGGACTCTCTGACTGATGACTTCCTTCAAAATATTTGATCTCAAGATGTCTTGAGGTCGTGACAAAAATATAAGAAAGTCTATGTTATTATTGTTATCTTATTCCATTTTGAGTTTACGTGAAGAATCTGAATCAGATTCTAATGAGAAACTTGTCTGAATGGATTGACAAGGAGTTTTTTAATATACGAGTATTTATCGGGAACAATATCCCATTACGACTTAAAAACATGGATAAACTTCCAATATGAATAAACGACTAACGCAGCTCGAAAGCAAAATTACGACACCGTCCAAAAACCCCTTGTGAAGTAGAATCGGTCTCATGCTGTTTTTTAATTACAACTTCAATAAAATAATCTCATTACAATTCTCTCTCCCACCAGACTTCTAGACCGAGAAAAACTTGAAATAGTAAAACTAGTAATAACCGTGGAAGACATGGCGGCTATCGACGGAGGTCCTCGTCAGACTGCTTCAGCGACACTTACGATAATCGTCGACGATGAGAACGATAACAACCCGGTGTTCAGAAAACCACTGTACAAGACCTCTATCACTGAGAACTCAAAGAATGGAGTCAACATAGCAACTGTGATAGCTGATGATGCGGATAAGAATAAGAGTATGAACTATTTTCTTGAAGGCAAGTATTAATAATTATTCTTATGCTATTGGGCTCCTCCTCCAGTACTAAATATTTAACAGCTTATCAGATCCAATTGAAGATAATTCAATATACCGATGGCCTATCGCTTTAAAGAAATAAATATTCAATTGCATATTGCAATTTATCTACATTTTGCCGACAAATGTTGTTTAAAATTTGATTAAATTAACAGGGATTTGATAAGTCTTTCGGAGACTGATTAATGATGCTTCTGTTAATCTATACTATCAACCTCAAACAATTCGCTCATTAAGATAAAGAAATGACAAAATATACTGTTTAATAGACGCTGTAGTTTGTAACAAGATCTAGTTTTAAAGATGGATCTATAACGTAATCTCAAAAAAAAATATGAACTATCTTAAGTCCAAATATTAAGTACTCGACGTGAATGTATGAATATCTGTGTTTTTAGAGAAAGGGCTATTTTACTTTAAAAAAAATGTCCGTTGTTTAGATTATCAAAACACATATGACTCATTTTTTCTTTGTTTCGTAATTGAAAATTGGCGAAAATACAAAGCTTTAATAATCACAAAACGCCCTCTGTATAATTTTACGAGCTTTATGACGTCACATGCCCCCACTCCTGACTTTTGATGCTTTATAACTTTGTGAATATTCATTGTTTTAAATAAAGACAAAATACGTGTCTATTATATTATTTTCGAATACCCTAACTACGGGCTAAACAGATTTGCAATTTATGCTTTAAATTATATCCTATTCAAGTTAGTCTTCGGTAAATTAAAAATCCATGGTCTGCTATACTGTATAACACTTTCACCAACAGGACGTGAAGAGCTCCTAAACCTAGTCCACATGGACAGTAAAACAGGCGAAGTTGTGGTAGCCAGCAAGATAGACCACGAACTGTATCCGTGGATCAACCTCACTGTCAAAGGAGTGGACAGCGGTATACCTCCAAGGTACTCTGTCGTCGACTTGTTTATACAGGTAAATGTAAAATAATTATATCAAAATATTAAGTAAAGTATTTATTAGTAAGATAAGATCCATGCTTAAATGTCGGATTCGCCCATCGAAGAATTGAGAAAATATACGATGCTTTTAATTCAGAATACTTTGCGCCTTGGTATAATCTTTCCTGTGTTGTAATGACACAAGCCCCCGGTCCCTAATTTTAATGCGCTTCATATTTGCCAAACACAGATTTAAAACAAAAAAACATTTTTTTTTCAATCCTGTTTATGCAATTATTGTTGCCGTCAACATGCCTATTCAACTTAGCTTGTATTGTCCTGTGACACATAATTATTTTAGAATCCACACCTAGTATTCTAAAATATGTACTGTATACAATGTTATGAGGAAAATCATAGCATTACCAAGTATAAATTTAAATAGTGTCTATGACGCTTAGTTTTAGTTTAGAAAAATCACTACATAATATAAAACAAAGTCGCTTCCCGCTGTCTGTCTGTCCCTATAAGAATATGCGTGGTTTTAAAGATCTAATCTTTAAAACCACGCAATGGGTTTTTGATGCGGGTTTTTTAATAGATAGATTGATTCAAGAGGAAGGTTTATATGTATATGACATGCATAATATAGAAGGGATAGCACTCGTGCGGAGCCTGGGCGGGTCACCTATAGAGGAAATTTTAAAAGAGATATAAATTAAAGTCTTCACTAAGTTCCAAAATTCTACATTACATCTATGGTCTTCTATAATTTCTGCTCATCCCTGGAAAACCCTTATCTGTTGAGCTAGGCTACTGGGCTATCTCAGTTATAAACGTCCTATTGGAAAGCCAAAGCTGGAAAACCAATGATGGCCAAAATTGGAAGACTAATATAAGGCAGAAGACCATTCTCTTGCTTTGTCTCTTGCTTGATATGGAAGGAAGTGGAAACTGCATATTTTCCTTCTCTGATTAACTTCTCTGCAGGACCCAAAATTCATTCTCCTCAATTCCATCCAGCTTCATTGACTCGGCGCTTTTCTGGTAGTCACTACTATTGATTCTGGCTTTAAGTATTTGCAGTGGTTTGAGAATATTCTTATCCCACCACAACAAAAAAAACTAAATATAACCCAAAACCTGTTGGTGCTACCCATCACAATTTTTTCTAGGTGTTAGACGAAAACGACAACAATCCGATCTTTGAGTCTTCGGCATTTGAGTATCGAGTTCTGGAAGACGTGGAACCTGGGACCACTATTGCTAATATTCTAGCTCGAGACGCAGATTCGGGAGAATTCGGGAAGATAACCTACCTTCTAGATCGGATGTCCACACAGGTAAGCTTAGCAGAGATATAACTTTAGAACATTAGTGTATCAAGAGAGTCTAAAACTTAAAGTACCTAGATCATTTTGAGTTCTTCATTTTACTGTTTCAATCAAAAAAATATTTACTTAGCCTATCGCAGAACACTACTGGGCATTGGCATATGTCAAGCGGGGCCATACTTAATACCCTCACTTTAACAGAGAAGTGTGCTAATATTTTGTAATTATTTCTAAAGCCATTAAAACATCTTACTTTTTCTGCACAATTATTTAATATTAAATTATTCTAATTAAAAAACAATTATAGTGTTCACGATGCATGAACAATACTAGTCTTCGTGAAACTACGATAATTTTATAATGATGAATGCACATAATATTACTATCCCGAGCAGCATACGAGCCGATGCAAACAAACCTCTCTTTTTCAAAAGAAAGAGGTTACATTGACTTTTAGAAAGACACAACCGACTAGTCTAAGCTTCATTAAACGTATCTCAGTCATCCGAAGCACTAGCCAATCACAACGAACGACTGGCCAGCCATAAACGTGATACCTATGTGAGATGTAGTCAACGACGATATATTACTAGACTCCTAATAACAGGCGACCGATGTCAGTCAACACATTAGGCAAAAAAGTCTTATGTCCGTCTTATTTCGACCACTCCTGTGAGCCGCAAACATACCTTGAGACAGAACAGACCTTGAGTTAGCCAATCACAACGCAGTATCCCTTCCCCTTCGCTTACGTAGTACCTCAGCGAGTTGACAGAATAGTTTTTGTTCCTTAGATCGAGTCTAGTAATACGTCGTTGGATGTAGTTTTTCAGCAATTTTTGTTTTCAGGGCAAGTTTCTGATAAACGCAGACACAGGAGCACTAACCGTCTCTGATTGGCTGGACAGAGAGACTCAAGCGACATACAACCTGGTCATAGAAGCTTGGGACAACTACCAGTTTGGATACCTTAGTGGGGAAAGTCGAAATGCTTTCAAACAAATTGTGTAAGTAAATCATTTACTTTAATGCAAGAAATATTATGTTTTATAGTTTGTATAATAATGCCTGGAGATCAAAAGATATTGCAAATCACCAAAAAACGCTAATTTGAAATGTCTTTAGTCATTGTTTACTTGTAAGATTAGAAATTACGGAGTCACTATTTGCCTTCGTTCGCGTAAAAAAGATGTACCTAAAAGAAAATTAAATAAAAATCTTCATTATTTAATCATGTGCTGGCTGCTATCTTTACAACCTGTAGTTGTATTTACGAAATGTAACCTTTTATTGTGCCAACAAACCTGTCAATGAAACGTTTTAGAAAAATAGGAAGAATACGTTTAGGGTCAATTCACACCGAGACGCAACGCTGCCCGCACGTACTTTATTCACTACATGATACACGTTTCCAGTACCGTCGCGTCGTGTGTCCGTGTGTACTGACCCTTACATTCTCGATTTTTAGTCACTAATTATTCCCCAGAGTTCACATAGAAGACGTGAACGACAACCCTCCAATACTGCACGTGCCGTCCGACTGCACCACTATAACGGAGTTCCACAACTATCGGGAGCCGATCGTGTCGGTGTCGGCTACCGATGCGGATGACAACTCTGCGCCGAACGGACGAGTGCAGTTCCATTTAGTTGGTGGGAAGGGACATGGTATTTTTTTGAAGTTAAATAGATATTGCTGTCAGCGATTTTAGGTAGACAGAGGAGATTTTCCTTAACCATTGATATGAAAAAGTTTCTCACTCTTTCTCTTAATATAAATCCCAGATTACATTCGTGAGCGTTTAAGTTGCTGCAACGGTAATTCTTACACTGGAGTTGGAAAAATATGCCATCATACTTACTTGGTTGCATCATCAATATCTCTAGATATTAAACACATTTCACAGAAATGTTTAATGAGCCGACCTAGGATGAAAAAAGTTTATTTTCCCCCCTATATTTTCTTTAACGTTTTGTAACAAGGGAGTCTTTCGTCTCATCTAAGTTGCGTTTAAAAATTCTTCACCAAATAAGTAATATTGTTTCCAACAGACCTATTTCGTTTCGAGCAAGTGGGTGGTGATGCGAATACGGGCCGTTTGTTCGCTCGGCAATCACTGAAGGATCGGTTCGGCAACTATACACTTGTAGTTGAAGCTAGAGACCTCGGCATCCCGCCTAATATCGTGAGAGGGGAACTGAAGTTGTGTGTGACTGATTACAATGATCATGCGCCGGTGTTTGTGCATCCACCTCAGAATGTCACCATCAAAGTACCTGAGGTAAGTTTACATTTATTACAAACCTAAAAAAAATCTAAAAATAATATCCCTGATTGAAGTTTTATTTCCTCTGTCTGTTTTCTAACTTGGATTAGATTCAAATTAGAATTAATTTATATTAATAATAACAATCGTTATTTGTCCTTCCGAGGTTTGTCTGCCCAAATAGAGGTGGCAAGACGATTTAAATGCGCATTATGATGATTGGGCCAAAGGGGCGCTCGAAAAGACCTCTTAGATGGATTTGGGGAAGGCCTTTGTGCATCATTGGTATATTAACTGTCATTAAAATAAGTCCGTTCCACATAAAACATCAACTAATAACTGATTTCATCCTAGAACGCAACAATAGGAACAACAGTAGTAGAAGTCCGAGCAATAGACGCAGACATCGGACCGAACGGTGCCGTACGTTACCGCATACGACAAGACGCGGCGGGAGCGTGGCGCGCCTTCACCGTGCACGCCACCAGCGGCGCGCTCAGGACCACGCAGCCCATGGACAGGGACAAGCAGACCACGTACCAGGTGAGATACACAGAGACAGACAGACCTTATTTTTCATGTGATGAAATGACCACCCTATGTAATTGTCTTGAGTTATTTAAACGGCCTTTAGGAATTCCACTTCCGCCCGATTCCCGATTTTATTTCTTTCGATGCAATGAAATGATCCTTACATGAAACAGAGACAAACGGCATTAAAAAAAAATTGGTCAATTTCACTAATTTTTGTGGACAGCTCACCAAAAAAATAAAAACGCCAAAATTGACAGTATCAAAAAAGAGCTAAAGGTTCTAAAGAAAAGTTTCCCGTATCTCTTATGGATGCAGATTTCTCCCTTTTGGTCAATTTAAAAGAAGCACTGTATAGATTAGGAACAAACTGACCACGTGACAGGCTTTTTACTTGTCCTGGTAAATCATCCAATGGGGTGCACCCAGGGCGGGACGAGAGGACGTGTCAGGTAAGATAGATAAGGACAGACAAACCACGTGTCAGCTAAATAAACAGTGACAAAGACAAATCACGAAACAAGACAGTGACGACAACAAATCGCCTACGTGCAAGAGGAACTTGGAAATATAATCCAAGCTTTATAAAGATTAATCAGATCTGGCAAACATTTCCAGTTGCAAACATCTCAGTTTCTGTCCAATCTAATTTTAGATCAAAATGTGAATAGTCATGACACAGTTAGCGCAGTGGTACAGCGATTGGCTGCTCCACGGGTTCGATTCCTCATTAAACAATTAATTGCAAACAGGTAGTTGTGTTGTGGCCTACAGATAGTTGTTCTAGGTCTGGCTGTTTGATAATCTTAATATATATAAATCTCGTGTCACAATGTTTGTCCTGAATGGACTCCTAAACCACTTAACCGATTATAATAAAATTCGCACACCATGTGCAGTTCGATCCAACTTGAGAGAAAGGATAGTTTAAATCTCAAATTTTAGACCGGGTCCTCCACCCGTGCGAAGCCGGGACGGGCCGCTAGTGTATATTAAAATATTTTCCAACGCTTTCAAATACGGCCATTATTATTCCTAATTTCGGGTAAAAAAAACAGTAGCCCATTGCATAAAATACCCACACCTTCCCTAAATTGTACGTAGAACTAAGTACATACCTACCTGCTTTTACACAAAACAAAAACAACACAATTGAGCCTGTTAACCTTAAAGCAATACTGAAACAAGTTGTAGTACGATCTGACCCTGAAGAGCCCTTACCTTGTTAATAAAATACCTTCAGACTATGAATAAAAGACTAGCTATTCATAGAATTAAGTATTTACCGTCCTACCTGTGTGCTACATTGCCAAAACCCGGTCGCCAGTCGTTGACTGGACGTCTGTGATTTATTTCTGGTTTTACGTCTTATTTTTTTATTGTCGATCGCAGTTGATGACGTCACCATGTGACGTAGACACATAATCAACGGACGAGTAGCGATAACTTGACATTGTTTTCCGGATCATTGATTTTAATTATTCCGGAACGCTTGACTAACATCGATTTATAAAGAGGAAAGATATTATTAGATGTCATCAAGGTAGTTTTGACCATGATCCATTTTTACGTAAGGGGGACTCGGCTATAGAGTTCGTTTGTAAACGCAAGCATCTAATACAAAATTGTAATGGATGTGTCTTGCGATTGATTGCTAATATATCGGGAAAATATCGTTAGTCATGCTATGTTTTATACCTATTTAAAACTCAGTCAAGGGCAAAAGTGTGTGCACATTTAGCGAAATTCAAAACGCAAAACTCCTTTTCCGCGTCTATCTATAAAAATGTTGTGATATTAAATGCACAGTATCTTTCATGCCAACATTGCACCTGTTATTCCGTTTGTTACAAAATGTTGCCTAAAATATACATATTTTTACCCTACACTGTTGCCAGACTAAGAATACCTACTCTATTACCTAGTGTCCATTCATTTATTGATTACTATGATGTTTCCACAGCTAAGAATAGAAGCCTACGATCTCGGCCTACCAACACCTTTAAGCTCAGATCTGGACCTCACGATATACGTCCAGAATGTTGACAACTACCGGCCACGGTTCCCCAGCAAGCACATACATGTCAACTTCACAGAAAATGCGCCGAACAACGGGGTGTACTTACCCAGTGTCATAGAAAGAGATGAAATTGATCGTGGAGACGAACCTATGTTACCAGTTTGCTATTATATCGTGGCTGGTGATGAGGGCGCTGTGTTTGAGCTGCAAAGAAGTACTCATAGGTGATATTTTATTTCAGAATGCCCGTTTGTTAATATTTTCACTGTACAAATAAAAATACTGATCATGGTCTTGCTTCAAATTGCTAAGTATTAAAGTTTAAAGTTCAAATTCAATACATATCAGACAATCATGTAGCGATCTTTTTGCAAGTCCTAACTTAGTTATGTTGTCACAACAGAGTAAAGAAGTACTTAGCTTGTAAATCATTGGAATTTTTCAGGCTATCTACTCAAAAACCATTAGACCGCGAAGAGAAATCGTCATACACTCTCACAGTATTGGGATCAGAAGACTGTTTGAATGTGCCTAAGTATGAAGAAGAAATCGATGGAATCAGTACACTAAAAGTTCATGTTATCATCAACGATGTCAATGATAACGCACCGAAGTTCATCAGTAAGATATTCACTGGAGGAATTACTACGGAAGCTGATTTTGGGATTGAATTTATGCACGTTAAGGTATTATTCTGGAAAATTCCTTAAGGATTGTTAAATCTAAATGTGCAACCCCGAATCGCGAAACGGGTTAATGATGCCTGGGTCAAGTCTACCTTCGATTCAGTATTGGCACACCGTAACACATTTCGGCGTTTCGTTTCAAACAAATCATTTCTCTAAACTATATTTCGCTCTGTTGACGGAGGCCAAAAAAAGCCAATACTGAGCTCGCTGAAAAAAACATACTGCAGTTTGTCAGTCGATATTCTCTAAACAAGGAGTGGCATTGCAGTTCTTGTTTAATGCTTTATAAGGTATAAGCGATATTTTCATACATTGTACATACCTATCCTATTTGTATTTCCAGGCTATAGATCTAGATGAAGATGAGAACGCTAAAATAAGCTATTATCTAGTTGGGGATGTCAAAGAAACTCTCACGGAAGGGCTAGAGAACTTGGCAGTGTCGCCATTTCTAGTCAATGTCGAAACAGGTGCAGTCTCTTTGAACTTCGACCCACAGAAGGGTATGAAAGGATACTTTGATTTTAAGGTAAAATTGGTACCTACATTATTTGACTTGTTTCTCTTCCCTAGCCATTGCATTCGTTTAGTCATACTCATAAATAAAGCGCAATGGAGATAGGAAAAGCATCGGCGCGCATGCGTGATGGTGACATTTCTGTTTATTACTGCGTAGCTACGTTGCAAATCAATAATGATGAATGATAAATAGCTTGAAGTTCATGCTATATCCAATTATAGTATTGATGTTTCATTTTTCTTATCATTTTTATCTATAGAGTCATAATATTACACTATTTCAATGACTTCGATACGGAATGCAATCGCATCTTTCGACGGTATGTTAATGGCGTATAAAGTTCAGCAACTGAAGTGAAGATTCCGATTTACGCATTATGATCTGATAGGCAACAAACCAGATTGAGTAACAAACCAGTAGGCCTAGCTTAGTAACAACCTACATTTGGAAGCATGCCCAATAAAGGGCCAATGCCCTTTACCCGTGAATTTTACTCTGCCAAACTTTTGAGATCAAGGCGTTGCACGGTGGGCCGAAAATCGGCTTTCATAGACTTAGGCATTTTATTTTGCAAGTGCCAGTTTTTATGCCGGATATCACTTCTATTAGTTATAACAATATACAAAAATGACACCAGAATTGATTCTGCACAAAAACGAAGGAATTATAATTTTTTTACGAAAATTTTGTATGGAGCTAGTATGAAAAATCGAAATATCTCTAAAACGGCAGCGATAACCGTAATATCCTTATAGGGGGTTATAGTACTAATTATTTGTGATTTTTTGACATGAGTTACATAATGGTTGTGAATGCCGTTTTTTTTTTTAAATTCGTCAAAATATTTTCATTTGTTTTTACATATGAAACGATCCTTTTAGTGTTAAAGTTGAAGATTTCAGAGCTTTAACAACTCTTAACATAAAATAGCATGACCTCTATAGACCTGAAGGACTAGACAGAGGTGAAAGAAAAGTTATTTTGTAGGTTATTGTACCCTTTTTTGTGGTTGTTTTTGAAGGTGGTTATATTTTTTTTGAAAACTCGGTGTAATCGATGTACATACATAAAAAAAAATACCGACCGACCGAATGGAGAACCTCCTCCTTTTTTTGAAGTCGGTTAATAAAAAAAATGGACTGTATATATACTTTTTATTGAAAGGTAATTTAAATAAAACAGAAGTAACAAAAATAATATCAAAGTGCATAATAATTTATGAAAATATTAACTTAACATATGATACAATAAACTAACATGAATAACAAAAGAACATAAACAAAAATAATTGAATTTTACAAATTTTCTTTACAACTTTCGTTGTCGGACTCCAATTCCGAGTCAGAATCCAGATTGGATACACCTACAAACGCGAACTCAGTTTCCGGAAACTGTATTAGGTCGAGGGTTTCAGCAAAACAGGTTGTCTTCCTTTTGGCATCTAACTTCGGCCTTTGTGCACTTAGGAAAGGATCCGAAGAAACAACAAGCATATTTAAGATATCTTGATTAGAATCTTGCCTGCTTCTTTTCCGCGAATGATGTTCCCGAAACCTCCTAAAATCTTTGTTTCGAGACTCTGAGGCTACTTCCGAGAGAGTCCCAATCGGGACAATATCATTTTTTTCGATTATGTCAGCACCGTGTATTAATAGTTTATGTACGGTTGATGACATGTAGTACCAGTCGTATAATTCCACGTACTTTTCTGCTGTTTTGCGAGCAAAATCTTTAAATTTGATGACATCTATCTTCTCACCAGATGTTATTGCTTGCAAAATAACAGAAAATCTTTTTATCAGGTCTTGATCCAACCCAGTAATAGCTGCAGTTTTATTGGGAAACTCGAAAAACTTCCTTGCGGTATTCCCGACATTGGTAGTTCCCGAGCCTTGTTTCACTATATCAATCAACAGATTGACCTCCTCTTTAAATTTATTTTGAATGTTTTTTTTCTGTTTTGTAACATTTCTTTATGCTCATTACTTCTTGCTGCCCACTGTTTAAAGTCAAGTCTGTACGCAATGTGTTACAGACATTCCATGCAATTTATACGGGCATGTAGGGATGATAGGCCAAATTCGTATATGTCAGAACACACAGTTTTTGATGTTACAGCATCTAAGTGGTTCATTTCTGTTGGTTTTGCTAAGCACAGGTAGCATGATGCATTTGATCTAGCTTCAGAAAGGTACGTGCAGACTTTTGCGTCGATCATTGTCATCATTAGTTTATGAGTCACCCTGTTACTATTAATGCACTCTGTGGGGTTAAGGGCCTCAATTTCCTCATCCATTTTTCTTTTGTTATCAATGACAACTGCATCGCTTTCTTTTACAAAAGTGAACTGAACCGGACGATAATAAAAAGTTGAGCATGGTTTCGGGTTTGTCCATATAGTCCTCCAGGTCTATAGAGGTCATGCTATTTTATGTTAAGAGTTGTTAAAGCTCTGAAATCTTCAATTTAAACACTAAAAGGAACGTTTCATATGTAAAAATAAATGAAAATATTTTGACGATTTTTAAAAAAAAAACGGCATTCACAACCATTATGTAACTTATGTCAAAAAATCACAAATAATTAGTACTATAACCCCCTATAAGGATATTACGGTTATCCCTGCCGTTTTAGAGATATTTCGATTTTTCGTATTAGCTCCATACAAAATTTTCGTAAAAAAAATATAATTCCTTCGTTTTTGCGCAGAATCAATTCTGGTGTCATTTTTGTATATTGTTATAACTAATAGAAGTGATATCCGGCATAAAAACTGGCACTTGCAAAATAAAATGCCTAAGTCTATGAAAGCCGATTTTCGGCCCACCGTGCGTTGCTACATAATACGATCTATTTCTTCACTTCCAGGTTCTAGCGAACGATACAGGCGGCTTACAAGATGAAGCTCACGTGTTCATCTATCTTCTCCGGGAAGACCAACGCGTTCGCTTCGTCCTCCGGTCCCATCCATCCGAAATACGTGACAAGATCCACGTATTCCGCGAACGTTTAGCTCGAGTGACGGATTCCGTCGTAAACATAGATGATTTAAGAGTACACGAAAATAAAGACGGCTCAGTAGATAACACGAAGACTGATCTCTACTTACACCTTGTGAATGGTCAAGATCATTCGGTTTTGGAAGTTGAACAAGTACTAAAATTGGTGGATAAGAATATAGAACAATTAGATGATCTTTTCAAGGTAGTGTGTGAATTTTAGTTGCTTACATTACGCATATTCACCATGACTTGACATTATATCTCTGAGGATTAAAAAAAACATGATTATTTTTGTCAATGGTTACATTGCACTTGTATACTATTGGCGTACCGGTCACCTGAACGTGTTTTTGGTTCACCAGTCAGTTGGAAACAATGTTGGTAGTGTCCCGACGATAGACTATCTA
This sequence comes from Agrotis ipsilon, assembly GCA_028554685.1. Lineage (NCBI taxonomy): Eukaryota > Metazoa > Arthropoda > Insecta > Lepidoptera > Noctuidae > Agrotis > Agrotis ipsilon. Next base: position 12,714,222 of record CM052965.1, read on the forward strand.
TCAATAAACTTACCAACCTCTTTTGGTATTTTGTAGGAATTCAACGTCCTCGATACTCAGCCAGCCGAGTACCAGCCCCTCACTGCAGAGACACTGTCCTCCAATCAAACGGTATTCTGGCTAGTGTGGACCACGCTGTTCCTCTCCGTACTTCTCGTTCTGACAATAATGATGTGCCTATCTCAGCGCGCAGATTATGTGAGAAGATTGAAGGCTGCTACGGCGACGGCTTATTGTGAGTATTTAGTCAGTCTACAGTACCAAGGAAATAGAAAAACTGTCACTCGGTGCTTAATCCTTTTTTTTTTAAGAGTAAACTAAAATCATGTCAGTTCTTATTCTTAAATGATGTGGATTACTGACACTAAACGGGTTAGTCGCTACCTATAATATAAGGATCACTATGTTGCTTTAAACTAAACACGTAACAACGAAATTCCTGACCGTCTTGCAACCACTATCTCCAGAAAGTGCCGGAGGTCTCCACTAGCAGAGCTTCCTGTACCATGCACACATTTTTTCGGGGAATGTATCTCTTGTCACTCGTGTGTCTTTATGTCAGGCCTTACTACTTGAGTTTGATTATATGACTTTAGCGTGGAAATAAATAACTTATGCTATTTCAAAACACAATTTACGAAGGTTCAATCATTTATTTTATAGTAGTAGTGTTTAACAATAATTGGGTTGTGACATAAATATGCAAACAATTATTTTTCTGTGCAGCTTCCCCGACCCCCGGCGAGTCAGACATGACTATCCGCAGCTCCGGCGGCCGGGTGCCCAACACAAACAAACACAGTACAAAAGGATCCAATCCAATATGGCTCCACGCTTATGAAAATGACTGGTACAAGTCAGAAGACCAACTCAGTCGGTCAGAACGCGACTCGCTAGACGAAAACGCCGTCGACCAAGACCTATCAAATGAAAAACCCTACTTCATAACCACAGGCGCTTTCCCCTCAATAGAAGCCAACGAGACCGAAGCCCAAACAAATCAAGCTAAATACGACTTCTACCAACAACTGGAACAAATGAAAAACGCAAAAAATATGGAAACGACTGAATTATAATCCCTAGTGTTTAGTGTAACAATACGTTAATAATTATGTGCCTTTGTAAATTATGTACCTCCATTATTTTCAGATACATTTTGTAATAAACTGTATGACATAAGGACAAAGTTTTAATAGGAGCTTATGAAGTTTTTTTTCCTGTGCCTTTATCCGCATTTATAATAGGGAACTTGTCCCGCGACTCTGTAGCTCGACACGAAATATAGGTGTCGCCCGCGAAGTTGCCCGACATTGCTTGCGACATCTACGGGTAGCGGGAGGGCTTCGCAAGTCGACGCTTGTAAAAACTGGGTAGTGTGGCAACATTGTCTCTGTGACATGAACCTTATTGAAAACGCGTCTTAAGTCGAAATCAGACGCTTCCAGGCAGTGTACCGTTCCTTTAAGGCGATTGTTGAGATAATTACAAGCTTTTATTAACTTGCCTTGTTACATAGCAATGTATAGGCAGTGTATGGATCAGTCGCTAGTTGGTCGAACTGCTGAACAATTTTGCACACATCTGTAATTCTGAAAACAGTATCGGACATAATCTTGGCCTACAGACCTCATAAGAGAAGGCTTCGTCTGTTAATAACTTGGAACCGAAACTTTGTATGCCATTAAACTGGGAAAACGTCTTATTTATTGAATTTTAATAAAAGCTTGTTTCTAATTAAATACAATGTTTTTATTTAGGTATTAATGGATCTTTTGTGTAGAAAGAAGAGAAGGATTTAAACTTTCAGGATCTTGACGGGTTGCCAAGTTGATTTATTTGGAAGTCGGAACTTCAGACGTTTTTACTTGAAAAATATTTAAGTATCATATTTACGGAATTTAAATGCAAAAATTATATTATACTGCCGCAAAATAAATACTGCATAGAGATCTCAGTAACATAAATCAAATATCCATCTTTTCTACAAAAGGTCTACTACTTATCAGACATTAATTTATAGAATCACAAAATAGATAGGAGCGTTCCTATTCCTAACTATGCGTAGATATCAATTGATAATCATGGTCATAAAGGATTAAGTAATAAAGTACCTCCTGGTTGGTATCTAAACATTCATGAAGTATTTTTAGCAGGGAGTACCTATATGTAATTTAGGTATATTTATTACCACTAATATTACCCAGTATCTTCGTGAATGTGTGTTTGTTATCAATGACGCCGTAACGGCTAAACGTATTTAGATGAATTTTGGCACACAGATAGACCATGACCTAGATAAGACAAATATCAAAATAATCATCTTTTATATCGCATTGTTCCCGTTAAAAGTTATTTTTCTTGTTTTATGAACTGCTAGCATGAATAATTTGAGTAGGACTGAGAATAATGTGCTTTCTCTATTCTATCCGGCGACGGTGATGGCAAAATTACATAACCCTAATCGGTAGGACGGTAGGTATCAATGAACAATGGTTTTTACAACAAACTAGAAATTATCTTATCGGTGTTGTTCCTCAATACAATTGCCCTAATCTTCATAACATTCACTATAAAGTAGGTAGCAATACCTGCAAGTCATCTGTGACTGTGATTCAAGCCAAAGGAAGTCATTGTATCGCACCTGTCGGTAAACAATAATGTAACGTAGCCGTAGGTACTCTAATTTTCTCCCCGATACAATTTTGTTTAGGGCTGTTCTAAGATTGGTTTAGTTAGCTGTAGCTGCTTACGGATTCACGGAATCTGCTTTCAACTGGATTACTAAGAGATGTGTCTGTGACGGCAAATACGACGCGCAATTATGTGGGTGAATATAAATTAGAGCAGTGTATAGCGATTTCCACAACACCTATTTGTATAAATCAGGTTCATAGATTTCATTACCGAGATGCACAAAGAAACTGGTACTTTCATACATTAAACATACTGCGACACACAAACTATTACCTTCTAGACATATTATTGTTTCCACTACCGTCATTGACGCAACCGCCTTCCACTCTATTGTGAAGTAGATTTTATCTTCACATAACGATTATTTGGCAGATTCTCAGTCAGTGACCCAGTAACCAAGTGTGTCAGCTAATTAAACTAGAAACGTATATTTACAGCTGCTTATGTATACCAGGAAATTGCCTAAATAAAGCTCAAGGTGTTATTTACATACACAATAATTTATTGTTTCTTACAATTTAGTGAAGCTAAAATACAAGTTGTTGGTTGATTACAATTTGAAAAGCTTTAAATTTGAATCTCCCAGTGATAGATCAAGTGAACAAAGCTTCCTCTTGCCTGCCTGCAGCTGTAACGTTAACACACCCATGCTAGCCACTCGTGCCGTGACGCTGTTCACTTCGATTAGTTTTGTTCAATTACTCGAGGAAACGAGGATGGTTCATTGGAAAGGATATTCGTGGAAATCACAACGCAAGTATCCTTACAACCACAATATATATTAGATAAAATTATAATATAAATCGCCATATTGAAAAAAATCTAGATTAATCGTAACTTATCATCTTATGAGATACACTGTAATTTATACTGAATGTTGTAACTATTGGAGCGTTTTCCGTTGTCATAAAATATTGTGGATGAAAGAAAACTGACCACTTTAATCAACGTCAGTCTGGTCTGTAGCATGCTACATTAACTAACTTAAAAAAAGTTGTTTTTCTAGTAAAAAAAAATTAACACTCACTCCGTCAACGAGCTCATTTTGTGATACCACTTACATTACCCAAAATGTTCTTAACACTTATGAGCTTTACTTACATTTCATTGACAAAATCCCTAAGTGAACCGGACAATTAGTAAGTTGTAAGCAAGGAACGCTCCATTTCCTAACATTATGGCTATTGTACAGTTTTACAATGCAATTTAGATCTAGTTAAAGTACAAATAGTTTAGGAATTACATAAATTCAATTGATGTAAATTTAACTAATCTTTAAACTTCAACTAAAGGAGTGTAAAGATATCTACTGACACATCAATGTAAAACAAAAAATAATTTTGCTCTTATAGAAAATGTTTCTTATTAGATAAAAACAGAAACTATATTTGCACATGTGAACCGTGTTACTTAGATGCATTAAATTCGCATTTTAATATTACCAGATACGACAGAAATTAGGCTGATCCTAGAATGACCATGAACATTTTTACAATCTCCAGTAAATTTACGTTTGATGGGGATAACAGAGGACTGGGGGAGCGGGAATAAGGGAAAGGGAAGGGGATTAGAGCCCGGGCTGTGGCGATGTGTGTGTGTATGTTTGCTGACGTCACAATTGACTCATCACATGGCATATTTCCTCGTCCACTCACGGGCTAGTTCATTGTACTTTTCTCTGTCCGTTTTGTAGATCCTAGCAATTTCTGGCACCAACGGGTCATCTGGGTTTGGATCGCATAGGAGTGAGCAGATTGAAAGCAACACTGGAATTTAAAATATATTTTATCAGTTTTTTTGTGGTCGAAAATGTAGTCCAACAACAAATATTTTAGAGAACAATAATAATAGAATATGTAAAATGATTACCTTTGGATATGGTGAGTGCTGGAGACCACTGTGCGCGCAGAATGTCAAGACAAATGGAACCATTACTGTTTATGTTGGGATGGTAAATACGTGTTGTGAATGCAACTTTTGGTGGTTTGAATGGGTAGTCTGTTGGGAAATGTATGGTCAGAAAGAATACTCCTCCTTGATAAGGACTGTCGACCTGTAAGCAAAAGTGACAAATATTAATTTAATGTTTTGAATTATCAAAACAATAATAGTTTGAATTAATTATGATTCAATTAAATTACTTACTGGACCCATAATTGTGGCTTGCCAATGGAAAACTGAAAAAAAAAACAAAAAATAGATTAAGAACAGTTGTAGGCTAAAAAAGAGGCAATTTCTTGTAGATTAGAAGGCTAAAACAAAAACTAAGTAGAATCATTGACGTTCAAACAAGGTCATTGACATGAAATTTCATTGTAATAAACAGCTATGTCCAACACAAAGATAAATTGAAAATATTAAATAAAGTACAAAAACAATTTCTTTGTGTCATAATATGTTTTTTTTACTATTTGTGTGCAGCTTTTCTTTGACTCAGTTTTGGCACATAAATACTCAGGGTTCATTATCCTTTGTACTCATATGAGCCTTTTACCATAGAAACTATCTACATTGAAATGAGTCATTCTACAAAGAATAAAAATATGACTGAGTCAGGAAATACAGAGTTCAGTGGCACAACTCTATTTGAAAGAGGTTTGAATCAAATCTCATTATTAAACCACAAAACAGAAAGTTAAGCCCTGCCACCACTGAAAAAAACTAGATTACAACAATAATGAAGCAAGACCAAGAATGATATTTTGAGAAATTAACATGTCTATCAAGACTACTTTCTTATTTTGATAACTTGTTATATTATTGAATTCTATGCAGTAATAAATTTATTGTTGGAGCTATATAAATAATTACTACTCATTATGATTTCATGCTCATCTAGCTCTGATCACTTAAAACTTGAAAAAAAAACAATCATGACAACTTCTCAAAATCACCTGAACTGCTTCCATGACACTGTTTCTCAGTATTATTATTATACAAGACAATGAGTCACAAAAAATAAGTAGGCTGTAGATCAATAGGTACTTACGATCTTCACCGTGTGGACCTGCAGAACATTGTGCTGGTGGATCTCTGCCCAGATCTTGTAATTCCTGAACAATAAAACAACATCATGTGTACACAACAACAAGGAAACACAATACCATGACGAGAACATGTCACATCATCACGTCGGAAATAAATGGGGGTTGAACATATTGTTCGGAACACCTACTTCGATTGGTGATCGATGGGTTATCTACCAACGCTGTACACCGAAATATTTCACATTTTCACGGCACAGACGCGTTTCATGACAAGAAAACCTCAAAATTGGCACATAATTCCGACATTTTATGTACGCCGTGTGCACAAAATTGTCACCTACATAAACCAGTAAAACACCGTTATCTTGTAGAAGTAACACTTGGAACCAAATCAATTAACCACCTAATGATTTCAATGAAATCATCACGCACACGGAATTATCCAGAAGAAATTTCGATAATAGGTATTCACAATGACGAAACATTCACTACGAAGTCTGATACCATTTTTACAACACTTCATTTCATACTGCATTAAATTATTAAAATATAGGACACAAATGCCAATACGTACCCTATTAATTCGTTTTAACGCCATTTGATTATTTTATGATGGAATAAACTGACTTTCAACTAGACAACGAAACTGTGAGCCAAGGACCTTTGATTAGAGATTGCAAGATGGCTCCCGTCTAAACGCAAAAGTACCACCTAAGTCGTTTTATGTAGATATATCGAATTTCTACTAACGAGGATCAAACTTTAAACGCTTAAATAAAAAATAATAATAACTTATAATAAGAAAAAATAAGAACTAGAACAGAGCACGGATTGTAACAAAATTATACACTCTCAGCAAATGGAGAACAGCAAACAGGAAAATCGACCATTTACAAAGACCGTTCTGAATAGCACAGTTTTTAACGTGTAAGCGCCGTTTATGGTTGCATGATTTTTTAAATTAGTTATCTTTCCCTGTCATTATTTTACAAATTTATTAAAAAGAGCTATTAGTTATCAAGAAAGGAATATTAAAATCAGTATTTACACAAAATTGTAAATAACAATTTATAATAGTTTTTTGTTTACAAAAGTTCTTGTGAATATCGATTTTGCCAAACTATATTACGCTATGGTAACACTAAAAATAAAAGGATGTGACGTCATACTACACAAAGAATTCTCCGGGGCGCTATTTTTGGATTATTTGTAGATATTCATTACTGAAGTAGGCACGCAAGCTATTTTAAAAGCACATTTTTGCAATCTGAAACTTTCTCAGGTAAAAAGATTTGACAAATATCCAAACATGTGAAGACGTAAAGAATTAAGGAATAAAAATTAGAATTAAACTTTTTGTGCCTATATTTACGGGCTTCACACACCTACAGAAAGGTGGTGCTATAATTCGCTAGGTTACTGACTAGGGTAATTCCTAGTCAGTAACCTAGTTGTAACTAGTATTTTGTGAGATGGATTTACCTTGATATCATTAATACATCGATTCGATAAATCTATGCTATCTTAATTTTTATAGCCCAAAACAAACTCACGTAGAAGCGTGAGTGTGAAAGGTTTTTCATCGTTTCTGGTGTAAACGCACCCAGGATAAAGCTGAAGAAGAAATTCTTAAAGACGGCAATGTTTTTTTTATATACCTACTTTTATAGAGAGACTAATGACGACGTAGGTAGACTAGTTAATGCACTAAAGTCATGCTCATACAGAAGTTTGTTATCACTAGGAGTTAACAACAATATTTTATTTTGAACATTAATTTTGCTTTCGCAGTTCTGCCCGAAAATTACAAAGGAAGGTAATTTTATTGGTAATCTTAATAATTATCAAGTCCTAATAAGTATCAATCTTTGATAGTTAATTATTACAAAAAAAAACGTTTTGAAAACTGTTGAATTTTTAAAACCTATTAATTTTAAATTGTTGACCATTAATTATTAACACGCTAGTCCACACACACGTGGTTTATAAAATCAATATTTTTTTAATTGCAACCTGAAGGATAGGATCTCCATGAGGATAGGTAAGCTCCTATAACCTTGTCTCAGCACGCTGCGCTGCATGAGATCATTCCGATGTTTTTAGGAAATTGTTATTATGAACAATGTAGAATGGACAGAATGTTTAAAGATGTCCCAACTTCTTTCTACGTCCCAACATTATTAATTAACAAAAACAGTGGACAGTGGATTTACTTGGGATTAATTGGGATTTACTTATTGAGATGGCAATCATGGCAACTTCGATTGCGACAAATGGCAACCCTGACGACCTGTAACAGCACAGACTAGATAGGTGTACCAGTTTGTCATGTAAATTTTAATTATTTATTATTGTTAAACAATACCATTTTTCATCGAGATAAATATTTAAGCAATGAGGCTTTTATTTTATATTTGTTCTGAAAAAATAATATAATTACACAGATTATCCTGTATTCAGTGATTCGGCTCATGTACGTCAATTTTGACGTTGAGTGACATCTAGCATCTACCAATCAAGAAAAAAAAACAGCAGTTTGGAAATAGTCGTTACTAGAGGTGGTTGTGTCGAATTATTTGAGTGTGTTTACTAGTACTCGTTTTGTCGTAATATTTAAACAAAAGTTTACGGTCGTGAATCCAATTAACATACGACATATTATACCAACCAACAGTGTTTTTTATTTATTTTTAAAATGTTGTTCTGCTTTATTGAAGTTTAAGGTAGCCTGGAATTGTGGTTTTCTGAAAACAAGATTCCAAAATGACTCTTACTATGACAAAAAAACTTAGTGAATGTCAAGCAGAAACGGTACAATTTATGCCAATAGAAAAAGTAAGTAGTGTGCTTATTGTTACAAAGTTTCAAACTTTAAATCCCTGCAACTAAGTTATGAGATTGCATGTATTCTAGCATTAAGACCGAGTAGGAATGATGCAGTTTTGTGCATCTAAGTGAGTGTTAGTGTTTTATTTTGAGTCTCTCATCAGTGGGATTGAGATATTGAAACACTAACTTGAATGTTAAAACCTGTTGTATCATTAATTTATTTTAATTGTATCCATGTTGGATGCATCTTACTTTTAATATTAGCAAAAGTAGGAAAATTATTTGGTACATTTTATACAAAAAGTGAGTTGATTAGTTGTGCAGACATGTGGCTGCTTTTTGTGCTAGGTCTTCAATCAAAATTTAGCTCATTCAAAAGTGTTTTTGTTGTAGATTAGAATGAGATTGCAACAATGTTAGAAAAAAATCAAAGCTTTGAGTACCCTTTTAATCAATATTATTATTTGTTTTCACCGGTAGTTGTGTGAGTAGAAACCCACCAAGTGCGAGTCAGACTTGCGCATCAATTTTTCCATACTAAATCCATGTATATAAATAGACTGATAAACACATTACCCTCCTTTGCGTCGCGCAGTCGGGTAAAAACGTTATATGTGAGCTCCCTTAAATATTTATATGGTCCTGTTTTTTAGTGTTGATATAGTGGCAATAGCAAAACATTATCTCAGAAAATTTCAACTGTCTAATCTCATGTTACATGAGATACAGCCTGGTGGTAGAAAGACGGACAGCAGAGTCTTAGTAATAGGGCTGGCCTATTTTCACCCTTTGAAAATGGATTCCTAATATGTTAGACCTTAATCAGAAAAATCAAAATGGCATGCTTTTTTCAATAAATTAATGTCTGTATTCCTATAACAACTTGCCTTGTGACTAACATTGTGTGTCCTGAAGCAAAATTTATATCACTCAGCATACAAAAATTGAATGCCAAAATATATGATTAGTGTTGGAATCCCAACACTAAAATGACTATTGTTAGTTAGTCGCTTGAAGATGTTCGCATGACTAGCGCATCTCTAGACGCATAGTTGCATAAAATGAACCACTGAACCAGTAGCAATCTAGCCATTGTTCGGGCCACCACGAAAAGAACTCTGTTGTGTGTGTCCACAATAAAGTGCCTCTATAATACATATGGGATAGTTTTTATCCCTATTTTCTTGTGGGATAGTGTTCGAGTTGTAGCAAGAGAAACCACTGGCAACAACTAGTAAATATATAAATTCTTGCTTGCATTATTGAAAATTCTGACCTGTTTCAGATAGAAGATGAATGTAGAACAGAAAGCTGTTGTCAAAGTAGTGGTCTGTTGCGAAGAGGGAAGAAACTGGAAGACAACAATAACTTGACAAAAGAAGAGGAGGAGTACATCAATTACCGGCAACTCCTCAAATATGAAGAGGCACCAGAATATATTAAACATAACCAATATATAAGAGATGGCTACAGAAAATTTTTACCCACCAGATTGTGTTGGGAAAGGTAAGTCTCATGCTTAAATAATTTATTTTAATCTTTGTGGCAAAGTATACTAAGTTGATAATTCTTTGTAGAAAGGTTAGTAAGTAATACTATTTATTTCATAGAAGTTATTAAACTGGAATTGTGCTGGTGTTATTGACCTCTGCTTTATCTGAGTCCCTCAAGGTTTTTATGTTGGGTGAGATAAGGAAAGGGTTGGAAAAGAAATATTCTAAACAACAATAAAAGCATCCAAATCCATCACATGCTAGCAGTCGCCAGCTTTGTCACGTGTCATGAATATTGATTAAGCTCAGGGTCAGACTGTCGGAAGAGCCCAGGTGGCGTCGCACCCCACAAGCCCGAATTATCGCTGTAAATGAATTTTCAAGACTAGCTCTGGTTCAACGATTTTGTCTATTTCAATTCACTCTGTGTGAACGAACTATGTGATCTAGTTAATATTGATATGCCAATCGGAACGCGGAGTTGCGGATTGCTCACATTCATCTGATTCATCATTGCTGTCAGGCAGCACATCAGAATAGCATAGCTTGCTCCATGAGGCTAGAGATCCTTCCCTCCGAAAAAAATCCTGGCAGCACCTATCTATGGATTAGCAAACACCTCATCCGGATCGCCTAAATCGTGATGAGGATTTGGGACCTCCAATCCAGCCCTGAACTTGATTTTATCTACATTAGTTTTATGCCGTTGTTACCTCGTAGTAGATGTTGATTTTATCTACATTAGTTTTATGCCGTTGTTACCTCGTAGTAGATGAAGCTAAGTCCTGCAGCATTACTCCCCTTGGTGTTTGCGAAGGTTAGTAGATTACACCACTACTCTTTTAATGTTTCTGCAATCTAGTACCGAGGTATATGTATATAATCTGCAATCGCGATCCTCAATCTACAGAGATATGCAGTTAGTTAACATCCTAATATCCCCAATGTCTAAGGCCTGCTGAACTAACGTGTTTTTGATTATTGAGCTGATGAAGCAAAGTTGGGCCAAAAAGTCAAAATATTTCTAATACCTCCTCCTCTCTGTAAATGGCGAGGGTATATGATACATAGTCATTAACATTTTCTCCGTATTATGTGTTATTTACACCTACTTTGTCATTACCATTGGCTGAGACTGCTGGGAGCTCATAATGAAAGTTGAGACGATGTATATAGGTAGAGTTACATGTTATATACTATTGCATCACAAAGAAGACAGCTCAGTAACGATGCTAGCTTGTTAAGAAATTGTGCTATTTTTCATAAGACCTTATTACTAATTCATTGAGCCGTGGCTTCAAGGCATAGTGCGTCAGTTCTTTCAAAGAATTCAATACCCGCAAGAATTCAGGCTGTTTTAAAGCCTAGCCTAGTAATGCCATTGTACCTAGATCAAAAATCGTTTCTCTTTCCGCTTCGATCTTTTTCTAAAACCGTTTCCTGTTTTCTGTAGAGTCTTTTCTGTTGTCACACAATACGGCAGACGCATATGAACAAGTTATGATTCATTATTTATTTTATTATTAACTAGCTTCTGCCCGCGACTTCGTACGCGGATCTTGTTGCTTATGTCAGCGACAACGGGGTCGTCAAAATCGAAGTTCTGCAAAGTCTGATACCCAACTCCAAGAGTAAATAATAAATGTGTGTTTGGCCAGTAGAATATTTTTTTTTTTCAAAAAAGAACTAAAGGTTCCTAAGAGAGTTTTCCCGTATCTCTTATAGATGCGGATTTCTCCCTTTTAGCCAATTTAAAAGAAACACTTGGGCTTTTGTTGTTCAACATTGCGTTCCAGATCTCCAATTTTTACACGTCAACAGAGAATGCTCATCAGGCTGAACAACTCTTTTTAAGACGTCGATTCTATATATGTTATAGTTTAGCTGGGCTTTTGGTGTTCCACATCAGGTGTTCCAGATCTTCAATTTTTATATGTCAACAGAGAGTGCTCACCAGGCCGAACAACTTGGCTAAGACGTCATTCCTGTATTTGTTATAGTGAAGCTGGGCTCTTGGAGTTCCACATCAGGTGTTCCAGATCTTCAAATTTATTCTCTCAGCAGAAAATGCTCAACACGTGGAACAATTTTTGCTATGGCACCATTTTTGTATCTCTTATAGTTTAGCTAGTCTGTTGCGGTTCTGCGCCAGGTGTTCAAGTTTCCAAAAAAATTATAGCCTATGTTTTGACCAGACTTATTACCTATAAAACAAAAAAAGAATCATTCAAATCCGTCCAGTACTTTTTGAGTTTATCCCGGACATACATACAGACAAACAGACAAACAGATAAACAGACAAACAGACAAAAATTCTAAAAACTATATTTTTGGCTTCGGTATCGATTATAGATCACACCCCAAGTATTCTTTAAAAAAAATAATCAATGTACAGTTTTGGCTTTCCTACTATTTTATTATATGCATAGATTTATTATTATTATTTTTTTAATCGTGATCGTTATCTGTCTTTTTAGATCCCTACCTATCAAATCAGCCAGAAAGAATAAAAGCTAATTAATTAGGTAATGGAAAATTAAAACATCAGTAGGTAACCCAGCGGAGTTCAGGGAAGACATCTTTAGTCTTCGCAAGGGTGTGCCTTAGCAGGCGTTGCATTTTGGGGTTCTGGAGTTAGTTTTTTATGAGGTCTCAGTTCCCTCCACGTGCTTGTGAGAACTGGTGGTTTTAGTGCGGTATGAATCCCACATTCCCTGGTCTTATCCCCAAAGACTGAGCGCCTTTTGAAGGTTTTCCTCTCGAAAACAGAAAAAAGGTAACCCAGAGCGAAAATTTTGCAAGCATTTGTTTGATATTCAATTATTTTAATTGAATGCACTATAAAAACTTCTTTGAAACTAGGTATCATTGCATTCAATTTATGCGTGGCCTCATTAAATGTTCAGTTACCAGTACCTACTAGTTTGAATTGTATCACTGACTAATTACCAAAGCAGAGATTTTTTTTTAAATAAAACAATTTACAAAGGAACTAACAAAAACTGCTATAATTAATGTTGGAATAAAAAGAAACGGAATTCTATCATGTTTTACATTTTAACTGGTTTCGGTTTTCCAAAAAATTCTGTTTAATACTAAGCTTCTATTTAGTAATCCAGTTGCGGCAGCTTTGGGAAATATAATTATTGTTGTTCTACACTTAATTTTTGTGGAAATGAGGCAATGCGTCTTACTGTATCCGTACTATTTATTACACGTCCATTCGGTCCATTTGTAGATCAATTCCTTCCTGTGCTGCTACTAAGAAGTCTCTAGCCACGTCGTCTTTGACCACCAATTTTTGAAACATCCATTCTTCTTTTCCTTTTGTTTGCCTATTTTCTTACAGCTATTCTTGGCAGTAGTTTTCTAGTCACATGCTCGAAATATTCCTTTTCCGACCCGGATGATAATTTATCAAAATTTATATTTGTGTAATCACCGTATACTGACTAAATAGATAAATGTACGTATATTACAGTACCTGGGCATACGATGGTATCTAAGTACCTACCCGTGGAAATCAGAGTGTAACTGTATAATGAAGTTTCATATAGTAATTGCAGTGTAATGCAGAAAATGTTGCCAGCAATTGTTCCTTTTCGCGGAACTTAAGTAAGAGTAGTGGAGGTGCCGTTTCATCTAATATGCAGCTTAAAAGTCCTTTCTAAAATACAAAGGTTTTCAGAATCATTAGAGACTGAGAGAACAAACATTATTGTAGATTCAAATTTCTGTAAGTAAGCAAAGCAAATCAAAAAGACTATCTTCAATTTTCTATTGTTTTCCATAGTGTCGTAGCGAGAGCTTCGCCCTGCGTATAACAATCTTGTAAAGACCAGAGACATCTCGACCTCTCTCAATTTGCGCTACCTAACCATTGCAACCGGACCTCCGCCTTCCGATTTAAAACACCTACGTTTCCATTCATTACTACCATTTCAAGTTCTTGACTTACAGTGTTTTACGAGGTTGTTTCTTACGTAAAGAATTCAACGTTACTCTGGAGGCACATTTTATTACTGGTTGTAACCACATGCATCACCAACCGGTCGCCATAAAGGTCGAATGTGATTTTACGGGTTTTTACCTTGTCTCATGGCTATGTAAGAAGTTGAAGAACTGATACTGAGGACTGTAAGATGAGATCAACTAACACTTTACACCACGACTTCGAATCTCGACTGATATGGGACAGAAACGATAGCATTACGTAGGAAGACAAAACTATTACTAGCTCATATTGACTAAGAGTCGATAAACAAATTATTAATTCACACGCATAATACAGGTTTGACCTCCTAACCGACCAAAAATGTGCTATTATGCAATGCAAATTCTACTACGCTTTGAAGTTTCCTCGTTCCAAATATAACCGAATTTTAATTTTGTTTTAGCATATTCTGGTGGACAAATGAGACAATGAACATATGGACGCACATATTCGGCTTCTTCCTGCTATTTTTCCTGACGGTCAACGACTTGGTGATCATAAACATTCATGCTACTGTCATGGACAAGATCGTCGCTGGGTTATTGTTCTCGTGTTTTCTGGTAAGTTTACTAATTAACTCTTACGTCACTCCGATTTAAGGTGGGTTCATGACATGGAAATTTCTGAATGTGCGCAATATATTTTTAAATTGAAATGGGTTTGTTGGCTCTTGACTTCAGTCTAAGTTACCTAGAAGAAGCCTGTAAATTCTAACTTTGATGAGATTCGTGTTGTATGCGTTCGGGAACACAGATATGGGTAGTGAGTTTCACTAGTTACCTGTGCGCAATATGAAAGATGGCCTATCTACGGTTGAACAGAGCACACACAGAACACCTTTTCGAAACAGTCGAATGGCTTAGCTTAGAATAAGAAAAAATAAGCAAGCAACAACACAAGCAAGACTCCGCTTCACTTGCTCGCTGCCCTAAATATACAAGCAGTATAAAACTTAAGAATTATGACGTTAATTGGCTTTTTTTTATCATGATCATAATGGGCTTCCAGTGCCACTAATGCCTATAAAAGTTATGTAATCATTGTTATGTCCAAGATTGATGGTTCTTACAATACCTTATCTATACTAATATTATAAAGCTGAAGAGTTTGTTTGTTTGTTTGTTTGTTTGTTTGTTTGTTTGTTTGAACGCGCTAATCTCAGGATCCACTGGTTGGAATTGAAAAATTCTTTTTGTGTTGGATAGTCCATTTATCGAGGAAGGCTATAGGCTATATAACATCACGCTATCACCAATAGGAGCGAAGCAGTAATGAGAAATGTTTCAAAATCGGGAAAATGTATTCCTTTTTTAGAGCTTTCGTTGCGTGCGCTGCGTAAACGGTTAGAGTTTCGCAAAAATTATGTACTACGGAATTATTCCTCATAAAATTTACTAAAATAAAGTCCGCGAGAACATATATCTATCTTTAAAGGTTAAGTCACTATAACCCTTTTTATGGGAACCAAATTTGTTTTAAAGTAATGCATTATTTGCGAAGGTGTTTTCATTAACATGATATTAATCCTTATCCAAATAAATACGTTAATCATCACAAGCATTTAATTTTGAACGAAATTGCCCTTTACATAATTTGATTTCAATGAATATCTTAGGAGATATCACAGTTTCAAAATAATACCGCGACAAAATAATGACGGGCTGGCACAATTGCGTCGATAAAATTCCTCTTTAGGCCGGTCAATATCGACATCAAACATTGCAAACGCGCATGTAACTATCATTTTGTTATAATTTGCAACCCTGAATACCCTGTGCTGTCAATTCAGTAGTTTTTGCGTGTGTATCTCATGAACCGTGATAGCTAGAGATTTGAAATTTTCACAGGTGATGTACATCTGTTGCTGCTATAACAAAACATACTAAAAACCAGAATACAATAAATATTAAGGGGGGCTCTCATTGGTCGCGGGACTTATTTCATTACCGTGACCCCGGAACATAAAGATCTATTGAAGGACACCATGGATTTTAGTCAGTACAAGTCTGACAGTCCCTCCCAGCCCGGGGTGAGAGAGCTCATTTGATGATTTTACCACGTAAAAAAAGGGGAGCTCCCATACAAAAAACGTGGTTTTGTTGCTGGTTTTTGTAGATGTTATAAAGTAATGTAATGTTTCGGAGGCTGTTTCTCACGAACCGTGATAGCTAGATAGGTTACATTTTCACAGATGATGTGTGTCTATTGCCGCTGTAACAACAAATACTAAAAATTGGTTAAGTGCGATTTTGATTGGACATTGACATTGACAGAACAGGGATATCAGGGTTGCAAACTTGGGTGTTAAATACTCTAAAATCTAAAGGGACCTAACAAGTAACAACATATAAAGAATCGTAGTTACATGCGCGTTTGCAATGTTTGGTTTTTTTATGTCGATATTGACCGGCCTACTTTAAGGATCGTTTGGAAAGGCTACGGGCTGCGTCCTCACCTTCAGTCTGACGCAGTCCTATCGGTTTTCGTTTTTTTCGTTTCGGGAGGTACCTCAAGATTCAGTGGCAATTAAGGGGAATGGTTAGCAGTCGGAATGCGTGAGGGAAAAGACATCCTCTATCTCTCGCCCCAGCCACCACTGAAGATACCCACGACGTCGGAAATAGCGCTCTTCAAGGGAACTGATGGAGACGGGACTATAGGACCAAACTCTTAACATGACGCGGGTGAAACCGCGGGCAGAAGCTAGTTGTTATATATCCTGTATTTATTATTTAAAATGGTCTATTGACTACCTGCTACTGAGGTGAATTTGTAGTTAGTTATGATTTTGTAGTTCATTAAAATCTGACCCAAAAAACCAGCTCTTAAAGTGAGATAATTATGCAAATATTATGGACACCCAATTCTCGAGTCTTGTGCGTCAGTCCAAGAGCAAAAATCATGTTTACACTATTAACGCAAGGTTTGTTGCCCCCTCCATCAGTTTAGTATTATTTTAGCACTTATGGACTTATGAGCGGCGTAATACAATATCTCCATGTCCGTAGTGACGTGGCTATTACGAAATGAGCTCTACACCATTGGTCGGTCGACGTCTTGAAAGTTTGCGGCTCAGATGTTCGACCCGCTTTTCTCCCGTTAGTGAAAGTAAGAAATTATAAAAAAAGAACGTTAATGACTATCAGTGCAGGCATTATGCTGATGATAAAAATGTTGCATTTATTCAAAATTATAATCATGGTATTGAATTTTAAGGCGACCTACGATTTGCGACTGTTGGTGTATTGCGATACAATTAGAATTATTATGATGTTTTGAATTTTATCTTTTGTCATGATTTTAAGATCAGACCTAATATTAAACATTGAATCAAAATTATTTTTATTCGGATATATACCATATGAAAACCAACCATTATGAAAAACTAGCAGGAGCAAAATTAAAATTCATCTTCCGCACTTATTTGTGTGCAAACCTTGAAATAAATCAAAAATCTTGCCTTGAAATAAACATTATTCTACGTTGTATAAAATTAATTTAACATTATAAAGAACTTTCCAACATGGCTGGCTGATACATGCAGGAGATAGTAATTTGACTACCATTAAGCTATGCTTTCACTGTCAACGTGACGAGATATAAGTAGGTATGTATTGTATACTTTATTAGTATGTTCATAATGCGAATCGAATAATCTTGAGTAAATTGCGCACACAGATTATGTGTTGAATTTAATTACCCGTGGTTGTAAATCACAATGTTCCTAAGAAACAAACGAGATTTTATTTTGCCATCCATCTTTGCAACTTAATTTTTGGTATTGTGATATATAGATTCTTATAAGTAAGTACCTAGGTAGATAATAATAATGGGTTTAATTTAAAATAACTGTAAATCAATAATTATGATAGAAAAAGTACCTAATTGAAACCTGCATTGCTGAGCCAGAAGAATCATCTTGTCTGCGTGGTTTATTACCCGGTTTTGTTTGTTGGATACTCATTACGTTTTTGAAGTTTTGCATATGAAAGCAGAAATTGATGAACCTGCACTCAGGCTCAGGTCGTAGTAGGTCGATCATTGGAACAGGTTCCTATTGTGCCACAAAGTCGCGCCATCTTTCACTATTTACCTACTAGGCATGTGTTATTTATACCACCTTATTCAAGGTTTTATAGCATGTTATTAACAAGTATATGACAACAAAAAATCTATTCGAAGAAAGTTATGGATACAAAATGCACTTGTGATTGGAAAGTGAGAACGAGTAAACATCGAAGTAACGTAGGTTATAAAGGGGCAATAACATTTCAAGACGATCTAACTGGTCACTAGAATATGTTCTTTTCATTAATTCATGACCACTTGTCCATTTATGTTCCAGCAAGGTCCCAGTGTTGCTTTTCGAAGCGCCATAAGAACTAAATGTAGAGGTTGTTCTGTTGGTCTTCTATCGATGTTGTAACGAAGCGAAGGCTGTGTAGTGGCATGATGTTCGTAGTGGGGCGAAGAGGCACTCGCTGTGATAGTTTTAAAGAAAAAAAAAACTGGTTTTGTTTGGTACAGATAATAATTTACAGTCCACAGCGTTTTATGGTATTGTTCATTTATTTTGGGCATGAATGTACTTCCTTTACTCGATTTTTCTTTTTTTTTTGATAACTCAAACCTCATTTCACAGTGAAATAAAAATCAATTTCTATAAATTACATATTCTGTGAGTGTAAGCCGAAATTCATCCAATCGTGTTGAGTTTTTATAGTTTCAGCATAAAACGACAAAACAATTGATTTTCATGGACAAGAAACTGCATATTAAAATGATAGTAGCATATTGTTATATCGATTTTCTTTCTAAGTATTCATAACTTATGATTATTATAATGGATGGTTCTGTCGACCTTTCGACGTCACTAATCACTGCCTTATTTATTACATAAGTGAGTTGGCAGATGTTATTCAGCTGCTACTTTTAATGATTTGTAAACTAGTTCTTAGAACATTAGTGTATTCTTAGTACATTACGAATGAATAAATTAAATATGTTTGCTATAGGTAGGTATATTAGTTATGCTATTTTGGCTGTAACAAGGTTAGTCCAAAATATAAAGGAAATATGCTTCCGCGTAAATTTGAAATGCTACCATATGCTTAACATGGAAATCAGCAGTAAAATGTTAATGAATTATTGACTTTGATGAATATTGACCATACTGAGGATTGAGGTCATTAGCAAGCATTAGCAAGATTTATGCAAACATCGCTAAATTGATTAGCCAAAGATTCTTCCTTAAGGAGTAAATTTCCCTGTTGCCTCTCGAAGTTGTCTTATCAGCGTGAGTGCGGGACAAAGTAATATAAAATGTATAAATAATCTCTGATTAAATTTATATAATTCAAGTGGGACAATTTTGTTCCACTATAAAACTTACTCGACTCCTTCGTTCATTAGAATTGCTTATTTACTGGCGTCCTATTTAATTAAACCCATTCGGTAAATGACAAAGTTTTGAGCCAATTCTAGACAAAGTTTGAACCAACAACCCCATTTATTGAGGACCTGTCAAAAACATTTTCCAAGTCAATGTACTGCGGAATGTTCGCTTTGTTTAAATGGAGCAGTGCCGCCACATTTGGCTTCGAGCCATATTAGACAACCCGATTCTTTGGAACTTGTAGCTGTGTGTGTTGCAGCTAAAGTTCTAGTTTGAAGTAAGATAATTTCGCTATAGTATTTAAGGATTTTACACTTTTACTGTTGGGATACAGACCTCTTCTTTTTAGAGAAATTGGGCTGTATCCACCACATGGAAGTTAAGGTTTCTTAATGGCTACCTCAACAGAAGTTCTGTAGCTAACTTTCTTAGGGGTTGACATTTACAAATGAAATCATTTTTTTCTTCACAAACATGGGTAATTAGGTAACATAGATGTGTTTCTTCTTTATAAAAGTTCTCCATATTTTACTTACACAATAGGGTAAGGGGTAAGAAAATAGTAGTAAATGTAGCAATTTTTCTACAGTAGTGTGACATTCGTCCCGTCCCAAAGGATGAGATGTCTCAATAAACAAGGAGGGAAGAGTTAAGGGACAAACAAATAATAATCAAAGTAGCCACTATATATTCTATTGTTTTCTTTTTCCAGATATGCATGTTACTATCAGCCCTGTACCACACGTTCTCGTGCCGCTCAGAGCACGACTACCACAAGTTCCTCATGTACGATCTCTTCGGCATCGCACTCTCCTTGCTCGCCATCTACACTTCCGGTGTTTATTACGCCTTCTGGTGTCATGCTGTAAGTATACTGCCTTTTTTTAATTTCCAGTTAGTGGTAAAACCAGCAAATGAGTCTGGGTGGAGCTTTTTTGCGGGGCTATTGGGTATCTCAGTGTCTGTGTGGTGACCATCAAATAGCTGTCAAAAGACGTATTGGCTTTTGCATTTGCAATGAAACTGATAAATGTTCCCTAAAATCAACTATTCTAACGCTCTTCGAGCATGAACTGAACTCGGATGGCTTGATATCTGTTATGAGGCTAAGTTGAGGATACGTTCCTCAACTTGGCCTCATAACAGGAATCAAGCCATCCAAGTTCAGGTTGACAACTGCTGGTCAGTGACTATCAAGTTAGTCAATAGCCCTGCTGCAGATGGTGGCCTAACATGACATCTTAAAGCGAAAGTAATTCTAGTGTGGGAAAGAGATAGCTATACAAGCCGTCTAGCGCCACCTCGTTCCCACAGTGGAATTACTCTAGATATTTTTCATGGTAGGCTTAGACAGTCCTGCGAAGTTTACTAACCTACGATACTAAAGTTTGTTTGTTTGTTTTGTTTTGTTTTGTTTAATAAAACCTACGATACTAATAATGTTTATCGTACACAATCTTGATCGATTTTTGTAAATAGTCAGAGACTGAATAAGTCAATCTGAATCTTGAATATGTCCAATCACAAGCAGCCATCAATAAACACTGCTTTGGATTGAAATGCAATGTTAATTTGAGGAGTTAATAACCATTGAGCTATTATTACTACCTATAGAGACGACACCACGTATCACCACTGTGTACCATCCAGGATGACTGCGCGCGCCTAGAGCACGCCATAGAGCTGTAAAACAATTGAATGAATAGTGGTGATACGTGGTGTCGTCTTTATACGTAGTAGTAATAGCTCAATGTTAATAACCCGTTTCACCGTCATCTCATTTGACGGGTCGTAGTTTTTTTAAAAACTGCATCTTATTTATTTAGCAGTTCATTTCAATAAAAAATTCTAGACCTTCTTAGGGGTATAAAGATTAGTGCATATTATTATGTCCCGACATTGTGAAACAAGACTGTAATGTCACATTGTGTACTCCACGTATACATTCGTGCCATTGTGATTTATGATGTCGCTTGCGTGTTCGCGTGCGATGCCATTAAAAAAACTCGTGAAAGGAAGTAATCTTCACTGAAATATCAATCGTGGATGCTGGCAAAAAGAAATATGTTCAGTTTAACTTTTTTTGGAGATGTATGAGTGATCTCTGGGTTGAGCGAAAGGAGCTGTCTTGACTGACTTAAAACTTTAATTGCCCTTTGCGTTTCAGAGCTATGATAACTTCTTACACCATTCTCGCAATTCCGTTTAACCGTTTTCGGGATGAAAGTACTCTGTCCGTCCCTGTATAACTGAAAACGTATAATAATGTAAAATTTCAGGACTGTAAATAATCACAATTGCTTTTAAATTTCATGCCATTTATAAGAAGCAAATAACTAATGGTAGTTACTACTATCAACCATGCAGAATTATTCACAATCAAATGTACAGACGCGGGACGCTAGCAACCTAACCCAACCTGTCAAATTCATTTGAACGGTTTTCAACTCTAATACAAAAACAGAGAGTTCATATTTGATTGGGAAAATCTGATTTTCTGGCGCCTGTACTTCTATCCAAAACATTATCGATAACAATTATTATTGGCTTTTGATTCCGGATAGGTACATTGACTAGTTATCCGATATTTCTGAAGAATGCATTTGAAGATGTGAAATCTCCTTCGCTTTCTAGACTTTCGTTCGTACAAGCAATATGACTAGACGTTAATCTATGACAACTGTATAGTCCTAAAATGACATACAGTTAAAAGAGAAAGCAATTTCTGAACGGTTCATACAAAAATATCACAAAAACTTGTGCGTATCTGAACTTGGTTTACTTTCACTGAGGCAACGTCTCATTTACTTTAATTTTGATAGGACAACCTACTTCTTAAACTCTTTATTTTGCAATTGTGTATATTTTTAACGAAGATTTCTAGGTTTGAATGGTCTGTTTTGATTATAATATGATGCATTTGCTTGCTATGTAGATATTGCGTTCCTATTCACGTTACCGGTTAATCTCCTTTCCAGAGACTTAAATGAAAGTTAGGTACAGATCTCGCAGTGATGCTCTTTTTTTGCTTAGAATCAATTTAGTTGTTTGAACTTTGCTTTTTTGCTGGCAACATATTCTTTGTTGGAACTTCTAATGACGCTTGACCTGAGAGTTCAGTGAGCTAGTCGCGTCAACTTATTTTCTATTTCGAGTGAGGTTGCCGTCTATGGGAACCCTCCTTCTGAAATGGGTTTAGATTTTTATATTGATTATATTTGTAAGTACTTAATGTTATAAAGCAGAAGAGTTTGTTTGGTTGAACGCGCTAAGCTCAGGAACTACAGGTTCGAATTGAAAAATCCTTTTGTGTCGGATAGCCCATTTAGTTTTTAGTTCCAGGAATGAAACCACGACGTACAGCTAGTTTATCATAAGACCAGTTTTTCTTCACATCAGTGATGTCCAAAATACACTTAGAAAGTACAAATGCATTGAAATGTGAAATAACCGCAATTAAATCTCAACACAAAGAGACACTTAGCATTAGGGTAAAGTAGGTAGGTATGTACTACTTTTGAACACGTGATAATTTTCTTGTTTGCAACAAAACGTGACTTACCAGTTCTGTTAGGTGTAATCTCAACGTATCTCTCGGCTTCCTAATTGAAAGTCATACTGCTTATTTTTTTAATTGTTCTATGTTGTTATATAACTGTTATTACAATAAAAGGTATGAATGTGGCTACCTGTTATTATGCTTTTCTTCTGTATTATGATTTTTTAATGACTCCTTGGACTTGTTGCCAAGAAATGATATAAGCAGAAGAATTCTAGATCATGTTCCTTGTGGTGTTATTTAAATTGACACAATATTACAGGGGGCCTAAGTTCCTCTGTGGGAAGGAGACAGAGCTATAAAAGTAGTCTAGCGCCATCTCGTTCCCACAGTGGCACTACTCTCGCTTTAAGACGTTATGATAGGCCACCAGGGGCCATAGTACAGTCACGAGCAAAAACATGTATACACATAACAAAATTCGAACGCGATTTTCTCATGAAGTACTGGTTTCTACTTTGATATAAGACCTGTTTTGTACCTAAGATTCATGAAAAGGCAAAAGGTAAATCGTTAATGTTAGGAGTAAATCGCTTTTGAATTCTGCTCATTGTATACATGTTATTGCTCGTGACTGTACAACGTCTTAAAAATAAGGCTTGTTCCAGTGAGTGAACGAGATGGCGCTAGACGACTTGTATAGCTCGTGTCACTAATACTCGCCGGAACAAGCCTGGTTTTAAGACGTTGTAATAGGGCCACAGGACAAATATTATTTAGTCTTGTCCGATAAAACGTGTGATGTATCTATACAGGTGTATATTTAAATTGACTAATAAAAGCAACAGTAGATTATCATACGTCCTCTAAAATCTCTGATTAGCACTTTGGAAGATAATCTCTAGAAAGTGTGTCTCTTCCTGTCTCTTTTGAAGAAACTTGTTTTGACTAAGTTCTAATTTGTTTGCAATATTTACTGTCATTTACCTACACTTAACGCATTATCCTCACAACTGCTGTCATGGTTGGCGCAGTGGCTGAGAAATCGACTACGCTTTTAGTACGTCGTAAAATCTTCGAATGAGTCCTTCCAGCCAGTGCAGAGCAGAGCAGGAGGGACTGTCAGACTTGTACTGACTAAAATCCACGGTGTCCTTCAATAGCCCTTTACGTTCCGGAGCCATGGTTACCCGTTAATCCCGGACCCGGTTGATCTAAGGCTACCACAGAAATATTAAAAACAGGAGAAGTGGCAAGGGGGCGTGGCGGCAACCCAGCGGTGCTGAGCGTTACGCTCAGATATTGAAAAAATGGCCGTCACCGCGAGTTAGTCTGTTGTCAACCGCGATCGTGAAAAAAAACGATTATGTCGTCTTGTTCAGAGGTTTTGTGCAGAAATAGTAGCCAAAATAAAAACTTTAGAACCCATGGCATCATTTACCAAAGGTAAGTAAAAGTATTTTACAATATTTGTCTTAAAAATCACGAAAAACTGCAAGCCGTAAAATATACCTGACTTGTACTACTATACTTTTGTTTTCCGATATCTCTTCGACTGCATTATTTTTGTATTAAATACATTGCTCTTTTACAACCACCTCAGTCTATCACCGAGTGAACTGAACAAGCAATGTAAAACTGACATAACGATATCTCATCGAGCCGTAATGTCGCATGGTGCGTCCGCTGCTCCGGTCCGCCGTATTTGAGCACGAGTTAGTGTTGTGCTCGTGGAGGTCTGACAAAGTCTATCGACAAAAAGTCGACTTCTAATATTGTTTTATTACTATTTTAGATTTTTCTTCAATTTGTTAACTTGTAATAAGTTTGAAAGGTCGATTTTTATTGTTTTAAAGCGTAGTAGATAAATGCGTAACCAAGATCGTGAAGTAGGTAAGTTCATTAATGTTTAGTTTAGTAACCTATGTGCACTAAATTAAAAGATCTAATTTGGAACATTTTATACATTAATTAAATAATGTTTTGTTGGTTTCATATCGTTTTTATTTACTTTAATTCCAAACCTGTACAATTTCATCGATATATTTATCAAAATTCTTCGTTTTAGTCAAGCACTATGCCGTTCCGCCCCCGTGTCCCTACAACACACAATGATATTTTTTTGAGTGTGAGCAAATGATACGGAAAAAGCACGCTGCAGTTTAAAGAATAAGGTTTATATTTAAATGACTGAGTTATCGTCGGCGCATGTGTGCACTTATTCGTAGTATTGTTTTGACGGAACTGTGTGTGCAATATTAGCGTTATGGAGGGGCAATCGTGGCTTCACCGGTTTTCTATACATTTTGAACTTCACGCCATATCTCCTTCTTTATTATATCTATGAAGGCTACGCTGCGTGTTGCGGATTCGATAAACGTACGGAACAAAACAAATAAATAAATAAATAAATATTCCACAACTATCACACAACGCCATCTAGTCCCAAGCTAAGCAGAGCTTGTGTTTATGGGTACTAGACAACTGATAAACATACTTATATATTTCTAAATGCATATGTGTACATATTATAGATAAATTACACCCAGACACAGAACAAATGATCATGCTCATCACACAAACATTTGTCCTGGGTGGGAATCGAACCCACGACCCCCGGCATAGCAGTCAGGGTCACTAACCACTATACCAACAGGCCAGTCAAATGTTTGTTTAGGCTTTACAATTATTTGAGGTTTAGTTGTTCTAAGTGTGGCTACGTGTATATGCATTTGAATGTTCGTAAAAGCAGCCTTACTACAAGCGCCATTACTAGTGTGTGAATACGTTTACAAATAAAAAAAGTAACTGTTACTAATGTTAATATTGTAATTGTGTTTTAACAACGACGTCACCCGACGTGGCCTTTCCACTGACGTAAATTCTAATTAATACGTGATCAAAATAATTTAAAAATAAAAAATTAACAATATGTGCATAATTCATTTCTTTGTGTCGTAAATGTTTTAAGGTCAAGAGCTCGGGCAGTAGGCTCGGTACACACTGTGCGACTCAATTAGACCTTAGTATGCACGTAGGGTCCATCTTTTGTAACTCTTGTTGCAAAACAAAGTAATGGTGACCTTGTCATACCATCCTAGTTGGTTTAGTCGAATTTAAAGTGTTATTTAAATGTTATCGATTTAATTACTTACTTTAGTTGAGGTAATTGAACGGACCACCCAAGTGGGAAATGCGTGGTGAGAATATCGGATTAGCTTATACGCTGGTCTGGTATTACCTACTTGCTCTTTTGTTGAAGACTCTCGCCTACTCGTTAATACAGGGTTACTGGTAAAGTCGACCTAGAACTTTGGGTGTAAAAAAAGTAAATAGACGAGATTTTTTTTCAAAAATATTCCTCTGCGTTATAAACTACATACCTACTTACTGTAAGTATTTTATGATGTTTAGGATGCACGACGTTCCCATACTAAAATCAGTCACCAACATCGTCTACTATAACCCCCCAAAGAATCTAGGTCGACTTGACCAGTAACCCTGTAGATTCTTCTGTGACCACAAACAGAATACCTAGGTAGGTACTTAATAACTAAAGAACTTGGTATACTTTCTGTTAAATCTATTAAGTTGCGGATTTAAAATCATTATATAGCAACGCTTAGGAGATGGATAACGATCACTTGCATGTTTGATAAAAATGTTATAAAGGATCTGCGGTCCTGTAGTTTTCTCATTTAAATTGCAGCAATTTAATCGTCACGTTTGTGCACAAGCATTATTATGCGAATTTTCAAATGGTATAGTATCAACTGGAGAGCCAAATCTATTCTTAGTATAGAAAAAGGTAAAGTTTGTTGGTATGTAGGAAGTAATCTCCAGAACTACTGAACTAATTTTCACTACTTTTATTCCTGAGTGACATTATTACGTCTTAATTATTTTTATTTTTTGACTTGAATGTGCCCTGGCGGTCGAGAGTATGTCATGCTCACTCAAATGTCTCGCTGATGGTGGCGCGTGTGTCGGATCATTTAGTTCCCTTCAAAAAGGTTAAGCTGAATGGTGCTGACATCATGCGTCATGTTCGTGAACGGGCGCTGTCAGTTGGGACTGGTCATCTCTTAGCTGCCTTGGTTTATTTTAAAAATCAATAATTTTATTTCTGATTTCTTTTGGACACACTTTTTAACTTGCTACATCGTTCTCACATAATGTACCATCTTAAAGGAATGATGTAACAAAGGTTCTGTAATAATTTTGGCGATCTAAAAAGAGTGTCCATGGAGTTTCTTGCCCGTTCTTCTCCATAGAGATCAACTTCTTGGAACGGGCATCTACGGTACTTTCACAGTTTTTATGTCGTGTGACTGGGACTGTAGCAACATAACTATTTTTAACTGTTTTTATTTATGTAACGTAACTATTTTTGAACTGTTTTTGTCTTTTGACATTTCAAAAGTGCTATAACTGGCCTACTTGAAAAATGCTTTGATTTCATTTGATTTGATTTGATTAAAATGCACGCAGACGAAGCGGACGGATGCTAGTTGATAATAAAACAAAATATACTAAACTCCACTTTTAATTTCACATTGCTGTGACTACTATCACCTTGGCTCAATATTTCGATAGCTTCATTAAAATTTTGTATGTGTCATTGTTAAGCAAAACATCCGTCGTGTGTCTATAGGCATTTGAATGTATCCAACCATAATTGTAAAAGCCATGCAGATTGAAAGTCAAGTTGATGATTAGTGGATTAACATTAATACTTACCGTATAACACATAAGTTAATTACCCCCAAACATTTACAGGTAGACGTCCTATTTATAAACTTATTTATTGTACAGACGTGAGACGCCAGGATGTCAACCAACCCGAATCTGTACCAAATTTAACCAATCGAACATTAACGTTCCAATATTGTGATACGTTTGAAAATCTATTAGAGAAATTTGACAAATTGACTTCCAAATTGAGGTAGGGTGATGTGCTGTCTGTAAAAAAAAATAAGTTTATAAATAGGACATCCACCTATGCTGAGTCATTTCGAACAAAATAAAAAAAATAACGGTATCTACGTGAGGAATGTTGTCGCCGTCTTACGCTCATAAATGTCTACTTATGATCAAATCTGATGTATTTTTTAAAATCCTTTATCCACAAACCTTATAAACTTTCTCCACTTTAAATACGAAATCAAAAATTAAAAACAGCTAATTATTTTTTGTTTCAAATGTTTATTTTTGAATGCGGCTTTATAGCTATCAAGTTGATTGATGAACTCAAACTCAAATTCTTTATTGCATTCATTTGTGTTAGGTTTATTTATGTTTATTCGTGTGTTAGGTTTTTTTATTTTATTTATTTTTATGAGTTTGAGTTTGAATTTCAGAATGATCATATGTTTTTCTTAAGTTATCATCAATCCTCTTGCCTTCATCTCAACTTATTCTCAGTGGTGTCTCCTTTTCTGTACATTAGGCTGTTACCTCACTCCATTTGCCTTAAAGAGCTATCAGCAATCTGACGGTGCCCCTCTTAGAGGGCCAAACCCTCCCGGGGACTGTTTCATCAGGAAGCTCTGACCTTAGAACGTAAGGGTTCTTGAAGGATATTTATATTGTCAGTACAAGTCCAGTCCCTTCCGCCCCGCCCTGGGTAGGAGGATTTATTTGATGATGTCACCACGATAATAGTCTGGTAAATGAGTGCTCAAAACGGGTGTGTGGTTGGAAAAGTTGAAAGCAGAAAATCTGACTTATAAACTTTGATTGGACTAGTTAGAAGATAAACATATTAAAAGTCCTGACCCCTCCGAGGTGAGCCCGAGGGAGGGGGGGGGCAAAGAAGGTCCCGTTTTTTGGTTTTTTGCTTATATCTCGAAAACGATGCGTCGTATCAAATTTTGTTGTACTACATAATAAAACCTCATTAAATTTTCTACAACTTTGTTGTTCACACTTTTTATCTATCTCCAATATTTGCATAGCTGTGAGCTCCGAAAAATGACCAATCTTCAAAAATGTGTTAAATTATCTGTCTCGTGCTTTGTTTTCTTGTTTATATCTTGAAAACGGTGCGTCGCATGAAATTTAGTTGTACTAGAGAATGAAACCTGATAAAATTCTCTACAATATGTCTTTCACATTTTTTATCTATCTTCAATCGCCTAGCTATGAGACTCGAAAAAAGCGTTAATCGATTTTTTAAAAACTTCGGAAAAAAAAATGTCAAGGTGCAATATTTTCAAAAAAAGTGGTCGCAATTAAAACAATGAAGACAATTAACAATGGGTATTGACGCCTCAGGCTTTAATGACTTCTTTGAGCTGGTTTGGCAATCCATCCGTGATGTCTTGGATATCTGACTGAGGGATATTGTACCACTCCTCCATCGCAGCAGTCTTGTGCTCTTCCAGGGTCGTAGGGGCTGCTACTCTTGCTCAGAGACGTCTTTTTAGGTTGTCCCTAATGTGCTCAATCGGTTTATGATCGGAACTGCGTGCTAGCAATGGTAAAACTTGAATCCCGACTTCATTAAGGTACTGAGAGACTAATCTAGCGCTATGACAACGTGCATTGTCATGCATTAATCTGAAGGTGAAACCAACGAATGGTGCAAAAGGCATGGCATGGTCTTGAAGAACTTCCTACACGTATCTTTAGGCATTCACACTGCCTCTATCGAACACAACCAGATCGGTACGAGCCTCGTAAGAGATGCCTCCTCAAACCATTATGGACCCTTCCTGTTAACCCACTGTTTCGGTTATAACGCATGGAGCAAACCTTTCGTTTAGGCATCTGTAGACATACTGTTGTCCACCTGGACCTCTTGAGGCTATTCTGCTCTCATCTGAGACCATTATGTCCTTCCATTCATCTATTGTCCAGTCAGCATATTCTCGCGCAAAAGTAAGTTTAGCTCTACCGTGTTGTGGGAGCAGTTGTGGATCATGAGCTGGACGAAAAGCCTTCATACTCTTTTCTGACAGTCTTCTTCTAACCGTACTTTTACTCACACTGACATTTCTCACCTTAAAAAGACGGGTACGAGCTTCGATAGCAACCTAAATGAGATTTTTCAACACATTGCTGACAACGAAACGGTCATCTCGAATCGATTTTCTCGGGTTGAATTGCATCGATGTTGGCCTTAACCAGGCTTCCGGGTGTAGGAGCCAGTCTCCCGAAATCGTCTGATGGCATCCCGTACCGTGGTTCGAAGTACACCGAGCGTACCGGCGATGCGACGTTGGCTGTACCCGGCATCAGCTAAAACCACTGCCCTAGCTGCACCAGTTGCATCGAATGGCATTTTTTTAAGTCAAAAACAGGAAATGAAATCTACAAACTGAATTAAATAATAACACACTATGGCAGAAAAAAACAGCAAATGTTAACACGTTAAAGCAACGGCAACAATGTCAAAAAACTACTAAATTCCAAAAACCCTTCGGTGACACAAATTAAGCTAACGAATAATGGGTATTAGTATTTAATTTATTGCCAAAGTATCCAATTGACATAAAATAAAACAGTAATTAAGCAATAGTTAACAAAAACAAACAGGGTGATGAAAGATACAGATGGCGGTTAAATATGTCTGTGAGTATATTTTCAAAAATCCATCCTTTTTTCGAGTCTCATAGCTAGGCGATTGAAGATAGATAAAAAATTGTGAAAGACATATTGTAGAGAATTTTATCAGGTTTCATTCTCTAGTACAACTAAATTTCATGCGACGCACCGTTTTCAAGATATAAACAAGAAAACAAAGAACGAGACAGATAAATTAACACATTTTTGAAAATTGGTCATTTTTCGGAGCTCACAGCTATGCAAATATTGGAGATAGATAAAAAGTGTGAACAACAAAGTTGTAGAAAATTTAATGAGGTTTTATTATGTACTACAACAAAATTTGATCCGACGCATCGTTTTCGAGATATAAGCAAAAAACCAAAAAACGGGACCTTCTCTGCCCCCCCCTCCCTCGGGCTCACCTCGGAGGGGTCAGGACTTTTAACATGTTTATCTTCTAACTAGTCCAAACAAAGTTCAAAAGTCAGATTTTTTGCTTTCAACTTTTCCAACCAGAATCATTCATTGCCCAGGCTATAAAAAAATACCTGACTTTATTTAATACGACCGATATCGACTATCAAACCTTACTTATCATATTTGTTTTTGCTACAAAATATAACCTGTTATAAAAAATATCCTTTCTTATTCCAGGAGCTAAAAGCCTTCTACATGACATCAGTAACAGTAATCTTCGTGGTGGCGATGGTGCTTCAAATCCCCCGGCTGGGTGTGCCGTATCCTGTGAAGATGTGCGTGTTCATCGGCTGGGCAGCCTACGGGGTGCTGCCCACGCTGCATTGGACCTACACTATGGGAGGGTTCGAGAACCCTATGGTACAGGTTAGTACATACAAGTTCTTTGGAGAAAAAACTTCCTAAGTTGCCAGAGTGCCACATAAGGGCGAATTTTATTTAAAAAGTTAATCATGATGATCACTTCACTTGTTGGTCTAGTGTTTAGTGACCCTGACTGCTATGCCGGGAGTCGTGAGTTCGATTCCCAAAAGTTCCGTATATTTACAATCATACAAACTTTACCTCTATTAGTTATTTATAATACGAGTATTAATACACTCGCGACCAAAAGCATGAAATCACTTACTTGGAATTGGTCCGGGATAGGTCTTTAAAAAATAATGGCGTGATTTGGTAGTGGCTGAACAATTGGACTGCTGCGCTGCGTGTCGCGGGTTCGATTTCCGCACGGAACAAATATTTGTATGACCTACAAATAGTTGTTCCGGGTCCCATCTTTGTGCATGTGAGTTTCTATGTTTGTTAACGCAATATTGCCGTAAATCGGAGTGTAATAAAAAAAAGCATGTCTGCATAAACTAGTATTGTGAGTTCTATTGTTCGCGATTCGCGAGATCAACTTTAATGTTAAAATTGACATCAATAACCTTTTCCTTGAGGAAAGGAGCCATTATTATAACAACCAGTATGCTGACTCAACTCGTTTTATATCGTTAGAATCTTTTCAGATAATACCTATTAGATTTTTTCTTACTAGGCTTGCTCGTCTCCCACATCATAACCATTCAAGTAATTCAGGTTCTCTTATCTCTGTAACAAAATTCATTTCAATTTGTCGTGTAAACGGAATATGTATAAATGAAAACAAACTGTTTTCTTATAAATGTACTTATTGGTAGGTATAGACGACGAAAAAAGTAATTGATGACCTAGAGCCCGCAATTTAAAAAATGCGCAGCTAGAAATCGCTATATTATTCTCTTATCACATTTCTTCCTTTGTGTACTAATTTATATTAAATATCTAATCATTTCTAATTGCGTTGTTTCAGATGTTCTTCCCTAGAGTGATAGGGATGTACGTCATCAGTGGGACTGCTTTTGTTATATACGCCTTCAAGGTATGTTTTCCACTAGGTATTATGTTAAAATTTATCCTTGAACTAGCTGTGCCCGCGATTTCGTTCGCGTGGATGTCGGAACTTATCAATGTATTTTTTATCAAATTGACAAAAGTTTCATACACACTTTCATCTCCTATTTTATCCCCTTGAGGGTAGAATTGATCAAAATCCTTTCTTAGCGGATGCCTTCGTCATAACATCTACCTGCATGCCAAAAGTCAGCCCGATCCGTCCAGTGGTTTGGGCTGTGCGTTGATAGATCACTATGTCAGTCAGTCATATATATTTAGATATCTCTTTACGAGCCTTAATGCAAAATTCAAAAACGAAATATCACTATTGCATTAATTAACGTTATCACGAACGTATTTTCGAAGCGATACTGTTATGAATTAAGCCTTTATCGACTAGAAATAGTTATTTTAAGTTTTGGCACGTTTAAATTTGCCTATTCCTACGCGATTTGTTTAGCTATGTTATTAGTTTTAGGTTACTGATTAGTTTATCGCAATAATCACCGCATTATTAACACATTTTATTTTGGTATAATTATTTTGTCTAATTGACCTCTGTTATCTCAGACTTACACTGGCGAAACATATGTGCTAAACACCATTACCTACTTCTAACTACAAATCGCGAATGTGAGGAAATTTGTGCCTCTACGAGAAAAAGAACTATGTTTTTAAACAAACTGTGTTAAAAATAACAGACAGAACTTGCACAGGAATGCTATTAGGTCAATATTAAACCAATTGTATGCTAAATTCAGGTCTAGCACTAAAACTGGGGTTATATGCTAATTTTATTACTAGTTAATTGATTCTATGACGATCTTAGTCTTAGTCTTTTTATACTAATTGTATAAAATACTTCATTTACATTTTAAATTTTCTTGATTTTTTCGTTTGAACGTATTTGTTGACGTATGACTTTAAAATTATATTTTTTTATATCTTTAAATTCTTTGGAAGCGCATCATTTACCAACAAAAAGTGATACCGTAATTTAAAAAAACTAAATACTATTATTATTTATTATAAGACTACCTACCAATTTCACATTTGGCCAAGTTTAACGCCACATAAAAAAGGAGATATAAGCGTATTATTAAATCTATCAACAAAATCGATAAGTTCTTTCCATTATTAATAAACCCTATTGGAATTGTTTTTTTTTTACAGTCGATCCGTAAAAATATACCTCATAATTCTTTCAGTACAGACAACCTACCATGGGGGTATTACAACGTCTTAAAACCATGCTTGTTCCAGTGAGTCAACGAGATGGCACTAGACGACTTGTATAGCTCTGCCACTTTCACTCGCCGGAATAAATCTGGTTTTAAGATGTTGTTGTTGACGTTGGTTGAGGTAGGTTAGTGTACCTGTACTGAAAGAGTTGTGTTAATATAAACTCATGCTTCTATCTATCAAATTTTAGGTTCCAGAACGCTGGTTCCCGGGCAAGGTGGACTACATCGGCCACTCGCACCAATGGTGGCACGTGCTAGTACTAGGCGCACTCTACTACTGGCACAACTCAGGCATGATGTATGTACAGTACCGCATGAACCACGGCTGTGCCAACACTATGCGGATCTTCTAGACTTAAGATCACACTTACGTCCAGAAAGGAGGACTAATCATTCCTGGGAAGGATGGACTATGAAAATCCGAATTTCTGCCTGCCAGGCTTAAGTGCAAAGGAAAGTATGCCTTATAAGTGGTGCTTAAGGTCTTATTAGTACTTCTTTTAAGTTTGTATTTTTTCTTGTAAGCATTTTTACTACTGCCTCTTACTGTTTGGCTGGAGTAGTTAGGAAAAAAGATAGAAACAATTATTGTTAAATCTCTTTTTAAGTTATTTTCTTCATAATCATGAAAGTATACTGTATTTTCTAACTTTAATATTGTAAGCCCCATTGGCCATGCCAATAAATGTCTTGTTTAAAAAAATGTGATACTGTAATGCTCAATGTAACATTTCTAGACATTGTAAAGAAAAAATCGAAAAGGTTGTATCTCAATTTGAGTATGTTATGTATTATAATAATTATGTACTTTAATATTTTTATTTAGATCAATGAAAATCAAAACTTTTGCTTTTAAATATATAACATTTGTGTTTTTATGAAATAGTAAAACACTTTAAAAATCATCAAAGAAAGTTGCATTCCGTTGTTTTACGATTTAAGACTGACATTTTATTGACTTACTAAACTCTCATATACAAAACTCAAAAGTTTCATTCCTTTATGAGCCTATAAACGGTTTAGAAGGCTTTAGAAATTTTAAAGCAATATTTGTTTTGAACTAAGTACGACTGTCTTCTCAAGACATAATTTGATCGATTTTAAAACCTCAAAATTTTGTCGTACTGGAGCTATTTTCTAAATATTCTTGCGATTCATCTTAAAAAAATGCTATAAAATATAATAATCATAAAATCAAGCTCAGTTCCATGACATGAATAGATCTGATTTTGAATATAAACTATCATAGAATAAACACAATACTAATTCGTTTTTATTACGTTTAAAACACGTGTAGCTCTATCATATATTATTATGGCCTAAAAGGCTCACTTATATTTTTATCAAACATCACGAAACGTTTGAACATTTGTTTGTTTACATCTTAGACTTTTTGACATCTGTGATTCGATTGTAAACAACGTTTACGTTGTAAAATCTAATGTTACTTATTATATTTAATTTATCGTAATCAAGTGATTGTTATTGTTAGTTTTATATTTTTATGGTTTGGTAGTCGGGTTTTGTATGATGAAACATAAATTATTTAAAACTTTTAAAAAGTCTTTTATTTCTTAAGCCGCGTACAGACATCGCGAGGCGTGCAACACGAATGGTTCGTCACGCATGCCTCGGCCTGAGGCATACGATGGTACATTTATGCGTGCGTCCCGAACGAAACATGCTCAAGCTGAGCAAGCAAACCACCACGCACGGTGTTCGTGTTGACTTGCTGTGATATTTGACGCCACGCGTCTTCCCTTTTACATTTATTGTAATAATCAGAATGTATAGAGTCCCACAACACTCTATTAATGTCATAAAGTTGAACCAGCTCACGTAGTGACTCGGTATTGGCCTCCATGATGCATGCGCGCAACGCAAACAACACCTGTCCGTCCACACGGAGCGCACGGCTCGTACTGAGGCGGCGTTCGCAACGATCGAATGGCGCGAATGCTTACTGTGAGCACACGCGTCCACACAGCCCGAGGCATGCGAGACGAACCATTCGTGTCACACGCCTCGCGATGTCTGTACGCGGCTTTATACAAACAATAATAAACGTTTTATGATCTTGCTGCTTCAACATGTTCAATGCATTCGGGCCCTAGAAAAAGTATTTGACACGAATATTACGGCGGCACAATTTTCATTTTTCTCAGATTGTGTTTGTACCTACGTAGGCATGAAGACGAGCCAGAAGTTAATGTCACTAACTGCGATATTCGCTGTTAATTTAAAAATATTTAAAAAACTAATAAAAATAGTGAACATATACATATAACACACAAACGAAATTAATAAAAATAGTGAACAGTTTAGAAGATGGTGAAGTTGTTTCACAAAACTGTTTTAACGCCATCTAGTATCCAATAGCTGAAACTACTTGAAAGTTCTCTTGCCATGTGATTTTGCTATTGCGCGATAGATGGCACTGCATGTACGATAAATTCATTTAAAGCTGTTAATGCCTGTTGCAGTTTTGATACAATCTTTATTTTTATTTTATAATTTGTAAGAGTAAATCTACATCAAATAATTATTTAAATTAAAGCAATTGCACAGTCCCGAAACGCTGTCAAAAATTTCGTTGTAAGGTCCACCAGCTTTCATTATTCTAGAGGTTGCGCGGTTGTCTAGCGAATTGAGATCCTAGGTTCAATCTCAGGATCAGGCCAAGTTATAATGTACACCGAAACCCGTCTGTAAGTAAAAATTAAGCTGAAGACTCTAGAATTGTTTCATGTTTGTAATTGTGTCAGCAAAAGTAGACAATATTCAAGTACTTTTTCTTTTATTAGATACTCATTTGTTTCATAATTGTTGTACCCATGCGTAGTCGAGCAAATAAATTTAATACGTAGTACTAAGTTTTAAAAACTTAGAACTTGTATTTCTAGTTTTTCGAATTTGCTCTTGTTTTAGTCTAAAATTGGGCGGGAGCCTTTTATATTTATGGCACTTGCGGATAACTTAATTAGAACAGCCAACAGTACATACATGACATTTTTGTAAACGGGTTGTTGTTTCGTTTTTATAAATGATTCATAATCATGCTCAATAGAGTTAAA
Organism: Agrotis ipsilon; assembly: GCA_028554685.1. Lineage (NCBI taxonomy): Eukaryota > Metazoa > Arthropoda > Insecta > Lepidoptera > Noctuidae > Agrotis > Agrotis ipsilon. The sequence goes on from CM052965.1 coordinate 12,750,875, forward strand.
AGGTTTTAAGCAAAATCTACCTGCGCAGTATTTCTAGCAATAACATTTACTTATTAATCTTATTGCTGTTAGAACCAGCAATACACAACACATACCATAATTAAATCCACATAAAATTACAACAGCATCAACACAAAAACTCATTTCGAACATCTACAAACAAACAATCCAATCCATATCATAGCAGAATACTCAAAAATAAAATTGAAAAGCTCAGCTCCATCAAACAAAATAGTGATTTCACATATCAGCGAATACATATCCTTTTAGTTGTTGCATAAATGAATACTGTCAGCGAGCGTATTCGCGCTCACACACCGAGTAAACCGAAAGGTTTGGAAATGGAAAAACAAAAAGATAAACGGTCCAATATTTTCATTGTGCCGATGAATGGTTCGAGTGTTGATTCAGCGTAGTGGAAAAATGATGCCTACATTGCGAACGTTTTTTATGTCGCATCGCAGGTAATCCCGTCTGCATGAGCGATGTTTAAAAGATTCGACGATAAATTATATTGAACTCTTATTGACTTTATGTGGATGTTGTTGACAATTTTAATTATAATTATTTGAATGGGACGAAAATGAGTAGTAGAGTACAGGAAATTATATAATTATTTTAAATACCTAGTTGTCACTAAATTAGTTATGTTTAAATTGGGCGTAAGATATGATAAAAACTAAAAAAAAAGGGTTTGAAGTCGGTTGACTTCAAAACCAAAAACAAAAAAAACTGTAAAATAACTTTTCTTTCGGAAGTCGGTGGCCATAGTCAATGAAATATAAAAAACTAAGCCACCGACTTCCGAAAGAAAAGTTATTTTACAGTTTACCTTTACCTTACCTTTTTTTAAAAAAGTTTTTTATTTTTCCCTTTTTAGTTTAGATATTCAACAAAAAATTTCATAATATAATCGACACCTTTGAAAATCTACAATCCTAGTAAGAAACAAAAACGAATCTATGTGGGCAACTTCACGGGATATCCATTATTGTTATATACTCAAACCTTCTCCAGAATATAACGAACACTTTTCTAAAAACCGCATCAAAATCGGTTCAACCAATCGCTAGATAATCGCGGACAAACATGCAATCGTCTCTGAAAATGTACCATCTAAGTAAGCAAAAACGTATCCACGTGGGCAACGTCACGGGATATCTTTTAGTGTTATATACTTAAACCTTCTCCGGAATATAATGAACACTTTCCTGAAAACCGCATCCAAATCCGTCCAGCCAAACGCGAGAGAATCGCGGACAAACATACATACATACACACATACAGGTCGAACTGAGAACCTACTTTTTTTTGAAGTCGGTTAAAAAATATTCGACGATCCATTTGATAAACTAATGTTTCAGAGCTGAAAGAACAAAATTTAAATGCCGTCACACACTTGCTTCTTTATAGATCTAGGTGATTTTTATTTAGTGGGCCAAACGCCTGACTGAGGTTAGGTAGTATAAACTAAAACAATGTAGAGTCTACATTGTTTTGCTCTACATTGACAGAGCCACTAATCAGCGAGCAGTTATACAGCGAAATCCCGAAATATACCACGAAAGAGACAGAAAACACTATCGATTTCACAATTCTGATCAGACGAATGCCTGTTTGATTGACAGGACAGTTGCAAAAAGCTGCATGTGCGGTGTCACAAATTAGCTGGGTCAGTGCGCGATACTAATCGACCCCTCGTCGCGACGCGTCGTGTCCCGCGGGAGCGCGCGCGCTGACGGATTGCTGCGCGATTGACGGTGACGTCACGTGTCCGCCTTGTTCAGTGTTACATTACTGATAACACGTTTGATCTTGTATCTTTGGTGCTAACGACGGCAAATTCGTCGATTGCAATCTTCTTTGGAGTGTTTTCCGAGAAACACTTTTTGATTTCGGGGATTTGCGTTTTCAGTTTTTTTCATCGTTTTGGATGACTCGTCTGTTTGAGTTCATAATTATGTAAGGCCGATCAATCGATATTACAATCAGTCGTAGTAATTTTCTTTGCACATAGGTATGTGTATGTAACATGTTTGAGTTCTATGCTTTTTTCATCAATTGTCACTTTCAATAACATTGTCACATTCAACAGTAAAATCAGAAAACCGCGGAACAGTTCTGCATTCTATCCAGTTTTTTTAAAGTCCCCCTTTAATCGTGCGTTTACAAACATACAAACTTAGCTACACAAATGGATACCTACCTAGATGCGTAACAACAACTTGAAGATCATAAAAACAGTAATTGTTTCGTGCGGGCCTCGAACCTAGTCAATCGTTCAGCCAGCGCTAGCCGTGCCGTCAAATTGATTGGTGTGATGATTGGCAACTGTTTATCTTGAATACTAAAATTATTATGAGGTTATCATTTGATAGGCTTCTCTGTATCGAGAAATGATAAAGCGCTTTAGCTTCCTGACATAATTTCTATATTCAACAATACGTAGGTATAGCTACAAAACTGCATTATCTCGGCATTCACATTATAACTTATCTGTTCGCCATTTATTGCCATCTATCTATAAATTATAAATGTTTTGTACGGCACGTCATTGGCTCTTGTAATAACATTCGCTAATCGCGGTTAAAGCGTCATTATTAGCATAAAACCAACATGCATCGCGTTCACGTCCGCCCACAGGCAGATGCACGACCTACCATTACACTTTATTGCTTCGCTATGCTAATTTACCTTTTTTTTTAATTCATCAAAGACTTCACAGAGGCTGTAAACTATTTTTTGTTAACATAAAAAATTAGGGCACGCGACAAAATCTCTGGGTGAGGAATGCATAAATCATCCGCCTTTTTTGTAATCAATTATTATAATTGATGAATCTAATTCTGCGGGATTTAAATGCCATTTAGAAGTATTTTAGTTTGTTTTAATTAATGGAAGAGTGAAAGAATATTTATCCGACAAATGATTTCTAAAGACTTTTGATGTAGGCAGTTAATGCTACGCAAATATCTCGTAGCAACTGCTACGAAAACGCGTAGATCGATGACCATTTTACTTAAAATAATGTGTGTATTTATCATTAAAGTTGAAAAATTGAAAATAAATCCCTACGCCTTGTTAATTTATTGCGAAAAAACGGAACATAAAATTGAGGAAGTATTTCGCCGACAAATTACCACTAACGCTCGTAACTAATTTACTCGGCGTGTTTTAGCCAATAACTCACAATTTGAACATCGCAGTGGGTGTTTGTATAATAAACAAAGTATATAGGTAGCTATGTAGTGTAGGTGTGTGAAGGGAGGTAGGTTCGCCATGATTAATCACGCCACATGAATATGCATGGGAGTTAGGGCTGTCAGCCGGCGCACCGTCTTTAAACAATATCAAATTAAACATGTAGGAGGTTCGTGTATCCTCCTACCTGAACGTGAATCTACATAAAACATTCACGTTTTGTTCCTGATTTTGTTAAAGACTTAGGCCTTTTCAGTGTTATAAGAATATTAGGCAGACTCTGTGTGAAGAAAGGCGGATTTTCTAGTCATATCATTAACGTGTATAAATTTTCTTTTATGTATGAACCTCTTAAGATTTTCGGTGGAGAAAAGAATTGCTATTCAAGTGACATTTAATTTCAATCATATTTTATTATTGTTTTGGCTAGGCGGCGGACACTTTAATTAGGCGGAAATTATCCAATTTGTTTCAAGGTTTCCTTTCTCCATTCCATTACAACTCTCAGATATTTAAACAAAATAAATTGGCACCACAAACACAGGAGCCGCACGCGCCCACCCGGACCCGTCCCGGACGCACGGCACACCGCACAGTAAACACAACGCACAATCACAAACGCCTCCCATTATTATTTCTGCGAGCATTATCATCTAAATCGCATCGCGCCACCATTTACGGTGTTTAGGTATTTGCACACTATTGTTAGTGGCGTTGTGTATAAAATAAACATTTGTTACGGCAGAAGGGACCGGCCAACAATATCGGGCGCGCGTATATCCCGAATTACCATTAGAATGGAGCAGCCTGATGTATGGTCGCTGCTTTACTTTGCACCAGGTTCGCGCTCTTTCATCATGAGAATCGGTTTTAGGTTATTTTACTGTGAAACAACGTTAACATGCACTTTGTACTGGTTTGCGGTAATATAAATAATGCTGAAGTTAAGATATTTCTATTGTTGTCTCTAAAATGCGTGTCTGTACTGTATCACTATTAGATATGTGTCTTTTGCATTATGGTTAAGATTTTACAATGTATTTTCTTATTCCACGTAATCTATTTATAATCTCCAGCTTTCGTTAGCCATAAATAAATCTAAAATATAATCATCAGTTTGTCTAGTATGAAAACCAGACAAAGAAACTATTCCTAGAACTCAAAAACGCTGCATGAAAATACAATTTCCTTTCAACGAGAAATACGAAACAAGAGTTGAACAATATTTGATGCATAATGGATCAAACAAGACTGCTCTCTTTGAGCGCCACTCGAAACAATTAAATAATAATGCAATCTGGGAACGATATTTGCTTTGTAAATGTCGCAACGAGGGGGTGCTTGATGAAATCTAAACTGAATTTACACGGAGCGTTGCGTCTGTCTCTGATGACACGAGCCTTAAATGAGAGGATAGTTGTAGAATAAATAGAAGAGAAAGATAGAACAGGGATTGGTTACTTGGTGGTCGGCACGTGTCCGCCGCGTGTCCGTCGCGTGGCGTGAGATCGCCTCGCGCCTCGCCTCACGCCTCGCATTGTGTCCCTCGTGTCGCCCGCGGACAGTGGCGGGAAAATGAGGGCATTTATAATTCGAACAGGAAATATTACACGCTAATTTTGTCACATTCGGGGAATAGATTGATTTTCTGCGGCGTGTTAGGATTAAGTTATTTATGGATTCTGTACTGCAATGACATGCCATTTTGTGTACTTTAATCAATTTCTATAAATTTTGATCGTGAGTTTTAATAGTATTTGAATAAAAATGAAACAAGAAAATGAAAGGTTATGTTAGTAGGAAATCAGTTTTGAAAATCAATCAATCCAAGGCATTGCTTATAATCACTACAATCTTCTATGAAGTAAAATGTACAGCATTATAGCATTTCATCGAACATTTTCAACCACAAAACAAAGCAACATCAAGACACCATCAAACTCAAACATTAGTTAGAGAGCACAACAACATCTACCATAAATTCAATCGTAATTATATGTAGTGGAAGTAAGTAACAACAGGGAACAACAGTTATGGCCTTACGCGTAGTTACGACCATGTGATCGAGTCCCACCAACTATTTCATTAGACACGACTTCCCCTTGCTTTGTACTCCTCAGAACTCCGGACAATTAAGTTCTGCGAGCTGTCTCAGAATTAAATAAGTAATTAATTGTTTTAAAGACGCTGTAAATAGAATTTGTGTAGTTTGGCCAGTAAAGGGGTAAGTTTTGATAGTCAAGGATCGGGACTGATAGATTTATTTGTTGAGATTTGAGTTTAGTGCTTTAGCTGAATGGTTGGCTCATCTAATTAGTCTAGTGTGATTAACAAAATCCATTTAAATGCTATACGATTATATGAGAGGTACGAGCACTTCGCCCGCGACTTCGTCCGCGTGATTTTCGTACTTTGCTTTTGTGATTTTTACTCCCAGTGTATACTTTTCGAAAATCTAAATCAATATTTAACAAAATTATTTCTATCTACTCGCAGTATCCCGTCTTGGGTGGTACCTACGTTCATAAAATAACCCCAATGAATATATTGGGATTCCTTGCTAACAACCCCAAAACTACTCTTAAGGGGTTGAATTTCGCAAGATCACTTAGTGAGAACCTATGTCTAAAGTAGAACTTCCTGTAAAATTTGATAACTCTAACTGTCAATACATCAATCCCGTTTTAACTATCACTTACGTCTTGAGACTCCTAGCACTTGTAGTAACAAAGTTTCATATAAACTATCAACCCAAAAACAACCCCTTGGGGGTCTAATTTCGGAAAATTCCGTCTTTAGTATCACTAACGTCCAAAAAAGAATCCATATGTAAAAAATTAAGTCTCACAACTATCAACCCCTTAGGGGTAGAGTTTCACAAATGTTTTACCTTGGTGAGCTTTTACGTCTTAAAAAGAACCGGCATGCAAGATTTGAGACGCCTAGCACTTGTAGTAACAAAGTTTCATACAAACTATCGACCCCAAAAACAAACCCCTCGGGGGTCGGATTTCGCAAAATCCCGTCATAGTAAGCATCTACGTTCTAAAAAGACACCCCATGCAAAATTTGGAATTCCTAGCACCTGTAGTAGCGAAGTTTCATACAAACTATCAACCCCAAAAACAACCCCTCAGGGGCCGAATTTCGCAAAATCCGTTCTTAGTGCTCACCTACGTGGTATAAGGAAGGCTTATGCCAAATTTCAAGTTTCTAGGCCCAGCGGTTTGGGCTGTGCGTTGTCAGATCAGTCAGTCAGTTTTGAATTTTATATATATAGATAGACTAGAAAATCTTGTTGCCTTTAAATTAAATTTGGCATGGCTAAAATCTACTATTAGTACCATTTTTATTTTGACTTCACGAAGAGTTATTTAGCAAATGTAATAAGGTGTTGCGCAGGCAGGCTAAAATAACACAGTCTTTGAGAAAATTTAGTTGATCGTGATCGTGGTTTTATCATTAACATTATTTTTGAAAGATTTTTGTTTCTTTGTTTTTATAATATATACTAAAATATGTGAATTGAAGAAGACACTTTTTCCTATTTTGGAAATCTACGCACTAATATTAAGATATTTGATTCTCAGCATTGATTTTCCTCCCCGATTACACAGCAAAGGGTTCGGATCAGTAATGAAGGGCGATTCTGTAAATAAATCAACAACAGTCCGGCGGCGACCGCATTAAAAGATAACATCTCAATTTGCGAAGTTTACGGAGACTGGAGAGCCTCGGGACTAATTAATTTAGGTTCTAAGAGTACTCTCTGTTCTAACTTTCTATTGAACACCAGAGGAATGAAGGAGATGGAAATATATTGAGTCTACTCAATATTCTTGAAATTTTAGTCTATTTTTTTGAGGGCAGCGCGATATTTCTTCTTCGTCCGTACTGTTTCGTCTTTTCAGCACGATGACGGGGGCCACCCTCTAGAGGGCCAAAGCCTGCCGGGGTCGCGGGACTCATTTCATTACCGTGACCCCGGAACATAAAGGGCTATTGAAAGTCACCGTTTTAGTCAGTACGAGTCTGACAGTCCCTTGCGCCCTGCCCGGGGTGGGAGGACTCATAAGATTTTACCACGTAAAAAAAAGTCTCTCAGTAGTCTAGAAAACCCTTTGTTGCCCTCACATCTTTACCACAACTAGCTCATACATAGGTAGTTCCTTTTAGTCACGAAGTGGTTTACCCCCTTGAAAGCGTAGATGCCAAGGGGAGAAACCTTGGATGTCTCCACCATATTGCTACACATAATGTCAAATAGCGCGTCAAGAAACTCTTTTACTTGTCAATTCATGTTTCGATCTTGCCGTAATTAAAGCTTTGACGAATGTTATACACGACTGAAGGGATATCTGATATGAATTCTAAAAAACATAAATTCTCCAACCAATCTACGGGAAAATAAATCAAACATATTGTCCATTCATTTGCCAAGAAGAATAAAAATATATTTTAAAAACGTTTATTGAACTGTACGGATTCTTTCCAGTGTCGGTACAAACAGTGAGTTGCAAAAACACAACTGAGCTTTTTACAACTTTACCAAACATAATTCTTACGCGAAAGTAAGTAAACTAATTATTTAACTACCCACTACCTCTGGCGTCATTGCTAGACTTGCGTACACTTGCAAACGTTCCTAATTCGCACGATACTGCTGACTTTGGCCACACCCATACACGTGATGGTCGCATTGATAATACTTGTGCACATACTGTGGCTAATCTGAGAACAAAAGTATTGAACTAGGCGATAAGTTACTGGTAATTTCAAACTGCAATTTTTTTGGATAGGCCAACTTAAACTTGACCTAAGAAGTATTCAATATACAATGAAGCTTAATCTTCGTGTATCTTTTTTCATGACTTGCCCCCCATCTGCATCATCCAGTCATGTGGTAGACCTGTGAAAAAGGCTGAATTCTTATTCTTATGTTGTGTATAAAGTTATATTAAATGAAATCGGAAAACCATAAAAGAAACCGAATCTTTGAGAAACTTTATTACATACTTTCCAAATAAATAACAAAAAAAATACGAGTAAGTATTTGGAATTAAACTGTGGGTAAATTTTTCAGTTCTTGTTTTATAGTAAAAACATACAGTATATTTCCCTAAATTATATATTCTACCTTATAATATATTAAAAAGCTTCTTACATTGTGTTGTTTATCTCAATAAAATAAAGAGGGCGCTTTATGCGAATAGGAGCACGTAGGCACGTGAAAGCCTTCATCTTTGAGGAGCCGCCAGAGATCGCTCCCATTGTGATACCGACTCGGAATCTGCATAATTTCCATTCATTAAAGGAACGAAATGATTAATAATAGGGATCTCTGGGTCTTGCTACTTTTGGTTAACCATGCAAATTGGAGGAGGTAGGACAACAGTTGAAACTGCGAATCCGAATTCCTGTTGAATTATCTTAAAAAAGTGAAAACATTACGGATCTAGAAAAGATTCTGATTTCTGACTTTATGGATCTAGAGAGATTTAGCCAAAACAAAAATTAAATCGAGAAAAAATATATCACATGTTGTAAAGAATGAACTTGAATGTTAAATTCTAAAAACAACTATCTTCAGCAGTCCAAGGCAGTCAGTGCTGTGCACTTGTTTGATACCATTGTCCAAGGAAACAACGAACCTTTTGTTTTGATGGCCTTCTTTATTACCAGTACCTGCGTGCTATTAGGAGGAAATCTTGTCTCTGAAAGTGCACATACATACAAATATACATAAACTCATGCTTTTTCCCAGTCTTAGCCGAAACTGCAAAAAGCAAGCTACCTTCCTTGCATACTCCTTTTCTTTAGTACACAGAGCGAGTGTATTCATAATCATTCAATTATGAATATTTGTCTAGAATCGTGGTCACCCCACTCCGAGACGTAACAATCGGCTGAGATTTTAGGCAAAATATTATCTTGCGAGTTCCTATTCCTATATTAGAAAATTAAACGAGTATTGAGGAGCTAACGGTTTGAATATTCAAAGGGAATAAATTAAGGGTAATATAGGCGCGGCGTCGTCAAACAAAAGAGGGAAAACAAATTGTTTTGCGTACATCATGATGGTGTTATTTTGTAAGAAGGAGCGGAAAGTGACGTTTTATACAGTTTGTGCTTACAATTTTCATTAAATGGGTGTTTTTGTAAATAATAAATTATGTTATATTTTTTGCTAGGTAGTAATTGAAACATGTTGATGTTTCTTGTGAGCATTTTTATGTCTAGACTACGGTCATACGTAAGGTTCGGCTTCCACTAGAACTGGATGCAGTTGAATTCCAGTAATATTTTACATGGAGTGACTGCCTAGAAGGCCTGCAAACGACCCACTATTATCCTATTGATACTGGGTACTCTTATTGAGACTTATGGGCAATGGTGAGACTTAGGGGCAACTGACTACGTGTAGCGATTGTCAAAGATCTACAAATGACAGCCGAGACCAAACTGTTTAACGTGCACGGAAGAAATCATTTAGATAAAATCAGCTGGACACTCATCGTCGATCGATATTTACCTACAAGTTCTTCAAATACGAGAAACATCATGAACCTTAATTGAAAACGGTTTAGTTAATAATATAATTATAAGGCATTAAAATGAAATGTGGGAATACAACTGACTGGCACTCGAACTTAATAATCTGTCTCAGAAACTATATTCGGTTGGATCTTTGTCTGTAACCAATCAACGAACGAATTTGCCTATCCGAGTTTTTAAGATGTCAAATCAAAAGCAGGCGTAAAAACAAAGGAATAGGATTCGGATTGAATATTAATTTCGGACATTAGTAGACAGATGATTTCATTCAATTGGCTGAAAAAAAAACAGCAAAAAGCCTGTACGGGGATCTTCCCATCACATATTTGTGTGTCCTACTAATAGTTGTTCAGGGTCTGGGTGTACGTTTATGGGTGATTCTATGTTTGTCAACCACACATCACACCACAAGCACACCATTAACGCACAACACAGGAAATAATCCTAGCCTGGAGCAACCTTTTAGAAAAAAAAAACATGGATAGACATTTAGAAATGACATATAACCGCTAGAAGTAGATAGATTTCTGTCTCTCCACATTAGGTGGCTAAAAGTTAAAGAACAGAGTGAGGTCTTTATTATTTTCCTCTACTACTAGTTCTCGTGGAATATGCGTGTCTTAATTTGGTTAAGACACGCATTTTCCACGAGAACAAAGTACCTTCTTAAACTTGACTGTGAAACTTCGTTTGCCTAAGTATGTCATCAGATATACGAAGCTCCTGAAAGTACCTACGTGACGTAAGGCATAGAGTAGAGTTTAATGAAGTAATAAATTCGTTTCAAGAGACCTAGGGATCTTACGGTTGGGGTACATCGTTTGTTAGGCACGGATTACGTTTTCATTGCGGGATTATTAATTTTACTAACAGTTTAAGTGTAAAAATAAATAATCAATCGCATTTTGAGGTGGTGTCTGACTCCAGCATCGTAATTACCCGTAGCTTGATGATTGTTACCGACATTTTCGGAATATTATCTTATGTAGCTCTTCCCCGCGGTTTTACCCACTGCTCAGCTCATATAAGTCGTAACGCCATGTAATATTCTTCGATAAGGACTATCCAATACAAAATATTATCGGTGAGCGCGTTCAACCAAACAAGCTGTTCAGCTTACAATATTGGCACAGACTGCATCTATAGTACCATACAAAAGATTTGTAAAACAATTGAGTGACGTTAGTTACAGGCGGTACGAAGTTTTGAGTACCCCATTTTTTTTTTTTTTTATCGTGGTATAATCATTAAATGAGACCTCCAACCCCGGGCAGGGCGGGAGGTACTGTCAGACTTGTACTGACTAAAATCCACGGTGTCCTTCAGTAGCCCTTTATGTTCCGGGGTCACGGTAATAGAAATAAGTCCCGCGACCCCGGCAGGCTTTGGCCCTCTGAGAGGGGGCCCCGTCATTTTGCTGACAGCTCTTTGAGGCGCGCGTGGAACACGACGCGCCGTCGACACGGGCATGGTCCATGGTCGGACAGCGAGTTGCCCTTTACTCGCTGTCCGCATGCCCGCGCCTACGGTGGCCGGAGATCGTCTTGCGACGTACGACGCCGTGGGCGTACACCACTGCTTTGAGTACCCTTAGCAAGAGTTTTCACTCTTTTACTTTACAGCATCTTTCCAGTATTTACAGCGTTTGTTGTATGAAAAAATGGAACAGCGTCTCTGGTGTGCGAAGAAGGAACTAATTTTTTCCTTGAAAATTGTCAATTTGAAATTGTCAAAGTTCCAGTTTACGTCTCAAATACTGAAAACTCGTGCTGAGAGTGCAGCTAGTCCTCAATAAATTATGAAGTAAGAAAAATTAAATAACTAGCTGGCTGCAGGCAGGCTGCCGCTGAAAGTGTCAAGCTCGTCCACAATAAGTCGATTTAATTTAGCTTAGATACCATTACCTTGATCTTAGACACTCTAAAATAAGTAAAATAAAATAACACGATTGATAATATTACCATAAATAACGAGTAAAAATATCCTTAATGGATCATAGGACCACATTCAATCAAAATTGAATCATTAATGAATTTCAGCATTTTCAAAAGGAAAAAAACATTTCTTTCAGATGTGCTCTGTGAGTTCTTTTACCTGTAAATCATTTTATAAAGGGGTAACCCTGTCTTATCACTCGATTTCTGTTCGTAAATACAAAAGACCGTTCATTGTCACCTTATATTTATTTATTCTCGAGTTTGGAAAATCATTAAATGAGCCGTCCTGCTTTGGGTGGATATGAAGGGCTGACAGACTCTTCCGATTCACCTACGTTCAGGACTTGACTGTCTAAAACTATGGTAGTAAACCGCGATCTCGGCTTTAAGACTATTCCGCGAACCTGGCACATTTATTTTTCTGACAAATATCGACGATCACATATACCTACTCATACTCACGCATTTTTCCTATGAGGCTAGGCATTAAGCCACGCCGGCGTCGCGGGACTTATTTCTATTACCGTGACCCCGGAACATAAAGGGCTACTGAAGGACACCGTGGATTTTAGTCAGTACAAGTCTGACAGTACCTCCCTCCCTGCCCGGGGTTGGAGGTCTCATTTGATGATTTTACCACGATAAAAAAAAAGGCATTAAGCCACAGAACGCCACCTGCTATGATCTTCCCATACTTCTTTCGCCTAGTCCACGTTCATACTGGGCACACAACTCTCCCTCATCTAAGTTACTTAAGTAATTCAAACGAGCACGCCGGTTGCGAGACCTGTGATCGAAATTTCGGTCCGCCCTTTAATTTACTAAGGTGAACAAAGGCTTCCGTTTATGTCGAATTATTTCACCGAGTGGAATAAAGCTTAGAAAACCAGTGCATCCAATTTACTTTGCTCTCTTCATTTTCAAATCCCCAGCCAAGAACGAACGTGAATCTTATTTAAAACCTGAATAAACAGTAAATAGTTTTTACTCTCGATTTCCTTATTCATATTTTTTCAGCAGTTTCGCAAGGCATACGTAAAAATATTTGAACAGTAAGGTAGCTCTTAATGACATTGGTATCAAGGTATTAGTGCCCAAACTCCAGTGGCAGCGATAACCGTTTAGATTTATTGCTCATTTATTGCCGTGATAACAGTGCAACCCCGCGCTAATCCGAAGCATGTGAACGTATTATTGTTATGTAATTATGATAACTTAGGTTTTATTTGCCCTGGCATGTGATACGGTAGCCGACCTACAGTGTCTTGTCTGAACTTGTGGGTGGGCTGCTATATTCTTACGCGTCTAGCGATAAAATAGATGTACTGTGTGACTTAATTGAAATGGATATTTCTTTTCAGGAAGTCAGAGTTAAAAATATTTCAAAGTTTTTTACATAACAATAGATGGTTTTATTCAAATCCATAATATCCTGTAAAAAAAACTAATTGGGGGAAAAAAAAACAAGTTTTAAACGGTTTTTCCTGTCCTATTTCATGAACAACAGTGGATATTTAAGAACCTATAAAACGATTTTATTTCTCATAGTATGTAGGTTTACTACAGTTACATTCATTCATAAAGTGAAACAATTCGCTAAATATAATAATAATAATAATAATAATAATATTTTATTAAAATAAACATTGGTAAAAATACAAATAAACCTATGAAAATAATGATAGTCCTAAATATGTTCGATGCCTGTACTAGGTACATTAAACCTGTATCACAGGCGTGTGTTCTAATTATATGGCTATGAGGACAAATTGGATCTCTTAACAATATTTAACCTATAATTGCATTATTATTATATTAGGACAAAAACTAAAACATAAATAATATTAAAGTAGCTACAAACTATGCCAATTACATATAAATTTCGCAGTGTCAACAGTCACTCAATTAACTTAAAATTGCAAACACTCCATAATAACATTATTGTGCAATGTGCATACACCAACAAATTCACTGAACGCACACAAGTTGAGTCAGAAAGAAACGAAACCGAATGTTTGTCTTTTCGGTATGATGCATTAGGTTCCTTCATAATCGATAGAATTTATAAATCTGATCTCTGCTATTTTCCGAGCTGGACATTCAGTGTCTCCCGTTTTGTGGTCACTTGGTTTTTTAAAACGTAAACAAGTTGCGCATTTAGGGAAGAAATCTAACTTAGATTTCTTCTCGCAGTCGGGCATTGTGTGACCTTCTTCACCACAGTGACCGCACGTAGAGTTCACCTCTTTACAATATTTTGCTGCATGGCCGTATTGTTGACATTTATAGCACCTCGTCACTAAAGTAAAATCCCTAACAGGACAGGACGACCAATTTATGAAAATTCGTAATTGAGACATTAGAATTTTACGTATTTTAGCTGGGACTTCAATGATATAATTGCAGGTCGCGGCGTCTCTCTTCCCAGATTTGTGACTTAATTTTGTCGCAGCTAAGAATAATTCCAAGTTCATCTCTGGTAACTTGTCTTCTACATTTTGTTCAAAAATGCACTTGAAGACCTCACTTTCGGTCAATGAAGACGGGACACCTACAACCACGATCCGGGGTTTGCGCTTGTTGGTTTCATCAGCGGTGAGTCCATATGTGGAAAGCTGAACTGCGTTCTTCAATTTATTAGCATCATCTTGAGTCTCGGTGCTGATTATTACGCCTCCATTTTTTGTTTTTCTGACCCCTCGTACGTGCAGCTTCATTTGATCGGGCCGTATGATCTTCTGAACCAGTTCTTTTGTTTCTTCACTTGATTTTAAGGTATCTTTGGGATAGATGGCAATGGCGCTTAAGTGATTGGGTCTTACGAAATCATTAGATCCTCTCTTCACCATGTCGGCAAAAGAAGCCTTTCCCGTAGAATTAGAGTTCTGTACCGTCAGCTTAAGGTCTGAAATATGTTCCGTCAGGTTCCGATGTTCTTTAAGAATCTTGATCTCTTGTTCGGCGTAAATGGCTTTTTGCTTAAGTGACTGATACAAAACCGCCATTTGTGATGTACCAGAGCCTATTTTACGACAGAGATTCGAGATCTTCATCTTCTGCTCCGTGTTAAGTTTGCCTTCCGTGGCAATACAACAAACTTCATTTAGGTGCTGCTCGATTGTTGACATCCATCTTTGAATCTCAGGTGTTGAAACAATGCACTCGGTCGTGCCTGATTTGGGAGCTGGGTTTTGCGTCTGCGGAGGCGAGGCAGAGGACTGCACAGCCCCCTTTGGACTGCAGGGGTTGCTATCCATATTCTTTTATTAAAATTTCACTATTTCGTGTCCATCATTCACTACACTACACATTATAAGCAAGATTGCATTTATGTATTACGCAAGTACTTAAGTAGGTCACAATAATGACTAAACTATTAATTAAATATTGTTAGCATTACGTTATTGTCACGTCTGTACGCTGCAAGTGCTCGCGAATCAATCCAAAATGTTCGACTTCTTGGGTTTGCTACGCCGTAGCAAATCTCGTAGCAAACATTTGTTTTGCTTGTAACACATTTTTTGTAACGCTCTTAATATTACAATCTTTTTTGATTTTTTTTTGCATTTTGCGTACTTAAAAAACCAAAACAAAGGCCAAGTGATCGCCCTCTTAATTTACTCACTCTTTTAAAATAACGGACATGATAAACTGTTCCAGTTCTCAATGAAGTGCTGTTAAATATCTTTTAATCGATTCTAATTAAACATGTTAAGCGATCAAAGATTAATCAACCAGTTTGGAATGTAATTACAAATCCATTTAATCCGAATATCTGCAGACAGTCATTAATCAATGTCATTTATCTGATGAAAGTGCACTTGTTAGTTTAAACGTGGATGCAATTATAATATATAATAAGTATTATTTTTCTAGCCTATTTTTAACCTATTTTGTTGGTGCGGTGGTCTCAGGCGATATCGTGTAGGACTAGGCTAGGGTGATGTTAATGTCATATTGAAAACAATGCCTTTTAGAAAGTAAGGTCTATTCTTAGTTACTAAAGAAGTAATCTCGAACTTCACGACTAGTAGTTACAATGTTATTCTTTTATTTGCCTACTGACTACAATTTGTTTACGACTTTATTTGATTTCAGTTGTACTTATACGAAAGAAATATGTTTACTTGTTTGGGTTTTTTTTTTACTAGGTTAATTGTTGCTTTCGTCTACGCAAAACACAACAAACAGACATCACAGTTGCTTTCAAAGACTGTACAAAATATTGTTCAAGGAACAGTATTCATTTTCCGTTAGTTCCCTTTTTTAGAAATGTTAGCAACAATCGTAATACTTGTTCATACCCATACCTACGTACAAGCGGAAGTAGCATGTGCACGTCTCGGTCAAGTTCACGCGGTGATGGCAGGCGCAGGATTATGGTCTTACGTCTAATCTGGAGGTAATCTTCACCCGCTGCAGCCGTATGTACTTACGTACTTGTGTGGCTCATACTTACGTCACGCTGTGGAGTTGATGTTTTACTGACAGTGACAGTATGTTTCTGAAACATTTCACAGTTTCACTTGTGAAATCGGGTAAGACTATGTGAAATCGGTTAGTTAAAAAAGAATGTAGACCAAAACATTTCTAATATTTAGGTATGTATTCGAAAAGCATGGATTGTGATGATATGCTAAAGTTCTATAGGTATACCGTAACGAAATTATATTAAATGTATCTTCTTTACACTAAATTATAAAGACGTAAAGTTTGTAAGTCTATTAGTTTAATTGTCCTGAGTCAGAAAATTTCGTGAGGCTTGAGTGAATTAGACTATACCTTTTTTCGAATTGCAAATGATTTGATTGACGGGTTGCTATGCTACGCTAGTTTATAATTAACAATTGTGTATTAATAAAACAATCCCCAAATTTTAAGTTAAGTGTTTTTAAGTTCATAAATCAAATCGTTTTGTTACAATTTCATGTGAACACATACCTAAACTTAAAAATTCAGACCATTTCAACTTAGACACTCATACACTGTTTAGCACTTGCTTTAATGATGAATCAGCTTAAAATGTTCCCACTACTAGGATAATAGGCATTCTCTCTGTGAAAAGGAATTGATAAGAACCAACCATTAACGTAGTCCAGGATGGAGAAAATCATATTTCCTTGATTTCCCCGTTCTAATGCTAATACTTCATATTATTTCCATAGATTTTATTACTAAATCCAGGGTATAAAACTTTTATTGTTTATTATAAGTTTACGTTATTTCCAAGAGTCACGTCTTGTTTGAATGCAGCATTGCGGCCGCTGATTTATAGAGGAGGGGAGAGGTCGGTTGTTTGAGCTCGAAGTAAAAATATTATAATTTGTTTTAACTTAAGTAATGTAGGGAACTGCTTATGCGGCCTTTACAGAGGTTTCAAACGTCTTTGACTACTCAAATTAAATAGTAATAAAATTTTTTTTTTTCGTAGAGCTCCTAAATATACAACGTAATAAATCTTACAGAACAATATATTTTACAAAGTCGTAAAATAGTTTTCATTATAAATTCTTCACTCTGAGTTCTCTGCTTATCATATATGTTTAAAAAATATCAAGTACTTGTACAACAAAAATAAAACAAATCTTGTTACTTAATATTAGAGTTCCAATCAACAGCATACTTAGCCAGGAATATTCATTATACCAAAATATTGGTATACTTTTTGAATGTCAATAAAATCTATTTATATGTAGAAATGTTAAAAGTTTAGACCTTAAATTCAAGTTTAATGCTAACCGTTTACTCGCAAAAGGGGATGTAAACACTATCAATTACATTTGTCAAGGGGAATGGAAACGGTATTATATTTTCGATCATATAGGCGATGTTCTTATGAATGCAAATCATGGATACACAGCATATGTTAACGAAGTTATAGCTCTGTCCTTCGGTTTCCCTCGTCGATTTGGGCTCAATGAAAAAGGGTTTGTCATCATTTTAATATGTCTGTCTGCAAATTTAGTACACTTGCTGAAAGTAAGCGTCGCTATGCCTGCTTGTATGATACTTATTATTATTAGCCTAGCTATTAAATTATCGTCAGGGTTGCTAGTTTAGTGCTCGCACTTATTCACCAGTTAATCCAGCTCAATGGTCTCTTGAAAAGTTTTATAATTCCACTTTTCCCACAAAGCTAGTGACGGGCAAATAGCAGTGGAACCTACTCCACATTATTATCGAGAAACCATGCAGCTGGATTGACAGGGTATGTTTTATTTTACATTATAGAAAGAGTAATCTTTATTTTATGAAGGCAACATACTAATTAAACCTAAAAAAGGAGATGTTACATTGTATGGAGCGATACAATAAGCAGTCAAATCGATAATATTTTCAACGACGATTAAATAGAATGAGATTCTCAATTTGACTTTTATCTTTTTTAAGAAAATCGATTATGAAGCTAGCAATACCTACATATTATGAAGTGCCACGCGTTCCAACATACGAGAATATTAGAGTAAAGTCATAACTTTATGGCTGTTGTTACTCATTTCATGTCATACACATGTAAGTGTTATTTAAGCTGTGTTTTTGATTACCGCTCGTTTTATCGCTGTTATAAATATAGGAGTCTATTTCTGGCGACACATCTGTGCCTCTCGATTAAGGACGTGTACAGACAATCGACATAACTGTCTGAAGTGAATGGTGGTACTAATTTGGGTAGCCACAAAATTATACGGTGGCGTTGTTTTATCATTAGTAAAACTAACAATTTGTTAAATCCTGTATTTTTTGCGTCGCGTTTTGTAAAGATTTTTGTAATATCAGCTGTCAGATCATCAAGGGTTCAGGTTTGCTGAAAAATGAAATACGACGGTCATCTGGCCATGTTCGACTCAGACATGTTTGATGTTGTTGTGCTGCTTGGTCAATTGTTATATTGTAGAAGTATATATAAAGCTAATACGAAATGGTTTAAGAGCTGTTTCAATTTCCTATGTTTATGTCGTACACAAGTTTACGTGTGATTCTTTACACCGTAGAAGTTGAAATCTATTAAAAAAGATATTAACATTGGTTACTATAAATTCTTACTTAATACATGTTAAACATTTCTTAAAAACTATAATTAATAAATAAAAAATAAATAAAGTTTTCCGCCGGTGTCGGCAGCAGGGTCTAAGCTACCGGTGGTTATCCATTCTTCCTTCTCACAATGCGAAGCGTATCAGTACTGCCTCATGAATCTGGGATCTGATCCAGCTGCCTAAGGACACTATCGTCGAGTGATGTTCGCCGAGGCTCTTGGCCAATAACCTTTTTATTAATTTGTTTGTCTTTTGTAAAATTATTTTAAATAAAGTAACTGCCTACTTATCCAAGTTGACTTTATCAATATCTGCCTATTAAACAAGATTAGATCGTATAAATATACTTATATAAATAACAAATCAGTTTCAAACTATCTGTACCTAATATCTTTACACTTAACTCTTGTCTAATACCATATCTAACTTTTCAATGCAAAGGTATGTGTCAGTTGAGATAATCAGAATACAGACAGATAATAGTTAAGATTTGTAATAGATAATGATGATGATGTGATCCGACCGATTACAAGTCGATTGCTTCAGCTCCGTTGTTGTTGTCGTTCGTGTGTTCGCATGTGGCTTCAATATTCGTTGTGAAGAATCTCGCACATTGAATAATTTGAAATATATCTATTGATCAAAGTTGGTTGGTCTCGCCTGTTTTTATAGATCGTTGAAAATAGAAGCTCGAACGTCTGGCAACCAATCTTACCAAGGTTTATCATATTAACCAGTTACTGGATTATGGAGGTTACATAGGCAGTCGGTCCGTATAAAATATGATATTCTGATATTCTGCATCCTGATAAAAAAAATTATGATGAAAGAAATGAGAACCTTTAATTGATGTAAAAGAAAAGGATATACAGAATAGAAAAGCTCTCTGTCATGTATGATACAAGTTTTAATTTCAATATTACCACCTATTGTTTCCTATGTGGTATGTTGGCCATTTTCAGATTTATAGATATGTATTTAGTGAAGGAGTCAACCTGTAAACCTTCAAGAAAACAATTCAATTAATAAATTAACATCGATACGTTAACAGATTTAAATAACTTACAATCAATATAATGTGACTTGATAAAGGTTTATAACCCTAAATTATCTAGTGTTCATGTTAATAACTAAACGAACAGGCACGTAATTAAAGATTTCTTGTATCTATAAATTCTCATAATTTTGGCAGATTTAAAAAGACGTAGAGGGATATAAATTAAATAATAACTTAAAAGGAAATTCATTTGTAGAAGAGAAAAATCATGTTTATTATGGACTTTGTCTAGCTTTATTATTTATTAACTACACAAATCACTTTATTCTAATAAAAAGGAGGAGTAATGAATCGCTGAAACAAAGTAATGGAAATGTTTTATAAATATTAAATGAATACGATTTTCTTAATTCTTTATGATAGATCATTTGTTTTTAGTTAAGTTGCTTTAAATGGAACATTCATCCGTCCGACGGTCTTTTGCCGTCGGCACAGAGGCGACGGCTCGGCTTGAAAGCCGTAGCGCCGCTCGTAGCGCGTAGCCGTCGCGTAGAGGCTGCGTAGCGGCCACTCCGCACCGCTGCCTGCTACAGTCGCACTCATTAACAATGCCAAACTAATTAACCACTCGAAAACACGTGAAAGTCGACGCGTGAAAACAGACTGAAACAGCATGCACCGTCGGCGTGCGGCGAGCGTACAGGAGCGAGCGCTACGGGAAGGTTGCCGCCATATTGGCGGAAGCTCCGCCCCCCGCGCTCTCGCTACTGCCCATTGGACCAGTGCTGTATTAAAGGCGGAGCCGTCACTGGCTAAATGTTGCCAGCTTTTTGAATAAATAATTTCAGTAATTTAAGTAATGAAGGCAATTATGGCGTTGTTTAGCTAAGTTTGCGCGGCGGCGAGTGGGAACTTTATATTTATACCGCTCTCTTTATGTACGCCGACGCGCGGTTAATGCGCCCGATCTGTTTACGTTGCGAACCGGAGCGAGCAGCGATTTATTGGGCCCGACTCCGGTGCACGCCACGCGATTTAAACTGCAATTATTTTACGCTATAAGGAAAACATATTGCACCCATTTAAATGAGTTTTTACAACAAAATTTATTAAAGCAGATGATGTCGTCTGATTTACTTGCCCCTAGTACGGGATAGACGAATTGTATTATTAATGGAATATTAAATAATAGTAGTAAGTCAGCATAGGTAGGTATGTGTACAGATACTAAATAACTAAATAACTAACATATCTAGCTAAAACTCTCACCCAGAATAATGGAAGAATTTTTAGGCGCTATAAATTTGAATGTGGTGGCGTCACAGTAGTCCGTCAAAGATCCAGTGTCCACACTTCACGGCAGAAGTAAACAGTGACGTCACGAAGCGTCATCGAGGCGATAAAAAGTCGATTTTATTCGCACAAGTTCGGCCAGCTGACTGCGTCCCCCGCCCCGCTGCCCGCCGCAGCACGCACTGAATTTTCAGTGTGGCGAGATTTCAGGGTGACAGAGAGAGTAATTGGGGGAAGCGGTGCGAGGGAAAGAGACGTCGGTATGAGCGCGCGCGGTTGTTGGACCGGCGCGGTGGGCGGGCGTGCTCCGGATGATGTATAGAGTGGTGGAGTTAGGTTCAAATTGGTCCGGGAAGTGGCCGAGATTAGAGCCAGCGCGGGCCGCAACGCGCCGCGTACGTAAGCCCACTTAAGACTGTTTTTAATACTAGTATTTTTTACGCGATCCCGACAGGATTTAGCGGATAAGCGACGTCGCCGCGATCGTGCGCTTTGATTTATCGGTATCGGATTCGTATTTGGTTTGTTCTCTGGTGTTTACGTTAGTGGGTGACGGCCGGCGCGTGGACGCGTAATCCCGCGGCTTGTACCAGATTATGACGGATATCATCGGATTTCGTGTACACAAACTGTGAAAACCAGCGGTTCGAGGAATCATCGAACTCACCAGCTTCACCTGTCCGCGACTAACTGACATTTTAACTGTGAGTATTATGTCCACTGTCACATGTTCCATTTGTTTGGCTTTGTTAATGACAGGTGTGTTGTAAAGTTCCTGTCTGAAAATATATTCTGGTGGTCAGCACTGTTTCTAAACCTTCAGTGAATTATAAACAGAATAAAAATTAAAAACAAAACTGTTGTGCAGTGTACTCCTTGCTGGCAAGTAGAGCTGAGTGTGGCGTGTTACTAAGATTCTTATAAGACAGCCGCGTATATTTAAGTGACCATGTAATCCCACTTAATTAGCTATTATTATGTGTGTAGTAGAAAGTATATCTATGACAAACAGGTTACCTAGCTGCTTGCTTAGTAAAGCTGATGCTTACTTTTGTTTAACCAGGTAGAGGTGATAATATTTGCACTGGGAATATTATATTAACTATTAAATTACTTTACTTAGGTACTTTGCTTTGAAATACCTCAGAAAAGTCAGTTATGTTGCCTTGAAGAGTTGTAACTTGACTCCAGAATTTACTATCAGATCTGTTAATGTCTTATGTCAATCTTTGTTTTTCTTTATTCATAAATAATATTATTGTAGATGAAATTGGCATTGTAATGTTATATTTAATAAATTATTAATATAATTTATTTTTGACAACGGCTTTATATATAATGCTCTAGTTTAGATTAAATATAAATAAACTGATGTAAAATTTTAAGAAAACAACATGAGAAGATTATTATTTCATTGTCAAATAATATAAATAATTGTACCTATTAAGTAATTACTAAAGCTGCAAAAGTAAGTAGGTACGCTCCTTTATAGGGAAAATTTATTTTAAAGGACTCCTGAAAAATGTCTTAAACATATGTAAATCAGAATCACGCATTGCTAGAAACTATTCTGAATAAAATAAATATACTCTACAAAATTATTTATTTTTTAATAAATTTGTGTCTTGTGCTGGATACTTATAAAAAACAAACAATACATAAACTCACGCCTTGTTCCCATGGATACTAATTAAATATATATTTTATTTTTAACAACAGCAAAGAACAGTGGGTAACATAATAGTTTTTTTTTAATTTTAATTTACTCTTTTTAAAATAGTCTAAATCTGCACACTGGTAATACACCTCTTTTACAGGCGTCACTATTTTATATCTAAAGAGATATAAAATAATGGCGCCTGTAAATTGTCTAAAGATAAAAAGGATACAATTAATCTTACTTCCTAATGCAATATCATTGAGAATAATACAATGAAATTGATTTTAAATATCTTTGCCATGTTCAACAAGAAGGTTTCAGTACAAATTAAAATAAAACAATGCATGTTCAATGATTTAAAAATATATTTATATTTTGTTCAGAGAAGTCATTAAAAATGCTTTAATAATATCGATTAAATAAAATAAGAACGAGTAATAATAATGATTATTTTTTAACCTCTTTTGAAAATGAATGTGCACCAAGAAATAATCTTTATGTTTGCTGAGGTCCATTGCCTTTCCTAAAATTTTTACATGGCCATATTTTGATTATATGCACACACCTTAATTTGTTCCTTTTTATTCATGATTATAAGACCAACTTAGCTCACTAGAGCTTCGTTTATTATGTACTTACCATTTTGTTTTCTTATGTAAGAGTACTAACATAGAATAAACATAAGAAAATTCGGATGTTAATCTGGTATAGAACTTAGTGAAATCTTACGACCATTCAGACAAAGATCCAAGAACACACGTAAAGGCATTCTTTCCGTCTGAGGTAGTAGGGCCGTCAAAAAAGCCGAGAAGCGCTATTCTATATATAGTTTTTCCTTAATTATAAGAATTAGGGAATACGTTTCAGTTTACTGCTCCGCCGCATCTTAAAAATACTTATAGATACAGACAAACATACTCAATAGGTACACTATTCATTGGATCAAATACAGTATTATTAATAATAAATCAATACAATAAAGTATACATTGGACAACAGTGTTTAACACAAATCATATTACATTATACATTGATAATTAATGTACAACCGAGTTTTTCACGTAGATGATGTAGTCTTTCACTCACAAGAAACCTCGAAGTTCACAGTAAAATTAACAACGTAAGCTATAAATAAGTAATAATGTCTTATTTATAGAATAATACGTAAGATTGCCTGGCAAGAGTGCACATAATGTCTATAAGATCATGAAAATCTGTACATGCCTGAGAAGTTCAGAATTGCTTGCTAACTTATAACTTTGTTCCGTTTTGCCAACAAACGCTCATAACTTTGCTTCGTTCTCACGTTAGAGTGGAGTCTTTGCCTTCCATTTAAAATAATTGCAACGAAGGAAACTAGGTAAAAAAAGAAGTTGGTTTGTTTAATTTGTTTATTCCAATTCACATATTTTTGTAAAAGAAAAATACCTTAGCTCTATGTATAAACTTTGCGGTCTAAGTGCTCAATAATAGGCCTAGAATAAACATTATTGACAAGACAGTTTAAAAAAAAAATTGTTCCAATTGTACCTATCTACTGGATATTTTGAAATATTTGTCAAACAGACAACAAAATAGTAATGACTTAGGATTAAAAGTCATGATTAGGATATCATTGTTGTAACAACTGAAGTTCTAATTATAAAACATGGAATGTATTTTAGTAAGTAAGTATTTTTACCGGATGTCATACGCCGATAAACAATGTGATACGGATTTTAGAAAAAAAAAAAAAAGATAATGACTAATTAATTACGTATAGAACCCGTCTTAATAATTGCGAATGAGGTGTAAAATTTTTCCGACGCTCGAAGTATCTACTTAGCAGTTTCGATAAATATTATCAAAATTGATCAAACTGAAACACTCTTTTAGAAAAAAAAGTATTTTGATGATGAGTGATGTTAGAAATCAATAAAGATTTTCTGGGGGCACGGCAGTGCCCCCCGCCAAGACGAGCCATTGGCAACAGTTTACATGAAATGTTTTTGGTGGGATTCTTCTTTCTGCTATCACTGAAACATTGGATAGACCCAACAACAGTTGGATTCATCCTGCTTCATAAATTAGTGGATCGAATTTAGGATCGTTTTACAAACAGACATATACCTACTTAATTTAAAAAAAAAGTCAGGAAATTAAAACCAACACAGTTTTATTGAGACAAATATATATCATTACTGTAAATTACGACTGAAAGTAACACTTAGTGTATCTAAATGCTTGGTAACTAAGGTTTACTTTAACATGCAAAAGTATTTTTGTTGCCATGACTGTTCTTTATAGACTTTATAGACTAGAGTTGAGACTGCCACAAAAGTATAACCAAGTATAACTGACTTACTAACCTTTTATAGCAATAAACCAGCATGTTAATACCTACCTAAGTTTTACTCATTTTTATTTACATTCAATCACAATTTATGCCTAAAATATTTTGCACTTAGACCTCAATTTATTTACCTATTGAAGACAAGTAGGTAAAACATTTTTTCATAAATTCATTCGGGACTTTAAAATTAAGGTTCAATTCATGTCATCAATCTGTTTTATTTTTCCTACAATCAAAACCATAAGCACAGAGCACCAGAAATAGCCGTAACATCAAAATGTTAGGTGTTGGCGCGCCACGCTCCCATATCAGCAGAATGATAATTTTATCTGTGTGTTAAATTGATAACAACTAGATAAATTGACGTGACGTCGGTTCATACCTTCTGCACTCGTGGATACGCCCAAAATAAATCAGAAATATTTTGTGAAAATACACAGTTTTGCAACAAATGAGATAAGTAAAATTAAAGTACTTAATGTCAGAAATGTAAGTTATGAAATTAATACGAAAATAACATGGTAACTTATATTTAAATTAGGTTTCTGTAAGAAGTTTATATGAAGCAACCATAGAGTGAATAAATAATACATAATTTTTTTAATCAATCACTGCTTTATAGAACACTATCCTTTCTTAAGCCAACACTTATGAATCACTAATCTATCTCCTAACTATACAGTCTAGTTAAGAAAGAGAGGAAATGCTTTAAAATTGATATATGCTAGAAAGAGAGGCAGCATACCAACATATATATTACTATCTTATTTATCAATGAAATATTTATAATGTCAAATTGCGAACACACACCCGAATTTACATTAACGCAGTATGAAAAGTGAAATTTGATTGATTGCAGTGAATATTCGGTGTTGAAAACTGGCAAACTTTAGTGTGATTGTTTATTAGAATGCAATACTTACCTAAATATGTGAAATGTTAAGTTATTCTTTCTCTCTCTCTATGAAGGAAGTTTTCTTTGGTAAGTGAAAAGGCGTGTTTACACTTAATTCTAACCTCTCAGATTATTTTTTATTTCTTGCCAAAAAAACTTATTACTACAAAGTGTACACACTCTTAGGAAGTTTTGTTGTTCACTTAAGGCGCTCCCTCACCGGGAGCATTAGCATGTAATGTAACATTATCGACTCGACTTTGGGCATTACATTACAATACTAGGTAGTATTGATCAGGGAGGTCCCTGATTGACGAGCATTCGCGTATATTTGTATAGACAAGGAAAAGACCACCGCGCATCGTGTTCCACGCGCTCGTAAACGGAACTCAGGACGAGACCATAGTGCCATGACGCGGGTGAAACCGCGGGCAGAAGCTAGTTTAGTATAGATTTGATACAAGGCATTATGATGCTCGATTGTCTTCCCTCACTGATGAAATGTTCGAATCTGTAACGTTACAATGCTCGCTGTGAGGGATCGCCTTTATAGGAACAACATTCCTGTCATTTCTCATTGACAATATCATTGGAAGTTGCGACAGGCTTGGCCTTTTAATAAGCTAAAATGTTTAACGAATGTTAAAACCTAGGTTTTATCATTCAAATATAACTTTGATATCATCTCATAACCCCATATAGACAACGCAAGAACTTGCAAGCAGGTTTGGCCACATTGAGCTAATTATTTGATCAACTGAATTCAAACAACTCTTCAAATCGATCAACTTATCAAAACTTGACAAAGTAACAACAAAGTAATTCCAAACTTTCTGAAATGTAACAATTTTACATTTTAAAAAACATTGTCACATGTATTTAAACAAAACAATCTAAAAATACTCACACATATAAAAGTAGATAAACAAATCGAACGGTTTCTCACGTCGAGATGGTATCGGCTCATTGACAATACCAAAACATCATGTTATCCTATGTTATCACACAAATACATTCAAATATTTACCTGAGTGCTATCACCCATGTTACATGTGTTTTACATGCATTATTATTAGGATTTACTTAGAAGAGATGTATTTTAGTAACCACTGATATGGAATAGGCTTAACTGAAAATAGATATTTTATTATAAATAGCGTGGTTTTTTTTCTGATAATACATATGTGTTTTGAAGCGGCAATAAAATCCTTTGCATAGGTCTCTATTCAGTGATTTAAATGTTCAGAAATAGCTAACATGTTTTTTTTTACAAATAAATTAGTAGTTACTATGTACTCACAGGCTTGAGCAAATCTACTTTTTTTTTAAATGTTTTTACAGTTCGACGTATACAAAGAGGTTGCATTCAACCTCCAGTTACAACCTAACAGTTTACACATTATATCACTGGCCAAAGGTGGTCAAAAAAACAAAGATGCCATTTAAGTTTTTTCTTTGAATTTCTTTTTTTAATTATCAAATGGCTGCCATTGACAGGTTTTGGCGAAAACTGACCAGTATTATACGGAATAAATTGAATGCAAACCTCTTTTATAAAACTCATTCATATTTTTGCTTATATAGACAAGGCGGCCCAGAAGACATCCGTATGCAAAATATGAAGACCGAGTTTTGAGTTTTGTAATATATTTTTAGGATTGTCAAGATGTATATTTTTGATGTTGCCAGCAATTATGGTGGTCCAAAAAAAAATCTGCACTGTGGTCTCAGATCAGTAAAACGTTGATATTTGTGGGTTTCGATCTGAATAAATTTCATATGATATGGTATTACATACTGATAATACTTTATTATGACAAGACCTTGATAAAATGATTGAAAAATATAGTAGAAAAACATATGAATACATAATTATCTGTATATTTAAAAGAACAGGACATGGTCTTAAGGCTCGCTTACAGCCGAAATCGCTAATCATAGAACCTTGGATTTTGGACAATAGTTGCAGTCTATCATTACGGGGGCAAAAAGACGGGATTTTGTGAAAATCGTCCTCTGAAGGTGTGAAAAGGGATGAAAACTACTGTATGAAAAATCCTATTCCTTGGGTTTATACATTTGAAACTAGTCATGAATATGAAACACAAGTAAATAAAAAAAGATTAGCAATATTAGTTTTTTAAAACTACGGTCCATTAGTGATCTGGTCGATGTTAAAGTTTGTATGGAAAAATCATAACCCGTGATCCGATTACTTTGAAAATCAGTATTTATATACGAAAACAGAAATTAACAAACACGTATTTTTGGATTTTTCGA
The DNA here is from genome assembly GCA_028554685.1 of Agrotis ipsilon. NCBI lineage: Eukaryota > Metazoa > Arthropoda > Insecta > Lepidoptera > Noctuidae > Agrotis > Agrotis ipsilon. The sequence continues at coordinate 12,779,061 of CM052965.1, forward strand.
AAATCACGCCCAAAGTTAGTGAAAAGGTGTATTCAAGTTTAAAGAAATTCAGGTTAGGTATAACCTGAATTTTGGATGGTAGTTGCAATTTATCATGTAGGTGAACACTAAGAAAGGATTTTACCTTTAAAGGGATGGCAATGGGCATTATTAGTTTTTTTAAACTACCCTCGAATGATACTCTAGACGACGTTAAAGTTTGTATGGGAAAATCATAACGTGCTAACCGATGAATTTGAAACCCGGTATATGGAAATTAGATCAAAAATCATAAAACACGTGTTTTTGGGTTTTACAAAAATCGCCCCCTAATGTGGTGAAAAGGGGTGATTAAGTTTTAAGGAAAGGATTTTACTACGTGTAGTGCGGTAGTGTTTTACAAATTTCTGGACCACTCCAGACACTGGCAACATGCATTTTTAAATAGTCCTAGAACCCATTTGCATACTTCATAAAACAGATTGCGGTCCTCATATTTTGCAAACAAAATTCCTTCTGCGGCCTGCACTAATACATATTTTGAATGAAAGTTTTGCCAGTAGAGTATTTTTTTAAAATGGTCTGAAGTGGAAACATTCGATGAATTATAACTTAAATATTTAAGTTCGAATGGAAATACAAACAATTGATTTAATGGTTCTAAAGTAAGCGTTAAGAATGCGCCAGTTTTGCAATTTGTCATATCATAAAAGACTAATAAGTAGGTATGTTATGGGTTATTCTCGCTGAAATCTTCAAGGATAGCAAGGTGGTTAAAATTGATCATCTGATAAGAAAAAGGTTTTGTGTCACTTAATTCTGGAATTTAACTAAAAATACTAACAAGAAGGTTATTGAAAAGTAAAGAGAGGGTTTTTTAACTATTCAGTCAGAACGGTTAAACTTTAAGGTTGGAAAATCATCGAGTCCTCGAATTTTCAGGCTGATTAAGTTCCCACCTGTTCCTTCAGTTGCCCTTTGCGTCTCTGTGCAGCCGTGATTCTCTGTCCAGGGGCCTTACCACGAGCTCTTAATGCGATCCAGTTCAGGCTGTTGGAAAGGGACAGAGCTATAAAAATCGTCTAGCGATATCTCTTTCCCACAGCCTAAAGACTCCCGCTTTAAGAGTTCACCAGACAGTATCGTAGTGTCACATGTAGTTACCTATTTTACACTCATATGGAATTTGAGAGTTTGCCGCATTTTTGGAGCACACGACTAAGTTCTGTCAGTCATCTGTTTATTTTTAAATTAAAAGTTCTAGATTTTAATCATCATTCAACAAACGCATTTTTTTATTCTAGTCAATTTCATAAACATAAAAGTTATCAAGCTGAATATTTTCTTTTTTTATGTTTTGTACAAGTCACGACGAGTCGGTTCCAAAAACTTGTACTTAGTAGATTTTTTTTTCTTTCAGTGGTTAGGTCGAGAATTCTCAAAATATGATAAAATCATGAATAACTCGAAAAACATGATTAGTCGCCAACGTACCGCCCGGAGGTCGTATTTTTTTCGTTCGCCCTGTTCCGGCTAATCTGTACAGTAAGTACAGACACCAGCACATCTACCTACCCGAATCTGTCAAACATTGCCAGTGGAACGTGAACATCCTTGTTCACCGCATGCAATTCATGTTTATCAAGAGCGTATGTACTTCTAAAAATCTCATTGAACGGCCAAAAGATCTATAACAAATCAAATCAAATCGTTTATTTTAACTAAGCCAAATATAGGCACTATAGAATTGTTACTAAAAATAGTTATGGTATAACGTTCTGGCGTTTATGTTGGTAACATAAGTTGGTTGGTAACAGTTTGACTTGGACACCGCACACAAAAAGGTTGCATTTCACTTCTTTTGAACAATAATTAAAAACACTGGACATCAGTCGTGAAAAAATTCAAGAAGCCATTAAAGTTTTTTTTTATTGATTTCGTTTTTTTTTTAAATAAATGGCTTTTGTTAGGAGTTTTTAATGATAACCGGTTAGTATGTTTAAGAATTAATTGAATGCAAACTTTTTAGTTCGTAACTACTACTTTCACATAATAAATAAATATTTTTCTCTCTTAAGCTGGTCCGTTATTTCTTGATTAAAATCTTTTCGTATTCTATAACTAAATCAAATGTGAAAAAATTGTCTTTTCGTTTCAGGCTGTCCGTTTTTTCTAACTAGTACTATTTAAGCAATCAATTTGAAAATACTTATCTGATTAAAAAAAAAACAAAGAAATATGCCGAGATTAGCTCTGTCAATGATGAGTAAAAACAGTCAAGATAAGTCTTGTAACCTCTTGTAATGAACGATATAGAAGTCAAACTATCTGTCCGATCTGTATCTGCTTGTAATTCTGATATGATTTGATTTTCTTCTCAACGTTTGTATTGTCGGCACATTTTAAAATTTCAACTGTCTGATAAGACTGACTATGATTGTTATAAGTGGTATGATGTTGAAATTTTTGACCATACTGCAGATGCAAAACACTTGTACATGTCGCTCAACGATAATGAAAAAGCATAAAATAATTAATGTACAAACAAAAGCAAAAAAAAAAGAAAAAATAATTCTTACTTGTACTGAAACATTATATTATCAAAAAAAACTTCTATAAAGGAATTTAAATAAAACTGAATTTGTCCACACTCGCACACTAAAATGACTATGTTGATACTCTTTAACAGATTTTCTGATATTAACACACTAAACATGAACTTCAAATTCCTCAATCCGGCAATCAAACACTCAACATATCAACTTGAAGGCATTTACGACCGTTCTAAAGTACAGCCACAGAGAGAAAAGTTCACGGACATCCGACCTTCTAGCACTGAGTACATCAAACCGTACCGACTTCCAAGTAAAATTCGAACCAAATGGCGTTTTAATAGAGCGAAGCACTTTCACCAACTTAAATCTTTGGGCTTAAAAAAGGCTTTACATCGGTTTAAAGGGATGAGAGTGGCTCAAGCGGCTCGATTGCTGCCTTTAGCTTTGGCCAATTACTCACCGCCTAGTCAAGATTACAATCGCGTTATGTGAGCGACGATTACTCGGCCTGTCATATTTACTTTGGTTTGTTTTCAAGATATTTTTAGATTTTTTCAGAAATAAACTTGCTTTGTGAAAACTTCGATGTCTGGTTTAGTTTTGCCGTTTTGTTGTTTCATTTCTTAACATTCATCACTTTTGAAACAAATGTCAATGAAATTGAAACATTTTACTATTTTGAAACTACAAAAGAGTATGAATACTTATTATGATCAACCTCTTTGAATTTAAGAAAAGAAATAGCCTTCATAAAAAAAAAAAACAATAAAACACCAAAATTTCGAATTGGTTGACAAATTAAAAAAAAAATACAAGATTGTTCAAAGCAGTCATTTGTTCCAAATATCATATTTTAAACTTTTCCATTTTCTTTTTGGTTAAATCAACTTTTTAGTAATTAAGCATAATCATGCAAGTATTATAGTAAGACAGTAAAATGAAAAAGGTACGAATTCAAATTATTAAAAAGCCACAGCTGACATTACAGTCTGGTGGGAATATTGCAAAAAAAAACGTTCGCATTGGCGCTTCGACACAACTCTTTGCTCTTATTTCTGAATATTGAATTCCCGTCGGCCGCAGATAGGCACTACCGCGTAAAAAGGCAATTAAAGCTATAAATCATTTGTGTATGCCGTTTTTTCCTACTTTTACCTTTCCTAGCCATAACGGCTGGTTTTATGTGCTCACTGAAACACCAATGCCCGGCCACTGACAACGCTATTTGAAATATGAAAGTTGTAAAGTGATATATCTCCATCAGGCCGTTTTTTATGGCGCTTATTTTTTTTTACTGCTCAAACAACGTCGTGTGGCGCTCTAAATCAAGCTGATATTTTTACTAAAAATGATTTATTCGTGTTTTAGGAACTTTTGTTCGACCAGGAAGTTTCTAGTTGTTGTGAGCTTGTTTGTGTAGTTAACTTCACACAAATAAATGGCGCTAATAAATTGGTGGGTGTTTGGTAACTTTGTTGTAGTTTATCGTTTGGTTTTCGTTTAAGTTTTGATAGTTAGATATTCCTTCCTTTTCCAAAGTCTAGTTTTACTTTCAAAAATTTCTGAACACTGATTAGTAAAGGTAACACGCATAACATTACACATTTTGTACACAATTGTCTACACTTATCATCTTATCTTCATTTTACTATCTGGGTAATAGTAGCCATAAACAATCATATTACAATTTTATTACTGCAATGTACTTACGTAGTTAATTTATCAAAGAACACAGCATTCTTTTTCTGGCTTTGTCTGGCCCTTTGGGAAGTACAGACGGGATGTTTTAGTGATACAGTTAATATTCTTAGTTCAAATAAAGATGTTTTTTTGTTAAAATCGTGGTTTGTCAACTCAAGTTTTTTTCAAGAGGATAGGCGTAGCATTTTCTTATTAGCCCAAATTCCAATGACATATTTATGAAACATAGATAATTTCAGTTTGGACAAAGGAAAACGTTCGTCGTTTTTGCCTATGCCTATGCTATAGAAAAAAACGTGTGTATACAAGCAATAACTATACACCCATTTCTAATGTTCAAGTTTCCAAAACAGCATTAATAACTATTTAAATCTTGTTTCAGTGGTCACAAACATGTGGAATTGCGCGTGATCGCTTCCACGGCCACCTGCGCACGCGCATTTTTCCACCACCGTCAGAACAAGCATCATCATTCACCTCAGGGTGTACAAGGAGGCGCTAGCGGCCGGGATGGAGCCGCTAAGCGAGAACGGGCTCTGTCTATCCGAGCTGGAGCTCCACGGAGGCGGCCACTTGCACGAGTCTGTGGCCGCTTCCGTGGGCTCGGCTATCAGCAGCCTTATGGCCCCTCTACATCATGAGCCACAGCATACGCCCCTGCATCATGCGCCACCACTACACCATGAACCACTGGAGAAGCTCAAACGTGAGTTATCTTATGTTTTTTTTTAAATAATGTTTTAAATTGTGATACTTGTATCTTTTGAAGAAGTATTGGTGGAGCGTTTGTTACGAGTATGACATTTGAAAAAAAAATGTTGATAAAATGACTAACTTTATTTTTAAGCTCCTTGTACCCCTAATAGGGGAACAAATAATGTTAGTTGGTGTATATCTGCTGTGTCCAAATACGATATTAGGTTTGCAGAATATCTAATCTGTCTTACCTATATTTGGTCTACCCACATCGTTGTTCCGCCAGACTATTCACTGAGCACATTATGAAGTGTTCCTCTTCCTAGACATATCAAGATGTGGCTAATTCATTGAACGATCGACCTATGACGTAAAAGGCTACGCCAAGTGGCTACGCCGTAGCACCTTACAGCAAAAACAATAAAATTCCTATTTGTAAAATATTTTATAAATTGCTTTCTTCCAATCACATCTATACTTTTCCGTATAGAAGAGAACCAACGAAGATCTCTTATATTGGCGAATAAATCTCGTTTTAAACTCCATCCGGCCAGTAAATAAAATAAAGGGGAGTTCTCGCGTTTCATTTCGCGACGCGTGCTCGCATACGATCGAGTCATTCGCCGCGTTTTATTTTTATGAAGATATGTAGCTTCTCCTGTCATCAGATACGAACCTATAAAAGATTTGGTGAAGTAAATGAATGCACATTTTTGCCTTTATTTCCAAAATAGGCGTCTCTTTGAAATTATGCTACATTTAAATTTTTGGATTATCAGTTTTTGCATTATAAATTACGGTAAATTTTGCAGTTGACAGTCCTACCTCAATCTGTCAAATTGCTTTAATAGATTTTCAATCTTATCACAATAATGGATGGTTAAATTTCAATTTGAAAAATTTAAAGATAAGGGTTTGACCGGCGTCTGTACATTATTATTGCGCTTTATAGACAAAATTTTGAGCAAATTTTTCTCTCAAAGATTTAATGACCTATTGTCATTTTTATAGGTAGGAAAATATTGGGTTTTGCGAACAATTCTAATGTTAGAAAAGTGTAATTAATGAGAAAGTTAGTTTTTGTGTTTGTTTGTAACCTTTTCATGCCTAAAATACTGAACCGATCGTCCAGAAATTTAACTTTAATTTGTAATTTTAATTTAAAAAAAAAACTATTTCTTTAATGTGTAACATTCCCGAGGAAAATAAAATAACATTCATAATTATGATAAATAGATGACGCATCATATGCGCACATGTACGATCCGAATTCATTTTTAAATTTCAAATTAATACGAGCAAGCAAAAGCTAGTAATAAATATAACAAAACACTATAATTTGGCTCTTCTTCAGCAATAAAAATTACATGAATTTTGTCATCAATACTCGACAAAGGACCTCAACGCACGTGGTACAGTCGCCGATGACTTTATTTATGGAGTGACGGCGAATAAAAAGCGGTGATCGTCACAGGCGATCGGGCAGGAGGACCGTGACGCGATGTGGGCGCACTTTGTATACAAAATTAGGGATTATTCACCTCCCGCCCGCGTGACACGCAATTCGCCTCTTTTGTCTACGTCAGTACCTACGTGTCACGCTACACATCTCGATGCGTATTTTTTTTGTAATGTTGCCGTATGTTTTGAAGAATAATCATTTGAATTTCCCTTTTTTATTAACAAATAAAAGAATAATAGGGCCCATTATTGTGAACTTGTCCGGTAGGAAGCATTGCTGAATACATTCGTAAAAAAAACTTATGTTTATCGTAAATAAAAAAAAATAGATTCTTGAGCTTGAAATTCGGTGGTAATAAATTGTAAACTACGAGTATTTTTTAAATTTTACACCAGTATTTTGCAATTTACCGTAATCCAATTATGAGTACCTGTTTCATATAATATGAAGACATTACAAGAAAACAATTTGTATAATACAATCACAAGCAAATCAACACGCGCTGGGGTGCCAGGGCTAATCGGATAGTTTTTACAAACACATCAGTATCGGATTACGCGTCCCCTATATGTTTAGTTACGCAATTAGTCATGCCGCGAGGGACCCAGAGTTTTAAAACTGCGAGGAAGATGTATGCATTTTGAAAGTAAAGAGGATATCTGTTTTGAAGATATACTTTTAGTGAAACAATTGTTATTACATTGGTATCACTAGAAACAGTTGTTAGTATCCGTACGTTGTTGATTCTATAAGAGTGGGTTTCCAGAAAACTAATGACCCAAAGACGAGAGAGTTGGTTAAACATGAAAGTGAATATGATGTCATCTTATATTTTTTTTAATACTGGCTCTTTCTGACTACATCGCAATAACGTAATCAACAACAATAACATTTCTGCATTTTGCACGTGAGCCCGAGAGAAGCGCAACGATTTGCAATCCATCACCGTCGACCAAAAAGAGCAGCAGAGGCAATCATTTAAAGTCAATTTGAATGAATCGGGCATCATCCCTCTCTTTCACGACACAACGTTTTTAATAAAACAAAACGCTTTGTCTCACTTGCTCACAAAAAACAACCCTCCGTAGTCGGTGGAGCATTATATTGCGATGATTAGGCTTGCACTTGCCGCTTTTGCCATTGAATTTAAATGGGGGATTAAAATGCTACTGTGTACATTATATTATTAAAGCTCTATTGTGCGTTACTTCATTAGGCGATTGCTGTCGTCATTTTCTCTTTATTTGCTTTATCAATTTTAACATTATTCAATTTTGTCGGTATTGTGTACCCTCAGTCTTATATCTCGGGCATGTGCAAACACCTGTCTGTTTCCATTCCAACCTTTCTTGATTGGATTCTAAAATTTCTTTGCAAAAATTGTGTCTCGGTTTTTTGCATATGCGGTTAAAAAATCTCATCTATTCTGCGTATGATATTGCTTCTCCAAGCTTATCCGTCGAAGATTGTTCCCATATCCCGAGATTTTTATAAAATAGGCGAAAAACACGTTTCGTGGCTTTAATTTTAAATTGATCAGGTTTTGCGAAATCTTATTAAATCCCCCTCGTTCGTTGATTCTGTCGATACCTTTTTTTCACCTCATCCGGTGCTAAACCGGGGGCGGATCTCATTATTCCTTGGAATAAAATATGGAAAATTAATTACGCGGGATTTGAGCGCATTACTTTTTTCATATACCTGTGTGTACATAGAATGACTAACATTTTTCTTGGTTTATTGGAGTAAACAGTAGGTTACTCGGTTACTAAGTTGATACATATTGTGAAACGTTTCTGAAATATTTTTGTTTTAAAAATAAAATAATAGTTCTAGGTCCTCATAATTATTTCATCCGTTTTAGACTTATGATAACTATAATTGTCCCGTTAAGAAAACTATAGCCCCATCAATTTCAAGTTTATCTAAACAACATTATCAATTAATTTCTCGACATTATAGGATATTAGGATAATCCTTAGTCATTAAATAAGCAAAACAATCGCTTATGGAGTCGATTAAACATATTTAATAAGAAAAACAAACGTTCTTTTCATCGATTAAGCAACTTTGTATTGGGAAGTTTGCCAAACAAAGAATTGGGAAGCTCGGCGCGCACGTAATCAACCATTTTGTGATGTGAAGGATTACAAGTTGCCGCCGAGTAAGATGTTACGATCATTTTGGACTAATATTCCACGTAGGTTGATTAATTTACGATACTTTCCATTTGCGTTTCACTTTCATCAAGGATATATTGCGTAGTTCAAAGAACGTTACATGTATTTTGATGTAGGTTTACCACCTTTTTAGTACAGAAACTAATGAGTTTTTGGAATTATGCTCAGATTATTTAAATTTAATATCCACATAATATTTGGAATGTATTAAAGAGCTAATATAAGATGTGGTTTTATCAGAGTATGTAAATTGTGCATATTTCATCAAGTAGGTTGGTGTGTGCCCATGAGGTGTGAGGCCACGGGCCCAAACAAATATTTGTGGTGTTAGTTCACGTCTCGGGTTGAGATTACTGACTTTATCTAAATGTACCCAAATCTGACCGACGCACGCGCATCCCGGCCAGCGTGCTTAGATTACATTAGAATGTTTCACTTGACTGAATTTATTAGTCATTATGTGTTATTTTAGCTGTTCTTTTTTTAGAATATGCAAGTGGGTTAAAATTGTTGTAACGCATTATTAGTAGATTGTGGTTGTTTTTTTATTTGAGGGATGACGATGATGAAGGAAATGGGTTTGGTCTTGACTCCAGTCTAAGTCAAAAGTGAGTGAGACAAAGCCTACATATAATGGGACGAACTTACCCAGAAGAAGTCTGTCAATACTTTAAAGAGATTTCAGGATTAGGTTGTGACTTTAAACTCACATTTGCATATTAAGCTTAGTAGGCAATTTCTGATTATAATAAAGTTACAAATTTTCTGTTTGCCGATAAGACAACACTTCAACTCATAGCTTAAAAATAAAATAAGTAAAAAAAAACACTAGTCGCGATCAGTCTGCAAAGCTGTAGAAACCGTTTGATCCACACTTTTTCTGTGCGAGCGGTTTTGTTTTACAAGTTATAAAATCACAGACGGACACATTAGTTATCTGTCTAGAAACAAAAAAAATGACAAAAACCCGGTGCCACAGTGTCTGCCGCTGCCGTACAACCCTGCCGCGTTACTATAAAGTATTTTTTCTATATGACAAAAAAATTGCAACCCCCTGACACATGAGCCAAACACCGGGGCCGTTGTCGCCTGCTTTGATCGCAGTCCCTCGCGATAAATTAATGTGTTTTTTTTTATTATAATTGATGTTTAGAAAAAGATACTGACAAATTTTGCGATGCAAAAACGTAACTGTGGTGTGTGTAACTGTTTCTAGGGAATGTATTAGCGTGCCCGTCGTATTTATGAATTTTTAGTTTTGTAAATTATGCAAATATTGTAAGAATATGATTGAGATATAGGTAGATTTAATAAGTAGATAAATTACTATCCGTCCTACCTGCCCATATTTTACTAAATAATGTTGCTTTCTTGGGATTTATTTTTATACTTACCTATTATTTTTCAGAGTCTAACATGATCATTGATCAGACAATTTAATTTCGTCATAACATTCATCTTAATACTTTATTGTTTTTGGTTTAAATCAAGTCAAAATTCATAATTTACCTTACAAATTCATAAACACCAATTAACATGTGCTCGAGCTATTAAACTTTGTCATCGGCAATTAGTGAAGGCAAAACTAAATAAATAAAAAGCTTGGCATACCTCGCTAGACATGTGACACCCATTTTGAACGCCTGTTAACAAATTAAACCGATTTGTTCTGTTATTCTAATAGGGCGACTATGGGAAGTGTTTGTGTCGAGCATATTTTGACAAAATTTATTGCTACCACGCCTCCTCGACGGGCCTTTTTTCTGGTTCCTCAAAGAGGGCGGATGCCGTGACATCTGTCGCGCAGAAAAGCTGTCACGCCCTCCCAAAGAAAAACTAATGAATTTTAAAAATATTGACAAGCCCTATTTTATTGTGGTATCCCAATATGACGACGGAGATACCCGCAAAAATGTATACAGCCAAATTTTGAATTGGCTGTACCCGACCAAAACAAAAAGGTCAAATTACATGTATGCATGCATCTTAGTTAGATTTTAGCATATCCTCGAAAAATTTGCGTTTTTTCATCTTACTTAAATTGCAAAATGTGTCACGCCTATTTTAAATGATCCATCAATACCTATTATGAGAAAATAATTAAAATTTATTAAATCCTTCCGCGGCCACATTAGTTATTGACAAAAGTCAAGTAACGACACATCTCAGCGTGAGTTCCACTGATATATTGGCAAACAATAAGTCACCGGTACAAACAAACAATATTTACAATGTGTGTGATTGATAGTGGATGACAGATGTCGGGTCAACCCTTGCGCTGCGACCGGCCCATCTGTCACTGAATAATGGTCAGGGAGATACACAACTGAACTATCCTTTTCTGCACTTTCACCCTCAAAATCAGTTTCTCAGTCATTCTTGTTGTAAATGACTCAGTTATTTGCAAACATCAAATAACTGAATCTGATCACAATAAAATAAGGATCATTTGCAATCGAAATTCCCCTTTTATATCACCAATTCGAAAATGTATTTATTTCTTATCTTGAATAATGACGCCATAAAGATACGTTTTTATAACACACGGGCAGGTAATATGTATCTAAAATAATGCTCTCATCTTTTGTATAATATTACTTTCCGTTTATACTCATTTTATTTGTTGCTATAAAAGGGAAGAATAACGGTTGTTAAAACAGTATCTGTACACATTGTACAAACAGGAGACTTGGCAATAAATCTTTTTATTTTATGACAAATTGTTGTCTGAACGGTGGCTCTGTCACCCTCGCGGTAACAAAAGATCTAGAACAAACAGTAACATAATGCTATGATGGTCAAACACCACACAACGGCATGAACTATTTGTAAACATAAATACAATGATACCTCCCTGCTGCAATAACTATATGAAAGTACACAAAATACTGCATTGTATCACTCTGATTTATTGCTTTTAGGGCAGTTAGTTCGTTGGAACTTTATATAAATTGTAAGAGAAAGAGCTGAAAGACAAAGAAAGCGTTAAATTGTAAGATTGTTGTAGACGTACTGGCCTTTCATACGAAAGTGATATAAATACTCCCAAATAAAAGATAATGAACATTGTTAATTTAGAACGAGTTGCAGCTTACGTGTGCATTTCATGTGGTATTAGTATAAAACACGGTGACACTAACATGAAATATGATACGAGTATCTAACAAAAGCGAATGACGTCGCTTTATGAGCTGCGACGGTCCCCGGGACCCTGCCTCATAATTATAATATTATGACTTCACATTATTCCACAAATATGGTTGTATAGCTCAAACCCTTGGAGGTGGGAGAGATAACCTATTGTATTGGCACATTTACAACATAAAAGCTTATTACTATACCGCACCCCTTGATAAAAATTGTACATTTTATACGTTCTAATATTTTTGTGCGCGATCCTAGCAAGGAAAATGATGTTGCCGTGCTAACAGGGCTGAAATCATCTACCAAAGTTATAAAGGATAAATATAACGCTATTACTACGACCCCTAAACAGATCGTGGCTATAATTTTGTAATCACCATAAAATCTGTATCACCGCACTAATATATTTATGACATTACAGCTCCCACTAATATTTATGCAAATTGAAAACGTGCAGAATGGCATCGTTTACGCGACCCTAATCCCTGTATAACGGAGACCAACATCGACATATGTCGCTTTTGACTGTTAAATTTTATTCTACTAGTTGTATTAGAATTCTTTTGAGGGTTTCAATAGACTGTAATCGTTCTGAAATGGAAGCTAAGAACAGTTTTTTTCTGCTTACATTCTTTGTCCTGTTGTAGAATCTAGACCAAGAGAGTACTCGTACTACTCGTACATCTTGCTCCGATTTTAATTGTTAAATCGCCATTACTATTATTTTCCACATTTAAGAGTAATTAAAGAAAAGATGATACTTTTTAGGTATTAACCTCACATAGAGTTATTCAAAAATAAAACTTTAAACTGTATCCAGACCCACGATTCATTTGTAATCAGAATGCGGCAAACCACAACACCCTATTCCACTTGTCATCATAGTAGATTTGTGAACCAAATAGGAAAAGTAATTTGTGTCCATATGGGACCAGTGATTGCCTTCTGAACACTCTCACCCTCGACCGGGTCGCCGAATAGTCTTTTGGTGGCCAATTTCGACGACCCCAACTCATTTCCTTAGATCTCTTTTAATATCGCAGAACACGGTTCGATGTTCTTACAATGTGCTCGGTTTTGTTAGGGTTAGACATTATTTGGGTTAAATCACAAATGGAGTCAATTTATTGGATCAATTCATAGGTATTGAGTTTCAATGTTTGATATTATGCTTCGACCTTTGTAGATTAAAATATGCATGCTTTTACTGTTATAAATATTGATAAAGCAAGACATATTTTATTGCCATTAATTACAGCCCAATATTTAATTAATACTAACCACGAAACAATACATCATACTTATTTCATTTCCTCGTTTTCTTTCCCCTAAGTTCGGTTAATAGGAGGTAGCAGCTTGCGGATAGTAAATAGTAATAATTTCGTGAGGCATTTTTACAAGTCTCAGGTGGTCGGTAATTTGCTTGCGGCAGAGGAAGGGTTACACTTGATTTATCTCGGTCGTAATGCGCGCCCGGGGACGCACTATTTCGCCCTGCGCTCTTCCCACAAACCATAAACACTAATTTATCTAGCACCGCAAATTAGTTGCTTTGTATGATATTCACTCGTGATTTAGCGATCTTGTTTTCTTTATGATGATCATAACTAACCAAAATAACTCCCACTCGAAAGAAATACGGCTCGCATAATTTTAAATAACTTGAGTGAATTGTATGAAAACTGACTTTTTAGTAGAGCTAATACGCCTCAGTACACGCTGTAAAATGTGGCAACGTCTGCATGTGACCTTGAGACCGATAGACACGTGGCCAATAAACAAAAGGCGAGGAATCCTCGAAGCGTACGTGTCATGTCTCTTCGCAACAATAACGAAACATGAAAAATTTCCAGACGCCCACATCAGACTGATAAATGGCTTCCGAAAATCCAAAAGGAAGTTACAGCTTACTTGGGATTTGGTCTAGAACCTCTCACGTCCCATAACTGCTGCACTCCGCTTTATTACAATTACCATAAGCCTCAAAGTCCCGCACTCCACGACCGGCGGGTGTGACTTCATCATTTTGAACCTACTTACAAGTGCGGTAAGACGGTTATTGCTTGGGTGAAATAGAAACCGCGACCGAGACGTACACTCGGTACAGTCGCAGACAACTTTAGCACTTACCCCTGTTCTTTTAAGATTGGAGTTGCAAGTGTACGAATGATCCGCGCGAAAGTTATGCGTCGTTCGTGCCGCCGAGCGGTCCACTCTTTACATTTTATGTACGTGTACGATATGTTGGCGGCTATTTGGAATACTAATTGAGCATGCCTCCGGATTTCAAATCATGTCTATTTACTTTTTCCGAGACGAAAAATAAGTTATCGTAACACTCTTGTGAAGATTCTTTTTATTGACTTTATTATCTGTAAATTGTGGTGTCTTCTCCATTTAGTTAATACTATTGAAAAATACGAACTTCGTTGTTTTATTGCAGTTGAGTGAACACAGGTATTCCTAATTTATATTTCAAAAACCGTTTTTCTCGACAGCATCCAATCTACAATTTGAATGGAAAACCAGTAAACCGCGAAATGATGATGAATCGCGCTAGAGAAAAGGCCTGACAGAGCGAGATAGAGTCTAAACCCGCCAGAAGGCGAGAGAAGGATGCAAGGTGGGGAAATTAGCTGATGCTTCCGTGAATTTGTGTACGTTTTCAATGAAGCCTCTTTACGGTAGGTAAAATAGGAATAAAATGGATGGTCCGTAATCCGCCGGCCATTTATAACTTACACGCCATTAATTTGAGTGATAATTCATGAATAGCGACGCGATTGGTCGTAGATATTGGATTCGGTAAAGTACACAGTAGCCGTGCCTACCGAAACTCGCGTATTACAGTTCCTTATCGCTCCGGTAGGTGGGTAATCTAATCAAATTTTACAGTGAATGCTTTATGCATTTTGTAATAATTTATATTCGTCATATATAACGAATGTGTAGCATGTGTATAGTTATGTGTACAAGCTTTGTTTTAATAATGAAGATGTACTTGAGATAATGAGTAAAGTTCACGTTTGTAGTACTGTTACATAAATGATGGTGTTTAGCGTGAAAACAGTCCTTATACTGTGGCGGACTGTGTGCTATGTTAATCGGGGCACTCCTAGTTGAGTCACTGAGGCACGGACGTCTCACATTATTGTAATTACTCACTCATCACCGCATGTCACTGTTGGCTTACAGGCTATGATACTAGAGGTGTCTTAGCTTGTACCTAAAACATTACTTGAACAAGTCTTGCTTGGGAGTATGATTTCAACTAAACTAAATAACAACTATATTATGATGTAACATACCGTTATTGTAAAGCATTTGAACTGTAAAAGTACCCCAACTTTGGATTTACTGCTCTGCTTACCTACCTACTACCTAACTGCAGAATTTCATAAAGGCATCTTCCAGAGTCTGAGGCCTAGACGATTTCTAATATTTTCAACAAAAACCCTTCCTTCATCAACAAAAATACAAATTAAAATTCCTATGAACACTTATCAGTCGAACTGACGTCATTCCAGACAATCCCAATCACGTATCAAGTTCTGTAGTCCGACAACATCACCAAACACGTCACTGCACATCCGTGGACCACCTTCCTAGTGACCTCAAGTTACAACAGTGTACACATACGACATAGCACCCATGTATATTATGCCCGGAAGTGGGTGCTTGTAGCTGGCCGTCAGTGCTTCCGTCTCGGCTATCGGGATTATGTTATTAAGCAGACGCCATCGCCCGCCGCGGTGGTCGCTGATAATAGCTGCTTAACATTTACTAACAATCCCATTGAGAGCGTACAACGATTAACTCGAGTTAATTGGACTAAATATGGGATTGAGTGTATTGATAAGTTTGGGATGCTGTTGTCTGTGGTTAGATATTCATTTCTAATATTAAGTAAACATGGAAAAAATATAACATACGTGGAAGTAAGTAATTACAATGGCTTCCTTTCAGCATTTATCTACGAAAATAGAAGTCCGGTGTCCGGGTTTTACACTATTTAATAACAAAACAATAAGAGATTGTTGAAATCTATCATTCCAAGTTCATAATTGTGTTCAATACATTTCACAGAATTAAATCTTGATTTATTTCGTAGCCATGATTAACTCATGTGTTCCAAACCGTCGCAATGGATTAGTTCTGATTTGAGTCCTGTACAATTAATAAGAGTATTAATCAGTTATCTATTTATGTCACTAAGACAATAAATACGTATTAGCAGTTAAAACTAATCGTAATAAACTGTTATTATTAGATTTGAAATCACTGTACTAAATAAGTTGCTTAAATATAGCCAGGCGTTGCTTAAAATAACGTTACGAATTATTTAATTTTGGTCATAATGTTGGTCGTTCATTTTCACGTCGGGTAATATTTTAATTAGCACTCGGACGTAATCTCGTAACTGCTGCCATCCGTGTCTTTTGGTCTAGACTTCATACAAGCGAAGATTCGAAACTTCAATCCGATTTTTAGTACAACGGCTTTAAACACAATAAACTAGTAAGCCAAAAGTTTGCCTTACAAACCAACTAAAATTAGTCTGACTAAGACATTTTGACTTACATTCTGTCAACTCTCTTAAAAGTAAGAGACGCAGGTATGAGCACAGCAGGGCAAGCAGGGCAGCCGCTCGTAAATTACCAGCACTTATCTATATTTACCTCGCGCGACTATCTGTCTTTACTGTAAATACAAAATTCTCTGTTTATATTCTTACACGTTTTTTCTACAGTCTCTAAAATTTATAACTTTACGACTTCGGGACGTATCTCCTAGCTGCAAAGTTTGATGTTCGTGCTAAATTAAAAATAATATTGTTTTATGTGTTGTGGAAGTTTCAATATTTTAATTTAGGTTAAGCTTTTCCGAGAAAAGCGCCTTTAATCAATGTTAAAATTACTGCTTTAAAAATTGTATAAAACTCACAATCAAAATAAGTTCTTCACTTTTAAAGAATCAAGTTTTAATAAAAACGCTGGAAAACAAAACGGTAATGACTAATGCCATGGGTAAAAAATATCTAATGACAAACTTATCAAGTTTACCTGATATAGCTTCATTGTTTGTCACAATTCTACGTCTAATCTAGTTTCAATAAATAGAAAGCTGCTATCGCGTGTTATCCTGAAGGCGTGAATTACCTTGTGTTTGCGGTAAAAATAGCACTTTGTAATGTTCCGCTATAAACTTTGTGATAGTCTTCGTAAAATGTCTATTGCTATGACTAGTGGGTGGAACTTTTATAATTTAGTACAGCAACTAAATTATAAAAAAAAAATATTTAGTAGCATGTAAGAAACCTCATTTAATGTAATTTGAGGGGGTTGGCACTGTAAGCCGAAATACAGGTGCCACCTAGTTCGGTTTCAGAAGCTAAAACTT
The DNA here is from genome assembly GCA_028554685.1 of Agrotis ipsilon. Classification (NCBI taxonomy): domain Eukaryota; kingdom Metazoa; phylum Arthropoda; class Insecta; order Lepidoptera; family Noctuidae; genus Agrotis; species Agrotis ipsilon. The sequence goes on from CM052965.1 coordinate 12,796,178, forward strand.
TTGTATACGTAATTAGTATCATAGCATTTGACTTTTTTATATTGTGTACGTGTTTTGTGTAAATAGTTACATATTATTATTTTTAAAAATAAACTCTGTTGTGAATTAAAAAAAAAACTATTGATTATTTATTTGGTTTATATTGTAGTTTTACCCGATCACTACACAATAAAATATCGAGGCATTGCAAGATAATATATAGTTTTAATAACGTAAAGAATAGCGTTTTGATTTATGTGATAATGACTTTACTTCTTCATATCACAGACTCTATCAAAAAGTTTTGCCTCTGTTTAATTAATATAAATAAAAACTTTTACGTGTAGCAATACACGTAGCAGGTCTGCATAGTTTTATTTACTTAATGATTTTTAACGCTGTTGTCTAATAATATTTTTGCAAAATAGATGACGTCTCTACGTTAAATAAACAAGCGTACTTTAGATATAAATGCTCATCATCACTTATTTACTTACATTCTGTTACTATTATCTTGACTTATAATTATTTGTTTCTGTCATTCTTTCATAGCATTCGCGAATGAAACTGGTTTTAATTAACCATTTTATTTTTGTGATATCTTGTCTTACTATTTGTATATGTCATTTAGAAATAAAACTGGTTCTTGTTGATATTTTTACACATTTCAGAAAAACACATGGGTTTTATAGTAATTGAAAGACACATTCATTTTCCGCAGTTCGGTGCATTTACACTGTTTATACTACTAACTGGCTACAAACTAATGTTAAACTTAATACAACACAACATTAATATTGTCATAGAGCACAAGAAGACAAATATAATTAAACAAATATGATACACCACAGTTGGTTAACATCGTGTGTGGAATATAAAACACTTTTATGTGCGATTGCGTCCACAGTTGATCACATTTAACGAGAGTGTAGAGGAGACGGTTTAGAGCCCCCAATAAAACAATAAACGCGCTCTTATCACGCATTATCAAACGCAGCAAACATACAATTTATTTGTACGCGTTCCTTGTTAATGTACTCGTAAATACGTTTGTACGGACCGACGTTTATTCTACACTGACATGATAACGTACACTAATTGTGTTCCTTTTAAAAATAACCACCGCTATGAAGTTATGCTAAATGTACTGCTATTACCGTGACCCCGGAACACAAAGGGCTACTGAAGGACACCGTGCATTTTAGTCAGTACAAGTCTGACAGTACCTCCCGCCCTGCCCGGGGTGGGGAGGTCTCATTTGATGATTTTAACACGTAAAAAAAAATGTACTGCAAATGACTTAACAAGTGGGTACCTTAAGCAACTGCAAGTATTACGTCTGGTTTAAAAGTTAAAACAACTTATTCCGTCACCGTATGACTTTCCGAAAAATAATAAAATAACGTCACAATGAAAACGGACTAGAATTTTTAAACTAGTGGTGATATAAAAATAACGCTGTCTGGACCCTATACAATTCACAACAATCAACATGTCAATGAAAATGGCTAAATTATTTCGAGCACAGCATTTATTCGTCAAATTAAAAATAAACAGAACATTAAAATAAAGAAAGAATGACAATGTGGTCACATTTTTAATTGTAATTACTGACAGCATTCCCAGCTATCAATTGTACGGTTCGTGACTTTTCCCAAAACAATGGGATCAGAGCACGTTACAGCGAAGACAACGACTTTAAATAAACAACGATAAAAAATCAGTTATAACGATATTAACAATGGAAAATAACGTGCATTTCACCACGTCGTTGTTGTGAAATAAACGTTGCTGTCTGAAATACTGAAGTAAATCGTCGATGTTACAAAATCATTGAAAGTTTATTTGTCTTTGCATATAATGAATCAGGATAAAATAAAATCGGTTAAAATGTTTAAGTAGACGAAGACACCGATGGCTTAATATCTGTTGAGACAGTATAATTTATATTTTCAATTGCTAAAAGCGATAACCACAGCTACCGGTAAAAATACAAGCATTCTAAGTTACAATAATCGTTTGATATAACATTTTTATTACATTTTTTTTTACTCATTCACAAAATTTATTGAAAAGCATGCATGTGTTGGTCTCATATGGCGGGCGCCATAAATAAGGGCGCGCTCACACGGCCGCGTCTCCAGTGACTAATTTGTTAACAAGTGTTCGGGGACACTTAATTACAGTGCAAGCAGCGGGGCGTCATCGTCGTTCAACGAATACATTACTTTGTCAAGATATCCTTGTTAAATAATGTGGCTATTAGTAACCTTAATTGAATTTATGGAAGTATGCACGTTTCATGTTTTGCTTCCGTCGTTACTTACTTGACGAGCTTTCTCTTATGAAATAGGAAAGCATAATTATGATAGCTTAAAACGAAATAACTTACATTACGAGTTAGGCGACGTGTTTAATTAGTTCAACCATCTTTGTTTACTTGCAATCCTATCATTCATAGAAATGTTTATGTTCAAAGTTTAGTTAGCAGCACACTTGAATATTACTTCATTCATACTATCAGACACTATCACCTAGATCAAATAGTTTATTTTAAGACAATTTACATTTTGAATGTCACACGAGTACCTACATGATTTGGTTCCTGCAAGAAATGTAAACTATGTAGTTATCTAACGTAACATTTCTTAAAGAAACCCGTGTAAATTGCTATGATTGTTGATGTGCTTTCTTTATATAATAAGGCAAAGAAAGTATTTTTTTATACATTTTGGATCGCTAGGTTTATCAACTATAACCAAATTCAACATTTACATGGATCATTTAATTGAAAGCTATACGAATATTGTATTTTACACATTGAAAAATCGAATGCTCAACGAATTAGCAAGTTGAAGAGACAGTGGGCAGGCCACATAGCACGCAGATTGCCGATGATAGACTGACGATCTCACCTACAAGATAGACAGACGATCTGGTCAAAAACACAGGGTCATGCTGGATGCATGCTACTTTCAACCAGTCCCATCTCTGTGAAATATATTAAAGATTGAATCATAACCCTTAACTGAAAGTAACAACGTCATTTTTAACACGAACACGGTCAATGAAGTTGTTGAGCGCCTCCTGCGCTTCATTGACGAATGACTCGTCAGGCGTCGATCTCTATCAGTGTCAGTCACGTAAGGTTGTTGTCACCGAAATGTAGCAAAGGCTGACGTTAACAACGATCGACTGTTGCATTTATGTGTTGTATCCAACCGATCTTCTAGGTTACACCGAGCTTGGCGAGGTTGGTTTGAATGGGTGACCATCTATCATCGAGTTTTCTCTGTGCATCGAAAAGCACGTAAAGCTGTTGTTTCCTAGCTATCAATTGTACCTAGATAGTTGACAGTTGTTAGTACTGTTCGTCAGATGCTCGAATATCTGACAACCTGTCTTACCAACGGGTATCGTATCACACAGTTACTGGGTTGTGTATGTCCGACAGACAGTCGCTCCATGCAAAATACTGGCATTCAATTGCATCTGGTTCCACTGGAAACCGACACCAATATAGTGGAGAAAATGCTACAGATACAGATGATGTATTTAGGCCCCCTAACATAATATAAGTCGTGATGACCCGAAGGTTAGTGCTTCGCCTCTCACGTACAAGGCAACGAGTTCAAACAGGGGCAAGTGCCAATGTGTCTCAATTTATATGTACTTTCTCAAAATATCTGGGACATCACTGTCATTTATAAAGGAAAATATCGTGAGAAAACCTGATAATATCAATGCAATAAGTCCAAATCCATGTCAGACTAGGTCTGTGGTATATCAAAAGTGTCTTAACTCTGACTCGAGAGGACAGCCTAATCCACATACGGAAAAGAAAGAAAGGGCGACTAATATTGGCCCTTACATTACTGAAGCTTTTAGCCTGGGTATCTGCCAACTACAAACCTGCTATGTGTTGGGGAACAGCGGCCATGGCTAGGGGACCCAGTTCCTTACCATTTTCCTCTTTTTACCACCTCTGTGAGTTTTGGACCTGAGTGTACTGAGCTTATGAGTTCACTAGTTATTTAAATAGGTACAGTTAACCCTATAGAATACTAAATTTCAACTTCCAAAATAATCCAGTTATCATTGTTTCAAGAAAATAGTTTGTACCTATTTCGATCTGTATTTATGACATATATTTCTAGGTGTTTCTTTTAGTTTTGTAAAGGCGTATGTAAAAAACATTTAATTGTTTGTCTAGTATGGGCGGAGACCGGTGAGTTCCGAGACAGTGGGCACTCATCACTAGCGTCAGTTGGCTCAGGAGTGGAGCAGTCATCATTGTACGCGCCGCCACGACCAAGACGCGACAGGAAACCCACCGACGACAGTGAGTATTTTTGTAAGTTACCTCTTCATCTAAGTAATTCTCAATTTATTATGAAACACTACATTTTTCAGCTTCAAGAAAAACTTTACTATCGGAAATTTTCCTTTAGAGAACTTATTGTTTGACTTTTTGACATTAGAAAAACAAAAAACCTACTTATGCAGTTCAATTTAAAAAAGTTTTCCTTGAAACTAAAAATTACGCTTATTCTACAAACACAATTGCGTTCTATACTAGTTTTTGTTTGACAGATATAATATTAATAGAGTCATTAGGGTGAACACCTCCTCTGTGTGAACTGTCACATAAAATAAATATTTTATGCAAATTAATTTATTAAACAACATCTATTTTCGTTATTAATTTGTTAATGTTACTTAAATCTGATAACAATTGCCACAATTGTTAATTTAAGAGCATACAAGTGTTAGAAAAGAGTGCATGATGTCCCAAAATGGCGTCAACACAGCTTCATCCTTATCGTGGTCGTATTACCTATTTTTTGAGGTTTATCAAATTTTCCATACTCATAAATGGATGCGTGTACGTACATGCAACCAAAACCGGTTTGAACTGACTTTAATCCTTACTGAGATAAATTTCTTTGACGTCAATCAAACACATTTACTTCAAATAATCTATTTTCCCGCCGTTATCGTGGAAAGAAAAAACACTACGTATTACAGTGTGAAAACAAAACAATTAAATTGCTGGACCACACAAAGTGACAAGCTTAAAACTGAAAGTAAACCCAGTAAAGCGTAGGGAAATCTATGGCAAATACGGCCGCGCGTTATTCTAATGCTTTCACAAATAGCCGCGCGAGCACGGCGCGCGGTTACCTAACGAGGCGCGGTGTGGTGCGGTCCTAACTTTGTGCACTACGTACGTCGACGTAGCTCTAATTGCTTTTCTATTTATACTGGCTGATTTGATTAGCGTTGAAAAGAAATGTTCATTTTATTCTATGGTTGGCTCCTAACGCTAAATTGTTCGTATTTCTATTTGATTTGTTCATTTTAAATCACAGCCTTCAATTTTATTGATTTCACATCTAGGTTGACGCTACCTACAATAACAACAAGCAATTCAGAACTATCGCCGTAGTAATTAATATAATGTGTGTTATGTTCTAATGCGACAATTATCAGCAAATTAATATTACGTGATTGAGACGTTGTCCACACATTTGCACAATTACCGGATTGTCCTAAATGTCTACAATGCGATGCAGTATTAAGCAATTAACTGCATGTAGGTATGTCCATGAGTAAACAAAATACCTATATAATTATTTGGACATGATTAATTATTGACAGTCATTTTTGGACTCTGATAGTGCATTGCAGTTAGGATAACAGAGGAATTTTTGTATACCTTCGATTAATCGGATAACCGTCAAAACATACCTACACCTAATGATAAAGAAAAGCTTTTTAAACCTTCGTAAATATGTAGTAATAAAAATCGTAGCTACCTTATTCGTAGCTATCATAAAAATCGTAGCGGTTGTGTACAAGTCCTGCGCATCCTACATTTTGAAGCTCTTCGATAACGATCATTATAGTAAGAATGTACACTCGATGTAAACTATTTGAAAGTAAACACATTAAAGGAAACGTTGCGATGTTTTATCAAAATCGAGTGTCGGCTTTGAAGTGGCAACATGTTCTGATATCGCTAACACATGTAACTACGCTGTTTACCAACCCGCTCTTGTCATGTCGGCCAAACGTAAAGGCATAGATTAAATATGTTACCTACTAACGTAAAGGTTAGTTCGAAATGATGGATGGGTCGGCGAACGCTCAAAGCGTATCGCTGATAAACGCTATCGACGCGTTATCGACGCGCATCGGACTTATCTAGGGTTGTCACAATAACGAAACAGACGATCCAATTTCATATGGCCTAAGGCCTTGTGAACTTTTGGAGTTTTCTTACACCTTAAAGAATAGTGCGAAAATGTAATTTTAAACAATGCTTAACAAAGGCTACTCATAAATTCAAAAGTAACCCTAAACAAAACCCGCTAAATATTTACCGATCGCTATTGACTTTCGAAAAACAAGAGATACTCCCAATTCAGGTGACAGCCCTACTAGTATCGACGGATAATGATCGTGGTTGAGGATGGCACCGGTAGCCCGGTGCGTAACCTCTGAGACCATAATCCCGCCTTGTTCATTATACCTACACCAATGAGATTGACGAGCCCTACAGATTTGCACTTTTCAATTTTCATATACTTGATAACTTGGACTTTATCGCAATACATAAGATGTGTAATCTGTTTCTTTAGGGGAATTCCTTAACGTATATGACCGTTGTTACGTTTTAGTTTGAGTACGTATGTTTTGTAGGTATATTTCAGTTTATTGATCCTCCAAAAATATTTATAAGATTTTCATTATTATTATTACATTAATAACATTTCATAGTTTTGCATTGTGGTTTAGTAAATGTAAACTTTTGAATAAAGACTTGTTTTCAGTGATTTTAACTTATTAAGCGATGATGAAAATGTCAAAAATGTAAAGTATTGGCTGCCATTAGCTATACCGTGATAATAATGTTGATTCTGTTCAAAATCGTTTTAGTAATGAAACATTTAGTAGGTATGTTAGTATTCGTCATAAGAATATAACTATACTAGCTGTGCCCGCGACTTCGTTCGCGTGGATGTCAGAACTCAACAATATATTTTTTATCAAATTGACAAAGTTTCTTACAAACTTTTATCCCTATTTTATCCCCTTGGCGGTAGAATTGATCAAAAGCCTTTTTTAGCGGATGCCTACGTAAAATCTACCTGCATGGCAAAATTCAGCCCGATCCGACCAGTGGTTTGGGCTGTGCGTTGATAGATCACTATGTCAGTCAGTCACCTTTGAGTTATATATATTTAGATATCAATAAAGGTGGTTACGAAACAAAATGTAATTTTTCGAATATTGTATAGCAATTTTAATAGCCCATTGAATTTACGAGTATACAATATCGAACCGTAATGATTATTTAACAATGTTCAATCAAGATAAGCGCCCGCAATAAAAGTATAAACCTTAATCCGATATGTAATAAACGAAATTACAAGTTAAAACAATTTATTATCAATGTAAAACACGCAATTTTATTCATACCGCTACTGTTCGTGTCGAAAATTTTGGATATATTTTTACATGTAATAAACTATCTATTAGGCACTAGTTTACCTGAAAAATCTTATATTTGATTAATAATTGTTCATAATTTCATAATAAATAGGTGGGTATACTTAAATAATATTTGATTGATAATACAGATATGAAGACAGATTACTATCTTTTAATAATCGCCAGGAAAATCCATATTTTAATACTAAACCTACAACATGCAATTGTTTATTTTGCTAATTAATCAACATTATCATTATCGTAAAGAAAATATTATCTAATAGGTAATTTTAGATTAATACATAATTATTAATAATTAAAAAAGTAAGTAAGTCGAAGCTTGTAAGAATGTGAATTATTGCTCCAAAATATTGATTGAGCGTACCGTAATCGTTGTTCACCGCTCTGCTTTTTGACACCGATGTTCATTCAGTAGTGACCTCTATTGCAGACACAATAGGTACATTGACACAGGGATTTCGAGCAAAGCCAATATACGCGGCTTGATTGCGATCGACGCGTTATCAGTAACGAATTGATGTAATAACAACACCGTATCACTTGTCCCCTCGCACCGATACTGTTTTCGAGGGAATTTTAACGTAGAACAATCACATAGGCACAACTTTCAGTTGTTGTGTTATGAATACTGTTTAAAACGGGTTTAGTTTCTTCACGTAAAACTCGTAATATTTTGTGTCATTTTCTTATTTATAGTGTGTTAAAACATTTCTTATCTAACGCTTTTCTCAAGAGTGAATTAGACAGAAAAGTGTTTCTGTTTTCAGTTTTTAATTTACTCTGTAGTTATTTATTATTTTTTATCAATACTAAAATTGATCAGGCGACTTCAAAGTGAAACAGATCGTGTGGCGTTACGTATTTTCAATAGTCCAAAATACAACAAATTAAAAACAGTTTATCTCGTAAAGCTTTCTAAAATATTTCAACGTTTCTACATTTCATTTTCCTTCACTAAATTATTTATATTTCCATTCTGATAACGCGTTAACATAATCGCCCGTTAAAAATATGAACCGAAAATAGTTTTTATTGCATGTAAGTGATATAAATTACGTGAAGTGACGTCGCTCATCGAGATCAACGAATTTACGGCAGTGTCGTAAAAGTATTAGTTGCGCTTGCGCCTAATCCTCCACCGCATTATGGGCTTGCTACCGGTACTCGCCGACCGTGGCCCTGATTCTATATTTTTATCTAAATAACATTGAATGGGAAAACCTTTTTATATAATATGTTGTTATGATTGCTTTTAAGTTTTTGCACTTTGTGTTACGTCGTATGAAAACTGTCACTGCGATAAATGATTGAACTCTTCATAGTTTAGGTTAATATTGGCGAAATGTATTATGTTATAAAAACATTGCAACTAATAAATGAGGCAATATCTAGATACTATAATCTTGGTCCTACATTAATATGCATATCCAAAGTCGATTGAATCAATAGAAATTCAAACGAACACTTTAAACATAACCAACAAACTTAGTAATCCAACTTGCACCTACTACACACACGCAAAACTTCACCCCTAAACTACGGAACTTGGAACTAACTTCCACTATCTGTTCAGGCAATCGCCCGCTAACGTCTGAGCCGACGATAAAGACGGAGTCAACGACTCCGGGAGTGGGGCCCGACGAGCCGTCTATGGACGACAAGGGCGACAAGAAGAACAAGAGGCAGCGACGTCAGAGGACGCACTTCACTAGCCAACAGCTGCAAGAACTCGAGGCCACCTTCGCGAGGAACCGCTACCCCGACATGTCCACACGTGAAGAGATCGCCATGTGGACTAACCTTACTGAAGCGAGAGTGAGGGTAAGGAACATGAAATACGTAGTTAGTGCCTATTTGTTTTAATTGTAATTCGTTAGTATGCAGAACAGTACGATCGGCTTATGAATATCTCGATATTAGATATGTTTCTATTGAACAAAATTCTTTATAGCATATCGTAAATTGGATGTCATGCTTTGAGTATTTTCAGCCACCAAATAGTTGATGGCAATCCACTTTTTATGTCGTTGCAGCAACGTGACGGGAGAGCGAGTGCATTACAATATTAACGAGCTAGATGTTTAGGCTAATCGTCGCATCCGGCGCGTCTTTGGTATTTTTGTGCCGTGCCGGCCGACGGAACACGGAATCCCTTAATCCTCGAGGATTTGATGCGTCTATTTCGGTCTCTTCATAATCCCTGGCTTAAGTCTGATCGCATCCACACTCACTGTCAATAGTTTTGGAAGGCCCCTGTTAGAGATTCTGCGGTTGCAGTCGAGTTTGTAGTGTTTAGCTTGTACTGAATTCATAGAATAGTTACGGTTTCTTTGGCATGTGGAGTGGTTAGTTTGGTTAATCTCCTGAACATGTGTATCGGGCAAATTCTTGGAGGTTATTTTACATGCTTTTTAATAAAGTAATTGAATGCTACAATTTTTATTCGTGCACAGTTTGTGATTTAAGAACTTTACATTGTTTATTCTGGTATATTTCATCGAGACATGATAAATTGAATTTTAAGTGAAACAACTGAGATAAATCACTGTGTTTTTTTTTCATTTCCAACACAGAAACTCTCCAAGAATTTGGCAAGTGTCGTTTATCATCAAATATTAACGGTTGCTAATTCCAGTAAAGTAGCAGTGGGACACAGATAATAGTTTTAGCTATTAATTCTTTGTCAAGTCATAACCCCGTTTAATAAATGGAAAATATATCTACTTGTACGTGATATCATTTCTTTTTATTATCCGCATAAATATATGTTTGAAAGAAAAAAAAACGTGCATGTGATAAAGAGATTATAGTTCAAACACCGTTAAACAGACAGCATTCAACAAATATGAGTGAAAATTCCAGTGGTACAATAATTTAAAGCTAACCGTAACATTGCGAAGAGTGATCCCGCCACAAATACACCGTAGGCAATTAATTACTCGGTTATCACATGCAGATACGTGTAAATCGATACTTTATGAGTCGAACGCGTTGCTTCAAGTGTTAGGTATTCGTTTCAGTGTACTCGACTGCACTGGATCATACGCGTGTGTTCTTCAAAACATTCCCATTTGTATGCGCTAGGGCTGCGCGGCGCGTCTCAAGTTTTATCGTAATTGAAGTTGAAGTAGCTTTCTTGAGTGCATTCTAAAGCCTAGCATTGGTTGAAATTAGATAGATAAGGTGTAATGAGGCGTCTTTCATATGTAATTCACTGAAAATAATAACACAACAATAAAATAACAAATAAGATTGTATAAATTGGGAACCACCAATAATTTCTATTCAAATAAAAATAATGTATTATTAGTAAACGGTACTTTCAATAGTTTGCGAGTTGCTACATTCTAAATAATAATAATCTGCTTGTGTTTTCCATGTGCAAGCAAACACTATTCTCCCAAAGATAAGTTAACTAGTATTATTCAGGTATTTTGCAATTATTTTCACTGAAAATGTAAAGCAAGCTTGATAATAATAGACTATTTTTAGGCATTAGATACTGAATAACTACTAAATTTTATTGTTCATGGATTTATTAAAATATTTTATTTTCAAGACCTGTATAGGAAAAATTAGTCAAAGTAAAATAAAGCCGAAATAATATAACATTTTAAAAATAAAAAAGGGAAGAACAGAGACCAGTCGTCAAAATTAATAAACTTAAATAATATTCTTATTCAGCCAGCCCTAAACAGGGGATTATGGTTCGTTCGTCCGCGCAGCGCCGCCGCGCCGCGCGCCGTCTAATAAATCTGTGCGCGCGCGCACCGATAAATCGTTGAACATTATTTTTGTTACCAACTCATTAGGGTCATTGCCTGCTTATTGACTCAATTAGCGTTCGTAAAATATGATACATTTAGCTTTGTGTTTTCTTAAACGCGTATTTCCTTGCTAATTATTTTTGTCAAATCACACCACATTTTGCTCTGAAAGATAACTTGTTTTATGACTTTTGTTGGTATTTTATAAGATTTACATTTAATGCGTTCAGTGCTAGCTAATAACCAAGTTATATTGATTTCGTATTTATCTGCAGTGAGCGAAATATAAAACAAAATGTTCTACTTATAAGTTCTAAGTACCTACATTTTGTAATTGAAATGAGTTAATAATATCTAAATGCTCTTTGTCTGTGTATCACAAATCATACAAGAGTTATTACAAACATCACTAATTTGGGATCATTTTTTGCTACACTGCAATTTGTAAACGTAAAACCGCCCTCTGGCAGTTTTCCTTTCTGAGAAACGAAGCGACACGAGCCGCATCGTCGCGCGTCGTCGTCAATCGTCCGTGAAACAGCTCTTGACATGTTTCATTTGACGCGATGGAGACCGCCCCGTCTGTTGCGTGACGTCGAATTAGAACATCCATCTTACGCACAAATAGATTATTTCTATATTGACGTATTAGACAGACCTTGCCTGAATATTATTGTAAATTGAACTACTTGTTTTGATGTCTAGTGAAAACACATAATATTATTTCGTGAGATCTTAGGTGGTCTAGAATAGACGTTGGTAATCCTTAGCAGTTCTCGTAACGTCAGAAGAAAACGAGCTTTGTTTACTAAGCTTTCTTCACTTTTATTTTATTTTAGCGTTTCCACAAGATGGGTTGAATCGAAATGTATGAAGGAATGATAATTCCCTATCCAATATCTAGATCTTCAATGAGTTTTAAGAGATCAGAATGAGTAAAAGCCTCATAATCAAACTGACACGGGAAGCGTACCAATATCATACTATTTATCAAAACGTTAGTAGTAAGATGTGAAAACATTTTAGTGTTTGCATGTGTAAAAAAGGCGTGTATCGGACGCGTTCGGTGACAGCGCAGGCGGCACGAAACATTATTTATTTTACGTGAAAACCGTTCGCCCCAGCGGCTCTCGGTCTGTTTTTGCGATGCTTTTAGTGCACGTCCCTGTCGCCTGTCTCGTTGCATGCAAACAGTTTAGCGAGATTTACCTTGTTTTTACACACTGACCACGCGTGCAAGAACTAACTCCATGCTCGGATATGCCGTGTTAGCAGTGCACCGTTTCTATCCTCCAATAGTATTTGTGTGCCCTCGACCAAATAAATTGTTCCACTGACTTTGATTCAACATTCACTACACCTACATAAATGTATGACCATCGAGACACTTCATTAAAATATAGTTTTATGAGCTGATTCTCTTTAATCATTATGCTGAAACTTTATTTAGTCACCTCATAATCTACGTAATATTTTGTTTATACGTTGAAAATCTGCTACTTTTGTTTTGATTTACAGAGCTAAATAATTTAGTCAAACTAAAATGAGTCAACTCTTGAATAAACCTGTTAGACATAGCTAAGTCTGGTAAGACATCCCATCGATATTGACATTTACAATACAAACAAATGTAGTTATAATTAAATTATTTAATAACAGTGTCATGTTCTAACCACGGCTGGCCCGATCCCAACCGGTAGTCTCAGTAATAATCTTACACGAAGAATTTGTTTCAGTAAACAAGAGATACAGTATTAACGCATTTCAATTACAAAATTTATTTCACTCGGAGATTCCTGCCAAGTATTCGTATTCCCGGAGAATTTGCTTTGTACGTAAAGTTTTAGAGTTTATTATTGCAAGTCGTACGTTAAGTCGAGGCTGAGCGGCCGGCATGCTAGATGTCCAATGAGTTATCCCGATTATGTTTTGATAGGCTTACGGTATAGTGTTGTGATCCCGCGGACTTTGCTCGGAGTTAGTATGGAATTTATTTCAATGAATGGAAGCTAAGCACCTCACTGTCAGATATTGCGGTTGTATAACTGTCGATTCTGCGCCAAATCAACTTCAGTAATCTCTGTTTTCTAAACACATAAGAATTTCCCGCAATAATTGTCTTATTTTTTGTAATTTGTGGTTTAGTGAATGTATGTAAAGTTAATGCTCCAAATGATTTCAATCTTTTTAAATATTTTGTTCGGTATTTTTTTCAGGATTTTATAACAATTAGAACTATTTCTACTGTTGTTGTTAAAATATTTTTAAGATGTTCTTTGGTAACTGTTACTAGAGTATTGTCTATAATATGGGAGTTACTGCCGCTTGACTCGGCAGGGTGCATTTAATAATCTACTCAACGCTAGGGGCGTCAGCGACTGGTCACGACAGATTAACAGCGGCTAGCCCACAGCTCTAACATCGCTGTTTGTTCGAATTAACTATGTATTAAGCCTGTGCTCTTTATGAGCTAGGCTACAACTACAACATTTCTAATAATCTAGTGATAGTTTTGTTGAACTGTGACTCATAAGTTTTACAGATGCAAAAATAAACAGAATTTTACTACCTATATACAATTAGCAAACATTTTTTTCCAACTGATAGTGATAGTTATAAAAATAACAACAAAGTTAAATTTTCATTGTTTGAAAATAGAAACGTCGCTAGCATGAGTAGAGAAAAGTAACTTATATACGAGTATCATAATTTCGGCACTACGAACACATCGACAACCCTGACTCAAATACGAGTCAATCCCGAGTTTATTATGCTATATCCATTTATGCGAGCGCGTGTTTATTTGACTTTGGAATAGTCTCGGACCAAATCGCACTAGCAATAATAGTTCCACTTGCTTACGACATAAGAACTATAATCCAATGTCTGTAAACTATGGCCATCCTGTCGGATAAACCGTAGTTTGATTGATGACACTAATAAAACTGTGATTCCAGTTTAATTTAAATTTAAGGCAATTTAGCGACCCTGTGGTTCCGCTGACCGTAAAATAACTTCATTACTGGTGGTGGGGTGTGCCGTCATTCATCACTACTAACCTAATGAATTCAGAAAGTCCACAATATATTCGGCAAGTGTTAATAACAGATCTGAACAGGACAGAGATATTGTTTTCTGGAATTGGGAAAAAATATTCACTACTTGCCACATTTGGTATGTTTATGATTCTATTTAAATTGCTAAGGGAAATAATTGTCATGCTATTACGACCTATAGGGTTTTTATAACCCTCAGTAAAGCATGAACATGACTAAAATAATAATTTCATTCACTGTTTTTTTTTACTTACTTCTGTAAATAAAAAAAAATATTTAGAACTGCTTACACTTACTTGTATCCAGTGGTTTATTTAGTGAACTCATACCAAACTTGACCTCCTAAAAGAATGATCGACTCTGCCAACCCATTCAAACAAATTCGGCGTGAAGTTCTTCATAAATTCATTATGGAAGAGTGCAGTTAGGATAGATATTTATAATAGATTTCCTTAACAAATCATTCAATTTCAAGTATGAATCCAGGGTCTTGCATGCTACGGAGCTACGGTTCGTAGCATTCGTAGCAAGTGCTACGTATAATAAAATTGACATTAGACGTGTTATGTTCTTCCTTACTCTATGATGGGGCTGCAGTCAGTGGTCCTTATACTTCTTGAATAATTCTACTGCCTAGACAATATGACTGATATTTCATTCAATTCCAGGGTCTACGAAGCTACGTAGCACCCGTAGCATCCGTAGCACTTGCTACGAATACTTGATAGTAGTATTATAATTTCCTGTGCAGATAATGTGCTATGCTATGCTCGTTGAAGGCATGTGTCAGTAGGTATTCGGGCGTGCTCACAGGCTCGCATTAATCTTGCGTTACATGGGCCGGCTCCCACATGATAACTTGATAACCCAGACGTCTACCGTCACGCGGTCCAACGACGTATCACCGAGGACAACTGACGGCTTTTCACCACTGCTCTCTCGTTTTCATAACATTTTTTTTTTTAGTTACAGTGATTTTAGGTTTAGTGCGTTTTTCATATCGAGATTCTTTTTATCAGACTTAAAAAACTGTTAAAAGTAAAAAATAAGGACAAACTTATAAGTTGGAAAGTTCGTCGTACAAATATATTCTAGTTTTGTACTAACAATCACATTATCGTTTTGTACGGATTCTCATCTTCATGCTATAAAGGCCGATAATAATGTACACGTTTATATTCAGGTACGAGATTGTATTACTTGAATTTACTCGGTGTTTTGGGTTAAGTGGTTAGTTACACACAATTTTACGACTACACTTACATTTTGGAAATATAGAACATAAATTTATTTAAATAAATCAATACTCAGATTTTAATTAATAATTTAATAACGTACTGACAGTGATACATCCACAAACGATTTCGAGTAGCTATCTCTTGGGTAATATCGTTCCAATTCATGCGTGAAGCCACTAATAGAATTTGTCACAATCTTCTGTAGGTGTTAACCCTTCAAATGCGACAAACAACCGGCACATTGAATAAATTAAAGCGAACACGCATTAGTATCGATTTCGGAAGCATTAAAAAGTGTCGGGGTGTCTCCTTGCCGGGTGACGGAGGGCGCGGGACGGTCACCATTCTGCAATAATATATTTAAAGGATTAGCCCCGCGTCGCAATATCGCGACCCTCCTCCGGTCCCAGCGCCCCGCCGCGCGCCGCGCTCGCTGTCCGCCGCTATTCAAATAATGGAAATTATTTCCACATATGTGCACCTAAATAAATATCATTCCGACGTCATTATTGAACACCCCCGATGTTTCTGTAGAGTTATTTTCACCCGTTTGTTCGCGGTCTGAATGGGAAATAGCGGATGTGTAAAGCTTTTTGTTTTGGTAAGGGAAGTGCCCGCATATTGCTCGTTTCGAATGCCATTAATATAATCTGTATTGGAAATTGATAAAAGTATGAAGAGTTAAAAATCTTTGCATCTGTGCGTCTGAATTTAGTTAGTAAAGCGCGGTTTACCTGTGTCACCCTGTGTACGAAACATGCGCTCATGCGAATTTGTGAAATTTATGTTTCGAAAAATAAACGATTGTATATGGGGTGGAAACGACCGTTTATGTTCACTTAACCGAGGAAAGAGGGTATTATTTACCGTTTCGGCTGGGTGAACCCGCCACAGTGAGTGAGACAAATACCACCGGCGGCACAATATTTATTGCAGTCGCTACGTGGATTGCGCAATTTATCGTGGAGGTGTCGTCGGCGCGATCGATCGCCGGGTGACGGACGCGCGCCATACATCAGCGAGCGCGTTATCTGCGCTCACGGCGACTTATCACCGCTCGCACTCCGCCTCCGCGGCGCGCGGCCACACAGCACTCCGGCCGAGCGGTCCGTGCTGCCCCCGGTAGCCGCTCATTTATTGCGGCTCGATCAAGTCGCGGCGAGTGGCGGCACCCGTCCCGCCCAATCGCGACGCTCGTTTATCTTCATTTCGCGGCCGCAATTAGACGGGTCGTTGGCTGCGGCATGCGGCGGGGCCGGGGGGCTTGGCCTCTACGTGGCTCGAATACGCCACCGCCGCCGCCACGACGCTCTGTCAACTTTGTAATGAGTAAAGTTGATAACTACGCAACGCAAGTCGCGTCCACATTCTGAATCTCGTTAAAACTTACGGATTCGCCATGAAATCACCGGACTACCCAATTTACCTGCCTCCAATAATTTACCGTTTCCCCCAAAAAGGTTGCATTCCCTAAAACTATACAAGAGAAAAAAAGGCAAAGAATGGATAAAAACAACAATCGCTTTCTGTTCTGCTAAACACAGGCCGGGTTCAGCGTTATACAATATAATAATTATATTTCTTTATTGCAGGTTTGGTTTAAAAATCGGAGGGCAAAATGGCGGAAACGGGAAAGGAATGCTATGAATGCTGCAGCAGCCGCCGCCGCAGACTTTAAGAATGGCTTCAGCACGCAGTTTAACGGGCTCATGCAGCCCTTCCCCGACACGGACACGCTGTACTCGTCCTACCCGTACAACAACTGGGCCGCTAAGGTGCCCAGCCCGCTCGGTACCAAGAGCTTCCCGTGGCCCGTCAACCCGCTGGGCAGCGTGGTGCCCGCCAGCCACCACCAGGGCTCCGTCAACTGCTTCAATACCGCCACGTCGATGGGCGGCGTGGGCGGCGGCGGCATGGGCGGCGTGACGGGGGCGGGTGGCGTGGGCGGCGGCGTGGCGCCGTGCCCCTACACGCCGCCCAACCCGTACAGCATGTACCGTGCGGAGCCTTGCGCCGCCATGTCGTCGTCCATCGCGTCGCTGCGGCTGAAGGCCAAGCAGCACTCGTCGGGCTTCGGCGGCGGCTACGGGTCGGTGTCGCCGGCGGCGCGCGCGGGCTCGGCGCCGCTGGCGGCCTGCCAGTACGCGGGCGGCGTGGCCGAGCGGCTCTGAGACGAGGCTCGCCGCGACGAGCGCGTGGCGTCCTAGTCGCCGGCGCTGCCCGCGCGCGCGCCGCCGCCGCCCGCGCACCCGCTCTACACTCACCTGTGGGACTGGTTCGACTAGCGCGCGCAGTGCAGCAGACTCTATGTTCCGACACGAACGAACCCGGGCAATAAACATAACGATGACGTTATACACTTACTGTAAATATGTAGTTATGTATGTACGTATACCAAAGCGATGTGTGCAATTTTTACAAGCTTACAATGTACTTAGATTATTATGTAAGTGTTTAGTTTAATATCGAACATTGTAAATAAATAAACTTGATAATTTATTTGAAGATGAAGCAACAAGCATTTTAAATTGTAATAGTAAATATTATAGCAAACATAAGTTAATGTTATTGTTCCAAGTATTTCTTTTGTTGTGTGTTTATTTGGGAGGAGCTGAACTGATTGTGCGCCCAAACTCCTTACTTAACTGTTTGCGCTACGCATTTAATACATGCATATCCAACATATCAGAAAATTAAAACGAAGTGCTCATTACATGTGAATATTTGCAATACACGAGCACTACTGAAATTATTTGCAGTATTGTACCTACATGTTATTACAATAAGATTATTCTAAATTCTCATTCAAAATCAAAAACACGGGTTGTTGTCCTGTGTATGTTATTTAAAATGTCACTTACGGGATATCTTCCGTGATTATTATTTGTTTTGAGTTCCCGATATTTCGACGCTGTTGCAAGCGCCATGATCGCGGGATGACTGAAGATTGCGGGTGGATGGAAATAAATTGTTAAGAGCAGACAAATCTGTCTACCCCCCTTTCTTTGTCTCTTGCTACGCGCACTATTGGAACTCGTCACTAAGTCACGGCAAAACACACTCACAGTATCACCAAGTTTTGTGAAGTCTTTATTATGATGCCGGATCATGGCGCTTGCAACAGCGTCGAAATATCGGGAACTCAAAACAAATATTAATCACGGAAGATATCCCGTAAGTGACATTTTAAATTGTGAAATAAACCGTGATAGCCTAAAACACTGTGTATGTAAATTCTTAAAATGTTTCGTTTAATTTATGTTCTACAACAATTTGATTTTGATACACCTTAATAATGTAAATATAGGGTATTATGATAATAAGATTGTAATTGAGTACATTTTAAAAGAATGATTTGGAACCCTACTTGTAACCAAAATAATTGGTATTATGCAAAATAGAAAATGCAATACAATATTTCTATTAGGCAATTTGAGTCAAATTTTAAAACGATGTGTCCCTCTACAACTTACGTGTTAAGAAGAAAAAGTCGGCAGCTTTAATTTCTAAAAACAATAATTTTAAAAAAATTCCTCACCAAACGATTCAATGGCACTTTGTAAAGTTCTTGCCATACAAACTATTACGAATATTCTCATAACAGATTTTAATATACCAGAACCATCCTTTATTTTTAAAAAGAGTTATTTAAATCAATGTTACTGAACGATGTATCTAAACGAATTTTACTCATTCCATCAGCATCAAGTTGAATTGCGAATATCTGAAAAACAGATAAATTTGATTTAATGGTGTCTAGACATTTTTATTACTTCTAGTGTGAAATCATGTTGTTATTACCCTTTATAAAGTGCGGTTATTTGCCATAGAGCAGTTACATATTGGACAGTGTTGCGAACTTTAAAATGTAAATATTTCCCTACACTTGTGCCTACGCGCTACGGTTGCTACGACAAGTGCTACGCGGGCCTACGAGAATCCTTAACGTAGCTCTACGAACAATTTAATTCATTGTAATTTGAGCTCCTAATTTTTAGGGGCAAGGCTTTTCTAAATACAGTTTTAGTTTCAAATTCATGCCTTTTTAAACTAAATCCTGTTATATAAATATTTATATCTAGAAGTTTTGTTTCGCAACTTATTTGTTGAACTAGCATTTGTCGTAGACTGTGATTAAATCCTACTAACAACCGGCATTTTTTGTTTAATGAGATTTTCCAGAACATCTATTGCTAGAAATAGCTGCTTACATAATGAGATTAACGTAACCAGGATCTCAATATTTATTAAAATATTTATAACTTAACACCGTTTATGGATGTAATAATTGTAAAATATTGTACCTATTTTAGATGTAAACATTCACTAGTTTTAACATTTAGTTTAATACACGAATTAGTATAACCTACTTCCGTGTGCCTACCAAACAGTGAAGGAAACACTAAATTATGAAAATAAAATATGTAAATATATAGATTTGACCTTTAATAATAATTGATGTGAAATTCGAGGTTTTCATTTTATACATATCAGAACAAAATATCTGCGAAAACGAATAGTTTGTTGAAGTTATTTTGTGAGTAACAATTAAGAGGATACCGATTGTTTTGTAACTTAAAAAAACCTCTAGTCATAATAAAAGATATCACAGAGTATTTTTGGTTTTAACAATACATTTTAAGATCCCCTCTCCTTTGACAGCAACTGTTCCTACTAGCACTTACGATGACAGTTGGGCAGACAAGCGGAAGTTGCGGCGTTATTATTTGGACCATTAGAGGAGTTATCTCAATCATCTCACGTTGTATATATATTTATATTAATATATTTATTTATATGTGTATTATTTTATTACTTAGATTTGTTTGTTTGTGTAAATTTTGCATTTTTGTTTTTTAATTTCTGTTATTTGTTTTGGCAATTTTTTGTGCACCTGCCATGTTATATCTCTACCTCCCTGGGTTGACTGCTAGAGAATGCCTCAGGCATTAAGTCCGCCTTTGTACCTTTTTGTGTTGCATAAAGTATTAAATAAATAAATAGACAGTTGATATCAATGATGATGAGGCTAACTAGCTGATTTCGACCACAGCGATCATCATGGCTTCTTAGAGTTGTTGTTGAGGACTTTCGTATGATGCTCTTTCATGTGTTCTCCAGTGACTCGTATCTTCAACTTTTGCCGTAATACTCCGAGTACAAAACGCACATGTAAGAACTCCATTGGTGACATAATGAGTAGCAAAGCTACGAGTACCTAAGTAGTTCTAAACACTAACATACCAAAGACCTAAATAAGACATTGCTAGAAAGTATCTCATCACAAAACCCATCTATAATGATGAAGGTCGCGCGGATATTACTGAATTGAGCACACGACGATTGGTTTCTGTAACATGATGTTATTAGGTGCCCAGACGGCTAGCAATTTATCCGTCATGCCGGAAAATGATAGGCTTACGTACGCCTGAAAATATGTACATACAACATAGAACAGTTGATATGGCGTAAATGAGAATACCTCGGTGATGTTTCGCTGAGATGCTGAAAATATAGGTGTAAGTAGTTCGGAAGATCACTCGGATTGCCCACTTAATTAAGGGCGAATAACAAACTTTTTGCAAAAGGGTCCTAACTTATTTTTAAGGTCAATGGGGAAGTGGTAAATATTTTAAAGGGAAACACTTGCGGTTTAGTAACAAATTGCGTGAATACGATAAAATCGCAGACTGCAGTTTCCTCCTGAAGTTTTGTTACCAGTGTTGTTGCAGTAAGTACTTAGACCAGTCCATCTAAATAAACAAAAAAAAAATTAAAACGTCTTGACGAGAACCTAGTTTTATTCATCCCAGCTAAGTTGAAAACGTTTTTCATTCTAAAAGTAGACAATCTATCTAGGGTAAAGTACCCAACTGCTGACCTCCCACCAACTATTGACCGCTTAACAGTTTTTATCAAAAATAATAATAAATCTTCTTGCAGTGCTGCATAAAGAATACAGATAATGATAAATAATTTATCTTGTAATATATCGGCGTCACAGAATATTTAAATAAAGCGATATTGCGTCCGTAAACCTATGATAATAAAATACCCTGCTAAAATCATCAAGAAATTTAACAATTTGCTAAGCTGAAGGTTGTTTTCAATGTCATTTTAATTCAGTTT
This sequence comes from Agrotis ipsilon, assembly GCA_028554685.1. Lineage (NCBI taxonomy): Eukaryota > Metazoa > Arthropoda > Insecta > Lepidoptera > Noctuidae > Agrotis > Agrotis ipsilon. Next base: position 12,817,865 of record CM052965.1, read on the forward strand.
TACACGATAGATTCCTTAGAGTTTGGTATTTTTTCGTTATTTAAAAGAGACATAATGCTTTTCCACATGATTTTCAAGTTTTAATGAGCCTTAACTAGTTAAAATGATGGGGTCAATATGTGGTACACTCAAATGTATGAATAACCATTTATTTGACACGACATGTCAATAGCTGGTAATGAACCATATGTATGAATATACCAGTTACTAACACCACGGTTTATACGTATAGTTCATTTTAATGGTGAGGTAGCTTAACTTTAATGCATCTGTATTATGCCCATGGGTGTTGGCACCCCTAAAGGTGTGTATCTGCATACTCACAAACATAAAAAAATACCTTACGTTGTAACCTAAGAACCTAGCTTAATTTGAGCGAGATACTTAAGTTTTCGGTCTACTGTCACATTCTGGATACTCCTGATTATTTTAAACTTACTACAATTATAGGAAAAGTGAACGGCTGAATGGATTTTGATACAATTTAGCAAGCGGATAATATAAAAACCTGGTTAGGTGGGTGTACCTGGACGCAGGATACTTTTTATGTCGGTATATGATCCCGTGGGACAATTGCCGAACGTAACACGGGCAATGCCTCAGTCATAAGTTGGTTTAGTGCATAAAATTATGACAAAAGTTACTCTAACCTGCATGTTTCACTTTGAAGAATTAAAGCCGTATTCTTTCAATTTGTTTTGCCAGCGAGCATTTTTAATCTGCTGCATAATACAGATAAATGAAAAAACTACTAATAAAGAGGAAAAAATTGACAAAAAGTAATAAAACTACAACAAAACTTCAAAAATAAGTGCAAGAATATAATAGGCCGCGTTTGAAGACTGTAGACCAAAATTGTGTGAAAAAAGAAAATGAGAAGGGCAATAAGACTACTTTTGTTTGTTTTTTATCAAATAAAACCTCGTATCACAGTCCTAATTAATAATATTTGAGTTTATTCTTACAATACAGGTGGTCAAAAATTGGTCATTTGCATGATGAAAATTTGGTACAGGCATGTTGATAACTGGTCAAATAGCCTGTTTTTGCTAAACTCGAGAAAAAAAACACTTTTTACCTTTGTATGACTGTTTATAATGTTTTAGTTACATTCTCCAATGTTTATTTTATCTTCCAAAAACATTTATTTCCACTTGCAACTCATGCATTAGTTTATTTTGCGAAAGAAGCAAGGAAAACCGCTTAAAGGGTCAATAATTGGGTGTTTTACCCTAGATCAGTTTTCACTTTAACATTGATTAATACCTACATGAGACAATCAGTCAAACAGCAATCAATATTTTTTTTGAGTAAATGTTGCAGATTTATCGAAGTAACAAACTAACTATAATTAGTAGGTAGGTAGTTTATATTGTTAATGGTTGATAAAGGGTACTGCCTCGTAGTTCTAGATGTCGGACAAACTGCTAATAAAGAGGCCTCAGTTTCGATTTTCTGCCTGTGGTATTGGGTTTTATCACGATTTTTTTTTAAACGTTGCCCCACACTAGGAATTTCTCCTATGTCAGCAATCCAATCGCTCAGCCACTGCGCTAACCATGCCGTCTTACAATTACTCCATAGAAGCCACGAAGTCCAGTTTTGTACCCGGTTGGCAATAGGCTCACTCCCTATTATATTAGTGAAATGTGGGTGCACTTATTGGGTACGCTTCAACCTAGCCCTTTGCGGCCTAGCCGGCCCTAGCCTTTCACGCGCGATGTTATGATATAGATTATTATTTCGAGTGTCGGAAAATACCAAATGAAATTAATTGCATAGTTTCACTCAAATATATAATACAGGTTATCTATTTATCTTTAGTTTGCGTACGTATTCAGTTATTAATGGATGTGGAATCAATACTCCAAGGACCGATGGCCGTTCAATTAATTTAATTTACGTATTTGCCAAGATTGTTAGAGCGTTGATTATGGTTGATATTCTTCTGGCCGTGTAAAACATGATTGGAGGCCATAAGGGTCTTGTCGCCATGTAATTATTTCGATTTTTAAATTGTAAATAGGTATTTGTTTTGCATTTAACATTTAAGCTATGTTTTAAAATTTATTTAAAGCTGTTATCATCAGCCTATAAATGCTTTGACTGTTGGGCCTGTAGCCTACTTTCTATGGAAGAGATTGGGCCATAATCCACCACGAGGATCCAGTGCCGGTTGGTAGATGTTACAACATGTCTTCGAATATTTGGTAACGCACCTGACTGGGTTCGCACCCACGACTTACAACACGTTAGTCGAGGTCAGCAGGATACCACTGGTCTCTGCTCTTTATTCCCACGTTTTTTTTTTATTTAAAGCTATGACGAAATATTTCTTATTAAAGGTTACAAAATAATTGACTATCTTGATAAAGGATACTTGCATTATCGATTCAAAAATTCTGCTAGGGCCTTGGATTCCTTATATAATGACGTCTGTCTAATCAGAAATTAGCAGTGATCTTAGTATTTATTTTAGTAGGTGATAGGTTGCCAAACTTTGGGACATTTTTTTTTTTTTTTTTTTAGGTGGTTAAATCATCAAATGAGTCCTCCCGCCCTGGGTGGGGCGGAAGGGACTGTCAGACTCTTACTGACTAAAATCCACCCGTGTTCCTTCGGATGCCCTTTACGTTCCAGGGCCGCGGTATCCTGGGTTAAGAAAAAACCCGCGACCCCAGCAAGCATTTGGCGCGATCCACGACGCGCCACCGACCCGGGCTTGGTCCTCGGTCGGACGGCGAGCTACCCATTACTCACCGTCCGCAAGCCCGCTCCGCCGCTGTGCCCTCTGCTGATCAGAGGGACACGCGTTGGAGCGTCCACACGACAGGCTATTCGCATACGGGCAAAGAGACCCCTTAGGCCCGAAAAACTGGTCTTCCCCCCGGACGTATCCGAGACGGAACTCCAGTCCACGGGCGCACGTGGAGGTTACCTGCCTTAGCACCCAAAACTTTGGGACATGCAATATATGTTGGTGTATAATGTAGGACTGAATGTTTATAATTTGTGTTCTTAGGACTGAGACACATAACATAAAACAACAAATGAGTGTTCAAACGGGGAGGCTCTTCATAAAACCGGCCTGTCAGCCAACTGATTTGCAATTTCGATTGAGTTTCTATACCGAATTTGTATGAATGCAGTGTCCAAAGTATAGGTACCCTACATTGTATAAATCTCTCATACAGCCACCTGCAAATTATTCAAAGTGAATTTTAAAACAATATAGATAATACGGAGTAAAATAAAATGTTCGAACGAAACTAGGTCTCTCGAATGCGACACGATAAAGTCGCGTCTAGAATGTAGCAGCGAAAGATGTGCATTATAGTGAAATGGAAATAAATTTCACGTTACTGTAAGCTATTTTATAGCGCGGTCGACGACGGCTGCCAGCGCGGGAGATAGATTGCGTTGTCATGGCAACGCAGCCCTAGCCGTCTTCTAACCACGTAAACTTGGTAAAAAATTAAATATGTTTAAACCTAGGAAGTGGGAGTGCATTGCTAGTACAAGCGTTTGTTGCCGCAGGTCGCATATTTATCTTACCAATTAATGAATTCGGCGCAATATATCTTGTTCAGGGTACAACATTCTTCTTTCGGTGTTTCAATTTACCTACAAATTACATCATTAACAAAAGGGTCTAATTAAAAAAACCGATCAAAATTCATAAATTACAAGTGGTACTAAGCTCCGAATACTAATAAATTGCCAACAATTGATTCATGAAAATCTGTGACATTAGCCGGAAAGTATACAGTAATCCTGCGAATGATTATCGGCGCGGCGGCGGCGCGGGCGCGGTCTCGGCGCGGACTCGGCGCGGCGCAAACACACAGTTTCCAGGTGCTCGAATCCGAGCGCTTTAAGGATTTAGCCGAGGATTTGCTTTCAATATTAGCCGCCGGCCGCCGGGGCAGGCCCATTCCGTTCCGCCCGTACCTTTTTTATTATTTTGTCGCATCGTTTTGGCTCTAAATGGAATCATTCCGCCATCTACATTTTTATTTTTCAATTGCTCCCCGATTAGTGGGATTAGCCGTATCGCTTTCCGATTCTTTGCTCCTTTTGGTGGGAGCTTTCGCGGACTAACGCGGCCGCGCTGTCACCCGTTCTAATCGCTTTCGGTTTGGGACGCGATCAAACCATATTCGGGTGGCGCGTTGATTGTGCCGAACGGGTTTGACGTCAAAGGTCGGTTTTGGCCGGTGTGCACAGCATTGTATTTGTCAACGCTGTCATTATCAGAGAGTCAATGTCGAGTTTTTATTATTTGATGTTTAATTAGGGTACATAGTATTTGTTCACGGTTCCGTGTGTGCGCATGCTAGTGTGCGGTGGCCGCGACCGGGGCTCGCGCGTCACTGCGCTTATCTTTATGGTGACAAACATTAGCATGGCTTTTTATTTTATCAGGGATCGCCTTAGTCACCGAGGTCTGGAGTCTACGTGCGCATGTGAGCACCTTATCATATCAACCCTATATAATATTTACCTGGAGCTAACATAAGATGTAATATTGTACGTAATTTACGCACACGTTGACAGTCGATGCGTCGCGAGTCGGCACGCGTGCGATGGAAGCGTGTAGACATGGAGACAGTACCATGCGTAGTCATTGTTTGATTCCAATTAGATATCACACTTAGTCAATGTTTGTGAACTTCTTATAACATGTGCATCAGCATCGTACTCGAGAATTTGAGAATACTAAAACAGATGCCGCTGCAATATATTTTCTCCGGCACAACGGGGTAGCTAAAAAAGATTTTTTGGTTTGAACCGACTCTTTAAACTATCTTTATAATTTTAATGTTATCCAAATTGTAATATTTTAATTTTTAGAAGTATTTAATAAGGTGCTTTTTTTAAGCCTCTAATGAAAATGAACGAATATCGAGAATAAGAATTTAAAATTCAAAGAAAACAATGTTCTACCGTAGTATAATGCGTTCCCCTAGAATAACCCTTAAAATGCAATTACGTTTTTCGTTGTCGATATGATTACGTCACACAGACATAAAGGTACGCATGTCAATAGTTAGAGAACGTAGAGGGTTAGGTTTTGGGTGGAAAGGATCAAAACGGGATTAGAGGAACGACAACCAATCAAGGGTAACTGGACTGTTATACCTACGCGAAATAAATGCGGCACATAAAACTTATTCGCTACCAACGCATTTTCAACTGTAAGTCGCAGAGCTAAGCTTCAAAGTTGGTTGTGTTGGGGAGTTTATTGATGTTTTGTTTGGAAGGGAGGGTAGATGGATGAGGAGGGCGAGGGTAGCGAGTGCAACCTCCGCAGACAATCTTACAAGTTAATTGTGTTCCGTGCCTGAAGCCGCCTGACTACGGAATAATATCGCACTCACTACGTTGTGCGTCTATATAACTTCCACTGAAAATGTATCTACTTACACAAAATTTTCCTCGGAATTTTAAAACTTGTTCTGAGTAACTTTTTTAGGACTCAAGAGATCCTTTTTTTTAAATATATTATTTTTGTGTTTCAGCAGAAAGTATCCTTTTGCGTTGGTTATCGAATTGAATTATGATTAATTGACAATACAAACAAAATATTTTTAATGTATAAAATCTCTAAATATTTAAAGTATAAATGAGCTATTAACATATTCATTACGGCTTAGCGCTCTCACATACAGTCACTGTACAAGCCTTACGTCATTTTATACCTTTAACTTATCAACATAAAACATACTTTCTCATGAATAAACAAGCACCTAGTTTACATCATATGACATACAGGGAGTTTAATAAACTTTCTAGACATATTACATCGTGCATCGCGTAGGGCGGGCGACTTGGGCGGGCGGGTGCTACGTTGGGGGGGGCGGAGGGGGGGAGGGAGCAGTAAATAAATACACTGCGACACGGATTTATTGCAAACACTACTCAACTCATGCAGATATGTTTACTTCATAAAGAAGTTGCCGGTTGAAGGCTTTTGTATCCTCTAACTTACAAGGCAATACTTGCGAATTTCTATAGTCATTTTTCCATTTTCCTAAAGCTTAGGTGGTCTGAATTATATATTTAAAAGTTTCATGAACAAAAGTGTTCAGTGCAGTGCGATCTCTGGGCTTTGTAATGGTCTATTCAATATGCTACGCTGCTACGAAAGTTCGTAGCGTTAGCTCCAAATTCATACAATCGTTAGTAGTCGAATGCAGGAATATTTTGTATACTGGGGATGTTTTTAAAACTTCTTTACTTTAGTTTTTATCGATCAAAAAAGTTTCTGAAAAAATAGGTTAATAAATCATGGATAACTTATTCGAACGTCATATAGAGTAGCCAATCTGATTTTGATACGATATCAATTTCCGTGAATTTTTTCGCACGTTATATTACGTAACAAATTAAGGTGCAATATGGCATTGAACATTGTTTATCAGAAGCAGACTTATTGTGATAAGAGATGCGAATTTTGCAATGCGTTATACATAGGCTTTACTTGGTTGAGTGGCAGTTAAAAAGACTATGACAGACGCATCAATCAGTAGTAAGTAGATAACCAAAATCAAATACAAAAGATTTTATTTAAGTATCCTAACTTTCCCTTCTTACGTCATAATCACGAGCTTAAATTTTACATGGTCTACATTACGTATTCTGAAGTGTCTCCGAAAATACTTGAGGCTCCGTAAACCTCGCATTTAAATACTCATCACGTCAACACTAACGTATTATGATATGTTACGAGTATATCCAAGGTTCGAGTGGTGGGAAGCCGAAATCAAGAGCTGGGGGGTGCTGCCTCGCGGCGCGGGGGGTTGGGGAATGAAGATTTACGATCGAGGCATAACGAGCGCTAGATGAGGCGTAAAGAAGCCCAATTCCGGTTATTATACCTACAGCTTCGCTATAGACTGTTTTTATACAATTTATATCTTATGGAACTTATGTTGGTCGGCTTTCGATTCTAAAATTAAGTCGGAGTTGAAGAATCCTTTGGCAGGTTATTGAATTTTAGTATTGCTTTAACTGAAACGAAGGATCTGGTGGGTTTTAAAAGTACGGTCTATCAAAATCTATCATGAAGACTAGCCAGAACCCCTAGTTAATTATACACTGGGTTTACACTTATATGTTGTGTGTTCTACGAATATCTAATACACTGCGGTACAAATACCTGCAGACGGAATATGAAACTCGGATGCAGCGGTATTTAGCCAGGCCAGGCCCCAGGGCACAGAGGGGCGAGGGGGAGGCGTACGTAACTAATTTCTGGATTAAGCACATTTGCAAATGTAATTTGTATTCATTAAAACATCGCAACATCGTACGTGTAATGTTTTTAAACAGAAAAACCGGTGCGACATTTCATTACGGGCCCGGTTTGTACTTTGTAGTCGAAATAACCGAAATTATGTGTTTTGTTGTTTGTGAGTAGCTCGTGTTGCATTAATCATGGAACTTACTTGTTGAAGAACGTCATGTTTTCAACACGACTAGAATGAAGGACAAATGGAATTCCAGATTAGTACGAAAAATAATAATAAGTTCGAAAAGTAAATTGTTGCAACTAAAATACACAACGTTTTAAAATCATCAAATGTGTCCTCCCACCCAGCTCGAGACGAGAGGGACTGTCATACTGGCACTAACTAAAACCCTCGATGTCCTTCAATAGCCCCTTACGTTCCAGGTTCAGGGTTACCGGATGAGACAGTTTCGCGAACCAACAGATACCCAACCTGCCCAAAATCATGGTAAACTGACTTTATTATGCCTTGTGACTGGGATTTCTGCTTTTTTTACCTATAATAGTCAATTTTAAATTTAAGAATGTTAAGTTTTTTCTTTGAATTTGAGTTTATTAATTTCCTATTGGATGGTATTTTATGACTATATCTGATGAGATACCGTACCCATAATTTTATTCAATGATGAAAGCGCACCAATTAAGATCTAAGGCGTTCACATTCGATATACTACCTACTAAAGTAGCTTCCAAAAACAATATGAAACACTCACATACATTGTCGGTACTAAACAAACATCGCATAAACCGTGTTCAATATAAAATTTATAAACAAAACAGTGGCGGAAATCAAATGAGCGTATATCAGAGGAGGGCACGGAGCGACGGAGCGGAGCGAGCGAAGCGGCTCGTCGCCACTCAAACGACTTTATTGTGCTGTCGTTCAAACGCGACAGAACCTAATAGAATTAAATTGGGAGACGCTGCTCCGTTATGTGGAAAATAATAACAGCGAGTGGCTGCTATCTCCGTAGGTTTCACGCGCCAGTGGCAGGGGCCAAACTAATGGAAATCCAGCCAATGATAATCTGTTTTCTACACCATTAATCCTGAACTAAGTCTGAGTACAATCTGTGGCGTCTCCGGGAGAGCGAGTCGAGTTTTATGCCCTCGTTAAGGTCCGCAATTTGTGGAGTCGGGCTGTTAAGACGGTTTGCCCTCATTCGCTCCCAAATCCTAATTCCGACCGTGGACTTTCTTAATCTTACGATATTGAGCTGGAGGTAATTGTTTCAAAATTGTAGCTCGGATAGTTGTTTCTCGGCGGTTTAGTGGTGCCCGTTAATGTATGAGGCTGTTACCAAGAGTTACGTCGGGTGATTGCTGATTTATAACATTACGTTCTAGTATTAAGTGGGGATCATTATCATTCCTTAAAACTATTTAAAATCAGCAGAAATGTTGTTGTATGTATCAATGTTATTGCAACATTATGAACCTCCACAGCCTCTATGTAAGATCTTGCGAAGAGCGATATTCTGAAAGTGAATCCGAATAATACGTTTTTTATCCCTCTGCATGAGTGTTATTTAATTCGAGATACATGTTTATTTAGTGTGCTCGGCTTATCCAAATAACCAATACTTTAAGAGAATAGAGCCGTGGAGGAGCACAATAAAAACGAAAGTAATCATGCAAATTGGTGAAGGAGGAAAGTTGAATTAAAAAGCGGGTCTGTGAGGGCGGGAGCGGGCGCGGTGTGGTGCGGGGCGGGGTAATGTGTCTTAATGACCGCAATGGATGAGCACCGTAATCCGCCCTCCAGCGGCGCGGCGGCGGCGCCCGCAACCTTTTGCTCCTGCTCGTTAGCTATCTACTCGCTGCTACAACCCTGCCCTCCTACTCAATTGTTTTAGATATACGCGTCGCGCCGGGATATACTGTTATGTTTATTCCTTCGTCGCGCTGAATAAACAAACACTAAAGCAGATTTCATCGAGCTCCGGCGGAGCTACAAATCTTGGCAGAGCGGGAGGCAATAAAAGTGCAAGTAATCAAAAGCCGCTCGTACGACGGGATGCTGACGTCGCGACATCATGTCATGAACGATAAAATTCAGGTCAGCAATAAGCAGCGCGGTGGTGAGCGGTGCGACATCACGCGACTCGACGCGACAGGACGCGGCGCGACGTCGTGTCGCACGCACGCCGCACACAGACACCACATCATCAAATCAACATTTGCAGATTCGCGAAGCTTTGCCTGGGAGATTTAGAGGTGGAAGGAAAATAAAAAAGTTCGTAGAGGAATCCGGCTTGATCCCTGTTGCCTTTATGGTAATGCCGGGATGCGTGTATTCGACTATTCAATTTATATTTTTTCCCTTTCGCCTTATTTCTTTCTCTCCGAAATTATCTATCCTTCGAATTTCGTTTCGCACTGTATTGTATACGGGATTCGATGTTTGCGAATAAGGTACGACTTTGTCTGAAAATATCACGAATAACCGCGGCGGATTGGCTTTGTTCACGACTTCAAACAAGTTTTCTTTTCGTATAAATATTATGTGTATAAAGCAGGTCGGTCGCAGAGTGTCGGAGCGGGGCCGACACACACACACACAAACTTCCCTCCTTGTATATTACACTCGCTACCAGCTTTAGAATTTTGTAAGCACTGACAAAATGGGTACATTTACAACGGATTCTACCGCTTCAAGATTACACTTTCAAACATATTTATCATTTAGGAATATGTGAGTACGGTTTTACAACGCAGTTCTATATGTTAATATTAAAAACTTTTCCTAAAAAAACATATCTATGTTTTAAGATACATTAAGCTGATAAAAAAAAAATACATTTATACACATAATAATATTAAATTGTTACTACGCGGTTGAGTCGTGTCGTACACACGACGTAACTCATTTTCCTCAATTTTCTTTTAGCTTAATTTTATAGCCACAGTTTGCCGTTAAAACGAGTAGGTAATTAATCGTCAATATTAATGAAGTGAGTGCATGTGTATTTTCGTAATATTTATTAATAAATCTCTATGAAAAACAAATTACTTAATAAAGCGCTTGACATTTTGTACTAAAATGCGCCCGTACAAGTAGGCATGTTCAAATTTAACATTGTTCTTCCCTCATGAATAAATCATAAGAAGTAAGCGGGGCTCTACGCCTTTATAATTCTACATAATACATTAAAACGTTGTACAGATTGCCTTCTACTTTAATAATATCAACTTAATGGGTATTAGTACCTATGTGTTACGGAGAATACTTGCTGACTAAATTTTGTTATGTATTTACTAGGGGTAAATAATATTAGAAACTATAAACCTCAATATCATTTTAACTTTGGAACATTTATAAGTTTTTAAAGTGAACTTAAAATATCTTATTTCATTTGAGCTTCCAATATTTCGGTACCGTTACAAGCACCGAGATCACAGATGAATTGTTCATCAGTGATTATAAATAATTGAAAACATTTATTTTTATTTAAAAATGGGGACTATTTATCGCGTATGTTTTTAGCAATCGTATGATATGATTTAGTGCACTCTGCGACATTAGGTGGACTAGAGTCGGGCGGCTCCTAATCTTGAGTAATGTTCGCCATTTGTCTTCGCGACCGTTCACGTGTAATTGGACGGTCACCGTTCAGAATCACTGCTTCAATATTCATCGCGGGAAAAATTACTGTTTATTTATCTTTATTTGGAAACTGTTGTAAATCATGTTGACAGATAACAGAGGTTTTTTGTCTATCTAGGACAAAAAGGTTGGCAAAGGAGATTTCTCAAATTCGGTCAACATTTTTTAAGATAGACTAATCGAGTGGACAGGTGTGCCATACAAAACGTAATATTTTTCCTTTGACAATGCATGAAACACCTGATTTTTATTTGATCTTTCGGTGTAGTATTAAAAGTAAAAGTTTTTTATAACTCTGAGTATTTTCAGCCGATGAAAGGTTGTTTGATATTTTAAAAGTAAGCCCTGTAAATTATTGCCTTTAAAACCCAGTTCTAATCACGCTAGATAATCTCAAGCAAAATTTAGCAATAAGAATTAACATTACAATAACAGTTGAAAAAAAAATGAAATAAATTATATCAGGTTTTGCCCGCTTCATTTTCTTTCAGTATTCGACTCTGTACTAATGATACTCTGTACTAATAAGAACGTTTTCAATAAATGTTTTTTAACACTTTTGAAATGTTTCGATGTTATGTGTAATAAATAAACTAGCTAGACTTTGCTTTGTCAGTTCATAACTACACCATAGAGGTAAGCTCCCTTTAAATCCCTTTTAAGTTTGCCTTCCTCGTGGGTCGTGCCACTGTAAATATAGCTGAACATGGTCAAGTCTTCAAATGGATCTAAGGACAAACTTCTCTATATGTTCTTGGGGCAGGCCCTATGACCAGCAGTATTTTTTGTTATAAGTATACTAAACATGGAAGTAGGTACACATGTACTTTTAGAAATTAAGTCATGAGAAATTTTAAAAGACCGGTTTTCTTCTTTACCTTTTTCAGAAACTGAATTCTATTCTAATGAGCTGTGCTGTGCAAATCCCTTCAATTAATAGTGGTACCATATAAAACTTGCAGATGTACGACGCAAGTTTACCTACTTAACTAACGTTCATTTTATTTTCCACAAAAGCCGAGCTAGTTTTCTCGAATCCAGTGAAAACTGAAAAGCCATTAAAATGCACTTTCGTCTTTATATGCCCATTTAGTAAATAGTTACCAACGTGCACTGCAATCATATTTTTTGATCCACAATAAATTGACAATTTTATCTTACGCCAGTGATTCAGGGGACTGGAGAGCCTTTTAAATATATCGAGTATTTCAGTGCAACGATACAGCGAGTTGTTTACAGTGGGGGGTTGTGGTGGGTATACGTGGGGGTGTAGCGGGGGGGTGCGGGGGCAGCGGGGAGGGTTCAAGATGGCGGCGTCGCCAAGGCAACGGTGCAGTCGCTTCCTTAATCGACCGTCGCAGGCTCGCGCCGTCTCCGGCCCACTCTCATTTATGTATTGTATTGCACTTGAGGACTGACTTGTGTTTTATGATGTTCGCGCTGCCTATGTACTAGCCGAGCTTGGAAATTTTGCAGACATATAATTGGATTTCAGTTGGGATACTGCGATAGGGACTACAATAGAATCTCTACAATACCAATTAAAACTTCTGAAACATTTAAAATGAGTGTGTCAAATAAAAGTTTTTCTACCCGCACTTACCACAGACAATCCTACCATTTCGTCCTCATTAGCCCACCTACATCGGTCACTGTCGTACCTTGCTCCACTAGCTCACAAACAAGCATCTTGCGATCCCGATTTGTAAATAACGTACGTTCAAGAGTCGTTAGTTCTCCGATCAGTTAGGTCAGTCCATAATCCAGTGGCCGCCGGTGCTGCAACCGCCGCGGAGCCAATAAAAAAGAGTTATAGTTGAGAAGAAAAGGAAAGTCTCGCGTCTCAGGCCGTTAGTTAGGGATCAAGGGCTCAGCTCGCGCCGGGCGATAATCATAATTTTTACTTACAAGAGCAAGAGTATAAGGCATTAGTTGGCGGGCTCGCGACAAATCTTTCCTAACTGCGACCAACTTTGCGACTCCACTCGGTGTTAGCTCTCGACACTATATTTTGTAGACTACAGGTGCTTCGGACACGATGGACTAAGCGAATGCTGAATGTGGTGCGGTGGCTGAATCTACGATGCAGCTTGCGTTTTGCATTTTTTATGTTTGACTTTTTTTATTAGGAAGGTACTTAAACCTAACTATTTGGAGTGATGGGTACATTTTTTTTGGAGTTATCCTACTCTTGTCAGTCAGGAGAAACTGAGGGTCTACGTTGAATTCCATACAAAAACAAAGTCAAGAGAAGTTAGGGGCATCCGTGGGAGAGGACGCTCTAGGAAGACCTTCACTGACCTTATGGTGAAGTTCTTCAAAAAGGTCGGAGTTGCTACCGGAGTGCTTATACAAGTGGTCATACGACCAGATCATTGTATGAACGTAGACAACATTAATGGAGACGTATCTAAGGATCGGAGCAGCTGGCGTTGTGTGGTGTCCACTCCCCCTTGGGAAAAAGCGTGTTTTCGTATGTATGTATAAAGTGAACCCCTACAACAGTACAACATTCCACAAAAATATTCATAACACAAAGCTACAACAGATATTGAGACCCAGGAAAATTACTTCATATGGATTAGATAGTTCTCATATTCTCTTATAAAGGTAAGGTACTAAGGAAATAGCCTCCGTATAAACATAAAGGATACAAAAAGGACGCCCTAAAACAGCACATAACCACGTCCCCGCCATTTACAAAGTCACCGTTGTTGTCCGATTTGATACACAAACAAAGTGTCGTGCGAGTGTAGTCTTGTCACGTGGACGAGTGGGCGAGCGGGCGAGTGTGCGAGTAGAAGTGGCCAGTGCGTTAGGACGCGCTATTCAAGTGTTATTCAGAATATGTGAACATCGCGCACGTGCTCAAACCTGTGGAGATGGCGTTGAGGTGAAAAAATATCGTGTTGAGTACGTATGACATGGTACTGTGTCCACTAACATGCCTGGCAATGTCAGTCAGAGAGTTGATTTCTTAGTTACCTATTTTTAAAAAATTGTTACTGAAATATCAAATACTAATTTCGATTTTGGCTACAAGCCAATAGATCCTTATACAACTACCGAATGGTGGTCGCGGGACATGCAGTCCTGGTGAGATCTACCACCGCCAGTGGGGTCGCTCGACGGCCATCGCAGTTTATAAGTAGCCTGTGATGCCGTTGCTCGAGGACACTCGGGATGAACCGCTAGGATGGTGGATCGATTATATTCTTATAGAGGAAGAAGTTAAGGTACCTATAATATGTAGAAGATAAAAAAAAACAGAACTTAAATATTCCTACTCCTCCACTATTCTTTTCTGATTAATTTCGTTGCAGGACCCAAGACAGGTAAATTCATTCTCCGGGACACGTCGAGCTTCATTGTCTCGGCGCTTTTCTGGTGGTTGCCACTGTTGATTCTGGCTCTCAGGAGTTGCAGTGGTTTGGGAACAGTGTGGTGGGTTTGTCCCAAAAAAAAAAAAAAAAGAACTTAAATATTCTTATATTCTGTGTGCGCATGATAGCGTCTCCTTGTGTTATATTATTGAGCGCTATAAAAATTTACCAGTTCTTCCCAACTACATTTAAACATTTTTTCGGTTAAATTGAAAATTATATAAAACCTAAAAATCTTCATAAAAGGTGCATATTAAACTTGACATGTACTTCACACACACCGCACATTGATTCACATCTCTGTCACATTGTGCGTGATCGACTTGATCTGTTGTCTCCAACACCGACTTCGCATAGACCATACAGTGGGCACTGATTTATCAGTTTTTCCTTTCTGCTACTGCTACATGCATGCATAATGCAGGAAAGATGTAGTCACTTTTGAGCTAGCTTTACGAATGAGTAAAACAAGTTACCAATGTTCATCGTAACCTAATGCTGGCTTAGAGACAGAGTCTTTAAAGAAGGCAACATCCGAAATTCAGCAATTAAAATTTTACATTACTAAGTAGTTAGCTCAAAACCTACGTAAATCCGTCTAGTTCTAACAAAAATAAAGAAGAAAGAAGTCTCCATGTATCTGTGTGCTAGTCCTCACGGGCCGGCTCGGGTCGGATTTGTTTTATGCGGCCCGAAGACATCGACTTACCGCGACCGGCCGGCGTCTCCTTAATTTTATTACACGACCCGAACTCCAACAAAATGTCCTAATTGTGTCTCGAAAAACCAACCTGGAGAATGGAATTACCAATTTTGTTTCGTCCTTTTCTATGGGAGTTCGACGTCTTATTGGGTCGGGGTTCCTCGTCTCGGATTTTGCGGACGGTTACTTTATATACTTTGGTTAGTTATTTACTTTTTTTTGTTATAAAACTTTGGTGGTATATTTTTGCTGATGTTGAATCATATTAATGGGGAAGTAGAAAAAGATAATAGGTAACCTATTCGAACCACTAATCATCACACAACCAACACACTTTTTATGAGCTGTGAAAACACATTTAGTATGGGATAAGCTAACTGTGAAATCACTTAGGGAAATTATGTTTTGGAATTATTGTTCAATGGTATCACATACCCAATTTTTTTATTGTGTTACTGGTCTAATTAGAATAATGAAAATAAACATTTATGCATTTTTCCCTAGCTGACACTGCAGAACTTTAGGAAACAGTATGCACGCGCGTAACTTCCGGAATTCCGACTAATACACAAAATAGGATAATATTTTTTTCATTGTGTTCGTTAATGATAGGACAAGGCTTGTATGTCAGAAAACATTTCGCAATTCCATAAAGTACTAATTTGAACCCATGCGTGACTATTACGGGCCACTGGGTAGTTAGGTATAATAACATTTAATTTTAATTTGTTACAGTGAAGTATTTGCATTTTTAAGCTTTTCTAGATCTGCCAGCCGGGGTCGTAGGACTGTCTCATCAGGTAACTGTGATCTTGGAACGTAAAGGGCCATTGAAAGATCACCATGAATTTTAATCAGTATAAGTGTGACAGTTATTTGATGATCAATCACGATAAAAAAAAGCCTTTGCCCTTTGTAGATCTGTACACCTTGTATGTTAAACCACAGATTACTAGTTAAACTCTAAATATCAAAACATTTGCATGCCCTAAACAGGCAAAATATGGTTTGTGCCTAAACCACCAATTGTAACAACTGGTAAGCACCTATATTCAATGAAAATAAATTATTCTTATTCTTAGATAGTCTGAATAATACTACTGCTTTTTCTAGTTTGTTAGATCATTGACTAAACAGTTATTTTTTCAATTAACGTCGTTTCGGTCGTATTATTGAATGACTTTTCAGGATAGTCCAGCAAGCGATTGGCGCAGTGGCTGAGTGATCCCATGTCGCGGGTTCGAATCCCGCACGGAATTGAAAGTAGTTGTTCCTGGTCTAGCTGTTTGTGTATGACTTGTCTGACCAGGAGCTCTGCAGTTCGATGCATTCGTGAAAGAAGTTTTAATTTTATATCCTTTCGAGGATCTAGTACATAAATTAAATCCCAGAATAAAATCTCCGAAAGCTTGCTTAAAATTGCTATGCATATCTAAGTAGGTACAATGATGGCGGCATGCCTGGCGCAGTGGCTGAACGATCGCTGCTGCGCGGCTTGTTGCTGACACAGATAATCTTGTAAGTAATATTAGCGTTACTGGTTCGATCCCTGCACGGAACAAATATTTATAGCATAATTACAAGAAAGTAGTTTATCCGGGTGTGGTGTTTGTTTATGAAAGTTTCTAAGTTTTTAAATGATCCCACGACAGAAGAGAAATTCCAAGCATGGCACAAAGTTATTAAATAAAAATCAATGTCTGCAACAACGATTGCAGTTACAGACTAAGTTACCAAGACTACATACACTTACATAGGTACGATCCGCAGGTGGGTACTTATACCTACTTATTACAATCAAATAGTTGCATAAGTTGTATTGCATACCTTCTTAGAGAGCATTTAGTCACATCTGATTAGATAAAAAATTGAGATTTTTGTGAAATGATGATATTGGGTTGGGTTCCTTACATCATCCCTCCACAAAAATTAATAGATAATGTGTTCTCAGCTCAACTCAGCTTGTTCCAGTCCACTGCTGGACAAAGGCCTCTTAGACTGTGCCACATCACCCTGTTTTTTGGCTTCCGCATCCAGCCTACCCTAGCCACTTAGATACTTCTAGCACTGCCCGGTCCGTCTAGCTAGGAGGTGTCCCTCACTACGCTTGCCAACATGCGGTCTCCATTCTAGGAGACCAGGACTTGCCTGCAGCTACATTCATCAATGACATGAATTGGTTAACTTGTTACTTTTGTTTATAAATTAAAGAATTTGTTTAAATATAGAAAAATGCATTTAGGTGGCGGCAAATTTAAAAAAAAAAAGTTCATTTAGCACAAACACATTTCGATAAGGAACCCGAGTATCGCCGTCTAAAATTGTCTGTGTAATTAATTAACTTTCAGGCTGAAATTATAAAAAGCATTTTGTTTATTTATATTAGATGAACAAAAAAATGTAAAGCTGTTGAAATATTTAAGCAAAGGATAAGTAGTGCCATCTATTGTTCAATAGCTAAATTAAAATTGAAACCAAATGCAGTGCCATCTAGTATCGAGTAGCCTCAACTCTAGTTAAACTTGTTGTCATTTTAGTACTTACAATTTTACTAGATGGCGCTGATGTACAAAATACATCTAGTGATGTTCTGTTGGTTTAACGTTAAAACGTAACGACACAGCACAATTCATCTTTAACAAGCAATATTCTAACAGAAAAATCAAAACCAGTATCCAGAAATTACTCAAAACTGAGAGGTTTGAAAGGAGAAACGGAAGAGATAATTCCAAATACTCCCACATAGACAATATTCTTGGGTAATTTCAATAACACTTTAATACTGTTAGAATACATAAAACTCTCTTGACCCAAAAGCTATTGGCTGGCAGTGCTGTCAAGACTGTCTAAGTGGTGTAAAACGAATTTAATTAAAAAATTGATTAACTAAAAAATTAAAAATCAACATTATGTTCCTGTTCGCTGAAGTGTGGTAAAAATGAACTGAGTTTTATTTCCTGTTTTAACATTGATTACTTTTTTTTAATAGAATAAAAAATTATGAACATATAATTTATCCTTCAAATAATGAAAATACTTTACATCGAAACGCAAAAAGTAACCCTTATTTAAAACTGTTATTGTACTCGCATCACTAAAACTTTGACAGCAAAAACGTTTGCAGACGGACGTTGTCGGTCGGCTGAGTGTGGCTGAGTGACTTGACAATTGTTTATCAATCGATACGCAATAACTTCCAAACAAAGTGAAATTTTACAGTATTTGTTTAGTATTTTCTACGGAGAGAACGAAACTGGACCGCACGAGATAATAAGAAATCTTTAAAAATGACAAACACCTTCGTGGTTTGTCTAATAGCACTCTTTTGTTGCACAGGTGAGTAAACTTACATTAATTTACGCTGAATCGTATTTCTAATTATTTACGTCCTTGTAATATTTGTGTTGTTTAGCAAACCGCAAGTACGTAACATAAAGAATAACGTTACTTGAAGTTTTTGCAGTTCTCTCAGGCTAATGCGAAGTACCCTCAGCCTATTGTTTCAAATCGTAATAATTTTATTTCGCGTTACATAGTGATTACATCGCGTTATTACGAATGTAAGCTGAATAAATATTGTTGGATCATTTCTGGAATTCGTGCTAATTATTTAAGCTATCAAGTTGTGTTTTTTAAATGTAGTTGTTCATTGTTATAATACTGTAATTACTGTGTTTTGCTATTCTAATGACCTTAGATTATTCTCGAAAAACAAACGTTGTATGCTAGACATAATGTTGATTTACCTATTATTTTACTATCTGTGGGTACACATAATTTAATTACCACATGTTTACTAAGTACAGATAAAATAGTCATATCACTCCACCACACACGTTTTTGCCACAATGTAATATTATCCAGACCTGTAGTAGCCCATCAATATCGACTCTTTGTTGTGTGCCTGTGATCATATTTCCTGCTATTTATCATTTCAGTAGCAGCCATATGTTATTTCCATAATAATTTTGTGTATGATTCATTGTGTTCCAAAGTTCCAAACAGGGATATTGAGTACTTCTTGCAATTCAGCCCCAACTAGTAAACCTTGCTTGAATACATGTGTAACTATGTAAAACATAATACTGGTTAGCCACAATACTAGTCTGCAGTGTACAATGTCGAGCCATAAAATATAAAGATATGGCATAATTTCCATTTTTGTTGCACATAACAAATTGTGTAATTGTATTTCTGCCAAAGAATCATGCTAACAAAAAACATTTGCGACCAAAGAACAGTGAACCAGTGTTCAACATTTCTACTTTGTTCTCTTATCAATTTCAGTGTTCATTTTATTAATTGTGTGGTAGTTTACAGTGATAAACAGCAGCTGACCCCGCCTGACTTGTTTTGCGGGCATTATTTTTATTATTTGTCACTAAATAAAGATAAGCTGACTTGGCTGTGTGTCACTTTCTGCGATGGTTTATTTTCATTAAACCAATGTAATGTTTTGTTCCCAGATTTGTCGTTTGCGCGACAAGTGCCGAAAGAGTGTGCTAAGGGGCCGTCAGTATGGTGTCAGAGCCTCAAGTAAGTTTTATTTCATTAAACACTGCAAAAATGTTTTAAAAACAAGTACTTGCCCAGTAGTATTTGGATAGTGTGTGGTTGTTACGAATGAATAATAAATACAAACAAAGAAAAGTGTTTTGTGTATGTATTTGTTAAAACTATTACAAATTGAATGACTTGCTTGTGCTGATAGTATTTATTTGTGTGTAAACAAAGTCAACTATCAAATAAGTACAAACTCATTGAAGTGCCCTAGAAATTCGTCATGTTGGTAATTCCAGAATGTTTTATATCAATGAGCTAATATTATTTATTGGCATAAGCAACTAAATACCTTAAGTATATTACTTGATAAAATATTCAAATAGATTACTATTATTAAGCACAGATTATATTGTTCTAATCTTATAAAATCAACCAATTTTACAAAAGCATGGTATGTTGTAAAATGTACATGTTATGTAGATATACACGGCTACACATTAAGCTATGCAAAACCAGAATTAGATGACCATACACTGTGTTGAAAGGTAATACAAAACGAGGCCAAGAAAAACTGGATTTGTGTAGCTTGATGTGTAGCCGTGTGTACACAAGTCACAGCAGTTTAATGATTATTGACAATCTATTACCTACGTCCGCGTCGGCTTAGTCACACCGCAAGGGGGAGATATAATACTTTTGCATATTGAATGATTGGACTGTTTGTCATAAATAATAACAGTAAAACCGCATAATACAATTTGCATGAGAATTTAAAGAAAGGACCATGAATGTTTATTAGCAATACAATATTTCTTAGACTCGCATCATTTAATCAAGTAGGTAATTGAAACCCGTGGCTTTGATTGTGTTGATGTAGCTAATTGTTCCACGGGATTGGTACTACAGGGATAAAACTATCGTGTGAACGTTAATCCACATTAAATACGTGAAGTAATTTTGTATAGTACCTAATGAGATTAAAATGATATTTAAATAAGTCATTTGGGCAAAAAAAAAGTAACAGGTATATACCTACCATATTTCTACTATTCCTATGAGTCCCTCCGGACAGAGCAAAAGCTGAATAAAGCGCTGTACAACGCCTTAGCCTTTATTTCCTCTTAATGCTGACTAATCAGCAGCTAGGTAAAGAAAATGCAACAAGCCTGTATCATCGCTTTAACGCTAATAACAAAAAAAAAAAAAACGTCGTATGAAACCTACTTGACAACAAACTTCATTAATAGTGACTCATTTACGGTGACTCTTTATGGAGTGACTACACTAATCGAATCATCTTTTTTGCTTTTTATTACGTGAACGTAACCTTTAAGTAGATAGTTTCCTAAATTAAGAGGTCAACTAGGCAGCCGCTCCATGTAAAATAGGTACCGGTAGTCAGCTGCAATCGGTTTGACTAAAGACCAAACTTATGTTTGGTCTCACCGTTCATCGTTTTTTTTAACGTTTCTAGACACATTAGGAATTTCTCTTATATTATGTGCATTGACAAATGCTTTAGCTGACAAACACAAACACCCAAACTAGGACCTTCTGCGTAGGTATTTTATTCGTGCGGGAATCCAACCCTCGACCTGGAATAACCATACTGTCAAAAGTTCGTAGAAGACGAGGTAGATTATGATGAGCTTCTTATGAACGGCACATTTCCTCGTGGGTTGGTCTTGTCTCCTTAAACTAAAATGATCCTTGTCTGCGCAGACGCGGCGCTGATTGCGGGGCCGTGGGTCACTGTACATCCACAGTCTGGGAGACGCAAGCTGATCGGTCTGTGACCGACAACGATGTGTCCCACAAGTTCGTCAGGCTATTCAGACAACTGAAGGATATCAGGGAACTCATTAATGAGGTTGGTATCGTTTAAATGTTTTTGTGTGTGTGTCTGTGTTATGTAGGTATTTAACATAATTGGTAGGTTAATTGAGACATAGTGTATTTTTTACTATATTGTCTGAGTCATAAAAATTACAGATGTCTCTTGATATCAAAAATATTTGGGCGTGAGACGTCTAGCTTCGTGATATGATCATCATTAACAAAGTGCATACAATATTTTAATCACTGGTAAACAACATCAACTAATCCCTATTTCTAGCACTGTATTTTAAAATGCACTGGAACTCATTTAAAAATTGACGAAACCGCATTCGAGCATACCCCACACATTCCAAGCTTACAAGGTTAATTCCGTTATCTCCCTTATCTTATTCCTCTACAAATTATGTCCCAACATCCGTAAACTTTCTTATTATCTCTCGTCTTTTCTGTTACATGACATTATTATAATATCATTTCGATACTCAGAGCCAGGAAAACTGATTATAGAAATTATGAACCCAAAAAATAGTTAGGAGGAATAATTATGTTTCTCTTCAATGCAATCGCTCAAAACTACAGGAGGAAAACGTGATAGCAAATTATTATTGAAATGCTCCCTCCGCATGACATGGGACTTAAAAATAGCTGGCGGTATGTTAGAGTACTAATTTAGGATTTTAGGCACATCACCACTTCAACGTTATGATGATATCCTTCCAAATGTAGGACTACCTGGCTTCCCGAGTGGCGTCAGAATGCCAAGATGTGGAGTACCCCGCCATCGCGAAGATCTGCAAGACAAACACCGCTCAGCTGCAGCAGTACATCAACCATGTTCTGCAGTCCGACACCTCGCCGGAGACCATGTGCAAGCTCATCGGCATGTGCAACAACGACAAGATTGACCACATCTTGTCTATGAATGTAAGTGGAACTCATTACATACGTAATCTGGAGGTTCGGCAGTGTACCCGCCAAGTCAATTAAGTCTTTCAGAAACTACTTTCACAGTATGGAAGGGCTTATTATTAAACGTGATAAAGATCAATTTCAACATGAAATTAATACCGTAAAGGTGAGCTACAGAAATCCGATTAGAGGAAAATAAAATCAATTCTCTATGGCTGTAGGTCTATGAGATTGGTGTATGTACTTTGTCTAACGTTCATTAACAGTAACTGACTAGTGTAATTTGTTAATAGCGGCTCTTAATTAGAAGTAAGAATAAAAGAAGGAAGTTGTACGGAATAGAACTTCCTCCATTTTTTTAATGGAACAAAAACTGGTGTCCTTGTTATGTACCTGTGTATTTTTGTCCCATAGCTATGAGGAGAATACCAATACTTTATTGGAGTCCGGTCCAAGTATATCTACTGAATATCACAGAAGTTCGTCATTCTGGAAATATATCCATTACTGCTATGTCGATCAGTGTATAATATCTAAGAATGTGTTATGGGAAATGTTGTAATGAAACGTATAACATTATGTCCATGACAACTTCAATGAATGATGTTTGTGTTAACTGTTATGACTTCGCACAAGGGGCGTGGGACCTACATATTTTTATTTTTTCCATTTATAACGGAAAAATAGGTTATGATGTAAATGATAAAATAGAGAACTTTGAAAATTCGGGGAAAATAGTTTCGACGTTGTTCAAAAACTCGTTCTTTTTCTCAGAGTTAAGGCCCACATATAGCGTACTTCGTCATCAAGCTGACGCTGCCGTCTTAGTTGCTTTTCATACGATTAAGAACATTAATCGTAGCCAAGTGAAGGACATTTTGGAAGCGACACTGTTTTTTTTTTGTTTTCGTGGTAAAATCATCAAATGAGTCCATCCAGGGTTAATGTCAGACTCGTACTGACTTAAATCCACGGTGTCCTTCAATAGCCCTTTACGTTCCAGGGTCATGGTAATTGGATAAGTCCTGTGACCAAGCATCACTGAGCTAGCTAAGACTAAGTTCGCTTAATTCACAGTATTGACTATTTGCAAAGTGCGTATTTTAATTCAATATTCTTGTTTCGCAGAAAAAGAAGCCAGCTGTGCCTACAAACAACAAACATAAGGGTAAGTTCCAAAATTAAAGTTATTTGTGCACATTTTGATAAAACCTGGAACTCATTCATGTTGATACCTAGTATCACACCAAAATTACTTAAAAACGCGCGATTTTATATATTATGAATTAATATTGTGGGCAAGGCTTTTGTAATAAACAATAATCAGAATACTGCATTGTTGCAAACTTTAAATACTTTTGTGATTTGTGGCGAAATTATCTGCCATACCATTGTTGTTAATCGTTTACAATGTTCGAATGCAATGAAATTAATTACCGCGTCATTACTAATTAATGACATACTTACGAGTAGGTAATTATAGCAGGTTTTACGTGTAGTCAGTAAATACTTTTTGCATATTTTTTTATAGCTGTGTCATGAACACGTTTTAGAACTTGTGCCAAGATCATGACTGTCATATTTTCAAGAGAAATTTTCAGTGTTTCTTACATAGTTAATCGTTATTTATATTTTACGTATCAATATTTAGTGAACGACTAAACTATTGCCCTTATTTACTTTGTTATTTTGATTTTATCCTTCAACAGAGATAGGATATCCTATATATACCTATATAAACTCAACCGTTTTTCATAGGGATCGGCAGAAACAGCAGGATAAAAACTGCAAAGACGGAAGAGTGGAAGGTTATGGGGGAAACTTTTGTTCAGTAGTGGGACAGTATAGATTTCTAAAAAATAAAAGAAAAACCAGCGCATTACACTAATATAATCGTATCCACTGATTGCCTTCCTAGTCAGAAGGGGATTAGGATGGGGGAGGCGATATTCCTAGGCATATCACGATGGTCGCGGGTCTTATACCATCACCGTGACCCCGGAACATGAAGGGCTATTGAGGGACACCGTGGATTTTGGTCAGTACAAGTCTGACAGTGCCTCTCGCCCTGCCCGGGGTGGGAGGTCTCATTTGATGATTTTACCACGTAAAAAAAAAAAAAAGGCATATCACGATGTGACTAATTCAACGATCGGCCGGCGACATAATACGTCTCTACTAAACCTTACTACCGGCAATACCCAGTTCTCACGGAAAAGTGTTATCCATTGCTTCATTATTTGAAAAATACCACCGACGTGAATAATGCAATGAATACTGTCGAAATATCTGCAGATTCCCTAACCGCCATTCTAAATAATCGAAGCAATTTTCATACTTATTAGTTACGTCATAACGAAGACACTATAATTTGTCAGATCTATACAGCGAACTTGCTCTGACGCCATTCACCCGAGAATGAACCTTATTATCCTAAGGTTAAGGTTTTAATTATACCTAAATATCTGAACTCTCCGACTAACCATACATCTTTATTTCAGGCAAGCTGGTAGGCAGCTCCCAATGCACTTGGGGACCGTCTTATTGGTGCAGTAATTTCAGGTAAATATACACTCTCCTCTACTTTTTTACGTACCTTAAGGTACACCATTTTTTTAAATTAGTTTAGTCATCAAATGAGTCCTCCCGCCCTGGTCAGAGCAGAAGGGACTGTCAGACTCATACTGATTAAAAATCCACCGTGTTCCTTCAATAGCCGTTTACCTTCTAGTCACGGTTTCCCGTTTGGACAGTTCCGCGATCCTTTCGACCCCTTCTGGCTGTGTCAGGACTCCAAATAGTGGTTATTAATTATGTTCATAATAACATGAACATAATAATATTAAAATATATTAAATAATAAATAGTTTTTCCTGCTGAAGCAGTTTATTAATTACCTTTAAAGAAACTCAAAGTTAAAAGTTATTTTCAACAAGTTAAAACATGACGTGTTTAATTATGTTGGAGTTATTTAACCGCGTTATGTAAAGTCAACAACAGGATAATTAATTACGCAAAAAAAAAATGATTTCAATAATTGTAAATTAATTGCATTTTCATGAATCTATTAATTTGTTGGTTAAATTATTTTGTTGACTTCACTAGCTAAACAGAGTTATATGCTTTTAATAATGTATCTCTTTGAAGCCACTTTTGACTTAATATCTTATTTACCCATAACAAACAACTGTTTGGGTTCTACATAATAATTACACCGAGGATATTCTATGCCAGGCCGAATAATAATATTTTGCATAGAATTAGCACCGTTAACCTACATTAAATAACTTTTGGAATGCTTAGTTTTCTATGATTACTTATTTAATCACAGCCAAAATTAATTTGGCTGTGCATATTAAATAAGTAATTGTACCTAAATTAAAAATACATTATTATTACCATGATTAAAGTAATCATAACATGCAAATAGGTCGTATTAGCATCATAAAACACTAACTGTATCCGTTGACTACCCATTGTTTCTATTATAAACGTTACAATCCATTGTAACAATTATTCAATTAAATTGCACAACATCTATTTGCCATAGCAAATCGCCTTAGTAATGTTTTTGTAAACAAAATGGCATTGTGGTATTTGCAAAATTACCGCAGTTTTGTAAAAAGACGCTAAGCCTCATTTTCTCATGTTATTATAATGAGCATTGAATGTTGCAAATCTGCTGATCTGCGATCACCAATCCCTTTGACATGATCAGCATTTGCTGTCGTTTGTTACTATGACGGTTTTTAATCACATCTATTTTCAACCGTGAATTTCGACATGTTTATGATATAAAGAATGCTTAATAAGATAAATACCTCCTAAGATATTAAGAAACGCAATTTCTGTTACAGACTTTGTCATTACAGATTTTTTTGAATTTACATTATGAGTATTTTTGCCAAGATATTTGAACTCAACCAAAGGTTGGAAAACTTGTATGGCAAAGGCCACAAAAGTCAAATTACAGCAAGCTGCTAAACAAATATTTGTATTTAAAAAATATTGCACATTTTAAAAATGCAACTGTCAACAATGATCTGAGTGTTGAATTCCAAGTTCGCTGCTATTCTTGGTTACGTTGCATTACCCACTTTATGCCTTAAACATTTGGTGTATTTGACTACCTGCATAGCCAGTTACGATATTCAAAAGAACAATAATCTAATTAGATTGCGTAATTACTGCAGCTATACTAAAGTGCACTTCGCTTATACCTACAGACCGCCAATCGGCGAAACAGCAAGCGATATGCAATTGTTACCGATTCTCGTATTCGGGCACAATCGAATCGATTGTAAGACTGTTTACATAACTCCATTGTATAACCCGTTTGCTGTCTAGTTGAAATGGTACCTCATAATAGTTATAATACGTGTCGAATGCATTTCAACAAGTTTTCCAATTGATTTGATCACTGTATTTTAGTTCAGGAAAATGTTATAATTTAGATTGCAATCTTAAATTAATTTTATGAAAGATTATGATTAGATATCAACCGTGTTAATTGATTGTTGATTGCGTATATTATTTAATATCAACGATTCAATTATTATCGTCGAAACACTGTTTAAAGGTTCGTTTAAAAACGACATAACCCACTTAGTTCATCATCTGTCTATTAGTCTTTTCCCAAACATGTTGGCATCGGCTTCCAGTCTAACCGCATGCAGCTGAATACGAGTATTTTATATGTAGCAACTGTCTTTCTAACCTCCAGAACCCAGATGATACTGGGTATTACGGAACCCGTCAGTAATACTAGTTGTCACTTCAGGCGAGTGACTGAACCTGCAACGACTGTCAGAGCAAATAACAGCCGAGACCAACAACGGCTTAACGTGCTTTTTAAGATACAGAGGAAAAGTATGTATTGATGGTTACCCATCGATTGACCGGCCTAGAGCGCGGCTTAACCTTGGTCGGTCCTTGTGGCTGTTGTTACTTAGCAAAGTAACTCCTGCCTATGGTAATGCCATGATTCCCAATTGCCATATCTAAATGTAAAATGAAATTATATAAGAATGAATTGGTCAGATTTTAAATTACTCGCAAACAAGTTCGTTGTTTTCTAATCAAAATCTTGTATTTTTGTTTTTGTAATAACATGTATGCAGGTTAAGATTGCCACGCTTGAAATACTTCATTGATTGATCACCTTATGAATATGAAGGTCGATAGTACACCTGTAGTGCTCATTCATAGAATACGACTACAAATAAACAATAACACAGTTAAAACATAGACTCTGCTATTGAATGTACATAGGCCCACTAAACACTGAGGCGTGTTCCCGAATGTCCCAAGTAAGGAATACCTAAGATGTCAGTAATAAGGTACAGGTAAAATAAAAGGCTCACTACAGGCTAAACGGGTTTATTGCCATTATTCTTTGAAGGTTCACAGGAGAGGTTGACCGAGCCTCTGTCTATGTGTAATGCGAAATACACATGTAACAAACAAAAAAAATTTCAAGTTCTTTTCCCATAAAATATATTATGTGTTTTCTTTAGCACCGGCCGCGAATGCAAGGCGACCCACCACTGTGTGACCAAAGTATGGCCGAAGCAGGTCCTCCCCGAAGACACCGACAGCATCTGCAAGATCTGTACCGACATGGTGCAACAGGCCAGAGATCAACTACAGAGCAACGAGACTCAGGTAAGACCGACACAATCAATCTTTTTATCAAACGAGACCTTTCAGTCCAACCATTTTTTTAAGAGTTATTGGGACACCAGTATATCGCCTTATCCCAGTTATTACGGTTAGGTCGATTGAGTTCGTCTATCTATTTAGCTGAGGTTTCGGCAGAGGCCATAACCTACCCAAATCATTCATGCTTTGTCTCAAGTAAGAATAAGTTTGATTGTGAGTTAAATAAATAAGAATAATGTTACCTAAAGAATAAAAAAATATTAATTATTATTTAAATATTATTCCAGATAATTATAACCACTAGTAACAGAATAAAAAGCAAATATTTACGATGTCTATTAAAATTTTAGTTTATCATATCTAGCACAATATTTTTTATGAACGCTCACAAGTTTCTCTTTATCTTAGAACAAACAAAGGTTGAACTTACACCTTGTTGAGTGTAAGTCATTGTCCGATAGTCACACGACGCCCACGTTACATTGTTTTATAAATACTAAACAATTTATTATAATGACATATGATCGAGTGTTTGTAGAATCACCGAGAATTTGTTACCTTTCTAGACTACTTATACTAAATGATTTTAAAATCGCATTGCACCAATGGCTGATGCCATTTGTCCCATGAGAAAAAATTTGAGCCATCGTCTCCTAAAATTTTCATAAAAAATTACAGCCTTTTACTTGATTTTTTAAAAGGTAATGGCTGTTTATAAAACATTGTTTAATTATTCATTAATGCAAACAATTCACCCGTAAACGTCTTTCCTTTGTTTTTGCTACCGAGATAAGAATGACCTGAATCCAACCATTTGTGGCGAGTAGGACACATCCATAAAAAAGTATGACACAGTCAACTATATTGATGCGTACGGTTAAATTTTTGTTATAAAACATTGACTGCATTTGAAATTAAATTACTAGGAAAAAAATCATAATTGTAACGGTCATTTAGCTACGGTGTTTGATAATGACTCTGACATAAGGGGAATGCTCCAACCAGCCCGCGAAATTCAACATTTCTGGCTTTTTTTGCAATTTCCAGCCCAATTCTAGGTTGTATGTTGATTAAAATATTATTCGCGGCTGTAAGACGTATGTAGTTACAGAATTATAATCATCAAAATCACCAATCTTTCGGAACTGAAAGAACTGTCAGACTCGTACTGATTAAAATCTGTCGTGTACCTTCAATTGCCCATTACGCTCTAAGGTCACGGTAACCAGCATAAACAGTTTCACGACCCGGAAGGGACGCCCTTCGATATGCATTGGCCTTATTGGTTAGGTTTTTTAGAAAGGTCGTGTACGTAATACTCGTATCCGGCGCGCTTTGATGACCATATGAACTTAGACGAGGCGAAAAGAGCATGATAGGTCGTAACAGGTTGCGTTCTGAGCCTCTACCACGAGTTGTCATTACGATGCTCGAAAGCCAAAGCCTCTCATTGGCTTAGAGTTCATAAAACCTTAGAGCGGGCCAATGAGAGCGCCAAACGCGGTCGATATCGATGATCGAGTATCGTAATGACAACTCATAGTATGAGTACTGTAGTTTCTTCCTACCCTCTGGGAAAAGGTGTGAGATTGTGTATATTTGTAAGATTTGGATGACTTTTGCCAACCATTTAAACATTATTTTAACAAACAGATAATAATAATACACATGCTTTCAGATACTGCTTTTGGCATTAAATTTTATAGTAAGTCTGTATTCTGCTAATGTTCGTAATTATCCTAATGTGAATTATGTAGGTTTGTTGTTCAATGTAAAATTTCCGGCCAAGACTCGCTTTTTTTTGTAGATATTTTGTAGCTTATCATTGTGATTGTATAGCTAATTAGCATTACGTTTGTTGATACAGCTGTTGTGTTTTTTTAGTTATCAATATTTGATTAGGTAAACATTAAAAACAATAATCTAGACAAATTACTGTATAGTTCTTCATGCGGATCGCTCATATTATTTACTTTTTCTTTGTGGGTGGAGCGGAAGAGCCTGTCATATTCTAACTGATTAAAAGTCAATATTGTTCCTTCAGTTGCCTTTTGCGTTCCTGGGCCACGGTTTTTTTTTACAGACGGGATTGCGAACATATCATTTATCTACCTATATGTGGAATCATATGAACGTCAAATTGATATTTATTTTTGAACAAAATAATCATGTAAATTAATAATATTCTTAGTTTTTAATTAAGTTACATTTTCGTAATCTTCAGTAAAATCTTTCCTGATATTTTTTGTAAAATAGCAATGCGTTACTGATTGTTTTGGTCCATCTTTCACTCGTAACAGGCACTGAGCGTGACTATAAAATATTAATTTTGCACGGTTCGATGATAAGTTAATTACAAATCAAAAATAATAGAAATACTTTATTATAGTTTCCATGGGTAGATACGATCGGGATAAAAATTAACCTAACCTAACATAACCATATCCTATGTGTTCATCCAAGTTTTAAACTATCTGTGTAGCGCAAATATCCAAAATTGTTCAGAATGTTTTGCGTGAAAGAGTAACAAAAATCCATCATCCCAAACTTTCGCATTTAAAATTAATAATCTTAGTAAAACGGCTTATCGCTATCAGCGATACACAACTTCCATAATGTTATTACTGAAATACCTACAGATTCCTTATTCTTTTTCAAATCATCCACTAAACTCAGCCTAGTTAGTTTACTTAGGGAAAGATCATTGTTACGTTTAGATAGATAGATAGATAGAATATACTTGTATGTAACACACAAATTGGTTACGCATCCTTTTTTATTTGAACTTCACCAAAAATGGAAAATAATAAATGGGATTGAAACTTATTTCATATTGTCAGGGAAGTATGAGTTACGGCAGTTAGAGCTTGGACAGATCCTACCCTAGCCAAATCTATATATATAAAAATGAAACCCGTTTTTCGTTGTCACGACATAACATGAAAACGGCTTGACCGATTCGGATAATTATTTTTTTGCTGTGTTTGTAACCATCGGGACCGGGTTTTAGACCGGGTCCTCCACCCGTGCAAAGCCGGGACGGGCCGCTAGTTTCTAATAAATTTGTCCATGCATTCTACAGAGAGAGAGAAACAGTTGTAACCCCATCTATCTCCTTTCATAGACCTATCGTCTTTGTCTTACAGGAAAGAGATAATCTCGGCTAGGCAAGGCTCCTAATGCTCAGTCCATGCTCTATGTCTAAAGGCGCTCCCTCACCACGAGCATTGACCTGTAATGTAACTTTACTGATTCGAACATTTCATCAGTGACGGAAGACAATCGAGCATCACAATGAACTTTGATGTTTCATTTCACGCGAATGCTCCTGGTGAGAGAACGCCTTAATGGTTACTTTCCTTAATATTCCCAAAAACAGTTTCATTCAATTATGTTTCATGTTAACAGGAGGAACTTAAAGAAGTATTCGAAGGATCCTGCCAGCTGATTCCAGTGAAAATAGTCGCGAAGGAATGCATGAAGTTAGCCGATGACTTCGTTCCGGAGCTGGTCGAGACCCTGGCTTCAGAGATGAACCCTCAGCAAGTCTGCTCCGTTGCCGGCCTCTGTAACAGTGCTAGAATCGATGACCTTCTTGAGGACTTCGTAAGTACCTTTTGACAGTAACTTTTTGCCTAAATTCTGTGTCCCCTGCCACCTTTACTCCATTAGCTTTCAAAATAAGAGTAACCTGGCATCTTCAAAGCATTCTCGTTGGATTGGAGATCATCTATCCATTGTATGATGCATTATCAAGATCCTTTCGGTTGATAAATACTGATAGAGGAGAATGACGTCACGGTTGACGCCGTGGCTAAGCGATTGCGCGGGTACGATCCCACCCGGCACGGATATTTTAAAAATCTATAGTATTCGGGATCTGGCTGTTTGTATAACTTTAAATATTTGTAAACGCACACACTATACAGGAGAATTGATAAATTCATTGAGTCATTTTATATGCGTGAAGTGTTAAGGTTTAAATACCTGGAGCATGCTGATTTCGCTGTAAAAGAAATATAAACTACATGTGCATAGTCTAAGTCTGCATTTGCAAATAATTTAACACTAAAATATTGCTTATAGAAATGACATTAGCTAATCGTCTGCTTATTCCGTGTTATTTTCTTTGTACATAATAAGTACTGACCCAGTTGTGACAACGAAACTGAATGCGTCATTGAGATTATCTTCGATTTGTTAGTATATTGTAAACAAATCTATTAAAACGATAGATTATTAGATTCCTTTACCACGTGCCATGTTGTTATTCCAGTTTAAGTTTCATTAAATATTATGCAATAATTAATATTGTTATTTTCAAATATCATTTTCCTTTGTGTTGTGGCCTACCTATAATTTTAATAGTTGTTGTTTAGCAATATTGAGTCATACAGTTAAATGTCGACAAATGATTGATGTAATCAATTTAGTCAACTTAATAAATCATCATTTTTCGGAGTAACATTAGTCATGAACAATTGAACTTGCCTAGAAGTGATGTACAGACGCCAGTCTATACAGTTTGGGCTGTTCAATAACTTCAATAAGTTATCAACTTCATTACAATATCAGAAGGTTCATTTTTGATTGGGTTATTTGACATGTCTGTATTTCCAAGTTACATATTTTACGCGATAAAGAATTTTATGATAAACCAAATGATTTGCAGTTGAAAAGAATATCAACAAATAGAGGAAATGCAGATAACGTAACATGTGTTAATACGATATGAAGTTTAAATATAACTTGATTTGTTTTTGTTAATTTAAATTGTTGCAAACATTGTCACAGACCAATAATTTTTACGACATTATGATAAAAGAATACAAGACTTTTTTGAAATATTTTTTATAAAGTCTTGTTTCTATAAAATGCAGGTTAAATATTTCATTATGCAGTAATAATATTTTTTTTTATTACGAACAATGTACTAATAAATAGCTAATTAGTACTTTCGTTCGTATTACTCATAATAAGTAAGTACATACCTAGTTCACAAAAACATTATTATCAGGTTATCGCGATTACATTAGACGGAATGACCTTCCATCGCGCCATCTTGTAAACATTGCCAATTTATGTTTTATTGTGCTGATAAATAGTTTCACGTAGTTTCCTTTTTCTTTATTACCCACACTTTTATCGCTGATGAGGAATTTCAGCTCCCTTCATGACGGCTGCATTGCATCGAAAAAGTTCTTAATCACTTTCAAAGTATCTACACAAATAGTCGATGGTTCACACAAAACACATTTGGGGACATAAAATCTGCTGTTTTTCAACAATTTTTTTATCAAATAGATATTTCCAGAAACATGTTCGGCTTATATTTAAAAAAAAAATTACAATATAAGAAAACCTTTAAAAAGTACTTGAAAACTTGACACTCCGCGACTCCAGTTAGTTTACATCTCTAGATCAGTTGGTTACATTATGCTTACCACGTTTCACACCGGATAGCTCCAAATATATCAATCTGTATAAACCAGAAATCATATGGAAAACTCCTTCATTACAATAATTGCTCGTAATTGTTGAACCAATTTGTACAAATAATTTATTATGTGAACTTAATTTCGTACAAAATCAATCAAAGCTGTAATGAAAAATGCACCATATCCAATAGTGTTAAGGTTCCAAATCCAGGTTATATTGAAAGAGTGTTATGTCTTGTTACAGAACACCCAGTTGAGCCTGCGTGTGGAATGCAACAACTGTCAGCGAACTGTCGGCGTGTTGAGGAAGAAGTTCGACGCCACCAGCTATGAAGACTTCCTTCTTGGATTATTACAGGTACGGTCAACACGACTAACACTACATAGGACGATTTCCAGTCTGCATACATATTTCTTTTGCTGACTGTACAAAAAAGTGCATAACCCTTTAGATGTTCACATGTTTGCCTTTTGAGGTCTGTTGCCCAGTCCCTCTCAGAGGGAGGAAGCATCCTTTTATTTTCTTAAAGTTATTATGTAAAATTTAATAACAGCTCTACAACATTTCTTAAAATGTAACTTTACCTTCTCCTAAAACGTTGGTCCTTTAAACCGGATGAATTGAGGAAAAAGGATAGTCAGTGATATCAGCAACATCTGCCGTAGAAAGCCGTCAAATACTGTGTTGAAATCGACTACATGGCATCATTATCAAATCACTTAAAAAATATATTTACCTTCCTCAGATGTGCCGCAAAATGGACTCCCTATCCGATTCCTGCTCGATGCTTGTCTTCAAATACTACGAGAACATCGTGGACGCGGTGAAGCAGGACTTCACTCCTCAGAGCATGTGCCACGTCAGTGGACAGTGTGCATACAAGTTCCATCAACATGACGACTTCACCTTCCCTGCGCAGTTCACTGATTTCAAGCCTACTGAGTAAGTTGTGCACTAGTTTAGAACATGTAACGTCGCGGCCACTCAGTGGACACCTGGAAATGGTTAGGGCTGACCTATACCGTCGGCGCCGTCGGGGCCGGACCATACCGTGAGGGTTGGTACGAAGTGGCGCTGCACAAGGAAACTTGGAAGGCCCAGCAGTGGCACAGCGTAGGTTGAAAAAAAAAGCCGCTTCAGTTGCCAATAGTGCTACTTACATACTTGTTCGAGTCGGTAAATGACTTGTCTTTCGGAAGTTAGTGGCAAATAAATCAATGATGCAAATCAAAGTCAAACTTCTGAAGAAAAAGTCTTTTTAATTCGTTTAGAAGTTTTTACTTGTATCTCTAATGAAAAGTTTGATTATCAGCGAGTAACATTGGGTCGTTATTTTCTTACTGAAACTCATCCCAACCAGAGGCGCAAGTTTAATATAAAACCGAGCAAATGTTGTTACAAGGAAAACATATTTGTCGCGCGACTAAACAACAACCATCCCGAAACGTAAAGGGCTATTGAAGGGCACCGAGGATTTTAGTCAGTACAAGTCTGACAGTCTCGCCCTGCCCTGCACTAATTTGATGATATTTACACGCTAAAAAAAGCAACACATAAGTATTTGGTTTACATGAATTTTGCATTTATTCGATTGGACTTCGCGCTATTCCAGCTAGACAGAGCGACTTCCCTAATGTTTTATTTGATCAAGTCTTGCTGCCGTATTGACTCATCACGAGTATTAAACCAAATCAATATTGTTTTTATTTATTTCTGATTTCCTTTCTTTGCCAGTGACGTGCCTTGCGAGTTGTGTGAGCAGCTGGTCAAACATCTGCGTGACGTCATGGTCGCCAACACCACCGAGGTTGAGTTCTACAAGGTGCTCAAAGGTAAGTTCAAAATAAAAACATCTTATTTCTGGATTGGTATCTTGAAGGTGTATTTGTTTTCTCCCCTTGAGTGCTATGAATATATGAGTGTGTTGGTGACAAATAGTTTTCAACAATATTTTCATAGCACAAAAAGTCACAATCAGCATCCGGTTTCGACGCATTCCCATCAGAAATTCTTTATCTTAATCTTCCAGACCAGGCCCTATAGCCTCTAGACCAGGCACAATAGCATATAGATTTTCAACTTCATGCGATGGGGTATAAAGTTGAAAATGTATTTTCATTTCTCATACTCGGAAAGTAGTGTTTGTTTGATCTAAGCAGCGGGTCGAAAACGATGCTTCCCTCCCTTGGGCGGGAAAGACTCATAGTAATTGCTTCCCTCCCTAGGGCGGGAATGAATTTTAAAAATAGAACTAAAATTGGTTATTTTAGACTCGATCGAAAGCTAACCAGAATAATAAAACATTAAAAAATAAAGATTTCGAGTCGACAACATATATCCGCAAAATTCGGATAGTCGAGTATTTTGTAAATTTCTAATGATTTTCTGACCAGAGAGATCGCAGCCGCCATTTTTGACATCGGTTATCATGTTGAGAAGTTTTTATTTTTTTTCTTTATTTTCGGCCAGTGTCATGTGGTGTATTATGTAGTTACTAAACCTCCTTAGAAAAACCTATAAACTTATGAGTTACCGTGTCATCTACATTTAGTACCTAAGATGTGTATTATGTATGACACACGTTTCAACCGAGCGAAGCCGGGTTTTCATCTCGTTTTTACATAATTAAGAAAAATATCGATTAAAAAAAATGCTGCGGTCTTGTGAGTGTATACGGCCAATGTGAATAAAAAAAAATAGATACCTATTAAAGTGGGTTGGCCCGCGGCGGTGACGCGGACGGTGTGTTTCTTAATTGAAATTAGAATTAAAAAAGACTATTTTTTACTTTCCTTATATTTGAAATGAAAAGTAGAGTGTTTAACACGGGTGAAAGTCATCAATTCCCACTCGGACTATAGCCGCCCTCGCTTCGCTCGTGCGTCTAAATACCTCGTATGGGAATTGATTTCTTTCCACCCTTGTATAACAATCTACTATAGCGAATGGCCCTGAGACTCACATTCTCTCCCAAATCTAACAATACCAAAACCTTTTCCCACAGGCCTCTGCAAGCAAACCGGTAACTTCAAGAATGAGTGCCTCCACCTAGCAGAGCAGTACTACCCCATGATCTACAAGTACCTGGTGCAGGACCTGCAGGCAGACGCTCTGTGTGCCATGATCGGAGTGTGTGGGAACAAGACTCAAGAACCTATCGCACCACTCATTGCCGGGGAGCTGGCTGTGAAGACTGTGTCTACCAAGCTGATTGGTGATGATAAGAAGGATGATAAGGTGAGATATTGTGTTTGATTGATTTTAAAATGAGTCATCTCTTTTTTTTCATATTTTAGTGTAGTGCCAGTGCCATGTTCTGGTGTTCAGAGTCCTAAAGGACTTGTGGCAACTTTGAAATAATGTCCAGAATATTATTTCGAAGTTGCCACAAGTCCATGTACTGGCAACCCTGCAATTTTCATTCACTCATTCATTTTCTGCATCAGTATTTCATTCATCTAAGTTCGTTCAGTTAATGTTGGACGACAAAATAGTCTAATCGGTTTTAGCTTTTATGTTTAGAACCTCTAACCCTTAAAGCGCTACGCAGACAGTCACTAGAATGTAATTACGATTCAGTGTTACAATGACCACATAGGAAATAACAGATACTTTAAAGACTGTTCCTTTTCTCTTTTGTTTATTTTTCGGTTGTATACAGATTTATTTTTTTAGCTGAGCGTGGATGGCTATATCCGAATCTGTGAGAAACATTGAAAACTACTTATAGGACTCTCGAGGCCGATTTTGTCGATAAATCAAATCGATATTGGATTTTTGAAAGAATAATATTCCTGACTAGGAATGGAACCGGAATTTGTATACGTATACGAGTACATTTTATTTCTATACCCACATTATCAGTCAGTTAATGATTGTGTTACCAATAAGAATTAACAATAAAAAAATTCAATAAACTTATTCTTCCCCGCAGTTGGCCCGCGTGCCCGTCGCCAAGCAGACCAACGTCCGCGTCCTCCCCGCAGAGGTGGCTCCTCTCCCCATCGAGCGCATGTTCGTGTCAGTACCGCAGCCGCAGGGCAAGGCGGCGTGCTCCTTCTGCCAGTACTTCCTGCACTACCTGCAAGTGGAGATCAGCGACACCAGGACTGAGGTATGTTTAGTCAGGACATCAATCTACTCTGACCTATAAAATTGATTTAATAGATTTTCAAGCCTATAACAAATGCTGATGTTTTACATCAGTACTGTAAATTCTGAACCTTTAGCTGGAATGTACAACGCTCGAAAAACATCATGTTAGGCCAGTGGTGACAGTCCAAATTGAGTTTGTTATGGGTTTCTAGGCAGAACCTGGGCAGACGTTACTTCAAGTCATTTACTTCATCATCACTGTTCTCAAAAGATTGATCAAGATTTTTCCTTCAACATCATGATCAAACCAGCACGATGACCTGAAATAAAACAGGTTTCATGAGACATCTACTAACCCGCGATTCCCTCTATAAAGTCCTTAAGTATTATGACTAGCGAAATTTGCATATGTGCGTTATGAACTCCATTGCATCTTCGGAAAAATAGGCGTATTGTTATTTTAATAAAGTAGGTTTATCTTGTAACAAATGTCTGTAAATATGTAAGAGAAAAAGTTGAATTATTTATCTTAAACTAAAATGTAAACAGGACGAGATCTTCGAAGCCGTAGACAAGGCATGCGACCGTCTGCCGCAGTCCGTGAACGGTGAATGCAAGCAGTTCGTGACGCAGTATGGACCTGCCGTCGTCGCGCTCTTGGTGCAGAATATCGACCCCGCTACCGTGAGTTCATTTTTATTTTTAACCTTTTAACCGCCAGACAATCTTAAAAAGAAATGTGCCCCTAGCGCCAATCACATATTTTCAAGGTCAACTATAGTGATGTGGACCAATCCCTACAGCAAACAAGATTTGTAAGGTAAAATTACACGTTTTTACGAAAATCTTATGTTTTTTCAATTCATTACCCTCATAACAATAATAAGATTAAAATTACCCACATCAAAAACCTATAAACATGTACATAGACACTAACAAAGCCAAGATAGAGTTTAGTTCATAATTCTACAAAATTCGGTTTTTGGAATCCCTATTGTTGCATTTATACAACTCCGGCGCTAACGTTAGAGATAAACAAGAGCGTAGATAGTGCGGGGACAAGTGAAATTATTTCCGGTTATCGATTTTATTACTCAAACTATGAATATGTTAGTAGAAAGTTTTGAGATTTCCTGTTTAAAAAAAATCTTAATTTATGGTCAATGATAGGGCATTTAATTGTCACTGCGTTAACGGACATTGTTTTGCGAGTCTCTTCTCTATCTATACATACCTCCTCTTCTTCTAACTCATTATCGGGCACAAATTCTTCTACATCTTCCTCAAAACCTTCTAAAATTCTTATTAATTCCTCTGCACTCGACATTTTGCGATAAAAACACAGCCACAATACCCATTGAAATAAATTAGGTACCCACTAATACATTAAATTTTTTAACAAATAAAACAGATGTACCCTCACTATTATCATTATGAGTTCGCTTATGACGTCACAAGCGGTTGCACATATACAACTCCGGCGCTGGACTCTTTTGATAATATTAAAGTGCTAGGGTTGTTACTAAAATACGATTTGGTAAAAACCGTCGCTACAATTGTAATATGAATCTACCAGAAATCATGTGAAGTTTTAGATGTTATAGTTAGAAATAGAATCAAACAGCAACAAGCATTGAATTACTTTCTAATTCTGAATGGCTAACTTCTTTATATGTGATTTGAATAAACTAAAGTTGGCATTAATGAACAAAAAATAAACTTATGTGTTACATCACTACTGTTGTATTTATACAACTCTGGCGGTACAGATTAAGGTCACACTTGCATTTTGCGATGAGTTTTATTCGTTTTTTTCACCGTTAATTAGGCGCTCAGCATCAGTGATTTTAGGGAAAATGAAAGAAATTCCTTGAAAGGCAAAGGTGGTCTTTATAATTATTATGAAATTGCTGCTACGTAAATAAAAATATGCTTGAAAATCACTTCGTAGACTTTTGTTGCGAATTTACAACTGTGGTGTCAGGGGCTCAAAAATAATAAGTTGCTTATATACAACTGCGGCGGTTAATAGGTTAAACACGTATGTAATTATACTCTTTATTATATACCACCACCATATAAAAGTGGAAATATTATATAACGTGCCACAATATATCATTCATAACCTTCCTTAAATTCAACTGTTTGTATCAGCCCAATTCTAAAGAAAGACCTTCGAAACATCGCGTAGGAATAACTCCAAAAACTATTTGAAAATAGTTATCAGAAAATGTATATTATTTATGAATTGTAGTAATACAGTTTGTATTCACCTGAACCGGGCTAATCTTAAACTAAAGAAGTCAATTAAAAAACTGTTAATAATTTAATATTTACGAAATTTTCAAGAAATAATTATAATAAAATTATTAATAATTGAACAAATAAAAATATCTTTATCTTTAAACTAATGTTTACCCCGCAGATTTGCCCTGCTATCGGTATCTGTCCGAAGGTCGGTGAAGTTCGTCGCGTGGACATTAACTCCGACAAGTCCAACTGTCCGCTGTGCTTGTTCGCAGTGGAACAACTCGAGACCATGCTCAAGAACAA
Source organism: Agrotis ipsilon (assembly GCA_028554685.1). Classification (NCBI taxonomy): domain Eukaryota; kingdom Metazoa; phylum Arthropoda; class Insecta; order Lepidoptera; family Noctuidae; genus Agrotis; species Agrotis ipsilon. The sequence goes on from CM052965.1 coordinate 12,857,851, forward strand.
CCGCACTGAAGTATGTTGTACTTGGATGTATTATCAATTTCTTCAAACTTTGAGTGAACAGGCTTATTCTGGGAAAGCTCATTCCATCGTAGACTTTTTCTTTGTCTCTGTCACCTTTGACTTAGACTAGAATCAAGAGAAGACCCAAAAAAAAAACCATACCCATTTCTTATTTTTGGCAGTTTCAAATATTGTGAACTAAAATCAATAGATACATGCGGCATTCTTCAACCCACATTGAACCCGCGTATTAGAGCCTCTGTCCTAGTATTGGAGTCATTATTGGGCGAATATGCTTCATTAACCGACTATGAATGCTTCTTACTATTGTGTTACATTAGCACATAAAATGCAGCATACTAAAATGTGAATTGACTGAAGTTTGTGGGTTGATTGCACTTAATTTCCCATTAAATTAAGAGTAATAACGACTAGATGTTAATTTAATTTGAAATTAGGCTTCCCGCTTCAGTAATATCAATTTTTAATTACTGTTCCTTTAAAAAATAATGCCATCGCCGTGCTTGCATGACCATGATCATGAATGTTGATAAGGCGAAAAGAGTATGTAAATATCGTAGCAGGGAGCGGTCTGTATTTTCTGCCTATCCCATGGGAAAAGGTTGTAAGTTTATGTTTTAATGTATTAAAAAATACCCGTATTCCTACAGGAAAGCATCCGCAAAGCCCTGGACAACTTATGCACTCATCTCTCAACCAAGCTCCGCACGGAGTGTGTGGACTTCGTGGACACATACGCGCCGCAGCTGGTGGAGATGTTGGTGGCCAACATGAACGCGCAGGAGATATGTGTGTACTTGAAACTCTGCAAGGATGAGGTTAAGGTAAGCAAATTATAGTCGGGAAACTTACGAAACACCAGCGTGGGGCGAAAAGAACTGTTAGTGATTCCACAGACAGTTCACGTTTAGTGATTTCCCTCGCTCATTTATGGGGGGGCTTTACGGAGCAATTAAATTTTAATCAATCTTTGACAACTACTAAAAAGTACACCAATTAATTGAAGGTGAGAAGATTTTTTTTTTGCATTTAAACATAGCTGACAAAATGGCATACTATAGAAACACCTTTATCTTCCACTAGCTAAATTGTCTTCCACTACTGCCGGCGGCTTTGTTTGCTATAACTCGGAAATTATCCCACGTAAAGACAATCGGGATAATTACAATTTCTATAATAATCATCGTCTACCTTCATTTTCTCCAACTATGTTGAAATGTAGTCGAACTGGATGCAGTTGAATATCAGTGTGTTGCATGTAGCGACTGAGTATCTGACCTCCACAACCCAGTAAGATTATAGGTACACCGTTAAACATCTATTTTTATATCTCCCAGGACCCATTGAAGATCACCAGCCACAGCGCGATCGACAAGTTCCACAAGAATCCACAGCTCATGAGTGACAGGAACAACTTCAGAGGCAAGTCGTTGTTGCCAACAAGCATGTTGGTGGTTCCTAAAAAGGATCATGATATCGGTGAGTTAACTTATATTACAAGGTTTTGTTTAAAATTTTCTTTTGAAAATTTTATTTAATCTAAAACATTATTTAGATTTTTGGTAACTGATATTATAATCAAAGTCATCATGGTAATCGTTTTTAATGTTATAAGTATGCATGACCTTATGAAGTTCAAAAAATCACAAAAAGAATAATGAGGCCCATATTAGTGAACGTCTATCAACACTCAAGCGTTACTTAAAACTAGTTTCAACCAATGAAATGGGTTGAATCCAGATTTTGTAACACGGGCTTAACTTTTCCTTTTTCCTAAAAGTCGTATAGCGTGGTGCCTTATAAATTTGTCAATTTCCCACTAGAAGTTCTAGAAACTAGAGTATTGATTGCGTTCTTTGTCACATTATTATCTGGTCTCATCATCTTGCTACGCAATTTTCAAATCCGAGCCCTTACTAGCTGTACTAAATGTGATTCAATGTTCAGACTTTAATACTTAGATTCTTCTAGAACTGATAGCAACTATAACATTATTTGTTAAATTTCCAGAAACCAACGAGATTTACGACAACACAGTGAACGGGCGCGCTGTCCGACCTCCAGTGTCACAGAAGACTGTCTGCGTCGTATGCGAGTTTGTGCTCAGACAGATCGACGACGAGATCAAGGATAAGCATAATGAGGTGGGTCATCATCATCATTTTAACTTGAAATCACCAAATGCTGATTATTAGACCTCCTCTTATTCTATCATACTTTTCGGTTCTGTCTGTTTCCCGCGATTTGGCGATATTGTCAACTACGGCGGGCTTTTAGAAGACCCTGGTACTTTGTCCGAACCTTGGCCACCATAGGCTGTTGAAATATTATTTGATAATTGTTGACTGAAAATTGATTTACGAGAAGTTTACTTGTTAAGTGCTTTCGACAAACACTTAAAGACATACTTAGGAAGAAAAAAAGATGTACTTTTTGTACAATGACATCATAAACCGCACCAAAAATAGACATCTCAATGACCACTTTCCAGGTCAATCACTGATAGTTAATTTAATCCAACTTTCCCCGCCATCTTCCTCCTGAAAGACTGGAAAGACTCCAGAAAGGGGTTACTTTGTTCCCTAACTGAATTCCAAATATTTTCAACTAATTAAATCCAAATCTCTCCAGGATGAAGTAAAGAAAGTAGTCCACAGCGTGTGCAAGCGCATGCCGAAGTCAGTCCGCGCGGACTGCGACCAGTTCGTGGAGAAGTACGCCGACATGGTGATCTCCCTGCTGGTGCAGGAACTGAACCCGGACCAGGTCTGTGCGGAGCTCAAGCTGTGTGATCCCGTCTCCGTGTCTACTGTTAAAGGTACGTAAATTCATTTTTTTCCTTTATTAGCCTGTACTGTCTCAATGCTGGGCAAAAGCTCCATTCCTTCCAATGTTCACGAGTTTGCGCCACCTCTTTCAAATTCTCAAGTTCTCTCTAGTTCGTTACCGATGATAGCACAGTGGCTGACTAATTGGGTTGCAGCGCTGCGTGTCGCGGGTTCAAATCCCGCACGGAGCAAATGTGTGTATAGTCTACACGTAGTTGTTCCAGGTACCACGCACCCACGACACAGAAGATATTCCTAGTTACTGGCAATGTTTAAAAAAAAACAAATACACTTAATCTGCTATGCACTGAATAACCCCTTATATTTTTTCCACAGAGGAGATCCTGGACTGCGCCGTATGTGAGGCAGTAGTGATGGCTGTTCACAAAGTACTGAGCAACGACAAGGTCGACAGGAACATCGTGCACATCATTGAGAAGTCCTGCGCGCTCTTGCCGGCCAAGTATAATGATAGGGTGAGTAGCATAGAAACTAAGTTGTCATTTATCCAAAACTAACTCCGCCTTATTACAAAATAGGGTTTAACTAAAAACCAAGGTCTACATCACCAAAAACTACGATTTACACAAACGTTATTACAAATCTTGGTTTTGCAATAAACCATGGTATAACAGTCGTAGCTGTCAAAGGTGTGTCAAAGTTTCTTAAAGCTACTTTTCCATTGTGTTGTTGTTTTTGTGTTATTTTCACCCAAAATGGATTAAAACGTGCTAGATTTAATTGTTAGTACACATGGCGTATTTAATTGTTAAGACAATGGTTCAAATGACGGTACTAAAGTCTACGTTTTATCTAAGTTTTGTAATACGGAGAAATTTAAACCATGGTTCTGAAGATAAGCCTGGACTTGTTAGTACAGGATTAAACCAAGGTTTATTTAGTTTTTGTAATAAGGCCGTCTAGGTATAGATTTTAGAACTAGGATTAGATAGGGAAAAATTCGCGATAAAAGGTATCTTGTGTAAATCTAGGTTAAAAATTATCTACGTAGCAATTATCCAGATCTTTTTAGCCATAGGGCTCAAACACACTGCGAGCCTAGCGCGGTGGCGGCGGCGGGCGCGATAATAATGAATGTATGAAATCGCCGCTTGTGGCCACATTGAAGTGACTAGGCGGGGAGCCTAGCGCGGTGGTTACAAGCGATTTTGCGAGCCTAGGCGTTGCTAGGCAACAACCGACATAACGGGCGGGTGGCAGGTGTAAACGCTTGGTCGGCAGTGTGGACACGTATCGCGCCCGCCGCAGCGCCCGCCACCGCGCCTGCCACCGCCGACGCGCTAGGCTTCCAGTGTGGACAAACACATAGGGTTGTAACGCTGCATTAATAGTTTATTTCATCAGTTGCAGTCAGTTAAGACATGTAACATTATTATTTATTAATTACAACATCTTACCCTAGTAAGCAACTCGACTTCGACTTTGAGACTTAACCCCTGACAGGCTTCAGCAAGAGCTGCTTAACCTTGTTCACCTATTTAAATACAGTCCTCGGAAAGAGTTTCCACAATCTGACGCTCACTTTAGCGCGTTCATTGATCAAATCAATTGACCAATCCCAGTTCCTCTTACGTTAATAAACTTCTGTTACATTTAGAAATTATGGGAAAGATATTGTACATCAAAGAATAATTTGAATATTATTGTAGTCTAAGCAACAGGTATAATTGAGCAAAAATTAGGTCGTAAATAGAAGCTGCGTGTCGCACAATTTACCCTTTAATCGTCACGCTTGACCTAGATAAACATTAGATAACAGCTTAATGTGCATAACATGTGTGACCTACATTCACTCCCCTTTTTATCAATCAATGAAAATTGCGTCCTCAATTGGTTTCCAATTATTATTATGAAAGGGTAGATAACTTCAACAGAATTATACATAAAAAAAGAAATGTATTGTTCAGTTCTGAGTAATGTCAAAGGAATACACAATAAAAACGGGTTTAGTGAAAGTTGCCAACACGATACTGCACCTTTTTGGGGTTGGGATATAATCAAATGTCATACTCGTACTGAGCAACGCCATAAATTATTCAATCTCGATCCAAATCCCGTTCTATTGTGTTGAGGACTGCTAGACTAGTAAAATTCGGTCATTGATTACAAAGATTCAACCGAAGAAAGCAACCTGTGTGAAAGAAACCCTTGTATTTTATTGTCTGTAAAGTCAGCTCTCCCGCTCCACGAACGGTGGGCTCGTATTGCTTCCAACCCAGAAATAATATAGACTTCTCTACTCCTCTTTATATTTATTATTTTTTTATGTAGATTCTACATCATCATTCTACATTGTGGAAGAATAAATTATGAACATTTACGTTTTTGAATTTACATTTTGGTTATTTTTCATACAGTGTCACTCGATGATGGAGATCTATGGTGACAGCATCATCCACCTGATCGAAGAGATCGGCACTAAGGGTGTCTGCAAGAAGATCGGCATGTGCTCACCTTCCGACGCCGCCTACGTGCATATGTACCGGGAGAAAAGGAACTAACTATGTAAGCATACTTCTTCAAGTTCAATAAAAATATCTACTCGTCATCAAATCTGCAGGTCTAAAACGGTATCTTTAAACAACATTATCAATGATTCATTTCGTAAATTTCTTTATTCAATCACAAAGTGAATTCATTTTCAATCATTAGGAATATTCCTAAGTGGCTGTTTTAACTCCAGCGCGTGTTTTGAACCAAAAATACGCGCAGACAGACAGACAGGCAGTCGCTCCATGTAAAATACTGATATCCAGCTGAATCTGGTTTGATTGGAAGCCGACCCCAATATAGTTGGGAAAAAGCTACGCAGATGATGCGTATTTTTGAACCTAAGTTCTATAATGCTTGAGATTATAATAATAATATTTTTTATTCATCAAAAATAAAGTTACAATGTGACATTTATTTTGGAGAGCCGCAAACTAAGCGTCGCTTGTATCTTGTAGCTGAATTGAATAGCTTTAAACATGAAGTGTAGATGATACAGTGCAGTGTTTGTGTGTACTCGCAGGTTTGTAAATTATTATTAATCTTATATTTCGTGTTTTTTTTTCAGATGCCGCTTTCCGGTATCTAGCAGATATTCGTAATCTCCTATAATATTAAATTTACTTAAGTCATCTTTTTTTCTACCAAATCTGTGTAGTGATAAGTTTGATTCATTTGAACAAAAAATGATGTGGCTATTTTTACGGTTAGGTAATTTTAGAAGTGTGAAAAACCTAAAAATATGTGAAATGTTAAGAAATGAAGTTATTATTGGAAGAATAGCAAATTATTTTTGTAAAGGGAAATTGACGCGGAGAAGTGTACTTATTTGCGATATAAATAGTCACAATCATGTTTTGTTTCATGTAGTTGTTGCTTCATAATGTTGTTTAGATATTTGACGTAAAAAATATTTATTTATTGTGAACCACTTGGCAGAATATGTATTAGGTTGGATCCCGTACTGGACTGACGGTCAGCGCTTACGTCCGTCAATCGTAACTATTGTGTGCAGCGCTGAGTAAATACTACACGCGTACGGCTACGTGCGTAAGGACGCTCCGTCAACGCGTACGATACGCTAACCGTCAGTGGAGAAAAAAACCCAAGTCTTTAGTATACCTATCATCAAGTGAGAATGATCTAAACGGCATTTCGAAGTGAACATGATTTTAAGTGTATTTTGATTTTAGTTCATTTTTAAGTTAATCGTAATTCTTGACAATTTGTAACCGTCATGAATAACCAGTAAACATTGCTATTAACATCATATATTTGCAACGACATTGTAGTTACACGCCTGTGATAGCTCATTTGTAAACTGTTTCTATAAATAAAGTTGGGAAAAGTAAACGATGTGTCTTTCTAGCAACATTTGAATTACTGCTAAGTCCTATACGTGTACGCCGAGCGACATTTCACACTTTTCAAATTCTTTGTTTCCCGAAACTACAGAACAGATTTACCGAAACGTAATACTAAGATAAAAGGTAAGTTAAATGTTATTTTAACCTATATCTATACTAAAATAAATTCAGTCTTTTTATGTGAATGAGCACCGGCAACAAACATCCATCTATCCACACAAACTTTTGCATTAATTTAGATGAAGTCTAATTGCAAAAAAAGTTAACACCAGTAACTTTCCTAATTATTTACTAAAATAAAGCTATACCTAACAAAAAATAATAACGCATCGAGCACTATAAAATAGATTGTTTGACAGACTACAACCAAACTTCGTAAAGACAGTCTCTTTTCAAAGTTATCTCACTAAAGACTAACAGCAGACTTATCAGCAACCTATAATTTTGACAGCAATGTAGTAAGCAACCGTGGCAGCTAGAGAAAAATAATCTAAAAGGACTGTACTATGCGACCACGATCAGAGCGAAGCTGTGACGATGCCATATTATGACGTCATGGATGCCTTTCTAAACATTACGCGCTCATTAATAAACAATAATTAAATGGAAATAACAAACAAGATAATAACGATAACAAATATTGAGAATTCATTTACCCAAAAAATTTTTTTGCTAAACGCAATATTCAAGTGACAGTTGACAGATGGAGGTCAATGGGTGCGTTGAACTGATACAAAATCTGGACAGAAATGCTGAACAGTCAACTATGCTGACTAAATTATCGGCTGAAACCATGCCGAATTCAAACGAGAGCGAAGCATTTTAACAGCGGTCTCAGCCTATGCTGCTCAGAATGTCAGCATTCACCATTTTGCTTTTAGTGCTGTCAAGATTTTGTATCGGCTAAACGCGCCCAATAATACTTGTATGTTCATCCTTATCGTGTTCGCTAGTAGGACTGATTACCGAGTTTCTACTTAGCAAGCGATTCTACTGAGGGTTGTGGCGTATGACATCGTTTGTCCTGCTTTTCCTCCGGCATCTGAGGAGCAAGTTCGGGTTCGTTCGGGTTATGCCTTCGGATATGGTCGGCCAGCCAGAGAATGGGCTCTGCTGGCTTTTCATGGGCCAACGCGGTCAATGCTGGCAGTAAGGTTGGCGTTATATGCTTCTGTATGTAATCGTTCACTTGCCAGTGACGGACTATTGGCCCTACTATCACTGTGGAAACAAAAGATACGTTTTAATAGATTGCTATTGAATATCGCTTGTAGGTAGAATGTGCGCATGATCGAAACTTTGAAATGAAGACACTAGATCTTCACTGAAAACATTTCATAAACAGCATCTAGAATTAGATACAATCGTTCCAGGGTCACGGTATCCGGTTTATAGAGTCCCAGGACCCCTTTCAAGTGTTTAGCGCATGGCACAAGACTTGCTGCAGACCCGGGCATGATCCCTGATCGGACGGCGAGCTACTTTCCTCGCCGTCCCCATGCCCGCAGTCAAAGACTGACTGACTTTGAATCAACATCTTACTGGTAGGAAAGAAGAAATGAATCTCTCGAATTGCTTCGGCATGATTTTCACTGCCATGGAGACCGTTGAAGTAGTCTCCATACTTCGTTCGACGACCGTAGCACGCTCGCAAACTGTCTGGCCAGTAAGCTTGAGCTTCCAGCACCCTACAAACAGAAATAATAGACAATGAACCATCAGAAGAAACAACACAGGTTTTAAATATGATACTAGCTGTTGCCGACGGTTTCTGTTTCACCCGCAACAATTCCAAAATTATGCCATGGGAACATAAAATCGGGACAAAAGGTTATAAACTATCTGTGTACCAAATTTCTTACAAAATCATTCAGTAGTTTAACGGGAAAGACTAACAAACATCCATCCAAACAAACTTTCACATTATTTTCTATCATTGTTCTTTGTTATGTCTATTCATATTTCAGTGTGCATGTGTGTCTGTATGTTTAATATTGATGATCCTAAAAAAAAAGGTTCCTCATTGCGTAACTCACTATTCCATTTTATCAATCCTATTGAATATATTTATTTACTAGCTTCTGGCTGCAGCGTCGTCTACTTATAGTTAATAACTAGCTGTGCCCGCGACTTCGTTCGCGTGGATGTCGGAAATTACCAATGTATTTTTTTGTGCGAAGCGTCGGGTAAAAAGGTCTCCCTCCAAAATCCCACCGTATCCCATCGTATCCCATCTTATCCCATCTTATCCCATCTTATCCCATCTTATCCCATCTTATCCCATCTTATCCCATCTTATCCCATCTTATCCCATCTTATCCCATCTTATCCCATCTTATCCCATCTTATCCCATCTTATCCCATCTTATCCCATCTTATCCCATCTTATCCCATCTTATCCCATCTTATCCCATCTTATCCCATCTTATCCCGTCCTGTTCCGTCCTGTCTCGTCCTGTCCCGTACTGTCCCGTCCTGTCCCGTCCAGTCCCGTCCTGTCCCGAGCTGTCCCGTCCTGTCCGTCCTGTCCCGTCCTGTCCCGCCCTGTCCCGTCCTCTCCCATTCTGTCCCGTCCTGTCCCGTCCTATCCTGTCCTGTCCCGTTCTGTCCCGTCCTGTCCCGTCCTGTCCCATCCTATCCCGTCCTATCCCGTCCTGTCCGTCCTGTCCCGTCCTGTCGCGTCCTATCCCATCCTATCCCATTCTATCCCATCCTATCCCATCCTATCCCATCCTATCCTATTCTATCCCATCCTATCCTATCCTATCCCATCCTATCATAATCATTAGATGAATTTTTATTTGAATATGTAGCAGAATCGAAGCTAGATCGCGCTATGAACTACGCGTCTTGGTGTGAACTGACCGTAATTTTACTTCTGAAACACTTTATATTCGAATAACTTTTGATAGACTGAACCGATTCCAATGAAACAAAAACTAAATTCCTCTCCAAGTTACGCTTAATCGTTGTGTATAAAAGTTATCTACATAAATTTCGTACATTTTACGTGATACCTGGACAAATAAACATACAAACAGACAAACAGACAAACAGACAAACAGACAAAAATTCTAAAAATGCTAGAAATGGGTTCTATTGGTTGTCCTTTAATACCCTGGCTAAATTTTTTGAGTTTTTTTTTAATGTACAAAAATAACTTTTCTACAGTTTTATTATATGTATAGATTGTCCTCACAGACTTTGTGCGTAAGACAGAGTAAGTATTAAAAAAAGTTATTACGAATTCTTTCATTGAATATCCTGAATTTTGTTAGCTTACCAGTCAACGGATAAACATACACCACAAACCTAACAAAAAAAATGTTTTAAAACTTACATAGCAGGTCCCATAAGAGTCCTCCATTTCGCGATGCAGTTCCTCGTGGCCAGGACAAGCGCGATGATTGGTCCACTGGACATCTGGGCCACGAGGTGTGGGAAATGGTGCTTGCCGTAGTGGCCCTTGTACAGCTCTGCTGCTTGCTCGGGAGTCAGATGGACTTGACGTTTCTGAGGAAAACAAGGATGAAATAATTCATGAATTTGTGTAAGTAACACCAGAGAAGATAACAAACAGGTGACGGCGATAAATATTGTCCGTCGGCGTTTAGATGAATCGGCTAGTTTCGGCTTCCTGTAATGTCTGTCTCTGTGGGCCCGTTCACTATCTTGTCGCTGTGTGCGGTGACTTAGCGTGGGTCGGCGAGCGATAAGATCAAATGTAATGTAAGCCCCTTCGTACACTAGGCGACGCAATTCTCCGATACCTTACGACTTGGTATCCATTGACGCGTGCCTGTGTACAAACTTCTATGGATTTGTATTGCGATAGTCACTTGGATACCAAAGTCGTAAGGTATCGGATACTTGAGTCGCCTAGTGTACGAAGGGGCAAACACGCCACGAAGCGTCGCCAGTGGCAATTCGCGTAAATACCCCGCGCCGCTCGCCGCTCCGCTCACCGCTTAGACCAATGTCGTGAATGGACGTAATAAACAAACGTAGGGTAGTGTAACGTAACAAAAATAAGGCTCTACGATACACTAAAACTGCCGCGCGATTATTTCTTTATAATTCGATGTGCAATATTTATCGCTGCGTACACACCGTACTCATATTTCTGAGACCAGCACGGTAGAGCGTCGACCAGTAAATGAATTGAATTAAAACAATATTAATATAGAGTAAGATTAGAACTGCACAACGTATAAATAAACCTCTTAAAACGTAATTTTATTGCACTTCGCAGAACGTAGCGCGTAGCAGCCTACGGCGTAGCGTTTTCTTCCAAATCGCTACACGGTTGCTACGCAGACGCAATCTTTAAGCTAGGGGTGCGTTACATATTGTTTGGGGGAGATTAATTAAATAATACATCAGCTAAAAAATGCACAGAACTACAAATGCAAGCAATCTTTGGAATTCACCACATGTGAATTTACTATTTAAATTAACCTAGGCTAATTTTAATCTTTTATCCTAAATCGGTTATGACTTTGAAAGAAATCATAAGTCTCAACACCAACAGTACCTATATTTTTATTTTAAATAACTTCGCCCCATACTAAGAACGTCTCCTGTATCGTGGGCGCCTTTTCTAACATTAATTATACTCACATGCACAAAACACCCAGACGCGGAACAACTACTTTTCCGAGCGATAATCGAACCCGCGACACAATGAACAATCACTGCAAATTCATTCCAATATTCGCAGACATCTTTGAAATTTGGATCTATGTATGTATTCGTATTTTTTAAAATTTGTACGTCCATTTGTTTGTGACACGCAGATTATTTTTATTAACGAATAAAGAAACGAAATTCTGTTTTAGACACATCTGTTCCTGATGTAAAGTAAATGTATCTCGGAAACATGACAACTTGCTTATGTAATGCCTAATACTGAGATTACTGAGAAAAAATATAAAGGAACATATGCAAATAGCAATTATTATCATGTGCCATGATAAACAGTGTCCCCTTCAAACGTCAATGGGGAGTCGTAATTAGTTTTTTTCTATGGTTTCCATAGATAACAGCGGTGACCGGCATGAAAGCTGGGGCTCGAAGATCTGCCGCTGACGTAGAGTTAGGGTTGTCAAAATACTGGTACAGTTTTTTAAATCATTATTTTTTGACTTTGTCACAAAAAAAATAATTTAAAAAACTTTTGTTTTCAGGACCAACGACTACCGTGACCCCGGAACGTAAAGGGCTATTGAAGGATACTGTGGATGTTAGTCAGTTCAAGTCTAACAGGGGCTGTTAGACTTGAACTGACTAACATCCACGCTGCATTCCGCTCTGCCCTGGGTGTGATGATTTTACCAAAATAAAAAAGGTCACAAAGTGAAGATTCTTTGTTTCATGCAAATCGTTTATTTTTCTTATAAAAAAAATTAACGCACAGTGGGAATGTCACATGTATCGTAAGTGCACAAACATTTGAACTTACGTACACAAACTCAGACCCGGAACTTGGACTATAATATTTGTTCTGTGAGAAAATTGGACACGCGAACGCAAGGTAGTGGCAATTTACCTTTACCTGCTTGTCTCTACAGATATCTATATTGAGTTTTGACTTCTGACTGGTCATTATAATTTAAAAAAAATAGACATACAGTTTTACATACTTAACCATCGTAAGATATTTTAAATTATAAACTAAAACATGGATGCTGACCTCAATATTGAAATCAACAGTTTCCATTGACTAAAATTTGAAGACTTCGACAAATTTCTCAAAAAAAGAATAATCACGGATAATTAATATCTCAACAACTAAATCGTGTCATCCCTGTTTCTAAAGAGGGTTGCATGTGACGCGGAATAATGAAGGCGCCCCTCTTCAACTCTGCTAATGTCGATATGAGTTTTGCATATCACGGGCAACCCTTGCAATGCCGGCGGCACGCGGCCAACGCAATTCGGACATGAGGGGATAGCCGAACGACGAAAGAATGTGAAATGCGATGGAGAGCATTTACGAAATGTTGGCGACTATGGAATGAATATTTTCTTGGTACCTGCACGAGTGTTTGAAATTGTAGGTGTACTGGTACATTTATCTACTTACTAGTAGCCCGTCCCGGCTTCGCACGGGTGGAGGACCCGGTCTAAAACCCGGCCCCGATGGTTACAAACACAACAAAAAAATAATTATCCGAATCGGTCAAGCCGTTTTCATGGTATGTCGTGACAACGGAAAACGGGTTTCATTTTTATATATATAGATAATTACAAAATAGAAACAACTGTCTAATCAAAAAAATAATCAAAGTTGTACTAGCGCATTAACATATAAGTAAGTATGTAAGTAATCATATTTCTCTATCAAGTCGCGACACTGCATTTGAATTTAGGCTTAAGTACAGGATTGTAAGAAGTTATCTGTATTATCATATCTATAATATATTATATAAAATGGATTGCAAAATGTGTTGCTAAGCTCATAACTCGAAAACGGCTGGACCGATTCGGGTAGTTCTTTTTTTGTTGTTTTTGTAACCATAGGGACCGGGTTTTAGAGGACTTCCATAGGCCTGTGCAAAGCCGGGACGAGCCGCTAGTACATAATACAAATGAGTTTTAAAGATATAGATCAAGTGGCATTTGTGATTATAAACCGATTACGACCGTTCAAATACCGGCCATAAAGAATGATCATCAACTTTTATTTAGAGATAGATAATTACAGCTTAGTAGAGTTATCTTCATCGTACTTAATTCCAACCAACAACAACGAACGGTGAACCTTGTAAGTAGTGCATAACAATGATAACGTTCTGATAAGGCTGGTATCTATGGGTAAAAAAATCCACTACACACTTTGCTAAATGTCGATATGAGTTTGCGTATCACACAACCCTTCCGATGCCCGCGGCACGCGACTAACTAAGTTTGGACACGAGGGGATGGTCCATAGATATAATTTCTGTGGGATGGTCACTCTCCTTTTTTTTAATTGACATGTTCTCGCTTTCTGCTTTTTATTTTGATCTCGTTCAAAAATATTTCGGGCTATGGAAAGTCTTTGGAAAATATCGGAAAATAAAAGTAACTAAATATTTACAAAAGTTTGATTTTTTCATAATGTACAAAGCAAAAAATACGTACCTATCATCAAATACCATACCCTTATTTTTTATTATACATTTTTGCGTATTTTTAAACCAGGCAATATACATCTACCTATTGCCTAAATAGAGTCCATTATTACTTTCCAACTAAGATTAAGGAGAATATTGCCGTGTCGTCGCTTTGAATTTTTAATAGATACCTATAGATCCTCTCTGAATGTTTGTCATGAGGGGATAATTTTCCTCAGTAGATACGTAAACTATGTGATCTTCAGCGGATTTCGTATCGTTGCGGAGTTTTCAAAGGGTGCTAATGGGGCCCTACTGCTAAGGCGCTATAATGCTGTTGTTTGTCCGTCCATCTATCACAGGGTTCATTATAGAGATCTTTTAAACCGCGATAAAGAGATACTTGATTCACAGAGTGTGTAGGTAAATCAGAAATGACTCCTTCCGCCCTGGCTGAAACGGAAAGGTCTCACAGACTTTTACTGACTAAAGACCCATCCCGTTCCTTCTGTTGCCCTTTGCGTTACAGGGTTACTGTGCCCTTTTAAGAAAGTCTTTCGGTGGCCATATTGCTCGACAATTTGTTATTTGTAAATTGAATTACTAAATTGAATTTGGTAAATATTTTATGACGGCATGGAATCGTTCATGATAACTATGTATTTATTTAGTTGTACGTAATTAACTAAGTAAATTAATTGTGAACAAGTAAATTGGGCAACAATATATCTTATGCTTTACTCGTATAAACAATTACATTTACCGAGATATTTTATAGTCCGAGTAATTCGAATTAGTCACGAAACAATACCAATTTAGGTCTTAGTTTTAAATATAAAATCGGTAGAAAAATTAATTAAGGTAAAAGTTACCTACTTACGCTTCGAATAAAAATCTGCTAAACAGGAAAAAAAAGCACCGTAAATACGAAACCCCCAACCACCAGCGGGTGTCGTTTGAAGCGACTGTGGGGATGGGCAGGAACCCTCCTGTCTATTAATAATGTTACGACGATCACCCATCCGTCTGCTTAGTGGCCTAGAAAGGCCGATGTTCTATGGTGAAAAGGCTTGTTGCTATGTAAGATATTTTAAAAATAATAATGTACGATTTTAAAGGAAAATGTATAAACTTTAATAGTGACCCACCACGCTTTACACGCTTACAGACATTCAAATACAAGTAAAACCTTGATCTTTGTTGTTTTGACGGATTTAAATGATTTATTTTCAAAGTGGGTCATGATTCAACTTTGTCGATAGTTTTTTTTTTTTTTTTTTATCGTGGTAAAATCATCAAATGAGACCTCCAACCCCGGGCAGGGCGGGAGGTACTGTCAGACTTGTACTGACTAAAATCCACGGTGTCCTTCAGTAGCCCTTTATGTTCCGGGGTCACGGTAATAGAAATAAATCCCGCGACCCCGGCAGGCTTTGGCCCTCTGAGAGGGGGCCCCGTCATTTTTGCTGACAGCTCTTTGAGGCGCGCGTGGAACACGACGCGCCGTCGACCCGGGCATGGTCCATGGTCGGACAGCGAGTTGCCCTTTACTCGCTGTCCGCATGCCCGCGCCTACGGTGGCCGGAGATCGTCTCGCGACGTACGGCGCCGTGGGCGTACACCACTGCGGTTGGGGCGGAGGGAGGACGCTGTCCTCTCTCTCTCGCGGCCCGCCGCCTCCTTCACGAGCATTACTGCCTCGCAGAAGGCGGCGACCGCTTCCCACTCCGTCTCGTTCCGCAGCATGGCCGAAACCAATGCCGGGCGCGAGAAACTTTGTCGATAGTAGAACCTCTTTGAAAAAAGTCGAGACTGGGACCATCTCGTTATCTGTTCTATGACTTTTCAAGGACAAACTGAAATTATCAGGACCTCATTCTACTTGGGGTCGACGTTGTCTACTTCCATTTTCCCCTATCAGAGGTTACGATTTCATTTGTTTTTTTTTCTTCCATATCATTCCTTACACAATCTATCCTAGATCTTTTATTTTTTATTTGGTCTTTTTCTTCCTCTTCTCTCTATTTTGAAAAAGTTTAGGTGGAATTTTCCTATTTACAAGCTTTATGTCTAAAAGGGACATCGGTTGCGTAAGACCGCTAATTTTCTTTGCCTCTCCATACTAATGTGTAACTGCCCCGTTCGTCTCAAGGTCGGAAGCGCGACTGCTGAGCCGGTCCAGGGGCCTTAGTCAAACAGCATTCGACAGTAAACGAAAATCGTTATCGTTTATCAGTCACCAATACATTTTCAACTTTATACCCCAGCGCGTAAAGTTGAAAATCTATTGACGTTCTCAGATCGTTTTCGTTTGTTTCGTTCGTTATCGATAAGCAGTTTTTAATAGATTTTCAACTTTACGCGCTGTGGTATAAAGTTGAAAATGTATTGGTGACTGATGAACGATAACGGTTTTCGTTTACTGTCGAATGCTGTTTGACTAAGGCCCCTGGGTTCGATACCCGGGTCGGACAAAAAGTCCTATTGGGTTTGTCTACTAGAATTTCTCAGTAGCAGTCTAAAGTTGCAGAGTTTAATACAAATAATTGTGCCTAACATAAACTTAATGTATCGTTAATAAGCAATATAGCAGTGGCGTGTGAAGCAACATTTGTGCTTAATAGTTCAGTAATAATGATGCGACGATTAATGTCGAGATAAAGCTACCAAAATAATGTCTCTGTCGTATTGTTTTGTTTGAAAACTTACTTTTGTACTGGTTTCATTCTATTTTAAGATTAAAGATCGAGTTAGTGAACGTAGAAGCCGAGAATAGACAGACCGATAGACCAATTTTTGGCAGTCCACTGTTGGACATTGGCCTCTTTTAAGCAGTGTCACAATACCCTGTCCGTCGTCTTTTACTTCCACACGCTTGAGCCACAAAATTACAGACAGAAATAGAAGCCCCGCACAACGGGGCTGCGTCGAACGCGCCTTTCTGATCAATCAATTTATTTGATTCTGATTACTTAGTATTTTTGTGTCCATTAAGTGGACAAATATGCTATTAAATAGAAGCCGATTTTAATAGCAACCCTTAGTAACAAGTGACAAATACACAATATACATGCCATAGTAATAGTAGATTATGCACCGAGGGGCTAAAGTTGTGTCTTATGTCACGGGCGTCATATTGAATCTCGAGCGCAATGAAGGATTCGGGATTTAACTCCCGAGCGTAGCGAGGGAGTTAAGAGTTAAACTCACGAGCGAAGCGAGGGAGTTAATACAAGAATCCTGAATGCAGCGAGGGATTCAAGCTAGCCCAAGGCAAAGACACCTTTAGCCCAGAGGAGGATACTCTACTTTTTACACCTACTGTGAGAAAATAATAGCCATAGTACGAAAAACAAAGTATTTATTAAATAAAAAAACAGTAAGAATAACATTTAGAACTAGTTATATAGGTACACTTATATATTAATTCAAGTTAATTGTAACATTTGAGACATTAGTCCAGTTGTGCAAAGATATAGTTATGTTTTTATTTGGTACGTTTATAGATGTTGATGTGGAATTTATTTGAGTATTGCTCGTCAATGCTTCAGAATCTTGTATTTGCAGAGAAGCATTTTGGGTGGTGAAAGTTGGTGAAGGTGGTGAATGAGGCTCAGGGAAAGATGGAATGTGATGGTGTGATGTTGAAGGTTGTGGTGAAAAAGAATCAGATGACGTTTTTAAAGTGATGCTGTTACCAATTTGACAGCTTATTTTATTTTTGTTTTGTACAGAATTTTCAATGTATCCTTATTTGGGTTATATCTGCTCCCGCATCCGCCAACAGTGTAGCTGACGTTCGACGAAAAGAATGACCCGTATAGAGCTCGATATTTGGTAATCCTAAGTATTTGGCAATTTCCTTCGGCATGGCACTCATTTTGTTCTTCCCAATCACTTGACGGGTGCATTTTCCACTACTGAACGCTACAAAAAATCGGTTAGTGTTTATGTAAGGAGGCCGCAGAGCTTGATACTTTTCCACAACCTTTACATATGCTCCGCGGATGACAAATGACCTTTCCTTTTTGGTTTTAGTGTCTGGCAACTTAATCAATAACAACTCTTCTGAGTGTTTTTCTATATCTTGGACCTTCATGTTTACCATTTCTTGACAACGACAAGCCCCATTCACTCCAATAATTAAAGCCACCTGTAACAAAAATAAAAATAAATTTTACTAACAACATACGTAAATTCAGTAAGTATACATAAGTGTTCTTGTTGGTATTTGCTACCATGTGGTATTTTATTTAGTTATAAATAAAATGATGTACTTACTTTTACGGCAAGATAGCTATGATCAGGAGCTTCATTTAAAAAAGTTTCAATATTCATAGGTGTGAAAACTTTCGATTTCTTTGATTGGTGACCTTCCGATTTCCTCTTTAGAAATGCTAATAGCTTAGCGTATGTCTTGATATTTATATTGTGTTTCATACTTATTGTTGACCTAAGCATTGAATAGGTACACCATAGGCTACTTGACTTCTGAGTACAAGATAAATGCTGAAAATACACTAATAGAACTGGTTCCGAAATGGACTTGACGCCTTTCGTACTTTTCCATTTTTGGAAATTGTCATAGGCTTTTATATAAGTTTCCTTTGACTTTTCCGGCAGTAAATCATTGGAAATATTATTAGCTTCGGTTGTAATGAATTCAGGAGTACAATCACTTTCATCACTCGACATTTTATAATACTTTGTTGATAAATTTAAAATTTAAATGCCAAAAATTCGCGCCTTTATTGCGTCTACCAATAAGTAGCCAAGACACGATCAATTCGATTTTCGAAAAAAAAAGTATCTTCTATGGTTTTGTCGTGTTTGTCCTAATGATATCACTCTCATGGATGTGGCATTTGTGTAAACTAAGTTTTATACAAGGCTGGTAGAATGGTTTTGGATGATTGGCTGTATGCATTTTGAATTTAGAACGTCATTGGAGACGCTCGTGAAAATAGAGTATTTTTGATAAAATGTGATAAATCGACTATATTATAGATAGGTTTTATTATTTATTTACAAAATCCACAGCAATCTTAGTGCAGTTTATTTAAAATAAATTAACTAATGTTACAGCCAATTACTATTACCTACGGTATTACGGCGCGGTACGGTATTTGTTATTATTAATGCCAGTTTTAATGTTATTTCATTCCTTTTAAAAAATGGTTCGTAGGTAGTTATCTAATTATTCTTACAATATTATGTCTTCGAAAACATGGCAACGATATGAAGAAGCAATCGTTATGATTTTTTAGGAAATCGAGAATATCATCCACGCGTAGTAAGGGTTTCGAGAATAGCTTTCCTCTTTCTGGCACACTAAATCAGACTTGGCTGTATGGGCTCAGCTCCCTTTGCCTGCCCCAAAGAGGGACGAAAAGAACCAAAAAAAAAAATCTAGGCTGCATGGGCTAGATAGATCCCTTTGTCTTCCCAAAAGGGAAAAGAAAATTAAAAAAAAAATCTTTCTGGCACCAAAGGGTGTTTGTTGTTTATAAACATATTCCAAATTCAAATCACATTATTGACCAGCGGGTAATAATGAAATCCAGTACAACATTATTGACCGGCTGTGCCCTCGGCCACTAATGACTCACTTTAGGTTAAGGTTGCTTGACATATAATTAGACATTTTCGAGCAGGTGGTGTGAAAAATACATTGAACCGTTTCTAAGGTTCTACGACCTCACCTAAGTTGCGTAGGCGAAATGAACTGCTACGCTATTCTCGTAGCATGTTCGTAGACGTCTACGAGAGACATTTATTTATACATATCTTACTTAACAACAGCTACTGCGCGATGTCTAGTAAAACTAGTGTATTTGTAGTTAGGATATACTATAATGTCTGATTTACAAACCAATACTCACATGCCATAACCACCTCCAATATTTGCATTTCTGCCATAATAACAAAATACCTATCTGCCTCGCTTAGTACGAGTACCTCTGTTCGCAAACGATGTGTATACCCTGCTGTATGAAAGTGGATTTGGACCTTTCTATATTTTATTTCTACCCATAAGGGAGAAAAAACATTAGCACAGATCCATAATCTATCTAAATCTATGACAAAAATCATTGATCTATGGTTTTCAAATCACTTAGTACAACTTACACCCGAAATTAATATTCTATTTCCATCCAAATCCGCGTTTTTTGAAGGCTAATTAAATTACTATATTAATGGTCACAAGTACAAACCGCAAGTATATTAAATCCATGGTCTATAATGGTGTTCTCAATCGCCTCAGCATCCTCATAGGCTTCCGGCTTGATGATGGCCAGGGTTCGCTCCGATAACGCACGGTATTCTTCACTACTATTAGATGAAGCATTAGACATTTTAAAATAATATTCCTCTATTTTCCTAGAAAACTGTAATGAATAATGACAGAACACTTGACGTTTGTAGGTCGTGAAAAGAGGTCAGATGTCCAAATGTCCATTATCTCATGACACTTGAGAACAGCGCTGCTTGTCAAGACAAATGACAAATGTATGTCGAAAATGGTACGTAAATGTAGTTCGGTATGTAGCCGCGTACCAAGATATAGTGGTTATGTAGGCCTTAATATAATGTTAATGGATCGTGAATATGATAATAAGGTCGTGTACTGGCTTTTGTTGTTTGTGTGCTGAAAATGTGTTTTTTAGAAACTTGGATTATTAGAAAAGGAATTGTAATGTACTTGTATAAGTATGGAAATTTTGTGTCTGACTTACTGAGTATATTATGTTTACATGAAAAGCTCTTTAGTTATGGAAACCATTAAAATAATTCAAGATAACTGTAGTAAAAAATGCAAGAATAATAGAAAATAATTCAAGTGCCTAGAAGCGTTTGAATAAACTCTTACTATTGAGCTATATGTGGACTAGATAAACTCACTATGTTCCTAAACCCTATACTCATTTCCATAGCCATCTAAAACCCGACTTCAACTACAAAGACAGACAATTCCTACGCAAACAAACAATAAAATCAATTGCATATCGATAAACAGACATTCTGAGACACTAAATGGGAAAACTGGCGTTTTCCGCGGACGCCACCCCTCGTGGCTCGGGGGCGCGGGGGCGCAGCGGGGCTGCGTGCGGCGCGGGGGCGCGAGGGGGCGAGGGCCCGGGGGCGTAGGGGCCGCGCTCGGGCCCCAGTGCCCCCCGGACGCAGCGGCGGAGCGACGCCTCCCCGTGCCTGCACCCGCGACATGCGACGTTGACCCTGTCTCCCGCCACCCGAGAACCACCGCCGTATACATGGACAACTCCTGCCTCCTTGACCTCCTCATCAGGTGCTTCGCGATGACCGAGCCCGAGGACCTCAACTTCACGGCGTTCACCGACCTGTGTCGGCTGTGCTCCCTGAAGAGCGGTCCCAGGCTCCACATCTTCGATAAGGAGTCGGAGCAGCGCCAGATCTTGTTTAAACTCAGGACCTGCCTGCCGACTATGGTGAGTAAGCCCTTTGTACTGCCGCGACAACTTTTGTCCTTGACTTTACAGTGACTTTGCAATATCTTAGGAAAAGTGTTAAATAAGCTGCTACAATAAATAATAACAAATTAAAATCAGTTAATTTGATGACGTAACAAATGGTTTTGTGGTGAAGTGTAACGTAAACAGTGGCTTTGTGGTTTGAAGAAGTGCAATAATGGTGCTACGTAGCGGCCGGACGTAGCTCCGTAGGCGCCTGCGCGCTACGGACCGCTACGAACCATCTACGAGCTGAGCACAACAAGGAATTACCTACCAAGTCTCACAATACCTGTTGAGTTTTTTTTTTATGCATAAATTATCTTTTTGAAATATGATTTGACATAAATTTTTGATGAATATTTGATAGGATTTTTTGAAATCTTATTTTTTTACGTAAAAGACCCAACATTGTCTTGATGAGACAGAGCAAATGAAATCCTTCGATAAATAAATACAATGATAGTTCCATCATCAACATCCACAGTCCACTGCTGGACATAGGTCTCTACCTACTTGTGTCAAGCTCCCGGTTCCTACGCCAACTTATAATTAAACAATTATTATGTTCTCATATTTTCAATTAAATAAGTAATTAACTGACAAAATACAGTTGCCTGAGAAATACAATATGAATGCTATGAAAATATATATTCCTTGTCTACTTATCTTATAGAAAAACAAGTGAAGACTACATAATAAAACTAAAAAATAACAAATTCAATATAATACCAAAAGTCATCTTAACTCACGAACTTGGCAAGTCACATTTTAATGAAAGAAGCTATCGATTCTTACTTTAATAATGCATTCGTAAGGCCGAGCTCAGATCAATGACCTCGGAAAGTCGCAGCTCACCGGCGATTGTACCTAACGCTGAAGTAGGTCAGACCACCGGCTTACTGCGAATATTAGGGCCTAGGCAGACCTACTGGTTTTAGCTCACCAAGGGATATCATATTACTCAGTATTTTACTGGCATGTGGAGGTCAGACAGGCAGTCGCTTCATGTGAAGCACCGGGGTAATCAATAAATGATTTGTATTCATAAACATTTTTACTTTTCTTTCTATCTTTCATTGCCGTCATCTGCCTAGCCTTTTACAAACTTTGTTGTGGTAGGTTTGTTGTCTAACCGAATGCAGTATCTTATATGGAGCGACTGCCTATCTGACCTCCACCACTCAGTTCGTAATGGGTATACGTATAATATGGGAGGCCTTGATAAGACTGGTTGTTAGATTTTTCGTCTCGTGTTAATCCCTTTTTCTGTGTGACTTTTATTGTGTGGGTCTTAAAGATCAAAATTGCATGAATGGTGTCTTGATAAACAATGGTCGTTGATCGCGGATTATTTAGGGAACGATTTTGTTTGGTTGATATAGTGGGGTAATGAGATATCAATATTTATTTTGTCTGACTGATAGACATCTTGATTACGAAAGAGCTAATAATTTGTTTTGGCGTCAATCCCGAGTGAGGGCTAGAAAATGGTGGCGTGAAGATTTTAGAAATCCACGCGAGATTTGACAAAACTACAAATTGGAAGGAATGGGAGGTTATGGAAGAGACCTGTGCCTAAAATTGGGACAAAAGAGTTAAATAAAAAATGCTCCCGTTCCAAAATTTTCTAAAACTATGAGAACTTCTAGTGCACTTCTGAGAAATCGAGCAAACCCGTATCTGCCTGCATCCTTTACTAAAACAATACACATTTCAAAAAGCCACACTAATACGCGCGCTAATAATTGAAAATCGACAGTGAAATCTGCATTAGTAGTACTTCCCAGTACTTCCCAGTCAGTGAAATGAGCTCGTCACAAGGAGCTCCACACACTACCTTCTCTTCGGATGTCTGTCTAACAACTTCCCCCGTAAATCCAGCAGATATCGAAGGACGACTTCTTGCCGAAGAAGATCTGCGAGCGCTGCGTGACTCGGCTGGAGCAGCTCTACGAGTGGCGGCAGAGCTGCCTCAGTACCGACTCCGTGTTGAGGAACTATGCAGAGTCCATGAAGATCGTCACCTCCACTATCAACTTTCAGGTCAGTAGGTTTGAACGAAGGTGTATACACGGCTACAC
Organism: Agrotis ipsilon; assembly: GCA_028554685.1. Taxonomy (NCBI): domain Eukaryota; kingdom Metazoa; phylum Arthropoda; class Insecta; order Lepidoptera; family Noctuidae; genus Agrotis; species Agrotis ipsilon. Next base: position 12,881,246 of record CM052965.1, read on the forward strand.
ATCAAGCTATAAAAAACCAGTTTGTCTTGGTTTCGCTTTGTACGAGTTTTACACACAATAAACGGTCAACTAATATTGGTTTTGTATAGCTTGATGTGTAGCCGTGTATATGTTACGGTAAATGTGATTAATTGAAAATTATTAATAATTTTACACAATTATTAATAATAACCACATGTTTTGGTAAATGTGAATAAACGATCGAAATTTATTACTTTAGTAGTAATTATTAATAATTCACGACACATATTGGTAAAAGTGATAAAATTAATAAACTAAACGGCTAAACCTAGTGCTAACTGAAGATAAGTATGATACACGTAGGTTTAACCACATGTGGTCGGTTACACCTAGGTTTAGCCGGTTAGAACTAGGCCTAACCTCGGGACTTGCTGGCACTTGCTGGCGACTCGGACAATTTAGGTTAGAAGAGGATGGCGGGGTCTGAAAGACCCCGCCATCCTCTTCGTGGTTATTTTTTTTTAAACCACGCAGAAGTAGGAGCCCCGCAGAGCGGGGCTCCGTCGACTTACTCCTGTGAAGCAAGTTTACTTATTACATTTATCACTACTAGGGTCAAATTATTAATAAAAACCGACAAATGTGATTAATTCATCACTTTAACCTCGACTTTCGGTAATTATTAATAATAATAGATAATTATTAATAATCTTCAATTATTCACTCTTACCGTAACATATACATGGACTAACATTATGTAATTAGCAGCAGAAGTCGTCACACTTGGACTAGACAGGCAATATGTTGCTTGAAAATACAGAACATCCATTATTGTCCAATACTGTACTTGACAGACTAAATAGATTTTCAATTTTTATGTTGGCGACATGACTGTAAGGCTCGCCCTTTATCACATGGATACAAAGTATAATTGACGAACTGTACCCGTACCATGAGTTGTCATTACGATACTCGATCATCGATATCGACCGCGTTTGTGGCTCTTTTTTTAAACCACGCAGAAGTAGGAGCCCCGCGGAGCGGGGCTCCGTCGACTTACTCCTGTGAAGCAAGTTTACTTATTACATTTATCACTACTAGGGTCAAATTATTAATAAAAACCGACAAATGTGATTAATTCATCACTTTAACCTCGACTTTCGGTAATTATTAATAATAATAGATAATTATTAATAATCTTCAATTATTCACTCTTACCGTAACATATACATGGACTAACATTATGTAATTAGCAGCAGAAGTCGTCACACTTGGACTAGACAGGCAATATGTTGCTTGAAAATACAGAACATCCATTATTGTCCAATACTGTACTTGACAGACTAAATAGATTTTCAATTTTTATGTTGGCGACATGACTGTAAGGCTCGCCCTTTATCACATGGATACAAAGTATAATTGACGAACTGTACCCGTACCATGAGTTTTCATTACGATACTCGATCATCGATATCGACCGCGTTTGTGGCTCTCATTGGCCCGCTCCAAGGTTGTATGAATTCTCAACTAAAGAGACTGCCAAACGCGGTCGATGCGTGTGATCGAGTATCGTAATGACAACTCATGGTAGACGCTCTGAAGCTGTACATACCGTCAGTGCCTACACGTCTTCCTAGCCCTTCGGAGATTATCTACAAGGGTGTTATACAATATACCTAATCAACAGGATATTTTCTGGTAGTCGAAATTTCGATGTCCAACATTCCAATGGTGCACTGTAATTGTTCAGGACCTTTAAGTTCAGCAGACCACTTTACTATTCGTAAGTTTAATATCCTAAAAGCGAAAATGTTTTGGATTTGTTACGCCCCATCACGCTTATATGGAGCAAAGGTGTGGTTAAAAGTTATTTCTTCTATAAATAGAACTTACACCTGTAAGCCTCGAAGAAGATCTAAAGGTAAACTCCCACGAATTTGCTAGGCTGTGTTATTTTTAAAACAAGTGTATAAATAGAATGGTAGCATAGGAGGTAGGCATTTTCCGCTTGAAGCAGGGAGATGCAGCGCTCGACGCCCCCACATTGGCGGCGAGACAACCTGGTGAAGGCCGTGGGGAGCGCTGGATGCAGCGCCCTTGAACCCACATCATAACATAGAACCTCTACCTCTTTCCATAGGAAATTCTGTGGGGGAAAGTACCTAAGTACATCTACTTATGTGGCGAACGCGTTCGGGGCAATTTGGGAATTATATTAAAATCACATTTCAACGTAGAGGGTGGAGCGTATCCCGTACAATGAGGATAAATTGTCGTCTTTCTGTGGGATGCTTTTAGTCCTTATTTTCGTAAATAGATAATGTGCTTCTTTTGTTCCGGTTGGTTAAAATCATCAAATGAGTCCTCCTTACTCGTTTGATGATTTTCGAGTCGTCAGACAGTAAGTCTGACGACTTACTGTCAGACTCGTGCTGACTAAAATCGGCGGTGATTCTTCAATAGCCCTTTACGTACCAGTGTCGCTTTTACCTGATGAGACAGTTCTGCGACCCCAATATATATAATTTGGGCTGAATTTATATTAAAACAGTCGATTACTTGTGAGGTTTCTTCACATAGACATAGATAAATAAATAAATAAATAAATACTGTTATTTTGTCATAAAGGGTTTAATAATGCTCAGTTTAAATAACTGGAATGAAACACAAAACTCAAAATCAAATTGTTAGTTATAATTGTTGATAGCCATTTCAAAAGTCAGAATGATTACACAACTGCAACAATTTTTTCAGAAAAAACAGGTGCCCTGGTAGCGTAACTATTTGGAAACCAGCCAGACCACTCCCAAGCTTAATCGTCACCTTTTGTGCATTTAAATAAGCTAGGCTTTCATGCATTGTTCGAATATTTGAATAACCTTCACAGAGCCAAATTATAATCACTAATTCGATATTTCAACAAAAGTCGTGTCAATGCCGTAAACGTAATTGCTGGCCTAACGTATCAGCCTGTTTCCGATGCTGGTGGACAACATTTTTTTTTATATTTATAACTTTCTTATTTTTGTAGAAATACATATTTGAAAATGTAGCAAAAAAATCTGTTAAAAGCAAACAATCTCTAATTAAGCAGAACAAATGATCCATAAACAGAAAGCTGATCCATTTAAATTAGTCACGGTCTCATTCCCAATGTGGCTCATCACTCTCTCTCAAAATGGCGGCCGTATTAATAACTAACGAACAGTCTATATCAACATCTATCTCTATTTTGGCTCGTAAAGGTCAGGCTATATTGGGACTTCCAAGGGCAGTTCAGCGAATGCCTGTCCACTGAAACGTGAGAATTAATAATGCCTTTTTGTTCACATACCTGGGGATAACTTTTATCTTATAGACGTGGATAGGATTGGATTATGTAATATAGGTTGACGGCACGGTTGACGAAGAGGCTGAGCGATTGACGGCTGAGCTGCGTATTATTGCAGGTTCGATCCTACAAATAGTATTTCCATGTCTGCGTGTTTAAGCATGTGAGTTTATATGTTTGTAAACGCGATACTGGAGAAACTCTACCTGGGCACCGAAAAAAAAACTTCTGACGCCCTCTTAATAAACAGTTTTAAATAATTTTAAATAAAAAAACATTGGAAGCTCGCCGTTCGATCGTGGACCAGGGTCTCTACTCTCTTAGTCCTTTAACGAAAATTCGAGCTTGTACGAGAGTAGCTCGAAACTTTTGAGTAAATCCTACTTTCTAGTGTATCTGAATTCAAAAGTTCTGAGGACAAAACTGTCCAATAATGTTTTCACCATTTTTAAGTTCGTGCCAATAACTGATCTTATGTCCGTATGTGATAAAGTATAAGAAACGCCCGAAACTTTTGGCCGTAGGTGATTAAGTGTAATAAACGCCCGAAGCTATGGGTTTCACGCTTAGATAGTAGTACCACAGGGCCAAGAAAAGACCGCGTTGTGTTCTTCGGGGGTCTCAAAGAGCCAGCAAACTGACTGAATTATTGCCGGGTTCGTGAGTTTACCGAGAAAGGGAAATTGAAGGATGAGGTTGATTTTTATAGTCAGTAATAAATTCAAGTCTCTTTCGCTCATTTGATGATTTGTCTATCCAATTTCCGACATTTTATTTCTTGCATAGAACTATAGTATAGTCTTGCGTACAATGATTATTTTATTTTTTTCTTATATCATACAAGTATGAAATGAAAACATAAACAGGCTAAAGTTTACTTTTCGTTGAGTTCCGTGCTCAAGTTGAATATCAACGAAACACATTGCACAATCTCTGTGGCGGTTTTACGTAACGAAGCATCGAGTCCCTGTTCGTATGGAAAGGATTAATTTAACCAGATTAATGAGTGAAAGAAAAAAACTAAAAGCAGCAACTGGCGAGCTCGACGAGGTCGACGAGGTCGTTAATTCGATTTTAACCCCTTACATTTAGGTACATATGAATGGCAGACTGAAATATTTCTAAAGGCATTGATCTAAAGAAGATTGAAATAGAATTCATTGAGCCTTTTAAGCTGAATTGGTCGATGAGATTGATGATGGTCGATGGAGCAGTGATGGCAGTAGTTCTTATCAGCCTCGACAGACCAACGCAGGCACATTATTTTGTGTAATTCATCTCTCGAAACTGTGAAGGAAAACATCGTGTGGAAACCGACATGTCTTGAACCCAAAAATTCGAAGACATGTGACATCTACCAACCCGCACTGGACCATCGTGGTGGATTATGGCCCACTCCTTCCTACAAGAGAGATAAAGCCCAATGTCCCAGCAGTCCGAACATTATAGGCTGATAATGATCGATGGGATAGGAATACTAAACAATATTTTTTTTAATGTAGAGGAATGTACAGTTGCGAAATTGTGTTGTGAATACTAAATTGACTAGGTTCCTACATTAATGATGAAAAAAAAACGAATAAGTGTATTCTACAAACTAGTAATTAACTACATAAAGAAACAATAGTTATTACAAAGCTAGCAGAAACCCAGAGGCATTATTAAATAATCTAGAGTTTCATTATTTGCTGTTAGGACACCGCCCGAGAGAAAACGGAAAACAACTTTGAAAAACAAATAATTATGAACTGCTCGGAGAAATAGAAGTTAATGAAACTTGTTCTTTGTCACATAGTCGTACTATTTACGAAGCCAAAGGTATGGCGAGGCTTCTCTTTTGTGACATTTCTGTAAACTTTTTTAACTTTTGCAACAAAAAAACGTATAAATTATATTTCTTTTTAAGTAATTTATTCGTTTTTTTGTTATATTTATTTTATACGCACAAGGATTTCCCCGTGCTAGTATTAGCTCCTTGTAAAGAACCGTCGATTGTTAGCTGAACGTTGGATCACATTTAGAATGGAATATGAGATATTTTGTAACTGCAGGACGTACAGACGCCAGCAGGTCAACTTACCCGAATCTGTCAAATTTAAACTAAGGAACATTAACCTTCCACTATTGCGATAAGGTTGAAAATCTTTTGAAAAATTTTGGCAGATTGAGGTAGGTTGATGAGTTGGCATCTATACTAGGCGACCACGATAAGGGTGAATATGTCATTGACCTCCATCTGTCAACTGTCACTTAAAATATCGCGTTTAGCAAAACATCACGAAGCCGTCCAAATCTTGTCATTTTCGTTTTGGCATTCCATGTTGAGTTCGTTCTTTAGGAACCCTTAATATTGTTTGTTTTGGTTTTGGCCAATACGGTTTATCATTAATGATGTGCTAGAGCTACTTAAACATACAATCATACTACTATTAAAATGAATACTTCATATTTCTTATATTTCTCCGAAAATAAGGGTACAGGATAAAATGTGCTAATTTTCTCACGGAGATTGATTAGAGTCAAATGGGGGGGACCCGTCATTTTATTTGTACCCAGAAGATTATCTACCTGCTTTCCATTTCGTAACAAGATCAGATACTACTTATATTTACAATAATTATGACACAATGTAAAGATCTGATATGATAAACAACCCAAAATGGTATCCAATAAGGTCTGTGGTTTTTTTAAGTTTTTATAACTCAAAAAACATATGGCTGTCATTCGTAGATCTTTGGGAGTCGCAATCTTACGAAGGACTAGCGTATTACCCAGTTGCTGGGTCGTGGAGGTCAGATCGCAATCTGACCGACGGACGACTGGAAGCCGACCTCAACATAGTTGGGAACAGGCTGGGCATGATGATCATAATGTTTTTGGCCTACCAGGAATATAGACTAGCGGGATTTCTGAAGTACATACCTGGTTTGTTTACTTAGTCACACATCAGTCAAACCTTTCCCATTTTTTCCCATACTACATAGAAATGATCCTTATATGAAACAGAGTGGTACAGCAAGTGTGCAACAGTAAAAAATTAAGCCTTTTTCTTTCATTAATTTTTGTGGACAACTCACACTTAACTAAAAAAGGACTTGCTGTTTGTTTACAAATTGTTAACATCAAATAAAAGCTAGTCTCCTAACAAAGTTTTTCGTATCTCTTATGGATACTGATTTCCTCCCATTTACCAACTTAAAAGAATGTCCCTGCATAATTTACATACAAATAAAGTTACAGCCAATTGGCATTATCCTGTATTCCTGTACATCCAGACACAATGCACAGACATGCCCAAACAAATGCCATTTCCAATTCTGCATGACCCCATCCCTCGGGGAACACTACATGATGGTTTCATACATATTTTAATATCGTCACATATTCAGCCAGCCGTAATTTATACATCGATATTGTGGTTATATCTATGAGTCAACCTGCCGTCAGTCATCGAATTCATGCTGGATTAGATAAAGAAAAATCGATGCGCGCAACTTATGAGATAAGTTTTTTCAAACATACCCAACCCATTTTGCCATCAATCAGATCACGACTATAGGTTGTTACACCTGTTCACTTGTTCATTTTCAGAAATTGTTTCCTCAGAATCCCAAAATAACTCTAAAGACAATGCGGAACAGCTATTGTGCCGGTGTCCTTGATGCAGCACTGAGATAGAGATAGTTGAATGAATACGTCCACATTCTAATGCTTCTTCCTGTCAGCCCGTCAGCTATGTTAGCTCAGATCTCACAAGATGTCCCCCATTATCTGTTGACAAAGTAAGGCACTTAGATATGAAATGTATTGTTGTCGAGAGTGTAGGCACGCGGCGGGCGATGCACGGTCCGTCGCCGGGTAGCGCCCCTCTCCACTATCGATCGGCGCGCCCGACGCCCGGCTCGTATCGACCCACTGCCACCCACCACCCAAGCCGGCTTCTCATGCAAATCTCAACCGTATCCCTTCAAGCTAACAGCAAAAATTCCGTCTCAGAATCCCCAAAAGGAAACTCCATACGTACCCCGAATTTGAACCTTAATAAAGACGTTCTGTGAACTATTACCGAATGCATATATTCCATTTCCTCGTAGCCAGTTAAGTTAATGAATTATCTGCTCTAAAGCGATAGTTATAAGGTTGTTCGCGTTGTTCGCTGCGCAATACGACTGTTGGCAACGCGGGAATTGGCTACGCATGTCCATGGACGTTTTGTTTTTATGACGCTCCCTGTAATTTACTTACATGAAAGTCTGCTTGTGGCCGATTATAGATTGTACTCTTGCGATCGGGGCGCTTTTGAAAATAATTTTAAAGTTTCTATTCGTGGCACGGCTGATGTTAACGAGTAATGGGAAGTTATAAAGTATTATTTTTGGTGACTTCTATAGCTCAATTATCTTTTACTTAGAGCAAGGTATCAAAGTTCAGACACGTCTCCTGTTCCTGTCGGTTGCGGTAAATACGGTACCTACCTATATGAACAAAATGCATTACCGCACGCATCCCATCCAAGGTCGAAGGTGGCTCCGTCACCCGAGCTCGGGGGTACCGTTAACCCTGACCTAGCGCGGGAGGTGAAGGATATTCCTACTACGGCCTCCCTCCGCCCCGCGGGGGACCGCACGACCTACCCTGAACACCACTTGCACTGAAACGGTTGAAGCCTTCGCCTCGTCACATCACATGGCTTTCATACAACTGAAACAGATTATCTAAATACGCAACTTTATTATGACAATAAAATTTTAAACTAAGCAGTGGCACGGAACTATAAACTTTGAAAAGTTGACACAAATTGCTCCTTTGAAACGCACAGTCACAATCGCGACTAAGTTATCGCGCTTAAACGATCTAAGTCAAGGGAAACGTTCTAAAAGAGGGCTGTAAAAGGGCATTATTTTATGAAGTTCAGTGGATAATGTTTCCTATTAATTTCCGGTTACATCTACATTACTTCCACACGCCATCGTTTCTGACGAATGGGGAATTTTCTTTTAGTTTTTATGTACTTTTATAAAGAGCAATTACTGGAATCGCGCCTATTTTTATCTTTAGTAATAATATTTGTGGTCGCGGGACTGTCTCGTCAGGTATCTGTGATCGTGGAACGTAAAGGGCTATTGATCCTTCAATAGCCCTTTACCGTGGATTTTAGTCAGTACAAGTCCGACGGAAATCATCGAATGAGTCTCTGGGAGGACTACTGTAGTACTGGATTTGCATACCTTGATGTGTAGCCGTGTGTTCTTCTGTAGTGTAATCTCTAAGCAGCACGATCTGCCCAATCTGTACAATTAAGTCACATTACCATTTTTTTTTAGTTTTTACAATTTTACTACTTATTTCAACTTTCACGGCAAAACAATGGCGATTCGTAGCTTAATTTAGTTCTATCTCCCATAATTACATAGAGTCTAAGCCGTCGTTGTTCTTAAAGCGTTGAAAGGAAATATTGTGTCCCTTACGGTTGCCCTATCCTCTGTCACAGAGGAGACCTGTGTCCTACATCAATGGAAAGTAAAGGTTTGATAATATGCTTAAGCTTATGCTACGCCGTAGACTCTCCGGTGTAGGACCTACGCCGTAGACGCTCCGGTGTAGGCTCTACGCCGTAGACTCTCCGGCGTAGGCTCTACGTGACTGTGGGCTACGGCGTAGATCTTAAAACGGACCAATTAAATGGCGGCACTATCATCTCTCTTCTAACTTACCACAAAACACGCAATTTCAACATGAAAACAACAATAAAACAGAAATGTCAGGTTTACAATGTAAAGTATTAAAAGTAACGACCATGAAGTGAGCCATAAAGTCGAATAAGTTATTCAACACAATGTGTTTTTTGAATTAAATAAACATTATTATTTCTATGTTTTGTTTTAAACAAAATTTAATCTCTGCTGTAAATAATAGAGATGTCATAAAGTTATGTTTCAGATTTGTATTTTACTATTCTCTGTCTGTCCGGAATTTAAAATAGACATTTACTTTGATCATGGTTTCACGGCTATTCTAATGATATACAAGTCTATTGTCATTTATTAAAATCGATAACTGATAGTGTTAGTGGATAAACCATGTCAAAAAAACAAATTGAGATTATTCGGTGTACAATGGTATATTCATTAAGGAAAAGGCTCAGTTAGCTGCTAAAAAGTTGGGGATATAACTCACGCCTGAACAGCTACTTAACTTGTATAAAGCGCAAGTTCAGACATGCATGGAGTACTGCTAAGTACCTCTGAGTTGGGTCTGCCAAATACCAACACGGTGCATTTGTGTCTATATTGACCAACGGGCCAAGAGGCTTATCGGCAACGATGCTCTGTTCAATTCAAAGCTTGAACATCGACGCCGAGTTGCGATTCTGTCGGTTTTTTATCTGTTACATTTCGGTGGATGTGCGATGGAACTGTACATTTGTACAACTTGTTTCCGCCTGGCACTTTCCATCATCGGACTACAAGACGTACGGGAATGCCATCGTTGCATGTTGAACAGACCTCCAGTACGTTCAACGTACAATTCTTTCATTGAGCACACAGCTATTGACTTTTTTATTTAAAGGCACGGTTAGCGCAGTGGCTGAGCGAATGGACTGCTGCCCTGCGTGTCGCGGGTTCGATTCCCGCACGGAGCAAATATTTGTTTGATCTACAAGTAGTTGCTTCTCGTCAGGGCGTTTGTGTATGTGAGTCTATAATTATGTTTGTAAACGCACTCACGACACAGGAGAAATTCCTAGTGTAGGGCAACTTTTATATTAAAAAGAAAAAAAAATGCTATGGATTGGAATTCCCTGTCAGAGTCTGTAGGTCCCTGTCAGTGAAAAGGTTACTTCTGGGCAAGCATGCGTCACCGTCGACCACACCTTCACTTATCATCAGACGATATAGTGGTCAAATGCGAAACCAACCACGTGCATTCATAGATCTATTTATTACAATAATGATAACAGTCATTCTTTTTGAGGCAAGATTATTTGAAAACTTAATTATTGACATAAATTAACATAAATGTACCAGGTTTTTTTTTATTTCACTCTGGTCGACTAGCTCTAGAGATAACCATGTGTAAAACTAATTAAGCAAAACTGTTTGTTTTTTGTTACCTATTTAAACCTTAGCTGAAAAATTAAGGAAATAAACTTTTTTTTACTGAAAAAACAATATATTTGTTATACTTTACTAGCACTGTAAACAGACTAAAGTGGTATAAATATACTAAAAGCAAGTGGTCCTAAGTGTCCTAAGTGGTGAAATTTTCTAACATTTCCTCTGCTAGTTAATGTCCTTCGGGAGGCCTGTTTTTACATTCAAACTTAGTTGCCAGGTAAAAATTAAAATGCAAACGTATAATTTTGAAACACGAAGCAATTCCTTAGTTCGAATCTTTTCATTACACTTAATGTTCCAGACAGTATCCTTGTTCCTTACCCAGGTGCGTCGCAAAAGAAAGTGTTCGCGATCGATGAGACTTGCAGGCTCGCCAGCGGTTAACTTGCACTTAGTGCATAGTGACGGCGGAGGGCACCCGTCTCGAGACCGCCCTACCGCGCTCCGCCGCCCTTGGGTTTTCACGACCTCTTCTTCAAGTATGCGCGCGTAGTACTTTCGTTTCGTACGCGCCATGTTTTTCGGTTTTCGATGGATATTTTTGGATATTTCGGTGATTTTTGACTGTTTATTGGTGGTGTAGAATGCGTCTGAGTTCTTACTATAATCAACTATGGGATCTTGGAGTAAGATTTTTAATAATATATTTTTTTTAATTTCCTTTCCTGCTTAGCCTTTGTGGTTTATCTGTGAAATTTAGTAATTCATATTTTTATCATATTCAAGCTTTACTTTTAGAAGGTAATCTCATTGTTCATTTGTTGAGAATCGAACGCGGTCACACAACACGTGGCCGCTATTTCTACCACTTGCTACTATGACTTGACATTGGAAGTTCTATTTTGATTAAAAAATAAATATTTTATCATCATGTAATAAATAAATATCTGTAAATGATAGCAATAAATGAATTTATTTCTTCGATAACTTTTACACAAACATTTTTATAACACAGTGAGTGTTATTAAATGTTTGTGTAATTCTAATCCAAATAATAATCGATATTTGCCAGGCTAAGAAAAATGTATAAAAAATATATTCGTCGCAGTAACTTTATCCAATTTTGTATAAAAGGATTTCTCAACATATCATCAGTCCATATCAGTTTCTGTTCGAACATTTTTCACCCTATCTCAGTACCCCATATGCAAACCCTCCGTTTAGGTAAGTTTGTTTTTAATCAGTGCATGAGTGATAAGGCCCCCCGAGGCTTCATCCCCTATCGCACTTTCCTCCCTTACCTTAGGGGATGTCATACCATGAACGTTCAAACAAAAGCAAATGTTGAATAGCTATGCATTTTATAGAAAAGGAAAATCTTATATCAAGAAATTTTGTCATCTGTTTTGGACAAAAATGAGGCAAATCAATGGTGATCCGGCTTTTTTCGTAACCCGCTTTAGTTTGATGAATCTCATAATATTTTATATTCTATCTCATAATATAATCTCATAATCTATATTATAGGTCTAAGCATAGATACAGACTAACCTGAGACGGACGTCTCAGTTCTTAACTCGTTTCATGCTCTATTTTGAATTTTTTTGATAATTTTTTAAAAAGTTTTTTCACCAATGGCAATGCGATCTATTTCGTCTTATTCCCAACTCATCTGACGCATGTGTACAACGTACAGTCAGCGTCAAAAATAAATGAGACGAACTCACTGTTCACAAAAAAGAAAACAGTTTTTGTAAAATAATTTTAAGACGGACGAACGACAGGTACAGTAATCTCTTGAACAATTTATACTAGCCTGCAATTTAATCACTTGTAATTATGTTTTTTTTTTGTGCTGTATTATGATTATCTTTTTTCTGCCTTTTCTAATTTTAGGCCGTTTCGAATCCTTTAATTAGGTACATTATAGAATTAGCAGTATTTAGGTGAGCTATGAATACGCAAATATTTAAAACAGCGTGGAATTAAATCTTATGATCAGAGTAACTGCTAGATGACTGATCTCTTTTCTAATTTTATTATTCAATAGAATGTTTTTTCTCCTTTCAATCTCATTGGAAGCAGTGTTACGGCCTTCTTAACATAAGCTCGCAATTCAGCCCCGCCATCGCACGCATTTTTTTCGTCCAATATAATTCATGAATGCTATCAAAAGTTTCTTGAACCCTGCATATCTGATACGTCACAGGTCCGTTTCCCCATCTTGATCACATCCGAGGTCGTTGAACTGTACGCACACCGAATTTGGGCAATTAAGCATAGGGTGTTCAAACCTCGTGTTACGGAATGAAAGTCGGGGTACTTTAGGGGGCCGTTCTCACTTTCTGCGGGGTGAATGCACTGTCGGGGGAGCCCACCCTAACGCGACCCTCCCCGGCCCTCTAGCCGCATCAAAGACACTCAATGAAGGCGGTGTAATTTCGACTAGACAGCCAGGAATTGATTAATTTTTTGCTATCTCCGAGGCTTGCGATCTTGTCTCAGCCGCATCTTGCATTATGCGTTCATTTGAAACGAAAGGAAGAGATGAATATAAGATCTGCTTAGTAACCAATATTACTATGATTGGTACTAACAATAGGGCTTAAGTAATATTCCATACTACTTGAAAGGATTGTTAAGTTTTAAGTTGTCCTACATTTATTACCATCAATAAACGTGCCAATAGTTTAATAATGTTCCTTTTATTGTACACAGGATGGTACGGTTAACATGGACAAAATGACGGAAGCTCAAAAAACTGCATACTTAGAAGCACACGTAGCTGTCCAACAACATATGGCACAAGCAGCAGCCGCTGCACGGCGTGAGCAACAACAGCAACAACAACAGCAGCAGCAGCAGCAACAGCAACAACAACAGCAACAACAGCAGCAACAACAGCAACAGCAGCAACAACAACAGCAACAGCAGCAACAACAGCAACAACAACAACAGCAGCAACAGCAGCAGCAGCAACAACAGCAACAACAGCAGCAGCAACAACAGCAGCAGCAACAACAACAGCAGCAGCAACAACAGCAGCAGCAGCAACAACAGCAACAACATCAGCAACAAAATAACAACAATAATAACGCAAGACACCATCAAGAAATGCAGGTAAGTCCGAAATCTTAAGTATTGTCATAACGTCAAACCATTCACAAGTAAACATAAAATTGTATTTTGTTTCAGAAATCACAAATAATATTCCCTCAGCAAACTCAGAACGGCAATGCTCATCAAGGTCATCCATCGCCCCCCACAGTTAGTTCGACACAACATCACTACGCTACTATCAATTCCCCGATAAAAGTACCGCAAGTCAGCTCAAGTACTGGAGGTCCCGATAGCACGTTCACTGTACCTGATGACGTAGGCATGGGATTTGAAGGAGGAGTTCGAGTCTTACAAAGTCTTGGCAATTGGTGAGTTACTCAAACTTTTCACTGCTTCAAGTCATCATTTTCTCCATTTTCATTGCTTTTCTGGTTAAACTTCAAATTAATTCTGAGTTTTGCTTGCTTTTCGGTGTTTGTATTGTGTTGAATATTCTCTTTTTTTCTGAACTCCCAAAAATATAATATCCCTACTATTCTTTCTGCCCGAGGCAGTTAAGAAGAATGGGTTATTATGTTTTTTTTATAAAACAGTTCGTTTGATTTCGCCAGGTCGCCCGAAGTAACGCACAATATACCGAGGCCGAACCTGATTCCGTTCACGGAACCGTATGCAGAAGGTGGGTCCATGCACCCGGGGACACGGTTAAAAGCGTTGCAGACTACCACTACTACTGTGAGGAAACATCCAGCGATAAAAGCAACCAGCTCTACAACTGAAGGTACCACTAATTTTAATACACGGTTGGTCGAGTTTCCGTTGCCATCATTCTATGTAAGACAGTGATCGAAATATGTCACATTTAGGAAAGTAATTGTTCATAATTGTATTTAATAAATTCATACTTTTTATTGTATATTTCAGGAAGCAAAGCGTTCGAATGCACAGTCTGTGGTAAAGGCTTAGCTCGTAAGGATAAGTTGACGATACACATGCGAATACATACAGGTGGGTTGGTATCAGTAGACATTTCCTATAAACCATTACCATATCTACCTTTTGACAAAATGATCGTTTGATCGAATCTAATCATACACACTTATTGCTTCATTCTTCAATGTAAAACTTAAACCAGCAGTTACGCAATGAATATTATATTTCAAAAAGTAATTTTTTGTTAAAACATTTTTATCCGAAAAAACACCTTAGTGATTTTAAAATCTGTACGTTTTCTGTGTGCAGGAGAAAAGCCGTACGTTTGTGAAGTATGTAACAAAGCGTTCGCCCGAAGAGATAAATTAGTGCTACACATGAACAAACTGAAACACATAACACCATCGAACATAGCGCCTCTAGGTAAAAGAATCATCACAATACCACGTGAGTATGCTTCGTAATGGTGATGATAGATGCCTTTAAGACAATATCTTATCACTACCGTTGTGAGGTCTCTAACGGTAGTGAAGCATTTTATGTGTAGAGCTACGAAAATGTTGAGCTAGATTTGAGAATGAGATCTTTTTTATTACTATAGCATTTATTTCGTGCTTTTGATTGCCAACTTCACTGCATTCCTCGCTATAATTAGCGATTGTATCCTTTGTAGATAAACAATTAGTTTTTACCAAAAAAATCATCAAATAGATCTTGATGTTTTGCTAGATACTATTAAAAATATGTAGCATTAATAGGTGTAGTTTAGATGATTTATTCGAACATCAAAGTGACCCATTTGGGTTACCTCCCTAAAGATCCATTAATTTCTGCAGCTTTGAAGCTAGACGACGTGAAGCCGCAGTTGACTAAACAAGAGGACACTAAGCCAAGTCAGGCGGAGATAGCAGCAGCGGCCGCAGCCGCGCAGCAGCAACAACAACAGCAACAGCAGCAGCAACAACAGCAACAACAACAGCAGCAACAGCAACAACACTCACATCAACAGCCGATCCAGGTGTGCCAGGTACCTGGACACAACTTTACGGTAAATCTACTGAGAATTCAACGCATGGTTTGTAGGTGTTCTCGATGTGTCAGCATGAATTAAAATCTTCATTTTAACGTTTCTTTTATAATCAATATTTGTGGTTTCACAGTCTCTAGATCTATTCTTTAACTGAAATACATGGAAATACACTATGAGTTGCCGTTTCTTTTTCTGCATTTTCTTATTCTTCATCTGGGTATGTAGCGTTTTAACTTTTTAGTTCTTCGTGGATAATTTTAGTACCAATTTTTAGATTTTAGTGCAAATTTTTTTCAAGTATTGAGTAAACAGTTACAGTTGCAATACATGGTAGTCAATGTTAATAGATTTAGAATAGCTTCATTCAAACCTTTAAAAAATAAAACCAACATTAGCACAGCACTCAAGGCTTTAATATCTATATCTATGTTAAAAAACCATGTGATTGTTATATGTTCTCGTTTTTCAAATTTCAGAAATAAATAAGAGACAGGTATCCTAAGGTTCAAATAATAATTTATCTGTGATATTACAGAACACAAACCTGGTGCATACAAGTGCAACAAGCGCCGCAGTCGCAGCAGCGACTGCAGGCATGGTGGTCTCCTGGTCCTGTGAACTTTGTGGCAGGCTGTTTGCAACCAGAGACGAATGGAGTGCCCATGCCAAGTCACATCTGCCAGATACTAAGCTGCTACAAGACAAGATGCAGCAGGCAACTCAACATCAGGTAAAATAATATTATTTTATATCAAACTAAAAGTAAAATTCGTTATCCGGATCGAAGGACGAATTTTATAAACTAATATCTTTCTTAATTTTTTCCAGCAACAAGAAAAGGTGCACTTATCAAATCAGGAGAAACTACAACTGCTTCACCACCACAATCAGAATCAGCAGATTCTGAACGGGCATGGGATCGCAACGGCATCAGTGTCAACAGCGACAGTCGTAAACGAGGGAGGAGGTGGGGGCGGTGGAGGAGCGTACTTCACTCATGGTCACACACACTACGCCCCAGAGAGACAACACACACATGCACACCACTTGTGCCTTATGTGCAGACAGGAATTCGCGGGAAAGGCGGAATTTATGTTCCACGTGAGAGGCCACTTCGAAGGCAAAGTAAGCGACATCGCGGCGGCTGATGTGTTAGCCCGTTCTTTAGTAGACAATTCTGGGCTGTGTACCTGAGCCCCGCCAACGCCCCTCAGCGCCTTTCACTCGGACGCATGCAATAAGGGCGTCTTCCAAGACGACACCATCATGTTGAAGTTTTAAGTCGCTAGTTGCGAGACATTGGTTTCCAAGTGGGGTTAAGACAATTAAGGCCAGTATTAATAAGGTTCGTAAAAAAGTGGTATTATCGTTATATTTTTACTCGGCAGCAGTTTATCAAGGTTGATTTTGAAAATATTTGGCAATATACAAATATCGTTTAATTTCTAAATTAAGATTTATGTTTTATAAAAAAAAATCTGAACAGCCATCGTGAAGCTTCATAAATTTTCAATAAGCTAAGCCTCAATAATGTTATGGAAAGCAATGCAATAAAAAACAGAACAATTTTACATAATATTTATATTAAATAAACAACGAATACGTAAACTTATTGTGTGAAAATCAGTACTTAATGAATTATTGTCATGAACCCGCTGTTAGATGCTAGACACACAGTAAAGCCCGTTTTCCACCGCGAGCGGAACGGACCCATTAATGACTTCGTTAAACTCGCAAGCGCAAACTGCATACTTGCATTTCCACCAACAAATAGTTTTTACGTTCCCAGAGCTAGCTCATTTTTACTCTTTTCACCCGCTGAGCCATTAATGTGTCCGCTCTGTTTGCAATGGAAACCGGGCTTTAACGCAGACAGGTAATTAATTGTTCTTAGTCAGTACCAAACATTCCTAATTCCTAATCCTATGCTCTATCAAACTTTGACATCAGTTTACAATGAATTCGTAACAGTTTCGTGCGTAATATAATAAATTAGTTAGCTTTTATATAAACATATTTATTCAGTTCTGCTAGATGTTAATATATAATTGGAAAGTGTATATAGGCGAAAATTAATTTAAGAAAATAATGTTAAATAGAATCCGTTAACGTCGCTTTATTTATTTTTAATTTAGAATTAAAGTATTATCGGGGATGAGTGATTCTAGTCATTTGAATCTAGTCTATGGAATCTAGTCTGTGGATCCTAGTCTTAGATATAAGTTTGTGTATAAAATTATTTTTGTATCGATCAGTTGTGATCATTTAATATATTATTATCGTACTGACTCTAGTACCCTAGCACGGAGTGTGTACCTAACTAGAATTGTAGAACCTTTATATCTGTCAATGTATAAGTTCGTATGATATGTAAAAAGTAAATTTTATATGATTAGGAATAAAATTCTATGAATGGGTCAATTTCAGCGGAATTTTACTAAAATGCCAAATTTTCTTCTCACGTCTGTATTACACTTGTCTGTGTATTTAAATTTCAAAATTATTTAACAAGGTCTGTTTCAAATTTTCAAAGTTAATTTAATAATAATAGTACTAACAAGTGACTTAATAAATGAAAGAATATTAGATGAAGTTCTGTTGAATTTGTCACATTCATCATAAAATTATTAAGTATTAACATTAATACTTTACTTTATGTCGAATCAGAAAATTAAATTGTTATTCATAATTCAGAAGTAGTAATTAGATAGATACCTGTTTTCACAGTAGCTAAACCCTCCTTGCAACGTCTCTTAGTTTTGAAATAAACTCGCTCAAACGCTCAACAATTTCTAACAATAATTCATGTATAAAAGAAATTCCCCTTGGCCACCTCTGGAGGACAGTGATACTTTTAATTTATATTTTCATTTATTCTCAAAAACTGTTTCACTGCCACCACAGATGGACAAATTGGGGGACATTGGGAATCACAAAAAAGGGAACAGGAATACCTATTAACCAAAGAATCTGGGGGCCGATTCTCGGTTTTAGAGATGGTGTCGAACTCGACAAAAATTTCTAATGACGTAATTTTTTCGACAAATTTTAAAAGTTGATGTGTCAAATTGGCCATTTGGCGAAGGCTAACGTTAGAGTTGAGTAAAATTTGTCGAAAAAATGACATTATTAGAAATTGTCGAGTTCGACACCATCTCTAAAACCGAGAATCGGCCCCCAGATCGCAATCAGCACATCCAAACCACATTTTTTTTTATTTAGACATCAAATTAATCCATCAGCTGATATTCGGTCAAACGAGTGATCTTATACGGGTTCTTTTTTTATAATCGAACGTACGGAACCTTAAAAATATAATATAATATCATGCATGTTATTCTTGAACGTAATTCTTAAAGATGTGCTGAATCTGATGGTATTCCGTTTATTTGGGGAAACCCTATTCTATAATTTAGAGCTGAGCAGTTTGGCATTGCAGCATGATCCATAGAGTATTGCTTAGAGTTGTTCTGTCTATTCCATTTACATTGAACTTCCCTAAACAAGATAGAGTAGTACCTTATAGTACCTATTTCTCGTCTTATAATTTGGTTGGTCGGTTAGTGTTTGGTAAAGAAATGACAAGGTGAATGCGTGATGACAAGTTCGGATATTAATCGCGATGTTGCTTCTCATTCCTAACGTTTTTTAGCATTGTAGTCAAGTAGATCTGAATTCTAAATATACACTGATACACATTTATTTTGCTAGACATTCGAATAAAAAAAAATATAAGACTATCACAATGATTTAATCAGATCATTTTTTCCTCCAAGTCAATCGTAAAAAATGAAAGTGATTAAAATTTTGTGTATATTCAGGCTCACTGTATTTTTTTTATTCGAATGTTGAAATTTTCTGTACTGAAATACCAATGTTGGAAAAGGCTTGACTTAAAACTTTTCTGTCACATTTCACGAACATTGGTGTAGTTACAGAAGGTTATAAGATTTACCCTCGTGTTCATGTAGATCAGCAAATTTTGAAAACAGTTTTGAATCCTGTAAATAAGTTATAGACGTGTTGTGCTAGAAATACCCCATAGTTTGTGATTGTATCTGTTTCACGACAATGCTGCGAACGTTACACGTGATTTGTTGCATCGAATGAACATTTTGGTGTTTAGTTGTAAGGCCAAGTGTTTGTTCCACATTGAGTTGGTATTCTACTACGTAATATTCCATAATAACCTGGAATTGAATAGACAATTACTCAAAATTCTCGCATTTTTTTATGCAGTAGTGCCTCTAATTTGGTAATATTTAATTTTTTAAATTGTCTTGCATTCTACTTTATTACAAACTGATAAAAAATCTATTAACATGCCATTTGAAAAGAACATAATTATAGTATGCGATTTTTTTTTAAATTTAATTCTTCAACTGAGTGTGGAACAAACACAGAATGAATTTACCCCCAAAAGGGGTAAGTCAGAGCACGATGGAAGTTACAAATTTGAATAGGGATAGGCTTGTATGATAAATTGTTCACGAAAGTGTCAATATAGGTGGGACGATTATGCAATATGAATAGTTTTATATGATTTTTAGCATAATCTCGTGTAATTTAATATATTCAATAGCTTATGTGCGGCTCGCAGAGATCTCGCCTTAATCATTTCAAATATTCATGTGGAGTTATCATAAAATTAATTAGCATCTAACAATAAAATAGGAGTTACCAAAAATTTCCAATTATTAAAATAATTTTTGGACCTAACATCATGTCAATCAGTTACGAAAAATAAAAGAAATAGCCAGTTTTGAAAATTTGCCTATTCGTTATGTACCAAAATATTTCTATTCCATCGTCAATATTAATAATAAAATCATTGTTCGTTAACTTAAGATATAAAATAGATCGTATCGAATGAAATCGGCTTTCAGAATGATCTCGAAAATCTAGGCCTTACCTTAATTTATAAATATAGAAGTGTACCTAAAGAAATACGCTTATTTTTATAGACTTAGGAATGTATTTTTTTTTTATATTTGTATGTATGTGCTTCCTATGTCCTTATTAAGTTCTGCGATTCTTTGTTACCTACAGATAGCGCGCGAGTTGATTGCAGAGCTTAGGAATGCGGTAGTGCTGTTGACAAGGATGGCAAAGTACTACACTGCAGGCGCGTGAGGTGGGGCGTGCGGGTAGCGGGGGGCTCTTCACCTCAGACCCCGACTGCATTCAACTCGCGCGCTATCTGTATATAAATTTACAAAAATAAATTAGTGACCACGTCAGTTTAATAACTGACGTCGCCACTAACATTATTGCTAGAATATAAAACGGGTTATTTGTCATGTATATTATTTGTTTTGAGTTATCCGTCCTGACGGCGCTTGTAACAGTGTAATTAAGAATATTTATTTACTATTTTTGCAAACAAGGCCCTTTTGTTTAGCTTATTTTTGTATTTCATATAGCAGATCTTGACGAAGGTTATTTGGGCCATTCCATTTTTTTATAGTCATAAGATTGTATATCTGTGTAAAATAATTAGGCAAGTAATCATAGTAATTAAGAGACCACGTCCGAGACTGTGGCGAAAACATTGTAAGCTACCTTAACATTTAAAATAAATTTTATACAGATGTAAAACAAAACTGCCTATGAGTTGGTAAGTATTATTAATTATTAAATTAACTAAGCAAAAGGAATTATTGTACAAAAAGTTCAATGACTACGTAACTGTTTAGGGATGCCTTTGTTTGTAAATTTTTGATGCAAAACAAAACTGTGATCGTGATTCGTTTCCTTTTATAAACATTTTACAAAATCTTTGTTTTCCATTTGTAAAAAAATCTCTTCTTACCTAAATTATTCGAGTGCTTAGTGATAATTCAAAAATTTAGTAATAAATATTAGGAGCAATAACTTATCGTCGCATATCGTAACATTAAAATTTGTATAAATTAAATTGAGACACTTGATGGTGATGTAAGTATTGCTAAGTAGCGAGAGTTTTGGAAATTAAAAAGAGAATAACTCATGTTGCCTTTTATTTATATGCAGGTAGTGAAATAACTACACCCAGATTTCGCAGGTAAGTTTAATTCCTTGGTAGGCAGCTCATAATAAAATGCTGCTAAACTATTCTTTAAAAAAAATGCCAACTGAATTGAGAACCTCCTCCTTTTTTTGAAATCGGTTAAAAAAACAGTTTAGGTACGGGCTGTACCCTGCGACGATTTTTTCGCCGAGACAGACATTCACAAAGCCGTAGCTTAATATATACTTAATGTATGTAGTGATGCATTTTCTATAATTTATTTCCTCATTTTGTTGTTCACTTGAATATTACAAACAAACTTGCATGCTATCTTTCATATTTACATCGATGATGATTTCGTTATGTATTCACAGTCATTGCCTCGATAAGAAACTTAGCTAGAGATAAAATCAAGCAAGTCATATTGAATGAAACCTGAATTGAAATTGATAAAAGAGGATCAACGATTATCTTGCATTTTTTTACTTTATTACCTTGTTATTACATAAGTGTGCTTAACACAAAAGATTAAGGCTGTAAATCATTCTAATCATAATCTCAACTATAGTCCCCGCCAGATAAGTCTGGATTAAAGGTCATTGATCCTAATAACGCATCGTTAGAATTCCATTAAACCATCGTTCGAATTTCAAAATAAAATGTAAGGTCACGGTCGCCTCATACCACGATACGTTTATTTTGATCGCGTTACGACACTTTCTTTAAATTTTTTCGAATGGTTTTGAAATATTGGAATACATTGGTACACGGGGGTCAACGAATTTTATTCCACTCTTATTTGGCTCAAACTATAACTGTTTCGTCAACAGTGACGGGGGTGCCAAACCGCACTGGGCCCGCGTGGTTTATTATGGCCCACTCCATCTGACAGAGAAGAGGCCTGTATCACAGCAGTGGAAACATTTACAGGCTAATGATGATGATGACGACGAGCGATCGCAGATACGCTGACATCCTCAATTATTTGAGGTTATGCATCAGTCATACTTTGTTTTCGAAATTTGGTGTTCCTGTGTCTTTCGTAAAATAAAATGTATTCCATAATGTTAGTTTTACGTGTGAAGGCCACTTTATAAAGCCAATCACACAAAAGATTTGATTGTTTTGACAGTTCATCAAGTACCAAGAAGGTACCGAGACGCCACCTACCGTGAGAAATTGACGCTTTTACACCTCATTGTTTTGTAACCTAAAAAAGAAAAGATAAACAACCTTTTTCAATGCCTTTAAATTATGACATCAAAACCGAAAAAAAAAAACAATAAATTATGACAAACAAATAGGTTATTTTGATCATGTAATTGCACTAAATTATTTTATTGTGTACATCAAAATTTTAGTATTACACTAAGGTTTTTATTGGAAATCTAAATTATGCGTTTTTAAAAACACGTTTAGTGAGTACATTTTGTGATATTTTGATTGGTAAGTAACATAAGCTTATACACTTATAAAAAGTCGCGTTTAAAGTAAAATAGAAATTAATAGTAGGTATTATGAGTATTATGTAAAATCATACTAGCTGACCCGGCAAACTTCGTACCGACTCTTTTTCTCACCTTTTGAACCTTCCCTGGACTTCCAGAAATAATTCAAAATTAAAATTAGCCAAATCCGTCCAGCCGTTCTCGAGTTTTAGCGAGACTAACGAACAGTAATTGATTTTTATAAAATTAAGATATGCCTCTTGCTGTACTAGCATAAATATTTATAATAAAGTATCTACTCTAAACGTATCTCTCCTTAGCCTGCTTACATTATTCGTTTTGGGGAAAACAGCATTTTTTTGCTGAAACGTATAAATTGTCCTGAGGTTTACCAACGGTCACATATTCATGCCGTCGTCAAGTCTCTTTTCGATACGAACTGTTATTTATTTGAGAACATTGTATGTTGCTTTCGTGTGAAGATTAATTAAAATCAGTTCAGTAATTTTATAAAGAAAATAAGTACTTAAAAGTTTGTTAGAGTGCAGAAATAGGCAAAATCAATAAAGGCACACATCAACGTTCTCGAAGGGTACTTAATAAATACTACATCTGGGGAACCGACGCCGACGGTGTAGATCGAGGGAGACTCGATGTCCCTTTACTGTCGGAACAACAGTCCTTCCTACTTTCGTCATACCCTCAAAAGGGGGTGAAAAAGTTGCAAGGTGGCTTGGCAACGAGCAGGCGATACAGGTACCCATAGGCTTCGGTGACAGCTTTCCATCAGGCTGACTGTATGCTTGTTATAGTCAACTTTACGATTTAAAAATATTGTTGGAAATGTATCGATATATGCTACAAATGTTATTATTCGTAGGTTATATTTATTCACTGTATGGTCTTTTGTACTCCATCCCAAACATAATGCTCGTCCTTAAAATGTTACATGACATTGCATAACCTGTGAGGGTAAAAGAAAACAACCTTCCTTAGTAGATTTTTTTTTTCAGATATTTTAATTTTTGTTTTGTTGAATATGGAAAATGCATGTCTAAGAATTAAATTCAAGACCCTCTTCCAGAAAAAAACCATAGATAATTCTATCTGTTGCTTAGAAATTGTACCTGTAGTATCATGTATACAAAATCTAGACAAACTCATTTGGAACCAGACAAACAATTTGATAGAATATATCATACCTATGACGTATAAAGTGGTGCTGCAGAGACAGCCAGTTATTCAAGAAGACAGCAACCATACCTCTTTCAAGACATACCACTCCTGCGTCGATTTGTTACTAACATCTTCCAATTCACTGCTGGGATGTGCTGGCTCTGGTGATATATCAAAAAGGTTAAGCGATACGTTTATAGTTAAAAAATGTTTCGAATCCTGTAAGAGCAAAGACAATTTTGTTCACGATTTCCTGGATGAATACAACTATTCTGATAATGATGTGACGCTACCTGATTCCAACGAAACGACAAATAGTTTATTGGAACCAAAGTATATAGAAAAGAAAGAGATTGAAACAAATACTGAGGAGGAGGACAAAGGTATTAAAATACACTTTCATGAGCGCTTTAAATATTGCCTATTTCTTTGGAATTATGGTCCACTAAGTGTGTCACCCCACTAACAACGAGCCTTTTAAGACATTGCTAAAATAACGATAAATGGACAAGCTGAGAATATAAAAGGCAATTGACAGCATAATTAAATTGCAAATTTAAATAGTCAGTCAGCTAGAGTTTTGAAATATATTAGACACTTATTTTTTTTCTTTCATTAAACCAATGCATATTTATATTTTTTAAAGCATCAAAGTTCGAGAGTAGGGGACGATAGAAGCAAGTGAAATTTTACTTGTAACAGTCTACACATTTGGTGTGGTAGTGTCGTATCTTCTCCAATTTTGGTTTATGTAAAAAATGAAAAAAAAATCGTGTTAAATATTTTTGTCTGACCGGACCGACCGGACTAAAACGGACAGAACAGGGTATTTGAGTCAAATACACTGTTCTGGTTTCTGCGATTGCTTTTTTAATTATAATTTCTGTTTTCTTTTTGTTTTTCAGTAAACGTTACGACAAGTTGTCGTTCGAATTTTCTAGACACAAACATTTATGGTGAATCGTTAGATAACATATTAGAAAATGAGTATCCCGATTTTGACGATATTGCTCAAAGAACAAATAATGTACATAATACTTTCACAACACAGAGTTCCAAAAATCGTGAACGAGTGCTCAGTTTATCTCCCATATGTTCAGTTAACACTCATGAAACATCTCTATTTCCTAAAATATTGGCTTCAAAAGCTGTGGCCTGTAAAATACACGAATCTCAGGGAGATTTAGTACTACTGGGGTGTATTAGCTCACCGAGTGAATTGTCCGACGATTACATAGCACTTTCAAATAGAGATGTCAAAAGAAGAAAATCTCCTAAAAGAATGAGATCATTGGATCCACCAGAAATGAGAGTCGTAGAATGTGTGCAATATATGGAACAAGAAATTTTACCTTTAAAATTATGGTTGAATGATATAAAGCTTAAATGCACTGCTCTCGGTATAGAATTTAACAAAAAACCTTCAAATCCAAGCGTGACTATTACAAATATGTCTGCTTGTGTCGGTCCAGAATTTACGACATCTGATAAAATTATAAAATCAAATCGTGCTGTTTATACGATGGAGTTTAATGAACACATGTAGACTGTGTATTAAATGTTATTAATATATCATATTGTATATTTATTTACTTTCGGTGTATTTATTATGTTGTTCACATGGAGGAACTTCATACATTTTGTACGGCATGCTTATTTTCAGAAGGACATAGATTTTTCATAAGTAAGATCTAATGAAAAGCCACTGTTAATCGGTAGGAGGTTGACTTCATAATAAAAGTAATTGAGCATTCTTTTCGCTCACACTCAACTGTCTATTTCTATTGTGATGACTGCACCGACGAAGCAGTAGATCTAAAATTCTAGAGTTAATTGGCTTTGTTTTAGTTTCCGACATTATGAATAACCAGCAAGCTGTAGTGGATCAAATAGTACGGAATTTAGCATTCGATGTAGAAGCTGTTCCCAAGAATAAACCAATTGAAGAAGCCAGTTTTTCACAAATTACACCATTAAATGTGAAAATCAAAGTTAGAAAAAAAGAAGAAATACAGAAGTATCATGAGGATATAACGATCACTGATGATACTCCAAAAACTATACAAAAGGTTCGCCTGGTTAACAGCGATCGAACTATTATGACTTTTGATGTATTTATGGAAGCAGAATTTGACAAGAAACGATCGAGGAAGTTTCACAAACAAATTTTCGATATGCTAAGACCAGGTGATAATCTCTTCATTTACTCAAATGGATAAACATAGGTACCGTGTTTTTTATTGTGGTAAAATCATCAAACGGAACCGACTGTTGCACTAATATACTGCAGTATCGTACAAGAAATGATACAGTTTATATTACAGGAATTTGTTTAGGAGCTGTGGATGATGACAAATACAGTTACATGCCTAGTTCATCGTATAGCGCCAATATTACTGAACCCACCAAGGCAACTAAATCTGATGGTACATTCAAACAAACATTTACACTTTCTAAAAATGTTTATCAAGATTATACTGTTTCAACTCAGCAGGAAGAACCAAAGTGGTTATTTGGAAAGTGTAAACCAGGTGAAATACTTATTAATTTGCATATATGTTTTGTTTTCATGTTTTTCTTTATTTTTATCAAATGAATTGGCAACACTATTCGATATTTGTTGTATTGTCAACTTTTTGTTGAAAATTTACTTTTCATTAATTTCAGGAGGATGTTTAGATCCACCTTTCAGCGAAGACAAATATCCTTATAAGCCCAGTACAAGATCTGGACTGGAGCAAGCCGAAGGAGAACTCGATGAAGATCTTGGAACTGAAGTTAATAGTGATAAAAAACCTATCACGTTACGTGATGAGGAAACTCAAAGTAATGAAAGACATAGTTCAATTTTCGACAGTGGGATATTTAAAAAGAAAAGAAGATCTAGTGACAAATCAACTAATACAAAACTGCCCGACAGAACTGATTCAATCGTAGATATTTATCAAGGGCAGGCGGCGAAAAAATCCGTCAGCCCACAATCCAATTCTATTATAACTTATCCGCCCACAGCAAAAAGTGATCCAAGAATGAGTGATGATAAGACCGTAACGAGCAGAGGCACTAGTGAAGAGAAACCAAGAAAGTCGCTTAACGACCATTCAGAGCCCTACTTTATTCCTCCAAAAGAAGTATGTCGTAATAAGGAGAAAGATACATTAGATCCAATTGATTATTCAAAACGTAGATCGTCTGATGTTAGCAAGCTAAAGCCTGCAGTCGAAGAATCTTTAAAAATGCCTGTTCCCATAACCATTCCCATTCCAGTTCCTTTACGCAAAATTTCCAGTACGCAAAAACTCGAAGCTACTACTCCAAATGATGATTTAGTTGGAATTCAAGATGATAATGCGAATGTAACTGAATTAGATTCAATAACAGACCAGGCATCACAGGAGCAACAATTACAGGACAAAAATAAGTCCTCAAAAATGGAAAGTTTTATCTCTGCCAATGTAGGAGAAACTATTGCATCGAATGAAATAGATGACAAAAGTTTGGATGATACAAAATTACAGATAATGCCTTTAGCAGTAATTCCAATTGATAAAGCGGATGTAACTAAATTACATTCAATACCAGACCAAGTATCACAAGAGGAACAATTACAGGATAAAAATACGTCTTCAAAAACGGAAAGTTTTATCGTTGCCAATGTTGAAGGACCTATTGCATTGAATAAAATAGGTGACAAAAGCTTGGATGATACAAAATTACAGATAATGCCTTTAACAGTAATTCCAGATGATAAAGCGGATGTAACTAAATTACATTCAATACCAGACCAAGTATCACAAGAGGAACAATTACAGGACAAAAATACGTCTTCAAAAACGGAAAGTTTTATCGTTGCCAATGTTGGAGAACCTATTGCATCGAATGAAATAGATGACAAAGGCTTGCATGATACAAAATTACAGATAATGCCTTTAGCGGTAATTCCAGATGATAAAGTGGATGTAACTAAATTACTTTCAATACCAGACCAAGTATCACAAGAGGAACAATTACAGGACAAAAATACGTCTTCAAAAACGGAAAGTTTTATCGTTGCCAATGTTGAAGGATCTATTGCATTGAATAAAATAAGTGACAAAAGCTTGAATGATACAAAATTACAGATAATGCCTTCAACAGTGATTCCAGATGATAAAGCGGATGTAACTAAATCACATTCAATACCAGACCAAATATCACAAGAGGAACAATTACAGGACAAAAATACTTCTTCAAAAACGGAAAGTTTTATCGTTGCCAATGTTGAAGGACCTATTGCATTGAATGAAATAGGTGACAAAAGCTTGGATGATATAAAATCACAGCATGATAAATTGCCGGTGCCCCTACCAAACCCAGTCCCTTTTAATTTAAGCGAACCGGTTGCTACTGCTGTTGATTCAAAAACGAAGAATGATGAATCGGTAACAAGTGACTTGAATTTATCTCAATCAAAGGAATCGCTTAGAACTAAAACAATTCAGCCACCAAACGAAGATACACCTTTTGAAGCTTCTAATCAGAAAAATATAGATCCTCAAAATAAATTAGAAGAAAATGAATTAACTTTCAATATAAGCCCAAAACCACAATATAGTAAAACAGAAGCAAATGAAATACCAAAGGAATATCTTCGCACGGGACCTGTTGATTCCGATCAAGAGAGCGATTCTGTAAATAAAGCATCAATAATATCAGAGATGGAAGAGAAACAAGATTCTGACGTAGAAAACATCACAAAGGGAATTGATAAACCTACAAAAGATAAAGAATATAGAACAAGTGGGATATCACAAACAGGTGAAAGAAAAAAATCTCAAAGAATATCGCAATCCAAGCTTCCTATTTTACAAAAAAGTATGTCTTTATTAAGTGGGAGCAAGACATCAACAACATCAGCTAAATATAAAAGTGAAACCAAGGGAAGCGGTAGTCTAGATAAATATTTCAATAATGTTGAAGACAGAGGCAGTGATTTAGGAAGTATATTAAGTGGAAGCAGGAAACCATCAGCTTCAGGTAAAGATAAAAGCGATACACAGAGGAGCAATAGTCCAGACAAATACTTAGATACTGTTGGTGACAACGACACTGATTTAAGAGTTTCACTCAGCAATCCAAAGCAGGAAACAGATTCTAGAAATGCTAAAGTAATGGAACCATTCGTTGACAAAGAATATGAAGGTAAAACTGCTACTGATAATGTTGGTACAATTGATTCTTATGCTGAATACCCAAACAGATTTCCAATAGATGGTGATATGAATTTTATAGCAGCACCAGTATTTATTGATAACACTGAATCAAGTTCAAAACCAAGACCTCTAAAAGAAGCTGATAGTAAAATAAATTCTCTTGTTGAAACTATAAGTACAGATGCGGATACTGATCCAAGTGGAATTCCATTTGCAACAAAAATACCTTCAAGAATCACAGATTTTGGTGAAGATAACGAAACACGATTAACCGGAAGTCGTGAGTCAATAGGAAATCAATTAGTTATTTACGATGGTGCTGAATTAACTCCAACAAAAAACCGTATTGAAAGAACACCGTCATCTGTTAAAGGCGTAGATACGGGATTAACATCTATTCAATCAACAAGCACCTTAAAAAGTGCTTTGAAAAAAGATTTAGTGTATATTGACTTAGGATTTCAAAGCTACGTCAATGATAATAATGAAAGGATACTAAAAACTTTCGACGGAAAAAACACGCCAACTCGTTTGCCAAATGATTCGATCACTGTACTAAAAACTCAAATTAAAGTTTCTTCACATGAAATTAGGATTCCTGTAGATTCCGAGCATGATATGTCCATACAAATCAAGAAATCAAATGCAAATCAACGTGTTTCTATAAGCGAGTCTGGATTAAAGGATGACATTGACCACGGTAGATTAAAAAAACATCGACCGCCTGAGCTAGATAATCGTAAGTACTCAAATGGTTTACCTACAATAGAAAGTAGAATTATTTTTCCCAACCAGCGCGACATGTTTCTGGACGCAGAAATTTGTTTCATAGATAATCTCTGATTGTTGTTACAATCGGTGCTATTATCATGGTGATAGCTTATTAGTAGATATTATACTATCAACTTTGTTCCAGATGCCGAAATAAGAAGTTCAGATTCGAAAGTGGAAGAAAGGAAAGATAGCATTCGTGGGATTGATATAACTGATGACCACTTTATAAATTACTATGAACAAGAATTGGTTCCATTGCAATCAATTATAAAGAATCTAAGAAATGAGATTGACTTTCTGGCATCGCAACAATTAGTATTGAAAGATAAATTATATTGTTCAAATAAACCGAAGCTGCCGAGATTGGTTCACTCGAATAAAAAATGTTTCGGGTGTGCAAGGAAATAAAAACAAAGTTTTGTGTACAAATAAAGTTTTTTAAATATACCAGATGAACATATGAGGTGTTAAAAGGTCATTAATTTAACAGCCAATTGGAAGATTGGAGATTCTACCTGTAAGTTAAATATTTTTTCTAAATATGGCTATGACCAGACCTGTAGTTTCAGATTACTGAAGGCATTGTAAGCCTACTTGTATAAAAAAAGAATAAAATAACTATTTTTAGTTATACCCTTACATGAATCAATTATTATGTAACGAAACAATTAATAGACGTAAAAATAGTTTCTAAAATAATTTTACCTGCCTTTTCTATATGAAAATGTTAAACATCTACAATTCATCAATAATTGTATTCACGTCACTGGAAAACCAAGCTGGTTTAATGTAATGGCAGCCCCCGACGGATATTCTTCAGTTATTTATATTATGGTAAAATTGGTGTGCTTTGCCTTTGATTTTTCTATTCAAACGATAAACTTTATATTACAAAAGAAAAACGCCTCGATACACTATCGGTTAACTGTCTATTTCATTATTTCACAATGATAATTTATTGTAATTGTACAAGTAGGTATATTTTTACCACTAAAAATTAAGAACAGGTCTTATGGTGCACATTAGTTGTTAGGGCCAGCATGCGGGGTGTGAGAGATTTCTGGGCGCAAGCCCCAGGGTCCGCATTCGGGGAATCGTTTTCATTAGTCGATACCCCGCATGCGGGTTGAAGGAAAACCTCCATTTTCGTCGCGATTTATTGACAAGAGCGGCAGACCCGCATGCTGTATACCAACCGATGAATTTCATTGGTCGATTACACGATCGGTATAAAGCAAGCGAGGAATCACCGCAGACGTTGTAACGAACACGTATCGACTTGTGACTTTCATTGGTTGTTATCTCTCATGCGAGGACTCCCCGTATGCTATAATGACGTACGAGTTACGACCAATGAAACTGCGTCACTAGTGTTGCTTATATCATCGACACTCCTGCAATCCTTAATTATCATTTGAACAAGAAGAAATTTTCTTCAGCGCAAGTTATACTTACGAAGCTCCACATCGCGGCGCGTGCTGGTCAATAACACAAATGTATTCTAGATAAACGCATTGGTTTAAACCGCCACAATACCGGTTCTCATCATATCAGTCGCACAAATAAAACGGGTTTCAGCTTCAGCATTGGCGTAAACTGCTATTTTTTTCGAGTATCATAATACAATTATGTTTATTGTTCCCCAATAAATTTTAATCTACACTCACGTTATGGCGACTTTAAGCAGTGTGTTGATACCAGTACAGGTAGTGAGCTGTTTTAATATAATGTGTTTTATTGAATTACAATTCTAAGTTTTCTGTTTTAAAAATGGAAAATACGATTACTGAAAATGGTGAGAAGAAGGAGAAACATACAGCGGATCTGGAACAAGCCCTGGTGGTGGCAGGTAAACAAGATAACTCTCTTTACTTAATTTTTTTTTCCACTGCTGCGCAAAGGTCTCCCACATAATCGTCCACTCTTCTTCAACAACAATTTCTTATAAACGCGTCTAGGTCGCCCCGCTAGAGTTTTCTCTATGCCTCCCTCGGCAGCGACGCACCCATTGCATAACGATCTAGCCCATCGATCCTGATGCATTATGTAGACATGCTCCGCCCAAACCCCCTTCAACTTCCACACATCATTTGTTCCAGTTTTGGTTTTGTTTTTTAAATAATTAGATAATTTAAGCATGGTTGCAGCTGCTGGCGTTATCTAATCATTCTGACTAACATTGAGATCTCTGTAAATAACGCTGTAAATTCCATAATTTGATAAACTGCAACAAATTCTTTTGAAGTAGTATCACGTACGCATTCATACAATGTCCAAGAGCCAGTGTTTTAGTTGCCTTCACTAGGAATTATGCCACATTATGGGCAATTGGTGCATTTTTACAATATTTCAAGTCATATACGAAAGCATCCGAACCCAGACCAGATATTTACAGGTCTTGTCGACGGCATTCAGCTCGGCAACCGTACTAAAAAGATAGACACCTGTCTGCTGTTAAACTACGTACAGATGTGCTGTTTCAACGTTCCGTTTCATTGATTTGATAGTCATTTATTCCATAGTAATTTACAGTGAATGATTTTATTTCCCAGTAACATAGCGAGTTTTCTTCCTCGCACGTAAAGCCGTTGGTCCCGGCTGCCATTTGTAGATCTTGACAGTCTATACTATTAGTCAGAAGCTCTAAAAAAAGCCTGACAACTAGTCTTACCTCGGGGTATCGTATGACCTAGTTACCGGGTTGGAAGTCGCTCCATCTAATACTGATATTCAGTTGCATCTGGTTGGACTGGAAGCCGACCCCAATGTAGTTGGGAAAAGGCTAGGCAGATGATGATGATTTACCATTTACTTGTAACTTGCTTTAAATACAGCTCACCCGTTTTAACACGACAAACTTCGTTCCAGGTCTCGGATTTTACAACATAAAATATTCCTTAGCTTTAGCACTGTTCCTGGTAGCAGCTATCATAGAACCAGTGGGCTACTCCTTTGTGTTACCAGCAGCGATGTGCGACCTGGATATGACTGATAGCCAACGAGGATTTATAGCTTCAATACCTTACATAGGTAAGATTCAGAGCTCAAATCTAAAGAGATTCGGCTAAAATGTTGCTCAAGTTTATCAGCATTTAAAGAAATACTGATAAACTTGAGCATTCTAACTTTGGTAACCCTTTCAATGTGGACATGCTCAGCGCAATTTTTATTTTTCATGCTTCTGTTTTTTGTTCAACTACTTTTTTCTTCTTTCTATCTTCTTTCTTTTGTCTTTGTGATTGTTATTGTATGTGTCTACGTCTGTAGTTTTTTTTCCATATTTTTAGGTATCGTTATCACGTCATTTCCATGGGGCTACCTTGTGGACACTCGGGGACGTAAAACAATGGTTATATACGCGTCCCTGTTGGCTGGGGTATTCGGCACAGCAGCTGCATTCATGCCAGAACTCATCAGCTTCGCAGCTATGAAATTTCTCACATCACTTTGGTAAGAACAACCAGAACATCTGGTTATACTTGTGCAATCGACGCAATTATTGTAGGCACTGCCTTCTTCGTAGGAAGGCAGGCGTATATTGTATGTATGTGTAACTGTTCGAATTGTGTTGTTTTTCACCCCCGCTCCTATTGGTTGTAGCGTAGTTGTTATAGGCTAAACCTATAGCCTTCCTCGATAAATGAACTATAGCTTTGGCTTTTGCTTGCTTCTCCGAGACTGAGGCCTCTGAGGCGTAAAGGGTTCCAGGAGACGCTTTTATTAACTCTCATACTGGAGTAGGGCTACATCTTGACACGAATAAAAAACATAATGCTACTCGTATCAGTTTCAATATTCCATAGCAATTACGACAATATTTAGTAGCAGTTGTTAAAAGCGGTTAAAATAGTTTTAAGCGCTAATTTTATTTAAACGTTGCCCTGCACTAGGAATTGAAGTTACTTATATAAGTTTAGGCCATATTCGTCCAAGATCCCTTTTGATTAGTTGTTAACTGAAAATTTAAGTTATGACACGACCATCACTTTTGTAATACCACTGATGAATTTTTAATCATGCCTAACTTTTTGCGTTCATTACCAATTTTCAGTATAGCCTGCCCAGCGGCCGTACCCTACACATTTATCGGTGAAATTCTGCCAGCACAGTCCAGAGACATGGTGCTGTCCATCATCAATGCTCTTCAGCTATGCGGAACTGCTGTGACAACTCGTAAGTTTCAATTTCAAATTAATTTGATTCAGACAAATTGAATCGTTCATGTAAAATTTTGTATAATCATCAAGAAATAAATTTATCGATAAAAAATTACCACATCATATGAAGCTATGTGAACAGTGCAACAAACAAAACAGATGAGCGGGCAACAACAAATTTTTGGGCAACGACAGAATTTTGTTGTTCATTTGCGAAAAAGTTGTGGTATATATTAATTTTATGATCTGACCTAACGCAGCTTAATAAGGACTTTAATAAAACTTAATGTATAGTACCTATGTATGTTTCGTAGATGTCACATGTCTCGAGTTTATTGCAATCAAGTATATAGAAGCTCACAATTTTGGACCCATTAATATTAGTATTCATTTTAACCCGTTGTGCTAGACAACTGGGCTTCTACCAGTTGTAATATCCTTTTGTGCCTATTGGCCTTATTTTATTCTGTTTCCTGCTTGCATGGAGGGAAGTGGAAACATAAGTTTCCTACTCCTCCACTATTCTTTTCTGATTAATTTCCGGGACACGTCGAGCTTCATTGTCTCGGCGCTTTTCTGGGTGGTTACCACTGTTGATTGTGGCGCTCAGGAGTTGCAGTGGTTTGGGAATAGTTTGGTGGGTTTGTCCCAAATAAAAAAATATTCTAACATTACTTAAAGATTGTTTCACATCAACCACGTCCAAACCACAACAGCATCTGCAAAAAGCTCCAGAGACAGTATTCACACGTAACCACTGCTGTACCCAGTTGATCAAAGGGACTACGTTTGGTCACTGCAGTGTAACGTGGTTATGGTACATAAGTGTGTTATAACACTAATACTTGCAACGATTATGATAAAATTATTCTCGGTCATGCTTACGCTATCGTATAACCTCGCTGGAATCATTAAAATGATACATCAAAATTACGTATTATATTGTACAATGATAACGATAACATAACGATAACGTAACGCTAAATAAATACGATGACAGTTGTGTTATAATTGTTATGACGAGTTATTTTCGAAACGGAACTTATCAATTATTTTTTATAATTCATTGTCGTCGAAGATTACCTTTTGAGTATTAGACATTGAACTCGTGAACATAGTGTTTTTAAATAGCCATTACATACGTAAAACGGGGTGAATAGGGACGCAGGGGTGAATCGGGACAAGACTTTAACAGGGATTTAAATGTTGAATTAATGTGATAGGTTACCAACAACTACTCAATTTTATTTCTTGATTAATACTACATTAATTTTAAACCTTTCTGGCAACATACCATCATAATTTTTCGTTAATATCCACTTCAAAGTTTTGTCCCGATTCACCCCTGCGTCACTATTCACCCCGTTTGACCGTTACTCGATATTTATACAGTCCTCTGCCACTGCCCCAACTACCGATCAATTAGAAAAGATATGGAATTCACAGAACTCTCAAATGTCACCTCCGATAAATCTCCTTAAATGGTTTCTGTCACTACCTACGGCCTAGGACCATCAGCAAAATGTTGGAAAAGTAATATATTGGGAGCCTGTGTGGCTGGTTATAGAATATAATAGAATCATTTATTCGCTAGAGATAATTTTATAAAGCTGTTATAATTTATGGGTCGAACACAGACATCGTCAAACGGGATGAAAAGGGTAATTGAAAGAACACTGATAATTTAAGTCAGTACGAGCCTGACAGGTTCTTACATTCCCAGGGCGAGAGGCCTGATTTGACGATTTCAAAGTATTCAACATCGAGTCGAATCTTAATGGAGTTGCGTCTTGTCATTACAGTTCCTATGTGACCACCTTCCAGTTGAGCCACCTTAGAGTTGTGGTGGGTATCCTCACCGGTCACTGCCCACTCAACAAACATCTGTTTATGTATATTATAGGGGCTGCCTGAACGCGGATGAAACGGCAGCCCACGTTATCCTGGAATGCGAGGGCGTTGGTAACCAACGGGCACAAAACCTTTACACTCCAAGGTAGCTCCAAGAAGCCTGTAAACGTCCCAGGAGACTTCTGAGCTTCTGAAAGGAGCTGGGTTGGCTCATATAGCCAACCGTCCCAACTCACGCATAACAGACCACCTACGAGTCCAAATGCGGATAAGGAAGCCCCTAACAATAATAATATGAGCACCTTCCAGCTCCAACATAAGATCATTATAGAAATATTGCTTTGCTATATCCGGGTGTATACGCCTGGATTCTGCATCTGCCGTTTTGTTATCCAATGGGTGTTAGTAAATGAATATTTTTGTATATATGTATTTGTTTCAATTGCAAATGAAGACATTATTTATTTTTCAGTACTGGCCTGGGCAATACTGCCCCTTGACTTCAAGATAGACTTCGGATTATACATGTTTAGATCATGGAGGGTCTTGACGATCATAAACGCATCGTTCTTCTTAATAGCGGCTGGTCTACTGTCGTTTGGTCCCGAAAGTCCGAAATACTTGGTATCTCAAGGCAAGATGGATGAAGCGCTCAAAGTTCTCCAAGGAATATACGCTGGGAATAAGAAAAAAACACCTGATGATTATCCGGTAAGACATTACAGACAGCAAGAATATTATATTGTTAGAGTGACAATAGTAGTATCAGTTATGTTAAACTCACATGTATGCCTTCGTCTGTGTTTCCAAATGTACATATATATATGTATATAACCTCTTCAAAGTTAGAGTGAACAGGCTTCTTCTGTGTAAGCTCGTTCCATCGTAGGCTTGGTTTCTGTCACCTTTGACCTAGATCAGTCAAGAGCAAACCCATCTCATATAAAAGTAAATAAATAAAAAGACGCGAGTCTATGGTTTCCTTATTCTTCTCGGATAACACGACGGATCTTGGTCACTAGACCCTTTCCATCGTCTAACCACCAACACCTGTTGCAAATTGCCTGAGGACATTGCTGTTGCTATCAACTGCACACATATTGGCCTCTGTGGCTGTTACTGAGATATTCCTGATAGAAAACTCAATAACACTTTCCCCGACCTGTGAACAGAACCCACTTCTTAATCATCAATAGCGCTTATAAGCAATAAACCATGGTAAACTAGTATGATATTTCTTCCGGTCATATTAGGTTCGAATTCTTGTATGCTATTCTCTCTTTAAGAAATTTCACTTCCAACTCTGCGATATGCTTTTCGAAGACGCGGCTTTGTGATCGTACGATCGTGCAGCGCGAGCGATGAGCGCTACTTTCATTGTCAGTGGTCCCATCGTGGCATGAACGCTGGATCCGCGCTGTCTTAGAGCTATGCAGCACAGCCCAGAGACAGCGACATTATCAATTAAGATACTACCACTGCTTTCAGCACTATCGTATAAAGACCGATATATCACTGCTACTTACTAAGATTAAGCTATTTTTAAACAAAGCGATAAACAATCATTTTAAGTCTCGTCTACATTTGAGAGATTGTTACTCTGCGTAGGAAATCGTGATTTTTTGTCCATAAGTATATCAGTTAATATTTGATAAATGAAAATATAATCGAAATGATTAATCATTATTGTAGGTAATCTTAGATCAGTTAAGAGTTGGATCTGTATCATTAATCATATTTCAGGTATTACAGCCGTATGGAGCTATAATATGTAGCCTAGCGATAATATGTAGCTGTTAAATAACAAAGAACTCCTTATTGTAGTATTTTTTCATCGGACATCTCACTCGTATTTTCAACTCGTATATTTCTCTTGCCTTAAATAAAAAAAAAATGTTTATGCTTTCAGATTAAGCATCTAGAGGCACCTCCTTACGATGGCACTAAAATAAGTTTCCTGAAATCATTGAAGGTACAGAGCTTACCGTTATTCAAGCCTCCCTATGTAAAATGGTTTGCTCTGAACGGATTCCTTCTATTTGGCACATTCTCAGTGTAAGTTTTTATAAACAACATAGCATTTTGTCTCTTCCAATTTGCTAGAAAACCAGCATCTACCCATAGAAATATGTCTTACCGAAAATACCTGCACCCTTAGCACGAGTTTTCAGTATTTGAGACGTAAAGTAAACTGGAACTTTGACAATTTTTAATGAAAAAATTAGTTCCTTCTTCGCACACCAGAGGCGCTGTTCCATTTTTTCATACAAGAAACGCTGTAAATACTGGAAAGACTCTGTAAAGTAAAATAGTGAAAACTCGTGCTCTGATTGACCACTCGTGCAGACTTTGGGAGAGCTATTCTATTCAAAAATTGTATGTTATGACCCACTCTTGCATAGATGTTTTTAAAACCTTTCTCTAATTCATCATTTTAATTATAGAAACCCAGTGTACCAAGCAATATCTTGATATCCTTATTCATACGCATTCCAGATTAAACGGCTTATACTCTTGGGTCCCAGACGTACTGAATAGAGTGCTGACTGGAAATGGAGAAGACAAGACAGCCTGTGATGTGATTTTTGACAGATTGAATCAGGTTAGTAATGAGATTAAAGGACACCAGTAGGTCAACCTATCAAAAACTGTCAAATTTAACCAATTGAACATTAACCTTCCTCTATGTGATAAGGTTGAAAATCTATTTTTGATAAATCAATTTTCCTTGCTAAGAATCAAGCCCGTTGATAGTATAAAAATACACGCTGATAAGAATTAAATTCTGGCAAATTATGATGAAATGTAAAAGTAGAACCTAGTTACCTAATTGATTGAGAAGGATTGCGGATGTTATGTATGATACAAAATACAAGACTTTCTTATTTCAGACAATAGAGGAAGGTGTATGCATAGACACAATAGAAACACAGACATTTGTTATCAATTCAGTGTCAAATATTTGCTGTGTAGCAATAGCCGTCGCAGTCGGCAGTACAGTCAACTTCATTGGCAAGAAGAACCTTCTTGTCATAGTGTTCCTCATAATAGGAACTTTCGTAATCCTCATCAACTTCATAACTCAAGACATGGTCTTCGCTGTTCTGCTGTCTTCATTCCCAATCTTGGCTCTTTCTATTGGACCCGTGAATGCATATTCAGTCCAATTTTTTCCTACGCATTTGAGGTAAGTTAATTTTAATAAAATAACCTTACTTACATTAAAATTTGATGTGAATCCTAACACCTGCTCTGAGATATTAGTGATGAAGTAGCTCTATAATAATTTAGGCCGTTGAGAATGGGCTCTGTAAGAATCTATGAAATCAAGCAGGTCTGCAATAAACCATCATTTATTTTTTAGTAGTCATCAGTCTCATGGGAACAGCGGCAGCCTAGAGCTTTCGAGAGGAGGCCTGTGTCCCAGCAGTGAGAAAAATAATAGGCTGATGATGATCAATCTCCTATCCTTCGATAAATTGTAAGACATACTACAAAATAAGATTAAAAAGTACATCTGTTTAATTTCAGGGGCATGGCTGTCGGTTTAACCATGATGATGGGTCGGACAGGCTCAATAGTTGGAACCAACGTTGGGGGCGTTCTTCTGAATGTCTTCTGTGAATTGACGTTCTACCTGTTTGGAGGTTTATTAATTTGTAAGTATTTGAAAAGTACAGTCACGAGCAATAACATGTATACACTTAACAGAATTCAAATGCGATTTTCTCATGAAATACTGGTTTCTACTTTGATACAATACCTGTTTTGTAATAGCATAGCTTCCAAAATAGAAGGTTCATAACAATTCAAAAGGCAAATCCTTAATGTTTGGAGTAAATCGCTTTTGAATTCTGCGGATTGTAAACATGTTATTGCTCGTGACTGTTATACATAAGAAGAAAAACGTTCTTCTCATACAGAGAAGGCACGAGGAATTTTTATCATTCCGCTTGCGAAAGGTGAATTGTCGGTTTCAGAAATATTTAGTTAAAGTCCACATTTTCTTCATCGATATCACTGATCTCGGCTAGATTGTAACCTCTGGGTTGACACTACATTCAGAAGACGTAAATGCCAAAGCTGCTCATCAATAGCCTCTCAATAATAACATACAATAAATAAATATAGAGCCGTGGTGGCCCAGTGATAACTCCTCGACTTACGAGCTGCAAGTCGGGGGCATCCACCCAGTCCTAACATTTTTCACCTCTACTGTTTCAAAAGTCAACGTCAGGAAACAGGCATGACCTAAACAAATATGCGGAGGCATGTGAATGTGTCATCCAAGAAGCCGCACTGGGCCCGCATGGTGGATTACACAGAGAGGAGGCCGGTGTCCCAGCAGTGGGAACCTTATAGGCTGGTTATGATAATGGTGACGATAAATAAATATTTAAAATGAGAGTTAATTTACAAGTTTCTGACGATAATTTCCTACCATCACCACGTTTATGATTTTATTTTTTTTTCAGTTTGCGGAGCACTTGCATTATTATTACCAGGTGCACAAAAATCTCTACCTAATAAGATGCCGCAACAGACTGAAGATTTAGAATCACATGCATAGCTAATATTAACGTTTAAGATATTTTTTTTATGAAATAAATTATTTGTTAAATAATATGTAAAGTTTTATTTTGTTTTCTTAGTTTATTTTGAGTTTCTATTGGGAATTTCTAAGTAGCAACCTCAGTCTGGTTTCGAGTCCGGTTGGCGGTAATAGGCTCGCCTACTATTACATTGTTCAAGAATGTGGATTTGCTATTGAGTACACCTCTGCTAATCCTAGATTTAAAGCAAGATTTAATAAGCTTAGACTTTTTACAAGACAGTTTCGAGGAGCACTACCGCTCCTCATGAGAAATAACGTTGAACCACAATTATTCGCATTGAATATGCAACAACCCGGCAGAAAAACATGAATGTAATGATTATGACCATAAATATACAATCTACATCGTAACAAACAACAATTTAATAACTACATACATTTAATTCATTATCTTATACATAATAAATATTTCGTAGGATTTTCATCAAATTAGGTTTTTGATCAAAAACCTTTGATTTCGAAAAAAAATAACCACGAAGGGGTTGGGGGTTCATCCAGACCCCGCCATCCCCTCGAAATCCACGGTGTCCTTCAATATCTCTTTACGTTCCGGGGCCACGGTTACCTGATTAGACAGTCCCGCGACCAATTATTATGTGTGCTTTAAAATGTCCCGAACAGAATGAATTATAGAATGGACGATCACATCACTCTTTTGGAAATGATTACCTTCAATAGTTGTTCATCTATATAATTAAACGGTATTAGGTCCCATTTGTTCTATGGAACAATTTGAGACAAAAAGTACAAACTGTTCTATAGTACAAATATTACGCCATGTTCCATAGAACAAATGTGACCTACCGTAAATTTTGTATTTATCTGGTAGGGTAGGATCAGCAAAGTGAGCAGTGGTGGTCCAGTGGTACCGGTCGACTAACAAGTTAAAAGTCGTGAGTTCCTCCAGCCAGGCGTATTACTTTGTATTATTTATTTCAATACCACTACTTTTCAAAACGGTGAAGGAAAACATCGTGAGGTAACCGGTATCTCTTCCAAAAATTCAAAGAGAATGGGACATCCAATCAAAAATATAGACGCCAACCTATTTTAACCGACTTCAAAAGAAAAGGAGGTTGTCAATTCTACCCTTATGTAAGTATGTAATATTCTTAGTTTTCGTATATGTTTTTTTTGTAATGACTACATGCGGCTTGAGTGTAATGCTTTTTCAATGAATTTTATGTGTCCTTTAGATCAAAATATCAGTTGAAACGCAGCAGACAATTGGAACTCAGGGTCGTAGAGCAATATATTGACTCAGTTAATTCTCTCGAAATAAAGTGTCAGATCACATACACAACTCAATCAATAGATCTATACATCTTTTCTGTTTATTTTCACGAAATTAAAATATTTCCTCAAGTGCTGTCAATATTTCCAAAGAAAAAAAACCTGAAATTGTTCATCTCTTGTGTGAGTGCTTACTCTAGTCAATATCGCGGCTCTCCACTCATAATTCATTAAGCAATTTTTAATTCTGCAAAGCAGTCGGCGGGACGAGTGACGGAGAGGACAGCAGAGTTGGCTATTCTATGGCAGAGGAGACTTAATCCTTATTTCTTAGCTCTAGTAGGTAACACATTTTTATTAGGTTAAAATTTGAAACACACAAAAATTTGGTGATCACTACTATGAAATGATATTTTTTTATTACTTAAATAGAACCTAATAAGGATAACTTCTTTATTTGTGTTTTCTATACTTCAATAGAAATACCCTGTATGAAATCAAAAAATAAACCTAAGAAATCATAATACGAGTATTATAATCGACCGTAAAAAAATAAGATTTCGATTTTTCAGGGCTTTTTTTTTCGTTAGATGGTAAAATCATCAAATGAGTCCTCCCGCTCTGGATGGGGCGGTAGGGACTGTCAGACTCTTACTGTCTAAAATCCACCCGTGTTCCTTTGGACGCCCTTTACGTTCCGGGGCCACGGTATCCTGGGTTAAGAAAATCCCGCGACCCCAGCAAGAAAAAAAAACTCTTGGAAAAACTATGACAATTTTACGAACTCACTTTTTATTTCCAATCACTGATCACTTACCTAATCCGTCATAATGTCTCACAGCTGTAGGTAATCGATTATTATTCTGCAACTAAGTACACCACGCACTTCTAGTATGATTACGTACTAGTTTCCTACCTATAAAGAATTTTATAATTATTTAATTATGATTATACAGGAAAATCTTATAGATACAAGTGTAGCTAGATATTTCTATGCCTAAGTATCGTACTTATTTCCCGATAAGGATTTACCCTAAGGTTGAGGAAAAGAAACCTCACAATATGCGGAAAATATAATATTGCACGTATAAAATCATTATAAACGAGGATTTTATCTAGAAATGAAGTAAACCTGCGCGATCAAAAGTAAAATCCAGTTTACATTTTCCTAATCGCCTAAGGATACTTATTAGGTATCTAATGTCTAATAGTTCCGCTCTTTATTGCAAAAAACTCCTAAACTGATTGGAGATAAGCGCAACTTTACAACTTATATGCAGAATTTTCTTTAATTCTAAATTGAGTAAGCCTAAAACTGAGACACGGAATTATATCAAAATCACGTTTGCTGTTTTTATTAAGATACTAGCTGTTACCCGCCACTTGGCTCCCCGGGGTTCCCCGTGATTCCACAACCACTGCTCCTCTCCTATTGGTCGTACGATATGTTATATAGCCTAAAGCCTTCCTCAATAAATAGGCTGTCCAACACGAATATAATTTTTCAATTCGAACTAGCAGTTCCTAGGATAAGCACGTTCAAACAAACGAAATCTTCAGCTTTATATACTAGTGTAGATTATTACCTTACACCGGGTAATTGAGCGGTTATATCCCTAAAGGTGTAACCACGAAATAATAATATTGACATTCTTTTCTGAACAAATCAATGTTGTTAAAACATGAAATTATAGCAGTGGTAATTTTGATTTAGTATCTTTATATTATTCGCAAAACAAATGGAATAGGTATCAATAAAAAATGATAATGAGCACAATGTGGTTAGATAAGTAAAGGAAATTGATTAAATTATCTAACAGATTAGAGATCGGATCGTAATAGCGCCCGATTATCCGATCCATGCTTAGAACCATTACTGGGCTCTCACCTATCTGTATGCCAAAATTCATCATACTCGGTAAGATACTACAAATGTATGTAGTATCTTACCGAGCTGAGATGTCAAATGTTACATAGTATACATGTCATCATATTTTTTCCAAATCCCTAACTCTAAGCTCTAGGCATAGTTCAAAGACTGATTCTTTAATG
Source organism: Agrotis ipsilon (assembly GCA_028554685.1). Lineage (NCBI taxonomy): Eukaryota > Metazoa > Arthropoda > Insecta > Lepidoptera > Noctuidae > Agrotis > Agrotis ipsilon. Next base: position 12,925,106 of record CM052965.1, read on the forward strand.
CAAGGTCATATTGTCTTTAGAATTTGTTTTATCGATAAAGTAAATCGTATTTTGTCTCGCTCTTCCCTATTCTAGAAACTCACTCAATATTGTCTTGAAAATACAAAAGAAAATAATAAAAGTATTCCATAATTAATTTATTAATATTTATGGCTGTTTTTTATCGATGATTTTATTGAATCAAAAGGCGAAGGTGTCACTGAATCACAAGCACAAAAGGACAAGACGCGTATCGGTCCTTAGCCAGGTGAAAGCTGCAATGACATTTGCAAAAATAAAACATTGAACAACACAAAAAATCATGTAGTGTGGGGAGAACCAAGGGATTGGGAAGACGTGTTGCACGTACGGACTTTGTTACAAATTAACTCCTGATAAACGCACTAGTGTTTCGCACAAATGTGCTAATTACGGCTGTACATCGTATCACTCGAGTAAATCGGACGGGTTTCAGCACTAATCAGTAATTAGTTAAAATAATAATCGCGTGTTTTCGCTCATTATTTCATTTTTATCTGCAGTCGAGCCATGGCGACTATAAACAATGCTTGTTGATACCGGTGCGGGTAGTGAATTGTATTTTTTTTTATAAGTTTTTAGTTTAAGTGTTTATAAAATGGAAAATAAAATTAATACAATTACTGAAGATGTGGATAATAAAGAAAAATATTCGGCGGATTTGGATCAGGCCTTGTCTGTGGCTGGTAAGCAAGATTAACTCATTATTTAAGATAATTAATTTTAAAGTGTTCTGTAACGAATGTCTTTGACCCAAGACATTGATAATCGCAGTCACAAACATTGTAGACGACATAGCTCGCACTCTGTATTACACAAATAAACATGTGGAACTTCAATTAAGAAGATAATAATAGAACAATATTCACGGCCAAACAAACAATTCAATTCATTTGACTTCAATCAAAAATCAATTGATTTTCGTTCATATATGTATATACACAGGACATGTACATATAATATGTCTATTACATCACTGTCCAAAAATGTGAAGTGCTATGTAATTTACAGATAGAAATAAAATCAAAATTAATCCAAAAGTTCATGTATTGATTAGATTAAAATGTGTCATCCTTTCACAATTATAATATTTTTATACCTTTTAATTTGGTCAGTTTCTCTACTCTCATTTCTAATATACGGCACAAAGTCATAGCTTAGACTCGGGACAACGACATTTATGATTCCTGGATCTCAGTATTAACAGGATAGACAGAATAGAATCAATCTCAGTCCTAAACCGGATTGATTTAATTATCTCTGGTAGATCGACGAGAACCTTAGAACAAGTTAAAAACGGGATTGACTTGTTTTTTGGGTTCCGTTCCCATGTAGGTAATAAGACAGGACCCTATTACTAAGACTCCGCTGTTCGTATGTCTGTCTGTGCGGCATTGTACTACGGCGATCCGTTCAAGAGATACAATCTGGTAACAGACACAATAAAAATTGATGACATAATAAAAATTGTTCATTTCCGTATCGTATCGTCGTATAGTTGAATTTTTAATAGACGATGACTGTATTTCTATTGCCGGTATACTAAAAAACAGGATAAAATAATTATTGAAAGGGCTCAACACAACAGACATGATAATTTTGCTGTTTTTATAGAAAATAGTTTTACCGCATTGAAAGTTAGTACGACAGGCGACAGCTTTACGATTACTGTCAAGGATTACAATATTATTACATTCTCAGTTACTGCCTGTGACATTACGGAAATGAACAATTTTGTATTATGTCATCAAAATTCAATATGCATCTACAGGTAGAAAAAAGTTGTTTCTCCAAGGTTCAGTTTCAGTTCAGGTACCGCTTCAGGACATACTGTTGATTTTATTTTTGTTGGTCTAACCTGTCTATTTTTTTTTTATGACTATCATTTTGAGCTGCGAATCAGAAATGAAAACAAAATGGTGAGCAACCATTAGCGCCAAAACATACAAACCTCTTTGATGCTTGACTGTCTCTATTATTGCTTGTTTTATGTTGATCGAGTCTAGACTAGAGATTAACATTAATTAATAATGATAATTTTGCGATAACAATCCAAAAAACTTCAAAAAGTTTTTCATGATTGTTATCGTAGAATTATTATTATTGATGAGCATTGATAATAAAGAAAAACCGTTATAAACGATATGTTACTTACGGTCTGAGGGACCAAACTGATCAAACAATTGTTCTAGGACTACTTCTAAATCCTACAATAATAATATATACCTAATTTTGGTTCCTTAAATTGGATCGTTCACATCTACTACACACATTATAAAAGCACAAAATGTTTACCACTTGTCTAGACTGTTTTTCTCCAGTCCTTCAATTCAATTCAAATGGTTTATTGCAATCCATAATGAAGATACATACAGGTGGTAAAAATACAAGTAGAGAGTAACAATTATGGACCCTGTCGGGCACAGCAAAGTTTGGATAATAATTTGGTGAGATAGAGGAAGAGCATTTTTATCGTTATCCAGCCACTCCTGAGTATAGGCCTTCTCCTTTTTGTGCCAAATTTCCCTGAGCTACTAAACTCTAAACCAAGTTTTACCCGCGATCTTCTGAATATCGTCCCCTCATCACCGGATTGATAGCAGTCTGCTAAAGTTTCTTCTATCTACCTCATACATTGAGCGCTCTACAGGAGCCCGCAACAGGAAGGAAGAAGAAGAAATAGAGCCTCTACTCTATCTACCATCACCACGTTTTCTCTCCTCTCCAGCCCTTATTGTTGTGCCAAATTAGGCTTAATTTCAAATTTATCTTTCTTTCAAGGTACGACTTAAAAGCGACATGTTAACCCACATTTCGAATCAATTTTATTTATCGTTTCCTTCAGTTGACGTCGTAATTAATTCCTAATTGCGCGTATTGAGTATATACCTACAACCTTTTATCATCAGTTTCATTAGTACCTACTGCATCATCCTGACTTATCCGAATTTATTTACGGTCGGCGCTGTACATCTTTTTCCTCTTCTGGTGCATCAGTTCTACCTAGAATCTTAATAAATCTGGAATATTTTCCCGTTGACGCCGATGTAGGTATGAAACACGAGATTTTTTTTGTTGATATACAGGGTTGGTTTCATAGTAAAAGTTGTTTATAACCATAAGTACTATGCCCATGAAAGCTTGCAAATGTTTTACAAATAACTCTTCTTAGTCTTTCTCTTTAATTTTCTTGTAAGTAACGCTTCCTCAAACCCCGCATTACAAATCCGTTCTTGGGCTCTTTTGATTCACTAATTGCTGGGTAGCTGCTATTTGAGGATCAAATATCAGACTGTTACAAACTCGTTAAGGCAGTGGTTAATCTTGTTACTGTATGAGCTAATATCCTTAGGCTCTTAAGACAGCGGAAAAACCAGTCGAACGCATTTCATGTAAACAAAGGTAATCTTATATCATAGGAGCAATAAATAATGATAATAAACTAGAAGATAAAGAAGATTTATACACAATAGGAACGATTAATGTTAATACCATCAATAAACCGTGCTTACACGTTGTGCTAATATTTGATTTTTAGCTATATTATACGTACAAAAGCGAAATAAACAATTGTTTGATAGATTAGCTGTTCTACATAGTTCTAATAATCTAATTCTTCCTCATTGCCGCCCTCACGGCTTATCAGTCGGCAATATTAAATATTATAAATAATTTGCTATGTCGCTAACGTTGTGCCGAGTCCATCATATCCAAAAAAAATGGATACAGGGTGTCATTGACATTACAACAACAAAATTAGCTAAACACACCTGTCACTAAACAAATTGTGAACATCACTAATCTCATTAATTATATAATCGGTAACAGAAAATGACATTTTATTATGTACTTATTAACATTTTATTATATTGTGATTAACGCGATTTAAACGAGCGATAGAGTTGTGCGAGGATTGATAACAAACGATTATAACAGTCCAAAGTAAAAAATACCTATGAATAATGCAACGCGGAGTCATGAGTCATGGACTGTCTTGGACCGATGGTATTCTTTTGTGCGTCTGAAGCCCCAACACCCTGTATAAGTAGGTACAAATATATTTCACGTTTAGCTGAACAAAATAAATACTTCCATTAATATTATTGATCGAAACAAATATTTTAATATATAATTTTGAAAAATAACAGCGTTGCAATCCATAACATCTGCCGGCACAGTTGGCGCAGTGACTGAGCGGTCTACTACTGCGCAGTGTGTCGCGGATTCGATGCCCGCACAGAACAAATATTTGTATGATCTTCAAGTTGTTGTTTCGGGTCTGGGTGTTTATGTATGTGAGTTTCTATGGTAACGCCCCCAAAAAAAATAGAAACACAAATATTGTATCTTCAAGTTAAATTACGTGAACAGCTTTTTAAATGTAACTAAACTAATACAACCACACAATAAAACCAACAGTTGTTATTTGCACTAAATCCCGCTTAAGACATGCGAATTAACTCGAACAACATATGTGGGATTTATGATTAAAATACAGCTTCAAAGTAATTCCCATGGTACTAATATCATACAAACTGTAACAAGTAATTGACACAATTTAAAGCAAACATTTAAAAAAAAAGTATTCTGTTACTTTTGCTCTAAGAACATGATAGTTAACTCTTCTGCTGGGCCACGAAGGTGACCGAGGATCGATTCCTAAAGACCACATCAGTAACGTCACGTCACCGACAACGGATCGGTGACGGTTTTTCTAGTCACCAAGTCATTAAGTTTTTAATCGAATGCCACCAGTTACAATAAATTATGTCATTATATTCAATGAACCGGCCTTGACCAAAGAATACTGCAATAAATGCTGATTTCAAGAACCGCTGTATAAAGATAGATAAGTGCCAATTTACTTATTTGATGAAAATTCATGAATTCGCTGAATTAGTCAAACCGTAGACAAATTACTCTACACACGCCTACAATCAGATTAGTTTAAAACAGAATTTTGTACAAAAACTCAAAGTTCAGCAGACTGCAGGCACATGTTAGGCTAAATTCGATTATTATTTAAACACCAGAGGTGATTCATGACTGACACAGACATAAAGCATTTCAAGTTTTAAGGAAAGCTCACAGCATTTTATTACTACTTTTTACCTGTAGGTACCTCTAGGCATGTGGACCTGAGTAAATTAAATAGTCTCAATCGAGATGTCGGCAACAATGATATGGGTTCGCCACTCGAAGAGAGGTGCTGTGTTTAGTGAACATCGCACGGGGGAAAGAGACCCAGTGATGTAGTTGGGTAGAGCCTGTCGGGAAGCCATTATTGAGCTAGCGAGCTCCCGTCTCTGGCATAAAGCAGTAGAGGACACCGTATGGTATTAATCAGTCGCGATTTTCAAGCCCACACCTTCCCCGAGCAGAGGATATCGCTCCTTGATAATAGGATGATCCTTGACACACCAAACAAATGCTATATAAGTAGCACCCACCAGATGTTCATAGCTCCCGCCCAACACCTACTGGTAATCTTGGCGCTAGCTATAGTCTCTGTTTGCATTGACAACAGCAAGATCTTCGTCACACCAAACATAGCTCCCATCAGATAGGCGCTTTTTTTGGTGGGCTCCTGCCTAACAGTCACTAGTGTGAGTGTTGTGTTTTTACAGTCATTGTGTGTGCTTGCGAAATGTCACATTTTGGGTAACAACTTTCGACGTTCTTTCCAGGAATCGGATTCTACAACCTAAAATACTGCTTGGTGTTAGCCCTGTTCCTGATAGCAGCTATCATAGAACCGGTCGGATACTCCTTCGTGTTACCAGCAGCGATGTGCGACCTGGACATGACTGATGGCCAGCGAGGATTCATTGCTTCAATACCTTACATAGGTAAGACTAGATTATGCTCACGGCGTAATCCGCGTGAAGTTGAGTAATTATAGCAACAGAACGTGATACCGACATAAAAAGTTCTGTGTTGTAATCTATCCTTATAAAAATCACTTCAGTCGTTTTTGTGTCAGAGACAAACAAACCTACATCTCTAGATCCATCCTCACAAACTTGTGCACTTATAAAGTAAGAAAGAAAATAAAGAACTACAATATATTTCATTAATAACGGTCTCCGTAAATGGAAATTGTGGTGATGATGTCATCCGACCGATTTCGGCCAAGGCAATTACTTCAGCGCCGCTGTAGTTGCCGCATACTTACTCGTACTGCATAAATAAATGCCTGGTTACACCCTGAGTTATCGAGTACCTGAGAGTTCTTTTACCATTATGTCTGACAGATGTATGATGTAAAGATATCTGATATACCTAATTATGATAGAAAAGAAGCCTGAGCCTCCCAAAATATCAGTGTGTTAATTGGTATAACTATACTACTTTTATTATTTCTAAATTGTTGTTCAAATGACGGCCAATATTCAATCTCACCGTGACAGTAGTGTATCTAGTTACCGCACCCTCGACAGCTTATCTACAAAAATCACAAACTTGATAAAATACTTAACTTGATCATTTAATTGAGTTTGCTAAATGAAAGCATTGTACATTTATCATCCTGCTTTAAGCGTATTCGATAAAAAATATTTAATCAGACAAACGTGTTGTAGTGCACGAATCAACTAAACTTTTAGGCTTTGATTCCTGTTAAGCTGACGTCGTTCGTGTATTGTAATGAAGAATAGCAACTGCGTACGCGCCGCTGACGCAGAGTCGCAGTATGGTGTTCTACAGAAAACGAAGTAAATGTAATACGCACTCATGAAGTAGGTGGCGGGCCGCGAGAGAGAGAGGACAACGTCCTCCGTCCGCCTCAACCGCAGTGATCGATCCCACAGCGTCGGACGTCGCAAGACGATCTCCGGCCACCGTAGGCGCGGGCATGCGGGCAGCTAGTACCTAAAGGGCAACTCGCTGCCCGACCATGGACCATGCCCGGGTCTACAGCGCGTCGTGTTCCACGCGTGCCTCAATGAGCGTCAGCATAATGACGGGGCCCTCTCTCAGAGGGCCAAAGTTTGCCGGGGTCGCGGGACTTTTTCCATCACCGTGACCCCGGCACATAAAGGGCTATTGAAGGACACCGTGGATTTTAGTCAGTACAAGTCTGACAGTGCCTCCAGGACAGTTCTTCCAGGATGGGAGGACTCATTTGATGATATTAACACGCTAAAAAAAATGTAATACCCACAATCAATGTTCGCAAACGACATCACCATAAGGGGAATGGTCATGCATAACGCCGTTGATCTTGATCGAATCTGTAACTTACACGAGCTCACTTCACCCAGGTAAGAGCACAATCAAACTCACTAACATTTCCAAACTTACTTTTTAATTACTAACTTACGTCTGAATTCCGAAGTGATCTCAACGTGGTAACTCGATGAGAATCTGAGATGATATGTCCTACAAGCCTAAAAGTTATAAAAAATGGGTTAGATAGTGGACTCACTTTCTTTGGTGAAGTGAGCTCGTAAACTATACAGAATAGCCTACTTCAACAAGAAATACTTGCAAACATCTAAAACCTATTCGTTCGTATTATGCCAATTACGAGTTACCGAGAAAATAGCAGCCATGACGATGGCTGAATAGGCTATTTTAAAATAATAAGAAATAAATCTTGAATACAAAGCAATTATAATTATCAAAGAAACTGATCACTTAGAATCAGTAGGCACGTCCTTATTTACCTCTACTATTGAAATATTGAATAGTTAGTAAATGGTAATTTACGTGCCACTAAGATAATCATTATCTTCCATTATCTTGGAATTAGTATTTTATTAAATCAGTTTTGTTTCTAGATAATTGCCTCAATATCAGGTGCAGTCTTAGGGAAAATGCCACACATTTTTCATCAAGGTGCAACTGATTTAGATGTATTTTGGTGATCTTTATGAAGATAATTGGGCTTATTTTTACCATTTTTTGGAATGCTGTAATTCTTTCGAAATCTCGGCAGACACCACTTTTACAACCACATGGTCACACAGTACATAAGTACCTTTTTGTTTTCATTTGATCAGCATGAAATTACACTTTTTTGCTAAAATGCGTACTTTGATACTTGTACTCAGAATTGATCTCATTACTCGAAAACGGCTGGACCGATTCGACTAATTCTTTTTTTGTTGTGTTTGTCAGGGACAGGTTTTAGAGGACGAAAATCATCATGTCCACCCGTGTGAAGCCAGGACGCTAGTATTTAATAAAACATTTCAATCAAACTTTCAGGTATCGTGGCCACTTCGTTTCCATGGGGCTACCTTGTTGACACTCGGGGCCGAAAGATGGTGGTCATATACGCGTCTCTGCTGGCTGGGGTGTTTGGTATAACTTCTGGCTTTATGCCGAATCTCATCAGCTTCGCGATTTGCAAATTTCTCACATCACTTTGGTAAGATGGTCTTTAAACTTGAACGAATATTTATTTCTCCGGAGTTTTTAGGGATCAAAGCTTTCGTAGTTTGTGCCCATCCCCAAGCCGCGAATTTTTGTATTTATGTTATTTCCGTATTATAAAAGATCACCACCTCGTCTTCAAAAGGCCCTGAAACCATATTAAGACTTCTGGCATGGTTGGCTAACGGAAAAAGAATTGTTGAAAGATGCAATCTTTTCGAACTTTAGAAGTACTTAAATAATTAATATCAATTAGTTGATTTTGATCGAAAGGCTATCGTATAGCATGAATATCTACAACATAACCTTGAAAAGATTGTGGTATCCGACCGGGTACCAGTCATCTACAGTCAGCAGTATCCCTTCTGCCGTAATGATGATGACTTACATACCTTAGCTTCCCGATAACTCCTGAAACTATTTTCTGGATATTTCTCTCAATCTTAACATATCAATATTACATTACTGTTGGCTAGCATAGCGTGCCCGGCAGCAGTGCCCTACACATTCATCGGTGAGATCCTGCCAGGGAAGAACCGAGATGTGGTCCTGTCCATAACAAACGCTCTACAGATAACCGGCTCAGCTTTTGTACCTCGTAAGTATTAACGACACACCTTCATTTAGGCATTACCACGTATTACTAAATACTTGCGGGCAATGATTAGAGATTGGGAAATAATGCTCACTTAAAAAGTAATATATTAATTATGATAACACTAATAAAACATATCTACCGATTTATTCGTAATAAATACGAATTTGGGTTTTTTGTCGTTAAACGAAACTTTTCCAGAACTGTTGTAAAAAGGTAAAATCTTTATGTCCGACAAAGATTTTACTTTTTTATATAACAGTTCTGGAAAAGTTTCGTTTACCCGAACTCGTTTAAAGATATCGTGAAAAAAATCCCAAAAAATTGGGTCCTTATCCTTATCGTATACCTACTTACGTGGCGGACCTATACAAAACTGCCTCATCTAGAAAAAATAAAAAGCTTATTTTTCTTCTTATTTTCCAGTAATAGCTTGGGGAATACTACCCCTTGATTTTCGGATAGACTTCGGAGCCTACCTGTTTAGGCCATGGAGACTGTTGACGATGATTTATGCCACCATCTTCATCATTGCTGCTATTCTACTGTCTTTCGGTCCCGAAAGTCCGAAATATCTGGTGTCTCAAGGCAAAATGGACGAGGCCCTTAAAGTGCTGCAAACAATATACGCTGGAAACAAGAAAAAATCACCCGATGATTTTCCGGTGAGTTTGTTATCACCCTTACCCCATTCATGCTGATGACTGTCTTCTTACTTAAAACTATATTGCTCCGTTTCAGATCAAGCGCCTGGATGCACCTCCTCACGACAATACAAAGATTAGTTTCCTGAAATCATTAAAAGTACAGAGCTTGCCGTTACTCAGGCCTCCATACTTGAAATGGTTTGCTTTGAACGGATTTCTTATGTTCGGAATATTCTCAGTGTAAGTTTGTGTTTTTTATATTGGAAAATTAAATTAACAAAAATACTGCTGTTGTTATCTAACCGTCATATCACTCTAACAAATTGGCAAAACGTCGGAAACCACAAAGTATGTTATAATGTTATTTATATTTCAGATTAAATGGTTTATACATGTGGGTCCCAGATGTGTTGAATAGGGTGCTAACTGGAGACGGTGAAGGCATGACGGCCTGTGATGTCATATTTGACCGACTAAACCAGGTTAGTATTGCCAACACAGTTGTAGAGATACGATAGAACAACTATGTACCTTTGGACAATAGAATTAATCTTTGTTCCGGATTTTTTCTAGATGTTTGTGTTGTCTAGGTGTTTGTGCGGAAATCGAACCCAAACGTAGTGCAGCATGCCAATCGCTCAGCCACAACACCAACTCTGCCATTAAATAAATTTTTCCTTTGTTGCAGACAGTAGAAGAAGATGCTGAATGCGTGGATACTATAGAAACAATAACATTTGTTATCAATTCAGTAGCTAACATAAGCTGTGCTGTAATAGCCGTAGCAGTCAGTAGCACAGTCAAGTTCATTGGCAAGAAGAGGCTTCTAATCATAGTGTTCCTCTTAATAGGAACTTTCTGTGTTCTCATAAACTTTATAAAGCAAGATATGCTTTTTGCTGTTCTCTTGTCTTCGTTCCCGATCATGGGTCTCGCTATTGGGCCCGTGAATGCGTATTCTGTAGAGTTCTTCCCTACGAACTTGAGGTGAGTAAAGCCAATACTACTTTAGACTTCTATAAGTCCCGAAGTTTCTAAGATGTCTGCCACAAATATTGAGACACATAATTTCTTTTCGTGTCGGTACTCCTGCTGTCAGCGTTACTGAAGCTAATGGACACTTATTGAAGTACAAAATTAGACGAATTCTGACCAACATTACCTTAACATCGACCGGATGAGAAAAAAAAAAAAACTATACGTGTATATTATATGTGTATTGTAATAATTTCAGGGGCATGGCAGTTAGTTTAACCATGATGTTAGGTAGAACAGGCTCAATAATTGGCACTAACGTCGCAGGAATTCTTCTGAACGCATTTTGCGAATTGACTTTTTACCTCTTTGGAGGTCTATTAATTGGTAAGTATTTCAGTATAACTACCTTTACCAGAGAAGAATGTCAAAGAAATGACCAAATCACGAAAATTATGTAACGACTGAATTAAATTCCACGAAATATTTAACTGAAACAAAAAGATCCTTCATTTTTTTAACGCAAATAATAATTAGTGTTGACGATGATCGACAGCGCCTTTTCTTTTTATAAAACTTAATTATTTTATCTTATTTTCAGTTTGCGGCTTAATGGCATTTTTACTACCAAGTTCACAAGGACCACCTACTAATAAGAAACCGATAGAAATAGAAGATACCAGACTGTAGTAAATAAAAAGAAACTTAATTTTAAGACAACATGTACCTATTGCCTGCCTCATCGGTCTTGTGCCCACAACGCTATGAACGTCCGTGAGGATCTGGGTACGATTCGGCGAATACAAATCGGGCAAAGTGATAAAAGTGTCTTCAATTTAAAAAAATCACAGTTGTAGCGCAGTCTGAAGTTTGTGCCCAGTTCGTTCCTATTGCATCATGCAATAGAAACGAACTGGGCACAAAGTCCCATGCAATTTGCATGGGACTTAATAAAAAAAAAAAATAGATAAATGTGATGTTAAGTATGTCTACTATAATCGACGAGGATTATATGGAAATGTCACGGAAATGTGATTTTGTGTAAGTTAATGTACAGGTTTCTATTTTGTTGTTGATTAAATGATTTGTTAATTAAAATATGTTGTTTTCTTTGAAGAATTTGGAATAATAAACCAAAGCCTATTTTCATAGAAACATAAGTTTCAAGGGAAACGCTGCTGTACCTACCTACCGTAGTACGAATGAGTACGAACCATTACCATTCCAAGCTGCATATAGGTAACTCAGTGACCGATATAACCTGCAGAGTAAGCAAACTGAAATGGCAGTGAGCTGGCCATGATTGTCGAAGGACCTAGAGTCGAGTCGTGTCCTAAAGTAGAGACCGTGCGTAGCGGCAAGTAGTGTGGGACGCCCCCCAGATAGATGAACCGATGACGACAGAGGACAGGCAGGTATGGCGTGGCGCAGCCTGGAAGACGCTCAAGTTCAGTTGTGGATGAGTCACTCATCATGAGTGGCCTGTGAGTGGCTGCGTGGATAGATTGGAGTTTTCATCCAAGAGTAGGTACAAGAGTTCCGGATCTAGTCGTTTATTTATGTGAGTTTGAATGTTTGAAGCATCTATGAAACAAAATTTTCTAGATTCGAGAGTGTTTAATTTTTTTTTCGTAACCTACTTCAAACAAAACCCGACCGAAATCCGAAGAGTCCCTTACTCTAAAAGGCTGTGTGTTGAATTAAACTTTTTTTTTTACTCTTTTTTGAGCTGGTCAGTAAAATTAGCTGTCATGACGGGAAAATAATACTGTCAATGTCAATCAACCTGTCTATGAGATCAACAGAATAAATTCACAATCAATCACTGAATTTGGAACCGTGAAACTTTGAGCCGGTTGTGTACTAATTTTAATATAAAAAATGCATAACATAGACAGTGATAGTGAAGATGAGTTGCCTTCAGGATGGGAGCAGAAGTCAACAGAGGATGGAAGCGTTTACTTTGTGAAGTAAGTGGCTATCAGATTAGAGTAACGACTAGTATCATGTTTTCGTACAAAACAATTAAAACGGAGTCTCTCTGAACTTTGCACTTTAGTACCTGTACGAACAAGACGCAATGGACGCACCCAAGGACAGGACGGAAGAAGGAAATACCAAAAGAGTTACCATTCGGCTGGACAAAAACAGTAGATGAAGAAGACAAACCTGTGTATGTTCAGAAAGATACTGGTCAGAAAACATACGTGGATCCCAGGTTAGCATTCGCTACGGATGCGAAGGAACATGTACACGACTTTCGACAAAGATTTGATGCATCTTCCACTGCCTTTCAGGTCAGTTTAGCATCAAACGACAGAACAGAATTTTTTATCTTTAAACGCTTATTTATTCAGGTAAAAAGGCTACATAATGTGACTGATTAATAAGTTTTGAAAGTAGTCATTATCTTTTGAGTTTTGAATCATTTTTGGTCTACAACAAACATGTTTGTTTTGAATAATTTTTATTCTAATTATTACTCACACAAACAAAGTTTTTAATTCCAATATCAATACTTTACTACTAGTAACAGTTATAAAGAATGTTTGCTTAGCTTGCCCTGCCTTAAAATTAAATAATGCATAAACATGTCATAATATTTTTTTTCTTCTAGGTACTCCATGGTGTGGATTTATCAGGAAAATATGCCCTTGTAACAGGTTCTAATGCTGGCATAGGATATGAAACTGCAAAATCACTTGCAAGGCATGGCTGCAATGTATTATTTGCTAACCGCAATATGGACTCTACTCAACAAGCCATACAGACTATTGTGCAGGAAACCAAAGCTTCTGAAGATGACTTGAAATCCATTCATTTGGATTTAACTTCTCTACAGAGTGTAAAGAAATGTGCAGCTGCTATAAAAACTGTGTTTTCAGAGTAGGTATTTATTACTTCCTTATTTTTCTTTTCTGTTCAGGGAAATCATTTTATTTTCTTACTAAAAATGTGATACAACATACTCATAATTAGGCATCACATAATGTTTTTCTTGTTTTAAATTTATGACACAACATTTGTCTGACTTGCCTACATACAGATAGCGTGCGAGTTGAATGCAGAGCTTAGGAATACGGTAGTGCTGTTGACAAGGATGGCACAGTACTCCACTGCAGGCGCGTGAGGTGAGGCGTGCGGGTAGCAGGGCCCTCTTTACCTCAGACCCCGACTGCATTCAACTCGCGCGCTATCTGTACTACTATTATGACTTAATAGTCATAATCATAAAATGTATATACAATGAATGGAGGAAAATGTCATAGCCAAGACTGTGTGAATGAATTTTACTGTAAATTGGCTCTTGCTAATACTTGTCTATTAAGTAAATTCATAATCATCACTAAGATTGTCTGGTGGATATTGCTATCAGTGATAAGACCACCATTTGTAAAATAATTATGTAATTAACAAAGTACTTAAGTCTATCTTAAGTAAAAATATTATGGCTGCATTACCTATAATAAACTGAACTGAACTGAACTAAAATGCCCAGTAGCAATGCCAAATAAAAATCTAGGATAATCACCAACAACATAAGATTAAATCCCATTGTATACTCAGTACTATCTTCCTTACAAAAATATATTTATCATATGAATTGGTAACAGATACAAAATACAACATAATACAATTATTTTAATCTTGTTTTCTATGTTTATTTCTAGCCATCTAGACATTGTAATCCTGAATGCAGGAGTATTTGGCTTGCCGTACACAGAGACAGAAGACAACATTGAGATAACTTGCCAAGTCAACCATGTCAGTCACATGTACTTGGCTATATTACTGGAGCCTCTTTTGAAGAAAGGCTCCCGAGTTATATTTGTTTCTTCAGAATCACACAGGTAAATATTAAATATCTTATGCACTCAAATGTTACTTGGGACAAAACTTTCAAAAGTTTTTTTAAATGAATTAATTCACGACAAATTAAGTCTTATAATTATGTGTTAACAGACACCTTAGTGAGTGAATTAAGGATGTCTCTTTGTGTAGGTAAAATGGTCACCTATGATTTATCTGTGTGTTTAGGATTTAAATATCTCTTCTATAAATTAATATTCTTACGTTTCAGGTTTGCTGACCTCAAGAATGTGTTTACACTACAAAATATTGCAATGCCAAAAGATGCTTACAGTTCCATGATGGCCTACAACAATTCCAAATTGTACAATGTTATAACTGCAAAGGTATTCTTTATAAGTTATGTTTTCAAAAGTAAATAAACATTCTAACTAGCTAAAAACTTACCATGAGCTGGAAACTGCTGAAATGATTTATCAACAGCCAGTTGCACTTTTCACTTGACGGCGACGCAAACTTAAATCAAAATAAAATCTTTCTTCAACAATTTGTCGGCACGGTTAGCGCAGTGGATATAGATCGGACTGCTGACTTGCGTGTCGCGGGTTCAATTCCCGCACGGAGCAAATATTTGTATGATCTACAAGTAGTTGTTCCAGGTCTGGGCGTTTTTTTATGTGAGTTTATATGTTTGTAAACACATCCACGATACAGGAGAAAATCCTAAAAAATAATAAAGTTAAAGTACTTAAAGTTTACAACAATTAATATTTCAGGTGCTAAGTGAAGAATGGAGAAGTAAGGGTATATACGTGAATTCTCTTCACCCTGGAAACATGGTGTACACAAATCTAAGCAAATCATGGTGGCTGTTCAGATTAGCTTTCTTTATGGTCAGACCATTTACTAAATCTATGGTGAGTTACGAAAGTAAATAAACATTTTTACAAAGCACTTCCTCAAAATCCTCAGATACTCAAACATAAGGGTATTGTGACTATTATAAGTAAGAAAATGTATGTGATATTTATAATGCATGATTAACTTCTAGTGTCGGGCAACATTTAATTCAAGAAACATATTTTTACGACACGAATGACGCCATGGCTGAGCGTGTCGCAGATTAGATTAGATTTAGACCCGCACGGATCAAACATTTATATTACTTACAAGCAGTTGTTCCGGGTCTGGGTGTTTGTGGGTTTCTTTGTTTGTAAACGCACCCAGGACACAAGATAAAATGATTTTGTCTTATTTTTTTCACTTTCATATGTTGGACCACTCATAGGCATAGGCCTCTCACTATTCCTTCCATTTCTCTCGAAGGTGTGTTTCACCAATGACAATTCAAGAGGAAGTATCATTTACTTAGTCTGCCAAAACCCTGTCTTGTCTTGTCGCCACATCCGACAGAAATTGTCAGTCCAATTTTAGCCTCACAGCTTTTATAACGTTGACGACTTGTGTTCTGGAGAACATTATAGTGTTTCTTATTCGATCAGTGACTTCTAGAATTGCTCTATTACGATTTCTTTGTTACAGCAACAAGCAGCAGCAACAACAGTGTACGCAGCAACTGCAGCGGAGCTAGAAGGCGTCACTGGTCTATACTTCAACAACTGTTTCTACTGCGAAGAATCAGCAATGGCCCGCGACAAGAACATAGCACACGAACTGTTCGCCATGACACTCAAAATGATAGCCGCTCGCGTCGGCACAGACGGTCTGCAGAAATACTTGGATAAATACACCACTACACAACCTCTTAGTAAAGAAGGGGATGGGGAAACGGAACAAAAGGCAACTAAAGAATAGCGGTTTATTGATAGTTGTATTTTATACCTTAGGAAGTGCAATTTATAAACGTATTTTTGTACTGATGAATTGGTATACTGGTTGTTGCTGGTTGGTATAATGTAATAATGTATAGTTGGCTGCTAACTATGATCTGGGGCCTTACCACGAGCTCTTAACGCGATACAGTAGAGGCTGTGGGAAAGAGACAGAGCTATACAAATTGTCTAGCGCTATTTCTTTCCCACAGCCTAAAGACAGTTTTAAGAGTTCGTGGTATGCCTAACTAAACTGTGAAACATTGATTCCCAAAATCACATAATGACTATTCATGGTTTAATTTGTTTCTATAAGAAGGTATATGAGAACTTCATTAATAAGTGAGTACTAATATGAAATTGTTGATGAATTACTTAAATTGTGGTGGAAAGTCTCCTAGTTTAAGTGCAAGAAAATAACGCATTTATTATAAGATATACAGGGTGTTTCTTTTAAATGGGCCAAAAGGGAGAAATCCTTATCCATAAGAGATACGGGAAAGCTTTCTTAGGAACCTTTAGCTCTTTTTTGATGTTGACAATTTTGGCGTTTTTACTTTTTTGGTCAAGTGTGAGTTGTCCACATAAATGAGTGAAATTGACCAATTTTTTTTTTAATACCATTCGACTCTGTTTCATGTAAGGATCATTTCATTGTATTGGAAGAAAAAAATCGGGACGGCGGAAGTTGGTCAAATTTAGCAAAATATTTTTTCATACAAATTGTATGAACGAAAAAAAATACCAATTTATTTTATAATGCTGTTTGACTTACTTTCATGTAAGGATGAGATAATTGTATGGGCAGAAAAATATCTGAACAGTAGAAGTTGGTCAAAAGTAGAGTAATGTTTCTTCTAACAGCTGCATAAAGTCGTATTAACAGTGTCAGTATTTCATAAGATTTGACCGACTTCTGTTGTCCGGGCATTTTCCTTCCCATACAATGAAATGGTCTTTACAAGACACTAAATAACATGGCATCATAAAAAAATGGGCATTTTTTTTCGTTCATACAATTTGTATGAAAAAATATTTTGCTAAATTTCACCAACTTCCGCCGTCCCGATTTTTTTCTTCCGATACAATGAAATGATCCTTACATGAAAAAGAGTCGAACAGCATTAAAAAAAAAATTGGTCAATTTCACTCATTTCTGTGGACAGCTCACACTTGACCAAAAAAATAAAAACGCCAAAATTTTCAGTATCAAAAAAGAGCTAAAGGTTCCTAAGAAAGTTTTCTTGTATCTCTTATGGATGCAGGTTTCTCCCTTTTGGCCCATTTAAAAGAAACACTCTGTATATTTTACAGTTGATACTTGATATGATACCTATTTTATTTGTTGATACCGTGAAGTTATCATTATATTTTTATTTAGGTAAAAGTATCCTTAATGTAATGGGAAATACACTGGATTAAAAAATATGACTTTTTTTTTTAAATCCACATGCCTGAGCGCCGCCCCAATTTTCAATAGACTGGACTGGATCGAAATGGCTTGCATCCAGTTGTCGTTCGTATTCTGTTTTTCTAAATCTAATTTAGATTTCTGCATCATTTTTTGAGCCTTTTCTGAAAGTGCTAACGAAAAAAATTGTACCTATAGGAGGTTGGGTAGTAGGGGTTTGGATCCATTGTTGCTACGGCACAAAATTTGTAGTATTGGTCTCGGCCAGGTTAATACAATTTCGCACATTCGTCATTTGTTGATTTCTGAAAGGGCTGCGAAACACAAAATAATGGTAAGTTTGCTAGAACTAGCGACCTCAAGCAATATAACATAATTATCGAATCATCACGCCCGTTGTAATCCTCACAAAGGGTTGGGCAGCAGACCAGAGGTGTACCTAATTAAAATTAATAATAAACTCTTTATTATTTTTTGAAGAAGTAACAATATTTAAATCTGCTGGTGGGACCAGATCCGAACTTTCAGAAAAGGCTCAATAATGTAGGGAGCAAGTAAAAAAATTGAATTTCGCGGGCTACCACTACGCTATACATATATGGCAATACATTAATCTGTGATGGATTTACTGTTTCATTTAGTTTATATGCATCCATTTTTCAGATATAATAATTATGTGGTCCGAATAATCTCAGCTCTACTTGGAACAAAATATTTGTGACACCCGACGTGAAGCCTTGACGCTTAGAAAAACGCTATCGAGAATCTAAGTTTAGGCGAGCCGTTGTTTTATTGCTATCTGTGGAGTAAACATGGCGACTTTGACATTTTTATGTGTCAAGGTAAATTGTCAAGAAGTAGTAAATTAAAATATTTAATTAATCGTGTTATCTAGGCAAATAATAAAATAATTCGTGTTTTTTTATTTAATAACCATTCCATTATAAATAGTAAAAGTGTGAAAGTCAAAACATTAAATAAATCCCGACACAATTAGGTGAAATTAATGATGCTGGTTCGGACGCTCCTAACGGTCATTGAATTTCCTTTAAATCATAAAAATGTTACAGAGCAATATAAAAATAAATGATGTCGTTGTTTACTAAGGTTGTGTGTTTACCTAAAACTTTAAAAAGTTAGTGATTGTCTTAGTCAACATGGGGGAAAAAATGAATGGAGAATACTTTGAGCCTGGGGCCACAGCCTTCAACTACAATAATGTGGTAAGTAATTATGATTGCTTCACTTTTACCTTTATACACAATGAAAACTATTGTGCTATGTAGTTATAAACAATGAATATAATTTACCGTGTCGTCTAGAATTCCATAGAGTCGACATTCTGAACAAATTAACTTCGAAATAATATTCTTTCTATGAACAATGTACTTGGACTTGTCTGAATTAACCTTGGAAAGTGTCTAACTTACTGAAACAAAGATATTTGTAATCGTAGATACTCAGCTTGTTGCATTGGTTGACTTATAGCTTTCTAGAAGCCAAATTACCCCCCAGAGTGATTAATATTGTTGGGTACCCCATTTGTCTGTTGATTATTGCCCATAATGACATTTGCCTGGGTCTTGAATTTTTACTCAATTGATTTAGTGATCCTTGTCTTTGCTTGCTTTCAACATATGGTTTTTATCTGTGCAATGAAATTAATCAAGATAATTACAAGGTGTGCAAACAAGATACAGTTAGTTCACTGCAAAAACATTGAAATTTAAACCTTCTAGTGTATTGTTTACCAGGAAATTGTAATAAAATTGCATATCTACGGTGTCCTTTGCTGTTTAAATACAAAATATTTACTTATTGCATTGTTACCTTGGCTATTTAGTTGTCATAAAATATTATGATATGACTTGCTTATTTTTATCTTAGATGATAATTCACCTGTAAACTCTGGGGCCAGTGTTTTTAATATCAGCGTATTGTTGGCTGCATAACATCGCAGTTAATTTATAGATCGCTGCTAAGGTGAAACGGATGTTTGAGTACCTTAACATATATGAAAGTATTCTATTTTTCTTCTATCAAGGAGTCAATCCAGCTATGTTGGCTGCAAGGCATATCATTGCAGTTAATTTATAGCTCGCTGCTAAGGTGAAACTGAAGTTTGAGCACTTTAACACAAAAGTATTCTATTTTTCTTCTATAGAGGAATCATTAACGCTATATTTATTAGCCTTTTCACAATCATGTTGAGGGTTGGCCTCTAGATGAACTGAATGCAGCTGAATAACAGTATTTTACATGGAGCGGCTACCTACTTGACCTAAATAACCCTATATCTGGGTATTACAATACCCCTTGGACTGGGTTGTCAGACTTTTTGCTTCTTACTAAAAGTAACAGCTGCCAAATATCTACAAATGACAGCTGAACCAACTTTATGAAGTTTTTTCCAAAGCTTGTAGGAAACTCAATGGTAGATGGTCACCCATTAAAATGAATTGATGTTTATTTAAAACACTTACGCATCTTTTCATAAAACATCATTAGAGCAACCTTGGACAGAAACCTAATATAATAGAATATTGTAGCACAACTATTTTACCATATTGTTAATAGGCAAAATGTCTGGAAAAACATTATAAGTATTTTAGCAGGTAGATTAATAAAAAGTAATAGGTCTTCCATAACGGGCAGCCTTTGGGTATCTGACTATACAACAGTGTGAATTTTTTATTCACAAAATCTTGCCAGCTTCATTTTAATCTTAACAAGAAACCTTAATGTAGAAGTCAAAAGATAACAGAATTCTTAGTATGACCTAACCTGTACCTTGAACAGCATCATTATCCTTTGCTTAGTTTACATAACATCAACTTAAGTTTCATAGCAAGTGCTCTCTCACTTGCACTCTGTACCTTCCAAGTAATTATCTGCATACAAACGAATGTCTTATCTAGCTGCTGATTAATGTCTGTCCTAATTTAAGAATTGTTTATTCATTATTCTATTCAAATCTTCTTCCATCTTTTTCTTTTCATTTTTAAATTCTTAAAAAATGAAAAGACTTCTTGACTTTGTTCCTGATACTGATGTATCGGGAACAAAGTCCAAACTACCCGTGGATGTTATTATGCTTAAAATAGGTTCTTTGTTGCATTTTTTGTAACCTATTAATATTATTATATTAATTTTTACCTCATTATAATAACAATAACTCTAAGTATAATTCTTTCCTGTTTTATTAAGTTATTCTGAATAAAAAAAATACTGAGTGCTATATGAACAGATAATAATAATAGTTCTTTCTAGTAGATTATTTTAGTCATGAAGTGTGGAGACAATAGTTAATTAATTCAACAGAAAACTGTTGAAACTGACTTAGGTATTAAAACAAAGTAAAAAGTACCTGTATGAACACAGAAGTTAGCAAGTAAAAGTTAAACAATAAAAAAAGTAACACATCAACAGAATTGCAGAAAAAAGTATTACAACAGTTTACATATAATTTGCTGTAACTAATGACATTACACCATATTAATACGAACATACAAGGAGCTACCCGCAACATTAAGCACCTCAAAGTAATGCACATGTGGCAATTACCACTGTGCAGTTACAAAATATGCAAGAATATCTAAATGCCTCCATGAAACTCATTCCAACGAAACATAGTAAGTCTCCACCTTTACTGCCAGATTCCGTAAGATTTCGCCATGTTACGACCAACAACCTATGTATTTATGTAAAATTATTGTTGATATGCTATGTCTACATGCTGAGATAAGAACGAAATATGAACTTATCTTTATAGCAATCGACGAACGCTAGGTCCCTCAGTTTCGCGAGGTCTGCCTCCGGGATGTTTTATCATCACCTTTTATATGCATACAAAGATGCAACGCCATATGCGGCGAAGAAAGCAATGTGAAACTTTAGCAATTGTTTACATGCGCTGAACTCTACAACATTTTGTAAACATTTTAAGTAAGTTAAAACAGTTGATTATGAACCGATGTTTACTTCGTGAAAGTATGTACATTGTACAGTCAGACTAGAAATTCTGGTTATATTAACGTCGCATGCTCTTACGTATAGGCGTCATTCTTCGTCTGGTTCCGAGAGCTTCGGCGCGGGAAGTTAAAAAATAACACGCCATTGTTCACAATTTTCTATTTTGCCAACAGTTTGCCGATGAACAATAATAGTATCTTGATCCCACGACGAGACAATGCGATGTGGGCCAAGCAGCTGACACAATTTAATTTGCACGAACCACCGCGGCACCACCGCTGTATTTATTGTGCACTAAAGTAATATCTACTTTTTACTCCCACGCTTCCACCTGTGCAATGCGATCGTTTATTCATCCATGTACGTAGAGTAGCTTGTTCTGTGTAAATAACTAATTTACATAAGGATGCAGGAGCCTCGCCACATAAAGAATTCGCGCAGCATCTGCCGGCGCGCAGCTGTCGTGTATGTTGCAAGAAGCCACTTATTTCGGAGCCTGTATAAAGAAACTTGTCTTAAATAATCGACAATATGATTTATCAATGTATAAATGGATGAGAGAATAGGTTATCGAATTAATTGTATCCATTTTTGTATTACACATGTATTTTCTTTCACGAATTGATTGTGGCATCGAACAAAAGGTTTGCAACCGCGGCGGGCGTCGTATTTGTAGAGGTTAAACTGATCTCTTTGAAACACCGTCTTTTGAAACATGATACATTGATTCTTGACAATCTCAAGGCAAGGTAAACACCTCAATTTATGTCGATGTAAAGTTTTATGGAATACCTGTACCTCTAGCACGAGTTTTCACTATTTTACTTTACAGAGTTTTTCCAGTATTTACAGCGTTTCTTGTATGAAAATATGGAACAACAGCGCCTCTGGTGTGCGAAGAAGGAACCAATTTTTTCATTGAAAATTGCCAATTTGAAGTCGTCAAAGTTCCAGTTTATTTTACGTGTCAAATACTGAAAACTCGTGCTGACGGTACTGTACAGTTCGTATTAGTGACGTTGCGTTCTCACCGTAAAAGAAAATGCAAAGCTTTCTTTGCGGAGTAATTTTGTTTTTGTAACTATAATAAAGAAAGATAAAACGATTTTTATAGCGTCTAAGGTCGCATGTTCAGAGTAGCTGCTGTCGGTGCCAGGGTACCAGGGACGACGACGCTCGCGTGAACCGTCCCCTCACTACTATACTTACATTTTGTATGGGACTCGACAGTACGCCAAACTGCATTTGTTAGCTACATGTTTTTAATGAATTGAGTATAGGTACTTAACTACATAAAATTAATTAAGAAAATAAGACGGATAATATATTAATTGTATCTTAATATTAATTAATGTAAATTGATAGTGATTAAAAACGTCAAGATTTTGGAAACAGTACTAGCAAAGCAATTATAAACTTATGTGAAGAGGCTCTGTAAAACACAATCCGAATGGAAGTAAAAAAAACCCATTAAATTTTCAATAAAATTTTGATGCAGAAGCCTTTCATTATGTCTTTCTTTATCAAGAGCCTATGTAAATTTCTTAATAGATTACTAAATCAATTAACGATTATCTTTATATTATTCATAGCTATCGGTAGCGCAATCATCATAGTTTTAAGATATTGTTTCGTGTACACTCGGTATTAAAATTGTATAAGGTACGTAACTGCCGATCGCGTGCTTGTGGCAAAACCTATCTACCTAGTTGGCAATGCTCAATGTTCGACTCTGTCAGCCAGTCTGTTTCAGAGAGTTGCGAAATATTTTGCAGCTCGCAAGTCGCGCCCTCCACGCTTACCATTGTTAGTTTTATGTACAGTTAATCTATAAAAATGTGCCCTAGTGTCTCGTGAAAAGAAAACGATGAAAAAAATCTTGTTTCTAAAAAAGAAAGTGAGGAAAACGGTGCGTGTTTTAATGTAATGTTATAGATAATGTGTAGTGGTGCACTTAGCGAGAACATTGCACGGGTAAGCTAATCAGATACATTATCTCATAAACCTTTGTATTTTTTTCGAATAGAAAGTCATCTATTTTTTAATAGCAAACTGTTATTTTGTGCGTTACTCCTGCATAATCCGATCCGGGCTCAGTATTGCACCTTGTGCATTTCCTAAATTGTAGCAAAAACATATTTCATGAATACTTGACAAGTGTGCTTAATTTGTAATGCAGGACAAACTTGGAGCAGGAAAACAGTTTCAAAATATGCATTTTTTCTACCATATTTTACCTCGATTTGTAGACTTCGTAAAGTACTGCTGTCTGTGACATACCGTCATCCATTTGGCTTGCGTCATTCGCTCGTTCTAGTCCAATCGCTTTTTTACCTTATTTCGATTACATCAACTAATTTCGCGTTACATCGATACCAGAAGTTCTGTGAAGATGGAAGAATTTCCATTAAAACGTAATGTTCATTTTGCGCAACGTTATAATAGCTTATTGACGGGTTAAGAAGTCTTCCATCTAATCAGATGCTTATCTTTGACTTCTGATATCGCAACGGACAAATCAATCTCAATACAACACGATGTTACAAGAAACACTTTATTATGTTAATAATTCTGTTGTAAACTTCTATCATTTGCCTTTTGTGAGGAATATACAGACATGTTGAAATTAATTGTCTTGTCCATCAGTATAAATTATTTCTCAACTTTGTAGGAACGCAAATTCAGTAACGTAACCCGTAAGTTATATTTAAAGCATCTTTTTTCTATCGTCATAACATTGTTTAATTTTGAGGTCTACCAATCACGTTATTAAGACGCGAAACGGGTTGCAGCCAAGTTGGGGCCGATTACAGATCTTAAACACTTAATCACTGTCATTACGAATGTAACAATGGAAAAGTCTACCTATAATATTCTTTCCTCCATATGGCTTCTCAGTTGAGATTTCTAACCGCTAAATCGTAGACTGTTACGTTTTATATCGATTCGAATTTACATCGATTTGAATTGGTGTGTAATCGATTGCTCATTTCTGGTGTGGTATACACTCATTAGACCCGTATCCAATGCAAAGATGAAAGCTTTGCCACTCATAATTGTTGCATGTCTGGGTGTATGACTACATTATTCGCTTTTCAACGGTAATAAGTTACTTTCTCCTGTTACATTTCCGAACTGCTAATAGATTGTACTGACATCTAAATATTTTCGTTGATTTGACCTTCACCTTTGAGTTCGTGTTAAAAATAATGAAGATTAGAATTATTTTAAGAAAATAGGTAGACTTGACAAACAAACAGATGCGATAAATTATTCTGTAGTACAACTAAATTTCATGCAACGCACCGTAAACAAGAAAACAAAGAACGAGACAGATAATTTAACACATTTTTGAAAATTGGTCATTTTTCGGAGCTCACAGCTATGCAAATATTGGAGATAGATAAAAAATTTGACCAACAAAGTTGTAGAGAATTTTATGAGGCTTTATTATGTAGTACAACAAAATTTTATACGACGCATCGTTTTCGAGATATAAGCAAAAAACCAAAAAACGGGACCTTCTTTGCCCCCCCCTCCCTCGGGCTCACCTCGGAGGGGTCAGGACTTTTAATATGTTTATCTTCTAACTAGTCTAAACAAAGTTCATAAGTCAGATTTTCTGCTTTCAACTTTTCCAACCCCAATCATTCATTGCCCAGGCGTTGGTAACTATTTACATTTGCAGTGTTTATTGTGTAGGTACCTACAATATACGTGGAACTAATGGAGACACCCTAAACCTCTTGTGAATTAATTTTTAACAGTGAAATCTGATAAAAATGCAGCAGTGACACTAAAACTCTAAAATCGCGAGTTTATTAACGATTCAAAAATGTCTATTCTACTCTATAGCTTGAGCAGTAAAATAGAATAATCCATGTTCCGGGAAAATTCGAAAAACAATTTTAGCAACATTGCTACCTATTAGCAATGAAATTTTACTTCTTCTATCTTCATAAAATTTTATAGCAATCAACGTTATGATTCTGTTAATGTAGTCCCCAAGGTCTGATATTAGTCATCTTTTTATTAAGTCTAATCAAATAGTTGCTTTGGTCTTTGACATTAAAAGCTGGCGTTGGTAAACAGTGGTCAAATGACTACGAACATAAAACTAATCTATTTGGCTAACATTCTGACGTCAACAGGTTAAGTTAATCACGGAATATTTGCTATAAGTAAAAGCAAATTGATTTATGTAAAACTTCAACATTATCGGCAGAATTCCTAGCAGCTCACTTGTTAGGCTTGCTTTATACCTTGAAACTCTACGTTTGTTGCGAGGCCGCCGGACATGAAAGGGGGAGAAATAGAAGTAGAATAATTTCATTCGTATTACTAGTAAAAAAAAAACATTATCTAAGTACGTAAAAGGATGGGTCGCGGGACTCTCTGTACAGGTAACTGTGACCGTACAAAGTAAGTTGCTATTGAAGGAGTACCGTAGATTACGTAAAAGACTGACAGTCCCTTCCGCTCTACCCAAAGAACTAGAACTCATAGGAGGTAAAAGATGCTATGCATGTTACGGTTGTATTTTTTTCGGAAGGATTTGTTGGTGGAAATCTTGATAAACTAAGCCTCATTCATCTGCTAAATCACTTCATTACATAGTACGATCATATAGCAATAATGTGCACATATTATGGGTACCAAATAACGACACTGCTTTCTAAACGCAGCCCGCATTTCCGTGTCGTCACGCTTGTTGCACACTGTTGTCACCGCAGAGTGGTAACCACTGCAAACCGCTAGCATGCAAGTACCCTCCGATGTAGCTAATTAACATGGGGACTGACCAGTGACCAGCATAATCACTGATATGGAAATTGTGCACTGTTAAACCGATTTAATTGAAAGCCACAGAGATGAAGGGTATGGCACTAACCAAGGTTAATACTGAATGATTTTTTATGTTGATCACGATTCAATTTGTTGCTTAAAAGGCAGACTGATTCATGTATAAAAGTCATTTATAACTAGAAATATCTTTAACTGCAGCAGTAGCAGCTAGTTTGCTGACTGGCTAATATTTTACCAGATAAAGAGCCTCTATTTTGTAGTTTTCACCGATAGTAAAAGAGCAGACGTGATAAACGTGTTTTCCAACATGTGCAGTAGATGTTTATTAACTTTGCTCACGTGCTTATTCGGAGAATGTCTGCTTATTTTGGACATAAACCGGAGCCCCTACATAAGCTGGTGAACGCACGTGTCAACGTGGACGCGGCTTTGGAAAAGTGGACATCCCCGCGTTCACGTGACTAAAGACTATGAACATGTAAGTAGGTACTAAAGAGTCATAATCATAAACATATAAATGTCCTCTAATTAAAGTTATTTTAATAAATACAAATACGACATTTAGGTATTATTTAGACATCGTTAACCTCATTATTGTCCTTCGTGTCACCTGTGCCTAAATGTCAGTACTACCAGTATTTTCCAGAATGTACGGTAGAATTGAAATAGAAATTTATTTAATGACCAAACTTTTCCCTTTTTGTTTACTTGAAAACAAAAGGGTTTGAAAGGGTAAGGTCGCAGTAAAAATACTAAGCACGATTGTTTTATAATTATTAAGGGTAACGAGGCTTGCAGATTTTATTCAGAAAGAAAAACAATGAAACTGGGCAAGACCCTTTGTGACTCTACCTCGCTATTACGCCAAATTAGTCTGGAACAAAGTTATTTTTATAGAAAGACAATATGAATACTCAAGTCCTTGTTTATCCTTCAACTTTGTAAGTCACATCTAAATTGACTCACTTGATTACCTGCCTACGTACTAGATACATTTGGCCATGCTGTGTGACGAAAGTCGTTACTTAGGTATCATTCGTTTTTTTTTTCGACCTCGAGACATAAAGCCTAGCTTATAAAGTTTTAGTTGTTTTGTTTCCACCCACACACGTGTAGTTTTATGAAGAATTTGAAAAGGCCAAGTCGGCTAGACGTTCAAACACGAGTGTTCCGTGCGAAGGTATTTCGTATTATAAATCATGTAATGGTATTATCAACATAGCATTGTCTTAGGGCTAACAATCGCAGACGTAGTGTTGGCCACCTGATAGTTATTTGTGATGAAGTCATGAATCGTGCCATTCGAGGTATCCATGGAGATACATAGGTATCATAATAACAAACCAGTTGGTCAGCAATGATATCATGTGACTTTTACTGAGAATAATGACTTAAATACCAGCTATAGAATTGATCTAGCTGCTAAAGTCCATCATTGTTCTATGGGAATACGGTTCATTTTTCGTGGAATTGCCTGTTTTCAACAATCGATAGTAATATCTATATGCATATCAGATTCTTGAACTGTTATAGAGATAATACACAAAAATGATATAATTGAACATAACAAAAGCTTCAGGCGAGATACGAACGAACGTTTTTACAATTTACTTAACCATGTAATCTTTGAAAACAAGCAAACAATTCGGTACCTGCCTAAATACTAATTGGGTGTAAGGTTTCTTTTGTAATTTCGCTGGAACATGTATTAAGAAATCCAAGAACCTTGAATTATCCTTATCGACTTTTGAGAATTTTATTTTGTGTAACATCACATGTTACTTAACTCCTAATGAATTAATGAAGTAACTACTTGTACTTGTTGTAGTCATTGGAACATACAATGTCCGTTTATGAATATCACGCCTGTAATCCCCGACATTATTAAAAATAGGTGGATCGAATAGTACACACCGATGATATTATAAGTAAAAAGGTGTAGATATGTTATTCGCGCTCAGAAAGTGCCACGCTCAAATGTGGTCAATCGACAAACCTTGACTATATTTGTCTCTTTTTCACTTGCGATGCCATCCTACTTTAGCGACTAATCGTGATGTAGTGGTGCTATTGCAATATTTAGTTATTCATGTGTGCGTTAGTGTGCCGTTTTTGAAAACAGAATGTCGTGTAGGTAACGTATCTATTCATTTATAATATCATTGGTACACACAGGGTTCACCAGTTAAGATTTAAATGGCATGTAATATGGGGCGAGCCTATTGCCACCAGAGTCTGTGACTGCTACTGAGAATTTCCATAAGGGAAAAATTGATAATAGAATCCAGAACCGCTCAGGAGGCCTATACCATGACTTCTTAAAGTGTGAAAGGTTCCGCTCAAGGAACGAGATGGCGCTAGACGACTTGTATAGCTCTATCTCTTTCCCACAGCCTAACTACACACGCTTTAAGACGACAATATAGGACACCAGTGGTCGAGCTAGAGAGTTATTTAGAACTACAAAACAGTCCGTTTATATGTTCATGATTTTCTCATTTGATAATGATCGTCATCTAACATGCTTTCTTTTAACCAGTGTAAAACCAATAGACCGATAAAGAAATATCTTTCCCCTTTGACATAAGTAACAAACACATTCCGGAAAGTTTGTTTATACACTCTCAAGCCAATTGATAAGCACGATAAGTAATGACATAAGATAACTTAAAGAAGAGATAACCCACAGATATCAATAACATTCATAATGGCATTTGTCATAATGAATAAGCTAAACCGGTACATACAACAATAGGTAAAATAAGAACCGATTGTGTAATCCACTCATAGATGATGTTATCTCGATCATCAGCATTACCGATGATTTTTAATGGACACTGGTACTGCTACCAAATCTCTTCATACCGATCCTATCTCAATATCGATTTAATCGGCTCTAGCATTTCGTGATTCGAAAGACATTACTGTTATTGATGGCTTGCTACTAGAGGCGATTTTATTACGTTTGCATGGACGATTCAATTAGGTAATTTGTTTTAAATTTTTCCGAATACTCATCTGTGAATCACATGAAATGTGATTTAGTCGTCAAACTGCTGACAATGGCACCTGAGCTACTTGCACCTTATCTATTCGACATAAGACTCCTGTCAAAATTTTTCGCTGGTGCCAGGTGCCCTTCGTGGAATACCTCGTCAAACTATTCATTACAGAAATTAAGACCTAGTTCTAGAAGAAAATTATTGCAAGCAAAAGCTGTCTTAGCTGCGCATAGCAAATTAATTTACGGCAAAGATGGTAGCATAAATTCTCATTTGTTTGAGTCCATTAATTTTGCGCTACGTTACCGCTAATGCTTTTTTACCGAGGATAAATTGGATCTTGAAACTTATTATAGAGTTATCAGTTAGAAACCTGAACTTAAGAGATTTAATAGAAAATCACAGTAGCTTGGCAATTACTGCGTTATTAAATATTTCATCTAGAAATGATACTCTTCCGATTAGTTACAGTTGACTCATCCAATTAGATAATGAAAACGTTTGATCGTTTACACGTGCACATTAGAAAATGTTTCATCCTATAAGGAATAAATAAACTAATTGCAAGTTTCCTATCCCATCTTACCTAATGACGCTGTCACGCCAGTTTAAGTAGAAACCTTCGCAGATCTAGATCGCTCTATTTTTATTCGACTTGATCTTGACTCGAACAAATTAGCTGCCATGGTTGTGAACTCGACTAGAGTGTAACCAATATGCATCGAGGTGTGTACCTGCCCAGCGGTTTTCTAATGTGATATCGACGATCGCGTCCGGTCGGGGTTTCATTTCGCCGAGCCGACTCCAATGCTACTATGTTGTGACCAGTTTTTATATAGGACACTTGCCACTGTTTTGTATTTACCACAATAAAGCAATAGATACTTCTTATGCAGTTCATTTTCTGATTTCACGATATTATGTCTTTGTATATTGACAGAAAGTTGTCGAGTTGTTACAGGCATTATCATCGAAACAATTGATATCAATTTGGATTGATTTACAATCTACTAATTTGCGGTTTGTATTGTTGATAACTATTGATTGAAGTCATATTGAAATTGTAGAACTTTCGAAAAACAAGTTGACATTGCGATCGAGTTTCTTAGAATTAGTGCTCGAACGATCAAACGGAGAGAAATCCACTAAGTGCCAATACAGGCCTAGTTTGCTATACTTCTCTGTCAAACAAAGTTGCGACCTGGCTTGATAAATTTACTGCCTTGAATATTTGGTTGTACCTTATCGAAATATTAGGACTGGTGCATATAATTCACAGCAGTAACTGGTCACACTACACCACTCAATGTTATACTAACACTGTTATTAATATTAATAGCAGAGTATGCCAGTAATATTATATTGTGACTTGTATATATCCTGCCGCACCGAACTGTGTATTTAATGCATCAGACAGATCATACAAATTATTTCAAACCTTCGCCGTAGAATTATAGCGAACGCTCACTAATAGCGAAAGGTAAATGAAAGCGAAATGTGAAAAGGAACATCTAAATGTGCAAATATTTAGACTAATAGTCTATTCTATGGAACTAGTTCACCTCCTAATTCAGCTCAACGATGCTCGTAAATTGTGACAATTATTTTCGTAGTTCGTGACAGAGGTGATTACATATTTTGTTATGGGGAATAGGCGACATGACACGTCGTTAACCTATTTATGGTAAAGATAGTGGGTCGCGTTTTCACGAAGCCCCACCCGGCGGATCCCTGAACATAACCAACCCTTTTGTAGCACGCGAAACTGGGGTGGAGAACAATTCGAAAATACTGCATTACATAGTTCTTTCCTGAAGTAAAGTTTTAAGTTGATTTGTTCATGCAGCATTTTTTAGTATCTGTAATGAAATAGGGATCATTGATAGTTTAATAATGATGGTAATTGAGACAGCGCGCATGCCTCATATCCTTTACACACCTTCATAAAAGAAAGTAAGTTGTAGAAGGTTGTCAAACTGCGCTCTGTGCTTTGAAACCATTTAGGTCAAATAAAATTTATGATGCAGAATGTCATCATTATGCAAAGTTTTGACTTGCATTTATCAAAGTCAAAGTCAAAGTCAAATCATTTATTTCAATTAGGCCATCAAGGAGGCACTTTTAAACGTCGATTATTAAAATTATAGGAATTGGGATAGGATGGGAATGATTCTACACCCATTCGCAAAGGTAGGTTGTATGAAGAAGAATGGGCAAGAAACTCCATACTTACTCTTTTTAAAAATGTTTTACAATATTTTTATAACATAGTTTGCGATATATAATGTGAAAACAATGTACCCTGAAAATCCAAACCAAATATTATTAAAACAAAAAAATAATAAAATATAAATAAAAAAATGTAAATAAAAAGGTACATCGGTGTTCACATTTTCACAAAATATTGCAATTACAGCTATTATACAAATTAAATATAAACAGTGTGTGAGCATTTAAATTGCAACCAGTTTGATTCTGTTTAAGCCCTACATTGTACTATGGAGCAGGACCAGCATGTTTCCAAGCATTTTTATCTTGAATATAATCTTCTAATTTATAATATGCTTGTTTACTAAGTGTACTTTTTATGCAACTTTTAAATTTTCTTTCATTTAGTTTTATAATCTCACTAGGTATTTTGTTGTAACATTTAACACAGAACCCCATAAAAGATTTTTGGACTTTAGACAATCTAAAATATGGCTGATATATTTTATCTTTATTTCTAGTATTAAAATTATGTCTATCACTTATTTTATTAAATAGATGAAGATTTTTCCTAACATACATTATATTTTCATAAATAAATTGGCAAGGCACTGTCATTATATTAATTTTTTTAAATAGTTCCCTAAGAGATTCGCGACGACGTAGATTGTAAATTGCTCTGACGGCTCTCTTTTGCAAAATAAAAATAGATTCAATGTCAGCTGCCCGGCCCCACAGTAGAATGCCGTAAGACATTATGCTGTGAAAGTAACTGAAGTAAACCAAACGCGCAGTTTCGACGTCTGTTAACTGTCTTATCTTTCTAACAGCATAAGCGGCTGAACTTAGCCGCCCCGCTAGAGATGCTATATGGGGGCCCCATTGCAATTTATCGTCTAACGTGATTCCTAGGAAAACTGTCTTATTAATAAATTCCAATTTATCTCCGTTCAATAAAATGTCGCATTCCCTACTTCTAACATTTGGTAACGTGAATCTAATACATTTTGTCTTCTTTTCATTAAGAACTAAATTATTAACAGTAAACCAATTTTGAACTTTAAGAATGCAGTCATTAACAGTGTCTAGATTTTGTGCACGTCTGTCAATTTTAAAAATTAACGATGTATCATCAGCAAATAACACCATCTGTGGTTGATTGTTTAGTAAATGGGGTAAATCATTAATATAGACTAAGAAAAGGAATGGACCCAAAATAGAACCTTGAGGCACACCCATAGTCATTTCGGCCCCCAAAGAGTTTACACCGTTTATCTGAACTTTAAGCTGTCTATCTCTAAGGTATGAATTTACTAAATCAAGAGCTTTATTTTTGATTCCATAATGTTCCAGTTTCAGCAAAAGCGTTTCGTGGTTTACGCAATCAAATGCCTTTGAGAGGTCGCAAAAGATTCCTATGGCATCTTGCGCTTCCTCCCAGGAGTTAAAAATGTTCTTCAATAGGGTAACACCGGCGTCAGTTGTACAACGACCTTTGGTGAAGCCAAACTGTTGATCATGAAAGATGGAATTTCTATTGAAGTGACATAGCATTTGTGCAAGCATTAACTTTTCAAACACTTTGCTGAAAACTGGCAAAATTGACACCGGCCTATAATTGTTAGGTTCCTTACAATCACCCGATTTGAAAAGTGGAGCTACCTTACTATGCTTCATGAGATCCGGAAACACTCCTTGGTCTACACTGGTATTAAATAAAAAAGCTAAATATGGCGCAACGGTTTCTATAATAGATTTACAGGCTTTTACAGACATTCCCCAGAGATCTTCTGTTGATTTAATTTTAAGATCTTTGAATGCTTTAATCACAGCTTGGGCGTTCGTGTGCTGAAACCTAAACTCTGTTGGGCACGCCTTTACATTCTTTCTTAGTAAGGCAGCAGCGAGTGCGGGTGACGAATTCAAAGACTCAGTCGTCTTAATAGGTATGTTCGAAAAAAACTTTTCAAATTCCTGAGCTACTTCTGTATCTGTGTTTATAGGGCCATTTGCAGTATCTAAATTGAATTCGTTATTGCGCTGTTTATTCCTACCTGTCTCATTATTTATAATTTTCCAGGTTGTTTTAATTTTATCATCAGCAGATTTAATTTTACCACTAATAAAAAGAGCCTTAGCTGTTTTACATACACGTTTAAAAGTTTTTGAATATTTGGCTACATACTGATGAAAGCTAATATTATTCATATTATGACTCTTAAGACCATAAAGTTCAAAGAGTTTATCTCTACTTTTGCGAATACCTGGTGTTGCCCAATCGCTAAATAAGAACTTTGTGCAGGTAGTTTTAGTTTTTAGAGGAAAAGTACGATTATATTCTGTGTTTAAAATTCCAAAAAACTCGGCGTAGAACTCATTTGGGTCACTTAAATTATTAAAGCTATGATCACATAATTTACTTGCTACATTATTATTCATTTTTTCTAAATTTTTATCTGTGATTGGCCTATACCTTATTTGAATTTTTTGAATAGGTGTGTAGGCGCAAAACGTTATTGTTTGGCCACTGTGATCAGATGGCAGTTATTTTTTATCAACACACTGTGAAAAGTGTACATGTGCGTTAGACTTTCCATTCGACAGCTAATTGATGGAAAGTGTTTTCTGCGCAGAAAGTCACGGTAAACTAGAAAAAGGTTGAAAAACCACACAAAATAAAACTGCACATCGCTTGATTGACAGCCGCTGCAATAGACACTTTTTATTCAACGCGACGCGCTCTACTTACCCACTCAACGTAGTACGCTAATTTTAAGACAAATTCGTGACAATTAACCGTAACCATGGTAGCAATTTGAAAATCGTGACTTGACTATAAAATATGTGACTTACATGTACGGTCAAGTTAGTCATATCTTGTTACCTAGCAAATGTAGTGATACTTTTTTCAATCGATGTTCCAATATCAAAAGCTTTCGCTAAGTTACGTAACTTTCCCTATAACAAACGTAACTTAATTATGTGCACACGAGCGTACATTAATGTTCACGACTTGATCGCTAATGCCAATTTAGTTGATATTATCGGCTTACGGTGCATATTATGTGTGTATTACCAAATCTCTTTGTCTTTCAATTCTGTTACTGATAATCGTGAATTTATCGCTTTCGATACGATGTGATTAATTTCACATTGTGAACTTTTACGTCACTTCAAATTATTTATTTCTTCACTTTTACCGTCCATATTGCTTATCTCGAAGTAACTTATTTTTTTTAGTCTAACAGGACCACCTGTAGCGTTACCTGAGTGCTCTTTAAATTGAGCTGCTTTAACTGTGAAATCAAAATCGAATATTTTTACCTGAAGAGTGGAACTTATGACATTAAGTAATTCTCGTAAAGAAAAATATTCAATGAATCTAAGGATCCCTATTTCTGCAGAACATGATACAATCACATTATACGGACGATATTATGAAAACCCAATGCGGTTTTTCCATACCGCAGACTCGGAAGTACTTACCAGAAGTGCAGTATCAATAAAATTATTCTTTTATAGCCAATATATGGACTGGAGAGTAAGACATAAGCTTTCAAAATTGCCTTAAACCACATTGCCAGGTATCGATTTCTTTCCGATGTTCCGGTCCAATTTCACTCCGGCAATGATTGAAGTTTATAATCTGTATAAGTGTATAGCTTTTGTGCATATGTCCATACGTTGCCCCCGGCAGCAATTTGCTTGTTAACATTGAGTTATTGGTTGGTATTTTATGATCGATATTAAAGGAGAAAGCGATGACACCGGAAAGTAATCCTTTGTCATAGTTCACGGCTTTCATCAATCAGTCGCCTTATACAGGATTACCTACATTAAAAACCCGTTTACTGTTTCTAGATATGTTTGTTTAATAATGAGCTGATTTTGATAAATATTTAAATTGCTTCTGAATAATTTGGTGTCTGTGGTTATGATGGGGTCTCTATTGGCCAGACACGCTTCAGAATTTGAAAGTGATAGTATTTGTACGTGTACAGTTATTTACTTTTTGCTGAATTTTTGTACAACAAAAGAAAACGCCCTGATTTTTTATGCTTCAAAGTTCGAATCGGCATGGAAAAATCAATTATTGACGGTCTTAAATCATATAAGAGGTACACGCGAATACATCGTGAGGGCATCACGAAACATCATTAGGTGTCAAATAAATTATTCGTATGAATCATGACGTACTTTCGTAATAGGTACGCGTTAAACGTCTGTCACGTACAATATCTCGGACGGCGTCGGATTTTAATCGGCGAAAGTAGTTGCGTGTTGCGCGTGCGCAGAAGTTTGAGCGTTGCCGCGGTGCTGCCATACTAGAGAGAACAGAAGGTGGGCTTCGTATAACACGTGGTTTGCCATCATCGTTGAGAAATGAACCTAAAATAAAAATCAATAGTATTAGCAGGATGGGTCGATTTCGATAACTAAACCTACTTCAGATTGTTGATTTTGAAAAATATTATTTCATCAAAGTTAAAGTTTCCCAGGGGTTTATTTTGACGAATAATTCTTCGGACATTTATTTTAGTTGTGGTAGCACTATTCGTATGGTTGAATAAAAGCGTCATTTTGTAGTAACCGACGCAATAAATGTCAGCAATTTGCCTTTTCTAGTGTAAAACAATTGTTTCCCTTTTAAGTTAACATAGAGGAATTGAATGCTAATGTATGAAGACTGAATGAAGAAGCAGTCAAATTTAATGTCGTTGCGTTCAATCCTCAGCTTTCAATCTGACGCATGGTCATGATTATACAGTAATTACGTGGTGTTATAGTAATGTTATCTGTGGTAGAAAATAAATTAAACGGAACATGAAGCTTTTGGAAAAATAAAGTTGAATTACAGTTTATTATGTATTTTATTACAGTTCTAAATAAAACAAGTGACTACCTAAAAGTATCACAAATTAAATTAAAACTAGTCGGATATTTCCTGAAATGAGTTCTATTTTTATAGACCAAACGATTGAGCAATTTTTAAATTAAGTGCAATTTATTCCGCAGAGGGCTGTAATTGAAAATATCGAAACAATTATATTAGATTAACTAACTCTGGACCAAATGTATAATTGTCCTGAGTTGATGCTGTAAGTCATTACGCGATCAAAACCGCGTCTATCTGTTCTGTCTGCGGGCTGAAAACGCTAACGCGCTTTGATTACCACATTTACACAATTGAACATTGTCAGTACGAATTGCGAAATTAGATCGTTGTTAAATTGCTTTTCGTCATATGATTTAGTAAATAACCGTCAAAACTGACAGGTGTGTTATACACAGACGTAATAACATAGATTTTGATTCTATGTTACGTCTACTCCCATTGACAGTAATTGTGTTATTATGTTCCTACCTTCAACAATTCGTGTTCTTACACATAATTTTTGCTATAGCCGCTTGTATGTCCTATGGCGTGACTACTGGACATTCATTAAATTAATGTAATGGCAACTTCTACGATGCCTCACCTAATTTTGTCAAATGTTCTTATTTATGGAGAGCGATCTAAATGTACGTTGGTTAATTACCCCTGGAGACAATTAATTGGCAAGTTCCTGTATTTTAAGGCTTGAGGTCAACAACCACGCCCGTTGTGATCGCAGAACGTCAAACGATTACTCTCGCTTCTTTCCATTCCGACACAACCGGGTTAATGTGTCACTTTCTTCGTCTTCCGCCACTGATTTTATCAATACTTATATGTTACATTATGCAAAATATATTTAAATCAGTAAAGACGTCACATCACAAGGCAACAAACCAGGTCTTTATGGAGGGAAATAACACTAAAATGTATCGTAAATCGAATCATAAAGATGACTTGGTGTAATTGACAGATTTTGGGCTGATTTTTTGTTTTAAGTTCCGTCTTTAAAACAGCAAAATTAATCCAATAACTGTTTTGTTGCACTTTGAAAGTTCTCATGAAATGAGTAAAGGAAGCACAATCAAGAACTGGCTCTACACAGACTTACGAGTAACACATAAAGACC
The DNA here is from genome assembly GCA_028554685.1 of Agrotis ipsilon. Lineage (NCBI taxonomy): Eukaryota > Metazoa > Arthropoda > Insecta > Lepidoptera > Noctuidae > Agrotis > Agrotis ipsilon. The sequence continues at coordinate 12,962,766 of CM052965.1, forward strand.
AACATCCCGTTCTCAAAGATATCGGATGCGTGCGTCTCGCTAAATATATCAGCTAACCAACTGTTTCATTGGTTAATTAGCGAGGCAAACACGTTTCGTTTGTTTTAATCACGTTTTGATGACTTATAAAACTTTCTTTATAAGTGCATTGTCAAATTTCTCTTTGCAAGAACGCGTGCCAGTCTCTTGGTAGTCTGCACAATGGTCAAATTAGTGTGTTTCCATCTGCTATTGTTAACACTCAACTCGAGAACTTCCATAATTATATCTGTCTGCTCAAAATTGTGCATGAAACTTTTAAGAACAACTGCGTACTAACGAGCCAGTTTCAATATTTTTTGGATACATCTGGGCCATGGAAATATGTTTATCCATAAGTCTAGTGCAATAGAATGATATAGATACTACAGTTTATATAGCTTTTACTATCTACACAGACAAAGTGTAAAATGTCAACTGATTGCTAGAACCGCACGTGCAAAACTATAATGTGCTGACTTTGCAAATTAGAAAACTGTCTAAGTGGAGACAAGATAATAGCTTCTTTGCAAACTTCCTGTAACCTTACTTCGCTTTACGAGCAAAAACATCGTCAGTCAGTTGATACCTACGTTTTAAACAATGTTTTCGTTAACCAGCTGAAAACACAAAAGACAAAGTTCTTCTATAAGTAGTTCTTGCCAATGAACAATGTTTTAGAACAAAATTTTAGCTTATCCTTTATCATAATATCTATATCTTTCAAACCTCCAACGTCCAACCTTGCGGACGCTGTACAAACTTGACCTAGCTGAACTGTTATAGCCAGTTAATGATTGGCGTTGGATAACCGCTAAATGTTTTTTTAATAGTCTTTATCCATAAAGTCGATATCATTTGAGATTTACCACTGACATCTCAATGCATAATTCAAATGGCTGTAGGTATCTTATTAAAATAAATTTTCATACATAAATGATGAAAAGGAAATTGCTATCTTCTTTTTTATTTGCCCAGCTAATTAGTTATTGAACATAAAAGTTTTTTTTTTAATATTTTCCAACTCACTTGATTACTGTCAAAATATCGTAAAGCTTATTTTCTAAGTTCCGCTTATTTTCGAAGGTAAAAAGCGTGACGGACATATTGTGTACAACTATGTTCTGTGATGGAAAACACACATACTTAAATATTTTATTTTTTTAATTGTTTAATTGCTACATCTTGAGCTTCCTCTGCCTACTGCGAGAGTCCGCTGTGAATAATCGGCCTACTTCCTTTTATCCACTACCTTTCATACAGAGGCAGTTTCTTGTATTATGTTACAATATTGTTTTAAGTTCCGCTTTACCCACGAATTAACCTTAGCTGTCGCAATATCCACATGCTCATTATAATTATTCTTCGCGTTGAATTGCCGAGAATGTCGTTGCAATTGCAAAGCATTATGTGTGTCAATGCTAATAACAACGGGCGAACACCCACTCTACACTTAAGGTCGAAGTTTAGGTGTACATTTTGAAAGCACTGACTTTGATGCACTCATCTCAAATAGAGCCTTGATTTTATGTAACAAAGAAGAGTGGGTATGGCCTCCCTATCATTGTCTGGAGGATTGCCAGTCACACCCACCTGTTTGCCAATGGCGTCATATCCCGATTTACCATTGCACTTACCGGAGTTGCTCATGGAAACTGGGAGAGGCCCACGTTCAGTAACACGCTACTTCCATACTTATTGGTTACTTGTATCTTCTCTGTATCTCCATAAAACAATAAAAGTAATCATTTACCCTCTTTCTTAGTCTCCGGAGACTTGTATGAAGTTCGTTCTTGTATTCACTTTGCATAAAAACTTTCTCGTTTAAACGCAGTACTCGTAAATAAAGACTTCCAACTGTATTGGTTTGTGCATTTCACATTTATTTGCTTTCTTTTATACAATTGAATACAAACATTTTTGTTATTTGGCTCCTAAATGGAAGTGAGCAGCTGTGAGCCATTCCCAAATGAAATAAGTACAGGCTTCTGTTACAATTTTTCGAGCAGGGCATGACATATGATTTTAGGAAACATTTTCTTTGCATTAAATAACTGATGTGTTTCTTTGAAGCTTTCACATTATTGTTATATCATTGGCGCCCCATGATTCCCATAAAAACAGGGAAAGTATGCAATCTACGTGCCGCTGGAGGCGGCCGGTCGTCACGCCCATCCTACGTCGACTGTGGTCCGAAAGAAAGTGAAATTATGTTTTAGTGGACATCTTTGTCTTACGTAATGTTGCGAGGGTGGACACTTGAATTGTTTTTTTTTATGTCTATGTGAGATTTGCTTCTACGCGCAGTCAGAGGAAAGCACATTTTATAAGCTACTTATTAGCTCCCTAAGTCAACACAGTGGAAGCACATGAAAAGTCACAATCTTAATCTTAGCATGTGCACTGTGCAGCCTTAATGTAGGTACTTGTAACTTTGAACTGTTTAAAAAAAATGTTTTCGGTCATAATAAGACAGAAAACATTTTTTTTTATACACACACACAAAGTTTAGATACTCCGTTCTACTGTTCGGCATGATGTAACTTTTGTCAAGCTATATAAACGGAAAAAAATGAGCAGGTGGAAGGGCACAAACTACTCGTTCACGGTTACTGGACAGCGCCCTCGCGTCCGAGGTTAGCTCGATTCGCACGTGCACCATTAGAAAAAGTCAACAAAAAGCTGCCATGATACCTGGTTGTTATTACAAGGAAGCAATTACCATGCCGCTGGCAAGTTGTTTGACCCCAACTTTGAAAATTAGTTGCTATTGAGAATGATCGGAGCTCCAAGGTGACTTGGGCAGTTATGCTCAATTTGGTGTCGAGTTTTCTAAATATGTGATTATGTAATCTCTTATGTGCTGAATGTTCCCAAATGTTCGGCGTTAGTTTGTGCTCTAGCATTTACGATGAATTAAATCCGTTTAAAAATATATCCAGGTTTTAAATTGATCACCCAAAAGGTTTTAAAAGCGTAACTTGCATAAGATCTACGTTAATATCAACGTTATTTCTGTCGTAAATAGTTCTGCTATTTACATAAACCTGACCTGACCCTGGTGGCTGGTACTAAGGCCACGATAACCATAAAGCAGAAGATTACTGTAGAATCAATATTATAATATTATTCGAGTATACTTTCAATATGCAATACTATCTCTGAACATTCTTCGAAGGTTTACACGAAATTATTGTAATATTCGTAGGCGGTGCCGTTGGTGGCTGGTACCAGTGCGCCATAATTCACAATGCCATCAGATAACCTCACGACGGTGACTGTTTTCGTCAAATATTGATTGTCTCGTGAACTCCCAGCTTTACCAACCACACGGAACGATAAACACGACCAACGCAGCCGATGAACATCGACGCTTGATGAGTAGAACCAGCGTGGGATTGAGGAAGACAGACAGCCAATCGTAGACTGCTAATGCGTTAATTACCATACCATATTGTATTCTGAAATCTATTGTGGGTCTTCATTATTCAGCTGACGTAGCTGCTGTGTAATTTTTCTTCACGTAGGCTCATTGTTAGATTTTCTTTACAAACTTTTCTGCTTCATTAGTCTTTGCTTGGGTTGACGAAGTGTAATGGCGCCATTTTCTACTATACATGATTAAACTTTCTTCTTGGTACTCTGAATACATATTTTAAGTCGGTAAAAAGCACGGATGAGGTGGCTACGTAAGATCTTCTTACTGAGACACCGAGCTAAGTGGCACGTCGACGTCCTAATTACACAGGCAATAAATACGAAGTCACGCGATGTCGCGAGATCACGAGAAAACACACGGAAATAGTTTTCCTATTCTTCAAACCCAGTTGACTAAAATGGGAGTCAATGTTTTTGGAGCAGTATTTTGGCTTTAGGAGATTCTGTCCATATTTATAAGTCACAAGGCTTACTCTTTCGGGTTATCCGGCTAAGTGCCAAGATCCTAATCTTAATCTTAGTGTGGTCTCTTCAATCCATCTTAAATCAAACTTAACAAAAGTATCTCATTTATTACAAAAATTACACCCTGCATGATTTTAAATGAAACATTACTCAAATGTCAACCATTACATCCAACTCGTAATCTCATACAACAATACGTGTTTAAGAAAAATAATTGCTTCCTACATCTTCCTTTCCAAGCTAGTGTCCGGTAGCAATGAATTCGTGTGGCAACTCTTATAATGAGACAAGCTCCGAATGTTAACGCCTGCACACGCAACTAACAACCGGCAGATTTTCACGCATTATTTATGTTACATGTTGGCAAATAGTGGTCAACGATGTTGGTTTCTTGCTTGATTTCGCATAACAAGTGCAAACGCAATTACCCGAAACTGGAGCATAACTGCTTTGCAAATGTTCGCTGATGGATTGAATACCGTTACTACCAACGACAACGTACGCATAGACCTATTCAGTACCTAGTCAAGATTTTGTTGACAAAACGACTCGACCAGTTATTACATTTCTTAAACTTTCAAATCAATTACTCTAAAATTACCCTCGAAACGAGTTTAGAAATAAAGAAATGAGTTTTTAATTTTACAAGTGATTAGAACTCTCCCAGTCTACGACTGTTGTATCTAGCTCGTCAACAATGATTGTTTCCAACAAATTCGTTTTAGTATACAATGCTCCGACAGCTGAGACATTTGAAACACTAGTACACACTTCATTGTGTTATTTAACGCCGCCATGCCATGTTTAAATATCATCAGGTTGCTCCATCCAGTATACCAGATGCAAATCTTTCCTCAAAAATCATCCATACCAGATACAGTTTACAAGTCTTGCAGCTGCTGAAGTTTAGGTCTCCTCTCCAACTGCATTATCATTAAACTTATTTTGAACACTTTTTCATATTTAGCAAGTTTTCTATTTGGTCGTGCTCTACATTTGTGCCAATATTGAGTATTGACTATTGAGTGACGCATTGTATAGACTTGCTTCATAAATTTATCAAAACAAGATAACAGGTCTTCTCTACCATTTTCACATGCCGTGCAAAAACATGTGTGAAGCTTAACGCGATGCTTGAACATTACGTAAAATGAGAACTATAACAAAGATTCTATCTAATCTAACAAAAGACGCGCTACATAAGTTTGGCGGCGCTGTTCATACTGACAATTACACAATCTAATTGGTGATGATGTAAGGTTTTGTTTGACGGAATAATTGTATGTTCTGGATAACACAAAAAATATATGGAAATTCTGTTGATTAACTGACGCCCCCGCCCATATCATCGATTCCATTCATCAACTGATCATTATATTGAGTAGTAACGTCCGTGCCTTGCAGAACTCCACAAATAATGTGTTATGTCGACACCAGTCCGTCACTCATCGAAGATGATGAAATGGATATGGATCTCAATTTTGCCCTGTCATTGGGCGTTCTAAAGAATGTGTTACACTATCGGGTAATTACTTCCTATAATGGAGTGGCCCCTTCATTAAGTGGAAGTTATTATATTGAAGATGTATCTGATTAACAAAATAATATACTTTAGCTGGAATTAACTATCAGTTTAATTATGTAATTGTTAACAACTAATATTATGATTCGTCATCGTGGGAGGACTATTTCTTCGGGGTTAACAACTCCTGCTCATTTTATTAACCTGTTCCCTATACATATTCAAAGTCTGTTTCTCATTAATAAACAATGTCGTGCATCAAAGGAGCAATTCCAAGGATCGTTACATTTTAAACTTACACATGTCTGTAATGAATGATATTAATAGGTATGTTATATTATGAGAACTCCCAGAAACTCCATTGTAATTTGTTGCCGTAGGTAGCAAAAAGTCGAGCATTGAGTCATCGTGAGTGACCTTAAATGTTTTTTAACTTCCTTGCTAGACCAATCTAAAATAATAATAAAAAAAAACTATATTATAGCCAACAGTGTACGTATGACGTCATTGAAAAATATGGTGTTTATTGTGTTTTTATAAATTAAGTTTCTGGTTGCTTATTGTGATAAGTGCCGTATGTGCAGTCGTCGTGTCGATAGGATGTTTGCAGTTTTGCATTACAAATAAAGAGTGTTCGTGCGCAGTGCACATCGTTAGCCGACGGGTCACTGGCTGCCTGTCAATTGTGTTCAGCATTGTCAATTCAACTCATTGCCTCCATCGCTGTGTAATAGTGCTGTGCGCACTTTAAACATTGTAACAAACGTCCGGCTCGTGATACGATGCGGTTTGATTGGATTTCAATTGAGTCGAGGCCGCTCTAGTGTCTATTTGTTGGTTGTTAAACGATTTTACAAAAATGTGCTTTGCGAACATGCACGCAGTCATGCAATATGACCACCTTTCTATACATACGGTAGATCTTGATGTACGATAAACTCGAACAATACAATTCGCAAATCAGCTCGCATATTTATGTCGATGTTTGTGTGAGAGTGTTCTTGAAAAAATTATTGCTCGTCGCGTTAGAGATATATGAATTTCAAATCTTACTCTCCATTAGCAAGTCAACATCATTTATATACATTTTAATTATTCGACTGAATCCAAGCGAAAGATGGTATTGTGTTAATCAGCCTTATGTTAATGATGAGCGTCTTTGTTTGAAGTATTCGTTTCTATTTGTGAGACCAACAGTTGAGTTAGAGGGCCAAAGCCTGCCGGCGTAGCAAGACTGTCTCATCAGGTAATCGTGACACTGAAACGTGAAAGGCTATTGAAGGATCACCGTAGATTTTAGTAATTATAAGTTTTACAGTAGGGTGGGAAGACTCATTTCTCGATAAACCCACGGTAAAAAAAGAGTCCTACAGTTGAATAAAAATGGTTTCTTTGATACACACTAGGTGATTCTGCTAACCGATGCGAGGAAACTACGAGCTATTAAGTTGAATAAACTAATAATTCTGAAGACCATCGTTTTAAAGATGCAGTTACTCGCCACTAATAACGTTCGTTAATAAATTCCTTGCACAATGGACGATCAAAAGGTCATTGTAGAAGCTTTAATAGGCAAGTCGTGGGGACTACAAGGATCGCTCAAGTTTATTCGCAGCTTTCAAAATAACACCAGAGGCAGTTGTCGATTAAAAATTCATCGTAACCGGTTGGACGGCATTCAATGACATTTACATTAATGTTAACAAACTGGACGAGTCACCTCTGCCTCGGGATGTAAAAAGAAAGTAGTTAATCTCGCACTCCTACGAGCTGATATTCACTTATACGCTCACTTCATGCGTTAGAGCCGGTATGAAGGTTCTAACTCAGACGACATGACGGAAATCGACTGGGCATCGGAAACTTGGAACTTCCATCAGGGGGCCATAATGGAAGATTATATTATTGCAGGATGTGATTATTTTCTCCCCTTAAATGTATGTTTCATATTTTCAAATCAAACTTCTGAAGTCGTTTGCATGGCAATAAAAAAAAGTTTTCGTAGAAGATAGATCCTGCCGTAATAAGTTTGATGTTTGTGGGTGGATAAATGGTATAGACAGACATTAAATTCTCCGCAAAGGTTTGATTACGTGACTACCAATTTCGTTTAATTAGTCATCAGCAAAAGACTTAAACGAGAAGATTTTAAATACCCTACTAGATTATTTTTATGTTGCCGGACCGTATCGGGATTATGGCAACTGACCGTTTTAGGAATGGACAAGAAAGACCTCACAGGTCAAAAACCTTTATTTAAACGCTAGAAAATGTAACTGGTTTAGACTTGGACTTAGAATAGAAAACATGCCATGAATTCTTACCCTCCAGCTTTGCAACTTGAGCAGATATACATACACACATCTGCAAAGTTGGTCGTTAATCAGCCGCCTACGCATCTTGCATTGATGGCCACTATTCCCCAAACTGTAATTTAATGAAAATAATTGTCAAATAAACTTCAATCTTTATACATATCAAGGTGTAAATGTTGACGTCATGGAAAACAACGACAGCCGGCAAATCGTGTTCAAAGACCTCTTGTCACATTGCATTGGCCTCTTTTGTTCCTTTTGCGTAACATTAAAACGATAAAATCTTAACAAATCCAGTTGCAATTTATTTGAAGATGTGGTTTTGTTGCTTTTTTATTTGAGGTGGTTTAATAATGTCACCATCTTGTCAGTTATCATCTGAGATTGAGTACAAGGTGAGCTCAAATAGTTGCAAGCATGGAGCAGCTTAATCTTATCTTGAGTAAATATTTGTTCCAACCGGAACTCAGGAACTTGTCGCAAAGTTAGCCGAGTTACTACCAAGAACTAAGTTTAATGTGCCTTCTCTGTTTAAATAGATTTTACTGCTTTTCTAATGTATTGTTCTAAATTTTCTAATGCCAGGAAAATAATGTCTACGGACTAGGTGCTTGTCCCGATCGCACCAAAGAAATGAAAATTGTTCTACTCAGCCTCATCCGTATCAAAGTTAAAAATTGGCTTCCTTGATTGTATTAATTACTTAAAGCTTCATATTGCTACTTATTATCTACCTTATTATCAATTATTTTCCAACTTGCAAGTATTACGACTTTCCTTTTACTTGCTTCATAACTTTCTTCAGCTTTGTAAATAATTACTAAGAATCAGTTACATACAAGAGCCTCCTATTGACTCATCGAGTAAATCCATAATCGGATGGCATCAAAGAGAAATGTGGCGTTGAGATGAAATTCACAACAATGTATTGTAGATTATTCGCATATCTATCTCTCCACGCTCCAGCGCAAACGGATGTCGCTGGAGAAAACTTTGATGTTTTATGTGTTTTCGTACATATCCGCGTCCATTCACGTCGCGACGAAGTTGACGCAACACTTATGTTTACGACGATTTTATGTAAGTATATTAAATATGATACGATTGGGTTTAGTACTATGATGTTGGGTAATCAGGGTTTCTTGTAAGCAGGATACGACTGAATGCCTACCTACTCAGAAACAAATTGAAAGCTAACATCTTACAAATATTTTCCAAACATGCACTGTATTGTTAGACAGCTAAATAGAAAAATCCTGAAAACAATGACGCGACTTGATATTGTGTTATTCAATTGAATCTTCAATGCATCATAGGTACTCTTATTGAACATTCATTGTTAATAACATAACAATATCTTACATTGTGCCTATTTGCACTTCATTGACGTCAATTTATTTCTATGAGACATCATTATCAGTATCGTTGTCAGCTGTTTAGAAACACTGCCGTTGACTAAGTTTAAAATTCGCAAGAAATAGGTATTAATCTTATCAAAATTAATCACAATGTCAATAATAATTTATCTGTCAATGGTATGCGTTATCATTAGCACCAAGAAACAATAACATTCAGTGCTAATGAGTGATAATAACGTTTATTATTGAGCTACACGTCGACTCATTACGGCTTACTTATTAATGACAGAAGACTCATGATATTTTGTTATCCGTAGAGTAAGTTTTCAAGCTATGAAACAAAGTGCAATAAACTACAATCATGCACATACCTATTGTATACAGGAGGCACGTCTAGTCTCGCGAAACGTGACGTGAGTCGGCCTTGGCGGTCGGACTCCAATCGGCTAACGTCGTTAGCATTCGATATTTGCTTTTATCTCTTTTACACTCAATGACTGCGCTGCTCAATCCGTCTCGAATTTCCACACGAAACATTCGAGGAAACTGACACAGCTGGCACCAGCGCTATCGAGAATTAGCACCTTATATCGAACACCGCAAGGTGCATATCCGTAGACACAACATCGCCGGTTATGGACTTGTGATTCTGGTACGTCATAATCGTTCTTTCTCTTTTTTCCGAGCTCGCACTACTGCCTTCTAGCCAGTACGGTAAAAGCTTTGAAGAGACACGGACTGTCACGTAGTGACGTTCAGCTGAACCCGTAACCGAACCCGAGCAAATCGAATAATTGACGACGTGATCTGTTACGATTGCAGTAATAACTGTCCATTTCAATAATCTTGCAGTGCCTTAGTGATATGTATATTAAACGACAAAATAGTTAAATCGAATAAAGTTTATGAAATTGGAAACTTCACATTTCGATTCGTACGAAACGGCCACTATTGTTTTCAAAACATATGATTTGCTGACATGTCACCGAAAGTGTACCTTGTGACTGAAAACAGGGAGCGGTAACAATTATATTGTGAGTGCGTGTGTTGGATACGGCCCAGTGAACCGCCGGGCCCCTCTCGTGTGTCTCCAGTGTTTAGTTTCAACTCGCGGTATCAATTTTATTGAGGAGCAAGTGACTGATGGAGAATTGTGCTAACATTGGGAAGGCAGTTGCTAAGAGCGGGCGTCATGCTGGCCCGCGTGTTTGTGTCTAGTGTTCACAGACTTCGGCAAAACGGCGGCTACAGAGACAGTCCCGGTACTCGCACCACAGGTTCGCTTTCTTTATGTACAAACACTTAATACTTGTTTACTGGTAAATGCTGATTTTCTAATTTTTGAATCATTGCTTGTCAAATACTACAGTGTTCGGTCGTGCATATTCAACAATTTATGGACAGGTTTCCAAGGTAAATTGTGAAGGGTTTAACAGTTAAGCTGTTGGATTGATAATGCGTTTGGGCGCTGAAGTTGAATTAGCAGTTTGTGACAGAATCGACAAGTAGAGCGATTATCTTGTTTATAAAAGTTGCCAGCTTTAAGTAAAGTGAACTATAAATATTAAGATCAAATAATGTTATCGTCGAAGACTATAACCAAGCTTGAGTGGATGTTTCACCACGAGATCTAAAAAGTAAACATCTGAGATGAATCTCTGGTCAAAAGAAGTGAAAAGCTACAAAATATTTGAATACGTACGAAATCTGCCCAAAAAGTTATAACAAGGCGATATTTAGTCATTGGCAAAGTTGGCATGACTCACACTAGAAAGTAGTTTCCGTAATTATTGTCTGCTATGTGTACACACTTTAAGTTGATTTTAAAGGGAATTACTACCATAGTATTGGCCACAAATACATGAAAACAATAGAAATTAAATTCTCTAGTAATTGATGCGATTAATCTGGGTACTATGCAATTATCAGAAAGTTGTAAAAATACTCATGTCCCACTCGATACCGGTGTTTGGGTGACAGATGACCTGTTCAAAGTGAATGTTAGATTGCTTTGCGTATAAAAGATCGTATAGAACACAGACTGATGATGCCTTCAATTTCTATCCAGACATCGATCTACAAGTCAGAAACAGTACCTACAATTTTGTTTTCACCAAACGCATCATTATTAGTCATTTGGTATTCCCTGATTAATGTACCAACTAATTTACTTATGAAAGATAATCCTGATTTAAAAGCAGATTCGGGACGTGTTTTGGTTCTTATCTACGTCCGCATTACTAATTGCCTGATCGTGCATGAACTTTGTCTAAACTTATTATCCTTGACATGACAGCACACATAGCCATATATTTCGAAAGGTTAACCACTTGCATTCCGACTGCTTTTAAAACGATTCAATCGGTAGTAGATCACGTCATATCAAAAACTAGCTGTTGCCCGCGATTTCACCCTCTATAGCCTTCCTCAATAAATGGGCTATCCAACACAAGCACTATCCAATTTTTCATCATCGTTTCAAGCTTTGATGAATACCTAACTAAAAGAACTACAAACATTTCGATCTACGATTCGTATTGTCGAAATTTTGCTAAATAGTATTGTATAAGTATCCAGTGGCGGGTAAATGAATTTAATCTATAATTGCACTTCCTTAAGATTCTGAAATGTTCTAACCCACCTATTTGCTAATCCTTCCAAACCTGGAATATCATTAAAGCATTAAGAAATGTATTTATTTCGACCATCCGCTTCTCTTGGGCAATACTGAAAGACGTAAGACCATAGAAGTCATTTCCCAGTCGGTTTACCTTTAACAGTCATTACCTTACTTTTATAAAACGCCGTATTGTGTTTGGTTACATAAGTCACTTATTACTGTCAGAATGTAGGTTAGGGGACAGTAGCATTTTTCTGAACAGAATTTAGGACTGCGAAATAGCGGACATTAGCGGTTGGATAGATTAAACTTACTTAACAACACGCATTATGTTTCAAGGCAGGCAATGGAATTAAAGTAAATTATGGTACTTTTTGTTTTTTGTGCCTCTTGGCTGTTGAAGGTTGATTTCATTATTTGGTCTCGGTCTTTGTTAAGCGAATCAGTTCTTGAAGCAGATAGAGATAGTATAATCTGTGCTACTATTTCAATTCACACGTAAACTAGCCATGCTCACTTGTTTCACTATCTGCTTGCTCTCAATTTGCCAGTATTGCAATTAAAATACAACTCAACAGCAATAAAATCTACTTGAAATGATAAATAAAAATGTTAGCGTAGTTAGAGAGGACCTCTCAGTGGTTCAAAACTACGAATAATAAAGCAAAAACAGATATGTTAATTGGTAGCGGAATACTGAAGGTCTACTCAGTAGCTTTCGAAATTCTGTTGTCATAATAAAAAAATCCGTTTGGTGCTTATAAACCTTATTTGTATGGGCAACGTTACCATACATACCCTTTACGGCACGAGTTTAATTCGATCTTCGAAAGTGTGTAGAGTAATTTATTGTTCCAATTTACCTGTATTCGTTGACACTTGAAGGGTCTCTATCAAATTGGATTTAGTTGTCGTTGTGATGTTACTACATGCGATTACCATATTGCCTTTGCGCAGTAAGAACAATTGCATTTTGTTTGTGATACATGGTCGTGAGTTGCCGATGTACCCGACTGCATCAGTAGTTCGTGCTAGACGTGTCAGTTGCAATTTATCACTCCTTGAATACCACACACGTTTTTAACTTCTTTAACCTAAGCACACGTTTCTCCATCCATCACCAGTTTTTACGTCGTAGGAATTGAAGTGGAAGTGGTATCTTCTCTTCTATGGTATTTTCGTGACAAATTAAACTCTTTCTTAGTTAAACGATTCCAAAAGTTTTTGGTGCATTAACATGAGCAACATTTCGTTAGTAATTGGGTTCGAGCATTAGCTAACTAAATAATGATTGGTTACTTTACTTGCGCCCAAAATTTTTGATTAGCGCCCAATGGTAAAATAAGTCCATTTAAGTAGAAGAGATGGACTTCATTTGCATGCCCGCCGTTTGGGACAAAAATGTTTAAATCCGTAAGTGCTCAAACACACTGCGAGCCTAGCGCGGTGGCGGCGGCGGGCGCGATAATAATGAATGTATGAAATCGCCGCTTGTGGCCACATTGAAGTGTCTAGGCGGGGAGCCTAGCGCGGTGGTTACGAGCGACTTTGCGAGCCTAGGCGTTGCTAGGCAACAACCGATACAACGGGCTGGCGGCAGGTGTATCAAACCTTTTCGATCTTTTAGTAGCGCCATATAGTTACCAGAACATGCACTAAAATACTACCGTTGGATGTTTTTATACATATTTAAATTATTTATACCATACTTGAGTAGAAAAATGTAGAATGATTTATAATTTAGTTGTATTCAATCCTAAATAACCTGTAAAAAATAATAATATTAATTTCTTTAAACCAGTTTTATAGAGTTTACTAGATACCACCGGTTTGCAACACCTGAAGTCGCCGCAACAAAGACAAACGCTTGATCGGCAGTGTGGACACGTATCGCGCCCGCCGCAGCGCCCGCCACCGCGCCTGCCACCGCCGACGCGCTAGGCTTCCAGTGTGGACGCACCCTTCGTATTTCTTCATTGGTCTCAGTGTGTCTTTCTATATAGTATAGATGTTTATTTCTGTCTGACTATTAGTGTCTTATCCTTATCTCTTCAGTTGAGACGACATTTTTTTACCAATTCTAAAGATTATATTTCTGACGAATTCACTAAAGATAAGATAAAATGTGTGATGTTTTAAAAACAAACACCAACTCTTAATTAATAATAAATGATTCACGAGTTTTACGATTTGTGACAAATATTGGATTCCATAATGCCGCAGCTGAAGCTTGTGTTGTTAATGTGACTAAACTCACGTTTACCTCTAAGCATGTTATTGAATAATTCGAGCTATAGGCCACGTGCTGCAGTAGCATTTTGAATTATTGTGAAAGGTTACCATAAAGTTAAGTGCACAACTAGTTGACTACCCTGTCGCATACGGATTTAAAATTAAAATCTGGAATTTCTGTTTGCCTGTGCATTGGAATTGAATAGCGTCTAGCAAACCACCTTACAAAAGTAGTGTTAACTGTACTAAGCAAAAAAAAATGCAGATTAAACCTCAATTTATCATCTGCTTCAAGTCATCGACTTCTTTTATCATTCCTTTTGTGTGGCAGGTGGGCGCCATGACAAAATAAATAATTTCCGGTGAACGAGTTTAAAATACTTTAGCTGCGGCCCAAACTGCAGCAGCAGGTTGCACGAGATAAAAACCCGGCAATAACCAATTTTTTCTGACTTCTACTTTAATACCAGGCATACAGAGCCAGTCAAATCTGAAGTCAATTTTGTATTAGATATTTAAATCGTTTTGGAACGCAGTTAGTCATGGCATTGTATTCACCACGGTATCAGCGTCCTTGGGTGCCCAAATGATTTTTTGTGCGCTCAATTAACCCATGTTTTGTGAACCTGTACAAATCGTCGTGACGTTAAAATCGAGAGCACAGCACGAACAGCGAGTTTCACTCGCAAAGATTTTTTCTACGCAAATCCAATTTTATGCTACCACAGCTTTGACCGTGATCGCATATTAATTTTATGATCTACAAAATTAATATACCTACTCTATAATTAATGGACTCTGTAATTGCAAAGAAAGTATAACGGAAAGGCTAACTACCCTATGAAGTATTAACCAGGAGAAAGTGTTACTAAATCGATTAGAAGCATTTCATAAATTATTATTATGCACTTAACGACTTGTAACACGTTTATGCAATACCCGTGGTACTAACTGGCACGTGGAAGCTAGGCTCTGTCGTTCAAATCACGATAAGCCATTGCCGTACGTGATGGATTATTCACAGCCACCATATCAAATATGTCCAGTTATTTCATATTTATTACGTTTGTTAAAGGTTGTTGTCCGTTCAAACTCGACTAAAACATCCTGCATTAAAACGTGTTCGTAGAAACATGATTGCATAAAAAGCCCGTCCCTTATAGAGTAAGCAACGCTTCGATAACCACCCTTCTGATAACTGCAGATGCGGTTATAGGCGACGATGGCCAGGTATTAACGGTCCGCTGTTCATCCAGTTCTGCCATATCAATTTAATCTACCCATGCCATCGTTAACATTAAAACTTTATTCGTATCCATTACCTAGTCTGACGCATATATCGATTGGCTATCAGTTCAAACGCTATGCCGCCGACGCAAATGCTAGTCCTAAATGTCGGTACTTAAAAACGAATTACAGAACAATGAATGTTCCCATGTGTAGTTTCGAGCCAAATAAGTACAGATGAATAGTTGTGAAGCGATCAGGTCGCAGATTTGTTGGCTTTGTTGGGTCTGAACGGTTCGGTTTGCAGAGGCGTCTATCGTGAGAGGCGACCTTGTGCCGTCTGACATTGGACGCGTCGATTTCGAATCGAGTTTTGTTGCTCACAAACACCACTGCGCCCGCGCACCATCCAAAATCATTTTAAAGCTTGAGTAAAGCAGCTATCATGTGGCTTATCGATTTATCTCATGTTAACTGATACTGCTCTTTGACTTCAAAGAAAACGCAAGATACTATTTCATCATAAAAGTCACCGTCACCTTTTATAAGCCAAGGTGTTGTTATTTAACTTACCAAGTCTTGCAAAACGAAGGGTAAGTTCTCGCACCTTATTCGCTGTACGGCTGTGAGCTCCGTTTTGTATTTACTCAACGCGCGTAACGCGGTTGGTGTTGTTACAATAGCTTTCTATCTGCTATCTCAAGATCACCACCAATTTAGTCCCAGTAGCAGATGCCGGGTACGATTAGGGACTTGACTTGTTGATTAAATGTTGTAAAGCTAATAATCCGATTAAACGGCTTGTTGATCGCTTACTCGGCTCCTTTCTGGGTCACCAGAGCTGTTGTCGACGTTATCTTTTTAGATATATCTGATCCGCGCGCTGGAGTTGTGACTCCTGATATTAGTAGAAAGTATAGGCTCAAGTTTAGCACTTAGTATTTTATGGGGTATCGATAAAGTCACGTTACATGGCATCCATTTTCATGTTCCAGGCTAATGCCACCAACCGCATGCGAACTGCTGCGGTTGTTTGCCATCTACGGTGCATTCGTCTTGAACGAACGACGAACTAAGATTTTCTGTGATTATATGAAATTATTTGAATCTGATGGTGGCTTCATTCATACTAGTGTTTAAAAATAAAATATTATTGTATTTCCAATAGGTTCCGGTCTGCTGTAGTATGTAAATTATTAAAACCAGCATAAGTATTAAGCTACCCTGGGCTTGTTTTAAATAATTCATCTATTTGAAAGAAGAAACTATGGTACCCTAAGGATTTAAAATTATGTCACTCAATATGGCAACAGTCACGCGAGCTTACGCTTCAACATAAATAGAAAGTGTCAAATGCCTCGCATGCGTTCGTCGTGCTGAATAACTAACACTCCTGCTGTTAATTGTATACCTTGCTTATTTTATTTCTTCTTTCAAAGTTGCCTGGCAATACAGCATATTTGCAATTGCTGCGGTATTACTTGAAAGTCGTGGAAAGCGCATCATCCATATAAAGTCACCTTATTATAAGATTTCCAAGGAAATCAAGATTTTTGGCTGCCTGTAACGGAATTTGGGGTAAGGTCAGACGCTCGGTAACCGCGGTGATGTGAAATGTGATTGTCTGTACCTACTTTTCTGATATCAGTCTGCCTGCAATGCAGTTGTAATGGGACATAAAAACAAGACGAAGTCGAGACAAGTTTTTATATTATCCGGTCTCACATAAAGCAATTCAAGCGGTGTCATATAGGACGTGGAGCTGAATAAAATTATTTCCGTCGTGAAGGGTGATTCGATTGGACATTGGTGGCTTGGTGGACTGTTCACGTTTGATTGCCCGAGACGAGGATACCGCTCATGCAGAACCGACTTCTATTCCATACTCGATGTAAACTTTAGTTACAGTAATATAACCCAACAATTTTATGTGTACGTTCTAAAACTTTGATTTCAATGACAACGAAACCGCATACGGTAATTTCGTGATTTGACGCAATTTACGTTGCAATATTAGCAAGTGTACGTGGTATTTGATTTTGTGGTATTGACTCAGCTATGACGTTTTCCTAGTGTGTGCTATGTTTTACAGTGCAAAAATGTTTGTGTTCGCGCTGCTTGCAAACCAAAGTGACCAAAGAAACTTTCAAGCAAACAAGCGTGAATAGGTGTTGTTTTTAGCAGTTAGCTTTGAACAGGTATTTTTGCGACTGCCAGCATAAAAGCAAATACAGAACCTAACAAAGTGCGTTTTGTCCTAAACATACCTACGTGTGTCAAAACCTGATAACGATTTTTATTAACTTTTCTGAGAGATAAGTCCAGAATAATCTTTGTGATCCTATTGTTCAGCTGTCTGGCCCGATACACTTGTAATCACAGAACGTGGCCAACGATTGTTATACTCATGTACGGTTATTGTTTGCTTTGAGAGCATATCGGTCGATGTTTACATAAGCGAACCAACAGTACGGTTCATGGAACAAATTGACATTGTGACTTCTGCGAACCGCTGTCATGTAAACTGCACCTAACTATGCATACTGAGTCTGATACCACATTAAAATTCTATGCTAATCATCATTTCTTGTTTAGCTTGACGTTGAAAATTATGCTTGTTATTCCTGTCTTTAGCAGTTTTAGGTCGAGAATCTATTAATGGTTCATGGAAACTTTACTATAATACATAGGTAAACCTTACTCCATGTTAAAATTATGTATGTTGTGCTTGTTTTTTTACAAAAAATTGATTCATTTTCGTGCTGCAAATCCAACTTTGACCGGTACTTTTTTTATTTAACGATTGACGAAGATTCTCGATTGACCACTATATCACCTGATGGTAAGCGAAGATGTGGTCAACGAGTAAGCACGCTTCCAGACAAGCACTTACCGTCGCCATCTTCTCTTCAAACTCCTTGCAGATCACGGTTTTTTTTCCATCGCTTGAATATAGAATGTTTTCATCAGCGTGACAGTATCGCTCTTGTATAATATTGACTATTTAATCATTTTTGTATTGCTATTGAGTGTCAGTGTTGACTGTAACAAGAAGTTCAATATAACAATGATACACGGGTTTCGCAACTACGTACGACAGTATTGATATCACGTAATTCAGAAATCATATAACGCGCGCGAATGAGTTACATTTAGTTATTGCTATAAATTTCGATCCATTGCGTCACGACGACAATAATATATTTTGATGGTATTATTAAAATAATAACCGTAAATGTAACATTGTACCTACCGTTACATAAAATCAAGTATAATAGAATCGCGGTGATGTAAGCATTTCCCATATTTTGCAACTTTAATTGAAACTGTGCCATATTAATTATAAGCGTTTTATAAGCTTTTTTTTAAGATATTCTGCTTTGTTACATTAATTAAGTTCTTCGTATTTTGATAGAGAAACTGGGATCTACCCAGTTCCTCCAGGAAGTGGTACAGAAATTACTTAAAGTGTTGAACTTGTTTATTACCTGTTCGCGTTCTTACAATTTACTCATTACTTTAGATAATGTCAACAAGTGAAACTTCCATATGGAAATCGTTTGCTTGGAAAGTAAAGGATTAATAACTTGAAACTTTCTTGATGAAGTCGTAAACTGCTATGGAGAAGCTAGGAAGTTTACCCTCTTATTAACAGTTAACTGAGAAAGCTAAATGAGCTTGTATATCTAAAGATCCATAAAAAATGAGGTTCGACTTCTATCATAAACATTTATATGCCTCGTAAAATCTAATAGAAATGGCCACAATCTAATTGAATTACGGATCACAAGGTCGTTGTTCATCAAAGTCGTCCAAAAAAAGTAACATAGCAACAGTGACTTCAACTTCTGTGGAAGCATAAAGGTACGTAAGCAGGTCGCGTAGCGATGAGTTGAGCAGATATACACGATCTGATGTTCAAATTCCACTTGACAAGCCTTCTGTACTAAAACTTTGTGAAATTTCTTCAACAAACAGAACGATAATAATAAGCCCTATGGAGTTCCAGCGATTAATTGGAATTGACATTAACGCTTGTGACTCCCACGGCTCCACCCGCGTGCAAATTGTTGACTCAGCGATATGGCGACACCTACCTAAATTAACTTATATGAAAGGATGTAAGGACACAGATGTATCGCGTTGCGATGAGTTGCACAACATGGTCTGCAGTTAAAGTTCAATTTGTTGAACGTAGGGAATTCAAATATAACAATTGAACTAGAGTTCTTTCGATAATAGTGTTGCCAGGGTTTTAAAATCCGTGCTTCTCTAATGAAAAGGTTCTAAATGTTCGTTTTACTTCTATCAAGATTTTTTTTAAAGTAAAGCTTTGAATGCCTCAACTACGATACTAATCATCAGCCACATTTTCATTATTGCCAAAGTCTTAGATTTAGTGTATAAGAATGGTTAGAACATACTACCTATGACCTGTAAAAGCTTCCTAACAAAGCTTGTAAGACGTATGCTTGTCTTTCTTTCTTTTTCGATTCAATTGTAGACACCACTGGCCTTGTTCAGAACATCCTCGACATCTGTACTTAGATAGCTTGCTTTAAACCTCGATGGGAGCAGTAATGAATACGATGTTAACATGAAATAGTAATAGAAAACCTACCTAAGGTTTATGCTTCAAGTTATGTAGCTTAATTACTAGTCGGTAGGCCATTTACAAAGTGACCATTAACCCTGTTTTATTCCATTTGACTCTCACAGATGCTAGTGTGGAGAAATAGCCGATCCGTGTTTCAATTTATTTTCCTCTGACCACTATGGAAATACAACGAAATTGTGGCTCCTGTTTGTAGACCCCTGGGGTCTTTATTTTCAATTCCCAGGAGTTGTACACCATATGGCACTTGGAATTACAGAATTCCAATGAATAAATTACAGAATGCCTTCAAAGGCAATTTACATTGAATACTTACTTTGAGTTTTTGTCTGGCTTATGTATTTACCGAAGTGCAGTTTTGTTTTGAACCTTCAAGTTTGGGAAAGTTAACTAATCCTAGGCCATTTTGTTTTTAGGAGAAGTTTACCTCTTGCTGGTTTTGCATGCTTTTCATTTTGTTTACTTTGTAATGTAAATATTTGGCTAATTGTTATTCTTCTTTCCAGGTAAGCACGTTCAAATGTTGTTGAGAATCATTTGTAAGTACGTAATAAAATAATATTATGGTTTGCTTTATCACGTAAACAAAATAATTAACCTCTGTGCCAATAATTAACTTAAGCATTTGTTTATTTTTCTTTGAAACGATTAGCTGCACTTTGAGTTAAAAATAGTTTTATCTTTATAATTTTACGAGCGAGATATGTAATTCTAACGACCGGACTTAATATTCACGTCCTGCTTGTTCTTATGGCACTTTCACTTTAGTTTTAGGGCTCCGGTTGTCAACATGGTTTAGGTAAGGTTCCTTCCATGACTTCTCCTTTTTTACTAACCTTATGGTTATGTATGACCATAAGATATTGACATACGGTATTTTGAAGCTTACCACTTTACTTACTTAGCTGCGTAGGGTGTCCCAAAAACAATAAAACTAATAACGTTCTTCTTTTAGAGGGCTGTTTCAACGTTGAGGTACTAGATATCCCGCATTTGCATTCAATTTCTTGATCGTAGAATAGAATTTTACGACCAGCCCGATCCCACCTCACATAAAAGAAATAAAACACACCGATCATAGAGCTGCCCCCACAATGAACTCACAAGAGTACGATTGAACGTTCAGTCGCGTCAGAGACGAGTGTAATTCAATTACCGGCACCTCATAAATGGGTTAGTGGCCCGGCTTCCCCGCTACACAGCAGTAACAGACGTCATGTCATTATCACATTACCAGTTATGTTGTTTTCTCTTGCGACCTTCTCTGGAACTGTATCCTGATTAAACTGGAGAATATGAGTTATGGCGGTTGTCCGGGGAGAGATAACGCTGAAGCCTTTGTTCCACGTTACCGTCATTTGGGGCTGTTGGGTTGGCAATATTTCGTGGCATTCTGTCATTTAAGTTCGGCTATTGCTATCCCAATTACAAGACTGCTTCTTCAAATATTGTTACTTGGTGTGAACAAAAAGTATATTCAACTTTTGAAACACAATCATATCATATCTACACACGTGATATTGTTAATTTAATCACAGTCTAACCTTATTATTTCCTTGAGCCATTAATTTATTGGCCAGAACTCATAATGAGGCCAGTGCGTTTTGCTTTGACTTTACGCAAGCAGGATACACACACAGGTACACAACTCATTTATAATCTTTTCCAAGGTTTACACGGTCAGCACCGTGTGAAAATATTGCTATAAATAAATTTCTTATCGCAACGCTGCTAAATTTAAAATTGTAAACCATACAAGTTAATAAATAATATTTCTAATAACATGACAGTCTCAGTCATATGTAGGTGTTTTCACATCTATAGGTCTCAATCAAATATATGCAAATGGAGATCCTAAAAGAGCAATACCGAAAAATCATTTTAATTGTAATAAACTGTTCTGTGAAATGTTTTCGAATATTCTGTTTCAATTGCTGTCTTCGATTAGATCTTTGTCTGTAACCAATCAACGACCAAAATTTAGCTATCCGAGATGTCCACTTAGAAGCAGCCGTCAGAAACAAAATAACGGTATTTGGACTGAATATTAATTACGGACGTCAGAGCAACTTGGACTAAAGTAAAGTTGTTAGTCATAACAAAAATCTTACTGAAGTTGATAGTCGCCAACGTTCTTAGAATAAACTGCTAAAAGTATCGGATATTACTCAACATCAAACAAACAACAAAAATACGTAACGGAAGGGAGCAATGTCAACCAATTCGTTCGGCCATTCATCATATTAAGTGATATTTATTGTCAGCTCAAGGGTGTAAATCAACAGGGGAGCTGTTATGCTCCCCACAGCTATGATTTAATTTTATCCGAAACAAGTTTGAGTGTCTCCTATTACTAATAGAAAGTTTGTTAATCATGTTGGGCTGTTTAGGCTAAAAGCATTACTGCAATCGGATATTAGATTTTGTTTAATTACCAAGCTGTAAAACTTTACTGGAGTGAGCTACTGGCCCAACCATATACCCCTATCCTGTCATAACCGACAGTGGAAATTGTACTAGTACGTTGACTACTCTAATTTCTATTGCCACGACTGGAGTCCTTTTAGCGTGGCTCTAGAGATAAAATTGCATTAAAAAAAATGTAATGCCACAAATTTTGCGAAAGACTTCAATCATAGGGCGGACTCCACTATCCACTATTACATGTATAGATGGCATTTGAACGGTTTGCCGCATGTAGTTTGAAATAACAGCTCGCGTGGATCGACACATTTGGGAGGAGATATAGAACGCAGCGATTTGAATTCGATATAACGTGCGTTGGTCACCGATCTCGAACGAATAACTTTCTACTTTTTTTTCTCCTTAGAAATCGCGAGAAAGCATCTTGTTTGTGCATAATTAAGTAGCTGATTAAAAATATTCAATGAATATTTTGGTTTTGGGAATTTGGAATGTCGTCTTTTTAAGTTTTCGTAAAGGTTAAGGATATTGCTACTTTTTCGAGCAGGCCAGTTTAAAATGAAGATATTATTGTATAAGTAAGGCCATTTAATACAGGCAATGCTATTAATTCAGATCACGCGATCTCTCACTATGCGGGCTGTGCAAGCAGGTTTTATTGTTTTAGGTAGACTTGTTGAGGAAAAAACTGCGTGAAACGCTCTTATGGACGATGTTTACTTGGGGCGTCATTGAGATGATACTAGAATTCAAATTGACTTTGAGTTGCGAAATCTGTTAGCTGTACCTACCTAAATATGTTAACTGAAATATGAGTATAAGAATGAACTGATTAAAAAAATACGGCCTTTTTCGGATTCACAAATAAAATGACGCAATTTGAAATGCAATGTCAATGACAGATCTTGCTAGATTATCTTATTTTTATCCTGGGTTTTTCAATGATTTTAAAGTTATAACATTATCATATTTGTGCTCAGCGATTGTTTTAATGTTCGATGTCATCTGAGTGGAGACGCGTAAATCTCTTGATGTGTCCAGTCCAGATGACGAAAAATCGAATAAGTGATACTTACTCATTTTGAATTTCACCAACTGGACAGTGTATCCAGACTCTTGTGTCGAGTTGGTGAAAAACTCCGTGTCCAAAGCTAAGTATAGCCAAGGAAAATAAATATAGAAAAGCCAAAAGTTGCTGTAACACCCTCCCCTTTATTTATTGGTTGAACCGTTTACCTAACGTCACGTCACGCCCCAACTATTAATCGCCCAGAACATTCGTCAAAACAAGTTTTTGCTGTTGTCTTGTTATATTTTTATGTCCGTTTTTTTTTTATAATCACATAAAACGACGGATGACATCTGCGGACGTTACGGGACATAATTCCGGATGCAAAAAATTTAAATGTCTGTTTTGTCCAAGTTTTTATAGTTATTGAAGATAATTCGATACGTTTCAACAGATTTCAAAATATGATATTTATCAGACGCATCTCAGATTCTTTATCAGATTTCTATTTGTACAATAGTTAACAGACTTTTTTTATATCTCTAGTATCAAAAGTGTAATCGCCTTGAAATGTCACATGATATGGCTGTAATTTGATAAAGGAGAACTAAAAGTATCATGTATCGGATTTCAATTCAACTGGATATTTCAGCTTTATATTAAAACGGATTGTTATTTTATTCAGCCTTCTTTGTTCCAATTTTGGCGTAAGGTTTCGGTGTGTTTCCGTTGTCTTTTATTGTTGGCAAATTGTCGTTGTTCCAAATTCGAGGCTTGGTTGTTAAACTGTTTTCGTGGTGTTTAGATTTGTGATGATGGAATGGAGACAACAGAGGTTCTTATGTTCAGCAGAGCTATTGGCTAACTTGATAGGTAGTCACTGACCAGCGGTTGTCCACTGAACTTGGATGGCTTGATACCTGTAATGAAGCTAAGTTGAGGAGTGGAGTGCCTCAAGAGCGTTAGAAAAATTGATTTTAGGGAACATTTACATTTATCAGTTTCATTGCAAAGGCATACAGACACCGAAAAGCGCAATAGCCCTGCAGATTTTTCTAACACTGCACCATCTGTCCTCCCAATATCTCCCTCGCTGCATTAACCATGACAAATGTTTGCTTATAACAAACTTGACCTATGTAAGGTTTATAATAAGTTAACTTCCTTTTATTACTTACATTCAGTATGCAATTGAACCGGTAGCTAGAGTTCGATTTGCTGCATTAGTCGTCCCGGTAGTTGCTATATTCTTCTCGTTGGATTAAAAAGCAAGCATACTGCTCGCCATACCCCAGTTATACCTTCGGACATGTATTAAAATAATGTTGGTCTTGGTAATCAAATAAAACCTGTTTGGAATCCATTGTAACATCCAGCTGGGTCCCCGTCGATGACGTCACTTCATAGTGTGCGCGCGCGCCGTGGACCGTGACGCCGCTTCCGCCGCTGTTTCCGCCTTCCACCACAGAATTATGTGAACTGTTCAATCGGATTTAATTTCGTAATAGACTTTAAAGCGGGCTATGCCTTCAGTAACTAACCTCTAGCTAGGACAACCGTTCTGACTTATCGGATCCTAGTCCTACATTATGAAGAAGGTCAAGAATATTCAAGCTTTGTTTGTTTCATATCGCTGGCTAGTGCAAAAAACTCTTTATTATGTATTTGGAACACGAACGTGATCTGTGTCAAATATAGTTTTTAAGAAAGGAAGATTTCTATTGCATCGCGCTCGAAGCGAATCGTTGCATTGGCCGTTAGATTAATTAAAACATGAATCATAGCTCGGGGAAGTCAACAGAAAGTCGATACTGGTATTACTTTATAAAACAAGACATTATTGAACCACAAGAAACCAGAGCTAGTCTGGTTGGATGGCCGCGCCTCGCCTGATGTCGTTTCAAGTGACATATTGCCACATGATACCGCATTATCGGATTTCGTCGTGCACTTTAATTAGCGCGTAGAGAAATGCTCGTGATATCACTCCATCTAAGCCATATTTCTGGTCTAAATATGAATGCGGATAGCTGTGAAGCCTCGTTTTAAGTTTAACGGGCTTAAACCGTTCAATTGTACTCTCATGTGTGCATAATTATTTAAGGGAAGCTGCAGCAGGGAATATGATATTATCCACGCTTGATACTTTGCTGTTAAAATAGTCCGATTAAAAATGAGACATCTAGGTCGGGGCGAAAGAGCAGAATTATAAACGCAAATCAAGACAGAACAAATGCTAATAAGATTACGCAATACGTTCACCTATGTATATTCTTCCTTCCGTCTCAACCAGTTTGGTAATGTTAAACATACACGTTGATGACTCATTCAAAAGCCGGTACAGTATTGTGTAAAGTTTTACCATACAAGTTTACTGACCCCTTAAGCGATTAGCTGGACTGTATACAAAATCGATATGAAAGGCTTTAACGGGATTAAAATCAACTAGAATATAATCTAAAAATGTAGCATCAATTCTTAATCTTCTATACGGCCTAAATATAGTGAATTTCTTGAGATTAGGCGAGACAGGATCCATTAAATACACCATTCATCAAATCCTTTCAGCCGCGCACTGGGATGAAATTCTGCTTATCTTATTCTGCAGCTGAAAATTCTTTTTCACCAGAATATATGGAACTGTAAAATATAATTTTATTTCATTCTATTTCTTATGAATTCGTCAACGTTTTTAATTACTTTAAAAAAATGTAAGTTGCCATTTTGTTCATAAAACCTCTATTTTTCTTAATAAACGAAACAAAGCTGGTTTGGCAACGCAGTTAATGGAGCAATTTAAAACAAACGGATTTATTTTAACAAGAACCAAAACGGAAAGTTGTTTCACGTAGGACGTCGATTTTATGTAATCTTTTATTTTAGAGTTCACGGTTAATTATAAATATTAACGTTACATCATTCCATTATCTTTACTTATCAACACCAACAGTCCGATAAATTGACATTCTATGAGTCATGGATTAAACCCATCAAACAGTTAACTAAACGGCCGACGATAGAAAGTGTTGACTGACGATATCATAGAGTTTCATGTAACCTTTTACGAAACGTGTCGTGCATGTGAATTATTTATTGTGCAGCTCGATTTTAATCCGCTCTGCCGATAACGAAATGAATTACATAGGATTTTGAATTAAGAGGCGTGAGCCAGGGCTGAAGTGAAAGTGTCCCAGTCTCAGAACAATCGATTGTCGTTCTTTGAAGTGTCACTAAGATATATGATAGATATCTTAGACTTCCTAGAAGCTTATGTTGCAATATAAGTATGCACACTTTCAACACATCATACCTACAACACGTCGATCAGAGTCCAACTCAACACAATTTACATTCAGAATAAAAGAAAACAGATGTAATTACGTTGAATTTTACTGCATCTGATTAAAGTTGTGCTGTAGTAAATAAACGTACGGTTGTGGGAGGTGAAAGAATTATGGTAAAAAGTTTAAAGTCGACCCAGATTACCGACCATGGCGCCGGTCGTGGACGTTTCCTTGTTTATACGATAATGCTTTCCACAACACTCGTTATGTTTATAACCAGACGAATAAGAACTGTTAGATTGAATTGGAAACGACCCCCTCGACGAATGATGAATAATCATCTCTGTGACTGTGTCATTATATGAATTGTTTCTTTTATAACAAAAACAAGCCTGTTTAAAGATAATACGGCAAAGGAATTCATTGTAGGATACTTTGTAGCTTGAGACAACATGAGAAGTCATTATCTTCTTTTTACGTGCACATGGACGCGTCAGGTCGCGAGCTCATTAAAGTTTAACAGTCACTTCTCCGAGAGAGTTATTTTTAAGTTACAACCAAACACGGTGTTCCAAGTTTGTATACTTGACTTCACCTGAAACATCTAGCGCGTTGAAATAGTTAAAGCGATGCAACAACTTCTATTTCTGTTTCGGGAGCACCGACCTATTGTCGAATACACTTCATTCACAGCTGTGATGATTCACTACATTGTTCGCGCCCACACTTAAACTCTCTAGACTCCCGTCCATGTGTTATCAAAGTTCTTACTTAGACAGTGCCGATACTAGCCGACCCACTCGAATTTGCCGAAAGCGATATCGTTTATCTTTTGTATTGCAGGAGAAACCTTGCCTAAGCTTTTTTGCCCAATAGTTTTCTACTGCTTTTTTGTGAAATACAAATTGCTGTAAGTTGTAAAAAGGCTCCGTTATGCCACTTGAAGATACATCTAGTACAGGATCAGAATGGCACAAATAGTTGACGCTGACGGAAAAGGCAGTGGCCTGGGTGAGGGGCCGGTCTCATTAGTTCCGTTAAGGAGACTTAAGCGTGCCACTGCAACTGTACAGCTGACGCTAATGCACTAAATGTAGCAATTATACATTAAAATACCTGTTACATTGACTCATTGGCTGAGCAAATGAGGAATACCGTTAACTCTTGACGCACGATTTGTCACTAGGAAAGCAAATATATCAAAGTGTTGTTAAACAAAATAGGACATGCCATGTGCTCCCGATATCAATGCAAAGCTCTTAAATTAATACGAAAGCAATAAATAAGGTTATCAATCATGTTAAATGGCTTTATCTTCATTTGAATAGGTACTAAGACCGAAGTTGGACAGACAGCTGAGCCATTAGAGGCATCTCTTGTAGTAGGTACATTTAATGATTCATACATGTACAGTTGGGTGCGTATATTGACGCACTTACGAGACGTTCTTCGACTTCCAACATCAATTACACCAATTGGTGTTATCTCGATTGAGTGCATCTGTGGGCGCTTTTCGTTCGTGCAATAAACCAATGTTTCACACTACAAACAATACTGTACTGTGTACGATCAGTATCTAGACGTTAAGTAACACAAGCTTACGTTATTTCCTCAATTCCCGCTTTTCTTTGTTTTGGACTAAATATTTTACTGGTTGTTAAATTCTTGTGCATTCCAACTTGGCCAGGTTTAGGTCAATATCCGTAATATTACCATGTTGGCCTTGCACTGATTAGAATGCGTAAATGCGTTTTAGCTTTCAACTAGAAATATTTTATCGCAAGCCATTCAATCTTTGCTGTTATTGTTCCGTAAAGTGTATTTCAGTGGTATGACCAATGTTATTTATTCTGCGATGATTGACTAGGAAACGTTCTAGACTGATCGATGATCGGATGAAAGTGACAATATTTCCTCAATATTCACCACGTTTTTCTTTCCGTAATTTACTGGTACGTTTATGTTTTTTTTTTATAATAGAGAGATTACTAAGAACGGAAGTTGCGTTTCGTTAGTTTTCTATACTCTTTTCTAATATCTTTCTATTATTCTGTCAGTGTCTGTCACTCACAGCTATTGATCTTCTAAGCAGTTATGAAAAATATCCAATTCTTTATATCTGTTATCAAGATTTCAAATCAACTCGTCTATTGGAGCGATAAGATTCATACCAATTGCTTTTATCAGTATATTGTGGCAGTAAAGATATTTGCTTGTGCCAATATAGTTGGGAAGTTGTGAAATCTGTGGGGGTTTCTATTTAAAGTTAGTTACTGGAAAATCTATGAATATAAAGAAGAGCCTGCTGTTTAACTAAGCTTGACGTGGGTAGACATACATAATGGAACTTATGTCAAACATTTCATTATGAGACGAAACTTTGGCACGTTTACTCATCGTCTTCAAACAATAGAGTTGCTGGTGGTGTGAGTCTCATCGCAGAGAATAGCGGTTTTACAACATTTTCAGATATTATTATCTGGGACTTAAGTGAAAACGTTAATGTTGTTTTAATCTTTTGTTTACGCTATTTCATTTTTTTACTTTCTCTTTAGATTTTCAGATATTTATGCCTAAAAATGATTTACGAGTCGGTTTTATGCTAAATTCATTTTTGTTTGGTGTTGTTTGACTCGCATCTAAATTATTTGTATCATTTACCAGTAGGTAGGTACACTAAATTGTATTCCACAAAATATTGCATAGTTTCTGCACAATTTTTCGAACACGTTAAAAATGCGAACGCTTACTCCAATACTGACACATTTAGCACATACACATTCCATTCGTTGAATTTAAACTACGCAAAAATAATAAGAATTTATGCAATACAGATAATACGATGCATGAGGAATTATAATTAAATAAAGTTTCAAGTAATTAATTAAGCTTGTATAACACACGTGAATCACTGCCAATGCATTCAATGGTGTCTTATGTCCCGTTAAGTTAGCAGTAATATATGCAATTGTCTTTATGAATAAATGGATATGAATAATACAATGGATCAATTTGAATAATTTGTTGTTTTTTTTGATAAACGACTCTCAATTTACATGCTTTGATTACATTATTATAGTGTTATTTCTTCCATATTCGGACTCATCATAGTTATGTACTGACTGGCGTCCGTATGCATATCAGCCTACCCCAATCTATCAAAATTCTGTAGTAGATTTCCAACTTTATGAAAAAAGAAGAAGTTTCATGTTCGATTGAGATGTTGGATGAGGTCTGGTTGATGTGCTGGCTTCTGTACATAAAAAGATACCAGTAACAAATGCTACCCGTAAAGTTTTAAAACATGTTTGATAACAATTATTGAATAACTCACGGACTGTACCCTTTCATTTCATTAGCATACTGAGTTGCATCGAACACCAGTACGTAATCAATTGTGAACATCGTAATAATAAGTAAGCACAAATATACCACCTATATTTCGTGTAATTTTAGCTATAATTGATACGTTTCGTTTCGGACCATTGTGAAAGATAATCATTGTGGTGAAACGTTTTAGCAATTATACATTGTGTTTAATGGAATCTAGTTGCAAAATTTCTAACCATCTCTTGTTTTGATGTGGCCTGTCATGTGGATCGGTATGTGTTTATGTATGGCATTAGTGGTTATAATACGGGCGGCATAATGTGCCTAATGAATGACACACTAGGCCGGGTTGTGGCAGACACTCAGCCGTAACTTGGGCACGCCCTATTGGTTGGTTAGCGCACCTGGCTGCTATGCGTTATCTACTCATGATTATTCTTTGGCTCGTGTTACGTTTTACAATTTATATCTAGATAAATATAAATGACTAAGTACTTTTTGCAATGCTTTCGTAACCTTCATGCATTTCTCATTCCATATCTTGTCCATAATCAGAAAGGATTTCAACAATTTCGTTCCACATAATTATAAATTTCAGCAATTTACCGACTCGTGACTGCAATTAGAAAATTTCATTCAATATTTACTTGATTGAAACGCATCCGTTCCGCCGTACGAGATTAATTGGGATAAATACGTTTCGCACGTTGCAATTCATCAGCCATTCGGAATAGATGGTGGGTGCAACAATCATGCGCCCACGCTCGCTCTGAAACAATGAGTCTTGAATGAGCCGCTAAACACAGCCATGTATGGCACAACATCCTACGAGTCAATTCTACTAATTTATTGCTTGTATATAAACAGAAACTATGTTCTTTTGTTCAACATTACATTGCGAAATGGAAAGTTTGAAATTGCAATTTTAGTCGAGTCAACATTGTATTGTTCAGCCGCAAATGTTTTTGAAAAAGTGACTTTCCAGAGAGCGATGATATTTGTATTTTTAGATATTACTTTCTGATAAACTATGTCCCATTTTTTGTTTTTAGCAATAGGTTCTTTATAAAACTTAAATAGTTCTCTCAAAAAGTACTCATCAAGGAATTATAAACAAAAGCACCGTTATAGGACCTTTCTTCCTTCGAGCACAGGTGCGACAATTCCATTGTTCCTTGAATTTATGGGACAGCTGCACAACCCGACCTTTAAATGTCAATAACGTTGACATGTCTGGAGTGAAGATTATCAAGTTTATGAGCCTAATTAGATTGCACATAGTCTGTGGAGGCCATATGTGGACGTGCACGTGCCTCGATATTTTGCGTACGTGAGGGGTCGAGTGTTCAATAAGAGACGATTAGTTTAGAAATAACATCGGGGCTATTAGGAATATTTAAGTGCTGGTACGGATGGCAGTAATATTTCGAAATAGAGAGGACCACCTGCCGCATAAATTCACAAAGCAATAGGGCATCCAATGGATATAAATTCTTTATCCATATGATATGCCTTTGGAGATGATGCCGTGAAGATACGTTTCAATTCTGTCATACAGCGAGGATGGAACTATATTTTCGATAAAAGTTTCACTAAAGCGAGGTGGCTAGAACTATTGTAGTTGAAACCGCTAGAGATCCTGATGTTTGTAAAATTCGGAAGAGAGGGCAATGCACTATAAATTCATAAAAGACTGTATCCTATAGAATAATTCAAAGAATATGAATCAGATTCTACTGCAGAGAGTCATAATGATTGACGTCAATTCGGTCGTTTGTTTTGCTTGAAGCTTCAGCTTCTCTGAGAAAACAATTCTTCCTTGAAGTTTGCTTTATTGAAATAAAGCAAAGTTCAATAGGTACACCATGCACTGATCCCTACGTAGAAACAACAAGGACTATTAGCGCATAGTATTGTAAGATAGTTCACAAAGGGTTGTTTGATAATTCATCCAACGATTGAACGCGATGTTTACGTCATTATGTGAACTAAATGGTTTTATTTTGCAAACGAAATGATTGTATGTGCCAATCGCATTGTTCGATATATTATTGTCATTGGGATTATTGGTAAAAACATAGCCAGCGTTTGTCTTGTCAATATGACTGCGGTTTCTTATCTCTGTTTTGAATGTCGCTATTGTGTACTCAGTATCAACAGGCTTAGTTTAATTGAAGTCGAGAAAAACGAGACTTGCAGAACGATTTCGATATTGGAATATTGAGTTGTCAGCTATGGGAATTGACTCTCTTTCATATAAAACTGCATTCTACTTTATTTGCTGTTGCTTTGCAATTAAGTGTAGTTAGAGCGGTTTTTCGATCGATACAATTATTGCCGCGCAATGATTTGATTAGATCCGTGAAGGAAATACGTTAAAATTGGTCCCTTAACATGCAATTGTGTTTTTTTTTTCAATGGCCGCATGCACCGGTTTGGTTTCACGCATTGTGGGCGATTGGGCGGTGCTCAACCACGCTTGGCTGTTCACTGGCATGCGGGCCTTTTCCGTATGCGTGCACTAGTTTCCAACTAAAATACATACATGTATAATTGAATGCTCTGAGTTCGCATCAGCGAATTGTTATAAGCTTTTAGCGTATTTTAGGTTTCCATATTTGACAAGACAGCCTTTTGTTACGACTGGGTGTGATTTGACAATGCGAAATCTAAAAATAGAATAAAATAGTTTGGAATCATGTCATCAAGTAAAAGTAAGATCTTATCAAAGAGAAATCAAAGTTCCTATGTTCATTCAATTTCAATCCCAGACAATTTACGTAATGAAATCCTATTGTTAGTCATTTTAATTAACGCCTATCAACAAGCGTATATAATGCTTAAATATCCACTTTTGAAATAATGAAGCAATTACTTATTTTTTTTAAATCTTGTAAGTACACTTTTTCTGTTGCTTCGCAAATTCGAGGAATTTACTATCGCGTATTGTATGGACAGTTACAAAACTGTCTTTAATTAAAAATTGCTGCAAAAAAAGATTCCTCATTCAAAGCTGTAAAGGTGTAGTGCCTAAAATGCAAAACATAAACTTGAAGAATGTTTGCTAGCGCTATTATGGAAAAAACCCACTGTCTTAAATTTATTTATTCTCAAGGATTAGCGTTTAATGTTTTTTTTTATTTCTTAATTCGTTTACTAGATCGACCCATTTCCTCTTACACAACGCTTCCTCATTAACGTTGAAACAATTAAGATACATCTCACTCTGTATTCATTCCTCTATTAACACCGTTACTCCGTCATGAAGAAAATCTGTTTCAAATTACCATAGAATAAAAATAATAGGCAGGCCGTGATCTTCTTATATATTTTGTTACTCTCGTATCCGAAGATATTTTTTGTTCGGCCCATCGTAGCTGTCGCAACAAAAAGTTGATGAGGATCATGTACGAGTAGCTATCGATAGTGAAATCGATTGCAACGGATCTCGAGGTCTCATAATATCGAAAATTAACCCTAAAATGGAGCGCGCAAGGCAGAGAGTGAAAGCACGCAACGCTTGATTGGATCACGTTGCTCCTCGCTTGTTTTGTTTTATTTATTGGCAAGTGTCAACAGTTTGCCAACGTCTAATTTAGACACGGTTGCTATCGTAAATTTTTCTTGCGTATTTACAAAGTTACGATCTTTTGCTGGTTAAGAGACTAAGTAAGTCAGGATACAAATAGCGATGAATAATTTGGCAACTGATTGAAATTTTTGAAGCATTTTCCTTTTACTATAGGTTGATGTCTGGCTGTGAACACAGAGTTCAGGGTTTTTCATTGCACAATAAAACCATCATACTATTTATTACTAGAGTCGTAAAATAATACAAAGTAATTAATAACACA
Organism: Agrotis ipsilon; assembly: GCA_028554685.1. Classification (NCBI taxonomy): domain Eukaryota; kingdom Metazoa; phylum Arthropoda; class Insecta; order Lepidoptera; family Noctuidae; genus Agrotis; species Agrotis ipsilon. The sequence continues at coordinate 12,996,477 of CM052965.1, forward strand.
GTAATGGCTGTAATCTACTGTTGTTGCTAAAGGTATACCTACAATCTACTGGTTTTTCACAACAATTCATTATTTTGTTTGTTCACCTCGGAATTTTTTGTTCACTAATCAACTTATTTTTTTCTGAAACCTGGAATCTATTCTGCTTAGTTCTTTTTCTTATGACTTGAAACAGTTGTTCTTTATAGCCTAGTTTAATTGCCTGTTTAAAGTTGTTGCTTCACCATGTTCAAATGTGGTTGTCACAATTCCTGAACGTAAGGGAAATCTGTAGATATATGCATTCACTTTAAATGCGATTACACTTAAAACTGAGTCGATAACAATATTTAAAGACTGGTCATTTTTAGTAGGTGTTTTAATTAACTATTTAAATTATTCATCCACGATCTAGAATAATACTGATTCGACTAGATTCCGGTAACTGTGAACAATACCGTAATAGTAGTCTAGGTTCTGGTGACTCTATAATGCCGAACAAAATGTGTTCGGTTTATTGATGAATAATAATTTAAATTTTAATACGGAAGGAAGGCTAGGTGTAGCCCTATGTATTAAATCATTTCATTTCCTTACTTATATATTAGTAATAAAAATATTTTTTACCTTTACCAGTTTGCCCTCTAGACGTAGCGTGTTAAGTTACTTCAAAAATAATGTTTTTACTCGGGTACTCCATTACTTTTTTGTATCTCTGTTCGTAGGTATGCTCGGTTATCATACATTTGTCCTATTTTTTGTACTTGCCATTTGATGACTTACGCTTATTATTAATCGCGTGTTCTAACATAATTTTTATACAGACGACACGCAAAATCTGGCACTGCAAATTATATGCTCGTATATCTAATATTTTTTCATAAAATGACTCAGCAACTTAGCCTTGTTACTCCCATTCGGGTGCCTTGATCTTTCTAAATTTTGTATTGATATAAATATACCACGTAAAATCCAATTCGCAAAGTCAAAGCCAACTTGGTTTACTAAAACCTTTTTGTATTATTATTCCGAAGGACTTTTGTGGCTTCGTTTTTAGAAACAACTGTTACAATGCTAACAATAGAGTTTGTTGTTTTAAGATGTATTTATATCTAAAAACTTGTCCCTTGACCTAGAAGAAAAGTTCGAGCTATTGAAAATGGGGAAATTATCACCTTCCTCCTGCCCGTATCTCAAATTATTGGGGTCAACGCCTTCCGTCCTGAAAATTATGGTGAAGAAAAATCTTACTGAATATTTTCACGATTAAAATAAAATTCATTAAAAAAATGCAATGTGAGTAAATTCGTGCGTTCATAAAATTTCGTTTCGTCACTGAACGTGAACACAGAATTCAGGCGTAGCGCTGCAATTTGCATTCGTATGTAAGTACGCGTGCACAAATGCGGTTTACATTTACCTCTCGAAATAGGACAATGAATACGATAGTGTGCACGATTTCATTTTTTGCGAAGAGCGAATTTTAATAATTTACCGGTTGAACGGCGAGACGGGCCCGTGATGTGTCTGTTTCTTTCTGACATGACATCAATCAAAGTAATGCTATTACGAAAGTATCTACATCATTTTGTAAATACATTAAGTCACAGTTCACATGTTGCCCCTCCTATTTGCACTGTCACTTGCAATAATGCTTGCCAATTTCTACTGTATTGTATGTTTCGCAAACTATCTGTTGGTTCTGCTTCAACGTTGCAATGTTTTCCCAGGTGCAAAATGCTTGTCACACTCCGCCTTCGGGCAAACTTTTTATTATTTCATGTATAAAAAGTTTGTTTTGTATTGTCATGCAAATAGTGTCTCCTTTCTGTTGTTACTCGCAGCGTTATTATAGCTTCCCTAAAAGGCTTTCTATATTATAATAGTTGGCAACAACATGAATAGATTTCTTTTAATGCGACCTAAATACTATCATTGTTTTAGAACCGTTCCATTGCTCTGAATATGGAGCGCTTGTTTAATGTTGTAGGTTATAGGGACGTTTTGAGGTCAAAAGTCTTGTCATCTCTCGTCTTGTGTAAAATTGACCTTCAAAAAGTGCTGATTTCATCAGTCTATTTTAAATAATCGACGGTTGATTTGATTTATTATATCTTATTTTTTCATCGCTTATTGCTTTCTCCGTAAACGTGTTGCGTTAGACGTAGTGTAAACTTACGTTATGATTATGAATTCCAAAGAAAACACGTCGAATGTGTTATGGAATGTCCTTTATTCATAAATTATGACGCTTTTCCTTGTTTATTATTACCGCTAATACCAATATCATCTATATGACGTATGACGTAGGTACGTTTGAGTGGTTGACATTCAACAATTCCAGCAAACGCTTAAAATTTAATGACGTTATGTACAAACAGCTTTTTAAAATTTGTAGTAAACATAAATTGCATAATATATCTACCCAATGCAGTTTATGCTGTGTTGCTGAAAGCGTATGCTTGCACAAATATACCTACTTCACAAAAATTAATTCACTAAGTTTAACTTAATTTTAAGACCATTTTTATAGCTGCTATAAGGACAATGGGCAAAAATGTATGGAACTTGGTCCAAGATCCTCCACTGATGACTCCTATGGGAAATGAAAGCATATGGTTGTGACATCATTCTGGCAAGAGATTATCAAAATCCGTCCGGGGGTTCCTTTTTTATTTTGTTAAGTGACTACCTAACCTTACCTTGCCTATCCTGACCTAACCTAACCTAACTTTTTATATTCAGCTGTAAATGATGTCCGACGCATGCTGAACCATCTCTGAAGGCGGTTGGCTTGTGTGTGACGTACACCCACTAAAAATACCAATAAGACCTTAAATAGCTAACCTAACCTAACTTTTTTTGTTCAACTGTAAATGATGCCCGACGCATACTGAACCATCTGTGAAGGCGGTTGGCTTATGTGTGACTTACACTAGATAGCTAACCTAACCTAACTTTTTTTTTCAGCTGTAAATGATGTCCAACGCATGCTGAACCATCTGTGAAGGCGGTTGGCTTGTGTTTGACTTACACCCACTAAAAATACCAACGGGACTTTAAATAGCTAACCTAACCTAACTTTTTTTATTCAGCTGTAAATGATGTCCGACACATACTGAACCATCTGGGTACGCGGTTGGCTTATGTGTGACTTACATCCACTAAAAATATTAACGAAACCTTAAATAGCTAACCTAACTTTTTTTTTGTTCAGCTATAAATGATGCCCAATGCATACTGAACCATCTGGGAAGGCGTATGGCTTATGTGTGACTTACACTCCCTAAAAATATCAACGGGACCTTTAAAAGCTAACCTAACCTAACTTTTTTTGTTTAACTGTAGATGATGCCCAACGCATACTGAACCATCTGGGAAGGCGGTTGGCTTATTTTGACTTACCTCCACCAAAAATACCAATGAAACCTTAAATACCTAACCTAACCTAACTTTTTTGTTCAGCTGTAAATGATGTCTGACACATACTGAACCATCTGGGAAGGCGGTTGGCTTATGTGTGACTTACACCCGCTAAAAATATCAACGGGACCTTAAATAGCTAACCTAACCTAACTTTTTTTATTCAGCTGTAAGTGATGTCCGACACAATGCACCATCTGGGAAGGCGGTTGGCTTATGTGTGACTTTAACCCACTAACAATATCAACAGGACCTTAACATAACTTATGTGTTGGGCATCATTAAAAATAAGCCAACCGCCTTCCCAGATGGTTCAGTATGTGTTGGGCATCATGGAAAATAAGCCAACCGCCTTCCCAGATGGTTCAGTATGCGTTGGGCATCATTTACAGCTGAACAAGAAAAGTTAGGTTAGGTTAGCTATTTAAGGTTTCGTTGGTATTTTTGGTGCAGATAAGTCGAAATAAGCCAACCGCCTTCCCAGATGGTTCAGTATGCGTTGGGCATCATTTACAGCTGAACAAGAAAAGTTAGGTTAGGTTAGCTATTTAAGGTTTCGTTGGTATTTATGGTGCAGATAAGTCGAAATAAGCCAACCGCCTTCCCAGATGGTTCAGTATGCGTTGGGCATCATTTACAGCTGAACAAGAAAAGTTAGGTTAGGTTAGCTATTTAAGGTTTCGTTGGTATTTTTGGTGCAGATAAGTCGAAATAAGCCAACCGCCTTCCCAGATGGTTCAGTATGCGTTGGGCATCATTTACAGCTGAACAAGAAAAGTTAGGTTAGGTTAGCTATTTAAGGTTTCGTTGGTATTTATGGTGCAGATAAGTCGAAATAAGCCAACCGCCTTCCCAGATGGTTCAGTATGCGTTGGGCATCATTTACAGCTGAACAAGAAAAGTTAGGTTAGGTTAGCTATTTAAGGTTTCGTTGGTATTTTTGGTGCAGATAAGTCGAAATAAGCCAACCGCCATCCCAGATGGTTCAGTATGCATTGGGCATCATTTATAACTGAACTAAAAAAGTTAGGCTAAGTTAGCTATTTAAGGTTTCGTTGGTATTTTTGGTGCAGATAAGTCGAAATAAGCCAACCGCTATCCCAGATGGTTCAGTATGCATTGGGCATCATTTATAACTGAACTAAAAAATTAGGTTAGGTTAGCTATTTAAGGTTTCATTGGTATTTTTGGTGGAGGTATCTCGAAATAAGCCATTCTCCTTCCCAGATGGTTCAGTATGTGTCGGAAATCATTTACAGCTGAATAAAAAAAATTAGGTTAGGTTAGCTATTTATGGTTTCGTTTGGTATTTTTGGTGCAGATAAGTCGAAATAAGCCAACCGCCTTCCCAGATGGTTCAGTATGTGTCAGACATCATGTACAGCTGAATAAAAAAAGTAAGGTTCGGTTAGCTATTTAAGGTCTCGTTGGTATTTTTGGTAGATGTAAGTCACACATAAGCCAACCGGCTTGCCAGATGGTTCAGTATGCATGGGGCATCATTTACAGCTGAAAAAAAAAAGTTAGTTTAGGTTAGCTATTTAAGGTCTCGTTGGTATTTTTGGTAGATGTAAGTCACACATAAGCCAACCGCCTTCCCAGATGGTTCAGTATGCGTCGGGCATAATTTATAGCTGAACAAAAAAAGTTAGGTTTGGTTAGGTTAGGTAGTCACATAAACGCCTATAAAAAAAGAACCCCAGGACAGATTTTGATAATCTTTTGCCAGAATGATATTACAACTATGTTCTTTCATTTCCCATAGGTGGCATCAGTGGAGGATCTTGGACCACTTTTGCCCATTGTCATTTAAAACTGAATATTTCTCAGTCCGTCGTAAATTGTCGACAAAACACGTAATAGTAGTTATGTGTTTGACAATTACGTGAAGAAGTCTGTAGATTGTGTAAAAACGTGGGACCAAGAATGTTCCTAATATCTTGTTTGTATGACAAATGTTCTAGATAGACTAGATGTGGTTTTATACACATTATGTGCATAGGGAATGGCTGATGTGGTTTCGAAGTCGTGAGCATTTGTAATCGATGTGAAGTGATACCTGAGGCACGTATTAAATACAAAAGGTTTGTACATGCCGAGCAAATATATGCAATTACTCATACAGCATACTATAGCCCACCAATGCGATCGCGGTTTTATAGAAAAGAATCAACTTGAGATTAAATCACACCAAAACCTTAAAAAAGGCTAGAAAAAACTAATCTCGGTCAAAAACCTAACAAATCCCTCGAGCATAAAACCTTTTAAGACCTACCTACCTAAAAGAAAAGATAACCGAAAATTCGCAGAACGGTTGCCATTTGTTCATTATGTAAACCCAAGTTTTCAGATCTTATCTGTTTACAAGTAGAAACTGCTTTTCTTCCAACTGATAATAATCTTTAATGCACATTTATTACAATACTTACAGAAGCCAGGAAGAGATGATATGACCTTATTCTTAAGCAAAGACCACACACCGCGACAGAATGAAACATACTCATCCGAGATCAAATGTTTCAGTACTAAATAATCCAAGACTGACGCGTGTTCAACTGTTTACCTCCGCTCAATATCATACAGAAATAAACGATGCACTGTCTTCAAAACAAACGGGGCGTGCGTTAATAAAATTAGAACTTAAAATTCCACAACGACCCGTAGGGCTCAAACACACTGCGAGCCTAGCGCGGTGGCGGCGGCGGGCGCGATAATAATGAATGTATGAAATCGCCGCTTGTGGCCACATTGAAGTGACTAGGCGGGGAGCCTAGCGCGGTGGTTACAAGCGATTTTGCGAGCCTAGGCGTTGCTAGGCAACAACCGACATAACGGGCGGGTGGCAGGTGTAAACGCTTGATCGGCAGTGTGGACACGTATCGCGCCGGCCGCAGCGCCCGCCACCGCGCCTGCCACCGCCGACGCGCTAGGCTTCCAGTGTGGACAAACACGTAGATTGCCCAAATGTACCGTTTCTGTTAATCTTTCTAATTAAGCACCTCAAAATTTCTTTCGCCCCGTGGGCATAGCAAACGTACAATGAATGTGAATACCACAAGCTATGTGTAATGTCTTTTTCATACACGATTACACAGCCATATAAGATAACTTTTATAAGTGTAGGTAATTATCTTGTTTAAATCTCAGATTTCACAAGCTTTCTATCACTTGTGGTAAGTTTAGGTTTTATTGAAAACCTTTATGGTCGATTGATTAGTAAATTATTAGCCGTGGTTTTCACTTGAACGATGTAAAGTGAAAATTAGGGCACGTTGAGAGTTTTTGCGGCAATGATAGAAAGGTAATCATAGATGATGTAGACATATTGGATTCGATATTTTGATCATGTTTATTTGATCGATTCGTTTCTCATTTACATCATAGTTGCAGAATTTGCAGAATAGGCGCAATTCTATTGCTACAGTCGTGATGAGGCATCCAAACAAATGTAATTTCGCACGAATATCACTTTTGTTTTTGTGCCTCTCATTATTGAAGGTCGGCACTTTGGCAGTCATTCTCCACAAATTCTATTACACAATTACCTAATCCAAGTTCTCATCAATAAAAAAATTGTACGGTTTAATACGAATACAATTAAAACCACCTCGAAACCGTTCTCAATGATTTTCTATGACATAAAAACGCAGGAAATGCCTCACTCATTAAACGATTACCTAATGAACCGACCGGATCTCGTATAATAATTTTCCGCCTCATTGTTCAAAATGCCATCCTTGTCCCTATTCACATAAACACAAATCTGTACTCGTAATATTAACATTAATTCTATTCTATGAAGATTACTCGACACGTTTGCCCGAGTATCTACACAGATGTAATAAGTGGTTATAGAAATGATAATAAAAAATAAGTACCCAAGAATGTGGCTAAGTCTAACGGTAAGATAATGCTGGTCGTTATTCATCGCAGCGCATGTAGAGCGGCCATCGAAACGAATTCGTCTCGTAAAACGTATGGACGTGGTGTATCACGTACAATGATTGGACATAAGTGATAATGGAACACCTGATTGTTTCGCAATTACTCGCCGTCACGAACATAGAGAAGAAGTAACAGAAACGGAAATCAGACTTAGATAACTTAGTCTAAAATTGAGTATGAAAATACTAATATAAGTAAAATAAATATAAAATATTTCATTGCTAAGTGTGGTAAAGCTAAAAATTGACATTGATATTATAGAAACCTAAAAAATAATCAGTGACTCTGACCATCTAGAAAAAAATTGTTCTAACTTTATCACAATAACATCTATGTTAGATGACGAATCTTGGAATTTTTTATCCGAATAATGTCAGTCATGCCACAATCGTTGACCACAGTCTGACTGCGTACTTCAAGGGCGGTTGTCCTTGTACAGCATCCAGATTGCAAAATTTACTCATTATCTTGTAATTTAACTACAGCAACATTGTTTGAACCAATGACAATACAATTTAAGAATATCTTGTCACTTGTTATATCGATTGTGGTAAAAGTTAAAACTATTAGTAAAGTCTGATATTTAACACTGAAATTCTGTAAGTTTGACACCCGGTAACTCTTCCTCAGATCTTAGGATATTGTCATACCCCAAATACTAAATTGAATTTTAGAGTTCAGATGGCAGTCGGCCGTGTAAAACCGATTTCATGTCCACAGTAAATCAGTTTCAGACCAACAGTCTTTTTTATGCAATTACCTACGTATTTGGGGCTTTAGATAGTCTGAAAGCCTACATAACCATAATAATAATGGAGGAGTCTAGACAGGTGATTCTTTTCTTCTTACCACTGTATTCTCATTATTCTCAACAAGGTAGGTACTAAAAACTTTTAACATTGTCCTCGCTATCAGATCTACTCTACGTGATTTATCAATCTTTGTTTAAGTACTTCAATTTCACAATGACGCATTCACACATTTGTTTCAAGAAGATGTTTTTGAGATTTAGAGACACAGAAATTATTTTATGTATTGAAGTGATGGTGAAATCTTCCGCTGCATAAATCGCAAAACCGTCGTGATTGTATAAACATTTAGACATCCGACTCTGTGTAATCTAAATACTCATCATTACCAGCATTTATGAAAGTGTCATTATGTTATGTACCTGTGCACGCGTCCATAATTTGCATATTATTACGTCTCGCGGGTGAAAATAAACAATCGACAGATCCGGCACTAACATCTAATCACGGCAGCTTAATGTCATAACACATTAGTGAATTGCTATTATAATATCACGCAGCTGGTGTGGAGACACGGCCTTGTTTGACGCAATTGTAAAGAAAGTGAAACCAAGAAACCGCCAAAACGTAGTGTCATTGAATGAAAAGTCCGTCGATTGTTGGGGCCGTTTGTCAACAGTATAGGCCGGCCATTACCGCCACCACGCGCTTTCTCGACATCGTTCCGTACCGCCATTGTAGATAACATAACTAGTTTTCGTTAATCGACTTAGAATTATACAAAACCGTAAACCTATACGTCTAGCGGAAACTATTTTGAACATCCAATCCTGCTTACTTTCCTTTTCTAGAGTACAACAAGCAACGCAATTCAATGTGAATAATAAGAGAACGGGCTGCTATTTTCCAAATTTGGTGTCAGACACAAGGGAACTGTTAATACATAGTTAGCAGACTACCTATATTAAGACTAAGTTATTGTCCCAACCCAAATTACATCGTTGTAATAATTTATTCACCTTTCAACTTTAGTCTGTATATACCCCTTTAGTTAGCTTAGTTACTTATTAGTTTCACACAATCCCTAAGCTGACTCAAAGATTGATAACTTAATATGTGACTCATCTATCTTCCCAGCTGTTCCATTTTATTTTCATATGGAGACGTTTGCGTCATTCATTTATTGAAATAACTAACCTCAAGTACTATAATAAGCTTACGGTACTGAATCTGACTAGTTGACTACAGTCCAATATATCAGTTAATGTATCCGTTTCTGTATGTAACCAGAATGATGATGGCCCTTTAACAACTGACACAAAACAAGGAAAGCAGTGGTTCGGACAGGCTGTCAATTATAATAACGATTTAATGTGGAACTCCGTGGGTTCGTATTGTTTACAATAACAATAGCATACGTGTCATACATACGAACTCGATTCAATAACGCTATTTTGTGATATTTGCAAAAAAATAACTGCCAGCGTGTCCACCGAATGTACAGATGTACATTTATCTAAAGGGATACAATATATTTTCGGTCCACGATAACAATGGTATTTCGCAAACTCACAATGTGATGTTGAAATTCAACAGTGCTGCACTATCAGCACTTTGAAAACGACATCGACATTCTCTCGGTTAAGTAGCATATGGTTTCTTATCAAACTGATATAGGTTTAGTAAGTTATTGACAGAACTATGTCAAAATCGTTGGTTTTAACATTGACTTAAATGGAATAGGTGATGCCTTTGATTATGGTACGTAAGTAATAATTGCTATCGAGTTTCGCTGGCACTGCAACTACTCGTAAGTCGTAACACTAATGAATAACGAGTTATGTTACAAATTGTTTAAACTGGATTCGTTTGCACTAAACAAGTCAGTACAACGGTTTAGTACTCCTAATTAAGTTTTCGCGAAAATTATACCTACGTCATGAACATAATAATTATTGAAACGGCTATTTATTAAATCAAAAACTAGTTTATTGTCGAAAAGAACAGTTATTTTGCTGATAGCCTAATCGTGGCATTAATGATTTCAAAGTTTCCAATTTAAGATTGAAATGTCAATTGCAGGCATTTACTGTTAGCGTAGAGTCGTAGACTGTAAAACATCTTAGAGCATCTAAGTAGGTACTAAGTTTACAAAACATCTGATTACTAAACTAGGTCTTGACAAAAACTGATTGCGTTTATTAATATTCACCATATTAGGCACCCCAATTTTATTTGTGCCATGGAAAATTTTAGAGACCCATCCACGCTAAGACTTGAATCACCAAATGGGTTCTTATTTTTACTTCACTATAGCTGATTATTGTGGCGAATCCCAAAAACATTAATACAGTCGGCCATTACTAAAATCGACAGACATGAGGTGATATTTTGATACACCAAAAAAGAACACGATGAACTGGTTGCAAACGCCCGATTTATTTATTGAATCCGGTTCGAGACGAGACACTATAGAACCTACCTTAATAACATTTGGTTGGAAGTAAGACCAATTGAAAAAGATTTTGCAATTGAGTTTTTATAATGCAACAACACACAATGGTCGCCAAGGAAGAGTCGTGAATTGTGGACGCTGTGTCCGGGCCGCACTCGACCATAACGCAATTTTACGCTGGGGCGCACGGCGACATTACTTGTGTTCCTTTAAAAAAAAAATCCCTGCCATTAATGACTATGTGATTTACTAAATTGCTGCAGTATTGTGTGCGATTCTCGTTTTACTTGGGTAGGTGATTGTAAAATACGGTCCTCAGTGTGCTTCAGTGTTGTCATATCAACTTGTCTTTAATTTTGCAAAACCTGTCACCTGGCAAGCGAATATTATCGTCACCATCCTGCCTTATATTCCATATTTACCTTAGTGCAATTTAAAAAAACTATGATGTGGTTTTTTCCAGACGGGCGGTGCAGACAGCGCCAGCGGCGGGTCTGGTGGCTCGGGCATGGAGTGTCTGCAGCTACGCTCGCCACCCGGACCATTTCACTACCTCATCTCGGAGCAGGCTAAGTCCCTCGTCGCTCTACAGGTTAGTCATGTAACAATCTGATTTATTGGTTGATATTTGGTCCAAAACACATTAGGTAACAACTATATTCCAATTAGATTGACTGCTGATTAAAGTTTTCCGAGTGAAAATGAAAAGTCCCAATGAATCGGTAAAGTTGAACCACTGTTAATTGGTTTTCTAGTTATTATTTATGAATATTTCCTATTATATAGGAACTCCAGAATGAAGTCGGTGCATTGCTTGAGTTTCGCGACCTCGTCATCGAGACATTCCCAAACCTGCGCTCCAAAATGGCGCCGTCGACGCCTGCGAGCGGCACACGTCGCGACTGGGAGCCCGGCGTGCGCGTGCGCCGCAAGTTGGCAGCCGGCGCCGGTGACGCTACGCGGGCAAAGCCGCAGCCCTCCGTGCAGGACTCTGGCTTCAGCACCGAGACCTCCTGCGGGAAGGACGCGCACTCCTCATCAGCATCCGCGTCTGCATCCGCCTCACGCTCACGCCCTCTTGAAGACGAATTGTGGGCGCTGCTCGATGTCATACAGAGAAAAGGAGTGCGTTTACGAGATGAAGCAGAACAGCTACGTGGCGAGCTCGATGACCGGCAACCCGGCGACACCGTGGAGGAGTCGTTTGCGCGAGCGCTCACGGAGGGTGCGTGCGGCTCGTGCGCCGACACGTCCCGCCTGCGCGCCGAGCGGGACGCGCTGCTGCTGCGCGCCGCCCAGCTGGAGGCGGCGGCGGCCGCCAGCCCGCCGCCCGCGCCCAGCACGCCGCTGGGTCGCCTGGACCACGCGCTCGACACACCGTCTCGCCCGCCGCGCGTCGCCACTCCTGACTCCAAGAAGTTCGCGGCGATTCTCCTCGAGAGCAATCCTGTCGAACTTCAGAGGCAGCTGCTCACCTCCACCGTTCAAAATCAGGTATGCTTTCATTTGTTAACTTACGTACCTACGATGATTTGAAATAACTGATAAGTGTGTGAGAGTTTACGAGAGCCTGGATGAAGTTCTCATGGATGGTTCCTGATAAAGTTTTTGTTTCAATCAGTTTGTGACTCTATTGTATTTAATCAACAATCGTATTGTTTAGTGTGCCGATTTGTTCTTCTCAGACGTGCATGGGAGTAGCGGTAAGGTGTCAAGTTTAGGAAATTTCTCGACTTTTGGGTCGATAGAAATCTGTGTTGCATTAACAAAAAAAAATATGGTAAAAAAATCAGTCCAAGCTGTTAATTGCAGAACGAGTGAGGTAACGAAGTACGTGCTAGTCGTTCTTCAAAACAGACTGTCGTTGCACTAACGAGCTGATGCTGTGACGGCTATGACGTAATCTCAGAGCTCAGAGATTTCGGCAGAATTACGCAGATCTATGCAGCTAATGGAGTGTGTCCGCAACCGTGCGGATACCGCCTCTAAACTGCACAATCCCTGCTTTGATTAAGTATTTTTATGTCGTGGACATCTATGTGTTTAGATATCAGTATCGTCACACCTACATCTTGACCATATGTTTTTTTTTGTTTGTATCACGTTCATTCGAGCATATTCTATTGCAAGACGCTTCAAAACAATACCATATAACGCTATAGCAACGTATGCGTCATGATCCTTGGCCTAATCCAAATGATTGATAGCCGGTGACTAGTGCGTTTCCTTTTTATAATTTGCTATTTCTTTATGGCCTTTTTTATTTTAATATCAGAAGGAAGTTCACTTATATTACGTTCATGTAAAAAAAATCATCCTAGTAGATAATTTAGTCATGCTAGTGTATTTTATTGCATTGCTTGGTAAACGTACTGAACCACTTGCACATTTTCATTTATTATGTATAAAGATACGTTTACAAACTAGGGTAAAGTATATCTGCTGACCTCCCACCAACTATTGACCGCTTAACAGTTTTTATAAAAAATAATAATAAATCTTCTTGCAGTGCTGCATAAAGAATACAGAAAATGATAAATAATTTATCTTGTATATATCGGCGTCACAGAAAATTTAAATAAAGTTATATTGCGTCCGTAAACCTATGATAATAAAATACCCTGCTAAAATCATCAAGAAATTTAACAATTTGCTAAGCTGAAGGTTGTTTTCAATGTCATTTTAATTCAGTTTTACACGATAGATTCCTTAGAGTTTGGTATTTTTTCGTTATTTAAGAGAGACATAATGCTTTTTCACATGATTTTCAAGTTTAATGAGCCTTAACTAGTTAAAATGATGGGGTCAATATGTGGTACACTCAAATGTATGAATAACCATTTATTTGACACGACATGTCAATAGCTGGTAATGAACCATATGTATGAATATACCAGTTACTAACACCACGGTTTATACGTATAGTTCGTTTTAATGGTGAGGTAGCTTAACTTTAATGCATCTGTATTATGCCCATGGGTGTTGGCACCCCTAAAGGTGTGTATCTGCATACTCACAAACATAAAAAAATACCTTACGTTGTAACCTAAGAACCTAGCTTAATTTGAGCGAGGTACTTAAATTTTCGGTCTAGTGTCACATTCTGGATCCTCCTGATAATTTTAAACTTATTACAATGATAGGAAAAGTGAACGGCTGAATGGATTTTGATACAATTTAGCAAGCGGATAATATAAAAACCTGGTTAGGTGGGTGTACCTGGACGAAGGTAATTTTTTATGTCGGTATATGATCCCGTGGGACAATTGCCGAACGTAACACGGGCAATGCCTCAGTCATAAGTCGGTTTAGTGCATAAAATTATGACAAAAGCTACTATAACCTGCATGTTTGAACAAACTGACTTCAATCATATCCAAGGCAAAGTGTTAGGTAGTTTTTGATTTGTGTCTATGTTCTCTTCATTTGTGAGGATCTTCTACATAAATATAAGCATAAGAAAAAGTTAAAAGAGTCTTATGTAATTGGGAAAATATTAATTCAAACTTTTTTAAACTCACTTTGAAGAATTAAAGCCGTATTCTTTCAATTTGTTTTGCCGGCGAGCATTTTTAATCTGCTGCATAATACAGATAAATGAAATAACTACTAATAAAGAGGAAAAAGTTGGCAAAAAGTGATAAAACTACAACAAAACTTCAAAAATAAGTGCAAGAATATTATAGGCCGCGTTTGAAGACTGTAGACCAAAATTGTGTGAAAAAAGAAAATGAGAAGGGCAATAAGACTACTTTTGTTTGTTTTTTATCAAATAAAACCTCGTATCACAGTCCTAATTAATAATATTTGAGTTTATTCTTATACTACAGGAGGTCAAAAATTGGTCATTTGCATGATGAAAATTTGGTACAGGCATGTTGATAACTGGTCAAATAGCCTGTTTTTGCTAAACTCGAGAAAAAAAATACTTTTTGCCTTTGAATAACTGTTTATTATGTTTTAGTTACATTCTCCAATGTTTATTTTATCTTCCAAAAACATTCATTTCCACTTGCAACTCATGCATTAGTTTATTTTGCGAAAGAAGCAAGGAAAACCGCTTAAAGGGTCAATAATTGGGTGTTTTACCCTAAGTGCTTTTTTTTAAATTGTATTTATGCATTGTTCCTCCAGACTTACATATTAAAATTAGGTAATTTTATGAAAAATTAAGATGTCCTTTAACGCTGCAGTTCTAACTAGACGGAAGTATGTATTTTCAATACAAAAAAAATAGGAACTTGTGCATAAAATAAATAAAACTAACGTTGATGTTACACAAAATGTTATATAGTTAAAATTCGAAGTTATGTGCGCTTTTTAATTGAATTACCTTTTGGCACCTAGCTAAGGCTTTTATGCATTTTGCTTCCAATATTTGGTGACGGAAACTTCTAAACATGTAAATAACATTTGTCAACTGTCAACAAAGTTCTTGTTATCTTTACGTGAAATGTGATAAAATGTATTAAAAAATCTCACGTTTAACACTCAATGTAATAATATAGCGTCATCGAACGACATTCCCTAGAACACCTGATATTTATTTATAACTATTATTAACCATATTTTTTAATACTGCCGCCTTTCTGTACTACGACGATTCCCTGTTCTTTAGTACTTATTAGAATAATGTGCATTTCAGGTATTGAGCGAACGCCTGAGACGCGCGGCCGCGCAGCGCACATTGCTGTTAGAAAGATTGGAGCGCGCAAGAGACTTCAATGAAGACCTCAAATTTAGAGTGAGTGTTCAATCGTTTTATTGCAAGGGATAAATATAGGGACGGAATTCATAAGAACTTAACTCAAAGATTAGTTTATCAAAGTATAATGTGCTTAAAACACAAGTTTCTTTTTAGTCTTAGAGCGATTCCGCACTGAATATAATATATTATGTTCTCTTGAATTGCTTGGATTTGGATCAGAGATTTAATTACTGCGACAACAGTATCCATCCAGGTTCCTGTATTTTCACGTAACTGAATAAAATGCAGTGCGAAAGGCAATATACCAATATTGCTTTTCGAGTTTTTTTTTAAAGTATTCTTAATTAATTTCACGGATTCGGATTGGATACAGTGTGTAACCGCTCTTTAGTGTGTTTTTTTTAACCTTCATCCGAGTCCGAGAAAGAGCCTAATAATCTTGACAATACAGGAGTGTATCGTCAAGATTATTAGGCTCTTTCTCGGACATGATATTATACGTGACTACGGTTCATTCGTAAAGTTTTATTATTTACTAATGAGGCGGAAATCTACAGATATGCTTCCGGGAAGGATATTGAATTACGAACGTGACGTTGACTTATAAAGATGACTTTATGAGAAGCTTGTCATGAGACAAGCTTCCTTTACAGTTCCCGTGATAACATTTACGTCTGTTCACAACCACTAACCAGTTACACGATTAGACCTGCAATTCAAAGTAAATTGTACAAATTAGTCAGAGGTTGGTTGTTGTTTAGGAATTACCTTATAAGCTCATTTTACTTCTTATTTTAATCAGAACCCATTCTCGTTCACAGCTGGAGGAGAAAAGCATCGAGTTAGAAGGAGCGCGCGCTCGAGTTCGACAGCTGGAGGGCAAGCGACGCAGTCCCATGCGCTCCGCCTCGCCCGCGCGGGACGCGCACTCCAGCATGCGGGACATGGAGCCGCTGCCGCTGCCGGACGAGCCGGACGACGACTCGCGCATCGCCGACACGCCGCGGCGCCGGCCCTCGCGCATCCCGCTCCACACGGCGCGGCCGGCGCCCGGGCGGCCGCCCTCGGCGCACTCGGTGCGCTCGGCGCGCTCGGCCGCGTCGGGCCGCTCGGGCTCGGCCTCGGGCCGCTCGGGCTCTGCGCCGGGCCGCAAGGAGCGCGAGTGCAAGTCGTCGGTGCCGGTGCGGCGCTCGCCGGCCGCGCCGGACCCCAAGGTGCGCGCGCGCTCGTTCTGGAACGCGTGGTTCTTTAAAGATTCCGGCTCGTAGCCGCGTGAGTGCCCGCGCGCGCCGGACCTGACGTTCTCGTAGTATCTCGTGTGGCCGCGTCTCGCATGCCATTATGTCGATCGTAAGTTTTGTTTCCCGTCGTTTCGTTTCGCTTCGGTTACTTTACCGCCGGGCCCGTCCCGATTCTAGTTTGATTTAGTTTTACGTAGAGCGAGTCGGTCCGTAGTGTAGGCGAGCATGTGCTAACGATTGTGTGTCCTCGTCACTAACTATAGCGACGGTTCGGGTGGCGTCAACATCTTTCTTTAAGTACTGAAATACTTGGAAGTATTTATTATTATATCAAAATTTTAACTTAGCTCAATCATTATTTTGATTTCTCGTATCAGTATTTAGATTGATTTTCATGTCACCAGCCCACATTTTCATGTTAATATCAATCTACACATTTTGTTTGTAAAAGTTGTCGCACTCCGAACCTTGTGAGTTGTTTTTAAATTCTTTGATAGTTTATTTCTAATATATTATTATACTCACAGTTCCTTCGCGCGACATCTTTCAATGGCGTGGGATTTTACATACCAACAAAATCAAACTATAAACCATAACGTTTAAAAAATCATTATTAAACTTATACATTTTCAAGTGTTATTTACTTCGTGCACATTTTAACATTTGTTGTGACCTCTGGACTTATTGAAGACTGTGGTATGGTAAGTGCAAGATAAAAATACATTTTTATAAATTGTATAATTATTTTCGCCACTACTCACTATACGACACAATATTATGTTAGTTTTGAGTGTGTTAATTTGGTTATTTATGATTTTTGTATTTTTATAATTTGTATGTTTGTATTGACATAGTGGCATAATGGCACAGAATAATTGGCTATTAACAAAGCAAATATCGATGCTCTCACATGGCCTATACACTGTTGGTAATTGGTTTGGTAACTAATAGAGTAATAATAAGTTATGCACAGATGTTGTACCTACTCATAAAATAATACCCGGTAGTTCATGTTTATTGACACGGTGGAATCGTAGCAGTAGATATCACGAGAAAATGCCGTACCTGTGTACCTTTTATTCGAATCACGAAGTCGACAGTAGTCATCCTCACAAGTATGATTCGGTTCTCACTATGAATTGATTTTAGTTAACATTTTATTTTCTCGATCAATGAATTGAATAGTTCCTCATTCAGTCGCATTCGTGCAGTCTGAGGACGACTGGAGGATGGCCGCTGCCGCTCGCGGGCACTCCGCGCACTCGGACACTCATTAAAGGTCACACGCGACAGCAACAGGCCGCACGGACGCACCGCGACGTTTAACGAGCGTCCGGTGTACGTAACAACGTTGGGCCTTTCGACAGAGAGCCGAAGATGAGTCGGAGCGCTGGCGAGTGGCCGCGCTGGCGGCCGAGCACGTGGCGGCCGAGCACGTGGCGGCCGAGCACGTGGCGGCCGAGCACGTGGCGGCCGAGTACGTGGCGCGCGCCGACCGCCTGGCGCCGCTGTTCCCGCGCGCGCGCCCGCTGCCGGCGCTCGTGGCGGGCTACGGGCCCTGCGGCACGCCGCCGCACAACCTGGCGCTGGAGCTGTCGCGCTCCATCCTGCACGAGCGCGCCGACTCCGTGGACGCGCAGCTGCGCGAGCTGACGTCACGGTCGCCGCGCGCGTCGCCGTCGCCGCGCGACGACTCGCTGTGGAACGGTAAGCCGCAGCAGTACTTCGAGAGCATGAACTACGGCGAGCGCGCGCTCTCCGACGACGAGGCGACCAAGGAGTACGACAGCGACTCTCTGGCGCCTTGATTCCTTTTGTTTTTGCTATACGGCGTGCTTCTAACTTCTCTATTGAGTATCATTCCACTTTTCAAAGGCTCTGTAGAATGTCTCGAGTGATCTGTGATATATCACCGTTTTAAATGTTAACTACCATTTTTTGGATCCTATGTTCGTATTATACGGCCTCTCGTTGGGTGAATGAGATCATTTTTTTCATTTTTAAAAACCTTATTTGAATCTTATGTCTAAGTGTTACGCATGATATGATGTTAGAGGTAATTTTCTGTACTATTAAACATTAAAATTATAATTTATATCCATGGCCTATGGCCTTTATTGTTGTGGAGCCGAGTAGGTAAATGTTTTTTAATTCATGAAATGATACATTTTAATATTTACTCACTTAAATTATTTGGGTTGATTTTATAAAAAATATTCAATAATTCGTTCCAGTTGTCTTGAAAGTATTACATGAAATGATAAATCTTCAAGTAATGGTAGCTATTCTTAACCTAAGTATTGTCATTCCTAAACCTTTAAGGACAGACTGTAATTATTTAATATAAAATGAGTGAGAGCTTGGGACGACTGTTAGCAAGGCTGTGAAACACTGAAGTGTGCTTGAAGTTGTTTCTGATGTAATCATTAAATCAGAAGTAATAAAATATAGTGCTTAGTTAACGTATGCTGCGGTTCAAGACATACTATTGTTGTTAAACATATTCCAATCGTCCAGTGGTGTACGTCCTATGAGACAACGCGTGACTGCCTTGAGTTTAAGATTACTATGTTAATTCCTTTTACTAGTGTACATTTCATACGGCGGACTTAACAAATAGTAGGAGACTGATTTTGTATAAATAAAAATTAGAAATGCTTTACCAATGTAGGGAACCTCCATAAAAATGATTGTAATTTAGTATTTCCTTCTCTGTTTTAAGAATACTGTGTAAAATTGTACTACCAATTAAGCTCTTAAAGATTTAATACTTATAATAATATACCAATTCTATAATGTAAATGGCTGTATTTTATGTAATTAAGTATAAATGTTTAGATTAATTATTTACGTCGACTGTTAATTGTACAGCATTCGATTATACTATTAGAATTTGTAAATTATTAAGCCATTACCTACCTATTATTAAGATACTCATAAATCTATCTAGTTAGCTTGAATCTAGTTGATGACTTATTATGTAAAGTGTACAGAAATCATATCATTATATACAGATCGTAAATAAAATTGTTCATATCAAAACCATCTTTTATTTAAAAACTTCGAAGTTTACATTAAAATGTATTAAATCAACACTAAGTTATCAAAATATGCATCTTTCCCAACATTACATTCAATAAAAAGACAGTAAATCAACAAGTAAGGCTAATAAACATATCAACTAACCTAAGAATAAAGGCTGGTTTTCGTAGACCCGATAGCTGGCTTTGGTTTTAAAAATATGAACATGCTGTATTCCGATCCAGCGCTGGATACTCGTGGCCTATGTCTTAAAAAGTGAGTTCCGCTCAGGGCGGATGGCGCTAGACGACTTGTATTGCTCGGTCCCTTTCCTTCAGCCTAGCTACTCCTGGCCATTGAAACAAGTTTACATTGCATTATCCCAGTGCCAAACCAGCACTGGAATCCAGTATAGCTGGATCTAGCTACTAGATACATTGATCCGCCTGACGAGTCGAGAGAATCATGCTACGTAGGGTAGGTCCCTGTAACTCATCAAAAGTAACGTGACCACTGTTTTAAAAGCGTAGTTTCTTTGGATTTATTAACGTACGTTATTTTAACAGAGGTATTATTTTTTAATATGTGTGTGACACATACTGCAATGTATAGTGGTAATAGACTTGGTGGTCATAAACTGAATGGAAATAAACAATCATTTATTTTAGTAGTTTCACTGGTTCTGGCAAAAACATACATAATGTTTTACAATTCATGGTGGTCAGTTCAACAAATTTTATACTTAAAAATAGTTTAACAAATAGGAAATAAAATTAATACAAAATCAACAATATAGTTAGTCATACATAAACAGAGAGTTTAAAATCTAAAGATCATTCAAGCTAGTCAACTTTGGTCCCAATGTTACATCTGCTATCTCCAGTGTATCTGCGTTTTTCTTTACATTGATGAAGCCATGATGCTTTAACTCTGAAAAGAGTACATGGCTAACGCTGTAGTTTTCAAGAGTTGAGATAAAAAGGTCCTAATTTCTTTTCAAATCAAGAACAATAATGAAACTTTAGTCATGTACCTAGGAATAAAAGAAGAGAAAGTTAAAATGTACTTACTGAGTATTGACGTAAAGCACCGCGCAGCTATGATGCGTCGGTACCCGGATATGACGGGACCTTTATCAAGGAGACTTGCCACAGTCACAGGTTGAAGGCCGGCTTTGATGTGTTTCAGAATTTTGATCATTGTTCCTTCAGTTCCCCACTGATCACTGTAAAAACATTACAATTTCAATCATCAGAAATGCAAAGGAGAACCATTTTGTACCTGATATATATGAAACTCTTAAATCAATTACAATGTAGTATTATAATTATGATAACGCATACAACGCGCGAAATCACCGTGAGCGTCATATATGGCCTCAAAAGTTTAAGAAAGCGTAGTGCTTGCTAGTATTATGAAAATCCCAAACGTTACGTACCGTATAAACCTCTTCGAGTCGGTAGTCTGTTCGGAATCACCAAGCGATACCTTCGTCCTATCCAGACTGCCCAAAGGAGTTTCAGATCGATCACTACCAGTTTTTCTAAAGGTTGTTAGCGGTCGTTGTGTTTGTGAGTGCGCTTCTACTTCTGGAACCACAGGCTGTATAATATCTGCTAGACCTGCTTCCTGCAGTTTTGATGATAGAATCAACTCTGCATCTTGAGGTTGTTGTAAATTTGCAGGTACGTTTTCTTTGTCTGCATCTACATCTAAAGAAAAGAGAATTATTTTGAAACTAACACTTTGTAGAGGTAATAGCATAACTAGCCTAGCATTTTATTTGAACTCTCGAGACTAGTGATGGTCTGGATAAAAAAATAACAAGGACTATATTTTGGTTATTGTTATATTACCTGTGACAAACACGGGAACGGGTGGTACGGGTTGCGACTGCTCCTTAGCAATCTGGCTCTCCCGAAATGACACATATCCCATAGATCGTTGTCGTTTCGGCTGCAATGTACAAACAACATTATTTTGATTGCGATGTTACAATTTACCAATAGTGCGCTTATCGAACATTTTGTAATCTTAGCCAGTACAATTTTAAAACTAGCTGCAGCAATTTCTCATGTATTCTTTCACTCATCATATAAAATTTGTAACTTACGCTTTCAACAACAGTTTCAGGTAGACCCGTCCGCTTACGAACTTGTGATAACGTCTCCACCTTTTGTGTAAGCATATCAGCAATATCCAGATCCATCGGAACACTGACGCGGGGTGGTTCAGACACGTTCAGCATTTCATTCACAGTCACGTTCGCTTCGGGAACGGGTTCAGTTTGAACTTCGGGCCTTTCTGTTACGATAGGTGCTTCTTGCTCCTCTTGTATATTTTCGAGTATTGGTTTCGGGAGAGCACAAGGCGACTTTCGTCTTACAGCTTCTGCGGACTGCTAGAAGTGTTCAAAAAATTAGCAAACAAGGAATGAAGCCGTAACTAAGTATTAAAATTAGCTATTTGGAAGATCTACGTCTATTTAGTAGGAGTGTCGTAAAAATCATATTAAAACAAATCCTCAATTAATGAGGATTTGTTTTCAGCCCAGGCTGACTGGTCATCAGAGAAACTCAAGCCCCGGTCACGATTAACCTCTATTTAATACGGTTAAGGTGAGGTAAATGTAAGAAAGTAAGTTTATGAAGAGCACCATATTAGAAGGCCTATTCATGCACTACCAAATACGTTTATCCTGATAATATTCTTACCTCTTGTCTTTCCGCTAGAGGCTGGACTGAGATCACTCCAAGATTTCGGGTGAAAAGGTGCCAAATAGGGAATCCAAGATGAGATACAATTTTTTCACCACCGTGGCATGGTCGCCGAAAATATGTCTCCGGAGGCACGCGTATGAAGATGATGTCGTCTGAACTATCCTTTGTAAAGAAAATGAGGGTAGTTTAAGAAGAGAAAATTGACAAGTCCTGTACCAGAGACAACTTAAATGAAACTTTTTAAACAAGATTTTATTAAGCGTGTCGATAAATCGTATAATTTTATTTTATTTATGCAATTTTCACACAGCTAATGTTAGTACCTGGCATCGTAATTCCACCAACGGATTTTCGATTCTAGCACGAAATTGATTTGTGGATATCTTAATCTTCTTATCGACAATCAACTTATTTCGTAACTTGCGCCTCTTCGCTTGTGGTGCTCCCTGCTCTAATTCCTAAACCGAACGAGTGACAAAATGTAATAAAGGTATGGAAAGATCAAGTTATTATGTATAATTCAAAAGTTTGTGGGGATGTATGTAGGGATGTTTACATAACTACGACGATCGCGTGGGAAAAACAAAACGCGAGTACAAGCTAGACAGTACCTAAGTGATGCTGTGTCCGATTGTATCAGACATAATTATTCCGATGACAATCGAGTCGCGCGACTACATTGACCACAATAATTGGTCCTACATTGTACAGACGCCAGCAGGTCAACCTACCCGAATCTGCCAAATTTTACCATAGAAAATTAACCTTCTAGTATTGTGATAAGGTTGAAAATCTTTTTTAAAAAATCTGACAGATTGTGGTAACTTGATGTGCTGGCGTCTGTACCTTACCGTTTTAATTGTAGTTACGGACTACCTACCTCTAGTTCAATCTCCACGGGCTCTTGTGCTTTTGGTGGCTCACTTTCGACAACATGGCTAGGAGCTTCCACCACTGGCTCTTCTTGCGGCCTAGATATAGTAAAACTATAAGGCCCTTTGTACACTAGGTGACTCAAGTCTCCGATACCTTACGACTTCGGTATCCAAGCGACTATCGGAATACAAATCCATAAAGGTTCGAACACAGGCACGCGTCAATGGATATCAAAATCGTAAAGTATCGGATAATTGCGTCGCCTAATGTACGAAGGGGCTAAGTATTACTGATGCAACTAAGGTTAAGTAGCTTGTAACTCCGCTGCATTAAGCCGAGGTACAAGCTGGGCTTAGTAACAGGAATAGACCAGACCGGTATCTATTTTGAGTATGGACGAGAAGAAAAGAAACGTAGATACGAGTAGTACCTATAATTTATTAGAATTTGAGGTATTCTGTCATTGTATATAATTAGGTAGGAAAAAGTTAAGAAGTCAATTCGATCGTGAGCAGTTTTTATTTATTAAAGAATCGTGACTACGTAGAGGAAGTCGATTTCTGCATAAAAAAAACACTAACTTATCTGGTTTGGGAACAGGTAATTCGGGAAGCGGGATTTCAGGAATTTCGGGAATGTCTGTAATAATAATAATAATTATCCCTGCCATCGTATCTGTGTATATAAAACATTGATTAGGCAGGGGCCACAGTTTTTCCATAGTATATAGATATAACCAGTCCACCAAACGCCATAACCGTCTCTTGTTTCCATATTCCGCAATAGTTCAACTCCAACCGGGGGTTCTCCTTGGGTATACTGGCATGTGCATACAGGGACAAAGAATAAATAATATTACTACGCAAAGAAGCGTCTCTCCCAAAAAAAAATAAAACAAATGTAAAATCTATGCACGAAAGAATAAAGTACATTTTAACTGGCAGCCGTACCGCCCACCTACTTTTATATTAGCCTAAACTTCCCATGCGCAAGCAAAAATGTACTGAATGGTTACGCGCGAAAGTTTATTTTTGTTTATCTGACGCCAAGGACATTGAAAGGTTACCGTCGGTCAAGCTCAATAGGGATGCGACTCGCGAGTTTAGACACAGTTAGGTGGGTATACGTTTTTACGCATTTGTTAAATTACATTAATAACATAAATACCTATGTTCCTCATGGAATTGTGTTTTTATCATCAACCTATATCTTTTTGGATTCATCATCGATTACTTCATACACCTACGGCACCTTTCGTGAGGAACAATTATATATATTAATATTATCTGTTTTACCTATTATTGTTATGTATAATTATTTCTCTTTTTTATCTTAAGAATAATATTTGAAATGTTAGGCTTTATTACCTCATCCGTGACATT
Organism: Agrotis ipsilon; assembly: GCA_028554685.1. NCBI lineage: Eukaryota > Metazoa > Arthropoda > Insecta > Lepidoptera > Noctuidae > Agrotis > Agrotis ipsilon. The sequence continues at coordinate 13,020,976 of CM052965.1, forward strand.
CGCCACCCAAGTCGTGCGGTGCCTCAACCGCGCGCCTTCAACGCTCTGGCAGGTTTAATAGTACAGGAGCAGTGACTCGATTTGGTCGTAGAAATTAATTCATACTAGAATTTACAGGAAGGAAATGTAGGATGTAGGTAAAGTTGTATTAGATCGTTAATTCTATTGTTATATTAATATTATAAAAAAACGCGCAGCGAAATACGATCGCTGACCTTGAATGCGTCGTGTGGCCATTTTCTGTGTTTGAACGTGCGTAAACAACAAAGCAAACATCTTTCTACTTTCTACCGATCTTAATTCGACCTACCTACGTACCTACTCAGCTTAACGTGAGTAGGGTGATGTCAGGTTTGATATTCGTCTATTTTATCTTGGTCCTCTAGTAAGCCAAACTTGTAACCTACCTAATCATGGTCAGTTAAGCGGGGATACTTGAATGACAATAATAAGCACACCACAAGCAGGTAGATAATTTTGTTGATCATTATTAAAGATTATTAATTCCAGTTAGTAAATTGACATTTGTGCATTAATGAAATGTAGGTACCTACTAAATTAAATTGTATCACTGGTCATTTTACTGACTGGGATTAATAATCGTATTTTAAATGTACTACATAGATAAATATGCACTTTATTTCTTACCTTTCAAGATCACGCGGTAGCTTGTGAAACGTGAGGCTTTTATCACTGTCATTATTTAGACAACCAAAAGTTATGCAGTATTTTCTTTTCTTCATAGTGAATTAAATTATGAATAATACTGTTATGAAAACTTTTACGAAACTAAAATGAAACACAGATAGGTAAATGTGCGTAAATAGACGTAACCCAACAAAAATATTTAGTAGATGACGCGCGAGCGGAACGGGTAGCGCGCGGCACCCGACTGAATTGTCCTTCCCGGAGAGGCGCCCCACCCTACGTGCAGTTTTATACCTACGCCGCGGAGTGAACCAGGCCTGACAGGGATAACCACCGGTTAGAGCCTCATGAGCCTCTGCAAGATGGCTTGGGCTCCTGGCACGCCCTTCAGTCCGGGATCCCATGATGTCGCGATTTTAAGTCATTTAAAATAATAATATTTATTCATCAAAAATTAAAATGATAATGTGACATTACGTTTGGTGGGCCACAAACTAAGCGACGCCTGTATATTGTGGGTCTGTAGGAACACTAAGTTTGTAGTATCAGGAAAATCAAAGAAATGAAAGGATGAGGTAAGATATTCATGAATTTGGAGGAATGAAGGATGCCATGTGGATACTGGATTGGGCTACATGAGTACTGTTGAAACTTAAAACTAGTCAACATGTTGTAACTGTTTAGTAATGTCTACACATAGATGGGTAGATGACATGACAAAGTTTGAAATACAAAAATACCTTTCTCGAATTCAGGCATCAATTCTCCTCCAGTAGCTAAAACAAAAAGCTTGTACATAAGTCTAAAATTCTTACAATGGAAAATACAATACATAAAAGACATTTTAGAATTTCTGTAACTGACCATAGTAATTTTCATTAATATTGAAAAAGTATGTTTTAGAACAAGAAACCAATACATTTTTTAAACAGCGTCACGTCATGATCTGAAATCCTCTCCATCTGTGCGGGTACTTGAAGAAATCGCGTCTTATCGTGCGACTTGTCGGTGATATCAAGTGCAAGCGCTTCTAGACCGCTATGCACCGTGGACTGGTCTGGTTGTACCAGCATCTGCTCAAGAGTGCGGTCTTGAAGGAATTGGAGAGCTTGATCCTGGTTCTCTTCACCGAAGCCGTCCTGAGATGGGAGGAACACAAGTAAATAATAGTGTTTGCAGGACAACAAGTAGTTTAATATTACATAATTATATTCGTTCAAATAAAAGCGCCGTCTGCGTGGGACTGGGCCGTAGACCAGTCTGTATCGTGAGGTAAAAGTATCTAACATTATATAAAAGTAGTACTGAAGAAGAATAGAATAACTCGCGAAATGTAGTCGTATAGACCAACACATAGCGTAGAATGGGGTAAAACTCTGCCTAACTTTAGGTGCGGTAATAAACAAAAACAAGTGTGATGCTTTTTAATAATTTAAAGGTAAACGGCAATATAATTAACTTTTTTTTTACATAAAGAAGTAAAAAATCTTCTCTCAAACGAAACGAGGGCACACAGTCTCGCATCGACAGAAACAGGAAAGAAATGACAGCGAAATGTTACAAAACTACATGAATTTATTATTTTTACCCCACCATTTTTATCATCAAATGAGTCGTCCTACCCAGGGCCGGAGCTGGATGGGAGGGTCTGTCAGACTTGTGCAGACTAAAATTCACGGAGGTCCTTCAAAAGCTCTTTACGTTCCAGGGTCACGGTTACCTGATGACACAGTGCCGCGACCCCGGCAGGATCACCCACTTTGCCTAATACATAGTAGGCAGTTAAGCTTGTCTTTTAGAGCTTTATTATATGTAATTAGTGTCTGCTTACATTCATAAATAATTGTCAAACTACCCACCTCCATAGCTAAAAACTAAAAAAATAGAAAGTTGGTTTGATGTGTGTATCTTCATTATTCTTTTTTTACATTCCAGCATGCCCTGTTTGCCTTTCTGATGGATTTGATTGGAGATAGGAAATAATAACCTACTTTATGAAGAATACAAGTTAACAGAGAATGTAGGTACTTACATTTGGAGGCAGTAACACTTCAGTTATGGTTGTTTCTTTGAGTGTTATATCAGCAATGTTTGAGACTAAATTGCCACTTTGCTGCAAGCAAATATATTGGTTAGCATAATGTAGACTGGTTGTCTAGCTATATTATTAAATAAAAAAAAGTTTTATAGCAAAATTATATTGTTAATGTGCTGTGTAGCTGGTGTTATTCTATATTCCTGCCTTGGTATGAAATATTTGTGCATTTTAAAGATACTTACTTTGATTTTTTGAACTACTAGATAAACAATCATTTATTTAGATGCTGCAACCATCCAAGAATAGTTATCCTAAAATACCTACCATAGCATTGTGATATCAATATTCAGTTACTTTATCTTATCAAGAGAACTTAGACTAAACCTGTATCATTTCTACAATCCTCTGTTCATTTTCAGGTGGCTCTTCAACAATCTCTTGAATCTCCAGCTGCTGAATTTGACGCCGCCTCACTGCTTCCTCCTCTATCTCAACATCATGGATATTCCATCTAAGATAATAATCACCATTTATTTATTTACTATTATTTGTTTAATTCAGATAGTCCATATATTTGTATACAATCAAAAAGAAAATTAAAACAAAGAGACAATAAAATTGAACATAAGTAATTACAATAAATTCAATTAAAATTTAATTTCATAATCATAATTTCAATATTCTTTGAACATTAGGATTAAGAACTAATTACCAACTTCAATAATTTGTGATAATAGGGTAGGTTTTAAAACAGTTTATTGAGATTTCTTAGTACTTGTTAAGTTTTTTGTTAATCAGCCATTGTTACAAAGTTAAATATTTAATAAAATATCTACTTACTTCTTGTTGGAATGTTTCATTACATTTGCGTTGATCATACATAGTTCACCTGTAACAGAACATTTGTCTATGTCAATATGCTTAGGTATTATGCCATGATAAAATATTTATTGATAACCTTTTTTATTGTGGTTAAATTATGAAATGAGTCCTCCCAGAGGGACTGCCAGGCTTGTACTGACTTAAATCCTTGGTGAGCCTTCAACAGCCCTTTACATTGCAGGATCACTGTTACTTGATGAGTCAGTCCTGCGACCCCAGCACATGCTATCTACCCTTAACATATTTACCTTCCTACAATAACTTATGTACCACAATTGTACATGAAAGTGTAAATAAATAAACTTTCATCTTCATCAGCCTATATTGTTTTCGTTCATAGTTTTGAGAGCTTTGGTGATGAAATAAATAGGTAACACAAAGTAATGCGCTTGGCTGGGTTCGGACTCACGACCTACTAACAACTCGTAAGTCGGGGTCAATACTAGATATGTAGGTACTGTCTACAATCATTTAATCCTTATATCATAAATACTTACCTAGGAAAACAGTAGCCTTTCGTTGGTACAGTCTGACTAACCCTCGAAGAAGCTGAGAGCTAAGGCGAAGAGAAAATCTGTTGGTGGGACGACCGGACTCGTTCATCATAACTTCTAATAAATCATCACTAAAAGGGAATATATAGTGAAGTTAACAAAACGTATAAATAAAAAATTGATGTCAAGATATTAAAGAGTTGTATAGTTACCATATTTTTCTAATATCTTGAGACCAAAGCTGCCTGTGGGTGATAGTAGCAAAACGCAATGGCCATGAGTCTGCGACCCAACACAAATAAAAACGGCCCCCTCTTTTTAAAGAATCCACGGGATAAAACATTTTTCCAAGATTAAAATCAAATACTTTTATAATTTCCTTGAGCAGGTGCCTCGGAAAAAAGTGAGGACGGGCGCGAAAAGAAAACGTTCAAAGCGAAAGCGTCATCACTCAAATGACGCGTGTTTTCCCGCCAAAATTTCTCACTCGTTCAGAAATTGGGCTATTCAGCCTACTTTTAAAGTATTTAACCATTAAAATATTATGGACATGTTTTTAAAAGAAATACGAAAACAGTGTTTTACGAAATGAATTGATTGTTTAAGAATATTTGTGTTCGTTAATAACATTGACATAAAATCATATACTTTCATCTCAATGGTTATTAGGATAAATGTTAAAAAGCTGGGAGCACATGCAGCCATTGATGACGTAATCTTGGGTTTCCCAGGAAAGCGGTGACGTATCGACGCGGCGACGGCGGCACCACTTTCCTAGGAAACCCAAAACCGCATTTTCAATATGGGACATGTTGCCGGACTTTTACGAGATATCCGCACCCATTTTTGTGGGATAATGTCGCTCGACATTTGAGTTGTTCACACTACAGATGGAGTGGAATGCAAATTTTCAAATTCTTAGAGCTATTTCTTTCTTTTTAAAAAGCAGGCTTGCAATAACATCCAGCTGCGCTTTGAATCCTAAACATAGAAAAAACTACGCCGACGGTTTTAATAAAAACATTTTTACGCAGGATAATGTAAACAATTGTATAGATATATTACTTAGATGCAGCGTGCATGCTAAACTTTTTTCACGTCCCCCATGTTCACACTTCACAGTTCGTTTACGAATGCCAAAATGAATCATCCCGCGAATTATGAATAGTAAGTAGTTCGCGACGGCACTCGTACTATACGAATGTTTCGTTTCGTACAATGACGAACACGCATTGCGTACCTACACGAATGTGTAAATGACGTCTCACTAGCACTACCAGCATGACTAGATAGCAGTCACTACGCAGCTCGCAGCTGCGCAGGTACATGAATTTTGCTTAGGTTTAAAACTTTAAATAATAACTGTAAAATATTAACTAATAATTTATTTAAAACTAAAATTAACTACTACAGATGCAATTCAATACCCAGTTCTCATCCATAATTTTAATGTCCATATTATCCATCTACATCTTTACAACATGGCGAGAGTAAACCAGATATCTTAAAAAACAATATTCTGATATATGTTAGTAGTAGTGTGTGAAACATTGTTTGGAAAGTGAATAATAACAGCATTATAATAACATATCAACAAAATAGTATACAATATTCTACAAATACAATACTTTACGAAGAAGAACGCTGACTTTGAAATGCGAAGCAATGTAACTTATTGTTATTTAGAATCAGACGGAGTACTTGAACACTTTTCCAGATTCTTCTACCGCAGACTTCAGTCTTTTTAGAGTAGATTTGTTTAAGTGTTCAGACTTCAGGCCCAATTTTAACGCTGTTGATAAAGTTTCTTCAGCATCTTGCGTTTTATTTTCAACTAGATAATAATTAATGAGGCGCGAGTACGCATTACCCAAAGATGACAAAGATATTAGTTTGTTTGTTTTCAATACTCCGATAAGTTTAACAATTATTTCTGGTTCTTTCCTAGTGTGACTCTCTTGCAATAGTCTCCTGAATACGACAACGGGTGCATTGCTCAGCCATTTTGACCAAATCTGTTGGGCTTCTTCGTCCTTTCCGGCTAACACAAGTTCCATCCATAATAGATTCGCTGGCAGGAACTTTCCTTTTTCTGCGGCAATATCAGCAATCTGTGTACCTACAATAAGAAATAAAAAATATTTTAATATTTGTAGTTGGGAGATTAGTTATTATTGTATTGAAAAAGATTTTGAACTTACATTTAGTAACAAGTTCGTTGTCCTGAATAGCAGCAGAAAGTGCACCACTTCTCGGGTACTTCCTCAACAAAGCCTCTAATTCCTCATCTGTTTGAGTTGTTTTTACTGACTCTAATAAATTGTTAATATGTTGTGCACCGGCGCCCCTCGTGAACACAGCTAAAGTCAACTTGTCATCGTACGTGATACGGCGTTTTAGTGAATCGCTTACATATTTGCCCATTTGTTGAATTTTTTCCACATCTCCAGCTTCAGCTAAACATTTCAGTAAGTATTTGAGGATACTGGCTTTGGGTATTACTCCATGTTCGACGGATTTCAAAGCAACATCCATTGCTTGTGTTAACTGTCCATCCTTCGTCATGTTCTCAATACGAGTGGACACGTCGTTTTTGGTTGGTTTCGCTGGTTCTTTTCGTGTGACGATCTTTTCAACAATGTTGGCTGGCTTCGTGCTTGTTTTACTTGGCGTTTCTTCGGGTATTATAAATGGAACTTCTCTATTCTGAGATTTCAAATGGTTGCCGAGATATCTCAGGAATTGATCGCTGGGGATTTCACCCTCTTCTTGTAGAAGAGTCCAAAGTCCGAGAGCCTTGTCAGTTTCGTTAGCTTTGCAGTATGTCATAAGGAGGTGGTAGAAAATGTTAGAGCGATCAATGTGTGACAGCTCCTTGGTAGCTTCGAGTAAACCTTCCAGATATTCTGATTTTCCTTCCTGTAATAAATTTATAGTGATGTTATTTTCTTGGTACGAAACGCATGAGAGAAACTAAGCAGTAGGAACATGGGCTGCTGTTCCTACTGCTGGGACATGGGCTTCCTCTCTGTGAGATCAGAGGGGGTTGATAGATGACGCATGTCAGTAAAGAAACAATAGAATATTGAAAAAATGGTTTTAGTAGAAAGTGAGTGAATTGTGGGAGAAATATGCTCCAAAGATGGCAGACAAAAGATAATTTCTGAAGATTTTCAGGATATTTTATTTATTTGATGTGCATGTAAGAAACAAGAATAAGTACTACCTCAACGTATCTAACGCAGGCATCATCCAAGCGTCTGTGGCGTGTTTGCAGGCCGGGAGTCTCGAGGATTCGGCGAGCCTGTCGTAAGCGGCCACATTCAACGAACGCGAGTACCAAGTCATGCAGAATATTCACTTCGCCGTGCACCTAAAATTTCAAAAACAATACATTAAACATGAACTTTTTGGATTACCTGAAAGAGATTAGCCAAAATTCAGTTATCTGATGGTGGGGGTAAAAGGGGAAATACACTTTTATATTAGTTTTTTTTCTAGTTACTGCAATTTATACCTTATTTCAATGTTAATTAGCCACTTATGACTAATACGAAATACAAACAGTATCGTAAGTTATGTAAAAGTCAGCATTTTATAATCAGTAAAAGTTTAATAATTACGTTAACACGCCATAACTGCTGAATCAGTTTTAATGAACATTGGTACAGAGATAGATGGTACCCTGGGGTGCGTTTAAGTCAACCATCCAGTTTAAAATTTATACGGACTAAACGTTAAACACCCCGTTCAAGTACACCGAGAGGTGAAACATCAAACTGACTAAAATTTTATATGCCCCGTTCACGGTCGTCCGCTGGTATAAGTTTTCGCCTTGTTCTAACATTTATCTTGTGTTGTTTTACTTATACTAACCATAAATGTTTTGTCCTTTTTTAGCATGGGGACCTATGGATGCCAACGCTACAAATACTGATCAATAGTCGTGTAACAGTTTACGACCTTAATTTATCATACCTTGACATTGGCAAAATCATCGAACGTCACCGATGGAGCCATAACCTCAAAAATTGAATTGAATTGAAAGTTTTCGCCTACTAGGATAAATCTTAGCGACCTTTTTACCTCGCTAAATTTTATCCTGCTGTCAGATTGACTTTGACATGGAGCTGTTTGCTCAATTCGCTCTCTAGAAACAAATATTTGTAACAAGTACTTATTTTATCACCTCCGTGAACTTTATTTGTGTGTGACAAGTAAATAAGATTTGAAAAAAGTGAGAATAATTAATAACAAGATGAGCTGTCAATTGAATTTGATAGTTAAACCTATGACTCCGTTCAGCGAACCCTCGCTAGTTTGATTTTTATCTTGATGGTTGACTTAAACGCACCCCTGTACACAGTTCTAGGCTACTATATTTTTGCAAACACTTCAAAGGAGCAGAAATGGAAGGAAGAGGAAGGCACGGGCATAATCTAGTACAAAATAATACCATACCTGAGTACTAAGATCAGCCAACCACTGCAGTTTAGTAGCATCCTCCTTCATGATAAGTGCCTTCATCAGTTCTCCTTTCCAAGGAGTACTTCTGTATTGTTTGCAGCTGTGCTCAAACTCTTTGAGCGCTCCGTCTATATCATCTTTTAGTAAGTGCACTTTAATTGAAGGCCCCAGGATGATATTAGATGGCTCAATGAATTTGTTCTCAATGAGGGTATTTGTCATTTCTTTTACCTGAAATGTATATAGGTTGTTTTCACTACTTTGTGTATTTTTTTTTCGAGATATATTTTTTATAGAGAGTAAAAACACGGTAAAGATAAAATTATACTTCAAAAACTGTATTTAAAAACGGAAGTTAACTTACTTGAGCATCGTTTTTCTTTTCTGCCAATGTGTTTAACATCTGCCAGCACTTAGAAGTTAACATAAAGCCTGTGCCTTCATCAGACTGTTTGTTATTCTTCAAATAAGCTATAGCATCTTCAAACTTTTCTGCTCTAACTAACGCATACGCCATCAGCACTACTTTATACTTGTTCAATAAAAATTCTGGGTCTTTCACGGCGAGCTCCTGTTTACATTTTTCAGCTCGCTCAATTTGATCGTTTTCACAGTAAAACTCAAATAACTGCGCCTGAGTCGCCGATGTTAATTCGAAGTTTGACGCTTTCAATTCTTCTAAGAAACTGTTCACCTTGTCTAAATTATTTTCTTTTATGTAAGCTACAAGTAACTGCTTCTGCAAACGGGTTACATTAGTCTGACCCTTGGCTTTAAGCTGTGCTAGTTGATTCTCCATCTGGGTAGTGGAGCGTATCCCCGACCTGCGCTGACTCTCAATCGGAACCGGCTCCATGTCCGAAGTCGAAAGCTTAGTTAATAACTGCGACAAATTAGTAGTCATGCCTTCTCCAAGAAACTGTTCTATTGATTCAGCTGTGTCAGTAGTTATTCTCAAACCTTTGGAGTAAATAGCTTCTAAAAGCTTTTCTGCCAAGTCTGGCTTCGCCAAACCTTTGACTGACGACCTAACAATGCGGCTGACTTCATGGAGGTCACTTTTTTCATCAGTTTGACCTTCTTCTTGGACGGCGTCTTCATCAGTCTGTGCTTGAGGTTTGCTGCTGATGACATGAAGCACTGTTGCAAAGGAATTAATATCTTTTGTTTTGGTTACTGAATGGATGAGGGACCTGGCTACAAGAGAGTAGTTGCCCCATGGACGATACATGACGGCAATTTCAGCTGCATGTTTAAGTTGGCCCTCATCTAAAAGCTCTACCATCAAGTTCCGTGCTCCATGTATAGCCGGCACATTTGCGATTTGTAGTTTGGTAAGCACATTCTGTGGAGTATTGTTTTTGGTCAAGTAAGGAATTACATAATCTCTCAGAGCTTCCCCAGTAACAGTAATACCATTGCTGGACATCTCTTTTAGGATTTGCAGAAGTCCTTCTTCATCATTTTCCTTTCCTTTTTGCACCAACAATGGCCAGTAGTAATGTTGCCTGATTTCAAGACCTTCTTTTTTCAGTTCTTGGAACAGTTTCTGTGCCAACTCTGCTTGGCCATGATGAAGAGCTCCTTCAGTTGCAATGAAGAAGGCATTTGGTACTAAACCTTCGTTTTGCAATTCCCTGCATGTTTCAATTACTTCATCAGCTGGTTTGTTCAGTCTAAGTAGTTGCTTCACAAAAAATGCGCCCTTGAATGGAGTATCTTCTATGTTTGTTGATTTTGGCATAGTTTTCATAATTTTTTTGGCTGTTTCGTCTTGCCCTCTATTGAGTAATCTGAGTATGACATTGCAAACATCTTGGTTGTATCCAATCCCTTTTTGCAAGTAAGGTATCAGTTGCTCCACTTTGTCTCCATGTCCACTGATGGCTAGATGTTCAATGATTTCTAGAACATCCTGGAATTGTAAAATGTTAACGGTTAATATTAACGCATGTAAATAACGCTAATTGTAAGGCGTATTAAACATTTCGGTGACGTACCGCAGTCGACTTCCTATTTGGAGTGAAGACGCGGCCAGCTAAGCTTTCGTCATTTTTATAAATGCTTAAAACGAAATGATCTTAATTATAAACAAAAATCAACTTTACCCTGTCTGTCAGTAGAGCTTCTTTATCATTAGCAGTTTTGATTGTTTCGTGTATGCCATCAATATCACCCTTTTTGGCATATCCGCAAGCCAGCAATGTGTATGTTCGATTTGATGGTTCGAGACCAGCTCCAGCCATTGTCTGTAGGACAGCTTTAGCCCCATCAGTGTCTCCATGGTAGGCATGGCCCATTACTAGGGCATTCAGCACAGGCTCTGAGACAGGCATGCTGAGTTCCCGCATCTTTTCCAGCACTTTTGTAGCGCCTTCGACATCGCCTTCTTGGCAGTAACGCCACATCAGTCTTTGGTATGTAACCCTGAAGTAAAAGCATTGTTGTTAGGTTGATGAAGGCCGTGATAACTAGTTGTTGAATTGAGCATTGGGCCACTTTAATTTATAAGTGAAAATCCTTTAAATTTATTTGGGTATGTTACATGGAAATCTGGTGTTGCCAAAAAACCTCTTTTTACAAGCTGACAAAAAGAAGAAAAATATCCGATAAATAAAAATATATAAATTGAATAATAGAGGATTGATGGGATTATGTTGCACAGAACAATCTATAAGTAGAGTTAAAATGGCCACTTTGTGAATATTCTAAATAATTTCCTAAGAAAATGATTAGCTAGCGACATTGCTGGAAGTGTACAAAGTGAATCATTAGGAATATTGCATAAAGATTTAGACCCATAGTAATGTGTGAGAAATAAATACCTGTTGGGCTGTAAACCTTTCCTCTCTAGCTCTTCAAGGAATTTGGCAGGAGAGAATTGGTGTTCGTTTTCAATGTAAACCCTGAGAAGAGCATTGTAGTGTGAGATGTCCATAGGAATCCCTCTCTCGGTGAGCACACTCCATATCTTTTGAACCAGAAGTGTTCTCTGTTCTGGTAACTCTTCAGGTACCAGCTCGCCTGTTAAGAAATAGATTTTTCTGAGTAAGCAATATTTTTAGGGGGGGGGGGGGGGGTCATGGTTACCATTCAATGGTCAAAATTTGATTATTATTCTTTTCAATTTGATTTTCTAAGCCACATAATTTCAAATTAAATCAAAATCCATTTAAGATTAAAGTTTAATGTTACACACAGTTTGGTAGCTTACAAGAAATAAACTTCTAAGTTTATTAAACCTACAGAAAATAGTGTATTTCTGTTAACTATTTCTACAATATACAAATTAAAATAAAACAATTTAAAAATTTAAAATACATTAATTTAATATTAAATTATTATGGAAGTCATTGGGTAATGTCTTCCTTGATTAATTGTTTTCAGGATGTTGACAAAAAGAGGACACATTTCTATGAGATTCTTATAAGAATGTGTCTCTCTTTTTGCATGAAAATAATACATGTGGAGTTGTTTAATTCAAAATGTATAAAGTTTTCTAAACTACCTTTATTCATTATACATTTAAATAAAAAAAATACAAATTATGAATGTCATTTGATTTTTCTCATAAAATTATCTTGCATAGGGAACAGTAGTGTGGACCTTATTAAGGCAGTCAGCATTTATTATGGAATGAACCTTAGTGAACTTTGGGAAAATAAAAAAAAAAGCTTACCACAACATCTAATAACCAATAAAGATTGTGAGCTAGTGATGTCATTTTTAGATTTGATTTCATCAAAAACTTCATCAATGTCCTTTTTTGTGATTCTTCCAAACCGTCGGACTTCAGCATCTAATTTTTGTAAAAGCGGTTCCAAGTTTTCCTTTTTCTTAGTTGCATAGTCTCTCATCAAAATACTGGAAAATGAAACAAAAATTATAGATCAATAAATGTGACGAATATTAAAAAAAACAAGGCACTATTTTTTTAAACTTCAATTCTCCACCACTTCATTTCTGAGGCTTGAGTTTTAATTAATAATAATTAAAAAAATTCTAAAATTTGTGACGGATGGATCGATGTTTGTTAGTTTTTCACACAAAAACTACAAAACGGATTTGGATGAAATTTCGTATACAAATAGTATATAACCTAGATTGACATATAGGATAGTTTTTATCACTATTTTATGTTTCAGTAATTTATTTTCGATTTATACCGGGTTCACCCAGTACCCGCTCACTACTGGTAACAGCTAGTTGGACACATAATTTATGAGGGTCCCCACAGCAGGATTTTATTTTATTTTACTATAAAGGAGTCCAGTCATTCATAGACTTTTTAATAAACTTTGAGTCTCTACCTTAACCTGAAATTATTTCAATGAAAATGTAAATAATGATACAGTTCTGGCTTAAAAAATTCTCGAACTGTATGAACCCAGTCATGAGCGCAAATTATTTTATCGCTGAACATGATAACTTAAACTTGTAACTTAATTTTTTTTTTAATGATTTAGTTGTGAGAGAGGCAAATTTTTATACTTATTAGAAAGTAAAAAAGGAATGTTTTGACTAATGTAAAGCTTGTAAATTTGTCCTTTACTCACTTGTTTGTAGCACTGATAGCTTTAGCATTGATTAGAGAATTAGCTTCAGCAGTTTTGGCAGTGTTGAGGATAAGCGTTCGAGCCGCACCAGTGAAGTACCGCACAAACTTCGTAGACCTTAAAAGCGACGACATTTTGTTGCTGCAGGACTTTAAATCATTAAAAAATTAAGTTATCCCGCTTAGATTTCGGGAAGAATCACTGCACTCTTATCAAAACCTATCAGGGCAGCTAGAACTCCCTTCAAAAAGAATTTTGAGGTTATAGTTATGTCACTTGGCATTTCAATTCAGTGTTGCTAGACTATTACTAATGTTCACTATTTGTTGTCGATTTCGAACGAGCAATAAATGATTTGAAACAACTCGTAAGTAAGTATTTTCACATCTCCGCTACACATCCTCGTAGACACATTTTCATCGCACAGCTTTGGTGGAAACGCCCACACAGTTTCACAGCACAGCTAGACATCCTCGCACGACACATTTCCTCGGCACATCACTGGTGGAAACGCAGCCTTAGGGTCAAAGCTGTGTGACTGTTTTCAATAATGCTATGTATGCTATGTTTGTATCGGTTGCGAGTAAGATGTGCTATGCGCCGCCGCGCCGCAAAGCTCGTGATAGGCGATGTATCGATAGTAGGGAAGACGACCCATAGCGGGCATCCATAGCATAGCATGCATCCATAGCACACATCCAGAGCACGCATCCTTTCCATATAAAAACACATAATATCTTAGTTGAATTCAAGGAACTTATATAGGTACTAATGTTAGTATCTAAGTTCCTTGGTTGAATCCGTTTCCATCAGTGCTGTGCTATGTGTACCAATGAATATGATTGGTGACAAACGCATCCACAGCAACGTAGCATAGCACATTTCTGGTGAAAAAGCAGCCTTAAAGTCTAAGAAAAGTTCTTCGATATATTTATGACATATTATTTTGTATTATGAGATGATGATGATGATCATTTCGATCATCCGATACAAGCAGCGCTGCGCTGCCGCATGGTGTCCGAAACATGAAAATCTGGAACAATTATCGCCTGTCAAATGTGACAGCTGACAGATCTGCTGTCAGCAATACGTCAGTTGGTTTGTCAATTTCGGTCACCGGGTTTGTACACGAGTTCACACGAACACGACGGATTTTACCTGGCGCGGGATACGGCACAGTAGATTTCGAACAGAAGTTTCGGCAGCCGGTTGATATTATAAGCAATAAAAATCTCATAAAGTTAACTAAATAAGCACACTATTTTCAAAACTTAAAAATGGTAAGTGATATAAATTGTTAATTTCCTTTGACTTTGGTTTGACCTTTCTTGTTGTTGCGGGGATTCTTTATCAATAATTATTATGCTAGATTGTTACGTCTTATGGTGGAATGATTATCTAGTTAGAAAAAAAATAAGGACTATAGGAAATCTAGATAATTTAGATTTCGAAGGTTAAAATATCTATCTAGCCTCTAAACAGATTTTTTTTTAAAACACTTAAACGTGGCTGTAGCCACAGTAGTTTTAATTAATTTTTTATACGCTCCAAACTTTTTTATTTAAAATCTCTGACTTCCTCCTTATCTTAGGAAAAATTGTTCATTTGAGTATATCCTGTAGCCATGGTAACCTGGATAACAGCTCTTTGGCAATGATCTTGTTTTGTACCTATTACATAATAATAACATTGGCATAAATATGAATACTGAAGGAGTTTATGAATATTTTCAGTTGGAAACAAGTCAAGTTTCTAAATACAGATGTTTTTTTGTTTTTATTAAGGAAATATGTGGGTAGCCAGGTGCTAATATGCACAAACAATTTCTATGAATGTTATATGGATTTTCTTTATACAGGATGCTGCTATCTTTATTCAATGGTGTAATACATCATGGTTGATTACACATTCATAGAAAGATATTATTATTTTAGTAACCAGTAAGATATTCAATCTAATGTTATCAATTTCAACTAAAACTATTGATGTTTCAAAAGACTTTGGTTAGGCAATGCAGTCATAATCTAGAAACATAAAACTATTTTGTCTTCATTGTATTCATTGTTCATTTTCAGGCTGAACCTGTCAAAGTTGTTGTTACTGGTGCTGCGGGCCAGATCGCCTACTCTCTGATTTACCAGATTGCATCTGGCGCTGTGTTCGGCCCCAACCAGCCTGTGTACCTGCACCTTCTTGATATTGCTCCCATGATGGGCGTCCTGGAAGGTGTGGTCATGGAATTGGCTGACTGTGCTCTGCCCCTGCTGGCCGGTGTATTGCCAACATTCAAACCTGAGGAAGCATTTAAAGATGTTGTTGCTGCATTCCTAGTTGGTGCTATGCCCAGGAAAGAGGGTATGGAGAGGAAAGACCTCCTCGCTGCCAATGTTCGCATTTTCAAGGAGCAAGGCCAAGCCTTGGACAAAGTTGCCCGCAAGGATGTGAAAATCCTTGTTGTGGGTAACCCAGCCAACACAAATGCTCTCATTTGCTCGAAGTATGCTCCTTCCATTCCTAAAGAGAACTTCACAGCTATGACTCGTCTCGACCAAAACCGTGCTCAGTCTCAGTTGGCAGCTAAAATTGGTGTCCCTGTACAGAATGTTAAGAATGTTATTATTTGGGGTAACCATTCATCCACTCAGTTCCCTGATGCGTCAAATGCAGTTGCCACTGTTGGTGGAGCACAGAAGCCTGTGCCTGCTGTTATCAATGATGATGCTTACTTGAAGTCAGACTTCGTCACGACAGTTCAGAAACGTGGTGCTGCCGTCATCGCCGCAAGAAAGATGTCCTCAGCCCTATCTGCAGCAAAGGCTGCTTCTGATCACATGAGGGATTGGTTCTTGGGAAGCGGAGATCGCTGGGTGAGCATGGGTGTTGTCTCTGATGGCTCATATGGTACACCTAAGGACGTCGTATTCTCATTCCCGGTCACAACCGCCAATGGCAAGTGGAAGATTGTTCAGGGTCTGACCATCTCAGACTTTGCCCGCAAAATGCTTGATGCTACGGGCAAGGAGCTGGCTGAGGAAAAACAGGATGCCCTGGATGTCTGCAAGGATTGACCTAGTGTATAAACGAAACTATAAGCAATATCATAGCATTAGATTATACATGTGTACGATCTGTAGCCACTACAATATTATTTAAATCACAAAAAATGGCTTATGTAATATTGTGACCACACTTTTAATTTTCAAGGACAGAAATTAAATGAATCTGTCAGAATTGTCATATCATGAGACTCACAAAAACTGCTTTATTTATTTGGCATTTCTTTGTTATGGTTTTTTAAATATTCTGTTTTATATTTTCATATTTAAGAGCATTTATATTATATAAAAAATACGTCATATTTTTGAGACTTTTATTTTATTGAATTATTAAGTGTATTTACGTCATAATCAAATGTTGTCTGTTCTGTTATCACCATGTTTTCTGTTAGTTATAAACTGATAACATTCATTGCTTGACGAAGGTCACTGTAAATAAAGATTATTGTTACTAAACATGTCATACATGATTTATGTGTCGTACTTGAGGTCCTACCCATATCTTCATTATGCTCGAGAATTAAATTATTTGCAGCTATGCAACCGAAAACGAAAAAAATGATATACCTATGATACTTTATTCGAAGAGGCGTAGAATAGAGAACATTCTAGAGTATGTTGTCAAGATGTTATTAAAATACCCTGTTTCTTTAGGCTGAGTAGACCATCAGCCAAAACATTAACCTTTTCTGTGAAGTGGAAAATCTATGTGCGGGTGTGTCTGTACATGTTCATTAGCCACCTACTCGTATTTTTAAAGGTCTATGATACTACACAAATTGTAATTCAGGTGTATCAAAACGACTATTTTGTATTTGTGTACAATTTTCGAGTTTTACCGACCTGCACATAAAAAAATATTTATTTAATATCTATCGCTAATTACATTGTACTTGTACGTATTCACGTATTTTCTGTCTATGATCTAGATTAGGTATTTTATTAGACGTATGTGTTATATACCACGGTCAACTAAGCACCCATACCTATCTTGTAGATTGTTTTTGATAAATCACCGTGAAGATAAGACAGTAATGAATGATTGTCTAAATTAATATCGTGACCAGGTTTACGATGGAATGTTGAAAGCGAATTCTGTAAGTAGACACATTCTAAGTGTAAACAGAATGATTCTTCTCGTGAGAGAACAGCAAACTGCATTGACTGCAAATCTGCAATCACTATTGATTTCAAAAGCGTAACTAATTGATTTATCATAGCACGGAAAACTGTTCGCCGAAGGCCGGGGCTGTAAGGTTTTGGGACAGAGACCACGTACCGGCAAGCGCAATGTAGGACATCCACCTACACAGTGACGGATTAAGACTACTTGATGCCCTAAGCAATTAAAGATTTGGTGCCCCCTAATCCACAGGTTTTTTTTCCTGATTAATTAAATCAAATAGGTAGTCCCGCCCAGGGAGGACGGGAGTGACTGTCAGTCTTGTACTGACTAAAATCCACGGTGATCCTTCAGTAGCCATTTACGTTCCAGGATCACGGTAACTTGATGATATAGTCCCGCGACCCTTTTTTTTTTTTTTTATCGTGGTAAAATCATCAAATGAGACCTCCAACCCCGGGCAGGGCGGGAGGTACTGTCAGACTTGTACTGACTAAAATCCACGGTGTCCTTCTGTAGCCCTTTATGTTCCGGGGTCAGGTCACGGTAATAGAAATAATCCCGCGACCCCGGCAGGCTTTGGCCCTCTGAGAGGGGGCCCCGTCATTTTTTGCTGACAGCTCTTTGAGGCGCGCGTGGAACACGACGCGCCGTCGACCCGGGCATGGTCCATGGTCGGACAGCGAGTTGCCCTTTACTCGCTGTCCGCATGCCCGCGCCTACGGTGGCCGGAGATCGTCTTGCGACGTACGGCGCCGTGGGTGTGCACCACTGCGGTTGGGGCGGAGGGAGGACGCTGTCCTCTCTCTCTCGCGGCCCGCCGCCTCCTTCACGAGCATTACTGCCTCGCAGAAGGCGGCGACCGCTTCCCACTCCGTCTCGCTCCGCAGCATGGCCGAAACCAATGCCGGGCGCGAGAGGTCTCCGCCTATCGCCGCCGTGAGGACACGTCGGTGCTCTGCCCAAGCTGGGCAGTCTTGCACCGTATGCTCTACTGTGTCCTCCGGGCGATCTTCGCAGTGGTGACACCCCGGCGTTTCCTCCTTTCCCATCAGCCACAGGTACCTCCCGAAACTTCCGTGTCCGGTGAGGACCTGCGTCATGCGATAGGTCAGGACGCCGTGACGTCTCTCCAGCCACTCCTCAAAGAGGGGTCTTACCGCCGCGATTGCGGCGTGCCCGAGTCCCGCGACCCTGGCGATTTTTTTATGCAATAAACAAGGTAACTAGGCCCATGCACAATGGAATAGCGAGCGTAGCGAGCTAGAAAATTTATCCTGTTTCACTAAGTTTTGGGTGATGTGAGAGTGACGTGATGCCCATGGGGGCACTAGAAGAAGCACGTTAAAATCCTCCTTACGATTTTTTTGTGCATCTTCTGGTGCCCCCCCCCAGACGTGATGCCCTAGGCAATTGCTTAATTTGATTAAGGGTTAATCCGTCACTGCACCTTCAAGATGGAAAGACGGTCTGATGAAGACCACAAGGATCGCCCTGGATGCAATGCAAGCCGCTTCCAGCCGGTCTTATTGGAAATCTATAGGAGGCCTATATTCAGCAATAGAAGTCCTATGGCTGATAAGATGATGATGATAGATTGAATTGATTAAGAATAAATGACTTCTGTTTGGTCAATCATCGGAACGATTGTATCCAAGTGGTTAATGAGGGGATAAATATTATAAAACCTTTAGATATTGTTTGTTTTTAATAAACGCGCGGTGCCCCAATCTAGGAATAGTTTTTTATTCGTGGGTACGTCCATAGGTAGGAAATACATAGGAGGATATAGGAATCATTTACCTAGTAGGTTTTATTTATTATCCCCTATATTAGAGTCATGTGGGTCAAGTGTGCGCATTTTTTCTTTGATGCTTCATAAACTCGAATATTATTAGTAGAATGAAATAAAACTGTATTATTTAGAAAGACTGTTTATTTGTAATCACCTTAGACACAACACTAATATTATCAGAAGCTTATATTTTAAGAAACTAAAGAAAAGAAAGACCCTTTCGTATGCGCACTTTTACCCCAGTATCGGGGTATGTGTACGCAGCACTGTGGGTAAGTGTGCGCAACAACAAAAAATATATGTTTTAGAAGATAAACCATATTAAATTATATTTTTTTCATCAAAGGCACTTAAAGTAATCAACATAATAATCATCTTAAATCAAAATAAGAGACCAACTTCGTCATTACATGTATCACAAATAAAAGTGCCGTGTTCGTAGCTTGTGCACTGTTCGTGCCACCAGGCTAAAGGGCTTAAAAGGCTACATTTAAGTTAGTCGTTCTTTCTTTATGGCTAATTTCTCTTCTTGCTCTTCTTTCTTAACTTATAACTCAGATTTATAGGGACTTTCTTCCAGCGTACATCTGTGACGATCATTAGGTATATGTGGTGACGCTGCGCACACTTAACCCAAACCATCGAAACAGGATTAGATGAATATCGTTGATTATTGCGTCATCACAACAACTTAAAAACTGGCAAATAACAAACTTGATATTATGTTGCACTCGATACCAAAAAGCATATTTTCAAAAAAAATACATGACTACAAAAGATTACGAGTCAAATGTGACAAAATATCGTAATTATTCTAGCAAAAATCTTCTTCTACCTGTCAATACAAAATGGCGCGCGAGAAGCAGCTGTAATACGAACGCTTCGCAGGACATCCCGCGGGGTACCGAAGAGAGGGGTTGCCGTTCCTGGCCGCTTTTTAATATTCGAGATATTTAGCATGCGCACACTTAGACGCTGCGCACACTTGACCCACATGACTCTATGTATGAGATCTCTACTTCTCAAGGTAATGTCTAGGTCACAAGTTCAACGGCAGTCTGTTGTAAGTTATCATGACCGTATTTACTTTGATCTTGTTTATCTATCATTCAGACAAGGATAGATGAATAGGAAAGAGAAAAATATGTGATAGTCTGATAGGTAGTAGTTATGTATCTACTACAATTCGGTAGATATAATACCTCAAGTTTAATAAACATCACAAAGTACTGGAAAAGGCGTTCTGCGTGCCTGAATTCGAACCCAACACATGCCATTTGCGTCATGCAGAAGCCGATAAGTTACTACTGGCCTACTAGCTCAATTCACAGTCGCTGTAATCTGTGGCCCTCCCGAGCGCCTTATGAACACCATCTGTACATAAGCGAAAACGCCCCGAGCGCCTTACGTACACCCTCAGTGTACACAACAGACAGTCGCTCATTGGACGTTGATTTTTATAATTTTTTTGCATTAGAAACCCTGTCTTTTGGTATTATTTGACGGATTAGTTCGTTCTGTGGTCATAACTGAAAAAGAAAATGTACCTAAGTAGTTAGTAGTTACGTACTGTGGCACCGACCTTCATAATTATCATTCATTTATTCACAAAAATATTAATTAACTAAATCAAGTTACCTACTATCAGATTTCCAATATCTACTTGCCTATTTTAGATAGGGCCTTGATAGAGCAAACGATTTTTGGTGTGTGCTTATCTAATAAATTTGTTAAATGAAGAAACTTATCTACAATAGATATCTACCTAAATCATGTAGGTTCCTAATCTAATGTGTGACGTTAACTCATCAAAGACCGTCCAATGATACCGTCTGAAACCTTTGAACTTTATAGCAAGACGCATAGAGGTTACCTTTAAACAGAATTTTAAAAGAAGGAGGTAAGCAGTTGATCCGTGTCTGGGGGTTACTCTTGTAAGTCTGTCAACGAAAATACGGGCCCGCCAGTAAGGCTGCGACTCCATTGAGGCGGAGCGGAGAGCGATTCACCAACCACATGGCCTGAAATTCACATCTCTACTCCACGTTCACGAGCAAATCTTCACGAAACTTGAACTTTGTACATCATTTGATCATTTCCTATATTGCCTAAACGACTCCGGCATTCTATACATTTCCTAGGTATTGTAAAGAATGCCTGCATTGTACACATTGCCTATAACATAGGTACATATCTCTTTTACGTACTAAATGCTTGTATGTCTATTTTGGAGCAATTTTCTTCAGTATTACACTGAAGTTTTTAATAGAGCAATACAGTGCCGGTTTTAGCACTACCAGCGCCCTTGGGCGAGATTTTCTACGGCGCCCCCTAACTGCAATGCAAACTTATTTTTTTTAAGCGTGTTAACTTCATCAAATGAGTCCTCCCACCTCGGGCAGGGCGGGAGGGGCTTTCAGACTTGTACTGGCAAAAATCCATGGTGTCCTTCAATAGCCCTTTATGTTCCGGGATCACGGTTATGAGATAATTCCCGCGACCCCGGCAGGCTCTGGCCCTCTAGACAGGGCCGAGCCGACCCTAAGTGCGAAGTGTGCGGCGCACACAGGCGCCAGGCTAATAGAGGCGCCGGATGACCATAGAGCTAATGTTCAAATTACTTTTGTTACATTACATTTTAATACTTGAGTATCAATAAGTAAGTAGATGGCGAGAAACTGTTAAATTGATAAAAGTGCGACTATCCAGCGACTCCTCAAAGAGAAGACCCCTCTTCAGGAAGTTTCGGGAGGTACCTGTGTCGGATAGGGAGGGAGGATACGCCTGGGTGTCACCACTGTAAAGATCGCCCGGAGGACACCGTGAGCAGGGTTTCTTAAAGTGGGGTCCGCGGACCCCCTGGAGGTCCGTGACACGTGCACCAGGGGTCCGCAGTAGGTCAGCTAACTCTTAACCTATTAACTAAGAAATAGTATAACAATCTCGTCTAGGTTAAGCCTGTGGTTAAACCAAGGATTCACTGTGACAACAACATGTCGTCTGTCACAAAACATGAATTAATTGAACACTAAACTTCTAGGGCAGGTTTTCTTAGTAGTACAGTTGTTTCATGTTTGACTCTGATACTTTAATCTGTTCAAAATATTCTTTGACAGAGGTCCGTCCGTGGAATTATTTATAATGTGAAAGTGGTCCGTGACTGCAAAAAGTTCGCTCCTCCTCCGCCTCCGCCCCAACCGCAGTGGTAGACGCCCACGGCGTCGGACGTCGGCAGACGACCTCCGGCCACCGTAGGCGCGTGCATGCGGACAGCGAGTAAAGGGCAACTCGCTGTCCGACCATGGACCATGCCCGGGTCGACGGCGCGTCGTGTTCCACGCGCGCCTCATAGAGAGAAAAAAAAAAAGCAAAAGCTTACGCTTTTTTACTTACGCTTACGCGTTACAATAATATAAGCAGAGCTATCCGTACATTTGGATAGATTCCTTCTGTTTCGCGAGCTTTTATAAAATTAAAAGAAACCAGGGGAGCCACATTCTGATCTGGCAAAAAAGATTTCAGGCTAATGAGCTCATCACATAACATACTTACACCCATCTATACCGGATTTAGAGTCTACAGTTAATTTTAATACGAGATCTACACAGAGTTTTAGAAGCTCGGGTTTTTCCGGAAACTTTTCCATATTGTACAAAAAAGACCGATATTCTGAATACTCGTTGAGCTGTGCGTCTTTCATGGACTGAAATGATAGTAGTGTCCAAAAGACAGTTGAAAAATTCAAACTCAATTTTTTTCCGGAGAAATTATAGGTTCATCAGAAAGTAGGCCTGCGGCGCCCCTTGGTATTTGGCGCCCTGGGCGGTCGCCTAACCGCGCCTTACCCTAACGCCGGTACTGGAGCAATAAGTAGAGTATACCGATTTGCCTGTGTTTTATAAGCAGGCGTTTGACTCGCGCCTTATCTTACAACTATTTGAACGCGAAAGTTTGAGAGGATGGATGGATGCTTGTTACTGTTTCACTCCAAAACTACTGAGCAGATTTATCGAGATGAAGGTAGATATACAGATAGTTTATTGACTGGCTTAATATGAAGGATATTTTTTATCCCGGTACGACGATAACGTGGGATAGTTACTGAACTTAAAGCGGGCAAAGCCGCGGGCACAATCTCACAAGTCCTATATCATTATCGTGTCGCGACTCTTAGATATAGGTACTTAATGGGTAGGTTACTGTTATACAATACTAGCTGTCCCTCTGGTTTCATCCCCGATGCCCGGCTCCTTTTGTTTGTAGCGTGATGTTTTATAGCTTATAGCATTCCACGATAAATGGACTGTTCAACACAAACATATTTTTGAATTCGAACCAGTATTTCCTAAGATAAGCGCGTTATTCCAAACAAACTCTTATCTACTCTTCAACTTTATAGTACCTAGACTAGAATAGATACTCTAGTAAGTTTACGGAGATGAAGCGAAATGATAATCAAATTTTGGATACTTTCGAAAGTACCTACCTAAGACACAGGTTACCTAATTTAGATTGATTAAATAGATTGGTATTTAACTATGTGTAAAAATAGACCTGGTAGAAAGTAGAACATTTTTATGCCATTAATCCATTATCAATAGCATGCTCGCCAGAAGAATATTTTCCACCGCACTAGCGCAAAGGCAATACATAGGTAATAAGTAATTACCTGTAGAATACCTATGTAATATGACTGGCAAGATGAGGAAACAAAAAAGATACATTAGGAGCTGGACTTGGCTCACGCGATTGCCAACATTGGAATATCCACTTGGCAATCATGCAATAGTTTCGACAGCTGATAGCCTAAATACCAAGAGTATCGTCCAACATCTGAGAAACCTTTCGTTAGACAGCTGGATCAAGAGCGTTTTTTTTTACGTGTTATATTCGTTAAATGAGTCCTCCCACCCCTGTCAGACTTGTACTGACTAAAATCCACGGTGTCCTTCAATAGCCCTTTATGTTCCGGGGTCACGGTGATGGAATAAGTCCCGCGACTCCGGCAGACTTTGGCCTTCATTATGCCGACACTCTTTGAGGCGCGCGTGGAACACGACGCGCCTTCGACCCAGGCATGGTCCATGGTCGGACAGCGAGTTGTCCTTTACTCGCCGCTCGCATCAAGCCTATCCTAATTATCCGGTGACTAAGATAGATAAATACCAGGGTACCTAAGAAATTGCTTTTATGACGGTTGTCGTTATGTGGTTCTATTTATGTGTATCTATCCATATCGCAGGTAATCAAGGCTACACGATTAGATTAAGCGAATACAACAGAAAATTAGCGTCAAAAATATTTGTGGACATAATTGTCCACACGTAGTAAATGGAATCTACCGGCGTTGAAAATAATTAAAAGTGGTTATAATCTAAAATGGCGCTCAAAGTGCTTTTAATTTTAGGTGTATTAAGTTTTGTGACTTGCTCCAACAAAATAGACAGAAGTGGAGAAGCTATTGACACAAGTTTTCTAGAAAATGTGCTGGATGAGGAAGAGTGTGATCGTCAAATAATTGCGTTAATAAGCAGCCAATCGCATTTACTTAAATGTAAGTACAGATTTGTCGTTGTTTTAGGCCTGCAAAATTGAATTGTAATTATGAACGCTATTTCTCTAAATAATCCGCGCGTGCGCGCGGTCGGACGCCATGAAACGGATCTAACATCGTCTCGCCGCCTCCGTAATCTGTGCCTCCGCCGCCGCTCGGATTCGCGGACGAGCTGTGTTGGTGTAAAATATTCAAAAACTGGCACATTATTTAAAAATCATTAAGAGAGAGGCCGCGATTTACCTAGCCAGAAAAAGTTTACACATGTCCCTAAACATGAGTTGGCAAATGCAGTTATTCAGTATACAGACTTTAGATAAAGACTGCAAATAAACTTTTAATTAACAGGGTTACCCTTTTAAAATGCAGCAGCTTTCTGCACTGGGTTTGCTCTATTAATCCGATCTCTGAATTTTGAGGGCTGAACTCAATGGAAAGTATTAGGTAGTCTTTCCATGACCCTGTTAAATAAGCCATGTGTGTAACGTTCTTATTTTCTATCCACAGTTATGGACGCCGGTATAAGGATCCCAAGAGGAGTATATACAGGCAATTTTGTTGATCTAGGAAACTATCATCAATGTTTAGCAATGGAGCAACAATTTCAAGGCGTCCAAATCGAAGGAAAGTACTGTTCAATCCTTATTCCTGTGGAACAAGATGACAGCCTTTTCTATCAGGACATGAGAGGGGTTCATTTCGATCCACGTTCCTTGCGCTTGGACAACGAAACTATTAGGAAGATTGAGGAATATAATCTCAGACGAATAGAATTACTGGCTTTAAGTGGACGATTGGATGTCCTTCAGCATGAAAGGTGAGCTAATTCTAAACTGTTGATCTGGAAATTCAAGGTAAGGCATTAACATTATTAGCTGGAAAGACGTTCGCTGCTGAATAGAGGCGTTCTTCTTAGACTACCACGCCGAACGACAGTCGGTCACTTGCATCTAACGTTTGCCCGTGATTCTCATGCAATCGTCGGTCTACCTAGGGGGACGCCTGCCTACGCCGCGTCTTTCGGTTCGTGGCCGCCATTCAAGACCTTTTATTTCCCATCGGTTATATGGTTTACGAGCGATATGTCCTGCACATTGTCACTTGACCTTTCAAATTTTGGGAAGGAAAAGCATAAACTCCCATAAATCTGCACTTGTAGAGCCTTTTCTTAAAAAAAATAATGGATCCGCACCGCTGCTTGGAATGATTGTTATCAGAGACTACATATTACCAAAAATCATACTGTTTAAGCAAGGCAAGGTGTTATTTTGTACGCTACGTATTTTGTTAACGTAGTCGCGTTTGTTATGATAAGGTGCGCTTGCGCTGCAGCTAGTATCTATATACTCACGTGCTGATTAACCTTAAATTTTGTTGATTGTTCACTTCGCTGTTTATAAATAAACTAAACGATTCTACCACACAACCATTTCCACTAAAGCTAACTTGTTTAGCCATCCAATAATGCCACTTAAAGCTAAATAAGTATACGAAATGTAAACAATTCTGTTGGTGGTTTCTTCAATCTAGTTGATCGAAGGGGGTTTACAACAGGTCTTCACTTCTTTTCTCACAACTTCGCTTTGGTTGAGTTGGGCTTTAGGCTTAACGCAGCCTACAGCCTGAGCCATTCATGATTCTGGGGCCTTAGCCAAATAACAGACGACAGCAGACGATAATCGTTATCGCTATCTCTAGCTCAGCAGTCACCAATCACTTTTCAACTTTATACCGCACAGCAAGTAAAGTTGAAAGTCTATTGAAGTTTACAAATCGCTTTCGTTTGTTTCGCTCGTTATGGCTAAGCAGTCTTTAACAGATTTTCAACTTGGTGCACTAGGGTATAAAGTGGAAAATGTAATAGTGACTGTTGAGCTATAACGATTGTCGTCTGCTGTTTGTCTATAGGGCCTGATCTCTTCAGCCATTTTCATACTAATGATTCTTCAATGATATATTTCCTTTCGCCTTCGTCTCTTTCCCCCCCTTCCCCTTTATCTCGGTTTTCTCGATGCATTTGATTTTTTTCTTTACATGCTTAAATGTATTTTTTAAGGTTATGTAATTTGAAACTTTCAAAAGCAAATCACTCAAACTCAATAACGTTTATTTTCAGGCCTTTAGTATTTCGACTAGGAGTTTGCATACCAAAGCCGTGCACAGCCAAGCATGCAATTGATTCAGTTTATAACGTCACTGATGAGTTAGGCCTGCACTACTACGAAGACTATTGCCGTCTACCTGGTGATAAGACCTGGGTTCCAGCTGA
Organism: Agrotis ipsilon; assembly: GCA_028554685.1. Classification (NCBI taxonomy): domain Eukaryota; kingdom Metazoa; phylum Arthropoda; class Insecta; order Lepidoptera; family Noctuidae; genus Agrotis; species Agrotis ipsilon. Next base: position 13,047,858 of record CM052965.1, read on the forward strand.
TTACACTGCTGTGTAAGTAGGTACCTAACAGCTAATTATTCTTTTTTTTTATCATCTTATAAGTAGGATTATTGTTTGTAGATAATTTTACTTGCTTAATTAATATAAAACAAAGTCACTTGTGGTGTCTGTATGCATTTTCTGAAACTTGCAAAAAGCGATTGAGCGAGGTCGTGGTCTGTCTAAGCAGGTTACCCTGACCCTGTAACTTAAAGGGTAATTGAAAGAACCCTGTCGAGTTTGGTCAGTACGAGTCGGACAGTCCTTTCTGCTCCATCCCGCGTGAGAGAAGGAGGACTCATTTTGAGGAGGTCTTTTTTATGATTGAGGGCATAGCAGCAGACACCGATTTGCCAATAGTGGGCGGTTGTGGACGGTGAGGCCTAGGAACTTGTTGCGTGCCGAAAGAGTCGTCGCCATTGCATGCAACCGCTCGAAGCAAGGGCTGCTCGCTATTTAGTTATTCACTATCTTATCGAAAACTAAATACAGGCAAGGTTCGATGAAGTGTGACTTTGCTATTAATCTTTGCTATTTCGATTTCTAAAATCTTTATTATCTATCTGTGTAGATAACCTACACTTTTTGCTTTTCAGATGTATATTAGGAGCGCTTGGATTATTGACTTTTTTCAGCACATGCTACGATCTTTTCTATCGTTTTTTAATGAATAAAGGTGAGTAGAGAGTAGTAGAGAATACTATGTTATAAAATAGCTTAAGGTTACGTTGAAATAAGCTCGTTCAGACAAATAAAGAAACAAGTTTTTTAGATAAGCTTTCCTTGCTGACCTTTCTAGCTAAGCTTTATAGTTGTTCAGTTTCGTAGGAACAAGTGAAAACTTGTACATGCTACAAAGTCGCAACAAAATATTCTGGAAATATTTTGTATTTTAAATCAGTATAAAAGAAAAAAAAATATTTTGAATCAATAACCCAAGCTGTCAAAGTATTTAATCAATTTTTCATCATCATCATCAGCTTATATCGTTCCCACTGCTAGGACACAGACCTCCTCTCTGAGAGAGGGAGTGGGCCATAATCCACCACGCGGGCCCAGTGCGGGTTGGTAGATGTCACATGTCTTCTAATTTTTAGTTCTAGGACATGCCGGTTTCCTCACGATGTTTTCCTTCACCGTTTTGAGAGCAGTGGTGATGAAATAAATTACACAAAGTAATACGCCAAGCTGGGTTCGAACCCACGACCTACAACTCGTAAGTCGGGCCCTATACCACTGGGCCATCACTGCTCAGGCAATCAATTTTTAACTTATTACAAAATTTGAAGGTGCATTTCGATTGGGTTTGACTGATTGGGGTAGGTCGATGTGCTGGTGTCTGTACGTACATAACTATACAATGCCTAAATATATTGTTGGACTGACTATCATTTTGGGTCGATAAAAAAAGTATCAAAACTGTTTTTGTTTGCCCCTGTTTAAATGGATGACTTCGTTTCCAAATAAACATCGCCACTGGTTCACTGGTGCTGGTTCAGATCAAATGAAAATATTGTTACTAAATACTGTTGACCAAAATAGAAAATATACCTTTGTTATTAAAACTTACAGATGTCAATCAAATAAGCAAAATTGGTCGATCATTTTCTGTTTACACAAACGGAAAACGTCTCACAACATTTAGCGATGGCAGTGAAACCTTACAATGTCTCGATGGAATCAGAACCCTCACTGTGTTATGGGTCATAGTTGGACACGCATACAATTCAGAATCATTCATAGCAAATCCTTTTGATTTACAAGAGGTAAGTTATATTCTTCAATGTCTTTTGTAGTAAAGTTTTAAAGGAGCGAACAAGCTGCAAGATGGGTCGGTGATTTAAGGAAGATGGCTAGCAGTGGATGGATGTGGGCTGCCCAGGACCGGGATGGTTGGCGCTCTTAGGTTCGGAGGCTTACGTTCAGCAGTGGACGGCAATCGGCTGATTTGTAGTGGGCGGAAGAAACTGGGTAGCAATGACATAGAACGGCCAACAGTGGAGAGAAGAATACAAAGAGAGACACTTGAGAGTTAGTGGTAGAGGCTTCAAAAGAAGTAGCCAATTCAAAGCACACAGTACATGAAGTACTCATAGGACAGGCACGCACTCGGTAACTCTTTGAGGTGCTCGTCCAACAGAACGCACGGTCCCTTTCACGTTTTTGTGACGTAAAGTAAACGGGAACGTTGACGTTAATGTTATGGAACAGACAGTTCCTCGTTCGTGTACTAGAGGCGCTTTTAAAGAAGAAGTAGCAAAAATGCCCCACTTCCGACTGCAAACATAAGTATCTCAAAAAATAGCAAAAAATTAGTAAAAAAAAATGATATACTTCCGGTGATCATCCTTACTGGCCAACATATAAAAAAAATGCTCTTAATATTAATTCAGAGGCAGAATACGTGTAATTTTGATTTTAGGTTTACAAAGGGATTATAAAGCAATTAAACACTGGAATAATAGCTCATTTTGATAATAGATATTATACCAGGAAGACTCATATTTTGTTGATATTCCAGTTTCCACCCAAAAAAAATTGTTAGTAACCAAATATTACTTTAACCCATTATACAAACTCTTTACACAACGGAAAAAAAAACCTTTTTTCTTTAATTTGCTGTATTGTTGACATATAATCCAGCCATACGGAAAATACTCAATACTCAATTCTTTATTGCATTCCATATGTAACAAACTTAGATGGTAAAAAAGAAAATGGCACAAGATCAAATATGGACCCTGTCGGGCACGCAAAAAGTAGTTCAGTTGTCTATTGCATAGTGGAGTTTGTCATCATTTTGTTTTGGTTGATTTATATTGTGAATGAATGGCTTCGTATGTCATTCAAATATTGTTTGATCTAGCAATGGGTCTGTTAAATTGTCACAATGGGACGCATAATATTATAGCTAACAGCGCTGTTAATTTTAACACCTCATTGGCTAAGGGCGTTATCACACTAGCGGTTTGGAAGCGGTTGCGGAGCGGAGCGGCTGCACAGCGAATGCGCTGCGAACACGCCGCGGTTGCGCAGCGAATTCGTTGCGGACGCGCAACGGGATCGCCGCGAACAGCAAAGTGGACGCCATTTTGTACTGCCTCGAACAAACGCCCAAACGTCCGCCCCACCTCAGATCAACGAGGAATTTTATGTATGAAGACTTTCGAAAAATTCCTCGAGCGCTGAAATTTGGCATATGATAAGAGTAGGTGATACAGATTATAGATGCATAATAATCCAATTTTCTTTTAGCCGAGATGTTTTTTTTTTTACCGAAACATGAAAATTGCTTATAACTCTCTGCCAAAAATTCCTCAGCCTAATCTAATAATGGATCTTCTCAAATTCGTCGATGCTTTCGTTTTTGTTTCCGGCGTTTTCGAAATAATAACGTCAACAGCAATGTTTCCTCGTCGGAATCCATTTTGTTACTGAGTGTACAAACACGTGACGAAAACGTAACGCATATGCCACGCGTCCGCGGCGTCGTCGCTGCGCAGCCGCGGCGTGTTCGCGACGGATGCGCTGCGCGTCCGCTCCGCGTCCGCTCCGCCCCGCAGCCGCTTCCAAACCGCTAGTATGATAACGGCCTAATGTCTGCTTTTCTTTTTTTTTAAGACTGTCAGACTTGTACTGACTAAAATCCACGGTGTACGACGAGGGCTATTGAAAGCCCTTTATGTTCCGGGGTCACGGTAATGGATCCCAGCAGGCTTTGGCCCTCAGAGAGTCCACCGTCATTTTTGCCGCCGCTCTTTGAGGCACACGTAGAACACGACGCGCCGTCGACCCGGGCATGGTCCATGGTCGGACAGCGAGTTACAATTTACTCGCTGTCCGCATGCCCATGCCTACGGTGGCCGGAGATCGTCTCGCTCGACGCCGTGGGCGTATACCACTGCGGTTGGGGCGGAGGGAGGACGCTGCCCTCTCTCTCTCACGGCCCGCCATATCCTTCGCGAGCATTACTGCCTCGCAGAAGGAGGCGACCGCTTCCCACTCTGTCTCGCCCCGCAGCATGGCCTCGACCAATGCCGGGCGCGAGAGGTCTCCACCTATCGCCTCCGTGAGGACACGTCGGTGCTCTGCCCAAGCTGGGCAGTCTTGCACCATATGTTCTACTGCATCCTCCGGGCGATCTTCACAGTGATAACACCCAGGTGTATCCTCCCTCCCTATCCGACACAGGTGCCTCCCGAAACTTCCGTGTCCGGTATGGATCTGCTTCATCCGATAGGTCAGGACGCCACGACGTCTCTCTCCAGTCACTCCTCAAAGAGGGGTCTTACCGCCGCGATTGCGGCGTGCCCGAACCTCGGTTGCGAGGCTAATGTCTGGTTAGAAAGAGTTTGGTGAAATTGGGTCTAAGTTCTTGTGATTACCGGACCAGCATAAGCATTGTGATTTGGAAGTTGTCATGGAAAATAACCGTTGTGTTGCGCAAACGCTCCGAGAACGTCGTTGACACGTCCTTAATGAACATTTTATACAAACTCGACCGAATTTTCGAGAACATATACCTACCTCAAGAGGCGAGTGTTGCTTGTATTGTGTTTGTTATTCCATAATGCATTGTTATGATAAAATCAATATAATAAATGTAAGTGTTAATTCGCACGAGTTTTGTAAATAAATGCGCTGCAGCACAGGCAGCTAGCACAGAAATCAGAGAATGATCGAACTTGTGTACAATCAATTTTAAGCCACTGAATATTTTTTGTATTTTTTTTTATATTGTCGGCCATGATAAACAAATGAAGAAAGTAAAATATTTTTATGATTTAAGTAATACTGTGCCTGAAATAAGTTTTGGAGCAATTTCTAAGTATGATAGCCAGTAAGGATGACAATCGGAGGTATGCAATTTATTAAAACTTATTTTTATCTATTTTTTGAGATATTTTTTTCAGGTGTCGGACGTGGGGTAATTTTCTATGGAAGTTGCAACTTCTTCTTTCCTGCACAATCTAGTAAATACTTCAAGTACGCTGTAAATAAAATACAGAAATCTTGTGATAAAGGCCTCTCTGGAATGAAATTTTAGTTAATGACTGTCCGAATAAAGTAAAAATGAAACATTGAAATACTCTGAAATAGTTAACAGTTAAATACTTATTATTTCGTCTAGATTTAATAAAACGTAGACCAAGTTAATTTTATGTCGCCCGGCATTGGTTTCGGCCATGCTGCGGGGCGAGACGGAGTGGGAAGCGGTCGCCACCTTCTGCGAGGCAGTAATGCTCGCGAAGGATATGGCGGGCCGTGAGAGAGAGAGGGCAGCGTCCTCCCTCCGCCCCAACCGCAGTGGTATACGCCCACGGCGTCGAGCGAGACGATCTCCGGCCACCGTAGGCATGGGCATGCGGACAGCGAGTAAAGGGCAACTCGCTGTCCGACCATGGACCATGCCCGGGTCGACGGCGCGTCGTGTTCCACGCGCGCCTCAAAGAGCTGTCAGCAAATGACGGGGCCCCCTCACAGAGGGCCAAAGCCTGCCAGGGTCGCGGGATTTATTTCCTCACCGTGACCCTGGAACATAAAGGGCTAATGAAGAACACCGTGGATTTTAGTCAGTACAAGTCTGACAGTACCTCTCGCCCTGCCCGGGGTGGGAGGTCTCATTTGATGATTTTACCAAGTAAAAAAAAAAAAAAGTTAATTTTATGTAGTTACCAAATAATGTGTAGGTAACCTATAACTAATAATGTTTGCATGCCATTTTTATGGCGAAATGTATGTGCCTGAACTTATATTCTATTTTAAAATCTTTGTACTCATACCACATTTAAAGCAAATAAATAAATTTGATTTGATTTAAAAGTTGTTTGTTGTGTCCTTTTTTCAGTGGAAGTTTTCTATCAGAGCGTTATGGATAACTGGTGCTACATTGACAGTAGACACGTTCTTCACAGTAACGGGAGTCCTACTAGTGTATACGACTGCAGGGAAAATGACACCAAGTAAGTCAAAATTAAAAAAAATATTCTCTAGTGCGGATCGTCTGGAAAATACGGAGAAGATCTCTACCGCAATGGTAAAGATCTGCCCCGCTTGGGTAGAGCACCGCCGTGTTCTCACGGAGGGCGATAGACAGGGACCTCGACCAGTTTGAGGAGGCGGAATACGTATGGGAGGGAAAATCTTCCACATCATGACCCGGCCGCTGCGGGAGACGCCTAGCGCGTTGTACGTCGCGGAACGATATCCGGCCACTGTAACCGCGATAACCAGTGGTCCACTTTGGCCCTGGAGCGTGAAAACTGGAGATCATGGGGAGAGGCCTTTGCCCAGCAGTGGGATGATATAGGCTAACAGTAACAGTAATATTAGTCTACCTCATCTCACTACCCAACAACGAGTGACAGCATGGAAGGAGTCGCTGGAAAACGGCGGAATGAAAATTAATGCGGCGAAGACCGAGTACCTGGCCTGCAATACCACAAATGCTGCTCCTGTTCGCATTGGCGAAGACACAGTCGAGTGCACGGAACAGGTCAGGTACTTGGGATCGGTGCTCCACGAGTCCGGGGACATCGATTGCGACGTCAAGTCACGTATCTCGGCGGCCTGGGCAAAATGGCGCGAGGTAGCGGGGGTTATTTGTGACCCAAAAATGCCGGTTAAGCTTAAAGGACAGGTCTATAAGACCGTCATTAGACCTGTCCTTTTATATGGCAGTGAAGCGTGGCCTATACTTGAGCGACATAAGCAGAACCTGCGTGTCACGGAAATGAAAATGCTGCGCTGGATGTGCGGAGTCTCGCGGAAGGACCGCATTAAAAACTCCCGCATCCGCGGCAGCCTTCATGTCCGAGACATAGCAGATAAACTGCAAGAAGGTCGCCTACGCTGGTATGGCCACGTTTTACGAAAACCGGCAGATTACGTGGGAAACAAATGCCTTGCCATGCCGCCCCCGCCGGGGCCAGGGAAACGAGGTAGGCCTAAGAAACGTTGGCTTGACGTCGTAAGGGACGATATGCGTGCTAACGGGCTCACGGCAGGAGATGCACAAGACCGTGCGAAGTGGAGGCGTTTAGGTAGGAAGGCGGACCCCGGGCACCGAGGTGGAAGCCGAGGAAGCAACCGGGATTAACGCCCTGAGGATGATGATGACCTCATCTCACTACCCACTGACAAGACGTGATGGTCCATAGCTAGCCCATAGTAGATTACTTTACCTCAAGATAAGTTCATCATGCAGACTTAAAAAAGCACATTCTTTTTTTTTCAGAAACCTTTCTAAAGAATCTCCATTGGTTCTACTTGTACCGCTACATCCGTCTGACTCCACTGCTTGCCATAGCCGTGCTCCTCCAGGCGTCTTTTCTCAACCGCATTGCCGATGGTCCATACTGGCAATCAGTCGCATACGCTACAGAAACATGCAGGACAAACTGGTGGACTACCTTGCTTCATGTACAAAATTTAGTTAACCCTGAGGATATGGTAAGGATATTCAAGTACTCAATTTATTACAATTCGAAATGCCCCGTAAAATTGAACCATAAGGTTGTCTCGTCCCGCCCTGGTTGGAAGGACTCTTTTGAAAGAAAGAAAGAAAATTGTGTTTATTGACTCAAACTTAAAACTAAACAATACAAAAAAAAGTTATAAAGAGTGAGTAGGTAGTTAAAACAGAGGAAATAAAAAAAAAGCTTAACTATTTAATGCCAAAGGTCCTCAGCTCAGCATATGCCAGATTTCAACGCAGTTTGCCAACTAAGCCAACCTAACCCTAATTATAACAATTAACATCTTTTATTTACATTTCAGTGTATTCCCCACTCTTGGTACGTTGCCATAGAGTTCCAATTGTTCGTGATATCTCCTCTGGTCCTCCTCTGGGTGTTGTCCGGCAAGAAACTTTACGCCTGGGTCGGTGTTATAGGTGCACTTGTATTGGTGATTGGAGGCTCCACTATTTATACTTTCCACATTAATGTGCCAGGTGGAAAACTTGTACCAAGGTGAGGAATGCTGTTTTTGTGTTACGTATAGACGCTTGCAACCTACCCCAATGTCCAAATTTTTACCGATCAAATATGAAACATCTGATTTTGAGATGAAGTTGAAAATCTATCAAAACAACTCAGAGATTCAGATAGATTAATTGCTGGACTGGCCTAGGTAACAATTACCTTTTTAACATATATTATTGAATACATGTATGTTTTCAGTCGTCTACCAGAATTGGCAGATTATCTCCGGAAATATTATTTCTTCACATTGACGCGAGCTGCTCCATTTTTTGTTGGTCTTGTTTTCGGGTATCTTCTTCATCTTTTCCGACACAAAAAGTTGTACCTTCCGTGGGTAAGTGGATTTTTATAATTTTAAAGGAGTATGAGGAATAAGGTGTAAAATGACTCGATAGGGGGCCGCTTGCGGACGGCGACGAAAGAGTAGCTCTGATGACGCGCTGTGTTCCACGCGCGCTTCAAGGAGCTGTCAGCTTTAATGTCGGGGCCCAATAGCGAAGGAAAAATAACTATTTTATCCAGTAGCATGCCGTAAAAGTAGTAAGATTAAACTTTTTTTTTTACGTGGTAAAATCATCAAATGAGTCCTCCCGCCCCGGGCAGGGCGGGAGGACAGACTTGGCTGACTAAAATCCACGGTATCCTTCGGTAGCCCTTTGTGTACCGGAGTCGCGGTATACGTATGTCCCGCGACCCCGGCAAGGCTATGTCCCTCTATAGGGGGGCCCCGTCAGCGTGCAGTAAGATAAAGCCTAGCATATTAACTTTCATAGCATTGCCTGAATTAGATAAATACATTTTTCTGTTTTCATATTTTAGCCCATCGCCATTTTGTTTTGGGTAAACGCCCTTGGTATTTTGGGTGGTATCTTCTACTTCAAGTACAGTATTAAGCAGCTTGACTGGGAAAACGAGTTGATGGATAATTTGATGAATTCTCTAATGAGGCCTGCATTCGCATGTACCATATGCTGGATAATCACTGCTTGTGTGCATGGTTATGGTGGTAAGATTATACTTACATGATAAATGATATAATGATGTTTATTTTGCAAGTTGGTTGTTATAAAACACTTTTACACGTCATATATTTTAAACATCCGAAACAAACTCAGAGGTCCACTGTCTCTTTTAAAGTCCAGACATTACGAGTGTACTGTTAAAGCCATATGAAGACCATGCAGATGTCTGAAGTGGTCTTTTAAAGAAAGAACCATACAGATTTGAGTGGACCTGTCCTGTCAGTGCAAGCATTTGTCAGTTATCGTGTAGTTCGACTCATAACTAAAGGAGCTCAACGTAACGACGAACAATACCAAGGAAAGGACATTTGGGTAGGCCGCATAGAGTACTCAAATTGCCATGCAGACAATAAAAAAAAAACACAAGATGCCTGCATTTGTCCCCCACATTCACAAAAAAAATATATATATATGTTTGTATATTATACAATTCATCCTTTCTTTCGTTTAGAAAAAAAAAAAAACAAATAAACCGTTGTTGATATTTTAATATTAAAATGAATTAGTGTGGACACTGCAATTCTACAACCTATTTACCTCTTTTTTAAGTATTCTAGCAGAACCAACATCTGACGCTGCCAAGTTTATAGTGGAAAACATAATTTTGCACCAATGACTCTGTCACTTATGTAAGATATAAGGACATTTTATGGATAGTAATTAAGATTAGGTAACGTTGGGGCTCGCATGTCCATGGAGACAAATGCCCCTAAATAAAAATTGAATAAAAAAAAAAAAAACCTATTTACCTATAGGTCGGTCAAATCTTTTATATGAATGAATGATTAATTCGCTTGTCCCTGAACCTCCACGGTTGGCGTAATGGCTGAAGATCCATTTCTGTACTGCTGTCGTGGGTTCGAATCCCGGTGGGCTTGACATTCTGTTGGTTCGTTCTGGTAGTTTTTGTATGTGAATTTAAATGTTAGTAAACGCACGCACGATACAGTAGTGATGTTATTGAAGGGCAAAGTTTTTCTCAAAAAAATGCATGAATAAAATAAAAAAACTATCTTGTATTTGCAGGTCCTATAAATTGGCTATTATCTCATGAAGTATGGCGGCTACCAGCCCGACTGACGTATGGGATGTACCTGTTCCACTACCCTCTCATGTTCACCATCAATGGTGCAGCTGTATCGCCCACCTTCTTCTCAGTTGAAGGACTTGTGAGTACTTTACGAAGTTACAAACAAATCTGGGTTAACGACATTATTGTGACGTCATGTACGCCTTTCTTTTAATTGCATGCTCTTATAAATATACGCAATCATCTTATCATTTACTAGCTGACCCTTGCCCACTTCGTTGGGCGGTAAAAATTTTAACTTGTGATGAAAATATGATGAGTGTGGTTCGGTTAGTACTGAGTGCCGAGTGCTATGATGTATTTCCTGACTGCCAGAAGGAGGATTATGTTTTTATTGCATACTGACAGTAACCGCCAGCCGACTTCCTATTGCTAGGCGTTGCTCATGTTCAACGTTAGATTCCCGAGCACGGGCCTGCGATGTTCTCGCACTTTGGCTTTTTTTTTTTTCGTGACATCAAATGAGTCCTCCCAACCCGGGCAGAGTGGGAGGGGGGACTGTCAGACTTGTACTGACTTAAAACCACGGTGTTCTTCGGTTGCCCTTTGAATACCGGAGTCGCGGTATACGTATGTCCCGCAACCCTGGCTAGGCTATGGCCCTCGATAGGGTCCCGTCATTATCCTGACACTCTTTGAGGCGCGTGTGGAACACAACGCGCCGTCGACCCGGGCATGGTCCATGGTCGGACAGTGAGTTGCCCTTTACTCGAAGCCCGCATGCCCGATGATCGTCCCGCGACATCCGTCGCCGTGGGCGTCTACTACTACGGCTGGGGTGGAGGGAGGATGCTGTCCTCTCTCTCACCTATTCCTTAGACCTCTACCTTCGCGAGCATGACTGCTTCGCAGAAGGAGGAGACCGCTTCCCACTCCGTCTCGCCCCGCAGCATGGCCGCGACAAATGCCGGGTGCAAGAGGTCTCCGCCTATCGCCTGCGTGAGGACACGGCGGTGCTCCGCCCAAGCAGGGCAGTCCTGCATCGTATGCTCCACCGTGTCCTCCGGGCAGTCCTCCTAATGGTGACATTCGGGCGTTTCCTCCTTCTTTACCAGACACACGTACCTCTCGAAGCATCCATGTCCGGTGAGGACCTGTGTCAAGCGGTAGATGAGGACACCGTGGGGTCTATCCAGCTACTCCTCAAAGAGGGGAGCAAGCATCTGCGAGCGCTCAGCGCTAGATGTTCTCGATGTTCTCCAGCTTTGGTTGGCAAGACGCTGTGAACGCTCGGAGCTAGATTCCCCAGCGCGTGCTTGCGAAATATTTTCTCTATTCCTCGAGAGGCGCTGATGATTTTCAAGAGCAGACTTTTCCATACGGCGTACTCGAGTTGCTTTGTCTGGGATGTTTGTCGGTAAAGTTGTGATTTCCTTTTAGGCATGGTAAACAATCACTGAAACTGTCCGATATCCCAAAAACATAAATACCACAGCTTCGAATTCAAAGAAACCGTGTTTTGTGTTTTAAGAAACCGAGCGATCAAAACAATTTTAAAGACCAACACGTAGGGGTGCTAAGACAGGAAACCTCCACGTGCGCCCGTCAAAAACTCTTCCTTAGGCACTGTGTGCCTAAGGGGTCTCTTTGCCCCTATGTGAATAGCATGTCGTGTGAACGCTCCAACGCGTGTCCCTCTGATCAGCAGAGGGCACAGCGGCGGAGCGGGCGGAGTAATGTGTGGCTCGCCGTCCGACCGAGGACCAAGCCCGGGTCGGTGGTGCGCCGTGTTTCGCGCCAAATGCCTGCTGGGGTCGCGGGTTTTTTCTTAACCCAGGATACCGCGGCCCCGGAACGTACAGGGCATCGAAAGAAACATGGGTGGATTTTAGTCAGTAAGAGTCTGACAGTCCGCCTCACCCAGGGCTCAGGACTCATTTGTTGATTTTACCACATTAAAAAAAGACCAACGCGTAATTGCACAACGCCATCCAATGGATCTTTCTTTGTCGTGTCGATGATTCCTTTATATATATTGTATGTTTCGACCAAAACTCTGCCACGTTGACGGCGTTGGTGGTGGCCTCGGATAGATCCCTTAGAGTGCAGGTGGAATTACAAAGAGTACAATTGAGAAGGTGGGCCATCGTTTGCGATGATCCAATGGATAAAACGTCCGTACAAAGCATGTTCTAATGGGGTTCGCGAATGGCGATTGCGATTTAGTAATTTTATGTTATCTTCGAAAATATTTAACCAATTGACATACTGTTTGGGGCAAATCATATCTCTATGATGTTCTTGTGATCATAATAATATTTTTTTGGATAAGGTTTAATATATAGTTCATTAAAAAACCGTCCAAAGGTAAGTATGACGAAAAATACTTTTTTTAACTCGTAAAAGCTACTATATCTACTAAAACATAAAACATAGAAATATGGTGTCGCGGACTTTATTGTAGAACTATTCAAAGCGGACATTTTTGCCGTACATTCTTTTCAATTTTAAGCAACTGTTAAGGCAGCGCATGCTAATAACTCTGTTAGAAGAGCAATTTTTTTCCGCCCGGCTAAACAAAACTTGAGATAGTTCAGCTAATATGCATGGTATCTTTATAATTTATAGCCTATAGCACTCAGGGATAATGTAGCTTTCTACCAGTGAAACAATTTTCAAAATCGGTTCATTACTTTCGGAGATTACCCATTACATACAAACAAACAATTTTACCTCTTTATAATATTAGTATAGATGAGCCATAGGACACTTACTGCTGAAAATAGGCCTCTCCTATACATTTCTAATAAGACCAAAAATAACAAAATAAAAAGAAATAATCATTGGAAAATAAAATCAACAAAATGATGAGGGTAATAAAAAGTATTGAAAATTAATTTGCACAACGTATTTTTTTAATAAACCCAATTTTCAAGTGAAAGTTGATGATAGATGGAGGTCATTAACTGTTTTTTTAACCGACGAAAAAAAAGGAGGAGGTTCTCAATTCGACATGTATTTTTTTATCGTAGTCGCATCTATTGCGTAATTAGAAATTGTTGTGAAATAACATCGACTCGCAAATGTCATTTTACACGTACCAATAAAAATATTTTTTATTTATTTTTACAGGCTTTCAAGTTTGTGGCTCATACTGTTGTTGCTTTCGTATGGTCCTTTTTCCTGACTCTACTTGTGGACTCCCCAATCACAGTTCTTGTTAAACAGCTGATGGGTTCAGGTAAATAAAAACACTATAATTTTTCTTTTTAAAACAACTGACAACACAGAACGACACTTTGTTCTCGTTCACGTTTATTCTTCATCAATTTTCACTAGGTACTGTTTATTTTCCAGCAGTAACGACAACACCCATAGTCAAGATTGATGAACCAGCGGGAGAGGATATGGAAGAAAACCTTGATAGTAATGTGGCCATTCAAAGAAATATGGAGACTTTGAATGAAGATGATGAAGATATTATTGATTCTGATGATGCAAACTCTGAAATATATGAAAACCTCTCTCAATCAAGTTCTGCCGACGGAGATTCTGTATCTGAGGACACTGCGTCTGAGGATGGATCTCATGATGTTAATCCTGAACTCTCTCAGCCTGATCCTAATGAAGTAAAATCTCATACAAGTGGTAGTGCTGTTGACCCTAGTGGATCTGGTATTGGCTTTAATAACAAAATAAATGAGGAAACTATGGCTACTGTACATTCTAGGGATAAGACTGTTGATCCTAGTACTGCTCGTACAAACTCTAGTGATATAGATGTTGAAGCTAATGTGGCTAGTATTGATCCTAGTAATCGTGTTGAGCCTAGTAGTTCTCGTAGCAACTCTCAACTTAAAGCTGTTGAGCTAAATGCGGCTTCTGTAAACTCTAGTAACAGTCCTGTTGCGCCTAGTACAGTTTCTTCTAAACCTAGTGAAAAAACTGTGGAGCTGACTGCTGCTCCTATTAACATTAGTGATAGAACTGTTGAGGCAAATACAGCTTCTTCCAATCCTAGTGAAGTTGAGCCTAGTACATCTGGTACTCATTCTAGTGGCAACGATAGTAGTACTAATGTAACTTCTGAAAGTGTACCAGATACTGCGACAAATGCAGAATAGAAAAGAGGTCGTTGTAACAGTGAGGTAATACAGGGTGACGATTGTAGCAATGTGGAAGTAGTTATTCACTGAATAGAATCATCACCTTAATGTATCCAATTCCTTGAATTACTGAATAACTTTTAACACAATGATCGGAGTAAACAGAGCTATTTCTGCACTTGTGATGCGTTGTCTAAATGTGGACACTCTCGGAATCCCGGGATTTGAGATATTTAAAGTATTAAATAAATATTAAACAAGTAAGGAATTACTTGGTCAAAAGCTGATCAAATCTTACAGCATTGTCAACGAGCTTATTTGTATCTTTCCAACTCAACAGTCAATAAGTTTGTCGAAAATAAAAATGCTCAAAGAGACAAAAACAGATGCTTTCCCCTAGCGACTCAGCTCGCTATTGTCTTCTTTTAAACTAGTCGTGTCACACGTATCCTTCATAACGAAATCTTTATTTTTTTGAATCTTGAAATTTGTTCTAGAATCCTGGAAAATCTCCACAAAAATATCGGTCATTGTACCAAAATAGCTCTCTACCTACTCCGATCACTGATTTCAAATACAGTATAATTGATACTTGTAACTGATAAATGTAATTTGACATTGATTTACCATTGAACTTTATACCTACTGATCTACAAAGTAACAGATAAGTTCCGTATCGCACGGATTATTTTGCAGGTCAGTGTACTGTTATCGGGTTATGTGGGTTTTTTGTACCATCAAGGTCAAAATCAGTTCCGGTAGTATTGAATATGGTCAGTGTTTAAATAATATTTGAGTGTTGAGCTGCCCATGACATTTTACTCTGCTACCAACGACGATATATTACTAGACTCCTAATAACAGGCGACCGATGTTTGTCAACACATTAGGCAAAAAAGTCTTATATCCGTCTTATATCAACCACTCCTGTGAGTCGTAAACATGCCTTGAGACAGAACAGACCTTGAGTTAGTCAATCACAACGCAGTACCCCGTCTCCCCTGCGTACGTAGTACCTCAGCGAGTTGACAGAATACTTTTTGTTCCTTAGATCGTGCATGCGGAGTCTAGTAATATGTCGTCGTTGACTGCTACCTACTGAACGTCGCACTTATAATATTAAATAAAATGTAAAAGTTTGTAAGGATATGGATGTTTGCTACTTTTTCACGCAAAATTTACTGAATGGATACCCGAAGACCGTAAGATAGATACGTAACAACAATCGATACTCTTTTTTTTCCTTTCCTCTTTGCCGATTTATTAATTAAATTCTTGGTATTTGTTGTTGTCGTAATGATATAGTTTATATCTATGCTATACTGTTTATTACTTAGATTAATACATAGAGTAGTTTTAATCCCATTTTTATGTACCCGTGGGATAAATTTTGAGTTGTAGCGGTTGAAACCGCAGGTAAGAGCTACTCAAACATGAAAAGTGTAATGGTAAGTGTAAACATTAAATAGTATATTTTGCAACGATTGAATAAAGAGCGGATTTAAAGCGAGGGCCATTATATGAATCAAGAGCAAGCGAAGGATTTTAATGACTGAATCACGAGCGAAGCGAGTGATTCAAGTATTTAAATCCTGAGCGACGCGAGTGACTTAGGCCCTCGATTTAAATCCGTTTTATTCAAGAGTTGCAAACGATACTTTATACCATGACTACGAGAAAAAGAAAGATTTGAGCGATAAAATATATTCAACGAAACAAAATAAAGTTTTTTTTAATACCTAAGTCTGCTCCACACACACGTGGGTGCGAAGTAGTCTAATCGCTCGGTCACTGCGCCAACAAGCTGACGTTAAAATCGGAGCAATGATTTGAATTAAGAGTAATTTTCATATTAGCAAGGGGGTTGTCCAGCATCGCGGTCGATGTCGAATGTACTAAAGTGTTCTAAATTCAAACACCAAAACAGTGCGTAAAAGACTACTTTTACGCACTGTTTTCCGTGAGTAAAAGTAGCTTTTTCGAGGGGGAATGGTATAAAAGATCTTTCTTTGTATCTAAATCATTTTTATGTGAAAAATTATTAAATAACGATTTAAAACATGACTGACTTGTTTCATTTCAAATAATCCAAGACATTTTTTTTGTATAAAGTTCGGTCACTCTGGGAATTCCTCATGTCGTGGGTGCTTTTACATACGTTTCAAACTCACAAACACAAACACCCAGAACCGGAACAACTATCTGTGGATCATACAAATAATTCGAAAATCGAAACAGCGACACAAATATTTGTTCCGTGCGGAAATCGAACTCGATCAGCAGTCGTACCGTAGCAGTCGATCGTTCATCCAGTGCGCTAGCGGCGCTGTCAAATTCATCACTGCTGTGAAAATGTTGCTACGGCTCCGGTGGTGATTCAGGCGCATGAATACTGAGTAAAGCGGGATTAAATAACGACACTAAAACGAAATCTTTGAATCATACGCAAAGATACAAATAATTTGTACATCGATAGATGCCGATAGATGAAATAGAATCTTCTAAAGATAGTGTGTCTACATGTATAGCTTGCATTAGACTCACTTTTTTAGTTCAATCATCATCATCAGCCTATATTCCTCCACTGCTGGACATAGGCCTCTCTCAATGTGCGCCACTGAGCCCAGTCTGGAGCTTTCCTCATCCAGTCTCTGCCAGGTGCCTTTCTATTGTTCTGTCATAGTTCCTTGCAAACAAAAAAATACCTAAGTAAAGATTACTAATACACTCGTGATGAGTGTATTAGTATTCTTTACTTAGGTATTTTTCAACACTATATAGACTCATTTTCAAGTCACGATATTATATGGGTCAAAACATAAATGAATATCGTGCAAAATTGCAGATAAGGATATTATGAGATTATTAATTTGACCGAACTTGTCCGGTCACTGACCGCATGCATCATATGATTCAACGTATTTGCACTATCTCGCTACGATTACGATCAAGGTTTATAAGAACACGTAGTTTTAACATCGGTCAACAACCCTTGATCACCTACATATTAATCATTTTGCCTTCATTATCTTCTTAATATTTTAACGCAACACCTTGATTAGATTAGCTGACATAATTATAAAACTATTGCTCCCAATATTTTTTTACCATATTTGACTTGTTCATGGTAGCGAAACATTGCAAAATATCTTTAAAAAAATTGACTTAAACATATAATGATATTAAAATGTTTTCTAAAGCGATTTTAAGTTTAGTCTTAGTTAATTTAATATCAGTTGGTTTAGTTAAAGGGCATATTGAACACGCGATACCAAATGAGGCGTTGGACCAGAGTCTTTACGAGGATGTGTTGGATCCAGAGCAATGTAGTGAACAAATCGATATTATCAGAAATAACGCATTTCTCGCCTTGTTCTGTAAGTATTCATTTTATTTTTATGCACTGAAATGATCAAGTCTCTTTGAAAGAAAAATAAAATTAAATCCGGGAGTTTAAATTATAATATTTGATGTTGTGCCTTGTTGAACTGTAAATTATTTAAAGTTATGTTAATTTTTGAGGGTTTATTAAAAATAATTAAGAGAAAATAATAATCTGTAAACCAACAGACAAAAGTTTTATTGAACCCTTATTTGTCGTTGAAAACGCAAACGTTCAAAACGCTTGGAAAGGTTGACTTGTCCAGAATTGGTCTGCTTTTTTGCAACTTTTTACTTTCGGCAAATTAAAAAAAACACACAGTTTTTTTTTGTACATTCGTTTTAGTCGTCGTAGATAAATACATGTAGGTGTATTATTTGTATAATCCCATAAAATTTCATCAAATACCTACTTAATAATCAAATTTAACATTCTAATACAGTCGCCGATGCTGGCATCAGGATTCCGAGAGGTATTTTGGAAGGCAACACATTAGACATGGGCAACTACCACCAATGCATTGGTTTTAACCAACAAATCCCACCAAATACTGAATTACAAGGAAAATACTGCATGATACAAGTTCCCGTGAACCAAACTCTTGATTTTGATTTTCTTTGGGAAACGCAGACATCTAATTTTAATCCAAATCTTTTGCGTTTGGATGGAGAAACAGTGAAGGCGTTAGAGGAATTAAAAGCTGCGAGAAGAGGAATGCATGCGATGACAGGAGTTCTTGATAACAGGTAGTTTTTTAATAGATGTTTATTTTTCTATCATAACATAAATTTCGCAGCATTACAATCTAACGTGGCAATACTTACAGCGTTCTGGGCATTTTAACAGCGATGTGGATGAATTATTTGACGCCCCCTAACTTAGATATGTTTTATTTTAGCATAATTTAAGTCCTTTTAAATTGTGTATTTGTTTTCTTATTAGTTCTGATGTTTCAACAAAACAATCATAAAAAACGGTTAATTACGAGTAAGATTCGCTTTTCTCTATTTCATGCTTTCCTCGCACAGGCTAACCGTTTGATACTTTTTGGTACAGCGTCCATAAAGAACTAGACAGTTATTTAGAAAGCCTATTGGCTGAATTGAGCAGAATCTGAGCAGCAGTTGTCAGCTGAACTTGGATGGCTTGCCACCTCTATATTATCGACTGTTATGAGTTTAAGTTGAGGAGTGCCTCAAGAGCGTTAGAATAGTTGATTTTAGGGAACATTTACATATATCAGTTTCATTGCAAATGCAAAAGCCAATACGCCCAGCTACTTATTTGATGGTCACCAGAGCAAGTGACCATCATTTCAAATGTCAACAGAGATACGCAATAGCCTCGCCGATGAGCCTGTTGCGCTATAAGCATTTCCATTACCATTGATTTTCTGAAGTACGTAATAAAAATCTTGACCATTTTTTTTAGGACCATAGAGGACAATCCTCTTGCTGCAATGACGTTCAGGCTAGCCGTCTGCATACCCAAGCCCTGTACTACGGAA
Source organism: Agrotis ipsilon (assembly GCA_028554685.1). Classification (NCBI taxonomy): domain Eukaryota; kingdom Metazoa; phylum Arthropoda; class Insecta; order Lepidoptera; family Noctuidae; genus Agrotis; species Agrotis ipsilon. The sequence goes on from CM052965.1 coordinate 13,066,890, forward strand.
CAAGCTTTGAACTCTTTCCTATTCAATATTTCTTCGGTAGGATTTCAATATACTGATGAATTCTGTCGCCTGGCTGACGATAAACCTTGGGTACCAGGAGATACTGTAGCTGTGTAAGTGGAAATACATTTAAAACATACATTTGCATTACTTTAACTTGAAAATTGACATTTATTTTTATTGTTGCAGAGTCGTTTTTTCACTGATAGGATTGATAACGGTTCTGAGCACAGGGTTTGATGTTTGGCAAACTATCATTTTGAAGAAAGGTGTGTATGATTCTTTACATTTGTTTGTACTGTCATCTACACGCATACACAGCCTGGCGCAGGCTGAATGGTCCAACAGATCGAAGCCTGCCATTTAAAGGCGAAAGAAACAAAAAAAAAAACAGGCTGGCGCTTCGTGTATTGATTACAGTTTACCGCGTTTTATAGTGTTGTTCCTATATTCCCAATACTTGGGTTAATAGGCCTCTTCCACTGAGTTGTACTTAAGTTGTGTTGAGTATTTATTGAATATTTTAATTCATTTTAATTCGATGTTATCGCTAACGCTATCATTAGAATTTACCACTTCGTTTTGCCGATGATATAGTCATCATGGCAGAATCGTTGGAGCACCTCAATGCTATGCTCAGCGACCTCAGTATCGTTTCCCAACGGGTCGGCCTTAAAATGAACATGGACAAGACGAAAGTCATGTTGAATGTCCATGTGGCGCCCGTACCGGTTGTTGTTGGGAATGATACTCTCGAAGTTGTAGACCATTATACTTACCTTGGACAGATTGTTCAGTTAGGTAGGTCCAACTTCGAGAAAGAGGTCGCCCGAAGAATCCAACTCGGATGGGCAGCGTTTGGGAAGCTACGTGATATCTTCTCATCGAGAATCCCGCAGTGTGTCAAAACAAGGGTGTTTAACCAGTGTGTGTTGCCAGTGATTACATATGGCTCTGAAACGTGGTCTTTGACTGCTGGCTTTTTAGAGAAACTAAGAGTCACTCAACGAGCAATGGAAAGAGCTATGCTCGGAGTTCCTTTGCGGGATAAAATCCGGAACACGTATATTCGGCGAAGAACCAGAGTCACCGACATAGCTCGTAAAATTTGCAAGTTGAAGTGGCAATGGGCAGGCCACATCGCTCGTAGAACTGACAACCGATGGGGAAGAGAGGTTCTCGAGTGGCGACCACGGACCGGAAGATGCAGCGTAGGTAGGCCTCCCACTAGGTGGACCGACGACATCGTGAAAGTCGCGGGCAACCGATGGATGCAAGTGGCAAATTGTCGTTCGGCGTGGCGGTCTAAGGGGGAGGCCTATGTTCAGCAGTGGACGTCTTCCAGCTGATGATGATGATTTACCACGTTTATTATTTGTTTTGTTATTCCAATATTTCAGCACTGTTGCAAGCGCCATGATCACGGATGAAATAACAAACGTGTTAAATATCCCGAATTAAGTTCTAATGTTAATTTTATTGTTTCAGATCCCAAAACAGTGAGCGTAATCGGCAGAGCGTTCTCAGTTTATACAAATGGCCGCCGAGTCATGACATTCCAGTCAAGTCCAAACAGCATCGAGTGTTTGGATGGCATCAGAGCTTTGGCTATGATGTGGGTGGTCCTCGGACATACGTTCTCAACAGAACCTAATTGGGCAAATCCTCTCGATACACTTACGGTAAGCGCCACTACTGGTATTTCAGAAAATATAACTGTGTCATAGGCATTTTTTTTTTTTTTAATAAATGCGTTATCTTCCTTAATTGCGCTAAATGTGCCGTCACTTAAAAAAATCTCGGCAAAGTGTTCGACTGTTACGCTGTGTGTAGGGGGCTCGATCGTCTAAACAAATACTTGTATGATAAGTAGTTGTTCCGGCAGCGTTCGGCCCGTCCCGCCCTTGACGGGAACTTGCCCATGAAAGGTTATTAATGTATTACAAGTAGCCCCTGTAAAATTGTTTCGAGGATAAAATATTTATTTTTCACTTTTTCCTCCAGTGGATAACTTCCTGGCAATCCTTGTGGGTAAGATCAGCGACAGTAACTGTGGATACTTTCTTCATGCTGAGCGGTTTTCTTGTGATCTACACTACCGTTGGAAAATTTAATTCAAGTAAGTTATCGTGAATTGAATGAGATTAGTTTGTGAGTGAGTGAGTGAGTCAGATTTAATATTAGGTGACTAGCGGCCCGTCTCGGCTTCGCACGGGTGGAGGACCCGGTCTAAAACCCGGTCCCGATGGTTACAAACACAACAAAAAAATAATTATCCGAATCGGTCAAGCCGTTTTCATGTTATGTCGTGACAACGAAAAACGGGTTTCATTTTTATATATATAGATAGATAGAAGATAGATTACTCGCAAACAAAAATTTAACTGTCGGAAATTCATAGGCAACCGTGTCGTTTTCCTGACTGTCATTATTTCATATTGTTACAAAATTATAAAAAAAAATACGGTTTTTTTTTTAACGCGTTTATATTATACTAGTTGCAAATTGTCTGTAACTTGAACAATCTTGCATACAAGTTATGAGTATGTAGATAATAATTAATTTGATTGAACTGTATAATGTGTTTTTTTTCAATTCCATCAATTCATACCAATAATGTGATGTCACACTTGTTTCCAAGACTTGCCTAAACCGTTAACAATATCGATTAATAAACGTCAACTAACAATTGTTATCGCGTGAGATTTTTATCGTTTATGCACATATAAAATAATTGATTTATAACCTTCACAAGTTATATTATTATTTAATGGTTGACTATCTGCGATTTTTTTATCGATAACTGTTGACAGGACAGAGATTTCGAAGAATCGGTAGGTCTTTGCTCAGGATAAGGACACAGTATTTCTTCTTAACCGTTCTCTCACTGATAAGTAACGTTTCTATATTTTTTTCCAATTATTTCAGTCGTGGCCTTACAGAGTGCAATTCTAGTAAGCATATTGAGTTGTTCCGAGATTTCATCTGGCAACCGTTATGGATCTCGGCCTCTAGGTCTTTTGCCCACTATCTTTTCGGTCACCATTAGCTGATCTAAATTGATCGTACCGCTGCAGGCAATGTCCTCAAAGTATTTCATGATACGTTGCAGGCAGGTTGAAAACAGTGGTCGTGGTTTCTCTAGGTATTTTAGGTACTTTAAGGATCGAGACATTAGTGCAGTGGCACATGTTATCACATTGTCAGAGACTCAATATTTGCTATCAAAATTGTTCTTGCTATTAGATTAACGATTTGAATGAAATACAGATTGTAGAAATTAATATTACCTATAGATACAACAAAAGGTACGAATTCGATTCATAACACAAACTAAACAATGGCAACAGTTACGTTACATAACGTAGTTACGTAATTTTATGTTATTATATTATAGGACAGCTGCTCAAGAACGTTCACTTGTTCTGGCTCAATCGACTCCTGCGCATGTTTCCCTTACTGGCTACGGTTGTTCTCCTAGAAGCGACTGTTCTCAACCGCGTGGCGGATGGGCCAATATGGACCACAGTAGAGGGCCACGTTGAGAGATGCAGAGCCACCTGGTGGGCCACTCTATTGCACATGCAGAATTATATGAATCCTATCCAGACGGTAAGTAGGAACAGTTTTTTTTAATAACCGCTAATTTCCCAATGCTGGGAGAAAGTAACCCCCGTATCTTACCCAGTTTTTGTTTTTGTAGAGTCTAAACGAATGGACCGATTTTGAAGTGTTTTTTTAGACGTAATGGAAATGAAAATTAAATCGAAAATTAACTTTATTGATGAAGTATGAATTATTAAATCGCGTGTCGGGGTTTATATTTTTTTAAAGGTTTTTTAGTAACATTTCTTTTATACTTTTTGAATTATTTTTAAAATGTGACTCACTACCAATGATGTTAAATAATGTAAAATTTAGTGTAAAACGTTAATTTAAATTCACTGATGTAAATATTACATGTAACGCTACGTTGCTACGAAAGCGTAGCTCGTAGCAACGGCTCCGCCTACGGCGTAGCTAAAAATTTTTTTTTCTCCTTTCAGTGTGTCGGTCATACTTGGTACCTAGCGATAGATGTCCAACTTCATATCCTGTCGCCAATTTTACTATACTGGGTTCTTCTGGGCAATAAGAGGATAGCATGGGCAGCGTTATTATCCGGTTTAGTTGGCATCATGGTAGCTTCTAGCACTTATAACTTCATCAAGGAATTTCCGTCTACTTCGGGAGCGTAAGTATCATTGTAGAGAAAGAGAAGGCAAGAGTTTTTACATTTTTGTGACGTAAATGTGAATTTTAATGTCATTTTGATGGATAAAATGAGTTCCTTATTTGTACACTAGAGGCGCTTCCTCTGATGACTTCAAGTCCGTTTTTTTTTTTCGTGGTAATATCATCAAATAAGTCCTGACTCCTGAACTCAGGGCAGGCCGGGAGGGACTAGACTCGTACTGACTAAAAGCCCTTTATGTTCCAGGGTCACGGTAATTCGATAAGTCCCACGACCCACTTTAAGAACGAATTACGGCAAAATACGTTGATTACGTGCTAGGGCCTAAGAAATATCGAAAAAAAAAAAAATTGCAATATATTTCAATATATTCTTGATTCTATCTATTTTATTTCTGTAACATTTACCTTTTTTTTCAGACGTCCTGAACAGACGTTGTACTACTCGGTCAACTACTACATGAACACTTTAACTCGAGCCTCTCCTTTCTTTGTCGGCATGATCTTCGGGTATATTGTTAAAACGAAGAAGTTGGTTTTGTCAAACGTAAGCCATATATTAATTATATTATAATCACGTTATGTAACCGCCTCATTTGAGAATAAGTCATATCGTAATTAAAAATATTTCTAAGTAAGCAAGGAGGTTGACTTTATCTTAAAATATTTTTTTTTAATTAAAAGTAGCCATTTCATATCATTTCAACCAACCTGCACTGGACCCGCGTGGTGTATTATGGCCCACTCCTTCTCACAGAGAGGAGGCCTGTGTCCCAACAGTGGAAACATTTATAGGCTGATGATGATGAAGATTTCATACAAAAGTTAACAGTCTGAATGTATGTGATAATTTTGGAAGGAAAGTTCCATCGGGTGTAGGTTTTCATTTATGTATTCAAATCCTTTGTAAAAGCTTGTGCGAAGATGCCTCTTATATCTCTTAATATTTGGTGTTTATGCTACACGTGACGTTTAAATACATAATACAATGTATAGTTGGGTTCACACTGTGATACTTCGTAATTTAATCAAGAAATAATCAGGCCTACATAACAATAAAAAGAAAATAGAGATAAGAGTCGTAAATACTTCATTTATTGATGAAGATAAATTACTTAATCTAAGTCTATTTAAACTAATGTCATAAAGATTTGTTATGTTGTGATGCTCAAAAACTGTACAAGTCCGATTTCAAAACAATTAGATCGAAAAAAAAAACGATTCAGACAGACGGCGGGAAGCAACTTTGTTTTATATTATGTAGTGATATTGTATCTTTATATAAGTTAAGTATCGTATTGTATTACAACTTATTTATGTTGACATTGAAACCGTACTTAAATAAATATTAATTTTTGAACATTTTCAGCGTCATCTATTTCAATAAAATTAAATCGTATTTTGTATCCACAGATAACAGCAGTACTTTACTGGATCATAGCTTTTTCCTTATCAACGTTCATCTGTTACACTAACTATCCTATCGGACAATTTGACTGGGACAACCAGCTGGTTGACAGTCTGTTCAACTCCTTCGTCAGGCCTCTCTGGGCATTCTTCCTTGGAATGATGATATTCGCTTGTGTCAATGGTTTTGGAGGTAAGTTAAAATAAAAATTACGTGGTAGATAGACAGAAAGATAGAATACTCTGCATTAAGCACACCATACAAATTAAGGGTTTTTACATTTGCATTTACATTACAAAAATGTAACTTAAACATAACGGTGTCACAATGGGCGGTCTTATCACTAAAAGCGATATTTTCAAGACAACCTTTGGATGGATTTTGAAGAAATAGATCATGAAATGGGACAGTCATTCAAGATCGATATACGCTAAAAATTATAATAAGTATAACGTATCTAAGTCACAATCTTGATCCCGGCCTTTATTTGAAACTTTAACGTTGACCAGATTTGCCAGAGTTTTAAAGATGTCCAATTACAAGAAGCTGTCAAAGAAAACAGATTAGGAGTCGGATTGAGATACTATTATATTAAATTTCGGGCATTTATAACATTTGATAAAGGAATTTGCTGCACTGCGTGTAACGGTTTCGATACCCGCACGGAACAAAATAGTTGTCAGATCTACAAGTTTTTCGTTGTTCCGGTGCCACAACACAGGACAAATTGCAAACGTGGAACTATGTTAAACAATAAAATCTTTCTTAAAAGGCAACGCGGCCCGGAACGTAAAAGCTACTGAAGGAACAGGGCCAGTCTAGTTTGACAATCTCTTCCGCTTCTTCCACGGCCAAGAGAAACAATTAATTCATTTGGAAGATAAAGAATTGTTAAAAAATTACCTCCATAATCATTCAAATATCTTCTTTTTCAGGTCCTATTAACTGGTTCTTATCACTAAATGTATGGAAGCTTCAATCCAGAATGTCATACGGCATATATTTGTTCCATTATGCACTGATGGTTGCCATCAATAATAGTGCGGTTGCGCCTTTATTCTTTTCTGTTAAATCAATGGTAAGTATTTTATTTATTTATTTAATTAGGTGCTTTAGAAACTGCAAGATGACAGCAGCATGGGCCGATTTTTAAGAGAGACTTCGTGCACAACGCTACATAAGTCTCCGACACCTTACGAATTTTGTATCTATCTGCTGCCTGCCTGTGTACGACCCTCTAATTTGTATTGCGACAGTGACCTGAATACTGAAGTCCTAAGGCATCGGAGACTTGCGTAGCGTTGTGTACGAAGGGGCTAAAATCGATCTTTATTATTAACCTGAGGTCACTAAAGTTGGTCGGTTGAATGGGGTGTTGCCATCTATCATAGGAATATCTTTGACAGTCGTTGCTGTTAATGAGAAGCTCGAAAGTCAATGAACCATTCCTGATATTCAGCTGAATCCGAATCAGTGAATCTGTCTTGATATTCAGATGATGATAATTTAGCTATAGTGTTAACGAAACGACTACTGAGCATAAAGCCGTTGGTTCGATAGTGTGACACTCACTTTTCACCTTATTGACTGGCCTGTTGGTCTAGTGGTTAGTGACCCTGACTGCTATGCCGGAGGTCGTGGGTTCGATTCCCACCCAGGACAATTTTTTTTGTTTGTGTGATGAGCACGATATTATTATGTGTCTGGGTGTAATCTATGTATGTATTTAGAAATATATAAGTATGTGTATCAGTTGTCTACTAAATTGTATGTACCTAAAATGTATGTAAAGGAAGGAACAAACAACCCTTTTTGTATTGTTTGCAGGTTCTAAATAACTGTGCAATGCAGCTGAAAATCATTATTTTATTATATTCTAAGACCAATTCTATTCTATTGTATTTACATGGGGCGACTGCCTAAAATAACCTGCTAATAATTATAATAATTCTGCTGCAACCATATCAATTAAAATTCGAACCCATATTTAAATAATTCCTCTTCGCGGGAATCGAACCCAAGACAGACTGCGCAACAGTCGAACGCTCAGTCACAGCACTAATCGTGTCATCATAATAAATAGTTGGGAAGGCTTTGCAGCTTGATTGATATTAACAATGCCATAATTTTCTTTCAGTTACTCAAGTTCCTGTCGCACTACACGCTGTCGTTTCTCTTCACATTCGCTATGGTATTAGTAATAGATGCTCCTTTCTCAACGTTATTCAAGCTTTTGTTAGGAGGAGGTAAGTTGAAAAATATCTACTTCATAGGTATAAGCTGCTGTTATTTAGCCGATTTATGGCCATAGCGACAAAATTCGATGGCTCTCTAGAGCGAAGTTCAGAGCTATGGTGCTCTTTCAATTGGTGACCGGTAACTTCGGCGAGTGCAACCCTATGCACAATAACACGATAATTTTCAAATATTAGATTATATTTCGAGTGGCTTTGAGGGAAAACATCGTGAGGAAACCGGCATGTTCTAAAACCAAAAAATCGAAGACATGTGACATCTACCAACTCGCACTGGGCCCGCGTGGTGGATTATAGCCCACTCCCTCTCACAGCCTCCCTGTCCCAGCAGTCGGAATATTATAGGCTGATGATGATGAATGAGATTATTTTGGCTAGATCCCCATTCGGGCCAATTATCCAAACGGTTTTTCCGTTAGTAATGACATCATCAGCTCTGACACGGGGCTGTCTCATTGGGTAACTGTGACCCTGGAACGTAAAGGGCTATTGGAGGACACCGTGGATTTTAGTCAGTACGAGTCTGACAGTACCACCCGTCCCCCCACGAAAGGGAGGACTCATTTGAAGAATTTATAATGTTCAGTTATTATGCCTATGAGACTGGTTGTCTGTGTTTATGCGTTTATATTTCGCTATTAATATAAATTACTTTATCTTTCTCAGGTCAAAAGAAGCCAATAAAGAAAGAAGAAGAGGAAGAACCGAAGAAAGATATTGAGAAAACAGTGTAATAACAATATGTAATGAATTAATTTGTTTATATCTTGCTACTTGTAATGGTACCTAAATATTGATAAATAAATTATGAGAAACCGTTTAGTATTCAAATACTATTTTATACAATCCTGATACATTTTTTTTGTTAATTTAAATGTCACTACATAATGACAATCTTCTTCGATGTTAGATATACTTTTTTAATTCCTACATGGCTACTACTCGCAAGCAGAAATATGGAATCACTAACTCCGATTCATCGTGATCTGGAGTACTTAATCACTAGTTAAGAATAACAAAAATCTACCAATGTGAAGGGTGTTGTTAACTTGAAATCAATACCAAATTCATTTTAACCACAGCGTTATTTAAAAAGGAAGCCTGGATTACACTACACCAATCAATTACTTGGAATTGCCAAGTAAGTCATTGGTGAAGTTATTTTTTTTTATACACAATAACGCCTGCGTCGCGTCTTCGTTTTCGTTCCTTGAAAATTTATTTGCGAAGTGATAGGTGTACTTAAAAACCGTTAAAATCACCCAATAGTTTATTTTAAATCATAACAATACTATATTTTAGTCACGATCGAAAACTCCAATTCAGCACACGTAACATTTAAACTGTGTTAGTAAAATGTTTCAACACATGCCAACATTTTCAGAAGTTAAATTAAGGCAATAAATTATGTTCCTGTTTTAGAATAAAACTAGAACTGTTTTAGTGGTTCTAATTCAAAAGGGAAGTTATTTAATTAAGATAATATAAAAATCAACATGCATACAGTGTGCAGGCCAGTTAAGTCGTAGTGTCTTTAGAATAGGATAATTTTCTTCTATTTTCTACTTGCGAAAATCTGTGAAATAGAACCGAACAATTTTTAGAAATGAACTATCTATTTTTTTATTTATAATATATTGTTTATTCACAACAATTGCGAAAAGCACACATAAATATTGAACCAATTTCGGTTACTAATACTTTTGATTAAAAGTCGTTCGAATTACGTTTTTTATTCGTGCTATGCCCCAAGATTTGTATTGTTTGCAATATGACGCAAAATAAAAATGACTTACGCGAGAAATTAATAATGTAGAAGCCTCGATCGCAGTTTTGATATAGATCTTTGTCTGTAATCAATGAATTACTGTATTTACCAATGCGAATCTTAAAGATGTCATTCCCAAGCAGCCGGCAAAGATCACCGATTGACATTTAGATTAAGATGAATAAATTCGAACCTTAAATTACCGGTAGCAACTATCAGGTAAAAAAAACAGTGCCAGTTAAATTATGGATCCCAAAAGTTTACATTTAAAGTTAGTTTTTAAAAACTGCTATACTTCATCATAAAGCTTAGTCATCTGATATTGGATATTATTTCAGCAGTTTCACACTGTTCACACATTATCAGTGGAACAACCAGCCATACATTAATATAATGCCCAATCTACTTAGTTTCTATGATCCGTGCTCGTAATATTTGGTCCCCGCTGGCCTCTCACATGGCATATTAAGCAGGAATTGGTTTAACTTCGTTTATGTTGATAGCGAGTGAATATTCATCGCTGGCGTTGCTGCAGTTCTAATGTAGCGTAATATGATGTTAAATGGTGGTAAAGTTTTTAATGGTTTTGTGTAAAAAATAAATTTACGGAAGTCTGAACGCGAGCGCGTGGTGTAAATGTTACGAAAGTAAGTTGTCGATTTTGTAATCGCAAATAAATTGTATTTGCGATTATAAAGTCGACAAGTCGACTTACTTTGCTACTTTAGCATAATATGGTACAATTTTAAGCACTCTATATTTTATCACTTCATCAAAAACAAAATGAGCAAGTATTTTAAACAGAAAATGCAGTATAATTTTCCCACAAAAACTTTTACCAGGCAGCGCGAGGGCTTATTAAAGTTTGTGAATAAAAAAAACACCTAAAGCACTACCTAGTTTCCTCGACATCAAAGAGGCAATTCAATCCATATTCAATCTACGTCCTCTTAAACATACAACAGTCGTCGAAATTCGTCTGACTTTAGGTAAACTCTGTTCGTATTTAAGCGCAGTGCAACACAAAGATCGGACCTTCAACTGAGCCACAAAACAGAATGTGCAGTCCAAAGCTCTGACCAACGTCTAAGTCTGATGGGTCTGTACTAAATTGTTGGAGTCAGAAGTTCCACACGAGGAGAAATAGTTTTTTTTTATCGTGGTCGTATCATCAAATGAGTCGTCCCACCCTGGGCAGGGCGGGAGGGACTGTCAGACTCGTACTGACTAAAACCTACGGACCCTTTACGATCCAGGGTCACTGTAATTCAATAAATCCTTTTGTAAATAATTAAAAGAGTGCTCCAGCCCTGGGTCACGGTTACATGTTTAGACAGTCCTTTTTTTTTTTTATCGTGGTAAAATCATCAAATGAGACCTCCAACCCCGGGCAGGGCGGGAGGTACTATCAGACTTGTACTGACTAAAATCCACGGTGTCCTTCAGTAGCCCTTTATGTTCCGGGGTCACGGTAATAGAAATAAATCCCGCGACCCCGGCAGGCTTTGGCCCTCTGAGAGGGGGCCCCGTCATTTTGCTGACAGCTCTTTGAGGCGCGCGTGGAACACGACGCGCCGTCGACCCGGGCATGGTCCATGGTCGGACAGCGAGTTGCCCTTTACTCGCTGTCCGCATGCCCGCGCCTACGGTGGCCGGAGTTCGTCTTGCGACGTACGGCGCCGTGGGCTTACACCACTGCGGTTGGGGCCGAGGGAGGACGCTGTCCTCTCTCTCTCGCGGCCCGCCGCCTCCTTCACGAGCATTACTGTCTCGCAGAAGGCGGCGACCGCTTCCCACTCCGTCTCGCTCCGCAGCATGGCCGAAACCAATGCCGGGCGCGAGAGGTCTCCGCCTATGTTTAGACAGTCCTGCGACCCCGGTATGGGTCTGTCCCTTTATGCCACTGACAGCTCTTTGAGGTGTGCGTGGAATTTGACGCGCTGTCCATCAGTATGGCATGTCTTTGATAGATCAGCAATTCCCGTTTATTGCATTATGATGTGACCAAATAAATATAATGTGATACAGAAATCTGGTCTGTTGGTGAAGGAATCAGCTATTGAGAAGTCTCTGTAATAGGGATCGGTGTTAGAGCATCGATATATTAACGTAGACATTTTGTAGGATTAATATCACAGGAGTTGATTTGTTTTCGTTTTGGACTGAAGTTTCGGCCCACATTCCAAATATTCTCGATTCAGTCCAAACAGTATGCTCATTTGCCCCAAAAAGTAATTTCAATTGTTTTATTTTCGTTTAGACCCATTTTATAAATCTGGTACGGGTAATATACATATATTTTTTTGATGAAAAACAATTTTTTAAGGACTATCATCAAAAAGGTTACGTATTATTTTAACATTTAGGTTTATTTAGTCCCAAAAGAGTTCATTACTATGTTTTTAGGGTTGTGAAACCCAAACAAAACATCTTGTGTGGTTTCAAAGACTTTCTGGCTTCAGAAAATGGATTTGTCTTCAAAAGAATGAAAGTGAGTAGTCCAGTTAAATTAGACATCCGAGGCCGTCAAATATTCGCAACACTATTATAAATGAAATCTAAAAAAACCTCATTGTTCCAACACCTGGAAAAAAAAACAAAAACGGGGTTTTTGCGATTTTTGGCAAAACTTTCATGAAAATGTTTTGAACAATCCTGCCAACTTTCAGCTGGGTGGGAATTTTTGCACCCGCACTCCTATGTTTTGGTCCAATTTAACCTGACTATGACTATATGCGTCTGTGTTTACTAACTCATCTTCTAGGTAAGTTCACTGTATTGTAAACCTTTCAAAATAGCCTGCCGGGGTCGCGGGACTAACCCCCGGAACGTAAAGGGCTATTGTAGGTCATCATTGATTTTAGTTAGGGCAGGCAGGAGGGACTGTCAGACTCATTTCAGGAGACTCATTAGATGATTTTACCACGCCAAAAAAAGTAGCCTTTCAAAGTTGAAGTTCTGCACCTTATTCTTGACGTCAAAGTGCAACAGTATTTGTATAACCTATCTATGTCGGGAACGGATGCCAACACAAGTTACATCTGTCTAAACTCCATTACAAACGCTACATTTGTACTAGGGAACTAGAAGTTTCGGGAGCTGTAATTTGCCTAGAATCCATTGTTTAGTTTCTTGCTCTAGCACATATTGAATTGCACTTATTTGTCCAAAATCACCATTTGATATTTAATTTTATAAAGCTGAAGAGTTTGTTTTGTTGGTTGAACACTAATATCTACTACTTCGTATCCAAAAATTCTTTTTGTGTTGGATAGTTCATTTATCGAGGAAAGTGATAGGCTATATAACATCACGCTAACACACCAACAGAAGTCGAGCAGCGGGGTTGAAACTAAATACCTGTAGGCTAATACAGATATTTGTTCCGGGCGAGAGTCGAATCCGCGACAGCACCAAATTTCTCAGTCACGGCGCCAACCCTACCGTCTATTAAATTTGAACTTCATTGTTGCTTAAACGTGTTCTCCATCCACGTGCCATCATTTTTTTAAAGAAACCCGTTCGGAAATTCGTAAAGCGAAAATACATTTGAAACTAGAGTGGAAGTGGTTGTAATAATATTACGCTATTCCCTTCAAGAGCAGCCGCTCGAGTAATTTCAAGTCATTATACCGTAAAATTAGGAGAATAAGACAGGCCACGCGTAAAACGGAACGTGTATACTTCGTCCTTTCCAAACAACACTTTACAACGTTCCGTTGCACGGAGAAAACTCGAAAAAATAAAGTCGAAAAAGTAAAGTCGCGTGCGGTATCGGAAATTGTTAGTGGGCCAAGTTTCAGGCGAGTGTATTTGGTACACAGTTGCAGAGTTTGGTACTTAAATAAACTGCTTACCGGTATATGCGGAGTTTCTGAACGATTTTTAGACGTTCGAAATTTTGTGTCGTATGTCTTGTTTTAGTGTCTCAGTCACTTGGCGCAATTTCCCTTGTGAGGCGACTTACTTTTTACGAGTGTCGTTCTCTTGTATATTTTATGGCTTTCGCGTTGTTTTTCATTATGTTGTGGTGCATTATGTTCCACATTCATGAGCATCTCTATCGTGTCATATATTTAAGGCTCAAAATAGCCTAAGTTTAATGATTTACATAGGAGAACATATTCTGAAACTGCACTCGTAAAATTGCATAAAAAAATCAAAATGATGTCATTACTTGCAACTTTTCCACTTGCCATGTTCTCAGTTATTCATTTCAGTACAAGAATACAGATATGATGATCTGTTTTATAGTAGTTATGGCAAAAACTTTTGTTTTTACGATAATATAAAGAAAATATTTCTAACAGCATCTTCGGGATGTGACCAGTTCAATTCAGATCTCATCTATTGATCGGAATCCAATGTTTGGCACACAGATAATTATTTTATAACTTAGATTAAAACGATTATGTTTGTCCCAGTAATACGTATGTATGTGACCCTGGAACGTTAAGCGCTATTGAAGGACACCGTGGATTTTTGTCAGTACGAGTCTGACAGTCCCAGTCCAGTCCCAGGGCAGGGCGGGAGGCGCCCTGCCCTGGGTGGTAGCACTCATTTGATTTTACCACGTATCAAAAAAAAAATACGTTCCCATGGGATAACTTACGAGCCATTTATAGCCAGCGAAGACGCTGACAACTAGTTTAATATTTTAAAAGCATCCGCTAACAAATAGATGCGAAGGACACACTATAGCCCAAAATAAAGTTCCCAAACATTACAATATACAAAACAAAATATGTATAACCTTGTAAACATTAAAGACGCGACGCGACGCTAAGGTACTTACAACATCTGTGAAGAAAGTTCCGGAGATAATCCCTGGAGCCACTCAACCGACTTGGATATTATTCTTTAACTTGGAAAGTTTGTATGTAATCGTATGTTAGCGGTTATTGGTTATGTCAATCATTTGTTGTGGTTGTAGTGTTATTTTGGCTTTATTGGGCCCGTGAGGTTCTGTTACTTTTTATCACAGTATTTGTTTGGAGTTGGACTTTCCATAATAAAACGATGTGTACTTTAATTTTGAAGTTGAATTAGAAGATTTTACAATTTTTGAAAAAAGAACATTCTCTTGCTGAAGGAGTGGTTAAGCGACAACGAAAATCGGCGAGCAGAAAGACGTCGCTGTTCTCGCCCCCTATTGGCTGGTTTTGGCGACGCGCCACAGATAACATAAATCGTAATCGTTGATGTGTAGAACTAGCTTAAGCAGTATTTAGAAAAAAAATATAGGATATAGATGCGCAGTGCAATGGATGTGGTGTAAACGCTCTTAATATTTAGTAATTGAAAATGGATAAAATATAATTTATTGTATACCAAAATTGTTACAAAACTGTAATGAATGTACGACTGAAGTTCTTTTGACGCGGTGAAAGTTTCTGACATAACATGTAATTGCATTAAAAAATGTAATTCTACGAATAGTTCGCAGGCCTGCATTCGTGGCGCATACTCTAAACAAAAACATTCACATCACAATAATAAAATGAATATTTTCGTTCAAGTAATTGAAGATGTCACAATTCTCATTTTATAAGAGATTTCGAAATTATATATGCTGTTGCTGCTTTCATGTTCTCATTTAAGTCCGAATCTTTTAAAATTCTACTCAAGAATAACAAAGTTTAGTGCCTGTATTTCTCCGAAAGGCATGTCTGCTATTTTATGCGCTTAAAAGTTCACATAACGAAGATGCGTAGCTGCGTCTACGGCGTAGCTGGCCTGCGTCTACGGCGTAGCTGGCCTGCGTCTACGGCGTAGCTGGCCTGCTACGCGGCGTAGCAGTCTCGTAGCATCTAGTAACTTTTGTTTTTCTTGACCAAATATATGGCATAAAAGCGAACTGACTTTTCAATAATAAATTTCCAATCTTATGTCTGAGTTTAAATAAAAATCTACCCACTTAAAAATCAAAAACAAATCTAAGAAAAACACGAAGAATGAAAAAGTACAGCATAAGTTTATCTTGTCGGGCAAGTTCAGTTAACTGGGTGAAGTGGATTAGCATAGCGCTCGGGGCGTTGCTGTAACAAGTTGCGAGCAACGTTGCAATCAATAGATGCAACACCCCATGGTACGGGACTTATTGTGGGAAAGTTTTTGTTGGGAGTTGTGATATATCAACTGCGGATTAAAGTTTAAGTAACAGCTTATTTTGTGAGCGTTTGGTTTATGGATCAAGCGAAAGCGATAAACAACAGGATTTAAAAAACATTTGTTGTAAAATAAGTGTTAGCAGAATATTATTCTGAGGGCCTAGAAGTACCCTTTAACCTTTTTAATATTTCTACAAAGACTCAAAAACTACCTTTAAACTAAATCTCAAATAGTTTTTAAGACTGTGATTAACGCATATATTTTCTTTATTTTAAAATGTAGATTAAAATATATACAGAACTTAATTTCGGACTAAACTAAAATCTATAAAAATAACAAACTAAATATTTAGCGAAGTTTTTCTCTTTGAGGCGCGCGTGGAACACGACGCGCCGTCAACCCGGGCATGGTCCATGGTCGGACGGCGAGTTGCCCTTTACTCGCCGCTCGCATACCCGTGCCTACCGTGGCCGGAGATCGTCTTGTGACGTCCGACGCCGTGGGAGTCCACCACCGCGGGTGGGGCGAAGGGAGGACATTGTCCTCTGCTTCGCGCGGCGCGCCTCCTCCTTCGCGAGCATGACTGCTTTGCAGAAGGAGGTGACCGCTTCCCACTCCGTCTCACTCCGCAGCATGGCCGCAACCAATGTCGGGCGCGAGAGGTCTCCTCACAATTCAAGACATTCTCTTAAAATATTTCATTAACACAGTTCTGTATTTCATTCAGAATTTAGAAATGAAGATAGCTATAGTCAACATATTCCTGACAAATCTTTTGACGTGACACAAAAGAGGTGTTACTCGCAAGCAAAACAAACAAGATGCATTCCATAACGCTCCGGGTGTTGCTATAACAAGCTACGTGCAACGTTGCAATCAATGAATGCAACACGACATGAACTTGTACATGTGAATGTACGAATATGATACAGTCGTATTGTAAAAGTATTGCTGTTATTCGTGACAATGTGATATTCGTTTTATAAGAAACATGCTGTAGAAATTTTAGTTTGCATATTCTGTTGAATTTATACGTTAGTGAGAATTTGAAGTCACATCCATACAGGAATAAACCAAGAGTTTGTGATTTTGATGGTGATTCTTGAGGAAAAATAAGTATGAGAACAATTTTATAGATAACTTTATGATAAAAAAAATGCTACGCTCTCTTTGCGATTACTTTTTTTTAAGCTTTGCCCAACACTAGGAATTTTCCTTGTGTCGTCGGTGCGTTTACAAACATATAAACTCACATACACAAACGCCTAAGCCCAAAACAAAAAAACTTGTAGATCATACAAATATTTGGTCCGTGCGGGTATCAAACTGGCGACAATCATCGCTTAGCGACTGCGCTAATCGTGCCGTCGAACATTGGCATTGCAATTTATTTTTACTGATCTATGCGAGGTCTTTACCAAAATCTCTCTTTGCAGAAGTGATCTGTATGCGCACTTACACATAGGACGCCTCCTATACTATAAATTCTCAGTTGTAACCCCCACTAACTTAGTTATAAACTAGCGATCAAGGACGACATTCGTTTTATTATAATTTCCACCCACTAAGGAATATATCAAGAAGAATTTGTTATTTGAAATGTCTATTTTGACCGAACTATACAGCATCGTCATACTCTAACTGATTAAAACTTCACCCTGATCCTTCAGTTGCCCCTTGCGTTCCAGCGCCACGCTATCCTTCTTAGACATTCTCAGTTAGTACCGATTTTAATTTTGGATCCAAAAAATATGAAGCGTCCTTTTAAATCAGTGAAAGATTTTGCAAAGCTACTGAAATATTGTTTAACCAAAAATTACCTTATCTTGGGTTCCAGAGGGTTATAAGAAGCTTTCTTGGCTTACTAAAATTATGCACATCTATTTCGTTTGTAGGAAAATTATTTTTGGGATAAACCCCAATTTGACATCGAAATCTAGTTGAAGCTTTCAGATCCACCTTGAATTTTTGAACGTGTTTTATGGCCAAAATAATGCCAAAAATAACGCCAAAATAATGGTATTCGACCTATACTTCTTTAGCGGTCTACTTCCATTGCGGCACTTAAGTACCTACGTTGCGTTGCAAGTGGAATTCTTAATGTTAGCATACGCTTAATTTTTTGAAATAGCAGTACATATTAAAAAGCGAAATATAAAAGCGAAAAATAAAACTAGCATTGGTTCTGTGGGATATTTTTAAAAAGATCCCCGACATCAAAATCTATGTTATGGTAAGCTACGCACCATCCAAGAAATAAGCTACGCACAATCCTAGATACATACATGAACTTAAAACTCAGCCTTCATTTTTTGGCCCGTTGCATAAAATAGGTATAAAATTTGATTGGGCCCTTAATAGAAATTCTGTAACTGTCGATGGCTTACAATCTATTCAAAACGTTATAATCTAAATGGCTAAGAAAATACCGAGTCAGCGGAAAATAATACTCACATTGAATCTCTGGAAATTACAAGGCATCGCTATTCATATGCAAATATATTATTATCATGCCATTATACACCCAGGGAACTATGAATCATATTGATTGTTATAATAAACGGGAGATATAGACATAATATAATGTTACCGGAAATATGAATCTAGAAATTATACACCGTGACTTTTTAGTTGTATTACAAAAATGCCTGGGCGAGTTTTTTTTATGTTAATAATGTTTTTTTTTATTAACAAATAGGTACATTAGCAATATGTACCTATTTGTTAATAAACACCCTGTTAAGATGTTTACGTATCAAGCTGTAGAGTATACCTACCCAGCGCAATAGTCGGGCAGATCATTCCATCTCCATTTTCTATGAGATAAGGGGGTTTCTAACTACACCTTCCGTCATAATAACGTATTAAAATTTTATTTTTCAGATCTTTTAAATACCTATTTTTTATTATACACGTTTACTAGTCATTGGATACATGAACTGAGCTGCCGTTGTAAGACGACTAAATAGTCACGGGTATACAATACCGAAGCTATTTAGAAAATGTATAAAAAAGTGTTATACGCATTCAGGTAGAACGAGTCCCTCTGCACGGGTTTCTATTTCTGCGTGCAAGGTTTAAACGGAACCTAGCCAAACTGAAACTCAGGGTGGGGGGGGGGGGGGAAACTCGGGGTGGTCAAGAGTTGTTGGTTAGCCTTAGCAAGTAGATGTCAGGGGACCTCAAGGTTCGGTTTGGTAAGGCTTCACACATTTCTGGGCGGAAGTATTTCTTAGGAATTATATACAATGAGGGATTACATACGTTTCCGACAACAACAACTTGTGAATAGGATTTTACAGGGTTGAGTTTAAGATTTCACCGGATTTATTAATTGTGTTATTTTTTAAGAAACCTTTCCCCGATTCTTATATATTTTCTGTTTCGTGGGTGCATTTTAAAAGATTCAAACTACGAGTAACTTTGGAAGTAACAAATACAAACACTCGGAACAACTACTTGTAATATTTGTTCCGAGCAGAAATAGAACCAGTGATACGCAACGAAGCAGTCGGTCACTCAGCCACTTTGCTAATCATGACGTCTTTTTTTAAGGTGGTAAAATCATCAAGTGAGGCCTCCCTGGGCGGAGCGGACGCGAAGCGGACTGTCAGTTTCGAACTGAGTAAAATCTAACGTGTTTCATAAATTGCCCTTTATTTATACAAATAGCGTTACAAACATGAGCTGTTATTTTACCAAAAATGAATGAAGTATAACCATTTCCTACGGTGTTTAAATAAAAAATCCAAGTGTTTAACAGTTGACTAAATAAACATTTATCAAGACCGAAGCATCTTTACCCTGTTCATAAATTCTGCTCGAGTAAAAAATCCACCCCCATCATAAATAATATTTCTTCGTCCTTAAAATCCGACCATCACATCAGAAGACCGGCGAAAATGAAACGTCACGGGGATTTTTATGTACTCTGGGTCAAATATATTATTTACCTGGTTGCCAGTCATAGGTAGAAATCCTCCGTGTCATGCCAGTTGTTCGTTCTCCCATGGAGTAAGAGCGTCTCGTATTTTTGAGACACATTACTCACAACGTCGACTGAAAATCTAATATTTATGAGTGAATTTTCCACACGTTGTTTTTCGTTGTTATATTTGAAACAAAAATAATAAGTTTGTTTAGTTTTCGGTACAAGATACCTACGATTTTGTTTCTATTATTTCAGAATTAGTAAACTTTGCTTGTAAATAAAAATGATGAAATAAATTAAAGAAAACTACAAACAGTCCCGTTCAATCTAAGAATACAGTCTGGTATTTCCACGTCATAGAGCAATGTTTAGGTTCTGGTCAGGGTTATAACTAGTCTTTACGAGGGTCACGAGAAGTGTCTGTCTTTCTTCTGCCATACCTAATAATTTTTTCAAGAGTGGCTCGAGTCACAGCTGATTATTTATAACTGATATGTACTCAAATGCTCAGTCTGCAGCTCATGTTTTTTTTCTTGTCTGCTCTATTCTACTCCTGGCCTGCCCCCACACTATCCACCTTTCACGATACTGTGCGTCCTCCTTCCAGTTCGAACAGAACCTGCGAAGTTCATCCCGTCCTTCATATGGCCGCCGCAACGTCGCTTCATTGTCTCAGAGCATCACGCTCATGTATGTAATTTATGAATTCATCATGAATAATGGCTCATTTATGAAATCATTATTAGCCAACCTTCATAAATAATCACCTAAAATATCGCTGCAAACTTTCCTCTATAAATCAACGGTAACTAAAAAGAAACGTAATTAAAAAACTCGCCGTCTCCCTTTTAAACCGCCGTTTACCTCAGCCGTTAGTTAATCTCGTTTAGTTTAAAAGAGACGCGGATGTTCCCATTAAACTATCTTAAATGCATTTCCGTACGGAAATGCATTTAAGATAGCAAGTTAAGGCTGATGTGCGGTTTGGCATTAAAGCTGAGCTTAAACCAAGCCATGCCTTTTCTCTGTCGCGGTCAAACGAACCGACGGACGGACGTTTATTCGCGAAATAGGACGTGGATCGGCTTGTTAAGAGGATCGTCTGTGAAGCTGTTTTCAGGACACTTTTGGTTGCTAAAGTCTGGAGATTTATACGACTGTGTTTTGTTTACGGAACAAAAGAAGAGAAGCAAAATGCAGTCAGAGGATTTGGCTTAAAGTTTTTTTAACGGAAGATTAACATTCATTTGACGTTTAGTTAATGTATTTGTAAAACAGCAGACTTTGAAACGGTAAGTAGGTATTTCGTATTCGACTTTTTGGAACATCAACAAATCCGTCTGTTTCCGTAATTGCATACCTATCTTTAAAATATATCCATTTCCAGAGGAATCTTTTTTTTAAAGTAAAACCACCATTTTAAAGGCGAATTTTAAAGGCTTTTAAAATGAGAAAGAGAAGAAAAATCATGCAAATCTATTCAGTCTTAATGAGTTCCGACTTTTCGAGGTTTTGCATTTTTTATTAAAGAAAAATTCTTCGTGTTGAAACGTCTTAGAAGAAAATTGTGGTTGTCCTATTTTGAGTGAAAAAATGTGCTTTTTCGTAATCAAGGTCTGGTAGATAATGACTTATAAATTATCATACTGAATAGGAACCTCCGATCATGTTCGCGGGGCAAATTTGGTCAGAAATGGTCCAAAATAAAGGATTTTGGAAGGAGAAAGGGGTGGCTTTTGCTCAATTGTGGGACACATAATAGGCCAAAGTGCTAGGCAACGACGATATATTACTAGACTCCGCATGCACGATCTAAGGAACAAAAACTATTCTGTCAACTCGCTGAGGTACTACGTAAGCGAGGGGGACGGGGTACTGCGTTGTGATTGGCTAACTCAAGGTCTGTTCTGTCTCAAGGTATGTTTACGGCTCACAGGAGTGGTTGAAATAAGACGGATATAAGACTTTTTTGCCTAATGTGTTGACAGATATCGTCGTTGGTGCTAGGCAAAGGCTTTTAGCTTCGAAACTTTGTTTTTGGCGATTTCAGGCTATGCTTGTCAAACCACATGCACTAGAAAAAAGTAATGTACTACGAAGTAGTTTTAATAAAAGTTTTTGAAACGTTAACAAACAATTTTATACGAACATTTGATATCAAACAAACTTAAAAACATAATTAAATACTTCATTCATCACCAGCGTTTCAAAACACAGATCACTGACGTTGCTAAAATGGCCGCTAAACTGAAGTGGGACTGGGATGGCCACGTCTGCTGGATGGCCAATGAACTGCGGGCCAAAATTACCACTATGTGGAGCCCTGACACAGCCAGAAGGCGTCGCGGCAGACCTCACAGAAGATGGCGGGATGAGCTGGATAAAACCAACACAACAACCAGTCTTAGATCGAAATAGTTGGAAGTCATGGGGAGAGGCCTTTGCCCAGCAGTGGGATGATACAGGCTGACAGTAACAGTATTCATCACCAAAATGATCCTTCTAATCCTACGAATAATTATTATCCTTCTAATTTGAAATTCCCGTTCCAATTCACGAAGTAACTAAAACTAACCAGGATCAGTTGCATCAACGTTTGTGTACGCTTAACCGTTCGTTTGCTCCCGATCACACACACACCACGTTATACAAAGGCTATTTCACCAATCGATTGGTGCAACTCTAATCAGAGTTAATCGGAGTTAATTTTCACTTCGTAGAATGTTGATTAGTGATTGTGTGATTATCCTTTTTGTTTGGAACAGTTTTATTCCTTGAATAAGTTTTCAATAGATGTTGGGAAAGTTAAACAAGCTATACGTTTTTTTTTGTGGCAGTATAATTTTGTTTTCAACCTTAAATAAATCCCACTGTTGGGACAGTATGTTCTGTGACTCTTAAAAATAATCTAGATCAGTAAGCCATAAGTAGTACCGTAGTTGTATCAATTTTGACTGTTTTCACAAGGCCTTTTTTTTAATTAATATTATACGAATGTTAATGCTTTTTTTGTTTGTTTTTTTTTATCGTGGTAAAGTTATCAAATGAGTCCTCCCCCACCCACACTATCAGACCTGTACTGACTAAAGTCCCCCCCCACGGTGATTCTTCAATAGTCCTTTACGTTTCAGTGTTACGGTTACCTGGTAAGACAGTCCCATAATCCCGGCAGGCTTTGGGTCTTTAAGGAGGCCCCGTGGGGTGCTAAGACAGGAAACCTCCACGTGCGCCCGTGGACTGGAGTTCCCTCTCGGATATGTCCGGGGGGAAGACCAGTTTTTCGGGCCGGTGCACCCTGGGATGCGGGCAAAAACTCTTCCTTAGGCACTGTGTGCCTAAGGGGTCTCTTTGCCCGTATGCGAATAGCCTGTCGTGTGGACGCTCCAACGCGTGTCCCTCTGATCAGCAGAGGGCACAGCGGCGGAGCGGGCTTGCGGACGGTGAGTAATGGGTAGCTCGCCGTCCGACCGAGGACCAAGCCCGGGTCGGTGGCGCGTCGTTTTTCGCGCCAAATTCCTGCTGGGGTTGCGGGTTTTTTCTTAACCCAGGATACCGCGATCCCGGAACGTAAAGGGCATCCGAAGGAACACGGGTGGATTTTAGTCAGTAAGAGTCTGACAGTCCCTTCCACCCCACCCAGGGCGGGAGGACTCATTTGATGATTTTACCAACTAAAAAAAAAAAAGTAGGCCCCGTATTATCACGGGGTTATTGTCGTTCGGCGTGGCGGTCTAGGGGGGAGGCCTATGTTCAGCAGTGGACGTCTTCCGGCTGATGATGATGACGACGATGATGTATTATCCCGAATATTAATATTGGACTACTTTTTGACTTGTGACTATTGATATGACAGTAGGGTGATGATAGCTTATTTCATTAGACTTTTAACTGCTTAATATAAGAGGATAATTTACAGGCCTGATGTTACTAATAAACAAGCGTAAAACAAAGTGCCCACCTATATATCTTCGTACATATTAACCGAACTTCCCTAACAAATGACGTCCCGCCAGCTTTTTCCTTATCGTTTACGACCGGCACATCTGCTCACTAATTCAACGTTTTGTCTATTTGTGTATGAGCGTACGTAGGGACATTACAGCAATGTGTTACTGCAATAAAATAGAAGGCATTTAGGCCCGTAATCCACCAAGGAGAGGAGATGTGTTTGAATAACCAATCAGATGTCCACATCTCCTCTCCGCTTAGCTTAAGTTGACTTGAGTTGACATTTGATTGGTTATTCAAACACATCTCCTCTCTTCTCCATTTTGGTGGATACCGGGCTTTACGATCTACTAACTGTTGCTAGCGGCTTAGCTCGCTACAACTCGAAAATTACCCCATGGGGGTATAAAATCAAGGTTAAAACTATCATAAATGTTAATCATTATCATCATCTCAGCAATAGGACGTCTACTGCTGAACATAGGCCTCCCATTTAGATCTCCACTTAAACCGGTTGAAAGCGACCTGCGTCCGGTGTCTTCTGGCGACCTTTATAATGTCGTCTGTCCATCTTGTTTGTGGACAGACGACATTCTTTGACACATCGTGACATCGTTCTTTGACCTCGCCTCTTCCCGTTACGCGGGGTCGGCTTTCTTAACCTTGAGGCACCATCTATTCCGCTGTTTAGCATCGACAGCAGCATGTTGTTGAAGACTTTTGACATCCAAGTTGTCTGTGGCCTGCCCCTCCCTCTCTTTACTGTAGCAATGGAAAGGCACATTTTAACAAAATGGTTATCGGGTCTTCGCAGCACATGCCCATACCATCTCAGTCTGGTATAAACGCGCGACATTTTTTTTAATCTGGGTGTCACCACTGCGAAGATCGCCCGGAGGACATAGTAGAGCATACGGTGCAAGACTGCCCAGCTTGGGCAGAGCACCGACGTGTCCTCACGGCGGCGATAGGCGGAGACCTCTCGCGCCCGGCATTGGTTTCGGCCATGCTGCGGAGCGAGACGTAGTGGGAAGTGGTCGCCACCTTCTGCGAGGCAGTAATGCTCGTGAAGGAGGTGGCGGGCCGCGACAGAGAGAACAGCGTCCTCCCTCCGCCCCAACCGCAGTGGTGTACGCCCACGGCGTCGTACGTCGCAAGACGATCTCCGGCCACCGCAGGCGCGGGCATGAGGACAGCGAGTAAAGGGCAACTCGCTGTCCGACCATGGACCATGCCTGGGTCGACGGCGCGTCGTGTTCCACGCGCGCCTCAATGAGCTGTCAGCAAAATGACGGGGCCCCCTCTCAGAGGGCCAAAGCCTGCCGGGGTCGCGGGACTTATTTCTATTACCGTGACCCCGGAACATAAAGGGCTACTGAAGGACACCGTGGATTTAAATCAGTACAAGTCTGACAGTACCTCCCGCCCTGCCCGGGGTGGGAGGTCTCATTTGATGACTTTACCACGTAAAAAAAAAAAGTTGTGTGTATTTAAACTTAACTTCTAAATCCCAGCAGCTAATTTGAAAGTTAAGTATCTATACAAATGATATAACTTGCAGAAGTAAATTTCAAGCGTAAAGAAATTATATAAATAGAGTTTAAATTAGTTAAAGTCTAGTGATACACGTGTATCAAAATCGAGCGAAAGAGGAACACAGAAATACGTAGGTATATTAATATGTTATGGAAGGAAAATTACACTGTTTTTTTAGGTCCAATGCCTCGTGTGTGGATTTTTGATCGAAGATCTTCAGTCGTTGCTGTTAGCCAGAAGCTTGAATGTCAGAAAACTGGTCTTAACAAGTGGTTTTAGTTTTACCCAGTTACTGGGTTGTAGAGGTTAGATGGGCAATCGCTCGATGTAAAATAAAGATTTTTAAAAAGAAAAAAAAGTGTTGCTACATAGAATAAGGAAACTTACCTAACATAAGAAAAAAAAATACAAGTAACCACATTTTTTCTGGAATAGAAAGTGTAAATAGAGCCTTAGGTTCATTTAAGCAAAACAAAGCCTTACAACATTACAAAATAAGGCCACAATAATTTATTTTCCCTTGTTACTTGTACAAACATCAGGCTGATGAATTTATTTCTCTACCACTCCGAAATTAGCATGGAAATGAGTTCAAGATTTGCTTTTTTGTCCCGAAATCTAAAGAGCGAAGTGGTAAAAAATTCTACCAATTAGTCATTGAAGGCCTAGATCAAAGACGACACTCCTACAACCTCTTTTTGGAGGGACTGATCCTGAAGTATGAATGAGATAAAGTTTAGAACTTAGTTAATGGAAATAGAAATTAAAATAAATATTTTTAAAGATGTTTTGTTCCAACTCCTTATATTAAAATTATATTGGTAGAAAAAAATACATTTTGGTACAAACGATACAAGTATAAACTCAATTGAATAATTTACTAAAAATATAAAACAAAGTTGTTTTATGTCTAAAATAGATTTAGTTTTATTTCTTTTCATAATCCTTTTTTTAGTTTTAATTTTAGTTGCATTTTGCATTTCACTTAAAGAAAGTGGTATGCAAACTACTCTATTATACGATACTACTTACATGATGCTACTATATAAAGTCTTTATCAATGGCTACTGCCACTCTTAATGATGCAAACAACAGTTTAAAAACAGAAAACAGCAACTGCAAAAACAAACGTTGAATAAATGGATTCAGCTTGACTTATTGATACTCAAAAGACAGTCCTAATGTCCCAAAGAAAAAGTTATCTCAGTTTTATTCAGAAGTAGAACATGAAAGAAGCTTAATCAAAATAAATTAACGTCTCAAACCCTGCCCGGAATTAATTTTTGAAAATCAAAGGGTCGGTTATCATTAAAGAATTTTCAGTTTACTAACTTTATTCGTGGTTTTTTGTGAATTTAATTATAATTGATTTGATCAGTTCTGAATAGACTGAAGGTATTTAAAGGCAAATTGATGAAAGTAGTAATTATTTTTCTAACAAAAATGTTAATTAAATAGTTTGTGAAAAGACTAGTCTGAAATTCAATAAGGATTTATAAACATTTTGATTTTTAGTTTGACCTTTTTAATTGTTAAGTTAGTTATGTCGTTGTACTATTAGTTATTCTATGGCTATGTTGACTCAAAAATATAATACTAGAATGGGCGTGATTAAATTACTTATATTTTGAAAGCTATACAACCAAAACATCATGTCTGTAAAACAAAATTGGAAATATATATATTTTCATCGTTTAAGTATTCAACACATATTCGACTGTTTCTTTCATACGTATTTACTGTAATTTCTACAAATAAAAGCCCTCAACGAGCACCAACTTATTAAAAAGCAGAGAATGAAGTCCATTCAGCCGTAAAAATCCTACAAAAAGTAATCCCAAACCCATTTTTGTGACACATAATATAAACAGCAAACGATATGAAAGAGAGAAAAATTAAAAACTATGAAAACAAACGAACGAAAAATAAATTTCCATTGTAATAGCACAATGTGAAAAATAAATAAAACATGTTTTTTAATTTAAAAACCTCTCTATGGCTTGTTATTTAGGTACATATTTAAAAGCCCCGACGTCCAATTTTGTTTTCGTTTACAAAAAATATCGAATAAATAAAAATGTGATTACGTTTAACTGACAGCAATCTCCTCAGTGTCACTTGACTGGAGATTATGATATTATATGCTTTTTTCCAATATTCAAGTAAATTACAATACAATTTAAGACTAAGTAACTACACTGTCGAATATAACATGTTTCAGATATTTGCATTTTAAGTTAAAAAAGCAACTTTTTTATATTAACCCCTAAGGTTTACGTGCTTTTAGATTTAGTATTTTGTCTTGGCGCCCTAGTTAGACGTTACAAGGTGACGTTCAAATCGGAACACGTGAATCTTTGAGTTAAATGAGGCTATCTGCTTCTTTTTGTGTTTAGAAAGAATCTTGGATTAAATGGTCAGCAGGACCGTCTAAAGGAGCTCCTCTGTACTTTTTAAAGCTGGGTACTCACTTAGTTGTGTTGCACGTAACGTAGATACTGTATCAACATGCAAAAGTGTACGGCTCCTCCGAGCACATTGCGAACCGCCTTTGTGTTCGCAGTGATACCGCCACTCGGCGGGTCACCGCGAACTTACAGCAAGCGGTTCGCAGCGGGCTCGTGCCTACGTACTCACTTGATACCGCATTTGATACATTATATGCAACACTGCGAAGTGAGTACCCAGCTTTACAGCGAGTGGTTCGCAGCTGACTCGTGCCTACGTGCGTACTCACTCGATACCGTATCTGATACGTTACATGCAACACTGCCAAGTGAGTACCCAGCTTAAGGCACATCAGGGCTTCGTTATATTTAAATAGAGAAACCCAGCCATAACGTCATAATATAGACTTAGGTGAAATTATAATCTGTAATTATATGAAAAATATCAATGTGTCCTTTATTTATATTCCATCTCAATCCAGTTCCCGATCCGTTTTCTTGATGGCTGCTTTTTTTAAGATTATTTATGAAAATTCGATCGTTGCTTGGTTACGAATAAAGATTGGGATCAATATAGATTAATAATGTCCAGCGCGACACAACGAAAAAATAAAACGCCATGATAATTTTGTTGGTCAGATTCCATACAGGTCAATCTTACAAGTATGAAGGGTTAAGTCAAATTTTCTACAAAATAAACAAATATATTTTATGAATACTTTGCGAGATTGTTTATGGCCCATTACATTGGAGTGAGGGGCAATAAATTCTTTGTAACGTGTTATGGGCAATAATTTGCATTGTTACTTACAATTTGGCCTGAAATTACCGGGCTATTAGGCTATTAGGTGCTTTAGTTTTAATTTAGGCGCTTTCCTGTGTAACTGATTGTGTTGTAAACATGTCATGCTTGGATTGAAACTTGGCCTTGTAGTTAAACAAAAAGTAATTAGTTTAAAGGAAAACTATGGTGAAGTCTTGCGACTAGCATCAGGACTATTTTTCATGTTTGGGTAAGTCTTTGATTATATAATGGGGTAAGTGCGGATTATCGAGTTTTGGACTTGTGCTTCGTAATTCCGCGTAGCGTAGATTTTATGAAAACCGTACTAGACTTTTGACGGCACGGTTGGTGCAGTGGCTGAAGGACTGCTACGCTGCGTGTCGCGGGTTCGAGTCCCGCACAGACCAAATATTTGTATGACCTACAAATAGTTGTTCCGGGTCTGGGTGTTTATGTATGTGAGTGTCTATGTTTGTAAACGCACCCAAGACAAGGGACAATTCCTAGTGTGGGACAACGTTTTTAAAAAAAAACAAGAACTAGTCACATTAGTATAGCGTTTAGCTTACTTGTACTAGCACCAATACAATTACCTATTGTTAGCTTAAAAGCAGAAATCACAAGTTTTTAAACTGATATACTCACTAACTATAAATGGATTAGAATCTAAAATGGGATATTAACCATGTTTATTTTTTGTTTTTCGATATTTCAGCACTGTTGCAGGAGCCATGATCACGGGTAAACTGAAGTTATAATTATGGCTGGATGCTTATAAGCAGACGAAATTGTCTACTCTCATTTTTGTTAGGTTTTAGTATTCTATACCTCAAATGTTCAAAACATATAAAAAAACAGAACTCAAGAATTACTTTGTCCGTCTATATGTCTTTAAACCCTTTTTCTTCGGAACGCGTTGAGGTTTGAAATTGATTGCAAATACATAGGATAGGTCTTTTTTTTTTGCGTGGTAAAATCATCAAATAAGTCCTCCCACCCCGGGCAGGGCAGGAGGGACTGTCAGACTTGTACTGACTAAAATCCACGGTGTCCTTCAATAGCCCTTTATGTTCCGGGGTCACGGTGATGGTATAAGACCCGCGACCACATAGGATAGGTCTATGGTATTTTTAAGCTCTAGGAAAATCAAACTTAAGTCAACGAAGTAAAAATACATGTCATTTTACTGAACAAAAGCCTCCATTTGCCTCTTCCATTCTTCGCGACTCCCTACGGCCGTGGTGTAGTCTTTTAAGATGTCGGCACCATTCATATCACCATCTTTAATAAACAAGGATATTCTAAAGATGAGGAAAACAAACAGCTGTTTTATACAGAATTGTAAAGGTTGTTGTAAGTTTGCCACAAAGTTAATTCGCCACGAAAAAAAGTATGTGTAAATTAGCCACAGTTTTTTTTATTTTGTATTGTTTTTATTGTAAATTCGACCCATTTCTTTTTTCTACACGGATAGCAGAACAATTAAATAATCAAATTCAGCACAAAACTGCAGAAACCGAGGATACAATGTGTAACCTGAACAGAAAGTACTAGGAGAACAGGGCCATAGAGGTGTTGATGCCGCCGTCTTCAGTAAAAATGACGCGAAATGAAGATATGTGGCAATTTTGCAATAACAAAATTTAGCGGTGGCGAATTTACTTTCAATGTATGAAGTTAAACTCTGGCGAATTTTATGGCAAACTTGCAACAACCCAATTGTAGATACGTACAATATTTTTTTTTATTGCAAAAACATTGAGTTCATCTTTTATAGGTACTATACACATGGAACCACTGAATTCATTTTTACAGCTCCTATATATCCCCTACAACCTGTATTTTATTTTTGGAACTTCGTTTCATATAAAAATATCGAAGCAAACGTTGCCATAACAAAGCAATGTTAGAACAGTAAAAACAAAATAGTTATGCAAAATAGAACAGTTCCCATAAAAGATCTGTCATCCAGTTATATCAGTGCACATTTAAAATGATAGTGGAGAACTTTATCCTCCTGTGTATTTGACATAAAAATAAAAGATAAAAATGCTTATATTTAGCTAGATATTATACGAAATTCAAGTGTCATTTTATTATTTGAATAGTCGTTGCAAATATTATCCCCGTAGAGTTTGTGTTTTGAGTCTGGATTTGCTTAAAAATGTTATTTTTCTTTTATGTTTCAGTGAATAAATGAAAACGTGAAAACATCAAGTTTATTTTAATGCACGTTGATAACTGAAAAGCTACAAAGTGCACTTATGTAATCGTATTTGTTGGCACTAAAAAGTATTGATGCTCATATTGGTAAAGGCAAAAAAAATGAACTACTGTGTTCTTTTTTTCAATTGAAGTATACGAGTTCAGAGACAAAAGAAAAATAAAGCGTTCCATTTTTTCTCAAAGATACAAAAAAGGTTGAATTCACAAATAAAAATATGCTCACAGAAAGCTGAAATATATTATTATTAAGAAAAGAAGGTCTTAATACAAGATATCTGTAACCATTTTAAATGTTTATCACGTTTCGAATAAATTTATTTTCAGCTACGTGTCAGCTATTTGAACCGTCGATATTTATTGGTAGAACAAACTTGCTGAGTTTCGCCGAGTGTGAAAGGGTTTAATGTAAATAAAAAAATAGAATAGATTCATGTAACCTTTGAGCTTTTTAGTTTTCATATTGAGTTCTCGTCGACTTACAAGTTAAGAGATCTGTTTACGTCTTGAATAAGAAGAAGATTTTGAAAGTTGGAATTTATGGTAGTCATGCAAATGTTTTACGAAAAGAGCGGGAGATTGTGCAATGTGGCGCTTCTTGGGGAATTCCATGTCCAGCAGTGGATTGCAATACAATGACATGATGATGATGATAAAAATGTACGCCCGCTTTGTAAATGAGTACTAAAATATTGAGGCAGTTTTTCGGCAACCGTAGGCGCGGGCATTGACGACGGACGGCCAGTATTAGGTTGTCAAATCAAATCAAAATCAAATCAAAGCGTTTATTTCAATTAGGCCATAACCGGCACTTTTGAACTGTCAAAAGACAAAATAAAACTAGTACAAAAATAGTTATGGTGCTACAGTCCCAGTCACAAGACATAAAAACTGTGAAAGTACCGTAGGTGTGTCTTCTGTCCAATCAAGGACCAAAGCCCTACTGAATAGCCATTTTTGTTTTTCACAAATTGTGTTCAACATAAATATCGTACCACGAATTTTCCGCAGGTCATGAGTGGTTGCAAGGACTCTAAAGAGCTAGAGATTAAAACATCTGAGACAGAGTCGAACGGTATTTAAAAATTGGACAAATCACAAAAATAAATATGTTAACATCAGATTGATAGATGATTCGTATCACCATTAAAGAATAGAAACTTTTCTTTTCTGTATTAATACTTAAATTTTTATTTTTCTTGTAAAATGTAAAATAATACAATAATAGTTATGGAAACTGTTAAGGGCTGATTTTTCAATAGTCAAATAACTTTTATCTGAGAAATAAAAATAGCGATTTGACATATGTTCTATAGATAAGCTGTCAAACTGCATTTTTGCATTTTTTATTCCTCAGACAAGAGTTATGTGACTATTAAAATAAAATAGCACAACTGTGTACCTTTAGAGGCCGAGATTACTTTGAGAAAATGGGACCAATTTTGAGTTACAGTTACTCTTTCTAATAAAAAAGTGTTTTTGAAATCGGTTGGTAAGCGACGGAGTACTGCGCGAACAAATATAAAAAAAACATCACAATTGATAACCTCCTTCTTTTTGAAGTCCGGTAAAAAAAGAACAACGTCCGTAATTCATCATAGTTTCGCTACTGAGCCTTGACTCGCAATAAATCTGGCTCACGAACACAAAAAACTCACATCCTCTAACGAGATAGTTCCCTAGACAAATTATTGTTCCGTTTTTTATTTTCCGTTGCCACATATAATAGGATTACTAAGCGCAGTTGGGTAGTTAGAATCTTGATACCAATACGCTAAAACCACGGGCATGCGGACAGCGAGTAAAGGGCAACTCGCTGTCCGACCATGGACCATGCCCGGGTCGACGCGACGGCGCGTCGTGTTCCACGCGCGCCTCAAAGAGCTGTCAGCAAATGACGGGGCCCCCTCACAGAGGGCCAAAGCCTGCCGGGGTCGCGGGATTTATTTCCTTACCGTGACCCCGGAACATAAAGGGCTAATGAAGAACACCGTAGATTTTAGTCAGTACAAGTCTGACAGTACCTCTCGCCCTGCCCGGGGTGGGAGGTCTCATTTGATGATTTTACCACGTAAAAAAAAAAAATACGCTAAAACCAAACTGTGTAATTGTATTTATGTGCGGCAATCTATACAAATAATCCATACGTGTTAGCGCATAGGCCAATAACCGATATTTTGGTGAACTGGGCCTCTTTGACGCAGACGTGAGACACACGAGAATTATTCTTTTACTTTTTCTTGTATTAGATATAAGTTTTTTCTTTTTTTTTGTGTTTATTTTACTTTAAATGTGCGTGTCTATCGTGTTCTTTCTTTCAATACGAACTTATACACCCTTCTGGAATAGCTCTTACCGCCTGAGTATGTGTCGGCGATAGTCGCCTTAATCCGCCAGTGGATTAATCGCGTGTCCCAGAAATCCAAAGGCATAACTTCCCATGATGTTCAGACCGACCTTTTCTCGGCTGGGCAAGCCATGATTATCTTCAATCAACATATTCCATGGGGACTGGACCGCATTTCGTCCTAAATTGATATTAATTTATGTGGCTAAGCCTTAATGCTGATCCCATTTTACGGCTATTTTCTGCCCGATTTGGTTGGAACAGAATCAGAGGCATTGATTATGGAAGGTCCGTGAAGGTATGGCTTCAAGATTATGTTTATGAAGAGACATGGTACAAATCTACACGACGAACAAAGAATTAATGTTACTAATATTATAAATCCGAAAGTTTGTAAGGATAGGTTGACGGATAGATGGAAGGATGAAAAAGTTAGTAAAGTGTTACTTTTCACAACAAAAGAACTGAATGGATTTGGATGAAATTTGGTACACAGGTACTTTATAGCCTGGATTAATACAGTTTATCCCGATTTCTTGTTCTTGTGGGATAATTTTTGAGTTGCAGCCGGTGAAGCCGCTGGTAACAACTAGTTTAAAAATATATAGGATAACATAAACACCAGCACAGACATAAGTGCTAAGTAGAAAGTATAAGTTAATACGATCCTAAGGACGCCAGATTAAGACGTCTTCAGAACTCATCAATCTAGACCCTCGTCTGTATTTCAATCCCTCAGTGGCGGGATAAATGTTTTCCTATTTAGGTTTTTCTTTCAGATATAAGGCGATAAGGTTTCAAAGTATTAGGTTTAAGGGGATGACAAAATTCTTGGATCGTATTTTGAGAGGTAGGTCTTACGTAAGTTTGGGGAATGCGGTGTTGTTATTATGTTTTATGTAGGTTCAAGTTTTTACCGGACATCCTTTCTTCGTGAAGAGTCGAGGAGTACAGTCTTGTCGGAGTTTGGCACCAAACAGGTTTCAAATAGTTTTTACTGCATTCCATTTGTCTGTTTTGGCGTTCCTCGACAGATGATCCGCGATGGATGTTCCGTCAGATATGAACCCACCCTTAAGCTCCATTAAGTCTTAAATGACCCTCTTCAATGCAATTTAAACACCCACGAAGAAATATAGTCACTTACCTACAAAGTCAGACACGATTATAATTCCACTCGCGGGAAGGCCGCTGTTATTAGAATCCCGGCTTATATCACTCATATTCCTCAACAAGGCTTCACCATTTATCTTCTAAAGCTAAGTTTCTTCCATATTCAGTTTTAAGACCAGAGGTCAGGCCATTTATTATGCCATTTGAATCGAAAACAATCCAGCATTGGGCGGCGCTTTCGAAAAAACAAAAAGTTTGCAACTTGATTTACCGCTCGGGGCTAAAGTGCAAAATTAAATCGTACTAAGAAATGTTGTGAAAACAAAAACAAAATAATTTATTAAGGTTTCATTAGGATTCTGGTCGCGTACGCTGTTCAGTTGAAGCAAAAAATATATAAAAATGAGTAGTTGTTTACGAAAGGCTGCGGAAAGAGTATAGCCTAGTGTTTATTAATTTATTTACAAGCACGCACGCTGCCGAGGGATACGTTGATTTAATGTAAGGCAGGTATAATTTCATCCCGTATTTTCTCGCTACAGGAAACAACGATGCAAATGCATTGCACTGATCGTAAGTGACGATGATGCCATGAATTAAATTAAAGATACCTCTATAATGTGACATTGTTAATACTGATTACTTTGTTTCTGTTTTGGTTTTTTTTCAATATCTTTCAATATTATAATTTTAGGAAATAGCTATCTAACTGCATTTTAGGAAACAGCTGAACAATGGAATGATTGACGCGTTTGGTTTTTATAATAAAGCCTACGCTGTACAACAATATTTTTCATTTTATGAACACTTTCACTAGAACTGAGATCGCCTTAAATAAATACAAGTTGATTGGTTGGCATGCAGCACAATACAAATTTATTGAAAACAGATTAACTTTGCGGAATTTCAGAACAGAAAAATTGAGTTTTACGTAAACATAACATACCTACCTACAAAATATTTATTCACAAACTCAATTCTGCAATCGGTTCAACTATTTATCCAAATATGTGACAAGTAGTAATTGTATTTAAACACTTAGGGTTGTTTCACACAAGTCATATTCACACCACAAAAACAACCACATTATGTGGCGGGCGCATATTTTGTATTGAAACTAAAAAGTAGAATTTTCACTGACCACATTTTTGAGTTATTAATGACCACATAGATGATACGAGATATTCCACTCATCATGTCCTAGGGGATCAGTTTTTGGGGACCACATAGATGATACGAGATATTCCACTCTGATCCCCAAAAACTGATCCCCTAGGAGATCCCATAGGGGATCAGTTTAGTGACACTCCCAACTGTGGTCGGCTACATCACAACAAAACCACGCGGTAATTTTTGCCAGTATGACAACGCAACTGCAAAAGGCTGCATCCACACTATGCTTAGGTAACCACTGCTTAAAATCCTTTCATCGCTTCGATGTGGTGTGGTCGTGGTACGTGTGTAACAAGCCTAACACGAAAAACAACCATTCGACTCCAATTTATTTACTCACGCTGTTTAAAATCGTTTATCCACATTTATCCATTACATTTTATTCGAAACGTCAACCAATGAAAACGGTTTTAAACCCATTCATTGACGTTTAAAAACCTTTTGAGTCCGGCGAACAGTTTTTAACTGTTTATTTCCTTCACTGTGGCGTACTTCAGGTGAGCTCGATACATTTTATGTGTAATCTTTGCTTCAAAACTAGGTCGAAGTAAAGAAAACATCCATTGTAGATTAAAAAAATATCACCTGTGTACTCACAAAATCCGCCTTCTACTTACAAGATAAACAAGGAACGAGATGAAAGCTTAAAGGTGCTCGACAAACAAAGAAATTACCATAATATACTCTTTCACAAGCGCCCTGCATCGAAATCGTTAGATAATAAATTGAGTTCAACAATTGGTAATCAGTTTAAAAGTTCATCCATCAAAGAAAATCGCCGTGACCGGAAAGATTGAGTACCTATTTAGGAGTATCAAAAACGGGATAATATTTGAGCATATTTTTGAATGTATCTCCTGTATTTTATTACAAGCTGGTATACTAAGCTTCACACAAAACTCACCTCATTTGTTAGTGATATCAATCACTACCAAAAGGGGTGAGATTTCTCTGAAGCTGACTGTACCATCTCCAGCTTTTTTTTTGTTTTTGACTTAGAAATTGTAAATCTAGTTAGCCCCTTCGTATACTAGGCGACGCAAGTCTCCGATACCTTACGACTTTGACATCCATTGACGAGTGCGTGTTTACGAACCTCCATGGATTGTATTGCGATAGTGGCCTGGATACCGAAATCGTAAGGTATCGGAAACTTGCGTCGCCTTGTGTACGAAGGGCCTTAGTGCGCCAAATACAGTTTTGAAAAATTATGGACACGGACTTTTTCTTTTATTAAATCAAAGAATTAAGGCATCAAAACTTCAGGGCTCGTGACGTCAGCTCTCAGCAAAAGTTGTACAAAAGTTGTGACATGATGTAAAATTAAATTCAAAATTTTGTATGTTTGCATGGATGTTTGTTACTCAATAACTGATGAAAGGTAGAAAAGATAAAAAGCTCTGGTATAACAAAAAGTTTACTGTTTGCCTCGGTACTATGTTCGAGTTATACCTACATATAATTTTGGAATTACACGAAGAACCAAGACCTTGATAACAGCTAATAGAACATAATATTTTTATCAAAAAATATTTACATGAAAAGGTTTTCCTTTGAACTAAAACATTTAGTACTTTAGTTTTTTTTTTTTCCAAACATAGATAAGAAATTTGCTTTGACTCGATTTAACTAAATGCCCTCTTAAAGGGAAAGTACTTTGCTTATCCTAAAATAAGAATGATCTCGAAATTGTTGATACTCGTTTATTTTCTCAAAGGAATCTGTATTAAGACCCCTTGCAAATAAATAACAAGATTTAGGTTGAAAAAGTTAAATTCCTTTAAGAATTATCAAATCACTTTGTTTTATTATAACGTTATTTTATTTTATTTTACTGCAGAGCATCGTTTATAATGTTACCAGTGCTGGTACACGCCGGGATCGTGGGACTGTATCTTAGGTAGGATCACCGTGGATTTTAGTTCGTTCAAGGGTAGTAGCAGTAGCAGCAGGACACATTTGATGATTTCACCACTTAAAAAAAAGTGTTAGGTTACAGGCCTCCTCTGATGGGTGAGAAGGAATGAGCCAAAATCTAGTAAACGGGCTTAATATAGCTTTTTAGTGTAAAAGTCATTAAAAGAGTCCTCGTGCCCCGGGGTAGATGGACTGTAAAATACTAACTATCCTGCTTCTTCAACTGATTTTACGTTTCAGGGCCGCAGACCCTATACGCCAGTCCCTTGACTGGCGACAATATGTAGCGTTCCTTCACTATAATTTAAAACGTTTTGAGAGCAGTGGCGATAAAATCCGTTACAATAATATAATATTCCACAACTATCACACAATCTAGTCCCAAGCTAAGCAGAGCTTGTGTTGTGGGTACTAGACAACTGATAAACATACTTATACATTTCTAAAAAAGATAATAAATTTCACCCAGACTCAGAACAAATGATCGTGCTCATCACACAAACATTTGTCCTGGGTGGGAATCGAACCCACGACCCCCGGCATAGCAGTCAGGGTCACTAACCACTAGACCAACAAGCTAGTCAAAATAAAATTACATACACAAAGAAAATGATTCAACTGAATTTATTTTCGTTTATACGTTTATATTGTGACTAGTATTTGGGCGTTGCGCGAGCTGCAAGCAGCTCGCGGGGTCGTGTTTTGGACAATTTACAATCGGGACCACTAAAAGATGTAAGATCGGTGTAACTACGACACGAGATTTTTTTAAATAGAGTTCTAAGATAAAACTGTTCGCCTCTGTTAGGTGCGACCCAAAATAGACGCGCGACAAGCTCACCCTTTTTAACCGACTTCAAAAAAAGGAGGAGGTTCTCAATTCGGTCGGAATGTTTTTTTTTTTTTTTTTTTTTTTTTTATGTATGTACATCGATTACTCCGAGGTTTCTAGTCCGATTAGTGTGATTTTTTTTGTTCGATGCAGGATACTTGCAGTACTTTTTATTTTGTGAGCATTTTTATTAATTTTGCCTACTTGGATGACATGATGATCTTTACTTTTTGCGTGTTTGTTACGCGATTACTTCGCCAATTGTGGACCGATTTTGAAAATTGTTTTTTTGTTGTATTAAGGATCGTTCACCTTAGGGAATACTGTAAGTTTCATCGAACTCTGTTTAGCATTTTTTGAGATAGGGAATTTTATTGGAACTTTCTTTTATGTACACAACATGGGCGATGTTAATACCGGTGCTACGGATTACAAAATTCTAGTGCACATGTAAGAAAATGATGTATTTGCCAAGAATTTGGGTTGAATATTAAAACTAAAAAGAGTAAAATAAAAAACTTTTTTCAAAAAAAATTTAACCGCCTTCAAAAACAACCACAAAAAAGGGTAAAATAACCTACAAAATAACTTTTCTTTCGGAAGTCGGTGGCAAAAAGACATCGAAATAATAAAACAAAGCCACCGACTTCCGAAAGAAAAGTTATTTTGTAGGTTATTTTTGTCTTTTAGTAATAAACTTATGATTTGATGTTTCAAAAATTTCGGTATCTTTTGTTTATAAACAATGTACTGTTCGTAAAAGTCCAAGTACATAGGTCAATGAGTCAAATTCGTCTCTTATGGGTGGTTAAAATAGATAATGAGGTCCGAACCAGCTTGTAGCGCGGCTTCTACTTCAGTGCCTGGTTTTAAATAAACGTATTTTTTATTTTCTAAATACCCTGACAGCTGTTTGACGTTGGGTTCGCGCGCAGTCACATCGAATACTTCATCGAATTTCGTTATTTTCATGTTCTTCCGGTACGACAGCTACGCGCGATTCGTCAGGACCCTTAGTCATCATAATATTTAAACAAATACTTAACGACCGTGCGTTGCGAGGAGATTCCCAAGTTGATATGAGCATCGTATTTTAAAAGAAGACTTGCTTTATAAGGAACTACCCAAGTATCATTTACAATTACATCGTTACCGCAATATTTTATAATAGCTTCGTTTTTACTGTCTCTACACAAGTTAATAAATCCTTTTTAATCAGAAAAAGTGGTGGCTACCTCACGTTTTGGAAAAAAAATTGAACATTAACTTTTCTCACTATCCCAACAAGGTAAATTAGTTCTGTGCGAGGGACCGCAAGGACCGTGAATTATGTGATTCAGAACAGCTTTTCGTAATCTTCCCTCTGCCTCTGATGCATCAGGAATGTCTGCTCTAACAAATTTATCAATATCTGTATTTTGGACAGGCCCGCCATCTGACTGACGGACTTCAACCCTAAAACAAATGTGAGCGTGTGGTAAACCTCGCTTTTGAAATTCTATTACGTCATCATCATCATTAGCCGGAAGACGTCCACTGCCGAACATAGGCCTCCCCCTTAGACCGCCACGCCGAACGACAATTCGTCATTTGCATCTATCGGTTGCCCGCGACTCTCACGATGTCGTCGGTCCACCTAGTGGGAGGCCTACCTACGCTGCGTCTTCCGGTCCGTGGTCGCCACTCGAAAACTTTTCTTCCCCATCGGTTGTCAGTTCTACGAGCGATGTGGCCTGCCCATTGCAACTTGAACTTGCAAATTTTAAGAGCTATAACGGTGACTCTGGTTCTTCGCCGAATATCCGTGTTCCGGATTTTATCCTGCAAAGAAACTCCGAGCATAGCTCTTCCCATTGCTCGTTAAGTGACTTTTAGTCTCTAAAAGGCCAGCAGTTAAAGACCACGTTTCAGGGCCATATGTAGTCACTGACATCACACACTGGTTAAACACCCTCCTTGTTTTCTATTACGTGCATCAGATAAATACATTTGCCAAACCAATTACCACCTCGGATCATCATCATCATCAGCCTATAACGTTCCCACTGCTGGGACACAGGCCTCCTCTCTTGTGAGAGGGAGTGGGCCATAATCCACCACGCGGGCCTAGTGCGGGTTGGCAGATGTCATATGTCTTCGAATTTGATGGTTCTAGGACATGCCGGTTTCCTCACGATGTTTTCCTTCACCGTTTTGAGAGCAGTGGTGATGAAAGAAATTACACAAAGTAATGCGCCAGGCTGGGTTCGTAAGTCGCGGCCGATACCACTGGGCCACCACTGCTCTCTACAAGACTGGGCCACCTCGGATATCTCTTAATAATTCTGCTAGCTTTAAATTAAAAAATCTAGCACACACAGAAGGATTTACATTCCCCGTTGGTTCCCCGTGTAGTTCCGGGTTTCCCGTGTGGTTCCCGGCGGTAGAATAGGCCACCCCATCTCCTCCTGTGGGTGTCGTAGGAGGCGACAAATGGATATTAGCTAGAATTTGAGGTCGCATCAGCTGTCTCACATACCATAGCTCTGGCAACCGGTACATGGCGGTATAACCATGTCGTCTGCTGAAATGCCCCAAAAATGCTTAACCTGATGGTGGGCAGCAGCAACATCAGCAAAAGTATTTCAGCATCTGCGGTCGCCAATCCGCCTGCCAAGCGTGGTGACTACGGCAAATTCCCCCCAAAAATGAAGTGCAATAATACAAGGCCCCCAGTTCCCTGGTAGCTGCACTATTCCTGGCCATGGTACCGGCCACGGTAACGGTGCGGCGGGGGGTGCTAAGAATCCCCGGGCGACGGCAGGGTACCATAAACGCAATTTTTACCTGGCGGCGTACAACGGACGCTCTCTGCGGTTGGACGAGCACGTTACCGAATTGGAGGTAGAGCTAAGTCATATTAACTGGCACATCGTGGGACTATCGGAGATCCGAAGACAGGGGGAGGAGACGATAACCCTCGATAGTGGCCACTTGCTCTACTTCCGGGAAGGACACCAACCATCCCAAGGTGGCGTCGGATTTATGGTCCATAAAATCCAGAAGCAGCATTGTGGAATGTGGCAGTATGTCAGCAAGGGTGGCATACCTTGTACTGAAAGTATCAGAAAGATACTCATTAAAAATCATACAAGTGTATGCCCCTACTTCTGCATACACTGACGATGAAGTCGAGGCCATGTACGAAGACATAGTAAAAGCTATGTCTCGTACCAAAACGTTCTACACTGTTGTTATGGGTGACTTCAACGCAAAAGTGGGAGTACAAGAGAGTGGTGAGTCGAGAGTAAGTCCATTCGGCTATGGGCGCAGAAATCACCGGGAGCGTATGCTGGTAATATTCCTCGAGGCTCAGGAGCTTTTTCTGATGAATTCTTTTTTCCAGAAGAAGCCTCAAAGGAAGTGGACCTGGCAAAGCCCTGATAACGTGACAAAGAATGAGATCGACTTCGTTATGTCTAACAAGCGTCGTATATTGAGAGATGTCTCTGTGATCAACAGGGTTAATACCGGAAGCGATCACCGACTGGTCAGAGGCACTCTGAATATAAATGTTAAAGCCGAAAGAGAGCGCATGACGAAGTCGACTATCAGACCAACGCTGCCCAGATTGAGGCTGGTTGCGAAAGTTTCCAGTTGGAACTACGAAATCGATTCGCCATGTTGGAAACCACGGAGGACATAAACGACGTCACCGAAGGCCTGCTGCGTGTCGTCCGCGAGGTGGGCTGTAAACATTTTCGACCGATCAGAAATGGACGTAAGTCGGTACTTACCAGCGAGACTCTGGAACTGATGAGGAAACGACGAGAACTCACAAATGTCAGGTACTTAACAGGGAGGTCAAGAAGCAGATCAGACGCGATACTCGGAGTGCAAATACCCGAATTATAGAGCAAGCTATAGCTCGGAATAAAGGCTCGATGGTATTTGCCAAGCCCAATACCTCCCGCTGTCACCTGACAAAGCTCAGAACGTCACAGGGCACCACCGTCACCTCAAAGCCAGAGATTCTCGCTGAAGTCGAAAAGTTCTACGGAGACTACGGTTCTACGGTTCGGTATATGCTCAAAAAACTTGCCCACCTCAGGCCCACGGCGCGGATGACCAACGGGCCAAACTGACACGCCATCTCACAGACGAGCTTCCCGACATTGACATGGGTGAGGTTGGAATGGCTATGAGACAGCTTCACCACAACAAAGCTCCGGGGGATGACGGAATAACCATAGAGCTGCTCAAGGCAGGAGGAATACCTATCTTGACAGAGCTTGTAAAGCTCTTTAATTCCGTCATCCACACTGGCATAACACCTGAGGCATGGCATAGGAGTGTGGTAGTATTATTTTTCAAAAAGGGCGATAAAGCGGTCCTTAAAAACTACCAACCCATCTCACTTCTAAGCCATATCTATAAGCTGTTCTCGAGGGTTATTTTAAATCGTCTCTCCCAAAAATTCGATGACTTTCAGCCACCGGAGCAAGCCGGGTTTCGAAAAGGCTACAGCACCGTGGACCACATACACACCCTTAGGCAAGTGATTCAAAGGACCGAGGAGTATAACCAGCCTCTGTGCCTAGCGTATGTGGACTACGAAAAGGCTTTCGATACCGTCGAGACCAGGGCTGTTCTGGAGTCCATGCAGAGATGCCTCATCGACTGCCGCTACGTTGAGGTGATGAGATGTCCGTATAAAGCCGCAACAATGATAGTCCAAGTACAGAGCACAAAACCAATCCAACTGCGGAGAGGGGTAAGATAGGGAGACATCATCTCTCCGAAACTGTTTACAAACGCGTTGGAGGACGTTTTCAAGACGCTTGATTGGAAAGGGCGGGGTCTTAATATCAACGGTCAGTACATCTCACACCTCCGATTTGCGGACGACATTGTCATCATAGCAGAGTCTCTGCAGGAGCTGGAAGAAATGCTGAACAGCTTGAACGATTCTTCAAGGCGTGTGGGTCTCGGAATGAATCTGGACAAAACCAAACTCATGTTTAATGGTCATGTCACCCCGAGACCTGTAATAGTGAATGGTGCTGCCCTCGAGGTTGTGCAGGAATACATTTACCTAGGCCAAAGTGTACAACTTTGAGAAGGAGGCAGCCAGAAGAATACGCTTGGGTTGGGCGGCATTCGGGAAGCTGCGTCATATCTTTGAATCATCGATCCCACAATCCCTTAAAACCAGGGTTTACAACCAGTGTGTCCTACCCGTAATGACTTACAGAGCCGAAACGTGGACACTTATCATCGGCCTGGTCCACAAATTAAAGGTTGCTCAGCGTGTGATGGAGAGAGCAATGCTCGGGGTTTCTCTGGTGGATAAAATTCGTAATGAAGTCATTCGCCAGAGAACCAAAGTAATCGACATTGCGCTTAGAATCAGAATGCTGAAGTGGAAGTGGGCCAGCCACGTTTGTAGACGGACAGACGGCAGGTGGAGCAAACGTGCTAGAGTGGACACCGCGAATGGGCAAACGTAGTGTAGGACGCCCTGCTGCAAGATGGGTCGATGATTTAAGGAAGGTGGCTGGCAGTGGATGGATGCGGGCTGCCCAGGACCGGGATGGTTGGCGCTTACGTTCAGCAGTGGACGGCAATAGGCTGATAATAATAATAAGGATTTACATAGGTGCTTCGAGTGGATTGTTGAATTTTATGCCACTTGGGATTACAGGTAAACGTAAAGAAAAATGATGGGTTGCCCAATGTGCTTACTACTTTTTTTTCCTTTCATGATTTCCCCGTAAAAGAACTGGGCAAATAATCCTTCCATCCTGACGACTTTGACGCGCGACTTCAATGCTCATTTCAACTTCTTGAATTGGAACGGACCTCAGTGCAATATTAGAGTTATGTTTTTGTAGACTTGATATAAAACGTAGGCGTTCTTCTATGATTCGGCAATGCAAGTCAGCTAACCATTCTTCCGATAGCCTGCCTATAT
This sequence comes from Agrotis ipsilon, assembly GCA_028554685.1. Lineage (NCBI taxonomy): Eukaryota > Metazoa > Arthropoda > Insecta > Lepidoptera > Noctuidae > Agrotis > Agrotis ipsilon. Next base: position 13,110,869 of record CM052965.1, read on the forward strand.
CAGAAAATCATGGCTCCGACAATAATGTCTTTTTTACCCAAAGGATAAAACGGGACCCTATTACTAAGACTTCGCTGTCTATCCTTCTGTCCGTCCGTCTGTCTGTCTGTCACCAGGCTGTATCTCTAGAACCGCGATAGCTATTCTTAGATTATGTAAGTAAATATTTCTGTTGCCACTATCACAACGAATACTAAAAACAATACCAAATAAATATTTATTTTATCCCATACAACAAACGGGACTTTTTTGCCCTTTTTTGCTCGATATCAATAATGGCAACAGGTAGGCACTTGAAATATTCACAAAATAAAATACTCAGTTGTATTTTTAGTTTAATAATAAAAATAAAAAACTTTTTTCAAAAAAAATTTAACCGCCTTCAAAAACAACCACAAAAAAGGGTAAAATAACCTACAAAATAACTTTTCTTTCGGAAGTCGGTGGCTTTGTTTTATTATTTCTATGATGACAATGTCGTCAAGAGAGGGGCGATCATAAATCCATGATGAAAACTTAGAATTTAGATTTTGATGTCGACCTCACTATCGGCTTTAGCATCCTCGAAAACCATGAAAACGACTCCCATGATGAACAATTCGAAAATTATAGCAGCCGCCATCATGGATTTTGATTTTGACCTCACTATCGGCTTTAGCATCCTCGAAAACCATGAAAACGGCATCCATGATGAAAACGTTCAATTTTTGCAGCCGCCATCTTGGATTTTGATTTTGACCTCACTATCGGCTTCAGCACCCTCGAAAACCATGAAAACGACATCCATGATGAACTTTGAATTTTTTGCAGTCGCCATCTTGGATTTTGATTTTGACCTGACTATCGGCTTTGGCATCCTGGAAAACTATGAAAACGACTCCCATGATTAACAATTAGAAAATTATTGCAGCCGCCATCTTGGATTTTGATTTTGACCTCACTATCGGCCTGAACTTTGAATTTTTTTCAGTCGCCATCTTGGATTTTGATTTTGACCTCACTATCGGCTTTATCACCCTCGAAAACCAGGAAAACGACATCCATGATGAAAACTTAGAATTTTTGCAGCCGCCATCTTGGATTTTGATTTTGACCTCACTATCGGTTTTATCACCCTCGAAAACCATGAAAACGACATCCATGATGAAAACTTAGAATTTTTGCAGCCGCCATCTTGGATTTTGATTTTGACCTCACTATCGGCTTTAGCACCCTCGAAAACCATGAAAACGACATCCATGATGAAAACTTAGAATTTTTGCAGCCGCCATCTTGGATTTTGATTTTGACCTCACTATCGGTTTTATCACCCTCGAAAACCATGAAAACGACAATCATGATGAAAACTTAGAATTTTTGCAGCCGCCATCTTGGATTTTGATTTTGACCTCACTATCGGTTTTATCACCCTCGAAAACCATGAAAACGACATCCATGATGAAAACTTAGAATTTTTGCAGCCGCCATCTTGGATTTTGATTTTGACCTCACTATCGGCTTTAGCACCCTCGAAAACCATGAAAACGACATCCATGATGAAAACTTAGAATTTTTGCAGCCGCCATCTTGGATTTTGATTTTGACCTCACTACCGGTTTTATCACCCTCGAAAACCATGAAAACGACAATCATGATGAAAACTTAGAATGTTTGCAGCCGCCATCTTGGATTTTGATTTTGACCTCACTATCGGCTTTAGCACCCTCGAAAACCATGAAAACGACATCCATGATGAACTTTGAATTTTTTGCAGTAGCCATCTTGGATTTTGATTTTGACCTGACTATCGGCTTTAGCATCCTGGAAAACTATGAAAACGACTCCCATGATTAACAATTAGAAAATTATTGCAGCCGCCATCTTGGATTTTGATTTTGACCTCACTATCGGCCTGAACTTTGAATTTTTTTCAGTCGCCTTCTTGGATTTAATTTTGACCTCACTATCGGCTTTAGCACCCTCGAAAACCATGAAAACGACATCCATGATGAAAACTTAGAATTTTTGCAGCCGCCATCTTGGATTTTGATTTTGACCTCACTATCGGTTTTATCACCCTCGAAAACCATGAAAACGACAATCATGATGAAAACTTAGAATTTTTGCAGCCGCCATCTTGGATTTTGATTTTGACCTCACTATCGGTTTTATCACCCTCGAAAACCATGAAAACGACATCCATGATGAAAACTTAGAATTTTTGCAGCCGCCATCTTGGATTTTGATTTTGACCTCACTATCGGCTTTAGCACCCTCGAAAACCATGAAAACGACATCCATGATGAAAACTTAGAATTTTTGCAGCCGCCATCTTGGATTTTGATTTTGACCTCACTACCGGTTTTATCACCCTCGAAAACCATGAAAACGACAATCATGATGAAAACTTAGAATTTTTGCAGCCGCCATCTTGGATTTTGATTTTGACCTCACTATCGGCTTTAGCACCCTCGAAAACCATGAAAACGACATCCATGATGAACTTTGAATTTTTTGCAGTAGCCATCTTGGATTTTGATTTTGACCTGACTATCGGCTTTAGCATCCTGGAAAACTATGAAAACGACTCCCATGATTAACAATTAGAAAATTATTGCAGCCGCCATCTTGGATTTTGATTTTGACCTCACTATCGGCCTGAACTTTGAATTTTTTTCAGTCGCCTTCTTGGATTTAATTTTGACCTCACTATCGGCTTTAGCACCCTCGAAAACCATGAAAACGACATCCATGATGAAAACTTAGAATTTTTGCAGCCGCCATCTTGGATTTTGATTTTGACCTCACTATCGGTTTTATCACCCTCGAAAACCATGAAAACGACAATCATGATGAAAACTTAGAATTTTTGCAGCCGCCATCTTGGATTTTGATTTTGACCTCACTATCGGTTTTATCACCCTCGAAAACCATGAAAACGACATCCATGATGAAAACTTAGAATTTTTGCAGCCGCCATCTTGGATTTTGATTTTGACCTCACTATCGGCTTTAGCACCCTCGAAAACCATGAAAACGACATCCATGATGAAAACTTAGAATTTTTGCAGCCGCCATCTTGGATTTTGATTTTGACCTCACTACCGGTTTTATCACCCTCGAAAACCATGAAAACGACAATCATGATGAAAACTTAGAATTTTTGCAGCCGCCATCTTGGATTTTGATTTTGACCTCACTATCGGCTTTAGCACCCTCGAAAACCATGAAAACGACATCCATGATGAACTTTGAATTTTTTGCAGTAGCCATCTTGGATTTTGATTTTGACCTGACTATCGGCTTTAGCATCCTGGAAAACTATGAAAACGACTCCCATGATTAACAATTAGAAAATTATTGCAGCCGCCATCTTGGATTTTGATTTTGACCTCACTATCGGCCTGAACTTTGAATTTTTTTCAGTCGCCATCTTGGATTTTGATTTTGACCTCACTATCGGCTTTATCACCCTCGAAAACCATGAAAACGACATCCATGATGAAAACTTAGAATTTTTGCAGCAGCCATGTTGGATTTTGATTTTGACCTCACTATCGGCTTTAGCACCCTCGAAAACCATGAAAACGACTCCCATGATGAACAATTCGAAAATTATTACAGCCGCCATCTTAGATTGTCATTTTGACCTCGCCATCGGTTTTAGCACCCTCGAAAACCACGGAAACGATACCCATGATGAAAACACAAAAAAATGATTTTTACTTTTCCGAACCTCCTTTATACGAATCCGAAAGAAAACAGGTCCCTTAGTATCTGTGATACGATTGGGAGGGGGGGGGGGGGGGGAGGGGGAGGCTAAATACTTTTGCCCTACTCATGAGAGTTACAAGATGTAAGTTTGCTTGTCGTAACCCTTGCGTTACGCTTCACCAACTCAACCTTCGTTACGCTACGGAGGTCGCCGGCTCGCTTCGCTCGCCACCTCCCCTCTTCGCTCCACTCGGTCTCGCAGGTTCGCTCCACTCAGGACCATACCTACCACCGAAAAGCTATCGTGAACTTATACCTACGCTACGCTACGCTTCGCTTTACCGCTACCTAGTTTTTCCGAGATACGATGGAGGGAGGGGTGAAAAGGGGGAGGGGGGGGGGGGGTGTTTTGAAAAATGATTTTGAACAACTCTGGATACCTTGATATGAATAAGAAAAAAAAATGTTGCAAGTCTGTTAACTTCCGAGATCCGCCTAAATGGGGGGAGAAGGGCGTCAAGAGGGGGAACTATGAAAAAAATGGTTTTATCTTTTCCGAGCTTCCTCTATACGAATCCGTAAAAAAACAGAACACGGGGCTCTTAGTTTCTGAGATACGATTGGAAGGGAGGGGGGGGGGGGGGGCAAAAAGGGGTCTTGGTACTTTTGCCCTACTCATGAGAGTTACAAATTGTAAGTTTGCCTGTCGTAACCCTTGCGTTACGCTTCACCCACTCAACCTTCGTTGCGCTATGGAGGTCGCCGGCTCGCTTCGCTCGCCACCTCCCCCCTTCGCTCCACTCGGTCTCGCAGGTTCGCTCCACTCAGGAACATACCTACCACCGGAAAGCCATCGTGGCCTTATCGCTACGCTACGCTACGCTTCGCTTTACCGCTACCTAGTTTTTCTGAGATACGATGGGGGGGGGGGGGTAAAGGGGGGAGAGTGGTGAGTTTTGAAAAATGATTTTGTCATACTCTGGGTCCCTTGATATGAATCTGAAAAAAGAATGTTTCAAGTCTCTTCTGAGATACGCCTAAAGGGGGGAGAAGGAGGGCAAGGGGGGGGGGGGGCTTTGAAAAAAGGTTTTTACTATCCCGAGCCTACTGTATACGAATCCGTAAAAAAAACAAAACACTGATCTATTTGCTTCTGAGATACGATTGGGAGCGGGGGGGAGGCCATAAAAGGGAGGCTTGGTACTTTTGTCCTACTAATCGTAACCCTTGCGTTACGCTTCACCCACTCAACCTTCGTTACGCTACGGAGGTCGCCGGCTCGCTTCGCTCGCCACCTCCCCCCTTCGCTCCACTCGGTCTCGCAGGTTCGCTCCACTCAGGACCTACCCTACCATCGAAAAGCTATCGTGGCCTTATCCCTACGCTACGCTACGCTTCGCTTTACCGCTACCGATACGATGGAGGGAGGGGTGAAGAGGCGGAGCGGGGGTGTTTTGAAAAATTATATTGAACAACTCTGGGCACCTCGATATGAATATGAAAATAAAATGTTCCAAGTCTCTTCTAAGATCCGCCTAAAGGGGGAGAAGGGGTGCAAGGGGGGGGGGGACTTTGAATGATGGTTTTTACTTTTCCGAGGCTCTTCTATACGAATCCGTAAAAAAACAAAACACGAGACTCTTAGTTTTCGAGATAGGATGGGGGGGAGGTGAAGAGGGGGAGAAGGGGGAGTTTTGAAAAATGAGTTTGACCAACTCTGGGCCCCTCGATAAGAATCTGAAAAAAAAATTGTTGCAAGTCTGTCAACTTCCGAGATCCGCCTAAAGGGGGAAGAAGGGGGGCAAGAGGGGGGATTTTTGAAAAACGGGTTTTACTTTTCCGAGCCTTCTCTATACGAATCCGTAAAAAAATAAAACATAAGTCTCTTAGTTTCCGAGATACGATGGGGAGGGGGGAGAGTGGGGGCGAAAAAGGGGGGTTTGGGATTTTTCCCATACTCACGAGAGTCACTTGTTTACGAATCTGTCAAAATATACCCACCTTCCCCTTCACCATCTGGGAGAACAATTATGTCAATCAGTGAGTGAGTGAGTGAGTGAGTGAGTGGTATTCTAGCTTTATATAGTATAATAATACGTATTTAACAGTCGTGTTCAAATAAAGATATCTACGTTGCATGAAAAATTCATATTCGCGCGAAAAATTGCAATTCATGACAAATGAGATCTTTTATAATAGTGACGCGAGCGCTCCTGTCTTGCTAGCTCCAAATTGAAGAACATTTTCTTGTAGCGTATCCAAATACTGTTACAATAGGTTTTTTTAACGTAGTAAAATCATCAAATGAGTGCACTGCTGGGACATAATGCCCCAGTTTGAGAGCGGTCAGGTACGTGTCACATGTCTTCGAATTTTTGGTTGATCTTGATATCCTCACGATATTTTCTTTCATCGTATTGGGAGCAGTGGTGATATAATAAATTACAGAAAGTAACGCGTCTGGCTCGCTTCGAACCCACGAAACATGGGAAACAAGTATTTTCAATGTTAACATCGAAGTAGGTACTCAGTATACATTAACGTCACTCATCCACTTTTCCACACCACGTTTTTTAACGGCGCCGTCCACGCGCTTTTCCAAAACAGAGCAGTTTCTTGTCGCGATACAACGTGTAAGGCCCTTCGTACACAAGGCGACTCAAGTTTCCGATACCTTACGACTTTAGCATCCATTGACGCGTGCCTGTGAACGAATTGTAATGCTCTTTGGAATTGTATTGCGATAGTCGCTTGGATACCGAAATCGTAAGGTATCGTAGACTTGCGTCGCCTTGTGTACGAAGGGGCTAAAACGCGCGTTTGCATCGTGCCTGTATCGCTACAATCGCGCGTCAACAGCGCGTTTAATAAACGTGGCGTGCATAGACAACAGACAGTTCTACCTACATATTTTTAAACTTTCAAATGCCCTCTTGTCTCTTGGGTACATAAACAACTGACAGCTGAGAAGTTCCTTGCTTTCTTACTACAGTAAATTGAAGAAAATTCACACGGTCTATAAAATAAAACGCAAATATTTTTCAGAGAAAATATTTTGATTCAAAGAGCGCTGGCAGCTCTGCATTTTGTACATCGTCGGAGTCTAGACCGATATCTGTGGTATCTTTGAAAAATAAACCGTACGATAAAACTGGTTATCCACAATCTCTGTATATTGGAGAGGAGAGAGGATCCATCGATATCAGTTCACTTCTCCCGATTCTAACGTCCTTGAATCGGTTTCGATTTGTCTTAATATGGTTCCACCCTTGAGCTATGCATTATGGGAGGTGATATAGAAAATGAAGGAAAAGTGGGGCTTTCCTTTGTGGGTGTAAGTATGTTCATTTATTCAGTGGTGCTTTTTAAGCGACTTCAAAAAGAAGGAGGTTATCAATTCGACTGTATGTTTTTTTTTATTATTTTTTTGTGTTATGGGTAACAGAGTCACGTGTTATTTGTTTGTTAATCAATATCAGTACCGTCAGCACGAGTTTTCAGTATTTGAGACGTAAAGTAAACTGGAACTTTGACGACTTCAAATTGACAATTTTCAATGAAAAAATTGGTTCCTTCTTCACACACCAGAGGCGCTGTTCCATATTTTCATACAAGAAACGCTGTAAATACTGGAAAAATCTGTAAAGTAAAATAGTGAAAACTCGTGCTAGGGGTACTGGTCGCAATTTAAATATCTGTTAATGCATTCCAATACAGGAAACTTCAATGTGCAGCAAAGTGTAAAAAAAAAAATCAGACAGTACTGATATTTTTAAAATGCATTCAGCTAATACCGGATTTCAAAACCACGGATTTAAAAATATACTTTAATTTTGGATATTTTTTAATTTCCGTGGTTATGAAATCTAATTTCTCTTCATTCATCAAAATTGTTCTAGTGGCCCAATTTCTCGAGATAAACAACTCTCAAAACTTTCTCCAATCGACCAATTTATAAAGATACCATCCCACAACTTTATTTTAATAAAAATAAAATCATAAAGCGTTTTAATTATCGTAGGGCTGTCGGAGGCGGTTCGTGATTCGCCATTCGTTTGCCCGTCACGTCTGTCGTAGCTTTGCAAATTGTTAGGGATCCGTAATCAAATTTTGTCATAGAGATTGCATTACTAAAGCCTATGCCGTCACCGTATGTCTGTCCGTCTGCAAGTTATAGGAATTTGTGTTGTCTTTTATACTAGTGCCTACAAACATAGGACCAAAATTGGAATACATAGCCTGTGTTTTAAATTAAGGGCTTTCTACTGAGAAGAAGCCTGTGTTCTACCTTAGTTGAACTAACAACATAAGTTTATTGTAAAACTTATGTTACTTATGTTGTACTACTTATAGTACAACTTATGTCGTAAGTTGTTATTACAACATAAGTATTCAAAACTGTGTAATTTGGCAACTGTTCTTTAAAAAATAATTAAAAACGAGTAGCCTGGTACAGAGCCAGTAGCCCGCGAATCCAACTCACACTTGGATCGTTTTCGTCATGTCAACTCAAACTAATTCATGCAAATGAAACCTGGTGTCGTCTAAAATGGCTCTAATCTTATCGTCTGTATAATTGCATAGCCCGACGCAAATAGGGGCTTAATTTTTTTTATCAACATTTAATTTGGCCAGTTGCCAATTCAGACTTCTCCCCGTTTAGTAAAGTTTTTAATGACTTTGTGTCCCGTCACTCTGAGAGGGAAAGATCTCATTTTTGAGGCCTCTTGTTTTGAAAAAGTGTTGAATATTTTTTCTGTTCCGATTTGGGCACCGAGGTTCTTTGTAAGTGGTTTAGAAGAGGAAAAATAAAGAAAGCACACGAAAGTTTTTGGACGCTGCGGGATTAGGTTAAGATAATAATAATTATAGCTAGACTTTTGTTGTGTCCGAACACTAAACAATGATTTAGTTAAAACACAGCACAGGTTTCAGCACAGGATTTCTAACACAGAGTAGATGTGGTCAACATTTTGGGAACATTAAAAGCTATATAAGCCAACAATTGTAATATTCAAAGATATTTTTCAAGGAACGGAAAATTGAGCTGCAAGCAGGATTCAAACCTGCGTCTTCTGGATAGGTACTCCAGACGCCTTAACCAATATTAGGCCATCGCAACCACTTACACTCGTAGCTGAATTTCTCGTTCGCTTGTTTTTCTGAACGCTGCATACACGTTGCGCCATCTATTGGTAATGTTTCAAACTACTACCAACCAACAAGTCTGATATTGCAATCAAATTAATGTTGTATTAGATAACGACTTCTAAACTAATGTTATATTTTTATACCGGAGTACCTATCCAGAAGACGCAGGTTCGAATCCTGCTCGCAGCCCAATTTTTCGTTCCTTGAAAAATATCTTTGAGAAGACGCGACGCAGGCGTTATTGCGTATAAAAATATAACATTAAATGTAATATTTTCCTTAAATTAAGCAATTTTGTACTATCAAGGTCACAATCAAACTTAAAGCTCGCCTGATGGAAAGCGAGCACCGTAGCCTATGAACGCCAGCAACACCAGAGTTACCGACCCTGCATGGAAGAGCCGGCTCATCCGCATCCGTGGACAAAACGCAGACAAGCTTCTTACGAACTTAGCCCCTTGTTACACAAGGCGACGTAAGTATCCGATACTTTAAGACTTTGGTATCCATTGACGCGCCTGTGAACGAATGTCTATTGGGTTTGTTTTGCTATAGTCGCCTGGATACCAAAGTCGTAAGGTATCGTAGACTTGCATCGCCTTATGTACGATCGGCCTTACCCGAGTGACTGGTCGCTAGCCAGTCGGACTCCGAAAAAGTACCTACCACCAAGGTAGCTTATTTCTAATTACAAAACCATCACTGTAACATAAAACGCCAATGCTTATTTGCTTTTTCATTCAAAATGAGAAATTGATCGGGCTCATCAGTATGAGAAATCATTTAATTTTTGAGAATTTCCAAAATTGTTAGAACAAACATTGTTCAGTAACATGGGCTTAGTTACCCCACGAGAGGTTTTGCGCTATTAACGTTACACGTTGTATAATTTAGCATTAAAAAATGAAGCTGAGCTGATGAAGTTGGTTAAAAAAGGAAAGAAATTAAATGGAATCGTTTCGCTGACACTTTTCTCATCCTTTTGGTGTCACATAGTAAATAAAGAAAGTAAATCTCTACTACCCAAACTAGTGTATTTACTTTTAAAGGAAAAGATTTACTGAACTCGTTACCGATGTTCCTGTAGTACACGTTCACTCGTAACGAGTTAGATAAAACATCTCTCCTGACTGTTCCACGTGGCTTAGAGCTGTGCTGACCTACTTCATGGTAAATGCTGCTTGAAATTCAGCGAGGAATTTGATGAGTCAGATTTTGAATAGAAGTGAATAGAAATTACCACCAATTGGTGGTAATTTGAACTTTATTTTTTTTTTATGACTGTTGTAACATCACTAAATAATTAATACTATAGTAAGCATCCACACCACCTTGGATTGTCTATGATATACATACAACGTGTTTTTTTTGATATCCCATAACTCTAGGGTATGATTGAGGCCATATCAAAGAATCAACTGGCATATGAGTTATGTTCCAAACATTCGTTATTTTTTTTTTTCATTTTTCATACAAAATAATTCGGCAAAGTCACGATTATTAATGTAAAACACCCTTACGTGAAATATTACAACGTCGCATTTTCTTAGCTTTAAATATGAATGATTGGTTTGCATAAAAATGAATTACTTGTATTTATCAATGAAACTTAGATACCTAGACACATCGAGGGTCTATTCTACTGCGAAGTTTGGCAACCTCGCAAAAGTAAAGATTCGTCATACTGGTGACATTTTTTGACCTAATTTAACTATGATTGATGATATCTCCGAAACGATGCATATTTGGACCACCTATTCTCGGAGTTTTAGTATTATTTTTACCTACAGAATATAACCCTAGAGTTATGGGATATCAAAAAAAACAGGTTGTATACAGGGTGAATTTTTCAACTGGGCGTGGATGGCTACTTTCGAAACTATGAGGAATATCGAAAAACGTTGAAAGGAGTCTCGAGGCCGATTTTGTCGAAAACTAAAACTGCATCATTGGATTTTAGAAAAATCAAAAATCCTGGCCAGGAAACGAACACGCTGATTTTGGAAAAAAAATCACACCCTGTATTATTACACCGTTTGATAGTGTTGCTAATAAGGATCAATTTCTGGGAAGTAATCATATACGGCAAACTTCAACACACCGCACATGCAAGGTTTCCTAATTTTATGGACACTTAGGTCGCACTCATTTTATTATGGCTTGTGTATTAAAGCCTACCAGTAAAGTTTCTATTTTAAAACCAATAAATTTCAATAGCTGGCAGAATGGACAAATGCTCAGCTAATTGTGTATCTTAAAGAATTGTCAAAATTTACCTATTTCCTGTGATAATAAAAATACATGTGGCACTCCCGAAACTGCCGCGTTGAAGCTTTTCGTTAGGTTTTGAGAATTTCTTGATTCGGTCGCCGCACCGCGCCGCGCTCAGAGCCCGCGATAAAAGCTATGCAATCTTCTATAATATAAAAATGGATCGCTAAATGTGTTGCTCAGCTAATAACTCGAAAATGGTTGGACCGATTCGGATAATTCTTTTTCCGTTCCGTTCTTGTTGTGTTTGTAACCATCGGGATCGGGTTTTAGACCGGGTCTTCCACCCGTGCGAAGCCGGGACGGGCCGCTAGTAGTTGAAAAAAATCATCCTAGGCAGTGTCAAATTAAAGAATTATTAATGAGCATTTTAATATGTAGCCTTTTATTATTTCTTAATGTTTCATTTTCGTAACAATCCTGAAAAGAGTAGCATAAAAGACAGTGTATTACTTTACATTCATGTTTTCTTTCAAGACACGCTTCGTTAATTCTTAACATAATTAATTTAATAATAAATTCTGTGTAATAAGAAAGGACTGACCTTTCGTTCTTAATAAGTCCTATTACACTAATTTTATATTTTTTTAAGTTCATATGTGCATATGTCTGTTCCAACACGCTGAAAAGGCTGTACAGCTTTTGATAAAAAAAAACCATAGATGATGATGATGATTTTATGACTGAACTCTATTTTGCTTCACTTTTGTTGAATGCACAAACTAAAATAAAATATTATAACGTTTGTGGTAGTTTTATGATGGTTCAAAAACACATCGGCAATAATTTATAATAAATGGAAATAAAAGAAAAATATGCGGGTAAAGTTGCGTGTGGAAGCTAGCAAGCTGCCCGTGTTGAAATTCTCTAAAATCACTCATTAATAATGAATAATATTCAATGAAAGAGGTATTTTACTTTACATTCAATCTTTTGATCTGAAATGAAAACTACTTTTAAACAAAGAATAAATATAAATGAAAAGTCTCATTTAAAGTTAGTTAAATATTTGACTTGCTTAAGCTAAATAAATGTCAAAATTATTATTCTGAAATGTAAATTAGTTTCAAAGAAGAATCTTACAAGACATTTCGTGAAAATAACTGATTAGTTGGATGAATACAAGATTTTATTAGAAATAACTGAAAAAGTATGTTAATTTACTGTAAACATTTGTAACCACAAAATTACCACAAAAGATCTAGAGATAATCTATCCAGAGATAAATGTCAAACAAACCATAATCTTATTAGTTATTACCCAATAATTATGTTGTGGTCGGTTTTCAGTCTAATGAAATTCCAGGATTAAAATTATCCCCTATCGTTACCCAGGTCAGGCCGATATTTGAGTGTGAAATAAAAACAGATTTTCTTTGAGAAGTTAGCCCTGGCTTCACCTGGAAGATCAGCCTGTGCGGTTGCTATTTAGCTATGAATACAATGCACAATGTAATGCACAAATTAATAGAATGCAGTTGATAATCCATAACGTTCTGCGAGAGAATCTATCATAATCAAAACGAATTCTCTATAGGTACTATTCGACGATTATCTAATTGAATGTAGATTTATCTTACAAAACAATGCAGATTAAATAAAAGGAACATAGACATGATTTTAAAATACCTATTCAACGACACCCACTTGACACAGATCATCATCTTTTTTTTTTCATTTTTACAATATGGCGTCTGGTTGTTGCTGTGGAAAATTTTGATTATTGTCATGTCTTTAGTGACACTTGCAAGATTAACACGAATCACTTGCAAGGTTAAAAGAAATTGTCGTAAGTATTATCAAAATCGGTCGACATGTTTGGTCTCTAGAATGCCACATAGAAACAAACATACACAGACTGATAAACACATTACTTTGCGTAGTGCAGTTGGGTAAATAGAGCCTGCTGTAGCACTCATGACTTGCGGAAAATTCGTGGTAATATGCATAGACACTAGTGTCAATAAGGACTTTAGTCGTGGTGTGGTCTTAAGTTCCATATTCATTTTTCTATTTTTATTCGTATTTAGCAATAAAAACTCCTTTCTCATTCAATAATGAAGCTTACAATACAGAAAATACTATTTCACGTTATCAGCATTATTAATACTTACAAAAATTATGAATTAAACAAGATAATTTTCACACAGGTAACATTACAAAACAGACGAGAATATAATAAAATAAATTAAAACTGCCAACACAATAAGAGCAAACTTTTTCCTTTTATACTCTGTGAACAACATGTACACGTGCAAAAAAAAGAAAGAAAAAAAAATTAACGAAGTAGTATTTGCACGTGCTTGTAAAACATTCGTTAGTATACTAATTAGAAATCTGCAATGTTCATTAAAAATAAGAAGAGAATTATAACAGTTGTTTACTAGAAATAAATTCTACTTGGTACAGTCGTAAAGTAAGTGCATTTATCGAATCTACTAACGTTTGTACACTCGACAAGTGTTCTGTAAACTTTATAACTGGATTAAGCAAATTGGAAATACTAATATGGTGAAATCTGTACTTTGGAGTCATAAAAATTCTACTGTTTTAAAATATCTACTAATTGTGATTACATTCATGTCAATGATAGTTAGACGTCATCATCATCATCATTATCATCTGCTGAAAATGCCATCCCCTAGTTTTCCAATAGGACCGGTTGGATCCGGCTTGTATCTCGAGAGATACTGGAGTAGAATTACTAATTGTTTAATTAACTTATTAATGTTAATATTTATTTATATATATAAAGTGTTTTAAAGAACTTACGTTTGAACGACTGTCAAAAATTCGTAGAAGTTCCGTAGTAAAATGGCAAAAAACGGAACCCTTATAAATTCGTTATGTCTGTCTGTCTGTCCGTCCGTATGTCATAGCCTCTATTTACATTATGTTACTTATTGATTTTTTAGGCTGAATATCGTTCAATAATTGGTACCTACCACTCTGGGTGTACGCACCCACGAAACAGGAGAAATTCCTAGTGTGGGGCAGCCTATTTAAAAAAAATAGGTACCTAAAAGTTAAAGGTGATTATATAAATGAAGTACCTACCTGGTATTTATAGCATTCACCTGCATACTCATTAATACCCAACCCCGTTGAACATGCCTCTAGTACCGATTCGCGAAGACTTAAGAGGATTATGTTCCACCGCTTAACGGTTACTACCGCATATTATGATGATAAACTCTATGCAGGTGTATAATGTACGAAACTGCATCATACCGCCTCTTTGCTGTAGTTCCAGGCATTCCTTACGTTTAGATTTTTGGGTCTGCAAATCGTGATAGGCTTGGCTACTAAAAAAATCATAGAAATATTGGACGTCAATTAGAAGCTTTTAAAATTCACAATACGCCTTGGCATTTTAGTTTAAAAGAAACATAACCAACTTCTAAAACAAACACATTACTAAATTGTGTTATTCTATGTAACCTATCTATGAGTGGAGCCTTTCATCAATATTTACCATGGATATTATTTTTTCTGAATATCTGAAAAGTCTAAACTTGTAGTTGTCGTAATCACGAATCTCCCATTTTAAATAGTAGGTAAATGATTGAGTAAGTGTCAGTTTAAAACTAAAATAAAAATATTTTATCTTTAAACTAAAACATCTTTTTGCTTAAAATAAGGCCCACTAGCCACTAGCATTTATTCTCCACCCCCAAAAAGTTCTAACACCGCAATGTTTTGCAACATACAACAAGACCCGGCGCGCCGCCATGACAGAATTCGTCCCCATAGATTTCCATAACAAACGACTCTTGGTGACTGTAAACAACATCCCTTACCAGAGGTGCTGGCACGAGTACGTGTAAAGTAAAGTAATTACGTCAATTTTTGATTCGAAAATACGAGTTTTCTTTAGGATTTAAGCCCTATTTTGTTGCCGAAAAACAGAGGCACAAGATTTCCAAGGATTTATCAGAAAACTTCTGTATTTCGCTTTCAGTATATTTACGGCGTTTATTGTATGGTTGCTTATCCAAAAGGGCTACTAGTATAAGAACGAAGAGTTATTTTTTTCTTCAAATTAACATCAAAGTTCCCTTTGACTGTGCGTCATAAAACGTGAAAAGTCATGCTAGGGCCTCAGTATTCTTCAAAGATGTAGGAAGTAAATAATAAAAATTAAATAAATATTGTATGGGAAGCGAGTATTTTTAATTTAAAAATCAAAGTATTTTCAACATTCACATCCTTCATACCTACATTCTTTACATTTTAGTCATTTACAACATCTCTAAATAAATTAATAAAGCTGTCAAATCAAATCTGTTGCACAGTTTAGAAAAAAACCAGAACACGATAAGTTAGTTTTTTATATAGCGCCGTGTATCATTCTCTCATTGTTACACAGAGCGAGCAGCCTCGCAACGAATTTACCGCACGAGGAAACTGCTTCGCGAGGCTTCTTGCTCTGTATGGTCGCGTCCAAAGTTTCTCAACCGAGGCACGAAACAATTAACTATATATATATGTATGTTTCCTTCTAAACCCCGATCTTCCATATCGACGCCCACATACTTGCACGGTACTCTTTAAATAAAGGCCACGACGAAGGTCCCAGTAAATCCTTTCTATTGTTCAACACAAAGTTCTGATTGCGTCACATTTTCGTTGTCTAAATAATCTTTTGAACATAACAAAAGGGAACTTTGGTCCAAATATAAAGTTAGCCCATTTAACGTGTGATTGGATACCCAATGATATTTCTCCGAGTTAACCAATTGTTATGAATTGAGTGTTAGTTTTGTGATGTTATCGCGTTATTTGGGTAAGATGGACGCTTTATTTTAGACGCCGTTCGCATATCTCTTTTATCACTTAACTGAGATGAAAGTTGTAACTGTGCTTTATCATTTAGGTGGATGTTTACTTGGTCTGCCTTTGTGAATCTAGTAAAAATATTCATTCATCAGTTATTTTGTCTTACGAATATGAAACCTACATGGCTAAAACAAATCTGTGGGTGTAGTTCTGGTTTTCCTTTGTAAATTGCAACGCAAAATTGGAAGAAACAGTGCCTCTTTAGATTTGAAACAATAAATCACATGTTACAAATTACAATGTTATGTTATGAAAACATAGCATAAGAATAAAGGTTCTAAGTTTTTTCAATAAATATGTAAAATTGGGAAAATGGGATGAGTTTTCATGTACATGAAATATATTGATATTTCAATACCTGCAAAGTACCTATATCATCTGAGGATTTGTCTTTGCTTAGATTAATTTTATACAGTCAAAAGTCTTGCTAAAATCTCATACGTATGTTATTTGGAAAACTCTTTCTAACAAAGTCAACAACAGTTTGCCTGACTTGGAAATCGAAGTTGGAACCTCACCCGCTACAACTCTAAAATTGTCCTACGGGAAAGTAAAATCGGGATAAAAATGTGTTAATTTATAAACTATTTGTGTAGAGACACCAGCAGGTCAACCTACCCTAATCTGTCATTTTTTATACTAATCGAACATTAACCTTCCAGTTTAGTAATAAGGTTGAAAATCTATTAAAGTTTGACAGTTTGAG
This sequence comes from Agrotis ipsilon, assembly GCA_028554685.1. NCBI lineage: Eukaryota > Metazoa > Arthropoda > Insecta > Lepidoptera > Noctuidae > Agrotis > Agrotis ipsilon. Next base: position 13,127,528 of record CM052965.1, read on the forward strand.
GTAGGTTGGTGTGCTGGCGTCTGTACCAAACGTCCAAATTCATTCAATAGTTTTATGTGAAATTGTTACCCTTTCACATACATATTTGCAAACTTTCGCATTTAAAATATTAGTTAGACAAGATTTAAAATATTAATAAATATTATAAAATCCATTCTTCAACACAAACTTAAATCGCTGTAGCGCTGTAGCCTTCTTGCTTGCAGCTACAATCTGTCAGGAAGTTAGCTCACAGAAAAGTCTGTGCAAATGTAAATCAAAGACGATGTCGCCTCCTTTACTAATTCAGTTAGGGGCGCTTCGCATAATTACGAACAAAGTGGAGAAGGCTGGATTATAAAGTACAAAGTCTGCGAAGTAACCGCTTGTAATCTTCCTGATGGCATGGCAAAATTAACAAGTGTAGCGCCACTCTAAAAGTTTCTGTGCGAAATGGATTTTTAAGACTTCGCAAAGTATGCGAAGTCTTAAAAATCCATTCGCTCGCTAGCGACTCGGGTGCTGCGGCACCCGAGTCGCTAGCGAGTTTTTGACAAGCGTTATTTTAGCTCTCGCTTTAGCATGTAGCGGTCGTCTTTTATGTTTTCTCGCGCTTTTTTAACACATTGTTTTGGAACTTCTTTGAAAACCGTATTTTTAAATCTTATAACTCGTTCTATATTTATAATGTCTGTACTTCAAAAAGAGACTGTGACCTCTGAGTTTGTTTCGGTTGTTTCATCTCAGAGTAGGTAGTCAGGTACGAAACACCGGCCCCTCCTAGTCTTATGAAAAGACGTGTAAAAGTTTTGATATAACCTACTTGCTTACATAAACATCATCATCAACATAAAGACTGTTTCGGTTCGATTTTTAAGCAGAAAGTTATTTAATGTGTTACTATTATTTAATGTGAAAACGTCCTGTAACGTTCTACAAGACTGCTTCTTAACTATCTCATAAATTGATGTATATCACTGTTAATTGGTACTTGTACTTCAAACTGGTATAACTTCTGTTAAATCCCCATTAACCAATTATTAGAAGCGTCAACCTTATCTAACACACTTAGTCAAAGTACTAAAACACCTAAACGTGTGAAGTTTACATCATATAAAACTTAATTAATAGCATGTAATCAAATAACGAAGAAACATTACGCGTTTGATGTACAAAACACCCATTATTACTTGATACTCGGCGAAAATTGGAACTTAAACAAAAGCCTACTGAGTTGACGTTTGCCAAGACAACTAGCGCCACTCCAAAAGTTTCAAATTAAATTGGTCGTCTTATAAAAGCTTGAACATTTAATTAGAATCAGATATGATAGTACAGTGGCTACATTAAAAGGTTTCCGATAATTCAAATATTATATTCGTTAGTGTACTTATTGTAGCGCGCGCGCTAGCGTACGAAACGCAAGCAACAAGTTGAAGCTCCGTGTCAATATTTTATTAAAAATAGTCAAAAGCCAGACTCACAGTTAAAATATATACTCATTAACAGTGAACAGTACAGATGATATATTTCACAAATAAAAATAAACTAAGAGCTAACAGTGAGTGATAATCAACAGAAAAAAGTGCAAAAATATTCAAAGTAAGGACGGTGTGTTGTGATTGTGAACCAGTGACTCATCAAACAGAGCGTGTGGTGCGATATGTTACCTTATATGGTCACAAAAATGGATCTCTAATCACATCGATAATTTAATACTACAAAGGATACCAGTATTTTCACCTACTCATTAAGTTGGCACGTAGCACAGAGGTTAAGAGTTGAGCGTGCGAAACTTCTACGCTCAGGTTCAAATCTTCGTCAAACGTAATTCTTTTTGTGTTTTCGTATTTTTATATTTTTTTTTTGTTGTCCTGATTGTGAAACTACAAACTAACCACCTGACGTAAATAAATATGGATGACAATATTACCTACCGCAATATAAGATTATGCAGATCAAGTTCTTTATGTGATATTACTGCCAACAATTCAGCGCTTTTTGACACAACAATGATGAGCCTGCCAAGTACATCTTTAAATACAAGCCAAACTGTGATTGACCTTCAGGAAAAAATCCAACAATTATCTATAGATTTGCAAAGCGCTCATCAAGAAATAGAAAATCTAAATTCTGAAAATTTTCGACTCAAAACTGATGTACAAAAATATTTAAAAATAATTGACGCATACAAGGTAATAAATACTGACACAAGAAATACGACACCATGTTCGACAAAAAAAGGGAAAAATCTACTTAGCAAAGTAACGCCTGTGGCAGACAAAAAGCAAACAATCGCATCGACGCAGAAAATAGCAAGTTACAAACAGGCCGAAGAAAATGGCACTACACCAACAAAAATTGATGAAAACACAAGTATGACAATAACAACAACAATTAATCCCAACGATCGCGGCAAAGTAACTTCATCCACCCCAGAAAAGGAGCTAAAAGAAGCATGCACCCTATCTTCAGGAAAAAAAATGCGGCTTCAAAGAAAATGACCAGAAGTGACTCTAAGAATAGGAAATTATGCATACTTAATAACTACAAACAACGGGATATGTTACAAGCGATTGAAGATAATTTTGCGAGCGATTTTAGTTATTGTAATTACTCTTTTCCTAATTGTAAGATAAACAAACTTTTGAAGGGTTTAAAATCAAAACTAAGCAAGTTTAGCATGGATGACTATTGTATAATTCTATTGGGAGAGACTGAAATCAATGACAACTTTATTAACGTAGTGAAATTAATTGACGAGTGTATTGGAAACATAACACACACAAACATAATAATATGTGCACCCACCTTTATTCGGGGGGCACTCATATATAACTACGAAGTCGAAATCTTCAACAACCTACTCAGTATGAACCTCCAAAATCATGACTTTGCACACTTTTTTGACTCAAATTATGACTTAACATTTGACATGTTCTCAGACAATTCAGGCAAATTAAATTATTCTGGATTGTATTGTATATTTCAAAACATTATGAAGAGAATTAAAATCGATATGAAGCTATACGCTGACTCGTCTAAAGACAAAAACGTGGAGAGCCATGAATCCAATAAAAACACGTTTCGACAAAAAAGTTTAACAGAATACTTCCCCATTATACAAGGAACTAATAGGATAAATATGCCCGCTGGTCCATTAAATAACGCCATCTGCAATAAAAATGAAACATTTTTTCGTCTATAACCATATTAACGTTATGCATCAAAATATATCAGGGCTAATCAATAAATTAGATATGCTAACAGTACAACTAGATGAATTCTCCAAGGTAGATAAAAAAATAGACGTTTTGTGTATAACTGAACATAATATGGTATCAGGTGATGAAAACATGCTCACTTTACCGGAGTATAAACTAGGTGACAGTTTTTATGGAAATAATAGAAAGGGCGGCGCTTGTATTTTGGTAAAATCTATTCACGAGTTTAAAACTCTACCAGAAGTTAAAAAAATATCTAAAATGAACATTTTTGAATGCTGTGCTTTAGAACTTACGCAACATAAGATCGTTATCGCATGCATATACCGAATCCCCAAAAATACCCATATACATCTATCGATATTCTTCGAAAGGTTAGAAAATATGCTTTCCATTATTACAGGTGGAAATAATATTAAAACAGTAATTGTTTGCGGGGACTATAATATAAATATTCTTAAAAACGACCATGTCACTAAAACGTTTTTAGATACTATTTATGGCTTCAACCTCAAAATCCTTACTAGGCAACCAACTCGCTTGTCAAGCGGTACGTGTATTGATAACATTCTCCACAATGCCCGTGGTAACAACGGCGAAGTAATTGAAACGGCGGCGCTATCGGATCATACTGCACAGATTTTAAAATGCTATGTTAAAAAAACATGCGTAATCCACTCGTGGAAAATACAAACAAGAGACTTTTCTCCTGAATACATGCAGAAATTTTTTAACTGTTTGTCAAGCCTAAGTTTTAGTGAGGTCTATGAACAGGATGACCCAAATTCAGCGTACGATAGTTTCATAGATACATTCAAAGTTTTCTATGATCTATGTTTTCCTGTCAAATATGTGACAAGGACCATTAATAAAAAGCAAAAATGGCTATCGAAAGGTATAAAAACTTGCAGCAAAATAAAGCGTCGACTGTTATGGCAGTATCGACAATCAAAAACGGAGGATAATAAAAAGAAACTCATTTCATATGCATCTAGATATAAAAAAATTATAAGATTAACAAAATATGTACAAAACAATCATTATATCAAAACCTCTAATAATAAAAGTAAAGCCACCTGGAAAATAATCAATAACAATAAAGTTGATTTCCCTCGTGAACCTTTGACCAAAATTGTTGACAATAATAAAGAAATTGTAAAACCCAATGACATATGTAATGCATTCAACGACTTCTACATTGACTTAATGACGACAGACCCTAACGAAAAACCGCTACTTACAAATCGAATAAACCGAGTCAAAGACTCCATTTTTCTTAATCCAACAACACCGCCAGAGGTATTAAAAACAATCCAACTGCTAAAAAATACAAAAAGTACAGGATACGATGACATAATGACCCATGTAATAAAAAAAGTAGACCGTATAATTTGCTATCCCTTAGCTCACATAATAAACTTATGCTTTGATACAGGAATCTTCCCGGATAAACTAAAAATTACTATAATTCAACCCTTGTACAAAAAAGGAGACAAGGGTTCACTCAAAAACTACCGACCACTAGCATTAATTCCAATTTTCTCCAAAGTCATAGAAAAAGTAATACATTCCAGGTTATACAATTTTCTCGAAAATAAAAATATACTAGCCGATGAACAAAAAGGGTTTAGAAGAAACCAGTCCATTAATATTGCAATATATGATTTTCTTAAAAACATTATGGCAAGTGTAGATAGCAAAACACCTATTTGTGCCCTTTACTTAGACATGACGAAGGCCTTCGACTACGTCGATCATACAATACTTATCGACAAATTAGAAAGATATGGAATACGAGGTAAAGGTTTGGATATTATTACATCATATTTAAGTAATCGACAACAATACACTGAAATTGCAAATATTAACATTAAAACCAAACGAGAAATCAAACATCGGTCAAACTTTAGAATGGTCAAGTACGGTGTGCCATAGGGGAGCGTATTAGGGCCCCCGCTATTTCTGGTTTACATTAATGACCTGCCAAACAACGTCAACTATCCAACAGTACTATTTGCCGATGATAGTACGATAACAATAAAAAATGACAAATCTTATAATTATGAAAGAGAAATTAGTAATACATTAAATCAAACAATAGATTGGTTAGTGGCTAACAACTTAAAAATTAATCTAAATAAAACCTACATAATGCACTTTAGTCAGCGACAATTTCAAATAATTCCTAATATTAGTCACAAAGACAAACCAGTGACAAACACTGATAGTACAAAATTTCTAGGACTTCTTATAGATAGTAAACTCACATGGAAGCTACATGTTGAAGAAATTTGTAAAAAAATAAATAGTTTTGCTTTTGGTCTTCATAAACTATCTAAATTTGTAAATCGTGAAGCCGTACTAATTGCTTATCACAGCTACGTAGAGTCAGCTCTAAGATATGGAGTAATTTTTTGGGGCAACTCCACAGACAAAAATCGTGTTTTCATCTCACAAAAAAAGTGCATACGCGCAATTTGTAAACTACATACTAGGGACAGCTGCAAACCACATTTTGAAACATTAAAACTTCTCACATTTCCATCCATATATATCTACGAGGTTGCATTATTCGTTAAAACAAATCCACATTTATTTGAAAAAAGAGGAAAAGGGAATCCAATTTACTCTGTGTTGATCACAGCAAAACAGCCCTGCTACGTAAAAGCATCTATCGTATGGCTCCCGTTATCTATGATAAAATCCCGCGAGAAATAAAAAAATTGAATGTGACAACGTTTAAAAGAAAACTCAAACAATTTTTAACTAGTAGATGCTACTACTCTACAACTGACTTTTTGGAAGACAAAAGCTGACGTAACGTTCTATCAATTTGACTTAACTTATAACTACTATACAATATACATCCATGTCATGACTATTTTAGTATTAATTATTATTTATCTTCTGACATTTTTTAGATTTGTGAATACTTTATTATTGTAATTGTTCATATTTAATATTTTGTGACTTAACAATGATTCTTAAATTTTTAAAATATATTAATTTCTATAATATAATGCAATTAAGTATGACTAGAGAAGATAACTTATAGTATAATTATGTAATTTAAATTCAGGCTCATTGACATAATGTTAAATTTTGTATGCCAATAATGGCTGGTTGTAGCGAACGACACTTTACTGTATATCACTTTACATCCACTGTACCTATGACTCACAAATAAAATTTCTGATTCTGATTCTGATTCTGTATTTTGATTAAGTATTTTCTTGTGTATTAAGACAGGCAACGTAACAATTATATTCCCAGGGCAAGTAAGGCTGGTACTTTATGTATCAAACTTTTTCACTAATAATAAGCATCTCTCTAACTGTGCCGTAACTCTCGTCTTTTGGGAGCAGATATATTATAATAATTATGTAAATGCATAGTATTATTTGAACATGCAATTGCATAGGCTTCTAACCGCCAACGTCGGATATATCCGACAGAGAATATTCACGATTTTTGTTTTATTTGATTTGGCATCTATTCTATATCTCTCTGTTTTAAACCATATTTTACAAATCGGAGCTTAAGAGGAGCAGAAAGAGAGGAACTTGTATTTCACCGATTCGTAGCGTGGCGCTGGGGGCACGACAATGGATATGAAGTCTGACGATTAAGAAAGGTTAAGGAGAAGATAAAACATTGGTTTCAAGTACTTGTTACGATTTTATGTTGCACTAGCTTCTGCCCGCGACTTCGTACGCGGATCTTGTTGCTTATGTCAGCGACAACGGGGTCGTCAAAATCGAAGTTCTGCAAAGTCTGATACCCAACTCCAAGAGCCCGGGTAAATAATTAATGTGTGTTTGGCCAGTAGAATATTTTTTTTATTTCAAAAAAGAGCTAAAGGATTTCTCCCTTTTGTCCAATTTAAAAGAAACATTCTGTATATTACATATGTTAAAGTTTAGTTGGGCTTTTATTGTTCAACATTGCGTTCCAGATCACCAATTTTTACACGTCAACAGAGAATGCTCATCAGGCTGAACAACTCTCTCTAAGACGTCGATTCTATATATGTTATAGTTTAGCTGGGCTTCTGGTGTTCCACATCAGGTGTTCCAGTTCTTCAAATTTATTCTCTCAGCAGAAAATGCTAATCACGTTGAACAATTTTTGCTATGGCACCATTTTTGTATCTCTTTTAGTTTAGCTAGTCTGTTGCGGTTCTGCGCCAGGTGTTCAAGTTTCCAGAATAATTATTTTTATTGCCTATGTTTTGACCAGATTTAATACCTATACAACAAAAAAAGAATCATTCGAATCCGTCCAGTACTTTTTGAGTTTATCCCGGACATACATACAGACAAACAGACAAACAGATAAACAGACAAAAATTCTAAAAACTATATTTTTGGCTTCGGTATCGATTGTAGATCACACCCCAAGTATTCTTTTAAAAAAATATTCAATGTACAGTTTTGACTTTCCTACTATTTTATTATATGTATAGATATTTCACAAATTTTAAGGTGCAAATAATTCTCACTCTTTTCACCATTCATCTCATAGTTATTTCCTATACTGGCATTGTAGCTTATTGTAAAAACTGGTGAATCCGAGCTGCTTATGAGTTAAAATAAGGTAAGCGATCCCTACGATCCCCACACACATCAAGACACACAAAAAGTAAGGATCATCACTTCATCGACATAGCGGAAATCAAAAAGTACGGATCAAAGATGAAATTTTTATGGTACCAAATAGCAACTTAGCAAGTATACTGCATCGAACAAAAAAGAATCACACTAATCGGACTAGAAACCTCGGAGTGTAATCGGTGTACATAAAATAAAAAAATACCGAATTGAGAACCTCCTCCTTATTTTGAAGTCGTTTCAAATATAATCCAATCATACCTGGCGGTCGAACCTCTGGGGGCCGATTCTCGGTTTTGGAGATGGTGTCGAACTCGACAAAAATTTCTAATGACGTCATTTTTAGTCAAATTGTACTGAACTCTAACGTGGGTAACGTTCGACAAATAGCCAATTTGACATATCAACTTTTAAAATTTGTCGAAAAAATGACGTCATTAGAATCTTTTGTCGAGTTCGACACCATCTCTAAAACCGACAATCGGCCCCCAGATATTCAGCTAACCAACGAGATTATTTACGAGGTAAACAAATAAAAGGTATACAATTTTACTCACTTAGAGGTAAACGATACCAAGGTACGATGCTGTCACGTTTTCAGGTACATGACACGAGGTAAAATGTTGTGAAATTCAGTAGTGTATGTAATATTGCTCAAAGGGAAGACGAATATAATGTGTATTTTATTTGACACTAGCTTTTGCACATAACGTCATATTTGTTGCATGTGAACGTTATTATTTGTTATAAAATTTTTTAGCAGATAAGTTACTGATCAGAATTAGTTTTGAATAAGACTAATTTATTTTTTGTTATATTTCTAAGTTTTCTATGATTAACGCTAAAATGAAAAAGAAACTATCTAATTTGTACCTACATTTTAATTATCTAATTTGTATCTACATTTTAATTATCTAATTTGTATCTACATTATTTGTAAATAAAATCATTCTAATTCGTGAACAATACTTTTTTCAAAATGATGGCCTGGTAGTCTCTGTACACTTGACAAATTATTTACAATATTTCAGGATGATCTTCTCAATGATGTAGGCGTCAAAGAGAAATAAACTTATTTGCGCATTTTTAACACGAACGACGAATATATCGCGTATATTATTTGACATGATATTTGAGTAGTTAGTAGTAACAGGAGTATGATATGAAACGCTTAAATATGTCAAGTTGGAAAAGAGATTGTATAACATCCGCTTAGAGCAATTTCATAAAATATAAGCGAAAAACTAAAAGCGGATTTTTTGTTATATTTTGCCATCACAGTTTTTCGCTCAATAAAACTAATATTTTAAACGCGAAAGTTAGTGCTTTTGCTACCTTTTCTTTTTTTTTCTTTTTTTATGTTAGATGGGTTTGCTCTTGACCTTAGTCTAGGTCAGGAATGACTAAGAAAAGGTCGACGATGGAGCGAGCTTACCCAGAAGAAGCCTGTTCACTCTAACTTTGAAGATATTAGGGTTGTATGCGTTCGGAAACACAGACGCAGGCAGAGAGTTCCACTCCTTCGCTGTCCTCATTATAAAGGACGTTTGGAAACGCTTAGTGCGAATTGGTGGTATAGCAATAAGGAAAGGATGGTGGTTTGCCGTGCGTCTGGATGTGCGATGATAGAAGGGGGCTGGTGGGATGAGGTCGTGGAGTTCTTGGGCACACTCTCCGAAGTACAGTCTGTAGAAGACCGACAGGCAGGCGACTTTGCGGCGATGAGCTAAGCTATGGAGCTTGGCATTCACCAATTTAACGTCGCCAACGAGCCTCCTAGCTCTGCGTTCACTGAGTCAAGAGCGGCAAGTTGATATTTAGCTGACGACGAAGCCACTGGAATAGGGTCGTGGAACTACCTAAACAGTTACCTGTCACCATTACCCTGGAACGTTAAGGGCTATTGAATATAATTTTAGTCGATACGAGTCTGACAGTCCGGCCCACTCAGGGCGGGATGACTCATTTGATGAATTTACCAGGCCAAAAAAAAAACGAAACAAAATCATTTTGCAAATATTAGTTGTTAGCTGCTATTGCACCGCAGCCACAGTTAGTAAAGTATAGAAGTATTTATGATTAACATTATTATGTTGTTATGTTTTGAACACAGCTAAGCTGCTCCGAGGGTCTAAAAAGGTCACTTAAGCAGCAAAATATTGTGAACTGCGAGAAATCTAAGTAATAGAATCGAGCATTTCATTTTACAAGTTTTCATAATATGATTCTAAACTGCTTTTTAGATCTCCAGTTCGCGTTGAATTCCATTCGTGGAATCCAAAGACGCTAGCATTTTTTCACAAAATGTGTTCTCAGCAGAAACTAATCTTAAGGACAAATCAGACATGACCGTTAATAAACTGTAGCAGTCACGATCCCACCAAACGCCTAACAAGCTACAGGCAGTCCACAAAGAAGACGGGAACACAGCAGTCTGCGTTGAATTGCTTCCTTCCTTAACGGAGTGCGCCAACGTGACTACAGACACCCCGTTTAGATCTGACTCGGCCTTAATAGAACGCTTTGTATGCCACTTGAAAGTCATTCAGGACATAATACTGGTTTATAAAACGTTTATTTTGATATAAATATTCACGTTTATTGTTGTACGGTTTTGAGAATTGCTCAATCAGTTGGGAGCTTTTTTTTTTTTTTTATCGTGGTAAAATCATCAAATGAGACCTCCAACCCCGGGCAGGGCGGGAGGTACTGTCAGACTTGTACTGACTAAAATCCACGGTGTCCTTCAGTAGCCCTTTATGTTCCGGGGTCACGGTAATAGAAATAAGTCCCGCGACCCCGGCAGGCTTTGGCCCTCTGAGAGGGGGCCCCGTCATTTTGCTGACAGCTCTTTGAGGCGCGCGTGGAACACGACGCGCCGTCGACCCATCAGTTGGGTGCTACATGTAGAGATTAAAGGTCCGAATTTCAGAATGTCGGTGAAGACTCAAGTATTACTTAAAACTAGATTCAAGTGAGTTGATTAATTAGGGTGGGTGGGACTTAAAGATACAGTTATAACTTTATTTCCCTCCTACCCGTATAAGACATAGTTTACGACTTATTTATTTAACAGCTGCCAACAGCTAAACATACAATGCAGTAATTTAAAACAAAAATATAAACTTAGTGCTGGTATGTAAGCCTATGACAGGTATACGACTACGACTTGTTTCATTCAATGTTTTATTCAGGTACCTGATTAAAAACTACTTACATCAGTCTGCAAAAACCCTTTTAGACTTTCTGAACTTCTTTCAGACAGTCAAGTCTTCTTTCTTTCTTTCTTTTTTTCCGTGTAAGGATGTGACCGTCCTCTGGTGTCAAGCCCTATCGAGATCAAAAACTTACATGCTACTTTGACGCGGACTATTCATGGACAATGTATTCAGCTGACCAAAGAAAAGTACTGCAATCCGGTCAAACTTGCATACAAGTCTAAATTAGGATTGAGAGTTAATTAAGCCGCCTTTGGGAATCCGTCAGTTCTCTGCTATAATGAACTCTCATAAGACGCACTAATAATTAGTACACTCAGCTTTCGAGGAAACTTATACCCTTTGGTAGTGACATAAGTCCCAAAGGGGTTATAAGTTTTCTTCGAAGCATACCGTACCTAACAATTAATGAACTTCACGGAAACACACCTTTGTACAAATTAAGGAATGAACATTTCAATTATTACCACTTAAAGCATTATCACTCATTTCTGGGAATCACTTGGAAATCCAAGTCTAAACTGATAATTACAGTAGCGGGAGTGATTACTGTGTGTGTGTTTATTCTCAGAAATACAATTACGACTGACTCTGATTCAGTAAATGTCAATAATACTTATATGTTATTTTGTAATACAGTACCCTCAGCACGAGTTTTCAGCACTTGAGACGTAAAGTAAACTCGAACTTTAAGAATTTCAATTGACAATTTTCAAGAAAAAAATTAGTTCCTTCTTTGCACACCAGAGGCGCTGTTCCATTTGTTCATACAAGAAACGCTGTAAATACTGGAAAGACTCTGTAAAGTAAAATAGTGAAAACTCGTGCTAGGGGTACTGGATGATTGGTAAAACCGACCTTTTTCTTTTTTCCGACTGCTCAACTGCGAACGGTTGTGCGGTTGGATTCCCAATGCTCAACTAAAGCATTTGATATTTTAGAATTTAGATATTTTCTTTTAATTTTCTTTTTCATGACATAGTTATGTTCTACATGAAGTAGTGCTTGGAAAAATAGTTCTTGTTATCAATTAATAGACGGCCAGGCCCCTTGTCAAATATGAGTAGAGCAGTTTGTAGTTGAGCAGTTGGGAGTGTAAACTGCCCAAATGAGTTGGCACAGTTAGTTGAGCAGTTTCAAGCAGTTGCGCAGTTTAGTTGAGCAGTTGGGAAGAACCGGGTAAATTCAATTCAATTCAATTCATTTATTTCAGATATAAAATCCATAATAATAATAATTACATTCATAAGACACCGACAATAATAAATTCAATAAAATAAAATTCAAAATAAAATAAAATCAAAATATAAAATTAAATTAAATAATAAAATCAAAATTAAAAAACCTTTTCCAAATATTTGAGGGTCACCTTCAAACATACCTACTAGGTCCGACTCAATATGAACTCGTAGAGTTTAGTAACTCTACATAGTAGTACTAGTAATAAGAAACGGTGTCTAACAAAATTTTTGTCAAATTTATAAATGGTGATAATCAGGACGCAGGTACTGAGCCATTGGTATTCCAAAACATTCCCATTGAAGGTTAAGGGATAGCTAGTACAATATACGGTGATGTAGCTAGACCTGACGGGGTACCTCTGTATTTTTCCTCTCTGCCTTTTTTATTCGAATTCAGCGAAAAAAAAATGGGTGATGGCTTCGCAGAATAAAACTAGCATCCTGATTCAACACATAGCGTTGTTAGTGATATCACAAAGAGAATGTAGTAGCGAGCTAGAAAATTGAGAATCCAGGTCGTAGCTCATCTAGGACAGATACCTATACAAAAATGATCATCGTTCGAGCTCAAAAATTCGAGCTTTTGGACCGCGGTAGGTTTTCGTTTTTTTGTTCCCTGTGTCATTAAATATGGCTGAAATCGCTGTAGCTATAGCTACCCCTGAATATATATAATACAATTTCCGAATCATTATCACATCATGTACGACGTGCATCGTTTACCAAATGACACTGTATTTAACACAATGCAATACTGAAGTGATCGATATATTGAAGCTGGGTCCAATTAAACCTTCACATGTCATCTTAATTGGACCTAAGACTAATAAAGTCAATAATGGTTCAACGAATCAAAGACTATTGTCGATATAATCGAGAAATACTAAACTAGACGTAAGAGTGGGTTGCACTTCGGTGGTAAATGACCCTAACGGAGCCCGACAGGGCCAAATTCCCGTCCGCGTTTGGAGAATTTCGCGGGACTGTCTTATCAGGATACCGTGAACCTAGAACGAAAAGGACAACCGAAGAAACAGGGTGAACTTTTAGTCAGTAAAAGTCTGACAGTCCCATTCGCTCCACCTACGGCTCCAGAACTCATTTGATGATTCTACTAACACAAATAACAGATTTCGGGAATGTCAGGTTAAAGCAGCACAGAAAAATAAAGGGCAGTTTTATGAAAGAAAAAAAACCTACCTGAGGTTTTAGACAGTCCGTCAGTCTGTCTCACATGAACAGTCAGCATCAAAAGTTGCTGACCACATTCAGATTTTCAAAATCGCTGTACACCGTAATAATAAGGTTCACAGCGATTTTGAAAATTTGAGTGTGGTCGGAAACTTTTAATGCTGACTGTACCACCTCAAATTCAACTTTTATTATCAAAACAAGCCAGTGTGACAGGGTACGAAAAGTTTTCTATATAATTGGCATGTAGACGAAAAGCAAAAGTGAAAGCTTTTGAATTCTATTTTCTGACACAACTTCCTTCACCATAAGGAAAATTTGGGGACATGAGTGAAGAGTTTCCTTTGTAAGAACAAATTCATTGAAAACTTTGACGTTGTAAAAGAAAACTTTTCATACCTATTGAATAAAGGAATAATACCGTCGTTGTGGCGAGCATAAGGGCAGCCGTGCGAAAATGTGAAGCAAAAAATGCCTTATGAAACAAGAAAACTGCGTATAGTAAGGTTAATATTTCGTGATTCCAGTACTCTAGATTAGATGCGCTCTTTTTACTTTTGGCAATCGTATTTTTTTACTTATCTATAACTAAACTAAACTGCTGGGCGAAGTGTCCCATAGCGTTTTACTCTTTCCAATGTGCAGTTTTTTTCGGATAATTTCACATTTACGACCAATAATTCAAAGTTATGAGTATTATAAGTATGCGACAACACTTTATTTTTTTTTGTTCTTTTCTTTTGTAAAGAACCTTAAAAATAACTCGAATAAAATATTATGCCGAAAAATCCCAAGATAAAAATGATACCGTAGCAAAAGTGCTAACTTATTCAAAAAGTCACAAATATTCAGCAAATGAAGAAGAAGCAACACTTGCTTGTAATGCGGCACTCATTCAAACTGAGCACCACTAAATCAAATTAAATTCACAATAAAGAGCAACGCGCCATTTCTAACAGCTTCGAACAATGTTATCCAACTGAAATCTTCATAATCTTGTTTTCAAAGAACGTCAGTTAGTTCAAGTCATTTCTGCCTGCGTTCTTTAAGACTTTTTTTTATCGTGCTAAAATCATCTAATGAGTCCTCCCACCCTGGACAGGACAAAAGGGACTGTCAGACTTGTACTGACTAAAATCCACGGTGTCCTTCAATAGCCCTTTATGTCCCGGGATCTAGGTGGACTAGGTGGACCGACGACATCGTGAGAGTCGCGGGCAACCGATGGATGCATGTGGCGAATTGTCGTTCGGCGTGGCGGTCTAAAGGGGAGGCCTATGTTCAGCAGTGGACGTCTTCCGGCTGATGATGATGATGATGATGATGTTCCGGGATCACGGTAATTAAATAAGTCCCGCGACGCCGGCAGGCTTTGACCCTCTGAGAGAGGGCCCCGTCAATTTGCTGAGGCGCTCCTGGAACACGTCGCACCGTCGACCCGGGCATGGTCCATGGTCGGACAGCAAGTTGCCCGTTTGCCGCGCTCCCGGTGGCCGGAGATCGTCTGCCGACGTCCGACGTCGGGTGTATTTTAAGACTAATAATTATAATGAAAAGGACTGTGACGGTCTAGTCTTGATTTCCGTTGTCATCAGAGTCTTCCCCCTCCTTCTGATTGTTTGTAACAGAAAAAGAAAGTATTTTCCTGTTATCTGATACGCCACATAACATAAACTTACGACGTTTTCCCTCGGGAGTACCTAAACAAAAAACTACAGATCAAGAAACGAGGCAATTTTTTTTTTGGTTTCTTTCAATAACCTGGTCAATATACGGTAGGGTATTTTTTGTGTTTTAAGTTTTTGGGATACATTTATCTGTACGAAAAATTAAATTTTATTTTTACAATAACAATTAATAAATAGGTTCTATATTTCCAAACAAAAGAACACCATTTAATAAAACAAATTTATAAATGAGATTAATTTTATTGATAAATTTTTGAAGCTACAATATTAGAAAATGTAAGTCTACACTTTTAAGCTGACTACCGCTGTCTACTTCCAAACAATATTATCATAGACCATTCAACGCTAACACGGAAAACCAATGTGAACAAACAAAACTAAAAGAACAAACTAGGTAAGTACTTCAAATCGAGAACTAAATCCAACATTCCTGGCAAACTAAAGTGTTCAGGACTAACATGTCCGATATTCGATATTCCGACGGCTACCGATAGTATTTGTAATATTCATGAGAATTTCTCGTAATCGTTTGCTCGGGAAGCAATCATACAATCCGTTTCATTTTATACTAGTATGAACTTGCTAAGCACTGCGACGGTATTATTTTCTGTAATGTAACGTTATGAAAATGAATAGTAACAATTACAATGAATGTTTATTATTACTTTAATCATGTATGGGTGTTTGCCATTGTTATTTATCTGAACTTTTGTCAATTTATTATCATTTTGACGGCACGATTAGCGCAGTAGCTGAGCGATTGGACTGCTTCACAGCGTCTCGCGGGTTCGATTCCTGCACAGAACAAATATTTGTAGTAGTTGGTC
The DNA here is from genome assembly GCA_028554685.1 of Agrotis ipsilon. NCBI lineage: Eukaryota > Metazoa > Arthropoda > Insecta > Lepidoptera > Noctuidae > Agrotis > Agrotis ipsilon. The sequence goes on from CM052965.1 coordinate 13,143,506, forward strand.
CGGGTCTGAATGTTCGTGTATGTGAGTTTCTATGTTTTTATTTTTTTTGTAAACGCACCCACGATACAGGAGAAATTCCTAGTGTGGGGGGCAAAGATAAAAAAAAGAAAAAAAAATAACTTTTTGAAGTGTGGTAATACCGTCAAATGACTCCACCCGGGGTCGAGCTGAAGGGACTGCCAGACTCGTACTGACTAAAATCCACGGCGTTCCGTCCATAACCCTTATCCCCAGAATCACGGTTACCAGTTTAGAAAAGACTGCGAACCCACTTATTATGCCCTATATAAATTTTATAAATTAGGGGTGGCCAACATAATTAAACATAAGATCTTCTGTTTACTATCGAAACCCTGTGCGATCTACCAACCGTGACGAAACAGCGATTGAAAATTAATACAAGATGATGCTGCAGTAGTTGGTAATTACGTTGCGCAGTCTGGTCTAATTATTTTTTGCTTTGCCACGATTGAATGGACTTATAGTTGCGATAGATCGGTCGATCGCAATGGACCGCTTGGCCACCCCTTATATAATAATAATCCACAACACCATCTAGACCCAAGCTAAGCAGAGCTTGTGTTATGGGTACTAGACAACTGATAAACATACTTATATATTTCTAAATGATGATGATGCCATCTAGCCGATTTCGGCCACAGCGACTGCAATCGATGGCTTTTAGAGTGGTTGAGAGCTTTGATATGCCCTTTCATGTGCTCTCCAATGACTCGCATATCCAACTTTTGCTGTAAAAGTCCGAGCACAAAGTGGACATGTAAGAACACCATTGATGATATTGTAAGTTATATTTGCAGGTGGTCTAGTTTTTAGGTCGTCACGCTTTTTGTCCAATTGTAACCTTCTTGTCTCTTCAAAGGTGTAGACCTGCTCCTGTACAAAGCGTCTCCACTCCGGCCGATTTTGCGCCTGGTTCTCCCATGTTGAAGGGTCAATTTGGCACTTCTTAAAGTGTCTATTCAGAACATCCTTGAAGCGCAACAACTGACCACCGTGTTTCCGTTTCCCTTCTTGGAGTTCCGAATAGAAGATACGCTTCGCAAGTCTATCATCGCGCATTCTATGTACATGCCCGCACCACCTCAACTGACGCCTCATTAAATAAGCAATAATATTTCTAAATTCATATATAATATAAAGATAAATCACACCCAGACACAGAACAAATGATCCTGCTCATCACACAAACATTTTGTCCTGGGTGGGAATCGAACCCACGACCTCCGGCATAGCAGTCAGGGTCACTCACCACTAGACCAACAGGCCACTCAGTTGATATAAATAGACAACGTGTGCATTTTATAACAAAGTTCTTTATTTTGGTCAACAAATCGCAGCGCCACGAAGGCGAGTCCGCTGCACATTAAAATGCCATTTTATAACGCTTGCAGCGCTGCAGTTTGTCACCGAAATGAAAACACACGTAGTTTATTGCTTACTCTCATGATCCAGTGTAAAACTTTTAAGTGAAAAGTGAACATAAATATTTTCTATCCATTTGATAATTTTGAGACTTATAAAATAATGGATTGCCATTAAAATTGAAGCAGATGTGATTAACAGATAATTAATAAACAAACGCTCAGGGGTCAGTGCTTGAATGTTTACTAATCGTCAATTGTATGGTAACAATCATCATCAAGCTCTTCCCTTTTTCTTTTTTTTAAATTTTTGGAAGCGTTGCAAACAATTTGGTCATCCATCCACAGGATGGCCTTGGCAAGACTTGCTTTATTTGAGCCAATCCTCCATAGACTGACGTCGGCAGGAGCTGCTTAACTTTCTTCACCCACTCAAATCACACCTCGGCAAGAGGTGTGATTTGAGTGGGATTGTTTATTGTTATATATAGTATTGTTTGGTGGATTTATTTATTTATTTATCGCACCCACGAAGATGTAACTCATTAAAAAGGCATTAAATACACTCGATTTACAGACATCGTATTTAAAAATAAACGTCATTACAACCTCCCTAAACATTACCCAGCCAAAATTGTTTTCCGTCTGACCTGCTTTTCTTTTAGACGACAAATAAATTGGATTATTGTGCGCGTGACCTTTTCCCAAACGAATCAATGGAGGATTAGAACCAATCCGTTATCTCGGTAATCAGACACACGATACTTATGTTTGTATAGGCATTTGATGCTGTACATTGGCTAGCAATTTCTGTGTTCAAGACATTTCTTTTTGCTTATTTTTGTACTCGATTGTTAGGATAGTTTGCCGCAAAGTAAAAATATCGGGTAGAATACGGAATCTTAACGGAAAAAATTGTTATATAATAATTTGAAACTAAATTTTTGCGATGTATGATGTATATACTTATGTATGATGATACTTTACCGTGTAATTCTTCATCGCGATACTACTTCTCAACGATGAACATTATCCTTTTTTTTCAAGTCAAAGTCAAATAGAGTCGCAGTGAAATCCTTTCGCGATAAAGTGCATCAGAGTCAAGAGGTATCGTAGTGAAAATCTTTCGCGGTAGCATACTTCAAAATTTTGTGGTTTCGAATTAGCATTTATCGAAAATATCAATCGAGATTCCGTATTCTACCCAAATTAAACATCTACGTATGACAAGGAATATCATTTTCAAAAGCAGAACAGTGATTATTTTCTGCTTTTTGATATTAATCTGAGCCTTTTTGACACTACACTTAAAAATCCCTCTGGATTCACAATAATACCCATTAAGAGCAAAAATACGAAATCACCCCATAAATCAAAATTCCACTGAGGGAACCCCATTATAGTGGCTACCCATAGGTGAATTTTTGAATACCTTCGGGTCCAACGTTACGAGGTTTGGTCAAATTCTTTAATGGATCCTTTATAATCCGATCTGTATACCTAATCCTTTCGTAAGGACCATTGACCGTCATTTAAATACGAATATTGAAGAGATGTGCCAACTAGCAGTCGGTTGTAGAAAGGCCTACTAGTCGGCCAATCTGATCGGCTAACCCTATCATTGATAACGGCCCCTTCGGCAATATTTTTGGTGTTTCACGTGACCTGCGACTTTGGTTTGAAAAAATCTTCGGTGACTTCATGCCCGTTTGTCTATATAACCGTGCCACACTAACGGCATTTCACGCCCATGAACGCGATAATCAACGTCATTTCCCGTTAGTGTGGCTTCAGTATGACACGCTTTTGAGATGCGCGCTATGAGACGATAATAGTCGTAATAGTTGACATCTACAAGACAATAAACACAGATTATATTTTAGCTAAACGTTAATTTCAAGTGACAGATGGAGGTCACTGACATTTTTTCTTTAGCATTGCCTATTATAGCTTTTATGAGTCTTATAATGAGTCTATCGCATTGAGTAACATCAAACGACAAATTCCTTTGCAAGATTCGTCGTGATGTCAGAAATTCTAAATTTTAATTCAGTGAAAGTTTAACTTTGATTTTCTTGATCAAAATTTAATTACTGGACTACGAAAGTTTCAAATATATTAAAACATATAACTAATGTAAGCCTAATTACAAAATACGTTCATCACACTTATGTCGTCAGCAGTTTTTCGCCGACAAAAAAATATGGCCGCATAATCGGCCTTCGCGACAAGTCATCGGTACATCTCTAATTTGTATAAAATCTGGTGCTAGAGCTCTTGAAAAGGCTCCAAAGAAAACCATTAAATGCTAATTGCTCATTAAAATACTTTTAAGATGTCTTAATAGTCCTAAGCGACATGACGAATGCTAGAACATTTAATAGCTAAGCACTGACATTTTCACGTAAAGAGATACTTTGAAGAGAATAATGTAGAAGAATGTCATTTTGGTTCTAAAATTACTTCTGTCAATGGCGTTCAGTTCATGAAAGTGAAAACTTTTGTGATATTAAATATGCAGCATGAATTGGAGCTTCTATTTTGAGGAGACAGAGTATAGTCGAATTTGCAATTAGTTTGCCATTTTAGACAACAATTTCAACTTACAAACTGAGTGGTTTGAAACTATCTAAGTGCAAGTTAGTTCGAGAGAAAACTCTTTACAATATTTACCATACAATCATTAGAATTTAAAACTATATTAATTTATTTTAAGAATCCGATATTAATCAGTGTTATTGACCATGTCGGTTTAAAACCTTATAAATACTTAATTAAACAATTTAGGTAATACAATGTAGAACTTATAAATATGGTGACGCAATGGGACATCTTATCGCTACATCAAATAAAAGAAAGAAAAGGCGTTTATTGACACATGCCCTAAGTACGTTCGTACGTTCTTCTACTTTGAGTGACTTGCCTTCAAATGGCTGCAGCATTAACATCACGATCTTTATTAAGATGGATTATTAAGATGACTGGAGGAAGGAGAGTCCTCTCTGTTTTCTCATCCAGATTCATTCACCACCATTGATTCGCCACCTCTTTATAGGCCTATCACGGTGGCATATGTACTTACGTTTATTTTTTTAATTTTCTTTGGGACAAACCCACCACACTATTTCCAAACCACTGCAACTCCTGAGAGCCAGAATCAACAGTGGCATTCACTAGAGAAGCACCGAGACAATGAAGCTCGACGTGTCCCGGAGAATGAATTTACTTGTCTTGGATCCTGCAACGAAATTAATCAGAAAACAGTAGTGGAGGAGTAGGAAGAATACTCAGGTATTTATTAATATTTTTGTAAATTAAATAACTAACTCAAGGTAAGTAGATAGCATGCAACAAACATTACCACCCGCATGGATACATCACCCGGCAAACATTAGGGGACACATTAACTCAACCTACCCCCATTAATTACCCCTACACGCCCCACCACGGATGTAACCGTGATGATATCTGCGTCAAAGACTTCTGGTTCACATAAATTCAGGTTACATTATCTGAAGAATACCTATTTTAAAATCATTCTGTTTCATGGAAACTTCAGGAAATATTTTATTTTATTTTTTGGACGAATGCCTTTTAAATATTTCGTTTCCAGAAAAAAAAATAACCGTCAACGTTTAAATGTGAAGGTTACCATTTTATTTTTTAAGAAGTGGTAGTGAAAATTTTAATAAACACATTTTGAACTGAATATGCCGCAATAAAATACTGGTATCTTTTTTTGAGAGCAATTCAAATTTTGTCGTTCTATGCTTAATTTGAATTCTTTATTTGGTCGGAAATAATTGAGATGAAAGATTTCTGAATTAAAATGAAACCTGAGGGTTTAAAACGATCACTTTAGGAACATCACTGGCTATTTTTCTGTAATTCATTCATGATGTGAATCATTAGGACTATTTAATTGCTGGCCGTTTTAGGTCTTTTTTTATCGTTGTAAAATCATCAAATTAGTCCTTCCACCCTGTACTGACTAAAATCCACGGTGTCCATCAATAGTCCTTGACGTTTCGGGGCCATGGTTACCTGATAAGACGGTTCCGCGAAGAAACCTGTGATTTGAGCCCTTTATTTTCTGGTGTCACGGTGATGGAAATAAGTCCCACGACCCCGGCAGGCTTTGGCCCTCAGACGGAAGGCCGTTTAAGGCCTGCCGGATTTTTGAAAATGCGGATTGAAACGCATGCGGTCATTATTACCCTTTTGCATAAATCGATTAACAAGAACTAGGGTATGTTTATCATGGGAAGTGGAAATAGAGGCACAAACTTGACTCTTTCAAAATGCGAATGAAAATACAGATTTTGCGGCTCTAAATCATTTATAATTTATCTACTCCATAGCTATTTTAATATCGCGATCCCCGTTTCTCGTCTGTTACTCTCAATGAAGATATTGCCGACCGTAATAATTTATTTGACATTCAGAAGTGTCGTGATAGCGTCCAGAAATGAATAAATGATTTCAAATCATAAATTTTCTTGGAAGCACGTAGTGGGTAGGTACATTCACGAGTTTTAATATGCATAAATGTAGAATATTTTCAGAAGCATTTTCTCATACTGTATTGATTAAAATTTTGTGCCGTTACGAAAATTGTAATTTGGAACCCTAATTATATGAAATTTACGTGATTCTCAATATGGAAGACAATAATCATTTTCCTGTCCTTATTCCTTTCTATTTGGCAGACGATACAATTTTTTTTCTTCCAATGACGTTGAAGTCGATATATTACTAAAAAGTACTATCTAACACATTTTATGATTGCGAAAGTAAGTTTGATACTTTGTTACCTTTAAACGCCGAAACCACAAAAATGTTGTAATTTACCGTACAGCGTACTTGAAGTACATATGTACGGCGTTTAGTGTATGGAAATTGAAAAAGCGCCTCTAGTGTACGGCCGAGTAACTATTTTTTTTCATCAAATTAACGTCAAAGTTCCCCTTTACGTTACAAAAATGTGGCGCGCTAAAGCCTCCAATCCTAAAATCTTGCTTATTCGATGTCAATTGTACAAAAACGGATTTTTTTCTTTTTAGCGTTGTAAAATCATCAAATTAATGAGTCGTTCTACCCAGGGCAGAGCGGGATGGACTGCCACACTCGTACTGACTATAATCCACGGTAGTCCTACAATAGTCCTTTACGTTCCAGGATCACGGTAATTCGTGAGTCCCGCGACACAGAGACCGACATAGAGAAGGTACCTTTCATCCTCCTTCAGCGAAGCCGCGGGCAGAAGCTAGTGTCATGTTAGATTTTCTTGTATATGGTTTTTCTGACTGTGCAATTAGTGCTCGTAGAAATCCAAGTATGGTTCATTACGTAATTTTCTATATTATTTCTTACTGGTTTTAAAACTGTAGAATATTTAATGGTTACGGAATACTAAATGGTTGTTTTCATTAGGTTTTGTAGTAACTCCAGTTCTTGAAAACAGAATGTTATTGTGATGTTAGGTAATCAACCAAATTATTTTTGGTCTAAAATTCGTTCTTACAAAAATATTATTTTTTTGTCTCGGGATTCTGGGAACAACACTAATAAAATTTTGTTTTTGCAGAGACGCTAGCACATCAAGCTACCCCAATCTGGCATTTTTTTTGCGATTGAACATTAACCTTGAACTATTGTGATAAAGTTCAAAATCTATCATTTTGATACTCTCGAGAATTTGACAGATGCGGGAATTTGATAGATTCGAGAATTAGACAGAGCGCCTGTACGACGTAGGTCTCTAAATTCTAAATAACGCCTTTTCGTTAGTATTACTGGCGTTTCCGAACAATATGAGAAACTAGTGGTTCTCAGCAGCTTTTCACTTTTGTGGCACAAAAATTATTTTGGGATCACAATTTTCTTGTGTGGTATTCCAGACTATAATCTATCCCTGAGTTATATTGCATCAAGGTCCATTCAGCTGTTCTGCTTTGATTTTGTAAAAACAAACCAAATATTGAAACCTTCACATACATAATTTTAGCAAGAAAATAAGGTTATTTAATGGACTTGTAGAAAACATCTATAACATTAAATCTACCTTTTTGCATCAAACAAATAAATAAAACCGCTCAGGCAACACGACATACCTTTTACAAAACCTGAAATTTTAAAGGTAAGTTAGTACCACTCTTCTAAAGAATGGCCCACTTTCAAGCACACGTCCACAATACGAGCCTACTTTAAACCCATTAAAAGTCTGACCTCACTTTAAAAAGGGATTTTAAAATGTTCCAACAGTACTTTGGAGTTCAAAAGTAACTCAATTGTAGCTGTAAAAGGTCGTGAACATGTGTGATGATCGCGTTATAAACTGTGTGTAGCGATAACTGGCATCGTTAAGAGTTGGCTCCTGTTCTGAATAAATTGTGAATTATTCAGTTAGGTAATGTTGACTTTGTGAGTTGTTCTTCCAGCTAAGCGAACCGCTAGAACTCTCTTTGAATGAAGCGGACCGTTAGAACTCTTACCACGCATAATATTAAGTACATTTTAGGTTAACATAACATTTGCGAGTACAAATTGATTCATTAAAATTGGGTTACTGTCTATTTTCTTTTGTAAAACCTTGTACTGACGGTCTTTTTAGTTCTTAAAATAATAAAAAAACTTTCTTCAGTTGCCATTTGCGTTCCAAAGCCGCGATAACCTTTTAAGAGATTCTTGCGATGATGGGCTAGCTCCATGAGGCACGCGTGGAATACGACGCGACATTGGCTCATTGCTCCTGGCGGGCGGCGAGCTATCCGTTGCTCGACGTCCGCAAGCTCCGGCGACCTATGGCGACCGATGATTGCTTCGCAATCTCTGACTGGGCGTCTCTCGAAGGGCTCTGTCCTGTTTTTTGGACGTCAACCTGAAAAAAAAAAAAGTCAGAGTGTGTTTTAAAACTTGGATGCAAAATATGGTCGCGTATAAAGAAAAGATTTTCTTTTATCTTTTCTAGTAACTATGCGGACATTGTTTCGTTACATTTCCATCCTAATTCGGAAGTGTCACGAGGGTATAGTGAGTTTCTGGATTTTCATACGTGTTTGCCTTTGTTTCGTTTAACATATTTTTATGTCCATGCATACGGAATGACGCATTTCCCGGGGTCCTCGTAAACCCGGGTTTGGACCTAACGAATTTGTTATTTTTTTTCCTGATCTGAAACTCGTGAAAAATATGTAATTTTATGACTTGTTTGATTATGAAAACATGTGATTCTGAAATGAGAGAACGTGAAATTTTATTTCTTTCCCTCTTCATATAAATTCAAATGTTATTTTAATAAGAAATTAATGTGCGGTGGCATGTGATCGCTGAGCTCAAAAATACCACAATTCAAACAAAATAAAGTCTAAAATGAGATTGACAACAAAGGGGTTTTAGCCAAACAACAAAGGTTCAATAACCCTGGTGTGATTGTGATTACCCTACCCAGAAGAACACACTTTTAGATATATGCTTCTCCTTTTTCATATTTTGTCTAGTCATGTACGTCTCTCAACCATCTGTCACCCTCCATTTGGCGATATTGTAAACCTCACGCGCTTTGGAAGACTCTATAATAATAATATTCCACAACTATCATACAACGCCATCTAATCTTAATCCAAGCAGAGCTTGTGTTATGGGCAGTAGACAACTGATAAACATATTTATATATATCTAAATACATAAATATTATAGATAAATTACACCCAGACACAGAACAAGTAATCGTGCTCATCCCACAAACATTTGTCCTGGGTGGGAATCGAACCTACGACCTCCGGCATAGCAGTCAGGGTCACTAACCACTAGCTAGACCAACAGGCCTGTCAAACTTTGATTTCTTAAAATATTATTATCCTCACCAGTAGTTTTAACCCCAATCTTCTTCCAAACAAAACCAGTTACTACATTCTTACATAACTCGAAAATTCAACCTCTGAAACTGAAACATCTACTTAACAGTGAAACATTACACCCCCACTATATGTTTTCACTTAGCAAATTGTCTTGGAACTTGCACAGTATATGTGCTACGAAGTTTCTTAATTGCTGTACATAAATACTGGTGTATGTAAACATGGGAGGAAGAAGATGGCACTTTGTTGCGTCTACTTAGCTGAAATATGACCGTGATAAGCTTTCATCTTCAATGTAATTTCCATCTGGTTTTCGTCGCCTGGGAGTGTGGTTGTTTCGGGAAAGGTACACTGAAAGAATGTTACCTTCTTTAGCAGGACTGAACAAAAAAAGACGTGTTACTTAAGACAATCGTCTACCGAGCGCTCGTCCATACTAAAGAGTTTTTCTAAATACCTATTTTTTGAAATGGCAGCCTGTTTACTGTCCTCTTAATAGGCATATATGTGAGTTTCTTTAATTCCATCGTATTTTCAAACCCTCCAAAATTTATTCGATTTGTGATGGCTTCGATTCCCGTATTACGGAGCAAATATTTGTACGATCTACAATTAGTTGTTCCGGGTCTGGGTATTTTTGTATGTGAGTTAATATGGTTGTAATCGCACCCACGACACAGAAGAAATTCCTAGTGTGGGACAAAGTAAAAAAAAAATGAAGTCTATTTTTATCCTGTTAAGGTGTGTCCAAACACGGCGTGCAAGGTGCGCGGCAGCTACGCGCGGCATTCGCGGGATACAAATATGCCGCGCGGCTAGTTTAGACCTTTTGCGCGGCAGTGCTGCGCGGCATGTCCGAGACACGCGTGCGGTGCGACAACCACTGTTGTCGCAGAGCTCGCGCGTGTTATCTATTATTTTTCGTATTGTTCGCAAATAAAATTTGATTCCTTTTTGATTGAATTAGACCTAGTTTAAAATAATGTAATGATTGATAAGATAGTTTTTAAAAGAATTTAATTACGCGTTTCATACATGTTGGATAATTACGAGAGCAACTTGAAAATTTGATTTTTTTTTTGTTCAGATATCTTAACGATGTGTCAAATGAAAGGTCTAGGTCTAAAACCATTTTATCAGTTTGAATCGTGTAAATCGGTTCACGCTTTTAAGAGATAATTAAATAATAATCTATCTATACATATAATAAAATAGTAGGAAAGTCAAAACTGTACATTGAATATTTTTTTAAAAGAATACTTGGGGTGTGATCTACAATCGATACCGAACCCAAAAATATAGTTTTTAGAATTTTTGTCTGTTTGTCTGTTTGTCTGTTTGTCTGTATGTATGTCCGGGATAAACTCAAAAAGTACTGGACGGATTTGAATGATTCTTTTTTTGTTGTATAGGTATTAAGTCTGGCCAACACATAGGCTATAATTTATTTTGAAAACTTGAACACCTGGCGCAGAATCGCAAAAGACCAGCTAAACTATAAGAGATACAAAAATGGTGCCATGGCAAAAATTGTTCCACGTGATGAGCATTTTCTGCTGAGAGAATAAATTTGAAGATCTGGAACACCTGATGTGGAACTCCAAGATCCCAGCTACACTATTACAAATACAGGAATGACGTCTTAGCAAAGTTGTCCGGCCTGATGAGCACTCTCTGTTGACATATAAAAATTTAAGATCTGGAACACCTGATATGGACCACTAAAAGCCTAGCTAAACTATAACATACATAGAATCGACGTCTTAGAAAGAGTTGTTCAGCCTGATGAGCACTCTCTGTTGACGTGTAAAAATTGGAGATCTGGAACAACTAATGTAGAACAACAAAAGGCCAACTAAACTTTAACATATACAGAGTGTTTCTTTTAAATTGGCCAAAAGAGAGAAATCCGCATCTATAAGAGATATGGAAAAACTTTCTTAGGAACCTTTAGCTCTTTTTTAATACTGACAATTTTGGCGTTTTTATTTTTTTGGTCAAGTGTGAGCTGTCCATAAAAATGAGTGAAATTGATCAAATTTTTTAATGCCGTTCGACTCTGTGTCATGTAAGGATCATTTCATTGTATCGGAAGTTGGTTTAAAACTTTCATGTAAGGATGAGATAATTGTACCGGCAGAAAAATATCTGGATAGTAGAAGTTGGTCAAAAGTAGAGTATTTTTTTTATGGGACAAACCCACCACACTATTCCCAAACCACTGCAACTCCTGAGAGCCAGAATCAACAGTGGCAACCACCAGAAAAGCGCCGAGACAATGAAGCTCGACGTGTCCCGGAGAATGAATTTACCTGTCTTGGATCCTGCATACGAAATTAATCAGAAAATAATAGTGGAGGAGTAGGAAAAATATGTTTCCACTTCCCTTCGTGCAAGCAGGAGACAGAACGAAACAAGGTCAATAGGCACAAAGGGATATTACAACTGGGAGAAGCCCAGGGGGCCGATTCTTGGTTTTAGAGATGGTGTCGAACTCGACAAAAATTTCTAATGACGTCATTTTTTCGACAAATTTTACTGAACTCTAACGTTAGCCTTCGAGAAATGGCGAATTTGACATCCCCACTTTTATAATTTGTCGAAAAAATGACGTCATTAGAAATTTTTGTCGAGTTCGACACCATCTCTAAAACCAAGAATCGGCCCCCTGTTGCCTAGCACCACGGGTAAAAATGTCTACTACATAATATTAATGGGTCCTAAACTTTGAGCTGCTATATTTGATTCCAATAATAGGTATGGCAGAAACGCTTGAACGCACGGTAGTTTGTTCGAGTTTCCACAAGGTCCGAATAATAAATGACTCCGGATGTAGTCTGAACAGTATCCAACATAATATTGCGTTCGTTCTGCCAAAGAATACACTCCCAAAGAATATGATGTGCTGATTTTTCATATTCACAGTCAGGTGTCCAACATTGACAAAAATGCGAGGGAACAAACTTAAAGGAAAACAATTCACTTTTAAAGTTACCATGTCCCGTAAAAGTAGAGTAATGTTTCTTCCAGCAGCATCAAATCGTATTAATAGTGTCAGTATTTCATAAGATTTGACCAACTTCCGTTGCCCGGACATTTTCCTTCCCATACAATGAAATAGTCCTTAATAGACACTAAATCAAATGACATCATAAAAAATTGGTAATTATTTCGTTCATACAATTTGTATGAAAACATATTTTGCTAAATTTTACCAACTTCCGCCGTCCCGACTTTTTTCTTCCGATACAATGATCCTTACATAAAAGAGAGTGGAACGGCATTAAAAAACAATTTGGTCAATTTCACTCATTTTTGAGGACAGCTCACACTTGACCAAAAAAATAAAAACGCCAAAATTGTCAGTATCAAAAAGAGCTAAAGGTTCCTAAGAAAGTTTTCCCGTATCTCTTATGGATGCAGATTTCCCCCTTTTGGTCAATTTAAAAGAAACAACAACAACTCTTTCTAAGACGTCATTCCTATACAGATAGGAATGACGCCTTAGAAAGAGTTGTTCAGCCTGATGAGCACTCTCTGTTAACGTATAAAAATGAAGATCTGGAATACCTAATGTAGAACTCCAAGAGCCCAGCTGCACTATAGCGATGACGTCTTAGAAAGAGTTCTTCAGCCTGATGAGCATTATCTATTAATGTATAAAATTTTAAGATCTGGAACACATGATGTGGAAATCAAAGCTATCACTAATTTCACTGTATAATTATAAAATAACATAAGCTGGGATTACCGAAGACGCAGTGAAGGCAGTTTAGGACTGATTTTCGATGACGCTGAATGTATTAATAAAATTTTTATTCTACTGCCTAAACTCCTATTAATTATTTACCCGGGCTCTTGGAGTTGGGTATCAGACTTTGCAGACCTTCGATTTTGACGACCCCGTTTTCGCTGGCATAAGCAACAAGATCCGCGTACGAAGTCGCGGGCAGAAGCTAGTACATATAATAAAATAGTAGGAAAGTCAAAACTGTACATTGAATATTTTTTTAAAAGAATACTTGGGGTGTGATCTACAATCGATACCGAAGCCAAAAATATAGTTTTTAGAATTTTTGTCTGTTTGTCTGTTTGTCTGTTTGTCTGTATGTATGTCCGGGATAAACTCAAAAAGTACTGGACGGATTTGAATGATTCTTTTTTTGTTGTATAGATATTAAGTCTGGCCAACACATAGGCTATAATTTATCTTGAAAACTTGAACACCTGGCGCAGAACCGCAACAGACCAGCTTATCTATAAGAGATTCAAAATTGGTGCGATAGCAAAAACTGATCCACGTGATGAGCATTTTCTGCTGAGAGAATAAATCTGAAGATCTGTAACACCTGATGTGGAACACCAAAAGCCCAGCTACACTATAACATATACAGGAATGACGTCTTAGCAAGAGTTGTTCAGCCTGATGACCAGTCTTTGTTTATGTATAAAAATTGAAGATCTGTAACACCTGATATGGAACACCAAAAGCCCAGCTATACAAAAACATTTGTAGGAATGACGTCTTAGCAAGAGTTGTTCAGCCTGATGAGCACTCTCTGTTGACGTATAAAAATTGAAGATCTCGAACACCTAATGTGGAACACTGAGACCCCAGCACTACCTATAACATATACAGGGATGACGTCTTAGCAAAGTTATTCCGCCTGATGAGCACTTTTTGTTGATGTATAAATATTGAAAATCTGGAACACCTGATGTGGAAAGCTATCACTAATTTCACTGTATACAGGGTGAATTTTTCATTTTCAACTGGGCGTGGATGGCTATTTTCCAAACTATGAGGAATATCGGAAAACTTTGAAAGGAGTCTCGAGGCCGATTTTGATGAAAACGAAAACTGCATCATTAGATTTTAGAAAAATGAATAATCCTGGCCAGGAATCGAACGCGCTGATTTTGGAAAAAAATCACATTCTGTATTATTACACTAATCGACAGTGTTGCTAATAGGGATCAATTTCTGGGAAGTAATGATATACGGCAAACTTAAGGAAGACGTATAATTACAAAAAAACTGATTAATCTTCAAGGCAAAGTTTCTTCTTTAAAATAATGCTATTTTTAGTTCAACTCAATAATTTCGTATTGCTAAGTACAGTGGGATTGTTGAAACGTCAAATCCTGTGAAACATTAACACAATGAAATTTTATAATTTCGAATAAATTATGGCTCAGTAGAAATAAAGTAACATGGAAAATAGCATTTTAATAAAAATCAGCCATTTTCTTAAGTTTTTTTTTTTTATATCAGCGGGTTCGATTCTTGGGCAGAATTTTTGATTTTTCTAAAATCCAATGATGCAGTTTTCGTTTTCATCAAAATCGGCCTCGAGACTCCTTTCAACGTTTTTCGATATTCCTCATAGTTTCGAAAATAGCCATCCACGCCCAGTTGAAAAATTCTCCCTGTATTTATAAAATACCATAAGCTGGGATTACCGTAGCGGCGGTAAGACGCCTCTTTGAGGAGTGATCGGATAGGTGTTACGGCGTCCTAACTTTCCGCGTGACGCAGATCCTCACTGGACACGGATGTTTCGGGAGGTACCTGTATCTTATGAGAAAGGAGGAAACCCTGGAGGACACAGTCGAGCATACGGTGCGGGATTGCACTGCTTGGGCGGAGCACTGGCGTGTCCTCACAGCTGCGATAGGTGGAGACGTCTCGCGCCCGGCATTGGTCGCGGCTAGGCTGCGGGGCGAGACGGAGTGGGAAGCGGTCGCCTCCTGCTGCGAAGCAATCATGCTCGCGAAGGAGGAGGCGGGCCACGTGAGAGAGAGGGCAATCTCCTCTCTCCGCCCCACTCGCGGTGTTTGACGCCCACGGCGACGGACGTCGCAAGACGTAGGCGTGGGCATGCGGGCGGCGAGTAAAGGGCAACTCGCTGTCCGACCATAGACCATGCCCGGGTCGACGACGCGTCGTGTTCCACACGCGCCTCAGAAAGCGTCAGCATAATGACGGGGCCCCCTCTCAGAGGGCCAAAGCCTGCCGGGATCGCGAGACTTACTCCATCACCGTGACCCCGGAACATAAAGGGCTATTGAAGAACATCGTAGATTTTAGTTAGTACAAGTCTGACAGTAAGGGGTGGGAGGACTCATTTGATGATTTTACCACGTAAAAAAAAAGCTGGAATTACCTCAACGCAGTGAAGGCGGTAACAGTTTAGGAGTGATTTTCGTTAACGATAAATCATTATCATCAGCCTATAATGTTCCCACTGCTGGGTCACAGGCCTCATCTCTGAGAGAGGGAGTGGGCCATAATCCACCACGCGGGCCCAGTGCGGATTGGTAGATGTCTTATGTCTTCGAATTTTTGGTTCTAGGACATGTCGGTTTCCTCACGATGTTTTCCTTCACCGTTTTGAGGGCAGTGGTGATGAAATAAATTACACAAAGCAATGTGCCTAGCTGAGTTCGAACCCACCACCTACAACTCGTAAGAACTCGATCGATACCACTGGGCCACCACTGCTCTAGCGATGAATATATAAACAAAAATTTTACTTTACTGGCCAATTTCCCATAAATTTTTTAATCAGACTCTTGGAGTTAGGTATCAGAATTTTTCAAATCTTTGATTTTGACGATCCCGCTGTCGCATAAGCAATTGGATCCGCGTACGAAGTCGCGGGCAGAAGCTAGTAATAAATATTCCACAACTATCACACAACGCCATCTAGTCCCAAGCTAAGCAGAGCTTGTATTATGGGTACTAGGCAACTGATAAACATACTTATATATTTCTAAATACATACATATTATAGATATATTACACCCAGACACAGAACAAATGATCATGCTCATCACACAAACATTTGTCCTGGGTGGGAATCGAACCCACGACCCCCGGCATAGCAGTCAGGGTCACTAACCACTAGACCATCAGGCCAGTCAATTAAGAATTAGTATAGAGGAAATATAATGAGGCAGAAAATTAATACATAAACTCACCACAACCAGTGACATTACTTGTTTTTTTTCTGTTTCTCTCCCTTCTATAAGAACTCAAAAGACTTTTCATTTTCAATTTTAAAGCTGCTTTTGGTTGTGCGATTTTTTTTGCTATTTGTTCCCATATATCTTCTCTCACGTTATTATTGTGATATTCTTTACGTCTAGTATCCCATAATGGACCATGGGAGCCATATATTTCAATAAGATGAATTGCTGTTTCGTTATCCATTTTACTTGATAAAATACGTGCGTCCAGACACAATCATTGGCGTACCAACACTAACACCGTTCGCGGCAGAGAGCTCGCGCGGCAGGTAGCTCGTGGCTGCCGCGCGCGGCAGTCGTCCAATCACAGCGCGGCGGGCCGCGCGCGGCAGCCGCGCTCGATTGCCGCTCGATATTTGGACACACCTTTAATGTAATCAATCGACTCCTTCCGCCCAGGGCGGAACGGTGAGGACTTTCAGATTCATACTGACTAAAATTCACGGTATTCCTTCAGTACGCTCTATACGTTACAAGGTTCCGCGACCCTTTTGATGTCATAGGAATCGTCCGTTATCGTGGGTAACATAGTTGTAATTTATCACAGTGCTGGCCATATATAACTGACATGGACCTTATACAGAGATATACTAGTTTCGTTTTAGCTTTGTCGCACGAAGCCCTAACAAAACGCTACGAAAGGCAAGTGAAAAAAATAATAATAGGACAGCCATAGTTCAAGAATAAAACTCGTCTACATTGAAGAAATTACTATTCCTTCTCTCTGTCTCGACAGAAATGAGGTTTTTTATACTCGATAAATAAGCGCTTTTGTATTTTATTTTAAAGGGCGAGTATCGTCAGACTTGACTTACTAAAAATGTTTTAGTTAGACTATACGATAGTATATTTGTTTAACTTAAAATATTGTTAGTATTTTAAGTTTGCTGCAGTTTGGATGTTTCGTTATTTACTTCAGAAACTAAATATTTGCATCACCTCCACGACGGTAGTGAAACGACGAAGCCATGTATTTTTACTGATATATCAAGAATTTGTGAAGTTAGGGTCTGTAGAGTTAGGCCGTGTAGATTCAGAAGCTTGGTTCTACATGAGATCTGATATCTTTTTCAAAAAGCAAATCTTATGTGCTCGTCTTAGCAACATTTTACATGAAACGTGTTTCGAGGGATATTATTTCTTGCGTCCAACAATAACACCTCTTAGAAGAAAATACTATCAGAGTTACAAAAGTGCACTTAAAATACGTGTCTACCAAATCCCTCGTCATGACAGATGTTTATTTTCTTTCTACTTCAAATGTAAAGCCGATTGTTATGCACGTAGCACTTCACGAGCACAATTGCATTGTTACATTACACAAAGCTAAGGAGCTCAAACACGACCGATAGTTACTATTGGCTATTAGCACATCAGGTATGTGGTTTACAACGTGAGTTGGCTAACTATCACAAGTACTGAAGTACCCACCCACACAAATAGTACCCACCCACAACAAATAGTGCCCACCCACACAAATTGTACCTGAGAGAACCTTTGAATGCTGGTCAAATATAGCCACTACCAAATAGGCTGAAATTTAACCCTTGATTGGTCGTGTTAAAAAGTTACGTATACGTGTGGGGTGCATAACAACTTGGCATTTTGTTGTGGGGTTGAAAATCTTAAAACCAGGGAGAGGCTGTCAGACTCTTACTTAATGAAAACCGATTTAAAATCGGTTTAGCCAAACGCGAGATAATTGCAGACAAACATGCAATCGTTTTGGAAAATCTGCAATCCAAATAAGCAAAACGAGATCCATTGCGGGCAATGTAACGGTATATGAATTAGTGTTTAATACTAAGACATTATTCAGAGGGTTCGTAACACTTTTCTTGTAAACCGCATCAAAATAGGTTTAGACAAACTCGAGATAATCGCGTTAGCAAATAATAATAATAGAAACGAAACGTGTGGTAAAATCATCAAATATGAGTCTTCCAACCCAGGGCAGAGCGGGAGGGACTGTCAGACTTGTACTGACTAAACTCCATGGGTCTCCAATAGCCCTTTACGTTCCGGGGCCACGGTAATTCGTTCATCATACATACATATATTATACAGATCGAACTGAGAACCTACTTTTTTAATTCGGTTAAAATATCTGTCCTAAAGAGGTGTAAATATGTTCCGTCAAGTTGAAATACAATAAACACCGTACATAATAAAATCCATGCAAGAAATTAAAGCTGCCAGTAAAATAGTCCTCCATTGCAAACTGAAATGGCTGATACTCAATATTTATCCTTTTAATTAAGTGGAAACCTCACTTCACTCAGTTTTAATTGAAAAATGATTTCAGTATTTGCTGTTTACAGTACATAAATAGTAGATTATTAACCAAGGGGATAAAGCAGGGTCTTCTGTCGCGGGTGGCGAATTAAATCGCGAGCGTAACGAAGGACTCGAGGTTTACTCCCGAGCGTAGCGAGGGTGTTAAAAACTTAAATCACGAGCGAAGCGAGGGATTTAAGACGAGTCCTGAGTGTAGCGAGGGATTTAAGTTCACCCAAGACTAAGACAGCTTTATCACCGAGGAAAATACTCTACTTTTCGTACCATTTGCGAAAAAAATAACACAGTAATAATATGAGATACGCATTTTAAACATTCATATTTAACATTAACTTATTTATAAAAATAAGTAAAAATAAACTCAACGTTTATGTATTTGAAGAATACAAAAACGCGGCAAATTAAAAAAGCAAAGGCATCAAGCTCATACGGCCTCGTCGGTTTTCGTAATTTTATTTAACTAGATGAAAATCCGGCTTCGGTCGGGTGAAACGTGTGTCCCAAATACTACACATCAAGGTACTAAATGTAGGTGTCACGGTAAGTCATAGGCCGAAAATAAAGAAAGAAAAAAAAACTCAACATGATAACCGATGTCAATAATGGCGGCTGCGATCTGTCTGGTCAGAAAATCATTAGAATATTACAAAATACTCGACAATCCGAATTTTGCGGATATATGTTGTCGACTCGAAATCTTTATTTTTTAATGTTTTATTATTCTGGTTAGCTTTCGATCAAGTCTACCGTAATCTAAGTATTCCAAATTTAAATCACATTCTCTCCCTAGAGAGAGAATGAAATTCAGTACAACATTCTTTCCCTGTTTTTCACAGATTAAAAATGACTATTGTTATGTTCGCTTTATGTGGCATAGAATGTCACTTTTTTGAGCAAGTGGTACGAAAAACATATTTTCTTCAGATCCATTAATTTCATATCGTTTCAAACATGTTATAATTATCTACTATGCATTTTAACTAAGAACAGCCTTAGAGCCATAATTGTTTTGAGGTCAATTATGTTAACCCAAAAACAATGTAAGCAAAATTATATTTTGTTACTGTTACACTTACTACTGTTATTTTCATGATAATGTTTTTTCAAATGGTTAAGAGCGTGTAGATATGACAAAATCGTACTTGAAGTAAAAATATGACGCCAAAGCTGTCCTATTCTTAAACACTGATATGAAAACTAAGAATCTACGTACAAAGAACATCTGAAGACAAAATACTGTAAGATTTCTTTGTAGAATAAAACAAAAGATAGTAAATCAAAACAAAGAATCTCCTCCACATCACTAAATCTCTCTATGGTCCATTCTCTAATACTCGTATAGACATTAGAAATAGAGCAGTGCAATTGCAATCCATTTTATTGCCCGCTCACATTCCCGATATCGTTTCAGAAATCCTACTATGCATTCTCCCAGATGCTACCAAATCGTTATAAAGGATAATTTAGGTTAACTTCGCAAAATCAGAAAATATTTTATCTGCCTCTTATCCGATACAAAGCACGTACCTTCTACAGAAAATTTATGATACAAAAGTCAGGTTTTACAATACATTAGGTAATTGTGAGTTTCTGTACGATTTGCTCAACAATTGGGAATAATAAATATTTAAAGTATGCTAAGTTTTCTCGTTTGGTTGCGCGACTTTTAAACGATTATTCGAAGTTGAATGGTGTTTCGAATTATCGGGTTACCGAGGAGTCTGAAAACTTAAAAGTAGTTTTCATTTATAATGTAGTGGGTGTCTGAAGACTAAGACGCGTTTATGAAGTATGTATTTACGTACATACGTATGTATTGGTATACAGAATGGACGATTATGAGGTTGAAAAAATAAATATAATTACATATTCTGGTGGAGCTGGTTTCCTACTCTTTGATCACAAAAGGCGTGTTTCGAACGGCCGCAGATTCGGACGTTTCTTACATCATATCATTTACGGATATCACTGTCGGACAGAGTACTCCCAGATTTGATACAGTCTAGCTGTTTTATAATATACTAGCGGCCCGTCCCGGCTTCGCACGGGTGGAGGACCCGGTCTAAAACCCGGTCCCGATGGTTACAAACACAACAAAAAAATAATTATCCGAATCGGTCAAGCCGTTTTCATGTTATGTCGTGACAACGGAAAACGGGTTTCTTTTTTATATATATAGATTTCATAGTGTTAACAGAATGCGAGGAAAATATATGAGTACCTAAATTGAAAATAACGAAAAAATGCAAGTTAACTTAACCAAAATAATTATTCAGGTCATGCGGCAGGTTATTTAATTTAATGTAACATAATTATGGCGCAGAAATTGTTAATATTCATCCCGAGCGCAAACTCATAATTGTATAAACATTAATTTATGGCGTGTTATGAAAAGGTCTTCCTCCGAGTTAATTTCAGATGTTAGGGTAAAGTATTCTAATGTTTTCAGTAAACTGTAATATGTGGGTTTTAATAAGAGATATGCCTTTTCTGGGAACAGTAAAGCGAGTGAAAGAAAAGGCCGAACACGTGAGGGAGAGGCCATCCTCCTCCGCAAGCTACAGCCACCGGGAGACAAACACGACGTCTTCAGGGATTGTGATGCGATTTCGGCCTAGGCACGGTTTTGAGGAGTCAGACGGTGAATAATAGTAGCAAGTCGTCGTCCACAGGTACCTCCCGAAACTTCTGTATCTAGCGAGGACCTGCGTCATGCAGAAGGTAACGACGCCGTGTCGCCTATCCAGCCACTCTTCAAAGAGGTAAGACCCGCTATTGTAGCGTGCCCTTCATTCTTATGGAATCTTCTTAAGGACTCACATTATTTACTGCTTCGCTAAAGTAAACATTTAGAAGTCGTAATCACCAGTCTAAATTGTGTCTAAATGCACCTACAACACGGAAGAAATTTCTAAACAAATCTCGTTCCTACCCAAACAAACACACAAACTGATTACACAAACCCACAAACCTCATCATATTACACCGCCCACTAATTCCCACATCAAATATAATCCACTCACACACCAGTAATTTATCAGGAACAAAAAACTTCGAACATGATTTACGGCCGTAATTCCCGACACGATTACGGCCGAGTTGCCGAACCCAACTCGCGAACTTACCGATATAAATATCAAGAACAACATTTACATGGGTGTTTAGTATTCTCGGTGTGTCGTCAACTTTAGTAACATTTCACCCGGTAAGACACTTTGCCGTGACTAAATCATACGCGGGTGCGTGATCGAGAATTTTTTGTGGCAGTGTAGTGGGAGCTAGGCGAGAGATATGCAAAATTTTATAGCTTATACGTTTGTTATGTAGTAAGGCGTCTTATCGAGGGTGATTGAGCAGTACGTATCTGTACATTTTTTAATTAAATTGGTTTAGAATGAATAAAATACTTACCATAGAATGTTTTTAGCTACACAGAAGTCCACTTAAGTTTCAGTACCTAGTTTAAGAAGTACAACGACTTTTTCTTTTATGCATTTAAGAAGCTGAAATGAACCACAAGATCTTTTTTCTTTATTTTTTTATAACAAGTATATTTTCCTTCACAATTTCGAAAAATTAACTCCACAATGCTTTTCTATTGCAAAAAGCGTACCTGCACCGTAAGTCAAGTGGGTAAGCTAATTGCGTTAAAACTTCATTCGTGGAAGAAATCCACAAAGAGTTGCACCTTATTCTTTTGAACTGAACTGTAGGTACAACTCTCTAGATGTTTGATTACGAAGACCGAGGAGAATCTGGTCCTAGAAATAAATAGATTAGCGCTGTAAACTCTTTTTCTCGCGGTTAAGTTCTTACAAAAGCAGATAGGTATAGTGTAATGCAGATTAGTATCATAAAAACGTGTCAGAAAGTTTAAAACAGTCACTTATGTGTGACAGTTCTTCTTAATTTAATTTTTATTTTGGTCCACCGATAGGTACATAAAAATATTTGACAAAATATGCGTATTCCAGTTTAAATTACAGGTTTCCCTGTTTAACTAAGTTATTAAGAAAAGGAAAAAAAAAACAAAAACTGTAACTGCACGTCAAAGAGACATGCTGCGCTGTCGAAATAAAAATCTGATGAAACGAAAAGTTGTGTAAACGGATACGATATGTGAATAATTAATAGCTCAATGTTTATTTTGTTTGCCAAATAAAATTACAAAGAGTAAAAAGCTCACCATACTATTTCTAAAGCACTGCAATAGTGCAATGACCGCTCAACAACCACCAGAAAAGCGCAAAGCAATGAAGCTTAACAAAGCCTCGGAGAATAAATTTAAATGTCTTAGATCCCGCAACCAAACTTTTATTTAAAACAAACAAATTTAAATTCACTTCTGTTCTTTAAATTCAAGACGCGAGCGAAATAAAGCTACTAATAAATATTCGCCGATCTGTCAGTGTACAACGACCACAATATGTGAATGCTGACCATAGCTCGCCACGCACCCTGAGGCACATAAACTATGAATAAGACATGCCCACCGAATACGTAATGTATACGGTCCAACTAAGGATTTACTTCGGTGAATTTTTGAATTCTGTTTCGCACTTCGTTGGGTATGGTGTGAAAACTCAAACTAGAATTTTAAAATGATTTTGTATTTTTTTTTGGGAAAAACTGTTGTGTTTGCGTTGAATAACGTAAACTACAATTTTATGTTTGCATTGATGATGAAATAACAATCATGTTTTTAAAAGCTTTTATGTATTAACTGTACATTTTGCAAATGTACATTTTATTAAAACAGATAAATAAAGTGAAGTATTACTTATTTGAAAATGTTATATTTTTACTGCCTTGTTTTGCTGATGTTTTTTTTTTGCTGTTTTCAGACATTTTAACACATACTTAGAATTAGGAACTGCTGTTCATTTTTTCAGAATTGAACCCGAAATACTCGGCGCAACAGTGCCATCGTGCCATCAAATGTGTTACATTGTGTTTTTGGAGTTAATAAACAACATAATTTATTTTTATATGACAACGAAAAAAACGGAAAAAAAATCGGATCACAGAAGGAACAACATTAATAAAGCACGTTCTTTGTACCCACAGAATTTACAATTTGAAAGAAAATAAACTTTTAGAGAAGTTGGTCCTTTTTATTGCTCATCAAATTACAACTTTAAGACGTGAACGTACGAAAACAGGAATAAACTTGTAGGGACCTACATAATTTCTTTTGTAATATTGTCACATAATTTCGTTAAACAGTATTTAATAAAGGAAGCTAATTTCTGAAATTAGCTTTCTTTATTAAATAACATTCATATTGGCCTATGTACGTCTTAATGATTGCACAAAAATGCCTTTCTGGCTACGTCAATAGAACAGAATTTTTTACATTAAAACTTATTCAGTTTTACAATTTATTTAAAAGTTCAAGTGTCAAATTGACACAATTTACTTTAAAACAACCGCAGTAAGGTTCATAATAGATGAACAAGTAATTGCGATCAAGAGTCTGAACCAGCATCATTATATAGCCAGCTTTTTGAGCAGGATCAAGGCTTTGGAATCGTAACCACTGGTACCTTGGACCCTTCACTTGACTATATAATAAGTGGCAATTTTTTAAAGTTTTATAAACATAAAGAAAAATTACAACTTCTGTATGAAAACACACATAATACTTTGTACTGCAAAACATCTTTCATAGACCAGTCGCCCTTATCACTTTATTACTAGCATATTATAACTTTAGAACGTTAACCAAGGATACTAAATACACAGCAGCTTTAATAACAGTCTCCGCACCTATAGGCATAAAGGCCCATTAACATAACATAAAATTAACATACATATTAGGTAACAAAGTTCCCACAATAGGCTTCCTCGCTCCCAGAGTTAGTCGTCCTGACTAAAGTTAGGCAATAGAATCCCCTCTGAAACTCAGCAAGTACTATTTATGTTAAAATATTTAGTTCCATTCATGGCTCCATGCGATTTGAAATTGTTTGCATACATATTGCCTTGTTGCTCGCGGACTAATTCCGCAAGAATTGGAATGGATTCATATCCATTGCATTTTAAAATTGTGATGGTTACATTTTTTTTCTGCGTAAAATGAAATGATGTTTATTTTAGCAAGTAGGTTTATTATAGAATAGAATAGAATATACTTTATTGTTCACCAAAATTAATAAACAACGTTTTCACAATAATGTTAATCCTAAGGGTACAAAGCCTCTCTTATCGCTTATAACGATATCTTCCAAACAATTTATTATAAACACCTTTACATATCGTGATTACTCTGAGAAGAAACAGCCAAATCAAACTCAGACGTCACTGTCTCTTTTTAAGTCCAGACATTATATTGGTAATTCCATACGAGGCCCTAGGTTCACTAACCTATAAAAGACCTTCTCAGACACTTCTGAGATGGTCTTTTGAAGAAGAAACCACACGTCATATTTGAGTGCAGTGTAAAAGAGTGTGATGGTTCCTGACCCGACCACAGCATGGAATGAAGAGAGACTAACTCAGATAAAAATTCATTTACTATTATTTTCATTCATGTATTATGTTTTTTAAGCATAATGTTGTATAGAATTTAATAATAAAACTGTATCGGTAAAAGAATCCGTCAGATAAATGAGATAATACTAGAGTAATACTTACCATCCGTTAATCTATTTTAATCGTACATTTGTTAAGTATCAGTATTCTAGAGCTGGGTTGATCTTTAAGGTTAAGCCGCGATTGTATATCTACCGAATTTCCTCAGAACCTCGGAAAGCACATTTAGCTGTTGGTGGCTGTCAGATAGGAGATAACTGAGACAATCGCTACAGTCGAACAAACTAAACTATTTCATCATCTGCCTTCCCAACTATAATGGGATGGCTTTTTTTTTTTTATCGTGGTAAAATCATCAAATGAGACCTCCAGCCCCGGGCAGGGCGGGAGGTACTGTCAGACTTGTACTGACTAAAATCCACGGTGTCCTTCAATAGCCCTTTATGTTCCGGGGTCACGGTGATGGTATAAGACCCGCGACCATAATGGGATGGCTACCGCGAAAATATAAAAAAAATGTAGATATCTCTGTCGACCAGTGGTGGACACAGAGAATCTTCATGTTTGCTATCGTCTCGCTGTCCACCAGTGGTGGCCAACGGTAATGTTTAATAAAATTCGTATCACTGTCCACCAGTGGCGGTCAGAAGGAAATTTTCTAAAAATGGTTCCCTGTGTCCACCACGGGGAAGATAGGCAGTATATTTTTCAGAAAAAGTTTCGCTGTCCACCAGTGGTGGAAAAAATGTGGGTGGCCATAATCGGAAATCCTTCTAATTTTTATCCGTGGTGCGAAACAACTGGGCTTCTTCCAGTTGTAAATGTCCTTTTGTGTCTATTAGCCTTGTTTTATTGTCTCATGCTTGATATGTAAGGAAGTGAAAACTACGTAGTTTTTCTACTCGTCCATTATCTTCTTCTGATTTGTTTCGTTGCAGGATCCAAGTCAGTTAAGTTCATTATCCGGGACACGTCGAGCTTCATTGTGTCGGCGATTTTCTGGTAGTTGTTTATGTTGACTCTGGCTTTCGGAAGTTGCAGTGGTTTGGGAATAGTGTGGTGGGATTGTACCAAAAACAAAATTAAAGTTTTATTGTGAAAGAGCTGTGTAATCGTTTGATGCTTTAAAGCCACGTATTCACTGAGCAACAATTGTTTATAAACTTTGTTTCAGAAACAAATCATTTTGTTTCAGAAACATATAATATTGTTTCTGTAAACACAACGTGTATGAAAAAAAAAATTATATGTTTCTGAAACAAAATGATTTGTTTCAGAAACACGTAGATTTTGTTTCTGAAACAAAGTTTATAAACAATTGTTGCTCAGTGAATACGTGGCTTTACGTTGTCATTTGATGCTTCACGTTTATACATATATATACATTATACGTTTATCATCACGTTTATTAAAAGTCATACCGTATTTATTCTGTACTAATAGATTGAAAAGCCAAGCTAACCAGGCCAGAAGATTACTGTAGCTACACAAGTAAATACCTAAGCAATGGCCTGGCGCACTGCCAATACAAAGTGCAGTTATATCAACAATTTATGCCAAATGCGGTTTTAAATAGCGGCTCTGTACTAATCTTGGTCTTATTGAAGTGAAATAGGGTTGGATTCCCTATGGCTTCCCGGAAAAAGTGAGGTGGTTTTTTACAGGGACGTAAAGTAAAGATACGTATTCTGAAGCATAGAGATGATGAGGGTACGTTTAGTAATGAGTTTTTCAGGAAAGTCACCTGTGGCCTTTCATAAATCCTCTCGCCCATTTTGGGTGTTATAGTGGAACAAGCGAAAACTAAGTTTAGTATTCAAATTCATTATTAATAGTGAACAAAACATTACAGTATTCCTCAAGGGGGTTGCCAGAAATATACTGTAGGTAAGCCTCGAAATTTTGCCAGTTATGTACTTTAAATAAACAGTAAGCTTCGATATATTTTGCCAGTTATGCAAATACAATAGTCATTAGTGTTCATTGGTGTAGGTAGTTATTCCATAAACTTGAGTAAACGAGGTATGACGTCATAGAAGGCCGCTTCTATCGAAGTAGGTTAAAAATTCATGTTCCATTAGTAGCTGTGAACAATATTTCAAAAAACCCGGTTTCCAGTTCATGCTTTGAAGAGGAAATTTCAAAGGGGGAATGTTTGAAAGACGCGAGCAAGCGCATTGTTTTCCAAAGATTCTCATTTTGCAGCGGTATAAACGCGAGTAGCTTTATATTTTACAGCTTTTTTAACTTTTAGTTGGTGTTGGACACTTATAGAATAGTCCAGCGCTTTCTAACTGTTCTTTTCGAATAAAATTGTTTTCCCACTTTTGATTTGACGGTCGGTTTGCTTCTTTTGTAACTTTTAAAGTGGACATAAAGATGTTGTGCATTTTTTTTACTTTAATAAAATAATGTTTTTCTTGTTTGTGCTCGTCGCTAGTCGCTTGTAATAAATTCATTCTTGAATTTGTTTTATTTATTTAAAAAGTAGCTACAGACATGTTTATAAAAGAAAGACAGTGACTGGAAAGTTGGACGTACAGTATAACTATGGGTATCAATATTAACGACAGTACAATAGGGCAGTTGTTAAGCTAAATCCACCAAATTTACTAAATTGACAATGAGTCCTCCCACCCAGGGCAGGGCGGGAGGAACTGTCAGACTCGAACTGAGTAAAATCCACGGTGTCCTTCAATAGGCCTTTACTTTCCCGGGGTCGCGGTTATTCGATAAGTCCCGCTACCCCACGACACTGGCTATCACGAAAATTATTTCACAGTTATCGCAAACCAATAATCTAATCGAGATCTGTTCTGACGTAATTGAGTTACAAACATCCATCCATCCAAACACAAAGTATGATAACAATATTTCATACTTGTAATATACTTACATTACGCAAATAAACACCATAACACACCAAGTACTAAAAGTATGAATATAAACCAGACGAGGACGATAAAAACAAATAAGTAAGTTTTCGGACAAGTTTTTGATAAGGAGGTCCCGAGAGTCTGACCCTCGGACATTCCGCCCGTTATGACGGAGCGATAATTTACTAGATTCCCTCCATTTTTCCTCAAAACTCACATACGTATGTACAGTCACGCCTATTTCTCTTCGAATGGTAGGACATAAAAGTTGGGACCGTAGTATCTTTCGATAGTAATGTGCGATATGACAGTAATGTTTCCGATTTTGTGATCGCGTTTGTAAATAATGCGCGAGGTGAAGTTATGAGCCGTTTGTATGTTAAACAGTTTTTGTTATATTTATGTTACGTGTTCAGGTCAAGCGTTTTAATTTTTGGGACCAATGTTCTTATGTACATTTGTTTCATGCTCGTCTTTTTTTGTTATGGTATCATCATCAAACGCGTCTTGGGTGGTGTAGAAGAGACTATCAGTCTAATCCTGACTGAAAATCTGCCCTGTTCTTTGGGTTCCCTTTTGCGTTCCAGGTCACATTGCCTTTTTTAAGACAGTCTAGGTAGGCGTTTTTCTATAAAGGGTAATTACAGATTGTTACGAGCTCGTAAAAGCGCGCGTTGAATCTTGATTGGACGGCGAGCTACCCAATACTTGCCCTTCACAAGACTTTAATTGTGCTCCTAGAAATTTTAGACTTGGTAGATTATACTAAATTAAAACTGCCTAAAATAAATTGCTATTTCTTCATTTCAATTAAAGCAAAGTAACTATATAGACAGGGTAAGATAAAGAATGCCTTTTATTTCGAGAGTGAGTTCCCATGGATTAATTTCCCATTACCATGCGAGTGAAGCCGCAGGTTTAATCCAGTATAATATAAAAGCAACCTTTTGCGCAACATCACGCCGGAGGGCAAAAACCCAGTTGAGTTCGAAGTGTAAAGTGCCCGTAGTCCGTATAATATATTAGGTATGTTGTCCTCCCTTGCCTTTCAAAGTACCGGAACGGTTCGTCGTCCCCAATACTTCTTGTATTTGTGCCTTATTTGATATGTAGTTAGGTAGGTATCTGAGTACCTTGGAGTATAAAGCAGATAAGGTATTGTGGACAAGAAATTATGTTTCTCTACTGACCATCTGCCTGACCTTTTCCCAACTATAGAGTCGGCTTCCAATCAAACCAGATGCAGCTAGATATTTGTATTTTACATGGAGCGACTGCCGGTCGGACCCCCACAATCCAGTTACTGGGTAATAGAAAACCCCATGCTAAGACTGGTTGTCAGACTTTAGAGCTTCTGACTAACAGTAACGACTGTCAAAGATCTACAAATGACAGCCGGGAATAAAGTACTTAAAGGGGTGGACACTGAGAATTCTCATTTTTAAAATCGTATCGCTGTCCACCCGTGGACATTTCTTGAGGGACTGTCAGACTTATACTGACTAAAATCCACGGTGTCCTTCAATAGCCTTCCGGGGTCACGGTGATGGAATGAGTCCCGCGACCCCGGCAGATTTTGGCCTTCTGAGAGGCGGCCCCGTCATTCTGCTTAACGCTCTTTGAAGCGCGCGTGGAACACGTCGCACCGTCGACCCGGGTATCGTCTAGTCTAAGTAGGAGCACCGCTCCGCGGTGCTCCTACTTCTGGGTGGTTTAAAACCCCCTTCTAACCTAACCTGTCCGTGTCGGGGTGCCCCAAGTCGTTTTAACGATTTTTTTTTGTCATTGCCCCGTTACATACACTCCTATCTAAATAGCAGCTCAACAACTTTATGCTTTTGAACGAGAAGAAGACGGTCGACTTCAGGGGCACCTCGAGGTTCGGTTTGGTTAGGTTCCTTTAAACCTTGTAGACAGAAAAAGGCTCCGTCGACCTTTCTTCGAAAGCCCTCTTCCTCCGCTTTAGAAATAAAACGAGCGCGTTTTACTTATTAAAAAAAGTACTGTAGGCGAGTCGTCCATTAGGTATTTCAAGCGTAGTTAAAACAACCAATATCTTAAAAGAACATTAGATGAGTCGTTCGTTAGTGCAATCAATTTTAGTTCAATCAAAATTATGTCAGCTGAACAGTAGTTGAGTTGAGTCGTCCAATATGTGTCTTGAACTTATGTGAGTCAACCGTAGCTATATCGACAGTAGTTTAAATGAACGTAGTTATTTTGATACGGAACCATATGAAGTTTTCTTATTTCTACAAAAAAGCACCTAAATCTATCTTTACATAGTTTAAAACAAAGTCGCGTACGTCTGTTTGTACGTGCATAACTTCCTAACGACTCCACCAAATTGGATAGTTGTTTTTAGTTGTTTTCGTTATTGTCAGGAGGTTTAGATGTAAGAAAATTTGCGCGTAGTAATAGGCACCGAGTGAAGCGAGTTTAATGACATGACTCCGACTTCTTTTTTGACATAAATAAAACTTCATACTGAGTCTATGATCTAAAAATGTAACCGCTCAATGCTTGCCCAATTCATTCTCAATGACCAACCCTCACGGATTGATCAGGCACTTGTTACAACCATTCACCGTGAACTATGTACCTATAGACCAATACCCTAAATCGCGGTGTCCGTAAGTATCTACAAATACCTCAGTTCTCTATCTATGTCCACAAATATTACTTGACCAGATTGGCTTGAGACGTGGAACTACGATTGAAATATTTTGATGGATGTTTATTGTAAAGGCTGATATGGCTAGAAGGGAGGGAATTTCCACATAGGTACACAAACACCCATATGCGGAACTACTACTTGTAGATTTTTTTTAGCGTGGTAAAATGAGAGTGAGATCAAATGGGTCCTCTCTCCCAGGGCAGGACAGGGGGGCAGGAGGGACTGTCTGGAAGACTGGAGGTAATCGAATTTGCGAATGGGCAGCGCGGCAGTCAATCACTTAGACACTGCACGGATTATGACGTCAGATTGTTGAAATTTCAAGTTATGGCAGAACCATTTCCAGAAGTTTGGAAAAAGAGAAGACACTATGCCGACTTCTAATGAGGCCTAACTCATTAGAACTCGGTATAACATGTTTTATCTCTTTAATTAGAGAGCAGGAGAGTGATGGTAGAAATGTATTGAATTTGACAAGACCATGAAATTACTTTTTCTTGGAAAAAGTGGTTTTGTTCATAATGCTCATCCAGCTGGGACCTGGGCTGATGATATTGATGCGATCCTGACACAGGAAAATAGATTTAAGCCCGGATATCGACCTGGGAGATCGGTAACATCATACGCAGGACTTTTGATAATCCATGGAAAAGCAGGAATTTGGAGGAGATGTCGGATAACTCCGCCTGGATACTGGATGCGAACCCCACATAAACACATCGGATGGTGAGAATAGGCATTTTCTCTGCCGAAAAAAAAGGAACAAAGAGCTTGGCACCAGCAAAGAGAGGCCTATGGCGGTGAAATTTTTTTAAGCAAGCAACGTCGCCCTGACGTCTCAAGTTACGTTGGTTATTAAGTATATCTCGACGTCCTCTAACAAACGCCGAGAGCCGGCCCCCGGTCCGATCCCCTGTTCCGGTTTGTTTGCGACAACTCTCAATTTTGCTCTAATTTGAACTTATCCTTTTACCAAAAGAGATATGAATGGTGAATGGTTGTGTTTAGAGAAATAGAGGTTTTTGACACTAATTTTATAATTGTGTGCCATTATTGTTGCGTGAACGTTGAATATAGTATGTCATAACGTTTCTTTTTGTCACAGGGTTAGGCAGGCATCTATAATGCGTAGCAGGAGCCGTCAACTGTGTAAATAAGTATTTGGAATCTGGAGTACTTACTACAACACAAGACGTTAAGTTTATGATGTAGTGCCCCAGCAACGGAAAGGGGTCGCGAAACTGTCTTAACAGGGTTTTGCAGCTCTGAAAACCAAGTACAGCCGACGGAACAGGGTTTTGATGTAGTACGAGATTGACAGTTTCTTCCGTTCAACCCGGTACGGGAGGATTTATTCAATGACGACACGGTTAGCGCAGTGGCTGAGCGATCGAACTGTTGCGCTGCGAGTCCCGGGTTCGATTCCCGCACAGAGCAAATAATTGTATGATCTACAAGTTGGTAAATAATATTGGCTCTTGTTTTACCTACAAGTTGTTCCGGGTCTGGGCGTATGTGTATGGGAGTTAATAATTCTGTTTGTAAACGCATCCACGACACAGGAGAAATTCCTAGTGGGGCCTTCCTTCCTCATCCTTTTTGTATGCCTTAAAGGCCGAACATGATGGAGCTTTTTTATGTGAACAACAACTTGCATGCATTGTATGTATACTCATGTTTCTACAAATAAATGTCTTGTCTTGTCTTGTCTTGTCTTGGCCAACGTTTAATAAAGTTTTTACCAAAAATTAAAAAATAAGCTTGTAGGTACTACAAGAGCCAATATTATTTACCAACTCTTATTTTCTTTGTATAACACGTATTCTTCTTGTTATTTTTACTATTTGCATTCAGTTTCTGTTCTTACGTATCTGTAAATATGTCTTTGTGACGTGTATGTGTGCATAACACCAGATGTATGAAAAAAAAATGCTTCGTAGTTTCTGTCATTAAATGGAAAAAAAGTAAAAAATATTGACTTTTGTCGACGTAAAATTCGACCATGAAATTATACTTACATATTCTAACAAGCTGTGTAAACACTTTGGAGTACAATAAAGAGGTTCTGAAATCTAAATCTAAAAATATAAAATACATACATGCATACATTTTATGTAAGGAATTAATGTATGTCCAGTACAAATTGTCTGCTAGGAAACCCGGTACGGTTTTACGTTCCGGGGTCACGGTAACGAGATAAGTCCCGCGGCTCCGGCATGCTTGGGCCCTCTAGAAAAAGGACGGGCCCCCCGGCATTTTGCTGACGCCCTATGAGGCGCGCGTGGAACGGAACGCGCCCCCGAGGCGACCGCTTCCCACTCCGTCTGTTAGGAAGCTACGTTATGAGTTCTATAGGCTATAAATTTGAATGAAACATTAATTCAGGAGAGTAAATGAATTAGACTTCTTGAGAAAAAAACATTTTAGTTCAGACAACTATCAGATAAATTTGGTAGGTTTTTAACAAAAAAGAAAATTAAAAAGCATATACAGATGTATACTATTTATTCCTCTTAAGGCGTCGATATTCGTGAATTGGGTTTCATTTAGGATGATACGTTAGAACCTTTTTTTCCGTAATCCTTACAAGAATTTTTCAAAATAGTTTAAGGTTAACTCACCATAACATTTTTTAAGGAAACCAAATTGATTTTAAAATAATGCAGTACTTGCGACAGTATTTTTATAAAAATAATATTTATCTTTACCCGAATAAATAAGTTAATCATCACAAGTATGACTGTAATTTTGAACAAAATTGTCCTTGACATCATCATCAGCGTGGGTGAAACCGCGGGCAGAAGCTAGTTAAATATAAACTGAATTTTTAAATATTATTTATTTACGTTACATGTCTGTATTTGGGGTGAAAAAAGTACACAACACATAAAAAACCTTTTCATCCCCCCATCTCGGAAAGGGTACTTTTGCTCTTCGATATCTAACCGTAAAAGCCGTTTTTATCCTCAAGTGAGTAAAAGCCGTTTTTATCCTCTAGTGAATAAAGTAAATTTGAATTTAGAACATCGTGTGCACTTTAAAGAGTTGCAGCAGTAATGGCGGCCGGTGACTGCAACAGCTGATCGCTTGCTGTGGTGCCCACTTGACGTTCGAATGTTGTCGTACCACATCAATTTTCAAAAATAGAATTTGTTTCCTCGCCATAGTTGTGAAAAGCAGAGTACGCTCCTCGGGTGTAAGGCTGCGTTGCCTTGGGCTAACTTGAATCCCTCGCTACACTAAGGATTTTTAACTTTATTCCCTCGTTTCTTTCGGGAATTAACACTTGAACCTCCTCGCTGCGCTACGGACGGAGGTTCAACCCCAGAATCCTTAATATCGTGGGAGTGAGAGAAGCTTAGAAAAGTGAGTGTATAAAAACGCGGGAATAAGTAACGACCTAAGTATTATTTGTTTTAATTTAAAAATAATTCTGTTCTATAATAATGTATTAGTTAATACTTAAACTGAAATAAAAGCCTATCTTGTGTTTGTACAACATCTTTTTTTTGTTTGTTTTTGCATTAAGTCATTTCCTCGCTGAGGTGGGATGAAAAGTTACGTGTTGCACTCGAGTGCAAAGATTTTTCACCTTGTGCTCTTTTGATTCCCTCGCTATCGCTCATGATTCTAATTTTAAATCACTCGTTGCACTCGTGATTCAATTTTAGAATCATTCGCTTGCTCGGTCATCAAAATTGAGCACGCGGTTAAAAATCAACTTTGCACTCTTGTATAACAAATAACTATTTTCATTTATTCAGGCAAAAGGCTGTATTTTTTTACCTATAGAATTGAGAACCTCCTCCTTATTTTTTCGTCGGTTAAAAAACAATTTAAAGAAAAACCAAATTCAAATGAAATATCAGGTTTTATTTTTGTAAATAAATGCATTCAATTACGAAAACAAATCATTTTTTGAAATTCTCTCTGAAACACATTACAACTCAATATTATGACCTTTCTTCTTGTGGTAAGCTAAAATTTCAACCAAGGCGTCTAGGACAACTTTGGAGAACACATCAGGAGCCTCCAGTGCCAAGAAGTGTCCCTGACTGTCAAGAGGTGTGGAAGACAGTAAGTTATTGAATTTAAACTTCAGCATAGCCGGTGACATGTAGATTATCTCGTCTTTAGCGTGGACGGTGCATGTTGGCACTGAAGTGGGGATTCTGAAAAGTGATAAATGTAAAATTTTAGACAAACTTACATAACACCCTTTTTTACGAGGTTAAATTGTTAAAACCCCTTCAGTAACCCTTCACGTTCAGGGGCCTCGGTTACCTGATAAGACAGTACCGCGACCCCGGCAGGTTTTACGACCACGGCAGACTTTTTACATAAGACTATAAGGTTTAAGTTCCTATTACAGTAAAGGCGGTTGCGTAAAGTATTTTTGTAAGAAAAATCAACGTAGTACGCACCGCTGACGTCAGCGACGCAGTATAGTGCTATATTTTTCCCAATCCTGGAATCGAACAAAGGATCCCACGCCCAGCGTTCGCGCTTGCGACCACGAGACCATTAGGGGAATTTTCATGAATAAATAGAGCGACAGCGCTCAGTGTTAACAGTTGGCCTCTTAATTGCCCTACCATCCTGCGGTTTTTGCCATTTGCAGATCAATAAACGCAAAGTCCAGACCTGCATTCAAGATTAATTAAGTCATTATTAAGTTTATAAGAACTCTAAAAGTGGTAAAGCGATTAGCAGGTCCAATAAATATTTACAAACAGTTGACAATATCATAATAACATAATTAGTTTTACTCACGATCCGATTCCCATCCCAAGAGTCCTCTTGTTAAGCGATTCTGCGTAAACCCTGAAAGCTGTAGTTGCTTTATTTTCTGTCCAGTAGAGCATGACAGCATCCAAAAGGGTCTCGGGTGTGTATAGCTCGTGCAGACCTCCGTCAGTCTTCAACTTGTTAGCTTTTCGAGTTCCACCAGAAAATGCCTGCATCAGCCAAGCGAACAGACCCATTGGGGAGTCGGACATCGCGATACCTAAAATAAGATAATAATATATAAAGCTTTTTAACTGAAAGAAAAATAGATGGCACAAGGTCACCGTAAGACTTCCAAGTAGAGAATCAAGGCGTCTGCAAATACCCGCATTCAAATATTTCAAAAGCTCTACAATTCACGACGCAGTTGTTGGTGCCTATAACTTCACCCGCTACACCTCGTGTATTAGGAGTCAATTACAATTATGTTAATGGTTCTCTTACGTGTCCACTCTGTGCAAGAATGTTTTTAAACCAAGGCGGTTTTTCTAGCAACATGAGAGCCCATGATAGACTGATAGATTGACTGGCCTGTTGGTCTAGTGGTTAGTGACCCTGACTGCTATGCCGGAGGTCGTGGGTTCGATTCCCACCCAGGAAAAATGTTTGTGTGATGAGCTCGATCATTTGTTCTGTGTTTGGGTGTAATTTATCTATAATATGTATGTATTTAGAAATATATAAGTATGTGTATCACTTGTCTAGTACCCATAACACAAGCTCTGCTTAGCTTGGGACTAGATGGCGTTGTGTGATAGTTGTGGAATATTATTATTATTATTATAGACGCCAATAGGTTAGTAATGAAACGGTCGCCGTAGTCAAAAACGACATGGATGGATTATTATTATTAGGAGTCAATTTCGGGATAAAAACTATCCTATGTGATGAGATAGTTTTAAATCTGGATTGACAAATAGGATGGTTTTTGTCCCGATTTTCCCGTGAGATAATTTACTATTATATTATCTAGTATTCGATAAATGCGAAATGAAGACGCTGGCACAGTTAGGCGACTTGGACTTGTTTGCCAAGAAGGAAAAAAAACGATATGAAATATTGTATACATACCAATTGTATCTGGTTTAGTGGCTTGCACGTGCAAGTACCCAGATTCTTCCACCAGTCCCAAAACAACATCGAGGATTGGATACATCCTATCCGCCAGTTTTGGATCTACGACAAATCGCTGCAGCAATGGGTTGAGCGATCCAACCACATAGGTTACTAATGAGGCAGGAGCGAGAGACAGCGGGAAGTTTGTGTGATAGCCCAGGATTTGCTAAAAGTAGAATAATAGTAGCTTCTTTATTTACGTCGTATTTCTTGAAGGAACGATTGACGTATTGGCTGAGAGATTGTCGGTTCGATTCCCGGACGGAACAAGTTATTTGATAAGCTACAAGTAATAGAGGTGTTCCGAGTCTGGATGTTTGTATAACTATGACATTTAAAATTTATAAACTGACTCTCTATACAGGAGAAATTCCAAGTGTGTTTATACAGTTCTATTTTAACATATTTCTTTATGGTTTTTAACTACCTATAGATGTAGAATACGATATAATAATAAAATAATAATTATAATTCAATAAAATCTTAAAACCTTACATCAGGATAGAAAGTGACCATATCGTTAGCAATCAAAGCACCAAAGTCACCACCTTGCACAAAGAATTTCTCAAATCCTAATCTGTGCATAAGGTTTTTCATTATTGCTGCCATTTCGACCTCTCCGCAACCTGGCCGGACTGGTCCCTGTAAATAAGAACATTTATACAAATATAGAATCATCTTTGAGAAAATTATTATAATACTCGTAATCAGCCTATGTTTCCACTGCTGGGACACAGACTCTGTGAGAAGGAGTGGATTGCAATCCACCACGCAGGCCTATCGCGGAATTGTAGATGTCATATGTCTTCGAATTTTCATGACATGCTGGTTTTCTCAGTGTTTTTTTTGTTGACCGATTTGAGAGCAGGGGTGATGAAATAAATTTCAAAAATCGCCTGGGAGGGTCTCGTAAGTCGGGGCCGATATTAGTGGGCCACCATCGTTCTGTGGATGGGTGGGAATGATTCATTACTCACGAGAATTCCTCCATACCTCATTCTATCATTAATAGTAAAGGATAGCAAGATCAGGATCAGATCGGATTGGTTTTTGCTTAGTACAAGTCTGAGAGTCCCTTCCACTCCGCCGAGAGCGTGAGGAGCTCTTTTAAAAAAGAAAAAATAAGTTAATTTTCATTTTGTCGTTTCTTATTAAATATCTAGCACGGAAAAGTACTTTAAAATATTTTATTATTTGTATTCAATTTATTCCGTACATCTTAAGTAAATAATTAAGAATTTATGTCTGTGTAAGTATGAC
The DNA here is from genome assembly GCA_028554685.1 of Agrotis ipsilon. NCBI lineage: Eukaryota > Metazoa > Arthropoda > Insecta > Lepidoptera > Noctuidae > Agrotis > Agrotis ipsilon. The sequence goes on from CM052965.1 coordinate 13,181,328, forward strand.
CAGATGTGTGAGAGTAAACGAAGCCTTCAGTGCTCTGTACAGTTCTCAGTACTTTGCATCATCATTGTCAACATCCACCGCTTGATATGGGCCTCTATTTGCTTGTGCCTAACTCCATGTTCCACAAAAACCCGCGATAACAACAATACAGGGTGAATTTGAATAAATGCTACAAAATGAAATGGGAGCTTCAGTTACAGTAAAATAGAAATTATAAACTGTTTCTTCTACACTCTAAATCGCAAAAAAAAAAACTCGATTATCGTTAATTAATATACAACATGAATAAGAAAAATAAAATTATAGTATAGTAAGTATAGTAGTGCTCAATAATCGTCGTGGAGTACTCATGTTACTAAACGTTGCCGTTCATAGCGTAACACTGATCATTATTCTTTAATTTTACAATTGATATTTTATACATTTTCTTGACACCACGTATTAATGTATATGTTACGGTAAATGTGATTAATTGAAAATTATTAATAATTTTACAAAATTATTAATAATAACCACATGTTTTGGTAAATGTGAATAAACGATCGAAATTTATTACTTTTAGTAGTAATTATTAATAATTCACGACACATATTGGTAAAAGTGATAAAATTAATAAACTAAACGGCTAAACCTAGTGCTAACTGAAGATAAGTATGATACACGTAGGTTTAACCGCATGTGGTCGGTTACACCTACGTTTAGCCGGTTAGAACTAGGCCTAACCTCGGGACTTGCTGGCACCCCGACTCGGACAATTTAGGTTAGAAGAGGATGGCGGGGTCTGAAAGACCCCGCCATCCTCTTCGAGGTTATTTTTTTTAACCACGCAGAAGTAGGAGCCCCGCGGAGCGGGGCTCCATCGACTTGCTTCTGTGAAGGAAGTTTACTTATTACATTTATCACTACTAGGGTCAAATTATTAATAATAACCGACAAATGTGATTAATTAATCACTTTAACCTCGACTTTCGGTAATTATTAATAATAATAGATAATTATTAATAATCTTCAATTATTCACTCTTACCGTAACATATATTTAAATTTGTCGCATTTATTCAATTTCACCCTGTATAAGTTGAACCACACCAGATGCAAGTTCAAACGCCATTAAGAAATCAAATATAATGAAAATAACTTAGACAAAGTAAAACACGTACATCAGAAAATCCAAATCCTGGCAAGCTGGGAACTATGACCTCGACAGCAAAACCTCTGGCTTCGTCATATTTAGTAATAATAGGAATGGCTTCGTAGAATTCCCGAACAGATCCAGGCCAACCGTGCATCATCAGGAGAGGTAGAACTGGGACGCCTTCAGGTACCTAAAAAAACTATTGTTTAAGTTTTCGTTTTAAACGATTCCAAATTAGACGAGGACCGCCAGAAACAAATTTAAAGGACCGCCAAAAAACAAATTTAAACTGCCGCCAAAGACGAGTTTCAAAAATAAGAGGTTTCCTTCTTTTTTGGAACCGATTTAGTTCGTTTTTTCTAAATTATTAGTTTAATTATACTGTCTTTTCAGTTAATAAAATTAAATATTAATATTTTATACAAATGCGAAAGAAATTCATTTTTCATGAATTTACAGCTGAACTGATCATAATGAATTTGATGGCACAGGCTATGTCCTGCGTTAGTTCTTCACCATAATAGTACGAGAGATTATTTCCAACCTTCACGTAATTTAAGCCACGCACATAGGCTTGAAGTAACATATTAAAAAACGTTACGGAAAGATTATAGGTGCAACTATGCCAGGAGCAGCTGCATATTTTTTTTACTAATTATTATTTGAAAGTAATACTTTATTAAACAAATGATCAAACAACTGGATCTAAAAAGATTAATAAAAAAGAGACAATTAATTATAGACGACCAGGCCACTTTTCAAATACAAGTTTGTAGTGTAGCAGTGGGGAATGTAAACGGCACAATACGGTGGCGCAGTTAGTTAAGCAGTATATAGTAGAGCAGTGCAGTGGGGAAAAAGGGAAAATTAAACTTACATCAGGTTTCACCCTTATGAAGTGAATATCAAGCCCTTGAATGTTCGTTTTGAACTGCGGAAACTGGTTCAGGTAATCCTCACGTTCAGTAAAGTTGTATGTGTTCGCCCAGAAATCCATCCACCAGTCCAAACTGTCAGTGTTGAAACCATATTCAAATTTTACGCCCTCTAGAGGAGGAGTAACTGCTCGACGGTTGTTTAAACGACCCTTGAGGTCTGTTACCATCTGTAATTATTTTTTGTGAAATTGTCTTGATTAGAAAATTACCTATTCCATGTTTGAAACAAATCGTAACGATTAAGTGAAGCCATTTTTTTATGAATGTGTGAGTGAGCGCCACACATTTAAATGTTTTCCATGGAAATGTTCAGTTTGCTTAGTGTAGGAATCATACAACGAGCGTAATTTATCTTCCGTATTTTTAGCTTCAGTTCTCAAAGGAATCTGGACATTATATTATTTAAGGTTAACATATTGTATAAACGTGGACGAGGTGAAACAAATAAGGTTTTTCTTTCTTTTTTTTCTGACGATGACTGTGGGTTCATGTTTTATTACGACTAATAGGTAAGTATCCTTTCCGGGTAATATTTAACAATATTATAAACAGGTTATTTTAATCGTGTGCATTTTTCAGCGGTGACTACACTTTGGTTTACCTCTCCGTCTCTGTGGCTTCCAAGGATAATAAATGTGCAGGTTACAAACAGTGAGAAATAACATAATATAAAAATATTAACCGACTTCAATAATAATCCAGAAAAGTGTTTTCGGTGAATTTTTTTAACCTTTTTATTTCAAATAGTCAACCCAAATTCTTATTTCCATAATTTTCTTACACGCGCACGAGACTTTTGTACCTCGTGATAACAGCGTCCAAGTACACAACAAGTGAAAGATGCTCATAAAATAAAAAGTATTAAACAAAACTAAATTACACATTTTAAGGGATTAAATGACACGTATACTAAAATTAGAATAATCAAAATCGGTTCTCCCAGTCGAAAGTTATAAGTTAACAAACACACAATAAATCGAATTGAAAACCTCCTCCTTTTTTTAAGTTAGTTAAAAACGTCGATTCCCGATATTTTTAGAACAAAAAAAACAAAAACTCTTACCTCTTCAGGAAATGTGATTTTAAAAGGTCTGATTTCCGTGCTAGCATTACCTTCCCCACCCAACGGACCCCACCATTTTTCATCTAGACCGTTTAAGAACTCAGGAGATCGAACCTCCTTTGCCGTCAAACCCAGTACCAGGGTGACATAAGCCGAAAGAACTAATGCTCTCACGAACATTCCACACATCTTCACAGACTAAAGTATTCCAAAGATCAGGAAACCAGACTTAAATACTCTCATTTATTTACTTAATGTTGTTATTATTCGTTAATTGGAACTTGTTCTATCACCTGTACAAATATAATATTAATTTGGACACGGTTACCAACTTATTATGTGGCTTTGCCTGCGTGATTAAGAAATAGTAAGATAACTTGTTCAAAAGTGAGCCTGATTATTGATATTTCTAGTTCTAATACACTTATACTATTTGTTTAAGTTTGTTACAATGAAGAGTGCGGTCTTAAAAATATCATTGTTTTTATAATTTTTTTTCCCAATATCATTGAAAAATCATTAGGGACAAACAAACAGATAGACCCTACTTTTTATAATACAATGTTACTTAAATCGTCACATGGCAACCGCTCTTTAATCATCAATTCCAGAACTTCTTTGTTTTTAAGTAATTTTCATGTTCTTATTAAAACATTGTGCACGTTCTATAAAGATATAGGTTAAGACGGAGCTCGCGTTAAGATACTTTTAAAGGAACTTTGGACAGTTCACAAGTTCCCATCATGAAATCTAAATAAAATGCTTATGAGAGCGGAAATATTATGGGACTTAAACAGAAAACATAACCCAAAAACATATTATCTATAATAAAAGAAGAGATACGAGTACGTATGAAAAAAAAAATGTGCTACAAAATATAGTAGTATTGTGTACATTTAACTAGCAACACTTAAAAATAATAATACTAAACCTCACACAAAGTTTGGAGGATAGAGACAGCTACAACTCTGTTATTCACTCCCCGATAGCCGACTCGTGCAGACGAATAGCAGAACCAGATTGACCATTGCTTATTGAAAGTTAGAACATGATTGACACCCGAATTATTACAATTTACATAAGACCTACTACCTAATTTAAACAACTGATTAGATTATGAGTTTCCGTTGAAGGAAGTGATTAAAACTATAATTTATTATCCTAGAACTTACATTTGTCTGAGTTGGCAAATAAGTTTTATTTTTATTTTAACCAAACATAATGCAGTGTAAAGTTTATATGAAGGCGAAACATCGAAAACACAAAACCTAACTTACCAATACATACATACATAAATAATGCTAGGTAACAGCTAGGAAGAAAGTACATAACACAACAAACCGCAAAGAAAAAATCTTAACACACATTTTGTTAGCAACTTCAAACATAAGCATCCATAATAAATTCATATTGAAACACTCGAAAACATCCATCGCGAGAAATTGAACGATTTTTTCATCGGGACCAAAGAAAATGGTATTCAACGCATATAAGGAACGGGTCGACATGATAAATTATGTAATTTGAAACAGACTCCTGCCTGGAGCAACCGCAAAAACGTGGTCTTAAATGGAGTGCCAACCGAAATACGGTTCAGGAAAAATATCGGTGAATATCCCGGATATACGTGTTTCGTTTATACTTACTTATCTCTGGCGAAAGGTGGTATTTTGAAGTACTTTTGTACATAAGTAAATACGTTACGGAACATAATTTATATTCTTTGTAAAATTTAAGTTTAAGTGAGACCTTGAAACACTATGTTCAGTTTTGCCTGCGGTTTCGCTTTTAGACGTTTTTTCTAAGTTTTCCGTAAACATATAATTAATTTACAGAATATGAACATTTGAGCAACACAATCGAATGGTGTAATGATATTGTGTTTTTTATTACAAAATCAGCGGGTTTGATCCTGGCCAGCATTGTTAAATTTCCAACCCAATGATGCAGTTTTAGTTTTCGCCAAAATCGGCCTCGAGACTTTTTTTATTTACGTAGGTACACCACTGACTACCCCGTCCCCTCTTTATTTAAGATGAGAGATCCAAATGTTGTCTGGAAGATACAGTTCTATTATAAAATATACAATAAAGTAAATTCTATTTTATTCTAAGGTCATTCACACCCATAAAACAGATAGCCATGAAACAAATAAACTTTTACGAGCATACGTATCAGAGGTTTGTCGCGGTCCTAATGAACAGTTCTTTATCCATACCCCTGGGGCCAATAAGCTGCATCCTCTAAGGAAATTAGTGGGTTTCGCGTGCTCAAGTTTAGCCTTAAGTGGTATAACTACTGCGTGGAGGCGAATTAAAGACTTAGTTAAAGTATTAAGGATTTACTCAGCTAATCGGATTTAGTTTGAAATGTCATGATACACCTAATAGAATCTTCAAAACTTTAAAGACGTATGGATTATTTATAATAATTAATTCGCGCCAAAAACCGCCATTATGTTTTTTGTTCAATCACTATCTGAGGACACTTTTTTTTGGGTTTTCACGAAGAAATTAACGTTACATTGACTGTCAAAATCCATTAAGCTGTTTAGAAGATACGAGGTAACATATAAGAAACAAACAAACATACAAGATACACGCGAGAAACAACTGTAACTTGCCAGTCGAGTAAGAAGCAGGATAAGGTTAAATAGAATAGCTTAGCGTTACAATACACGCTTAATTCAGTGGCCATAAGCACCGCTGCTGAACATGGGGTCCTTAATTGGATTACCAGGTCAGACAGACCGGTTTTTATGTTACGAATTTCTCAGTAGTAGCCGGAATTAATTCCCTCATCAACCCCTGTTACCATAAACATTGTTCTCTTTAAAGCACCATATTGATACAAGGCTGACGTCAATGGCGTACGTTGCTTCTAACCAAAATACCAGCATCAGAGTAATAAATAACAGCAAAGGTTCAATACAACAGTCTAAAGATAACAATGCATTGCAGCCTCAATTCTTACAGCCTAAAGTCACGCTAAGAATGATTTATGCTAGACCGTATCAATTCTAACCGAGGTTCAGAGGCTCTTCTTTCTAACAGCATCTGGGGCCTTAGTCAAACAGCAGACGACATCAGACGACAATCGTTATCTTTCATCAGTCACCAATACATTTTCAACTTTATACCATAGCGGGTAATGTTGAAAATCTTTTAAAAACTGCTGATCGATAACGAACGAAACAAACGAAAACGATCTGTGAACTTCAATAGACTTTCAACTTTAAGTTATAAAGTTGAAAATGTATTGGTGACTGATGAACGATAACGATTGTCGTCTGCTGTCGTATGCTGTTTGACTAAGGCCCCTGTACCCGTTTCTTAGTTCACGCAAACTAAGAAACGGGTACAGATGCGGATGTACGAGCGTAACTAACTTCAAAATTTTTGGAGACAGATAATACGGTGTAGGCTCCGCTCGCCTGTTGGATCTTAATCTACCACGACTGAAGTCCTTTTCATAAGTAAAGTATATACTAAGTCATTACATCAAATTGCATAAAAAAACTGTAAGATTTTCCGCAGGTCATGAGTGGTGTTGCAGAGTAAAAGGCGCTATCTGTCAAATCATGACATTATTCATTTTTAGTATGAGCTCGATGTTACACCCCCTATATTAGTAAAACAATGTGCAGAAGAATTGTCAGCTCCACTCACATTCTTAATAAACCAGAGTTTTGAACTTGGAGAATTTCCCGACCTACTCAAAATTTCCCTAGTAAAACCGATTCATAAAAAAGATGATATCCACACCCCTAGTAACTACAGACCCATAGCGTTGTTACCAACCTTTTCAAAGATTTTTGAAAAGGCTATGTGTAACAGATTAAACTTTTTCCTAGAAAAATACAACATTCTTGACGACTGTCAAAACGGTTTTAGGAAAACAAGATCCACTACGTGTGCAGTTTACAAATATATACAAACAGCTCTCCAACAAATAAATGACAAAAAGTATGCATTAGGCCTGCTTCTCGACATGTCTAAAGCCTACGATAAAGTATCATATGACATACTACTAACAAAACTTTACGGTTGTGGAATTCGTGGCCCGGCTTATAATTGGTTCAAATCATATTTAAATAACAGAAAGCAGATAGTGCAGATCGAACACCATAGTATTGAAAATAGGGAGACAACAACAGTGCGATCTCAGATGAGAAATCTCACATGCTCCATCCCTCAAGGCAGTGTACTGGGCTGCATACTATTTCTAATATACATCAATGACCTCCCAAAAATACTAAATAAACAAACTACATTACCAGTACTGTTCGCCGATGATATTTCCATTCTTATAAAATATGACAAAACTTCTGACCCAAATTCCATTTTACAAAACACTCTCCAGACAGTGACACTTTGGCTACAGGATCACAACTTAGAAATCAATTGTAAAAAAACCAAAATGATACAATTTAGATCGTACAAAGCCCCCCCCCTAAGTAATAATATATTTTTTAATGATACTCCCATAGAATTAGTAAATACATCTAACTTACTCGGTATAAACATAGACACACATCTTAATTGGAAAAAGCACATAGAAATAGTCAAATCTAAATTATCTAAATTCACTTACGCCTTGTTCCAACTTAAGCACAGTACAAATACAGAAACAGCACTGTCGGCATATTACGCCTATGCAAACTCGTGGCTAAGATATGGAGTGATGCTATGGGGGAACAGCGTAAATGCAAGCGAAATATTTATAATGCAAAAGAAATGTGTTAGAATACTGGCTCACATTGATAATACCGAGAGCTGTAGATCACATTTTATTAAATTAAAACTCTTAACTTTACCTTCTTTATATATACATGACCTTTGCATATTTGTATTTAAAAATAGCAACATTTTCCCTAAAATAAAAGACACTCATAACTTAAACACACGTCATAAAAATAGATTATATCTGCCACCCTCTCGGATCAAAATGCTTCATCATAGCCCGTACTACATGGCGGTAAAATGTTTTAACAAATTACCGAAACAAATTAAAGAAGAACCCAAATACTATATATTTAACAGAAAATTAAAAGAATACCTCATACAAAAATGCTTTTACTCGGTCGCAGAATACTTAGAATAAAAGACTATAAATAACAGAATATATAAAATAATAAAATGCAGTATAATAGTAAACAGAATAGATATCTAATTAACAGAATATATAAAATAATAAAATACAGTATAATAGTAAACAGAATAGCTATCTAATAAATACAAGCGAATAAAATACAATAATTAATGGACGTCAACAAATTATCGAAATACATAGTGATATAAGTTAATAATTACATAATAGGTATAGTATAATAATTACCTACTTTAAAATTGTTAATAAAATTTGTAATACCAACTGACTGGTTCCTTGAATTGTCAATGTAATTGATATTATTTATATGTTGCCGTGCCCTATCCGGGTTTCATGTTGAAACTACTACATTTCTGTAACACCTAAACCTAACACATGAATGCAATAAAGAATTTGAGTTTGAGTTTGAGTTTACTGGCGTAGAAAACGTCCGTAACTAAGGCCGAAAACACGGGCTTAGAGATTAGACCCCTAGACCCCAAAAACGTAATTCTACGTCCATTTATGCTCGTTCGTGACGCGTATACCATACGGTGTAGCACTAAAGTATATATAGGTATATGACTCTGAAAATAATGTTTGCACGATCTGGGTTTTGTAAGTCCTTATGTTTGATCTGGCATATTAATTAAGTATCAAATAGGTTTTATTGTGTGAAAAATAACAATATTGTGATGTTGACGACAAAAAAATACGAATCGACTGACTCGTCCCGCCCGTGAGGCGGAAGATACTGTAAGACTAACTGATTAGTGACTAAATTCCAGTGTTTTTTCAATTTCCTTCAACGTTTCAGGGTCACAGATACCTTTTTAGAAAACAGGTGCATGGCTCTCTATCATATGGGGAACCCGTCAATTTGATGACAAATCTTTGAGGAGCGCATCATGTTTCACTTTAAACCGAGCGCTCTTTTCATTGGTTACCTTAAATAAATTTCTTTTTTTTATTCGTATAGATATTTGAACAGTCACTTTCGTTAACACACTTCCCTTGTATTCCACGAATCCACTCCAACAAAAACACTAGGAAAGTACAAACACATCAATCGCCTGTTGAAAATTTCGAACAAAATTACTAAATCAAAATCAAATATATTATTTCAAGTAGGTCTGCTAGAGGCACTTTTGAATCGTCAAAAGACAAAAATTAATTAGGTAACATAAAATAGTTATGGTGCTACAGTCCCAGACACAAGACATAAAAACGAGTGAAAGTACCGTAGGTGCTCATTCCGGGGTGCTAAGGCAGGAAACCTCCACGTGCGCCCGTGGACTGGAGTTCCATCTCGGATACGTCCGGGGGGAAGACCAGTTTTTCGGGCCGGTGCACCCTGGGATGCGGGCAAAAACTCTTCTTTAGGCTCTGTGTGCCTAAGGAGTCTTTGCCCGTATGCGAATAGCCTGTCGTGTGGACGCTCCAACGCGTGTCCCTCTGATCAGCAGAGGGCACAGTGGTCGAGCGGGCTTGCGGACGGTGTGTAATGGGTGGCTCGCCGTCCGACCGAGGACCAAGCCCGGGTTGGTGGCGCGTCGTGTTTCGCGCCAAATGCCTGCTGGGGTCGCGGGTTTTTTCTTAACCCAGGTTACCGCGGCCCCGGAACGTACAGGGCATCCGAAGGAACACGGGTGGATTTTAGTCAACCTATGGACACTTTTTACTTGCTACATCGTTCTCACATTATGCACCATCTCAAAATGGATGATGTAACAAAGATTCTGTTATAATTTTGGCTATTGAAAAAAAAAGAGTGTCCATGGAGTTTCTTGCGCGTTCTTTTCCATAGAGATCAACGCTTTGGAATGAGCACCTTTTTTTTTTTTTTTTTTTAGGTGGTAAAATCATCAAATGAGTCCTCCAACCCCGGGCAGGGCGGGAGGGACTGTCAGACTTGTACTAGCCCTTTATGTTCCGTGGTCATGGTGATGGAAATAAGTCCCGCGACCCCGGCAGGCTTTGGCCCTCTGTGAGGGGGCCCCGTCATGTGCTGACGCTCTTTGAGGCGCGCGTGGAACAGGACGCGCCGCCACAGCGAGTTGCCCTTTACTCGCTGTCCGCGTGCCCGCCCGCACGTAAAGGGCAATTAAAGAAACACGGTGGATTTTTGTCAATACGAGTCTAGCAGTCCCTAAAGCTGCACTTAAGGCGAGTACAAAATCATCATCGAGCTAACTCACGCGCGACGGGTTCACGTCACCAATCTATAAAATATGTAGACCTGCATGCGAGATCAATAAAAAAAAACAACTGCCTCTCTATCACAAGAAAATCTCTACCACAAGCACATTACAAAACAATAAATAATAATGTGTCTGAGATTATAATAATAGTAATGATAAATATTTACGAGTTTATTTATATAAAGCGTTAGTCGCGAAGTACTACAAAAGGACCTTTCCTTATCCGGGCCCCGGAGGACCAATAGCGCGGCCTCTGAGGAAATTAGCGATGTTCTGCTAAACGGTGACTCGGAAAGTAAACAGTGAATAGAACGTATTTCTAATATTAAGTGAAATGAAATTGAATTGCTTTGTCTTGCTATTGTAAGTATGTACAACCGTTTTGATTGTAAAAAGTTTTTAAGGGTTGTTGTAAGTTTGCCACAAAATTAATTCCCCAATCGAAAGAAGGATGTATAAATTAGTTTTAGTTTTTTTTTTATTGTAAATTGGCCCAATTTATTTTTTCCGCACGGATAACAGAACAGTTAAATAATAATAAATTACAGCACAAAAGAAACGAAAACGAGGACACAATGTAGAATCAGAACAGACAGTACTAAGAGAACAGGATCAATACTTTTTACGTGATGAATTAATTTTGTGGCGAATTTACCACAACCCGTTTATAAAAAATGTTATTTGTCGAGGATCGAACTCTTTTCTTAATATTTTCTATTATTTGTTATATTTTTTTAACTCAGTGGAATTTATTGAACGAAATCATATTGCTGACCATTACAGTAGAGAGGATCGCTCAGGCTCAAAATGTCCAGTTCCCAAAATGTCCAAAGGTTGCAAAACATCCATTTCCCAAAACGTCCACTTCCACAATAGTACAAATTCGTTATAATTTTAAACACTTTAAAAATATCACAATCAAAATTAATGATAAAGAAGTCTAAATCGTTGATTCTAATTCAGAAAGGTCTATAGTATTCGTGCAGAAACGTCCCATTCTGAATTAGACTCAACGATTTAGACTTCTTTATCATTAATTTTGATTATAATATTTTCAGTTTCATTTTCCTTTGCCAACTTGAAAGCTTGCATGACACATTGAAACCTAAGAAGTTACGGCTTTCATATTGAGAGCTCTCTGATTGTGATAAGTCACGTTCGCTACAGCGTGCCTATGGCTGTATCTTTGCTGGAGAAATGTGGATCGTAATGAGTATGTTCTGTGTTTGATACTTTTTTAGGCTTTATATTTCTTTTTTTTTAAGAATTTGTCGATAAGTTGCCAGGCGTCTGATAATGTTTTGGAAGTTCCAATTTCTAATTTTACTGGCATTTGAATGAATTCGCCCTGGTGTAAGTTAGTTTTTGTTCTAAAATTGTTCCAAAAATAATCCTACTTTGCTTTTTTAATCGTCATCTTTTTTAAATCATAATTTCCATATATAGCATTTGATTCTACTCGTATACTAAATAATGTGATATTATGCCATAAGTCCATGCCATTTTCATCGCGATAAACACACTATGGATTTCATAAGGCCGTATCAAGTAAGTAAGTAAACGTTTAATAAGTAATAGACCGAAATAGCTAATTCTCTGAATGAGCATTGAATAACAAAACCCATTAACATTTCTCGAAACTCAATACTGTAACTAAACCTTAATTACCAGGAAAACGGGAGATTAGTCCCAATATATTTACGAGTACCTACTATGCGATCATTCACTCGCGTCAATAACATCCTTTTGTCAGCCATCACTTAGCACTTACAGATAGCGCGCGAGTTGAATGCAGTGGGGGTCTGAGGTGAAGAGCCCCCCGCTACCCGCACGCCCCACCTCACGCGCCTGCAGTGTAGTACTTTGCCATCCTTGTCAACAGCACTACCGCATTCCTAAGCTCTGCATTCAACTCGCGCGCTTAGTGTACGTACATCATTTTTTTATTCAGCGTGGGCTTGTCTCACAACTTGGCAAAATCCTCCTCCAAGTTCTAAAATTGAGTTAATTTTCTTTTTTAAATAATATATTTTGTTATCGTTATTATCTAATATTTTCTTATTGTTTATTTTAAAACGTGCATTAAGTCTCAATATGGGTCGCGGTATTGTCTGTCCGTGATCTTGAATCGTTAACGGTTGTTTATGGAAAACCTTGAATTTTAATGAGTTTAAATCACTTTCGGTAGTCAATTTCGACACAATTTTCGACAGTCTCATTCGCTTCCCCCAGGGCCGGACGGATACATTTGATGATTTTATCACGCTAAAAAAAAGACGACATCTTGTTGTAGCGGTATTGGTAATACCCGTCAAATACAGACGCTTTAAAAATCCATTCACGTAACGCAAGTTCCAATGTTGCCACGTAAAACGTTTCAATTAATGACGACTAACGCAATCCGGGAGCAAACCATTATCGCGACTTTTGTCCGTTTTTCTTCCGCTCCGCTCACCCGGTTTTCATTTGCCGATTAATGATTCAAAGGTTTAATTCTCATTCAGGTATTAAGCTATTTTCGTTTCATTGTAAGGGTGGAATTAAATGGATTGAACGGTTTTTACATTTTGTTTTACACAATTGATACGTTTTTGTTGAGATTTAAGTGAATGGTAATCGATGAGAGAATTGGGTAAAGAGGCTCAGTCTGCTGAGGTCGCGGACTTCTGAATTACCGTGACCAAGGAAAGTAAAGGGCTATTGAAGGGCACCGTGGATTTTAGTCTGTATAAGTCTGACAGTTCCTCCTGTTCTTCTCTGGGGAAAAAAAAACATATCCAGGCTATGCATCAAATTACCTGCCGCCTAAAAATTAACTCTGTTCATACAATTGCCCTTTACGTTACAGGTAACCTCTTTAATTTTATAATTTAACAACCACTTGTAACAATATTGTTTGGTTTTTCTCTTGACATAATGACATAATAGTCTACGCCCGCGTCTCTTACTTTTCATTGTTACGTCGGGTGTCGATTTGGTACATTTTTTATTTATTTTTTAGTTTAATTATTATTGTTTTTCGTTATAATATTTAAGTACGTATCTGACCGTGACTTCACTTTGGGCCCTACCAGAAAACCAGCGCTGTGACCGTTAAATGTCGCAGCATATGCTGAGGTAGGAGCCTTTTGGCCTCGCGCAGGACTAAATTGTTTTTTGTTTTGTTTTTCTTTTATTAATTTTTGTTTTTCTCTGTTGTTTGTATTCACGTAATTTTCTCCTTTTAATATTCTGTCCTGTGTGTTCCAATAAATCTCTTTTCTTTCTTTCTTTCTTTAAATAGTCTCGGGACCGACCGAGCTAAAAGAACCTAAAAACCCCGAAACATAAAAAAATAAAACAACCTAAGCATAAAGAACAACTGCCAAAAATTCAACTTATCCACAGAAAAGAATTGTAATATATATTTTCGCCTACACATGACAAAAAACAAAAGAAAACAGGTTTTTGCTTCATTTCCCGAACAAAAAAAAATAGAACAATATCCTTAATTCGATCTTGAGCCGTGCTGAGTAGTCAATGGACTGTATACGAAACCCTGCAGGGCGCTCATTTGATAAGGAAAACTGTGGGAAAACGAACACAATATTACATAACACTTACACTATATATATAACCCCAGTTTCATTCGCCTGAATGCTCCAGTTTCTGAGAGCCTTCTATTCTCTGATCGGTTACGATTCACTTACATTGATGTATAAAAACATGCCAGTATACTTTGATGGGTTTGGCAGACGTGGGTTTATAACACGCCCACACTTTGCTAAGTACAGGTTTCTGACTGTGGGTGGGTGGTTCCAGAAAAATTAGATTAGACAATTTAACCGATTCCCCAAAGAATAACAAAAGAGAAAATGACCTAGAAACGGCGGAATTTTAATAACATATCAATGAACCAGTGTTCAAATACCTGCTTTCAAAATTTAAGACAGGAAACATTGATTATCCGGTAGTAGATTTCTGGTTTCATCAGCAAGTCCTGTATGATATACTAGCTAACCGGGCAAAAAAATGTCCAAATAATTAAAAATTAAATATAGATACTAGCCGATTCTCAGACCTACTGAATATTCGTATAAAATTTAATAAAAAAAAATATAGCAGATAATCTGTCTTTCTAACTATCTAACACAAAAATGATCAACAGTTTAAACGTAGAACGTTATGGAGATTAAGAATCATCAATTTTTTACGCTATTAATTAATTTTCGATATTTAATTTTTTAAATCTTTTATGGTTGCTTATATTGAATAAAGGTATAATAAAATAAAAGAAAATCTCAAATAACTACTATCAATCAACGTGCAAATTATGAACCTTATTATTAAATTAAATGGACTCTATTGAATGAGGTGGTGTGAAAGGAAACGGTATGAAAGGGACCTGTTTGTGCCAATTTAGGACACCATTGAAAATTTTGCAGCTGTTACCATTGACGGTAATTGAATAACAAAAACATAATTAGTTCCAAATATTGCTCGTACTTGCACCTTTTAAATATTGCTTCAAGTCAATAACATTTAATAATCAGTACCCCTAGCACGAGTTTTCTCTATTTTACTTTACAGAGTTTTTCCAGTATTTACAGCGTCTATTGTATGAAAATATGGTACAGCGCCTCTGGTGTGCGAAGAAGGAACCAATTTTTCCCTTGAAAATTGTCAATTTAAAGTCGTCAAAGATCCAGTTTACTTTACGTCTCAAATACTGAAAACTCGTGCTGACGGTACAGATGTAACATTTAGTTCATGTAACATCTGAGTATTCTATAAAAACAGAACAAATGACAACTGATTTTTTTTTCAGCATTTCAACTAAAAAGATAATTCAATTTTTACTCTACATAATATAAATCAAAATCATTTCACGCCCCGTCTGTACGCTTATATGTTTCAAACTAATGCGTTTTCATTAATAGAAAGACTGACTGAAGAAGAAGTTTCATTTTGTTTGTATATTGGTTTGGTTTATACAACAAAAATGTAGGTAAGTGTTTTATTAAACAACTTTACCTCATTATATTAGTATATTTGTACTTAAATACAGCGCCGGAAAATCACGTGAAATTCCCAACACATTATATACAAGCTTTGCTCTTATAGTCATAAACCAAATCACAATTTAGAGATTTAATAACGTGCGGCAGTAAGATACGCTCATATAGCCTTTAATTACTTAATATAATTATGTTTCACACTTTCATCTCAAGTTTATGTGATGTATAAATTGAAATACGAACTTTACGACTGCTAGCTTATTTACAATTTAGATTAGGTAGATATTCATATAAATACGAAACTTAGCGTTAAATAATCAAAATCACGTTGTAAAATATTAAGTGTCAGACGTTACGATTACCGTTTTCCCACCCCTAACGCTATTAGGCGCAGGGTCATCACTCGCCGATTGTAATTACCATATTTTCAAAAAAAACCTTCCCTAAAATTCAGAGCGCAAAGTAAATGAAACTCGGCATAATTTTTCGTACAAAAAAGACTACAGTTCACTACACACAGTTGTTTATCTGAGGCACTGGAGTGTTGTGAGTGCCATCATCATCAGTCAGCTCGGGTCGCGGTAATTACTTGTACAACCCTACAGGACGACGGGACGTGCTTGTGGCAACCCTGATCTACGAGGAGGGTTGGCACAGTGAGAGCACCCCAACAGAGCGTTGAAAAGTCCTGTGCAAAGTAAATTTAATAATTTTATGGAATTTAAAATTGAAATGATGGTAATATTTTTGCAGGTTTCTACACGAAGAGTCCTTGAGGTGTTTTTGTTCGTATGTAAAAATTGCAAAAAAATATGAAGCGTTCCACAACTGCGTGATTTGTTACGATTAACTTGTACCTACAGCAGGCAATTTTACACAGATTTGTGTTTCGTGTTTTATTTTATATGTTAGATAGAGCCTGTTCGGACACTTACAAATACCACCTACGGATAAAGTTTTTTTTGATTAAATAAAAAATCTGCAATTTCAGCTAGCAACATGGGTAATATTCTTCGGCGCTTTGCATAATATAATGTAAAGTAATCACATTATCCGCTTTTCTTATTATCCAGGGAAAAGCTTGTTTAAAGAATTAAGATTAGGGTTGTGTTTTCAGAATTCGGAACTCGTTTCTCTGGAAGTGTTTAAGCTACAGCGGTTCCCAAACTTGGCGCCGCGGCAACGAGAGAGTAAAGTGGAGTGAGTTTCAGTAATCCAAGATTCTTTATAAATGTACACAATTCACCAGAAAGCAGAAGAAGGTCTCATTGAACTCTTTAAAAAGTAATGACATAATTTTGTCACGTACGTTTCACATTGAATATGAGTCAAGCTCTAAAGTATGACAATAAGCCTTGTCACTGGATAACGTATTAACCAGTTACTGGATTGTGAAGATCAGATAAATAGATGATCTATATGAAATACTGATACGACTGTTCATATTCTATTTTATTCCTTTTTTATTTCCATTTACATAGTTTTTCTTCAAAAAACTCTATCTACCATCATCTAATTCTAAGGTATCAGTCTCTTTCAAAACATTCCATCAACGTTAAATTATTCTTCTCAATGCAAAATGATTTTATACTAGTGAACAATTACAGGTGCCAAGAGTACCAATAATTACTTAATAATGGAAATATTTTTCACATATATTAATTTACTTTAAGTGAACTTAAAATATTTAAAACTTTGAATAAATCTTAATGCAAAATAATTAAATAATTGAAAGCAATTGCAATTACTTGTATTATTTGCGTAATACAAATAATTGCCATTGCTTTCATGAAATTCTGATGGATATTTACTCAGTTATCCAATGAATATTAAACGTCAATTAACATACTTACGTTACATGTCGCACACTGGAGTGATTAATTTCAATGTATAAATTATATGTTAATGTCTGTTTTACTTGCGTTTTACGACTCACTGACCGACTTTGGCAATTGTATTGGTTAAAATGCATTATTTATGCAATTACGATAATTATCTTCAATGCAGTTATACGAATGACGGAGCCCCCTCACAGAGGGCCAAAGCCTGCCGGGGTCGCGGGACTTATTTAGACGCCATCATGTTATGTTCTCCACATCTCTACTATATAATATGATACGAGATAGGAAACTCAAAAGTAAAAAATAAGTCCTTTAAAAAAAAAAATCAAACCGACGAAACATCGAACTGAAAAGCAAAAAAATAAATTTTGAGGCGGCGCCAAAGAAACAGTCAACGAATATCTACCACGAGCTATTCAACCACGACATGCTATTCTGCTCTTCAAATGGTTAATTTATATGTTTGTTTGTTTGGCGCCGCCTCAAAATTTATTTTTTGCTTTTCAGTTCGATGTTTCGTCGGTTTGATTTTTTTTTTGAAAGGACTTATTTCAACTATGTTGGGGTCTGCTTCCAGTGGAACCAAATGCAGCTGAATATCAGTATTTTACAAGGAACGACTGCCTACCTGACTCCCACAACCCAGTAGCTGGATGATGCGATACCCCTTGATAAGACTAGTAATTGTCAAACTTTCGAGTTTCTGACTAAAAGTAACGACTGTTAAAGATCTACAAATGACTCCGCAACTACGGTATTCTTTACAGTTTTAGAGTTTTAGTTACATTGTCACAAAGTCGACGATGCAGCAAGCTTACCCAGAAAAAGCCTGCTAACTTGCCACTCTAACTTTGAAGAGATTCTTAATATCTTCAAAGTTGTATACGTTCAGAAATTTAAACGCAAGTAGCTAGTTCCACTCTTTTGCTGTTTTTACATATGATTAAAAATAATAATTTATGATAATAGCATAATAATTATAGGGCTTGTTGTAAGGTCGCCACAAAAATTATGCCCCACGTCAAAATAAATGTTGAACCTGTTCTCCTAGTACTTGGATTTTTTTATTTATTTGTTCTGCTATCAGTGCGGAGAAAAGAAATGGGTCAAATTTAACTAACCTTTGGCTAATTTATACATATTTTTTTTCGTGGGGAATATTTTTTGTGGCGAACTTACAGCCCATATACAGGGTTACTGGTTAAGTCGACCTAGTCCCTTTGACAGGTTAAAGTAGACCTCATTCTTGACTGATTTTACTATGGGAACCCCTATCCTAATCCTTACCGTTTTTGAGTTATAAGACTTTTGATTTTTTTCAAAAATATTCCACCTCTGCGTCATAAACTGGTTAAAGTAAGAATTATACGACGTTTAGGACGCTAAAGTGATACTTTTTCGATAGCTTACAAACGACACATTCTATTGAAACCAGTTTGTTTGATAAATTACTCAAACCTTGGGAAATAAATGACTGTAGAGTTCAAATATTGTTTTTTTTTGGAGCTACCCTTGTCTTTCAGGCCAAATTTCTCAAAATAAGTGTACGGTACTAGATGTGCAAATTGCAGCAAAAACACTGCTGTCTCATTAGTTTTTTAAAATGGTACCACAATATCCACTTTTAGTAAGAATATAGCCAAAAAATAAGGGTTGATAATGACAAGGTGGTAGGTATTTTAATAAAACTTGTTCTGTACGAACAAGTTTTCGTTTCATCAGTAATCGACGAATTTTTTTTAAAAAAGGAGCATTTTCTAAATTCGACTGTTTTATTTTAATTTGGATGATCTTTTCCACTGATTGTAGACTGTTTTTTTTTATTTGCTGTGTCTTCTTTGTTACGATTTTTTATTGATATGAATAAGTGGTCTTAGCTTTTTGACTCAATACCTCGCATGATCAATGAGATCAGGCCAATTTGTTGTGTTTTGTCACAACCTTGGGTCGGAATTAGGTAGAGTCACGTACTTATACAGCGAAAGAAGAAACAAGAATAAAATAGCGATAGGTTACAAAGAAATCCGCAACAGAGTAAGTAAGAAAAATCGAACTGCAAGTGGAGGAGGTCGATTGACAAATAGAAATGTAAATTCGAATTAGAGCCTCCTTCTTCTAATGAAATCGGTTAAAAGTGTATTGATGAGTTTGGTTAAAAAACCACCTTGTTAGTATGAACCCTTATTTTTTGGTCATATTCTTACTAAAAGTGGATATTGTGGTACCATTTTAAAAAGCTAATGAGACAGCAGTGTTTTTGCTGCAGTCTGCACATCTAGAACCGTACACTTATTTTGAGAAATTTGGCCTTAAATGTTGAGGTATATTTAGTGAGTAGAGCAAATTACAAAGGAATACATCTGAATGGAATACCATATACAAACATATGTCAACTATAATGTAGACAGCCCTCTAAACAGCCAGTATATACATGGCCAGTATGTACATAGAGGTGATATATCTTCAACACACCCCCTCAACTCATGTACGATACTATACATAAAAATAAACCTATTTATTTTCGCACACACAATCCTAATGCACTTGTTAGTAACTCGTGTCTTACGCGAGGCAAAGGTTTGGTGAGGACATCTGCCAACATTTTATCAGTTGACAAATATTCCAACGTTATAGCTTTGTTGTCACGTAGCACATCCCTTATAAAGAAATGTCTAATGTCAATGTGCTTACTTTTCGCATGATGTATACCATGATCCTCAGCAAGGCAAATAGCACTTAAATTATCAGCATGCATGCTTACCTTACAGAGTTGATTTAAACCTAGTTCTTTTAAGAGGCTGTTCAAATACACAGCTTCTTTCATAGCTTCTGCCAAACTCACAAACTCAGCCTCACAAGTAGAAGTCGCAACGATGCGTTGCTTTTGTGAAGCCCACGATATGCTTGCGCCACCTAAAACGAATAAATAACCCGTAAAGGATCGTCTATCAACGACGCAGCTACCCCAATCTGCATCTGCATACCCTTGTATGCATAACCCTGTCGGTTTAAACGCCAAACCGTGAGTTATCGTACCTTTTAAGTATCGAAGAACTCTCTTCGCAGCCCTCCAATGAGTTTCCTGCGGGTTTTCTGCAAACTGCGCAAGTTTTGCCGTAGCGTTAGCGATATCAGGTCTAGTCGATACGCTTAAATACATGAGCGCTCCAATTAGTTCCCTATATGGAAATTGTTTCCCTTCTATTGCTTCTTTTTCGCTAATAACAGCATTTCCAATTTCCATTGGAGTTCGGACAGGATTACAACTATCCATAGTAAATTTCTTCAAAATATCTTTTATATACTTCTCTTGTGACAAGAAATATTCATTGCCGCTTTTCTTTATATCTATCCCGAGACAAAAAGTTGCTTGACCAAAGTCTTTAAGTTCAAACCTCCTCGCCAATTCCTGCTTGAATTTATCTATATACAGTCTCTTTTGTGATGCGATTAAAACATCATCTACATAAATAACAACAAAAAGGTCTGATCCACCTTTATTGCGCTTGTGATACAAACAAGGTTCATTTATCGTAGGTCTCAATCCCATTTCTCTCAGCTTCTCGTCCAGTTTAATATTCCACTGTCGTCCAGCTTGTTTGAGACCATAAAGAGACTTCTTTAGACGACAGGTGTCACCACCTGCTTTCATATCTTCAAGCATTTTTGCAGCTTTTTTGCCTACTGTAGAATTAACGCCATCTACATTTTTCAATTTCTCTAAACCTTCTTTCAGTAGTTCTGGGATCTTCATATAAATATCTTCGTTCAGATCACCGTTTAAATAAGCGGTATTTATATCTATTTGATCAATGTCCATGCCCATTTCGACAGCTAAGGCGACCAACAAACGTACAGTTGCTATCCTCGCAACTGGGGCGAATGTCTTATTGTAATCTAGGCCATGTTGCTGACTGTATCCTTTTGCTACCAGTCTGGCCTTCTTCTTCTCAGTCTTGTCAACATTTAGCTTTGTCGTCAGTACGTATCGACACCCTACGATATTACGATCTGAAGGTTTCTTCACAATTTCCCACGTGTCATTACTTACTAGACTTCTTATTTCTGAAAGAATCGCTTCCTCCCATTTGACCTTTTCGTCAGATGCCAAAGCTTCCTTTAACGTGGTTTCAATAGCTCCAGCAAAATTTTCACTGTCAACGTATTCTTCAGTCGATGACTCATTGTCGCTACTTACTTCAACCATGTTGTAGATTTTACGAGGTCGGCCAACATGTCCTCTCTGAATCCTTGGCCTTCCAGGACCTCTTTTTAAAGTAACGTTTCCGTCATCGTTTCGAATAGGTTCTGAATTCTCTGTACTTTCATCGAACACTGACACAATCGGTTGAATATCTCCATTTGGCATTTCTACTCTTGAAGGTTCATCACTAAATATTTCAACAGTTTTTCTCACAATACTCTTTTCACATTGTGGTTCAATTAGTGATTCATTTGAGACCTTACGCTCAATTTCAGTTGGTTTACCTTCCTGAAATTTTACATCTCTCGAGACTACGATTTTTCTACTCTCCGGTATCCATATTTTATAGCCTTTAGCATCACCTGGATAACCGACGAATATGCCGAGTGAACTTCGTGCTGCAAACTTATCCTTACCTGGTTCCTTTTCTAAGACGTGTACTTTCGTGCCAAACGTTTTTAAGTATTTGACATTCACAGGTCTCTCAAACCATTTTTCGTATGGAATTTCACCATTTAGACTACTAGTTGGGCATCTGTTACGCAAATAGCATGCAGTAGCTACAGCTTCTGCCCAAAAACTTGCTGAAATACCTGACGATAAGATCATGCATCTCGCCATCTCAATCAATGTACGGTTCATTCGTTCAGCGATACCGTTACTTTGAGGTGAGTACGGCGTCGTAAAACGTCTCTTAATACCTTCATTTTGTAAGAACTCATCGAAAAACTTATTTTTATATTCAGTACCGTTATCCGTATGTAAACATTTAATTTTTCTTGCTGTCAAATTTTCGACATGACATTTAAAAATTTTAAACTTTGACAAAACGTCACTTTTATTTTTCAGCATACAAACTTCACACCAACGAGTACAGTCGTCAATAAAAGTGACAAAGTATTTATTTCCGCCATTCGATTGAACTCTTATTGGACCTACCACATCAGAGTATATTATCTGCAACTTCTCGTTACAGCGAGAACTGGACTTCACAAAAGGCAACGAAACCATTTTTCCTTTAGCACACACATCACAATCATGCAAGTTACTATCGATCTTCAAATGATCAATACCTGATTTCTTTAGTACTTTCATAAGATCCCTAGCATTCAGATGTCCCATACGCTCATGCCATCTATACAGATCAACATTTTCACTACATACCACAGACGCTGAAGCGTCTACCTCCCTCAAGTAATATAAATCACCTCGCCGATCAGCGGTCAGTTTTACCTCACCCTCTTTAACTGCATAGGCTACGTCACGCTTGAAGGTGACTTCACAACCTCGTTCAGTTAGCTGTGCGATGGAAATTAAATTACTACGTAAATCGGGAACCAATAGGGTATTATCAAATTGAATTTTACGCGTTTGATCATCATTGCATGCTAATAACTCAACAGTACCTTTACCTTGCACGGTTGTCAAAGAATCTGTGGCTAATTTTAATTTTTGACTGGTAGGGAGTATCTCAGCAAACCTTTTCGCGTCATTGCACATGTGAGAAGTGCAACCACTATCAAAAATCCATTCCTGACGGCGCTTCGCATAATCAGCGATGCAGCAGTTATCTGAAAAATGATTTATGGTTAAACTTTCACAATTTTCATGACTAGTGACTGACTCCACACATCGGGTTTCTTGAGTCTTCTCCCTTTTCTTTGTGCAGTCCGATGCCTTGTGACCAAAATTATGACACTTAAAACATTTGAACTTAAATGTTTTTCCAGTTTTCTTCTGATGTTTGTCCAAAAACATGGCGCCTTCTATTTTGTCAACTTGAGCGTTTACAAAATTCGCTTTCTTTGCAGGCCCTCTTGATGCAAATAAGCTCTCTAATTTCAACCATACCTCTCGTGCAGTCTCCACTCTTTTAACATGGCGAACTACACTCGGATCTAATGCCAATATCAACTCAGACTTCGCTTTTCTATCAGCCTTCTCCCACGTTGATATAGCAGCATCGGTAGTAGGTTTTGGCTTTTCTCCACTCACATACTCCCAGAAGTCATTCTCTTTTAATAATGCTTCCAATTGGACCTTCCAGCTGTCGTAGTTGTCCTTCGTCAATAATTCTATACGTGCACTCGAAGTCATTTTTCTTCCTACGTGTACTTTACAAATTAATTGACCTTTGTTGAATTTCAATTTCGAATTTCTTTCACAACATACAACATACACTTTTATGTCGTGGGTAATGTCCTGGTCAACGTCCTGGGCAACGCCCTGGGCCCATAACCTTTGTTGAGGTATATTTAGTGAGTAGAGCAAATTACAAAGGAATACATCTGAATGGAATACCATATACAAACATATGTCAACTATAATGTAGACAGCCCTCTAAACAGCCAGTATATACATGGCCAGTATGTACATAGAGGTGATATATCTTCAACATTAAAGACAAGGGTAGCTCCAAAAAAAAAAAAAACAATATTTGAACTTTACCGCCATTTATTTCCCAAGTTTTGAGTAATTTATCAAACAAACTGGTGTTTGATAAATTACGAATTAAGAATGAGGTCTACTTTTACCTTTCAAAGGGATTAGGTCGATTAAACCAGTAACCCTGTTTCAACCATTTATCTTTCAAGTAACAAAAATTCTTCGATACTTACTCAATATTAAACTATTAAAAGCAGCCTTAAGCCCGCTAAAAGTCAACACACAAATTCTATTTACATATCTAATTGAACTCGTATCCACTGATTCGCTCCATTTATCATACTCTAGGAAATCAGCTTGACACGTTGTCGAAGCACATGAAAATTACGAAAAAAAAATGTCCATTACAATAATTATTTTATCTATCAATATTAATTTTCCATTACCTACTGTTGCCCTATTTCCAATTAACGAAAAGGAAAGTAAAAAAACACGCAAGTACGCTCGCGAGCGAAAGTAAAGAATCACAATTTAGGGAGGGTTGTTAAATATTTTCGTTCAATTTAGACGTACTTTTGTTTGCCATTAAGAATTCTTGTTTACATTAATATTGGTTTTGAAAATAAGAAAATGTTTGTTAGCGATTTTGTCCCGATACGGTTTTAAAGTATACTAACAGAAAATTTAAAAGGATAACTTTGAAAAAATCGTATGTTGTATCGTTGAAGTTGTGGTTCGATTTAATAGATTGTTCTAGAAGAATTTTACTATTAAACCAGTAAGCTCATATGAAATTATTAATAAATGAATATCAGCATACCTATAATAATTTCATGTAAGTCAGGACTGCCAGTCAACCTTTGCGTCAAAAGTAGAAGCTGTTGGAATAGGTACAAAAATAATTGTGGTCAAAGCTTTACAAATAAGATACTTATTATATGTGTACTACATTTACACATTCGTGATCGCTATTCGCCTCGCTATTCGACGAAACATTCGTCGAATGATTCGTGCACGAATGCCGTCGCGAAGTGCTGTTCACACATTCGCGGGATGACTCATTCTGGTATTCGCACACGAACATGGAGGACGTGAAAATAATTGCAGCATGTACGCTACATCTAATGAGTTCATACAAATATTTGAATTTCAAATACTTTAATTCTTTTTTTAGAAAAAGCCTGAATGGCCCTAGATATTTCCCTGTATTGTGGGTGCGTTTACAAACATATGAACTCACAAACACAGAAGCCTAGACCCGGAACAATTCTTGTATAAATAATAAAAAGGATTGCTCCGTGCGCTCTCACTCCATTTTTAACCGCCTTAAAAAAAGTAGGTTCTCGGTTTGACTTGTACAAAAAAAAACATTTAGATGCGATTTTCAGAAAAGTATTCGTTACATTATAGAGAAAGTTTTAGTATATAACAATAATGGATATCTCGTGACGTTACTCGCATGGATCCTTTTTCTCTATTTTCTTTAACGTGGTGAAATCATCATTTATTCCTCCCACCCAGGGCAGGCAGGAGACTATCGGACTTGTACTGAATAAAATCCACGATGTCCTACAATAGCCCTTTACAATCCGTGACGGATTGTAAATTTTCAGAGACTGCGATTATACGAAGATATTTGTTGAATGTCCATAGTAAAAAGGATAAAATAAAAAACATTTTTGAAAATAAAAGGAACCGACTTCAAAAACAAACACAAAAAGTAAAAATAACTTCTCTTTCTGAAGTCGGTGTCAGTAGACAATGAAATAAAAAACAAAGACACCGACTTCAGAAAAAAAAGTTATTATACGCTATAAAAAAAAAACATTTATGCACACACAATATCAATTAAATGGACATGCTTAAACTTAATAGTAGTATTTTAATTGTTTTTGAAATCGGTTCCTTTTTTTATTCAAAAAGTATTTGCGACGTCCTCTTGAGTCGGATGCTAGCGTTCAACTGAATGCACGCGAATGTGTGAACGGTAAGTTCGCATCGCTATTCGTGCCCTTTGATTCGTGTCCAAAAAACCGCTCCCGACGCGAACTCATGAATAGCGAGGCGAATGACGAGGCGAATAACGAACTTACCGTTCACACATTCGTGATCGCTATTCGCCTCGTCATTCGCCTCGCTATTCGTGCGAATGTGTAAATGCACCATAAATGCTAATCAACTTTATTTTAGCCACGAGATAAAGTTACTTAACTCTTTACTTCTTAATAATCAACCATGGTACGTTTAGTTTATTTTTGATTTTATCAATGCGACAAAGCTTTATATTGCTGCACACAAAAACATTGTGCTACTACTGATTACCCTTAATACGTATCCCATTAGTATTATTGTATTAACTGGATTAATTTGCATGTTGATTAGGTTACTGTTAATTGATAATTATGAATAACTTATTATGTACAATTATGAAGTAGTCCAGTAGTTTCTATTGAGACCCTGCAAGTATACCTACAGTTCAATTGATTTTGATCTTTGTTCTCACAACTGGTTAAAATTAGACATTATGAGCAGTTGTGGCCCAGTGATATCGGTCCCGGCTTACGAGATGTAGGTCGTGGGTTCAAACCCCCAGGCGCATTACTTTGTGTAACTTATTTTATGATCATTTACATCACGATCTTATAAAAACATCGTGAGGAAACATTTCCTAGAACGAAAAATTCGAATATATGTGACATATCTACCAATCCGCACTGGGTCCGCGTGGTGGATTATGGTCCACTCCCTCTCTCAGAGAGGAGACCTATGTCCCAGCTGTGGGAACATTATAGGCTGATGATGATGATGATGACGATTATGAACTAGTTTTGAAGAATATGAAACAACCCGAACACATACAGAAAAAGCAAACAGAATAAAGTTACATCAAGATTCTTAATACTATAATAGCGTGACTATTTTGTATATTCATGCCAATTGCCAAATAATAGCTTTCAAAATCCCTGATGAAGTCTAGCTACGCCTGTGGAAACACGGAATGGACGGATAAGGCGGAAACCTTAGAAAGGTCAACCATTTTTTTTGTCACTTCTATCTAAAAGTTGTGCACGTGACTGTACCTATACAGCGAGTTTGCTTTTCCACTAAATAACCTCGCCCACCACGCTTTAAAAGGATGATCTGGTTATCGCACTTTCGGCGCTAGGTATAGCTAAACTTGTACTAACTAAAATCGTGGATTTTAGTTAGTCTTAGTTTTAGCGTCCTTCAATATAGGCCTTTACGTTCTGGAGCCACGGCTACTGGTTGGTCCCGCGACCCCGGCAGGGTTTGGGGAGCCCTGTCATTCACCTGACAGCAATTTGAGGCGCGCGGGGACACGACGACGATCCGCGCATGATCCATGGTCGCACAGCGAGACGCCCATTACTCGCCGTCCGGATGCCCGTGAAAACGATTATGTTATCATTATTACTGCTTATTGCAAAGCATGTGCACTATTTAAGGAAAAGATATGAATTAGCAGGTGGTGTCAGCCGATGGCATGCATTAATCAAATAATCGACTCATTTAACATGTGATGTGATAGCAGATAAATCGATAACATTGCGATTAAAATTCATGATGGACAAACAGAAAGGTCAAATATTTTTAGGGTTTCTTACGTCTTGATGAAAAACGGCGGTTTCGTTGGGCTAGAGAAAATTCAAAACACAAGCGTCTCTTAAGATTTTTTTGACATACTTACCAAAATGCACAAGGAATTTCCCATTGTGTTTCTCTGTATTAAAATTAATTGATAAATAAAAAAGTCAACTAACTTATACAATATAATTTATTTCATATTCAATAAAATATGTAGAAGTTATTTGTTATTTTCCATCAAAACAAAATTCTAAAGGGAAGTAAAATTATAATTCAAAATAAATCTTTATTATGTCATTAGAGAAGTATCCATCACAACAATCGTGATAGATTGCATGATAATAATCGGATTTAAATTTTGATAGGAATTAAATACCTATTTGCTCCGATATAATAAATAACAACTAGATAAAGTTACCCACCGTATGCGAGATCATGAATCGAAAGTTGGTGTCTGCAGAATTGGACCCAAAAAACATCCTTGAGGTACGCCAAATAGATAATAGAGACTAGTAGTTGTATTTATGACAGACAGTTCGAACTTAGGTATTTGTTAATCAGATGATCATTAAATTGTTTTATAAAATAACGGAAAAGTTAATATCGAACTGATGGTTATGCATGAAATATAAATACTTGGTGACGTTTACAGTCAAACGCCTGTCTAAAAAAATTTGGTATGAGTACTTTTTTTTTGCAATTCTATGTTACAAAGGTGCAAAAACTGGAAAACCTGTAGATAAGACTTTAGAAGTATTTTTAATACTTACCTTTTCATGCTGGCGTACGCTATGAATATAATCATAATATAACCTATTTAATTGATGTTATCAATGCTTTTAAGATCAATAATATTTGACATATTTGTTACATTATGTTGAATGTGAAATTGAAAAAAATTATACACACACTTGAACATAAACTGAAAAATTATGTACTTTTAACTAAGTAATTCCTTTATTTTAATCGAGATCAGACCAAGACGAGACCAGAATGAAAGCAGACTTTCCGCTAATTGAATGTTTTTGGAACACGTAGGAATAATGTGTCGTGTTTGTCATTTAATTTGCCTCAAACGTCTTAACAAAACTTCCTAAAAACTATTCCAATTAAAGATTTCTTCATTACACTGGAGTACAATTTATTAAACTATAATTCTAAAGAAATTCTGGAATCCTTAGGTGGAGCGGGAGAGGCAACAAACTGTGTAGATTTTCCACAAAATAAATCTACATCATCTATGTTACATTTATAATGTTCAAACAGTAGACTAAATGGAACAAAGTAAATTATCCTAAGAACAAACAAGCCAATAGATATATAACAGCTAATAATGAGCTGATTGACATAATGATCAGATTATCAGTAGATACTTGTATGACGTTTTTCCCCATTAATTAACTAAAAAAAAAAATAATGTGCGTAAGCACCAATCTCAATTCCGCAGTTTTATCAATAATCATGATAGATACAAGATATATTCTGTAACACAATTATTGAACAAGCTAATCAATCAAAGTTTTGTTGATAAGATAAAGATAAATAAAATTAATATTAAAATCTGAAATCTTCTCATTTTAATATTAATCGTCTGCCACGCGCAGGAGATGCCGTAGTGGCAATATCGTATTGAAGTTAATGATCTGAAAGTACTAAAAATCCAAAATCTAAAATGACACCTAAAGTGTTGTTGTTTTTATTTATAGGAACATTTAGTTTTGTGTATAGTTCCAATGAATTGGGAAGAAGACATGAAGCAGTGGATACAAGTTTATTGGACAATGCGTTGAATGCACAAGAATGCCAGCGGCAAATAAGATTTATCAGAAGAAATGCTATGCTGTTACTTCAATGTAAGTAAAGAGTTATTATTATTTTTATTTTGTGGTGCAATTATTATAATTTACAATATAGACAAGTTGTTTATAACACGAAGCACGTGCTTCTAAATACAGAAAAAAAAAATTTCGGCACGGCATCCAAATAGTGTTTGTTCGTTTACGTTGAATACCCACATATTTTTCTAATCGGAAGAGCAGAAAATTATTAGGGCTCTACAATTTAGTATTAAAACGGGATATTTACCATGTTTACTATTTGATTTGTGTTTACAGCAGTTAGATGCCAGTCTTATAAGGGATCTGTGACAAAAATGGCAAAATGTGTGGGCAGGGGAGGAACTTCATAGATACTTCTCCGACATTGCTTTTTAGTATGCTGACAATAATGACGGATTTCGTTAGTATGATCATCATCAGCCGGAAGATAACCGTTGCGAAACAAGGGCTTCCCCCGAACGGCAATCCACCACTTGCATCACTCGGTTGCCCGTGACTCTCACACTGTTGTCGATCCATATAACGAGAGGACGTTGCGCTTCCGGTTCGAGGTCACCACTCGAAAACTTTTCTATACCACCCGTTGACAGAATCTTTGTTATTGAAATGAATGACTTGAAAATTTTAAAATCCACATCGATGACTCTGGTTCTTTTACGATTTATTATTGACTGATGAAATGTTTTATTAAAATAACAAATTATTTTACAGTTACGGATTCCGGTTTAAGAACACCAAGAGGTATACTGCAAGGCAACTCAGTAGACATGGGTAACTACCACCAATGTCTAGACATCAATCACCAATTAGAGGATATGCACATCGAAGGCAAATACTGCTCAATCCTTGTGCCTGTCAATCAAACCTTTCATCTACCTCGCCCTCGAGACATGCAATCTATGCAGTTCGACCCAAGTTCTTTGCGCTTAGACAACGAAACTATCACTAAGATGTTGGTATATCAACAAGAACGTAGAGAGTTGCAGGTGTTGAGTGGAAACTTTGATGACTTTGAATACGATACTAGGTATGCATTTTTAAGTAGACTGTGTTTTTTTTTTACAATTATTACAGATTTTAAATTCTTAAAGCTTTAAAACTTATTGCTACTATTCCCATGACAATCATAAGGGAACAGTGTATAACACGGGAACGCGGGGTATAATGGGAAAACACACATTTAAGGCAAACTTAGCACAATACTAACGTAGCGCAAGCGCCAACAGGACGTCATTTGTTAATGGCCGCTTGTTGTGTGTTTGTCTTAAGTGTCTATGTCCCTATTATACCTCACATCCTCGTCTTATAAACTGTTCCCCTAATTAGTCATATTAATAGATTTTAGTGAATCGTCTCAAGACAAACCTTCTTTCAGGACTGTTCCAAATAACCCTTTATCTAGTATGACGTTCAGACTGGGAGTTTGCGTACCAAAGCCCTGCACGACACACCAAGCAATCACTTCATTCTTCTTCAACGTCACTGCAGTAGGCTTCCAATTCAGAGAAGATTATTGTCGTATTAATGGTGACAAGCCGTGGGCCCCCGCTGATATTGCCGCAGTGTAAGTTGCCTATAATAATCGTTTTATCATATAAAATATTTCTGCCTTATCTTACATTAATCGCATTACAATTGGCGTTTTTGCTAGACGATACAATCTTATCAATCAACGGATATGCAGAGAGAAGATTTTGATTAAAATATGACGTAGGAGAATTCATGTTTTTTATTAGAGCTGTCTTGGAATTGGACTTTTTTCTCTAATCAGCTTGATTTTATTTTAGTGAAGGTTATTGAAACGTGTCATTTTTTTTTCAGTGTAGTATTTTCGGTGCTCGGATTTTTGACTGTTATTAATACAAGTTACGATCTTTGTTATCGATTCCTATTTAAGAAAGGTCAGTGAAAAACATCTCATCTATATCTTGCATTACAGCATTTCATGTTCCGCATATACTGGATGATTGTACACTCAACAATTATGTTCTTAATTTCATTGCTTTGGTTAAAGCCTTTATTCTATGAACATTTAAAACTGGATCCTTATTTACAGATGTCAAACAAATGAGTACATTGTGTCGATCGTTCTCTATTTACACTAATGGACAACGGCTAACAACGTTTGGCAATAGTGGAGGAACCTTACAATGCCTTGATGGAATCAGAACACTCGCTATGATATGGGTCGTTGTTGGACACTCGTTCAGTACAGAAATATTTTTAGCAAACCCTTCTGAAACATTCGAAGTAAGTGACATTGAGTCTAATTTTAGATGAAAATTAGAATTTGGTTTGGCTTGAATGTTGTTTCCAGTTTACCATTAATGAAGATTAATGAAATGGTTGATACATAATTCTTTAAATTATTATGAAGGAAAAATTCAGTCTGCTTATCTTCACTTTGCACAAATAACATTATGCCTTACTAATCCTAAGTCATACGATTACACTAAGCGTATTGATTTATCGACAACAGTGCTATTTTTAAATGATGATAATCCTGAAAATGAAATAAAATTCTTATTGAAAACATAAAAATGGTTGTGTGTCTTTCAGTGGTTCTTTTCTGCCAAAGGTTTGTGGATAACTGCTGCCACAATGACGGTAGATACATTCTTCACCGTAGCCGGCGTACTTCTAGTGTATACGACTGCAGGAAAGATGAATCAAAGTAAGTTGTAATGACGTGCCCTAACCGCGAGCATTCACCTGTAATGTAACGTTACAGTTTCGAGCATTTCATCAGTGAGGGAAAACAATCGAGCATCACAATGCGCTTGTGTCAAATCTATACTAAATGTACGCGAATGCTCGTCAGTCAGGAAGGTGATAATGTAATGCTCAAAGTCGAATCTTTTATGTTACATTACACGCGAATGCTCCCCGTGACGGAGCGCCTTTATTATATGTTAAAATTAATTTTCACTCTATAATATCAAGAAAGTACTTGATATGTGAAAAAGTTAGGCGAAGGTCAGAATTTCTCTATCTTTTTTTTTAGATCACATCGGAAAACCGATTTATGATTTTACATTTTTATAACTTATTTATCCCCCGAAGCAAAAAGTGGGTTGTTATAAGTTGGACGTGTCTGTCTCTCTGTGGAATGATAGCTCCCGAACGGATGAAACGATTTCAATGAGCGAGAAACCATACCCGTGACGAGGATGATTGCCTCTCCCACGCGTTCTGTCTCATCCTTACAAGCTATTTACAAATTTTCATGATCTTTTTAATCTACAAAAAATATCGGTTTATCGATATAATTATTATCATTTATGAAATGATTAATGAATTTCATTTCCTAGGGTAATAATGCATGTGCGTGGTTACGTAATTTACCATTCGAGATATTGATAAATTCGAAAAATCTCGAAAATCATTCATAAACTTGGATTCTTATTATCACAATGATATCGATTGTTATAGGATAATCGCAAGTTGTTAAGCATCACGAGTCTATACTCGTGATGATAATTAATTTAATATCTTTCCCATGCAATTATTGTTCACTTGTGTAATGAAAAACGCCACGACCTCATCCCACCAGCTCCCTTCTATCATCGCACATCCAGACGCACGGCAAATTATCAACCTTACCTTATTGTGTTCCCGCCAATTAGCACTAAGCTTTTCCAAACGTCTTTTATAATATGAACAGTGAAGGAGTAGAACTGCGTCTACCTGCGTCTGTGTTTCCGAACGCATACAACCCTTATAATCTCTTGAAAGTTAGAGTGAAGACCTTATCTTTGTCACCTCGGACCTAGGCTAAAGATAAGAGCAAACCCATGGTACAATAAAAAAAGACAGCAAAATAATTTGCCACTTACTTTTTGCTTTATCTTTAAGCAATTTTAATATTGTGTCAAAATGCTTCAGATTTCCATATATGGGAAATCAAATACTTCCCAAAATCAATATAAAGGGGTTTCCCCTGTACATTGATTAGTTTAAAAAATCAAAATAGTCAGTACGAGTCTTTACATAATGCAAGGACGATAAGCTAATTGCAAAAAATCACATGAAAATTTGAATTTCGCGACTCCTACTGAGGAATCACCTTAAGCCCCAGAATTCCTTCAATCATCAAAATATCAAAACATGTTATCAAGCTCATCAATCAAAATGGTACTGTTTTTGTGTTATTATGATAATGCACGTGCGCTGTTTCTTAAACTTAAGAAAATCCCAGATTTGTTATCAAATTCACACCACCAGAAATTCGAAATTATAAATTGTTGATAAAAATAAGTTTTGATAATTCCGGAATTCATTCAGTGGTGACGTCAATTATTTCTTGTAATATTTTTGTGTCAGTATTTTAGATAAACTAATTCTTTTCGGAAAAAAAGTAATTTATTAATCTCATGATTATCATTACCGGTTTTAATTAGGGGTTACACGGTTGAGGATATCAGATATAGCCGTCTTCGACGTGGAAAGACTGCTTACATATAAACAATTTCTACTATGTTCCGTAGCGCCCATTGAATCAACAAACAAATAATCCAAAATTCAATGAACTTACATGTAATTCCAAACTAATGAGCATTTTCAGTTGGTCGGGTTATATTTTAGCGATATAAAGGGCTTTCGTTTAATACTTTTGTGATACCAGAACTCGTTTGACACGTAAATATTTAGGCCGCCATTTTGCAGTATAATACCGATGAAGCTTTCTGCCAATTCGAGTTTCGAACCAATTAATTTTTCTATCAAGTCATTCTAAAGTTGTGAAACCCTAAACGTGTGTAAACGAAATGTATAACTTTTGATATTACCATAAAACACGGGAACCTGACCGGAATTTAGTCGAGTAAAAGCTACATGATGACATTTTTTTTTCGACAGTAACGTTTCTCAAGAACCTTCACTGGTTCTACCTGAGTCGTTTCCTCCGAGTGACACCATTGATGGCTGTGACGGTCCTCCTCCAAGCTTCCTACTTCAACCAATTCACTGATGGACCTCACTGGCTCACGGTAATAAATCATACCGAAAGATGTCGACAATACTGGTGGTCTACATTGCTGCACATTCAGAACTTAATTCATGTGGAGCACATGGTAAGATATTATTGTATGTAATAGTCGTCCGTTTAAAAAAATTTAATGAGCTTGTTTATCATGGGCTTGAAATTATCAATTGGTTACAAAAAATATTAGTAAACGATACAAGAGAAATTACTATGATAGGATATCATTGCGTGATATACATTATATTATATACTGAGATAATTATCTTTCATCATTTTATATCGTGATTACGCAAAATGGGTCCAAGAATATTACCTTGGGGTACCCCGTAAACCGTATATAGGAAAAATTCATGAACTTTCTTCAAATTTCAGTGTGTCGCCCACTCCTGGTACGTCGCCATAGACTTCCAGTTGTACGTAGTATCACCGTTAGTTCTCGTCTGGGTATTGACTGGCAAGAAACTCTTCGCTTGGATAGGACTGGTCGGTGGCCTCGCAGCTGTATTGATAGCTTCCAGTATTTATAGTTTCAACTTGAACTTGCAAGCTGGAACACTTGTGCCAAGGTAAGTAGGAACTGGTCGCGGGACTTATATCATTAACGTAACCCTGGAACGTCAAGGGCTAATGAAGGACACCGTGGATTTTAGTCAGTACAAATCTGACAGTAGCTCCCGCCCCGCCCTGGGTGGGTGGACTCATTTGATAATTTTACCACGCCAAAAAAAGGTATGTACCTACCTAGTACTTCATAAAATTTGTGGTAAACTTGAGCATTCACTTGCAATGAGCATTTTCAAGAATGTTGTATTACAGCAAAACAAACGAGAGCGTTTTAGCGTGCTTTCTAACTAACGCTCGCCACTCGCTCGCTCGCTTTATCGATTGTTAGCCTGTAATCTTCATGAACAAAAAAGGTTTGACAATCATCGACTAGAATTTTCGCTAGAAAGATCGTGAAAATGTTCATAGCCATTTTTAGCTCTATGCTTGGCTCTGTTCTTTGCTTAGTTCGGCAAAATAAAAACTGCGAATGTTTGATATCGACGTCAACTAAATGCTCAAGGCTATCAGCACCTTTAGACAATGAAACATAACTGCTTCAAAATGTGAAATCTGTGAGACAATATTGTAGATCGAAATCATAAATCTACAATAGCTTAGAATCTTCAAACTGAAGGAAATTAAAACAGTTCTGTTTTCATTAATACATTGTATTTGGCTTTTCCAGTCGTTTTTTGACTACAATGGACTACATGCAGAAATATTATTTCAATACTTTGGCGCGCGCTTCTCCTTTCTTCGTCGGGTTGCTATTTGGATACATTCTTCACGTTTACCGTAAAAGTAAACTACAAATACCGTGGGTAAGTTGATTTTATTTTTGTGTTAAAACAAACATGGGACACCAAAATATGGTCTACCACGATGAAAGAGATAGAGTTATATAAGTCATCTAGCGCCACCTTGATCCCACACTGGAATTAGCAGGTCAAAAACGGCCAGCAATAATAGTAATAATATCTAAAACGGAAAAAAATAAACAATATTTCAAATATTATTTAGTTTTTAAACGGGATATTTACCATGTTTATTATTTGTTTATTTGTTTGAAAAAAAATTAATATTTCAAATGACTAACTTTGTGAATGAATAGCCAATGTCGTTGCTAGAAATGTACGAATTAAATCATTTGGAATATTTATCTAGCCACTCAAAGCACATGTTGCATAGAGTGGCTGTTTTGGTCCCGCAGTTCGATATATTATAAAACAATACATGATTGTAATTGACGACTAAAATACTATTCAGGATACATGACTAATCCAAATCAGAACATCAATATTTTACTACTTTTGGTACAGCTATCAACCGCTACTGGGCTCTTTGGCTCTCAAGTCACTTAAACTATTACACACATTGATTATTAGGTGTATAACTTTACATCATTCTTTTCAGATATTAGCCATCTTTTTCTGGGCCTGTTCCGCTGGTATTGTGGGAGGTATCTTCTACTTCAAGTACAGAATCATACAATTTGAATGGGACAATCAGCTTTGGGACAATCTTATGAATTCTTTCATGAGGCCTGCTTATGCATTTGCCATATGCTGGTTAATAGTTGCTTGTCAACATGGTTATTCTGGTGAGATACCGTTTTTTTTTCTTACTTTCTTAAATTACTTACGTTTTCCTTTCTAATGTCTTTAATATCTTTTTTTATATTAACAGGTCCAATTAATTGGTTCTTATCTCTTGATGTGTGGCGGTTGCCAGCTCGCCTGTCTTATGGAATGTACTTACTTCATTATCCTATGATGTTTTCTATCAACTCTACAATTTTATCTCCTGTCTACTTTTCAGTTGGTCGTTATGTAAGTATCTCAAAGTCTGCATTCTTTATTTATATTATGTTAGATATTTTGTTTTAATAAAAGCAAATTGTTTTCTTTTCAACAGACATTCAAGTTCCTGTCTTATTTGGTATTGGCTCTGATATATTCTTTTGTATTCACCCTTGTTGTGGACTCTCCAATATCAGTTTTATTCAAGCAGCTGATGGACTCAGGTAATTCTTTAAATATTATGTTACGTACAATTTATTTACAATCACAAGCAATTAAATGTTAACACTTAACAAAATGCAACAGCGATTTATTCGTGAAATCAGACCTATGTTGTTATGCATGTTTTCCAATATAAGAGGTACTTAAAAACACAAAAATGTACCTAGTCATACATTTCTCGTGACTGTTCTCTTCAAGTTCAAGTTCATTGATTAAATTTTGAAATTTTAGATCTGGTCATATTTGTTTTGAACGAAAAAGAAAAAATAACTTCAATAATGTTCATTGTCGTATAACACCTCGAAAACTGAAGTCTAATTATATTAGAGAGTCCAAATCTTTCATGTGTAGTGTCAATATATAAGATTGATATAAAGATTCTCTTAGTCACCAAAGATCTGCAAAGTCAACTTTTTTTTTCTGTTACAGCTAAAAGAACAAAACCAGCATTAAAAGGTGGCAAAGTAACGAAAGATGATGTTGACAAGGATGAAAAAAATATTGATGATCTCAAAAGTTCTAAACCAATGCATGCAACAGATGAAAATAAAATAAAATCTGATGATGAAGCAGAACCAAGAGATACAAAAGACGATGCTAGTTATGATAAAAACTTAGAAAAATCAGATTTGAATGAAATTGTTGCAGACAAGGAATACGTTGTTTACGGAAAAGATTCTGATGACGATGATAAAATAGTGGTCATTAGTGAAAGTGGTGTGAATGTTAGTTCTAAAAGTGTACCTGAAGTTAAATAGGTTAATAATGAAGTTGATGAGGTGGCCTGTAAAAGAAATCTCCGAGACGTTGTTAGTAATTTTAATTCAATTTTAGAGTGAGAAGTGTATTTGGCAAATTAAATTATTATTGCGTTTTTTGCTCCATTTGACGTCGTTACGCTTCTAAATTGCTAAAGACTGACATCACGGAATTTTATATAGATAATTCTTAATCGACAATTAATTATTTATCAAACTATAGTTGTAAAGGTGTGGCCAGATTGCGTTCAATTGTCGCTATTCGGTCGAACGATATCCATTGTTAAGAAAAAATACCCAACGATCAGAAACCTTGAACGAAGATAATATAATATGCGACATTGTTTAAGAGGGATTGTTTGATCAGTAGTTCAGCTCACCTTTAGATACGTTTGATTTACGATAACCGGCTTGTCGTATTCATAGTGGGAGGACTTATTTGATGATTTTACGAACTAAAAAAAAATGGGGGCTACTACTACTTACTACTTTCTATGTCCGTGCACGAAGACACAGGTGCGGTTAACTAATGTCAAAATTTAATTTGCAGACGTATAGTACCGCCATGGCTGGCAACTCCTTTCATCAAATTGCATTAAAAATGTAGTACAAATAATTTTCCGCAGTTCATGAGTGGTGTTGCAGATATCAAATTGTAATAATATTATGATGTAGTAGTAAAAATAGCAAATGATGATGTTCGTTGTCACGGGGCATGGAAAATGTCCGTAGGTCAGGCCGAAACTAAAACTAACTAAAACCATAGTTTCGGCCTGAGTTAGTGAACTTAAAGATTAGAGCCCCTGATTCCAGCTAAAAAGTTACAAAGCTTATAAATTCCATTCCACGATGGTTGACGATTGGCCTATCTGGTTTGCCCCTTAACATTATCACTTATCATTATTAGCAACTTCTCATTATTTATTAAATGTAGATAACTGTTATCAGATAATTTATTTCAGCACTAATTATTTGATAATGTAATTATGAGAAACGGAAAGATTATTTACATCCGGAAATATAATTTGACCAAAATCCACCAATTTACGTTTTAGATATCGTATTAAGTAGGTATAAGTAGTTAAAAAATAATGTTCTTTATTTATTGTTTTGCATTTGTAGTATAAGAATGTTAACTATGATATTATAGGAATAAGACGTATTTATTTATGTTAATTTAGTACTCTTACTAAATAAATTAAATAACAAATTACTTTTTTTCATTTATTAGCCTACCTATGTCAATCAATAACTTACCTATGTCAATCCTGTTTATCTTAAAATCTAGCGTGCCGATTTACGTATTCATCACTAGCAGCCTACCCTCGTTTTGCTCTGGTTCAAATTTAATCAAACTACCCGATAAATTTTCCAAAAAAGTTCATACACACAAACCATAACCTGACAAAAACGAAAAACACGGTGACGTCGCGCCGTTCGTAAATTTTGCGCGTACAAACATACTAAAGCTACGTACTGTGTAGAAAAAATGTGGTACGTAACTACCATGTAACCAACTTCGTACTTTCACTATGGCAACGAAACTCGATACATATTCCCTGTTTTTTAGCTTTTTACCCCTTTTACCAACCTAATTCAATTCCATCAGCCCGTCAGGATTTTTGGAATAGAAAACTAGATCAACATAATAAATTGAACAAAAATATAATAACATACATTCCATGCCAAGCTCATTCTATTCAGCATAATACTTTATCTGCAAACAAACCACTCTTGCCTTTTATAATAAAATAAAATCCCTCTACTCGTATTGTACCTAGTTGAACCAAATACATTTAAAAATATACCTTCGCTGGCAAATTTTTCCACTCTGTCTCACCAAGCGGAATCTTTGAAAATTTACTTCCATTTTTATGGGGGAAAAATATACAAAAGTTAGAATTATAAATAACTAGCTGCAGTTGACAGTGGCTTCGCTCTCTAGACAGTTCGAAAATTATTCCACTGGAAGATAAGATCGGGATGCACACTCCTATGTGTCACTAAGTCATAAACTTAAAATTAACTCTGTGTACCCATCATAATTCGTTCAGCTCTTAGTGTGAGAGTAACAAAAATTCCATCCACACAATATTTTAAATTTATATAATATTGTAATACAATATTTATTATATCTAAGAAATTCAAGTATACAGTCTCCAAAAGCATGAAGTTTTTCTATCAAGTTTTTATTTTCATTTCAGCGCTATCTAAACTGTTAAAGTAATGAATCGATTTTAATTATACAACATTATCCTGTCCTGATCACAATGTTCATTTGTTTTATTGAAGACGACTATAGTGTGTCGCCATACAAGTTAACTTCGATACAAAATGGACATTTGGAACACTAACATGACTCTTTTGTCCCACATGTGGAACAACTCTGTGTGCCCCAAGTGGAACAACCCTCGGTGTTGCAGATACCGAGATCGCATGCATTACGATTCCTTTTCTCCCCATTCTTATACAAGAGGGGAATGCATTACCCTTTGTAGGTTGACATCTGAAAGCATAAACGGTACCTTGTTTGCATTTGCTTTTATGCTCTGTGAAAAAGTTTTCCGCCTATTATGCGGGGTCGTTGACCGCTGTATTGTCGGATGTTTAAGATTTGAAGCCTTTGAAAGATTTGTCCGAGGTTGAAGAAAACTTATAGAGGTGTTTGATTTCTTGTTCGATATTCTAGTTAGTATTTCGACTTGTTGAGTAACTTAAGGTTGGGCTTTTTAAAAAAATACTGTTATATAAGTATATAATGAAATCCGCTGTCTACCGAATGAATTACCTCTTTTAAAGGCAAAGAAATCATCAAATGAGTCCGGAGAGACTGTCAGACTCGTTTTGAATAAAACTTATCCTGTTTCTTAATTTTCTTTGCGCTTGAGGGCCGCGGTAACCTTTAGAGACATTCTCGCAACTCAATAATGCTGACATCTTCTCAAGCGCCTTACTATTGACGGTGAGCTGCCAAAAGAATTAGGTACCTATCCTAAATAGAATTTGGATAATATTATTTTCAAAACTCAAATCAACCGTCTTGCCTATCCTTTTCTTAGCCATTAAAAAATATAGTCACGCTTATAAATATCACTCCTATACTTCTATCCAGCATTATCAATTTTAAACCATTAATAAGCTCAGCTGTTGTTTTAACAAAGGATAATCCTCATAAGTAGATTATATTATGTACTTACTCAACTCAAAACTAATATACTGGATGATATAAACTGCCAAAGCGTTTACTTAATTAAAGTAGGTACACAACCCGATTATTGGTTTGAAAATAACATAACATTTACGTAGTTAGAAATTAATAGAGAGGGGTCGGATTTTGGAGTAGTTCGCTACAAAAATACAAACAAGTTGGCAAAGCCGATCATTGTAATATAAAATAATAGCGCATAACTTTCCCACTGCTGGGACACAGGCTTGTGAGAACAATGTGCTGGACTATGCGGATGGGCAGATGTCACATGTATTTAAATTTTTGGTGTCACTCACTATTTTTTCATTGACAGTTTCGAGAGCAGTGATAATGAAATAAATTAGGCACACAAACTAATACTCCTGCAAATCTGAATATAAAATAATAAAGCTTTGAATATTAAATTACATTTATACATATTTAAATGATTTGGAGCCATTAGACGGAGTTTTTTACCGACAGCTAATACGACCACACATGCAGCGAGCTTTCCTGGCTAGCCGGTACATCCACTAGAAGTTACGTCTATTTTTGAAATATTACATAATCTATTTAGGTAACCAAATAGCCGTAACAAAATGGAACGTGAGAATCTTAGTTGTAGGTAAATATTTATTATTTGATTTATCGAGACTTTAAGTAGCTGTCAATGTATATTAGATGCCGAATATTTTATCGTTCACACAACAACAGTTTTAGACTATGGTTTGTCTAAAACTGTTTTTGTGTTTTACTAAAATTATGATGGTATACTTAGACACACTTCGAAAGATCTTATAGACAAATTATAAGGGTGCTCCCTCACCGCGAGTATTCACCACAAAATGTTGCTCTTATCGTCTCTGTTTAGCAGCAGCAGTACTAGTGAAGTTCATTTTGAAGCTTAAAAAGAATTAACGCAGACAAAAGTGCACGTTACGTGGTACACAAAACGGTTTCTATTTAATTTTAACGCATATTTGACTACATTTCAGACAAGTCTGTCGTGACTCCAGTATGCGCTCTACCTTAACCCCAAGCTTTTAAAATTAAAAGGAAATTGAATTATAAATGAAGATGATTGATAATGGAACACGTGGTTTGATAGTAAAGAAAATAAAGGTAACTCATTTTTACTTTAGCTGTCCCAGTCTTTATTTTATAAACATTTGATACTGTTTTTCTCAGTATTACCTTTCCGTGGGATAGTTTTCGAATTACACGTGTATTATTGTAGACTATACATAGGTATAGTCTGAGTCAAATTTCATTCCGTTTAGCAGTTCTAACGTAATTGATTAACAAACATCCATCAATCCAATTTATTTATTTATTACTCAATACAATCAGGCATTACAGATACAGTAAATACAATGAGACACTGATTAATCTCTTCCCCCACACTTCATTGTAACTACTTCTAAAACTGTCTGTACGTAACACTACCACAAGACAAAACTTTCTGAACAACAACCAAGATAAACTTTACTCTTATTTCGTTTATTTTAGAGATGCCACGAACAGATGCTTACTATTCGGCCTTTTCGGCTTCTTACTATTCGATATTCAGCCGAATATTGAAAACCATTTCTTCAAGTACCGAATGACAAATAGTGATTTCTTTTTAAATACCTTTTGATTATTTTATTCTTTCTTTAAAATTAACGAACGAATAAACAAAACAAATAGAAATTTAAATCGAATAAA
Source organism: Agrotis ipsilon (assembly GCA_028554685.1). Lineage (NCBI taxonomy): Eukaryota > Metazoa > Arthropoda > Insecta > Lepidoptera > Noctuidae > Agrotis > Agrotis ipsilon. Next base: position 13,223,826 of record CM052965.1, read on the forward strand.
CCTTCAACACTGCTCAACCTAGTGTTTAAGCAGTGTTGAAGTTTTTTGTATGAATAAAGATTTATTATTATTCATTATTTTTGATATTAAATGGACAAAAAGAACCATTTGGTAAAGCTTTTAGCAAACGAAGTCTAATATTTTTGAGTTATACATACCATAAGTAACAGAATATGATGTAAAAATCAACAAATAATACGAGTTACACGACCTATTCGTAAAAGAAACAAATACTCATATGGGGTAGTCACTCCACGAACTACTATGATGCAGGTTCGAAACTGTTTCGCCGAATATTCGGCGTTTAGGCTGATACCTTAGCCGAATATTTGGTATTCGGTTTAGGAGTACCTATCACTATTTGTGGCATCTCTAGTTTATATCCCGCCCCACTATTCTGAAAGAAGACACAATAATATGTAGAAAAGTTTTGTCCTAAAATCCAGTGACTACATTAAGAGTTCTACTCATCGAATTCACTAATTAAGTTGTTAAAGTTTGCTTTTAATTGCTGCCGCAAAGGCGTTCGAGACGATTAGCACATCGATTTTTAATTTCAAGTGCGATATTGAAATTAGGTATATTTGATTTTGTGCGATTTTCTGGATTTTCGTGAGTAACAATTTGAAGTATATTTTTACTTGACCCTATGTGCCATCAAGATATTTTTTTCGTGTATTTTTGTTAAATTATGTTCAACATTTTGTCTACCAAATATGTTTAGGTAATTCTAAATTAATTTTCTAGAAAATTTTAAGTCATATATCTGCTAAATATACTCGTACTTATTGTCTGTTAACTATTATATCATTCGAATCAAAAATTCACTGTAATATTCTTTAAAATAGATATAGAATAAAGATGTTAAGTACTTCGCGAAAGCTTTTTTCAAAAACTATTTGGTTGAATAATTTATCTTTATAGTCTATCATTCAAAGAGGCTTCAGTATTGCAACCTCGTAGGAGATCATCGCGCTTTTAAAACCTTATATTAAGAGTCATTTACATTCTTACAACTATAGATACTATTGATACATACCTACATATCATATAAATACCTATAATATGATTTGTACGGCGACATCTTCAAAACATTTCCACCCTCAACATAGCCCAAAACAATGTAACATTCAAAGTAAGAAACAACTTACATCTGACTTTACCGCATTGAACTTTGTAACACACTCACACACTCACGTTCCTAAGTTCACTCACTCAATCACTCACACACTTTGTGCCTCGTTCCAACTCAACTCGTCTACCCTTCGTCACAGTAAATCAAGAGTCTGTCATCCTTACTTTATTAATATTATAAATGAGAAAGTGAGATTGTTTGTTTATTTGTTTTTTTTAAGCGGCTAAAATTATCAATTAGTTTCTTTTCAGAATGACAGTGAATTTTGTGTGAAAGTATATAAAGAAACAAGTCATCCTATTATTTAAAAATTTGACGATCATTTCGGACCGTACACATAGCGCCATCTATTATCTTATGAATTTATTGTTGCTTCGCTCAGGAATAGTAGTTTTTCGAGATTTAGTGTGAAGCCAAACGAGCGTAATTTTTGAGTCGTGATTCGCAGAAGTTCGATCGCTTTCATAGAAAATATCGGTCGCTTTCATATTTTGCGTTGCGTCTTTTGTTTTGTATGAAAGCGATCGAAATTCTGCGACTCACGACTCAAAAGTTACGCTCGTTTGGCCTCACCCTAAAGATTCATCTATGCAAAATTTCAGGATAATACCAGTAGTTTGGACCTGAAAAGATATAAAAAAAACTTACTTTTGCATTTATAATATTAGTCAGGATGATTGATTTCATCTATATTAATACTAACGAACCCGCATGCAAAAGCTAGTCTTTATTTAAATTCCCGTTTGTTTACTCTCTCAACTGAATTATTGTTTGTTTGCGCCCCAGTTTAAATACACAAGGTGTATATTGGAATGGAATATGGCGCATCAATTTTAATTGATAAAGTTTTTCCTAAATTGAATTCTCTTGTCACGATCAGAATTTTAATTTTCATTGATTAATTAGATTGAAGAGTAAAAAAGTTTGATGTTTAGGAAATAGAACGATTATATCGGTTACTTGCATGTTTCAATAAAATTTTACTTCGTACAAAACAACCTCACTTATTTTTAGTCTCCCTCTTTTCACCACATAGCCAGTCTTTACATATACAGTCAAAGAAAAATTAACCTTAGGTAGCACAACTGTCAAGAAAAATCGGTTAACTTTTGCTTACCTGGAAGAGGTTTATAGTTTGAGATACTCTTGTAACTGTGTTACAACTTCTTGAAAGCTGCGTCCGTTTCAATTCAATAAAGTGTACGGTTTAACGCTGCCCGCGTATTGCCCTTGTCAGTTTAAAATAAAAATATAGTTGGTTATTCTACCTTTTATTGTCGTGTTAAAATAATGCCGGTCATCAAGTTGCCAAGTTTTGCATGCCAAGGTTGTTCAGAGGATGGATGACCATCAATTACATAGTGCGATCCTTCCGTCACACGGAAGCCATGTTAAGTCTTTGATTCCGGTGTCCATTTACATATCTTTCAGTCATCAGGCAGTCATTAAATGTAGTGTATTAGGCCCAGTTTCACAACCGGTCTTCCCAAGTACTTCATATCTTATTACGCAGTACTAACAGGTCTAAGAAGATCACATTATCTAGAAAACTGGTCAACTGCATCCGTTAAGAGTAGAGCTAGGATGGGAATTACTGAATTTTTTTGGGATGGTAAACTGCAACCTGAAAATTACGGAATCAAAACGACTGATGATGATGATGCACAAGCATAATGTTCCCACTGCTGGGACACAAGTCTCTTCTCTATGCCTCTATATTCCTATCTGGGTTCGTAACCACGACCATTCGTACGATAATTCGTAAAGCAGGATCTTTAACACTGATCCTGAATGATGATTTGATGAAAATGGTTCATAACTTCAATGTCCAATTTTTCATTTTCACAAATAAACACTACAAACCCAGTTCTATCACGTAATCTTAGACGTCAGTTGTATATTGATACGAAATAATATAAATCCTTTACGCAAGATCTTAACCTTCCTATAGACATGAAGGCGGCGCATAAATCAAATAACTTTTCAAAGCACGTCCTCATGAGTTTTGACCAGAGAGATACGAATGAATTGATATGGATATAGCCTTATGAATTCATGTCCTGCCTTCGAATAAATCTTTTAGACTGCTGGAGGGAAAACTTGCGTAGTAAGTTATTGTGTAGTTGCGAACTGACTATTCGTGAGAAAATATTTTTTTAGTACCAGTTACCATGCAAAATTTCGATTTTCTTCGATTTGACTCATAAACATCTACTTGAAGAGAAAGCTTAAGTCAAAAAGTTGATCTGTTTTCTTTGTCAAACAGTCATTTTAGAATACTAATTAATATTGATGCCGAGACCTTGTTATACCAGGAGCTTGAAGGCGTTTTCCAAAGTGCCCGTAAACAGTTTCGGAGATATCACGTCTCCCTGTTTTACGCCTCTTTTCAATTCTGTCTTGTCTGAATAATTCTTAATAAATTCTGAATTCTTTGAAACACTGAATATATTTCTATGTAAACAACCCGGTAGCTGAGTATGTAATCATATCAGAGCAACCCTTATGTGCCACTGAAGCAGACCCTCACTCTCGAAATTGCAATCTATTTGGGTATGGGACGCGCGAGACTTTTTGCCAACCCAACTTAGACATGAATAAGGAAAAAGTTAATTCTATAAAACATTTTGTATTCCAACACCTTTAAGAATCTCGAGCATTTGGAGACGGGAACCAAGCTGGATAGTTATCTGAATGAATTCTATGAAACTTAAAACAGGCTAACCACGAAATGCTTTCGTCGTTTCGACGAAAACTTTCCTCTCAAATGTTTTCCACGGTCGGTCGGACCGGCCCGCAACAAAGCCAAAATTAGCCTGTGTTGCAAACCACGGATCGTTCTTTGAACATTTTCTATAACAACGGTCTCACTGACCTATTTTTTGTTATAATCGTCGGGTGTTTTAATCAATCTTCAATAAATGAAAGGAGTTTTAACGTTGGAACAGTCCCCTTTTGCGAGATTGTTACAATTCTTGTAATTTGCAATTCATTTGTGAGCGCAGTGTTTGGAATACTTGAAGTTTTAATTTATACGGTTCTAGTGGCTCGCCAGTGGTTTTGCAAGCGTTGAATTAATACGCCGAAATCTTTCTTTGGAGTTGTTTTTAATGATGATGCCGTAACAGATTCGTCGGGGAAGGATTGTGATTACGCTGTAGAGATAGACGCTATTGCAGGATTAAATTTGTCTCTGTTCTTAAAGAAGTCGGTAGTAAGACAATACTTTCTATCATTGTATTCTAAAACAGTTATAAACTGGTGGTGTATTTAACCTATCAACTACAAATCAGCATTAGCATTTGGTGACATTAGACACTATGGTTAAAACCATAAATAAACGAGACACAATCATAGTTTTCTCTCCCTGTCCCAACAAACTAGCATTACCATTTAAATCAACAAACTCTATTCCTCATCTATTTACCTAACTAGAATTGTTTCGAAGTGTTGAATATTTAGCATTTCCAAAATTTTAATACGAACACAGATAAGCTAACTCGTTTCTAGTTTACGAATTGGATTACAACTCTGAGACCCGAGGGAGGTCTGCTACCTGCCCATAACATTTCAATCCCGTTAAATATTCACCGAATAGTTACCGAACCATTTTTGGCGAGAACTGCTAAGTTTAGATTAAGTTCGTCTTTGGCCTTCGGCGTCAACAAGTCTTCTTGTAGAAGGCAAAGTTTGTACTATAAATAATAAAAGGTTCCTTTTAGCAAGTAGTTTCTTGAAGAATTTTCATCAACTTGCTAGGTAACTGTAGTAAAATAAGCTAAAGAAGCGACTTTATTTTATTTGGCAATCCCAAAATAAAACTCAAATCCAAATATTTAATAATAAAACCAACTTTCAATCTAGATCAAGAAGATTTTCAAATTACAAATCTAATTTTAATACCGAGTTTTTAAATTTCAATTTCATTTAAACTCACTGTTAGAGGAAAAACGTAATTTAAAAACTCAATAATCGCTGCTTCATTCCTGCGAACGACTGGTTTATAGATTGTATCCCATTTCTGTTCCACAAATAAAATTTCATCTCTAACAATGTTTCTTGAAGGAAACTGGACCAATCTTATTTGGAATAGTATTTTTATTGCTTGCAAAAGCTTTTGATTTAATTGGATGGTTTTGCCTTCTTCATCCGCGTCTACGGAAATCTGCTATACCAAATAATTTGCGGTACTGTTTTGTGCGCTCTTTTTGGTGTGCTCTAGTCTAATCTATCCCAAAAGAGAACTCCTACACACGGACGGAATAGAAAACCATTTAGCGCCAGGCTTCAACAGGATGGTGGCCGCGAACCAAGTGGTCCTAGTGAGGCTTAAGACTGCTTGGTTTGGTTCTACCCTCACCGCAGGTAACCTACGGTAACATTGCAATTTTTTTTTACTTGGTAAAATCAACAAATGAGTCCTCCCATCCGGGCAGGGCGGGAGGGACTGTCTGACTTGACTGACTAAAATCCACGGTGTCCTTCGGTAGCCCTTTGTGTACCGGAGTCACGGTATACGTATATCCCGCAACCCCGACAAGGCTGTGGCCCTCTATAGGGGGGCCCCGTCAAACGGTAACATCGCCAGAGGTACACCGGTAATAAAAAATAATATCGTCAAGTTAAGACTGATTTGTAACCTTTACATAGTGAAGATATCTCGGACTAAGCATCTCGTATAATTATATGTGTATAGTACATTTGCTGCTTCTGACTCGCTTTGTCTAGATATAACTCAATACATTTATAACTAAACATAGTGACGAAACAATGTCACAAATGGAAGGAAGAAAAAACTCGCCGAACAAAAACTTTTCCATTTTATGTCTCCATCCACATGACAAAAAAGTCATAACAGTCATTCAATAAACTAATGGAGTACTTTCATTAGCTAAATACGAGACTAGCTGTACAGTGAGGTACAAAAGTGAGCCAACAGGTACAGTTATTGCAGTTATCATTGCAATAATTGGTTGTAAAGATGTAAGAGAAGTAGATTAATTGGAGGGGTGTAGAATCATTCCCATCCTATCCAATTTCCTATAATTTTAATAATCGACGTTTAAAAGTGCCTCTTTGATGGCCTAATTGAAATAAATGATTTGACTTTGACTTTGAATTTGTTGGTCATGAATTGAAGTTTTTTTTTTTTGCTTGGTAAAATCATCAAATGAGTCCTCCCACCCTGGGCAGGGCGAGAGGGACTGTCAGACTTGTATTGACTAAAATCCACGGTGTCCTTCAATAGCCCTTTATGTTCCGGGGTCACGGTGATGGAAATAAGTCCCGCGAACCCGGCAGGCTTTGGCCCTCTTTGAGGGGGCCCCGTCATTTGCTGACAGCTCTTTGAGGCGCCCTTTACTCGCTGTCCGCATGCCCGCGCCTACGGTGGCCGGAGATCATCTGCCGACGTCCGTCGGTGCCCTGCCCAAGCTGGGCAGTCTTGCACCGTATGCTCTACTGTGTCCTCCGGGCGATCTTCGCAGTGGTAACACCCAAGCATTTCCTGCTTTCCTATCAGACACAGGTACCTCCTGAAACTTCCGTGTCCGGTGAGGTCCTGCGTCATGCGGTAGGTATGGACGCCGTGACGTCTCTCCAACCACTCCTCAAAGAGGGGTCTTAGCGCCGCTATTGCGGCGTGCCCGATGAATTAAAGTTGGAGAAAGCATAGTGTGTGTGTTTTTAAACATATTTTTAAAGTTTTTTTTCTTTGTAAAGAAAAATTCGAACAGCGTGCAGGATTTGAACCTGCAACCTATATATATATATAATACGGGGTTCTTCTTTACTGCGTCGAATTCTTCAATCCATTTCTAACGTGTCAAAGTCGCATCAATTTTTTTTTAAAGAAAAAATATTGAAATTCGCTACGCATGCGTCAATGCCTTTAATATTTATAAAATATATTTTCAAATGTTACCAATATGTAAAAAAACATAACTTACAAGGTAATAATTAGGATTTATTTTAGTAGAAGTAATATATCACATTCACAATGTTCATGAGAAACGAACGTTTAAAGTACAGAACGATCGCTACGTGCATTAGTGCGGCATCGATATTGCGCATTCATTGCAGGAGCGCACTTAAAATAATGGCCGTGTGATATCACCCTGAACTATGACCAGAGATACGTTGAATCGTAGACTGTTTTCAGCTACCAGCACGCGTAGCATGGCGGGCTAGAAACGGGTTTTGTCGACGGGAGAATAGACAAAATGACGGAACGTAAAATATTTTTATCGATTTAAGCATAGCTATGTTTAAAATATAGAAACAAAAGATTATTTTTCCATTCTTTAATGGTGTACGAATTGTGTCATATTTGTGTCAAAAAACAATAGATTTATATAGAAATATCGATGAAATAACTTTGTTTTTTCTTGGTAGAATAGAGATCGCATCGCCATGCTACGCGTGCTGAAGTAGGTAGGTAAGCTATACGTTCTACCATTGCAAATTCTTATTGGTAAATGTCACAACTATCAGAAATCAACGTGCATCTCCCGTGTTCCCTTTTTTTTATCGCCGTCGTGAGGACACAACGGTGCTCTGCTCAAGCGGAGCAGTCCTGCACCGTATGCTTCACCGTATCCTCCGGGCGATCCTCGCAGTGTTGCCACCCAGTTCTTTCCTCCTTCCTCATCACACACAGGTATCTCCCGGAACATCCGTGTCCGGTGAGTTCGTGTTACACATAGGTTGTATTATTATAGAAATTTATGAAAAACGAATGCTGGTAAATGGTTATTTTTGGTGTGAAAAATCACGTTTTACAATACGGTTCAAAGTAACGCAAAAAATTCGAAAACGTCGTGTTGGTAGATTAGATATTATGCATATAGTACAATGATCATGGAAATCTGTAGTTAATATAAGCAAGAGAAAAATTTTGAAGGTTTTTACGAATAAAAAAAGCTTATAATACGGAAAATTTGTTCGCTAAACTTAATTTTCAATTGACAGTTGATAATGGCAATCATTGACATGTTCACTCTTAACATTGTCACGTAGCATATTGACATACAATACAGACGTAACGTTACAGCATCGAATAACTTCAAATTCAATTAAGAACATCCTGTTCATACCTTCATTATTGCGCAAAGGTTACTTCGCACGAAATTGTTAGCAAAATGTTTGCCTAATTTTTGTTTACTTTCAGAGTTAAAGGCTTTGGACGAAAATTACGTTATTCCGTTCAGTAATTTCGACAACTTTATTAAAACAAATATGTATTCTGTCTGGATGTTTGAATGAGGTCATGAAATTCATTCCTAAAATTGTTCTGGAGCGCGCCTAATCAGTAGGTACAGGCAGGTTATGTTGAGGTATCCCCGTTTGAGCAACTATTTTTAAGGGACCGATTTTTAGAACAACTATTGTGTTTGATCATGTAAAGTTATCCAAAGGCTCATGTTTTTTTATGTGATGTTGAAAATTTTGTAAAATAAATTGATATTTGAGTTTTCAGTTCGATAAATGCATTTTCTGAGTGCAGCAGAAATAAGTGGGATCATTACAAATTATTATCAGAATAACTATCATATGGGGTTTTACAATTTTTACAGATTTTAAAAATATGTAATTTACACAATATGTTTTGTATTAAAAATTGATTTTGTGGTATTTATCAACCAGTACATTACGTTCCCATTATTATAATCAGGGTCCGTATGGAGATGAGATTAATGTCATTGCTAATGCGTAGATTTTTTTACAAAACAGTATTTAAAAATAATAGTAATAGTCATCAAATTGAGTTTTGCAGTCGTTATTGGACTTCCGAAGGCTGCAAGATAAACTGATTCGGAACTTTGTTCTCTCAAGTTAGTTGGGATTCGTTGTCTCTTGCAACTGGAACAAGGGATAAGTCGACAGCGTTTGTGTGATCGTTACTGTCTTGTATTAACATTTACTGAATACAAACTAGGATATTAGCTTTTAATAGGTGCGTCCACACGCATACAGAACGAGCAGCCTCGCGAGGCACTTGCCGCGCGAAGCAGCTTGGTTAGTGTGCACGTGACTCGGCCGAAGCAAGAGCGCGCATGCTATACAGTGTCGGCTTTTGGTTGGTCAAAGGCGCCTCAGTCGTTTGCAGCGCGAACTCTAGACGCTCGTGTATATTGTTTTACTTTTTATATTGTTGACGCGTCCACACAGAGCAAGCAGCCTGGCGAGGCAGTTTACTCGCTTGACGCACGTTATGAAGTTGAGTTAAGTTTCCTGAGCATTGGCTTAAGGGATATGGGACAAACACTAACAATAAATAATGTTTCTTGAGAACATTGTTATCAAAACAATCTTCACTTTTTCTACGTTTGAGAAAAAAATACAACATTTAACTTAAAACCGGTTTTAATTACTTCCGCGAAGATATCTTATAATCGCTAATCGCTTACATCTTGCGGCAAGAACTCCGTTTAGAGTTTCACAGCGAGTCCGGAATTAGTTTTGCGTTTCTGTTTAAACTATAAAGGTTTCAGCAGTCAATTTCGGTATAAGAGGTCAAAAAGAAATACAATTTTCATGAATTTATATTTTAATGTTGACTTAAGCTATTTTGAAATATGATAGCCGCAACTGCACTGTCAGACACAGCCATCGTAGGCCATTTTGCCGACAGGTTCGACAAAATGTATATAAATGTGGTATCTTTAATAATTATTTTAAAACAGTGTTGAGATAAACTGAAAATCCAACCATGTTTAACTTTTTAGTAAGTATCAGAAATGTTCATTTTTTAACGGTTTTAGTAGAATCATCATCTGATTAGCTTCTTCCCAACTTTGTTGGGGTTAGCTTCCAGTTTTAAAGGACACAGCTGAATATCAATAATTTTTAAATGGAGCGACTACCTATCTGACCTCCATAGTCCTGGGCAATATTAAACTGTGAAGAGAAAGTGTAGCATTTTTTTTTAAACATTTAATTCAATTAAGTAACCGAGAATCTACTCACAGCCATATGTTTAGAATGGTAAAGTGATAATAACATATTTAGAATGATCTCAGGATTTTAAATTCTTGGAACCCCCTTGAAAACCCCTTAGGAAGACTGGTTGTCAGACTTTCGTTTTTTTTTATTAATGTAATATTTTTTAATTTATAAATCTTCAAACGTTGCTGGTTTTCGACAAATAATTACTTATCATCTTCAATTGCTTTGCTTGCTTCCGTCTTTATTTTTGGGCTATGTTGTAAACTTTCACTTGATTTTTTACTGGTTTTATGAGAACTAAAAAACTGCGTTTAAAGAACAACGCACACTGGAGACGGATTTTACCGCAACCGTCATTACTATTTATTTTTGAAGATTATAATAAATATAAGCCAATATTGCTGGAACTGTAGCGTATCATCGCATACCTAACTAAAATCGTCAGCAATTCGTCGCGACCCTAAGCATGCCGTTCTCTCCCATCGGCTCCCGAAGCATGCCACAGTGGCCTTCTATCGTTTTTCAATACCAAAAGGAAATATCTTTTGTCATTTTAAGATCGTTCCTAAGATTGAAATCTGTATCTCATTGCAACTAAATACTTATGAATTTATGTTGACTAAAAATAAAAATGCCCTGCCGTTCAAGATGTGCGTTAAGCCTTTAAATCCTCACATACGCACGAATGCTTACATCTAACATATAGGCATTTGTATGGGATGTGTAGTCGCCTACTCATTCCCTATTCAACACCGCCATGCAAGCTTCACGCGCCGAGCCGCCCGATCGTGGCTCCAGGTCGGGGCGATACGGTGCCGGAATTACGATTTTGACTCGAAAATGTACGGAAACAGGAGCTGAACTAGCGGAGCTGTAGTTTAGAATTTAGTAGGTTTAGTTTAAACCTCATTTGAATAGAATGTCACAAGTTAGAGAAAAGGGGAGGCTTCACACAACGGCATCAATGGGGCTACAAACGAATAAAAATGTATCCTTCTTGCGGGGGATACTTATTGAACTTCATACGAGTAATGTCGTGGCCCTAAGCTTGCAGTGTTATAATTAGATATTAGATTTATTTTACACATACTAAGGCCCGTATTACAGAACGTCACTCATTATCAAGCATTACGTAAAACTAGATTCAAGCCATTTGATTGATGGTTGAAACTTCTTTTAAGTAACGCTTGAGTATCGAGATGCGCTCTGTAATTCGAGCCCTAGAATCCAAAATTCCACACTTACTTCCTTGAAATTTAAACCAATAAGCCCTTCGTTTTCCAATCTCTGCTAATAACGTAATCTTATAATTATGCGAACATGTACTGTTCATCAGTACAAAATAAACTAAAATGGGAACTATACAGAGAAGATTAGCATGGTTAGGTACCATGCTAATCGTATAAGTTTTCCACATCACTTTTTTTTCTTAATCCGTTTCCCGTCTAGACACATCCATAGAGGATTTATAACACCATTCCTTTTTGTACCTTATTAAATAGAAAAAAGGTCAACGTTCCGTTCTGATTTCAAACATCATTCTAATCTCTTATACTAAAACTTTACGGCGTCATCAGCCAGTTTTTATTTTGTAAACGATCGGAACGGACGAATAAAAAACCAAATCCATTTTTATCCTCCAGCGTTTCAGAACTGAACGTTAAATCCGATGTGTTTTGAAAAAGGGCTTTAAAGATCGATTTCGTTCGAAAACTGGCATTTGTTGGGTTCAACGGAATATTGCTAAAACTGGTAATATTTGTACTGTAGTTATAACGAGTACTTTTTTTCTTTGTGGTTTACTGAGGTCACAAGGGGCAATTGACTTCAAATGCCAATCAAGCAAGATAACACAGTGATGATGATGATAATATGATAGAATCGATTTCGATTATTATCTGTAGTTGTCGTACTTGTGGCTTATGTAACCACATTACATACATAACCACGAAAAAGGACAATGGGCAAAAATGTATGGAACTTGGTCCAAGATCCTCCACTGATGACACTTACGGGAAATGAAAGCATATGGTTGTGACATCATTCTGGCAAGAGGATATCAAAATCCGTCCTGGGGTTCCTTTTTTATTTTTATAAGTGACTACCTAACCTAACCTAACCTTGCCTATCCTGACCTAACCTAACCTAACTTTTTTTGTTCGGCTGTAAATGATGCCCGACGCATACTGAACCATCTGGGAAGGCGGTTGGCTTCTGTGTGACCTACACCCACTAAAAATACCAACGAAACCTTAAATAGCTAACCTAACCTGACTTTTTTCGTTCAGCTGTAAATAATGCCCGACGCATTCTGAACCATCTGGGAAGGCGGTTGGCTTATGTGTGACTTTTATCTACTAAAAATACCAACGAAACCTTAAATAGCTAACGTAACCTGACTTTTTTTGTTCAGCTGTAAATGATGCCCGACGCATACTGAACCATCTGGAAAGGCGGTTGGCTTATGTGTGACCTACACCCACTAAAAATACCAACGAAACCTTAAATAGCTAACGTAACCTGACTTTTTTTGTTCAGCTGTAAATGATGCCCGACGCATACTGAACCATCTGGAAAGGCGGTTGGCTTATGTGTGACCTACACCCACTAAAAATACCAACGAAACCTTAAATAGCTAAACCTTAAGTAGTTCAAGAAGCAAGGTTAGGTTAGGTCAGCTATTTAAGGTCTCTTTGGTATTTTTGATAGATGTAAGTCACACATAAGCCAACCGCCTTGCCAGATGGTTCAGTATGCGTCGGGCATCATTTACAGCTGAACAAAAAAAGTTAGGTTAGGTTAGCTATTTAAGGTTTCGTTGGTATTTTTAGTAGATATAAGTCACACATAAGCCAAACGACTTCCCAGATGGTTTAGAATGCGTCGGGCATCATTTACAGCTGAACAAAAAAAAAATTAGGTTAGGTTAGCTATTTAAGGTTTCGTTGGTATTTTTAGTGGGTGTAGGTCACACAGAAGCCAACCGCCTTCCCAGATGGTTCAGAATGCGTCGGGCATCATTTACAGCTGAAAAAAAAAGTTAGGTTAGGTTAGCTATTTAAGGTCTCGTTGGTATTTTTGGTAGATGTAAGTCACACATAAGCCAACCGCTTTGTCAGATGGTTCAGTATGCGTCGGGCATCATTTACACCCGAACAGGAAAAGTTAGGTTAGGTTAGCTATTTAAGGTTTCGTTGGTATTTTTAGTAGATAAAAGTCACACATAAGCCAACCGCCTTCGCAGATGGTTCAGAATGCGTCGGGCATCATTTACAGCTGAACAAAAAAAGTCGGGTTAGGTTAGCTATTTAAGGTTTCGTTGGTATTTTTAGTGGGTGTAGGTCTTACATAAGCCAATAACCTTTCCAGATGGTTCAGTATGCGTCGGGCATAATTTATAGCTGAACAAAAAAAGTTAGGTTAGGTTAGGTTAGGTATTCACTTAAACGCCAATAAAAAAAGAACCCCAGGACAGATTTTGATAATCTTTTGCCAGAATGATGTTGCAACTATGTTCTTTCATTTCCCATAAGTGACATCAGTGGAGGATCTTGGACCACTTTTGCCCATTGTCATTTTATGTGAATTTAATAATCACACACATTCATAGTGGATTTATGACACCAATCCTAATTTGAGACCATTAAATTAATTTGTTAAAGGCAGATTTTTCAGTAGTCAGATAACTTTTATATGAGGAAACAAACCGCCATTTTCATTAATGGCGGTTTGACAGCTTATGCAGCCCTTAGTCAATTATTTGGTATCGGTATCAACTTATAAATTGTAGGTAATATTTAGCTTGTAGCCTTTCTCGATAAATTTACTTGTAACACAAACATATATTTTTTCAATTCGTACCAATAGTTCCTGAGGTACGAGCGTAAAACAAAAATAATCTTTAACTTTATAATTTATACGTATAGACACAATTCTGGCATATCAGAACCTTGGCTTTGACAATTATATATTCATTTTATAGACATTGAAGATAGATAGTGTGTGTTACCATGTAGATAATTATACATGACAATGTACATACGCAAATTAATACATACGTATATGCGTAGGCGTTTATTTGCTAATCTCTAATTACAATAATGGAATAATATTTCTATTCGGAAAATTCCCGGTGGATTGTTTTTTCTTGTACAGTACAAATAAATTGCGTTAAACCAATAAAAATATACGCGGGGCATTAAAACTTAAACCAATAGAAGGCTCTATGCCATACATGAAATAAATATTTTTTCTCTTAACTCTTGATATAGTCTGTCAATCAGTTGGTTAATAGCAATTATCTCATGGTGTAACGTAACACATTATTGTTTTGAAAATTTAAAAACCTTTTTAAGTTTACCAAAACGTCTTGGTTTAATTTAACACTAACAAGACTTTATAAATGTAGAAGAATATTTTAAAAACAACGCAGTATTTCATAAAATTTTTCATATTGACTACAAAGTAGCGACTTCGCAGAGTTGCTGCTTCGTAAAAATATTTAAATAAAATCGTTATCAAGTAAAGAAAGAGGAAAGTAGCTGTACCTTCTTGAAATTTTATGCAACAATAAATTCTTCTATAACTGCACAGTTTTCTTGACTTTATTACAGAACAATCAGTGACAAACGATAATCAAGATGGCACCCAAACTGTACATACTGAGCCAAACTATTGCCGATCAAGATGCATGCGAGCCAAGTTTAGCAAAATGTTAGCTAACTTTGCTGCGTAGGTAATTTTGGAAGAACTTGTATATTCCTATCTTTGGGAAAGTTTTCTTAACAGATTCTGTACGATTTTCGCAAAAGTTTTTTGTCAATCTAAAAATAAGTATATAGAAGGGTATACATAAAAACTCCACATCTAGTAATCTCAAATAAATAACCCTAGAAAATCCAATGTAACCCTAATTACACCTACTCCTAGTCTCAATCGTACTTGTTACCGAAGTCGAGCTCAATTACTAGGTAATTACAGGAAATAAGTGCCTTTTCATCCAGGGTTGAGACATAACCGTTATAACCAACTGTTATAACCGAGTGTCTTTGCAAAATAATACGGTTGATAACATTCAGGATGTTACAAGTCGGTTAAGATTAGAATTGTTGATAAGTCTATAATGACATTTGGGGAGACGTAGATAGCAGCGGCAGCATACGGGGTATGAGACACCCTAATCTCTTGTTGTTACTTAAATACATAGTGTTTCGTGTTTGAAATTATTTCTTTAGATGATTCCTTTTTTGTAGTATACAATCATCATATGAGTCCTCCTTCTCTGAGTGTAGCAGAAAGGACTGTCAAAATTTTCCTGACTAAAAACCACACTGTTCTATCGATTGCCATTTGCTTTACAAGATTGTAATACCCTATAGACATGAGACAGTCCCGGATAATACCTGATTTTAGTTGCAAATTACTGCATTGAATGCGACTGGGGCATTCAATATGTGTTAAATATGAGTGAGATTTCTCGATCCGTATGTCAGATCGAGAAATAATGCCAATTTCCAATTCATCAGATACAGCGTAGTGACAGATAGACAGTGAAAGAAGAATGGGCAGAAATGTATGGACCCCGTCTCTTTCTTTGTAACACTCCCATCCATATATCAAAAGAAAGTACGTGGAAAGTGTATTATTGCATTGTATGACAGGCAGCAAACCTGTAAACTATGGGAGAAAAAAGTTATTGAGACTTTTATGTCAAAACATGATTTTCGATTTTTTTAGAATAAAACATTGCTCTTAGCTTTTTCTCAATCTAATATGTGTACAGATCATGAGAAAGAGTAACATTGTTGACATAACCGGACCTCAACCGGCACCCACTTCTGACTCTTTAAAAGAAAATCATAGTACTAACAACTACAACAATGATCGCGAACACGTAACACATATGTAGGTAACGCCTTTCTTCTATTTCCATAGTCGCCAAACCCAATCTTTAAGGCACAGAACCGTGGACGAGCTGAAGGTAGTCCGAAAATCGGTTAAAAAATGCTGACATCATGATTTGTTTGTTATCGTGTTCTTTTTTTATTATATTTCTTTATTTCTTTGTTGTGTGTACCGGCTCTCAAATAAACATTTTTTTCTTTTCTTCTTTATTTGAAGACAAACTCTACCATTGCGCTCATTGGTTAAATTAAGAAAAGCCTCCTGGCATTTTTTAAATATAGAAACGTCATCGATGCATTAGCACAAGGACAGCATTGAGTATGGATTAATGTTATTTAAGACATACACGACTTCTGCCTAACATTATGTATCGTTGGTATTTTGACTTTCAAGTCTCAATAGCTTTTTTCTCCCATGGTTTACAGGTTTGCTGTCAAACAATGAAATGATACACTTTTCAAGTGCTTTCATTTGATATATAGATGGAAGTGTTACAAGGGATGGGACGTTTTGTCCATTCTTCTTTTAGAAATTTAACCACAACAAAAAAAAGGGTCCTGTTTTACCCTTTGGATAGAGAACTCCAAAAAATCGTATTATTATACACAAAAAAGATAGAAAAGTTTAGAAGTTATGAGGGAACGTAAAAACATACATGCAAACATAAATATCGGTCAAAATCATAAACATCCTTTTGACTTTGCCATAGTCGGGGAAACAAAACCGGAAACTGCGTTTATACGGAGAAAGAGTTTCCCCTTAAGATTAACTTACGAAGTTATGTTATAAACAGTATAGACAAGTTTGATAGCACAAAGCGTGTACGTTCAAAATTGGTACATATTCCATTAAATTGCTTTTATTTTATAGACTGCAGTGTTAGCAATAAACATTGATTGACTAAGTTTATTAAAGTATGGGCGAAATGACTAGATAAATTGTAGACCGCAATATCAAATTGTTATATAGGTTGAATTTATTTTTTCTTGTGATATTACTGCACTAACTTGGTTTGACCATCAACTTTTTCAAATTATATTACATCAAGTTACACCAATTACTTGACCTTACTCCTTTTGTTTGCTGTAGTTTCCTATAATTGAAAAAGTATACCATACTTATACGTTTCTAGTCCTGCGTTAATGTTGTGTGGATGACAAGTAATGGGGAGACTCACCGTCCAATCATGGATCACGCCCGGCTCATCATGATCCAAGCCTCAAAGAGCTGTCAGCAATCTGACGGGGCCTTAGAAGGCCTGCCGTGGTCGTGGTACTGTTTCAATAGGTAACCGTGACTCTGGACCGTAAGAGCTACTGAAGGATCACCGTGGATTTAAGTCAGTATTAGTCTGACACTCGGTCCTGCCTCTTTCTGGCTGGTAGGACTCATTTGATGATTAAACCACGATAAAAATTACTTTGTGTATATTTCTCGTTGGTGATCATAATTAAATAAATACCTACATATTTGCGCATACACTGATTCTCTACTGAACACTATTCACTAATTAATTGCAAACACAGGTAATTTGTGTTAGTTATATAAGTGTGCAGTAGCTTTTTTTTTGCGTGGTAAAATCATCAAATGAGTCCTCCCACCCCCACTTTCAAACTTGTACTGTCTTAATACCACGGTGTCCTTCAATAGCCCTTTATGTTTCGGGGTCATGGTAATGGAAATAAATCCCGCGACCCCGGCAGACTTTAGAGGGCTCCGTCATTTTTGCTGACGCCCCGGGTATGGTCCATGGTCGGACAGCGAGTTGCCCTTTACTCGCTGTCCGCATGCCCAGTGTGTAGTAGCTTAGCGTATCGATAGAGGAAAAAAATACAATCAAACTTATAAAAAAGTCACTATCATTATGTTTTGGAATAGCCTACACTTCTATAAAACTTATCTCGCAAATAAAGTTAGAACATCAGTCTAACGACCTACATTCAGAGTCCCAAAAACTAGATCGATTCTGTCTGATTTATTCCGATTCCGGCCATCCATCCATTGTTGTGAACATTATCTATGACACAACAAAGTCATCCGTCAAATAAGAAATACAGGCTATCAGTTACTCATATTTTATATAGGTTGGGAGCTAAATAATTGTAATTCATGTCTGTCGTAAAAACATGCAAGAAGCCTACGTACGAACTTGTCTTGTAATAGTAATAAAGAATATTCCACAATATATCACACAACACCATCTAGTCCCAAGATAAGTAGAGCTTGTGTTATAGGTACTAGAGAGCTGATATACATACTTATATAATTCTAAATACATACATATTATTATAGATAAATTACACCCAGACACAAAACAAATGATCGTGCTCATCACACAAACATTTGTCCTGGGTGTGAATCGAACCCACCAACCTCCGGCATAGCAGTCAGGGACACTAACTACTAGACCAACAGGCCTGTCTTGTAAGTATAAAAATTTAAAAAGAATACTGTAAAGGGAAAACTGAGCGAAAGATTATTTGTGATCGCAATAAATTTCTCAAAGCCTCGGAGTTCGCTTCAAACGCTCTACTGGTTTCTTTTTAAATTGCTTTTTTGCTTTTACAGACAATTAAATCAAAGCATTTTTAAACTGGATGGAAGGTTGGTGTATTTGCTTACATTTAAAGTGGGATATATGGGCCGTAGCGGCCATTACTGTTACAAACGCGGTTCGTTAGCGCTGGCCGTAGTCTGGATTGTGTACGCTCAAATTAGTACGGATTAGCCCGTCAACAAATGCATTTTATTGTTTGGATACTTATTACAATAATGGCTTTTGTAAAATCCATGTTACAGATTAGCATATTTTTTATGTTTGTTGTGGCTATTATGGTCAAGTTTGCCCATACTGTTTAATTGAACCTACAAAACTCTTTGAATGTAATTAATTCTGTCTGAATGCAATTCTGTCGAATTTCATATTAAACAGACTGATGGTATATAAATTTGATTTAATTTTCAATTTCTA
Source organism: Agrotis ipsilon (assembly GCA_028554685.1). Taxonomy (NCBI): domain Eukaryota; kingdom Metazoa; phylum Arthropoda; class Insecta; order Lepidoptera; family Noctuidae; genus Agrotis; species Agrotis ipsilon. Next base: position 13,242,782 of record CM052965.1, read on the forward strand.
ATGAATCTTAAATTGATGCACAATGATGAGAGCGTACGTTTGGTATATCTTTGTTTTAGTTAGTTGAAGAAACAGGGTGTGGTATAGTCAGTATAAGCTTAACAATTCCTTCCGCTTCGCCCATTTCAAGATTTTTAATACCTAAATTAAAACCACCTGGGCGACTGCAAATCGCTTATAGGCGTATTATATTATTCCTGCAAAAATAATTAAAAATGAAATTTTCGTAGCCTTTAAATACATTGATGACCTTTTCACTTTGTGAATAGCATCGATTGACACTTTTTGTTAGTTCTTAGGACTTACAAAAATGTTAAGTCAACGACTAACTTTGACTAAATGCTAATGTAGACATAATTATTGTCCGGTCGTTGGGCAAAGTGCCATCCACAGTACAAGGCGTTAAAGGAAATATCCATCGCTATTACAATAATTACTATTACGTATATAAGTTCTTGTGTGGCTGATTTATGGCCTCATGGCCTATTAGCCTTATTAATGGACTTAATTGACTTTTATGACTTGTTCGCTATGGTTGATTGGAAGTCAAGATTGTATGAAGTGAAAATGTATCTTATTGCTGTAATTTCTGTTTAACTGTTAAATCTATTCCTCATTGTTATAAAGACTAATCTATACATATAATAAAATAGTAGTAAAGTCATGTATGTCCGGGATAAACTCAAAAAGTACTGGACGGATTTGAATGATTCTTTTTTTGTTGTTTAGGTATTAAGTCTGGCCAAAACATAGGCTATAGTTTATTCTGGAAACTTGAACAGCTGGCGCAGAACCGCAACAGACCAGCTTAACTATAAGAGATACAAAAATGGTATAATAGCAAAAATTGTTCCACGTGATGAGCATTTTCTGCTGAGAGAATAAATTTGAAGATCTGGAACAGCTGATGTGGAACTTCCACAGCCCAGCTGAACTATAACATATATAGGAATAACGTCTTAGCAAGAGTTGTTCAGCCTGATGAGCACTCTCTGTTGAGATATAAAAATTGAAGATCTGGATCACCTGATGTGGAACACCAAAAGCCCAGCTAAACTATAACATTTATAGGAATTACGTCTTAGAGGGAGTGGTTCAACCTGATGAGCTCTCTCTGTTGACGTATAAAATTGAAGATCTGGAACACCTATGTGGAACGACAAGAGCCCAGCTACACTATAACATATATAGGAGTGATGAAAGAGTTGTTCAGCCTGATGAGCATTATCTATTGATGTATAAAAATTTAAGTTCTGGAACACCTGATGTGGAAATAAAAGCTATCACTAATTTCACTGTATAATTATAAAATCACATAAGCTGGGATTACCAACACGCAGTGAAGGCGATCGTAGTTTAGGACTGATTTTCAATGACGATGACTTTAGTAATAAAAAAAAATCTACTGCCCAAACTCCCATTTTTTTTTTCTTGGAGTTGGGTATCAGACTTTTCAGATCTTCGATTTTGAACACCCCGTTGTCGCTGGCATAAGCAACAAGATCCGCGTACGAAGTCGCGGGCAGAAGCTAGTGATTAATAAAGACAATACGAGCAAGGGGTCTTGGAATAGGATCAGCTCCTAGAGTTTTCCCAAAGGAAGTTCCCAGCAATGGTCTGGATTTCTACCCATTTAGTGGCAATAGGTTTGCCACCTATTACTGAGTTAAACATAATTGGCTAAACGTGAGTGCACTCTATCCTTTTGCTCACTCCCTTGGGAAATACAGTATAACGTGTGTTAATTATACATGAATGCGACTAGGTACAGTTCAAACAAAAACGACGGCAAACGGGAAAGTTGTATACGTAAATTAGTTTAGGAGACTCCACAAATAGAGGCAGTGGCACACGCAACAATGTAGCATAAATTAATGAAACGACCGACAGACGTTCTAAATAAGAATAACACGAAGTAAAAACTCGGGCGCGGTCCCCACAATACCTAATGTAAAAGTACTTTAGAAAAGTATTTTAATTTTCTATACAGTTCATTTTCTATTCGTAACTTTATGTGGGTCAGTGCCATAGGGGATTGAACGAGATAGAGGTGTCTTTACCCTTTTATTTTCTATTTTGAAAGTAAATGGACTGACTTTCCTGTCTTTCTCAATTTAACTTGACACATTTTTTTTTGTAATTTACTGCCTTGTCGTACTGAAGAGAAATACTGACATTGAGATTAAAAACTAAAGATGACATATTGCTACAAATAGATGGTATATTGCTACTGGGATAAGACGTATACTAATACATAAGTACGTAAGAAAAAGACATGCGGTGCCTTCATCAATTAGGATAAAGAGCGACAAAAGTTCCTCTTACTTCTTTAATCAAGTTGTAGCTTTTCCTAAGTAATAAAATATCAGCTAGTCAATGCCTCTGTTAACATGAAAGTTTTTCCGAACGAAAAATCCTGAGTCACCGTTCTTTTTTATTACATACTCTGTGGTCAGTACAATTCGAGCTAACGATTTGAATTCGGAACGTATGTTTCGAGGATAATGGTATTCTGAAAAGAACCAATGGTTTGGACATCTATTTATGTGTCAAACAAACCGGAGTTTAAAAGAATATTGTTCGTTAGCATAGGGCCACCAAGTTTCTTTTGAATATGTTGCAATGCCAGTTATTCTTTTGTTAAAATTTTATGAATCAGGCTATTTTGGGAATGATACAATAATTTATTTTTAACCGAATTAAGAAAGGTTCGACTGTACGGATATTTTCTTTCTGTTTGTATTCACCAAATCAGAAACTGAAAACTCGAGGCCGATTCTTATTTCTTAATATATTTTGTCCAGTTTCTCAAAGGAAAATTATTAAAAAAGCTTTAGAAAATTAAATATAAACACACACAAGTTCAAAAATATTTTTTCTTTCAGAAGATGGTGGCGAAAAAGACAAAACAAAAACCAAGTTACCGCAGTGTGTATGTTATTTTATATTATATATTTATTTTACTATGTATTTTTTCTGAATTCGAAAGGTATTAAGTTACCATAGTAAACAAACTAAAACGGGAAAACGCGAACACAAGTTGAGCACGATTGGGTCTACTAAATGAATTAATAATTTAAACAAACAATGAAAACAAGGAGAACCTGAAACACGAACAAATATTTACCCGAAATCGAATCGACCTTGAGCTTTTGTTCTCGTCTAGCGGTTTGACAATAATTTCATAGTTACGGACAAACTTTCAACTACAAATTAAACTAGTGAAAACCCGGTTAAGCTCAAGAGTTCACAACAATAGATTATAATTGTCTGCCTGACCGATGACAAAGCAATCTTCAGTACTGGAGAAAAAGAAAAAAAAAACAACTCGATTCAAAAGACAATGGCCACTTCCATTCCGAGTACTTGAAACATACAAAGCGAAGAGCCTCCGGTCATTGTTACTCACGTGGAAATACTCGTTTTCGTATTCAATACTGAAAATCGCATTTCCGTAGGAGCGGATACTATGAAAGTTCGGACAGGAACACTGGGAAGGAAGTTGCAGAAGTCTCGTCCTTGTTTGTTGCTAATAATTGCTAAGATATTGGGAAACTTAGATTATAAAATGTCCAATTTTCTTAAAGGCTACAAAGAATTGAACCCAAAAAAACACGGCAGTAAAATGACCCCGTCGTTGGATTCTTACCTAAAACAAGTGAACATCTCTAGGGAAAACATTTATATGTGTGGACTCACTTACGTTTTGAACACGGAATCTAAACATTTAATAGTATAAGTTGGAAAACTAGTGTTTTGTTATAACTATTAAAAATATGAAAGTATTACTAGCAATTCAGGTAGGATTAACATCGCATTTTTTTTTCATTAAATAAGGTTTTAAATTATTCTTTGTTCGCTTCTCATCACCTTCTTCTAATGTTAAAAACGTTATCGCTACTGTTGAGTATACCTACCTATTTTTTTTTTAAATTTAGTCTGCATTCTTAAATCATCTTTTTCTTCAAGCCTTGTCCCTTTTCAAATTGAAGTCGGCTCTCCTAATCCCTTTTCTCCAAAAATATAATTTCTGGGTTTTCATAATTTGTGTTTTTTAAGTTTTTAAATATTCATGAATCTTCTGCATCATTATTTCTGTGTGGGATTACGGTCCACCGATTAGTTGCGGCGATAAATCCGGCGTTGGAGTGTTGCGAATTGTGATTCAGTTCCCTCTAACTAACTGGCGAAACGGTTGTTGTGGTCAGAGATGGACACAAGTCTAATGAGTACACTGGGACTTTAGGTTTTGTGCCTACACTGTGGTTGGTCGTTTATTAATGATGGGCTCGACCGATCGTCTTTTATTTTTGGATATGTGCCGTTTGTTGTGGTTACTGATGTGGTTTTGCACTAGAAACTGAAATATTAGTGAGTTTGTAATTGGGTTTGTTTTGTGTTACAGATTTTAGTTGATTTGAATGAAGTTGTTATAGTTTGAGTTCGGAAAGGCTGGGGGCATATCTTTAAGAGGCACTAAATTTTTGTAAGCCACTTTTTTTTAAAGGTTCATAACTGCATCATTATTAATGTTTTTATCAAAATTTACATAGACTAACTTGACTTCACACACTGTTAGCCAGAGACTTCTACATATTCGGCAAACTTTCACACTCCCGTGACAGCCACTTCCAGATTTTACTGAATACAACAACTTCAGCTACCTATAGTACCCACCTCGCCACTGAACCACCAACATTGTAGAAAAAAATATCCACAAAGAACCATAATTCACATTTTAGCAAGTCATTCCCAAAAATGTATTTCATCTCCGTACAATAATCATTGCTGTAATCCTTCACTTCAATCAAGCTACCTTCCCTACAAAACGACCCGTAGGCAATTCAAGAAGGAAATAAATCACCTTTGCTCCTAGCCTTTCTAGTTTATTCCCCTCAACCGTTGTCCCCGAAAAGGGAAGCTCAATTTATCTCCTAGCCAGTACAAATTACCAACGGGAACAGCTATATGGAGCGGGTTGGAACAGTTTGAGAAATGTTGTCATACGGACGTTTTGTGAGGCTGCTAGTTGACAAGGCGCTTATTCTTTCTTCTGTGGCAACGGGTTGGGACGTTCTTTTGTTTTTGTTGTAGTGTCAATGAAGTTTTTATGGCTGGTACTTTTTATGATGAGTTTTTTTATGATGCAAAAATTTATAGCAGGAAAATGTGCTCTTAAAATTGACTACATTTTCGTGATTATATTGGTATTTCAATATTATAATGTTTATTAAATATAGAAATATTCAGTTATATGACCCATTTCATTTTATTTAGAAAAAAATGTAATTGTTCTAATTCACGATTACAAAAATAAGGAATACCTATTAATTGAGAGACATAACATTCGAAACAATTTGCAAAATATTGGCCCTCCTATGAAGAAACGTTGACTCTAAGCATATCATATTACATGAAATATTTTAATAGCTTCTTAAGCGACTTGTTCGAAAACATCTGTTTTCACTGATTTTTCCTGAAACCAGTCCTTGAGTACAAATGGGGAGAAAAAACCTCTCTGCACTTAATCCACGAGGAAGATAATACGCTTTCCAATATCTTCCATCGCAAACATTCGTATTTACAGTTACTCTGTTCTCGGTATTGTCTTCCTTATTGCCATTTAAACAAAAAAGGTCTATTGTTACCAAATGTCCCTCCCAGATTACATTCCAGTTGTTCTTCCCAACCTAAATACCGCTGGAACAAAGAACTACAGACCTGATACAGACTGATACAGAGCAGTAAGCGTGCTTGAAAAGTTACTAATAGCTATCATCGCCTAAAACAGATTTAAACTTCACTTGGCTCAAAGTAAAGTAATACTTTATTAAACGTGACTGTACCGAAATTACCTCGGATGTTTCAAGTTTTAACGGTGGTGACTGTATCGTGTGGTAGACGACCGCATTCTCTCTGTGACTGTACTGATTGCTGATTTGAATGAAAATTACGGGCACTCGGTTTTGGGCTTGTTTCTGGCCAGTACTTATCTACTTTGGCGCAGTGTTTCAATCATCGTTTGAAATTCACGTTGGAGAATGGAATTAGGGGCTTTACGGCAATATTGTGACAGATTCAGAGAGTATCACCTTAATGAGTCAGTCGCTTTGATATTCAGTAGTCTGCTACGTTTAGATAACGGTTTTGTTAACTTTTACTCTTAGTCAATCTATTTTGAAACTCAAAATCTGTCAACAAAAATTTAGATTTAAAAATAACAACCTTACCACAACTTTTCAGAACTCAAATTCCGTTAACCATTCATTCGTTCCGAAAAACATGATTCAAAACAAAATGGTAACATTTCAGAACAACATCTTTCAGCAAGTTGTGCGAAAAACTTTCTCCAAAGCTATTTACAGACTCAACGTATCTGCAAAAATAAAGAGGTCGTTGAACTTACCCGTGTCGTGTGTAATATATTTTCTTGTGAGCGAATGAAAATAGTATCATAACCCGTTCGTTGATTTAAAAATAATAGGTATCAGACAATTTATTTACATTACACAATGTTTTAATAATCATATATTATAAGTATCTAAAACTATGAGGTATATTAGTTATAGCTCATAGGTACAGAAAATATATTTAATTTAACATACATTACTACCTTTAATTTTAGTCTGTAATGGCCTACTTGAAATATATGCTTTTGATCTTGATTTGATTGATTTTGAGACGCCAACCGATCAACCTCTGGCAATTTGTCAAATTTTACCAATCGAACATTTTACCAATCGAATATTGTGATAATTTTGACAGATTGAGGTAGTCTGATGTGCTGTCTGTACATATACAGGGTGAATTTTTCAACTGGGCGTGGATGGCTATATCCGAAACTATCGGGAATATCGAAAAACGTTGAAAGGAGTCTCGAGGCCGATTTTGACCAAAACTAAAATTGCATCATATGAAATTAGAAAAAAATGTAATTCTGGCCAGGAATAGAACCCGCAGATTTTGAAAAAAAAAACACACCCTGTATTATTGTACCATTCGTTAGTGTTGCTAATAAGAAACAAATTCTGGGAAGTAATCATTTACGGCAGCGTCCTCTGTTGGCGCGTGGCGGAAACAGTCAACAATAAATGTCACCTTGTTCGCACCCACTCGCCTCAAGATGGCGTTATAAGATAAGGACTTTAGCAAATAGTGAACGACTGTTTGCGCTGCTCGACACCAGAGGCGCCTTTTTATCAATGAACCATTGTTATATTATGAATGAATGTTGTAGTTTTTTCCACTCGACACCAGGGGGATTGCTGTTGGCAACAGTTTCGAACATTCCAGAATTTTCTAGAAAGCTGAACCGGAAGTTTATCGTCTTCCGTGCACATTTGCCTATTGCAATCGTTCTGTTCGCCTCGGGATTCGAAAGAGTGCACATGTCTCGTGTTTCGTAGCGCGTTAGATAGAAGTATCAAACTGTAACCACGCAAGTTGTACCTGTTCTGAATTAGCGAATGTAATATTTAAAAACCTATGGAAATATAATCTCCTAGTGGTGAATACTGACTTTTTATTCATCATCAAGTCCACTCCGTCCTCTATACAGCTAAATACTGCCTTTCTAATTTCTAGACCAAGTTAGATATATATAATGGTCTTTAATAAACACAGGTACTTTACTATATTCATCTTTTAAATAGGGTGACACAGTGGGCGATCTTATCGTCAAAGGCGACCTTTACAGACAACCTTTGGGTGGATTTGTAAAAGAAGAAGAGAAAATACTGTAGATAGTCTTGCTAGTGTATTATCGTTAAGAATTGTTGCCAGAATATTAAGCCTACTGTCTACTTGTAATACCTGTTAAAATATACAATAGACAGTTATAGTCTCCGCTAGATAAGTCTGGGATAAAATTCGTTGACCCCTTTATTCCAATGTATGACCATGTATAATATAATAATAATAATATTAATTTCGCGGACTTTTTGGTACAAGTCGGATCAATGACCGTTATTCCAGAATTATCTTACGGAGACTATAAGACTAAAGTTTTAACAAGCTTTTTAAGTACGGAGAAAACTCAGTATATATGGAGAAGATCAACTTATCTGGCTCATATTATTTAGTCATGATAAGTCGAGCACCTTATATTGTACCTAAATAAATACAACCAGGGATATATGAGTAAACTCCTCAGATAAGCCTTGAATTATATCTCTACCTAAATCTCTGGGAGTCTACCTTAAAATATATAGCTTATTATATGTTATATAAGACTTAAGGGGTATATTTAGGTAAGCTAAAATATTGGCAAGAGATAAACTCGTTCACGTGGGCGGTTTTACGAGTAGGTACCTTTTTATTAGAGTTCGTTCAGAAATATTTTCAACCTTGTAGGTATCAAAGATTTTGGGAAGACTTAGGCTTAGGTTGAGAGTTGTCAATTTTTTTAGCGCGATCTTTTTGTTGCTCCTTTTTGGTTAATCTTGAAACGGTCTCAATGATCCTTTAGTAAAAACTGTTCTGTTTAAATTAAGGTCAACTTTTCAAACGTAGGTTCCCGAAACAAAAACTATTTTATAGTATAGCTAGCAATCAACTATTCTGCCAATGACGAAGATGAATGGGACAAGCAAGTACGTAGTGCGCATTTATAGGTAAAAATAAAACAAAGATAGAACGATTCTATTCCCGTTCGATGATACAGTTGGACGTTTTTATCTGAAGAAGAAAATATATGACCTGACATTTTTTTTTTTATAAAAGACAAAACCTAAACTGTCCCTATCTATTTGAAAAAAGTAAACCATTTTCCGAAAAATACCGAGTTCCCGTTATTCGGCTGTTATTTGTAGATGTTGAATTCACAGTCTTTAATCACAGGCAGAAGCTCGAAGGTTGTCAACCAATCCTACCATTGGGATATCGTATTAGCCAGTTACTGGTTTGTGGAGGTCCGATAGACAGTCTTTCTATGTAACATACTGATATTCAGCTGCATCTGTCGACTGGAAGCCGACTCCAATATATTTGGGAAAAGGCTAAGCAGATCATGATTGCTTACATTAATAATGACTGGGCTGTTGGTTAGTGGTTAGTGACCCTGACTGCTATGCCGAGGGTTGTAGGTTCGATTCCCACCCAGGACAAAATTAAATGTTTGTGTGATGAGCATGATCATTTATTCTGTTTCTGGGTGTAATTTATCTATAATATGTATGTATTTAGAAATGTTGTATGTTGATCAGTTGTCTATCCATAACACAAGCTCTGCTTAGCTTGGGAATAGATGGCGTTGTGTGGTAGTCGTGGAATATTATTATTACTATTACATTCTTTATAATGCCGTCATTGATTCCTTTGGTTTATACCTCTGCATACTGTTATCAGCCGCAACAACGCACCCAAAACCGGTAAACCCTTTCCCCTCAAAATAAAAATGCGTCGGCAAGCATCCCAAACAATTGGACACGTATAAATCCTTATTAGCTCAGTGATAGCTGGTAGATAGATTCACTCCAACGATTTTCAGGGTCCATCGCGTAATCGTGGCGGGGAACAACGATTAAATCCGGCTGGTCGCTCGTGTTGTGAAGTGGCTGAAATTACCCCACTCCCCCCTTTGTATGAACGATTAGGGGAGTGTTTAGTAAACAGTGGGTGCATTGATTGTAGCCTGTAGAGTGAGCTGGGGATTGTAGTTGTCGTGGTTATGCCTTATTAGTTATTCGGTGCTCGCTCGCTCATGATTTAAAGCTGTGAGCTGAAACTAACTGCTATAGTGGGGTTTGGTGATGACTCTTTGCATAAATTCATACTATATTCAAGTTCAGGAGGAGAATTGTATGATAATAGATACATAACTGACATTTCACTGGCTGGTAGTACAAAATTCCGAAGTGACACCTATATCATTTAGTCCTTGGCGTATTTCAAAGTATGTAATTGGTATTTTTTTAATGTCTTATCCACAACTGGTACCTCACCTACTACTGTATATAAGCAACTCTTTCTTTCTCTCAGGTTTCTGTTTAAAGCTGGGTATACATAATACAAAATTCGTGCATCGGTTCAGCCTAAAAAGTTGTATTGGTAACAAACAATAGAGATAGATAAACAGAGTAAACCAATATTTCACACCATTTAACAGTAGTTAGAAAACACAAAATAGAAACACCAACGATAAAAATGATATTTCATTCTTCCCTACATCTTTTTTATTTCATAAAACTCACGTCTGACCACTATCTCGCCATTTTCCAACAAATAAACAACAAATCCATTTACCGCTCCATCACCCCATTGAACACAAGACAACTACATCACTCATTCACACAATTAGCCTTAGATAAAGTACTGTGCTAGTTAGCCGATAGATCTACTCAAATGGATTTCAGGCTCTACCGCGTAATCCTGTCGGGGGCGCGCCGATTATCTCCGGGCGGCTACCCCCGTACGGAAGTGACAGTCGCGGTAGATTACCCCAAACTGTCTGTGGGAAAACAACTGGTTTTTTTGTATTGTTCAGTTATGACTTTTGAGAGTGCCATATTTTTTTATTTTATTTAGTAATAGATTTATAATTACTGTTAAATTCAGTGGATAAAAGTGTAGGTAAGCATGCATAAGTCACTCATCAGTTGCTGATGCTTAGGATTGTGATCTTGATCCACCTGCTTCTATTTTCTACATGCCTACATGATTTTCACGTCATTTTTTGAGGGTCTGAAGAAAATGGGGAGGGACGTTGTGCTGACACCGTAAAAAGTGCTTCCCCAGTGGTCGGCACACTGTTCAAGAAATACTGACTCATCTAAATCATGGATGAGATGCAAACAAACTACATGACGCCGCAGCCGTACTTATATGAGTTGGTCGTTGCTTACCAGTAGAACTCCAAAGGGTACCTACCACCAAGCGAAATATGGTATAAATTATATATTTGCTCATTTATAGATCTTGGCTCTATTTTCATCCCCCAATTGCACCCCATCAATTTAGTGGCCTCTCTTATTGAAGTGAAGCAACGATAATTATCGTTGCTTCACTACAATTATAATTAGTATTAGTCTGAGTATTAGTTGTAACAAAGGCATGGTAATCAGTCCCAATCAGCAACGCACGGAAGTGTCATTCACGGCGGATTACCCCGGATTACCGCATCGTGTAAACAACACAGTTCATCACAGTGACACCGGTCGTTTTTTGTTTGTCCTGTTAATCATGACGGGTATAAGCTTTTAATCACGGAGTATTGTGATCAAGTGGTTCATTCGAAATTCTACCTAAAGGTCAGTGGTCTAAAAATAGAATTTAAATAGCCGCTGCCCACGCCTTTTGATTTGCATATTTTACTTTGAATATAATCAGGAAAGATATCAGACTGTGGGCAGTTCAGTGGTTGTTGCCGAGTAAGTAAACATTATTCATCAAAGGTTTTTCTACTGTTCATTCTCACAGACCTTTAGTCAAGCAAACAAATGAGGGAGTGGGTTCAAACATACGCCACCATATCAATCTATATTTGCTATTTAGTCTGAACGTAAGCGATTATTATAGCGATAGAGTATAATATTGCTTGCCTGCTTTCATTTACCTATAGTGTGTGATGGCAATGGTAGGTACTCACTACACTCACTGTTGTCTTTTTGTCTTCCTGTCGACTGCTATGAACCTAATATGATTGGAATGCGCTCGTTATAGTGACAAATTGTGTCTAGCGGGCGGCACATTTGACATGTAAACAAAAAGTCCAGCGAGCAGCGGCTCTAAGGGATTAAAGCTACCGACGGCATTGTTAGTGTTGCCATGTGCGATAGGACTCATACTCTATTTGCTAGCTCTAGTATATGGCGGTTCTGAGCCACAGAAAAGGATGCATGGGAATTATATTTTCCATGCTCTGATCTTCGCTATCATTATCATTATTTCGAGTAATGGGCGACTCGCGGTTCGACCATGGACCATGCCCGGATCAACGGTGCGTCGTGTTAAATGACGACATGGCCCCGAAAAGTAAAGGCCTATTGAAAGAAGTAAAGGGCTGTCGTGGATTTTAATCAGTACAAGACTTTTAGTCCTTAGAATCCTTCCATATTGCAATGCGTGCCTGGTCATATGCGCACTTGATAACTTTTGACTGTATCAGTGAGTGAAGTTCGTTTTGTATTTTAACATCGACATGCTAAGAACAAAATGAAGTTCAAACATACATGAAGAGAAGTGATTATTCTTTATTAAAATTCATTTATTTGCATTTCACAAGGTAAAACATGTTAACAAAAGGCTAATGAATGATTGTAGGTCAAGGCACAGCAAAGTCTTTTCGTGGCCAAGCGATCGACTTCGGCGCTCCGTGTCGCAAGTGCGATGGGCGAACAAAAAAAAATTTGCAAAACTTACACGTAGTTGTTCCAAATCTGACTGTTTTTGTATGTGGATTCAAATGTTTGTAAATGCACGACGATACAGGAGGAATTCCTAGTTGCTTTATAAAGCAGTTTCAAAGGTTACTAAGGAGAAAGAAGGTCTAATTTTGTTCTCCTAGTAGTTGCATTAAATAAAATTAGGGGTTCCTGATCAAACATTCTGTGTAGCCGCTCAGAATTTTGGCAGCATACCAATGTGCACATCAACGTACCCTTTCGGCCTTCAGGGTCATGAATGACGTATGTAACATGACGTTTGGTCAATTCCACTTGAGTGATTTTTAGGTTCTGCCTATTAGGTCCGGGTGGCCGCCTGCAACTTGTTATACCAATCTCCTCAGTCCAAAGGATTCTCATCGTTATGGTTTTGTGGGCACGTATAAATTTGAAAACAAATCGTAAATTATCATAAATATTAGTAGGCGTAAAGTGTTGAATGATAAATGTATATAGGTACTACAACTTTGACTTACGATGTCTTTAGCAAGCGAAGGCGAATTAAACGTGCTTTTCCGAGAACGTCTATATTTTGTTTGGACTTTACGTATGCGTGGATATTACTAATTAATTATAGATGAAAGAATCAAATTAATTGTATTTTCATGGTGTTTTAGTATCGTAACTCACAAAATCCATGTATCTTTTATTTGGTCTTCTTTGTCCCTCAGTTTTCATGCCCAAAGAGCGATTTTTAGCCACAAAAGTCCTTCGTCACTCACATAGTCCACATATTTCTCTAAATAGCTTCAAACTGAAAAAAAAACGAATCCTGGCCGTTGAAAAATGGGCTAATAAACAGTTTTTTTTTAGTTGGTAAAATCATCAAATGAGTCCTCCCGCCCCGGGTGGGGCCGAAGGGACTGTCAGGCTCTTACTGACTAAAATCCACCCGTGTACCTTCGGGTGCCCTTTACGTTCCGGGCCCACGGTAACCTGGGTTAGAAAAACCCGCGACCCCAGCATTTGACGCGAAACACGACGCGCCACCGAGCCGGGCTTGGTCTTTGGTCGGACGGCGAGCCACCCATTACTCACCGTCCGCAAGCCCGCTCCGCCGCTGTTGCCTCTGCTGATTAGAGGGACACGCGTTGGATCGTCCACACGACAGGCTATTCGCATAATAAACAGTTATTTGATGATTTTGTTAATACCGTTGTTTTGGGCGGTAAAATCATCAAATAAGACCTTCCCTTCTATGTGTTGTGGAAGGGACTAAGCTGGTAAATTCATAGAATAAGTCCGGAAGGTGTAGTGGAAGGGAAAGTCAGACTCTTACTGATGAGAAATCTACTCTGTTGTCGTGTGTGTCGGTTGCTCTTCACCGTATTATTATTCTGTGCGTCGAGTAAAATCCAAATTGAATTTTCGTTGTTTCTTTTTTACCAATCAAACAATGTGTCTGTATAAAACAATGTAGGTTATTTATTCTAAAAACGAAAATAAAAACCGAATATGTTTTGTTAATAAAAAGAGGTTGGTTTGTCTATGATTCCAAACTTGTTTTTATATAGGTAAAAAAATTAAGGAAAAAAAGTAAAAGATAGAAATGGTATTTTATGATTTTGATCAAATAAACAAATTCTATTATGTACTGTGCTTTTTTTATGATTGGGAAAGAAGAGCTTTATTTGATTACCGTTATAATATTTCAGTTAATGGGAAAACTATTACTTATAATTTAATTCAAGTGCTGTTTTACACCCAAACTTACTGTGTTTATCTTTCTGTGTTTTGTTTTGCTTTATATATATGGCATTTATGTTAGTTGTTCAGAATATTTTTTTTACAAAACTGATGTGAATATTGCAAAACAAGTCCATTTATATTTTGCCAAAAAAATCTCCAAACACAGATCCATGTCAACCTTGTTTATAATATTTGTTAGAGAAACTAACTAACCTTCTAATTCTTATAATTAAGGAAGAACTTCCAAAGTGCCTGAAAGTTAACCAAGTAGAAATCAGGTCGCTAAGTGCTTCCCAAATAATAACGCTATTGTATGGAACTTTGTTCAGAAGTACGAACAATGGAGGTTCGGATTGAAAAGTTTTGTAAGGTCGGTAGGGTATCTTTGTAAAGGATCTATGCTTGTTTAAGCACTTGTAGGTAGGACCAGGTAAGCCGGTTTTACTATACAAAGGCTAGGTTCTAAACGGGAGTACGGAAAGTAGGTTAGTTTATTAGCAAACCCTGACACCTGAGGTCACGATTTCACATGAAAAAATAACATTCAAAATACTGAATACGGAATTGTTTTCTTTTTTTCATAATATATTGGGAAGAACTAGACATTACATAAAAAAAGAATATAAGAGTTATACAAATGGGATTCTTCACAGATACTCAATACATGTCTTTGCTTTTAAAGACAATGTTAAACAAACTTAAATCCACATTAAATTAATACCAGTACTTTCATCGGAACAATTGCCTATAACCCTTTTTTTTTTTTTTTTTTTTACGTGGTAAAATCATCAAATGAGACCTCCCACCCCGGGCAGGGCAAGAGGTACTGTCAGACTTGTACTGACTAAAATCCACGGTGTCCTTCAATAGCCCTTTATGTTCCGGGGTCACGGTGATGGTATAAGACCCGCGACCTGCCTATAACCCTTAGGGCCTATGCACACCACGTTTTTTAAACGCGCCGTCGACGCGCTTTTGTAGCGATGCAAACGCGCGTTTGGCACTTTGTATCACAACAACAAACTGCTCGAATGGACAAAAACGCGCCGTCGACGCGCGTTTCCAAACGGCGCGTCGACGGCACGTTTAAAAAACGTGGTGTGCATAGGCCCTTAGTAAGACTGGTTGTCCGATTTTCAAGTCACTTTCTTTTGCGACTGTAAAAAATTACAAATACAAACCGGGGCCAACGACTTGGGGTGCCTTTCGAAGCATCCAGAAAACTCAGTATGCAATGGATGATCAGTACGGTCACCCATCCAGACCCTTATTCAGGCAAGGGCGGCTTCACTTTGAAAATTGATCCGTGTGGCTAATATTTTGAACTTAATAATAATATTCAGTGACTTTATTTATGTTTCATAAATGTTTGTCTGTATTAACGTAAACTAACAAGCTTTTAAAACGATTAATTCCAGCTTTTGAACTAAAATACTCACTGAAAACACGGCTTTCGAGCGGTGAAAGTTATATTCGCGATAGCTAATAAACTCTTCGTTTTATTTTCAGGAAACTAGTTCACGAACTTCCTTGAAATATCAGCGGTAGCTTTGAGAGCAAATACAGGTTTTTAGCTTCAGTCCTTTCATTTAGTCTAAAGATAGTATTATGACACCGATTCCTATTCAAGTCTTGCCAAAATCCTTCCTTGGTACATAACATCTAAGAATTACCATTCTATCCTCTGTCGTATAGGTTGTGTGCCAAAAACCTAATGGTCTAGAAATAAATCGCGCGACACACAATTTGACTTAACAATCGTTCCAATTCCAGTTAACGAATTATGATACAACAAAAGACATAAATATGAGGAGCTCGTGGCTAAATAATTACAGCCGCACAGGCCGATCTTCCGGGTTAAGCCACGCTTACCTAGGTTGGTCTGTGGATGGGTGACCATCTTTCATAGCGAGTTTCCTCCGTGTCTTGGAAAGAACGTAAAGCCGTTGGTCCCGGCTGTCATTTGTAGATCATTGACAGTCGTTACTGTTAGTCAGAAGCTCTAAAGTCTGACAACCAGTCTTACCATCGGGTATGGTATTACGCAGTTACTGGGTTGTGGAGGTCCGACAGGCAGTCGCTCCATGTAAAATACTGACATCCAGCTGAATCTGGTTCGACTGGAAGCCGACCCCAATATAGTTGGGAAAAGGCTAGGCAGATGATGAAAGGACATAAATATGGGTTCCTTTCAAACCGTGCCAAGGTCACATTTAAAATTAATTTCACTAAACTTTCGTCTGTCTTCAGCACGTTGTTGTTAAGTTTCTAAATCGGCTTTTATTTCACTAATTACGAAACTCTAAAACGAAAACGAGAAAGCCCGTTGAAATTTTGACTTAACGCGACTGCAAATGTTGATAAGGTTTTAATTAGAAGAGAAATTGTTTAGGGGAAAGTCTTAGGAGATTCCCACATGACACTGCTTGTCCGCGCGGTTTAGCCGAGGCAGTGATTTTGAGGAGGTATTCTGCGTGATTAGTCGACGTGTGCTTGAATGCTTGGATGGGTTTACAATCAGTCATGCAGTCCAATCACAGACCACAAACACAAATGTATATTATGTAAACTACATAATAACAATACCTATAATACAATAATCTGCGTAGAAAGTCAGGCGTTGTGCAAAAGCTGCTTGTTACACGTGCTTGTTGCATCAACGGACTTCCTAAAAGCCAATGCAAATGAGACGTGAGATCTACGTTGCCGCTCAACCGCGCGGATGAACGTTGCGTGTGGAAATCATCTAAGAAGTATTTATTTTCCTCAGAGATCTTGTTATTCTGATGTGGACATGTTTGTTCATGGAATAACATATAAAGAACAACTAATAAGCGAAGAGACGAAAGCGGAATATTTAATGAAGCGGAATGAGCTTGTTACTGCTGCTATCGTAGATAAAAAACCAGTCGAGTGCGTGTCGTAACACAAATTCAAGGGTTCCGCAGTCAAGGTTCCATGATAAAAGCAAACTTATATTTACTTAAATCATATAATATACTCGTACGTTGTTTCTATCTGAAATCTATGTACATTCTAAAAGTTGTATAGCCTACTTATTTTCCTTTTAACTTCGCTTTATATGTATACTAGTAATGTGATTTTCTTCGCAAAACTAAAAACAACAATTTTGCTAGCAGAGACTATACATTTATACTAAAACAAACAGTAGCATCTTTTCACAAACGGGTCTCATAATCGAAAAACATTTTCACAGACTCAATATTTTTAAATAGTTATCAAATGAAACGAGAAAAAATATTCTCACTTTACTTATTTACGCGTAGACTAATTTTTGTTTTAAAGATTTTATATTACCATGGGATGCTTACCGTCGTACTACAAAAAATTAAACATCTGTTGAACAGTTATCTAAATAAACTGTCAATGTCAAATCGGCATTTCACTTTGACATAAGGTTCGTTTTGCAGTGACTTTTTTGTTAGACAACTGTTAGACAACTGTTCAACAGCTGTTTAAGTTTTTGTAGTACGACGGTAAGTGTTCCTTACAGACTACGGAACCCTAAAATGTAACCATTATAAACGTAGTCATGTCAATACGTCATTGTTTCTTTTTATCTTTTACGTAAGAATAAAGTACATTATTTGTTTATAAGAGTATAAAAATAGCATTGATTATCCCAACCTGAGTCCGGATTGTAGATTACGAAACTTTCCCAATAGAGCAAGCTTGCGTCCCAACAGTGAGAGCATTATAATTCTGGATATGCGATGATATGTATTTTATCTGAATTATCAATTTATCATTACTGCTAATTTATTCAAATTACCACCAATTCCGTAAATTAATACTTGGAACAATACCTAGTTGTGGTTTCTGGCATTCAGACCAGTTATGCGGAACGCGAGGCTAATGGAGGTATCATTCAACTGAACCAAACTATTGGCAGAATGGCGATGTATCGCGTGTAGGGTGTACGTGCTATATAATCATTTCAATAGGTTCATTCCTCATGGAATCACACAATTAGAAGCCAGTATAAGCTGGCCCCCGATTCAATTGAAACTTATTTTTACATTAGGCCAGGTCAAGGTAAAAGCGTGGCCACGGGCACGTGTCCCACTATACGTAAAGGCAACATTTTGTGCTACAGCCGACAGTTCGGTTAACTTTTCAAGTTAAGTTTTAACGAGATTTTTGAGGCCGACGTGCGGGCTCGCTGGAAGACGTGAAATTTGGCTCGTAAATTGACTCAGCCAAAGTTACTTCTGCCTGTCTTGTACCAGGTTAATCCGCTTGAAGCTGAGAGACTACAATTCACTCTTAGAATGATATTTTACGAACAGCGCCAAATGGCAAATCTGTATAAAGTAAGTAGGATTACTTTTTATCGTCTCGTTTTATTCCGCCTTCATTATTAAACAAGAAAAAGTATCCAACTTTTGATTTAGTACCGCCACTTTCAATTATATTATTTTTCCCACAAAGTTCTGTTTTCATAAAACTCATTATTATGAATATTTGCAAACCACAACTCTTTTAATATTACCGACACAGAATTTTATTTAAAAACTTTCTTATTTCGTATTTATTTAACGCAGCCGTTTGCTAAACTTTCTGGTTTGTTCATTATTCTATCAAAAAATTACTTTCCTTAATTTATTCGCGGTAATACGTTATGCTTACAGTCCAAATAAAAAACTTTTATCTCTTTACCAAATCGAAATTAAGTTCGTCTGGGTTTCGATTACGTGAATTAATTTCTGCTGACCAAGAAAAAACTTGTTAGGGATTCCGAGCCGACGTGACCATGGACTTAAATGAACCTTCTCGCAGAAATGGGAAAAAATAATTATTCGTTCTCTCTCCCCTTCGTTATTGCGAATATCTTGCGCAATGTAGTGCTCTTTATTTGAACAAGTTAATTTTCACAGTAATCCCTCTGGGATCTTTTTGCCCATATAAGACCTCTGTACTTTTATTCTTCGTTCAAGAAAATTTGGTGTACTCGAACAAAAGTACGATGGCAAACTTTCCATTCAATGGATTGGTTTTAGCAAATTCTAAGGTGTCTCACTTTCCGGCACTCAATTTGAACTAAATTCAATTAAGTCCTACCAATTAGCTGGCACAATCTATAATATTGCTCTGCCGAATCAGAGAGAACTTTCAAAGTTCGTTTGAACACAAAGATTCAAATATTCGAGAATATAATTAAATTGTAAAGGTTCCACGACAAATTGCAGTAGCCGGAATAGAATTGCTGATAGTATTAATTTCAGTCAGGTTTTTAGTACAATTAATGTGAGGCTGTGGACTTCTGAAAGGGTTTATTACAAAGTCTAAATGAATTGGCTATCGGTAGGTACCTACCATCGTTACTTTTCATTGCTTTCGCTTTATTCAATTAATTTGTCGGTTTGAGATTTAATTTAATTTTTATTGAGTGTTAATTTGTAGTCTCTTTGTGGTTAGAGCAGTAATTGTTTTTTTTTTTATCATCATCATCATCATCTCAGCCATAGGACGTCTACTGCTGAACATAGGCCTCCCCTTTTGATCTCCACATGTACCGGTTGGAAGCGACCTGCATCCAGCGTCTTCCGGCGACCTTCATAAGGTCGTCTGTCCACCTTGTTGGTGGACGTCCTACGCTGCGCCTGCTAGTCCGTGGCCTCCACTCTAGCACTTTTCGACCCCATCAGCCATCTGCTCTGCGAGCAATATGGCCATGGTTTTTTTTATATATTATTCAAAATGATTATGCTCTTGTTCCATATCTAAACTAGAAGCAAAGATGAGACCTGAAATGGAGCGCATGCAACTCCTGCGCATCGAAAGAATGCAGTAACTGTTGGCGCTGGACTCCGACAGGATGGTAGCTGCGGGGCAGGCGAGTCTGGTCTGGTGAGGCCACCACAAGTGAGATAACGTAGCCGTCACTGCAGATAACATGTAGCCTGTGATGTCATTGCTCGGGTTGGACTGCTAGTGAATACCACTCATCTCAAAAGAAATGAAGTAAGTTGAAAGCAGGGCTCGGAAACGTTTTTCAAAATAACGTTTTTAAAACGTTTAGAACAGTTCTTTGCACCTAATTTTGTTCGGAACGAAAACGAAATGGGAACGTTTGAATGAAATGGGAAGAACCGATCTGAACTTTAAAAAATCCGGTTAAGAAAAAAGCATTTAAAAACACATTTTTTTTTCATGATTCTTATTTAAGTTAATCATACTCGTAAAAACGACGAAAGAAATAATATTGCGGCGTGTAATATCAACAAAATGATTGCGAAATTAAAATTAGTACCTACGTCTTGAAGCCAAAAAAACGGTTAAATACGGTTTAAAACGTTATTTTAACCAAGAACGATAAAATATTGTTCTTCTTCTTAACCGTTTTATTTTACGTTCCGTTCGAACGTAACCGAAACAAATACGTTCTTAGGCATTTAAGACGAAAACGTTTCGAAAAATAAACCGTTTTCCGAGCCCTGGTTGAAAGTATTCAGTTTCACTATGTAACAAAATGTAACTATTAAATTATTCTCTTTTATAATGGTTTGTGGTGCTTAGTAGAGATTTTCAAAAAAAGTACCTATCGTTAAAACTTAAAAACCTAAGTAATAGGTGTCTCAAAACTGTCACAAAGAGTTTTCAAGTATTTACTATTACATTGTTTATCACAATGAAGTAGAGCACATTTATCTTTCCTTTTTTACATTTCATATATTTTTGTTTTATACGAATCCCTGGGGTGGCCTTATGTTTACATAAATCATGCAACTTGCGACATTTTTTGAAAATTATATATTGAAAAAGTATGACATTTCGGATATAAGATATTCTAAATTTAATTCTAAGTTAGGACATAAAGCTGTCCTAATAAAAAACTAGAATAATAAATTAATAAATTATTGTATAACAAAATACTAAGAAGTGTAAGTAACTTTTGCGAAACAGTTCTGGCTGGCTGCCTTTTTTTTCAATATTTTATTATTAAACTTTATTTTATTAATCTTTAATGATTGATCGTCCTTCTATTAAACTGAAAATAATTGTCGTCATCATTTGCTGCCTGAATTCACCCTTGCTTGAAAAATAATATATAAGCTCTCTTTCACCACTACCAGTACCAGCTATACATTTATTGATAGATAGAAGCTTCCTAGTAATTGACTGAAATGGTGTTTTCATTATGAAATGTTTAATCAAATAAAATAATATTTTTTTTTCAGAAATTTTAAAATTCGTCGATCGAAATTGAGCCATTCAAAAATATTGCGACCAATTTGCCATCTCCCAAAAAAGCTAGTAACTCGTAGCAAATTGAGCAAGAAATTTTGCCACATAAATTAATTTTAAGATGTTTATTTTCGTCTTCTTCCCTAGTTTCAGAAATTCCTATCTCCTATAGGTTATAATTAAACATCGAAGTTAGCTCAGACGCGTCGAGTAATTAACTAAATAAATCAAACTTTACTAATCCAACTTGATTCGTGCCAACTACGAAGCGCTTCTTGATTTTATTCTACTTCTTCACTTTCCTAGTGTTTAGTGAGTCTGACTGCTATGCTGGGGGTTGTGGGTTCCATTCCCACCCAGGACAAATGTTTGTGTGATGAGCATGATCATTTGTTCTGTTTCTGGGTGTAATTTATCTATAGTACGATATATAAGTATCGGTAAGTATATATAAGTATCAGTAAGTATCAGTCGTCTAGTACCCATAACACAAGCTCTGCTTAGCTTGGGACTAGATGGCGTGTGTGATAGTTGTGGAATACTATTGGAATACTATACTTTCTATCGTTTACGTCACACTTTTTCAGGGTACCGAAGCTGTTATTTCCGTACCTAAATCTCTAAAATAACGGGGACAAGTTGCGAAACATGTCTCACATCGACATCTTGAATATACATAAGAGATAAATAATACATTCAGATCTTAATACCTGAAGTGTGAACTACAAACTTACACTCAAGTTCTCAAGACATAGTAATTCAAAGTGCGTGCACATACTCGCAGCTATGTTCATACTTAAGTTACGCGAATGTTTCAAATACGTTGCTTATCAAGTTACAAGTTGTTGCATGTTGCAACCAGCATATTATATCCCTAACAATTTGCATGGGGTGAAAATTAACTTGCTCTTGTACTAGAGCTCTGAAACAAATGTTTCTATTACTGTTTGTGTAACTTAAGGTTGATAGGATTAAAATCTTGGTTTGTTGTATCTTGTAAGGTAACTAGAGGGAAATTTGAAACAACACACAACATGCAGACAAGACAATCTAACTAATGTAAGTTAAATTTTGTAAATACGAAAGTTTGCAGTTTGAAAGAATGGATGGGTGGATGGAATTTTGTTAATTAAGGCTCGACGTAACATGTCTGTTTTTTCACGATGTTTTCCTTCGCTGTTTTGAAAATGTATAACCTCAAGTAAAATTCCAACTTGAGATTTTGACTCACTTCCGTTCGTTGGTAAATTTTAGCACGGGGTTAAAAACACTGCTCGTGAAATAACTCCAGCTCCAAAATAGGAACTAAAAAACCTAACCAGTTTAATAATTTTCCGAAAAACTATAATTGATATCAACGGAATAGATTGTATTACTAAACAGAACCACAAAAAAACCCACGCCACGCTAGTCTACTAAACGAAATAAACAAAGGCCAAATGAAATAAAACATAATTTTATATTTGACAAGCTGTTGATTACATTATAAGTGGTCGGGCGTAAAAGTAAATCTTACAAACTCTTATTATGACTCCGTCAATTTCCCTTCTTACTCAGTAACTTTCAAACATAATGGTATGCCAAACAATTTACAGGGTTTTATATAAATGTACGAACATAATTAATTACACCTACTTTCAGCCCCCAACGTCCGTTAATGAGGCAGTATAATTTATTTTATAAAACAATTTATTTGTATTGCATACCGTCTTTTAAGAGAATAAATGTTCTGTTGTTAAATTATTTGGAAATTTTTGGAATACTTGCTTCCAAAATTACGATCTGATAACAAGGCAGAATTACGGTTATTGTTTTAGGTTCTAATAAACATTCTGGGAAGAGGCTGTGATAATGTTACACTCTAAAATAGGTTAAAAGAGTCTAGACACGAAATCATTTCTAAGGCGTTTAGTTATTTTGACTGACCTGTTGGTCTAGTGGTTAGTGACCCTGACTGCTATGCCGCGGATCGTGGGTTCGATTCCCACCCAGGACAAATGTTTGTGTGATGAGCACGATCATTTGTTCTGTGTCTGGGTGTAATTTATCTATAATATGTATCTATTTAGAAATATATAAGTATGTTTATCAGTTATCTAGTACCCATAACACAAGCTCTGCTTAGCTTGGGACTAGGTGGCGTTGTGTGATAGTTGTGGAATATATATGAATATATATATGAGTTATTTTTTTTACTTTTTCTTTACTTAAAAGTATGGAACCATTATGTTTTTATTTCTTTTACGATTCCAACATCATTACTGCTAATAGAATCTCAGTTTGTTTGGGATCTAAAGTGCTAAATAGTAACCTAGGTATTTGTCATTTTGAGTACTGTAGCTAGTGGTGATAAAAATTACAGTAAAATTAATGGCCTAGTTAAGTAGCAAGTGCTTTTACAATGCTTCGTGTTCTTACAAAAACATTAAAAAGTATTAATTTAACTTTTCTTATTTGACTATACATGCTTAAGGTACATTATGATATCTTGGTTTTGCGTTTTATGTTCAGTTAATTTGTCAAATTGAAATTGTAAAAAACATGCGGGGAAAATATGTTTTTTTCTCCATCGTTAATCATTTAAGGAACCAAATTTTTTTAAATTTTCTATTTGAATATATTTCGATATTGTATTCAAATATCCATAATGCACATAGAAATCGACCGCTTCTCTGCAGGCACTGCCTATTCCCCTAACGATTGCTTCAAGCGATGAGTGGGAACTAGATAAATTGCCTCGCAGGCTGATCGTGTCTGTCTACATTATCAATTGTTTCTAAGCTATATAATAACATTTTATTTTGTATTTTTTATGAGTAATTATTAGGAGAGGATATAGTATTAAATTAACTAGGTATGATATAAAAATAAACAAAAAAAATTAAAGCCTATTTCTGTTTATTAATTCTTGGTTATTTTGATTTTAGTCGGTACAGTGTTATTTTGTTAAATTAGAATTATTCATGTTTTGTTGGTTCCCAATCATTTACATGGAAAATTTAGTGTATTAGTATCAAAATGTACAAAAATCTTTTCACGAAAATGTCTTTGCGCAATTTGTTTTTACACACGTTCGTGTCTGACACGGTTGTTTAATAATTTCGTTCTGCTGAAATTTTTTCATTATAATATTTTACTCCTGTATTTATTTCGAATCTGATCGTCTCAACGATTATTAACTTGCATCGAGCCTTTAAAGCTATTAACACGTTAAACAAAATAAGAAAAAATATTTTATATTTTACTAAAGTTCATACGAAGCGTTCGAGCTTTCAAGTTTTAATTCATAAAAGTTCCTTTTAATATTAAAAGCGGAGGCTTCGTAACGAGTTCAGTCATTTTTTATTATTTTTCACTAACGTTGAACGCGTGGCCACTAAGCTGTTTTCCGCTTTAGCCTTTGCAATCTCTTTGTATACTAGTGCTTAAAAAGAAAAAGCTAGTTCCATGGCTCCACTAATGCGAACTAATTCGCATATAATAATATACAAAATTCGAACTTGGGTCATTTTGGTCGTGACAATGTCCCAATTTGGTATCGGCGTAGCATGACCTCTGGTCCCACATATTTTTATCTGCCTTAGCATGTCATTACTATGCTATTCATTTCATAATAAAAGTGTAGTGGCACATCAACCTAATCAATCTATCAAACTTAAATGGATTTTCAACTTTGTCATAAACACAGAAAGTTCATGTTCGAACAAAGAACATTATAAAGTTTGGGTTTGGTTGAGTACCTTTCTAGAGAGTTCTTGAGTTTTACGCATATCAGTCCACTGATGGACAAACAAGACTCATACATTATGAATAAAAAAACATCGAGTATTTTAACCGAAATCTTTATTTCGTGTTTCCAAAGCTAACCATTAAATAAAGAAAGAATTCTAGAAGGTGTGTTTGCAATTTATGAACGAATGAATTCGTATAAATCAGCCTTATCATCTAGCCGGCCGCGTCGCCTTGCAAAACATTTTGGCTGGCCGGAAGAATTTGCCATTCCACTGGAATTCTAGCGACAACAGCACTTTAGTAAACTGCTTGTGTGAAGAACCTTGAGGTTTACAAAATAGTTACAAAGTTACCCTTGTTTACTGTGGACTCCTTTATGGGTGATAGTGGTGAGATTCTGCTCGCTGCTTGAACCGTGTAGAGTCCCGCAATTATTCTTTGGAAGCGTGTTGACGTTAAAGAGTAACATACATAGTTAAAAAAGCCTCTTTTTTCTAATCTAGGATTGTTACTCAATTACATCGGAACATAATCATTACATCACGTAGTATTCAAGATTTTATACAAACCACACCTTATTTAAGCTTACTATTATCTCAAGAGATTTCAATGTTATGACCCGTTAGTAAGACATTCAGCAGATTAGCAAAGCTGTTATGATTGATACCTTTATTTTCAGGGCAGGTTTCAAATAATTAAATTTTATTTTGCTATAGCTTAAGTTCGTATAAAAAAAAATATAAAAATTAAAACAGGATTGTAAGTGAAGAGGACAGATTTAACTTTTTTTGTAGGATAGCATCATTATTCATTATTCAAACCATTGCAAAATTCATCATCATCTGCCTCCCCTTTCTCCCTACTATGTAGGGATCGATTTCTAGAATATTATTATTTCACATGAATCAACTGTTTATGCCATAACCCTGTATCAGGGTAAATCCTAGTTATTAGACTAATAGTAACTTCTACAGATACACGGAGGAAACTCGCTGCCTACCAAGATCACCCATCCCCAGAACTTCCTCGGCCAGTGCGGCTAAACCTTGAAGATAGATTTGTGCAGCTATTTTTATTTATCCTTCTCTACTACACACCTACCTGAATCTTGATAAGATGCTTCAATGTTTATTTACTTTTTTTTACGTGGTAAAATCATCAATTGAGTGCACCCATCCCGGGCAGGGCGGGATGTCAGACTTGTACTGACTAAAATCCACGGTGTCCTTCAATAGCCCTTTATGTTCCGGGGTCACGGTAATGGATTAAGTCCCGCGACCCCGGCAGGCTTTGGCCCTCTGAGAGGGGTCCCCGTCGTAATGTTTATATACTTGGCTAAAGACTGAATAAATCAGATCTTTACTTCAGATCAGAAAAAGTTTAGAAATGATGTTGTGAACACTTGCAAGTCAGTTTATTTCAAAAGTTTTATGAACAAGGAAACAAAAGATGAACATTTGTTCCCGCAAAGTAAGAATATTACTTAAATTAAAAATGTTTCAAGTCGTAACAAGTCTCTTTTATTTATTTTCAGGACCGCAACAGTTTTCTTTATTACTTACTGCTATTACTTATAAGAAAAACGGCGTATTTCTCGAGAATTCGCACGGGAAAAGTCGATTCTTCACTTCTCGTCCAGAGTGATAGGCTCAAGCGGGTGCTGACGCGTACGTGTTTATAAAATCCACATGATTTTGTCATAACACTTCTGTTGCTCTTGAGATCAAAATACCTACGTATATGTAAAAAATAACTATTACTGCAAAACAAACAAACGAATACAAAAACAATATCTTGTTTTAAGGAGTTACGACACTTATTGGCGCAAAACCAACTTTAACTAATCACGGTACGGTTTAGTTCGAGTTGGTGTTGAGTGGCATATCGTCCGAAGCATAAATAACAAGGCCTATGATGACCTGTTTTGTTGTTTGTGTGGAAATAAAGATCTATGACCAGCTCCGAGCCTTTGGACGTAGTTAATAAGTCACTACATTACGAAGAAAAAACGTTGCTTTGTTTCGTACTGCTCGACAACTCGCGCCCGCTGCCGCCCCCGCTCCGCCCGTGCACTCTGAACAAAGGCTTACCCGGTCAAGTTGTTACCAATGTGCTGAGGTAACTTCTATTATTTTGTTGCTTATTGTTGGAAGGGTTTACGACTAGCACTAAAACTTTTATTGTAAGTCCTTTTGACAAAGAAATTGGGAGTTTGTTAAATTAATTAAATAATACAGTTGTTTAGTTAATCAAAAGTGTCGTTTATCCATGCATTTTATTACTTTATTTATTGACCAAAAATAAGTCGGTAGCTGGACACTAACTTTTATAAAAAAAACATACAAAGTTTGGAACGAACAGAAATAAACTTTTGTCCTTGATGCTGTCATGTCGAATAAATTAGTCAATATTAGAATTGTTAGTATTGATTCATTTCGTAAATGAATAAAAATATAATAGCCAGTGACGTAGCCAAGTGAAATATCGGGAATATTGTTTATAGTGACCGTTTTAGACCCCTAGTTTGTTTGAATAAGTATTATGCTAACTTAACTATAAATCATAAAAGTGTGTTTTCCCAATTTCAAGCTGTAGTACTAAACTGAAAACCTTTTTTTCATGGAGATCGTAATCTGTGTGAAGATAACTCTTCCCATATCTGATGATGATGTGATCTGTGATGGCTTCTGAGCCAAAAAAAAAGGACATTTGAATAAAAAACAAAAAATAAACATTATAAAAAAAAAACATAAAATAAAAAACATAAACATTTTACATTTGAATCACAAAAATCGCACACTTGTCGACAAATCAACAGCGCACGGTTTCCGCCCAATCGAGTTAGTAATGAAACAATGAAAGTAGTGGCTTTACAGATTAAAAAAAAAAAAAAA
Organism: Agrotis ipsilon; assembly: GCA_028554685.1. Classification (NCBI taxonomy): domain Eukaryota; kingdom Metazoa; phylum Arthropoda; class Insecta; order Lepidoptera; family Noctuidae; genus Agrotis; species Agrotis ipsilon. Next base: position 13,270,686 of record CM052965.1, read on the forward strand.
AAAAAAATACTTTCCTCTAACGCACGAGGTTGTGAGTTCAAAGTCCAAGAATGATTTTTTTCACTGCGTACTTTTTTTCTAGTTATATCTGGGATTTCATTGGTAAAAAATATCATGAAGAATCCTGGACTTAAATAACTTAATAAATATAATTTTAAAGCTATGTTAGAGGTCTGTCGGGTTCCCAGAAGCGGTTTATTACCTTTTAATATACCAGATGATGATGGCTATATCTAAACAAGATAAAGAAAAATATAATGGGTTTGAAGCATGTGTTCTGCTTTTCAAGAAACCTATTTTTACCTCAGTAAATGCCTACAGTTAAACTTAATTGAATTTTTCTTCTCCTTTTTATTACCTACTCATAAAGGTTAGGCTCAAAATTCGTTTCATATTCCTATAAATACAATAAGCAAAATAATAAAAGCACAGACGAAACTGGACTTTATGTGAAACACTGATAAAGCCTATTATTCAAATGTTAGCAGTTAAAGCGACAAAGATTAAAGTATTAAAGATATTTTCATAGCCTGTTCTCTTTTATTATATTGAAATCTAGGCAGAGTAAATATAAACTGTAGACGAGCGACGATAGAATTTTAAATTAATTGCTTTGTCGTCAAAGAAGGCTGTCACTTTTTTTTCTAAGAATTATTAAGAAAATTCTTTTTTTTAAAGGAATAGTTTAATGGAGGCGACAGCTCTTAATAAAGAGGCTTTTAATAAGCTAGTAGCAAAGGAAATAGGATATTTTAGTATTCACAAAAATTGATACCCTGGCGATCAATACTTTTAGTTAGGCTTTTGGTAATTTAGTAGATAAACTCATATCCACAGTTTGTTTTTGTCGTACAAGATCATGTAACCAGCATAATTACAAACACATATAAATTCTAGTTATAAACTATCTGTGTAAAAAATTAACAGTTAAGACTGCTAGTTTCTCTACATCATCATTATTATCATCAGCCTATGTCAGTCCACTGCTGGACATAGACCTCTCCAATCGCACTTTTGACTCGAGCACTGGCTACTCTCATCCAGCTGCTTCCGGCCACATTGTGAAGGACTTCAATTCACCTTGCCCGAGGTGGATCTTTAGACTTGACTGCGCCACAAAGAGGGATATATTTTTCGGTTTGAAATTCCAAGATGTCAGTCGTAATTTATGTTAAAAATAGTTATTTTCAATGGTCATAAATAATATGAAAAATTCTCTGTTTTTATCTGTTTATTCATACAAACTTTCACTAGTTGTCAGATATCTCAGTATTTTTTCCGGCACATGTTTTGCTGAAAAAATACCTAGAACTTTCTTTTATTACTTCACTTGGTGATGGGAACATCAATTCCTTTGGCTGCCTTTTACGGAACCCGCGAGACAACATTCACAAAGGTAGTCTACTGGGGAATCACAAGATTTGTTTGTATTGATCCCTCAGTTCAAAGTAAATTCTGTATTTTTCCCTATACCCGAAAAAAAATACAATGAAAGGAAATGAAACACAAAACATGATTTATAACAAATTTTATTTCGTTGACGTTCATTATTCATATATTCCGTATCTATTTATTTAAAATTGGACAATAATTTGGGTTTAATTATTTACAGACAATTTACATTCATTTATTCGCTTCTCAATTTGACGCCTTCTTATTAAGTGCGAAGATAATTGCGTATTTTTTTACATAAACGTCCTGGACTGTTTTACATTTGAGAAAATATTTATTATGTCATTCATATTCAAGTATTTTGTCGTAGTCAACACGTTTTCTTATTTATTCATCGTTAGAGCCTCATTTGTGATGTTTTAAGATAGCTTGAAGGGATTTCTTTTGATATGACCTTCTTTTGTTTTTTTTTGTGTTGAGCTCTAGAATTCGATTAAGAACTATCCCAATGAGATTAATAAAATTATCTATCTCTGTCATTATGTTGCTTGAATAAAGAAATGTAGTGTCTGAGTTTTTCAAGGCAACATTTAATAATCATTTAGTAGGTATCCCGTAACACTTTGGTTCGTTAGTGTGCGTAAACGTATGAAAAGTCTTGATGGCGACAAGTGGAACTAAAATCTTCAACATCAAAGGGCTCAAACTTTATATGTATAAGAAAACCTTCACACTTCCTTGTTATTTATTTCAACGACCATCCTTTGCGACCCGATCCGCGCCAATGTCTTCCGAAAGCGTGCAATATAGTCCCTGGAAACTATATATGCATCTGCCAACCGCCATTAAAGCGGACAATGACCATAGAATATGCTAACTTTCCACTTCCAAACCCCCTTATGTTCCCTTAAGGGTCTTATCTTTATGTAAAAATCTTATTACTCGGAAACTTTGACTTGTGAACACATAGTACATAATTGTTACTTGCCATTATACAGCGTCAATTAAATTCTCTAGAGCTAAACCTTAGTTACAATTAGAAGGGTTTCGCTGTCTGCACGTAATCATTAATTATTATATAACCTTACGTAACTGTTAATGAGTTTAAACAATACCTTTTCGAGATACAACAGTTTCACCTATCCTTCATTATGTTAACATAACGATGCGGACAGACAGCTACAGGATATAATTGTATTTAAAATACATCAAAGTATGTACAAAGCTGTGATAGAAATATTTACAATATATAATAAACAGAGTTTTACCGTCTAATGAATTTGAACAACGTACATTTTCGCTTCCCAAAACATTTTTCCAAAAAAATGTTGTTTGACGAACCTATTCTCAATGCTTAACGACCCAAACAAAATCACTTTTACAAAGTAACTTGACAAAAGCAAATAACGAGATATTAAAGACTGTGAAAGCCGAAAAGTTGTCTATTCACAAGACATTGTGGCTTTTTAACAAAGTTTTTTTAGGCACCAAAAGTACACATTGTCCTTATCCCTTTTAACCCAATCAAATCACGCTTGTTTTTGTCTTCATACAATACGATTTTGACTCGGCTTATGCTTTACTTGAGACGGCTTCAAATATTCAAGTGCCGAATTGTAGGTTACTAAACGAAGGTTTTCTTAGTACGTAGAGTGTTATCAAACAGCACAGAATGGAGGCTGTTTTATCTAGTGTTGATTTTGCACACCCTTGTTGCATGGCTGCAGGGTGCTCACCTAGGAACAGAGACAATTTCAATAAGATACAGCAAATGACAAATCATCCAGTAAAATCACGTCTTTCAAGTAAAAGTTAACGATAATTATGATTTGGGCAAAGCGTTTGACATTGTGAACTTCAGAAATTATTCAAACTTTTACTCAATATTGAAAGAGAATGTCTAAAGTATTATTTATCTATTCAAAACTTGTTCTTAAATTTAATTTTCATGTTCTAATTGCCACAGTTTCTTACCAGATAAGACATGGACCCTAGTGGCTGCCGAGGGAGCGTTGTTAGGTCCACAAGTGTATACGCCTGCATCGGAGCCAGTTGCCCGCTGCACCAAGAGCCGGCTGGTGCTCTTCAGGCCTTTTTCAGTGACCAGTGATATGCCTCCCCGAGCCGAGTCAAAGTTGATCACCTGTAGAAAAAAATATTTACTTATCTAAAAAAACATTAAAATCTTTTGTTTACTAACTAATGTTGATTTATACTGAAATTTTCATGTTGACACAATTTGTGCCTACATTAAAAAAACTTTCTCATTTCAATTAAAATTTGATCAAACAATTAAAATAAATACGAGTAACTATTAGTGTTTTTGTATTTACACATCATTATCATTGCTTTTAAATCAACAGCAAACATCAACATTTACTTTTAATAAGCCAACTTTTATCTTATTGACGCTGTTAAATTTCCATTAATATTTGATGCGGCAGACTAATTCACTGTGACGTAATTACTGAATGGATTCGTTCAACAGGCCATTCATTACGTAATCACTTTCAAACCATGAAATCGATTGAGTCAGGATTGAGTCCACAATTCCGTATAATTTAAGAATTTAATGCTCTTAATCCAGCTCCCCGGGATTTGTTGGCAAATTCTGTTATTAACTGAATTTGGGAAGTTATTCAGAGAATTTTTTCGGGGACCTTGTTTTAGAACTTTGAATTTGTTTTATTAATTAATGAACCTAAAAATATTTTTTCGTACTGACAGTAATCCAGTTTCCAATCTAGAATTTTTACGTAGACAGAGTCGCGACCAACTTTTGCTGTATGTCATATTGTAAACTGCTGCGTTGGTCTCGTAATCAACTCTCGGGTCAGGCCAAGTGTTATTGGGTTTTTCAGTTCGACAGTTTCCAAGATGAGAATTATAAAATTATGGTGATACTTTTAAAGGTAAACATTGCCTTGCTATTCAGGAATTTTAGATGACTATGTATGATATTTTATTTTATTAGTTATAAAAATATGTAATAAGGTAGATCTGAAAGATATTTTTAACATGCCTAGGCACCTCTTTGATTTAATAAGAGCCATCGTATTTCACTTTAATTTGGTCACATACGTATAAAAAATGATGTAACATTTTCTCTTCCAAAAAACTGTCAACTAAAGTTTTTTCTTAATTCCACTGCGCAGCTTAGTGTATCAGCTTCAAATGAACAGATTTTCTATATTAGAGAACCGTATCTAAGCTTTCAGCAACACAAACACGGTATGCTGCCACTATAATAGCGACAAACCACAGATAGTGTGCGCTATATTGCGGTCTACAGTGGTGAATGTGTGACCACACCAGCGACTGTCCGTAATCAGATACATGATATGTGGCTTCTCGACCATTAATACGATGTAGAATTAAACTGGGTTTGTTTGTAAAACTAAGCCATATTTTGATAGAAGTTTCATGTTGATTGTTATTTGTAAAACATTAACAGATTTTCATGGGCTGCAAGTATATATTGTTATAAACAACCCCGAAAGGTAAAAAAACAGGTTTCATGACTTAAATCACCTTAACACCTTATTTACCTGGATCTTTCATGGTTGGTTTCATAGTAAAAGTTGTTTTTTCAGACCATGAAAGGTTGTTAATGTTTTAAAAATAACCCTGTACAAAATAAGTGACATAGCTGTTAGTTTCACTATTGTTAAATCGCGTTTTTTTGACAACATTGATGTAGATTTTAAAGCAATTTTACAAAATGGTGACTATACTAGTGTTACGAAATTGATCGATTTTGTTGGCTTAGTTTTAAAACAAAGTACAAAAACACAAATTACATTACAAATTACAGTTACAGTTGTTCCGCGTCATCATTGTTTCGATAGAAACATCACCTGAATATACACTAACGTCCCGTGTTTTAGCTAATACCTAAATATTTCACGTGTCAAATCAATACTGAGGGATCTCTATCGTTTTCAATTTCACAAATTGATGTTCCTTCATTAAAATTTATTGGGATGGGAAGCTACAGGGTTATAAGTAATGAAAATAAACGTACATTTGAAATTACCTGTTCTCCATGCGTCCAGGTTATTGAACTCGGTGGCTCGGGAGTGTGACGCACTGTGCAGGTCAAGTTAATGGTAGAACCAGCCTGGATGAACAGCTCTGGTCCGCTTGATATTACCGTTTCTGGTTCTAGGGGAAAATTAAGAGTATTTTGGTTAAGATCTATACTAGAATGTAACGGGCTCATTCTCAAAGAATTGGCTTACAACTGCACTGCATCGAGAGAAAACGGGAAGGGAGCACATGCAGGATTACATTGCAGGAATGTCTAAGCAGGGTAGTTTTGGAAGGCAAAGGGAAGCAAGGAAAGAACGGAGTGGTTTTAAGTCATCAATGTTCTGACAGTTTTTTTCCATTCCAGAGCAAGAGGACGAAGTTGATGATTTTTCTACCCGAAAATAGACAGAGGCTTAAAACAAATACATAATATACTTTCTGAGTCCATCGATGGGTGATAGCAAAAAGAAAGTGGAAGTGGGCGGGCCATATATGCCGTAGACTGGATGGAAGATGGGGCAGGAAAGTGTTGGAATGGAGACCACGAACAGGAAAGAGGAATGTAGGGAGACAACCGACTAGGTGGACAGACGATCTTTTTAAAGTGGCCGGAAGATACTGGATAGCCATAACACAAAACCGTCAGAAGTGGAAAGATTTGGAAGATAACTACACCTAGCATTGGGTGACTAAAGGTTGAAGAAGAGAGTGTCTATCGATCACTACAGACATTTACAAATAATAAGCCCAATTATAACAACACAATCTGTCATTGCGTATCACAATGTCTTTTAATATCTGTAAGTATCTACCTTATATTGTCTTGGTAAATATAATTTATTTCAATTATTATATTAATTTTCTGTCTCAGATCAACTAATATTAGCAGAAATACGAAACAGCTTCTATTAATAGCCCTGAGTCGCCTCCGGGTTGCTCCGGGATTCAACGATAGTCTATATTTGGAACAAAATAATTCCATGGAAAATCTTTACCGCCTATATAATTTATGTTATTTCCAATTAAACCGATACCAATTTAGTGCATGCATTTCAATTAACCAGCAAATAGCACAATTATATATAATTGTAACCTATATAATATATACTCGTGAACACCTCTCTGCAAATTGTACATAATTTTCGGTATTCCACTAACCACACAACAACATAGGATTTTGGAAACCATAGAGTAGAGTATATCTGTGCATGTAGGTACAAATTGATTTCGTGTGTTTTCGAATAGAGGGTGTCTCTCTAACAGAATCATAATATGAATTGCGATAAAATTTGGAACGTGGAATGGCTTTTATAATACATGAAGAATAATTATCTTTTTAGACTTCAGACTAAAGCTGAAACGAGTACGCGACATAAACGTGTAGTAAAACATTTTGGACCGAAAAAAACAGAGTTATTTTAACATTTAGGTCCACTTGCATTCATGCATTCTTCACAGATAAGAGTAAAACCGGAATATTAAGTTTATTTTATGTAGGCAACGAGCAATTTAATAGGTATCGAACTATTTAAGGTGTTTCGCGCAGCTAGCGCTAAATAATATAATTGTTTTGTGTGATTGTGATATAATATAATTCAATCTAGAACTTTCCAAATTGAATTGATTAAAACTGATATTAAAATAAGCTTTCACTGCGAAGGCAGTATCGAGGATCATGAGGTTTCGCCCTGAACTAGTTTATCAATAGCTGATAGAAAAATACAATTGTCAAGCACATAAATCAATAACATATTTCAAAGAATAAGTTATTCACGACGTTTCTTAGTGTAGTTTTAGCCTCATCAAACGAGTCCATCTCCCGGCCCCTCCCGGGGAGGAATGGGAAGGACAGCCGTCAGGCTTTTACTGTCTAAAATCCATGGAATTTTTCAATAGCCTTTTATGTTCCAGGGTTAGGGTTACTTGATTAGACATTCCAGCGAACCTAGCAAGTCCCAGTACATGTGTTGTCTTTAGCCTAAACTTGGCAAGCAAGTAAACTAAACTATGTTTGCAAACAAAGTCACGGAAAACACCTTGTTCCTTAAATTAAAATAATTACAATTTATAATTCACACGTGCCTGTACATGAATAATGAACAAGCACTGAGAAAATATATTATGTTACCGTCGCCATGTTGGTAGAGGCAACATAGGACGAGGCGTGCTAATCTCAGAGGAATCAACTACAGCCAGTGTTCCAATTGTTTAGGTCCCAAATGTAAACACTAAGTTTATACCAGAGGTATTACTGCTCTAATATGTTTATTTAATAATATAATTCTGGCGTACCGCAAAGTGCTAGTAGAAGCTTTTGAAATCACTAAAAGATTTATAAGATAGTGTAAATTGAACAAACTTTTAGTTCTTTAGACGTTCAAAGTACAGAGACTTTAGCACGAGTGCGGGATTCAACGTCAAGTAAAAAGTTTGATTTTAAATCTAAAAATATTTGTTTCATAATATTTACTCAATGTTTTGGATTGATTTATATCTGGCAATAAAATTGAAGGGACTAGGATTTTAATGTGAGTATGAGTTTGCCAGTCCTTTCAGTTCGGTTTAGGGCTAAATAATACAATAGTATTGTTTTTCCAAAAAATCGGTCAAATAAACTAAAAAATATTCTTGTATTTTCGACTCAAAAGTCAGCATCAAATTCATGTTTATATCACTCATACGGCCTTGTTCCCACTTGTTCTACTAAACAGTTCTTTGATGTATCTAAGAGTACGATAGTTCTACTATTCGGGAATAAATCGAGACGTAGTAATAATAAGAATCCAAACCCCCATTAATATACCAATAGAACAAGTGAGAAAAAAACTACAATAAGCCTTTATTCCCACTTGTTGTTACTCATCTCCTGGCACTATTGAAAAGAAAAAGTCCTTTAAGTTCTACCATAGAGCGGTCGCGGGACTTATCCCATAACCGTGACCCTGGGATAGAAGGGCTATCGAAGGAGACCGTGGAGTTTAGTCAGTACGAGTCTGACAGTCCCTTCTACCTTGCCCTGGGTGAGAGGACTGATTTAATGATTTTACCACGATCAAAAAAGTTCTACTATAGAACTGTTTAGTAGAATAAATAGGTAATTGATCTAGCGCCTCTTAATGTAGCTAGCTCATGAGTATTGCTTAAAGTTCAAAACCAGAAGCCCGTTAACAAATTACATTATGACATTAGTTAGAAAGCCAACGTGGTAATGAATCTAATCACTGTCACATTAGCACTTACTAGTTTAACCAGGTACTAGTAGTACGCACGGCTACACATCAAGCTATGTAAAACTAGTATTAGCTAACCGTTCAATGTGAGGAAAGATCATATAAAGCGAGTCCAAGAGAAACTGGTTTTGTACAGCTTGATGTGTAGCCGTGTGTACGTACTTAACCTAAAAATGACGGAATTTTAATATACTTTAGATTTTTTTAACAAATGAAAACAGCTTTCGCATGCATTTGTGGTCTTGAAAACGAAGAAATGCACAAAACTAGTTGTGGCTTTAGGTTTTTTTTTGCGTTTCAGGGTAGGCCCCATATTAAAAGTAATTCACAATTTTTCTTGTTGATTGTAGAATAAACAAAAAAGAAATGTTCCCGTAATGACCCATAAAAGTATTCTGGTAAAAATAAGGTTCCTCGAACACTCTTTTTTTTCAGTATCCAGCTGTCTGAATCGGTAACTTAGCAATATTCGTGATGATGAAAACTTATTTGACAATTTTTATTACATATTGAGAAAATCTTGTATTTTTAAGGGTTCCGGGTGACTACATCGTTGTCATAGCATACCTTACAAACACTATCCGTCTTTTCTCTGGTCTTTTGCTCTGTTTACCAATAACCATATTTATTAAGAGATACAACTGTCCATATACTAACCTACAATATTTAGGAAGACGGCATGTCCTATAGGCGGCGTGGTGGATATCTGGCACTCGTACTGGCCGGAATCTCTGCGCTGCGGGCTGCGGATGCGCAGCGCCCACTCTTCGGAGCGCGGTTTATGCTGCGCTTCGAAGCGCTGGTCCGACGTGTACGTGTAGCGCCCCACTGTCAGCAGGTGGATGTCGCGGTGACGGACCCATGATACCTGTGCAATAAAAGATAGATATTTTATACATTAGATTTTGGAGGCGTCTTTTAAATGACTGCACTAATTTGGATATAGCAGTGGCCGACATGTGACAGTATTATAAAAAAAGTTAATCAATTGAGAGATTTAGGATTCTCCAACGTTTTAAAAAACTAGTAGTTATGTAATTGTTCTTTCTTCAAAACATATCACAAACCACAACAACTTTTCATTCAATCAAATGAGAATAGATAACAAATAAACACAACCCAAGAATTAAAGGAACATGAACATAAAAAAACCCTTTTTACACGCTATCTTTTATTCCTTTTTCATTCCAACTGAAATGCTAGATGACATACCTAGATACGATTCAAAGGGTTTCCCTAAATCAAACACATAAAATTCACGTATAAAACCAAACATTTTGTTTTATCCTTACAAATGGTGAAAATGTGTTTGATAACTGAAGAATAAAGGGTATGTGTTATGTCTTCTCGAAACATGATCAGATTTACGTCATGTGTATTGAATTCAACGAAGAATGTTCGTTGTACAGTACATAGTTCTACTGACAAAATAATTGTATGAACGTGACAAAAATAAAACTGTTCAGGTTCCTACAAAATCTAAGCCATCGATTCCAAAAGAATTCCTATTTCTTCGCATAAAGGATCTCGGTTGATTGACAAATAAATTCCAGAACGAACACTACAACGTCTAGATGTATTGAGTCGATTGAGGTTCACAATTTATAGATATTATTTGCGACAAGTATTCATAGCCCATTGAACATCTTACAACTAAGAACGTTTTCTCAGACCTCACTTATTTAAGTAAAGAAAGCTGCGCTCATTAGCATAGCAAACCTGCATTTGCATTCTAGAAACTTCACTTAACGTCAGCAAATTTTTGTATGCTTTATTAAAACTTCCTCCATTAACTATAAAAGCCATTGTCAGCTTCATGCTAATGGCAATTCCATAGTGATCTATGGTAATCCCATAATACACAAAGTTACTAAAGGGACAAAAGCAAAGGGAGATGTTGAAACATAAATAAACAAACTTAACATTTCAAAGGGCAAGCCTGTCTTTATAGAAGACAATGTTTTCTCAGCATTCAAAGCTAAAATTTATTAATGAAGGTATTGATTTCGAAGGTTCAAACGACAACTTGAAACCTGTTTCTTAATGGAAGGAACTGTTGAACTATTTAACGGCTTTGAAAGAGAAACTGTGAGTAATGATAATACTTCTGACAGTCAAAATGTCGTGGAATACGATCCGGAGATAATTATTGTGAGTTATTTTTGGACATGACATTTGACCTATATTTTAATATTTTATGAGTGTTATTAATAAGCATTAACGTTTTTATTTAATTATTCAAGAGAGTATCTTGAAAGTCAAGATGAAAATTGAGTACGCAAAGACATTTTCAACTTAAGGAACAACAATCTCTAGAATACTCTAAAGAACACTTCAAGCACTTAAAAGCAACACAATGTAAGTATCAATCTTCGACACCACTTCGTACAAAACTCATTCTAGCACAAGTTAAACGACAGCTTCTATTAAAAAGTTCCAAGTGTCAACCTGTCGTTCTTTACAACTTGCTATAAAAATATTTTAATGTTGTTTACAAACAGCTATTCCTTGAATGTGACGTTGAGTTACTTAACGGCCGGGGGTGAAAACCAAGATGGGTTTCGGGCATAAAGAAAAAAATATACCAGTTCAATTTGCTCTCAGAATTTTTAAAGAATTCCTTGTAATGGATCGGCCTTAAGCGTTTTACTGGATCGGAGTTATCAATGGCGGTAAAGTGCCCACTTCCGAGCCAAAACGGTCGATACCTGAATTTAAGCGTAAATATAAAACTGCCTCCTGTAACACTTAAGAATTTTATGATCCAGTACATGAGGGAGGATCTATTGCCATTTTGTCGGGATGATGGCATTAATCATGAAAGTTTTCTTTTACATCTTAAGATTTTTTTCTTAGCATTAGGGAATGTTTACACGTGGCTCACGAATCAATGTTTGGAAGTAAACCTTTTCTTTTTATAGAAATCTTATATGAATGGGTAGCATGTAACGTTGCCTCAGGCTGTATGTTCGTTCACCTGTCTATACCTTTCGTACGGTCTTATAAAGGCATGCCGATCGCTTCATTACTGCCAGCTTTCATGAACCTATTGTGTGTTAATCGAGCAATGGATATACCTCGATCGTAGCTGGCATTATTAACGCGAGTAACAGAAGCGTTTATTAAATATCTTTTGATACGTCAGGTGATGTCAGATATTTCATTTTGTTTATCTGTTTTGTTTGAAGAGAGTAGAGAGTATTGTTTATTTATTGTGATGGTTAAGAAAGGATTTCATCAGTGAATTTTAAAATTCACTACAATTGAATATACTTTGTAGTGGCTTTACGGCACTGTAGTAAATTTAAAGTTTAACGTCGACAAAGCTGGTTATAAAAGCCTACGCGCTGAAATATGAAACACTTTTTTTGCGATGATAAATCGAGAGATATTGAAGTAGTTTCCTTTTTTATTAAACATTAATATTTCGTAGTCTCGAAATACATTTCAGGTAAAGAATTCGACGAAGTCGTTATAGTCTATTCACATGTAAATATTCATGAAGAAATGCATGAATAAATTGTAGATAAAGCAGCAATGGATTTTTTGTCTCAAATTCTCTTTAGTTCCATGACTGTTACCAAGAATTTAGGATCCTGTCTGATAAATGAAAATGGATTTACTTTCCATAACGTAAAAGCCGGGCGTCTCTTATTCCGTGAATCCGAACAACGTTATTGACCCATGAGTCAATCGGAGGGTTTCCAGCGTGACAGCATGATTAGTATTTGTGAGCACCTTTGCCTCTAATGAAAACAGATGGGATTTGATTACTTTTCCAATGCTGGGACAGAATCCTTTTCCTTGTTACAGAGAGTGGGAATAGGAAGTTAACTCTAATCCCCCTTCAAGTTTTTGGTTCACGAAGTTTTTCTTCACCAAGATTTTTAAGAGCAGTAGGCGTTGAATTTTTGTACAGTCGACAATTTCTTACAGACATTCAAATACAACGAGGTCGCCATTCACGTAAACATAATATATTATTTCCACAGTAACGATCTTGGTCTTTGTTATTTTGACGGTTTCAAACGATTTATCGTCAAAGTGGGTCATGATTCAAATTTTCTCGATTCGTCGTGTTGGTAGAACACGATTTGTGTGTTTGTATTGACCGATCTATCGTTAGTCATATATTTTAGTTTTATTACCAGTTTATTATTTCCTGGTATATCTATCTATCTTCTTCTATCTATAATATAAAAATGGATCGCAAAATGTGTTGCTAAGCTCATAACTCGAAAACGGCTGGGCTGATTAGGATAATTATTTTTTTGTTGTGTTAGTAACCATCGGGACCGGGTTTTGGACGACTTTCGTGCCAGTGCGAAGCCGGGACGGGCCGCTAGTCAAAAATCAAATTACTTACCGTCCTATTCTGTAAGTTTTTCACTCGGCACAGCAGTCGAACCGGGTGGCCAACCAGGCCAGTTATATTCCTTGGCGTACTGGGGTCAAAGTAGGGAGCATCAGGTGATCCCTGCCACTCCTGAAGGAATTCTGCTCTGAAGTGTCGAGAGGAGATGTCCATAGTTGTGTGATCTTGGGGTGTCTCGGTGCCGGAATCAGCTGGTGGAGAGAGAATAAATAGTTTATTGTAAGGGTACTTCAAATAATATTTTATAGAGCTCTGTCATAAATCATTTAATTACTGGCTTCCAAAAGGAGGAGGTTAATAATTGGTATGTTTTTTTGTCTGTTCCATTTTCTCAACCGGTTTCCCTTCTCAAATGATCCCATAAATTTTTTAACGATATCAGATTTTACCAGCGGCTTTTGAAAATACAAAAACCAAGAAAATTATCATGTCGTCGACACCGATGGCTCCGAGGTTTTCTGTTCCGATTTCGATGATTATTTTGTTCCATATACCTTTCATTTTAATTTACTTTCGTTCAGTAGTTTTTTATTTTAAGTTCATTGTGCACCTAAATGGGCGATGTTATTACCGTGCTACGGTTTATAAAATTCTAGTGCACATGAGAAAATAATGTAACCGACTTCAACACTTGAAATAGGTTACATTTTTTTTTAAATAGTTTTTTAGTATTCATGTTTCTGCCTTCCTCAAGTATTGGATGGAAAATATTCTTGTGGTTTTTTTCTTATTAACGGTTTGAGAAAAATGTACCTTAATACTTATAATTTTACCTTTAAAACGTCACGTACAAATTAAAAATAAAATAAAAATATAATAAACCCCCGACACAAAAACCAACCAATCCCTAAATCAATCAAATCAAAAAACTAAAAAATAATAAAAATACGTCGCGTTGGGGGACTGCTCCAAATTATTCATCATCTCCTGTTTTTTTGCAGTCCCCCAACGCGACGTATTTTTATTATTTTTTAGTTTTTAAAGGGATTGGTTGGTTTTTGTGTCGGGGGTTTATTAAATTTTTAATTTATTTTTTATTTTATACTTTTTATAGGTAGATACTTATATATTTTTTTTGTTGCTAAGAGTACTCCCGATTAAGTCATCAATATTCCCTTTCAGTACGCTTTCATTTGATACCCAACTCGAGTATATTTGCAGACCCTCGGTTACCTTTCCCCACTTTCACCCCCATAACTTCTAAACGGCTCAACCGATTTTCATCAAACATGTCTAAGAACACTCGCAGGTAAGTCACCTTTCTTACAAAAAAAACTAAATTGAAATCGCTTCATCCGTTCGGGCTCTATGAAGCCACAGACAGACAGACAGACAGACAGACACGTCAAACTTATAACACCCCTCTTTTTCCGTCGGGGGTTAAAAAGAAGTAATGTTTTAATCCAAGACAAAAAATGTATCCATAACCGTAAAACATTCGTTTAAAAAAGGTTATACAAAGTATTTGTGCAGATGCAAAAATATTTAAGTATGTAGGTTTTCACTTTCCAAAGCCGGCAGCGGCAGCGCGCCATTTTAATCTTCAACTTTGAGAGTCCATTCGCGATCAAAAGTGCTGCAAAGCAGTCGTAACGTTGGAAAACATATTAAAGTTAAATAAACCGTGGAATAATCTATAAACCTTGTTTTCATTTCAGTTAGTATTTGCAGTAAATATTTAATGCTTTATTTGTAAATATGGATCGAATGGATACAACACACAGAATTATTAATGTGATTTCCATTTGCTGTTTGACTGCATTGATGAAAGGATTACTAAAATTGGGATATTGCAAATGATAGCTTTGTGATATAAATAAGTAAATAATCCGTTAGTTGAAGTATTAAAAATTATGGTAAATTATTTATTTCTTTTTTAAATCATTGAATATTGACCAAGGTAGAGTAATTATGCTGAAGAACAAATTAAAAACTACACTAAAATAATAAACGATGTCTTTGATGTACGGAACTATAGAAAAATACGCTTCAATCACGCATTCATTCGATTTTTTTTCAGTTAACTTGCATAATGTAAGTGAATAAATGAAAGGAAAGTCTTACATGAACAACGTCCGTAGCTTAACACTGATTTCTGATTTACCGATACCGATGGGCCACTATTGTTTATTTATTTTTTTTGTTTTGCAGTTTTGAAAAATTAAAGAATAAGGAAAAACAATGAATAATGGAGTAAATATAAACAATTACAATCGCATCACTCATCACAAGAATGCAATGTCGAATCGTTACATAGTATCAACGACGATATATTACTAGACTCCGCATGTACGATCTAAGGAACAAAAACTATTCTGTCAACTCGCTGAGGTACTACGTAAGTGAGGGGGACGGGTTACTGCTTTGTGATTGGCTAACTCAAGGTCTGTTCTGTCTCAAAGTATGTTTACGGCTCTCAGGAGTGGTCGAAATAAGACGGATATAAAACTTTTTTGCCTAATGTGTTGACAGACATCGGTTGCCTGTTAAATAGGAGTCTAGTAATATATCGTCGTTGCATAGTATCCTATGTTTCATTTATAATTTCACATCAGTATTCTCTATAAAAGCTCAAAGCTATATTCGTACTAAAAAGCAAAAAGATTCAATATTCACAAAAGCCTTTTTCAATGAACAGCTTATTTCTGGCCAGATTTCTAAATCCTCACAGGCTTTGCCCTCCATAAGTGGCTTAGTGATGTTTGTAGATTGTTTTCAGTTTTCAGCTGAAAGCAGCACGTTAGAGCTGTTCGCTGGAAGCAATTTAGCCGACTTTATTTCAGTACCGCTCCTAGTGCTGAAATATAGTTCAAACGGAAATTATTCTCCGAGTGATTAAAATACTTATGTGGTCCAATGGACTAAAGTTGTTCTTATCTTTCAATTTATATACCTATTTCTGAGTATATTGAGATGTGTTTTGGTAAATGATCTTTATGTATCAAAGTATTGGTTATGGCAAACTCTTTTACATATCAATAAAACACTATTTTTAAACTAGATGTGGCCGGTCTTTCGTACCTGACTATTCTGAGAAGAAAGATCCGAAAAAAAAACTCAGAGATCACAGTCTGTTTTAATGTCCAGACAATTTTGTATTGGTAAAGTTATATGAAAACCATTCAGGTGTTTGAGGTAGTCTTTTGAAGAAAGAACCACAAAGATTTGAGTGGACCTGTCCAGTCAGTATCAGTTTAGTTTCACATGACCATGGACCATTCCCGGGTCGACGGTGCGTTGTGTTCCACACGCACCTCAAATAGTGTCAGCAGTATGACAGTGGCCAAAGCCTGCCGGGGTCGCGGGACTACTACACTAACTACATTACTACTACTACTTTGAGTTAGTTATAATAAAGGACGGTCACAAGCAAAACTATCTACGCGTAGAGATGTTCGCTGGAAACAATTTAGCTGACTTTATTTCAGCACTGGGGCCTTACCACGAGGTCTTAACGCAATCCAGTTTAGGCTGTGGGAAAGACACAGAGCTATACAAGCCGTCTAGTGCCATCTCTTTCTAACAGACTAAAGACTCACGCTTTAAGAGTTCATGGTATAGACCCTGCTTTCAATAGTGAAATATAGTTAAAAGCAGAATCACTCTCTGAATGATTAAAATACTTATGTGGTCGTCCCAGTTTAAGACGAACTTAAGTAATTTATCCCTAAGAATTTAGAATTTATATTTTTGAGTATATTTTATGAGTATATTATTTACGAGTATAACAGTTTCAAACAAATAAACAGACAAACTGTCTACATTTTTTTTGTTTACCTTTGGCTTTAAAAAAAATCTGTTACCAGCACCCGTAGCACGAGTTTTCACTATTTTACTTTACAGAGTCTTTCCAGTATTTACAGCGTTTCTTGTATGGAAAAATGGAATAGCGCCTCTGGTGTGCGAAGAAGGAACTAATTTTTTCCTTGAAAATTGTCAATTTAAAATTGTCAAAGTTCCAGTTTACTTTACGTCTCAAAGACTGAAAACTCGTGCTAAGGGTCCTGTTATCCCTGCGGACTCTCCGTCCGCATTCCGGCCCATTGTGCTGCTCGACGAGGTGGGCAAGCTCTTTGAGAGAGTAATTGCAGACCGCCTCGTCGGGCACCTGAATCGGATGGGCCCGGACCTGTCGGAGAGCCAGTTCGGCTTCCGCAGGGGGCGCTCGACGGTGGACGCCATCATGCGCGTGAGAGCTCTTACGACGGGGGATGCTGTTGCCCGGGGCAGGGTCGTCTTGGCGGTGTCCTTGGACATCACCAATGCCTTTAACACCCTGCCCTGGAGTTGCATAAGGGAGGCACTCCGGTATCACCGGGTGCCGACCTACCTCCGTCGCATAGTCGAGGAGTACCTGACGGACAGAGCCGTCATCTACCCCGGTCACCAGGGAGAATGGACTCGGCGAGAGATGTCGTGCGGTGTTCCACAGGGTTCGGTCTTGGGGCCGCACCTGTGGAACATCGGGTACGACTGGGTGCTGCGCGGCGACCTCCCTGACGGCGTCAGCGTAGTGTGCTACGCTGACGACACGCTCGTCCTGGCACAGGGAGAGTCGCACCAGGCGGCGGCCGACTTGGCGACGAGCGAGCGAGCGCGCGAGCGGTTGCGACAGTCGTGGAGAGGATCCGGCGGTTGGGACTCGACGTGGCGCTGCACAAGACGGAGGCCATGTGTTTTCATGGCCGCGTCAACGCGCCCACGTCGGGTTACAGCATCACGGTGGGAGGGGTTCGCATCGGCGTCTTGAGGACGATGAAGTACCTGGGACTCGTCCTCGACAGCCGGTGGAACTTCCGGGAGCACTTCCTGTGTTTGGCCCCGAAACTGAATCGGGCAGCGGGCGCCCTCAGGCGACTCCTGCCCAACCTCAGTGGGCCAAACGCCTCCTGCCGTAGGCTGTACGCCGGTGTCGTGCGGTCCATGGCCCTCTACGGGGCCCCAGTGTGGGCCCTAAGCATCCGGACGCGACCAATCAAATTGGTCGCATGCCAGAGGGTCATGGCTATCCGGATGATCCGGGGATACCGCACGATTGCCGGCGAATCGGCCAACCTGCTCGCCGGATTGCTGCCCTGGGATCTGGAGGCGACTGCCCTCCAGCGCGTCTATGAATGGCGCGTGGAGGCGCAGCGCCGGGGCGTGACCCCGCTGCCTCGAGAAGTCGAGGCGCGGCGGGAAGAGCTCCGGCGCGATCTCAGGGCAGTATGGAGGGCACGACTGTCGCGACCGACGGCCGGGCACGCCGCAATAGCGGCGATAAGACCCCTCTTTGAGGAGTGGCTGGAGAGACGTCACGGCGTCCTAACCTTCCGCTTGACGCAGGTCCTCACCGGACACGGATGTTTCGGGAGGTACCTGTGTCTTATGAGAAAGGAAGAAACGCCTGGGTGTCACCACTGCGTAGATCGCCCGGAGGACACAGTCGAGCATACGGTGCAGGATTGCCCCGCTTGGGCGGAGCACCGACGTGTCCTCACGGCGGCGATAGGCGGAGACCTCTCGCGCCCAGCACTGGTCGCGGCCATGCTGCGGGGCGAGACGGAGTGGGAAGCGGTCGCCTCCTTCTGCGAAGCAGTCATGCTCGCGAAGGAGGAGGCGGGCCGCGTGAGAGAGAGGACAAGGTCCTCCCTCCGCCCCACCCGCGGTGGTGGACGCCCACGGCGTCGGACGTCGCAAGACGATCTCCGGCCACCGTAGGCGCGGGCATGCGGGCGGCGAGTAAAGGGCAACTCGCCGCCCGACCATGGACCATGCCCGGGTCGACGGCGCGTCGTGTTCCACGCGCGCCTCAAAGAGCGTCAGCATAATGACGAGGCCCCCTCTCAGAGGGCTAAAGCCTGCCGGGGTCGCGGGTCTTATACCATCACCGTGACCCCGGAACATAAAGGGCTATTGAAGGACACCGTGGATTTTAGTCAGTACAAGTCTGACAGTACCTCTCGCCCTGCCCGGGGTGGGAGGTCTCATTTGATGATTTTACCACGATAAAAAAAAAAAAAAAAAAAAGGGTCCTGTTATGGTCGCGGGTCTTATACCATCACCGTGACCCCGGAACATAAAGGGCTATTGAAGGACACCGTGGATTTTAGTCAGTACAAGTCTGACAGTACCTCTCGCCCTGCCCGGGGTGGGAGGTCTCATTTGATGATTTTACCACGATAAAAAAAAAAGGGTCCTGTTATACCACAAACAGATACTTCAACTTATAGATATCTGAAACTAAACATTTAAATACCGAACAGTTTCTCAAAAGTTCTAAATGTCCGAAGCACATATTCTATTAATTTTCTTGACACAAGAAATACTCGAGATTTTGCTTTCAAACGAAGAAACTTGAGAATAGCACCCTCCGTTTTATATCGTAACTTCATGAATTTATGTTTCCTTATTATAATATTAAATTATATTTAAAGGACCATTAAACTCTGCGTATGAAGTTTATAATACCTACCCACACTTAAGTTAATTACGTGAATAAGCATTAAAATGTAATTATAGCTTTATTTATAATAATTATTTTGTGCTAAATTATATTAAATTTGTTAATGATAATGGAAATTGTTATCTGCTTTATTAAGTACATATCTAAGTAACCCTAAAGGGTTACGAAGTTGAAAACTGAGCATTATGTACATAAAAGTAAGGAAAGTAATCTGTCTGTGTAAATTGGTCAAACTTTATCATCGTTTTTAGCAAATAAAGGTAATCAAACCAAACGTTGACAAATTACGCATTTTTTGGGCGTTGATTTTCTAATGCATTTCTAAAGAGAAATACCACTAATTTCCTCAAAAATAGAATGTTCGTTTAAGGGTCTATCATCGCGATATTTATCGGCATTTTGTGAGAGCCGATAAATAAGAGATTTTTTGAAAAACACCACCGTACACTTTGAAACTTATTTGACAAACACGACGTCATACAGGTAGGTTTTTATTTATAGTTTGTAAATTAAAGTGTAAATAATAAATAAAAACTTAGGTAGGTACTAATAGAGAAAATTGGTCTGAATAACGTCATACAAGATTTTTATCAAATAGATAACTATAGACAATGAAGTTTGTGACAAAGATGAAATTTTGTCCTTCGAAATCTTGGTAACTAGAATCATCAGCTGCCATCAACCATGCCAAGTAAGTCAGTGAAATAATAATATTAACGTTTAACGTGCTTTTTAGCTTTTTTCGCTAATTAAATGTATGTAAAAACGGTTACATAGAGACACTTTTTATTTTATTTTAATGATGTATAATTCGATGCTCAACTCAATAGAATTAAAAATAATCTCCTTTGCCCCTCCAAAAAGAAAACTCTTCAAAGTCATTTTATTATTATTTTGTTACTGAAGTTCAAGTTGTATTCTTCAAAATTTAACTATAATTGGGCTCCTAATTGGGTCGTCCTAACTTTTTGATTCCATAATAAATTCTTTTTTCTCTCTTCTCGACTTAGGCTGTATGATTTTAATAATAACCTTTGTTAGAACTTGTTCATTTTGTATAATAATTAATATTTAAAAGGGAATTATTTTTAAGTGCACTGAAAGATATTTAAAAGTGCTTTCAAAGTTAAAGCTAATAATGAGTAACTGAACAAGTTTTTTTATGACAGATAAAATAATAATGGATTTTAAAATAGTTTGAGTATACGAAGCAATAATGTTTATAATTTACTTTATAAATATTGCTACGTCGAATGCTCAAGCTACTTTTAAAATTATAACTATTGAGTCGTTACCTCCTGAACAATATTTAATTTTGAGTGTACAAGTTGTGGTCGAAATTCACTTAATACGGTTAGGTATACCGTAAGAACCAAGAGTGAATTATGAGTTAAAATACATACTACCCTCCGTATCAGAAGAAAAATGTAGTAAATATACACGGGCTTTGTATTTTCTTCCCACGTGCTCAAATAAGCCTATGATTAGACTAGAACCTAAGTAAAATTACGAATTATGGTAACATTCGTCCAAGTGTTAAATTGTCCACATATCTGTAAAAAAGTCAATTATAGTTTTGTTATAAAGATGAAGTGACAAAATGTCCATATGACATTAAGTACAAATGATTTTATATCTACAAATTAAATTGTTTAGCGATTTTGGAAAGTAAAGGGCAGTTATTAAAAAAAAATGTTCCATTATCTATCGACAAAAAAATACAGACATCGTTGTATCACAATACCTGGCATTTTGAATCATGAACGATTTGACGTTTAACGTTTAACACTTGGTAGAAAGTAACCATAAACCGAATTATGTCAGTTGTAACGAGGTACATATAAAAAAAATATATACATGTCGAATTGGGAACCTTCTCCTTTTTTTTCGTCGGTTAAAAAGTAGAAAATGTATTGCATTCACATTATCAGCTGTCGAAAAGTTTTCGCCAACCGTTTTGAAAATCGATGTAAATAAAACAAAAAGGCTTTGAAAACTGTTGTCATTTGTCAGTTGAATGAAAACAAAGAGAGACATTGTCTGACACAAATAATTCTTCCGTCCCCATTTATGATAATGTCATCAACCCCATTGCTATAATTTGTTTTATCAGTATTAGCCTTAGTAGGGGAACTTTAAATTAGTTTCATGGGGTGGTGAGGGGTGTGAAAACCACCCCTGTTGTCATATTCCCCGCAGTCAGTAGCGTTATGCTTGGCATTCATAGTCGGAAACAGTTAGCGAATTTAATTCTGAAGTTCGTGTCCAATTTAAATTTAGTTTATTTTATTTTCGCTGGTCTGTTTTTATTGCGTTTTATTTTTATTTTAGAGTTTGATGGTTTAATTTGTGGAGTTTTTTGACGTCATTTTAGAGTATGGTAAGAAATATATGCTGTGGTATGACTTCTTAATAAAAATAAAATATCTTTTAATCATCATCGTCTTCTGTCGATGCAGCTCCCATTTTTCTATACTTTTCTATCTCAGAATCGCATACCTTTTTCACCTATTAGAAAATAAGCTTTATGGAGTCTCTATATTATGTATAACTACTCAGATGTAATCCAACAGTCTCGGTGGTTAAATATGCAAATAAGGATTAGCAATTTTGTATTTATGTGTAAACTAAGAAGGCGCCACAGGCCTGATGTTTATGAGTAAATTAATTTAAAACTACACCTGAGCCATTTAATAAAGTAATCTTATTATCTTGCAATTTTTTTTTCTCTGTATTACGTTCGCAAAAGCGATTGCGATAGACGGCTTCAAGAAAAAATTTACACAAGTTCCAGAACCTCGCTTTGAATAACAGTATTTTTGAACTTTAATACGACGCCAAAATTCCAATTAAAATCGGGAAAAGAAATTAAAATACACGGTATCGAGGACATAGACGGCCAGTATGGCATGATGCATGAATGTAAAAGAACGAAAACTTGAAGTACTGACTGCATGTTACATTTCGTTGCTTCTTCGGCACGTAAAAGGTGACGTAATAGTGGAGTTTCTTTTTTTTATTTTTCATTCCTTGATGATAAAATGCCGAGAGGAATGAGGATATGGACGCACGGTTCAAAAGCAGTTTTCAGTTGAGATTACTGACTACAACTTCTAGATATTTTAATCAATTTCGTTGTTTTTATACAGGGTTTTATTTAATGCACAAACGCGGTAAACCCCTCACCGCAATGGGTTACCACATTGAAAATTTTCATCGGTTAAAATTTAAATACTGCACTGTCAAAATAATTGTAATAATGTTTTATTAATTAATTTTTATTTTTTTTAAGTTATGATTTTACAAGCGTTGGTTCTTCGGAAGAGAGAAGAGATTTGGTGTGGACGTAATTATGGCGTTGGTGGATAATTTAAAAAAAATATCGTACAGGTTCGGTTTTGCTACGTGGCGCGCGTCCGCTATGCAACAAAACTATTAAGTATACCTTAGGTTGCTTTGACTATACGCCGCTGCCACACGTCCTCACCGTGTCTCTTATGTTTAATCACGCTATATATTTTGATCATTATTAAATAAAATGTAACACAAAAAACACTAGGATATACGTACGCGTTCTCGTGACTATTGGTTACAAAGAGACTATTTATTTGCACAAAAAGTAGGTTTTTACAATAAGATGGATGAATGGATTATAGATTTATTATAACACAATACTAACTCTCGTCTCTCATCTACTAATGCATACTTTTATACCATTACAACCTTATTCCAGAAATGACCTACTTACAAATTGTACACAAAAGTCAACAATAGCGAACAACACAAACGCGACCTCATAACATCGTCTCCACATCCATCTTAGACAGAACTGCAAGAACATATCTCTATAACATTCAGTTCCCATTCACAGTCAGCCAACCGAAAGGGAATAAATACAACGCGAGGCTTACAAAGAGGCGCTCTATGATTTACGAGCAGATATCATTCAGTGTGTTGTATCAGTGGGCATTTGGCAACGACATTGCCCTTTATTGCCCGCTTTTAATAGTTAATAATACTTGTTTTTTTATTGTCCGTTTCGTATGGGACTCTGAATACGATAGTTTCATTTTATGTTTGACTTATTTGACTATCTTGTTAGGGATTGGGTTCATAAAGTAAAATGTTTTGGGGTAGCAAGAAAGGGTATCTTGCATCTCGGTAAATGATTAGTAAGTCACGTTTTTAGTTGACCTCTGAAAAGATAGGTCGTAGAGACTTCTATTTCGTTTTGTATTGTTTTTTTTTCTGCTTTGCCAAAGTGGCTTATCTAAAATCTTTAATAATCAAGCTTATTTAGTTTTTCTATAGTATTTTGTGCTGCTAATATTGATGCTTCACGGAGTATTGTGATTTGACTACCAAAACAATTTGTGTATGTGAGCGTTTGTATATGTGTGTTTATATGTTTTAAACGCATCTACGGTACAGAACAAATTCCCAGTGTAGGGCAACTTTATAAAAATAAAAAAGAACAGAGTTATTTTTTTTTTGTTTTTAAAAATTTTGTTCAGTGTAATTTTAATTTAATCGTATATCATTTCAGATTCGCAGATTCCTGATTCTCTTAAAGGAATTCCAATTTTATTATTACAAAATCCAAGAAATCTTACGACAAACACACTTTCGAAGCCATTCCTCGTAAAACCTCTGTACGACACACATATCGCTCATTCCATTCCTTATGTAATTCCAACTTTATGTTCCACCAATGCGATGTACTATCACGTTATGTCCACGTGATGTCTACGTTATGTCAACGTTATGTCCACGTGATGTCTACGTTATGTCTACGTGATTTCTACGTTATGTCCAACGTTTCAATTCGAAGCTTATTGAAAGTACATTCGTTTCAGGGTAATCGGTCTTAGGTGATCGTTTGGCGTGACCTAATATTTTTATTTTATCTCTAGAACTGATGAAAAGTGGGTGAGACGGGTTTCCTATTTTTATAGAACTATTTCGTATTCAGTTTTAGGGTGCCATGGCAAAAATGGAACAATATTCATTCATTCTGTGTATCGATTATCGCTGTATGAGTATTACGTTCCTCTTTTTTTATCATGGTAAAATCATCGAATGAGTCCTCCCTCCCCGGGCAGGGCGGAAAGACTGTCAGACTTGTACTAACTAAAATCCACGGTGTCCTTCAATAGCCCTTTATGTTCCGGGGTCACGGTGATGGAAATAAGTCCCGCGACCCTGGCAGGCTGTGGGGTGAGGGGGCCCCGTCATTTTGCTGACGCCCTTTGAGGCGCGCGTGGAATACGACGCGCCGTCGGCTCGGGCATGTTCCATGGTCGGACAGCGAGTTGCCCTTTACTCGCTGTCCGCATGCCCGCGACTACTGTGGCCGGTGATCATCTGCTGATTACGTTCCACTTGAAACATTTTTGAAATAATACCCGGGTGAATAATAATAATAATAATAAATAATTTATTTCAAAAAAGTGGTACAGTCTGTTACTGGTAGGAAGACAGTTTAGGAAATAGTTTACAAGATAAGATTGTAACAGTACAATTTTACAATCTGATGTCCTGGCTAGATTACATAATAATCTGTATTAAGGACAATCAGCATACGTTTCCCGAAAAGACGACATAAGTAAATGGTTAGACTGTTATAATGAATTAATAGCAATATTAAGATCAAAAACAAAAATAACAAAAACAAAAGTAAAAACTCCATTATAATAATGTCTGTGCATATGCGTGTGGGTTTACGTGTGTGTATAAGTATGTGTGTTTGTGTATGTGAGTGTATGTGAGTGTGATTGCTTAAGTGTTTGTGTATTATAATAAAAAGTTACTTCAGCGTTATGAGAAGAGATTCAGTATCATCGTAATTTTTGGAAGATAGAAATTCAGTGATCCGCTTTTTGCATGTCAGCTTACAAGATGTTTGTAAAGGAAGTATTGCGTTTATTCTATTATATAGAAATGGTCCAAGATAATAAAAGAATCTTTTTGTAAAAGTGAAGTATGGGTGAGGAACAGTACACACCCTGTTTCTTCTTCTGGGTATTGTCGGTTGTGGAGTTGGAGTGTTACTGTGTTGTTGTAGAATTGTGCTGGCAATAAACAGTTGGCGAACTGTAAGCACCTTGCATTTCTGGTAGAGGTCTGACGTAGGATAAAGAAATGGTCGAAAGGTTGCTACCTTCAGGACTGCTCGCTGTGCTACCTCGAGAGGCTTGAGTATTGTTTTTGCAGCACCACCCCAACATGTGATACAGTAAGAGATCACAGACTGACACATTGCAAAATAAACGGACCGGATAATATGTACATTTGCAATTTGTCTAAGAGTTTTAAAAAAATAAATCAGTTTGCGGATACGGCTAGCCAGAAGAGTAGTATGGGCTTTAAAGTTGAGGTGTTTGTCTAGAGTGATACCAAGGTATTTAATTGTGTCTGCAGGTATAATTAGAGGGCAGGTACAGTTTGGTATGTTTGGTTGACAGGTGTGGGCTTTCAGAGTTATGGGAGTCGAAGGTTGAGACGTCACTTTGAGAGAGAAAGTAATAAGTGTTGTTTTAGAAGTATTTAAGGTGAGTGAGTGGGACGTAAGCCAGGAACGTACGATGTCAAACCCTGATTGGGCGGTAGCTTGGAGCCCTGACCACGAGTTTTCGGAGAAGGT
Organism: Agrotis ipsilon; assembly: GCA_028554685.1. Classification (NCBI taxonomy): domain Eukaryota; kingdom Metazoa; phylum Arthropoda; class Insecta; order Lepidoptera; family Noctuidae; genus Agrotis; species Agrotis ipsilon. The sequence goes on from CM052965.1 coordinate 13,296,803, forward strand.
GATGGCAGTGTCATCAGCAAATGAGACAATGCTTCCAGAATTTAATTTCAGATTGCAGAGATCATTTATAAAAACCAAAAACAAGGTGGGACCCAAGACGCTGCCTTGCGGAACTCCATAGGTAATAGGCAGTTCTTCACTCAAGTATTTGCCGATCTTGACCCTCTGTGTGCGTCCTGACAGGTAAGAATGAAAAAGTTGAAGTTGTACATCTCTGACACCTAAACGCTCTAGTTTAGATAGTAGGCAAGGTAGCGGCACGGTATCGAACGCCTTTGCGAGATCAACAAATATCGTAAGGCATTTTTTGCGTTGATTGAGTTTGTCAACAATACCGGTTATCAATTTTAAGCACGCATCAGATGTCGATCTGTTTCTTCTAAACCCGAATTGATTAGATGAGAGCAGGTTATTAGACTCAAGGTAATTGATGAGTCTACTGTTGATTAGCCTTTCCATGAGCTTAGATAGAGCAGATAGAACAGCAATAGGGCGGTAGTTGTTTATTGCTTTACGGTCACCCCCCTTGAATATAGGATGAATGATAGCCATTTTGAAGGATGAAGGAAATGTGCCTGAGTCAAAACAAAGGTTAAAAATATGGGACAAAATAGGAGATAAAAGCCTGGAGTACCTTTTCAAAAATAGCGAGGAGATGCCGTCGTGCCCTATTGCTGCATTTGGTTTGAGGGACTTTATGACGGAAATAATCTCATCAGGATTTGTTCCCAACATAACGAAAGAGTTAGAGCTGCTTGTAGACGCCGAGCAGACGTGTGAACCCATGAGGCAGGATGAGGGTTGAGATTGAGTAGTATAATCGGCAAGATTCTTACCAATATTAGCGAAGTAAGCATTTACATCATTAACGGATTGGTTAGGGGATACGGAAGAGGAAAGTAATTCAGTGGGAGTGTGTGTGGTAGTGTTGGTGTTAGTGATACGCCTAATTGTATGCCATAAAAGCTTAGTGTTACGTCCAGCCTTAGTTATTTCTTCCGAGTCGAACTGTCTTTTGACTTTTTTCAGAATTTTATTGCAGAAGTTTCTGTATCTTACGTATGTAATTTTAAGCACTTCATTGTCTGGAGAGTGTTTGTGCTTTTTGTGCAGAACATCCCTGTTTTTCATGCACCTCAGGAGCCCCGGGGTAATCCAGGGCTTTAAGATTCTATTTCTCTTCGGAACAGTTTTGGTTATTGTGTTCGTGCTAATTATATTGGACAGACTCTGTAGTAGGGAGTTTGTTGCTGTATTAGGATCAGCCATGGATAATACATGTGAAAAGTCTGTTTTTTCCATATCTAGGTCCAAGGCTGCATAGTCAATCTTAGAAATTGTGGTCATGTAGACGTTATGAAGTGGCTTTGAGTTTATACAAAGCAAAGTTGAGCAGTGATCGCTAATAGTGGAGTTTAAAATAAAAGTTGAAGACGGAAGTTTACTTCGAAGCACAGTGTGATCAAGACAATTATCTCCTCTTGTTGGGAGAGAATGTGTAGGTAAGAAGCCATGAAATGCGAGACAGTTAAGATAGTCATGAGAACGATTTTCTAAAGGAGAATTGGAGCTATTTATGTTTATGTTTAAATCACCTGTGATGACGACTGTAGTAAAATTTGTTAGGGATGGTAAAGTTTCGTTGAGTGATCTGAGAAAAATGTCGATGTTCTCCTTTGAGGGAGGTCTGTAAATGCAAATAATTGCTATATCTGACCTTAGTTCAATAATCAGACCAGAGGCTGAGCCATAAAAATCTGGTTCATAGACTTTGTAGTCAAGTTTTGTATTTATATAGGCAACCACTCCATCACTTTGATTCTGATGTTTAGTAGTATAATGGCAAGAAAAATTTTGAAGGTGTGGTAAGTCGGAGTTACTCAAGCAGGGAAGCCAACATTCAGAGAGTAGTGAAGCCGAAGACAGCAGCTATTTTTTGTTAAATGATTAATATTTACATTTACATGTAATTGTTAATTTATTGGCTTTCACACTGTGTTTGTTAGGTTTTTTTTAAAACTAGGACTTTCCCCTGTGCCCTGGGTGCATTTACAAACTAGAAACTTACATCGACTGGCCTGACTAGTGGTTAGTGACCCTGACACACACATGACAGCAAGACACAATACAAAAACATCCAGACCTGGAACAACTAAATTGTAGGTTAAACAAATATTTATTCCGTACAGGGCTCGACATGCTGAGCAACAGTCGATCTTTTACATTACTTCGCGCACAGCAGTTGGGAGTTATATTTAAATAATATATGCAGTATACAGCTGCCAAAAATAGTAACAGCAATTTCCGTTATATCCTCAGATTAAGAGGCTCACGAGTAAATAGAAAACGGGTTTTAAAGATTACTGAAAACCTAAATATGGCGCCGACAGCGGGGAAGGGTTTAAATAAAAAGGATGGAAATAACATCAGGTGTGAGGTCGAGCTAATCCTAATGATATACATAATCTTTCCTCTCGGTTTTGCGAAAAAATGGGGCACCTACTTTCACTATGCCTGCCGTTATAGGCAAGCGTTAGTTGTCGCTGTCGCTATAGGTAAAGAGTCATCATCATCAGCCTATAATGTTCCCACTGCTGGGACACAGGCCTCCTCTCTGAGAGAGGGAGTGGGCCATGATCCACCACGCGGTCTCAGTGCGGATGGGTATATGTCACATATCTTCAAATTTGTGGCTCTAGGACATGCCTGTTTCCTCACGATGTTTTCCTTCACCGTTTTGAGAGCAGCTGTGGTGATGAAATAAATTACACAAAGTAATGCGCCTGGCGGGGTTCGCACCCACGACCTACAACTCGTAAGTCGGGAACGATACCACTGGGCCACCTCTACTCTAAAGAGTATAGGTCTCTATTAAAATACTATCTGTTGCATGTGTGTTTAATGTGTTTAATAACCTGTATCTGAGCCAATTTTCATCAAGATCTGTTATTTCTGTTCGTCAAAACGAACGATATTTAACGTAATTAGCCATAATTCAAAAGCAATACTACACAGTCAAAAGGGTTATGATTACAGCTAGTATAATGCGATGATTACAGCTGGTATAATGCGATGATTACAGCTGGTATTATGCGATGATTACAGCTAGGATAATGCCACTTTTGTACTTATGTAACATAATTTGTTGTGGTACTTGTAGCATTATTAAACATTCTTTATCGATTGATGTTTATTTTTTGTAATTTCATTTCTTGTACTAGAGTTGGTACTGTTAATACGTTAAGGTAAATTTCTTTTATTTTCAGTGGTTTATATATTTAGGATCCCCAACAAAATATATAATTATACAGGTCGTATTAGTTCATGTACTTCTTCGTACCTTCCTTGTTGTACTTCTTCACATAAACGAGACCACAGCATGCTGTCTAAGATTGAAAACTAAGCTGATAAATTGAAATAATATCCTTTTTTTTTTACCCAAGTAAAAGCTATGTTTGATTTGTGAAACACCAGTGTGACACATGACAAAAATACTATCCCCAAAAGCTTTGTGCAACTACTTCAAAGCTTTGCTTTGAGCTAGAATTTCAAATTCGGAATCGAGAATTCCAGTTGAAAAATTGTTAGGCGGACTTCGGAACCGCCTGATAAATGACTTTAGGCTTGCTCTCTATCATAGTGGTACCTAATGCTGGCCATAAATCTGTACCTCTTCCGGTGATAGAGATAGCTCATGAACTCTTGGTTCAATTGATGTAAAGTTTCAAGAATTGATTTTGATTGTATTTTTGGTGTTCTGGGGAATTGGAGGCTGAGCGATTGGACTGCTGCGCTGCGGGTCGCGGGTTCGTTTCCCACACGGAACAAATATTTTTATGATCTACAAGTACTTATTCCGGGTCTAGGCATTTGTGTAATTATAAGTTTTAAATATGTTTGTAAACGCACCCACGATACAGGAGAAATTTTTAATGTGAGGCAACGGTTTAAAAAAAATGAAATAATAATAAAGAGAATTTAGGCTGGGATGGGTTTATTATTTAAAAAAAAAATAATGGCACCTTCTTCTCTCAGAGATTTAGATTTAACTGATGAACATTCTTGACTCATAGTAACAATAATGCGAGTTGATATACTTCATAAATAAATAAAAAATGTGTTTTCTAAATCAGTTTATAGTTTTAAAACTTGTATTGAGACATGGTTAAATGTTTCATAGTATCAATGGAATTTATGTTCCATTCAAAAGTGTCAAGAAAACAAATTGTACGGATCGGGGATTTACAATGGTAAACCATAAAACAATTACACAATACAAAATTTTAATGGCGAAGTATTTACTTGACGCGGACGTCACTTTTTCATAAATTATATCAACATAAACTTCGACTAATTAGGAACTAAAGTGCAATTTGCTTCACCCAGTTCAGAAAAGTCATTATCTCTAAAAGTTAGTTAAGCCAGATCCAATTAATGTTCGCTAGTATTCCCTCAATAAACTTAAGACTTCACTTGTAAGGTTTGATGAGAGTAACGGCTGCAATAGGGAAAAAAGAAAACGGTTTTTACTGAATAACTTATCTGTCAGTTATTTTATTATTGTGTCAGATTATGCTGACTTTAAATAAAGGGTAAATTTAGATAGAGAGATATAAAGACTTAATTTTTATAAGAGGACAATGACAATCTTTAACGTTTGAAATTAACATGATACTTTTGCACGGTTCAGAAAAAAACTTATATTTTAGTGCTATCTTAATTGTTCTAAATGAGACATACACATATCAAAAAAAGTTTTTTTAATTGAACTTTATTAAGAAAAAATCTTTGTTGTGTATTTTGTTTAGATATAAATACCCTGTAATAATAATTTAAAAGGACGAAAACATTATAATGTTATTATCTACATTAACAAAAATGATTTTCACACCACCTGCTCGAAAATGTCTAATTATATGTCAAGCAACCTTAACCTAAAGTGAGTCATTAGTGGCCGAGGGCACAGCCGGTCAATAATGTTGTACTGGATTTCATTATTACCCGCTGGTCAATAATGTGATTTGAATTTGGAATATGTTTATAAACAACAAACACCCTTTGGTGCCAGAAAGATTTTTTTTTAATTTTCTTTTCCCTTTTGGGAAGACAAAGGGATCTATCTAGCCCATGCAGCCTAGTTTTTTTTGGTTCTTTTCGTCCCTCTTTGGGGCAGGCAAAGGGAGCTGAGCCCATACAGCCAAGTCTGATTTAGTGTGCCAGAAAGAGGAAAGCTATTCTCGAAACCCTTACTACGCGTGGATGATATTCTCGATTTCCTAAAAAATCATAACGATTGCTTCTTCATATCGTTGCCATGTTTTCGAAGACATAATATTGTAAGAATAATTAGATAACTACCTACGAACCATTTTTAAAAGGAATGAAATAACATTAAAACTGGCATTAATAATAACAAATACCGTACCGCGCCGTAATACCGTAGGTAATAGTAATTGGCTGTAACATTAGTTAATTTATTTTAAATAAACTGCACTAAGATTGCTGTGGATTTTGTAAATAAATAATAAAACCTATCTATAATATAGTCGATTTATCACATTTTATCAAAAATACTCTATTTTCACGAGCGTCTCCAATGACGTTCTAAATTCAAAATGCATACAGCCAATCATCCAAAACCATTCTACCAGCCCTGTATAAAACTTGGTTTACACAAACGCCACATCCATGAGAGTGATATCATTAGGACAAACACGACAAAACCATAGAAGATACTTTTTTTTTCGAAAATCGAATTGATCGTGTCTTGGCTACTTATTGGTAGACGCAATAAAGGCGCGAATTTTTTGGCATTTAAATTTTAAATTTATCAACAAAGTATTATAAAATGTCGAGTGATGAAAGTGATTGTACTCCTGAATTCATTACAACCGAAGCTAATAATATTTCCAATGATTTACTGCCGGAAAAGTCAAAGGAAACTTATATAAAAGCCTATGACAATTTCCAAAAATGGAAAAGTACGAAAGGCGTCAAGTCCATTTCGGAACCAGTTCTATTAGTGTATTTTCAGCATTTATCTTGTACTCAGAAGTCAAGTAGCCTATGGTGTACTTATTCAATGCTTAGGTCAACAATAAGCATGAAACACAATATAAATATCAAGACATACGCTAAGCTATTAGCATTTCTAAAGAGGAAATCGGAAGGTCACCAATCAAAGAAATCGAAAGTTTTCACACCTATGAATATTGAAACTTTTTTAAATGAAGCTCCTGATCATAGCTATCTTGCCGTAAAAGTAAGTACATCATTTTATTTATAACTAAATAAAATACCACATGGTAGCAAATACCAACAAGAACACTTATGTATACTTACTGAATTTACGTATGTTGTTAGTAAAATATATTTTAATTTATGTTACAGGTGGCTTTAATTATTGGAGTGAATGGGGCTTGTCGTTGTCAAGAAATGGTAAACATGAAGGTCCAAGATATAGAAAAACACTCAGAAGAGTTGTTATTGATTAAGTTGCCAGACACTAAAACCAAAAAGGAAAGGTCATTTGTCATCCGCGGAGCATATGTAAAGGTTGTGGAAAAGTATCAAGCTCTGCGGCCTCCTAACATAAACACTAACCGATTTTTTGTAGCGTTCAGTAGTGGAAAATGCACCCGTCAAGTGATTGGGAAGAACAAAATGAGTGCCATGCCGAAGGAAATTGCCAAATACTAAGGATTACCAAATATCGAGCTCTATACGGGTCATTCTTTTCGTCGAACGTCAGCTACACTGTTGGCGGATGCGGGAGCAGATATAACCCAAATAAAACGACATGGTGGCTGGAAATCGGATACAGTAGCAGAAGGATACATTGAAAATTCTGTACAAAACAAAAATAAAATAAGCTGTCAAATTGGTAACAGCATCACTTTAAAAACGTCATCTGATTCTTTTTCACCACAACCTTCAACATCACACCATCACATTCCATCTTTCCCTGAGCCTCATTCACCACCTTCACCAACTTTCACCACCCAAAATGCTTCTCTGCAAATACAAGATTCTGAAGCATTGACGAGCAATACTCAAATAAATTCCACATCAACATCTATAAACGTACCAAATAAAAACATAACTATATCTTTGCACAACTGGACTAATGTCTCAAATGTTACAATTAACTTGAATTAATATATAAGTGTACCTATATAACTAGTTCTAAATGTTATTCTTACTGTTTTTTTATTTAATAAATACTTTGTTTTTCGTACTATGGCTATTATTTTCTCACAGTAGGTGTAAAAAGTAGAGTATCCTCCTCTGGGCTAAAGGTGTCTTTGCCTTGGGCTAGCTTGAATCCCTCGCTGCATTCAGGATTCTTGTATTAACTCCCTCGCTTCGCTCGTGAGTTAAACTCTTAACTCCCTCGCTACGCTCGGGAGTTAAATCCCGAATCCTTCATTGCGCTCGAGATTCAATATGACGCCCGTGACATAAGACACAACTTTAGCCCCTCGGTGCATAATCTACTATTAGTTTTTTCAAAGTGGTCGCAATTTTTTTTTATATGTATTAGTAACTCAATATAAAAGTTGCTTATATATTTAGCTTAGCTATTGATTAATATTTTCAAAATTGCAGTAAGGATTCACTATTGTAACTATACCTAAGCAACATTGGCTAATATTTTCTGTTGGAAGAGATAAACCGTATAACAGATTAAAAACCTCAGTTTTACTTATAAATTAACTTTACCCTGATTAAATAATTATTATCAATTAATTATTGACGTAAATAAATGTTGGTAAAGTAGTATAACATATTGTGTTTTCACGATTAATTTTTCAACAGTTAATTATGTTACTTTAAATTGGATTTCAATATTTTGGAGCAAAATTAATCGGCAAACAGTAATCCGATTGTGTCAAGTTGAGTTCACCAGCCATTAATAACACTTCAATTTAATAAAAATGGTTAATGAATGAAAGTATCCACAAATTGTATAAGGGTTTTCCATTGCTGACTAGCTCTTGCCGATGAATTTATCGAAAATTATTTATTACGAGAGTATTCATATCGTAACCCAAGTCATAGTCTATTTTAGTTCCAAATTTCATCTGCATCTGTTCAACAATTCATGCATACGATGGTTACAAACTAAAAGAATTCCATTCTCCAAGTTGAGTAGTAGTATTAGTACAGTTTTCATAGAGAATTTTAAGAATACTCAATTTGCATCTGATACAAGTTTCAATTGGGGTTACGTAATTTTCATTGTCTATGAATTGTTCATCAAGTATGTGTGCCCACATTACATTCAGTGCAATAATAATTTGCCCACAATACAAAAAAGTCAATCCCCAAAGACAGAACAAAAAAGTAGGTATTACCCATAAAGCAAAACCCACTTTTTTCCGTTCTAAAACAAAACAACCATACGCCATTAGCAAAACGACAGCCGCTCTTAAAAAGAGTAATATTTCTAAAAACAATCCATATTGTACCTACAATATAACATGGTACAAAACACTGGGGTACTTACCGATGAGGAAGAGGAAGCCATGTAGAAGAGATAGGCATAAAGCGGATTTTACTCCGCGCGCTGTGTGCCCCATTACAACCAAGTCGACGAGCGGGAGCGCTGGAATGAAGGGGAATGGTTAGTGATTATGGATTTTGTTTCTTAATGATATTATGGATACAGTTGTTATTACTATGTATTATTTAAATTGTTAAATAACTTTATTATGGGAGAACAGAACGTATCCAATGTTTGCAATATTATGTAATCGAACAGCTTCGAGCGATTGGTACGGTCATGAAGTCGCCAGATGATTTCACGTAGTTACTGCTTGAGAAGTTGATACTAACTCCACCAAGCAGTCCGCGTGCACAGTGACAAAATGAACCTTATGGTAAAGAAGGGTCGCGGAACTGTCTAGATATCGTGGCCCTGGAATGCAAAAGGTAACTGAAGGAAAAGGATGAACTTTTAATCATGAAGAGTCTGACAGTCTCTTCCCCTCCACCTAGTGTAGGGGGACTCATTTGGTGATTTTACTGGCTCAAAAACATAAATAAAGTAAAAGGTTGGTAAAGTATTTAGTTATCAGGGCCTCATCACACTAGCGGTTTGGAAGCGGTTGCGGGGCGGAGCGGCCGCACAGCGAATGCGTTGCGAACACGCCGCGGTTGCGCAGCGAATTCGTTGCGGACGCGCAACGGGATCGCCGCGAACAGCAAAGTGGACGCCATTTTGTACTGCCTCGAACAAACGCCGAAACGTCCGCCCCACTTCAGATCAACGAGGAATTTTTTGTATGAAGACTTTCGAAAAATTCCTCCAGCGCTGAAATTTGGCCTAATATGATAAGAGTAGGTGATACAGATTATAGATGCATAATCATCCAAATTTTTTTTTAGCCGAGAAGTTTTTTTTTACCAAAACATGAATATTGCTTATAACTCTCGGCGAAAAATTCCTCAGCCTAATCTAATACTGGATCTTCCCAAATTCGTCGATGCTTTCGTTTTCGACGTTTTCGAAGTAATAACGTCAACAGCAATGTTTCCTCGTCGGAATCCATTTTGTTACTGAGTGTACAAACACGCGACGAAAACGTAACGCATTTGCCACGCGTCCGCGACGTGTTCGCGACGGATGCGCGGCGTGTTCGCGACGGATGCGCTGCGCATCCGCTCCGCCCCGCAGCCGCTTCCAAACATTACACAAGACCGATGGAATCCCAATTTCGGAAATTAAGACTCACTCGATATTCGATTTAAATGTAACAAATGTGATGTTTAGATCAAACATTTTTAGAAACTTAATACAATGGAAATACTGGAATTTTCATTTCCGAATATCTTTGAATTGGAAATAATGCCTTTGATTTTCATTTTTTTTTTCAGAATAAGGACGTAAAGACAATAATTTGCTTTGTCTTACTTATAAGTATTTACCTGTTTATGAGAATAAAAGTCTGCTATTAAGAGATAGAAGATTATTTTGTGTATTTTTTTTTATCGTGGTAAAATCATCAAATGAGGCCTCCCACTCCCTCCCACTAAAATCCACGGTGTCCTTCAATAGCCCTTTATGTTCCGGGGTCACGAATTAAACGTCGAGTCGTTTACTTTACTTCACAGAAACGTGAAAACTCGTTATAATATCTCTTAATATTATAATACTTTACTTGAGCTACTTACTGTCTTTTGTAAATCTGTATCTTTTCAAAAATATCGCCTGATCAAAAGTATTCAACCAGGTGATGGTATAAGACCCGCGACCCCGGATTATGTGCAATATTAGTGTCATTTAATACATTTGTGATGTACTTCAGAAAGCTTTGATACGCCGTATCGTAAGACTCTTAACCGACATTTGTGTGACTAGAGGTATACAAGAATACGCGAAGTTAACGTCAAGCAAATACTTTGTTTTTAGAACAAAAATATTTGATTCCCTAAAATATTAATACTGGATTTGTTTAGAGATACTAACTGTTTCTTTTTTTAGGCCAACATGCTAAACAGTAATGACGGAGCCTCCTCAGAGGGCCAAAGCCTGCCGGAGTCGCGTGACTAACGATCTAACGTGACCCCGGAACGTAAAGAGCAATTGAAGGTCATTGTGGATTTTAGTCAGTACAAGTATGACAGTCTCTTCTGCCTTGTCCTGGGTGGGAGGACTCATTTGATGATTTCATCACGCTAAAAATGCAAAACAGTCATGCATTAGTTGGTAATTTTTTACCCCTCTATTGGCTTACAACAGTAACTAAAAGAAGACCGGATTTCAATTCTGTACCTACCTATTAACATAGATTAAAAGCTCATGTACAGTCATCACAATACTTAGTATAGATGTACATACATAAGCTTTACTTGTATTTCCCAGTTACTTGGTTTTGGAGGTCCGATATGCAGTCGCTCCATGTCAAATACTGATATCAAGCTGCATCTGGTTTAACTGGAAGCCGACCACAATATAGTTGGGAAAAGGCTAGGCAGATGATGATGTACATCACCATACTACTAACCAGTACGGATCATGTAATCAGACAATTAAATAAAATTAAACGATACTTGTATTTTTAAAGTTAGCAGGATACGTCGGAGGCGTGCCAGATGGCGTTCTGTAGTTTCTACTAACCATTATGAGATAGAGACGTAAGTGTAAGCATACATAATTAATGCTTTTACACGCCTTTGAACTAATTCTATTGATTAGACATTGAGAAGACTAATAATATGTTAATAAATAATAATATACCATATGTTAAGCTTTCATCACCATCATCGCCTGCCCTTTTTAGCAAGGTTGTTGGGAACAGATATGTAGCTTGGTTCGACTGGAAGCCGCGGCTTCCAGTCGAACCAAGCTACCAAGCTATCTGTCAAATCGTAATATCATTCATTCCTAGGCTTGTTGTCAAAACGTCTGTCACTAAGGCCGAAACCACGTGTTTCGTGCTTATAGATTAGACTTCCAGATGCAGTTGAAGCCTTTAGCAGAAGATTCCACTATTTCACCGTGCAGTATACCTACTTGAAGTATTACGGCAATAATTGTATGGAAAATAAAAAAGTGCTTGTAGTGCACGAACAAGGAATGAATTTTTCAAGTCGTTTACTTTACAGAAATGTGAAACCTCATGATAAAATCTCTGATATTATCAATATTTTACTTGAGCTACTGGCTGTCTTTTGTAAATCTGTATCTTTTCAAAAATAACATCGCCTGATCAAAAGTATTCAACCAACTTTTACGTCCAAGTCCTTCTGGTTGAAGATAACTACCGCAAGGTACCGTACGTGATTGTCTATGTGTGCGTGTAATAAAAACACATTCTTTTATGTTGGCCGTAAACAATACAGGCGTGTAATGTTTCAGTAACATGATTCTACGAAATAAGGCTTGTGCGGATTATGAATAAAATAAAAAGTAAAGGTTTGTTTGAACGTGTATTTTTGTTAAATTATTGCTCTAAATCATATTAAAGTTATGGTTTTAGAAAATAATAACGTGTTGCTGACATAAAATTTAACATGCAAAGTTAAAAAAAAAACTATAGGTACTTACGTGGTCGAAATGAACGGTGAGTTGAAGCAATTAGCTTTGAATAATTTGTTGAGATTTTTATGAAAACTAGTCTGTAGAATTTTATAATTACTACTTATGAATTTTATGTTTTATTAACTTTGCAAAAAAGTAAAAAATAAAAATATGAATGGTTTATGCAAAAGACTGTCGCCTTATTACTATAACTCATTGTACGTACCTTTTAGAATAAAACCACTGAACCTAAATATCTTTCCTAATAAAAATTGCCTGACAAACATATTTCTATGCCAACGTTTAAAAGAGAAAAATAAATATTTCAACAACGTCTCTTAGACACAAGGTAAATTTGCTTTCTAAATAGATTTTCTCAGAACTGTTTTGAGAGCTTAGTTCATATATTGATCGCAAGTAGACTGCTAAGAATAAGGTTGGATTCCCAAGGTGTTTTCTGGTTTTTTTCCATTAGGAATTTCTCCGTACCGGCTTCGGAGAGTACATTCATGCCTGGTGGGGTGTGATAGACTCGCCGCTCGAGACCCATTGTGCACAAGGCTACGCAAGTCTCCGATACCTTACGACATTGATACCCATTGACGCGTGCCTGTGTACCTCTTTGGATTTGTATTGAGATCACCTGGACACAAAAGTCGTAAGGTATCGGAGACTTGCGTCGCCTTGTGTGCGAAGGGGCTAATATGTGGGACTTCGACAAGGACTGGCGAAATGTTGATTCATTATTAGGTACTAGCTGCTGCCAGCGGCTTCACCCGCTACATCTCGAAAATTATCCCACGGGAACATTAAAAAAGGGATAAAAACTATCCTATGTTAATCCAGTTTATAAACTATCTGTGTACCAAATTTGAGCCAAATCCGTTCAGTGGTTTTTGCGTGAAAGAGTAACAAACATCCATCCACACAAACAAACCTTCACGTTTATAATTATATATTAGCAGGATACATCTGCCTTGTCCTTCGAGTATTACAGACGTAATTTTATAACGATTTACACTAATTAATGACAGTTTATTTTATTGCAATTAATGGTTATTACTATTCTATTTTAATTAAATGTTTCGTAGTAATTACGTAAGGCAAGGCCACCCATACACGGACTGCTCGAGCAGTCAATGTATGCCTGTTTCGAGATAGGGTCTTAAAATCACAAATTTACTTGGTTTTCTAACGAACGCAAAGGGCGCCCGAAGGAAAGGGTGAACATTTATGATGTCACCAGATCATGAAATGAGTCCTGTCAACCTGAGTGGAGCGACAGGGCCTTGCAGATTGTGAATAAAAGTCCACCCTGTCCCGGTTGCAAATTGTGTTAGAGAGCCAAGGTAATTTGCTTAGACAGTCCCGTAACCCTGAGACAGACTGCAATCCCCAACCAGTGATTGGCTGGCGATTGCTTGACCGCATCGATATTCTCAAGCATGTTGGCTTTTCGAATAGTTTCGTGTATATTTCTACGTAGAAAACTGTGATTCGTTATGCTGTCGTAATTTGAAGCAGTCAATACTGACTGCATAAAGCAATTCGTGTATGGCCGGCCTAATGTTCAATCATTAATTTAGTACTGAATTAGTTGCGAGAATATTTCAATTGGAAGTTGCAAACAGTTTATTACAGTGTTTACGTTATTGAAAATTGTGTTACGATTATTATAAAGATTATAAAGAATATTTGATGAATAAAGATATTATAAATATATTACACATAATTAGTTTTTTATTATTTAATCTAGTGTGATAAGTATTTGCTGCATGTAAGGCAGTGAATAGTACCATGGAGTTTCTTAGTAGTTCTTGTCCATGAAAACGATCAACCCGAAGCGAGCAACTATTATATTCTTCGATGTTTTTAAGTACTGGTTTTGAGAAGGTTCCTCTTAAACACTGGAAAGATACTGTGTTTTGTTTTCTTAAACGCATTAAGAGTTTGCCTGTTTTACTTGCCTAGCAAAGTTTACATCATATAAGTTTATAATGCATCATTAGGGCATAGTAGCCTTATCTTAAGCCTTCACAAGACACGGCTTCTAAATCGTGGCAGCTAGGACTGTTAATTGCCGCGACTGCAGTTCATTAGGTCCTAGATTCGATTCTTAGGTCAGACATTTTTGATTAGAAGCTTCTTAATTGAAAGTTGTAAGCCTGTCATGTGCCCATTTGATGGAAATAAGATTTAAAAGAACATTTGGAACTTAGCTTAACTGGATGTCATAAAATAATACTTAGGAACACTACTGCTTAACGCTTCTGAGATTACAGGCTTGGTTATATGTTGTGTAATCTACACAAAAAAAACTTAAGATAAGCTATCTCACACGGACTGAAATAAAAAGCGACTTATTTCCGATCCGAATGAAGACATACAAGTACATATAAATATGTCTCTCTAAAGAACATTGAGAACCTTACCTTGGAAATTGAAGTAGCTACAAATGAAACAAAGTTTTAAAATGTTCGTGTGTTCCGTATCCGAGTACAAAGCTTTTAAACAACTAAGAACATACCTATGTCTGAGTTACCCCGTTTCTTCAAACGAACACCCTAACAATGTTTGTGTATGTCAATGAAAACAAGCCCAAGTTTGTCTGTATTTACGAACAATCTGTGCTATTGTTTCCTAGTTATTCTCTATTCAATACAGTTAGTTTGTAACAGATGGAATTGTAATAACAGTATACGTGGACTGTTCTATTTATCTATTCGATTTATTGGCTTTTTAAAACGAATAGTTAACATTTCACCAAAAAGAACAAGTTATTAAATAGAAACACTATTAACGTATTTCAATGATCGAATGTTAAATATAAAAACAAACGCAATTTATCGAAAAAAAAAATTTTTGTTTCTCTTTCACATAATTACGTAGGGGCCTTTATGGAATTGTGAAAGTACTGTGAAATTATCTAATCACATTTCACAGTACTTAAACGAGGATAAGGGTATTGAAAATTAAAGGCTTCTTGCGGCAGTAAAGCCTTTCACTTCGAGAAGAGGCTGGATAGGCGCCATAGTGTCCTCACCTTCCGCTTGACGCAGTTTTTCACCTGACACGAAATTTCCGGGAGGACCCTTTGTTGGATAGGGAAGGAAGATACGCTTGGGTGTGGTGACAACCACTATGAGGATAGCCTGGACGATGCGGTGGAACATACGGTGCAGGACTGTTTTTGGGCAGAGCACGGCCGCGTCCTCACGGAGGCTATATACGGTGACCTCCGGCGCCCGGCATTGTTTAAATCCATGAAGAGGAAGAAGGGACTCATCTTCAGCCTATAACGTTCCCACTGCTGGGACACAGGCCTCCTCTCTGTGAGAGGGAGTGGGCCATAATCCACCACGCGGGACCAGTGCGGGTTGGTAGATGTCACATTGCTTCGAATTTTTGGTTCTAGGACATGCCGGTTTCCTCACGATGTTTTCCTTCGCCGTTTTGAGAGCAATGGTGATGAAATAAATTACACAAAGTGATGCGCCTGGCGGGGTTCGAACCCACAACCTACAACTCGTAAGTCGGGACCGATACCACTGGGCCACCACTGCTCCCTGGAAGAGACTCATACTGGCTAAAATCCAGCGAGCTCCTCTAATTGCCCTTTACAGTCACCGTTGCCTGTTTAAACAGTCCGGTTTGTTTTATGTTCCAAATGAATTTTGGTAGTACCTACATTTACATCAATAATTGCTTATAACTGAACTTTAATCACTAAGCTTACAACCTGTATAAATATTTGGTTTTAGCTCAACATACTATATGGATATTTAATATGTAGGCAAAGGTACATTAATACTATATCAGAACACTAACGTCTCAGTCGTCTCAGACACAATACAACTGTCATCTAAGCACTAACCAATCTTAGTTTGTATTCCAGGAGATAGAGTCCGCAATACAAACTCAAATAAATATTTACCTCCATAATTGTATTCACTCTAGAGTCTAGATGTAGGTATGCCGAAGACTTAGGTACATATTTACGATAGCCTAGGTCTATCTAGGGATTGCCTGTTTGATATTTGCAGCCAGATAGATATAGCTACGAACGATTTTGCGCGATCAACTGATGATTCGTCCGTTTGGTTGGTCGTTTCACGCGGTTTAATTGAATTCCACTAGATGTCGTTTTCATATACATTGAAAGCTTTGTGTTTTACGTTTCTCCATACCAAAACTAGTCTGAATTTTATAAACATATAACGCCGCGCTGTAGAAAGAGATAGAATATACCTACTCGTAAATTGATAACGCAGATTTTTTACTTCGTTCGATTTTTTATTTAAATAACATCAACTAACTTAAATGATAACTGGAAAACATAAAAAATAAACACTAACTCATGACTCATAAAACTGTAATCACAACAAATGGTAAATAAATTAGACCGTTTAAAAAGTAATGTACGCGTCTCGTGGGAGGTAATCACACACGTAGGTCGAAAATAGGATTTACGATTTGAGCTTTTTCGACAAAACTATACTGCAACTCATCAAAGCAAATGCACGCTAGTGCGACACACTGAAACTTGAAATTAATCAGGGGGTCAATTCTCGGTTTTAGAGATGGTGTCAAACTCGACTAAAAATTCTAATGACGTCATTTTTTCGACAAATTTTAATAGTTGCCTATTCTGTGGATGTCAAATTCAATTCAATAACGTTCGAGTTCAGTGTAATTTGTGCCAAGAATCGCCCCCCAGGGGGCCGATTCTTGGCTTTAGAGATGGTGTCGGTCTCGACAAAAATTTCTAATGACGTCATTTTTTCGACAAATTATAGAAGTGGGGATGTAAAATTCGCCATTTCTCGAAGGCTAACGTTAGAGTTCAGTAAAATTTGTCGAAAAAATGACGTCATTTGGAAATTTTTGTCGAGTTCGACACCATCTCTAAAACCGAGAATCGGCCCCCTGGTCCGACAAATAATTCTGCGACAGACTGCGCAGCGATCTTGGAACTTGGGCACCCTGACTAGAAGCGCTATAGTGATATTTTAAAACAACCCAGAAGTAGGGCTATTATAACGTAATTTTACAATGATATAAAACTAAATTCTTCATGTCGCACTATCTAGAGTAGATGACTAGAGTGATGTCGAAATGTGTCGTACTAGCATGCTTTCGCACTATGTCACAGTTTTGTCGCACAAACGTGAATAGCACACCTATCGAACTAACGTAATAAACTTCCGTCAAAGTTCATGTTTTTAACCCCTGACGGAAAAAGAGGGGTGATATAAGTTTGACGTGTCTGTCTGTTTGTCTGTCTGTTTGTGGCATCCCGAACGGATGAAGCGATTTCAATTTAGTTTTTTTATGAATGGTGTGTATACCTGCGAGTGTTCTTAGACATGTTTGATGAAAATCGGTTGAGCCGTTTAGAAGTTGTGGTGGTGAAAGTGGGGAAAGGTAACCGAGGGTCTGCAAATATTCTCGAGTTGGGTATCAAATGAAAGCGTACTAAAAGGGAATATTGATGACTTAATCGGGAGTACTCTTAGCAACATAAAATTATATAAGTATGTACCTATAAAAAGTATAAAATAAAAAAAAAGAAATAATTTGGAGCAGTCCCCCAACGCGACGTATTTTTACTGATTTTTACTTTTTTAAGGGAACTTAGCTTTTGTGTCGGGGGTTTTTCATTGATTGCCTACAAATGAAGTCTACAGTTATTTGTCACGAAGAATTAATTGAGGGGCGTCTTTATAGATACGGTTAGGTGAGAAGGGTGGCGACTTTATTTATCGTAAGCTTGCTGGGGTTGATCCGTTGACCAATTAATCTCTTGGTTGTTCGGTCTCAATTGAACGGTAATTGATGGGACAACTATCGAGAAGTGGGTTTAAATTCCAACCGGTGCGTTGTTTAATCACTTTGGTTAATACTATTGGAGATAGCGGCACTTTAAGTGAGAATCTCACTTTTACAACTGTTTTGCTTCGAGAAATAAACCAATCACTGTGACATTTATAGCTGATTTTTCAATAGTCAGATAACTTTTATCTCACGAATTAAAATGGCAGTTTGACAGCTTATCTATAGAAAATATGTGAAATCGCTATTTTTATTCCTCAGATTAAAGTTATCTGACTATTGAAAAATCAGCCCTAAGTGTATACTGATAAAACAACATTGTTGAAAAAAATTAGGTGGGTACTACTAATTCTACTTTGTGTGATGATGCTGATGTGGAGATGCAGATGTAAATCGTTAAGATATATAGTCTGAGAGACCCGTTATAGGTTGGCTCATATACCTACTTACTTTAGTTATATTTACCATTTATGTCTTCGATTCAGCCTTTTATTATTTATGTCTTTTACTTTCACCAATTATGTTAACAAAATTATTTTTTGGTCACTTTTAAATTTAAAGTGGTACACGGCTAGGTAAACTTATAAAAAGTAATTGCAAATTCGCACTGAGTACACTAGTATAATGCAGGGCTGCTTGCAGCGTATGAAGGGGATATAGTGCATTATCAGTTTGTTTTTTTTGCTTTCTGACATTAACGCTATTATCAGAAAGATAAAATTTTATTAAATTCACAATATCCCATTTCTTTATACAAGTTTATTTCATTTTAATTTATCCTGCTACACACGTTTCTCATTAAGGGCTGATTTTTCAATTGTCAGATAACTTTTATCTGAAGAATAAAAATTACAGTTTGACAGCATGTCTATAGAAAACATGTCAAATCGCTATTTTAATTCGTCAGATAAAAGTTATCTGATTGTTAAAAAAAACAGCCCTTAAGATGTAACTCACACAGTTTAAAGCCGACTTACTTTTTTTCACAAAGCTCAGTTGAAAACCAGCGTCAAGCACCCTGTGGCCTGGCTTTTTGCTGAACTGGTCGCCTATCATGATGTCTTAAAGCGAGAGTATTTCCAGTGACGGAACGAGATGGCGATAGACGGCTAGTATAGTTCTGTCTCTTTCCTTCATTGGAACTACTCTCGCAACCTGAGTCTATTTCGTACGGCAATGAGGCACACGGTACCTACTTTATGTGTTATTCCTTATTTCTATAATTATATCGTAACAACATTTTGCGCCTAAGGCTTGCCAAATATACTTATTTTCTTTCTTTCTTTCTTTCTACAGAAAGATATATTATATAATATAAGGCTCATTACGCACTGTCGACTGGTCGCCGGTGACTTGGTCGAGCGACTGTTACTAGTTTAAATATTAGTTTACGCACTTGATCGCCAGTCGCTTGTCAATGTTTTGGTCGCCGAGGAACTTTGTGGCTGGCAACCAGTCAACGGTGCGTAATAACTCGAAAGGATAAAGCTATAGCCATCTTCCAAGGCCCCATTATATTTCTGTGCCAAAATTCATCAAAATCATTTCAGCGGTTTAAGTGGTTAGCGTTTACCTTCTGCAGACAAGACAAAATAAAAATAATAATAAAAAACTCGTCCAAGTGCCAACATTAAAAAAAGAGGTTAACTATTGTCTCATGTTACTCAATTGTCGTAAAATAAAAACATTCGATATAGCACGACCTTTTATGTACCTTGGCTATTAACTTGAAATGACAGCTTAATTTTATTTAAGTTATTGCTTTTGTGACCTTTTGGCATAATGTCATGTAAAATTACTACGGAAGGACAAGGAGTTATTTTAGTTTTGTATTTATTTGGAAGCGTATTTTTAGTTGTTTGAATCTATAAAAGGTACCTCTTTTCTTTTAATATGCAAAGTTGTTAAAAGATGAAAATAATATTATATTTATCTAAACTTTTTTTTTTATTGGCTCCACACTCTCTTGGAATCTCTCCTGTATCTTGAGTGCGTTTACATACAGAAACACTGGGTATTTGTGTACGTAGGTTTCTGGAATAACTACTTTTAGGCCATACAAATATTCAGTCCGTGAGAGAATCGAACTCACTACAAGCTACACAACAGTCCAATTGCTCAGCCACTGCGCTAATCGTGCCGTAATAGCATAAGCATACTTTCCGTCACTGGGACGTAGACTCTCTGTGAGAGAGAATATGCCGTAATACACCACGCGATGTTAGATATCACTTGTCTTTGGAATATTGGATCTGGGACTTACCAAAGGGAGCAGTGGTGATGAAATAAATAACTTCATCATCATCGTCAGCCTATAATGTTCCCACTGCTGGGACACAGGGCTCCTCTCTGTGAGAGGGAGTGGCCATAATCCACCACGCGGGCCCAGTGCGGGTTGGTAGATGTCACATGTCTTCGAATTTTTGGTTCTAGGACATGCCGGTTTCCTCACGATGTTTTCCTTCACCGTTTTTAGAGCAGTGGTGTTGAAATAAATTACACAAAGTAATGCGCCTGGCGGGATTCGAATCCACGACCTACAACTCGTAAGTCGGGACCGATACCACTGGGCCACCACTGTTAAAAATAAATAACATAGCCGCCTTAATTATACCGGTTCACCACTTTAATCTATATACATATAATAAAATAGTAGGAAAGTCAAAACTGTACATTGATTATTTTTTTAAAAGAATACTTGGGGTGTGATCTATAATCGATACCGAAGCCAAAAATATAGTTTTTAGAATTTTTGTCTGTTTATCTGTTTGTCTGTATGTATGTCCGGGATAAACTCAAAAAGTGCTGGACGGATTTGAATAATTCTTTTTTTGTTTTATAGGTATTAAGTCTAGTCAAAACATAGGCTATAATTTATTTTGGAAACTTGAACACCTGGCGCAGAACCGCAACAGACTAGCTAAACTATAAGAGATACAAAAATGGTGCCATAGCAAAAATTGTTCCACGTGATGAGCATTTTCTGCTGAGAGAATAAATTTGAAGATCTGGAATACCTGATGTGGAACTCCAAGAGCTCAGCTACACTATAACAAATACAGGAATGACGTCTTAGCCAAGTTGTTCGACCTGGTGAGCACTCTCTGTTGACATATAAAAATTGAAGATCTGGAACACCTGATGTGGAACACCAAAAGCCCAGCTAAACTATAACATATATAGAATCGACGTCTTAGAAAGAGTTGTTCAGCCTGATGAGCATTTTCTGTTGACGTGTAAAAATTGGAGATCTGCACAACAAAAGTTGTTGTGTTGAACAACAAAAGCCCAAGTGTTTATAAGAGATACGGGAAAACTTTCTTAGGAACCTTTAGCTCTTTTTTGAAATAAAAAAAATATTCTACTGGCCAAACACACATTAATTATTTACCCGGGCTCTTGGAGTTGGGTATCAGACTTTCGATTGTCGATTTTGACGACCCCGTTGTCGCTGACATAAGCAACAAGATCCGCGTACGAAGTCGCGGGCAGAAGCTAGTAAGATATAAAAGTAATTTCTTCCAATTAAAAATCTTGGCAATACTTAATTATTGTTGTAAGAATGGTAGTAATAAAAATATATGACATATGTCAGCAAGATAATTATAATCTAACACAAGTCATCGACCTCAATGTCAACTACAATACAGTTGCTACATTACAACGACGATATATTACTAGACTCCGCATGCACGATCTAAGGAACAAAAACTATTCTGTCAACTTGCTGAGGAACTACGTAAACGAGGGGGACGGGGTATTGCATTGTGATTGGCTAACTCAAGGTCTGTTCTGTCTCAAGGTATGTTTACGGCTCACAGGATTGGTCGAAATAAGACGGATATAAGACTTTTTTGCCTAATGTGTTGACAGACATCGGTCGCCTGTTATTATATGTCTACTGATATATCGTCGTTGCTACATTACGTCGTCGAAAACTTATTTATAGCTAATTATCTCTGGTCCGTTAATTGTCAATAACATGCGTAATGTAAATGTATGCCACAAACAAGTCCCAAGCGGTTATGACCACTATTTATATAGTAATAAAGTGTATGTTGACAGTTGGAATGTTTGGCGCAGCGTGATAATTATGTTCTGGATCTAGGTCGTGAGTTGTATTTGGGCAATAGTCTGGTTGTAAATCAAAACACATAATGTCAAGCATGGATATTTGGAATAATTGACAGTAAGTTATTATCTGCCTATACAACTCATACTTTTCGCACGAGGATTATAGACCTGCCAGTGTCGCGGGACATATTTCATTACCGTGACCCCAGAACATAAAGACACCATGGATTTTAGTCAGTACTTGTCTGACAGTCCCTCCTGCCCTGCCCGGGGCTGGATGATTAATTTGATGATTTTACAACGAAAAAAAAAAAGAGGATTATAGACCTGCCGGGGTCGCAGGACTTATTTCATTACCGTGACCACGGAACATAAAGGGCTATTGAAAGACACCTTGGACTTTAGTCAGTACAAATCTGACAATCCTTCCCACCCTGCCCGGGTTGGGAGGAGTCATTTGATGATTTTACCACGATAAAAAAGAGAATTATAGAGGCGATAATACGAATCAAATCATTTATTTTAATTAAGCCAATACCAGGGACTTTTGAATTGTTAAAGAGACATAAAAATAAAACTATTATTAAAAAGAGTTATGGTATATACGTATTAGTAATTTACACTTTCATGCTAAATCAAGAAATAATGGAATTCTATGAAAGTAAATTAAAACAAAAAAGTTTTCGAAAGCGCAGCGCCTACGCGCTACGAATAGTAAGTGTCAGTTACGCTCTAGATAGCATTGTATTCACTCCATTAGTAAAATTTTACGTAACGTTACCCATACTAGAACCTAATTTCAGAGCAACTATTACTCGTACTATCCGAGCTAAGAACTAGTAAATTAAGACAAAATGTACCTCGTTAGCAGGCCGGGAAAATGTCAGCACGAAGAAAATACCCCTGTACCCGTGTTACAGTAATTTATAACTTCACAAACTTACTTAAAATCCCAATCTAAGTGTTTCAGCGGGGAGCCTAAGTACCAGAACTTAACTTGAAGTTTAAAACGTCTCGTCTCTTTGTTATGAAATATGTACTATGTAAGTAAACATGAGATACGACCTAAGTTTTATCATACAACAGGCTATATACATAGATTTGCCCTGTGGTTTTGTTCAGAACTTACATGCATCACAGGGGAATTTCGTACGAAGACTTCCATTTGTTCTTAGAGAATTTTATATAAAGTTTTTCGTACATTGTCACAATATTAAGTTCGATATCTTGTAGGTGTGACGTAAATTTTTATTGAAACCTTCTAGGAAAAGCTTGGGAACTATAAAAGTGTCATCAAAAAGGTTCCTTTTATATAGTGCGAACAGATTTTCCTGTCTTATGAGACACGTACTCCAATAATGTGCCAATAGGGAAGGGCTACTTATTCGATATTAAAGGTGGAAGTAGTGAAAAAATGTAACTTACGTGGAGGTCTGTGGTATTTCTGCTAGCGCACTTAAGAGGAAGATGTCATTATATTTAAGAAATAATTTTATATTTTAGAGAAATATCGAATTTTAATTCAAATTGAAACAGGTCGCCCAGTTTAAAAACGTTTTTTTGTACTCCTTCTTCATTTTTTTTTCTGTGCTATTATACTCCCTCGTCCGTATAATTTTCATTAAAAATCATCACAGAGATCTTGATATTAATCCGTATAAAAGATAATATGCCATATCTATTATACGGATAAATATCAAGAAAACCGTAGAAAAAAAAGTAAATAGTAAATTATTTTGAAACTAAAAAAATAATGTACTTTTCTGATTTATATTAATGCTATTACTCTTACGCGAATTACTTCTATGGCTAGAAACATATATATTTCAGACTTAGGCCTTCCCAGGAGCTTACTAAGGCACTGAGTACAAAATAATAACATACGACTACTTTGAGCTCAAACCCTAATACATATAAATCTTATATATCTCCCGGTCTTTGTATAAAGGTAAAGAACTCCAGAGACAAAAATGAAAAGAAGCAAACTGTCTAGATTTCACAAGATAACTCCCCATGATTTATGATATACTTTATTGTCCAATGTTTGTCACAACGGATGAAAGATGGTCCGCACAGAACTTATGATTGAATGCCTGTTAAAGTAACAGATTTCCCCTTTTTTATTTATGTTTGTGAAACTGGACTTTTCGATAACTTCAGTAACTATCAGCAGGCGTAGCATGGCGCCATCGAAAGGGGTTTTGTCGACGGAAAAAATAGACAAAATGACAGAACGTAGCAATATTTTTATTGTTTTAGCATGGTATTGTAAAAAATATGGAAAATAAACGTTCTTTTCTTTAATAGTGTACGAATCGGTTTCATATTTGTGCAAAAAAACAGTCGACTTGTGTAGAAATAACGATGAAATAACTTTGTCTTTTATTGGTAGAATAGACATAGAATCGCCATGCTACGCGTGCTGATGATGATAGTTACTGAGTTCAGACTTCGATAACTATTAGATGGCCTAGATAAGTAGCAATTGTTTTCTGAAGTATTTCTGGAACGACTTTCGATAGAGTACACTTCACAATTTTTGGGTTTAGTTTTGTTGTTCACAAACATCTTTGACCTTTCTTTTCCATTATTTTGAAAGTCTAGGTCTTCTTGTGGGCTTACTTGTTAATATTACAAAAGCAATTTTGTTTATGCGCCTCCAGTGTGCGAAAAAATAACTATTTTTTTCCTTGAAATTAATGTCAAAGTTCAAGTTTACGTCACTAAAACTGTAAATTCATGATAAGGCTTCTGGAATACTACTAAGTCTAATTAATCTAAACTTCAGAGTTATTTTCGTACGAGACCGTGGCGTCGTTGTCGGTATTAGAGGAATTATAATCTCGAGAAATGGTAGCTGGGGTTAACAATTTGACTTTTTTTTGAGATGAGAGTGAGTTCCTTGTAAGGATAGTCCATCCATGGACAGACTGAAGCAGACGTTACTTTATTTTGGACAATTAGGTGCGTCCACACAGAGCGAGCAGCCTCGCAAGGCTTTTCCCGCGCGCAGTAGCTCGGTTAGAGTGGAGGTGTCTCGGCCGAGGCAAGCGAGCGCGCTGCCTCGGCCGAACGACCGAGCATCCGAGTCATCCAATGTCAGCTTTTGTTTTGCATGGGTATATTGTTTCCTGCCTCAGTCGAAAAGCAACAGACGCGGCCAGTTTCCTCGCGCTGCAAATGCCTCGCGACGCTGCTGGCTCTGTGTGGACGCACCTAATAATGCATAGGTTTTTGCTTAGAGAACCGTAGCTTATTAGAAAAGTAATGGTTTAATAACAGTGTAAGTATACTCGTATTATAATTTCCTTCTTCAATTAAGGCAAGGTTTCTTCAATTTAGTGAGAAAACTAATTTATGTACTGATGTTATTAAAACAAATGTATCTTTATTTTGTGTACACACAGACTTTATTTTATTTATGTGAGGTAGGGCGTGGGCGGTGTTCCAGTTAAGCGAATTTATTAAAGCTGGGGTCTACATTCAATGAGCCTTTGATTTAACCAGGGTTTCGGTGTACGATACAATGTTTTGTTATATTTTTTTAAAAGGTTTCAGTCTTTGATCTTTGCAGTTGAAATGCTTTTGTATACCTAGACATATATCTTATTTATCACGTGAAATATAATAATATCAAACACTGAGGTAAATTGCTCTGAAAAATGTTTCGTATTTTCGCAACGACTTTTAATAAAATTGACATAAGCCTTTGTGGCTGGAGGGCTTTTAACACAATATGTCCCTTCCATAAGATTGGAATAAAATGCATGTAAAAAGCGACATACCCGCCATGTTTATTGGTAGGTAAAACCCCTACACTGGTAGACCGAAGTGGTCATAGAACCGGCGTTAAATAGTTCATCTTCGTGTCTTGAACTACGAAACCTACATCGTTCTTCCAACAAATATTATAAACGTGAAAGTTTATTTGGATGGATGGATGTTTGTAACTCTTCCACGCAAAACCACTATAATAATTTAGATGGGTACACAAATAGCTTATAACCTAGATTAACACGTAGCACAGTTTTCATCCCGATTTTATCTTCCTGTGGGATAATTTTATAGTTGTAGTGGATGAAAGCGCCGGGTGAAGCTAGTATTCTATAAGTAACGCAAATATTGTTGGTGACATCCAGCGCATTAGCATCAACTGTGCCTGAGCAAACGACTAATGCTCTGGGTGTCACCATCAGGGTGTAAAAAACTTACCAAAGCTCCTTACATGAGACTATAAATATCTTTAAAAAAATTATGAAAATCCTTTTAATCTTAAAGCGTAAGATGAGGCTGCGTAGGACGTAAGCGTATACTATATCAGATTATTAACACGACAGGTTAACTAACGCGATGCTACAAGGCACAAAGATAGACCCCAACTTTATTACTAAAATAATATTAAAAGCCAAAGAGGCCAAAGAGCCTTTATGGCCACAGTCACTCAGTACATACAAAAGTCATATAAAAATAATGAGGACAGTAAAATTCGTAGGTTTTATACGATCCGAGTTTATTGTTTGATAAACCAAAGCGAGTCCCATAAAGAAAAGTTCTGACGGAAGAAATTCAATGATTTATCAAAGAGGTGAATATTTTTATCTTCTCATAGCCCGTTTATGGTATTGTGCCTTCTTTTGAACCAATAAGGGTCGTTATCGTGTGATGTTATGAATAGATTGGAGTATCCGTGAGTTTGATATTTTTGTGATACGTCGGCCCTGTAGTAGACCCTATTAGAGTTTAGTTTTCATCAATATTCAGTGTACATTTCAGGTTTTGAAAAAGTCTGTATATCACTTTTTTTTGTTAATAACGAATATTCTATATACCTTTCACATAATGATGTAAAAATATCTGCTCTTGTCATTTTCTTTTGAAGTTATCCTAAAAAATGTCTGTCTGGACTCGAATATGAAATATCTTTTACATTTGAGAAATATTCAGGCCATTGGGTCCGTTTTATTAGATGCTGTCTGCAGAATTTTTGCTTAGAAAACTGGAAACGAATCGTTGTGTGAATTTATCGTAATACCCAAATGATATCGACAGAATACGTACTATTTTTTTTTAGATTTTTAAGAAGGTTTGCTGTTTCGAGAGGGCGTAAGACAAGAACTCTTGGAAAACTTGGGGTCAAAGTAGGGAATGAAAAAAAAAATGATATATGACAAATATCGGTAATAGATTTCCAACTTTATCACAAAATATGAAGGTACACGTTCTATTGGCTTTAGACAGATTCGGGTAGGATGTGCTGGCGTTGTTCAAACACAAATTTAGCCAAAGAGAGGGAAGAAAAACGCAATACTACATAATATAAAAAACAGTTTTTCTCTTTCTAAATAGAAATAAAAACTGAACAGACCACACAGGTTAATCAAGTTAATTAAGTACACGTTCTGACAATCATTCTCAGCTAATTTCAGTGGCGCATGTAGTGGCCTACCCACCAGGATAGATTGCGCTTGTCATGCCGTGTGCGAATTAACTGGCGTATCGCGTACACACAGTGGCCCAGGCATATACACTATGGCCCACATTGCCACTAGAGACGGACAGTTGATTATGTCGCTCCGTGATCCAAAGAGGTGGCGTGACGAGGTGTTAATTTGTTCGATTTTAATTGCTGTCTGTCGAAGTCAGATTGAGCTGTGAATAGCTTTGATTGGCAATGCTCAATTTCAAGATGGTTGTTGACAGAATCAATAAATTGCAAATCAAATTATTACCCGTCAGTTAGAGTTATGAGTAATTATGATCACGTATTTTTTCATTTTTAATCAATGAATATTTACAATGCATCAAAACTCAAGTTTGCTTTAGCAAAAGGAAAAGTACGAGTCAAATACTTTTTGATACTCTGACAGAATATTTAGATTTTTTCAGTCCAATTGCCTATTACTGTTTTATGGTACCTATACACTTTCGCCACTGTCGGCGTCAGGGCGAGTGTAAAAGTGTTTTTAGTAGCACTCACCTAGAATCAGTGTTCTTCGTTTCATTTCCAACCCGGACCGGTTTTCTTAGGAGGAATAGAGAGATCGTCATTCGAAAGTGAAACCTTTACGGTGCGTTCAAACGGAATTAACATTTATTTTTATATTTTATTAAGTTTATTAGTTTGGCTTGGCTGGAGTCTATCTACTCGGGATCTACTTCGGGTAACTCAAATTGAGATTTCGGGAAACGCATTTGCAGATCGGTAGCCTGTGCCGCGGCAGATTTGCGGTGACGTCTGAGCTGTCCAACTGGCAGTGACAAATCTTACCAGGGTCACCTGGCGAACGACTACTCAGTAATTACTATTTACTGTGTTCCATTGGTGCACAGGAGTTAATTTTCCATCTTGGTGAGCTTCGCTTCATCTTGTAGCATCTTTGCTCTTGGGTTTAAGGCCAAGTACAACCCCAGTAAAAAATAAAAAAAAAACAAATGAGTCCTGCGAGTGTATCGACGAGAACTGTCAGAGTTGACTGACTAAAATCCACGTGTTCCTGTAATTGTTTTTTGCGTTTCAGAATAGTGACCTCAGCAGTACATTAAATAACTTTTGCATCTTTTACTGTATCTAACTTCTTGATTTTAGTTCTTGCCTATAAAAGCCTAAAAGCGTTGCTCCACAATATATATAGCTGTGGCGTGTATGCCACTTTAGGTTATTTCTTGTATCTTGGTTGACATAAAACATTTTATCCTATACCTAACCTACTTTGGGAGGAATTTATGAAAATCCTTTCTTGGAGAATGCCTTTGTCTTTGTAAAAATTGCTAAAAATGTCGAGTTACTATGTATCTTGGGTTCTGGATATTTGGTTAGGTAATGAGCAATTTACTCAGGCAATATTGACCTAAATTTTTGTTAGATACACGTGTGTATCTTTTTGTTAGGCAAACAAAATGATTGAAAATAAACGTCTCATTTTTTTTTCTATAGATATAAAAAAGCCTATGTTAAAATATGTAACAAAACATGGTACTTTAATCACGCAACAAAAATATGTATGTAAATTCGCTCGACCTGAAAGTGACAGTCATACAACAACCACCGAATCGTTCTTTCAATCACAGCTACAAAATGTAACATCAAGCGCCACAAAGCACAAAAAAGCGCTATAAAGCCATCTCCAGCGACCGTTTTATCAATTTCACAAAACGCGGAAACGGTGGAAAAACCTTTGGTCGGGCGAGCTCATTTTTATTCAAACCGATTCTCATGCAGCGTTTATGGTCCCAACTTTCACGAACCCTGCCTACACCGGCTGGCAATAATTGCTTGTTGTAACTTTTTTGTTTAGTACTCTCGTATCTTGCGCCGTTTTGGGTAACCGGTGTTCCCTTAAATTGAAATGTTATGTTTCTGTGATATGAATTTTGCGGAAGAATTTTTTGTTTTTGCAGGAATTTATTTTTGTTGAAAATATAAAACTTTTTTTGTTTAATAAATAGGTAGAATGTTCAATTTAGAACCTACGTTGAAATGAATAAAAAAACTTTTAATTTCAGCATTATATCGCACCTTTATATTACAACTCGTTACGTGTAAGTCCGTGGCACGGCTGAAGTCCTTTTGACGCAGCGCTAGAGCTGTCTGTCATTACATAAAATTGCATTAAAAAAAGTTTCACGAATTTTTCACAAGATTTCAGTTAAACGATTTTTTTTCATGAATTGAGTTTCCAATGTTACCTTTGTCATATATAATATACTTGAAAACTCAATTTTTAGAGATATAATAGCTTTCTTAGTTTCAAATATGGTGAGAGTACACGTTTATATTTATAAAAGAATAGGTTCTAATGTTCTATGTAAATCTTGCTAAAGACACCCTCTAAATCCTTTACTAAGATAACAACAAAAGATTAGGCGAACCTTTATTAAATGGAGAGCCCTGTTGAGACCAAATGCTTTAAATATATTTAAGTCCTCACCACCCACTTAGGGGATTGTCAACCTTTTTAATTTTTAAACCTAATCTGCAAACCATTGCTTAAAACGTGTGTCACACAAAACTCTGTGAATTATTCAGAGTGAAGTAGAATGATCTTCATTTAGGTAAAAGTGTTTAACCCTTTTTGATTAATGTAAATGGTTGGACTTTTATCCAAAGTAGGACTGGAAAGACGGATTTCAAATAATTTGAGCCCCTCATTTCCAATTTGCATAAGTACCTTGGTAGTCATATAAATAGTTGAAACATACTCTATTAGTATTGATAAGGCTTTAAGCAATCATTGTTATTTGAAGTTTTATTTGTATCTTAAGTTTCGGTTTAAAGGCATTTACATATTGAAAATGTACGGGTTAAGCAGATTTTAATCAACAAATTGGTCAACGTTTATACCTTTTTAATTTAATTTGTACAGTCCATCCAAAGGTTGTCTGGAAGATAATACTATTAGCGATAAGACCGCCATTGTAACCATAGAATTAGTCATGTTTATAATAGTTATGTAACAATTTTGGTGTACAATAAAGTAGTCTAGTATTCTATCTACAATAAGTACCTACACGTCATGTACCTACAATTTGTAAAACTTGAGCACACGTATACGTGAGGAAGTCGTATATTTTCTCCTACTACCTCAACTTCAACTTAAATGAGACGACTAGAAAACAAATAAGGAAAGCTTAAAGCATATCGAACTCCAAAAATCTAAATTAATCTAATAAAACCAGACAATTTCGCTCCTTGAAATATTATTACACTTTTAGAAAATTCTTATGAGCCAAAAATTCTTCTGTGATTTATAACTATCATTAATCTTGAATACAAATTAGTTTGCGACCTTGTTACTCGTACAGACGCTTGTCGATCTCAATATTTTACAGACAAGATGAATTGAGGGTCTGACCAGACGGGAGACAGCCACAATATAAAGTTGCTCAAATCTTGCTGTACCTGTAGTGTGACCAACTGGCAATGTTCTTATCGAGGTATCAGAAAACATATTTGATCGACGGGAGAAAGGGAGCAGAAAGAGAGCAGTCGAAAAAGAAGAGAGAAAGAGATGGAGCTAGAGAAAGATAGTGATCAAGAAAGAGTGGAATGTAGATTCAAAGTCAGATTAAGGGCGCATAAACAGAAAGTTGGCAACGTCGCTAATAGTCGTCGCTATATCAATTATTTACAAGATTTAATTAATATGGCAATGTTACTGTATGGAAATATGAAATAAGGCTCTGTAGTGCACTAGAAAACTGATATTGGAATGCAATTAAAACACTGAATTTTATGTAGTAACCGTTTCAGGTGTATAAAAGGCATTTGGAAAGTTTTCGAATGCTTTTTCAACGTCTAAAACTATGTATTCGGTGTTACGATTTTAATTATTGCATTCCCTAACCAGTTCTTTAGTGCACTACAGAGTGATATTTCTTATTTTCATACAGTATATTTGTAAAATCAATTAAAACTTGTAAATATTTGACAGCCATTTGCGACGTTGTCAGCTTTCAGAATACGCGCTCTTAAAGATACGCCAGCGAGAATGCACAGTAAAAGAGTCGCCAATGCTAGTACATTTCATTGTGGCAGCCACAAAATAGTCACGGTTGTGATTTAGTTGCACCAACAAGAGTTGAATTTCAGAGAGGTACCAAGTTTGTGGTAGAAACTTGCGTTCGTGGTTGGAGTGTTGCCGATGTGGTCCAAAAGTTTGCAACGACCGGGCGACCATCGAAAAGGACTGCAACTGTCGACGTCTCTACACGTTTCATATTTTATCAAACCACTTTTATGCTACCGTTGCCTGGAGTGTGGTTTTAACTCGTCTGTACCCACCTTAACTTGTTTTCATTCATCCTCTTTAGAAAGGTTGAGTTCAACCCCACTTGAGTGGGAAACTGAGTTAATTAGATCCTTTTCTTCACCTCATTCAAATTGAATTATGAGGGTTTTTGAAAGGGAATAGTATGTTTTGTGAATACCTTGCCAAATGGTAAGTGAAAATATTTGGATGGTGCTTCATGTCGAGTTTTGGCATTGAAGTGGTCAAGCGTTTCTCGCCGTTGTTTTTTTTTCTCTTTTTGTTGTAATTCAAATTCAATACGCTTAACTTATAGAAAACATAAACATGACTACAATACTTTAATCGCCAGGAAAACCTTTCTAAATTAAAGAATGCAACTATTATCTATTAAAATGATATGAAAACCTAAGAACTTTATTGTTTCAAGCCCCATAACTCGATATCATGATTGATTTTTTTTTGTGCCGCTTACAGCTCAAATACAGCTCCTTATCATTAAAATAGAAAACAGGCAGGAAACTACAAAATCTACATAAGAAACCATGAAATACTTCAAAACAGTTAAGAAAACCATCCATCAAAATAACTTGCAAACTTCAAACGACTGGAGCGAAAATTATTCATATTCCTATTCTGTCAGATCAAAAAGAATGCTATTCCCTTATACCGCGGGGCAAATGGAATCCTTCACTAGCCTTCCTAAGCCCTTTCGTACACAAGGCGACGCAAATCTCCGATAACTTAGGACTTTTTTTTTACGTGGTAATATTAACAAATGAGTCCAATCACCCAGGCATGGCGGGAAGGACTGTCAGACTTGTACTTACTAAAATCCACGGTTACCTTCAATAGCCCTTTATGTTCCGTGGTAACGGTGATGGCATGAGAGCCGCGACCGTGGAATGAGTCCCGCGTGTGTGAGAATGTGGATGTATGTCTGTATACGTATTTATATCTATTTAATAACCAAGCTTTGGTTATGAGGATAGTCATGGTGAAATATTTCTGGTGAATTATGTATGGGAATGGGTTTTGTGAAGAAAAGCACAGAAAGAGAATACTAAGCATTTATTATCAAGCTACCTCCTTTCGCAAACCCTAGGTCCTCGTGGAGAAGAAAGGAGAAAGAAACTCCACGGCAACATACATTATCAGTATACACATTATAAAACACAATATATCAGTAACATTCTTAGTATGATACATATCAATTAACTTACATTACCATTGTAGAACACAGGTACACACTTTGTAATTATCACACCATCTTAACTCTTAGAACTATTACAACATAATAACCCCGAATGTGGCGGTACATCCATTTTTATAAACTTAGAATCGTCCCCATCCGTCAAAGATTGCCGCCATATTTGGCCAATGGCAGATCGACATACATTATAGCTAAATAACTAATAAAATAAGTAATAATTAGTAAATCCTGTGTATGGAAACATTTTAAAACTTGATTAGATAATTTAGCAATATAGCAAGTATTTATTTGTAACCTTAATTTATATTTTCGTAAATATTAGAACATCAATTGATTTCGTTCGGAAATCAATTGTTGCAAATGTACTTTTTCTACTATTATTGTATATATA
Organism: Agrotis ipsilon; assembly: GCA_028554685.1. Classification (NCBI taxonomy): domain Eukaryota; kingdom Metazoa; phylum Arthropoda; class Insecta; order Lepidoptera; family Noctuidae; genus Agrotis; species Agrotis ipsilon. The sequence goes on from CM052965.1 coordinate 13,330,084, forward strand.
TTATCATATATCACACGTGCCTGTGTACGAACCTCTATAAATTTCTATTGCGATAGTCACCTGGATACCGAAGTCGTAAGGTATGGGAGACTTGCGTCGCCGTGTGGGCGATGGGGCTAACACTTTGTTTTTTTTAGCGTGGTAAAATCATCAAATGAGACCTCCAACCCCGGGCAGGGCTGGAGGTACTGTCAGACTTGTACTGACTAAAATCAACGGTGTCCTTCAGTAGCCCTTTATGTTCCGGGGTCACGGTAATAGAAATAAGTCCCGCGACCCCGGCAGGCTTTGGCCCTCTGAGAGGGGGCCCCGTCATTTTGCTGACAGCTCTTTGAGGCGCGCGTGGAACACGACGCGCCGTCGACCCGGGCATGGTCAATGGTCGGACAGCGAGTTGCCCTTTACTCGCTGTCCGCATGCCCGCGATGGGGCTAACACTGACATTAAATGCGTCTTAAAAACTGCTTTAAGTATATATTTTTTTTAAAGATTTAAGTTTTCGGGTCGCGGGACTGTCTTATCAGGTAACCATGATCTTGGAACGTAAAGGGGTATTGAAGGATCACCATGGAGTTTAGTCAGTACAAGTCTGACAGTCACTCCCGTTCCGCTTCGTGTGAGAGGACTCACTTTTAATGATTTTACTAAGATAAAAATAAATGTTTACGTTATCATCATCATCATCATCAGCCGGAAGACGTCCACTGCTGAACATAGGCCTCCCCCTTAGACCGCCACGCCGAACGACAATCCGCCACACGCATCCATCGGTTGCCCGCGACTCTCACGATGTCGTCGGTCCACCTAGTGGGAGGCCTACCTACGCTGCGTTTTCCGGTCCGTGGTCGCCACTCGAGAACCTTTCTTCCCCATCGGTTGTCAGTTCTACAAGCGATGTGGCCTGCCCATTGCCACTTCAACTTGCAAATTTTACGAGCTATGTCGGTGACTCTGGTTCTTCGCCAAATATCCGTGTTCCGGATTTTATCCCGCAAAGAAACTCCGAGCATAGCTCTTTCCATTGCTCGTTGAGTGACTCTTAGTTTCTCTAAAAGAAATAAATGTAAAAAAAAATAATGTGAATAACAAATGTTTACGTTATATCTTTTCATAAATTGTTCATCCTTATCACAAACATAATCACAACCCACAAAGGAAATGAAGCACAAAGGGCCTCAGAATGATCGAAATTTAACCTAGCAACGTACCTACAATTACATTATACTTTACCTAACAAATACCCTTCATTTACGTACGATATACGTACAATGGGCGGTCTAACCGTTGTTCAAGCCCGTATCGTTTCAGAGCAAGTACAATAGCTTGTAAAGGGAGTTCTGCACGGAAGCAACGTGTATCAATAAATGTATGCGTAATTTACATTTAGTGTACTATACTATTACGATAAGAGTGAAATTGGAATGGCGCCCTTTTGTGACGTTATGCATGTTTGTCTGATACTTGCATGCTCTTAAATAATCCTTAATAATCTCAAATGTTTGTTAATTAAAATAAAGAAACCATCGAGAAGCAAAATAATTCGAGGAGGCGTCACAAACAAACAAGCATGCACATAAATTACATACTTAAAAGTAAAATGATTATAGGTTAGTTGGTCTTTGTTAATTGAATTGGACCAACTATGAGGAGTACTCATTTCAATAAAAGAAAAACGGACCACGCTATGGAAAGTTATGCATGGTTTTAAAAAATATAGTATGTGAGAACCTCCGCCTTTTATTGTCGGTTAAAAAGATCTGATCGTTACTAAAAATATTACTGAAAATTAATTTGCATAAATTATGTTTTTGCTGAACACAATTTTCAAGTGACAGTTGACTGATGAAGGTCAATAACATTTTCTATCTTATCGTGTTCGAATAGTGCAGGTTTTAAAATGTACTCAGAGTAAGTAGGTAGGTTTGTATTGAATCGAACGTGACAGGAATTAATTTATGAAGTACTTCGAATTTCTCGGAGAGAGTTGAAAGGTTTGAAAGGACAGCTCTTTCGTTGACCTAATAATTTGAGTGCTGGCAATGTGGTCGATCTTTTTGACGTCATAATGTAGTATTGAAAAGTTTTCATCTCTTTATATATGTCTATATATGGTTGTATGTCTATATCTTTGCCAGTTTTGTCAAAATGGTGTGTGGTTGACGCCTGTGTGCCGCAGGTTCGATGCGTGCAATGTACAGAATATTGTATAGATAAGCATGGTATAATCGACCTATAATGTTCTTTGTGCTGGAACACAGGCCTCTTCTTGGTGAGAAGGTATGGGCTACACAGGTAATTGTTGTATGTCTGGCAGTTTGGAGGCACACCACGCGAGGGGGTGGACAGCGTCCTCCCTTCACCACAGCTACAGTGTTAGACGCCCACGGCGACGGACATCCCTAGACGATACCCGATCTCCGTAGTGCGGGCATGCGCGCGGCGAGTAATGGGCGACTCGCTGTCCGACCATGGAACATGCCCGGGTCGACGGCGCGTTGTGTTCCACCCTTGCCTCAAAGAGTGTCATCATTATGACGGGACTTTAGAGGGGCACAGTCTGCCAAGTTCACTGGACTCACGAATTACCGTGACCAAGGAACGTGTAGGGTTATTGAACACCACGGATTTTAGTCACTACGAGTCTGACAGTCCCTCCCGCTAAGAACTGGGTGGACTCATTAATTGATGATCTTACCACGATAAAAAAATGTCTGACTGTTTGTGTATGTGAGTTTAAATGGTTCTAAACACACTCACGATTCAGGGAAAATTAATAGAGTCTGGACTATCTAAGCTTACTTAGCGCACTCCGGGAACCAGAACGTATAAAGGTTAACCGAAGGAATAGAGGAATTGGTCAGTAAAAGACTCTGACAATCCCTATCGGTCCACCTAGAGCCGAAGGATTCACTTGATAATGTCATCCCAAAAAAAGAAAGCATAGTTCTTAGTATATGGTACCGCTTTAAAAGAAAGGAAATAAATTGGCTCTCAGATGGTCGCCATTCTCACACAAATAATATCTCAATAGCACTCGTATCCACAAAGAGAGATAAATTAACCGAACGTAATGGTGTGAAATATGCAGTGATACCGCAAAAATACGAGTTGCGCAGGTGTTACGGTAATTTATACCTTGTGGCGCCAGTTTCCGATTTAGTAATGGACAAATTGGCAAAATCAACATACTCGTATTTTATGTTATTTCATTTTACATTTCTGTAAAGTATAGACTAACTTGCTTCTTGTAATCGAACTTAGCACAGGGTTGATATTTGAGGCTGAAGAGGAAGAGTCTGTTAAAATCTTTCTGGCTAAAATAACTAATCCGTTTCTTCAATAGCCTTTTACGATCCGGGGTCATGGTAATCTGTTAAGACAGTTCTGCAACCCCTGCAGGCATTTGAATCTATGAGAGCCCCGATAGTTTGCTGACAGCTCTTTGAGGTACGCATGGAACATTTAATCGGCCTGACCACCAGGGTGAAGCCGATTTAATGCCTTAACCGTACGGCAAGCTACTTGCGGCTACAGAAGCCAAAAATTGTCGCGCGATGTTTTCTACGGCGGCTGTGTCGTGAGGTAGAGGATGTCCTCTCCCTTACGCAGCCCGATTCCGAATCGAGTACCACAATCATAAAATACAACGAGGTATTCCACGAAGGGAATCCGCAGACAATGGCACCTGAGCTACTTGCACCTTATCTCTTCGACATAAGGCTCCTGTCAAAATTTTACGCAGGTTCCAGGTGCCCTTCGTGGAATACCTCATAAGTATTCCTGCCACAGTTTTTTATTATTACCTACTTAAATAACCTGCACTTGTATCAGCAACCTATCAGCAAAACTCAATACTTTATCCACCTCCCACGACTTCAAACCTAGTACAGACGATGCCTGATATTGTAAGATTAGACGCGAACGCTTCAGCAACAGCTTAGCGTGTTCTCAAAGATGCTCAGCTAAATTGATTTAGCGGTAGCAATTTATTACTTGGGTATGTGTTGAAGAATTTACTGCTCGGGAATTGGAACTACTAGCATAGTGTTCAAACTTGGTAAGAAGTTGGAAAAATCGATTAGATCGCTCATAAGTTTTAGATGTTGCTTCAAAAAGTAAGTGTAAACAAAAAGTATAACTATTGTCTACGGTTTTTGTATTTCTAGATGTTTGCATCGGCTTTGCCCGCATGTAATTCGATAATTATCTCATGGAAACGCAAAGTCTGTACAAATGTGTATGTATAAACAATAAACTACAACATACATCTATGCGAAATTTTAGGCCTGCCGGGGTCGCAGGACAGTCTCATCAAAATACCGAAAACCTGGAATGTAAAGGGTTTATCTGACAGTATTGGGTGGGATAAAAAAATGTCGTTCTGACGTAATACAGAAATCCACGCATCCATCCAAATCGTAATGATGTTAGTAACTATTTGTGAACCCTAGAGACAAAGGCATTTTTTACTAATTTCACTGCATCCAAACCATAGAGAAACCTAATCAAAAATCAAGAGAAAGCCCTTTATTTGTTGCTCAGCTGTAATGGTCGCGGGACTTATCAAATTACCATAACCCTGGAACGTCTTTACGTTCTAGGGCTGCCCTATGGCTATTGAAAGACACCGTGGATTTTAGTCAGTACGATTCTGACAGTCCCTCCCACCCTGCCCTGGATGAGAAGACTCAATTTTTATGATTTCACCACGTTATAAAAAGCCATTTATGGTAGTGGAACAATCGACTTCACGAACTTTTATAACATTGTTTGGGATTTTCGTCTTTTGCAAAGTTCAATTTTTTCCAAAAAAACATCTCAGACATAGACCAAATACGAAATAATGTCGTTACTGGCACAAAAGAGACAACGAGCCACTTTATTTTTTTTCTCTTTTTAAACTGCTAACATAGACACAAAATGATACGACATTTTAAACTTTTGTTGGAGTTGAAAGCGTTATTTTATTCATTGTGTACTTAAATAAAAATGGCATCATTATTTTTTAGAACGTTCTGAATTTGAAATATTCAGTCTTTTTTTTATTTTTTGTATGGTCTTATGGGCCTACCACATGCGCAAGCTTCACCACAGTTCTAAAAGCGCAGGCCGCACTGTAGGGTTTGCCAGAGATACAGTTTTACTAACGACGATATATTACTAGACTTCGCATGCATGATCTAAGGAACAAAAACTATTCCGTCAACTCGCTGAGGTACTACGTAAGTGAGGGGGACGGGGTACTGCGTTGTTGTTAGCTAACTCAAGGTCTGTTCTGTCTCAAGGTATGTTTACGGCTCACAGGAGTGGTTGACATAAAACAGATATAAGACTTTTTTGCCTAATGTGTTGACAGACATCGTTCGCCTGTTAGTAGGAGTCTAGTAATATATCGTCGTTGAGTTTTACCAACCACACGCACGGTGTTCCGTGTACAAACTGGCTTACGCAGGCAGAACTGTGGTGAAGTTTGAGCGTGTGGTAGGCCCATTATATACATGTAAACTCCAGACAGTAAAAGAATTAGAATCAATTCACGGTTTTTTCCCATGGGGACAGGCAGATACTACAGAGCAGAATCTTTAGGACAAATGTTGAGTTTCTTAAGAAGAGTCGTGATTGTACTAAGTATTTGGGTGCTTGTATTTATGACCGCATTTTTGAATGTCGACGAGGCCAAACGGGCAAGAGAGTATATAAGTCATAGAAACAAAGTAGGTAGGTAGTTTTATTATGCACTGTACAGATATGGTGAATAATAATAAGATAGTGTCACCTTCATTTTTGGAATACAAAATATCATTTTTGGAATACAATAATCATCAAAAAATGAGGTCCACGAGTCGAAGGTACGTACTAAAAACTAATTTGCTTCCATTAGCCTTTACGTTCCAGGGCTACGTTTAGACAGTTCCGTGACCTTCTGTCATGTAATTTTTAACACACGAAAGACTCACATAACATACATTTTATTGCGCTACTCAACACACGCAGTAGGTAAAATATTACCTAAAAATATGTTTTATACCTAAAATGTTGAATATGATTACTAACCTAGAACTTTACAGCCAAATAAAAAGATATTTCATCAAAAAATGGTTGAACTCACCTAAAATAATAAAACCAGTATATGTTCAGACGCTAGCACACCAACCTATATTTCTTTGATAGATTTTTAACTTTTTTTACATAAGCAGAAGTCTCATGTTCGATTGAAAAGTCTGACAGTTAAAGGTAGAAAAGTAAATAGTATAGGTGATGTCTTTAGCTCTTGTTCTCAAAGAAAGAAAAACTGAATAAAGAAAGAGAGTGTATGAAACCACTTTAAGAAAACTTTTTTTTAAATGCATATTAATAAAGTTGGAATTTGAGCTTGGCTATCATTGTGCCGATAGTCGTTACAGCCAATGCCCTGATGGCCAAGAGCCTCGACGAACACCTGTCGAGACTCTTCCTAAGTGGTTGGATCAAGGGCCTGATTCAGATTCCTGTCTCTGGAGCCGTAACCATCGGTAGCTTGGACCCTGCCCTCATACCGGCAGACCTCTATTTCCATATTTTCAAATGTTTTAATTGGTTTAGAAACCGTTGCCAACAAAAACTAATTAAATAAGTACTTATAGTTCACTAACAAGTTAGAAGCTCTAAAGTCTGAGAACCAGTCTTACCATGGGGTATGGTATTGCCCAGTAACTGGGTTTTGGAGGTCCGACAGGCAGTCGCTTCATGTAAAATACTGATATCCAGCTGAATCTGGTTTGACTGGAAGCCGACCCCAATATAGTTGGGAAAAGGCTAGGCAGATGATGACGTATAGTCAACGACGATATATTACTAGACTCCACATGCACGATCTAAGGAACAAAAACTATTCTGTCAATTCGCTCAGGTACTACGTAAGCGAGGGGGACGGGGTACTGCGTTGTGATTGGCTAACTCAAGGTCTGTTCTGTCTCAAGGTATGTTTACGGCTCATAGGAGTGGTCGAAATAAGACGGATATAAGACTTTTTTGCCTAATCTGTTAACAGACATCGGTCGCCTGTTATTAGGAGTCTAGTAATTTATCGTCGTTGCTTATAGTTCATAAAAAAGGACATCAATTAAGTCAGACTACCAATCAAATTAAAAGAAATAAAATGGAGCGGGGACAGTCACTTATTAACGTAGTGGCTAAACGAATTTATAAACAAACGAAAATAGGAAAGTTTATTACTGTGTTAATTAATTAAAATATTTGAACGAGCTAATAATATACGAATGCTAATGAACATATCCACTAATTGAGTTACAATATTGGATAGTTTAAACAGCTCTATCGGATAGGGTTATAATTAGAACAATTTCGGACAATTACTATGTTTACTACTAAACCATAAACGCGGCAAAGTATAATATTTAAATACAATGTTCAACCTAGTTCAAGAGATACGGTTACTTAATGAGACAGTCCTACGACCCCAGCAGGCTTTGTTCTTCTAAGATGGTTCCTTAATTCAAAATATTGGTACAGGTTTTTTTTCTTAACTTTGCCCCGCACTTGGAATTTTTCCCGTGTCGTGGGTACGTTTACAAACATAATTATAAACTCACATGATACACAAACGCCCAGACCCTAAAAAACTACTTGTAGATCATACAAATATTTGTTTCGTGCGGGAATCGAATGCGCGGCACGCAACGCAGCAGTCCAAAGGCTCATCTATTGCGCCCACCGTGCCGGTAATTTATTGTCAAGCTTGCCGACAAAAATATAGGTACTTTTAACGAGTCCAAAATAACGCAAACTCCCCGAGTTTCTTAGCAAGGGTTGGAAAGTACATTGAAAGGATAATCTTGTTCGCAAGGCGAGCAAATCATGCTATACAATCTATCCGTAGCTTGTTTTTCGCCTTCTTTCTTAAGACGAGGAAAACTGCTTATCATTATTAAAACATTTTGGTGCTAAACTAAAGATAAATATACTTGAGTCGTTATTGAAGTCGTTTATGTTTTATTAATTTTATCACCATTACTCTTTAAGGGTGTTATCGGTAAAAATGTCAATTTACATAATTCGTAATACTCAAATTAGTTTTTAATATTTTGTGCCAATTTTTAGTAGTTTTGGTTTAACTTAAAAAAACCCTGATTTTATGTAAATTGATATTTTTTACCGTTAACGCTCTTATAATATGTTAATGGAAAACCTAATGTTCAACAAAGATATGTGACCTCATTATCAGCCTAGCCTTTTCCCAACTATGTTGAATCGGCTCGCAGTTGGATGCAGCTGAATATCAGTACCTATTTAAAATGGAATAACTCCCAATCTGAACAACTCAATAACCGGGTAATACAACACCAAACATAACGTACGTCTTTTTAGGTAACAAAACCCGAGTCTTTGCAAAATGAGGTTATAAACTGATTATACCATTTTTTAAATTCATAAACACTTAAGTCAGGAAATAACGTTAATGTATCATCAAATTAGTCTTATACAGGTTACGTGACTGTCAAAGGAATAGACAATGATAGCGCCCCCGTAGAGGGCCAAACCTACCTGGATTTCGGGACTACCGAGCTACCTTGACCCCAGAACGCAAAGGGCTATTGAAGGACAACGTGGATTTCATTCAGTACAAGTCTGTCAGTCGCTCCTGTCCTGCCGCCCTGCCCTGAGTGGGAGGACTCACTAGATGATTTTAAAACTTAAAAAAAGGACGGCAGGACACATCTAATGATTTTACTACTTAAAAAAAAACGTACGACAACGACATAAGAATTGGAAGAAAAACTTATCTAGAATTGTGTTATCCAAAATCAAAATCAAATAATTTATTTCAAGTAGGCTTGTCACAAGAACTTTTGAACAAAGTCTTGTTTTCAACACAGCGATCAACTCTGCTTATCATCTAAATAATCTCTCACAGAATACTTTGCTAAAGCAAAGTATTCTGTGAGAGATTATTTAGATGATAAAAAAATAAAACTATGATTATGTGTATAAAAAAAGTAAAAGCTAATCTTTGTTCTAAAGAACAAAGATTAGCTTTTACTTTTTTTAAACACGTTAAATGGCATATCTAGAAAAGAGGATGGTAACTTCTTATAAAAAGTAATCCGTATAGTCTATATATCAAGTACGAAAATGGTACCAATAAGACCACCTAGGTCAAACCACAAAAAATTAAACACGGAAAAAATATATGGATCCTCTTTCTTCCTTACTCCAGATAAATCTTTTATCTCAATAAGTGCTAACGTTCACAAAAAGTGCCAAATTGACCTTTTAACTTCACATTCACCTGTGATCCGACACAAATCACCTCATTCGGGCACAATCGACTCCATTGTCAGTCATTTGTGGGGCGATCGCGGGTTAACAAGGAATGTCCGTGTGTCCACCTTTTATTCAATTTAGTACGTGGATCGTAATGATACGGGGGGACAAATAACTGTTCTTTATTGACTGGTAAAAGGAACTGTGATATTATGTGTTTTTGGACATCATTATTGTGTCTTGGTTAACTATAGGGTGGTTCATTAAAAGGGGTATTGACGTCATTTGCCAAACCTTCATAAAATCCCAGTGCAAGTACTCCCATTCCTGGGCAGCATTAAGACAGGTGTAAAGGCCGATAAAAAAATCATGGGGACTAAAATTAAGTCATCCATATAAAAATCCAAATAAATCAGAAACCCCAGGGTAGATTTTAAAAAATATTTCGCATGTAGACAGACATTAGTGGCAGCAACCCAGCACACGTACTACCATTCCTGGGCAGCATTTGGACCTCAGTTGGGCAATCTCTAAAAAGAAAAAAAAAAAACTGGTTTCAAAGCTCTAAGCGTAGAAAAATGGGCAGCGACTTTGTTTTAAACTACGTTATTACTTGACACCTATTACCCAAAAAAGGAGACAGGTTGTATAATACAAACCGCCACCTGATACAATCCTTACAGACTTCTTTAGCTTCGTCATTTTTATACACATACTCATACAGGCACTGCATAGTGAATACACTTTAATCTATTAAATTATTATGGCCTAACGATAATGAAGATGTTGTCAATATTTTGTCAATTACCGTCCCTCGCCATATGACCCCTACGTCCCAATTACGGCGTAAAACCAATATTCTAGGGTTAAACCAACTGACACATATTATTTTGGCTTTTGTGTACCCGATAATAATCGACAGAGTTATTGAAAGGATTTCATGTTATTTTGATGACAATAGTGACAAATATTAACGTGATTATATGGTCAATAATGGGCTCATTTATAAACAAAGAGATCACTACGTATTTAAGTATTTCGTTATTATTTATATACAAGGTCGCGGGACTTATTTCTTTACCGTGACCCCGGAACATAAAGGGCTATTGAAGGACACCGTGGATTTTAGTCAGTACAAGTCTGACAGTCCCTCCCGCCCTACCCGGATGGGAGGACTCATTTGATGATATTATCACGAAAAAAAAAAATTATATACAAAGTTATAAAAGTATTTGATCAAATGAGTTAATCGTTGTAAATAATTGCAGTAATAAAGTTAATGGTTCCTAAAATAGTGATGAATGGAGAAATAATGAATCATGATATTATGTACGAGTATGTTTTGTTTCAAATTCTAAATCTTTATTAATCCTTACTATGACTAACAGTATATTTGGATAAATGGATGAATGATTTGACTGCACGGTTGGTGTAGTGGCTGAGCGATCGACTGTTGCGCAGCGTGTCGTGGGTTCCATCTCAGTACGGAATATTTGAATGATCTGCAAAGTATCTATGTTTGTAAACGGACCCACGAAACAGGAGAAATTCCTAGTGTGGGGCAACATTTTTAAAGTTAAAAATAAAGTGTATGAGACACAATCACACCAGAATAGGTAAGAGAAAATTATGAAATTTTCAGTACTTTATAATCTGGATTAAGATATATTTAGAGCGCTATTTTTATCCTGGTACCGTTTTCCCCTGGGAAAACTGACGATCTCCATGCAGCCGAAATCGCTGGCATAAACTAGTAGACAAATTAATGAAAACTAAGATCACTCATCCAAATACCAAACCCGGGAAGCATTAATTTATATTTTCCTTAAAAACGACCAGATGTTGTATATTCACAACATGCTACGCTAGCAACACCATATTACGTAACACGTCGAAAATGTTCCAGAGAACATTTTTGTTACCTCGATCGATACCCGTTTCGTAAGAAATGTAGCAAATATTGTATCCCTAAGTACGAAAAGTATTATGTTAAACCTCTGTCTACACCCGAATTTAGATATAGGCTTGCCTGTCTATATTGTAAGCAGGCTAAACTATATATCATGAAGGTACAGACCCTAGATAAGAATGGTAATTCCTATGTGTGTCGTAAAAGGGTAATAAAACCTATCTAATGGATTAGCCTTCTAGAGAGTAACGTATAATTACTACAACGCTTAGGGTGAGGCCAAACGAGCAGAATTTTTGAGTCGTGAGTCGCAGAATTTCGGTTTCATAGAAAATTTTGCATCGCGACTTTTGTGTTGTATGAACGCGACTGAAATTCTGCGACTCATGACTCAAAAAATACGCTCTTTATGGTCAAAACTAATGTGTACTGATACATGCTCACTGATAATAATCACTAAGCTCTGGCTCTTAGTGATTTATTATCAGTAATGTTTGAACAGTAATTAAGGGAACTTAATAGTTAAAATGTTTTCTAACAAAAGATTTAAAAAAATATTGGATTTAAGAAATGGTTCAATTACTAAACAAACAACTCGCTCCAAGCAATAATTGGCTTCTCAAGATCCGAAATGGCATTATTGGTGAAGTTTGTCAGAAAGGGATAGGTTTTTTTACATGTCGAGCGCGCAATAGTAACCAACCAGCGTGGTTGTATGATCAATATAATTATGTATGTATGAATGAATGAACATTATTCGATGTGAAAGAAGTATGTAAAGATCGCAACAGGCTAACTGTGACTGTGACATCTGTGTTCTCTGCTAACTCAAATTGTTTTCAGCATCTGCAATTCTGCATGGATCATTGGTTATCAAGGAAATGCTTTTCGCCAAAGAAAAACAACTCGATCACCCTCACATCAAAAAAACCTCATTCGAGAGTTATGAGTGTTATTTTTTTAATGTGAGATGGGTTTGCTCTTGACCTTAGTCTAGGTCAGGAATGACTAAGACAAGGTCGACGATGGAGCGAGCTTACCCAGAAGAAGCCTGTTCACTCTAACTTTGAAGATATTAGGCTAGGATGCGTTCGAAAAAACAGACGCAGGCAGAGACTTCATATTCAAATAAATGAAACGGACAGTCATTCATCCACTTGCTTGTCCAGCTCGCACGACAAATAACCACAACATTTTAGATAAAGACAATGAATACATATAAACAGTTGAGTCGAGACCAATCAAGATAAATTGCAGCCTTCATTAAGCAATTATAAACCATATATCATTCGATACACAGTCCGAAATACATTCGCATTTAGATCTCGAACTTAATTACGGAGCTGTCTTTATGTAAGTACGTTTTCATTGCCTAAGAGATTATAATTTATAGTCTGTCTCGGATTCTTGACACGCGCTAATGATCGTAGCCATTTGAGATTTACCCTAATCAGGGCTAGATGTATTGATTGCAGAGATTGAGAGGTTGGGCTTTATTTAGAGGCTTATATAACACAATTTTCACTAATAGAGGTAATTTCTTCAAGATACAGTAAGAGGATAAGTACGTCCTTTTTAAATCCATGGGTGTGGCTTGAATACAGCCCAAAAGAAAATTTGAAAATGAAATGAATTCACTCAAAAGGAACTGCAACTCCTGCGCACTAACGAAACAAATAAGAGTGAATTTCAACAGGTCCTATAAAATCTTCATTTCCGTGGTTTTTTTTATCTTAAGCTTTTTTTAAAAAAAGAAACGCTCTTATTAAAGTTTTTGATAATTTATATATTCTTGCTTAATGTCTAGCAGATAACTTAAAAAACTAACGAGATATAAGGATTTAAAAATTTCGTGCCACGGCGATGAAACATGCGTGCACGGCAATGAAACAAGCGCCCACGGCAATGAAAGAACTGTGGCATGTCAATGAAAGAATCAATCAACGATGAGTACAATATTTGTTATAATTAGAACTACAATTATATTCAAACTGATTGGCAGACTTTGACAAAATAATATTATGCATCATACCGACATTTGAAATTTAAAAAAAAAAATCGTCTTGTACATATTTATTTTCAAGCCCATAGCCCACCCATTGTGAAACTCAGTCGAGGCCATCAAGCATCATGCTGAGTTCCTCCATCGACTTGCCATGACTATGATGTCGTCGGCAAATCGAAGGTGAGTGATGTATTCGCCGTTGATGTTGATGCTAAGTCCTTGTCATTCCAGGAGCTTGAAGGCGTCTTCCATTGTGGCAGTAAACAGTTTCAGGGAGATAACATCCTTCTTACGCCTCTTCTCAATGGAATCGCCTTCGTGCTCTGCTCCTGTACTCGAACCGACATAGTGGCGTTATCATACAAACACTTCAACACTTTGATGTACCGATAGTCAATACGGCATCGCTGGAGTGACTCAAGTACCACCCATGTTTCCACCCATACGATGGCTTTCTCATAGTCCACAAACGCTAAGCATAATGGCAAGTTATACTCTTCGGTCTTCTGTATAACTTGCCGCAGCGTATGGATGTGGTGTATGGAGTACCAGCCTCCCGAACAAGCCGATTTCGGTCTTCGGAAACCGGCTTGTTCGGGAGGCTAGAAGTCATCAAGTCTGACAGTCATGACTCAGAAGCATGATGGGTCTTCAGTTCTTCAATAGGCTGTTATCAACTTTTTTTAAGAAAAGCACCACTTCACCTTTGCTCCATGCTTCAGGCGTTTTGTTCGTCCTGTTCTGCCCTGTTCTAGGGCAGAACAGGACGGTATTAGTGAGCTTCTGGAGGACTTTAAGTACCGGTATTCCACCCGCTTTCAGAAGCTCTGAAGTGACTTAGATATATGTCTATTTAGCTGCTTATATGACTTCGCGTCATTGGAAGACTGCAACTGTAGCAAACCTAGTTCAGACATGAGGTTTAAGGTTTGCTCGGTCAATAAGTTCTCAGGGAAAGCAAAGCGATTAGAAAGCTCGAGTTGATTTCGGGGTTCTGAATATGGGACCGAGCAGGTGGGAGCGTAGACTTCATCAGGCTGGACCTTTCATTGATATTCAGTGAGCCTCTTACGATTCGGTGATCGCTACCGGTTTTTACCCTGTTGATCTCAGAGACATCACTGAATTGAAACTGATTGCGTGTGTGAGTGTATTTACGTGTGATATAGTACCAAATGTTACGTCATTTTGTAAGGTTAACATGAAAACATCTTTTTGTAGTTGACTGTACAGTAAAAAACTCATCAAATCTAAAGAGAGACCAGAGAGAAACAATCTAGAGTTAACTTGACGAGTTTTGTACTGTCAGTAATCGGTATTACCTGAACCGCAGGTGATAAAAGATGTTTTCTTTGCCTAATCATACCATGGCGATGAAAACACAAGTCACGGAAATGAAATACCTGGCCACGGCAATGAAACTAAATTGTTTTACAAGGCATGGCAATGAAATTTTTTTAATTGCCATGTCTTTTTTTTCATTTCCATAGCAAATTTCGGCCACGGAAACCACGGCAATGAAAACACGTCGATGAAAATCTAGGCAAAAAATATAAATAACAAAAAATCTATTAATTATTCGAAGAAATAAGCACCTCACAAATGAACATATGAGGAATGGTGTTCTATTGAATGCTTACTCATGAAGACAAACTTATTCAAATATCAGTTATATCTATCCACGGCGATGAAAGAAAATTTTTCCAGTAACATAAAAATTGATTATTTAAATTTATGGTGCGAAAACGCAGGCACGTGTGTACTTCCTTCCACGTTGAGTACTTAGGCAGCACTAATATGCAACGTTTGGCATACCGGTAGGGGGGAAGAAAGTAGTAGGTAAAACAATATCCTTGAACATGATTAGGACACGGCGATGAAGGGTAGTTTTGGGACAAGTGATGTTTTATTAACCATTCGTTGTTTTGTTTAAATATTTGAATAAATGTATTCTGTAGCAATACTTTAACTATTCATGTATCAAATAAAACGAGGTTTTAGTATAAATAACCAATAGATTTTTATCAATGTGGAATAATACACAACAAGGTGAAGTGTGGACAAACACGGCAATGAAAGATTTCGAGGTTTAATATTTTTTTTTGGAATATCCATTAATCCAATTAAATAAACATTTAGTGCTACACATAGATTACCATTTCACCTACGCGGAAAAAAATTTGAGAACGTTATAACTATGTTTTTTAGTACCGATTTCATTGATGCCACGCAATTTTCGGTCCCGGGAAATTCACTCATAAGAACTGCGATCATAAGAACCGATTTCATCAAAGAGATTGAATGACAATCATGGATTGCTAATTTAAATATTCCAAGGCATTTATGATGATCAAAAATCTTGATCGCGGTTTAAGTGTACTGTTGCATGCAGTTTTTCCTGTAAAAGTATACTAGTTCTAAAAGATTTTATTACTGAAACTAGTTTATTAAGATGAATTATTTTTTCTTGCAAAAAAGGTCCCTTTCTCAAACTCTTTGTTCCAAAGAAAATTAAGTCTTTATAGTATCAATTAGCTTAATAGGCAATCTTAATTACCTACGCATCACTCAAAACTTTTCTTTGTTAAAAAGTTTTACTAAATCAATCAACTGAAATTAAAAAAAGAACTTCAAATCAAATTGTTTTCAGTAATAGACTTTAATTTCTTAATAATTACTTGGAATTGTTTGCCAACTGATCTGTTTGTTTTAGAAAGCCGAGGGGCCTTTGTTTGTTCTTGAGTTACCTAGATAAAATTGGGACGAAACTTTTGCAGAAAACTTTTGCCTTTGACAAAGTCTAGTATTTGGCACTAGACGAAGTCCTATACAAATAAAAGTCGGCTAGCAAAGAGGTTGGTTGACCTCTTTCGCAAATACATTACGTATAATTCGTTTTTTTTTGTTGGTGTTTTAAAAGAGATCAACTATTATTAAGATATACTTACTATGTCAAATACTAAACTTTATTGAAACGGTAAAAATATCTAGGAGTGTTATATCGTGATTTAGAGTTAGTAATTAATTAATACACTCCACATTAATCCACGTTCTTTATTTCATAGATCATAAACCACAGACTACATATTGCCATAGCCAGCAAGGGGTACCTAAATAAAAAAAAACTCTAAAAGTAACCCTTAAAATTTTGCTGTTACTAAGTACCTACATATTGAGCAAAATATTTTGTAAAAATACTAGCAATTTGCCATAGGCCATGGTTAATGTAATAATATGATCTGGACGTACTCTAATTTATCTATCACTAGCGGCTCGTCCCAGCTTTGCACGGGTGGAGCACCGGTCTAAAACCCGGTCCCGATGGTTAAAAACACAACAAAAAAATAATTATCCGAATCGGTCGAGCCGTTTTCATGTTATCTCGTGACAACAGAAAACGGGTTTCATTTTTATATATATAAAAGATTAGATACCTATTTTGTGCTTCCATATTTTTTTTTTCTGCTCAATCAGTACAGGTCACATCACGAAAACTGTGTATTAGGTAAGTGTCACAACAGTGTACAAGAACAATTCCTCCACAATATTTGTAATCAATATTTCCACACGAGTAAAGCTGTGAACAAAATGAATTCAGTCAATTAAAAGGCGCCTGGAACAAAATAATATTCACATGTTATTTTAACGTTAAGTATATTTCGTAGTGTTTATCGAAGCGAGAAGATATCGATGTTAAAACAGTACTGTACGAAAATTAAGCGTTTAACTGCGAACAGAAAATTCAAGAATGTATGAAATTCTAACAGTAAATGGATACATATACGCACTATTGCTAGTTGAAAACATGGACGGCTGACACTAGCGATGCTGTTAAAGTCTGACACAAACAAAACTATTCAGCTATGATAAAGACATAACAGTTTTGTTTTAAGGGTTCGCGTTTAGTGGCACTAAAGTTAGAAAAGAGTAAAATCAGCATCATTCCAGAGTGTGAAATAACCTAACTTGTAGGCTAAGTATAAGTATATTTTATTATATTTGTAGAAGCCAAGATACAAGCCAAGTACGTTTTATTAGGGGATACGCCGGATTTGTTTCTTCACGATCTTTATACTGTTTTAAAAACAGTATTATTGCAATAATATAAAAATGAATCGCTGAATCTGTTGCTAAGTGGGAATATTCATTGACGAAGTATGGTTCTTACAGACAGAAAAAAATAATGCCTGAAAAAGTCTATAAACAACACCTTTCTGTATTCCCATATAAAAGATTCGTAATACTTAAAAGTCAATTTGAACATAAATACCTTAACATAAAGTTTAGGTGTTACTGGAGGGGTTCCGGGAAGGTAAAACAATTGATTGACGTTAGTTATAGGAGGTACGAAGTTTTCCAGGCAGCTAGTAATTTTTGTAGATCATAGTGTGTATACAAGCAAGGGTTTACTCCACGATCTACTAAACTTTTCTACCTGTGCCAGCTACTAGAATTGCTCTTTAAAAAAACATGATTCAACATTACCCACTACCATCATTTGTTAAGACGACAGGTAATCCAAGTATGTTCGCAATACGACCAACTACATATCAGAAGATACATAGAAGCAACGAAAAGCGTCCTTACTACTTCGAAATAAAGCTTCCGACTTCAAATCCTTCCGACATATGCTCGAATTATACAACTGGACTGTCCACGTAAATTCACAGTACGTGAATCTCCCTGATACACGTACAACTTGGGATATTCATTCATAATGCTAGCGTCTTTGGAATGGAATTCTCCTCACATAGGTATTTGGCTACCTCGAGTGCATACCTAAATGCTGGTCAAGAAATATCCTGGAAATTCCTTATGCTAAAGATATTGAGTGGGATGGAACTCGGGTCAGCTTCGAACCGATTTCGTTTGGTAAGAATTTGCTACGTTGACTACAAAAATATTTAGAAATTGCCATCTGCAAAGTCGAGATTATAAAAGGTTTAGATTTTATCGTTGTGTTAGTAATTTTTGCATGAGTTCAATATTATATCAATTACCGTAATTCATGTTGGATTGGCCATAAATTATTCTTGGGCATAAAATCGGGTTAGGAGTTGTTTGTTAAATTACTTTTATAAACTTTTCTTTTAATTTGTTATTGAGAAACAAATCAATAGTCGCCAATTGGAGATTTTTTTCTAATTACAAACCACCCGTCTTCTTAAGCCCAGTTTTCACCAGGTGGCCTACAATGACGTCTTAAAGCGTGAGTAGTTAGGCTGTGGGAAAGAGACATAGCTATACAAGTCGTTTAGCGCCATCTCGTTCCTTGAGCGGAACTACTCATCCATTAACCCTTTAACGCACAGCCTACCTTTTTTTAATAAAAAATCCAAATATTTTGTGATTGATACGTATTCTCTGTCAAATCATAATGACACATGTATTTAAGGCCACGAGGTTATGGATTCTAATCGTCTCCTCCTCCGTACTACACGCTGAGTGACTACCCAATGTTATATTTATTTTCAATACTGACAGAGTCCGCTTCATGAAGACTGAGTTTTAAGTTGGATACTCACTTAGCAGTGTTGCATGTAACGTATCAGATACTGCATCAACCTGCGAGTGGGTACGGCTCGTCCGAGCACACTGCCTTTGTGTCTGTATGACCCGCCGAGTGGCGGTATCACTGCGAACTTCCACCGAGCGTTTCGCAGCGGACTCGTGTCTACGTACTCACTTGATACCGTATCTGTTACCGTATCGCACTTGCAACACTGCTAAATGAGTACACAGCTTTAAAATCAAAGAGATTCGTCAATTCGACATCGTTTGAACAATTCAATTACTATTCGCCTTATTATACCTACCTTGTTTTTTGTCAGTGTTGTAAGTAATTTCTTTTTTCTCGAAAAAGAAATTTTCTTTGTAATCTTGAATTTCAATAACCTCAAAGAAAATCCCATTAATTTCAGTTTTCATACAAAGGTATACGTGGGCAGACAGTTTATCTCTAAACAAGATAGAAAACGTTTTCCTGATTAAATAAAGTTTCTCAAAGAAGTAGGGCGACGAGTTTAGCACAATATTAGTGGAACAAACATTTGATCGAATGATTAGAAAAATCGAGTTTCAAAGGCTTGGGGCGGGAATCCGTGCCGGTTTATCGATTTTGGGATCTTTATTTGAGTTTACCACTTACTTGAAATGAAAGACTCTGAAGTTAGATATTAGATAATATAACATAGCTCTGGAATCTTCCTTGAGAATTGTGTGGCAGTAGCGCACTTGCATGTCTGTTGCAAAAAATTTAAAGAGTTCTTAGGACCTGATTTGAGTGGAACAATACAGGCGGGCAATAATTTAAAAAAAAATCACTTACCTTTTATAATTGTCAATAAAATTAATATAGTTTTTTTTTAAATGTTGCCCCTCACTCATAGGAATATCTCCTGTGTCGTGGGCGTGTTCACAAACAGATACTCACATACACAAACGCTAAACGCCCAGACCCAAAGCAACTACTTGTAGATTATTAAAATATTTGCTCCGTGCGGGAATCGAATTCGCTACACGCAGCGCAGCAGTCCAATCACTCAGCCACTCCGCTATACTTTCGTTTAGTAGTTTATTTACTGAAGTCCCTTGTAAATAATAGGGGCTGGCTTAGAAATTCATAGCGAACAAATCCAATTGCAATTTGCCCAACCCATTATTTAATCATCAAATATTGGATTGTTAAATGTTGAGCAGTCTATGTTTCAATGTCTAATTTTCAACTGAAAATAAGACATTGTTTAACCAGACAGAACCCTAACTTAGACTGAAAATTGGTGCAAAAACAGATAAACCCTATAAGCTAGGCTAGGCTATAGCAATATCTAGAAAACTATCTAGCTATGCCTAGTGGGGGGCCTTCCTAATACTCCTATACGTAACCGTTTGAGTCCGGACCAGAGCAATTTTTCGGGCAACGTCGAATCTTCGGCCTTTTTATCGTATTGAGCCGAGGACGAGGTTCGGATACTTTTGTTATTTTCCGACAGATATCGTCGTTTACAAGAGTTATGCATTTGTTTTTTGCGTGGAATTCTTTGAGATTTTTCGTTTGGATGTCTGGAAAATTCCTGCCGGCTTCGGGAATTATAATTTTCTTTTAGAAGTGAGGAATGTAATTTAGAACACAGGAAAGTAATTAATAAAGTTATTGAGACATTACTTCATTCTTTCTGAGTATTGATTGCAAGACTTCTTATATCTCTAATACACATACTGCGAATTCGTCATAAGTTTAGATGCGGCTTATTAATAAATCGAAGCATATTTTTTTACTTCGAGCGACGTTATTAGGGATGAAATATTGATATGTTTATTAGGGGGTTCTTAACCTTTCTATAAGGGATCCTTTTACTGACTTTTGCTTAAAACAACTACAAAAGCCAACCCTTTTATTCAAATAAACGCTGTCCTCGGGCCGTTTGCACCCCCTGAAGAAATACGGAAGCGGAATTCGAATCCCGATTAATCGGCCCTTTCATAGCAACAATATTATACGATTCACCTTGTTGAAATTCCCCACACTGTACTCTGCGGGACGTATGTATCGGACGTGAAACGAATTTATAAATAAAACAGCGTATTTTTTTATTTTAATATTTTTTTTCGGTGGAACTTTTTGTTGATCCTTCGGGGTGACGGAGGAAGAATACTAGTGATGTGACTTAACGCGCCATACCGAGACATTTTATTCTGTTTTATTGTTTTTCTTTCGTAAGAAAAAACCGGTTGACGTGATAGGGGATCTTATCTCTTTGTTTAGCGATAATGATTTTAGTCCTATCCTATAGAGACGCTTTTGAACGTAACTTACGGATCACTTTAAAAAGGTTTTGGGCTTGCATTCAAGGGTTCCGTTGACCCTTGTCAAGGACAAAACCCCTAGAAAGCTGTCACTTGTTAAGTTTTCCGGGCTTTTCCTTTTATTTTCCATTTTCGCTTACCTACATCAAAATAAAATTAACATC
The DNA here is from genome assembly GCA_028554685.1 of Agrotis ipsilon. Lineage (NCBI taxonomy): Eukaryota > Metazoa > Arthropoda > Insecta > Lepidoptera > Noctuidae > Agrotis > Agrotis ipsilon. Next base: position 13,351,232 of record CM052965.1, read on the forward strand.
TTAATCTTGCCTCTTGGGTTAAGTAAACGGCCCAGTAACCGTTAAGTTTTGAACTTAACACTGACTTTGCAGGTATGCTATGGTAAAACTAGAAGACTTACAAAAAAAATAATTACATGAATAGAGAGATAATTTAAATATGTTTTATTGTAATATTCTCTTTTTTAATTAGTATAAATTTTCTTTAACAATAATAGAAAAATATAAAATAAAGGGCTAATTGTACCAGTACCCGGTAGATTTGTACTAGTAAACGTTAAATTGTCCCTGAATCCGGTAATATTCGATGCGAATTTGAACTCTATTGGTTTACGTTAAAGTTCACAGAAATACTACTTTTGCATTTCTGTGTAAAATAAATAAAGACGGGCTTATCCAAAGAAATGACATTTGCATTAATGAAAAATTGTCAAATGTATTCATTAAAAATTTTAGGTAATAGTTAACATCACGAATTTGCTTAAACTTAAGTCTATATTATGTATCATTAGGAATCACATTTTTTTTTTAACTAAACTATTTACATACGCTGCGTCTTCCGGTCCGTGGTCGCCATCGAGAACTTTTCTTCCCCATCGGTTGTCAGTTCTACGAGCGATGTGGCCTGCCCATTGCCACTTCAACTTACAAATTTTAAGAGCTATGTCGGTGACTCTGGTTCTTCACCGAATATCCATGTTCCGGATTTTATCCCACAAAGAAACTCCGAGCATATGCATAGCTCGTTGAGTGACTCTTAGTCTCTCTAAAAGGCCAGCAGTCAAAGACCACGTTTAAGAGCCATGTCATCACTGGCAACACACGCTGGTTAAACACCCTTGTCTAGACACTGTGGAGTTCTCGATGAGAAGATATCACGTAGCTTCCCAAGCGCTGCCCATCCCAGTTGGTCTACAACGTCGACCTGTTGGTAAACGCTGAGCATTGAAGTGCTCCAACAATTCTACCATCTATACTAATATTATAAAGCTGAAGAGTTTGTTTGTTTGTTTGAACGCGCTAATCTCAGGATCTACTGGTTGGAATTGAAAAATTCTTTTTGTGTTGGATAGTCCATTTATCGAGGAAGGCTATAGGCTATATAACATCACGCTATCACCTATAGGAGCGGAGCAGTAATGAGAAATGTTTCAAAATCGGGAAAATGTATTCCTTTTTTAGAGCTTCCGTTGCGTGCGCTGCGTAAACGGTTAGAGTTTCGCAAAAATGATGTACTACGGAATTATTCCTCATAAAAATTTCTAAAATAAAGTCCGCGAGAGCATATATCTATCTTTAAAGGTTAAGTCACTATAGCCTTTTTTATGGGAACCAAATTTGTTTTAAAGTAATGCATTATTTGCGAAGGTGTTTTCATTAACATGATATTAATCCTTATCCAAATAAATACGTTAATCATCACAAGCATTTAATTTTGAACGAAATTGCCCTTTACATCATTTGATTTCAATGAATATCTTAGGAGATATCACAGTTTCAAAATAATACCGCGACAAAATAATGACGGGCTGGGTAATATGTCACAATTGCGTCTATAAAATCCCTCTTTATGTAATATATTATGTGCTTTAGGCCTGTCAATATCGATATCAAACATTGCAAACGCGCATATAACTACCATTTTGTTATAATTTGCAACCTTGAAAACCCTGTGCTGTCAATTCAGTAGTTTTTGCGTGTGTATCTCATGAACCGTGATAGCTAGAGATTTGAAATTTTCACAGGTGATGTACATCTGTTGCTGCTATAACAAAACATACTAAAAACCAGAATACAATAAATATTAAGGGGGGCTCTCATTGGTCGCGGGACTTATTTCATTGACCCCGGAACATAAAGGGCTATTGAAGGACACCATGGATTTTAGTCAGTACAAGTCTGACAGTCGCTCCCAGCCCGGGGTGGGAGGACTCATTTGATGATTTTACCACGTAAAAAAAGGGGGGCTCCCATACAAAAAACGTGATTTTGTTGCTGGTTTTTGTAGACGTTATAAAGTAATGTAATGTTTCGGAGGCTGTTTCTCACAAACCGTGATAGTTAGATAGGTTAAATTTTCACAGATGATGTGTGTCTATTGCCGCTATAAAAACAAATACTAAAAACTGGTTTAATGCGATTTTGATTCGATATTGACAGAACAGGGTTATCAGGGTTGCAAACTTGGGTGTTAAATACTCTAAACTCTAAAGGGACCTAACAACATATAAGAGAATCGTAGTTACATGCGCGTTTGCAATGTTTGGTTTTTTATGTCGATATTGACCGACCTACTTTAAGGATAGAATAGAATAGAATACTCTTTATTATGTACACCGTATAAATTACAGGATAAGGATAATTAAGGATCGTTTGGAAAGGCTACGGGCTGCGTCCTCACCTTCAGTCTGACGCAGTCCTACCGGTTTTCGTTTTTTCGTTTCGGGAGGTACCTCAAGATTCAGTGGCAAGTAAGGGGAATGGTTAGCTTAGCAGTCGGAATGCGTGAGGGAAAAGACATCCTCTACCTCTCGCCCCAGCCACCACTGAAGATACCACGACGTCGAAAATCGCGCTCTTCAAGGGAACTGATGGAGACGGGACCATAGGACCAAACGCCTAACATGACGCGGGTGAAACCGCGGGCAGATGCTAGTGATGAATATAAATCATTGGCAAAACGATGGTGAGTGATGTATTCGCCATTGATGTTGATGCCAAGTCCGTTCCGTTCCAAGAGCTTGAAAACGTCCTCCAACACGTTAGTGAACAGTTTCAGAGAAATAACGTCTCCCTGTCTCACGCCTTTCTGCAGTTGGATTGGTTTCGTGCTCTCTTCCTGAAGTCGGATGGTCATGGTGGCGTTTCTATAAAAACATTTCAACACTTCGGAGGGACTGCAATACTGCCCAGGTTTCGATTGAATCGAAGGCTTTTTCATAGTCAACAAACGCTAAACATAATGGCCGATTATACTCCTCTGTCTTCTGTATAAATTGGCGGAGCGTGTGTATGTGGTCTATGGTGCTAAAACCTTTTCGGAAACCGGCTTGTTCGGGAGGCTGGAAGTCATCAAACCTGCATTCGAGACGGTTCGTAATAACTCTTGAGAACAGTTTGTATACATGGCTCAGAAGTGAGATTGGTCTGTAGTTCTTCAACAAGGTGTTGTCACACTTTTTGAAGAAAAGAACAACCACACTCCTGTGCCATGCTTCTCGCGTAGTACCTTCGAGTATGACGGAATTAAATAACTTCTGGAGGACTAGAAGTACCGGTTTTCCACCCGCTCTCAGAAGTTCTGTTGTGATTCTGTCCTCACCCGGCGCCATGGCTGTGCTGATATCCGGGATATCCTCAATGTAATGTCGAGTTGCACTGACACTGGGCTGTCGTGTTGATGTGTATAACTGTCCTTGTAACCTCTCAAGCTCTCTCAGGATCCCCGGTTTCGTCAAAATGATGCTGCCGTCGTTAATCTTCTGCTTTGTCATTTGGCTTTGCTCAATAGACGAATTCTTTGCGATGACTTTTCAGCCCTGGTTCCGCTCGATTGCCTCTTTGATCCGTGGCGCACTATAAGTACGCAAGTCACGTCGCATTGATTTAGAGATTCGTCTATTGAGTTTGCCATATTCCGACATATCAGCTGAAGATTGCAGCCTCATCTCGGTCCGGTCTTGCATCAACTTGATGGTTCCGTTCGAGAGCTTTTGAGGCTTATTGCGAGTCGGGGTCTTAAAGAACTTGGACCCCACAGCTTGGACAGTTTCCACCAAACCATTGTTAACCTCGTCCACCAGTTTCAGATTCGGTAAGACACTGGAAGCGATTGTGCAGTTTGAGTTGAAAGTCTTTGGGGATCTGGATATGGGCAGGACCAGGTCAGTGCGTCGATTTCACCAGACGAGACCTTTGAAGCTTCACATTGATTTCAATGTGCCTCTGACGATTCGGTGATCACTACCGGTTTTTACTTTGGCGATCACAGAGACCTCACTGAATATTCCCTTCTTGGTCGTTATGATGAAGTCGATCTCATTTCTCGTAGTAGGTACCATCGGGGCTTATCCACGTCCATCTCCTGGATGGCCGCTTCTGGAAATATGAGTTCATAAAATGGAATTCTTCCTTTTCTATGAAGTCGACCAGTCACTGGCCCTATGTTTTTGCTGCCCATATCCAAATGGCCCTTCTCTCAACTCGCCGCCATTTCGTGACACCACCCACCTTCGCGTTGAAATTCCCTATAACATCGGTGAAGTATGTTTCGGAGGTGTGTTTGGCCTCGGATATCTCCTCATCTCCTCAAAAACTGAGGAAGCTGTCAAATCCATGTGATTACAACACAAACAAGGAACATAGAAACTGCATTGTGTTGATTCGAAGGAAAAGTGAACTTAACACAAGGCAATAAGGACGATGTCGGGCTTAAATGCAACTGTCCCAATAACCGGCAATGTATCCCACAGTTTTAAAGGAAAATGAATCCTATTTCAAGGCAATAAGTACTCAATAACGGGTTTCGGTACAACGTGTATTACCGGGTTCACCGTGTACCAATATCCGGTAAAAAAAATACGATTATAACGGGTACTAGGTCAAGAAGGGTTTATCAGTACCAATAGATGTGAACGGCAAAATAAATTATTTCTCAATTAGATTCACCTCAATTTATAAGTTATTTCGCAACATAATATACTCAAATATTTAAAAAAATTAACGCTCTTACCCTAACGTTATCCGTCGCAGTATGGCTAGCTCATCAATGCGTCGTGGTCGCTTCGTAGTTCACTGACAAAACTTTGAACTTTCATAATATTTTCACAAAGCAAACTTTTGCTATCGTATAGTTTTGATGCCATTAAACTTTTTGGACAATGTTGTCATTACAATTGATCAAAATATTACGGAGATGGTATTGCCATTCGCAAACTTTACCTAATTATTGGTAGAAAAATGCAATAATAGAAAACAGACTTGTTAACGGGTACTGGTACACTAACGGGAATAGGTACTTTTACCTTACTTTAACACCAAATAATTTTTTATTATTTATGAGAGTGGGAATGTTCTTTGATGTCAGAATTCTATTGGCTTGGAATTACTTAATCGGGACGCAATTTTGAGCACCAAGCTGCTAATTGGTGTGCTGAGCGCTCCCAATAATTATTATTTATTGTTAGGGTTGTTAGGCATGTAATTACCAAATTGTTGGCGTCGAGAATTCTTCGCAAAAATTCAGTTGTTAACACTCTCCTCCTTTGTTGGCAGTGTTGCGTTGTTAAGTAATTATAAGCCAATTTAGGGAGTGTTATTATGTCAATGTCGTAATTGTGTGTGTGCGTCTACGTATTTCCACGTTATAAAACGAGGTACAGACAAGAAGCTCTTCGCAGTAATCGGATTGTTTTATTAGAAGCAAAAAACCTAGTTAGACGATCGACGCTGAGACTTGGGTATAACTCTAGGTGTCGATATCGGGTTGGTAATTATTAAATTATTGTAAGAGCGCTTTTACAAGTTAAGCTTTAAGAAGTCGAGTACAAGCACAATTTGAATCTGCGGTCTACCGATTGTACACCAGACGCTGTTACTAACCGAGCTATCACAGATACGCTCCCAAGCTTCGATTTTTTTTCCATTCATATTACGGTCATTAAATCTTACGGTGAACTTGTTGTTTTGTAGACATCTTATAATGTACAATAAACATTTTAAGCTTTATTCCTTTCTGAAAAAAAAAAATAAACATCAAGCTTCTAAAAACTTGTCATGGCAGTAGATAATACGTGAATAGATACTTTTTTTATTAGTTGTTGTCATCGTCAAAAAAAAAAGTCAACAGCCACTGTCTATCTGGGGGCACGGCAGTGCCCCCACCAAGTCGAGCAAAAAAGCGGCACGGCCGTACCATCCTTTTCTCGAAGCAATTCAGGCCATTTTCGACCCCCTGTAACTTCGTTGTGGATAAAATTAGAAGACTGAATTTTCAGTAACCATGCAGGCATTGTAAAGACACGGTATATTTAAATTTCATTCAATTTGAACCAGTAGTTTAAGAATTATAACGGGTCAAAGTTTCTTAATTTTGTCACTCACTCACTGACTGACTCACCGATCATCAAAATTCTAAGGCACTTCTAGCAGACCTAGAAGCTTCAAATTTGGAATATAAGTAGTGTTTGGTGTATGAATCAAGGAAAAACTAAAATATTTGTCAAGCCAAGTCGAGTAATTTTTTTCAATTTTGGTCCAGTTTTATAGAAAATTCGTTGCTGGTAGATATAAGTAGATGGTACCGAAATGAAAAAAAAGTAGATCTGTCTACAAAATACAAAAAGAAATGAGATCCCATCAAAAACAATACTTGTCAAAAAAACCAAGTCTTGCATCTCAGTTGTTCTACGGTAAAAAGTTGTGAGATCCATGTAATACCAAGTCTTATCCATGTAATACTTAAGCGACTTCCTGTCTTAATACGTCCACTCCCTAAGAAATCTTTAATGTTTTATATAAATATATTGACTTGGTCATCGCACTAAATAATTTAATTAACACGTGTTTTCATGCGATGGCCGAGTCAATATATTTATATAAAACATTAAAGATTTCTTAGGGAGTGGACGTATTAAGACAGGAAGTCGCTTAAGTATTACATGGATAAGACTTGGTATTACATGGATCTCACAACTTTTTACCGTAGAACAACTGAGTTGCGAGACTTGGTTTTTTTGACAAGTATTGTTTTTGATGGGATTATATTAACGTAGCAATAAAAGAATATATTTAAAGTTCTTGATTTCCAAAGACTACGGAAACCAAAGACACAAGCATGGATAAGATCTCCAAAATTGCTACTATGCTTCTCACACAAGCCCCCACGATTACATAGCTATTTTGACCAGTATCAATATCCTATAATCAGTAGACTATTGTCCGAATCACCCTGTACATCACAATCACCCAATAATGACGAGTGAATATCCCTTATCGGCAGGATCATTACTGAGACGTAAGGGCGTATTGTGTCACTGATTAGGATCGGTCAGTGCCTTCTGGATGTGATCAGGTCATTACTGATCTGACGTATTATGATGTTTTTGTTTTGATTTTATCATTTTGTTTGTGCAAAAAATATATAAGTCCGGCAAGACGCCTTCACTCTCACATAGTTTGAAAACTGTTGAAATAATTACAATGAGATGTTTAATGTATAAGCAACTTGCTATTAAAATTTATAGGATAGCATAATAACAATAATAAATTATTTTTCCCTCGCAATATGGAGCGAAAGGGTCTGTCAGACTTTGACGAACTAAAAACCACCCTGTTCCGTTTGCCACCCTTTGAGTTATAGAACCGCGGTTATCTCTCCCCGGACCTCGGTATATATGGCCTAGCTTAGTAATCTTGCAAAACGAAAATAATATAAATAATTTTGTAGTAATATTTTGGGACCTAATTCCTTTGACAGGCCGTTTTCGGTCCAGAAATTATTCTTCCCACTTTGTATGATACTGAATGGAAGTTATTTGCCAGAAAATACGTCTTCAAAGTTTACCAAGGCCGAATTATTTTTTATTAGAACTTATGATTGATGAATTTAATAATGTCTGTTTTGTACGTGAGTTTTCCTTCAACTGCAAAAACTTTTGTTACTTTCTATTTTGGGGTTCCGTACCCAAAAGCTAAAACTAGAGCGAGGTATTCCAATTAGGGCACCCGTTGACAATGGCACCTGAGCTACTTGCACCTTATCTATTCGACATAAGGCTCCTGTCAAAATTTTTGGCGGGTGCCAGGTGCCCTAACTGGAATACCTCTAGACCGAGGTATTTCACTTAGGCACCCGCTGACAATGGCACCTGAGCTACTTGCACCTTATCTATTCGACATAAGGCTCCTGTCAAAATTTTTGGCGGGTGCCAGGTGCCCTAACTGGAATACCTCACTAGACCGTATTACTAAGACTCCGCTGTATGATTGTCCGCCTGTCATCAGGTTTAATCTCATGGATCGTGATAAGAAAAAAATCCTGTTGATATGTTTTTGCTGCCGCTGTAACAACAAATACTATGAGATAAATACTGAAGCTGGCTCCCATACAACGGACATGATTTTTTTGGGTGCGTCTCATTTCACAATATAAAGTTATTTGATATATTTTCATTTCAATAACTCTCACGTGATATAATCAAAATTAGTCACTTTAAAATTATGTCAATCGTTTAGTATCGTTTAGATCGTTATATCAAATAAAATTATATAATATATTCTGTTGTTATCTCTTGTAAAAATATTGTGTAGTTATACGGTACACATACTTACACTTTTTTGCCATTTTAATAGATAATATAATGGTACGGAACCCTTCGTACGTGAGTCCCAGTTCTGACTCGCACTTTGCCAGTTTTTTTTCTTTCAGCCATAGTACTATTTTTCCCAGTACATATTATTTAATCAGCGAAAGAAATGTTTTACTCAGCACGACAGGAAAACTTGATTGATGTTGATACCTACAAGTTTGTATTTGTGGCAAAAAAGTTGTAAAACGGTGAGTGGTACAGTCAACGCTAATATAAATAAAAAACGCGAATAATTAATATTGCAAGTTTGAGAAAACACTTTTCATAGAATTATGGGTTCGGGCATTCTGTTTTAAATACAATAGAATTCTTGTTGCTAAATTATTACTGCCGCACAGGTCGATGTTTCGGGTTAAACCGCGCTTGCCGAGGTTGGTTTGTGGATGGGTGACCATCTATCAAAGCGAGTTTCTATCGTGCCTCGTTAAGCCGTTGGCCCCGGCTGCCATTAGTAGATCTTCGGCAGTCGTTTTTGTTAGTCAGAAGCTCTAAAGTCAGACAACCAGTCTTAACATGCGGTAGCGTATTACCCAATTACTGAGTTGTGTGGGTAAGCAGGCGGTCCATGTAAAATACTGAAATCCAGCTGCATCTTCTTGAAAGTCGACCCCAATATAATTGGGAAAAGACTAGGCAAATGATATTAAAAAAATATATAAGAATGTTTCTGATATCTATCAATGTGCACTGGGCCATGAGGTGGATTATACCCCATCCCACCCACACTTTCACGTTAAAAACGGGCCTGTTTACGAACACTCGGAACATTATTAATAGATTTAACTACATATGCATATACGTGCCAAAATTGATTTTGAATAAAATTGTACCGAGTATTTTATACTACTAAACATACACCTACACACCACTCATGTAATCAACGACGCGTTAAGCAAACGTAACCTAACATTACACCCACCTTTCGTCAGTTATGGTAATTGTAAGGTACTTATGTTGGTGACTGTACACGACGAATCGATTATCTCAGTCGAGTGAGCGATTAGGTTAACAAGCTTCTGAGAGTATTTTTACCGCATTCGGTGGACGGTAGGGCGGAAATGTCAGCCTGATATTTTTATAGTAAATAGACGGAAAATTGTTTATGGTATCACAGTTACACGGGAAGTGAATTTTGTTGGATTCTTGTGATCAGATTCCCGTTTATAAATAGAAATTTGGGAAACAAATATTATTTTCACTCATTTTAAGAATTTGATTTTAGTTTTTAAATATGTATTTTCAGATACTAGTACGTTTGCGTTTAGTAGTAGTATTTACTACTCTACTTTCACACGTGCTTTTTCAATTTTAACCGACTTCAAAAAAAGAAGGAGGTTCTCAATTCAGTTGGTATTTTTTACATTCAATTACAATTACACTTATCTGATTCTCATCCGCACAAGACATTTTACATTTTAAAATATGGTTTCTAGTTTCAATGCTCACTTACATTTACAATGATTTTCACTATCAGATCTTTGCAGACTCTGAGCAGAAGTGGATCAGGCCTTATCATGAATTTAAAGATTATGCAACGTAAAGTAAACTTGAACTTTGACATTAATTTCAACGAAAAAACAAGTTCCTTCTTCGCACACTAGAGGCGTTGTTCCATTTTTACTTACAATAAACGCAGTAAATACTTCAAGTACGCTGTAAATAAAATACTTATCTTGTGATAAGGCGTAGACCTGTCTGTCAGGACAGAGACTATTAATTTCAGTGATAGAATAAGATCCTGTGTATATTGCATTGCAGCTCAAATGCATCTGTAACTCATGTTTGGCAATATCTTTACTGAATGCTGAAGCGAGAAACACCAAACATCAATTTAGCAGCTGCAGGTTTGAGCTGAGTTGAATATGTAATAAAGCTGTTACTACATCTTGTGCATTCTGTGACGAAATTGCTGTAGAACGTAGCCTCAATTTCCTTAAGATAATATTGAAGGAAACCGTTTCTCTTTCGAATAGTCAATAATAGAATATATCGACGTTATAATAAATAAATAACTAACAGAACATTAGCATTCTTATTGTTATTCTACTGCTTAAGTGTTTTATGTAAACTAAATACTTTTAAGACGTAAAGTTAAGTAGATAGACGAAAAAAGCAGATTATAAAAATAATTTTAATAGTCACAATAGTCACACTGAATGCTTGCATCTGCTATCTGAAGAAGAAGGAAGAAATGCTTTTATCACTTAATGGGTTTTGAATGACTGGTTTTTATGTTTTATTACTGTTGACTACTCGTATCGCCCAAGCCCATTGCTTTATAAATAGATTTATTCTTACACGTGTAAACAATGGTTCAGGTACGATACGTAACAAAAATAAACAGTACCTCCTACTAATCTAATATATAAAATTCTCGTGTCACAGTTTTCGTTGCCATACTCCTCCGAAACGGCTTGACCGATTTTGATGAAATTTTTTGTGCCTATCCGGTATCTATGAGAATCGGCCAACATCTATTTTTCATACCCCTAAGTGTAAAAATAATTTATATGGCAAAACAACGCTTGCCGGGTCAGCTAGTTATCTATAGAATAAAGAGATTTTATATCAGAAGGATAAAAAGCGAAGTTGTAAACGGGATCAAACAAAATGCTTGGCTATGTACTTACATCTTTTTTTTTGCGTAGTAAAATTATCAAGTGAGTCCTCCTACCCAGGGCAAAGCGAGAAGACCTGTGTGACTCGTACTGACTAAAATTCACGGTGTTCTTCTAGAGCCCTTTACGTTCTGGAGTCACGGTAATTTGTGAATCCCGCGACATTGGCTATGGACATAATATGGACTGTTTTTACTGGGTTTAATAAAAAGTAAATTAAAGTAATGAGTGAAAAACTTTCTAACCTACATACCCAAAAATTTTACCAATCAAAATATTGCCGAAGGGAGTGGCAGTAAAAATTACGCAAAAGTATGTAAATTAAAACTAATTAACACGTAAATATGGACTTTATTAATGAAGGCATAAGTGCTAAATTTAATTACCGTCGCACCCAAACGGCTAATATTATTTATTAAGTTTAATTTGGGTAATGGAGGGTTGCTTGAAATTCCGGATAATCTTTGTATAATTTTAGCAGGATATTATTTTAAAGGAACATTCTTTTACTCAACTCATATAGGAATCTCCATGTTTTTTTTTTTAACAATCATGGCATTAGAAAGTTGATAAAGTCGATCACGACAATGTTTCTATGAAAAACCACAAAATATGTTGAGAAATATTGCAATACAGCCTGTATTAAATGCAATATACTATTATAAAAATGTCAGCCGGAGTTGAGGGAAGACTTACCATGGATCTAAGAACTCAAAGAGCTGTGGAGGGTAAGTAGGTTACTCAATAAAAGTCTGACACTCCGCTCCACTCCACTCTGAGGTCGAGAAATATAAGAAGACAAAACAAAGAAAACATAAATGCTCTGCCTTTCTTTCTAAAACCAAAAAAATATATTGCACTAACAATCTGCCCTGTCTTCGCAAAGATGCAATTTAAAAAAAAATGCCTGTAGCCATTGAGCTATTATTACTACGTATAAAGACGACACCACGTATCACCACTATGTCCCATCCAGGATAAGTGCGCGCGCATAAGTTCATTCATTTGTTTGACAGCTCTGTGGATGCACTCATCTGGATGGGAGACAGTGGTGATGCGTGGTGTCGTCTTTATACGTAGTAATAATAGCTCAATGCCTGTAACACTCAAGAATAATGTAGATATCTACTTGTGAAAGAATGTTCAAAAATGGTTCATTAATTCCAGAGATTACTTCCTACAAACAACCTCAAAAACTTTACCTCTTTTCGTAATAGTATAGAAATATAAGTCTCACATATACTCGTAAGTTCGACTTTACGACTGAAGTTCAAGCGATGATCTGAGAGCAATTTTCAACACCGAAATCTATTTTGAGAATAGTAAATAAAACTTTTCTATCGTAAACCTGCGAATTTTTTCGGTGATTGAATACGAGCACTTAGCCAAAAAAAAAGAAATGCGATGAATGATAGAACTAGCTCGGTAGCTAAATTGCTAAGTGCTGAAATATTTTCGTGAAAAAAAAGATGGATGAAACCGTTTGGATGAACCGGTGAACCAGATAAAATGAAGGTATACCCAGTACTGTATACTCGGCATTTAACTGAATGTTTTGGGATTTTTATTGAACTGTACCGTAGTGCGCGATTTCTTCAGTAGGAAGTGCGAATCGAATGCATATATGGTGCTTCAGGGGTCTAATCTAATCTCTAAGCATGAACCCGTGGTTTAGCCCTTAGTTACGGACATTTTCTACGCCCCGTGACATCGAGCCCGAAATAAAAATTAATGATATTACGATTTGCCAGATAGCTGCGTATTAGAGTACGTTCCACAACGCATGACCTCCAGAAAATTCTTAGTTCTTACATTTTAATGCAATTTGATGTTATGAAATAGGCACTAGCGTCGCGTCAGAAGGACTTCAGTCGTGGCGGTATTATATCCGTCAGCAAATTTGTTATTAATGTTAGTTGTTCATCTGTATCCGTATCTTATTTAACGGACTTAAAAAGTAGACTCCCAGGCATCACGTCTCTCATGTACGTAATGAAGTGCTATCCTAACATTTATTATGACACACGGCAAAGTAGTCGATTGCTCAAATGCTCAGCCACTGCGTGTTGTGCACACAGTGCCCTTAAATTCTTTATTTAAGAGTTTCTTCTCAAAAATGAAGGTATTTTACTCAAAATACTAAAAGCGTAATGTTACTATGTTCGTGAAATAAACACCAGAGGAGGAATCCTTTATCAACCCGTTTTCCGAACACACCTTACGCCGAATTCCCTCGAACACCTCCAAACTTTATAGCTGTGTCTTATCGAGTTTAAAAATCGTATTTTAGTATTCGAAGCAAATCCCTGAAATACGTTCCAGTACATCTCTGGCCGGAAGCCAGGATCTGTGAACTGTATAGGAAAATTTCGAATTTAAAACGACAAATAGCTTCTTAGATGTAATTTTCAATATTTAAACGGTCTTTAATATTTCTCTATTATTTTCTGGTTTTCAAATACTTATACATAATACATTAACTGAGGTATTCCACGGAGGGCTCTCGCTGACAATGACACCTTTTCTATTCGATATAAGGCTCCTGTCAAAATTTTTCACAGCTGCCAGGTGCCCTTCGTGGAATACCTCCATTAACTCACGCCTCCAATGATCGAGTGCGTACTTGCAATCGGCGGAATTATATGAACATAAAGATATATGAATGTGGATGAGGTGAAAAGAGTATGTAAGGATCGTAGCGTATTTTCAAACCTTCAAACAACTCACCGGTATGTAAAGAAGAGTTCTTCAAACGTTTTATCGAGTTGTGAACTGAGATAAGTATTACAGTAAGAGGTGCTGTTTGTATATTTTTATTTGAAAAAACCAAAGTGGACGCAAAATTACTAAGTCGACCATGAATCAAATAAATTGATTGATTCGTCGACGGAACCTAGCCAAGCGGGGCTCCTATTTCTATGCGCAGGTTTTAAAGGAACCTAACCAAACATCGAGGTACAGCCAAAACTAAAAATATTGCCGATTGTAATATTGTAACTGAGTTAGTAATTTGGTGACCCAGTTTATTGTTTCCTTATAATAAGTTGCCATTTACATGTTTCTCTCTTGATGATGTAGACTAAAGTGACAATTAGGTAGGCCTTTTTAAGGATGGAACATCATAAAACGTGTCCTCCCGCTATAGTTGGAGCACCCTGTTCCTTCATTTGCCTTTTGTGTTTCAGGGCCACAGTCCTAATTTTTATGAAACCAACAACTGTCAGCAGAATTGATGAAGCTTTTCGGTTCGATTTGTCAATGCACTTCATTTTCCGTTTTACGTAATACGCTGAAAGAATTGAAACTTACCTATGTCCTTTGTCCTATACGTCACAGTTGGAGTTACCTACGTCATTGTCTCTTATTGAACCGTTATAAGGACATACGATCGTCATCATCATCTGCCTAGCCTTTTTGAAACTATATTGGGGTCGACTTCAAACTATAATTTCTTTTATAAGCAAACTTTACATCTAAATATTGTACAAGATACAAGATATTTATTTTGTAAGAGAAGATAAAAGATGTTTATTTTGAAAGATATTTGGTATTGATCAGCGTTGTATGAACAATGCCGACTCACGGTTTCGGTTGCATCTGAATGTATCCATTTCAATACGGTCCTACCTGTCCATCCATGGGCACTTATCATGCATGATAACTCCTAGTTCCCTTACGACTATCTCCGCGAGCCTGCCGGTCAAAACGGCCTCCTGCAACTCCAACCACTCTGGCCTTGCCTATTACAAATGTGACGCGTCTCTCCCCGGAGGCGTCTACCCCAACTAGGTAGACCGATACACAAGTACTGATATAATAGATACAAATGCCTACAAAACTAGAAATAGTTTCGATATCTGGGACACAAAGAAAAGTATTCACGAGAGGTGATTTTTAAATGTCCGGGCACCCGAGATAAGTCAGTCCCGCTTCCACATTGTTGATTGGGTAATATTTTTAGCGTGTCTAGAGCTTTTTTTAAATACCAAAAAGAGGATGAGTAAAAAACTAATCTACTGCATGATTCTATAGTTTAATAGTAATAGCCGCAATTTAAGCCACTTTTAGGACTATCCCAGGATGTTTGACAATCACATTACCTCGCGTTACATTGAGAGCAGTGACCTAGTGGTTTGGGCCATGACTTACGAGTTGTAGGTCGCGAATCAGAACCCAGCCAGACATTATTTTGAGTAACTCATCTCTTCGACACTGCTCTCCAAACGGTGAAGCAAATTAGAAAAAAAAACCCGCATGTCCAAGAACCAAAAATTCGAAGACATGCGATATCTACCAGTCCGCATTGGTCCCGCGTGGTGGATTAAGGCCCACTCCCTCTCACAGAGAGGATAGCTGTGTCCCAGCAGTGGGAACATTTATTAACGAAACGGGATGATGAGATGAAATATGAAGTCGATCTATGTACAATAATGATTTAAATCTGAATCTGGTTAGTCTGGAAGCCGACCTTCATACACCATAGTTAGTAAAAGGAGATGGGTCTCAGGTAGGTACTTTAGCTAACTGCTCCTCAGTAATTAGCTAAATATCATCAATAAACATCTTTAAGGTGCTCCAATAGAACATTCAAAATGAATTCCACATTTTTTTTAGGATGGAAAAATAATCAAATGAGTCCTCACGCCCTGGAAAGGACCGTCACACTTCTACTATTTAAAAACAACCCAATTTCTGTAGTTGCCATTTCATTCCAGGGCCACCGTACCCTGTCTAAACAGTCCCGCGACCCCGCCAGAAAATAATATCGCTAGAATTTATTTCTGTCCAAAGATCGAGTCGACCACCTCTTTTATTTAAATATCAAACGATCGTTTACTTAGATACAGGTTGAAGGTTCATTTGCATTAAAAAAGTAGAAAGGAAAAGCGTTTGAGTACCGTGATTCAAGTTTGGACGTTGGTTTGAAAAAAAACCTTGAATCGAGGTCGATTTAAGTTTTTTTAAACAGACGTCAAAAGGCGATCAGAGGCATTATCATGAATTTTCAGTTATTGTGACGTAAAGTAAATTGGAACTTTGACTTTAGTTTCAAGGAATAAAGTTCCTTCTTCGTAAAACAGAAACGCTGTTCCATTTTTCCATACAAGAAACGCTGTAAATACTGGAAAGACGCTGTAAAGTAAAATACTGAAAACTCGTGTCGTGTGTTCTTATAACTGGTACTGAATAAAACACGTCGAACTGAAAAAGATACATCGCCGTAACCATAAATTCGTGAACTCAGACTCTCGTATAGTAAAATGGCACAGGAGATTACTAGGCCAATGGGGAAATTGTTTTTTTTTTTAATTTACATTCAGTGCTATGAATTTATAAATTGTTATTTTAAAAAAAATCAACAATTTTTACCGTCTTTCAAATAGTTATTTAATTAATAAACAATAACAAATTTCATCAATGATGTGGAATGCTGTACTAACCTGAATCCAGGTTCTTTCTCAATATGCCTTCAACCGTGAGTATTTACAACCATTAACGTATCGAATTATTACTGACAGGCTTAAAAATGTTAATTACGTAAAGAAAATAAATAAAATTTAATTAAGTAAGAAAATGATGAGAAAACATCTTTCCTTTCAGTCTCGCGCGAAGGAGGAAGTAGGAAGTGTCTTAATAAGGCCTTTGATTGCTCAATTTGCCAGTACAAAAGTAACTTTGCCTAGTTACGAGATTACGTTACTCTTTTGTATACAATTTATTATAATAATTTTTTGGTTGAACGTCGTGAAAAATAATAACCCATATTATAAGTAGTAAATAATAATATCATTCATATGTTAAAGTAACGCTGCATGAAAAAATAAATCGAAAACAGAAAAGCAATCAATAATTTAAATTTGAAATAGACATCACAACTTTAAATATTCAGAAAGACGTTGCCATGTCAAAGTAAGAAGTCGCCGGCAACCGTGGCTTTAGTTATTTTATATTAAAATTCACGCCGTAACGAAGTCTTTCAGCCAACTCGCTATATTATTAAGTCAAGACGAAACAACTGATTCGTTATTCATTTATTCATACAAATTGTGTCGGTGACGTGATAATAAATGATGCAGACTTTTAAAATTCACGTTTTATTTGTGTCTATTTTGTGCGAGAAAATCCATTACCACATTTTTGTCACCGTGAGTCAGCGTGATACACAAACTTAACACAAAGAGCTATATTTACCATCATTCATCCAGTGTCATTTTACCATGACATATTGCCGCTCCTCCGGCTCCAACATTAAATAAAACATGAAAAAAAAACTTTGACGAGCTTAAACACACTTAAAAGTCATAACTTTGAGTTGTCCATTAAAAAAAAAGTTCACAGCACTGTAGATTATGTCGCACAAAAAGTTGTCGTAAGTTCGCTTACTAATGTTTGGGGGTATAAATCAATTAGTTAGTTTGACGTGCGGGGGGGTGCGCGGGAGCGCGACGTTATGAGGCGTGGAGAAGCGTATCGGCGCAGACTAATCGCGTCGCGCCGCGCCGCTGACTGCGGGGCTGCCGTGCCGCGGTCGCCGCGCCGCGTGTTGCCGCGCGCAAGCGCTCCGCGACCTCCGCCGCAAATTTTTCTCATCGCCCGTTCCAACTAAATTGCAAAACCGCCGACCGCCCGTTGAAGGTACGAGAAACGCGCCGAGGGATTCTCCCGCAATGTAATCACCCGAAGAACAACAAGGCGGGATAACGAGCCCGCCTTTTTCTTATAAGGAACGACAGTAATTCACACTCAACTTAATCTTATAATCGGCGGAAGAATTAGCATAACTTACGCACGGCGTAATTAAATTTCAGTCCGTTTCGTGTTAATTAATGTACTTTGTATTGTTTTTTATTTAAATGACGTGATGAGGGCCTTATCTTAAATTTGGTTTCTTTTGAAGTATAAAAGTAAAGATGAGATTGTCGCCATGATGTTTTTGTTCTTCCTCTTCTCTGTGTTTTGTTCGCTTTAGGAAAACATTAAAGCTTTCACAAGATATTCTCAATAACTCTGGCAAAGCTACAAGCCCACGTTTCCAATTAATCCTTGTCCATCCCCCGTGAGCTTAATTCTTGATGGTATCCAAAAATTCGTTGTGCCTTTTATCTAGATTAGAAATTCTACAGTTGCAGGTCTAACCTTTAAGCTCAAACTTTACCTAGACTATTTTAATATTCGTCTGAATTTGGTAACGAGTTTTTGATAGTGCGTTAACCCTCGGATGGAGTCGTAATTGAGGTATTGTGGTTTTATTAGACAGTTACTTTTTTCTTTTCAAAAGACTGATTAAAGATCAGGATCCACGTTTTATTTTAAGATCTTTGTTCTTGCGAGCAGTGGTGGCCCAGTGGTATCGGTCCCGACTTACGAGTTGTAGGTCGTGGGTTTGAACCCCACCAGGCGCAATACTTTGTGTAATTTATTTCATCACCACTGCTCCCAAAACGGTGAAGGAAAACATCGTGAGGAAACCGGCATGTCCTAGAACCAAAAATTCGAAGATATGTGACATCTACCAATACGCACTGGGCCCGCGTGGTGGATTATGGCCCACTCCCTCTCTCAGAGAGGAGGCCTGTGTCCCAGCAGTGGGAACATTATAGGCTGATGATGATGATGTTTTAAGTAAAAGATTTTCGTCCAATGTTTCTTTAACAACGGTGCAGTTGACAGCATTGTTTAGCTGATAGTCCGCGTGAGACTTTACGATGCGCGCGGACTATGAAATGAATGAGTTGTGTTCGCAGCATGGCCGGGTTTTGTTCGCTCATTCCGTTTTGCATTGGTCACGTTTCAATTCAGTTGCTATCATTTCGTGGTTTGAAATCTAATGCGATTGGTTGTAGTTTACTGAATGGCGAACAATTGTTGGTGTACAGATAAAAATAAAATGAGCAGATTTATTTTCATTGGTTAATTTTAAACAATATGCAGACAAACTATTTTGGCTCTAGGGTGGAAATTGCTTTAGTCTGTACGTCCCTGTTCTTGACATAATTTCTCCTAAGTTCTACAGGAAGCAATGGCTTCATTTATGCATAGCCGAAAGCGTAATCATCTGCCAAAATGCCTCCGGTTAAACATAACCGTTCAATATTAAGCTAATATCTCTCTATTGGAATAGTTTACTGATAGATATTGAACAATATTGTACGCGTTATCAGATATTAAATCGTTTCAGGATCAAGAGACGTCAGAATTCGAGACCAGGCCACAAGCTAAACTTGTCACAAGTTAGAATATACGATTTCCTGCCTTCAATGCCGGGTTCGCTCGGGATCCCGGAAAATCTTTCCGCTTAGGTACTACGGGTCATTCACTATCGGAAAAGAGAAAAGTAAATTGACCTTGTAGGTAGGTAGTTGGGGAAAAATACAGGAGTGTTTGGCTCAATAATATTGAAATGAGAACATTCCTTGATATTACTGTCACGCCTAAAATAACTGGGAACGATAAGTTTTTTGCCTCCTAGCCTTGTTGTCAAAGGGCGCGTTTGGGCCATTTAAATGATGAACATGTTCCTAAAATAATAGTGCTGTTAAAAATAGGTTTGTCTTACGTGGATTAGCATAGGTTAGCATTCGCCAAAGGCTGTAAGTGAAAAGGTTATTATGTTGCTAATATCTAAAGGTCTGTCTCTCATATTATGCAGGTAATACAGACGTGAATATTAACTTGGATAAATTTATTTCATATCTATCATATCAGAGTAGAATATTCCATTTTACGAACTTTTTAGAACTCCAAGTTATAAGTTTTAGTGCTGAAAACGACATGACGGCCTGAGTTTGATTTACAGATCTGGCATGAGATTTTTGAGCTCGCAGCCTGGAGTTTTGATTTGTATTGTTAATGGCAATAGACGCGTCCTACACTCTATTGCATGAGTTTCAAAAACCTGACTTTGGCTTACGTTACACGATGTGTTTAACGAAATTCTTCTATGCAAAATGCTGTGTAGATAATTTTGCCTGTTCAAACATTATTCTATTTGTGTGAAAATCAATAATTTAAATATTGAGTAAATACAAACAAAGTTAAAAATAAGGAGAAATTCCTAGTGTGGGGTCACTAAACATTTCTCCTTTATCGTGGGTGCGATTACATACATAGAAATTCACATACACAAACAACCATAAAATAACTCAGTCATTAAAAGCGTTTTCATAATATTTGCAATGACAAGTAATTTTCGTTATGAATACACCGATAGCCTGAAACCTTTACATTTCAAAACCAAAGCCCCAAAATTAGGTTCAATGAGCACCATTGAACGAGCGCTAATTGAGGTCATATAGGGTCAAACCTTAAAGGATTGTCTATTACATGCTTAGAGTATTAGGAGTTAATTATATTAGTTTATATTACTAACTAAAGTTTACGGAATTTTTCTGGCAAATTCTTGAAATCAAAATCTATTTCTCCAGGGATTCAAGATTTCCAACAGTCATATAAGATTCCACGAAGCGAAATTATTATGGCCCTGTCGCCGTCTGACAAACTGACCAACGACTTCCAAAATAACTAATTTCACTTAGTTGACGTCCAGTAGTTTTGGAGGAAGGTAAATAACAAACTAGATTCATATTAAAATCAAGAACGGACTCGTAAACTAAGTAAAGGGAAATTGAAACACGCTTTGAAATAGGTGCTAGCCATTTTACATTTCCGTGTTAATGTTTGTTTATAGCATTTTTGGGTAACGGGTATGGAAATTCATAGCTAAGTAATATAAAATCCACGCGAGGCAGTCTCTACGTTTACCTGCATTTGCCTAGGTCGAGTACGTGTTCAGTTGTTGGTCATTTTTATCATATTTGTATATCATTTACAGTGGTTAAAATGGCCGAAACGTGTCGGATTCCAGTCTTACCAAAGGGTGTTGATGGGGTGGTGCATTCGTTTCATGTAAAATACTGGTTATGGACTAAGAGATTGGGGCCTAAATTACAGATTAATTATTCAGTATCCATCGATGCATCATAAAGAGAGTTTGACTACAACTACAAGGGTATTGTATTTGCGTAGGCATGCGGATGGCAATTTATGGGTCACTCGCCGTCCGATCATGGACATCGCCGTATTCCACGTGCGTATCAAAGAACTGTCATTAATCTGACTGGGACTCCGTTTGGGGGTAAGGGTCGCGGGACTGTTTCATCAGATATTTCTTGAACGTTAAAGATACTGAAGGATCATATGTTTTAGTCAGTACGAGCCTGTCAGTTCCTCCCGTCCCACCCTGGGTGGGAACACAGCACCACTCAAAGTGACTAGAAAACCTTGAACATAGTGTCAGTAATCTGTGATAGTGTTTTGTTATTTGTAGACAAAACTATACTGACGGCTGCTATTTGTCTGATAGACATCTTCCATCCACTTTATACACAACACGCGTGTATAAAGTTAATAGAACTGGCCAGAGGGCGCAAGAAAAGGAATAACCCACTTCATTTTAATAGTAGGCAAATTGAAAGGCCTGATATGAATCTAAATAAGTTTGTGATTACTTAGTCGACTAGATTAAGATCTTGTTGAAGCTCGCATGACTAGAAATGGTCGAGTTAAAGCTGGAACGACTGCTTAGCGAAGAATTCTGCGTTTGTTTCATAGAGTGTAGGGCAGTGAATCCATTATGAATTTCTCAGTAGCAAGCTGAAGTCACATCGCTCGTAGAACTGACAATCGATGGGGAAGAAAAGTGCTTGAGTGGCGACCACGGACCGGAAAACTCAGCGTAGGCAGGCCTCCCATGGACCGACGACATCGTTAGGGTCACGGGCAACCAATGGATGCAAGTGGCGAATTGTCATTCGGTGTGGCGGTCTAAGGGGTAGGCCTATGTTCAGCAGTGGACGTCTTCCAGCTGATGATGATGATGATGATGCTGAAGTCTATATTTACACTAGGCCGGTGGCAATACACTCTTCCCTTATCATATGGGACAAATCCATTTATGATTGGGGTTTTGGGCTAGTTATCGATTTGTTGTGGGTGGGATTACAGGCTAGGCTAGGTAACCTACGGTGACGGCAAAGCGATTTCACTGGTAAGTGGTAGGCCTTACTAAGGACCCGCGACCACTATCATGCTGGAGCAATTTAGCGGAATTTTTCTGGGAACAAATTAGTGCGCAAGATTCCCAATTCTTTCTTTGGAATGCATTTTAACTGCTACCCTAGATGAAAGAAAAGTAGTGTACAAGTTGTTTATGACTCCTAAAAAGACTGCAAGTGTATGTTATTTTACTATATCTATTGAAAACAACATACATATAATCTTAAATACCAGTAACAAACGCCCATCAAAAATAAAATGTGCTAAAGGAGGTCAAATAGCACACATTTTAATACTCAGGCGATGAATAGTACAAATATTTTAGGAGTGAAAGCTCGTCACGTAGGAGCTCCCAGAAGGTTCGGGAAATGCCGACGCGTCCCCGAGTCGATATGAAATGCTTCATACACGGATCTAGGGAGAAACGGAACTGACATTTAGTTTGCTAGCGGCTGTCCAAAAAATATTCCATTTGCGATTACAGGAAAAAAATAGTTTTAGTCTGTTACAAAAGTCGTATGTTGACTATCCATAACAGCTCTGGGCAGACACTAATGATTGATATTGGTGTAAACTAGATGAATATTTTTAAGAAAAAGTCCGTAGCTTATCAGTAACCCGGTAATCGAACCGCACAGCTTCGTCTTGTGTGGTTAGTATTCTTTATACGGATATCATATTTATATATTCGGATGTAAGATCATTATAATCAATATCGTAGCATCACCGGATCATCTCACTCGCAAACTGTCCACGCGCTCTACGAGTAGATCACTCGGTCACGACTCACTGCTCATATGCGATATGACATAATACTTTACTATTTACACCTTTTTAAACGCTTTTACAATAACATGATAAAAAATAACATACAAAAATATAAAAATAGCATTCCACCAGCATCGGGAACAGGATCCGGTCTATCGATAATAGTCAGGGTTCCTGAGAAAGAAATCTTCTAACAATACGCGCCGTGCCCAGAAGAATGTAGTACTTCTGAATCAGGCGCTTGATCCAGCTGCCAAAAGAGAGCCTCCTCTGATGTTGTTCGAGGCTCTTGGCAATTAATCTATTGGCAGACACGATTATTATCTGTCTTCTTCAATAATATAAAAATGGATCGCAAAATGTGTTGCTAAGCCCATACCTCAAAAACGACTGGACCGATTCGGATAATTCTTTTTTTGTTGTGTTTGTAACCATCGGGATCGGGTTATAGAGGACTTCCACCCGTGCGAAGCCGGGACGGGCCACTAGGCTATAATATAAAAATGGATCGCTAAATGTGTTGCTAAGCTCATATCTCAAAAACGGGTGGACCGATTTGGGTTATTCTTTTTTTGACGTGTGTGTAACGGTCAGGACCGGGTTATAGAGGATTTTTTTTTGTGTCCACATGTCCACCCGTGCGAAGCCGGGCGGGCCGCTAGTTAATCATAAAAATATTATTTTGCTTAGAATTACGATACATTTTTAAGCTACACCTAATTAAATCCTACGATATTTCCGAAGGTTCATCTATTCTGCTCTCATGTTGGCACGAGATACAATCAAAATAGCGCAAGCTTGAAATAATCCAACTCTTGGAAAACTCGTAACATAATCAATTACTCATAAAGTTATCGATATTCCTGAATTAATGAGGGACATTTATCACTTGTGAATACAAGAATACAAATGGTTCTCCGAAATGATTCGTCTTTTGACCTTTAAATGTCAAGAAGTCAAATAAATGAAAAATATTTTTGTATGTTTATGGTTTCATTGAATAATTCACTTTTGTTATTTGATAAACTCGATAAAGGTCGTTAGACGTGGGATGTTGAAAAACGAAAGTAGTCATTATAAGGCTTTTCCAATTCTATTAGCTTTTTAGATGATAACAACATCACATCACAAATTGACTGGCCTGTTGGACTAGTGGTTAGTGACCCTGATTGCTATGCGTAGGTCCGATTTCCACCCAGAACAAATGTTTGTGTGATGAGCACGATCATTTGTTCTGTGTCTGGGTGTAATTTATCTATATTAGTATGTATTTAGAAGTATATAAGTATGTTTATTAGTTGTTTAGTACCCATAACACAAGCTCTGCTTAGCTTGGGACTAGATAGCGTTGTGTCATAGTTGTGGATATGTTAAAACACTACAATGGGATCTAAAAATAAACATTAAGCGAGAGGGTCTGCAAAAGCTTCGTAGTTTCTTTAATCTGTAAACTTGAGAACTGCACACACATTAGCTGTACTGGGCAACATGGGGAAGGAACTCTCCCCTCCAGTGCAATGTGGGCCAACAGACAGTATCATTTGACATGAGCAAAGTGGGAATTTATTGCCTTGATTTCTACACTCACGCCTTTTCTCTGCCGCTTCCGAATTCTCTAGTTCTGCAGTTATACAGGTAGGTATTACGTCTCACTGTCACGAAATACATCTAGCGTGCGATTTTAACGGCGCCGCCGATCGTTCCGACGGCGGAGAGCGTCCGTGGGTGATCGAAATAAACATTATAATATTCGGACGTTCTGGCTGAATATTTTTTTAAAAGCTGGACTGACTGGAAATTTAATGGCTGGTGAGTTTAAAAAAGATTGTGTCGTGGTGTGAAGGATTATTGACAGCTTGTAGTGGAGCAGTTTTTTGTACATACTCGTAATAATTAATAAAACTATATGCCTTGACAGATTCGTCAGTTTCGTGGTCGAAAGCCCGACTGCGTAGGTGACTGTTAATTATTACGAGCAACGACGATATATTACTAGACTCCGCATGCACGACCTAAGGAACAAAAATATTCTATCATCTCGCTGAGGTACTACGTAAGCGACGGGGACGGGGTACTGCGTTGTGATTGGCTAACTCAAGGTCTGTTCTGTCTCAAAGTATGTTTACGGCTCACAGGAGTGGTCGAAATAAGACGGATATAAGACTTTTTTGCCTAATGTGTTGACAGATATCGGTCACCTGTTATTAAGAGTCTAGTAATATATCGTCGTTGATTACGAGGAATTGTTTAGTGGGGTTTTTCCATTAAGTTTCTTAATTGCTTTTCTTTCAGCAGCTTCGAATAACAAGCCACAATAAGTACCTTCAAACGGGGTAAATAGGGACGCAGCGGTGAATCGGGACAAAACTTTAACATTGATTTAGATATTGAATAAAAATGTGATAGGTTACCAACAAGTACTCAATGTTATTTATTGATTAATAATACATTAATTTGAAACTTTGCTGGCAACATGACATCATAATTTTTCGTTAAAATCCACTTCAAAGTTGATGTTCCAATGTGTCCCGATTCGCCCCTAAGTTCTTATTCATCCCTTTTGACTGTAGATAATACGATACTTCTTGGTAGGGCTGAAAATAAAAAGACTACAAAATTAGCTTACCTACATACTGAGCCAGAATTATCCCGTGCTTTTACACAATTTAGGGCGAACGTTTCACGAGATTTCTCTGTAAAGGTACATAAGCTATGACGTCACGTCTGCCATTCAGGGGGGTCTACTTGTTAAGTCCTAAGATATGGTACGGAATCAGAAAAAACAAAATCAAATAATTTATTTCAAGTAGGCCTGCTTAGTACTTTTGAATTGTCATAAGACAAAAAAAATAGGTAATATAATAATAGTTCAGCTGTATTATGTTAAAAATCAAATCTGCGGACGGATAATACCGACTGCGGCAGTCCTTTGACGTGCTAGTGTCTATCTTATTACGTCAAATTCATTAAAAACCGCGTATTTTACTCAGGTCATGAGTATCGCGGACTCTAAGGAGCTATCTGTAAAATCGTAATATTATATTTCATTCTTAGTTTGTTCGGGCTCGTTGACAAAACACCCGTAACTAAGTCCGAAGATACGGGTTTCTTGCTAAGAGATTAGACCCCCAGGTTCGTAGCTATCAGTCACAACTCACGAATGCTATAAATATTCACGTGACTGTCGAGGCGGCTTATCAAACTCACTATGTTACGGATTTGAATGTGTAGACAGAATCATGTATGTTTGTGAATGTGCTAGTATATTGTATGACTTCTCAGAATGGACGTTGACTTTACATTGAAGATGTCTACAAATTATAATGTATGCCAATAAACTACAGTTATGGAGAAATAGTATATTAAAAGCTAGCTGTTCGCCCGCGTGTACCGTTTTAAAACTTATACTGGATGTTAATACCAGAATAAGTACCATTATACACGCTTGGAAAGATTCTATTTTTCATTCTATTCTATTAAAATTATTTTTTACACTGCCACACTGTATTTCCCCGATCTAGTGAGGTGAAAAATTGTGTGTTGCGCTCGGCAGCAAAGTTATTCTGCGTCTCGAGCCTTTGAAAACTTCGCTACGCTCAGGATTCTACATTAGAACCAATCGCTTCGCTCACGGTTCAATACTAGGATCGCTTGTTCAGTTTTCAATTCAATTACACGCGCCAAAAAACAACTTTGCAGCCTTGCATAACAAGTAACTTTTGTTGTTCACGATGAAAGATTTACTATACATCCATAAAACATAATAATCCATTTATTATTTTTTGTGTGAAAGAGTACCAGAAGAATATCTACTCTACCATCTATACATCTTCATAAACTTGTACACTTATAACTAATAGATTAGATTCCATCATCTGCCTAAAATTTCCCCATCTATCAAAGTGTCATCTTTTACTCTGAAAGGATACTGCTAAAGCTGAATATCAGTATTTTAAATGAGAAGACTGCCTATCCGACCTCCTCATAACCCAATTAGTAGATTTGGAAAATTATGAAGTGATCACACTCAGGCCTGCGTACAGCGGAAGGGACTGTCAAACTCGTATTGACCCCACCCTGTTCATTCAATCGCCTTTTGCTTTCTGGTAACCAATTAAGACATTACCGCTAAATTATGACGCCCCTCGGTAAGACTGGTTGTCAGACTGTCAAGCATCAGCTGACTAATAGTAACCTTCAACTGTCAAAGATCTCCAAATGACAGATGGGACCAACCGTTTTTCATGCTTTCTAAGTCACGGTCGAAACTAATATAGAATGAAGGTGATTCTGCAGACTGACTCAAGCAAGTACTGCTTGACTTTCAACGTAAAATTGTATTAAATTTGATACTTATAAAACACACACCCAGCATTTTACAAAAAATAATTGATTATGTAATTTAATAACTTAATTTGTTAACATGTTGCTTGTCAACACACTCCGAGTTTCTGTTTTAAAGTAATTAAACAAGGGGCATTAATTTTTAATTACATCTGTCAGAAACTGCAAACTTGTGCTTGTGATATTTTGAATTTAATTTCATAACAAACAATACTGCAAACATTTATAATTTCTTCATGATTCACGGTCATGGAGATTCGTAGATTAAGAAGATTCAGACTTTACATACTTACTTTCAACTAATTAGATGGTCACGAATGAGCAAAACCCCGTTTAAAAAAAAAAAAAACTTTGCCATATTCTACGACTAATTTCTCCTGTATGTGGCTTTTTGAGTACGCTATTCTAAAAAGAATATCATTAAAAAAAAACAATCAGTCAACAGTATCAGTGCACTGGCGATATTTCTAAGGTCCCGTAGTTTACACTACTAACTTTAAGAGCCCGCACTGGGCCCGCGTGGAGGATTAGGATTATTCCCTCTTTCAGAGAGGAGACCTGTGTCCCAGCAGTGGGAACAGTTATAGGCTTACGACGAACGCTTTTGTAAACCATGACCAATTTTTTCTATTAAGCAGTGGAAATGCTACAGATTTCATTCAAAACTTTGCCCCCCACTTTGGATTTTCATCTGTAATCAGAGACAGACATAGCCAGACCCGGAATAGCCACCTGTAGATCATCTAAATATTTTCTCACTGGCACTTTTGGTATCCACTGTTGATTCTGACTTTCAAGATTTGTAGTTGACTTTGGAAATAGTGCGGTGGAATTTTCCAAATTCCGCATCGCAGCATTCCATCGTTCAGCCACTGAGTCAACCACGACACGGCTTTAGAAAATGTAATGACACAGGAAAAAGTCAACACGCTGGTTTCAACGACACCTCTCTTCCTTTAGTATTTCGAAAAAAAAAAATAACTTACAAGAAAATGCGTTTTTTTTTTTTAAATTTGATTTGATAATTTTGTTCTATTTATTTTGATTCACTTTTATTTTATTTGTTCGTTTGTATTTTATTGATTTTATTTTATTTTTACTACCTTTTGTTTATGTATCTCTTTTTGGTTTTGTGACATGGCAATGGGTGTAATATACCTGAAATAAATGAATGAATTTTTATTATTTAAACAAATATTAACACAGAAATGTAACATGCGGTACCATTTCAAAGCGTTGAAACACGCTTTGTAATAGATACCATTTTCCCTTAATGTACGATTCCAGTCTTGATTTTAATATGAAACTGGTTTGCAACTCATCTTTCTCCGAAACTACACGACGTTGATTGAGTGAAATGAGGATTTTGTGGAATTTTTTGGCCAGTTTATTACACGGTGAAGAGCTCTGATTTCGCTTCGTGGAATTTTTATTAGGAAAATGTCACATTTAGGTTTTCGTTCTACGAAATTTTCGCATTGTATATTTTTGTAGTGTATAATATTATGGCGGTGGTTTTCCGTTTTACTGAAGGCGGAAGAATTTAACTTCATCATCTTCCGTCTTAAAAAAGAATAACTAACCTAACCTAACCTACACCATAGTGTCGTCGTACAAGTTAGTAAGAGCACAGAAGCCCTAACACAATTTTTTACGATTTTGTAACATAAAGTAAACTGAGCCCTTGAAGTATATCTTACAGAATTAAAAAAAAAATGTTCTTATTGCGAACACAAGCGGTGCTTTTTCGTTTTTGTACAATTTCGCCGTATAAATAGGTACTTCAAGTACGCTGTACTTACAATACGGAAATTTTATGCTAAGGCCTCTAGAGGTCTAATCTTTTAGTTTGTTAACGAAAATATGGGCACGATCCGTATTTTTTGAGTAAGCCCTTCTCTCTATTATTAGTTATATATATAAAAATGAAACCCGTTTTCCGTTGTCACGACATAACATGAAAACGGCTTGACCGATTCGGATAATTATTTTTTGTTGTGTTTGTAACCATCGGGACCGGGTTTTAGACCGGGTCCTCCACCCGTGCGAAGCCGGGACGGGCCGCTAGTAAATTCATAAGTTCTCACAAATCGGGAGTCAGAACAACTATCCAAACATGGCGTCACCAGTTTTTAGCTCGTATCACTAACTTATCTTATGTCCGTAAGTGATAAAGATAACGCCCGAAATTATCCCCGAAGCTACGGGTTTCATGTTCAGATAAAAAACAGGCCACGTGATCCAAAGCCCCTCTATTACAACTGCAATAGTCGTAAGTCACGTACACATGCTAGAACGTGGAAGACGTGTCATTGCATTGCGCTCGTACAGCAAAAACAACGAAAGTATCATGTGTTGCCTGTCATTTTACCGGCACTTCTATTTGAGATAACAGAGATATATTACTAGGCAACCGAAATAGACTTTATTGAAGTAGGTTTTGGGGCCCATTTTGACGATATTTTTAGGGGTATTCATCATCTCAGCCATAGTACCTCCACTGCTAAACATAGGGCTCCCCTTTAGATTTCCACATATACCGGTTAGAAGCGACCTGCATCCAGCGTCTTCTAGCGACCTTTATAAGGTCGTATCTCCATCTTGTTGGTGGACGGCCTACGCTGCGCTCTTGCTAGTCCATGGTCTCCACTCTAGTACTTTTCGACCCCATCGGCCATCTGCTTTGCGAGCAATATGGCCAGCCCATTGCCACTTCAGCTTGCTAATCCGGTGGGCTATGTCATGTCGGTGACTTTAGTTCGTCTACGGATCTCCTCATTTCGGATTCGATCACGTTGAGAAACACCGAGCATAGCCCTCTCAATAGGTCATTGAGCGACTTTGAACTTTGAGATGAGACCGATAGTGAAAGATTTTAGGGGTGTTACGTGGTGTGATTATGGTGCAAATAAAGGTGAATATTTTTGGGCCACGCAGTTTTCTTCTACCAATATATACTTCACCTATTTTAATTTCCCTAGGAAGTAATTGAAAGTCACGATTGGCACTGGTTATGAGCTACGAATCAGATATCATAACTTCAGTCCTCCACTTTTCCACTAAGCTATTGTCACCCAGCCACTACCCAACTATGTTGGGATCGGCTTACAGTGGAATGTGATGCAGCTAAATATTAATATTTTACATGGAGTGACTGCCTATCTGACCTCCACAACCTAATAAGTAACTTTCGAGCTTCTGACTTGAACAGTAACAAGTGTCAAAAATCTATAAATGACAGTCGCGACCAACGGCTTTACGTGCTTTTCGAGGCGCGAACTCGCTGTGATACATAATTGCCCATCCACTGACCAAATTCGGCAAACGACGTTTGACCTTGAAGATCGGCCTCTGCGGTTTAATTAATTTAAATTAGTCACTAAAATATGAATCCCAGGATATTTTATGTCTTCCTATTAAACTCTAAAATTGACAAATAACAAATTATCGGAGTGAGTTCTAAATTAATACATAGCTATTGAATATTAAATCAGTGCTCCAAACAGTGGATACTACAAACGAGGGTCTTATTTATGAAGGCCTAACACCAATAAAATATCCACAATCAGTAAATACTTTGTGTTACAAACAAATATTTTATGAAATAAGCTTTTATGTTTATTTTAGTCTGTGTGTTCTGTGACTGTGATTATGTAAATATGTAAATAGTATTATTTGGATTAGGGATCGAATAAAATTTGTGTTTATTTATTATTATTTACAAAGCGCCCTGATGTTTTGCATAGTGTAAAATATTTTGTAGTTTTAATGTACAGACGTCAGCACATCAACCTATCTGTAATCTGTCAAATTACTTTAATAGAATTTCAACATTATGATACTAGTCAAGGGTATTTTATTAGTCAAAGGATTGATTTGCTAAATTTTGACAGATTTGGTTAGGTTGACCTGCTGGTGTCTGTACTAGTAATCTTATGACTTCACCATCCATCCACCATTCAGAAAGAATAAAACCCTAATGAATATTACAATTAATGCAAAAGTAACTTTCTTGTCAATTTTATACATCTAAAATTTTGCGTATTAAACGTTGTACGGTGTACAGAGACGGATTTTCAACCCAGTGAAAAGAAAATAACAATGACGTCGTCGAATTATAGTGAAATACTAGATTGACGCTATCGAAATCACGGTTAAAAGATAGCTGGCTAATAAATATCAACTAATGTAATTATTTCAACGAAATACTTATCAACAGCCAATGGAATCAATAAATTGCGTCCGGAAACCGAGGCTTCTGCAAAATTCAAAGCATTTGAAACATACTCGCATGTATAATGGATTATCGTATTCAGCACTTTCTGTACCTTACCTAGCACTATTTCGGCGAAGTTTCGAACAGAACTTGTAAATAAAACATAACCCTGAAACAGTTTCTCGCGTGGATAGACGTAGAGAGGTATGTAAACTTTAGGGTACTACTATCTAAGTACGAAACCCGTAGTATCGGCCGTTAACTACACCGTATAACTCGTACATAACATTAGTTAGGTGAATAAACCAAGTATTATTGCCATCACAATATGACAGTGTTTCCTACTCCCGTCAAAAATCATGAATTTAAAAGTAATATGGAGTAGAGTTTACTCATTACATTTGAGATAGTTTCGTATTGGCCCGTATTTTCATTGACTGAGATAGAAAGTAGACCCCCTTAATTGAGATACATCAAGTGCAGGTTCCCACTACCAAACACACACTGTGATTTTTAAACCAACACTAGTCTGTGTGTGACTGAGTTCGTGGAACCGGTTTTATTTTACTGTAGGTAAAATTTATTTGCAGTTTCAGAGAGAACAGAACTTTGGATTGTTGGAAACTGAAAATTCTTTGAAATTCATTTTTCACAAAATTGATAAACGGGTAAAACCTGGAATGTTAGCATTGGTGTTTGATGTAAGCGTAAAACAATCGAACTAAAACTAAAAGTAAGTTTAAGTCCAGTTGGTCTTCATGTCAGTCAGTCCACGGTGTTCCAATCAATAAAAATACTACATATAATAGGTTATGTGGAAAACGTTAACAACTTTTCACGGGCTGAAAGCACTTATGGGTTATCAAGAACTTTTACTATGAACCAACGTGTGTGGTGTTTCATACTTCGTTAGCGGAAAAAAATATTCCACTTTTCAATTTGTTCAACTTTTATTGTTGATTTTATAGTAAAAGTTCTTTATAACCACGAGTACTTTCAGAACATGAAGGTTTGTAATATTTTACAGATAACCCTGTATGTAAAATAAATAAATTCATAACAATAAATAAATACTTATAAATAATAATCGAATCAGGATGACGAATGAATCAGGACTTATGAGGAGTAAAAAAACTGGCCTGATCGTTTTGGGGTGACGGTTAACCCAATCAAACGCCAAGCTATTATTGTAGGGAGTTCCCATAACATTCGAACGTTGAATGGTTTTGCGTTGCCGCCGATTAACTTTGACGGAACAGTCATTTTGCTCACTGTCGTCAAGAATTTGGGTGTGTGACACTTGCCTCGACTGGCGGAAGCAGGTTGCAGCTGTGAGTCAAAGGGTCGCCGGAATGTTGCGGTCGCTTTTACAGCTTAAAAAATATTCTCCCATCACACTTAAAGTAAATGCTGGTTCAGTCCTGTATTTTCCCCATAATTGACTATGATGACGTGTGTAATTATGACCTGAATGCAGATAAGTTTGACCGAGTGTTGAATAACTGCATTTTGATTCTTTTTTGATCTTCGTAAGTATGATTACGTGTCTTAACGTCTCGTCTTTGTAGAGTGGTTAGACAGGTGTCACGGCTTCACGTCACGGTTTTCACCGAACACGGATGTTTTGGGAGGTACGTGTGTCGGATGAGGACTACGAACATTCACCCCTTTGCCTCGCTTGGGCAGAGCACCGCCGTGTCCTCATGATGGCAATAAGCGGACACCTCTCGCGCCCAGCGTTGGTCGTGGGCATGCTGTGGGGCAAGACGGAGTGGGAAGCGGTCCTCTACTTTTGCGTAACAGTCATGATATTTAGATAGTCACGGAGGCTCCCGTACAACAAAATTGATTTTTTTTGCGGTATTTATAGATAAAGTGCTTACGGAACCCTCCGTGCGTGAAATACCAAAAGCCTGGATTATAAGTACCAATTCCGTTCTTTCCTATCAATATCAGTAATTAACTGAAATCAATCCAGTAATAACCGGAACTTAATGAAATTAATGACATTTTCCGGAACCAAAGAAAACTTTGATAAAAGTTCGATTTTCCCGGAATTCAGTCAACGTAAACTTGCCCTTTACTTGTTAATGTTAAATTGACTGGAAGTAATTTCTACAAGTTTTTTCTCAATAAGTTTTGTTTGATTGTATTATACTTCTTAAGGAAAATGATAATTAAGTTGAAGTTTGCCGTTTCGAATTTAGTTAAATGTAATTGTTTCATTAAAATCAAGTTCTTTGTTTAAAATTGTTGGAAAGTTAAACTGTACAATTATTTTTGAAATAGGCTTATTTCTTGCAGTCTTTGTGGCAGTTATTTTTTATTTGTGTATTTATAGACGATTTCTACGTTATAGTATAAAAATATTTAGTTAATGTTCAGCAATTATTACATCCATGGGAGATATTTTTTGTGTTTCTTTTTGCAAAATCGAGGATTAATATGCTAAGAAATAGTTAAATTCACCGCGTGTTATTGTCTTCTGTTGTTTAACGTAACTATCAAAGCTGCAAATGCGACAGTTAAAAACAATAACTTAATTTGTATTTACGGACTATTTAAGTTTCTTATCAATTCATATTTCTCTTTTGGTTACTATGAGAAAACTTTACCTTACACGAGGAATTTTCTTGTGTCATGGGTACAAACATAGAAACTCACATACGGAAACACAGACCCGTGACAATACTTGCAAATCAGACACATTCCGTGATCGAACCCGCGACAGGTTGCGCTGCAGTCGATGATTCAGCCAGCCACTGCGCCAACCGTACCGTCTCCTTATGATATGTCAAAATAACTGGATAACTCATACGTATATCACGTGTTACTCTCCACTTCATAAAAATCTTCCACTTAACCTAAGAAATACTTCTAGATAAAGATCACCCGGAATAACAGACTCCCTACGCTATCTACCAAAACTTATTTTAAAATAACCTACTAACATTATATAACACTATTTAATTAACTCGTGAAGCCGTTGCGGTGGGATGCAAGACTAATTAAGTCTGACGCTAAGGAAAATAATTTGTTCCTTCTTAGAAATATCTTATACTAGCTGTTGCCAGCGGTTTCGCCTGCTACTAAACTATTCTAGTGTGTGTGATCCAGGTTATAACCTATTTGTGTACCTACAAAAATGTGTCTAAATCCGTTTAGTGAGTTTTTGCGTGAAAGAGTAAGAAACATTCATCCAAACAGACTTTCACGTTTATCATATTAGTAAGATTGTATATTCAGAAGTTGTCTAAGATAGTAAACATACTTAGCATTCGTATAAGAGAGTTTACTAAAGTAATAAATTACTTTCAAACTAGTTTTAACCATTTCTTGTGCGAAATATTTAATTTATTTTCTTTAGTGAATTTCAATTAATCATCAAGAACATAGTAATTAAGCAATCGTCATCATTGTCATCATATCGGCCGCATGACATCCACTGCTGAACATAGGCCTCCCCAATAGACTTCCAATAGGACCGGTTGGAAGTGGTTTACATTCAGTGTGATCCTGTGGTATTAATGAGATCGTCTGTCAACCTTGAGGGTGGACGTCCTACGCTGCGCTTATCTGTGCGTAGTCTACATTCAAAAACCTTCCAGATTTGACGGCCATCAATTCTACGTGCTATTGTGGCTTGCCCACTGCCACTTTAACTTGCTAATTCGTTGGGCTATATCGGCAACTATGGTTCGTCTACGAATTTCCTTTCTGAGTCGAAACGCGCGAGACTCCGAGCATAGCCATCTCCGCATAGTCAACTAATATAGTAAATTGTTTGTCCGTACTGTTGACTAAACAAATAGTTTTTTTTCATAATCTGTACCTACAGATTACCCGATCCATCGACAGCAGGGACACAAACTTCTCTCTGGGTCACAGTATATCACACGGACCCATTGCAGGTTGTTAGCTGTCATGTGTTGAAATGGTTGAAATGAGTTCTTATGCGAGGGTCACACTAATGGGAAATGCTATTATCGCGATAATAGAATCGTGTAAACGTCCATCATCGGACGATAATTGACGGAATTCCTCAGTATTAGACAAGTACATTTTGAATTGCAGATGGAAATCTACGTTCTAATTTAATTTATTTACATGTTACAAATCACATAAAATAAAGCACGTACTTAGATTAAAACTACTAAATTAAGGCGAGACTAAAGCTATCATCGTATTTTGTCTTATGAGTACGTGATTAGATCTTATTCCGGGATTACGGGACTGTCTAAACAGGGAACCGAGAACCTGGAAAATAAACGAACGAAAATAAACTATTGAAGTAACTCCGTAGATTTTAGTCAGTACGCGACTGACAGTCCTTTTCGCTCCATCTGGGGTGGAAACACTCATTCGATGATATTACCACCCTAAAAAAATGGGATGACTGTTTCTTCTTGACCACCAATGCTCCCCACTCCATCTTTTTATGTTTTATTTTTTTTTGTATCAAAGTCGTAACCGAATCCAGTTTCAAAACAAACCAAAACAAAAATAATCTAAACTATCTGTTGATTTTAAAATCATTGTAACACATTATCAAACAAGTTCGGTATTGGGTATCGGGTTCGATATTCGATAGTGTGTTTTGGATCAACAGTAAACAAAACCCAGATACGGTTGTGTTATCAAATGAGGATTAAGTTGTGGTCCCAAAACTATGAAACTAGGACATTGATAACATCGTAAATTAAAATTATGAATTAGAATGTGACTTTGGTAGGTAGTTTGTCTATCACGACTTAATGTTTTTTTTTTATCGTGGTAAAATCATCAAATGAGTCCTCCCACCCCAGGCAGGGCGGGACGGACTGTCAGACTTGTACTGACTAATATCCACGGTGTCCTTCAATAGCCCTATATGTTCCGGGGTCACGGTGATGGAAATAAGTCCCGCGACCAATTGATAAAGGACATGGGATACGTTTTATCAGACTAAGAGGTTCCTTTAGGATAATTGACGAATTGGATTGAATTGGATTGAAGACTGGCCTGTTGGTCTAGGCGTTAGTTACCATGACTGCTATGCCGAGGGTCATGGGTTCGATTCCCACCCAGGACAAATGTTTGTATGATAAGCATGATCATTTGTTCTGTGTCTGGGTGCAATTTATCTATAATATGTATGTATTTAGAAATACATAAGTATGTTTATCAGTTGAAGTTGAGTATGTTTATAAATGGCGTTGTGTGGTTTTAGGATAATTTCCGATCTTCAAGTGAGAAAAGCCGTAGGCAATAACTAGTTTGCAATATGTTAATTTCCATAGCTTCCAGATCATGGTAACAGCATCCCATAAACTTTGAGGTTTATGCATAAGACAACAACGCCCGGCTGGGCCTCAAACTATGCATAGTGAATAGGGTTAATTTTATGGTGTTATAATATTGATCGATTATGTTTGCTATTGGAGAATAGTGTTGTTGTTTAGAATTTATGATAGTTTATTTTATTTTATGGACTAGTGTTTGTCAGGATTAATGTCTTCGGGTCTGGAAAGTTTTTAGGGTGTTTTTATTTATTTTCAGTCTGCATTTTTGCTACAAATCTCTAAATATACAACGTGTAACATTAATAGCGCACAACCTCTCGTGGGGTAGCTTAGCCCATGTTACTGAACAATGCTTGTTCTAAGACTTTTGGAAATTCGCAAATGTTTTTTTATACATTTTTGATTATTTATAATTGTGGATATGTTTTTCGGTTGTAGTGTGTTACTATTTTTATTGTACTTTTGAATCTAAGTGTCAGTAAGTTATTTTTAATCTTTTGATTCTTTTTCTCATTATTTCTATTTAGGTGTGTACGCAAAAATATAGTGCATGCGGTGCTCTTCTTTAAGTGATGGGGCATTTAGACTTAAGGTTGTACTGTATTCAAAAATTTCATAGTGTACTCATTGTTTAAGTAATAAAATAAATAAATAAAATAAATAAATACTGTTAGGCCCGATCAATTCCTCATTTTGTATGAAACATTGTTCAGTAACATGGGCTGAGTTACCCCACGAGAGGTTTTGCGCTATTAACGTTACACGTTGTATAGTAGAGGTTTATTGTAAATAACAACAAGGACGAGACGGGCGATCGTAGCAGGTAGTGGGCGGGTTTCTATTTTGGGCTGTAAAATCATCCTATATGATAGGAAATTATACTTACTAACTAAAGACATCTTACTTTTTCAGGCATCCTTTGTGTTCCAGGATCAAATTTATCAAACAAATCTTGTCTTCTAGCTTAGTTTTGAATAAAAAGAATTATCAAGTTTGATACAGTTGTTGTGAAGCTATGCACATAGAGTCTTTGTTTAATACTATATATTACATTGTTTCAATAGCAATGCTTTTTGTTGTCAAATGAGGTACGAAGTTGTTGACACAAATAGCAGAGGAAGCGTCGCACTGAATATTAAAAATGATTCACTCAAGATTGTGGCCACGAGGTAGAATTGTGTACTTATGGGGAAAACAATTTTCACATCTGGCACTCTATATCGTAGAGGCCACGAACCACGAATTTATCCAAAAAGTTATTAAAAATCGCCACTCACTGACGCTTAAGTGAAAATCTGATCTTTACCGTCAGAAAATAGAATACTAAAAACAAAATATGATTTGCCATGGGGTCCGAGTGCTCACAGCCTCTTCAGAGTCCTTTCCAAAAGACTAGTTGACGCTTCCCGTGACCCAAAAACTGGCTTTTACCTTGGTCAGAGGCTAAGCTTAGCCATTCAAAGAGGCAACGCCGCCAGTCTCTTGGGCACATTACCGGCTGTCAGCGTTGAGGAGGAATTTTTCGATGCATTGTAATTAGTTTAATTTAGTTTTTGGTTTATGTACAGTGTATTTTTTTTTGTTTTTTTTTTTGTTTGTTAAATATTTTGGTGTAATTTATTTATTTTTTTAGTTTAGAATTAATTTGAATTAGACGTAGATATAATAAATTACAAATTTTACACAGGAAAAACTAAATAAATACCTATTTGGAATGAAAAAGGAAAAGTATGACAAATGAAAATACACTTTTCCTGCTTCCAAAAATGTTCGTTTTTTGTGTGAGCTCAGGGTATGTTTTCCCTATAAACTAAATTAAACCATCA
This sequence comes from Agrotis ipsilon, assembly GCA_028554685.1. Lineage (NCBI taxonomy): Eukaryota > Metazoa > Arthropoda > Insecta > Lepidoptera > Noctuidae > Agrotis > Agrotis ipsilon. The sequence continues at coordinate 13,389,689 of CM052965.1, forward strand.
TACCATCGTTTCTGCAGTCTATGCGTGTCGAGCATGTTCCACGTAACCAAAACATGTTTTTGTTTTTAGTTTCCAAATACTTCAGCATAGCTGTGGTGGAAACATTTTCAAATGTATCGTGCTTCACGTTTTGATTCAGAGATTCTCAATCTGTGCAACAAACGCAATATTAATAATAATACTCCACAACTATCACACAACGACATGTAGTCCCAAGCTAAGCAGAGCTTGTGTTATGGGTACTAGACAACTGATAAACATACTTATATATTTCTCAAAACATACATATTAAAGATAAATTACACCCAGACACAGAACAAATGATCGTGCTCTTCACACAAACATTTGTCGTGGGTGGGAATCAAACCCACGCCACGACCTCCGTCACAGCAGTCAGGGTCACTAACCACTAGACCAACAGGCCTTTCAATAAAATAAATTTCAGCAAAAATGTAGTCCCGAGGTTTTCACCCTAAGGGAGCGTTATGTGGTCGCGGGACACATCACCGTGAACATAAAGGGCTATTGAAGGACACCGTGTATTTAATCAGTACAAGTCTGACAGTCCCTCCCGCTCGGGGTGGGAGGACTCATTTGATGATTTTACCACGTAAAAAAAAGGGGACGTTATGTGGAATGAGACGATAATTTCATTTTATCAAACCGTTCCTCCTTTATCTAGAAGTCATTAAAGCAGTAAGTCTCTGTAGAAATTAATTGTACCAAGTTTACGAGCACCGCGTAGTTCCTCAATGTGTTGAATTTGTTCAACTTAATCAAAGTTTGTTCCACAGAGCTTGAGAAAAAAACCATCAGCTGCTCCATTTTGTGCTAATTGTAAACTTCTTGATGGGACTAAGCAAGAAATAGACCACTGTTTGCTTTTTGTTGGTAACTTAGTGTAGCAATAGCTTAGTGTAGCTAAGTTATTTTGTTGAATGAACACTATTTTGAGGAAAGTGTAACTATTAGTTTTCAGTATCGGTCTATGCAATTAAAAAAAAATAATTTCTATTGTATCGTAGGCTTTTACAAATAAAAATAACTAGTAAACACCAAGATCCGGAACGACTACTAGATTCATAGATCTAGGAAAAGTTGTGCCAACTGGACTGGAATTATTAGAGATGGACTCTGGACGAGTGGTCGAATGGCTGATAGGCCAAGTCGATCCTACCACTGGGTAATTTTTAAAATTTAATTTTCATTATATTAACCTCGTTTATGTTAAATGTGCAGTGCCATAAGAAGAAAGCTATTCATATTTATAATAATAATGTAAATCATCTGTAAGGCTGATTATACAAGCATGTGCATTTGCATATAAAGAAAGGTTTTCACTCTATCTCTCACTATACGATGCTTTAGCCGAAAACATAACTTTACTGTCTACATGATACATTACAAAAAAACAAACCTTTTAATTTCGCAAACATGGTACAACAAACAGTAAAAAAATCCAATTTCCACAACTTTTAAAGGCACCACACAAAACTTCGGCATTTTCATTCAGAATTAATGCATGTAGTGTCTGCACGTGTTTTAAAACTTATTGCAGTGAAGGTCACATACTTTCAGTAAAATTAAATGAAAAACTTTATACTAAAGTTGTTTTAGAGATTTTCGCAGAAATAAATAATTATAACAGTAACTCTAGGGAAATAACTGTTTTGAGCGCTACGTCGTAGCTCGTAGCGCTACGTGCTACGCCGTAGCGGCGGGACATCTTAGCTTATACCGACAATTAACTGGCCTATTCGATTGTGCAGAGTTACGGTTGTTTTTAGATACACAGATTGTTGTTTCAAATAGCACTGCCTCCTCAGGGTGGTATGGATTGGACGACTGTCGCAACCGACGGCCGGGCACGCCGCAATCGCGGCGGTAAGACCCCTCTTTGAGGAGTGGCTGGAGAGACGTCACGGCGTCCTGACCTATCGCATGACGCAGGTCCTCACCGGACACGGAAGTTTCGGGAGGTACCTGTGGCTGATGGGAAAGGAGGAAACGCCGGGGTGTCACCACTGCGAAGATCGCCCGGAGGACACAGTAGAGCATACGGTGCAAGACTGCCCAGCTTGGGCAGAGCACCGACGTGTCCTCACGGCGGCGATAGGTGGAGACCTCTCGCGCCCGGCATTGGTTTCGGCCATGCTGCGGAGCGAGACGGAGTGGGAAGCGGTCGCCGCCTTCTGCGAGGCAGTAATGCTCGTGAAGGAGGCGGCGGGCCGCGAGAGAGAGAGGACAGCGTCCTCCCTCCGCCCCAACCGCAGTGGTGTACGCCCACGGCGCCGTACGTCGCAAGACGATCTCCGGCCACCGTAGGCGCGGGCATGCGGACAGCGAGTAAAGGGCAACTCGCTGTCCGACCATGGACCATGCCCGGGTCGACGGCGCGTCGTGTTCCACGCGCGCCTCAAAGAGCTGTCAGCAAAATGACGGGGCCCCCTCTCAGAGGGCCAAAGCCTGCCGGGGTCGCGGGACTTATTTCTATTACCGCGACCCCGGAACATAAAGGGCTACTGAAGGACACCGTGGATTTTAGTCAGTACAAGTCTGACAGTACCTCCCGCCCTGCCCGGGGTTGGAGGTCTCATTTGATGATTTTACCACGATAAAAAAAAAAAAAATAGCACTGCCTCAAAAATGCTACTATTTATTTGTCGTTATTTCTTTCAAACATTCTGTATATACGAGTATTCAATTTTACAACCCACTGTTGTATTTTATGAGCTATCTAACAAAAGACGAAAGTTTTATTGAAATATGCAGTGAGCACGTTGTGATTTGAGGGTAAGAGAATGATATGAGATTTGTTTATGATTTCAGGTTTTCCTTTGTTTGTATAGTGATGGATAGAAAATTATGATTTGCAATATTGTAATTATGTGATGTATTGATAAGTGAGGCAAACAAGTGACTTGTATCAGAAATCATTAACTCTACTGCTCACAATCACCAATAACCAAAAACATAAGAAAACAAAATGGCTGGAACTCAATGATTCAGAACTGTATTTTGCATTCATCTAAATAAAACTTTATTAACAATTTAATAAGCAACCTCATTCATTCCCTTTAATAAAAGATTATCATGCAACACCAAAGGAAAACAAAAGAAAAGCTGGAAAAATAAATAAAAAAGAAAGCCACCGCAAAATTATCTTTTTCAATACTTCGCTGCGGCACGCCTACACCCCTTAATATAAATATCTTGTTGTTAGCCGAGTAAAAAATAAAAAAAGAAGGGCAAAGCAACTCCATTTCTTATTTCCTCGTGGCTTATTCAAACGATTTATTTAATAGCCAAAGAATAAACATGAAATTTTCATGGAGAAGTATAATGGATGTCTTTATAAAGCGTACAATGGTTTTTCAAAAATTTCAAGGAAACATTTCATCTTCCAAATGCAACATTTGACTCGAGGCCAAGGAAAACAGGCGTTGGACGACAGAGTCTGCCCTGTTTCATTGTCTGTCTGACCTTAATCCGACATTTTTTGCTGCTCGCTTGCAGCATAGAGAGAATATACGGGTGAGTTTTAAATGTGCGTGTCCGTTGTGCTTCTGAAAATCGAAAGCTGTTTTCCAGAAATAAAACTTTAACTGCGAGCAAATCTCGAACTTTCTGCATAATCACACTAGCTTTGTCAACTTGGGTATAGTTACACTGATCAGTGTGGTTGAATCTTGCAATCCATTGAGGTCTTTCGGTGACCGCAATGGAATGCAAGATTGCAGCTGTATCAAACAATTACTATTTGTACATAACATCGACTCCCGCTCGTAGTAGATTTTTTCTTTCCGTTAAAAACCTTAGAATAACACAATTTTGTTTATACTATGTTATTTTTACAGTTTGTACAAATACAGATTTTAGTTAAAACAGGAAACATTAAAAAAAATCGTCAAAAAAGAACAAAGGGTGACAATAGACGTGAAAGTCACATAGTTATAAAGTAACAGTTACATTCTGTGTGTCAAACTTAAATAATATGGCCCTTTATATTATGACACTTAGGGTGAATATAAGTTTTTAAACTGACATGGCCACTAACACTAAATAATACGATTTAAAATGGGACATTTAATAAACATAGTAAAGCCGTTTTAAATCCAAATTAGAGGGCTGAATAATTGTAATGTTCTAACCATAGGATGCTTTTTTTTTGCGTGGTAAAATCATCAAATGAGTTCTCCCACCCTCACTGTCACATTTGTACTGACTCAAATCCACGGTGTCCTTCAATAGCCCTCGATGTTCCGTCACGGTCCGGTCACGGTGATGGAAATAAGTCCCGCGACCCCGGCAGGCTTTCGCCCTCTTTGAGGCCCCCCCCGTCAACCATAGGACGCCTCAAGTTTGATGTGTCCTGTAAATACTTTCGACCAATACCCTTATTAATGGTTCAGCGGGTCTTGTCACAACACAACTCCTTATGTTTCCATTGTGTCGTACGTGACAATAGAGCGGCGCGGCTCCGCCTGACACCTGACTCGTCGCGTGACGTCACAGATTATTGGCGCGGTAAATCAAGCAGATTGGACACGCTCACTTACCAATATATCACTTTCAACGAAATTTTAGCGTGTTCGCCCTCAAAGGGGGCTATTGAAATTGTTGCTCACCAATTTTTTGTACAATGACCCAAGTCTTGAAAGAAATATGTCCTTCGGGGATTCTCGGGAACACTGTACAGTGTATACTTTTGTGAGAAAACTCAATGTGTTCGATATCAGTTTTCTAAAACATTTGCTATTTAGACCGTTCACCCGAGGCGTGTCGTTAAGGTTGATCTAAGTTTAATGTTTGTTTTTGAGTTTGAGCATTATTTTAAAGTAAACTTTGGAATAATGTAAGATTTTTATTAAATTTTTTGTGATCGCCTTGAGGCACGTGTTAGATATTAGTTTAAAGTTGATTTAATATTTCACGGTATATTGTTCTAACAATATTGCAAACATTTTTGAAAGTAAAGAATACAACGAATATTACAAGTTTTTTTCTTTTTTGACCGCTTGCCAAAAAGGAGGAGGTTCTCAATTCAAGTGTATTTTTTTGTTTGTTACTTCATAACTTACGAAGAGTGATCCGAATTTGTCTTTTATTTTTTTGTTAGGTGAAATATAATTTATCTGTCATTTGGTTTCATATAAAAATTGTTTTTGTTTGGTTTAGTAGATTTTAATTTAAGAGCATTTCGTATTGTGTACTTACTTGTACGATGTTATTACCGGTAGGTATAACGGATTATAAATTTGACAAGAATTTGGTTTGAATGTTTTAACAAAAATTTAAAACAAAGAACAAAAAATTTTATTTGACTCAACGTGGTGCCCCGATTTTCCTAAAGAATTCACGTTAAAATCAGCTGATCCGACAAAAAGTCAACACTATCAGTTAGCCTTTTGTTTAGTTTGTGACAGAGTAACAAAGTCCGTGTTCCAACTACCGGTGTTTAATCCGACTACGCCACACTGAAAAATACATTTCCCTTTATAAAGTTGAAACCTAGTTTTGAGAATGCCTGGACCACTGGATTTTATGTGAAAATGTAGACGTATTTTTCTGTTATTGGCAGCTATTTGCCATTTTTTTTTTTATATCCAACCATGCAAATATTTATAAAGAATTAAGTTAAAAATAGCATACAACAGCAAAAAATTGCACCTTTACACTATGATTTATTGTTATTTTATTATATTTTACGTATGGCATAACCATTAAATATTTCGTTTCAATTATTTTTGCTTGTTAGCATTCCATATTTACACAATATACATACATAATATAATTATCTAAGTAAATAGGCTTCATATTTGATTAGAGTAAGTACTTATTAGTTTGTTATGAATTTTATTTTAACTTTTATAAAGACCAACTTAGGTTTAAAAATAATTTGTCTATGTAAATAGGCAAAATCTATGTCTATACTTCACATGAATAAGGGACTAACGGTAATTTGAAACTATAACGAACCACCTAGGTCACAAGTTCACAGCTATAATTAAAACGTGTTTCTGCCAAGGAAAGTCTTAGCTCGTATCAAACTTAATTGAGAAATAACAGTGAATGGGTTGTCAAGCCGCGCTATAACCTCCTTTTCAGTTGTCGGTAACAAATTGTGGAGAGCGCAAAGAAATAAAGAAAATTGTATCTTTTCCTTTCATTTCGTTGATGGTTCTACGTGAATTGAGTTTATTGTTATTATTATTATTTATTTATTGGGCTTCTCGACAATGAGTACACTGTTAATTTATAATCATTACATTGCAAACTTATGTTATGTTATCACTTACAGAAAAGCATAGCATGCTATACATTATGCGCAAAAAATAACATAATCAATTATTGTAAGTAGTTTGAAAAGGAAACACAGAAATAAAATTTACTTAATTTACTTTCATAATTATATTGTTGTAGAATTTGCAGTCTGATTCAATGTATAACTAACACTTCGTACAAAGATTTTTTAAATATATTTATTCTGGTGTTCGTTCATCAGCCTACTAATGCTTCCATTGCTGGAACACCGGGCCTCCTCTCGATGAGAGAAAGTGGAAGAATAACGCACTACGCCAGTCCAGTGCGGGTTGACAGATGTTACAGTAATGTCTTCCTATTTTTGGTTTTAAGTCAAAACAAGTAACAAGTTTAATAAATCAAACAACCGTACACGTGTACAACAACACATATATGAAAACCAGTTTCATAATATGGGATGTTGGTTAGAACACAGTAACAGCAGTTTCTCATTAAATCCAGGAAACGGCCCACGTCTTTACTGAGAATTGTTAGGCTGACATTTGATTATATTATGTTGTTATGTTTATTTGCCATATATTTGTAAATTATAACAATATTATATTATTTAACATACCTCAAAAGATTTCATAAGCCTCTTTCTTTCCGTCGCCGAATACTGGTTCTGTGAATTTGGCCTGATGGATTTTCAATAATAGAATATTATGCAAAGGGATAGTACTTTAAATTACAATTTCATGTAATGAATTTATGAACCGAATCTGGTTGTGTTGTAGAAACTGCACTGCCAGCAACTAAATTTTGGGGGGACAGCAGAAAAATGCTCAAGTAGTGCTTAAGGATTAATGAATAAATCAATGTTCTGTGGTATTCAACATGCAAAAAATAAGAGGAAATAAATATCCATCATTGATTTGCACTCACTGCGTTATTCCATTAAAGACTCATAAAAATATTAGACATCGAATTGATCATGACCCTATGACATCACAGTTTTGTTCACCGCAAGGAAAATAATGTCCATCAACCTATCTAGAACCTTCGAACCGATCACTAAGTATGCTTTACTTAAAGGTGTCATCACATTCACAAATTACTAAGAGCTGACGTAGACGTGACGTGACGTGACGTAGGTAGGCCTCCCACTAGGTGGACCGACGACATCGTGAGAGTCGCGGGCAACCGATGGATGCATGTGGCGAATTGTCGTTCGGCGAGGCGGTCTAAGGGGGAGGCCTATGTTCAGCAGTGGACGTCTTCCGGCTGATGATGATGATGATGATGAAGAGCTGACGCAATCAATTCTGAACTTATTACATATCTTAGATCAATAAGAAAGATGAACGATAAGATCAATGGTCCTATTGTCCCAGTCGTAAAAGAATGCTGGTCCTATAGGATTTTAATCTCGCACTCATCATCATCGGCCTATAATGTTCCCACTGCTGGGACACAGGCCTCCTCTCTGTAAGATGGAGTGTGCTGTAATCCACCACGCGGGCCCAACGCGTATTTCGCACTCAAATAAGCTTATTTCAAAATCTTTGTTGATCCTCAAAAAACATACTCCTGCACAACATAATGCAAACAATACTTTTTCACATTTTGATGTTCCAAAACATCAACAAACAAACAAACCCAAACACACTTAACTTTTTTGTCCACCGTACTGACTACACACGTTATTTTACATTGTTACTTTTGTTGACCGTACCCGTGTTGCGGTAGAGTAAGGATTATGACCATGATGAATGAAAAGCGCTACTTTGGCTCAGAGTAGATATGATACAGAAGGCCAACTCCATACGACTGTTGAAAGCAGGGGCAGACATGTATGTACAGACCACCGCATGCAAAATACGCGCATAATATATGACATGGAGTTGCGGATACCAGACCGTTATAGAATACAATACAATTTTCAGGTGGTAGAAAGAGATGGCGCCAGACGAGTTGTATAGCTCTGTCTATTTCCCACAGCCTAAACTGGATCGCGTTAAGAGCTCGTGGTAAGGCTCCAGACCAGAAATACTTTGATTGCCAATTTTGTTTTAAACCAAAGCGCTGGTTGTATGTGCGTTTATATTTATTGTTATTTATAAGTCGTATCCATAAAAAATAGTCTGGTAAAAGTATTAATTTACGTCTTTTGCAGCATTTATTCGACGTCAAAATTCTTGTTCACTAAAATCAAATCTTATGGTTTGCATCACTGAAACTCAAAGTTGCGCTCTAGTCGTCTCACAGGCGTTGGAATTAAAATACGGGAAAGTGTTTTGAGAATTATTATTGTACGATGGCGGAAAGCAAAAGTAAAAAATGGAAAGAAAATAATAAAACAATTTTGTTTTGTTTCTCTCATATTTTAAAAACAAAAGTCCATGTTCAACCCCTTACCGGTTCAACGTGTATAATATTAAGGGGCTCAACAAGGACAGGGGTCAAGATCGTAGGGGTCGAATGTGGACTAGACCGTCCTAACGAAATGTGAGTTCTTGTGGCACAGAAATTACCTTCTGCTACTAACTATTCCTTGTCTTTTCGGCGTTAGTGATATTAATCCTTAACTAATGAAGCATGTCATTTCTTACGCTGGTAATATATTGCTGTGATAATAATACGGGGATAGCTGGTATTATCATATTGATAGGTGAGGTAACTTTTTGGTTTAGCCCGAAATACCTACCCTAGATTAATTGTAAGGATCGTTAATAGGAAGACATAGGGGATTACGGATATACAGGATAAAAGGTTTGTACCTGCTTCAACTGCTGAACAGAGTGTCGTGGGTTCGTTCCCCGCACGGAGCAGATATTCGTATGATTTGCACACCCACGACACATAAAAAATTCCGAAGCCCGCATTTCGAAAAAAAATGTTAATTCCGAAACATATTTCATAAAAGTCTAATAGATTTTGATTGCTGCGGAGCCAAAGTGCCTGTGACTAATACTTAAATTAATACTTAAATTGTCTTTTGGGTTCTTGGGCCGTGGTAACCTGCCTGGAAGCAGGCTTGATCGAGGCAAGTTTAAATACGCGATTTAAATAAATCTGCCTAATTGAACCACAATCTTATTTTAGACTAAGTAACACGTCGGTTTTGATTAATGTATCAACCGTATTAATTATCATACTACCTATTATATCTTACATTTCAGAAAATACAGGCAACCCGCCGCGTCTGTCTGTCTATTCATGACAAATTCAAAAATTACTAAACAGATTTTCATGCTTTCTGCGCTCATAGACATTATTGTATAAATTGGTTAAAACGCTGCCTAATACTTTTGAGATATAACAAGACATGTAGCCATATCTATCATATAAGGCTTGTATTCATAAATATCTATACTATTTATTAATATATACACAGAAGTTGTTGTTGTACCTTAGTTAATATATAAATAAATATTTCTAAAAACCGTGTGAAGCTGAGGTTGGTCGCTAATTAAGATTGGCGCGGTGGCTGAGTGATAAACTGCTGTGCAGCTTGTCGCGGGTTTGATCCCCGCACGGAACAAACATTTGTTATTATGATCTGCAAGTTAGTTGTGTCGGGTTTGGGTGTGGTATGTGAATTTTTATGTTTGTAAACGCAAGATACAGGAGAAATTCCTAATGTGTGGCAAAGTTTTTTTTAAAGAGAGAAAAGAAAAAAAAAGCGGTGGATGTTTGTATGGATGGATGTATATCACTTATTCGGATGTTTAGTTCAGATATACATAACACAAGCAGGATCATCTTGGTCGCGGACTTATCTCATTACCTTGACTCCGTAACGTAGGGCTATTGAAGGACACAGTGTCTCACAGTCCCTCCCACCCTGCCCCGGGTCGGAGGAATCATTTGATGATTTTAACACGATAAAAAATAAAACGAGATCATTCTCGAGTGACATATGGACGAAACCGTCGACAAAAGATAGTTCTAAATAATTCGAGAAGCTTTCAAGCGTAGGTGTTGAGACTATTTATGTACTCACTAATATATTGCTAGATTAACTAGCTGAATATTAATCAGGCTTTAGTGGACTGTGTTAGTGTACTTTATGTCTTAATGCGTTGGGGTAGAGAACTTAATTTATTGACTCTAAGTTGTTAAGGTTACGCTGGGTTACTTAAGAGTTAGTTGACGAAGTTTATTTTAGAAGGATATTCAGATGAGCACTAATTTTGATGCCCTGGATCCCCGGAATAGTACCCTGTTCTAGCAGTTTCAAGCATGACTGCTGGGCTTAAAGTCCAGGGTACTATTTCTAGATCGGATAATACCCATGTTGGATACCCATGTAGTCCCCTCGGATTTACGTTGAAGTATTAAGTAATAAAGTACAAGAGTTAGTAAGTTAGTAAGTACAAGAGCAGTGGTGGCCCAGTGGTCGTGGTATGGTTGAGTGATTGATTGCTATGCAGCGTTTCGGGGGTTCGATCTCCGTAGGGAATATTTTTGTATGATCTGCAGGTACTTTTTCCGGGTCTGGGTGTTTGAACATGTGACTTTTTTTGTTAGTAAAGGCACCCACGATACAGATGTTTCAAGGAAAAAAAACTTGACGATTTTTTTATGGTATCGGTGAGCGGAGTTCGTGTAGCTGAATTTTGATATATATGAAATAATAATATAAAAAAAAACTTTTACGTCAACACATTATGAAAAGATGATTCCATTTATTTACAATTCGTAATTATTAACGCTTGAAGTCAACATAAATATTTACTTCTTAAGCGTATTTTGAAAAGAGATATGGTCTACTTACTTATGTTAGTAACATAAACTAGTGAAACATTATGGAACTGTCTATTATGTGGTATTATATAAACCTAGACTATAGCTGTGGATAAAGACTAAAATAATGTACAAATCAGAACTAGATACCCGGTATATTATCTTGAAGTGCCTTCAAATTTTCTTGGAATTTGAGCCTTATTGTTCGTCAACTATTTACATAAAATAAATTCTCTAGACCTAGCTTTGATTTTAATTTAAATATAAATTTTCATTTTATAGAGGTATTTGAAAATATTATCATTAATATCGAAGATGAATTTAATAAAATAGAATTATTGTAATATATTCTCAAATACTAAATGTTGCCTGGAAAAACTAGGGTTTAGGTACTCTTTATATTTTGGTTTAGATAACGACCTAGCTCTTACTACGGACATAGTATCATCTAGCACCTGGGATGCAAGCGGGATGGGAAGTCAAGCTTAGTGAGGACCAAATCTGGACATAGGCCTCTCCCAGGTTGTGGCACCGTGAATTTATTGCTCATTTGATTTATTAATAATTTCACACTACATTAAATTCAAGCGTAGGAATTGCAGAGACATATCAATTGTTTTATTATATTTAGATCTAGTACTTATAACAATAAGGATGAAATTGCGAATGCGAATGCTCTAAAAATGTTGACCTCGCAAACAGACTTATCCACTGCTTGCGTTCTATTGTTTCAGCCACAAAGCATACTAACATCAGACTACACTAAAATCAGGGGCAAGTAAACAACCAAGAATACTAGAATAGCACGAATTCCACTTCGGGTTTCGTACAGTATTATTTAACGTTACGCAAACGTTTATGCACCATGTTTGCAATAGGTAGTGTTTGTCGAAAGTCGTTTTTGAAAGCTCTTACGGTATCACTCGAAGTCTAAACTTCACTTTTGAAGTCTCAAAGAGACTGCAGTGTTTACCGTAGAAGTTTTGGAGAACCGTGCATTTTAAATAACAAGACTTTGTGTTATTATTTTGTTTTCCGTCTCAAATTGAAGGAAAGGGAAGATGATGCTGTTAGGTCTTGAGAGGTTCCTTCGTGTATTCTGCCTTTGAGAAATTTGAGGTCTTATTTTTCCAAGTATTTTGTGAATCTTATTTTGTTGTTTGGTAAACATGGAAAGGAGAGAAAGCTTAAGTTGTTTTTTTCTGACGGCATAGACATTTTTTCTTTTTATTTTATAATGGAGGTCTTGAAATACAAAATAATTTGAGCGTCGTTCAAACGCTGTATCCTTATTGTTATTGAATATTGGAAAAGAGAATTAAAAGTTAGTTAAAGATCATTATTATTAGTTTAAGATTATCGAAAAATCTTTTATTCTGAGATCAATTAAGATGCTTGTATCCCTTTCCCCTTACTGGATAGGCTGGAGTAATCCCACTAATTGAAAAGGCCGGAGTCATTGCTTTACATATTTTTATTTTTCGATCTATCAAAATTGGACTATTTCTAGAGTAAGACTTATGACGTCACGTCGTGGCAAACCTTTTTTTCTTTAATGTGTAATGGGTTTGTTCTTGACCCTAGTCGAGATCAGGAGTAACTAAGACAAGGTCGAAGATGGAGCGAGCTTACCCAGAAAAAGCCTGTTCACTCACACAGAAACCTTATAGAACATAGCCGGATGACCTGGACGAAAGCAGTGACTTACTACATTTACTAAGGAGATGTTTGATTTTGGTACCCACACCGTGTACTGTATCTGTACTACATAAATAAATATAGAAAAAAATAGGGGAGCAACTCATAAAAGTACTACAAAAAAGGGTTTCCCGGGCTCCATACAATTCTAGAACATTTCCTTTGAAGAAAAATTTTCGAGTTCTACAAGCATTTCCATATACCACACGTGGGTACCTTGTGGGAAAAGGAATAATAGACAATTCAATAAGTGAACTACTATGAAACAATTCAATTTTCCGTAACGAATTACTTCAATTTCCATCCAAAACATGTGAAACGTGCTTGAACGTGTAATAAATTAATTACTAATCACATTACACAGCTAAGCTCGCTCCTATTGGCTGTTTGCCATTGTTTCTCTTTTTGTTTCGTTATCTACAAAAAGGAAAATAGAAGACGTAATGTAGGGAACATTACACCCGTATTTATCCGTGGGTAGGTACCTAATGTTTAACCACATTTGGCCGATAACGAAGTTAAGAAGGAGTGTTTTTTTTTAATTATCAAGGCTGTTTTTGTAGCATATTGACAGTGTAGTATTCAACCTAGTTATATACTCAATTATGCAGGAATATACAATATATTTGTACACCATGGCAACTATTTTCATTGTTGTGTTCCAAAATAATAATTATAATGTTTATGTTGGGACACAACAATAAAAATAGTCGATATATTATTAACTTTGTAGGTTCGTCATTTTTTTATTGTCATACTAATACTGACTAAAATCCATGGCGTTCTTCAATAGTCCTTTACGTTCCGGGGACACGGTAATTTGTGAGTAAAACGTAACCATGGAAGAGTTTTCGATTTACATGCGGGTGATGCCGTGGGCAACAGCTAGCCTTCAATAAAAAGTATCGAACATCGACAACAATTTCTACAACAAATCTCCAATCGAAAATTGTTGATCCCAAAAGCAAACAGTTTACAATTTGAACCGCGTTTTTCACCACGTTTCCTTCAATGTTTATTTGGGTTACTTTCCCGGTAAACGTAAACAAACAATCTAAAAAGGGTTTATTGGAATCATCGATGTTACCGATACGTACAAAATGGAGTTTGTTTGAAAGATTCACAATATTTCCCAAAATTATCGTTCGTTCAATTGATATGATGCAGTTTATGGAACACAATAGTGCATTAGAATTATTTATTACCTACACAATAGCTGTTGTTTGAAACATTTGAACTGCAGTTAATAAATGTCATTTGTGTGAAACAAATTATTTTGTACATAATTGGTTGTTAATTATTAGTTACCATTATTTTTTATTTATTTTTTAAATTTATTTATTAGCTGTTGGCTAACGTATCAGCACTATCTCGAACGATGATGTGGTAGATGATGAAGCATGCTTGCCTAGAAGTAAGTAATTTTAGAACCCATGTTATTTAGTTGCTATCAGGAAACATAGACCCGGAGAAGAGGAAGAAATTGATAACTATTAATCATTTGTGATGTATTATGCCTCACTGTGGGGCACAGTGCTTCGGAACGTTGACGGTTTTGGTAACGGTCGAATGGCCTGCGAAGCGTTTGGTTTAGTTCATTCAGTCAAAATACCCAAAAAACTGGCCCTTCATAAAATTTAACAAATGATATCAGTTATAACTGTTTGTTTTTCTAGATAATTTATGATTAATGGGTCTTTAAAATAAAATGAATGCAATTAAAATTAAACCAATACGGTTCAACAACAGGTACCTAAATAATAGAATAAATGATAGATCACAGTGGCCAACCTATTACGTACAATACTGAAATGTTGCTTAACAAAGAAAAATTCTTGAAATTTTTCTTCCTCACCCAGATTCTCTGGTACATTAATAAGTATTAGTCTAGCTTGTGATATTGCTGGCCTAGGCTTAAAGACCGAATACGTCTTTGTGACGTGGCCTCAAGTGTAATATATCTTGGCTTGATAACATTTTGGAGCTCTGCCTAAAGCCGAGAGTAAAAGGCTTCTGTTGGGTCGGAACAGTTTAATGTAGATGAGTTTGTTGTTATAGTTAATTTTTGTTATGTTGCTGCCAGATTTTTTCTTCGTGATTTTGTATAAAGATAAATTATATACGTTGGCAGACAAGAAGATATCTTTATAAAAAAAAACTGAATTATTTTCGACTCGTACTTTATTTATGAATTTGTATGTTACAAAACGTGTTCTATATTAATGTCCTTCTTCTAATTTTGACATTTTAGGTGTGAAAATAGTTTTGAACGATGTTTCCTTCACTTATTAGTGACATAAATTTTCCTTTTTAATTAATTGACACAAAACTCCAAAGCCTTACGACGAACGTAAATCATTGAGAAACCTTTCAATATAACCTTCAGAAACTTTAAAAGGTTATTGAAAGGTCCGGATCCCTCTCAAAGGACCAACTACAGCGCTAAATCAAAACCAGAACTTCTAAAACAGATCTAGAACAAGGAGGTACGAATATTATAGGTCCGGATGCTAAGGCAATAAACTCTCAGAGTTCAGCCGCCTGGTCATGCTACATCGCGTGTCATCAGACCTCGAGCCGATAGTGTCGCCGGGTAATAATATATCGTAATCCTCAAATCACGACGGCTCCGCTATTCGCTGCAGTCCCCCATTTGTTACTGGCGACATTATCATTGTCCACCACTGACCTCATATTCGGACGTCATTTGTCAGCCCGTATAGCCGCCCGTTGACTATTTCACATGTACTTCGGAATGGACATACGGATGTGGCGTGTGGGACGCTTGTTTGTACCTGATTGCAGATTGGAATCTAGGTTGTTTTGTGAAATGGTTTTACATAAAGTTGAACTGTGTCCAATTTGTGATGTTTGTTATAAACTTACTAGTAAACATAATTAGATGAATGCGCTTGTATTATTAGTGCGGAACAAGAGTTCCTTAAAAGCCTTTGTCCAGCAGTGATGCATAGCCTTGTTATTAAAGATAGTTTTTTTCTTAACCCCATATCAACGATATTCAGTAGAAAATCCTTCCTATTTTAAAATCATTGCGTTATAAATAAATCATCCAAATTATTTTGATTTAGAGGAGAAACCTTAATTCTGACATTTTCAAAAGTTTCCTAAATCAAGTATTTATTGAAATCTAATTCAATCCTTAAACTTTAAGGATTCCCAATGTTGGTAGTAACTTTGAGCCTTTGGAAACTTCTAGAAAAGATTCCAATACCAAGACTTATACTTAATTTGAAGTAGAAGATACCGCCTAATTTTATCAAGGTTAAGATTTAAAATACCTCATCAGATATCGAAATTAAACTTTTAATCTTTACGAGAAATTCTTGACATAATTCCTTTGTACTTTCAAATTGTTTTATTGTGTTTTGATTACGAAGAAATCCACTTAGAGTTTTGGGAAAGTATTCTGTTTACTCATAATTATTTTGAATACTTTGCCAAATATTTCCTCAAAGGTAGATTTGCTTTGGATTTTGAATCACTAGAAATTTGTAAATATTTCTAATTTGATTTAATATTTATACCTTATTCATATACAAAATGAAAATGAACTAAATGAAACTTGGGCGCTATTACTATAGAACCAAAGTTTCTGCTTCTCTAAAGTCATAGTTCCTGTTTATATGTTAAAGTTTATGTTATCTACTAACAATTTGGAGATAAGCCCTTTTCGAGAATACTTTCCACCACGCCTGTGTGTCAAACACTGTGTTTGATTTGCCCCTACAATACGTACACACATTTATCATACGATAAAACACAGTGTTATGGATGTGGAAACGCGAGCCAATACAATTATTAGCTTGCTGTTCCAATGTCAATAGGTAGTAGAACTAGACAATTTAGTATAATAGTATATTAATGCATGTAACATATTTTGTTATGGAATGGATTGAAAGTGAATTTTCGTGTCCATCACCACAACTCTCGAAATGGTGAAGGCAAATATAGCGAGAAAACCAGCAAACCCCAAAACAAAAATCAAAGACATGAAATCTATCAATTTCGCATTGGGTTTATATATAAAATACAATTAGTTAATTAAAAATAGGCATTCCGAACTCATGAAGGTCGCCGGAAGACGCTGGATGCAGGTTGCTTCCAACCGGTTTATGAGTAGATCAAAAAGGGAGGCCTATGTACAGCAGTGGACGTCCTATGGCTGAGATGATGATGATGATGATGATTCCGAACTCAGAACCATATTTATCAGTTATAAAGAGAGCTTATTCCTCTCGGTGAGAGCATGATCCGCATTACGTTTTTAATTCATTGAATAGTTTTTTGTTTTAAATATAAGTAGCCAAAACACTCGTTGATCTTCTCAAAAAGCTTGGCTACTATTTGTCATTCTGACGGGTATCTGCTTGCTCCGCTAGGGCTGTACCACACTGCTTAGAGTTGTGATTCGAGTTACGGAATTAAGTTTATTACTACTAAGATTGTAATAGGATCATGGGATTACAACATGAATGTGGTAACAAAGTTTTAACCTGAAGTGTTATAATTGCTTGCTTCGAAAACTAAGCCACTTGGTAAAGGTTGCTTTGATACGCTTTCTGTGTTTCATAAGAGATATTAATCCTATCAAAAAGTTTTAATTAGGTACTATTTTTATCAGGGGTAAAATAAAAATAAATCAACTTGTATTTTAGACTAAAAATAGTCCATAAGGTGTTAGTAACAATGGTGATTATACATGTATTTTAGTATTGCTAGTTTCCACAAAGTTCTCTACGTTACCATTGATCATCCCCACCCCGTGTCCCTGAAAGGGACAGTCCATGCTGCAGTCCAGGGACAGGGACACGGACTGTCAAACAAAATATCCTGATATTGTTTTTAATACCAAGCAAGTGCTGTATTAAGGAGGCCGCTTTTTTACGCATGATGGCTTGGAAACTAATCAGGGCGAATCTCCGCAAAAAAAGTTTTTGTTACATTATTAAATTGCATACGTAGCAGGGTCTTGTGGACTGGGCGAGTTTTGAAGAGTGTAAAACCTATAAAATATTACTCATGATAAACAATTTCATTACCTTTTTTATCCACAAAACACTTTCTTAATAAATAAATAACCAACCCAACACCACGATGATCCCTAAATTTTTCACTCCTCAATCATGATCCAAGCTCCAAAAAGAAAAGTTAAATCAAACCGTTTAAAAAGAAATAAGATAAAAATCTGAGTCAGTCTTTAATTCACTTTATAAATAATGCATTGAATCCTTGGAGGAGCGGGTAACCGATTGATTTACTGATCTTGGACGATCTCGAACCATCTAGAACCTCCATTCGATTCGAGCAATTAATTCGACCAGCTGGAGATAAACGCATTGCGATGGATGAGTCACTCGATAGCATTTTGATGTATTGGAAATAAAAATGTCTTGAATTTAGAAGTTAGACAATTAAATAGTGATTAGAACCGAGTGGCAGACTGGAGCACCGTATTTTTCTTAGGTGGTTAGCGCTGGCATGCGGACAGCGAGTAAAGGGCAACTCGCTGTCCGACCATGGACCATGCCCGGGTCGACGGCGCGTCGTGTTCCACGCGCGCCTCAATGAGCTGTCAGCAAAAAGACGGGGCCCCCTCTCAGAGCGCCAAAGCCTGCCGGGGTCGCGGGACTTATTTCTATTACCGTGACCCCGGAACATAAAAGGGCTACTGAAGGACACCGTGGATTTTAGTCAGTACAAGTCTGACAGTACCTCCTGCCCTGCCCGGGGTCTCATTTGATGATTTTACCACGACAAAAAAAAAAAAAAAGGTGGTTAGCGATGCTATGGAACGTAATGAGAATTTGAAGCGAATGTTTGGTTGACAAAATCTCACTCTGGAAAAGGAAAAATTATGAGTTTTCCTTTTCAAGAGTGAGTTTATTCTTAAAAAAAGCTAAAATCGAAAAAAAAACACGAACAATTAATCAATTATAATATAAAACTACTATCTTTTGCTGTCGAATTTTTTTCGAATTATGACTGAAAATCATCCCACCATTTTATAGATGACACATGAGCATACTGTGATTTTTAATTAATGAAACTGTTGTCAGACTTGAATCAGTAAGGTCCGAAAACTAATCACAAAATTGAAACTTTACACCGTCTTACCACAAAATTTAACATCTGTTAAACACTTGGCTAAACAACTGTCAACGTCGAAACAATATTTCAAGTTGATATAAGGGTCGTTTAGCAGTCACAGTTTTTGTAGACAAATGGTAAGACAGACAACGTTTACTCCTTATATCTATACTAAATAATATAAAGCTGAAGATTTCGTTTGGTTGAATGCGCTAATCTCAGGAACTGCTGAAAAACTACTAGTTTGTTAAGGAAGGCTAAAGGCTATATAACACCCTTCTACGACCAATAGGAGCCGAGCATCTGGGATAAAACCGCGGGCAACCGCTAGTTATTTATAATACTGTATTTTGCTATCGTAAATAAAAGGAGCGCATCTGCAGAAATGATAAGAAAATAAACAACAAAATGGTATATCTAAGTTACGTAAGGAAGGATCATTTTTCCTCAAACATTTTCTCAGATTATTCGGTTAACTTGGAGTGACAGTAATAAAACAATAAAGAAAAACGGATCTAAATTGCATGTACAAGGTGGTCGTATCGTCCATAGCGATCTCTTGTGGATTTGTCATTGCAGAATTTTAATTTCCATTCCTGGGACTAAGATATTTGTTTTCATGATACGTAATAAAAGATCCGCATTTTTTTGTTTGAGCCTATTGTCGCATTCCTGACCAAGACCTCCCCTAAATTCTTCCTTTTCTATAGCCTCTGCTATTGCTAAAAAGATTTCACACATTAAGTTTCCACATGGATATGAAATCTCTGGATAGTTTATTTTCTGCATTGTTCATTATCCCGTAATATTTAAAGATTGAAGTTGTAACTACTTATGTACACAGATATTTATGATGAAACTTAACCTAACCCTTTGCGAAGACAGGGTTTACGTAGGGTGACAAGTTACGTGCAATATTTTTCTGTAACCAAGAAAGTGGAAAATTCTAAACGAAGACGCTTCGGTAACACAAAAATATTTTCTTTAATAAAAGATCTCATTTTCACCTAAATTACATTCTTTTCATTTAGTACAATGGGAGAAACGTTTGATATTAAAAATTCCTTCAACTACAAAAATAATAACATCGCACGAAATTAAAAAGTACGTTCACTGAAATCCATAAAGTGTCACAAAAATGTGCGGAACACTTTTACTAAAGTTAAGCGTTGTGAGGAAAGATAACTTAGGTCTTAAAAGTGTATTATTTCTTGGCGTTCAAGCACCTACGTTCAGTTTCCGGGCCATTAAGTCACTAACTCCATAAACGATTTTGCATTAAAACTTCTGTAGTGGAAGTAGTGACGCAGGGAGCGCGTGAAATTAGTTTAACCAATCAACGACATTCTATTGAATTTATGCGCTTTTATTTTCATTTTGTGCTATGAGAATTTAATGTAAGCTTACGCCATAATTAAATGATTTCGGATGAGTTGGTTGATAAATGCGTCAAGTTAGGGAGACAAGTTCCTGAAATCTATTTTTTTCTTTGTAGATACACAAAGCTGGAATGACTGATGTCGTTAAGATCACAATAGCAAAACCATTCTAAGACGGTCCATAGAACAGTGTAACGACAGTTTTCTCGTTAAAATGTGTACCTACATTAAACGTACAACATCACTGTGAAAGAGATAGCACATAGTGTTCAAATGATGACATTATTTTTGTACTTACATGGTCAACCAATACTGTATTAAATAATATGTCCTATAGATCAAACTCTCGATGGGTGGGTGGTTACTTTGGAACCAGTCTACGAATTCAATCATTTTAAACTATCGACAAAGTTGTTACAACTGTTAAAGAAACTTAAATTGGAACGAGACCAATCTCAAAAGGTGAAGTGGGGTCAAAAATGACCCGAGAGAATATATCGCCGTTATCAGCCAATATTAGTTAGTGGTATTAGTTATTGAAATATGTTAGGGCTTTGAAACTTAATTTAAGTCATTATGAACGTTATGTTGGTAATGAAGACGATCGTTATCTGTTATCGAGTAGTTAACGTTGATATTGAGACTCAATATTCAGTAGGTATGGAGGTAGATGCCTTGTCCAAATTATATTGGAACTAAAGTTGCCTTCAATTACTTTGATTCCGCAAGGCTTTAAGCAGCCGTTTAGTTTTACGATGTGTCATTCAAATATGGTTTTTTTATGTTGTTAAAAATAAAATACGAGCGTGTTATACATATTCAATGCATCAAAATCTATTATGTATTTTAATGAATTAGCGCATTCGTTAATTAAGCCTACGTGGCGGCTCCACCATCAGTTCCATCTCCTCCTTCGCAAGCATTAATGCTTCTCGTAAGAAGGTGATTTCTGTCTATTTATCCTCACTCCATATCATAACCTATATAGACAACAATCTGACGCCAGAGGTCGCAGCCGTATATCGCCTTCCTGAGGACACAGCGGTGTTCCACCCAGGCAGGGCAGGTCCATCGTGACATACCTAGTATATGTCCTTGGCGTCCTTAGTTTTGAGCTCCTAGCCGGAGGCTTTAGATTCAAGTCACACTACAGGATTGACCGATTAAGCAGCACACAACCTCCTTTCGTTCGACCAGCGAAATACCATTCACAGAAAAATACCAACCTTGTTTATAACTATGATTGCACCCAAAATTTTACTACCCATTCATCCAACCACAAAAGCTGCCATATTCGACAAAGTAAAGTATATCCGTAATTCAAAATCGATACAGAAATCCACAGTCAAGTACTAAATAATTGATTGTACGCAGCCATGTCATCAACCTGTCCCATTGTTGAAAGATTAATTGATTACCAGTCCGAATACTGCGTTATGCAATCACCGCGAGCTTCGACAATCGAAATAAATACTTTCCTCTTCAACAATTTATTTTTAAAAGTTACTGAATTTTATTAATGTGAAAAAAGCACAGACTTGTTGTAACGTGTATACAGCGTTCATAAAAAAGCGATCGAGAAATTTAGCTTCGTGTGTAGTGATTGAGGTGGCCTAATTGGTTAAGGCGTCTGGAGTACCTACCCAGAAGACGCAGGTTCGAATCCTGCTCGCAGCTCAATTTTTCGTTCGTAAAATATCTTTGTTGTATTGTTGTGATTTTTTGATAAACGTTTCATAAAGTATTCCGCTTCCTGCAAAATATAATGATAAGTCCTAATGAGGAATGCCTCGTTAAATATTATGCATTCGCATTCGTGGCGGAGTGGCTGAGCGATTGACTGCTGTGCAGCGTGTCGCGGGTTCGATCCCCGCACAGAACAAATATTTGTATGCTCTGCAAGTAGTTGTTCCGGGACTGGGTGTTTGTGTATATGTTTCTATGTTAAACGCACCCACGATACAAAAAAAAATCTTAGTGTGATAAAAAAAATGTAAATGAATTGACAAATACATGTGTTGTCCGGACATCTCTGTAATTTCCGAATAAGTCAAGGTAAAAAACTAAGTGATATGGGTCCGGACCCTCAATTTCTCTCAAGGCAACGGCACCGCAGGCTACCTGCGTGTGACAGCTGAGTGATCCCATTGAAGGTGGTAGGCCGCACCAAGGCCGCCCTATAGAGGGCCATAGCTTTGCCAGGGTTGCGAAACATACGTATACTGCGACTCTGGTACACAAAAGGCTACCGAAGGACACCGTGGATTTTAGTCAGTCAAGTCTGACAGTCCCCCCCCCGCCCTGCCCGGGGTGAGAGGACTCATGAGGAATTGATGATTTAAAAAAAGAAGGAAGCCGCCTGCCTCATGACAACAATCCTGTTGGAGTCCGGGGACAAACAGTTCTAACTAGGTGGTATCGAAGGACAGGAGTTCCTAACCCTTCTGGGTAAGCTCGGTTCATCTTAGGTCTCATATTAACTTCTGGGCTAAATTGAGCAAAAGAGAAAATCCATTTAAAAATATTGTACTCGATTAATAATACAATAAACTAAATACTAACTTATTAAAACTACAAATAAACACTGTTAAAAACTACAATAATAAATTCATCATCATCATCATCATCTCAGCCATAGGACGTCCACTGCTGAACATAGGCCTCCCCTTTTGATCGCCACAAGTACCGGTTGGAAGCGACCTGCATCCAGCGTCTTCCGGCGACCTTCATAAGGTCGTCTGTCCACCTTGTTGGTGGACGTCCTACGCTGCGCTTGCTAGTCCGTGGTCTCCACTCTAGCACTTTTCGACCCCATCTGCCATCCGCTCTGCGAGCAATATGGCCTGCCCATTGCCATTTCAGCTTGCTAATCCGGTGGGCTATATCGGTGACTTTAGTTCGTCTACGGATCTCCTCATTTCGGACTCGATCACGCAGAGAAACACCGATCATAGCCCTCTCCATAGCTCGCTGAGCGACTTTGAGCTTTGAGATGAGGCCGATAGTGAAAGACCACGTTTCGGTGCCGTAACTCATCACTGGTAACACACATTGGTTGAAGACTTTCGTCTTGAGGCACTGAGGTATATCGGACGAAAAGACACTGCGTAGTTTCCCGAACGCTGCCCAACCGAGTTGGATTCGGCGGCTGACCTCTTTCTCGAAGTTGGATCTACCTAATTGGACTACTTGTCCTAAGTAGATATATGAGTCAACCACTTCGAGTACCGAGTTTCCAACAGAGACTGGGGTGGGCACAACATTGGAATTTGACATAATTTTCGTCTTGTCCATGTTCATTTTCAAGCCCACCCGTTGCGAAACTCGGTCGAGGCCATCGAGCATCATGCTGAGTTCCTCCATCGACTTTGCCATGACTACGATGTCGTCGGCAAACCGAAGGTGAGTGATGTACTCGCCATTGATGTTGATGTCAAGTCCTTGCCATTCCAGGAGCTTGAAGGCGTCTTCCATTGCGGTAGTAAAGAGTTTAGGGGAGATAACATCCCCCTGTCTAACGCCTCTTCTCAATGGAATCGCCTTCGTACTCTGCTCCTGTACTCGGACCGACATGGTGGCGTTATTATACAAACACTTCAACACCTCGATGTACCGACAGTCAATACGGCATCGCTGGAGTGACTCAAGCACCGCCCATGTTTCCACCGAATCGAAGGCTTTCTCATAGTCCACAAACGCTAAGCATAATGGCAAGTTATACTCCTCGGTCTTCTGTATAACTTGCCGCAGCGTATGGATGTGGTCTATGGTACTATAGCCTCTTCGGAAACCGGCTTGTTCGGGAGGCTGGAAGTCATCAAGTCTGTGTTCGAGACGGTTCGTGATAACCCTTGAAAACAGCTTAAAAACATGACTCAGAAGCGTGATGTGTCTGTAGTTCTTCAATAGGCTGTTATCACCTTTTTTGAAGAACAGCACCACCTCAACTCTGCTCCATGCTTCAGGCGTTTTGCCCTCGAACAGGACGGTATTAATAATAAATTAATTAAACCTAAATATTTAACAAACAAAAAAACGATAAATAAAACCAATAACTAAATTAAATTATTATAAGGCATCGAAAAATTCATACTCAATGCTGTCAGCCGGTAATGTTGTGTGTTGTGTTGACAGGCCTGTTGGTCTAGTGGTTAGTGACCCTGACTACTATATAGGGGGTCGTGGGTTCGATTCCCACCCAGGACAAATGTTTGTGTGATGAGCACGATCATTTGTTCTGTGTCTGGGTGCAATTTATCTATAATATGTATGTATTTAGAATTATTTAAGTATGTTTATCAGTTGTCTAGTACCCATAACACAAGCTCTGCTTTGCTTGGGACTAGATGGCGTTGTGTGATAGTTGTGGAATATTATTATACTGGTAATTCGACGTATTCCTTGCAGGACGTCATAGTAGGGTTAAAATGCAGTAAAATAGGCCACCAAATGTTCTACCGAAATTCAGTAGTTTTTGAGTTATTTAGATTTTTAGGTTTTTATGAAAAAATCCCAGATTAAATCATTTGAAGCCAATTTAAAAATGATTTACAGCTCGACAGTGCTGAAATTTAAGTTAATATCACAGTTGACGACGTAGCAGATCTTTGTGAATAATGAAAAGTTCAAAAATGCCAAAAACTTTGGCAAATTTCACTAAAGAAACATTTTTTTTTGTGTTTTTCGCTATTACTTCATACAAAATGTTGTCTAGTGAAAAAAAAAAATTACTACGCCTGATGTACAAGTTATTAGAAAAATATCCTTGTCTTATCAGCTATCCAAAAAGATATGATTGTCAATAGTTTTGCATGTGTGACAGGGAAGGGAAGAGTTTTATGATGAGCAGGTAAAATTTCGAGACGGTCAACCTATTGTTTCATATTCGTATTATCCGTAGTTTTTAGCTGCGCTTCAACTCCAAACACTCGGCAAGCTTTGTGATTGGTCACTATTGTTCTCTCGGCATGACATGGGGTGCGACTTTACAAAATCTGGTCGTCAGCCTCAGTTAGTTTCAACTCTACGTCGCGCCAACTCGTGTTTTGTTATCTGGCTATTTCCTTAACTGATACCGGATTTGCTTCTGCCTTCGGTGCCCAGTAATGTAAGTTGTGGTAATTTGTGATACCATCACGGTCAAAACATGACTCATCGGTCCACAAAATGTTTTTTAAAAAGTTTTCGCATTCGGCGTCGGCACTTAGCATAAAACGACAAAATTCAAGCCTTCTTGGCGGATCTCCCTCTTCTAATGACTGGACAGGTTGATAGTGTTATGGATGTCGGCCTGACAAGTGAACTACAGACCAAACTTTCCACTGTGACATACCAAGCTCACGCGCTACGATGTTTGTCGATATGTTGGGGTCGTCAATAAAACGTTGAAGAATCAGCTCTTCGTCCTCAGCCGTGTATCTCCGAGAACGACCAGTGTCAATTTGCCTGCTTCTTTGGACGCTGCCAGTTTCAGATATCCGCCGATAAGTCGATCCAAAAACACTAACGTGTGGGAGTCGGCGGTTGGGAAAGCGACGTTGATATTCTCTCCGCGCCTGAGCAGCGTTACCGTCACTAAGTCCGTAAAAGTACATTATGTCAGCGTATTCAGGGTTAGAATAAGCAGCCATAGTCAGCACTTATGAAGGCACAGCACAACACAAGAGCAAGATACGCGGTATCAGTTAAGGAAATAGCCAGATAACAAAACACGAGCTTGCGCGACGTAGAGTTGAAACTAACTGAGGCTGACGACCAGATTTCGTAAAGTCGCAACCCATGTCATGCCGAGAGAACAATAGTGACCAATCACAAAGCTTGCCGAGTGTTTGGAGTTGAAGCGCAGGTAAAAACTACGGATAATACGAATATGAAACAATAGGTTGACCGTCTCGAAATTTTACCTGCTCATCATAAAACTCTTCCCTTCCCTGTCACACATGCAAAACTATTGACAATCATATTTTTTTGGATAGCTGATAAGACAAGGATATTTCTCTTATAACTTGTACATCAGGCGTAGTAATTTTTTTTTTCACTAGACAACATTTTGTATGAAGTAATAACGAAAAACACACAAAAAAAAAATGTTTCTTTAGTGATATTTGCCAAAGTTTTTGGCATTTTTGAACTTTTCATTATTCACAAAGATCTGCTACGTCGTCAACTATGATATTAACTTAAATTTCAGCACTGTCGAGCTGTAAATCATTTTTAAATTGGCTTCAAATGATTTATTCTGGGATTTTTTCATAAAAACCTAAAAATCTAAATAACTCAAAAACTACTGAATTTCGGTAGAACATTTGGTGGCCTAATTTGCTGCATTTTAACCCTACTATGACGTCCTGCAAGGAATACGTCGAATTACCAGTAACCTTGTATATTATATTATTATAATGTGCCCAAGAGACTGGCGGCGTTACCTCTTTGTATGGCTAAGCTTAGCCTCTGACCAAGGTAAAAGCCACTTCTTTTTTATTTCAAATAAAATAGATAAAGTATAGTTAAAAATCACTGACACGAAAATCAATTAATTGAACTAAAACATACATTGCTGTACAGCAATCCATTTCACTAAAAGGACAAAACATTGTATGATGCTAATTGGAATACATTTTCCAACATGTTCCCCGGCATTGTGTTCCATTTCACGCTATTTGTGAAATAAAAGGCAATTTCGATTACGTTCAAACTTTACCATATTGTTTTATTGAATTTAAAGTGCAGTAATCTTAGAGGAAACAATCATCATCATCATCAGCCGGAAGACGTCTACTGTTGAACATAGGCTTCCCCCTTAGACAGCTACATCATCATCAGCCTATAACGTTCCCACTGCTGGGACATAAGCCTCCTCTCTTATGAGAGGGAGTGGGCCACAATCCACCACACGGGCCCAGTGGGGATTGGCAGATGTCACATGTCTTCGAATTTGATAGTTCTAGGACATGCCGGTTTCCTCACGATGTTTTCCTTCACCGTTTTGAGAGCAGTGGTGATGAAATAAATTACACAAAGTAATGCGCCAAGCTGGGTTCGAACCCACGACCTACAACTCGTAAGTCGGGACCGATACCACTGGGCCACCACAGCTTAGGCAGCTACGCCGAACGACAATTATTCGCAACTTGCGGAGGAGAAGAGGCGCGGTCAACCGAATCCATCGGTTGCGCCTCTCACGAAGTCGTCTGTCCACCTAATAGCCTGCCTAGCCTGCCTCCGGTCCGTGGTTGCCACTCGAGAACTTTTCTTCCACATCGGTTATCAGTTTTACGAGTTGTTTGTCTTGTCCATGCAACTGACATGCTTTAACTTGCAAATTTTAACGACCTATGTTGGTGATTCTTTCCATTGCTCGTTGTGTGACTTAGTGCCTCTAAAATGTCAGCACTTAACGACATGACGAACACGTCTCAAAGCGGCATGTTATCATTGGCAAAACACACTGATTGAGATATTTCTGTAGCAAAAACTCAATTGCACTTTGTCGATGAAAATCTAGGTCAACGAAACGGACTCTTCAGCAATTTCTGACAAGCGATCAAACATAGTATATTTTGCAACTAGTGAATAAAGAGCGGATTTAAAGCGAGGGCCATTATATGAATCAAGAGCAAGCGAAGGATTTTAAAGTCTGAATCACGACCGTAGGGAGTGATTCAAGTATTCAAATCCTGAGCGACGCGAGTGATTCAGGCCCTCGATTTAAATCCGTTTTATTCAAGAGTTGCAAACGATACTTTATACCATGACTACGAGAAAAAGAAAGATTTGAGCGATAAAAGATATTCAATGAAACAAAATAAAGTTTTTTTTAATAAGTCTGCTCCACACACACGTGAGTGCGAAGTAGTCCAATCGCTCGGTCACTGCGCCAACAAGCTGACATTAAAATCGGAGCAATTATTTGAATTAAGAGTAATTTTCATATTAGCAAGGGGATTGTCTTGAATCACTCGCTTCGCTCGTGATTCAATCATCATGAACCACTCCCTACGGTCGTGATTCAGTCATTAAAATCCTTCGCTTGCTCTTGATTCATATAATGGCCCTCGCTTTAAAGCCGCTCTTTATTCACTAGTTGCAAAATATACTATTTTTAAAATAATGAAACTTGCAGTCAAAATTCAGGTCCAAAAGACCCGGTGTTTTACCGTGACGTATTAAAGCGTGAGTCTTTAGGCTGTGGGAAAGAGACAGAGCTATACAACTTGTCTAGCGCCATCTCAGTCCCTGAGCGTCCCACTCACGCTTTAGTCGTCTTAAAACCAGGCGTGTGTGAGTGGACAAGATGGCGCTAGACGACTTGTATAGCACTGTCACTTTCATTCGCCGGAACAAGCCCGGTTTTAAGACGGCCGCAATTCCCCCTAACAAATCGTTAGATACATCATTCACGTCATCAATGTCACTTATTATTCCTGGAAGGTAAGGTTAAAAAAATCTGTCACTGCTGCGGCAAGCACGTAGTGGTTCCACAGATGTCGTTTATCAAGCTTACCTATCAGCATTGGTCTTACAGTATCAAGTCATCTTTCTAGTTAGTGACACGTTTGGCTTCCATGGTCCCTTTCATAACGCTGGCGTGTGGAGGCGATGAAAAATTGCATTCGAATTTATCTTCTTGGTGACATTCTTTGGGAGTAATAGACTAGTTTCACTTCGGTCTTGTGCTTATGTCGTGGCTGATTGATAAAGCGACCTCTCATATCTTAAAAAGGTAAAGAGAGAGAAAATTATATTGTTTTTTTTTTAAGATTTTTTGTAAGCATTCCAACCTGGTCCCGGGACTTATTTCATCACCATCACCCCGGAACATAAAGGGCTATTGAAGGACACCGTGGATAGTCAGTCAAGTCTGACAGTAGGGGTGGGAGGAGTCATTTCATGATTTTACCACGTAAAAAAAAAAGTATTCGTGCCTAGCTGTTGCCTGCCGCTTCACTCGCCACCTTCCCCCTCCTTTACAATCGTCTCAAAACTCATCAAAAGCGTTTGACGAAAAAACGGAATATACGTAACATACATAATTATATAAAAACATTTGGATACTTAATAACTATCACTCATAGAGACTAAGATTTCGAGACAATGTAATCTACATTGTCTTCATTCGCTCTGACTACAACGCTACAATGTAATTTTATGTAGGTGCACTAAAGCTAGTCAAATGACTTGACCTCTAGTTATCGAAACTGTATTTCTCAACATTATTACTTAAGATACCTACTTATGTACATCCCCATCCGACTGATATTTGCTAAAAGAGATTGTGTACAAATGTAAGAATTTTATTCGACCTAGATATTATAATATACAGGGTGGTTTGTAATTCGATGCGGTCCTTGAAATAGGTTACACTAGACCTTAGAAATACTGAAACAATATAATGTCTATAAAAATAATGGCACTGAATACCTAAAAGTAACTTAGGACTTGAGTAATCTATTAATTTTAATTTTGCTCAAGAAATTATAACTTCTTATATTAAATGCTTTACAAAACTTCATCGGATTTCTCCTCGTTCTTACAAAGAGCTACTCAACCACCGACCAACAAAGTTATTTAATCTTCCAACACGTAAGCAACGTAATTCTCAACTCACAGAACGGTTTAATGAATAAGAAATATTAAAGTGTTGCCATCACGAAAATCTAAATAAACGAACTAAGCGCAAACACTGGCAACACCAATGCAAACATGGGGAGATTAATTGCGAATTCTCTGTGTATTCATAGTCGAGAGAAATAAGCAGAATGTATAGTACGGATGAGAATAGAACTTGGATAATAGAAATACTGGATAAGTTAGTGCCTAAAAAAACATTTATAATTGTCTTCATCAACTATCTGTTTTCTCTTGTCCTTAATTTATGAACTTAGTTTCGGCTCAAGACGTTTCCTACTTCAATTTACCCATGTCAAAAACACTATAATTTTACTTGAAGTAAGTCCGGTGAAGAATCCATATTGAGTACGTAAGAGTCAAACAACTATACCTAGTTACTTAATAATTCGATATTGTGTACTTAAAATCTAATCAAACAATTTATTGTGAACATGCTTTGAAACAGGTTTTAGCAAAAGTTGATATTAAAGTTAAAGTTTAAGATACACATCTGTGTTTTTGTTAACAAGATAACATTGTTTCTAATACATATTTAGAAAAATAGTTCCTGGAAGGTATTCGGAGAGACCTTTGCCCAACAGTGGGATAACTGTACAAACTTGCCGATATAATTAGGACACTTTTACAAAGTATGCAATTCAAAGATCATACAAATGGAGCGGATTAGACGTTTCATTTCCTGCCTCTCATAATCTAAGCATGAGAACAGAGAAAAGCAAATGGAAGTACATTTGACACAGTCTAATATTTACTTTGAGAGTAGAGTTCAAGACACTCATCCATGTGTTCAGTGTTCATTTATCTACAGCTTACATAATATATTTTAAATACAACCCTGCTTCACTCTATGTTTATCTATTGTGTTTAAAACTACCAATATTTATTCTTGCAAAAAGGAGACGAAACTAAATGATAGTGAAAATAATATATGTGGTATTACATTTTTACTGCAATTTGATGTAATGACACAGACACTAGCGCCGCGTCAAAATGATTCCAGTCACAATCCATCCACAATTTGATTTTGACGTTAGTTACGTTCGTACATCTGTATCCGTTCCTGTGTTTTCGTTGACTTAGAAAGAAGATACCCCGTATAATTCCGAGGTACCAAACGACGCCTGCAACATGGTCTACTTGTTCATCGTGTCGATGATGTCTTTTAATTAAATAAGCTTCAATCACAACTCTACCATTTTTTCGACGTTGGTGATGGCCTTGGACAGGTTCCTTAAAGTGCAGTGAATGACTCAAAGTACAAGGTCGACCATCATTTGTGATGAGGCTCCGCAGTCATACCCTTCTTCATCACTAAATCCACCACGTTGTTTTTGCAGCTACCAACCTGGCTTAGCAATACTTAGGTTTAAAGTCTTCCAGGCAGGCCATGACAGTTAGTGGTCAGAACTTTACAGCCGGCTTGGCTGAGTGATCCGAAGGAGGATATCTGAATAGCGACGGCTTTTTTGCCGAAAAAAGCTGTAGCTCTCCTTTCTCAAGAAATACTTATCCTTTTTTTTTTGCGTGGTAAATCATCAAATGAGTCCTCCCACCCCTAACTGTCAGACTTGTACTGACTAAAATCCACGGTGTCCTTCAAAAGCCCTTTATGGTCCGGGGTCACGGTGATGGAAATAAGACCCGCGACCAAATACTTACCCTTAAGTCAAGTATTGTATGTATTTTCCTGTTGTGTTTATTGTATGTACATAAATAATAAAATAAATGAATGAACCATGATGTAAGCAGATCTTAAGGCGCTTTCGTCAAAATATTTTCTGATAGGCTATAAAAATACGTGAGGGTTTTTTATATTTCACGTACACTCAATGATGTTATCGAGATTCTTGATATCGATTGCCTTTTATGGCTTTGGTACTTGTTTCCTCAAGTTGTGTGTCGTATGAGATGGATTTTTTATGTTGATTTTAATGTGAAAAGCGCTGTCAAATACTGTGATCAAAAGATAGGTAGAAGGTGTTTTACAGGAGGGAGAGTGAGAGGACGATGTTGCTTACAACAAAAAAAAATATTTATCATTTTACTACAAAAAGTTTAAAATCTGTTGAACACTTGTCTAAAAAAAGTGTAGTTGCAAAACGACCCTTATGTCAACGCCAAATACCATTTTGCAGTTGATAGCTTTTAAGACAAGTGTTGAACCGATGTTTAACTTTTTATAGTCTTACTATAAAAAGTTAAACGGTGATAGTTTAATAATAGAATTGTGTATTTATAAGTCCTTTTTAATACCTGCAAAACGTGTGTATTAAATAAAAAGTATTCCAATGGTTACTATTAAATCCAACGACTCATATTTGTGGCCGTTGAAAAACTGCCAAAAAACTTTTATTTATTTTAATTTGATTTGTTTATAAGACCCGTTATTCAGAAAAGTGATAACGATATAGTATAAAAAATATGAAATAATTACGTTATTAGTGTTCGTTTAATAAGTTAGTTAATAGCTTTTTTTTGGAGTCACGTTCACTTTTATTCAGGCTCAGGAATTTAGTTAAAAAGATTCCTTTTTCGAAGGGAAAAATAGTGTGAAGTTATTATAAGCAGAACTTTAAGTCTCACTGAACGAATTCCTGGAATACCTCTGACGTTTACGATTATTTATGTATGACTGAACAAAGTCCCAAGTCTGAGGTCTATGGGCAAAGTGTCAAACTAACTTATAATTATTTTAGTCAGAACGGGTTGACGCAGCACTTCCTGGAAGGCAGTAGAGAGTCGTAGTTTACAAATAAAGTTGGTTTATTTATATTTAACATTGAGTATTAATTAGACAACTAAGATTAAGACGAAAGAGAAACACCAAGATGACTAAGTAGAAAAGGGTACTCGAAAAGATGTTGATGTCTATGACAAAGACCGGAAGCCTTCGTCCAGCAGTGAGACATTAACAAAAATATAAAAATGTAATCAGTGTTTTTTATGTTAGATGGGTTTGCTGTTGACCTTAGTCTAGGTCAGGAATGACTAAGAAAAGGTTGACGATGGAGCGAGCTTACCCAGAAGAAGCCTGTTCACTCTAACTTTGAAGAGATTAGGGTTGTATGCGTTTGGAAACACAGACGCAGGCAGAGAGTTCCACTTCTTCGCTGTCCTCGTTATAAAAGACGTTTGGAAACGCTTAGTGCGAATTGGTGGTATAGCAATAAGGTGAGGATGGTAGTTTGCTGTGCGTCTAGATGTGCGATGATAGAAAGGGGCCGGTGGGATGTGGACGTAAAAAATCTAAAACATTTCTATTTTAACCCACTATAGGCAGCCGTGATTCCACCATATATCGTTAACATATTTAAAGAACATTACTCCAATTTTACCTCAATTTAAATTCTACATCTCTACGCTAAATCTACCTTGTCTTATTCATACACCCAGAATATGGCTATGCCCAATTTCCCCCCACATCGATACTAAGTCCTTGGGGTCGCTAATAATCTATTCAATTATCTTCACAGAATAGACTCCACATCTGTTTGTGTGGCTGTGTGTGTTTGTATGTATGCCAATGGGACCCGTTCCTAGGATAATGCTCAGGAATGACAAAAGCGATCCACTATTAGGTTAAATTTATTGGAACGTGGTCGAGTTAATTCCATTAGGGTTAGTTTGGTCCTTTTTATGTTACGGCCCTTTGTTGTGAGATATTTTTTATGTATTTCCTATGAATAAAGGTAATAAAAGTGGTCAGAGAATAAACAATCCTGCATCTATTCATTTCGAAGCCACACATATTTTCAAAAGTGAATACTTCAACTGTAATTTTTTCCATAAAATGAAAAGGTATAAATTCTAAAGGTATTCCAATTCAACTCAATTCTCATCTTAAAACATTTTCTCAGCAAGTAAAGCATTCGCAAAAAGCTCGACCATTTCAATTCACAGAAGGACTGCCATTACCGTCTTCAAACCAACTAATCCTTTCCATTGTATTTTCATTTCTCCAACCGAAAAGATTTCAGAGAATTATTATGAATTTATTCTCCTCATCTGCATAATATCTCAAGCTAGGAGCACACCTGCGAACCGTGACGTGTCTAGCATGAATTCATTTAGCGCATTAGCACTGCAACGTTGTGACATGTGTGAACACGGGTGCACTTTGCATTTGAATGTTCAAAATGAGACGGTATTAATAATCGTGGAATCCTGCCTTTATGACCTTCATTTGATCTTTGTAAGTGAATTGAACGTTTGAGGGGGGAATACGTGATTTTTGTGGAGAGATGCATTTTGGTTGAATATTTTACTGTTGGATGATAAAACTGACGTTTTATCGTTGCCCAATTGAGTTTTAAAAGCTATTTGAAAGAAAGTTTTAGTATCAAGAACAAGGTTATTATGTCGAACAAAATAATAAAAATAGTTTATTGTCAAAAGATTTACAAAAAATGTCAGAACTTATTTTCCGAGACTTCAGAAATATTCATTCTCAAAGAGAGAAAAAAAAGAAGAGCTACTTCTTCTTACACATGAAAACGTTGAAAAAAATACTTTTTCACTTCAGTAGCTCAAAAAAGTAGGTTTTGCTGCCTGAAATCAGTGAGCAAAATGCGATTTTGCTCACTGAGTGAGACAAAGTAACTTTTTAATTTTTGTTATCAGAAAGCCACGGCGAATATCTTATTCAGCCTTGTGTTAATCATACAATTCGAAACATTTACACTCCATCTCTTTCCCGCCATTAGAAAGAGAGAGAGACAAAGGCCAGCCCTTTTTTTCCTTCTTCCTTTAGGACAGGCAAAGGATCAAGCCCATACAGCCACAAAGACCAGCCCTTTCGAAGTTCCGATTTTGAATTCGACTTCAACAAAGAGAAACACGTTCGGAAATTTGTACTAACCAAAGTTTTGCAAAAAGATACTTATGTCTTTTAATTTATTTTATTGAATTTTTAACTTACTGTTGTATTTAAACAAAAATAAGTATTTACTGTGATTAAAACTGATATTAACCTGTAAATATTTATTTTTAGTTTTAATAATGTTATGTAAATATTTTGAATAATAAAATATAATGAGTGCTATTTCCTTATACGTCTTAATTTAAATAAAAAAGCGGAATTGAAAAATCGTGACTATCGTAAAGAGTGTTTATTATTTTATCTCGTAAAGTTTTCTCGCTGCTGAAGTGAAAAGTTATGTGTGTTACACGAGAGCAAAGTTTTTTGCATCTCGTGCCTTTGAATCCCTCGCCACACTCAGGATTCAAATTTAGAATCACTCGCTACGCTCGTGATTCAATCGTTGAATCCTTCGCTTGCTCAGGATTCAAAATCAGCACTCGCAGCAAAAAACGACTTTGCTCTCTTGTTGCACAAATAACTATTTTTTACCTTTACCATAATAACTTTCAAAACAATGTTACAACCTGCACTAAGCTTACTTGAACACACGCCAGTATATAAATACTTACCGTGCGCAAACTACTTAGAATACTTTAAGCTCTGTTTGGTTCGAAGACAAAACTTTCAAAGTCTTTGAAGCGAGATCGAGTGTGCAAACAGTTTTCCCAAAAGATTTCAAAGATGAACTTTGAAAGAGAGAACAAAATTCTGAGTTTGTTCCTTGTATATTGGAATAGAGCATTTATTTTTAGAGCATAGAAAGTTGTTTTTAGAGTTTGTTTTTCGATAGTGGCTTAAAATGATTAATTTCATGAATTGGGAAAAAGTAATCAAATAAAAGTGGCGGCGAGATTTGCGTGTTGGTTCGTAGCTATAAGTATGTAGTTCTTCCGGGTCTGCGTGTTTGTGTAAGTGTCTTTCAATGTTTGGACACGTTCTCTCAATACAGGAGAAATTCCTGGTGTGGGGTAAAGTTGAGTAAAAAAAATACTTCTTTTTGATGCTGCATTAATGCTCCAAACCTGTAGATGTATCTTTAAAACAGCCATAGAAACTAACCTTCACTGATTTTCTCACTCTTAAATGCATCGTAAAAATAGAATAGAATAATACTATGAAGTACCTATTATTGTATTCTATTATTTTCTATTCTATTCTTACAATGCATTCTCCAAAGTTTTAAAACTACTGCTTTACAATCACATTAAGGTAAAAAAATACACGTAAAACCTGTAAAGAAACATTTATATGAATAATGCAATTTGTAATGATTATTGTAGATTCTAATATTTTAAAAATGCGTAGTGAGTACTAATAATTTATTTAAAGAAGACATTACTGCTTAAAACTTATTTCTACGTATTATTCAAACATATTGGACCAAATTTTCTTATCCATTTGTTTGTTGTTATCCAATGTTACAGACTTTTTCTGTTTTCGTAGTTTTAAAGTTTGTCGTTAAAAAAAGCAGGCTATCTACAATATGCCTTATTGAAATAAAGAGTTTTATATAATCCCAAACTTCAACTTTTAACTGGTGATCCTACAAAAGTGGAGTATTTAAAAACAAAAAATCATTTTAAAACCAACATCGCATCCTGACTGACGCCTGTTGAAACCGAAAATTTTATAATAAGTACAAAAATAAACCACAAAAATACAACTCGAATGTGGAGAACTCAAATTGCATTTTAAATATGGTTACCAGCTCTTATTTCCATGTAAAACATAATTAAATTACCTCGGTACAAACCAACTATCTGCTTAACTGGCTCGCAAATTGATGTGAAATTGTTTTTGTATGTTTGCGGCACTCCAGCTACATAACCAGATTGGATTTAACAGTGATTAAGTTTAAATCAGATGGAAAATTATTGTTGATTTTGTATTTTCAGTTATTACGGCCTAATTAATGAAAAACGTGCTTATTAGTAACACTAAGGAGTGATAAGTATGCATAGCTACCTTTTGGTGCTTTACTGTAGAAGAAGGAACTGGGAAACTAGAATATACTACATTCAAACACCCAGGTCTGAGCTCGTGGCTAAATAATATTGTCACATAAGGGATGTCTTCCATGATTATTTATACTTCTTTGAATTCCCGATATTTCGACGCCACAAGCGCTATGATCGCGGCGTCGAAATATCGGGAACTCTAAGAAATATAATATTTTATTCACGGAAGGCATTAAAATTTGGAATAAACCGTAAGTTAGTCGATTTTCAAGGTTAAGTTTTGCTTGCCGACGTTGGTTTGTAGATGGATGACCATTTATCATAATTATTGAGTTTCCTTCGTATTTCGAAAAGCTAGTAGAAACGTTGATTTGTAGATTGGTAGTAGTTGCCGTTAGTCGGAAGCACTAAAATCTGGCAACTTGTTAAGCCAGTTACTGGTTTGTTGGAATGAGATAGGCGGCTAATCCATAAGTAAAAAGCTGCAACTGGTTTGACTGGAAGTAGACAGGAAAAAAAATAGCCAGACCCAGTCCTCAACCCAAAATATTAAAAAAGTGACACAAAGAAGGAAGAATATAAAGACGGCTACACTTTGCTATTCTCGTATTTTTAAATATTATATTTCGCCGCGGGAGACGCCCACGGCAACAGACGTCGCGAGGTGATTTTCGGCCACCTTCGGCTCGAGCACGCGGACGGCGGGTTATGCGTGACTACCCGTCCAATCATGGACCATGCCCCTGTCACCAATCTGACGGGGCAACAGCCTTAGAGGCCCAAAGCTTGCCGGGGTCACAGGACTGTCTCATCAGGAATCCGTTATTCTGGAACCTTAAAGGCACCGGTGATGTGTTGAAGGACACCGTGGATTTTAGTCAGTACGAGTCTGACAGTATGTTGTGAAGGACTTATTTGATGGTTTTATAAAGTAAAAAAAAAAAATCGAGTGTTAGTGGCAAAACTTTAACTATTTTGCACTTGAGACATATTTCTGAAGGTACATCGTAAACGACTATGCATCTCTCAAGAGATAATGACCCACCTTTCCGCTGCACACCTGATAAACTTATAGCTGCATCAGTAAGTGGAGCTTGCTTAGCTAAATTTTCGAGCTAGATAAATTTGAACTGTGTTGCTATCGATGAAAAACGAATTTTCAGTAATATTTTTTGTACAGCATGTGATGTTTGTGGACTTATTTATTTTAGCTTTGTCTATCTTTGTATATCATGCACTGAGATCACACAATAGCTTCTTCGAAAAAGTCTACTTCATCATGTCTACAAGGCCAACTGCCCAAACTAGCTTCCATAAATCACGAAAGACAACGCCTCAGGGCTGTCAATCGACAAGTGAAAGATAGGCCACATTAAACAAGCAAATTACACCCCAACTTGTCTGTATAAGCAGCAATACATCTCCATATTTCACAGCCTAACATAATAGCCTTGATGATCAAACGCCAAAACGCTTATGTAACAGAGGAAGCAGTCCATTTGGGTCCCATATATGTATACTGTGGCAAAAACCGAACATATATATGATGGCTCACTCGTCATTAATCATATCTGCAGATCGCAACCGAGACCGCCGTATACCAGTTATATCTGGATATATCCAGAATACCGCTTAACAATATGGTGTCCTATTTTTCGTGCAATAAAATTGGAATAATGGCAAATAAAAGGTTTGGTTGTTATTTTTGATGGGGTTAACAGGCAATTGTATCAATGGCGGCTTTCAAGCCGATTTTTTTTTTGGCAAAAATGTGGTAATATTATTTTTTATTCCATTCAGGTTACTTCTTTTTTTATAAGTTTATTACTTTGTTTTTTTTTTTTAACAACAGGAAGGTAGGTATGCTTTTAATCATCGTGTTAAAATCATCAAATGAGGCCTCCCTCCCAGGGCAGGGCAGGAGGGACTGTCAGACTTGCACTGACTAAAATCCACGGTTTTGTTCATTAGCCTTTTACTTTCCAGGGTCACGGTGACGAGATAAGTCCCGCGACCCCGGCAGGAAAGATAGGTATGCTTGGAAATTTGTTATTCTCTTTAAAAAATAAGAAGTTGTGCTGCAAGAATAATAAATATAATCTTTTAACATTTGTGGTACTAACGTGACAAGTTATATGGAACAGTATAATGTCCCAATTTAAAAGCGAGCCATACATTGCCGCGATTTTGTAGTTTAAAACGCGGTGCTTAAAATAAATGGTGGTTTCTGCAATTAGTTTTCATTACACAATTAAAGGATAGCGCATACTCGAGTCGCATTTAATAGATAATAGTATCCAGTAACCTGAATATACCTACATTTTGAGAATAAGTGAAACTTTATAACGTAATATCAATTATTTGAACCTAAAACTATGTTTTTAAATGTTAAATAAACGATTAAAAATGATAGTATTTAGAATTTCGTGTCCACACGCAAAGCGAAATGCATAAAAAAGACGAAGCACATTTCCAAATAAAAAATAAGCCTTTCATAAGAACTGCGAAAAAAGGGTCGAAAAAAATATTGAAAACGACAAGATAAAAATAGCGGCAGTATATCTCGATAATAAAGCAAGGGAAGCACTAAATAAATACAAATCAAAACTCGTTGCACAATCATAGGATAATACCGAAGATTGACTCCATACAAAGATTGAAAACCGCACGCATACACAGACTTTGTTTTTACGTGTTAAAATCATCAAATGACTGTCAGACTTGACTGACTAAAATCCACGGTGTCCTTCGGTAGCCTTTTGTGTACCCAAGTCGCGGTATACGTATGTCCCGCAATCCCGGCAAGGCTATGGCCCTCTGTAAGGAGGCGGGTCAACGCATACACAGACTAGCTTCGCCCGCTGGTGGAGTTACTTCCGACTGGTATTTGTCTGAGATCGTTACAAGAGCGTACCGTGCAGGCGTGCATGTGTCATTTTAAGCCGCGGTTTCACTACAGGCCGTGTCACGGGACTTTTACGTGGCTTGTCCCCACGACTTTGTGTTACAATAAACTCAGCTTATTGCAGTGTGTTGTTAGACATAGGCTGTTCCAGCTACTTTCGCCATTTATCTTGTTTTTACTAGCGTCAATTGGCGACAAGTCCTGCGGTCCATAGATGCCTCAAGCAACTTCGGGTGACATCTAGTACGATTCGTATTTTCCATATTGAGTGAAAGTCACGGGACAAATATCCCTTTTTTAATAATGCGGCTTTACCCTAATAGTTTATAGTGTTGGCCTTCTATAACTATCTTATTTTTTTGTAACAAAACCCTATCTCTCGACATATATACGAATGACGTGTCGCCATCTACCGGATCGTGTGCGCATTCCGATCACGTACGAATCATCACTTATATGTTTGTAAGGGTGCGTCGTACTTGCGAGGAATTTCGCAATTTTCGAGTGACTTTTTGAAGAAAATTTGTGTTTGTTGCTGTCGTGTTGAGGAAGGAATATAAATATGCTATAATATCAACTTCCGCTTTTTATTGAATTGTTTGAAAAGAGTCAAAGGTGAATAATAACTCGCAATACCTACTACATAGTATTGGCTTAAGGTTCACGTCATATAAAAGAGAAAAATGTGTAAAGCAAAGGATTTCTTCTTGTGATAAAAAAAACGATGTCTGTCAGTTTATAATTCTACTTAGATACATTATAAACTCCTTTCACAAGATTTGGGCCAGGAATGAATTTGAATTCGCGTCGTCACTAATTAATTGAGATACGATGGGAATGACATAAAAAAAACAAAATTAAAATTTAAAAAGTCTGTTGGCAGTTAGGCTGCGGTTCCACTGAGGAAGAGCAAATAGCGCTTCACCAAACATTGATTGAGTGGAGAAGAGATGTGGATTTCAAGCCATGTGTTGGTGAATTGCTCTCCTCTCTGCTCCACTCCGCCTTAGTGGAACCGCAACCACAGTAAAACCAAAGTTAATCTAAATCAGGAGAGGCCAACCTCAAAACAAAATTCTTATATGTAACTTCACATTACATTATACAGGGGCGTCATCATGAATTTACAGTTTTTGTGACGTAAAGTTAACTGGAACTTTGACATTAATTTCAAGGAAAAAAAATAGTTCCTTCTTCGAACACTAGAGGCGCTGTTCCATTTTTCCATACAATAAACGCAGTAAATTCTTCAAGTACGCTGTCAATAAAATACTTAAATGTTGTGATAAGGCTTCAGACACTGTGTAATTTAATAGTATTCATACCAAGAATAAGCGGAAATTAATATGCCTGTGACAAAGTTCTAAGTTCAATGAGGTCTAATCGAGCGTAAACCTAATATTATTGTAATATGGTTTGTTTTAACTTTGAAGAATACTGAGAAATATAAGATTGAAAATTATTATCCATACTGGCTTCTAAGAATATCAGGGCTTGGATAAGATATCAAATATTACAAGAATTCAGTGTCATACCAATACCGAACTTACTAAGTTCACATGAAAAATTGCTTGACTGTGATGGTTTTGAATTTCAAGAAGCATGTAACACGATGTATTCATCAATCTATTCGCTGAAGTAAATTATTATTATACCTACGTTTGTTTGTATTAGAGCGTATTTAATTTTTCATTTAAAGATTACAACTACACTAAATTGATATATTGCCTTAGTTTACCTTGCTTTAGTTTTATTTTGACAGTTTCGTCGATATTACATATATGCTAGTTGACAAATCATTAAGTCTTGTTAGTGTATAGTGTAGTTTATTATTAAACTTGTTTTTCCCACAGATTTTGAATTAAACTTCTAAGACAAGCTACTACTTTTAAACAATTAAAAAAAAACAAGCTCACAACATGAATAAAACCTTCACAATCCTTTTTTAAAACGCTTGATTCACGGTTGCTTCCACATAACTTTAGTCCTGACATAAGCTTTCGAGACGACTAACAAATTCTTTTCAGGAAAGAAAAAGGTTGTGCCTCTCAAATATTCTATTTTAAACGTACCCTAAGCTGCAAGGGTAGCCGTGCAACGAGTAAGAGCCTTTTGTATGTAACGCTACACCTTTGTCTCGGCTCCGCGCTCAGCCTCCGGAGGTATTCCTCAAGGCAGCATTTTTGGGCCATAATCAAGAGGATGTTTTCCTGAAAAAAGAAGACGCTGTATTTTATAAACGAGTGCCTACATTTATTGCTTTGGAGAATTTAAACATTGTCTTAAGAATGAATGATATTCAAGATATTTTTTATCAAATGACGTTGTGTTGCTTAAAATAAGGCGATGTTCTTGATTTCGATTTTAGTGAATAATTATATACTGTCAGCTAGTTATTTATGTTTTTTAATTAAAATATTACAACAAAAACGTTTTCCATATTATTATACAAACGATAACCAACAATATTTTCTTAGTTAATGGGAAAAAACATTTCTGTATCATTCAAATTGAAGCAACACTGCATCTCTAAATGCTCTGGTGTTGCAGGTGTTTCTAGTCTACAGTGACCATTCAGTCAGGTGGGCCCTATGCGTGTCGCCATAATGACGTAAAAAAAGAAAAATATAGTTACATATATTATACATAGGTTTTTACAAAATAACCAAAGTCTATCAATGAAATGAATGACTTACCTCATATTTTCCTTCCAGTTATCTTGTATGAAGACACCTTATAAAACAGGAAGATAAATAAACATCGTAATAAGTTCTTCAGTACAAGTTATTAAGAAGAAAAGAATTCCATTCCCGCGTAAGGCTGAAAGCTGAATTAACCGGTTGTATGCACATATAAAGAGTAATGAAGCAAGGAGTCCTCTTGGTTGTTTTTGTTTGTACTTGTTGGTTCTTTAATTAAAAGTGTTCACGCATATGTTTCAAGAGTAGTCCGAAAATACGGAGTCCCATTTGCCCACATTCATACATCTAGAGGTTTTTTTAGTGTATGTGGCCAACTACTGCCAGAGTTAATTAAGCCGGTTCTGGGAACACCACAGGCTTCTGACATGGATTGAGACTAAGAAACTGATCTTTCTAAACACTAATTTCAACTATCACGGTTTGCTTCTAAACTCAAAATGTCAGTTACTGGATATCTTACGTGAATAACTAATTGTTTCAGTTCTCGATATTTCGACGCTGTTGATCATGCACGGGAATGTTTCAATGTTTGGATGATTGTTGCCCAATCGCGTCAGAAATGGCTATACGTACCTTGATGTTTGACTCCAAGATAATTATAGTTTGGAATAACTCGTGGAGTATCCAACCCCGGGTTGGAATTTTGATTCCGTGAAACACGCGGGCCAAGTCAGGGTAACGTCTAGTATTCTTATAAGACCAGTCTTAT
This sequence comes from Agrotis ipsilon, assembly GCA_028554685.1. Lineage (NCBI taxonomy): Eukaryota > Metazoa > Arthropoda > Insecta > Lepidoptera > Noctuidae > Agrotis > Agrotis ipsilon. The sequence continues at coordinate 13,432,631 of CM052965.1, forward strand.
TAATAGTATTTAATATGTTGCATTGTAATAATATCATCATGTTCTTACAATTACCTACTTACTGTATGCCATAATTAACAGTTTTTATATCAACTTTACACTATTGTTACCACATGAAGTGTTTTAAATACAACATAAAAATTCGCTCGAAATTAATGTTATAGCCTAGTTAAATAAAATAATTGTTTTAAAATTACATAATAATAACTGTGACTGGAATTGAATTAACACCTTACGATAGTTCACTTGTGTACCGTTTACGTTACACTGCAGTACAGACGATTACACATCAAGCTATGCAAAACCAATACAACCTGACCGATCATAGAGCGCAAAGATCATAAAAAGCAAGGCCAAGATAAGCTGAACATGTATAGCTTGATTTGATGTTGTGTGTACATCAGAATAATGTACTCGTTATAACTTAAAAAGGCAATTATATTATAATCGTTCATAATTATAACTTAGAATAATAAATAGCATACGTTATGAATACTTCAGCACACCTTTAGGTCACTGCAAAATAATGGCATGAAGCATGCAAGGAATTTGTTTAAGGTTTGTTCATAATACCCAAATATTTAGTGTTTAGTATGGCTCAATATTTGGCAAAAAGCCTAATTAGTGTTTCTCTATAAATCCATGGTAAAATCATAACTAAAAACGAGTATCTACTTTTTTCTCTTGTTTACTTCGTATTTGTACATATTTTATTATTTATTTAGTTTATTGTAAATTGACTTTGTTGTAATTGTGTACATCATTTTCAATCATTCAAATAAACATGTTTTGAAATTTATTTATATTAAAAATCTATGATGAATTACTTAATCATACCGGAGACGTTTATGCCTTCGATATAATCATCTACTATATGTAAGTAAGCAGATACGATTAAGTATTTAAATCGATTTACTTCAATTTGTAACAAAGAAATCTTCAAAAAAGTAGTCTTTATTTAATTGAACCAAAAGCTAAAACAAACGCGTACTCTGTAGTAAATAAAAAATAAAGTAATAATTATGTACAAACCCTTGCCGTCAAAATAAAAACTTAACCATTTTTAATAAAAACGCCTGATGAAGGTGCATTAAAAATAAATTGCCATTTTCAACCGTTCCCTAACAAGTTTATGATATAGTGTTATGTTTTTAACTTGGTAACTTTTTTCTGTGTCACGAGCATTTTGTTACATGCGATTAGAGTGGCCAGGCAGCCCGGCTTTAGTTGGACATGGCAAATTGTTGCCTTTTTGAAGGCTTAAAAAAACTAAAACAAAATTGATTGTTGAGTCAAAATTGAGTGTTCTTCGCTGTGATCGCATTTTCATTGTTGAAAGGCATTATCACCACCAACCAAATGGAGATAACTTAACCTGAAAAAATTACATTTCCTCAGTTCTGTCAAAAATAAACTTCTTCCTTAAAGGAATTATCTGTATATTTTTTTTTATAATCAATTATTATTAAATTGTTATAACAATCATCCATAGTCAGGTTTCAACCACAGCTGAGCAAATGTTTATTCCTATTTGTGAAATGACCTACTTATTTCCCAAAAATAAAAAGCAAAGAAATTGGTTATGCATACTTTTTATCATTTATACTTTGTTAACCCAAATTCATCATTAAATTTGGTATCCCTTTCTCCACTTAGTTACCAAATTACGAAAAAAAAATAATGTTATGGGACATTTTAAGTTCGGCACTGAATGCTAGCGCCATCTATCATATAAACGGTGTTCTATTAACAGAGGTACTGCGCAATTCGGTTGGTAACATTTTGTTGTACGTGTACAAATACTGTGTTCGAATTGTGAATTTGACCGATGCTTGGTTGTTTCGCGTTTAGAAGGCATTGATAGAACATAAAATAATAATGTTTGGATTGATGAATTATGAATGATGGCTAAAAGTAAGACTTATTCATTTATTCTTCATAATTGTGAAATGTGATTATCATCTTTTGTTTTTTTACCCGATTGTGACAACATAGAGGGACATGTAGATTGTGAAACATTTTATGAAACATAGTAAGGGGGAATGAAATTTGAGTTTTCTGTTTCTTCAACTTGAACTTGATATGGCAGTCGTGATATGTTTTAAAAAAAAATCTTTATTTTGTTATAATTTGTTTTGTACTCTGAAAATAAAATATAAAACGTTTTATGAAAAAGAAAAACTACTACAGTTTGTTATTTGTATTAAAAGACTTAAGCTTAATGAAATTACACTCCTAAACCTTGATTCCTGAAATTAAATAAGATCCGTTTGATGTTTCGCTTCAATCCAATAAAAAACAATCACAGTGAAAGAATTCTACTTAACTCCCGACTAAAGTGACATCGTCACATTAAACAAAAGAAAAACAGTAATTTAAAAATACGATTTCGCGTTTAACATAATTAAACAATCCCGTTTTCGTTTTTCGCCGTTCTATTTTCACAAAACGCGATTTCAAAAGCTTTCTCGGCTAATTACACCTCAGTAAATATCAAATTAGTTCACAATTAATGAGGCATTCTTGTCAACATGGCTTTGTTTTTTTTCTTTAGGTCCTTTCAACGTAATTTAATTACATTTTGGGACACTTATTTGGAATTTTGTGCCTTTTTTCTTTGTAACGGCAGTATTATTTCTTTTTTTTTTTTAAGGTAAGAGGTGGGTTTACAAAAAAGGTCTGTTATTACAATTTATTTAAAGTGGAGATATCATTTTTTTTGTACGCCTATAAGTATCAGTACCTGAAAATTAAATTTCCATTTTGTGTTACTACTACAAGTGACAAAAATTTAGTAGGTTATCACCTTAATATCTATCATATATTTTTGATGGGTGGGTTAGACGTTAGAACGTTATTAAATATAATATAATTATCGTTTTTACTTATGGTATGAATAGAAAAAAATTAAATAGAAAAAAAAATCTAAAACTACATAAACGTATTTTTATGTAGGACATCATTTCACTTTGAATAAGCCAAAATTCAGAATGTCTCATAGAAAGATTCACTTTCAAAAATAGGAGTCAAGATACTTTAGCTAATAGCTTTATTTCTGTACCTAATTCGTGGCTTTTGCCCAGAAAAGGGACACATAATGTAAGAATTTACATTACTTACCAAAGTTATGCTACCTAGAACCTCGTATGACTAATAACTGCAGTTTTTAGTCGCCATCGCCACTGAGTCACCGTCGCAAGGACGTGGTGTCGTGACAAATAGCAACATCGCACGAAAAGACTGTCTCATTTGTTTTAGGTTTCACTATAATGATTCCATTCCCATTTTCTCTAACAAGTTAATATTATGCTAGATTGCTGTTTTGATTTTTTCAGTGGCTTTCAGTATAAACCTGATTACTTTGACATTGGAGATTTCACAACGATCAAGAAGTTCTATCAGTCTCCAGAGACTCAATAAACTCTTACAAAGAAGTCTAAACGTTTTTCCAAGTCAATACATTATACTTAGCTTCAGAAAACCGTCTGGGTAAACAACAAAAAAAAAATATTATTAATGAAAACTCTGTACCTTACTACAGTCCTGGTACATTGTCGTTGCAGTCACCGGCAAGCGGTTGTACGGTGACAAATTGTCGCACAGCATGAGATGACAGTGTTGTATTCGCCTTTTATGGGCTCCTGGTACAAAAAATAGAGCTAGGACTTACAGTTGATGTTAGAAACTGCAATTTTCAAGAATTTTTTTCCTTTTTTTCGTGTCAAGTTGTGATGGTAGAATATGTTTTGAATTTCTGTATTGAAGTTTTCAAATACAATGTTTGCTGTTATGCAGTCTGATTAAATACGGTGCCGAAAATAATAAAACACAGGATTTTTGCCCATTACTTGAGAAGATCTAACATATTTTTGTTTTTGCAAAACATAACCTTTTCTAATAACACAACTTTGGAAACACTAGATAGAGTCTAGTGTTTTTAAAGTTGTGAATAAATTTAAGACGAAACCAGTTACAGTTAGCATAATAAAATATTAGAAAATAATTATATATCATTATCAAGACTTGTATAAAATACTTCATTTGAAATACTTTAGAGAAACAATTATACTAAGGAATAACAAACCCCGCAATTGTCATTTTCTTTTAAGTACATAATTTATATTGAAGCATCTGCATTCTTATTACAGAAATAGCTCTGTGGTGAGCCCCATGTTGCAAGCTAAAGCCGAGCAATGCAGTAATATAGGTTACTAGCACTAACTTGTGGCTTCGCCTATGTGGACCAACTTGTTAATATCTTCAAGCAATCAAATTTTTCTTTAGTTTTATTGTAAGCGACACTTCAAAAAATAGTTATGGGTTTACCTCTAAAGATAGAGATCCCTCCTCTAGAGATTTAATAATTAAAAGAAACCAGATACTTCTAAGAATGTTGGCTATGCAAGGCTTATTTGACCCCTCAGTGATAAATGTCTTTACAAAAGACGTTTATCCTCCGGAGAAATATAGAGATGCCCTTATATTCAACATACAAGTAAAGCATTAACCAAAATCAGACTATAACTTTTCCACTACTGGGACGTAAGCCCACCTTACCCAGTAACAGTAATTTCTACACTTACAAGGCAAAAGAAAACTGAAATTCCCTTAGACTGCAACCCAGTAACACGTCTCTCATTATTATCCCCACACACAAGTAAATAATGTTGGTATACAAGGCGGAAATTTCAGTATGTTGTCAACTTGATTGACAGCATCTATACGCTTTTGTGCGCGCTCATTCGCGCTGCTAACAGGCTGTGACATCAGTGGTATTTTGAGTGAAACCTTCGCGAAGTATTATCGATGTTCTGCAGCTGTACATTCATGTATGTATTGTTGGTAAAAGATTTGCATGAAAGATATGAATATTTTCTTTATTTATTTACTTGAGGACTTTTGATACTGTGCGTCATGGTTTTGTGGCAAAATTGAGACAATGACAATCTATTTCACAGTTGCGGTCAAAATGATTAGATAATAAAATACCTTATTTGTGTTTATTTATGTTTCGTTCCTTTAATGCATCCGGTATGTTTGCGGGCGCAAATATAAATGGTTTTGCTGCCATCATCCGGAGAAGATGTGCCTCCCTAATGACACGAGTTCGCAGCAGTACCAACACTATTCTTAGCGTATTTGCTGATCGGTGGGATTCTCCTATGTTGCAGAGATGGATGCGACTCCGCACCGAATTGTAGTTTTTTAAGTTTTAAAGTTTTGTATGTACCTACTAACACTATACATTAAGTATTATGTAAAATAAAGTTATTTGATTTGGTTTAATTATTCTTGTGTCTTGATTTTGGAAAAAGTACACGAATAAAATATGGTTTTCACGTATGTCCTCATTTCGGATCCGATCACGAAGAGAAACACCGAGCGTAGCCCTCTCCATAGCTCGTTGAGCGACTTTGAGCTTTGGGATGAGGCCGATGGTGAAAGACCATAATATACCTTAGGTTTGCATAAATATGCCAAACTAATACAAACGCAATATTTAGGTACCTAGTGCTCAAATATCGCACAAAATAGGTCATCACGCTGACAAGTTTGTAATCCTCAAATAACACAGCACAGTGTGCCGCGGAAATGATAAATTAGGTCCCACGGCCGTGACACGAAATAAGTACATTGCTGCTTATCGGACAAAGGCCCAATTTCGAAATATTTCCGTGAATTTTCATTGGTGATCACAAATATATTGCTTTATGCATGAATTTGTATGTGCATAGCAGAGTTGGAAACAATTTCAGTGATGCATTCATGAAACTGCATTCATGTTATGTTATTTCTTCAGTGGTCCATGGCAAAAACATTGTTATGATATAATTATATCTATCGATTCGAGTAAATAAGTATCGGTAAGAAATTTTAGATTGGTCTCACACATCAGGGGGGTTTAATCTCTTAGCCCGAAACCCGTGATTTCTGTGACAATTGACGTCAGTCGTGGCGGTATTATCCATCCGCAATTTTATTTTGACGTTAGTTGCGTTCGTATATCAGGGGCCTTACCGCAACCTCTTACCGCGATCTATTTTATGACCTAAACTGAACTTTTCTTCTAATTCTTACCATAACAACAGCTTAAAACGTTCAATCTAGTAGACCATGCCATCTGACAGCGAGTGTGCCAAACTGAGTTGCAAGTTTTGGTTTCATTCATTCAATTTTGTACTGGTTTGGTGCCATGACGTCTTCTATCATCTCAACTGAAACGCTTTAACTGTCAAAATAAGCAATCCAATAAAAGTTACTATTTCTTTAACATAAACTGCAACGTTAGATGAAGACGGATAGAGGATAGTTTACAAAAACCAACGGCGGTAAACCTATCATTTAGCGCAACGAACAAGGACGCACTAAAAAATGTTTGAGACAAAATTAGGTGCAGAAAATGTAGGGCTAGAAGATACAGGCTTAGGGGAGGCACTTTTTGAGCAGTGTTTTTACTGATTACCGGTAAACTTCTAACAAAGAGAGCACGAATAAATAGCCACAGATTTTTTAAATCAGGAATTAAATTATGAAGAGTCTAATTTTCGTACTTTATCCAAAACTTGTGTCAAGCAATTTTAATACTTAATTTGTTCTTTGATGTTTATCATTTAGTACGAAAACGAAATAAGCGTAAACAAACTCTTAAAGCACGTATTCTAAAAGCAGCGTTTGTTGTGTGCCACGTAAATCGTCGGTCATAAAAAGCTTCATAAAATAGATGCACGGAGTTTAAAGGTGTACTTTCTTGGGGTATAAAACTGTGATAGGTGCTTTTATTATAATTACTACAGTGGCATATTCTAGAAAGTATGTTGTGGTTATTTTTCGTGAAAATGTCAATTTACAGTTTTCTACTGCTAAAATACGAGTACATAACGAAAGTTGGTGACAGCAGAAGGCCTAAAAATGTATCTTTGACGTAAACATAAAGTAAAAGCGCTGATTTTGTATGAAGCTTTAGCATGTTGGTCAATTTTTGAGCAAAATGCAGAATTTGAATCGCTTATAGTATAGATATAAATAAATTCAAAAAATTCAGTGAGGAAATATTGTAGAGCTGACATTAATTAAAAGCTTGTTAATTTTCATTGTAAATCGTTGAAAACGTACGAAACGCTTTAAAAACGATAGTTGCTTTCTAGGTAATTTTAAAATTGAAATGGTTGTTTATAATAGTTTGTGTTAATAATATAATTGTATTTATAGTATATATAACACAGATTTAAAAAAATACAAGAAACAGCTTTTAGTCAAAAAGAAAAATAATTTCCCACGAGCTAAGTAAGGTAAAGATACATAATTATATGATAAAGTCCAATAAATGTATTTCCCATATCTCATATGAGTAATAGCGTAATTAATCGTTATACAGTATCTGAAACCCAATGTCAGCGCCATCTGTCAAACGGAGATCGAACTTCGCGTAGAGGAAAACACGACTCCCGTAAATGATTGACACACGACGAAGTATTTCTGTTGTCCCTACATAACCAAAAAATGTAGATTATATATTATTATAATGTTTTGTTTTGTCAATAGATGGATAAATAGGATTGTATGGAAATAAGATATTATGATGTTACATAGTTTGTTTATATTGTTGTTTATTCTATAGAATTGGTACATGTTATATCATCGTACCGGTATTGCCGATACCGCTTATATTCCAGACTCTTTTTGAACTGAACGAAGTAAATAATACATAATATTAAAAAAATTCGTGTGATCTCTGCTGTTTTTCTTATCTAATACCTAATAGTCAGTGTTCTTTTTATACATATATTTATATGTGCTAAAAACAATGTGTATATCATAGCATAGAGTACTGTTACGGAGTGGGTCGGGAAACGGTTTTAAAAAAAAACTATTTAATATGCTAAAAGAAAGATATAATTGAAATTAATACACGTTTTAGAAATTGATATGTCCGACGGAAGTCCAATCCAAAACTGACTAAAGATAATTAGAATCGCTTATGAAAATAACTACGGTTTCCTATTGCATTGACGTCAATGCAATGGGAAACTCAGCATTTTTAATTTATATTTTAAGCAATGGTTATTTCGACATAACAACCCCCCCGTTAAGATCGATCATCACATCTCAAAGTGATGAGAGATGTCAGGATTGATGTATGCTAAATCTTGTATGCAAAATTGGATTTTCATCGAACATTACAACGAACAAAAGAAACATGTTTATAGTAAAACTAGACACCAAAATAACGACTACTTTTAACAGACAAGAATATTACTACTAAGGATAGAAAAGTTACTCTAAAATTATAATTATTAGCTACATCTATCATTACTACATACATCTATTATACTATCATTATTCAAGATACAAGGAAGTTGAGATTAGAGTTAACAATAAAAGTAGTAAGAGCAATTATTAAAATCTAGACAAGGATAACAATAACAGGGAAAGGAAGAAAAACTATAACTTAAATAACCAACCATGTGCATTCATTACAAATTAGTTATCATGAGTCTTGCCAAACAGAATATTCCTTTTAATAGGACTTGGCGTTACCCGTAAGTCTTCTACAGACTCTGACTCGTCCTTATTGATGGATGCTGCCGTATCACCATGAAATACGGTTTGAGAGGTGGGAACCGATTTATTTTTTGTATTATGGCATTGGTTTAAATATTTGAATGCAGCATGGGGTGTTAGTTGAACAAAGGAACTTACGGCTCTTATAAACAATATATAACATAGTTAACATGGAGATGCACAGACTTAAAGACAAATAGTGAGTGCTATAAGTTTGAAAATGAGATGGGTCTTCTATCTTATTAATTTCTTCTTCAAAAGAGTTCAAGTGAATACTGGCTTGCAGCAAAGAATCAAGATTGTCTAAGTTATTTAATTTTGAGTAAGGTAATCGCTGTAAAGTTTTATTCAGCTTAGATCGTTCACAACAATCATCTTCTAAGATGTTGAAATTTGATATTTTATTAGTTACATTTCCAATAACTGTTTCGCCAACAGCGGCGAATTGCAACGTCTTGTAAAAAGCCTTACAGTTCCTGGGCAAGGTCAAGATACCAGTACCAAACAAAATAACGTCAGAATTTATGTCTCCATCATTACAAGTTACATGACACTTGCCAGGTTCGGATTGTACAAAAATCCAGCGGTTTAAAGTTAACTTATGAAATAGGTCAATCGAACCATGAATAAGTTTCGTTACACATATGTCAGGAAGTTTGCTAATCACGTCACTTAATAGAATCGTTTCACACGTAGGGTTGGCAATCGCTGAAAAAACATTAGTTAACACACACACATAACACTTATCACTTATTAACTTGCACTTGTCTATGTCTGCTACAAGTGAATAAAACATGCGATCAGCTGTAATCGCTACATATGAGCTAGTTGGCTCGATAAGAATGTAGGTATCTGGTTTCGACATATCGTAGGGAACAGGTAGGGGAATGATCCTATACAGGTCATAAACTTGTGGTAACACGAGAGGGATCTTGACGACAATAATGACTTTATTTAAATGGAAAAAGCACGCAAGTTGTGAGATGTCAATTAGGTTATGTATATTTTGTAGTGTTAAAGGAACGGGAAGTTCATAGTGGCTAGGAAGGTTATTCCTATGCTTATCTAACTCACTATACAGTTGGTGCGGACTGAGTACAGTAGGATGCAAAACGTTGAGTTTCGCGAAAAGAATTGCATTGTTAATATCTTCTATGTCAAAAGACAAGGTCATTATAATGGCCTCTAACGAATTTAATAAGGAACTTAATTCGGATTTAATTTCTAGTTTATCGCTACTATTCATAACCGTTTCCAATATTTTATGTATTGTTTCAATGTTCTTCAATATGTGGTTTTCGTTTTCGTTGACCTTAGACATCGTGTTGTTGAAATATGATATGGTCGATTTAATTACATGGATGTTATCTTTCATGAGATGAGCAAGACGTTTTTCATCCGTCTGTACTTCTTCTATGGCTTTCGAAAATCTCACCGCGTCCTCAGAATCTAAAGTGCCAAAAATAGTTTTCAGCAGAGAGCCACCGAGGTCCATGAGACCTCTTTTAAAACGCATATGGGGTTTTTCGTCAACCAATAAGTAGGATATGGAAGAGAATTTACTAACGTTAAGAATATGGCGATTTTTTAAAGCGGATAACGAATTAATACAGTCGGACTGTATTTTAGAAGAAGCAAACGAGTTGCAGAATACATTGAGCTTTTCGAATAAAAATTCGACCTTATCTAAATTAGGTTGTACATGACTTATATCTACGTATGCTATAACATTCCAATCACTATTAGTAAACTTAATATCTAAGAGCTTATCAAAGTGGAGCCCAGGACTGCTGACGATAGAGGAAACATATTCGCATATGATCGGCGATGGCAGCGTCGATCTGAAATAACAATAAAGCGCTTATGTACTATTCATTACGACACTAATGTTATACTGTTACGTCACCGGCCGGTTTGATTTCGTCGTAGTGGTGACGTACGTGTTTACGATTAATGAGCAGTGTAACAGAGTGGTTGCCATTCAGTTTTATTATTTTGTAAGGGCCTTTCCATACTGGAGATAATGCCTTATTTTGCTTATGATGACAACGGACATATACCATATCTCCTGTTTTATAGGATAATGGCTTCGCGCGAGAATCATAATAAGTTTTTGATTTCTCTTTTGACGATTGAATATTTTGGAGAGCCTTCTGACGACTGTAGTATAGTCGGTGATTAAGGGCTCGGATGTAGTCCGTATAGGTGTTTGTATCGAGAGTATCGATACTTGAAGGTAAGTAGGGTTTGAACCCGAAAAGCAATTCCAGGGGTGAGTAACCTGTAGTGCTATGTATATTTGAATTATATGCTATCATAGCGCTAGGAACATAGAGGTCCCAAGTATGTTGGTTTTCACCTATATATGATCTAAGGTATTCTTTTAGAGTAGAATGACTGCGTTCAAGGCCACCACATGTCTGAGGGTGGTAAGGAGATGCGAACACATGTTTAATGCTAAACAACTTCTCAAGTTGTTTGAAGACATCTGAGCAGAAGTTGGTGCCTTGATCAGATATTATTAGTTTAGGAATTCCCATATGGGATATGAATAGGACTAAAGATTTCGCTGTTTCAACAGGATTGCATAGGATAGGCCTGAGAAAACTTAGTTAAGTCATCCTGTAGAGTAAGCAAGAACTTATATTTGTGTTCATGTGTTTCAGGAAGTGGACCGACTAAATCAAGATAAAGTTTTTCGTTAGGGCGAGATGCCGTAGACGTGATAATCATAGGGGCCTTATTCGTTTGTCTTAGAGGTTTATTTATTTGGCATGAGCGGCAATTTTTCACATAATCCTCGATGTCTTGCCGCATGTTTTTCCACCAGAATTGGGTTTTGATTCTATCAAACATGCGCGATATACCTGGGTGGCCAGCCAGAGGAGAATCGTGATTTTCTCTGAGAATACGTTTGACCTCGTCAGGGGTCGGGTATCGTATAGAATTACGGTAGATGTTGACTTTAATGTTAGTGTTGTGAAATAGAAATGATAAAATATTATAAAGTTTTGTGTAAGATAATTTCGTATAAGGGTCTGCAAAGTCTGATATCGCGAATTCTTTTTCTTCATTATACCAATACTTTATCATTTCTCTATAATCGCGAAGAAGGTTGAATATGTCCTTGTAACTCATTTCGTCATAGTGGTTTATTTTTAGAAATAAATGAGTAAATAAATGATTATCGTTAGATGTGGAGTAGTAGGTGTTTAATTCGCGTTCTATGTCGCAAATATTAGGTTCACTAGTGGAAGCGTCCATAATATCCTTGCAATATGGCACAGATTCGTCTAAGTCAATGGATGTTGGATAAGCAATAAGTTTACACTTTGCTTTCATTAATGGCTCGTTGTGTTCTTGGATGACTGTATCGAATGACAAATCAGGTTGTTTTATAATTTTAAGAAACTGCTCGTAAGTTTCTGATATGGATGGTGAGTTACGTGCGTCTTCTTCGTTGTTAGATGTCGGTGCCGGATTGCAGATAATTGAATCGGAGCCTTCGTCATCTTGTAATACATTTACAGGGAACCGAGATAAAGCGTCGGCGTTTGCGTTTAATTTACCCTTCTTGTAAACGATTTCATAATCATACTCTTCGAGTTTCAAACGCCATCTAACGAGTCTAGATCCTGGATCTTTGACGTTAAAAAGCCACACTAGAGGTTTGTGGTCTGTAATTATTTTGAATTTACGTCCATACAAATAAGGGCGGAATGTTTTCACGCCGAATAAGATTGCTAGGAGCTCCTTTTCGATAGTCGAATAGTTGCCCTCGGCCTTATTTAGGGTGCGCGACGCAAACGAGACGGGTTTGTCAGAACCGATTGCGCCTTGAGAGAGTACAGCACCTACCGCGTAATTAGAGGCATCAGTTGTTAAAAGAAAGGGCTGTGTAAAATCAGGATATTGAAGCAGAGGCGCTGAAGTTAATTTATCTTTGAGGGTGGTGAACGCTTGTTCTTGACTATGCGACCATTGAAATATAGCATCCTTTTTCAGAAGGGCAGTCAGTGGTTTAGTGATTTTGGAGAAGTTATTAATAAAACGACGATAGTAGCCGACTAGCCCTAGAAATGATTTTATATCCTTTGGGTTCTTGGGAGTAGGGAATTGAGAGACGGCCTTGACCTTCTCGGGATTTGGACAAACTCCTTTATCTGTGATTATATGACCAAGATAAGCGACCTCGCGTCGCAAGAACTCGCACTTGTCAGGTTGAAGTTTTAAATTAAATTTTCGGATGCGATCGAAGACTGACCTGATTTTGTCCATATGAGATATTAAATTACTACTATAAATGATAACGTCGTCAAGATATACGTATGCGTGGAGGCCTTGGAGGCCAGAAAGGACAGTGTTCATTAATTTCTGGAAGGTTGAAGGGGCGTTTTTAAGCCCAAAAGGCATCCGCAAGAATTCGTAGTGCCCTGTACTGTTAGAATTTGTGTTTATCGAGAATCCCGTGTCGATAAGAAGGCACAACGGATGAATGGAAAGAGAGGTAGCTATATACACGTGTGGCAATGACACTTTCTTCGAGTATGAAGATATTTCATAGACAGGTATTTCAGGATTTATTTTAATTTCCTCTTTATGGTAATGCGGCTCAGTGGACTCGTTGTGAGAGGGAAGTTTTGGACTCAACGATACAGGGGCTCTAATAGAAGCTTGTTGAGTTGAAATGGTATTATGACTCGACGAAACAGCGGTTCTCTGTGGAATGTGTCGAGATGAGACAGAATTTTGACTCAGCGAAACAGGGGCTCCCTTTTGAGCATGCTGAGATGAAATTGATTTTAGACTCAACGATTCAGAGGCTCTTGGAAGAGTGTGTTGAGATGCAATAGGATTTGGACTCAACGATTCAGAGGCTCTTGGAAGAGTGTGTTGAGATGCAATAGGATTTGGACTCAACGATTCAGAGGCTCTTGGAAGAGTGTGTTGAGATGCAATAGGATTTGGACTCGACGAAACAGAGACTCTCGGAGGAGTGTGTCGAGATGAAACAGTGGAACGACTCAGCGAAGCAGGGACTCTCTTCGGAGCATGCTGAGATGAAATACGTTTTTGACTCAACGATTCAGGGACTCTCGAGAGAGCGTGTTGAGATGAGATATCGTTTTTATGCGAATTTTGTGTAAAGGTATGAGTGCCTAAATTACCCGGATGACGTCGGCACGTTTTCGTAATCCGTGGAATTAGTTTAAAGAGTTATTAGGATCGTCATCGTTTTCACAAGGAACATAATAAGGTGTCGGTGAGGAGTCCGATGACATCGGCGGCTCGAATGTAACATGATGCATCGCAGCCGGTCTGTCGCGATTGTCAGAATTAGATATATTACGCCGTTCATTATTATATTTTCTTTTGCGACATTGAGTAATATCGTGACCCTTATTTTTACAGTATTTACAGAAAAGTTGGGACCCCGGGTTATTGAGTGATGTTGATGGTTGAGGGTCCGGTGGAGTATGTGGTGGACCCATGCGTTTTTGTTTCTCCCGGCATTCAGCGTCCGAGTGCCCGGGTTTACCACAGATCCTACATTTAGGTTTAATAGAAGTTTTATATAGGAGGTTTTGTACCTTTTCCTCTTCGAGAGCCACGTTTATCGCATCATTAAGTGATTTTGGGTTTCTGCATCTGACATTATTACTCAGTCGTGGATGTAATCCCAAACTAAAAGTAAATAATGCTAAATCTTCGGTCATAGCGATACGACCGGATATATCCTTCTTTAGAGATTCAGAATTATAAATTTCTGATTGAAGATCGGTAAGGCAGCTTTCTACACGAAGAGCGAATTGCGCAACAGTTTCGTTTGCCGTTTGCCTGCACGATTGTAAATCTAGCAACAAATGATTGTAATGTTTTCTCTCGCCGAAATTTTGTTTAAGGAAACATTTCAATTGGTTGAAATCTTCAAAGATTTTATTAGAGCACGCGATCTGAGCTTTACCTTCTAGGCGCGATAGAATATATTTATTTAATAGAACTATTTGACTTGGTGATGCTAGATCTAATGCGTTTTGGCAGTTGGTGAGAAAAGCGATAAGAGTTTCGCGCTCTCCCTTATAAGGGCTAATAAAATCACAGAGCACCTTGATAGGAAACTGTTCACTCAACGCAATTTTTGCGGTTTTCTTGGAAGAAGTTTCATTTGCTTCCGTAGACATTATGAACTTGAATGAATTATAAAGGAATAAGAATAGGATTTACGATATGCGATACCCTAGGTAATAGGAATATCTACTCGAAATTAAGGATGTTGTAGCGATAGCAGCAAAATAGTATGTTTTACTCACAGACACAGGAACACCAAGTAGTCGATACGCATCTTCTGCACTGGATTAGCACGATTACTGAAGCAGGAGTACAGCGGCGCGATAAGTCGCAGCCAGCAGCAACAGGAACGTCAGGAACAGCGGGGTGGCGGCGCACGACACCTGAGCGTGATCAACGCTTACACGTGGCAGCACCACGCGGCAGTACCGCGTGTCAGGGCAGCAAAGGCAATCACCAGCTCCTTGCGGCGATATCAAGATGACAGAGCTCGTGTATGTCGAGCTCCTGGAGATGGAAGCTTCGAGAATTCTGGACGACCGGCAGGCTTACGCAAGATACTCGTAAGGCTTACTGTCGCGACTCGTCTTAGGAAACGGCACTGAGTTTGTCGAGGTGTGGTTTCGATAATAAGGACACCCCGGAGATGGATTACTCCGTCGGCAGCGTGAAGTTCACACACGATCAGTTTTTCAGAATAACCACGACCCGTTATGGAATACCAGCGGAACGGTTACGACGATATCAACACTGGTATCCCACTTCTGACACCACTGTTACGGAGTGGGTCGGGAAACGGTTTTAAAAAAAAACTATTTAATATGCTAAAAGAAAGATATAATTGAAATTAATACACGTTTTAGAAATTGATATGTCCGACGGAAGTCCAATCCAAAACTGACTAAAGATAATTAGAATCGCTTATGAAAATAACTACGGTTTCCTATTGCATTGACGTCAATGCAATGGGAAACTCAGCATTTTTAATTTATATTTTAAGCAATGGTTATTTCGACATAACAGTACCTGGCGTCTTTAGAAGAATCATAATATGAAATACTATCCAATTATATTATAATTATCTATTACAAAAATATTATTTTTACGATTTATATCGCAATTTGTATTATGATTCAGCTAAAGTGGCCATTTGAGACATTCTGAACGAACATTCAATAATCATTATTTCTCAAGAAGAGAATCAGTTATTAACAACATTAAAAAATTACGAATGAACACACAAACATTAAAAAATACTCTAAGCAGAAGAAAACTCTCCAATACGATGCCACTCATATGAAAGTCACGTATATCTCAAATAAGATTAAAGCTACAGTTTCAATAAAAACATAACGAGATAGAGTGTGTAAAATGAAAGATTTATCTGTTCGCCCAAGGCGGGTCCGCGATACATAAATATATTCATACACTCCATTGAAAGTCGAGTCCCCAAACCGGCTTTGAGTGTTTTTAAAAGTAACCTCTTTGATATGCGATGTAAGGCATGTCAAATGCCACAAAGTGAAAGTACTGGGGGCCGATTCTCGGTTTTAGAGATGGTGTCGAACTCGACAAAAATTTCTAATGACGTAATTTTTCAATTTAAAATGTCACTTACGGGATATCTTTCGAGATTATTAATTGTTTTCAGTTCCCGATATTTCGACGCTGTTGCAAGCGCCATGATCGCGAGATGACATCCCGCAATCATGGCGCTTGCAACAATAATCACGGAAGATATCCCGTAAGTGACATTTTAAATTGCGAAATAAACCGTGATAGTCTAAAACGACGTCATTTTTTCGACAAATGGCCAATTTGACATATCAACTTTTAAAATTTGTCGAAAAAATGACGTCATTAGAAATTTTGTCGAGTTCGACACCATCTCTAAAACCGAGAATCGGCCCCCTGAGTGTTTGTTCAAATGGATGCTACAGAAGTCAGGGCTTATTGTGTTAGACAGACTATATTAACATTGGGTTATTTTCCTGAATGCGAGCGCCTTTTCAGTCCTGAAATGTGCTAATACGATCAGTTGTTAGAGTAACGTAAAGATGTTGTTTTGCTTCTTATTTTGACACATATTTCTCCTTTATATTTAGTTCTTAGAATTTATTTGGATCAGGAATGACTTTGAGATTACTAGAACCTTTTGAATGTGACACTAGCATATTTATTTATAAGTATGACATGACCGAATTCGTGTTTGAAGGTTAATGTCTCCTTTCATTTTTTGGTAAATAGAATGATAATATCAAAAATCATTTTAAAACCTTTGTTTTTATTATATATTATATAATAAAAACAAAGGTTTTAAAATGATTTTTTTACTAATAAATGGTGGAATTGAAGAGAGGGTTTCAAAATGGCAAAAATATTTCACCTACACCTAAGATTTTATATTATTTTTATATTTAAGACTCACAAGTAAACACTATCATATCACAGGAAAATGCTAATTCTGATCTTTTGTCATTATACGTGGACTTATTAGGTAAAGGTCAATGACCTCTATTAACATCTTAACTGGCACCAACTATAGCCGATATGCGGTCGACAGGCCATATTAAAGCACAATTTCAATATGCTTAAAATTGCGTTTTAACAGGATCGCATATTAAAGAATTCTCAGCTTGTTGAAATCGCGAATTTGGTTAAATTAAATTTATTTGAAAACAGATTGCTGGAGTATGACACTTGCGGTATCGTATATTGACATTTAATCACATATCGAAAAAAAAAACAAATTATAGCTATGATGCTTGATAGCTTCGAATCACTTTTCATTTAATTTTTCGGTCTTTGACATTTACAGATTAGTGAAAGATATTGAGTGTTCAAATAAAACGTAGTTGAATCAGTTTACTAATGAATTTCTTTAATCGTTTTGGATTATATCTCTGTTTAAGCAGAAAAATAAAAAGCAAAAATTTACGAAAAGCGTAGCGTTTGATATCGGTTTTAAATCAGAGATGTTAATGGCTCACTGGGGTTAAATTACTTTTTCAATTTGATATGGTTGAAATTAGTTTCAATTCTTGAAACTTGGGGCATAATTATGCCGTCAGACACGCAACCCTTATCGTTTTCATAATGGAAATTCATTAATTGTTTGTAGTTCAAGGCGTTGGCCTTTTAATTCAAATATTGGAAGAACTAAGACACAATCATTATATTTATCGCTACAGCCAAACAAAATTGAAATAAGTATCAAACTTGCATTGAACTGACTTAAGATACCTAAAACTCACTATGTTAGTTTTATCGAAAGTTGTCGAAGAAATAAAAGAAATACTTTTCAAACGATTGTCACTTGTTCAACCTTTTTAGTTTTAAGGATTTTTGTATTAATATAGTAATTATAATATAATCATCAGTCTATAAATGTTTAAACTGCTAGGACACAAGCCTCCTCTCATGGAGACGGCACTCCAACTCACAGAGAGGTGATGACATGTGAGATGGCCCACTAATGTTACATAAGGATTATGTATCATAATTAAACATAGCACTGACCTTATGCTGAATATAACTGAAAATATAAATTAATAACTATAAGTAAAAATACAAATAATTAAAATTCTTTATTATTTTTGGTTTTATTTTATGCCATAAAACACTATAAAGTTATTTTCACTCTTAGATTCCAGTTTGTAAACTCAGTAATAAAATCCAAATCCTGTAAAGCGATAATGTTTAAAAATAAAATGACGTGGATAGGACAGCCAAAGCATCGCGTTTCAGTATTTTTTTGTTTATCAATAGTTTACTTGGTTTAAATTGATGTTTTTCAACGCGCAGCGCTGTAGCGCTTTTCAGTTTCCGCCCAACAAAGGGACTTTTATTTGTTTTATTTAAAATTTTGTTGGCTTACGCTACAGGCAGCGGCTCCTTTTTGTGCATTGATAAGCAGCAAACGATGTATAAATAAAGGTTTCATAAAAATTGGAAAATTAGGTGAAGTCTAACGAGAGAAGCATATAGCGCAGGTTCAATAGCCTTATAGATTTTCCTAAACGGGGGGTATCTTAGTTGACAGCACGGTTGAAGCAGTGGCTGAACGATCTACTGCTGCTCAGCGTGTCACGGGTTCGATCCCCGCACAGTACAAATATTTGAATGATCTGCAAGTCGTTGTTATGTGTGTTTGTGTACGTGGGTTTTTAGTGTAAACTCATCCACGATACACGAAAAATCCAAATGTGGGGCAATGTTAAAAAAAATAGTACAGCCATTTTCCAAACCCCAAAACAACTAAAGAACTATTATTGAATAACCCCATAACACTTTACACGACCCGGAAGTCGAACTCAAAACGTCACGTTTATTAGTTAAAATTAGCTCGAGAACAACGAAGCGGTTACAGAAGTAACAACTAAATAACAACCAATTAGTGATTATAATACACATACTAATTGACAACACAACCGAAGAGAACGTTACATTTCAAAACAATATCATAGTATATTGTGTGACATACAAACAAACACACAAACTAGGGAAACAGGCGTAAATAATTCTATTTACTCCCACCACTAGGGCAGCCCTTGATAACGTCTAGTACAATGTGAATTATTAAGTTATACTTGACACATTTCGGGTTGTATGAAACAGTGAGATGGCAGAAGTTGAACTTATTCAAATATGGAATTGTTTAAATAGATGCAACGCTTACAACAGCCTGATATAATTATATATAAAGGTTTTTTTATTTATCAAACTTTACCCCATACGAGATTTTTTTTTCTTGTGAAGTGAGTGCGTTTTCACACATAGAAACTCACGAATACCCGAACCGAAACATCTACTTGTAGACCATACAAATATTTTTTCCGAGCGGAGATCGATCCTGCGACACACTGAGTAGCAGTCCATCGCTCAGCTACTGCGCCAAATGTGAGTCAGCATATCGTAATAGTATTATCAGCATAATCATCATCAGCCTATAAATTCTCCCACTGCTGGGACACAGGCCTCCTCTCTGTGGGAAGGAGTCAGCCACTATCCACAGTATCCATCTCAAGGGCCGAGTGCGGGTTGGTAGATGTCAAATGTCTTAAATTTTTTGGTCTTGACCGGTTTTCTCGCGGTGTTTTCCTTCACCATTTTGAGAGCAGTGTTAATATTAAAACGTATCATGGATGGACATCACAGAGCGGTCTTGAAATATATATTTTTAACAGTTAGACAGAGCATACAAGCGATAAAAATGACATCGCTTTATAACGATGCGTTACTATATTTGGTACTAGCTTTTGCTAGCGGTTTTGCCTGCTCATCCCCTCTCCTTATTACCTATGATATAATGTTTAATCATTACTGAAATTATAAATAATTCGTTTTTATTTCATGGTAAACTAGTTCCTTGTACGTATACAATCTAATTTAATTTTCATAAAGTACTAGCGGCGCGTCCAGGCTTCACACATGTCTACCTCAACTGCCCTGCCCTACACTGTGCTGTACTGTGCTGCATTGCCTGCGTCTCAGCATACGCCTAGCCTGACTGCCGTATAAGTTAGTTGCGTGCGAATGACAGGAATGTTGTTATGTTGTTGACCCCACAGTCGAGATCAAAATGGATGATAGTACTGTTTCATTGCATCTGTCTACCGCTTCGCATTGTATACTTACCTAGTAAGATAAATAATGTCATGTCGATTCTACAGGTTCAAACGCAGAATCATTGCGCTCATAAATGAAAGTTTCTCCTGTATCGTGGGTGTGTTTACAAATATTTAAACTCTCAGGTAGAGCTTTATTTATAACTTCTTGTTTTTACAAATAGTTATAGTCATTTTACGAATTAACCTAAATATTTATAGATACCGTGAGAGAATCAATTCCGACACGTAGTGGAACATTACAGTCAATCTTATTCTTGGGCACTTTTGCCTGCCGTTCTGGTGCGTATTATTTACTGTCTGAAGCCATAAGGAATGTCGCATAAAGATCATAATATTAGTATGTGCCTATCCACACAAGAAGTGTACATACTGTAAACGATTGTTTATGAGCTGATACTATAAAATAGTAACAAAACATCCCTTATGTACAAATTAAATCATTGCTTCATTCCTGTAAAATACCTACTCGCTATTTAATAGTTATCTCCCCGAAAAGTTACCCTGGTCGGATTAATCGCTCGAATGTCGCCCCGGTATTACACTGTCACTGTTCTGAGTATCATTCTCCGTGACAAACGGACCTGTGACGTGAGGCGCGTGAGCCCGAGATAACGTCCAGGGGACGAATGAGCGACGCACGGTGGGCCGAAAATCGGCTTTCATAGACTTAGGCATTTTATTTTGCAAGTGCCATTTTTTATGCCGGATATCACTTCTATTAGTTATAACAATATACAAAAATGACACCAGAATTGATTCTGCACAAAAACGAAGGAATTATAATTTTTTTACGAAAATTTTGTATGGAGCTAGTATGAAAAATCGAAATATCTTGAAAACGGCAGGGATAACCCTAATATCCTTATAGGGGGTTATAGTACTAATTATTTGTGATTTTTTGACATAAGTTACATAATGGTTGTGAATGCCGTTTTTTTTTTAAAAATCGTCAAAATATTTTCATTTATTTTTACATATGAAACGTTCCTTTTAGTGTTTAAGTTGAAGATTTCAGAGCTTTAACAACTCTTAACATAAAATAGCATGACCTCTATAGACCTGAAGGACTAGACAGAGGTGAAAGAAAAGTTATTTTGTAGGTTATTGTACCCTTTTTTGTGGTTGTTTTTGAAGGCGGTTATATTTTTTTTGAAAACTCGGTGTAATCGATGTACATACATAAAAAAAAATACCGACCGACCGAATGGAGAACCTCCTCCTTTTTTTGAAGTCGGTTAATAAATAAAATGGACTGTATATATACTTTTTATTGAAAGGTAATTTAAATAAAACAGAAGTAACAAAAATAATATCAAAGTGCATAATAATTTATGAAAATATTAACTAAACATATGATACAATAAACTAACATGAATTACAAAAGAACATAAAGAAAAATAATTAAATTTTACAAATTTTCTTTACAACTTTCGTTGTCGGACTCCAATTCCGAGTCAGAATCCAGATTGGATACACCTACAAACGCGAACTCAGTTTCCGGAAACTGTATTAGGTCGAGAGTTTCAGCAAAAAAGGTTGTCTTCCTTTTGGCATCTAACTTCGGCCTTTGTGCACTTAGGAAAGGATCCGAAGAAACAACAAGCATATTTAGGATATCTTGATTAGAATCTTGCCTGCTTCTTTTCCGCGAATGATGTTCCCGAAACCTCCTAAAATCTTTGTTTCGAGACTCTGAGGCTTCTTCCGACAGAGTCCCAATCGGGACAATATCATTTTTTTCGATTATGTCAGCACCGTGTATTAATAGTTTATGTACGGTTGATGACATGTAGTACCAGTCGTATAATTCCACGTACTTTTCTGCTGTTTTGCGAGCAAAATCTTTAAATTTGATGACATCTATCTTCTCACCAGATGTTATTGCTTGCAAAATAACAGAAAATCTTTTTATCAGGTCTTGATCCAACCCAGTAATAGCTGCAGTTTTATTGGGAAACTCGAAAAACTTCCTTGCGGTATTCCCGTCATTGGTAGTTCCCGAGCCTTGTTTCACTATATCAATCAACAGATTGAGCTCCTCTTTAAATTTATTTTGAATGTTTTTTTTTCTGTTTTGTAACATTTCTTTATGCTCATTACTTCTTGCTGCCCACTGTTTGAAGTCAAGTCTGTACGCAATGTGTAACAGACATTCCATGCAATTTATACGGGCATGTAGGGATGATAGGCCAAATTCGTATATGTCAGAACACACAGTTTTTGATGTTACAGCATCTAAGTGGTTCATTTCTGTTGGTTTTGCTAAGCACAGGTAGCATGATGCATTTGATCTAGCTTCAGAAAGGTACGTGCAGACTTTTGCGTCGATCATTGTCATCATTAGTTTATGAGTCACCCTGTTACTATTAATGCACTCTGTGGGGTTAAGGGCCTCAATTTCCTCATCCATTTTTCTTTTGTTATCAATGACAACTGCATCGCTTTCTTTTACAAAAGTGAACTGAACCGGACGACAATAAAAAGTTGAGCATGGTTTCGGGTTTGTCCATATAGTATTATCTCCATCTGTAAGTTTCAGTGGCACCAAGGAGGTCATAAAAATGCTTGAATCATCATGCTCGCCGTCCATTTTCTGCTTGTATCGGCTTTGATTGGAAGCACCATCAAATCCCCACTTCGATATCAGCTTTAACTGCTTATTTTCCACATTATCAGAAAGACTTTGAAGAATCCGCTTCACCGTGATGTCAAGTAAAGCTTGAAGTGTAATTCTAGCTGATGAATCAGTAACTGACACTGATAGATTAGGAGGGTAGCATGCAAGCTTAGTTTGTTGCAGTTTATAGTAGGATGGGTAAATATCCTTAGCACCTTCCCGAATGGCAGTCTCTCGCAACGTAATATATTGCCACTTTGAAAGCTTAAGTGAAAGAAGTAATCCAAGTGCTTTCTCTGGTGTAAATATTACTGTTTTCACTGGTTTCTTAATGCTTTCATTGATTTTAACGGCAGCTTCTGGATTTTTGATCATATATTCGATTACAGATGCGATATCTTCATACCCTTCTTCTTTTAAACGCGCTGCAGCTGCATATGCCAATTCTCAGGAATCCTCGCCTATGTGCTCACTAGATCTTCTCTTTTTCTGTTTGCTTCCCAGATCTTTGAATGGTTTTCGGGACCTTTTTGTCATTGTTCCAACAGTCGATGATGTCGAAGGTTCTGGAGAGACTGAACGTGCTCTTGGTATCTCATCAACAGTTGGTTCTTGATTTATTAAAGTAAGCAAGCAACTCGGCCAATCAATATTTGCTTGCAGCCACTCTCCGTACGTATTTCTAAAATTATCAAAGAATCGTTTAGATTTCTGCCACCTGTTTAAAGCAGATCGCGTGAATCTACGGCAAAATTCTTTGAGAGTTACTTGATCTTCGGCAGAAAGACAATCGCCTATGCGAGACACAATTGCACTAAACAATACTTCATGATTAAATGAAGGACACTCACTTTTTAGAAGAACAAACAAGTCTAAGTTGGTGATTAAACTTTCCATTCTAAGATTTTATAGTCGCAAAGCAAATACTTAGTTTTAGTGTTAGCAGTTACACAGTTGTGAACAATCTAAATTATGGAACAAAATTGTAGCCCTTTTATTGTAGGTACCTATAAAGTCAATAATTAGTAAACTACCCTCGTTAAAGTTATAAAAGATATGACATTGAAAATTTATAATCGTAAAAACATTTCGTAGAACTCATAGTACAACTAATCAACATTAGCAAATCACATTAGCTCACTAATTACAAAAAAAGTGACTGCAGTTCTTAGTAGATATTGTTACGAGAAATTTCAAATCATTTAATCACATATTAGGCTCATTAGAATCAGAAAACTACAACCATCATTCTAATTACTTAATTACTTGTCAGCAGACTCATTAGATGACTACACAAGATGTTATTTTGTATTTTGATCTTCTGCAAGGTCTTAAAATTCCTTTTGTGTCGATATTATTATGTGTCCGGTTATGTTATAATCATACTTTTAGGGTATGATCAATTAACAATTTCATTCCCCTATCTTTCAAAAAGAAGCGACTGCATGGGCACTTTGACACTGATATTCAACTATTTGGTATTGTTGGAAATCTTACAAGATACTACACACTTCTGTCTAGTCCTTCAGGTCTATAGATGTCATGCTATTTTATGTTAAGAGTTGTTAAAGCTCTGAAATCTTCAACTTAAACACTAAAAGGAACGTTTCATATGTAAAAATAAATGAAAATATTTTGACGATTTTTAAAAAAAAAACGGCATTCACAACCATTATGTAACTTATGTCAAAAAATCACAAATAATTAGTACTATAACCCCCTATAAGGATATTAGGGTTATCCCTGCCGTTTTCGAGATATTTCGATTTTTCATACTAGCTCCATACAAAATTTTCGTAAAAAAATTATAATTCCTTCGTTTTTGTGCAGAATCAATTCTGGTGTCATTTTTGTATATTGTTATAACTAATAGAAGTGATATCCGGCATAAAAAATGGCACTTGCAAAATAAAATGCCTAAGTCTATGAAAGCCGATTTTCGGCCCACCGTGCGACGTCCTGAATACACTACGCCGATAATCGCGTGAAAACGGGCGCATACGGAGTGATAATTTTAATTTGAACGCGTAGATTGTGTCGAATCATTTTAAGTTTATTTTCTTTGCACCCAAATAATTTGTTTAGTTGATCCAATGTTTTGTTTAGTTTCGAAGAGCAGTTATGAGTTTTATTCTGATAAATAATAGGTATAATGTATTGCAAAGACCTTTGCAAATAGACAACCTCCTCCGTATTTTTTATCGCTTAATAGTAAATGTGTAAAATAGGAGCAATAGAGGCGTGATTCTGTCATGATCCATTAACGTTATAACAGAAAACATACGACTACAACCTGATTTGAATATTTACTCTTCGTTGAAACTCATGTCCCGACGGGGTAGGTAAAGTTCAACATGAAAACGTATCTTATCCTTGTGAAATGTCGTTTCACTCACAATATTCCCCAACGGGTTGACAAAAAAATCACCTGTACTGAGTACTAAGGAATTTTTTATAGATTATGTCAGATCAGCGTAGTTGCTTTGCTTTTTCAGAGGTTTCGGTAAATTTTCAACGTAAACGATCACTGACTTAGGAGATTTTGTAGTTCATATGATGTGTAGAAAGTACTCTTTCTTTTCTGATGACCACTGAAAATATGTAAACTAGAGTTTGTTAAAGATAGTACTTCAATCAAAAATCAGTGGAGAGTTGGGAAGAAACATTTCGAGTTGAGTATACATTTGAAACTACTAAATACTGCAATGGTTTACACTTCGAGGAAATGCAGTATATAATTATGTTAACTAGTAACTGTAACTGCGGACTCGAATATCACAAGAATGGAGCCCTGAGACAGCTAGGTGGATTGTGGCAGTGTGAGGAGAAGATGATCCCAACATCTTTGGATTGTGTATTTGTGAATTGGAGTGGAGAGGTACACCACCGAGAGAATTGGACAGAATAGGGGGAAACCTAAGAGTGGGATATAGTTGACTAGCAAAAAAAAATGCATTCCAACATATTCAAAGATACATTTTTGAAGATGCATGATTAATTTTTATTTTATTTTAATAACGTGACGGAAGGGTACAGAATTCATCTGCGTATGTTTTCTAAATTCACAGACTGTAAGTCAAGTTCATTCGCATGGAAAGCTCTGCAAAATTATACTGTAACGTTATAATGAAAACCGTCCGTAGCAGGAAAAAAATTGTTATTATTGAAAATTGGCAATTGAAGGGCTTTTGATCTACCAAAATGTGATATGGAATAGAATATTACCTACTTATGAGAAAACGGAAATCAGTCGACGACTTTTTTTATTATAGGTATGAACAGTCTTGAAAAATCTAAGACTCTTTGATGTGAGAATATGATAAAGGAAATTGACAGGATATTGACGGCAAATTTAAATATTATGATACTACTCCACAAAATAAAATCATGTCCTTGTTAATACGCGAGGAATATATTGATGTACCTACTGAATAATCAGCTATAACTTTCTCACTTTTTTATCTCGTGTTCGAAGTGTTCGCCTTCTGATGTCAGAGTTATGGGCACACCATAACTGAGGTCAGGAGGAGGGTGAGGTTTGAACCTTACTCCTTACTGAGGTCCTTAGAGGACACGGTTTTGGCAGATTCTTGTGTTGGATTTGGCTGGAGGAATGCCCGGGTGCCACTGGTGTGTGGACCGTGTGTAAAGTGCAGTATATCGTCTGTCAAGAAAGGGAGTGGGCATTGAAAAAAATTGGAGCGATTTAGAGAAATAGCAATAGCTTTTAAAGTTTTCCGTATTTTAAGAACAATTTTCAAAATTAAATCCAACTTTTTGCACAAGATGACATGATATCCTAATTTTTAGGCCTTCAAATTTACCAATAACCCAAAAAAGTGGGTAAAGTAGTGCCCCATAAAAGGTAACTCAATTTACCGTAACTTTAACTTTCCCTACAAATATTTTTTTTAAAACACTATCGTAACTTCACTCAGTGCCTTTTATTACATGACCCATCATAAAGAGTAGAATAAGAGGGAAGGTAGGTCAAGTAATGCAAGCCACTGACTGTCCTATAGGATGGGTTGAATTATGATACTCATTTTATTAATAAATTGTTGAAGGGCAGGCCACAAAGTTCTTGGGTCTAATCAAAGTCTTGGCCTTCCTGTCCACTATTGGCCTCTAAGGGAGGCCATTAGTTAAGGACTTTAAGACTGTCTGGAATGTAAGTGCCAAGAAAATCTCAAAGAGAAAGAAAAAAAAAAATATGTTTGCTGTGTCCTCATCTCAATAGGGTTGTTATAAGAAGCTTTTACGAGATCTACAGAGTGTAGAAATCGGTGAAGGAAAACATCGTGAGCGAACTTGGGCTAACAACTTTTCTCGTGTTAAGAAGAACTGCTTTCTGAATCAAGCCCTTAATCCAAATGCCTAACGCGAGTCACTTTAGAATAGAATAGAATAGAATACTCTTTATTATGTACACCATACAAATTACAGGATACATCCAATCAATATCTTATGAATAGGGTGACACAATGGGCGGTCTTATCGCTAAAAGCGATCTTTTCAAGACAACCTTTAGATGTCGATCGAGGATCTCGGCAATATATTTATTGATTTTACCTAAATGGAATTTTTAACGCGACAAAGTGATGTCGTGCTAATAAGAGGCTTCTCTAAAGAAAAATTAACAATAAATCATTTTCTTAATTGCAAAGTTTTTTTAAATGCGCATGTTAACTTTTAGAACTGGGACGAAACCTTTATCTATATCTATAGATACTAATAATAAAAAGCGGTAATTTTTTTTTGTAAGTTTGTGTGTAGGGGGTAATCTTCGGAAGTAATGAACCAATTATAAAAATTGTTTAATTGGTAGAAAGCTACATTATTAGTGAGATATTATGCATATTTTACCGCCCAACGAAGTCGGCACGGGTCTGCTAGTAAAATATAAAACGCACCAAACTGAATCTATATCGTTGAACTGCACGTACTTAATGCATTGTCCAAGATGAGGCCGATTAAGTATGTACAGAACCCAACTGTGAGACGAACATTGATTAATTGATACCTTGTTAGTCTACCTGAGTGTACATGACTGAGTAGTTTAGAGATTGGAGTGCTGGACTGAATTGAAGAGCTGTTCACTTTGGTAGACTGACGAGTATACACTTAGACAGCATTAGATAACAGAAAACCTCTGGAGGCTATAGATGATAGTTGAACCAGAACCAGAACCACACACCAATCTAATAAAAATTAAGTGTCGTTTTTTTGTGAGACTTGTAAACATTATAGGTACTTTCAATTATGATGTGTATTAAGATTATTGACATAAGTGGACCTCAAGTGGCAACCCTTTCCAGAGCTATGTTCTCTTCTGAAAATCAAAATTCATCTTTTTAACCGACTTCAAAAAAAGGAGGAGGTTCTCAATTCGGTCGGTATGTTTTTTTTTTTTTTTTATGTATGTACATCGATTACTCCGAGGTTTCTAGTCTGATTAGTGTGATTCTTTTTTTTGTTCGATGCAAGATACTTGCAGTGTGGTCCCATAAAAATTTCATCAAATTTGGTTCAGTACTTTTTATTTTGTGAGCATTTTTATTAATTTCGCCTACTTGGATGACATGATGATCTTTACTTTTTGCGTGTTTGTTACGCGATTACTTCGCCAATTATGGATCGATTTTCAAAATTGTTTTTTTGTTGTACTAGGGATCGTTCACCTTAGGGAATACTGCAAGTTTCATCGAACTCTGTTCAGCATTTTTTGAGATAGGGAATTTTATTGGAACTTTCTTTTATGTACACAACATGGGCGATGTTAATACCGGTGCTACGGATTACAAAATTCTAGTGCACATGTAAGAAAATGATGTATTTGCCAAGAATTTGGGTTGAATATTAAAACTAAAAAGAGTAAAATAAAAAACTTTTTTCAAAAAAAATTTAACCGCCTTCAAAAACAACCACAAAAAAGGGTAAAATAACCTACAAGAACCTCCTCCTTTTTTTGAAGTCGGTTAAAAATAACTTTTCTTTCGGAAGTCGGTGGCAAAAAGACATCGAAATAATAAAACAAAGCCACCGACTTCCGAAAGAAAAGTTATTTTGTAGGTTATTTTACCCATTTTTGTGGTTGTTTTTGAAGGCGGTTAAATTTTTTGCTTAAAAGTCTCAATAACTTTTTTCTCCCATAGAATATAATGCTATGATTTAATTTTCACGTAATATCATATTATAATAGATGAAAGTGTGACAAGTAAGGAGATATGTTATTTTGCTTTTAATTTTTAAAAAAAGTTTGGACAAAATTAAATTAATTAATTATTTTTATACGCATTAACGCATGCGATGCGCATCGTAAAGATGATTTTTGAGGAAAGAAAAATTTTAGATTGCAACGATGCGATGCGCATCGCATCGCATGCGTTAATGCGTATAAAAATAATTAATTAGTTTGGTAGACGCTATCTCATTATACAACATTGATTTGGCTGTAATGTCAACGTGTTGGGTGGAAGTTAGTTAAACACTAATCCAAGAGATGGCGCCACGCTACCATGAAGCGTTAACAAGGAAAAGAGAATTTCGGCTTACAAGTGTGGATTGCAATGGCCTAGTTGGTTAAGGCGTCTGGAGTACCTATCCAGAAGACGCGGGTTCGAATCCCACTTGCAATCTAAAATATTTTTTTTACTTTCCTCAAAAATCATTTTTAAAATTAAATTATCCATAGAAACACAATTTTTCAGACATTTTTTTTTTATGAGACGTTTGAAACGTGGGCATTACTTAATTATTTACTCTAAAAACTTCTAAATGGTTTTCCAAAAATAAACCTTATCCGTCATTCATTAAATAAAAAATCAAAACAATAATGACACTTACCTTTGATTTAACCCCTAGTTATCTCAACTCACAAAACAAAAATACATATATAATATATCAAGACTGTTTCATCCAACACTTTTGTCTGTTCTACGGCGCGGTGTAAAAGGAAAACTAAAAACTTTATAGACACGATACGACGACGGTCGTAACTGGAGGAATTTGCAGCATCTTTCGAAGTTGCCTCGATGTCCTTTAGTCCTTTTTTTTTTTTATCGTGGTAAAATCATCAAATGAGACCTCCAACCCCGGGCAGGGCGGGAGGTACTGTCAGACTTGTACTGACTAAAATCCACGGTGTCCTTCAGTAGCCCTTTATGTTCCGGGGTCACGGTAATAGAAATAAGTCCCGCGACCCCGGCAGGCTTTGGCCCTCTGAGAGGGGGCCCCGTCATTTTGCTGACAGCTCTTTGAGGCGCGCGTGGAACACGACGCGCTGTCGACCCGGGCATGGTCCATGGTCGGACAGCGAGTTGCCCTTTACTCGCTGTCCGCATGCCCGTCCTTTAGTAGTAGTACCTGCAAATGACGGAATATAGAATAATTTTTTGTAACGGAAGTTATTGGATACTTATTACGCTATGCGAGGATGTGTTCGTGTAAATGCACTTAATCGACATTGACACCTACTTTATAGACTAGACATAGCTTGGTAATGGCAACTACATACTTTACCAAAAATTTTTAGGATTAGACGCACCTTTTTATGCACCTGTCATGTTATTTCTCCACTACCCTTGGTTGACTGGTAGAGAATGCCTCAGAAATTAAGTCCGTCTATGTACTTTATTGTTGCATGAAGTTTTAAATAAATAAATCTACTCGTGTGTATGAGAAAAACTGTGCAATTTTTTCGATTTTTCTCATACAGACTAATTGTAGATTAATCATTGCATTTTGAACTGTACCGTCTAATCGTAACGATTTTTCGTAAGGTGTGTAGCAGGCATAAAGAGACGTTGACACATTTTTTTTGCCCTACACTAAGGTTTTCTCCTGTGTCGTCGATTTCTTTACAAACATAGAAATTCATTTACACAAACATCCACAGTTGGTTTGGCTATTGTTAGATTCACACTTCTATCTTAAATTACTTAAGAATATTTCTGAAGTTTAGTTTGGAGTTAGAGCATGACTCATGTTTGATTGTTACAAAATGAACTTTCTTTATAACTGTTTTTAATTAAGTTTTTCACACACATTCTATTTTTAATAAACTTTTACCGTCCGTTCATTTTGGTTCCCTTTGACAAAAGTAATTTTAGGCAGTGTTGGCACGTTATGCTGTTATTTTCTACGTTAAAGTGTTGCCAATTTGTATATTATTTTTATCTTTACTTAATCTTTCCCTTCTTCTAACTCAAAAGCGTCTGAAGAGCTTAAGAAAAAAGTGATTTAATGTTTTTTTTAATAATTTCAACCTTTTCTTTCGTATATTCTTCATGGTTTTTCGCATCCTCTTGCGTAATTTTGACGCGAATATACATGAGTCTTAACACAGTACAGTAGGCAAGGCATTTTTAATCAGTTATTATATATTAATTAGAAAACATAGTGAGAACATTATTTTAAATTAAAATTTTCAATGCTGGATGATAAAATAATAAATGCTAAACAAGCCTACAGGATCAACAATAGATTTACGATCGCGTAGATAGCGCAGCAACAGAATCTTTTGATTCCCAGGAAATGGGGTCCCCTGCAAAGTTTATCTCAACAATTTCGTGACAAAAGCCTGAGATGTTCTAGGTATAAACAAGCCGTTAAAGCTCTTTAGTTCGTCTTAATGTATTTCCTTTGTGTCTGGAACCTAGCGGGAGGAAACGTCGTCCGGTGATTGATTTAAACGTTTTAGTTTTCAGAGAGTGTTTACAGGAGAATTTCAGCAGCTATTTGATGATTTTTTTTCGATATTTATTCAGGTGATTTGTTTGTGTTTTGCTTTATCAGTAGACTTGCTTCAAATGCGAAATAAAAACAGAAGAGGTAGCACCCAAAAACATGATAAGATGTTTTAGTTCTGCAATCGCTTCATAGATGTCACTAGTTGTCTTTTTTGTGACAATTGAATTAGTTTTATATGCATCTCAGAATAGAGTTGAGATCTCGAAACCTAAAATATCATATAATCTCCTTTCTTAGAATTTCATAGAAGCTATCTCTAGTACCTACTGTACAAACAATGGATGCAAACTAAATATTTGAAGATATTGTGTTGCTTTTAAAATCCAGTCTCTATTATTACTAGATACTGTCAGAATCTTCCATAAGACTGGGTTAAGTACATAGCCGGTAGGAACAGAAGGAAAATGCATTTTCTACAAAATGTGTCGTAAAATATTTTCAAAGCCAAATTGAATTTTCTGTTGCAACAAACAATGTAAAGGATTTTGATTCGATTTTGTGTTTGCGTCCTTATGTATTTAGAGGGTAATTTATTCTATCATCAAATAAATTTATCCTTTTTATACTACACCTGCTTGGAAAGTACCTTGATACTTTATCAAATTTACGGTAGAAAGTACGTCATTGCAAATCGAACAAATATGCGGGGAGAAAACGCATCAGAGCGGGAGAGAAAAGTGTATGAAAATCCATTTCTAACGTGGTTTTTCTTTTTTAATTTTGGGTAAGACTATGCGCCGTTAACCCAAATATCAAAAGTAAAAAGTTTTTACTGTGAGTTTTTATCTCCAAGTTCGCAAAAAGACACTGGCCACTAGCTGTGTGTTGGATGGTGTCGGGCTGGTAGTGCGACCCTGCGGCGGCAGGATAAACAATTTGAAAAAAGAACATGTGAAAATTGCAGACGCTTTTTTCAATTTGTGTGTTGTTTGAGGATTCAGTTTTCGTAGAAAGTAATTTAATTTATTTTCCTCGTAAGTGTAGTATAAAGCACTATGTATCACTCGAGAGAAATTGCGATTCCGATCTCGGGTATTTTAAAGTCCTCGCCTGCGGCTCGTCCTTTAAACGATACCCTCGAAGGTAATCGGTCACTTTCTCCTCTCGGTGAACAATGTACTATTTTGTTTTTATCTTTGACATTTTTTAATAATAAAAAATAAATAATATAAGATATGCATAGTTTTTAAAAACCAGAAAAAAAAAATTGGCGTCAAAAAATCGTCCGTGCCGGTATCTTTTTGTTTTCAATTCGTCTTTGGACCTCATGATAGTTATAATGTAAAAGGCAAAATTTTCACCAAAATAACGGCCGCGGGAATGTCTAAGAAATATCCGCGGCCCCAGAGCAAAAAGGGAAACTGAAGGAATGGAACAGGGTAGTGTTAAGACAGTCAAACCTAACAATTTCTTCCTCCGCACAAAGAGGAGGTGGTCGGGAGGACTCAATAGATCGATTCTGAATTCCAAAGCATGGAAATGAGATTCAAGAAGATGAAGATCACCATCATCAACCTTAAGTGTTCTCACTGCTAGGAGAAAGGCCACATCTCTGTGACCGATAATGGGCCATAATCCATCAGTCGGTCCAATGCGGGTTAGTAGATGTCACATGCCTTTAAATATTTGGTTCTGGAACATGCCTGTTTCCCCAGGATGTCCCCCTCACCGTGTAATTACACAAAGAAATGCATCTGGCAGGTGTCGAACCCACGTCCTACAACTCCACTTCGGGGCAGATACCACAGAGTCACCAACTACTGTTACTGCTAATACATTCCAATTATTAAAAATATTTTTTCGTATTCAGTCAATTTATAAAATTATTCAACAAAAACTGAAAGACGGATTTAATTTTGTTAAATTCAGGACTGAAATAGATGTATCGATTCCTGAAGATAGTATCGAAAGATACAAAGCATGGTGACGTTGATAGATCGGTCTTATCGATAATCAGGCTATCTCTCGATATCAATCGTCTGCACTGAAATTGAAATTTTCGAATGAAAATCATGAAGAAAATCCGTGAATTCTAATTTTACATTTTTTTTTCATAAATAATTTGTGTAGTAGTGGTAGTGATTAGTTGGGTAATTATAGTTTATGTGCGAGAAAAAATGTTCGCATACTTTAAAAGTTTTTTCGAAATGGCGTTTATAAAAGAATACGTAGAAGGTTATATAGGGAGAGCCTTCGCCCAGCAGTGGAATACAAGCGGGTTTTAAAAAAAATACAGTGGTAGAGACTGGGAGGTGTGAGGACCTGAATGTATACAGGTAGAGCACGGTGGCGTGAGATATGATTTTCTAGAAAGATTGGACAATGATGTATAAAGAATGTTGTGATGGTGTCACTGATACACTATGGAACAGGCTACAGGTACTTTTCAAATCGAGGATTTGAAAAGTACTCTTAAAGTTCCTGTCAAAAGAAGGCCACGACTGATACACAATTGCAAATCAAACTAAATTAATTAGATACATAATAATATTCACAAGTAGGCAATAAACTATTATAATTTATGGTGAGTATACTAAACCGTAGACAATTA
Organism: Agrotis ipsilon; assembly: GCA_028554685.1. Taxonomy (NCBI): domain Eukaryota; kingdom Metazoa; phylum Arthropoda; class Insecta; order Lepidoptera; family Noctuidae; genus Agrotis; species Agrotis ipsilon. The sequence goes on from CM052965.1 coordinate 13,466,811, forward strand.
TGTCCTTAGTTGCCGTTAGTGATGGATTAATTATATTAGTCTTCGTATTAATCGATAGCATGCAAATTATTTGGCCTCACAGCTGCGGCCCATACATAAATACATACATAAACACTGTTACTATAAACAAACTTTTACTTATTAATTATTTTTTAAACGCATTAATGCATGCGATGCGCATCGTAAAGATGATTTTTGAGGAAAAAAAAACTCAGATTGCAAGTGGGATTCGAACCCGCGTCTTCTGGATAGGCACTCCAGACGCCTTTTACTTGCAGTTTTTCTCTCTTTAATTTAGAATTTAACTTTCATTTTGGGACACATAGCATCATCTTCCTGCCCTTATCTCATTTTACTTGGAGTCGGCGCAACACGTTTTTTCTTCCATTCTCCCCTATCAGACGTCACAGTACTACGAGTATCATTTAGTCCTTTTTCGTTCATATCATTCCTTAGACCGTTCATCCATCTTTTCCTTGGCCTTCCTCTTCCTCTCCATGCATCAACATTCATACTCATGACTCTTTTAGTCACATCATGAGACTTTTGGGACACATAAAGCCATCTATTATTTTAAAGATTAGTTGTTTTCTTCGGGAACAGAGGTTTTTCCGTTCATTCTTCGCTGCGGTAAACGTGTTATCGAATGGAGGTCGCGAGTCCGGAATACGTAAGGTAGGACGCCCTCAAGGAAAACGGAGTGACAATCTTCACAAGCTAACCGGTAACATGGTGTATAATGTGGTCGAAAAGAAGAAACCCTTTTCATTCTTGACTTAAAAACTCAAGGTTATAGCTATCAGAAAACACAGATCAAGGGAATTTCGATCCATAGCATTGCGACCAGTGAAAAAACCTTATTAGTACTTCGAGGTGGGATGTTCACCGTGTACTTTTGGTGCATTGCCGTTCGTCTTGTCTTGAAAGGGCTTGGTGGAATCAAAACGTGCATTGTCATCGCACACTCTCCCTGAAATGTAACCGATAGGCTGGTAACTCAGCGTCGATGTTAAAGGCTCACGTCACTGTTCTGACAATGAGGCATTACTAGCGACAAAATGGTCTCCAATATCTATGAACTGAACTAAAACACTAAAATGTCAATTGATCTATTCAAATCCTCACACCAATTATTCGGTATCACTGAATATCAAGTTAATCAAACACAAGAGGTCTAAAACAAGGGCAATAACGTCCTCGATGGTTACATAGGATTACAATTACGTAGTTGTCACGTCACGGACTGGTGGTCGCTCTAATAGACTGACGCTAGGCAATGTGACGTAGGCACGAAATTGTGTAAGGTAGGTACAGCGTGTGGTTTTTATTTTTAACGGTCATTTCACGTTTTACTTGCTGAGTACCTGTTTTTTTTCTTTTGCTATTTTTATGATTTCATTAAAATATTTTTATTTTAATGAAATCATAAAAATAGCAATCCTTTCAGAAAGAGGCACAAGACTTTATTTCGGATATTCTGAACATTGTTAATCATCTTCATCATAATAATCGTTTTCTTCCTACCCTGATCCTAAGTTTTACTTTGGTACAACATGGTGGTCTTCTAACAGACGGTGAGCGTGTTCAAGAACTTAACGACTTCATTTCATAACCTCCCTTTTATCAGCGGGCATCTAGACGCAAGCAAGTTATCATCCCTAGTCGAATTCTATACTCTTCAAAGTTACTGAACAGGCTTCTTCAGGGTAAGCTTGCTTTGAAGTTGACTTTGTCTGGTCAGAAGTCTAAAGATAACCCGTCTTAAAAGAAACATGTCAAATTTTAAATATTATTTACGACAAAATTTTCATATCGAATATTTAAATTAAATTATAACATTTCTGAGAATAAATATACATGAGCTGCAAATAACGTGTAACGTTACCTTTAACATTCCATTAACATTGATATTATTAAAACACTTCATTAGCAATACTGCATCAAAATATTCCTGGAAACTTTTGCATCGTGAAATTTTCCCGTAAATACAAGTGCATCAAATAAATACCCTTTTAGACCCCTCCGTTGCCACGAGGGTTAAAATAAGCGAAACTATCTTGGAAAACTGTAACAGAGCCAGGTACGAGGAGAAAATTTTATACAACTTGCATAACATGAACTGTGAAGTCTTAGAGCTTCCTTAATTTAGAAGTTTCTAGAATTTGCAGTTATGAGCTTCTAAGTTTTGAATATATTGTTCTTTATCGTTTCCATGTTTGTGTTGTAAATTTTATTTAGGTGAAAACTGTCATAAGATCCCGTTTGTAACTTTTTTTTAATTAATCGTTGTTTTTTTAAAATTTATTCTCCGAAATACTGCAATCTACATTTAAAACAGCGATGACAAAAAAAAAAATACAGTTTCACTTTTTCAATAAAATAATTTAACTGAATACAGAATATATTTTGCAGCTAAATTGGTTTAAAAAATATTCGATGAGAGCTTCGGAATGACACTTCAAATATTTTTACGGCTTTAAGTGCGTGGAATGCAAAAACTATGTTTTTTACGGTTGGAACAATCAATTTTAGTGAAATAAAAAGCTTTACAATGTTAAACTATTCGAGTATGTAATTAGGTTTTACGTGGTGCAAAATAGATTACTTATTCAACATTTTAGTGTAATCATAAACATTACAAACCATATTGTTATCAATTATTATTGTAATTTAACCAAAAACTCTGAAATTAAAAAGCTATTATTTATTTATTGATACATCCAACTAGGAATTTAAATTATAATAGTAGCTTAAAAACTAACGAAAACGAAATCTTTTATACGAGAGTTGAATTTATACAATAAAATATCAGCCTGTATAGCAACTGTAACGCCTGTCCAAGACGAAGACACAAGTTCGTTAGCGATTCTATAGACAGTGTTACATGTAGATACTATATTTAGACTGCACAGACAGGAGTATCGGCCGATTGTATACATTTACCTATTATTCAAAAGCAATTTTCTCACAGATTAACAACTTATAGATTTTCATCATCATCAGCCTTTATTGTTCCCACCGCTGGGACATAGGCCTTTTCTCTGTGAGAGGGAGTGGGCGGCAATCCACTACACGGGCCCAGTGCGGATTCAGATTCGGATCGAATTTTTTTATTCTAGGACATGCCGGTTTCCTAACGATGTTTTCCTGCATTGTTTTGAGAGCAGTAGTGATGAAATAAATTACACAAAGAATTCTGCCTGGCTCGGTTCGAACCCATGACCTACGGTGCCGATACCACTGGGCCACTAGTACTCTCAAAAGATTATAGATTTTACAAATAATTAAATTAAAATGTGGTAGTTCGTGAGGATGGATGAATACTGATGATGATGAATTTAAAACGTCTGTACTTTAAAGATATACCTATTTTATAACATCTAAAGAATATAATATCTTAAATATGGCAGTACAGTACGACCCCGTAAAATATGGAACTCGAGTTAGTAAGACCTGTATGTCAGTTGAATTTCAAAATTTAGTAGAAGCAAATATTTTTGAATTGAAGTCCGTAAGTAGGTGTGCATATTTGATACACGTACCTGAGTTATTTTGTTTTAGTGACATTTTTGCTAAACTCAACACAACAGTAAATTCCCCGTTTTGATGAACGTATAAAATTTTATCTTCGCTACGGTATTAATTTTTAACTCGAATTCTGCAATAGACGAGATTAAAGTGTTGAAAACTTCAGTAAAATGTCACGATACATTTTTTGGGATTATCTATTTTTATTTATGTGGTGAAATAGTGGCGGCATAATCCTATTTCTTTGCTGATTACTAAATCCTTGCTAAATAAAATAATAATTAGTCATTTTATATTAAACCTTTTCCGGCACTAGGAATTTCCCCGGTGTCATGGGAGCGTTTGCAAACATTGACACTTTGACGACTGTTGCAGATTGGCACAATGGCAATGAGCGATCGACTATTGCGCACAATGTCGTGGGTTAATAAAAACGGAACAGATATTTTTATGATCAACAAGTAGTTGTTCCGGATCTGATTATTTGTGTATGAAAGTTTCTATGTTTGTAAACGCACTCACGATACTGGAGAAGTTCCTAGAGCCTGGGAACGTATTTAAAAAAAAAAAACACATACACAAATTCAGTACTGGAATTTGTGTATGTGTATATATAAGTGTGGACTACTGTTTTTGTGTTACAATCATCTGAGGCCCTGGCATGAAGTTTGTATTTAGTCGTACACTGTACCTACTTGAAGTATTATGATGTGAATTGTACGGAAAATGCAAAAGCGCCTCAAGTACATGTAATACCTCATATTAAAGTCAGATGGGCATCAGTACCCTTAGCACGAATTTTCAGTATTTGAGACGTAAAGTAAACTGGAACTTTGACAATTTCAAATTGACAATTTTCAAGGAAAAAATTAGTTCCTTCTTCGTACACCAGAGGCGCTGTTCCATTTTTTCATACAAGAAACGCTGTAAATACTGGAAAGACTCTGTAAAGTAAAATAGTGAAATCTCGTGTTAGGGGTACTGTTTATTTCATGTTACAGAAAAGTAAAATCTCGGGATAGCATAAACTTTGTCATCCTTCGTATTAGTATGAAAAGTGGGATAAGTGAAGATGATGCCCACTTTATTTTCTCCACTGTTTGATTTTTCTCACTTCTTCCTCGAGTGTCATTAGGGACGGGAGCAGAAGCGTGTTTTTCCCTCGGCTTTGTGGCTTACCTGTCGATGTGCACTTCCTAGATTAAGGCTAAATTCCTTATGTAGTTCAAGCATTTTAAAATTGTGGATTTTCTTTTCAGATATAAACATTAGTTTAGTATAAGCGCGGCTTCGTCTGAGTAACGTTTGGTAATATTTTCCCAGGGGATTATTGCGTTCAAACTCTCTTTCTTCTCATTTTTGTATTATATTAATCAGAATTTGCTAGGTATGTTTATGTCACTTAACAAATGTAATTAATTACATCTCCCGTACGTTGTTTATTTGTTTAATCATAATTGCATATTTTTGTTAAGCATCTTGATTAACGTTTGTTGTTTATTAAGAAACAGATTTTCTGGAGTTCTAAACGCTTATTGAAATTTATCAATTATGTATTACAGTTAACCTTCATAAAAAATAAAATATTATTTCTTAATTTATCCTTGAACTCGGTCACATCTGTGTCAGGTCAAGATCATAAATTTAGATGAAAATGTCATAAATGACAGAAGCTGACGAAAACAATAAGGCCCTTCGTACACTAGGCGACTCAAGTATCCGATACCTTACGACTTCAGTATCCAGGCGACTCTCGCAATAGAAATCCATATACGTTCGTACACATGCTCGCGACGCGCGACGCAAATCGCGCGCTACCTATCTGTTGACATCGCCGCTACTTGAGTTTCTGCGACTTTCAAGATGGCGGAACAATTTATTTACCATTATTAATTATATTCACACAATAAATGGTTCCGTAGCATATTCTTGAATCACTTTTGGAAAGTAATTATTTTAAAATGTTAAAAAAATATTCACTCAATATTCAATCCTCGAAATAAATCTTAATTTGGTATGCAGTTTAATAAAAAAATTGGGAGAGAGGGGTCTTTTTTCTATTTCATTGAATAAAATTTATTACGAATAAAGTATTATATTTACAATCCTCACAATAAGCATTTTCATTTAATGTCAGATGATGCAGTTTACAATCTTTTTCATTGTTGTCCCTCCGATGTCTATGTTGTTTTAAGATCATAGGACTACTGTGAATTTTCTTGTAATCTATATACAAAGAACTTCTATTATTTGTATCTTTTTCATAATTACAAATATACCTACTCAGTATTTTCGGAGATAAGAGATAATACAGAAAACACACTTCAGGAATAGGAACCGATATGTTTGGAAATGGCATACCTATTTACTTAACTGTTCTAAATATATTCAATGGATAATTGTTTACAACTTAATCGGTCAAAAAAGTTCACAGAAAATAAACTGTGAAGGGCGACGGTCACACGACTGAAATTATAAAGATTCCGTTTTTTCTTTCGAACCTACGGATCCCTAAAAAATATATTTTGACGTCACAGTCATGTGTCAGACATTTTATAAATTCATAATCTTGACCACCCATCGTGACCCTTTGACGCGGCGCTAGTGTCTATGTCGTTACATCAAATTACGTTATAAAAATGTTGTACCTCGAATTTTCCGCAGGTCATGAGTAGTGACGAAACTATAGTATCGGCAACTTGCGTCGCGTTGTGAACGAAGGTTCGTACACAACGCTACGCAAGTTTCCGATACCTTACGATTTTGGTTTCCAGGAGAGTATCGCAATACAAATCCTTAGATGCTTATCTTCGTGATGCGTCGCCGACTCTATCCGCGCGCGACCTCATATAACAAGATCGCCGATACCCAAGTCTGCGCGATTTTTAACTGACGAAAAGTATCTATTATTTTAAACTTTGTTATTAAACATCTTTGTATCTGAAGTAGAAAAATATCCTGGTTTGTATCATTACAATTAATAATAATAATTCCATGACTATCACACAACGTCATCTAGTCCCAAGTTAAGCAGAGCTTGTGTTATGGGTACTAGACAACTGAAAAACATACTTTATTTTCTAAATACATAAATATTATAGATAAATTACTCTCAGACACAGAACAAAAATGATTGTGCTCATCACACAAACATTAAATTTCCTGGGTGGGAATCGAACCCACGACCTCAGGCATAGCAGTCAGGGCCACTAACCACTAGACTTACAGGCTTGTCAAATTCAAAAGAATATTTTAATTAAATTATGGAATACTTAAGTTTTTTTTTACGTGGTAAAATCATCAAATGAGTCCTCCCACCCCGTTACTGTCAGACTCGTAGTGACCAAAATCCACGGTATCTTTCATAGCCCTTTATGTTCCGGGATCACGGTAATGAGATAAGTCCCGCGACCCCGGCAGGCTTTGACTCTCTAGAGGGGGTCCCCGTCATGACTATGGAATACCTAAGCTTGGGCGGTAATAGGAATGGCCGTTGATTTAACAGGCCGGTATTTATTTTTGTCATGATTAATATAACAAGTGATTTACATAATAGTAGGTACCTGGTCGATCGAGCTTAGCTCGGGAAAAATACATAGAAAATTAAAAGTGTCATCATCTGCCTAGCCTTCTCCCAACTATATTGGGGTCGGCTTCCAGTCGAACCAGATTCAGCTGAATATCAGTATTTTACGTGGAGCGACTGCCTGTCGGACCTCCACAACCCAGTAACTGGGTAGTACCATACCCCATGGTAAGACTGGTTGTCAGACTTTAGAGCTTCTGACTAACAGTAACAACTGTCAAAGATCTACAAATAACAGCCGGGACAAACGGCTTTACGTGTTTTCCGAGGCACGGAGGAAACTCGCAATGAAAGATGGTCACCCATCTACAGACCGACCTCGGCAAGCGCGGCTTAACCCGGAAGATCGGCCTGTGCGGCTGTAATTATTTAGCCTCGAGATTAGGTATAAGATAAAAATAAATGAGACTGTAAACTTCACTGACAACAAAATAATAAATAATACCTAGTTTCTACCTACTTACTTTAACAGACAATATAAATTCTTTTTTTTGTACATTTTATACAAAACAAATAGAAAAAAATGAAGGAATTAAAAAATTACATAGAAGTTTAAAAAAAGTAACACGAATAAAAATAAATTACACTTAGTTCTAATGTTGAAATATTTATATTGATCTTAATGTGAACACTTATGAGGTTCAAAATAAAACCACAGTTGCTTTTACTAAATCGATGTAACCAAACGATAGCGCGATCTAACTCGACGACAACGCCATCTATCGAGCATGGTGTCAAACTTTTTACACTTTTATAAATTATTATGGTTTCGTTACAAACATTACTACTTTAGCCCAGCTTCGTCATGTACTTGCACATACGACAAAAATAAAGTAATTAGAAAAACGAAAACATTAAAAAAAAATCCTATTCTAATCTGAAATTGTCCACGGTCATCAGCATTGCAGTAAAATTATAAAAAAAAAACCTAGAAAAAAAATGGAATAAAACTCTAAAAAACACGTGAAACATGAAAAGAGATTCTATGTTTACCTGGGGATTGAACCCATGGTCACCACCATGAAAGTCAAAGCATAAACAAATCGAGCTACCTTGTAGCAGAATCGCGCGGCGAAATTATGAACCATATTCTTTCTCAATATTTTTGCGTGAAAATACGTTTTTCTCCCGTAGGTATACGCGCCAATTTTTAATTCCAAAAAATTGAAATTGGAATGCGCCCACCATTTTTAAAATTAACAGCATTTTAATTTATGCAACAAGATGTACATTTTGTGTTTTGTACAATGTATTATTAAGGTTGAATATAGAATGGTGGCCGAATAGACGATTTGAGTCTTACGACTCCAGTCGCCGCTGTGTACGGATCATGCGCTACTAGAGTCGCGTGACTTAGGTATTCGACTGGAGTATCGGATACCCGAGTCGCCTTGTGTACGAAGGGCCTAAGGCTTGAATTCCTTTGACGCTGACGTCACTCGCGTTTTTAATACGAAAAAGCAACCTACGCGCCGCTGACGTCAACATCGCAGTATGGTGCTGTTTAGAACACAATGTATTTTTGGATATTACTGACGTACGCGCGACACATCAGTATCACAGAAAAAGCCTTAGACATTGTTATAGAAATACGTGTCTTCGTAACTAACCTGACAATGGCAGAATTTGGCAGAAAATTTTTGACATCGGCATGGATTGTTTTAATCAGTATTTTTTAAACATATTTGCTGTCATAGGCTGTAAAAGAAGTTGGGGGAAGTCGCGGCTATGACCTAGTAAAGGATCTAAAACAAACATTTTTATAAACCACTTGTCACCCGTATATTTATTAGCTCAATGACAGAAATTAGACAACTCGGTGACTGCTGCGTTTTGTAGATTCGGTACACATTTGAATATTTCACTATGTAGGTATATTTCAGTACACTAACCCATGGGTACAGGAGAAATTTCGAACGATCTGATCGCAGTTGATTAAATTCACAATTATTCAACACAATGCCAACGATACCGGTAAAGCTTATAGCGTCTGTCTATGACGTATGGGGACACATTAATAATCCGGTATCATTAGCCATATCAATGAAGTCATAAATTCTCGTAACAAAATTAAAACGAACGGCGGATCGCAATGCGGACAACAAAAGAAATAAAATTGACGTTTGCGTGGGAGACACGGATCAAGGGTTCCGTAGTACCTAATGTGAAAAAATTATCTTGTTTTTATTTTTGTATTCTGTCATCATTTGAATTTGGTTTGTTTTTTTTTAAATTTTAAATATCGTTTACCAACCACGAATTTACTTTATTACTTTGATTCTAAGCTTACAAATTATCTTCATTAAAGCATGTACAGCAAGAAGGTGAAAACTATGGTAGGTGGTAGCTATTTTTGTGCTCAAAATACAACCCTGTGACAGAACACCATTATTATTGAGCTCTCACCGTATGTAGGTATGTACATACGATGAGAGCTCAATAATAATGGTGTTCCATTTCCACACGTTAGATGCGAAACCCTAAAAAACCATTCAAAAAAATGTCTCTCACTAGAAAATATTTTACGGGAAATTTTATTTTTTCCATCGTACAGCTTGAAAATTACCTTGGGAGGTGAACAACCGAATTCTACTCATTCATCCGCTGGTAATAATTCATAATCGTGTTAGGGCGTCGACAGCGAAGCGTTGGGGTGGGGACTGAGTGGCGGAAATTAATATTTTCTTTGTTTGTTTTTTATGTTGATCCGGAGCTTGTTAGTGTTCTGATCGATAAGGCGTTTTTTCGCTTTTATCGAGACAGGGAAAATGAGAAGTGATATATTGTACGCTGTACTTATTGTATTTATTAAACAATGGGTTTGCTCTTGGCTACCAATCCGCACTGGGCCCGCGTGGTGGGTTATGGCCCACTCCCTCTCTCAGAGAGGAGGCCTGTGTCCCAGCAGTGGGAACATTATGGGCTGATGATAATTGGCTATTTTCAGGCCATGCAAAAATGTGACTTAAAACTGAGCTGTTAAAGCAGGAAGAAATTGGGATTTATGATGTGAAAACTGTTAGGTGACCGGCTCCGATAATGTAGTGGGTCGGCTCTACTCTGGTGAGGTCTACCACCTCTCGCCAGTGGGATCGCCAGCCGTCACTGTAGGTTGAAGCCATGAAGAAGCCTTTGGTGGACAGCTAGAAGCTTATTTTAGTGCATGACAGTTTAACATGATATTTTAAGTGTCCAAATCAATTTAAAGCAGGACCAGTGTTGGACCAAAGCCTGCCGGGGTCGCGGGACTGCCGAATTACTGTGAACCCCGGAACGTAAATTGTTATTGAAGGACACCGTGGATTTTAGTCAGTACAAGTCTGACAATAACTCCCTGCCCTGCTCTGGGGAGGACTCATTTGATGATTTTACCACGCAAAAAAAAAGAGAGTAAGACCAGTGCACAGTGTGACCGTTCATTAACCAATCTATTGTTGATTTTGATAGTTTTTGGTGTTTCCCTAATTGAAGCTAAAGCATAGCATTTTTATCAACTTATGCATTTGTTTAGGCTATGGGTCAGCCACGTCAATCAAGTGAAACGTCGAGAAAAACAAACACTGTTCCGAAGTCTGCCGAACTGAAACGACGTTAGACGATGCGGGGTTTAGGGTCCGCTCGCCCCTTGGATCTTGCCCCTTATGATTAAAATGACCGACTCGCCCCCTTCACTTTTAGATACGCTGACTCGCCCCCGATTGTTAATAAGTTAAAAGTACTGTAAGCAACACAAGTTTTTAAATATTTAAATCAATGTTGTTTGCTTACAACTTCGAGCGTCTATTTCCATTTCTCCCTACTTTAACACCAGTGAGGCGAGGCTATTAGAAGCTAACAAAAAGTATTAGGCTAGCATGAGTTCAAGGTAGTCTGTATTTAAATAATTCTAAAGTTTACCTGAAACTGCCTTGTTCTTTGACTATCCAACAAAAGTACTAGACTAACATAAGTACAAAGTGGTAGTCATATTTTTGGGTAGATATAAAGATTACCTGAAATCGTCTTGTGCAACATTAACCAGCAAAAGTACTAGGCTAGCATAGGCCCAAACCGGTATGTATTTATATAATTCTTGGTAGGTAGTTTATTAGTTGAATGTTTTTTTTAAATCATGAATCATCATCATCATCATAGCTAAGGTTAGGTTGGGTTCGGAATCGACCCAGAAATATTTAAAAAAATACCATTTGAACTTATGCTAGCCTAGCACTTTTGTTGGTAAGTGAATGAACAAGATAATTTCAGGTAATCGATCCAGAAATATTTAAATAAATAACACTTTAAACACATGATAGCCTAGTACTTCTGGTAGTAAGTCAATGAACAAGACGATTTCAGGTATTTTTTCAACTTTGAACTTATGCTTGCTTAGTACTATTGCTGATTACAGCCATTGTCTAATTGTCCTTATTTTCGCGATATCTTTAGTTTTTTTGCGAAAATGTGGTTCACAAATTGTCTTACGACGTAATACAACTCTCTCTACAGGTAGCACAAGCCATCAAACAATCACAAGTATCACGACGAGTTTGTGAGATTACAAATATAGTTGACTAAAGTAATCAAACGTAGTGTTATTCTTACTGTAAGCATTTTTCTGTCTGACTGTACCTTTCTTGGTTAAATTTCAATGGAAATGCCGCAAGGGGCGAGTGGGTACACCAAAATAATTATTTTAATGTCAATTATCAACTCGCCCCTTCATAAGGGGCGAATGGGTACACCAAAATAAATAAATACGGGGCGAGTCGGTCATTTTAATCATAAGGGGCAAGATCCAAGGGGCGAGCGGACCCTACACCGATGCGGGGTGTTAGGTTTATTTTCGATAGGGAATTTTTTGATTCAGTCGCCCGCGATAAAAACCATGCAATATAGCCTAATTAAGTACAACCTTTCTAAACCAATAATATCTACATACATACTGCGTTGTCCTCCAAAACCCAACTAATTTCATACCTACCCGCTAATCGCTCCGCCTAAACCTCTCTTCACTTCAAAAACTTGCACCACGTGAAGTATCGATCAGCGTTTGAGAGGTTTCCCGCTGAATGTGGTTCGTTAGGTCTGTTAGTGTTCAGTGTGAGGAGACCGAGCCACTTGTTTCTTCACCGCACACCCTTTGCCACTGAGGTAATATTGAATCAAATAATATTTGATTAGGGGCTCAGGTGTTCAACTGTTAGTGTTTTGTTTAGCCCCGGGAAAGTACTTGTATCTTTGTGTTCGTTACGTGGCTTCTTAGTACTTTTGTTATGGGTGTGGTGGTTTCGCTGTTGGGTTTTTTTTTGGTTTTTACGTTTGAATCATAATATTACTATCGAAAAGCTGCCCATATGTGTTTAATTAAACTTTATTTAGAAATTAATTATCATAAATTCCCTTTACTCTAAAAAAGCCTTAACTCTAATTGAGGTTTTCGTTGACAACAAAATGTCTTCTTTCATAGAGAAATAAATGTAAAACATTCCAAAAAATTAAAAAAAACGGTAAATTCTCCATTACTTGTAGGTACAGTAGATATATGTATTTCACAAATACAATACAATCGTTTAAAAAAGCTCGTCATTTTTATTTGCTAGCTGGCTTTTGACAAAGCACATTTTTATGTACCTATCGCTCATCGAATTCCGACCACTAGAAACTACCTCACAACTAGCAAAAAATCAGTCAAATCGGTTCGCCTATTCAAAAGTTACGCCTCGATAAACGTTTTGAATCGTTTTTTAACGAAACTTTTGAAATATTCAGTACGCACTACAGACAGTTTTGTGGCACCTACAAATTGCTGTTGAAATGGGTTTGGTTCGTTTCAATTTGTTCTAACATTGTGGACTACTTTTTTATTCTAATACATGAACAATGTAGAAACAATTAGGTACATGTAAAGCGACAGAGAAGACCTTTGGTATCATTTTTAGGTGACTTTTGACGTTATTGTGTTCTATTTGTTATCATAATTATTAGTTTAGATCAGTATTTATTTATGAATAATGGTTTTAATATTGTTGAGTATCTCTTCTACTTTCATAGTTCTTAATTAATCGCCATCACTGGTAACAATACAATTGTACACTTCTTTGTCAGTGATATCAACCTTCATAAATTAGTCTATCTATGGTTTCTTTGGTGCTATCTATTCTTATCTGTGAGAGCAGTGGTGGCCCAGTGGTAACGGTCCCGACTTACGAGTTGTAGGTCGTAGGTTCGAACCCAGCTTGGCGCATTACTTTGTGTAATTTATTTCATCACCACTGCTCTCAAAACGGTGAAGGAAAACATCGTGAGGAAACCGGCATGTCCTAGAACCATCAAATTCGAAGACATGTGACATCTGCCAATCCGCACTGGGCCCGCGTGGTGGATTATGGCCCACTCCCTCTCACAAGAGAGGAGGCCTGTGTCCCAGCAGTGGGAACGTTATAGGCTGATGATGATGATGATGATGATCTATTCTTATAGTCAACCACGTTCTTAATCTAAACATACGTAAACATTTTTACATCTGCATAATCAAGGGTCTTTCAGACCCTGCCATCCCCTTCGAAAGTAACCTGTCCGAGTCGGGGAGCACCAAGTCCAGAGCTCGCTACGCTCGCTCTTGCATCGTTAGTCAAGTTGCTGAAATGTCTTATTGTTACTGGATGATGTACTGCATGACCTAATTTTACTTTTTCGGTACTTTGCTAGATTATGAAGAAAAGTAAACTGAATTCAGGGGCAGCTAAGAAAAAAACACAGGTCAAAGTGGAAGAAAAAGAACCTGAAAACGTTCCAGCGCCAGTTGATTCTTTGGACGATGAAGAACAAGGCTTCGGTGGGTGGTTAAGGTAATTATAAGGTGATAGTGGCTTCCAAGGTGGAACACAGCTTAAACCAAATAATCTAATTTGGTAGTTTCTACAGATTCTAGAGTAGTGGTGTCAGTTAACAGCTTCGACTTACGAGCTGTATGTCGAAGGTTCGAACCCAGTATAGATATATAAATTTTTGTAACTGATTTCATCACCACTATTTTCAAAACGGTGAAGGAAAACATTGAGGTGAACTGGCACAACCTAGAATGGAAATTAAAGACATGTGACATCTACCAGCCACACTGGAACTGTATCGTGGATTATAGCTCATTCCCTCTCATGAAGAGGAAGCCTGTGTCCCTGTTGCGGGAACGTTATAGCTGATTTTTTTAAGCGTCTAAACTAGACATAGTTGTTGAACATGCAATGGCAGTCTTTCGGGAAGTCCATACAGAGTTTCGGTGATGTTTTTGACTTTCCATTCTTTTGATTTACATATTATAAAATGTTTGACAAAACAAGCAGTTTACATGCATAAAATGTGTGTTCAATTATCTCAAAAAGACATGTATCATTTTCCAACATACTGACTGCGAAAAAAAAAGACTTCCATGCTGTCATCTCTCATACTCTTGATGCTCAAAAAATTAAAGAAATCGCCCTATCAGATCCAAACGAGCCTTTAATGTTCCGGCACTTCGAGTAACTCCAAACTCATCCACGCGAATGCTAATGCTTTGGAACGAACGCGTTCGGCTGTGATCGTTTAAAATCGGTTATGGCGGAGAAGTTATTTGCTACGATTGGTTAAAAGCACGTTCGAATGTAAATGCAATAATATTTGAAATAAAGACGTCCCAAGTGCTCATTGTAATAGGATTTCTTGGCAGCGTTTTAAAAGTTTTTGTTTTGATGTCGTCTGCAATTTATAAAGGTTCTGGTAATTTTATGAACGTTTAAATATTCTTAAAATATATTTCTTCTTCCAAATAAACAAAGCTTGTTAAATAAATTCTTTCAAACAATAGTCAATTTTAATCAAAACGTAATCGCTGCTAAAATATTTGAAATATTTGGCATGGAAGAGAAAATAATTAGGGCAAATTGTTTGAATACATTTCTGAATCAGAAAATGGTTTTAATCATAATAACGGTTCCAGATAAATTGAAGCAAAGTTCGGAAGATCAGAAAAATTATCTGAAGAATTCGCTTTTGTGGTAAAAAATATCCTATGAAAGCTGAACAATATCACGAAAGATCCAATATCGTATCTATCAACGCTGTCCTCAATCAGATCAAGAATCCGCTTTCTCGAAATGACTCAATAAAGGGTCCATACAAAAGTTTATATTTGCTACTGAAGATTCTAATGGTACTTTTACGATTGACTTGCCATTTTCAGATCATCAGACGGCTTGGAGACGATGAAACTATTTGTGATAGCAAATAGTATTGTGATGCTTACGACTATCGTGTACCCTCACGCTCATGCAGTCTTCGAGATCGTTTCCGATATGATTTATGGCGTCGACATTTCGTACGACGATTGAATTGATTACGTAAGCCCGTTTACACGAATAATAAAGGGATTTGTTTGTGGGTTTGTATCATTGGATTTGCGTATCATTTTAGTATATATAAGGAATATATTTAAATCATTAGTCGACCCTGACTGGATACTTTAAATTGTAGTTATTTTGATTCTGTCCACTGTCTGTCCTGGATAGTCTACAGTCTAATTAATATTCAGCCACGTTTCTGCTAAGTTTTAATGAACTTTTCTACTTAGATTTAATTTATATATAGACACGTAAAGTGTAAAATGTATTTAACACTCTTACAACTGCAATTTTCTCTGTATTTTAGTGTCTTAAACATTTAGCTACTTATAAGAACATTGCAAAAACTTTTGCTTAATAACTTGAATTTCTTCGTGCGCTTGCTATTTCCTTTTCTCTTACGTTTAAATTTAAGTGGGCGATAAGTACTTGGTAAAAACGCGTAGGTGAAATATTATTTTTATTATTATGTATAGTTAAGTGTGTGTGTGTGTATTCTGGTTTCAGGTAAATATGACGACATCGTCTAGATCAGTATAGATTATACTGCGTCTGGTATCTATAAATAAGTGTAAGTATTTATATGATTGCAAATAAAATAGCGTACATAAAAGATACTTGAATATCGGTACTTAGTGTCTGATGGACGTAAATTCTGGAAGATTTCAAAATATTGATTACAAAGGGACTTGCTAATAGCCTATGTAATGTCTAGCTTGATCTAAACGACTTCTTTAATGACTGCTAAAGGACTGGATTTGACTACTACTATTATCTTCTTCGGTATTATTACATAGTATGCTATTATAAGATTAAATACTACATTTATAAGAATAAATCAACTGTTATCATATTATATTTGTAAAAATGCTGGGCCTACTATTTCGTTTGATATTTTCTCTAAGCGTGGTTGTATGGTATTCAGTAAATGTATGGAATATGATATCAGATTATTTCAACAAAGAATTCCATCGGTTACTGACAAACAATGAAACTATTGTAGATGATTTTATTGATGTTGATCAATACGACCAATTGTTGAAGAATTGTAACTTGATTTTTTTATGACTTGTCTTCTTTTGTTTATATTGAAATAGAAAATCAATTTCTTATAATGTAGTACTAGTGTCTTTCCTTATCCATTCTTTACCTTCACTTTTTTGACCGTTGAAGATTATTCGACGTAAGTACGTATGTAATTACCGTAGGCGCGGGCATGCGGGCGGCTAGTAATGGGTGACTCGCTGTCCGACTCCATGCCCGGGTCGAGGGCGCGTTGTGTTCCACGCGCGCTTCAGAGAGTGTCAGCATAATGACGGGCTCCCCTTTATAGAGCCAAAACCTGCCGGGGTCGCGGGACAGCCGAATTACTGTGACCCCAAAACGTAAAGGGCTATTGAAGGACACCGTGAATTTTAGTCAGTACGAGTCTGACAGTCCCTCCAGCTCTGCCCTGGGTGGGAGGACTCATTTTGCCAGGCTAAAAAAAGAAAAAACAGTGGTTACGTACTATAATTAAAATGCATATTTAAAAGTTATTAGAGTAACTACATAAAAATGCATTAACTTAAAACTTAATGATATTTAAGTACTTACAGCGGTCGCCGTTTGATGCAATTTGCCTGAAAATAAAAACCCTCTTGTTTTAGCTCTACGAATTGTGTACTGAACCATTCAAACAATGTTCATATTTTATACATTAAAACAAAGCTCATAGTTTATGTGGCATGCCAAACATATCCCTTGCGTGATAATACTAGATCATGCTTATTTTCATTATTTCTAAAAACAAAAATGTAAATAAAACATAAATAACGATTATCAGGAAAACTCCCGTATCTAAAACTGATTTATGACTTTTGGTCATGCGAAATTACAATTTTAAGCACGAAATGATGGTTTTGTAATGTATGTGGAATTACGCTGAATAATTTATCGTTCTTCTTATTGTAATGTTGAATGTAATACCTACGTTTATTATACTTTTCCCTACATGAGCTCTTGCTTTAAATATATTCTATGCATTAGCTGCCTCACGTTGAGAGTTATTCAAATACTCTTCTTTTTCTCTATTTACTATCAGAATTGTAAAAGTTGGACAATCACAATGATAGTACAAATGCATTAAATGTGTTTCATTTCCCTGTCGGGTTTGCGGGCCTTATCTAATTACCGTGACCCCGGAACGTAAAGGGCTATTGAAGGACACCGTGTATTTTAGTCAGTTCGAGTCTGACAGTCCCTTTCGCCCTGCCCTGGGTGGGAGGACTCATTTGATGATTTTACCAGATTAAAAAAAAAGTGTGTTTCCTTTTGAATCAGTAACACACTGTGTTCAATAAATCTAAACTAAAATTATCTTTTGTTTCCAATTATTGTTCTTTTATAGATTTAGGATTACATTATAGCGAATACAAAAAACGTATTTAGTGTAAGTATATCTTAAAACCCAGTGACGCATTATACAAAAGAACAAATCTCCTGAAAGAGCCAACAAACTTAACCGTTATTCCAATTCGCTTTGTATTGTCGCTGTGAACAAAAAAGAGTGCGAATACACTTAACCTAATTTAAAATGGAGTGGCGTTAATGAATCTCTACTGTTTTCGATAAAGGCGTAACTTCTAGCAATTAAGTGCGTAATAATTACCTGGAGATACTTAAGCGGGAGAGTTTAGTCGTTTAGGCCTTTCTTTAATTAAAAAACTTCTTTAATGATACCACTAAGTGTACGAAAAGGGTGACTAAGCTCCCAGTGGAACTTGAAAGCTGCGAAATATATAAGCACGCTGCCCGTGCTTTGCTAGAAAGAAAGAAAGAAAGAGAAAGAAAAAAAATTTTTTTTTCCTTGAAAATTGTCAATTTGAAAGTGTCAAAGTTCCAGTTTACTTTACGTCTCATTTACTGAAAACTCGTGCTAACGGTACTGGTCAACGCGACTCCAATTTATCAGTTTTTAGATTTCAGTTTGCTGTGTGATCGTCTGTCTGTCCGGCTGTAAGCAGGCTGTATTTAATGAGCCGTGATATTTAAACAGTTTATAAGATGTTGTATTTATTTTGCCGTTATAACAAGAAACATTAAAATACAGAATAAAAAAAAATATTTAAGAGGGGTCTCATACAAATAATAAACGGGGTTTTTTACCGTTTAAATAAATAATGGAACGGAACCCTTCGTGCAAGAGTCAGACTCGTATTTGGTGGGTTTTTCAAGTTTATACTCAATAGGGCAAAAATAAAAATCAATTATAGACTAAACGCTACACGGGGCCCGCTAAACACTCGACTCAAGCGGGCACTCTGGCGGTACACTTGCGTCTGATGTTCATCTCACTCGTATAAAAAGTTTTTATTCTAACATCTTGAGTCCGTAATATCTAGAAAGCGTCTTAGGGCCAGGACATACGGTGCGGTGCGGCTCCGGCGCTCAGTTGTTTATACGGCTGTTTATTGTAGACTGTCGTCAAGTGGGCAAGCCAAGCCAATCCTGTTGGCGCCGTAAGAAAATTGCGACGCTGTACTGCTCGTGTGGCCGCGAGTGCGGTGCGAAGTAATGCAGTGCGGAAATACACCGTGTGGCCTGACCCTTAGTTTAAAGCAGGGTATTCTTCTAGATTGCCAGGAAAGTGTTTTTCGAGACTATTCTAAAGTTAGTTTTCGATTTAGAATTTAAACTGTTTTTGTTTGACTTCTTTTTTCTTTGGAAGTTCAATTGAGTTTTGTATGCAACAGCCGTTTCAATAAAATTACCCTACGCAAAGAGGGATTGCAGTTTAGCCATTGGGTGTATTCAAGCCATCAAAGAGAGCAGTGGTGGCCCAGTGATGTCGGTCCCGACTTACGAGTTGTAGGTCGTGGGTTCGAACCCAGCTTGGCGCATTACTTTGTGTAATTTATTTCATCACCACTGCTCTCAAAATGGTGAAGGAAAACATCGTGAGGAAACCAGCATGTCCTAGAACCATAAAATTCGAAGACATGTGACATCTGCCAATCCGCACTGGGCCCGCGTGGTGGATTATGGCCCACTCCCTCTCACAAGAGAGGAGGCCTGTGTCCCAGCAGTGGGAACGTTATAGGCTGATGATGAAAAAATGAAGCCATCTAAGCTTGTTATAATAAGGGCCAAATATTGTTGACCTTACCAAAGATTGACATCTGTTGAACGCTTCTCTAGAACATATGTAACTGCATAACGACCCTTAAATCAATGCAATCAAATTTCGTTTTGACGTTGACAGTTTTTTAAGACAACTGTACCGTCAGCACGAGTTTTCAGTATTTGAGACGTAAAGTAAACTGGAACTTTGACTACTTCAAATCGACAATTTTCAAGGAAAAAATTGGTTCCTTCTTCGCACAACAGAGGCGCTGTTCCATATTTTCATACAAGAAACTCTGTAAATACTGTAAAGTAAAAGATTGAAAACTTGTGGTAAGGGTACTGTTCAATACATGTTTATCTTTCTTGTGGTAAGACGGTACATACTTAGCCTATACTACATCTTGAATTATAGATAAGCATAATAAATAAATTATCAACTCATTACCCATTCTGGCAGCTTCAATTAGAGCAAGAACTAATCGTGACAAACAATACTCAATCTTTCACCACGGAAGTAAGCATCGACGCAAACCTGTAACCAACCTGAAATCCTGTAACCACAACTCCCGTATTGTACGACATTGACTCAAAGTAATAAATAACACAAATTGTTTATGCTTGCCAAATGCTTAGCCTTTAGGTGAACGTGCTTTCCGAATAAATAAAAATACAGAAGGTTGATGGCAAAACAATCGAGTCAATACGTACATTCGTACATACTCATATCCTTTTTTTACTTGGTATCTCATCAAATGAGTCCTCCCGCCCAGGGCAGAGCGGGAGGGAGGACTCATTTGATGAGATACCGATACTGTCCGACTGTACTGACTAAAATCCACGGTGTCCTTCAACAGTCCTTTACGTTCCAGGGTCTCAGTAATTTGATAAGTCCCGCGACCACACACATACCCTGAGACGCTTTTTATTAATGAGTCCTCCTGCTCTGATTTCAGTGGCAGTGACTACTAGACTCATACTTACTTAACCACCCTGCATTCTTGGTAACACGAACATTGATCTAGTGTAAGCGCGCTTAGTCCGATTTTCAGCACGACTTTGGATTGGATCATCATTGGTTTTAGACGCCCATAGCCGTGCAATGAGAAAACGTAATGGAAAATCACAGATGTTCAAAAGTGTTACGTTGGATTTTCAATCAAAGGCACTAAAGTTGAGAGTTCCAAACACAATGTACGGTAAGAAGCGCGGTAGCCCACAACTGGTGTTTGCTGTTCATCTTTTCACGTATTATATGGAACTGATCTACTGGCACTACTATACTATGTCCACGCTACCAAATCGATACGTACAGGTTTTCTTACCAACTCTGGCTGGTCGCCAAATGCAGTTGCATTTCGTACAAACTCTGCCTTGCCTTCGCGACAATTTACTAAAGTTCTAATAGTTAAGTGTTAAGTAATTATTTCACTAAAGGCAGACATTACACTGTGTTGAGTCCTAACGTTTGTGCTTAAATAGAATCGGGTGTCAGGAGCACTTGTTCTAAGGAATTTAATGAAAGCCGGTTGGAATTTAATTCTTTAGATTGGTCTCCTGTTTTGTTGCTTTTAAATTGCTACCTAAAGTGCCTGTGTCTGCTTTCTTAAACAGTAATTTACTAAATAATCAGAAAAAAAGAAATGCCATATGGACCAATTATAAGTGTCAGGTGGATCTATTATCAAAATGATTTCAACGAACCTAAAATAACTTACTCAAAGGTATAATAAAACGATTCTTTTCTATAAACTAAATTATTTTTCTGTCAAGAATTCATTAACCACTGCAACTTAATTGATTGAAATTAAAGTGGTCGAGTGAACAACTCTCTTCAAAAATTCACGCGTTCATTCTTAATTAACTGTGTAATTAATTTTAAATTAACCAGATATTTAACATTCATTTGCAAAGACAATTGAACCAATTAATTTGCTGCACGTCGTACTTACAAACCGTCACAACAGCAAACAGAATCAATAGTGCACTAAACTTGCATGTGCTGGCGATACGCCAGGACCATCTGTTTTCCATCAGCAAACACTGAGAAATACGTGTCCTATATTGCATTAAAGTCCTTTACTTTGACTATGCAGTGTGCGTACACGGTGCATCAGCGTGTGTTTAACCAAAACACAGGTGTACAATGCCGCCTGTCACCGCTGCTGCCTTGGTATTATGCAAATCCGGCCAAGTTGGACGCATGGCATAATTGCCACCACACACTGGCCAATTACTTTGACATGTTGTTATATTGTGAATCGTGATGCCGAAGCCACAAGGCATTGCTAATGTGCTGCAGCACATTCTAATGCAACGAGATGTGTAGTTAATGTATTGCTGTAATGTAATTTTGATGTGGAATTGTCTGCTTCTACTTTACAGTTCTCCGAATCAATGATTCCGGCTTTAAACATAAATGTATTCGGTTTTAACCTGCACTGGCCCTTTGTGATGGATTTCAGCCCAATCTTAGTCCCTGTAGTGGGAACGTTATTTGCTGTATTTCGTTAATGATGTATTATGATGTATTTCGTCTCTGAAACGTAACATAGTGACATCCAACAAGGTTTCTGTATTTTACCGTAGGGCGTACTTGAAGTATTACGGCGTAAATACATATTACGAAAAAATATATAAACGTATTCCCGTTCACGTTTTGTTCAAAAAATCGTGAAATCTCGTGATAAGACGTCAGTTATATAACAATACAAGGAAAACCTACAGTTATAACAATAATGTTTGTATTGTAAGGTAATTTAAATAAATTGTTTATTACGTTATTCAATACAAGCTACCACTTTTAAACTAAAGAACGCTAAACGCGAATAAAATCTGATATAATCGAAGCATTGTAAAACAGTTTCAAACTACCGCCTTTTACGGAACAAGTTAGCATTTCTATGTTTCACAATATTTTTTTTTTATATTCTTTGATCGTTTCTGAACTGAATTCTGTTATTTGAATTTCTTTCAATATCCGTCTGACCTGTATTAAGATGGGAACTTAGCAACGAAGGTTGACAAAAAAGGTACTTTATAAACACAAAGCCTGACTAATGAACGGAATATTTTGATATAATATTTTCTTGACCTTATTTTTTCTAATATAATTTGAGCTAACAAAAACGTATTTCTAGTAAATTGTGTCATGAGGTTAATAGCTTGGAACTACCCAGAAGTCAATCGTTTTGCAATTTCAATAATAAGATGTGTGTATCTTGCCAAATTACTCAAGTGTGGCAAATTCTATGTGGCATGCTGTATAATTTTGTTGGATACAGGTGGCCGACTGTGTGTTTACAAACTATATAATTACTAAGGAAAATCGGTATTTTAATAGACATTTAGAGTTGTGTGTTTATAATTTTTTTTTTCGTTTTAGAAGGAAAGGGGTTCAGACTTGTTTGGCTAAAAACCTGTAAGTACCTAACTTTCTTTTGTGTTCTAGTACTACGATAACTTTTCAGTGTAGGTAGTCTTGCGAGAAGATCACACATGTCTTGGCAAGAATAAAGAAGTGTATATGGCCCACTATTTCCCAACAAACATTTATTTGGAAACAAGAGCTGAGTTCTATTAGTGGAAAATTTCTAGGCTGATTGTAATTACTGGTTTTCATTTCAATTCTTTTTATATAAGAGTTTGGATATTAATATTATTTATTAATACATAAACTTTGCGACAGTCACTATGAATGCTACTTTCCCTAAAATCAATGTTGAAATAATTTTATCTCCGGTCCTTTGGAACTTGACTGTTGACTGACTTTCGCTCTATAAGGCCCTTCGTACACAAGGCGACTCGGGTATCCGATACTCTAGTCGAATACCTAATTCACGCGACTCTAGTAGCGCATGATCCGTACACAGCGGCGACTCGAGTCGTAAGACTCAAATCGTCTATTCGGCCACCATTCTATATTCAACCTTAATAATACATTGTATAAAACACAAAATGTAAATCTCCTTGCATAAATAAAAATGCTGTTAATTTTAAAAATGGCGGGCGCTTTCCAATTTCAATTTTTTGGAATTAAAAATTGGCGCGGAGAAAAATGTATTTTCATGCAAAAATATTGAGAAAGAATATGGTTCATAATTTCGCCGCGCGATTCTGCTACAAGGTAGCTCGATTTGTTTATGCTTTGACTTTCATGGTGGTGACCATGGGTTCAATCCCCAGGTAAACATAGAATTTTTTTTTTTCGTGTTTCACTTGTTTTTTTAATTTTATTCCATTTTTTTTTCCAGCTTTTTTTTTAAAGTTTATCTTTTAAAAAAAGCTTAGGTACTCCATAGTAATGACTCTAGGGAGCCAAAGCCTGCCGGGGTCGCGGGACTTATCTCATTACATTACTGTGACCCCGGAACATAAAGGGCTATTGATTTTGGTCACTACGAGTCTGACAGTCCCTCCCGCCCTGACCGGGGTGGGAGGACTCATTTGATGATTTACCACGTAAAAAAAAAGCTTAAGTATTCCATAATATATGTATTTAGAATATTCTTTTGAATTTGACAAGCCTGTTAGTCTAGTGGTTAGTGGCCCTGACTGCTATGCCTGAGGTCGTGGGTTTGATTCCCACCCAGGACATTTAATGTTTGTGTGATGACCACGTTTTCGTTCTGTGTCTGAGAGTAATTTATCTATAATATTTATGTATTTAGAAAATAAAGTATGTTTTTCAGTTGTCTAGTACCCATAACACAAGCTCTGCTTATTTATTTTTTTTTTTTCGTGGTGAAATCATCAAATGAGACCTCCCACCCCGGGCAGGGCGAGAGGTACTGTCAGACTTGTACTGACTAAAATCCACGGTGTCCTTCAATAGCCCTTTATGTTCCGGGGTCACGGTGATGGTATAAGACCCGCGACCAACACAAGCTCTGCTTAGCTTGGGACTAGATGACGTTGTGTGATAGTTGTGGAATATAATAAAATGATACAAACAAGGATATTTTTCTACTTCAGATACAAAGAAGTTTAATAATAAAATTTGAAATAATACTTAGATACGAATTTTTCGTCGGTTATAAATCGCGCAGACTTGGGTATCCGCGATCTTGATAAATGGAGTCGCGCGTGGTTAGAGTCGGCGACGCATCAGCAAAATAAGCCTCTAAGGATTTGTATTGCGATAGTCTCATGGAAACCAAATCGTAAGGTATCGGAAACTTGCATAGCGTTGTGTACGAACCTTCGTACACAACGCGACGCAAGTTGCCGATACTATAGTTTCGTTACTACTCATGACCTGCGGAAAATTAGAGGTACTAATTTTTTTTATGCAATTTGATATAACGACATAGACACTAGCGCCGCGTCAAAGGGTCATGATGGGTGGTCACGATTATGAATTTATAAAATGACTGACACATGACTGTGACGTCAAAATATATTTTTTAGGGATCCGTAGGTTCGAAAAAAAAACGGAATCTTTGTAAGATCAGTCGTGTGACCGTCCGCCCTTCACAGTTAATTTTCTGTGAACTTTTTTGACTGATTAAGTTGTAAACATTTATCTATTGAATACATTTAGAACAGTTAAGTAGGTAGGTATGCCATTTCCAAACATATCAGTTCCTATTGCTCAAGTGTGTTTTCTGTATTATTTCTTATCTCCGAAAATACTGAACAGTTATATTTGTAATTATGAAAAATATATAAATAATAGAAGTCCTTTGTATATAGATTACAAGAAAATTCACAGTAGACCTATGATCTTAAAACAACATAGACATCGGAGAGACAACAATGAAAAAAAAACTGTAAACTGCATCATGTGATATCAAATGAAAATGCTTATTATGAGGATTGTAAATATAATACTTTATTCGTTATAAATTTTATTCAATGAAATAGAAAAAACCCCTCTCTCCCAATTGCATACCAAATTAAGATTTATTACGAGGATTGAATATTGAGTGAATATTTTTTTAACATTTTAAAATAATTACTTTCCAAAAATGTTTCAAGAATATGCTACGGAACCCTTTATTGTGTGAATATAATTAATAATGGGAAATAAATTGCTCCGCCATCTTGAAAATCGCAGAAACTCAAGTAGCGGCGATGTCAACAGATAGGTAGCGCGCGATTGGCGTCGCGCGTCGCAAGCATGTGTACGAACGTATATGGATTTCTATTGCGAGAGTCGCCTGGATACTGAAGTCGTAAGGTATCGGAAACTGGAGTCGCCTAGTGAACGAAGGGCCTAATTGATATAGTCAAGAAAATATTTTTGTAACTAATGCATTGCACTTTATATCACAGTTGAAATCGGTTCATCATCATCATCACCATATCAGCCGTAAGACGTCCACTGCTGAACATAGGCCTCCCCTTTAGACTTCCAGTAGGACCGGTTGTAAGCGGCCTGCATCCAGCGTGATCCTGTGGCCTTCATAAGGTCGTCTGCCCACCTAGTGGGTGGACGTCCTACGCTGCGCTTGCCGGTGCGTGGTCTCCATTCGAGAACCTTACGGCCCCATCGGCTATCAGTAAGTTCTGCGTGTTATATGGCCTGCCCACTGACATTTCAACTTGCTAATTCGTTGGGCTATGTCGATTACTTTGGTTCGTCTACGAATCTCCTCATTTCTGAGTCGATCACGCAGTTTTCGACCACTGTGTGTTACCAGTGATGACGTATGGCGCCGAAACGTGGTCCTTTACTATGGGCCTCATTAGTAAGCTCAGTATAGTCCAACGACCTATGGAGAGGGCTATGCTCGAAATCGGTTATATGCAAAAAAAAATACTTTTACTTTTCAGGGTCATTTTCATCGTCCCATGCTTCATAAGCTTATTCAAAATGGTTCTTCAAACGTCATGAATAATAGATGTATCTCCCATAAACAAACTGTGCTTAATAACCGTTTTAATCTCAGCTTTTAAAGCTTTGCCACTTACAAAGGCAGATTGGAAAAGTTTTTTCTTGTGAGACTCCAATTAAAGTTGTTAAAAGCAATTTCCTGCGGTTCTATGTGTGCACGGACGCAGTGGAGCGCGCGTGTGCCCCTAATCCCGCTTAATTGTTATTTTTGGATACTTTCCCGATATTTTCTTTAGGGGTTAGAGGCTCTTTTTATCTTTTTTTATCCTCTGTGTTAACACAAGGCAAAGTTCAACCATCAGAGTTTTAATTGCTATGCTAACATACGCATCCCTTATACGCACTTGAACTTAGAAAAAATCTGATCATAAAAGAGCAAACTTGATGGCAGGTTTGGCGCAGTGTTTCGAACCGGTGTGTTTGTGTATGCGTGTTTCCGGGAGGAGAGCGATACGGGAGAAATTCCTTTAAAAAAAACTTTACCTGAGTTTCTTGTAGAATTGCACCTTTAGTCTCCTTTCTTCTTCTTCAACTCTTTAATAATTCAATGGTGAGTGTATGTTGTGTAGGTCTCTTCAAAATCTTTCCAATTTTAGAAGTTTTGTGTCGGGGCTATTTGGTATAAAGCCACATAAATATGTTTGTTTTTCCACATTATGAGTACTATTCCTATTTTCCGCATAATGTCAATTGCTTTTATTAGCATATTTGATTGAAAAGAAGTAGGTTGGTATAATTATTATAAAATAGTTCTATTTTTTTTTAAGAAATGTTGCCCTATACTAGGAACTGCTTCCTATATCGTGAGTGCGTTTACAAACATGAAAAGCACGTACACAAACGCCCATACCCGTAACAACCACTCTGTTCTGTTCTGCTCCGTGCGGAAATCGAACCCGCAACCAGCAGCGCACCAGTCCAGTCGCTCAACCACTTGAAACAAGAACCATTGTGTTTTGACTACTGACTGAGTAGCATCTTAAGACAATGGTCACTTACCTATGCTAGGTGCAATGGATATAGTGCCTTGTAGCCATCTAATTTAGTACCGCTTGATGCTAAATTAGCAAACCACACAGTAGGATGTTTGAGGTGACAGATTGCTAGGTCATTAGCCAGTAGCGATTACACACTACATTAGTAGTTATTATAGGCATTGAACAGAATCTGAATAATGCTAAGACGGTGAGTATTATTTTGTAATATTTTGTATTAAAGATGTTAGAACAATAATTTACGTTGAAAAGGTAAATAACTTAATCTCATACATACTTTTAAATTGTTACCCAGTTAATTTATACCTGCGAGCAAAAGCATATAATCACTTACTCCGATTCCGCGCGATCCTGAGTAGGTACTAAATAATTTGTTAAGAATAATAAAAATTATACCTTTATAAAGGTACTAACTGTTAACTTTTTACTCATATCATCTATGCCTGACAGCGAGTAAAGGGCAACTCGTTGTCCGACCATGGACCATGCCCGGGTCGACGGCGCGTCGTGTTCCACGCGCGCCTCAAAGAGCTGTCAGCAAAATGACGGGGCCCCCTCTCAGAGGGCCAAAGCCTGCCGGGGTCGCGGGACTTATACCATCACCGTGACCCCGGAACATAAAGGGCTTTTGAAAGACACCATGGGTTTTAGTCAGTACAAGTCTGACAGTCCCTTCCGCCCTGCCCGGTGTGGGAAGACTCATTTGATGATTTAACCACGTAAAAAAAAAGTAAGTAACAAAATGAAAACAAAGACCCGACAAAAAACTGTAACTAACACCAGGTAACAGGAAACGCACTCGCGTGTTACGTTCAAACTGCTATTTTCACCTCCTTTACCCAAAAACATAATGGCTAATTCAGACGTTCCTCGCTTCCCCGAAACTCGTAATTTTACTGGCTCGTTGCGTCAAACATTGAGCACGCAAAAACCCGATTCATAAAATTGAGTGACTACGTCGGCAACTTGAGATATGAAGATGAATTCCATC
This sequence comes from Agrotis ipsilon, assembly GCA_028554685.1. Taxonomy (NCBI): domain Eukaryota; kingdom Metazoa; phylum Arthropoda; class Insecta; order Lepidoptera; family Noctuidae; genus Agrotis; species Agrotis ipsilon. The sequence continues at coordinate 13,495,210 of CM052965.1, forward strand.
TGAGTAATTGAGTTATACGCTTATTGTCGACCCCCGGGTCTTGCATGCCTTTAGAATTTTTAATTTAGGGCCGTTTTATTAGATTGAGTATTTGATGATTTTTGATGTGGAGCTTTTGTATTTAAGGAAGGTACGTAATAAAGTATTTTGGGCATTTATTATGCATGGAAGCATGGAATGGGGTACATTGTGATTTTTTTTCTGCATGCTGAGGAAACCAGTATGTCCTAGAACCAAAAAAAATCGAACACAAGTGACATCTATAAACTCACACTAACCTGGTGAATAGACACTCCCTCTTTTGAGAGAAGTGCTGTGTCCCAGTAGTTGGAACATCATAGGTTAAATGATTACGATACTACGCCATTAACAAAGAAATAAATTATTTTAATATTAAACACATCATTAAAATACACAGGCTGAAAAAACAAAAGTAATTTTAATTAGAAATAGCAAACTTAACAAATTGGACCTTTTGATTTATGATAAGTTATTACGAAATACAAGTAAGTTCAATGCCACTCGACCCAACAAGGTCATTTTATTACTTAAAATGTCTTTCGAACATTAACCTAGTTCAACTTTACACAATTCTTCATTCCAACAGCTCTTATAATTTTTTTCGCCCGATATTTTTCCAGACGGCTTTACCGCGATGCGAGCACAGCTAGTTGATACTCGACGGCTAAGATCAAGAGATCGTGGAGCTGTCCTGCACCCGTCCGGATTCCAGCTCGATCCGTCCCGCCCTCGTCCCGCGCCCGTTCCGCCCGAGTGCAGAGCGTCGAACGGAAATACGATATCATGAACTTCGTACATTGTACGGGTGCGCTGCATACCTGCGATGGAGCTTTAAGGATTCATTCGTAGGTAAAGTGGAGCAATGTCTTAGATTAAGTTACATCACAAAGAGAGTTCTTACTTATTAAAGATCACATTTAACACTGCTTGAATAGGTCTAATAAATAGTGATATTTTGTATTCGGAACATTGTTTTTTTTATCCACCTGTCTTCTTCTTTTGACTCTTATTAAGGCGCAGTCATACTTATCTAACTGCTGTTTTTATAAGTCTTAGATGGCATTCATAACAATCACGACTGCTCCTGTTGGTCTACTGAGATGAATCCTTATAATTGATTCCTAGATCGAGCAAAGTGTTAGTGAGTTTTTCCATTATGAATTCTTAATAGAAAACACGGAGTCTCTAAATGTGCCCGGTTGATGGCAATTAACTTGCACTCTATTACATAGGACTTAAATATATCTCGCAAAGTCCAAAAAGTCATGATGAAAATCGGACTAAGCGATCAAATGAGTCCTCCCACCCAGGGCAGAGCGGGAGGGACTGTCAGACTCGTACTGACTAAAATCCGCGGTGTCCTTCAATAGCCTTTTACGTAATATTTTGTAAAATCAAAATCAAATAATTTATTTCAAGTAGGCCTTCTAGAGGCACTTTTGAATTGTCAAAAGACAAAAGACAAAAATTAATTAGGTAACATAAAATAGTTATGGTGCTACAGTCCCAGTCACAAGACATAAAAACGAGTGAAAGTGCCGTAGGTGCTCATTCCAAAGCGTTGATCTCTATGGAGAAGAACGAGCAAGAAACTCCATGGACACTCTTTTTCAATAGCCAAAACAAAAAACAAACAAACATGATTGTGTTAATCACGATATTATATTTATTTATCAGTCTACATCATGATTCGTAATCATTCGTAATGCAATGAATGACAGTTAAAACTTAACATCCCAAGAACCATACAAAATCATGTGGTCCCACAAAATATTGCACAGCACAGATACCAGAATTACGCGTAATATCTGCAGGCAGTTGCTTGTCTAAGTTAGCACCAACAACGACCCCGCCTTGAACCAAATTGCTTGTTAATCTTAACTCCCTGCGGCCGTATTTGCGTTGATTATGTTACTGTGTAACAACGCATTTGGACCCTGATTAATTCTACTGTTGTTCAGCATTGGCTGCTAAACATACCTATCAAAATAGCTTTTCTTGACCTTGGTGCCGTAACCATGAGTTAGACCGCTTCATGAAGGTCTGGGCCACGGTCGCAGATAGTCGCGAGAAGTGGAGAGAGCTTTGCCCAAGTACGGGACTGGACACTATGGATGATGGTGCCGAAGCAAGGCCATTAGTCGATCTTCAAGATTAAATAATCTACACACTAATGAATTAACGTGACCCCGGAACGCAAGGAGCGATTGAGGGACACCGTGGATTTTATTAAGTACAACTTTCAGTTCCAGCTGGGTTATGGAGGATAGAAGTAAAGGCAGTTGATTCCTGTAACTGCAAAAATTATCCAAATCGGTCAAGTTTTAGCGAAACTAACGAACATCGATTGATTTTTATACTTTGTTCAAGATTTTTGTGTACTACAATGGAAACAAAATTGATTTCATATTGCTGAATGTTAAAAGCAATAAAAATAAAGAGTACGTACTCAAAGAATTCGCATTCTGATAGTTTGTTTCCAATATTTATTGAACCGTAACTGACGATTTTTATTTACTTAAGCTGATGCGATATATAAAAAGTAAAATTATGATTTTTCGGGCATGTAATGAGAACAGAACATATTATTGACTTTTTTATAACAAAACATTTGTATTATTTGAAATGATTAATAGAATGGAAAAATCTTTGTTCAAACATAACACCTTTGTAGATTTTATCAAACAAAATAAAGATTCTTCGAACGCTGTTATCCTTTAGAAAAAGCAGTACGGCAGACTTTACTAAAATTGTTACAATTTTCAGTGACCACACAGTTATAGTTGTCCCATTTATTTGTAGACTATGATGAGTGTCACTATGTCAAGCATCCTTCGGTAGCCTATTCACGCTTTGGCGACAATTACGGCCTCGTATATAGACTGCTCTAGTGTGTGCCACTGACATGTATGTTGGAGATGCAAAGGATGGTAAATGATGGCTTCTGTATGAATGAAATTAAGTCGACTACTCACTCAGCTTTACACCTTAAACCGACCATAGACGATAGGTTACACATGTGCAATAAGGTATTTTAATCAAAAAAAATATTAGCCTGAAATATAGACTGATTATAAAAAAAAATATTTGGCCCGTATTTTTCTTTTGTCACGTAAACCAAAATTGACGAAGATACAACGCTTCTAAAAATCATAATACATCACTACTTCACTCACGGTCGTTACAATTTTACAAGCGTAATGACGTTACAAGCCCCCACTACCGAATTTGGTTTTCTATTTCAACATTCATTGAAAAGAAAAAAATAATACGTGTCCATTATTTTTTAATATTATTACTGACGGACCAAATAGATTTTCAATTTATTTATGCAGTAAAACCCTATTGTGTTAGGCTTGTGTTTTACCGCTATCGTCCATTTACGCTTGCCTGTACAGTGAAACTAAAAAGTATGCATAACCGACAGAAAATATACAGTCATGCATTTAAAAACTGTTGCTTTATATCTGTGATTTCTAAATGACAGCTAAATTAACAGTATATTTGTAGTAGTAGAAGGTTGTGGGATCGATTCCCACCCAGGACAAATGTTTGTGTGATGCGCACGATCATTTGTTCTGTGTCTGGGTGTAATTTATTATGTTTTTTTTTATGTCCTCCCATTCCGGGCAGGGTGGAAGGGACTGTCAGACTTGTACTGACTAAAATCCACGGTGTCAAGTTTCAATATCCTAAGCCATGGGATATGGGAGTTATGGGCTGTCAAAGTGTGCAAAAAATATCCATCTTGTTACTTGAGATTTCACGTTTGGGTAGATGAGTCCTCCCACCCCGGGCAGGGCAGAAGGGACTGTTAGACTTGTACTGACTAAAATCCACGGTGTCCTTCAATAGCCCCTTATGTTCCGGGGTCACGGTGATGGAATAAGTCCCGCGACCCCGGCAGGCTTTGGCCCTTTGAGAGGGGGCCTCGTCATTATGCTGACGCTCTTTGAGCCGCGCCGTCGACCCGGGCATGGTCCATGGTCGGGCAGCGAGTTGCCCTTTACTCGTTGCCTGCATGCCCGCGCCTACGGTGGCCGGAGATCGTCTTGCGACGTCCGACGCCGTGGGCGTCTATCACTGCGGTTGGGGAGGAGGGAGGACGCTATTCTCTCTCTCTCGCGGCCCGCCACCTCCTTCACGAGTATTACTGCTTCGCAGAAGGCGGCTACCGCTCCCCACTCCGTCTCGCCCCGCAGCATGGCCGCAACCAATGCCGGGCGCGAGAGGTTTCCGCCTAATATGTATGTATTTAGAAATATATAAGTATGTTTATTAGTTGTCTAGTACCCGTAACACAAGCTCTGCTTAGCTTGGGACTAGATGGCGTTGTGTGATAATTGTGGAATATTGTTATTATTATTATTATTTATACTGCGAGATCTATCTCGCAGTATACTTTAAAGTCCCTAAAGAAGGACATCATAACAGAACATTTTAAAAATTGAAGTTCTGAAAACTAGTTTAAAACTAGCAGCAAAAAATAGATTTGATTTTAGATTTGTATCTGTGAAAACAAACAGTAATATAAGACGTTCTAGGTTCATTTTTAGGTAGCAAAAACGGACTGCGACATAAAGTTTCTCATCTGGAAAAAGGTCGAATCAAAATTAAATATGTCAATACCAAAAGGGACCTGAATTCAGGATGATTTTATGATGTATTGAAATTCCACTATTGTATTGGTAGATTATGAGTCTGCTGCGAACTTGGGCAGAATGAAATTAATTAATGTGTGAGGTTGTATGTGAAAAGATTATAGTTTATTTAAAAGTAATCTTGGTATAAAATAGATTAAGTTCTTATTTTAAAGTACGCCAAACTCTGCACATAAATTAAGTAGTAGATGGTCGCGAGACTTATCAAATTACCGTGACTCTGGAACGTAAAGGGCTATTGAAGGACACCGTTGATTTAATTTTAGTCAATACAAGTGACACTCCCTCCTGCCCTGCCATGGGTGGGAGGACTCATTTGAAGATTTTACCAGGTTAAAAAAAAAACAGCTTTAGATAGTCAAAAGTAGCACTTAATAGTTTTTCTTATATATTTAGAGGAAAGAAAGTTCCAAAACATAAGCAAGTATACAGGGTGTTTCTTTTAAATGGGCCAAAAGGGAGAAATCTGCATCCATAAGAGATAAGGGAAAACTTTCTTAAGAACCTTTAGCTCTTTTTTGATACTGATAATTTTGGCGTTTTTATTTTTTTGGTCAAGTGTGAGCTGTCCACATAAATGAGTGAAATTGACCAAAATTTTTTTTAATGCCGTTCGACTCTGTTTCATGTAAGGATCATTTTATTGTATCGGAAGAAAAAAATCGGGACGGTGGAAGTTGGTCAAATTTGGCAAAATATTTTTTCATACAAATTGTATGAACGAAAAAAAATATCAATTTTTTATTGTTTACTTTCATGTAAGGATGAGATAATTGTATGGGCAGAAAAATATCTGGACAGTAGAAGTTGGTCAAAAGTAGAGTAATGTTTCTTCTAACAGCATAAAGTTGTATTAGCAGTGTCAGTATTTAATAAGATTTGACCCACTTCTGTTGTCCGTGCATTTTCCTTCCCATACAATGAAATGGTCTTTACAAGACACTAAATAACATGGCATCATAAAAAAATTGGTATTTTTTTTCGGTCATACAATTTGTATGAAAAAATATTTTGCTAAATTTGACCAACTTCCGCCGTCCCGATTTTTTTCTTCCGATACAATGAAATGATCCTTACACGAAACAGAGTCGAACAGCATTAAAAAAAAAATTGGGCAATTTCACTCATTTCTGTGGACAGCTCACACTTGACCAAAAAAATAAACACGCCAAAATTATCAGTATCAAAAAAGAGCTAAAGGTTCCTAAGAAAGTTTTCTCGTATCTCTTATGGATGCAAGTTTCTCCCTTTTGGCCCATTTAAAAGAAACACTCTGTATATCGTATGCAATTTGGAAACCAAAACTTACAAGTAGCATTACAAATTCCAACCTATTCAGAAACAGTTGGTGCAATACTACACAGTTATTATTATTTCCTTGCAAGAGCAAGGAAGCAAAACATGAGTTTATACAGCACGTATTCTGTTTAAAAATAAGTGCATGTTTTCTGTGGATAAAAAACTTCTACTCTGAACTCAGAACATCGGACAATCTTACAAACCGAACGACCGCAGTCATGCCTACAAGCTTCGTATTTTTTTAAAATGACAATTTAAATTTCGAAAAAATAATTAACGTTTACTTCACGTACAAAATTACAAAACTCACTCAACCAAAAATATGGAAAAAAGATGATTTTATTTAGTAATTATGATTTTGGTTCTATTAAACTAGTTATTTGGTTTGTTTTTTTTTTTGCTCTACGGCCTAAAATATTACTACATTTCTTTTTTCGTTTGAGGACGTGGCCGCCCTCGGGTTAATTAAACCGCTTCTAGGAATCCCACACGCCTTTGACGTGACACCAATGTCAGTTAAATTAAGATAAACATAGAAAGTGTACATCTGTATATGCATAGATAAATAGTAGACCGTATAATAGTGACAGACAAGTCATTAGTCGTAACACCAAACTGCCTTCCAAAACACAGATCAATGACGTTGCTGAAATGGCCGCTAAGCTGAAGTGGGCCTGAGCTGGCCACGTCTGCCGGATGCCCAATGAACTGTGGGCCAAAAATTACCACTATGTGGAGCCCTGACACAGTCAGAAGGCGTCGCGGCAGACCTTGCAGAGGATGACGGGATGAGCTGGATAAAACTTACAACCAGAGGTTCATACTAGCCTTAGATCGAAATAGTTGGAAGTCATGAGGAGAGGCCATTGCCCAGCAGTGGGATGATACAGGCTGACAGTAACAGCAAATCGTAGTAGTTCGGGTTCAAAAACTCATAAACATTGTGCAATAGGACATCACTTTTCTACACACGCTGTATACATTTCTTGTTAGAGCGAGATAGTTACACACATGGGTTTACAAAACTATGCACTTAGTTGTGCATCTCTTTCCCTCGTAATAAAACGATAACACTTACAGTTAATATAGTCGCAGATGTTCACAAGTACCCTCAGTATTACTGTTATTTTTCGAATAGAAGCACAATGTTCTTAAAAAAATAGAATTGTAGAAGAATTTGTCATAACCATAAAATGATATAAGTACAAAACTTAAAAACTAGACTACTTAGATGTATGGGATCCATCCCCATACTTTTAAGAAGTCTGGTCGAAAATCAGCACTCAAGTTGGCGAAAAGCGGTATTCAAGTTTAAAAAAACTTAAGGCTTCTGGGAGAATGATTGACCTATTGGATTGGTTCAGCAGCTTACAAAGGGTCTTGAAATAGTACCAGGAGTAATATATACGAGCTAGCTTAAATTAAGAAGGTGAGTAAAGGTTTTTACATCGAATGCGGGGTAGGTAGCGAAGTAGCGCGAACAAAGATAATATCTTTGTTCGCGCTACTTCGCTACCCCGCATTCGAGCTAGTATGTACGCTACTGTCTTAACTACACAGTAGACTATAAATCCTCAAAATATCAGGTTTGCTAAAATGACGTAGGTCTGGAGGCTCTGGCATGTTGGTCTATGACAGATACTGCGAGGGAATTTGTTTTATTTTATAACCCTTTATGAATGTAAACATTAATCGACAACAGGGGTTTTCGTCCCTAAGTGTCGTTCTCTTCTGCTTCATCTAGAGTAAGAAATGTCAAATATGATTAATCTTAACACCAACAAAAAAGCCAATTATTTCAAAGCAGTTTCTTTTTTAATATGTTTTTTTTAATACATTTTCAAATACTTATTAATATATTTTCTCATTCACAAAATTCATAAGACATTACTAATAAAAAAGTAAAAATTCCGTTTCCTTCCCAACGTCAAGGAAGACAGGATAGCTGTAATATAATGCTTACTCGAGAAGCAAGCGGCAAACTTAAATAGTGCGGTGAATCAAGTTAAACTTAACTAACCTCATCTTCTTATCTTGGTTTATCTACTTGGTAAGTTTTAAGTACCTACGCATAGTTATGGGTACGGTTTTGTCTCGTTTATTTTTATGTGGTTTAGTTTAGAGTTTGATTTAACTTTGAGGTAGGGAGGTAAGCCTAAGACGGGTAGCCCGCCTAAAACGGGTATGCGAATGAGAATTTGTGCCTGCTGGACGCGGCTCCTCATAAGGAAAGGCGACGCGTCCTGCACGCACACATTCTTATTAGCAAGAACGACGCCTAATTTAAAATGTATACCCGTTTTAAGCAGACTACCCGTCTTAGGCTTACCTAGGGTAGGTAAGCCTAAGACGGGTAGTCTCTTAATCTTGCAAGTTAAAGGCCACATGGAAACAGAAACAGGTGCTGGCACACCTGGACTCATACCTTGAGGCCTCGCTGGAGGTGCAGGACAAGATCTGTTGAAAATTTTTATAGAAGACTTTTGTACAGCAGTGGGATAACATGGGCTGAACAAAACAAAGGAAATACTTGGAAATACACATACTTAGTGAAATAGTAAGTTGATATTTAATTGAAATTGATTTCATGAAAATAGTCGTTCGTGTGTGGATCAAAATTTGAAATTATGAAAATAAATCTATGCATGAATTAATGGACAGAAATTGACACCAATAGCAACATATTTTAACAGCAATTCGAATGTTTTTAAGGAGAACCGTAGACTTAAGCTAATCTTCTATAATATAAAAATGAATCGCTAGCTTTCCTTACGTTTTGAAGGTACTTGAGCGCCATCTAGTTAAGTTGTGTGGAAGTTGTTTTAACGTGGGATCCTTTGTTTTGTTTCCTTTTGTTGGCAGTACAAGAATAGGTAAGTTTGTTTGAATTTTAAGGAGGATTGTCACTCATTTATTCAAATAGTGCATTTTATTTAAAAAAATAAAAATAAATAAAAAACCACACTCGCGAGCAGAAGTATGCAGTCATTTGATCAGATTTCGCGCGATCTTGAGTACTTAATAACTAGTTAAAAATAATAAAATGGTATGTACCAACGGTTTTAAAGATTTAACTGTAAACTTTACATTGATACCAAATTCATTCAAATCACGCCATTATTATAAGGAGCTATCCCGGAGCAATTCCTGGTAAGTGATTCCATACTTTTGTTCGTTACTGTATAAGGGATGAAAGATGAGCATATGAGGTAACTACGAAGAAAATAATAAATCGACACCGGAAGTATCAATTAACGTAAGGGACAAAATACGACTTTTCAGGAGAGCCAAAAAACGATTATTTTTTTATTATTTTGTCTATAACTTTTTACTGTCTGGTCCAATTTTTGTGGTGTTCAGAGCAAAGTTTCTTAGAATTTCCCCTTCTTTCTTGTTTTATACGAAAGATTTAGGAAATCCCAGTACTTTCAAAAATAGCATGTCCTTTACATTAAAAAAAAATGTTTACATGACCCTTACGTTACTAAAATTTTATAGATAATCCGTGGAGCCTACGAAATCTTATTGTATAGGACTTTATTAGTGTTGTAATTTAATGTAACAATAGATTATTTACTAAAATGTATGCTATTTTAACACTATAGACATGAGATAAAAGAGAAAATGAGTTTACTTTCAGGTTTGACTGCTAGGTATCGCAGATTTAAGTCCGATCCGAGTCGGACCGCGTCCTACTGTCCCGAGGTGGCCCGGATATGACTAGACTTAGAGTAGTTGTACAGAGTTTTAGATGTTCATGAAGCAGGATTTACCTATTCACTGTCTCAAATAACATTGCTAGATGTGACATGTTCTTCGTTATCGCCGAATCAAAAGACTAGTCCAAATTCTTTTCCTTTTGTTATAAAAGACTTGTGTTTTTCCCATTTCTGACAATTTAGATACAATTTCAAAGAAAATTTTTTCGTTGTTGACTTTAGAGTATTCAACAGTATTAACCACTATCCGAGTACACTTTGTATAAAACTTACTCGTTTGAGCCTACTCGGTCCGAGCAAACTCTGACCGTCTTTAAAATTTTATAACTTAATCAATTTAATGAAATACTAAAGTTTTCTTGGTATTTGTTGCTAAAACTTTTGCTTCACTTGACATCACTTCTTGCCAGGTGGCAAGAACGAACGAAGACGATGTGTAGGTAACGGCTCTGAAGAGGATGCCTATCCTCTTCAGTGCTGATATTGAAAGAAAATATTGGAACCGAAAGACCGAAGAAAATAGAACATGATTTGTGCGAAACATGGTATTAGTGTGATAACAGTGAAAGTTGAAATGATGAATAGAGAGGACGTAAGAGGAAAAGAATAGATTCAGAATAGATTCTGTGTGAGGGTTATGTGAAAGCTGGATGAATAAATGTCTGTTTGACGTATTTCATCTGCAATAATTTCAGTTCATTTCGAGTTCGAATTGAGACCGCAGCGTTATGGCGCTCCTTGCTTGAAGCCTATGTCCAGAAGTGGACTTTATGAATTTCAGCTGCAGATTGATTTCTGTTTCTTTATGTCCAACAGTTATTCTTTTCCAAATCCCTTTACCCATTTCTGACGCATTCTAATTTTTTGGTGGTAATTCTTCGGAAAGTTTTATGTCGTAAGTGTCACCGATCTCTAACATTCTATACAAACTTCAGGTTTCGTCAAAGAATTTTGTAAAGTAAGGGACACGATGTTTTAGGTGAGTGACATTTTATTTACAGTAAGGGACATGTTTTTAAAGTTAGGGGCATTTTATTTAAAGTAAGGGACAATGTCGTATAAATTGACTTATTTGAGTCTTAAGGTAAGGGTCTAAATTATTCAATACGGTGACTTACTTCAATTTTTTGAGAAGAAAAAATATTAATGACTGTTACATCACATTTTTTTTCAGAAATCGATTTACGCAGTCAAAATTCTTGTACTGTAAGGGACATTTTTTTGAAGATAGATTTTTTTTAATAATACCAATCGATAGAGCGCGAAATTCTGAATCCAATGATATATATAACTCATTTTCGCCAAAATGTCCCTTACGTTAATTGATACTTCCGGTGTCGAAATAATAGTGAATCAAAGTGTGGAACAAAGAGATAGTCTCATGTGAAAAAGGATACAGGCAGACAAGGTTTTTTTCTTCTTTTAAAAACCTAGGCCTTATGCTACGAATTTCTTTCGTATCGTGAGTGCGTTAATAAACATTAATTAAACTCATGGTTTATATTTGTGTATAAAATATAAATGGGTCTACATTTATATCTTATACACAAATATAAATCATGAGTAAATCTATGTCATACGTAGAGTTTTCTTAGTCTTCTGTTTCTGAACTATTATTTTTATGTAGACATTGTAAACATGTGGCCCTATTTACAACTGTATCACTAAAGTTATAATTCCGCAATGTCAAGAAAAGTAGTTAATAAACAAATGTATTCACAGTTCAGAAACTCCATTCTATTATAGCACCTGTCAAACCCAATCATTGTAGCCTCGACTAAGGGCAGTGGCACATTGTTTGCATGTCGAACGCAGCCGGAAATCCGTGTGCTTTAATCACACAAAGCGGTGAACACTGTGCTTTACCTCGAATTCACGACGAATTGAAATTAAATAGGTGTTTTGCGTGCTTGGATTGTACCTTTTGGATAGTGTGTGCACTGGTTTTAAGGCAAAAGGAATCGTTTACTAACAACAATGCTGTTGGTATATGATTCCTGTACAACGACACAACGTCCTATAAGGAAACTTTTAGAAATATTATGTGAGTTGATGAGACACTAAATTCAATCAATAACCCAAGTTAATTATTGTTCGTGGGACTGTCTCATCGGGTAACCGTGGCTCAGTTACCAAAAGGGTTATTGTGAAGGATCACCGTGGGTTTTAATAAGTATGAGGCTGACAGTCCCTCCCGTCTCGCCCTTGGAAGGAGGACTCATCTCATGATTCCTCATTCCTAGATTCCTCCTTCATGATGAAAAAAAATTGTGAAGGTTGGTAAAGATATATTTTTACCAATACTCGTATAACAATGAATACTCGAGTTTTGATTCGACAATGCATAGCATAAGAGATCCTTAAAGCTATTGAGGAAAGCCTTTACCCAGTAGTTAGAAGAACATCATAGGCTTATGAAATAACACTAATATACACATACTTTTTACCAATACTCGTATAACAATGAATACTCGAGTTTTGGTTCGACGATGCAAAGCTTAAGAGCTCCTAAAAGGTATTGAGGGAAGCCTTTACCCAGCTGAAGAACAGCATAGGTTTAAAATACACTTATGTACTTACTTCACAAATAAAACTGAACGAATTTCTACCGTATAAGTCAGGGGATTGAGGCGCAACTAGTGAGAGGCTTAGGCAGCTAAGTTGATTGATATATTGTATGTCAATTGTGAAGTTTTGCTTCTTTTACGGAACGAAGTTGTTTTATTTGTGATATCCTGGACAGCACTAGCTTTGGTTAACATAAAAGAGTAACTCTGAGCCAAATACTCCAGAAGAAAATGTTTTTAAACACATAGTAATGCTTCAATAAATTAGATAAAAGCGTTTGTTGTATGGAAATATAATTTATGTAAGAGGTCTTATCCAGTAGATTATGACGTAAACACTCAAAAGGTTCTATAACTCCCAATAATAGTAAATGAAGATTAGTAGTAATTAGTGAAATATCAAAATAAAAGAAATAATTCAAAATAGAATCAAATTAAGTTTTATTTAATAACAATAAAATTTTAATTGAACTAAAACAAACATTCTTTTTTATTTACAAATTAAAGACAAGGGGTATCAGTTGTTATGTTTTATAATATATGGTAGAGGTAACAAGAGTACAAGAATAAATTGAATGAAACGAGCAGTGTGAGTTATCGTGGTAGCTTAATGTAGGTTACGCCGTAGCACAGACAGCTACACCGTAGCACAGACTGCTACGCCGTAGCATAGACAGATACGTCGTGGCATAGACAGCTACGCCGTAGCACAGACAGCTACGCCGCAGCACAGACAGCTACGCTGTATCACAAAGTGATATTTTAGTCGTTAAAACTTTTGCAGGTAAGTAATTAAAAATGCGGTGACAATAACTAATGGAAAAAAGATTAAAGTGATTATATGTTTAGATGAAGAAGGAAGAATTCCAAAATAACGACGAATAGAAAAGACGACCAGGTCTCGAACATCCAATTTAAAAGGTTTTTAACAAACACTTCCAAAATATATTACTTATTTTATATGATAAATTGAACTAATTATCACGCATGATGAATAATAAATGTGAAAATTCAAACCAGTTAAAACAATTTCAGCGGTTTAGCAATATTTGGTTTTAATTTTATGTTGACCGGAAAACGGGGTTATTATTTATTAATCATTCGTTGGTAACTGAAAACTGTGAAATGAAAACATATTCACGAAAAAAGCGAAAAATATAAATATTGGTTTTGTATGAGTCTCTTTCAGGCATTTTATTTCCGTACAAAATACTAAAAATATTGCCAAATATAGAATGAACTGTTTCCAAGTATTTTCTGTATAAATTATCCGAACAGAAATGAAAACGGGTTTCCCAAGTTCTTGTTATTAATTAAAAATTGCAAATTCATAATAATCAATTGTAAAAAAAAGAAAAAGTAACATTGTAATTCCAATATAATGTAGGTATTATGTAAAGTTAGCATAAAAACCGGAAAACAGGCTGGAAAACGATTTCGAAGAAACGAATTTGGTTACAAGTTAGGGAACCAAACATAACTTATTGTTTATGTTTGGTTTGGATGGAAAATTATCTAAAAAGTTCTGCCAATTTATATTTTTTTATGGTATTTAACTTAAAACTATTCGCATATAAAATATAAATGTTAAATTTTAGCCATCGTGAAGCTACACACATCGAAAAAATAAAAATTAAAAATTTTAAAAACCCCCGACACAAAAACCAAGTTCCCTTTAAAAAGTAAAAAATAATAAAAATACGTCGCGTTGGGGGACTGCTCCAAATTATTCATCATCTCCTGTTTTTTTGCAGTCCCCCAACGCGACGTATTTTTATTATTTTTTACTTTTTAAAGGGAACTTGGTTTTTGTGTCGGGGGTTTTTAAAATTTTTAATTTTTATTTTATTTTATACTTTTTATAGGTACATACTTATATTTTTTTTGTTGCTAAGAGTACTCCCGATCAAGTCATCAATATTCCCTTTCAGTACGCTTTCATTTGATACCCAACTCGAGTATATTTGCAGACCCTCGGTTACCTTTCCCCACTTTCACCCCCATAACTTCTAAACGGCTCAACCGATTTTCATCAAACATGTCTAAGAACACTCGCAGGTAAGTCACCTTTCATACAAAAAAAACTAAATTGAAATCGCTTCATCCGTTCGGGCTCTATGATGCCACAGACAGACAGACAGACAGACAGACAGACACACAGACAGACAGACAGACACGTCAAACTTATAACACCCCTCTTTTTCCGTCGGGGGTTAAAAATAGTTTTTATCATCAGCAGAGATTGCCATTTATTTTTAAACTAGCTTCTGCCCGCGACTTCGTACGCGTATCCTTTTGCTTATGCCAGCGACAACGGGATCATCAAAATCTAAGATATGAAAAGTCTATTACCCAACTCCAAGAGCCCGGCAAAAAAAATAATCGCTTTTGGCCAGTAGAGTTCAATAATATTCATCGTCATCGAAAATCGGTCCTAAACTGTTACCGCCTTTACTGCGTGAAAGAAATCCCAGCTTATGTATGTGAAATTAGTGATAGCTTTGATTTCCATATCAGGTGTTCCAAAACAAATAGTGCTCATCAAGCTGAAAAATTTTTGCTAAGACGTCATTCCTCGGGCACGCCGCAATAGCGGCGGTAAGACCCCTCCCGCCCACGGCGTCGGACGTCGGCAGACGACCTCCAGCCACCGTAGACGCGGGCATGCGGACAGTGAGTAAAGGACAACTCGCTGTCCGTCGTGTTCCACGCGCGCCTAAAGAGCGTCAGCAAAATGACGAGGCCCCCTCACAGAAGGCCAAAGCCTGACGGGGTCGCGGGACTTATTTCCATCACCGTGACCCCGGAACATAAAGGGCTATTGAAGGACACCGTGGATTTTAGTCAGTACAAGTCTGACAGTGGGGGTGGGAGGCCTCATTTGATGATTTTACCACGCAAGAAAAAAAGACGTCATTCCTATATGTTATAGTGTAGCTGGGCTCTTGGAGTTCCACATTAGGTGTTCCAGATCTTCAATTTTTATACGTCAACAGAGAGTGCTCATCAGGCTGAACAACTTTGCTTAGACGTCATTCCTGTACATTTTATAGTGTAGCTGGGCTCTTGGAGTTCCACATCAGGTGTTCCAGATCTTCAATTTTATTCTCTCAGCAGAAAATGCTCATCACGTGGAACACTTTTTTCTATCGCACCATTTTTGTATCTCTTATAGTTTAGCTGGTCTATTGCGGTTCTGCGCCAGGTGTTCAAGTTACCAGAATAATTTATAGCCTATGTTTTGACCAGATTTAATACCTATACAACAAAAAAAGAATCATTCAAATCCGTCCAGTACTTTTTGAGTTTATCCCGGACATACATACAGACAAACAGATAAACAGACAAACAGACAAACAGACACACAGACAAAAATTCTAAAAACTATATTTTTGGCTTCGGTATCGATTGTAGATCACACCCCAAGTATTCTTTTAAAAAAATATTCAATGTACAGTTTTGACTTTCCTACTATTTTATTATATGTATAGATAGATTTAACTTTATCAAGAAATATTCTTTGTTGTGTGTTTTCTTTAGATAAAAACCCCTTTGGAATTTAAAAATAAAACATTTTTTTTATTTTACCGTAACACTTACCGTTACCGTACAATTTTTCAAGTGGTTGCATTATTTTTTAATGTGTTCGCCCGATGTGGTGCGATGAAGCTCTCTAGATCTAAAATAAAACAAAAACTCGAACCATTTCCAAAATTGTTCATTTCAAGACAGAATACTCCTGACAGGGATACGGGACTGTTTTACTTTGGCCTTGGAACGCAAAGGGCTAATGAGAGAAAGGAGTTTAGTCAGTGTGAGTCTGACAGTCTCTAACCGTACCTACTATGGTAGATAGATAGAATACTCTTTATTATGCACACCATACAACTTCAAGTTACATAAAATTACAAATTAAAACGTAAAAATAGGGTGACACAATAGGCGGTCTTATCACTAGAAACGATCTTTTCAAGACAACCTTTGGATGGATTAGGAAGAAAGAGAGACATACTGTTGGTAGTACTGTGGTGTACAATTAAACAAGATAAAAATTTATATTTCTAAATAAATAATACATACATACACACGCAAACATAAATATACATATACAATAAATATTTACACGTATAATATGGTATATATTATATGGTATGGCTATGGTAGTAGGACTAAAAAATGTAATTTCAAGCAGAGCAAAGAAAAATCAATGTTTTATAGTGTTAATTTTTACAGACTATCAAACAGAAAATGATGATATGTAATGTTAAACAGACTATAGCGCCACAGTATCATCCGTCTAGCGCTTTAGTGTCTTTACTTTCACATAGATGTCACTACGAGTCTTTTATTATAAATCTTAACAAGTTGCTGCCTTCTTGCTAATGGTGATCTTGGGTGCTAAAATTGAACAGGACGGTCCAAGTTTAATTTTTACGTTGGGTAAAGTGTTACGAATTAATCCTACTAATATTATAAACGTGAAAGTTTGTATGTGTGGATGGATGTTTGTTACTCTTTCACGCAAAACCACTGAACGGATTTGGCTGAAATTTGGTACACAGATAGTTTATAGCCTGGATTAGCACATAGGATATTTTGATTTTTATCCCGATTTTATGTTGCCGTGGGATAATTTTTGAGTTGCAGCGGGTGAAGCCGCTGGCAACAGCTAGTTATTTAATATTATTATTTTTGTATGAGACAACTACAAGGGAAATGTTGTGACGAACTATAGTTCGATCCTCCAGTTTTTTTTTTAATTGGATTGGTGAAATGCAGAATTGTAACTGTTGGAAAAACGGATGAAGGCTTTTGCTCAGCAGTGGGACAATATATGCTAGCTTAAAATTATTATTTTTCGAAAGCAACTGGATTGATGTCAATAGCCCTTTTAACTTGGCAACTAAACAGAACTCGTGAAATATGGTTGATCTTACTCTGTTAGAAAACAGATATGATAATTATTGTGCATACAAACTGAAGAAAAATTGAAAAACTAAATTTTCGAATAAAGAAACATACATACCTATATAAATTAATCCAAAAAACAGAATACTCTTTTTTAGGGCAGACGTGTAAAAACGTCGTTACATTTTACATCTACTCAATAAATAAATTTCCATGTATCCATTTAAAATGTCAAAGAACTACAAAACTAACATACAGAGAATTTCATACTGAAACTGAAGTACCTTTACGTAAGTTAGAATACGACTCATTACTTAAACGTCACTTCGAATTGACTTCCAAGTCGAGTTTGTCGACAGGTAAACTTAGTCTGGTTGCAGAACAGAAACGTTCAGAAAGTCCATTCATAAATTCCGAAAATTGAGGAAATATATACAGTCAAGTCGCGGGACTTATTTCCATCACCGTGACCCCGGAACATAAAGGGCTACTGAAGGACATCGTGGATTTTAGTCAGTACAAGTCTGACAGTCCCTCCTGCCCTGCCCGGGGTGGGAGAACTCATTTGATGATTTTACCACACAAAAAAAAAATACAGTCATACATATGCTGCGATCACGAAGGGTCTAGGGTTTGTTATATATGGTGGTCTAATATTTAAGCACAAAATCGCCTAAACCGTATTAGGCGATTTCGTGTTTCGCGTTTTGACAACGAGCCCGAACTAAGCATGAATAAAAATAATTTGACAGATAGCTCCTAAAGTCCGCGACACCATGACCTGCGGAAAATTCTTGGTATACTACATTTTTTGAATGCAATTTGATGTAATGACATAGACACTACGACGTGCTTCGGTTTCTAGGTATTGTCCGTCCGTGATTACTCGTTAGATTTGTCGTTTTTTTTATCCGCCCGCGATTTTGTCGATAGTTTTTCGTTCACCTTTAGAAAGTAGACCCGCTGGCCCTGCCCCGTTAACGGGCTAGATGAAAAAAACATGTAACATCGAACCCACTAGTATCGGCAACGAATGGAAAATATTCGCAATGATTGGAGGTACATGGGATCTCTTAATGTGTATGTGTGTTTAGCACCGTAATAGACTTTCTGAGTTACTTTATTTCTTCTGTTGTCTTCAAGTTTGTGGGATCATTTTTATTGTTTATTGAATATTATTTTGTAGTGGGTAGATGTTATTAGATCTCAAAATAGCATGAACGTGTTTCTTTATTCTATTTACGGCTGATAATCTTGCTGACAAACCTGCTAGAGTGTTACAGTGATAGAAATAGTATATTTTTGTAACAGAAACACAAAGAGAGATGACCGTCAAAGGTAAACAAACACAAATAAGAGTGTAACCAAAATACATACTCGTATTTAGAACATGTAAGCACGGGATATAAATAGTCGGCAGCTAAATGTCATGACTGTAACAAGAATAATTCTCATTACAATGCTTTTTATTCAAGTCATCCAATGAGTCCTCCCACCCTAGGTGGAGCGAAGGGCTGCCAGACTTGTACTAACTAAAGACCAATTAGTTCCTTCAATAGCATTTACGTGTCAAGGTGACGGTTATCTGATCATTCCAGCGATACCGGCAGGATCGTAATACTCATAACAAAACGGCAGAGTGGTCGACTGCTGCGTTCCGTTTCACGGTTTCAGTCGCCACACGGAACGTACCTCCGACTTAGAAAAAATAATGGTGTGGGGAAAGGCTATAAAAAATACTGGATTTTTTTCATGTCTACCTGCTACCGATGAGTAACGAGTTCAAAAGCTAATATATTTTATTTATTCAGGTCTTTTTGATACGAGTTCCTACAGAAGCACACTTGATATAGACCGCTTATCTAAATTAAATCTATCCTACTAATATTATAGATGTGAAAGTATGTTTAGATGGATGTTTGTTACTCTTTCACGCAAAAACTACTGAACGGATTTGGATGGTATATAAAATTTATAAATATACGTTCTGTAATCTCTTTAAATATTGTGGCGAGAAAATAAATAAATTTATACCCTGGATTAACACATAGGATAGTTTTTTTCCCAAAGGTTCCCGTCGTATAATTTTAGAGTTGTAGCGGTTGAAACCACTGGTAGCAAATGTTAGTAATAAAATAAAGTTTTGCTATGATATATACCCAGTAAAACTGACCTCATCTTTTATCAGTAACAGACAATCAATTAAGCAATTCTTTGAAGGTAAACACAGATAGAAAACCACCTAAACATGAAGCTACAGGTACATAAAACTTATCTATATTCACAAGAAATGCCTCATAATGAACATCTTTCCCCTCGTTTGGAAAGACCCACACTTTATGCCGTAAACGAGCGCCATGTGATCTGATTTTTATATCCAGCCAGTTTTCCTTATTCTTTTACATAAATATTTTTATAACAATATGAAAGTATGAAAGGAGAAATATATTCAACGTATTGTTTATGCCGTGAATTGTTTATGTTGTTACGAGTTTTTTTTTTTACTAGTATGTGGTTCGTCGTAGTACAAAAGCAGCAGAGGCCTTGTTGATGCGATACTTTTTTTTAAATAAAACGTTGCCTCGCATAGAAATTTCTCCTGTATCATGGTTGCGCTACAAAAATTGAAACTTACATACAGAAAAAATCAGAACTGGAACAACTACTGGTTGGTCAGGCAAATTTTTGTTCGATGTGGGGGTCGAACTTGCGACAAACTAGTTGGTACAGGTTCGAGTGATCGATCACTCAAACTGAGCCAATGGCCTAGCAATGGCAAGCCTTTAATGTCCTCACTACTGGGACACAGGCCTTCTCTTTGTGAGAGAGCAGTTCATAATCCACCACGTGGGCCAAGTTCAGATTGGTAGATATTTTATGTCTTTGAATGTTTGGTTCTCGGACAGACCGGTTTCTTCATGAGGTTACTTTCACCATTTTTAGATTCCATTGTTCTCAAGATGGTGATTAAATAAATGACACTAAGTTATGCATCTGGCTATGTGTTTAAACCCAACCGGGGTCGTTATCACTGGACCATCACCTGCTTCCTATCCATAGTAAAAAAGTTAAGCTTCGATTTGGATATCGAAATTTCTTTCATCGAACGACCCATTCCATACAAAAACCCAGAAGTTTCTATAGCGCAGCTCTACGTGAACCGTTTCAATTCAAAACTGTATAACCTATTCTCTGGAAACTCCTGGACTATTTGTCGAAATGTTGTAGGCAGGTAATAAAACCAGGCAACAAAGGGCTAATCCCTATTACGTATTCAGTAGGCAACAATAACATTTATTGTGCCTAATGTGAAACACATGTGACCTGTCTGGGCATTACACGTTATGTCCAATTTATAGCAATCTACGAGAAACATGGACATTACAAATTATTAGTTGTTGTTACTAGATTATGGTCATACGTTACTATCTGATAATCAATTTTAAACCTTAAAGTTTTGAGTATACAGTTGAAAATTACTTGATTCACAAATAAAGTACACTTGAAGGCATAGAAATCTTACATTGTGATACGATACTGTCTGTCAGTTCACTGACTTAGCATATTGTTTCTTATCTTTGTCAAAATTAAGCTGAAAGCCGCATTGTTCGTATATGTTATTATAATAGTGTGGTTAAGATAAGAGAAGGGATGTAGCAACGTCTTAATTTGATTATTATAACCGAAGGTGTTTGAAAAGGTTACTTTGAGTTTGTGGGATCTTGTGTTTGAAAAGCGTTCTAAATTTAACTTAGGCAAGACATTAAAATATAGGTACCAACAAAATGTCAAAGCAATAGTTATATTTAGCTTGTGTTTTATTTTCAATTATATTTCTTATTGTTGCTGTCTTGATTATTTTACCTAAGATTTTTTTTTTGTTCAGCCTACACTGTCCCACTGCTGGGCAAAGGCCTCCCCCAAGTCTTTCCAGCGCCAATTCAAACCCTCCTCACCTAAGATTATCAGAGTTTAAGAATGACGTCAAAATATGGCGAATTATGATGATTCAAAAAACGTCATTTAAAAAACTATGTTTAAGAACAAACCCAAACTATAGAGACTTTCAACCAATTAAGTTAAAAGCTAAATTAGTTTAGTTAAAACATTTCTTTCTTAACTTTTAATATTAACTTAAGTTTTAAGATTTCAGTCGCATTGAAGCAGCATCAAAATAATTTATTCAAACGCAATTCAAATACAAAATCATCAAACCAGAATTAATTATTAATGAGATTTTTGTTTATTCAGTCGTGAATTTTAAATAACACATTATAATATAGTATTTAGTTATTGCCGAAACATATAATGGAACCATACTGCGGTAGTAAATATGATTTGCATTGACAATATAATGTGGTTAATTTAGCAAAGATTTATCATTTCACACGTATTACGTTTCAAATGAATTCTCTTTGTGCAATAGAATTTACTGTTACTCCTCATCATCATCATCAGCCTATAATGTTCCCACTGCTGGGACACAGGATTCCTCTCTGAGAGGGAGTGGGCCATAATCGACCACGCGGGCCCAGTGCGGATAGGTAGATGTCACATATCTTCGAATTTTATGGGTCTAGGACATGCCGGTTTCCTCACGATGTTTTCCTTCACCGTTTTGAGAGCAGTAGTGGTGAAATAAATTACACAAAGTAATGCTCCTGACGGGGTTCGAACCCATGACCTACAACTCGTAAGTCCGGATCGATACCACTGCTCTCACTGTTACTCCTAAATTATCATTATTATCTTTGAACACAGTTTATTATAATGCGTAAATACCTACAACGCATCATAATGATAATATGACTGTTATTTAATACTGTTTTAATTTCGTATTTTTAGTTTGACTTCGTTTTCTCAATTACATTTTAAAACTTCTACTAGCTACCGCGGACCAAGCTCTTGAGAGAGGAACCGCCTTACAGTTTCCGCTGTTACTAGAAGTCCAGTTTTTATTTATATTAATTTGCCTGTCTAGAATTGTCACGTTGCATAGGCAAAAATACCAGCCAAATGCACAATATTAGGAATATAGCGATAGAAACGGAATAATGCAAAAGTATTTTAAAAAATAAACATTATAATCAAATAATAGAATGATGGTTGGGTAGGTGGCTTCCCAGATGGTGGCTTTGTCTTAAGCCTTTTTTTTACGTGATAAAATCATCAAATGAGTCCTCCCACCCCAGGCAGGGCGGAAGGGACTGTCAGACTTGTACTGACTAAAATCCAAGGTGTCCTTCAATAGCCCTTTATGTTTCGGGGTCACGGTGATGGAATAAGTCCCGCGACCCCAGCGAGCTTTGGCCCTCTGAGAGGGCCTCCCCGTCATTATGCTAACGCTTTTTGAGGTCTTTAGCCATTACATTACGATACTGACATCCCACTATCTTGCTTAAACCTTCACGACTAAGTATTTAACCTAATTAGACACAACCAAAGCCTAAAAGACTACCTACGTAGGTACTAATTACAACCACTAAGAAAACAATAAAAAAATTTTCGACGACCAAAACAAGACAGTTACTGCCGTTTCATTAATTTGGCACAGCATCATTGTCAACCGGAAAACACTGCTTGAAACAGTCTCATAAACTGCAGCGGACAACTTTGTCCTTGCATTCAACGACTCCTTGGTTTCAAATAGAAAATCTTTTTGAATACGAAAATATTGTGGATCCTATAGCTATGAGTATATAGTTCAAATTGATGTCGCTTTGTGTGTCTTTCTATGTAAGCCGTGTCTACTGTTATGATTCTGCGTGGGAATCTTAATATAGTTTTAAAGAATATAATCAATGACACGCTCCCTTAGAATGGTTTTTTGTCTCTGTTACAGATAATTCTGTCTTATTTTTAATATTTAATGAATTTCAAATATTATAGAGTGGCTTGATTCAGCCTATTCAGGCTTATAACGATTAAGGTTAGCTCTCACAGTAAAACCTCTACAGTACATAGCCACTCAAATTATTAGTGTTGATATTTCAGCAACAACAAATTTTAATGGAACAAATTGCTATAAGCATGCCAAAAAATGAATGGAAGAAATTACCATGTGCCTGGGTGTCCTAACAATCCCATCACTTTGTCAATTATAAAAAGCATTTTATTTTGACTTAAAAGAAAGAGTTAAGACTTAAAAAAAAAAACATTTAAACCTATCGTGTGAAACAAGGATTACTAACTAGTTTTTAGGGTTCCGTAGTCAACAAGGAACCCTTATAGTTTCGCCATGTTTTATATAAACTGTTACTTGCTCCAACTTGACTCTGTAGTTCCTTTTCAGAATGTCGAGTGATCGTCTAACATAGAAATAACGTTTCATTTCATGGACATGTGGTTCCCTTAGGATCCCGTTGGACTAAAAAGTACGATAAATTCTGGATTTTATGGCAGCACAGTCGTTTTAGTAACGTTACTGCAAAATATATTTGTCAGTGTCGTACGAGGTCTTATTTGAAAGTGCTTGCATGTTTATTTTGTAGTATCTTTTCATTTGTCTACGAGTAAATTGAGTGTACTATGATACAACTCCACTTAAGCCCTCGATATAACTAAGAAATGTGAGATTATTTTTGTTATGTAATCGTCGGAATGTTTTTAATTTTTTTATGTTGACGCATTTTCTACGCAATCGCACAACAAAATATTTCACTTGTACACAATGATCAATCAAAAATGTTTAAAAAAAAACGATTTCTAAACAACCAGAAACATGTGTAAAATAACTTTGAATGAAAAAGTGTTATTGGAAGTCGGTGGCACAAAAGTCAAGAAACAAAGTCACTAATAACAACATTTCATTCAAAAGATATTTACCCTTTTTTTTGTTTATTTTTTTTTGGACAGACTTTTTAATTTTTTATTAAATTTTTCTTCTGTTGGAGTGTAAGTTTCATTGAACCAAACTACTCCTCAATTTATTTTTCTTATTCCTCTTATCAAAAAATCGAAACCCAACTAAGTTCAACAATAACCTATAGATTATAGTTACAATACATCCATAAGTATATTCACCAACACAATAGGAAAACTTTTTTCATTTTTTTCTGGCAAACGACCAATCGAAGAAAAGCTTTATTATACGCCAGCAAGAAGTATTTAGTAAAGTTTCAACAGTTGGCAAGCTACGGATTGGCAAATAAATTGAAACTTGAAAATGTGACTGAAAGTTTTCTCAGAGGAAAATTATGTTTGGTTAATCCATTATAATTTGTCGGCATTTTAGTATTGTTAACAGCTGTGAGACGTGTTCTGATTTTTGATTAATTTGTCTTTTGCCAAACCTTGATTGATAGACATAAATTGAAAGTAGAAAATTAGCCTTTTATTCAGTGCATTTATTGAAGACAGAAATTTAATTGCGGACCCTGTAATTTTCTTTTTTGATACAAGAATAAATTTTTTGATTTCTTGTTTTGTTAAACCTACATATTTCGTCATCATACACACACATACACAGATACATAGTTTCTAACCCGCGTTTTTATATCGATAGTAGATATGAACCCGTAAGTCAATTATCAAACTTTACCCGGGCGGAGCCGCGGGCATAAGTTAGTAAATAATACGGCACACTATACTCCTAAATCCCAAAACCAGAATATGAAAATAAACTGCCAACTAACAACTGGACCAGATAAACTGAAACTGAAACTTTTAGCCATTTAGCCTACATCACATAAATACCCGAAAGGTTCGCAAAATTCAATTTCTGTAACCCTATTAGCCCAGTCTGGCTAACAGCTAACCGGGCCAAGTTTCACCTAATCACTATATCGAGTGGCCAATCTAGCAGAAGCTTGGAGGACTTAATTCACATTCCGAAGTTTGCATTTTAACAATTCTACAAGGCCATTTGAATTTAAAGTTTCAGCTCAAATTAGAATTTGATTTAGAAACCTTAAAATTGACTTAATTGAATGAATGGGTTTTATCCTTTGTGATTTATATAATAATTTATTTTTAGATGGCAATCTTATTGAGTTATTTTATGATTAGCGTTGGGGTAATGTTTTATGTTTAATCTCAGGCCCCTAGCTCGAAAGCGCGGCTTAAACATAATGTGGTCGTAGTTTTAAAATTAATCTTGCATTTGTGATACGATAATAATGAATTTCAATTAAATATGCTATCTGTGACATTTTTAAAATCATTCGAACAATGTCTAGATATAAGTAAAGTCTCAAGTTAATACTACGTGCCCAGTATTTTTTTATTATATTTTTCAACGATTTTCCTTTGCTGAATTACCTAGGTACTAGGTAGGTACTTTTATGAGACAAGGACTTTTACACACATGATTATTGTAAGTAATACAAGTATTGTATGCTAATTTTGTTCAGATCTCATCAATCAACTTTGTTATATTTGGATACTACTAGAAAATAATTGAAAAATCAGTTATTCATCATATTCAAGACAGTCAACAAATCAATCAAATATTCAATTTTATTTGAATTACGCAATAAAATCTTGCAAATACGATTTAATAAAAAACTTTCAAGATGTCTCAAGAGTTCTTTGTGATTTCATTGTAATTGCTATTCATAGTTGAATTAATAGAAATTGTAATAATTCCAAAATTCAGTTCATTACTTGAGCTAAAACATAAAAAGCAGTGGATGCCAAAAAACTTTTAAAAAGGTTTCAAATAATTTCGAAAAACGAAGACAAAAAAAGGTTTAAACAGATAACAACATAAGAGGGTACCGCACAAAAAATACACGGAAATTTTATTTATTTGCCATCAAACAATAATGTTTTAGGCTCTCAAAATAAGAAAGTTGGTTTATAAGTTCATTTCGGAGCGAGTTTTTTCTTACAAAAAGTTTTATTGAGTCGCACAGGTTCTCCAAGGAATTGGGTAGATAAAGCAAACGTTGGATTACTTTGACAACTTTTGTGGGTAGATGATAGCTTCTCGTAGTACAGTGGTTTATGTAATAGGTATTTGAGGTATCGATAATGACTGTGAAAACTACGTATAAGCTAAACGTTCAATTTTAACTTTTTGAATGGTAAGTGTAGGAACCACAATTTGAGGGCACGGTCTGAGCGATTGAACTGCTGCGTTGCGTTTGGCGGGTTCGATTCCCGCACCGAGCAATTCTTTGTATACCATAGGAGACATTCTTAGTGCGAGGAAACAAAAAAAAAAGATTATCAAATATTTAATTCTTGGGTGTTTTTAATAATTGAACTAAACTAAGTCGGTAATATTATATGGCTAGTACTAACGTAATACTAGATGACACAGATACTTTTATACTACCAGATCTATATTCTGATTATTAGTTTTGTAAAACTAACACGCCTGTAGTGATAATTTTATTTTAATTTGCATTTGGCCTAAAGGTAAAGATAGGACCAGTGAGCTCATTCAGAAGGATCAGAGCCTTTTTTTATCGTGGTAAAATCATCAAATGAGGCCTCCCACCCCGGGGCCCTACCCGGGGTGGGAGGGACTGTTAGACTTGTACTGACTAAAATCCACGGTGTCCTTCAATAGCCCTTTATTTTCCGGGGTCACGGTGATGGTATAAGTCCCGCGACCAAGGATCAGAGCCTATACCATGAGTTGTCATTACAATACTCGATCATCGATATCGACCGCGTTTAGGGCTCTCATTGGTTGAGAGTTCATAAAACCTTGGAGCGGGCCAATGAGAGCGCCAAACGCGGTCGATATCGATGATCGAGTATTTGTAATGACAGCTCATGATATGAGTACAGGAATTCCGGAACTGAATTGAATGTCGTTAAAACTATTTAGCGCCGGACTCCGTTAGAATGGTGATCGGAAGAAAGGTGGCCTACCAGGTGAGGCTTACCACAGGCCTACAACAGCCGTCAGTGCAGGCTATAATTAGCCCATAGTGGTGCATTGCCGGTGCCGGATTCCACCCACTGCACTGATGATAATTAAAATTGCTCTTTAAAGTAGCATGGACTGAATGTTCCTAAATTAGCTGAAATTCTCCGAATCAATAATGTATGAGATACTGTTTCACACAAAACCATTATGCTTTGATAGCTAAGCTGTGTGGTATTACACGGAACTGAATGTTAGGTCTCAATAATTATGGTATATTTCACGTGAATAATTACAGGATTCCACTTTGATAGATAGCAAATTATGCTTAACAGAAACAAATATTTCACTGGTAAACAGCGAGTTTTGCCTATCATTATCATTTAGAGATTTCTACAAGAGGCATAGCATTGTCACACATTTCGTATTGTTCCTTCGCTAGCATGGCTGCTTCGCAGAAGGAGGCGACCGTTTCCCACTCTGTCTCGCCCCACAGCATGGCCTCGACGAATGCCGGGCGCGAGAGGTCGCCGCCTATTGCCGTCGTGAGGGCAGGGCGAATCTCTGCCCAAGTCGGGCAGTTCTGCATCGTGTGCTCCACCGTGAAGTCCGCTCCACTTTCATCTTATTAAATTTATTAAGATTTACATAAAATAAAAATAAAATATTTATACAAAATAACACAATAACTTATGATAGAGCATATAAAAGTGAGCATACCGCGCTGGTTAATTTTGCAGCCCACGTCAAATATGGCTAGCCACCATTACCATACCTTGTTTAAAACTTAACCTTAACATACATACACACATTCTACAATTTAGGGCTAACTTTACTAACTTGAACTAAGAGTTTGCTCTTCAAACCACACACCGAAATTAACTTTGTGAATACGTACGTAAAGTTGTGGATGTGAAGTGAAAAACAGGTTATTGTCAAAAATTAAAGTCCTTCTTTTTAAGCTTGTTCATCATCATCAACCAGAAGAAGTCCACTCCTGAACAAAGGCCATCCTTGCCGGGGTTGCGGGACATACCGCGACTCCGGTACACAAAAGGCTACCGAAGACACCATGGATTTTAGTCAGTCAAGTCTGACAGTCCAAAAAAAAAAAAAGAAAAGAGGCCATAACTAGCTGTTCTCCACGGTTTCACACACACTACTTGGCTTCTTTTGGTTTTACGGTGATGTTATTATAGCCTAAAACCTTCTGTGATAAATGGCCTATCCAACACAAACAATTTTTTTAAATTAGAACCAGTTGTTCCTATTCCCAGACGTTCATTTTTGTGTTCAACCAAATAAACTCGTCAACTTTATAAAACGAGTCTCAAAAGACTCGTTTTATACTCTCACTCACTCTTTCTCAAAAATTTTTTAAAGGACTATTGATTTATTGATCCTTCACTGTAGAATTCAGCCAGTAGCCTAGTAGGTACGAGTCTGACAGTCTCTCCCATCCTGCTCACTCGTACAATTTAAAAATACTTATGGTTGTTGCAATGTTACAATTATTTACTTTTTAACCCCCGACGGAAAAAGAGGGGTGTTATAAGTTTGACGTGTCTGTCTGTCTGTCCGTCTGTCTGTCTGTCTGTGGCATCATAGAGCCCGAACGGATGAAGCGATTTCAATTTAGTTTTTTTTGTATGACAGGTGACTTACCTGCGAGTGTTCTTAGATATGTTTGATGAAAATCGGTTGAGCCGTTTCGAAGTTGTGGGGGTGAAAGTGGGGGACTGCAAAAAACAGGAGATGATAAATAATTTGGAGCAGTCCGCAGCAGTCCGTAGCATTTGAAGCAGATGATAGATAATTTGCGCGACGTATTTTTATTAATTTTACTTTTTAAAGGGAACTTGGTTTTTGTGTCGGGGGTTTTTTAAATTTTAAATTTAATTTTTATATCTCATCACACATCGAATCGACTCTATTTCGCCTGTGATCGCTACCAACCAGTCCGTGGTCGACAAAAAATACTGTCTGCTTTACAGTCTATAAAGCTCATTTTTTACTTTATTGCTGATCTTCAGGGTTCGATTTCAGGCTTCATTAGTAGTAGAGGATTTAATTAATTAACATATTGTCAGAAAACGTATAACTCAAAACATTGGTAACGCTTGCAGCTCATTTTCGTACTCGCAAAAATATGACCCAATTTCTGCATTTTGCAGTTACGACTGTTTTTTTTTGTAATTATTTTGAATTAACGATCATTTTATTATTGCAGCATATTTATCATAATAATCACAACATTGAAAGTCCGGGCGGAAGTTTTGGAGGCAAGCAAAGGTCAGAAGCTTAAAATAACATTTTATTCAAAAACAAATCCAACCCAAATCAAAAATCTAAACAGAATAACTTTCTCAAAAGAAACAATGTTGAAACAACATCATGGAATCGATTGTTCAACAGCCAGAATATTTTATTTCCTTTAACCACAAAGTTATCTACCAAAATGGCGCGAACTTGATATTTTGTTACGAGAAAATTGTTTGTGTTTTGCGAACCTGCATTTCATTTTAAAGATGATTTTGGTACTTGAAGGAAATGGGAAAATATTGACGTAGATGTTTTTACAGTGTTTAAGCTAAATATGTTTTGTACAGGAAGATATAAATCACATACATAAAAGGATTGTTTCACACGTACTTCAACCATTCCACAACCCTAAGACGTAAGCGAGTGCTAGAATATAAATAGTGGAATTCACTCAGACCACATTTCACCGTGATTATCTCGTGACAAGGGCAATTTCACAACCATAACGTAAACATGAGTGACAAAGCTAACTAGTGCAACGAAAAAAGCAAACCACATTTTGCTGGCACCACAACGCAATTCGGCAAATAGCAAAAAAATTGCCCCTTTTGTCGCTACGATGTGTTGTGGTTTTAGTTCGTAAAATGAACGATTATAGTCAAGTTTGAGATGAATTAATAAGTTTCAGTGTTTCTGTTTTCACTGTAAAATCTGTTTTTTTTCTGGCTTGTCGATATAGTTGACGTGATCAACAAAAAATCAATTCGATCAAGCCAGCAATCATTGTGGATTCCAGGCTACTACTGATAAATCAGCGATGGAAAAAAAAATATTCGAAATGGAAGCGAGAAATGAGGTTCCCTCATGATTCCTGAGCGGTCCAACATACGGCCAGTAGACCAACAAGGCAGTCAGGCATGGTCTTTGATACTCTGTGGTTAACTTTTTGCTACTGGAATTAAAAATGTTTTTAAAATTTTGTCATCTCTATAGTTGATTAAGAATAAATAATAAAACTGTGCCTAAAGAAAATAACTAGTCGCTAATTCGATCAAGAAATTTTAACTTACTTTCAAAGCCACTAATTTTCATTACGATAAAATTTTATTACAATAAAGAGTTTCATCGTAATTTTTTAGGTTCAATCAATTTTAATAAACTTCTAATTTTATTACGGCTTTACTTAGTTTTAGAGCAAAACATAGTTTTCATTTTCAGCAGAAAGAATGGAATGATAAAAATGGGCACAGTGATTCTCTTGTAGTCATCTATATGAAAAAGAAAACAATGCTCTAGCCTAGAATTTTTATTAATTTATCCACAACAATGTTGTAGGTTGAAAGACAACGAATAGATGAGCATTGTCACTCAGTTAGTGCCTAGTAGACGAGCGTCGTAAACGAGGTAGGCCCAAGAGACGCTTACGTGACGATTTGATCTCGTTTCTGATTGGCTGGAAAAGACAAAACATAAGGAAGATTGGGAAGGTGCGAGGCAGTTCCGCATTCAATATACACATTTTCAATATTGAAGATTTTATAATCGACAATTTCTTAGTTAAAAAACATTACACAAGGTATCTTATTAATACGTACTTTCTGTATTAAATAGGGAACTAAGAGTTTTAATTAAAATTGTTTACAGAACTTGGTGTAAGAAAAAAAGGTACCTATAGCTTCGACTTTGCTCTGGAGCAAAAATAAATTAGAGCGCTTGAGAAAGTTACAGATTTACAGCGACTTCAACGGCTGTAAAAATTCTTGCTTATTTCGTTGTTTCTTCGAATGAAGCAAATATTCACTGAAAGATAAACTTAAAATAGCTAGTACGAAATATAAGTTATAGAAAAATACTAAAATAGAGTTTTCTTCCAACGAATTTTTGACTTTACACAACTTATTACGGCTAAGTAATTAAAATTATATTATACTTATATTAAATGACCAACAATTGCATGCATTAGCCAAACATGCACGATGAAAATCATTTGTCGATGCTCTCAAGCGATATTTAGACAAAACAATGTTCAAGCCTGCAGGCCTCAACAACATAACAATGTTTATGCGAAGGTGACAAAAGCGCTTGTTTGGCGGTTACAGAATCTTTGACCATGCAGCGGTCTTGAAAAGGGCGTTAACTGCATTATAATTATTTATTTTGAGACTTTGTTTCATTGTTCATTATAATGAGAAATAGACACTAAATCACAGATAAAATTTTGGAAAAAAATCCTGTGTCAAAAAGTACCCTCCCTCAATTGTCACAAAGAAGCTAACCTACAAAGCTCTTAACACCGTCCCACAAATTCTTTCTATTTCAGCAACCTAGCCAGGATATGGTCAAAAATATCAGCCACGTATCGGCCATATAAAAGGGTCTAATCTTCGGACCGCAGACATCTAAGAGTCTATAAAGCGAAACGATGAGTCTTGGCTCTTTATAATATAGAAAGGGGCAAAAAAGATTCCAAAATAACGAGTAGGAACAAACGGGGCGTAAAGGCTGGTCCTGATTCGTCTATTCGACCATGAGTTTGGGTTCCGTACTAATAATATTTTGTCATTCATCTGTCACGGTGTAGTAGCTTTCTGGTTTAATGAACGGTTCTTACTCTTTCCTTATTTTTTCCGCTGTTGACAAGATACACTGGTAATCTTTTGTGTTATCGAATATGTAGGGATAAAATGTAGCGTTGAACAAAAAAGTGTTCTACTATTTGCAGATTTGAGTCTAGATTCGTGCTCAGTTTGTGAATTGAATTGTCAATTAATGATAAAAGAGGTTAGACCACTGATAGAATCACAGTTTTAGAGGCTTTTGCTAAAATCTTGGTAAATCAGTGATAAAAATTATGCATTTAAGAGTGTATAGGATT
Organism: Agrotis ipsilon; assembly: GCA_028554685.1. Lineage (NCBI taxonomy): Eukaryota > Metazoa > Arthropoda > Insecta > Lepidoptera > Noctuidae > Agrotis > Agrotis ipsilon. The sequence goes on from CM052965.1 coordinate 13,527,342, forward strand.
AGATATGGGCATGGGGTGGGAGCTGGCATCCATCTCTTAGAGGTTCACCCCGGATAACGCACCATAGACTACTTGTAACCTGCCGTGATTGCTGAATGATGCTACTCGCTATGGTAGACCTCACCAAGACCCCTGTCTGGGGAGTCCAGCACCAAACAGTTTTTACTGAGTTAGTGCGCAGGAGTTTCATTTACTTTTGGGTTAATTTGCTTCATCTCGGTCTCATCTTTGGTTCTAGGCAAGTTATAAAAAGTAACTACATTCTAAAAAAAACGTGTATTACAACTTTTAGGAAAGAAATGTACTCGTATCATGTTCAGTTGTAATAACTGATGATGTAAAGCCACACCTCTCAGTCTAGACCATCCCTTATCTTGAAAAGGTCATTATTGAAACTACACACTCTCAACCTAAGGGTTTGTGAATACATATTATTATTTATTGCCTATATCCCCATTATTTTTCAGGAACACAATATACTATTATATATCTAAATTATTATCAGTGTTGCTCTACTATTTTATACATGTTATATACATAAACCTTCCTCTTGAATCATTAAAATATCTATTGAAAAAACCAGTATCAAAATCCGTTGCATAGTTTTAAAGATCTAAGCATACATAGGGACAGACATTAAAGGCGAGTTAGTTTTTTACTATGTAGTGATTACTTTCATCTTTTATTATTATTTTTTTTTAATATCAGAAATACCGGTTAAATTAGGTTTAGAGATGAAAAGATAACAAACATTATTTTCGCATTCATTTAAAAAAGCCAAGATCCATAAACATTTCTTTTGGTTATATTTTTTTTTTTGTGAGGTAGGTATTCCACGAAGGGCAGTTGCCACCTGCGAAAATTTTTGACAGGAACCTTATATCGAATAGATAAGGTGCATGTAGCTCAGGTGCCATTGTCAGCGGGTGCCCTTCATGAAATACCTTTTTTTTGTTATTAGGTCACTACAGAACTAATAATAAGAATGTGTACAATATGTGCAAGCGTGTGTTCTTATCACTTTATTAAATTAAAAAGAAAATAGGGAAAAAGACACAAATTCTGTCAGGAAACCTCCTTTATTTTTCATTTGAATAAGAGGTTACATAAAACGAGCCGGGGACACCCTAATATTTTCGTAAATTATCAAGACAATCTACAAAAGATGGGTCGCGGATATGGGTGCTTATAGAAAGAAAGCAGGTGATCGGTACACACAGGTGCAGGAAAAATAGTCCCATGGTATCTTTGACGCTTGGTAATGTCACGGTTTCATTACACAAATTTTAACTGCACCGACCAGTACCGACCCATACCAACCAGCCCCCGTATTACAAAGTCTTAAAACCAGGCTTTTTCCAGTGAGTAAAAGAGATGGCGCTAGATGACTTGTACAGCTCTGTCACTTTCACTCTCCTGATGAAGTCCTGCTCTTGCTCTTTAATGCAAAGGACAAACGAAGGAACAGGTTAGTTTTTGCTCAGTCAAGACTCCATTAAAATAAATTATTTTCGAAAACAAAAATCACTAAAAAATATTTATAATATTCATACGAATGTTAACATATCACCAATTATTTCTGGCTTCTGATTTTCGAATAACCCTTTTTTAAGAGAAACTATGAAAAGGGTAATATTTTTCTTGGGCAGGTACTCATAACAATGTTGAATGTAATTTTACGCTCGCATGAAGACAATGAATGAACGGGAGAGTGAGTAACGCTGTAGAGGTCACAAAAGGGATATTAAGGAGTCCTTCAAAATTAGTTTTGATTAATGTTCGTGGAGCTTTTTGAGGGGAAAAGTGGGTAGGGACAATGAAATAGGTTAACCTGTTCCATACTCCCTTCAAAACGGTTTTAAAATATTATATTTTAACAGCGTTTTTATCAGGTGAATTTTTAATGCATTGTCATTTTTGTAAATTGCAATCTTTAAGAGCGTACTTTAGGTACTTACACCGAACGGCATTTTATACAAGTCATTTTATTCAGGTCATTATATTTCGAAATGACAATGACGAATGTAATTAATTTTAATACGATTAAGCAAAATAGGTTGGTTAAAAATTTATCTGAGAACATGCTCTAAAAGTCAAAACATAACAGCTCCTGAATTAGTCCAAAAATACAGTCCATTTCAAGTGGTTTCAGTTGACCAAAGACTGGCATCGTTGTACCTATACATATCAGTGGATGACTGCCACCACAGAGCAATGCTGATTGGTCGTAGACTTCATAAAATGAATATCATGGAAAATTAAGTGATAAAAGCAAAATGTAATAAGGGCATCGCAAGCGTTCACGAAGGGCACTTGGAGAGAAACGGGGAGACTTTTGGCCAGGAAATGGAATTTAATAGCTAAAAATATAAAAGAGCGTTTTCAGGGGGTTCTCAAGTTGACTTTTTAGCGTAATGACCAATCTTGGAAAAACTGCATTAAGGTACACCTGTGGTTCTACAAAACACGGACAGCATGGTTTGCGCAGTGGCTGAGCGATTGGACTGCTGTGTTACGTGTCGCGGGTTCGATTCCCGCACGAAGCAAGTATTTGTACGAGCTACAAGTACTTGTTTTGGGTGTGAGCGTTTGTGTATGTGTGCACGACACAGGAGAAATTATTAGTGTGGGGCAACGTTTTTTGAAGAAAAAAAAAATTTTTTTTTTTTATATTTTGTGCCGGAAAAAACACAAACTAACAGAGGGGTTATCGTCTCACAGTTCCTTTCAATGTTATGATTTTTGGTCCCATGTGAAAGGAAACGTCTTTATCACCATTTTCCAGAGACTATTCGACCAAAACTCAAACACGTTTTCTTGTAGGCTCAACCCTCCAATAAAGGGGTCACTATCACGATGAAAATATATCATTCACAGCTGCGTTTCCTAGTACTAGGGTAGATAAAGTGTAAATAAAATAACACCTTCAGTCCTACAGCAATCTAATATCAGCCTTATGTTACAGAAAATAAAGACCATTGCAATATTGACGGATTTGATGGTGTCAGAACTTCGGCAATGTCAAAAAAAGTGATGTAGGCTCAGAGCTTGGCTTGTATGTGAAACTCGGCTTAGAGGAGCGACAAGCGGAAATTAGCAGTATCAAAGCCTAGCGTTCACTGCTACTCTGTATCCCTTGACACTGTGTTACAGTGTTCCCTATATTACCTATGGTAATTCTGGTAAGCTGTCTTCCTTTGCCGACGTCTTTTTTTTGGCGTTTAAAATATTTGTTTTCGTTTCTGTGGGAGTGATTACGGGAAATGTTACGAAAGTGGAACAGGAATGTTTCGCACGGGAACGCGTGCTATTTGATTTGACCACTGAGTTAGCGCAGTGACATAATACGCGACTACTGTAAGGCTCACTTTTTTTTCTACTTCGTCGCCTTACCTTTTTTGTGTGCAAAACCATACGCTCATTCATAAAGCCGTGTGTACAAAGATTCTCATATAGATGTCAGAAGAGCAGCTGTGACTGTAACAATACGTCCATTACAAGAAAAAAAAACAAAGAGATTAGGTATTTTGAGACGTGTTGAAGACATGCTTTGACTTATTTATGGGTATAATTTATGAGCATTTTCTTGGAGTTGTATCTGTCTTGTAAATATAAAAGAAGAAGCTGATAGGCTGAGTGACTTATCGATCAAGCTAAAACAGCTTGGTCTAGATCTAGAAACATGTGGCTGAGTGACTTATCGATCAAGGTGAAACCGCTTGGTCTAGGAGCATGACACAAACATTCTATAAATTACGTATGTGTTGGGGATTAAAGTAAGAAAATGAGTTATTGAGGTATATAAATGAGCGATTTATTCAAAACTTCGAATGAAGACTTATAAAACAAATTAATAAAACAACTGTTTCAAGATTTTTGGAAATTTCTATCTTTTTTTTATTGTTCTCACGTCAGACTTGTACTGACTAAAATCCACTGAAATCCTTCAATAGCTCTTTACGTTCCAGGGTCACGGTTACCTAATGAGACATTCCCGCGACCCCGGCAGGCAAATTCCTACCTTAAATTAAAAATCACAAAGAAAATACGAAAAATTCGCGAACGTGATTGCGGGCGGACTGCTAGTTTTGAATAAAAACCTCTGGCTTTTGTAAATTCATTTCTATATAAACATTAATTCGTGGCATCATCTATGTGCTTATTCACGTTGACACTCGCGGGCGCGGGGGCGGGTGCGGGCGCGTGAAACGTTGCGAGCTCCTGTTCACATTAACCGCCAGGCGTTCGCGCGATAGAAACGCGCTATCGTTTCTAGCGACAAGTTCAAACTGGTTGAACTTACCTGACGTCGCGAGTGAATCGCGCGCGCCGCCGCTAGTTCGACATGAACACAAACAAACGTCTCAGGCGTTTGAAATTGCCGCGAGCGCGCCGCACGCGCCAGTCGCCAGTTAGCTCGCTACTTAGACCGCACATGCGTTTTGAACGTGAACACTTGGAAATCACTTCATACGTTTGATATTTCGTGACCGCGCCCGCCACCGCGCCCGCGAGTCAACGTGTTTGCGCACTATGGAAAATACCGTCGTTAATTTCGTCTTAATCACAATGTGATTGCTTTGTGAAATTATATCATTAATTTGATCCTTCTTATGAATGCACAATGTGGGTTCAAAGACAGTTAAACAAGGGTTAATCGGCGTTTTAAATAACTCGATCTGAAAATAATTATTCGGGCCTATTTCAATAATTAAATAAGACGTGTAAGTTATTGAATGGTCGCGTCATTGCTTTACTCTGTGGTTCATAGATATGTAAATTTTAATAATTTCTAACAGTACGCTATTCAAGTTTCTTTAGATTACTATATAATAGTAATTCAAGGCTAATGCATCCACTAAAATTAAAGTACTCAATTGTTAAAATATGTCTAGTACATTTCAAAATTCATTCACTATTATGAATTTCATAAGACAGCGAAAATAATGTGTATAAAAGCGAAATAAGAAAAAGGGTATTGATGATTTTATTCTGACTTTATTGTGGCAGCACGACGTGTCCAAGTAATATTATAGCATTTCGTTATATACTCAAACCATGACCACCCATGACCACCATGAACCAGACTCAAACCATGTGTAAAAATCAAATCATTAAAATGTTTTAGTTTACTAATTGTAAGGTTAATACCAATTTTGATCAATATTATTTCAGTAATTGAAACTAAAATAGAAATTATTATTTTAAAACTTAATTAACGAACTAAAAACATGCAACATCACGACAATAAAAATAAGTAATCTATAAATTATAATTCTCATTAGGTGTTTAATACAGTCTCATTTTCTACCAGTTAAATTTTTAAACAATAAACGACCTTACCCCTTAAGTACTAATAACTAAATCACCTTCATATCATAAAACACAAGCCAGAACCTGCTAGGAAAAACAACCACTTAATTTTCCCACAAAACGCAATTCACTCGAGAAAAATGAATCACTTAAGTGGTAAAAGGCGTTGGCCTAACAAACCATCCGCTTCTAATGGGCGCCGGTTAATGTGTTCCGTGGTCTCGGAGAATATGAGATACTGTTTTAAAAAAAAGAACAAGCTATGGAAATAATCGCTGGGAAAATGATGGTAAATAACAACGACGATATATTACTGGACTCCTAATAACAGGCGACCGACGGATGTCTGTCAACACATTAGGCAAAAAAGTCTTATATCCGTCTTATTTCGAGCACTCCTGTGAGCCGCAAACATACCTTGAGACAGAACAGACCTTGAGTTAGCCAATCACAACGCAAGTACCCCGTCCCCTCGCTTACGTAGTACCTCAGCGAGTTGACAGAATAGTTTTTGTTCCTTAGATCGTGCATGCGGAGTCTAGTAATATATCGACGTTGCTAAATAAAGTGTTTGAAGCTGGGTTTTTTAATTTTTTTGGACGAACTAATATTACAATGCGAAACATTCGTTTGTTTGTTACCTTTTAACGGAAAAACCATTGATTCGATCATTCGGAAAGCATATACATAGTCAGGTGCACAGAGCAAACAATAGGTACATTCCTAAAAGTACTTTTCCACAAAAAAAAACATGTATAATTATGATCATAGATTTCGGAACATGTACAATCCGAATTTATTGTCAAACTATGATAAAAAGCAAGCAACGTCGCGGGAAAAAGCTTTTTAATTGGTGACGTAGGACTGGATGATATTGATAAGGCATTTTTTTTTCCTTGAAAGAAAAACAAAAACGAAATCTTGTTTCAAAAGTTCTTTTGTCCTTAATGATTTAGGAAAAAAAATATCTCGTCGTAATATTTTTCTTTTTTCTTAAACTAATAGAAAAGAAAAATATTACGATGCTTAAAGTAACTAGACTGCAAAAAAACATGCAAGTAATACATATTGAACAACAACATAATTACATCATATAAGGTGATATTTGACCGACCACTAGCTTTTTACCTAGAGACATAATCATTGCTGTTATTTATAACATTATTTCACATTGATACGAGATAACATCATGTAATTATGTACTTATAATTCAATACGAATATCTACAGGGAGAAAAAATACAAAAAAGTTGTGTCTTCAAGGACTTGTATTTCGGCTAATAACTCTAAAACCTGACACTTTAGGACGTTATTTCTATTGTATTTTTTGTTTGTCTAGTATCCACTATCTAAAATGTAACTTTGATTGAAAACCGCGATTCTGAAAAAAAAATGGCGGGTATAGGGCCACCCTCAATACTAAAATCTTCTAACCCCTTTTAAACTCACGGCCTCACGACCATCCAGTTCAACCTTCTTACAATCAGTTAAAATATTGAAAGTTCGAGGCCTGTTATTATCTCTCCCTGTTTCTATAATCCATTCAAAGGTAGTCTTGAAAAGATCGCTTTTAGCGATAAGACCTCCCATTGTGTCACCCTGTGTAAACTGTTTGCTTTTGTGTAACTTGTAATTTATTTTGTTTGTTAAACAAAATATAGTATATTCTATCTATCTAGATTGTGTTCCTATCTTAAAGATATTTTTTTAAATAAGTCGATCACCCTTCGACTTACCTAGACAAGAGGAATTCCGCACAAAACTAAATTTCTACGAAAAATTTTGACAGGAGCCTTATTTCGAATGGTTTAGGGTCCGCTCGCCCCTTGGATCTTGCCCCTTATGATTAAAATGACCGTCTCGCCCCCTTCACTTTTAGATACGCTGACTCGCCCCCGATTTTTAATAAGTTAAAAGTACTGTAAGCAACACAAGTTTTTAAATGTTGAAATAAATGTTGTTTGCTTACAACTTCGAGCGTCCATTCCCATTTCTCCCTACTGGCTTTAACACCAGTGAGGCGAGGCTATTAAAAGCTAACTAAAAGTATTAGGTTAGCATGAGTTCAAGGTAGTCTGTATTTAAATAATTCTAAAGTTTAACTCAAACTGCCTTGTTCTTTGACTATCCAACAAAAGTACTTGGCTAACATAAGTACAAAGTGGTAGTCATATTTTTGGGTAAATATAAAGATTACCTGAAATTGTCTTGTGCAACATTAACCAGCAAAAGTACTAGGTTAGTATAGGCCCAAACCGGTATGCATCTATATAATTCTGGGTAAGTAGTTTATTAGTTGAATTTTTTTTTAACATGAACTGGGTCCTGTTTGGCTAAGGTTAGGTTAGGTTCGGAATCGACCCAGAAATATTAAAAAAAATACCATTTTGAACTTATGCTAGCCTAGTACTTTTGCTGGTAAGTGAATGAACAAGATAATTTCAGGTAATCGACCCAGAAATATTTAATTAAATAAATAACACTTTGAACACATGATAGCCTAGTACTTCTGGTATTAAGTCAATGAACAAGACAATTTCAGGTAATTTTTCAACTTTGAACTTATGCTTGCTTAGTACTATTGCAGATTACAGCCATTGTCTAATTGTCCTTAATTTCGCGATATCTTTAGTTTTTTTGCAAAAATGTGATCTCACAAATTGTCTTACGACGTAATACAACTCTCTCAACAGGTAGCACAAACCATCAAACAATCACAAGTATCACGACGAGTTTGTAAGATTACAAATATAGTTGACTAAAGTAATCAAACGTAGTGTTATTCTTACTGTAAGCATTTTTCTGTCTGACTGTACCTTTCTTGGTTAAATTTCAATGGAAATGCCGCAAGGGGCGAGTGGGTACACCAAAATAATTATTTTAATGTCAATTTTCAACTCGCCCCTTCATAGGGGGCGAAAGGGTACACCAAAATAAATAAATACGGGGCGAGTCGGTCATTTTAATCATAAGGAGCGAGATCCAAGAGGCGAGCGGACCCTACACCTTTCGAATAGATAAGGTGTCAACCTTATCTATTCGAAATAAGGCTCCTGACGTACTGACGTAGCTCAGGTGCCATTGCCAGCAGGTGCCCTATGTGGAATACCTCCTAGACAATACGGCTTAACTTTTTATTTAATCACGTACTTACGGCTCATCATCATCATCATCATCAACCAGAAGACGTCCACTGCTAAACATAGGCGTCCCCCTTAGACCGCTACGCCGAACGACAATTCGCCACTTGCATCCATCGGTTGCCCGCGACTCTCACGATGTCGTCGGTCCACCTAGTTCCCAGTAAGCAGGTCTCCCGGCCTACCTACGCTGCGTCTTCCGGTCCGTGGTCGCTACTCAAGAACCTTTCTTCCCCATAGGTTGTCAGTTCTACGAGCGATGTGGCTTGCCCATTGCCACTTCAACTTGCAAATTTTACGAGCTATGTCGGTGACTCTGGTTCTTCGCCGAATAACCGTATTCCGGATTTTATCGTGCAAAGAAACTCCGAGCATAGCTCTTTCCATTGCTCGTTGAGTGATTCTTAGTCTCTCTAAAAGGCCAGCAGTCAAAGACCACGTTACACACTTATACACTTACGGCTGTTACAAGTTTAATCAAATTTAACTCATAATATATTATGAGTGCTTTGAAATTTAAATTTTAAAAAATCTACACCCATGCAAGGCACTTATAACCTAGTTGTAAGTTCTTAATATCATATCTATATGTGCCAAGAATATTCCAAATTCAATACAACCAATCAAGAACATTATAATTGTCACTTCGGTAAACTATTACTATGCGGTTGAATGGTTTCTGGACCGCTCTCGGTATATAAATCGTTTGATATATCGTTTCTAGATCCTGGTTAGTATGTATTGGTTTCGAATTGGTCGAACAATTTGAAAATGAACGATTTTCAACTGTTTCTTTTTTTCGAAAACTGTCCTAAAGTGTTCGATTTCCAAACAAGTGTTTGACAACCCCCTTTAGGACTTAAATATAATGCTAACCTTGATCCGTCATCTAGAGCACTACTTTTGCCTTTTTTTTACTTGCTGTGCCGTAATAATTACCAACTATTATTTTATGAGCCAAAAATGTAAAAAAACAGCTGGTTAAATGATTGCATATTAAAAGTGAAGTTTTATACTTTTCCACGAAACAATGAGTCTTTCACAAAGTCACGATAGTCTATCATCTCTCCAATATCGTGCTAACAGTATAAACTTGCCACCCACGAAGCGCTACTACTAGGTGTAATTGAGTACAGTGCGGGGATTAATTGAAGCAGAAATGTATCAGGAGTGCAGAGCCGGTGCGCAAAGCTACGCAGGCGCGTTGCGTACCCCACATCGCAGTGGCAGCCCTACTAACGCCGCGAACACTCGTAGCCGCGTACCGTCGTACTCACCACCTTCCCGATACGAACACGTTAAAAAGTGCGCGTTGAGTTACAACCCTATTTTTAAAAAAGTTCTTGGTGTGCCAGTGATACTTTTTAAATCGCAACCAGTGTTCTGTTTTTGAAGTGCTGTCAAATCAGTGTTGACTAAAAAAGTGTAAAACTTTTTTTTTGTTCGAAACTTTGTGATTGTTTTGTTTTTTAATTTTATGCCAGTACTGTTTTGATTACGAGTTTGTTAACGTCCGAAGAGTTTGGAAGCCTTCCTAATTGGGTGAGATTTTCATCTTTTGTGTTCTGAGTAGTTTAGTTTCTAACTATAGCTAGATTGTATCGGTATAATTCGTATCGAGATTTGATCGTGGATTGAAAAGGATTGTTGATTTTATTTCGAATCAAATTGCTCACATAGAAGGTTTATCGTTTTTCCAATAATGACATCAAATCGTAAAGTCGTTTTAGGCTAATATAGACGATATCGGTTGTTTATTGGTATCGTTAACTTTACCTTAAATGCGAGTTAGCTCAGTTTTATGTACGGGCAATAATGGTTGTTGTTCTAGAAGTGCAATATTGTAAACTTTTGCGTGTTGTAAAAGCTAAGAAGACTTTGTAGATGAGACGTGCAACATTTAAAGTTTTTAGTTTTGTGTAAATTGTTAGACAAAGTATCACTTTGTCTAGAAGTATCAGTTTTATGGTTTAGTAAAATCATTATAAATCGAAGTTTTTGTAAAAAAAAATTGTAAAATAAAAAAATAACACACCTCATTATTACTCACTTTACAGACAAACCAAAAATAAAAATAACTTCCTAAACATTATTCTTCATCATAAAAAAGCGATGAAAAAAATTGCCTTCACATCTTGATCTCCCTTGCGGTCCAAAATGATTTATGTCAATTCACAAAGGACGCATATCCGTCAAGTTACACAGTGAGACAAATTGACTTTTGGCGCAAACATAGTGTGTACTTTTTACGCACGCACAGGGAATTTATAAAGCACTACGTAGGTAATGTATTGTGTGTAATATTTTACGAGAGTGCACATAAAAGGCGTAATGAAAAATTCGTTTATTTAACGCTTTGTGAACACTGTGCAGTGCCGGATGAGGGTTGTACGTTTTATAGTGATGTCAATGTTTTTGTTAGATTCAGTGTGGGTTGTAGAATTTTGAGTGGTTAGTTTAGGATTATATAAATTATTTGAAGTGATTTTAATACGTGCCATTATCAGGTAGAATGCACAGATTTTTGTGTCTTAAGTTAAATAAATAAATTAACTTTTACTTTAGACTACAAAAAGATCCATAAGTAAGCTAGTGTTTTGGTGATGCACATTCCTAGTGTACGAATAAAACTATACGTTTCTTTTAAAATTGCAAATCTACATAAAATAAATCCTTGCTAAATAACTAAATTATATTTTAATAAATAATATTGGAGATAAAATTTGAATTTGAGTCTAAGGGAAAGTGTTGGATACAAAGGAAAATTTTGAAGTTCATAATAATTTTTTTTTTTTTTTTTTTCTTCTTTGGCAATTGAGCCCTTCGACTACTCTGCCAGTGTCATGTAGTGACGGCTGCGTAGCGGGTTGAGCCGTCGAACTTTGTACTTCGTGGAAGTTGTTAGTAGCTGCAAGGACGAACACAGGTGTTAGTAGGTATTAATATTCTAAACTACTATATGTACAGAAACATATATAATAAAATTTTTAAAAAAATAATCAATACATATTAAACAAAAGTATGTACACAAGTACTCGCGCACCAATTACAATTTTAAATTATTTTCATTTATAAAGGTAGCTAGGATATGGATAATTTTGGGAGAGAAGTGGGATAATAGGCAATGAAAATTTGTTGGGAGAGGAATGTTGTTTTTGGAAATTTTACGATAGAGGTCAAATGAATTGGTATTTAAGGAACAGGAAAAGAATATATGGTCCAAAGTACCTTCCGCAAGACCGCATTCGCACAGAGAATTGTCTCGGACACGTATCTTGTTCAAGAATACTGGGCTACAACAGTGTTCATAATAATTATTAATAGACCAACACCTAAGGAGGCTCTCGCTGGGTGGCTGGATCAAGCGCTTGATTCAGAAGGCAGTACTTCTGGACACGGCGCGTATTGTTAGGAGGTTCCTCTCTCAAGAGCCCTGACCACCGGCGGCCCGGACCCTGTTCCCGGTACTGGTGGATTGCTATTTTTTATATTTTTAAATGTTTTTTAAGTCTTTTTTGTAAAAATATTTAAAAATGTAATTTATAAGGTATAAAGATGAATAAAGGAATTAATTAACAATGATATCCTTAAATGTTCTGGACGATTTCTCCAAACATTTTGTAGTACCATGATCCAACTCACAAAGGTATCAATGTTATTTTTCAAAGGCTTTCAATTTGAATCACTTAACATCGTTCAGTTCGATGTGTATTTAAGATGTTTATTCATAAACCGTAGGAAGGAACCCGCTTCTCGTTTTCCTATTAACCCACGCTCACTATATTGTGAAACCACTCACTATTTATTAGTTACTGTACTGCCTTTAATAGTTGCTGTCTAAAAATACATGCAATTTTTATATTTCACTCCTAATCTAATATATAAAATTCTCGTGTCACAGTGTTAGTTACCATAGTGGTCTGAAACGGCGTGACCGATTTTTATGAAATTTTATATGCATATTCACTAAGTCTGAGAATCGACTACAATCTATTTTTCATACCCTTAAGAGATAAAGGTTATCCACCTCTACCATTTTTTTTTTGACAAAACTTTTTTGTTTTATTTTTTATAAGATGGCATTAGAAATAATTTATATGGTAAAACAACGTTTACCGTTTCAGCTAGGTTTAATAGTAAAAAGATGCCACTTTTATCGCACATCTTAGCGCTGAAAACGTACTGAGAAATTTGAATTTAGCATTCCAAAATTTAAATGTAAATTTTTACAATCATTTCTATTTTTAGTAGGGTACAATATTTGTTGTCACTAAACACTGTCATTGACCAGTGTCTCTCATTAACGTGTGAAACAGTATTTACTGTGATTCATTTGTTTGTATCAGTGTCCAGAGCAGTATCAATAAATCGACAATATTGGTTTGATATTTGGTCTAAAATGACAGACAAAGGCATGAAATCCGAACCACTCCGATACTGGTTTCCATAATTAACGCAATCCACCAGTTGAAAATAGTACCTAATGATTTTTTACTAGCTGAAATGTGTAGGTATATTTTTTTAACAATGATTAGGTTTTTTTTCATGAATGTTATTTGAATACAGATTATTGAGAAAATTCAAGACTACTTACTATTTAAAGTTTTCTACATTTAAACTTCAACAGTTAATTAGTCAGACTTATTAATTTCTTATCTTTGAGCGTAATTTTTTTTCGTCCCAGCCTAGGCTCTCATAGAATGATTTTACCACGCAAAAAAAGCGTAATTTTTACTTTCATAAAAGTCTCACGTACACATACTATATTAATTATGCCACCGATCATTATAAACAACGATGTTAAATTGTACAAAATATAAAGAGCAAAACAACTCTTAATATTATTGTATCATAACTTCACTAACATTAGAATAAAGAAAACTGAACTCATTCTGCGTAATGCATAACATTTATGTGAAGAAGACGGGATAATCGCCATTCTCCTTGGAAATAAGCCAATAACTCACAATGAACTGGGGTGTTCCACAGCTCAGCATAATATTAATCTCAATTCACACTTTACTGTAGTAGATGCTGCATAATATCGTAGTGTTTTCAAGCTGGTAGTATTTTTTTTTCTTAAATAGTAGTTCTCGTAGAAGATGGCGGGACGAGCTTAACGAAACCAATGACCAGTGATCCACTCTGGCTCTGGATCGTGAAAGCTGGAAGTCTTGGGGAGAGGCCTTTGCCCATCAGTGGGTAGACTAGAAGTATCAGTATCAGTAGTAGTTCACCTTCGTGGTCAAACGCGACGGAAGTGGTGTGACGATTGGATCATGTTCGCAAGCCAAACATGGGCAGAAATTGCCCATAATAGAGAGATTTGGCAGAAAAAAAAAGAGGCCTCTGCCGAGCTGCTTAAAAAAAAGGAGTTAAGAATTTAAAAAGTTGTAGTAAAATAACGTTTCCCCCCACACTGGAATTTTTTCTTGTATCTTAGGTGCGTTTGCAAAGTATTCACCGAAAGGCACCTGGCGCCTGCGAAAAATTTTGACAGGAGCCTTATGTCGCATAGATAATAATTTCAAGTAGCTCAGGTGCCATTGTCAGCGGGTCCCTTCGTGGAATACCTCCGTTTGCAAACAAGTAAACTCACATAAGCAATACACATAATGAAACACAATTACTCGACAGTAACTCACAAAAAATATTCGTGTTAAGACTAAAATATTCAAAAAACAGTACATGACCTAAATACCGGTGGAATTGAAAACCCTCTTTATTTTGAAGTGGGTTAAAATGAAGTATGCTGCGTACCGCTTTTAGGTTATAATGACCTGCACACATTTGGTATACAAGTGTCTAAAATTTTTTGGGCCTTGTATGATAGATACAAAAAAAAAAAATTCCGCATTATAAAACCCTTCTGGCTTTAAAAAAAAATAGACACTTGTATACCAAATGTGTTTTATTTTTACCACCGTGGCGGTAAGTACATTTTCAGAGCGTATAAGACGCGTTTCAACCAATTAGAAAAAAATAATCTTCAATAGAAACTGTCTCGTTTGAAATGTTCATTTTATTTAATGGTTTCTAATTAAAATTATATATTTCTCAGTTTTTAGATTCTCTTTTTTCTTAGCGTGATGATGGCAAAATTTAAATTATTTTATTTATTGGTCCAAAATTAAGCTACGCAGACTTCACTCACTGATCATGAAGTGAACAAAATTCTCCTGCAACGTTGTTATGATCTTTGGCGCAGAGGAAAATGTCACTAATTCAATAAAACCTGCCTTGTGATACTAAGAGTTAACTTAACACCTGTAAAGTCCAATATTTTAATATTTTTTGTCGATTTATTTTTTCCTCTATTCCGATTTTTTTTAACCAACACGATATTTCATTATAAGTGACGTTACGTAAATATTATTTATCAGTTAAAAAAGTGTATTGTTTGATAAAATTAGAATTTAAAATATTTTTAGTTCTATGGTACTATTAGTGACTACCTATGTCAGTTTAAAAACTAATTGTATAAAAAATATAATAGTAACATACTGCTAACAGCGTCTGCTGACTCTGAAATACAATGTCAAAAGTAGAGATCATTAGTGTCCATCTTCTGAACAATCCGTCACTTGTATTTTACAATTCTTGCAGACGAACAAGCTACAGGGTCGCCTTTTTATTTTCTCTACATTTGCTATAAAATACTAGCCACTGCCAGCGGTTTCACCCGCTACAACTCGATAATTATCCCACGGGAACATAAATTGGGATGAAAACTATCCTATGTGTTAATCCAGGTTATAAGCTGTCTGTGTACCAATTTTCATTCACATCCGTTCAATAGTTTTTGCGTCAAAGAGTAACAAACATACATCTACACAACCAAACATTCACATTTATAATATTAGTAGGATGATACAGAATCACACAAACGGACATAAAAAATTCATAAGCTCTTCATAGGTGATGTAAAATAACTTCAAGAGTTTGAAGATATCAAAATATCAGCTTCTATGAAATATGAAACTGTTAGGGGCTGATAAGAGATCTCATATTTTATTAACCTTTAAACTTTTACAACTGCGGTGAAATATCGCGGTTTTATGTTTTCTAATAGATTTCGTTTATTAAAATATTCAAAGTGATTTTATCAATGTTGTTTCTTTTACTAAATCGCGCTAGTCAAAGACAGCCTTTCATCTGAGATAATCATGAAAGTAAATCTTTCAAAATATTGCGTTTTTTTCTTACAATTTTTTTTCAAGGTTGATTCTCAAATATTAAATTTATTTTCACATTTCTTCAAATGTATCACGAGATCGTAGGTAAATATTTTTAATCTGTATAAAGAAAAATGTTTTTTTTTACTGCATAGTTCTAAAGAATTTCTCCACATAATATTTCCTTACCAACTATTATTAGGCGAAGAATGACCCACCTCTTTAATGGCGACCTATTTAGCTGTTTATTCCCTAGTCCCTGTTACTCAAAGTAATTGGTTGGCCGTTCATCAGCAGTCCCTTAGGGAAACTAGGTTATTGCAGAGTAATAGAATCACTAGAGCCTGCTCCCTATAGCGGCTGTAGGTAGATCTCACAAAGTGTTGTGCTAGAATGAAAAAATACTGCGCAATTTCATAGTGGGGTATAATTCAGGACGAGGTACTGTCTATAATGGACACCGTGATGTTATATTCACTCAAACGTCACCTGAAATGAGCTGTCAATTCTGAACATTGTCAAATTTTGTGGCTTGGGGGCGAAAGATCCTAGTGGCGTTTAAGAACTTTTTTTGACAGATTTTGTCGTTTGCGGCAAAATGCCCTTTTGGCGTATCTTTAGAACGCAAAAGGCAATCGAAGGACAGGGTGGACTCTTAGTCCGTAAGAGTTTGAATGTCTTTGTCCTCTCCATCTAAGGCGGAAGAATTTATTGGGTTACATTACTATTCCAAAACAAAAAAAAGAGAACAAGATGGTATAATACGAGTATCACACGGTTGTCAGGTTACGATTCCGCGGAATAAATATTTGTTTGTCATAGAAGTTTGCTTAATTGAATTTAAATATTTTTTAAAACACGGTACAGGATAAACTAGTATGGGACAATGTTATAAAAATGGCAAATTTTTGATTTCGATAAATTTTCATAAAAATATTTACTGCAATATAATAATATAAAAAATATCAGAATTCAGAGTTGGTTAAAAATAAAAAGTACATTTAAATGATAAAGCACGAACTCAAACAGTCGTTATAAAAAAGATAACAATTTGACAATAATTCAACAATTTATGTGTACTCTCTATCTGTGTTGATTAATATAGTGTGTGTTTTTAACAATTCATTGTGAAAATGTTAACACATACATTTGATGCGCTGAATAATTCGAGTGATTTTTAATAGGAAAACCCTGGAGTTTTTTCTTGGAATTTTCTTTTTAGGTTTTAAATTTTCTTTTTAAATTTTCTTCTCATGTTATATTAACCAAAATATTACACTTAAAAGAAATATATTTATTAGCTAAACGTGTTGAAATAACATTAATTACTAACATAAATCTAATTTCTAATCTTACTTTGTATCCCCTGAGAAAAGCCAGTAACTAAAATAAAAGAGAAACGTAATAGAAACAAAATATCTTCACACAGAACACTCTGTACCGAGATTTTCAATTACTTTTCTCTTCGACTGTCACTGCAATGAACGGACTATCACACTCACACTGCACACTGGTACACTTTTATTTTCTGTAGAAAAAGCTGCAAAATGGTACCTACACATAGGATGTATGCCACTTTAATGAATCAAAGTGAATGAGACGAATTTGTAACGTAAAGCACACTACAGGGACACTATTCAAATTCACTACACGAATGCGAATGCGAAAAATGTTTGATGCGAAAATGCGAAAAAAAGATTTCGTCCGTTGTCACGTTTCTATAGTTCGTTAACGTTTGATTCAATCGCTTGGTGCTGAATCGAGTGTTTGGTAAAAAGGTAGACTCAATGACTAACGCCTGACGCGTTATGTGCTTCACTTCTCCATTCCACATTTGAATTTCGAATCATGTCTTTTTTTGTGTGACTGGCAGTTTTGAGTTAAGTTTTTTTTTTCAATATTTTTGGTTAAAGAGCATAACTTGTCATGTTTTGCTGATGTAAAGTAAACGGAACTGCACTTTGACATTAATATTATGGAAACATTTTGTTTTATAAATCACTACATAGTATAAAAGTATAACAAAATCGCTTCCCGCTTCCTGTCCCTAATTATTTATTTATTAAAACTTCATGCACAGAGTACATAGGCGGACTTAATGCCTTAGGCATTTTCTACCAGTCTACCTTATGGTGATGCAGATAAGGGTATATAAGCATACATACTTAGGGATGTATGCTTATATCTTTAAAACTGCGCAACGGATTTTGATACGATTTTTTTAAATATATGGAGTGATTCAAGAGGGATTATTTTATGTATATAACATAACATGCTTAATATTGTAGAGATTGCACCTATACGGAGCCGGGGCGGATTGCCCCGGTAGTGTTCATAAAATATAATAATAAATTTACCTGTAGTACACAAAACCAAACAATTTACTAGGAATCTATTCAATTCCAAGTTACTCAACGATTAAGTAATCGCTACGTTATTTAAATCTGAGATAAATTCATCGTCGAATTAACAAAGCTCGATGGCGACAGTTTTCCTTAAGAAAATTCCTTAAGATAGGTATCCAGTTTCCTTCTGATCAGCATAGCGACCGACTTCACTATTACTTCCTTTAAGACTTATATAATTACTTAGTTGAAAAAGTTTCGGTGTCCCGATCACAAAATCACAGTTAAGAACTTTGGATATCAGTTTTCTAGAACGAGGTGTTAGATTACAGTTTTATAAGCTACTGGGTACTTAGCTCTTAAGCTTTAGAGTGATTTTTTATGTAGTTCGGTAGTGGGGTAGTGTTTCGAGATTGTATCTGGGTTTTCAGTTCACTGCTTTTATGTGGTTACATACTTTTTTATGTTCGTACGAGTTTGTGGTCGTTAATTTGTGAACCCGCAGTGAGAGCAGTGGTGGCCCAGTGGTATCGGTCCCGACTTGCGAGTTGTAGGTCGTGGGTTCGAACCCCACAAGGCGCATTACTTTGTGTAATTTATTTCATCACCACTGCTCTCAAAACGATGAAGGAACATCGTGAGGAAACCGGCATGTCCTACAACCAAACATTCGAAGACATGTGACATCTACCAATCCGCACTGGGCTCGCGTGGTGGATTATGGCCAACTTCCTGTCACAGAGAGGAGGCCTTTGTCCCAGCAGTGGGAACATTATAGGCTGATGATGATTTGTGAACCCCATATACTTCGGACATGACTTTAGGCTTATGTTATAGTTAAAATTTTCTACATCAATGTTAGTGATATTCAAGATAAACTTCGAAAGTGGCACATAAGTACAATACGCATTAAAAACACGCTTTGGTACCTTACCGAATCATCCTTAGATTGTGCCTGAGATGGAAGTTTTTATTCTTAACATTCTGTCTTTGTTTAGTGCAATAGTTTATTACGTAATCTTAGTGAAATATTATTCCGACTTTCGCCTCGATCGTTACAAACGATCTCATATTTGATTTCATATTAACCCGTCACGTACCTGATGATTGATAGCGTTCGCTCCGTGTTTTTCGAACGACACTGAATCAATACCGAATCTAGACTAACATGATTTTAGTTCAGCTTAGAATGAAATATCTATGTGGGGTTAGAATAGTAGTGGTTTTACTACGAACTACATAACGAATTGCACGCACTTAAATTAGACAGACTTGAAAAGAAAAATGGAATCTACCCAGCATTAGGATACGAGATTACTCTGTAGATTTCAAAAAAAAAACGAGTACTTAACTCTGCGCTGTCAATCGCTGACGGCACGGTTGGTGCAGTGGTAGACGATTCGTTTCCCGCAAGGAATAAATATTTTATACTTTTTTTTTCATAAAACGTTTAAAAAAAAACTAACAAAATCAATTTATTTTCTGTGTCTTTCTGAAGCATGGCAGGACATGCTTATTTTCAAACTGGTGTCGGTACCGAAAAAATTTTAGCACTTCGCTAGCTTGAACACAATATTTTTTTACGGCACGTGTCTACTTGGTCTGTATGAAAAGCCTAAAACTCCAAAACATAATTATTATTGTAGCAATTGGTAATGTATTCTTATCATTATGTCAAAAAATATTTCGGAAAAGATAAAAGATTATCTTTTCTGAAGTCTGAGGTTGAGATAATAATTATTCTTTTTGACTTTTAACTCATTTATATTAACTTTTACACGAGAAGTCGAAGTAAGATACCAAGCTTAATAAAAGATATGAAAGATATTTCAAGAAGAAGTAAAAATATATTCTCAATTCCGCTTTCAGTTCTGAGCTAGTGTCGATATTCTTACATTCCAACTTCAATACATTTTTTCCGAACACGATTTGAAATAAATCGGAGGAAGTCTTCAGTGTGAATATTCTCATTGTTTCTTGCAGAAAATATTACTTTGCATCGAGAATCTTTCGATACTGGCAATTTTGTAGCAAGCTTATATACAAGAACGATAAGCGTCCGGTCATCATAATCTATCATACTATATCCCACGTATCAGGAAAATGGACTCGCAATTTTATTTTATCAAACCGTTGATGGGGTACTTGACAGTTTTATATCCCTGGTAGAAAATTATGGTCAGATTTTCTCATAGTTCACGATTGTAGTAGACAATAAAGGAATTAAAAATCTTTTAACTTATTTTTGGTTGCATTGTTGGATCGTACTTCTTTAGGCTGCAGATAAAATCAGTTTCTGGGGTCGCGGTAGGTACTATTGGGTAAACGTGGCCACGGAATGTAAAGGGCTATTGAAGAACACTCTGGAATTTAGTCAGTACAGGTCTGACAGTCCCTTTCGTTCTGTCTTGTGTAGGAGGACTGATTTGATGATTTTACCACGTAAAAAAAAGATGAAATCAGTATGTAATAAATTAAGAATCAGGTACTTTGTTATTCTCAACCATGTACTGACAACAATTTCATAATCTCTCATGTTTACATAATCTCATGTCGTTTGTACACATACAAGACAGGCAGCAATGTCCACATTTCGATATTGACTTATAAGTGTAGTGTTGATTCTTGTAGGCGACTTAACAATCTCACAAGGATCATTATTGAAGGTCGTATCATATATCGCTAGGCATACGAATGGTGTATATCTCTCGTTAACTTCAAAACGGACTTACAGAGCATCGCAAACACACGGTAGACATAAGGTCCTGAACATAACAGTTTCTCGACACTTATACCGAAGTGACTAGGGGACTTTTCTCTCAATAAGCTTTTAAACATTTTCTCAACATCTATAAGTTTAAAATTGAGAGGAGAAGTCAGTCCAGACACTGGCCCTTGAGACACAGTTAAATGCACTCTAAAATACTCCAAATACGTTTGCTTTATAATGTTTCAATTGTTTCATTTTTTTCTATTTATAGAGCACTCACAATCACAGTTAATATTCTCAAAAGGATAATTATTATAGCTCGTATGACACATCGCGAGGTCATTGTAACTAGACTAAACTAGCCAAGTGTCTCTTTCTTGCTGACTTCAAAACGTCTATACACATTTATAGACAAGACAGACAGCAATATGTCCACGTCTCGATACGTCATTCGGGCGGTGTTATCTCGGCACGTTCCGCGCCGTCAACGTGTCGATGTCGAGTCGCAGTTACACGGTTAAGCTTAGCTGTTAGCGGGACAAATGTGTAGGTCGGCAGGGACGGTCAGTTTTGGAGACCTCGTTAACAGGGTTACGTCGTATGACGATTTGTTCCAAAAGTTAGAAGTGATGACGTATTTTTTTATGATCAACAAAAGGCTTTGTTTTTGTTGATATTTTTTATTTCTTTTAATAATAAATTGAGAGCTCTCTGAGCATTTATCCCAGGTACAAACACAAATGAAGTTAGGTAACATAAATTCCCAGAAATAAAACGTTACAATAACTGTGAAAAGGCTTTTGCCCAAAAAGGTTGTCTTTTCGCTTGAAAACGTGAAATTCGTTTAATAATTGTGGTCGCCCAGCGGTTGATTTTTTTGCCATTTTCCGTTTAAATTTTTAGTTAAAGAAACTGTTTTTTTTTACTTCTCCCTATAAACTTTTACTGTATATCAGATACTACTCTGTCCATTCTATCAGCATAAAAGGGGTATACAGTTATTGTTTCCTATTATTTATAGATAAACAAGAATATTATTTATGCTTGCGTTCTGGTCACCTACAAGTTGGCAAGTGACCAAGTAAGAAACAAATGTGTCATATTTATCTATTGAGGCTGTGGTCAATTTATAAAGATTTACTAGCCGCTCATATCTCAAGTTGTCATCAACAATAGCCTGAATAATAGTACTTATGCTGGACATTTTGAAAAAAGACAACGTTGCAAATAGTGAAGACATTTTCGTTGTTTTGATGATTTAAATAAACTACCTACATAAATTATTGTGTCATTCTGTATAATTTATCACTATTTTATTTTAATAATTATGAGAAATAGAGTCTTTTTTTTGTAACGTAAACCAAAATTGATGAAGATACAATACTTGGGGTGCTAAGACAGGAAACCTCCATGTGCGCCCGTGGACTGGAGTTCCCTCTCGGATACCAGACTCGAAGACAAGTTTTTCGGGCCGGTGCACCCTGGGATGCGGGCAAAAACCCTTCTTTCTCTCTTTTGCCCGTATGCGAATAGCCTGTCGTGTGGACGCTCCAACGCGTGTCCCTCTGATCAGCAGAGGGCACAGCGGCGGAGCGGGCTTGCGGACGGTGAGTAATGGGTAACTCGCCGTCCGACCGAGGACCAAGCCCGGGTCGGTGGCGCGTCGTGTTTCACGGATTTTTTCTTAACCCAGGATAGTCTGACAGTCCCTTCCACCCCACCCAGGGCTCAGGACTCATTAAATTTGATGATTTTACCACCTAAAAAAAAAGGTACAATACTTTTCAAATTATTGGCAAAACGTCACAAGCAAGTATACGAATAGAAAAACCATCTCCTTGCACTCACTACATAATATGCAAAAATGGTAAATAAACTCTTAATATAATAGAAACCATTGTACAGTGCCAAGTAATTCATTTAATTATCTGAATGGATTTTGAGGGCTTTCGCGTAATTTTTCCGTCACCACATCCATTAGGATATTGAAGTAAAAGTTATGTAACCTTTGAGCAATCACTTATGTGGTTATTTTATGGGAAAGAGGTGTTTTGTTGGCCAACTCACCCAGAGTTGGCCAACAAAACGCCTGGTTGATACTTTACGATTAGTTAATGAGACTTTGGACAATGTGTGTTTTGTGTCATATTATTTTCATTTTTTCCTTCACCCTTTTATAACTTAAATGAGCACGAGTCAGAATTGTTCCAATAACCAAATGTTGTTTGCTTAATTGTAATTTTTAAATTAAAAATATCTTTATTCTTTATTGCAAGTTCGGTTCCCGCAGGGACAAATAATTATACTGCTTTTTTTTAAAGAATAAATCGATTTCGAGGAGGATATTATAAAAACAAATATAAAATAAAAAAAAACAAGCTAATAGGCAGTTTTTCTGAGTCTAGCTGTTTGTGTATTAAGTTAAAATGTTAACGCACCCTCAATGCAGGGGCATAACCCTCGGATTCAGCGCAGCTGCGTAAAAATAATGCGATATAAATAAAACATTGTCTTAAATTTAAAATAAACTCTGCCACTTTTCAATACTCAATTGTTTAGGTACTATTATCTTATCCTTTAAGCATTCTCAATTAAATTCTATTCAGACGGTGATAGTCACAAGGAATCCAATTATGTCTACAAAGCCCAAAGTCTGTAAAATAAGCTTAGAGAATGAACATTATTTTATTTCTAAATACAGTTTGTATTTTTCTTGTTACTTTTATTTACTGAACTATAAGTTTAGTTCTAAACCCAGGTAAAAATTCCACCACATTTTTGTATGGCTAATCCTCCACATATTTCAAAGTAACGGAGTAATAAATTTACAAAGCGCGTATACGAGTATGTTGGGAATGTTTCGGAAGTAGCTTCAACTAGACTTGACTTATAAATCAAAAAGTATTTATCTTTATGTCAGTGCAATTCTAAACTTTACGTCGTGACGCCACAATTTTTAGATAGGAACTTTTGAACTTACTAGGATAGGCACATAAGATAGGTCACTAAGGATAGACCATTAGGATTCACCACTAGAATAGACTAGTAGGATGTGCATGTGTAAATATTTATTTATTATAAAGTTTAAGTATTTCACTGTTTCAAAGGCTTGCCTCAAATTGGAATAGTGTACAAAGATTTTCCAGGTACTCTATTCTTTGCGCGACTCGCTGTCTGACTATGGACTATGCCCGGGTCGACGGCGCGTTGTTTTCCACGCGTGCCTCAAAGAGTGTCAGCATAACGACGGGGCCCTCTTTAGAAGAACAAAGCTTGCCAGGGTCGCGGGACTTACTGAAT
The DNA here is from genome assembly GCA_028554685.1 of Agrotis ipsilon. Taxonomy (NCBI): domain Eukaryota; kingdom Metazoa; phylum Arthropoda; class Insecta; order Lepidoptera; family Noctuidae; genus Agrotis; species Agrotis ipsilon. Next base: position 13,551,324 of record CM052965.1, read on the forward strand.
TAACGTGGCCCTGGGAAATAAAGGGCTGTTATTGAAGGACACCGTGGAGTTAGTCAGTACGAGTCTGGCAGTCCGCTCTGCCCCGAGTGGGAGAACGCATTTGCTGATTTTACCACTAAACTTTACAATAAAAAAGGTACTCTATTCTTGTACTGCCGTGGACCAGCCCTCACCCTGCGTGTCCGCACAGCGGGCTTAAACACTCACTTTAGCAGAATTGTGATAAAAATCATAAATTGATCGCGAACAGTCAATTTAATCGTAATAAATTTTGTGCTTCAGCCACACTGTAAACGTCTGACTTTCAACTCATGATAATTTTGTTCTTTTATCTTATTTATCTTTTGTGTTACTAATAATTAGAGAATACAAGTGAATCTAATACCAAATAAATTGTTTGAAACAAAAAGGCATTACACGTGTACTCGTAATTAGATCTGTAAGTAGATCCACATGATTAGATTACTGGAAAAAATATTTTGTGGTTCTGCTAAACTTTCAGGCCCCCAGGCCAACTCATACTAGTTCATTCTCTACTTCGGGTAACAACAATTAAACGAAGAATTTAATTATTTTTTCATAAACTTACTTTTCAAGGCAGGCAAATACTGTGGTCATTGTTACGTATGATTTATTTTCCATACAAAATATACGCTTGCCAACATCAGGTGCGATATCTACGTGTAAAGCAGCTCTTAGTAGGACGGAATTTTCCTATCGTGTTTCGCGAAGTAATTCTACCAATATCTATTCTAAGTTGTTCTTTGATCCGGCAAGTTGTTTACATTATGTTGTTTATAAGCTTGCATAGAACAGCTTTGCCATGATCTGGATACAATATTCTAGCTTATGGATATTCATCGTTCTAAAGCAAGCAAAGTGGTTTTTGGATTAAAAGCAAACATTGGGAGGGAAGTCTTGCTATTCTAAGCGTGTATTCAAACTGGATATTATTATTATTATGGACAGTTTTGAGGAAGTCTCTGGCTCAATTTTCTTTCCTAATATAATTAAATAATGCGTTTGACTGTTTGCAACTGGTAATCGTTTCAGCAATATACTGGGTTAGTACCCAACGACCATGCAGCCATAAATTAAAATTAAGATACGTAATTGTAGAGATCAAACCTTTCACGGTTTGAATCGTACTGTTTTAGTATCTATATTGTTTGCTTTTTACTGATGGACGAGAGTAAAAATTAATCAATATTTCGGTACGGTTGTTGATCGTACTGTTTGCTTTTTACTGATGAACAGGAATAAAAATTAATCAAGTTTTCGGTACGGTGATAACATTATCAATTTTGATCCCATTTTTAAAAAGGCGCTCATTCGAAACTCACCTTTTTTTTAAATCGTGGTACAATCATCAAATGAGTCTTCCCACTCCTACAATCAGACTCGTACCTACTAAATGAAAATTACAAAACATGGTGATTCTTCAATAGCACTCTACGTTTCACGGTTACCTGACAAGACAGTCCTGTGATAACGGAAACAGTCCCACGCAATCGGTAAAACTCACCATGTATTTGAAAGTTGTTACATCATAAAATAAGTCCTCCGTTAGGCTGAATGAGGTGGAGCTATAGTAAGTGTCAGACCTAACTAAAAGCTTTTTGCAATACTTGGAATATTTTTTTCCAGGAATGCGGTGTCTTATCATGGCAGCTCCGCGACTCTAAAACGTTAACGTGTGTTCCAAGAATGGCATCACTAAGGTAGTTATTTACCTGATATGTGCAACATGTTTCGTAACAAAATCTTCATCCACCAAGCCCTTTTTCAACTAAGTCGGGGTCAGCTTTCATTCCAAATAGACAAAACTTTATTATTTGAAACGGCGTCTGCCTTTCTGACTTTCAACTCTAAGACTGCGTAACAAGATATGTTTTCTAATCGTATTTTTCTTTTGTGTTACTAGCGGGGAAGACAAGTGTATCTAATATTGTTATTGTATTCATTTGGATAAATTGTTCTAAATACAAAGGCATTACACGTGGACCCGTAATTGTATATGTGAATAGGTCCACGTGATTCTAAGTGGAAACAATAGTGTTATTCTAAATCTTTATTGTATATAATCTTGTGGATTTAGGCCTCGAACATGGACAAGCGGTGAGAGGTTGTGCGGCACGTGGCGTAACTCGCCTGAAAAACAAACGTAATTTGCATAGCCTGCGCCACCACAGACTCATGACGTCATAAACACTCACAACCATGGTAGTACCAGTTGATCAGAGCCTGAGAATCAGAGCGTTTTTGGTTGTACTACTTGAAGTATATACGACGTAAATTATATAATAAATGAGGATGGGTAGATAAATGAATCTATGGGTGGGTTTTTTTTCCTATTTCACGTTAATAATACTGAACGAATCAGCAAGTTGAACTGGCAGTGGGCAGGCCATATAGCACGCAGAACTGGTGGCTGACGGGGCCTTGTAAGGTTCTCGAACGGAGACCACGCACCGACAAGCGCAGCGTACCACCCCCACCCACTAGGTGGGCAGACGAACTTATGAACACCACAGGATCACGCTGGATGCAAGCCGCTTCCAACCGGTCTAAAGGGGAGGCCGTTCAGTATTGGTCGTCTTATGGCTGATATGATGATGATGATGTATACTGAATGGATCTGGATGAAAATTGGCACACAGAAATAATTTTATACCAAATGTGAATTAAATCGTAGGATACTATTATTCAATACAATATTCCACTAACTTTTTCTTGTCAACATAAATACTTCCTAACATACTGAATAATAATAAAATGACCTGATTTTCATCCACATTACTGAGAACCTTGAACAATATTTTTCGTACTATCAAAAGACCCTAAGTTTACTACTTCGGTCATCACAGCATTGTTCGAATTCTTGGCATCTTTAAATACTCGTACTACGTTGCCAGCTATTTTGGGAAAAGTTCCAAAACTCTTTAATAGTGTCACAGGTCTTAGTTTTATAATGGGACATTCTTCGGATAGTTTTTCACTGTTTGAGATTTTGTTTTGTGTAACTTTTAGGCAGTAGGTTAGAGTTTACCTATAATAAAAACTTTTGCCAAAAAAAACTAACCGCTTTCAAAAACTTCTACGAAAACTGTATAATAACTTATTTCTCGGAAGACGTTGGCTTTGTTTTTTAACCGACTTCAAAAAAGGAAGAGGTTCTCAATTCGACTGTAGGTGTTTTTTGTAGTGCTCAATGTTCGTGTTCAATGTAGTTTATCTGTAATTTCCCATAAGCAATTGGTTTCCGACGGCCGAGCACGCCGCAATAGCGGCGATAAGACTCCTCTTTGAAGAGTGGCTGGAGAGACGTCCTTTCCTACCGCATGACGTAGAGGGCTAAAGCCTGCCGGGGTCGCGGGACTTATACCATCAACGTGTCCCCGGAACATAAAGGGCTATTGAAGGACACCGTGGTTTTAGTCAGTACAAATCTGACAGTCCTCCCGCCCTGCCCTGGGTGGGAGGACTCATCTGATGAAAGAAAAAAACAATTGGTTTAGTTTGGTTCAGTAGTTTTTATTTTATGCGTGACTTTATTTAAATTGTATACTTGTAAAATAATTTGGAGAAGCAGTGGTGGCCTAGTGGTATCGGCCCCGACTTACGAGTTGTAAGTCGTGGGTTCGAACCCAGCCACCCAGCATTATTTTGTGTAATTTATTTCATCACTCTCACAGAGAAAAGCTCTGTTTCCCAGCACTGGGAACAATAAAAGGCTGATGATGAAATTTATTCAACCGTTTTATAAGTTCAACCAATCACTCATTTTTTCACCGACCATCGCTGAATTGATTTGGTTTGTGTGATATTTTCCACCATTTTCCACCCCATTTTATTCAATTTCCTTACGTCAAAATCATAAACAGCGTACACTACTTAAGAGTCTAACCCGTCAGTCCCACACGATGTGTGACCCTGTCACTTTAGCGCCAACTTGTGATGCGTCATCTGGCAACCCTCACCCGCCGTCCGAGGTACAATAGACCTCGGTCTCTGTTAATTTTCTATGACGCATTATTTTCATTACTTGTTAGATTATAGACCATTTTTGTTGTTGGTGATATTAATTTAGTGTGAAAAGTAATTTAGTGGTCACGCGATTATTCATTGTTAGTTCATATTTTAAAGGGAGTTTTTTTAGTGATAGACTAACGAGTTTTACCACTATTTCGCACACTTGTGTTGTAGTACCCTACTCATGTTATACTTAAGACCCCAAGGATGTAGGTATCAGAAAATACAAACTACTGCAGAGGATTCCACTTCTTAGCTATGCGTGCTATAAAAATATTGGCAAAAACCTTTGGACCTAAAGATGGAATGTCCACTATTGGTTTAGATACCTAGGTTTCAAAATAGCTCTTTTTTGTTTTGATTCTATCTTCTGGTGTATTTATGATGACATTTTTAAATAAAAAAATATTGAAGTTGTTTGATGACGAACACAAATTAAGAATCCCGTGTTGGGTCATCAATTAAAACATTTTAATTTTCAATACAACAAAATTTTGCGTGACTTGACAACACTTAAAAGTTATAATAAATGAACGACTTGTCCCAAATTTATAATTCCACAATATTTACACAATTTTATAAGGTAAAAAGTGTAAATAAAGAATTAAGCAAGCGAAATTGCGATATTAAAATCTACTGAAATTCAGTCAATTTTCAGCTTTATAACTCTCATTTTTACGTATAAAATAGCACGCACTTGATGAAAGAAGCTTTAAGCCAATGTAATAATTCTGCTGTTATGGTATTTTGTTTGGCTGGAGAGACGTCACGGCGTCCTAAGCTTCCGCTTGACGCAGGTCCTCACCGGACACGGATGTTTCGGGAGGTACCTGTGTCTTATGAGAAAGGAAGAAACGCCTGGGTGTCACCACTGCGTAGATCGCCCGGAGGACACAGTCGAGCATACGGTGCAGGATTGCCCCGCTTGGGCGGAGCACCGACGTGTCCTCACGGCGGCGATAGGCGGAGACCTCTCGCGCCCAGCACTGGTCGCGGCCATGCTGCGGGGCGAGACGGAGTGGGATGCGGTCGCCTCCTTCTGCGAAGCAGTCATGCTCGCGAAGGAGGAGGCGGGCCGCGTGAGAGAGAGGACAAGGTCCTCCCTCCGCCCCACCCGCGGTGGTGGACGCCCACGGCGTCGGACGTCGCAAGACGATCTCCGGCCACCGTAGGCGCGGGCATGCGGGCGGCGAGTAAAGGGCAACTCGCCGCCCGACCATGGACCATGCCCGGGTCGACGGCGCGTCGTGTTCCACGCGCGCCTCAAAGAGCGTCAGCATAATGACGAGGCCCCCTCTCAGAGGGCTAAAGCCTGCCGGGGTCGCGGGTCTTATACCATCACCGTGACCCCGGAACATAAAGGGCTATTGAAGAACACCGTGGATTTTAGTCAGTACAAGTCTGACAGTACCTCTCGCCCTGCCCGGGGTGGGAGGTCTCATTTGATGATTTTACCACGTAAAAAAAAAAAAAAATGGTATTTTGTTACATCTCGGAAATAATACTTTTTTGGCGTTGTAAATCATCAAATTAGTCGTTCCACCCAGGGCAAGCGAAGAGGGAATGTCAGACTTGTACTGACTAAAATCCACAGTGACCTTCAGTAGCCCTTTACGTTCCGAGTTCACAGTATTCATTAGTCCCGCGACCCCTACAGGCTTTGACCCTCTAAAAACCCCGTCATTGTGCTGACACTGTTTGAGGCGCACGTGGAACGCAACGCGTCGTCGACCGGGGCAGTGGTCTATTAGGTAAGAAGCCAAAACACGAGCCAGCCTTTACCGCAGCGGAAGAATTTGTCGCTGTCCACGACCGAGGTGCAATTACATGCCGCGTGGTTGCCCACTTAGCATCGGTAGCACCTCAGAGGTGTGAATTCCAACAGTTCGACCTGCACGGGTACCCACCTAACCAAGAGCCTTCGGCCCCCTTCTAACTTTTTGGCCGCCGACACGGGTTAGTTAACCTGATGGTTTGCATTCCCACGAAGCCAGTCCTGGCAATGGCGACCACCACAACTTCCAGTGTCACGGAGTCATCCAATCCCACTATGCGAACGTCTGCTTGCTTTCTGGGCTTGGCCTCGGGCCTTTCCCGCGTCAGCCCGGAAATAATACTTAAGAGTACCTCTTCGAAAATTTCGGAAACATGGAAAATATATTGCGGTTACGAAAATTAAATGATTGTTTTACAAACCTTCAGCGTGCTATAACTTTCTAATTGATTGTAATTAACAACAGTGTGTCACAACATAGCAGTTTCATCATGCGTGTATAATATTAATTGCTTAATTAATTACTTTGTTCGTCTTTGAGCCTTCAAAGTTCCTGATATCCTTTATTTTGGTGCAAACATTTTAAGTAACCTTGACGTAGCAGTAGTAATTAGTTTATTTTGAGATTTCGAATAGATACTAAAACTTCCTATTCTTTTTTTTATCGTAGTAAAATCATCAAATGAGTCCTCCCGCCCCGGACAGGGCGGGAGGGACTGTCAGACTTGTACTGCCTAAAATCCACGGTGTCCTTTAATAGCCCTTTATGTTCCGGGGTCACGGTGATGGAAATAAGTCCCGCGACCCCGGCAGGCTTTGGCCCCCCGTGAGGGGGCCCCGTCATTTTGCTGGCGCTCTTTGAGGCGCGCGTGGAACACGACGCGCCTCGACGTCGACCCGGGCATGGTCCATGGTCGGACAGCGAGTTGCCCTTTACTCGCTCTCCGCATGCCCGCGCCTACGGTGGCCGGAGGTCGCCTACCGACGTCCGACGCCGTGGGCGTCTACCACTGCGGTTGCGACCAATGCCGGGCGCGAGAGATCTCCGCCTACAACCTTCCTATTCTTAAGCAATTGTCGAAATTATTTATTATTCAAAGCGTTCCGAATAGAGAATTAATTAAAATTATTATATTATGAAAATTGCTCGTTTTCTTTTAATTCTGTATTAAAATAGGTAACAAGTCAAAAGTAAGTATAGTATAAGCTTTTAACTTGTTACCTATTTTAAAGTTTCGTTTATTTTATTCATTTGGCATACACACTAACACAAACCTATGAATAAAATAAGTTATGTCACCTACATACTCGTACACCAAATAAGCGACAGCTACAAACATCACATCACAAAAGAAACTGAATAAAACATTAATCCAAGTTTTCCAGTGAATTCATCATGAGCTGAGAATTCTCAACAAACTAAAGAACAACTAACAAGTGAAATAGAAAACTTTTTCTCAAACCACAAAATACATTTTTCGAATCAAATCTTCCAAGGTGAAACATCAAATTCAGGAACAAAATACCTAAATTCGCAGCTGTTTCACGGAGTCCGAAACTTGAACTGAATAACAAAGGATTAACAAATTAATTCTTAGAATTCTTGAAAAAATTATCCTTTAGTACAATTTACTTTCAACCCGCAGCAGAGGGTTAACACAATTATAAATTTTCGGTCATAATATTTCAAAGACATAAACGAGTTCGTATACGAAGGCGTATTCTGATTTCAAACAATAAAATTCATAAGCTCACAATTTGTTTAAAACCATGCATTATTGCTTTCCCTCCACATTTATTTCTTGTTTTGAAATGAGGCAAATCCCCGTAACATGTATAGTAATTGGCTCATAAAAAGGCTTATTCAGATTCAAGGTCCAAGTTTGAATGGGGACGAACATGAATACTATATTTGGGTACATTAACTAAATGAAAGAACGAATTGCAGACCACTAAATGAGACAGTTAGGCTGAATTATGAGGAAGCCGTGTACCTTTTGTGTTTTTATTGGTAGCTTTTATCTTTAAGAGAGGAGGTTTAGTGTCTAGAGGTTTTATAGACAAGATATTATAACAATAATATGATTTTTAATGACATCTTGAAAAAGACGAAAATTTTTACACCATCTGCCTAGCCTGGTTAGCTACCACGAAATGTAACGCTATGTTCGTGGACAGGTCGCCGAGCTCTTGTGTGTCATTGGAATAGGATTAATTTTAGCTTGGCTGCTATCGTCGCGATTGCGTGCGCAATATTTCGCGGTAGACACCCTATTCCCTAACTATAAAAGTCGGCTTCTGGCCCAACCAATGATAGCAAAAGACTATAGTATTTTACATGTAACTAACGATCTGTTCCCCAGAACTCAGTAACTGGGGAATACGATACCCGTTGGTTATACTGGTCGACTTTCTGGCTTTTGACTTTTTGTAACGACTGTCAAAAACACACACACAAAAACGAGATCACAGTCACAAGCGGCATAACAAGTGACCAATGGCAATATCAGCTTTTTGAGGCAAGGAGGAGAAAACCCTGTAGTTACAAAACAAGCTTGATTGTTAATAATTCTCAATTCAGCAGCAAAAAGCCTGTTTTCGTAGCCCGAAGTAAGGTTTGCATTAAAAATGCAGAGATAAAAAACTTCAAGCGATACAGATATGTCACTGTCTCTGTAAATTCATTGGATGTTGCGGTTTCTCTCGGAAAAAGATTCCCGTCCTCATTTGGGAGTCACTATAAATTTCTTGGTGGTAGTCTTGATCAGATGGAAAGGGGCTCTGGGAATTCTTATGCTCTGCACTAGCGCTAGTTCTGGTAACTTTTGCGTACTTACTAGAACTACTACTAGAACTGTCTAAGATTTATCTTATTTGACAACACTGGAAACGTCTCTACATGTTCTTTCAAAGATAATAATGCAAATGAAAACAATGCCAAAAGTAACAAACACTTTTATTCGCACAACGAATAAAAGTGTTTGTTACTCTTTCCCGCAACAGCTGTACTGATTTGTTCGAAGATCACAGATATATACATCTATATAAATATGTAGGTTACTTTTTAGGTTTTTAGTAGGACAAACAAACTTAGATACGTACTTTACCTTTAATACAAAAAATAAGACATATTGTAAAAGATCTGACTGGTTATTATTACTACTAACTGCACCTAAAACAGTTGATTTTTAGGCGAAATTATAGTTAGACTTCTACAATCGTAATATTGCATGCAAAACTAGGTAATTTATTCAATTCGTTATCAAAAGTCATCCATTCTAAGCCAACACGGACCCAAATGGTCGGTAAACGATTCAATTACCCGTGTTCAAGTCACGCATTAAACATTATAATAGTGTACGATTTGTCGCCTTTGAACATTAATATTACCCTTACCGGTTTCTGCGAATACTATGGCAAGTAAAGCACACAATTTATTGCCGTATTTGTATACACTAGGAATACGCCCCGGCGTCGCTTGGCTGACGGAAATATTGCGTTTCAAACCACAAGGTACGGGGTGAAATGGTAAACAAAATGTCATGAGAGAACGGCGTGTGTGCATTCTGCTTTACGTTCACAAACTTTTGTGAATTTTAGAACGAAAATTTCTATGTGCTTTTGGGGTTAAACTTTTTCAATAAATTGAAAAGAACCTGTTTTCCTTGTAAAGAATAGACTTTTAGAACCTTTCCAAGAAGGGAACGAAATTTCGGGTAGATGAGTTTTGGTGTCTTTGGTTGACAACATTTTTAATTTTATTTGCAAACGTTGGTGATTATGATCTACAATCTTTTTGAAAGAATACTGCTTTTATTACGGAACTTCAACCGGATAATATTATGATAAGACCTTTCGCGAAATGTGGCCCTCCCTTGTCTTAAGTTACTCCAGAAATTTTGTAAACTTTAAACGAGAAGTTAAATGTTTCAACGACTATGATTTTATTCTGTTACAAATATAAAACTCAATTATCCAGATGGATGGATAGAATAATTGAAAACTTAAAAAAGTACTCTGGCTCCATTTCACTAGATTGCCTTTCAGTAGTTTTAAAAGCTATTTTTATTCGCGTTTTGAGATTAGCTGAGTTTTTAGTGGTAGATATTGGAATTTCTATTAAGTCTTCAACTTTTATTAGACTATTATTTTAATGTTCCTTGTTGGTTTTTATTTTAATACTCTAGATAAAAATAATGTTATGAGATTTTCATTATATTACTACTATTTTTATACCTGAATAAGAAAGTGTGTTAAGGTGGAGGATAGTTTGATACTCTTTCACGCATTTTAAAGTGATGGGCTACTGGTTAGTCCCGTCATTGTATTTAATTTTTAGTTTTACTCTAAATCAGACTCATTATTTTATTAAATTGTGAAACACTTACAGCACTCAATACGACCACACTTAGCATTTATATACACATTCACAAACGCCTAGACTCCAATTAACACATATCTCACGCATCTTCTATCTTCTATCTATATCTATCTATATCTATATCTTCTATCTATATCTATATCTATTCTATACATATAATAAAACTGTAGAAAAGTTATTTTTGTACATTAAAAAAAAACTCAAAAAATATAGCCAAGGTATTAAAGGACAACCAATAGAACCCATTTCTAGCATTTTTAGAATTTTTGTCTGTTTGTCTGTTTATCTGTTTGTCTGTGTATTTGTCCAGGTATCACGTAAAATGTACGAAATTAATGTAGATAACTTTTATATACAACGATTAGGCGTAACTTGGAGAGGAATTTAGTTTTTGTTTCATTGGAATCGGTTCAGTCTATCAAAAGATATTTGAATTTAAAGTGTTTCAGAAGTAAAATTACGGGTGCATTTTGGTCTCAGTGTGTGAGACATTGATTTCGTACGTCAGTCGCGCGATCTAACTTCGAATACAAAAACTACATTATTCAAATGACTAATAACTGGAATGGACTGGAATGTTATTTTATTTTATTTTAAACCTGGAATAGAAGTGTCAAATATTCTTGATAAATCTAAGAAAATTTTAAATACAGGGTTTGTGTGAAAAACGTGGCCTGAATTAAGCCCTTCGTCCTAAAAAATACATTGTTCAATTCCGACATCCACGCGAACGAAGTCGCAGGCACAGCTAGTTTTTTAATATATATCATGCTGCATGTGTTTATCTATAGATGCTAATCAGGACAATATTTCGATTCAGTTATGTTCTTTTATTGTGCATATAGACAATATGCACCATGTAAAAAATATGCGCAAAAATAAATGTAAGCTACATTTCTTTACATTAAAAAATCAAAGATTACACCTTGTATTAAAATGATGCATAAGCAACGACTCATAGAATTGTACAAAAAAAACCCAATAATTATGATAAGGGTTACATGTTACGAAAAAAATATCCCGTATTCGACAAAAACATACCTACAATGAACGAAAAAGGAAAACTAACCAATTAACCTCGTCTAACATAATAATCCCTTTACGTCCAATTTAGCAAAAATATTCTCATATAATTGATAATAATAGTAAAGTTGCTCGTTGGCGAGAGCGGGCAAAACGGACCACAAGTATGATGTATTACTTGAGGCTCCATCGCTCTTGTATACAGATGTAGCTGTGGAGACGATAAATCGTTTCGTTTTGCTTTCTCTATCACGATTATGTTGTCTATTTTAATATGATAACTAAAATAACAATGTAATATAAATGAACGAGAGTAAATCACGATAAATCGACGGTCAATCAAAATAAAAACATAAAGAAATGTAAATATAGTATCCCCATTTGATTGCTGGGATATGGCACTACTTAAGTGCCTTACTGATTGCTAGATGTTGGTTTTTTAAACGTTTTAGAGGTTTAATCCCTTTTCTTCGTAATTTAGAACAACTTTAAGGTACGCGCTGGAATAAGATAATTATTGCTTTTCTCCATGCCAAAAGCAGTCTGAATAGTTTGCAACGAATTTAAGAGACTGAAAAAGGATTGACAACGCAACGCATAGGGTCGGCTTCCAGTCAAACCGGATTCAGCTGAATATCAGTGTGTTACATGGAAAGACTGCCTGTCAGACCTTCACAATCACGTCACTGGGTAATAGGATAGCCATAGAAACATTGGTTGTCAGACTTTAGTGCTGGACTGTCAAAGATCTACACATGACAACCGGTACCAACGGCTTCACGTGCTTTCCGAAGCACACAGGAAACTCGCTAGGACAGATGGTCACCCATCCACAAACCTACCTCGTCAAGCGCGGCTTAACCTGGAAGATCGGTCTGTGCGGCTGTTATTATTTAGTCACGAGCTCCTCAGTAACGTTTCACAGTATTATTCAAAAAATCTTATAATACACGATTGTTTGTCTAGCTACAACAAAACATTACTTCAAATATCACCATTCTTCTTTACAAGTACCACAGCGAACGACAAATTATTTCATTTCCTTCTCACAGCCACTGATGTAATAATGCTGTTTGACACCGAATGTGTAGGCATGTCCTTATTTTTTCGACCAAATTTTCTTCGGCATTTTAGCCATCTGTTGTTTTCTCGAATATGTTTCGTATTAGGTTTCTGAAGCGCTTTCAGTGCTTTAGTGTCGTGTTGCTTTAAGAAAAAGCGGCTGGATTTTTGGTTGTTGGATGTTGTATTATTTAATAAAGTGTTAGCTATTTTTAGGCTTTTCTTAATTGCGGGTTATCAGTAAGTTAGGGAGCTTACATTTATGAGTGTGTCCAATATTCCATACATTTTGTTTGAACGGACGTTTGTGCGATATCTAACCGATATCGTCAATCGATGCAATTCTGTTTCACGTCGCTTCATGAGTAATTTGATGAGCAAAAGACGAGAACAACTTTAAAAAAGGACCGTACTACGGGAAGTGACTATTATTAGGATTTAACACGGTATATTTACCATGTTTATATTGTTTTGAGTTTCCGATATTTCTGTTGTTTTGAGTTTCGGATACTTATATTGTTTTGTGTTTCCGAAAGATTATTCGGGAAGTGACTTTTAACCTTTTTGAACTTAGAGACAGACAACAATATCGCTAACCAATCGGTTTGTACCGGTAAATTAATAACTTGACAATGAAAACATTTCGAAAATAGGACATTCATTAATTTGTAAGTAAGCGAATTCGCCTTTAATTCGTCACCATTTGATCTTACCGCTCCCTGCCGTTCCACGCTAAGCCATCGCTTATAGGCACAGCTAAGACATAGTATATTTATTTACTAACTACTTAAACATATTGGTTAGCTAATTTAAGAGTGTGAAAGAGCCGTGCTCGTTAAGTGAAATAAACCATATAAAGAATTAAAGAATTCTTTCCAAAGCAAATCCAAGTTCCTCAGGGATCAATAATAATTAACTTAAATACCAAAGAAACTTTTGTTCTGTTTATAAGGATTCAGCAGTCAATAAGGAAGTTCCGTCAATAAACAATTCCTTCCTGTTGACTTGTGCTCGAAACTTTTTCATCATTATTTTTTTTATCAAAATCATCTCAGAAATTGTATAACAATAACATTTCTATATAATACTTACCTATTACATTTGTCTACAAATCCCAATATCTATATCTATATATATATATAAAAGAAAGTCGTGTTAGTTACACCACTTATAACTCAAGAACGGCAGAACAGATTTGGCTGAAAATTGGTAGGGAAGTAGCTTAGAGCCAGGAGGCGGACATAAGATACTTTTTATTCATAAACGAACAGGATCCGCGTACGAAGTCGCGGGCAGAAGCTAGTATATAATAATTGGCGAACATTGCCAAAAGCACTTTTGTGCCCGTTTGCCAATAATAATAATTCCGACGATGAGATATCTCTTGCCTTCCGGATATAACAGATTTGCTACACATCAATAAATTTTATGTCCCAATGCGCGCATTCCGATTTCCGATATCAAAGAAAATTTGGGACAGAGAGTGGAAGCCTATACAGCCAATATAACACAAAGCCTTAACAATAAAGTCCTGAAGCCTACCCTATACCGAAGGCTTTCATCGGAAAGTAACGAACCAGTACGTTTTAAGCTTATTGCCTTAGATTTGAAATTGAAACAATATGGCGCTGAAAAGTTTGTTAAGAAATTTCGAAGGGCTTCGGACGGGATATTGATTTTCAACCAGTTTTGTAATCAACGATCTGTAATTAAATGGCATTAAATGAGGCTTTTTGTTGGTGTGTCTGTTTATAATTTAATTTTCTGAATTGTTTGAGTTTCCGGGAACAGGAGTTGGCTTTAATCGGCTTGAAATGCCTGAAAATTATTCCCAAAATTGTTGTTTTGACTCTAAATTCAATGCTAACTGCGTTGTTTAACTTAGATATTACCATCTGCCTGAAAAAAAACGACAACTGCAAAATGTCTTTTTTGACGTTGATATTAAGATCAACAAATGTCTTACTTTTACTGGTATAAGTCTGATGCCATGTCCGAGGCCTGTGGGGTTACCTAGGGTGGCTTTATTAAGAGGAGGATGACCATGGAACGTAAAGGCCAATTGAAGAACACGGTGGAGGGCGAGTGAACTTATTTTGATTATTATAACAACAAAAAAAGTGGCACTCACACGAAAGACTAAAGCCCCCTTGTACACAATGCGGTGTACAAGGGGTACCGGGCTCCGGTACCTAACGACTTTGGTATCCATTGGCCCATGACTGTGTACCAACCTCTATATGGTTTGGTATTATTTGAGACTTGCGTGGCGTTATGTACGAAGGGGCAAAGTCAGCAAAGTAGAAAAGTGGAAGAGATTTAATTTCACTTGGTAGATACGAGTCGAGTCCCCCCTCTAGAGGGCCAAAGCCTGCCGGGGTCGCGGACTAATTCCGTTATCGTGATCCCGGAACATAAAGGGCTTTTGAAGAACACCGTTGATTTTAGTCAGTACGAATCTGACAGTAAGGGGTGGGAGGACTCATTTGATGATTTAAACACGGAAAAAAAAAGGTTGATACGAGTAGGTATTAGGAGCTCAACAATTTAGTAGGTAATGAATAAGAACAAAGCAAAATTAAGCACCTCTTTCTGTTGAAGAAGCGCTTCATTAATATTTTACTTGTTTGTTTACTCACGGGTAAAGAACGCCGCGCCTGAAGTGTGCGTAAACACCTTAATGACATGTCCTTGAAATGTAAACCATATAAATTATGGTTTATCATATTCGTGAACGCAACTTGTTAGTAAATATTTTCATAGAGCTGCATTGTTTAAGTTAAATTATGTTTGTTCTGAATAATTTAATAAAAAATTTGACGTTATTGTTTCCTTGAACATTTTTAGGTAGGTATTACATTGTAGTTAAAAGATAACTGGCGTATGACTGACCTAGATATACTCCTACCACGTCTGTGTAAGTTAAATCAGTTTTTATTTAATTCGTCATTTCCCATAAGCTTGTCGTATACCATTATTCCCAGAACGAAATAATACAGCGTTTGATTTTCTTTCAAAATCAGTAGTTTTGATTTTTCTGAAATCCAAGGATGTAGTTTTAGTTTTTTTCAAAATCAGCCTCAAGAATCCATTCACTATTTTACGATATCTCATATAGTTACGAATATAGCCAAAAATGCCCAGTTCAAAAAAAAATACTCTGTATGTTTTTTTGGATAACACCCATCGCGCCTCTGGTTGAATTTAACCATATATTTTAGACCAATACAAGAAGAGACAAACAAGATGTAATTCTTAACACAGCCCCTCATCATTTCCTCATTTACCTATCGTTATAATCATCAAGCCATTAACGATATCGTATCCCAAAATCTAAAGTAAGGAATATAATGAGTCTTCGAACAGTTTCAGAGAAAGATATATCATGTTATCTTAGAAGTCCAAGCATCCATTATTTGTTCTATTGTCTCAAAAGCTAGTGGAGCGCCTTGCTAACAAAGGAATGTTGAATGAGACAGAATGGGAGATAGAGTTACTATCTTAGTATTCTGATTCATGTGGGTATTGTTTTAAGATTAAGTTTGAGAAGTTGGTTTTAGCTGATAGATTGTAGAACAGTTTCATATCTGTCTGACGGAATTTTTAAACGTTAAACTATATTATTATAAAATATGCTGAGCTAAACTGCATGTGGCAGTACTTTTTTAAGTGGTAAAATACCAAAAGGCAATAAAAATATCTAAGTACAGCCTGCCGGGGCCGCGGGACTTATTTCTATCACCGTGACCCCGGAACATAAAGGGCTTTCGAAGGACACCGTGGATTTTAGTCAGTACAAGTCTGATAGTCCTTCCCGCCCTGCCCTGGGTGGGAGGACTCATTTTGATGATTCTATTAATATAGGATTCTAGAAAATCATTTTACTAACAGGTCATAAGTTAGTGATTGATAACAGTCAGTTTATAATGATCATCATCTTCCTGCCCTTATCCCTTTTACTTGGGGTCGGCGCAACACGTTTTTTTCTTCCATTCTCCCCTATCAAACGTCACCGAATCATTTACTCCTTTTTCATTCATATCATCCCTTACACAATCCATCCATCTTTGCTTTGGTCTTCCCCTTCCTCTCCATCCATCAACATTCATACTCATCACTTTCTTAGCCACATGAGTCTCATCCCTCCTCATCACATGTTCATACCAAGTTAGTTTATAATGATGATAACATAATTATGTAAAAGATGATAGGCGAAATTCCTAGAGTGGGCAACATTTTTCAAAAAAAGAAATGAACACCAGCAAGTGCGGATTAGTTAGAAATTCAGTACAATTTTATTTATATTAGAACTGGTTGGATTTCTATGCGCCAAACACGTTCTGGACAAAACGAAAAAGCGCAATCAAAAATATTTTATAGAAGACCCTTTTTTATTCATAAAACAAACGTCGTTTGACTTTATTAACCTTTCATGCCAGGACAGGCATATTGTAATATTTCCCGCTGAATGAATATCAAATGAACCGTATAATTATTTCAGTAGGTGTATGAAAAAACTGGACAAATGCCTGTGCAGGTTAAATACCTGTACGGAAACAGCTTAATTGGTTGACCTTTGTCTGTCCAGGTATGGTATGAAAAAGGATGAATTATTACAATCAACCTTCTAGCTGGCCACCTCGGGCAGTGGTACCGCAGGCTACTTAAAACCTGCGTTATTTTATTCTGCCTGTTGGTCTAGTGGTTAGAGACCCTGACTGCTATGCCGGAGGTTGTGGGTTCGATTCCCACCCAGGACAAATGTTTGTGTGATGAGCGCGATCATTTGTTCTGTGTCTGGGTGTGAATTATCTATAATATTTATGTGTTTAGAAATATGTTTATCAGTTGTCTAGTACCCATAACGCAAGCTCTGCTTAGCTTGGGACTAGATGGCGTTGTGTGATAGTTGTGGATTATTATTATAAAATTATTGTTCCTGTTGGTTAGAAGGCTATAATTTATAGATCTTTGACGACTGTTACTATACTTTTAGTCAGAAGCTGGAAAATCCGGGAACCAGCATTTACCAAGGGAAGGTTTGGCACCCAGTTACTGGATTGTGGTAGCCAGACATGTCATCCTGATATTCAGCTGATATCGATTTAATGACAAAGTGTGCCTAAAAGTGGAAACTGAATAGGCTTATAAAGATAAGAGGAATTAGGTGCAAACTTCCTCTATACTCTGTCAACCAGTCGGTCTTTCTGTCTTACACTGTTAAGAGACTAGGCCTCCTCTCTGTAATAGGGTGTGTAATCTACCACATCCGGTCCTATGCAGCTTGATAGATTTTTTGAAAGTTTTTAGTTCTAGCATTCATCGTTGTTTCGTATAGTTTCAAAAGTATCATAATTATGTGAAAATTGAGTTATATAAAATTGACGCTTCTGTGATTCGAGCGAAAAGGTTATTTAGACGTGTCTTCTAGGATAATTATAGATCGGTAATTATGTTTGCCAAAGAGTAAGAAACATCAATAAACCCTCAAAAACTTTCGCATTTAAGTTAACAATTAAAAAAAACATCTTCATAATTAAGTTCAAATAAAATAGAAATACAAATGGGTCGTTAGAAGTCACATAAATAAAACCACATTCATTTTTGTTGACAGCCTCCTAACGGTAAGGATCCAGACAGAATTTAATGCAAAAGAAATTCATGGCAAATAACCGACTCACTATTTGGGACATAAACTTTTATGCTCAGTATATGCGTAGCTTATGATATTACGCTAACGTTCTGAAAATTCAAATTGTGGAACAAAGCCAGGTATGTTAGAATTTTTTATTATCATAGCGTAAATATCCTTGGAATGCGTTAGTATAAAACCATTTTTGTGGAGTAAAACATAACCCCTTCTTGGCAGGTGGGTAAAAAAGGGATAAAACTATACACCAGTACAATGTTATCCCTTTTATCCGTTTTAATTTGAAATTACTTCAGAACACTTTGTTGGGGTAGGTAGTGATATTTTTTGGCATTACCATTTCATTTATCTTTTGGCCAAAATACCTACAGCAGACTTCTATTATTTACGGGTTGATTGTGTCAAAAATGAAAAAGTGCTTCGAGTAGAGTATGAACGAGGAACTATGTTTTTTCATCTAATTAACGTAAAGTCGCGTATATCTAAGTGAAATTCGTACTAGGGCTCTGTATTAAAATTGCTGTAATAGTAGGTTTGAGTCAAATCTTACAACTGAATTTTTAACCAGATCTCCCGACGTCGTCGGGCAACGGTGCCCTTAAGATAGTCCCGTGATAATATCCTTAACTAGTAACTTTAAACCTAGTCTTTTGGAATTTTGAAGTTTGAAGTTATTGACCCGTTTTTGGGTTATCCCACAAGAGATTTCTCAGTACCAGACCATAAATACTTTTTTTGTTTGGGTGGACAATCGTTAGATCACTCCTCCTGCCCTAAGTGGAGTGAAAGGAACTGTTAGGGTGAGGTCATACGAGCGTAATTTTGTGAGTCGTGAGTCGCAGAATTTTTGTTCTGGTACAGTGCAGACCAGTCATTTTGCTGCGCGGCAGAATTTTTCTATGAAAAGGACCGTTGTTCTGTGACTCACGACTCACAAAACTACGCTCGGCCTCACGCTAAGACTGAAACATCCTGTCCCTTCAAATGCATTTCAGAAGAAGAAGACTTCCATTACTTTATCTTTTTTGTTTAATAATAACTAAAAATGTTTAAAAGTAACTACAACACTTTGTGGGTAATGTTACTTATAAATTTTGTGAAAATCTCAATTAGGCTGAGTATTTAGTGAAATATGAGTACACCGGTGTCTTACTCTTCAAAGATAGAGCCATGATGCTATATTTACTTACCAAATAAATAGGCCAGTGTCTAAGCTTAGAAACAAGAAAATAGGCTATATCAAATTTCTTCTTATTTACCTTACTTTGCCAAAAGTATAATATTCGGACACATTACCAGTACATAAGGCAGTGTTCGGTTAGTGCCAGTCTCTTTGTCACGACATTAGATTAGGTTACACAAAGATTCCATTAGTGAACACTTAGTTACTGGTTGACGGTTGTATTCGTTCAATATCGATGGTCTGCTATTGATGGGCGGAGTCGCTTGCAAATATTTTGGTGTTTTAGCAAGTTGTACTGGATAAACATTTATCAATCAAATGAATTACACTTTATGAACATACGTATATAACTGCAAAGGTATAAAGCATATATTTATTGCTTGAAGGAGTCTACTATACTTTTGTTAGTATGCAAAACCTGAATATTCTCATAGTTTGTTTACAGTCGGTAACTGAATCGATTCACAATTTTGCGCCAAGTTGTATTGTGTTTCTTTTTTTTTTTGTTTTTAACATTTTATCTCCATTTATTTACAAAACAATCTTCAACGTACCTATTGCCAAACTGTTATTAAAGAGTGTACTACACAGACGACAGGGGGTTGCGTTGATAACCAGTTAATATAACAAGCTTATAACTTTGTCATTTTTCATTATAAAATTTAAAAAAAAAAGACAAAAATAATGTTCAATAATGACCATGTTTAATTTCAAATGTCAACCAGAAAATTTTATCAAAACTCTCGGACATTATAAAACATTAGTAGCCAGTTATTTTGACCTGAAAACGGAACATACATACACATTGTTGCATATTATTGTAAGGATGTGGATTACAATGTTTATGTTAGTTCAAAACATGAAAGAGATAAAGCAAGCCTTTTGTACTAAGGTCCAAAAAAATATAGTTTTGATAAAAACAAAAGGCAAAAACGTAAGTTATGTATCTCCAAACCCAACGAGTAATAAAGGCGGCTACAGAACTATATAAAACACGCAGTAAGAGTACGTACTCAAGAAAATTGACGCCCTTACAAACCCTACCGTTTCCACCGAGCATCCAAGTGCCGCGTCCTATTTTACATACCAACCGACTTAAGCTGAGTTTTCACTATCAACTTTGGACAAGATGATAATAATTATTATTATTAATATAAATATATTTTTTACATGAGTGTATTATTTTGGCTATTTTGAGAATCTGCTATTTTGACGATCTAATATTTTAAGAATCTGATATAATAAATAACTCGATTCAATGACAAAAGCAATATTTTAGTGACCGCAATGTTAGTTCGATGTTGTCAAGCAATAATGTCAGTTTTGTCACTGCGTTGACATCAGTTGTGCAGAGCAGAGCTGAAGAGCTGCGTTGGCTCAGTGTTTCCTCGACTTACGAAATGTAGGACGTTGGTTCGAATCCAGCCAGGCGAATTACTTTATTACTTTGTGTAATTTATTTAATCAACATTTGTCCAAAGACGTTGAAGGAAAACAGCGTGAGGAAACCGGCAACGGCATGTTCCAGAGCCAAAAGACATGTGACATGTGCCAACCTGCACTAGGCATGCGTGCTGGATTATGGCCCACTCCATCTCACAGAGTCGCGACATTTGTGTCTCAGCAGTGGGAATATTGTGGGGTGATGATGTTGATGTCAGTTTTGTGGTGACAATGTCAATTTGGTGAGAACAATGTCAGTTTTGTGACAACAATGTCAATTTTGTACAGCAAAGATGAAAGCGAAGTGACAGTAATTTTTACGGTTTGGTGACAGCACTTTTTAACTCTATGAAAACAGTGTCAGTTCGATGATGACAATAACGTATCTAACACTATGACGTCATCTCGATGACACTGGTTTCAGTTCAGTTTGATTACAGATGAGTCAGTTTAAAAATGTAATGAGTTAATTGTATTTAGTTTACCTCTAGTTTACATCGCATGTCGAGGAGTCTTCAATTAGGCATTAATGCCTGTAGTTGAAGGCTCTTCCCTTACAAACGCGAAGATTTGCTGACAGCTTAATTATCGCAATGATCTCAGTGCGATGTCTGAAATGGCAGTTTAATGATAAACATGACAGTTCAATGACAGCGATGCCATAAAGGTATCAAACCTTTTGAAGTATAAAATAAATTAACATCCAGAATTTTGCTATCTTTTATATACGATACTAAGAAGCAAGCTCAAAGGAACTTATGACCTAAAATATAGGTCAACTTTTTAGATTATCGTTCGCGTTCAGAAGAAATCGATACCCTCTATTTCAAGTTAGTCCTTATTGAAGTCAATCTTTTGGCTTCGGTCGTAATAAAAATTATGAAATGACCGATTGTGTTATTCAGATATTGATATGCACGTCTGAACTGAATCAATTGAAGGGTTGCCCTGAAAAATTGCAATTTTAAGAGATTTATTTTCAATGTGACGTAATAGTGCCTTTGCTCTTCTAGTTTTGCAATCCGTATTAAGTGCTACGTGTCCAGTGTTCGATTCTCACATAGAACAATATTGCCTACAGCTAGAGTATTTGCGATTTTTACGAATATACAAAACAAGAGATAATAATATCCCTAATGCGAGACAATGTTTTTTTTAAACAAAACGCAGATGATGATGTTGCTATAATTATAAATAACAAGTATTTCTTTGATACGAAAAAGTATCTCATCTACAACATCAAGTGTACACTCGGCCTAACATCAAGGGCAAGAGAAGTTATTAGCGCATTCTTTTGTTCCAGGAGCAATGACCCCGCACCCCGGGGTGGCCTGAAAGATGGCGCGTGCGGCTGCCGTCTGCCTATTCACAGCTCATTTCCTGGGTTGCATTATTGGTAAGCGTTTTTGTGATGTTATCTTGAATGCGTGGGAGGTTTTGGGGTGTAATGGATGGATGTAGTAGTGGAAAGTATTTATTTTCTATCTTTACTTGCATTCCCTGGTGACTGGTCTGTTGGTGTAGTGGTTAGGGACCCTGACTGCTATGCCAGGGTCGTGGGTTCGATTCCCACCCAGGACAAAATAATGTTTGTGTGATGAGCATGATCATTTTGTTCTGAGTCTGGGTGTTATTTATCTATAATTTGTATTTATTTAGAAATATATAAGTATGTTTATCGGTTGTCTAGTACCCATAACACAAGCTCTGCTTAGTTTGGGACTAGATAGCGTTGTGTGATAGTTGTGAAAATATTATTATTATTCCATGATGTTACTTTTACAGATCTTAATAATAGACTTAAAGCTAGGTACAAGTATGGACTCTGTAGGGCATAACAAAAGTATAAAAATAAATCAAAAACTTAGGTATGAACTATTAATGTTAAAAATGTTATCATAATAATTATTTTCTTAAATTAAAAAGTATTGTTTCAGTTGCGTAACTTTCTAAATAATTATGACTTTGTAGAATCGAATGCGAGTTATTCTATTTATAATGTAAACTTAATTAGGATTTGTTTGTTTAATTCTAATTAGTTCTTGAACAATTTTGTATTGTTGTAGATCTAAAGTTATTTCGAAGTCATCGTTCAAAGAATCATCTAAATATAAGAATTATTTATACGTAGATTCAAGTTACTATTCGGGTCTGTTTCTGTGAATCATTCTGTTGTTCTATATCATTTAAATTAATTTAATGATATTATGTTAAAATAACATAATATAATAAAAAGCCTTGTTTTTTTTTGTTCTTATGAAGTTCTCTGTGAAGTAGAGTCAGGTTACAAGTTTATATTATAAAAATAAACTAAGTAATTTGCATACCTTGAGTTTTATAACGTGTATAAATCTACTTCCAAGTACTCATTTTTATAATAAATGTTATAAGCATATGATTTATGTTATATACAACCAGTAATAAAACTAAACTTTTAAAGTACAAGGTACAAAAAAGTAAAAAAAAAAGTGAAAGTTTCAACAAAACCTTTTAACGGTATAAGAATAACATGCTGCTGAACATTGAGCTATTATTACTACGTATAGAGACGACACCACGCATCACCACTGTGTTCCATCCAGGATGAGTGCGCGTGCCTAGAGCACGCTACAGAGCTGTCAAACAACTGAATGAACTTGTGCGCGCGCACTCATCCTGGATGGGACACATTTGTGACACGTGGTGTCGTCTCTATACGTAGTAATATTATCTCAATGCTGCTGAAAAACTTATTCATTATCAAACATCTAAAAATTATGTAATTACGGCTCAACTTTTTGCTTATACCTTTATAATTAGTGAGTACTTTAAGCCCGAATCTTGGGGCTTAAAGCCACTTCGTGTATCTTGCAAATACGTCATTTAAACCAAACTTGATATGGTTTTATAAGACAGAGAAAACTTAAATTGAAGATAGACAGTAGAAATAAATTAAACATTCCAGTTTTCTTCTATTTTATATTTGTATATTGATATTCCTAAAATTGATAATTGTATTGTCTTGTAAGATGTCCATTAATACAAAGTAAAACAGACAGAAATATCCACATTTAGGATTCATTTAGTTCGCTGCATCAAATAACATCAGATACAGTATTACTTTTAATTTCAAAAATGGCTTACCACCGCAAAATACACTTTATAAATAAAAGTGACAGGTCTCATTTCCTTTAAACATCAAACAAATGACGTGCCGTTTACCTGGTCAATTGAATCGACCGCAATTACTGTCAGTCAAGATTTTATCATTTCAGTTTGAAACTGGTACAAAAGCACGCAATGCAGGTGCGATTTATCTACTTGTGACCGCCGCGCCGCCGGGCTTACATTTTTCATGTGGGTAATAAAAACGGGTAAGGGGATGTTCAGATGACCGACTATTAAATGTGGGCACGAAGTAGGTATATAAAGTAGTAAAAAGTCGGCACGTTTGGCGCAGTAGCTGAGCAATTGGAATGCTACGCTGTGTTTCGCGGGTTCGATCCCCGTACGGAACAAATATTCGTATGATAGCAAGTAGTTGTTCCGGATCTGGGTGTTTGTGATGTGAAATCGGCGAGTCTGGCTTATTATTATGTATATGTGTTTTGTGAGTGTTTAAAAAAAATTGGAGATGGAATATTAGGCATTATAAAATATTGCGGTATCAAACCAATACGTTATAACGTGTGGAAGTTTGATACAATAGCCTACCCTCTGCAACCGACCTAAGATTTAGTACGAAAGAGAATCTGTTGCAACCAATGCTCGTTTTGTCTAAAAATTAAGTGATACTAAATAAACTGTCTTTTCAATAACACTCTTTTTTTACATTCCCATAATATTAGATAACTATAAACATTGTTGATAGAATAAGGTAAATTAAAAAAAAATGGATAAATTAAAAACGTGTTGACTCAAATCAAATGGATGGATGTTCATAGTGTGATTCTGGTCTATAGAAAACAATACATTTTATTCGACTCAACACGCATCGCGTTTCATCGGGCCGTGTTTCGTTTTATTAATGTGTTTGGACGTTTAATCTCAGGAACATCACTATCGAGTCAGTTAAACACTCAGACACAAAGCGTTAGGTTAATACAATATTTGTCGGACACAAATCGTTCATCTGTCCCCAACCTATGAGATTTTACAAGTCCAACACGTAACCTTAGCCCGTATTTACTAACAACAATAGTAAATACTTAAACAAAGGCATTGAATTTTCAACGTTTCGTTTAGGGCTGAAAGCTCAAATTTCCATAACGCAATAATTGTTCGCGTTGGTAGAAATATACAGAACCTTCTACAGCAATAAAGGGACAGTTATAAATTCGTCAACAAAAGCTGAGGGATCATAATTTAAAATTTAGCACTTAATCAAGCTTCTGCTGACAATCACGATTTACGTCTCCTCTGTGGACGTTCCATTTTCCCCTCAATTACTTTCCTCTGGTCTTAAAGAGATAATACGATTAATTTTTAATCTTATCAAGGTGTATCATTAATCTGATGGGGATTTTCGTAGTGTGAGCAAATTAGTTAACACCGTTGTTTAATGTATTTAGCCTTATTATTTACAATTTGTTCTTGGTTTATTGTTTAAATCTACGGTTGCTCGTATTATATTTTGAAGAGGACTATTCCCGTTGACAGCGATGTGGGCGAAATCGTTGACGTCTTGAAGTAACATTTTCATTCCAACGCCGTAAATGTGGCAGAGTTTTGGTTGAAGCTCATTTAAATCTAAGGAATGACATGACTTTGACATGACGAAGAAGAAGAACATTTTCATTTTGTCTTTTTATACAAATATTATTATTGTAATAAAGTTTTTAACTTTATATTGAGTATTGATTGACGTCGTATATAACTTTAAATTGACTGATGTCAATAAATACTAAATTATGAAGAGTGAATTTTGATTCAAATACTTCGTTTAGTGACCGTTTCTGTTTTCTTGCTGTATGAAACTATTGTGTAATGAGTTATTGAATTTTTACGACAGAAATAAAACACAATGTTTATGCAGCCTAGCCCTTGCGACTGATTTAATTTACAATCTAGCCTTTAGGTTATAGAGTCCTGTTTAGCTCGAAGCCTTATCTACTACTAAACACTCTCTTCGGGATCAGAAAACTATCAATTTCCAGAGCGGGAAATATCAACATTTTAAGATTTTACCATCATTGTACTCTAAAAGCCACATTGCGATTTTTTTAATTAAAGCTCGTGACTATAGTCCAATTATACACTGTCATGTTATAATAGTATTAATTTCATCATCATCATCATCATCATCTCAGCCATAGGACGTCCACTGCTGAACATAGGCCTCCCCTTTTGATCGCCACAAGTACCGGTTGGAAGCGACCTGCATCCAGCGTCTTCCGGCGACCTTCATAAGGTCGTCTGTCCACCTTGTTGGTGGACGTCCTACGCTGCGCTTGCTAGTCCGTGGTCTCCACTCTAGCACTTTTCGACCCCATCTGCCATCCGCTCTGCGAGCAATATGGCCTGCCCATTGCCACTTCAGCTTGCTAATCCGGTGGGCTATATCGGTGACTTTAGTTCGTCTACGGATCTCCTCATTTCGGATTCGATCACGCAGAGAAACACCGAGCATAGCCCTCTCCATAGCTCGCTGAGCGACTTTGAGCTTTGAGATGAGGCCGATAGTGAAAGACCACGTTTCGGTGCCGTAACTCATCACTGGTAACACACATTGGTTGAAGACTTTCGTCTTGAGGCACTGAGGTATATCGGACGAAAAGACACTGCGTAGTTTCCCGAACGCTGCCCAACCGAGTTGGATTCGGCGGCTGACCTCTTTCTCGAAGTTGGATCTACCTAATTGGACTACTTGTCCTAAGTAGATATATGAGTCAACAACTTCGAGTACCGAGTTTCCAACAGAGACTGGGGTGGGCACAACATTGGCATTTGACATAATTTTCGTCTTGTCCATGTTCATTTTCAAGCCCACCCGTTGCGAAACTCGGTCGAGGCCATCGAGCATCATGCTGAGTTCCTCCATCGACTTTGCCATGACTACGATGTCGTCGGCAAACCGAAGGTGAGTGATGTACTCGCCATTGATGTTGATGCCAAGTCCTTGCCATTCCAGGAGCTTGAAGGCGTCTTCCATTGCGGCAGTAAACAGTTTAGGGGAGATAACATGCCCCTGTCTGACGCCTCTTCTCAATGGAATCGCCTTCGTACTCTGCTCCTGTACTCGGACCGACATGGTGGCGTTATTATACAAACACTTCAACACCTCGATGTACCGACAGTCAATACGGCATCGCTGGAGTGACTCAAGCACCGCCCATGTTTCCACCGAATCGAAGGCTTTCTCATAGTCCACAAACGCTAAGCATAATGGCAAGTTATACTCCTCGGTCTTCTGTATAACTTGCCGCAGCGTATGGATGTGGTCTATGGTACTATAACCTCTTCGGAAACCGGCTTGTTCGGGAGGCTGGAAGTTATCAAGTCTGTGTTCGAGACGGTTCGTGATAACCCTTGAAAACAGCTTATAAACATGACTCAGAAGCGTGATGGGTCTGTAGTTCTTCAATAGGCTGTTATCACCTTTTTTGAAGAACAGCACCACCTCACCTCTGCTCCATGCTTCGGGCGTTTTGCCCTCGAACAGGACGGTATTAAAGAGCTATATAGTATTAATTTCATGACAGTTTAATTGTAGTTGTACATTGTCAGTGTAATAAGTTTCGCGTGAACAAAGCTTTTCATTTGAAATAATAGTTTGAAATTTTTAGTTCCATACATTTGCATGTTTTCAAAAATGGATGTTTGACGATAACAATGTAGTATTTATATGTACATAAATATCAAGATACCATTAAAAGTGTACATAAGTAAGTAGTATAATGTATAATATGTATAATCATATAAAACATTATTATATGACTTACGGGCTACGTATAATTTATATCACACGCAATGCGAGTAGATAACTGCATTGTTACGTAGCAGACCAATGTTCTGCTACGGTTGCGTAGCTGACGTAGCCGTGACGTCAGCGCCTACGAAGCGTAGCAACTACGTAATCATCTTCGTAAATAATAGAATAGTGCGTATATTTTTTTATACTCATCTATTATTACATCTGTTTATGTAAAATGTTCGTGTTCCAGAATATTTAGTCGATACTTGACTAATAAAAGTTTTATAGGTTAAAAAAATTTCAGGGATATAATATCTTCTTTATTTTAATAATATAATCTTTGAATTAATACAACGCTAAAGCTACTTTATTCATGTAAATTGACAACTATAAAACCAAGCCAAATAACTAAAAGAAAATAAAAGTAAAAAAGTTTTGCGGTGAGAAAGTTATCATTAAAATGAAATTCCTCATTTTTACGATTCGCTTTGGGGTTGAGCAATGTTCTTGGAACTTTAATTAATCAAAGAAGATCTTTAATCTAATTTGAAAAGTTTTAAAGTTCCTCCATAATGTCAAAACAAGAAGATTTTTCATTCACTAAAATTATAATGACTTTAGCGATATTTCTTCAAGTGTTTGGTATCTTAAGTTTATTTAATTATAAATATGAAAGTATGTTAGCTTTGACGTCACAGTCTCTGATTTTGATATATTTTGGTATTCGAAGACCCCACGTTTCTAGTTATCTTTTCTGCACATAAAACTGGGTGTATGTGTATATTTGTATGTGTGTTTTAATTTTTATAATCACCACCCAAGATACAGGAGAAGTTTGTTTGTTTTTACAGAATTTTCTTTAAAAAAAGACTACGTAAAGGTTTTAACAAAAATCCCTCAATATATATGAACAAGTGTGCATAATCGTTTCTCAGCAATTTTTTGCGCATTGTTATTAATGTTTTTTCTTTTTTTATCGTGGTAAAATCATCAAATGAGTCCTCCCACCCCGGGCAGGGCGGAAGGGACAGTCAGACTTGTACTGACTAAAATCCACGGTGTCCTTCAATAGCCCTTTATGTTCTGGGGTCACGGTGATGGAAATAAGTCCCGCGGCCCCGGCAGGCTTTGGCCCTCTGTGAGGGGACCCGTCATTTTGCTGATGCTCTTTGAGGCGCGCGTGGAAAACGACGCGCCGTCGACCCGGGTATGGTCCATGGTCGGACAGCGAGTTGCCCTTTACTCGGTGCCCGCATGCCCATTGTTATTAATGTTGGACAAAACATTAAAATTTGGCGACGCCTATTTCCAAGCAAATAAAAATATTCCGACTTTCAGGCTGAGGTTCCATTGAGTGCGATTCACCAATAACATGGCTTGAGTGGAGAAGAGATGTGGATTTCCAAACATGTGATTGGTGAATTTCACTCCGCTCTGTTACGCTCCGCCTCAGTGGAACCTTAGCCTTATGATCTGGGTAGACGGCGCCTTGTGTTCCACACGCGCTTTAAAGAGCGTCAGCATGATGACGGGGCCTTTAGAGGGCCAAAGCCTGCCGGGGTCGCGGGAATTATTTCTTTACCGTGACCCCGGAATATAAAGGGCTATTGAAGGACACCGTGGATTTTAGTCAGTACAAGTCTGACAGTCCCTGCCGCCCTGCCCGGGGTTGGAGAACTCATTTGATGATTTTAACACGATAAAAAAAAAGCCTTATGATCTGAGATCTTATCACGAGTTTTCAAGTTTTTGAGACATAAAGTGAAAGACATTGAGGTAAACTTGATGAAAAAAAATTACTTCCTCGTATTTACCAAACATGTAACGTTATAATATTGCAGTACGCTGTACAGTCATAATTATTGTTGGGGGTTGGGGGACCTCCACAACCCAGTGACTGGTTAATACGATAAAATACTGAAATCTTTTGCGAACGTCTCGGAACTTGTTCGAAAAGATATTTTCATCCTTACTTGTCCCAATAGTCAAAGGTAATATTAAAACTAAAAAACTTTACTTTTCAATACCTTTCCATTTCAGTAAATATGTTCAGTCTTTCGATTGATTTCTTCCAATAAAGCGATTACTATTTGACCTGTACGGAGCGTGAGTGACCATAATTGTATTTCTAGTAAAGCCTGGTCGCCTGGAATGACCTTAGGGTTACGAAATCGAAAAAATGGGTCTTAGCCCCTTCGTACACTAGGCGACGCAAGTCTCCGATACCTTACGACTTTGACATCCATTGACGAGTGCGTGTTTACGAACCTCTATGGATTGTATTGCGATAGTGGCCTGGATACAGAAATCGTAAGGTATCGGAGACTTGCGTCGCCTTGTGAACGAAGGGCCTAAGTAATCCTAGCCACGAAAATCTTTATATCCTTTTCACGCTTAAGTCTGTTTGTACGCGCATAACTTCCGAATGATTGCACTAAGATGGTTGATTCTTTTCCCATTAAGTTATTCATTGTCGTCAGTAAAAGATTTAGGTTTAGCTTTATTTAAATTCACTTGGTATGTCAAATATTTGAATCCATACGAGAGAAACCGAGACGAGCCACTAGTTGCGTACATTATTTTCCTTGATATTTTTTTCATAAAGCTAAACTTGTTTGCTTTCAAGTACTTACGCATACCTCTTATAGAATTTCAATAAACGAATTGTATAGATATAATATTTTATCGATGTTACCGTAACTTATAAATAACTAAAAAAAAAGCCTCAAGACTCTCACTATGCTAATATTATTCCCTTAGATAAGTAATAATAATGTTATTGGGAATTTTTCCATTGTTTGTTAAGGTTTCGTACGTACGAATAACAAAACGGAACCTTTACAAGATCAATCGTATGTCCGTCTATTCGCCACAGTTAATTTTTCCCCAACACACTAGCCTGATTAAGTTGATCAACTATGGAAACCTTGATTGCGCGTGGTTCGACACGTACTTGACCAGTTTTTAGTACATAATTTATCTTCTTGGATTCTACAATCTTCTAGTATTCTTCTAGTATACCCGGTCTCTGGGTGCTTTTAAAAATTAGGAGTTTATATCGGTACAGACAGATCGGTGAGGGTTGGTACTGGTCGGTGCAGGCATAGCGACGACTCATGTTGACTTAAGGTGCGTACGGATTGCGCGTACATTGGTACGCGTAGTTCTGTGTCGAAGATACAAACAACTTCTTCATCACTTAAACATTACTTAGACATTTTGCTTTCGTCTGTTCATAAAGAGAACCGAAATGATTGTGACCGTGTGACGTTGCGGCGTATGTGGATAACGATTGAAACTGGTTTCAAACTAATAATTTCGAAAGGGTTTCGTTGCAGTTGCATTTCACCGTGTGTATTGGGCCTTAGTCTTTATTGTACCTCGCCATATTTCTCTCTCTTGTCATGTCAGAGTATCGTCGATGTAAAAGAAAGTGCTTTTGTACTAGTGCGCAACACGCTTGTGTACCACAACATCTCTCCTGCCACCTTCTAGGCTGCGTTAGTATTCGTCATCATGTCTGAAAGCGATTAGGAAAACAATATATCCCTAAGAAACTGTTAGTAGTATGTTTCATGAATAATATTCTATTGTTCACAGTATGCCGTCAGGACAGTGGCAACAACCGTCCCCGAGATCAGAGCACAGTATCAGAATCTTCCAGAAGGTTCAGGACGGAGTTCCTTGAAGATTGGCCACAGACCCCTGGTGCTCCATACTTTGATCCCAGCACACCGGACAACGTGACCGGCCTTGTTGGACACCCGGTATTATTGCTGTGCAAAGTGAAAAATCTACAGAATAGAACTGTGAGTTGTCTTTTGTTTATTCGATACTTACTTTCAGTACCCTTAGCTCGAGTTTCAATATTTGAGACGTAAACAGGAACTTTGACAATTTCAAATTGTCAATTTTCAAGGAAAAAAAATATTATTTCTTCGCCCACCAGAGGAGCTGTTTCATTTTTTCATACAAGAAACGTTGTGAATACTGGAAAGACTCTGGAAATTAAAATAGAGAAAACCCGCTGCATCGTCACCGCGCCTACATTTGCTGTGTATGATTTTGCGGCGTAATCGCGAAGGTATACAGAGCAAGGTGGTGCGGTGGCGGAGTGGTGGCGGCACGGTGGGACATCGTATACATGAGCCGTTAAATTGGAATATTATTTTGTATTAAGGTAGACTTATACATCCATAAGTGAATAAGTAAGTAAATAATCAAGTTAGCAAAAGCCACGTGTAAAAACTACTCGGCAAGTAAGTCAGTAACTTGCTATTTAATTAATTATGTAAGTACGTAAGTTTAACTTAATTAGTTACTTATGAATGTGTAAATCCGCTTTTAGACGCTACTGAAATCTAGAAAATGACATGTCAATTGAATTAAAATGTGAGCTAATTTAAGGGTAGTATAGTATAATCAAGGACTAGCTATCTGCTCCGGCTCTGCACGGGTGCAATCTCTACTATATTACGCATGTTATATACATAAAAATCTTCCTCTTGAATCACTCTGTCTTTTAAAAAAACCGCATCAAAATCCGTTGCAAA
Organism: Agrotis ipsilon; assembly: GCA_028554685.1. Lineage (NCBI taxonomy): Eukaryota > Metazoa > Arthropoda > Insecta > Lepidoptera > Noctuidae > Agrotis > Agrotis ipsilon. The sequence goes on from CM052965.1 coordinate 13,583,317, forward strand.
GTTTTAAAGATCATACAGAGATCAGACCGCTTCCCACTCCGTCTCGCCCCGCAGCATGGCCGCGACCAGTGCTGGGCGCGAGAGGTCTCCGCCTATCGCCGCCGTGAGGACACGTCGTTGCTCCGCCCAAGCGGGGCAATCCTGCACCGTATGCTCGACTGTGTCCTCCGGGCGATCTACGCAGTGGTGACACCCAGGCGTTTCTTCCTTTCTCATAAGACACAGGTACCTCCCGAAACATCCGTGTCCGGTGAGGACCTGCGTCACGCGGAAGGTTAGGACGCCGTGACGTCTCTCCAGCCACTCCTCAAAGAGGGGTCTTATCGCCGCTATTGCGGCGTGCCCGGATCTTATATCCCCTTGGGGGTAGAATTGATAAAAATCCTGCAAGCCAAATTTAAGCCCGATCTGTCCAGAGGTTTGGGCTGTGCAATGATAGATCACTATGTCAGTCAGTCACCTTTGAGTTATATATATTTAGAAGATAAGTAACAAATTAGCTTCCAAAGCAACGAGGACAAGATAAGCCTAATTACCAAGCTCTAATTTCCGATCTGTCAGTGTTCAAACCGCAATGGAGAGCCTCTGATTAGAACTTCAAAGCCCTGTCCCTCTATTTCAGTCACAGTTTCCGTTGGTACGATTCTAGGATGAATAGTGAGCTTCGCATTCAAATCTGGACTAAACTGAGTTGTACCGCGGTTATTGGCAGTCTTAAACGTAGTGAATGATTAGTCTATTGAGCATTAATCTGAATTTGGAACTAGAAATTAATTACTTGTACTGTTTCTTGCTTTTGTTTGGTGATGTTGTAATATTGTAGTGATAGTTTTGGTTTTGAAATAAAATAAGAAACTTGTTTTTAGTACTAATGATAGCTACTTTTGTTAATAACGTCAGTTTTAACCGTCACAATAGATTTAATAATCAACGCCAACATATTTTTATGCAATTATGTTGTAGCGCCGCATCGAAATAACTTGACTAGTGGTACAGACTCCTTTTTATACTGTCTTTAGCCTCTCTAGATGCCACACAACGATGTAGGGCGGGTTGGGCAATTGTTGCCACTTCTCCTTAAACGTAGTCATAGCCGTATGTTTGTTTTTCCGATTAACCATCCCGCGCAACGTACCGTGATTTCCTGAATATGGTGGTTTTTATGTGGGTGTCGGTGGTGTTTATGGTGGTTTCCGGTGTACCCAACAATATGCAACATCAGCCACAAACAGTAAATTAAAATTGCTATATTTCTCAGCATTAAGGACGCTACAAGCAAAATTTGTTTTATGTTCTTAGATTCGATTGGAATTTTAAAAAAAAACCAAGGAGCGTGTTATTTAGGCATTGATATAGGAATGTCTAGGGTAATCAACAAACGACGTGCAATAATAAGATTAACTCAGGATTAACTTTACTAAGACAAACAGTAAAGCAGACTGAAGGTATATGCAACGAGAATTCAAAATTGCATAATTTTAAATTTAAACGAAACTACAGCGGAACAGCTCAGGTTAACAAAATTTGTTTAAGTGAACAAACTTATGATAAAGTTTCGTTCAGAAATGGGTGTCGCGAGGTTATTTTACAGCAACTCCAATATGAAGCTTGGATATAGGTCCCGAAGTCTTCGAACACAGTTTAGCTCGACTTACAATAGGCAATTTCCGAATCGTGTAGAACTCATTTCTGCAACGGAGCCCAAAGCGCTTGCGGAGTTGAAAGGCAGTATTGGAATTACCCGACTTAGGTCCTTGTTACCTGTTCGATAAATACGAGTACCTATAAGTATTGTCTAAAGATATTGGCTTTGTGAATAACTTAAGACTGCTTTATTTTCCTGTGAGCACGATTTTTGCTGGACACTATGACATTTAGAATGTTAATTATTAAAATGTCCTGCGCAAGAGACGCTAATCTCACCAAAGATTTTGCGCCGTGGAATCGGTCAGGAGGACTATTACTTGCGACTGTTAAATTCTATTTGAAGTATTTTTCTGAAACTTTCACCTCCTGTTTGTCTCTCAATCGTATTGTCATTAAACCAAGTTTAAGTTATTCTTGGATCCACGTACGAATACCGATTTTCTTGTTATCATTGTTCGACCCATCTCAAATAAGTTAGACAAGGCAATCCACTGGATTAGTTATCAAGATGCCGTTTTGATTAACCTAACGGTATTTCTAAGGTTTACTAAGTTTCATATAATACTTGAATTTCTAATGTATCTTTGACTGAGAAAGATACGCGTAACAGTCTTTGGATTGGAAATTAAAATTTAGTTTACTATCTCTCAATATTTTGGGCTTCAACAAAAGTTTACTTTTATACTCACTTTTGTAAGCATTTACATTGGCCTCAACTTAGAATTTGAGAATCATTTCGGTATTTTTTTAATATTATTCAGAATAACGCATGCGTCAAGAGTTTCAGAAATAGAATATTTTTCAATGCTTGAAGCTTGCGTTAATTTCACAGAAAATCTAGAATAATGTACCAAATCCACCATGATTCGAAAGACTCATAGAACTTATCTGTTATCTATAGATTCTTGTTTTTAACAAGACTTTTTTTGGGTTAAAAGGTACTCTGTGTCCGTTCCTGTATACCTGACATTTCATTAGGCATGAAAGTTAACAAACAAACAAACTTTCGCAATTATAATACTAGCTATAGTCAGCGGCTTCGTTTTAATGTAGCGGACATTAAAAAAATATCCCGGGGGAATTTAAAATCGGGATAAAAGCTCCCGTCCGTTTTATAAACTATAGTATCTATAGTTTATAAAAAGCTATACGGTTAAACGATATACAGAGTTTAAATATAGTTACTATACTATAACTCTGTGTGCACCTAATTTCATAAAAATATAAGGTAGGTATAAGGTATCATAAACATCCATGTATCCTCAAACATTTTCGCATTTATAATTATTAGATAGATTAGTTAAGTTAGGATAATAATTATTTATCACTATTAGTTAGGATTAAGATTATAATATCCGACTTAAACAGCTGTTTAAAGACTAATTTGATCAATGGAATATCAAATACCTACTTCAAGTATCAAAGACGTACGTAACCAATTGTGTTGGCACTGGCCTTTGTATGTTGAAGTTGTTCATATATCTGAGGCCCTTTCATAAGATTTCCGTATTTTATTTACATCATACATACTTGAAGTATTTACTGCGTTTATTGTATCGAAATTTTAAAAGCGCTTCTAGTGTATGAACAAGGAATTAATCTTTCCATCAACTAAACGTCAATTTTTCAGTTAACTTTTTGACAAGAAAACGGGGAAAGTCATGGTAATATAATATTCCACAACTACTCACAACGCCATCTAGTCCCAAGCTATGCAGAGCTTGTGTTATGGGTACTAGACAACTGATAAGTATACTTATATATTTCTAAATACATACATGTTATAGATAAATTGCACCCAGAAACATAACAAAAATGATCGTGCTCATCACACAAACATATGTCCTGGGTAGGAATCACGACCCCCGGCATAGCAATCAGGGTCACTAACCACTAGACCAACAGGCCAGTCAAGTCATGCTAGGGCCTCTGAAGTAATATATTACGAGGGTCAATGCTCTATCATACGTCTCTTGTTAAAATAAGTTGTTCTCAATGTCCCTAATTTAATGAACGAGTTCAGTAATTATCTGAAACTTTTATTTTGTTCAGAATTATTTTAGTTTGCTCATTAAAAGTTTTTAGAATGACGCGTGCCTCAAAGAGTGTCAGCGCAATGACGAGAAAATTTTGGAAATTCGCAAAAACAAAAAAAAATGATTTTTCAAACTGATGAGGCCGATCAATTTCTCATTTTGTATGGAAAAGCAGCTAACAAACATTATTCAGTAGCATGGGCTGAGTTATCCCACGAGAGGTTTTACGCTATTAACGTTACACGTTGTCGAAAAAGACGCATGTCAGACTTTTTTCTCTGTTAAAAGTTGTTAATCAGGTGTCATGGATTTATCACAACGACAGTTTTCTTGGCGCAAGGATTCTAAAGACGCATCAAAGATGTACTCGTATATTATGAGAATCACAATGTCTAAAGCAGATCTTTTGTTGCACAGGTATCATGGGTTCGTCACCGCGACATCCACCTGCTGACAGTGGGGCGCTACACGTACACGTCGGACCAGCGCTTCGAAGCGCAGCACAAGCCGCGCTCCGAGGAGTGGGCGCTGCGCATCCGCAGCCCGCAGCGCCGAGATTCTGGCCAGTACGAGTGCCAGATATCCACCACGCCGCCTATAGGACATGCTGTACATCTTAATATAGTAGGTTAGTAAACATGGTTTATCTAGCTTGCTCAATAATATTGGGGCTGGCTTCAAGAGTAGTCGAATGCAGTTATTGATACCTGTGTAGGTGTAACATGTACGAACCGTCTATTGGATATCCATACTATCTCTTTAATTTTCTTGGTAGGTAGGCCTTTTGGTAAAATTATTGACACCAATGATCATGCTCCAAGAATAAATTGGACTTGATGATTTTATTCAATAATTCACTCACTTTTTAGCTTCTTTATTAAAATGAGGCCAGTTGCCAACTTGCTAGACGCAAGGGACCATCTCAAGGCCCTAAAATACTCCAGTTAAGCATCTAATGTCTTGTTTTCGTCCACTAAAAGGTTATCACGACCATGAATAACTAGAACACTAATACCCATTACTAAAGCACTTCCAAAATACTAACCCGCATGCATTTGGATTCGTTCCAATTACGCTGAACGAGGTCCATTCAGAACTTGGATTTTGTCGCCAAATTCAGGGCCAGTTGAAACTGTTCAAAGATTGCAACAAGCTACGTTCCTGTGCCATATTTTTCACGAGAATCTAGAAAGTATTTTTGCAGCCAATAGATGTCTGTGAGAAGGAATTCTTGGCACTAAACTTAAATTCGACACAGATAGTTCGATGTCACGGAAGATCACGGAGCAAAGAAGAATGGAACGTTCATATGAGGTCAACTGGTGGTAGTGGAATTAAAACTATGAGACTATGTTGTGTGATGTAGTAGGACTACTTTTTCTGAAGATATTGAAGGGAAACTTCTAATAATTTCAATAGATTGTACCGTATGATATCAATTTGTCATCATCATCATCATCTGTCTACTGCTGCTCATAGGCTTCTCCAATCGCACGCCATTTCACTCAATGACCGGCTACTCTCATCCAGCTGTTACCGGCCACCTTGCGAAGGCGTTCCAACTTACGTTACGTTTGCCGATTCGCGACCTCCACTCGCGAACAAACATTTTGTATCACACGATTATTTCACAATGCAATTATTTCTGTGTACATAGTGCGTAGGGTACCCTGTACCCTGTGTCACACGTAGGGTACATAAAAAGAAAGCAACTTCAGATAAAGGGAAACCGAAGTTAAATAGAACAATTTGCTGAAACTATTGTTTGCATTGCTTGTGTTTCAAACTCCTGTGTTAAAGGTTTGTTGAGACGAGCCACTTACACACGACGACACGGCAACAAAAGTGTCGCCTAGTAGTGAAACTAACAATGCATTTTTAAGGCCTTGGTGTAATTTACTTTTGGCTTACGAGTAGATCGAAGATAATCTGTACGGGTGCATTTAACTACCAACTTTTCATTTTCAGAGCATTTTAAGGGAAGATATTACTAAGCGCAAAAACCGAAGATTTCTAATCCGCACTGTTCCCGCGTCGTAGATTATAGCCCACAGCCTCCCACAAAAAGTGTTCTGTATCCCGTTTTCAATATATTATAGGCTAAAAATATGCTTTTATTGCTTTATACAATTCTAAGTATTGTTAAAAGGGTGAGGTAGCCAAGATGCTGTAGATTTTATTTACATTGGACTGCAAAAGAAAATTCAACATGTGAGAAGTCTGTTTGAAAAGTTTTGTTGCCGCGGAAGTATGGAGTATCTATTATGTGAAGCTGCGGATATAACTACACACATACAAGTTCACGACTGACCACCTTGTTGCTAGTGTAGTGTAGTTGCCCGTCTGCACACACCCCAAGAACATAATATACTTTATGTTTACTTTGTCCGATGGTTGTTCTATTATTATTTCATTCGATATTAAAGTTAGTACATTGTTTTGTTTGCTTTTAGTTAGGAAACCGTGAGTCGATATTGTTTTAGGTTATCGAAAGGTTAATATGAGTGGAAGATTTCAGTCCATATATTTATGTTTTGTATTTATTTCAGAGAGATTTAACGTGAATAGTTGCTAAGTGATTACATTATAACCGTTCAATGCTATTAGTACTGAATATCATTAAATAGTGAAAAATATTTTTGCAGGTTTTCGATAAATTTTAGAAATACCCTTTTCAGATGAAATAACTTTAAATATATTATTATAACATCGCACTACAATGAATACCATTCAAGCCTTTCTAATTCTTTCAAAGGATAAAGTAAGGAGAATAGGAAAAAAACGTAAAAAATCCTAGAAAAATGACCTTTCGCCTTTCTGCCCGAAGTGTAATGGAACCTTTATGTTAAGGCACAGCTGTCTCTCACAAAATGTCAAAGTTACCCTCGGAGTAATGAAGCAAAATTTCATGGCAACTATTTTTTGTTAAGGGTTATTTATATCCTGTCGCGTTATTGCGTTTTTGTGAGTGACGGATATGTATGGAGCTGTTACTACACATGTTTCAATATTCGATTTTCTTTTGTTTTCGGTCTTTGAAAATGTATTTGCAAATGGAGATAATTGCGCTTGTTAAAGTCGTTTGTGTCCTTTTTAGGACACGAAAGTAAATAATTATTTACAAAGTTTATCTCAAATATTATAATAGCCAAATTTGTTGTTTTGTCGAAAGCGTTGAAGACAATTTTGTAATGTAGGTAATTGATTACATATTAAGAAAAATACGTTCCATCTGTACTGTGTTAATTTTAGTTCAAATACAGACAGGTTACAAATTACATTAACTTATCTTACTATCATGCCTTTAATTCTTGAAAGGTCAGTCAGAGATATACCATAATGTCTTTTGAAAAGTCTCAAGTCACACTCAATTTACAAAATTTTTTATACGTAACTATAAAACTCGTGTAACATTTTAAACACATCAACGTTTCATCAATAATTGTGAACTTTAGAAGTTTTCACTCGCACTTGTTTTCTTGAACAAAATTTATATATGTATTTACAAACTCAGTACAGTCTGCACCTTACAGTTTGTAAAATTGTTTTCGTTTTAATTGTTTAGGGAATTAGACAAGTTCAAAGTTCTTGGAAATCTCCCAGCAGCATAGAAACCGCAGGTAACAGAGCTGGTGAAGTGTAAGAAGTTCTTGGATTTATTCTTGTTTTATAACTTTATGATTTATGCGTTTCTCTGTGGATGACTGTTTTTTTTTTCTTTAACAAATATTTGTCTTTTTATGTACAGTAAGGTCCGTGTCTAAATCTAGTTAGATTTGCTTTTTTTGCAGTTTCCGATACCTACTCAAAACTATTATTTCCTGTTTTTTATTTTATTTTATTTGAACCTAAAGAAAAGGAAATAGTTGCATAATAAAAAGAGTAATAAATACATCGTGGAATAAAGAAGGTATTATTTTACTAAGAGGAACCTAATTATGATAAACTAAATTGTCTGCGAATATTTTTTGTATCATACCGCTGACTTCTCACATCTGTTTAAAGGTGTTCATAGTCTTCACAGACCTATATTTGATCAGCCAGACTGTTCGTTACATCAACTACAAGTCCTCTGGCAATACCTCCAATTACTCTCAACTAATTAGACATGTTCGTAACAGTGTACTCACTTGTACCCCTTGTCCACAGAACCCGAGACCGAGATCATGGGTGGTCCAGACTTGTTCATTTACGCCGGGTCTACGATAAACCTGACTTGTATTGTAAGACACACTCCAGAACCGCCCAATACCATTAATTGGACGCATCGAGGGAAGGTAAGAATATGTTTTAATTACTACTAGTTAGCCGACCCGACTTCGCACTGGTAGTAGGGTAGGTATTATTATATTTCAAAAACATAAGGTGCATTCTCATACATCAACGTCAAGTCACCGACAACGGATCGGTGACGGTTTGTGTACGTACACAAACCGTCAGCACGAGTTTTCACTATTTTACTTTACAGTATTTACAGCGTTTCTTGTATGGAAAAATGGAACAGCGCCTCTGGTGAGCGAAGAAGGAACTAAGTTTTTCCTTTAAAATTGTAAAAGTTCCAGTTTACTTTACGTCTCATCATCATCATCCTCAGGGCGTTAATCCCGGTTGCTTCCTCGGCTTCCACCTCGGTGCCCGGGGTCCGCCTTCCTACCTAAACGCCTCCACTTCGCACGGTCTTGTGCATCTCCTGCCGTGAGCCCGTTAGCACGCATATCGTCCCTTACGACGTCAAGCCAACGTTTCTTAGGCCTACCTCGTTTCCCTGGCCCCGGCGGGGGCGGCATGGCAAGGCATTTGTTTCCCACGTAATCTGCCGGTTTTCGTAAAACGTGGCCATACCAGCGTAGGCGACCTTCTTAGTTTACTTTACGTCTCAAATACTGAAAACTCTTGCTAAGGGTACTGGCGGCGTGACTGACGTACTTCAGCCAAGTTACGGTTTGGTCAGTAATTAGGTGTCACGCTACAGAACAAACGTAGCAATGACGGTAGCACGTCGACGCTGACTGAACTGAGGCGTGATTATTCGGCTGTGTGGGGATAAAAGTATAATTCTTGTATGGCAATATTATTTGACGTGCCTGACCAGTGACGTCACTTATGATCACGTGCCGGTGACTGACGTGTGGAAACAAAGTCATACTAGGAATAGAAACATATTTTTTAAAACGGGCCGTTGACGTGTCTTGACTGTGACTGATGTGTAAAATGCACCTTTAGGCTCTTGATGAAAGCTCCCAGGCAACTTGATTTTTTAGGTAATTGTCAACTATTATCGTCGTAATATTTCAACCTATTTACACCGCATCAAAAATCGTTCCGTTGTTTCTTTTTAATTATTCGATGTGAGTAAGAGTGCAAACTAAGTTAAGACATCACAAAATATTAACAGACATTTTTTTTTCAACTTTTTTATTAATTGTTTAAGTAATTTAATGATTAATAATGTTTTGATAGGAGGAGCATATTCTTTACAAAACAAACGTGTTTGTAATGTTAAAATTGAAAAACGTCTTTTTATTTTATCGGATAATGCAGCAGTGGTATAATATATTACGCAAAGCGGCAACAAACGTACGATATATTTGGTCTTCATTTAAGGTATGTCAAAAAAAGGTATTCATGATTCTTTCAGTACTAACGTAACATGTTAACGTACGTTAATACGTACTCACGTGTAATATTGTTCTACATCAATTTACAATAATTAAGTTAACAAGAAATTATTAAAAGACATTAAAAAGTTGAAAATAATTAACGTTAGCAGGATTTTTACTGTAAAAGAAACCACTTAAAGCTGGTTCTATTTCTTACTATATTACGTAAATGTCACAACTTCGAGTTAAATGCATTTTTCTTTGAAATGCTCAGAAATATGACGTCGTAATAGAAATAGTGTATGGTTAGAAATAAAATGCTGACATGTCAGAGAAAGAAAACTGTTTTCGTTACGAAATGCGAATGAAAATTGTTTAGGTACTGGTTTCATGTTCGTATTAGATTTTCTTGAGTGGTATTCTTTTTTATATGACGAAGAATTTCGTGAAAATAACATTTATTTTTTTGCGTGTTAAGTCATCAAATGGGTCCTCCCACCCCGGGCAGGACGGAAGGGACTGTCAGACTTGCACTGACTAAAATCCACGGTATCGTTCAATAGCCCTTTATGTTCCGGGGTTACGGTAATGGAAATAAGTCCCGCGACCCCGGCAGGCCTTGGCCCTCTGTGAGGGGCCCCCGTTGCTGACGCTCTTTGAGGCGCGCGTGGAACACGACGCGCCGTCGATCCGGGCACGGTCCATGGTCGGACAGCGAGTTGCCCTTTACTCGCTGTCCGCATGCCCGGTGAAAATAACACTTTGATTGCTTTTAGATTTTTGGAAAGATTTCAGCTATTATTATCTTTTATTACCTACTAATATTTACGGAAAGAGATCTAAATGAGTTTCTTAATTAATAGCACACTGATATATTTTTAAGAATTAGATGCTCATAATAACATTTTATTATTTTAATAACGTTTACAAACAGAAACTCACATACAGAAACACCCAGACCCGGAACAACTATTTGTAGATCATACAAATATTTGCTCCGTGCGGGAACCGAACCCGCGACACGCAGTCCACCAGTCCAATCGGTCAGCCACTGCGCAAACCGTGCCGTCAACTGATCTTTACTTAGATTATGAACTGGTTTGAGACTTGATTTGAATATTATCAAAATATGTAAGATCTCTCTCTCTGTTCTGGGTCTGGGCGTTTGTGTATGTGAGTTTATATTTTAGGGTGCGCACCCACAACCCAGGAGAAATACCTAGAGTGGGGCAACGTTATAAAAAAAAATAACATAGTTAATTAAAAAAAAAAACACATACTATGGTCGCCTTAAAGTCTATGTGTGGCTGGCCTAACACATAAGCGCGAGACACAAGTTGTGTCAAAAAAAAGTCTTTTTGATACAAAATAAAGTAAAAAACAAATAAAGATGTAAATATGAAATACCAATAAAAGTCTAACAAAAGTTCGATTACCACAATGAAAGTTGTCTCTTTAGAAGTAAATAATCAGTTTGTGTCGTCCACAAACAAAATTCACAGAAATCGGCAAAGAGATGTTTAATTCATGATTTATGTAGGAACGGTTTCCGATTAATCATGAATTATACATTAAAAGGAACGAGATAACATGGGTTTTATTTTGCCTTTGGTTAGTAAGGTTTTCATTTAAAAGTTACTTTATTATTTATTATTTGGACGATAAAGGTGGTCGCGTTCGTTTTTGTTTCAATATAGGTACTTTTTTTTTTACGGCGGGAGGGACAGTCAAACTTGTACTGACTAAAATCCACGGTGTCCTTCAATAGCCCTTTATGTTCCGGGCTCACTGTAATGAAATAAGTCCCGCGACCCCGGCAGGCTTTGGCCCTCTAGAGGGCCACCCCGTCATCATGCTGACGCTCTTTAAGACGCGCGTGGAACAAGACGCGCCGTCGACTCCATGGTCCACACACAGCGAGTTGCCCTTTACTCGACACCCGCATGCCTACCGCCCGCATGCCTTGTTTCAATATACTTACTACATATTTAAATAATGCATGGAGCACAATTTTAGGGCACAAAGTAGTGGTAAAAAGACATTTAATTGTACATAAATGATAAGGTTTTTTTTTATTAACCATGGGTTTACTCTTGAACTCAATCCAGCGCAGAAGACATAACAGTAAAAACTGTTTTATTGCCAAAGAAACGATGAATAGTTTGTGTTATGGTAGACATGGCTAGAAAAGAGTTGACTGTTGAAATAACGAATAATCGTGAAGTATTAAAGACCTACAGTGTCTATTTTTTTACAGTTAAATACAAATAACTAGCAAAAGATAAAGTCTACGTTTGTTATCTCTCTTCTATCGCAGGTCTGCTGGAGGAAAATGCTTAATGAAATAAACATCACATTTAATACCTATGCTGTTTTATTAACATTTTATAATTTTACGTGTTCTATGTGTAGACTAATATAATAACTGTAAACTACAGTTATAATTCCAAAAATGTGAAACAATATCATTCAGCAACGCATTTAAGGCTCTTTATAGACAAACAGACATAAAATTGAATTACAAAACATTAAAAAAAGGTTTATTGGTAGGTTTATGTGTCATTTTTATAACTTTTTGGACTTTTTAATGGACTCAATTCATGAATCATCCGCTTTATTTTAGTATTGATCTTTGTTTTGTTAATATATGTATACATACGTACACTAAGCGCGCGCGTTGAATGCAGAGCTTAGGAATGCGGTAGTGCTGTTGACAAGGATGGCAAAGTACTACACTGCAGGCGCGTGAGGTGGGGCGTGCGGGTAGCGGGGGGCTCTTCACCTCAGACCCCGACTGCATTCAACTCGCGCGCTATCTGTAGATTGAATGATTCTTTTTTTCTATACATCTTATACTTCAACAGTGATCGTTGAGTTCTGCGCCCCTAGCATTTTGTTGATCGGTGGTAAGATTACAACGTGCATTCTGAGACACATGATGTTACGATTGCTATCATCTTGAATACTGAATTCGATGGGCACCTGAGCTCCCTGTAATTAAACAAACAAACTTATGAATACTCCTTGTTGAGGTAGCGGACTCAAGCGCGACTTCTGAACATCAGGTTCTAGGTTTTATTCTCAGGTCCAGGTATCAGTGTTGTAGGTTTTTAATGAGAAAGAGACTCTGGATTCATGACCAGATGGTGGTAATAGGCTCGCCCTCTTTTACTTACAACTATAAAGTGACTAGCGAGATAAAATAACATCACGTCTTTAATCCCCGAAAGTTTAGACGAACATCATAGCAAAGAAACTGTTAAAATCTGGGTATGTAAGGCACATATCCGCTTATTATTTGTTCGTTGCTACATAGATAACAAAATTCATACGATTATAATGAAAACATACATAACGAGCAGAAATAGATTATCTACTTCAACTTACCGCAGGTATAAATTCCCCGATAGGAATTAGAAGTCTATATGATACGACCTGATTTTGCATCACGGGGCAGGAAGTGTTGATGAGGAAATTACAAGTCTCTGACTTTTCTTGGAGGTCATACGGAAATGGTATGACGCTTAGCCAGGCTGCAGCTGTAGTCCTCATGCGATGTATCGTGTAGGCTGAAAATTAATATAAAACGTGAGGTGACTTTTTGATTAACGCACATTATCAAGTTTCGTTATAATCTACTAGTATTTGGAATACTGGACTATTAAAAAAATAACTAACTGAAAGGTGGCTTCGCGCCGGAAGGGTTCCGTACCATTACTTAATACGAAAAAAAAAATTACATTAATATTCATTTATTCTGTTTTTTAGTATTTTTGTTTTTATGATTATAAAAACAAAATACTTACGTGCTATGAAGACTATGTTAACGACAGCATCCTGTCCCTGCACTAGTCCACATGGTAGCTGCTCACAGCCATTTATGTAAACGTGCATTGGCAGGAAATCAGCTGAAGTCGTAATACCTACAAGGAAACAAAATATTCAAATACATGAATGGTCAATGATGTCTGTCAAAAATCTCAAGTAGACAAGAGGAAACGTAGTGGACATAAAAGGCGATTAAAAGTCATAACTCAAAGTTTGGGTTTATACGTCATACGAAAATGTGTAAGAAGCTCACACAATTTATTAGTGTTCTAATTCCTATGATAGCTTCATCACAGTCGACTGTAGGAATATGCAGCTCAACTTAATACTACCAAGATTCATTTTCGGATGAAGAGTAACTCGGCTGAGCTTGAGGTAGGAGACATTTTTTAACAAACGGTAGAATAATATTAGGATTTTAACACTGATCAAACAAATTGCCCTATGTTCGGTTCTATAAAGTTGGGCTTTTTTATTGCGATAAAATCACCAAATGAATCCTCCCACCCAAGGAGGAACGGAAGGGACTATCAGACTTGTACTGGCTATAAAATCTACGGTGATTATTCAATAGCCCTTTGCGTTCTAGGGTCATGTTTACTCAAGGACACTGTCCTGCGACCCGGGATAGACTTGGGCTTAATTATGATAAAATTGGTACTCACACCTGTCCACTGGAGTGGATGGTCCTTTGGGAAGACAACATGTCCCAAGAGCTAGTAAAGCACAGAACAAAATCACTGAGCGAAACATTTTAACTTGCTGACTGAATTATGAAATAGTGCGATCAAATTATTTATATCAAAGACAATCAGTAATGTGCTTGATAAATAACACGTGTTCTGAAATTGCAAGCCATAAGCTCGTTACAATCGCTGATGAAAAGATTCTCATCTAATTACAATCTGGCGTAATCAAAGGATTAGCAATAAAATCAATAATTTGATTTCTAGTTTATTACAATTGTTACTTTACATATGGCCATGTCTGCAGATGGGCAAACGGTCGATGGAGTAGATATAATTATGGTAGAGTCAAGACCGCGTGAGGGCAAACTGTGGGACGGGGTGGTTTGAAGATGGTGGCTTGCACTGGATGAGAAGACCAGGATGGTCGACGCACCGCGCTTAGTCGCAGTCACAGTTTCAATGTCGTTTTTTAAGCGGGTGTCTAATTTTTTTTAATTTGTATATATTGGTTTGTAGGTACCTTTTTTGGTTCAGAATCAGATATTCAACAAAAATCTTCGTGTTCGTAATTTTCATCTGAGTAATTACGAATCCACACCGATAAAGTCACGGGATGACCATTAATTGTTCTATATTAGAACATTTTAAATGTGACAAACACTTTTTTGAAAACAAACTTTTTCGTTAAAATTCTGTACAAATGTGTGTACAGAATTTTAACGAAAAAGTTTGTTTTCAAAAAAGTGTTTTTTCTTACCACTTATGAACTACTAGCGTCTGCCCGCGACTTCGTACGCGGATCCTGTTGCTTATGCCAGCGACAGCGGTATCGTCAAAATCAAAGATCTGAAAATTCTGATACCCAACTCCAAGAGTCCGAGTAACAAATTAATGGGAAATTGGCCAGTAGAGTAAAATTTTTGTTAATATATTCATCGCTAGGGCAGTGGTGGCCCAGTGGTATCGATCAAGTTCTTACGAGTTGTAGGTGGTGGGTTCCAACTCAGCTAGGCACGTTAAATAAATAAATAAATTAAAAAAAGCCGTTTATTCCATATTCCATTATTTACATTTCAGATGTTGTTAGTAGGGTTTTAGTGGGTTTACTTATTGTATTAGTAGTATGGTTAGTCTCTAGTCTCTTTTCTTGGAAATATGGATCCCTTCTTGGGTAAAGGCCTCCTCCAGCTTTATCCACCAGGCTCTGTCCCTGCCTCTTTGCATCCAGTCTTTTCCTAACACCTGGATTATGTCATCAGCCCACCGTCTCATCGGACTGCCAGCATTCCTCTTCCCCTGTGTGCCTTTCCATTTTGTTGCTTCTATGGTCCATCTTTTGTCTGTGTAACGTGTGATGTGTCCAGCCCACTTCCATTTCAGTTTAAGTGCATGTGTGAGAGCATCAGTTACCTTGGTTTTTTGTCTGATGTGTTTGTTCTTAACTTTGTCTATTTTCCTGAGCTTCAACATGCTCCTTTCCATGGCTGTCTGGGTACATTTAATCTTTTGTTTAATTTTATTTGTGTAAATCCAAGTCTGGCAACCATATAGTAGGCATGGAAAAAGACATGTTTCAAAGACTGTCTTTATTAAATGTAAGCTGTAGCTACCCTTTAGGATTTCTTTCAGTGACCAGAATTTTTTTCATGTGATATTTTATTCTTCGTGTCACTTCTTCTTCATTGCTAGAATTATTGAAAGATACCTGCTTCCCGAAATATATATAACTGTTAACATATTCAATATTATTTCCTTTTATCACAATAGGTCTTTTTTGCCAGTTGGTCATTATTTTTGTTTTGCTAGCATTCATTTGTAATCCTATTTCTGAGCTTTCCTGATCTAGTGACGTCATTTTTAATTTCTTCCAGATCTCTAGCTGTTTCGGCTATTACTGCTATGTCGTCCGCGAATTCTCAAATGGTTTAGGTATCTTCCATTGATTAGCACTCCTTTCTTTGACCAATCTAATTTTTGAAATATATTTTCAAGCACTGGGGCTAGTTTGAAAAAACGAATAATGCCTGTCATTATCACTTACTTATACTCACATTCGTACCAAGTTTTAAGTGTTTAAACCCAAGGAATAAGTTTTTGCATACAAAGGTTTACACCCCTTTAAACTCCCTTAAAGCTGGATTTCTGCAAAATTGATGTGTATATAACTAGGAGGTACGAAAGAAACGAACGAGTGTCTGGTATAAAGACTAGTTTAATACTGCTCGCACATCAGTAGTCAACTGACAATATGAACAATTTAGAACGTGTGGGTAGGAGGTCGGCAGATATGCATCATTCCTCTACACTTAGCTTTGAAACCTGTTGACAAAACAACATCATATAAAATAACTTAACATAACAATCACAATTATAGGTACTTATTATCTATTTATAATATTTCGTATAATCTACTTTCTTTCTGGGACGCTCAGAACGTGCTCGTGATACAGGCGAGGTATCTGGTTCCTGTGTGACGACAGAGGCTTGAGGAGCCTGACCCTCGGATACCTCACTACATGTCTGACGTGCATGCTCTCTGCTCACGGATTCAGTGACAGCACTTTGATCCCTGTCAGCTTCAACACTAGTTTCAGCCGCAGTATCAGTCGGTGCTGCACCATCGCCCTCCACCGGTTCCTCTGTAGCTGCACCAGCTACTGTGCTAACTATATTGGGCTCACTGATATAATCTGGCATTGGCAATACTGGTGGGCTAAGAGGAACTCGTGAACACATTGGACTGTACACAGTGTGTGTGGCTGACGGTTCGGGTTCATTAGGATTGCCTGATTCGGAAATATGAGAACATTTTCTGTTCCTATAATGTAGCAATTGGTCGACGTGCCGTAAGGTGAAACCATTTTGTTCTTCAATAAATAATAATATAATATTAATAATATTTTTTTCACAACTATCACACAACGCCATCTTGTCCCAAGCTAAGCAGAGCTTGTGTTATGGGTACTAGACAACTGATAAACATACTTATATATTTCTAAATACATACATATTATAGATAAATATTATAAATATTTTAAACATTCTATTTCTTATGACCTTATTTACTACTCCTTATTTCCAAGACTCTTTCCTGCCACTGTACCACCGGACCCATACCCTGTCACCAACTTTAAAATCTCTCATCTTACATTCAGTTGTCCTTTGTGACGTTTGACGCGGTTTACATTCCTTAGGAAGTATTTAGTCAAGACGCAATCTTAATTCCCTCCCAAACATTAATTTTGCGAGCGAATGTCCGATAGTACAGTGTATCGTGATTCTGTACTCGAAAAGGTATCCTATTAATTTTTCTTGGAATAAAGTAACAGACAAGCTTTCACTTAAAATAATTTTTAACATTTTTTTACAAGTACGTACTGAGTTTTCAGCTTGCCCGTCGTTGCTACATGGATGATAAATTGGAGACGTCATGTAATTAATGCCATTATTGGAACAGAATTTATTTTAACATCATTATCCGATACTAGCGTGCTAGGTATACCGAACACGGAAAAAATCTGCTTCAATTTCTTTATTAATGATTGGGTAGTAACATCATTATGCATCCAGATACACTCCAACCACTTAGAGTATGCGTCAATCACCACTAGGTATGTTTGTTGTCCGAGTAATCGATATGGATCCGTTCCCATGGTGCCGCTGGACTCGGCCACGGCGCGGGCGTAGCTCGTGGTGGCGCGTGCCGCTCGCTTGTGCATTTATCGCATGCGCCGATCCATCGCTCGATATCTTCGTCTATACCGGGCCACCACATCCTACCGCGAACATTGCATTTCATTATTACTATACCTAAATGAGTTCTATGGAGTTCACGCAGCATTCTTTCGCGTAATGCCATAGGAATGACCACCTTATGTTCACGCATTAGAATACCCTTTTCATATTGTAAGTCTGTTCTACAAATAAAATTGATGCACAAATAATCTTTCGGGGCCAACCGACATTGGTATATTTAATGACAGTTTGTATAGTTTTATCATTTTCAGTGGCATTCTTAATATCCGTAAACAACACGGCCGGCGCGGTCGCATCTAGAAAATTTAATGAGCAGTATGCGTCATAGCCCTTATCTGTTTCGCACACAACATCAGGTAGGCAGGTAGATTACTCTCACTTGATATGTATCTACTGAACTGCATAATTATAAGCGGATAATATTATTACATACCTTTGTAATCGTAATGCTGTAGTTATCGAAATGCCCGTATTATTATTAAATATTGATACCAACGGGTTGTGATCGGTTTTAAGAATAAACGGCTCACTCCTACCGTAAAGGTACTGATTGAAGTGTTTCACCCCGAAAATGATAGCCGTCGCCTCCTTCTGTATTTGGCTGTAATTACGTTCACTTGTCGCGAGTGACCGTGAAGCGAATGCCAGTGGTCGTTCATGACCATCGCTATCCTGCTGGGATAATAATGCACCAAGTCAGCTGCGCGCTCGGCTCGAAATGTGCTAGCACGCGCTCTGATGCAAGCTCGGCACAGACGCGACGCACCGCGCGGCGCTGGCGCGGTCCCCACTCCCACCTAGCGCTGGCGCGCCGTAGCTCGTGGAGCGGGCTCATAATACTCGATGCATTTAGAATGACATTCCTGTAGTAATTAACTACTCCGAGAAACCTTTTGACTTCTGTAATGTTGGTCAGTTCCGGTGCGTTCAAAATGGCTTTAACTTTGTCGCGGCTAGTACGTAAACCATTTCTATCGATAACGTAACCTAAATAAGTTACGTTTTCCTTAAAGAACTCGCATTTATCTTTTTGTAGGCGCAACCCGGCTTCGTCCAACCTACTTAAAACCTGAGCTAGTCTCGCTAAGTGAAGACTTTTCGTTGGCGCAGTCAGACAAATGTCGTCCAACCAGATGCTCACTCCTTCGATACCCGACAACAACACCTCCATTGCTTTTTGAAATACGGAAGGAGCATTGGCAAGACCATAGACTAAGCGTGTGAATTTAAATAAACCCTCAGATGTATTTATTGTGGTAAGCTCCTGGGAGTTTTCCGAGAGAGAAAATTTATTATACGCGATTTTTAGGTCTATTTTTGAATAATGTTCGCCCCCACCAAATTTCGCGACCACTTCCTCAATTCTAGGTAGTGGGTACTTATCGATTACGAGATCCTTGTTAAGGGTGACTGAAAAATCTCCTGCGATCTTAACTGTGCCGTTATCTTTCAAAACTGGGACTATAGGAGTTGCATATTGAGAATTACTTACTGGCACTAATATACCCAAACCGACTAACCTATTCAATTCTGATTCCACTTTTTGTTTCAACGCAAACGGTATGGGACGAGCCTTAAAAAATTTAGGCACTGAATTTTCCTTCAGTTGCAAATGGACTTTAAACTTATTAAAATAGCCTAGTTCGTCACGTCATAAATTAGGGTACTATTCCAATAATGCATTGACTTCATCGTCTTGGCTTATTTTATAAATGCTAGTTAAAACTAAACCAAAAGCGGACATAAAATCACGACCAAGTAGGGGCGGGCCATTTGAGTCTACTAAAAAAAAATTAACATCTTTCTTAATATTATTATATTTAACTGTTACTTCAAAGTACCCTAATGGTGAAATTTTATGCCCACTATAAAGACTCATTTTCATCTTACAGTCATTTAATTTGTAATGTGTGAACATATCCAAATATAATCTTTTAGACATAACAGAAGCGCCAGAACCGGAGTCTAACTCCATAGTCACAATTTTATCACCGACGAATATTAGCATTAAAAATAAGACGCTTTGTCAAATTTTGCGAGCTGATGTGGAAATCAGATTTCACCGTGTAAATAAATAATTTGATAAGTTCTTGTTTGTGCGAAAAATATGTCAACTTACCTATTGCAAAGTTACCTGTTGCATAAAATCGTAAAGCGGAATTAGCAATCCACGTCTGTTAAAACCAATACTTTGAAACAATAGCGGCAGCAAAAAGTTCATCAAGACATCTATAATGAAGCGAAATCTCATTTTAAATTCATTTTCATTATAAGCTCAACTGGGTTTTCTGCTTTTCATAAATACCGTCTAGACATGTAATCGTAAGGATTATCGTAAATAATTATTCAATATTTTTTTCAAAAACACATTATGGGAATCGGTTTAAATACGCGTGTTTTTAGTGGTAAATTCCTTGTTATCTACCTCAAGGAAGCTATAAGGTAGATGCCGACGTACCTTAAATTTGACAGAAAGTTACTCACATTACATCCTATCTGACCTCACCTCAACTGAGGGAACTGTTTTAGGTGAGGAGTAAAATTGCAACTATGAATATAAATCCACCTAAGTGATGTTGAGTGGAAGAAATGATGAGGTTTCGACTTTGAATACGGGTGTAAGGCTGCTCCGAACTCGCAGTAGCTCGCCAATCGATTCGCCTGTGTTCCTTTTCGCCCCGTAAAACTTGGCTTTGTCCGCAAAAGAACATTGCTTTCGTTTAAAGTGAGTATCGAGTAATTCCACTAGCTTCTTGAAGTCCAGCTCCTCCAAAACTTGCGGGTATGCCAGATTACGCACCAACCGGTACGAGTCATCTGACAAATGCGTGATCAAAATGGCACTTTTATTATCTTCCTTTATAACGTTGATCTTCAAAAATTGCGTCAACCGACCTTTAAAAATTAGCACCTCGCATGATTTATAATCAAACGTGGTTAAATTGCCCAAAAAAGTCTTCGCCATTTTCTTTTTCAACACGCGAGGGTAAGACCGATCTCGTTGCCAATGATGTGTATACAACTAGGAGGTACGAAAGAAACGAAGGAGTGTCTGGTACAAAGGCTAGCTTAATACTGCTCGCACATCAGTAGTCAACTGACAATATTAACAATTTAGAATGTGTGGGTAGGACGCACAATGGTCCACATGAAGGACTAAGTGCGGAAACCAAAACCCTAACATAGAACATGTGTGGGTAGGAGGTCGGCAGATATGCATCAAAAATCCTTTTTTAGTGCTCACCTACTTAGCTAATAAATTGCAACTGCCATCAGGTTATACGTTTATAGGTTTAAAATCCTTCACTTGAAACTTGATTAGGTACCCCTTTTAACTAACTCGAGGTTGGTTGTCCAATTTCACGTGTTTGATTATTTAATTTTGATCCTTTATATTGTGGAAAGATTAATTCAGCTGCGACCGGGACTCGACCCTACGTCTTCAGGATAAGTTCTCCTGACGCCTTACCAATTAGGCCATCGTAACCACTCGTTTTGAATCTTAATCTTTCATTCCCTTGTTTTTGAACGCTTACACTCACATCTGTTAAAGCGATGTATGAAGCCGAATTTGAATGGTAAAAAGGCAATTATTTACATTATAAGGTTCTTTTATTTACAATGGGTTTACTCGTACTCTTGGACTCAGTCCAGCCCAGAAGCAAAAATAAGACGTAAGATGGAGCGAGCTCATCCAGAAGGAACTCCTGCGCACCAACAGAACACAGTAAAAACTGTTTAATTGTCTTACTTCAAACCTGGCAGAGGTAAGAACGCTGAAAATACCAAAGAAACGATGGATAGTTTGTGTAAAGGTAGACATGGCTAGAAAGGAGTTGACTGTTGAAATCTGATTGTTGAGAAGTATTAAAGACATACTACAGTGTCTATTTTAACATTTAAATGCAAATATCTATTGGCAAATTTTTGATTTTTCAAATTAACCCCTTACTAAGGGTAAAGTTTACGTTTGTTATCTCTCTTCTATTGCAGGTCTGCTGAATGAAATAGTTTAATGAAAAAAAAACATCACATTTAATATACTGTTTTATTAGCATTTTATAATTTTACGTGTTCTATGTGTGCAATGCTCTTTACAGACAAAAAGACATAAAATTTAATTACAAAACATTAAAAAAAGGTTTATTTGAATGTGTCATTTTTATAACTTTTCTTGCGATGTGGAGACAATCTTTGACGCTTTGATGTGTTGTTTTGTTTAATAATGGACTCAATTCATGAATCACCCACTTTATTTTAGTGTTGATCTTTGTTTTGTTAATGTATGTTTATGTATACATACGTAGATTGAATGATTCTTATTCTCTATACATTTTATACTTCAACAGTGATCGTTGAGTTCTGCGCCCCTAGCATTTTGTTGATCGGTGGTAAGATTAAAACTGTTGTTCTGAGACACATGATGTTGCGATTGCTATCATCTTGAATCCTGAATTCGATGGCCACCTGAGTTCCCTGTAATTAAACAAACAAACTTGTGAATACTCCTTGTTGAGGTAGCGGACTCAAGCGTGACTTCTGAACATCAGGTTCTAGGTTTTATTCTCAGGTTCAGGTATGAGTGTTGTAGTTTTTTGGCTTGCCCTCTTTTACTTACAACTACACTCGAAAGCAATGAATCCGGGTCACTAAAGAATCCTAAAAATCTCGGAAACTAAATATGCTAGGTTAATGCAATAAATTGTATTTAATAGACAATGTAATACTCCTTAAATGAAGGTATAATACTTCTTAGTTATTGTAAAGTTATATCATAAAAAAATCAAACTTGAAAAAGGGCCACTTTCGAAGATGGAACTACGAAATTACACAATTTGGTTTTGCTTTTGTTTGTAATCTGTCATTTATGTGGGTACCTACATAAACCATGTTGATAGTACTCTGTATTCATTATTAAAGCTAAAATTATGTCACTTACGCCTGAAGAATGCACCAGAATACTTACAATGCTGGAAACCGGCCGGAGTCAGCGCGATACAGCCAGGACTGTCGGTGTGTCGCTGTCAACAGTACAAAGAGTTCTCCGACGTTACGAAGAAACTGGTTCTAACCTACGCAGACCAGGAACGGGCAGAACCAGGTGTACCACAGCACAAGAAGACCGATACTTGGTGAACACCATGCTTCGAAATCGCTTTCTCACAGGAACTGAACTCACCAGTTTCGACGCCTCGGAGGAAGTAACCCAAGTGCATGGACAGTATGACGTCGGCTTGCTGAATCTAACTTAAAACCCCTAAGACTGCAAACGGCCCTAAACTGGAGCGTGGGCATCGTATTTCAAGACTAAGATATGCCCAGAGCCACGTAAATTGGAGTATTGAAGATTGGTCAAAAGTTATGTTCTCCGACGAATCAAAATGTATGCTCTACTAGCACGATGGAAGACACAGAGTGTATCGAAGACCAGGGGAAAGATTCAAGCAAGCATGCATCGAAGAAAAAGTAGCCTACGGTGGTGGGTCTGTACTTGTGTGGGCCGGAATTTCTTCTGAAAGTCGCACAGAGCTGGTGATCATAGAAAACGGCTCTTTAACTAGCGTAAGATATGTGGAAGAAATCCTCAATGATCACGTTGGTCCATTTAAGGTCAATTTAGGTGAGGATGCTATATTTATGCATGACAATGCCCGACCTCATACAGGTAGGATTGTGAATGACTACCTTCAAGAGATGAACATTACTCGTATGGAATGGCCAGCGCGCAGCCCGGATATCAACCTGATCGAGCATGCTTGGGACGAGCTAGGCTGCGTAAAACAAAGAAACCCTCCCCCAATCACGCTTCGTGAGCTCAAAATTGCTCTCACAGAGGAATGGGAGAATATTCCCCAAAATCGTATAAGGAACTTGGTGTACAGCATGCCAACGCAGTAATGGAAGCACGAGGAGGCAACACGAAGTATTAAAATTCAAGAAAATCGTAATAAAGTTCAAAATTTCATGTTTCCTATTTTTGTTTTAAGGAAAGATCAGCACTGCAGTTTTTTTCTTTATGTAATTTTGTGTTAATAAAATGTATGGTGACTCATATTTTTTTTTACTTTATTTAAGGAGTATTACACTGTCTATTAAATACAATTTATTGCATTAAACTATCATTTTTAGTTTCCGAGATTTTTAACATTCTTTAAGTGACCCGAATTCATTGGTCTCGAGTGTATAAAGTGACTAGCGAGATAAAATAAAATCACATCCTTAATCCCCAAAAGTTTAGACGTACATCATAGTACTAGAAACTGTTGAATCTGAGTGTGTACGGTACATGCCCGCCTAATTATTTGCGGATAAAACCTCGTAGTCACACTTCTTCAGTTATAACTAGTGATAAGTAAGTCAAGCAGTCACCCAAAACATAACCGAGCGAAGTGAGCTGACCGCCTCTATGCACGAGTATTGCTCTTTTATTGTGAGTCGTTCGATTCGCCTACTCTGGTCATACTGGTTCAGCTAGCTTGTTTTGGAGGCTCAAATCTTGACTCAAGGTCTAAATTAATCGAACTTTGCTTTTCTTTGCGTGGACCTGACTGCATAAAGCTTGAAATTTTCTTAAATGTTAAGATATTTGCAATAAGATAACAAGACGATACATAGATAACAAATTCATACAATTATAATGACAACGTACATAACGAGCAGAAATAGATTACTTCAACTTACCACAGGCATAAATTCCTCGATAGGCATTAGAAGCCTATATGATACGACCTCATTTTGCAGCACGGGGCAGTAAGTGTTTGTCAGGAAATTACAAGTCTCTGACTTTTCTTGGAGATCATACGGAATTGGTAAGATGCCTAGCCAGGCTGTAGCTGTAGTCCTCATGCGATGTATCGTGTAGGCTGAAAACAAATATGAAACATGAGGTGACTCTTTGATTAACGCACATTATCAAGTTTCGTTATAATCTACAAGAATGTCATAATACAGGATTATTAAAAAAATGCCCACTTGCGAGACGGACTCGCGTAAGAAGCGTTCCGTACCAAAATGTAGTAGGAAGGAAGTAGTGTTTTTTTTTAACATCTTATTAGTTTTTTACGAAAACGTGCGAAAAACGACTATTAAACGCTTTATTTCCGAAAGTACAGAGTCTATAGTCCTTAGCACGCGTAGCATGACCGCCGCAGAAACGAGTTATATGGACGGGAGAATCGACAAACTGACAGATTGAAGAAAGATCTCTAACATCCTAAGCATGGCGATGTTTGACACGTAGAAAAGAAACGGTTCTTCTCTACGATAGAAAGAAGTCTACAACGTCGAGCATGCCGACAATATTTTCTCTACTTTTGACACTTGGGGGAAGAGACATTTCTTCTCTACAAGAGAAACTTGTCTACATCAAATCCTACCTAGACAACATTCTTTTTATAATATTCTTGATGATTATCGACTTAAAGTTTTTAAAAACAAGTAAGGGTACTTCCAACTCAATTACTTTAGTATTTAAGCCATAAAGAATAAAAAAGCCAGAATGAAACTTGTAAGAAAAGTGCATCAAACTTTTTGTTAATACGAGTATATAAAATGAGAAACTTTCAGTGAAATAATGCATACAGCTAATCTTTCCAATGTTTATTACTAGACAAAAATATTTTAATTTTGCAAGAATCTACGTGTCATCAGTCATATACATGCAGCATGGACGCCCAACATTATCTGCCTAAAATTGCCGTCATCACAATTGTGATCTTAATTTATATTTGTCTCCTATTACACAAAGATAATGTTCTACACTTGTTTTTGTCTGTTTCTAGATAGAATGTTAATTTTATTTGACATTTGGCTAGGAAAGACTCGTGACCGCGTACTGTGTGTCTATTACTTTTTGCGTTTTGTTGTCGCTTTGATTTATGTACAAAAAGTGTTTTTTAATTGCAAATGAATGCACATATTTCTAGAATTATGGATAATTCTAATAAATCATTTTAATTGCATTGAAAACTTGAGAATTTTACACGTTTTTTTCGTTAACTAAACGTTTTAGTTCATTCACAGTTCAGTCATTCGCCGTTGCTATGGAATGAAATCTTATGTCTTGTCTTCATAGAAAACCGAGTCTACAGGCCGCGCCATGCTGGGGCAGACGACATATCAAGTGGGATAGAAAGAGCTTTGTCTTTTCTTGGTAGAATAGAGATAGAATCGCCATGCTACGCGTGCAGGTCATTCAGAAAAAAAATATACTTATGCTAGCCATACTGATACACCATACGTGGATTGGCATGATAGTTAAATTTTAACGCCCTCACGATCAATTCTAACTGATCCAATCGGCAGCGTCACGCCGATTTTAAACAACATAATAATAAACCTCATTAAAATCTTAAAATCGCTTCGACTTAAAATCGCTTCGGTTAAAAAGTTACGACTATCAAATTCAAGAACGAACATGCTTTGTGCGGACGTTTTTTCACAAATACGTCATTTTTCTGAGATCGGTGTTAAGGTTTTTCGCAGATTAATGACACTCTCTTGTTATGAGTACGGAACTCTTAATGCCCGAGTCTATCTTGCACTCGCACTTGGCCGATTTTTTTTGTATTGGAAGGTATAATAGCGACAACAAAAATACATTATCTATGAACATTAACATTAACTGTCTAATTATCAGGGTTCATGACATACTGCTCGGGACAGACGGACGGACAGCGAAGTTTTAATAGGATCCCGTTTGGGGTTCCCTTTGGGCACGGAACCCCAAGATATGATAAATGTATTCATTTATTTTATCTTGCGTGAATGGACCTTTTAAGATAGGTTAGAACAATATACATACGTATCTTGAAGATTATATCAACGACAGCATCCTGTCCCTGCACTAGTCCACATGGAGTAGCCTCACAGCCATGTATATAAATATGGGTTGGCAGGAGATCACTTGAAGTAAGAAGACCTACAAAGAAAAATATTATTCAAACACTGTCAATGTGTGGGCAGACCATCTACCAAAAAAGAGTGAGAGCAGTGGTGGCCTAGTGGTATCGTTTCCGACTTACTGTTGTGGGTTTAAACCCAGGCAGGCGTATTACTTTGTGCAATTTAGGTCATTACCACTGCTTCAAAATGTCAGAGGAAACGTTATGTCCTAGAACCAAAAATTCGAAGACATGTGACATCTAGCAACGCGCACTGGGCCCACTTGGTGGATTATGGCCCACTCCCTCTCACAGAGGGGAGGCCCCAGCAGTGGGAACATTATAGGCTGATGATAATGATACTCAACTAAAAATATCATGTAGATACGGGCATGAATTAGATATAAATGTCGATAAAAAGTCGAAACTCAAGGTTTGCCGAGATCACCTAAAATAACTTAACTAACCGCCTTCAAATACCACCACAAAAAAAATTACATAAATTATTTATTGGAAGTCGGTGGCAAAATAGAAAAATAAAAACCAAAAGTTTTTTTAAGTTTTTTTACTAACGTTTGAAAAATCCTTAGGATTTTAAAAACTGATCAATAACTCGCTTTTTCGTTCGCTTAGCGCCATTCACATGTACCACAACACACCACGTCGCAGCGACAAAATGTGGTCAAACTGTGGTTACGTGTGAATTGTGTCGCGGCGACTTTTTGCAGTTGTGTTGTGGTAGCGACAAAATGTCGATGAGGTTGCGTTGTGGCTGTCGTTGCGATGTGGTAACCACGTGGTCGCGTGCAGTTATACTCCGGACGTCGATCACGTGGCGGCGTTGTGGTACGTGTGAATTGACCCTTATATAAATATGGGCTTAGGTTTGATAAAATTGGCACTCACACGAGCTTACTGGAGTGGATTGCCCTTTAGCAAGAGCCAGTAAGGCACAGAACAAAACCACTGCACGAAACATTTTAACTAGCTAACTGAATTTTATTTAGTGCGATAAAATTATTTATATTTAAACACAATCAGTGAAATGCTTGATAAATACACCTGTGCTGCATTTGCACGACACAATCGCTGATAAAAAAGATAAGCGACTGTTGTTTTTATTAAAACTTACACAAAGAACTGATTATCAATTTTTTTTTTTTTAAACCCACGACGCAAAACATCATCTGCCTAGCCTTTTCCCAAATAAATTGGGGTCGGCTTCCAGTCGAACCAGATGCAGCTGGATATCAGTATTTTACGCGGAGCGACTGCATGTTGGACCTCCACAACCCAGTAACTGGATAATACGATACCCTACGATAAGACTGATTGTCCGACATTACCGCTTCTGACTAACAGTAACGACTGCGAAAAATCTACATATATGACAGCCGGGACCAACGGCTTTACGTGCTTTCTAAGGCACGGAGGAAACTCGCTATGACAGATGGTCACCCATCCACAGACCAACCTCGACAAGCGCGGCTGTAATTATTTAGTCAAAAATATAAATGAAAAAATGTATGAAATTAATGAAAGAAATACCTTTTCCTAATGTAATTATGTTATCATAATTCAATATGTTTACTTTCAGGGAAACAAGAGACAAAAAAGTTCTTTTTAAAATTTTTCAGTTTTCGACTTTCGGCGAATAATTCCGGAACTTGACTATCATCTAGTCCATTACGTTTTCAATTGTCAAAGTGTCCTCTTACAAAATATTATTATAACATTGGTTTTGCACCGTCTTTCTGAAAAGTAATAATTATGGCGGGCGATCTTTTCAATATAAATGTTGTCAACACAGTCATTACAGGACTAAAGTAGAGATGACAGCTTAAAATAGTGATGGAAAATCCTGAAGATTTTTTGTGTGAAGGCAAACAGTGGGAAAGTGGTTTGAAGAATGTGTCTGACAGCGGATGGATGCGTTGCGATGGATAAAACTATTTAGGAGAAATTCTAATAAGATCTTCTTTACGCATAATGATAATAATTATTATACTTCATAAATCTGTAAACACGTGTTTTTCATTTTACTTCAAGGACTTATAAAAAATTCTTAATTTTCGAGTATCTTTGTCTCATCACAATTAAAACATTTATTAATAATATATTAATGGTAGTAATTACTATAAAACCAGATAAGGAAGAAAAGTTAGAATTCCAGTTGCGATCTTGGAGCAACAACCTTTTTAGAAACCGATATTAATGCAATTCGGCATTGCAAGCAATGTTTGGATTATTCCTGTAAATTACATTTTTAAATTACAATTTACATTTTATAATTCCTAATTAATAATTTTGATAATTAGCGGAGGGACGTTAGGTTTATACCTCGGAATCCAGGACCAGTCAATTAATATTCGTATATATTTTTTAAATGTGTTTTTAACAACATATAGAAAAATGAAAAATTTGCCCGATCACAATTTTGTAAAATATTGTTTCATACAAATTGTATTAACGAAAGAATTGTAGTGAAGAGAGAGAAAGAGTTGAAGTGGGTCAAATCCAATGAAATATTGACCACAATTCATCATCATCATCATCAGCCGAAAGACGTCCACTGCTGAACATAGGCCTCCCCCTTAGACCGCCACGCCGAACAACAATTCGCCTCTTACAGCCATCGGTTGCCCGCGACTGTCACGATGTCGTCGGTCCACCTCCGACGCAGCGTAGGTAAGCCTCCCACTGGAGGCTTACCTACTCTGCGTCTTCCAGTCCGTGGTCGCCACTCTAGAACCTTTCTTCCCCATCGGTTGTCAGTTCTACGAGCGATGTGGCCTGCCCATTGCCACTTTAACTTGCAAATTTTACGACCACTACTAATATGACTTAATGCTGTAAAATATTTTGGTTAATTTGACTAACTTACCTTGTCCGATATTTTTTTTAGGCGCGCGTGGAACTCGTTCACATGGGCATGATCCATGATTGAACGGCGAGTTACTCATTATTCGTCGTCTGCATGCCCGCGCCTACCGTTCGTGAGCTGGAGGCTGTCCACTACCTCACGCGTCCCGCCTCTTCCTTTGTTAGCATGATTGCTACGCAGAAGGAGGCGACTGCTTCCCATTTCCGGGCAGACCTGCACCTTATGCTCCACCGTGTCTTCTTGGTGACCCTTGCAGTGGTAACACCCAGGCGTTTCCTTCTTTTCATTTAGTCACATGAACCTCCCGTAACATTCGTGCCCGGTGAGGACCTGCGTCAGGTGAAAGGTGAGAACGCCGTGGCGACTCTCCAGCTTCTCTTCAAAAAGTGGTTTAATCGTTGCGATTGCGACGTCCCCATAGTGACTTACTTTGACTTAAGATCTTATGTCCCCTAGATGGGGCAGAGGGCGTCCACAGTCTTCCATCGCGATCTGTCTTGAGCTTCACGCTTCACCTCGCTCCACGTCAATCCAATGCTCCGCTTTCGCTAGCACGGTGCGTCGCCAAGTTTGAAGGGGACGTCCCCGTAGTGCTTAACCTTGAAGCTTATTTTTACCCGCAACGGTACGGAGACGGTAAATGCGGGGTACATGTTTGTTTATGCAAACCTATGT
This sequence comes from Agrotis ipsilon, assembly GCA_028554685.1. NCBI lineage: Eukaryota > Metazoa > Arthropoda > Insecta > Lepidoptera > Noctuidae > Agrotis > Agrotis ipsilon. The sequence continues at coordinate 13,613,314 of CM052965.1, forward strand.
GTGTTTTATACCTGAAAAACTAGGTTTATTTTTATTCTTATCTTTGGCATTCAGTATCCTTCAAAAATCTAATCTCTTATAATATTTCATGACTGACTATCTAGAACTGCTTTAAGTTTGTATATTAATAATTTTGCACTCAGCTTTCAACATCCTAGCTTAAGTTTTCTTGCACCGCTTAATCTGAAACTTGTTTGCCAAGTCAGCACTTCTAATTTCATAACTACTTGGTACGAGAACTGTGGGGTAACAGTTATTATCTTCTATTGTAAAACAGATTGTTGGTGTCTGAGTTTTGACTTTTATTTATTGGGCTCTAGACGTGAAGGTTGAATTTTTTTCGGTTTATAAAACTGTGTAGCTTTTATTTGGGTGTTCCGTATGCAAAAACGAGTTGACTTTGATGAGATTTTGTATTTCCCAATCAATTATACAAATTGTCATAGTTTTTTCATTTGGGAACTGATTCTCAACAAACATACCTATCTGCGTTTAGCAAAACACATTTTTGAAAATCGCATACATTTTTTTGTTTTCTATTGCTCTTTTTTTCTTCATTAAACATTCCTTAATGCAGCCAGTTCTTTATTACATTCATTGTATTTATAGTATGAAACAGTTGCGTTCTACGTCTTATTTGCATGCTTACATATTGAAAACTGCGAAACAGATGCTCTAGCATGACATTTCAAGTTTTTGTGACGCCAAAAAAACGGGAAATTTGACGTTAATTTAATTGAAAAAAAAAGTTACTCATTCGTAATTTTTTTACGTGGTTAAGTCGTCTTATCAGCCCTTGGTTAAACAAATAAAATACGGTAATCTTGTTTTAAGGCCTCGGGTTTTCATAGATAGACAGAGTGATTGAAGAGGATGGTTGATGAATTTTGAATATATTCCATTACTATATTATTGAAGCCGGGCGAGTCGCTAGTTACTAACTTATCAGAGATAGCACTTTTGAATTGTTACAGTTCCAGTCAAAAGACATAATTACTGTGAAAGAACTGTAGGTGCCTAATTACTGCCCATTCCAAAGCGTAAATACTCTATGGAAGGGTACCGGTAAGAAACTCCTAGGACACTCTTTTTAAATCCCCAATTTAATTTCGAGATGGTACATTATGTGCGAATGATGTAACAAGTTAAAAACGTCCATAGTGAGGATATTCAACAATTATATTTAAACTCAAACCTAGCACGACGACCGCATTTCAGGTTGGCATATCTAGAAGTGCAGGCGAGTCGTTCTAACAATTACCGGAGGTACAGTACTCCCGGACATTATTTTATATGAGAATTTCTCCACAATTTTGACGTTAAGCTGGGTAACCATGTTGGAGATTTGCAGGGTTGAAATTGTCGTGGTTGGGAAGAGAAATACTGTCGGCAAACGTTCGTAGAAATAAATAGTTATAGGCGGCTCTTTTTTCTCTTATAATTTAGAGAAGAGGGACCTAAAATGATGCCTTTTTAAATTTTAAAAATGTGTTTCAATGCAGCTGATTTTTTAGTACTTACGAGTAGTATGTATTTGTTCCGTGTGGCGATCGAACCCGCAACACATAGCGCAGCTGTACAATTGCTCAACCACTGCGCCAAACGTGTCGAATTTTGTGAAATTCGGCACCTAAGGGGTTAATTATTTTTATATGCATTAACGCATGCGATGCGCATCGTAAAGATGATTTTTGAGGATAGAAAAATTTTAGATTGCAAGTGGGATTCGAACTCGCGTCTTCTGGATAGGTACTCCAGACGCCTTAACCAACTAGGCCATTGCAATCCACACTTGCAAGCCGAAATTCTCTATTCCTTGTCAACGCTTCATGGTAGCGTGGCACCATCTCTTGGATTAGTGTTTAACTAACTTCCACCCAACACGTTGACATTACAGCCAAATCAATGTTGTATATTGCTATCTCATTATACAACATTGATTTGGCTGTAATGTCAACGTGTTGCAAGTGTGGATTGAAATGGCCTAGTTGGTTAAGGCGTCTGGAGTACCTATCCAGAAGACGCGGGTTCGAATCCCACTTGCAATCTAAAAAAAAAATATTCTATCCTCAAAAATCATCTTTACCTAAGGGGTTGTTTTTGGGATTGATAGTTTGTATGAAACTTCGTTACTACAAGGGAAAAGAGCCTCAAATTTTTATTTCAGTTTTCAAAAAGTAATTTATGCAGAGGATGGCCGGGAATAGAATTTCACAGCTGCATAGTTATTAATTTGGATGAATTCGCGGGTAGAGTGCTAGTGAATATTATAATCATAATATTATAATCTACCTGTTATAAAAAAAAACAATTTATCAAAGCGATCGCAAACTTTATTTTAATACGTGTCCATCAATTTAATTTATTATAAAAACTGCCGTGACCACTTTAGTGACAAAACTAAGAAAAAAATACTGCATTTCCAAGTTTTCAAATTCTGTAAGACCTCAAGTAAAGTTTGTTCGAACAATGTAAACATCATTCAACTTTGACTCGCAGTTTCTTACTCTGATTAAAATCTTTACTGCGTCAGAAAGTAACATTATTCTTAGCACCTTCGTTTTAGTGGTTTTTAGAAAACTTCCAAACAATATTATTGAAGCATTGATGGCCCAGTGGTAAGGGCCCCGACTTACGAGTTGTAGGTCGTGGGTTCAAAATTGAGAACGGATCATTAAATTGTCTAATTAAAAGTAATTTATCACGGCTTTTAAAACCGTAAAAGATAACATCATGTAGAATGGCACGTCCTAGAAGCAAACAACTCAAAGGCATTTGATATTTACCAACTTACCCGCACTCAGCCTGCGTGGTTGATTACAGACCGAGAACTGAGTTCCAGCAGTGGGAACAGGCTGATGATGAAAATGATATATGCTATGTGAAGATTGTACCTTTACAAATTATTAAGAAAATAAAAACCCCGTTTCTATAAAAATCTTATTTTAGTGTTCTAGATTTAGTTAACTAAATCCAGATCTTCGACAACTTTATTCATTACTATAGTTTGAAATCCAGTATTTACAGTACAACAAAGTCATAATTATAATTTTATTTAAGTTAAAATTTTAGTGTTAGAGAGAAGATAAAAAAAATGATTAGATTTTTATATAAATATCAACAGGTAGTCTCGTCACTTTTTACATTAAAGTTTTCGTTTGCCATTTCAATTCATTGATTTTATATGATTTTTCCATAGTGTTCTCTCAAATTTATCACCAAAATAATCCATCTGTAACTTTAGTGATTCAACGAAACTCCAAATACCTCGGATCGGAATAGACATTTGAATTCGAAATGCGAAAGCTGCCAGCATTGCAACATGCAAATAGGTCTAAACGCGTTTAACGTTAGCCAGTCTGATTAAAATGTCCTTTAGCGCGAATTTAGCCGTAGTATTGACAAATTGCAGGCTGATGATAATGTTCTAAACGCTTGAAATGTCGTATTTCTATGGTTTTGATTCTTCTACGTTCTTTTATTTTAAGAAATAAAACCCCATATCGTGATGTATGAATTCTGTGCAAAATTTATTAACATTTTTTTTATTTCTATTTTATTATTATTTGTTTTAATAATATTTGGTTTTTATTTTCAGGGTACATTGTTTTCACATTTTACATCGCAAATTATGTTATAAAAATATTGTAACACATTTTTAAAAAGAGTAAGTATGGAGTTTCTTGCCCATTCTTCTTCATACAACCTACCTTTGCGAATGGGTGTAGAATCATTCCCACCCTATCCCATTTCCTATAATTTTTATAATCGACGTTTAAAAGTGCCTCTTTGATGGCCTAATTGAAATAAATGATTTGACTTTGACTTTGAAAATACGAAAAAGAAATACCCGACGAAAACAGCCTACGGATAGCTCTAATCTCTCTTTTCAATGGTGAATGAGTAACTTTAGACCCTCATTCCGCATTACTCGCTAAACTTACATTTTTAACTCCACATTTTTTATACAAATAATATATTTGGAGATAAAAATGTACGTCTGCTGTCTCTCTAAGTCGCAGTCGAATCGAGCTCCGAGCTTCAAAATAAAGGCAACATGGCGGCTCTGCTGTCACTGGAGGCCAAGCACAAGTTTTTACTTTTATGACGTAAAGTAAACGTGAACTTTGACGATAATTGATGGATAAAAGTGTTTTCTCATTCGTAAACCAGAGATGTTGCATGTTGTATCCAGAGATATTTCCAATTGACGTCGTAACATTTAAAGTAAGAAATACCGTCAAATCACACAACGCCATTGATAGTCCCAAGTTAAGCAGAGCTTGTGTTATGGGTACTAGACAACTGATAAACATACTTATATATTTCTAAATACATAAATATTATAGATAATTTACACCCATAAACAGAAAAAAATATCGTGCTTATAACACAAACATTTGTCCTGGGTGAGAATAAAACTCACGAACTCCGGCTTAGCAGTCAGGGTCACTAACCACTAGACCAACAGGTCTCGGTAGCTTGCAACAATCGCCTGTCACTTGTTTCCTCTTTCTCGACTTTTAACGTATTTTCTTCTTTAACAGACGATAAACTTCGACTCGACGCGGGGCGGCATATCCTTAGTTACCGAGAAGGGTATACACAGTAGCAGTAGGCTGTTAGTGCAGTCGGCGAGGACGTCGGATGCTGGCACGTATCAATGTGCGCCGGATAACGCGCAGTCAGCGACGGCGAGGGTTCATGTGCTCACTGGTAAGTTCTAGAAACTTCTCGCAATAAAGATTTTGACAATGCAATAACTCGTCATAAAGGTTAATGTATGGGGGGTTGATAATGGATTTAATCAGGGGCTGATTGTCGAAACGGTTGACGGTTTAGACAATTTTGTTGACGTGAACGTCAGGGAATACGTCATCAGCCTGAGATAATTACATTTGAAGTTGACAGAAAAAAAACCTCAAACATTCTAGAGTTCTAAACTGATACAGTATGTTGAAGTTTTTCACTTGTTTTTAATTAGACTTCTCCACAAGTCAGAAATTCGCAATTATTAGTCACTCAGGACAAAGCAGCTTTCAACAGGTGAAAGGTTTTTTGAAATCGGTCCAGTGGTTTCGGAGCCTATTCATTACTCACAAACAATCAGACTGATGTGTTATCTTTATAGTATTACTAGCGGCCTGTCCCGGCTTCGCACGGGTGGAGGACCCGGTCTAAAATTTGAGATTTAAACTATTCTATCTCTCAAGTTGGATCGAACTGCACATGGTGTGCGAATTTTATTATAATCGGTTAAGTGGTTTAGGAGTCCATTGAGGACAAACATTGTGACGCGAGATTTATATATATTAAGATTATTAGTGTATATTAAAAGTCCGTTAAAGAAAATTATTGGTAGGTATTTCCAGTTATTGTGGTCCCCGCAATAGAAAGTATATACACGATGATTGGATCGCGACGATGCGAAGCAACGAGTAGCTAGGTGCGAGTAAAAATCATTGCATTGCCGCTGAACGCGATCTGTGAACGTGACACTGTAGCAAGCGCGCGAACTTTTTCAATTAAAGTATTGCAAATCATTTCATATTGTCGCGGAAACTAGGCGATTTGAGATGCGATGTTACATATTATACAACATTTTTTTTAATGCGAAACCTGATACACATGTCTAGTAGTTTTGTGTAAAGAATCTATTTAGAAAAAATCAAGATTTTATCATGAAAAATCATAAAGTTATGAGCTTGTTATCTTATCAGGTTGTCCGTTCAAAAACATGCTAATGCGACACTGAGGCGTGTAACCCCCCACTCAACTCGCGTCTCGCTGTGTCGTACACTCATTGATAATAGTTCGACATAAGGTACCTAACAGTAGAGTGATTGTTTTGTAATGACAGGTGAAAAAATTAAATTAAAATATTTTGGGCACAAAATATAACATGGTGTTAAAATTATTGGAATCGAATAATTTACCGACTCTTCGCATGAATTAAACATAATTTTGTATGTTACCGATATCCAATTCCTGGAAATTGCGCGACTACGAAAACGCGGAATCGTCACGACAATTATTCCGCTCGTGAAAACGGCCTTAATTAAACAAAACATAATAAGCGCTTCTTGACAAAACATAATTTACTTTACTGCCTCAAAAACAGTCTCCTCAATAAAACAAAGTGTTACTTAACTTACGCCCTCGTATCTGAATAAAGATGGGCGATAAATCAGCGGTGTCTTCCTAATTAACGGGAGACTCAGAGCGTCTAGTAGTTCTAATTAGTTAGACAATCGTCAGGCGTTGTCGCTAGATTGGTGTGGATTTAATCAGCTGAAATGAACGGAGATTAGTTTAAATGTTTGCAAACATTTCTCCTTGTTTTTGCGTTTTTATTGTTAACTTACGTTCCGCTTTCATAATTGTTTTAGTTTTGGGGTAATTTTTCAGTTTCTTCTAACTAAACCACGCAACGTGGTCGCTGCTGTCTTTTTTTGTATTATTAGTAAAAAGTTATCCAGTGATTTTGTGCTGGAAATAAGACAAGTAGTAGCTCTCTCTATGTCAAATACTTTTCTTATATTTCGCAACAATCGGTGGACTGAAAACATCAGACTTGAATAAAGACTACAGGATAGTGACTATACTCAAAAGTTTCAGCTTTTTTGTTATGGTTTTACTCCCGGCTTCAATTTAGCAAAAATGAGGCCTAAGATAGACCGAACTCACTCTGGCGAACGGCGCCAGTCTCCGGCTGGACGGGTTGTCGCAAGAGATGCGGTCCTGGTTAGGGCTATCACCGCCAATGGAATGACCCAGCCGTCACCTTAGGTTACAGATAGCGTGCAATGCTATTGGTTGAGGTGAACGTGGTAAAATCAAATGAGTCCTGAGTACTCTGTGTGATCTCATAGACGACGGCGCACAGCGGTCACGTACCGTAGTACACAATATTGTACAACGAAGCTAGTTGGAGACCACTGCGTTGCATAGAGGGAGCCAAAGTCTTTAAAGAGGAAACGTGGCCTCCTCCCAAGTGCTGATGGTGACCACCAGGGTGGTTTTAGTGAGGTAAAATTCCCACACTTAGTACTGTGTACATAAGGACTCCTTAAAATTATCTCATTACTTCAGACTTTTTAAAGAGTTATGCGAATTTCAACCAATTTCACGTAATAAAGCGGTACATCTTTGGTAGTGACAGGTTACTCCTGTAAATAAGTTCGTGGATTCGATTCACAGTTTGGGAAAAGTGTGTCGAGTTTTAAAATTAGTAACTAAATTTTAGTTCTGGTTAATATTGGATTGATTTAAAAGAAAAACGCCGTGATGTTACTTAAGGGTTTGAAAAAGTTAGTGGAAGAAAAAGCTTTTTATGGAATCTAATTTCTTTTGCTGAGGTATGAAACTAATTTCGTTTGGTCTAGCAGTTCTAATTACTTAACAGCGCTTGAAAGGCGACAATCGTCAGATGCTGTAAGATGTAAGCAGTTGAGTTTTGATTGGCTAATAGAGGGCGTAGCACCAAAGTCGATAACTTTGTATGTGTTTCAAAACGATTTTCTTTTGTTTTCTACCCGTTTAACTTATTTTCTCTCTGTTCTCCGATGCAAGAAAAGATTGTTAAACAAGTTTGTTAGCCCTGTGTATGCTTGTGTTTTTTTGCTCACGGTTGCTTCCAACTAAACTTGCTGAGTGCGGGGCAGTGGTCCAATTGGTTAGCAACTGATCAGATATAATTAAATAAATAATATTGACGACACAGTTGGCGCAGTGGCTGAACAATAGACTTCTGCAAGGCGTGTCGCGGGTTCAATCCCCGCACGGAACAAATATTTGTTTTATCTGCAAGTAGGTGTTGCGGGTCTGGTTGTTTGTGAATTTGAGTTTCTATGTTTGTAAAAGCGCTCACGATACAGGGTGACATTCCTAATGTGGGGCAACGTTTTAAATATAAAAAATAAATTGATATCGCACCCCTTGCGTCAATTTTTTTTATTAATGCAAAAAATCGACCGTATTTAAATACACCTTCTCACAAATTTTCATGATTCCCACGGCTGTCATGGCTCCCACGTTATTTTCACTCTATTTCTCGGCTCTACTAAATGATGCTCTGCTACACATACTACATAGTCTTGGACAGATTGAACTCAATTTTCCCATTGATAAAAGTGTTTTCGACGTCTCACGCTTCAGGGCCAGCTGGCGAATACTAAGACGTCTTGGGTTCCGTACTTGACATACTCTGGTTTTCTGGAAGATATCTCTATTAGCGATAAAACTGCCGTTGTAACCATAGAAATAGTAATGTTTATAAAATAGTTGTGTAACTATTTTTGTTTACAATAAAGTATATTCTATCTATCTATCAATGCTGATGATGTATGCCTGTCAGTTGATCGTGTGGAAACTCTCCAAGACTATCTTAATAACATTCAGGCCTCCTGTTCTAGATTTGGCTAGAAATAAGCGTAAAGAAAACCCAAGTTAGAAAACAACCACCAAGGGGACGCCGCCCTGCCCGGGCTGGGAGGACTCATTTGATGATTTTATCAAGTAAAAAAAAAAGGGGACGTGACGATGTCGGCTCAACCGTTAAGTTGAATTCTGTATCATTGGATACCGCATTTTAAATGTCTCGGGAAGTCTAGTCTCCAACGACATTTGTCTGGCGTCTGAAATTCCCGCACGGATTGCTAAAGCAACCGCCGCGCCGCCTTTGGGAAGCTTCACAAGCGGGAGTGGACCTCTTATGTCCTGAAATTGCACATAAAAATATGCGTTTATAAAGCCTTTGTTTCACCAATACTCACCTACTCCGCGGAAACCCTTGTGTCGATTTAGAATAAAACTTCTTTTGTATAAAATACCAAGATTTACTTATATTTCCTTCGGATGGGACTAAATGCTGTTAGGTTAGGGGGCATAAGCTAGTGATGGAAGTGAATAAATACTGTTACTTCATTAAAGTTCGTTAAAAGATTAAAGTCAAGACGTTCAACAATAATAAAGGATTTTTTTCTGTGTTTTAGTAATTGATAGAAGATATCCATTTATCTAGCTTTTAGGCACTTCATATTACATACCATAGGCTTTTATGGCATGTTTTTTCTTCGGACACCTATAAACATAATCTCAATCGATTAATGTGATTAAAACGCAGCAGATTATATTGTTTTTATCTATTTGAAATCTGTATAGTAGTGACAAACAATTTTTGTACATGACATTCTGTGAACAGTAAAACAGAAGTTTACGATGTTATACTTCATTATTTGAATATTTTTTCCAACAAAAAACAAGTTAGTTCAGAAGCTCCAGTATAACGTAGATACTTTCGCATGCAAAAAGTATGTATTTATGTTTACTTAAATGACTTCTTCGTGTAAAAACTACGTAAGTGATACTTACACTTTCAGACTAACCTAAAATTGGAGTATGAATAATGGAATAACTACACTTAACGCAGCTAATGCGGTACACCAAAGATGACAACAAAGCAATATCCATATTTACAACGGCATCTTTTGTAACAGTTTCGGGGATTATTTGAGTAACCGTATAATTCAACCTTATCTCACAGTATACATAACACAATGAAAAATCGGAAACTCTATCATTTCACCGCTGCTAAATGTCATCTTTTGATCTATAAAAGGTTTTCCTAGGATTTTTTTTACAATCTTGAACACGTTTTTTTAAGCTCCTGAAAAGTTGGCCGATTCCACTTACCGCTTTCTTACATGAAGGGTGCGATATATGCCAGTTACTAGAGTTTTAGTTACCGTATATACAAGTTGAGCAGGAGTTAAGAATATGCTTGTAAGGAATCAGCAGCCAAACAGCGAGCACGGCATGCCGCGATGCAAGCGTGCTTACTTACTATGAAAAATATTAGTGTGAGTCGTCAACACAAACCACGACACGCTACCGCCGACGTTCAGCGGAACTCGGCGCTACTTACATAGTGAGCACACCGTCTAGTGTCGCGTCACGCCGAACTCGCTGTATGGCAAAGCCTTTATACTGCCTACTGAGAATCTGTGGCAATTATAAAGTCATTTTTTCATTGTTTGATGAATCACCTTCTAAGATAAGAGATTTTATCAAAATATGTGTCGTTATTTAAGTACTGTTACGTCATTTAAGTAACTTTCAATTATAGTCCATTGTAGTGTCACGTTGACCACATTGAAAGAATACTCCAGTAAATGCGTGACGCGTCGGCAAGTTTCGTAAAATACAAGCCTGTTTCTACAACATTTCACCAGATTATTGTTGCAATTTTCAGGAAATCTATATTATGAATGGACTGTGTACAAATAATCGTAGCTGTAGCATGAGCAATTTTTCCTAAAGTGACTACCATCTGAAATGAACAAACGCGATTCGAAGTGATTTAAAAATAGCGATCACGAAGTGAAAAGGTGATCATTTTACAGTTATTTTTCCGTGAATAATTATTATAATTAATTGATTTACCATCTTAGTAATGAAAAAAAACGAAGTAGAAAGTTTGAAAATAACTTAATAATATTTTTCGGCGATAAGAGATAAAAATGAGTAAAAACAGAATGGTTTAAACACTGTATCTAGTAACATCAGACGTAATTACTGTTGTTTTATTTGCTCGGTCCAGAAACAAATATAATTACGTGTGTAATTACAGCTTGTCTCTCTGGGAATAAAGGCCTGTGTACATATACTACTGAGAACAAATATATACGATTATTTATAGCTTTGTTTATTTTTATTTCATGCAAGTTTTCGTTCAAATGAAGTAAATGAAGTGTTACATACTAGCATCTGCCAACGGCTTCGTTCGAATAGGACTATTAAATATATACATATATATGTTACGGCTAATACCCGAAGTACGGTTACACCTAGGTTTAACCGGCTAAACCTAGGTGTACATCTTCGTGGTTATTTTTTTTTAACCACGCAGAAGTAGGAGCCCCGCGGAGCGGGGCTCCGTCGACTTGCTCCTGTGAAGGAAGGATACACCTAGGTTTAACCGTATGTGATTGGTTACACCTAGGTTTAGCCGGTTAAACCTAGGTGTAACCGCACTTCGGGTATTAGCCGTAACATATATATTTAAATGGATAAGATGATAATTGAGGAAAGAAAAATTTCCGATTGCAAGTGGGATTCGAACCCGCGTTTTCTGGATAGGACTACTTTCCTCAATTAATTATCATCTTTACGATGCGCATCGCACGCGTTAATGCGTTTAAAAATAATTAATTATATATATATGCTTTTCGAAATTGCTTAGCGATTGGACTGCTGTGCAGAGTGTTCCGGGTTCGTTTTCCGTTCGGTACAAGTATTTGTATGACCTACGTGTACTTGTTTCGGGTCTGGGTGTTTGTGTATGTGAGTTTCTATGTTTGTAAAGGCACCCATGACACAGGAGAAATTCCTAGTATGGACCATTTTTTTTAATTGTGCTCTTGTCACTGATTCTGTGTGGGATAAAGTATTTTCTTTCCTTCTTGCTAATTAATTGTCAAAATTAGTTACCATATAACCTCAGAAACAATCTATTTCAACTAAAAAAAATTATATCAAACTTATACCAATCCAAAAGGGACTCAGTCAGCAATACAATACATAATAGTTTCGTATTCATTGCCTGTTAAATGTGTGTAAGCCAAGAGTACAAATTACAACATAACTTCACTCGACTGCCATCGACTTTATGTCCTAGTAATATCGTTACAACGAAGCATAATGCATACTAAAGTGTACCTCAGTTTTTTATGCGAAGATTAGGGAGGTATAGGTGGTGCCAAGATGCTTGCAGCCAAGTTTAAGGAAAATGTTCAATTTAAATGTTATTTTGATGTTGTATTTTAAAGTTCACTCCATTAAGTTTCGTTAAGTCAGCATAGTATGCAGTTTTTGTTCTTTTCAGCAAAATGAAATGATGAAATAAAGAAAAGAAATTCTAAAAAGAAATAAATGATAAAATTAGCTCATTAAATGCATTTAGCAGCTGATAATTTTCTTTTAGATTATGATAACAAGACCACAACCAAATTATGATAACAAGACAACATAATCATTAGATAAGATTCACAATGTCAAGTTTTCGTTCAATGAGATATATAATTTATTAAATGGTCTTTTCCGATGTAAAAGATCATAATAAAATAGAACACTTTCAACTGTAGATATTCTTCTGAAGCTTGCAAAGCTATATGGTACTTTTGCAAAATACTTACAATCGCAATATATTTCATCGTTTGTTTCATTCAGCAACATTCATTGCTGGGTCGTAGCACACATATCAAAACGGAAAGGGATCGTCACCGCCTCGCCTTTCTCCTCGGCGTCAAACAGTCGTCCACTTACGTAACCATGTAACGTAAGCGCATCAGAAGCTCCACCCCGTCGACTCGGCTACAGCTAGGCAACGACGCCGCGCTTACGGCTCGCCGACCGCGGGTTGACGGCTAGCGTTGCCTAGACAGCTGAAATTTTTATTCATATTTTGGTTTAAAATAAAATGAATAACACTTTTTTCCGGGTGTACATGCGCGAACGTTCGCAAAGGTTAACTTCACGGTCGCCTCTCTCGTGAATCGTACAGCACGTGCGGCAACGCAGACCGCGGATGGAGAGTGGACGATGATACATAAGCTAGCGTACCGAGATCCGTAAGCGGGGGTACGAAAAGCCGACCGTAAGTCGACCGCGCACCGACCGGTTCGTGAGCTTGTCCGAGGCGATGCGATTACGTTGCGACGATCCCTTTCCGTTTTGATATGTGTGCTACGACCCTTAGTAACCACACTTGGTATTGATAAAAATATATTTATTATCGCTGCCTATTTGGGTTCTGCTATCAAACTTATGTTAATTCTAATTGTTTAATTCTAACAAGTGTAAAGGATATAATTGCTCATGACTGTAAATCATACATAATCTATTGAAAACTTGACAAACGATCAATGAGAAACCAATAACAAAAGATTAACGTATGAAGCAATTAACTGAACTGCACAGATTATAAACATAAATCAATGTCAATCCGACTGTGTACATTTGAAATTAATTCGAACGGCGTTCCAAGGGCGTTCATTCAAATACTGGCTTGATATTCGGTTTTGTTTTTTTCGAAAATCGCGATTGCTGTCAACATAATTTCCCAGTTTGATCGTTAAGTCGTTTTTTTTTTTATAGAATAGGTTGTTTACAATATTTTTATGGTATAATACTTAGGTACAGGTAGTAAAGACATACTTTTGTTTCAAACGCTTTTCAAATCTCATCCACTAATTAGTATTTTGCTTTCCCTTTGGAGTCGCTTTTGCCTATCTGGTTACAGCTTAATATCAGTATTTTTCATAGAGCAAATTCAAGTTTTTGGTTCATTAGTTTTGGAGTTACGATGCTACAGTCAGACATGCAAATAGACTGGGGTAAAATTAATTATAATTCCATTTTCAAATTTTCCACTAGCTTAACTTTATTTTATCGTTAAAATTTTCTGCTAGGCACAATCTAAGCACAAAAATAAAATAAAAAAACATTTTACACAGCAAACAATTTATCATAGTAAAATTACAAACGAGCTAATAAGGTAGGTAGCAGTTTCGTGCTTCGTTTAGCATGCAACAGCTATTGTACTCCACTCTCCCGCTATTTAGCAACTCGTGCATTTGTTGAATTTTACTTGCTATCAGAACTAGAACGTTTCCGTTCCGTCACGCAGTTGAGTCATGGACTGTGTAGTTTGTGTACTGGCTTAACAAAATAATTAAATCGAGCTTTAAATGTTTGTGAATATTCAGTGGTCCAATTTAATTTACTGTTTGGCCCTACCTTTAGGTTATTTAATGCTGTTATTTTATACTTAAAAGCTGACTCATGATTTGTTAAAAACAAAAAAATAAGATATATTTTGTTTTAACATAATTATTTTGTGAATGGGAAATAAAATAACTAGGTATTTATTTTGAGTGTATTCTTCTGTATCCATTTCTAAACTTAATATTTCTGTTCAAAAATAAAAATTAACTAGACATTATTTATAAATCTTACTTTACTCGCAAAAACAGAAATAAAGGGGTTTTGGAGGTTTTATATGGAGATTGGCTAACAGTATAGCATTTTGTTATTTTTTTCTGAATAACGGTACACAACGCAACTTAAATATTATGTAGTATTTCCTTCAAACCCCTTAAAAGGAAACTACAGAAACTTGTAACTTATAAATGCTCCAAACTTTCATATACCAGTAACTGATATTAAACGTAGAACTATGTCACGCGAGAAACAGGAAGCATTTTGACATTTAGATACTATGAAAGTTTATGGAGTACAAAGTTACTACGGACATGGAAACGCTCTACACCTTACGTTTAGTTGGCAGAAAAATGCTCAAAACTCTCTTAGGAGTTGTTTTATGACGGCCATTAAAAAAATAAGCAGTTTTATTTTTGTACAAGAGCGTTGAGTATTGCCATTTGACATTAGGCTGACTCTACTTTCGCATGTAAAGTCCGCGCCTCTACGTCCTTTGACGTGGCGCTAGTGTCTATGTGATTATATCACATTGCTAAAAAAAAAAGTTCTTTTGCCGCGGGCCTTCTTTCGTGGCGCACTCTGTGATGACTTTTAGCCCACTGACAACTGTCAAATATCTGTCAAATTTTAATGACAGCTGCGATCGAAATCGTTTCACCCGGTTAGTAATGGACAGTCACGCAGCCACAATCTGACCCAGGCGAGCGTGGCTTCAACTTGAAGATCAATCCGGGTTTTTTTTGCCACGAGTTATTATTTCGTCAAGAGTTTCGATATAACAGTAAGAGCTCATCAAATGATATTAATCTGGATTATCGAATATAATATGCAGGCACAGTTAAAAAGCGTTTTATTTTTAAATGTCACGCAAATTCCTTTAAACACATGTTCCGAATTCCGATCAGGACATGTTTCATTTTAAAAATGAAAAACAATGGATTTATTTATTTTACTTTCTGAACAATTTGATTTGATTTATACGAAATATAAAATATTAGACGTATTCACATAATTATGAATCCCTTATAAAAAATATTCTAGTCTGTTATGGGTTCTATGATTTTCATCAGAATTGTACTGAAAAATATGTAACGACTGCAAACTACCTGTTTTTGGAAAGCCTTAAATTGTAAGGATACCTTATTATAGACAGTTCCAGTTTTCCTTTCTTTTTTCTATTCAAAAACTAAATTGAACCTTAAAAATACACTATGTTATGTGGCTCTTGCCAAGTTGCAATAGTCAAAAAATTATAAATCATTGTTAAGTAGTTCGTGAATCACTATAAAATGTAATTAATTACACATACAAAAACTACTCAGATATTATCTCTATAATTATGTATAAAGAAAACGACAGACCTTTAAACAATTTCCTTTAACCTAAGTTAAATTATGGCTTAGTCATGGTTTAAATCAACTCGGATCACACCTATTTTTGAATAAATTAGTGTAATTGTTCCATTAATAAACTTAATTTTATTTTGGGTACGGAAGTATAAAGCCGTTCACTCACTAAGCGACTGTTGGTAGCTGATTAAACTGTGCTTAGTATTTTGTAATGAAAATGAGCACGCAATGTTTTCAAATCCAAGATACGTTTATGTATGTATTATAATATTAATATTATTTCGATTTAATCGGATGCCGGATGGGATAGTTTGGGTTAGACTGACAGATTTCCAAAACTAATATCTGATATCTTTCACATTTTTTGTGATTCTACTGGTAGTTCGCAATTATGTAGCAAGTGATTTTTTTGGAAATTCACGGAAGACCCATCCCTGCTACTTTATGAAAAATCCACTTTCAAGCAGTGTTACAAAAATTGCTATCGATTTCTTTAATGTTATTTTATAACAACAGACTCAGATTTTTTAACTTTTTTTTTTAAATACTTGGGAGACGCATTTTGTCGCCCAGTGAATACGTGGCTTTGTAATGATCGAGAATCGTGACAGTATCCCATAAAATAAAACAAATGCTTTCATATCGCGCGATAATTACGTTTGGTTTAATATATAAATTCCCCTATTTTTCTCATTAACACCGTGGTAGAGCTATTTTTATTTACCTTTTTATTAACTGGGAACTGGACATTTATTTTTAAAACTGGACATTTATTTTTATCACGAGACTTCGTTAGCGCTGTTTATTTAGTATCCTGTTTCATTTGTAGCGGTTATTGAGAAACGACCAACGGCTTTCATTTTCAGAAACATGTTATACTAGTCAGCGACTTCACTCGAATTTAATTTTTTATTTGTTCCGCACGGGAATCAAACCCGCGGCGCGCTGCGTAGCAGTCCAATCGCTCCGCCACTGCGCTAATCGCACCGGAATAAATACAGTATCCTATGTTTCTTCTCTCTTTGTAATCTTATGCCCTTCGGACACAAGGCGATACAAGTCTCCGTTATTACGATATTGACGCGTGCCTGTATACGAACCTCTATGGATTTGTATTGTGGTAGTCGCTTGGATACCAAAATCATAAGGTATCCGAAACTTGCTAGTCGCCTGGATACCAAAATCATAAGGTATCCGAAACTTGCGTCGCCTTGTGTACGAAGGGGCTTATCTACGGGGAGTTTTCCCTAAAAACCGCAAAGAGGTCGTACCTTTTTTCTTGTAGTAGGGCTATATTTTATTACCTACATCATTTAGAAAATAATGATCCAACATAATTATTGCCGTCACTCAACCACAATGCCACTACATCCAGGTTATTGAGAAATTACAGATAAAAACTCATTAACACTTTTTCCAGACTTTAATTTGGACATCTTCTTTCAAGTTAATACCATGATAAACGAGATCGTAAGAAAAACGAGTCCCAATCGCATCAACAATAATTTTATCAAGATTTTCTTATACTTAGCATTAGGTAATAAAAGAATTGACCTCCCCTAATCAAGAGGAAAACATACCACAAAAAATGATTTTCCAATCTTACTTCGGTATACCTTAGGGCGTTCGTATTTTCCTTATGGGTAGAACATTAAGGAGGATTTCTTTCTGCTGAGTACCATTATCATCAATACGTCCGTTGACAAGTGATTGAGTGCTAGTATAATTCTTACTAGCGAAGGTTTCTTCTATCTATGTAGTATGCAGGTCACGCCTCATTGAGGAAACCTTTGTTTTACTGTATGTAGTTATAGACAGACACATATTATATTTTGCCAAAGGCTAAGAGGGAAAATTTTCGTGAATACGAGAATCTAAGGTTACTGTGCTAAAATTGAAGCTTAGTTTACAAACCCTCATAATATTTTTTTTTATTAATTATCGTTTTAAGTGAGTTAAAGCATTAGCAACTATAACATTTTTTTTTTCTCAGATACGTAGTTATTTTCGCACAGAGGAGTTTAAATCTTGCATTTGAATTATGAAAGACCATACACTCATGGCATTATCTTATTCATATCCAATTTTGAGTGTAGAACACTGTGTTAAGGAAGGAGTCAATGATTCTTAAAATTTTACTGACAATTACTGACAATATTATTTTCAAAGAAGACATCCTTGCTCGTCTGCCATCTCCTTTGTGGTCTGTTTCAAGACACCAATTACGACCAACCTTTGAGGACCCACAGCCCATAGAGTATGCAATAGATATGTCCTATCTAGTACGAATGTCTGGTAGCCTTTTCAGCCACTTCTATAACAAAACAGTGTCCATGGTGTTTCTTGCTCAAGATTCTCCATAGAGATCTACGCTTTGGAATGACCACCTACGGTACTTTAACAGTTTTTATGTCTTGTGACTATAGCATCATAACTATTTTTGTACTTATTTTATTTTATGTCTTTTGACGATACAAAAACGACCGCAATGGGCCTAGTTACACCTTGGATAGCAAGCAAAGCTATCGCAAGCTATAATTATCTCATTTTCAGATCTAATATGGATTGTTTTTATTATTATTTGAATAACTGATGTTTTTATTACACTTAAAATTATAACAATAATGGCTTTGAATAAATTATACGTATATTGTGAGTTTTATGAGTAAGCGGAACAAGAGTTGTAAACAAGTAAACACCCTTTTATAACGATGATAAGAGATCTAGAATGGTTTATTAGGTGAAATTACTGTTTTACTAAGGAACAGTAAATAATATAGTAGGTAGCTATAACTTTTGTTTTGATATTAGGTGTATGGCTTTAGTTTGTAATTAATTGAGAAATATACTTTTTAACCCCCGACGGAAAAAGAGGGGTGTTATAAGTTTGACGTGTCTGTCTGTCGGTCTGTCTGTCTGTCTGTCTGTCTGTCTGTGGCATCATAGAGCCCGAACGGATGAAGCGATTTAAATTTAGTTTTTTTTGTATGAAAGGTGACTTATCTGCGAGTGTTCTTAGACATGTTTGATGAAAATCGGTTGAGCCGTTTAGAATTTGTAGGGGTGAAAGTGGGGAAAGGTAACCGAGGGTCTGCAAATATACTCGAGTTGGGTATCAAATTAAAGCGTATTGAAAGGGAATATTGATGACTTAGTCGGGAGTACTCTTAGCAACATAAAATGATATAAGTTTGTACCTATAAAAAGTGTAAAATAAAATTATTATTACGTATTTTTGTGTGTGTTATTTTTTTACTTTTTAAATTGGTTTTTGTGTCGGGGGTTTATTAAATTTTTAATTTATATAAAAGTATATATAATAATTATATACCTACTTTTGTATTTACGTACGCATCATTATCATCAACCTATCATTTAGTTTTCTATTTCATTGATTCCATCGCTCTGATCTTATTTCAAAATTAGCATTTATCTAATGTCTAGTGAATTCATTTATTATTCTATTATTATTATTAATTAAATAATACACATTTTGACAGAAAAAGTTGAATAAGGCAAGTTAGAATATTTCAAAATATTATTATTAATAAATAGGTACTTTAAATATGAAACACCCTGTACGTATAGATTTTATTACGTATCAAGCTGTAGAGTATACCTACCCAGCGCAATAGTCGTATAGGTCATTCCATATTCATTTTCTATGAAAGAAGAGTGTTTCTAACTACACCTTGTGCCATAATAACGAATTAACATTTTATTGGCACAAGGCGTAGTTCCAAATTATTTATTATCTACTGTTTTTATGCGGTCCCCCAACACGAAGTATTTTAATTATTTTTATTACTTTTTAAAGGGAACTTGTTTTTTGTGTCGGGGGTCTTTAAAATTTTTCATTTATTTTTTACTTTATTAGTTTTATAGGTATATATTTATTTTATATAATTTTATGCTATGCTAAGAGCACTCTCGATTAACTCTTCAACATTCCCTTTCAGTGCGCTTTCATTTGATACCTCACTCGAGTATATTTGCAGACCCTCGGTTACCTTACCCCACTTTCACCCCCATAACTTCTAAACGGCTCAACCTGTTTTCATCAAACATGTCTAAAAACACTCGCACCTAAGTCACCTTTCATACAAAAAAAAAACTAAATTGAAATCGCTTCATCCGTTCGGGCTCTATGATGCCACAGACAGACAGACAGACACGTCAATCTTATAACACCCCTCTTTTTCCGTTGGGGGTTAAAAAAAAGAAATATGATGAAAATAAGATAAGTCAACTGTCAATGGAAATATCAAAAAGCACATAATACCTTTACAAATCACGTGAACTTTCCATTTCAAAGACCGTTACAATATATTAGATTGAATATAATCGAATATAACATGTTTTATAATAGTAAATAACATACCGCTTTTCCTTATACCAAAATTGATGTCAAGGTTTTTTCTGCAACAATAAAAATACGATGTTGTTTTTTCTAAACGATTACTAAAGTTGAAAAGGATGATTTCAATACATGACTTTTGACCTAGATAGTGTTGAAAATTCAAAGGTTTAAAAAGAAAAATTAACTTACTCATCATGCTTCACATTTTGATTATGTAGGATTGATGTTTTTTTAAAAGACCTTTTTTATAATTATTAATTTTACATTGCGATTCCTTCAAATACATTTTTAAACTGAGAATAGAACACCTAACAATATAATTAGAACTGAAAACAGGATATTTACTATGTCATTTATTTAATTTCCGTTTCTGATATTACGGCATCATGATTACCAAGAATAAAGTAAAGGTCTGGAATTCAACCACGCAGTCCACTTCAGGCAAAGACATGATAGACTACCTGTGACCTTTTTTTACGTGGTATAATCATCAAATGAGTCCTCCGGTCCAGGACAGAATGGAAGTCGACGGTCCTTCAATAGCCATTTATGTTCCGTGGCCACATTTACTCGATAGTCCCGCGACCCCGGTGGGCTTTTGCACTATAAGGCCCCATCATTTTTCTGACAACTCTTTAAGGCGCGCGTGGAACACGACGCACCGTCGACCCGGGCATTTTGAAAAATCCTGATGATCTCACCAAGGCCACCATCCTGTCCATACAATAAAAACTGTATTCTTTTGGTGAGCAAAACTTATACTCGTAGTTCTTTCTGGGTATGTTCACTCCATTTCAGGCCTCATCTGAAAATAAAAACTGCCTGATCAGCTTATATGTCGGGTTCGAAAACTTGTTAGAATTTCCTAATTTTTTGTTTTCTTTAGGGAAAACTCTGAACGATAAATTTCGATAACAATAACCATCAAAAGAAAGTATTACATCGCCTACTCGTGTAGGTACTGAATCTTTATGTGGCCGTTTCATAGAATGAATGTTATATAGGCCTTTTCATAGTCACGCTATACCACCTAAAGCTCATATAACCATACTACTAGACTTTCATTGCAAAGCTCAATTGCTCATTTATCCAGCCAGATCAAACCTTTCCTGAATTTCAAAGTAAAAAAATAATTGAAAATATCGGGTTCTTGTAAAATTGTCACAAAATTAATTACCCGTAAACAAAGTTTATATATCATGTACCGTCAGCACGAGTTTTCAGTATTTGAGACGTAAAGTAAACTGCAACTTTGACAATTTCAAATTGACAATTTTCAAGGAAAAAATGGAACAACGCCTCTGGTGTGCGAAGAAGGAACTAATTTTTTCCTTGAAAGTGTCAAAGTTCCAGTTTACTTTACGTCTCGTTTACTGAAAACTCGTGCTAAGGTTTTCAGTAAACGAGACGTCTCGTGCTAAGGTGCAGTTCTCTTAGTACTTTCTGTTCAGATTCCACATTGTTTCCTCATTTTCGGTAGTTCTGTGCTGGATTTTATGATTTAAATGTTATGCTATTCGTGCGGAAAAACTAAATGGGGCGAATTCACATTTTTTTCGTGGGAACTTATTTTTTCATCAAATTTTTGATTCCATTACTCAGTTCAGAACTAAATGAGTTCTCGCAGTCATATTCACAGATCAAATTCTTGATTCCATTCTTCAATTCTGTGTTATTTATGGGTGACCACTGACCGTCTTCCACCCACAACAGAAACGCTTTGCGATTTGCATCGCAGGCGTTACTGCGTAGAAATTGTAAAAGTAAAGAAATACATCAATGTGTAAGCGTATACGCATAACTTCTGAACTGTTACAATAGCTCTGTTTGTCTCAGAGGTCAAAATAATAGAAATGACGTCTTCCATTGCCCCGTTCAACTTGATCTGCAGACTCCATTATCCCGAGACACTCTATAAACTATGTTGAAATAGTAATATCTATACGGCAGACTAGATAAAAGAGGCTCTTAAATTTTGCATTGATTTTAAACTATCAAAATGGGCTACTAATATCATGTACATAACTTATTCGCGGTTCTCGTGATATATTACATAAATCTGTATTTCTCTTGTTAGTAATCATAATGTCATTTAATATTTTCTTCTCCTTCCACAGGTGAAACTCCCGCAGCAATGCAGGGAAGCGCGCAGTGGGCTAGCAGTTTTGACTTACACACTCTAATAGTTATCGCTAGTGTTATATACTTAATAATTATGTAAATAACAAGAAAACGTAACGGACTGTGACTATTCAAAATGAGTTTAAAAAGTGTCGATTCTAAAATCGAAAAATCAGCTTGAAAAGTGAATTCGAAATATAAAAGTCAATCGAATGGAACGAAGAACAAGGATCGAGTTGCGAAAAAGATTGATGTAAAAATGTTTATAAAAATATTAATAGTGATGTACAGAATGTTTCAAAAAACCCAAGCCCAATGATCCTGATTGTCAGTTGTCAAACGGTCGTCAATCTTTCAGTAAAACTGGGGTTATGTTGCTGAAACGAATTTTTACGTTCCACTATTTTTTGACAAGCGTTTTATTTATTTTTTCTGTGTTGAATTTTGATGGGTATAATGGAAAAATGGAAAAAATGTATCGTGCCTCCCGTCAGCGTTATTAGAATGAAATCTATATTATAGTTTTGATCATTTGTTTCAGTTTGTATCCCTATATCTCTATGTAACTGTTGTCAGTGGAAATATCAATAACTTTTGTTAGATCTGGCCTAAAATTCACGGCTTAGTTTAGTTACCAATCTTCCACGATTTCTGATAACTGTAATTATCACATATTTTTTTTCAATTTAATAAATTTCTTTTTATGTTTTATTGATTTGTAAAAATACTTTTCAACTAAAAATTAAATATTTTGTTTATAAACATCTTTATTTAATTATTGAAAGAAATTAAATATCATGGCCACACGTTTCAGGACTAAAACAAGCCTGAAAAGGAAAAAGTTCGGTCAAACCGGTAAAAAACATGCGTAGAGAATTTACCGTAGGCAATTTGTCCATACTTACTGAGTGCTTGACGTAAACGTGAAGAAAATACTTGAATTTAAAATAGAAACTATTTATTTCCCCACATAGCATTTACCTACTTAATGTTATGACTTTATTTTATTTCTGTGAAATATTAAAAAAAATGGCACATCAATTTACTCAACGCTTATGTTACTCAATGGTTGAACGCGTCTGGTTTGACTGATCCTAAAATCTGTGCCAATGCATAGAAAATATCCTAAGCATCAGGGTAATGTTAATAAAGCTAGAATAATACTACATTTCAACAAACTCATGTTTCTAACGTTTAAATCCATAAATTTAAGATTAAAGACCAGATGATTGTCAATCTAGCGATTGAAACTGATTGTTATACGATAGATTGATTGACTGATGATTGAAAGCAATGTCAATCGCGATTGATAATCAGCTGGTTGATCTATGATCAAACAATGTAAAAATTGTAGTTAATAATATAATATTAATAGGAGATAGATAATATTGTTTTTGAGATTTAAAGTTGATTTAAATAAAAGACCATTTTTTAAAGTTGTTGGCTTTTTTTCTTACCTTGATGGAAAATGGTTTTACAAAAATTAAAGAAAGAAAGTACGAAAGTGTTTGGAGTAGCAAACACTTAAAACAGCCTCAAGAAAAGAAAATCCAGTATATCCAGTCTCAGTCGAAGTCGCTCTTTTGACTAATATAAAAATAACAAACAAAGGTATGAGGTAATTAACCACCAAGTATTCGACACATTTCCCAGTATTTAGTAGAGTAACCATTCATTTTTTTACTAAGCGATAGTCCCGCCCTTGATCACTATCTCATTTGATGGTAAACAATGATGTTGACGACGGTAAAGTGCGCTTCGCAGAAATGACTTTGTCACTTTTAACAAAGACCTCGAGGTTTAATCTATGAGGAAACAAAAAAAAATGTCCTAGAATAATAAAAAAGTTTATTATAGCCATTAGTAACAGTACCTAATCTTAGCGAGGACAACACGAAGGAGTAAATAAAGTCCCGTAATCACATTTATTATACAACAGGTAAAGCACTGTCAGCAACTAAAGTGGAAGAAAACTAGGAGAACACGAGATTTATTTCTAGCTTACCAGCTGGAAATAATCTTGACACTATCTTTTAGCTTACAGATTCTTGGTTTATACTGTTTAAAATTGACAAGGTAAGTTGTTAACTTGTAATATATTCTTGAAGTACGGTTAGGCAATTGCAATCGATCCTATTACCTGTCTGTATTAGTCAACTGCTGGACATAGGCCTGTCCCAATGTATGCCAAGCTCCGTATCGTCTGTAATTTCGGTTTAAAGAACATTTTATTTATCCAAAAGAACATTGTTCACTTAATAAATTAAGTTTAAAGAATCTTAAAAATTCGATGATAATTATGTTACATCTATCAATCTGCACTGGGCCCGCGTGGTGGATTATAGCCCACTCCCTCTCACAGAGTGGAGGCCTGTGTACCAGCAGTGGGAACAGTATTGGCTGATGATAATGATGATGAGCCAGATTAATGAATTTGGCCTCTGTCATCAGGGCTGAGGAAACGTCAGTAGGTAGGTTTATGAAACTAAAATAACACCATTCAATTGACTTATTTAACGTCAATATGACCAAACTATCAAACCATTTAATCCACGAGATATTGAAAGGAAATTCAATAATTTATCAGCATTTCACAGTACCCAAAATACGCTTCCTTTATGAAATCCTCACAAGCCAGTGATTACAAAACCCTCAGTAATTCCTGCCGCTCAATGCTTTGATAACACGAAACATAATTCGGTACCACGCTCAGTTTGGCACCATTCAAAGTTCCGGGAAACGACTTCCATACATAACACACATGTTTTCCTTCCCGTCCTTTCAAGCAAGTTCTTAGGAGCACGTTCACGCCAGCTTGTCTATTCAGAAGCAGACTCATTCGGGTTTTATTTAAGCCTTTTCATTTAGACGAATGTAGAGGTAGTTGATGGGGTACAAAAGTCTAAGTGCCTTAGGCGCGAACGCTTCACCGGGAATGAAGCCAATCGAAACCTAGTCTGTCGGAAAAGTAGTTAGCTCGGGTTCTGTTTTTTGCGTTTCTGTGTTTTATAGATAAAATAAAAATTGGTGAAGTAAGCTTGGTGAAAATATTGCTGAATTTGTGTTTCGTATAAAAAATTGAGTCACTTATTCTTACTTCTTTTTTCCTAATAAAATTATAGAAAATTACATTGGTCCAAATACAGTTAAGTTGCTCATCATAGATTTAGGTAATTGAATGCCAGATTTAGATTATAAATTGTAGGCAAAAAACAATCACTGTGTGAAGCCTTTAGCCCGAAGACGTAAGAAGAGACCTCGAAAAAGATGAAGATACGAGCTGGACAGAACTAACACAACATGGACAATTATCTTTTCAATATTGGCTCTGGATTTTCCCTGACACCACAGTCATCAATCATTGGATAGTAATGGGATTATGTAGACAGTAACTAGATTGGAAAGTAACAAGAACAACTACATAATTATTTCAAGTTTCCGTTATGGCTTTTCAATATCGCTGATCCTTTTGTTTCTGGGGTAAAATCATCAAATCAGTACTTTCTCCTCTAGTTGGAGCGGGAGAAACTGACGGACTCTTACTGACTAAAAATCCACTTTCTTGTCAAAATGTCCAAATCGCTCCAGGGTCTCAGTAACATTCTTAGATAGGTCCACAACCCCAAAGTTGCGGAACCCTAAGAATCCTTTTTTGTGCTAAGAGCATTGGCTATCTAGATTATTTAGTTAGCACCGTTAATCAGTCAACGATAAGTGGCCGTCTCGACCTAATACTAACCCTTTCATGGTACTTAGCAATGATTAGTCGTGTGTAAGCCGATATTTGAGCGAACGAATTAGCTGTCGAGCAGCTCAAGATCGATCAATGTAGTCTTCGAAAAACGACGGCTAGGCTGGGATGAAATGAAACTGGAATTGGGTGAGTAGGTAATCAATTTTGTATGACGAAACACAAGCGTGGGCCTACAGATAACCAGGGGGCCGATTCTCGATTTTAGAGATGGTGTCGTACTCGACAAAAATTTCTAAAGACGTCATTTTTTCTACAAACTTTACTGAACTCTAACATTAGCCTACGACAAATGGCCAATTCGACATATCAACTATTAAAAGAAGAATGCCCAAAAAAAACCCAGAGTCGATTAAAATAATTTATGAACATCTAAATAGACCTTAAATAAGAGGTCATAAATACGCTATTAGTTTCGCAGAAAACCATAACCAAACAAGGCAGGAGCATAATAACAATTTCTGTGTAGGAACTAGGACGGCACACGCCTTGCTATATAGAATTGTTATATTCTGCTGGCCTATTTGGTTAACGTTGTAATAACTGGCAGAATATCTGATCTATTGCCTGCAGCAATGTAAATAAAAAAAACGTATTTTTTAGACTTTTTTTTCGTGGTAATATCATCAAATGAGGCTTCCCACCCCGGGCAGGGCACGGAGGGACTGTCACACTTGTACTGATTTAAATCCACGGTTTTCTTCGATAGCTCTTTATGTTCCGGGGTCACGGTGATGGAGATAAGTCCCGCGACCCCGTCAGGCTTTGGCCCTCTGAGAGGGGGCCCCGTCATTTTGCTGACGCTCTTTGAGGCGCGCGTGGAACACGACGCGCCGTCGACCCGGGCATGGTCCATGGTCGGACAGCGAGTTGCCCTTTACTCGCTGTCCGCATGCCCGCGCCTATGGTGGCCGGAGGTTGTCTGCCGACGTCCGACGCCGTGGGCGTCTACCACTGCGGTTGGGGCGGAAGGAGGACGCTGTCCTCTCCCTCTCGCGGCCCGCCTCCTCCTTCACGAGCATTACTGCTTCGCAGAAGGAGGCGACCGCTTCCCACTCGACTATTTTTTAGATTTAGAAAATATGTTACATTTTTATAATCAATCCGCCCCGGCTTCGCACGGGTGATCACGATGATTTTCGTCCTCTAAAAGCCGGTCCCAATGGTTACAGACACAACAAAAAAAGAATTATCCGAATCTTTCCAGCCGTTTTCGAGTTATGAGCTTAGCAACACATTTTGTAATCCATTTTTATATTATAGAAAGATAGATTGAAGATAAAAGAACGTCGCGTGTATTCAGTTGTTTTCATGTATTCTCCGTAATCATCTTAATAGCGACCCGCCCCGGCTTCGCAAGGGTGCAATCTCTACTATATCATGCATGTTATATACATAAAAACTTTCCTCTTGAATAACTCTATCTATAAAAAAACCGCATCAAAATCCGTTGCGGAGTTTTGAAGATATAAGCATACTTATGGACAGGCAGAGAGAAGCGACTTTGTTTTATACTATGTAGTGATGCGATAGTGATGATAAATAATGTTTACATAGAGATGATTTTTGAGGAAAGAAAAGTTTTAGATTGCAAGTGGGATCCTCCTCAAAAATCATCCTTACGATGCGCATCGCATGCGTTAATGCGCATAAAAATAATTTATTAATGTTTACATAGATTTAAATATAATCAGTGGATACGTAAATGTTCTTTACTCTCAAATCTCTCTCAATATCAAGCACAATAAATTCACAACAATATCGTTTGTAAAACCGCTTTGAACAAGTCATAGATTTTTAAAGGTTCAGTCAATTAGAAACTTCTTTTTTTGGTTGGTGATGGTTTAATCGATATCTATCATTGAATTTGGGTTATAGTATGTATACTCTACCTTGCCACACATAAGTCGTTTTAATCGATTCTGAGTTTTTGCTCCATATATTTTTGGGCATTCCTCTTTGTCGAAAAAATGACGTCATTAGAAATTTTTGTCGAGTTCGACACCATCTCTAAAACCGAGAATCGGCCCCCGGTTCTAGTTGATAACAGTTCAAACCAGAGATGGCTTAGTGGGTACAAGTCAAGATTGGTCCAATGGTGTCATGGAACACCTGGTTTTGTACCGTTGTGTACCCTTCAACGGCCAAGTCACACAACATTAACTATATTAATAAAAAAATCGCAGTTAGGAACCTTAGATTTGGAACGACTTTTTCTAGATTTCATTACTTTTTAGACATAAATATGCAGCTCTATCGAAACTTTGGCTAGTTTTTTACAGAATATTTTTGGTGGGTAGGCTTTACATAGTAGATAATTATTGACAGACCTGTCAGGAAACCTCAGCAGACGTTGACTGTTTGATTTTAGCACGTTTATTTTTTTACGCGGTAAAATCATCAGATGAGTCCTCTCACCCCGGGCAGGGCGGGAGGGACTGTCAGACTTGTACTGACTAAAATCAACCAGAATAAACGACGATTTTAGCACCTGAAAACTATTTCAATCAGAATAAAGTCACAATTTATTAAAGTTTTTTTTATCATGTTAAAATCTTCAAATGAGTCATTCCGCCCAGGCAGGGGCGCGATGGGAGGAACTGTCAGTGACTCTTGTACTGACTAAAATCCACAGTAAATTTTCAATAGCTCTTTACGTTTCAGGGTCACGGTTACCTAATAGGAAAATTTTGCTACCCTTATTAATAATGGTCGGTGTCATCATCATCATCATCATCATGATAATGGTCGGTGTACTTTAACAAGAAACTAGAAGTTATTTGATCAACTGTTGCTAAAATAATCGAAACTATGTGAATAATTTATTGTTGTAGTGATCGTTATCTCTACTGCTGAGTATGAGGGTTCGATTCCCATGCTGGGCAAAGTTTACTTTTTGAATGATTTGAGTTTTCACAAGGATTTCGATAACTATACATGGAGCCCAGATACCAAAACACATTAAAATATTAAACACTGAATGGGAAATCAAAAAGCTGAACCGAAGAAAACTAATTTATAATGATGAACATAATAATTTGATTTATTTACTTGAGTTCAACGTCCTAACCATAAATTCAAGACCGAAGTTTTGTTCGTGATATTGATAAATTGAATACTCCTCAAAACGAATATTTATTCGAATTTATTGAACCCTCTGAAAAATTTACCTGGGAGATGTGTAGGTTGAAGATTGAATTAGAATACATCATATTTAGTTGGAAAAACATACATTATTTATTTTCAATGGTACTATGAATCTGTTATGTTTATTTAAATTCGATTTAGGAGAGTGTGAAAAATAGTAAAGTAGGATTTAGACTGGGTGGTTTTCAAACTGTACCTAAGTTTTCATTTTAATTAATTACTCCGAGCTCTTAAAATGTTTAGTCGACTCTTCAGGTGACCAGAGGACTGGCCTATTCCTATGCCAACGAATTAGCATTGCCATACAACGTGGCAATGCTGCCAGCGTTCTGGGCACTGTTCCCGTTTACAGCGATGTGGATGAATTCTTTGACGGTCTTTGAATATTTTTCTTTTATTATTTTTGTTTGTACATAATTCGAGTTAGTTTTTATTTATAGTTTAAGTTATGATTGCGCATATTATTTATAGTTTAGGTTATGATTTTGTCTCTAAAGAAACATTAAAATCATACTCTTTTGAGTCACTGCAGCTTCACCTTATCCGTAACATTCTAGTATAACCTCATTCCTCAATATTCTTCGTTCAAAGACACTACACAATAAATGTTAAGCGAGGAATGCATTTCAACAATACGTAACAACAGTCTCAGTGCCTATATAAAACTCTTATCCAGCTATTTATTGAAACAAAGAAAAACACAAAAGGTAATCACCAGGTAAAACCAAACAAAAAAAATAAAAACTTTTTTCAAAAAAAATTTAACCGCCTTCAAAAACAACCACAAAAAAGGGTAAAATAACCTACAAAATAACTTTTCTTTCGGAAGTCGGTGGCTTTGTTTTATTATTTCGATGTCTTTTTGCCACCGACTTCCGAAAGAAAAGTTATTTTGTAGGTTATTTTACCCTATTTTGTGGTTGTTTTTGAAGGCGGTTAATTTTTTTTTGAAAAAGTTTTTTATTTTACTTTTTTTAGTTTAAATATTCAACCCAAATTCTTGGCAAATACATCATTTTCTTACATGTGCACTAGAATTTTGTAATCCGTAGCACCGGTATTAACATCGCCAATGTTGTGTACATAAAAGAAAATTCCAATAAAATTCCCTATCTCAAAAAATGCTGAACAGAGTTCGATGAAACTTGCAGTATTCCCTAAGGTGAACGATCCCTAGTACAACAACAAAACAAATTTTGAAAATCGGTTCACAATTGGCGAAGTAATCGCGTAACAAACACGCAAAAAGTAAAGATCATCATGTCGTCCAAGTAGGCGAAATTAATAAAAATGCTCACAAAATAAAAAGTACTGAACCAAATTTGATCAAATTTTTATGGGACCAAACTGCATGTATCCTGCATCGAACAAAAAAGAATCACACTAATCGGACTAGAAACCTCGGAGTAATCGATGTGCATACATAAAAAAAAAAAAAAACGGACGGAATTGAGAATCTCCTCCTTTTTTTGAATTCGGTTAAAAACTATTTAGTCCTGTGCGAGGCCAAAAGGCTCCTATACCTCAGCATGTGCTGCGACATTAAATTGTCACAGCAAAGCTTAATATGAATATCCAAAACATACTGCTAGTTAGGTAATTAGGCTTGTATAGTTCTATTGCAATATAAGCATCATTATCTATAGCCTTACCTCACCCGTTCTTGTATATCATATGGGTCTTTAATTGATTGTGCCAAGCTCCTCCTGTATATTCGAAATAACATTAAAAAAGTATCCGATGATTCCCGATGACCACCCCTAGCTTGTCCCCCGCCGGGAGACAGCGCAACTTTTTCTAAAAAAAGTTCCCCTTGTCCACCCCGGGGTGGACATCAGGAACACTTTTTAGAAAAAGTTGCGCTGTCCCCCGGCGGTGGTCAGTGATACGCTTTTTAAAGAATATTTACGTTGTCCCCGACGGGTGGACAGCGCTACAATTTTAAAAATGAGAATTCTCAGTGTCCACCGCGGGTGGACGGAGATACTTTTTATTTATTTATTGCCTTTTAATTGTTATTGCAAACTTTGAGTGAAGACTCTTTACAGATTAATGACTTTAGAAGGAATATGATGAGATTATTAAAATAATAATAAAAACAAATTATGTATTTTAAAATCAACGGTTATTAAAAAAAATCGGCTAATTAACACCATAATTAGAAATACAAAAGTAGGTTTATTTATTGTAATAATTTTGTTTAAAAATTTTCTTTTGAAATTAAACACCTGAAAAGTATTTAATCATTTAAAATGTTCATACAAAGTAGAATAAAATCAAACCAATTTTTCTAATCCAATTTTACAGGGTCGATTTATTAAAAGTTTTCATCAAACAAACTTATAATAAAACGAGCCCAGAATAATGCTAACTAAAACTTTACTAGTACACACGGCTACACTGACAACCTATACAATACCAGCTGATCTTGATCTCGCTTTGTGAAATCTTTCCGCACACTCAACGGTCAGCCTATATTGGTTTTGCATAGTTTGATGTGTAGCCATGTGTACAAATTAAGTTATGGTTTTAAAAATAATAATAGTAAAAAAAAAAAAATTACAATGGCACACAATCGACTAGAACATTGCAGTACGACCCTGTAAAATTGGATTAGAAAAATTGGTTTGATTTTATTCTACTTTGTATGAACATTTTAAATGATTAAATACTTTTCAGGTGTATAATTTCAAAAGAAAATTTTTAAACAAAATTATTACAATAAATAAACCTACTTTTGTATTTCTAATTATGGTGTTAATTAGCCGATTTTTTTTAATAAACGTTGATTTTAAAATACATAATTTGTTTTTATAATTAATTTAATAATCTCCTCATATTCCTTCTAAAGTCATTAATCTGTAAAGAGTCTTCACTCAAAGTTTACAATAACAATTAAAAGGCAATAAATAAATAAAAAGTATCTCCGTCCACCCGCGGTGCACACTAAGAATTCTCATTTTTAAAATCGTAGCGCTGTCCACCCGTGGGGGACAACGTAAATATTCTTAAAAAAGCGTATCACTGTCCACCGCCGGGGGACAGCGCAACTTTTTCTAAAAAGTGTTCCTGATGTCCACCCCGGGGTGGACAAGGGGAACTTTTTTTAGAAAAAGTTGCGCTGTCCCCCGGCGGGGGACAAACTAGGGGTGGTCATCGGGAATCATCGAAAGTATCTTCACCTCCAAAATATGAGAAAGATAAAAGGATAAAAAACAGATAGGAACCCAAGATTACATCATAATTAAATTGATAAGTAGGTACTACCAACCCAGCAACTTGAAAACATTGGTTCCTTGATTGCCATTCAATGAAAATTAATGTTCGATCAGAAAAACCGACCCGTTTAAAAATGAGATAACGGTTTAAGTCCCTATCAAGAGATTCCATTATGAAAAGTCCTGTTTTTACTCAACCAGCTTTATTCCGATGGACGTTTTATTAATTATTGAGAATCTTTTGATTATTATACTTCTACTGGAAGTGGGTCCGAGGAAAGGAAGCGTTCGTCTTAATTTTTCATTGAAATGTCGGTTTGCGGGATTATCTTCATCGATTTTATTCATACTATCGAGAAAATTATCCTGCTGGAATCCACTGAAAACAGTTTTGACGTTTTTTTAATAATTATTATCTGTTAGTTTGGTCTTTACGTTCAATTTAGCGCAGAAGCAAAGATTAGACCTAAGATAGATTTATCTCACTCAGCAGGAACCGTTGGAACACAGTAATAAAATATTGTTTGGAATCGGATACCAACAGGATGGTGAAAGTGCCCGAAAGTGAATATACTATCTACTACTACGAAGTACTTTGATGAAAAACTGAATAATAAAACTGTAAATTTTTACATATTTGCCAGTAAGGATCACGATCATACCCGGTTATCATTTTATTACAATAAGAATATTGAGTTGTTATTGTTGAGTTGTATCTCCTATACACACACACACACTCCTTTAATATCTCAAAAAATGCGAGGCTTTTGTGGTAAAAACCTAGTCATCTATTCATAACCCCTGAAAGGTAATCAGGGGTTAAGCAGGTAAGCTGTACCAATAATCTCAAACAGAAAAGCTATATTTATTTTGACTTAACCAAAATAAAATATTGACCCTACCTTTGCTCCCAAGAATAGCCTTATTAATGTATTCTCAAAATAACAAAAAAGGTCCAAATAATGACAAAAAAGATAATTCAACTAAAATGATATTCATGAAACTAGAATAAGCCCAACCGTAGCTCTTGTATGTTAATGTGAATTATTTTATTGTGCTACCTAAGATTATTCTGGTATCGCATTCGAAAATCCTTTAATACTTCTTTAGAAACCACTTAACCACATAAAACAGAGCTTTTGTGAGATTATGATTATCTAATTTTTTGTTTTGGATAGAAATTCATCATTATGAGTCAACCCGCCCTGCAGGGCTATTGGCTATCTTAATAGTCACTGACCATTGTCAACCTAAACTTGGATGGCTTGATACCTGTTATGAGGCTAACATGAGGAGTGGAGTGCCTCAAGAGCGTTAGAATAGTTGATTTTAGTTTTAGGAAACATTTACATTTATCAGTTTCATTGCGAACGAAAACTTTTCGACAGATATTTCATGGTCATTACACAGTCACCAAAATACGCAATAACCCCGCAGGTTGGAGTGGAAGGAATTGTCAGATTCGTACTAACCGAAACCACCCTGTTTCTTCAGTTGCCGTTTGTGTTCCAGTCCCGACAGACAGCTATTTAAAGGTTGGAGTGGCTATTTACTGCATATATTATTTTTGAGTTTTAGATATTTAGATTATATGGCATGCAAGGGTCACTTGAAGATAAGTGTACTAATCCGCACAGGATTATAGTGCTGAGTTAGCGGGTATCTACATAGATAGGAGATCTATGTTTAGACCTCTTGAATAACACTTCAGTGGATTTCGGGAAAGTTGAGAGATCTTCATTTTATATACGAGTTCCACCACGAGTACTTGCTGGTAAGAAAACAAAATATCACTATTGTAATAAAAGTTTTTTATATCGTGGTAAAATCATCAAATGAGTCCTCCCACCCCTTACTATCAGACTTGTACTGACTAAAATCTACGATGTCCTTCGATAGCCCTTTATGTTCTGGGGTCACGGTGATGGAAACAAGTCCCGCGACCCCGGCAGGCTTTGGCCCTCTCCTTTGCTGACGCTCTTTAAGGCGCGCGTGAAACACGACTCGCCGTTGATCCGGGCATGGTCGGATAGCAAGGTGCCCTTTACTCGCTGTCTGGGTACTACAACGCTTTTTTTTCGCTACTGGGTAATACACTTACCAAAATCTAACTTTATCTTACGCGTATTGTACTTTATACGGAAAGTGTAAGAGTAAATACTCACCAGTAATAAACATAATGAACCAAAAGTTAACAATTTGGGCATCAGCCCTATTAAGGCCGAAAAATTTATTCGTTCAACGAATAATTATTTTCGTCTTTATTAGGGCTGCTTCGTCTTCAACTGCATTTGAAATTCAATTTAAAGACTAAATAAACAATATAAAACGGCCACGAACTGTTGCGTGAGCAAACGTATAATTAAATTCAGTCCAAAAATGTTTAAATAGGTGTTAATTTATTGGGAGTACTGTTACGTACAACGGTGTTTCACTGAGTTGGCGTGCAAAATTAGATATTGCGGTTTCTATGGTTAAGTAGCAAAGTCTGTTTACTGTGCAACTTTGTATGACAAAGGTGGAATGTGTATAATTGCAGAGGTGGTAATGTCCAAAGTTAATATTTAAAAAAAGAATATTGTATCTTTAAGAAAAGTGCCCATTAAACAATGGAGCAAATTTCTAAGCCACGTTCCAAGACACTACTTATTTCACACTTTTCAAAAAATACATAGCGTTTTGCTTTAATTTATACAGTAATTTTTTTTTACTTCAAACAAAGTAAAAAATTCTCGTTGTTGAGCGTTAAATTTGTCTTTTTGTCCAACAAAAACCTCATTTTTAATCGCTGCAAACCCTGTTCCACTTTCCTCTACACAAAATCCGCCCCTTTATAAGCTTAAAGAAATTTTACGGTGCATTTTATTTTATCACTTTAGGTTTAAAGGTCATGAGCCCAAGCTGCATCGACCCGGGTTTCTTCAAGCGCTTTTGTGCTGCAGCTTAAAGCAGCCTTAACGAAGCAAAAACAGCTCAAAGTAAGCGTAGTTTAAGCCTTTGCTGTTAAAATTGCATTTCATTTAGGTATATTATTATTTTATTCCTGTAGAAATTGAGTTGAAACCAGTCCGTTTGTGTCCTTTGAAGAATAATAATGCTGTTAGAATAATGTTTCTCCGTAGTGGTCATGGTTTTAAATTCAATGAGTCATTTAGTCGTTCAAATTCCTATTTCCGTTCTTGAATTTACATCTTCCTGCTTTTAAAAGAAAACGTTGTTTACGAAAATTTTACGTTTTAAGTCAATGCTTTAGTCTTTATTTATTTACTTTTTATTCGCTTTAGACTTTACATTCTAAAGCACTTTGACATACGTTCATGAGTATTCTAGTTTTTTTTTTAAACGCACACAAGAATAAAACCACATAATTAGTGCCACAAAAGAAAACTATATACCACACAAAGAATAGTAGAATGTACTCAAAAACTACTGATTGCCAGGAGCACAATTCTAACTCATTCCGTGCGGTGAATAATTAAAACTTGCACGAAGAGAGAAACAAGTTATTTTCTTTCAAAGGATTTATAAAAACACCGTAATGTTAACTACGTAATTCTACTTAAAGCTTTAAATGAATATTCTTATAAACAGAAAATTATATCAAATAATATATTCCACAACTATCACACAACGCCATCTAGATCCAAGCTAAGCAGAGCTTGTGTTACGGGTACTAGAAAACTGATAATAGATAAATTACACCAGTAACCAGACACAGAACAAATGATCGTGCTCATCACACAAACATATGTCCTGGCTGGGAATCGAACCCACGACCTCCGGCATAGCAGTCAGGATCACTAACCACTAGACCAACAGGCCAGTCGAACTAGGCTAGTCGAAAAATTACTCTCAAAATCCTTTGATGACCATGATATTATAAATTGCACGCTCAATTACTGCGCCCCCGATTTTAATCGAAGATTTATGAGTTGGAAAAGACATTTAGCACCCCATCCGCACCCTTTGCCTTCACTAAGGGAATTCAGTATTTCACTAGTCCAATAACGTCGATCCCACTTCCTTGGCAGATACTTGGAACTCGAATTTCGAATCCTTGGCCTTTTTTTTTGTAAAGCTTTCGTGATCGACTGTACTTTTTTAATTTATTTCGTATTCGGAAAATTCTTTTTTCATTTCTCTGATTTATTTTTGTCGTCGAAATTAAGTCACGGTTAATATTCTTTGACGAACACAACACTAATAAAGGAGAAAATTAAAACTGTAATGTTTTCATTTTTATTTGCTTTTAATTATAGAACCATTGACTTTTCTGGAATAATAATTATAACGTTTGATAGCCAGAAATACAAGATCACCATTCCGAATCACACAACTACATCAGTGACATAAATATTAGTTAAATAATAAAGTTAAAGGACATTACCCTCAGTTACTACATTAAAGGTCCATTTTCATTCGCCCTTCTCGCTGTTTCTCCCAAGTATTAAATTACTTAAGGGCTAAAAGCCAAAATTGGGGATCACATCATTAAATTTAATCTATATTCTAAACCATTTAGACTTGCCAGGGTGCGTTTGTTCGTGGATTATCCCGGATTATATCCAAGTGGTGCTAATTTGGCTGTATCCACTTTTTTGGCTTGACGTTGACGTTTAGAGTTTTGTAGTTATTTTTCAAATGTAGAATTTTCACTTTTACACAGGGTGGAATTTTGAAATGCCACCTGGAGGGAAAGTACTCTTAATACTGGAGATAGATAATTTTACTCAAAGGAAACATTCCTTTATTTTTGAATAGTAAGCAAACTGCATTAAACGATTTTCGAAAATTCTCTTCGCCCACACCCGGGAATCGAACCGGCTAAAATCTCCTTTGCGACATACTCGTAACTGCGTGTATAAGTTAATTTAAATATGGAATGTTAGGTTAAAATTTGAAAATTAAATTTTAGCCGGTTCGATTCCCGGGTGAGGGAGAAGAGAATTTTCGAAAATCTTTGAATACAATTTGCTTTCTATTTAAAAATAAAGGAATGTTTCCTTTCAGTAAAATTTTCTATCTGCAGTATTAAGAGTACTTTCCCTCCAGGTGGCATTACAAAATTCCACCCTGTAGATTATTACTATTAGATCCTTAAAACCCCTATTTTTTTTGCCATAAATAGACTAACTGTTAACAGTGGCTTCACCCGCGTGTATCTTGAATTATCCATATCAAAGTGTATCCTATGTGTCCAGGTCTTAAAATATTTGCGTACTAAACTTCATTCAAACGCGTTCAGCATTTTTGTGAATAGGTAGGTATAATAAGTATCAAAAGTCCATCCTCACAAACTTTCACATTTATAAGTTAAAAGTAGTAGGATCTCGCTTGGACGGCGCGTCGTGTTCCACGCGCGCCTCAAAGAGCTGTCAGCAAATGACGGGGCCCCCTCACAGAGGGTCAAAGCCTGCCGGGGTCGCGGGACTTATTTCTATCACCGTGACCCCGGAACATAAAGAGCTATTGAAGAACACCGTGGATTTTAGTCAGTACAAGTCTGACAGTACCTCCCGCCCTGCCCGGGGTGGGAGGTCTCATTTGATGGTTTTACCACGTTAAAAAAAAAGGTGTAATAAGAAACAAAAGTCCAGCCTCACAAATTTTCACATTTATAATTTTTATTTTGTTCTTGACTGTAACAAAATTTTGAATTTCCAATAAGTATTCCTACCGACAAAGAATTATTAAAATGAAGTCGAACAGAAAAAGTAAATTATGGAAAAATATTTGAATGTATTATTATAATATTGCTTTATTAACTTTCTTTGTGTAAGAGCGTTGACATTCTGTTTAATTTTCATAATTCTGTTGGAATGAAAATAGATTTTTCCAAGAAGTTTTAATTTAATGTATAATATTTTATAATTTCTGGATAACTATAGAGTTTTCTATATCAGCCAGTGTTTTCTTTGTCTACACTGACTGATTTAGTTAAAATTACTGAGTATCATTTTTTTTTAAAATAAATTTGTAATGCTATTCTACCAAAGGCCTTATAATATTTCATCCAAAATGATTGAAGGTGCGAAACTCCAATCTGATTTAAATATTGCAACCTCATATTTGAAAATGAGCTCCGATGATAAGAGAACTTTTGGTAATATTGCCGTAACAAATGGCTTATAAAATATTTCAAATCGTGATTTTTAAAATGGTTGAAAATATTGCGATGTTCCAATACAAAGATAAAAAAAAAGTTTTATAAAAATAATTATTATATACTTAACATTCAAATACCTATCATATTGTTATATACCAAAAACTTTTAATCTGATTAACATGTCAGGAGAAATAATAAATATTTAAAGTCTACAATACAAATTCTTCTATTGACCCCAGAAAATTTTAATATAGAGCATACAACAATATTGATATTAAATATTAGTCTCCTATTACCGTGACCCCGGAACATAAAGGGCTACTGAAGAACACCGTGGATTTTAGTCAGTACAAGTCTGACAGTACCTCCCGCCCTGCCCGGGGTTGGAGGTCTCATTTGATGATTTTACCACGATAAAAAAAAAAAAATTAGTCTCATTGAAAATAACTGCTTACCGTCTTTACACAAGAAATATAATCTGTTGAACACTTCTTTAAAAAAGCTTTCAACGTCAAAACGACATTTCACATTGATATAAGGGTCGTTTTGCAATAACACTTTTTTTAGACAAGCGTTCAATAAATGTTTATCTTCTTCTGCGAAAGCGGTCGTAGTTTAACATTGATCCAAAACTAGAATTTATTGCTTAAACACTTTGCAACTGAATTCATAGGAGAACATTTTACGCAAAACAAAGACATCGAACATAGAAAAAAAAATAGCAAAAAAGTTAAAATGAAAGTCTTATTATTTGTTCTATAAGCTGATTTGCAAAAGGAACCGTAGCTTCTTATCATCCTACACAAGAAAAGGGTATCGCTGAAGGAAAATACGGTTTAGTCTGCTTAACATTTTACTTTTACGGATAATAATATTATCTAAGGTTCTTTTATTTTATGTAAGCACATTTGTAACCGTACTGTCTTTGTGGCGATTACGAAATTTGAGCTGATAAGTACGGACCCTTCAATTTTGGGTAATAAAAATAAAAATTGTTTATGATAATTATTATTGTACTAAGATCTTTACAGTTTTAAGGGCTTAGAGTTAAAAATTAAGATATGTAATGAATTGGAAAGTGAATTGGATTATTTTTTTTTTTTTTCAATTGAAGTATGTGAAATGGTAATTGGGAGCACGTAAGCTTGCCAATAACAGCGAGCAATGGTTTTTATCAATAAATAATACAGAAAGACACGTGTTTTTTTCCAGAATCATTTCGAAATAATCAAAAATACCTTGTCCTGTTTAATCCACAGGGGAAAAGGTTGCCGAGATAACAATATCTACGTATGTATATTTAAGCAACCGAAAATTATCTTAAACATATTCCTAACTAAACTCCCATGTGTCCAACAATGAATATTTAACTTAGATCCCTTAAGGGGATGCTCTTTTCATTTCCTCATACGATTATCTTGTTGCTGTTTGTAAAAGGAAATGTATTTTGATTTGACAATTTTCATTTTATTTTGTCAGTGACAGTAAAAATATTGACACTAATTAGTAGATACAGAAAACGGATTAAAACTATGATGAAGATATATTTTTTTTGTAAAGGATTTGAATAAGATAAACCTACATTTTTGTGGTCATTACATATCTCGTACCTACGTGTTGAAGACATAACTAAAACCAATCTTTGTTATAAAAACCAAAAAAATAGATAATTATATTAATTACAAATCCATAGGCAAATCATTTTACTAACATACAAACTAATCAATAATGAAAAACCCATTTTATTTAAATGCAACTAATATTAATTGCTTTTCTAAAATCCAGTAACTACAACATCCCTTAAGGGATAACCAATTGATTGGTTACGGAACAGGAAGGTTTGAGTGTAAGACAATTGTCAGGTTGTTACTACGAACCCCAGAGGACTGACGTTGCATACGTAATTGAGGAGGAAACTTCGAACGTGTTGCCGATCGTGTATTTACACGTCGACGGGAGTCTGTTGTGGGTCCAATGGGTGAATTTGTTTAGAGCAATTTAATTGGAAAAAGAACTGACCTCGTGGCTAAACAATATTAGCCGCAAAGGTCGATTTTTAAGGTTAAACCGCGTTTGCTAATATTGATTCTTCGATGGATAATCCGTCGTATTAACTGATACCTTTGCATGATTGATGTCGTTTTGCAGTCGTTGTAGGTAGCCAGTGTAGCACGAACGTTCAAAAATCAGTCTTACCAAAGGGTTTCGTATTACTTAGTAGTTAATTGATTGTGAAATTTTAAATAAACAATCACTCCATTTAAAATACTGATCCAAGCTTGAAGGCCACTTCAACATAGTTGGGTAGGTTTTAGGGTATTGAAACACATACAGGCTTGAATAAATTGCAGAAAGTGATTCTTTTGTAAATTACTAAAAGCAAAGGCAAAAGTCAAATTAGTTTTTTTTGTCATTCACATGAACAAACAAAAAACATGAACGTACAGTTAGCGCGCGAGTTGAATGCAGAGCTTAGGAATGCAGGCGCGTGAGGTGGGGCGTGCGGGTAGCGGGGCGCTCTTTACCTCAGACCCCGACTGCATTCAACTCGCGCGCTATCTGTAGTTGTAGTAATGCAATATTCTATTGGTTTCCCCTAAACGAAAATATTTATCAAGGGATATAAACACTGAAAATGATTTTCATGATTTTTGACGAACAAAAATGATTTTCATTCTTAGTAAGAACCGCTGTCTAACTAACCGTAAAGATTTGTAAGCTTACGCACATCATACTCGATGAACCTAAATACTTATAACTTCACAAAAATAAAAAAATTAGCATGAAAAAAATATT
Source organism: Agrotis ipsilon (assembly GCA_028554685.1). Classification (NCBI taxonomy): domain Eukaryota; kingdom Metazoa; phylum Arthropoda; class Insecta; order Lepidoptera; family Noctuidae; genus Agrotis; species Agrotis ipsilon. The sequence continues at coordinate 13,654,163 of CM052965.1, forward strand.
TTGTAATGTTGAAAGTTATCACCTTAGTAATTCAAGTACATTATAATATTTTTATCTTATTCGGCTCCTTTATTTAAAACAAAAAATAACTAAAACAGATACCTTACAAAGAGTTAGTATTAGGCTTTCTTTTTTTAATGTATGTGTCTGGGACAGGTTATTTATGAACAAAATATCTAACAAACATTTATCATCTTTCATTGTAAGATAAGTTTTCATTCGGATTTGTTAATTTAAGGTTTAAATAAACAATATGATTTATATGACTAAGTGACTATAAATACAACTAAACCAAATAGTATTTTTAAACCTAGTTTAATTTATGAATCAGATTTGTTTAAGACAAAACGACGAATAAAAATAAATATTAGACAATAAAGCTGCCGTCCATTATCTAAAAAGCCGTTAAGCCACAGTTTGTCATTTTTCACTTTTTAATGCAGTCTTATACAACTTTCGATGCTCTATCTTTTGGTCTAAGACTCATTTTTCTATGTTTAATAGTTTTAGAGATACAGAACATCGCTAAGCAGTTAAACCACATAAATTTTGTTACTTCCTTAATTAAAAAGCGACTAAGCCACAATACTTCTCTAAAAAGACGTTAACACACTTTAACGGCACAATGATATCTCATATTTTCTAAATTTACTAAACTAAAAGTACGTTATCTAGTCATGCTTGACTAAAAAGCAGCTAAGAGTCTTTAACTACCTTCATCGTACCTTAAAATATAAAGAAAAACTACACTAGAAAGCAGTTATACGCCAATAGCGGCTTTTAAGTTATGTATCGAAATTAGTATTCGCTAAATATCAATCGCTAGAGAGCGGCTAAACGACAATACTAGACTAAATAGCAGTTAAACGCTTAAGATTTATGTTTGAGTTTTACCAGATCAGGCTATAATTTCTTCCTTTTAACTTTATAGAAGAGGACGTTCTCAATTCCTATGTTTATATTTTTTATGTTTGTTCGCGCATAACTCCGTCGCTTACCAACCAATTTGAAATAATCTTTTTTTTATTTGAAATTCCCATGAAAATTTTATCAAAATCGGAGAAAATGGTATTTGGAAAAACAAAAAATCAACGAAACTCTAAAAAAATATCAAAATTGTCTACATCGATTACTCCGAGATTTTTGGTCCTATTTGTGTGATTTTTTGATCGATGCGGTATACCTGCCATTTGGTCCTATAGAATTTTTAATAAGTTTGGTTCACTAGTTTTTATTTTATGAGCATTTTTAGCTTATTGTGTACATGGGCGATGTTATTACCGGTGCTACGGATTAATACAAGATCATATTATGAATTTGACAAGAAGGATATTTAATAATTTTGTTTTGGTTGTCTTTTAAGTCGGGTATATTTTTTATTTTTTGAGAAAGATTTACATTTTATCCTTTTTAGTTTTCACTTCGGGTGCTCGTAGCGGAATAACTAACTACAATTTATAATCAATTTAGTTGATACTGTGAGTCAACTTATTACGAAATCACAGTGAGGAGAATAATTTACATGTTACGCTAACTGTTAGTGATCTCGAATAGTAATCAGGCAATTAGGTATGTTTTTTTCAATTACAGTTGAATGCGTGGCCACTATTTCGCCTGTCTCGAAATGGTGAAGGAAAACATCGTGAGCAAATAAGCATGTTCAAGAACTTTGAAGATGTTATGTAACATCTGCCAATCTTTACTGGAACCTCGTGGTGAATTAAGTCCCACTCCCTCACATAAACTAGAGACTTGTGTTTGTCACTCCTTTTTGAGATTGTCTCAAATACAGGTGATGAACAGGATGTTTCTCTTTATGTTTGTTATTTATTTCAGACGTTCTTATTTTTCCTTGTTTTTTCCTATGGTAATGGTACTGTTGCAAGTGGTGTTATAATAGTTGACAAACTGGCAAATGTTCTTTTTATGTTCTAATAACAGTACTTACAGAGCAAGTCAGTTAAAAAAAAACAATGCATGTTTGCTAAACTATACGAGTATTGATCATAACAAAACGTTTTCAAAACTTGAATTTATTGCATTTACAATTTATTTATTAAATACAGTCTAAATTTCAATGCAATTTACAATAAAAAACTGTTAAGGCGCTCCCTTACCGCGAGCATTCACATGTAATGTAACATAAAAGTGCGCAATTTGATGCATTGAAGGTGAATGCTCGATGAGGGCCCTTAGGTTAGTTTTATATTTAGGTAAGCATTCATTTATCAGTTATATTAAATTAATCTGTCAAGCAAGGCAAACGAGACAAAATTGACTTTTTATTGTTATGTGGCCTCGGGGGCCAATTGAAGCTTAATGAGTTAATGGCATAATTTTATAAAATTACCTACACAATTTAATTAGTCGTACTGATTGTCTACGTGTTCTTTTTTAATAAATATAGGTCTGATTTTCATAAATAGTTTTTAACTTCTCATATTTTTACCTGTAGCTGCTTACTTAAAAGGCAGTTAATTGCGATCGAGATGTCTTTAACTGCCTTTTAGTAAAGTAATAGGAAAACTAGTATAAAAATATGTTTTATAATACCGAGCTTAATGGCGTCTAAAATCCCATAACTGCTTTCTAGGTAAGCAAAGTTAGTCTTCCAAGCATTAGTTACTAGGCTACAAGTGAGTTAAAATCCTTTAACTGCTTTTTAGCTCAGTATATTTTGGATAACTTTTATTAACAGTACAAGAAGTGGCGGCTACAATAAATTGCTTTGCTAAAAAGCCGTTAAGGGGTGGTTAGCGGCCTTATAGTGCAGTATATTATGTAAAAATGAAAAAAATTGCTTAGCTAAAAGTTAGAAAATTAATTTAAATAAAATGTAATGAATATAAATAAATGAAATATATCATATATTGTGCACAAAGACTATACCTACATATATAAATTGCAACCTTGTTCCTAGGTAGCATACTTTTCAAGAGACATCAATTCCCACTTATTTTTGCGTTTTCTCAAAAAATACTTTTTGGGCTTAACGGCCTTTTAGATAGCGGACGGCAGAAAGTCCTACATTTTTCCATTATAGTATAACGAATTACCGCGACCTGGAACGTAAAGGATAGCCCTTTGCGTTCCAGGACACCGTGGATCATATACAGATAGTCAGTAGTTTGAAAGTCCTTCCCGCTCTGCCCTGAATGGGAGGACTTACTTGATGATTTTACCACGCCAAAAAAAATGCTTTTTATCGCTGATAGAAAATCAAGGTCTTTGACAAACTTAATACCTACTATTCTAGCGTAATCCAATCTATGTCGATAGATAAACAGCCGTCGAACCTTCACCAAAAAAGACAACGCAATCTCTATCAATCTGAACTTACCTACCTATCCATTAAAACACAAAATCGAAAAACTTTGTAATGAATTCCCTTTAAAAACAAAGTTGCGTGAGAGACTTATCAGCGATATCAACCACGAACAAGACTTTAAGTCCGTAAAAGAATGTAAAAACTATTAAACTGTTACGTGAATGATTATAGTTAATAGGGGTCGACAGTAAACCTGAGTTTGTAAAAGTATGGCGGATGGAATCGAGTAAACTGTGATGATGGAGTCGTATGGCAAAGGTAAGATTCAGAAGTTAAGGTTTACCAAAATGCTTATAGCCTTACCACAAAAAGATGCAAAATGATATACAACGTGGAATTTCGTTTTGAAGTTGACAGTTTTTTTAGACAAGTGTTCAACATCTGTTTATATTTCTTGTAGTAAGACCCGAGTTCGCCGACTCTCGTTTAATCAATGCTTGAGTAATCGGCCGATGAATTCTTAAACATCGTTTATGCAGCCGATTAAGTATTCACCGTTCACCACGATTATTATAACCGTGATTAATAAATCGGGCAATCACCATAGGCTCAGAGTGAATGAACGAATGATATAAGTCTACTATTAGCAAAGTCACGTCATTATATTTAGTCAACACGAGTTTTAGTGACATCTTTATTTAATAGCATAAAAAAAATGCTTGCAACTTGAGAAGTTAGAAAATGCATTGGGAACGTTATACTAGCCTGTAGTGTATAATTTGAATTGGTTTGAAAAGTCTGTGAACTCGGCCATAAGACGGTTACCGTAGTATCAAATAAACTTGTAAACGTCTGTTGAACACCTGTCTAAAAAAATGTTATATTATGACGTTGAAATAAGGTCCGTTTTGCAGTCACTCTTTTTTTAGACTAGTGCTCCTAAGATGTTTAAGTTGTTGTAGTAAGGCTGTTAGTGTTTCAGGTTGCTTACTCGTTGCTAAATAGCATCCGCACAAGGCCGGGTCTGCTATTTTTATAAATTCTTAATTCCAGCACGACTCCACCGTCATTTTGCTTTCCAAAGTAATACTGTGGGTAACTCTTTTAATTAAAATAAAGTATAATTAATGGAAAAAGTAATTATTTATCAGTGGCTGGTGTTGCAGCTTTGTTTAAATAAAATATTTTTATTTAACGTTTTTAAATGAATTTGTTCTCGTTTTTAAGAAATATTATTTCATAAAAATGTAAAATTCCTTTGGATTGTTAAAACACTGATTTTACGCTACATCTTACTAGATCGACAACATATTGGTAAAAAAGCAGACATTGGAAATGGTGATTTCAGGTCTCCCCTCTATGCCTACGCATGGACTCACTTACGGCAAGTAACTGGTAGCTCACCGTCCAATCAAAGACTAAGCATGGCTTAACATCTACTTTGTGTTCCACAGTTCTAGAACCTAAGTTGGGACGAGTCATTTGATGATTATTTTAATACATCAAAAAAGAAATAAAATTTCTACAGATAGATTTCCCGCATCTCTTACGGTCACGGATTCCTTCCTTCATAGTACAGTCCTACCTAGTCTGTACCCAGTATCCGTTGTTAAGTAGGAATTTTAAAAATCCAAAAGTATGCAAAAAAAAGTCTTAGAGTACTTAATTAAAGTCCTGCCACCGTCTCAAACTACACCTAATTTATTATTCTCCACAGCTATTTAACGCGTAATTAACTAAAGCGATTACACTAAGCGTGAATAACCATAATTCCTTAATAGAGATAGATTAAACGAATAAAGACCAATTTGTATGTAATCCTTACGGGAGCTTCCGTTACTTAGTGCTTTTAATTTGAATCCTAAAAGAAATTCCAGTCACAGATGTAGTTAAGGAAAGTGGTTGAGATAAGCCTTGTTCGAGCGAAGCAGACGTTTGAAGTAAGCAGTTAAATTAGCATAAGTGGGAACCACTCAGGTTTAACTAAAACTGTTGGGTATTTGTCGCAGCTATCCAACTATGCCTTTATCACCTATTTGCTGTAAAGGAATTTTGCAATTTGGTATAACGTTCCAGGCCTGGTCTGTAGAACGTTAAAAATATCGCATCAAAAATTTTGTTGATTTTTATTCAAATTAAATTACATTCATTTCGTTGTCTACTCATGAGATAAACGTCCACATCCCAACAACGCTTAAAGAATATAATTTGGGTGCGGCTGATTGAGTGTCAGATATTGGCTACGACGTCGTAGCCAGCGGCGTAGCGCGTAGCATTGAACGCTACACGGCAGCTACGGCGTAGCAACATTTAGACAAGTGTCAGGCTATTATTATAGGGAGCCCCTACAGCTTGCGAAGACTGAGTGGGTTGACTGTGCCTCCGCTTATTTTTGATGGTGCTGTAATCCCGTTCAACTCTGATGTCAAGGATTTGGGTATGCATGTTGACACTTGCCTTGACTGGCGTAAGCAGGTCGCGACTGTGAGCAAAAAAGTCACTGGAACGCTGCGATCCCTATATCGGTTGAAGAATATTCTCCCATCTCACGTAAAGGCAATGCTCGTGCAATCCCTTATCTTCCCCATTATTGATTATGCTGATGTGTGTTACTATGACCTGAATGCAGATTTACTCAATAAACTTGACCGACTTCTGAATAACTGCATTCGATTCGTCTTTAATCTCCGAAAATATGATCACGTCTCGGAACATCGGTCCGTTTTAAAGTGGTTGCCCATTCGCCAGCGCAGAGCGCTTAGGGCCTTAACCACCCTGTTTTCTCTTCTTGACAAACCTACTTCTCCGTCCTATCTCACTACTCACTTCCAATATTTATGCTCTGCACATAGCAAAAATCTTCGTTCTTGTAATAATCGTCTTCTCCGATGTCCCTCTCATCGTTCTGGCTTTCTAAAATCTTCTTTCCCAGTCCAGGCAGTTTTCCTGTGGAATGCGCTTCCTCGGAATATCAGGACGGTGTCTAGTCGGTTCACTTTCAAGTTGAAAGCTCGTGAGTACATTACTGAGAAGCTGGCAGATTCATCTCTAAATTAACTGGTTGTTAGTCTCCTTCATTTCTCTAAATTGTGTATGTATGTATGTATTGTATGTATGTATGTATTCTATGTATATATGTATTGTATATATGTACTAATTTATATTGATCTCATTATTAAGTAATTGTCTTGTATGTTGCACCTACTTTGTCTTTGTCTCTGCATCACCCTAAGGTAGACTGGTAGATAATGCCAAAGGCATTAAGTCCGCCTTTGTACATGTTTTTTGTAACTGTGCATAAAGTTTAAATAAATAAATAAATAAATTCTGTAGCTAGTCTGGGATTGTTTTGTACAGAAAATTGGTGTTGTTCAGACGATTATTTGATAGTACTTCAATCCCCCCCCCCCCCTTCTTCTTTCAAAAAGCGACTCTGGAGACAGGCATAAGCTTTGGATTAGGATTTTTAAGTAGTAACCTACATTTGGTCGAGGGACTTTTCAAATTACCGTGACCCTGGAACGTAAAGGGCTATTGAAGGACACCGTGGATTTTAGTCAGTACGAGTCTGACAGTGAGGGTGGGAGGACTCATTTGATGATTTTACCATGATAAAAAGTACCCTGGATTTGTGCCGGGTTTATATCATTAGGTTTGCCCCCTATTACATTTTTCTAAAACGTAACTGACGGCTGTATATAGGCTCTGTAGAACTACTGTCCAAACCCGTATTATGACTTTACGTGCATCATAAACGGTTACTACAGCATTCAGTAGTAAAGTCATCGCGAAACAAGCCTACATGAACGTGTTTATATTGTTTTTATGAACCTTCAGGAAGTTTTCAGGTGAACTTTCAGGTTCGCGATTAAAGTTTATATGCATTGGCTTAAATGGGGTGCTTTGGGGTTGTAAAATTTAAACTAGGGGTGTAAACTTTGTCGTACAATAGTGCCAGTAGAACCAGTAATTATAAGTGTTTTTAAAATTATAATTATAACATTTTTTTTTGTTCTGTTTAGTATAAGATTGTTTCAGTCGCAATCAGGAAGTCTGGTTTCATGTGCGTTTGATTGGCAAAGGGGGTCCCGTTGTACATCGAACTGATACATAACTGATGTACTATAGGTGGAACTGTTAGGTACAGACGCCTTCACATCAAGCTACCACAATCTATTAAATTTCTTCAATAAATTGTCAACCTTATCACTACAGTGGAAAGTGTTTTTTTTGAGTGGTAAAATTTGAAAGATTCGGGTAGGTTAACTTGCTGGTGTCCGAAAAAAATTACCTTATTCTTCGGGAATTACGGGCATGATATTATGTTAATTGTTCTTTTCCTTTATTAAGTTTTGTCTGGCCCATTTAAGAAAACGGATTCACCACATTGTACATATAATTTTAAGGAGCGTAATGGACATCGATTCCCACTATATAGGTATATGTTAATAACTTGGTTTAAACTTTAATGTATTATTTACCCAATATATCATGGACTTTTGTTTTAATTTTTTTCCTTAATTGTTAATTTACAATAAAAAGAACCGCTTGTTTAACACTTATTTTGTTATTTATAGTCGTGTAGCCTCATTTGAGGTTTTATTACATTCTGCCCTCGTTAAACACATAAGATAAAACCACACATAAAAATAAAATGTCTGAAAATTTCCATGTTATTTTAAAAATAAAACTTATACACGTGTTTTATAATTCTGACCCATATTCTAGAAACCTACTTTTCTAAATACACAGGTACAATTTCCCTACACAGGTGCCCGTTTTCACCATTACACGTAAAAGTATTGCCTAATTGAAGTAAACCTTTGGATATTCAACGTTCAGTCTAACGCCTAGAGTTCAAATTTCAAGGGTAATTTTGACAAGACAAAACCGGATTTGGCAAGGTCACTTTATATAGTGTAAGAAGGCTCTGGGTTTCCGTGAGCAATACACATAATCCTCCAGAGAGACCTGACCAAATACTTCCAAATTAAACCTTTCTTTATGTACTTATGTAGGTGTCAGTAAATAGGCGTGAAGGTCGGGTCTACATACAAATTTCCAACGAGATGCTCTGCACGACTTTTTCTACTTAACTAAATATCTAGATTTTTTACTATTTATGTATATAATGTGTAGAGAGGGTAGAATACAGCCCACTTTTCCTCACAAACTGAAGAACTGTGTCCCAGCTGTGGAAATATTATAGGCTGATAAAAATCAATTATAATCATCGGGAATATAATCTTCTTAAAAATTTTGATGCAAACTGTAACAAATTTTATTTCGAATTTTAGAAGTACAGCATCATTGCACAGGCAGACACGTAAAATGGCTTTGTTTTAAAACAGATTATAGATGTTAAAATTATTTAAATGTCTACTACCTATATTAAGATGAGAGGAGTAAAAACTTGGTACTACTTTCAGTTATTTCAATGAATTTTTGTCAAGTTTCAACCACTGGACAATTTATTTACTGATAGCCGAAATACAGACCATGTCTAGTTCGGCTACAGACGCTAATCTCTTTGCCATAATTGAAATTGTTGCCACATAGCCACTGTAAAATAGTACTAAGTTTTTGGAAATAAACTTTTGTTATTATTTTTATAAATAGTAATTTTTATTTTTATTACTATAGTAATTACGTGACTGTTATTTCCTAAGTGAGACCAATGAACTCAAGTTACAGGCTAAGAACTAGCTCAGGGGCTCACCAATACAATAGATACTCGAAATAACCTAGATGCCCTTTAAAAGCATTTTCTTGTATACTTGGACACGTAATCGTGGTTTTAGAGGACCTCTACCGCAGTACGTGACCTTAAGATAGTATAGAATAACACGTGAAATAATGTCTCTTTGATCTTGTGGTTGCAAGGTGACACTGCTGAGCATAGTTCCTGGGTTCAATTTTCGGGACCGCGCCGGCCGCATTACGCATTTATTTCAAGCTTTTTCTATGAATTTACATTTATTTTAACCAAAACTTTAAATGCCTTCTTTCGTTCTGGGTCGAGCACAAGGCAGTGTGAAATTCATATTGCGACTTTGTTCATAACCTACGTTCTCGTGAAACTTTCAGTAACAGAACTTATTATCACTGTTTTGCTGTTTACTGGGGAACTACTAACCAGAAACTACCTACATCTATGTTTATATTGCTTAGTATTAGTAGTAGCCGGAGGGTTAATTCAGACTAGTTTTTGGCCTGATGGGTGCACTCACCTATTATCGAGCAAAAACATAATAGAATCACTTTTTGCCAGTAGTGAAAAGATAATTACCTTTTTTTGCATGATAAGATCAGATAAACAAAGTTTAATTCACTTTAGAACGGAAAAAACAACATTTATTTTAAAATATTTACACAAAATAACATTGATATTATGTTATCACATTTCACAATACTAATACGAGTATCATAAATACGCAAGTGTTGTGTATATTTATAATGTTTTGACGTCAAAACCTCTAAACCCAATTTTGATGGGTTTTGATAGACGGGACCCTGGAGATAGTTAGACTCTAAATAAGTCACGGGACATGCGGCACAGTAACTAAGCCATCAATTTTATCCATTATATTACATTCATATTCAGAGTTTAAAAATGAATGAATTAAGACAGTTTAATTATAAGAACGTAATTCTTAAAAAAAGACATTTTCATTAAAAACTTTTATTTATAGCCCCAAAAGGCTTTTCATTAAGTCTGTTATAATTAATTAATTTTTCATCTTCATAAAAATTTAATTACTGAGATAAATCGTGTCAACTCTGCTCATTCTCGAGAGGATAGGAGCGCGAAATATATATTTATTTTCTTTTTAATTAAGTGCCTACTTCAAACTGATGAACGTGCTTTTTCGTCTTGCACATTATAATGGAAGGTTTTTCTTAAGTATAGCGTAATCATAACGATGAAGAAAAAATATCTCTGGAGTGTCGTAACGCCATCTTCAAATTAGCATTTCTCGAAGCGGTGGCAAAGGAACTTATCAATGTTGGATCGGGTAACCATGATGATAGTTCAAGTTTGGATAAGTTATCGAGATTATGAGACTGTGGATCGATTTTAATTCTCGAGTAATGCGACATCCATAAGAGTAAAACTGTGATGGCGCATTATTGTAACAGTATGCGTTTGTAAACAATCGCACGCTCTGATATAGGATAGGTCATAATCATCAAATGAGTCCCCTCACTAAGACACGAGACACCCCATGACTGTAAAATTTATATTGACTAAAAACCGAACCGGTCTCATCGTTTACTATTAGCACCGCGATACCCTGTTGAGTCCCGCGACCAAACCTGAAACTTCTCTCGTAAACACACAATAAATTTGATTGTATGATAACTATCAAGAAGTGAAACTATTAAGTTACATTGCTTTTTATTTTTGTCTAAGTCTGAGCGATTTAATACAAACATAATTCTCCGAATCAAAACTGGATATTTTAGGTTTTATGAATAAATTGAGGTTTCTACAGATATTTTTAGCAGCAGGTATTTCTTAAAGATAGTTTTTCAATATAATATTCCGAACATCTCCCTCATTGAGTGAAACAAAACTAAAAGATATTTTTGACTTCAATCAACAATTTAACATAGCCTACAGGCATGTTTTGAGCAAGGGATGAATACTAAACTTATTTTTATTTTTCTGTATGAAAAACACGTGTATCTATTACAATAAACTGGAGTAAAAACTGAAGTAGCTCGATAAATTCTAGACTCGGAAGCCATAAGCACTTAAGTCAAATCTGTTTGCGTGTAAATTAAGTGTCTTTGGCTGCCGTATCTAGATTTTTTCGATAATTTGGATTTCGGCTATTTTCGTTTTTTTTTCTGTTATCCCAAAAAATAACATAAAAAAATTACATCGCTATGAAAAATGAAGGAATGGTTACTATCAGTGTATTTTATGTATTTATGTATTTTATTACACATGCATACTACCATAATATATAAGGCATGTGTGCATAAGTACTTTATCGTAATATTATCCCGTCCTTTCATTTCCTGTTCTCGTTTACACCAAATAGTATGATCATGGTCACCCTACCGAACCCGAATGGTGACGCCTTTATACTCTACAGATATTAGGTTTTCAGAAGTTCCAAATTTATTGATCGAATACATAGGCGAAGTCATCAGCATTCTTGTTAGGTACATATTGAAAGATGCCCTAACTTTGATTTTTATTTATAACTTTTTGTTCACATACCGATTGAGTTCATTTTGCATTGAAATTGAGCCTGACTGAATTTACCGTACAGCAGGTATTCAGTACGTAGAAATTAATTAATTAAATGGTTTTTTTTTATCGTGGTAAAATCATCACCCCGGGCAGGGCGGGAGGGACTGTCAGACTTGTACTGGCTAAAATCCACGGTGTCCTTAAATAGCCCTTTAGGTTCCGGGGTCACGATGAGGGAAATAAATCCCGCGACCCCGGCAGGCTTTGGCCCTCTGTGAGGGGGCCCCGTCATTTTGCTAACGCTCTTTGAGGCGCGCGTGGAACACGACGTGCCGTCGACCCGGGCATGGTCCATGATCGGACAGCGAGTTGCCCTCTACTCGCTGCCCACATGTCCAATTTAATGGATTTAGAAAATGTTTGATAACTGTAGTTGTTTTTTGTTAATTTGAGATAGGTTAACTTATGACGTTTGTTCACTCTGATTTTGAAGAGATTTAGGATGAAAGTGTTCGGGAAAAAAGACACAGGTCTTGAGTTCCACTCTCTCGCCGTGCACTTTATAAAGAACTTAGTTCAAAATAGTAGAATGGCAACTAACTTTGTATGGTAATTAGTAAGACGTTTAGAGGTCAAAAAGGTTGGTCTCAGAAATAATTACACAGTTGCTGGGAGTCATTCAATTTCATGCAGACGACCACTCGGCTTTTGCATCAACTATGATGTTGAGTTCTTTAAGCGTGTCGATGGCAAACTATATTGAGTCGGCTCAGAATAGGGCCATTTTTTTTTTTTTTTTACGTGGTAAAATCATCGAATGAGGCCTCCCACCCCGGGCAGGGCGGGAGGGACTGTCAGACTTGTACTGACTAAAATCCACGGTGTCCTTCAGTAGCCTTTTTTGTGTGTCGGAGTCGCGGTGTACGTATGTCCCGCGACGCTCAGAATAGGGCCAGGAGTTAAACACTCTCAGAAACTTCCAATAACTTCTTTTTAAAAACATTGCCCCACAGTTGGACACTTTCTCCTGTGTCGTGGGTGCGTTTACAAACATAGAAACTCACATACACAAACGGCCAGACCCGAAGCAACTACTTGGAGATCCCACAAATACTTGCTCCGTGCGGGAATCGAACCCGCGATACGCAGCGCAGCCAGTCCAATCACTGAACCACTGCGCTAACCGTCCTAAACTCCTTCGTTACACAACCATCGGCAGGGCACAAATCAATCCCATCCCGTCCCATTGCCTTCAATTTTAATATTCGACTTTAAGAAATCCCTCTTTGATGGCCTATTATTGAAATAAATGATTTGACACTGACTTCATCGTTTATAGAGTTACATAAAGTCCAAGCGACAGTGGAACACTTCCTCCTAAGACACAGGGTATCCTGGTTTAGGAGGAAGAGGTTAAAATTTGCACGCCTCACACTTTGTGTCAAATATAAATAAATATTGTTAAGCATATTGTAAGGTTTTTGTTCAATAAAGATTTATTTATTTATAGAGGAGCACCATATACTCAAGAGCAAAGTTGTCAATATATTTGCAACTGACCACATTTGTTCTTTGCTACGGCCTACCTGGGTACGGAGTTGCTATGTTGAGTTTATTGTCTTACATTTATTTCCCTAGAGACTTAGATTTATTTATCCCAGATGTCCAAAAAATTATCACCGTGTGACGTCTGTGAAATTCCAAGTCATTTTCCAAAATCTACTTAAGCTTCCGACTTGACCAGATGCGACGAGTATCAATATTTTATATGCTGGAGTACCTCGGTGACCCAGAATAATAAGATGTTAAGATGACTTCAGTTCCTGTAACGAGAACTGTACCCTTAGCACGAGTTTTCAGTATTTGAGACGTAAAGTAAACTGGAACTTTGACACTTTCAAATTGACAATTTTCAAGGAAAAAATGGAACAGCGCCTCTAGTGTGCAAAGAAGGAACTATTTTTTTCCTCGAAAATTGTCAATTTGAAATTGTCAAAGTTGCAGTTTACTTTACGTCTCAAATACTGAAAACTCGTGCTGATCCCTGTACCTATCTTGTAGAAATATAAAACGTTTATCATCATTTTGAAATATGAACGTGATACTTTTCCTTTGACGCCTAACAGTATTTTGCTCGTCGTCCAGTATGTCACAGTAGAAAACAGACGATCTTGTTAAGGCCACAGGATGGCGCTGGATGCAAGACGCTTCCAACCGGTCCTATTGGAAGTCTATGGGGCCTATGTTCACCAGCGGACGTCCTGCGGCTGATATGATGTACCTATGTCACAGTCGATTTCCAGTCAAACGTCATTCAGCAAAACACAGCTTTATTTTACTTTCTTTGCGTGGTAAAATCATCAAATGAGACTTCCTACCCCGGGCAGGGCAGGAGGGACTGTCAGACTTGTACTGACTAAAATCCACGGAGTCCTTCAATAGTCCTTTATGGTCCGGGAGTCACGGTGATGGAAATAAATCCCGTGACCCCGGCAGGCTTTGGCCCTCTGTGAGGGGGCCCCGTAATTTTGCTGACGCTAATGGTCGCGCGTGGAACACGACGCGCCGTAAACCCGGGCATGGTCCATGGTTGGACAGCGAACTGCCCTTTACTCGCTGTCCGCATGCCCGAGCTTTATTTTACTTAGAACAACTGTCTATCTTCCGCCACACTGTTACAATATATCACTTAGTAAGCCTGATTACTTTCATACAAAATTACGGATACTTTATGGCATAAAACACACCCAGTGTACACTTTGCCTCACTTTTTATACCAAGCAATGCGGACAAAAGCTAAGCACTATAATAAATTATAACAAAATCCAGAAGTAACGTCACAAACCACAGCAAAACAGTTTCCAGTCCTGATTAACAACCCTGTTGCATTTGCTACGGGAAAATAAGCTTTATTGCTTAGAATCACGCATTGTATTACATTGATATTTCATGCAATAAATAAATTAAATATGTCATCTGATACTGATGTTGGGAGAAGAAATTGGTCGAGTATTTTTCTATCTAAATTATTTAATTTCATAAATGTTTACAAATATTGGAACCATGTTCACAAAAAGCCAGACCAGGAACAACTACGTGTATTTCATAAAAATATTTTCTCTGTGCGGGATTTGAACCCTTCTACACAGGCAGCGTTGCAGTCGATTTTTCGACCACGAAGAGTTCAGAAAAAAACATACCGTTTTCGTAAAATATTTTGCTTGTCTAGTATAACTTAAATGTATACTATCTCAGGCATTCTACAGTATCAACTATTCATTCAGAACAGTACGGAACTTAACTTCACCCATATTAAATTTACCCTAATTTCAGGTGAACACTAAAAGTGTGTCCTAGAAAATATGCGAGGCACCTGCGGCCTTACTAACATAATGGCCTGCTCAACCTCTTTTCTACACACCTCCATAGTTTTCTAGTTTCCTACCTCAATTTCATTGTTTATAGAATAATATGCCCTCAACTATTTCGTTGAGGAATTCTTAGTAATGAGAATTCCTTGAACTGAGTTGGTCACTTGAAAGAACCTTGGCTTTAGATGTGGTAATTTTATTGTTAAAGATTTATGGAAAAATCTTATAATTAATAACATAGCTTTTGCAGTCGAGAAGAAAATACTAGAAATCTTAAGTTATGATAATATTTATTCTAATACCTAAATGAGGATACAAACTGGCCAAAACATTGATTAACATGATAAAGAAAACTTTTTTTTTCTTGGTAACATAATCAAATGAGTCCTCCCAGCCCGGGCAGGGCGGGAGGGACTATCAGACTTGTATTGACTGAAATCCACGGCGTACCGTGCGCGGTGCAGCCAGTGCGGTGTAGCCCTTTATGTACCGGAGTCGCGGTTTACGTATGTCCCGCAACTGCTAAAGAATACTTGTATTTTCGACTTAAAAAAAACAGTGTATAAAGTTTAGATTAACTTCACTCATTCGCGTTAGGGCCACCGGTCCCAAGGCCCGCTTTACAGATTGCCTCCACCAACTGCCTTCCTCGCAGGCAAGCAAATTTGCTAGATTATTATCTGGGTAAATAATGCGTACTGGGGACTCATTGTAACCCCTTGTTAGATTATTGAACTTCCAAAGATAAGATTGGTAGGTATTGTGTTTTAGTGTAGAATTTTGGTTACTGAAATAACTTCGTTATTCTGTTGAATTGGAGTCATTGGCTCGAAAAGACAAAACATAAGGAAGATTAGAGATATTTGCTCAGCAGTAGGGAAGACAGTCTATAACAAAAACAACGGTTGAGGTTGTAATTAGAGTTTATTTTATTGATTCTTCATTCTTTTTTTACTTACTCGTTATTTTTAAATATTTTTACTTCTAAAAGAATAAAAAACACTTCAAAATTTAAAGAAGCAGTCCACCGGCATTGGGACAGGTTCGAGGCTGACGGTGTTCAGGGCTCCTGAGAGTGGAACCTCTGAATCCAAGCGAGATCAGATGTTTTTCGAGGCTCTTGATGATTAAGCCATTGGTAGACATGATTATCGGCACAATGACTGTTGTTTTCACGTCCCTTTAAAGGAAAGACATAATTTTTTTCATTTTTAAATGTTTGTATGTAAAGTCAAAATCAAATGGGCCGGTTTGAAAAACTCTTTCGCATTGTTAATCCTAGCGATCCACCAGTGGTGCAACTGTACCACAAACTACCTGGAGTGATGGTAGTAGGCCTCACTAGGGCCGCTTGACTACCGACCGTTCTCCAGGCGGAACCCGGCGCCAAATAGTTTCTAATGTATTTTGTAAGAGCGCAGAAGTTCCAGCTTCTTCTGTGTAAGTTCGCTCTACTTCAGTTCTCATCTTTGCTTCTATGGCTATATTGCAGCTAAAATAAATAAAAAGAATAGAAAATTTAATGCGTATCAAAAATCTATCTCCCAAAAATAAAACGATGAATAAACACAGTATTATAGCACCTAAATGATTTCAGTAATGTTTTGCATTTTCCTTCTCACAATACCATTAATAAAGCTTATGTTAGTACCTATTGTTATGAAGCTAATAAAGATAAAATGATACCGTTAGTGATACGCAATAGGCCCAAAACGATTCATTATGACAGTGTTTAGGAGCGCCCTGTGTCATGTAATGGACGTCTTCCTGCTGGCATTACAGTAATGAATATTCTGATATGATATTTATTTTTCTTTGATATTGTCTTCACAATATTGCTTTAGGCAACACGATGTTATTATTAAGATAAACAAGGCTTGTACCAGTTGGATTTTGTAAACAAAAATTACGACCTTCTACAGTTTGTTTTTGCTCTGTTCTACCTTCTTAAATGATGAATTTTCAAAATTCAAACAGCTCAATTTGCAACGTGAATTTGAAATTAAAAAAAAAATCTTGACCTACTATTATTTTAAAACTAATTCACCTTTTGGAACTTAAGTATATTTCCATCGAAATAATCATTGTATAGACTGATTCATCATGACTTCGGAACATTTCCACAAACAACTATCAGAATAACAGGAATTAAATTAAAATAGTAAGCGTATGTAGAATACTTTATCCCTGTAAATTAAAAAAATTATGGGACACGACGAAGTTGTGACCAACCACACTTCTCTATATTATGGCAATCGACTGAAAAAAAAGTTTTAATATTATAATCTATTACAAACTACCTACCTCTTTTCTGGTTTATTTAAGAAAAAAAGGTACCTATAAAGCTTGTTCACTAGAATCGTAATTTATTCAAACAAGACACACAAAGACACAATGAAGTTTGACAACAATGCAACGACGTACATCGACTTCAGAAAAAAAAAACAAACACAACACATTGTCCTCGAGATTTTCTCATGTAACACAACAATATTTTTTATCTCGATTACTACTGAACAGAATATTTGCATAACATTGGAGCTTTGTAGGAATTTTCCTCTTAAGTTTTGCTTATAATAATTCGCAAGTAATCCAAGAGCTCCAGTTGAGTGTGATACCGTACAACTTAAGACCGGGGGCGTAACTTGTGAAAAGCGTGGGTTGTCTAAACGTTTTTAGGGTTCCGTAGGCATACAAATGACAAAAAATGAACTCTTAGATTCATCATGTCTGTCTGTCCGTCCATATGTCACAGCCACTTTAATCTTAATTTTTATTATAATATCTATCCACCTCGACTTCGCACGGGTGCTATCTCTACTATGTTATGTATGTTATTCACATAAAACCTTTCTGTCTAATCACTCTATCTATTAAAAAAAACCGCATCAAAATCTGTTGTGAAGTTTTAAAGATCTAAGCATACATAGGGACAGACAGACAGATGCGACTTTGCTTTATAATATATAGTGATTTCTGAGTTATTTGTGACATTATAGGGAAATGCTGAGTATAATTATTTTTTTCTTGCTGATTTCCATACTATTACACGAGAGAACATAAGACATGAGATACATAAGAGAACCGAGTACCAATAACTCTATTAAGATTTATAAATCAGAAATTGACGAACTGTGTAGGTGTAGGAAACTCTATACAAATACGTACTGACTCCTCCATATCTGTTTTCTACGGCCGAATCAAATATTGTTCCTACCACACAAATTATATCTTTTAGTTATGACATATTTATATTATGTATCCAGAAAAAATGCTTTGTAATTATATTTATTTACTCGAAATCATTTTTTGGCTTGAATTACTGTTACGATGATAAAGGTTACGTACGATCAGTTGCATCAGAGTAGCTTCGTGCTACAAAGAGCACAATGAAAACTAATTCCTACAATACAATCATGCGACCGATATACACGACGAGAGGCCTAGGTGCATTCACACACATCAGTCACGTCTCATCACCGAATGAAACTTGTATGGAAATATGCCTGACCGGTGAAGTGACTGATAGATCACGTGCCGGTGACTGGCCGGTGACGGACGCGTGGTTTCAAACCGGGCCAGAGACGTAACGTGACGGTGACTGATGAGTGTAAATGCACCTATCATGACTTTTCCCGTTTTTAAACTGGAACATTCACATTTATTTGAAGAAAAATACTAGCTCTTCGTTTGTTCACTAGAGGTGCCTTTTCATTTTTCCATTCAATAAAATAAAATCAGTAAGTACTTCAAGTACTAAATAAAATACAGAAATCTTGTATTAAGGGATCTCAATCCTTCGACACAAAACTTAAAACTAAGGTCAAAATTCTATTACAAAATGGCTACTACAAAATTCCAACAACAAACTTTAACAACTCAATCAGTCAGCCAGCTAATAAAAGTCTTTGAACAAAATTCTCTTTCACATACTCACTATAAATCCTTTATTATTTCGCCGGAATGATATTATGGCACGATTTAGAATTTCATTTCCCGAGATCGTGGCGTCATATGCAGTTCACTGCGACTCGCTTTGCCGTAGTCGGGTATCAGACTTCTTTTAATACACAAATGGCAAAGTATACTGGTATTTTTGTTTGTAAATATGCTTTTAGATTAGTGAGGTTCTTTCTAAGTGGGGTTATTTGAAATTCAATATTTATTTATTTTGATGGTGAACTTAGACCCCCTTATTAATAAACGTGGACTAAATGTGAAAGTTTGTGAGAATTGATGGAACAAAAAAAAACATATTATGTAGGTAAATATGAAACGGGTTTAGGGTACACAAACAGTTTACAATCGGTATCAACACATAGGTTACTTTTATCTGCGTTTGACGTTCTCGTGGGATTGGGCGAGCATTGCTCCTACTAGGTACCCATTGAAAAGGCGTGAGTTTTAGTTATGTCGTCGGATTTCGATACTCTGCATAAAAAAAAAATGTGTACGAGTATCGTCACAATTCACATGTCCATATTTAAACATGTCTGCGAAGTTTTATTATCTTATCAAGACGATTACTGTACAAGCTCTAATAGAAAGGATACTATAGCCTGGTTTGGTCCGTTACCTATATAATTCAGTATTCTAAGATATAAAACATAGGTAGTCCTACAACAAACACTAGTTTAACATAATTTATCGAAGGGTAGTTACTAAGAAAAGGACTGAAAAGGATACGAATGACTTTGACCCCCAATAACTAAAGTTTTCAAGCGGAAAAAACTTTATTTGGAAAGGTAGTCGTTTAGTCAAATATTTTATTTTATTTTTATGTGAATACTTTTATTTATTTATCAGAGTTTTGTTTCTGACTCTTGTCCAGGTAAAACATGGCAAAGACTAAACTTAAGATCCGTTCCGGCATACCGACTTAGAAAGTGAGTGTTTGTAATGTATGGAATTGTTTGAAGCCAGTCACATAGACTATCGGACCGCTTTTGTTTTTCAATGTGACTGGATTCAAACAATTCCATACAATGCAAATAAAAACGCATCGGATCGCATTCGCCTCGCCTGTTTGTTTGTCAAAGGCTTTAGTACGATATTTTGATGGAATAGCATGATATAATAGAATTAGCGCCTAGAAGTTCGATGGTAGTAGGATACGGTTTGAAAATATGATTAATAAAGAAACTAATATTATAAGAAAAAAAAAACTATGAAGTATTTTATAATAGGGTCAGGGAACAGGCTTCATAAATAATAACAGCAGCACAGGTCGATCTTAAAGGTTAAGTTGTCCTTGCTGCGGTTGGTCAGTGGATGTATGATCATTGATCATCTATCATTAAGTTTCTTCCGTGTACCGGAAAGCACATTAACCCATTGGTCTCGCCTGTCATTTGTTCATCTTTGACAGTCTTTACTGTAAGTCAGAGACTAGAAAGTCTGAAAACCAGTCTTGCCAAGGGTACTGAATTACCTAGTAACTGGTTTGGGCCAGTAGGCAGTCATTCCATGTAAAATTCTAATAGTATTCAGCTATAGCTACTCAGACTTGAAGCCGACGCCAACCTAGTTGAGGAAAGGACTACAACAACATCCACAAATGGTGGCTTAGTCTCTCCATTGTTTCCCGCGGTGTTAGACGCCCACGGCGTCGGACGTCCCAGGACGATCTCCGGCCACCGTAGGCGCGGGCATGCGGGCAGTAAAGGGCAACTCACCGTCCGACCAAGAACCATGCCCGGGTCGACGGCGCGTCGTGTTCCACGCGCGCCTCAAAGAGCGTCAGCATAATGACGAGGCCCCCTCAGAGGGCTAAAGACTGTCGGGGTCGCGGGGCTTATACCATCACCGTGACCCCGGAACATAAAGGGCTATTGAAGGACACCGTGGATTTTAGTCACAGCGCTTCATCACTATCACAACATTGTATAAAACAAAGTCGCTTCCCGCTTCCTGTCCGTTTTTATGCTTATATTTCTTTAAAACTACGCAACGGATTTTGATACGGTTTTTTAGTAGATAGAGTGATTCAAGAGAAAGTTTTTTATATATTTACCTTGCATAATATAGAACAAATTGCACCCGTGCGGTGCCGGGGTGGGTCGCTAGTTCTATACATAGTATACAGAATTTTTTTTAAACATCGGTATCTATCTGGAACATCACCAGAATTTTATTTTCCGCTGTGTTATGACTGTTACACAATTCAATGCTTTCCAACTTGTATCACTTTTAACATTTTTATTCAGAAAAAAGTGTAAATTGACTGAAGTTTATTTCATGCACGACGCTTTTGTTGCGATGATTAAAATGTTATTTCAGTCTGAAGTTTTTTGTTGGAACTAAATGCATTTCAAAATGGAATGAAAGATTATCGGATTTACAAACTATTTTGGTTTTCGTTCTTTGTTTAAAATTGTATAGTATCCATACCCCAGAAGATTTACATACAAGTAAGGTAATTTGTCCATCGATTGAACATTATGGTTTATTGTTTGGAAAAGTGAAAAAGCGCTTCTAGTGTCCGGTAACGTCTTTCAAAAAAACGTCCAAGTTTCAGTTTACATTAGGTCACTTCAACTACAGCTTCTGAAGCCGTATCATGAATTTTTAGTTATTGTGACGTAAACTGGAATTTTGACATTAATTTCAATTCAAAATTAGTTTCTTCTACGTAAACCGCGCTGCTCCATCTTTCCATAAAAGAAACGCTGTAAATACTTGTGATAAGGGCTCCTGATCAAATTTAGTTTACACAATATTACGTATTGTTTCCTACAACAAATTATAATCTTCTCAACTAGCATAATCGATTATTTGGTATTCATGATATTCCAGCAGATGTTAACTACAATATTAATTTACTGTATCTACTTGTGGTGTTTGAGAAACGATTATATTGTATCTAGAACTGCAGTTCTGTAATTGAATCATAATACTGCACTATGTACTGTCAAAGCGTCGAATGCTTTTGATATTATTGTAACATTAGCTTAGAGTAGTGAGATTGTAATTAACTATTGCATTGTAACAATATTAATCGTAGAACTGTGTTAATAGCAGTCGTATTTCAAGAAACGTCTTAAGTTAAGTTCTGTTTTTAAGCTCTATCAAGATTAGCCACCACGAGTGACTGTTCGAATATTTATTAAGTCCCTTATGATTGTTCAATTGACACATTTTACTAAAATAATATCAAACAAATATGTTTTAATCCTGAATCTTTATCGAAATAACAAATATTTGTGCAATAAATTGGACCCATCAAAGTAATTTTAACTGCAATATTACAAGTTAATTTTATGATTTTATCAAGGGGATTGGTTATCTGAACAATTTATCGGTTGTTTGGTAGTAAAACATGCCTTTAGGGTATGCAAATATGGCGCGTGTATCAGCTGGTTGAGATAATTGCAGGTAGTCAGTTGTTGTGAATAATATTTTCCTACATAAATTGCGAACTAATTTCGGAAACCAGGTATACAAAAACTTAGTTGGTAGAGGAACTTTCAGACCAGTGTATTACTAAAATTAGTTAGCAATAGTTTGGAAGGCAAGAGGATTGTTAAAATATAATTTACCGTTCATATAAATAATTGATATAGATCAGAGATATAAGAGAGTCAATTATAAAATAAATTCTGTACAATAAAAATTTTATCAATTAAACACTTAATGGTACTGTTGGCGTAGTGGCTGAGCGATTGAACTGTTATGCTACGTGTCGCGGGTTCGATTCCCGAAACAAATAGTTGTACCTACACCGAACTTTTAGCTGACAAAACTTCAGGTTAGTCCAAAAACTGCAATAATGAATACTTAGATGAAATTATCTAATCAATTTCCACAATAATCAGAAAAAAAAATTACACACAGGTTTTTCAAATTGAAATAAATAAATCTTGGTTTGATCAGAATGCAAGCCCTAGGAAAATCCATTACATCATAAAACGAATCGTTTTAATTTATAATTTCATCAGCACGTTTCAACCAGTACATTGTGCAGTGTGCGTTATTTTAATTAACTTTTTAATGGCTTGTTATATAAAAGAACCTTTAATGAAGGTTATTCTGATATGGCTACAATTATATTTTGATGCTTTTTGTCATTTTAATTCAGGTTATTAACTGTGGTAGAGTAATGGCTCGTTATTTAGTTGTTCTCCTCGCAGATGGCCAAAGCCTGCCGGGGTCGCGATTCTTATTTCCATCACAATGTTCACGGAATATAAAGGGCTATTGAAGGACACCGTGGATTTTAGTCAGTACAAGTCTGACAGTCCCTTCCGCCCTGCCTGGGGTGGGAGGACTCATTTGATGATTTAACCACGATAAAAAACCGAACATCGTGAAACTTTTGCTTTTATATAAAAGTCAAAATATTTTAAAATCATAGTTCTATGCATATCTAATTCATAATTATATCTAATCCTTTGTTTGATATATTGGGCACCATCGAAATGTTGTCCTCCATGGAGTTGTCCTTGTTTATAGTTTACATTAATAAGAGTTAATCATCATCATTAGCCGGAAGACCGTAATTTATTGATTTTTTTCTTTCTACTTTTGCTGATCATTTAGTTTTTTTTTTCTTGTATTCATTTCATTTCATCACGTAATTTTAATATCTTGTTAATTTTAGGTCATAAATTAGTCTAGCGATTGTAAGTTAAAGGGGCATGCGGTGCTAACCTGTAATAAATTGTTATTCTAACCCTAGATTATGGTAGATTTAACCTTATATTTTTGTAGTATAAACAATTGTTGGTTGGCCAATAAAGAAAAATAAAATAAAAAAAAGACGTTCACTGCTGAACATAATAAATAATAATGTATCAAAGTTAACTTTTAAATGAAACTACAGCACTGCATTTGCTGAAATGGCCACGGAAACCCGCCTGAAATTGATTAAGATTTTGAATATCAATAGGATGTTTACTGTTTTCAGTCACGTATTTATTTCGACTTGGCATGAATAGTTTCAAACTTCATCATGATATAAACACGGTCTCAAACGACTGTCGAATATTGTCAAAGCTGTGCTACTAGTAAACATCTGTTTAGAATGTTTGTGAAATGTAATGAAAAGACTAGGTGACAACACACTTTCGTGCTTTGTGTTATCGACTATACTGGAAATATGTAACTTTGTGTGAAGTAAATAAAGTTATATTTTTAATAATCTATATATAGTTAATAGCTCTATTGACATAATGCATGTAGCGTCGCGTCTCAGTATGACGCTTAGGGACTTTACCATTAATTTACTCATGGCGCGACGCGATTGTAAGTACAAGTCAAAATCAAACTTACCACTATTACATTTAACATAAAACACCTTGTTATTTACAGGTAAATTAAAAACAAAACACGATTGCAATTGCATCATTATTTCTTAGTGTTAAAGTTGATTTTCACTTGTAGTTGGAATTGGTCGAATCGCAACGCATCGAACCATGGGTAAAGTTCCTTAATCTAAATATCGAGCGTCTATGTTCAAATAATGTTTCTAATTAACGTTTAATTTATTTTGCAAAATAAGTGTTAATAGAACACAATTGCTCTGTCTAACCTGCAAACACAAAAACTGCAGAATTTTCGACTAAAACTTCATTTTAACTGCTACAAAGTTGCAACTAAAGTAGTTGCCAGTAATTTAGCGTCCTTCTGTTAGTAGAATACTAAAATACATGTTACTTGTATGTAAGTATACATACATATAGTATATGTATTTCACGCAAAGAGGAACAGATGTGGGTGAGGACTGCTTTGTACATTTTACGGTTTACTTTTTTTCAGGTTTTAGTATGCTAGGGTGACTGTAAAAGTACAAAATTGGAGTAGAAACGTTTATGGTTTGAAGAAATGTTAGTACTAAAATTTTAGCAATCTAGGAAAAATAATTTGTTAGGTACGTGTGTACGTACCTGAAACGTATATGAATTTTTTAATAGTACTTAGTTAAAAATTAAAAACGTATTCACTTTTATTTGATACTCCATATTATGTTCTTCGTACATTTGCAATTTGTGTATAAATAATTATGTTAAGATATATACTGATATAATATATATTTGTGTTCATCAAACTTTGTTCCATAGGTAATTTATAAAAAAAATGGTTAGTTTGTTACGTCACGTAGTGCCTTTCACAGCTAATAACTGTCATAATTTGAATTTAGAACAAAAACACAAAAAAGTGAGCTTCACTACGTAATATGCGGCTTTAAGTTAATGTTTACGACATAATTTGAATTTAGAACAGAAACACAAAATTCTGAATTTTACGACGTCATACGCGGTTTTAATTTAATATATAGTTAGTATGTCTAAAAGCGTTAAAAGAACCCGCAAGCCAGAAACTCGAAAGAATAATATATGAGAGCTAATGAGTTATTACTACTCTTGCAAATGATGCTCCACCACTTTTTTATTCCTAGCCGACTTTCCAGTTAGCCGCGGATGGCTTTTAGAGGTTCACTGAACCATAATGTGATGAAACAGGGTAGGGATGAAGCTGGTTATTAATCTTTTTTTTTCTTCATTAATACGGTACCTACATAATGTACGAATCACATTCATTACGAGAATTTATGATGTTTTCTTTACAACTTGGCGTCGTGTTGGGAGATTTTGTGGTGAGATGACCATGATGTCATAAATGAACAATTAAGTCGATGTCGAGTGTCAAGCAGTAGGCATAGTTATTCCTCTATCTTATTTTGTTAATGAATTTATTTAAACAAATAAAGTGAATCATTAGGCTTGAATTATTTAAAAAACATTCTGTACATGTATTATGAAATTATGTCGTAAAACTCTGCTCTCCTAGTTAGGCCAGTAAGAGACCCGTATTGATAGAATATAATTCCATATATCTATACCAAATATACAATAATTATATTCTTTCCATGTAGTCGACTCTGTTTAATTGTTAGTTAGTTTAGTAAGTGAATATATTGATAAAATATATAAATAAAATATGAAGGGGTAAACATGTTTCTGTTCAAATAAATCCGTATCTTCTCGACTTGCAGTTAGAATTTGACAAAATTAACCAGTAATATTTGAAATGCAAAAGTGAGTTTAGGTATAGCGCAGTAACCAAACTCAATGTAACATGTAAAATATCACGTAGTATCACGCCAAAACCACTGGACCGATATTATAAACTTTAGACAGATAGGATCTTTGAGTCATGGAAACTTAGATGAAATAGTTAATTTTATATAATACCTTAAGCTAATTTTGGCTTAAAAGTTTTTCTTGTTATCAAAACAATCTGATTAAAATAATACTTTGCTCTCACAGATTTATTAATTTTATTAAATCTAAGCCCGTCTCCGGATTAATATTTTAACTTTTAATTAATTCTGAGAATGAGAGCGTAAATTCAACTAATGTTCTGTGTTGTTTGAAATTTTGTTCAACAACTGCGGCGCATTTCTGGAATAAAACTGGCGGTATCTGCACATCTAAAGTGAATGTTGGACTGCAATGTCAAAAGAAATAATTAATTTGTCTAACTTTCAAGAAGTAAGAGTCAAATTTGGAATACTCTCTCTCTAATGCAACAGCATTAGGTATGTCAGAACTTAAAAATAAATCCGAGAATTTAAAGAAGATTGGTAGCTTCTTATAGCAGTTAAGATATTGTGTTGATTTTATTCAGTAAGTATAATGTTGAAATGAAACATAATATAGAAGATAGAAGTCGTTTAAAAATAAAATCCATATTATATAATAATAATATTCCACAGCTATCACACAACGCCATCTAGTCCCAAGCTAAGCAGAGCTTGTGTTATGGTTTCTAGACAACTGATAAACATACTTATATATTTCTAAATACATACATATTATAGATAAATTACACCCAGACACAGATCGAATGATCATGCTCATCACACAAACATTTGTCCTGGGTGGGAATCGAACCCACGACCCCCGGCATGGCAGTCAGGGTCACTAACCACTAGACCAATAGGTCAGTCTTATTTATTTCTTTTATTCATCTTAATACCCTATAAATTACATTTTTAAATATTTTTACAAAAAAGAAATAAAAAACATTTAAAAATATAAAAAATAGTCATCCACCAGTACCGGGAACAGGGTCCGGGCTACCGGCGGTCAGGGCTCCTGAGAGAGGAACCTCCTAACAATACGCGCCGTGTCCATGAGTACTGCTCTCTGAATCAAGCGCTTGATCCAGCCACCCAGCGAGAGCCTCCTTAGGTGTTGGTCGAGGCTCTTGGCAATTAAGCCATTGGCAGATACGACTATCGGCACAATAACTGCCGTATTCACATCCCACATGTCAACAACCTCGCGAGCCAGATCAAGATACTTGAATTGTTTATCTTTTTCCGCTTTCACGAGGTTTTCGTCATGTGGGACGGTTATATCAACAATTATTGCGCGACGCTCCGGTCGATCTATCACCACAATGTCAGGCTTATTAGCAACTATAGTCCTGTCAGTGATGATAGGTCGATCCCAATACAACGAGATATTGCCATTTTCGAGAACTGGGTCGGGCGCATACCTATAGTACGGCACTTCCGATTCCACAAGGTTGTACTTCAAAGCAAGTTGCTGGTGGATAATCCTGGCAACGAGGTTGTGTCTATGCAAATATTCGCCGTTAGCCAGACGAGAACACCCAGAAATAATGTGTCGGATCGATTCTCCCGGACGGTGGCATACCCGACATATGTCAACCGTACCATCCTTCACAATGTATTTTCGGTAGTTATTCGTCATCATAACTTCATCCATTATTGCACAGACAAAACCTTCGGTTTCCCCAAAAAGGTCACCAAAACGCAGCCAGGATACGGACGCTAAAAAGTCGACATCGGGTCCGTGTAGTGCCCGGTAATAGCGTCCATGAAGCTCCTTGCTCTGCCATACCTCCTTACGATCATTAGTGTCTAGTACTCCAGGTTTGCGCCAGTTCTCGTTAGCCAAGGAGAGCGGGGTAAGACCTTTATCCACTGTGACCACATCTCGGTGCATCCCCACATCGGTTTCCAGAAAATATTCCCTGAGACTGCATACCTCACGGTTGTGCAGGGTCTTAGCATTTAAGAAGCCACGACCCCCACACTTCCGCGGGATATACAGCCTCATCACCGACGACCGTGGGTGATGCATCCGATTTGCAGTCAGCAGTGAACGGACTCTCCTATCCAGGGCGTCGAGTTCCGTCTGGGTCCATTTGAGTATGCCGAAAGAATACATCAACACCGGCATGACCCAACCGTTGAAAGCGCGCACCTTATTGCCACCTGATAAAAGACTGTTTAGTACTTTATTCAGGCGGCCAAAGAAGCGCTCCCTCAACGATTGCTTCATGTCAGCATTATTGATGCCTAATGCTTCCGACATACCCAAATATTTGTAGGTCTCTGTTGAAGAGAGGGATCTAAGGTGTATGGAATCCGAGAGTTGAGTTCCCTCTGATTCCATAATCTCCCCTCGCTTCACATGCATTACTGCACATTTGTCCACACCAAATTCCATCCTGATGGCGCTACTGAAAGTTTCTGTTACCTTCAGTAGCTTCATCAGTTGCAAGTTGTTGGGGGCAAAGAGTTTCAGATCATCCATGTAAAGAAGGTGAGATATGACCTGACCACCTCTCTTCAACCGATATCCTAGCCCCGAACCCTCCAGCAATGTGCTGAGCGGGTTCAAGGCCAGACAAAACCACAAAGGACTCAGACTGTCACCCTGGAATATGCCGCGCTCAATCCTTATCGGTTCGCTAGTTCTCTGGATATGCCGACATCCTGGATAGAGAAGGACCGTTCTCCATTGCTGCATACATGACATCAGGAAAGTGCACAGAGTTGCATCAACTTTGTACAACTCCAGCACCCTCATGAGCCATGTATGTGGCACAGAGTCATAGGCCTTCTTGTAGTCTATCCAACATGTCGACAGATCCTTTCGGGAACGGCGAACCTGTTGACTAATGGCCATATCAATGAGGAGTAGCTCCTTAGTACCGCGGGACCCATTCTTACATCCATTTTGAGAGGCAGACATGATAGAGTTTTCATAAATGTGTTTGCTAATCTTAGTTCTCAAAATGGATGTAAGAACTTTATAGAGTGTGGGAAGACACGTTATTGGTCTATAATTTTTGGGTTCCGCAGTACTACCCGTTTTATGGAGCAGGTGGGTTATTCCTGTCATCAGGAACTCGGGTAGCGATCCTGACTCTATGGCCGACTGGAAAAGAGTTGCCAAACGAGCGTGCGATTTTTTTAACCATTTAATCCAGAAGTTGTGCAGCCCATCCGGCCCTGGAGATTTCCAGTTCGGCAACAGATGGACTGCACAAGCTACGTCTTGGGGGCTGATGGTGATAGCCCCCATTTCTGGAATGTGATCACACGCTCGTTCAACATCCCGGATCCAATCACCCTCAGTGTGACTGACAGGCACCGACCAGATGCTGCGCCAGAATGAACTCATGGCGTCATCATCCGGCAGGGGCGTGTCAGCCAAACCTTGGTCCGGTCGCTCCCAAGCCCTATAGACCCACCTTTCATCGCTTTGGAATGTGCGATTCAAAGTGTACCGCTCCACTCGTCGCTTGTACCGACGAATACGGTTCGCCCATTTATTTATTTTATTATTATGCATTTCCCGCATAAATTTATTTTGAATAATAAAACAAATAAAAAATCTGACAATTCAGAGTATGAAAACATAAACATAAAAACCAATGACGTAGTTATAGCGAATTGACTTTAAAGTTCCACTCACCCACATACCACCAAACCAGTTGAAATAAATAAAAAAAAGCAATCCGCGGGAAAACAGTTATGCAAATATTCACTCGTTATAGATGACTTTCCAAGGTTTGTTATGCATAGCTGCCATCCAATCAGGATTCCGTAATATTTATGAGATAAAAACCATGCAGAGTACAATTGTCTGTCCGACAATGAATGGGCATAATCATCGCCAAACAAACGAAGATCGCGTTGCAGCCTGCGGCAGTGAAATCTCATACAAAAATATGAAACGGCACACACTAACGTTTTCATTCAGTTTTTTTATTGTTCATGCAAAAGTTATTTATTTTAGGATTGGAAAATATATTGTTTCATCCATTTTTATGCCTATGAGTTTATCAAAGTACAAACTGTAAAATCAATCTGTCAAAATTTAATAGATTTTGAACCTTATCCCAATAGGGCAAGATTCAGTTGTTAATACTTGATTGATTGGAGTAGGTTGACCTGATGGCATCTTTACAATGCTACTGTATTCTTTTTACAAAAATATGGAATAATAATAATCTTTCAAAAATATAAGCAATACCCCTAGCACGAGTTTTCCCTATTTTACTTTACAGAGTTTTTCCAGTATTTACAGCGTTTCTTGTATGAAAATATGGAACAGCGCCTCTGGTGTGCGAAGAAGGAACTATTATATACTTTTTTCCTGTTCCAGTTTACTTTACGTCTCAAATACTGAAAACTCGTGCTGACGGTACAATACAGTTTTGCCATGTAAATGTTGTAATTCCGCGAAAGGTTATTGAAATTGTTTTAATAATACATAGGTACTCGTATGTACTAGATTAGGAAGTTAGTATAAGTATATTAAAACGGTGTGGGTAAGTAACGAGTCAAACTCATTTTTGTTTAAATTATGACAAACTACGATCAGGTTAACTTAGTTAAGAAAACAAGGTTTTATGCTTCCAATAATTTCAACATATAACGAAAAAAAATCTTTAAACAGCATGTCGCATATGAACTTACTATATTTACTGACCCAGTGTACAGTAATTTCCGTTATTCCATTTATGAGCAGCAGCTATCAAAAATATTTACACGTTCGCAGTGGCAGTGATTTTTCCTTACTTTCCATTCCTGAAATACAAGTTCTATGCACTTGGTTATATTTCCATTGTGGTGACACAACGTATATAATTATATTCATCTCTTTCCTACACCGAACCAAATTAAAGTTAAGCCCGACAAGGAAGTCTATACTTTCTTAGCCGCACTGTAAGCAAGGCATAAACACGCTGTTAAGACCTGGTACACGCGGCTACACATCAAGCTATACAAAACTAGTATAAGCTGAACGCTCATTATAAGGAAAGTCAAGACAAACTATTTTTATAGCTTGACGCGTAGCAGTGTGTACATAGCGTGTTAAGTTAATATAAACAAATACGGTAACATGAAAAACTCATCACCTAATATTTCAAACGAACCGCAAAAATAAATCCTCAAAAAATACACGTCATTTTTACCGGAAAAACGTGGTTTGTTGATTATATTTGCAAGTGAAATCGCACGCACTATATAAAAAAGTAAACAGATCCGTTTATTTCGTGAGGCACGCAATGGTTGGTCACGTGATTTTGATCCATTTAGACTGGCCCATGTTTGTCTGTTGGCAGGGAATGAAGTTGTACTAGTACTGTACCGGATGAGTTGATATAGTTGTAAGTATAAATAGAAGAAGAAGATGCAATATGGAAGACGCAACGTAGGTAGGCCTCCCACTAGGTAGACCGACGACATCGTAAGAGTTGCGGGCAACCAATGGATGCAAGTGGCGAATTGTCGTTCGGCGTTGAGGTCTGAGGGGGAGGTCTATGTTCAGCAGTGGACGTCTTCCAGCTGATGATGATGATGATAAATAGAAGTATCTTACCTGAGGAATCAGTACGGCCAAGTAGTGTATTTGAGGTTTTATATTACGTAGTAGTGGTCCAGTTGTATAAGCTCCGACGTATGAGTTGCAGGTTGTGGATTCGAACCCAGTCTGGCCGCGTTACTTTGTGTTTTTCACATCACCACTGCTTTTAATACCGCTGATAAGCTATGCAGGCTTCGAAAACATGGTGTGTCTACCAAAAATAATCGCGGCTATAAAGCTTGGAAGATTTTCATCTTTTATTTTCAAGAATAGATACGTGCCTTGTAACCTAGAGGAAAAATAAATCTGGATCAAATATAAAAATGACACATTCTATATATCAAAATACGCATTTGAGTGCTCAAAATATGTGATCAGCATAATATTTTCTACCCACTGGTATGAAATCCGGATACGTCTAAAGCAACCTTTACAGTCTTTTTACTGAAACAAATTTGTCTTCACAATTAGAGGCAAGGTTCATCAGTGAAAATTTGAATATATTTTTTTTATTTCAATTGTAGAATTACCTAGTGTTTCGTTTGAAAGTAAAATTTTCCAAGGCCATGTACAAGAAATGTCGTAAATCCTCGGCAATCTGTTTGATTAAAAAGATAAATAATAATAATTATACTAACTAGCTTTAAACTACTGCATCTACATGAAAGTCGAGAGTTATCCGATAAGATTTAAATTCTAAGATAAAAGTTTCTTATATTAAATAAATTAAATAATATAAATAAAATTCATTTATTTCAGGCAAGATACCCATACAAACAAAATTATATTAATCCGCGTTATAATATAATTATTTGTAAGCCTATGGCTATAATAATTATACTAACTAGCTTTAAACTACTGCATCTACATGAAAGTCGATAACTGTCCCATAAGAATTAAATTGAGAGTTAAAAGTTACTTATATTAAATAAATAAAATAATATATGTAAAATTCATTTATTTGAGACAAGATACCCATAAAAACAAAATTATATTAATCCGCGTTATAATATAATTATTTGTAAGCCTATGGCTATAATAATTATACTAACTAGCTTTAAACTACTGCATCTACATGAAAGTCGAGAACTGTCCCATAAGAATTAAATTGGGAGTTAAAAGTTACTTATATTAAATAAATAAGATAATATAAATAAAATTCATTTATTTGAGACAAGATACCCATACAAACAAAATTATATTAATCCGCGTTATAATATGATTATTAGTGTTTGGCTCACAAATTCCGTACAACCTTATCTTAATGTAGAAAAACAACAAATATCAACCTATCCATGTTAACAAATTTTCGCATTTAAAACACGAGTTAATAAGTTTTCATTTATTTTGTTGCATGTATGCGCCCTCTCTTTTTCATTACCACTATGTATGTAAAATGCAAAACGCATTTTGATGAATAAGGACGGATCAAAAGTTGACAAGCGCGAAATTCTACGACTATTTCGAAAAAGAGATAGAATTTTAGTTGCATTTATATGCTGATTTCGGTGTTCGTGAGAAATAGCCCTGGCTACCGATATTTTGTCCGTTCAGGTCGAAGATTTTATGCGACTTCATTTTTCAAGAGTTATGTGAAGTGCAGGTATTTTTATGTCTTCTGAATTGTTGAATATTTCTTGAGAAAAGTTTTAAGCTTTTTGATTTTCACTTTATAGATTTAGGGAAGCTACTTCTAAAATAACTGAAAAATATTAGCTGGAGAAGGCAAAAGCAAAAATAATTGTAAAGGTATGCCTTTGGTACCTTTCCATAGCAGTAGAATAGAAAAAAACTCAGAAAACAAAGAGACAAAATGAAATGTAGTTTCCATTTAATGAAAAAAAAAAACGAAATAAATTAATGTAAGAAAAATATAAAAAGTCATCATAAAGTAACGTTTCTTACAAAAGTTAGTATAATCATGAGAAATTATTTAATATAACTCAATGAAGAACCAAGAAAAAAAATATCTGAGGTCAGATCACCACTTTATGAAACACTTTTCAAACATTAGTCTATCCACTTACAAAACCAACTCCACGTGGCCTCCACAAAATTGATTACAGCTTTAAATTTGATTCAGGCAACATGAAGCCCTTTTAACTAAGTTTTAATTAATTTAAAACTAGAGGTCGTAACTGGTAGGAACTGTCGCAACGGAGTAAATTAGTAGGAACATACGAATGGTACACAAATCTTAAGAATCTGGAACTTGTAAACGATAATTAATGACGTTCTGAGAACGTGCTGTTACTGAATTGGACTTGTGTAATGGTTAAAAGTGTACACAGATGGCAGATATTTTGTGCAGTGTCGGAATCTAGTCTGAACTGGGGTGATATTCTTTAATATTATAAGAATTTAAGATTACTAATAACGATCAATATAATTATAATATCTTAAAGATGATAATTGAGGAAAGAAATTTTTTTTTTCCGATTGCAAGTGGGATTCGAACCCGCGTCTTCTGGATAGGTACTCAATTATCATCTTTACGATGCGCATCGCATGCGTTTAAAAATAATTAATATAATATCTCAATCCAAATCCCGATCCAGACCTTTGACGGCGGCATCTGATTGGACATCTATCAGACTCGGCCAGGCAAGTTATATACATTATCATCATTCTCATCAGCCAGCATCTTCCCACTGGCTGACTCTTTTCTGTGATAGAGGTACTGTATATGGGAAAAGACAAAAGGCATTTTGTGCGATCACTTTCCATCTGTGAACCCACAGTTTTAAAAGAAAGAATTATGGTATGGCAAAAGACCCCAGATTTCTCATCGCAAATTAGATCGTACAAGGAGTATAATTTCGTCTGTCACCCTTAAGTTACAAACTCTAATGCTTCAAGTGAATAATAATAGGTAGCGACTTTGACAAATAGTGTTGCTACTACATCAGTAGTAGCATTAACATTCTAAGCGAGGGATAAGTAAGTCAAGTGAGTTGGTAAGTATACTAAACAAGTCTAAAGTTTTTAGGCACCTACTTTCAAATTCCTTTAGTGCTCGCCTACTCTTAACAAACTCGTTGAATTATAACCCCTTAAAGTACTGTTCTTATTTATTTATTTAAGGTACACCAACAGCCAAACATACAATGTAGTAATAGAAAACAAAAATATAAACTTAGTGCTGGTAAGCAAATGCTGTTTTTCAAAAGCTGGAATTCAACGATGCGTGACACTTCATGTGGTATATGGTCACATTCGTCCAAGTGATAAAATGTCCACATGTCATAATCTTCTTCGTCGGTTCACTCTTGACAGAGTGGTCGTGGTCAGCATGTTGCAGCGAGACATCGTGCTGTCATAATTCGCCTTACAATGCGACGCCATCCCTCCCTGTCTGCTGTAACTCGTGTGCACTCATGTAGCGGACCACCAACTGCAGACTTGATCTGGTCAGTCCATCGCATGGGAGACCTTCCGCGTGCTCTCGTGCCTTCCACCTTCCCCTAGACAACAAGCCGCTCAATAGAGTCGTTGCCTCTCCGAGACACGTGGCCAAAGAACTTAAGTATACGAGCCTGAACCGTAGCAGATAGACGCTGCCTGATACCAAGCTCCTGGAGAATGTATATGTTGGTACGAAATTCAGTCCAGGAGACTCCAAGCATTTTCCTCCAGCACCACATTTCCAGAGCGTCTATTCTACTTTTTTCCGATTCCCTCAGCGTCCAGGTCTCTGCTGCATATAGGAATATAGGGAACACCAGTGCCTGTATGAGCCGGGTTTTCGTGGCTTTGGTGACGTTGCGGTTCCTCCATACTTTCTTCAGTCTATCCATGGCAGATCTTGTAATAGCCATGCGTCGCTTGATCTCGTCCCCGCAACCACCGTGGTTTGATATTAGAGCTCCTAGGTATATATATAATTGAACGACGTCGCAATTCGCGATTTGAGTGACTTCTGGCGAGTTTTCGTTAGTGCGGTCGACAATCATAATTTTCGTCTTGCTTCTATTAATCTTTAAACCAAAAATTGAGCTGGTATGTTCCATCTTTGACAGCAAAACCTCCATGTGGTGACTAGTAGTTGCGAACAGCGTAGTGTCATCTGCATAGCGCAAGTTCGACACTCTCACACCGCCTATTGATACACCGTCCGTCCAATCTTCAAGAGTAATCCTCATTATCAGTTCGGTGTAGATGTTGAATAGGAGCGGCGAGATTATACAACCCTGACGAACGCCAGCACTGGGACGAAATTCACTCGACAAAACGCCATCCGTCCTCACAGACGCTGTCCCGTCCTCATAAAGACGCCTCAGAAGGTGTACAAGATGTTTGGGAGTGCCCATAGCAAGAAGGGATCCTCACAGCACTGGCCATTTCACCGAGTCGAACGCCTTGGAGAAATCAACGAAACAAATATACGTTGGCTTGTTGAACTCACGGGCCTTCTCAATAATTTGGCGCACTATGAAAATCTGCTCTCGAGTGCCTTTCCCTTTCACAAACCCTGCCTGTTCAGGTGCAATCTCTTTTGATAAAAAGGTCTTTAATCGCTCGTTTAGTATGTGTAGTAAAATTTTGCTAGCGTGCGATACAAGTGCAATTAGTCGATAGTTGCTACACTTCTTCGTGGAGCCCTTTTTGTGTAGTGGAATGAAAACAGTGTGAGCCCATTCTTTAGGCCATGTTCCGCTTTGCCATATTTTGTTACAGATAGTGTGGAATATTTGTACCCCCTGTTCTCCTGCAGCTTTTATGGTCTCTATTGGAATGGCATCTTTGCCAATGGCCTTGCCATTCTTGAGATGTTTAATGGCAACTTCGACTTCCTCTTTCAGAATATCGGGCTCCATGTCTTCACTCAAAGGTTCCGTAACCACTGGACCGATATTATAAACTTTAGACAGATAGGATCTTTGAGTCATGGAAACTTAGATGAAATAGTTAATTTTATATAATACCTTAAGCTAATTTTGGCTTAAAAGTTTTTCTTGTTATCAAAACAATCTGATTAAAATAATACTTTGCTCTCACAGATTTATTAATTTTATTAAATCTAAACCCGTCTCCGGATTAATATTTTAACTTTTAATTAATTCTGAGAATGAGAGCGTAAATTCAACTAATGGGTGAATTTCCCAAACGACTTTTTATTTT
Organism: Agrotis ipsilon; assembly: GCA_028554685.1. Taxonomy (NCBI): domain Eukaryota; kingdom Metazoa; phylum Arthropoda; class Insecta; order Lepidoptera; family Noctuidae; genus Agrotis; species Agrotis ipsilon. Next base: position 13,690,766 of record CM052965.1, read on the forward strand.
GTCTTCATTGAAATTAGTATTTGAAAAAAGGAATATTGTTCTGTACTATTTTTTTTTGTATTCATTAGGTATTTATTGGGTTGTGGCATAAAATATTATTTGTCTAAGTCTATTTACAAAGGTAGAAATAAATACATAAACCTCTATTTTTGTCACATCGGTGCTGTCCCTCTACTTTTTTTACAAGCAAAAACGCTTATATCGTTATAAAAATAAGTAACTTAAGAATATAACTTATTCTATTTCATAGAATATTAGTTTTATTATTAATATGTAGCATATTTTATTACGTAATTCATAATATTTATTACTGAGAGGCATAAATGTACTTGTCTCGCAAAATTTTGTCATATCGCTGCACAAAAGTAATTTAAACCTAACTTTGCATCGATGAGTCCGACAGTGTCCCCACCCCAATTTTATTTCCCTCGTTAGTGTGTGCTAGTGCGCAGTCAGGACGGACGTGTGTCAAATCGCTGCATATTCCCGCCAATTACGTAAGTACGACATTTCAGTTACTTCCAAGCAATTATTTTATATTATCGGTGGTTGCATTTTTCTAGTGTAATGTGAAGTTTTATTACGATTGTTTGGTTCTAACAGACATAGTAAGTAAATTAGCATCATTATAGGTACTTGAATTTAGCCTAAATATTATACATTTTTCATAATTTTCAAAAAAGTCGATAATTTCTCACGTCGCTGTTCTCATATCGCTGTAATCGGTGGTCTTTTTTACCACCGATGTGATAATTTACACCGATGTGATAAGAAAAATCAATCGGTGTCTTAAATATCATATCGGTGTTTTGATTCATGATCGACGCATAGTTTTGTCACATCGGTGGATTGTTTTATCACATCGGTAGATCATATTATCACCTCGGTGTAATTTTATCATATTGGTAGACATAGTGTCATTTCATTAAAGTAAACAAAAAAACAATGGAGCATACCTACAACCATACATTATATACATACATATACACATATTATATTTTTTAACTTTCATAAATATTAACTTGTGTGCAGCTCGTGCCGCACACAATTCGTTCGAGTAATTTTGTTTAAGATTAATTTTGTTTAAGAATGCTGAAATCAAAACTAAACGAGGAGGAGAAAAAAGAGAGAAAGAGGTTGATGGAAAGAATAAGAAAAGCTAAAATCAAAAGTGATCCTGTGTTAAGAGAGCAGCATTTAAGAAAAGACAGAGAACGCTTAGCTAAAAGAAAGGCAGCTGGACTTATCCTAACCCGAAGCCAAATGACTGCACATGCACGTCGCAATGCACAAAAGAAAAACCGAATCAGTGCCCGTGCATATTATCAGCGGAAAAAAAATAAGGCAAATGGTGCCCGCAACAACCCAACAAGTGTTTCAGAGACCAATGACGCAGAATCGCTACCGAAAAATCAAGATAATGAGCCCGGTATTTCTCAAGAACTAATAGGACCTCATAGCCCACGGCTATTGCGACAGAATGTTCGATGTAATAGTCCTAATTTGCGTATTGATGCCATATTAGCGAGTAGTTCCCACTATTTACGTACAAGCAGTCCCCTAGATTTATCAATAGCATCTCCTTTACGAACGCCAAGTATTAGTTCTATAAATTCAGAAGAATCAACATTACGCCCAAATAGTCCTAACTTAGACACATCCTTTAATACTGTTAAATTCAAACAAGACATTAAAATGAAATTTCGTAAATATCAAAACGTTAAAACTCAGCAAATACACGATTTAAGAAAACAATTGGCAAAGGCTAAAAAAGAGAAACTAATGTACAAAAAGAGATACATGAGACTACATCAAGAATTTAAGAAATTAAAACAGAGTAATTTAGAAGTGAGACGAATCCCAACGAAGCCAAAAAATATAGACCTGCAAAAACGTATCCGTAAGATTGTTGTTCAGTTTTTTGAGGATGATGAAAATTCAAATCTTTGCCCAGGTAAAAAGGATACTGTCACACAAAATGGAGTAAAAAAACAGAAAAGGCTGATGAAAGACACAATTAAAAATTTACACAAAAAGTATTTGACTTCGGGCTACCCTCCAATCAGTTACGTCACTTTTACAAGAATGAGGCCGTTTTGGGTCACGCAGCCAAAATTAAACTTGAGAAATACATGCCTATGTGAGAAACATGAGAACATGGATCTTGTTATATCATCTTTAAAAAGAAATCGTATCATAAAAGAAAACACCACGACTGAAATTCTAAGTAGTATTTGCTGTGATATTTTTAAGGTAGAATGCCTGCAAAGAACATGTCCTGTCTGTAAGAATCGTCATTTAAATTATCAAGAATTTGATAACTCCAAAGATGTTATTTATTGGAATTGGAAGAAGATAAAAAAGAATTACAAAAAAAATGGAGTCGATAAAATAGCCGTTAATGTAGAAAAAGTAAAAATAACCGTTAAACCATTACAACTAATCAAAATATTTGAAAACAATCTGAAACCGTTCTTAACACATTGTAGTAATATACGAAATCAAAGTCAAGCTTTTAAGCACTACAAACAAAACATGACTGAAAAGGATTGTGTCGTTCACATTGACTTTAGTGAGAACTATAGCTCCAAGTACGGGTCCGAAATACAATCTATGCACTTTGGTGGCAGTCGTCAACAATTCACATTACACACTGCTGTAATTTACTATAAAAATAAGGAAGAGAATATAACAACTCAATGTTTCTGCACTATTAGTTCTTCACTGCGCCATGATGCTGCCGCCGTTTGGGCTCACCTTGTTCCAATATTAGAAGAAATTAAACAGGAAGCTCCAATTGTTCAGAATCTTATTATTATTTCTGATTCTCCATCAGGCCAGTATCGGAATAAGAAAATTTTTTATATTATGTCCCAACTCAGTATTTACTGCTCTTCTCTGACTAACATAATATGGAACTATAGTGAATGTGGTCATGGAAAAGGTGCGCCAGATGGAGTAGGTGGGCTACTGAAGCGAACGGCGGATCGATTTGTTGCACACGATGGTGATATGAATAATATAGACTCTTTTGTAAACTATTTAAAATCTGCTGTCCAAGGCGTGAAAATTAGTACTGTAGAAGAATATGAAGTTGAAGAAAAGGACTGGCTTCTCCCTACAAATTTGAACACATTTCGTGGAACATTGCAAGTCAAACAAGTCATTTGGACTAAAGAAGCTAAAAATCGTATAGTTTTACGTCGACTTTCTTGTATAGAAGATGAATGTATGAAATATGTTGTTAAATGTCCACATGGCAAACATCTAGACTTCCACAATTTGTCAACCGAACACCAAATTAAGTCTAAACCTCAACTTTCTACTTCGAGTAATAAAAAATCCAGAACTAAATCCAAAATAGATATCACTAAAATGCGACCAGTAAAGTTAACTGACAAATTAATTTTGTTCCCACAGCCATCACATTCAAAGTATTTTACACCATCAAATACATTAAAAATCTCGGAAAATGCGGCACCCAGATCATCCTCTTCGACAAAAATGTCTGAAAATTTGCTATTGAACTATGTAGATCTTGATCAAAGTACTCCTGCCTGTTCATTTTTAGAGAAAATTGACACGAACATTTTAGTTGGTTTAGAGGAATCAACTCAATTCGTAAATAAAGAGGATACGGTAAAAGCATCTAATAGATTTTCAAGTCCTACCGTGGAAGACAGTGACACCGATGAGGAAATATTTACAATAAAATCTAAAATTAACTTTAAAAAAGAAAAAAATGAGCCACGTAAACCAACTCCTGACATCAAACAGAGATTTAATTTAAATATATTTGGTTGCAGTGACACTGATGATGACTTATTTTGATCTGGGCTGATTTGTTTTTAAAATTTTTATTTTTATTGTTTTTAGTTTTAATTGAAAAAAAAGGTTTAATTGTTGTAACAGATAATAATTATAAAAGTACGTAATTAAGTGCTGTGATTAACTATAGGTATACTACATAGTCTTCTATGACTTAAAAGTCTAATTATGGTGCAATTTAATAAAAGTGGAGTACGAAGACGGTTCAAGTTCTGTAGTGATTTATGTTGAACTTAAAGGCTGATTAACATAATAACCAAATTATACTGACAGATTTAATTTAAGTTTTTTTTTTAAGGGTAAAGATTATTTGCTAGATGTAAGATAGAAGCGATCTCTATGTAATCTATGATACTTACGCACTGAGAACAAAGATTTTAAAAATATTAAATTAAGTGATAATTAAAGCTGTGATTATTGTAGTGTTGTTATGATTAAGGTTAAACTTAAAAGGCTGATTAATTAGGTATATAAAGTTTTCTTATATAAAGTTTCTATTCTTAGTATTGTTGAACCTAGAACGCCACAATGTTTTAAGTGTACACATGACAAAACAATTAGCTTGATCGCCACATTAATAAATGTGTATTGTACAATAACGTACAAGAAATTTTTGTTTTTTATACTTCTTTTAAATAAACACAATGATAATAAAAAAAAAACATTATTTTTATTCTAAGAAAATAATACCCTTAGTTCAGGTATTCAGTTCTTAGTCACTCCTTCAAAAATGTATAAGCCTACTATTTCTTTTTTGATGTTCAAAGGTGGATAGATTATCATATCGCTGTATATGTATATCACATCGGTGAATAAATTTATCATATCGGTGTACAGAAAAGATAATCGGTGCCGGATTGTCACATCGGTGGAAACCAGAATTCAAACTGAATTTTCTCCATAGTCTTAAAAGATACGTTGATGGTTACCAATAAGGGAGTATTTAGTATCCTAAATATTACATTAAACATGAAAAAAATAAAAAATATATATAAATGAAAAAGTTCACCGATATGATAAGAAAAATGGCATTTGTTGAAATTCACCCTAATGTTCTGTGTTGTTTGAAATTTTGTTCAACAACTGCGGCGCATTTCTGGAATAAAACTGGCGGTATCTGCACATCTAAAGTGAATGTTGGACTGCAATGTCAAAAGAAATAATTAATTTGTCTAACTTTCAAGAAGTAAGAGTCAAATTTGGAATACTCTCTCTCTAATGCAACAGCATTAGGTCTGTCAGAACTTAAAAATAAATCCGAGAATTTAAAGAAGATTGGCAGCTTCTTATAGCAGTTAAGATATTGTGTTGATTTTATTCAGTAAGTATAATGTTGAAATGAAACATAATATAGAAGATAGAAGTCGTTTAAAAATAAAATCCATATTATATAATAATAATATTCCACAATAATATTCCACAGCTATCACACAACGCCATCTAGTCCCAAGCTAAGCAGAGCTTGTGTTATGGTTTCTAGACAACTGATAAACATACTTATATATTTCTAAATACATACATATTATAGATAAATTACACCCAGACACAGATCGAATGATCATGCTCATCACACAAACATTTGTCCTGGGTGGGAATCGAACCCACGACCCCCGGCATGGCAGCCAGGATCACTAACCACTAGACCAACAGGTCAGTCTTATTTATTTTATTATTATGCATTTCCCGCATAAATTTATTTTGAATAATAAAACAAATAAAAAATCTGACAATTCAGAGTATGAAAACATAAATATAAAAACCAATGACGTAGTTATAGCGAATTGACTTTAAAGTTCCACTCACCTACATACCACCAAACCAGTTGAAATAAATAAAAAAAAGCAATCCGCGGGAAAACAGTTATGCAAATATTCACTCGTTATAGATAACTTTCCAAGGTTTGTTATGCATAGCTGCCATCCAATCAGGATTCCGTTATATTTATGAGATAAAAACCATGCAGAGTACAATTGTCTGTCCGACAATGAATGGGCATAATCATCGCCAAACAAACGAAGATCGCGTTGGAGCCTGCGGCAGTGAAATCTCATACAAAAATATGAAACGGCACACACTAACGTTTTCATTCAGTTTTTTGATTGTTCATGCAAATGTTATTTATTTTAGGATTGGAAAATATATTGTTTCATCCATTTTTATGCCTATGAGTTTATCAAAGTACAAACTGCAAAATCAATCTGTCATTTTTCTTTAATAATTATGAACCTTATCCCAATAGGGCAAGATTCAGTTGCTAATACTTGATTGATTGGAGTAGGTTGACCTGATGGCTTCTTTACAATGCTACTGTATTCCTTTTTCAAAAATATATGCCGGTCTTCAGCAAGGTGTTCGAAAAAGTTATGCTTAATCAAATGCTCACTCATTTCAACACCAATAAAATCTTGCACGAGCAACAGTATGGTTTCACAAAAGGACGTTGTACGACTGATGCCGGTGTTACCTTATTAAAACCATACTGTTGCTCGTGATGCCGGTGTTACCTTATTATTTACTGCGTGGGAAGAAGCTCAAGATGCCATTGGGATCTTTTGTGATCTCTCGAAAGCGTTTGATTGCGTAAATCACGAAACTTTGCTCATGAAACTTCAGCATTACGGTTTAGGTAAACTTGCGCTAAGCTTAGTGAAATCGTATTTAAATGATAGACAACAGCAAGTTCAAATAAATGGCGTCAATTCAACGGGTTTAAAAGTTGAAATGGGGGTACCACAAGGTTCGATATTGGGCCCTTTTCTCTTTTTAGTATACATAAATGATCTGCCCCATTTATTTAAAAACAAACCGCAAATGGTATTGTTTGCAGACGATACTTCCTTAATATTTAAGATGAATAGACGTGCCTCAAATGTTGACGACGTAAATATTGCCCTACAGCAGGTCCATTCTTGGTTCACTGCTAATAATTTAGTATTGAATGCAAAAAAAAACTAAATGTGTAAGATTCGCTCTACCGAATGTCAAAAGTAATGACTGTGACATAGTATTGAATCAAGAGAAACTAGAATTTGTCGATAAAACTGTTTTCCTTGGAATCACGCTCGACTCGAGGCTGCAATGGGGACCGCATTTAACATCTCTTGCAGGACGCCTGAGCTCAGCAGCATTTGCTGTTAGAAAAATCCGTCAATATACTGACATGGATACCGCGAGACTGGTCTATTTTAGTTACTTTCATAGTATTATGTCTTACGGTATTTTGTTATGGGGACGTGCTGCAGACATCGAATCAATATTCATTCTGCAGAAAAGAGCTATCAGAGCCATATATATATAATCTACGCAGGCGCGATTCTTTAAGGGAACTGTTTAAGGATATTAACATCATGACTGTACCTTGTCAATACATCTACGAAAACATCATGTACGTTAGAAAGAATCTGCATCTATTTAGTAAAAGAGGTGATAGGCACAATTATAGTACTAGAACTAGGGACCAATTAGTTCAACCAGGTTTCAGGTTAGCCAAAGTAGACTCATCCTTCATGGGGTACTGTTTAAAATGTTACAATAAAATACCTCCCCACATACTCCAACTGAATGAGACGAAATTTAAAACTTGCATTAAACGCACACTATGTAGTAAAGCGTATTATAAGTTGGGGGATTACATTGCCGATAAAGATGCTTGGCTTAATGCTGGTCCTGCTCCACAACCATAGGGGAAACTAGCTTCTGAAATTATTGTAAAAGCTGAAACTATTTTTGCATTGTATAGATTCGATATATTAGGTTTATCTTCCGGACTAGTTATATGATTTCATGTAATTGTTTATTTATTTTTATTTGACTTTATTAAGTCATTTAGTTTTATTTTTATGTGTTTGTATTTGTTTTATTTTATATTGATGAACGGATGTTATTGTCCTACTTACTTTAGTTTTTTTACGATTTTTCTAGATAGACGTTTGTAGGTTATCCCCTAATTAATATTTTGAAGAGGATGAAGACTTTGCATTGTATAGAGTTAATCAGTCTAGTATTATATAGCGTCATGGCCAGCATTGTGTGAGTACCATGTACTGCAGAGCTATCTTTGACTAGAAACCTACGTCTTTCATTGACTTGAATGACTCTGGCGGTTGAGAGTATGTCATGCTCACTCAAAAGTCTCGCTGATGGTGGCATGTGTGTCGGATCATTTAGTTCCCTTCAAAATGGTTGAGCTGAATGGTGCTGATATATGTGTCATGTTCGTGAACGGGCGCTGTCAGTTGGGACTGGTCAGCTCTTAGCTGCCATGGTCTATTTTAATAATTAATTACTTTATTTTTGAATTGTCTATTTTATATTTACTATGGACACTAATAAATTGCCACATCGTTCTCACATAATGTACCTACCATCTGATGATGAATGATGTAACCAAAGATCTGTAATAATTTTGGCGATTGAAAAAGAGTGTCCATGGAGTTTCTTGCTCGTTCTTCTCCATAGAGATCTACGATTTGGAATGAGCACCTACGGTACTTTCACAGTTTTTATGTCTGTGACTGGGACTGTAGCACCATAACTATTTTTGTACTAGTTTTATTTTGTCTTTTGACAATTCAAAAGTGCCGGTTATGGCCTAGTTGAAATAAACGTTTTGATTTGATTTGATTTGATAGGACAATAATAATAATCTTTCAAAAATATAAGCAATACAGTTTTGCCACGTAAATGTTGTAATTCCGCGAAAGGTTATGGGAATTGTTTTAATCTATATATAGAAAAATGAAACCCGTTTTCCGTTGTCACGACATAACATGAAAACGGCTTGACCGAATCGGATAATTATTTTTTTGTTGTGTTTGTAACCATCGGGACCGGGTTTTAGACTGGGTCCTCCAGCCGTGCAAAGCCGGGACGGGCCGTTAGTAATATATAAAATATGTAATTATGTACTATAACAGGGAGTTAGTATAAGTATAATTAAAACGGTGTGGGTAAGTAACGTGGTGGTAAACTGTTTGTGTTTGAATTATGAAAAACAACGATCAGGTCAAGTTAGTTAAGAAAACAAGTTATTATAGGTACTTCCAATAATTACAACAGGTATCGAAAAAAAAAACTTTGAACGTCATGTCGCACGTGTACCTACTATAATCTCTGATTCAGTTTACTGTACATTGCATTATTCCATATATAATCATCAAATGAGACCTCCCACCCCAGGCAGGGCGGGAGGTACTGTCAGACTTGTACTGACTAAAATCCACGGTGTCCTTCAGTAGCCCTTTATGTTCCGGGGTCACGGTAATAGAAATAAGTCCCGCGACCCCGGCAGGCTTTGGCCCTCTGAATTCCATTTATGCTATCAAAAATATGAACACGTTCGCTGCGGCAAAGATTTTTCTGAACAATCCATTCCTGCGATACAAGTTCTATGAACCTAGTAATATTTCCATTGTGGTGACACAAGGTATATAATTATATTCATCTCTTTCCTACAACGAACCAAATTAAAGTAAAGCCCGACAAGGAAGTCTATACTTTCTTAGCCGCACTGTAAGCAAGGCATAAACACGCTGTTAAGACCTGGTACACGCGGCTACACATCAATCTATACAAAACTAGTATAAGCTGAACGCTCATTATATGGAAAGTCAAGACAAACTATTTTTATAGTTGACGCGTAGCAGTGTGTACATAGCGTGTTGAGTTAGTAAAAAAAAATACGTTAATATGAAAAACTAATCACCTAATATTTCAAACGAACCGCAAAAATAAATCCTCAAAAAATACACGTCATTTTTACCGGAAAAACGTGGTTTGTTGATTATATTTGCAAGTGAAATCGCACGCACTATATAAAAAAGTAAACAGATCCGTTTATTTCGTGAGGCACGCAATGGTTCGTCACGTGATTTTGATCCATTTAGACTGGCCCATGTTTATCTGTTGGCAGGGAATGAAGTTGTACTAGTACTGTGCCGGATGAGTTGATATAGTTGTAAGTATAAATAGAAGAAGAAGATGCAAGATGGAAGACGCAACGTAGGTAGGCCACCCACTAGGCGGACCGACGACATCGTGAGAGTCACGGGCAACCGATGGATGCAAGTGGCGAATTGTCGTTCGGCGTGGCAGTCTAAGGGGAAGGCCTATGTTCAGCAGTGGACGTCTTCCAGCTGACGATCATGATGATGATGATAAATAGAAGTATCTTACCTGAAGAATCAGTACAGCTAAGTAGTATATTTGAGGTTTTATATAACGTAGTACTGGTCCAGTTGTATCAACTCCGACAAAGGAGTTGTAGGTTGCGGATTTGAACCCAGTCTGGTGCACAATTATTTTGTGTATTTTTTTACGTCACCATTGCTTTTAATACCGTCGATAAGCTATGCAGGCTTCGAAGACAAGCTGTGTCTGCCACCAAAATAATCACGGTTATAAACTTAGGAATTTTTTTATCTTTGATTTTCAAGAATACGTGCCTTGTAACCTGTAGGATAAATAAATCTCAATCAAATATAAAAATGACAAGTTCTATATATCAAAATACGCATTTGAGTGCTCAAAATTATGTGATCAGCATAATATTTTCTACCCACTGGTATGAAACCAGGATACGTCAAACGCACACCTTTACAGTCTTTTTACTGAAATAAATTTGTATTCACACTTAGAGACACGGTTCATCCGTGAAAATTTGAATTATATTTTTTTTATTTCATATCCAGATAAGATTAAAATTCTAAGATAAAAGTTTCTATATTAAATACAAATTAAATAATAAAAATAAAATTCATTTATTTCAGCAAGGATACCCATACAAACAAATATTATAGTAATCCGCGTATAATATAATTATTGTAAAGCCTAGGGTTTTAATGACAATATACTAACGAGCTGTTAAGCTACGCATCTACATGAAAGTCGAAACTGTCCCATAAGATTAAATGAGAGTTAAAAGTACTTATATAATAAATAAATCGAATATAGTAAATCATTTATTTGAGACAAGATACCCATATAAAAACAAAATTATATTAATCCGCGTTATATATAATTATTTAAGCCTATGGCGATAATAATTATATACCTAGCTTTAAACTACTGATATACATGAAAAGTCGAGAAGAAATGTCCCATAAAGAAGTAAAGTGGGAGTTAAAAGTACTTATATTAAATATAAAATAAGATAATATAAATAAAATTCATTTATTTGAGACAAGATACCCATAAAAACAAAATTATATTAATCCGCGTTATAATATAATTATTTGTAAGCCTATGGCTCACAAATTCCGTACAACCTTATCTTATGTAGAAAAACAACAAAATATCAACGTATCCATGTTAACAAATTTTCGCATTTAAAACACAAATTATTAAGGTTTCATTTATTTTGTTGCATGTATGCGCCGACTCTTTTTCATTACCACTATGTATGTAAAATGCAAAACGCATTTTGATGAATAAGCACGGATCAAAAGTTGACAAGCGCGAAATTCTACGACTATATTTCGAAAAAGAGATAGAATTTTAGTTGCATTTATATGCTGATTTCGGTGTTCGTGAGAAATAGCCCTGGCTACCGATATTTTGTCCGTTCAGGTCGAAGATTTTATGCGACTTCATTTTTCAAGAGTTATGTAAAGTGCAGGTATTTTTATGTCTTCTGAATTCGGTGGGATAAGTACGAATTTTGTTGAATATTTCTTGAGAAAAGTTTTAAACTATTTGATTTTCACATTATAGATTTAGGAAAGCTACTTTTATAATAACTGACTCGTTGGCTGGAGAAGGCAAAAGCAAAGAAAATTGTAAAGTTATGCCTTCGGTACTTTTCCATAGCTGTAGAACAGAAAAGCTCAGAAAATAAAATGACTGAAATGAAATATGGTTTCCATTTAATGAAGAAATTTCAATTTCAATTGACAAAATTAAAAACTAATCGTTGCTGACAAACGTTATGTATATTCAGAATAAAGTACTCAATATAACTCAATGAAGAACCAAGAAAAATATTATCTGATTTTCAGATCACCACTTTATGAAACACTTTCCAAACATTAGTCTAGCCACTTACAAAACCAACTCCACGTGGCCTCCACAAAATTGATTACAGCTTTAAATTTGATTCAGGCAAAATGAAGCCCTTTTAACTAAGTTTTAATTAATTTAAAACTAGAGGTCGTAACTGGTAGGAACTGTCGCAGCGGAGTAAATTAGTAGGAACATACAAATGGTACACAAATCTTAGGAATCTGGAACTTGTAAACGATAATTAATGACGTTCTGAGAACGTGCTGTTACTGAATTGGACTTGTGTAGTGGTTAAAAGTGTACACAGACGACAGATATTTTGTGCAGTGTCGGAATCTAGTCTGAACTGGGGTGATATTCTTTAATATTATAAGAATTTAAGATTACTAATAACGATCAATATAATTATAATATCTTAAAGATGATAATTGAGGAAAGAAATTTTTTTTTTCCGATTGCAAGTGGGATTCGAACCTGCGTCTTCTGGAGTACCTATCCAGAAGACGCGGGTTCGAATCCCACTTGCAATCGGAAAAAAAAAATTCTTTCCTCAATTATCATCTTTACGATGCGCATCGCATGCGTTTAAAAATAATTAATATAATATCTCAATCCAAATCCCGATCCAGACCTTTGACGGCGGCATCTGATTGGACATCTATCAGACTCGGCCAGGCAAGTTATATACATTATCATCATTCTCATCAGCCAGCATCTTCCCACTGCTGGCGCACAGGCTGACTCTTTTCTGTGATAGAGGTACTGTATATGGGAAAAGACAAAAGGCATTTTGTGCGATCACTTTCCATCTGCGAACCCACAGTTTTAAAAGAAAGAATTATGGTATGGCAAAAGACCCCAGATTTCTCATCGCAAATTAGATCGTACAAGGAGTATAATTTCGTCTGTCACCCTTAAGTTACAAACTCTAATGCTTCAAGTGAATAATAATAGGTAGCGACTTTGACAAATAGTGTTGGTACTACATCAGTAGTAGCATTAACATTCCAAGCGAGGGATAAGTAAGTCAAGTGAGTTGGTAAGTATACTAAACAAGTCTAAAGTTTTTAGGCACCTACTTTCAAATTCCTTTAGTGCTCGCCTACTCTAAACAGCCTCGTTGAATTATAACCCCTTAAAGTACTGTTCTTATTTATTTATTTAAGGTACACCAACAGCCAAACATACAATGTAGTAATAGAAAATAAAAATATAAACTTAGTGCTGGTATAGCCTGGGCAATGAATGATTCTGGTTGGAAAAGTTGAAAGCAGAAAATCTGACTTTTGAACTTTGTTTGGACTAGTTAGAAGACAAACATGTTAAAAGTCCTGACCCCTCCGAGGTGAGCCCGAGGGAGGGGGGGGCAAAGAAGGTCCCGTTTTTTGTTTTTTTGCTTATATCTCGAAAACGATGCGTCGGATCAAATTTTGTTGTACTACATAATAAAACCTCATAAAATTTTCTACAACTTTGTTGTTCACACTTTTTATCTATCTCCAATATTTGCATAGCTGTGAGCTCCGAAAAATGACCAATCTTCAAAAATGTGTTAATTTATCTGTCTCGTTCTTTGTTTTCTTGTTTATATCTTGAAAACGGTGCGTCGCATGAAATTTAGTTGTACTAGAGAATGAAATCTGATGAAATTCTCTACAATATGTTTTTCACATTTTTTATCTATCTTCAATCGCCTAGGTATGAGACTCGAAAAAAGGATGGATTTTTGAGAATACACTCACAGACATATTTAACCGCCATCTGTATATTTCATCACCCTGTTTGTTTTTGTTAACTATTGCTTAATTACTGTTTTATTTTATGTCAATTGGATACTTTGGCAATAAATTAAACACTAATACCCATTATTCGTTAGCTTTTATCGGAGGATTTTTGGAATTTAGTAGTTTTTTGACATTGTTGCCGTTGCGTTAACGTGTTATCATTTGCTGTTTTTTTCTGCCATAGTGTGTTATTGTTTAATTCAGTTTGTAGAGTTCATTTCCTGTTTTTGACTTAAAAAAATGCCATTCGATGCAACTGGTGCAGCTAGGGCAGTGGTTTTAGCTGATGCCGGGTACAGCCAACGTCGCATCGCCGGTACGCTCGGTGTACCTCGAACCACGGTACGGGATGCCATCAGACGATTTTGGGAGACTGGCTCCTACACCCGGAAGCCTGGTTAAGGCCAACATCGATGCAATTCAACCCGAGAAGATCGATTCTTGGTTGTCAGCAACGTGTTGAAAAATCGCATTTAGGTTGCTATCGAAGCTCGTACCCGTCTTTTTAAGGTGAGAAATGTCAGTGTGAGTAACAGTACGGTTAGAAGAAGACTGTCAGAAAAGAGTATGAAGGCTTTTCGTCCAGCTCATGATCCACAACTGCTCCCACAACACGGTAGAGCTAGACTTACTTTTAAGCGAGAATATGCTGACTGGACAATGGATGAATGGAAGGACATAATGGTCTCAGATGATAGCAGAATAGCCTCAAGAGGTCCAGGTGGACAACAGTATGTCTACAGATGCCTAAACGAAAGGTTTGCTCCATGCGTTATAACCGAAACAGTGGGTTAACAGGAAGGGTCCATAATGGTTTGAGGAGGCATCTCTTACGAGGCTCGTACCGATCTTGTTGTGTTTGATAGAGGCAGTGTGAATGCCTAAAGATACGTGTAGGAAGTTCTTCAAGACCATGTCATGCCTTTTGCACCATTCGTTGGTTTCATCTTCAGATTAATGCATGACAATGCACGTTGTCATAGCGCTAGATCAGTCTCTCAGTACCTTAATGAAGTCGGGATTCAAGTTTTACCATTGCTAGCACGCAGTTCCGATCATAGACCGCATTGAGCACATTAGGGACAACCTAAAAAGACGTCTCTGACCAAGAGTAGCAGCCCCTACGACCCTGGAAGAGCACAAGACGACTGCGGTGGAGGAGTGGTACAATATCCCTCAGTCAGATATCCAAGACATCACGGATGGATTGCCAAACCAGCTCCAAGAAGTCATTAAAGCCTGAGGCGTCAATACCCATTGTTAATTGTCTTTATTGTTTTAATTGCGACCACTTTTTTTGAAAATATTGAAACTTGACATTTTTTTTCCGAAGTTTTTAAAAAATTGATTAACGCTTTTTTCGAGTCTCATAGCTAGGCAATTGAAGATAGATAAAAAATGTGAAAGACATATTGTAGAGAATTTTATCAGGTTTCATTCTCTAGTACAACTAAATTTCATGCGACGCACCGTTTTCAAGATATAAACAAGAAAACAAAGTACGAGACAGATAATTTACACATTTTTGAAGATTGGTCATTTTTCGGAGCTCACAGCTATGCAAATATTGGAGATAGATAAAAAGTGTGAACAACAAAGTTGTAGAAAATTTTATGAGGTTTTATTATGTAGTACAACAAAATTTGATACAACGCATTGTTTTCGAGATATAAGCAAAAAACCAAAAAACGGGACCTTCTTTGCCCCCCCCTCCCTCGGGCTCACCTCGGAGGGGTCAGGACTTTTAATATGTTTATCTTCTAACTAGTCCAAATAAAGTTCATAAGTCAGATTTTCTGCTTTCAACTTTTCCAACCACACACCCGTTTTGAGCACTCATTTACCAGACTAGTAAGCAAATGCTGTTGTTCTTCAAAAGCTGGAATTCAAAAATGCGTGATACTTCATGTAGTTTATGGTCACATTCGTCCAAGTGATAAAATGTCCACAAGTCATAATAACCTAAGTTATATTTCTATTTGGTTATAATGAAGTTTTGCAAAAATCATCAGGTTTTAGAGTGTCCCAACGTCATATATTATTGTACATCAAATGGCTATAAATTCCAGGTATTGTGATTAAAAGACGCCTGGATTTTTTTGTCGAACAGAAAAAAAACATTCTACTTGTTTTCAATACCCCTTTACGTTCCAATGTCGTTAAACAATTTAATTTGTAGACATAAATTCATTTTCATTTTAAGTTATATGGACATTTTGTCACTAAGACTTGATCGTTGTAACAAAACCTTTCCTTTATGTAAAAACTGCGTGGTGAATACCATGCAGTCAGCTGCATTCAATTAGACTAGAAGTTAAATCGTAGGCAGAAGATGTGGCTGACAATACTTGTCTGTGTTAATAGATATTATTGTTGGACATAAGGTTGAAGTGAAGACCCGCCTAACTACAACAATATTCCAAGCTCTTTGTCGTCCCGGGTCGACGGCGCGTTGTGTTCCACGTGCGCCTCAAAGAGCTGTGAGCACATTGACGGGACCAGAGGTCGCGGGCGTAACGAGCTACAGTGACCCCGGAACGTAAAGGGCCATTCAAAGACACCATAGTCAGTACAAGTCTGACAGTCGCTTCTGCCCTGTTAGATGATTTTTCTTTGATGATTTACCACGCTAAAAAAGTGTCACCAGGTAATCTTGAACCTGCAAAGTAAAGAACTTTTGGAGGATCAACGTGGATTTTAGTCAGATAAAGTCTGACAGTGCGAGAGGACTCATTTGATGATATCACCACTATAAAGAATAAGCCCTTTATCGTTTATTCAACACTCGTAACATCGATACAGTCACTAATACTGCACAAATATCTTACACGGACTCGTTGCCAAAAGCATCTCGTTTGGCTTAAAGCTAAAATATTACATTTACGGCGTCGAAAATCACTACAAATTGGGCTAGTGATCCAGAGTCGACGGGAGCCAAAATACAGTGAAAACCGTTTGAAAATCTGCCAAAAACTAAATTAGCTATTACCTTACATTGAAATGTAAGGCACGTGTACTAAATACATTGGGATGCAGTTACAATAAATGAAAAGTTAACTGCTAAAGAATCCTTTTTCAAAGACTGCCATTTTGACGCGCCACTATCTAATTTAACTATGCAGGTTAAGTCAACACAATTTACTATTAAATCAATTTCTTATCGGATAGCAGAGCAATTAAATAATAAGCTCCAGCGCAAAACTATAGGAATCTGAACAGAAAGTACCTACTAGGAGAAAAAGATCATGGAGGTGTTGGTGCCGCCGTCTTCTGAAAGATGGAGGTATTGTATAATATCTTATGCTTGCGGCATTGCTCGTTTCAAATCAAATCAAAGTTTATTGTGGATCATAGTTATGTATAGTACAGTTCCTAAATATTTGAAAATTTTGTTCAGCTATGCTATGCTATCGTTTTTAGCTTAATAACGCTCCTATGAGATTAAACTACAGGAAAACAAATTATCAAACGTAAAATCTGATATTTTCCGTATGGTTAATTTGGGTTCGGGAAATGAACTATCTGATAACAAAGATCGAAATCAGTAGTTTTTTCATCATCCATTTAATAAATCCAAAAAAGGTTTGCATATACAATAGTTGAACTAAAAAGAAGAAAAAAATCGATATTCAAATAAATCAATGTTCTTTTTATTTCACAAATTCATTAGTCATCCTACAACTAGCACGATCAGGCGTGAAAATCCTTCCCACATGACTCCGAGAAATTCCGTTTCTGTGGAAAATTAGACTGATTTGTCCAGCGCGTCCCGTCATTTCCTTCGTGGTTTTCCACAACACTGGCTGCCTGTGCCAAAGCCATGGTGCGGTACTATACCTTCATTCCTTGATTAATTTCGTGGTTTATTTCCAACCTAGGTTAGTAGTTCGTATTTTGGAATAGTAATTTAACTTTCGGCATTAACTTGGTCAATTTTAAGGTAAATCCACAGATTCAGTGCCGTAGAAGAAGAAGCAAAGACGTGCTTGGACATTTAAGGGTAGGAATAATTAATGTTGTAAGAAATTTGTTTACCGGTGGCCTTGTACTTCAAACGAATACTTAATGAAGTGATTTTGTAACTCTTTTAATTACTCTTTAGATAGAGAAAGCTCCACCTGCGCTCTCTATGTTACTACTTTTTCCCGAAGTATCACTAAATCATGTTGGTTTAGTAGTGTAGTGTAGAAATCTTTTATATGATACGAAATTTCGCCGACTCTAACGCCAAATATTTGTAATCATCTGACCATAGTATTCTATACAAGCATAAACTTATTACAAGTTTATTTTTTATGTTGTAATATTATCGAATGAGTCCGAGGTTTGGTTGGAGCAGAAAGGACTATTTAAACCTTGTTGCAGTATTCTTAAAGTCATTTCCACAGTCCAACGGCATGCTATGCCGTTGGACTGTCTGAGACTGGTTTGGGTTTAACTAGTAATTAACCACACCAATCCGGTATAATGCATATTTTTAGTCATAAAGTAGCTGTGACTCTCCAAGCTTTCGTGTAACTTCGAAATTTCTCGCTTTATCTATCCTATTGGGTTTTTTACATATTTCGGTAGATAGATATAGCGAGAGCTCTCGATCGAGAGTGTACAGTCACCATTACAAGTGTGCTAAGAACTTTAATCGTGAACAGTTAAAACAGATACAAACTCTTCAGGGCGTTTGGATTTCAATCTAAATTCTTACTCGTAAAGAGAGCCATTGTCAGGTACGTACTAAAAGATTTAAGGGTTATGTTTTGATAAGATTTGGCCGGCCTAACGTTATTGCTAATTTTATTATTCTATTAGTCTGGTATTTTAATAGTGGAAGGGTGAATTGATGTAGGCTTGTCTGCTCATAAAATACTTATTTAAAGCTACTTATATAGGTTCATTTCTGTTCTGATAAACCGAATACCAAAATTGTATGTCTTCAATGTTAGCGTTAACAGGGTTCTTCTTGTAAAACTTGCACCATCATAGGCAATGTCTCAGCCACCCTTGACCTGAACTAGAGTCAAGCACAAACCCAACAGAAGAACTTGTTTAGTTAAACGCGCTAATCACTGAAACTACTGCTTCGAATTGAAAAGTATAGTCCATCTATCAAGGCAGGCTATAGTATTCATCACATCTACGACCAATAGGAGTAGCGCAGCTGGGGAGTACCATAGGGAACTGCTAGTCAATAAAACAGTACACATTCCTAATGTGGGGCACGTTTAAATAAAAAAAAAAGAAAATATACTTCATACACAAGAACTGCCCCAAACTCCTTTCTAACTTGTTTACTGCCTCAACAATTACAATAATCAAAAGCAGACATCAAATGCACTTTGTATTAAGTAATACGGATACGTAAAGTACAAAATATTTAAAAGCAATTCTTTCAAAATAAAACCGCCAACCCAAAACTCCATAAATCACTTTAAATACGAGCAAACATTTCCTCAAAGAAAACGATAAACAATATCCTCAGTACTGCGGAAAATAAAAATATTTCAAATACTTGAAACAATACCGCACCATTATTTCCGAGATGGAACAACCAGAAGTTTTGGTTTTAAAAAAGAAAGGGTATATCAACACGTCCGGTAATGTGTGTCTTTACAATTTTCTTGCTGTACCAACGAAATGTGACGTTGTACATTCCGATATACAATTTCTGGAAGAGTTATGAGTATAAATCAAAGGCACAGAGATAGGTGACGGCTGAGAGAGTAAACATAATCTGGATTATCATGTTAGATGCGATTTATCTCTGTATGACGTTATCGTGTATTTTTCTAAGGTGGTCGAGTCGCCCACGGCGTCGGACGTCGGCAGACGACCTCCGGCCACCATAGGCGCGGGCATGCGGACAGCGAGTAAAGGCAAATCGCTGTCCAACCATGGACCATGCCCGCGTCGACGCGGCCATGGTCCATCCATCCATATTCCCATCACCGTCACCCCGGAACATAAAGGGCTATTGAGGGACACCGTGGATTTTAGTAAGTACAAGTCTGACAGTCCTTCCCGCCCTGCCCGTGATGGGAGGACTCCTTTTTGATGATTTTACAAAGCAAAAAAGAAAAAAAAAAGGTGCTCGCGTCATCTAGTATTTTATAAACGAAAAGGGGGACAGATGGATAGAATGATTCTAAATCTACAGGACAAATATAGATTGTGGTCAAATGTAGCGCTTTGTTGGTATAATCTTTAACTTTATGTATTATCATGCGGGTTTTAGTGACTGCCAAAAACGAATAAGTAATTGTAACAATATGTTGCCGATGTTTTAGTATATATTAACAAAATTCTACTTAATGGTCATGAAAATTAAAACGTGATGCCGTGAACAAAATTCCTGTAAAATGTTTCAAAATTATATTTCTTTTCAAGTCATTGGTATTCGTCAAAACAGTTTAACTAAGAATCGGTAAAGAAACAAAATAAAACTTAAGTAATTTTCTTCATTTTAAATCCTATTTTTCGTCGACATTTTTCTTTCGACGGAAAACTAAGCTCTTATTTAAAACCAATCCTAACAGAGAGATTAACAAAAATTCCATTTTCAATTCTTAACTTTTCGCTTCAACAATTAATAAATCGTCTGAGGCGAACCCGACAAATCCTTTACAAATCTTTTATAGAATGTTAAACTGGATTCTAGTAGCACTAAGTCTGTGTTCACACTTTTGTGCGAGTCAAGTCACGTATTCCTACCTATTTGAACTAGTACAAAGTAGGTACCTATAGCTTACAATGTTCTTCGCCTAAAGGGGTTTATTTCGGCTTAGAGAGCAAGGTGTATAGTCTCGATAGATGTTTATTTTATGCTGGGTGTGCGACTTTTTTATGAATAGGTTGGTTTAGTAGAAGTTTAATGAAATTTGACCAACGGGATAAGCCGTCTAGACGGTTTTTGTATTTTTTAACGGACTAAAAAGGGACTAATAGGTCCCAGGTACCCACATACCTAATGTGGGTTTTCTGGATGTTCACCGATTTTCCGCCATTTTCTAAACCGATTTTCAAAATACTTTTTATAAAAAATCATATAGGTACTCCATATTTTGCCAAATTATCACAAAGTCAGAACCTGATGATGGGATACCAAATGAATTGAAGGCAACCCTTAATTTTTATGTATGTTCCCTGAATACCCAAAGACGCTCGAGTCGATTTGGAAAATTCGTCTTTTGTTTGAATGGATAGCAAGTGGTCCCATGATTATCAGGTCAGGATCTGATAAAAGAATCATAGATCCCACGACGAACATTAACTAACCCAACACAACTCGGACAATGATATTATTTGAGAACCTTTTCCTTTTTTTGACATTACACACGCAAACAAAAGGCTTAAAAACCCTCCAAAAAATCTGTAGATAGTAAAAAATAAAGACTATCTATCTGTTATAAGATAAAACGAGTTACGCATACATACTAGTACTTACCTGGATTTTTTGGCGAAAAGGGTGAAAGCTCTGTAGACTAAAAAACAAAAAGTACGACGCGGTGGATATGGGAGTCGCCATCTTGGCAAAACATAACTTACACAAACACGTCGTTTCACGTGCGATTACGTAAAGCCTTTACTTACCATTTACACTTTGTTTTACGTATGAAACACAGGTGTTATATAAAATAGCAAAAAGTAACCCGTTGACTATGATCTTTTTTGAAAAATAACACTTTAATACAAATAATTTCAATGCTACGAAACATTTTCAAAACATATAATAAGTATTTGATGTTCTGAAAATGTTTCGTAGCATACTAGCATACACTACAACGTGTAACGTTAAAAGCGCAAAACCTCTCGTGAAGTAACTCAACCCATGTTACTGAACAATGTTTTTTTCTAAGACTTTAAGAAACTTTTTTTTTTCGAATTTCCAAAAGTCTTAGAACAAACATTGTTCAGTAACATGGGATGAGTTACCCGACGAGAGGTTTTGCGCTTTTAAGGTTACACGTTGTATAACGTATGTACTGAATATTTTGTCCTACAAAACAACATTTGAATAAAAAAAATATCACACAGTCGTTACTATTCCGGAAAACTAATTAAAATAGTAATGCATTAAGTATAAAAATTAAAAATGTGACAATATTATTCGTTTATTTATAACTGGTACTTACATAATTTTATATTTTTAAATATTTCTGAAAAAAAAAAACAAAACAATAAAAACGCAGTTGAAAACAAAAATAGTAGTCCGCCAGTGTGGTAGCAGGGTTCAAGCTACCGTGGTTAGGATTCCAGAGACAAGAACCTCCTCATAATGCGAGCTGTATCAAGAACCAGTGCCCTCTGAATCAGGCCCTTGATCCAACCAGCATCGACGAATACGAAGATTCCGGGGCTGAAAATACTCGTAAGTTCCCATACCTAATTATTATCGACATACAAGGCTAACATTGTTAAGGCCTTCATTTGGAGCAATTAGCGTTTCTGTCGATGTGCGGTTCGCGGTGATGCTTGTTTATGGAATTAAACCTTTAGTGTTACGTTAATAGAAACTTTAGCTACCAATTAGTTGAACTTTCAAATGGAATCCAATTATTCTCTGGATAATCATATACATATGAAGATTAATTAATTAAAAGTTTATCCATAGAGCGAACTTAGCGAGCTTGCTTATGACGCGATTCGTACGATTCCTACTAACTAAAAATGAAAATCGTCTTTGCTAATACGATATCCCACCAAAAACATTTCATGTAAACTGTTGCCAAAACGAGCACATAAGGTTTGTCCTAAGAAAAAGATATCAGATCTCATGTAGAACCAAGCTTCTGAATCTACACGGCCTAACTCTAGCAACCCTAACTTCATAAATTCTACAAATCAGTAAAATGTAGGAAAATGCAGATAATGATGCAATTTGACTGACTTACATCGTCATGGCGAGCGTGTTTTGTTTTCATCTATCCCTAAATAACTGCACGTTTTATGTCATATGTCTTAGTAGTAAGGAGGATTTTTACTTGTAGCGAATTGCGTCGCATCGCGTCATCAGCAAGCTCGCTTAGTCTCAAGTCAAGCTTCATCCGTTTTTTTTTAAGTCTTTGCCCTGAACATGGAAGTTCTCCTATTTCGTGGGTGGGTTTACAAATATTCGTGCGGTCAACTGTACCTTTAAATAAACCTTATAACTTCAGAGGACTCTGACCGAGCTTATAATACGAACAATAATAAGTATATATAACTGAGTTAAGACTAAGTTCCCTCTATAGATTTGGGCTTTAGTTCTATGTCATATTTGGATTCTGTATCCTTTATTATCTTACGGCTAGGTTAGGTAATCATACTGGTTCAATATTAACCCTTAAAGTCACTTTGCATAGTATACTATACACTCAAATATAAAAAAATATTTTCGGAAAATAAATTCTTTAAAATTAAATATTTTTACCAAAAAGTTATGTCAGAGCGTCCCTCTCTCCAATAATAAGTAAATGAACGTATTATTTTCGGTATATTTAACAATTATGACAAAAATTCAAAACCATGCGGAAGAATCCTGATAAACGTCACTGTAAAATGTATTATAATTTCTTATTCATTATGAAAATCTGTTTTGTGTTCTGTGAATTCAAATCATAAACATATTGAGCTCCTGTTAGTGCTAAATTATCCACGTTATATTCAATTTTACATAGCTTTTCACAACAACAATCTAGGATGTATAGCATACTATACATTGCCACTGTTTGCTAAAATGATATTTAGTTATTGATGTATATCATTCTATACACTGCCAACTTATGGGTGGTGGTGATGTTATGGATGATTCTTCGTTTAGACTCAAAATCTAGATTTTTGAAGCCCCAAAATTGTGTCCGAAATAGGCAAAGACCCAACACCACTCATACTCATTCATTTGAGAGCATTTCCTTGTGATAAGTAACACAATTTCAATGATATACCATGTTTGGCATTACTACCCTCCTTGCAGTTAAATCGTCGCTGTTTACGCTGCAAACTACGTCAAAAAGGGACCAAAGAAAATACAGAGGTCTGCTAACTGGATAAAAAGACAAAACATAAAAATACAAACAGAAATTTTAACTTTTTTTGCAAGGATTAAGAGAAAATTTCAATATGCAGCTGAATTGTCTTATCGAGGCTTTAAGGAACCTGTTTCATGCAATTGATTGACGGTGAGCTACTGCTATCGATTTTCCCTGAAGACATTACACCTGATATAGCAAATAACACTAACTTATATAGCATTCTAAGCGAGATTGTCACCACAAGCGCTTACAGAGGATACAGTTGATTTTTTTCCATCCATATATTGATGGGAGATGTTGATATCCCACTTGTGTAACACCACAAGAATTATTGGTAGACGACGGCAAGATTGCAGACGTTATGTTTTTCAAAAGTTTTCAACTGAAAAGTCACTGGATGGAACATAGCAAGTATTTGAGGTGCAAATATTGCAAAAAAAGGCCAAAGTAGTACTCGTTTGACCTAGTGCAATGACCACCTTTGTTACGGGGTTAAAAGGAATTCTTTTGTAGCTTATCATAAGCACTAATTATCATTATTTTATTATAATTAGAAGCAGTTTTGTTGTTATCTAATTTTGATCAACCTATGTCAAAAGTGTATTTTGTATAGTATACTATACGCTCCTTACGGTTGAGAATTACTTAGGTTGGTGGCAATGTATAGTATACTATACACTAATTATCTCAGATTACCAGCTAATTAGATTTTTTTCACTATTTTTCCTACCCTTATTATAGGCCAAATAAACATAAGCAAAAATAATTTTGATGTTTTACCTCGATGAAACGTCTTGCGACTTTAAGGGTTAAGAAATATTAAAAGATAACAAATGGTTTTAAACAATAGCTCGAAATAGTGAATGTTTGCTGAAATCCCACACTATGTACACTTATTTATCTTTTGCTGAAATTGGGCTGATGAATTATATGCAACTGCTATCTTTTTTAACAGGACTATAGAACTTGTTAACTATAATTAAGTCCACAGACACATTGATATACTTAGATACTTACTTAGCCTTATTTTAGATGGAATCAAATGAGTCCTCCTAACCCGATTGGACCGGAAGAAGGGACTTTCAGACTCTTAATTATTTATAACCACCCTGTTTCGTCTTATGGCCTTTTCGTTCCAGGGCCGTGATTTTTTGTCTAAAAAGTCCCGCAAACTTTTGATATAAAATAGTGGCTAAATAATAATACAGATTAATCATGAAAGTTTAACTGTCGTTGCCGAGGACAGTCACCCGATTTCATACTGAGTTTCCGTGCCACGAAAAACACTTTAAGCTGAGTTAATCTTTGTTTTTTTTTTATTATTATCCGTTTTAGTACCGATTGTACACTTGTAAGGATAGATTATAATTTTACGGATTTATTATTCATGACGGCAACATTATCTATTCAGTGGCACTAGCTGTGGTCTTTCATTCGGTTTGCGGTCATGTTTATCACAAAATAATAACCAATCCGTATAAAATTAGCACTCCACATAGTTTTTAACAGTGTGGTTTTAATAATACCAGTTTTGTTACACTTTAATTATATTCAACTACAAACAAGGGAAACCTTTCAAACTTAGTGTTGCCAGTGAAAATACCTCAATTTTACCCTTTTTTATCACAGTAAGATCATCAAATGAGTCCTCTCACTGACAGTCCCTCTGCATGCATCAGCATGACTGCTTCGCAGAAGGAGGCGACCGCTTCCCACTCCGTCTCGCCCCGCAGCATGGCCGCAACCAATGCCGGGCGCGAGAGGTCTCCGCCTGCCTCAATTTTACCCTTGATTAGTTTAATATTATGGATAAACAAGTCCTCAAGTTGAGGATCAGTATTGATTGAACTAAGTTTCAACATTAATTCATTAGGTTATCCCCGATATATTGAAATTGAGAGCTTTGTAATTATAGAACCTTGTGTGCGGAGGTAGGTTTTGACAAGATATTAATAAGGCATTGTAAGAATGTTTGCTTGATTTATTTTTAGCCTTACCTTGCCTATCTTAAAGTACCTTATATTTAGAATAGATTTTTTTGACTTACACTATTGTAGCATGTCATTTGCTTGCAAGGTTATAATATATGAATTTTAAGCAGAATCATAACCCACTCAGGTTAAAACAAGATTATATAAACTTTTGTACCCAATGGAATTATGAACTGCCTAATAACAGTGTCAGGCAATGATTTAAAACATTTTATTTTAAAATACAATCATGACATCACGTCTGTATCCCCAAATGTCAAATAACTTAATCACAAAGATGTCTAGAGAATACAAGTTTAAGAAAACTTAAAAACTGTCTTAAACTAGGTACGAAAAGTCTTATTTTACATTAAAGAATTTATTACCTTTTGAAAATATGGCCCTCCGTGTACCTCTGCTCTCTTACTAAAGCCTGGGTACTACGTGACATTTTTATATAATACTTCGCTCATATTATTATCTTGCTTTTGGGAATACGTAGGTTTGGAATACTGCCATCCACCAAAAGATAGTTCGCAAAATGTCATGGTAGTTGTGGAAATTGCGTCGTAAATACAAATTTTAGTTGAGGCCTGATAAGATTGCTGGGTTGTGTAGTTGTTTCTGAAAGAAGGACATAATGTTTAAAACTTTTTCTTACAAAATAATACAGAGCGATATTACTATTATATTTAATAAAACTTATATTTAAAAAAAAAAACACTTAGAGCCTATGTATACCACGTTTATTAAACGCGACGTTGACGTGCGTTTGCAGCGATACAGACGGTATGCAAAAGCGCGTTTGACACTTTGTATCGCGACAACAAACGGCTCTGTTTGACAAAAACGCACCATCAACGACGCGTTTTACAAACATCGTGTGCATAGGCCCTTTTTTTTTTTTTAGGTGGCAAAATCATCATGAGTCCTCCCGCTCTGGGTGCGGCGGAAGGGACTGTCAGACTGTTACTGACTAAAATCCACCCGTGTTCCTTCGGATGCCCTTTACGTTCCGGGGCCGCGGTATCCTGGGTTAAGAAAGAACCCGCGACCCCAGCAGGCATTTGGCGCGAAACACGACGCGCCACCGACCCGGGCTTGGTCCTCGGTCGGACGGCGAGCTACCCAATACTCACCGTCCGCAAGCCCGCTCCGACGCTGTGCCCTCTGCTGATCAGAGGGACACGCGTTGGAGCGTCCACAAGACAGGTTATTCGCATACAGGCAAAGAGACCCCTTAGGCACACAGTGCCTAAGGAAGACTTTTTTTCCCGCATCCCAGGGTGCACCGGCCCGAAAAACTGGTCTTCCCCCCGGACGTATCCGAGAGGGAACTCCAGTCCACGGGCGCACGTGGAGGTTTCCTGTCTTAGCACCCCGTGCATAGGCCCTAGTGATCCTAAATAATGTGTAAATGTGTTCTGTTTTAGCCGATCACAGTGCTCCACGCTGGCATAGCCACGAGCCAAAGTCAATGTTTTTACCATCAGTGTTAGAATTCACAATTATTTATCGAGATTACAAGTATAATTTATTGTCTTCCAAATAAAATAGGAAAAAATTTTGTATCCACTCTACCAAATAATTTAAAAACAAAACATTGAATTTGTATCCATTCCGTCTCTTGAATCGAAAGTCATTGCTTAAACTGATTGTAGACCTTATTTCTATACACATAGCGTCTATAGCATTATTTTCGTTTCATCTTTGCACATCATTGTAAGTAAATTTTAACGTTCTCCTAATATTTCGATGACTAGACGAAATTTGCTTATGTATTACAGTACATCTCGTTTGGGTCGTGACACTGAGTTTTTGTTCCTTTACTTCATAAAATATTGCTGAAACAACTATCGCTGTACTACTGAAAACTGGTTTCATGTTTTTGTTCGATGTTGAAGTCGTTTGTCAAACGTTGACGCAAAAGGAGAGGGTCAAAAGTTTAATGTGTGAGTCATAAAAAGGTCAGATCAAAAGTTAATGTAGGTTTATTTGTAACTAGCTGTGCCCGCAACTTCGTTCGCGTGGATGTCGAAATTTAACAATGTATTTTTTTAATTGCAAGCGCTTAATTCAGGCCAAGTTTTTCATATAAACCGTGTATTTAGAATTTTCTTAGATTAATCAAAAATGTTTGACACTTGTATTACAGGTTTATGTAGGACAATTTTCCTAATGCCCGCTCTCACCACACCACACCACACCACACCACACCACGCCACGCCACGCCACGCCACGCCACGCCGCGCCACGCCACGCCTCGCCACGCCACGCCACGCCACGCCACGCCACGCCACGCCACGCCACGCCACGCCACGCCACGCCACGCCACGCCACGCCACGCCACGCCACGCCACGCCACGCCACGCCACGCCACGCCACGCCACGCCACGCCACGCCACGCCACGCCACGCCACACCACGCCACGCCACGCTTCGCCACACCACGTTACGCCACGCCACGCCACACCACGCCACGCCACACCACACCACACCACACCACTGTAATATATTAGTAAATAGTGGGTACTTTAGTAATAAGATCATTGTATGTTTCATGTCGCGCCAGTCCTCGATTATACGCTGAATAGTGAAGTCTGTATTTATTTGTGCTCCCGATAATCCCAGTAGTCCCCATATCTTTCAGTGGCGACGAGATCAGACGATTCTACGCGTGATTAGTGTAACATTATAAGTTTAAACCGGTATTATACCAAATAATAAAAAAAAAAAATGTCGATCGGTAAAATTGCCGAGTTCAAAGTTCACAGTGACGATTGGCGGTTGTACGTGGAACGTCTAGAACAATACTTTTTAGTCAATAAGATTCCTGACGAATTACAAGTGCCTACATTAATAACAGTGATGGGAGCGGAGTGTTATGAACTTCTGGTTAATTTGTGCACGCCGGCTAAACCAAAAAGTAAAACGTTAGCACAAATCGTTGACGTCATGGAAAAACACTTGCAACCAAAACCAAGTGAGTTAGCAGAACGATACAAATTTCGACATCGGAAACAGAAAGAAGGTGAAACGATATCGGAATACGCGGCTATCTTGAAGAAAATGTCGAAAACATGTAATTTTGGTTCCTGGCTGGAAGAGAGCTTGAGAGATCAGCTGGTGTGTGGCGTCACAAATGAAACCATACGACAACGTTTGTTCGCCGAAAGTAAATTGGACTTCGGGACGGCGTATAAGTTAGCGGTTAGCATGGAGGCAGCAGAAAAAGATGCTGCGACCGTTGAGGGACAGAGTGGGTCGAGAAGCGAGGGTGCATCCTCGACGTCGGTGACGTGCCAAGCAGTGTCAACGGGCACACGGTGGAGCGGTACGGCGGCGCGGGTGGCGGCCGCGCGTGACGGCCGCGGAGCGAGGGCTCGTTTCGATACTACGGCGTTCAGTGAAAGAAATCGCGGAGCGCGCGCAGCGGCAGCGCCCGCACCGGTGAAGCTGGGTGAGCGTGCTCAGCAACAGCAGTGTCGAGTGTGTGGTGCGCACCATGACGCAAGCAAGTGCAAGTTCGTGCGTTATGTGTGCCGAGTTTGTAATCAAGTGGGACATTTACGTCGTATGT
Organism: Agrotis ipsilon; assembly: GCA_028554685.1. Lineage (NCBI taxonomy): Eukaryota > Metazoa > Arthropoda > Insecta > Lepidoptera > Noctuidae > Agrotis > Agrotis ipsilon. The sequence goes on from CM052965.1 coordinate 13,719,929, forward strand.
GTCCGAATTTATCGGGACACCACAACGTGGATATAGAAGCGCTCCAAATAAGACGTTCAAATGAAAGTGATGGCGAGAGCGATGAGGTGATATTTATCGATGTTTGTAAATTGTCAGCGACGGAGTGTAGTCCTATTTATGTGGAACTGAATATAAATGATAGGAACATAAAAATGGAATGTGACACCGGCAGTGCCGTGTCGTGCATTAGTTGGAAGTGTTATTGTAAATTGTTTCATGATGTAAAACTTAAACCTAGTAATTTAACACTAAGGTATTATACTGGCGAGTTAGTAAAACCCCTTGGAGTTATACAACCATTAGTGAAATATAAAAATAAACACAAACAATTAGATTTGTATGTTGTTGAGAATGGTAAAACACTCTTATTAGGCCGTCAGTGGATGGCAGAACTAAAAATACAATTACCCATCGTAGCCTATGATTGTAATAGTAATGATGTTATGATGTACAAAAACGATGTATTTGATATGACTGCTTTCAGTACCAAATACTGTGAAGTGTTCGCGGACGGGCTGGGGCGGTTCACCGGCGGTAAGGTGAGCGTGTGCGTGCGCGAGGGGGCGCGACCTGTGTTCATGCGCGCGCGCCCGCTGGCGTACGCGCTGCGCGAGCCTGTGGAGCGCGCTTTGGACCAGTTGCAGCGAGACGGCATTCTCTCTCCTGTGGAGCGTTCTGACTGGGCAACACCCATCGTGCCGGTCGTTAAAAAGGACGGTAACATCAGAATTTGCGCAGATTACAAATTAACCTTAAACAAAATTATAGAAGTTGACCGTTATCCGTTGCCTAGAGTAGAGGAAGTACTATTTCGTTTGAAGGGTGGCCAGCATTTCAGTAAAATTGACCTGTCACAAGCGTATGCTCAGTTTGAGCTGGACGAAACAAAAAAATATACAGTAATTAACACTCATAAAGGATTGTTTATGTATAATAGGCTGGTTTACGGGTTAGCATCCAGTCCGGGCATTTTTCAAAGACATTTGGAACAGTTATTTGCAGATTTAACACACGTTGGGGTGTTTCTAGATGACATTATAATAACAGGATCCACTAAAGAAACACACATGCGCAACTTATGCACGGTATTTGATCGTTTGAGCAAATACGGGCTTAAAGTGAAAAAAGATAAATGTGTATTTTTTTCTGAGTCGGTAAATTATCTAGGTCACACAATTAGTAAAGAAGGGATTCATACGTGCCCAGACAAAGTTAAGGCTATAGTGAAAACGCCAGCTCCAACGAATGTTTCAGAACTAAGAGCTTTTATTGGTATGGTGATGTACTATGGCAAATTCATAAGAAATGTTAGTACAATCTTAGCGCCCTTATATAAGTTACTTAAAGCTGGAACCCCATTTAGCTGGAACAGGGAATGTGAAAATGCGCTCAATAAGGTGAAATAGTTATTAACATGTAGTGAAGTATTAATGCACTATACACCGGAGTTACCGATAATATTAACCACAGACGCAAGCAGTGTAGGAGTAGGAGCGGTTATATCACACATAACAGCAAGAGGCGAGCGGCCCGTGGCGTTCGCATCGCGCGCACTTACCCAAGCCGAGCAGGCCTACTCTCAAATAGACCGAGAGGCACTTGCTATTGTGTTCGGAATTCGTAAATTTCATCAGTATCTTTATGGTCGTAAATTTAAATTAAGAACCGATCACAAGCCACTCACTTATATTTTTGGCGATAAAGTCGGTATTCCAGTGATGGCCGCGTCCAGGTTACAACGTTGGGCAGTTTTATTGACTGGGTATACCTATGACATTGAATATGTGTCTTCGAGTAAGAATTGTGCTGATGCACTATCACGACTACCGTATAAAGTTTGTAAAGAAAAGGGAACATCACAGAAAGAAAATACTTATGTTAATTTTGTTGAAAATTTTTTACCCGTTACGAGCCAAGACGTGAGGAAAGCGACGGCTGTAGATAAAGTGTCAAGTAGGGTTTTAGTTTACATACAATCTGGGTGGCCTTCTACTTGTGTAGATGCAGAAATTATTAAACCATATTTTATGAGGCGTAATGAATTACATACGGAAGGGGGTTGTATTATGTGGGGATACCGTATGGTTATACCATTTTCGTTGCGGAACAATGTTTTAAAACAACTTCATAGCAGCCACATGGGGATCGTAAAAACAAAAAGTTTAGCACGTAGCTACGTATGGTGGCCTAATATTGACGCGGCCGTGGAAACATTGTGTAAGCAGTGCGAAACTTGTGCGGCGGAGGCGGACGCACCGCCGCGTGCTTCGATACAGCCGTGGCCGTATCACGAGCGACCCTGGACAAGGGTTCACATCGATTTCCTAGGGCCATACAAGGGTCTAACATACTTGGTTCTAATTGATTCTTCGTCGAAGTGGCTTGAAGTGTTTGAGATGGCGCGAACTAATGCATCGAATGTTATAAAGATTTTAAGAGTTACATTTGCACGGTTTGGGTTGCCGGAGGAATTAGTATCTGATCAGGGCCCACCATTCACGAGTATTGAGTTTAAAACTTTCTTAAAAAACAATGGCATTAAACAGTATTTTTCACCAGCATACCACCCATCATCAAACGGGGCTGCAGAGAATGCAGTAAAGCTTTGCAAGCGGGCTATTAAGAAGGCACATAGGGATTGTGTGGATATCGACACCGCACTACAAACGTTTCTTTTAGCATACCGGAACACCGTGCACAGTACTACGGGGGAAACCCCGGCTATGCTCTTGCAGAGACGTCCATTACGCTCCAGACTTGATTTACTCCGTGCGAAACAGGTCACCAAAGACAGAGTACATCAAGCCCAGAGGCAGCAAATGGAAATAGCGGGGGGAACAGACCGCAGTTTCAGGGAGGGTGATTCCGTTTGGGCTCGTGAGTATGGAGCTAGTGATAGATGGGTGAAAGGTACCGTGGAACGGGTAGACAGTGATCGTAGGTACTCCGTGGTGAAGGATAATGGTCAATCGCTAAAAAGACATGTAGATCAGATGCGCCGAAGGTCACGCTTATCCGATGTTACCTGTCCTGAGACTGAGACTAATACCGATCATAGGGGAGAGAACGTGGTCGAGCCACTGAGTGAGGGTTTAGAACGCGTAGTACAGGTAACCTCTCCAGAGCCAACTGTCAGGTATAACGAAGAAAGTGGTTAAAATACCAGAACCATCTCCGCCGCCGGGGAATTGTTACCCTAAGCGAATACGAAAGCCAGTAGATAGATTTAAAATTGTGTAACTAGTTAAGGATAATAATAATTGATTAGGTATATATTGTTGTTATTAAATGTTATATTATTTGTGTTATTTGTTGTATTGTGGTGGAGGTGTAATATATTAGTAAATAGTGGGTACTTTAGTAATAAGATCATTGTATGTTTCATGTCGCGCCAGTCCTCGATTATACGCTGAATAGTGAAGTCTGTATTTATTTGTGCTCCCGATAATCCCAGTAGTCCCCATATCTTTCAACCACAATAAATAATGTTACTGCAATTTAAACACGTCTATTCCAGGTTTTCTTTTAACGCCATCTGCCGTGCGATGTAGTTTTGCTATTCGAATTCGAAGTTAGATCGCGCGACTGGCGTACGAAATCAAATTGTGAGACCAGAGTGGATCCGTAATTTTACTTCTAAAACACTTTAAATTCAAATATCTTTTGATAGACTGAACCGATCTCAACGAAACAAAAACTAAATTCCTCTCCAAGTTACGCTTAATCGTTGTGTATAACAGTTATCTACATTAATTTCGTAAATTTTACGTGATACCTGGACAAATAAACATACAAACAGACAAACAGACAAAAATTCTAAAAATGCTAGAAATGGGTTCTATTGGTTGTCCTTTAATACCCTGGCTATATTTTTTGATTTTTTTTTTAATGTGAAAATAACTTTTCTACAGTTTTATTATATGTATAGATAACTAATGTTAATAATTAAAGCAAAAAATTGGCTTTTTTTAAACAAAGGCAGGGATTGGAATAAGTCAGCAATATTACGGGACCTCTATACAACATGTAACGTTAAAAGCGCAAAAGCTCTCGTCTATGTCATTCAACAATGTTTGAAACACTTGTGAAAGTGTTAGAAACACTTTTGGGAAGTCGCAAAAAAAAGTACTGATGAGCCCGATCATTTTGTATGAAAAACCATTTTTATTTATATTAATATCTTATTATTTTTTTATAGAGCTAAAACCTGCTGGGTCGCAGGACTATCCTGACAGATAGTCGTTACTCTGGAACGTGAAAGATTATTATTGAAGGAACACAAAGGATTTTAATAATAGTGGATATACGAGTTTGTAGATACAATTTCTAATTCGACTGTGGTTGTTCTTATTCCTAAAGGCTGTGACAAATTTGTCATGGCCAATTCTACTTTCATTCGTGTTTTCAAGAGACTCAGAGTTAAAATTGAAATCGTTTAGAAATCTGCCCTCCTTGCATTCTATTGGGTACATCGAAACGCTTTCAGCCTAAATCCCGCCAAAAGTTAGTCGTTTGTCCCACTTTGCACTAGAACAACTTCACCTTTGATTTAATTCTTGTTGTTTGATTTGATGCAAAAGAATAATTAATTCATTCATTCTTGGAAGTGTACCACATTTTAATATGTATAAATATACAAGAATTCTAATTTTAAGTAGTCTGAACATCGCGGGAAGAAAAGGGGAAGAAAAGTTCACGGACCGAAAGACGCAGCGTAGGCAGGCCTCTCTCTCTCTAGGCACTAGGTGGACCAACGACATCGTGAGAGTCTCGGGCAACTGACGGATGCAAGTGACGAATTGTCGTTCGGCGTGGTGGTCCAAGAGGGAAGCCTATGTTCAGTTGTGGACGTCTTCCAGCTGATGATGATGATGAACACTGCGGAGTGGCAGTGTGTTCCACTCGGCTGCTAGAACGCATGTTTTTCTTGTTCAGGTATCATCATCTGCCTAGCCTTTTCCCAACTATATTGGGGTCGGCTTCCAGTCGAACCAGATTCAGCTGGATATCAGTATTTTATGGAGCGACTGCCTGTCGGACCTCCACAACCCAGTAACTGGGTAATACCATACCCTACGGTAAGACTGGTTGTCAGACTTCAGAGCTTCTTACTAACAGTAACAACTGTCAAAGATCTAAAAATGCTTTCCGAGGCACGGAGGAAACTCGTTATGAAAGATGGTCACCCATCCACAGACCAACCAAGGCAGACGCCGCTTAACCCGAAAGATCGGCCTGTGTGGCTGTAATTATTTAGCCACGAGCTTCTCAGGTATCAACGGGTTTTATTTCAGCTTACGGTTACCGACCAAAATACCGTTTGAACAAACCCTGTAACAGAGACGAATAAGATTTACAAATATTATATTTTGCCAATTCTGTTTAATGTAGGTACCTATATTTATAAACACAATAATTCATAACTAAAGTAGTCTAGTTTACTTTGTTTACAAACGACCCTAGTTCCTAGTAAAGCGGTGTATGTAGCTCGAAGAGAAAATCTACTGGATATCAGTTTACCAGTATTGTGTACGTAAATTGTTTGTTTTTGTATTTCGGGAAGCTTTAAGTCTGGATTAGAGTTTTGTGAGTTATGTGTTTCTTTGTCTTATTTTGTTTTTACTGAATTTAGGTTAAGCAAATGACGTTTACTGGTGAGGAAAATGTGTTTTTTTCCAACAAATAATTGAGAAACCTCAAGGGGCAATCTTGAATCAGTTCTTAGGAGACACAAGAAATCTCAATCCGTAAAAATTAATATAATAAGGGCGCAAATAGGTACAAGTAGCGGGGCAACTTAAAAAAAAAAATCTTTAAAAAACCTGTGCTTTTCATACTAGGTATTTTTCAAACAGTTAAGAGATGATTAACGGGATTGTTTGGAGTTGTAGAGGGCAACTTTCACCCAGGCGTGGATGGGGCAGAATATCTTAGAAAACACTAGCAATTTTCTTTAAGTTTTCATAAAAACATTAGACTGCCTTTTATACAAAAAAAGCAAAATAAACCATAAATACATTACTATTGACTGCAAAAATGCTAAGCTAGATAGAAGTGACGTGCCTTCAGTGAATATAACGAGGAATGGCCGTCAGCTTCGGAAAAGACACGTAAGGATGTGCTGAGATCGCCGCTGTGATATCTTATAAAAATGATGTCTTTGTAAAAACGTCTTGTTATGGAAAATAATGGGAAACCTTCTCCCTTAGAAGGTTTAGGAAAATCATTATTTGAGTTATGTTTTTATAGTATCTGTTATTGGAAATTGATAATGTTTATTTGTTTTCACAAATCCATCTTCTTCTGTCTGTTTCATACACATTATATTGATTATCTAAGTAGATCAATATAAATATCAGATAATTCTTTGCTCGTGGCAAGCTCCTCATCAGATTTTTTCAGGAAATACATTTGATAGCAACAATGCCACCTACCTGTCTCCCCATCGGACGACCAACGCTAGACGCCACCCAGTATTCAAGGTATAGTGCTAAAGCCCAAACTTGCTATAGCGTAAGTAACAAACCTGCTATATTTCTACCTGAAGCCGTGTCCACGGCGCGTTGTGTTCCACGCGCTCCTCAAAGAGCTGTCAGCAAACTAACGGGGGCCCCTCTAAGAGGGGCAAAACCTGCCGAGGTCGCGGGATTGTCTCACCAGGTATCCGTGGCTCTGTGGCTCTGGTACGTGAAGGATCACCGTGGATTTTAGTCAGTAAAGTCTGACAGTCCCTCCTGTCCCACCCTAAGCGGGAGGACTCATTTGATGATTTTACCAAGATAAAAAAAGTGTCCTACTCAACTCCATATCAGTTTGATAATGCAATTTTTAATGTCAAATACCTTAATAATATAAATGTCTCCTAATTTTGACGTTAGGAACTCGCTCTACATGTTTCATGAACAAAAAACCACGTAGCGTAACCTAATTATGTTCTGCGGTTCAATTCCCGTCGTCACCTCCCCAAAGTGACGCAGCAAGTATAAATTATGAACAGAAATTCAATTTTAATTTGTGAGTAATTATTTTCTCATTAATGTTAGCAACTGAGGTGGCTCGGGTTCAAATTGTTGTCAAAATTCCCACGCACCTTCCATTCCCAACGGTATGAATGGACTTATTTAAATAATATTTTGGTTTTGCATAATTTAGGAAGCATTTTGTCTACTTTGCACTTCTTTGATAAGGTTTGGGCTCAAAATGTTTTGACGTCTGCATTTTGAGCTTTTTACTGAAATAATAATATTCTATTCTATTTAAGTTTTTTCTTAGAATTTATTCATACAGTGTCCATAATTTTGATTTAGCGTTGTTATTCAGACCACTTCCGATATTTCATCGATCAACTTTAGTAGATACTACGGGACCTAGTTGACAAAACGCCTCGTCTGTTAAGCATTCTAGAATTGAACAAACTCGGCGTACAATAAGACGTAGGCCTCGGCCATTTTATACGACAACAGCCGTGGCCACCCTCGCGCGTAACTCAGGGCAGTTAGCCCTGGATACTAAAGTCGTAAGGTACCGGAGACTTGCGTCGCCTAGTGTACGAAGAGGCTAAGTTTGAATGCTAGAATGATAGGGAGTATTGTCAACTAGAACGTTTTACCTAGTTTTACCCGATTACTGTACCTATACTAAGATTGTTCTTAAAACTATTATGTACATTACATACATACAAATGTACATTCTATTTTTATATTCTGAATTTTCAAAAGATTCAGAGAGTCGTTGACCCAATGTTTATTTCAGCAGAATTTCCTTCACACGTGAACTTAAAGTCAGTCCTATCCTAAGCACGTCTTAGGCCACAGACATCAAAAGAGTCCTAACACGTCCTACGTAAATAAACCCTCACACTGTCACACATAATCCCTCCTCCACTCACTCCAGAAACGACTCACGTCCTTACAAAGTCTATGAACTTGGACAAAAAATTCCTTCGTGAACTCGTGAGGCCAAATTTCCTGGACAGCAAAAATTTACAGAATGTACGCGTACCCAAGCACAAAACTTTAACTACCAGGAATTATGTTAAGTTGGTAGTTCATTAAACATTTCCTCGATACGTTTCGGCTTTTGAAACTTTTCTTACTGCCCTCGTAATAGGGTACAGTATCCGGGTTGAAGGAAATGTTACAATTTTCTATGGGACTCAAATAAGAAGGCTGTCCGGGCTTTCAAAGTTTGTTGTATATTTTCTGAACTTGAAAGTTTGACAACCAGTCTAATCAAAATTATTGTATTACCTAGTTACTGGGTTGTGGAGGTCTGGGTTTGGAAATACTAATTATGATGGTGGCCCATTGGTATCGGTCCCGACTTACGAGTTGTAGGTCGTGGGTTTGAACCCCGCCAGGCGCATTACTTTGTGTAATTTATTTCATCACCACTTTGCTCAAAACGGTGAAGGAAAACATTGTGAAAAAAAATCGAAGATACGTGACATCTACCAATTCGCACTGGGCTCCAGTGTGGATTATGGCCCACTCCTTCTCTCAGAGAGCAGGCCTGTGGCCCAGCAGTGGGAGCATTATAGGCTGATGATGATATTGAATTACACAATGTATCAAAACAACATTACGGAAATCATTTATAATCTTATTGCTCTTTTCATGTATTTTTTCGATTACGTGAGAGATGTAATAAATAAACTGAAAACGTAAACATTCGTATAAGAAAAACAATCTTTTTTATACCGATTGTCATAAATATAAAGTCCCTAGCTCATGTATCTCAAAGCAAGTCCCTGTAAAGAGCAAAAACCGCCATCCAATACAAAATAAGGTCAATAACCTTTAAAAAGGAGGTATATAGCACTCGTTCTCGCTCTGCCTCCTGACCCTATAAAGAATTTACACAAGACACTTAAATAGCAATAACAGAAAGCATTACTGAGACTTTTTGAGTCATATCTACAACTGTTGACGGATTACATTATTATCGTTGAGTACATAAATGAGCTCAATCTTTTTAAAGATGGTCGCCATTAAAAAGACTTCAGAGATAAAATGTTTTAACGCTGAAAACGTTTACGCGACGTTCTGTACTGGGAATAAAAGAAAAAAGTATGATTTTATTAGTGGCTTGGGTAACCAAGTGGATGGACTTTTAAGTTTATAGTCACGGCAGTGTTATTTTCCTTTATTTTATGTTTAAGAGGTCGTGGCTAAAGCTTCTAGTGGTTAGATTATGTTATTATTCAGAAAAAAGAAAACATGGAATATTTTGTTTCATTGAGATAAAATAAGCATAAAGTTTAACACTTAGGCCGTGACTACACCAAACCTGTGTCGAGCTGTGCGGAGTGGAGACTTGTTTTGAGCGGCATGCAGTGAGTGAGGTCACCCTGCCTCCTCTCGCCCACCAGCAACCCGCAGAACCCCGCGCACTCACTCACATACACAGCACACCGCACACAGCATACCGCAACACATCTCAGCTTTGGTGGAGCTTCGGCCTTAAGCTTTGCTAAATACAATAAGCAAATTAACTATGTTGCTGTACTGTATTAAAAGATGAAACCTTACATAATATTATTCTTCGAATCGTATCCTTTCCAACATTATTTTTGAAATGGACCTCTCGACAAAGAATAAGACAGGTCGAATTTAAAACCTTCTTCCTATTTTGGTCGGTTAATAATCCTGCCAAAATCAGATAAAAAATTACTTCTCTAAAAGAGACCCTGAAGGAGTCTCGACGCTACATATTTATATTTAAGTATATGTAATAAAGATTAATGATCAACAAAATTAATTCACGCAACATTACCATACTCAAAATCTTGTAAGCTCCAATTACTATCGAGATAAAGATTTACCAGTTTGAGAAATCTGACAACATCAGACCACCAAAGCACACATTGCCACGCTTAGATTATTTGAAGACACTCGTATTTCAAACTAAGATTATAAGTTAATTACTCAGTTCAATAAATTATATACGATTCCTCGAGTTATTCCACTCTTTGGCTAGACTGAGTAACCATGGCAATGGTAACTGAGTCTGGTCATTGCAACCTTTTAAACGGTCCCAAATACATAGTATTCATAGCCACAGTTGACAGCTCTTCAAATAAAGATGGTATTTGATGAAAACTCTCCAATCATTGGCTTTATGTCAGTTACAAGCAAGCTATGGTTGTCCATGTATTCAATGAGATTATAAGGGCGTGTCGAGCTTGACTTGAGGTGAGTCAACGAAATTTTTTTTTTTTTTATCGTGGTAAAATCATCAAATGAGTCCTCCCATCCCGGGCAGGGTGGGAGGTACTGTCAGACTTGTACTGACTAAAATCCACGGTTCCTTCATAGCCCTTTATCTTCCGGGGTCACGGTGATGGAAATAAGTCCCGCGACCGTGACTCAACGACTAAGGAATATCGGTGTAGATGCTCAAAAGAGGAAGAAACCTACCGTTAGCGCAGTGACTGAGTGATTGGACTGCTGTGCTGCGGGTCGCAGTTTCAATTCCCGTACGGAGCAAATATTTGTATGATCTGCAAGTAATTGTTTTGGGTCTGGGCGTTTGTGAGTTTATATGTTTGCCCGGCCGCAACCGCACCTACGACAAAGGAGAAATTCCTAGTGTGGGGCAACGATTTTTTTTTTAAAGAAAAGTAAAGAAAGGAAAAGAAAAGAAGCTATTCTCAGAATACAAAAATAACATGCGACAAAAGAAAATCTCAGTATATAGCCATACGTGTAAAGCTTTTCTTACTTTCTATTCATACTCTCTATTGTTATTTTCGTAAAAATGCAGCAACTTTCGCTCGTGCATTTGACTGCAGATTTCTTGGAAGTGTTAAGACCGCGGCCTTTTTATAGGGAGTTAGATTTTGTTGACTGAGATTAGATTTTTATTTTAATATTGTTTCTATTTTATGTGAATTGAGCAGTTAATGTTGGAGATTTTAAACATTATAATATGAGTAGCCTCAAATATAACAACACACATGCACTGTGTATTTTCCTCACTTGGACTGAGATCTCGTATGGAAGTCTATTTCGGGTGATTAGAGAGTTTTTATTTTGATTTGGGCAGTCAATTACTCAGTGCCCTTGGTATGACCTAGGACCAATGACATCTTCTGGAAGAGCATGTATGGACAGTGTTTAATGCAAGGTCTCAAAGATGACATCCCAAAAACAAAAATGCGCAGAAAAGTTGTGTGTTATGATAGCTGCCTTAGCATCAAATATTCCTACCTCAAACCCCAAACTTCCTGACTGAAAAATAAACTCAACAAGAGTTTTCCCTTTTACAACATTTTATAACATCCACAAGTAAACCATACAATGTTTATTTAAGCCGATCTTATGCCGCACAGAGGCTAAGCGCGTGCCTCCACATTAAGCCAGCTCCAGCCAAAAACTAAGCATGTGCGGAACGATTTTTGGCTCTGAACCAAAATGCACCTAGCGTGTAATTAAATGGACCACCGCTCACCAACTTCAGTACAATATTTTAAAAATTGTACAGATTTATTTGGGTGGAAGTTCTCGTGTAGTGATTTAAAGAGGAGAGCTTTTTATGTCTGTTTTTCAGCACCTGTTTTTCACTTGGGCGAGGGAAATTGGCGAGTGAGCCACGAATTGGTTCGACGAAGAGTTGAGGTTAGATTGATTTGTTGCTGGGAATTTTACGATCTAGCTGTTCAAAGGAATTATGTTGATAAAATTACTGTAAAAAATGTACTTTTATTGTTTGTGTCAGGTTTGTTTGAATGAATGGATTATGTTAATAATGTTATGAAAAGAAAAATTAAAAGAAACAATATAGGTACCTAGACGGTTATTAAGAGACTACGGAAGTTAAAATCAGTTGCCCCGAAATTTTTTGACTGGCCTGTTGGTCTAGTGGGAGAGGGTGAGGTTGTGGGTTCGATTCCCACCCAGGACAAGTGTTTGTGTGATGAACATGATCATTTGTTCTGTGTCTGGGTGTAATTTATCTTTAATATGTATGTGTTTAGAGATATATAAGTATGTTTATCAGTTGTCTAGTACCCATAACACAAGCTCTGCTTAGCTTGGGACTAGATGGCGTTGTGTGATAGTTGTGGAATATTATTATTATTAATTGAGTAAGAAAGGCAAGGGCCGGAATATGATCCTGTATTTTCTCAAGAAAGTGGATGTGGTTATGCAAGTCAGCCTAATGCCTCAACACAACTAATTATTAAGTCCTTGAAAAAGGAATACTTTACATTTACTAAGATCAAACTAAAAAAAATCAGTCAAACATTGTTTAGTTACACTACTGCTACGCGTCACGCTACTATACTATAAAAAAAAAAACATTTAATTAAAAACGCGAGAAAACGATACCTGAATATTGAAACCATATTCATGTACGTAAACTTTATACCTCATTGCTTATTTTTAGACGTTTATTATAGGTACACCAAAATAAACATTGTTATAATTATTTTGTGAGGTGCTCGTATAATTTGAAACATGGTTAAATCATTCACCTGTACGGTATACGTATTGAAATATTCATATTATAGAAATATTCAGCACAGAGAGAATCTTGAATTGTTACAATAGAAACGAATGTTTGTAACTATCCAAAATTCCTACTTATATAAAAGTGAATAATTGTTACACTATGTATCGTCGTAAGGAGATGGCGAGACGAGCTGGATGTCTTCCTTGAGAATTGGAAAGAGGTGGCGCAAAGTCGTGAACATTGGAAAGAATGGAGGGAGGCCTTTGCCCAGCAGTGGGACAGTTCAGGCTAATAATAATAAAAAATAATAAAATAATATCTTTCGTCCGTCCGTATCAGTCAACCAGCTAAGAAAGTCATATTGAAATTATTCAAGAGATAAATCATTTTCTCCCAGTTGGAAGCATAGAACTGGTTCGACAATTACTAGATACGCTATTAGAAACTTCAGACCCAAGCTCTAGCCAGTCCGTGATTGACCAATTAAGCTAGATTGTCTTAAGTCATCGGCACAAAGCTTTGATCGACTGAGACTAGAACATTCGAGTGCATAGTGTTAGACCAGCTTTCAGAATTATCGATAGTATAGCCTTATCATGAATTTTCAGTTTTTATGACGTAAACTGGATGTTTGATATTAATTTCAAGGAAAAAATTAGTTCCTTTTTCGTTCACTAGAGGCGCTGTTCCATTTTTCCATACAATAAACTTGTAAATACTTCAAGTAAGTAAGTAAAATACTGAAATCTTGTGATCAAGCTCTGTTTTTAATCGGACTTCATATTAAACTTGTAATAGAGAGAAATCTTGTTGTTTTGATAAGACGGGTACACTACGATAATACGAAAAACTGAATTCCGAAATTCATAAATACGAATTTCAAAATACCGATTTTCATAATTCCGAATGGTTCCAAATTCCTAATATAACAATTCCGATTGATCATTATTTCTGTTTTCATAATTCCGAAATTTCAATATTTCTAACGTTTATAATTACGATTTTCAAAATACCGAGTTTCAAAAGACGGAATATCAAAAATTCCGAATAATAATTTTCCGAAACATCAAAAGCACGAATTCCGATTATTAAATTTCCGATTAATTAGAATTCCGAATACCAAGGTAGATCGACGGACGGGCTCCTATTTCTGTGAGCAAGGTTTAAAGTCACCTAACACTAACACCTAACCTGTCCGAGTCGGGGTGCCCCAAGCCCCGAGCTCGCTTCGCTCGCTCTTGGATTCTAAGTTCTCCTAATAACAATAACAATCCTGAAGGCAAACAGTGAAAGTTTATAGGATACGCCTCGCCACCCCGCGCCTACACAGGCTTAAAATAACACTCTAGGATTACGGTAGACACAACTACGTGTAGCCAGTTTTGCAGCAATTCGTAGCAGACTTTGTAGAATGAGAAACGAAACTCCAATTTTCAATATTCCGAAAAATCAGTTTATTCGGAATGTTGAAAATCGGAGTTTCGTTTTTCGGAATGAGAACTTATCGAGCATTACATTTTTCGAATATGTGAAAATCGGAAAACGAAGAAATCGGACATACGACTTTCGGTCAAATACTTTTCGAGATTCTTAATAATAGATATTGTAATTTTTAGGTATTATGATATTCGGAGTCTTGAAAATCGGAATATCGAAATTCGGAATAAAATATTTCGGAGTATTTGGGTGTTCCCACTATTTATTGAAACAAAAGACAATCAACAGATATTTCGTCAAAACATCTTTGAAATTCGAATGAGGAACAAAGACCAATCAACGATTCTAAAATTAATTAAGTATCTACATAAAAATAGCTACAAGAAAATGCCTTTCTTGACTGGCTGTTAAGAAAATGCCATTTTCGTCTCTAAGGCCACATAATACCGCCATACAATATTGTGTTGCCAGCATTATCTCTTTCAGGGGCTATGAATAATGTAGTAGAAAAATAATGAGCTTTGCCAGACATCTGTCGTGGTAAAATGGGTTAACGGTCACACAATGGCGATGCATGGTCTTAATTAGACCCTAGAGAATGGAACTTTTTTCTTGTTCTAGATTTTAAGGGTTGTATTTTGAATAGCCAGTTTTTTTTTCTGTGGAGTTTGTATTAACATTGTAATTGAAAACATATTTAATTTTGTATGATCTACAAACAGTTGATTTGGGTCTGGTTGTGTGCTTGTGTGTTTAAATGTTTGCAAAAGCACCCACGATACAGGAGAAATTCCTAGTAACGTTTTTATTTAAATGTGAAAGTTTCAATGTTTGAATAGATATGATAATTAATGAATGTTCGGTGTTCAATGACATCAGAAAGTCTGAACGGATCTTAAATGTGATCTCTGACATGGGTTATAGAGCTGATAACCGATAGGGAAGAGAATTTCTCAAGCGAATATGAACCAGAAAACGCGTCGGCAGGCCTCACACTAAGTGGATCGATCACATTAAAAAGTCACGAGCTACGGATGGATGTAATAATTGGGGAATTGTTGTTCGGTGTTGTGGTCTAAGGAGGCAGCCTTTGTTTAGCAGTGGAGGACTTCTGGCTGATGATCATCATAGGTTATAGTCGGGAAAAACACACCAGTTATTTCGATATTATAATGTTTTCAAGGTATAAATTATTAATTTATATTAATTTCGAAGCCGCAAGCAACAGTTAGGGTTCAATCTAAATAATTTTTACTTTGAATATTATGTCTTTGTGTATCAGCCCTCAAAACAAACATCACAAGATGTACAATGACGAAATTAAAGAAGATCCAGGAATGAAAGTAAAGAAAATAAAATAAATGTAGGTTGATGTTATTTACGCAAACCGAAATCTTTACTTTTGGGCTCAATTGACATTGCCGCGTAATGGAATGGAAGAAAGCATAATGAACCTTATTTTAATTGATTAGCACACAGAACAGAAGCGCGCTGAAAAAATGTCGCATGGTTTGCAGAGATTTCTTGCGCGTACTCAAGAGTACTCGCCGGTAGGACTACTTATTAGTTAATACATTAAATAATTGAGAAAAAGTTCTTGGAATATGAGTGTTCACTCATGTGCTAAGACTCTAGAGTAGATATATTTCGTCTTTATAGGCTATCCACTTCTATCATTAATCTCGTAACTCCACTTCATTACTAACAATTTCTTCCGAGAATTTGCCCCAATCAATAATTTCTCCCCATTTTGCCCTAATTTCCGGATAATTTCATAAATCGTATATAAAACTCGAGAAGAAATAAGTATAATGCGTAGATATCAATTTTCGATAAGCCTTACTCTGAACGTATTAGACACTGATTACCGAACGAACCCAAAATGTGAGGAAATTGAAACGTCCTAATATCGGTTGAGTAGGTTTTACACGCGGCTCTTCTTGAGTATCTGGGGGAAGAGATAGAAAGAATGAAGTGTAATTGAAATCAATTGACCTGGTTCTTCACTTGACGGTTATTACTTTTGTGATAAGTTTTGTAACCTCTTTTCAACGTATTTATAGAAAATATTTAATATCTTGATGCGTACCTTGATGGCTGGCTGGGGAGGCCTTTTCCCAGCAGTGGGACATAAACGGCTAAAAAAAGGATGAGTTCACACTATTTACTCATTAGATTTTTGGCTGCAGCAATTTATTGCCCCACAATAGGGTATTTTACTCATTTTATTTTATTAGGCCCTAATATAGATTATTAAAAAATATTAGACCCGTATTTTTTCTTTTGTCACACAAACCAAAATTGACGAAGATACACTTCTAAAAATCACAAAACGTCACTCAGTCGGTACAATTTTACAAGCGTAATGACGACACAAGCTCCCACTCCCGAATTTAGAAGCGTTTTATCTTTGTCAATATTTATTGTTTTAATAAAACAAAAAATACGTGTCCATTATTTTTCAATATTATAACTGACGGACTAAATAGATTTTCAATTTATTTATGCAGTAAAATACCGTATTGAAACTAAGTGGGACTTTTAGTAATCGCGTATTATAGCATATAGAATGAGCATTGCGTGAAAGCGAACGGCGTGCAGTGAGTGTTAGTAGTGAACTTTTTTTTTAGTACCAAAAAACATCTTTTGCATAACAACAAAAATGTAAATGTATATTCCACTTACCGTATTTTTACCGAAAAATTGTGGAATACAGTTCTCAAAAGAGACGTTAAAGATAAATTCTTTTGTTATTGTATCAACTGGGTCGGGTTTCAAGTCTTGCGGTTTAGAGTATGAACATGGCGGGTCCTTAGGGATGTCCCGTTTATTTAACGTTTTATGTAATAGAACTGCTATGAGTTGGCATAGTAAATACGTTTATTATATTTTAAAATCATGCAAAAGACGAAAAATAATATGTAGTTTTTATGCAGTTTTAAATAGAGTTGTTCTCCTTCAGAGTAACTGTTTCTGACTGTTTTAAAAGTTTGTGAACGAACCTACAAAATTCCTAGAGTGAAGCAACGTTTTCCTTTTTTTTCTACATATTTTACGAAGTATTCCATGTCGGGTTGCCCTAAACTCCCTATGAACAATGTTCTGCTATCCAAGGGGAGTTCGAAAGAGAAATCGTAGAAAACGTGGACCCAGTTGCCCATAATTGTCTGTGTGTGTGGACTTGGTCCCAGTTTCAATGTGGGATTAGTTGCCCGCTAACCCACTTATGTAATCAATGAGAAATTCAAATATAAAACAAGGTATTATCCAAATAAATTAAATTGTAATGATAAGTTTTTTGTATTTTCAGTCATATAAAATGTTTAAATAGGGAATAAAACATAAATAATTACTAGGCCGTCAGCAACAACAGTAATCACTTAAATATTCTAAGCGTGACTACTAATTCCATGTTCAACTTATTTTGTAAATTTTAATTTTTACTGCTTGTAAAGTCTGTTAACAGAACCTAGTAATTAATGGAACAATTTTATTGCTACTAAAATTTAATGTTCCGTGTTTACGAACCCGTCATGAGGGTATCGACGGGTACTTTGATGTCGAGCCAAAATACTGCTGCTTTTGACTGACTGATACGTCGCTAAAGCAGATTGTTTATGATGAAAATTTGTATTTATTTTTATTTTATTTTTTATTTTATCTGAAGATCAAAAGTTGTGGCTGTCAGTTTTCGTGTGACAGGCTGTTAATGGATAAAAAATCGATTGAATCGTGCTGAAATTGATAGAAGAAACACGAGTTTGATACCAATTGACGTATTGATTTTATTAGTCAAAAATTAATCAAATTGATATAAATGATCAGACATAGGCCTCTCCCAGGCTGCACCACATCACATTTTCCTGCACGTTCCGCATCCAGTCTAACCCAGCTACATTTTTAATGTCATCAATCTATATATCTGGGGAGGAAAATTGATATAATATTCCTTTATTCTTGGGCAGTTTAAAAACAGAATATTATAAGAGTAAAGGGACTGTATCTATTTTTTACTTCGTCCGATTCAAAGCGTAGATCTCTTAGGACATACTAACAAAAGAAATTACAGTAAAAATGAATGTCACTAAGCCTATAAAAGTTAATTAAAAATCTAGTCTACATATTTAAAAAAAAGATGTAATTCAGAAACTAACAGAATTATAATAAAAGCTTTTTCAAAAAAAAATGTAACCGCCTTCAAAACCACAAAAAAGGGTAAAATAACCTACAAAATAACTTTTCTGTCGGAAGTCGGTGGTTTTTCATCGTCTTTTTGCCACCGACTTCCGAAAGAAAAGTTATTTTGTAGGTTATTTAACCCTTTTTTGTGGTTTTGAAGGCGGTTACATTTTTTTTTGAAAAAGCTTTTATTTTACTCTTTTTAGTTTAAATATTCAACCCAAATTCTTGTCAAATAGGTACATCATTTTCTTACATGTGCACTGGAGTTTTGTAATCCTTAGCACCGGTAATAACATCGCTCATGTACAAAATTAGCTAATAAAATTCCCTATCTCAAAAACTACTGAACCGATTTTGATGAAACTTGAAGTGTTCCCTCAGTTGAACAATACCTAGTATAACAAAAAAAGAATGACTTAAATCGGACTTGTAGTTCCAGAGATAAGCACACACAAACTAAATCAGTCGATGCCTACTCCTTACTGTTAAGGAGTTGTACCATCCATCATCAGCTCAGCTACATGAGATTATGATTACCATACGCAAATACTTAAATTACTTCATAATATTTACGAAAAACTATATGTGGGCCTATTAAATTTGAGGGTTGCCCTCGATTTCTCCAGGATCCAATCATCAGATCTTGACTTGGTGAATATGGGACCACTCCAGAAGCATCTCCTTTCGAACAAAAAAAGAATTTTGAAAATCGGTCCACAATCGCCGGAGAAATCGCGTAACAAACACACAAAAAAAAAAAAAAACATACCGTCGAATTCATAACCTCCTTCTTTTTGAAGTCGGTTAAAAATACGAGAGTTTGTGAGGTAACTAGTTACGTGATAACACAAATACTACTGAACAGATTTAGATTGAATTTGTTACAAACGACAGTTCTTATATAAACATAGAATATTTCAATCACTGTATAACATTCCCGTGGCAAAAGTACCAAATCTAACGCTGGTTAGGACGCGGGCATAAGCTAGTAACATAAGTTATAGGGTATTAGTCACATAAGTAGGATACACAAAAAAGATTCCGACGAATTGAGAACCTCCTCCTTTTTTCAAAAATTGTCATTCCATCAAACAGACAAGAGACTTTTATTTCTACCAATACAAGTTGTAAAGCATTAGATTTTCGCCACCATTCCGATCTAGCACAGTCAACTTCTCAACTGTGGCTCCCTAGAGTATCCTTAGCCACTCGGCCTAAGGCCGTTTACTGAAGTAGGTATGCTTTGAAAAATCAACGACGAATAAAACCGACACGACTTTTCTCTGTTATGTAACACTTAATACGTTGTTCAACGTCTGCCAGTCACAATTTTAGTATATTTAGGATATTCTAATGTGTCAGTTTGCTGTTCTTATTTTTTTTGTAGAAAGTTATTTTGATGTGACAAATCGGTTTTTCGATAATATTTCGAGGAAGCTTCATGATTTAAATAATATTCAGAATAGAAAATAAAATATTATGCCATTAAATGAACTAGACCGATTTGGCATTTTACAAGAACAAATATATTTTGATGAAACCAATAGTCGTTAAGTAGCTTTTCACAGCAATTACTGTTTTTTACGAATTCACTCACAAATTATTGTTTTATTTTAAGTTGTTCAGATATGTCTGCTTTGTATGTCCTTTACTTAGATCATTCCAAATTAGTAGTATTACTTTTTAACACTTAGGTAGTAGGTACCTACTGTCATTACCGCTTTTAATTTCTATAAATATTTTAGTTTTTTTTAAGAAAAAGAAAAGATGACTACTAAAATTAAACTTAAACTATTACTGTCGTAGATGCCTTTACAAATGTAGTGACTTACATACATAAACATCGAAAACCGGAACAACAACCACTGCGCCGACCCTGTAAAAACACAATACAATAGCTATTGTTACTCAATATTTATAAATAAATAAAAATATCAACTTCAACCTTCATCACTTGCCATTTCAGGTTGTGCCAACAAAATGATTACCCAGTGGTACACTAACATTCTTTTCTGAAGAAAAAAATATATAACTCCACATTAATATCGTATTCCACCTCGTCGTCTTCCCTAACGAACTGCCGGCATCTGTCCCAAGGGAAAGTGTTCCCGTCTTACTGAAAATTTCCCCTCAAAAGCTCTTGTCAACCAGATGCTTTGGACTTTAAATGTTATCGCGTATTTTTTTTGGTCACCCTCAAAAGATATGAATCTTTTATTTAGATTATGGGATAAAACACAGGGGAGTTATAAAACAGAAAAGATTATTGTAACTGGTAACGTTTGGCTAGACGACTTCCGGCCACCGCACCGCGCCTCAAACTGTCACCATTATGACGGGGCCCCCCTTTAGAAGGCCAAAACCTGCCTGGCTCGCGGGACTCACGAATTACTGTGTATTAAGTCAGTACGACTCCAACAGTCCCGCTGTACACTGGGTGAGAGAGTCCTCCCAGTCCACCCAGGGTACAGCGGGAGGGACTGACATTGATGAATTTACCACTTAAAAAAAACCTGGTATCGTTTAGATGGTCGATTTCGGTTCTTTAGCACCCTGCGCTGCAGCAAGGGGCCGTGAGATATCATGAGTTTAGTCATCGTTTTGAAAGGATTTTTCAAAGAACAGGGTGTGGATTTCTAGCCAGTAGGTACAAATCTACTCGAGACGGGGGTACCCGTTTGATGATTCTATCACCCTAAATTTTGGTAAAATTTGTCATTATATCAGTCCAGGATATCCTGGACTGGACTGGAGCAGTACGATTTATACCTCTTTGGTTTAGAAGTCGGAAGCGCGACTGCTGAGCGTGAGATCTGGGTTCAATTTCCTGGTGGAACAAAGTGTTATTGGTTTTATCCATTTTTAACTAACAGTTGCGATGCTCTCTCAGACAGAATCACGACCATTGGCAGGCGTTTACCTTTGTCAGTTTTCAAACAGCTTTGGCCACTCAAGCTGGTCCTTGATCGAATGGTGAGATAATCAATACTTGTCTCTGCCCCTTACTAACAGTGACTGAAAATCACCACGCGATCCCCTACACCTTGGGCGTTTTCCAGTACAATTGCCCTTTGAAGGTGTCTGGTAAAGAAACCTAAGGTTGTTTTAAAACAAATGAATAAGAGAAATTGAGATTGTTGGCACATTATAACAGAAATAAGACTAATTGTACAACCTTTATCGAGGCAATTAATAATAGTCTTGATAGTACAACTCACTCCACAGTAAACAACTATTAATAGAAGTATTGTTCGACTAGTAGAAATATAATAACAATATCTTAGACGTTGTCAGTAACTGTAAACAGATCGCTTGGGTAGATATTCCTAGAAAATAATTACAGATAAATGTATCCCACCTGTTATTTTTGAAGGGCTTCAACGATTATCTTTGAGTCCTATGTAAATGAAGGCAATTGCTAGCATTAGAAGATTTTTTGAAGATTTGGAGAAAAAAAAAAAGACTTGAAATATTTTTGTCTCCTCTAAATCTTTCCACTTTTATCAGTTTTAAATCATCAGCAATACGATTTCTATTACCATAAACTAAACACAAATTTTCAGGTTCACAATAATTCGAGGTTGCTATTCAAAAATCTAATGCTCGACCTGGGAGTCAAACTTGGGACCTCATGCTTAGCAGCACCACAGTGCAATCAGTAAATAAATGAGGCAGTCTATTCTATATATTAAGTTTTAAACGATTGTCACAGTAATCAAATTATTCATGTTTGAATTGCCTTTAACTCTATTCAGAAAATAATATCATAATCTATTTCTCCAAGCAAAAAATAGCTGAAAGATATTTCAGGTTTCATCCCTCTTAATCATTGAGTACTTTCCTAGATTTATTTCTATACAATAATCTATTCTGGCGCTCTGTAGTATCATCAATCTTTCGGGGGTAGTTGTAAATGTAAGTTTTATCTGATTCTCCGTCAGTTCTACCTGGTACCTTTTTACATTTCTCTTCATTTAAAATATATTATTACTTGGCTCAGGTAAATCCTTTCGAGTTAAATTGAGTTGAGATTTATAATTTTGTATTTTAAAAGCTCTGAATTTTAGGTAATTGATGAGTTTTTGATAGTATAGCTTTTGTTACTTTAATAATAATATCTTTTCTGGACCTAATTTATTTTGTAGGTACTATCTTTTGCCTGCGGCTTTGTTCTTTAATTTACAATTTGTCTAAACGACAACAACAATACGGCGGCGATAGGCGGAGACCTCTCGCGCCCGGCATTGGTTGCGGCTATATGCTGCGGGGCGAGACGGAGTGGGAACCGGTCGCCACCTTCAGCGAAGCAGTAATGCTCGTGAAGGAGGTGGCGGACCACGAGAGAGAGAAGACAGCGTCTTCCCTCCGCCCCAAGCGCAGTGATAGACGCCCACGGCGTCGGACGTCGCAAGACGATCTCCGGCGCCTCATCGCCTCATAGATCGTCGACGGGGCCCCCTCTCAGAGGGCCAAAGCCTGCCGGGGTCGCGGGACTTATTCCATCACCGTGACCCCGGTACATAAAGGGCTATTGAAGGACACCGTGGATTTTAGTCAGTACAAGTCTGCCAGTCCCTCCCGACCGGCCCGGGGTGGGAGGACTCATTTGATGAATTTACCACGCCAAAAAAAAAAACTACAACAACAATCTTGGTGACACGTTACGCAATAATTATATTATCATGAATGAGAGGTTACCACTGATATCTGAAAAGCGTAGATTTAACTAAAAACCTTATCCTTGCAACAAACCACATTGAACCTAAAAAAAAAATAATTAAATACTTACCTACATTGTTAATTTTAGCCCGAATCATCGGAATTAATGATCACTAACCTTGGACAATGATAAATGACTACAGTGTACCAACCTGTGGCGCTGTAATCTGCTGAATATTTTAATACGCACATTTCATCATACCTTCCCTGTTGTTTTAGCTCTGTTTATGAAAATCATTATTGTTTATTGTAATATTTCCCCTTGAATTTTGTTTACAAAATAAATAATTCGATTAGATAACATTAACTTCGGGAGTTGGAATTATTATGATTTGATTAGATTTATTTTAGGGTTTAGTCCATACTTTAATTTGTGGTAGATACTATTTTTTTAAATTAAATTATTATCATTTGTTGTGCTGTCAGTAAGTTTAAATATAACTTACGTTATCGAACGTTTGGATATTTTATGGGTGCATGGATATTTGTTTGTCAATCACGTTAGAACGGCTAATTGAATCTTGAAGACATTTTTCTCAAATATAGGTGTCACTCCCCGGCGAAGCTGCTAGCAACAACTACTAATAGATTTGAAAAAGAACACAAATAATATTACCGTTTTAAAATCATACTCATCAAGAGAAATCGTCAACTCATTAACATTTCATACAGGCCATGCGTCAGTCATAAATTAAACGTATTTATTTTATCCATCAACATTTTAAATCATGTCAATATACAAAGTAATTACAGTGTTGCTACATAAAGTATATGAAATGAAAAGCAAATTAACCTTTCATTTTATATTTAAAACCTTTTCCCCTTTTCTGGGGTTTGAAGTTAAACCGTGTGAGGGTAGAAAACAAAGAATACACATTAAAATTTGACGTCAAAAATATCTGAGCTTTTGACTTAGCAAAGGTCAGGCACTAAGCGAATTGGGTTACCGATCATTACACGTTGAGGTTTCCCATTACCTCAAAGTGCCAATGGAAAAGGTTATTTCATTGGCGAATCTCAGTTTTATAATATTTTTAATAATCAGTTTAATTATCTAAAGCTCGCCATAGACTATGCATAGTTGGCAGTTCTGCTTGCCATATTCTGAAAAAACAACATAAAAAAATCTGTGCTTTTCACTTGGCACTGCGTGAATTAGGTAATTGATCATTACACGTTGGGGTTTCCTAATTCGCTTAAATATTTCCATAGTCAATGCATGATTGGCAGCTGCAATGCATCTGCAGTGTACAAAAGTATGTTTTTTCCTGTAATACTTAATTTGTTAAGGCATTCTTGTTAGAATGTTTAAATCATCAAATGAGTGCTTCCGTTCCGTTCTGAGTGGAGCAGAAAGGACTGTCAAACTCTTCTATATATATAAAAATGAAACCCGTTTTCCGTTGTCACGACATAACATGAAAACGGCTTGACCGATTCGGATAATTATTTTTTTGTTGTGTTTGTAACCATCGGGACCGAGTTTTAGACCGGGTCCTTCACCCGTGCGAAGCCGGGACGGGCCGCTAGTATAAGATATACCTATAGATTGGTGTTTGGACTTGTTTTGGTACGATTATTTTTTTACTGACGCCAGTTATGACCGAGATGAATTATTTAGAAAAGTCACATTTTACTTGCCCGCATTTAAACCATTCAACCTCATGCATTCGGCAAAGCGATAGTATGCGTTAGGTGATTCGCATGACGTCATCGTGAAATAAATTGAATGCGCGACTCCACCGCTACAGTTGTGTAACAGCGCCCCTCACTTAGCTAAAGAATACACGAAGATAAAGATGATTTTTGAGAAGAGAAAAAATCAGTTGCTAGTAAGATTTGAACCCGCGCCGCGTCTTCTGGATAAATAATCCAGACGCCTCACCAATTAGACCATCGCAACTCACACTTTGCAAGCTGAATTTTCTATTCCCTCGTTTGAATATTTTGGTAACGTAACTTGCAACTTGATTTTTTACTTCCTCAAAAATCATCTTTACGATTCGCGTCGCATGCGTTATTGCGTTTAAAAAAACTGCATGATGATTGTTCGCGAGATCGTAATCTCTAGGCCTGTATTAACATTAGTATTTAGTATCAACCTGCAAATTGTCTCGCCTGATCTGGACTTCTGAGTATAATATATATACCTTTTCTCTGGCACAGTCATGGCTACTAACAATGAAATGTAACTGTTTTGTAGTGCATCGTTAGCCAAACTGGAGATTAACGTTCGCACACGGTTTAAATTGGTCGTTTTAAGGCCAGTGCATAAACGGTACGACAGGCGAGTATTTCAAATCAAATCAAAGCAATTATTTCAAGTAGGCCAGATACAGCACTTTCGAAATGTCAAAAGGCAAAAACAGTGCAAAAATAGTTACTTTAAATAAATAAAAACAATTCAAAAACCCGACATAAAAACTGTGAAAGTACCGTAGATGCCATCTTTGCCTCTTCGATAGAATAATAAAGGCGAAGTAACGAGACTAAGGTAAGAGTACCTACGCTAATCGAAGTCATAGTAATGAAGTCACGGTATGCACAGGAGTGTACATACGATTGCAGTGTCAGTAGCCTTCTTTTTAAGTTGCCTTACTCCTGGAATTTCTTCGGTGTCTTTGGTGCGTTTACAAACATAGAAACTCACATACACAAACGTAGTAAGAAGTACTAGTAGGTCATACAAAGATTTGTTTCGGGCAGGAGTCGTCTTTGTAATGCTAGGGGCGTGTCACGGCATAAAATGGCCGCTGACATCCTTAGTGCATCTTGACTGGTGGCGAAATTTATTGCCCTATCGTCTCTAGTGTGCGCTGGCCTTCAACACTGTTACAAAGTAGAACAACTCAGGCTGGAGTTAAAATGCTTTCTATCTCCGTTCCATCATAATTTTATTACCATCAACAAGATTGGATATTAAGTTACTACTGTAAAACTACTTTGCTAAAAGCTATATAGAAACAAGAACGCATCAAGTTCCGCCTAAACTTAGCAAGCTGTCGCCTAACAAATGTGTGAGACATAGATTATAAAATCTATGCAGACGCCAAACTATTCAATTATTTAAATAATAAAATTTATTTGTGAGCGTAAAACGTCAATGAATTAGATTGTGGTATACTCTTGTTACCATCTTACAAGAGTATACCACGATACAATTCATTCATTCGTTTTAAAATTTTATTTAACTCACATTTAATTTTGCAAAAAGCCAGAACCCGAATAACCCAAGGGTTATTCAAATGTCTGTTCCATTGTCTGGGCATTGGCTGATACGTAGCACAGCAGTAAACTAAAATGGTTATGCTTCAATATTCAATAACTCGAATTCTCATACCTACTTAAACACTTCTGCTGTAGAAGACAGGCATCCTAATTGTGAGAGGAAGTAGGATACTTCACTAGGGCCGAGTGCGGATTGATAAATCATTATAATTTCGAACTTACATCTAGGAGAATAGAAATCTCAGTAATTGGTTTCTTCATAAATAATCGGAGCAATTTAATGCAATCCTAATAATTATTAACTACATACCTACTCTGCCTTACCAATGATTGTGTTGCTCAAAATTAAACGCCGCTATTTTTGTCGATGCTCATACAAAAATAACAAGAATCAAGCCGTGAGCAATAACAGTATGCAACATAATTATTTTCATACGCCCCAGAAATGTAGGTATAATAAATAATGCGGCGGTAAAGGAACTTTCGCTTCTAAACCTTCTTATTCTATGCATATAGCCAGCCGGCGTATAATTTATGACGTCACATCCGCATTACGCTATCGTTATTGAGATACGCCAGTTAATAAACAGGAACGTTTATTAGTGACATCTGTTGTATGGTTATCGCTGAACTAGTTTATGGAACGTTTGTATACTAGGAGTTTGATTTGGTTTTGTTTCATATTAAATGTTCTAGGACTGAACATTGGGGTGCTAAGGCAGGAAAGTGGTGCTAAGGCAGGAAACCTCCACGTGCGCCCGTGGACTGGAGTTCCCTCTCGGATACGTCCGGGGGGAAGACCAGTTTTTCGGGCCGGTGCACCCTGGGATGCGGGCAAAAATTCTTCTTTAGGCTCTGTGTGCCTAAAGAGTCTTTGCCCGTATGCGAATAGCCTGTCGTGTGGACGCTCCAACGCGTGTCCATCTGATCAGCAGAGGGCACAGCGGCGGAGCGGGCTTGCGGACGGTGAGTAATGGGTGGCTCGCCGTCCGATCGAGGACCAAGCCCGGGTTGGTGGCGCGTCGTGTTTCGCGCCAAATGCCTGCTGGGGTCGCGGGTTTTTTCTTAACCCAGGTTACCGCGGCCCCGGAACGTACAGGACATCCGAAGGAACACGGGTGGATTTTAGTCAGTAAGAGTCTGACAGTCCTTTCCGCCCCACCCAGGGCGGGAGGACTCATTTGATGATTTTACCACCTAAAAAAAAAAAAGGACTTTTTTCTTTTCTACTATCTATCTCTGTATATTCTAATGCAGGGCAATGGTTGCCCGGGTCGACGGCGCGTCGTATTCCACGCGCGCCTCAAAGGGCGTCAGCAAAATGGCGGGGCCCCCTCACAGAGGGCAAAAGCCTGCCGGGGTCGCGGGACTTATTTCCATCACCGTGCCCCCGGAACATAAAGAGCTATTGAAGGATACCGTGGATTTTAGTCAGTACAAGTCTGACAGTCCCTCCTGCCCTGCCCGGGGTAGGAGGCCTCATTTGATGATTATACAACGCAAAACTGACATTTATTTTTGAACCTTTTTGAAAAATACGAGTAGTTTCTTATTTATGAGCATTTGTGTCCATTAAGGACTGACATAATATTTTTGACATAGTATATTCTCTCAATATGACATAATTATATGCATCTGGCAGATACAACTGTGGGCCAGTACATTAATTAAGAGTCATGTTATTCCATCTAGTTTTAATCTTAATTTGATCTGCATATGACATCTTTTTAAAATATCAAAAACTCAGTTCCCCCCGATGAAAAAAAAAATCTTATAAAATAAGGATATTTCTCAACAAAATTTTCTCAAACTCAAAGCTTTAAAGGATAAAATCCATTTAAGTTTCTGATCTTGACAGCCCGTTTGCCCTAAGTCCTGTCAACTCAACTCAGTTTATCCTCAAACGATTTAGAAAAAAATCTTATTTCTATTTCATATTATTGTCTCTCCAATTGAATGACGTTAAAGCCTATTTTCGTAAGAAACTCAAATATTTTTCGAGGGTGTCTGAAGGCTATTATTTAGGTTTAACCTTTCAATGATACGTGATACAACTACTTAACTTTTTTGAGTGGGTGTAACTGATACTCGTATGTGGGACTATTTATAATTGGATGAGACAACTCGAACATGATTTTGAGTGTCGTCTACCGTTCAATACATTATATACTCATCATCATCATCATCATCATATCAGCCGTAAGACGTCCACTGCTGAACATAGGCCTCCCCTTTAGACTTCCAGTAGGATCGGTAAGCGGCCTGCATCCAGCGTGATCCTGTGGCCCTCATAAGATCGTCTGCCCACCTAGCGGGTGGACGTCCTACGCTGCGCTTGCCGGTGCGTGGTCTCCATTCCAGAACCTTACGGCCCCATCATATACTAACTTTTGTCAATGTCGTTTTCTGCGTGAATTTTGGTAGTTTGTTAAAATGTCATATCGGGATAAAAAGTTATACACAGATAATTGTCACTGTTAATCCAGGTTATAAACCTGTGCCCCAAGTTTCATTCATTCAATTCTTAGAACGCCCAAAGCATTAATTAAGTCCGCCTGTGTACTGTTTTAACATGAGTATGAAGTTTCATTAAATAATATCATTCAGTAGTTTTTGTGTGAGAGTACTCTCTCTAACTGTGATGATGATGAAAATGATACTACAAATATGCATCATCATTTCCATCATCATCCATCTACACTGACAAAATTTAAAATCATATATTATTTTAAGCTTTCTTTGACTTAAAAAAAAATGCCTCCATCATTATATTCATTACAAACTTAAAGAAATACTATTTTTTTTCACACCAGCAAAACAAGTCAGTTTTCGCTACTACTAGCCATTTATTGGTAAAGAAGGGTTCAGTAGTTTCTGAGTTCATCCATTGTAAACAAACATACAGACCAAATAAAACAAAAAAAAAAAAAAAATCTTTTTTTTATTGTCAATTTATTATACATATTGAAAAATCCCAAACATATACAAATATGCTCAAGCTATAGCAGCTTGGTCGCGGAACTCGTACCATCACCGTCACCACAGAACGTAAAGGGCTATTGAAGGACACCGAGGATTTTAGTCAGTACAAGTCTGACATTAGGGGTAGGAGGACTCATTTGATGATTTTACCACGCAAAAAAAAAAACAGCTATACCAGCGTCAAAAAAAAAAGAAAACGTAATAAAGAATTTTATC
The DNA here is from genome assembly GCA_028554685.1 of Agrotis ipsilon. Classification (NCBI taxonomy): domain Eukaryota; kingdom Metazoa; phylum Arthropoda; class Insecta; order Lepidoptera; family Noctuidae; genus Agrotis; species Agrotis ipsilon. Next base: position 13,749,170 of record CM052965.1, read on the forward strand.
TTATCTGTGCACGTCTTGCTTGAAATCCTTGCAGTAAAGACGAGATAACGCGGAAAGAAATGGAAGAAATCCACTTTCAAATCCTTTAGAAGACTAAAGACACTACAGATTACTTACAGATAATGGAGACATTCGAAGCCGTCGCTGTGTGTGCAATTTGATCAATGTTAAAGAAGAACAGTGTGTTTAAGGATAAAATTCTTATTCTGAATGTAGTGGTATTTATTGTGAAGAGAATACTCTGGAACTTTTACTGCATAAAGTTTATAGACACGCTTTGTAGTACACATTTATTAAAAAGAGTTTGCGATTACTTTGATAAATCGTTTTTTTTCTTCTTTTTGGATTCTTTATTTGAAAATATAGATTTAGAATTTAAAACAGTTCAATAATTAGGTAATTAAATTAAAAAAAAACAGCTTTTACTAGTTTTATGGTATTTATTTAGCCTGTTTTGTGGTTATCATCATCATCATCTCAGCCTAAGACGTCCACTGCTGAACAGTGAACATAGGCCTCCCCTTTTGATCTCCAAATTTACCGGTTGGAAGCAACCTGCATCCAGCGGCTTCCGGCGACCTTAATATGGTCGTCTGCTGGACTGATAAATAGATCTTCTAAATACTATGCATTCATATATGATTATTTAATAATCCTTATATTTTTTAGGATAAATTGAGCCTTATCACGACTAATGAAGTTTTTGTGACATAAAGAAACGGGGACTTTGACGTTAATTTGAAAGAAAAAATATTCCTCGGTGGTACATGGAGTACACAAGCAGAGTCACTTTTTCATTTTCAACACAATTTATGTCGTAATATTTCAAGTACATTGTACGCCCAAATGCGTAGTAGTCATACAAGTTCATCAGGTTATAAAACTTACTTAATACTTTTACAAGTCAAAACAAACTTACACTCATACACTTTAATATCATTAAAAACAAACCACAATTCAAACACACACTGCTATTTACCTACCATACTCAAAACACTACAAACAAATAATTACTAACGAAACAAAATCTTCACACTCGCTCTCAAAAGTATCCATGTTAATGTCATTAAAATTAATGAAAATGAGGACTATGTTCCCTTTGATACGACAAGATGTCGACACGAAACTAATGATGGAGCCCACACCATATAAAAAGCAACGAAGTGCATGGAAACTTGAGAGGTCCTTTGAAAATTAATTAAGTATACGCGACTCTATGGCTCTCTCCGCCTAGGAACTATACGCACAATGAGAATGGAGTCGCCTGTTGAAATTTTTTGTACAGTTTGTTTTTTGTCATGTAGGACTTTTCGTGGTGTTGAATATTTAATTATGAAGCTTTTTTAATGTCTGTTGTTGTTTTATTTGTAAGTAAATAGTAGTTAGTGACTGACAGTGGATTAAAATGGATTGGATACGGCGTGGACGCGTACCATGAGACTTGAATCTAAGAAACGTTGTTCAAAAAGTCCTGTAAGTACTCTAGAGAGTCTTTTGCCTAGATTTGGAATAGTTTAGACCTTAAAAAGTATATACGCTTAAAATAAAAAAATAACGTTAATACTTATGACAGATATGTGATGGTCACTATTTCTCAATTCAATTCGTAGTCTTATTTTTATTTTTCTGGTATCAAACTCAAAAAAGAATGAGTCGTGTTTGGTAATTTTTATATTACAATTTTATCCAAAAGTGGACAAGAAGAATCTTGCAAAGTTCTATTTATTCCACAATACTTCCTTCACTACAAACTACCACCAAAATATTGAATGGAAAGTCCCCAAGTTGTTAGGAGTCCGACTTAAGATTCACGAGGATATGATTAAAACAAAAGAATTCTCTCGATTCTAGAAAGTACTCGAAACATCTATCCACGTGTTATGTTCAAAATATTATACGGTTGTGGCCAATTGAATTGCGAAATAGTGGTTATATAAATTTTAAAACGCTGAATGAAATATATTTAGATAAGGGTACTGTAGAATTTGAACTAACACTTCTGCAGTATTTGGTATTCCGCAACGAAACTCCTGATTTTAAAGTACTGATTTGAACAAAATAATGTTAGATTTAAATCTGATATTTTTGAATGTTATAATTGAATAATGAATTAAGTTATTAATAGTCTGATTTTACCTAGTGATGTTACTTATTCCTTAATTTATGCTGTTTTTAAGCAATGATAATTTATTTATCGAAAAACAACACCAACTAACTACAATGGCAGATTATAGCTGTATGAAAAATGGTTTCAGACGTCTGTCATGGCAGTTGGTGGTTTAGCCTTACCTTTTAGGTTAGTAATATTTTTTTTTTGTTGAGGTAAGAAAACAGCGATTGCGAGCAGGATATGAACCTGTAACAGATTCAGTAAGTCAGAAGCTCTTTCCAATCGAACCACCGCAATCCATTCTTAAAACACAACCAACAGCTTCTTTAGAATATAACCCAGAAGACGTTAATGTGTATAAAAATATTTAAAAAGTACCATCGTTTTTCTTCAAAAGGTAAGATTAAGATTACAAAGAAAAGATTCACTTACTTTACTCTACAGATATTATCATACAAAAAGCCTCCCCAATAAACTTGAACATTCCTACAAACTTTCTCAGAAAGTAATTAAGTAAGTACTATCTAATATCAGTAGTGTGATGTTACTTAGTGCATTAGGAGCCAAGTTTAAGGCACCAGGAAACTGACACAAAGTACTTTGGCAACATCTGGTAATCAATAAAGATAAGTGCAGCTTTAATGGCTTTAAAGACTCTTGGGGGTGACAAACAGAGGGAGGAGGGGAGCAAGGAGAGCTAGATAGGGGATCAGATTGTTTTTGGGCTAAAGAATGGACTGAAATTGTGTTGTAAGCAGAATAATACACATTTTTATTACTCAAGAAAAGATCGAGTGCTAACAGACTTTCGGAGCAGTAGGTCAAAATTTTTTTTTTTTTTTTTTTTTTTTTTTTTTTTTTTTTTTTTTTTTTTTTTTTTTTTTTTTTTTTTGAATGGCATCTCGCAGGTCAACCTAGAAGAGGTTGTGTGCTGCTTAACCGGACTTTTCTGTGGATGCCATAGATTTTACTCTAAGGCCGCCAGCCAGAGCTTATAAGCTATGCAAAAAACTATAAACTAAGTGACCGTTCGCTAAGGGCACCCCCTGTGGGGTACGGACCTCGGCTTAGGACGTCACTGACAGAGGACAGCAAGGGACAGGCTGGATCACAATAATATCTTATTTAGGGACTAATTTAAAACTACTGGCTCAGCATCGCGGGCTGGCTCATGCAAGGGTCGGGGGGGGCATTGACTTGGGCGTCGCGACGGGCGGCCTCGGCGGCGAGGACGGAATGACGGAGTCGGTCTGTGTCTGTGTTTCCTAAGAGTACTGGTTTCCCTACTGCTCTCCTGGAGGAGAGTGATGGGGTCGTCGGGCTCTACGAGGGTGTGCTTAGGGCGTCGGGTGGTACTGATACGCGATGGTTCGTATCGGGCGGCCGATGCGATTAAGGGATTGGGGTGCCTAATAGCGGAATCGAAGAAGCGCTTGGAAAGGCGCTTCATGTACTGAGCTACGGTGGGAATTCTAAGGTCGAGGTGGAGGGCGTCGTTACGGACATAGTACGGGGCTCCCGTGACTTTCCTGAGAAACCGGTTTTGGAGGACCTGCATTTTATAGAGGACGCGAGGGTTCGAATGAGCGAAAATGACACACGCGTATGTCATGATGGGACGGATAACCGCGGTATATAGGCGCATTTTGCACTTAAGTGACAGTGAGCTTCTCGCAGTGAGCAAGAAGTGAAGCCTACCCATAACAAAGGACGCGCGGTCGCGGGCCTTTTTGATATGTTCGCGGAAGGAAAGGTGACTATCGAGCGTCACACCTAAGTACTTGGCTTGCTTCGCCCAGGGGATCGGCTTGCCGTACATAGAGATCGGAGAGAGGGAGGGGAGATCACGTTTACGCGGTTTGGTGAAAAGAACCGCCTGACTCTTATCGGGATTAACCTCAATTCTCCATTTCCTAAACCAAGCGCCTAGGACGTTGGCAGAGGTCTGGAGGGTTTGGGCTATAGCGGTTGAACTGCGGCCTGTGTAATACAGGGCCGTGTCGTCCGCGAAGAGAGCTAACCGAGCCTTATTGCTCTTGGGAATGTCGCTAGTAAACAGCGTGAATAAGAGGGGAGAGAGGACGGCGCCTTGCGGGACGCCAGCACGTATCGGGTGCGGGGAGGAGAGGGCGTCCCCTATGCGGTAGCGGAAAGTGCGGTTCGACAAGAAGTCTCGTATGATGAGCACGAGACGGTCTGGCACACCCATGTGGTAGAGCTTATATAATAAGCCGTTGTGCCAGACTTTGTCGAAGGCCTTCGCGATGTCGAAAAAGAGAGCACCAGTCATCGCACCGCGCTGAAAGCCCGCGCTAATGTGCTCGACTATACGGTGGACTTGTTGGACGCACGAGTGTCCGGACCTGAAGCCGTACTGCTCGTCAGGAATGAGGCGCTTTGATTCGGCGTAATCATAGAGTCGCTTATAAATAAGTCTCTCATAGATCTTGCCGAGAACGTTCAGGAGACTGATAGGTCGGTAACTCGTGGGCTCAGACTTGGGCTTGCCTGGCTTGGGGAAACCGATAACAGTGGCCTCTTTCCATGCCTCGGGGAAGATATTATTGCTCAGAGCGCCATTGAAGATGGCGGTCAATAACATAATGAGCTGGGCGGGGAGGAGTTTAAAAACCCTATTATTGATACCGTCCGTCCCGGGGGCTTTCCGGGGGCGGAGCCCTTTTATGATGTCGTGCACTTCGTCCGGCGTGGCCGGTGGCAGAGGATCATCAGGGTCTTCTACAGGTGGGAGGGAGGACCTACGTTCGACTTCCGAGTCTACCTTGAGGAGGTGACTGCTATCTACCGGTTGGGTGCTAGGAGTGCACTGAGATTCCAGGCTGTCGGCCAGGCACTCGGCCTTCTCAGAGTCGTCAAAAGCGACGCTCTTGTCGGGACGGGTGAGGGGAGGGACGGTAGCCTCCTCGGTAGCACGCAACTTTCGTTGCAGCTGCCAGTAGGCTAGGTGGGTGGGCTCGAGTTCGCTCAGCATGTCGTTCCAGCGATTCGAACGAAACTCAGCGATGCGTTTCTTTACAGCACGCTGTAAATTGCGCATGTGGGCTTTGTTCGAATCGCATGGAAAGTTGCTGTAGGCACGGATGGCCGCGTTCTTCTCGGTTATCAGTTCACGTACGTCAGCGGGGAGATTCCATTTACGATCGCTCGTATCTGGGACTTCCCGTGAGCAATCCGTCAATACGGATTGCACGTGTTCTGTAAACGAGTTGATGGCGGCCGTCGTGTCAGCGACGGAGACAATGTGGTCGGGGATGGAGTCCAAGTGAGGTGACGAGGTCGATTTCAGCAATTCGCTTACTTTCTTCCAGTCAGTCTGCACTTTGGTAGGAGGAGGCTGGCTAGGGTCAGAAGGACCCGTGCGCGGAGTCAGGTGCAAGAGCACAGGACGGTGGTCGGAATTAAGCTCGTGTAGCGTCTCAATGGCGTTCAACTTAAGGTTGACATTTTTGAGCAGCGCTATATCGAGGACATCGGAACGACAGTTGGGATCGTGGGGATAGTGCGTATGCTCATAAGGAGCAACGGGGTCAAAATTGAGGGTGGAGCTAAGGTTGAACACTACTCTTCCCCTAGGGGTCGTAATAGTGCTATTCCAAGCTGGATGTTTGGCGTTGAGGTCTCCCGCTAAGATAACGGAATCACTCATGCCGAAGATAGAGGTGAGATCTCTAACGAGAAGGGACTGATCCTCTGCACCGGTAGCAGGAGGAAAATAGGCGGAGACTATGGTGATGGGCTGATGACCGGTCATGCCTAGCCGACAGACTGAAACCTCGAGGAGCGACTCGAGGGGAGGAGAGACTAGCGGGATACAATGCAGGGACTTTTTATAATAAATGAGAGTACCACCCTTGTGGCAACGCGACCTATCATTACGAACTAACTGAAAGTTGGCAATTTTGGGATCGCGATGGTGTGGCTTTAGGAACGTCTCCTGGAGAAGGAGAATATCTAACTGGTTATCGCGCAAGAAGGTAGCGAGTTCGTCCCGCTGACCTTGCATGCCGTTAACGTTAAAGAAACCTAACCTGAGGGACCGCGGTTTGAGAACGTTCCTATTCCTAGTAGCCATTGGAGATTAAACTAGGTGGAGGGCTTTAAGAGCTTCCCCAACGTGGGGGTGAGAGGCGAAAATAGCCTTATAAGCGTCGGGACTACCGTTGGACGCCCTGAGTTGGGCGGCCAATTGTCGTGCCGACGCCTTAAGAATATTTTCGTAATTCTCAACGGACTTATACGCGGAGATGATGACCCGCATGTCTTCATCGTCTACAAGGGCCACGGGGCCGGAGCCTAACGGGGGGGACACCAAAACCGGGGCTGCAAGAGCGGTCTTGCGAGCGGCTGCGGGAGCAGTCACGGGAGCCACGGGCTGGGGAGTGGGGACGTCTGGGAGAGGAGGAGCGGGATTGGAGGGCGCTGGGCCAAGGGCTGGGAAAGCCCTTTGGTGGTTCAGCGCGTTCCAGGGAGATGGGCGTTGGGGACCTAATCTATTGGGTATCTGTGAAGAGGGAATCTTCACAGATGGGGATTCCCTCTGCTGGCGGGCGGCAGCGCGCTTCGCTAGTTTGGGAGAAGAAGATTTGGGGGCTTTGGGGCAGCCGCGGTAGTTGGCCGGGTGGCCGACTTGACCGCAAAGGACACAGCTTGGAGGATCTTGGCAGAGGGCCTTATCCTTGGGACGGGGACAGTTGACCGTGCTATGGTCACCTAAGCATTTAACGCACCTGGGAGGTGCGAAACAGTGGGACTGGCTGTGGCCGTACTGTTGGCAGTTGTGACACTGGCCAACAGTATGTGCTTTATAGGGCTTCTCAATTGAGATGCCCGACAGGGAGCACACAGATCGGATTTTGAAGATGGGATGGGGGCCTGTTTCGACTGGGTCGCAGATCACTAGGACCATGTCGTAAAGGTCGCCGCCCCTTGCCTTGTGAAGGCGGTGGACGGCGGAGACGGGGATTCCTTGGGCTTTTAAGTCCTCTAAGACGTCTTGGGTGGGAATCTCCTTGGGGATCCGCCTGATCACCACACGGGTGGGCTTCTCCTCAGGGAGAGAAAAAGAGTGGTGGGGGATGTTCCTCGAGCGAAGAACACGGGAGAGCTCCCTATAGTCCGAAGACGTAGGGGTCGACACCTTGATACCGGTGTTGGTACTGGTGGCCTTTATGAAATTGATTTTTAGGTCCACGCAGACCCTTGAAACATCAGTCCATTTGGACTTTTCGTGAATAAAGATCGGAGGGGGAAGTTTGGACTTCTTAGAGGGAGCCGCGGTGGGGGTAGCCCTAGGGCTGGAGGGGCGGCTAGCGGGGGCCGGGGAGGGGGTGGGGGTGTTAACCCGAGTGGTCGGAGGAGAGGGGGTAGGCAAAGCCGCGAGGGACTTTTTGGCCTTTGAGGACAAGGAATGTTTCCCCTTGCGCTTACCTAGGACCACGGTAAAGTCCTCATCAGAGGAACCGGCTGAGTCACTGATCTCACAATCAGACTCGACTGGGCCGGACGTGTCCATACGTTCGGGCAAGGGAGGTTGAGGGACTGAAGGTCCGGGGGTGGCATCGGGTTGGGTCGGGACGCGAATCGCGGGTTCGCGGGACTTGGCAGACTTCTGAACCGAATGAAGAATGCCTTGTTCGGCTAGCGGGGGAGAAAGCGGGGATTCGCGCCTATCATTGCGAAGCTGTTCGATAACAGCTATCGCATCCTTGTAATCACCGCCAAGACGCTTGTCTTTGGCGATGTCTTTGAGAACCGCCCAAATGCGGCCTCAATAGAAGGCTCCATCCTAAATGGATGGCATGAGAGTGAGGCTCTCTTAGGAAAAAAGATGGGAGTAAGCCTAACAGACTAACTCCCCGGGTGGGTGTGCCCGGGGATGAGTAGCCTCCCCTGCCTAGGGATTGTGTACGGCAGGGAGGTGAGTACCTATGGTGTGCCCTAAGCTTGTAAACCTGTTGCCAATCTTAATGTGCAACAGGGCCCTATTTGGGTCTGGTGCGAAGGGGTAGACACACCCAACCGACACCAGGTGTGTTGCTGTGAACGAAATCAGAGACTGGGTTTGACTAGGAGATCCCCCAAGGCCAAGGTCCCAGCTCCCGACTCCAATAAATTAACCTCGCCCTGAAGGGGTTTGGCGGGATGGATTGGGGCACCACCCTCTTGGTTTCGTTGACACCGTGAGGTTTCCACCAAGAACCACGAAACTGTGGATTTTCCCTGAAGGGGCAAAAACACGTTTTGACGATGATTGTCCTGAAAAGGACAGTTTTGTTTGGTAGTCGAAAGACTACCGAGACGTTGTGCGAGCACAACGAAACGCAGCGGCGAACACAGCACAGGCACGGAGCACACACGGGGAGACGTCCGTACGCGGCGGCGGTCAGGCGGCGAGTCTGAGTAGGTCAAAAGAAAACTGACCTAGTGTCATACCACTCGTGTCGACGGGGCGTCGTGTTCCACGCACGCTTCAAAGAGCGTCAGCAAAATCTCTCAGAGGGCCAAAGCCTGCCGGGGTCGCGGGACTTGTACCATCACCGTAAGCCCGGAACAAAAAGGGCTATCGAACGAGACCGTGGATTTTAGTCAGTACAAGTCTGACAGTCCCTCCCGCCCTGCCCGGGATAGTAGGACTAATTTGATGATTTTACCACGATAAAAAAGTGTTATACCACGCATCAATGGTACTGAAATATGATTTAGTTACATTGTGATTTTGAAAAATAAAAGGTTTCGATTTTACCCTTTCGTCGAGAATTTTTAAAATATACCTTCAAAAACTTTTTGTGCAATATTGCGATTTGCACCACAATGAAAAAGCCATCAAAATAAAATGTTACGCTAGAGTTCTTAAATTACATAATGAAAAAAAAAAGGTTTTGAAAAATACACTTTATGATAATAATTTTAGTCTGCGAACATTTATTTGGCTTTTACGTAAAAAGTATCTCGAAAATGTGAGCACTAAGCAAAATTTCAGCTGTGCCTACATTTGTTACGGCTGAATGTCATAAAGAACAACAAATAAAGACCCTTTTAACCCCTTTACTTCTTGAGCAAATAATGTTACATTGAGGGCAAGAAGGCGGTCGGATAATTTCGTAAATCCACATTTTCATGGGTTAATTTTCACTCTTAACACTTTCTGCTTGACTGCACGGTCAATACTAAGGTGGAGCCACGAGAAAAGAAATCCTTTGTTCATTTAGATAAGTTGGATTTTGGCGTACTCCATGAAGCCTGAGTTAAGGCAGTAAGCTATCCGACCAGATACAGAGCTCATTCTGCGGCAACGTATCCTATGTTTGCCACTCAGACTCATCGTGAAAAGGGACCGTGGGACCGTTTCGGATCAAATCGTAAAAAAAAAAACAAATTAATAAACCTATGGTGTTTGTTGGTATTTCGCTTCTTGGGGTTCCATAAAAGAACCCCAAAAGGTACCAACAGACACCTTAAACTAATTAATTTTGAAAACATAAAGGAGTAACCACAGTGATGCTGGAGCCAAAAGTTTTGCCACAATTTCATACAGAGCTATATCTCGGGAGTTTCCTTACAAAACACTGCAAGTTCGTAATGTTTGACATAGCTGTACGTTCTTTTAAGGCAACAGAACACAACTATTTCCCACCAAGTCACTAACCCGCTCACTTCCTGGCCACAACCTAAGTGGTGGATTCGCAAGAGCGTCGAGTGGTTTTCTAAGTGAAAACAAATGCTTGCCACCACCCGCGAAGCGAGCAATTTATTCAAATAAAACAAAATAGCGCCCACTCTTACCCACAGGAGTTTTAGTCTAGAATTTTCTGGAATTTTGACTTCCCACACACTTTTGAAGTTGTTTGGTCTGGGTTAGCTAATTATGGGTAGGTGGTACTCCAAGAATGGAGTAGCATAGGTAGTTTTAGATGTGGCGAAAGAAGTGGAATTCAGTGAGAGTTTGTCGGAAACCTTTTGTTTGTTAACGTTTATGTATTTAAAACTACCTTTTTTCCACAGTTTTGCTCGATCCATTCGGTGACACGTGGCGCCATCTATTTACCATGACGTATTTATTTGTGTTTTTTAGAGAACTGTAATTTTTTTCGGGGTTACTTTTGCCTGTTTTTGTGTAAATGACATCGTACGTAATATAATTATATGAAACAGGATGATCGGTTTCAGTAGTTTAGGCTTGAAAATAAAATTACATTTTCATATATAGTATTCGGTATTTTTTGTATTCGGTTGGAATTTTGTTTCCGTTGGAAAAAAATTACAATTTCATCATCAAATTTTTACGAAGTAAATATTTGTTTGTTATAATAAGATCAATTTTCTGCGAAATCGAAAGATTCTTCCTTCAGGTTTGTTGTCGGCGCGTGAAAAAATATTGAACCCCATAAATTATTGTCCTGTCATTTCTGACATCACCTTAACGAACATGGAATTGATCGGGTATCAACCGCTCAAGATGATTGACATAATTTTAATATTTACCTGCATAACCTAGCGGATACTTTCGTTGACCTGAATATCAATTTTTTTCACAGGAAACTTTCTATCAAAATAGTCTATGTATTTTTTCGGTAAGAATCTAGATGTTAGTACTTGTCTGTTATTAGATGAGAAAATATTATGACATAATCAACATCTAGTTTTCGTCTCAGTGATTATATTGGATTAATAGTTCGTTAATTATAAGATTTATTTTGTTATTGTTGTTGTAGAAGACATTCAATCATAAGAACTTAATTAGATTTTAAAATGATCTTTGATATAAAGGTATTCAAATGAAGCAGATTTTTTTTTTGGTCTAGTGGTTAGTGACCCTGACTGCTATGCCGGAGGTCGTGGATTCGAATACCACCCAGGACTAATGTTTGTGTGATGAGCACGATCATATTTTGTTCTGTGTCTGAGTGTAATTTACCTATAAAATAATATTATCCATGTAGTTAGAAAATATATTTATCAGTTGCCTAGTACTCATAACACAAGCTCTACTTAGCTTGTGACAAGATGGCGTTGTGTGATATTTGTGGAATATTATTTTTTTCTTAAAATTTATTGAACGATACTCGGTCTAAAAACCAGGTATTATTAACTTGTTCCATTACCTACCATTCTAGTTGTGACATTCATACATACATTGTTAAAATTATGCTTTTGCCAAACGATAACTGCTATTCTTCCCGGCCATTTGGATAGAATATTTAAGTGTAGTAGCTTTAGCAATTGTAGTTGGTTACAAAACCAGTTTGAGCTACCCTTTACCTTAGTTAAAACGCTGTACTACGCTGTGTTAACTCAAGGTTATCCGTGCTTCACCCGAAATGCGGCCTATAAACACAGGCCAAGGGAATATTAAGTATGAACTTATTTTCTAGTTCTAACAAAGTTTTGCAATACGTGGGTTGACTTGACTTCAAGTAACTTTGTCGACACGAGAAATTTCTTTCTTTTTACGGTCTGATTGGCAGTCTGTAAGCTAATCTAAGAATTAATTAATTTTTTATAAGGGAAACTTGAGTAAGATGCTTAAATAATTAACAGAAAGTAGGTTATTCTGAATTACTTTCCCAGCAAAATTTTCCATGAAAAACAAATCCACGTTGTATCTGTATTTATGATTTCAATCAAATCAACTTCTGCGAATCCGACATTGGGAATTAATCAAACAAAAACGTGAATGTTGATTTTAATAAGTACCAATTTGAAATAATTTCATTTAGAATCCCGAATCCGAGACTCTTCAACAGAAAAATATTATTATTGTGGGCATCATAATAATTAGTACAATTTGCACTTCAATATCGAGAACACGGTCAATAAATATTATGTAAAAGTTTATTTTTATAGTGATAAAAAGCAAGATTTTTGTTTTAAAATGTAAGTATGTGATTTAAATGAAAATGCACGGCGAACGAATCAAGAAATTCTATAACGAAAATAAACCTAACACCCTATAATCCTAGATCGTCTTGATTGACGTGGCTGACCATAGCCTAAATAAAATAAATAATTGCATACGTTGTAAAACGCCATGCAATATCTTCAACACAGCAGTCCCCGAGTGTCACACGTATCTTTTTCTAGTCTTGTTTTTTTTTTTAAGATCAGGGCTAACATTAAATGATAAATGATGATAAATGATGTTTATTTAGCAAATTGGTTTTGGCAAACTCTTTTACACGTCAAAAAACACTATTTTTAAAAACTAGATGAGGTCGGTGTTTCGTACCTGACTACTCTGAGAAGAAACATCCGAAACAAACTCAGAGGTCACAGTCTCTTTTAAAGTCCAGACAATTTCGTATTAGTTATATGAGAACCATGCAGGTGTCTGAGGTGTTCTTTTGAAGAAAGAACCACACAGATTTGAGTGGGCCTGTCCAGTCAGTACAAGCATGTGTCAGTTACCGTGTAGCTCAACTCATAACACAAGGAGCTCAACATTCAGGTCCTTGCTGTCGTAAACGTGGCTTAATTTCTGTGGATATAGTTTTTCGACAGCATGGACCTCTGCACAGTTAAAAGTCTTAAAATAGAGTCATCACGAGTCAGTTACAGGCCACTGATTACAGTCAACTTTAACACTAAACCTTACGACAAACATCATTTTGTTGCGAATGACAAAACATTGTTCGTGCGACTATAAACTGTGACAAAATGTCTGACGTGAGACGGAAACGTGTCATAAAAATGTTACTTGTTCGTGATAACTTTTATGACTAAGCCACTTTTGTTGAAATATAAAAAGGACTCGATTGTTATATACAGCGGATAACAGGTGAGTATGGATTTAGTTGGTTTGGGCGGTGCCTATTGCATTAAACAGGAAAAGCATTAAACATCATCATCTGTTTAGCCGTTTAGCAACAATATTTTTAATGTTTTGTTATTGAAGAAGAAGTTGCCCAATGCAATTAAAGCACAGGTAAATATAAATTTGGCACTAACTATAACACACAAGACAAAATCAAAGTAAACTTTAAACAGAATAACTAAAAGATGGAAGAAAAAACTTTAATTTAAAACAACATAAAATATACAATTCACTACAGCTATCCATATCAAGCAGACTACTGCAAGAGGCCCTAGCACGAATTTTCTCGTTATCGTGACGTAAAACGGGAACTTTGGTGTTAATTTATGGGCAATACATATAAATCATATTCGCGTAACGTAATGAAATGGTGCAAGAATCGTTTTCAATGGAGGCGAACCTTAAAATACACAAAATACATTATTTCAAAATGATTGGTCATAACAATGTCAGTCTATATAAATAAATAAATATACTCTTATTTAAAATCATTGAATACAATTTTCTTCAATCTATGTCAAGTTCACGAATTATCCATGCCTAAACTAGGTAATCATGTGTTTTAGGTGAATGAAACTGTGAAAGATCTACAGGACACATAATATACTATGTACCTACCTGCATAAATAATAATAAACTGGACGCCATGTTACAAATTACACGTGTACTTGAATGGGAATGAGGAAATAATATATTATTCCCACGTGAAAATATAGCGTGGGTGTAATTAAGCAAGTAGGTTGGTATAAGTTTTTGTAGATACTTTCATTTTTTTTCAGATAGCTTTTACTAACAGAATATTAACATTTTATTAAATATTTAAATTAAACACAAACTAGAAATAAAAACGTACAAAAAATAAAAACATTCAAAGGGCATCAAAGAATACGTCCATAACGTTTTCAGCGGGTACAGTGCCCAGAAGGCTGGCAGCATTGCCACGTTGTATGGAAATGCTGATTCGTTGATCTAGGAATAGGCCAGCATCAGCATCACTGCATAGCCGCACGACGCGGACAACCGGTGTCGTTATTCGCCAAAGGTGCTTTCTAAAAACTTCCCGCTAATTTTATAAATATGAAAGTGTGTAGGACGTATGATCCATTTTTCACACCAACACGGTGGGACTGATTGTGATATTTTTTTATATAAAGATAGATAGGACATCAGAAGCGGCCATTAGTCTGTATAAAGGAAGACTGTAGCGATGGACAATCGCTAGCAGCAGTTTTATATTTCCATACAAATTATGATTAACTGAAAGAATATCACAAAATAAATACTTAAACAAGGTGAAGGTTACAATATTGAATTTCAGCAAACCAACTTACTGAATTTCAATACAACACAGGTACAACACATTTAAATAATGAATGCTGCTGAATTTAACGGCTTTCAATAAATCGTTCCGACGGAATATTATTGTATGGAATCAATATTTTATTGTGTTGCTCCGAATATTTCAACACTATTCATAAATTGCTTTCATTATAGTAACTAAAGCTGTGATTTAATGTTTTGAAATAAAACATTCGATACTTTGTGGTTGTGAAAGTTACTGTTGAGCATAAGGTTCAGAGTTCCATTCTGAGATTGGGCAAAATGTTATTAGATCTTCCTATTATAGATTTCTCAGTAGCAGCCACGAATGCTGAATACATGACCGGTTGATGGACCAACCTGGAACCAACAACTTCTTATAAATCTCGCAAATATTTGCTTCGTGCGGGCATCGAACCTACAACACGCAGCGCAGTAGTCAATTGCTGAATTGCAAATGCACGAAACATGCTGTGCCGTGCCGTACGTTGTATTTGTGATTTTATGCTGTATGGGTGATTTAATTTTATGTTGTCTTGTTTAGATAATTTAAAGCTGATTTTTAAACCGTCAAATAATCTTGATAGGTACGTATGTAAGGACTAATTAAATTTGTTATCCGAAAAAAACGAGCTCTACACTTTTAAATAACTAAAATGAAACTGTATCTAAATTCTACAGTTCATTGACATTATTCAAGATCTAGTAACAAGAAATTCGATAAAACGTTCTACGGTGAATCCACAATTACACTAAGAAAACTATTACAGTACCTAAAAGGCAGAAAATATACATTATCTATTTCTCCCACTAAAAGTTTTCTCGCCCAATTGCCGGCGAACTTGGAAAGCTATCAATGTGTTCATTAGTACTAACGAGGAACTCTCAAATTACTGCCAGGGCTAGAAAAATACTATCTATTCACAAAGAATCTAAATGCTAGAGATGTGCCGACTATTAGTAGTCTACTAGTCGACACATCGGCTATATTTATAGTCGGTGACTTCATTTGGTAAAAATTTTCATATCTATCAGCCCAGCCTCTATCCAGGGCTGGGCTGATAGATATGAAAATTATAACTTAGGTATAATGTTGTTATTTTTATTCTTTTATACAGGCTTTTTGTACTAGCCTACTACTCTATTCCTCTCCTTAGCAAAGGCCTGCCCCCATGTATCCATTTCTTTCGATTGTGTGCCTTTTCACGCCAATTCACAAAGAAGCAAAAACAAAAAAAAATACTTGTGGCACTCGGGGACTGCCACAGTAATGCTATATGCATAGCTTTTTCTTTATGAACTTATGCAATTATAATTATGTATTTATTTTATTTTTTACTCTACTAATTAGGCTATGGTCAGCCACGTCAATCAACTAAAACTTGTCTACACGCATACGTTTAGTCGCATGCACACAAACACTGTGCCGAAGACTGCCGAACTAAAACGACGTTCGACGAAGCGAGGTGTTAAGTTTTTTTTTTCTTTACGGAATTTCTTGATTTGGTTGCCGCGCTCAGAGCCCCCGATAAAGTCAAATCATTTACACCACTCAAGACTTTGCCGACACCCTATTTCTATCTTCTGACAAAAATGATCGGTCGGACTAGTCGGCCAGTCAGTCGACCCATCCCTACAAAATACATATTTCTGTAACCTGATTACGTGTTCAACGAATTTATAAGACAAAAGGGAACGAAAATTACGTCTTTCTAGATCGTCAGTAATCTTTTGTTACAGTTTTCAGATGAGTCCTTTGTCTGTTAAGACTTTAATTAGGACTATCGGATCATATTTACGTGTTAATTACTATTTTGATACCTTCAAGCCATGATTTTTAATTACCTTATAACTTTCAGTTTACTTCTGTTTTCGGGAAGGTATCTTAAAATAAAATAATTAACTGTTTTAGGTAGGTACTCACTAAAAGTACTCCTGTAAATTTTATCGGTTGAATTCTTATGCAAAACTCCAATTTGTTCCGTTTAGCATAATTTTATTAATACCTAACATAGATTCCGTGTTATAATTAAAACATTAGATCTTTATTCGTTAGGGGAGAGGAAAAGTGACCCTGTGGTGAAGACTATATATATTTTAATATATCAAACCTATCAGCTGATTACTATCGCTTTTAATAATTAATTAATTACGTGTTACAGCTAATACATAACGGTTATATATCGCCATAAATAGATCGCGTCAAGTCAATTGCGATTTATATAAGATAAATAGGGGCCAGATATGGTAATGCGAACATCAATCATTATTACGCCCCGCGCTACCTTTGAAAGCTGATATTTGCATTGGTTTGATATATAGGCGGAAGCGAGAATTACTTGTTGAACACTTTGTCTAAATAAACTATAAATTTCAAATCGGCAGTTCACTTTGATATAAGGTTCGTTTTGCAGTGACACTTTTTTAGACAACTGTTCAACACCTGTTTAAGTTTTTGTTACGACGGTCAATGTTTAAAAACAGTCCAGTTTCACAGGTCAGTTTTTATCTGTTTTTGACTGCATATAGTTTTGATATAACTATTCGTATTTATAATATTCACACCGAGACTTTCTTGATGTGCTGAACCTTTTTTTTATCGTGGTTACATCATGAGATGAGCGCGGGTTGGGAGGGACTGTCAGACTTGTAGTGACTAAAATCCTGGTGATCCTTCAATAGCCCTTTACGCCTAGGGACACAGCTTCTGGGTGAGACAGTCCCGCGATCCTGGCAGGCAGTGTACTGACCCTAAGGGTGTGAGATTATCTGGAAGGGAATCGGGAGCAGTCACCTTCTTCTGCAGAGCAGTACTACTAACCAAAAAGGAGGAGTAGAGCAGAGCAGTACTACTAACCAAAAAGGACGTATGCGTAAGAGGATATCAAGTAATTTAAACAAGTAAAACCTAAACTCATTTATTATCGCAAAACTGTGATGGAATACTACGAGTGGAAATCAGGGACTTAGAACTAAAAATCGAACATATATAAATTTAGACGTTGTTTATTACACCCCATTGCCCACTCCCTCTCACAGAGAGGAGGCCTGCGAACCAGCAGTGGGAACATTTTAAGCTGATTATGCTAAAACGAATGCTATTGTAATAAGCTGATTTAAAAATAACTTCTTCATACTTATTTTTACTAAAAACTATACGTTACTTTTTATACCTTGCACCACAACCTAAACGCATAATATATTGCTCATAGGCAATCGTAAATAGTTGATAATGTATGTTTGCACTAAACTTAAGCGGGGTATATAATAAACTGTACATTTATCTCTTCATGACACATAACTACCGTTTTTTTTAATCGTGCTATATTCATCAAATGAGTCCTCCCACCCAGGGCAGAGCGGGAGGGACTGTCAGACTCTTACTGACTAAAATAATCCGCGGTGTCCTTCAATAGCCCATAACGTTCCAGGGTCATGGTAATTCGTTAGTCCCACGACCGCGGCAGGCTTTGGCCCTCTGGCCCCTTAATAATCCCGTCATAAACACTAACATAGGTTAAGCAGTTTTGTCACTAAATCTATAGATCATTGTAGTCTGTGCAAATAAAGATAAGTAAATAAAAAATGCCCAACGTATTTAAGACGCGCGAGGAAAACAACGCGCCGTCGATCCGGTCATGATCCATGGTCGGACAGCGAGTCGCTGATTACTCGCCGCTCGCATGCCGGCGATTTAGTTTACACATAGAGTCACTTTCCTTGTTATTTAATGAATTATATAATGAAGGAAAATAGAATAGAAGGAAGAAGAAAAGGTAGTTGTGGTATTCTCTTTTTTCTACTTTTCCAATTTTCTTGGAATAAAGGGTGTAATTTTTCACAAAAATATACAGCATGCTCAGTTTACGTGATGAATTTATTTTTCGCTTGGCATCTAAACAGCTGAATGCATTTTGATGAAACGAGAATATGTGCGAAGATTTCACAAGTGCAGCTGACTGGGATATAAATTGTTTCAGAAACTATGCTGAAAACTTGGTAGATTTTCCAGAATTTATTTGAAGGCTAAAATATTGTTACTGTTATAAAATATATAATTTTTACCTAATATGAATGACTGCGTTCTTGGAGCCTGAAAGAACTGCTGAGCATGAGAGCTTGGGTTCGATTTCCAGTTCGGACTAAATGTTATTCTATCAAGTATTCAATGGTCAAACTAAATAAAATTATTATACCAAGCTGTATGCTTTCATAATGTATAATATTTTCTAATAATACAAATTTATGATACAAGATAGGTACGAGTACTTTTATTATTCTTTTAAAATGGTCATCGTGAAGCCTATCAGAGTGCCCACTTTTTGATAAATAGAACGTCGGTAGAAGAACCTTTTTAGGTAAACCTATTTACCTCTTTACATCTTAAATATTTAAAAGTATAATATGACAGAGGCTCTAGCATGAATTCTACGTATTTGACCTTACAATGTATGTACTTGAAGCACCTATTACGAAGAAAATTGTACGGAAAATGAAAATGCTCTTCTATTCTACGAACGAGGAGCTAATTAATTTCCATCGAATTAACTTCAAGTGCTTACTTTACGTCATAAAATATTAGTGGGATGAGACTGTATATTTCAATAAAACCAAACCAGATTTCTGTAAAATACGACACCGATATTTGTTGTAATATAAATTTTACAAAGGAAGGAAAGACAAGTAACACAACAACGCCACCTGCGACATAAAACGTAAACATCACCAAGACGTTTATATAAACTGTTAACACCACAGAGTTTACAAAGACTCTTATGAAGTAGAAACTTTACAAATTTACTTACAAACAAAAAGAAACAAATATATTTTTTATTACATAACGAAAAAATTTCATAAAATAAAAAATACTAAACCAAATGGCATGTATAATGCATCAAACAAAAAATAATCACTCAAATGGGACCAAAACCTCAGAGTAATCAGTGCACATGCATAAAAAAAATATCGATCGAAATGAGTAGGTACTTTTTGAAGTCGATTAATAATACACTTTCCACTCGGGAGTTCTCTCAGTTTAAAATAAAGTTAAATTATTTTTCAGATGACATCTGAACAATCCTACTATCCTATCCCACTAATAATATAAACGTGAAAGTTTGTATGTGTGGATGTTTGTTACTCTTTCACGCTAAAACTACTGAACGGATTTGGCTGAAATTTGGTACACAGATAGTTTATAACCTGGATTAACACAAAGGATAGTTTTTATCCTGATTTTATGTTCCCGTGGGATAATTTTGGAGTTGTAGCAGCCGAAGCCGCTGGCAACAGCTAGTATTACATATACTCTAACATTGTATTCGGCATTCGTAATAGATGCATTAAAAATTAATCCGTATTGAGTTAACATTATTAAAATTTTAATTAATTATACTATGCTAATAACGTACTTTCATTAGTGAGATTTGTTGATCTAGCTTTGACCATCATTATTTTAATTATGTTTGATCCTCGATCCAAATAGGTTCGCCATTGGCTAACCCAATATTTTACTCTACATTATGGCTTGGTCCAGTGATGTTGGCCGCGACTTACCAGTTGTTAATCGTAGTTTCGAACCCAGCCAGGCGCCTTACTTCGTGTAATTTATTTCATCACCAATCTTCTCAAAACCCCTTTTTTTGCGTGGTAAAATCATTAAATGAGTCCTCCCACCCCGGGCAGGGCGGGAGGGACTGTCAGAATTGTACTGACTAAAATCCACGGTGTCCTTTAATAGCATTTTATGTTCCGGAGTCACGGTGATGGAAATAAGTCCCGCGACCCCGGCAGGCTTTGGCCCTCTGTGAGGGGGCCCCGTCATTTTGCTGACGCTCTTTGAGGCGCGCGTGGAACACTACGCGCCGTCGACCTGGGCATGGTCCATCAGCGAGTTGTCCTTTACTCGCTGTCCGCATGCCCCTCTCGAAACCCTAAAGAAAAACTTTGTGAGCCAAAATTCAAAGACACGTGACACTTACCAACCAGCACAAGCGTGGTGGATTATGGCCCACTCTCACGGTGAGGAGGCCTGTGCCAGCAGTGGGAATATTGCAGGCTGATGATGTTGGCTTGATTGACCTATTTGATTAGGGGAGCTGCACGTGACAGAGTAATAACCCACAAGGGTCGATCTTAAAGAAGATGACTGGTTATAATATACTGAGTTTCCTCTGTGCTTTTCTTGTAACAGGTAGGTGGCCCGAAAATCTGAGAACCAGTTAACACTAGTACTACCTAGGTTATGGAAATACTCGTAAGAAAGGCAGTTTATCCCATTTAAATCCAGCTGCATCCGATTGTCTTGGTATTCAAATGATGCCAAAATTTCGTTATGCTATTCTGTTGGGGGTATTTCTAGGAAGTATAACGTATCAAACGTTACGGTTTGAATTCATTTATTTCCAAAAGATTACAAATCACTTGAACAGAAATAAATACTTAAACTTACTTATTGAAAATACATTTGTGTTGTCCAGGAGTAGCAAGAATATAAACTGTCAGTATACAAAAATTAGTAATACACGTTATTATGAAGGTAATAGTTCAAAGTTCTTCAAGTTAAAAGTTGATATTTTATTGTACTGTCTACCGCCGTGCGGCTCACCTTGGTTTCTAGGGCTGATTTACACTAGGTGCAAATATTACTTCAATAAATTGGTTATTGTTTGTTATGACCTTTTAAGATGTGGCATTTTAATAATTTTTTAAATAGAAATAATGACTTGGTATTTTTTATATCTTTTGGTAGTGAGTTATATAGTTTTGCTCCCTCATAAATTATTGTTTTCTTTCCATAGTTAGTTCTAGTGCTAGGTATGTGTAAGTCCTGAGCACTTCTCAGAAGACGTTTGTGTACATGTATGTTTTTAGTGAAAGTGATTTGTGTATGTATGTCTTTGGAAAGAATTTTACGAACTAATATACATGTGTTAAATAAATAAATATCGGAGATGTTAAATAATTTTGTTTGTTTGTATATTTGGTGTGTGGGGGTCAGATAGTGGTAGTGAAATAACATTTTGATAATTTTGTTCTGCGCTCTTTGTAGCTTTTCTAGGTTGGTTTTAGCTGCTGAACCCCACACTTCTATAAGATAATCAATATGAGGTTTTACCAATGAGTTATATACTCGTCAAAACAAAATAGGGGCCACTTATTAAATTGCACTTTAATCAAGTATCACTCTTATTCTGTGTACATAATAGATGGTAAATACCTTGTTATAGTTTCTCTCAAGTATTAATATTGTTTCTATTGCATAATTGGAAATTCATAACTTTTTTTAATGAGATATTTGAGATTTCTTAGAATTTACGGTTTGGTGTTTTTTATTTTTCAAACTTCTAACGGAGTTTTCTTCGACTTATACAGCAAGTAGGCTATAACTATTGTTTAATCTCATAATGCCATTTATTCGGAGACATATGGATGCAAAAACAACCACTTGGGGTGTTACTTTAATCCAGGGGGGCCATAGCCGGAACAGGTAGGTCTTATGGTGGAATATTCGCAACCAGTGGTTCAAAAAGTTTGAAACTGGTCTCAAAAGACGGGTAATATCACCAGACGCCGTGATCCAGGAAGAAAGTAAGTAAGTAAAGCCTAAGAAGACCAGTAAGTTTGATTGACCGCGCAAATAGAGCGAAAATCTACCGCGCGGACCGTACAAACTCCATTGCGTTGAGCTACTGGCACCCCTATAATTGACTAGACTATTCCGAATCGACTCCATGAAAAGTAACAATACTCAAGAAGATGCTTGGTTCTCCTCCAGTTAAATGGAGCGTATGGTGCAGATCGTAAAACATTTGCAAAGAGAAAAATTACTTAACTGTTTTGAATGGGCTTCACTGCTTTTTATTTATGACTGCAGGCTTATTTTTTTTTAATACAGACTGATTCATTAGAGTGTCGAGAAGATCTAAACAACAGGTTTCAGATCCTTGCACTCTTGAAACAGACTGTTCCGATGAGATCTGAATTATGTTCTGGGGCGGTTGTCTCTATCACGCAAAACTGAGCTCGCACTTCGTAATAACGTTGTTGTACCTGCTCAAAATTGCGTAGTGAATGTGGTGCAACTCCACATTATCCCATTCGCACAACAACGAGTACCTGAGTTCATCTTCAAGCAGGATAATGGTCGAGCGGACACGACGCGACTAACAGTGCACACATTCGCTGACGTTCGAATTACGATGTTACAGTGGCTACTCAGGATTTTTACCTAAGTTTTATTCAGCAGTTAAAAGATAAGTTAAAGAGGAGTGCAAAAGAAAGTAAAATTCCCATCAACACCCAGCTGGATCTCATTAATTGTTTGAAAACCCTCTGGTAGAGAATCCCAAAGAAAATGTTTGGTATTTAGTCCTGAACATTCCACATCCATTAAAATGAGTAGCACAGAGAGAATAGAGTTAAAAGAGAAGCTTTAAAGACCACTTTGGAACATTAAAGACGTCATTTTTTCGATTTTTTGATATTTTGTGTAAGTTGATACATTCCTGCAATTCCCCACTTTCCATTCAATTTCGTTTAATTTAACGATTGATTGGAATACAAATTTAATTTTTGTGTATTTCCAAGTAAAATCGTTAATATTAATCAGATTCAGTCATTATAACCAGTAATATTTGAATATTATTTAATAAATCGACAATAATCAGTTGGCCCTTATTTTCTTTTGAGTAGTATATATAGTTTGTCGGACTTTAAGAGGAAAACATCTGACAATTCGACGTAATGCCCCCATTAGGCTTGATATTTTAGAATATATTTTCTCTATGTGTGGTTTCCATGTAAGTTGATTATCCAAAATTAGTCCAAGGTATTTCTCTTTATTAACTTTATTTAAATTTACTCCATTAATAGTAAGAGGCTTGTGATTTGAGATTTTTTTGTTTTTAGCTGCAAATATTATATAGTTCGTTTTGGATGCATTGATAGTTAATAGGTTATTTTGAAACCATCTTTCTAGTATAATGAGATCCTCTTGTGCATCCTGAATGATTGAATCAATTGAGTGACCAAAATAAAAGAGGCAAGTGTCATCTGCATATAAGGAAATATGTCCCTTTAGGCCTATCTTGTCTATGTTGTTAATGTAGATTAAAAATAAAAGTGGCCCGCAGATTGAGCCCTGGGGCACGCCGCAGGTAATTACCCTCGGTGTACTAACATTGTCACCAATCTTGACGACCTGCCGGCGACCCTGAAGGTATGATTCAAAAATTTTGTAAGCATATCCGGTTACGCCGATGGATGCAAGTTTATTCATGAGCAAGTTATGACTAACGGTATCAAACGCCTTTTGCAGGTCGATGAAAATCCCTAGAGCAACGTGTTTTTTGTCTATGTTAGTCTTAATAGTTGTGATTAAGTCTGATGATGCAGAAAGAGTGTTGGATTTTGATCTAAACCCATACTGTCTTTGTGAAAGATAGTTAAAAGAATTTAAATATAGAGTGAGCCGCTTGTGCAACAGCTTTTCAAAGATTTTAGACAATACGGGCAAAACTGAGATAGGTCTATAATTTCCCGGGGATAGTTTCGAACCAGTTTTAAAAATAGGGGTAACTTTGGCGTATTTTAAAGTGTCAGGAAAGTGACCTTCGCTCAAACATTTATTTATGCATTGAGTTAGACTAGGCAATATGAGATTCTTTATACATTTGAGCGATTTGATACTGATACCATCTATACCTGTGCTGGTGTTTGCATTTAGGTTATCAATAATGTTCCTAATTTCTTCTTGCGTTGCTGGTTCTATTTGAGAAAGTGTAGTTGTATTTACGGTTTTGTTTGACGAGATGGTGTTAGTCTGATTAATGTGATATTTTAAAGGTATTTGATTAGCTAGAAGTGTGCCTATACTGGAGAAGTAGTTGTTAAAACACTCACATATTTCCTTTTCATCAGTGATCAGCCCTGTAGGTGACTCTAGTTTAGAAGGAGCAACACTTTTCTTTACTTTATTATTAGACAAGCTATTTATCAATTGCCACATCTTAAGGGGTTTACCCTCACATTCTTTGAAAGATTTATGATAATAATTACTTTTTGTTGCTTGAATATTTTCAAAAACACTGTTTCTTGCTTTTTTAAATTCTTCTTCTGCTTCTTGATTATTTGAATTATTTTTATAATTTTTCCACAGTTCATTCCTTTTGTCTATTTGATTAACTATACAAGGAAAAAAATTCAATGCAGTTTTAATATTGCAACTTATTTCTTCTTCCGCGTTGTCGGTGGTACTCAAAAATTTTCTTTCACACAGTTTATCAGTTTTACAAGGCTTAAATAATCATCGCTATTATTCTCCTGCTTTATACTAAAGCAAATTATCGGCATTGCATTTTTTCATCTTTCATAGTCATCCAAGAAACATACACCTTTCGATAAAAAAAAAATTAAGAAATTTACCCAGAATTTTCCATTGATATACCTAACGCTTTCTTGTATAATCGGATAACTTTAAAATGCATACAAGATTCAGTGTTCAACCCTCGCCGGTATCTGTATTGATATTCCACGTCTGACAAATAACCGCTTAACTTCTGTAATGCAGAAGCGTTGCGGGCGCGATAAAATCTTTTATTTATGTGCTAGCCTTCGTTGTAGAGTAAGAATGCATAGAAGCGAAGCCCTGGATGCATCCTTACTTCCATATTTATAGGTACTTATGGTTGCCCAGTGTTCGAAGATTTAAATTGTAGGTATACGCCTTACCAAAACAGATAAACATTTGTTGAGAGCTTGTCTAAAAAATTTTTACTGCAAAACGACTCTTATATCAACGTGAAATGTGTTGACGTTAACAGATTTTTAGACAAGTGCTCAACAGATTTTTATTTTTCTTGTGGTAAGACGCATTGATTCGTGTGAAACGATGCTTACATAGATGCAAATATGAAGGTAACTGTGTAAAAAAATAGCTTTCTTTTCCATAATAGTGTATCATGCTATTTTTTTTCACAGTTACCGTCTTACTTGCATCTACGTAAGCATGGTTTCATACGAAACAATCCCTTCCTATGTCCTTAAAAAAAAGCGTCTCTTTGATCACCTAATTGGAATAAATGATTTGACTTCACAACATACAACAAGACAAATCTAGGATTGCTTTTGATTATTCTGAATTCTGATAACCTTATGTTACGAGTACCTTGCTATTTATGACTTATACACAAACGTTGTAAAGTCTACAGATACGGCAAATTCTTGACTTGGCTTGCCATTATATTGCAAACTACTCATAAAATATTATTTTTGGACATCTTCATCCTTCGTCCATCAGCCATGCAGTGCTAAGTATAGGTATTTTCTAAATCTGGTACACCAATGACGGTCTTGTGTTATGAATGTCCGTTTTTCCGGGTACTTGATTTTTTAGGCAATGTTCATTAACATCAACACGCGATTACAGTTCAAAAGCAAGATCCCATCAAAAAGTAATGCAATTTGAATCGTTTAGCCAGACTTTTCTACCAATTCATATGTGGAGTGTCACTTCTTTGCTCCTTTCTTATTCTATGCCCTCACTGAGCACCCACCTATCCACCGCTTTGATACCCGTTCCTTGCTATTTTTCTATGAGGAGTAAATTTCGGGCACAGTTTAAGGTGTCTGAAGGAAAATTGACCATGTTTATGTTTTCGATTTAAGTTGTTTTCTAACAGCGTTTGTTTTTAGATTATAATATGCAAGGGGTTGAGTTATTCGGTGTATAGTTTTTTTTTACATCTGTGGTTTGCTATGGTTGCTACTGAGTACCCAAATAACATAGTAACACTTTTCCTGACCTGCAAATCAAACTGAAAACCTCATGCTTAGCGACCACAAAACTATAAGGTTATGCAAACTTCGTCCCATTCGCTTCTTTTCCCATTCACAGTTTGGTCCTATTAACTCTTCGTCCGGATGTAAGAAGTTTATTAAACAAGAGGTAAAAATAATACCACTGTAGGCCACACATTGCAAAAGCGCTCCTTTCCATTCGTACGTCAGACATCACTTTAAACTGAAATAAAGTTCCAAATTCAATATGATTCTAAATTCAAAAGAAGAAAGTTATGGAACGTCACTGCTAGTTCAAAACGATCTTATTTTAAACGAAGTAAGATTCAAATGAACCTCCAAGTAAAACTTGAAGCGCGATAGATTTTCAAAAGCTATTCGAGAACTTTCCAAGCCACATATGCCGGCCGAGTTGGCTTTAAGAGATCTGTTTAACAACTTATATTTCCATTGATATGGAACTTTTCATATTTGAGACGGAACTTTTGTAGTTTTGTCTTCTGGTTTCAATAATCAATTGGAATATTGACTAATTCATTAAGTAATGCATAAGTTTATGTGATCAAAAGACAATTATTTAAAAAAAGAGTTTTACTGTGGTTTTTATTTCCCAGGTCTAAAATTTTTTGATTGAGATCTTTGTGTGTCTTTGCTAAAATTACGATACTTATAATTTATATTATAATGCAAAAACTTAAGATTTAAAACCATACACGTATTTAAGAACAACAAACATTTCAGTTTCAAAATAAATAGTACACCTGCAAAATAAAAATAAAAAGCTGTATTAACCCCAGAACACACTCAACTGCAAGTGTTCCCATCCAGCAAAACATAAAATAAACAACGAATCCTCCGCTATTCTACCCCTACCTTTTTTCGCATTCTTCCTATCGACAGTTTGTCGCAAGTCTATCACAAAGCAAATAAACAAGCTTGGCAAACTCCTAAAATCGCTTTGTTGAGAAAACGAGTTGGAATGTTGTCAACGATTTAAGATAAAGTCTTCAAACTTTGTGTTACGTACTTGTTCCGGCTTATAGGTACAGTTTACTCTATAGGTTTTGTTTTTAAAACTTTTAAAGTTGATGTGGTAGGTTACGGTGATGGGTTTTTTTTTGCGGATCATTAGGTATCGTTGTAACCACCGATTTTTTTGGAATATTCCATAAGAAATTCGATGGTTCGAAATGATTCTAGAATATTCCAGTATGGAATACAAATTGTAATGCTGAAGTCCAGAAACCAAAACTATTTTTATGTGACTGAATGGCGGTTTGATTGACTACACCTTGAGTATAGGGAGGCCATCCTTTCGTGGTTATTTTTTGCTAAACCACCTGGTCGTAGGAGTTTTATGAGAAGGTGAAATAAACGTAGGTGAAATAATCGTAGGTGAAATAATCGTAGTTGAATTAACCGTAGGTGCTTGAAACGCACGTGAATTCTGCATTAGCTTTATCATTCATTAGTTATTACAAACTTATGTGAAACGACCATAATTAAGTTAAACCATCCGGTAGGTCTTTTGACTGTTTATTTTGATACTTAACCCAATTACCAGTTCAAGTAGCAACGGCTCCTAATGCTGTCAAACCAAATTGATTGAATATATGTAATGCATTACTAACATGCTTATTATCAGGTATGTAATCTAATTGCAGCGCATCCAATCACATTAACCCGTAATCACTCGTTATTGATCTGTTTATCTTAATAGGTTGATGCATGATGTTTACAAGTTGTATGTTCATAGTACTTTTTGATTAAATACTGCTGCAGTATGATAATTGGAACAAAATGAGTTGAAGTACCAGTTAAAAATTAATGGCTCATAGGCCTGTCGACAGGGTCAATAAATTGCATATGAAAATGGTCAAAACGTCCCTTTTTTTGTACAGCTTCCATATATATCTAGCAGGGATATGATAAAACAGGGATTTGATTAAATCCCTAAAGTGGTTCAGTGAAATGACCAAAAAAATTTTTCTGTGGTATTTTAAAACTAAACTTTTATTAAAATGACCCCGCCATCCCGCCATCTGCTCGAGTCAGGATGCCCCGTGTGTACGAAACGGGGCACTGAGAAATAAAAAATGTCGCATAAACGACTGCGGGCACCCCGACTCAGACAATTTTCGTTACAGAATTTCTAGATTCAGTCGCTGCGAGCTTGACTCAGAGCCCGCGATAAAAGCTATTTCATCATCATCATTTCAGCCATAGGACGTCCAGTGCTGAACATAGGCCTCCCCTTTTGATCTCCACATGTACCGGTTGGAAGTGACCTGCATCCAGCATTTGCCAAAGCTATTTGCAATAGCTTAAAATGTGATTTGAACCTCCTCCTTTTTTCGAAATCGGTTAAAAAGGCAAAGCATAAAAGAAAATGATAATTTACCCGTAATTATACCATGAACTTCTGGAATTTGGTGACCCACAGATGAAAAAAAATGATGTTCGTGTCGCCCCTTGATGCAATTATTTTTTGTGAACGTTTTTTTTTGACAGTAAAATAAAAGTTTGTCTCAGACATCAATTTTGTTTGTAGTTTGTTATACGGATGTTACGGATGTTATAATCTACTAGCAGAGTTTCCTTATAAAAAATTCTACACCGGTTTTTACTACAAATTTAATTAGCTTATGACATTTCTGACATCCTCAAAGAACAGCAACTTTACAAACGTCCATATTGTCGTAGTACTGTATTCAGAGAGTATGATGCTTCATAAATGAGTGGTTCGTCTGAATACCGTCTTGAGAGCCTTGTGCAAGACTTGCTGGCACACGAGATGCTATATAATATTCATTCACTTATTCCTGGATATTCTCGTATGTGTCTTATTCTAGAAATTAAGGATGTCTTACTGAGAACTTAATAGGAGAAGTGAATTATGTGGAAATTATAAACATTTGCGTTACAATTTTCTTTGCGTTCTGTAATTAGTGTAATTAAAATTATTGTTTATAGGCCAAACAGTGATCGAATTTAGGAGATACGATGTTGTTCTTTTAGAATTTAGAAAAGAAAAGATGGAAACATGTCTTCTCTGATGATTGTGCTGTAGCTTCTGTCGTGGCTGGGCTGTGGGTAGCTTGTAGTGGCTTAAAACTGTTCAGGCGTCAACCCATCGCCAAGACATCAACAAAGGGAGGTCCGAATACGAAAATATACGGCCGTAGAGAAGGGTAAGTACTATTTTTTCAGTTTTTAACTTGTACCTTTTAAACTATTTATAATAATTATCTATTCATTCAATTCATACAATATTCAAAATCTGCGTTACATAAAAGAAACTTTCTGGTCATTCAAATCGGGAAAATAATTTCTTTTTGTGCACAGTTCAATGTACTCAAAATGAAATTGATACTTACTGGTACTTACCAAACGCTTTTGGAACTCTGATAGGTACCAATTGTAACGGGGCTCCTTTAAGGGGACAATTACTTGTTGGGATCGCGGGACTATCTAATCATGTAACTGTGACACTGAAACGTAAAAGGCTATTGAAAGAACACCGAATAAATAAGGCAGTACGAGTCTAACAGTCCCTGTCGCTCTACCATGTGGTTGAATTTTGGACTAAATATATAAAATAATTTGCCATCGACACGCTAAGAAGAAGAATAATTAATTTCATAATTGCTCTTAATAAAGTCAAAGTTTTACTCAGAACTGACTCACTACAGACTGACGAGTGTAATTTGTCGCTGTATGTATCATGACTTCAAGATCTAATAATTATCAACTGTGTGTCTGAGTCTGAGTTCTAGCTATGTTGAAAATATGGTTTCAGTACCAGAGATCTAATTAGTCATGTTTTGATTTCATATTATATTAGTAATACCACTAATTTATTATAGCTTCTAACTAGAGCTTAATAACAAATTGCGTAACCTTAATTGATCCCGATCTTGATCCCGTGCAATAGTGTGCGTCTCGCGGCAATTAAAGTGGTTGCGTGCGATCGTTCATTTGTGATATTTTCTGTTTATATGCCAGTCAACTTAAATGAGAACTTAGTAGAATTTACAGACTGTCTTAGCGAAATAAGTGCTATAATAGAGAATACTGCGGTTGCAAATGTGTACATTTTAGGTGACTTCAATGCAAGTCCTTGCTCATTGTTTGGGAGGGAACTTCAAAAATTTTGTAATGATCAGCAATGGGTAATTGCAGACTTAGAGAAACTTGGTCTTTCATCGGACACCTTTACATTCGTTAGTGATGCCCACGGTAGTACAAGCTGGCTCGATCACTGTGTGGTCACGGAGGCGGCGTGGCAATCCATAGAGAGTGTAAGGGTGAACTATGACTGTACTTGGTCAGACCACTATCCTCTTGAGATATCTTGTAATTTTGCTGTTATAAAACCTGAGTTTGCATTACACGTAAATACTCCTAATAATATACTATGGGGCGAAAGGGACGAGCAACAAAAACAACTTTACAGTAAATTATGCAACGACCACTTTAGAATGGTAGAATTTCCGTCGGAATTGTCTGAATGTTGTGATGATATATGTCACAATAAAGAACACAGAGTAGTTCTGGATCGAATGTATAAAGATATTATTTCGACTATGTGTGAAGCGGCTGTCCTTACGTCAAAGTGTAAAAATAGCAACATAAAACAAGGTCGTGCTGTTTTGGGCTGGAATAGGCATGTTCGTGGTGCTCACGAGGTAGCCAGGCAACATTTTAAAACTTGGTTGTTGTATGGTAAGCCAGTTAATGGGCCTGCATATAGCAACATGGTGGAGTCTCGGCGCATTTTTAAGTCCAAACTAAGATGGTGTCAAAATAACTCCGAGCAGATAAAGATGGATATTCTAGCATCACACCATACGGACAAAGATTTCAAACATTTTTGGAAAGGCACGAGGAAACTTAATGGTAAACCCACAGTCCCTTTGAATGTTAATGGACTAACTGAGCCGCGTGACATTGCGAACATGTTTAAAGGTCTTTTTCAGCTGGATCCTCCGTCATGTAAGTTGGGAATGCTCGGTACTGATGAAATCAGGCAGAATAACCGCAGGCCGGCAGTACTTCCGTCTTTTACAGCGAAAAATGTATGTGACATTATAAAACATATGACGAGGGGTAAGAGTCCGGGCCACGATGGAATTAGTATTGAGCATTTGCAGCACGCGGGAATCCATCTACCAAGGGTTCTAGCAATGTTTTATACGTTTTGTTTGAGACACTCATACCTACCAGACGATTGTATGAAGACCGTGGTTGTGCCAATAATCAAAAATAAGACTGGTGACGCTTCAGACAACAGTAATTATAGGCCCATTTCGTTAGCAACCACTGTAGTTAAAGTGCTGGATAGTCTTCTTGATCGCATTTTGAGCAGTCACATAAAACTCAATGACGCTCAATTTGGTTTTAGGAACGGGCTGTCGACAGAAACTGCAGTGTTATGCCTCAAACATACTGCCCGGTACTATACCGATAGGAAGACTCCGGTCTACGCTTGTTTCTTAGATCTTTCGAAAGCTTTCGATTTGGTGTCCTATGATGTGTTGTGGGAAAAAATGAGGGCAGAAACCAGCCTTCCAGAAGAAGCCATTGACATTTTTGATTATTGGTACAACAACCAAGTTAATGTAGTAAAGTGGGCGGGGACGTTTTCCGACGCATACAGACTGAGATGTGGAGTAAGGCAAGGGGGTTTAACCTCGCCTCGTATCTTCAATCTGTATGTTAACGGGCTTATTGAGAGGCTCAGCAACACAAAAGTTGGCTGTTCTATTGACGGAAAATTTATTAATAACATTAGCTACGCTGACGATATGGTGTTGCTGGGCCCCTCTATAAGTGCTGTTCGAAAAATCCTCGCTATATGTATAGAATATGCCGGGGCTCATGGGCTCAGGTATAATGTTAAGAAGAGCGAGCTCTTGGTATTCCAACCTTCTGAACATAAAGTGACACAAGTACCATCCCTCTTCATAGACGGTGTTTCACTACCCAGAGTTTCGCGATTTAAGTACCTGGGTCACTGGGTCTCGGAAGACCTATCAGACCACGAGGACATAGAAAGGGAGCGCAGGGCGTTGGCTGTCCGATGTAATATGTTGGCTCGTAGATTTGCACGCTGCAGTAATGCAGTAAAAATTACTTTGTTTAGAGCATTTTGCCAATGTTTTTACACATGTAGTCTATGGGTCAATTATACGCAGAAGACAATTAACGCCCTGCGCGTCCAATATAACAATGCTTTCCGGATGCTGATGCGGCTCCCGAGACACTGCAGTGCGTCGGGCATGTTTGCGGCCTCTCACATTGATGGCTTCCATGCCATACTCAGAAAGAGAGCGGCATCAATGATGGCTCGTGTCCGCGGCAGTAGCAATAGCATCCTTAGTGTTGTGGCGAGTCGTTTTGACTGCCCAATAACGAAGCAGTTTATTAAGCTGCACTGCATAAAATAGAGTGTATGTCGCTCCCACTACTATTTATATATTTTTTCGTTGCTCGCCCCTTGTTAAGTCATTATTTGGATCCCGTAGAGTGATTGTTGTCTTTTCATTTTGGTTTTGTCAATTTAATATGATATTATTATAATTTTTTTTTTTTTTAGTGGTTTATTATTATTTTGAATTATTTTATATTAATTTGACATTTTTATTTATTTATTTTTATTTTTTCTATGATTTATTGATTTATATTAATTTTCAATTTTACATTATTATTTTTTCTGAATTATTGTTATTTTATATTTATCTAAAATTTGTAGTGACTGACTTGTTGCCGTACTAACATTATTTTATAAGCATCTAGTACTAACAAAGTTATGGATACATGTGTCTGAAGTAAATAAGTAAATTAATTCGCCTAGCAGCGTCGAGCAAAAGGTACTACTATTTTTTTATCAGTGTGATAAATAACAGATCATAGGTTAAAACATTAGTAACCAAGTAATATTATTTACCTAATTAGATTATTTACCTTATGCCTCTTTATTGTTTACAGAATATTTATCTAACCAATCTTATATTCATAGAGCAAATTCTAAATGTTGGCCACAACACTTCATTTATCGTAAGCAATTATACCACCCCCTGGAAAAAAACGGCTTACAAGTATTCGAAGCGCCATACTTCAAAACTTCGAAGCACACCGAAGGACATCCCCGATGAATAAAAATACGAGTCTTAACTCGATCCAAGTTGGCAGACAAGCTCGATTCCAACTTAGGAATACAATATTTCCTCACCAACTTTATTTCGCGGTAGATATCCAAAATGAACAAGTTTCACAAGAACAGTCTGCGAGGCAATAAACTTTTCGAATTTTGAAAATTAAATCTGTGGTCTCGGCACCAAAATGAATGTTAGCCACCTGAAATCCGAGGTATAAAAACTTATTGCGGAACCATTCTTGTGATTATGATTAAAAACTGTTCTTTTCAAATTGTTTATCGCGGTTAGACCACGAACTCACGGAAAATTGATTTTTTGTTTTGTTCTGCTGGTACACAAAATGGGAAAGTAGGGAAATATGATTCGACCTGTAATTCTTTTCGCCAGCTCCAAAGCAAGGACCTAGAAAAAAAGTCCCATCTCAGCTATTAAGGTCCACGAGTTTGTTAAGGTTTCTTCTTTATCCCGTTTTTTATACCATTTTGCCTAAATACAGGCCCGCTTGATGGAAAGCGGTCACAAGGGTACAAATAGATAACGTCTACGCGTTGCCGACCCTGCATGCACTTCTTAAGGATGTGATGATAGTAAGTAGGAGTGTTCTTCAGACCTGTTGCCACAAGAAATATAAACATCAGACTTGTCTAAAAGAAGTGTCAACGTCATAACAACATTTCACGTTGATTTATGAGTCGTTCTGCAGTTACACTTTTTTTTTTAAGACAAGCGTTCAACAGATGTTTATATTTTTGTACATAGTAAGATTTAAGTTTTGAAATGTGTTTATGTCGGCTGTCGGCGCAATGATCCTACAACATAATATTATAAGATTAAACTGTTTTAATATTATAAACCTAAACGTGCCTAAACAAAAATGCTGTAATTGAACAGAATATTTACAGTAAAAAAAAACGAGTTTCAGGAACGTTTTAAGCTACATATGCGGACTATCAAAACACACTGCGAAATTAATTTTATCAATGATTCAGTAAAGCAAAGAGAATTTGTCTATGCGGATGAAATTTCAGGAAACCGATGAATGACACGGTTGCAGTTATTAAATCATCGAATATTCATTGAGTAATTTTCTGCTTTGATGTGTATTTATAATCAAAGATTAATCTGTGATTAATTGAAATGCAACCGTTTGGTGTGGTGTGAATGATTTTTCACTTTTGTGGTATATGTGACTGAAAACGATAAAATTTTAATTCATTTTATATTTTTTTCAATTCATATTTGTAACTAATTTTAACGTTTGGTGTGGTGTGACCGATTTTCACTTTTGTGGGATGTGTGACTGGAAAATGATAAAATTTTAATTCATTATTTTTTTTATTTATTTCATATTTGCAACTAATTGAAACCTATCCATACATACATAGACATAGAGGCATACATTATGAATAACATCTCAGCTTTAAATCTGAATAAGAGACAAGTGTCAACGACTCCTGCGCCGTGTGTCGCGGGTTTGATTCCCGCAACATTTACAGTCAACACGAAACGCTGCTCATAGCGAAAAAAGAAGTGAGCAGTTTTCTCTATTCGCTCAGAAAAAACTACTCACTTTTTTTTTCGCTTCAGCGGTGTACGTTAATAGGAGTGGTATCGACAGTGATGTGGGAGTAGTTGTCAGATTTGCAGGCTTCTGGCTTTCAATAATGGCCGTCAATTGACGGAACGATTGGCGCAGTGGCTGAGAGATCGACTGCTGTGCAACCGTGGCTCGGGTTGGATTCCCGCATGGAACAATTATTTGTATGATATGCAAGTATTTGTTCCGGGTCTTGGTGTTTGTGTACGTGAGTTTCTATGTTTATAAATGCACTCACCATACAAGAGCAATAACATTCTTCTGTTCTTAGCGTGTACACAGAATCCTTTTTTTTTTACGTTGTATAATCATCAGATGAGTCCGCCCACCCCGGGCATGGCAGGAGGGACTGTCAGACATGTACTGACTAAAATCCACGGCGTCCTTCAATAGCCCTTTATGTTCCGGGGTCACGGTGATGGTATAAGTCCCGCGACTTATACTTAATAGTACTTTGACTGGCCCGTTGGTCTAGTGGTTAGTGACCCTGACTGCTATGCCGGGGGTCGTGGGTTCGATTCCCACCCAGGACAAATGTTGGTGTGATGAGCATGATCATTTGTTCTGTGTCTGGGTGTAATTTATCTATAATATGTATGTATTTAGAAATATATAAGTATGTTTATCAGTTGTCTAGTACCCATAACACAAGCTCTGCTTAGCTTGGGACTAGATGGCGTTGTGTGATAGTTGTGGAATATATTATTATTATTATTATTATTTACAGAAGTGTCA
The DNA here is from genome assembly GCA_028554685.1 of Agrotis ipsilon. Taxonomy (NCBI): domain Eukaryota; kingdom Metazoa; phylum Arthropoda; class Insecta; order Lepidoptera; family Noctuidae; genus Agrotis; species Agrotis ipsilon. Next base: position 13,784,722 of record CM052965.1, read on the forward strand.
CTTCCCATAAACGAACAAAATGAAATCTAAGCTCGAGAGCATAAAGTACATTTTAACCTAAAATATGTGCGGAACGCCTTGTGAACGGGCGGTGTTTACCTAGGTCTAGGGTCTTTACACTCAATTCCTCATACAACCTAAGAAACTAACGTACAATATCCACGAGTCAGAATTTTCCAATAAATACTCTATAGGGAGTAGAAAACCGACACAGACTAAATTGAGTTTGTGGAATAGAACAGGTGGGAACTTGTTTGACAAAACGAAGAGTGTTCTGTTAACATCGACGTACCTATAGCTACGTATTATTTTTATCTATAAAGGTGCATTCACACTCATCAGTCACCGTCACGTCACGTCACCGGCCCGGTTTAAAAAAACAAAATGTTTCTACACTCTTAAATGTTTTGTTCCCACACGTCAGTCACCGATCAGGCATATTTCCATACAAGTTTCATTCGATGACGTGGTGTTGGTCGGTTTAGATGGGCCATGATAAAATAAATATTTTTTTAAAAGGAACCGAATACGGCTTCTTCGTCGAATCCTCCATCCAAGTAAGTAAGCAATAACGGATTCATGCGGCAATCGCAACGTGATATATATTTATTGTTGCATACTAAAACTTTTTAAAAATGTAAAAAACACTTTTCTGAAAACCTCATCAAAATCAGATAATTGCGGACTAACATTCACTCAAACATAAGGGTCGAACCGAGGACCTCCTTTTTTTGAATCGCTTAAAATGGGGTCATCATAGCAACAGCGAATTTTGTAGCTGCAATGAAATTAATGTAATCTAAAGAGAAGGATTAAGGAAGTAATATTTGGAAGCCATCCATCCACGTGATTTAATTTTGAGCAATAATAAAATAGAGAACTGCCCAACAGTATACTCCGTAGCAAAGCAAAGAGTAAGAGTACGACTTTACGGTGGACAACACTTTAATGGTCTTTATTATAGGTGACCACGTTTATACCGTGGTTGCAGTTAAATCCAGTCTGAACCCACCTTTAAAAGTAACTTAAATTCCCAGCACTTTTCCCGGACGAGGGAGCTTGTAAAGGTGTTTGGAGTAAACTAATTAATGATTGTGTTTTATTGTTTCTTTAGCTTTGGAACGACTGGAGTGCAAATCGTGTTAGCATTGGGTGTACTTTATTGTGGGATTTTGTTGTACTAATTTAAAAACTAGCTAAGTTCGATGGGGTGCTAAGACAGGAAACCTCCACGTGCGCCCGTGGACTGGAGTTCCCTCTCGGATATGTCCGGGGGGAAGACCAGTTTTTCGGCCCGGTGCACCCTGGGATACGGGCAAAAACTCTTCCTTAGGCATAGGCACTGTGTGCCTAAGGGGTCTCTTTGCCCGTATGCGAATAGCCTGTCGTGTGGACGCTCCAACGCGTGTCCCTCTGATCAGCAGAGGGCACAGCGGCGGAGCGGGCTTGCGGACGGTGAGTAATGGGTAGCTCGCCGTCCGACCGAGGACCAAGCCCGGGTCGGTGGCGCGTCGTGTTTCGCGCCAAATGCCTGCTGGGGTCGCGGGTTTTTTCTTAACCCAGGAGGAACCCAGGCCCTGGAACGTAAAGGGTATCCGAAGGAACACGGGTGGATTTTAGTCAGTAAGAGTCTGACAGTCCCTTCCGCCCCACCCAGGACGAGAGGACTCATTTGATGATTTTACCACCAAAAAAAAAAAAAGCTAAGTTCGATAAGTATCGCTAATCAGCGTTCAGATTGAATTTTTTAGGTATTTACCAAAGTTATGCTGTTGTATTTTTTTTCTTTATCATTGTATTGAATTTTCGCAGAAAGTCTTACTATTCTTGTAAAACGATTTTTATTAATAAACAATAACTGTTTTAATCGTGTTACTTGATTTCATTCATAATTCAAAAAATAAAAATAAAGCAGTTGAGATGCAGGATGAACTTATTCCAACGTAGGTATTAAGTATTGGCAAAGCATATTTTCTTCTGCAGCAAATATAAAAGAAAACTTCTCTAGCATTTCTAAGGCATCTGCTGTATTACGAAGAATTTTTAAAATAAACAATAATTTTCAAACTCAGACATTCACAAGTCTGAAATCTCTAGAATTTCTTTTCTAATGAAACACTACTTCAAGGCGACTGAAATCGAGGTGTACTAGAAATAAAGCTTGACTCACCTTAATAGACGAAACAATTTTTTTCCTAAGGAATTTCTATTTCAAGTTTTAACTACGAATATCACAGCATACCCGCCATGTTTTATTTTATACCTCAGAGGCAAACAACATTAAAGTCTTACATTTTTCCTGAACAAATAACCCTACCGTATTGAATAGCACATTCCAAATATATGCAGTACAATAATCTTATGTACATACACTATTCCACCGTATAATAGAACAAGGGATCATAGAAATGGGAATTTTCCTATTATAATATGAACATATTGCCTTTCAGGGAACAGGAAAACTCACTTTTGGCATATCGGAGTATCGGTAGAAACTCCTTACATTATATCGAATTTGAAATACGGCAGGATTTTGCATTCAAGAATTTTAAATTCTTTCGATGTTTGAAAGAGATTTCGTTTCGCTACGAATGAATTTTTAGTAGGTAGAAATATTAGTTTCATATTGTAGGTATTGAAGAGAGATATTATGAATTTCTTCTTTATGAAACTTGGAATCTGTTGAAGAAGTAGTCTAGACAAAAGTGTGTTCTGAATTGTTACGTACTAAATAAGTGTCTCGTTTGATACCATATTTGATATTAGGTCAAAGAAACATTAAAACATTACCTGTCTAGTCTTTTCACAACTATATTGGGTTCGGTTTCCAGACCAACTAGATGCAATTGAATATCAGTATTTATTTGAGGCATGCCTGACTAGCACGGGAGGTAAAGAACTTTTCTCTGTATACCGTCAATCTTTGCCTCATGTTAATATAATATGTAATATGTATCACCGGTGTACTGTAAACTTAACTATGGTCAATAAACTTTTATTATTATGCTGCACCTCTTATGCACGAGGCTGTGAGTTCAGATCACGGCAAGATTAGTAAGACATCGTGAAGAAAAATATTCGAGAAAACTTGTACTTATAATAAGTAAAACTTCAAAGCCATTTTAAAGAACTGTAGGGTGCTTAGAGGTGGTTCATTGAAGTCTGATACTAGAGGGTGGCAAATACACTTCCTCGTGGAAAAAGATGGACTGAAATTTGCAAAAAGTACTAAATTTACTCCCCAACAGCTTATGAAAGCATGGAATTACTACAATGCAAAAGATTGCATCGTCAAAGCAAACAAATCACACACAACATAAACATTTCAACCCGAAACAACTGTTGGTCATGCAAATATTGGTTCCGTACGACCATAACCAACTATAATTGCCAACAACCGAGCTCAAACATAATTCAACCCTTCAAATGGATTTTCCACAAACAGGACCCTAGACGAACGTCAAGATAAGCGTAAAATAGACGCCTGTCTGTCGCCAATAACATCACACGATATGAGGCTATTGAAAGATTTATTGAGCAATAGATAATTCTCGTCGTACAAGAGTCGTTGTCAACTTTACGAGTATCGAGAGTGTTTTTTTTTTACTAAACTTTTTAATTTTGTGTCGTGGCCAGTATTTTTTCAAGGTTTTATAATGTTGACCTTTGACCTTAGTCATGTCATAAATGCGTGTCGTGTTCAAGATAAGAAGATATTAAAAACAAACAGGATAATTTGCCAAAAAAATACGTTGTATCTTCATAGGTATAGTTTAACCTTTGATAGGTCACGTGTGGTGTTGTTACATACTCGCATTTTTAAACATTTTAAATTCAGATTTTTTCCGTTGAATTTCCCTTTAAGTTTATTAAAACGGTCACGTGCTTTTTATGTCATGTACTTTTATTATTGGGGCATAACGCCGCCTGGTCGACCATTTATGTAACTTTTTAAGCGCGGCCAATTGAGGGTTAATTTTCTGATAAAGTTTGATGTAGATTTAAAGGATATGAGAAAAAAAATAAGGGTTGCATTTGTTATTTCATCGATGTTTTCGGATTTGGTAAGAACATAAAAAATGATTGGATCTTGGTAAATATATAAAATTATTAATGTTGTTTGAAAAAGGAAATTATACCAACTTAAAAAAATAAACGACCTAATTCTAAAGCAACACGAAACTAATAAATATGAGCCAGACAGATGGACAAGATTTACTTTTTCAAGATGATGAATTATGTACCATATCTCAGTAATAGTAAGTAAGACCGTTTGGACCTAGAGAGTTCAATAAATAAATATTTCGATTTGATAATATTTCCAATATGTAGCTTTTTATTACCTTATTGGTTTTCAATAATTCATATGTTCTATTTATTACGTTGTAAGTATAGTTTGAGGACTAACATTGAGTGTGGGAGTAACATTCATCTGTAGATAGTTATTTCTGTCGTTGTACCTGACTATAAAATCAGATGAAATCATAAAAAATGGTACTTACTTTTGAGGGATGAGACAAAACTTATACATAAATTTATAATTTTACTGTACGTGTAAAACACGCTTCGCGATTGTACTCTTGTACTCTAGATATCGGAAAATGTGTAAACTAAAAAGAAAATATCCATTATTATGAATTCAGTTCAGTTACTTAAGATTTCAGAATAGAACAATCAACGTGTTAATTAATTAGCCAATCTTTCAGCTTACAGTTTTGTGTGAAATGATATTAAAATTTCTGTTATTCATGTGCACCGCACGTGGATGTGAGTTCAAATCTGTGTACGTACTATATCTTAATCGAAGCTTATGTACTTTTTCAGTTAATTTGGGATAACACTGACGGTGAAAGAAATCATTGTGAAGAAACCTGGTCCTATAAATCAAAATAAAATCAAAGCCATTGGGTTTGTGGGATGGGAGAGCGGTTTAAATAACTCTGACATTAGAGTGACCACATTTTCACACGAAAAAGAATATAAGTCCATTCAATGGGAACAAAAAAGAAGCTTTGCTTTGAATCAGGTGGTGTAGTTTTTTTTTTTTAATTTGTCTTGTAAATATATGCCCCTCATGAAAAATGTAAGTTTTCGACCTCGAGGAGTACACTTGACTAGATGAGACTGATAACAAGCCATAAACGATAATCTACACTGAAAAAAATGCGAGCTAACTAAGATACATTTTCTCTTAGTTGGCATCAAAATGTTTAGAATAATTATTAATTTTGTTACTTTATACAATATAGCTTAGTTGCCAGAACCAATTCATTTTATTTAATTCGACAATTTTGCACATGAACAGTATATTCAACTGGCTTTGTTAAAACATACATGCTTTGTTAGATTTTACTTCTCCACTTTATTATATCAAATAATAATTTGAGTTCATGGTAACAAGCAACTTGGTAGTTTTTAACAACAAACTTGGTTGACTAGATAACCTGCTTAGTTAAATCAAACAAGAGAAGTAGTCGCATCTAATAACGCTTTGCTAAGTCAACAAAACGCGGCGGCCGGCCTCCGTCGAAATTGTGAATATTGTCATTGTTATCGTAAACGAGTAACAAGTAACAACCGTGAGCTGAATGCTGTTGTGTGATAATTTTCGTGTAACTCTTGGTGAATCTTCTTATGAACAATTCATACGATCTAGTTTAGTAGTAGGCTAAAAAGAAATAAACCTTTTGAATAAGTGTAGTGTGTAAAGTGAGTGAATAATAGTAACAGTGTTGTGCTATACGTATAACACACGAACATAGTGTTTTTATGAAATGATAGAGACTCTTAAGAAAGTGCTATGGACTTGTGTTAAAGTGCTAATGGATACTATTCTTAGTTTTAAAATAATATATAACGTAGCATAATAAATAAGAATTAAAATACTTATTAGTCTTTAAGGCTAGATCGTAATTAATTTTTATTAAGAAGTCTGTTCTTAATAACGCAAGGAAAAAAAAAAGTTTAGTAAGTAATATTGCGTAGTAATATTATTTATTCTTTGGTAATATGTCAAAGGAAGTCACTTGTACAAGTTACATAAGCCACCGTATCTACTTTACGCTATGCCAAAGGTAGGTATTTTACTTTATAAACCTGCCCTGATGATTTACTGCCTGTTTTTTTCAAAGTGTAAAATGTATTTTTTTTATTATTCTAATAGTTTGATTCTAATAGGACAATTATTGCAAACATTAGAATTTTTTAAACATTTTTTCGCTTATGTCGTTCAAGAACCCGAAGCTAAACAAAAAGATGTCAAATTAAATATTCTAAGCAATACAAAAAATATGTAACTCTTAGATGCGCCTTCTAATAAGTGTTTTGTGTTATGTAAGTGATTAATAAAGTTATACTTAATAAAATATGGTTGTTTGATTTCTATACTTACTATTTGTACCTATTTGCTAAGTCTAAGCCGTTGTACTCAGCCGTTGTCATATGAACTACCTGTATTTGTCAATCCAAGTCGGTGTCTTTTCACATCCACAGAGTACCTAAATAACTAATTGTAATTTTTGTTAACTACTCTAAGTTACTTTGTGGATGTGCAACATACTGTGACTTGCATTGACGAATACAGGTAGTTCATATGACAAGGGCTCATATCTATGACGAATATGAAGTTAGTTGAATTAATTAGTTTATCACGGTTACTTCATACAAGAACTTAGTTGAAACAACTTATGAACTTCATTGATTTTATAATGTTGCACAGACGTATCGTGCAAGATCTTAGTTGAATCTACAAGTTAAGTGTATTGATGTGACAATGTCTCATCCTTAAACTGGTCAACATTAGAGCTAAATTAAATAACTATCCATAATTATAGCAATTCGTTACTTAGTTGACGGAACTATGATAATTTAACAAAGTTCTCATAGTTGGAGAAGGCAAGATCTTCGTAGGCTCGTATGGAGTCATGATGCGTGATCACATTAAACAAGATGTTGTTTGAAGCAAACAAATATTTTTTTCAGTGTACTGTAGGGTTTTTCAACCTTTTGGCACGGCACGACCCCTTTAGTATGAAGAAATATTTCGCGACCCCGTTGGATTTTTTACATTTATTTTATTTTGTGACAAACAAATATTCAATCCAACACAGATACTCATTTTCATCGCCTTAGCCGTCATCTTGGATGGAAGTGGGCCATATGTGTTCTTTTTCACATAATGCTTCAACAGCTTATTATTTATAGTATCTCAAACCTCTTTGCTCAAAAGTCACATGTTACCTGAACTATTCTAACTATATCTTTGATAAAACCGGCACATGTTTCATACTTCGCTCAAAATAACTTCTTTGACCGCAGACAACCTTGAACAAAAACTTTTCACGTCTTGAACTTCTCATGTGGGTAGTAGAGTGACCCTTGTAATGCTTAAGTTTTCAGCCAATCAAGACGCTTGAATACTTTCCTTTGTTGGACGGTCACTGACTAGCTGTTGCTTGAGATTGATGAAGTAAAACTAAAGCAATCAAGCAAGTCTCTGTGGAATTAAAATTGCGATTGCACTTAAGTTACACTTGGTGAGCAAAAGAAACTGTGAAATGGGTTTGTCATTGTATCGACTTTCGAAAGGTTGCCAAACCATCAGTCCATCATCATCAATTCCTCATATCAGCTGTAAGACCATAGGCCTCCCATAAGGTACGATTCAGACCAACCGGCTCGAATCCCGCCGGGCCGGGCGGAATTTTACAATGAGGTAAAGAACATTGAAATAATAATAATATTCCACAACTATCACACAACGCCATCTAGTCCCAAGCTAAGCAGAGGTTGTGTTATGGGTACTAGACAACTGATAAACATACTTATATTTCTGAATACATATAATTATACATAATTATTATAGATAAATTACACCCAGACATAGAACAAATGATCGTGCTCATCACACAATCATTTGTCCTGGATGGGAATCGAACCCACGACCCCCGGCATAAGTTTCTATATACTAACACAAGTATGTTTTTATAAAATTATGGATATTAGTTTGTAAGGTATTTCTCTATGGGCCAAAGTTGCCTGATTATAAATAAATAAATAGCAGTCAGGGTCACTTACCACTAGACCAACAGGCCAGTCTGTTGGTCTAGTGGTGAAATGTATCAACACTAATTACAGTTCAAGTTTGCATACAACTTACGCGTAGTTACCTCCGTCGGCATCCCGTGACGCGTCACGACGTGTCCATGCGTAAGTTGCATGCAAATATGTTACCGTATTGTAAAATGCCGCCCGGTCCGGCGCGATGCGAGCTGGTGTTCTGATTCGTACCTAAGTCTTCCAATAGGACTAGCAGGAAGCGGCTTGCGTATTTTACATTTGCAATCAATTTCAAGAAGAAAATGAAAGCCTGAAAATGTAACATTCTACATAATTAGCACACAAACCTGAACATTGAGAGTAAAAAATGACTAATAGAACAATAACACCACAGCCTTGATACAATAATAAATTACGTAAGGGTCCTCCGTAATCCTATAGTTTATGACCACGATAGTTTAGGTTGTGGTAGTCAAATGGTCGAAAACGGAAGATTTTGATCAATTTCCTGTTGCTGTTCTATTTATTGTTACGTATTGTTAGATTTTTATTTCATCTCATTACTTCGTTTTATTGGTCAGTGGTCCAAATCTTTTAAGCAGTTTTTTCTCAGCCTTAAATTGGTCCAGAACCAAAGATCAGACGTAATATGGAGTGAACTCACCCAAAAAGCCTATTTTCTTGAGCCGGAACATACTAGGATGATGGTCTTTATGGCCCTAGCGAAGCCTTTTGTTTTTAGTGGTAAAATTATCATAGAAGCCTCCTTCCCAGGGTGGGGCGGGAGGTACGTATAGGCGCGGGCAAGCGGATGGTGAGTTATGGGTGACTCACCGTCCGATCATTGACCATGCCTGGGACGACGGCACGTCGTTATGTTTCTCGCGCGCCTCAATAAGCTTGCAGCAATCTGCTTGGTGGGGTCGAGGGGCTGTCCCATCAGGTAATCGTGACCCTGAAACGGAAAGGGCTATTGATGGTTTACTGTGGATTTTAGTCAGTACAAGTCTGTCAGTCCCTCCCGTCCCGAACATGTTGTAAGGACTCATTTGACGATAAAAAAATATGTTAGCAACTTTACAGATAAACCTATGTAATTTTATGTTTCTTCGTGATTCAAGTGCTTAAATATCCCAATTTATTTGGGATCGGCTCAACATTTGTCTTCTTTTTCCATGCTTCTGTTTGTCAGCTCAGCATTTTCTAGATAATAAATTCTAGTGTAATACCGCTTCCAATATTGTTGGGAAAGATTAGGAAGACTGATGACGATGATCTGTACCTACTCAACTGCTTCCATGCCTGTCTGAGGGACTGTCAGACTTGTACTGACTAAAATCCACGGTGTCCTTCCTTTATGTTCCGGGATCACGGTGATGGTATAAGTCCCGCGACCTAGGGATTTTTCACATAAAACCAACGTAACATTTTAAAGTTTAAATAGTTTAGTGGTCAATGAAAATTGGTTCTTTTTTTACTTTTTTCATATTTTTCTGCTGCTTTTTATAAATTGATATCACAGAGTTATATTCCATCCTCAGGTCCAAGCCCGTATTTAATTAAGTCTAGTTAATTTTCCACCCACTTCAGTACCAATAATCCCAAAATAATTCTATCAGTAAATAACCTTAAGTTCCTGACCCACTGGACTTCTGAGGCTTAACAGAACTATCCCCGCTCAATGAAAATTGACATGTAAATAAGCTGTAACCATTATCACGATAGTAACAATTAGAGAGAGGTTTACTCGTTATAGAGGTTCTGAAAGTTATGATTATTGTGTTATGAGTATCAATTTAATGCATATTAACGCTAATAATAGTTAGAGTTTAAAGGTCTATGCCCATTAAGAATTAATTGATTGGAAATCAGAATTCAATTAACAATGTTTAATGCTCTTTATCTATTTTTTTAACTTGTTAGAATCATCAAATTTAATGATTCTTCCCACCATGTGCACTGGAGGGACTCTCAGACTTGTACTGACTAAAATCCACGGTGTGTAACAATAGTTCTAAACGTTCCGGAGTCATCGTAGCTCGTTATGGAAAGTTCATGTCTGACGTAAAACACGTCGAGCGTATCATCGAATTTTCTTTGACGCACTCACGTATCATCATTTAAGTGTGAACGGTCAAGTGTTGGTCTGTTCTGTGTTTGTATTTTTATATGCATTTGTCTGTTCTGGCGTTACCGTAAAACACTGACTCCATTGAGGACCCGTTCCTGCTCATCTTTATCTTTATTTTAGTTGTCAATTTTTTTTTTCAACCACCGACCCCTTGAAATGTTTTGTTTTTTTGTATTAACTTGCTTTGGAAGTCTTTGAATGTCAAATCCCCAAACTATGTTTAAAGCGTTCCCTCCCATCTGAAGTATTCTTTAGTACTGCGGAACCCACTGACGAAACTGTATTTTTTCTTCATACTGTTTCACTAAGGAACTCAAGCTCTTAACGTGATTTACACTTCAGTAATATTGCGTTGACTGCACTTTACCTAGTGCACGTTTATCTCCCCTGAGTTAAGGTTCATTTTCCATTATATAGTACCCTACTAAACTAAAATATCAAGCTTAGAATATATCAGGCACGGAAATTTTTTCATGAACCTTCTCTTAATTTGTGTTGGTTGAAGTTGGAAGACAGATTAATTTTAAAAGAAGTATATATGTTGCAGTCAAAACTCGTAACCAGTCAAAAGTACTATTGACTAGTGTTCGAGCGTAACGCCTGCTCGTTTACTATGAGCAAATCAACGTGCGTCTCATTAGTTTAAGTTAATTATAAGGTCATTTAGTTTTACGAATTTTGCAATTCATTCCTTCTTATACCTCTGACCATCACTGAGGCAATACAGTTTTTTATAAAGGCACAGCAATTTTGAGTTTCCTTGAAGAGTCCCAGAATATCCCCCACATGTTGGTCCTTCGAGCCGGATTATTAATTGAAGAAATTAATTAATGAAGAATCGCAAAAATTAGCGAAATATATCGTTTTCGTGGATATTCACCGTGGAAGTTTCCAGCTGGCGTAGTGGACAAAGGATTGAAGCTGTTTTACGGTATAAAGCATATTATAATAAACTATTATCACCCAACACTCGATCAGGTAGTATTAATCGTATTTATGGAATTAAAAAGGTTAGTGTATTTTATTACCTGAGTATTTGTTAAATTTAACGTAGATACCTATTTTCGTTGTGAATAGTTTATTGTGTAATCGTTTTTCATATTTATGATTATAATTTGCACTTCAATTATACGTACTTATTTTATATAATTAGTACAGTAGATATTTTACTACATTTATAGTTGTATAGCTGCTTTAAAATAACTATTCAAGTCTAACGGAATTATTTGTGCGTAGGTAGATATTGTTAATTTATGTTGGTGTTAGATAATTTCATTTATTGAATTTATTGTTATAATAATTACTTATATTTAATTAATTTAGCTAAACCGTATGCTTTTATGTATTGTCCTTATTTTTCATTTTAAAATCGTATTGAGGAATTTAATAGTTAAATAAAAGTCATATATTCTCATATATTCATTTTATATTTACATATTTACAAGAATTTGTGAAAATTAGAGAATTTGAAAATTATTTATCATTTTACCTGTACGTAGGTACCGTCACTTAAGTTTTACAATATAAGTTGTAATTAACTTGCTTTTATATAAATTCCAGGTTGTTAACACTCGATTCCCAGTATGTCCGAAGAAAGGGAACTTATTAAAAAGCGAGGAAGCTTTAAGGGTCGCCTTACTATCTTTGCCAATTACCTCGACGCATCAACTGATAAGCAGTTGACTGGTTGTGATGTCAAGGAGTTGCAATTACGGATGGGGAAACTCGAGGGATTGTATGAGCAATACGATGAGGTACAGGTACGGTTAGAATGTTTAGTAGATGATGTCAAATCTCAATTGTCTGAGCGTGTGGAATTTGAGTCACTATATTACAAGGTACTGGCTAGGGCGCAGGAGTTATTAAGTAAATATAACAGCGATAATGAGTCGACATGCAGTGACAAAGTTACTCGTATTAGTCAGCGAAAGCCAGTTAAATTGCCAACTATACAGCTTCCTAAATTTAACGGGAATTATAGTAATTGGTTGGAGTTCCGTGACACTTTTACTAGCCTCATTCATAGCAATGACGAAATTGACAAAATAAACAAATTTCATTATTTACGAGCGTCACTGGAAGGATCCGCTGCTGTTGTTATCAATGCGTTCGAATTCTCCGCAACCAACTACGATATAGCTTGGAATCTTGTTTGTGAGCGTTATAATAATAAAAGGTATTTAGTGCAGAACCATGTTGCATCTCTTTTTAACCTAAACGCCATTACAAAGGAGTCCTCTGTTGCGTTAAAAGCGTTAATTGATCAGCTGAATAAAAATCTACGTGCTTTAGAATCGTTAGATGAGCCAGTCAAGTATTGGGATACACTTATTATATACCTAGTTACTCGGAAACTTGATCAACATACTTTTCGCCAGTGGGAGGAGTTTAAAAGTCGCATAGATAAAGATAGTAAAATAACATATGGCGACTTCATTCATTTTATTCGCACTCGCGCTGATTTTGTGGAAACTTTAGAGTTGGCACGAAATGACAATAGTCCCAGTTCCTCAAAGTCAAGTTCCCATTCTAATAAGGCGAAATGTATGGTTGTATCACAAGATTCCGATAAGTCCAGCACTGTATTAAATAAGTTATGCCCGCACTGCAAAGGTGATCACGTTCTAAGTCGTTGTTCACAATTTCTTGCACTTAGTGTAGACGCCCGTATTAAATCATTGCCGAACTACAAAGTGTGTTACAACTGTTTTTGTGTAGGTCACTTTGCCAACCGATGCAGAAAGCCGGGATGCAAGATATGTAACCGCCGGCATAATACGTTGATACATCTATCGAACAACAAAGAGACTTCAAATACTTGCAGTAATGACAACACAAACTTATCGCACGGTAGCTCGAACCATTCCGTATCTACGTCATCGCCCACTGACGCCGTAGCTAGCACTAACTGTGCGAGTGCTAATAATTTAAGTTTAGCTGCGGATCTCAGTTCGTTTCGAGGCGAACGTAAACAACGCGGCGTGTTATTATCTACGGCTCTCATCAAGTTGAATGATCGGAATGATTGCGAGCACATAGTGAGGGCCCTTCTTGATAGTGGCAGTACATCGAGTTTTATGACTGAAAGATTATTTAATCGACTTAAATTAAATTCCAGTGAGGTAAATGGTTCGGTTTATGGCATAAATAATGTTAGTTCTCGCATAGGCAAATTATGTCAGGTAAAAATGAATTCGTTAGATAACAGTTTCGCTGCTCGGATTCATTGTTTTGTTTTGCCTTCATTAACGAGTGTCATGCCCTGTCGAGAACTTGATATTTCCGATTTAAATATTCCAGATAATATCTGTCTAGCTGATCCCAATTTTTATAAACCTTCAGAGGTTGATGTTTTGATCGGTGCTGACATTTTCTGGGAGCTGATAGGTTCACAAAGAATTAAACTAGGTATTAATAAGCCAATATTATGTGAAACTTTGTTAGGCTGGATTGTTTCTGGTCCTATTACCTACAGTAACACCAAATTAATGTCGAACAATATTTTATGCAATTTTAATGAAACCGATTTGTCTAATCATGATTATTTAAGCAAGATTCACACAGATATTGTGAAATTCTGGAATCTGGAAGAGATTGATTCACATTCCTCACATTATTTACCTGAGGAAAAGCTGTGTGAAGAACATTTCGTGAAGAATACGACACGTTTAAAGGATGGTCATTTTTGTGTTCGTATTCCTTTAAAGCAAAGTCCTTCTGTTTTAGGAGAATCATTCCAAAGAGCTTCCAAGTATTTAAATTCCTTGGAACGTAAACTGAAGTCTAAGCCTGATTTCGGTAAGTTATACCGTGACTTCATGTTTGAGTACGAAACGTTAGGACATATGACCGAGATAAGAGACAGTCCCACTCCCAATGGATATTTTATACCACACCATGGGGTACTGCGTGAATGTAGCACTACTACCAAGCTTCGTGTAGTTTTTAATGCGAGTTGTGCTACTTCTTCAGGAGTGTCATTTAATGATTTACAGATGGTGGGTCCTACGGTGCAGGACGATCTTATATCTATACTTCTTCGGTTTCGGCAACACAAGTTTGTTTTATCGGCTGACGTTGCAAAGATGTATAGATGTATATACGTCCACCCGTCTGATAGGTACCTACAGCAAGTTTTATGGCGTCATAATGTATGTGATCCTGTTAAGATTTATAATTTGAATACAGTCACATATGGAACGGCCAGTGCACCGTTTCTTGCGACGCGCTGCCTAAAGCAAATAGGATTAGATTATAAAAATAATCACATTAAGACTGACTCGGGTATCAGAGATAAAGTTGCTGACGTCATCATGCATGATTTTTATGTTGATGATTTGCTGACGGGAGGGGATGACTTAAATGAAATCATGTCTATCCGTACAGAGGTCACCAATGCATTGGCGTCTGCTTGCATGCCACTAAGAAAGTGGAGGTCTAATGCACCTGAGTTAGTCTCTGAAACTGCTGATTCGTCATTAGATTTAGATATAGGATCTAGTAAATCCAATAAATTATTAGGGCTTGACTGGTTTGCCAATACCGACGAATTAGGTTTTTCAAATTCTATATTATTTCCTAAGGACCCAGTTACTAAACGTGACATACTTGCTGCCATTGCACGTATCTTTGACCCCCTAGGACTTTTATCTCCTTGCGTAATTACCATGAAGATGTTATTACAAAGGATGTGTTTAAACAAATTGTCATGGGATGAACCATTAACCCCGGCACTTCATGCTAGTTAGTAGCCCCTTATAAACAAATTTCGTGTTCCACGACTAGTTGTGTGTAACAAATATACTACGCTAGAACTACATGTATTCACAGATGCATCTGAGCGTGCATACGGTGCGTGCGTCTATGTACGTAGTGCCAATGATCAGGGTGAATACATGGTCCGTTTGTTAGTCGCTAAGAGTCGAGTGGCACCGATTAAGCCGACCACCATTCCAAGACTGGAGCTGTGTGGCGCCGTAATAGGAGCTCGTCTATGCGAGAAGGTTGTGAATTCACTACGACTGAAGTTCACTCACATTTATTGCTGGACCGACTCCACCGTCGTGTTGGGATGGTTGCAGATGTTGCCTTCTAAGCTTCAGCCGTTCGTACGCAATCGCGTTGCTGAAGTTCTAGATAAGACGAGTCACTGCACTTGGAGACACATTCCAACCGACAAGAACCCTGCAGACCTTATATCTCGTGGCGTGGATATTAGTGTTCTGCAATCGCTGGACTTGTGGTGGAGTGGTCCCAGTTTCTTAAAGCAATCCCAGTCTCACTGGCCTTCTCGACATAAATCATTAGAGTCTGAGCAGCTACCTGAAACTCGACTTCATGTTTCATTTGGCGCTAGTGTTAGTAACGATGGTCAATGTCATACCTTCATAGATTTTAATAGGTTTTCTAGTTATTTAAGGCTTATCCGTAGTGTAGCAACTGTCATTAGGTTTATTAGATTGTGTAGAAAGAGTCCTCCTGTTAGTAAATTTCTATCACAAGCAGAGTTGCAGGATGCATTAAATGTAATTATAATTAGAAGCCAAATCGAATCTATTCCTGAGTACAAATTACTCACTAATAATCAAAAGTTGCACAATAAAAGCCCACTTATTAAATTTAATGTATTTTTAGATAAAGATAAAATAATGCGTGTTGGAGGACGCTTAGCAAATTCAGCGTTTTCTTTTGATAAAAAGTACCCAATTGTTTTACAGTCCACTCATCATTTTACGAAGCTATTATTCGAATATGAACATGTAAAGTTGTTTCATGCAGGCCCTCAGCTTTTGCTAGCTTCCATTAGAGATAAGTACTGGCCTATAGGCGGACGAAGCTTAGCTAAGAAATGTTATCGTAGTTGCGTGCGTTGTTGTCGCATGTCAGGTAGAACAGTTAGTCCTTTGATGGGTAATTTACCACAGCAGCGTCTCCTTCCAGGCGGTCATCCCTTTGAGAACACTGGTGTGGACTATGCTGGCCCCATCACGGCTGCTAGTAGACAAGGTCGCGGATGCAGGCTAGTAAAAGTGTACATAGCAATCTTTGTGTGTTTCACCACCAAGGCTATACACTTGGAGCTGGTGAGTGACCTCACCAGTAACATGTATTTATTGGCTCTGTCGAGATTCATTTCGCGACGTGGAAAACCCCGTGACATCTACTCCGATAACGGTACCTCTTTCGTTGGCGCCTGCAATGAACTGTCGAAATTTTTAAAATCGAATTGCAATTCCTTGAGCGAAGAATTGGCTAATGACGGCATTAATTTTAAATTCATTCCGGCGTATACTCCTCACTTCGGCGGACTCTGGGAAGCGGGTGTTAAATCAACCAAACATCATTTAAAACGAGTGTTGGGAAATTGTCACTTGACGTTCGAGGAGCTTTACACCACGCTAGTCCAGATTGAGGCTATTTTAAATTCACGTCCACTGACGCCGCTGTCATCGGATCCGGCAGATTACACCCCACTGACTCCGGGACATTTTCTTGTTGGCCGACCGCTTACGTCACTTCCGCAGCGAGATCTTCAAGATTACTCCCCTGCTTCGTTGTCTCGTTTCCAACGACTGGAGCAGCTACGCCAGCATTTTTGGGCTCGTTGGAGCAAGGAGTACGTGTCTGAGCTGCAACAAAGGACCAAGTGGTACTCATGCAAAGACAGCCTGAAGTTGGGATCATTGGTCGTCATAAAGGAGGAACACTTACCTCCCCTCAAATGGAGATTGGGAAGAATTGTGGCCGTTCATCCAGGGTCGGACGGAATTATTCGTGTTGCAGATATACAAACATCTGCTGGCGTCATCAGAAGAGCCTTCAACAGAATCTGTCCGCTGCCCGTTGATTCTTCGTCTGGTTGAAAGCGTACCTGATGCTTTCAATGTCCGGGGGCATGTTCGAGCGTAACGCCTGCTCGTTTACTATGAGCAAATCAACGTGCGTCTCATTAGTTTAAGTTAATTATAAGGTCATTTAGTTTTACGAATTTTGCAATTCATTCCTTCTTATACCTCTGACCATCACTGAGGCAATACAGTTTTTTATAAAGGCACAGCAATTTTGAGTTTCCTTGAAGAGTCCCAGAATATCCCCCACAACTAGCAAAATCAGTCAAAAGTAATTTTGACCAAAATAACAGTTAAAAGTACTTTTGCCCAATGGAGCTGGTTAAAAGTACTTTTGACTAAGTGATTCCGCCAAAAGTGGTTTTGACTGTTTGTATCAGTCAAAACCAATTTTGATGGATTGCTTTTGCTGTGTAATTCAAAGTGCCATACGTTTTAAAGCGGAGGAACAGGGCTTTCGAAGAAAGGTCGACGGAGCCCCGCTACGCGGGGCACTATGATCGGCACGGGGTCTGAGCAATCGACTGCTGCGCTACGTGTCATGGGTTCGCTTCCCGCACAAAAACGGGTCTACGGATAGCTATTCTTGATTATGTTAGTAAACATAAACAGTTAAGTGTGCACTCAAAAAATAATTATATACAAGCAAAAGTCCTGGTCTGAGGAAAGGTTAAAAAAAAATCTATTACGCTTCTAAACCTTTGGCCATAATTTGCTCCGCGTGTGTGGTCATTCTAAATAGCATAAAAAGATACATTTTGATGTGAATCTATGTATTTAAGGTTATAGAAATGTCAGATTACAAGAAGTGTAATTTCCAGAGGTTCCAATGTTAATTCAATTTACAAAATATTACCAAAAGTACTGGACAAGACAAGATAACGTTCTCTTGCAACAGATTTTTAAACAAATACAAAATAAAATGCACCGTTATACAGACAAGAGAGAAGCGAGCCACTCTAAAAAGATTTCAAAAGGGGCAGAAAGACATTAAAAGATATCTTTTCAGGTCGTGAAAGATAAGAGTGAATGTGAGCATGCAACGGTAACTGTTCTTGAGTATAGTTCTCGTATTCACAGAGAAGAATTTCCTAGTTTTGAGTACGTAGATTTCCTGAGACAGAATTGATAGTTATTCTTTTATATTTTTGTGGTGAACATTTTTGTTGTTGTTTTCGTGAGTCTCAGTGTAAATAATATAGGAGAATATTAAGTTCGAGCTATAAGCTAACGTTTTTCCGAACCGACCCATGTCTGAACATAATAACAATAATATTCCACAACTATAACTCAACGCCATTTAGTCCCGAGCTAAGCAGAGCTTGTGTTATAGGTACGAGACAACTGATAAATATACCTACTTATATATTTCTAAATACATAAATTTACACCCAGACACAGAAAAAATGATCGTGCATCACACAAATATTTGTCCTGGATGGGAATCGAACCCACGACCTCCGGCATAGCATTCAGGACTAGCACTAGTCCAACAGGCCTGTCAAACAACATAGGCATGTAACTGCTCAATAGAAAGACACAGAAAGTAATCATCAACGCATAGTTATAACGCCAGTAGCTTGTGTCCTTGCGTCTCTGGGTCGACGCACAATTTATTTTTTATAAATATGCAAATGTCTATCTCACAAACAGTTGATAAATTCACAAACCCTGTATTAACTTGTACTTTCTGTGATTGATAAAGTGGAAACAAAAATCCAAGAATCATTTTAAAGAAACGGAAATATAATGAAAAATCATTGAACCAATTTTTCAGCTCTATCTGTCGACGTTTAAGCAAAATTTAAATACAAAAAAGAAATCAATCTGGTTCTCATTCCTTTCTTACCGAGAAATACTTACCGCAGCAAATCAAACTGAAATTCTTTCAAGAAATGTATTCCCGCTTGTATTTTTTCTCGAGCTACTAGCCAAATCTAAAGAGAAGGGTTTAAATATTACTTTGAGTTCATTTTCAAGAAAAAAGGGGATGATTAAACCTTTAAATCGTCGTTCTTTGTGGCGTTGTTAATCTGTTGTTGAGGTAGTCTTGTTTCGTTTTATTTATGCACCTTTTCTTACCGAATGTTCCGAGCAATCATTTCTTTTTCGTTGTTAGTTAATTAAACTTCGGGTTCATAAGTATTAATTTTGGTTTGAATGGGAAAAAAATATTTAGTTATATTTTTGCAGAATCAAAAATTTATGTTATAAATTATATTTTACTTATAGGTAAAATATAATATGATATGATTTTCATTCTTGAATACAATTTTTAACTGATTTAATTTTTATATTACGCGAAATCTGAAAAAATGTAATGATATTTCAAATCAAACATGTAAAATCTAACTATGTATAAACTGTTTAATGACCTACTAGGACTTAATAAAAAATTCGGCTAAGTATTCAATTAAAATACCAAAAATACTTTTCTCTCATACATTTCCAGGTATTTTACCTTTGTAAATGATTGTCCGGGCCGGTATATTTACGAGGCGTCGACCTGTACCCGACTTGACAGATGACGGTATTAATTGCATTCGATTGAAAACCAATCTATATGGTAACGCTGATTACCTATCCGTCCCTAGGTTTTTTTTTCTGACGTTTATTTAGGACATCTGATTTTTTTATTGATGCCTTACTGGTTTCATTTGCTTCATGCAAACAATATACATAAAAATCTGGTGAAAGAATCAAATGGTACTATTATTTGGTAATGGTTTAATTTCTAAACGAATAAGACTTAAAGTTAGCGCGGATTTAGATCTTAAAAAAACTGAAAACTGAAAAAAAACTTGAAACTGAAACGCAAATTGAGCGTTATTGCGGTGAGCGTATTAATAATTACGACATTGTTAATTTTTCATACTTTTGTAAACCTTTACCGTCTTACCAAATGAAAGAATCTGTTGAACGCTTGTCAAAGAAAAAGTATAACAGCAAAACCGATGACGTTGACAGTTTTTTAGGCGGTTGTTGTCCCACTTCAGAAGATCTGCCTTAGTATTTTGCAATCTTTTTTGGTTCTATTTTTGTCCAATCTCGCAACGAAGCCCGCATGCCAGCGATTTCTAGGTAAATCTAATTTAACAGCCAATTGGAACAGTCTCAGTGATCACCTCACCACCATATTCAATGCCTATAGGAAGTTACCGGATAAACACAATTCCTAGAACGCATACCTGGATGACAGAGGCGTTCGGAGCTAAACCACAAACGCATACATTCAATGAAATTACCTCTACGCAGCAGGTGTTGTCTCGAGAAAGCCTGACTACAGGCTACACACAAAGGCACCTAAAGGCGTCCCATCGTTTTATTCACTACAAGCGGACCGTCCCGGCTTCGCACGGGTGGGTGTCCTCTAAAACCCGGTCCCAATGTTAACAATAACAACAAAAAAATAATTATGCGAATGGGTCCAGCCGTTTTCGGGCTATGAGCTTAGCAACACATTTAGCGATAACGCAAACTAACACAAAAACAAACAATTTTAATATTTTATATATGACTAGCCAGTTGCCAGCGGTTTCACCCGCTACAACTTGAAAATTATCCCGAGGGAAAATCGGGATAAAAGCTATGTGTTAATCGAGGTTATAAGTCGGTCTTGTTACAAATATCACGAGTTTGCAGCAAGTCATGTAGATTTGTTACGCATTTAATTTCTCGGATTACATGATAATCCTTTTATAAAGTTTCGAGCTAGGTACCTACTCTACATTCCAACAGATTCGATAAGCGCTCACCGTCCTCTTCGCAAAAAGTATCGAAACTCGACTGTACTATCGACAATACGGATCATTAATTTTCCCAATAATCTCTCTA
Source organism: Agrotis ipsilon (assembly GCA_028554685.1). Classification (NCBI taxonomy): domain Eukaryota; kingdom Metazoa; phylum Arthropoda; class Insecta; order Lepidoptera; family Noctuidae; genus Agrotis; species Agrotis ipsilon. The sequence continues at coordinate 13,805,593 of CM052965.1, forward strand.
CGATTATTTTGTCAGCCATTTTATATTTTAACCCCAAATTATCCACAACAAGCCCTTCCTCTTGATAAAAATAAAGATTAGAAGAGATTAAAAGTTAAAACAAATAGCCATCTAAATACCTTTAAGGTAAATGGTCTGATTGTATTTTTTCTCTCATCTTAATATTTCAAAAATGAGTAAGAATGCAATGACAGCTAAAAAGAACTTAGTGACTATTACGCCTTTGAGACTACATCTTCTATAATAATAATATAATTATATAAAAATGGATCGCTAAATGTGTTACTAAGCTCATAACTCGAAAACGGGTGGACCGATTTAGATAATTCTTTTTTTGTTGTGTTTGTAACCATCGTGACCGGGTTTTAGAGGACTTACACCTGTGCGAAGCTGGGTCGGGCCGCTAGTAAATTATAATAATATGTACCAATCAAAAAATAAGATATAGAAAATTCAATGCATTTTCTGATCAAGTCATCAAAACTGCTCCAGTGCGAGCGAGGCGGGCAAGTATTTATTATAAATCATAAAATTCGATGGCGAAGTGGGCCTCAGAAATTAATAATAATAGTTCCTTATCAATGCTATCTACCCAACAATTAATTTAAATCATTTACAAAAGACTAATGATTTCTGTAATCGCAATGAAGGTCGAGTCGAATAAAGCTATGTCACCCCAAACCATAGCGTTATATTAAAGGCCATAATGCCTCCCATATCCTTCCAATAGATTGATAAAGCAATTAATAAGGCCCAGGCCAGATTACCGGGCGAGGCCAATTAGTTAGGCGACCGCTATTTAGTTTTGGAAACGGCTATAACATTCCAAATAGAATTGTCCTCATTAACTACTATCAGTTTTGGTGTGAAATACTATCGTTGAGGTAAATTGGGCGTATTGAGGCTTCTATGGTTTTGTGATTCGATCAATTATAGATACATACGAGGGCGAGATTTTAACTCAATTGAAAAGAAAATTACAGTTTCTTATACCGAGTGAGCTTTAATGATTCTACATCTGACGACACACAGGCCTACTCATTTCTCCTGTCTGGTAGAGGGACTGTCTTAACAGGTAAACGTGGCCCTGCAACCTAAAAGGCTTTCGTAGGAACACTGTGGATTTTAGTCAGCACAAGTGTAAACTCTTTCTTACATAAGGCGACGCAAGTCTCCGATACCTTACGACTTCGATATCCAACCGACTATCGCAATACAAATCCATAGAGGTTCGTACACCGGTGCGCGTCAATGGATGTTCAAGTCGTAAGGTATCGGAGACTTGCGTCGCCTTGTATAAGAAGGAGCTGACATTTCCTCCCATTCCATCCCGGGCAAGAGGAGAGGCGGGCATTTCACGATTTACCGCGATCAAAAAGGCCTTCTCTTTTGGGAGTGTGGTAATCCTCCACAAGGGCTAAATGCGGGTTGGTTGATATGCAAGTTTCGGTTTGCCAATTTATTCATTCAATAGTAACTGGGTCACTGCTGCTCCTTCCTTCCTTCTTATGTGCTATAAGTAATTTATTTCTTAAAGTTTCTATTATGTGATTTTTGTGTCATGTTTCTGTTATCATTATAAGATTTATGGAAAAAATTGTCCAGGTGTTAAATTATCCACATATCATTATGTAAAAAGTCAAACTTTTTTTTTATAAAGATGACAGTGTATAAAGTTTTTAGACTGACATGGTCACTATAACTATTATTTAGTTTTAAAACGGGATATTTACCATGTTTATTATTTGTTTTGAGTTTCCGATATTTCGGCACTGTTGCAAGCGCCATGATCACGGATGAACAGTTCATCCGTGATCATGGCGCTTGCAACATGGTAAATATCCCGTTTTAAAACTAAATAATAGTGTATAAAGTGACAAAATGTCCCTATGATATAAAGTGATAATGAACAATATATCTTAGATGTGCAACATTTTTGGTGTGCAATAAAGTATATAAATAAAGTATATCTCGTGTTTTATTGAAATAAAAAATAATATTAAGTTTATCTTAAAATGTGGATGTTCTCAATATAAATTTAGCTGTGCCTAACCCGTAAAGAATTATTACTGGCCTTACTTTCGAGTATTAAAGTAAGCTCTTTGTGATGCCCAGTTTGTATCTGACCCAGAATTATTTTAGAACAAGAAAGATAGAGTAGAAATCTGAAGAGAAAACAAAAATAGACGCTAAGATCTAAGTGGATTGGATTTACTGACTTAATATTAGGTATGATATCATTCACGACTGCACGAATCTTACAGGAATAGAATGGTTTTGATTTAGAATCTAGAACCGACTCCACTGCATGAAGTCTGTACTAAAAGATTTGTTTAATTGAACGCGCTAATCTCAGATATAACTAGTCTAAATTTGAAAAAAAACTGTTGGTTAGTCTTTTTATCAAGAAAGGCTGTGTAGGCTATAATAACATCATACTACGACCAAAAGGAGCCGAGCAGCGGGGGTGAAAACACGGGGTACAGCTAGTTAATGATAACGTTTTCTATTAATCTGTTACCATGGCCATTCATAATTTTACACAACCCACAGCCTAAACTGGATCGCGTTTATAGCTCATGGAAAGGCTCCTGATCCCTATCTCGAGTGCATATAAGGTCGATGTCATAATATGTACTATCTACGCGATAACCATATAAACACGACACCACATGGACAGTTAGATATTTTATATTGAAAATTCATATTTTACTTCATAAGGTTGTTATTCGCCGAATGGGTGAGAGAAAAACCATGGCATCGCAACCACAACGCAACTTCACACCTTGCCACAGTTTGACCGCATTTTGTTACTGTAATGTGCTGTGCATTCTATGTGGTATGTGAATCACTAACAAAGGGGATTCCTTATATCTGAAGCTGACTGTACATGTGAATGAACGCATAGAATACTACTTTCTTTTTTACTTTGCGTGTCCATGAACTATATTATTGTTACTAGCTGACCAGGCAAACGTTTGCCATATAAATTACTTTTACACTTAGGGGTATGAAAAATAGATGTTGGCCGATTCTCACAGATACCGGATAAGCACAAAAAATTTCATCAAAATCGGTCAAGCCGTTTCGGAGGTATGGCAACGAAAACTGTGACACGAGAATTTTATTAGATTTACTGTGATGGTCCTAGTATATCTTTTTGTGCCTTCCAGTCATGATTGGGATGTAATTTCGGATAGGTATAATGTGAATGTTCTATTAGAGTGTATTAAACCTTGATTTTTTTAACTCTACAGACAGACTGATGTGTTGCTAGGGAGTTTATTCCGCCACTTCTTCTTCCTTTCCTATGGTACCACTTCCTTTCTTCAGGAAAGGAAGTGGTACCATATATACTGTAAGGTTCCACACTTCCGCATTGTAATTGGGACAAGAAAACTTATTAAACCAGAAAAATAAATACACAACTTTTTGCAACTCAAAGGTGACTGACTGACATAGTGATCTAACCACATCTAACCATTGGACGGATCGGACTGAAATTTGGCATGCAGGTAGATGTTATGACGTTGGCTTCCGCTAAGAAAGGATTTTGATAAATTCTACCCCCAAGGGGATAAAATAGGGGATGACGCTTTGTATAAATCTTCTTACATTTTCGACTGATTACGCGAGCGAAGCCGCAGGCACAAGCTAGTTATTACATAAAATAATAAGCAAGCAATGCAAAAAGTTTCTGGATAATAAACCAGTTTGAGACCATTTCACTTACGTACCTGTTTGATACTTGCTCGACGTAGCAGAATTTATGTTTTATGAGACTTTTAGAACATGATAACTCGTCGGTGCACTCGAATTATTCTCTTTATTAACTTTCTACGGTAACAAGTTTTATGTTTTATTACCCAAAAGTTGTGTATTTGAAACGAATGCTTTCTGCACGTAGTATTTCGAAAATTGAAATACTTTTGTATGAATTTTGTTGTACCAAAAAAAAAGGTGAGCGAAAAACGATGAGAATATAATGAAAAGGGAAGGATTACGATAGCCTGACAGGTAAATATACTGAATATTATGGAGTATGTATACAAAAGGATGCATTTTCATGTTCTGTTTGGAATCACTTTTTTAGGTATTTTCCACTATAAAAAGCTTCAAAATATTATAGTTTAATAGTTATGCTTAAATTGTCAATTTCTGTGAAATAAATTAAAGTAAATGTGTAGGTATTTACATTATCTCCTCGAAACCTGCTTCAGTCAATTAAAAATAATTTCATAAACAAACACGTCGAGGTGAAACTCATGATTTATCCACGCACCCTGCGCCTTATTACATTTATCAGATTTATTTAATCAGCAACACACGTTACAAAATCTAATGTGAACCTTCGCGTTAAAATTAAAACAATGTTACCTAACAAGAACATAAAACGTATATAGATACGGCACATTAAATGGGAGCTACCATCTGTCATGCAACGAACAAATTCCCGCGTAAAATTGAAAGCAATTAACTCCTTTGATTAAAAGATTCGAGCGAAAAGGCTGCGCCGATGGCAAGAGTAATATCGTCAGGCCATTGCCAGACCCCCGTCAGACTCAAAAATTTTCATTTCTAGTTGACTTCAGTCAAATCAAATCTGTGAGGCACGAGTGAAACAATTCCCTTCACTTTGGTGGATGGAATCAGATTTTTGATTTCGGAATTGTATTAAGTTTTGGATGGTTGGTCGAAAGAAATTGCAGAGCGAAATGTTTGAGCTCAAACGGTTGGGGCCGCTTTTAGTGCGCGACGAAGATGTATCGACGGATAGATGAGACCCTAGATATTTTTTACTGCTGTCTGTGACTAAAATGCTGTAAGATATTTTGTGGTACGCAATTGGAGGCTAGATATGAAGAATGAAGATACGAAGGCATTTCAAAAATGACTTATACCCTGAAAATTTTCAGAGAGTAAAGCGGTATGTACCCATTTTAACCCTTTTTTATCGTGGTAAAATCGTTAAATGAGTCCTCCCACCTTGGGTGGACTCATTTAAGGGCACGGCCGGACAGACTTTCAGACTCGTACTGACTAAAATCCACGGTATCCTTCAATAACACTTTACGTTCCGGGGTCACGGTAATGAGATAAGTCCCGCGGCCAACCCGTTTTAAAGGCTTAGCCGTATTTGTTTGTAACATTATCTAGCTTAAACATTTTTCTTTTAAAAAAAAAAAAAAAAAGTTCATAATTCAAATTACTACGTGAGTTCAGTACAAATGTTTCCGTTTTTTGTTTTATTTTGTTCTGAAGTTGTTATTTTCGTTTCATGATAAACTTTCAAGTACCTGTAAAGTAAGTGAAATTTTGATAAAAATAACTCGTTCTCTACTATTACATTTTGTTCAATTTTGTTTGTTTTATTTATCTAATCATGAGATTCACATTTTGTGACTGCAACGAATCATACAATGCGTAGCTCAAATTTTTAATAACTTTTTTAATTACAGCTCTTAAAAAATGCTTATTAAAGATAAGTGGCATTTTTGTCTTATAACAAAGTGTAGAAATAAACGCTAGCGTGTCAAGTTCACAATTTGATTATGAAAGTTTTTACGACTGACTATTATATCCTACGGCAGACATACCGTATTCTCTGCAGTAATTTGGCGAACGTTTTGATTATGTTGAGCTCGCGATAAACGAAATGTGTCAGTCCCCTTTGTCTAATAAACGTTCTTGTAAAACTCGTTATTAATAAGGAAGCGAAACACGGTTGTTCTCTAATATTAATACTTCTTTTTTTATAAATTGTGAATGAAAACACCAAAAATAAAAAACACAAACGAATACAGCCTATTTGCCTGCCTGATATATTAACCATATTCAAGTTTTTAGTGTTTTTGCAATAGCGGCAACAGAAATACATAATTTTGTGAAATATCGACTGTCTGACTACCACCGTTTACGAGATACAGCCTGGTGACAGACGGACGGAGAGCGGAGTAGAGAACCCTAAAAAAATTGTTTCGTCCTATTGCAAGAACGGGTTTTCGAAGTATTTTCGTACGAAAGCATAAATTAATATTAGTACCTACAACCAATAACTGTACCACTGTGTACAAAATTAACATTTATTGTCCCGTTGATTACTAAACTACAATACCATTCTCAAAATGGCGCTTCCTGTGCATAATTGCAATCTTTGAACTGACTGTGAAAGAGCACGCTCTAACGGTTCGGATATATTGAAAGAACGTTTTAAAAAAGAATGATAAGACTAAAATAGAAGCACAAGAGTAAGCGGAAGAAATAGAAAGAAAAAAAATACGTCAAAGGTTTTAGATAAGTCGCGGGACTGTCTAAGCATGTTACCGCGACCCTGTAACGAGAAGGAAGAAAGTGGACTTTAAGTCGGTAAGATTCTGACAGTCCCTTCCGCTCTACGCAGGAATGTTATTTTATGATTTCACCACCCAAAAAAGGGTAGATAAGTTTTAGGAGAAAAAAAAAATGGCTGTGACATACGGACAGACAGACAGACAGACATGACGAATCTTTAAGGGTTCCGTTTTTTGCCATTTGACTACGGAACCCTAAAAAGTAGTGTTCCCGACTTACGAGTTAGCCCCTTCGTACACAAGGCGACGCAAGTCTCCGATACCTTACGACTTCGGTATCCAAGCGACTATCGCAATACAATTCCATAGAGATTCGTTCACAGGCACGCGTCAATGGATGCTAAAGTCGTTATGTATCGGAAACTTGAGTCGCCTTGTGTACGAAGGGCCTTAATGTGATCATTTTGACGTTTCAAATTGCTCGAAAATTACAATACTTATTGCAAAAGATTTTCCTGTAGCTTTATGAAGAACTGAAAACGCCAAATTCCCGGTACTCCGTGTTCACGCCGCTTACAACTGCCAAAATTTATTATCTGTTTTTGAAAACAAATAAGAAACACAGTGAATATTCTGTTTTAAGTTATAATGATGGTCTAATATCAATTTAAAACTTTTTCTGCAACATCCTTACTTATAATATTCACTCCTTGTTACCACAACATTACATAATTTTATCGTGACGTTGATACAATGTGGCGGCCTTAAAAAAATTTCGAGGTTATTTCGGTACCTAGTAGATATTCATGTGTTAGTTCTTAGTCCCGTGGGATAAATTGTAACCTACATACGGGCTAAGTTTACAAATATGTTGCTAACATTACGTATTACTAACTTAATTCTAACAATAGTACCACTTACTTTGTTATACTATAGTAAAAGTTCTCTGCGAAAATACCCAAGTTCACAACATCAAAACACTACTTTGTACTCTACTCACACATCGAAATACTCAGAAAATCTAACTCCCAAAACTTAAACCCTTTTCAGAAAATGCCAGATTGTCAACATTTTCCCTCGAAAACCGGTAATATAAAGTAATCATATTTAAATCCGACATCCGACGTACTGGTACTCGAGGGATTACCGCGGCCGTACGTGTCACGAAATATTAAGCTTGTAAAATTCATGTTTTTAATAACCGCACGTTGAAGACCCCGATTTGCATAAGATGTGCGTGTGTGTTCGTGTAATGATATCGCTAGATTTATGATTTTGAGGGAAAATGAGTTAAGGTTCATTAATTTTTGAAGAATTTTTCCTTTGGAGTTTCGTTTTTATGAGTGTCTCGCACGAAAATATCACCTCTGAAAATGTAATGAAAGAAAATTCAGAATTTATCACTTAATAATTTAATACTAATATATAAACTCACGACTTTTTCCGTGGGTTTAAGCAAAAACTATGGTAAATTATGTGATTTACTAAGATACTGTCTGTTACTCCTTCGATAAACATAAGTCTATCTAACTAATATAATAAAATGCAAAAGTTTGTGAGGATGACTGGCTGGCTCTTTCACACAAAAAAGACGGCTGAACAGATTTAAATGAAACTTTGTACTCATAATTTTACAATTTAAATACATAACAGTACACAGGATGAGGAACAATACACAATAACATAGAATATTTTAACCCAATATCACTTTTCCGTGGTGTACATTTCGAGCTCTAAATGAGGGCAAAGCAGCTTGCAAACGCTAGTCTTAATATATATAAATCTCGTGTCACAATGTTTGTCCTCAATGGACTCCTAAACCACTTAACCGATTATAACAAAATTCGCACACCATGTGCAGTTCGATCCAACTTGAGAGATAGGATAGTTTAAATCTCAAATTTTAGACCGGGTCCTCCACCCGTGCGAAGCCGGGACGGGCCGCTAGTACTTTATAAAATGAGTTAATAATTAAATAATTTATATATTTACATTCAGTATTATTTTCCGTAATGGGTAAGTCATTAACAGAAATATTAAAAGCATGATTAACAACATAATATCAACAACATTATACGCTACATTAAAGCTGAAACATTTTTCAGTGCAATTTTAATTTTTGCTTTAATCTATACTAGTTTCTGACCCCACTTTCACACAAATGTGAAGGTTTTCTGGTGGACCTTTTTCCAAGGAAATGTACTTCCATGTTGGTCAGTACCAAGGTTTGTTGGGCTAATCACTGCATCAAATTGTATCAAAGACCATACAAATGTTAATACGTCACAAACAAAGAAAAGAAAGAAAGAAAATAGGTTTATTTGGCAAGCCTTAAGCACACAATTACAATTAAAAATTACAAGAATACAATGTAGGTACCGTGTGCCTCACGGCTGTGCCAAATAGGCTCAGTTCAGCATAAAGCCAGGCCACAGGGAGCCTGACAAACAAACAAACGTACCTTCGAAAACAATATTTAATTGTACGTTTAAAAGTAGGCCTCAACCTACACATGTTTCATTTACAATTTCTTGGAAAGGCTATATGCTCTAAATTGTATATTAGCCTCGTTAAAATAGTTACTCTAGTGCAAGATTTCAGCTTCCTCACATAATGTTAATTACTCAACCGCATTGCTATCTAAGTAAACAACACTATTCACCATTCCCCAATAAATATGGAAATCTTGAACCAACATATTCAATAACTACTCGAATTCCCCCATCCACATAGGTGCGGCCATAGAATATGATATTTGGATAGAAATGCATGAAGCTTTTGCCGAAATAATACATTAAATAGGTCAATGCTAGCCCATGAGCGATACTTTTCTTACGATTCGGTGATATTACCACGATAAAAAAAAATGACGATACTGTCCAAGCTTCATGCGTCCTGCGATCCTAAATCAAAGAAGAAAAGATTTTCTCTTCAATTAGAGCCTGGATTTCTAAGAACATACGTGTGTGTATAATATATCGGGCACGTTAAGCCGATAAAAAATCTGGAAAGAAATGCTGAACAGTCAGCCATACTGACTAAATTATCGGCTGAAACCATGCTGAGTTCAGACGAGAGCGAAGCATTTTGACAGCCGTCTCAGCCTGTGCTACTCAAAATAGTTAGTATTCGCCATTTTTCTTTCAGTGCTGTCAAGATTTCGGCTAAACGCGCACATAAGTAAGGAACAAGTGACACCTAGGTACACTCTCAATGAAAACAAGTCGCATCGCAATTGCCGTTGGCCGGGGTCGTGAACTTTGATTACCTACTGACTCGTACTGACTAAAATCCACGGTGTCCTTCAATAGCCATTTATGTTCCGGGGTTACGGTAATGAAATAAGTCCCGCGACCTCGGCAGGCTTTGCCCCCCTAGAGGGGGGACCCGTCATCTTGCTGACGCTCTTTGAGTCGCGCGTGGAACACAAAGCACCGTTGACCCTCTCGGCTCGTCTACCACTGCGGCTGGGGTGGAGGGACGACGCTAAGATAAGACCCCGTGGAAAAAAAAAAACATCGTCGAAAGGCATTATTTTCAAAAAAGATAACAATTTCAATTTGCATTCGCAACCCATTTCGATTTCTCTTCTATTTTTAAACTCGTATTCTATGTTACAAACCAATATCAAGGATTCATAGACTCTCAATCACGGATACCGATTCCATGGCCAAGTATGACACATCACGTTCTTACTGATGGATGGAGATGTCTGGACATAACGATTAGTCATCCCGACGTATCGATACGCGTGTAATTCATAACTGGTAAGATCCATTTGGGAGTTTATTCTGGTGTAACTTGAAGCTTGAAGGAACGAAGCGATTCAAATGCGTTATCGATAGTGACGAGGTCAGTTGACAACTAATCTAAAGGCCGTCTATGCTAGATGATAATTGTAGCTTAGAAAGGAGGAAACTACCAAGATGACAAGTAATACAGAAGTAAAGAGAAACTCATCTTGCGCTAACCCCTAAATAGAGGTCTTAGCACGAGTTTTCACGTTTTTGTGACCTAAACGTCGCCGTTTACTTTGACGTTAATTAATTTGATGGATAAAACTATTTGTATGTTTGTATACTAGAGGTGCTTTTCCTCTTTCCATAGAATTTACACCGGAATACTTCAAGTAAGCAGCACTGTTAAATTCTTATTGCTCGTACTGATTAAGGATGTGATTAGGTACTCTGGAAGTACCAAAATGCCCCGTTAAATGCGCCGATGTGCTACATGTACGGACTTTGCGAGCTTCGTTTCGAAGTAACAGAATTACGGATCGAATTATCCAGAATACGGTACTTCGGAATCGGCAGAATAGGATAGAAATGAATAATTCAAAATTTTCGAATTGTAATGTATGTTGTTATTCGAACCTTTGAATGTTGAGTTAGTGATGAGGTGATGTGGCTATAACGTTGATATGGGTCGGTGATTTGTTGGTTATTTTCGGATTTTCAGTTTTGATGGTAAATATAATTGAAGGGTGTGGTATATCCGTAATTGGATTTCTATCTACAATATGGTAGGTTAATAATTGTCAATTTAAAAAAAAAACAGTTAATCATCTTCAGGCAGTGATAGCCTAGGAATCAAAACTAGCTGCGTGTATTAGTTTATGTGATTTTTTTCATCACCACTGTTCTCAAAACGGGGAAAGAAAATAACGTGAGGAAATGTCTAAGAGCCAAAAATCGTAGCCATGTGGTAGTATATTGCAGCATATGATACTGTCTCTCACGAAGAGGAGGCTTATTTCCTAGTACTGGGAACATGCAAGATGCAATCATAACAGGCAATCTGCGCACCTGTTTGACTAGACCTCTCGCACCCGGCATTGGTTTCGGCCATGCTGCGGAGCGAGACGGAGTGGGAAGCGGTCGCCACCTTCTGCGAGGCAGTAATGCTCGTGAAGGAGGTGGCGGGCCGCGAGAGAGAGAGGACAGCGTCCTCCCTCCGCCCCAACCGCAGTGGTGTACGCCCACGGCGCCGTACGTCGCAAGACGATCTCCGGTCACCGTAAGCGCGGGCATGCGGACAGCGAGTAAAAGGCAACTCGCTGTCCGACCATGGACCATGCCCGGGTCGACGGCGCGTCGTGTTCCACGCGCGTCTCAAAGAGCTGTCAGCAAAATGACGGGGCCCCCTCTGAGAGGGCCAAAGCCTGCCGGGGTCGCGGGACTTATTTCTATTACGGTGACCCCGGAACATAAAGGGCTACTGAAGGACGCCGTGGATTTTAGTCAGTACAAGTCTGACAGTACCTCCCGCCCTGCCCGGGGTTGTAGGTCTCATTTGATGATGTTACCACGCTAAAAAAAAAAAAGCTTCCAAACATTCGAATAATTGAAAACAAATCAGCCAGCGTTCATCTTCAGGCGCAATGGTCTGACCTTACCAAGTTCCTTATTTAGCTTCAAATAGAATGATGTAACCAACCAATAAGGCGACATGTTTCCGTGTATAATGCTCTAAATAGCGGTGAAAACTTATAAATAAATATGAAGACTTAAATTAATGTGCCTACAACATTAAATTAAAATTAGGTTTTTTTCAATCTAAATAATCAGTAGCCACACTAGTGGAACTGTTTAAACACTAAAATTAATGAATCGGGTCTCAAACCAGAATTAATATTGGAAAACTCATTTGGTTAGGCTGGGTTGGGTAGTAACCCTTTTTGCCGTAAATTCTGCCCCAATACACACAAAAACTTAGTCTATTTACTAATCATGTGTTATCTCATGTGGAACGTTTGCAATATAATTTTATGTTACGTACATTGTTTTAACTTTTTTGGGGTAATCTGGGATCGTGCTACATTGGGTTTCTAAACTAAATACAGAATGCTTTGTTTGAATTGATAACAGACGGTTTTATTTATAACGTAGTTCTATGATTTTTCATTTAAAATGAAATAGAAATTTATTTTATGAAACTAGTTTTGTCAACGGAGAGCACTAGCGCGATTTCTCGTCACAATTTACATAGTGTTGAAGCCTCCTGCCCGTATTCTTATATTATTCAAAATCTTTATGTTGTTTATTGTTTGAGAGGAAGATTTATAACTATTTACATAATAATATGATTATTAAATATACTTATTAGTACTTGTATGTCCCGGGGTAGATCACCAGTTATTATACAATTTTAGTTGCTGCTACCTACCGTGTCAACCATGTTTACTTTTAAAATTGTCACTTAAAAGCTACTGTCATATTTTTCTTACTTATCAGTAAACATTTAGACAACCAAGTTACCCCTTTTTAAAAATAATTTGAAACAGTTGCAATACTCACTCGACGAAGTCATTGAGTGTAAAGATAACTTCGAGTGGAAGAAATAACTGCTTTTCCGAAGTTTTGCAGCTGAATAATGGTCGGAAAAGTAATTTTTATTGAAAATATGAAGTTCATAGCACACATATCAGCACTGCATTCAATTTCTCACTAAGCTTTAGTGCAGTAAGAAACATCGTACGACAAAAAAATGGCGGCTATTTTGAACGGCTAATCTACATTGACAGCTATGCCGTTTCATGAAGAGAGTGTCCTCACATATCAACACAGAATGTGATAAACCCGATTTGAAAGGGGTTTAGTTAAGAGCAATAAAAGAGAGAGAGTTGTAATTTGCGTTAATTTATTCCGGACCACGCTACTGGATACTATATCAAACTAAGTTTAAGTGAAACATGGTCAGGTCAAAGTGATTTTGCGTCGATATTATTATCTCCTCCAAGCGCTTTGCAGTATGAATTTATAAAGAAGAATGACAAAATTCTTTGATCAGTTCTAATATTTTATTAATCTGTTTTCTTACCTAATGGACAGATGTGTTTGCTGAGGACTTCTTTGTTCCAGTTAAGAACGCAAGTAAATGGTGAAGGGTTTGCGATTTGGAGACTGTGTTACGAAATATTGACATTTAAAAAGAACTGATTAGGTATGTGCCTTTACCTATTAAAAAAATACGTTACTTCCCTCTGGAATTTTCTCTAGTGTCGTGGGTGCGTTTACAAACATTATCAGTCTTATTAAAAACGTATTACTTTTGATTTTTAAACAGTACGAGTTGAAGCGGTGGGTGCTGGTATGTCTGCGTTGAGCTTAAACGGAAAATCGTCTGCATAAATAGCCGTTGCAGAAAAAAAATAAAAAGCGTGCTTTGTTTCAATTTCTTCACGTTTTCAAAGAGGACTGTAATAAAATGTTTCGCTAGATTTTTTCTTTCGGAAGAACGATAGCTGTGCTGTGACTGTTTTATGGGTTTGTTTCAATTGATTTGATTTATTATGCATTCATAATAGAAAAGCAAAATGTATTTTTGAATAGCAGTAACTATATTAAATGTTTGGTTTCCAAGTACGACTACTTGTAGTCGTGGGTATCTATATTTTATATATAGATACCTAAACTTCTCATACCGAACACCTTTATAATTAGTTTTCATAAACAATGCTCACGCACCATTGCAGTCAGACCGATCCCATTCAGATAATTATAATGAATCAAAAAGTCTTGATCAATCGCCCGTTTTTATAGATCTAATCTTAAGGGATGGAATGCAAGTACTGAAAACCTCAAATGGCTCAAATATAATGGCTTGACTAGTAGCTATGTTTTTGAGCTGTTTAGGGTTTAAACACTAGGCCCATGAGGTCCGAATGACCAAAGGGCTGGCCTATTTCTTGGTCTCAATAATCAGCATTTCAATTCAACGCGGTGATGCTGCCAGCGTTCTGGGTACGTTTGCCGTTGACAGCGATATGGTTAAAATTTTTGAGATTTTTCCCGTTTAAAAAAATTTACAAAAGTTATATATGTGCAAGTAGCACATATTTATATAACTTTTGTAATCAGATTAATTACCACTATTAATTAGCATAGCTCTAGTTGATGAATAATAGTAGAGAACGTTAATCCGAATGTTTTCAAACTCTGTACACTTTACCGTCAAAACAGTTTCATATTTAACCCAAAATATGTATAAATAAGCATACAGGTTGATATTATTAAATCACCCAAACGTGAGTATACAGTCATGTAGCCAACAACAATGACACTTGTTTGGACTTCTTAATATCTCCACGGTGTAGGTACACAACGTACTTGTAACTTAGACCCGTATTAAGACCCCACACCTTCATATAAACGGCTTTTAACCCTGGCCTCGCTATACCTCTTTAACAGCGCTGCCAACCTATTATGCGGGGTCATATATCCTTTTGGCAATAGAATAGGCACCAACTAACTGGTATACGATGGCCGTGGCTTTGGTTACATTAGCATACGCTTACACGGCGTCGCTTCGCAATGATTATTTACATAATTAGTTATAGTGAAACTATGTTGAGTCTGTTTTAGGGTTGATATTGAGAGGTGCTTCTAGTTTTATGTTTGTATTGCGTAGGTGGATGTGTTGAAACTTTAGTTTCATGCAAATAATCCAAACTTTGGTTTGCATCATCTTTTTTTTTGTTTTTTCGTCATGTTATTTCAAATTAGAAATCTGTTTGTTCCATAACAGTACATTATTGGTTTTACTTAGTCCTTAACCTTTAATTTTAGACGAAGTAAACTTTAAATATTTACAGAAGCCAGAGGGTCGAAAACCGAAAATTTAATCAACGATATCTATGATGGAAAAATAAAAAGTAGGAAATTATGATTAAAGGATAAAAAAAATATTTGTTTGTTTAAGATCAATTTTTTTTTATTGTTTAAGTTCACGATTTCCCTACTTTTTATTTTTTCCAATTTTTGGGTCACAAAAGCCTCGTTGATTGGACTGTTTAGGTGTTATACAAGTACTATTTCTTATGAACCCATTGTAATTATTTGCCAAGAAAACAAGTGGGTAGCCTACTTTCCTTCTAACACTTCACCGAAAGCACTTTTTCCTTCTAATACCCTCGAACACTTCACAGGTGCGATAATTCCCCTCAATGTTACCAAGAGAAATTACCCCTGTATTCTAAATCAAGGATACAAGTCTATTTATCTCTTTCTTAGTACCTATTACTGTTCTTAGGGCTACATATTACTTGTAATTGTGTGCTTAACACGAAGTTCGCTCGTTTACATAAATTGGAAGTGAAAATTGTTTTGATTTAGTATCGTTGTGTTCGATGAGAATTATTTTCTTTGTTGAGATAGCGATATAGATTCTTTTTTCATGATCAAAATAAAGTATATAGATAAAAGCTTTAGGATTGTTTCACACGTACCACAGATAATAGCCACAACACGTTGGCGAGCGCATATTTTCATCGAATTTACATGGACCACATTTTCCATCATTCCGTGCACCACGTGTGTGACCACATCAAAAAAGGTGACCACGTTGCAACCACAATGCAATGGGAGTTGATGGCCGGCCTTATAATAAGTGCTCAAATACGTTGACTCGCGGAGGCGGTGGCGGGCGCGGTAACGACATATCCAACGTCATCATAAGCCTATAATGTTCCCACTAATGGGACACAGGCCTCCTCTCTGAGAGAGGGAGTGGGCCATAATCCACTACGCAGGCCCAGTGTAGATTGGTAGAAATCACATATCTTCGAATTTTTGGTTCTAGGATATGCCGGTTTCCACACGATGTTTTCCTTCACCGTTTTAAGATTAGTGGTGGTTAAATTAATTATACAAAGTAATGCGCCTGGCGGGCTTCGAACCCACGACCTACAACTCGTAAGTCGAGAGCGATACCACTGGGCCACCACCGCCATTAACGCGCGGTGCGCTCGCGCCAATATCAATCACGTGAAAAGTTTGTGTGTATTCACGTCAAAATAGGGGCGGAACGCGCGATCCAATCGGGACACTCAGTCCTCGCTCAAGCAAACGCCTGATGGCTAATGTGAGCAGAGCTCACCACAACGCGCCCGCGCTTTTCTACATGAACAAGTACTAAGAATAACAGAAACCGTTTCTTTTATTATTTTGCCGGTACCACAATGAAACTGCATAAAACCGCAGCGACACTATTCATACAAAACAATTGCTTTACCTTCTTCTTTCGCTGCAACCGTACTACAAAAGAGAATATCTGAAACCCAATAATATTTTGTCCGATCTGGGTATTGAACTTTTGACCTGGTTCGGTAAAATCAGGCGAGTAGAATAATAACCTATACTTACTTTCCTAATACTTGTGAAAGTAGTGTGGACGCTCCAACGCGTGTCCCTCTGATCAGCAGAGGGCTCACTTCTAGGAACAGTCAGTGGTTTTATGCAAAGTGGTCACTTTGGAAATGATGTGTGGGTTTTAAATTCATTACTTATTTTGTCAGAGGTTTTATACACCAACATTTACGGAAAGAGCTATCAGATTCGTGTTCAGTAAAATCGACAGTATTCTTTCAATTCCTTCATTACGTTCTAGGGTCACAGTTACTCTTAACACGGTCCCGCAACCTTGCGCATATACTTTTTATGTTAATCGATTTTTTTTTCAATTTATACAATAATCGTCTATAATTCTACGCCTCTTTGCAAAACAGGATAACAATGGCCACACACAAAAAGCGTAAATTATAAATAGGCACTACATTAGCAATTTAAAAACTGGAAAAGAGGTTTTCTATTGCTTCAGAAATAATGGAATACTGCCCATTTAGAAGCCTCTAAGAATTTTAAGCTTTACATTTATTCTTGTTGCTCTTATTTACGCAGTTCCACAGTTAAGTTTTAATAAAACGTTGTGGAAATATAATGGGACGTTTTTAAAAGAAGATCTTTTGTTAAGAATGGTCTTTTGAAAGCTTTCGCTTAGTATCGCTATGCTGTTAATCGAAGACTTGCTTTTTACATGAATATTTTGGGGCACTCTAATATTCATTGGCTTGATGTTTAACATGTAAATGTAAAAATGTTTTTGTAGTATTTTTTCTAGAATATTTATGTCGTATTTTGTGTTGGTTATTTTGGTCTTGTTAATGGTCTGATTATCATTGCAGATATCTTGATTTTTCAGTTACTGATAAACCTTATTATTAAATTTCTAAAACTTACTTCGTGTTGTACTCTATTGTGTCAACAGGATTTGTATTAAAAACAATAATTGTAATTTGACGGTCAAAATTAATAAGCATAAACGAGATTTAGGTCGAAAATGAGGTATGAATACCTACCAACCAATTTGAAGAATTCCCTTTTTTTTCAAATGGACTTAATCCCATAGCAATAAAGTACTTTTTCGTCACTTCTATGCTCAAACAAAAATTTTTGCACATAATGCCAATCTTCGGAAATTTCAAATTTTAAATTGCTGAACAATTTTGTTGATTAGTAATAATTAAGACTTTTTGTTTATGTAAGCAACATCCGAAGTAAATCTGTAATTAAACAAAGTATGTTTTGTTCTCACTTCGAAATGTTTCGAAAAGTTTCCAAAACAAGCCTTTCGCATTGAAAATCGTAGACATTCACAGAAACAGAGGGTTTCACTTTGATTTCACTCATTGAGGTTTCCAAGAACTCAGATGGATCCCAGCTGTACTCTGCGGAACACCGAACGTAGCTATTATCTATTGTTTGACATGTGGACGGCACGTTTAGCGCAGTGGCTGAGCGATTGGATTGCTACGCTGAGTATCGCGGGTTTGGCGATTCCCTCACGGAACAAATATTTGTGTGATCTGCAAGTAATAATAATAATATTATTATAATAATATTCCACAACTATCACACAACGCCATCTAGTCCCAAGTTAAGCAGAGTTTGTGTTATGGGTACTAGACAACTGATAAACATACTTAGATATTTCTAAATACATTTATAGATAAATTACACCCAGGCACAGAACAAATGATCGTGCTCATCACACAAACATTTTTCATGGGTGGGAATCGAACCTACGACCCCCGGCGTAGCAGTCAGGATCACTAACCACTAAATCAACAGGCCAGTCATAGTAGCCTGTTGGTCTAGTGGTTAGTGACCAAGTAGTTGTTCCGTGTCTGGGGGTTTGTGTATGTGACAACTTGGACATACTTATAAGTATTCGCCGTATAATGTTCTTTAATGGTAACAGCTTATGAAAGTAGCCGATGTTTGAGTGAAATGACGTCCAATTGGAAAGGCCTATAATTATCCAGCAGTGAACTGCTATAGGCTGATGATGATGACTTTAAAGGTAAAATAAGACAAAGAAGGCTACATCCATTTACTCATTAATATCAAATTCCCTTTTTTTGAGGGTGGAAAGTCATCACGAGCTCTGTCTTCCTGCCTTGGGTGGAGCATGCAGCTCCACAAATGTAAGACTCTTACTGACTTTTTTTTTAAAGCGATAAAATCATCCAAGTTAGTATAGCTTTTTCAAGTCTGACAGGTCCTCCCCGTGCCTTGCCCTGGGTTTCTACCCACTCATTACTCATCATTCACTCACTTTCTCAATATCAACTCATTTTAGACTGGTCTGTTGGTCTAGTCTAGTGGTTAGTGACCCTCATGGCTATGCCAGGGGTCGTGGGTTCGATTCCCACTCAGGACTAATGTTTGTGTGATGAGCATGATCATTTTGTTCTGTGTCCGGATGTAATTGATATATATATATATATATGTATTTATAAATTTATAAATATGTTTATCAGTTGTCTAGTACCCATAACACAAGCTCTGCTTAGCTTGGGACTAGATGGTGTTGTGTGATAGTTGTGGAATATTATTATTATTTTATTTGATGATTTTACCATATTAAAAAAAGGCAAAATCAAATTGCCTTAGGTAAGTATTTTACACCTAATTTATTTATCGCAAACCTAGATAAAAGCAATAAATGTTAAGTACGCAGAAATTTATTAGGACGACGATAAAAAAATATGTTTACTAAAGATACTTAACGTGAATAATTAAGATCATAAATTCTTGTTTTAATTAAATAGAACTAATTATACGTACAAATTCTTGAGATAGGAGCGTACTTCAAATAATTAAATAGCTGTTAAGTGCGTGTCGAAATCCTTATTTACTTTAAGAAGCTCTGAAATATAATCTTACTAGTTTAATAAAAAAAAATATGTAACTAGCTTGTGCTCGCGGTTTCACTCGCGTAATCAGTCGAACTCGGTAATTAGTAATTATTCATTAGTTTTTTTTTATTTTGTTTACCGTATATCAAGGAATTCCTAACATAGCGATTCAGACAAAATTAGTTCATCGATTCTCGTTACATGGTGCTGTTTATTTTGAGATAATTTCTGAATCGCGGTGTCATGATTCGCACGCCGACACATAAGTACTTCGGATGTATCGGCAAATCAGCTCAGACTCAGATCAACACACGGCAACCCTTCTTGCCACTATTGTAACGGGTCCTAGGGTGTAAGCAATGAATCTGTGGATAATAAACGTGGCTTGGGGTCTTCAAAGTGCTGGATTAGTAACCAGATTCAGCACTCCTGAGTTCAAAACGCGACCTGGCTTTTTTCATTTCCCCCATCAAACACCTTGGGAGGAAGCCAATGGTCGTTGGTCGTTCAATGTAAGAAGATTTATACAAACTGTCATCCCTTATGGGGACCCCCCTTGGGGGTAGAATTGATCAAAATCCTTTCTTAGCGAAAGCCTACGTCATAACATCTACCTGCAAGCCAAATTTCAGCCCAATCTTTTCAGTGGTTTGGGCTGTGCGTTGATAGATCACTATGTCAGTCAGCCACCTTTGAGTTAAGTATATACAGGGTGTTTCTTTTAAATGGGCCAAAAGGGAGAAATCTGCATCCATAAGAGATACGGGAAAACTTTCTTAGGAACCTTTAGCTTCTTTTTGATACTGAAAATTTTGGCGTTTTTATTTTTTTGGTCAAGTGTGAGCTGTCCACATAAATGAGTGAAATTGACCAAAAATTTTTTTAATGCCGTTCGACTCTGTTTCATGTAAGGATCATTTCATTGTATCGGAAGAAAAAAATCGGGACGGCGGAAGTTGGTCAAATTTAGCAAAATATTTTTTCATACAAATTGTATGAACGAAAAAAAATTTTTTTTTTATTATTATGCTGTTTGACTTACTTTCATGTAAGGATTAGATTATTGTATGGGCAGAAAAATATCTGAACAGTAGAAGTTGGTCAAAAGTAGAGTAATGTTTCTTCTAACAGCATAAAGTCGTATTAACAGTGTCAGTATTTCATAAGATTTGACCCACTTCTGTTGTCCGGGCATTTTCCTTCCCATACAATGAAATGGTCTTTACAAGACACTTAATAACATGGCATCATAAAAAAAATGGTATTTTTTTTCGTTCATACAATTTGTATGAAAAAATATTTTGCAAAATTTGACCAACTTCCGCCGTCCCGATTTTTTTCTTCCGATACAATGAAATGATCCTTACACGAAATAGAGTCGAACAGCATTAAACAAATTTTTGGTCAATTTCACTCATTTCTGTGGACAGCTCACACTTGACCAAAAAAATAAAAACGCCAAAATTATCAGTATCAAAAAAGAGCTAAAGGTTCCTAAGAAAGTTTTCCCGTATCTCTTATGGATAAGGATTTCTCCCTTTTGGCCCATTTAAAAGAAACACTCTGTATATTTAGATAGATGAAAGTTGTACTGTATAGTTGTTAGCTGTTCTAAATAGTTTTGTATTTCAAGATAAATAGGTAGTTAAGAAATATTGACAACATGGTTGGTGCAGTGGCTGAGCGATCAGCTGTCGCACTACGTGTCATGGGTTAAATTCCAGCACTGAATAAAAATGGTATGATCTACAAGTACCTACTTTTTCCGGGTCTGGGTGTTTTTGTTTGATAATAAATAAATAAACTAATTTTTATCAGGATCTATGCCTATGTCACTCAGAATCAAAGCAGCATTCAGCTGAGTAAAAAAAATTAAAATCAGTCCAACAGTTTTTCAGGTTCATTTATTTCAAACATACACGTACACGAAAATACAAATTTTCCGTCTTAATAAAGTAGTCTACATAAAATAAATAAGGTAATACCATAGGTCTATGAACTCTTCAGCAATAAATTAATTATGACAAATGAAATAAGTCCCTGTGTACACTGTTCTGAATTTATACGATTGTGATTATAAGCTATGTGCTCAAACGGGTGAATGAATGCACATAAGTACCAGTGCTTAAACAACAGACTCGTGTGTTGAACTTGCTTTAAAAACATGCACGAAATTCTTAATTAATTGGGTACATATTTGAAATGTTGAAGTTTTTCCATTTTGCATTACTGAACTCGTTTATTTAAGGTAGATTATTGTAAAGCATCTCCGTTTAGTATGGCCTAACACAATTTCTATACTTTTTGAATATTTTTTAAGCATCATCTAACACGGGCATGCGGACAGCGAGTAAAGGGCAACTCGCTATCCGACCATGGACCACGCCCGGGTCGACGGCGCAGTCCGCGGTCGTGTTCCACGCGCGCCTCAAAGAGCGTCAGCAAATTGACGGGGCTCCCTCACATAGGGCCACAGCCTGCCGGGGTCGCGGGACTTATTTCCATCACCGTGACCCCGGAACATAAAGGGTGAAGGACAAGTCTGACAGTGGGAAGACTCATTTGATGATGTTACCACGATAAAAAAAGCATCATCTAACAAGTTAGATTTTGCATACTTTGAACTAAAATTATAATCGATTTTACGTACATAATGAATCTTCCAGATTAGCACCTTCAAAATAAATCTTCAAAAGCTATTTAAAACGGACACCCCTCACAAAATAATTTAAATCGTTATTAATGTTAATGCAAACAGTTTCAAGCGGCGTGCATTCTCGGTAGTTATGCAAATAAAATGTGCGGGCCAAACCGAGGGATTTAGTAACCTTATGCTAATCAAATCCCGAGACTTCGCGACTGCATACGTAGCTTTACGAACTCCATGCATTTTCGGCAATAGTTATTATTCTGATGAATGGGCGTGAGAATTTTGAGTGATAAAGGTAGGGTTGCTACGGTGATAGGGTTTATTTTATCGTGTAAAATTATCATCAAATGAGTTCTACCACACGCAGGGAAATGTATACGAGAACTTCTGGTTGCAACCGTGACAGCAAGACTCACTAGTTGACTTTACAACATTTCTAGTAATACACTAAGCTAAGCTCTTGCTATTTCTACTACTTAGTATTTATTACTAGAAATGTTGTAAAGTCAACTAGTGAGTTTTGCTGTCACGGTTGCAACCAAAAGTTTTCGTATAGGTAGCCAGACATTTCTTTCACCCAGGGCGGAACGCTGCTCGGTATGGCAAAATTATGCAATTTTTTTATGAGATTTCGTAAAAGTATCATTATTTTCTTTCGTGTGAGATGTTGCTATCTCTAGTGTTAGACTTAAGTAAGCCATCTTTGGGAACCCAACAGGCCTCTTTTATGGTTTTATAGTTAATTGTAGACTAGGAATATACATCCAGAATTACTCAGGTCGTTTTCCTTTATTGATGGCGGTAATGTCTAAGTTAAAAGAAAGTACATAGGTACATGCATGTATTAAAAAAATACATAGGTACTTGGCTTTTCCAGGTTAGTCGTGATATTTCTGTATTCATAACTTCAAGGGTTGTAAACCTGTCTTTAATCGAAAAGTTAGGATTACTTCTGTCACCATCATCCTTTAGATCCAGTTGGAATCCGGCAACAGGCACTACTCGTAGCTCTTCAACATTTTGCAAAATTTTGCTGCTGTGCGAAACACTCGTACAATTTTTACTCTATTTTGTTTGACTGGAAGCCGAACCCAAAACAGTTGGGAAAAGGCTAGGCAGATGATGATGTTTTGTAGTTGTTCAGTTTTTTTTGCACTTTCTTTAATTCCACTATTTTTGTGGTATGCCCTCGTCCCCTGTGCTAAATTAACGTTTCTTTCTTTCCTTGTAATTGCACGCGCGACTGCTAGGAGTGGGTATAGCGTATTTTTGTTTCAAAGTGTTTTTTTTCTCAGTTACTAGTTAGAAAAGATAGTTTAAATAAAAGCCATTGTCTTACTTAATTGATGAAATAGTTTAAACAAGCAATCGCTTGCCCGTTGCTGATATTACTATTTTTTCACGGCCATTTTAGAGCGTGTAAACTATGAAGAAAATATAAAATATGAAGAAGCGTTGTATTGAAAGGTAAATACACCTTTTTTTTAGGTTGGTAAAATCATCAAATGAGTCCTCCCACCCAGGGCAAAACAGGAGGGACTGTCAGACTCGTACTGACTAAAATCCGCGGTATCTTTCCCTTTTACGTTCCTGGGTCACGGTATACTTTAGTCCCACGATCAAGGTAAATACACCTACTAACTTGTAACAAAATTTATTAATAGTATAATTATGTAATTTAAACGAGTGACCTTTACTTTGAAACCTCAAAATACCCTAAAGCAGTTTGAAAACACTAACAGTATATTGAAATATGCAACATGAATAGACTTATAGCACAATAAGCAGCTTTATGTAAACTCCTTTTACAAACCTTCATTACTTCGTGTGGGGTTCAAAGCGGTCACTTAATTACCCAGCTACCTTTGCTAAGTGCTATGTCTGACTTGGCAACTGCAGGCGACTATTAGTGGCTGACATTAGTGTTTGGCGGTTGTGAGATGTTTATGCAGCGCTTAAGCTGTATAGGAGCAGTGGTGGCCCAGTGGCATCGGCCCTGAATAACGGGTTCTACGTCATGGGTTTCGTACCCAGGCAGGCGCAATACTTTGTGTAATTTATTTCATAACCACTGCTCTCAAAAAGGCGAAGAAAAACATCTTTAGGAAACTGGCATGTACTAGAACCAAAAAATTCGAAGACATGTGGCAGCCAAAAACCGCACTGGACCCGTGTGGTGATTTATGGCCCACTCTCTCTCACAGAGGGAAAGCCTGTGTCCTAGCAGTGGGAACATTTATAAGGGATGATGTAGCTGTATTATTGGATTTTGTTACGGGGTAATGAAGTAATAATGCTGATTACCGCTTGTTTAGTTTTAAGTATTGTCATGCATTATAATATTTCGGCTAGTTAACATCATCATCATCATCTCAGCCATAGGACGTCCACTGCTGAACATAGGCCTCGCCTTTTGATCTCCACATATACCGGTTGGAAGCGACCTGCATCCAGCGTCTTCCGGCGACCTTCATAAGGTCGTCTGTCCACCTTGTTGGTGGACGTCCTACGCTGCGCTTGCTAGTCCGTGGTCTCCACTCTAGCACATTTCGACCCCATCGGCCATCCGCTAGTTAACATAGTTTGATTTTATTATTGCTTAACTGATTGACAGTGATTCGAGTGTGATCATTAGCAGTTTATTTTATTGATCGTAATTTAATTTTGTTTTATTTTAAACATGTGTTTTAAAACCCATTCTATGATGAAAAACAGCTTATCTCAAAGTTTAAATCTTTACTTCTCTAGATAATTAATTTGCGTGTTTGGGGAGAAGCAGTTAACATTTCTTTTGGGTTGATTAATTAAAACAAACAAAATGTTATAATTTCCGGAGAATCATTTTCATATTAATTTGTTGTATATTGATCCTGGAAAATCTATAGCAAAATTAAAAATAAGTGTTATTTATTGAATTTTTTGTCCTTAAGTAAGGTTGCCTTTGCTTATGTGAAGAAGCCCTTAAATCCCGTATTATGTTTATAGCCGCTTCATAACTTATTCGACGCTTAGCAGATCCATTAATGATGAACATGTGTTAATGAGCGAATTTATATTCCGAGGCATTTTGAGTTATGAAAGTTATTTTTAAAGCATATACCTAAGTTAAAATTTAAAGTTTTGTGTAAGATTTAAAATATTCAAAAAGTTAAAGATACAAATTATTTTTTGTTCTTTGTTTTAAACCCACTTCTTAATACAAAAGTTTATGTTTAAAAAATCTCAAGTATACCTTCGAGTATTTATAATAGCGAGAAAGTTTAGCGAACCAGTATTTACGTAAAATTATATAAATCGAGAATAATAATTCAAGAAGTAACTTAGGTATAGTTTTATCATCAGCCTATAGCACTACACAGCAACTGGACATAGGCCTCTCCAATCGAATGCTATTTGATCACCAGCTGTTCATCGCTTAGGCTGAGGATACTTTTAATTTCAAAATATTAAACATTTTGTCGGTCTATTGCAGCCCCCTGCTTGTACACCATAGACCTCATACGGTCAATATATGAATAAATTCGGAAACGGTTCGCCCTCAAGCTATCCACAAGAGAATGCGCGCGACCGTATATCAAGGACGATAAGGTTTATATTCAACTGTTTTCCTAAAATGCGCTCCGCCGCGCCTCCAGCGTTGTCTTCTGCTGTCACTGATGAAATGTTCGAATCTGTAACGTTACATTACAGGTGAATGCTCGCGGTGAGGGAGCGCCCTTACAATAATATCGACAAAGTCCACATGTATCTTAACTATAGTCCTCGCCATATAAGTGTGGAATAAAATTCGTTGACCCCCGTGTACCAATGTATTCCAATATTTCAAAAACATTCGAAAAAATGTAAAGAAACTGTCGTAACACGATCAAAATAAACGAATCGTGGTAAAGGGCGACCGTGACCTTACATTTTATTTTGAAATCCGAACGATGGTATAATGGCGTTATTAGGATCAATGACCTTTATTCCACACTTACATGGCGAAGACTATAGTTCCTTGAAGTTTTTAAAAATGCTCTACTTATTCCGATACACTTGTCAATAAAAAGAATAAAACATTCGTTTTGATGACGCTGCCAGGTTTCAATCTTATTCAAATATGATCCTGTTTTTCACCACTACCTCAAGTCTACTAAACAGATGGAAAATGAGCCCGAAAAAAGTCCGAACTACGTGTTTCTATCACAAAGGACAATGTCAATATTGTCCGTCAGACGATCAAAGAAGCTGACCTCCGAGGGACTGGCATAAAAGAAAAAGGCGTTGCCTATTGTGACTCGTTCAAATTTGTACTGTCGTGTCGTATGTAATTGCTTTCCGGATGGGTAGATAGCTACATTTTAATTAACTTTGTTATTTTCTTATTAAGGGCATTTTTTTTTGCTGGAAAACATTTGCTTCTTTTTTATATGGCAAAGAAGTGTGTTATTTTTTTTGTGGACTGTTGTTTTTGGGTTTTTTTGTTCCATCTTAAATTTTGCTATTTAATTATTTGATATTATTTTTTCTCTTAACTTTAGATCAGTAACAGAGAAAAGTAAATGACGGATTAATCTTACCCAGGAAAAACCTGACTACGAATTTTGTGGAAATTCGGGTTGTATGCATTTGGTAGGACAGACGCAGTTAATTACACTTATATAATAGTTGTGATTTCATTATAGTTTAATATATTAAAATTTGATTCTAGAGATGCTAGTGATGATATATTTCACAAACCGGTCTCAAAATAATACACAAAGAGATACTTGCCAGTCTATAGAATATTCGTCATATTGAGTTTTTTAATAAAGAGTTGATAGCTGAAAGTTTTGAAAAGAATTAAATAAACCTTTACAAAATAAAAGTCACCGTAAATCTATCACCCTATTCTAAACTTGAAAACTACTAAGAAACCAATCGAGATAAGTAGTTTTGTCGTAAATACGTACTTATTTGAATAAAACTTTCAGTTTGTCAATTTATACTGGAAGTTTACAGCATTAATTTAAAATTCATGAGATGAAACTGTAATAGATTGGTGTTATTCACAAAATAATTCGTTTATTTCGATAATAAATGAGTTGTTTGCTTCGTAAAAGGTTAAAGAGTATATTTTATAACTTTAACTCTATCAGTAACAATGTTGTTTTATTTTTGTGAGTTGATTTTGTTTTTGTAAGCTTTTATTGTAACCTACCTTTTTTCAGGTATGTGAAAGAGTTCTTGATAAACTTGAAATTAATGCTTTATTTACACGCAAAACCAAAAAAATAGAAAGGATTGTAAATAAAGGCACGTTATAACGCGGGAGCTTCTCTGTTTGGTTTTATTTAAAAAAAAAGATGGGTCACCCATTGGTAACTCTGGTGAGTTCAAATTGCGGTCAAGTAATTATTTCTATACTTTATTATATTACAAAACTGAAGAGTTTTTTTGTTTGAACGCGTTAATCTCAGGAACTGCTGGTCTGAATTGAAAAATATGTTGATGTTGCATAGTCTATGAAATCAAGGATAGCTATAAGCTATAGGAAATTACGCTACGACTAATAGGATCCTAGCAACAGGGGTCGAACCACAGGGAATAACTAATATCATATAATCCGTAATATGACACTAGGTCTGTTCCCCTTGGTTTTTTGTTCATCGTGATGTAAGAACAACAAAAACATATAATTTTGTTGGTTCCCGTAATCATTGTACATAATTTCATACGAGGCCCAGACCAGGATAGTAGATAGCTGCTGTACATGAATAAAAACCATAAAAAGCTACAGAAACAAAAGAGTTTTATTGACACACACAGGACCGAACTATACACACACAGGACACAAATTGCAGTTGGTATTGTAATTTTGTACCCACATAGTGTCGACACTATGTCGACGTACCTAAATAAATAACTCCTTTATCCTTGTATATGTTAACCATTTAAGTACTCTTTTTAGCAACACCTCTAAAACTAAATTAAATAATCCAGCGCTCACGTCAAGTTAAGACGCTTAATTAAACGTAATAAATCAATTAGATGGAAAGTAATTAATTTTGGTTTAGAAAACGTGTCACCCTTCCACGTACGTTGGTTGACAAGTTTACCATAATGTGGGGAACCTAATTTATTTAGTTTTAGTAGGTACTTGAGATAGAATTCATTAACAAGTTGCGGTTTATCAAAACAAGCACAAAGCTATGTATTAAACGGATGGTTTTATAACTTTATTTGGTCTTTTTCTTGACAATCGAAATATTACAGATGTTTTTCTATGTCATTCAATTGACTCGTGCTGAAATTTTCTTTTTAAAAGTACACATTTGATCCGGTTCGAAGGACGAACGAAAATACAAGAGAAAAAAAAAATCAATGAAGGCAGCTTACAATATGGATACATAAATGCCTTATAATATTATATAGTAAGACATAAAACAATAAATGTTGTTGCTCTTTATATTATTAGGCACTCCTGAAACCAAACTATAGAGTACTCTAGCGTCTGAACTAGAATACCTTTTTCATCAAGTATAGGCCTCATTTAACAATAGAAGTTAGCAGTTAAGAACTAATTAGCACAACTAGCAGCCCATCATAGGTTCTTGACCTAAAACAATGAAATGCATGAGGGCCATTTGAACAGGCAGACACATTACTTACGCCCATTAATTTACAAGTTTATTAGACATAGCTGTACACCAGTACACAAAGAACCCTTGTCTCGAATTGTATTTATTAGAAATAACGCTAATTAACCAGAATTGTTTCAGTGAAGTCAATTGAAGAGAGGGGCTTTATTTCTTGGGTATTTATTCTTTATCGTAAAATTTAATGAAACAGAATAAGAATAGCATAATTTATTTGTTTAAATATTTACCTTTAGTTATTTATCTAGCACCCAAATTGTCTCCTGCAAACGTATTTCAGCAAAATGGATGAAAAGTAGTTGTGATAGATACTCAGTGAGATGCAGTGCTTCCGACCAGACCATGACCCACTTGCTGTATGTGTTCTACCTGCTAACTAGAAGACTTTTTTTTTACGTGTTGGACTGTCAGACTCGTACTGACTAAAATCCACGGTATCCTTCAAGAGCCCTTGACGTTCCGGGGTCATGGTAATTCGTAAGTCCAATGGCAGCTTTAACAACTTTTCCTGATTTTAATACGATTACCAAGTTTAGTTTCAGTATAAAGCAGTTCAAACCATTAGTGACCCTGTGGTAACGGCCCCAACTTCCGAATATCGTCACATAATGGTGGCCATGAGTTCGAACCTAGCGAGGTGTATTACTTTGTGTAATTTCCATTAACTCTGCTCTCAAAAAGGTGAAAGAAACTGGCATAACCTACAACCAAAAATTCAAAGACATGTGACGACATCTGCCTGCACGGTGGATAATGGCCAACTCCCTCTAACAGAGAGGAGGCTTGTGTCCCAATAATGGAAACATCATAGATTATCAGTGAAGTCTAGTTTATTTAAAGCGTTCTTGACTTATCCAGAATGGCTAGATCGCTTGGCACGCTACCCAAACATGCACAAAGCCAGGCGGTTACCGAAGATATTTATGTAGATCAGAACAGGATTACAACTACTACCCGTATCGCGTAACTTGCAATAGTTTTAAGGAGTATGTGGAATAGGGTATAAATATCCTCATCATGCATGAAATGAAAAGAGCAACTGGGTGATTACCGGGTTGGTTTAGAAGGACCGACTGTTCAGGACCAACCGAGTGTCAGATATAGTCATCGTATATCTGACCGTCCCAGTTTTTTTTTCCTCGAAGCTTTATAAGTGCCAATTGACGCCCTTATATATTTTTTTTTGATTTTGAGTTCCATTTCCAGCCCCACTCCACACAGAAAAGGAGCATTTATTTGATGATTTTCAACGTAAAAAATACTTTCACATTCCTGTTTCAAAAGAGAGATTTCTTAGACTGGAATGGTATTGTTTCTGGTGGTTGCTGGATCTCTACATTCCGACAGAAGACGTTTTTTATATCTTCTTGACTTGCATTTGACAGGTAGCTAGTGTTATTGGGCACGCCGCAATAGCGGCGGTAAGACCCTCTTTGAGGAGTGGCTGGAGAGACGTCACGGCGTCCTTTCCTATCGCATGACGCAGGTCCTCACCGGACACGGAAGTTTCGGGAGGTACCTGTGGCTGATGGGAAAGGAGGAAACGCCTGGGTGTCACCACTGCGAAGATCGCCCGGAGGACACAGTAGAGCATACGGTGCAAGACTGCCCAGCTTGGGCAGGGCACCGACGTGTCCTCACGGCGGCGATAGGCGGAAACCTCTCGCATCCGGCATTGGTTTCGGCCATGCTGCGTAGCGCGATGGAGTGGGAAGCGGTCGCTACCTTCTGCGAGGCAGTAATGCTCGTGAAGGAGGTGGTGGGCCGCGAGCAAGAGAGGACAGCGTCCTCCCTCCGCCCCAACCGCAGTGGTGTACGCCCACGGTGTCGGACGTCGCAAGACGATCTCCGGCCACCGTAGGCGCGGGCATGCGAACAGCGAGTAAAGGGCAACTCGCTGTCCGACCATGGACCATGCCCGGGTCGACGCGGCGGGTCGCGTTCCACGCGCGCCTCAAAGAGCTGTCAGCAAAATGACGGGGCCCCTCTCAGAGGGCCAAAGCCTGCCGGGGTCGCGGGACTTATTTCTATCACCGTGACCCTGGAACATAAAGGGCTATTGAAGGACACCGTGGATTTTAGTCAGTACAAGTCTGACAGTCCCTCCATCCCTGCCCGGGGTTGGAGGACTCATTTGATGATTTTACCACACTAAAAAAAAAAAAAGCTAGTGTTATTTTTGTCTATTCCAATATCATCATTAGTATATTAATATTATATAGTAGTCCACTAATGAACATCAGCCTGCGAATATCATCTACCTAGCATATTTAATTTGTTCGCTACAATCTAAACGGTGTAAAATGTGGACCTAGCCTTAGGGTACAAATATGAGACTTTTTTATGAAAGAGTGCTGTGAAAAGTCGGGCATACAATGAGCACGTTTCGGACTAAGTAAAAAAGGGACTTGAATAGAAAATTAAAAAGCTACTTTAGGTCAGCTGATCGTTGGCCGATCTGCTGTTGGCTGTGAGATATACCACCGATTACCAAAGTACGTGTTTTCCTACTTCTCCACTATTCTTTGTTGATTCATTTCGTTTCAGGATCCAAGACAGTTAAATTAATTCTGATACTCAAGGCACTTCTTTTCTCCACACATCTAGCTTAAGTAGACAATGAAGTTCCGTAGGAAAATGCTTAAATAAATAAATTTTAGTATCCTAAAATTGCCAAATATAAACTGTTGGTCGAGGCTTTGCCAACTGACGCAGCATGCTAGGGCCAAATGCTTGCCGAGGTTTCAAGACTGCCTTGATATTATGTTATCGCGATCCAGTTAAAATGTACAGAACTAAGAGAACAGATTTGTTTTTAGTCAGTCAAGTCAGTCCGTAGTATAATATCTCAAAATAATGTGATATTACCATTACCATTCATAGTTACTACAATGACACTTTACCGTCATTCGCTCGTAGGGGTTTATTACACAGGACATACACAAAACCGTTGCACAAAACAAGCATCCAGCGTCACGTCAACATTGTAAATTCACGTCTTGTAGACACACGCCTATGTTTTGCAGAACAAGTTGACCTGGCCTCAACATGTCGCCGTTATGTACCACGAAACATGTCTTGATCCCGATATGGCTTGCCAACTTTACTTTGTCGTGCTATGTAACACTAACGTTATTAAGATGAAGTCCATTGCTAAAGATCTTGTCTTGGTAAAAGGGGTATAGTCGATGAATCTCGAATACAGTGCGAGTGTGGAGTTCCAACACAGGATATAAATACACCTCGTGATTGTATAAAATTAAATACATCCCTGAAGACTTCTATTAGTCAAACGAATATTTACATGGGATAGAATAGATAACATGGGTTTATTTTACGCTCACCGTGTCACCGGGCATGATTTTAGGGGTGGCAGAAGTAAGAGCCTCATCAATACTTGTCACAAATTCTTAAATTTGTATTTCTGATAAGACCTCAATTATTATTGTTTTTGAGATTTTGAGAACATAAACTAAAAATAGCTTATAATATTCGCAGGATCTTTAAAACTCGATAAATTACATAATATAATATCCACTACAACTTAGTTACAGGCTTCAAAAATGGCACTTTATAATACAGAAGATGTTTTTAAACAAAGGTTGCTATCAAAACAGCAAAGCAATTAATTACATTTCGTACATTCCTTGTTTTTTTACACCCCCTCAAACGATCTTCCTTTATTTTACTCCAAGCTTGACTCCAGACTGTTTTATTTTCATTTAATTTTAAAGCAGTATCTGAACGAAAAATTTAAACTAATTTAATTAAACATTTGCTCAATCGCTATTGCTTTTTTACGTAATTAAGTCACTGGAGCTTGGTACTTACCACGAGCGTTTAGTACCAACAAGTTTCCTTAATTACGTAACATGATAGCAGCTGTATTATTCGGGATGGAATGCTTTTTCAACCCGTTTTTCGAGACTAATGAATCACTGCTGAATTACTGACGTGAATTCTAGAATGTTTTCAAGTACAGATGTAATTTGTACTAATATTCTTTTTTGTTCTGGTAATTGATAATGCAGCAGAAGTAAACTAAATATAAACTGTCTTTGATACTGTGTATAAAACAGGAGTTACAAAATTAATTGAAGTCGGAGCACGCACCAATGAACTTTCATTCTTATCAAAGACATCGTAATGATAAATAAAGAAAATATGAATGCTGATGTATATTAATGCCGTAGGTACATTAAATTGGATAGTTACCGAACTTCATACGGACGAAGCCACGGGCATAAATTATTGTTATAAATATTTCCGAGAATTTTAAATGAGGTGTCCGCCACGCCTCATTTAAAATTCTCGGAAATATTCTAAGGCGGAGGCCCTATATTCAGTAGAGGACGTCTTCCGGCTGATGATGAAGATAATGATTATATTATTACTTATCTATTTTTTTATTATTGCTTGAAAAAATAGTCGTTTTTTTTGTCCTACATTTTAGAAATAAAAAACACACGATTTCAAATAAATAGAAAATGTTCACGTAATAAAACCTGTCAATTCACACAGCTTTCATAATAAATCTTCAACTCCACGGTTTCTAAATAAACTGCAGAACAAACTAACCCGTTTAAATTAACCGTTATTCGAACAATAAGTTGAGTACAGCGCCCTCTTTTGTGCTAATAGGGTGATTAAGTGAACAAAGCGTGAAGTTTTTCATTAGGGAATCGCCTAGAGCCATCAGGCAACAATGGTCGACTATCATTTTGTCCCCAACGTACAAAATTTAGCGAAATTTGCATTATAATTGAATTGCTGCTGCAGTTTTTGATGTTAGGCTAAATTGTTGCGGAGTTTAGCTGAATTTTGGTTAACTTTGTTCTCATTAATGCGCATTTTGCCGATGTAAATTATTGATAATTTGGTTTTCCGTTCGGCTGTTTTTGATTTACAGCGGAATTGTGGTCATGACACTTAATATCCAAAACATAATTTTATTTTATATATTACGGCCCGTCCCGGCTTCGCACGGGTGGAGGACCCGGTCTAAAACCCGGTCCCGATGGTTACAAACACAACAAAAAAATAATTATCCGAATCGGTCAAGCCGTTTTCATGTGATGTCGTGACAACGGAAAACGGGTTTCATTTTTATATATATAGATTATGGTAAATTGAATTTCTAACAAAAATTTTAAACGAAATTAAAACACAAACCATCGTACCACAAGAACTTTTTAACGTCTGTTGAACACAATATGTCAGATTATGACGTTGAAATAAGGTCCATTTTGCAGTCTTTTTACACATTTTTTTAAGACAAGTTTTCAACAGAAGTTTAAGTTTTTGGAGTAAGGCTGATAATACTTAATCGGTTGGATCTCGTCGTCATCAACATTTAACCAAATGCAAGTAAAATGTGAACACTGGACTAGGAAAAGGTCTAATTTCTTTAAATGATTTTAAATACAATTAAAATCATGGAACAACTGACTTAACAACAGAAACTATTAGTAACTTAACCCAATCAAGAAATTGGACTAATAAGCTACGAGACGATACGATTAGGAAATAACAGTTCCCCAAGCTACCACAAACTTAGTCGTGGGTCACACGAATTACAGTGACCCCGGAACGTAAAAGAATATTGAAGAACACCGTGTATTTTAGTCAGTACGAGTCTGACAGTCCCTCCCGGCCTACCCTGGGTGGAAGGACTCATTTGGTGATTTTACCAAGATAAAAAAAACAACCACTAACTTCCTTTAAAAATACACCATTGACAAAGACATGCAAAGCCCATGAATATTTATAATTATTTGGGCAGTCTTTGTACTTATTCACTTTAAAGCTTTATTTAAAGTAAGCAGCGACTAAAAAAATAAGGCGAGAAAACCACTCATTTAATCGCAACGTTAATTTAATTAGGCTCTTAATTACTGAGCACTAAAGTTGGAAACTTTATTTTGAGTAACACTAAAATTGAGTTTGTCTACCTGAGTAGGGAGTTAATGTGTATTTTATACAGTGAAAGGGTCTTGAACATAATCATCTAAGTTAAAGTGTCAAGACAAAACCCTTTATGCAATAATGAAAACTCACCTACTCCTAATAAACGCAAAGGGTGGGGTGCTATAGCAGACGAGGGGCTGATTTTGAGGGTGTTGAAGCCACGTATTTGATTTGTGTAATTATTAGATGATTTTTGTATAAAATAAATATCTCGGACCCTAATATTTAAATCCTACACCATGAAGTCGTATTAATTTGTCGATTATTATAATTCATTCAAACCGACTTGCCATTGTTAATCCCGCAATTCCTGTCAATTTGTACTATAAGAGCGCCTTCTCTGTCATTTTCACACAGCTGACCATTCAAATCCTCATAAATAACTCAAAGCTGCAACGTAACGTGGTAAAATTATCAAATGAGTCCTCCCTCTCTGGTTGAATCGGAGGGGCTGAATGACTATGGTACTGACTAAAATATACGTTGTTCCTTCTTAGCTTCAACTTAGTTTTAAACTTTCCAAGGTCGCGGTTGTCCGTTTGGACAATATGCAACGAGTGCACTACGCTAGTGCGACAAACGGAAGTGAAACCACTATTATTTATTGTCACCATATAGTGCACTAGCGTCATAAACTCATGTGCAACCCATCATTATAATAATATGTATTATTCAACTAGCGTTTGCCCGCGACTTCGTCCGCGTAGTATTTGGTTTTATGATACCAGTATTCCCTTTTTTAATGTGTTGAGAAAGTGAGAGAGAACCTAATGTAAAAGTGGGACTTTAGTTTGTTGTCAGGGGTGTAAGTTAGAGATTTTGAATGAGTTTCACGTCAGTCAGTAAAAAGTGTGTTTGATAAAAAAAATAAAAATACTTAGACGAACATGTTGCCACGTAAAAAAAATCAATATTTAGATATTTCATCATAGGAAACCGACCCCAATATAGTCGGAAAATTGCTGATGATGATGATTTAAATATTTCATAATCTTGAAATCTTAAGACTTAAAAATTTAATAACGACGGCGACATCTCGAATAACACATCCTTTATTCAGTACATCAAACCCGAGATAAGTCACAACATTGTAAGTTTTAACATTTGCTTCAGTAGCACCTCACCCTAAAACTGCACAAGTACTGGGGTAAATGTACCGTTTCGCGAACTTGCCTCGTTTGGAGCGATCCGGTCACAACGGTGGAAAGTTTTCGCATGACGTGTGTTGTTACCTCAATTGTTCGCTTCTTCCCTTCAAATTAACGTTTCTGGTGGCTATTTACTATAGACTAGTACCGAATCTTTGTAATTTGAGGTTTTGTACGGTAGATTTGAAACACTGATTGTATTTTGAGCTGTATTTTAGTTAAGTAACCTGTAATAATGTTACAACAGGCCCGTTGGTCGGTTGTTACGTACGACTTCTGAGCGTAGAGTTTGGGCAAAGAAATATTGAGATTTTTCTAGTTAGAATTTATCAATAGCAGCCCGGAACTTGATAGTTGATGGTACTCGTGCCTCTGCGGCTGTCGGAAAGGGTACTACTTTTCGCTACGATTATCTTTTCTTATAAGTCTATTGTTAAAAATAAAAGTAGTTTCATGCATCAATTAATTTAATAAAAAAAATCATCGCTTACTGTTTTAACACAAAACACTTTCCCACAGAAAAAAAGAGTAATTATTTTTTAAGCAGCAACTAGTTTTACACAATCCCCTATAATCGATTTAAGTTGTGGGCAGTCGCCAAAGTCGTTCCATTCGGTGCAGTGCTGTAATTAAAAACAAAACAAATAATTATCGATGAGACCGGTAATTTGTCCACTAACATAATTTTGTACAGAGGGCCAAAGCCTGCCGGGGTCGCGGGACTTATTTCTATTACCGTGACCCCGGAACATAAAGGGCTATTGAAGGACACCGTGGATTTTAGTCAGTACAAGCCTGACAGTCTCTCCAGCCCTGCCCGGGGTTGGAGGACTCATTTGATGATTTTACCACACTAAAAACATCATTTTGTAAATAATACGTCTACTGCTGGACATAGCCTACACCTAAACGTAGACAAAATCCTTTCTCAGGATCTGGTACCAAACCAGTACAAAATTGAATGAATGAAACCAAAACTTGCAACGCAGTTTGGCACAATCGCTGTCAGATGGCATGGCCTACTAGATGGTAGTTAAGCTGTTGTCATGGTACCAATTAGAAGAAAAGTTCAGTTTAGGCCATTAACTGGATCGCGTTAAGAGCTTGAGGTATGGCCCCTGTACACATATCAGGAGAAAGAGTTAAAAGCCAATG
Source organism: Agrotis ipsilon (assembly GCA_028554685.1). Classification (NCBI taxonomy): domain Eukaryota; kingdom Metazoa; phylum Arthropoda; class Insecta; order Lepidoptera; family Noctuidae; genus Agrotis; species Agrotis ipsilon. The sequence goes on from CM052965.1 coordinate 13,842,396, forward strand.
TTTTCTTCTGAAAATAGAAATTCATCGTTTGACATAAAAGTTTCAATAACTATTTTTTTCATGGTTTACAGATTTGCTGTCATCGTACAATGAACAATTTTCACGTACTTTCATTTGATATGTTTGGGAGTGTTACAAGGAAAAGGACGGAGTCCATACATTTTTGCACATTCTTCTTTCAATCAGATTTTGATTTTTATTCAGTCATATTCCCATACTACATGCGGTTGAGAGTTCTTTTTTCGCAGGTGGCCGAGCAATCAACTGCTGCATATCGTGCCACGGGTTCGATCCCCGCATGTTGTTTCAATTTTTAACGTACCCTCGATATAGGAAAAAATCCTGGGTTGGGGTAAGTTTGAAAATACAAAAAAAAAAAAATGTTTTTTTATTGTTAATAAATAGGGGCGGCTTATGTTCAGCAGGACGTCTTACGGCTAATATGATGATGACTGTTAATTTAAAAAATAAAATAATTTTTACTTACGTTCAATATTTGCATAGACATACAATGTCTCATTTTAACAAAGTCACAAAAGTCCGGGGGTCCATATTTTGTGAGGTCCCCATTGATACAATTTGCTTTTATATCCGCAACTAGATCCTTGTCATCTATTTCTTTGGTCACAACTTCTTCGAATTTTGCTTTGTCTAACTTATCATCGGATGTTGTAATGCCTTTCTTTTTAGCCATACATAAATCGTGCTCGCACTGAAAAAAGAAGATAAAATTAGTGCAACAAAAATATTATGAGGATGAAAGAGAAACAGGGTATTCGGATTCATTTTGTTATTTTAATTTATTTCAACACCGCAAAATTTAAAAAAGAAAAAAAGTTATTAAAGACTTAAAGAACCATAATAATAATGTTCAAAACAGTGAAGCAAAGTAAGGGAACGGCATGTCCTAGACCCAAAATTCCAAGACATGTGATATCTACCACTGGGCACTCGTGGTGGATCATGGTCTAGTATCTCACAGAGAGGAGGCCTGTGTCACAGCAGTGTGACCGTTTATAGGCTGATGATCAGACGTATTTTGTCTTTACACAAATACTAATTTGAAGTCACAACGCTCTCCTATAATCTATGTGAAAGTCACGTTTTGTTATGTAATAATAATTAAGTATGAAATGGTGGCCTACTATGACGACTTAAAGCGTGAATAGTTACGCTCAGGGAACGAGATGGCACTAGCATCTTGTATAGCTCTATCCCTTTCCTACAGCCTAAACTAGATTGCATGAAGAGCGGGTGGTAAGGCCCCTGGTTGGTCTATACTATCTATTTTTTCGGAAAATTCAGCAGATAAACTTACTTTGACTGGGTCCTTTGGCAAATCGAAGCATTCTTTGAAATCATCATTCTTCATCATTTTCTCCTTAGCATCAGCACTTTTCTTGCAACAACGCATTGAGTGCTAGAAGAGAGAAAATTTTCAATTATTTAATAAGAAATAAGTATATTTTAAATTAACTCTTTTAGACAGTTAATCTAGCTACCTGTTAACGTAATCAGTAGGACAAAAAACGAAAAAACTTTCCAAAAAAAAAGCAAGTTTCGGACATGCTTTTTACTTGGAAAACTGCTAGGCTGCAACGATACTTTTAAGTAACTAAAGTTATACAATATGGATGCTTATTTATTCATTGTTCTATTAAAAGAGTTAAAATATTCAAATATCCTGTTAAAGATTTGTGTACTTACAGGGTGAACCAAGTGTCTACATTCTTGTAAGTCCGCGTCAGCAACCTGGCAAGTAAAACACAAAATAATGAATAATGGTGCAATTGGTCGTTCACCCGCATAAGACTGCCATTTTTTGCTGCATTTTCCATTCACTAGCTCAATCAGTGGTGTAGAGCGAAGCTAATGTCATCAACGGTGCACATTATAATGGTTCCATGACCACGAACGATGACCATGGAAATATTTGGTATATAAATGCCCAATAACTCTCGCATGACCTGAAGTCGAGGTGGTGAGTAAAGGGCAACTCGCCGACCGACCATGGACCATGCCCGGGTCGACGGCGCGTCGTGTTCCACGCGCGCCTCAAAGAGCGTCAACATACTGACTGGGCCTCTCAGAGGGCCAAAGCCTGCCGGGGTCGCGGGACTCATTCCATCATTCGTGACCCCGGAACATAAAGAGCTATTGAAGGACACCATGGATTTAAGTCAGTACCTACAAGTCTGACAGTCCCTCCCGCCCTGCCCGGGGTGGGAGGACTCATTTAATGATTTTACTACGATAAAAAAAGACCTGAAGTCGAACCAAGGACCTGACATGTTTCGCGTTTCTAGTTGATCCACGGGATAATCTATTTCATCAACAAATCATCATCATTTAGCCATTTTTCCATCTCTGTTGGGCTCGGCTTTCATTCTAATACAAGCTTGCAGTTAAAAGTTTCAGCCTATCTGATCTCTACAACCCAGTAGATGGGTTTATGATACCCCGTACCCTCCGTACCCCTGGCTGTCAGACTTTCGGGCTTGATACTAACAGTAACGATGATAATACAAATGCCAGGCAGAAAAAATGGTTTCAGGTGCTGTCCTTAGTCCATACAGACTCATGGCGACATGTCTCTTAGAGTCGTCTAGTAAAGTAGAAAACGTGTAGAAACCTTTTATATTAACAGTTCTCGGGTGTTCCCGAGTTTCCCATCGAGAGTCTATTTTGCGATTCACAGATCATTTATTTAGCTACGAGCTCGACGTACTAGCTGGTCGCGGGAATAACGTGAAGGGCTATTGAAAGACCCCGTGGATTTTATTCAGTACAAGTCTGACAGTCCCTACGCTGGGTGGGTGGTGGAATAGTTTGATGATTTTTGGCTTAGACGGCCTACGAGTTTCCAACATAGGTATTGATTACCAAAAAATAACAATTAAAAAGTCTCACCACAGTTGTGACTGCAACAATACCCAAAATCACAAGACGATACATGTCGAACCAAATATCTAACACTGACACTGAAATACATAATCATGAACATATATTTATACCAGGATAAATCTACAATTCATTGCCAGCGGTGGCCAACTAGCAGAAAATTGTAGCACTGTATTGAGTAATCACAATCATTATAGTCACGATGGTGTGAAAAAAAATGAACTGTTCCGTCTGTGTGTTTATGAAAACAATGGGTTTCTGATATAACTTAATTTAAATCATTTTATTTTGTAAGCGATAAAAAAACATCTCACGCCAAGCAAAGGTCAAGTCTCTTGAAGGAATAATAATAATAATATTCCACAACTATCACACAACGCCATCTAGTCCCAAGCTAAGCAGAGCTTGTGTTATGGGTACTAGACAACTGATAAACATACTTATATATTTCTAAATACATACATATTATAGATAAATTACACCCAGACACAGAACAAATGATCGTGCTCATCACACAAACATTTGCCCTGGGTGGGAATCGAACCCACGACCCCCGGCATAGCAGTCAGGGTCACTAACCACTAAACCAACAGGCCAGTCGAAATAAAAAAAGTCGGAATATAATGATGATCTTGCTTTGGGAAACATTTATCATTATTATGCACTAGCGGCCCGTCCCGGCTTCGAGCGGGTGGAGGACCTGGTCTAAAACCCGGTCTCGATGGTTACAAACACAACAAAAAAATAATTATCCGAATCGGTCAAGCCGTTTTCATGTTATGTCGTGACAACGGAAAACGGGTTTCATTTTTATATTTACTTATAGATTTTTTTTTTTATTTAATGATCAAAAGGTACATTTTAAAGTTTGTAAGGTACATCAAAATTATAACTATATACTTATTATCTTATGAACTAAATTTGCAAATACACATACAAGCTTATGTAGAATGGTAGTTTAGTTATATGTAAAATAATGTAAAGTTAAGGGAGTCTCAGTAGTTTTCAGAAAAACGATTTATTTGTTTGTTTCAGTTCTACGGTAGAATAAATTGTTTTTTTTTTCAATAGTCCTTTGATATAAGCCTAGGTTTCTAATATACGGCTAATGGAAATCTATCCCCACGTGTTCTATTCCGCAAATCCACTGTTCTAGACAGTATTAATAGCACGGGAGTTTGGATTCTCACTAGTACTACCGTTTCAATTTAGTCCAGTAGTGAAATAGTAGAAACTATCTGTTAAAATATTTAGGATTTTAATTGATGACACGGTTTTCATTGATTGAATTTGACGACACGGCGCAGTGAAGCGAAGAAATTTCTTGTGAGGAGCAAGCATGGGGATGGCAACTGGGGAACTAATGGCGCTAGTATAGCTTGTTCCAAGCATCGTCGTTGGTTCAAATCAGTTCAAAACTTAAAGGTATTTCAAAATAGTACTATGTCATTGGTCGGATTAGGACTAAGCTATGGTGGCGCCATCTACAATTAGCTTTGACTGGCCTTCCCATTAAACAAAAAAAATAAAATGCCAGCTTAATTATTGATCAAATAATTGACTCCAAAAATCATCTGTTCACATTGACTGATTTTCCAAATTTTTACAGTTGGGATTCACCAAAACATAATTTAATCCAAGCAAATCCGAACCGTAAAACTAGTGAACAAGATTTCATTTTAGATTTGATATTCATCCATGTTTTATTACAATCAGTGGTTAACGCGGTTTTGATTGTCACTTCAGATTCAAATTAGGTGGTCGTTAGACCATAGACGATTAGTGGTGATGAACAATAGCTTTAAAATGAGTCAGTTTTCGCCTATGGGTAGGTAACTACGTACCTACTAAGATTTTTTTTCACTCAGTACATACGTCCCAAAGGGAAACGTAAAGCGTAGGATGGAACGGATTCACCGAGAAGGAATAGAATTATTAAGCATTATCAGAAATGTTCTCATTTCATGGAAACAGGCCTTATTTATAAGAGGCATAATCATAGCATAGCCATAGCTAACCAGCCTTTAATCTGTGACACAGGCCTTCGCTTTGTGACAGGGAGTAGACTGTAATCTACCACGAAGACCCACTCTAGGTTGGTAGACGTCACAGTAATATTTTAGTTATTTACTTCTATGGCATATTTCCTCACGATGTTTTCCTTCGCCGTTTTAAGACCAGTGGTGATGAAATTATTTGTCCTAAATAATCACATTTGTTAATACTAGTCTAATAATACTTGATTACAGGGTGCCATAAACTTGCAATGCACTTGCATACACTTGCAATGAGCATTCTTGCGAATGTCACATTTATAGAAAAACAAAAGAGATCGTTTTAGTGAAAATTCTAAATTCGAACGAGCGTTCTGGCGAGCTTTTTGTTGAGCCGACTGTCAAATCTGATATCTGCATGAAGAAAAATATTTTGACGATCTAAACTAGAGCGCTCGCTTGAAGGATCGTGAAAATGTTCGTAGCGTTTGGCTCTATGCTTAGCGTTGTTAAGTTCGACAAAATTAAAAACGACAAATGCTAGATTTTCAAGTCTTTCAAGTAAAATTATCTAGAAGTAACAAAGAAATGGTAAAGATTCTTAAAAGTACAAATGGACAGACATACGGATTGTACGTGTTATAGGTACGTTTTTTTCTGGCACCTTTGACGTAAATACGTCAGGATGAAAACATAAGATTAGAATCTAAAAAATATACCTAATAATTTTACCCACAAATTAAGCGAAGTCGTGAGCGCTACTACTAAATCATAACATAATAATATTGACAGCTGCATCAAAACATGCGATCAAAACATCAATTGCATGTTTTTATCTCATAAATGTCTACCTAGTAGGTTCGTGACGGAATCAGGGTTTCGGGGATTCCCTAATAACTACATAAACTCACCTTGGGTCCGCATAGCGATGCGGACCTAAGGTGACTTTTTTCTCCCAATTACACCATTGCATTCAGATATCATCATCATCATGGTAAAATCATCAAATGAGTCCTCCCACCCAGGGCAGGGCGAGACGGACTGTCAGACTCGTAGTGACTAAAATCCATGGTGTTCTTCAATAGACGTTACGGGTTTAAAGTAATTCGTGAGTCCCGCAACCTCGGTAGGCTACTGTGTGTGTACTTAGATATACATTTTGTACATCGGTCTTTTTAAATAGGTGGTCTTAATTTATTTATCGCAGAGTTTAGAATATAATACTCCTCTGTTTGGCTGCCGAATTAAAAGTGAAATGAATAGTATGAATAACTCGTTTAAGGTAAAAGTTCGAGAATTTTTACTTAAAAAGCTGGCAGATTCTTTTCTCTGCATAAAGTGAGTGTATGTATACAGGGTGAATTTTTCAACTGGGCGTGGATGGCTACTTTCGAAACTATGAGGAATATCAGAAAACGTTGAAAGGAGTCTCGAGGCCGATTTTGACGAAAACTAAAACTTCATCATTGGATTTTAGAAAAATCAAAAATCCTGGCGAAGAATCGAACCCGCTGAATTTGGAAAAAAAATCACACCCTGTATTATTACACCGTTCGATAGTGTTGCTAATAAGGATCAAATTCTGGGAAGTAATCATAAACGGCAAACTTAAGGAAATGGCTGATTTTTATGAAATTGCTATTTTTTCATGTAACTTTACATCTACTGAGCCATAATTTATTCGAAATTATAAAATTTCATTGTTTTCAATGTCTCACTGGATTTAACGTTTCAACAATACCACTGTACTTAACAATACGACATTATTGAGTTGAACTAAAAATAGCATTATTTTAAAGAAGAAAAGGTGACTTATGTTTTAAATTCAGTCTTTGCTTTGAAGATAAATCAGTTTTTTTGTAATTATACGTTTTCCTTAAGTTTACCGTATATGATTACTTCCCAGAGTTTTGTTCTTATTAGCAACACTATCGAACGGTGTAATAATACAGGTTGTGATTTTTTTTCCACAATCAGTGGGTTCGATTCCTGACCAGGATTTTTGATTTTTCTAAAATCCAATGATGCAGGTTTAGTTTTCGTCAAAATCGGCCTCGAGACTCCTTTCAACGTTTTTCGATATTCCTCATAGTTTCGAAAGTAGCCATCCACGCCCAGTTGAAAAATTCACCCTGTATACTATGTATGTATTTATATATATTTATAATGTATGTATTTATATTATGTCTCTAGTAACTGGTTCTCTTTTTTTATTGCACCTACTATGTTTTGTCTCTGCATCACCCCAAGGTAGATTGGTAGAAAATTCTTACGGCATTAAATCCGCCATTGTACGTTGTTGTGCATAAAGTTTAATAAATAAATAAATAGTATGAATAACTACTGTAAATTTACTCTGCGACTGGACTAGTAGTTGGAGCTTGTGGCTAAATAATTACAGCCGCATAGGTTGATCTTCTGGGTTATCGCGCTTGCCGCGGTTGGTCTTTGGATGGGTGACCATCTGTCATAACGAGTTTCCTCCGTGCCTCGGAAAGCATGTAAATCCGTTGGTCCCGGCTGTCACTTGTAGTGTCAGCTTTGACACTCATTACTGCTAGTCAGAAGCTCTAAAGTCTGACAACCAGTCTTACCATGGGGTGTTATCCAGTTACTGAGATGTGGAGGTCGGATAGGCAGTCGCTCCATGAAAATAGTGATATCTAGCTGCATGTGATTTGACTGGAAGCTGACCCAAATATAGTTGAGAAAAGGCTAGGCAGATGATGACTGGACTAGTGGTTGCAAGCGCGACTGCTGAGTACGAGTTCCCAGGTCAAGTAAAATGATACTCAGTTCTCCCGTTAGGAATTTCTCAGTAGAAGCCACAGAGTCCTTTTTTTTACGATCCACGGTAACCCTTCAATAGCCCTTTACGTTCCACGGTCACGGTTACCTGATGAGACAGTCCCGCGACCCCGGCAGGCTTTGGCCCTCTAAGGGCCGGCCCGCCAGATTGCAGACAGCTCTTTGAGGCGCGCGTGCAATACGACAACGTGCCGTCGATCCGGGCATGCCCCATGATCGCACGGCGAGTCACCCATTACTCACTAGGTATACCTTTACCTAATCTTTCACGGATTAGACGATACGGTTCATTGTTTTTTTTTATCGTTGTAGAATCATCAAATTAGTGCCCTACCCCGTCCTGGGTAGGATAGACTCTCAGACTTGTACGTGCTAAAATCCACCGTGATCCTTTAATAGCCCTTTACATTTAGTCAAGGTTACCTAATGAGTTAGTCTCGACACCCCGGCTAAACGATTCGGTAATACGATTTTATTTATTTAACACCCGAACTAGTACCTAAATAATTTTGGTTTTGTGCTTCATTCACTCTTTACCCTAAAAAATTATACCGTACGCCAAATAAGTCAAGTTCCCTTCCTTATTATTCTGAATCATCATCATCATCATCATCAGCCGGAAGACGTCCACTGCTGAACATAGGCCTCCCCCTTAGACCGCCACGCCGAACGACAATTCGCCACTTGCATCCATCGGTTGCCCGCGACTCTCACGATGTCGTCGGTCCACCTAGTGGGAGGCCTACCTACGCTGCGTTTTCCGGTCCGTGGTCGCCACTCGAGAACCTTTCTTCCCCATCGGTTGTCAGTTCTACGAGCGATGTGGCCTGCCCATTGCCACTTCAACTTGCAAATTTTACGAGCTATGTCGGTGACTCTGGTTCTTCGCCGAATATCCGTGTTCCGGATTTTATCCCGCAAAGAAACTCCGAGCATAGCTCTTTCCATTGCTCTTTGAGTGACTCTTAGTTTCTCTAAAAGGCCAGCAGTCAAAGACCACGTTTCAGAGCCATATGTAATCACTGGCAACACACACTGGTTAAACACCCTTGTTTTGAGACACTGCGGGATTTTCGATGAGAAGATATCACGTAGCTTCCCAAACGCTGCCCATCCTAGTTGGATTCTTCGGGCGACCTCTTTCTCGAAGTTGGACCTACCTAACTGAACAATCTGTCCAAGGTAAGTATAATGGTCTACAACTTCGAGAGTATCATTCCCAACAACAACCGGTACGGGCGCCACATGGACATTCGACATGACTTTCGTCTTGTCCATGTTCATTTTAAGGCCGACCCGTTGGGAAACGATACTGAGGTCGCTGAGCATAGCATTGAGGTGCTCCAACGATTCTGCCATGATGACTATATCATCGGCAAAACGAAGGTGAGTGATGTATTCGCCATTGATGTTGATGCCGAGTCCGTCCCATTCCAAGAGCTTGAAAACGTCCTCCAACGCGTTCGTGAACAGTTTCGGAGAAATAACGTCTCCCTGTCTCACGCCTTTCTGCAATTGGATTGGTTTCGTGCTCTCTTCCTGAAGTCGGATGGACATGGTGGCGTTACTATACAAACACTTCAATACTTCGATATACCTATAGTCGATATGACATCGTTGGAGGGACTGCAATACTGCCCAGGTTTCGATTGAATCGAAGGCTTTTTCATAGTCCACAAACGCTAAACATAATGGCCGATTATACTCCTCTGTCTTCTGTATAATCTGGCGGAGCGTGTGTATGTGGTCTATGGTGCTAAAGCCTTTTCGGAAACCGGCTTGTTCGGGAGGCTGGAAGTCATCAAACCTGCGTTCGAGACGGTTCGTAATGACTCTTGAGAACAGCTTGTAAACATGGCTCAGAAGTGAGATTGGCCTGTAGTTCTTCAACAAGGTGTTGTCACCCTTTTTGAAGAAAAGAACAACCACACTCCTGTGCCATGCTTCTGGCGTAGTGCCTTCGAGTATGACGGAATTAAATAACTTCTGGAGGACTAGAAGTACCGGTTTTCCACCCGCTCTCAGAAGTTCTGTTGTGATTCCGTCATCGCCCGGCGCCTTGTTATTTTTGAGCTGTTTAAGAGCCATTCTAATCTCGTACAGGCTGATGTCCGGGATATCCTCAGTGTAGTGCCTAGTCAGTTTAGCTCTTGCGTCTCGAGCTGTACCGACACTGGGTTGTCGTGTAGATGTGTATAACTGTCCGTAAAACCTCTCAAGCTCTCTTAGGATCTCTGGTTTCGTCGAAATGATGCTGCCGTCGTTAATCTTCAGCCTTGTCATTTGGCTTTGCCCAATAGACGAATTCTTTGCGAAGACTTTTGAGCCCTGGTTCCGCTCGATCGCCTCTTTGATCCGTGCTGCACTATAGGCACGCAGGTCACGTCGCATTGATTTCGAGATTCGTCTATTGAGTTTGCCATATTCCGACATATCAGCTGAAGATTGCAGCCTCATCTCAGTCCGGTCTTGCATCAACTTGATGGTTCCGTTCGAGAGCTTTTGAGGTTTATTGCGGCGTGGGGTCTTATAGAACTTAGACCCCACAGCTTGGACAGTTTCCACCAACCCATCGTTAATCTCGTCCACAGTTTCGCATTCGGTTAGGCACTGGAAGCGATTGTGCAGTTCGAGTTGGAAGTGTTCGGGGTTCTGGATGTGGGCAGGACCAGGTCGGAGCGTGGACTTCACCAGACGAGACCTTTCAAGCTTCACATTGATATTCAATGTGCCTCTGACGATTCGGTGATCGCTACCGGTTTTTACCTTGGCGATCACAGAGACATCACTGAATATTCGCTTCTTGGTCGTCATGATGAAGTCGATCTCATTTCTGGTAGTACCATCGGGGCTCATCCACGTCCACCTCCTGGATGGCCGCTTCTGGAAGTAGGAGTTCATCAAATGAAGCTCTTCCTTTTCCATGAAGTCGACCAGTCGCTGGCCCCTATGGTTTCGCTGCCCATACCCAAATGGCCCCACTCTCAACTCATCGCCATTCCGTGCGCCCACCTTCGCGTTGAAGTCCCCCATAACAACGGTGAAGTATGTTTCGGAGGTATGTATGGCCTCGGATATCTCCTCATACAATGCCTCTACTTCATCATCAGAATGTGTCGAGGTCGGCGCATATACCTGTATGACCTTCAACGAATACCGGTTGGTTATTCTGAGTATAAGGTATGCTACCCTGCTCGACACACTGTCGACCTTCATAACGTTGTTGATGAGGGACCTGCGGACGAGAAATCCCACACCACCCTGGGATTTACGGTCTCCTTCCCGGTAGAAGAGCATGTTGCCGGAATCTAGAACCATCGTATCCTGACCCTCTCTTCGGATTTCAGATAGTCCCAAGATATCCCAGCGCATTTTGCTCAATTCTTCCTCCAGCTCGATAATCTTCTCATCGGTCCTCAGTGTGCGGATGTTGTGTGTTGCCAGGGCCAAAGTTCGTTGGGGGTGGTAGCGGGGCATCTGCCGGGGATTCTTCGCACCCCCTGCTCCGCCGTTACTCGGTCCGCTACCCAGACCAAGAATAGCGGAGCTGCCGGGGACTGGGGGCCGTGTGCTGTGCTTGTCAATCATAATGGGGGGGGGGGGGGTTGCCATAATCCCCACGCTTGGCAGGCGGCTTGGGGATCGCAGAAGTCACCGAGGTTTGGCAAGGACGCTGCTGCCCGTCCTTCGGTGGCTGGACGTAGTTTAAGGACGTACCCGGGTCCGAATATATATATATATATTATTCTGAATGTATTTTATTTATTGTAATAGAAATCAGTAACCGATATCTTGAATCTTTATTAATGTAGTGTAGGTGCTACATTACATTACTTCATTAAACAAAGAAATCTTGAAAAGAGATGATTGTGATGAGCTCCAGCTCTTGGCATCCATTCTCATAAGTATGATATACAAGTATTTATTTATTTTTATTTATTAAACTTTATGCACAGCGTTGTACAAAGGCGGACTTAATGCCGTAGGCATTTTCTGCCAGTCTACCTTGGGGTGATGCAGAGATAAATCATAGTAGGTGCAACAAAAAGAACCATTAACTAGAGATATTATACATACCAATAATATATATATATATATATAATAAATACATAAACATATATTTATCCCGCAAACAAACATCCGTCCGCTGAAGGCGAAAGTGCATTTAATTTGGCGTCCACCAGCTTTTGACGTCCGCATACCGGACGCCACTTATTTTGCCGGTGTCACTTAAGTCATTTTGGTCCTAGCTAGCTGTAGAACAAAAATCGATGGAAGCGAAAAATGCAGTGAAATGAACGGAAGTGTATATTAGATAGTTCCCGAATAAATCTCGACAGTGGTGAGGCGCTGCTGTAGCGCGAATATCTACAGCCGTATACCTCGGCAATTTTGCGTCCACAATTGCGACGTTGCCAGCTCGCTCATTTTAGCAAGACGATAGATCATAAGATACCTTAAACGTAGAAAAAATATTCACCGTCCGTCGTAGATGACGCGTTGCGTATTATTTGGCGCTCGATTTGTTTGCATTAAATTAATATCGTCATTGAAAACAATAAACGTGAATTATTATAATTATCATACAGCTTAGTTCTAGTATTAGTAAGTAGGTACTAAAGTTATTTCATGCCCAACAATAGGTGCCATAATATTGAGGTTAGTCATAATATAAAGAGTGTAAGGGACATCGCCGCACAAACGAATACCATGGGTCCAGGACATGATTCTGGAACCCCCCCGTGTTGGAATCTTACGTCGGTCGTTTCATATTTTTTTAATAAGTAAGTTCTTGATTTTTTTTCTAATAGTGAGACGGGCATTAGGTACTACAGGTACTGGGGTACTGGACACAGTATTTAGGTATAGAATGACCTTTCATTTGAACATTTATAAACAGCTGAGAAGACACCATTTCTAGTTTTATTTACATTGGTACTTTTTGTGAAAGTAGTGAATTAATTACTTTTGTTTTAAAAGTCATTGGGTTAGGTAAGAATAATGATTATGAACAGTAAAGTAAAAAAACTCAAAAAAAAATCCAACACTGGGGGGGGGGGGGGTCTAGAATCATCTCCTGGACGCGTGGTATCCGTTCTCTTTGTTTAGTAACTTAGATTATCCCATATAAAAAAACCTAACCAACCTAATCCGACAGAAATCGCCTAAATGGGTCATTCTTCGAGGCAAGTTTATCAAGCGGCATCACCTCTTAAAATAATAGAATTTGAAAAGTCAGCAAGCCACGTTTTTTTCGGGCAAACCTTCAATGCTCTCCTAACTGGGTTATTGATTTTATTGAATTATTATATACTAGCTGTGCCCGCGACTTCGTTCGCGTGGATGTCGGAAATTACCAATGTATTTTTTTTGTGCGAAGCGTCGGGTAAAAAGGTCTCCCTCCAAAATCCCACCGTATCCCATCGTATCCCACCGTATCCTATCGTATCCCATCTTATCCCATCTTATCCCATCTTATCCCATCTAATCCCATCTTATCCCATCTTATCCCGTCCTGTCCCGTCTTGTCCCGTACTGTCCCGTCCTGTCCCGTCCAGTCCCGTCCTGTCCGTCCTGTCCCGTCCTGTCCCGCCCTGTCCCGTCCTCTCCCATCCTGTCCCGTCCTGTCCCGTCCTGTCCCGTCCTGTCCCGTCCCGTCCTATCCTGTCCTGTCCCGTCCTGTCCTGTCCCGTCCTATCCCGTCCTGTCCCGTCCTGTCCCGTCCTGTCCCGTCCTGTCGCGTCCTGTCCCATCCTATCCCATCCTATCCCATCCTATCCCATCCTATCCCATCCTATCCCATCCTATCCCATCCTATCCCATCCTATCCCATCCTATCCCATCCTATCCCATCCTATCCCATCCTATCCCATCCTATCCCATCCTATCCCATCCTATCCCATCCTATCCCATCCTATCCCATCCTATCCCATCCTATCCCATCCTATCCCATCCTATCCCATCCTATCCCATCCTATCCCATCCTATCCCATCCTATCCCATCCTATCCCATCCTATCCTATCCTATCCCATCCTATCCTATCCCATCCTATCATCATCATTAGATGAATTATTTGAATATGTAGCAGAATCGAAGCTAGATCGCGCTATGAACTACGCGTCTTGGTGTGAACTGACCGTAATTTTACTTCTGAAACACTTTATATTCGAATAACTTTTGATAGACTGAACCGATTGCAATGAAACAAAAACTAAATGTTACCTCAAGTCACGCTAAATAGTTGTGTATATAAGTTATTTACATTGATTTCGTGCATTTTACGTGATGCTCGGACATATAAACATACAAACAGACAAACAGACAAACAGACAAACCGACAAACAGACAAAAATTCAAAAAATGCTAGAAATGGGTCCTATTGGTTGTCCTTTAACATCCTAGCTATTTTTTTTTTGATTTTATTTTGATGTACAAAAACGATTTTTCTACAGTTTTATTATATGTATAGATATAGATAGATAGATAGATAATTTAATACCATAAAAATAAATACCTCCATTCTTTGATTTTCGTGGAGTATCCCAAACCTCGATCTAAGTAATCACTTTTTTTATTTTGGTAAAATCATCAAATGAGTCCCCCACCCCGGGTAGGGCGGGAGGGACTGTCAGACTTGTACTGACTAAAATCCACGTTTACAACTAGTCGTGCTCCGATGACCTCGGGGCGCCGGGTGGTGTAACGCCGCGTCGAGTTTCCGAAAAGTGAAGGTTACGGTGCGTACAGACCATGTAACATGTTATCCGCACTATGGAAAATGGTTATAACAATGTTATATAACACGCCAACTATTTGAAAAATGTTGTTTAACATGTTATGTTATATAGTCTGTACGCACCGTAAGAACCTCGTTGCATGATTATGGTTTCTCAAAACTTTGATTTGCGTGGTACAGGCTTCGAAACAGGAGTCATTTAAGGAGTCATTTATTTTTAAGATATCGCGTCGGTGATAATAGCAGAATGGTGATGGCGATGCTGATTGATTACTTGATCATGCCAGCAGGGAGTCAGCCTTTACGTGTGCAAGGTAGCGGGGAAGGTCTGTTGTGGACATGTCACTGTATACCCCTCATCATCATCATCATTTCAGCCTATTGCAGTCCACTGCTGGACATAGGCCTCTCCCAGGGAGCGCCACAGCGCACGATCTCCTGCTTTTTTCATCCAGCCACTGCCAGCCACCTTTTTCAGGTCATCGGTCCATCTTGCCGGGGGGCGTCCCACCCTACGTTTACCTACACGCGGTCTCCATTCGAGAACCTTCCTACTCCACCTATCGTCGGTTCTGCGGCAGACATGGCCAGCCCATTGCCACTTCAGCTTGCTACAGATTTGGACAATGTCTGTGACTTTGGTCTTCTGCCGTAAGACCTCATTCCGGATTTTATCCCTTAGTGAGACCCCAAGCATAGACCTTTCCATAGCACGCTGCGTGACATGAAGTCGGTGGGCCAGATTGACAGACATGTTCCACGTTTCGGCTCCGTAGGTTAGGACTGGGAGGACGCACTGATTGAACACCCGGCTTTTCAGGCACTGCGGCAGTGGCGACGTGAGTATATGACGCATTTTCCCAAATGCTGCCCAGCCAAGCTGCACTCTTCTGGCAATTTCCCGCTCGAAGTTGTCTCTACCTAGCTGTAATACCTGTCCTAAGTAGATGTATTCTTGGACAACTTCGAGTGTTATGCCTTCGACGGAAATTGGTTCTGGGATGATATGGTCATTGAACATGACCTTGGTCTTGTCCAGGTTCATCCCAAGACCCACACGTCTCGAGGCAGCATTGAGACTGTTCAGCATTTTTTGCAGATCTTGCAGCGATTCCGCCATAATAACTATGTCGTCGGCAAAACGTCTTCGCCGGGAGCCTTCCCATTACTAAGCTGCCCAAGGGCCGTCTCAATCTCATCCATTTCTACGTCTGGGAGATCGTCTGTGTAGTGGCGTGTAAGCGTGGCTCTTTGGTCATTTGCGTCGGGCTGCGGCTGCGGGGAATGCGAGGCGTAGAGTTGGCCATAGAATACTTCGATTTCGGCCAGAATCTCCGGAACCGATGTAACAATTCTGCCATCCGAATACCATATAATATCCTGTATACCCCTGACCTTGCTCAAAATATTAGGGCATGGTGGGTCCTTGAGGAGGTGGAAACATTGTCAGTCTAGATCAGGTTCGATGTCTCCGTCTCTTCGACGAGTACGTTGCCCATCGCCCGAGTATCCCTTCACGCCCTAGGTGGGCGCTCGAGCTAATGGATAGAGAGACGCTACTCATTGCTGCGAAGGTTCAAGCTTGGAATTCCTGTGGTGGCCTGCCATGATGGCTGTTGAATGTGTCTTTGTTTGCGATAAATCAAACAAAGATTTCTCGTTTTACAGGTTTAATCAGGTTTAATTAACCTTTTACAATTTACAACATTTTTTTTTTATAATTTTATGACGGAGCGGTTTTGCGGGAATGAATGAATGAATGAATGTATGAAGTGCCCGCGGACCATAGATTAAATCACATTGAATGAATGAGGGAATGTGTCGTAGACATCGTCGGGGGCCTTGAAAGGTAAGGCTTTCAAGATTCCTAGTTATTTGTATGATCTGGTGAAGGCAGCAGACACAATCTGTTGATGGCTCTTCGTATGGTGCCTTGTGAGGTAGATACGTCGGCGACTCGTGGCACACCATCAGCGCCGGGAAATAGCTTTGAGACTCTTCCTAGACGCCAGCGCAATGGAGGAGTCCTATCATCCTTGATTAGGACTAAGTCGTCTACCTTCAATTCACGGCACCGCACCTTCCACTTTGTGCGTTGCTGGAGCTCCGTGACGTACTCTGTCGACCACCGCTTCCAGAAGTGCTGGCGAGCTTGTTCCAATCGCTGAAAACGGTCGAGACGGTTTGTGCTATAGTCCAGCAGGTACGGCGATGGCAAAGACGTCAGCGGCCTGCCTATTATAAAGTGGCCCGGGGTGAGTGGAGATAGGTCTTGTGGTGAAGGACTTAATGGGCATAAGGGTCGGCTATTTAGTATCGCCTCGATCTGAGCGAACAACGAACTCAGCTCCTCGAACGTCAAGTGAATATCCTTAAGCACTCTGTATAAGTGAAATTTCGCGGACTTGACCCCGGCCTCCCACAGACCACCAAAGTGAGGAGCGTATGCTGGTGAGAAGCGGAATTCAATGCCTTCGTGAGATGCAGAGTCAATAATAGCGTCGCTGTTGGACTTAAGAAAGGAATTTATTTCTTTTGCTGCTGCAACAAAATTTCTACCATTGTCGCAGTAGATGACCTTTGGTTTACCCCTGCGGGCTATAAACCTTTTTAATGTTAGGACAAATGCATCCATTGTCAGATCACTGACTAACTCTAAATGAACGCATTTGTACCGAAAGCAAATAAAAATACATAGATAACTTTTAGTTATCTTACAGCCTCGTCCCTTGCGGTCCGCAATAAGAAATGGACCTGCAAAGTCGGTACCTATGGTGGAGAAAGGAAAGTCAGCTTCAACGCGATCTGCAGGTAGGTTTCCCATAATATTGTCCATAGTACGAGCATTGAAACGACGACAGGTAACGCACTCGCGCGCTGCGCGTCTAGCTAGATCCCTGCCTCCTACAGGCCAATAGCGCTCCCTTATAGATGCCAGGAGATGCTGAGGACCGCCGTGCAACAAGCGTAAATGCTCCTGTTTGAATAATAGCTTTGTTATATAATGACTGGAACACAATAAGATAGGATGGCGTTTGTCGTACTGGTAATTAGATGAATCGATGCGCCCTCCGACTCTAATAATCCCATTTTCATCTAAAAATGGGTTAAGAGACGAAAGAGCGGCTTTAGAATTTAAAGATTTACCTTTTTGTAGTAATCCTAATTCTATAGGAAAGGAATCTGTCTGGGCTAGCTTCATAGCAATGTTGTGAGCGTTTTCTAACTCGGAAACTTTAAGTGGACCTTGTAATCTGTACGCTTTTTTGGGCGACTTACAATTGTTGGCAAACCTTAAAACTCTAGCTAGAACCCGAATAAGAGTAGTTAAATTAGAATATTTTGCTAAATTCACAGACAAATCTGGCATGGAAGATGCATCCTCCCCCCCTAAAGTATGGTGTGTCTTAAGCTCTGGCAAGTCTAATATAATAGAGTCCGCAGTGCAGGCGGGCCAGGAATCCTCAGATTCTGAAAGAAATGACGGACCTTTCCACCATATAGAGAGATCTACCTGGTCTGGATCGACCCCACGGGAGACTAAATCAGCGGGGTTGATAGAAGTGGGAACGTAACGCCAATCTGTGGGATTTGTTAGCTCATTTATAGCAGCAACTCTGTGGGCAACAAAAGTTTTAGTTTTATTTGAGTTAAGCCAACCTAATACAACTTTGGAGTCTGTCCAATACACCTGACGTTCAATAGGGCAACGTAATGCGGATAAAACTGTAGCAGTTAGTTGAGCTCCTAATAGGGCAGCGCAGAGTTCGAGCCGTGGTATTGTCGTGGGTTTAATAGGTGCCACCCGTGATTTTGCACATACCAGGCTAACTTGAATGTCGCCGCTAGTAGAAACAGACCTCAAATATATACAGCTGCCGTAGGCACGCTGCGAAGCGTCAGAAAAACAATGTATTTCTACAGAGGAAGGATTATCAATCAAAATATATCTAGGAATTTTTAAAGAAGACAGACACGAAGATTTAGTAGAAAACCTTAACCAGGAGGATCTTATTTCTGGAGGAACAGGTTCGTCCCAATCAATTTTGTGACTCCATAGTTCTTGTAGCATAATTTTAGGCTTAATTGTGAAAATAGACAGAAGACCAAGTGGATCAAATATTTTGAATGTTGAGGAAAGTATAGTTCTCTTCGTGACACTTTCAGAAGCCGAAACATCATGCTGAAAGTGAAGTTCATCAGAAGACGGAGTCCAACCTACACCTAGCGTACTAGTCGCATTACTAATCATGAGATTGCCGCTTTCCAGGTTAACGGAGTCTGCGAGTAACTCAGGTAAGTTTGAACGGTATTTACGCAGATGAAAACTTCCCTTCGCTAATTCAGAAGAGACTGAATGATGGATATGACGTAACTCCTCCTCACTGTTTGCACCGGTAAGTAGATCATCACAATATAGATCATTTTGTATAATTGTTTTGACCTTCTGATCTGAACATTCTTCACCTATCTGCCAAAGAGAACGAGTAGTGAGAAAGGAGGCACTAGCGAACCCGTAGGTAACTGTATTTAAACGAAGTGTCCTTAAAGGTTTATCTTCACTATCACGCCACAGGATCAGTTGAAGATCGCGATCAGATTCCTTGAGAAGCACTGAGCGAAACATTTTCTCTATGTCTCCTGTCAAAACATACTTATGTTGTCTGAAACGAACTAATATATTAAACAAGGGTTCTTGCACTACTGGTCCCACCATTTGTAGGTCGTTAACAGAAACACCAGAAGAAGTACGGGCCGAGGCGTCAAAGACGACGCGTAACTTAGTCGACTCGCTTTGTTCCCGTATAACGGGGTGGTGGGGCAAGAAGAAGGCATTTAATGGCCTAGGCTCAGGAGATTCCGATAGGTGGCCTAATGCTTCGTATTCGTTAATGAATTGACAATATTGTTGCTTTATTTCTGGTTGTTTCCGGAAACGAGCCTCTAAATTAAAAAACCTCTTTTTGGCTAGATTATAGGAATTGCCCAAGCAGTCTACGCTATCACGAAGAGGCAACCCTACACAAAATTGACCATTACTAGTGCGAGTAGTGTTGGCGAGATAATGTTTCTCACACAATTTTTCTTCACTACTCAGGGGCCTTTTTTGAGGAAAATTTTCAAGTTCCCAGAATTTAGACAACTCGTCATCTATGTTACTAGAAGTATCACCACTTGATACAAAATTGACCATGACTGAGTTAGTTTTATTTTTATTAAAACAAGGCAGTGATCCCGTAACGAGCCATCCCAACTTTGACGCCTGAAGTTTAGGATAACCAGGTCCTAACGAATGCTGCTGGGCAGTAATCATGTCCCAGAATAAGTCAGCACCAATCAACATATTTACTGGGGATGGTTCATTTAAAGTAGGGTCTGCTAACTGAAATCCTTGAATATTTAATTGTTTTAAATCAAAATATGACTTAGGTAAGTTGCCGGTAATTTGCGGCAAAACTAAACATGACACTGTCACATTAAAAGAACTTGTTTCAGAATGAATGCGTAGAATACAGCGTTCTGTGTTAATATTTAACTTGGTGTTACCAATGCCTACTATGGTAGTGTCTGATGGCTGAGGAATCAGGTTTAGATGGCGTTTTACTTCCTGTGTAATAATTGTCGACTGACTCCCGCTGTCGAGCAAGGCTCGCACTATCATGGTCTCGTTGGTGGCTGGGTTGGTAACCTTTACTTGAGCGGTACACAAAAGTACTTCTGAAGAACACGTTGAGGACATAATAACGGAATTAACAGAATTGGAGCTTTCAGTTTCTTCTGATTTATGAAGAAGAGAATTATGTCGCGATTTGCAATGTCGACATGTAGCGGAAAGGCGACAACGTTTAGCAATGTGACCAGATCTCAAACAATTCTCACATAATTTGTTGGAAGAAACAAAGGCTAATCTATCGTCTATTGAGCTCGATTTAAAAGCCGGACACTCATAAAGGCGATGACTGTTCTTACAGAACAAACATTCCGGTATTTTAGAAGTAGAAGTGTTGCCTTCGTTTGGTGTAGCCACTAAAGACCTGGAGACATTATGTTTGTTTTGATGACTAGAGGATTGTTTTTGTTTATTGTCTTGATTGTCATGTTTATGGCGATAAACGGTCTCCAATACATCAGCGCGACGTTTGAGAAAACTGAAGAAATCATTAAGCGAAGGTACGTCACTCAAACTATTTCTATGTTCTTCCCACTTGAAATATGTACTACTATTTAATTTACCTGCAATAATGTATATAATTAAAACCTCCCCTAGATTAGTCCCTAGCCCTAGTGAATTGAGCGCGCGCAAATTTTTAGTGACATGGTCAATTACATATCTTAAAGACTTATCATTTTCTTGTACAGAATTAATGTTGAGCAAGGACTTGAGATGGTTATTTATTAATTGACGCTTATTGTCATAACGTTCGCATAAAAGTTTCCATGCTTCAGAATAATTATTATGGGAAACCTCCAAATTGGCAATGACCCGAGCGGCTTCTCCATCAAGATAAGATTGTAAGTAGTGGTATTTATGGATGCTTTCAATCTTGTTATTGTTATGGACTAAGGAAACAAATGTCTCTTTAAACTCCAACCATTTAAAATAGGTACCGTCGAAGTTTGGAATTTTAATCACTGGTAATTTAAAACCTAACGCACCACAACTGTGATCGTTGTGATGACAAGTGGCCATAGAGGATTTAACTTGAGAATCATTCTCACCATGTTGAACTGCAGAATTTTTTTTAATTAACTTTTGAATCAACGCAATACAATGGTAGAAATCGTTTTCTATTAAATCTCTAGTATTTAACTCGCTACCTTGATTATCTGCGTTGTTAATTTCTATCTGATTCTGCACCTCATCGAATTCAATGAACAATGTCTCCATTTTTGACAGCTTCAATACGAGTTTATTGACTTCTAATTCTGGAATGGATTCTAATAAGGCTAAACTGTCAAGACTTGACTTAAATTTCGTTACGCGTCCTCTAATAGAACCGCGTTTGCTTATTAGTTCCTTCAACTTTGATTCGGACATTATAGCAAACTCGTAATGAGCTATCACAAACAGCTGTTAATAGATAACGAAATAGGTATATAGCATACGATACGCTCCTCGCTTTGTTGATCAGCTGATGCTCGCGGCTCACGTAGGCTGCACGCAATGGTGAGCCGCGCAGGTGGGGCGCGCCGGCGCGGCAGTCAGGTAACAGCGATGCGTAAGCGATGCCGTGTCACAAGTCACGACACACGATCACTGAAATAGATCAATTCCGTGCGTCTTAGTAAACTGATAAAAACAATTCGAATGACGAAAGACGACGATTCGTAAGTTTACAGTTAAACTCGGGAAGTATTCACTATGTAAGTGATTGAAAGGTTGGAATGAGTGTAAAAGGGATAATAAATCGATAATAGTGAAATAGTTTTATGAAGATTACTTGGTTTGAGTAACGGTATGAGATTAAGTTGTAGTTAAAATGTGCGTTAATTATAGATGGCGGTAGGTCGATATGTGAAATTAATTAGGCTAATTTGTGCATCACCTATCCCATTTATACTTCTTTCGAAGCTACTTAGAAGATGGATAGGCACGATAGACACAAATAGAAAGGTAGGAACTTCACTTGACTTCGAGAAACTAAATCCGCTAGATGCACAGAATAAAGGACAACACAATAGGTGGGTAAGTTAGTAAGATGGAACGAGCTCA
Organism: Agrotis ipsilon; assembly: GCA_028554685.1. Lineage (NCBI taxonomy): Eukaryota > Metazoa > Arthropoda > Insecta > Lepidoptera > Noctuidae > Agrotis > Agrotis ipsilon. Next base: position 13,864,550 of record CM052965.1, read on the forward strand.
CTTTAAATAGGCAGACAGCAAATCTCAGCAGTCCGATTGTAGGCAGTAGCACGTAGATATGATAAGACTCGTTCTGAGGGCGGACTTGCTCGATCGGAGTTCCGTAGTAGTCTCTGCTTATTCCCGAATGGCTTGACGAAGGTGCAGTTCGACCCAGTAGGATGATCCACAGGCACGGCGATTTTTTATTCTCAACACGGCCTTCCGTTGGTAGGTACTGGTAGATCTCCTCCGGTGTCGACGCGATGGCGTCCTTGACGCGGGCTTCGGGAACAATCTGAGTGGCAGTGGATCCGACGATTGTAGGTCCTGTCACGGTCGCCAATTTTGTTTGCGATAAATCAAACAAAGATTTCTCGTTTTACAGGTTTAATCAGGTTTAATTAACCTTTTACAATTTACAACATTTTTTTTTTAATAATTTTATGACGGAGCGGTTTGGCGGGAATGAATGAATGAATGAATGTATGAAGTGCCCGCGGACCATAGATTAAATCACATTGAATGAATGAGGGAATGTGTCGTAGACAGTCTCTAATATAACTTCTGCAAAGTTTCTCTAATAATAAACGGACGCCCGATAACTATACAGACGTTCAATTGGTATATATGGACGTCGAATAGCTATATACAGACGTCCAAGAGCTATATACGGACGTCCGGTAGCTGTACACGGACGTCCAATAGCTGTATACGGATTTAGAGTCCGGCGTGGCGGGACTGTGGCTCCGGGCAAGGAACAAGGCCTCTGGGACGGACGAAGACCTCACGCACCCGTGCTTTGGCCTTGGCTCTTGGGACTTTTTAGGTCTTCAATTACAAGGGCTCTTTAATGCCTGCCTTGAAACTGACCTGTTTTAAGGCCAGCATTAAAGTCTCCACAGGACGCCATCTTCTTATCGCTTCGCTTCTTATTGCTGCTCGACGAGTTGTAAGCTCTTCGAGCATACCATCACAGACCGCCTGGTCGAGCACCTGGCGAAATATAGCTCCTACCTCTCCCAGGCAGGTACAGTTTGGGTTCCGAGATGGTTAGCTAACCATTGATGCCACTTAGCGCGTAAAGTGGGTGTAATTGGCGGTGTCACTTGACATAATTTCTGCAAAGTTTCTCTAATAATATACAGTCGCCCGATAACAGACACGGACGTCTAATTGGGATATGTTGACGTCCAATAGTAATATACGGACATCCAATAGCTATATTCGGATGTCCGATAGCTGTATACGGATTTAAAGTTTGGCGTGGTGAAACTGCGGATCCAGGCAAGGAACAAGACCCCTGGGCTGGACGCAGTCCCTGGCCGTACTCTGGCCTTGGCTCTTGGGGCTCATCAGGACCGATTTTGAGGGGTCTTTAATTCTTGTCTTCGTTTGAAGGCAAGAACTAAAGACAAGGCAAGAATTAAACCGATCTGTTTAGATCGGTTTTCTCTTTGTGGAAAACGGGACTCAGGAGTTAAGAGCCCCACCTGCCACCTGCCACAGAGAGGGAAACTCTCTGTTTCAAGACAGGCAGAAGAAACTCCGCAGAGCGCCTTCGTTCCTGGTAAGCACCCTGGTGCTTAACGAGAAGGAAGGGCGCCCTTCAGGGTTATCCTCGGCATATCGAACCACATTACTTTTCGTGGAGGTGTAAGCTCTTAGAGCGTACCATGGTGCGTGGTCGAACACCTCAAGGAAGAACGCCCGGAACTCTCCGAGGTAAAGTTTGGTATTGCAAGCGTTCATAGGTGGCGGTACATTGGCACCACGATAACGATACATTGTGTGAGGTAATAAAAAAATTAGGTTTATTGGATTCCCATAACGTTCCTGAAATAATTTCATGTACCGGTTATCGTAGTATGATTTACTTATTTCATTCAATCCAATAGCTATATATGGACGTCCAGCAGCTATATACGGACGTCCGATAGCTGTACACGGATGTCCAACAGCTTTATGACAACGTGGCCGACAAATATTATAATGTGGCCGCCTCCTAAGCTATTCTCTAAAAGACTCAGCGCCGAGGCGACACTGAGGCTGCGGTTTGTCTTTAGTAGATTTTGAACTTTAAACTCGAGAGTATAAAGTTGAAAATCCACTAACGACAAACTCAGCCTCAGCGCCTACGCGTCGCTAAAATAAGAGAAAAGTACCCCCATGAACGCTTGGTATACCTGGGATATCAGGCTCACTCTGCCGTTTAATATCAAAAGGTACCTATTAAGCTTGGTGACCTTATTCATTTAAGTCCGTTCAGTAGTTTTTGAGTAAAAGAGAGACACAACAATTAATTCATCCATCTGTCCTCAGTTCAATAGCACACTTTCGAATTTACAATCTTAGCAAAGGATAAGATGCTCGTTAGGTACATATTTCAAAATAGGGCATCCCTATAGGCGCAGCTTCTTCTTTTTTTGTGGTGGTAAAATCATCAAATGAGTCCTCCCGCCCTGGGTGGGACGAATGGGACTCTCAGACCGTTACTGACTAAAAGTCCAACCTGTTCCTTCGGTTGCCCTTTGCATTTCAGGGCCACGGTATCCTGCTTAGACAGGCCCGCGACCCCGGCAGGCGTCTGGCCCTATTGGGGCACCGTCAGTTTGCTGACGCTTGAGACGCGCGTGGAATACGACGCCGAAATACCTATAGCTTCTACGAATAGATTTAAAGATTAAACTGTATACAACAGACAACGCAACAAGTGATAGCAAAAGAAAGAGACAAGTAAACCCAAAGCTGGCAACGTCGCAATCCCGAATATCAACCTCACTGAGGACTTTAAATTGTCGACGCATTAGATAAATCATGATCAATATATCTGGGAAGCTAATAATCTATCACCATAAATGGGGGTTCAAAAATGTTTGGGCATGACTGCAAGAAGAATATTGCCCCATATAAAATTGCGGGAAAACTATGTATCCCATGGGGCGGGAAATCGAAAAACTAAGCTATATTCACAAATACATCATAAAAATTGCAAGTGGAACTGGAGGACGCCGTAATGATGCACAATGTGCATGACGCCAAATGCGTTGCCGGATGTAAATATATACATACATACATATATACATACAATCACATTGTGTAGAGAAGAAAAATAAATGGATATACTATCAACCAATTAATTTTGTGTAGAATCTGCCAGCTTCTTAAGCAAGAACTCTCGAGCCTTAACTTTAAATGAGAAACGATTGGTTGCCATCCTGATATTCAGAGGGAGCTCATTCCAGAGAAAGACCGCCTGAACAAAAAAGGAATATTTCTGGAGACTAGAGCGATGAGAGGGACAACGCAGAAGGCGATTGCTTGAGGAACGAAGTTGCTTGCTGTGCGCAGAGCATAAATATTGAAAGTGAGAAGTAAGATAAGTAGTTGTTCCTGGTAATGTAAAATTAGATGTATGTAAATGCACCAAACGATACAGAAGAAATTAATATAGTGGGGCAATTTTTGTCAATCGGTTGGCTTAATGGCTAACATTAAGCCAATCGCGTCGTCCTGTTCATGTGGCTTAAGAGAGTGAGAGGTATGAATAAACAAAAGAAAACCAATGGTGATGATGACCTTAATATTTTCAAAACAGTCTAAAACAGAATATTAATGCGTTCATTTAATTTTTTCTCCAAAACTTCCCTCACAGTATTTTTTCTATCAGAAGAAATTCTTTTTAGCGCATTCTTGTACTAGCCCCTGGAATTCTTTGCACACATCGTTGTCATTCCACTCTGGACAGTTCTGTAATAAATAAATTAAGCTAGTATGAGTTTGTTTGGTTTTGAAATCGAAATAACAGTCCCTAGGTTTGCAAATTTCTCTGTATCATAAAATTAAAATAGGTGCAGCCGTCCTGATATAAAACATGTCATGTATACTTTCATTTTTTTTGCGTGGTAAAATCATCAAATATTATGTCCTCCCAAATATGTCGCGCAGGGCGAGAGGGATTGTCAGACTTGTACTGACTAAAATCCACGGTATCCTTTAATAGCCCTTTATGTTCCGGGTTCACGGTACTGGATTAAGTCTCGCGACCTCGGCAGACTTTGGCTCTCTGAGAGGGGATCCCGTCATTTTGCTGACGCTCTTTGAGGCGCGTGTGGAACACGACGCGGCATCAATAAAACCCGGGCATGGTCCATGGTACACTTTCATATTTAGGTAGGAAAATACTCCCCGAAAAATACCTAGGCTTGGTGTAGGGACAAAATCATAATTTATTATCACTTTACATCGGAGAACGCTACGTTTGTCCTTTACAAATGCATTCGGCTTTCAGTTGACATGATAAAGAAGTACTAACCTTTCTAACACTAGGTCGCGGGACTTATACCATCACCGTGACCCCGAAACATTAAGGACACCATAGATTTTAGTCAGTACAAGTCTGACAGTCCCTCCCGCCCTGCCCGGGGTGGGAGGCCTCATTTGATGATTTTACCGCGTAAAAAATAAAAATAAACTTTCTAAGACTAGTTAATACGAGTTGTACTTACTTTCAACATTTGCGCGGTAATGCAAAGCCTCATTTTGATAAATTCACAAAAATCTGGCGGTCCATATTCAGCTAGGTCTCCATCGAAACATTTTGCTTTAATGTCTTTCATCAGAACTGCATCTAAATCTTTAGTCATAGCTTCTTCTAATTTTTTCTTGTCCAAAGTTTTATCGTCAATTGCAAAACCTTGCTTTTTGGCTAAACATAGGTCGTACTGACACTGGAAAATAAAATATTATTATAATATCATAAGTAGCCCAATGGCTCCAGTGACACCACGTATCACCACTATGTCCCATCCGGGATGAGTGCGCGCGCACAAGTTCATTCAATTGTTTGACAGCTCTGTGGCGTGCTCTAGGCCCGCGCACTCATCCTGGATGGGACACAGTGGTGGTGTGTGGTGTCGTCTCTATACGTAGTAGTAATAGCTCAATGTAAGCAGCCTAAAATGTTCCCACGCTAGGACACAGCCTTCCTCTCTGTGAGAGGGGGTGGGCTGTAATCCAAACAGACACGCGGGCCCAGTGTGGATTGGTAGATGACACAAATTTTATTTTGTTAAGCAGGTTAAGAAAAGAGGACAGAGAAATAAAAAGTCCCTGCAACTTCTACAAGTAACATAAAAACAGGTTACAAAGTCAAAGCCAATAATAAACTTACTAAGGCTGGGTCCATGTTGACTTCCAAGCATTCCTTTAATCCCTTGTCTTGCATTTCTTTGTCCAGAAGGTCAGAAGTTTTCTTGCAACAACGACTTGCACGCTAGAAAATAAAAAGTATGTATTAGTTTAAAACATCTACCCAACCAAAATATTTACCAACAGCATTTACACACAGATTTGATACTTACAGGATCGTATATTTTTTCGCATTCTCTCTTGTCAACATCGGCCTGTAAATGGTACAATAATCGTCATTTGCATTCTTTTCACAAATAAGCAGTTTGACTTTTTACAGCGTAAAAAGTCAACGTATCTTACACATATTTTAGAGGATCAGCATCGCATTGATTTATCAGCTCGTCGTTTACCAGGTGTGGCATTCCCTGACAGAAGCTATGTCCCCTGATAGCTAAAACCTTACAATGTTCAAGTCAAGACAGAAAAAGTTTCAAAGTAACCTTTTCTCTTTAGACTTGAACATTGCTAGGTAAGCCTGGTTTACCGTCGACTGTGCCGTCGAATACATCATTAATTTCATCTCTTTTGAGATAGCAGCAAGGACCGCATCAGCATAGTACGGCTGGATATTACCCAACCCGTGAAAGTTTGGTCAGCGCTGTTATCCTTTTAATTCCCTCCACAAATGATGCCGTTATGATGCTCATAGGTTTTTGATGATATTAACACCTAACTATGTAACTAAATAGTGATGAGTATAAAATATGTGGTTTGATGGAGAGGAAGAGGTAGACTGAAAATGATGAATGAATTGTGTTAGAAATGCTATGAAAAGAACTGTGTAGTGATGACAACTAAAAAGACTTACCAAAGCTGCGAAGATGACAGTGCTCAAAATCACAAGTTTATGCATGCTGAATCCTTAACACTGATGAAGATAAAATCATGTTCAACTATTTATATGATAAACCTATAATTTTATTTATCTGTAGCGCTACCTAAATACCAGAAAATAGATGCTGCTGTGTTGACACATTGAGTTATTGCAGTGTTATTATCACGTTTATGATTGTGTTCATAAAATGTGAATTTGCCGTTCATGTGTTCATGGAAAATTGAGGACAATGGATTCTCAGTCATCATCATTAACTTTATTTATTTAAGATTGATGTAGTTTGACTTCTTATTCCGAATGTACAAATACAACTTGTGATCTGTGCTTCTGGATTAGGTACGATTCAGACTAACCGACCGGGCCGGCCGGCATTTTAAAATGCGGTAAAGAACATTAAAATGTATCAAGAGTAATAACAGTTCATATTTGCATGGCAAAGTTATCTCCGTCGGCATCCCGCGACACGTAGCGACTTGTCCCGAAGTTGCATGCAAATATGAACTGTAATTACTGTTGATACATTTCAATGTTTTTTACCGCATTGTAAAATGCCCTCCGGCCCACCCGGTTGGTCTGAATCGTACCTTTAATCGTCGATCTTCGTTAGATGAATGTATTTGGCCCTGTTGGTCCCCATCAGTTTACTAGTTTGAACTGACCTTAACTAGGACGTACATAATATTTAATACATGCAAGTGAAGCTGTGATCATAACTAGCACTTTAATAAGTAACATTACATAATTATGTCAATGATGCATTGATTTTATCTCGCACATTGCATCGCACGTTTTTCAAAATATTGTGAAACGGTGTTAGTTTATAATAAAAGATAATGGTGATTTAGTAGTAAACAGAAAATTCTATTGCTGATTTTTTTATGCAAGTGGCTAGCAAAGAGCGAGACAGTTTGAAAGGAACAAGATATTATTGGTGCAATGTCTTCGGGTTCCACAAACTAGTGTCTTTAACCATATATTACGTTTTAATGGTAGCGTGACGTAAATATATTTTTTTCTGCATTCACCAAGGGAGCAACTCAAGCTAAATCTAAATTAAATTAGTTATATACTTTAAATAAAATCGATATTTATTTACGTTACATGTACGTGTGCGCACTGTGCTACAATAATAATGCTAAATCTCACCAACCATACTCAGTGCAGTGTTGTACCGATACTCAAATATACAATATCTATATGAGGCATTATAAGAAAATTCCCAAATAAAACGAATTTCAAGTGCTTCAGTTAATTTAATCAGTAATTTCCATCGCTTCCTATCCATTCACGGCTTCTTTTGAATCCGAAATTTCACGTAATAATTTTCACACATTCTGCTGTTAATCTTTTCATTTCCTGGCAATCCGAGTTCACATTCCAATCGAGGCAGTTCTGTGATCAAAAAATAGAATTATAGAAGTTATTGGTACGTAGGATAATGAAAATAAAATATGACGACAGTAAATATGGAATTGAGACAATGAAATAAAATGATGGCGATAAAAAACTCTATGTGTTATATTGAGTCATAATATTTGGAACATTCATTGACATAAAGCTATTGGTACTCGAAATACATTATCTATATATCATTTTTAATAATCATTCACTCTCTATTGTGTGGTAATGCATCAGAGGACACCTCGTCTCATTGTCAAACTTATGTAAGTACTATGGTGAGGAAGCCTTTCTGAGGCCTATGAGGGTCCCCTGGAAGCGACTATTTAACACCACAGGATGACCACATTCTCCTTTGTAAAGGAAAGATGCAATGGTAATGGAATGCAGCTGTATATAAAGGTACTGCTATTTCACATGGTTTAACCAATCTGTGTAACTTTTACAATCCAGTCTAAATAACTGAAAGGGTACTTCTTTGTAAGACTGGTTACCCAATTTTCGGGTTTCAACTAAAATTACATTAAGACTGTCAAACACCTACCAAAGGATTTAAATACATGCTTTTCAACACACGCAGAATTTTTAGTATGTCATAAATGGTTGTTTTACTACCCACTGAACAATCTTGCTAAGCGCAACTTTACGTCGATACACCTAATAACAAGATGGTGTTACACTAGTAAATGTTGCAAAAATCATCAATTCGCACCCTTCCTGGAAGAATCGCGTAACTCAACTTGCGTCAATTTTTTTTTATTAATGCAAAAAATCGAGCGTTCTCAAATACACCTTCTCACAAATTTTCGTGAAGCTAGCGCCAAAAATAAGGATACTATCACAAAAAATGTGTATTTTTGCGACAAAAAATAAAATAGTTTTCCATGCTTTTAAAAATGTATACATCGACTCATCCGAAGAATAAAGTCCGATGTTACCATAGTGCAAAAACAGTTTAATAGCTTGATGAGATAAGGAATTAAAACTCTACAAACGTGTGTTTTTAGAATTTTGATATTTAATTTAGTTCCGGAGATATAGAATCGAATAACGTCACATCTGAAATTTGTTCCGCGGAACAAAGCACGATGTGTATAAGTGACGGTACGCAGGCATCTGGGGCCGCGTCCCTTCGTCAGATCGGCCATTGTTTGTTGGAGGGAGAATATTTTCGTTTGCATGGTCTTATTTTTAAATACTTTTTAGTCTAAGTCACACATTATGTTTATATACGTTTTAGTCTTAGTAAACAGTTGTGGACTATCGATGTTTACATAGAACGGTTTTTGACGGAAATATTCAGAAACGCATTTTTTTACGCGAAAGTATGATTAAATTTATAAATATTCGCTGGTTACTAGTTCTTTCTGCAATCATAAGTAGAAGAAACATTAAAATGTGGAAGACTTATGAACTTTTAAGACGATGTTATACGAATTTATATAATCTTCTAAGCGTTTTATTTTAAAATATAACGTTTTTGCACGGAATCAGTGATATGATTTATGGGTTCCATGTTAAAATGGGACATTGTTACTGGGAGAATGAAATCAATTAGGACGTTGTTCGTTTAAAATGTTTGCTAAATATTAAAAAATATATATTTATGATTAGGTAAATTAATTACTAGGTGCAAAGTCTTGCACTTCATATAAAAAGTATTTCTTGAATATTCTATTTTACAGTTTTATTTTATCTCATATGTTAATTTTGAAGGAAATATCGATGACCCTAGATTTAGATCATAACACCAAAAAAATCATCGGTGATACAAAACAGGCTGTCTCGTCAGCTCAGACTGCAGAATATATTTACAGCAATCAATCTAGTACATTTTCTTTAGAATTCCTTCTAGTCTCGAAATACCACCTTAACTACAACATGAGGACTTAGAATTTTCTCATCACAATATCTAGTATCTACCCCAGATCATTTAGAACTATCAGAGCCAACTCCTATCACTGTTCATTCGATCTGCGATAACTCATGTAGACAATTTCTCTGAGATTCCTTTGTCGTCAATAGGCGCCACAAACTCTCTTGCTACTTTCCTTCTATTGGAAGTCACTGTTGTATGAATATCTTCTAATCTATACAAGACTAATACGTAATTAATCGCGTATATTTTTTAGTAAATGAATCAACTACCTTACTCCAAAACATACAGTGCCAGTACGCATTCGTACTAATCGTGTATAGATCGGTATGAAAAGCAGTTGCATGCTTGCTATTTTGATTTGTTGCCATCTCCTTCAATGCCATGGTAATACCTATCTGCATTTCTATTCTAAACATTGCATCATACAAGCCCATTTTTTACGCGTATGAACCAGAAGAAAACGGTCAACGTCAGGGCACCCCAAGGGTTGACGACGGTAATAGGCATCTCTGTTGACTTGACATTGACCGCCCTGCATCAAAGTCCCCGCCTCCACCAACACTGCTGAAACTCTGCACTACACACTTTCAATTATTTCGCAAGACTGAATCAAGTCGATGGTGCCTCTTTTGGCGGGACTCCTTTAACTGCCAACATTGTTTATAGGAACCTAACCAAATGGTTCAGTACGGTTTGGTTCTGTTTTCGGTCCTCACCCTTGAAATCGGTTCTTCTCGTTCAAAAAACCACAAAGGTCAAAATTAATATATTTAATTAAACATTTTAAACTCTTGTCAGCCTATTATGTAATGAAAAGCAACTAGGTGATCGAAGCATTCAGTGAAGTTTCATCATAAAAATAATGAGTTTAATTTAATTTGAATGTTCATGTGTTTCGATTCTCCTTTCTGTTCAAACAAAGGCATTTATTCGTATTGCAACTGAATTTGCAATATGAATAAAGGTTTAATAATGTTTTGTGCGTTGTTCTAATAGGTACTCGCAGTTTTTTGTTACCTCTAGGTTTTAGAATAAGTTGAGCCGTATGTTTGAGTTCTTGACTGTTGGAGCGTTTTGTCAGCTAGGGCGTATTATCTAGTTTTAACATACAGATTAATTATTCCCTAAGTGTGATGTGATAACTGTTATAGGTAATGCTATCTAATAACAATAAATATTAAATAAATAAATAAATAAATATTCCACAACTATCACACAACGCCATCTAGTCCCAAGCTAAGCAGAGCTTGTGTTATGGGTACTAGACAACTGATAAACATACTTATATATTTCTAAATCTATACATATAATAAAATAGTAGGAAAGTCAAAACTGTACATTGAATATTTTTTTAAAAGAATACTTGGGGTGTGATCTACAATCGATACTAAAGCCAAAAATATAGTTTTTAGAATTTTTGTCTGTTTGTCTGTTTATCTGTTTGTCTGTATGTATGTCCGGGATAAACTCAAAAAGTACTGGACGGATTTGAATTATTCTTTTTTTGTTGTATAGGTATTAAGTCTGGTCAAAACATAGGCTATAATTTATTTTGAAAACTTGAACAACTGGCGCAGAACCGCAACAGACCAGCTAAACTATAAGAGATACAAAAATGGTGCGATAGCAAAAGTTGTTCCACGTGATGAGCATTTTCTGCTGAGAGAATTAGTTTGAAGATCTGGAACACCTGATGTGGAACTCCAAGAGCCCAGCTACACTATAACATATACAGGAATGACGTCTTAGCAAGAGTTGTTCAGCGTGATGAGTACTCTCTGTTGACGTATAAAAATTGAAGATCTAGAACACCTAATGTGGAACTCTTAGAGCCCAGCTACCCCGCGGTGGTGGACGCCCACGGCGTCGGACGTCACAAGACGATCTCCGGCCACCGTAGGCGCGGGCATGCGGGCGGCGAGTAAAGGACAACTCGCCGTCCGACCATGGACGGCGCGTCGTGTTCCACGCGCGCCTTAAAGAGCTTCAGCATAATGACGGGGGCCCCTCTCAGAGAGCTAAAGCCTGCCGGGGTCGCGACACTTATACCATCACCGTTACCCCGGAACATAAAGGGCTATTGAAGGACACCGTGGATTTTAGTCAGTACAAATCTGACAGTCCCTCCCGCCCTGCCCGTGGTGGGAGGACTCATTTGATGATTTACCACGAAAAAAAAAGAGCCCAGATACACTATAACATGATTTTTTTCAACTGGGCGTGGATGGCTATCTTCAAAACTATGAGGAATATCGAAAAATGTTGAAGACTCCTTTCAACAATTCTGGGAAGTAATCATATACGGCAAACTTAAGAAAAACGTATAATTGAATAAAAACTGAACAATCTTCAAGGCGAGGACTGTATTCGAAACTTAAGTTAACCTTTTCTTCTTTGAAATCATGCTTATTTTTGTTCAACTCAACGCCCAGTTGAAAAATTCAACCTGTATAGGAATGACGTCTTAGAAAGAGCTGTTCAGCCTAATGAGCATTATCTATTGATGTATAAGAGATATGGAACACCTGATGTGGAAATCAAAGCTATCACTAATTTCACGGAGTGATTTTCGATGACGATTAATATATTAATACAATTTTTATTCTACTGGCCAAACTCCCATGAATTTTTTACCCGGGCTCTTTGAGTTGGGTATCAGACTTTTCAGATCATTGATTTTGCCGACCCCATTGTCGCTGGCATAAGCAACAAGATCCGCGTACGAAGTCGCGGGCAGAAGCTAGTACATACATATTATAGATACATTACACCCAGACACAGAACAAATGATCATGCTCATCACACAAACATTTGTCCTGGGTGGGAATCGAACCCACGACCCCCGGCATAGCAGTCAGGGTCACTAACCACTAGGCCAACAGGCCAGTCAGATAATTAATCTATACCGGTATACGTTAAATGCAAAGTGACTTAAATCAATGTCAAGTTCACTAAAATGATCTATGCCTGAACTAGGTATCCTGTATTTCAGGCAGAGGAAGGTTTAATGGCGAGGCGTAACGGTTATGTTATGCTTCATATTTGAGATTTTTTAAAGTAGCCTAGCCTTTTCCCAACCGTATTGGGGTCGGCTTGCAGTCAAACTAGATACAGCTAAATATCTGTATTTTACATGGAGCGACTGCTTGTCGGACCTCCACAACCCAGTAACTGGGTAATACCATACCCCATGGTAAGACTGGTTGTCAGACTTTTAAGCTTCTGGCATAATTATTCACTCCTTTTTGAAATATAATAAACTTTTTTAATTATAATATCAATTTTATTGACTCTAAGGAAAGGTAATTATTGAACACATCTAAAATTATACTTAAATATTTCAAGGAAGGTGTTCACATAGGACTCATCAGGGGTGGGATATTCCATAAAAAAGACACTCATGTTAATATAGAACGCCACTAAAATCAGTTGTTTCCGTAAAACAACGTCTTATATTCCCTACGGACGCACTTTTTTCTTCGTTCTTTCGCTAAAAAACGTCTTTTGTTTATATGGAACTCACTATATCGTAAATTAAAAGGATTATAAATATACACTACCGGTCATTTAACTAGTCTAGGGTGATAAAATAACTTGCCAAAAAATCAAAATGTCAAGTATCGTAGTTTTAGAGTTATACAAGTCAACAACTTCTATAAGCTCTACTGAAAACTAGCAATCTTGCAAATCGGACGTTATTCTTCGGATGAGTCGACATACATACATTCATTTATTTTAAAAATTTCCCTGGGCATAAAGCCATAAACACACATACCCATAACTAACACGAAGCATTAAAATAACTTTATAAAAGTAAATAAACATAGGCATTTGTTCTTGGATACTATTGTTAAGGCGTGTCTTGCAACTCCACTTACTTACTTATTGCACGAAACTTGTTGTGGGACTGTTTTGCGTAATATATCGTTACGTCGTTTCTCCAAGAAGTTGTCATAAATACCTGACACGTAGCTGCACTTACTTCCTTACGCTCGTAAGAGATATAATAAGAATACCTCGAAAAACTTTATAATAGGCGCATGGAATGTACGTACACTCTTGGATAATGACTCTAATCTGTGTCCGGAGAGGAAGACTGCCATCGTGGCAAGGGAACTCTCAAGATACAACATGGATGTCGCAGCTATAAGTGAGACCCATCTTAGTGGTAGCGGTAATCTTTGCGAGCAGATGGGTACATATTATTATATTGGAAAACCAGCAGAAGAGCAAGCAACTAGCGGTATTGGCGTGAGTAACAAAAATAATTATTATACTTAACATAACTTCCGAAAGGAATTAGTGATCGCGTAATGACCTGGCGGATACTTAATATATCCACCTCATCAGTATCTACGTACCAACCTTCATACCTAATGATGAAACAAAATTCTATCGGAACCTGCTCGGCGTTCTTACGGGAATTCCACCTCAAGACTAAATTGCCCTACTGGGTGACTTTAATGCACGTGTTAGTACTGATTACGAAGCATGGCGTCGTGTCCTTGGGCCGGCATGGAGATGGAAACTGCAATGCTAATGGCTTGGAGCTTCTCACTCTGTGCACAGAGTTTGACCTGTGCCTGACTAATAATTAATCTTCTTTCGCCTTGCAGAAAAATATAAGACCTCGTGGATGCACCCTACATCCAAGCAATGGTACCTTATGAATTATTGTATGTAAAAAGACCTGAACCACGTCTTGATAACAAGAGCTATGTGGGTTGTGGAGTGCTGGTCTGACCATCGACTAATTCGATCAAAGATGCGTGTGTAAATAAAAGCTCCTCGACGCGCAGCGCATAAGAAAGCAGTGTTTTTGTTGTTTCGGCGCCAAGGTAGAGAATGCTAAAGACAATGTTGATGAAGCGTAGCGTTTATATGCCAAACATCTTCATGATAGCGTGTCATGTACATACCAAAACCACTGAAGAAAAACCAGAACTGGTTCGATGACTTACATAAACAAGGGAGTCAGAGCATTTCTTGAAAACCACAGACTAGAACTGAGATCTCTATCAAACACTGATAGACGAAAAACCATTCAACGCGAACTTAAAATCAAGATCCCTGACTTAAAAAATCAATGGTGGATGGGTAGAGCAAAAGACATGAACTCTGTGCTGACACAAACCATACGGGCAGATCTTTCGAAGGCTTGAAAACAATTTCCCGACCCAAATCGAGAAAAACGCCACCAGTATAAATATATACTCGTGACAAGAACTGACAGTCGTGACAGGAAAGTAAACTGACAGATCATAAGCAAATCCTAGATACGTGGGCTGAACATTTTAATGACGCTCTGAATCTCTGCTCTCAGACCACTGATTTACCATACATTGGAAATCTTGAGTGCCGTCCCATCAAGGAGGACTTAGCTGATCCACCAACCTTTGGTGAATTCATGTCAGCCGTCAAAATATTGACGAACGGTTTACAAATATGCTGGTCCACAAATACAAAGTAGGCTCTTCAACTTAGTGCTCAAGGTATGGGAAGCCGAAATTGTACCCCAAGCCTGGAAGAATGCCTCCATTTGCAAAATTTACGAGGTTAAAGGTGAATTATTGGACCGTGGTTCTTACAGAGGCATCTATCTCCTGTCTTCTACTGGGAAGGTAGAAGACAGGAGTTGTTCATATAGTTGTTGCTCATATCATCGATATCCGCTTATCAAACCTTGTGGAACAGATACTTCCAGAGACCCAGTGCGGTTTTAGACCTAGCAGAGGAAATGTTGACGGCAATTTCATAGTGAAACAAATTCAAGAGAAAAGCCTTGAATAGAACCGTCCTCTGTACATGTGTTTCGTTGACCGTGTGCCACGCGCTCCTCTTTGGGTAGTGTTGAAAAAGGCTGGATGTCCTGAGAAATTTGTCAACATGATTCGTCAGTTTCACGAAGGTATGACGGCGCGTGTTCAACATTAAAACGTTTTCTCAGACCTAATATAACAAGCGATATGAAGCAAGGCTCTGTCATGGCTCCCACGTTATTTACACTATATTTCTCGGCTCTACTAAATGATGCACTACAGCATAGTCTTGGACTACTGATAAAAATGATAAATATGTCTTCGACATCTTACGCTTCAGTGTGAACTGGCAAAGTCTAAGACGACTAGGGTTCCCGTGCTTGACGCACTCTGGTTGTTTGGAAAATATCGCTACTAGCGATAGGACCGCCATTAAAACCATAGAATTAGTAATGTTTGTAATAGTTGTTGTTTATAATTTTCGTGTAGAAAGAAAGAAAGAAAATTGTGTTTATTGGCACAAACTTAAAACTAAACAATACAAAAAAAAGGTTATAAAGAGAGAGTACATTATAAAAAACAAATAAACTTAACAATTTAATGCCAAAGGGCCTCAGCTCAGCATATTATGCCAGATGGCAACACAAAGTTTGCGACCTGACGCTGATTTTCATCTGCAGCCCACGAGTGTCATACGCTCGAAATAAAATACGTAAAATAAATATTATTTATACTGAGTCAGTGTGTTATGTAGATGTACTAATAATAAGTATAATAAAATATGTGTAACTGTGTAGTGAAAACAAATAAGTAATGAAAATAAATAGATAAGTTTGTATTAAGTAGATTGATACTAACAAAAACAATTATAGGAAATAAAACCAGACCAAATAAAGATATGAGAGAGACGTATAACCATCACAAAGTATACTACTTACAACTAACTAACTAACTAACTATTTTATTGTACAAAGTGTACAATAAAATAGTTATATTCTATCTATCTATGCTGATGATGTACGTCTGTCAGTTGATCGTTTTTTTTGTTGCTGCGATTACTTAAATAAATCGATTGTAAATTACCTACCTTCAGATCATAGTGGTCAGACCGTTGCTTTCACGTACAATAAACAAGTACAAAACATTGAAATACAATCTAGAATAATAACACCCAGTCATTTAGATAGATTTAATAATAATTTAAAAAGCAAACTAAGTGTTCCTGGACATTTTACTGAAATAAATAATGCAAATAAATTATATGACGAGTTTTTTGAGGTAGTGCATACAGAGTTCAGTAATAATTTAAAAAAGAAAACTAAGACTATTACCCCAAAGTTTATTTTCAGCGACTGGGCAACACAGGGTATTAGGAAAAGTAGGAAACGCTTATTTGAGCTGTACGGCCTTAAGCCTCATATCAACACAGAGAGTTTTAATAAATATGTTAGTACATACTCGAAAATTTTTAAAAAAGTTTGTCAGGCAGCTAAATCATTCTACATTAGCAACAAGATTAAGTCAGCTGATAATAAGATAAAAACAGTGTGGAAAATTATCAATAAGGAAACCAATAGAAATAAAAAACATGTTGATTTCACATTGGAGACCTCGCGTGGTGTCGTAAAGTCCAACATAGGTATTGCTCAGGAATTTGTAAATTTCTTTACTAGTATCCCGATAGCTACAACGGAAGCGATAAATTCCTCACCCTTGCTTTCTTTTAATTTACTAAAAGAAAACGTTCCAGCCTGTCCTAATGAATTTAAATTTAAGCATATAAATCCCATGATAGTTATAAAAGCTTTTAAACAAATCAAGGTAAAATTAACCGAAGACCTGTGGGGTATTTCTATGAAAGTTTGTTCCTCAATTATTGAGACTGTTGCACCATATTTAGCCGCAATATTTAATTTGTGCGTAGATCAAGGGGTCTTCCCAGATCTGATGAAATACAGTAAGGTAATTCCGCTTTTTAAATCCGGGGATAGTAAAGACTGTAATAACTATAGGCCCGTTTCCGTTCTGCCGGTCTTCAGCAAGGTGTTCGAAAAAGTTATGCTTAATCAAATGCTCACTCATTTCAACACCAATAAAATCTTGCACGAGCAACAGTATGGTTTCACCAAAGGACGTTGTACGACTGATGCCGGTGTTACCTTATTAAAACACATATTTACTGCGTGGGAAGAAGCTCAAGATGCCATTGGGATCTTTTGTGATCTCTCGAAAGCGTTTGATTGCGTAAATCACGAAACTTTGCTCATGAAACTTCAGCATTACGGTTTAGGTAAACTTGCGCTAAGCTTAGTGAAATCGTATTTAAATGATAGACAACAGCAAGTTCAAATAAATGGCGTCAATTCAACGGGTTTAAAAGTTGAAATGGGGGTACCACAAGGTTCGATATTGGGCCCTTTTCTCTTTTTAGTATATATAAATGATCTGCCCCATTTATTTAAAAACAAACCGCAAATGGTATTGTTTGCAGACGATACTTCCTTAATATTTAAGATGAATAGACGTGCCTCAAATGTTGACGACGTAAATATTGCCCTACAGCAGGTCCATTCTTGGTTCACTGCCAATAATTTAGTATTGAATGCAAAAAAAACTAAATGTGTAAGATTCGCTCTACCGAATGTCAAAAGTAATGACTGTGACATAGTATTGAATCAAGAGAAACTAGAATTTGTCGATAAAACTGTTTTCCTTGGAATCACGCTCGACTCGAGGCTGCAATGGGGACCGCATTTAACATCTCTTGCAGGACGCCTGAGCTCAGCAGCATTTGCTGTTAGAAAAATCCGTCAATATACTGACATAGATACCGCGAGACTGGTCTATTTTAGTTACTTTCATAGTATTATGTCTTACGGTATTTTGTTATGGGGACGTGCTGCAGACATCGAATCAATATTCATTCTGCAGAAAAGAGCTATCAGAGCCATATATAATCTACGCAGGCGCGATTCTTTAAGGGAACTGTTTAAGGATATTAACATCATGACTGTACCTTGTCAATACATCTACGAAAACATCATGTACGTTAGAAAGAATCTGCATCTATTTAGTAAAAGAGGTTATAGGCACAATTATAGTACTAGAACTAGGGACCAATTAGTTCAACCAGGTTTCAGGTTAGCCAAAGTAGACTCATCCTTCATGGGGTACTGTTTAAAATGTTACAATAAAATACCTCCCCACATACTCCAACTGAATGAGACGAAATTTAAAACTTGCATTAAACGCACACTATGTAGTAAAGCGTATTATAAGTTGGGGGATTACATTGCTGATAAAGATGCTTGGCTTAATGCTGGTCCTGCTCCACAACCATAGGGGAAACTAGCTTGTGAAATTATTGTAAAAGCTGAAACTATTTTTGCATTGTATAGATTCGATATATTAGGTTTATCTTCCGGACTAGTTATATGATTTCATGTAATTGTTTATTTATTTTTATTTGACTTTATTAAGTCATTTAGTTTTATTTTTATGTGTTTGTATTTGTTTTATTTTATATTGATGAACGGACGTTATTGTCCTACTTACTTTAGTTTTTTTACGATTTTTCTAGATAGACGTTTGTAGGTTATCCCTTAATTAATATTTTGAAGAGGATGAAGACTTTGCATTGTATAGAGTTAATCAGTCTAGTATTATATAGCGTCATGGCCAGCATTGTGTGAGTACCATGTACTGCAGAGCTATCTTTGACTAGAAACCTACGTCTTTCATTGACTTGAATGACTCTGGCGGTTGAGAATATGTCATGCTCACTCAAAAGTCTCGCTGATGGTGGCATGTGTGTCGGATCATTTAGTTCCCTTCAAAATGGTTGAGCTGAATGGTGCTGATATATGTGTCATGTTCGTGAACGGGCGCTGTCAGTTGGGACTGGTCAGCTCTTAGCTGCCATGGTCTATTTTAATAATTAATTACTTTATTTTTGAATTGTCTATTTTATATTTACTATGGACACTAATAAATTGCCACATCGTTCTCACATAATGTACCTACCATCTGATGATGAATGATGTAACCAAAGATCTGTAATAATTTTGGCGATTGAAAAAGAGTGTCCATGGAGTTTCTTGCTCGTTCTTCTCCATAGAGATCTACGATTTGGAATGAGCACCTACGGTACTTTCACAGTTTTTATGTCTGTGACTGGGACTGTAGCACCATAACTATTTTTGTACTAGTTTTATTTTGTCTTTTGACAATTCAAAAGTGCCGGTTATGGCCTAGTTGAAATAAACGTTTTGATTTGATTTGATTTGATTTGATCGTGTGGAAACTCTCCAAGACTATCGTAATAACCTTCAGGCCTCTTGTTCTAGATTTGGCTAGTAATAAGCGTAAAGAAAACCCAAGTTCTTAAACTGAACCGTTAAGTTGATTTCTTAATATCTCGGAATTCAAGTCTCCAACGACATTCGACTGGCGTCTGAAATTCTAGCACGGATTGCTAAAGCAGCCGCTGCCTTTAGGAAGCTTCCCAAGTGTGTGTGGACCTCTCATGACCTAAAACTGCTCACGAAAATATCCTACTACTAATATTATAAATGTGAAAGTTTGTTTGTGTAGATGTATGTTTGTTACTCTTTCACGCAAAAACTATTGAACGGATGTATGTAAATGAAAATTGTTACACAGATAGCTTATAACCTGGATTAACACATAGGATAGTTTTTATCCCAATTTATGTTCCCGTGGGATAATAATCGAGTTGTAGCAGGTGAAACCGCTGGCAGTAGCTAGTGAGTTTATAAGGCGTTAGTTTTGCCAATACTTGACTGGTGGTACTGGTGTCGATTTTGTATAAAGCTTGGAAGTCAACAAATACTGTTACTTCATTAAAGTTCGTTAACAGATAGAGACAAAAGGTAGTTTTTGTGTGTTTTAGTAATTGATAGAAGATTTCCGTTTATTTAGCTTTAAGGTACTTCATTTTACATACCATAGGCTTCTACAGCACATTTTTTCTTTGCACACATACAAACATAATATAAATCGATTAATAAGATTAAAACGCAGCAGCTAAACCTTTTCTTTTATTATTATAGATCTACATAGTATTGACATACAATTTTTATTCATGACAAACTGTGACCAGTAAAATAGATGTTTACGATGATACACTTCATTATTTGAATATTTTTTCCAATAAAAAACAAGTTTATTCAGATACTCCAGCAAAACGTAGATAGTTTCGCATGCATAAAGTATGTATTTATGTTTACTTAAATGAATTCTTCGTGTAAAAACTACGTAAGTGGTACTTACACTTTCGGACTAGCCTAAAATTTGAGCATGCATAATGGAATAACTACACTTAACGCAGCCAATGCGTTACACCAAAGATGATAACAAAGCGATATCCATTGTTACACCGGTATCTTTTGTAACAGTTTCGGGGATTCTTTGAGTAACCGTATAATTCAACCTTATCTCGCAGTATACATAACACAATGAAAAATCGGAAACTCTATCATGTCGCCGCTGCTAAATGCCATCTTTTGATCTATAAAAGGTTTTCCTGGGTTTTTTTTTACAATGTTGAACACGTTTTTTTAAGCTCCTGAAAAGTTGTTCCTCCGATTTCACTTACCGCTTTCTTACAGGAAGGGTGCGAATTATCATCATCATATCAGTATATCTGTGTCTGGGTGTATTTAGAAATATATAAGTATGTTTATCAGTTGTCTAGTACCCATCACACAAACTCTGCTTAGCTTGGGACTAGATGGCGTTAAGGATAGTTGTGGAATATTATAATTATTATATCAGCCATATAACGCCCACTGCTGAACATCGGCCTCCCACATAAATTTTCAATAGGGCCGCTTGGAAGGGGCTTCGCATCCATCGTGATCCTGTGACTTTAATCAGATTTGTCCACCTTGCAGGTGGACGTCCCACGCTGTGAATACATTTTTATTTATATCTTCATCTTCTCAATTATTATAAGAAATATCACTAAAAAATAAGTCGTCAAACAGTTGTATTTCTCCTCATAAAAAAAATGTACTTACATTCAACATTTGCATTGAAACACAGTGCCTCATTTTCATAAAGTTACAGTAACTCGGCACTGCATACTTCTCGAAGTCGCCATTAAGACATTTAGATTTCACATCAGCCAGGAGTTCTGGGTCGGATCCAAAGTCTTTGGTCATAAGTTCTTCTAACTTTGTCTTGTCTATTTTGGCATCGTCTGTGGCAAAACCTTTCTTCTGTGCTATACATATTTCCCGCTCACACTGAAAAATAAAGATCATCGTATCAACAAATCCAAACTTCTACAGAGCAAAATGTTGGGCTCGCGGGTTTGTCTTTAAAGGCCATCTTGGTCCTAAAACAGGCCTGCCAGGCCTGCAGAGTGGATTTTTAATCTGTAAAAGTGTGTCAGTCAATTCCGCTCCACATAGGCTGAGAGAACTATTTTGATCGGGTTTTAGTTACATGGCGTAAAAAAAATATTTAAAATTTTAAAAATCCCCGACACAAAACTGCTCCAAATTATTCATCATCTCCTGTTTTTTTGCAGTCCCCCAACGCGACGTATTTTAATTATTTTTTACTTTTTAAAGGGAACTTGGTTTTTGTGTCAGGGGTTTTTTAAATTTTTAATTTATTTTATACTTTTTATAGATACAAACTTATATTTTTTTTTGTGCTAAGAGTACTCTCGATTAAGTCATCAATATTCCCATTCAGTATGCTTTCATTTGATACCTAACTCGAGTATATTTGCAGACCCTCGGTTACCTTTCCCCACTTTCACCCCCATAACTTCTAAACGGCTCAACCGATTTTCATCAAACATGTCTAAGAACACTCGCAGGGAAGTCACCTTTCATACAAAAAAAAACTAAATTGAAATCGCTTCATCCGTTCGGGCTCTATGATGCCACAGACAGGCAGACAGACAGACCGACAGACAGACACGTCAAACTTATAACACCCCTCTTTTTCCGTCGGGGGTTAAAAAGGTTGTTACGCTTGCTAAAATCTTTCAAACTCCTAAGACGTCAATTTTAAGTAATCTTCCTAAAATTATAAACGTGAATTTGTGAGCAAGGATATGATATTATTGTGTGTATGTTTGTCGCCCTTTCACGCTAAAACGACTGAACAGATTTGCATGATATTTAGTTTATAGATGGTTCATAATCTATTTATATCACGATTTTATGTTCCAGTGGGGTTTTGAGTTGTAGGTAGTTTTTATAAAAATTGAACACTACTCTAACTATTGTACTGGTTTATAATTTAATTAAATTAATCTTAATCTTAATATATATAAATCTCGTGTCACAATGTTTGTCCGCAATGGACTCCTAAACCACTTAACCGATTATAATAAAATTCGCACAACACGTGCAGATCGATCCAACTTGAGAGATAGGATAGTTTAAATCTAAAATTTTAGACTGGGTCCTCCACCCGTGCGAAGCCGGGACGGGCCGCTAGTTACAATATAAAAGATTAGCTTTGTTTATATCTATGGACCTTTTCAGCATGATATTACGATGATATAAATAAAACAAAAACATATCACAATGTGTTTCTACCCTATGTACTTACAAATTCATGGATGTACGGATGGATTTAATTCGAATTATCAATATGAAAATGAAGATTTAGAATTTATTAGTTTACTAACCTTAACTGGGTCTTTTGATAGTTGAAAACATTCTCTGATGTCATCAGACAGTGCGATCTTGTAAATACTGTCATAATCCCTCTTGCAACATCGCATTGCATTCTGAAATATTATTTAATGAATTTAAAAAAAGAAAACTGATTACTTTCGTAACGGAAGAACTGATATAACTTAAAACCTCTGTCAAAGCGGCCAGAATTACATTTGTAAACCGAAGAAAAAATTATTATAACATCATTTGTGTTCTGTGTACTTACAGGGTGAAAAACTCTACCACATAATCTCTTGTCCATGATTTCAGCCTGAAAAAAGAAATATCATAAAAAATAAGTCAAAGTCAAATCATTTATTTCAATTAGGCCATCAAGGATGCACTTTTAAACGTCGATTATTAAAATTAAAGGAATTGGGATAGGATGGGAATGATTCTACACCCATTCGCAAAGGTAGGTTGTATGAAGAAGAATGGGCAAGAAACTCCATACTTAGATACTTACTCTTTTTAGAAATGTTTTACAATATTTTTATAACATAATTTGCGATATATAATGTGAAAACAATGTACCCTGAAAATCCAAACCAAATATTATTAAAAGAAAAAAAATATATATAAATAAAAAAAAATGTAAATAAAAAGGTACCTACATCGGTGTTCACATTTTCACAAAATATTGCAATTACAGCTATTATACAAATTTACAATACTATTGTACTACACTTCTATACAATTTTAATTAAACTACAACTTACATATATTGTACCAATAACAAAACTTAAAATCACAAGGTGATACATGTCCATCCAAATGTTGTCAGTGACAATAAAAATGATAATCATGTTCATGTAGATATTTATACTAACATTGATACCTATGAATTGGCATCGCTGCCTAATTACCAGAAAATTGTAGTACTGGAAACTGAGTGTTTAGGATAAATGGGATAAATGTTAAGGGTTTTTTATGTGTAAAACCAAAATCGGACTTTGTTGTGCAAGGGAATAGAGTTGAAGATAGCTAAATATTATTTTATGAGCAGCCGTTCGTTTGAGCTCTGGTCTGTTCAGGTAAAACGGTACGATTTAGCACCAAAAATACGAAGATATGTATCATCTAGGAACCCGCACTGGGCCCACGTACAGTTAAAGAAGTGAGGACAGTAACACAGTATTGAAAATAATATAGTCTGATTGTACAGACAAAACCTATCGATGCTAGTTGCTGACAAAGAAATTTTTTAAATGTAATCCTTGCCACTAATTCACACGATTTTCTCACGTAAATGTTCTATTATTTGCAAACGAATTCTCACACACATTCAAATTTACCTTGAAATAATTGAACTCGGAAGTATAGACGTAAATTCGACAATTTCGAGCTATATCGAAACTGAATTCAATAGAGATTTAAACATAATGATTTGATTACTCACGAAATAGGACAACTTTACATAACTGCAAAGGTAAATTGATATTTTAGCTCTGTAACGAGCAAGCATTTATCTATTGTAAAATATGAAAGAACCACCGGAAAACCACATGATTGAGCTGTATCATGAAAACGACGTATTCAGTTTTATTTTGACAATGTTATGGTTTAATTTTGTGTAAATTGACACATAATTCAAGGGTTTTAAGGTATTTCATTTGATTTTCTTTGTTTTTAGTATATTGAACGGTGAAAGACATGTTATCTTCCTGCACGCATATGATGGCGATTCTATCTCTATTCTACCAAGAAAAGACAAAGTTATTTCATCGTTATTTCTTCACAGATCAACTGTTGTTTTGCACAAGTATAACATGATTCTTATACCATTAAAAATAGAATCATATCATTTCTATATTTTAAACATTGCTTTGCTTAAAACGATAAAAATCTTTTACGTTTGTCATTTTGTCTATTCTCCCGTCGACAAAGTCCGTTTCTACAGCGCCATGCTACGCGTGCTGAATGTTTCCATAACTCAGCTCATCGCCGCGGGAGGCACATAGATGCTGGCGCTATGTCAAAGTTTGAAAAAAGGTTAATAGAGAGATATTATGACGTAATCATTAACACATTGCTGAACAAAGGACTCCCACTTAGACCACCACGTAGAATGATAATCTCCCAATTGCATCCATCGGCTGCCCGCGACTCTCACGATGCTGTCGGTCCACGTAATCATGATACGAGTAATCATCTCACACCTTTTTGCATGGGACGAACTATTTTCTATTTCTCTAAAACTGGAATAGTGTTGGAAAGCAAATCGAAATAAAATAAAGTACACACATAACATCAACATACTCAATTATGTAAATAAATGTAGAACTATGCGATTTAAGCACCGAAATTCAATTTTATTTTCATCGTTAGAAAATATTTCGAAAGAAATATCTATTGTACTCATCTATATTAAATTTAATATAGCTCGACTTTGCTTACAAATGGAGGAATTTAATAAAAATTTAGAATTTCCAGCCTGTCTTCCTGTGATAAGGGAATGATGTCGTAAAATTCTGTGCCAAGAAATGAGGATATGACGTCATAGCAGAGAATGATCCTTAGGTAGGCTAAATGATATTAGTATGATTCGATTTTACTGAAAACTTCGTAATCTTATAAGGTAAAGGTTCCAGAATTTACGATATCCTGATTCGAAATCGATGTTGGAAGAGTCGTTGATAATTTTATATATGATCTTTCCTTTCGCAAAAGGTAGAGATTTGACTTAACTTTATAAGGTTCCTAGAAGTCAGGGGCCGCTGAAGAAATTTACTTAAAGAAATTGTATTTTTGCTAAAGTAAGTTTGATGGTTCAGTCCACACTTTAAAAGTATTTTATATTTATAGCAGTAGCTGTTTTGTATTTGAATTGTAGTGGAGACCACGGACTAGCGAGCGCAGCGTGGGACGTCCACCAACAAGGTGGACAGACGACCTTATAAAGGTCGCCGGAAGACGCTGGATGCAGGTCGCTTCCAACCGGTATATGTGGAGATCTAAAGGGGAGGCCTATGTTTAGCAGTGGACGTCCGATGGCTGAGATGATGATTATGATGAGTTATATTTACGTAAAATATACTGGAATTCGTTACTCGTTTGTACAATAAGGTTTTTTCATTTTTCCAAACAATAAACAATATAAATATATGCACGCACAATGGTCCACATGAAGGACTAAGTGCGGAAACCAAAACCCCCTAACAGTAACAGTAACAATATAAATATTTCGTAATGTTGCAAATATAAAACAGAAATCCTGTCCTTAGGCGCCTGGTCATTGTTTTTCACAGAATATATAAAAAAATCTTACAGCGCCAGTAAACCAGGAAAACTTAACCCAAACTCGAAAAGTATTTATATTCTGAATTTATGTCCTAGTTCCAGAACTTCCGAACTTACTTCGGAAGAAAAAAAAAGCTAAATATACCTCGAAGCTTCGTTTTTTACTTAAAGTTTATTATTTAAATGTGCAGGACAAGCTCTGTGCGGTCGAAACTGATGAGGAGATCGTGACAGGACTACGAGCGGGGTCATGTTATAATGTAGAAAAATACAGAAGATACAACCAAGTAGGTTAACTTAAATTGTAAAATTCTTGAAGCAACAATTTTATTATGGAGCTATTACATAATTATGAAAACGCGTATTTGACACGTCCGATTGTACACGTCCGGTTTTTTTTTCACCGGACATCGAACTGTTTCTTTAACAACGCCAACAAGTTGGACACGTAGTCGCAAAATACTTACTAAAAAAAGGAAAAAAAAATACCTATTGATTCTAAGTGTATAGTGTCACCGAAAATTTAAATATTCGCCAACAAATCAACTCAGTATGTTATGATATACTTCAATTAATATTTCGTTTATTTTACATTTATTTACAAGAAAATGACTCAAACTGTCAGTAGGTACAGCTTAAATATAAAAATACTAATAAATCAATTGTTCAATATTTAATCTTAGATTTTAACATATTCCACCAGTAGTTGGGGTTCACGTAAATTAGAAAATTGTTTTACAAATAACTAGGCAATAGTTCCCTTTAGATCCAAACAACTATGTTTAAGATTCTTTTGTCTGCATTAGCATAACATTTAATTTCTGATAGAATTAGTTTCGTGTAATTTATATTTAATTTTTGCTTTGAATTAATATTGTTATTGATTTTTATTTAAATTTAGATTGAATTATTTGTTTTTAGGCAGGCTTTGGCCCTCTGAGAGGGGGCCCCGTCATTTTGCTGACAGCTCTTTGAGGCGCGCGTGGAACACGACGCGCCGTCGACCCGGGCATGGTCCATGGTCGGACAGCGAGTTGCCCTTTACTCGCTGTCCGCATGCCCGCGCCTACGGTGGCCGGAGATCGTCTTGCGACGTACGGCGCCGTGGGCGTACACCACTGCGGTTGGGGCGGAGGGAGGACGCTGTCCTCTCTCTCTCGCGGCCCGCCGCCTCCTTCACGAGCATTACTGCCTCGCAGAAGGCGGCGACCGCTTCCCACTCCGTCACGCTCCGCAGCATGGCCGAAACCAATGCCGGGCGCGAGAGGTCTCCGCCTATCGCCGCCGTGAGGACACGTCGGTGCTCTGCCCAAGCTGGGCAGTCTTGCACCGTATGCTCTACTGTGTCCTCCGGGCGATCTTCGCAGTGGTGACACCCCGGCGTTTCCTCCTTTCCCATCAGCCACAGGTACCTCCCGAAACTTCCGTGTCCGGTGAGGACCTGCGTCATGCGATAGGTCAGGACGCCGTGACGTCTCTCCAGCCACTCCTCAAAGAGGGGTCTTACCGCCGCGATTGCGGCGTGCCCGGCCGTCGGTTGCGACAGTCGTCCAATCCATACTACCCTGAGCTCGCGCCGGAGCTCTTCCCGCCACGCCTCGACTTCTCGAGGCAGCGGGGTCTCGCCCCGGCGCTGCGCCTCCACACGCCACTCATAGACGTGCTGGAGGGCAGTCATGACATGTGTTTTAATTTTATGATGACCATGTTTAAATTTTTGCATGCCAAACGGTACAATGTACCAGGAACAAACAACTTGAACTATAACAACTTATGTATTTACCTACATTGAATGCAAATAAATTATTTATATTCTATTCTATGACACAAAGCATCTAGAAATGGTCCTTCTGCTTCATCCAATATGGCCGTCACGCGCGGTAGTCACGCAACGTGCCAACCATCGGCGTATGTTCGGCCGAGGCATGCTTAATTTTATAATCACTGTTGTCTCCCACAGCCCTAGTCGTTTGCTAGCGTTATTTTGTAAATGTTTATCTTTCTGCATTTTCATTAGCAGTTCTGTGTTACACAAAGTAAAATAATGGACATTTTCTAGAGGCGTGTGTCGCAAAAATTAACCAGTGTTCATACTAGCTGACCCGGCAAACGTTGTTTTGGCATATAAATTATTTTTACACTTAGGGGTATGAAAAATAGATGTTGGCCGATTTTCATAGATACCGGATAAGCACAAAAAATTTCACCAAAATCGGTCAAGCCGTTTCGGAGGAGTATGGCAACGAAAACTGTAACACGAGAATTTTATATATTAGATTTATCAGTGAACACTATTATGATAGATAAAGAAGAAAAATATAAATATAGAACAGTGGTGGTCAACCGCGAATATTTTCCCAGTCGATTGTGAACCTATATCGGACTTCTTTTATTCCAATGTATTAATTAAAAAGGAAACAATCTCACATGTGATATGGAAAGGAACTCCTAAGACTGGTTAATGAAAAATACCACCATATAATTGGTAGATCGCACAGGGTTTCGTGGGTAAAACAGTAGATCTTATGTCAAATCAAGTTGGCCACCCCTGGTGTAGAAGATTCAGAATCAATTCAAATTAGTGTGTCAGCATTTTTAACGTCATTTAAAAACATCCTCTTAACGTTCCCTTTGCCATTTCCATTCATTTTAGAGATACAAAGTCCTATAGCTAGGAAGCTGAAGTCTGAATCTTGAAACGCTTGGCAATCAATTTATTGCTACTTCAAGACATCGGATATATTTTTGGAAACATATTTTTTATTAACAATATTTCCATCGAAATACCCTTAAATAAGTAAAAGCTCTTCTGAAAGGTTGCACAAGTACTCGAGTTCGGTTTTAGTACGACCATTCTCGAAATAATTTAATTTATTCCGGCCAGTTGGCAAGAATCTAATAATATCCTTTTAATAACGTCTACAATATACTTCAAACAATAAGAATCGTTGATTTCCCTCAATTTAAAGATAATAAGCTAAATTACTTTGGCAAAAGAGTTCTTATGTCGATGGGATCGGTCGATATCATTCATATTGTGTGTGAGCCTTCAGAGGAAATCGGGCGAAGTTCTGCGTCATACAATTTATTAGATAAAAAGCATTGTACCGATGGATTCAAAATTACGAAGCCTTTGTGCATATAATTTATGTTGGGTGATAAAACGGAACGGGTGTATTGTGCAAAAGAAGGATTTTTTTTCGTCTCTTCCAACCGGTATACGTAGAGATCAAAAGGGGAGGCCTATGTTCAGCAGTGGACGTCCTATGGCTGAGATGATGATAATGATTGAATTTTTGAAGTCGTTTTTGGAATTATTTATCTATGTCCCTGTATGAGTCTTAAGAATGCATCTGTAACATTACAATAGTATCTTAATATTCTTCTTAAGAAGTTGTTGAAAAATATGGAAAAGATACAATCATGTTTACTCAAAAACTTAAGATGTCTGAAGTGTCCGTTTCACACTGCATCCGTTTGTTTCATTGCGTATAATATTCTTTGTTTAATTATGATGAAAAACGCTGTCACATTCAATTTTCTCTTAAACAATTTATAAAGTTAATCAATTTTTCACCTAAGGTGATAATATACAACATAGGCAAGACACTTCAACGCGAAATACATTCAATTTAATTCAGACCACAATCCTCAAAATTCCTAGGCACTCGAAATACCCTTCCTTCACGATTCCGTTTGACTCTCAGGTATTTGCCAGGCACATTCATTAATGTCAATATTAACTCTGGAAGCATTTTCAACTACGTCTTACCTTCATGTGTGAATTCGCGAGTATCTCAACAGCGTTTGTAAGTTCCTCGAAAGTGAAATTTATGATGAATTTTTCATGCATTGTACAAGTCGTGTGAAGTAAGTTAGGAATGCTTTTCCTTGGCCGTACATACTTCATTTAATGGAAATTTTACTGTGTTCATCGTGTTTATTTCGCTTTAACATGACGCGGATACGATCGTGTGTTGTTTGTGTACTTGCGATGATTGTCGGAGCGTCAACAGCAGTGTCATCATCATTCATGGGCTGTTTTGCTCGGACAATCTCGCATTAATTTATCTGAAATGCAAACAACCCAGTAATTAATTTATTGTTACTTCGCTTTCGTACATATTAACCGTTCTCTTTCCTCTGACCTGTAATTTGGCCTTCGGATTTTTTATGTCAAAAAAGAAATTGTATGCAAATTATAAAATGTTTTAATTAAACGCCGGTGCTTGTGAAGTTAGCGACCTACATAGCAAATGAAAAGTTAAAGACTATTCAGTCTTTGTTTTCCTAATTTTACTCACCCCACATAAATCAAATTCAAAGTTCTTTTTTTCAATGTCATCTTTTCAGGAACTCGCCACCTTTTAGGACTTTCCAAGAGAAAAAACGGTCGATTTATTTTATCTGTAACGTTACCTTCGCTCGTAAAGTTGTGTAAAAAATTTAGTATGGCCCCCGTTTAGCAGGCATAACGAAAATAGAGGTGTAAATCAATAGGTTACAGCGGTAAAAGTTACGATCCATAAACCTATAAGGATTTTTATGTTAGATCTTCACTTTCGAGCATAAATATTGGATGGTTTGGCGCTTAAGAGGTGGTTTTTCATAGAGATGTTACAAAGTAGTTTCGAATAACTTTATAATACCGGGCTCGTTTGTGAACCGTTTCGTTACTGGAGGTAAATTTATTTGTTATACACAAAAAAATAAGGATCTACTTCTGATCGTATCAAAAGCTCAATGTTACGAGTACCTATATGGGATGATTGAATATGTGTCGTCTTATTATGTGTTTTTATATACCTAATATTTATTTATCTCATAGATCTGAGCCATTGATTTTATATCCGCATCTTGTTTATATAAACTGCAGCGGGTTGTGGAGATGGAGACGTGTACACTACTACCTATCTCTTATCCTGCCCTCTTTTTGGGTCTTTTTTAACGTGGTAAAATCATCAAATGATCCCACCCATAACAGGGCAGGAGGGACTGTCATACTTGCACCAATTAAAATCCAGGCTGTCCTTCAATAGCTCTTTACGTTCCGGGGTCACGGTAGCTGTTTATTCTGACAAGCCATCGACCCAGGCATAGTCCATGATGATGCCCGACGATTGCTCTGTGACGTCCGTTGGTCCGTGGGCGTCTCTCTCTGCGGTAGGTTAAGATGGACGCTGTCCTCTTCCATACCCTACCAGTTAGTCTTAGTCCAAAAACATACTGAAAATCTGACCTCTACGCTGCCACTGACAATCTGTCGTCTGGTAGATGTAAAGATTTAAGCAAAAACAATGTAAATAGCATAAAAAAATATAGTATTTACTTACATAAATTAATATTCAGACTCATCGTTTATTTAACATTCATGAAAACTTTTGAATACAGAAAGTGCCTTTCATTAAGTTCACGCACAATTGGTCACTCCTTGAATTTTCTTAGAAAGTCGTGATTGATCGATTATGCATGAGTTTTGGCAGTCCTAAACTAACATTGCTTCTGTCTCGACGATTCTTTTTGTCGAATTCTACAATAGTATTTTTTTGTGTGAGGATGTGTCCAATCTTTAAGCCGACTGTTAGAAGCCTAAAAGCCTCTTATGTGGCTTTTGCACTTGCATTTCATTCGACTGGCCTGTTGGTCTAATAGTTAGTGACCCTGACTGCTATGCCGGGGGCCGTGGGTTCGATTCCCACCCAGGACAAATGTTTGTGTGATGAGCATGTTCATTTGTTCTGTGTCTGGGAGTAATTTATCTATAATATGTATGTATTTAGAATTATATAAGTATGTTTATCAGTTGTCTAGTACCCATAACACAAGCTCTGCTTAGCTTGGGACTAGATGGCCTTGTGTGATAGTTGTGGAATATTATATTATTATATTATATTATTTATTTTAAATATATACGTCCAGGTGTCCTCACGATGTTTTCCCTTACCCATGTGTAAAAGGGTAAAATAACATTTTTTTTAAGTTTCTTTCGGAATTCGATGGCAATTAAATAAATAAACGAAGTTACCAACTTCTGTAGTAAAGGTTATTTTACACATAATTATAAAGCTACTTTTTAAGTAATCTTTCAAATCATCATTGAAAAAAGATGCACCGGCTCATTAGATTTATCTCACTGTAGAACATAAAAGTTTCCGATGTTATATTTTAATTGCAAAAATCTTTGAACTAAAATTGCTGCTTCCATTTCAATGAATACTTTTGATGCGGTTTAAAAATTGATGAGAACCCCTGAAAATTCGACAACTGAACGCCTCACCTCCTGAAAACCCAATATCGTTCAAAATTAGCAACAACATTAAATTCTTGATTTAACCCTCTATAATGACAGTGACAATAAATTGCAAATCTGTTATTTAATAAATAATGGAAACATTTTTTATTTATAAATATTGAGTGCATAAACCTCGCGAGTCTGGTGAGACCAGAATTAATGACGTGAAAATTAAGGTGACTTTTTTGAATTTGAAAAGTATCGTATTCGTCAATTTTGACTTGCATTACAAAAGATAAAAGGCGTGATGGACTTATTATATTTTTTTCAGTCTTCTTGCTTGTTACATATCGATAATAACGCTATCATCATCGACAATATCGTTAGCCTATTACGTTTCAACTACTCAAACAGGCCTTCCTCTCTGTGCGAGTGGGCATTATGCACAACGTGCGCCCTGTGTTGGTAGATGTGACGTCATGTCTTCGAATTTTGATTCTAGGACATGAACAACAACAACGCTATGCTACCTTCTAAATCCAAACAATTTTCCACGAACAATCCAGGGTTCGTATTACGTATTACAACGGACATGCCTCCTTGAACATTAGCATAGAAATAGCTCTGTGATCCACTCTAGCCGAGGGAGCGTGAATGCTATCAGTCGTAATTAAGCTGTCGTCGCTTGTCTGGCACTGGATAATTTTCTGGCCAAGCAACGTATCGTATCGTGAGTTGATTACAGGCTTTTTGGGTAGGTCTTAACGGTGATTGATAGTTCTGGGTGGTTATTTAATTTCCGTGGTTAGTTAGATTTGATGTCAAGATGGGTTTAAAGAAAGTTAGACTGGAATGGAGTATCAAGATAGAAGGATACTTAATATTATGTTTTACTCTTTTGTTTTGATGGCTTAGATTTGAAGTCTATATGTTTTACAGCACGGTGGCTGAAACATAAATTGCTGTGTGCTGAGGGTTCGATTACCGCTCGGAATAAATAATTCGTTGTTTATGTATGACTATGAAAACTATACCATAAGATATGTATCAAACTCAGTAAAATATTTCCAATTGCAATCAGTGCTTTATCAAATTCCAGGCTTCCGTAAGTGATACGTTTCACTGTTTGGGATTCTACAGCCGTCTAGACTCCAGACTCTAGACCAGGGGTTCCCAAACTGTGCGTCACGATGCCCTGGTGCGTCGCGGAGAGTATAGAGAGATATTGCGTGGAACCAAGATTTTTTATATATAAAATATCCACCAGAAAGAAGAGGATAGACTCATTGATCTCTTTTGCAGCAACAAACCCAGATTCACGTGTTTTGATTTCATGGAGTTGGGAAACAGGTAGGTATTTGTTGTTTTTTTATTCACGTGGTATCAACTAGCTAGGGAGTCACGAAAAAATTCTAAACCTCTATGTGCACCGCGAGCTGAAAAAGTTTGGGAACCCCTGCTTTAGACGATATGATACCGTTTGCTGAGCGGTGTCGGTACTTTCAACCATGACCAGTTGCAGCGACAACTTCCGATGGCTATTTGGACTGTTCAAAGAATGAAAATGTCAATACCTTTTACTGTGTGTAGGATTGCTACTAGGGTTTTCTTAGTTTTGGTTTTAACGAACGCTATAAAACCTTAGTTTTTCTTTCTCAAAAACATCTGGAGGGTTCCTTGTAAGTATAATTTTATTATGAACGATTTTTTTTATTTTTTTTATACTTTATTTCAGGCAACTAAGGCCCATAAAAACACAATACATATATAAGTATGAATAAAAAAATACTATAAACTAATACATATTATAAAACAATAAACTTAAAAACTATTGCACACGAAGAGTGTCGGCGTCGTGTTACGCTGCGAGGTGTCGCGTAGCCGGCCTCGAAAACGCCGATACAGCACACTTTTCGGCCAAAAGTCTTTCTTGAGACATGTCTCCAAATACTGGGTTGGAACGCGCGCTTTATGGGATGTATATAAAATTTTGGAGAAAAATCAACGGTTACTGTTCTCTCGCTGGTTTAAACTACATTCTTGTTACTAATCAATTTTAATTACGTCTTTCAGGATCGCGCTACATAACTAAAAGACTGAGTTAAAGTCAAAGTGCCTAGGTTTTCGGCTCTTTATGTTAATAATACCGTTAAGCTTAATTCAATTCAGTTGAAACTCGATGTTAAACAAACACTCCAAAAGCGATTGCTTCTTGTCTAGGCATTTATAAAATGACTAGTGCTGAACGAGTGCTCGCCCAGTGTTCGAAATTCGGCCTTATTTTTAATTTAATTTTATGTTAAATTAAAAATAAAAACTGTACTGTCTGTACTTCTTCGTAAATTACACTTAAAAAGACGTACCATGTTTTTGGTTCCTGTAACTAATCTCTTGACGAACTAATGTCCACGGTTGCAACACAGACCTCCTTTATGTAACAGGGAGTTGGCTGTAATCCGCACTGAGAAAGACAAGTTTTATATCTCCATAGAAGTATTACACGCGTTCAAATAATTCCCCCGGGACCCAGGAACGAGTTGGTAGATGTCACATGATTAGAAATATAATGTATAGTATAATTCTACAAAGTAATGTGATGGGCGGTTTACTAATCACCTAAAAGCAACAAAAATCCCTTCTTCTAACCAAAAAATATCACAGATTTTCGACTCAAAAACAGTGAAATCCAATAACGTCACAGTTCTCATGATAGATGGAACACATTAGCTACAAAGAGCCGAGTGATAACTCTCTCGGGTTCAAAGCTTAGATTTTAAATTTATGTCCCGTCGTTTCTGTATCGAAATGATTTTTTTTTCTACCGGTTTGAATTTATTTTTGGTAGCGGAATCAGGCGCAAAAGATTTTGACACAATAGATAGCATGTTTATAAGTTTTCTAGTCTAAAATAAATTAATAATAATATTCCACAACTATCACACAACAGCATCTAGTCCCAAGCTAAGCAGGGCTTGTGTTATGGGTACTAGAAAACTGATAAATATACTTATATATTTATATATACATACATATTATAGATAAATTACACCCAGACAGAACAAAATGATCATGCTCGTCATACAAACATGGGAAAGATTTCCTGGTTGGGAATCGAACCCCTGGCATAACAGTCAGGGTTACTAACCACTAGACCAACAGGCCAGTCAAATCAAAAATTGTATTAATGATTTACGTTATATTTGTCCTTTTCTTGAACATAACATCACGCCTGTTATCCCCGAAGAGTCAGGTCTATAGGTAGACAAAGGTAAGTTTTAATCCCGGTTAACGTAATCAGGAATCTGCAATCTTTGGAAGCCGCTGGTGTATTTATTTTTTCGCATTTTTTTTTCTATGAACTACGTTTATCTTTGATCAAATACAATAATCATATTTTATGTAGGCAATATGCATAAAGCTCTCAAAAATACGACTAAAAATTTCAATTCCAGTACCCAAGTAATTTTCCAGTTCCAAAGCGATTCTTTTGAATAAAAACGATTGGTAATCTCATGCAGTTGCCAAGGCGGCATACGGTAGAACGTAGGGCGACAGTCCACTTAAAAGTTTAAGTTTACGACTGGCTTGCTAAGGAAATATGAGCCTTAAGATATGGTCTAGTCTAAATAGTTGGTAGTTTTATCGCTTGATGTTTTTCGTAAAGTGGCGATAGTATGTTGCAGAATAAATCCTCGTTTATACGAAGAACTTTTTATCGTCTGACTTTTAGTATGCATAGTTCAATATTGTGACGAACTGCTCGAGTTAATAATATAATTAGTAGATTTTAATTGAAAAATATACTGACTTGTGCCCCTGTAACGGGTATAAAAGTAGTCATCGATTATTTTAGACGGGTAGCGCCCTCTAGTAACGGAAACGCGAACTAACAGTTAATTATGCAATGGTAGTAATAGATGGCGTTAGAGAGTCACATGTTTATTTTCTTAGTTACTTTGAATTCTAAATAAAATATAAAATAATACATAGATAGAATTCAAATAATTAATTGTGATAAATTTTAGTTGAATTAACTTTAAGTATAGATAACGCATGGTCTGAAGGGCAAAAGCCTGGAGGCTGGACCGAATGGCGGCTGACAGCATGACGCTGTGTTTTTGGCTTTCTTTTTCTTGGAGTCACACGGGATTAAGAAGCTGACTAAATAAATAGGATTTAATTAAAACTTGCTGATGACGCGGACTCGTAGTGGGACAGCGGCGAAAATGAAACCCTATTAATTTAAAGGAACCGCATATGCGTATGTATCTATGATTATTTCCTGTTTTGTTACAATTACATGGCATCACCCGCCATGATGCGGTATTGAAATGCTCACGGATTTCTTTATGATATTGTTCTCAGGGTTCCAACCAATAATTTAAGAATTTAAGGATAGATAAAATTAATTAAGAAAATTAACGTCTTCTCAACGTTTGGGCACATCGTGATGCAGTAAGATAGGACAAGCTCTGGTTCCAAGCCATATATTATATTCTACAAATCACACAGGCTGCGAATGCTGCCTGCGTGACATATCCTCGGATCGGCCTGGATAGATGGTAGTATGTTCTACCTGAAGTAAGTGTTACATATAACCTAACATTATAAGGAATCTGATGCTGTGATCCGGTGTACGTGAAGATGTGTGCAACAAACTATTAAATAACTGAGAAGACGGAATCATCTCTTTTATTTCAATCAACACCTCATGCGAACAGAACCCGTTAGTCTCATGGCAATCTACGCTGGCAGCTGGTGGTAAGAGATCTAAGGACCTTACAATTGGACGCCCAACGTGTCGCATGAGGTCAGATTGGAATCTTCACTTCAAGATTAAGAGCTTGATCTGACTTAATTTGATTTAACTTAGTAATTAGAGTCATTTAACTTAGTAAATTTTTCTGAATTTGAGTTTTCAAAATTAGTTAATAGCACATGTTAACATTATTAGTATAAGGTAAAACTTTCCACATGATTGATGTAGTAAAGCTTAAATGTATAGACTCCTCTTGATTTATATAAAGTCATATAACTTAGACACATCAACACTTTGTGTTAAAAAAAAAGTAAGGTTATATCACATGTCATGTTAACATTGTAAACTTGTGCAACTACTTGAATAGATTGACTCTAATTTAATTTAATTCACCTTGATTAATGTAAAGTTACTATTTACATTCACTTAACTTAAAAAATAATTGGATTCAAAATACTTATCTGGACTGTTTAAATATTTTAAATTCAATATGGATAAGACAATCTGGATTGACTATCTTCGTAAAGAAGAATTATTACATGAGCTTAAATATTTTAATATATCCACAGATGTAAAGGCGACCAGGGATGTGCTTCGTAGGCGGTATCGCAGTCTGTGTGGCTTGTTTCGGAGAGGCGGCATTAAACCAGAGGATTATGCAACGCCAGCAAGTACAGAGGAGGTACGCTTATGCTTGGAACCTATCGAAGAGCTGTGCCTATTACATAGGGATTTAAAAGAGGGAGATAGCTCCACTATTAAACGAATATTAGCTCGTTCACAATATTACTTGATGAGAATTTCACTCGTGAAAGATAAATCACCAGAATTAATTGATCTTAAGAATAAATTGGTAACGTTGATAACATCTTTAGAGGATGGCTCTGATGAAGAGGATATGCAGTCTACTCATGATCCCTCCTCTGAAAATGAATCAGCAGAAAAAACACAATTAGTGGTTGTTAAAGATAGACCAATTAATCTGTGTTCTTTAAATTTAAAGTATGATGGTACTACATGTGTTAGGAGTTTCATTGAACGTTTAGAAGAGTTGAGACAGGCTCGAGGTATATCTGCAGATCGTGCATTGATTGCTTTTTCAGATCTTTTAGATAAGTCTGCATTACATTGGTTTAGGTCATACAAACAAACCTTTACATCATATAAACATTTACTTGCTCGTTTAAGGGAAGATTTCGACATTCCTGACCTTGATTATAGGTTGACTCAGGAAATACGCTCCCGTACGCAGGCGAAGCAAGAGACAATAATAGTATATTTGTCAATTATGCAGGGTATGTTTAATAGGTTGTCTAGACCTCTCTCTGACGATGAACAATTGGAAATCCTAATGCACAACATAAGACCTGAATATATGAAGGAAATGGCTCTACTGGATATTAATTCCATTAAAGATCTACTTTTGTATGGTAAGAAATTAGAACTTGCTCGAGCTAGGTCAGAACAATTTGTGGAACCTAACCTCTCAAAAACAAAACTTAGTCAGGATTTTCAGCCTACAAAGAAAACTGATCATAAACCAAGGTCAGATAGGTCTGGAGAACCAGTTGCTGTCGTTGACGCTCCTTCTTCAGAAGCAAAGGGAAAAAAATGTTTTAGGTGTAACAGCACAAATCATTTCACAAGTAAGTGTAAAACTTCAAAGGAGTTGGTCTGCTTTAAATGTGGTGAGAAGGGTTTTAAAAGATTTAATTGCCCAAAGTGCGCAAAAAACTAATTAACGTGAGTCACAAAAACTTAGTCATTAATTTAACATCTTTCCCATCGTATATTGATGTGGCTCACTTTGAAGCTAAGACACATGACATTCGACCACATTTATTGGTAAAAGTTTTAGATTTGGAAGTTTATGGTTTGCTAGACACTGGAGCGGTTTGTTCAATATTGGGGGATAATTCACATAAATTATTTATGAAATATGGATTTAAATTAGTTAAATTACCAAAAAGTCAAAATGTAAGGGCTGCAGATGGTTCAAGAATTCAATGTTTAGGTTTTATGCAGTTACCCACTAATTATTTAAATAAAATTAAAGTTATAAAATTCTACATAGTTCCCAACATAATTACTCCAATCATTTTAGGTATGGATTTTTGCAAAGCATTTTTGATAACTTTAGACAGCACATTAAATAATAATAAGATTTTTAGTATACCTGACAATTATATTAATTCAGTTAGTTTAGACCAAGGTTTAGAATGTTTTGATTCATTGACTTCTGAACAACAATTAATTCTACAGAAGGTCATTGAAAAATTTGATAAGATTAATACTGAAAAAGTAGGTTTAGGGAGGACAAAATTAATTACTCATAAAATAGACACAGGTAATAGCCTGCCAATTAAGCAAAGATATTATCCTTTGTCACCCTCCAAACAATTAGCATTGGAACAGGAACTGGATAGAATGCTGCAACTTGGAGTTGTAGTGCCTTCTAACTCACCTTGGAATTCCCCAGTTGTCATGGTAACCAAACCTAATGGTAAACTAAGGCTTTGTTTAGACTGTCGAAAACTTAATGCTGTTTCTAAGGCTGATGCTTATCCTTTGCCATACATCCATCAAATACTTGATAGTCTGAGAGATGCAAGATATTTAACTTCAATTGACCTGAGTGCTGCATATTGGCAAATTGAATATGATAGTGTGGAGTCTGCTGAGAAAACTGCATTTACAGTCCCTAGACGTGGTCTCTTCCACTATACAACTATGTCGTTTGGTCTAGTGGGAGCATCTGCCACTATGCAACGACTTATGGATAAATTGTTTGGTCCTGAATTTGATAATAAAGTATTTGTTTTTCAGGATGATATTATATGCATTTCCAGTGAATTTGATACACATGTTAAGTTGTTGGAAAAAGTATATGAACGTTTAGCAAACGCAAACTTAACAATTAATATGAGCAAATCTCAATTCTGTAGAAAGGAACTTAAATATCTTGGCTACATGGTTGATAAGCAGGGTCTTCGTACCGATCCCTCTAAGGTGGAAGTTATACTCAATTACCCCACACCCACCTCACCCAAAGAAGTTAAAAGATTTGTGGGAATGGCTGGTTGGTACCGTAGATTCATACAGGATTTTTCTAAAATTAGTAGACCACTTAGTAAATTAACTTGTAAGAATGTAAACTTTGAATGGACAGAGGAAGCAGAAGAGGCTTTTAATAAATTAAAATCAAATTTAGTCTCAGCTCCAATTCTTAAATGTCCAGATTTTAATTTACCATTTTCAATTCAATGTGATGCCTCAGCATATGCTATTGGTGCCGTGCTGACACAGTCATATGACAATTTTGACCATCCTGTTGCATTCTGTAGTAGATTACTTAATAAGCACGAGGTTAATTACACTACTACAGAACGTGAATTATTAGCAGTCTTGTTTGCTTTAGAGCAATTTAGAATGTATGTTGAGGGTCAAAAATGTAATATAGTCACTGATCATGCATCACTACAATGGTTTTATAAATTAAAGAATCCCACAGGCAGGTTAGCTCGGTGGAGTATTCGTTTAAGCCAATTTGATTTTAATATTGTTCATAGGAAGGGTAAAGAGATGGTTTTACCGGATGCACTCTCTAGAATTAAAATTGAATCGTTAGACATATCTGACAATATACAAGATAAATGGTATTTAAAAATGGTAGAAAATTGTGAAAAGTTTCCCAATAAATTTCCAAATTATTCTCTTAAAGATGGTAAACTATTTCGACACTCAAAAAATAAATATAATTTAACGTCACAATTCACTTGGAAACAAGTGATTCCCAGTGACGATGTGGGACCTCTATTAAAACAATTTCATGATGATCCCACAGGCGCCCATTTTGGAATATTTAAAACTCATAAAAGATTAGCATTACATTATTTTTGGAAAAATATGTATAAAGATGTCGAAAATTACGTTAATAATTGTCAAACTTGTAAAGAGTACAAGCCGGTAAATTCATCGAGACCTGGTTTAATGGGTAACCCTAAACAGGTTACAAAACCATTTGAAGCGATTTGTTGCGATTTGTTAGGACCCTTTCCTGTGTCCACTAAAAGGAACACAAATCTCTTAGTATGTTCAGACTATTTTAGTAAGTATGTTATGTTGTTTCCTATACGGAACGCAACAGGCAATGCTATTGTTAAAATTCTGGAAGAAAAAGTGTTTCTTGTGCATGGGATACCGAAATTTGTCTATGTAGACAATGGTCCGCAATTCATTTCAAAACAATTTAGAGAATTAATGTGCAAATATAATGTGCCTAATATTTACTATAATCCTAGGTATCACCCGCAGGTTAATCAGGCAGAAAGAGCCATTAGAAATGTTCTGTATGCGATTGCCTCATATGTGAAAACAAATCACAGACAGTGGGACAATCACATACCAGAAATTCAGTGTGCACTGAACACCTCAGTTAACGAGTCAACTAAATTCTCACCTTACTTTCTTGTACATGGAAGAGAGATGTTTGTAGATGGTAAATTACATAAAAACTCTGAAGTGCCACAGCCTGATTCAGATCTATCTACTGTAGACCCTAGAATTCATGGTGATAACTTAAAAGAACTTAAATCAATTTTCCAGGAGGTTAGTAAAAACTTGAAACTTGTGCACGATAAAAATAAAAAGCACTATGACTTAAGAAAGCGACCTTTAGAATTTAATGTAGGTCAAATTGTCTATAAAAGAACATTTACCTTGTCGGATGCTAGTAAGAACTTTACTTCAAAGCTAGCACCGCGCTTTATAAGATGTGTAATTTCAAAGAAACACTCACCTGTAGTGTATAGCTTAAAAGACATGCAGGACAAAGACTTAGGTAAATTTCACATTAAAGACATCTTAAAATATGAAGACCCTTAGTTTTATACATTGTTGTTGTTAATCCAATATTTGCACGAAATTAACAATATACGTGCAAATATTTAACTTTGAAGGGGGATGGATGCATGTTGGAGGAGTGAAAAGTTTTTTTTCTAAATTAAAAAGGTATACCAAATTTATTAATAAGGAATGTTTGCAGATGTATGAAAGGAAACAATAATCGTTAATTCGAATGGGACTTAAAAGTTTACCACTTAACACTTAATAAAACACATATCTACATTAATTAAAGATAGTGTTTACTTAAAAACTTGACCAAGTATAATAACCTATACTTTGTAACTTAATACTTAATAAAACACCTATCTACATCAATTGGAGATAGAGTTTACTTAATAAATTTAAAAACTTAAATAAGTATTTGCCTAAACTATGGCTTAATACTTTGTAGATAACACTTATCTAGGCTTCAAGGATAGTGT
This sequence comes from Agrotis ipsilon, assembly GCA_028554685.1. NCBI lineage: Eukaryota > Metazoa > Arthropoda > Insecta > Lepidoptera > Noctuidae > Agrotis > Agrotis ipsilon. The sequence goes on from CM052965.1 coordinate 13,906,857, forward strand.
TTATTTAACTTAAAACTTAACTTAATTAGGAAATAAATTAGACTAAGGCATGACTAGTCAATAAAAATAATAATAATTAGTTAATTAGTTGATGTCTGCAGAGAGTAGCTACGTGCTATATATAGATAGACAGACAGACGCTTATTATTATATTAGTTTAGTAGATAGTTTAAGGCAGGAGCAATCAATGTACGGATATGCCAAATAGGTTTTGTTTCGGAATTGTGCTACTGGCCATTAACATTTAGCAATTTGGTTGGTAAGTCTAAGGTATTTGGTTCGGACTGTCTCAGTTTAAATAGGATGATTTCGAGCTTTCAATGCGCATGATGGATTGAAGAAAAAATTTTTTTCTCAGCAAAAACATTTTTTTTAACTGGGTAAAGATGTATTGTAACGGGTATAAAAGTAGTCATCGATTATTTTAGACGGGTAGCGCCCTCTAGTAACGGAAACGCGAACTAACAGTTAATTATGCAATGGTAGTAATAGATGGCGTTAGAGAGTCACATGTTTATTTTCTTAGTTACTTTGAATTCTAAATAAAATATAAAATAATACATAGATAGAATTCAAATAATTAATTGTGATAAATTTTAGTTGAATTAACTTTAAGTATAGATAACGCATGGTCTGAAGGGCAAAAGCCTGGAGGCTGGACCGAATGGCGGCTGACAGCATGACGCTGTGTTTTTGGCTTTCTTTTTCTTGGAGTCACACGGGATTAAGAAGCTGACTAAATAAATAGGATTTAATTAAAACTTGCTGATGACGCGGACTCGTAGTGGGACAGCGGCGAAAATGAAACCCTATTAATTTAAAGGAACCGCATATGCGTATGTATCTATGATTATTTCCTGTTTTGTTACAATTACATGGCATCACCCGCCATGATGCGGTATTGAAATGCTCACGGATTTCTTTATGATATTGTTCTCAGGGTTCCAACCAATAATTTAAGAATTTAAGGATAGATAAAATTAATTAAGAAAATTAACGTCTTCTCAACGTTTGGGCACATCGTGATGCAGTAAGATAGGACAAGCTCTGGTTCCAAGCCATATATTATATTCTACAAATCACACAGGCTGCGAATGCTGCCTGCGTGACATATCCTCGGATCGGCCTGGATAGATGGTAGTATGTTCTACCTGAAGTAAGTGTTACATATAACCTAACATTATAAGGAATCTGATGCTGTGATCCGGTGTACGTGAAGATGTGTGCAACAAACTATTAAATAACTGAGAAGACGGAATCATCTCTTTTATTTCAATCAACACCTCATGCGAACAGAACCCGTTAGTCTCATGGCAATCTACGCTGGCAGCTGGTGGTAAGAGATCTAAGGACCTTACGCCCCTATCACCTATATGGGAATTAAACATGGGTAACTTGACAGTTAGCATGGTGACATTTGTGAGTATACCTTGGGTAAAACTTCACATCCTTTGCAAATCTTTGAAATCTTTTTAAGCGCAAACCAGAGGTACCGTCATGGCAACTAAAATGTTAAAACATCGGTACGTAACACTTAATAAAATACGTCTGATAAAAAAATGTACAGGATGATTTTTTCAACTGGGCGTGGATGGCTAAATCCGAAACTATGAGGAAAATAGAAGAACGTTAAAAGGAGTCTCGAGGCCGATTTTCACGAAAATTATAACCTACACCCACGCCCAGTTGAAAATTCACTTTGTATATCATAACGCTTCCAAACTGCCGGAAATAACTCCCTAGCCTTAATAACTTTACGAAAAAAAAAAAATACCAACGATGTATGAAAATGACGTCGGTTATGGATACCTGCCGCCATCAGGTGCCATAACCATAAATGTTTCGTAAATCCCCAAAGAGTTTCACTACGTTGCGCTTGACAGTTTGAAATCTCTCAAAAAGCTTGCCTAACCATTTTTTGATGTTTTTGACATTATTCATGTTTAAGGCAGATTGAAATTTTACGTTTGCTTTTATAAAACACGGATTTTTTTCTCTCGTCGAGGGTTTAATCATAGTTTCGTTTCTCTTCGTTTCTATTTCGAAATTTTGGATAAACCTCAATATTTGTGTTCGTTATGGATACAAAAAATCATAAGTGATTATTTCCTAGTTTAAAATCAATGCATATACAGGATGTTTCTTTTAAATTGGCTAAAAGGGAGAAATCTGCATCCATACGAGATACGGGAAAACTTTCTTAGGAACCTTTAGCTCTTTTTTGATACATCAGTATCAATATAATTTTGGCTTTTTTATTTCTTTGGTCAAGTGTGATCTGTCCACAGAAATGAGTGAAATTGATCAATTTTTTTTTAATGCCGTTCGACTCTGTTTCATGTAAAGATCATTTCTTTCAAAAACTCCCTTTTGGCCAATTTAAAAGCAACACTCTGTATATTATTTACCTGACATAACGCTCTCGATGTTTTGTTTTAAAACGTCAGGCTACAAGACATCTCTGTGTGCCTCTCTTAAATCAAAATTAAAATGAAAGAGAAATATAAAGGTATGTATAACAGGGAAACAAGTCATTTCAAATAACGATTCCAACAACCCAGAAAATTGAAATGGAAAGCAAAACAATTCACAAGAGAGTGATGATCTCAACAGTGGATGAAAATCTATGACTCGCCGTATGAATTACGTGATGCAAAGAACCCCCATGAGACACACACTGTCTAGAATACACTGGCACTTACTTCCGTGTCAACTGAAATGGAAAGTAACATTTTACGACCACAGGCATTACAGAACTCTGCATTAACTTTTTTTTCATTGGTTCAGAGATCGTTTATAACCTGAAATAATACACACGTTATATTGAAGTCTATTACATATCTGTGGGATAGTATTCAAGTTCATCATCATCATCATCGGGTCGGCTTCCAGTCAAACCAGATGCAACTGCATATCAGTATTTTACATGGAGCGACTGTCTATCGGACCTCTACAACCCAGCAACTGGATAATACCATACCCCGTAGTAAGACTGGTTGTCAGACTTTAGAGCTTCTGACTAACAGTAACAGTACAAATAACAGCCGGGACCAACGGCTTTACATGCTTTCCGAGGCACGGAGGAACCTCGCTACGATAAATGGACACTCATCCACAGACCAACCTCTAAATCGGTCTGTGCGGCTGTAATTATCATCATTATCACCCTATATTGTTCCCACTGCTGAGACACGGACTGTATCACTTTCAGAGGGAGTAGGCCATGATCTAACTCGCTAGCCCATTATGGGTTGGTAGATGTCCCATGCCTTTGAATTTTTGACTCTAGGACATCCCGGTTTCGTCACGATATTTTTCTTCACCATTTTAAAAGCCGTGGTGATGTAATAAATCATCAAAAGTGCTTGGCTAGGATCTAAACCATGACGTGTAACTCGGAAGTCGTGGTCGATACCATCGGGCCATCAATGATTTTTTTTTTTGCTTGGTAAAATTATCAAATGAGTCCTCCCACCCCTTACTGTCAGACTTGTACTGACTAAAATCCACGGTGTCCTTCAATAGCCCTTTATGTTCCGGGGTCACGGTGATGGAAATAAGTCCCGCGACCCCGGCATGCTTTGGCCGTCTGTGAGGGGGCCCCGTCATTATTCTGAAGCTCTTTGAGGCGCGCGTGGAACACGACGCGCCGTCGACCCGGGCATGGTCCATGGTCGGACAGCGAGTTGCCCTTTAGGCTACCACAGCTTGATTTGTTTTCCGATTTACTGGTTGGAAAAGCAGCTAGCAACAATAAAAGAACAATACAATGTTATCAGTGTCTCAATAATACCATCTTCATAATAGCTCTATTAGCAGAGAAGCACTTAGTAATTGAAGACGGGGAGCCTCGTTCCAACAAACATAAGTTAGTCTCAGACGGAATGAGGACTTATTCAATGTCGTTATTGTGAAGCGCTCTTTTGATTCAGACGCGCGGACGGACGTTGTTGGAAGTCTTTAAATGTTTTTGTCTGGAATTTCTCATTATGTATCATCATGAAGGGCTGTTTGTCGTTAGTTTTTTGTTGCAGCTTAAGTTTCTGGTCATTTGAATGTTGTTTTTTTTGTGCCTACGCAATCTAGCTTTTGATATTTTATCATTTTTAGGCTCTTCCGAAATCGTACATGTCTTTTAATTTTGCATGAACAAGTTATTTTTTAGTTTATAGCTTTGAAAGTTATTTTGGGTAAGGTTTGGACTTGACCATCTAATACAGTACATCAGAAGTTTTTTTCAACTGAGGCAATCCTATCCATTTTGTTTTTTCCAAAAAAAAAGTTTTAGAATCCGGGAAGGAGCCTTAATAATATTTTAAAAAGTAATGTATTTTTTATCAAATTCTAGATCTACATTTTAAATAATTTTTACGAACCAAAACATTTCAACAAAAACTGTTTTTACTAAATAAGCCACAAAAAGTCACAAATAAAGTTACTTCTCTTCGTATAGTTTAATGTAACTGCAGCAAAACTTTAGTCTTAGACAGCAGTCGACGATAACAAAAGTTTGTTAAGAAAAACAGTGCACTTAGTTCCCAAGCAAAGTGCTTTAAGAATTTTAGTTTTTATTTCGTGCAATAAATTCTAAACTAAGAAAGTTATAAGGAATTTGAATTTAAATTATGAGATTTCGTGTGATAAGTGAGACCGTAAACTACAAGCCAGTTTTACTGCAACTATGATAAATAAATAAAATACTTTAGTAATGAGTTAATTTGGCTAGTGGAACCTTAAATTTATGATGGAGAATAATATTATATACTAGCTTCTGCCCGCGGTTTCACCCGCGTCATGTTAGGAGTTTGGTCCTATAGTCCCGTCTCCATCAGTCCCTTGAAGAGCGCTATTTCCGTCGTGGGTATCTTCAGTGGTGGCTGGGGCGAGAGGTAGAGGATGTCTTTTCCCTCGAGCATTCCGACTGCTAACCATTTCTCCTAATTGCCACTGAATCTTGAGGTACCTACCTCCCGAAACGAAAACAACGAAAACCGGTAGGACTGCGTCAGACTGAAGGTGAGGACGCAGCCCGTAGCCTTTCCAAACGATCCTTAAAGTAGGCCGGTCAATATCGACATAAAAAAACCAAACATTGCACACGCGCATGTAACTACGATTCTTTTATATGTTGTTAGGTCCCTTTAGAGTTTAGAGTATTTAACACCCAAGTTTGCAACCCTGATAACCCTGTTCTGTCAATGTCAATGTCGAATCAAAATCGCACTTAACCAGGGGCCTAAGTCTACTAATTTATATCCGTCACAATGGTCTCTCAATGGTAAGTTTTTGACAGATTTGCCATACAAAAACTGTCAAAAACACACCATTGAGAGACCATTGTAACGTTTATAAATTAGTAGACTTAGGCCCCTGTTTTTAGTATTTTTTGTTACAGCGGCAATAGACACACATCATCTGTGAAAATGTAACCTATCTAACTATCACGGTTCGTGAGAAACAGCCTCCGAAACATTACATTACTTTATAACATCTACAAAAACCAGCGACAAAATCACGTTTTTTTTATGGGAGCTATTCTTTTTTTACATGGTAAAATCATCAAATGAGCCCTCCCACCCCGGGCTGGGAGGGACTGTCAGACTTGTACTGACTAAAATCCATGGTGTCCTTCAATAGCTCTTTATGTTCCGGGGTCACGGTAATGAAATAAGTCCCGCGACCAATGAGAGCCCCCCTTAATATTTATTGTATTCTGGTTTTTAGTATGTTTTGTTATAGCAGCAACAGATGTACATCACCTGTGAAAATTTCAAATCTCTAGCTATCACGGTTCATGAGATACACACGCAAAAACTACTGAATTGACAGCACAGGGTATTCAAGGTTGCAAATTATAACAAAATGGTAGTTACATGCGCGTTTGCAATGTTTGATGTCGATATTGACCGGCCTAAAGAGGGATTTTATCGACGCAATTGTGCCAGGCCGTCATTATTTTGTCGCGGTATTATTTTGAAACTGTGATATCTCCTAAGATATTCATTGAAATAAAATGATGTAAAGGGCAATTTCGTTCAAAATGAAATGCTTGTGATGATTAACGTATTTATTTGGATAAGGATTAACATAATGTTAATGAAAACACCTTCGCAAATAACGCATCACTCTAAAACAAATTTGGTTCCCATAAAAAAGGTTATAGTGACTTAACCTTTAAAGATAGATATATGCTCTCGCGGACTTTATTTTAGAAAATTTTATGAGGAATAATTCCGTAGTACATATTTTTTGCGAAACTCTAACCGTTTACGCAGCGCACGCAACGGAAGCTCTAAAAAAGGAATACATTTTCCCGATTTTGAAACATTTCTCATTACTGCTCCGCTCCTATATGTTATAGCGTGATGTTATATAGCCTATAGCTTTCCTCGATAAATGGACTATCCAACACAAAAAGAATTTTTCAATTCCAACCAGTAGATCCTGAGATTAGCGCGTTCAAACAAACAAACAAACAAACAAACAAACAAACAAACTCTTCAGCTTTATAATATTAGTATAGATTATTTCGTCAAACAGGAAACAAAAAGTAAAATGTTAACAATTAATGTTAAATTCAAGAAAAGTAAACATTTTGGTCTAAAATGATCTTAAAATGCTATTCAGAAAAAATATTTTTTGCTCTTCGCGGACCACAAGTTCGATTTTGAAAACCAAAATGGTTCTTTGTTAAAGAAATGCAACAATGATAAAAATAACTAAGACTTTTCATTTAGTGTGTTTCTAGATCAGAGAAATTGACACGAAAACATAAAACGTTCCAATATCTAAATAAATAATAATAATAATATTCCGCAACTATCACACAACGCCATCTAGTCCCAAGCTAAGCAGAGCTTGTGTTATGGGTACTAGACAACTGATAAACATACTTATATATTTCTAAATACATACATATTATAGATAAATTACACCCAGACACAGAACAAATGATCATGCTCATCACACAAACATTTGTCCTGGGTGGGAATCGAACCCACGACCCCCGGCATAGCAGTCAGGGTCACTAACCACTAGACCAACAGGTCTGTCATGACTAAACAACATTAAATGATAACTCACATTTAATTTCATACCCGTATATTTACATTACAAATAAAAAATACATAAACGTCAAATAATAATTAACGAACAATATCTCTGTCTGCACAACCAGAAGAGATATACACGTATATAAATATTTATATTTTATGACATTTCATAAATTTGCCATAAATTCAGATATCAACAGTTATCTGTTTTAATTTTGCGAATCGCTTGAACATAAAAATAAATCAATCTAGAACTCAGTGGAATGTTCATTCATTTTGTCGAATGAGCATAATTTTAAATCGGCGAGAGCTTAATGACATGCTCTTATTTCACAAAATTGTTCATGGTTATACCTTTTTGCTTTTCAATTACTTAGAACTTGGTTCTGACACTAAGTAGGTACTAACTTGCTTTGCCTGCTGAACTGTAAGTACATATACGGAGAGAGAACATAAATTGGAATGATTTTCACAACTAGTAAATATAATTATATTATATAAATTACTATGATAAAATCAAAATTGTGACGACAAGGCACTTGTTTTCACTTGTATTGCATGTGCGGCCCAAATGTGAAGTACATAGGTACTCTTTTAAAATTGATCACAGTATCGAAGTTGATGACAACAGTTAGTTTAATATTATAAAGAACCCGAACCTAAATTTTTGTAATTTTTTTTAATAAATCAATAAAGTACAAGCATTTTTTTTACCTTTTTTATTGTTCACAAGACTCATTCACAGCAATTTCGCAACACAACGTCACTCAGTACGCAAGTACTACTTAAAACTAGGTTCAAGCCATGTGATTGGTCGAAAACTAGTTTTAAGTAAAGCTTAAATTTTGAGGTCCGTTCTGTAGTAATATGGGCCTTATTGTGTCATTACTGCGCACAAAAGTCAAGAAAAAGCTAGATTCAAAATGCCGCCAGGCACAAAGCATCGATAGAGCTGGCTATTTAGTGGGCAATAGCTTAACTCAATGTTACTTAGGAGACCAATAAGTTCAGGATTAACGTGCAATTTACCAAACTGCAACCAGCAATTCGGTCTGCAATTACACAGAAGTCAAAAACATGTGTTTTGTTCTGAGTTACGATTTGAAACTGGAGCTTTAAGTTTTACCTTCTATTGGCGTTATTATTATTAAATCTGAATAAATAAGAATATCAAATTGCGTTCGTACTCTTACGCCCTAAAAATAATCAAACATTTTGTTTGATAGTGGATTATAAATAGATATACTGTAGACATTTAATGTGTCAAACAATAAAAATAAAATTGCATCATTTTACTTTAATGATTTTTTTTTTACGTGGTAAAATCATCAAATGAGTTTTTCCACCCTGGACATGGCAAGAGGGACTGTCAGACTTGTACTGACTAAAATCCACGGTGTCCTTCAATAGCACTTTACGTTCCGGGGTCACAGTAATTCGTTAGTCCCGCGACTTTACCTCAATAACGTTACTTGTGACTAGAGTCACTACAGATTTTGACAGTAGCTTTACTGTTAGTCACTGCGACGTAATTGTGCTATCGACAGTCAACGCAACGTTGTTTGTGTGATGTTAACGACTTCAAATTTGCGGAATCGTGTGCGGTTGCGTTGTCGTTGCGACGTGGTCGCATCGACGCAATGATGTCGTTGCGACTTGGTTGCGATGCGGTCGGTACCACCCAAGTGGTACGTGTGAATAGAACCTTAGATGTGTATTTGTTTTTTTTTCGTTATCGTACGTATAGGACGTGATAGTGAAGTCTTTGACGTCGCTGTCCTGAGTGTAAACTAACAATGTTTGTTTTGTACTCTTTTACTGACTGTACTTTATTTATCTTTTCATACCATTTGCCGTAAATATTTAGTGTAAATGTTTTATTTTATCCTTAACTTGTTGTACATATTTTATAACATAATTCAATACGCAATGACTGAGCGATCGACTGCTGCGCAGCGTGTCGGATCGATTCCCGCATGGAACAAATAATTTATTGTATGATCTCCAACACAAACACGAGAGTCGCAAAAACAACTTTGTTGCGACTCTAGGTTTTTATGTTCTTAAAGCATCCATGATACAAAAGGAGGTTCTACCGTGGTGTAAAGTTTAATAAAAATAAATATCGTTGCTTTGGAAGAGGCTGTGAATGTGGAACATGTATTTACGTTCGACATGAATAGCTGTGTTGCACTGAAAATGCATTAGACATCATATCCATGTCTCTGAGAAGACGATATTGTTGACTCTACTAGAAGTTATCAAGCTGTCTACTTCAGTGCTGAGCCTGTAGCATGGATTCACACACTTTACAATCATTCTATAGACATAAGTTAAATGTGTAGATTGGAAATACTAACATAGTGATTAAAAATATTGTTTCTAACACTTTGAGTCATAACTAACTTGTAAATTATAATAATATCATGACTTTTATTCACATACCTACAAATTCTGACTCAAAACTACAAGTTCAAATTCTTTTTAAATCCAAACTGTCAGATAAACGAGATGTCTTCTTAACTCCATACGTTTCATTTTACTGTCTCACCCACGTTTTATGTTTATCTCAAACGTGTTTATAGTTTATTGCAAGTCGTAACTATAAACAAAATTCAGGAACTTATGTAGATAGTTTATATACGATTTACTACAGTCGTGGCGCGTTTGATAATAAATATTTCCATCAAAGATTAGCAATCTTGTAAGAAATGTTCTAATATGGCCGCAGCTTTGCCCGACCAAGCAGCGTGATAGACATAAATCATTACACGGAAACATAATTATCGTATTTAAGGTATCATTTGTGTTAATCTAGGTAATAAACTTTCTGCGTGCTTATAAACCATTCACAATGTTACTAATGAGTTAACTTTCTGGTAATAATTATCCTAAATAATTGTAAAAACTGTATCATTATTCATAAAGTTGTTCACACAAGCAGACGAGGACTAAAAGATATTTAGTATAAATGTACAGAAATAGGTACAATCACATTTTATACAGCAGAATAAAGGAAAGATGGATCAAGTAATGTAGGGCACTGACCGTACCACTTATTCGTCATATACATGCAAAAATCACTACAACAAAACCCCTAACAATACGTCGAGGCTAAAACGTACTACAAAACTCGCACTAATTGGTATCCAGTTAGTCGACACTCAGAAAAAAAAAACTACGTAGGTACGTCGACCGGAAACGTACCTACTATCGGTAGGTTCATTAGTGCTGGCTGTGGAAGTTAATATAGTTAGGACAATTAGGCACCAGCACTTGCGCACCTGGCCTTACCGCAAACAAATTGGGCCTACGCTACGCCTAACGCCCTGTTAGCTTTCGGATACATTTATAAACGACGGTTTAATTCAAATTAAAAGTCGGTATGCTGGCTGGTTTTTATTGGATTTCATGTTGATATGTGTGGGAGGGTTGCCTGTCGAAAAATGTAAGTGATATGTTCTGTTTTTGATTTATGAAAACAAATATTAGTTTTCATTTCGTTTTGCCAACTGTGATGTTTTATTTATTTATTGGAAAGGTTATTTCATCAAGAAATTTAAGCAACAATTTCATGCTACAATTTTTTTTTCGTGGAATTAGAAATACTTTTGTATTTTGAACGTGAGGTATTCCACAAAAAATATATATAGATGTGTGTTAAAATGTATGTCTAAGTCGGCAATTTATTCTGTGAAAGTCTTTAAATTCAAAAACCAATCCGTAAAATGTTGCCTTTTTTAAATCAATTTTAAATCAATCAACAATGCAGATTAATAATTTATTCTGCTTATCGTTTGTTGATAACAGATCGATGGCCTGAAAAGTAAAAATGAAACAGTCTTCATACATTTTATAACATTAGGAAGAGGGACTACTACAATGTACTTTTTCATGTCTTATCAAAAGGCCAAAAATAAACCTTACTTTCACTTAAATTAAAATAAAACTTAAAAACTACAAAATACTCAATTTATTTCTTTCCATCCTTTAACTCAACTTTTATCATTCCATTCAGTTGTTCAATCACTTCATTTTGCCACAGTTTCTTATTTTACTCGAGTCGAAACTTAGTAAGTGTCTTCATATCTTCAAAGGGCCGCCTTTAGTTACAAAGAATGCCGAAACGATGTACAGACAGACGCACTCGGTTCTTAGAGTTTTGTGAAAGTTTCGCAGAAATCTAATTGTGGCCGTTTAGTGAGATTTGTTTTTTTACTATTTGTGTTATATGTGCAATTTGTACCTTTTATTTTATGTCAACAATTGATAATTACGAGTACATAATATTATATTAAAACATTAGATTAGAATTGAACTTTTTTCTTTTATTACAAATGCTTATTATTTTATTGATATAATGAGATGCCTGTGCATAATTTATTTCGCAAGGTAAGTTTTTTTTTTTATCATGGTAAAATCATCAAATGAATTCTCCTAGCTATTACTGTCAGACTTGTACTGACTAAAATCCACGGTGTCCTTCAATAGACTTTTACGTTTCAGGGTCACGGTAATGGGATTAGTCCCGCGATCTTGAAAGGTAGCTAGCTCAATTTTGGACTGCAACCGGTACTAATTATACGAGTAATAGCTGCTACACATGTTCCGAAAAATAGATAGTTAAGATTGGACGGCCAAGCAATTACAGGCCTACTTCTTTGCTCAATTAACTGGTATCTTTTTATACCTCTGAACATACTCAAATATACCTAAGCTTTTAAACTGTTTATTGCTACTACTGACTACTCTAATGCACACAGATATATTATCTACACTGTATTAATAAACTATTTAATTTTATAATTTTCATCAGTTATACCGTACAAGGTTCTCCGAAAAACGAAGCGTGTTTTTTGTCCCGGAAAATTAAAACTTGACTGCGGTCAGAACACGTAATTATTTAATCTACCACTAATGATTTAAAGTTCCACAAAGTAAACTTTTCGTATATTTATTCATTCTGCGGAAAACTCCTATTCATACGAGAATAAAGTGAATACATAATGTGTGTGCCCTGTATTTGCATTTCCACGTTTGAATATTTAAACACACTGTGTAATGTAAACGTTTACAATCAACAGGGTAATAAATGTTCGGTTCAAATAAATGTACTAATTTTCTAATTGCCTCTGGTGATGCATTTTGTGAGCGTTTCTCAAACGCTCACAAAATGCATCACCAGAGGCAATTAGAAATTTGAAAACCACCCATCCTCATGGATGGTTAAAAAAGAGAGAGTCTTTTGACGGCACGTTTGGTGCAGTGGCTGAGCAATTGGACTGCTGCGCTGTGTGTCGCGGGTTCGATTCCCACACGGAACAAATATTATTTTGTATGATCTGCAATTAGTTGTTCCGGATCTGGATGTTTTTGTATGTGAGTTTCTATTTTTGTCAACGCACCAACGATACAGGAGAAATTCTTATTATGGTGCAAAGTTTTTTAATTAAAAAAAAATTAATGTATGATACGATATTTTCGTAGACAATGCATTTCCGTAGATGATGAATAAATATAGAAATGGTTGTGGTATTTAAATTATTTTTTATGTTACGTGGCCTCGATCTCAATTTTTCTGTAGGTATTACTGTTAAATATATAATAGAAATACTTGAAGAAAAAAGATAGTTTTAATAAAAGCCATAAACTTCAAAGGTAAATAACAAGTGTGTTGCGTAGCAACATAAGAAGTCCATAGAGTTTTTCTATGTACGTACTGTATTAAGGTGTGTACACTTCACATTACAAGCGTATTTACAAACATTTTCATCATCCCTTTTTAAGATCATTTTTTTCTGCCACAATAATTAACCTCAGAGGATACCGACGGGAAATGGTTAGTAGTTCTGTAGTTCATTCTTGACAAGAAACATGACTCAAGTCAGTTTCCGACAGTTTACAGTAAAGCCACTTAAAGCCACTAATTTACGCCATTTTTTTTATCGAAGTATTCTATACATAACTATCGCATTTATATCAATATTTTAGCGAAAATAATAATCCTCAGCATGAACTCACGTATTTTGCTGTATAACGTACTTGAAGTATTATGATGTAAATTGTATGAAAAATGAAAAACGCCTCTAATTATGTTTATCTCGTCTAACCTTGTGATAAAACTCAAAGACTCAAGCGTAAAAACTCGCTATTATGTTTATTTCTGATACATAATTCAAATACTGTAAGTATTAAAAAAAAATCATAATTTTAAATATGTTTAAATACGTGATAACTTGTAAAAAAGCCTCAGGTAACCATTTCTAAAAATAAGCACCTCAAAGTTAGTATGAAATGTCATTTTGTACAGTACCTAGTTCTTAAAGACAACTTAGAAACATTATCTCACAGCTTTAAGTAACTTAATGTGCTAGCAAAATAATTTGCACCTTTTCTGTACTGTTGATGCGTCCCCAAATGCCATGTTGGAAACTCGAAACTTTATTTTTTCATTAGCAAGCAAGTAACTTGGTTTCAGGGTCCTGTAATGAAAATTTAAGGTGAAATATTATGTAGAAGTTACTCTTGAAAAATTGTGTTTTTCTTTCAGTAGTACTCCGGCTCGACAGCGCGTCGTGTTCCACGCGAGCCTTAAAAAGCGTCAGCAAAATGACGGGCCCCTCCCATAGGGCCAAAGGCAGCCGAGGTCGCGGGACTTATTTCTATCAGCGTGACCCCGGAACATAAAGGGCTATTGAAGGACACCGTGGATTTTAGTCAGTACAAGTCTGTCAGTCCTTCTCGCCCTGCCCGGGGTGGGAGGACTTGTTTGATGATTATTACCACGATAAAAAAAAGTACATTTGCTCTTGGCTGGGTTCAATTGAACCCAGAAGTAATACAGAACTTAGTAAAAACTGATAGTTTGTGGTCCCATCGGCCGAGGTGTAACGCCTGGTGGATTCCATCTACCCCAGGGTTTCTTTAACTTTTTGCAGTCACGGACCGCTTTCACATTATAAATAATTCCACGGACCCAGCCCTGTCAAAAAATATTTTGAACAGATCAAAGTATCAGAGTCAAACATGAAACAACTGTACTACTAAGAAAACCTGCCCTAGAAGTTTAGTGTTCAATGAATTCATGTTTTGTGACAGACGACATGTTGTTATCACAGTGAATTCTTGGTTTAACCACAGGCTTAACCTAGACGAGATTATTATACTATTTCCTAGTAAATAGGTTAAGAGTTAGCTGACCTACTGCGGACCCCTGGTGCACGTGTCACGGACCCCCAGGGGGTCCGTGGACCCCACTTAAAGAAACCCTTATCTACCCCAAAAGGAACGTTGTGCATAATCGCCAATATTTTTTTATAACGTCATTTCTAGTTAATAAAATATACTTTAAATACTTACAGCCAACTTATCAACGAAATAATTTGAGATTACGACAAATTAACGTTAAATAGAAGAAGAAATTAAATTTAATGTTCAAAGAACCCAACCCTGAAAACAGTATTTATTTTAAAACAACCGTTTCACAGACCGGCAGTTTTTAAATCAAAAAAAAAAACATACTTTTTGTTTACCCTTTTTAATGTTTCATTTAATTCAAAAGTAAATGAATTTATGTGCTAAGTTCTTGGAGTTTGAAATATTTTGTCGGCATACGAATTAAACTGGGCTAAAATAAATTTTCAACATTGTCGTCTCAGAATGGGATCGTTATACTAAAAAGTTATATTAGTGTTTTACTTTTTGTGACCTAATGTTTAACCATTATCTGATTTATAACTTTAAAATATTTAATAACCATAATGATTGTAACAGATACAAATATTCTTTTCCAAACAAAAATATTAAAAAAATTCATACGTAAAAACGTACAAAAACGTCAGACTTCATAAAAATTTACATATCGGGCCAATAAAATTGACCAAATATTTTTCCGAAGAACCTCGCCAGATAATTTCACACTTTCAAAGGGAAATAGACTATTATTTTACCGTGACATAGCCTAACAGCGGGGAGATAAGAGTTAAATGGCCGAATAAACACAGATCACGAGGCTTTTATTGCAATACATTACACAGATTGTGTAGGAGTGTTGGCACCGAATAGTTTATGTATGTCGGCAGATGCTGAAATGTATAGGGTGGTTTTTGTACGTGCCTGATCAGTTAATGGTGTACGTGATTGTTTAAAATTTAGTCGCAGGAAAGAAATATAGTGCGTGAGAATTATTGTTTGAACGAAGGTTATTTGATTTTGTTTGAAATATAGTAAAAAATACATATAATGTAGAATAAATAAGAATGTGTTTTTTGATAGTAAAATTTTAGATACCGAAAGTCGTGAATGTTTTCTGGCTAATTGAATGTTACTATTGTGATAAATATATTATAATTTAATCAAGCAGATTATAGTAATATAGTACTTGACCAAGTTTTTCACAAAGTAATAAGTCTTGTTTTATTTATGTTACAATCCGAAACTACCGATTTTCTTAACGTTTGTAAATAAAATATTTACTACTAACATCATATTTAATGGTGTGCATAAAATTCGAACTTTCTTAATGTATATTTTTTATATAATCGTAAGACCTAAAGATCGCTGCGTTTTATATTCTTTAAAAGTAATGTTCCAGAAACTAGGTTTAGTACATTTTTGTAGACGTAATGTCAAACATTTATAAGACTCCTCATAGACATAAAACGTTCTAGAATAAAATGCTCTTGAAGGCATAAACTGCTGAAATCACTTGATCTTGGCGAACAAATTTTATAAGTGTATTAAGGTGATAGTCACGTAATGGACTGCTTCAAAGACGCAGTCTTAAGATTATTTATCACTCAAATGATGATATAATCGCTGGCACAACACCTCATTAATCATAAATAAATAGGTATTTATTTTATGGTTTATGTACAGTTTTTCTTGTTTTTTTTTTATAATTAAGTTTAATTAATTTATTATTGTAGTTAAATAAAATAATATGTCAAAAAAAAGAACATAAATTATGTTTAATAGTTTCTTATAATATGAAAATAACACGTCATGTGTTCCACCACAACGTAGAAGAAATGAAGAGAGATCTTCAAAAAAATCTTAATATCCATAAAAAGTGTTCAATATTCATATTTAACAGTAACACAGAAATAAAAGGTAAATTCCGATGATTCAGACATAAGTTACCCCTTTTCAGAATTCACTCATCCAAAATATTGACATACATTATTAATCCATTTCCATAACGACATTCACCCTATTCAAACTTTGTTATCCATGGAAACTTGACCCACTTTTATTGAATATATTTATAGGTTTCAATGTATATTCAACGTCAACGAGTGAGTCAAGGGCCCACGGTGTTTACACACCTACGATTCCCGCCAGACACTTCAAACTCTTGAGATTTCGGTCTATTGAAGATGGAACACGAATTTCGCGAGTCGAAAGGCTCATATAATGAAAATTTGTCGGCTTATTGAGTAATATTTCGAGCCTGCACTAAGTACTGGAAGGACTTATTCTTGATGGAGGGTGGAAGTTTTCCGAGGAATTTATTGAGTATATTTCAATCAGTGTATGTAAGTAGGTTTTGAAGAAGGGTCATTTATTTCGGTTTTAAGTGTACTAAGAAATAATGCTACGCATTTGCTACGGCGTAGCGGACGTAGCTGCTACGAAATGGAGACTGTGCTTGCCTTTTTTTGCCTAACTGCGTCAGGAGAGGGGTTGTGTAGAATTTTTTGAATACTTAGTTTGTAATTAATAAAAATTGTAGTACAAAGTATTATAATTTATTGTTGTAAGTTCTACTTATTTATATGTTCTTGTCACGAAAAGTCAAAGTTATCGTAACATTTAACCTAGATCATTGTCCCTAATCAAATTTCGGCTCTAGGACTTCGTAGTGAAGCCTGATACTGTCAAACAGTAATGTTACAATGATATATTATAACAGTACAAGTTGATTTGTTACTGGGAAACCGCAGTCTGTGACTATGTACGTAGTTTGGTGTTCTGAAATTGATTAATAGAATAAATATGTTAACGAATCTTGCTTGTTAAAAGCATACTTTATTTGCTAAGTGAAATTATCTAGCAAAAATATAAAATTATAACCATTTCTTATGTTATGATTAAAAGGTTATATTTTAAAGATGAGCTGAAATAAACAAACTTTTCAAATTAATGCGTTTTATGTTGTTGCTTTTTCATTTTCATACATTAAAACTCATACAAACAGCTAGACCCGAAACGATTACCTAAAAAGCATTCATTAGTTGCGCAGCCGGATCGAACCCGCGACACACAGTACTGCCAATTACTTAACTACTGCGCCAACCGTACCGTTATAAAAGAAAATTGAAAATGTTTCTAAAATTCGTAAGCAAAAAGATCAATGACGTAATCTTAATTTTTAAAATGAATTTGCTGTATATTCGAACCACAAAAATGCCAAATACCACAGATCGAAAGTTTAAAGTACCAAAATACTTTAAACTTTCGATCGATTTAAACCTTACGTCTGAAGCATAGCAGCAATAACTCACCTCATTCAACTTCAGTACAGTAACTAAATCGCCTAGGAATTGCCTTCTAAAAAGAGCGAAGGCTTTCATGAAATAAATGGGAACATTTTACGTAACTGAGTGGAGCCATTTCACTACAAATCCACCGTGTGTTGTGTACGAAAATAATTTGTTTGTTTGCACGGATTTGATATTCAAACAGATTCCGTATACGGGAATTTATTTAGGCTCAGTTTATGGGTATGAGAGCCCCGGATATAGGTGTTATTATTTTTATTAGTTTTATTACGTCACTAGCTGTTGCTAGCGGCTTCGCTTGTTTTAGTTTAGAATTTGACGATTAATTCGGTTATCTTTGGCGCCATTGTTGATTTTGTACAGTTTTTGATAAAAGTACCGAAAAAGAAATGTGCATGAAGTACAATTTCAAGATCATTGGTTCAGTGGATAATTTTTTCGCATTTATTTACATAATAGAATATTCGTTTATTTTTTACTATTTTAATGTAACAATAGTAAAGACAGAAAGCGAATTGCTCAATATTTTTTGCTCAAAATTGGTAAAATCATCAAATGAGTTCTCCCACCCCGGGCAGGGCAAGAGGGACTGTCAGACTTGTACTGACTAAAATCCATGGTGTCCTTCAATAGCCCTTTATGTTCTGGGGTCACGGTGATGGGAAAAGTCCCTCTGAGACCCCTCTCAGAGGGGTCCCCCCGTCATTATGCTGGCACAATTAAACTGAAAAAATCTCTTGGGCGTGGATAAATTAATGTCACCTTGTCTTCAATCTTTCTTGTTATTTTTTTTAGCATTTAGTTCAGTAGTATCATAAATGCACTCAAAATATTGTTTTTCTAAAACAGTATTCTTAAACATTCTTTACCCTTAAGCAAGGAATATCATAAAACATTTCCAAGTTTGCCAGTCGCAGTAATTGTTTCCATGGCAACGGAAGAATGCGAGCATATTCTGTCATGGCTACCCGTTTGTTCATCTGTTACTTGGAATGGAAGCTTCGAGAATGCTTTTAGGTTTTTACGAGAAAAATTTCACCCCCAGGCAAACGTACGAAAAGATTGCAAAAATGAAACGCTCTAGAGAGATAGACTTTTTCCATGAGAGGATTTCTGAAAAACCTTGCAATTTTTGTCGTAAAAAAACAATGACCTTTTTGTCGACTTTTCGGATTGGTCGGAGTTACCAAAAGCCAGTTTTAGGATAAAAATAATGCTCTCCTGCTATTTGAGACAATTTTTTTGGCTTGTCCTAAAAGTAAGACCGGGCAAAAAAAGCCAATGGGCTTTCCACCCTTTTCCAATTTTGAGAAAATTCAGACTTATTAACACCAATCCGTTCATTTTTAGTACTCTGTAGCAGGTATGTAGGTGACGAACAAGCATACGGCTCGATTGATGAAAAACGGTCACAATATCGTATCGATATTTTAATCAACTTTTTCTATTAAAGTAGACTCCATTGTTGATACCTATTATTGTCACATTTTTTTTCCTTACAAGTATACATAATATAATAGAAACGAAAAAACGTTTGCTTCCACTTGACTTTCATACCTTACGCACAGACGCCAACATATCAACCTACCTAAATTTGTCTTTATTTAATAAATTTTCAACCTTTCATCAAAATAGTGAAAGCTTAATGTTCGATTGGTGAAATTTGACAAAGCGGGGTAGGTTGACATGCTAGTGTCGGTACTTCATTATGTATTTAACGTAAAAGTAAATGTAATAAAAGGTTTTTTTATTAACAAATTGTTACAATAATAACACGTATTTTTTTTGTACCGCAATGAGATAAAAATACGTCCCTATTTTGTGGCTCGTTATCGCGTATAATGTCAGCATCTGCTTACACTAATAAATCATACTTGGAATATCTAAGTACCTTGAGTAGGCGACAAACGCTTAGTATGAAAATATTAATATAACAATGGCACAAAATATTAGGAGAAAAAAACAGATAAGAGTGAAAATAAAAGAACGTAGTTTTATTTTCTTCAAATTAAAAAAAATATCTCCAATATGAAGTGAAATTTGAACTAAAATGACTGACTTTTTCTAAAGGCCGCTGTACACATTGGGCCAAGGCATTGGGCCAATTGGGCATGTTGGGCTAAAATAATGAATTCCAAATGACGCTGTTTACACATTGGGCCAACGTGTGAAAACTGTATGCGAAGCACGCCAAGATCCTTTGATTGGTGGCCAGCCAGTATTCCCGCCAACTACCAACATACCGCCAAGTAGGTCTGTACACGCGGACCCAATACGTTGACCCAATGCATTGGCCCAATGTGAAAAATTCAGATCCCGTATATCAGTGATGTCTTCAAGCAAAAAGTTTTATAATAGATAAGTAAATGCCTTTTTGACAAGTTACTCTAGAACTGGACGTGTCATGACTAAGTTAGCTCTCACTTAGTGTGATGTAGGTCTAAATTAAACCATCACTCATTTTTTTAACCTATGCTGTCCCACTACTGGACAAAGGTCTCCCCCATAACCTCTCAATCTTTCCTTTGTGCGACTCACATTATCACTCATAATAATTATGTATTATTGACAGCTTAGGAACACAATATGTTATTATACTATTTTTTCTTCTGGTATCAAGCCATGATGAGTGTATGTATGTCTCTACCATATTTCTATCCACTTGATGTTCTTTCCCTTTTTATTTTCTTCAACTAGAAACAGTATAGAAATATAAAGAAAAATATTCTAAAATTATTCTCGCATTCCAAGCAATCTTTTCCTCACAATCGACTCACTATATTCCATACCCAAGTACTGTAACATCCTAACATTTCATGGCGCTTGTAGATAAGCTCAAATTGCACCATTTTTCATTGACATACAATACTTTGTTCAACGCAGTGCACTGCGATATTTCTAAGACTATTTGTGTTATCAATCTAGTACAAAAAGAAAATCCACAATAAATCCCGGGGTTGTTTATGGGGATCCTGTAACGTGAAGAGTATGTGAAGGTGTTCCTTCACATGCTGTGAGTGGTTTTCAGCAAATTTCAGCCTGAGAATCCCTTTTGCTCCTGCCATGTTTGTTGATAACACCCCAAAAAAAGTTTCTGTAACACAATTTCTTAGTCGAAAACCCGCTATAACTACTTTCATCAATAATTATTGAAAGTACGTACTCATAGTGGTCGATCTGACCAACCAGTAGTTCTATATGCAAAGATCAGTCTTATTTTTTGATATCGTTTATTTAATATTTCTTTTTACCTAATGCCATAAGACAACACAACCAGGGATCAAAACCACGAGGGAGGATAGGCTTAACAATAAACATACATAAATTTATGTACAAACTCACGTCTCCACGTCGTCGTCCACCTGCCACGATCCATACAAACACTTTTTGCTTCATCCATGTTCAGACAAAGGTCACGCTGGTACTTAAAAATTGTACCTTTCTAGCGTTTGCAAGCACGTTTACCTTATAAATAGTTAATATCCGTCTTTTATTCTTCCAACTTGCCTAAACTTTCTTTGAATCGTTAACGTTTTTTCTTAAAAAAAAAGGACGTGATTATTATGACGAAAACTAAAACTGCATTGTTCGATTTTAGTAAATTCAATAATCTGACCAGGATTATTTTCTAAATGTTAGCAGGAAATTCCGATTAAGTTGTACATTTTAAATCTTCTCAATGTGGAAAAGGTCGCATCCAGCCGTATGTGCGCTTAATTTTTTCAATTCGATTTGAATCAGTTTTCATTAAGAAACACAGTACCGCAAGAGACTTTTCTGAATCTTTTTTCTATCCCAGTCCTCTGACCTTCGTTGTCATAAAATATTTAGACAGATAAAATAAAACTACAACACAGACATTCCTTTAGAATGCTTTTCAATTTTTCAGTATTGACACCGTCTAACACCTGAAGGCAGGCTGTCTGAATAATCCTATTTCTCAAGGCTTTTGGCAAACATGTCGTATTTACTCGATCCCTGGCGGTATCGAATCGCTCGAGTTGAGGGATTCGATCACCCCGCGATGTGACTGCTTTTACGATACCTCGAGACGACTGACGCATGTAAAATGTTTTTTTTTTGATCTTGTGAATTTTAAACAAGTTGCTTCTTTGTTATTTTATCGAGAATTTTGTTTTATTTTTACCACAAGTCGATCATACGTATTATTTTATACAAAAAAATTAATTTTATTTTTTGTCCAAAAAAATATGATGTAGACTTAGGTAATGTTTGAGAAATGATAATATACGCATAGGTATAAAAAGTACGTGATAAGATAACTAATAGAGAACCGTGAAACAAAAACATTCGAGGAAATGACGATGATAAACAGGGTGAACTTTTCAACTAAGCGTGGGCTATACACGAAACATGAGGAACATCAGTCTAAAAGCCTTGAAAGGAGTCTCGAGACCGATTTTGCTGAAAACAAAAACTGCATCATTGGATTTTAGGAAAGTCAATAATCTGACCAGTATTATTGATTTAAATTATACTTTATTTCTAAATGTTAGCAGGGAATTCCGATTAAATAAGATTAGTAACATATGGACAAAGTCGCATCCTGCCGTGCTTAAGTTTTTTTTTTCAATTCCATTTGATTCATTTTCATCAATAAACACAATGCCGCAAGAGAAAAATACTTTATCTATATTGCACCCATGTGAAACAGGGACGAGTCGCTAGTACTTTTACCATCCAGATTTGATAAATTAAGCTGAGACCGTCTTGCTCATTAATTTAAAACTAAATGATCTAGGTTTATGTTTGTTAGTATACTAAACTTTACTGGGCAAACATTCATGTTAGCGCAGAAACTAGACATGAAAGTTTCTAGGTTATGAGAACAAAGTCTTGGGACACTAACTGAGATGAAATATGTCGTGTTTCACTGTTTACTTTGGACTTTTAACACCACATACTCGTGAAATAGGAACCAGGCCATATTTCTGCGGGTATAAGTTAAACTTTTTTAGAACGTTGTGCAAAAGGCTTTTATTTATAATTACGTTACTTTTTATTCCAATTTTGAGATAATAACACAGTACCCTAACATAGGTGTAATATTATTATAAATTTTGCCAGTAGGAGCTATGAGAAAAGAAAAATTAATGTAGACATTAGTAATCTGTTTCCTCGATAAGTGTTTTTTAAATAGAAATAAATTGCAATGAGGCCCCCATATAGCATATCTTGCGGGGCGATTAAGCTCAGCCGCTTACGCTGTTAGAAAGATAAGACAGTTAACAAACGTTGAAACTGCGCGTATGGTGTACTTTAGCTACTTTCACAGCATAATGTCTTATGGCATTCTACTGTGGGGCCGGGCAGCTGACATTGAATCCATTTTCATTCTGCAAAAAAGAGCTGTCAGAGCAATTTACAATCTACGTCGTCGCGAATCTCTTAGGGAACTATTTAAAAAGATTAACATAATGACAGTGCCTTGTCAATTTATTTATGAAAATATAATGCATGTTAGAAAAAATCTTCATCTTTTAAAAAAAATAAGCGACAGACATAATTTTAATACTAGAAATAAAGACAAAATTGATCAACCTTATTTTAGATTGTCTAAAGTCCAAAAATCTTTTATGGGGTACTGTGTTAAATGTTATAATAAAATACCTAGCGAAATTTTAACTCTAAATGAAAGGAAATTTAAAAGTTATGTAAAAAATACACTCAGTAAACAAGCATATTATAAATTAGAAGACTATATCCAAGATAAAAATGTTTGGAAACATGCTGGTCCTGCTCCATAGTACAATGTAGGGCTTAAACAGAATCAAGCTGGTTGAAATTTTAATGCTCACACACTTCTTCATTGTATTTGTAAAATAGATTTAATTGCAATGTTTTGTTAAAATGTGAACTCCATGTACCTTTTTGCATTTTTTTTATTTCTTATTATTTTATTTTTTAATCATATTTAGTCTAGTTTTTCAAGGTACATTGCTTTTACATTATTATTTCAAAGGATGTAAAAAAATATTGTAAAACATTTTTAAAAAAGAGTAAGTATGGAGTTTCTTGCCCATTCTTCTTCATACAACCTACCTTTGCGAATGGGTGTAGAATCATTCCCATCCCATCCCATTTCCTTAATTTTAATTTATGCGACGTTTAAAAGTGCCTCTTTGATGGCCTAATTGAATAAATGATTTGACTTTGACTTTGACTTTGAAATTCCTAGCAATCACGGATTCTGAATTTGTGTACGGTTTATCGCAAAGGCTTTTTTTTTTTTTTTTTTTTTTTTTTTTTAAGTGGTAAAATCATCAAATGAGACCTCCCACCCCGGGCAGGGCGAGAGGTACTGTCAGACTTGTACTGACTAAAATCCACGGTGTCCTTCAATAGCCCTTTATGTTCCGGGGTCACGGTGATGGTATAAGACCCGCGACCCCGGCAGGCTTTAGCCCTCTGAGAGGGGGCCTCGTCATTATGCTGACGCTCTTTGAGGCGCGCGTGGAACACGACGCGCCGTCGACCCGGGCATGGTCCATGGTCGGGCGGCGAGTTGCCCTTTTACTCGCCGCCCGCATGCCCGCGCCTACGGTGGCCGGAGATCGTCTTGCGACGTCCGACGCCGTGGGCGTCCACCACCGCGGGTGGGGCGGAGGGAGGACCTTGTCCTCTCTCTCACGCGGCCCGCCTCCTCCTTCGCGAGCATGACTGCTTCGCAGAAGGAGGCGACCGCATCCCACTCCGTCTCGCCCCGCAGCATGGCCGCGACCAGTGCTGGGCGCGAGAGGTCTCCGCCTATCGCCGCCGTGAGGACACGTCGGTGCTCCGCCCAAGCGGGGCAATCCTGCACCGTATGCTCGACTGTGTCCTCCGGGCGATCTACGCAGTGGTGACACCCAGGCGTTTCTTCCTTTCTCATAAGACACAGGTACCTCCCGAAACATCCGTGTCCGGTGAGGACCTGCGTCAAGCGGAAGCTTAGGACGCCGTGACGTCTCTCCGGCCACTCCTCAAAGAGGGGTCTTATCGCCGCTATTGCGGCGTGCCCGATCGCAAAGGCTTGGTTAGTGAGCTATTATGTAACTACCGTATCTTACGTCAATCTAACCCTTTGGTGGTTACAGGTATAATGTTACATGCCTCCTACAGGTAAAGATGAAACTGAAGAACTCCACCTTTGTCAGTCCTTATGAAACTTCTGGACTGAAAACTGATCGACGTGTTAAAATTGAACACAGAGCCGATGCTGGCCAAATAAAACGATTGTGTGGAGTTGTGCATCCAACCTATCTCAACCCTCGATGCACTGTGTGATTGACTAAATTTTTACCGACTAAGATATTTTTTTTTTTCAGAAACTGTTGTTTATTTATATTTCATATATTTTTCAAAAAATATAGTTTTTAAATAAAATTTAAATGCAGCCACCAACAAGTTTGAAAAAAAAAACTATCAACGTTTTAACATTTACTATGCAAATCAACATAAAAAGTTTAGTGACCGATTTTATTTTATTACCCCGAACCAACCCCATCCGTAATTGTTTCGTTTGTTGTTGAACCGGTTTACTAGCTCCGATGAAATATTCAACAGATTTTTTACCCTGATTAATTCCGATGTGGGCCCAAACCACGTAAATTCCTAAAGCTATTGGTTGATGTTTTTATTGACCACTAGTCTGCCTGAAATTATTCCCTAGGGGCCTAATATATTGCTGGCCTTGCTCCGAAAAAGTGTTTACAAAAATATATTTCCCTGACGGCGTCTTTAGTAAACTAAAAAGAAGAGTTTTTAGGTTATGGGGTTAGTTTGTTTGGGTGCATAAAGTTCTTTTATTTTTGGCTTTGGGCTGAGGTCTGATAGAACAACTTACCCGACGATTCACCAGTGAAGTATTTTAAATACTTGGGTAGGCTTGGTGTTAGATACCTCCTTAGAGTCCGTGTGTATGGTGGGTTAATTTATTTACACAGCTTTTGTTTTTTTATTACCCTCTATTTTCCATCGGGTGGGCAATCCCCCAGCAGTGGGAACATAGAGAGTTCCTCCACAACCTCGCGTTCCTTCATCTTTCTACTTTTCTCAAGCCAATCTTGTAGGTGGTGTTTCCTAGACTGTCCTCGGCAACGTCGACGTCCGTTTTCTAAAATACAATGATACTAGTTTAGCAACACAAATATTTTTAATATGTAGAGGTACTTAAGTCTAAGTTTATATTCGTATACAAGCCAAAAGTATTCATTTCTTTTGTAAAAATGTCTTACTTTTAAATCCATTTCCATGACATTTTAAAGGTACTTTTGTACGCCTCAAAGACTGCTCGTTTTCGTATATTTTGCATACTATGAAAATTATTATGAATTAGAACAAACTAATAATGTAACATGATGTAAATTAGAACTTATAATACGCTTATTCTGACCAACGAGCAGCCAACTAGTTGTTGCATCGCAGTGGTGTACGCCCACGGCGCCGTACGTCGCAAGACGATCTCCGACCACCGTAGGCGCGGGCATGCGGACAGGGAGTAAAGGGCAACTCGCTGTCCGACCATGGAACATGCCCGGGTCGACGGCGCGTCGTGTTCTACGCGCGCCTCAAAGAGCTGTCAGCAAAATGACGGGGCCCCCTCTCAGAGGGCCAAAGCCTGCCGGGGTCGCGGGACTTATTTCTATTACCGTGACCCCGGAACATAAAGGGCTACTGAAGGACACCGTGAATTTTAGTCAGTACAAGTCTGACAGTACCTCCCGCCCTGCCCGGGGTTGGAGGTCTCATTTGATGATTTTACCACGCTAAAAAAAAAAAAACTGGTTGTTGCATAATAATTCATTTTCTTCGTCACTTCGGCACAAACTATTTTACTGCCTAGTAACGGAGCTTGTTTTGTACGCCGTATTCCGCACCTGCGACTGTATTTGATTTGCTACTACGAACGAGAAAAACCTGCTTTGATTAGAAAAAATATGGTTTTATGGCATCGAGATTTTGTTCTAGTTTCGTGTTGTAATAGTGTGTTATATATAGTTTATTTTTGTACTTGTAGATGAATGTTGGTATTTAAAAAAAATGTAGACGCAAAAATCTTCCAATATTTTTTTTTATTTCGGTTTGCAGGGTTTCTTTAACAATAATATTGTGTGAAAATAAATGTGTCAGACCATATTTTAATGGAACTGTAAATTGATAGAGAGATATTTTTTTTTTTGAAGAATTGCGTTATCTACATCTTTTTATTCTTCAAATTACAAAAAAAAAAATGCTTAGTAACAAGACAGTAAGACAACTTTTAAGTACATCAGCAAAACGGAATTAATTAAACACTTAATACATTTAAATTGGCGCTAATATATTTTGTTACTAAGAATTAACAAAACAAATGGCTCTTCAAGAAGTCTTCAGTTTGAGTACTATTCAATATAAATTCATTTATTCTTTCTCGACACAACACTCTAGCGAATAAAGCCTCATTTAGACGATGCAAGATCTAGCACGCGAGTTGCGTTACATTGCAGACTTTACAGGTACAACAAATTCAGTTCATCAAATAAAAATCGCAGTGTAGTGAAACTCGCATGCGAGTTCTTGCTTAACTTCCTCCCACAGCATGAATATTACTGTACTAGTACTGGTTACGCCGATACACCAGGAATGAGTAAAGTAACGCCATCTCTGGACGCATTGTACAAACCATGCGAATCAGTCAATACGTCATCATAAATTTCGACGTATCGGGGCGCGCGGCTCGCGATTTTAGCGCCACCACACGTAAGCCGCTCGAACCTCACGCCATCCCGATGACGAGAAACCCGCTTCTTCCGCTAATAGCCTTGAAACGTGACGGACGTTCCTTGCAGCTACCTCGAGAGAACCCACGCGTCGTACTTATACCGCTATAATTGAGGTCTGGCAGAATCGTCGTCTCCAGATCCTCACTTGCTTCGCTCCGCAATAAAAGCCTTGGCCATCGCGCTCGGTACCGAGGCTAGTGCACCGTGTTTCCGCTGCTCCAAGAAATACCATAGAAGAAGATGGTCCAAGTAGAGAGAAGGCTGTGCCACGAGTCAGCTAGACTGCTGCTGCCTTCGTATTGGTGAGTACTTTGCTTCCTGTGGTTTACTCTTGTTCATCTCTTGGTGAAAAACACGGCATACACCGCATCCCCGCATCCCGCATATTTTATCTAACCGCGTTACCAAGTACTTTATTAGACTTTATTTTTGGCCTCAATCTAGCCCAGAGGCTAAGATGGAGGGAACTCACCCAGGAAAAACTTTTGGCACACCATGATGCCTGTCGTGAAAGAGATGACGCTAGACGACTTAGTATAGCTCTGTCTCTTTCCCACAGTGGAATTACTCTCGCTGAAAATTCTGCGCACCTATGAAACACAGTAAAAACCGGGCCGCCTTAAAGAGTCCGTTAACCCAGGTTATGTAATATTGCAATGCTGAATTTGACTACTTCATTATAAAACTAGCTTTAATTCCATGACCCCAATATTTTTTACAAATACCTAGCCAAAACGTACATTGCATGTCAACTCACACCATTGTTCCCCACAGCAATGGAGAGACATTGCAACTTTTACACGGATTTAAATAAAAAATACAGCTCGGGACAGACGAGCACTGCAATTATTCTATGTATTCTAAATTCTGAATCCAGACGCGAAGCACTAACAATCACCATTTGTATTCAAAGTAACGTTTGAAAAATCGTCATAAAAATTCGAACAGTTCGGAAAAGTGGAAATATTTTTCATATCTACCACAGAACAGACATTTATTTTGACTTGCTAGTTACTTCGCCCGCGTGTTACTCGACAAATATACCCCAAAAACGAATACCGGGATATCCTGTATCTTTTGATATTCTAGATTAAGTGTAAGTTTTCTCTGAACCAAATTTCATCAAGATCCGTTCAACTGTTCGTAACAATCATAATTGAGAAACAAACATCCATCCATCCAAACATTCCTATTTATGACAACAGCTTTACATAATATAGTATAGAACTTTTAATGAATATTCTAATTGACAAAGTACTTTACATACACAGTAACACGAGATTACTAACGAGCATATTGACATCTCATGGGAAAAGTTTTTATAGAAATACAATAGGAATTCTATGGAAATACACAGAAACAAGTAAGTGGGTAATGTTATCTGTCTCCTGTGTCTCGCTCGCGAACGGCCGCTTATACATTGTCTAATCTTAAATAGCGGTCACCAGTCGCGGTCACCAGTCGCGGTCACCAGTCGCGGTCTCCTGTCGCGGTCTCCGGCGCGAAGCGCCACCTCTTCGTTTTTAGGAATGCACCTAAACGAGCATTAGAGATTCAACTTACAGTACAATAATTATTTATTCTGCGAGTTCACAAAATCTCTAGAGGTTTTGCAGCGCATAAAATATTCAGCAATTGATATTCAGCAACCTCTGATGAGAAGTGGCGATAAATTACGATAAATTAAGTCAGCACTCACTTCATTTATTTCTACCTTCATATTTTTCAGGAACTGCAATGCAAGTTTATTATCCAATATTAATACTAAACAACCATAAAACCGCCAACAGTTTCCTTAAAACAGCTCAGTTTTTGAATGAATATTTTGTAATAATGAATGTAACATTTTACAAAAAAAACGAATCTTGTGTTTGTAAAATGTTCCATTCAATTCAAACTAAGTATTCACCTATTATAGAGTTTTCTGTAGTCTATGAGCAAAGATCTGACAATTTTATTAGAATTCAGAGCAAGACTGAGATAGATTAGAGTTTTGGAGATAAAAAAAGAATGGTAAATTGTTTTGTCTATTTGCGTGAAAAACTTGAAAATTATTTATTTTTCATTTCATTTTTTCAAATTATTGAAAAAACACAGTATGTTGTTTGAGCAATATGAATTGATGCAATAATTATTATAATTAACAAATTGACTGTGAAGGACAGAGGGACACACAAATTATCCCATAATATGTTTTCCGTTTTTTCATTCGTACATACGGAACCATAAAAAGCAAATTCCTTTGTTCAAAATAGTGTGGACTTGGAATCCTTTGATTGTGTACTCCTAGCCCAAAGCTTGTAACTCCCGCATCTAGTCGCTGGAGGCCAACTTTTTGTTCCTCAAACAGCACGACATAACAAATCTAGAGAACATTCTAGATCCTTTGAAACAAAGCGATTGTTTCCTCGTTTATTCTTTGGGGACGCTCCTTTTGTCCACATGCAGTGGTAATTAGATGTATGTATCACAATGCTTTATGTTTAAAATGCTTTGTTCTGTTACATTTAAAGCAACTGGGTAATTAGTGTTAAATGGAATTATTTAGGTTTCGCGAAATCTTGATTCAATGGAAACGTCGCTTTGAGTTTCATGGAGGTAATTTAAATTTAATTGCTCGTGGAATTCTATTAGATCTTAATTGTTTTTGATCTGCTTGTGAACTCGCTCTAATACAAGTTCAATGATTATTCTATTTCAATTGTGCTTATTGGTATTATACCGATCATCCTACTTAAAATATTGATTGCTTGTCAAATACGCTTACTCTCATGGCCATACAATGTTTTTCACTTATGCTTAAGCAAAAAACTGTGGTCTAATGTTTTGAAATGCGAATCCTGAAATCTGGTTTACCATAATCAGCATTTCTAAACCATTGCAGGTAACTTTAGCGCCGCTTTCACATTTGGGCGACAGTCGTTGCTTATGCGCTGCTGTTCATATAAAATGTAAAGGAATGTGCTTCTGCCGCGCTGCTTGCAACGTCACGTGAAGGCTTCCTAAAACTGTACCTAATATCAAACCCGATATATTTTCATTAAGAAACCTCAGGTACACCAAAATCCCGACCAGATAATATCATCTATCCATTCATCAATCTTCTAATTCAAGAGCCACGGAGCGTAAATGCAGGCAAAATGTAAATTATATTATACTGCATCCATCAATATCTGCCCTAAGATGTCCATAACGGGACACGGACCATCTCACAATGGATGATTCTAGACATATATTTACATAATGTACGCTTTTCATATAATATGACGTGTTATGATGGTAGATTAATGATGCTGTGAGTTTACAGGTGAATGGTGATATGTTTTGAGAGTAGGAGAAGGTGATGTAAGATATATGAAGAAAGAAGTCAGTACCTATTGTTTAGCGAATTGCCTTTACGGAGACTGATTTGGAAGGTGTAGAAAAATAAAAAGCACAAGAATTTTGACCCCTTGGTAACTAACCCAACTCAAGGTTTATGTAAAATACGTAAAGAAAGAAGATACTACCTATTGATTGTATATATTCGCATTGCCTTTAGGGAAACTGAACATTAATTGGAAGAAAGGTGTAGAAAATTAAAGAGCACTAGAATTTTGACCACCTGGTTTGTTCTTTTAAGGAACTGCATGCAAAAAACCAAAGTATTGCCTTCAAATGACACGGGATTCGGCGCGACTATTACGCGCAGAGTACAGCAATAATGAAGTATTAGTTTATTAAACAATAAACGTATTTAGGATCTTAAGAATGCACAAACACATTATTATAAAGTTATGCCAAAGGTTATGGTATTTTCCTGGAAGAAACTGCGGAACGCCTACAATTAATAAATAATATCAGCACAAAATAGACACGGAAATCGTTGAGAAACACTAATCATTATTAGCCTCAGTACTGAGAGACAAAAAATACACTAAAATCACAAACACATAAACATTTAGTTAGCTTAAAAATTGATGATAGCTCAACGTAATAAACACAGACTCGCTGGCAATAATCCGAATGCTAGCGTGTCATATATTCAAATTTATGCAAAAAACATAGCTCTAGAGGAAAACACTACAGTAGGAAAACTAGTGCAAGAAAAGAATATTTCATTTTGTAAATTGAAACTGGTTGAATTTTAAAACAGCTGTGTTGTCGTTTATGTTGGATTGAAGTCCTGGAAACCTAGAGAGACTAGATAGACTGCGAGTCTTAAAAATGAAAGAAAGAAAGAAAAAACATTTATTTGGCGCAAAAGAGACACACAACATTTAAAATAAAAATAAACACAAAAAAAGAAAGGACTTACATCTAATACAAAAGTAAAAATTAAACAAAGAATTGTTGTGTGACTCACTGCTGCGCCAAAAAGGCCCAGTTTAGCAAAATGTCGACTAGTGCTGGACGCTTATTTTCAACTGGACCTATCATTATGATGGTGATGTGACGGATGTTAATCAACTTTAAACATAAATCATGCGTTCTATGGCCACGGTATCTTTTTAAGACAACCCCGAAATCCGGCTGTGACGGCTGGGGCATAAGGTGAAAGATGTTTTCTCTCTCTCGCATTCTACCTCCTCCATAATTACTGCGCAGTTCTTCTATGCAGGAGGAGGTGACTGCTTCTCATTCCTTCTCGATCCGCAGTAAAACTCCTGTAGTCAGCAAAAAACATCAGCTGTTTTGCCCATATTTTTTCGAAATTAGCACCTTTGTAGTTATCATCTTCTTGCCGTTATTTGGGCTCAGCGAAACACGTTTGTTCTTCCTTTCTCTCCTGTCAGACTTCACAGAATCATTTACTCCTTTTTCTTTGTCGTAATTAGCGTTTATTTTTATTTTTTTTATTCCGAGTACAATGATCATTAAAAGTTTAACTGCCACTTTGGTATCTATGTGTTGACGTTTCACTTTCAATTTCAAATCTATCGTTTAATAAACATTAATAGTTTCGAAATCCTATTCCACATCGCCCAACAATACATTTCAAACCAAAATCCATTTGTGAGCAAATTCTAAACTGCTTACAAATACACATTTACTTTCGAAGTAAACAAGTAACATTTGGCTTGCTTGAAGTTTGTCAGTATTTGTGGAATGTTCGGTTTCGGTTGGAAACAGAACCGCACCTGACTTGAGGTACTGTTTGCTAAGGAAGTGGTGTTTGAAAATTGCAATACTTTTAGTATTATTACTTTGCTGTATCATTTACTATTTAATAAAAACAAACACCAATTCTAACTAAGCTGATAGTCAGTGGGTGTCACCACTGCGAAGATCGTCCGGAGGACACAGTAGAGCATACGGTGCAAGACTGCCCAGAGCACCGGCAGAGCACCGACGTGTCCTCACGGCGGCAATAGACGGAGCCCTCTCGCGCCCGGCATTGGTTGCGGTCATGCTGCGGGGCGAGACGGAGTGGGAAGCAGTCGCCTCCTTCTGCGAAGCAGTAAGTGAAGGAGGTGGCGGGCCGCGAGAGAGAGAGAGTCCACTCGACAGCGTCCTCCCTCCGCCCTAACCGCAGTGGTATACGCCCACGGCGTCGGACGTCGGCAGATGATCTCCGGCCACCGTAGGCGCGGGCATGCGGACAGCGAGTAAAGGGCTACTCGCTGTCCGACCGTGGACCATGCCCGGGTCGACGGCGCGTCGTGCTGCACGCGCGCCTCAAAGAGCGTCAGCATAATGACGGGGCCCCCTCACAGAGGGCCAAAGCCTGCCGGTGTCGCGGGACTTATTTCCATCACCGTGACCCCGGAACATAAAGGGCTATTGAAGAACACCGTGGATTTTAGTCAGTACAAGTCTGACAGTCCCTCCCGCCCTGCCCGGGTTGGGAGGACTCATTTAATGATTTCGCCACGCGAAAAAGAAAGCTGATACTTAGTCAGTCCTATTTCTTACGCCCCACCCGCCGCGTGTTTTTAAAAGGGGTGTATAGGGACTATAAACCGTGTTCCCCATACTTCCAAAATAGCATTTTAAGTAGGTATTTTTCAAGGACATACCCGGTTTTCCCGTTCTCAACAATCGGGTTCGGGTCACCCGGCGTATGTTGACGTGATACGCGAAACGGGGACACCTACTCAATAAAACCCGTGCTCCAGTTAAGATGAAACACGTGTCACCGACCCAATGAAAATGATTCGTTCAAAAAAAATAATGTGATGAAAATGTAAGCACGATTTATTATGCAATCTATGTTCCTGCAGGTACCTGCAGGAACATAGATTGCATACATCTCTTTAAACGAACTTTTCTTTTTAAACAATGTTTTTTATGATTTAAGGAGAAAACTTTGCATAGGCGAGAAGAAAAACAACATAAAAAAAATTGACATCAGTAATCAAATTAATTTTATTTTACAAAAATTACAATTTTTATTTTTGCATAATCCCCGAACACGTCTTGTAAATACATAAGGCTGAAAAAGAACATATTGCATTCATTTAGTATTTTCGTAAATATTCTCAACTTTAAATAAGTTTTTTTAGCCAGAAAAATTGAAATTATGTTATCATTGATAAAACTGAACCTTTTCATGCACTGTGGGCAGAATTTAGTACATAAATATATAATAACTATTGCATAAATATTAACCTACCCCGACCTTAAGTACTGAGGCAAGTAGTTTTATATAAATTTGTTATTATACAGTTGAATAGAGGTTTCTTGTGAACTATTCCTGGAAGGTTTATTTTACCTGACCCTCCTGACATCGTTACTTTCCTTTTATCTCAAACTTTGTTGATATTTATTTAAAGAAACGGAGTTGTATTAGCGATAGGGTTCGATATTTATTATTTAACTTTTATACATTACATTTTTTTTTATTATAACACGCTGATGGCTGTAGATTAGAGATTTTGAAGAACAACTAACATGCAGAGCCTTTATGAAAGCAAAGTTTAGTTAAAAACAACAGTTTTTTTTGTTTTTGCTTGGCTGTGTGTTTATCAATGTATCACACAAACTTACTGCAAGGAATTGAATCCAGTTTTCACAGATAGTTCCTAGGGGTCTACCGTCCTTAGTAGATAGTGATTTATTCCTTGAGCTAGCAAGTCCGGAATCTGATTCCTAATCACTTTTTTATGTTAGGGCAAAAGATATTGTGATCTTTTTTAATCGCTAGCATAAAAAACTAGATCTTCACACACATCAAATTACCTGGATCCTACTTTTCTACTTATATTATTACATTATGAACTGATTTGTTGGTACATAGATATGTTATAGTCTGGAATAACAAAAATAATACTTTTATTCTAATGTTACGTTTCTGAAAATAACTTTCGATATTGACGGAAGCGAAGTAGCTAGCAAGGACGAATAATTTATAAAAATAAGATGGCTCATTATGAATTAGACCAGTCTTTATAAAAATATAGACTCATCAAAACGGTAGATAATCAGGCATTCAGACCAAGAGTAAATACGCCTCATTTTCGCAATTATATTTTTATTAGGTAGGTTTATTTGGACTCCGGCGCCCGGCTTATTATTTACGTAGCACAGTTTCTAATACAATTAGGCCGCTATTACACACTACGTTTTACGAGCTTTGGCATCTCTCCAACGTCAGCGCAGCGCCTACGCTGAGCAGACGCAACGTTGATGTCGTCCCGCACATAGTAGTATGGCCAAAAAACGCGGCATTGCCGCTGCGTAGACATTGGAGAGACTGCAACGCTGGAAAACGCCAATGGGATAGCGGCTTTATAATGCCTAAAGTGTAGATAATTTCAAAACGTTTTCTTTTGTATAAGTGTGCCCAAATAATTATTATGTTTCGAAGATTTATACAAGGTTCGTTTTTAACGTAAAGTATGATCATTGTCTCAGGCGTCTCATCATAGGCATTCATTATAATTTAATTTACCGTTCCAGAAATCGCAATAAAAGCCAGCCTGCTGATACATTATTTCGTGCATGTAGAGAATAGCTGTTTTTCTGTCAATGGTTAAGCAAATTTTGAATCGGTACAACAATGATTGTTATCAAAATGATTTAATGTAATTGTGTTTTTCACAATAACTCCGCAATATCTGACCTCAAAAAATCCCCGTTTGTATATTGTATAATCAAATTCGTCCTACAATATAATAAATGTAACCAAGAGATGTATTACCATAAATCGTTATGATTACACCCTGTAATTTTTTTCATCCGGCTCGAAGGACCAGAATTAATAGCCCGAACCTTAGGACCATTATTAAAAGCATATTTTAGTACCTAGTTAAACATTTTTATGACCTCCGGAGAATGTTCTGAAATACATGCCTTTTAGAGGGAAAGTGTGTTAAGTGTCTGCAATTTATAGGACCTATAAATATACAGGGCGTGATATTAAAACACACGCCGTCCATGAAACTGAATGAAGTTATATTTTTTGTAGGTAATTGTGTAGGTTTTTCACGGCATCACAAACCACAAGAAAGTGTTATACTTTTTGGCCAGTATTAATTTATTTACATAATACTCGTGTTTTGAACGATGACTTTTTCGATATTCAAAACCAATGAATATGAATAATTTATTCTTTCTCAATAAATTACTGAACAACATTCGCGTGTGCGACTGAAAAGGTGACGACTCAACAACAAATAAGAAATGACTGATATCACCCTGTGTAGCCTTTTCCAACTATTTTGGGAGGCTTCAGTATTTTACAACAAGTGCTACAAACATAGACTTCGGAAACACTGATAGTCAGGCTTTTGAGTCAATAACGACAATAATTATGATATCATGGAGGCCTGTTGGTCTAGTGGTTAGTGACCCTGACTGCTATGCCGGAGGACTTGGGTTCGATTCCCACTCAAGACAAATTTTGTGTGATGAGCATGATCATTTTTGTTCTGTGTCTGGGTGTAATTTGTGTATAATATGTATGTATTTAGAAATATAAGTATGTTTATGAGTTGTCTAGTTCCCATAACACAAGCTCTGCTTAGCTTGGGACTAGATGGCGTTGTGTGGTAGTTGTGGAATATTATTATTATTGTATTATAAGAAAAATGGGACATTTGCTACAATTTCACGGTTCAGAACTTTCATAATTATATCAAGGTTCAAACAACTCAAGTGCCCTCTTTCAAACACAAAACCACTCTCATAAATCAAGGTACTCCTTCATATAGCTAGCACGGTAAGGACAATGGGATGTTACACCATGGTTAATGATGCCTACACAATGGCCCAGGATAATCCCATACGGTTAATAAAGGAACCTTCCTCTGAAACAAACTTTAATGTTTTGCCAAACTATGTATGTTTGAGCCATATTACAATTACTGCGAGTGTATTGTTTGTCTGTCTATTTTGTTTTTACCCTTAATGATTGAATAAAATGGATTTAAAATGCTGATTATATTTATCCTGGTATAGTGAGTTGCAGCTAAAGGCTCTCCTTCAGCGAGAGCATTCGCGTGTAATCACCAAATCATCATCAAAGTGTGATGTGATTGTGATGCTCGATTGTCGTCCGTCACTGATGAAAAATGTTGGAATCTGTAATGTTACATTACACGCGAATGGTCCTGGTGAGGGAGCGCCTTATAGTCCTTTCAGAAGTGTGTGCAGATTAAGTCTACTTTAGGCACGTCTTTTAACTAGAACCAGAACCGAGCCAACGATGTTGCGTTGTGTTCTGCACGTGCCTCAGGGAAATGACAGCAAACTGATAAAGTTCGAGAGAGTCAAATAGATAATGGTCTGGATTGCGCAAAGAGTAATTAAAGGAACCAAGTGGTTTTAGTCAGTCAAGTTCGAAAGTGACTCGTGCAGAGTATAGGCTTCCACCCTTTTGTGCCATACTTCCCTGAGCTACGCTAGTGTAAACTAAGATTTACTCGCGATCTTCTAAACATCGTGGTTAATCTTAATATTTAAATCTTGTATCACTAATTGTATGTTCACAGTAATCTTTAAAACCACTCAATCGATTTCAACAAAAGTTTGTTGTAGTAACTTATAGTTTGAAAGATATGATAGTTATGGGTAAGATAATAGTTAGCGGCGTCCCAAGCATAGGCGTCTTGTAAAATATAATGACTAAATCAACAATGACTCCCTACAGCAGTCAGATTATCTTCAGCTATACAAACGTCTTATAACTGAAGAGATACTTCAACTAGATTCTGAAAATGTCCGTAACATTACTATTTCGACGGTTAATCGCCAAGACCTCCTAACTGACATATTTTGCCAAATTTGTTTTTTCGCGGATTCTCTTCATAAATGTCCTATCTCACCTAATAGAAAAATCTTCTATATAAAATTCGTAATATTTCTGGTATTTTTACAATAATGGAATTATCTACTAACATTATGAGCGTGAACTTTGGTGGCAATTGCTGCTAACTTCACCGACTGCCTTACAATTTGTATGAATTCGTCGCATGTTCGCGCGCTCTCGGCCTGAAAACTAAGTTTTATTGTATTTTTCGTCATAATTAGTTAATATTTCGTTTTTAGACTTACATGTTAGTTTAATTCAAACGTTTTTTCCATGGTAGTAGTTTGTTCTTACTTATAAATCAGGATATTGCAGTGTAGGTAACAGTATTAAAGAGTTTTTTTACTCAAATGATCAAGTCATTATTTTAGATTTGTTATAAGAAATATGGTGTTTCTGTTCCAGGATGAGTTCTCTTTGATCAATAAACGTAGTAAAACTTTATTTGGAGTCTAAAAAACAAGACGCAGACCCCAAAACAATGTCAAAAGCCATCATCACCTATACAAGATTCAA
Organism: Agrotis ipsilon; assembly: GCA_028554685.1. NCBI lineage: Eukaryota > Metazoa > Arthropoda > Insecta > Lepidoptera > Noctuidae > Agrotis > Agrotis ipsilon. Next base: position 13,944,922 of record CM052965.1, read on the forward strand.
TGACACCATCATACCACTGCCAGATCTAGTGCAAATTCTCTACCAAACCATGAATATCAATACTTCTAATTCAAATTAGAATAACAAAGCTCCGGGGATGGCGGAATAACCACAGAGCTGCTCCAGGCAGGGGGAGCACCTGTCTTCATAGAGCTTATAAAGCTCTTCAATTCCGTCATCCACACTGGCACATCACCAGACGCATGGCACAGGAGCGTGTTTGTATTATTTTTCAAAAAGGGCATTAACACGCTTTTTAAGAATAACTGCCCCGTTTGACTCCTGAGCCATGTCTACAAGTTATTTTAGAGAGTTATCTCGAAACGTCTAGCCTAAAAGTTCGACAACTTCCAGCCGCCGGAGCAGGCCGGATTTTGAAAATGTTACAGCACCGTGGACCCCATACGTGCCCTCAGGCAAATAACACAAAGACCGAGGAATATAATCAGCCTCTGTGTCTAGCGTATGTGGACTACAAGAAAGCTTTCGATACTGTTGAGACCTGAGCTGTGCTGGAGATGCCTCGGCGACTATCGCTGCGTTGAGGTGATTAGATGCCTGTATAAGGCCGCAACAATGACCGTCCAACACAAGAACAGAGCACAAAATCAAGTGCGTCGAGGAGTAAGACAGGGAGAAGTCTCCGAAACTGTATATAAATGCATTGGAGAACGTTTTCAGGACGTTCGATTCGAACCAGAAGGATACGTTTGGGCATTCCGGAAGCTATGTCATATCTAAACCAGGGTTTATAATTATAACCAGTGTGTCCTGTCTGTAATGACTTATGGAGCCGAAACGTGGACACTTACCATAGGCCTGGTCCACAAATTTAAGGCTGCTCAGCATGGAATGAAGAGAGCAATGCTCTGAATTTCTATCACATGAAATGCCAAAATCTCTTATCTACATTCATTCATCCATTTAAAAAAACAAAAATATCTGCTATCTTACCTACCCGTTTATTGAAATAAAATAAAACAATAAATTTATCAAAAAACAGTAAATAATCGTATTTAAAGCCAACTATATTTTTCCTTTAGTCTAATTTGTCCTAATGTCAAAACTACGAGGTTTTTTGTGCCTACTGAAAAGTTTTGATATATTGAGTTAGGAGTTCTTGGTGGTTAACCGTCGATTTGATATTTGCATTATCAAAAGACACATTTTCCAACAATATCAATATCAAAGATACCCAATTCTCGCACATAACTGCTTAGTGGCAATTGTTAGCTCTTGCCACCAGATGGCGCTGGCGTAAACAAAGCATTTTACAGCCAATGAGCTTCGGTTTCAAACTACCAATTTAATATAACGGGTAGTGTTATTAAAATTTTGAAATAATGCAGATTACGTTAAGGTTTGAATTAGGCTGGAGGATATTTACGGAAGTTATGAATTTAGATATTAATGTTTGTAATAGATTGCGTTATGAAATTTAATGTAATAATTGTCATTTAGTTATAGTCCATAAAAAGGGTCGAAACACCCGTCAAATATTTAGCAGTTTCACTTTATTTAGTCACTACTATGTCTATGTTGCATTAAATACTAAGTTAAACTACTGCACATAGATAATATATCATCATTCGGGCATAAAAATGAGACTGAGAAATTCTCCACATAACACATCCAACTTGAGAATTCAACATGGGAACTTATTCTCACAGTCGTGCTCGCAACAACTAATACTACGAAATTTTGGCTTAAAAGTTAATCTAGCAACGTTTTGTTTATCTGGTTTATTCCGAAATGACACTTGCTAAAAAAAACTTCAGCCTGTGACACATGTCATACTAGGCGTATGACATAGTTGACAAAATGAGCTACAAGAAAAGCTAACTAGATTTCCCATACGATTCTCGCCTTCCTACAAAAGAAAAACTACATCAGCTACACACAAACCGACTTTATTTCTTACATCTCAAAGTTTATTTTCCATTGCTTACAAAAAAGGAGACAAATAATCCATTATTCAATCCATTTATTCCCCAAAAGTTTATTCGTTTTATTCCACTTTGTATTTTTTTTCGGTGTATATAGTAATCCAGTAGAGTATTTTCTAAAAGCTCTACTGTCTATAGTTCACTGGCTTCACATGATAAAACCGTTTTATTTACGATGCCACCAGATGGCGCGAGCTATTTCATTTGCCTGCTACCCTAGTAACCGGAGTGTGTAAATAATCTTATGTATTATCATTTTGGTAGCTGGAATTTATAGCAATTAATATTTATCGGTCGGAGTTTTGTATTGTCTTTTTTCTCTTTTTCATTTCAGATTATTTTTGAGAAATAATAAAAAAATCAGGGTACTTTACAATGTAAAATGCAATCTATTGAATTGTATACTGTTCTTCCAGAAAAAGTATAATCAATACTACCTCAATTCCAACAAGATTAGACAGTTATTTCTAAACAGTTTAACTATTTTTGCACGAAGATAAAGACTATTAGTAATACTGATACTGCTAGCCCACTTCATCCCACTACTGGGCAAAGGCCTCTCCCCATGATTTTCAATTTCCATGATCCAGGGCCAAAGTGGCCCACACTGTTCGTTGGTTTTGTGCAGCTCGTCTCGCTATCTTCTACGAGGTCTGCCGCGACGCCTTCTGGCTGTGTCAGGAATGGATAAAGACAGACCATAACAACATTAACTTTTTTCTTCATTTTAAACATAGTCAATACTAAATACTCAATTATTTATTGGATATGTAGTCATGTCTAGGACGATAAAATTATTTCTCCAATGTGTAATTTTTTCGATTCTCACGTCGAAGGAACTATCCTAATAATGAAGATTTTTCACGTTTAAGACGGAAAGGTATTTATCCTTATGAATTTATGTGTAATAGTTATTGCTTGAAACATCCATCCGTTGACACAATCTGTAGGGATAGGATGGAGTGACTCACGTCAACCATAATATTATGTACGAAAACCGCTGGGCAAGTTTACACAATCAGTGCCTAGAGAAGGACGGCGTGTTGTAGCCTGGGTAGACCTAGAAAAAGATGGCAAAATGCTCAGACGAAAACTGTGATGGCTGGTTCCAGGTAGCATAAGACATCATTCTTTTACAAAGGATGATGCAATTTTTGGTCCCACCCTCCAATAGCAACATGTCATACGTCATTGGATAGGTATTTTTAAGCTGAGCAAAACATATTATGGCACCAAGTCTGAAATATGAGTTCGTTCTGAGATATGTTTGATTGAATATGGCAGTTTAGGATATAAGGAAATAATGTTTTTTTCGTAACATATTACATTTTAGTGCAGAGGACGAGGAGGAGAACCTCGGTTCTAAATAATAACAGCCGCACAGGTCGATCTTCTATGTCAAGCCGCGCTTGCCGAGCTCGGTTTATGGATGGGTGACCATCTATCCGAGACTTCTACTTGCCCCAGAAAGAACATAAAAGCCTTTGATTGCGGCTGTCATTAGTAGATCTTTGACAGTCGTTACCAACTAAAAAAAAGTATATTCTTCCTTCTATAGAAGCTCGCTTTGTCGTTAACCACCTCCACTATGGAGATTGTTAACGGCAGGTTGAAGAGCGATTTTAAGCTGTTACTCCAAATATATTTCAACAATGCATCAATGCCTTGTCGCATTCAGTCACTACACATACATAAGAGCTAGAAGGGTTATTTACATGGTAAAATCATACAACACCTAGTAGGTACATACAATCACTAAGACATACTATTTCACACCAACTGTATTCAAAGCTATTGTACCTGCAAGATCCGACGTTGTTCTGAAGGCACCTGTGCGAATCTTTTGTGTCAATACTTTGGTACCTAGGGTCAGATGCCATACCGTATGTCAGGGGATCTGGAGGCGAAAGCCTTCCAACACTATAAGTGGGGTGTGGAGTGGAGGCGCAAGGGCGAGGTGTATCTCCGCTACCTCTGACAAGTCGAGGCGCTGCGGGAAGAGCTTCGGCGTAATCTCATGGGGTATGGAGGGTACCACTGTCGTAGCCGAGGTTTGGCAACGCCGCAACCGTGGCGTTAAAACCCTTGCTTGAGGAGTGACGCAGGTCCACACCAGATGTTTCAGGAGGTTCCTGTATCGAATTGTGCGGTAAGAAACAGGTATGCCTGGGTGTAACCATTGCGAAAATCGCCCGGAGGTGCACACGATCGACCATGCTGTGAAGGTATGCATAGCTTGGGCAGCACCACTGCGGAGCCAGACGCAACCGTTTATTAAAACGTAATCACCTCCTCCTGCTCCTTCTAAGCAGTGATGCTATCGAAGGAGGAGGCGGAATACGTAAAGGAGAGGACAGCCTCCATCTCACGACACAATCGCTGCGGGAGACGCCTACGGTATTGCACGTCGCGAGGCGATTTTGTAACTACAGTACTCGAGCGCATGAGGACGGTGAGTAAAGGATGACCCGCCGTCATGGACCATGCTCGGGTCAACTGCGCGTCGTGCTCCATGCGAGCCTTAAAGAGTTATCAGCAATCTGACGGTAATCAAACGCCTGCCGCGGTCGCGAGACTGTCTAACGACGACTGTCGGAACGTTAAGGGCTATTGAAGGATACCGTGCATTTTAGTTAGTCCATGTCTGGAAGTCCTGGGCAGTCCCTCCCACCCAACCCCGGGAGGACTCATTCGATGATTTTATCATGTAAAAAAACCTTCTAGCTCTTATGTGTAGTGATTGAACGGGACAAGACTTTGACGCATTGTTGAAATATCTTTGGAGTAAAAGCTTAAAATCGCTCACCTTTAAAGCTTAAAAAGCGAGCTTTTACTTTTTTTTAGTTGGTAACGCTTGTCAAAGATCTGCAAATGACAGTCGTAATCAACGGTTTTTATGTGCTTTCTGAGGCACGCAGAAACCTCGGATAGATGGTCACCCATCCATAAACCGATCTCGGCAAGCGCGGCTTGACATAGAAGATCGACCTGTGCGGCTGTCATTATTTAGAACCGAGGTTCTCCTCCTCGTCCTAAGCACTAAAATGTAATATGTTACGAAAAAAAACATTATTTCCTTATATCCTAAACTGCCATATTCAATCAAACATATCTCAGAACGAACTCATATTTCAGACTTGGTGTCATAATATGTTTTGCTCAGCTTAAAAATACCTATCCAATGACGTATGACACGTTGCTATTGGGGGGTGGGACCAAATTTCATAGAAGGCCTGGCATCATCCTTTATTTTCTAGAGATAACCGCGCATACTGCTAACTCTGTATAACTTCCTAGATTTTTGCATGTTTAAACGATCGTCTTAAATGCAAGAAATAAGTACGTGTTTCTTACATTTGCTTGCAAAAAATAATTCCTAAATAACAATTCACACAAACTTATTCCAAATAGATTTACGGTTCAATTGAATAGCTCTATCTCTCATTCGATTCGATTTGGATTACAACAACGCGGTATATTCTGATATTCAAATAGTGGTATGTCAATAGTTGAAGCAGACACCCCAAGTTTGTTCACTGGTAAGCAATCCTATTTGAAACATACAAGTTTATGTAAATGTATCGGCCCGTATCTCTTGGGAAATCTGTAAAAAACCTTCATATTATCTTGTAGCATTGATGTTTAGAGGTGATGATAAAATTGAGCAATGTCGAAAAACAAACGAGAGCGTTTTCGCGAGTTTTTACCTAGCCGACTGTCAGCTTCATTTTTTTTTTATTATTATTTATCATTTATTGAAGGCAACAGGGCCCATAGAATTACTTAACCTAGTTACATTTTATTCAGAGTGTTAGTAACAATATAAACTTATACCTATGTTAGCAACACAATTACAACATACAACATTTAAACACACAAATATTTACAATACACACATCTATCATTGCTTCAGCATTCCGGCTGAAATACTGGAGCAACGGTTTAAAACTACACAGTCTAACCTGTCAGCAATCATGCTCAGGATGCTGTTGGAGCTGGCCCGAACCCTGCGCACCAGAGAAGTACATCTTTTACGCATCAATGCATAAAAACAATCTACGCGCATTTCCGCTAACATCCCTGATGCACTACAGAAGCGAGGCAGCCCCATCAGCACCCTAAAAGCATTATTATACTGTACACGAAGGGCGTTGTACGATTTTTGCATAAAACTAACCCACAGGCTACTGGCGTAAAACGAGGTACAGAAGGCCCCGAACAGAGTCTTCTTAACCTCCGAAGAAGCACGTGAAAACCTGCGGGCAATCATATTCGCTCTGACCGACAACGCCCTTCGCTCTCTCTCAATGTCCTCATCATCTTTGAGGCTAGTAGTCAAAATGTGCCCAAGGTACTTAAACGAGTGCACCCGCAATAATGGCACACTATTAATCTTAATTGGTGGCACTGTTTCTGGGAGTTTTCCACCAGCCCCAAAGACCATGACAACACTTTTTCTTACGTTATACACTAGGCCATGGGCACTAGCGTATTTCTCACATATACTCACCAGTTTCCTCAGGCCACAAACTGAAGCACTGAGCAGCACCATGTCATCAGCATAACTAATATTATTAACACATACGTCATCAATATAGCATCCAACTCTGGTGCTACTCAGCTCCACAATTAAGTGGTCCATATAAAGGTTGAAGAGTGTGGGAGAGCTCAGACCACCCTGTCTCACACCACACTCCAACCCATACGGAGTTGAGCTTGAACCGTCCCATCTAACACTGTTGACTTGGTTTCCGTACCAAAATTTAAAAATGTTTATAACTTCTAGCGGTAAATTAGCATCACTCAGCTTCTTCCAAAGAGTGTCGTAGGAAACCAAGTCAAAAGCGCTCGAGAGGTCAAGGAAACAGGCGTACACAGTCGTGCTACGGCTGGTATAATACTGTACAGCATGCTTAAAACCCAAAATCGCACTATCAGTGGACAAACCAGGTCGAAATCCGAACTGATTGTCATGTAACTGTACGTGTTTGCTTAATTGTGTGTTAAGCACGCTGTCCAATATCTTAGACACAACCGTAGCCAGCGAAATAGGTCGATAATTATCCCTATCAGTCAATAGTCCAGTTTTATTTTTCACAATCGGCACAACTATCGTTTTTAACATCTCCGGAGGCAAATACGCATGGCTCAAACAAAGATTAAAAAGCAGAGCTAACAGCCGCGTCAAGTGAGGGCCCGCATAACGAAGATGCTCGATGCTGAGCCCATCGTGACCAGGAGACTTGCCTCTTGACATAGACTGTATGATAGAAGCAATGTCTTTAGCAGAGACTCTGACTCCCAACTTCTCCATGGGCTCAACATCGTATACGAGCCGCGAAGGTCCTAAAGGCGACTTTATTTGAAATTTTTCTTTGAACAGCTCTGCTATTCCCTGTGGATCACATACCTACACCGTCGACACACACAGGCACACTCGGCTTTTTATTAAATTTATTCGTGTTCTTCCAAAATCCACGAAAATCCTTATTGACATGGTTAGACGCCAGTATATCCATTTTAATCTTATCCTCCTGGCCCTGGCACCATTTCAAACGAGATTTAAATATTTTCCTGGATTCATACATGTCGTCATAATAACGACCAGAAGTAGGCCTACCGTACCAGGACCATAAATTAAATTTATCCCTAGCATGCCTGTGTGCGTCGGCAACATGCTTATTCCACCCAATAACAACTTTCTTTTTGCGATTATTACTAAAGCGGCCAACCACCGAAGATTCACATAAAGCCTCAATAATTTGCCTGTACATTTTATCAATTAGTTGCCTATGATTTGTATCAGTACACATATGATCACAACAATGTTGAAACTGCATTGGGAAATCTATTAACCTAAGACGCTTATGACACTCAGCATTGTACAACCTAATCTGTGCCAAGTCCCTCTCGCCCCACGAAACCCTGTTATTTACATATTCACTAGAAGTACATTTCTTAGGTATAACTGTATCTAAATAACATTCGACAATCAAAGGAAAGTGGTCAGACCACACCACATCATACTTCACATATACCGTACTAACAGTTTGAGCCGCCGCTTTGGAAACCAAACAGTGGTCAAGCCAACTCGACGACCCATGAGCCTGACTTATAAACGTGTAAGTATTAGAGGCTAGACCCAAACGTTCAATGTTAATACACAACCAGTCTTGTTCACTACAAAACCCCACTAGCTCAACATAAAAACGTTCCGTAGGATGAGCGTTAAAATCCCCCAGTATATAAACGCACTCAGTATTGCAAGAATCAACAATAGCACTCACCGCACTAAGCACGTCCGTGAAGTCCGCCAAGTTACGCACCACATCAGTCGGCATGTAAATGCTAAATACTAAAATTGACCCCTCTTGCATCACTATTTTAATTGCACTTAAACGCGGATTATCACTCGGAATTACCGTTACGTTTGTGTAGACGCTCTTCCTCCACAATAGTGCCACACCACCATGTGGTCTACCTCGAAGCATCCCAGCAGCGGAGTCCACAGCTGACATTCCCGTACAGTTGAAATCGTCACTAATAGTATTCAGGTACGACATTTCATGCGACAGTAGCCAAGTTTCTTGTAACGCTATAATGTCAACATATTTACACATATCCCGAATACTATCAATGGAACGTTTAACGTTTTTACAGTTAAATGTTGCAAACTTGTGTAACTGTCTATCCATGAATTGATGTGGAAGAACCGTGGGCCGCCATTGGAAATGTTCATAGGCTTTGGTCGAAAATGAACAAACCGTCTGAAAATAATTCCCTGCGGCCACAATTCATTATTTAAGAACAAATGCGCTTTGTGATGTAGTACAAAGAACTTGAATGCGTTGTAATCACTTTGTTTTTTCAAATTAATTTTCTCGTTTTATGGTCGTTGATTCGAGCGTTCGCTAGAAAGCCAAATGTTCGTAGCTAAGTTTGGTTATGTGCACGGTTCTGATCGTTGTTCAGTTCGACAAAATTAAAACGGCGAATGATCGATATTGTCTCTATAGCTGTCGCTAGGTATGTATTTAAAATTTTGCGTGGTAAAATACACAACCCGGGCGTTTTAAACACGTTGAGGTTGTGTGTACCAGACGGGTACGTGGAACGGTGGAGGCGGCCGCCGTTGCTGTGGGATCCGCCCGCTCGCACTAACCTGCTGCAGCACGCGCCGTTGAAGCTGCGTACGCTCAATATGGTGTCATAACGGATTGACTGTTTTGCTTGTACTTTGAGTGAATTTACACGGGCCGCATTTTGTATTGGAGCTTCATGTTTAGAATATTAGGATACCTATAGTATACTCATAACTATAACTACACTATTGTATTAGGTTAAGCCTGTGATGACAGTTGTGTGTGTTTAGATAAAATAAATAAATGTTCTGTTACCAGTGAATACTCAAGTCAGCACCATTACCTATACGCAAATGACGGTATCCCTAGATGAAACGTATCTTCCCCAATAAGACTACCGCGTGTTCAATATTTGGGAATAATTTCTCATGGTTGTACTAATGTTGTTTTTCAGTAGATACCAATTTTCGTAGAATCTGAAATTGAAAATACACATTAGCCAAATGATTGGGTTTACATAAAATGAGAGAAACGTTTACTTAACTTTCGTTTCTCATTAAACATAGCTAGAGATGGAATCGAAATGATACTCTTATAGTATCATCTATAAGCAATTTTGACTGTTTGTTTTTTTTAGTCGCTCCCATGATACATAGGGTTTGTTTACCAACATTTTAACTCACATATTCATCCAGCATTGTATTTAAACTATGCCCCTTTTTTGTAAATTAATTATGTTGGAAAAGTGGTACGATAATGGTCATAACTTGCCGTATATAATAAAATATATATATATATATTTTATTATTATTATAAGCCCGTGTGTTCCCACTGCAGGGCAAAGGCCTCCTTCCACATTTTGCGATCTAGTGTGATTGTAGGCAAATCCCTCAAAAATGAGTCCAGCTCATTTCCAAAAATATGTTATACTGGCTTCTGCCCGCGGTTTCACCCGCGTCATGTTAGGCGTTTGGTCCTCCTATGGTCCCGTCTCCATCAGTTCCCTTAAAGAGCGCTATTTCCGACGTCGTGGGTATCTTCAGTGGTGGCTGGGGCGAGAGGTTGAGGATGTCTTTTCCCTCACGTATTCCGACTGCTAACCATTCCCCTTATTTGCCTCTGAATCTTGAGGTACCTCCCGAAACGAAAAAACTAAAACCGGTAGGACTGCGTCAGACTGAAGGTGAGGACGCAGCCCGTAGCCTTTCCAAACGATCCTTAAAGTAGGCTGGTCAATATCGACATAAAAAACCAAACATTGCAAACGCGCATGTAACTACGATTCTTTTATATGTTGTTAGGTCCCTTTAGAGTTTAGAGTATTTAACACCCAAGTTTGCAACCCTGATAACCTTGTTCTGTCAATGTCAATGTCGAATCAAAATCGCACTTAACCAGTTTTTAGTATTTGTTGTTATAGCGGCAATAGACACACATGATCTGTGAAAATTTAACCTATCTAACTATCACGGTTCGTGAGAAACAGAGTCCGAAACATTACATTACTTTATAACATCTACAAAAACCAGCAACAAAATCACGTTTTTTGTATGGGAGCCCCCCCTTTTTTACGTGGTAAAATCATCAAATGAGTCCTCCCACCCCGGGCTGGGAGGGACTGTCAGACTTCATGGTGTCCTTCAATAGCCGTTTATGTTCCGGGGTCACGGTAATGAAATAAGTCCCGCGACCAATGAGAGCCCCCCTTAATATTTATTGTATTCTGGTTTTTAGTATGTTTTGTTATAGCAGCAACAGATTCTGATGTACATCACCTGTGAAAATTTCAAATCTCTAGCTATCACGGTTCATGAGATACACACGCAAAAACTACTGAATTGACAGCACAGGGTTTTCAGGGTTGCAAATTATAACAAAATGGTAGTTACATGCGCGTTTGCAATGTTTGATGTCGATATTGACCGGCCTAAACAGGGGTTTTATCGACGCAATTGTGACATATTACCCAGCCCGTCATTATTTTGTCGCGGTGTTATTTTGAAACTGTGATATCTCCTAAGATATTCATTGAAATCAAATGATGTACAGGGCAATTTCGTTCAAAATTAAATGCTTGTGATGATTAACGTATTTATTTGGATAAGGATTGATATCATGTTAATGAAAACACGTTCGCAAATAATGGTTAACTTTAAAACAAATTTGGTTCCCATAAAAAAGGTTATAGTGATTTAACCTTTAAAGATAGATATATGCTCTCGCGAACTTTATTTTAGAAAATTTTATGAGAAATAATTCCGTAGTACATAATTTTTACGAAACTCTAACCGTTTACGCAGCGCACGCAACGGAAGCTCTAAAAAAGGAATACATTTTCCCGATTTTGAAACATTTCTCATTACTGCTCCGCTCCTATAGGTGATAGCGTGATGTTATATAGCCTATAGCCTTCCTCCATAAATGGGCTATCCAACGCAAAAAGAATTTTTCAATTCCAACCAGTAGATCCTGAGATTAGCGCGTTCAAACAAACAAACAAACAAACAAACTCTTCAGCTTTATAATATTAGTAAAGTATAGATTAGTATTATCTATTAAATTCCATATCAACAACATAATAATTTACTAATATAAGAGCAAACGTAAACGCAATTAAATTATGACAAGCAACAATATCTATGGGAAACAGCCCTCATAGGATGGGTAACAAATAACCGTGTTTGTATAGGATCATCCGCAAGGGACAATCAAACTTAAGTTCTGTGCTATAATAGTAACTTTATAGTAAAACAATGTTATTGGAGATACATAATCAAACATACGCGTGTAATCCCGATGGACTAGGTTGAAGTGTACCTAATAGTGTAGTTACATACAATTCTACAATGTTATTGATATAACGGACCCTTGATTTAACGGACGGGTCAAAATTTTTAGTCCATCATAAAAACAAAGAAGCATCCGGACCTTATTGAAAGTGGACACCGTAGCTTATGGACGCTTGCAATTCCAGAGGTATTGTGCTTGCGTGTTGCCCATATTGTAACTCTTTTACGCTCTTTTTGTAGGTGTGAATAGTAGGGAAGAGCATTATAGGAACAGCTAAATGCTTCCTTACCAGGAGCATTCGTGTGTAATGTAACATTTTAGATTCCACTTTGAGCATTACATAATTATTTCAATCCTTCAAATCAAATCAAATCGTTTATTTCAAGGCCATAACCGGCACTTTTGAATTGTCAAAAGACAAATAAAACTAGTACAAAAATAGTAATGGTGCTACAGTCCCAGTCACAGACACAAAAACTGTGAAAGTACCGTAGGTGCTCATTCCAAAGCGTAGATCTCTACGTCTCTATCTCCTACTTCCCTGACAGACGCGTGCTCGCGTGTAATGTACGTAACATTATAGATTCGACGTTGAACATTACGTTACAGTGATACATTGCTCCCTCACTGACAAGCATTCGCATACAGTTGGTATAGATTTGATACAAGGTGCGCATTATAATGCTCGGTTCTCCTCCTTCACTGATGTAAACTCGTTTTGTATCATTGCAAGGTGCGCATTGTGATGCTCAATGTTCCACCACACTGATAAAATGCTAGAATCTGTGAAGTCTTTAAGAAGGACAATAGTTCCCGTGAAATATGTTTACACCGTATGACCGCCAGCTTCTGACTTGGCGAACTGACTTCCAATGACTTGGCGACAACGATTCGGGAACTTCCTGATCGTTAGTCGAAACCCACTAAAGCTTAGCTCAGCTAAGTTTCTTCAGTTTTTTCCCGTTAACTAAGTTTCAGTGCTTAGATACAATTGGAGATATTAAGTGCGCGTGCGTTCGATGGCTCGCTCTGTCAGCTGTATTACGAAAATAGAGATGAATTGTACTTGGCTACAGCAAACGCAAAATTATACGAATTTTCCGAACGATCTATTTGAATTTTACATTATTGATCCAAATGATACTTTCAACAAAAGATCTTAAAATAAACATAAAGAATCTTTAGGATGAATTTAAACTTGTTCAATATTTATGATAACAAACGAACTTTAACAAACCTACACTTTTAGAACTAAGTCTAGGCAGAAAAAAACTATTTCAAAATTTAAGTATCAACAAGATTCCTCAACTTTATTAAACGAAGCAATAAAATATTTCTTTTCAATTCAATGATTTATTAAAAATATAATTTCAAGAATATTTTTAAACTTTAACGACAAAGCCACATTGTTAAACAAGAAACAAAATAATGAGAAACATTTTCACCAATGTGAAAATTAATTTCCTCACCACATTTTCATGGTCGCTTTCATTCTGCCTTCACTTTGCTTCCAGACCAACCTTAGGTACTGCCTACCTAATTTTAAGACCATTGCTCTATCTAATTAAAATGTGGCAGAAGTTCCTTTGTCTACACATTGCGGGGCTTTAGCCTTTGTACTTTGTAAATTTTGTAAGAAATTAATTCAATAAAAACGAATTTTCTAGTAGAAAGGGACAATTCGAGCGTTCTCGAAGTCTGTTCAATGTTCGGATAATTTGCAGAGTATTTCATAAAAAAATTGAATGTTTATTTTGGAGAAGTAGGTATATATAACTAGTAGGAGAACACCGTGGATTTTAGTCAGTACAAGTCTGACAGTACCTCCCGCCCTGCCCGGGGTGGGAGGTCTCATTTGATGATTTTACCAAGTGAAAAAAAAAAGGGTTAAAAAGGTCAGGATTTTGTCCCGTTTTTCCGTTGGACTAAGATAGAAGACCCCGTAAAACTTATATGACAATCAAACTGCGTACACCAATCAAAGGTTTTACCCTATTCTCTTTGAATGTACCGCTAGCAACGAAGGAGGTTCAATATTGCACTGTGCGACAGAGCAAAGCTTAGGTGAGCTCAGCGCGAGTTGATTGATTAGTAGTCAAAGTGTTTGTTAAATCTACTTGTTGAAACAATATATGAGATTTTAATAAAAGTTAATTTAACTATTAATCAAAGAATTGGCCCATAAAGCGCGTTTCTATTAGAGAAATCTTGCATACAAGTATGACGTCACATTTGTATAAAAGTTGCTTGAATTCAAAACATTTGTTCTCGGGACTATGCAATTTGCATGAAGGATTTACTTGTGTGGTCGCGGGACTTATCCCATCACCGTGACCCCGGAACATAAAGGGCTAATGAAGGACATCGTGGATTTTAGTCAGTACAAGTCTGATAGTAGGGAGTAGAAGGACTCATTTGACGTTTTTACCACGAAAAAAGAAAAAGTGGCTATATTCCCAATTGAGTAGGTTCACAGTTTACATCATGCTTAAAAATGGTTGTGCGCTTATTCTGGACGTCACTTGAAAGCACCTTTTTAAGTCCAGCGCGTAACAGTTTTACTATTGTTCCGCGGTTCGCAGAAGTGTTTTTTTCTTTTTTTTTTAAATATTGCCCTATACTAGGAATTTTTTCCTGTGTCGTGGGTGCGTTTACGAACATATAAACTCAAAAAACACCCAATTGCAGTTCCTTCGAAAAATCACAAAACGTCACTCGGTTAGTACAATTTAACAGGCGTTATGATAACAGAAGCTCCTACCAAACGAAGCGTTTTATCTTGGTCAATAATCACTGATTTACAAAGAAAAAAGTCTACATATCATTTCATTATTTTTAACCCCCGACGGAAAAAGAAGGGTGTTATAAGTTTGACGTGTCTGTCTGTCTGTCTGAGGCATCATAGAGCCCGAACGGATGAAGCGATTTCAATTTAGTTTTTTTGTATGAAAGGTGACTTACCTGCGAGTGTTCTTAGACATGTTTGATGAAAATCGGTTGAGCCGTTTAGAAGTTGTGGGGGTGAAAGTGGGGAAAGGTAACCGAGGGTCTGCAAATATACTCGAGTTGGATATCAAATGAAAGCGTACTGAAAGGGAATATTGATGACTTAATCGGGAGTACTCTTAGCAACATAAAATGATGTAAGTATGTACCTATAAACAGTATAAAATAAAAAATAAAATTTAAAATTTAAAAAACCCCCGACACAAAATCCAAGTTCCCTTTAAAAAGTAAAAAATAATAAAAATACGTCGCGTTGGGAGACTGCAATAAAACAGGAGATGATAAATAATTTGGAGCAGTCCCCCAACGCGACGTAATTTTATTATTTTTTACTTTTTAAAGGGAACTTGGTTTTTGTGTTGGGGGTATTTTAAATTTTAATTCAATACTATAAATGACGGAGTTAACGTTTTACAATTTATTTATGCACTAAACTACCCTATTGTATGGTGTACGGTTTATCATAATCATATTATAAAATGTAATGCAAACCACTAACACAGTTAAGTTGTGTTAATTTAGATACCTATTAGTGATAATTATGATCGAAACTGTCATTATAATAATATGAAGTGTTGTATCAACTTCAGCTCGCTAACAGCGTGTGGCGTAAAACCACAAATTAAGTGCCTAGTTCAAAACTATATCCCAAAATGCTGAAATTTATTATTAATTATACCTAACGTGGTTACGTTGTTAGTTATTTACAGTTTCGGTACTAGGAAGCGGTAGAGCGTGGGTGAACGAATTATACATAGATATTTTGAATGATTTTATAAAAGTTGGTCTTAACTTCGATTAAATAGTTTTTTTTTTTACATAAAACTTTTATCGGTATTGGATCGATAAGACCGACTTTATATTTTATACAATAATAAAAATTTGGAAGTAAAATATTCATTAGTTTACAATAAGGGAGTCCGTCTGAGTTTAACGGCTCGTTCACTGCCTTGCCGCTGTAAGCGGTGACTTAGTGCGGAGTGGTGAGAGGTAAGATCATAAAATGTAAAAAATTGTTTGTAAAACGGCACGAAGTGTCGCTAGTAGCGAATTAATGTACATTCAAAGTAAATAATTAATGTGTTATTCGCGCCGCCCGCCGCACCGCTCACCGCTAGGAGGAAAGTGTAGTTAGTGTAGATGACACACAATCACATGACTTGACCAACCAAAGTAGCTGTCTGTGTTTGATCCAAAACATATCTTGTATCGGCCGTAACACTTGCCTACTTTAGTTAAAGATAGCCAAAGTCAAAATAAGAAAACATAGGCTTAGATGAACGTACCTATTTATAAGGAAGTACTGCCAAATTACAGATTTTGTTAATATTATAAAGCATTTAGCGGTTTAAGTTAATCCTATACTAAATTCAAATCAGATTAACCCCAAAATTAGTTCAGATTAATCGCCCAAAAGCACTCTTCTAACACCATTAAATTTAACAACATAAAACCTTAGTTAAAATAATTCCATTACCTGAAAAGGTCTAATACTGATCAAGTTATACCCAGGATAGGCAGTGGGACCATTAAATTGGTCTGAAACCGGTTCTTAATCTACTAACCGGTCTCAGTACGTCGTTCCCTAAATTAAATTTAAACTAGTGACTGTCTATTAATACCGTGTGAGCCGAGGTTTAGTCTCGGTTATTAGGTTTGATAATAGGTAAAGATGTTATAGGCATTGATTTTGACTTTAGGCTGTGCTTTAGGAAAAGTTATAGATAGTGTAGTACTACGGGTCACAAGAGGTAAGTTAATTGGCTCGTTATCACACCAGTATGCAAGTAAACGTTCGTTCTCGCTCCAAGCTCGCACTTGACCGACCACTCTACTCCCCGTGTGTCCGAGACAACGTCATCTTATTGACAACTTTGACAGGATCATAGATTACTACACATAGTAAGTAGAACACTACAGATAGTAAGTAGGTATAACCACAGAATACCTGTATAACATAATTGAGATGAAAAGTTTGAAAAGATGTAGAATATTATTTAAAGTTAAGCTACAGAAGGATGATTGTAAAGTTGGAATCGCCCATTCGTAATATATTTTTGTGTTGGTGATTTTCACGGCAGGTGGAGTAAAGCTGTGACAGAGTGGTGTCCAAGGAATGGAAAAAGAAGTGTTGGTCGTCCGGCGGCGAGATGGGCAGACGACATTGTTGCCATTGCGAGAGTGTCCAGGATGAGGCTGGCGCAAGACCGTGGAGCTTGGCGCAATCAAAGAGAGGCCTATACCCAGCAGTGGGTGAAGACGGGCTGTGGATGATGATGATGATTCTCACGAAGTTAATTTATCGGTCTTTGAATGGAAAACTGTATATTCTTCCCGTTATCAATAAGATGAGCCAGGATGGGTTGCTGCGATTACAACGACAAAAGGCAATTAGTAGTTATAAATGTCCTTTCTTTAGTATTGTTCGTCGTATCGTTGAACTCCTAGACTTGTTCGAACTACACGATAACCGACAAATGCTTGCACTAACTGGACAAATCGAGAAACTGTGCGGTTCTTTTTTGAAAAGACCATCTCAGACACCTATATGGTTTTCGTATGACTTTACCGATATAAAAAAATCCGTCCTGACATAACTTAAGCTCTTTCTGCTAGCTAGAGCTGATTTCGTTAACAAACTATGTATAGAAGGATTTATTATGTCCGTAAGTTATAGTGTTGTCTAATTAAATCAATTTCATGTCAGGCGCATGCGATTTTAGAATTCTGATAGAGCGGTTGTTTAGAATAGAATTTATTCCAAACCTAGATTCTAAATTTATTTGAAAAGCAATTTCAAAGAGTCAGAGAGTACTGGCTTTGGTTAATCCTCAGAACTACAGTACACAGTGACGTGAGGCTCTTTGATACAGGTACCTTAAAGACTCGGTCATCTAACTGTTTGCTAGGAAATGCAACGTTTTGAAGCAGTACATTTCGGATGTACCAAAAGCCCAATATTTATTTACAAAGACAAGCTTTGAATGTAAAAACTGGATGGTAGTGGATAGTCCTAGATCTGTGGTAATAACTACGTCGTACGGCAATGTGCCATGGATATAATTATGGTGGACATCCCTCCGGTACGTACAACGACTTCGTACCGCCTCAAAATATTTTTTATCATATTAATTTACTCACCTTTTAAACCATCCCTGGAGCCCAATCGCGCTATTTTTTTTCAACAAAATCGCAACTGAACCGCTGTCATAACACAATTTTGTGACCGATTCGTATCGCGCTAAAATTTTGACAGCAAGTTGAGTAGCTCCGCGATCGTAGCTGGAACTTAACCGCTGTCAAACATAAAGTTGATGAGACGCTACTTTTTTGGGATCGTTACTGCATCGTTGGAGTGTTTTGTCTTTATTGTGAAGGGATTCTGAGTGAAAATCTTGAAAAAATAACGAAATTACCATGTACGCCTACATAGGTTTATTGGAGCAATCTCATGAATACGATGCAGCCGAAACCAAAAGGAAAATCTTAAAGCTAGATTTAGTTACGCAGCGTTCCTGGTAAGCGTTTGATCTTTTATCGCAATACCAAAATCAGAACAGCTGAATCGAAACCTAACCACTGTTGCAATCGAACCATAACGTTATCGTATACGTTTGCAGACGTTTCAAATTAGCGCGATTGACCTCCTGGACTTCAAAAAATGATTCAAAACTAAAAATTTGCCAAAATAGGTCCAGCCGTTCTCAAGTTTTAGCGAGACTAACGAAGAGGAATTGATTTTTATAATATATAAGAAGAAGATTTGGATGAACATTTGTGTACTGAATCACGCCAAAACAGCTGTACGGATATCGATTTAATTTAGTACACATATAATTATGTTCAAGGATTAGGGATGGGATATCACATTTTCGAGTTATAATATACGGACGAAATCACTGGCTGAGCAATCAAAAATCATTACAAAGTCTTACCGTTATTTCTGCGAACATTGTTGTAGTGCTAAGTCGTTGCGTTATTTTTTCTTACAGGCGTTGTCTTTTTTTATTCATGTCTTAAATCCACGGTCATCCTTCAATAGCTCTTCACGTTCCATGGTCATAAAGGTAGGTCTTAGACAACATATTATCACGCTATCACCTACTGGGAACGAGCAGTGAGCTTCAACGCATTCACGCAGACGACGTCGCGGGCAGGAGCTTGCTCAGAATAAAAAAGAGTACGGTACTAAAACTTACTTATATCCTAATTCGACCTATATTTATCTATTTATCTAATCCAAATTCTCCGTGTCGCAGGACCCAGTTTTTCCAACTAACGCTGTCATACTAGTACTGGCTATAACCCACTCTGTTCCGTGCTCTCCAGGGTCGCGGTAGCTTTTTGAGATACTCCTACAACCTTGGCTGGCAATTGGCTATATTGAGCCTCAGTCAGTAGAAAATACAGACCTTATTGTTTAGATTTAAAATGGAATATTTACAATGCTTACGATTTTTTATCAGTTCATCCGTGATCATGGCGCTTGCATCAGTGCCGAAATATCGGAAACTCAAAACAAATCGTAAACATGGTAAATATCCCGTTTTAAATCTAAGCAATAGTTGTAGTGACAATGTTAATCTAAAAACTTATAATACAGACTTGTTTTTTGCGTGGTAAAATCATCAAATGAGTTCTCCCACCCCGGGCAGGGCGGGAGGGACTGACAGACTCTTACTGACTAAAATCCATCCGTGTTCCTTTGGATGCCCTTTACGTTCCGGGGCCACGGTATCCTGGGTTAAGGAAAAAAAACCCGCGACCCCAGAAGGTATTTGGCCCGAAACACGACGCGCCACCGACCCGGGCTTGGTCCTCGGGCGGACGGCGAGCTACCCATTATTCACCGTCCGCAAGCCCGCTCCGCCGCTGTGCGGGACTCGCGTTGGAGCGTCCACACGACAGGCTATACGCATACGGGCAAAGAGACCCGAAAGAGATGGTTTAAAAACAATGAGGATTCGTTTAGAATTTGATCTAGAAGGTAGCTCTAACAAGATGTTAATTGGATTATCTACAGCTGACGTTGACGCGGAAATTCCCTCTTATTTTCTATTTCCCTGAGACTCTCATCACTTTTTTTGTCTTATTTCGCAGCCAAGGAAATCGATGGATTTATTTTCCTCTAAAACAAGGAAACACGGAAACTTGATTAGATTATGCAATGCTGTTGACATGAATTTCCAGTTTTGCTTTAGCTTGTTTACTGGTTATACTTTGTACCATGAATGACCTTCCATTAAAATATTTGTTTGTTTAGAGTAGAAACTTTGAATGTTAAAATCTTGTGGACGAAAGTTTATTATATAGTTCATTAGTTAAGTTTATTGAAGTCTTCGTTTTCAAATTGATGTTATTTTCATTGAATACAATAAAATTATCGAGTTATTGTTAGTGTAAATCGCGAATGATAATACGAGCTTCACAAAATTCGGAGAAACATTTGTATGTTGAAACTTATTTTTTACGTGGTAAAATCATCAAATGTGTTCTTCCAGGGCAGGGCGGGAGCTACTGTCAGATTCACACTGACTAAAAAATTCAATTCGTGGATCCGTTCCAGGGTCACGGTAAATCGATAGGTCCCGTGACCCCAGCAGGCAGTATTTTTAAACTTAGGAAAATATTAAGGAAAAGTATAATATTTTCTGTATCATATTTCAAAAGAAAAACATGAGAGGCAGTTGACTGTAATCCACCGCCCGGGCTCACGGCCGCTTGGTAGATGACACTTGCGTGTTAAGTTTTGGTTCTAGGACAAGAAAAGATCCTCACGATGCTTCTCCATGTCAAACATAATTCTTTTATTGTTTACGTGGAAAAATATTGTAGACGCTGAGCGACCGATTGTAGAGCAGCGTGTCGCGGGTTCGATAGCCGCACGGAGGAAATATTTGTATGTTCTGCAAGTAGTTGCTCCAGGCCAGGTCAAGATGATTGTGTATGCGAGTTTCTATGTTTTTATACGCACCCAAGATACAGGAGAAAATCTTAGTTTGGGACAACCAAAGGAGATCGTTACACAAATGGGTCTGTCCTATTTTCTTCAAAGTAATGTTGTTTACATACTTCTGGAGTAGATGTAAATCACTAATGTTTTTGTGATAAAAGTGATTTGTGTGAGTGCAACTGCAGTTTCAGTTTTATTCAAAGCTTATTTGAATCGAAAACAGTCATAATAATGCTTGGAAACTTGCAAAGTAGGTTTTGAAATTGGGTTAAGGTTATGATAGACAAACAATCTGTTATTGGTTTAAAATGTGTTTTGAAAGATATACTACAACATTACATCATCCTCACTTCTTGGTCTTGCATCATCACTGTAACTAGACCACATTATAAAGGGTTTATTTCGCGTTCAACCCCCAATAATTTCTACCCTCTTCCGCGTACCCCTAAACGTTTCCACATTCAACCCCCGTGGGTTGAACGAGGAACTCAGTACATTGGTAATCTTCTCTTTGTCCAGATTCAACCCCTAGGGGTCTATGTTTCATCTTCTCGGTATTCCCCCAGACATCATCACAGTCTTTATGATATTTTTTTTGGGTTCGATAATTTTGAGTCCTCCCGTCCTGGTTGAAGCAAAGGAGACTTTCAGACTCTTACTATTATGGTGTGGACTGTATTGGTTTATATTTCCCTGTCTTCGATAGCTCAGTTGTTTGGGACGAGGGATTTCTTCTAATTAAAGACACTTTTACTATTTACACTGTTTAATTACTACACGAAACGAATCACTTGACTTACTAATCTATTTATAGAACAACAACAATACAAAAATAAAGGAACGCGTGGGACTCACAGACTTAAACACTAGGAAACCTTAAAACTAACACGAATACTTATTATCATTCAAACATTACTGGAACAAACAATCAACTGTTTCTGTGGACTAGGTCCGTTCTACTTAAGTGTAAAAACGCCATACCGCGAGTTGTGGGAGGACGTGTTTGTAGAACTTGTGTTTGGCCAATCACAGGCCCGGAGATCGCGTTTTTCTCTACTTACTTTGATCAGACAAGTCTCGACCTGTCGGAGGCTCCGCCCACAATCGGCGATATGGCGTTTCGTAACCATATTTGGTTATGACTTGTGCCGACATGAATGTTACCTTATAAGGTAATGAACTGACCCTTTTTACAATCTATTTTTACTTTCTCGCCTTGTGCGAGCCTAACAGTTCTTTATTGGCATTTTGCTTGTACATAATACAATAACAGTTCTTTATTTACCTATTGCTTATACTAATAGTTCTTTATTTGCCTATTACTTATACATAGTACACTAACAGTTCTTTATTTACATAGTGCTTATGCCTAATACATGATTAACGCTCGTCGTCTGTAACATCTCTCCCCCCGGCGCAGCCTGCGTAGCCTCTTCTTCTTGGTGCAGCACGACGAGCTTGCTGACGGGACGTTTGAAGACGCCGATCCTCGTTCGCACGTCGACCACCCTGATGCCGCCGTCGGGTCCCGGGAAGATCTTCGTGACGACTCCCATAGGCCACACGTTCCGTGGCAGCGTGCTGTCGACGACGATCACGACGTCGCCGATCTTCAGCGGCCGTCGATTGCTCTGCGGCTCGCCGCGGGGTACCAGTGTAGGGAGGTACTCCCGCAGCCAGCGTCGCCAGAAGTGGTCGGCGAGGGCCTGGCTGGCCCGCCAAGCACGTCGGTCGGCCTCATCACAAGGCCCGGTTGAGGGTAGGCCCATGGAGGACCCCAACAGGAAGTGGTTGGGGGTGAGGGCCTCTGGATCGGTCGGACTCACGCTGACATGAGTCAAGGGGCGCGCGTTGATGGCGAACTCCGCCTCAGTGAGCAGAGTCAGCAGCACCTCTTCTGCAGGTGCCCTTTCGCGCAGTGTCGCAGCGAGAGCGGTCTTCACGGAGCGCACCAGTCGCTCCCATGCACCGCCTTGGTTGGGTGCACCAGGCGGGATGAACCGCCACTCCATCCTGTGCAGCAGTCCTTCTTCTCGGAGAGCCGGCGCCCATTCTTCGTACGCCGCTCGTAGCTCCAGGTCGGCTCCCCTGAAGTTGGTTCCGTTGTCCGAATACATTAACCGCGGCCAGCCGCGGCGCGCAGCCATTCTCCTCAGCACCATGATTGCTGAGTCTGTGGACAGGGATGTAACAAGCTCGAGATGCACGGCGCGGGAGGTGAGGCACGTAAACAGTGCGCCCCACCGCTTTTCTCGGCGCCGGCCCACCTTCACCATCATGGGTCCGAAGTAGTCCACACCGCAGTTGGTGAACGGGCGGTGAAAGGGATCCAGACGGGCGCGTGGCAGGTCCCCCGTGGCCGGTGGCTGCGGCGTCGCTCGCAGCTTGCGGCAGTATGCGCAGGCCTTCTCGATGGCCCGCACCGTGGGCCGCAGGTGGATGATCCAGTAGCGCTGCCGTAGGTCGTTCGTGACTCGTTCCCTGTTGGCATGACCAGCGGCGCAATGCTCGCGCATCGCTATTAGCTTACTTACCTGATGTCGACCGTCTAAAATGATCGGTCGCTTGGCCTCCACGGGCGCGTTTGAGGCTTCAATTCGTCCTCGCACGCGCAACAGGCCGTCTTCTATGATCGGGTCCAGTCTGTACAGACGGCTCGCCCGGGTGATGGGGCGGGCAGACCGGAGCTTCTCTATTTCTTCGGTGAAGCTGTCCTGCTGGGCTCTTTGCAGGATCTCCTTTTCGGCGCGTTCTATGTGCCGATGTTCCAGTTGAGTAGAGACGCGGCGGCACGCGTCTATGAAGGCCAGCACGCGCGCAGCAGCGCGCACCAGCGTCTCGTACTTCGAGAAGCGGGCAGGATCGGGCAGCCAGCTGTCTCGTTCCAGGTCCGGCGCGGTGTGCAGGACCTCTTCTTGCGTTTCTTCTTGTGCGGTCTTCCCAGGCCAGTCTTCTTCCGGCAGGTGCAGGAAACCTGGTCCGCGAAACCAACGATCGGTCGCGCTGATCGGTGTGTCGGTGAGTCGGGTGGCGTCATCCGCCACGTTGTGCTCCGTAGGTAGCCAGCGCCATTCTTCCTTACTTGTGAGCTCGGCGATTTTGCCCAGTCGATGCGCGACGAACGGTGTGTACCTCTTCATGTCGTGGTGGATCCAGTGGACCACCGTTGAGGAGTCCGTCCAGTATATCGTCCTGTCGATCTCGAGGCGGTGCTCCTTCCTTATGGTGTCGGCGAGTCGGGCCCCTATCACCGCTGCCTGCAGCTCCAGACGTGGTATCGTTTGGGCTCGCCGCGGTGCCACTTTCGCCTTGGCCGCGACCAACACGACGTCGACGCTGTCGTCTTCGTTCTCCGTTCTCCAGTAGGCCACCGTCGCGTACGCCTGCTCGCTGGCGTCGCACAACACATGTAGCTCGATGCGCTTCGGTTTGCCTCTGAGGTAGCACCTGGGTAGTCGCAGTTGATTCACCTCCTGCAGTTGACCCAGCCATGATGCGAAGAGCTCGTTTTCTTCCTCCGGTATGGGTGTGTGTGTATACGTGTCCCACGTCGTTTGCAGTCGCCACAGGCTCTGGAGTACTATCTTCGCTCGCACTGTAAAATGACTCAGAAGGCCCAACGGGTCGTAGATCGACATTACGGCGCTCAATGCCTCCCTCTTGGTGGGTGCGCGGAGCCTTTCTCTCACCTCATGCGGCACTCGGTTCATGGACGTATTGAATCCGAGTTCGTCTCGTTCCGCGTTCCAGAACAACCCGAGGATCTTGCTGTCGGGCTGCTCCCCTCCCAGCTGTGTCGGGGCGGTGGCGTGGAGTGTCTGGGGCACGTCGCGCAGGACCGTCGTGTCGCTGGAGCTCCAGCCTCGCAGCGTGAAGCCTGCGGCCGCGTGCACCTGTCTTGTTTCTTCTACGGCCTTCCACGCCTCCTCCGGATCGCTGTAACTCACCACCAGATCGTCCATGTAATGACCCTTTGTAATGGCCTCGAGGGCCCTGGGATACTCACTGCCGTGAAGTTCCGCGTTGTAGTTCCGGACGTAGTGAGCCATGTACGGAGAACTTGCTGCTCCGAAAATCATACTTGTCATCTTGTAGTGGCGCGGAGGTGACGTCCTGTCCTGTCCTCTCCACAGGAACTGCTGCGCTGGTTGGTCCTCCCGTCGTATCTTTACCCGCAGGAACATCTCCTGTATGTCCGCGGTGACTGCCACTGCCCGCTCTCTGAACCGGAAGACTATTCCCGGCAGGGACAGCAGCAGGTCCGGACCCTCCAGCAGTTCGTCGTTGAGGCACCTTCCGTGACTTGTCGCCGCTGCGTCGAAGACCAGTCGTTGCTTCCCCGGCTTGTTTGGATTCTGCACAGCGAAATGGGGTAAGTACCAACACACTTTACTTTCCTTCTCCGTCCCGTCGCACGGCACGGCGTATCCTTTTTCTAGCAAGTTGTTCACTTGCGTGGCGTACTGCATCGCGAAGTCCGGTGACGCATCCATCTTCTCTTCAATCTTTCTAAGTCTCCTGAGCGCGGCTCCATAGCTGGGCGGCATGACCACGTCGTCTGTCCGCCACGGCAGTCCCACTTCGTAGCCCTCGTCGATCTTCCTTATCGTCTTCTGCACGATGTCCGCCGCTCTCTGGTCTGCCTCGTTGACTCGGGGCTTCCTGGCGACGCCTAGGGCTTCGATTCTGAAGTGCGCTTCGACTAGATCGTGGAGTTGTTCGTCTCTTCTCCCGGTCTCGGTGACGTGCAGTACGTCTTCTTCGTCTGCGACGATACTTCGTGGCGCTGTTCCGTGCACCACCCATCCCAATGTAGTCCTCGATGCGGCCGGTTGGTTTGGGCCGCCGACTCGGAGTTCCCTGGTCACTATGTACTCCCAGTGGTCTGTGCCCACCAAGAGTCCGGGGCGGGCCTGCCCATAACACACTTCTTCTTTCAGCAGGTCTCGCAGGTGCTCGTGATCCAGCAGGGTGTCCGGGATAGACTGTTGATGTAGCCTCAAGTCCTTGATGGTTCTTGCTCGAAGCTCGTGCGACTGGCCGTCATTCCGGATGCTTCTGACTTGCACCCGTACCGCTTTGCTTTCTTGTTCTTCTGAAGACATGTTCACGCCGCGTATGCGTAGCGGGCGTGAGGTGCCCTCCGCTCCTATGCTAGTCGCCAGGTCTTCGTCGATGAGGGTGACGGTTGCTCCTTCATCGAACAACGCGTACGTCTTGACCTCCCCCCGTGACCCGGTGACTATGATGGGGCACATCTTCAGCAGTACTTTCTTCGGGCCGGCGGCGGACTTGGTCGCCACCGACAGCACTGCCTCCTCCTTGTTGGGCTCTGCGGTAGATTTCGCGGTCGTCGCCTCTTCTTTGTTGGCCGCCCTCTCTTGGTGGAGGGAGGCGTGGTGGGGCCGGCGGCATTGGTTCACACCGCACGACCTGGCCTTGCAGTTCAGTCGCCTGTGCTTCTTCTCAGCGCATCGGAAACATATTCCGTTGGCCTTCAGGTACTCCCACCGCTGGTCAACACTCATGCTCTTGTACTTGGGACACTTCGTTAACACGTGATCTAGATTGCAGTTGGGGCACTGACCTTTATCATCCTGACTCTCGACGGCTGTGTAGACGGGGCTGGCCTTCTTCTTGGTCGTGATGGGCTGCCTGGTTTCTTTCTTCTGGCTGGCGGGCGCGGCGTTGGTGGGCGGGGCGTACATGTAGCGCAACGCCCGGTCCGCTTCCCGCATCAGAAAACGAGACAGCATGACTATCTCCGGCTCCGTAGTGTCGTCGTTTTCGTAGGCAAAGTCGCACCATCTTGCCCGTATGTGCGGGCTCAAATTTTTCTAGTACCTCCCGTGTCAGCATTGGGTTGTAAAGGTATCCCCTTCGGTCGACCGCCTTTATCACGCTTACCGTATTCTGTACCTTGATGTCGAAGCTGTTTAGGTCCGCGGCTGATGCAGTGGGCTTCGTCATCCTTTTTAGTTCGTCAATAGCGCGATCGATTAATACTTCTGGTCGGCCGAAACACTGTTCGAGTGTCTTCATGATGACCTCTGGATCGGTAGCGGTGTGTAGTAGGGCGGACACTGCCTCTCTTGCCTCTCCTTTGAGGCAGCTCCTTAAACGTTGTATGTTTTCAGCAGGCGATATGTTATACATATTGGTGGTGTCCTTCACGGCCGCTTTAAATGGTAGCCACTCGTTGACACCACCGGAGAACACCGGTAGATCCGTATGCCGTAGCCGGGATCTTGCCATCCTTTCTAAGGTCGCTGCCAAGTTGTCGATGCTGTTCCTGTGCTTCGTCGGTGTCGGCGACCTTCCCCGTGGCATGTCGAATTTAATGTGTCTTGGGTCCTCCGGGGGGGCTCTCGTGCCCCCCTCCCCCCGTGCTCTGAGGGGGTTCGTTTGCAGCCATTCGTCCACTCGGCTGTGGTGGCCTTCCTCCTGGGGTGCCAGAGGCTCGTCCCGCAGGCTCTCCTGTTCGTCTTGTATGACGGATACTTCGGCGGCTAGCCTCTTCTTGACTAGGTCTGCTTCTAGTTCAAGTGACTTCTTCTGTAGGGCTGCTAGCTTTTCTGCAGCCTCTAATTCCGCTAGCCTTATGCGCGTTACCATGCTGTTTGTTGACCTCTGTGACCTTTGTGACCTCTCTGACCTTGCGGGTGACCTCCTCCTTGGTCCATGGTCTTCACTGAGTAGAAGACCCGATGATGGTCCCGCTGTGGCCGTGTCCACCGTCGTAAGGGGCGCGGTATTTAGTCGTGAAATAGTTGTACTTTGTTCACCTGTGACAGCTGGTGACGCAGGTGGGTCTAGTGAGATCCTCCGTAGTCTCTCTCTTCGGATCCGTTCCGCTTCCAGTCGAACCGCTTCTCTCTGCTCCTCTGCCCTCTTCTGCAGGGCCCGCCTCTGGTCCTCTGCCTCTGCAGCATCACCTTGGCTACGGGTGATCACCATCTTCCTGACTGATGGCCAACTGCACAGACACTAAGCGGGGAGCGCGACACACGACAGTTCGTATCCGGTTTGGACTTGTCCAGATCCGTACGGCACACTTCGACACTTGTTTACTATCGCGACTAGCCCTATTTACCGCGACGGCACTATGTACTTACGACGAACGACGACGCGGCGCGCGCTATATTGCAGCGCGCGCTTATATACGACGCGCACTATTTATTTAACGCGACGGTCACTTCGCGAACTTACTTTATTTCGTTACGCGGTCACTAAACTATTTATTTACAACGATTAGAACGGTATATACTTATTAACGCGCACTTTACACTTGTTAGTTTCACTGTGAGTCCCACGGTTCTGCCGGTCACTTCAACGCGCACTATTATCGCGATATTCGACGCACAGAACACCACTTTGCCCCTTTATTATAACACTTTATTCACACGGTACAGTTATACAACAGTCAGTCAGTTATTATTGTTCAGTACTTACAGTTTTATCCGGTCGAGTAGGACCAAATATTATGGTGTGGACTGAATTGGTTTATATTTCCCTGTCTTCGATAGCTCAGTTGTTTGGGACGAGGGATTTCTTCTAATTAAAGACACTTTTACTATTTACACTGTTTAGTTACTACACGAAACGAATCACTTGACTTACTAATCTATTTATAGAACAACAACAATACAAAAATAAAGGAACGCGTGGGACTCACAGACTTAAACACTAGGAAACCTTAAAACTAACACGAATACTTATTATCATTCAAACATTACTGGAACAAACAATCAACTGTTTCTGTGGACTTTTTTTTTTTTTTTTTTTTTTTTTTTGAATGGCATCTCGCAGGTCAACCTAGAGGAGGTTGTGTGCTGCTTAACCGGACTTTTCTGTGGATGCCATAGATTTTACTCTAAGGCCTCCAGCCGGAGCTTACAAGCTAGGCAAAAAACTATAAACTAAGTGACCGTTCGCTAAGGGCACCCCCTGTGGGGTACGGACCTCGGCTTAGGACGTCACTGACAGAGGACAGCAAGGGACAGGCTGGATCACAATAATATCTTATTTAGGGACTAATTTAAAACTACTGGCTCAGCATCGCGGGCTGGCTCTTGCAAGGGTCGGGGGGGGCATTGACTTGGGCGTCGCGACGGGCGGCCTCGGCGGCGAGGGCGGAATGACGGAGTCGGTCTGTGTCTGTGTTTCCTAAGAGTACTGGTTTCCCTACTGCTCTCCTGGAGGAGAGTGATGGGGTCGTCGGGCTCTACGAGGGTGTGCTTAGGGCGTCGGGTGGTACTGATACGCGATGGTTCGTATCGGGCGGCCGATGCGATCAAGGGATTGGGGTGCCTAATAGCGGAATCGAAGAAGCGCTTGGAAAGGCGCTTCATGAACTGAGCTACGGTGGGAATTCTAAGGTCGAGGTGGAGGGCGTCGTTACGGACATAGTACGGGGCTCCCGTGACTTTCCTGAGAAACCGATTTTGGAGGACCTGCATTTTATAGAGGACGCGAGGGTTCGAGTGAGCGAAAATGACACACGCGTATGTCATGATGGGACGGATAACCGCGGTATATAGGCGCATTTTGCACTTAAGTGACAGTGAGCTTCTCGCAGTGAGCAAGAAGTGGAGCCTACCCATAACAAAGGACGCGCGGTTGCGGGCCTTTTTGATATGTTCGCGGAAGGAAAGGTGACTATCGAGCGTCACACCTAAGTACTTGGCTTGCTTCGCCCAGGGGATCGGCTTGCCGTGCATAGAGATCGGAGAGAGGGAGGGGAGATCACGTTTGCGCGGTTTGGTGAAAAGAACCGCCTGACTCTTATCGGGATTAACCTCAATTCTCCATTTCCTAAACCAAGCGCCTAGGACGTTGGCAGAGGTCTGGAGGGTTTGGGCTATAGCGGTTGAACTGCGGCCTGTGTAATACAGGGCCGTGTCGTCCGCGAAGAGAGCTAACCGAGCCTTATTGCTCTTGGGAATGTCGCTAGTAAACAGCGTGAACAAGAGGGGAGAGAGGACGGCGCCTTGCGGGACGCCAGCACGTATCGGGTGCGGGGAGGAGAGGGCGTCCCCTATGCGGTAGCGGAAAGTGCGGTTCGACAAGAAGTCTCGTATGATGAGCACGAGACGGTCTGGCACACCCATGTGGTAGAGCTTATACAATAAGCCGTTGTGCCAGACTTTGTCGAAGGCCTTCGCGATGTCGAAAAAGAGAGCACCAGTCATCGCACCGCGCTGAAAGCCCGCGCTAATGTGCTCGACTATACGGTGGACTTGTTGGACGCACGAGTGTCCGGACCTGAAGCCGTACTGCTCGTCAGGAATGAGGCGCTTTGATTCGGCGTAATCATAGAGTCGCTTATAAATAAGTCTCTCATAGATCTTGCCGAGAACGTTCAGGAGACTGATAGGTCGGTAACTCGTGGGCTCAGACTTGGGCTTGCCTGGCTTGGGGAAACCGATAACAGTGGCCTCTTTCCATGCCTCGGGAAAGATATTATTGCTCAGAGCGCCATTGAAGATGGCGGTCAACAACATAATGAGCTGGGCGGGGAGGAGTTTAAAAACCCTATTATTGATACCGTCCGTCCCGGGGGCTTTCCGGGGGCGGAGCCCTTTTATGATGTCGTGCACTTCGTCCGGCGTGGCCGGTGGCAGAGGATCATCAGGGTCTTCTACAGGTGGGAGAGAGGACCTACGTTCGACTTCCGAGTCTACCTTGAGGAGGTGACTGCTATCTACCGGTTGAGTGCTAGGAGTGCACTGAGATTCCAGGCTGTCGGCCAGGCACTCGGCCTTCTCAGAGTCGTCAAAGGCGACGCTCTTGTCGGGACGGGTGAGGGGAGGGACGGTAGCCTCCTCGGTAGCGCGCAACTTTCGTTGCAGCTGCCAGTAGGCTAGGTGGGTGGGCTCGAGTTCGCTCAGCATGTCGTTCCAGCGATTCGAACGAAACTCAGCGATGCGTTTCTTTACAGCACGCTGTAAATTGCGCATGTGGGCTTTGTTCGAGTCGCATGGAAAGTTGCTGTAGGCACGGATGGCCGCGTTCTTCTCGGTTATCAGTTCACGTACGTCAGCGGGGAGATTCCATTTACGATCGCTCGTATCTGGGACTTCCCGTGAGCAATCCGTCAATACGGATTGCACGTGTTCTGTAAACGAGTTGATGGCGGCCGTCGTGTCAGCGACGGAGACAATGTGGTCGGGGATGGAGTCCAAGTGAGGTGACGAGGTCGATTTCAGCAATTCGCTTACTTTCTTCCAGTCAGTCAACACTTTGGTAGGAGGAGGCTGGCTAGGGTCAGAAGGACCCGTGCGCGGAGTCAGGTGCAAGAGCACAGGACGGTGGTCGGAATTAAGCTCGTGTAGCGTCTCAATGGCGTTCAACTTAAGGTTGACATTTTTGAGCAGCGCTATATCGAGGACATCGGAACGACAGTTGGGATCGTGGGGATAGTGCGTATGCTCATAAGGAGCAACGGGGTCAAAATTGAGGGTGGAGCTAAGGTTGAACACTACTCTTCCCCTAGGGGTCGTAATAGTGCTATTCCAAGCTGGATGTTTGGCGTTGAGGTCTCCCGCTAAGATAACGGAATCGCTCATGCCGAAGATAGAGGTGAGATCTCTAACGAGAAGGGACTGATCCTCTGCACCGGTAGCAGGAGGAAAATAGGCGGAGACTATGGTGATGGGCTGATGACCGGTCATGCCTAGCCGACAGACTGAAACCTCGAGGAGCGACTCGAGGGGAGGAGAGACTAGCGGGATACAATGCAGGGACTTTTTGTAATAAATGAGAGTACCACCCTTGTGGCAACGCGACCTATCATTACGAACTAACTGAAAGTTGGCAATTTTGGGATCGCGATGGTGTGGCTTTAGGAACGTCTCCTGGAGAAGGAGAATATCTAATTGGTTATCGCGCAAGAAGGTAGCGAGTTCGTCCCGCTGACCTTGCATGCCGTTAACGTTAAAGAAACCTAACCTGAGGGACCGCGGTTTGAGAACGTTCCTATTCCTAGTAGCCATTGGAGATTAAACTAGGTGGAGGGCTTTAAGAGCTTCCCCTACATGGGGGTGAGAGGCGAAAATAGCCTTATAAGCGTCGGGACTACCGTTGGACGCCCTGAGTTGGGCGGCCAATTGTCGTGCCGACGCCTTAAGGATATTTTCGTAGTTCTCTACGGACTTATACGCGGAGATGATGACCCGCATGTCTTCATCGTCTACAAGGGCCACGGGGCCGGAGCCTAACGGGGGGGACACCAAAACCGGGGCTGCAAGAGCGGTCTTGCGAGCGGCTGCGGGAGCAGTCACGGGAGCCACGGGCTGGGGAGTGGGGACGTCTGGGAGAGGAGGAGCGGGATTGGAGGGCGCTGGGCCAAGGGCTGGGAAAGCCCTTTGGTGGTTCAGCGCGTTCCAGGGAGATGGGCGTTGGGGACCTAATCTATTGGGTATCTGTGAAGAGGGAATCTTCACAGATGGGGATTCCCTCTGCTGGCGGGCGGCAGCGCGCTTCGCCAGTTTGGGAGAAGAAGATTTGGGGGCTTTGGGGCAGCCGCGGTAGTTGGCCGGGTGGCCGACTTGACCGCAAAGGACACAGCTTGGAGGATCTTGGCAGAGGGCCTTATCCTTGGGACGGGGACAGTTGACCGTGCTATGGTCACCTAAGCATTTAACGCACCTGGGAGGTGCGAAACAGTGGGACTGGCTGTGGCCGTACTGTTGGCAGTTGTGACACTGGCCAACAGTATGTGCTTTATAGGGCTTCTCAATTGAGATGCCGGACAGGGAGCACACAGATCGGATTTTGAAGATGGGATGGGGGCCTGTTTCGACTGGGTCGCAGATCACTAGGACCATGTCGTAAAGGTCGCCGCCCCTTGCCTTGTGAAGGCGGTGGACGGCGGAAACAGGGACATTTTGGGCTTTAAGGTCCTCTAGGACGTCTGAGGTGGGAATCTCCTTGGGGATCCGCCTGATCACCACACGGGTGGGCTTCTCCTCAGGGAGAGAAAAAGAATGGTGTGGGATGTTCCTCGAACGAAGAACACGAGAGAGTTCCCTATAGTCCGAAGACGTAGGGGTCGATACCTTTATACCGGTATTGGTACTGGTGGCCTTTGTAAAGTTGATTTTTAGGTCCACACAGACCCTTGAAATATCAGTCCATTTGGACTTTTCGTGAATGAAGATCGGAGGGGGAAGTTTGGGCTTCTTAGAGGGAGCCGCGGTGGGGGTAGCCCTAGGGCTGGAGGGGCGGCTGGCGGGGGCCGGGGAGGGGGTGGGGGTGTTAACCCGAGTGGTCGGAGGAGAGGGGGTAGGCAAAGCCGCGAGGGACTTTTTGGCCTTTGAGGACAAGGAATGTTTTCCCTTGCGCTTACCTAGGACCACGGTAAAGTCCTCATCAGAGGAACCGGCTGAGTCACTGATCTCGCAATCAGACTCGACTGGGCCGGACGTGTCCATACGTTCGGGCAAGGAAGGTTGAGGGACTGAAGGTCCGGGGGTGGCATCGGGTTGGGTCGGGACGCGGATCGCGGGTTCGCGAGTCTTAATAGACTTTGGGGCCTGAGGGGGAATGCCTTGATCGGCTAACGGGGGAGATAATGGGGATTCGCGCCTATCCTGGATGAGTTGCTCAATAGCATTGAGCCTGGCTTCGTATACATCGCCAAGATTGTTATTCTTGACGATGTCCCTGAGTAACCCCACAAGGAGGTCCTCAGTTGAAGGTGCCATCCTAAGTGGATGGCATGGGAGTGAAGCTCCCTTAAAAATTGGGGAAAAGCCTATCAGACTAACTCCCCGGGTGGGTGCGCCCGGGGATGAGTAGCCTCCCCTGCCTAGGGATTGTGTGCGGCAGTGAGGTGAGTACCTAAGGTGTGCCCTAAGCTTGTAAACCTGTTGCCAATCTTAATGTGCAACAGGGCCCTATTTGGGTCTGGTGCGAAGGGGTAGACACACCCAACCGACACCAGGTGTGTAGCTGTGAACGAAACCAGAGACTGGGTTTGACTAGGAGATCCCCCAAGGCCAAGGTCCCAGCTCCCGACTCCAATAAATTAACCTCGCCCTGAAGGGGTTTGGCGGGATGGATTGGGGCACAACCCTCTTGGTTTCGTTGACACCGTGAGGTTTCCACCAAGAACCACGAAACTGTGGATTTTCCCTGAAGGGGCAAAAACACGTTTTTGACGATTGTCCTGAGAAGGACAGTTTTGTTTGGTAGTCGAAAGACTACCGAGACGTTGTGCGAGCACAACGAAACGCAGCGGCGAACACAGCACAGGCACGGAGCACACACGGGGAGACGTCCGTACGCGGCGGCGGTCAGGCGGCGAGTGTGCTCAATTTTTGTGGACTAGGTCCGTTCTACTTAAGTGTAAAAACGCCATACCGCGAGTTGTGGGAGGACGTGTTTGTAGAACTTGTGTTTGGCCAATCACAGGCCCGGAGATCGCGTTTTTCTCTACTTACTTTGATCAGACAAGTCTCGACCTGTCGGAGGCTCCGCCCACAATCGGCGATATGGCGTTTCGTAACCATATTTGGTTATGACTTGTGCCGACATGAATGTTACCTTATAAGGTAATGAACTGACCCTTTTTACAATCTATTTTTACTTTCTCGCCTTGTGCGAGCCTAACAGTTCTTTATTGGCATTTTGCTTGTACATAATACAATAACAGTTCTATAATTACCTATTGCTTATACTAATAGTTCTTTATTTGCCTATTACTTATACATAGTACACTAACAGTTCTTTATTTACATAGTGCTTATGCCTAATACATGATTAACGCTCGTCGTCTGTAACACTTACTGACCAAAAATCCACCCAATACCGTCAGTAGCTCTTACATTCCACGATCACCAATAACTTTTTCAGACGTTCCCGCGGCTTTGTATGACAGGCGTTTCGTACTGAAGCCTCGTCAGGTCTTTATTAGCCTACAAAAGAGTTCAAAAGGGCTTTCAGCCTAAATCCTACAAAAATAAAGCAGCAATTTAATCACCATAAAACCGCACCCATACTTCAGTTTGCCGCTACCAAATACATACAGGCGAGAAATAAATCTTACAAAGCACTTATAATATACAAATACCACCCCTTCGTTTATTTCCCATAGGCATATCCCCTGTCATTTGCATAAACTGTCTAATACCATTATCGGACATAACATAAACAGAGACATTTTACGATACCAATATAGATTGTGAAAAAAATACTCGCTTTTTACAGTGTTTTGTTTCATAAGTTATGAAGAGTTGAAATTGGAATGGTTTTTCAACAGATTTACGGTTTTTTGCAGATTTTTTTGCATTTATTAATGTTGTATTATAAATATGGGCGTTTTTATAAAGAAGCAGGTCGTCGGTAAAGCCATGTTGGTAAATATTCGTGCAGGCACAATAGGTTCATGTTATCTTATGCATACACAGGTTGAGACTGTCAAGTCTCAAAGTTGCAGGTTTCTTTATGCAAGATTTACCTGTACCGACTAATACCGAACTGCTTTACAGGATGCAGCTGAATACCAGTATATTAAACAGACCGACTGCCTATCTGACCACTGTATCCCTAGCACGAGTTTCCACTATTTTACTGTACAGAGTCTTTCCAGTATTTAGAGCGTTTCTTGTATGGAAAAATGAAACAGCGCCTTTGGTGTGCGAAGAAGGAACTCTTTCCTTGAAATTAATGTCAAAGTTCCAGTTTACTTTACGTCACAATAACTGAAAATTCATAATAAGGCTTCTGACCATGTAGCCAAACGGCAAGCGATAAACGTAAACGCTTAGGAATCTTTAATTGATTTTGAACTTAATACGTAGGCGCATAGAGTTAAAAAGTCCTTTGAATAAAAAGCCTCCGCTAGTTCCTAATAGGTCGCCACACGAAAACTTAAACTTCCCATCGGTTATCAGTTCTACGATGGATGAGGCAACTAACATTGCACATTACAATTATTATATATTGATATAAAATAAATATTTACAGTAATTTAGACTTAATCTCAGAGCAATATGGACTCTTTTCAGTTTTGCTAATAGTACGGTTTCAAGGAAATTAGTAAGTTATAATGAAGGGTTTTCAGTAGGGTTATTAACATCCTCATGGGTGTGTTTGGCCCACTAATGTTAATATTAAAGGTACAAATAAGCTAAGCACATTTAATGGGAATGTTGATAACTATGGTTATTTTATTACGGTAGAATTTAGCTATCCACTTCTCCGTCTTTATTTACATTCGGTTACCCAGTCTCTTCAGTGGTTTTCACATCAAAACTTTGAACTCGTGTGACATCTAAAGGCCGCTGTACACGTTGAGCCAAGGCAGTGGGCCAGCATTTTGGGCCAAAATAATGAATTCTAAATGTCGGTGTTTACACATTGGGCCAACGTGTGAACAATGTTTGCAATGCCCGCCAAGATCCTTTGATTGGTGCTTGAAAAACCAACAACATTCGGTTGGCCGGCCAACACTGCCGCCAACTACCAACATACCGCCAAGCAGGTCAATACATGCTGGCCCAATACGCTAGCCCAATGTCTTGGCCCAATGTGTACAGCGGCCTTTTCAGTAAGCACAAAACGACGCAACTTTCCGATACTTTATGACTTTGGTATACATTGAAGCGTGTCTGTGTACAATTCTAATGGATTTGTATTGCGATAGTCACCTGGATACCGCAATCGTAAGGTATCAGAGACTTCCGTGGCCTTGTGTACGAAGGGGCTTAGAGTTACTGGACGTCCAGTTAAAATCATATAAAGACAAGGCCTACATCCATTACTTGATTATTTCGAAAAACATCGATTTTCTTAATTAGCTAGCTAGATGTTTGCATAGGTTATCATGTTTTAAATCTTTATTGCTTTAATTACGACACGTGTCAGTGATTTAATGGCTTACAAAGTTATTTTTGGATAATCAAAAAAGCAATAAGACCATTTATTGAATGTGATATTTCACACTGTGTAAATAAGTGATTAGTTTCAAAGTTTTTATTACGAGGAGGGATCAAAAAGTAGTGAGAATGACATACTCCTTGATAAGAAAAAAAAAATACTGGCGCCATAGCTCAGATACATTATTTGTAATATTAATAAAGAAAAAAATCTTCGATTCTCTTTTGTTTTTTTCTGAATGTAGTCATTTGTTTGCTTCGTGTCGGAACGTGTTCTCGAAAATGTAGAAAAACGAAGTGCGAGCCGTTATTTAATACCTCTGTTTATAAAGTTAACGACGCAAGAGATTGATTGCGATTTGGAGGCAACATTAGGAGAGTCTGCTCCGCCGTATTCCACTGTTGCAAGGTGGGCTTCTCAATTTCGAGTAGGGAGAACGAGCACAGAAGACGAACATCGTTGCGGCCGGCCATCGACGTCAGTCACCCAAGAAAATGTTGCGAAAGTCGAGAAAATTGTTTTGAGCGATCGAAGAGTTACCATCCGATACTTAATTCAAGAAACGGGCATTTCATATGGATTCAATCCATAATGAAACAATCTTTGAATATGAGAAAAGTCTCCGCAAGATGGGTACCGAGAATGTTAACCGACAGTCAGAAACAAAATCGACTTGACATTTCGAAGATATTGTTGGACAAGTTTCAAGAAGATTCCGAAAACTTTTTGTCTCGTTTTGTAACAATGGACTAAACATGGGTTCATCATTTTGATCCCGAGACAAAACAGCAATCTTCGCAATGGAAACGGCCATCATCACCGACCCCGAAGAAGTTTCGTGCCGTGGCATCGGCTGGCAAGGTTATGGCCTCAATATTTTGGGACTCAGAAGGGATATTGTTGATTGATTGCCTGGAGAGTGGAACCACTATTACAGGCCAATATTAAGCAGCTTTAATTCCCAAGTTGAGAAATGCCATCAAAGAGAAAAGGAGAGGGAAACTTCGAAGGGGCGTGCTGTTTCATCACGACAACGCACCCGCGCACAGGTCGGCAGTTTCGATGGCTGCCATTCAGCAAGCTGGCTTCGAATTGGTTGACCACCCCCCTTATTCAACAGATCTGGCGCCTAGCGATTTTTATCTGATCCCCAAATTCAAAGAATACTTAAGGGGAAACAGGTACGAAGACGATAACGAGGTGATGGATGCCGTGGAGAGCTTTTTGCAGGACCAAGACAAATCTTTTTTTTTAAAGGGATTGAAGCCTTGGAAAAGCGCTGGACTCGGTGTGTAGAGAGACTCGGAGACTATGTAGAAAAATAAATTATTAAGTTATCAATAGTCATTATATTCTATCTCGTTCTCACTACTTTTTGATCCCTCCTCGTATATATCATAAAAAAGTTGTACGTAGGTATAAAAAAAAACATTCTAAAAATAGAAACATATAGACGCCAGGACATTAAACTACTCCAACCTGTTTTTTTTTTTTTTTTTTGAATGGCATCTCGCAGGTCAACCTAGAAGAGGTTGTGTGCTGCTTAACCGGACTTTTCTGTGGATGCCATAGATTTTACTCTAAGGCCTCCAGCCAGAGCTTACAAGCTAGGCAAAAAACTATAAACTAAGTGACCGTTCGCTAAGGGCACCCCCTGTGGGGTACGGACCTCGGCTTAGGACGTCACTGACAGAGGACAGCAAGGGACAGGCTGGATCACAATAATATCTTATTTAGGGACTAATTTAAAACTACTGGCTCAGCATCGCGGGCTGGCTCTTGCAAGGGTCGGGGGGGGGCATTGACTTGGGCGTCGCGACGGGTGGTACTGATACGCGATGGTTCGTATCGGGCGGCCGATGCGATCAAGGGATTGGGGTGCCTAATAGCGGAATCGAAGAAGCGCTTGGAAAGGCGCTTCATGAACTGAGCTACGGCGGGAATTCTAAGGTCGAGGTGGAGGGCGTCGTTACGGACATAGTACGGGGCTCCCGTGACTTTCCTGAGAAACCGGTTTTGGAGGACCTGCATTTTATAGAGGACGCGAGGGTTCGAATGAGCGAAAATGACACATGCGTATGTCATGATGGGACGGATAACCGCGGTATATAGGCGCATTTTGCACTTTAGTGACAGTGAGCTTCTCGCAGTGAGCAAGAAGTGAAGCCTACCCATAACAAAGGACGCGCGGTCGCGGGCCTTTTTGATATGTTCGCGGAAGGAAAGGTGACTATCGAGCGTCACGCCTAAGTACTTGGCTTGCTTCGCCCAGGGGATCGGCTTGCCGTACATAGAGATCGGAGAGAGGGAGGGGAGATCACGTTTGCGCGGTTTGGTGAAAAGAACCGCCTGACTCTTATCGGGATTAACCTCAATTCTCCATTTCCTAAACCAAGCGCCTAGGACGTTGGCAGAGGTCTGGAGGGTTTGGGCTATAGCGGTTGAACTGCGGCCTGTGTAATACAGGGCCGTGTCGTCCGCGAAGAGAGCTAACCGAGCCTTATTGCTCTTGGGAATGTCGCTAGTAAACAGCGTGAACAAGAGGGGAGAGAGGACGGCGCCTTGCGGGACGCCAGCACGTATCGGGTGCGGGGAGGAGAGGGCGTCCCCTATGCGGTAGCGGAAAGTGCGGTTCGACAAGAAGTCTCGTATGATGAGCACGAGACTGTCTGGCACACCCATGTGGTAGAGCTTATATAATAAGCCGTTGTGCCAGACTTTGTCGAAAGCCTTCGCGATGTCGAAAAAGAGAGCACCAGTCATCGCACCGCGCTGAAAGCCCGCGCTAATGTGCTCGACTATACGGTGGACTTGTTGGACGCACGAGTGTCCGGACCTGAAGCCGTACTGCTCGTCAGGAATGAGGCGCTTTGATTCGGCGTAATCATAGAGTCGCTTATAAATAAGTCTCTCATAGATCTTGCCGAGAACGTTCAGGAGACTGATAGGTCGGTAACTCGTGGGCTCAGACTTGGGCTTGCCTGGCTTGGGGAAACCGATAACAGTGGCCTCTTTCCATGCCTCGGGAAAGATATTATTGCTCAGAGCGCCATTGAAGATGGCGGTCAACAACATAATGAGCTGGGCGGGGAGGAGTTTAAAAACCCTATTATTGATACCGTCCGTCCCGGGGGCTTTCCGGGGGCGGAGCCCTTTTATGATGTCGTGCACTTCGTCCGGCGTGGCCGGTGGCAGAGGATCATCAGGGTCTTCTACAGGTGGGAGAGAGGACCTACGTTCGACTTCCGAGTCTACCTTGAGGAGGTGACTACTATCTACCGGTTGGGTGCTAGGAGTGCACTGAGATTCCAGGCTGTCGGCCAGGCACTCGGCCTTCTCAGAGTCGTCAAAAGCGACGCTCTTGTCGGGACGGGTGAGGGGAGGGACGGTAGCCTCCTCAGTAGCACGCAACTTTCGTTGCAGCTGCCAGTAGGCTAGGTGGGTGGGCTCGAGTTCGCTCAGCATGTCGTTCCAGCGATTCGAACGAAACTCAGCGATGCGTTTCTTTACAGCACGCTGTAAATTGCGCATGTGAGCTTTGTTCGAATCGCATGGAAAGTTGCTGTAGGCACGGATGGCCGCGTTCTTCTCGGTTATCAGTTCACGTACGTCAGCGGGGAGATTCCATTTACGATCGCTCGTATCTGGGACTTCCCGTGAGCAATCCGTCAATACGGATTGCACGTGTTCTGTAAACGAGTTGATGGCGGCCGTCGTGTCAGCGACGGAGACAATGTGGTCGGGGATGGAGTCCAAGTAAGGTGACGTGGTCGATTTCAGCAATTCGCCCTCTTTCTTCCAGTCAGTCAGCACTTTGGTAGGAGGAGGCTGGCTAGGGTCAGAAGGACCCGTGCGCGGAGTCAGGTGCAAGAGCACAGGACGGTGGTCGGAATTAAGCTCGTGTAGCGTCTCAATGGCGTTCAACTTAAGGTTGACATTTTTGAGCAGCGCTATATCGAGGACATCAGAACGACAGTTGGGGTCGTGGGGATAGTGCGTATGCTCATAAGGAGCAACGGGGTCAAAATTGAGAGTGGAGCAAGCTGGATGTTTGGCGTTGAGGTCTCCCGCTAAGATAACGGAATCGCTCATGCCGAAGATAGAGGTGAGATCTCTAACGAGAAGGGACTGATCCTCTGCACCAGTGGCAGGAGGAAAATAGGCGGAGACTATGGTGATGGGCTGATGACCGGTCATGCCTAGCCGACAGACTGAAACCTCGAGAAGTGACTCAAGGGAAGGAGAGACTAGCGGGATGCAATGCAGGGACTTTTTATAATAAATGAGAGTACCACCCTTGTGGCAACGCGACCTATCATTACGAACTAACTGAAAGTTGGCAATTTTGGGATCGCGATGGTGTGGCTTTAGGAACGTCTCCTGAAGGAGGAGAATATCTAACTGGTTATCGCGCAAGAAGGTAGCGAGTTCGTCCCGCTGACCTTGCATGCCGTTAACGTTAAAGAAACCTAACCTGAGGGACCGCGGTTTGAGAACGTTCCTATTCCTAGTAGCCATTGGAATTATACTAGATGGAGGGCTTTAAGAGCTTCCCCTACGTGGGGGTGAGAGGCGAAAATAGCCTTATAAGCGTCGGGACTACCGTTGGACGCCCTGAGTTGCGCGGCCAATTGTCGTGCCGACGCCTTAAGAATGTTTTCGTAATTCTCAACGGACTTATACGCGGAGATGATGACCCGCATGTCTTCATCGTCTACAAGGGCCACGGGGCCGGAGCCTTACGGGGGGGACACCAAAACCGGGGCTGCAAGAGCGGTCTTGCGAGCGGCTGCGGGAGCAGTCACGGGAGCCACGGGCTGGGGAGTGGGGACGTCAAGGAGTGGAGGAGCGGGTTTGGAGGGCGCTGGGCCAAGGGCTGGGAAAGCCTTTTGGTGGTTCAGCGCGTTCCAGGGAGATGGGCGTTGGGGACCTAACCTATTGGGTATCTGTGAAGAGGGAATCTTCACAGATGGGGATTCCCTCTGCTGGCGGGCGGCAGCGCGCTTCACCAGTTTGGGAGAAGTAGACTTAGGGGCTTTGGGGCAGCCGCGGTAGTTGGATTTGGAGGATCTTGGCAGAGGGCCTTATCCTTAGGACGGGGGCAGTTGACCGTGCTATGGTCACCTAAGCACTTAACGCACCTGGGAGGTGCGAAGCAGTGGGACTGGCTATGGCCATACTGTTGGCAGTTGTGACACTGACCAACAGTATGTGCTTTGTAGGGCTTCTCTATCGAGATGCCTGACAGGGAGCACACGGATTTGATTTTAAAAATGGGATGGGGGCCTGATTCGACTGGGTCGCAGATAACTAGGACCATTTCGTACAAGTCGCCGCCCCTTGCCTTGTGAAGGCGGTGGACGGCGGAGACGGGGATTTTTTGGGCTTTTAAGTCCTCTAAGACGTCTTGGGTGGGAATCTCCTTGGGGATCCGCCTGATCACCACACGGGTGGGCTTCTCCTCAGGGAGAGAAAAAGAATGGTGTGGAATGTTCCTCGAACGAAGAACACGAGAGAGTTCCCTATAGTCCGAAGACGTAGGGGTCGATACCTTGATACCGGTATTGGTGCTGGTGGCCTTTATGAAATTGATTTTTAGGTCCACGCAGACCCTTGAAACATCAGTCCATTTGGACTTTTCATGAATAAAGATCGGAGGGGGAAGTTTGGGCTTCTTAGAGGGAGCCGCGGTGGGGGTAGCCCTAGGGCTGGAGGGGCGGCTAGCGGGGGCCGGGGAGGGGTGGGGGTGTTAACCCGAGTGGTCGGAGGAGAGGGGGTAGGCAAAGCCGCGAGGGACTTTTTGGCCTTTGAGGACAAGGAATGTTTCCCCTTGCGCTTACCTAGGACCACGGTAAAGTCCTCATCAGAGGAACCGG
This sequence comes from Agrotis ipsilon, assembly GCA_028554685.1. NCBI lineage: Eukaryota > Metazoa > Arthropoda > Insecta > Lepidoptera > Noctuidae > Agrotis > Agrotis ipsilon. The sequence goes on from CM052965.1 coordinate 13,987,457, forward strand.
CTGAGTCACTGATCTCACAATCAGACTCGACTGGGCCGGACGTGTCCATACGTTCGGGCAAGGAAGGTTGAGGGACTGAAGGTCCGGGGGTGGCATCGGGTTGGGTCGGGACGCGGATCGCGGGTTCGCGAGTCTTAACAGACTTTGGGGCCTGAGGGGGAATGCCTTGATCGGCTAACGGGGGAGATAGCGGGGATTCGCGCCTATCTTGAATGAGTTGCTCAATAGCATTGAGCCTAGTAACATACACATCGCCGAGATTGTTGTTCTCGACGATGTCTCTGAGTAACCCCACAAGGAGGTCCTCAGTAGAAGGAGGAGCCATCCTAAGTGGATGGCATGGGAGTGAAGCTCCCTTAGAAATTGGGGAAAGCCTAACCAGACTAACTCCCCGGGTGGGTGTGCCCGGGGATGAGTAGCCTCCCCTGCCTAGGGATTGTGTGCGGCAGTGAGGTGAGTACCTAAGGTGTGCCCTAAGCTTGTGAACCTGTTGCCAATCTTAATGTGCAACAGGGCCCTATTTGGGTCTGGTGCGAAGGGGTAGACACACCCAACCGACACCAGGTGTGTAGCTGTGAACGAAACCAGAGACTGGGTTTGACTAGGAGATCCCCCAAGGCCAAGGTCCCAGCTCCCGACTCCAATAAATTAACCTCGCCCTGAAGGGGTTTGGCGGGATGGATTGGGGCACCATCCTCTTGGTTTCGTTGACACCGTGAGGTTTCCACCAAGAACCACGAAACTGTGGATTTTCCCTGAAGGGGCAAAAACACGTTTTGACGATTGTCCTGAAAAGGACAGTTTTGTTTGGTAGTCGAAAGACTACCGAGACGTTGTGCGAGCACAACGAGACGCAGCGGCGAACACAACACAGGCACGGAGCACACACGGGGAGACGTCCGTACGCGGCGGCGGTCAGGCGGCGAGTGAGAAAAGTACTCCAATCTGTCAAACATTACAGTATTAATATTCTTCTAATTTTGAACATATTAAGTTGATGACGTTTTGTTGTATGAACAACAAAAAAAGACAATGTGGCCCTGATTATGTGGGACGGTGGGGCCCCATCGTTTAAAAATGCTCAGAGCCTCTAAAATATTACAGACAGCGAAGTCTGTGATGTTATATAGATAGCATGATGGAAAAACAAAACATTTCAGCAATTTTCGATGGTTTTGATGAACAGACCTGATTGGTTCTTAAACTAGAACTTGAATACAAGTGTCTTGTCGAGCACTAGTATTATATCAAAACATTCACACGAATAATGTGAATTGAAAAAAAGGTCAGCAACATTTTTTTATATCTATCTCAACCGGTACATAACTTCTCAAGCAACTCGTTCGTTTTTTAAGAGATAAAAAAAGGTATCATGTTATTAAAAAAGATTTTATCAAAAGCATTTAATTGCACCGCATCTATTTTTGGCTGAAACAGTTTTTTTGTAATGGCAAAAAATAACGAATAGAGTGTTACTCTAATAAAACTTTAGGATTCTATATTTAGTTGCAAATTACCAAGCAAAAAAAAACCTTACAGGAAACTATATGATGTGTCATGAGTATTGTTAATGTTGAAGGCATTAAGGGTCACGGGGCTAATGAGCTACTGTAACCCCGAAACGTGAAGGGCTATTGAATGACACCGTGTATTTTAGTCAGTACAAGTCTAACAGTCCCTCCTGCCCTGCAGGGGGAGAACTCATTTAATGGTTAACCACGATAAAAAAGGCATAAAATGTGGGTTTATAAGGAGTCTTATTGTCGCTAAAGTTTGGTTTGGTTAGTGTGCGCGCAGTAGCGAAGCAATTGACTATAGTAGTTGTTCAGCAGATCAGAGGTGTTTTTGCAATATTTATTTGAAAACACGCCAACGATGCAGGAGATATTCCAAGTGTGGGCATAATGTTTTTTTTTATTAAAGAAAATAAATTAGCTACAAAGGTAGGAATTGCGCATACAACAATGGTACGCGTAGTCAGTTTACGCGTGTCCGGAACACCATGTTCATACGTGTAGCTATGCGTATCTGAATACGCGTAATACGCGCAATCCGTACGCACCTTTATAAATATTATTATTTCCAATAAGTATGGTAAATATAGATTTTAGGGAAAAAAGACAAATAATCGTAATCAACATCGTCGGAAACTTTTCGTAGATAATAAATACGAGCTCAGCCGATCATAATCAGGTTACAATCAGGATTATGTAAAAATCCCAGTCTCTTCAGATTATTAATATAATAATCCAATTGGTAAAAATTGTAGGTCTTTTTATTTTACTTGTTACACGAGGTAAGCTAAGGATACTTAAAATAGCATGAGCTATGTGGCATCTAGATCTCGATTAAAGCCCATTCTCTCTCTTATAAAAGTGGCTAGCGTCCTAGCAATGGGATGTGGACATTTTATAATATATAATTGTGCTTTTACAATAATACAGTAAAGTCCACTTTCGAATCACCAGCACCTGAAAATCAGAAATAGTAATTCAAGCGAACAAAAGATTAAGCGATTATTTGGTCTCATTTCTTTTATAGGCCGCGTGCAAAGACACGCGTTGCGAAGGGTGCTGCGCAGCATCCACCGCAGCGTCAAACGCGGTGTCGTGACGTCTAATGGGCTCACCACACGCACAAGCTTCAACAAAGTTAAACCTGCGCAAGCTTCTCTTCTGAGAGCAGTGGTGGCCCAGTGGTATTTGTCCCGACTTACGAGTTGTAGGTCGTGGGTTCGAACCCAGCCTTACTTTGTGTAATTTAATTCATCACCACTGCTCTCAAAACGGTGAAGGACAACATCGTGAGGAAACCGGCATGTCCTAGAACCAAAATTCGAAGACATGTGACATCTACCAACCCGCACTGGGCCCGCGTGGTGGATTAAGGCCCACTCCCTCTCTCAGAGAGGTGGTCTGTGTCCCAGCAGTGGGAACATTATAGGCTGATGATGATGATGAAGCTTCTCGCATGAAAAAACAACACTGAATACCCAACCATACACGCAGGCAAGTACGCGTAGGCCGGGCTTACGCAGGCAGAACTGTGGTGAAGCATGTGCGTGTGGTAGGCCCATAACGCAGCTTCCTATCATTCAGTTTTATTCAATTCCTATCAGTTGCTTTCAACGGAGAAAACAGGAAGCTGCGTTGGTCGCCGCAGTAGACGCCGCGTTTGACGCCCGACCTAACGCAACACGTCGTTGAACGTGGCCTTAGTTTTTCCTCCGCCTTTCATTATCGGATTAAAACCACTGTTTATTGCTAACAGCACTTTGTAATCAACACTGCAAACTGGCGAACTCAAATTATTATAGTTCCTCTGTACAAATTTAATAATGTGTCGTAATAGTAATTTAGATCTTAGTGTACCAGTGGCTTGGGACTTAGTGACCGCTTTTGAACAGTTTCGGCATTGTGTAACCCTTGTTTGTTTAAAACTAGTGGTTTTCCCCGGATGTGCTTGGAGAAACTGGTGGGTTAAAGTTGGTCCTTTAGCGATGTAGGTCACTAAATATGGAATGCGGAATCGTGTACCGTGAAATCTGCGGTCTGCATTTTTAGCCTTTTGTATCTCAGAATGATTTAATTTTATCTTTATTAGATATAATACGAATATTATAACAACATTTTTAGTTTTGGGGGGTTTTACCCCAAGGTTTGGAACCCCGCAGCTAGAAATAGGAGCCCGGCGCTGCGGGGCTTCATCGACGCCTTACCTTGGTCTATTTTTGTAGAATTCTTGATCAATAAATTTATTTGAGGCGTGACTGACGTAATTAAATTGTAATTGTATTTTTTTGACTATTGTAGTTTTTTATTGGACAATAATACTATTATATAGAAGCCGCTTTAAATAACACCCTTTACGATTTAGTAATAATTATTGACGGGCAAGTCTCCACACAAAGGGTGTGAAGGAAAGGACGTGGTTATACGGCTCTTTTTATTTTGTATGCGTCAATACTTTTTTTTTTACTTGGTAAAATCATCAATTGAGTCCTCCCACCCCGGGCAGGGCGGGAGGGGTGTCTGTAAGTAGCCCTTTATTTTCCGGGGTCACGGTGATGGAATGAGTCCCGCGACCCGATGCGTCAATACTTTACGTTACATGTTAAGACTTTATTTATTGGTATCAAGAAAATCTTATGTATCGTAGGTGTGTTTACAAATATTTAAACTCGCACATTCCCACAGAGCTAGACCCTGAACAAAACCCGTAATACACAGGGCAGCAGTCAATGGCCAGTCACTGGGTCGACCGTGCTATACATAAATAAACAAAAAAACTGTAAAATAACTTTTCTTTCGGAAGTCGGTGGCTTTGTTTTTATTTCATTGACTATGGCCACCGACTTCCGAAAGAAAAGTTATTTTACAGTTTTTTTGTGTTTGGTTTTGAAGTCGGTTCCCTTTTTTTAAAAAAGTTTTTTATTTTTCCCTTTTTAGTTTAAATATTCATCAACAAAAATCTTCATAATATAATCGGCGCCTTTGAAAATCTACAATCATAGTAAGCAACAAAAACGAATATATGTGGGCAACTTCACTAGGTATCTATTATTGTTATAAACTCAAACCTTCTCCAGAATGTAACGAACACTTTTCTAAAAACCACATCAAAATCGGTTCAGCCAAACGCGAAATAATCGCGGACAAACATGCAATCGTCTCTGAAAATGTAGAATCCAAGTAAGCAAAAACGGATCCACGTAGGCAACGTCACGGGATATCTATTAGTGTTATATACTAAAACCTTCTCCGGAATATAATGAACACTTTCCTGAAAACCGCATCCAAATCCGTCCAGCCAAACTCGAGATAATCGCGGACAAACATACATACATACATACATACATACATACATACATACATACATACAGGTCGAACTGAGAACCTACTTTTTTTTTTTGAAGTCGGTTAAAAAGAAGTTGATTCGGATGACGATGAACGTAAAATAACATCGTGTTTAATTAATCAAAATTCACAAGTCGAACCAATCTTTATAATCTAACTGTTCAAACATACTTAATCATGAACTTTTTTATTATGACTAAGAGTTAAAAAAAAGTATAGGAAATCACTAATATTGATTTTACCGTTCAACACTCTATCAATAAAGTTCAAAGTCGAACTTGTTTAAAGAATGAAACGGGAAGTTGTACCAAAATACAGGCGACCTTGTCATCTTGGTCCTTAAGCCCATTTGATTAACAGAGAACCTTTGAAGCTATGGGTTCTTTGAAGATTGTATTACCGAGGGCTTTGGGTACGAGGTGAATATTTTAAACATTTCTGTTCTATAAGAGGTTGAAAAATTGTTCTCGTAAAAGTCAGAATATATCAGCTTATAAATCAATCGAGCTCAAGTATTCGCATTAAAATTATATTGTGTACTTAGAATGTTCGCACAAATTATTAGAAACACACCTACATGTGCTGGCATTTAAAATTCCAGGACACTCAATCTTGTCCAGGTTAAATCATCGACTAGCTTTTGTCAGCAGTTACGCCCGCGTGAAAATGTACTAAGTTACAAAAACGTTCCATTGAGTTAAAAAAAAACTTTGTGTTAATTCAGTTGGTAACTCACTCATTAATTTTGTACTGGTAGTGACAAACATCCATAAATGCAAAATTTCGTATTTACATTAAAAATATTGACAAGTTATTTAAAATATAATTAGAGGCTGGCAGTGACTGGATGAAAAATTCAAGGAATCGCATGCTGTAGCACTACTTGGGGAGCCCTATATCCAGTAGTAGACTGCAGTAGGCTAAAATGATGACCATGAAAAAAATAAACGCTGTATCACATAGTCCAGTCATTAAAGCCAAAACCCGAAAATAATTAGTAACTTGCTGAAATTTTAAGGGGTTCTTAAAGAAGGTAAAATAACTTACCGGGTGATTTTGCAGCGTTCTGGGGTGTACGGAAAAGGTTGAAAAGGGGTGAAAAGTGTTTTTTCGTTAATAACATTGCCAAAAAAATTAGTAACACGCTGCAAATTTGGAATTAGGTTGTTCTTACCGTTTCATAAGGTGTATCAAATTTGCAGTGTTTTGCAACATACGGAACATTGTTTATTTTTAAAAAACAATGCAATTTGTTAATAACAAGGGTAAAGAAATTAGTAACACGCTGCAAAGTTGGAATTAGGTTGTTCTTACCAGTTTGTAACGTGTATCAAATTTGCAGCGTTTTGCAACATACGGAACATTGATTATTATTAAAATTATGAAAAAATGTTATACCGAGACGACTTTAACACGTCGTATCTTAAAAAGTACTAACGTTGGACCATATGTTTATTAGTAACTAATGTTCCGCTTTGAAAGCCCTATCCAACGGTGTGTCACATGTTACTATTGAGGGTGGGCCCAGATTTCATACATCGGTTTCCCAATGTCCTTTGATATACGTTACAAAACGGTAAAAACAACATAATTACAAATTTACACCGAGTTACTAATATTTTCCACCCCTTTTATTAAAAAAAATCTATGTTTTTTAATAATAAACAATGTTCCGTATATTGCAAAACACTGCAAATTTGATACACGTTACAAACCGGTAAGAACAACCTAATTCCAAATTTGCAGCGTGTTACTAATTTCTTTACCCTTGTTATTAACAAATTGCATTGTTTTTTAAAAATAAACAATGTTCCGTATGTTGCAAAACACTGCAAATTTGATACACCTTATAAAACGGTAAGAACAACCTAATTCCAAATTTGCAGCGTGTTACTAATTTTTTTGGCAATGTTATTAACGAAAAAACACTTTTCACCCCTTTTCAACCCTTTCCGTACACCCCAGAACGCTGCAAAATCATCCGGTAAGTTATTTTATCTTCTTTAAGAACCCCTTAAAATTTCAGCAAGTTACTAATTATTTTCGGGTTTTGGCTTTAATGACTGGACCATTTCACTCAATCACTGGTCTTTGCATCATCTGCTGCCGGCCACCTTGAGAAGATCGTCGCTCCATCTAGCTTGAGCTCGTCTCACTATACATTTTGCCGATTTGCGGTCTCTCACACACATTACCTCGAAATACATAACTGGTCATCATAAAAAAATCCCTAACTGCCTTAAAAGGAGTCTCATTTCAGTTTTACAGCATGTCACGTAACGTTTAGGTCTGTCAGTCATAAAACCGTGTCTTTGTACGTACGTTCGCAATAAAAAAGTTAAGTGGCTGTCCGGTTTATATGTGGCCGAAGAAAGAAATTAAAGAAACCTGTTTTTTTTTGTTTAAAGGAAGTTTTGGTAGTTTTTAAAATATTGTGGGACTTTCTGTACGAAATAGTTGCGATTAGGTTGTTTTTTCTTTGCACAATTTACTTTTCATTACAAGAAGGTAAATAATTACAGCCGCACAGGTCGATCTACGGGGCTCAGCCGCGCTTCTCGAGGTTGGTCTGTGGATGGTTGACCATGTGTCAAAGCGAGTTTCCTCCCTGCAGCACAGCACGTAAAGCCGTTGGTCCCGCCTGTCCCGACAGGCAGTCGCTCCATGTAAAATACTAATATCCAGCTGCATCTGGTTTGACTGGAAGCCGACCCCAATATAGTTAGGAAAAGGTTAGGCAGATGATGACTTTTCATTACAAGGGTGTTAACGTATGTAAGTTTCTATGTTTGTTAATGCATCCACGATACCTACAAGAGAAATACTTGGTGTGGAATGAGAAAAAAAAACAAATAGTTTTTGATTAATTTACTAATCTATAGTTTATTAATCGACTGCTGAGCTGCAATTCAATTGTTTGATTGCACGAAACAAAAATATTGTATGATTTACAAGTAGTTGTTCCGGGTCTAGTTGCTTGTGTATTTGAGTTTTATTGTTTGTGAACAAAGCCACAATACAAGAGAAAAGAAAATAAAAAAGACAGGAAGACATTTTCATGTCAATTCACATGCCTTTTCTCAATAAATAAAAAAAACCATAAAACCTTTTTAAGGTCCTTAAACATACTCCTGTTGCTTCATCCTCGTTTATGCGTTTAGGAATAGACACAGGCGTGTTGAAAATACCACCTGAGTTTTCTGAGAACTTCATTTTCAATACTATTCGTATTTCTACCAACTCTCCGTTTTTTGTGTGTGTGTGTTTTTTATTGCGTGGTAAAATAAACAAAAGAGTCCTCCCACCCCAGGCAGGGCGGGAGGTACAGTCAGAGTCGCACTGACTAAAATCCACGATATCCTTAAATACTCCTTTATTTTCTGGAGTCACGGTAATGAGATGTGAAATGAGAGAAGTCCCGCGACCCCGGCAGGCTTTGGAACACAACGCGCCGTCGAGATGAGCATGGTCCATGGTTGGACAGCGAGTTTCTCGTCGCCCGCGCCTACGTTGGCCGGAGATCATCTGCTGATGGTATTAAGTATTATTTTCTGATTTTTGTACTATAATCTTACAATATTCCAGTTTATACTCAGAAGCAGTTATATCCCTCGCCTTGTTACTCTTTTCCTTAAGGACCATTTACCACCAGAACGTTCCACAATTCAAGAGTGGAAAAATACCGCATAAAATCAGACTCTTTTCTTAGCTAAATGTATTTTTTCTTTCACTCTTTGATTTGATAATTTACGATGTTTGCCTTGTGTTCCGGTACTAAATCAGGACGTTTCTTTTTTCCACCCCTTTTTTAATGTTTTCGTATGGTAAGTGCTGAAGTAATTGCGGATTCATCGTGTTCTGGTTTTAGATGTACTGGTTCAATAAATAATATTTTGAAGTTGGAAATATTTTAGAATTTAATTTTTGTATTTGTCTTTATCACCAATGAACAAGCACATTATTATGATGCCTGAGAAAGAAGCGAGTTTAAAAAAGTAAATAAATGGAAATCCTGCACATAGACGCAATAGATTTTAAACTCTAAACATTAGTGTTCGCTTTGGTTGGAAAATATAAGATATTTTTACAAAAGTAAATAAAATCTCACATTTTAATCAAGTCATTTTGACATCTCGTAGGTTCCTATAATGAGACAGAATGATAACTTTCTCACATTTTTTTCCTCAGATTATATGTAGTTTTTAAAAAGTGATTATGTTTTGAATAAATTGGTGATAAAAAGGTACAAACATTTTTTTTGTTCTGTTTAAAAAAAAATAACAAGAATAACATCATAAAAACTATAATATAAATGTTCATCAAAGTACATACCAAAACAATTATGTCATATAATATAACCTTCACAAAAACCTTAAACCTTCGTAGAGGTCAAAATACACCATACCGGAAAATTATTTTATACTTTTTTATCCATTCTCATAATAATCCCATAAAATCTTTTTCGAGGTCACAAAAGGCACTTTAAATATTATTTTATATCGACCTAACCCAAGAGTTTGACAAACAGTCTTAACAAAGGAGTATCGTGTTACCCATTAAATAGGTTAAGGAGGTCAGACAGGTAAGCAAGCACTTCATGATTTCACGAAATAGGAATAAGTATCAAAAGGAATTAGTTTAGTTAAATAACAAAAGTTACATTGCAAGAACTGGCTGTGTATGTTCAAAAAATAACGTGTTAATTAATATAACGTTTTAATTAAATCTATAACGAACACTACAAGCAATAGTCTATTATAACAACTACATTAATAACTAGCAGCCCGTCCCGCCTTCGTACGGGTGGAAGTCCTCTAAAACCCGGTTCTGATAGTTACAAACACAACAAAAAAAGTATTATCCGAATCGGTCCAGCCGTTTTCGAGTTATGAGCGTAGCAACACATTTTGCGATCCATTTTTATATTAAAGAAGAGATAAAGAAAGAAAAAGAAGAAGACGATTATGATATTTCCATATTTTTTTTAATGTTAGGTTATACCTAAGCTTTCTCGTAAATACCGAACCTTAACTGCACCAGATAAATACCTGCGTTCTACATAAATGAGATGATGTCTGACATCCACAGCCCGGAGTTACTGAGTTACACGGTATGCCTTTTTTTAATCGTAGTAAAATCATCAAATGAGTCCTCAAGTCCAGGATGGGACGGGAGGGACTGTCAGACGCATACTAACTAAAATTTACGATGTTCCTTCAATAGCCCCTAACGTTCCATGGTCACGGTTACTTGATAAGGCAGTCCTGCGACCTCGGCAGCTTTTGGCTCACTATGGGGCCCAGTTAGATTGCTGACGGCTCTTTCAGGCGCGTATGGTACAAGATGCAACGTCAACCCGGGCATGGTCCATGCTCCGACGGCAAGCCACCGTCACTCACATTGCTCCATCCGTATGCTCAACACGGTATCAACCTTGTCGTATAATGCCACCTATACACGATCCAGTTTATCATCAAATTCGCAGCACGCTTGAAGTGCTAGTGGTATGTATGGCTGACAGTTTGCATGACAAGTCTACTTCTGATAGCCATACATAAGTTTACAAACTTGACGAAAAACTGATCATCTATATTCGGCATAACAGGCTATAATTGAAAAATACTATAACGCTGTATAGCGTAATCTCTTAGCCTGTTTTCACAATAATAAGAGTTAAAAAAATAGACCTTGTCCCAGCCCTTCATTGCAAGTAAATCCATAGAAAATAGACGGCATCGATAATAATTGTATCCAATCAATGCATTATAATACTGTCTCAAGGTAAACAGGTAACTTAATCACAGTGTCAGTATTTATCAGTTTACACAAGTGCTAATTGATTTATGGTGTTTTTATATAAGTAATAATACAATGTATAATCATAACGCTCTCATTTATATGGAAGCATTGTGTTTCCAATTTATGTGTTTGTATAATTGTATAATAAATATGTCGTCATCAATCGTAGGGTTTTCTTGAATAAATAACCAAAGAATTTTTTTTTCCTTAATAAATTATGTTTATTTTATGAATGGTTTTTACAAACATTATGACATGTCAATAATTTTAATAATAAAAGTTGTATCGATTATTATTTTTCACGTGTTTGTAGTTTAAAGCACGAGGTTGTCGAACTGGACAGACATCTTTTGTTTTTTAGTTGTGATTCACCTGATGTGAAGATAATCACGTTGCCCAGGATAAGGCACGCTTGCCTAAACGTACCCAAGAATTTTGAGCCATAGTAATTTATAATAACAAGTATTAAAAAGCTGAAGAGTTAGCTTTTTTTGGATGGACTATTTAATCTCGGTAACTATACTGGTTTGCATTGATAGTTTATTTTGTGTTGGATAGTCTATTTAATTTTATCGAGGATGGCGATACTATGTACATATAATATGATATTATGCTACGACCACTAGGAGCGGGGCAATAGGTAAAACCGCGGGGAACAGCTAGTCTTTGCTAAAAGAAACTAACAAAGAAATACACGGAAAAGCGCAGTAAATGTGGAAGCATTGCGCAGACGTAAGACGAGATATCTATCACATAACGGTGATTCTTCGCCGAATCTCTTTCCGTCCGAAGATGGAATGGGATTGCAAGAATTTAATTCTTATGACTATAAAGAATAAAGTCCAAAATATAACCGGCAATTATAAAGTTGCGATTTGACAAAGTATTCGATGTTATGCATGAGCTTTGGCACGTAGCTCAATAGTTTTTTTTTGGTTGGAAAAACCTTGCGGTGCCCTGGAAATAACGAGAGGAACGGTACTGCCTAAAACCGGCCCCGTGTCTTCAATTGTGTTTGCTATGAAAGACCTAGATAGCTCCTGCAGATATTTGCAACACATATCAGGACTATTATATATTATGTACTAGCTTCTGCCCGCGACTTCGTACGCGTATCCTGTTGCTTATGCCAGCGACAACAGGATCGTGAAAATCTAAGATCTGAAAAGTCTATTACCCAACTCCAAGAGCCCGGCAAAAAAAATAATGGCTTTTGGCCAGTAGAGTACAATAATATTCATCGTCATCGAAAATCGGTCTTAAACTGTTACCGCCTTTACTGCGTGGAAGAAATCCCAGCTTATGTTATTTTATAATTTGTATAATTATAAAATACTCACTATACTAATTTCACTGCCGCGAGTGGGAGAGGACAGCGTCCTCCCTCCACCCCAACCGCAGGTCCCACGGCGTCGGACGTCGGCAGACGACCTCCAGCCACCGTAGGCGCGGGCATGCGGACAGTGAGTAAAGGACAACTCGCTGTCCGACCATGGACCATGCCCGGGTCGACGGCGCGTCGTGTTCCACGCGCGCCTAAAGAGCGTCAGCAAAATGACGGGGCCCCCTCACAGAGGGTCAAAGCCTGACGGGGTCGCGGGACTTATTTCCTTCACCGTGACCCCGGAACATAAAGGGCTATTGAAGGACACCGTGGATTTTAGTCAGTACAAGTCTGACAGTGGGGGTGGGAGGCCTCATTTGATGATTTTACCACGCAAAAAAAAAGACGTCATTCCTATATGTTATAGTGTAGCTGGGCTCTTGGAGTTCCACATTAGGTGTTCCAGATCTTCAATTTTTATACGTCAACAGAGAGTGCTCATCAGGCTGAACAACTTTGCTAAGACGTCATTCCTGTAAATGTTATAGTGTAGCTGGGCTCTTGGAGTTCCACATTAGGTGTTCCAGATCGTCAATTTTTATACGACAACAGAGAGTGCTCATCAGGCTGAACAACTTTGGTTAGACGTCATTCCTGTACATGTTATAGTGAAGCTGGGCTCTTGGCGTTCCACATCAGGTGTTCCAGATCTTCAATTTTATTCTCTCAGCAGAAAATGCTCATCACGTGGAATACTTTTTGCTGTCGCACCATTTTTGTATCTCTTATAGTTGAGCTGGTCTGTTGCGGTTCTGCGCCAGGTGCTCAAGTTTCCAGGATAATTTATAGCCTATGTTTTGACCAGATTTAATACCTATACAACAAAAAAAGAATCATTCAAATCCGTCCAGTACTTTTTGAGTTTATCCCGGACATACATACAGACAAACAGATAAACAGACAAACAGACAAACAGACACACAGACAAAAATTCTAAAAACTATATTTTTGGCTTCGGTATCGATTGTAGATCACACCCCAAGTATTCTTTTAAAAAAATATTCAATGTACAGTTTTGACTTTCCTACTATTTTATTATATGTATAGATATGCTTAATCTAAAAGGTCTATTGTCAAGAAAACACGCCTGGGTTTTGATTACATTGAACTTGGCTTATGGCCCACTCTTTCTCACAGAGAAGATGCCCGTGTTCCAGCAGTGGAAACAGTATGAGCTGATGATGATGATAAACTTGGCCAGTTTGGCATCGCCGGTCGCCCCGATCTGAGCTCGTCCTGAGGGGCAAGTTCAAGTGTTCGGCCTTGGCCTTCTACGAGAGCGTGGATTTTATACGCACTAACACATTATCCAAACAACCATGCGTTACTGAATCCTAAATATAAAGCTAAAAGAACATCGGAAGTCTAGGGCTTTGTTTTTCTGCCACCAATTTTCGAAAGATTGGTTAGTTTTACAGTTTTTGTGGTTGTTTCCGTTTTAATTTTACCCAAATTCTTGTGTCTGTCTATGTAAACGATACATAACATTCTTGATTAATAAATTATTATTTGTATTCTGTAGAATGTTAATTCAAACCGTTCGAGTACTTAAAGAATTAGCGAAAAATGGAATTTGAAAAATCTTTTAATTGATGATGTAATAACTTCTTAGCCACTAGCGTCAAAAAGACTTCAGTCGTGGACTCTAGAATTTTTTTGTCTGTTTCTTTTGGTCTCTTAAATGAAAAGGTTAATAAATACACGACAACAGGAAACATAAGTATATTATGGCAAAACTAAAAAATGAAAAAATTATGTTAGTTTAATCAAACACTTAACACCATGCACTTGTTGTTTTATTTGCAATGTTTTAACGTCATTTATGCAAAAAAAATATTGCGCAAAAAAGTGAAGGCGCACTTTCTATTTGGACCGGATGATATTTTTATTGTTTGCGGTAATACGTGCGTTTCGAAATACGGTTTTATAACATTTTATAATTAGTACTTATGTAACATTAAGAAAAAAGACTTTTGAATTTTTGAGCTTCTATAACAGAATTATATTACCATTATCTGCTTAGTTTTCGGGTCATCTTTCAGTATAACCGAAATAACCTTAATACTATAGTATACTTAGTATATTGCCTGTAAATATTAAACATCTATAATCTAGACTTGACTAACTAATGAGACAAGAAAGTTTTTCCTGTAATTTGTAAACTAAGTGTCATACTTATTTCATTTCATTTATTTTGAAAAATATGCTTTGAAAGACCAGGGAACTTTTCAGAAAACGTTATGACACCTAATTTCCAATGATATGATTAGTTTTTATAACAAACTTATATTCATTAAATTTTGTCCTTCACACTCTATCAGAAAAGTATAAATTCTAAGTGGTGACTTTCGTTACTTTCTAACAATAAGTACTTAATGAGGGAGAGGTGGAAATTTTTCGAAAAAAATTAAGTTCGATAACTCCAAAACCAGTCAGTTTGGACCCCATGTTGTCGGAGTTAAAATTGTTGCAAATAAAGGTCTTGCATCACCCATTTCAAAGACCGCAACGAATTATAAATCACCCTGGTTACATATACCTGAAGAATTAAACAGTATGTATTAGTAAATCCACATTTCGCAATATAAAAAGAAACGAGTTATTAACTGGGCATATTTCCATAATCATGGATGCTACTGAGAAATTCCTAGTGGAAAAACACATTAAACTACCCAAATGCCCATATTGCTCCCTTCTCATGCTCAGCAGATGTGTTACGAGGCGTAGTAGTAGTTGCACGTGACATAAAACGTGCATGGACTAGTCTTTTACTCATATTGAATCCTGGTGAAAAAAAAACTTAAACTAGTTCCTTTATTTAGGAATGACACATAAAAACAACAGGTTCTGACTAAATATTACAATCGCGAATTAAATCAAAATGTTGAATAATTTATTTCATACCGTATGCTATTAAGAAACATACAAAAAATATGACTGACTTAATGAAAGATGTAGGTATTTTTTTTTAATACTTAAAACACAGTTTTGACCGTAGCTTCACTTAAATTGGGTATGGGGACGGCGAGTGACGGTGACTCCGCTCGACGTCCGATCATAGACCATGCCTAGGTCGATCGCGCGGCGGGGCATCATGTTCCTGGCGCCTCAAAGAGCTATCAGCATTTGACGGGGCCCCCTTAAAGGACCAAAGCCAACCTGAGTCGCGAGAGTGTCTCATCAGCTAGCCGTGAACCCTGAAGGATCACCATGGATAGTAGTCAGTACAAGTCTGACAGTACCGTTCGCCCCGCTCAATGTGGTACACCTCATATGATGTTTTCAACACGATAAAAAAAGATCACTCAAATGGATGTCAAGATAGTGACTTTGTTTATATTAAAACCTCCATTAACGCGCTTTGCGTTTGACAGCGGAAGTGACATTGACTATAATAACAGATTATTATGATGTCGTGTGCTTTGGTGTGTTAGATAGTAGAAATTGGAAAATAAATCTATAAAATGTCGTTTCTTTGTTTTATAAGTGATTGTTGTTGAATATTTGTGTAACAGTGATATCTGTATTTTTCTTTTGGTTTTGTTCTTTTACCAATAAAATGAAACTTTCATTTACAAAGCAATACATTATTGGTTTAGTTTCTATCTGAAGAAAGATTTAAAATAATATTTCTATAAACTCAAATGAAAATAGCTGTTTCCAAGGCCTTTCTCCTAAAAACGTAACAAAAGTATAAATTTCGTTTAGCAGTTTAGGCATTGTGTCTGTGCAAAATATCTTTATCACAAAAACGTATATCTCCAATGTTGGAAGATACCAGCTAACAGACAGATGTCAGATAATAAGAAGATAGTGTGCACTGTGCAATGCTGCAATTGTGCAATTCCAGCAAAATAGTTCTTATTTTCATTGTTGTGGTAAAATCAAAATACTGTGAACTGAGTCTGTAACGTTTGACCAACATTCGTTTGGTCCATGAACTGTTGATCAACAATATTTTTGACCCATGAACTTTTCATCCAAAGAACTTTTCACCCACGAACGTTTCGCCAACAAAACTTTTCGCCAGTGAATGCTTAACGAACAGAATGTTTTGACCAATAACTTTTCAACCAAAGAACGATTGGCCAACAGACACCTGACCTGAACAGACTCCTGTGAACTTAATTAAGCAACTGCATTCAGGGGTGCTAAGACAGGAATCCTCCACGAGCCCCCGTGGACTAGAGTTCCCTCTCGGATACAGGCTATCTCGGGCCGGTGCACCCTGGGATGCGGGCAAAACTCTTCCTTAGGCACTGTGCGCCTAAGGGGTCTCTTTTCCCGTATGCGAATAGCCTGTCGTGTGGTCGTTTCAACGCGTGTCCCTCTGATCAGCAGAGGGCACAGCGGCGGAGCGGGCTTGCAGACGGTGAGTAATGGTTAGCTCACCGTCCGATCGAGGACCACGCCCGGGTCAAGCTCGTCGTGTTTCGCGCCAAATGTCTGCTGGGGTCACGGGTTTTTTCTTAACCCAGGATACTGCGGCCTCGGGACGTAAAGGGTATCCGAAGGAACACGGGTGGATTTTAATCAGTAAGAGTCTGACAGTCCCTTCCGCCCCAACCAGGGCGGGAAGACTCATTTGATGATTTTACCAACAAAAAAAAAGCAACTGCATCCAACCCGAGTTTGTTCGAAATTGAACTAGTGAATAGGCTTCTTCTGGATAAGCTCACTCCATCGCCAACTTTGTTTCTGTTACCTTTGACCTCTATAGTGTTCTAAGCGTTAAACTAACTGATGATATTCGAAACACCACACTGTGTTCCAAAACACAGATCACCGACGTTGCAAAAATGGACGCTATGCTGAAGAGGGACTGGGCTGACCACGTCTGACGGATGCCCAATGAACTGTGGGCCAAAATGACTAATATGTGGAGCCCTGACACAGCCAGAAGGCGCCGTGGCAGACCTCGCAGAGGACGGCGGGATGAGCTGGACAAAACTGTGACTCACACTAGCCGTAGATCGAAATAGTTGGAAGTCATGGGGAGAGGCCTTTGCCTAGAAGTGGGATGACACAAGATGACAGTAACAGTAACCTTTGACCTAGACTAGAGTCAAGAGCACATCTATCTTAAACAAAATAAGAAGTGCTTTTTAGGAATGTCGTGTCTCGTTGTAAGTACTAAAGAATTCCTTTGGTTTTGAATAACATAATTATGAAGAATCATAGTTGGAGGAGCAGTGGTGGCCAAGTGGTAACGGCCGTGACTTACGAGTTGTAAGTCGCGGGTTCGAACCCAGCCAGGCGCATTACTTTGTGGAATTTATTTCATCACCACTGCTCTCAAAACGGTGAAGGAAAACATCGTGAGGAAACCGGCATGTCCTAGAACCAAAAATTCGAAGACATGTGACATCCACCAAACCGCACTGGGCCCGCGTGGTGGATTATGGCCCAAGCCCTCTCCTAGAGAGGAGGCTGTGTCCCAACAGTGGGAACATTAGAAGGCTGATGACGATAGTTGGAGACGTAAATGATTGTTTACTCATATCGTTTGTGTAAAAGTATATCATTTACGCTAGCTCATGTTTGCAATTGACGTAAGAGTGACGCTATTCCGTCAATACATACTATTATAATGTTAAAATGAAAATAATAAAGGTAAAATAAATACCACAACAAGATGTGGGTACTAATCCTATGTTTGTAACTAATAAACGATTTAGTTTCATTTGATTTTGAAAATTAAATCCAATACTGTAATGAAAATGATTATAGTACATTTTGATACATGTAAGCAAAAGTTTAATATTGCATTCGAGGTGCACTACTTACCTGAGCCGTACAGGCGTACGGTGACGGTAATAATGAGCCAAGAGCTGATACTGATACTTCTAGCCTACATCATCCCACTGCTGGCCAAAGGCCTCTCCCATGACTTCCATTTTTCACGATCCAGGGCTAAAGTGGACCACTGGTCATTAGTCTTGTCAAACTCGTCCCGCCATCTTCTACGAGGTCTGCAGCGACGCCTTTTGGCTAAGTCAAGGCTCCACAAAGTGTTTATTTATTTAAGAGACAAGAACAGCAATGACAAATGACCACGTGTTTCGAACAAAGTATTTCATTACACATGGGACTAAATATAGTATCTATATTAATGGAATGAACAATAGTTTTCCCATAATTTATTAGATGTTAATATTCGTTTTGTTTTCCGCGCTTTGCTTTCGCCAGTTATGAGAAGAACCAAAGGTAGCAGTCGCTTAACAACCTATATGGCAAATAGACGGTTGTCTATAACAACAAACATAATAAAATTAAATACAAAACAGACAGACCCGAAAACAAAGTACCTGTGCCTTTAGCAATTAATAAGCACCTTTTGTCGACGTTTTATAAGTGCACTCATGGGCCTATGCGAAATAAAAATTTTTGATTTTGAATATTTGCTTCAAGAATCGACAACACTCTGTGCATACAGAGGTTCTTAAATAGTGTATTGAATCCGGGACATGCAGTGCAGCTGATATTTTCAGTTATCTTGAAGCGATGCTGCGCAAATCCAACTATAGATAAAACAAATAATGTGATAATTTTATCAAACGACAGCAGCTAATTGACTGTAAATCTCAAACCTATTAGGTTTAGAGGTTAACAGGAAAAATGAATCCAAATAATATTATAGACGATTTATATATAATTAATCTTAATTGATAAGTTACTCCCGTCACATTGTCATTTAGCTTAATTGCATCGGCATAATCTTTAAAGCCGTCCGGCAACGATCAGTAGTGCTGCGCCACTGCTGAACTGCGCACGCGCGTACCGTATCGCGACTCCAGCGCAGCGGTCACGAACTTTACATCGAAATTCGAATTTTAATAAATGAATATTTGAGGAATTGTATGCTAAATAGTAAAACTAGTTCCCAGATTTTCTGTTTAAATAATTTTGAGTCATATTTTCAAAATTTTATGTGATTTTTTTGTTTTTACAAGTACACAACATTTTTTATAAAAATCAAAAATATAACATTCGATAAAATTTTCTTTTGTAAAAAGTGAGTTTGTAGTTTGTGCCAAAACACATGACATAGTAGTGCTTTTTAAAAAGAAAATGGCAACCATACCGCTAGTACGTAAAGCGATTGCGGGGGCCGCTTTAGCACATGCTGCCCCATCGTCCCACCCCAACCCTGTGGTGCTTGAGGAGGGTCAGGAAAGCCATTGGACCCCAGCTGCGTTGGAAAGGGCTGGTTCTACTTTGAAGGCTCTGAATCGCATGGCTAAGCGACCACCCGTGCATATCGTTTTTGAAGATATCAATTACACCGTTAGTTCACATAAAGGTATGTTTTTTTTATTATTTATAGATTTTTGATGACTATGAGAGTACTATTAATATTGTCTTACGAGAGTTGAGCTTGGCTTGGCGTGACCGTTAGGTAGAAATGATTGAAAAGAGAGGATACAGCGGCGCTAAGCCAATACAAACGAATTTTCTTAGTTTTCCCGCCGAAAGTCAAACTAGAGCAGAATGTTTTTTTGCAGTATTATCTATACCTTATAATGTCAATGTTTTTTGCGATTCTCGTTTATTTTAATTATTTTTGATTGTGTGTGTATGTATTTCTTTCGTTATTTTATTTATTTCACGGTATTTTTCGCCTCAAATTAAATACCTACAATACGTAGACAGCATAGGTACCTAACTATGTGTAATTACTTATGTAAAATATGTAGGTATATATAATTTACATACAAAAAATAAAATTAAATAAATATTACAAAAACAATTATAATTATGGAAATCAAAGATGAAATATTTCTTTCTATTATAATACAATATTATATAAAGTCAAGGATGGGAATCAAGCTTCTGCTTTTTGATATTATAGGACCCGTGTCAATAAGTTGACAGACGATCGCCAATCTTTTAATTTCACATTCAGTATAAGAAGGTACGATAACCCCACCTAGGAACTTTCCATACGCAAATAAAAATGATATTTGGCCCAATCATTGTTTTGCCCAAATTACAATTTATTGAGTCAAGTTTATTTATTGCGAATTAATATTTTACGTCACATTTGACGTCATTCTAAGTCATTATAAGCCAAAGCTGCTAAAAACACGTTTTCCGTGGATTTAAATCATATTAATGATCAAACAATAATACATAATTATAATTTTATTAGCTAGTCTGTGAAATAATTCAGATTTTTTTATTTTATCTCATAATCAAGATTCACTATAATATTTCTTACATTAATTTATTTTTATGAAACCAAATTGGTTTTAATCATTATACTATGTACTAGTTGACCCGGCAAACGTTGTTTTGCAATATAAATTATTTTTAGGGAATATCTAAACAACAACAACAACTATTAAAAAATAGGGTTTGCTGGCAGTGTATTTTTTTATGCAAAAAAAAAGTGTCCAAAAAAAATGTTAGGCTAGATAACCCTTATCACTTAGGGTTATGAAAAATAGATATAAGTATTAGCAGATTCTCAGACATACCGAATAATTGTGTATATCAAATATTCATAAAAATCGGTCAAACCATTTCATTTTATATATATTAAATGTAGGTGTAGACCGGATCATAATACCCACACAAGCCAAATATAAGAAACATTTATACGTTAATGAGTTCTACAATGTTTAAAAATAATGTGTCTAGATTATTATTGGAATAGCTTAGAGGTATATATAAAAAAGATAATGGCCTAGAACATAAAAATCAACTTTTATTATTTTTAGCTCTCAACAAAAATGTCATGATGTCATTAACATTTAAATAACCGTATCTCATTACATTTAGTAGTAGCATTTGAAAAATTCAGATCGAAGATCCAGAGAGACAATAATATATATATTTTTTGTGACAGGCAACAAATAGTGGAAAAAAAAAATATAGGCATTTAGACATTCACCGAAACTAAAGGTTGTGAAAATAAAAACTATACATATCGACAGCGATTGTCTCGGCCCTCAAATAGTTGGGAACGACAAAAAAAACTTGTTAAAATAGAAGCATGTCAGAACAAGCTCCAATTTTAACAAGCTTTTTTGCTTGCTTGAACAAAAGATTGGAATATACGTACAATCAGCACAAAATATTCTTTGGGAGTATATTCTTTGTCAGAACAAACGCAATATTACGTTGGATACTGTACAGACTACATCTGGAGTCATTTACTATACGGACCTTGTGGAAACTCGAACAAACTTCAGTGCGTTTTTGCCGTACTTATTATTGGGATCAAATATAGCAGCTCTCGACTTAGGACTCATTAATATTAGTAGTCATTTTTACCCGTGTTACTCTCGAAGTCTCGAGACTCGAATCGATCTCGAGAGACTATTAATATAGACTCGCGAGATCGACTCGAGTCTCGAGAGAAAAAATAATGAAAGAAAATTACATTATTTTTGCTTTTTCTTGTATTTGCAATTATTTTTAATATTACGTACTTTTTTAGTGAGATGTTTTAATACAATTTTAATATGCTGACTTGATAGACTGAGTGAAAGAATAAACAACAAAGTATAATTATGGTTATAAGATGACCAGAGCAAATTGGTTAAAATATCATATTTCGTAGATTATGAATAATATGCCTATTTATTTTACCATACATTAGTGTCATAAATGTATTCATATATCATATAATTAATTTTGTTTGAGATAGTTATCTCAAATAAATGAATTAATCATAAAAAACACACTTCATTAATAAAATCAATTTTGACATAATTATTATCGGTAACAAAATTGATTTAAATTGAAGATGTCAAAGCATGTGTTATGATGAATTACAATTCAAAATATATTGTTTATAAAAAATGTGCTTTAGACAAATTGCTCAGTAGGTGCGTAATTTGTCAGTTTAGGCGTCAAATTAATTTAATGTAATGTCAGTCTAATTGAGTGTGGATTTTTTTTATTTAACCTAACTTCCGAGCCTCTGAAACAGCACAGTGATAAATAATTATAACTATTATAAGTATTATTAAGCAGAAAAAGAAATTATGCTTATAAAAGTAAAATTAAGAAAAATGTTTGAACACATTTTAACAAATTATCTTGTAGAAATTCTAATGTCATTACCAATATTAATCCTGTGGTTTAAGTACCTAACGATGGGGTTCGCATGTCCATGGTAACTTATGACCTTTAACATTTTTTTTAAAAGCCATTTTCGGGCTCGAAGACGTTACCACTGTGTAGGTAAGCTATATATCTAAAAATCTGAAATTAACATTGTTTCAACAATTATAGTTTATCTACAGATAACGTTTGTATCGTTTCAATTCCGAGAAAAAAAATCAGAATAAAACACGACACTTCTATTTATTTGTAGTTCATTAAAAATTAACATGTCATAATGGGGCGGACTGTGCTCGCAACCACAAATGTGCAGCTTCCAACCGAAGAGCTATTGGTCGCGTGGTCACTCCGGTGGCTTGCCACCGAGCCTAGAATTTAGTTGCGTTTTAGTACTGTAATTTAATAGGTACCTTGCATTGGAGTAACTCTACTGGACCAGCAGATAGTTTTAACACTGGTTTTACTCTAGATTAATACATTGCCTTCACAAAACTGACAACCAAGCAGTCCTTTTCTTGGCTGGTAAAATCATCGAACAAGTCCTCCCGGACTGGATGGAGCTTAAGTTACTGTCAGACTTGTACTAATTAAAAACCACCCTGTTTCTTCGGCCTTCTTTCTTGCCTTTGTGTTTCAGGACCGCGGTTCCCTTTTAGATATTCCTGCAAACAAACCAAGGAATATTTAAATCACACTAGACAACTTTATAAAGATCATTTTAGACAGCGACCTCTTTTGCGAGAATTCGCCGTACAGTCAGCAAAACAGTTACTAATTTTGAAACGGGTTCCTTATATTGTGCTATAACTTTCAAAATGTCTGCAGCCAAAACGTTCATACATACAATATAAGTAGTTATACAGGAAAATCGTTTGAATATTTTTTTATAAAAATAAGAAAACGGTCGGATTTAGATGCCACAAAACGGGTTTAGTTTAAGAATTCAAGAGTTTGGAAGACCGTTAATATTTAGGTATCTCGATACGAAAAGATTTTAAATTGAGGTAGGTATGGTTTTTTATTGCTTACCATTAAAGTTAATAGTATCTATATAGGCTTATAAAACAATTCAAAAACTGTTGGAGATTTTGGCACATTTTAATCAGAAATTCACAAAAACCCTGTGCGTCATTTGAGTCCTTGTATGATCTCAATCACCTGTCATAAATTAAGTCTACGATTTAAATAAAATAAAAATCAAGTGTCACATTGCTAGCCCGTTAACAAACATAAATCAAAATAAATTATTGGGTTTTCGAGTGAGGTTAATTGATTTATGAATTAATAATAATATTGTGTTAATTTATTTGTTTTTATTTCATGAAATCTAAAAGCTCTTCGACATTAAAGTTTACAATTAAATAAGATTTCATTCATTCAAAGTCAATATATGATGTTTTTGAAAATCATTATGTGCTTTTTTTCGTACTTAGCAGCTGCTTTCAATCATGCAGTGGAATTAGCATGATCAATTTGAAATGTAGAAAAAAGAACTAAAATGTGAGAGGGAGTGGGCCACAATCCACCACGCCGGCTCAGTGCTCACTACTTTTCTTTCTTTCAAAAAGACTTGTTGACGCTTCCCGTGACCCAAGAGCTGGCTTTTACCTTGGTCAGAGGCTAAGCTTAGCTATTCAAAGAAGCAACGCCGCCAGTCTCTTGGGCACATTACCGGCTGACAGCGTTGAGGAGGAATTTTTCGATGCCTTGTAAATTTTAAATTAGTTTTTGGTTTACGCACAGTGTTTTTTTTTTGTTTATATTTAGGTGTAAATAATTTATTTTGTAGTTTAGAATTAATTTGAAATGTTGGGGACACTTATTAGCCTCCTCTATAAGAGAGACAGTGGCCGGTAACCCATCGTTACATGTCACATGTCTTAAAAAATTGGGTTCTGTGACAATCCGGTTTCTTTACGATGTTTCCATTCAGAGCAGTGGTGATGAAATAAATTAGACTAAAATAAAAGCCTGGTTGAGTTCAATCACAGCGACGACTGCTCTGTTGGAATACTTGACAGCAATCTAGATGGTTCCAAAGTAACAATAAAAAAATAACTAGAAGTAGTGTTAATATTTTTGTCAGGTATCGGCTTGTTTAGCGGTTTAATGGACTTATGGTCTGGTGATTCAAGTTCCATTTTCACCTTTTTTTGGACAAACATGTGACTTGTATTGAGCCAAACTATTAAATTAACATAAAACATCATTCCTCTGTTTTAAAATCACTTTTGTAATCACTATGCAAGAGTTAATTTTGATGATCATCATAATCAGCCAATCGCTGTCCTCAAAGAGCACCAACTATCCAGGTCTTGGGCAGTCCACATTCATCCACTGTTTCATCCCCGATTTTATCCCCTTGGGGGTAGAATTGATCAAAATCCTTTCTGAGCGGATGCCTACGTCATAACATCTACCTGCATGCCAAATTTTAGCCCTAAATATACTTTGATGATCATCATTTATATCAGCCAGTTGTCCTCAAAGAGCACCAACTATCACGGTCTTGGGCAGTCCACATTCATCCACTGCCTCACGTCCACCTTTTTCAAATCATTGAAATATCGTGTCGCAGGGCATGCCACACTCTGTTTGCCCATATGCAATCTCCACTCCAGCGCATGTCACCCCATCGACCGTCCGTCCATTTGTAGATATTGCTACTTCCTGATTCGACGTTCCAAAGTGTCTCTTTGCTAAACTAGTAATAATAAGTGATTTGAGTTTGACTACGCGGAATGTCAGTGACTTTAGTTCCCTAGCAAAACTTTATGATAAACTTATAAAAAAACTTTAGGAAGGGATGGTCACGTTTCCACAATAAAAGGACAGAAACTATATCTGACTCCACCCACCTTTGATTGCTCCCTTGTGTGAGATTCATACGAAAACTTTCAACCGTTCCCAGAGGAAACTTCTTTCATAGTAATCTTTACTTGAATTTATTGTGAAAGGAATTTATGTGTGTTTTTTCATAGTTTTTGGGAGGTGAATTCTTTCGTTTGTATTTGTAGGTAACAGTTTTCATATTTTGAGAAGATTTAGCTACATTCGTTAGTAGCAAAGTCCAAACTTTTAGTTTAAACTATGGTTTGAAGTGTGATTTTGGGTTCTAGACTCAATTAATGTAACTGAATGTCAATATTTTACATCAACTGATTACCTACCACTAATACTGGGTAATAGTAACCCATCATCTAAATATTGGGCAAAATAATCTTCTTTTTAAGGGGTAAATACCTACATATTATTATTTATCTTCACTGTACCTATTAAAAATAACCTTCTAAACGTTCATCTGAAATGGAACGGAAACAATTACATGAAATTGCCAGTTTTGTTCATCGGAACCAGCGATGCGTAGCCCAGATGTCATAAACATTGTTTAAAGCGTAACCAAACACGCATTAGGTCATATTGTGGTTCGATTTGATTTGACCTGAAAATTGCTTGAATAACTTCACTCCAATTCGGGCACCCGATACTTTAAACTTAGTCGTCGCAATAGAGTACGTATAGTCAGTGCCGGTTTTAGTACTACCAGCGCCCTAGGCGAGATTTTCTACGGCGCCCCCTAGCTGCGCAGAGCGACGTCTGGATGCGCCTCGCGGCGCAGCGCGAAAGCACTGGCCTCTTCATGCATCGTCGCGTCGCTTGGCGTCTCGGTCTGTACTGACCTTTGACCCTTAGACCGGTTTTGGGTTTATCCCCTAAAAATGGGATGAAAGAAATAGGAAAATTTACGAGAAAGTAGGCCTGCGGCTCCTAACCGCGCCTTACCCTAACGCCGGTACTTTGTATAGTTGAATTCTCTATACCCGAAATTTTTGAGCTGGACATGTTTATCCAGAAATGGGTTTACTCATTCATTGCGCGAATCCATTGGTATAAATAGAATTTGATTTTCATTCTTCATTCAGATTAATTCTTGATCATTGATTTAATACAATACAAAATTACAAAAATACAATTAGTACTACTTCTTGGTGTGCTTCTCCAATAAAAATAAAACAAATAATTCATTTGCTTTATCAATTTATTTCTTAGAAAAATAATGTAGATTGTGGTTTTGATTTGTTTGTTTTCTTTTACATCGTGTTGTCTACGATTAAAAAGATAATTATGATAATCTATATAGTGACGCAATTAATGCAATTATCTGGTGTCGGTTCATGTTAATTCCACGTGTTTTAGTCGTCAATATTAAAACTATAAAACGAAATATGAATCACACTTCATTCTTTTACGGTTGCGTCACTTTGTTTTTCAAATGTATATACTTTAAATAGCTACAAAAATAATAAAATTATTATCTACCAATTCGAGGATACATTATAATATTCATGCAAGTGTACATTATGCTTGTTACATTATCCTAGGTCCGTTATTTTCCGATTGTGTTATAGGAAACTGACACTTCACCCCCAATAATTAAGGCTGGGCCTATTTCCATCAACTGGGGTCAAATACTTAGAATGACAGAGAAACTCTTTATGAAATAATATAATGCATTTAGAATTCGAACCCAGGATGCATTCAAGCAGTGTTATCAGCCTCATTTTACAAGTTGTGGCCGAGAGTTCGAACCCCGCCTAGCACATTACTTTTTTTTGTAATTTATTTCATCACCACTGCTCTCAAAACGGTGAAGGAAATAATCATGAGAAAACAGGCATGTCCTAGAACCAAAAGATCGAAGACATGTGCCTTCTACCAACACGCACTGAGCCGGCGTGGTGGATTGTGGCCCACTCCCTCTCACATTAAAGAGGCCGGTGTCCGAGAAGTGAGACCGTGTGGGACCCAGAGCTAAATGCTCAGCAGTGGGGAATGCCCCACTGTTGAGCATTTAGCTCTGAGTATATATACCCTGAAAATCAAGGTTTAAAATTTTGTTTTTCAGGGTTCTCAAAATATTTTTCCATGCAGCTGTTATCTCAATTTAAACCTTCGGCATTTTGTTTACTTGTTTTAAATAAATAAAAACAAGTAAACACAATAAAATTAATTCAATTTTATTTTGTTTACCGGTTTTAATTAAATTAAGAATAGTATACAATCAACTACTAAACAAAGTTCCTTTTTGTTGATAAACAAATAAATTAGTAAAAAACAATGTCAAGGTTCATCATTAGGAGCAATAGTTCCGCTGTTTTTTATGTAATTGTGTTGACTACACATAGCTGCTTATGTATCAAAGTTGCGACTAAAAAACGAACATACCGAAATGGTTAGTGAATTAAGTAGTTACGTTGTGTAAAAAAGAAGAAAGGTTTTTCTTGTTCAGGCGGTCTATAAAAGCTACTTTAGCAGAATCATAATTTTATGTTTTTTTTTTGAAATTTTGATTTTCGTTGTTTTATCGTCACTAACATAATATATAATAAAAGATTATTGTTTACTAACCCACTATGGATGTAACATATCCGAAGTAAAGAGTATTTATTTTATTTATTTATTTTAAGGTTTCTCAGTACTAGGAATGTTACCTGTATCGTGGGTGCGTATACAAACATAGATACTCACAAACAGCCCAGAAGCGGAACAATTATTTTAAGGTCATAAAAATGTTATTTGGTTCCGTGCGGGGACCGAACTCGCGACACTCTAGTCTAATACTGAGCAACAGTGCTAACCGTGTCGTCAAGCATGACGTACACAAAGAATATTCCAATTTACGAATTTTATCTCAATTCTAGTGAAATTATTTTGATTATGTTATCAAAGAAAGAAGCATATTTAATTACGTCTATATTTCCCAATACGAAAGGCTTATTGACAGTTAAAATAATTATAAGAAAAGTTAGTTTAGTTTCATTATTATCAACCCAGCCAATTAATCAGCGGTATTGGCTGGCTAGTCGCCATCCGATCGGTGACTGCAAACATAGCCAGTTCATCTCTAAGGATGAGACAGAAAGTGTTTATTACATCTTTGAACCAGTATAGCGTATCTTACATAAGCTGCAATGACGCAGGCAAGCCCAGCAATAATTACAATACTTCGTCCTAATAGGTCACTTTTAGAAAAACATAAGCAAGGTAACAGACAGCGTGAACTGCGTGTGCGCATACTTCTATGACAACTTACAGACCGTGACCCAGACAATTACAGGTAAGTAGCTTACCTACCTATCTATTTATCTACCTTAATAGATACATAAGACAGTAGATACGTATTCAACCCAGTTTTTTGAAACAATAAACTTGATTACCCGAATTTAAATATTATGGATTACGTTATTCTAATCTAGGTGACGCGTGAGCTTGGGTCACGGCTTTGTATTAAAGGGCACTGCGGCCCTAGAACGCAAAGGTAATTAAGGAATTGGTAGGTTATTATCACCTAGCTAGTGCGAGAGCTTAAGGTAAGCGAAAGGGACTCATTTTATGAGAAATTCTAGGTGTGCCTTTCTTAATTTTCCTTATTTAAGGAAAATAACGTGAATAATTATTTTAATAACCGGTAAGTCAGAAACAAAAATTAGATGATTTATGATATTTATCAACCTGCATTTCGATCACGTGGTGGATGACAGTACTCCTCAATTATTATTGTACTTCCTCTCTCACAAAAAGAAGACCTCTTTCACAGAGCGGAGGCCTGTATCTCAGCAGTGACACAGGCCTCCTCCTGCAAAAAGGAAGAGTTAGGTAATTGCTATAACAAACTGCACAATAATGTACACACGGCTACACATCAAGCTATACATAACCAGTATGTCTTGGTCTCGCTTTGTACGATTTTTACATACAATACGGTCAGCTAATACTGGTTTTGTAATAGCTTGATGTGTAGCCAGCTACGACGATATTTTACTACACTCCTAATAACAGGCGACCGATGTCTGTCAACACACTAGGCAAAAAAGTCTCATATACATCTTATTTCGACCAATCCTGTGAGCAAACATAGGTACCTTGAGACTGAACAGATCTTGAGTTAGCCAATCACAACGCAGTACCCTGTCCGCCTCGCTTAAGCAGTACCTCAGCGAGTTGACAGAATAGTTTTTGTTCCTTAGGTCGTGCATGCGGAGTCTAGTAATATATCGTCGTTGGAAGCCAGTGTACATAGTGCTCTATTGCAGTAGCGTGACATCGTGTGTCATCCACACAACAAAGAAGTATGTGAGGCCAGAAAAGTAATTAAATGCTCGTTACTTACACACATTACATTATGGTTATATTCATAAAATGCTACCATACTACTTTGTTTCATAGTTATCAATAGAACAATCCTTGAGTAAGGTCAGTCAGGTTTTAGCATTATAGAAGTTTGTTTACTCATTCATTCTTTAACATGAAACTCATAAAACTTAGTTCTACACCTTTATACATACTTCACACTTTAGTTAGGCACATACATAAAAAATAAAAATGCATTTATTATTATGATCTGCGGGATCTTGGTTACTACAGAAAATCAAAAAAAAATATACTTAAATATTTTTGTGTGTTATTTTTTACTTAATACCTACTATTATGTTCAGTTTGATGGGGCAGTTTCAGGTGTCCTCATGACAGTCACCGCTGGCCCTCATCGCATGGTCCCTGGTCTTCAAAACCCGTTCCAACCAAACCAGCCTCCCTATATTTTTCTTTGTACCCCGATCGCCAAAGTAACAAAAGGTCCCCTTGATACTGTACCCTTTACTAACAATAGCAACTTTCAACTTTAAGTACTTGACGATAACTAATGAATAAAGTTTCCCAATTGCCTTACTAAGTCTTTGAATGTATTTGTTCGGCTTTCAACACTTCAGTTTCGGTTGTTCGGCCAATTCTATGCATCTGAAAAGAAAATCTTTGGAATCTAAGCAGTATCAGCCTAATAATAATAATTAATTTTCCGAGTGACTTTCTCAGTTTTTGTGACGTAAACTTGAACTTTGAGGTTAATTTGATGAACAAAATAGTTCCTCGTTCGTGCACTAAGGGTGCTGTTTACTTTTTCCATACAATAAACGCAGTAAATATTATAAGTACGCTGTAAGTAAGAGAGCAGTCAGTGGTTGCTCAGTGGTATCGATCGCGACTTAAGAGTTGTAGGTAGTGGGAACGTTATAGGCTGATGATGATGACGACACTACTCAATACAAATGTTACTTAATATTTATAAAAAAAAATCATTTGCTGTTGTGTGCATTCCATGTCAGATTGCTTCTAAGAATAATGTTTAAAATAACTATTAAGTCGTTGTGTATAAGAAAAACTATATTATTATGGGTGTAATTGTTCAATTACTTAAGCAATTGTAAAGACTTTTGCCCCTTGCAAAAGTCTCTATATTTATGTACTTAGTACTTAGATAACCTTAATAAAATTTACTCGCATCCGTTTTGACTTAGATACAACATAGATGAAGGGGTACTCATTAACTACTCAGGAAATAGGCAGATGTCAATAAACCTTATACATGTCGCAGGGATTTGACAAAAACAAGGATTTCTTCAAACCCCTAAGATCTTCCAGACTATAGGCCATCCCCTTTTAACCTAACCGTCCAAGTCGAGGTCCATTGATTTTTTCGTCATTTTTTTATATCTCAGTACCCCGTTTCATACACACGGGGTATCCTGACTCGGACAGGTTAGGTTAGGTTAGGTTAGTCGACGTATTCTGACATTATTTTTACTAGATTTAGTTTAGTTTTGAAATACAACAGAAAAGTTATTTCACTGAACCAATTTAGGGATTTGTTCAAATCACTAAACTTTAGTGGGATTTGTCAAATTACCGGATTTGTTTAGTAGGAAAATGATGAAATTGTGTTGTTATTTTAACATCTTCCGTGATTTTGATGTCTATTTTTATCATGTCCCTGAGACATACATCATACACTTCGCTACAAGACCCCAGTTTGTTTCAGAAACAAGACACATTGTTGGCAACAATATTATTATAACATCATACGGAAATCCATTCAACAGTGAAAACATTAAACATTGAATTGTTATAACAAATCATTGTTTACAACAACAACTTAAATATTTATCTTGACAACATTGTTTATATTATAAGCACTATAGTAAAACAACAATATTTGTTTGGTGCGCATGCGTAGACAGAGCATGACTGTCTCACTCCATTTACTTTTGCGGAACAGTTTCACTGGTTGAACTCCATTATGAAATCTTCAAGAGTGGGATTCTAAAGTGGGATCCAACAGGAATAATTCATACTTCATCATCATCTGCCTAGCCTTTTCCCAATTATATTGTGGTCGGCTTCCAGTCAAACCAGATTCAGCTGAATATCAGTATTTTACATGGAGTGACTGGCTGTCGGACCTCCACAACTCATTAACTGGGCTATACCATCCCCCATGATAAGACTGGTGTGCAGACTTTAAATCTTCTGCAGTAACGACTGTCAAAGATGCCTTGACTACAAATGACAGCCGGGATTACGTGATTCCGAGGCACGGAGGAAACTCGCTATGACAAATCGTCACCCATCCACAGACCAACCTCGGCAAGCGCGGCTTAACCCGGTAGATCGGCCTGTGCAGCTGTAATTGATGATGATTTAGCCTCGAGCTCATAATTCATACTTACCATACTAGAAAACATAAGTGTGAAATAACTTAGGTAGGTATAGATAGCGCGCGAGTTGAATGCAGAGCTTTGGAATGCGGTAGTGCTGTTGACAAGGATGGCAAAGTACTACACTGCAGGCGCGTGAGGTGGGGCGTGCGGGTAGCGGGGGGCTCTTTACCTCAGACCCCGACTGCATTCAACTCGCGCGCTATCTGTACTTGGAATTGATCCGGGATAATGATTAAGTTTATCTTTTAGTGGAAAGCCGGCTAAATACTTGTCTCGAGTTGGGAAGTATTCAAGGGATGTTTATTTTTGTGCTACGACGGTTGAAGTCTATTTTTATAATTCTTAACTATTTATTAAGTGCCCGACGTTCTTTAATTCTGTACCCCTAGCACGAGTTTTCACTATTTTACTTTACAGAAACTTTCCAGTATTTACAGCGTTTTTGTATGAAAATATGGAACAGCGCCTCTGGTGTGCGAAGAAGGAACCAATTTTTTCCTTGCAAATTGTCAATTTGAAGTCGTCAAAGTTCCAGTTTACTTTACGTCTCAAATACTGAAAACTCGTGCTGACGGTACTGATCAATGAAATTACTTGATCGAAGTAAATAAGTAAGTTTGATAGTTTAGTAAAAATATCGTATAACACATTAAATTAATTCATGACAGTATTTCCTACTATTATATAAGTACGTCCTAGTATGTAAATCGTGCAAAAATATTGTTTGAATATATACAATTTAGCAGAAAAACGGCTTGCTACAACCTTTTTATTTTTTTACCTTATAAAAGATCCGGAATGTAGATGCACTGTAGTAAACTTTGTCAGTTGCCAATTACTACGACACCGCCATCTTGGCCACGACTTTTCTGAGGTCATTGACTTGTGCAGAATAGTCTTTTTTTACTTTAGTTTGATACTTTTAAGGCTCTTTTAAATGTCTTTTGTGACGATTAGTGTTTTTTTTTAACCCCCGACGGAAAAAGAGAGGTGTTATAAGTTTGACGTGTCTGTCTGTCTGTCTGTCTGTCTGTCTGTCTGTCGGTCTGTCTGTCGGTCTGTCTGTCTGTCTGTCGGTCTGTCTGTCGGTCTGTCTGTCTGTCTGTCTGTCTGTCTGTCTGTGGCATCATAGAGCCCGAACGGATGAAGCGATTTCAATTTAGTTTTTGTTGTATGAAAGGTGAGTTACCTGCAAGTGTTCTTAGACATGTTTGATGAAAATCGGTTGAGCCGTTTAGAAGTTATGGGGGGGAAAGGTAACCGAGGGTCTGCAAATATGCTCGAGTTGGGTATCAAATGAAAGCGTACTGAAAGGGAACATCATCATCATCATCATCATATCAGCCGTAAGACGTCCACTGCTGAACATAGGCCTCCCCTTTAGACTTCCAGTAGGACCGGTTGTAAGCGGCCTGCATCCAGCGTGATCCTGTGGCCTTCATAAGATCGTCTGCCCACCTAGCGGGTGGACGTCCTACGCTGCGCTTGCCGGTGCGTGGTCTCCATTCGAGAACCTTACGGCCCCATCGGCCATCAGTTCTGCGTGCTATATGGCCTGCCCACTGCCATTTCAACTTGCTAATTCGTTGGGCTATGTCGGTTACTTTGGTTCGTCTACGAATCTCCTCATTTCTGAGTCGATCACGCAGAGAGACTCCGAGCATAGCCCTCTCCATAGCTCGTTGGACTATACTGAGCTTACTAATGAGGCCCATAGTAAAGGACCACGTTTCGGCGCCATACGTCATCACTGGTAACACACATTGGTCGAAAACTTTCGACTTGAGGCACTGAGGTATTTTGGACGAGAAAACGTTACGCAATTTCCCGAACGCTGCCCAGCCGAGTTGGATTCGGCGGTTGACCTCTTTCTTGAAGTTGGACCTACCTAACGTGATGGTTTGTCCCAGGTAGACATACGAGTCAACAACTTCTAGAACCGAGTTCCCAACTGATAATGGGGTGGGCACAACATGGACATTACACATTACTTTTGTCTTGTCCATATTCATTTTAAGACCAACCTGTTGGGAAACTCGATTGAGGTCGCCGAGCATCGTGCTGAGATCTTCCATCGATTTTGCCATGACAACAATATCGTCGGCAAATTGAAGGTGGGTGATGTACTCGCCATTAATATTGATGCCGAGTCCTTGCCATTCCAGGAGCTTGAAGGCGTTTTCCAAAGTGGTAGTAAACAGTTTCGGAGATATCACATCTCCCTGTCTTACGCCTCTTTTCAAAGGAATCGCCTTCGAACTCTGCTCCTGTACTCGGACCGACATAGTGGCATTATTGTACAAGCACCTAAGCACTTCGATGTACCGATAGTCAATACGGCATCGTTGGAGAGATTCAAGCACTGCCCATGTCTCCACCGAATCAAAGGCTTTCTCATAGTCCACAAACGCTAAACATAATGGCAAGTTATACTCTTCGGTCTTCTGTACAACTTGACGCAGCGTATGTATGTGGTCTATGGTACTGTAGCCTTTTCGGAAACCGGCTTGTTCGGGAGGCTGGAAGTCATCAAACCTGCGGTCGAGACGGTTCGTGATGACCCTCGAAAACAACTTATAAACATGGCTCAAGAGCGAGATGGGTCTGTAATTCTTCAATAAGGTGTTGTCACCCTTCTTGAAAAATAGAACCACCACGCTCTTGTTCCATGCTTCTGGCGTTGTACCCTCGAGCAAGACGGAGTTGAAGAGCTTCTGAAGGACTTTAAGTACCGGTGTTCCACCCGCTTTCAGAAGCTCTGAAGTGATTCCGTCTTCACCCGGCGCCTTATTGTTTTTTAGCTGATTGAGGGCAATCCTAATCTCGTACAGGCTGATGTCCGGGATGTCTTCGGTATAGTGTCGGGTCAATTTGGCTCTTGGGTCTTTGGCCGCGCTGCTAACAGGTTTTGTGACCGAAGCGTATAGCTGTCCATAGAACCTTTCGACCTCCTCCAATACCTCTGCTTTAGTCGACGCTGTACTACCGTCTTCTCGTTTCAGCTTTGTCAGCTGGCTTTGCCCAATAGACATATCTCTTGCAAACACTTTGGAGCCCTTGTTACGCTCAATGGTCTCTTTAATGTGGTTAGCATTAAAGAGGCGTACATCGTGCCGCAAGGATTTAGAAATTTGTCTATTGAGCTGCCTATATGACTCGGCGTCACCGGAAGTCTGCAGCCTTAAAGAGCGTCGTTCAGCCATGAGGTTTAGAGTATGGTCGGAGAGTTTTTGAGGTCTATTCGCACGACGGGGTCTAAAGTACTTAGAGCCCACCGTTTGGACAGTTTCTACGAACCTATTATTGATCTCGTCCACCGACGCAGAATTTTCCAGGCAGTCGAAGCGATTAGACAACTCGAGTTGAAAGCCTTCGGGGTTTTGGATAGAGGCGCGAGTAGGTCGGAGCGTGGACTTTATCAGATTGGACCTTTCAAGTTTTACGTTAATATTCAACGTGCCTCTGACCATTCGGTGATCGCTTCCGGTTTTTATCCTGTGAATCACTGAGACATCATTGAATATTCGTTTCTTGTTGGTCATGATAAAGTCTATCTCATTTCTCGTAGAAAGGGAACAATGATGATTTAATCGGGAGTACCCTTGGCAACAAAAAAATTATATACCTAAGTATGTACAGTCGAAATCAAAAGTGCTGAAGCAATTTCTAAAAGCAATGGCCTGACGCTTCACGTTGACTTACGTCCTTTTATTATAAGTTGTTTTAATACTATACAAATCAAAGGAAGTTATGGTATGGTTCATAATTTCAACCATTGTTCTATAAGTTAGGCTGACGCAGTGGTTAACGTGCTCGGATAATTCGTTTACTGGCGAAGGTTCGATCCCCACTTTTTTCTTTTTATTTCATTTAATATTTTTTAATAATTGCTTTATTCTTTTTGTTATTTTTAATGCATTTTTAGTAGAAAATTGATAAATAAAATTGTTTTTTTCTTAATAATTACTAATACTCTAGTCATTAGTGTTG
Source organism: Agrotis ipsilon (assembly GCA_028554685.1). NCBI lineage: Eukaryota > Metazoa > Arthropoda > Insecta > Lepidoptera > Noctuidae > Agrotis > Agrotis ipsilon. The sequence continues at coordinate 14,023,114 of CM052965.1, forward strand.
TGTGTCGTCCGTTATTATCATTCAAATTATAATAAAGTTTGTGGGTAGATCGGAGAAAACAAAACAAAAGTTACAAAAGTAAATTATTTCGATTTGTGAGGTAGACATAACTATGCTAGTTCGTTTCGAGTCTCATAATAGAACGTTGTTGATTCTTGGTTATTTTGTGTGACGAATGTTTACATCCGTATTACACTGTTTTAAGGTTATTGTTTTGCAGTGAAATATTTACAGTGAGAATAATATAATCATTGAGGGCGAATATTATATTCCTTGCATAAATATGGATGAAACAATACAATCAAATTAAACCGGACTAAGTGTGAGTATTAACATTTTTTTTTTAATTATTTCACATGTTGATATTCTTATTTATTATATAAGATTCCCTACTCAAAAGTGTTATAGTTGTTAAAAGGTTTGTTTAAAAGATACTTAGTATTTGTTATTTATAGTTTTTTCTTTTAGTAAAATAAATTAACAGTTGTATTTTGCATAGGTAAAGATAATGATAGTATTCCATGTTTTGTTCTAGTGAAATACTATGAGTCCTGTGGATATGAGATATGAGGAATACCAAGCCCTATAAGCTTGTCGAGAGCAAAGTCGACGGTTGTCAGACATCATAATTATTATGTTGAATGAATTAGAAGAAAATGGCTTCCCCCAATGAGTAACTAATTCAACACGAAATGAAGTTCAGTTTCATCGTGCACTCAAGACTGAAAACTTATACCGAATATCAGCTAAAACCCGTTTTTTTATAGGAATTAAAGAAACTTTTAAAAGCACGACCATAATTATTTTTTATATGGTTGTTGTTGTATTCATTGTTAATAGACTGTAAGCGAAAACATCATTTTATTCACAGTTCTTATTTATTTTAGAGGTTAGATTTGAGGCTAAGTTTCAATCATTCTTTTCGTAAAGAAAACGAAAATTAAACTAATGACCTCAATAGGATATTTTTATGAAGAGCGGTTATTATTTTCATGGTTTTATTTCAGTAATAGAACATTTATTGCCATATTATTTATTTTTTTGCTAAATCGCACTTAGTAGAATGCAAAAAGCTTGATTTACTAAAATAAAAATTTTGGCACCGCAGCCCCGGAACGCAAAAGGCGACTAGCGCTTTACGTTCCAGGACCGCGGTGCCATTGGACGTTTGTTTGAAATAGTAACAAGGTAACGTGGCCTTGAAACGCATAGAGAAATTGGTCTGCTGAACTACTACTATTTCAAATGGCTTTAATAATCATATCTTTAATAATTTATTTTGTTAACATAAAGACAAAATTACACATTAATTTTCTTATGCGATAACATACTAAAATAGCCGCTCTTTATAAAAAAAAACCCTGTATTTTCTTAAATATAATTAAACGCAATTTATTCTTATAATTAAATAATAAATTAAATTGGATAATATTCTTTAAATTCATATAGAATTTTTTAATTTTAAAATTTTTGTTAAGCTATTGTTTAGTTTTTTTTATCATGATATTATTAATCAATAACTTGTTAGTTAATCATGTTAATTTACAATTTATTCATGCTTATTATTTATTAAATAAAAAAGTTAAATATTAAATTATATAAAAGTTAAATATTAGTTTATTGTGTTTATGTTTTTTTTGGTCTTGGTGGAAATAAAAAAGTCATGCTTTATTAAAACGTTTGTTTGTTTTATTTATTTATGTAATTAACAAACTTCTATTATATTTGTGATATCACATTCATACGATCTGACAATCCCTCAGTCAACAGTCAAGTCATTTGATGAACTTCAACATGACATTGCAATAATATTCGTTCTTGCCACAATATTGATATTCGCCAACATTTTGAGAACATAAATATATCGCTATCCATATAATCACACGCCAGTAATCAGAAAACCACAATCGAACGACAACTTGATTCCGATCAAGTTAAATATTCTAAAACTTATGGCCTACCTCACAGAAACTGTGAACAAACGATTATAATAATATTCCTGTCCCATTACAGTATTAAACAGTTGAGCAAAACTTACAAAAAGAATTTCACTGCGTGAGGATCGAATTCGCGCCTCGCTGTTCACCGCATACTTAGTAATACGTGAAACGCTTACCACTAGGCCAACTGGACACATAGTAAATCGTTGAAATTATGAATCTTATACAATCAGTAGTTGATGATGCATATGTCTCTCAAAATAGAAGGTCGTAAGTCCAACTAAACTTCAAGCTATTGCCTTGTAATTGCTGCACACCGCTTTTGAGTCTCTACTGTACGTATAAAAAGTATAAAATAAAAAATAAATTAAAAATTTAAAAAACCCCCGACAAAAAAACCAAGTTCCCTTTAAAAAGTAAAAAATAATAAAAATACGTCGCGTTGGGGGACTGCAAAAAAACAGAAGATGATGAATAATTTGGAGCAGTCCCCCAACGCGACGTATTTTTATTATTTTTTACTTTTTAAAGGGAACTTGGTTTTTTTGTCGGGGGTTTTTTAAATTTTTAATTTATAGGTACAGTAGAGACTCAAAAGCGGTGTGCAGCAATTACAAGGCAATAGCTTGAAGTTTAGTTGGACTTACGACCTTCTATTTTGAGAGACATATGCATCATCAACTACTGATTGTATAAGATTCATAATTTCAACGAATTACTGTGTGTCCAGTTGGCCTAGTGGTTAGCGTTTCACGTATTACTAAGTATGCGGTGAACAGCGAGGCGCGAGTTCGATCTTCACGCAGTAAAATTCTTTTTGTAAGTTTTGCTCAACTGTTTAATACTGTAATGGGACAGGAATATTATTATAATCGTTTGTTCACAATTTCTGTGAGGTATGCCATAAGTTTTAGAATATTTAACTTGATCGGAATCAAGTTGTCGTTCGATTGTGGTTTTCTGATTACTGACGTGTGATTATATGGATAGCGATATATTTATGTTCTCAAAATGTTGGCGAATATCAATATTGTGGCAAGAACGAATATTATTGCAATGTCATGTTGAAGTTCATCAAATGACTTGACTGTTGACTGAGGGATTGTCAGATCGTATGAATGTGATATCACAAATATAATAGAAGTTTGTTAATTACATAAATAAATAAAACAAACAAACGTTTTAATAAAGCATGACTTTTTTATTTCCACCAAGACCAAAAAAAACATAAACACAATAAACTAATATTTAACTTTTATATAATTTAATATTTAACTTTTTTATTTAATAAATAATAAGCATGAATAAATTGTAAATTAACATGATTAACTAACAAGTTATTGATTAATAATATCATGATAAAAAAAACTAAACAATAGCTTAACAAAAATTTTAAAATTAAAAAATTCTATATGAATTTAAAGAATATTATCCAATTTAATTTATTATTTAATTATAAGAATAAATTGCGTTTAATTATATTTAAGAAAATACAGGGTTTTTTTTTATAAAGAGCGGCTATTTTAGTATGTTATCGCATAAGAAAATTAATGTGTAATTTTGTCTTTATGTTAACAAAATAAATTATTAAAGATATGATTATTAAAGCCATTTGAAATAGTAATAGTTCAGCAGACCAATTTCTCTATGCGTTTCAAGGCCACGTTACCTTGTTACTATTTCAAACAAACGTCCAATGGCACCGCGGTCCTGGAACGTAAAGCGCTAGTCGCCTTTTGCGTTCCGGGGCTGCGGTGCCAAAATTTTTATTTTAGTAAATCAAGCTTTTTGCATTCTACTAAGTGCGATTTAGCAAAAAAATAAATAATATGGCAATAAATGTTCTATTACTGAAATAAAACCATGAAAATAATAACCGCTCTTCATAAAAATATCCTATTGAGGTCATTAGTTTAATTTTCGTTTTCTTTACGAAAAGAATGATTGAAACTTAGCCTCAAATCTAACCTCTAAAATAAATAAGAACTGTGAATAAAATGATGTTTTCGCTTACAGTCTATTAACAATGAATACAACAACAACCATATAAAAAATAATTATGGTCGTGCTTTTAAAAGTTTCTTTAATTCCTATAAAAAAACGGGTTTTAGCTGATATTCGGTATAAGTTTTCAGTCTTGAGTGCACGATGAAACTGAACTTCATTTCGTGTTGAATTAGTTACTCATTGGGGGAAGCCATTTTCTTCTAATTCATTCAACATAATAATTATGATGTCTGACAACCGTCGACTTTGCTCTCGACAAGCTTATAGGGCTTGGCATTCCTCATATCTCATATCCACAGGACTCATAGTATTTCACTAGAACAAAACATGGAATACTATCATTATCTTTACCTATGCAAAATACAACTGTTAATTTATTTTACTAAAAGAAAAAACTATAAATAACAAATACTAAGTATCTTTTAAACAAACCTTTTAACAACTATAACACTTTTGAGTAGGGAATCTTATATAATAAATAAGAATATCAACATGTGAAATAATTAAAAAAAAAATGTTAATACTCACACTTAGTCCGGTTTAATTTGATTGTATTGTTTCATCCATATTTATGCAAGGAATATAATATTCGCCCTCAATGATTATATTATTCTCACTGTAAATATTTCACTGCAAAACAATAACCTTAAAACAGTGTAATACGGATGTAAACATTCGTCACACAAAATAACCAAGAATCAACAACGTTCTATTATGAGACTCGAAACGAACTAGCATAGTTATGTCTACCTCACAAATCGAAATAATTTACTTTTGTAACTTTTGTTTTGTTTTCTCCGATCTACCCACAAACTTTATTATAATTTGAATGATAATAACGGACGACACACAACACTAATGACTAGAGTATTAGTAATTATTAAGAAAAAAACAATTTTATTTATCAATTTTCTACTAAAAATGCATTAAAAATAACAAAAAGAATAAAGCAATTATTAAAAAATATTAAATGAAATAAAAAGAAAAAAGTGGGGATCGAACCTTCGCCAGTAAACGAATTATCCGAGCACGTTAACCACTGCGTCAGCCTAACTTATAGAACAATGGTTGAAATTATGAACCATACCATAACTTCCTTTGATTTGTATAGTATTAAAACAACTTATAATAAAAGGACGTAAGTCAACGTGAAGCGTCAGGCCATTGCTTTTAGAAATTGCTTCAGCACTTTTGATTTCGACTGTACATACTTAGGTATATAATTTTTTTGTTGCCAAGGGTACTCCCGATTAAATCATCATTGTTCCCTTTCTACGAGAAATGAGATAGACTTTATCATGACCAACAAGAAACGAATATTCAATGATGTCTCAGTGATTCACAGGATAAAAACCGGAAGCGATCACCGAATGGTCAGAGGCACGTTGAATATTAACGTAAAACTTGAAAGGTCCAATCTGATAAAGTCCACGCTCCGACCTACTCGCGCCTCTATCCAAAACCCCGAAGGCTTTCAACTCGAGTTGTCTAATCGCTTCGACTGCCTGGAAAATTCTGCGTCGGTGGACGAGATCAATAATAGGTTCGTAGAAACTGTCCAAACGGTGGGCTCTAAGTACTTTAGACCCCGTCGTGCGAATAGACCTCAAAAACTCTCCGACCATACTCTAAACCTCATGGCTGAACGACGCTCTTTAAGGCTGCAGACTTCCGGTGACGCCGAGTCATATAGGCAGCTCAATAGACAAATTTCTAAATCCTTGCGGCACGATGTACGCCTCTTTAATGCTAACCACATTAAAGAGACCATTGAGCGTAACAAGGGCTCCAAAGTGTTTGCAAGAGATATGTCTATTGGGCAAAGCCAGCTGACAAAGCTGAAACGAGAAGACGGTAGTACAGCGTCGACTAAAGCAGAGGTATTGGAGGAGGTCGAAAGGTTCTATGGACAGCTATACGCTTCGGTCACAAAACCTGTTAGCAGCGCGGCCAAAGACCCAAGAGCCAAATTGACCCGACACTATACCGAAGACATCCCGGACATCAGCCTGTACGAGATTAGGATTGCCCTCAATCAGCTAAAAAACAATAAGGCGCCGGGTGAAGACGGAATCACTTCAGAGCTTCTGAAAGCGGGTGGAACACCGGTACTTAAAGTCCTTCAGAAGCTCTTCAACTCCGTCTTGCTCGAGGGTACAACGCCAGAAGCATGGAACAAGAGCGTGGTGGTTCTATTTTTCAAGAAGGGTGACAACACCTTATTGAAGAATTACAGACCCATCTCGCTCTTGAGCCATGTTTATAAGTTGTTTTCGAGGGTCATCACGAACCGTCTCGACCGCAGGTTTGATGACTTCCAGCCTCCCGAACAAGCCGGTTTCCGAAAAGGCTACAGTACCATAGACCACATACATACGCTGCGTCAAGTTGTACAGAAGACCGAAGAGTATAACTTGCCATTATGTTTAGCGTTTGTGGACTATGAGAAAGCCTTTGATTCGGTGGAGACATGGGCAGTGCTTGAATCTCTCCAACGATGCCGTATTGACTATCGGTACATCGAAGTGCTTAGGTGCTTGTACAATAATGCCACTATGTCGGTCCGAGTACAGGAGCAGAGTTCGAAGGCGATTCCTTTGAAAAGAGGCGTAAGACAGGGAGATGTGATATCTCCGAAACTGTTTACTACCACTTTGGAAAACGCCTTCAAGCTCCTGGAATGGCAAGGACTCGGCATCAATATTAATGGCGAGTACATCACCCACCTTCAATTTGCCGACGATATTGTTGTCATGGCAAAATCGATGGAAGATCTCAGCACGATGCTCGGCGACCTCAATCGAGTTTCCCAACAGGTTGGTCTTAAAATGAATATGGACAAGACAAAAGTAATGTGTAATGTCCATGTTGTGCCCACCCCATTATCAGTTGGGAACTCGGTTCTAGAAGTTGTTGACTCGTATGTCTACCTGGGACAAACCATCACGTTAGGTAGGTCCAACTTCAAGAAAGAGGTCAACCGCCGAATCCAACTCGGCTGGGCAGCGTTCGGGAAATTGCGTAACGTTTTCTCGTCCAAAATACCTCAGTGCCTCAAGTCGAAAGTTTTCGACCAATGTGTGTTACCAGTGATGACGTATGGCGCCGAAACGTGGTCCTTTACTATGGGCCTCATTAGTAAGCTCAGTATAGTCCAACGAGCTATGGAGAGGGCTATGCTCGGAGTCTCTCTGCGTGATCGACTCAGAAATGAGGAGATTCGTAGACGAACCAAAGTAACCGACATAGCCCAACGAATTAGCAAGTTGAAATGGCAGTGGGCAGGCCATATAGCACGCAGAACTGATGGCCGATGGGGCCGTAAGGTTCTCGAATGGAGACCACGCACCGGCAAGCGCAGCGTAGGACGTCCACCCGCTAGGTGGGCAGACGATCTTATGAAGGCCACAGGATCACGCTGGATGCAGGCCGCTTACAACCGGTCCTACTGGAAGTCTAAAGGGGAGGCCTATGTTCAGCAGTGGACGTCTTACGGCTGATATGATGATGATGATGATGATGTTCCCTTTCAGTACGCTTTCATTTGATACCCAACTCGAGCATATTTGCAGACCCTCGGTTACCTTTCCCCCCCATAACTTCTAAACGGCTCAACCGATTTTCATCAAACATGTCTAAGAACACTTGCAGGTAACTCACCTTTCATACAACAAAAACTAAATTGAAATCGCTTCATCCGTTCGGGCTCTATGATGCCACAGACAGACAGACAGACAGACAGACAGACCGACAGACAGACCGACAGACAGACAGACAGACCGACAGACAGACCGACAGACAGACAGACAGACAGACAGACAGACAGACACGTCAAACTTATAACACCTCTCTTTTTCCGTCGGGGGTTAAAAAAAAACACTAATCGTCACAAAAGACATTTAAAAGAGCCTTAAAAGTATCAAACTAAAGTAAAAAAAGACTATTCTGCACAAGTCAATGACCTCAGAAAAGTCGTGGCCAAGATGGCGGTGTCGTAGTAATTGGCAACTGACAAAGTTTACTACAGTGCATCTACATTCCGGATCTTTTATAAGGTAAAAAAATAAAAAGGTTGTAGCAAGCCGTTTTTCTGCTAAATTGTATATATTCAAACAATATTTTTGCACGATTTACATACTAGGACGTACTTATATAATAGTAGGAAATACTGTCATGAATTAATTTAATGTGTTATACGATATTTTTACTAAACTATAAAACGGTTTTTTAAATCTTTAATTTTTTTTTTAAATTAAAGTGGCAATGTTTTATATATAGCTGTGGTTGACAAGCGTTAAAAATCGTGAATAAAAGGCAAACTCTTCCTTGTGCATAAAAAAACACAGGCACCAAAAACCACGTAATTGAATGTCTTAATTTTTATAAACTGTGAAATAACACGATTCCGTTATTATGAATCCGTTACGACGTACCGTATTTTTTGACGAATACTCAATTATGACTTCCTTGCCTATTCATTGCGCGTTCATGATTTCAAAGTTGAGAAGGTCAATTTACAGATAGATGTGTTTCTGAACAATTTGTTCCATTTAAAACATTAGGAAGTAGTGAAAGTGGAAAAGGTCCAGCTTTTTGGGGTACTATCTTATGTAAAATGACCTTTAAAAAGGAGCTGTTTTATTTTTAATTACTTAATTTTGAATTTTATTTTTAAGGGCTTTTCAGCATCATGGTAGTGCTATGGCTATTATCTGTTTATGACTCAATAGGTATCTATCTGTGTTTGTTTAATAAAATACAGAACAAAAACTTAAAAATTTATTGCATGTCTTTATAAATAAGGTCTCCAAAATTACGTTCTACTTTATCAAATCACTTGTAATAAAACACATTTTTCCCAATTAAAAACAAATTATTGATATTTTGATTAAATTATGTAAACAAGTTTCCTAATTCCTACTTCAATATTATCGCAGCGAGTACGAAAAGGGGTGCTAAGGCAGGAAACCTCCACGTGCGCCCGTGGACTGGAGTTCCCTCTCGGATACGTCCGGGGGGAAGACCAGTTTTTCGGGCCGGTGCACCCTGGGATGCGGGCAAAAACTCTTCTTCAGGCACTCTGTGCCTAAGGAGTCTCTTTGCCCGTATGCGAATAGCCTGTCGTGTGGACGCTCTAACGCGTGTCCCTCTGATCAGCAGAGGGCACAGCGGCGGAGCGGGCTTGCGGACGGTGAGTAATGGGTGGCTCGCCGTCCGACTGAGGACCAAGCCCGGGTTGGTGGCGCGTCGTGTTTCGCGCCAAATGCCTGCTGGGGTCGCGGGTTTTTTCTTAACCCAGGTTACCGCGGCCCCGGAACGTACAGGGCATCCGAAGGAACACGGGTGGATTTTAGTCAGTAAGAGTCTGACAGTCCCTTCCGCCCCACCCAGGGCGGGAGGACTCATTTGATGATTTTACCACCTAAAAAAAAAAAAAAAAAAAGCGAGTACGAAACAAACATTGATGCACTTAAGTGAATAAATATTTTATTATTTTCTTTGGACTGAAAGCATTAGATATACATACATATTTTATTTGCAGAACATAAATACATAAAGGTAATGAATGCATAATTATATTATTATTGCGAGTCATTAATGTCCATTGTACGCTAATTTAATGTCAGAGTTCCAGTAATTTATGTTGATTTAAATTGCACCATTTTTAGGAAATTCAACAACGATTTATATATTTTGGTATATTTTCTATTGTCAAAACCGCGAAAATAAACTGTAATAAGAACATTTTTTTTTTTCGAATTACTGATGTAAAGCCAGCTTTACGATGTAGGTACCCTACTTGAAGGAACTACGAGCGTTCCTGGGAAATCGATACGTCTGGATACAGAAAATGTAGGCCAAATACATGACTTCTTGCTTCTTTTGTTAATTATTCGAAAAGGGTCTTAAATTCTTCAGATTCGTTGTAATAATGTTTAAAAAATATTTCAATGAAATTTTATTCATATTTATATTATTCATTGAATTTTCATACTTTAATCATTCAGGAATCCATTAGTCAATTACGTAGTATACAGACTCACGTACCTTTTCGGCGGCAGGGGTATAAAATAAAAATTAATTCGCTGTATAAATCCGATACGCGCCGCATACAGTTTGCACCTCGTTACGTGTGGAAAAATTAATAAAACCTACCGCTGCTGACGGTAGTCACATTCGAATGCGTTCAGCGGACACATGGAACTAAGAGATCTAGAAGTGACAGAATAAATCTTAATATAGAATAGTGAAGAATAGTGAGAGCATTGCGTGAGTGATGCAATCTGACACCGGCAGTGAAAAAGCACATTATGGATATCCATAGGTTATAGAGATCGCACGCGACCAGCAGGGCCATTGGCTAACTTGATAGTCACTGACTAGCAGTTGTCAGCTTGATACCTGTTATGAGGCTAAGTTGAGCAGTGAAAGTGCCTCAAGAGCGTTAGAATAGCTGCTTTTAGGGACCATCTATATTTATCAGTTTCATTGCAAATGCAAAAGCCAATACGAAATTTACCTTTTGACAGCTATTTGATGGTCACCACACAGACAACGAGATCCGCAATAGCCCCGCAGGTCATATCGCTGAAAGGGATCGCACTGTGTAATAAACTATCTTTACCAAAGTTAATCCGAATCTGTTTAACAGTATTGCGTCAATTCGTCATTAACTTTTTTATTTACTAGTTAATGCCCGCGGCTCTTACCGTTTGTCTCGGGAATAGAAAGTACTTTTAAAGGAATTAATGATTCTTTTATCTCTTTTGCTGACCACTTGACAACACGAAGAATTTACTTTAGACTTAGGAAGATTGGTTCAGTGGTTAAAACGTGAAAGGTACAAAAAAACTAACTTACTTTCTAATATTTATTTATTGTAGGTCGTATCTTCGCTGGCTAAGTTGATTACTTCAATATTATTTACAAATAAAGGCGCGTATGAAACAGTTATCATTTTAATTTGATACGAGATAATGTTTTAAATATGAGAAGTTTTAGTGGAATCTCCTTCCTACATTCGAGGTCATGAGTTCAATTATTTCCGTATCGGCCCAAAGAAGCCTATGATTAAATTAAACCAAGGTCCAAGTCGACCAAGTTGAGAACCGGAACAGTGGCGCAGTGGCTTCGGTTCGATTTCCCGAATGGAGTAAATTTATCTGGTTCTAGCTGGGTCCGGGTGTTTGTGAAAGTAAGTTTTAATGTTTGTAAATGCCCAAACCCACGGAACAAACAATTAATAGAGTAATAAATTAAAAGAGAGGAGGAAAGAGAGGGGCAACAAAAAAACAACAAGGTTTAGTTCTCAGAGTCTTACGTGGATATATATTATTACAACCAAATGAAGAATTTTCAAGAGTATTTTTTGGCATTCTAGATATTTTTATATTGATTAAGTAAGAAAAGTATCTACGTTCTACAAAAAGCATATAAAGATTTTGTGGGACGAAAGCATTACGTTTCGTCTATGACGACTTCAAAGTGTATAACTAAGTGACTTCCAATGACTTTTAACATAATAACATTTATAACTGACAGAAAATAGAGAGTAAGACCTTCTAAAGCCTTGTCTAGAATCTAGACTATAATATTAAAAGGCCACGTCCAATCAAAAGAGATCGTTGTACTACTATGGTCATCTTCACATTTATAAAGTGTTATATCCAGTGATGGGTTAATACAGGGTACTGTGATAAAAAGTAACCTATTGCTCTAATATTTAGTGGGAATGAGGTGGAAATTTTTCGAGAAAACTTGGAAATTGCAACCCCATTATTGGGACTAAAATTGTTACAAGTTTTGTCTACTATCCTCCATTTTAAGCAAAGCACACAAAACCCAATCACCGTGTTTATAATATAAAACTAGTGGCCCGCGCCGTGCTTTGCTACGTGTTACAAAAAATGTGATAAATAAGGAATCGCTCGACCGATTTTGTGTAAACTTCACATACATTTTAAAAATGTAGCTACATAGTCCGAACAAAGCCTAAGCATTTGGTTTGGATAGGTGAACCCGTTCTTGAGTTTTAAGCTACAACGAAAAGTGGCATTGATTTTTATTATGGATAGAGATAAGTGAAAACTGTGAGAAAATGAATAAACGTAATACCCAACAATACACAATTTTGGCGACACAAGTGCACGAGTGTTTCCGCACGGAACAAATATATTTGTATGATCTGTAAGTAGTTGATCCGAATATATACAATGTGTAACGTTAAAAGCGCAAAACCTCTCGTGGGATAACTCAGACCATGTTACTGAACAATGTTTGTTCTAAGACTTCTGGAAATTCGCGCTTTTAACGTTACACGTTGTTTTCAATGAATTTAATTAATGAAAAGTTTGAAAACAGGACACTTCTAGATATACAGGACATCTTTGTAAACAGTGTATCCATATCGATATGCAATTTGGCAGTTTCGCGGCAGTCGGAGGAATATGCGATGTTCGGCAAAGCTATCCAGATCCGGCCGATATATACCCCGGACGTGACAGAGATTGTGTGTGTTCGCGCCCTGATTTCACTACACGTTTATTTTTGATAGTGCTTGCTGTTTTGTTTATGTTTGTTTGTTTGTAGATAATGTTTTGTTGGAAAGTTGGGATTAGTTATCGAGAATTATGATCGTGGTTACCCAATCGTTGGTTTTTCGATTAGTGAAAATAAAAAGTCTTTAGTCCAAAGGTAGAAAGTGGAACTGAGGTAAATGTTAGTTGACTTTTTGCAAGCGTTGATTTTTTTACTTATTTGTTTCAAACAGCCTAGGTGTCTTAAACTAGAATCATGATAATAATCTCTCAAATCGATTCTTAAATTATTTATTCTTGCGTTAAAAAATATGCGAATTTGGACAACACTCTTTTGTCATTTGTAAAGCACAGACACCACCGTGACGTCATAACTGCTCAATTTTTCCAACTGCAAAACGGATCTCGTAAAGATTTTAATAGACAATCTCAATGTTTTAATGACGGGTTATAAAAAGATCGGAAGCTGATAAATGGTAATTTAACATATAAGCGCCAACTATGTCCACTAAATGTCAACGTAATTGCAACCTTATAGTATGCAACTATGAAACGGTTTTGTAAGAAACCCATTAACAGTACTTACTGAATCAATTAAAATGTTAGGACACATTGTTTCCAACTATTAGAGCAATTAATTTGCAGTTTGTTTCCATGTCAGATTTTTAAGGTTCCGTTGGGAACTGGGGTTTTGTTGTGGCAACGGAACCGTTAAGAACTCCTCACCCCACCTACGCCATCCGGCCGTCAAACTGAAGTCACGTGGTACCTTTTAATCGTAATTTTATTAACAGCTGCAGACGCTTTTTGAAAACAAAACTCAAATGTGACAATAATAATGAGTGCATCGACCCGGGACGAAACGTTTTAATTTTAATTTTGCGTTTTTAAGTATCTTCTTATCTTATACATATATTTATATAAAAATCAATTGCTGTGCTGGAAGTCCAGGAAAGGTTTAAAAGGTAAGAAAAAGAGGCGGTACGAAGTTTGCCGGGACAGCTAGTACATTATAATATTTTATGAGAAATATAAATTATTAATAGCCGAGAAATACAAATATTTCTCGGCTTAACTAGCCGTTGCAACGCCATGCAAAGACAAAAATTTGGTAAAATTCTATTAATAAATTTAATTTATCGCTCATGCGTACCGAAGCGCGACGCAACAGCAATACCAGTCCGAACAGAAGCATATTGTTCAAATGTTCGGACTGGTGTTGATACGGAAAAACGTTAGCTTGTTGCCCGAAATCTATAAACGTGGTATATGTGTTCTATTATTCTTTAATTCTACAAAAACCTGTAAAAACGTATAGGTATCCATCATGAAGTAAATAAAAAAAAAAGTAAATAATAAAGAACTTTTAAATATGTCACAGTAATATGCTGTCCCTCTGATGTATGACCCACTTCTTTTCAACGAATGGCTGATTCTCTATTGGCTGGATTAGTATATTTTTTTCTCTGTCATGAACATAGTAAATTCTAAATATTATAATATATTATTAAAATTCTGGGCACCTCGTATAGAAATAAGCTAATTTAAATTAGTTGAGCTGATATAGATCGGGTGCTGCGCTTATAGGTATGCGATTATGAGCTTTATGCACTGTCACGTATACGTGGAGTGATAACCCAAGACGTCCAAAATACACTAATTAAATTGCCGCTGGACTAGTTTTTGCACTTGATTCAAGAATTAGCATAAAAGGAAGCAAAAAAAATTGGCCACACGTGACAATAACTAGTTTCAATCTTAATGCGTCTTTACTTTAATTTTTAAATCAAATACATAAGACAAAACGTGGGCCATTAGTTTTTTACTTTTCCGGACTAATTATGGACATAAGTTCTCTACCATTTTGTAAAACTGGGCCCATTTGGTGCAGCCGTAAAACATACAGCATTTTTATTCAGATTTTAGTTGCTGTCCAATATACATTATTACAGGTATAACCTCATTTGTTTTCTTTTAAAATCATACTCTGATCAGTAGCGAATCCTCGCGAGGGCGTAGTTCGTTGGTCACATCGAGTGACCTCTTAATGTTAATGATAATGCTAGTCTACTTCATATCACTGCTGAGCCTCTCACCATGACTTCTAGTTTTAACGAGCCAGGGCTATAGTGAGCCAATGGTTGTTGGGTTTGTCCAGTTCGCACCGCCTTCCTGTGCGTCTTTCATCCATTTCCCGTGATCTTGACGATATCGTCAACGCAACCCAGGCGGATTTTCGGCGGCCCCGGCCAAAATCCATCTACCATCTCTGCGTCTAGCCACATGTGACGTAACTCAACTTCACTGGTGACGTATCGCCCTCTCCTCGACGTCATAATACCTATAATTTATGGTCTCATTTCCCATCCATAGAACTGTTTTTAACGGGCAGTTTCTAATCACGCGTTTGTCCTTGGCTGGTCCAGCACGTGATTTTATTTATTACCCACGGATATGTAATCCGCTAAAAAAAAAAAATTAAATCCGTTCTGTAGTTTTGTGACGTGCGAATTTTTAATTTATGACGCCTAATGTCATTAAAAACTAAAGTATGATCATTATCCGTGTTGCTAATTATTAGTGACAGGTAACTATGTCAAAGCCAATGCCTTTTTGACATTAGCACGTCAAGGGCAATCTTAATTTTTTAATTTAAATATTAAAGATTCAATTAAATCGGTACAAATTAACTGTGGACTAGAATATGTAACGGTAACATCGGGCCTTTATATTGAATACAAGCTCGCCGTCCGATCAAGGACTTGATCTGGGTCGACGGACGTCTCGAGGAGCGGTCAGCAAACTAACAGGGGCTCTAGTTTGAAACGTCCGCCGAAGCCGGAATCAAGATAACGGGTCCCTGAAGAAAAAAGGGCCTTAGAAAGACCTCCTTTCCGCTCCACCAGGGTAAAACATAATATAATTATATAAAATATAGAAAATTTTTAACATAATCGATTTTTAGTACGAGACAAGATGATATAGAGTACAAAATTAAGGCGTTAATAGATTCAAATTAAAACAACAATCGAGCATTTTTTTTAATCACCACTAGTTTTTTTTAATGTTAACATTGCAAACTACCAGGAATTTTAAGAAAAACGCGAGACTAGAATTTTAAAAATGCATTTAATTGTTTAGTAGCAAAAACATTCCTTAAAATAGTACCTATGTTTATTTATAGTTAACAATACAAAAACAAATCATTTTATTTGTGTAACGTAGTAAATACAGTTCTTAAAGTTCTTAGAGCGCTATGCTATGCCAAGAGTCGTACAAATATGGTCGCGGGACTTATTTCTATTACCGTGACTCCGGAACATAAAGGGCTATTGAAGGGCACCGTGGAATTTAGTCAGTACAAGTCTGACAGCCCTTACCGCCCTGCCCGGGGTGGGAAGCCTCATTAGATGATTTTACCATTTACGCAAAAAAAGAGTCGTACAAATATAGTTGCATGCGAAAGCACAAATTCAAACTGTAGCAATTTCTGTAACGGTGTTTAAAGCTAACTGTACAAAATGAGATGTCTTGATCGTGAACAATTTGCAATAAAAAATATATACCGTTTTGGCCACACCAAGCTTTGCTGTAAAAAAGTTTACTAGCTTGCAGAAGTCACGATTAATGATGCTATATATAGAATCATTAATCATAACTGTATGTTTGAAATTATTAACTTCCCGCATAGCGGAATTAAGAACTGTCTCTATTCTACAAATTCATAGTTTGCTCGAATATGGCACGATCTGGGTGTCGTCCGTAGACGACTTTTCACTACATTTTAATATCGCCTAAAAGATAAATCTTTCTATATTATGTTATTTTATCTATTCTTCTTCTATTAACATCACATGAATGTGTGCTCTGCTGATTGCAATACAGGTTATTGGGTCCATATAGCTATTAATGTGGGTATATCTTCTACCTCTGATATACCCTTCAGGGGTCTCAAAAGTTGCGTGATCAGCTTAAGTTCAATAACACATACCTTTAAGATTTTGAGCTCAAGTTTGAGGAAAACCTGTCTGGTAAAGCCTCTTTGTAATATAATGTTTAGTAGGAACTTGTTTTTAAAAACAATAAAAACAGCACGAAGTTTGTGAGGATGGCTGTTTGTTACACCCAAAAATAATTTAGATGAAAGGCTCATAGAAGATTTTAAATTTCAACAGTTTGGACACAATCTAGCCAAAAAGAAAAGGCGAGGCATATTTTGGAGCGAGCTCGTCCAGAGTGAACTGGATGGATATACATATGCCCTGACAGAACACAGTTATTACTATAGATAGGGTATATTGGAGTCCGACAATATAGTGGTAGCAGCCAGCCTTGAGCCAGGCCCTCATGAAGCTTACCACCTCAAGTGGTAAGTGGGATTGCTCATCCATCACCGCAGGTTACCTCATAATCTATGATGCCGTTAACTGGGCCGGACCGCTAAAAGGTGGATCCAAATTCACGTCAAAAATGCGCTAGTTCGAAAGCAAAGCCGCTATCTTTAGCTAGTCTTCGTGTATCATAAAATATAAATTCTCTGTTGCAATAAAATCATAGCAGCCGGACCTTTTCCCAAATATTCCACAGACTAATTTTAACAAAAACGGATCCTAATTAATTCTACCCTATTCTTAACAAGTTGAGGTTTTCAAATTGGAATTTCTTGAATCAACGTGGAACAATTTAAAGTGGGGAGGTTTTAATTACTTTCTCAAAATGTTGAAGGAACTTCGGTACATTGGTGATCTTACAAGGACTGTAAAATATGGATATAGCAGAGTGTGTGAAGTTGATGTATATTTTGTTAATTAATCAATGTCTTCAGTACGTCTTACAATGAAGCTTTTGTTGAACATTTTCAGAATTGCTGACTTTTTAATAATTAGGTATACGACAACATTAAGCAAATTATTTGTATAAAATTTACACGGAGGAGTATAGGCATTTTAGAAGTTCATAAGTAGACTTTTTTTTAAATATCTTTAGGGTCGAATTTCGACCATAAAGATTGCGAGAAATTCTTGCAACTTTTTCAAAAAAAAAACGTTCGTTTTTAAAATAAAACATACACATTACAATTGAATAAAATTAATAAGCCAATCGTCACGTTCCCAATCAAGTCTACGGATAAAAACGAAGACGTGAGACCGTTGTTTTTCTATCCGATCATATTACGAAAATTAATCAATTTTCAAGTATTGCTAATTGAATTGACCAACAGTTTTACATAGTAGCAGTAGTTTAGTTTTAGTTTTTAATAAATTTTATGTAACTAGATTTCCTAAAAAAACTGTACATGCTTCCCACACTTTGTATTACAGTGATCTCAACGATATCTCATGAAATTCTACTTAAAACATGCAACATTTTGTAAATAAAGATGGTTGTTACTGTTTTTTTTTTTATGCCAAAACGCCATGTTGGATTTCAATGTAGGTAATTTAATAAGGTAGTTTATAACTTACGAAACCACTTGCAGCTCAAAGTTTTCAATACCTAATACATTTTTGACAGCTTTATTAATCTTAATTTAATCATTAGCTCGACATGACAATGCAAATAATTTCGACAATAATTAATGATTTTTTTAATTCCGGTGTAGGTCCCAAGTTTGCAAAGGTCAACGTATTAAATCAATAAGTTTCTTTAAAAAACGTGTTTTTCAATAATCTTGTATTTGATGATGACTTCGAAAGCTGGTTGGATTAACATACTCCGGAGCCAAATTTATTTGCCCATTCAACTTGATAAATAGTCGAAGTACACCCACATAAGTAACACATCATCAATCGCCGGAAATGGCAAAACGAAGACGCAAGAAATGTAACAAAATGGAAATTGGTGTAATTTGTTCTGGCCATACCGTGAAACACCCGTTTCCTTTGGTCTCTCCTTAATATTGGATGTGTTGCCAACTTGCCAATATTTTTTGCATAGGCTTTCCTTGACATGGAACAAATCATTTGTGGAGATTGATTTGAATAGCGAATGAGAATAGAATAGGACTAGGAGGATACATTACCTCTAATAAATTTTGAATTTACACTAATATAAAATCTATTAGGTACCGTCGTAACCTTTACAATAGAAACACAGATTTGATATCGAAAATTCTTTGAAAAACCCGTTTGCTTTGATTTCTCCTTACTATCGGATGTGTTGCCAATATTTTTTGCATAGGTTTTTCGTGATATGGAAAAGAAAAAGAAAATTCTTTCTCTAATGAGACCCGGGGTCAGTGCTATGGCTCTGACTTACGATTTGCAGCTCCTTCGTCTGAACTTGACGAAGTGAAATTAGCAGCATAATAATGGTGTTTCCCAAACAAGCAACTGCCTTCCAGACTTTCGCGACGCAGTTACCGACGAAAGAAAATTTGTGATTACAATACAAAATGGTTTCCTTTAATTGTATTAATAAAATCTCAATTCAAAGAATTGCCTTATATTTTACCCGACCCAAATCATACCATTTCAGTTAGCTAAAGCAAACATAATTTGATTTCTGTTACTAACCCGTAGCTTGATTTTCTGTTTCTATGGAATATCAAAGATGAATAATCATTCTTGGAATCCCTGAAAATAAAGTGGGTCTACCACTATCGACCTAAATTGAACGTCTGTTCAATTAAGGTCGATAGTGGTAGACCCACTGTCAATGACACCTGAGGTATTTGCACCTATTCGACATAAGGCTCTTGTCAAAATTTTTCGCAGGTGTCAGGTGCCCTTCGTGGAATACCTCAAAAATGTATGTTTATCAAAAATAGATAGTTGTTTATAGACTATTCGGCTTTTAATAACCCATTTTGGATTACCCTACGTGTTTAAAATATAAATATAACTTTTAAAATTTTAAACGTTGATAAGGTTGAGATGATCAAAATCATTTTATAGTCTGTCGTTTTGTCTATTCTTCCGTAGACAGCATACTACGCGTGCTAAGAATTCAACCCAAAATACGTCATGCCCGGCATTAGCGCTTTCGACCAAACCAACGAAGTAATGAAAAATGCAAAGATCCTCTAATTCCAATTCAGATCATTTCTTATCTGGGTGACGTCGTAAAGTTGAAATGGATCAGCCAAGAATGTAATAACGCAGAAAGAAAGTAAATATCTAATAAAAAACGTATCTTGGCCTGTCTGATTGATTTGGGTTTGTTTTTTTTTTTTATTCTGTATTGTACCGGATTTAATAAAATGGCGGACTGGCGTCAGATTCTCATCGAGGTGAAGGTTACGGTTCCAATTTTCAAATAAAAAAAACGTGATAAGTATCCGAGAGATCTGAGATTATATGAGTTGGAAAAAACATAAATCTTTAGTTTTTGCGTTTTATTGTGTCAGGTTTGTGAGGCACGTCACTACTGGTTGTAAATAAAGAAGTATACCATTTTTTATGTGTTTTTGTTTTTCTGGTTAGTAAAACTTGTATCGGGAACTAGTATGTTAATTACTGCTTTGTTGCCATTGGTCTTTTGGCTGCAAGCTCATTGTCTTTACTTTAGGCACAGGAATGGATAGAGTAAACTTTAAATTTGTAATTTTTTTATTCGAATAGGTAATAAAAAATGCCATTATTATTATTTTTGCTTTATTAATATTACTACTTTATAAGCCAAACTCTGGAGTATGGTGGTTCGATACTTATCTAGTTAAAAAATAAAAGATTAATTTGACTGTATTTGTAAAATCGAAAAACTACAGACTAGTATCCCTAGCACGAGTTTTCACTATTTTACTTTACAGAGTCTTTCCAGTATTTACAGCGTTTCTAAATGAAAATATGGAACAGCGCCTCTGGTGTGCGAAGAAGGAACTAATTTTTTCCTTGAAAATTGTCAATTTGAAATTGTCAAAGTTCCAGTTTACGTCTCAAATACTAAAAACTCGTGCTAAGGGTACAGGTAATATAATAATAAAAATACTGTGCTCCCCACGCCTTTGAGGAATTTGATGTATACAAAATACCTATTTGTTAGATTATATAATAACAGGGCAACAATTTCATATACAGAACATGCCCATGCCATGAACATGTATACAGAGTAGGTTCAAAAGTTTCCGAGTAATTCAGTTTGATTTAGATAGAAAGTTAGCGAGAAAAACCTCAGTTGGTTTGTGAAAGCCGATATGAAAGTCTGACTTTTTCTGTGGTCCAACAGATGCAGCTGACGATCACTTTTAGAAAGTTGGTAAATGCCCACATTTTCTTTTACTAATGGCATTATCAGATGAGATATTGAAACTCGCGTAGTATAGCATAGAAAATGAGCGATACTTAACAGTATTTTTAAAATCTACAGGTCTAATCTCTAAGCATGAAGCCCGTGGTTTATCGGTCTTAGCGTGGACGTTTTCTACACTACTTGAAAGCGAGCCCGAAATATAACTCATTATTACATGGCATGCGGGATATTTGTGGTACCACTTTTTTACTAGTGCGGATTTATGAGGCCTATGTCCAGCAGTTGACGTCTTCCGGTTGATGATGGATATGGGGTCGTACAGATCCGACAGACAATACCTTTATTTAAAATGATGAAATTTGAGGTAGAAAATGACATGAATACTAGCGCATCATCAAAAAGACTTCAGTCGTGGTGGTACTCGTCTGCAAATTAGATTTTCACATTAATAAGGTTCGTACACATTCATTTAACATACTACTCGTGTCTTCGTTGAAGTACTTAGAAAGTAGAACCCCTGCTTCGTTTTATTGTTGAAGTCATGCAAGAGTGACTTCTTAACGTGTGGTCCTAGTTTCAATTCCCGTTGAATTTGAAGATAGCGGATATTGGTAAAATCATCAATTAATGATTCCTCCCACCCAGGGAAGGGCGTGACTAAAATTCACGGTGTCCTTCAATAGCCCTTTACGTTCCGGGGTAACGGTAATGAGATCAGGCCCACGATCGCCATTTTCATATATTATTGCATTTTAACCTATTGCCAGCTATTTGAAGTCGAGCTAGAATACAACGTCCAAAGATATTTTATCCTTAATTTTGACAAAAAAAAAACAAGTTATCTCTCATTTGTATTCAGGTGAATTTTAATACCAGACAATGGTAAAAAACAACAAGTTATGACCACCCGGTTTTTTCACAACACATTAAAAAAGTACAGGACAGTAAGAATGCCTGAAATGGATAATGAATTCCATCGTACTTACATAGAATCAAGCACTCTTTTAGGTCAAAATCTTTCCTTTTTTTTCTCAAAACTGTACCTAATAAAAACAAAACGGTTCCTCCGGTTGGAGACCGCTGCAAAGCGTTCTGAGGGTATCAGGAAGCCAGCTATACGTCTTTTAGAGAGACGACCGGTAATGTAGGCCGTTTATCTTGGGGAATCTCGACGACTATTCCCAGAAATAATAAGCTGCTTGGGAAATGATTGTGCACATCACTATGCTAAGATAAAGATATAATATGTCGAATAAAGTTATGGAAATGATTCATGTAGCTACGCTTTTTGTTGCTTTAAAATCCGCTGCACTTTTTTTGGGGAAACCTAATTTTATATTTTTTAGAAAAGGGACTGTTTTAATGACTTGTAGGTATTGGTTAAAAAACACACTGTTCCATACTTTTTGCGTTTTGAACTGTTTAAAACGTCCCAAATCCTTGGGATGCACCTTGACGAAGATCTAGGTGGAAAGATCCTTCTTTAACCATCACCTTTGGTGCTATTTTGTGTCAGTTCAGTGACATAAAATCACAAACTAAAGAAGTTTAAGACTAGACAAGATTAGAAAAAGAATAATAGCATTTAGTTATATTCTTGATACTTTTTTTTATTCTTAAGACTTTTTAACACAGCTGACCGGAGCTATAATTTATATTTTATCGCTACCACTAGACGGCATTCTTTATAAAGCTAGGAAACGATTATTCTTACCTTTCAAGTTGCTTATGCTTAGAAAACCGTTTAGTGCGCGAATTTAAATACAGATTTATAATAAAACTTCCTCAAATAAATAAAGGTTAATTAGCTAAAAGCACAATTTTTTGGTCTTTCTTGTAACGAGTTTTAAAATGTTAAGGCAGAAAAAAAAAAACAAATTGAAATACTGCCATATTACCTGTGTTAGTTAAATTGTATTTATTTTGTAATTGCCATCAATTAGTTATCCATCTGCATAATATATTATGCTTTTTCTTTAGATTGTATTTTTATTTCGCAGCAAATTATTTGCTTCAGGATTTTATCAGTAACGTAAACATGTTTCTTTGAATTATATTTTTTATTTAATCTTAATCATTTTAAGATCATCATCATCATTATCATCATCATCTCAGCCATAGGAAGTCCACTGCTGAACATAGGCCTCCCCTTTAGATCTCCACATATACCGGTTGGAAGCGACCTGCATCCAGCATCTTCCGGTGACCTTTATAAGGTCGTCTATCCACCTTGTTGGTGGATGTTTTACGCTGCGCTCTCCAGGTCCGTGATCTCCACTCATGTCGTCTCCGTTTAAGATTATAGTTATGTGGAATTTGAAGTATCCAAAGTAGAGTGTGTAATGAGAGTTTGGTGAGTTGAAAGAATACGATTGAAGGAAAGGTAAATAACATCGGTAACCAATAACGGAGTCAATAAACGCGGCCCTAGTGAAGCCTACCAGTGCAGTGTGCCGTAACGTAACAGGTAGCCGATGCTGCCCTTGTCCTGCTTAGTTTTTTTTTTTGGACCAAACAATTTACAAAATTAAAATTTACATTAAATTAGTATTAATATAATTATATTTAAAACAAGCCAAATCAGAAAAAAAAATTTTTTGAAAAAAGTTTTTTATTTTACTCTTTTTAGTTTTAATATTCAACCCAAATTCTTGGCAAATACATCACTTTCTTACATATGCACTAGAATTTTGTAATCCGTAGCACCGGTATTAACATCGCCCATGTTGTGTACATAAAAGAAAGTTCCAATAAAATTCCCTATCTCAAAAAATGCTGAACAGAGTTCGATGAAACTTGCAGTATTCCCTAAGGTGAACGATCTTTAATACAACAAAAAAAACAATTTTCAAAATCGGTCCACAATTGGCGAAGTAATCGCGTAACAAACACGCAAAAAGTAAAGATCATCATGTCATCCAAGTAGGCGAAATTAATAAAAATGCTCACAAAATAAAAAGTACTGAACCAAATTTGATGAAATTTTTATGGGACCACACTGCAAGTATCCTGCATCGAACAAAAAAAGAATCACACTAATCGGACTAGAAACCTTGGAGTAATCGATGTACATACATAAAAAAAAAAAAAAAACATACCGACCGAATTGAGAACCTCCTCCTTTTTTTGAAGTCGGTTAATAATGAGAACCTCCTCCTTTTTTTGAAGTCGGTTAAAAAAAACAATTGAAATTCCATAATTTTAGAAAATATATTAAAACTAACCTAATTAAACTAGCCTTTTTAACAAACCACCCCGAAAAGTTCCGAGCACAAAAGATCCTAAGATACGTTACCACGATGAATGGCAATTGCCAGTCTCTGCACCAGAAACAATCCGGAGTCATGGTCATAACATAACCATAGTCCGCCTTATTACAAATTGGGGTTTAACTAAAAACTAAGGTTTATATCACTAAAAACTAAGGTTAACATAAACGTATAAACCATGGTCTAACAGTCGTAGCTGTCAAAGGTGTGTCAAAGTTTCTCAAAGCTACTTTTTCATTGTGTTGTTGTTTTTGTGTTATTTTCACCCAAAATGGATTAAAACGTGCTATATTAAATTGTTAGTACACATGGCGTATTTAATTGATAATGGTTCAAATAACGATACTAAAGTCTACGTTTTATCTAAGTTTTGTAATACGGAGAAATTTAAACCATGGTTCTGAAGATAACCCTGTGGACTTGTTAGTACAGGTTTAAACCAAGGTTTATTTAGTTTTTGTAATAATGCCGAGATAGTTTTAGCTTAGTTTTTGCAAACATTAATTTGTCTGATTTTTATACCGCGTATGTACCTACCTAATGAAATTATGATTATTAAAAAATCTTTTAACATAATGCAGATTCTGATTGTACATATGACTAGGTATAGACCGGTTTACCATTATTTTCAAAATAATATAATTATGGTAAGGTCAGTATTAAAACCAGTTTGGTCAGTTTTTCAATTTATGAGTAATCTTTATTTTAAGTGAATTAATGCTTTTTATTATGACATAATAATTATACATTCCGAAAAGTATTATGACGTGATATTTAAACTAGGATATAGTGTTGGCTAATGTAAAACGTAGGTACTCAACTCATGTTGACTGGTTTTATGTGAATTTAAGAGGAAATAATTGTGTCCAGTCTGCCCAGTTGTCTTACCTTTTTTAGGCTGAAAAGTCATTTAAATGTCATACAAATGTATCTTCCTACCGTGTGTAGGAACGCTTCCTGTGCCAACGTTAAGTATCTTTATGAAAAAAGTCAGTAATACTTATGACACAAACAACATCAACTCATTCATTTCAATTCAACCATTACAGACACTTCGAATTGTCAAAAAAATCTTGTAATAAAGCTTGCCTTGACCTATCTAGTCCAAATGTAACAGCATTGGCATTGCTGTTTCATTTCATTTATTTAATACTCATAGAAACAAAACCTAATGCGACATAAAACAATGCTATCGTCACTTACGTGATGTAAAAACAACGAATAGATACAACACAATTGACCTGATATCAATCTTAATCACACAACTACAGGAAACTGAAGATATATTAATGTTTTTTTTTTTTGTTTGCTAAGTATTCCAGGGTTCCGCCCGCAGTTTCTCTATAATTACATCAATAATAGACACCTTTGCCCAATGATTTCAAAAAAACGTTTTTTCTGAATTAAAATTATGTTTATGTGTGCCTTACAATAGGAATTTAGTCTTTACAGATAGGTATACTAATTTTAAATTGCATTTATAGGTACACAATCGAAATAAATTTCTAAATTATGGGTATGAGTGGAATACCTGAGGTGCCATTTCAGCGGGTTGGCACCCGCTGGTGTGGAATGTGGAATTCCTGAAATAAATAGATGTGTTTCACGAGAGAACATTACATTTTGTAATTTATTTCATCACAACTTCTCCCATAACGGTGAAGGAAAGCATCGTGAGGAAACCGGCATGTCCTAGAACCAAAAATTCGAAGATATGTGAGATCTACCAATTCGCACTGGGCCCGCGTGGTGGATAATGCCCTCTTTTAGAGAGGAGGCCTGTGTCCCAGCAGTGTGAACATTATAATAATAGGCTGATGATAATGATGTTTGACGAGCAACTTTTGTTTTGAAAAGGAATCGGTCAGATAGAGTGTAGAGAAGTGTAGATCGCTCAACCACATGCACTGCGCCAATCATGCCGTAAAATAGTTGATGTAAACTGCACTCATGATCACCTATTTATGATATGTGTAATTCCTATGCAATGCAAACAATTATTATCTAGCATGCACTTAATGACAATAAAATGATGAAGAAATATATAAAGAAATCTATAAGGAAAATACTACAGTCCAGCAAGAATTAATCGCAATTGGTAATTATGATTGATATTTCAAAATGAGTTTTAAGTACATTGTAACAAATAGATCATCGATCATTAAATGAAGATAATTGTGGAAAAATAGGAAAAGTGTGCGATTAAAAAACGACTGAACTAAGGAAAAACATAAGAGATATGCAAGAAAACGTTGTTAAACATCACCAGTTTTTTTGAATGAGGAAAAGGTTATAAAGTTCTACAGACTATACTCAATTAATAAAAAACTTTTTTAAAAAAAGGGAACCGACTTCAAAATCAAACACAAAAAAACTGTAAAATAACTTTTCTTTCGGAAGTCGGTGGCTTTGTTTTTATTTCATTGACTATGGCCACCGACTTCCGAAAGAAAAGCTATTTTACAGTTTTTTTGTGTTTGGTTTTGAAGTCTGTTCCCTTTTTTTAAAAAAGTTTTTTATTTTTCCCTTTTTTTTTCCCTTTTTATTAGTTTAAATATTCAACAAAAATCTTCATAATACAATCGGCGCCTTTGAAAATCTACAATCATAGTAAGCAACAAAAACGGATCCACGTGGGCAACGTCACGGGATATCTATTAGTGTTATATACTAAAACCTTCTCCGGAATATAATGAACACTTTCCTGAAAACTGCATCCAAATCCGTCCAGCCAAACTCGAGATAATCGCGGACAAACATACATACATACATACATACATACATACATACATACATACATACATACATACATACAGGTCGAACTGAGAACCTACTTTTTTTTTGAAGTCGGTTAAAAAGGGAGATATCTCCACGTGTGTCGTATGTGTTGGGGGTCTCTGTCAGACAAATATTGCCAGACTCTTTAATAGGTAGGTATGTTTTATTCTGAGTGGTGGATTATGGCCCACTCTTTCAGAGAGGCCTGTTTCCCTGCAGTGAAAATATTATAGGAAGATAATTTATTCTAAAATAAATGAGAACTTTAATAGCACGATGCAGGTTTTTAACATTTTTGTGGTTACAAAAAAAAATCACACATCGACATCACTTAGTTTGGATATTCATTTCAGCTAAAAAACATGCGCATACATTTAACATACATTCCTAATTTATGTAGGCGTATGACCGCAATTCTTTAGCGTTAATTATTTATTTTTTTTACATCGTAGGCACTGTGTCAATGTCAATTGAAACCGTTAATTTCTGAACTAAAATTTTGAAAGTAACATTAGCCAGCTCTTTTTTTTTTTTCTTTTTTTTTTAGGTGGTAAAATCATCAAATGAGTCCTCCCACCCTGGGTGGGGCGGAAGGGACTGTTAGACTCTTACTGACTAAAATGCACCCGTGTTCCTTCGGATGCCCTTTACGTTCCGGGGCCGCGGTATCCTGGGTTAAGAAAAGACCCGCGACCACAGCAGGCATTTGGCGCGAAACACGACGCGCTACCGACCCGGGCTTGGTCCTCGGTCGGACGGCGAGCTACCCATTACTCACCGTCCGCAAAGCTCTATAGGTATTTTTGACCACGATCGACGATGAGGGTTATGCTGTAATTACACCATTATTGTGAAGTTATGCACGCTTTATTAACCCTTGCATGCTCTGAATGAACAATATTTAGATGGAAATAACATTTAAAAGATTATAATTAAGTATTTTGCCGCGAAACGCGAAATTTTATTGCAATAATTGGCAGATAAGTTTGACTCTTCACCCTCAACATGATCTGACTCTCAACATGATAACTTTTTTTTTTCGTGATCAAATCATCAGATGAGTCCTCCCACCCCGGGCAAGGCGGGAGGGACTGTCAGACTTGTACTGACTAAAATCCACGGTGTCCTTCAATAGCCCTTTATGTTCCGGGGTCACGGTGATGGTATAAGTCCCGCGACCATAGTGCTATAACTTAGTGTAATTTTAGCCTCAACTACTTTCGCTTAGTATAATAAAGATTAATCTTACTTAATTACCTATTACAAAAATATTAAACACAATTTCAAACTGTGATCTCAACTGCATTCACTCGAGTTACGCAGTAGATGCAAAAGTGAGTGCATTTTCACTTTCAATTCCGTCTTGTAACACCACTTTCATATGTCGACGACCGCTTGAAGGCGAGCAGTGCAATTTCTTTTGTTTGCAGTTACCCATTTATCTTTTATACTCGAAGAAATTTTAATTCATTTACTATGTTTAAGGATAAAATCCTCAATACTCGTTTTGCCTTTTATATGAGATTTTATTATTGTTAAGCCAGTCAACAAGGATACATTTTTATTGTAGAAAGCAATGAAGGACATTACCTGTTTATCTTCTTTGGGGTTTCTCCGATTATTTCGTATATCGATACGAAATTTATATCATTTAATTTATCATTTAATGAATATTTTTAATTTTTCCTCACAATTTTAAATTTTTAAATATATCTTATAATTTAAATTAGATTTTTATAATGGTGTGTGTAACTTTGTAGGTGTAAAGCACGAAATAAAAACAATTTTTTAATAAGGAATTAGGCAGGTGAAAAATACAAGCTATATTGATACCTCCAAAATATACAAAAAAAAAACTAAAATGTTTTCGCTGTTATGAGTATAGCCGCAAAATATCAGCGACACGTGTCACGAAAATTTAAACAAAAAAATATAATATTACCTACAATAAAAATAAAATAGATTCTGACAATCGCTTTACAGGTCTTTAACCTCTATCCTTAAAACAGGTTATCTACAGTTATTGCATGCTACATCTAGAAATTCTTTTGTACAAATAGTGTGACTTTACCTCGTCTTGGTATTAATTTAACATGATTTTCCGTGTTTGAATTCTCAGGTCTCAAAAACGAGGATAAGATTTTGCTACCAAAAACTTCTCAGTGGCAGTATGGAATCTGGAAATATATACGATTGATGGTAATACGGCTTGTGTCCTGTCGTATCACTGACGAAACTTATCTAAAAAAAACTTTAGCCTGAAAAAGGAGGTATTATAGTGGACCTTTGTCTAGTCATTCTGCGAAAGAAGAAACTGAT
Organism: Agrotis ipsilon; assembly: GCA_028554685.1. Lineage (NCBI taxonomy): Eukaryota > Metazoa > Arthropoda > Insecta > Lepidoptera > Noctuidae > Agrotis > Agrotis ipsilon. The sequence continues at coordinate 14,052,154 of CM052965.1, forward strand.
TAGCTAGCTAACTGACTGATTGATACGTCCGCACAGCAATAATGAAATTTATAGCAAAAGTTCCTTAAATTGTTATGAACCTTAATGTGCACTAAATCTTAATACTCGTATATATAAATCTCGTGTCCCAATGTTTGTCCTCAATGGACTTCAAAACCACTTAACCGATTATAATGAAATTCGCACACCATATGCAGTTCGATCCAACTTGAGAGATAGGATAGTTTAAATCTCAAATTTTAGACCGGGTCCTCCACCCGTGAGAAGCCGGGACGGGCCGCTAGTATGAGTTTAAAGTTTAAAATCATCTATTTTTTTTTACTCATTTGAAACTTCAGATATAGACTTAATTAACCAAATTAATAGATAAAACATACATGTTTCTGATGTTTTGGAAACTCCCTTTCCAAAACATACGAAAAGTACGAAGCCAACGTGGACGTAGTCGCGGGTATATGGCTAGTTGTGTTTATAAAACATCTAAGTAAAAATATTTCCTCATGTCTAGTGTAACCAGCTGCTACAGGATTCCTTTCAATATTTTATTCCGAACAACAGACATCTGACCCCGTATCTTGATAAATGGATGATACTGAAATCCTAACTCAAGAGCAGTTGTAACACATCTTTCGGAAACAAGTGTCTGAGATAGTTATCATGGATAGTCTGAATGTAAAAATGGAAGACTGTTCAAGAATCGCACACGTCAATCTATCTGTAGCTACTTACTTACTTAGGGCCCATCGCCTAATGAATAGATAGTGAAATTAATTAGTTTTAACAACTATCCATCCATTCATCCATCCATCCAATTTTAAACATTATGATATAGTGTCTTAAGAACATTATGACACAAAATTGGATTTTTAGAAAAACTAGTTTAGCTACTGATCAAATAAATCAGTCTAAGCCATAAAACGGATAAAATTAACTTTAAAAGTTACAAACTCTATACTGTCAGTTAAAGGTTGAGGATAGTCTTATCTCCTATAATTATTGTCTCTGTAGATATAAAAATATTAAAAAGAATACTACATTAATAAATTGGTAAAGGACAGACTTATCTTGATCATTATTTTGATCTTTCTGAGAAAAAATAGTACCGATGGTTCCTGCTCATACTTAACCTTTTCATTTTCCTCCATGAATGCTCCAATTTATTTAAAGACTTTATCATGACTTGTAAATAGTTTGTGAATACGATTGTAAACTGACTTTCAACAATAATTCATGATGACTTTATTCTAGTTGCTTCTACTTCCCGGAAACTGATCCCAAACTGTGACTAAACGAAAACTTCAACCATCTTAAAATATACATTCGCTCAGTCTATTTATTATTAAAAAGGGTCCATACGAAAGGCAATCAATAAGGACTTCCTTTTTACCCCACAACCCTTACCGGTCAACCAAAGGATATCCCACGCATTTATTCTTAACTTCTCAAATGCTGTGTCATTTTAGGGTTAATTTTTTACCAATTTCTGAAGAAATCACAGGAGATAGAGTTTGTAGAATTTCTGAAGAAATCACAGGAGATAGAGTTTATAGAATTTCTGAACAAATCACAGAAGATAGAGTTTATAGAATTTCTGAATAATCACAGGAGATAGAGTTTATAGAATTTCTGAACAAATCACTGGAGAAAGAGTTCATAGAATTTCTGAAGAAATCACAGGAGATAGAGTTTATAGAATTTCTGAAGAAATCACAAGAGATAGAGTTTATAGAATTTCTGAAGAAATCACAGGAGATAGAGTTTATAGAATTTCTGAAGAAATCACAGGAGATAGAGTTTATAGAATTTCTGAACAAATCACAGGAGATAGAGTTTATAGAATTTCTGAACAAATCACAGGAGATAGAGTTTATAGAATTTCTGAACAAATCACAGGAGATAGAGTTTATAGAATTTCTGAAAAAATCACCGGAGATAGAGTTTATAGAATTTTTGAACAACTCACAGGAGATAGAGTTTATAGAATTTCTGAACAAATCACTGGAGAAAGAGTTTATAGAATTTCTGTAGAAATCACAGGAGATAGATTTATAATTGGCATTTCAGGTGCGGTACTTTAAATGCCAATTATAAAATACTTGACTTACACCATAAAAAGAGTTCCTTGTTAATAAAAACTTGTTCGTGTATCAAGATTTTGACATTTCTTGCAATTTAAATTTTTTATTATGCCTATACGGAAATTTTCTCACAAACTTCGTTAGATTGTGATGAATTATTTTTAAATTAACTTGCGAAATATCTGACGTCAGTAAATTAAACAATAACTTGAGATGATTTATTTTTTTCTTTCATAAAGAACTAGGCATTTTCTCAAGGTTGTTGAGTTTAAATATCATTTCTATTGCACAATAATTAATACATAATATTGTTACCTGTCCACAAGGAAAAGAGCTGATCATAAAATTGTGGTTTTTAACTAATCATGCAAAATAGATTTGTTTCCTCAATTTATAATATCATAAATCAATCATGAAACCAAAAGAAATAAAATACTAATCATTTTATTCCCAAAGCTAATCATTGGTAAAACCTAGAAACTCGTATTTACTTCGTATAACTTGATAATATAAGTAACTAATTCTTAATTGTTAAATTCTGACATTTATCTACTTGCAAATTTTAGATTTACTGACATTCGAGCTTTAACAGCAACATACTCGTATGTCGAAATAAAAAGATTGACAGTGATTTATTAAAAAAAAACTGTCATTCAAATTACCATCACATCACTAATAATTTGTATGGTAAGATCCGCGATAAATATGGTCTTTGATACTCTTGTTAATCGAGAATTCATACAATACAACGAGTACACTAAAAACCATTACGATCATCCTTATATTACATATTCAATAAAAATCCGAAACTATTTATGATTAGTAAAATAATCTACTCAGGACTCGGCAAACGTAGTGTGGGACGCCCGCCGGCCAGGTGGAGCGACGACTTACGAAAGGCGGCCGACAGAGACTGGATGAGGAAAGCTCAAGACAGGGCTCAGTGGCACACATTGGGAGAGACCTATGTCCAGCAGTGGACGAATACAGGCTGATGATGAGTAAAATAATCAAATTGCGTTATAGCTTGTGACATTTCCAAACTTTTTTACATAAAATAAACCTTCTCCTTACAATAACAATCACAACACAAAAAAAAAATTATTCAACTTTATGTAGTCGTTCGGAAATTTTTCGCCAACAAACATACATAGCCGAGTTTGTTGTATACTATGTAAAGAGAAAACCAACAAACACTTAATCACCTCTTACCCACCTCTGTGCTAAACAAATTACCTTCTCTACTCGGGATTTAAATTATATTTATCATGGTAAGGCAATTTGCCGCTAATGCAGCCGTATAATCAGAATTATCCGTGGTGAAATGCTGCTGCCTTACTGGAATGCATTTACAACATAGCCCTTGTGAGGCGAGGCATGAATTTTCACGGTGGAAACATACGGGGTTGTGTTTTGAAGATGACCGCTTTCGCGATCTAAGTGCATTCTTGAGGGTCTCGTTTTTTTTTTTACTTGGGTTTGAACTGGAAGAAAGATTTTATTATTAAATACGATACGTACAATACGTGTGTGCTTCCAATTTACAAAGACATAATAATTAGCCTGTGTTTAGCTTTTTTTTAACTAAACAAAGAGTTAGATTAGTGCGTTTATCATAATTAATTTAAAAAAAAAATCTTATTGAAGAAAGTGAGCTCGTACAGCCTACAATATTCAAATTTTGCATCTTTCACTCCAGTAATATGTGATTGAGATGCGATTTTATACTAATAACTAGTTGAGACAATACTGGTCAACAGACACTAAACATGATGTAATAATTTATTGTCAGTAATAATTATGTTATAAGCAATCCTGTTTTTGCTTGTGCGTACATTGGCTAAGCGTTTCCCTCCGTGCAACGGCACAGTGTAGTGGTGATTTGTTTCGCTGCCGATAATTAATACTTTGTACGTGTTCCATCGTCGATTACCGGCTCGTGAATTTATCCCAGCTGTGTGCTTTGTGCTTAGTGGCGGTTTTGTGAGTTTTTAAGTGTGTTTTACGCGTATTTAATTGGTAAATATAGTTTAAAATTAGTTTATCAGCATTCGGTGAGTACTTTTTGTTTTTTTTGGATCGAGGGTACCGCGAAAAAAAAGAAAAAATTGTTCTTTTTATTTTTAGAAATCCTTTCTTCGTTCTTATTACAATATATTTTTTGTTTTTAATTCAATATCATGTTGTCCAGTAATGATGAACCACCTGATACCGCCGATACCGGTGGTGTAGACTTTTCGCGTCGAATAACAAAGCCACACAGGTCACCGACCTCCGCTTATTCTAAACGTTTGTTTACCGAAATGTCTCCGTCATATTTAACACCCGAGGATAGATCAAAGAGACAAGATTTAACCGACTCCGTAGAAAAATCTTCGCCGGTAACAGTTAATGTCAGTAGTTCGAACGAAGAGTACTACGATTTAGTTAATCAGGCGTCTTCATATTTGTCGAAAATAAACGACCTTGTAAACGATCAGGGATCTCGAATAAATGTAGCCAATAAAACCGCGATTATGGACATGACTCAGCGTATTACGTCTATTGTCTCTTTGCTAGCCATACGGTCGTCTTCGAACGAAACTAAGTTAGCCAATATTGAGCGCGAACTGGTTACAGTAAAATTAAATAATAATGTCAGTATTGTTAAAAACGTATCAAACAAAGTTTCGTATGCGGATTCCTTGAAACTTCGTCTGCCGAAAGTCGCTCCGGTAATGGAGTCTAGACCACCGCTGCCGTGCGTAATAGCGTACCCCGCCAATGAAAACTCAGCTGATTTCGCGACATCGTCAGCTACCAAGGAAGCTCTTAAAAAAGTTATTAAGCCAAGTGATGACGGTTTTCAAATTGTAGGCATGAAAAAAATCGCGAAATCGGGCGTTGTGTTACGTGTCGCTAACGACACTCAAATTAATAAATTGCAATCGGTAGAAGGTATTAGATCCGCCGGGTTAAGACTCGAAAAACCGAAAGGCCGAAGGCCACGTATATTAGTTAAAGACGTCCCATCCTCAATGGAAGACAACACTTTTTTGCTTGCTTTGTACCGGCAAAATATAAAAGACGAATTACCAATCAAAGAGGATGACTTTATTAAGTCGACAAAAATCATACGTAGACGTAAACTAGATAACGGTCGGAAGTGGGTAGGCATTGAGATCGACGCCGCCATACGACAGCATTTAGTTAACACCAAACAGAAGCTTTTTATTGACTTCGCGACTTGTCGGTTTTTTGATGATGTCGATGTAGTACGTTGTCTACATTGTCAGCAGTTCGGTCACGTAAAAAAATACTGCGTTAATAAATCACCTACCTGTGCTAATTGTTCTGAAGCACATGAAACAAAAGAATGCCCGCATAAGGATAATTCCGATTTTACACCAGTATGTGTGGCGTGTAAACGTTTTAAAAAACCTTTTGACCATCGGTGCGGCTCCCCACAGTGTACCACCTATAAAGTTAGGCTCGAACAGTTAATACTCAACACTAACTACTAATATAATGGATGGTTTAACAATAGGACAATTAAATCTCCATAATGATAAGGTGGCGACTTCTGAATTGGACAAATTAATTATCGATTACAACCTAGACATTGTGCTGGTTCAAGAACAATACCAAAACACGCGCTTACGTCACAAGGTAGTTCAGTTGGATAGTAAGGCACGAGCCGGAATTTACGTGTCGCGTTCTTCTAACTTTACAGTAACATCTTTACGTAATCTCATGACGCCTCACTGTGCAGTTGCGGAAGTCTCATCCGCTACTTTCAAAGTTTTCATTGTGAGCTGTTATTTTCAATATTCAGACCCTGTCGGTCCGCACATACATAATCTCCGTCACGTCTTGCGGTCACTCGCGGGCTGCAAAGTTATCGTAGGCGCAGACGTTAATGCGTCTTCGTCCCTGTGGTATGGCAAAGTCCGGTCCACGGATTACGAACGGCGTTGCGCTGTTGAAGACTTCATTGCTGAAATGAACCTAACTATTCATAACACCCCCGACGCACCACCTACTTTTTGCAGCCAAATGGGCGAATCTTGTATTGACGTCACACTTTCTAGTGCAGACGTACACTTGGATAGGTGGCGTGTCCTACCGGACGCGTCTTGTAGTGATCATCGCTTGATCGTGTACGAATTTGTTCCGGTTTTTATTCAGGGTTCCTCACATGTTATTGATAACTTTAGATACAAAAGCAAAGGTGCTAATTGGGAATTTTTTGGATCGCTTTTTGCGTCTCATGTCAAAGAGTTCACTCGTGATGGGCTGTCAGCTGAAGAAAGTGCTGAAATTATGTCAGACACCTTCACTTACTGTGCTGACATTGCCATTGGTCGCGGATCTATGACCAACATACGTAGATGTGACTGGTGGTGTGACTACCTAACCGAACAGCGTAAAACTTATCGACGGGCGCGTAAACATCTTAACAAGCTTAAAAAACGTCAAGTCACCGGAGACTTACTAACCACTGCTTTAAATACTTTTAGAGTTGCCAAGTCCCACTACAGAGCATCCGTGGAAAAATCTAAGGGGAATTTATTGCGTAAAGTAGTTGAGAAATTAGATAAAGAAGGTCCGTGGTCTCCTTTGTATCATGAGTTTAAAGCCAATCGATCAGTCGACCTCGCGTTTGTTCAAAACATTAAAGTAAATAATAAACACACGACCGGTATTGAAGAAACAACTGAGGTTTTATTAAATACTCTTATCCCGGATGATTCACCCGTTAATGATAATGAATACCACCAACAAATCAGAGCATGGGCTGCAGTCGCACCTGAATCACCAGCGTCAGACCTTCCATCAACTGACGAATTTCTTAATGTTGTCAGGAGACTGCCCCTTAACAAGTCATCAGGTGAAGATAAAATATCCAATCGTATGATAAAGGAAGCGTGTAAATCGGCGGGTGACGCGTTGTTAACTGTTTACAACCGGTGTATTTCCGAAGGTGTTTTTCCTCGTATATGGAGACATGGTTTCATACGTATAATACCTAAAAGCGGCGACAAACCACCTGATGACCCTAAGTCTTACCGGCCCATAACATTATTACCATCTTTGGGTAAGCTCCTTGAGCGGCTTATTGTTCCACGATTGTTACCGGACGGACTCAAATTCCATAACAACCAATTTGGTTTTACTACCGGGAAATCTACCGTAGACGCGGCACTCTCTGTTAGAAAAATTGTTAATACCTCCGAACACAAGTACGTACTTGGAATCTTTTTAGATATTTCTGGGGCTTTCGATAACGCATGGTGGCCCATGCTTCTTATTAAATTAAAAGGCCGGGGTTGCTATAAAAATATATATAATCTCCTTCGCTCTTACTTTGCAAATGGTTCTGCGAAACTTAAACTCGGACATCATTCAGTATCTAAACCTCTTACCATGGGCTGTCCTCAGGGTTCGGTAATCGGTCCTTATTTATGGAATCTAGGCTTTGATGATTTCCTCGCGATTCCACTTCCTAGTGGTTGTTCTTTAACTGGTTACGCGGATGACGGTCTCCTACTGATTCAGTCGAGCACCCGTGCTGGACTCGAGAATTTGGCTAACACATGCCTACGATTAATATCTCAGTGGGGCGATCGAAACCGTCTGACTTTTGCACCACATAAAACATATCAGCTCATCTTAAAAGGTGACCTTAAATCGTGGCCGAGTATTAAATTCAACAATGTTCCCGTTAAAAAGAAGCAATCGGTGTGCTATCTCGGTTTAGTCTTAGAGAGAAATTTTACATTCATAGAACATATAAAAACGGTTGGGGAAAAAGCTAAGAATAACTTTTATGCCTTGACGAGAATATCAAAGTCTACTTGGGGTTTGTCGTTTTTAACCTTAAAAACTATATACGGGGCTACTTACTTGGGCTGTATGTGCTACGGAGCACCTGTTTGGGCCGATAGGGCCACCATAGGGGCGGCACGGCGTAAATTGCTTCAAAGCCAGCGCTTGGCTTTGTTATTCTTAAGTAAAGCATACAGGACCGTCAGTACTGAAGCTTTACCGGTACTTGCTGGTGTGCTTCCAGTCGATCTTGAAGTGCAGCGACGTGCTGCAATGTACTATTCCGCACGGGAGGCCACTGACGCTGATTTTTTGCCGCAACGTGACCGCGCTAAAATATCTAGGTTATTTAAACCACAAAGTGATGTCTGGGAAGAACTTTTATCCGAATGGCAATGTAGGTGGGATAATTCCATCAAGGGGCGACACCTCCACCAATTCTTTCCTTCCGTTCGTGAGCGGCTGGCTAGGACGTGGCTGGAGGTGGATCACTGTGTTGCCCAATTTCTCACAGGACATGGTAACTTTAAAAGTAAATTATTTTCCTTCAAGCTTGTTCCGTCGCCTTTCTGTCAATGTTCAGCATCAGATTGTGAATATGAACAAACAGCACATCATATTCTATGGGAGTGTATTCTTTGGCAGGACGAACGCAATATTATGTTAGATAGTGTACAGACTACGTCTGGAGTCATTTACTATACGGACCTTGTGGAAACTCGAACAAACTTCCGTGCGTTCAAGCGTTTTTGCCATACCTATTATTGGAAACAAATATAGCAGCTCACAATTTAGGACCCATTAATATTAGTATTCATTTTTACCCGTGGTGCTAGGCGACTGGGCTTCTCCCAGTTGTAATATCCCTTTGTGCCTATTGGCCTTGTTTTGTTCTGTCTCCTGCTTGCAAGGAGGGAAGTGGAAACATATTTTTCCTACTCCTCCACTATTCTTTTCTGATTAATTTCGTTGCAGGATCCAAGACAGGTAAATTCATTCTCCGGGACACGTCGAGCTTCATTGTCTCGGCGCTTTTCTGGTGGTTGCCACTGTTGATTCTGGCTTTCAGGAGTTGCAGTGGTTTGGGAATAGTGTGGTGGGTTTGTCCCAAAAAAAAAAAAAAAAAATGGCTAAGCGTTTGTCGTCAATTTACTTATCCGTGTATTTACATTATCTTTGCAATATCCGACCTGCTTTCCCATTTTGTAATCTGATCCTACTCCTACGTGCTTTTATATTTCAACAACGTTCTAAGAGATTTAGTTGAACTTGGCACCATGAGGTCCTGGTACAATGTTAAAACATGACACCTAAATCATCACATTTGCTCTACATCATCACCTACTGCTTTCTCAACTGTATTGGGGCGACTTCCAGGTGTAGTTTAATCATCAGTATCTTACATGAGTGACTGTTAATCTGACCTCCACAATTCAGTTACTTGATAATACCATACCCCTTGATAAGAATGTTTGTTAGGTTCGAGATTCAAAATAACAATAACGCCTTTCAAAGATCTACACCATGAAATATGACTGCCAAGACCGAGGGTTTTACGTGCTTTCCGAAAGAAGAAGAAGAAATTCTCAATGATAAATAGTCACCCATTAACAGATTAACCTCGGTAAACGCGACATAACCATGAAGATCGATCTGTGCACCTGTTAATGTGTTAGCTCTACAAGTAATTCGAACAAATTATTGATGCTATCTGTAACCTGCGACCGCCGATACTAGATATCGACGATACCGATTATTTCTTTACTACTTTACTCCATACCAACACGAGTATGTTCACGACATCTTAGCGTCGGCGTCGGTCCCCATACCTACAGTATTCCTAAACATGCGTTTTACGCCATCTTCTTTATCTCGTAAGATCTTGTCGAGAAACGATTGAAATTTACGAATGACATTTAGCAGCAGGATAGTGATAGGCTTGGCGATCAAAGTTCGTGAGGACTTGCAATGATTGCGTATTGGCTATTTATTAAATCCACATCAACGTAAGCGAAGGGAAACATTCAAAAAGCAATTCAATATGCTAAGATTCGTTACAAACTATCAAAAGACTGAAAGTCTGTTAACGAATTTTTCCTCGAAGTGTCGTATTACCCTGGTTTTGGATTATGGCTATTTTGGATAGAAAAGCATAAATCCCACCGATGTACAAAGGTCGTGGGAAGAGTGGAGGGTCACTCTTTCGACTCCTCGCGGCTATCAGTCTGCGGTCGTGATCCAGTCTTTCATGACCCAGTCCAACTTATCTCGCCACCTTCGATTGCGCTACAAGAATAGATAAAAATTTAAACTCATTTGGAAAAGGCTGGGTACATGATAATGTTCTATATTTAGGTTGTATGTGTGAGACCCGACAATGTACATTGTGATTATGCACACAACGATAAACACTGCACGACAATAGAATGTTTGAATGACTTCTCCCTTGATGTGTGGATTGAAGAACCGTGTGTCTCATATTTAGACTGACAGTGAATGACAATTTCAAGAAGTTTTTTCAAGAATTTTAAGTTTACAGTTTGTTTTGTAGTTTCACTCTTTTATGTAAGTGCGTTGCGATCGAGGAACAATTTCTAATACATTTTTGTATTTATAAACGTATAATGAGGCGTATCTTAACAAGCATTATGTTAAAAGTGTCCAACTTAAAAATTCCTAATTAAATCTACTGTTGAACTTTGAAACAAAGACGAGTCTTTTTACATACAATTTATTAGGTACGTAGTACATTATTTTAGGCACGTTTTAGTTGGTATAATCTTGATTTATTAGCGAATACAACGCACAGTTTTTCCAAAAGTTTTCCTGTGTACAATTTTTTTTTTTTTGTATTAGGTATTTAGTAGTCATTCCACTCTGTTTTTTTACTTCCGTCTAACTATGCAAAATATCAAATTAAGTATGATGTGAGGAATTAATTGGTTGTGACGCAGATGATTAATCCATCGCATTCGCAAATAAATCAAGTGGCTAATTGATTACAATAACACAAATGATGAAAAAACATTGTCATTAGGTGGATAATAATGGTTTACTATTCAATTCTTAGTTTTTTTTTTCCCTTGTAGAACAGTGTCATCATAAATTCTTCGCACAATGCAATGTTTGCATTAGTATCTTAGATTTTTTTTTTATTGTGACTGTTACGTTTCTTCATGTCCTGTGAATGCTCACGCTATTCTGCAATAAGATCTTCTATGGTTACATTGACCCCCAACAACGCGGTCAACATAAAATACAACATAGTCAGTCCCTTAACGTAGCGTCGTCGCGTCACGTCAAGCTCGCTATTTAGTCAAGTCTTAGAAAAGTGTGCATGACATCACAATATGGCGTCTTCAAAGCTTCACCCTTATTTTGATAGCATACACTTATGAAAAAAAGTTTGCGATTTGAAAAATCGAAAGTGCAAAAAAATTGTTACCGTAGATTTTTTGATGATTGTTCTTTTTTAATTTTTTAACTTAAACTATAAACAATATAAAATAGTTCAACTGTTATTTTATAAAATTAAATAACAATAATATCAGCTAATGTTAATCACATTTTTTATGTGTATCTTGCGTTAAAGGCTGTATTTATACACTCTTTATATAATTCCATTTTATATTTTTTCCAGGCGAACGCCGGATTCTCAACAATGTCTCTGGGGAGTTTCGTTCCGGAGAACTGACCTGTATTCTTGGACCTTCTGGAGCCGGCAAATCTACTCTCTTAAACATACTGGCTGGATATAAGTAAGTATTTGATTATTAGAACACAATTTAATAAAATTTTATAATTATTTTATGATTTAATAAATTTTATAAAAAACTAGGATTAAGTACCCTATTAATAAAATTTAAAATAAAAATATCAAAATAGTAAATAATTATTTATTGAAACTTAAATAATTTGGCGGTATTTTAGTTAATTTATAGGATCTGTTTAATAATTAATAATCCACGAATACATTTAAGTCTATTCACAAAAACTAAAATTTTCCATTCATATTCATTCACATAAAAAATTGCCATTTTTGCCACTTTAAATAATTGTTTCTTAGTTAGTTTTTTACTCCCCGCAGCATATAATTATGAGATATTAGTTTATTTTTTCTAGTTATTTAAATTCAAATGATCATAGCAACCATTATACGATGGTATCATGAGTCATTAGCGAACTACAGTTGATGGGTCAATAACGTAGCTAAATAACACAATTATTTCAAGATTATTGTAATATGTAATTGACTTATAAGATCTAGAGTTAGACATGCGTGAGTAGTAACCAGGATTTTCAATCGCGCACTAATTTCCGCAAATAATTCCATAACCACTGCTCTCAAGCCGGTAAAGGAAAATATAGCGAGGAAACCGTCATGCTAGAACCTAAAATTAGATGACATAATATTTTGTCATCCACTAAGAGGCAGTGCACATCATGACGCGACGCGACCATACTGGAATCGTACGTTTTCGTGCAATAAACAAAGTTAGATTTTGAGTCGCTGTATTGATGTGCCCTAAGCGGCACTGTGCCAATGTAATTAATTACCTACTGCCCGTTTCCTACTTAAACAGAGAAAACTAGTGCTTTGAGTTATGTGTTTAATGTCTTGAGTTGTGTGTTTAATGTCTTGAGTTGTGTGTTTAAAAACGTGCTATGAGTACGACGAAAAAGGGTGCAACTTGATACTGAGTTCCAGAGGGAATATTGTACGATCCCCTAGCATGAGTTTTCTCTATTTTACTTTACAGAGTTTTTCCAGTATTTACAGCTTTTATTGTATGAAAATATGGTAAAGCGCCTCTGGTGTGCGAAGAAGGAACCAATTTTTCCCTTGAAAATTGTCAATTTGAAGTCGTCAAAGTTCCAGTTTACTTTACGTCTCAAATACTGAAAACTCGTGCTGACGGTACAGAACGATAATCTAGCATAGGGGTTACTCCCAAAGTGCTTCATTCACGTTTTTGCCATAAAAAATAAACGGGAACTTTGACATTAATTTGGAAAAAAAATAGATCCTCGGTCGTATGCTAGAGGAAACGCACAGTTGATTTTATAATTTGCGTCAGTGATATCACTACTATTTTTATCAACTAAATAATGTCAGCTCAAGTCAGTGCAGTGAAGATAGAACCCTAACCTGTTCCGTATAAAATATATAATTAAATGTATAACTTCAGTGTTAAAAACTGACAATTATTATTATAACTATACATTATTCAAACGATTTACAGAGAAACATGGCCGCTGCGCTGTTAAAGTTTATTAAAACATAATAATTATTTTGTTTAATACCTACATCTGTCACACTATGTAATTAAATCAAAGTTGTGTTTAAGATAATTGGGGCTTGTGGTTATTGTTCTTATAACAATAATATACTGAACTCAGCAATCATCGTGCTGATAATTGTATCTGCTAAGACTTTCATCCAACATCTAATTAGACTCTTGATTCAACTAAGGCAGTGGAATCAAGAGCGAAATTAAAATTAAATCTCAAGCCAAATCCGGTTTCTTTGTCCTTCATGGAGATAGATAGAGATAGGATATTGATTTCCAGCGATGGAAAGTAGTTCTTAAATGGCGCACATTATAAGGAGGTCCTGTCTCTGGAGCCCTGTAACAACAATGCTGAACAATGCTAAAAGCACGAGTTGAGGGTTAATAAAATGATGAAAATTTCGAACCACAATAATTTTCTGAAAATAATAATGAAAAATTCGTTGAGTCGATAACAATAATTGGCTTATTGTGTAGTCAATAAAAAATTAAGTACTATTCCAAAAAAACCGTATCCTTCAATTTATGTGTAAATTTAAAACTTTTTTGTGGTGCACATTAAATTTTATTGAACGATTAGCAATGAATGATTTGATGACTATAATTTCCGATCATTTTGAATGTTTTTTTGAGCAATTACAAAAATATTTCAATCTGAGTAAAAAATTGTTGTTTCTAAGATAATGTTACTGAGAAAAAAAAAATGAGGTGCTTACAAAATCTATTCTTCGTTGACTAAGGTCAGGCCTGGCTCACTCCACGTTTTAGGTTTGAATCAATCGGTTGCCGCGTCGCTCGGAGCTCTTATATTTGAAGTACAACTAAAAGCATATAATTATTATAGAATAGAATTATCTTTTATTCAAGTATCATGACTCAATATGTTAGTAAAACTTAAAACTATATTAGTAACAAAAATACAAATAAACGTAATAGAGGATCATTGCGGTGGCAACCCATGAGAGGTCGCACAACAGTGACTCACGAAAACACAGTCTAGACGACTCGAGATCATGTCCAGGATACTGTTGGAGCCGCCCCACACCTTGCGCACCATGGAACCACACCTTGCGCACCATGGAACCACACCTTTTGCGCATAGTCGTATAGAAACAATCTACATGCTAATCCGCGAAAATATTATGGCTATACATATTTGTATTCTGTGCTAGAGTGCATTCTGAACTTTGACAATAAGGGCAGGTTCATATCTGACGGAACATCCGTCATCGAATGTTCTTTTACGCATCGAATGTACTTTTTAGTCCGGTCAATTTAGGCCAAAAAATGAGAGTGAAGTTACATAAAGTCCCAACAAGCTGGATTTTTGTGAAGTTGTTCAAAACATAATTATAAACAATGTCTGGAAGTTCCCCATCATTCCCCTGTAAGGAAAAAAATTAATTCAAGGTCAAAGGTCAAAAAAATTAGTTTTTCGCGATTTTCAGCAAAACGGTAAGTTTTATCATAAAAGTACCTCAGACAAAAATTGTAGATCATAAAATTATCTAAAAAAATGTATCAATACTTTTTTTCGTACGAGCCACCGTTTCTGAGATATAACGATTCTAAAAGTTATAAAAGTTGTTATCGTCATAATATCGTAATAATAATCGAAAAACTCATTTTTTTTACCTTTACAAATAATCGAAAAACTCATTTTTTTTACCTTTGACCTTGAATTAACTTTTTTCCTTACAGGGGAATGATGGGGAACTTCCAGACATTGTTTATAATTGGAGTTCCATAACCGATAATGCGCGACGGATGTTCCGTTCCGTAAGAACCTTCCCTAAAGCTATTATAGCGGTTAAATCATTATGTTTACTATTATTTATGTATCTGTTTTATTTCAATTTTTTATTTGAGCGTCTACCACATCAGTATTTACCATTAGCGAAGATACTGGTTTAGCGCGAGCATGTCTTTTAATGTATAAATGTAAAAAAACCAGATCTATATTATGCAAATGGTTTTCACGTTAAGAATTCAAAACTAGAAATGATAACACGAGAATTCAAAAAAATAATTATGATAATGATATCCTTGAAAACCAATTAATGTCATCGAACAATTTTTTTTTGTTGACCAATGATTTTATTTGTATACTTCAAAAAAAAAAAACTATAAAACGTTGTATTTTTTTTTGTTTTTTTTTTCGGTAATATTGGTTTGTTATGTTACAGAAAAAAAGAGAAGAGGTCCCAATCCCACAAGTATAATTTTTTGGAGGTTGTATATTTTTATGTCCATCCATAAAACAAAATTATTATGTTTAGAATCAAACAGTTTTGGGGTTCCGTATAAATTATAAACTTGGATGTGTTTTAAAACGTTTTTTTCAGACGTACACAAACAAATTAAATTCAAATACTAGTAGGCCATACAAGTATTGGTTCAGTTACCGTTTTCTTGAAACTGAAAAGGAAAATTAAGGATTACGACAGTTTTAGTAAATATGAATCTGACAGTCGTATCTACCCATTTAATGATTTTACCATATAAAAAATCAACCGTTCCTTAGCAACAGTTGTATTTAAATATAAAGAACCAAATGGATGGCAACATTAACAGACAGTGACTAAAAGTGTTGAAGCAAAAAAAGTTTAAAATTCAGTAAGAAAAATATATTGCTAGGCAATTTTAATGACAAGGTTAACATTTCAATTAAAATGGGATGACGAGGTCATATAGACTTCTTTGTTAATTAGGCGGTATTAAATTATAATCATGTGTGTAGCATTTTAAACCGAACATTCTAAATTTTATTGGCTTTAAGCTACAAATTGCAGGTTAATACTAACTTTCCACGTTATAAGAGCATTCACACTCATCAGTCACCGTCACGTCACGTCACCGGCCCGGTTTAGAAAACAAAATGTCTCTACACTCCTATTATGATATTCGTTCCCTCCACTCGTCAGTCACCAGCCAGTCACCGGCACGTGATCTATCAGTCACGTCAACGTTCAGCCACGTTTCCATACAAGTTTCATTCGGTGAGGTGACGCTGACGTGACGTGACTGATGTGTGTGAATGCACCTTAAGGGTGAACAAGTCAATGACTTCCATGTCCATGGCAGTCAAATTTGCAAATTTCGTTTAGCAAAAAAAAAAAAAACAGTTTTTGCGCATGAATTTTCAATATTATCTCGTTAATCGCCAGGACGAGAGGTATAATTTAAATCACCAAAATATAAAACGGTCTTACTTGTGCAAAATACCTAGATCGCTGAATGAGTTGCTAAGCTCATTACTCGAAAAGGGCTGAACCGATTCGGCTAATTCTTTTTTGTTCTGTTTGTCGGGGGACGAAAATATTATTTTTTTATACTTTTGAAACTTTTTGTTATGAAATGCATACTGTATGTTATTCGTCATCTGTTTTTCGTTCCAACTGAAATATCATAAGAACTTCTAACGTCGATGGTCTAGAGTTACCTATACGATTGGACTGTTAAATTTAGGCTTTTTTTTTTTTTTTTTTTTTACGTGGTAAAATCATCAAATGAGACCTCCCACCCCGGGCAGGGCGAGAGGTACTGTCAGACTTGTACTGACTAAAATCCACGGTGTCCTTCAATAGCCCTTTATGTTCCGGGGTCACGGTGATGGTATAAGACCCGCGACCCCGGCAGGCTTTAGCTCTCTGAGAGGGGGCCTCGTCATTATGCTGACGCTCTTTGAGACGCGCGTGGAACACGACGCGCCGTCGACCCGGGCATGGTCCATGGTCGAAGGGCGAGTTGCCCTTTACTCGCCGCCCGCATGCCCGATATATTTAGGCTAGAAGTTTGAATCTTATGTTGCTTTTTTTTACTATGATTTTTTTTTCTCGAATTCTACATGCAAAGCCGGGACGGGACGCTAGTTAAATATAAATATTGAAGGTCGGACCAACTGCATCCTTAAAGCATCATCGTTATCTAGGTATCTGACATTGTGACATGTGTGACCTTAATTAATATCATAAATATAACAATTACGCGTATTTAATTACTTTTTAATTGTTCTTCATTTGAATAAATTAGACGGTGGATTAATTAAAGATTAAGTATCCATTTAAATTCCTTAGAAAAAAACAATTCTAGAATTAAATAGATATGAATTAAGCATATTGGTTACGTTTACAAAGGTGTTTCTGAGAAATATACTTTTCCCGGGATTGATCTCTAAAAGGTTGACCCCACCCACCCGAAATCTATATTCTTACGGATTTGCATTGACCCATTTTAAAAGAAACACTTTATATTTTTAATCGACAAGAAAAAGGAGGAGAATTCAACATATGTTTTCTTTATATTATAATAATATACATAATAACATAAACTTTGAATCAATTTGCTAAAGTGCTTTAGATTTTAAATAAATTGCAAAAAATCAACACTTGTCACGTAACGTGTTCTCGTTGTTTTTTTATGATTACGGCAAGACAACACTTATGTTATTTCTTTATTTTATTACGTGATCAGTTATCACATCACACACCAAATAATTATGATATATGAATAAAACCAGTTAATTGATATAAATTATTTATTAATTACTTATTATAAAAAATATTTATGATTATGATGAAAATAGATAATTATAAGTCATATTTAATTCAGACGTTAATAATGAAAAAGGTTATGTTGATTATTAAATCTTTATCGCATAATATTATGATTCAATTTCCATCTATTCTTTTGAAACGTTGTCCATATTCACTAGAAATTTTCCTGTATCGAGAGAACATGTGGACTCTTTTAGTAATTTTCAACCCAAAAAACAGGGCACATCTTTCTATGGATCACAATCCCACTTAAACTGATTTCCCTTGTGTAAGTAACCAACAACTAAAATAATTACTACTATTTTTTTTTCCTCTTTTTCAGTTCAAATGGCGTCAACGGCAGGATATCAGTGAACGGCCACTCCCGAGACATGAGGGTCTTCAAGAAGCTGAGCACGTACATCATGCAGGATGATCTGCTGCAGCCAAGACTATCAGTTCGTGAGTCCATGATGGTTGCAGCCAATCTTAAACTGGGCAAGGAGCTGGGGAAGGCTGAGAAGGCACTTATTGTAAGTGTTGGAATTATTTTATTAGATAAACATGATAATTAATGAACAATTTGACGGTACGGTTGACGCAGCGGTACAGTGATTGACTGTTGCGCAGAGTATCGCGATTTAATAAAATATCTGAATGATTTGCAGTTGTTGCTAGTCTAAATTAATCTCGAGATGACGCCGAAGCACTTTCGAAAGGCTTTTTCAATAGAATCTCACTTAACCTAATTTTTATGACATTAAGGCCTCTATAACATTATATACCAGTTACTAGATTGTGGAGGTCCGACAGGCAGTAGCTCTATGTAGGTAAAATACTGATATCCAGCTGAATCTGGTTTCACTGGAAGCCGACCTCAATATAGTAGGGAAAAGGCTAGGCAGATGATGAAAAGTCTATATAACATTAAAGCAAGCTTGCCTTGTCGCCAATAATTATTAAATAAAAGATATTTTTTTCAAAAATCAACACTAGTATGTTTGAGTAAGAAGTTAAATTAAACGAAAGGGTATCAACGGAATCAATTACATTGATTGAAGTAAAAAAAATATTCCTTTTAATCACTTTGATGGTTCAATGTTTATGTTCGCGTTTGGGATAAAATAATACATTCTATTGCGTTATTTTGACGTTCAAACGTATCCTTTAATCGTGATTAACATGATAAATACGAAAGTAAGTTTGTTTGTTACCTTTTCACTCCTAAACTACTGAACCAATCATCCTGAAATTTTAATTTATGGAGAAAGATAAATTTAGCTACAAATGGAATTTGAACCTGTGGAGTCTTCTTGATAAGCACTCCAGACGCTTTACTAATTAGGCTACAGCAACTGTTACTCAGAAGCTGAATCTTCTATTCCCTCGTTTGAACGTTAGGGCGCTCCCTCACTGCGAGCATTCACCTGTAATGTAACGTTACAGATTCGTTACTTTTCATCCATGACGGAAGACAAAGGGCATCAAATCGCGCACTTCATGTTACATGAGGGAACGCCTTTATACGTTAACTGAATTTTTCTGTCCTCAAAAATTATCTTTACCATGCGCGTCGCATGCTTTAATGCGTTTAAATGTATTATTAATCCTGATTCGAAATTTTGCCTAATGCTGTTGAATATACAGAGCCGAACGTAAGGCCTACCTTTCATCCTGAAAAAAATTACTGTTTCTTAAAAAACACCAAAAACATTTTATAATTTTATGATAGTCATTAAAATAGCACTACATAAAATACCCGAATTGATGGTCACTTATAAATAAAAGCAAGCAAAACCCTGGTCAAAAGCTAGCGACGTTTAATTAAAAGTTGAGGCTTGTATTTAAATGGCTTGAATGGGGACATTTTAGAAGCCTTTCGAAGGTTTCCTCTTTGATAAGAATCTTATCATGCATGCCGGAGGGTTTCTCCTGTAGGATTCCAGTACCGACGAAATCCATCCTTCCGGGTGTAGATTCCGGTTCGTGTCAAAGATATGAGCATTTGAGCATGCTGAAGTGGACTAATAGGGTGTTCAACAACAATACAGTATTAAGGCTTTATTCTTTGGAGAAATGGGAAGTTATTTTTGTAGATTGGTCCCTTTTTACCTTATAAATTGAGTAATCAAGATTGAAAATCGTTATTCTAATTAAAATGTATTATTTGGGAAATTACTTTACAAAATTTAAAGGTCTGATATCAAAACTTTGAAAGTTGGTATGTGTATAAAAGGTCCAGTGTTCAATCAGCAAAAATGCTTTGTAGTAAAGACTTCCTTGTATAAAATATCGCGTTCATAAGAATAATTCTCTTTAGAAAAGTGCGAATTTCTCGCAATAAGAGGCGGTACATCCTTGTACATGCTATTGATCATCATGTACATCATCCTTATGTACATTTTCATATATCGGAATGTATCAGATTCTGACCAGCAGGGCTGTTGCGTATCTCGGTGTCTGCGTGTTGATCATCAATTTAGTTGTCGAAAGGAAAATTTCGTATTCGCTTTCGCATTTGCAATGAAACTGGTTAATTTAAATGTCCCCTAAAATCAACTATTCTAACGCTCTTGAGGCACTCCCTTCCTCAACTTAGCCTCATAGCAGGTATCCATATCCATCCAAGTTCAGGTTGACAACAGCTGGTCAGTGACCATCAAATTTAGCCAATTGCCCTGCAGGAAGCATTTCGTCGTTTTTTTCCACCATAGGAAAAAGTCGTCATTAAATGCATATATTAATGTTTTATGACATTCTGAAAAGAATGCAAACACGGATACAACTTACGAGTTATCTTAATGCCATTCCGAACATCAAAAAAAGTGATTAAGTACCTGAAAATTATATAGGAAGAGCTAAATGTCACATTCCATTAAAAAAACTACTGCTCTTTTAACATTTATTAAAATCGATGAAAGGTAATTTCTTACGTTCGAGTAATTATTTATGATATTCATTATTGTTTTCTTTATAACAATGAAGAGGAAGTAGAAATTATTTAAATTACATATAATATAATTCATACTTGTAATTTATTTATTTAAATGCATATCAGTTTTAACCTGTTTCTTATCCAAAATTTACTAGCAGGTCAATTATTACTTAAATTTTTAAGGGCTATTTTTTCAATAGTCAGATAACTTCTATCTGGGGAATAAAAATGGCAGTTTGACAACGCAGCTTATCTATAGAAATTAGGTCAAATTACTATTTTTGTTCCTCACATAAAAGTTATCTGACTATTGAAAAATCAACCCTAAATAATATGTTTCATTCAATTCAGCCATTTGCGGTTCTCTGTTAGGTAAATAAGTATTCCATTTTATTGAATAAGTATGGTTGGAAATAAACTTAATTTAATATTGACCTCTTGTAGATAATTTGCGGATCAATGTTGAACTTAATTATTTATCGTATTTTCATCCTGTGCATTTAAAATTGGAAGAAAAATTAAATTGAAAATTGAAATTAAATCATTAAAGCTGTTTTACTAAGTCCTTTTTCTTTGGAAGATTTATAAACTTATTGAATGAGAAAACTAAGATGAAATAAATTTTATCTAATTAAACAATCTGTAGTACTTGTTCTAAGTCCAATGAAGTTTTCTTTGAAAATCGGATTAGATCACGTTTACCTTATATTGGACTATGAAAACTTTTAGATTGGCTTCTTGAATGTGACCAATCGCAATCAGGGATCTAGTCTTTATAAAATGGTAGCTAAATGATTAATGAAATTGAAAATAAGAGAGAAATTAAAATAAAAGCAATTTTCAAACCTCTAAAGATCATGAAGATTTGTCTCATTGGTGTTAACTAAAATGTTCATTAGTGCAATTGTTAACGAAGGATGTTCTGGGTTCGATTCCGATTGGATTTTCTAGATTTTTTTTTGGTCATGAAATCACTGTACATAATTTCTTCAAACTTGTTTTGGTATTGGTTTTAAATGTGGCATTTGTTGGGAATACAAAATAAATTCGGAATTAAACTAATACCAAATGGTATTAACTATTGGTATTGGCTGGGAATAGATCATAATTATCATGCTTGAATTTGAGCCACTTATGACAATATGGTAGCCAATATGGAGAAACAATTTGAAATAAGAATGTTACCGACATCATCCCTGCCAAATCCGTTTTGATAACAGGAGTGATGAGAAAATTATGACAATGCACTGAATTTGTCCTCAACTTATTCCAGGTGGAAGAAATTCTTCAAACTCTTGGCCTCTGGGATCACAGGAACACGATGGCAGAGAAATTATCTGGTGGTCAGCTGAAGCGGCTGTCAGTAGCACTGGAGCTGGTCAACAATCCACCCATCATCTTCCTGGACGAGCCTACTACGTGAGTGTGAATTGTGTTACTTCTTTTGTAGATAGCATGTTGAATGTTTTTTCGTGTTATACTAAATTGTAGCTAAGTACTATTCCATCACTGTGACCCCGGAACATAAAGGGCTATTGAAGGACCCCGTGTATTTTAGTCGGTACAAGTCTGACAGTCCCTCCCGCCCTGCCCCGGGGTGGGAGGACTCATTTGATGATTGTACCGTGTGAAAAAAAGTACTAGCAACCCCAACTAGATTGATATTTAGGGTAAAACCACGCATGCTGACATTAATCTATGGATGTGTGACCTTATCTATCATGGCGGGTTTTCTCAGGGCCTCGGGAAAAATGGTTCTTTTAAAGTCGTTACTGCTAGTCAAAAGTGATATCGTAGTACCCAGTAACTGAGTTGTACCATTCCAAATCAGTATTTGACAGTGGTTTTTCGGCTGCAACTGGTTAAAATAAACGCCAAAGTTGGTCCGTCAATCGTGACTGAAATTAGTTACCGGTTTGAACCACTAATTCAGATAAGTTCAATTAAATTGGGACTAGAATACAAGTAGCATAAAGCTTATAATCACATGTACCGTTCATCTTTGATACATTTTGTTAACCCTCATCACCTTGTTAGGCTAGTAAAATTAAAACGGAAAACATCGTCGACGAAATTAACCAACCTCTTCCTAAAAACACAGGACCTTATGAATAAAAACAACTCAATTCATTAACACTGTCAAGAACAAAAGGTAGCCAAAAACATCCCTTGTTTTTCTATGATGATGACGTTTGTCTCATTACGAGCGGAGGGTTAAAAAAACACTTAGATATAACAGCAGGATTATTCTGCACGTTTGAGGAAAATAATAATACACGGATTAGGCATGAGTAATTGGCGTCATTATGACTGCCCTCGTGTGTGCGTGTTCTACCATTTTTCTGTTCTCTTAAGGAAGGAAAAAGGCGTTATTTAATTTAACCCTAATGTCGTAACGACAGAACAATGTTTTCTTGCTCGTTATTGCGGAAAAATGGAGTGAGAAATTTGGGACTGTTAAGTAAAAAATATAATCAGACCATTGACTTCTTCTCTGCTGTTGGCCTGTATTACTTATACGTTCACTAACGAAAGTATGATTACCTATGAACTGTTACTATAGTGGGTACCCCAAAATGAGCTTTTATAGTTACACAAGTGCTAAATTCAACCCTAATCTCTACTCTCCTCGCAATTTGTAATCTCCCA
This sequence comes from Agrotis ipsilon, assembly GCA_028554685.1. NCBI lineage: Eukaryota > Metazoa > Arthropoda > Insecta > Lepidoptera > Noctuidae > Agrotis > Agrotis ipsilon. Next base: position 14,075,450 of record CM052965.1, read on the forward strand.
GAATTGGATCTGAATTGCAATCTTTTGAAAGCACAAAATCTTTGGAGCAATTCATTAATATCTATTGCCTAAAAGGTCCGCTCCAATCGAAAACCTAAACAGAATTACATAAGTACAATGGTGGGTAATCGGCTTAATCACTAGGTACCCCCATAACCTTTTATTGGGCGTTTAACCTGAAGCGTGTTTACGGAATCACGGCGTGTACTTAATCCAAGAGAGAGTATTTTAACAAAAATTGCCCGAAGGACCCCGAAGGACCCCGGATACTGATTTGTGCGACCCTTTTGAAATGATCCCTTTTGTGTTGCATTAATTTGGTCCTAGTTCTTTGGTACCTGGTTTGAGTATGAATATATTAATGTATGGTTCTCGAAATGATAACAAAATGGAGGATGCATTACAGTTGGTTGTGGGACTCACGATCTACCGAGACCCCGGAAAGGAAAAGGCTATTGAAGGACACTGTGGATCTTAGTCAGTACAAGTCTGACAGTCCCTCCCGCTCTGCTCTAGGTGGGAGAACTAATTTGTTGATATTACGCTAAATAAAAATAATGCATAACCTACATTCATTTCGTAGACTGTAGAGGTGGTGCAAATTATTCTTTGCTTTATTTTTCTTTGGTAAAATCATCAAATGGCCCGCCCATTGTGACTGTCAGACTTGTACGGTCACGGTCCACGGTGTCCTTCAATAGCACTTCATGTTCCGGGGTCACGGTGATGGTATAAGTCCCGCGACCCCGGCAGGCTTTAGCCCTCTGAGGCTGATGAGGGGGCTTCGTCATTATGCTGACGCTCTTTGAGGCGTGGAACACGACGCGCCGTACCTGACTGTAACTTAGATTTAGTTTTTGCGGTGAAGATTCTTTTACGCTGCTATGAGCTTCTTGGTTTTGACACTTAAATAAACTTCATGAGGGACGCTCATCAAACGTTGGACAAATAAAGTTTTTTTGATAAACGCTCTATAACGTGCCAGTATACTTCGAGGTTTTCATCTAGAATGCACTAATTATTCTTTATATTGGTACCGCGTGGGATTTACGGTTTTCCATCTGATTGAGGATACAAGTCCCGTCGAGTTCAATAAAACAAAATGGAAATTGTAATTGTATTTATTGCAATATTTCATGCTCGATTTTCTCTGTAATTATCTTTTATGCTCTCCTGTAATAAGAGAAACGGTTGATTATTTTATGCCAGGTAGGCAAGATTATAGATCAGTAATTTACCTAACATCTGTTTAGTAAATTACTTAATAATCTATTAAACGATTTGTTTTGATTATACAGTATACAATATATCTTACAAAAGAGTTTCAGAAATGCATAAATTGATATTGTTTACTACCAACTCGCAAGCTGGTAGTATTGGACTGGGTGGTCTTTAAGGGAACACTAATAGGGTCGAGAATGAAACCACAATTGTGTTCTGATCTAAGCTGGTATATATTTAATTTAAAAATCCGAGACCCCAACCAAATCGTTGTAGGCAAACGATAGCGCGATCTAATTCGCCGACAACGCCATCTATCGAGCATCGGGTCAATCATTTTGCACTTTGGTAAATTATTACGGTTTCGTTACAAACAAACCTTAGTCGTGGTCTTGTCATTTCTTATGACTGCGTGGTGTGGTAAGTATACTGCTTCTTCTCTATTACCATTTTCTTCTTGTACGAGTCTCATGTGACCTAATTCTAAGTACTCGTTAATAACATTTGTATACTTTTCTTTTAAGTCTGTGTCCTTACCTAATCTTTTTTCTAATGATCTGAATCTTGTTTCAGCTATTTCACGTGATCTTCCACCCTTACAAGCAGGCTCTTCATCTCGGAATGGTAATCTTACTATGTACCTGCCATAAGTATCTCTTTTAGTCGTTTTAAGATAGAACTCCTCACATTTTTGTTCTTCTGGATTTAGAAGTTTCTTAGTACTAATATGTTCTTCTATCTCCCAAAATTTCTTCAAGACTTCGTCTTCATTGATCTGTGCACAATGTACTTTTATATTTTTTGCTCCTTCATTGCTTGAATTAACTACTCCTGAAAGAACCCATCCCAATGTTGTGCTTTGTGCAATCATCGTACCAGATGAACTCCTTACTATACCTTCCTTTACAATGTGACAGTAAGCATCTGCACCCAACAGAATATCTATTCTATTGGGCGTGTGGAACTTAGGATCAGCCAGGCACAGACCATTGATACCAATCCAATCCAATGAACTTGTGATTACACTCCTCTCAGGTAAGTATGAGGTGATTTTACCTAAAACATAGGCGTTTATTCTAAGTTCAAAATCAAAGTCTACTGTAGACCTGATTGTTAAACTGACCATGCTCTTCGCGATGGTTGACCTGTCGTCACCTAAACCTGAAACTAGACCTCTGACTGGAACTTTCTTTAGTCCCAGCAGTTGGACTGTGGCTTCTGTTATAAAACATGCCTGTGAACCTTGGTCTAGTAATGCTCGAACTGTTTGCGGTTCACCCGTTTTGGACTCGGTTTTTATTAGCGCTGTGGCTAATAAAACCTGTCTGGGTTTGAAGAGTTTGCCTGTAGACAAGCATGCGACTATCTGTTTATCAGTAGTTGCAGAACTATCGATAGCAGACTTTGCGGTAGCTTCCTGGCCTTCGTTCTCTCCGCTAGATTCCTTAGTAAGATGTAATAAGGTATGGTGGCGTTTCCTGCAAACTTTACAGGAAGTCTGTTTTTTGCAGTCTTGCACTCGGTGATTGCTGCCCAAACAATTGAAGCACATATTGTGTTTTGCTACAAATTCTCGTTTACACTCAGTGGACTCTTTCGCAAATTGTTTACAGAAACAGAGTTTGTGGAGTTCCGAGCAGAATTCGCAACGTATATTAGATGTATTCGTGGCTAGCATTGCTTTTGACGTATGACCTTGTGAACTACTGGCCTGGTGAGCTCCAGCCTTCTTCGGCTCTATGCATTCCAAAGCGCGGAAACGGTTTTCAATAAACACTTTTAGTTTGTCAAAAGTGGGCAAGTCATTTATGGAATCATTAGCCCCGCTTAACTCCCACTGTTTTCGTGTTTCGTTATCTAACTTAAACGTTGTCATATGTACGAGAATAACGTCCCATGTATTCGCATTTAAATTTTTAAGCGCATTAAGACAGTCATTAGTAACATCTAACAGCTCTTTTAAACCAGTAGCTGATTCTACAAACAATCGCTTCTGGCTGAATAACCTTTTTAAAATACAATTAACTTGAAACTTTTTATTAGCATATCGTTTTTCTAATAGAGACCAACATTCGCTGTAGTTTGCAGCTGTGATTGGTATATGCCTAATCAATTGTTCAGCTTCACCAGTGAGGTGGCTTTTAAGGTAGTGCAGTTTTTGCACATTATCTAAAGCTGTGTTATTATGTACAAGCGAAGTAAAAAGATCGTGAAAAGCTGTCCATTCACTGTACTTGCCAGAAAAGTTAGGAATTGTGATCTTAGGTAACTTTACGAATGTACTGGACAGCTTAGAGGAATCATTACTACTAGAACAACCCTTTTGTGGTAACTGTTCTTTAGAATAAATCTTATTTAATGTTGATTTCATCAAAGATTTGCATGATATATAGGTATCTTCAGTGGAATCATATATATCAACAATCTTTTGACCTATTTCCTCTATCTTAAAATGTCTATAAATCTGTGTTTTCGTTTCTTTAAACGAAGACCAATCATTTTCCAACAACTCAAGCCTTGTCTCAATATATTCCACTGAGAGCCTGTCCTTTGGACACTTTTTGAAATTTGTAAAAGCTTTTTGTATTACATTTTGAAAGTCTTTCAATATGTTTAATTGACTTTCCATCATGAACAACAGCGAATTTTAAGATGTAATTAAAATAATATAACTAACTAACTTTTAACTTATTTAACTAACAACAAAACGATTGACAAAGACCTACGCGGAAACAACTTATACATAGTTACAAAAAAAATGTACGAAAATTTTCTAAGTCCTAAATAATCGCGAAAAATTTTACAAGTGTTTAGAAAATACACAAACTGGCAAAAATCGGGCATAGGTTCCCCGTTCCGACGTTTTTTGTGAAACTATTCTAAGTCCTTAACTAACATGCACAAATTAATTCTAAGTGTAAATATTTTTAAAATCTTATAAGTTAAAATAGTCCTTGTAATAAAGTTCAAAATTGCTTGAAGAAATATCACTGCTACTAATAGTATTTAAATTGTACTCACGATTTCACTTCACTCACACCGTTTTTCTAAGTGCCGTACTGGTGGCGCCCCCTGTGGCGTCACTTGGAACTGCGATTTTCGACTGCTGTCGCCGAACTCGTTCCCTGGGCTGAGCGTTGCTGCTGAGTTGCTGACGCCCGGCTCCGGAACGCTGGACTGATGATCTCTGGTGGCGCCCTCTGCGACGTCACGATGAACTAATGGCTGCGGCCGAGCTCGTCAACCTTGTTGGACGGAGCTGATGCTGCACCTCTGCGCGGTACTCTTGTCGCAGCGATCCACTGCGAGTACCCCGGCTGATGCGGTCCAAAGCTGGCACCGCGGACTTCAAAACTTCAGACGGTTCTGGGTCTGATCCAGGGTCGATGGACCAATGTTTACTACCAACTCGCAAGCTGGTAGTATTGGACTGGGTGGTCTTTAAGGGAACACTAATAGGGTCGAGAATGAAACCACAATTGTGTTCTGATCTAAGCTGGTATATATTTAATTTAAAAATCCGAGACCCCAACCAAATCGTTGTAGGCAAACGATAGCGCGATCTAATTCGCCGACAACGCCATCTATCGAGCATCGGGTCAATCATTTTGCACTTTGGTAAATTATTACGGTTTCGTTACAAACAGATATAGATCTAACGGTTTCTGTAGTTATTAGTGCCAAAATTCATCAAAAACATACTTTTCCACGATATAAGATGATTGATAAAAGGCCCTCTAATAAAAACAGTTACTAACCAAGCATAACCTATGATGATGATGATGACCAACCAACATTTAAAGGTCACCAAACACACAATTCAATCACAATAAAAAGCAGCATTATTTCTTTGTAACTCAATTAAATGGCTTCCGTGAATAGCAACATTGTTGCTTACTGCCATGACTCAACGTGAACTCAGTCGTCGTGGTTTACCGTTGCTTTTGCATTTACATAAATATCAAATGCACGCGGGATCGTCTATACCGATTGTCTCCTCATCACCATACTTTCAGAATCATCTTAATATATATAAATCTCGTGTCACAATGTTTGTCCTCAATGGACTCCTAAACCACTTAACCGATTATAATAAAATTCGCACACCATGTGCAGTTCGATCCAACTTGAGAGATAGGATAGTTTAAATCTCAAATTTTAGACCAGGTCCTCCACCCGTGCGAAGCCGGGACGGGCCGCTAGTACTATCTTAAATCCAAGGTGATCCTACAATAGCCCTTGACGTTCTAGTGTCACGGTTACCTGATGAGACAATCCCGCGACCCCGGTAGGCTTTGGCCCTCAAAGTGGAGCCCCGTCAGATAGCTGACTGCTCTTTGAGGCGCGCCTGGAACACGACACGCCGACGACTCGGGCCTGGTCCATTATCGGACTGTGACCCTAGAAGGCCAAAAGAATACGATGAATTTGTAGCCAGTAAAAGGCTGATAGTCCCTTCCGCTCCACTAACGGCGGGATAACACGGTTAGCGTAGTGGCTGAGGGATTGGACTGCTGCGCAGTGTTTTGCGGGTTCGGTCCCCGCACGGAACAAATATTTGTATGATCTGCAAGTAGTTGTTCCGGGTGCGGGTGTTTGTGTATGTGAGTTAATTTGTTTGTAAACGCACCCACGATACAGGAGGAATTCCTAGTGTGGGGCAAAGTTTCATTTTTTTTTTTAATCTCATTTGATGCTCATAGCAACAATCCAATTTCAAACAAGACAATTTCGAATGAGTCCCACATAGAATTTATCTTTAAATCATGGGGACCTGTGACCTATGACTATTAATTACGTAGATCACGGTCGAAATAATTACAGTTATGTGACCAAGATTAGCAAGAAATCTAATAACTCTATTCAATTATTTAAACATCACCCTTGTGATTTAATAAGTTTCTTGTGTGTGAATTGCTAATGATCATTTTGGAGGAGGTATTTTAGTCACATTGTTGATAAGAGTTTAGTACTTACATTTTAATAATTTCATACTAAGGAATGTTGAGATGTTTTATGAGTACATAAGTAAATCAAACGTCAAACTTACAGTTTTTTTTTGTAAGAAGCCAATTTTTTTAATTTGGTGAAATGAATATAGTCTAAGTCGAAAGGTAGTAATGGCATTTACAAAAAATCCATTTGTTTTTACTTGATACATTCTGCCCGATTGAAATTCTTTCAGTATACACCAAAAATTTTGGCAAAAATAATGCGATAATAATACTACTCGAATTATCATCGTATGCGTTATCCCTAAAAAGTAAATCATATTTACATTTTATAATATCTCTAGATCAATCTTCTTCCGATAAATGAAAATCCATATTAAAATCATACATAGCAACCGAATCCCAATATACTGAGGCAACCAGTACATAGGTACTGCTATCTGTAATTCTTAGAAATGTAATATATAAGCCAAATGAAGGACGTATCCTGAAAGGTTTCTTATCAAATCCAGTCGGGTAATCTTCATTGATCGAAACCAAAAGTTTGATGTAAAGAAGATTATATTATTCAGAACTGTTCTATGTCTATTCAAATCGTGTAAAAAAAACGGCACTGTTGACAACTTTATTATACTTTATCGTGGTAAGATCATCAAACGAGTCCCGGGTTGGAGGACGCGGGACGGAAGAGACATCCCCTCTAAGGGGGCCCCGTCAGATTGTCGAAAGCCTCTTTTCGGGCATACTCTTATTCAGTCGATAAGTCACCCATTACTCGCCGTCTACATGGCCTTTTTTTTGCGTGGTCATATCACCCTATGAGTCCAGTCCAGCCCAGGGCGGGTCGGGAGAGACTGTCCGACTTGTACTGACTAAAATCCACGGAGAACCTTCAATAGCCCTTTATGGATCAGGGCCGCGGTTACCAGGCCACAGTCAGTTACAGTCCGCCCGTACGATGGCCGGACCACAGAAAAATCTTCACGGCGTTAGTTGCCATGGGCGCCTTACGCGTTGACTGCGTTGTGACGTGGAGATTGACCTGTCCCTCACGCGTCCCGCCTCTCCCTTCGCTAGCATGACAGCTTCATAGAAAGAGGTGACTGCTTGCCATGCCGGTCGCCTCCTATATTGTTGGTTGATATAGTGAGTTAACAATTGGCTACTGCATAGCTTATCGTATCGAACAAATATTTATAATTCAATAAATATGGTCTACAGGTACTTTTCCTAATCTGGCTATAGGTATGTGTGAAATATTTTAACCCACCACAATACAGGATTAATAACTATACAAGTTTGAGAGACTAACTAAGAGTTTAACTTAATTTGGGTCTCCCTTGAATTTTGACGTTTGTTGTTTACGTTGAGAAAAAAAAAACTCAAAAATTACTTATCTCTCCCATTCCTGTACTCATTAAATTTTATAAAGGGCTTTAATTTTAACGGTATTTAACTTTATAGGGTCATAACTCAATTTTATTTGTTTAGGAGCGTCGACAAACCATAAAATTTTAGGATGATAAAACATTGGTCATTTATTAGCTTATTTTAAGGATCTGCTGGATAATTTGAAATAATACTTGATTGAAATAGATGATTATTTTGGGTAAAATTTTTTATTACGAAATATAAAAAGTAAAAGTTTAACGTCTCTGAAAACATAGAACGGGGAGAGATATTACTTATTTTATTTATTGGTAATATAATATTTTAACAAGTAACTAGACTGAAAATCAAAATACGTTTTATTTAAAACAAAAAGGAAATAAAAAAGAAACAAAGATCAAATTGAAAATTGCTGAATTACCACGTTGCTGTTACAAATAGAAATAAAAAACAAAGCAAAATAATTATAACAAGTACTTTTGAATAGTCAAAAACAAAAGTACAAAGGTACAGTTCCAATACTCGTAACAGAACACAATAACTTGTAAAAGTACTGTAGTTACCCAACTCTGCTAATTTTTCTTTCTTTATTTTACTCGTGTGCAATAATAAAACCAATGACTTTTCTTTCCAGTGGCCTCGACATCGTCTCTATCCGTCAACTGGTAGTTCTCCTCCGTCTCCTATCTCGTCAAGGCAGGACCATCGTGTGCACAGTCCATCAGCCATCAGCGTCACTCTTCACTCTGTTCGACAGGATCTTCGTGTTGGCACGAGGGATGTGCTGCTATCAGGTATGTTTTTACTTTTAAATTAAATAGTTTATCTAAGTCTAAGGTATACTAAAAAAATGAAATTTCTCTGCGATTTTTTATTTATTCAACAAAAGTTTCAAGTTTGACCACACTTCCGGGTTTTAAAAATGTGTTGCCTAGATGGAACGTGAAAACTTTGAACTGGTAGGTACTTCAATATCTCTAAACTTAACAGCCCATCTGTAAGTTAAGAAAATTAACTAACCGTCATTCCGCTACTTAAACTATTAACTTAACCTGAAAAACTTATAACTTAACCTAAAAACGGTAATTGTACACAAGTTATTTTCAATACCTACGCATTAGAGCCATTAAAATTGTAACCACTTCATTGAGTTAATCTTCAATTCTCGTCAAATTGTCTAACTGACAATTCCAGACGGTCAATTTTTCTATAGCTTTACCAACCCCTGTGTATCCTAAGAACCACATCGAATTCCTAAAAAAAAATGTAACCGACTTCAAAAACAACCACAAAAAAGTAAAAATAACCTGTAAAATAACTTTTCCTTTGAAAGTCGGTGACTTTAATTTTTAATTCATCCACTTTTTTCTGCTACTGACTTTTTTATTTTCTGCCTCTTCCTTTTGGAAGTCGGTAAAAAAAATCGTATGCGATCTTAAATTCCACTTCTTTGGACAGAATTGTCTTTCAAACTAAGTTTAAAATGCCAATATTTTTTACTGAGCACGAAAAATGCTTACAAATAGCCATACTAACACCAAACTTAGATTGTCTCACAAACTAATTACCTAACTTCGTATCAGGGAAGATGTCAATCACGGCAAAGTTTCCGTGAACCCAAATCAAATGGTTTATTCATTAAAATCGTCAGGATTTGATTTACGTCACCAATTTAATTTGTTTGTCGTCACTCTTGAAGGATTGAGTTTGAGTACTGTTGTATTTCTTTGTACCTGTTGATTTTACAGGATCTTTATAAGACGATCTTAAGCATAAATTATATAAAAAAGAAAGAAATAAGTTTATTGGCATACGCCGTAATTGAAAACAGTTTAAGAAAAAGAAAAAAAAACATGCTGCCGACGATCTGGGCACTGTACCCGTTGACAGCAATGTGGACGTATTCTTTTTTTGTAGACATCAATAACTAGTAAGTTTCTATTTACAGTTTGAATTTAATATTAGAATTGTTGCTAATTGTAAATAAATAACAGTAAGTTTAAAACTAAACGAATAAAAAAAACATAGAAATTATACATACAGACACAATACTCTTCCAAATAAAAGCTAGTAATGAGATCACTGTTAAAAAATAATGTTAGGTAGATATCAGTACCCCTAGCACGAGTTTTCACTATTTTACTTTACAGAAACTTTCCAGTATTTACAGCGTTTCTTGTATGAAAAATTGGAACAGCGCCTTTGGTGTGCGAAGAAGGAACTATTTTATCCATTGAAAACTGTCAATTTGAAATTGTCAAAGTTTCAGTTTACTTTACGTCTCAAATACTGAAAACTCGTGCTGACGGTACAGGTACCAAAACCAGCCCAGTCACTTTTCTAATTATGTTTTCTAAACTTTTTGAAGCCTTATGACCTTTAATCAAACTAGATAATCTGAGTTATTTTGGCAAAACTTTTTAATTAATTTAAATAATTTTCATTTTACTTGAATAATCATTAAAATTCAGAAGAGAGGTTCGTACACCTGATGCCTAAAATTTTGTGAATTAAAAGCCTAATAGTTTTTTATTAGACTTTACTTTTAGTCCTAATCTCTTTGCTGATTCACTTTATCTTTGGTTAGACTATTACATCTTCGTTATTTTATTATTCAGACGGATTTAAAGTCTGTGCTTGATTGGAAATTATAAACTTTACTGCGAGAATTTCTGCTTAGAAATTCTCGTCATTTCTGCAAATGAATTAAGGGTCTGGAATAAATTTCTTGGATGAAAATACAGCAGCAGCTGCAATTTTAAGTTCTGATTTATTAATATAATAATTTCATTGTGAAAATGACGCACTATCTACCACCAGGGGTGGTGGGTCGACGGCGCGTCGTGTTCCACGCGCGCCTCAAAGAGCTGTCAGCAAAAAAATGACGCGGCCCCCTCTCGGAGGGCCAAAGCCTGCCGGGCCGGGGTCGCGGGACTTATTTCTATTACCGTGACCCCGGAACATAAAGGGCTACTGAAGGACACCGTGGATTTTAGTCAGTACAAGTCTGACAGTACCTCCCGCCCTGCCCGGGGTTGGAGGTCTCATTTGATGATTTTACGACGCTAAAAAAAAAAAAAGCGGTGGGGTGGTGGATGAGGAGAATCACTGCATGTTAGGTACCAATGCAGTGATTCCCCTCATCCACCTAAGATCTACAAGTGGCGAATCAATCAAAAGAATATAATTAGTAATATTTTATATAATACTTGCCCATGGCCACTAATGATACCTTTTTTAAATATTATTTTCCAGTCACCAGGAATGCGATGCCAATGTAAGAAGCCCTACCACGGCGCATTTGGGTTGTGATAGTAATACAAAAAACAAAAATACTTTTAACCAAGACAAACTTTGACGATAAGATTCATCTCACCTTTAACATTTTGAAACTAAGACGCAACTTTGGATGTAGTAGCAACCTTACATCAACTGTAACACTTGTACTACTGAAATCAACTTTATTGGTATAACCATAAAATCACTTTTAATGTCAAATATTTTCTACCGCCGCCGATGTGCAGTTGTTACGTTTTATTAAATAAAAGTTCGAAGAGTTCGAGAGTATCTCGCTACATTTCAAGAACTTGATATATTCACTACCGATATTTAAGAGGGAAAACTTTGGAAAACACTTGTTGTACGTTCTTCTTGGAGTTTATAAGCTGTTTATGAGGTATTGATATCGTATCGCATTTCTTTTCAAAGTTTTATCGAAACGCGGAGTTTTTTATTTGAATATTATTTGCAGTGCAATTATATTGTGGTGGATATAACTAACTCAAAACCTTAATGTCGCTTGTAATTAACTTAGTGAAAGGTACTTCTAATGGTACAATAGTACTCACCGAAATTTTGTGCATCTATGCAACACTTCTCCAAAAGAAATCTCATCGCAGGACTCTACGATAAAGTCCCTAAAGACGAGGTGACTTTTAGATCGTCCGATCGCACAGCGAGAGTGATAAGGGCTAGTGCTGTTTAGTTAATAGCAAAATTTAGACCCAGCGTGGCGTAATTGTGTTCAATTTTGTTATTTTCCAATATTTCTGGCACTATTATACTATTATTCCTATGGAATCAATTAACTACCGCAAACAAAATGCTGTCATCAAAATGATTGACAAATAACGATTTAATCAATCTAAAACCTTCCAATCTCTGTACTATGAAACAGTTAAACGTACCTTTTCACAACACAACGTACAATATCAGCGTCAATCGTTTGACAAACTCTGCCGACTATGAATTTAATGACGAGATCAAAGCTGTAATTGACATCGTTCAGCGCACAAAGGTTTTTCGCTACCCTTTAGGGTTGACGTTCTAACTGTTGTCGACAGATGTAACCAGGGCCCCAAGTCTGCTATTACAATAGTGTCAGAATGGTCTGTCATTGATTTCATAATTGTTGATTTTGACAAGTTTGGTAATCTACTAGTATAATGGCGTCATTATGACTTTCCAATGGTCAATCACTGACATTCCATTGAAAGAAATGGCTTAGAATGGTAATCTCGTACATAATGACAAATGAATGACTGACGTAAGTGGTAATCTGCGAAAATTTTTACAGTTCCTTTGATCATTGACCTATCACTGGATCGTCATTGTGCAGTCATTGCTTTTAATAGCTCGGTTGTCGAAGAGTTTGTTATCTATCGTGTTTGTATTGTACTTTGTGAAATATTGAGTGGAGAAATTTATATTATATGTAAAAATAAAACAATTAAATGAAAATAAATAGCAAACACCGGCCGCTAGAATTGTAAACAGTAAGCAGTAATATTACATTTGACTTTGACAGCTACAGATAAAACATTATTGAGTTTCACTTTTATCCGCTTTACACCACATTATAATGTTTTTGCTATTTACGAACTTCTTACTCCTTCAGATTGCTTATGACATTATTAAATAATATGTAAAAATGTCTATAAATGAAATCTGGCATGAGTAAATGTTCAAATTTAGTAAAAAAAATCATTTCTACTACCGGGTTTTATCATAATGGCAATACGACAATGTCATTCTGCCACGATTCCATTACGAGACCACTGACCGACCACTGACGACCATTATGAATTTAGCAGATTACAAACTTTTATCAAAATGACAATAGGATCGTGTTGGAATGACGACATTGTGAAAAATAGCAGACTTGGGGCCCTGGAAGGGAAGAGTAAAATATTATTTTTTGTTCGCGGTAGGATTTTATGTTACACTAGCACTACATCCGCGACTTCGTCCGCGTGAATTTAGGTTTTTTTCTCTGTGAATGTTTACAAACAGCCTCCTCTCTTTATGATGATATGATCCTTTTAGAAAATCTAAAAAAATGACTTCTAGCACTTCTAGTAGGTAACGAAGTTTCTGGTAGTAGCAGTATTTGACTCACTTTGTTACTAAAATACGTGTCAAATTCTTTCAAATTCAAGCATTATAGTGTAGGTAGGCGTTATCCGATTGGGCAAATAAACAATCTGTAAATACCAAAATGTCAAGATTTCATGCAAATCCATCCAACATACATACCACAGACATATTTATGTGGGTAATAACGAGTTTTCAGTAAAGGTGGCGACGATATAAACTTTATAGCGAAGATACGTGTTTAACCCTAAAATGACGTCTCGATAATAGTCTGTCATAACTCGGGAGTGTTTCACTGAACCCTCCGCGTGAGTAATGGCTCAGATATAAAAGGCTTTTACAGCGATTACTTTTTAAATTCTATTTGATTTTGTGGTTCTGTCAAGCGAATTGAGATGGATGATTTTTGTATCGTGAAAGTGCAATCCTCCAAGAGTAACCCACGCCAAATAATATAAGACTTTTTGGCGGTTTTGTTCAAGTTCCATTTTATACGCGTTGATCCAATTGCCATTAACTGGCCGAATCTAGTCATTGGCCGCTACTGATAAATTGGTGGTTGAAAACCCCATTACCAATTTGTGCTATTTATGACATGAACAATATTGATGTTAATAATAAATAACTGTATTAAAAATAATTATGTAAGTATAGCTGTATCTCTTAGCGCTCAGTTGCTTAACCCTTAATTTGGCAAGACCAAAAAAGTTGAAGTAGAAAGTTGGCGTTAATATATTGCGTTAATATGCATTCAAACTTTACGGGAAAAATAATAAAAAAAATATTTCATGAAGGGTTTCCTGAAAACGGAATGTAAAGTATACTTTACAAAATCCGATGGCTAAAGAATTAAAATGTATATAATATTATATAATATGTATATAAAAAATGTTTACATGCAGTATTTTTATGTAGTAAACAATTTTCACTTAGTTAACACCATAAGTAACCATTAGTTTTGGCACAAATTTCATCAAACAGGTTGTCAGAACTAAAATCGATGAAATAATTGAATTCTTTCTTTCTATCGGGACCCTAGAGCTTTCGCACTTTTCTTGATCTACTTCCGCACAATGAAGGAAACTTCTATGAGACCATTTAAACTTGATTGCATTGTCGTTTTGGGTACAGGGGTTATCTGGATCAGGTTAAGTCAAGTGAAGTGGAGACAGAACACAGCCTTTCTGTCTCCGACGATTTGCTAGTAGCTGTAGTACATGTTGGTAGTGGCACTAGTGGCGCAAAAGCCAAGGTTTGTGTAAATTGTAGAGGGGAATCAATTACCTGACTGAGAATGCATCATTTCATTTGAAAAACTGCTAAAACTGCTATTTCAATAAGTCTCACCATGCAGATTTGTTGAGTATACTTTACATAACAAGATTACTCACCATCGAATTTTGTTGAGTATACTTAACAATCAAATTCACTGACTCCTCGTGTTCATATCCAGGTGAAGAATGGGTTTCTAATATTTTTAACGTATTGATTACATAATAAATAAATAGAAATAAGCAAAATATGTATCAAAACTTGACCAAAACCCAACAAAAATAAATATTTACATTTATGGCTCACAGATGACATTGTCTCATTCTCCTTTCTGGTTCGCTACTGTCAAGGAAAATATTAACAGGCTGGTAGAATTTTTTTTCTACTAAAATATACTATCATAGAAATATTCCTAGCCAATAAAATTCGAAATCACGGAAGAAAATTTGACATCTAGATTTTTTCAAAAGTTATGTTAAGTATACTTTACGCTGCCAAATAAAGGGTTTTAACTATCGAACTGGCCTTTTCTTGGTCAAAGAATCAGCATTGCCATCCAACGTGACAATGTTGTCAGAGTTCTGGGCACTTTCTCCGTTGTCAGCGATGGACATATTGCACGTAGATTATTTAGGCAGTGTTCACACGATCCCTCCTCCATGCAGTTGGATGGTGAAACAGATTGCCACCACTTGAACGGCCGGATAAGCAGTAATCTCCGCCGTAAAATCTGATTCAATGCATGCTCAGTTGGACTTCGTGAGAGAATTCCCTTAGATTTTGAACACATTGGAATTAAATGATGTTCATTTATGCAAGTAGGTTATAATTATCAACACTTTTTACATTAAAAAAAGAATGAATTGAATATTGTTAATACAGATAGATGGACGAAGATGGAGAGAAAAAAGGAAAGACAATAATTGATATTGTCTATTTATATAATTAATAAGGAAAGCTTTGTAAGAAATAATAAAAAGGAGCACCTTAATAATGCGCTGACCTTGGGGAGAACAGAAAAAGAAACCGAGTTGCATCAACCAGATGAGATTTATCAAATGCATAAACATATTAGATATTGTATTCACAAAAAGTAATGACACAGTATAGTAGTCATTTGCAAGTTGAAGTGGCAATGGGCAGGTCACATCGCTCGTAGAACTGACAACCGATTGGGAAGAAAGGTTCTCGAGTGGCGACCACGGACCGGAAGACGCAGTGTAGGCAGGCTTCCCATTAGGTGGACCGTCGACATCCTGAGGGTCGCTGGCAACCGATGGATGCAAGTGGCGAATTGTCGTTCGGCGTGGCGGTCTAAGGGGGAGGCCTATGTTCAGCAGTGGACGTCTTCCGGCTGATGATGATGAATTGCATGGTAAAATAATGTCAAAGACCTACGAAGATTTAAAAATAAATGTCTAAAGAAACATTTAATTTTAGTAAGACATTACATTCAAGACTATGTAGCAACATAGAAGGGTTAAAATATTTAACTCTCAATGGCTTTAAGTATTTAATGTCTCATATGAGCATTTAAGTCCTTTGATGTTTATGGCTTAACTTTGAATCGGCAGTAAAAACTTATATTGTGAAATGAACACTCACTAAGTTTATTAGGTTAAATATTAAGTACTAGCTGTAGTCAGCGGCTTCGCCCACCACAGCTTGAAAATAATTCCACGGGAACAGAAAATCTTAATAAAAATCCAAATCGAATGCCTTGCGCTTAGTAAAAATATAATTTTTCACATTTAATTTTCAATATTATTTACAATCGTTATTATCTTGGGTTAAGTGGGCCACGCCTGGTACTCACTTGTAATTGACGAGCGGAGTCTTAGCCACCACGGGTACCACGAACAGTAGCTCGTCCGTGCTGAGCGGGATGTCGATCAGCTGGCACAGGAGTTCGGTTTCCGCGTCAGGTCCACTCTGTTCTGTCTGTGCGGGGAAATTGTTGGATAATGTTTATTAAATAGTGTGCAAGTATTAATAAAGCTCGAATGACGTCACAGGCGTATCACCCACTACGTGGTTGTATAATTTACGAAATGACTCTTTATTACACATATATGTAAATAGATAAGTAGCGGCATTTTGAAAGGTAAACAGGTAGGAGATTATGGACCCTTTTCATCGACTATGTCTCAAGGGTCCATACCCTGCTAAACACGGGCCTAACGAACGGTCAAAGGGGTGAGATTGCCAAGTAAAAGTCACGCTGAGTGATTGTCTATCATAATTTGTTGGCAGGCAAGTGGGCTGCGGTAACCGTTCTCTTAACACACCTTTTTTATCCAACTTCAAAAACAGGAGGAAGTTCTCAATTCGGTCGGTTTTTTTATGTTTGAGGTTTCAAGTCCGATTAGTATGATTCTTTAGTTCTTTCTTCAGTACTATTATTTTGTGAGCATTTTTTTGTTTACTGCTATGTGGACGATGAAAATTATCTTTACTACGGATTAAAATTTGTGGACCTATTTTCAAAATTATTTTTTGTTCGAAAGGAGATACTTCTGAAGTGGTCCCATAGTCACCATGTTAGGATCTGATGATTGGATCCTAGAGAAATCGAGAGCAAATTTCAAATTTTGAGGGCCCAATACACATCGTTTTTCGCAGATCTTATGAAGTACTTGCGTATGGTAATCATCATTTTATGTAGCTGAGCTGATGATGCAAGATGATTTAAACTAAAATTGTAAATTATGTTTGTGTTTGCATATCTCCGGAACTACAAGTCCGATTTACGGTGAACGGTTATCCGGGAGTTCTGTGCCGTGAAATATGTTGTCCTGTCTTGTTTTCTTCTTTTTATAACGAGCATTTTACTTTTCTAGGGAGCACCACAACTCCTAGTGCCATATATGGCAGAAGCTGGCTATATCTGTCCGAAGACCCACAACCCTGCTGACTTCGTATTGGAAACTCTTGTCACTGATGTGGAATCTGCTGCTCCGCTGTCAGAGTTGTGCCAAAATGGAAAACTTTGCAGAAGACTGGACCGGATGACGGCTAGGGGAGGACGGTTAGTAAATATTATGTTACTAGCTGACCCGTGCTCACTTCGTTGGGCGGTAAACATTTTAACTTGTGATGAACTTATGAGTGGGATTCGGTCAAAAGGAGACCGTCTTCTAATCGCCCGCCGTCTTTCTGTTGCTATATAGCTGTTGCTCATAGTCAACGCTAGATTCCCAAGCACGGGCTTGCGATGTTCTCACTGTTTGGTTAGCGAGCCGCTGCGAGCGCTCAGCGCTAGTATTAAGTTATAGCCTTTGTCCTTTTGCTTATTAAAATTTTGATTTAATTCTATTTATTCAATAATTTTTTGCTGCTAAATAAAACGGGCACGACGTTTGAAGCCCTTAATTTGGCAGCGTAAAGTATACTTAACATAACATTTGAAAAAATCTAGATGTCAAATTTTCTTCCGTGATTTCAAATTTTATGGGCTAGGAATATTTCAATGATAGTAAATTTTAGTAGGAAAAAGTTTCTACCGGCCTGTCAATATTTTCCTTGACAGTAGCGAACCAGAAAGGACAATGAGATAATGTCATCTGTGACCCATAAATGTAAATATTTATTTTTGTTGGGTTTTGGTCTAGTTTTGATACATATTTTGCTTATTTATATTTATTTATTCTCATCAAAACATACTCACACTTGCATTTACAAAACTTTATTTACTCCATGACACTATTCACGAACGCAACACCGAAAATATTATGGAGATACACCTGGGTTCAACGACCTCTGAATAACATTACATATCCACGTCAACTTTTTACTATCCCTCATTATATTATTAAGTATAGATCTCACTTTTATTTTAGATTTTTTAAAACTCTTAAATTTTACTTTACTACATTATTTTTGCATCTTATAAACACACTGCGTAAAAACATACTGAAACTTACAATACCACAACATACGCCACTAACACCCGTAGAGTCTTGTCAATCATCGCTTTCCATAAATCAAGGTACTCCACTTAAATCACTCACACATGATATGCACCTCATATATACAACCAAAGCATATTTTCACTCACATTTTATAGGCACCCATGTTTATATCAAAACATATTTACACTCGCACACTAACACTCTAGATTCCAACAAAACACACCTACAAGCAGATTCTAGTACACATAACTTCCTACTTCTATATGTTCACAAAACTTTTATGGTAACAATGAGAATATTCAAAGTTTATATTATAAATAAAAATTACCACATTGATATCAATGGCTTTACTTGACGTCATTCAGGACTTAGACGAAAATGTTACCATAAACTGTTATACATGTGACATATTAGAAGAATGTAGGAAGCTAATACCGAACAATTCCAATTTTAAAATACTTACGTTTAACATAAGAAGTTATCAACGCAACTTTGAAGAGTTTTGTTTAGCCTTCAAGCGATTAGACTCTGATTTTGATGCTATAGTGCTGACAGAATGCTGGTTAAGTGAAGGAACGATATTGGAGCCAATTACAGGCTATTCGGTTTTGCGTTCTCAGTCACAGCTGAACAAAAATGGAGGTGTCGTAATTTACACCAAATCCAATAGAAATGTCAAAGTAGTAGAGTTGGTAATTGCAGAAGCTGACAGTATCATACTTGTCCTGGACAACGAAATAGCCATTTTAGGAATTTATAGGTCACCATCAGTTCTAAATCTGAATAACTTTATAACATCACTAGATTCCGCTTTGACTCAAATAAAAAGATACCCAAATATTTTAGTAGCCGGGGACCTAAATATAGATTTAATAAATACAACTATAGTAAACCATGCGGAATACCTGACCCTGATGGCCTCTCATGGTCTTTTACCCGCTATAACTGAACCAACCAGAGGACATACCTGTCTAGATCACATTTTTGTAAAATCAAGTAACAAACCTCTAGGAATAATCGGGAAATGTTCGATAACGGATCATGATTTAGCTCTGGCCGTTATTCCACAAAAAGCCAATGGCATTGATTCCCGTACAAGGTGGGCAAACAAAACTGACTATGACGCAGTCGCGGAGGAGCTACTAAACACCGACTGGTCTTATATCTTCACCTCTAACTGTGTCAACTCATCTGTAAACACATTCACATCTACTTTCACCGACCTTATTAGTAAGCACACCCGCAAAATCAAAATTAGCAGAAGCAGTTTTACTCTTAAACCCTGGGTAACTACAGGTATTTTGAGGTGCATAAAGCACCGAGATAAACTTCATCAAGCTTCAAAATCCCACCCAGAAGATGAAATGAAAAAAATTGTGTATACCAGGTACAGGAATTTTTGCAACAAACTTTTACATAAATTAAAAACAGAGCACAATAGCCAGCTGATATCTGAAAATCGGAAGAATCCAAAAGAACTATGGAACACTCTTAAATCAATATATAGTCCAAACCATGAAAAAAGCGACTCAACCCAACTAATTACCAATTTAAAAGATCCAGTTATCTCCCTAAACAATTGTAATGCCTACTTCACCTCGCTAGGAAAAAATCTATCTGATCAAATACTAACACGAATCTCTGAGACACAAGAATCACTAGCCAATAAATACAAACCATATGAAAACTTCTCACATTCCTTCTTCCTTTATCCGACAGACGAAGAAGAAATAAGTAAACTCATTTCCCAATTGAAAATTGACAGCGCACCAGGACTTGATGGTATTACAACAAGGTTTATAATCAAAATTAAAAATGCAATAATTAAACCGCTAACACACATTTTTAATTTAAGCTTGGAATCAGGAACTTTTCCGGAATGCTGGAAAGTTGCTTCAGTAAGACCAATCTACAAAAATGGCCCTACAGATTTACCTGAAAATTATCGGCCAATCGCACTACTGTGTATTCTGTCGAAAATACTGGAGAAATTAGTAAACAACCGACTAGTGAACTTTTTTGAAAAACATATGGTGATATCAGATAGACAGTTTGGATTTCGGCGTGGAAAGTCAACTGAAGACGCGGCTAAATTACTTACTAACTCGGTAGCAACTTTCACTGAAAATGGAGAACAGGCCATGGGAGTGTTCCTAGACCTCGCAAAAGCCTTCGATACAATATCTATTAAACTCCTTCTGAAAAAACTGGAAAGTGTAGGCATACGAGGGACGGCACTTGACTGGTTCACAAGTTACTTATCCAACCGCAGACAATTAGTCAAAGTAGGTGAATACTCAAGTGACGTACTTCCCATTGACTTTGGAATTCCACAGGGCAGTACACTTGGACCAAACCTTTTCAGTTTCTACATGAATGACATTTTAAATCTACAACTAAAAAACGCAGAAATAATATCATATGCTGATGACACTGCTATAATCTTCCATGATAAATCTTGGGAACAAGTGTACCGCCTTGCAGAAACTGGACTAGTAACTGTTTCCAAGGCTCTTGACGAAAATCTCCTGACTCTCAACATAAAAAAGACAAAATATATAACCTTTTCCAAAACAATAGCTACTCGACCACCACAACATCTTATACTAAAATATCACACTTGCTGTACTTACCAGACGTCGCTCCCCACACACTGTACCTGTACAGCAATAGATCATATTCCCTCAATAAAATACCTTGGCATAACCCTTGATGAAAACCTTTCTTTTAAATCACATATTCATCTGCTATCTGGTCGCGTTAGGAAGCTGATATACGTCATGAAGAAACTACGTGACTGCACTCCTATAGAAATTATGCGTACAATTTACCTCGGTCTATGTCAGTCAGTTCTTCAATATGGGATTTCTGTTTGGGGTGCATCTGGGAAAAGCACTCTCATAGAAGTAGAAAGAGCTCAAAGGGCAGTGATAAAAGTGGCATTGAGGAAGCCTTTCAGATACGCAACAGATCTCATTTATAATGAGTTCGCAGTCTTGAGAGTACGGCAACTGTTTATTTTAAACGCCACATTACATGTACATAAAACCCTCAAGAAAAGGTCGGATTATGAACAAATTGCCTCTAAACGCGTTTTCAGCATTCCACTTCCCGAAGCAAAGAGCCTCTTAGCCAGACGTTGCCCGTACTACTCACATATACACACTTATAATAGAATCAACAAAAGATGCGACATTAAAGATCTGAATAATTACTCATGTAAAAAAACTTTAATTAAATGGTTTGCCAAACTGTCATATGAGGAGACAGAAGAAATCTTAAGTTAACTGGACTTATAGACCAAAAATCTGCAAACAAATAAACACACAAACTCACACATACACTCACTCACACATACACTCACTCACACACACACACATACACTCACACACACATACACTCACACACACACTCCCACACTCACACAGTGTTCTTACGCTCAACACACGCATCACAATCCGCTTAAACACAACACAAGTACACATACGCAGCCCTTATTGTATTTCTTTAGAATTATTATTATTTGTTAATTTTTTTGTTAAAATTTCTATTATTTTATGCCTCTTTGGAATTATTATTTCATTGTTAACCTTATTTGCTCACAACTGGAAATGTTCTATCAAAACGAAACTATGTCCACCATACCGAGTAATACTAAGACTTTCGCAACTCAGGTTCCCAAGATACAGGTAAAACCTAGTTTGGGAACCACCGATCAATGAAACCAATGTTCTTTAAAATTTGTTACAATGGAAACAATGTTTAGATTTAAGGTTATTTTTGTAACAGTGAAATAAATTTATTCTTATTCTTATTCTTATTGTGTAATCAATACGTTAAAAATATTAGAAATCCATTCCTCACCTGGATATGAACACGAGGAGTCAGTGAATTTGATTGTTAAGTATACTCAACAAAATTCGATGGTGAGTAATCTTGTTATGTAACGTATACTCAACAAATCTGTATGGTGAGACTTATTGAAATAGCAGTTTCAGCACTTTTTCAAATGAAATGATGCATTCTCAGTGAGGTAATTGATTCCCCTCTACAATTTACACAAATCTTGGCTTTTACGCCACTAGTGGGTGAATATCAACAAGTGCATATTTTTGTCAATTTTGGTGGCGAAATTTTTTCTTTACTTTTTGTGAAAACTATTGACCTGGTACAAAAATAGAAGGCTCAAGCTTTAGGAATCTTCATGAGGTCTGAGAATATCCCGATAACTTTTTGAGATATTTGAGTTCAAAGACTAGTGTAGCCACCAAAATTGAAAATTGTCCACTAAAATTGAAAGTTGTCCACCAAATTGATATATGTCCACCAAAATTGAGAGTGCTTAAAACAATACATTAAAAATCAGTTTTTTTCACAAACTTAAATCTCACTAATAAAGCTCAATGTCTCAAATACTCGGGAATGACAAAAAACTCCATCAGTTAATAAAACTCAGTCTTGTTATGATAATATTTATTAGTATTTATCTGATGAACTCGTAATGATAATTATGAGGGTAGACATAAAAAAATCTTTTTATTTTGAACAAAATTACTTGCCAAACAACAAAAATTTCCTCAACAAAACTAAGAAACCAAAACATAATAAACTTTTAAATAATACATGATTAAATAACATTATTAAACTTCAAGGCAGAATCTTAAGAGATTCAATCAACAAAAATCACACTTCAATCAGTCATTAAATTCAAGAAAGGATATTATAGTTTTTAAACATAAACCTTATCTCATCTTTAAAAAAAAAAATGTAAAATATAAATAAACAATACTAAGTATTGTATTATATCAACCTGTGTCGATACTCTTGCGCCATCCCATCTTCCAAGTTCATCGTGCTCTGCTGGCGCTGCTGCTGCGGTTGCTGAGAACCTCAAGCGGCGGAAATATAGTAACTTGAGTAGTAACTATATTTTTGCGCCGTTTGGGGTTGAAACTATGGGGCCATGGGGTCCGAGTGCTCACAGCCTCTTCAGAGACCTTTCCAAAAGGCTAGTTGACGCTTCCCGTGACCCAAGAGCTGGCTTTTACCTTGGTCAGAGGCTAAGCTTAGCCATTCAAAGAGGCAACGCCGCCAGTCTCTTGGGCACTTTACCGGCGTTGAGGAGGAATTTTTCGATGCTTTGTAATATTTTAATTTAGTTTTTGGTTTATTAAAGGGTGCACCAATACTAAGTATTTATGATTTTACATATAATTACTGATTCATTATATATGTTGCAGTCAATACTCTTAACCAGTCAAAAGTACTATTGACTAGCAAAATCAGTCAAAAGTACTTTTGACCGTATGCTTTCGTCAATAGTACTTATGACTAAAATAACAGTTAAAACTACTTTTGCCTAACGCAGCTGGTTAAAAGTACTTTTGACTAAGTGATTCCGTCAAAAGTGGTTTTGACTGGTTGTATCAGTCAAAACCACTTTTGATGGATTGCTTTTGCTATCTGATTCAAAGTGCCTTAATAGTTTGAGTTGCATGAATAAATAATTCTTCATTGTAGAGTGTTTTTTTTTTCTAAACCGGAGCGCTCGTTTTATTTCTAAAGCGGAGGAAGAGGGCTTTCGAAGAAAGGTCGACGGAGCCCCGCTTCGCGAGGCTCCTTTTTCTGTCTACAAGGTTTAAAGGAACCTAACCAAACCGAACCTCGAGGTGCCCCTGAAGTCGACCGTCTTCTCGTTCAAAAGCATAAAGTTGTTCAGCTGGTATTTAGATAGGAGTGTATGTAATGGGGCACTGAGAAAAAAAATATTGGTAAAAACGACTTGGGTCACCCCGACACAGACAGGTTAGGTTAGAATTGTTTTAAATCACCCAAAAGTAGGAGCAGTGGAGTAGAGTGGTTTTGACTGATGCTTTATTGCAGTTAAAACTACTTTTGACGAAGAGCGTCAGTCAATAGTACTTTTAACCGCAAATTTGCAGTCAAAAGTACTAATAACCAATAATTAACAGTCAAAACCACTTTTGACCAACCTGTTCAGTCAAAAGTGCTTTTGACTGATTTTGCTAGTCAATAGTACTTTTGACTAGTTTAGAGTTTTGACTGTGACATATACATATAAATAAACAATCTGTAGTGAAAAACTGTCTTTATATGAAAAAATAATATATAAACAGTACATACTTAAAATTTGGTGGCTTATTTTCAATTTTGGTGGTGAAAATTGCCACCAAAGCCACCAAAATTGAGCCACCAAAATTGAAACCAGGCATAAAAAATATCTTAAAAAATACAGTTATTAAGATACAATAGAATAAATATCGCTGATAAATAAGTTACCCGAATCACTACCTACAATACGTAGCTCACTATTAAAACACTTAAAAAGCAACAGCAAATCGATCCACCAAAATTGAAAAATTCTTGTCCCCTGTTCGATCCAAGATGATACTTACGTTTTTGGCGGGAAATTACAGCACTATGCACACACCTGTTACGCGCAACTACCCGCGCACGACTGACAAATACAGAATATAAAACGCGATTGATCGCACACACAAGAATCTTCATGCTAAATGTAAATTGAAAAAGTGCTACCAAAATTATGATTTTTGCAAGGACAAACTTAAATCGAGTATCCTGTGCTTTTAAAATCAATTTTATAATATGGTTTAGTTGTTTTTAGATAGTGTGTCTTATGCATAAACCAATGTAATGATTTGTTTTTTACTTCACTTTAAATTGTTTTTTTGGTAAATACATTTATATCAAAAAATGGAGCTAGGACAAGCCAGCAAACTTGAATTTTAAAGTTATTTATTTTTCCAAAGCTTCCATAGGTAAGCCTATTTAAAAAAAAATGTGGCCCTAATTGGAATAAGTTAAGTAGTTCACTATAAAAAAATATAAGAAATATCCCATCGTTTTACACCATGATTCACAACGTGGACACGTAAAATTAGCGCCTGGGATATTCACCCTAGTGCCACTACCAACATGTACTACAGCTACTAGCAAATCGTCGGAGACAGAAAAGCTGTGGTCTGTCTCTACTTTTCTTCACTTAACCTGATCCAGATAACCCCTGTACCCAAAACGACAATGTAATCAAGTTTAAATGGTCTCATAGAAGTTTCCTTCAGTGTGCGGAAGTAGATCCAGAAAAGTACGAAAGCTCTAGGGTCCCGATAGAAAGAAAGAATTCAATTATTTCATCGATTTCAGTTCTGACAATCTGTTTGATGAAATTTGTGCCAAAACTAATGGTTACTTATGGTGTTAACTAATTGAAAATTGTTTACTACATAAAAATACTGCATGTAAATATTTTTTTATATACATATTATATAATATCCTTTCATATGCCGCGCCCTCGAAATCCGAATATATACATTTTAATTCTTTAGCCATAGGATTTTGTTAAGTATACTTTACGTTCTGTTTTCAGGAAACCCTTCAAGTAATATTTTTTTATTATTTTTCCCGTAAAGTTTGAATGCATCTTAACGCAATATATTAACGCCAACTTTCTACTTCAACTTTTTTGGTCTTGCCAAATTAAGGGTTAAGTAAATCAAAGTCGCACGACAGACGTTTGAAGTTAAACCCTGCCTGCTAAGGTCAGTCAGTGGATGAAAGAGCAGCATTACATAAAATAATATAGAGTTTCTTCCGTGCGTTGGAAAAAAATGTGTCAATAGGTGGCCCACAGTGCCTATTTTTATAGTTCAAAATTTTTAGCAGAATCTATCAAGACACATTCTATATTAATAATAACAATATTTGAGGTATTTTGTTCAAAAGCCGTTAAGTTTTGAAAATTAACAACAACAAAATACTTAGTTGTAATTTACTTTATAACAGCAACAAAAATTACACTTCATATTTCTTTCATTGCAGAAAACCGGTGCTACATTCCGACGACTCAATACAAAGAATATTCACAGAACACGTGGCGAATGACCAGTCGTTACAAGTGGAGTTTCCAACAACATTCTGGAGTCAATTTCTCATTTTAACCTGCCGTATGTTTCTCCAGAATAGGAGAAATTTGGTAAGTTCAATCTATTTTTCATTACAGAATAAGAAAATCAGCCCTAAGTTATTAACTTAGGGTTGATTTTTCAATAATCAGATATTTTTTTTATCTGAGGAATAAATATGTCGGTTTGACAGTTTATCTATAGGAAATATGTCAAATCGCTATTTTTATTCCTCAGATAAAAGTTATCTGACTATTGAAAAATCAGCCCTTACTAAACGAGTACTTGTGGAACAGCTGACTTAATAGTAACAGACGCTTGGAGTGATGTCTAAGGTTAACCTATGCTTGCCGAGGTTGATGTGCAGATTGGTGACCATTAAATTTTTCTGACTTTCCTCTGTAACTCGAACGCACGTTAACGTTTTTTGATCCCAATTGCCTTTGAAAGTCGTTCTGGTCAGCGTAAAAGTTTTATTAAAAGCTTTACCAAAGGGTGTTGTATTGCTCAGCTATGGGCGTCAGATGAGCAGCTCGATCCTTGCAAAATATAAACATCATTCTGTTGAACGCTTGTCTAAAAAAAGTGTCTCTGCAAAACCACCCTTATTTCAACGCGGGTAGATGTTTACGATAAATGGTCAATCAGAATCTTTCAAGGTTCCATTCCTAATTTGCATTTTCTAATTACAGGTATCCCTCTGGATTCAATTGGCCCACCATTTAGTCTCTGCTGTGCTTCTGGGCAGCATATTTTTCAATGTTGGCAACAACGCTGCCGTTCCTGTGGTCAACTTCAAGTTTTGTCTCAGTTGTCTCGTGTTCTTCATGTATACTTATACCATGATACCTGTATTGCTATGTAAGTATTGGTTAGAAACAAAATGCTTGTACAGTTAATATTTTAGAATCTCGTATCACTCACACACATCAGTCACGTCACGTCACCGAAACTTGTATAGAAATATGCCTGACCGATGACGTGACTGATAGATCACGTGCCAGTGACTAACGTAGTAGTGTAAAAACATTTCGGTTTTTAAACCGGGCCGATGCCGCGACGTGACGTTGACTGATGAAATGAATGCACCTTTATAGAGGAAGTGGGTGGCTTAGCACGCGCCGCTGTCACCTTGCTGGTTTCAAGACAGGCTTTAGGTCCTGAAGGAATCACCGCACGTAACACCCATATTCCTTCTTAGAAAAACTAAGGTATAATAATCGGGCCATAACTACCCATCGTATCATGGCAGATATCACGTGTCTATGACGTTTAGTTTTTGATTTGCACACGATATTATGCTTCGCCATTTTTAGACTGAAAATGATAAACAGGTTTAGTAAATTGGCTTTAATCGAACGACACTACATAGAAAATTAAGACTTTTCAAGATTGAATTTTACGAATTGAAGTCTTACTTATACTATCATGCTTTTTGCGCCCGATATGTTTTCTCTGTAATTGTTTACCATTTTGTTTGTCTCATTACAGTTCCTTTCCAAGTACGTTTACTCCGAAGAGAATACTTCAATCGGTGGTACAGTTTGAAGGCATACTACGCAGCCCTGACACTGTCCAGTCTTCCTAACATGGTAAGATTATTTTTTGTTAAACCTCCTACAGTTTCACTCCTGACAAAGGCACCAAGGGCTGCTTATAACCTGCGGGACAGCTAAGCAATACCACTGGTGGTGGACGGCCTCTGCAGGGCCGCCTGACTTGCAAACACTATTATTTTACTGTGTACCAGTGCACGGAATCTAGATCCTTTTGAGGAGCTATTCTTAAAGAATCCCCTAGAGAATTATTTCATCATCATTATCATAATATAAGGCGTAGGACGTCCACTACTGAACATAGAACTGCCGAATAGATTTCCAATAAGACCTGTTGGAAGCTGCTTGCATCCAGCACGATCCTGTGGTCTTCATCAGATCATCTGTCCACCTTTTAGACAGAAGTCCTACGCTGCGATAGCCGGTGCGTGTTGTCTATTCGAGAACCTCAAAGCCTCGTCGCCCATCAGTTCTGTGTGCTGTGTGGCCTACAACGTACTAATTCGCTGGGCTATGTCAGCAACTTTGTTTCGTCTATGAATCTACTCATTTCTGACTCGATCACACAGAGAAACTCCTAGCGTACCCTTCTTCATAGATCGATGGGCTATCTTGAGCTTTCTAATGAGGCTCATAGGATAATTATCTAGCGTCACATTTTTTATCTTAACGTTATTTTGTTACAGATAATTCTGGGTCTAATTTTCATGATAGTCGCGTACCTGATGTCGGGGCAGTTATTGGAGTGGGACCGGTTCGCCCTGTTTGTGGTCAGCGGACTACTTATAGCACTGTGTTCTGAAGGACTTGGCTTAGCTGTTGGTTCTGCTTTTAGTGTTACTGTGAGTATTTTTTTTTCCATATTGTGTTTATTGCATTAATGAAAGACACCATAGTAACGGGTTCTGTTTAATAAATATAATAAAACCACAGTATGAATAATGATTTCTAACCATGGCAATGGGCAATGATAAAAATGAAAAAATGATTTTATATCCTTTAGTCATCTACCGCGGGTCGTGCCATAGTCAGGCAAAATTAATGACGTATAGAAATAGGTCTCTTCTATCTATTTTTGGTAGAATAGAGACGGTAATGGTCATGGTATGCGTGCAGAATACTGCTCAGTCAGACCATGGCGGGAAACGACATAATGTTCACTGATATTTTTCAATCATCGGACTCGGTATATGTAACGTTAAGGCGAATCTAACACATACGATTTAATTTTAACATTTTGTTGCTAAACTTACAAAATTAATTACTAAAAAATCTTTTCATTTTTATTGCAGAATGGCTCGATAGTAGGCCCAGCAATAGCTGCTCCGCTTCTCGCCCTCTCCTGCTACGGCATGGGTTTCGGACCCTACATAGAAGGAACCATGAAAGCCCTCATGTCCGCCTCATTCCTCCGCTACGGAGTAACTGGTTTCTCCATAGCCCTTTACCAGAATAGAAACCTCATGGAATGTAAAGAAGACTTTTGTCTTTACTCTGATCCGAAGTTAATATTAAGAGATTTGGGAATGGAAAATGATAGTTATACTATTCAGGTAGTTGGTCTTTTAGCTTTTACTGTTCTTCATAGAATTTTGGCTTATCTTGCCCTAAGGTATCGCCTTACCGCTGAATTTTCGAATAAGTTTATGTGTTACGTTAGTAAATTGTTAAAGCATAGGTAAGGTATTTAGATTATTCAATTTTGATTAATTTTATGTTAATTTATGTTAAACACTCCCTTGCCGGGAGCATTGGCTTCTAGTGCAACAGAACATGACATCAGGTGCAAGGGGAACCAAGCGTTACAGTGTGGACAATTAGTAACAGTCACTTTACAACAAACGCTCCGTTATCACAAGCGTTTACATAGATTCTAATTTTGTTTAAATTGTGTTACTACAGCATTGTTGCCACAATGGTGCTGTAAAGCAGCAGACAGGGCAGTACTACTGTAATCACTTAAACTTATAGAATATTATAATTATAGGGATCGTTTATATGCGGTAACACTGCCGCGTATTGCCAAAATCGGAATTACCTTAGATCTAAATTAGGCAGCGATTTGTGATGCAAATGCAACTGGAAGAGCGAAACGAGTTACACATTATATCGCTGGTGTACGATGTATGAGCATTTATTTAATAATCGCTCATGTGTCGCAGATCACTTTAGTGTAGCCTCAGCCGATGTGCTAAGACTCCGATAAGGTAGTTTTAATGGTCTATTTGGGTGGTCGTATGAAGCGACAATAATCTTGCCACAAATAATTATTATAGAGATCTTGGAAAAGAATGTGGGACAGGTATAGGTTTAGTTTAGTTTAAGAAGCACTTTGTGAAACAGTATTTTAGTTAGCACTTATAAGAGATAATGCAAAGTAAGGTAGTTTATATACAATACTTATGAGATATTTTGAGAAACTTGACTGAGTTATTTCAGTAGTTAAGGGAATTTTTACACGACTCAGCCCAATCACGCGGCATTCGCAATGCCACAAATAAAGATGGGTTGAGGGTATAAACATTTATGAACAAAATGGGCATAAACTTGGCGTATTGGGCATAAATGACTTTACGCCCAAATAAATTCTCGGTCACTGTGCATAAAAACGAATAGCTTTTTTTTGTTGAAAATTAAGCAGATAACGAACTTTACAAGAAGTTCAGGCAAAAGGTATTAATATTCAATGCACCTCGTATATCTAGGGCATAAAATCGTGGCACTGCAACGACATTTAGTAATGAAAAATGAATCGTGTGAGAATCGCTTACTATTCGCAACGTTTTATCTTATATTCTCAAAATATAAGATAAAACGTTATTGTCATATAACTTCTATGCAATCAGTCTGAACATCACACATAGAAATAGATTTAATTGTAACGTACGTAAGTGTAATAATAAACTGCTAAGAGGTATCTGTGATAGTAATAAATTAATAGTTTGTAGAGTAACTTTACTTTTGTTTTCTTGAGCGTAATTGCTATAGTTTGAGCCAAATAAATGTGGAATAAAATTCGTTGACCCCCGTGTACCAATGTATTCCAATATTTCAAAACCATTCGAAAAAATGTAAAGAAAGTGTCGTAACACGATCAAAATAAACGAATCGTGGTAAGGGGCGACCGTGACCTTATATTTTATTTTGAAATTCGAACGATGGTATAATGGAATTCTACCGATGCGTTATTAGGATCAAAGACCTTTATTCCACACTTATATGGCGAGGACTATACAGGGTGAATTTTTCAACTGGGCGTGGATGGCTACTTTCGAAACTATGAGGAATATCGAAAAACGTTGAAAGGAGTCTCGAGGCCGATTTTGACGAAAACTAAAACTGCATCATTGGATTTTAGAAAAATCAAAAATCCTGGTCAGGAATCGAACCCGCTGATTTTGGAAAAAAAATCACACCCTGTATTATTATACCGTTCGATTGTGTTGCTAATAAGGATCAAATTCTGGGAAATAATCATATACGGCAAACTTAAGGAAAACGTATAATTACAAAAAAACTGATTAATCTTCAAGGCAAAGACTGTATTTGAAACGTAGGTTACCGTTTCTTCTTTAAAATAATGCTATTTTTAGTTCAACTCAATAATGTCGTATTGCTAAGTACAGTGGGATTGTTGAAACGTCAAATCCAGTGAGACATTGAAAACAAAGAAATTTTATAATATCGAATAAATTATGGCTCAGTAGATGTAAAGTAACATGAAAAAATAGCAATTTCATAAAATTCAGTCATTTCCTTAAGTTTGCCGTATATGATTACTTCGCAGAATTTGATCCTTATTAGCAACACTATCGAACGGTGTAATAATACAGGATGTGATTTTTTTTCCAAAATCAGCGGGTTTGATTCCTGGCCAGGATTTTTGATTTTTCTATAATCCAATGATGCAGTTTTAGTTTTCGTCAAAATCGGTCTCGAGACTCAATTCAACGTTTTTCGATATTCCACATAGTTTCGAAAGTAGCCATCCACGCCCAGTTGAAAAATTCACCCTGTATACAAAATTTATATTTGATTCTACGTATTGTACATTCGTCAACTAGATCTATCAACTGGCTGTTGACGTAATAAAAATCAATCTTGGACACAACATGTTTTGTAACCATTGTTTAAACATGACTTAACCATCGTTTTCTTTATTCTGTAAAATTATAACATTGCTCAATTAGATTTAAAAGAAAAATATTAGTTACAATGCTGTTTGTAAGATGTATGATCTGCACGCCTGAACTTGGCTTGCCACGCTCCCGCGTGTCTAGATGTTTAAAAATGAAAAACCCCAGCGTATTTAAGAAATGATTTTGCTAAATAATGAATTTTAAAGAGAAATGACTCTGTACTTATTAATCATGACGAATAGCCGATGCCCAAATTAGGAGCTGTGCTTCTGGAACCAGCAATGGGCATTGTCAACTACTTAATATTTTGATGTTATGAAATTTTGTATGATCTGTGTTGGCTGGGGTGGGGAATGGTAATAAAGATTTTTAAACTTTGACTTTATTTAATTTTAGCATAACATAAAACTGTACACCAATACAAACTTATTTATATCTATAGTAAAGTACGCAACATGCCTATTTTGAGACATAATCGGCTTAATAGAAGGTTTCGTTTCCAACTGCTGAGGTCACAGGCTTCCTCCACATGAAAGGAAGTGTGCTATATTTAATCCACCATACGATTGCAGAGCACGTTCGAATAATATTTACTAATACAACATGCATCGGACTGCGACAGTTGCTTTTGAGAATAATATAGGGGGAAATTGTACGATTTATGTGCAGGAGTACTATATACTAGGTACTTGGCTGGGGGCGCTTCCGTACACCCGGATAATTATGTTCTGAGTTAAATTATTTTAGATTCAAGACATTTTTACAAAAAAAAATTTGAACCCCTGATAGTTAAAATTAAATAGTTTACTTATTCAATAATACTAGAGTAAGGTTTTTATAATTATAACTGTGTTTTCTTTTCTTCTACGTTTTCTGGTTCGACTATTTTCGGTGGAGCTCTCTTTGGTCCTGAAATAATAGTTAGAAACATCAAGAATAATTTTCAAATATAATAAATAAATAATGTGAAGTACAAAGTATGAAAATATTGGGCCCAGAACAATTATTTCTTTAGAAAGCTTTTCTTATTGTTACAGTGGTCGTCATGGACGACTGGATTATACTAATTTAGTATTACATATTTTATGTTAGGTATATTTGTAACTAGATATTTTTATTAATTTATCGTAATTAGAAAACGAATCGAACGCTACAACGTTACCATAAAAATAAGGTAAAAACAACCTAAGACTCACCTCCACCCATAAAATGCTTGATGAGAACCGAACACGGTGCATCAATCAAAATCGTTACAATAAACGAAACTATTACTGCCAACATGAAGTCAGATAAGAACTTGTACAACTGAAAAAGAAAAATAATAAGAATTAAAAAAAGAAGTAAAGGTTTTATATAAAAGCGACATCTATGGTATGGTAGATGAACTAAGCGAGAGAAAGCCGTCGCTAGAACCAACTGAAACGCTCACGACGGGAAACTGGTTTGTTTCGTTAAAATTTGTAAGAGGGAGCTTATTAAAAAGTCGTCAACGCTAGCTGCTGCCTGGTGGTTTCTCCCGCTAAAACTCGAAAAGTATCCCATGCGAACATTAAATCAGGATAAAAATTATCCTATGTGCTAATCCAGGTTATAAACTATGTGCGCACCAAATTTCAGCCAAATCCGTTCTGTGGTTTTTGCGTGAAAGAGTAACAAACATCCATCCACACATACTTTCTTTCACGTTTATAATATTAGTAGGAAACTTTCACATTTATAATACTAACTGTTGCCAGCGGCTTCACCCGCTACAACTCAAAAATTATCCCACGGAAACATAAAAATCGGGATAAAAACTATCCTAATGTGCTAATCCAGGTTATAAACTATCTGTGTACCAAATTTCAGTTAAATCCGTTCAGTGGTTTTTGCGTGTAAGAGTAACAAACATCCATCCACACATACTTTCTAGGTAGGTAGGTAGTAGGAAAATCGTAGACACAATCAAGGACCAACAGATTTACATTCTTATCAAAGCATGAAAGAAACTTGCTATGACTAAAATTATAGTCACTAATTCCTAGATCATCTTCTGAAAGCGGGGTTCATCCTTCATGATCAATCTGCGTGGTTTTTCAGCCATAAATTCCTCCTTCCGTTTCTCATGTTACTACTATATTTTTTTAAATGAAAAGAACTACTACAAAAGACTAGTGTTCTATCTTTTATAGAATTGATGAAATAATGACTTCATTAAGAAACTTATAAACTTCAAAAACAGTTACTTATAAGGCTTCTAAAGTTATCTGGTTAGGCATCTGATGATCTACCATCAAAATCCGCTCACTTACCGAGAATTGCACGTTGAAATAAATAGGCACAACTGGCATAGCATTGATGACGAACATAATAGGATAGTGTACTATGTACATAGCATATGACAGACGACTTAGCACCTTCCATGCTCGGAGACAAAGAATCCAGTTGACAGGACCTGAAACATATTAATGAAACTTATGACGAAACGAGTGAAAATATACTCGCAAGGAGAAAGAAAGCTTTAGATAAAATTAGTTTTTACTCTTATAGGCCTGTCTGGTTAGTCGTTTCGCACCATGATTGGTTCGTTCCGCGGTGCGATCCGCCCAACAACTTTTTGTAATGATTCGATTTGGACCACAGTTCGCTTTTTGGATGAGAGAATTGGGATACCACACAGCCCCTAAGTACAGCCAGGGGTAAAAATGACCTAGCGGGGTTCGAACACTTACGAGCTAAAGACCTGCAACTAGTAAGTCGGGACAGTTACCACTGGGCAACCACTGCTTTTAAATACAATTCGAAAACCTTTGCTAAGGATTGCGACAAAGCAAATCAAGGATCTCAATTAATTAAAAAAAAATGATAAAAAATGTGAATTAATCTGCTCTTTTCGGTGTTCTATCCAATAAAGCTAATATAGGAATTAAATATTTTACTTACCGCCATATCCATGCACACAAGCAAAAACGAGCCATCCAACAAACACGGCCCAAGCTGGTCTCATGAACGAATTGATCATGCTGTCAGCAACTTGATTGCTCCAGTCTAACTGCATGATGGGGTAGGACGAGTATACCGTAAGGAGAGCAATTACTATAGTGCAGATCCAAATAAGTGAGGCTATGATCTGAAAGAAAACGAAGACAATGAACTTCCAATTTATCCGTTCTAATTTCAAATTCCAAATGACTATAATGCAACGTTTGTTCAAATGTTAAAACCATAAATCTAAAAGAGGGATGTAAGAAAAAGAAGGAACTTACCCAATGTAAAGAGACTTTCTTTCCACGGTTGATATGCAGGAGATACCCAAATATTAACCCCACGAAGAATGGTGAAGCTCTGGTCAAAGTGTTCACGTAGTAGTAAGTTAAATAATATGCTGAATCATTTGGGCGTCTGAAAAATATATAGGTACTTTGTAAAGATAAGATATGGAAAAAAACAATCTTTCAAACACAACAAAAGTTTGAATGAAGGTTTTTTCTGCAAATTTAAATATTTTAGTTAAAAATTAATATTTCAACTGTGACGAGTGAGTTAAACATCTGTTGAACACTTGTCTAAAAAACTGTCAACGACATTTCACTTTGATATACGAGTAAGTATACCAAGCCGCATTGGGCCCGCGTGATGGATTATGGCCAAATCCCTCTCACAGAGAAGAGACCTGAAGTGTGTCCCAGTAGTGGGAACATTTATAAGCTGATGATGATGATGATGATACGAGTAAGTGTCGTTTTACACTTACACTTTTTTTAGACAAGCGTTCACCAAATGTTTTTCTTTTGCGGTAAGGCGGACGTATGTTAAAATCATTCATTCTTCATTAAATGTAATACTCACGAAGGTATAACAGGACCTGATGGGAACTCCTTAATAAAATTGTAAGTGGTAGCTGCAGCAAGTACAGCAATCAGAGCACCCACGAGAGCCGACCAGGCAAGACGTCGTTTGCCTGTCAGCACCCATATAAGCACGAAAGGTGATAGAATGTGCAGTTGAACGTCTATAGCGAGATACCAGGAGTGAGCGAGGCACTGGAAGGAAAAAGAAATTTCGAAGAGTGATAATGAAATTGAATGGTATTTTTGTGACTGGCAGTAAGTATCATTAATGTACAAAAATAAATAATTATGTAGTCAAAGATGCACTCTCAAAACCCAAACAGTAACATCGTTTCCAAAACAAAACAAGCACATAAGAACATTTTTTTTTTTTTCAAGTAAAATGATTTTCCGTGCAATCTTAAATTAAACAAAATAAAAGTGAATATCAAGCTAGCATGTTTAGAATCTAGCAATTTGGCCAAAAAATATTAGTATCAAAATTGAAAACTATGTTACGTAATTTTTTTTATCGAAATTGTTAAAAGTTTTAGGTAATTTTCTAGAAAATTCATGACCTTATTTTACGAGAAAAATCAGTGGAGAATCTTGATTTATAAAATGTAGTGTTTGAGATTTATTTTGATTAATATATTAATACAACTCTTTTCGCTTTAGAAACTTACCATATGGCTTGGATTTACGAAATTCTGTATATGCAACAGGGTAGACCACCAGTAAACCCTGCATCTATGCGTTTGTGCTGCAGCTACTGCCCAATATGGGCCATCAGATACCCGACTCAAAATTGAGACTTGTAGAAGTATCATCGTAGCGAGCACGGGGAACATCCTAAGTAGACGGTTGAGGTAGAATAGATGGAGATTCTTGACTAATTTCACTAGAAGAAAAACAAAATAATGATTATCAAAATTGTCAACATTAATGTGAC
Source organism: Agrotis ipsilon (assembly GCA_028554685.1). NCBI lineage: Eukaryota > Metazoa > Arthropoda > Insecta > Lepidoptera > Noctuidae > Agrotis > Agrotis ipsilon. Next base: position 14,111,967 of record CM052965.1, read on the forward strand.
TCTTATGATTTTCTTCATTTTTTTCGGGAGCCTGCTCTGTTCCACTCTTGGTCAAAGGCCTCCCTCCACTCCTTCAACCTTTCACGAAACTGGGCGTCTTCCCTCCAATTTCTACTTAACATTAATTCATTTTTTAGCTTTCATTTCCAGGATAGTCTTCAAAATCACGGCTTTTGTGGTCGTTTAAGCCATTGCCTCAGAGAGACGAGATATTAAACTATAGGTAAAAGTTTAGTTGAACAGCATTAAAAACTAGAATGGATACAGTGGTTGCTGAAGACAGAAAACAGTATTGTGGCGTTGCGCAGTTTAGGATCGGCCTGTGTCCAGCATATTATTTTAGTAAAGTACAATATGTTATGTTAGTTTATACATAGAATGCTGTTTCCTTAAAAATGTTTTACATTTGCGGTAAACCATACTTGATTTTATTGTCTATTTTTTGACATTACAGTTGAATCCGTTTATTATGACATTGAAGGGACAGTCATTCTAAGCGGACGTCATACAAAGCATTTTGTACAAAATAAACAACCTCCTGTTTTTGTCAGTATTTATTTATTTTAGCAGAGAGACAATATAGAACTAAGTCAATAATATTAATTGTATTACCCACTGAGACTCAAAACAACCATGCGCATGCGCCGAACATCATCGGGTATCACGTGACGCTTGCAAACACTTGTCGAAGGTGTTGAAAGAATTTTCTATGAAAACCAAACTTCGCTGTGATACGTCATAATAAGCGGTTGGTCATTATAAACGGAGTCATAATAAACGGATTCTACTGTATTTATAGAATCGTCTGGGTATAATTGAAGTGTCTGAAGAAATACAATGAACGAATAACTTACTGCTAGTTAATTTTCCAGCTGTTGTATAAACCAGTAAAAGACCACTCAGCATGAAGAAAGTATCCACTGTGATTGGAGCAGCAGTGATCCATATTGACTCTAATGATGTCATCCACTGTGAAGATAAAATGTTACGGTTAGGTACTGTCATAAAATGAGTGATCCGTGAAGAAATAAGAAAAAATAACGCGATAAAAGTAACAAACTTGCGGATAGAAAAAAATGCGAAGGGAATCGAGCCTAGTTGAATCAATTGGAGAGGCCTATACAGGGTGAATTTTTCAACTGGGCGTGGATGGCAACTTTCGAAACTATGAGGAATATCGAAAAACGTTGAAAGGAGTCTCGAGGCCGATTTTGATGAAAACTAAAACTGCATCATTGGATTTTAGAAAAATCAAAAATCCTGGTCAGGAATCGGACCCGCTGATTTTGGAAAAAAAATCACACCCTGTATTATTATACCGTTCGATAGTGTTGCTAGTAAGGATCAAATTCTGGGAAGTAATCATATACGGCAAACTTAAGGAAAACGTATAATAACAAAAAAACTGATTAATCTTCAAGGCAAAGACTGTATTTACACCATAAGTTAGTTACCGTTTCTTCTTTAAAATAATGCTATTTTTAGTTCAACTCAATAATGTCGTATTGCTAAGTACAGTGGGATTGTTGAAACGTCAAATCCAGTGAGACATTGAAAACAATGAAATTTTATATTTCGAATAAATTATGGCTAAGATGTAAAGTAACATGGAAAAATAGCAATTTCATAAAAATCAGCCATTTCCTTAAGTTTGCCGTATATGATTACTTCCCAGAATTTGATCCTTATTAGTAACACTATCGAACGGTGTGTAACGAAATACTCACAGCTAAAGCATCAGCAGGATTCGCCATAATCTGGCTTGAAGTCTGAGTTACAAATGTATGGCCAATGATGACCCACATCATGGCAAAAGCCCTGATCCCGTCCAGACATTCTAAGACACCAGGAATCGGAGTATAAGTGACAAGTCGTCGAGTGTTTGTGTAGGCAGAGAAGGCTACTATTAGCTTGTTGATCTTCTTTGGATCTGAGAAAAGTAAAATTATGTTTTCAATGCAAAGATGAGGTCGAATATGGTGCAAGCTTACTCAGCAGGAACTTAGAACCTGCGCATGGAACCCAGTAAAAACTGTTTGGCGCTAGATTCCTACAGGATATTGGTTGCGAGCATATAGTATCCCCTTTTGAGGTCCACCCCTTGCTCTGTCGCTTACTTGACATCGCAGGTTACAGGTGGCTCATGTTCCTATTGCAGGAGGTGTACCGCAAGGAGGTGACTTATCGCCTATGGTGAGTCGTTATGGTGGGTACCAATGAAATGGAAGATTTGAGAGAACGTTTAGTTTCATTATATTCTAATTTCCCTTACGAATCATTTTCTTATTTTTCGAACTAGTTGGGAATTCGTTACCAAATTGTTGTGATGACAAAGCGAAGATGTAAAGCCAACACGTATTGCGATTAGAACACGTGTGAGATGTTAATCAGTGTCGTTCGTTCGTTTGAAATTAAATAATAAAAGAATCTAATACTAGTCATCTAATAGGATTTATTACTACGACAGTAATCTGTATAAAATTTCCGTGATTTTTAGGCGATAATAAAATTACTATCGATGATAAAAATGGGAAAAAACAAATCGTAGTTTATTGATTTGACTATGATACGATGGCGCTAAATAGAATTAATTTATAGATATTGGTTTTAAATCACTGCTATAATCTATGTAAGCATTATTTTGAATTGATATTTACTAAATAGCTCGTGTTTGAATATAAACGAATGCGTGTGTAAATAATAATGAATAATAAACACGGTTCAATCTTCAAGACATTAAATACTAGCCCTAAGAAAAAGCCCGTGTCCCAGCAATGGGAACATTTAAGGTTGATTTTGAAATACAATGCAAAATGTGCTTTAACACCTGACCATACACACATCCACACTGGTATTGTGTGATGATTATTATTTAAACAATATTAAAAAAAAAGGAAGTGATTCATCTATGTGGCCTTTGAATGTTTACACACACTTAGTTTGATGCATCGCATTTAAAAGCAAAAATAATATCAATTAGCGGCCCAAAAGACCGCATATATTATAACAAAGATTATTATCACATTAACAGCGTTATCGTTTAATATTAAATAATAATTATCAAATACGTTGTATACCTACTTGTTTTATTAGACATTCGTCAAGTAGCGTAAATATAACATTAGTAGAAAATTGTACTTTTGAGCCGCCTGAGGTTCAAACTAGGGTCTTGGGTTCAAGTACAAGCTTATTCACTTTAAGAACATAATCGAGTTTCTCCAAAAATGTCTATCAGTGTCTTTAATAGCAAGCAAATTGCCTTCAATAAATATATTTAAGTGAGACTAAAATATCGTCCTAAAACTCACCTTTTTGTTGGTACAAATTGTAACGAATATCGTATCCCGTACTCAACACAACGAGCAGTATAAAGAAGCCAAATATTGAACTGAAAAGATAAAAAATAATGTATTTTTCCAATATTAGACGGTTATCAAAACAGATTACAATCGATGATAATTAGCTACTTCTGTACACTGGGTGATCTTGCAAATAAAACGGCCTGCCTCACGTCCTAATAGAAATCGTCGAAAAAAGTCCAACATCAACGTCGACATGATGATCTAACACTATTTTTATCTAGCAATTTGAAAAGGTAAGACCGAATCTAGGAAGGAGCAAGACGCACATGCGAGGACCTTTTTTACAGGATCAAAAATATGAGCTCCCTTCGCTGCACCCGCGAGGCCCCCTTGTTGTAAAATGACTTTGTTCCCCTAAGTCATGTTTACCAAATGTCAGCGATATCAGCTTTGCGAGGCCTTTTTGACTTGAAAGGGTCAAGTCGTTTCGCAGTTACAAATAAAACGTACCCAACTTATTTTGCAATATGCCTTACGCGAGCAGTGGGGGCGCTTGACCTAAACGAGATCGTCGTGTTACAAGAGCATTGCAAGGCCTCAATTTGTAAGCAGAAGTTAAGTTTTACAGATTTACCAACTGGTTGTCAACTTGTGATCGCTGTTGTCAGATTTTCCTTTATTTTTTATCTGAACTCGATGCCCCATCAGGCTAGTGTCCGGTTTGCCCCCACCTAGCTACGCTGCTGGCAAGGGTGGGCAATGTAAACTTGGTAGATCGGTGGCCAAAACTTCACGCGACCTAAGTCCAGATTACAAGTTAGTTCATCATAAAAATACTTACAAAGCAACGTAATCTCCAGCCACCCAGAGCCTGTCTTTAGGCAAACGACAATAGGATTCCTCGAATTGAATATTCTGGATATCTGAGCCATTGAATAGGGCCTTCAGTGCCGTGCGCGGAGTACATGTCTTGGGTATGCAAGTACCTAACTGGAAGGTAAGAGCAGCCAGAGGACTGTCTGCGATTCTGTAAGAGAAATTACAGGTATGAATACTAATATTATAAAAACAACTGTATATGTTATGGGCTAAGTGATTAAGGCGGGCAGTATTCATAATGCACAACCAAATCGCGCTGTGACTAATGTGAATTATAAACTGCTTCTTCGAAAGGTCGACGGAGCCCCGCTTCACGGGGCTCCTATTTCTGGGTGTTTTTTTTAAAAACCATTATTATCATTTCTTATTAGGCATGATGACGCAGGAGAAAATGTTTTATAAAGTGCCGAAGAACATAACAATTAAAAAAAAAATACACATAATATTATGTGTATTTTTTCTGAAGACATATTTTTTTTAATTATTTGAAACTTGTGTCATGGCGTCGTACATACTTATGACCAAACTCCTATGGTTTTCAACAGCAGTCAATAGGTAACATAGATGAATTTAATAGAATTGACGTCATTAGTTCATATTTAGATTTCACACAATATGGCTGACTTCTGTGATTTTATTCGAACAAAATGAGAGTCAATAGAAACAGTATTTTATCAATCTAATATCAAGAAATACTGTATCAAAATTGATTTCCCGATAATAGTTAGGTAAGGACTTTGAACATAACTAACGTGACATTCTAATTAGTACGTGACTGTTAAAATAATGATTCACATTTCGGATATCCCAGATTATAATCTACTGATTAAAAATAATGTATGAAGTGATTGAATTTGGATTTGAAGACAGTGATTATTATTTGTAGGTTCGTGTGAATGTCTTGGTATATTCGATAAAGACAAGGATTATGTATATTTGGTATTATGAATCAGGGTCTAAAGTTTCAAAAACAAGTCAAAGAGCGTCGCAATTTTTATAAGAAACTAGTTGGCACGGCAAACGGCGTACCGCCTCAAAAACAATGAAAAAAAACCTTTTAAACCTTCCCTAGACTTTTAAGAATAATTCAAAACCTAAATACGCTAACTCGGTCTAGCGTTTTTCGAGTTTTAGCGAGACTAACGAACAGCAATTGATTTTTATACATAAGAAGATATTACATACATCAATAACACATAACTTTGGCGTGTTCTAAAACTAGCTTAGTGGCTATAACACACTAAATGCATGACTGCATGCAGACAGAATATTAAAATAATTTGAAAAAAAAAAATACCTTTTATCATTATTCACACCTCCATTGAACGCATTAAACCCAGCTGCCGCCAGCTCAAAATCCCTCGAACGCTTCACCATTTCTTTTCGAATCCTTAAATTCATTGGGTTCTGTCCAGGCCATGTTATATCAGGCCAATCTTCAGGCAAGGTGAAATCAGGCCATGTTGGTGTCGATGGCAAACTTGGCCAATCCTGGTTTAAAGGTACGTCTATCATACAGTACTTCCCTTCGACGACTGAATTGGTTATTGGCTTGTGAATGCCCAAACATTGGTAATAGTTTCCGAAATCCATTACGTTTCCAGTCAGTATACCTCTTGGTGTTCGTATGCCAGCATCTAGGACTGTAAAGAAAATCGTATCTGATGACTGATGCTTTGAAATGTCAACACTAGATTTCAAAATTTCTTACAACAGCCAATAGGTGTTAAAAAGTATGGCAGAAAAAAATATAGCATTTATAAAGATATAAAATCTAAACGGCAGAGAACATTTATATAGAAACTAAGCAAGTACTTATAGAAACAGAAAAGGAAAACATCGGCAAATGCATAAAGGTTTAAGCGCATGATGGAGGCTATGTATGCGATTGGAAAGGCCTATGTCTAGCAGTTGTATGAGTTATGGTGAATCCTAATAAATTGGAGAAAAATACGGCTCGAAATTCGGGCTATAAATATGAGTCAAAAACCAGAAAATGGAAGAATATAGAATTCAGACACAGATTTTTCGTTTTTAACCCCCGACGGAAAAAGAGGGGTATTATAAGTTTGACGTGTCTGTCTGTCTGTCTGTCTGTCTGTGGCATCATAGAGCCCGAACGGATGAAGCGATTTAAATTTAGTTTTTTTTTGTATGAAAGGTGGCTTACCTGCGAGTGTTCTTAGACATGTTTGATGAAAATCGGTTGAGCCGTTTAGAAGTTGCGGGGGTGAAAGTGGGGAAAGGTAACCGAGGGTCTGCAAATATACTCGAGTTGGGTATCAAATGAAAGCGTACTGAAAGGGAATATTGATGACTTAATCGGGAGTACTCTTAGCAACATAAAGTGATACAAGTACCTGTGTACCTATAAAAAGTATAAAATAAAAAATAAATTTAAAATTTAAAAAACCCCGACACAAAAACCAAGTTCCGGAGAGTGGAGGGAGAGTGGAGCAGTCCCCCAACGCGACTTATTTTTATAATTTTTTACTTTTTAAAGGGAACTTGGTTTTTGTGTCGGGGGTTTTTTAAATTTTAAATTTTCAACTTGGTACTCCCGTTTTTAGTGACAGCATTGTTTCTTAAATGTTTGTGGTCAAACGAATCACGAATATTGAAAATGACAGACAAGTCTTAAAGCGCGTATTTTTCTCATTTAAAAAATTAATTTTCAAAACATACAACTTTCACAAAGATTTTTTTTCTCAATCACAGCGAATTTTAAGATAGATTCGCGAAAATACACGATGCTGTATGTAGTGTATGCATGAAATCAGCATTTTTTTACTTACATTCAATCAAAAGTTCAGTCTCATTTTGCTGGATATATCTTACTTGTTCTTCACACAATTCTTCATTTAATACAGATTCATAGAGATTCAAATCAAAAACATTTTTATGATCGGGAACGACCATATCAAGGTAACCACTGACTAAATTCCCATATCCCGAAACTAAAAGTAATAAATATATGAACTGCATTTTAAAATGTTTTTTTTTTTTTACATAATATTTTTAAGTTTGACTAAAAAATCAGAGCCCCTTGTGCTTCGTCGACGGTCTACTCTAAGATTTCATTAGTTAGTTGTTTTATGATTGTATCTGCTTAGTCAATTATTTTGATAAGATTATGGTAATCAATTCATTAGTCTAGTACTACGATAACGAGATTATTAACCAGTAGGCTCGAACAGATTTATCAAAATTATATAGAGATAAAAAGGAAAAATTTGTTGGTAAAATTACGTTTGAACATTATGAATGAATTCAGATTTGAGTTTTAAATCCGTAGTAATCCATATTTCTTGCATATTATTTGTATTATCACAGTCAACGATTAATATAATAAAGTTGTTCGGTGTTTTCACCGAACACCTAAGATTGCAATATTGACGTAGCGCGTTGACTGAATAAATTATTTCTTAGAATAAGTGAAATTATGCCTCGACATATTTTTTCGGTCCTTCGAGCCGGATTCCTCGTGTTGCGTAATCGAAAATTATGAATTTTGGTCTACGGGATCTGAACTATCGTAACAAATAACAGTGTGCGTACGTTGTGAGGCTGTTGTATAGGCAAATTTAAAGAAATGGTTCTTATAATAAAAAAGAATGATCAATATTCACTGTTTTCGTCACGACTGTTTTCGAATAAATTATTATAGCTTAGTAGAATTTAAGCAAAGTGACAAGAATAATAGCAGTTTCATAAGAATCTGCTATTTCCTTATGTTTGCCGTGTATGATTACTACCCCGAATTTAATCTTTTTAAGCAACCCTATCGAATAATGCAATATACGGGGTGTGATTCACTTTCCAAAATCTGCAATCAAATCAAATCAAAACGTTTATTTCAATTAGGCCATAACCGGCACTTTTGAACTGTCAAAAGACAAAATAAAACTAGTACAAAAATAGTTATGATGCTACAGTCCCAGTCACAAGACATAACTGTGAAAGTACCGTAGGTGCTCATTCCAAAGCGTAGATCTCTATGGCGAAGAATGAGCAAGAAACTCCATGGACACTCTTTTTCAATCGCCAAAATTATTACAGATCTTTGGTTACATCATTCATCATCAGATGGTAGGTACAATAAGTGTGAACGATGTGGCAAGTTATTAGTGTCCATGGTAAATATAAAAACGACAATTCAAAAATAAAGTTATTAATTATTAAAATAGACCATGGCAGCTAAGAGATGACCAGTCCCAACTGACAGCGCCCGTTCACGAACATGACACATATATCAGCACCATTCAGCTCAACCATTTTGAAGGGAACTAAATGATTCGACAGACATGCCACCATCAGCGAGACTTTTGAGTGAGCATGACATACTTTCAACCGCCAGAGTCATTCAAGTCAATGAAAGACGTAGGTTTCTAGTTAAAGATAGCTCTGAAGTACATGATACTCACACAATGCTGGCTATGACGCTATATAATACTAGACACATTGACTCTATACAATGCAAAGTCTTCATACGCTTCAAAAAAATAATTAAGGGATAACCTACAAATGTCTATCTAGAAAAGTCCAAAAAAAAAGAGGAATTAAAAACTAAAGTGAGTAGGACAATAACGTCCATTGATCAATATAAAATAAAACAAATACAAACACATTAAAATAAAACTAAATGACTTAATAAAGTCAAATAAAAATAAATAAACAATTATATGAACGCATATAATTAGTCTGGAAGATAAAACTAATGAATCGAATCTAAACAATGCAAAAATAGTTACAGCTTTTACAATATTTCTTTTCAATATTTTTTGCAAGTTCGATTCCTGGCCATAATTATTGAATTTTCTAAAATCCAATGCAGTTTTAATTTTCTTCAAAATTGCCTTTCAACTTTTTTTGATATTCCTCACAGCTTTGGACATAGCCATCTACACCCAGCTGAAGACTTAAGTACAAGTTGGTAGCTGCTGACATGAAGCTGCAGCAAAGGACGTGTCGCAGTGACTCTACTGGTTTCTACGTATTTCTATGAAATTCCCTCCGTAGTTAGCGACATGTCGTCAGCTGCTGCTGCGTGCAGTCGGCTACCAACTTGTGCCTTTTGTTTATTTGGTTGAAGGTGCTCATTTCAGCAGGAACTACCAGTCCGAATTTAATAAATCTTTTTGTGTTGGATGGTCCGTTTCTTGAGGAGCCGCGCTGTGGGAGACACCGTGGGGAATAGCTAACTTTATCATTTTTTCAAATATTTATCAAGCAATTTAACTAAGTTAGCCACTGAAACTGAAAAAAAGGAATGATACTGAACAAAACTGTTATTTGATGTAGGTACATAAAATAACGTAATAATAACATAATAATAATTTCACTTGCGCCATGGTGGGGCACAGACGACACTTTTTCTTTGGCAATTAAAAAAATCACCGACAGAACTCGTTAAGAACAATCGTAATAATTCGAAAAATACTTTGGACTCAAAATTATCTTTTTTGGTTAATTCTTTACAGAAGAACGTTTGTTCAGATGTAGAATCAAAATAAAGTGAGGGTGACATTAGGGGGCCGCCACTCGAGAGTCTGACAACCAGTATAGTATTACCCAGTTACTGGGATATAGCGGTCAATCCATGTAAATTACTGATATTCAGGTATATCCAGTTTTGACCCTAACATAAGTGGGAAAGAGACTAGATAGATGACAATGATTCACGTACTAGGAATATAGAGGATCAACAAAAAGAAAACGTGTAAAATATTCTTCTAATATTTTATTTATCACAAATAATCATCTTAAGTCTAGTTCCATAGTAAAGCAGGTCTTTACTATTATCATGTTTATTATAATATGTTTCAATTATTATGACTGTTATTAAATAATATTCTCGTAAATGATTATTTTGTCATGCCATGGTAAAATAGAATACTTATTCAGCTTTAGTTCAGCAATTGAACGCAGTGTTAAGGTTCCCTAACATCGGATACACGTATCTCTCCATTGATTTCTCCCTCTGCCTATCAATTCTTGTCTTCAGGCTTCTTAGCTCCTGTAACAAAATGGAAAGTGTTGAACGAGTGAATGTGTAACTGAAATTAGAAGAAGAAAAAGAAGAATACACTTTATTGTACACCAAAATTGTTACAAAAAAACAGTTTTATTAGTATTAGTTATCTTAAATATAATTTGCTATCTGATCTGATTGGTTTTCATAATTATAGGAAGAGTAATTTTATTGACTAATAATGATATTTTTAGGTACATTAATTTTGCCTAAAATTATTTTTTTTTATGAGATAGTACTTTTTTTTCAAATAAAAACTTTTTTAACAATTAAATAGGATGTGGAGAAAAAATAAGTTAGAATCTCATATTGGGCTACTTACCTCCTCCCATAAAATGTTTTATGATTACAGAACACGGAGAGTCAATCATAACAGTCACTAAGAACGATACCAGTATAGCCAGTGATAAATCGGATAAAAACGTGTATAACTGAAACAAAAAAAAAACATTTAATTTTCTCAGTTACTTCAAGGCTTTGATCAGCGACATCTGTTTTATGAGGAGCGTACTATTCAAATAGGAGAACTGATTCGACGATGGTTTGTTACTTCAATGATTTTATGAAGATCCGAGAGAGTGCGCTGCTTGTGCAAATAACTGAGACCGGTCAAAAGTATAAAAAGTTAGTTTCTCTGTTGTATAAAATTCCGAGTGAAAATCTAGTGAAATTGAGTACCTACACTAGACAAGAAAGGAATTTTACATAAAATGTTGAAAAAAAATATTTATAGGGTATTTAAATGCAAATAAAGATATGAATATGAATATAAATAATAACAAAATTGAAAGCAACAAACAATTCACAGAGCTAAATCAAAAACAAAAGTCTATAAAATGGTGATCTTTACAGTGTTGGTAATAATTAAGAAAAGGCTATACTCACAGCAAAATGAAATGTAAAATATTTAGGAGCGACTGGCATAGAATTAACTAAAAACATCATGGGATAGTGAAGCAGGTACATTGCGTATGATAAACGACTTATAATTTTCCACATTCGTAGGGATAACACCCAATTGATGGGACCTGTAAACAATCAGATTTAAGTTATGCTATGAAATCAAGCGAATTTGCGATCAAAGCAGAGGAGAGGTCAATCTCTCTCTGAGGGTAAATGATGGTGTTATTTTTACGGTTAAAAAGTTGTCAGCACTTTTCGTGTTCAGATAGGCAACAAAATGCTTAAGCTGCGTCTAAACTAGCCGAGCCGAGCACGAGCGCAGCACGAACAGGGACCGTATTATGACGTCTTAAAGCCAGAGTTGTGTCCGTGAGTGAACAAAATGGCATTCGACGACTTGTATAGCTCTGTTTCTTTCACTTACAGGAAGTACTCTGAACTACTCACACACAAGGGTAAGGCTTTAAGACGTCATAATACGGCCCTTGCTCGGGCTCCGCTCGTGCTCGGGTCGCCTAGCGTAGAGCAGTTTTAGATATTGCAATCAAATTAAATTCTCTTACTTTTAAACAAATATGGATATCTCGATGAGTAATACCTCCCGAGAATCTCTATGCCTTGGGGAGTTTCTCTAAAACGTGGTCAACTGAGTGTAAGTAACTACTATTTTATATAAATGAAACATACCACCGTATCCATGCACACAAGCAAATACGAGCCATCCAACAAACGTAGCCCATGCTGGTCTCATGAACGAATTGATCAATCCGTCAGCTATTTCGTTGTCCCAATCCATTTGCATGATAGGGTAGGGGGTGTATACGATGAGCGTGGATACCGTGAACGCGCAAGTCCATATGAGAGTTACTAAATACTGAAACATTAATGAAACATGATTATTCAAGATAATCTTGAGTTTTTCGACAGAAACTGAAAGGTAAGTTCATCATCATCATCATCATCCACAGCCCGTCTTCACCCACTGCTGGGTATAGGCCTCCCCTTGTTTGTGCCAAGCTCCACAGTCTTGCGCTAGCCTCATCCAGGAGGATAAGTTAGTATTTTCCAAGGTAAGTTATTTTTAATGTATCAAAAGTAACTTTTATATGGGGATCTAAGTTTTTAAAATGTTATGATTATTTTTGTTATAATTTGTACAGACTGACTATATAACCAGTGGCATATAGGAAACTCGAAACATCTACATCCCGTATCTATCACACTTCCGCAATATAAATCTATAGTTACACAGGCACGCGTCAATGGATACTAAAATTGTAAGGATATAAGACATGCGTCGCGTTGTTTAAGAGGGGCCTTAATCTTTTCCCAACTATGTTGGGGTCAACTTCCATTCTAACTGAATGCAGTTGTAAACCAGTATTTTACATAGAACAACTGCCTATATGAACTCCACAACTCAGTAGTGAGTAATTCATGTTTACCCACTACCTCGCCACTTCAATTCTGTTTAAACCACGCCTTACTTACCCAAGGTATAACAACTTTCTTCCCTCGGTTAAGATGCAGAATATATCCAACAATTAATCCGACGAAAAACGGTGACGCTCGAGTCAACGTGTTTACGTAATAGTATTGTATGTAGTACGCGGCATCTTCAAGACGCCTGAAAAAGAGTTAATTTTCGATAACATGCGTTTTGAGGTGAGTGGAATGGTAAAGGCACCACAGGCTACCAGCAGTGTATAAGTACAGACAAGTGGTTAGAAGGTTAAGGCGCAAAATGCCTAATTCTCAAAATGGCAATCATCATCATCATTAGCCGAAAGTCGTCCACTGCTGAACTTGGCCTCCCCTTAAGACCGCCACGCCGAACTAAAATTCGATGAACACTTGCATCCATTGGTTGCCCGTAACTCTCACGATGTCGTCGATCTGCCTAGTAGGAGGCCTGCCTTAAAATAGCGGATTCTGTAAAAGTCTAATTCCCAAAATTGCAAATGATACAAATGGAAAATTTTCTAAAATTTGAAGTAGTACGAGTAAGTTCTTGTGAATTAAAGATTTCTTCTCTTCAATTTAACTAAGCTGTTTCATGTCATGGAAAAAAAATCTCAGTGTGCATAGCAGTAACAGGAGATGTTGTCATAGCAATTTTTCACAGATTATTCTTCCATTGTAGAATATTTTTGTAGATCAACATTTTAAGACCACTAAATACTTACGTTGGTATACTAGTTCCAGGAGGAAACTTCTTAATAAAGTTGTAGGTAGTAGAAGCAGCAATCACAGCTATAAGCGATCCGACGAGCGCTGACCAGGCAAGACGTCGTTTGCCTGTCAGCACCCATACAAGCACGAGAGGTGATAAAATGTGGAGCTGTACGTCTATAGCGAGATACCAGGAGTGGCCGAGACACTGAAATGTAAAAAAAAACTTAGTATTTGAGTAAGCCTGTCGTTTATATTATAGTTGTTGTTTTTATTAGTTCTGTGTCAACTTGCACTTTGTTCATCGTTGTCCCAAATCTCACCTAATTTTCGCTACAACCTAAGATCATGTGACTAAACAAAATTTTCGGATCACATCAAGTGCTTTGTACATTGTACACATTAGCAATGATAATATTATAAAGCAGAAGAGTTTGTTTGTTTGGTTGAACGCGCTAATCTCAGGAACTACTGGGTGGAATTGAAAAGTTATGTTGTATTGGATAGTCCATTTATCGAGGAAGGCAAGATGCTATAGGTAAATAACATCAAGCACTCACCAGTAGGAGCACTTTGACTTCACAACAATTGCAAAGCAAAAAATATAATAATAGCATTAGGTATTTCAAAGAAGAAACTTATGATTAGAATACAGTCATTGCTTTGAAGAAGCCTTTTCCTTAAGTTTGCCGTATATATGATTACTTTCTAGAACTTTTCCCTGTGTAGTCTGAACGCACCTTCTGGATTGTATCAGGTAGCGCTCTGTAGTTTCCGCCTACCCCCATAGGAAGAAGGCGTGAGTTTTATCATATTTCAGCTTAGTTTTTATAAATTGGGTTAATAGTTACAAATAATAATTTTCAGATAATTATATTCTCTAATTTTAAACATTTTATACTCACTATATCACCAGGATTAACATAATTCTGGATATGCAGCAGCGTAGACCACCAGTAGACTCTACATTTGTGTGTTTCATACATTACTACGTTCCACACAGGTCCATCGGCAACCCGGTTTAAAATTGAGACTTGGAGGAGAATCGCCGTGGCTAGCACGGGAAACATTCGTAAGATACGGTTGAGGTAGTACAGGTGGAGATTCTTGAGTAGTTTCACTGAAAGAAGAAAAAAAAAATTTTCACAGACTTGCACACATTCAATAAACACAAAAACATACAGGGTGTAAGGGACAGCCCTCTGAAAACTTTCAAGGCGTGCTCACTAGGCGAAACTAAAAGATCTTCCACAATAATTTTTTTAAGGAAATAAAAATCGTCATCTCCATACAAACAACTAATCAAGTTTATAATTTTGTATGGTGAGGCCGATTTTTGTTTAAATAAAAACAACAAAGCCGACGCAAGTCCTTCTAAAAAGACCATGACTATTGTTCACTCAAAGTGATACATACAAGTGCCATGAGATATCAATGAGTCGTACATGACACAGCTTTAAAAGATGGACTTCGCTTTTTGATATGTCTTGATAACAATGAATTTTCCTGATTTTTTTGCAAGATTTCATACGTAAAGCATTATCTAGTCATTTCTTAGAAGTTTGGTTTAATCAAGGAAATCAATTAAATATATTTAGCTTGGCTTTTTTCACTCAAAATTACCTATAGAAACAGCCGTTACTGTGTGGAAATCCCTGACATTATGTTAATAAAAATATCTCGTTTTAATTCTACGGTAAAAAATCAGGCTTGGATTCAGATTGCGGTAAAGCTGTTCCACCTTCATGCATGATTTCCTGCATGTGCATGTGCGTATAATGAGGGCAGGAGGGTTTTTTAATTACTTTGACATGGGTCAAAAGTTTAATTGAATAGCTTTGGATATTAAAACTATTAGGTATGCCGCAGTGGTCAGCCCACGGCGTCGGACGTCGTCAGACGATCTCCGGTCATCGTAGGCGCGGGTATGCGGGCGGCGAGTAATGGGTAACTTGCCGTCCGACCATGGACCATGCCTGCATCGAGGGCGTTGTTATCCTCATGCACTCCAAAGAGTGTCAGCATAATAACGGGGCCCCTTCTAGAGGGCCAAAGCCTTTCGGGGTCGCGGACTTATCCAATTAACGTGACTTTGGAACGTAAAGGGCTATTGAATGACACTGTGGATTCTAGTCAGATCGAGTCTGACAGTTCCTCCTGCCCTGCCCTGGGTGGGAGGACTAATTTGATGATTTTACCATGATAAAAAAGGTGTGTTTGTAGGAAATACTTACTACTAGTTAATTTCCCGGCTGTAGTGTAAACTATTAGAAGACCACTCAGCATGAAGAAAGTATCCACTGTGATTGGAGCAGCAGTGATCCATACCGACTTTAATGCGGTCATCCACTGTAAAGCAATTAAATAATACAAAAATATGAAAAAAAAAACACTGCAGGAAAATAAAAGAATTTTGAATTTTGATTGGGAATTAAGTTACAATTTCCAATTACAAAAAAAAAAAAAAATGTTTTGTTAATTGGATTACTTTCACCAAAATATTAATGAATATTACGATTGTGACTAATTATCACCATATAGCTGATTATACCTACTGTAAGATGATATACATATTCAATCAATAAATAAGATATTATATTCGAAAAAGAAAAAAAATGTAAAAAGAAATAACTACTTTTTTTTTCTACAAAAGGCCAAGTCTTAACAGAAAAATTACCTCAAAAACATCAATCATATTAGCCATCAGCCCACTCGCAGGTTGAGTTCCAAACGAATGTCCTACGATGACCCACATCATTGCTAACGATCTGATGCCGTCCAGACATTCTAAGGCACCAGGAACCGGAGTATAAGTGACCAGTCGACGAGTGTTCGTGTATGCAGAGAAGGCGAGGAGGAGCTTATTGACTCGAGGTGGTTTTTGTGGATCTGTGTAGTAAAATAAGGTTTATTTAAATATTATTTTCTTGAAAAAAAAAATATACAGAAGCATTACATAGATCTAAAGAAAACTGCAATGTTAAGAGATACAGACAACGATCTTGATGTGTTTGCGGATGAATGGATATTATTAGAAATTCTGTTTGTGAGAGGCATGCATGGCTGTGGTAAATTATTTTTAAGATGTAAATGCCATAGTGTAATTAGCTTTTGTATGATTAAATAGTGTAAGTCATTGGCTACGTTCGTTCTGTTTACATAAATAAATAAAATAGAATAAGACTTCGCACGTCGCTTCAAGGACCGATGACGAACCAAACCGTCTACAACCACCTAAATTAGTCAGTAGCAAACTTTCTCTTTTTGACTTGTAAATCCCGTAATGTCTAAGTCTTGCTAAAAAGCTGTTTATTTATCGTAAATTACTATTGATAAAAACACAATAAGATATCCCAAGATTGTTGGCTATTTACTACTGTAAACTACTGTAAATACCCAACAATCTTGTTATGTCTAAATCCCGTGATAAAACTGAATTTTAATCATGAATACCTAATTTCTGCTACATTATTTCAAGAACCACCAATCTACTATGCGACAAAATTGTATGACGAAGTCACATGATTAAATTCTAAAATTGTCGCCAAGACGAAACCTGCTGCGTCGGAAACAAAACGACAAGCAGAAAAATCCAAGGGGGCTAAGCAGAGTCGCTCAGTATTGAAGGCGACTAAAGGCGCTGTAGTGGACCACAAACAGCAAGGACCACCGAAGCACATATGCGATGAGGACGGCTTCATCAAGGTGGAGAGAAAGAAAAAGAAGCCTACTTATCGCAACACGTGCGGGACAGCGCTGGCAGGACCTAACATGCTGCTACGTCCTGCAGTACCGTCGACGCAGCTATACGTGTCCCGTTTACACTACTCTACGAAGACTGAGGACATCGTCGAGTATTTACGGGTGAAGACCAACTGGAACTTGAGGGTGGAGAAGTTGGAAGGGCGCCATAACACCAATTTTAATTCGTTTGTGGTGCACGTTCCAACCCAAGATTTGGCGATATTTCTCAAGGAAGACTTTTGGCCGAAAGGTGTGCTGTATCGGCGATTCCGTGGCCGGTTACGCGACACCTCGCAGCGTAACACGACGCCGTCACTTCGTGTGCAGTAGTTTTTAAGTATAATGTTTGTATTTAGTATTAGTTTATCATTATTTTATATTTATATGTGTATTGTGTTTTATGGGCCTTTAGTTGCCTGAAATAAAGGATAAATAAATAAATAAATAATGCTCGCTTTTCCTACAATTGCACGCTCTTAAATTAACAATGATCATGACATTATCAAGGTATTTTTTTTTTATCGTGGTAAAATCATCAAATGAGTCCTCCCACCCCGGGCAGGGCGGGAGGGACTGTCAGACTTGTACTGACTAAAATCCACGGTGTCCTTCGATAGACCTTTATGTTCCGGGGTCACGGTGATGGAAAGAAGTCCCGCGACCCCGGCAGGCTTTGGCCCTCTGTGAGGGGGCCCCGTCATTTTGCTGACGCTCTTTGAGGCGCGCGTGGAACACGACGCGCCGTTGACCCGGGCATGGTCCATGGTCGGACAGCGAGTTGCCCTTTACTCGTTGTCCGCATGCCCGCGCCTACAGTGGCCGGAGGTCGTCTGTGGCCTCGACCAATGCTGGGCGCGAGAGGTCTCCGCCTATCCCTAATTATCAAAGTACATAAGAAATATTATTTCATGAAGTACTTTAGGTTTAATCGTCGTCCCAATGGTGTCACTTTTCTTGATAATTTTGTCGCATTGCAACAGCTGCATCTCAACAATAATCATTAATCTTTAATTCAAAAATACGGAAGCGATAAATCAATCAACTTTTTAATCTAAGAAATCGGAAAAATCCTTTGGCGTAATACTGCAAAGATAAACATTTTAACTAACCTAATTAGGTCTTATCAACAGTGATATCAGTTTTATCGATATTCTTTCAAAAAAAATATTTATAAACATACAAAATAAACGTGATAATCACAATAAATCGGATTCAATTTCACGCGATATAATATATATTTAAATGTAATTAAATCGTTCAACGACGAGTCAGTACGTTGGTATGGGGTTCCGTGCTTATTTTGTTTAAGCATGTTCACTAGTCAGACTATATTGTTACTTTTGATGGACAACAGTTTTTTTGTGGTAGAATGTATAAACCTTCCAAATAAGAAAAGAATTTTCCAAATCGGTAAAGGCGTCTTTGAGAAACAGGGCAACGAACTACTACTACGAAGTACTTTTTCTATGGACGACTGAATAACAAAACTGGCAATTTTGTATGTTTGGCAGTAAAGATCACGATCATACCCGGTTATTATTTTATTACACTATACTATGGTTAACTTGAGATACAACTCGTCTCTGCCGGAGCTGGGTTTTTTGTGAACATCCTCCTAACAAATGAATCGCCAAAACCATTTTTACCATTTCATAAATGAGAGAGAACCCTAATGGACATATAATCGTAAACAAAAAGCCTAGGTATCAACGATAATTTTTAAAAATATTTCGATAAACTGTTACCTTTTTTAAGGAAAACATTGCAGTAAAGGTCGTATGCTGTACTCAAAAGAACAAGAAGACCGATGAAAGAAAATATAGATCTGAAAAAAAAAAAAACAGAACTTTTTAAATTAAAGTTTAGTAAAAATCTGGTTACTGGCACACTGCTTTTTAAACCGGCTACTTACAATAGACTTTGAAAAAATAATTCTTTAGGAACATGTTACTTTTTAATTTATCAGACAGGTTTTTTTCATTTCTTCGTTCTTTCGAAAATGTCAAATTGAATTTAACTGTTGAAAATTCTCATTAGGAATTGAATAAACTTTAACGATCATTTGACTATGATAAGGTTTCTTTTTATTTATTTATTCAGAGACAATAAACAGCTACAATATGTGTTGAAACAGTCGTTGTTGTTGTAAGTTGGGAATTGAAACAAATAACTATCAGATTTTTATTTGAGAAAGGAAATAATATCCAAAAGAAAAACAAATACTACTTACATTGCAACGTAGTCTCCGGCCACCCAAGGCTTGTCATTGGGAAGTCGACAGAACGCTTCTTCGTAATTGATAACTGAACTTAATTCTGAGCTATTGAAGAACGAGTTTAGTGCCGTTTTTGTGGTACATGGCTTAGGTATGCAGACAGCCAGGCGTAGATTTAAAGCGGCTAAGGGACTATTAGCAGCCCTGGAAGTATAACAAAAATATTTTTAATAAAAATAAAATAAACCTCAACTGACAGGAACAGCCCTCGTGCATACTTCACAGTGTACTCAAAATACATTGTATTATAATCAAATTCTTCTAAACTAACCAACTGCATTAAAATGGCATATTAAAAGAAAAAATGACAAACATACAACAAAATAAAATAAAAACAAGAAACAGGAAACACGAAATTCAAAATTAAATAAAAAACGACAAAGATTTGTTGTGTGTCCCAAGGCTGCGCCTAAAAAGGCCCAGATTACACTATTGCAGTTCTCGGCTTCTTATCACCCTCGTCTACGGCTCAGCTGAAAATTCTGCAAGAATGTGCTAACAAACTTTCTCCTCTTATATCAAAATGTACTAATTTGTGTACCTGCTAATGTTATTTTTTGTTCCTATCAGATCTTCAATCCCTGTAGCCCATAAGTTGGCTTGCTTTAGTCGCTTTACCACATCTTCGCCTATCCTCAATTTGTTTGGGTTAAAATCAGGAAATGGCACGTCTTCAGCTAAAGTGGACAATGCTGGCCAGTCTTGGTTTAAAGGCAAGTTTATCATACAATATTTTCCTTCGACTACTGAATTTGGTGTTGGCTTATTGATTCCTAAGCATTGGTAGTAGTTTCCGAGATGTAACACATTGCCAGTCATAATACCAGTTGGTATTCGAATACCAGCGTCAATAACTGTAAAAATATTATAATATTATTAAGTATTTTTTTATTTTAAATTCATGTAACAAAATTAAAAGCATATGAGATTTCCTCAAAAACGAACGAACAAAGCTAAACTAAAACAAAAACTATGGAATTTTGATTTGCAATGAAAGGTTTAAAGTTTGCATGCAAGTTCGTAATTTTTCCACTAGAACTGCATTCTCAATATCTCTCTCTTAATTCAACAACTTTACACTATAAACGCTTTTTTACTTCTTCCTTGTTTCTATAACGTTAAAATTATAATTATGTGAAACTTATGAATATTTTTTTTTCAGAACTATTTAATAGTGGTTGAAAGAATATTCATGACAACAAGAATAGGTAGATAGACGATAACATTTTATTAAATCGGCTTGGACAAACTGGGTGACCATGACATAAAATCATCAAAAGTGAAAATATTTGGAATGAACGCTCGGCATTAGGGTGGCTAAAGGTTGTAGAAGAAGTAAAATAGAAATTCGAACGTTCTTACTTAAGGGATAAGTTAAAAAATATTTGATCTTGTACTCACATTCAAGTAACAGTTGTTGATCATATTGCTGGATATATCGAATCTGTTCTTCACACAATTCTGGATCTAACACAGACTCAAACAGTTCCAAATCAAATACTTGTTTATCTGACGGCACGTTTAAATCTAAATATGAACTAACTGTATTTACATTTAAAAATATAAAAAAATAAATAAAATATAAATTTAAAATCGATTTCATTTTATCTAAACTTAAACGTTATTTTCTGAACGACTACAATCTACTACTGAAAATGAAATTTATATTATCACGGTGTCTTGCTATTTTATTTTCATTGATTATATCAAACTTGCTTCGTACGATTAGATTTTTACTAATCTTTAGATTAATAATTAAGATGATTACATTTGTTTATTCATAACTTTAGCTTGTAGATTTATTTGATTGTATTGACATTATTTATTGACGTATTTTCAACAATCGTGACGATTTCTGATAACATAAAGCATAGCTTAAAACTATCTGAGACAATAATCAATTTTATTGTGCCTGTAAAATAAGAAAAAATAGATTTAAAATATGTAAAGGCATTTGAGCAACTAGCGCGAATGGTTAATGGAATGGAAAACATAATTAGTATTTTTAATTAGGTTTTGGGTAAAGTATAATCGTTCTACTACGGTAACCAATAAGACAGTACTATAATATAAACATTTTTGTGTTAGTTCTAGTTGCAAGTCTGTTTAGTCAGTCACATTTATTTTTCTAAATTTTTCTTAAAAATTTGCTTAAATTTTCTCAACAACAACCAATAATAATTTTGTACCCACGCTAAAAAAACAGTCCAATGATAAAATTATATTCTAAGAATCAATTCTAAATTTTTGTCCATTATTTAAATATTTACATACTTTCAACAGACAAAAATTTTCAAAATTTAGCCTAATTATCAGAAATGTTTCCTTAAGCCAAACCAATATATATATCACATATATAAAAAAAAGCACGACAAAAAGCCTTAAAAACCAAACTCTCAAAAAGCCCCATCAATTAATAAGATAGAACAAGCAGCTATAAGTTAACTTGGCTGTACAAATCGTCCGGCCTGGTAATTATCGGCAGCATTACTCGTGAATATAATGTCTCATTGTTAATTGTTAGCCGGGGTATATCTTTGGCGGATCTCTTTAGTCTTTGCTCCCTGTCTTCGTTATCTCTGTGAGAGGGACCGCTGCATGTAAGGTGGGCTGTTCAGGTTCCGACGATGGTTTGTCGTGGTCGTTCGGTGGGTTAATATTGAAGCTGATAGTTTGTGCATCTATTTAAAATTTTGCTTTTGAAAAGTTGAAATTAATTTATTTAATAATAATCTTTGTAATATTTTGACATTTTTGTTTTTTTTCTTTGATGTGACGATTTTGATAAGCGTTGACATATACTTTAATTGAATAGTTGTGAAAAGTCAGGAGTAAAACGTAAATGTATTAATAGATGAGATGAGTATTCATAATTATAGATGTATTGGTAAGGTTTCACATGCGAATAGTAGGATTTAACTCCATAATTATAATTATTCTAAGGTAACTTTTATCTGAGAATTAAAAATGGCGGTTTGACAGCTTACCTACAGATTTATTTATTCTTTGCCTACAGAAAACATTATGTCAAATTGCTAGCTGTATTCCCCAGATAAAAGTTATTTGACTATTGAAAAATCAGTTGTTAATTGGTGACTTTTCTGTATGTAGTATACAAAAAATTAAAGATACGTTAATTGCAGAATAATTGTAGCATATGCCAATTGTTTCACCTATTAAATAAATAATAACTTTCACACAGACTAAATTCACTACAAAACTGTAAATATAATCCAAAAGCTTCCTTAAATTTCTTATAACTTATAAGGAAAATTAAAAGCCAATACAATTTGATAAGACCAAAGTCGTCCAATGAATGGGCGTCATTATCTGTTCATTTTGCTTGCAATTAGCACCCCATGTAGTAAGTGAATTTCTAAAGAATATCGCTATTATAAAAGGCTGATAAACGACTTAAGTCGAGGGCTTGAGTACGGCTATTGTGTTGGTAATTATGTAAAAAGGTTTTATAGCTCGACCTTATTGGAACTTTGGTTGAGCTTCCTGTGGTTCTTGATAGCCTAGTACTTTGAGATATTTGTGTCGCAGTTATAAGACTAAATACGATTTTAAGTAACACTATAAAACAACCAAGTTAATTCAGATTGTTTTATTTACGTTTTTAAACTAAGCCATGCATAGTAAATCAATTTGGACATTTTTTTTTGTCCTACTCTAGAAATGTAGGTATTATTACTGGAACCCTAAACACAAGTTAAATCTTACATTGGGTGCCAGAGCTCATCGTAAACACTTGTGTCTTCGTAGTTGTAACTCTGCTAATTGTTTAGATTTAAGTGTTTTAGTCCGATTTGGAGGTAATATTTTTTTTATTATTATTATTTTATTACTTCTAAATTTGATTCAAATCAGCTCTGCAGTTTTGGCTACATCTACGCCAGAAATCATCATCATCAAGCTACAGCAGTCCACTGCTGGACAAAGGCCCCTCCAATAAATTCATTCTAATAAGTACCTACATCATTTCAAAGATGTAACTAATAGAAAGTTTGCTACCAAATAACTTACAGGCGTTATGAATTCTTATGTTTGGGATAAGTCCGGTGCAATGGCCATTATAATATTTTTGGTAGAGTTTTGAAGTAATAAGTAGTCCAAATATGTGTTGGCTACTATTACTATTCTTGCT
Source organism: Agrotis ipsilon (assembly GCA_028554685.1). Taxonomy (NCBI): domain Eukaryota; kingdom Metazoa; phylum Arthropoda; class Insecta; order Lepidoptera; family Noctuidae; genus Agrotis; species Agrotis ipsilon. The sequence goes on from CM052965.1 coordinate 14,135,423, forward strand.
ATTTTAAAATTTCATAAAAATTTCTTCTGTATCGAAACTTTTTAATTCTCATTTTGCTAAATACTCTAAAGTAATCCTGTTGGAACTGAAAATTCATTACAAGCCAACGGCAAAGCCATTAAGTGAACACTTACTATTTTTGTTTATTCAATAACAGATCAAAGAATGCGATCTCAGAGAAAAAAGTTCACCCAAACATCAAGTTCTGAAATTGCCTCCTGCTTACCGTTCCGTTTCACGCATATCAATTTATTTGCAACGCCCAACACTAAAACATTGCCTTTTTTATTCTTAAAAAAAAGTTCTTATTTCAAATTCATTCCTTTTTCGAATCTGGTTGCCCATCAAATAGAGGTGGCCAATTTCGTTAACTATTCGATATCATTCGATTCGATATGCCCACTATGAGTCGATTTGCGTTTTAATAAATTACTACCAACTATGTTAAGCGTTTTTTTCTTTGTGTTGGTAATAGTTTCGTTACTGAGCAAGTAATAACAGGGAGCATTTACCTACATAAAGGTATTTTAATTTATATAACGTTATATGTATTATTTTTGTTATTTAAATATGAAATAACGACTATTACAACAATACATGTAAGTGTGTTTAAGATAAATAAATTCTTTAAAATATTTACCTACCTTCTTGGAAATCAACAATCATTTCACTCCAAACCGCAAGAAACACAAAGTCTGGCTCAAACAGTTGGTCACCAGTTCACCACAATACCAGTGCCTTAACATCTGCAAACAGCACCAGAAAGCAGAGCTTGCGTAAAAATAAACCCAAACAACTCAAAGTTTAGTGAACGCTTCTACGTTCACAAGACTGCTGGCGACAAATCAAAATAATATAAAATTATGTTGATAATTATGTTTTTTGCATGTCTAATATTATGACCAAAATATTTGTTTACTTGTTTTTCCTACAAACTTCATGAATATACGTTCAAGAATATTTATTAAAAGTTATTTGTCTTTGATATTTGAGCCTAAAAGACTAATCTTCGAAGCAATTTCTACGGAAAAGTATTAATATAATTTATACGTATAAATGACACATTTATTTATCGACCGTTACGTCATTAGTTTCCCAAAATATTACGACTTTCCCTGCCTGTTATCGATTCAAATAATTTTGAATCTCATCTCTATTTCTTTTTCAAATGCAGTCAATTACGAATACGCACAACAGTAGTCATCATGGTATTGCTTCTAAATGATAGCTGCCATTCCATAACCGTAGGCGCTATTCAAATTGCATACAAACTTAATATTCGTCTGGAAACGGCAAGTGGAATTCTGTAAACGTTCGAATGATAGCTCTCGTTTTGAAGTTTTGGGGATCGTTTACAAGTTCGGAATTTGAAATGAATATAAGTGAAAGTTTATTGATCATACATTGGATAAAAAGATGTAAAGGAATCCACATCACTGTGCCAATATTTAGATTTTCTATAAATCTAAAATTATATAAAACTCAAAGGTGACTGACTGACATAGTGATCTATTAGCGCACAGCCCAAACCTCTGGACTTATCGGCCTGAAATTTGACATGCAGGTAGATGTTATAACGTAAACATCCGTTAGGATAGGATTTTGATCAATTCTACCCCCAAGGGGATAAAATAGGGGATGAAAGTTTGTATGAAATTTTGTCAATTTGATAAAAAATACATTGTTATGTTCCGACATCCACGCGAACGAAGTCGCGGGCACAGCTAGTTAAAAAATAAAGTAGTAATACTGTTTAAATCAAATGCATGCTGAAGTAAAAAATATTTCTAATATTTAAATTGAAAAACCAAAAAGAAAAATTTAAGGTCCCTTATAAATAAATATGTAACGCGTAATTAAAGAATCTCTCAATCTTTGTGTGTGGACTATATTATTATATTTTTATCATATTATGATAGTGTGTGAAAGTCAGTTAACCTGACAGATCACACGCAAATTATTTATTGCTGCAGAATCCTACTTTTTTGCTAAACTGATATTAGGCAGAATATTTTTTTATCCAAAATTTTACAAACTAATTTTAAGACCTAGCCTCTAGCACCTTATATTTAGAATTCTGCCCTTCTGGGCTCAAAACGTTTACGTCTGATTCAAAGAAATATTAATTACACACTGAAATAACATATCCTTTCATTTGGCTACCGGCCATTTTGAGGGAATCTAATTTTATGCTAGAGGATGTTAACTTACAATCATATTCACATTTAGAGAGATAAGTTTTATTTGTTAGTCACGACTTGCCGATTGAAATATGGTTTCAACAGTAATCTTTGGTGAACTCTAAAAGACCCTAGTGTTTACTGAAAACTCACCAAGAAAATATGCATGAGTCGTGCGTGTGCGTGATGCGTGAGTGATAATTTTATACGGATTGCACATTACAAGCATATAAATTTATCAAATAGCAACAAAGACTCATTAGACTAAATGTGTTCTGCCTGCTAGAGTCGCAGGAATGTGTTAAAAGTTGCCGCAACCGGAAGTCAAAACGTTCCGTTTCAACCAGGACTCATTTGATGATTTCCCAACCCAAAAAAGTTACAAGTAGTCGAAACAAGTACATAAAATCCATTTACAGGGTGAAATCGAATAGATACGACAAAATTAAATATACAATAATAAGTGTTGTCAAGAAAATGTAAAAAATATCAAATGTAAAATTAAAAAATAATTGATCAGTGTTACGCTATGAACGACAACGTTTAATAACATGAGTACTCCACGACGATTATTAGGCACTGCGATGAGTCGGACGAGAAGTTTTGATACGTTAATTTTTCTTATTTATTTTGCATATTAAATTTTGGAATACCGATCATTAAATAAAGATAATAATTATAACATCAATTGACATTTTGAAAACGATAATCGCGTAATTTTTTTTACTATTTAGATTGGTTGTGAACTGAAGCTCCCATTACATTTTGTCGCATTTATTCAAAACCCTGTATGTAGCATGACAATCTTCGATTCTCAATACTTTTTTTCATAACTCATTACAATAATTATTCGATTAAACATGATCAAAGGTCATTCACACAGGATCAATTATCCCATAGACATAGAAATTAGACACACATTTTTTTAATCAACCTCATCTTTAATCCTTCAGAAAGTAGAAAACCGAAAAGGATTTCGGTCTTCTACTACAGCTTTAAAAGCCTTCACTATTCGGTCGCTGGCTTGCCTACTAATCCCCATTTATAACCAACAACACCCATTCATTAAACCATACAAGATACGCGTGGCAGTACACCATTCTAACAAATCTAATCACCAACTTCCATACAATTTTAATGAGCCAAGCCTGTACACTATGGTTTGAAAAATAGATGCAAGTAGACCGATAATTATTTTAACAAGACTTGCCTTAGGCGTCAGTTGAACAATTAATATCTTGTTAGAAATATTCTTGCTACTGGAAGGTCAGTGAACTTTTAAACAACAAACAATTGCTTTTTGTATGTGGTGATAAATTAGGATAGGGAGGCGTATCTGTTAAGAGATCATCAGTTGTTTTGGTTTAAAAACCTTCGCGCTGAGGTTATGAAAAGTCCGGATTCTGTGTTAAAAAAATAACGTTTTTCTTGAAACCACTTTTCTATAAACGTGTGAGTGAGCGCAACACACACCTTTTAAATGTTTTCCTCGAACATGTTCACTTGGTTTACGTAGAAATCGAACGAAAGCGATCACTTTTCTTTCTTACTTAGGCTCCAATCTTCTCAGTGGCCTACTAGAATCTGGAAATTTTATAATTTAAGCCTTCCAGCCACAGTTTTAGATTTGAATGTTTAATGAAATTAAGATTTTAGGATATTTAAATATGGAATTTATTATAGGAGTCTACGACTAATCATAATAAAGACCACAGATTTATTCCACTATGATCACCTAGGATTTGATCCCAATCTTTTTGATTTCTTTATTTCATGTTTGAAGAATTTCACTTAAGTCATTATTATGATCTTCCAGGTGAAATAATCTTACTAAATTAAGCTGAGGTTTATTCACCTCGAAATGTGTGCTCTGTAAAAGTGTAGCTCGTTGATGTCTTTTACTCAATGAAACAACACTTTTTCATAAAGAAAGAAATTACTATAGTAATCAAGTTAAAATTGCCAAGACTAAGTAAGTCTACTTTGTTTAACATGATTGTGAGACATGAGAAGACCATCTGTCCTGTCAGCATATATTGACAGCCAGATGCGTCTCCATTACGTAGTGTCCAAGCAGAGACCCTTGGGGCTAAACTCCTTGTATGCAAGCAAAAGAGATATGTATGATATATATGATGTTTCTCAATGTACATAGTCGTATAAAAGTAAGTGTATCGACCACATGCATCACATCTAGATTATAAAAGAAGAAACTGACTGCCTGGTCGATCAACACACAGCTAAATTCTCTGGGTTTTAAATTGCACAAACGATCCTCAAAATAATGACTTATGTGTACTAAGAATAAATTTTCTGAAATTCATCCCCTAAGGGGGTTTAAAATTGGATGAAAGTTTGTATGAAAAAGAATTTAATATTAATCCAATGTAATTGAAACTTCGAATTAAAAGATTTATCAAACCCATTGATAATAATTATTGTTTTTGAGTATCATAGGGAATAATGTTGCAAAGTCCTGGATGAAATTCTAGTACGGTTTAGAGATGAAACAATAGATATATCTGTATATGGCTGAATAGCAATTCTGTGCGTAGGTGTTGATAAATCATGATAACAATCACTAACTTTTGACGCTCTATTATTAGAGCAACTATAAATTCAATTAAAAAACCAATCAGAATATTTAAACCAACTCCAGATATTTATTACACTTTAGACAAATTGCATATTTTGACAGTTTATTATTAGATCACTTTGACATTCGCCCACATGAAGCACACACATTCACTGAATGAAAGTACCCTAACGCTTCGTTCACGACCTCAGGCAATACCACTTACGTCAACCGACACTCCTGCTCGTTAGGTGTTTCCTTTGCAAAATACCGTCGTGACTCGTGACATGCTCTGACAATTTTTTTTCGTCGCTGTCGCATCTCGCGTGTAACTTGTGGTCAAGTCATTATCCACACCCACACTTAAATAAAAGTACCTACACGGTACAGACATGAAAAATCTCCATAGCCGCCGGTCGGAGCTTCCCATTAATGAATTTATAATTTGCGCCGACCGAACAATTAGACTCCTGCATCGCCCCGGGAACAAAATTTAAATGTTTAAATCCACGGTCGTTCATAAGAACTGGCCGGCCGCTATGGCTTTTTGTGGGAGACCATTTAGAATAATGCTGATGGTACATTGACGGTCTTAATGTCTGGTACCCTTCCGGCAATTAAGTAGTTAGTAGACGATGCTAGTTTATTGGTCCTGTCAATTACTATTAGGTGATAAGGAGAATAGTTTAATTTTACATTAGAGGCTTGAAGTAACTGTTTGATTCCAGAAATCTCATGATATTGTTCATGTTGTAAGTGAATTTTATTTCGTACCTAAGATTTTGGAATATTAAACATGGCAATGTTTAGTATAAAGCAGATCTGATTGAAAGCTGTGAAGGAAGATGAACTCGTTGCAACTTCTAGGTGATTTTAATGGGAGCATTAAATGGTATCGTCACCTATACTTTATAATAATGCTTTACTATTTAAAAAATACAGTGAAAGTCACCTCTCTCAGCTCTTAAGACGCTGCCGTGATTGTAACGAAGATTAAGGTAATAAAATCTAACACAGACGGTACACGTCAATAATTAATAATTGTGAAAATTATCATGGTATTTATTTACTTGATCCAGAAATTCAGCGATTAAATACTGTGATCCGACAGTTTATAACGACGTATATGGATTTTAAGAGTAGCATTGGGCTAGTTATGACATCTTATCTCTTCTTAACATCTCACTTCTTGGGTTGGATAATCGTCGACTTCCCCGCTCGTTGGAGCAGAAAGAAGTATCAGATTCATTCTGACTAAAGCTCACTATGCTCTTCAAATTGCACTTTGCAGATCGCAGTAACTCTTTGGAACATTCCTTTAACACTTGTCGAAACGTCGTCGTAACTTTTTGTCTAATAAAGCTTCCTATAATATTTACCCAACCTCATAGGTTCTTGTTCGCGGCACTTATCAAATTATCGAGATCCTGGAACGCAAAGAGATAATGAAAGACATCGTGGATTTTAGTCAGTACGAGTCTGACAATCCCTCCCACACTGCCCTGGGGAGGGCTCATTTGATGATTTTACTACGAAAAAAAAACTTATAGAATTTCTTCAATAATGCAAACTTTGCCAAAAAACTGCAAAAAATATCCAACAGCTTGCCATTCAGTTAAGTGCCTTCATACTAATGTTGCAAGGAGACGGCATGTGGGGCAATTCCCTTCGCGCAATGTATTGGCCATATGGTGATACGAATTGTCTTGTTTACATTACGTTACTTGTTTGTATACTTAATGGATGTTAGTGTTTGTTATTTCAAAGTTTTGAGGCTTCAAAATGTACCAGGATCTGTCATTATGTGCTGTTTTAGATCTAGTAGCAGCCAAACCTGGTTATGGGTCTCCTCTTTGAGAAAGGAAATACTGCATCAATATGGAGATGGAATCCATAACGCTGCCTATGAGGTTGTCATGCCACACAATCATATCTTATAGTTTTATAATTAATTGCTGGCTTAATCTTCGGTATTGTTAAGAATAATTGTGCGACTACTCTGATTAACAATCATCTGCCTAGCTTTTTCCCAACTATATTGGGGTCGGCTTCCAATTGAACAAGATGTATAACTGAATATCATTATTTTACATGGAGCTACTGCCTATCGAAACTCCACAACCGAGTAACTAAGCAATACAATACCCAATGGTCAGTGTAGTCAGTAACGTCGGTCAAATATCTACAAATGACAGCCGGAACTACTTGGAGCGCTTTCCAAGGCACGGAGGAAATTCGCCATGACAGATCATCAATTGGTCACCCATCCACAGACCAACCTCGGCAAACACGTCTTAGCTCGGTAGATCCGCCTGTGCGGCTGTAATTATTTAACCACGAGCTCCTCCTACTCTGATAAACCCATTTACCAAAGTACTGATAAAAACATTTTAACCATCATAACATCGACCAGCCATCCTCCTAAAATTCGCCTTCCAATCGTTAAACGTACCATAGCGTGAAGGAATGCGTCGAGACTACGCCTCGGGCCCGGAAGAAAACTCCAAATTAAGTGGGAGTCGATCGTTGCATGCAAATGTAGGTATGCGTAATGGCAGGAGCTGTCCCGTCGCTTTGTATTTTTACCTTTCTTTGCTGTAGAGGTTTTTTTATTATGCTAGTTTAGACATGTCTTAAGTAGGATCGGATATGTCGTAAATATAGTACATGTCTTAAGTAGAATTTCATATGTCGTAAACATAGAACAGTAGGTTTCAACCGACTTCGCAAAATGATAGGTTCTCAATTCATCGTTTTTTTTAATGTAATGCTCTCCGTTTTGTCGTCACAGTATCGTTTTCGCCTTTTTCTTTAACTACCATTTCTTTGAGAAAAAAATTATTACATAATTTTCTTTGTAAATTATGTTATTATTCATTAGTCATTTCTTTCAGTGTGTAGCCAGAGATCTGAGATTCGTAATACTCAAATTACAATGGATTAGTAACCTTAACGTAAATAGGTATGGAATCTACAAGTTTTTTTTTGGACACAATACCTAACGATCAAGTAATAGTTATGGATAGAAAGAAGCTTAAAATTAGTTGTTCCTAGTGTGGGTAGCTCTATTACGAAGTATTGCTTTATATTATGTATGATAAATACCATGGGTCACTAACCTCAAAAATTATATAGCCAGATTTCCTGTTTTTGAGATCTACAAACAACGCCTATTGCAGCCACTGAAGTGAAAAGACGTTATATTAGCCAGCCTAAAAATAACCCACTAATCAACGACAAATTAATCTCACGAAACAAGAACAACACGTGAGCAATGTGAGCATTACCTACCGACGAAACACGACACCTGCGCTTGCGCATTACTCAAAATCAAATTATAACTAGGTTCTATTACCGACAGAATGTCAATTGTAAACCACAGACAGCTCAGTGAATACGTCAGAAAATTAAGATATTTATCTTTTGATGTATTAAAATAGAAATCGGAAAGACTCGGGAGTGGTCGGGACATGTCGGCTTGTCGCCGGACCTTTGATACAGATTAGAGACTACAAACTTTACCGCTTTAAAATATATTAGTGTGGAAGACGCTTTATAATATATTATGTTTGTTAGTATGTCAGTTAAATCATATTTCAATTAAATATTCCTCAATCGGAAAATATGTACATTATCCGCGAGACTCGCGCTTTTAAATCACTGCTTCTTTGTTACTGTAACAGTTATTTAAGATAGTAGTACGATAAGTTGGTTTTTACAAACGAGTATATGAATACCCGAGTATATGAATAGCCCGAGACGAAATCGAGGGCTTACCACAGTCACGAGTGTTGAAAAATTAATTACGTTACAATTAGGACATGTCGGCCTGCTGCCGGACTTTTGATACAGATTAGAGACTACAAACTTTACTGCTTTTATAATATTAGTGTGGAAGTATTTTATGACAAAGTAAAGTATGTCTGTTAGTTGCGACGTCGGAATCAATCTTCGAAACTTCTGATCCGATTTCAATAAAATATTCACCTATCGGGACTTATATTACCTATTCGCGAGTATCATAGATTTAAACTACTGCTACTGTAAAATCAATCATATTGCAAGTGAAGCCGCAAGAAAAAACTAGTTAATAAAATAAAATCGGAGACTTGGGAGTGATCGGGACATGTCGGCTTGTCGCCGGACCTTTGATACAGATTAGAGACAATCCGATTTCGGCGTGCCGTGTTTGGACGTTATGCTTTAATGTTTTATATGGGGATTGCGGGCCCTTAAGTTGATGTATTTATTAATATTATGTGTGTTTAATTTTGACATAATTTTTTACCATTTCAACGTTCGCAAAGTTGAGCATATCTGTCAACATTTTAGGTCTTGTAGTAAGTACTAACTTTAAATAAATATAAGTATTATGACATAAATCGATAATCGATATCGATTTTTGAATGGATGAAAACAAGTCAGATTGGCTAAACAGATTTTGATAAAACTTGGAACAGAAATCGGTTGAGATAACATAAAATATTTTAATTATTTTTAAGTAAGGTGGTGAAATCGCTGGCAAAATTTTGTGGTCAATGTGCGATCAAAATTGTAAAGAATTCATAGTTTACATCGCTCAAATCTTTCTATTTCAGTCACTATCACAGTCACGTGGTATTAACATAGGTACCTAATTATTTTTATTCTGTGTAAAAATAAAATCTGGCTTAATTTGTTTTATAGAAAATCAGAATCTGATTAAAGAAACAAATAACACAACTCTTAAAATTAAATCTTTCACTCACTTAACCCTCCAAAGCGGGTGGCTCGATCAAAAGTGCCCGTCATTTTTACCGACTCTCTGACATTATAAAATAAATTCCTTTAAGCCGAATAAAGAGAAAAAAAAGGCTATAATAACATCGTACAATACCGCATCGAAGGCGACGTGTTACACCAACTTATCTGCGTTTGGAACACAAATTGAGTTGAATTTAATGACAATTAAGCCACATGGACGCGTGACGGGTTTAAGTCCGCTTAGTGTCTGTTCGTTGTGGGATCATCGAGTTTGGATTATACGGGCCGGGATTTTGGACGTGGACGCTTGAGTTTCGTTGTGATGCTTATTCCTTGTATTCACTTTATAATAGATACACGCCTTCCTTATTTAGGTACAATTGAAACGTAATGCAATATCTATGTAACCAAAATGTTTTATATTTCATTTTCTGCAGGTAATTATTACAAGCTTTAATTTAATTCTTAATTAACCAGTGTTCTCTCAGGTATATTAGGTTGATATTTTTGTGCCACTGCTCAGTAAAGTTGCCTCTTCTTTTTTATTTTTGTTGTTTGTAATAATTTTACTTGATCTATTTACTGATATTGAAGATTTGACCGTAATGATTTTGGAAAGCTGTTCTGAATACTACATAATTTTATAGGATTACCTAGTAAAAAAAAATTTCAATTCAATTCAAATGATTTATTGCAAATGTCTACGGTTGGTATGTGCTTTTTAATTGTAGATTCATTTTAGCGCGTTCAGCCAATTTTTTTACATAGCATATATTCAGATAACACTTAAATACAAGAAAGATACGATATTAGAATAATATTTAAATTACACTTATAATCAGTTGCACATACATATTTATTAAGCGGCTAGCACACTCTACTCGGCTCTAACGGTGGGAAATACCGAATGAGCTGTCGTGTGTTTTCTGAAGACGTTTGACGGGTATTATAAAAAATACGAATAAGTAAATTCTTTTTATGATTTTAAATAATGTGGGTAAGTAGGATATACCTACAGTAATTTTAGTAGATAGTTAACAGTAGCTAAAGTGTGTTTTTTAATCTCGTAGACTAAACTGACATTACGAGTGTTGTCAGTTTATTGCAATTCTTAAATAGTGATGTGGCACAACCGAAACTTAGCGTTAATAAAATCAAGTATCGTTTTTTACAATAAGTTACCTGAAATAATGTGTTTATCCTAAAATAATGTGTAGGTACTTATTTAAAACGTAATAATACAAAATTAATAATGTAAATTATTTATTTTGAATTACATAACTTAATTACAGGCATTCGCGTTAATCTGATTCAGATAATAACTCCATGTCTGAAGAATATTCTAAATCATCTGAATCGCCACCTACTTCTATGATAAACCTATACTATCAGTAATGTCGTCGGTTATATGGCCCAGATGACACATTTCATCTTCAATTTTAATTACATGGACTATACAGTCTTTCCACTGCTGCGGGATCACTTGACGAAGTCCTTCTTCTAAAAGGCTTCGTACTTCATTCATTTTGAATGTTTTATTATTTTTAGCGACATGCCCCTTTACTTGAGCCCAGACCAACTTTAATCGGGTTTAGCTCGCAGTGGTAAGGGGGCAGTCGCAAAATAGTGACCCCGTTCAGCAGCCATCTCGTCGACGTCATTTCTTTCATGGGCTTTTTTGTGCTTTCGGGCAATTTCATTTAATTCGGGCTTTAACACTGTCTCGTCATACGAAATATTTTTTGATTTTAGCCAACCTTGGATTTGCCCTTTTCGCCAACTAGAAGTAGGTAACGAATCCAGTTTCCTGGTGGGATATGGAGCATTATGTATTAAAAGTACTGCGTTTTCTTTTTATTTCGGAAAAATATTTTTAACCAGTTTTCGTATATAGGTATCAGAAGTCATCTCGTTGTGGTAATCATCTAGCCCTATAATTTTTATAATGATGACACCCACACGACGGTCTTCTGAAAACCATATTTTTTTTATCCTCTACAATGTTTTTTGTTTAATTTAAAGGCAAAGAAACATGGTCGGATTACGCATGGCGTTGTGCAGCCGTGTGTACGTACGTGAATTTTAAATATAAAACTTTGAATGAAAATTAAATTCGTCTATTATAGATAAAAAGTTACGATTCAACAAACCGTTATCATAGGTACAACACTGCACAAAACAGCTGGCAATATTATTTGTAAATTTGACATTTGCATGTGTCAATTTAGTCTACGAGATTATGAGACAGACTTTAGAATCGTACAATACGTCATCTCTTACAAAGACCTTTTAGGTATTTTTTTTTATGCAATGTGATTGGTACTTACTTTATTTTAGGTTTATTATGGCTTCCAATTTGCAAACCACAAAGACTGGTTTTATCAATATTGATATTAAACGTTGATTACTAAAGTAGTAAATGTATTTTTTTTCAGAATATTTTATGAAAAAGTTTTTTTTTTGACAATTTGAAAATCATATTTAAGTTATGACGTTTTTTTTAACATTCATGCTAATATTGCTTTCTGATCATAATTATAATATTTTATTTTTTACAAAATCATTCCTACATTCCCCAATTTCTTATCAAAGAAAACGTTTTATCAATCCAACCGCATTCAGTAGGCGTACCAAAGTACATACATACCTACAGTTGAAACGTCAAAAAGCTTCTAAAACAAACACAAGTCCGACTGACAAATAAAAATCGTCGGTCGCGCTAACAATAGGTCTTGCGCACCGGTAACGCACGGCGCGAGGCGGGCCTTCGGACGCCACGCCCCAAACCCCGCCCCGCTGCGTACGCGCAACTTATTCGGATATTGAATTTTTGACACGATTTTTGTGGACATTAATTTTTATGCTAATTTAATGATTTTTATAGTTATGAGTTTGATATTCAGGATTGAAAATTTTAGTCTAGTACATAATAGATTTTATGAAGTATTTTTGATTCGTTAAAAGATTAAGCCAAAATTATCTAAACTACAGTTTTATTAATCTATTCATTTTAATAATACTGATAAGAATTTTTATCATGATGTTATAATTTTTAAATTACCCATAAAAATGGTGTCAATTACATAATAACAGTAAACAGGTAATAAAATTATTCATTGAATATTATTATTTATAAAAAGATAGGTAGGTACAAACTGTCGGCGTCATTAATTAAATTACCTAATTATTTTATTTTTATCGAACAGTTAATTTTCTCATCCTTAAATTTAATTGCTTACGGGCAACAAAACCTTTATAGGCACCGAAAATAAAATGAACACCGAAAAGTCATCATCGGTGTTTTAATAAAATAATACACGAACAACCCTCTTACTGTTAGTGAACACAGTACACTTGAACTAGAGCGACCTCTAATAAAAAGTCAACTCAATGACCATTCTAAAAACATCCCTTATTACAAAAATGTCAAATGCGCAGGAGTCACGTTGCATGCTGGTAAGTAACACGTTTTTAAATTCCTATAACATACCTAATATAGTCCAAGTGGGATTGCGGTTACGGCAGGTGTGTTCAGGTCGTCGACATTTCGTATCATGTGTAGCTGTTACACAACTGCTAAAAGGAACCCTGTAGTTTCAAACCCAAGGTTGAAATTCACCTGTTGAGGAGGCAATTTCAGTGTCAAACCTGCGGTCTTCCATGAGGAGGATCCGATATCATAACACCACGGTTGTGGGCAATATCGATCAATGTCATTTGATTATTTTTCGAAAATACCTCAGCGAGCTCGTCGATGTAATTAAATATGAGATAACTGATGGTTTCTAAATCTGATGCGTCAAGTTGAAGTTGATGAAATTATGTTTGTTTTTGACGTGATATATTTTTTTAATTCACGCTACATTTACTGTAAAAATATTCTGGATATTGTAGAGAGCCGAAGCTACTTTTTTTTTTCATTTGTGGCCTTTGTTTTTATATGCTCATATTTACAGACGTAGTTGTTTTATTAACCTATCAAATGTATAAATTTTGGCTCCTGAAACACAGGTACTCTAACCTAGCTCTGGAGCCAGGGCCTCATTATTATTGTGAAATTTTATATGGCAATAAAGAATTTATTGTTAAATTAAATCAAAACTTGTTTGTTTTAAATAAAATAATTATTATGAGCCTATTTCTTAGTTCAAAGATTCTCTAGTTAAACATATCTGTCAAAAGTTACGTTGAATATCAATTCCACCTCTCCTACTTTCTTTTGTAATCGACAAAATTATAGGGTCGCTCTCCAAAAGCAGCCTTACATAACGAACAATAAAATTCTTAATTAATCCAATTTATTCAACTTTCAATTGCCATAAAGATAAAACATTGATGTTTGCGTACATTTTTTCCGCACCATACACAATGAAGACATTTGAACTTGAAGAAGATGTTGAACAATGAGTTAGGTAAGCGTGCGAAAGTCGTAAGTCGTAAAGCAGCAAGTACGAGGTTTTTTAATACAATACATCTGACATGTCATTTGAAAACTCACGTAGACAAACATGGGTGCAGACGAATCATTGTGTTTTATTCCGGGTTTTTTAACACAAATTCATAGAAAAATGTGATTGTTTTCTTTGAAGACGAGAATAGGCATAATTAACGCGTGCAATATAATTTGAGGTAGACTTTTGTTTTTTTTTTTTTTATAAAAGGAAGAGAACAAAGGGATAACTTACTACAGTAATTCTCGTAATAGCTATTGAGCTTGAATAATTTGTTCAAGTAGCTTGAATCTTTGAATTAGTAAACCAAAAATAAAAATTAAATTAAATTATTATTATTAGTTGACTTCTTTGCACGACATATTTAATGGAAAAAAATCTTAATGATTAATTGACGTGCTTGAAAAACTTTTCCTACTAAATAGTTAAATAAAAACCTGAAAGCAAAACATTTGGAGAATAAACTAAAATTTGACTGTACCTACATGATCAGACTAATTAGTAAATTATGCATTCATGATTTAAGGCTTCTGCAAAAAATAATAATTAACCGTTTAAATTGCTTCTTTCAAACACACCAACGCATACTAAAAAAAATCTATCTGCTAAAAGTAGTGGCGCATCTAACAAAAACTTTTTAGGGAAAGAAAAAAATCCAAATGGCCACAAAAAAAAGGTTTGTCTATAAATGTACAGGTGGATCAGGTGCGCGCGCGCCGCTCCGCGCTCTACGCCACTCTGACGGGCGGCGCACGGTCAAGCAGGTGCCGCCTTTGGAGGGGAGCACCTTACTATACACCTTACAAAAATGAATTTGCATTCTCAGGTATCTTGTTTCTTCAGTCATAAGATTCAATATAGCGTAGCTTGAGCAAAATATTTGTTGTAGGGCTCTACTCCTCTCCTTTTTATCGAACAAAAAATGAACTGTAAACGCGATCACGGCCGCGGCTAAGGTCAATGTTAGCGCTTCCTTCAGTGCACGTTCAGAGAAGAGCGCGTGCGCATCCTATCGCGCATGCGCCGAACACTACCCGCCCAGAGCCGTAATGTAATATTGTACCGAATTACCGGACTATACTACAGATTCTTCGGTTCGTGCGCGTATTTTTTTTGGACTTAGAACTTTTTTTTATTTTGAGTGTGTGTCTATTCGAACTCACGCGCAGTGATTAATACATAACGACATTTCACCGGACGATCGATCACGCACCGCCGATATTTCGTTGGCGACATCGTCAACCGATAATCAAACCGACGTCCCGACATTTTTTTTTTCGTATACTAATTTATTTATCCTCATTAAGTGTGATGAACGAGACCGGTCACATTTTTAAATATAACTCATTTATGTGGTGACTGTGGGTGGAACTTTGGAGAAAGACTGAAGTGTTTTGAAGATGGAGACTTTGGTGTTGATACCGCAAGACCTGAGCCTGGCTTTGAGGCCTGGTGGAGCGAGGGGACGTGAGGCTTCGGTCAGCGTGTGGACCTCTGCTGAGCTTCCTCGAGGGTCACTGCTGTATCCATTCCAGGGTACAATCAGGATCGACAAGCTGCACGTTTACACATACGTTCCGGATCATGATGTAAGTAAAGAATTACTAATCAATTTATCCCTCCACAAACTGTTGAATCATATTTTAAACCCTTTCAGCTTATTATGTTTAAGAATAATAATCAAATAACAGCTTAATTGTTTGCATTATTGATTGTGTTGATGAATAAAATGACTGTGTTTTTGTAAACAACGTTTGTTTATAAACTATTACACGGTCAGCGATTATGTAAGGGGTTTGCGTGTGCGCAAGGGTTTTTAACACCTTAAATGACAATGGGGGTAACATCCCATAGTAGGAGTAGTATATCGCTCCTCCCACCGAATAATATCGTAATGTGATATAACGATACTTTGCGTTTTATTGCATATTCATCATGTACGTACTCTCTTACACGTTGTCAATTTTTTTCACATTTTTCCTATGAGTACATTCCAAATTAGTATTTTTTTATTAACCATAGCCCTAATATTCCGTTACAAATTTATTGTACTTATTTACGCGAATAACCTCGCTTCCAGTGATTACGGATAGCACTCTTAATAAGAATTTCAGTATGTTACGATAACGATATTATTCGAGTAAGAACAGCAAACTCGTTTTATAGTAAAGTTTTTTAACAATACTATTCCCGTAGAGATTTTATTTCAAAACTATGGTTATTACTGGTTACTATTTAATTATATATTAAAACAAATAGCAATTACTTTTGCAATAGTTTACCGAGGTGATATCTACACTCAATCTACGATTGCTGTATTATCTATTAACACGAGCCACAAGCATTCGCATCGCTTTCTTTATTTTCTAATGTTAAAGAAAGGAATACAATAATACCGAGTATGTGGCATACCACCCCCAACGGACTTTGGCCCTGGCAACACACAACATCCGCACACTTAGTACCGATGATAAGATTATCGAGGTAGAGGAAGAATTGAGCAAAATGCGCTGGGATATCTTGAGATTATCTGAAACCCGAAGAGAAGGTTAGGATACGATAGTTCTAGTTTCCGGCAACATACTCTTCTACCGTAAATACCAGGGTGGTGTTGGATTTCTCGTCTGCAGGTCCCTCATCAACAACGTTATGAAGGTCGACAGTGTGTCGAGCAGGGTAGCATACCGTATTCTCAGAATAACCAACCAATATCCGTTGAAGGTCATACAGGTGGATGCCGATCTGGACACATTCTGATGATGAAGTAGAGGCATTGTATGAGGAGATATCAGAGGCCATACATACCTCCGAAACATACTCCACCGTTGTTATGGGGGACTTCAACGCAAATGCGGGCTCACGGAATGGCAATGAGTTGAGAGTGGTTGGCATTTGGGTATGGGCAGGGAAATCATAGGGGCCAGCGACTGGTCGACTTCGTGGCAAAAGAAGAACTTCATTTAATGAACTCCTACTTCTAGAAGCGGCCAAGGCCATCCAGGAGGTGGGTCCCGATGGTACTACCAGAAATGAGATCGACTTCACCATGACGACCAAGAAGCGAATATTCAGTGATGTCTCTGTGATCGCCAATATTAAAACCTGTAGCGATCTTGAAAGGTGCTTGAAAGGTCTCGCCCGGTAAAGTCCACGCTCCAACCTGGTCCTGCTCACATCCAGAACCCCGAAGACATCTTTCAACGCGAACCGCACAATCGCTTCCAGTGCCTAACCGAATGCAAAACTGTGGACGAGATTAACAATGGGTTGGTGGAAACTGTCCTAGTTGTGGGGTCCAAGTTCTTTAAAACCGCGCGCCGCAATAATCCTCAAAAGCTCTCGAACGGAACCATCAAGTTGATGCAAGACCGAGATGAGGCTGCGATCTTTAGCTGATATGTATGTCGGAATATGGCAAACCCAATAGACGAATCTCTAAATCAATGCGACGACGTGACCTGCGTGTCTTAGTATGTCACGGATCAAAAAGGCAATCGAGCGGAACCAGGGCTCAAAAGTCTTGGCAAAGAATTCGTCTATTGGGCAAAGCCAAATGACAAAGCTGAAGATTACGAACCGTCTCGAACGCTGGTTTGATGACTTCCAGCCTCCCGTACGAGCCGGTTTCAGAAATGGTTTTAGTACCATAAACCACATACGCACGCTACGCCAAGTTATACAGAAGACAGAGGAGTATATTAGGCCATTATATGTAGCGTTTGTGGACTATGAAAAAGCCTTCCATTCAATCGAAACCTGGGCAGTATTGGAGTCCCTCCAACGATGTCATATCGACTATAGGTATATCGAAGTTAAAGTGTTTGTATAGAAACGCCACCATGTCCATCCGACTTCAGGAAGAGAGCACGAAACCAATTCGATTGCAGAAAGGCGTGAGACAGGGAGACGTTATTTCTCCGAAACTGTTCGAATACATTATACATCACACACCTTCATTTTGCATGTTGGATCACCTCAGTGCCATGCTCAGCGACCTCAGTATCGTTTCCCAACGGGTCGGCCTTAAAATGAACATGAGCAAGACGAAAGTCATGACGAACGTGGCATCCGTATCGGTTGTGGCTCGAAGTTGTAGACCAGTATACTTACCTTGGACAGATTGGTAAGGTAGGTCCAACTTCGAGAAAGAGGTCGCCCGAAGAATCCAACTCGGATGGGCAGCGTTTTCCAAGCTATATTATGATATTTTCTTCTCATCGAGAATCCCAAAGTGTCTCAAGACAAGGGTGTTTAACCAGTGTGTGTTGCCAGTGATTACTTAATTATGGCTCTGAAACGTAGTCTTTGACTACTAGCCTTTTAGAGAGACTATGAGTCACTCAACGAGCAATGGAAAGAGCTATACTCGGAGTTTCTTTTCGGGATAAAATCCGGAACACGGATATTCGGTGAAGAACCAGAGTCATCAACATAGCTCTTAAAATTTGCAAGTTGAAGTGGCAATGGGTAGGCCACATCACTCGTAGAACTGACAACTGATGGGGAAGAAAGGTTCTCGAGTGGCGACCACGGACCGAAAGACGCAGGTAGGCCTCCCACTGGGTGGACCGACGACATCGTGAGAGTCGCGGGCAACCGATGAACGCAAGTGGCGAATTGTAGTTCGGCGTGGCGGTCTAAGGGGGAGGCCTATGTTCAACAGTGGACGTCTTCCGGCTGTTGATGATGATGATGGGTTTTCTTGTATGAGAAACCCATAGTTTTATTGAAAGTTAAATTTCTAATAATGGATATTACTTAACAGGCAATTGAAGAATAAAATAGTCTTAAAACAATAATTCAAAATAGAATACATATTATATCGGCGAAAATCCCAGTTACAGTCTATTACCGTTTATGCTTGGATGTCTTTGTTCAACGAATAACATTGTAGTACACTATTATTTTGCACGCTGTCTTTTTGTTTTTACGCGAATAATATCGTAATGTTATGTTACGAAATAATGTTTTTGTAACGTATCCAGTAAAATATAATTTCTTTAATAACTTGGTCCTTATATAATAATAATTAAATACGTTTATTTTGAATGATTCTATAAAAAATTACCTTTCATTTGATATATGAATCATTCTCTTAGGTTGGACAATTTTTACAATAATCATAAAAAACCACTGTTTTATTTTTCCTGTAAAATTTGAATTTATCGATTACGATATTATTCGGTGGGAGGAGCGATATAACCACCCTATTATGATTGTTAATTGAAACAATTAACACTTCACTCTTTTAACTGCTTTTTAAAATGATAGAAACCATTCGATTCTTGTATTTATTATTGTTAACTTTAAAAATATAATTATTTACCACATATAATTATTTATACAATTACTTTCTACATCTTAGAAGTATAAGTTGGTTTTTGTTTTAGGTATAGTTAGAAACAGCAGGTAATCGATAGTTAATTATTTGATAATACAATAATTAATTAGATAATACATAACTTTTAAGTGCTTTGTGTTTCAATATACACAAAACACATTTTTCTAACCATTTAATCAACGAAATAAAAAAATAATTTAGATTTTATTTCTTTCCCATATAAATTAAGACGAAAGTATAAATAAAAAAAACCTACTTCCGGAGCCTTATAATTTGTAGGCATTTAAATAATGAACCTAATTAATTCAGCCAATTTTAAACTAAGATCACCAATACAGATGCTTTAAAAACCACATAATTTCTCAAACAAGTCGTTTACCTATTTTATGTGTTTTTAAATTAATTTAACTTTTAAAAATCGCCATTCATAGAATTAAATTAATAAAAGAATCCTAAATCTCGGTTGATAAACATAATTTAACGCCAAAACCATATAATATAAAGTTGATATAAAAATGAAACAAGACACATTTTTGACAAAACTTATGCAAATCAAATTGGTTAACTAAAATAAATTCGTCACGGCATCTTAGATATTATTTATTATAATAATCCTTTATACTTATGAGAAAACATAAAACAAATAAAAATAATAATAGATTATGATGACGTCTGCCTAACTTATGAATATAATATTATGTATAATTGGTATAAGATATAAGTTTCACGTCCATTGTTATGGTAATTTCACAGGTTTTTTTAATGCTGAGAAAAATCAGTGAGGTATGAATTCAGCTCTGTACTGTGACTCGTTAAAGTTTTTTCTTTCAGTTATGTAATTTATATATTGACGTACATGTTAAATGTTAATGTGAGTAAATCTAAAATAATAATGAACGGAGTTAATTTTTAAAAGATGATTCTGTAATTAAAAAGAATGAGGCAGAGACGGAACTTAGGGTACGGATGTAAATCAGATAGTCGCCAAATATGAGATAGTAAGGTTTTCGCTTTTTTTTTAAAAGCAATTCTTGTCGTCATTTGGCACTACTGTCGCTAAAAAATACGCTGTAATATTATGTTAGTTTTTCGTATGTTTGCATTTTAAAACTATAATAGTAACATTTTAGCATAAATTAAAAGCAAATAAAGCAGAATTTACTTACACTGTATCCAAAACGCTTGCAAATAAAAGTTAATATTATGATATCTAAAATTGCATCTGCAATATATTCAATTATCATAAAAGCTTTGCATATTAAAATCTAGATAACAGTTCGATCCCTATGAAAATTATATTTACTAAGGCTCTTTAGGAGATCATAAATGCAAGAGTATTCAAAAATAGTTTTATATTTGATTATATAAATGAGCAACAAAAACCGCCGAGGAAGAGTATTTTATCAAATTTCCTTAAATTCATTTAAAACTTGCTGTTGCGTGGTTTCGCCTGTTTCGATTGATTTTGATAATCAATTGGGTTTGTACTGTGCTTGTTGTAACATAATACAATTATCATTGAATGAAATAAATGTGGCGCAATCTAATATAAATTATGAGTGTCATTATTGACTTCTTCGGAAAAAAAAATATAATAAAATTAAAGTGTGTGCTTCATAATTTTGTAAGAGAATTAATTGCATCGCCCAGATTATTTCATTAATTTGTGCATAGCTTAAGAATCAATCACTTAAAGTAACAATGTTGCATAGCTGGTCTTAAGCAATAAACCTTTTCAATTAATAGCAGGTCTTACAATCTGTCAACCACAGTAGCAATAGATATTGCAAGTAACTACTTCAATTGCATCCTCCAATGATTAGTCTTGCTGGGTAAAGACATTAGGTGTACTGTGAACATGCAATGAACAATGATTAATAGGAGCGTTTGTTCACGTGATGACCATTTGCAATATTTACAAAGTACCCAAATTACCTTATGAAGGGTCGAAGACGCGTCGTGGTTCCACGCGCGCCTCAAATAGCGTCAGTTCAACTGACCCGACCCGATTGACTGATGCCCCGTCATTCAATGACGGGGCCCCCTCTCGAGGGCCAAAGCCTGCCGGGGTCACGGGACTTATCCCATTACCGTGATTCCGGAACATAAAGGGCTATTGAAGGACACCGTGGACTTCAGTCAGTACAAGTCTCACAGTGGAAGGACTCATTTGATGATTTTAACACGCAAAAAAAAGTACCCTAAGAAACTGTACTTGAGTATCAAGAGAAACTTTTTGAATACATCATCAGTTAGTAGCTGGGTGCTGTGAGCCTTGCTACTTCATTGACAATGGCAACTGAATCCAATAAATCAGTTGCTGGGCAATGCGTAAGCACCAATCTGGCAATTGCTTTCACAGTTCTTTCAACAACTGATCTTTAACCCAGCACGTTTTTACTGAACGGCGCAGACGCACTTCGTGTTGCCACTGTTATAGTTTTCCTTATTCGGGCAAAAACTATTAGGTAGTTTAAGCTTCTAGGCTCGAAAGACGAAAACTTAGCTTTATAGACCGATTGCAGTTTTTTTTTAAAAAAGTCCGTATAACTTTGAAAAATATTTTGTCAAGAATTTTATCACATCCACAGTTGGAATTCTTTTGGATTTATTAATTTTTAATGGTGTGATAGTGATGAAAATACAGTTTACAGAGAAATAATTACAATAAATAGTGCATTTAAGTAGAAATTCCAATACAGACAAAAGTCCTAGAGCGATGCTTTTTTTGTTAAATTCCATACCACGACGAGATAGTGGTGAAATGCGAACCTATCTATAATACAAATAAAACGCCGATTTAGTAAAATTTTCTTCTTTTTCAAATTGCAAATGAATCTTATAGATTATGTACTGAGATATCTTATACATAGCATTATGTAATACCAGTCTGATAGGTCACGACGATATAAATAATTATTTAAACTATAATTTATGATTGTCCTAACAATCTAGTTTCAAAAGCGTAATCGGATTTCCATACCGAACTAGAAGGAAAAATACAAATGTTAGGTAGGTATTTAACTTTTTTATGCAGTGTGTTTTTCCAAATAAATTAATAATTGCCTTATTTGAATTAATTATTGTCTGCATTGCCGTAACGACAATTTCATCGGATAATATGTTATTTATATAAGTAAACAAGATTAAAAGAAAAACTCCGTGTATTTAAGAAGCGAAGCTGTGTTGCGTAGTAAATGAGTGATCTGCTGCTGCGATTCGTGTCGCGAGTACAATTCCCGTACGAAAATGAAAATATATAAATGCCTTAAAGATGCTGTACTGGGTCTGGCTGCTAGTGTATGTCATTTTAAATATTTGTAGAAGCACCCCACAATACATTCTACAATATCTAAAAATCACAAATTCTAAAATAAAGCCGGTGGATAACATGTAAACTTTAAATTCGCTTCACCACAAGACAGAGATCAAACGCAAGTATAACAACAAATAAAATAAAAAATTAAACCATGAACCGTATCATTTCAATCTAGTATTTTAGCACAAAATAAATTTACTAGCTTGTTACTTGACAAATGATTTTAAACTCATACGTAGAAACAAATGAAAATCATACAATCCACCGAAAAAAAAACTACATCATCATCTAAGTATGTTCTTAACAAAACCACCAGCTATCCAGTTAGAAGCAATACCGGACAGTCACGAACACCATCGGTTACCAGACGATGGTTTTTATAAACAATTGATACAAAAACTGTATCATAATATAAACCGCATGATTGTACGCTTTCCCTATTGTAGGGCTGGTACGTGATGATAGATTTGCAGTTATAAACAGTTCGTGTTGGGGTCGAAATTAGCTTGTTGGGTGCGTCGCTAGTGCGGTTATTGCCAGCATATATCCTGGATTGCTACTAGTTTCAATATTTATGATTGACTGTTTTATTGGACTTATATTTTTCCTATACTTTAATGTCATACCTCCAAGAATCTGTAGTTACTTCAATTTGTTTCAGTCATCAGTTTCCAAAATCTGGACAGACAGCTTCTGGGCATACTTGTTGCATTACCCATTTATTTTCTTTTGATTGTCCAAGTATGATCTTGTTGCAGGGCTTAATCATACAGTTAAAATAAAATATTTCTTCTACTATACTATAGCATGTTTTCACTCTGTTTGTACAGACGCACGCAAGAGGCACCCCAATAAGAGTCAAAAACCTGAATAACCTGCTAAGAGTACACAACAATAATTTGACTGGATTTTGAGGATATCGGTTTTGCAATTAAGTTATTTTATCGTAAATCTGCAGCATTATAGATTACTGAAAAAAAACCCTTTGGCATTAGCTTTGCAAAACATTTATAACAAACTAGCTGTTGCTAGCGGCTTCACCCGCTACAACTCCAAAATTGTCCCACGGGAACATACAATCGGGATAAAAACTATCCTATGTGTTAATCTAGGTTATAAACTATCTGTGTACCAAATTTCAGCCAAATCCGTTCAGTAGTTTTTGCGTGAAAGAGTAACAAACATCCACACATCCACACATACAAGTAGGATTAAAGACACTACAGCCGTTGTTATTGACAAAATCTCACAACCAAATGACATACACCCGTCCCTTTACATTATTACTCATTCAACCTAAATTCCAAATCCGGGAAGTTACCCAATCACGCCCTTTAAAGAAATTCAAGCCAAACTAGATCGATTAACAACATAATTTATCGCATTATGTTCGGCAATTCCGGTATTAAACATCTACCTAATAGAAAATTATTTCATAAAAGTAATTATATAGAAAAATACCTTGAGGCTTGGGCCGGAAGCTTTCGCACTTGGCTCAAGTGTTAGAATGCACAAATATAACTTTCACTTCGGACTGGTTTGACGTCGAGTCCGTGCTGTGTATTGTAAAAAAAGCGATTGCAGCGTTTGTTGTTTGCTAGCTGTTAATATGTGATGCTGTTTTATAAAAACTGAGCTGAGTGTCGAAGAACAAGCAATAACTACATGACAGTGAAGCTTTCAAAGATATATAAAAAAATATCACTGTTAAAAAGGTACTCAGAAATCGTAAAATAGAAAATATTGAAAAGACAACTGACATGCCATAGTTATCATTATGAAATATATAGATCTACTGAAAGTTATTACTCATACATTAGCGTTAAATTTTCTTCAATCGCAAATATCCTGAGATAAGAAGAGCTTCTTATTTGATTAAGATTGCAATTGCAATGGATGCAAGCCGCTTCCAACCGGTCCTATTGGTAATCTATGGGTAGACCAATGTTCAGCAGTGGTCGTCCTACGGCTTATATGATGATGATGATGTTGAAACAGAGCTGACGAGTTCATCTTGATAATTCGATGACAGAGCTTTTCCTAACCGCCTACTTAAAATGAAGTAAAGACATTGAAACATGACAAGCTGGTAGCGGTTCATAATATTATTGAAGGCCAGGATTCGGAAAATGAAATCAAAGCAGAAGAGCTAAGACATAATAAAACAGCAAGACCAATCACTCGGTCACGGGACTGTCTTATCAGGTAACCCTGGAACGTAAAGAGCTATTAAAGAAACACCGTGGATATTAGTCAGTACGAGTCTGACAGTCCCTCTCGTCCCGTTTATTGATGATTTTATCAAGATAAAAATTACAATATATCTCTCACGAAAACGTAAGGAAGTATGTTACGGTACTAAAAAGAATATTAAGCAGTCC
This sequence comes from Agrotis ipsilon, assembly GCA_028554685.1. Lineage (NCBI taxonomy): Eukaryota > Metazoa > Arthropoda > Insecta > Lepidoptera > Noctuidae > Agrotis > Agrotis ipsilon. The sequence goes on from CM052965.1 coordinate 14,160,413, forward strand.
CAATAGTAATACTGTCGAGTTTAACTGTAATAATGGCAGATGTTGGTATTGATAACGCATTGTGTTTATAATTAATTTAAGTTCGTTAGCGTTCATTGAGCTCCGTTGTGGAGAATATGGTGTAAACAAAGAGCGAAAAAAGTTAATTGAATTATTATTTTTCATTCAAATTAAATAAAATATGTTACAAAAGAGACATTTTCAGTTTAGAAACAAAACTCGGTTGATCAGACTCTTTAAAAATAAATAAACAACAATCAAAATGGTGCCAATTAAAGCTTACTATTTATTCTCAGTATTTAGTAAGCTCAGTATTTATTCTCTTTATATGTAAGTCACTGCCAGGGTTTCACCCGCTACAACTCGATAATTATCCCACGGGAACATAAATTGGGATAAAAACTATCCTATGTGTTAATACAGGTTATAAGCTATCTGTGTACCCATTTTCATTCACATCCGTTCAATAGTTTTTTTGCGTGAAAGAGTAACAAACATACATCTACACAAACAAACTTTCACATTTATAATATTAGTAAGATTTCCAAGTTTCCCTGAACCTTTATTTTTCTTTACTCTCACTCTCCATCATTTTATTATATCAAAGGCATATTATATATAAAGTTTATACTAAGTGAAATAAAGTATAACTTCGCTCCTAACTTGCACCATACAAACTAGTAGCTTTTTGTGTCTTTCAACGCACGCGCCTTTATTAACTATACCACTTTTGTTCCTTACAAGAGGCTAATTACGACTGTTTCATATATTTTGACAACACCAATTTATAACAACATTTATACCAAACTTATTGGAGCGTGAAACTTCTAAATTATTCCAAATCGAGTTCTAATAAGTCTACAGGGTGTATCATTTTGATGAATTGCTCATTTAGGAAGCTGTAATCTAGCCTACGACTCGTAAAGCAGCAGTCAATCTTTCAGCCACTGTGCCAACTGTATCTTCATCATCAGCCTATAAATGTTCCCACAGCTGGGACACAGACTCAGTGAGAGGGAGTGGGGCCATAATCCACCATGCGGGCCCAGTGCGGGTTACCGTGCCTACTAATATTGTACCTACCCTTTTTTATCGTGGTAAAATCATCAAATGAGTCTTCCTACCCAGAGCAGAGCGGGAGGGACTGTCAGACTTGTAGTGACTAAAATCCACGGTTTCCTTCCCTTTGTATACTGAAGTCGCGGTATACGTATGTCCCGCGACTCCATCTGGCCCTCTAAAGGGGGTCCCGTCATTATGCTGACGTTCTTTGAGGTGCGCGTGGAATACTACGCGCTGACGACCCGGGCATGGTCCATGGTCGGACAGCGAGTCGCCCATTACTCGCTGCCCGCATGCCCGCTCCTACCGTGGCATTATACCTACCCTTAAAGACAGTTGTATTTCTTCGAATAAAACCATACTTTTCCAATACACTCTGTATAGTTACGCTGTATGATTGCCTGTTCGATGGAGTTCTTAATTGTGAAGCGGTTAACGGTATAATTAAGGCTGAAAGCTGGTTGCTGATTCATTTGGATTGGAGGTTCGATATGCCCGGCGGATTATTGCACAGGGCATTCTTTATGAGGATATGTAGTAGCACGATGATTGTTCTGTGATGAAATGCTCTGATAGACTCAAATGGCAGTGATGGAGTGGGTTTGAATTATAAACTTTATTAGTGACAAGTCTTACGGATGTTTTTCATATAAAACAAAATATACAAAAACATCTAGTGCATTCGAAATTTAACCGTTTTTCATTTATAGTAAGTTTGACAACAAAAAAAGGTATCAAAAGAAAATGAGTAGAAAACCATTTGTGCAATTTACATACTTCTTCGTCTACATATTTTCTCTTAAAAAGCAAACAAAGCTTTTGTGAATGTATTGAATTAAATTGAAATACAATATTTTGTACATAGTAAGTAATAGTAGGTACCTACAATGATATTGGTGCGTGGCCAAAAATGACAAAATCTGTTTTTATCGAAATTGACATAAGCCATTTGAAATTCCAACGAATATTTAATTGAAAGCATTAACTATTCAACATCACCTGCCACAATACTTATTTATTTGAGTCAATCATACAGTTATCAGTACCACGCACACATAAAAATCTAATAAACAGAATTAATAACATCTTTAAATTTAAAACAAAGAAAATCAACGTAAATCATAGCACACAAGGAAACGAATTTGATCCGCTTCGTTACTGCAACAATAAAATAAGACAAAAGACGAGCAAACCGTGGGAACAACGTCTGTATTCACGCAGTGGACAAAAATGAAGCAATTACTTCTGGGGACGTTGACATTGCATGGATAACCTTATGACTTGAGACCAAGGCAGTTGAGGTTACTGAAATTGATATAAAGAATCCTTGCAATCTGCTTGGATCTTGGAAGATGTATAACCTAAACTTAAACTAATACTTACGGGGTCCGTCATATGGTAATTATTGAACGTGGGTTGACACGGGGCTCATATGGCAATATGTAAGAGCATCGAAATATCGAGACCTCAAAATAATTACCAGTCACGGAAAATATCCCGTAATTAGCCACGGCACACATGCTATGTGTAATCCTGCAATTTGTTTATGACTTATATTTAAAGGAAACACTTTAATAATTTTTGAAAATTTCCTATTTTTTTTATTCTAGTCAACACGCACACTATCTCCAGAGTAGAAGGTACGTTTGGAACCAATTAAACTCACATGCAATTATAACTAGACCCAGAACAAGTAGAACAACACTTGACTAATACAACTTCGTATAACAAGTATATAGATTGGTGTGGAACAGATGCCAAATTAAAAATAGAAGATCTCAGAAAACTCATCTCACTTTGACAGCTGTCACAATGACAGTTCCCTCGCAGTACCGTCAACACATTCATCACAGCGATTAGAAAAAAAAAGCTTCCGACAAATCACACAACAATGGCACGCGTGGCAATTTTTTTCCATACACACAAGTTCAGTGTCCAAACAATCGGTGAAAAACCGTCGTGTGACGCAATAGGGTGAAACACCTAATTATCTCATAGCAGAATGAATGAACTTTCGCTTTTGTGTTCGAACAATGAGCTCAACACTCTCTTCTAGTGTGGTAATGTTGTTTTTACCTCGTATTATGTGTACGAAGGTGCATGATAAAACATAGTTCGCAATAGGCAATTGTCTTTTTCTTAATTTCCGTGTTAGGTCAGCTTATTAGTTGCGTGTGATCATGAGAATTTGGATTTTTGAACTCATAAATGTGAAGGTAGTTAATTTTAGAAGTGAAGTTGTCCATGGAAAAATTGGAACATAATATGAGAAACATCAAATACATTTAAAATAGAAACATATATTTGGATTATCTCAATTCCAACTTCAAAAACTGATGAGTGTTTTCTTTGTTAAGATTTTAACAAGAAGTAGTCATATTGGACTGACGACCTGAAAGCTTGTCTGCTAGCATTGACAAGTAAAATTTAATCGTAAAGTTAATATAGGAAAAAACAAAACTATACTAATGCAGGATGGCAAGGCTATCCTAAAACTTCAGACACAATGAATTAAATACTTAAGAAAATACAAAAACTGAATAGAAAATAAATTTATACGTTTGAACTAATAAACCACGAAGAAAAATCCTTATCACGCGTCAATCATGCTTAAATGATATATTATCCAAACAAAATAAGTTTTACTAATACGAACATCATTCACCTGTTCTCATTAGAAATTCATATTCATATTATAATTAAAAGTGCCCATAAACACAGCCATATAATTATTGACGTACATCTAATTGATAGACCACGAAAAAGTGATTAGTTTGAAATGTTTGTGTGTATTTTGAATGATGGAGGGCAGGGATAGCAAACCTTTTCACATAGATAGCACTGATGGTAGAGCAGCCTGAGGGCTTAGATAGTATGACAAGTTTACTGCCAAGTTCATGACATTTCGTCCCTCTTATACGACTAGGAATTATCGCCAACACATAGTACTATTTATTGTACCTACGAGTTGTACACTTTGATGGACACAGTCATTTAACAATACATAGGTCATACAAAAAAAATAGTTCTGACATGAAGCTCACGTCTATTGCTTCAAAAAGCACCTTTTTACACTTTTTATGTCATAAGTCAAGAAGCAGGAGATACTATATTTAAAAGCTAGAAAAGAAGTAACCTTTGTTGCTATCTCCTTTATTGATTGCGCGCTACCGTTAGCTACTTTATCAAGGTAAAAAGCTTGCTACCTAAACATTGGTTCACCATCCCTGGTCTGTTGAACGCCATACAAATAGAAGTCAGTTCGTGCGTGGCTGAAGTCAATCAATTTTGATGTGTGAAACCTATGAGTAGGTCGGTAAAGCTAGTAATGCATTTGGCGATACGGTTTCATTCTGTAATGAAGTGAGAGTTCTGAATGAAGTAGAATGATTATGGAAGTTATAATTAACTGTGTGCTTTGTATGGAAGGCTATTTGGGTAGTCGTGTTATGGGCCAGACCAAATAAGTTCAAGCAAGACCAAATCAATTGAATGACTGATTCTTTGGAACAGAAATATGTAACTGCAATTCTTTACTTCCTACTCATTTAATGTTATTTCCATAAGAGAGAAAATGGTTTTTTTTTGTGATAAAGACTGGGATTCCACGTCTTAATGCAGGTTGTGGAATGTGACAAGGTTCAATTTTTTTTTTACAAGCGCATCTCGGTAATATTTGAAGAGCTAAGTACATATTTTTCAGTTCATTGGTAATAAAATAAAATCTGTAAAAAATTTCACGATATAAATTGATTTATTTGTGAATTTCAAAGATTTTGATTTCCATCTAGGTACATCACGCTAAAAAAAGATAATAAAGGGTTTTTTTAGGAATCAATCAGACTGAGATTAATTTCAAAAAAATCTCTTTCAAAAGCATAAAAAATAGTTCCCACCTTTTAATTTACTTATTTCACACAGGTTCTTGGTCAACTTGGTTTCCTAGCTAGAATATAACTTATACCTGTAAAAATAAAGTATATAGTCGTGTGTTGAGTACTGACAGATGCCGGTCACCATTGCATCTTGTGACTATGTCTTCAGCTTGCTCCATTGTGAAGCTATGACTGATTTATGCGAGGTACAAGATTCATTTCATTCACATTTATTTAAATGTCTCTGGAGGATTTACGTTGTTTTGGTGAAATTTCAATATTACAATGAGACTACCCCTCACTACCTAGACGTCTGTCCTTTTGAATATACATGTCTTCACGGTAGGTCTGTGGCAGAGAGAGATCTAGACTTATATTTTCCTCAACCTTTTCAATAGATCTTTTTTTTTATCGTGGTAAAATCCTCAAATGAGGCCTCCCACCCCGGGCAGGACGGGAGGGACTGTCAGACTTGTACTGACTAACATCCACGGTGTCCTTCAATAGCCCTTTATGTTCCGGGGTCACGGTGATGGTATAAGACCCGCAACCCCGGCAAGCTTTCAATAGATCTTGAAATTAGATAAAGATGGTTTCGATTGGTTCAACCATATCTATGTTACTTCTATTTTTGCACAACAATATTGTCTTAGCACGATAATTAAAAATTGCAGCTTCATTTTTAAAAGAATTATTAGAAACTTTTAGGCGTGTTCTAACCTGTATTGTAATGATCCAATCACAATTTATGAACAAACGCATTTAAAAACCGATAATAATTGTTACAACGAACGTTGATTGTCTAGTTCAATATTGATCGCAATTACGGAAAGCACTTACTCTGCAAAATATTACATAGATGCCAATAAAACTTAGAGTTATTTTATAAGATTTCAAAGTTATTCAACGTTTTCCAGCCTCTGGCGATCATAAAATTTAATTAAAAAATCAACTAGCAGCCTAGTATTTAAAATTGTAATGTTATATCGAAATCCATAAACTGTTATCTATAAACAAGTCAGTTTTGCATAATACAATAACACATCACCCTAAGTTTATGGTACGGGCTCTCAGAATGGAAAGCGTTATGCGAAAAGAAGCCAGGAGCGGTGCAAGTGTCCACTTCTTAACATTCATGAGGATGGCTTTATACTGAACATAACCATTAACATTTAGATCACGCGAGATGAATAAAATTTAAATCACCACGGAAGCCTACATATTCATAGTTCTATAAAACGCTATCAGGAAAAGAAAATGTCTATCTAAAAGAATTTAGAATAATTCCCATTATCAAACGTGGGAATTGTCGTTTAGATTGCAATTAACATGCTTGTTATATCGTTAATCTTGTTTCTGTATAATTAATTCTAATAGATTCATAAGCCACGAGAGCAATGGTCCAAAATTTATCTGTTACGGAAGGCCGATCGGAAACTATCTTCCCGGGAAATGATGACGTTGTAAATCAGAAATGTCACTGATCAAGATCTGAATGGCGCAGGTTGATGTTCCGTTACCACGATTTATTAATTACCCCTGAAGAATTTATTGAATGAATTTCAAGCAATAGAAAATGGAAGCAGTCGATCAACGCAGAAGTAATCCGAAAATTAATTTAAAAATTAAGTTGTAAATCTCTGTCATTATCCACTGATAACTGGTTCCTGTTAGCCCTTTATCATTTCACTGCCGGGTAAAGACAATAATATCCTATTAGTGGTCGCCTAGTGATAAAATTCGATTACCATTCATGATTTTTTGTGCCATACTTTATATTTCGTAAAAAAAAATGCAAGCATAATTTACCTCATTCATTTACTAGCTGCATTGACTCCCATTGAAAATACTGCTCATCATAAATTAACACCTATAACAAACCTACTAAAATTCATATTCGCAGAATAATTTATGAATGATTTGCTTACGCATGAAGCAATTCCATGCCCACAGGATATTCAAACATTTGAATAACCAATCGTCGCCTGGACACGGTGATTAGATGTCTGCTGATAGGTGTCTGTGTCTATAACGCTGTTGTTATCACATATTTATAGTCTTGCGTAATAACTACCTTGATGAAATACTGGTATGGTCTGTTTACTTTCGGGCTAAATCATTTTTTGTAAATATAAAATCAATTTGGACACTTCAATAACTTATTCATTAAGTAGTAGGTGTTGCTAGCGGCGTAACCGCGTAGTAGTTGCAAGAAGTTATCCCACGGAGCAGAGCAGTGGTGGCCCAGTGGTATCGGTCCCGACTTACGAGTTGTAGGTCGTGGGTTCAAACCCAGCTTGGCGCATTACTTTGTATAATTTATTTCATCACCACTGCTCTCAAAACGGTGAAGGAGAACATCGTGAGGAAACCGGCATGTCCTAGAACCATCAAATTCGAAGACATGTGACATCTGCCAATCCGCACTGGGCCCGCGTGGTGGATTATGGCCCACTCCCTCTCACAAGAGAGGAGGCCTGTGTCCGAGCAGTGGGAACGTTATAGGCTGATGATGATGATCCCACGGAAATGTTATATTGGGATTAAAGTTACCCCATGGTTTGACGTTCGGGTAACTATCTAACATCTATCCATTCATCCAAACATTAATGAGTTTTTATCTTTTGCCAAAAAAATGCCTGTTTTAAAGTTTTTATGATGAATGCTGACCAATAAAAATTCAGAAAATAAATTATAATACCAAGTGGACCCGCGGGTACAGTAGCGAGAGGGTCCACTTGCATGGAGACTCTTACGGGTAAAAATATTAATAGTGATAGAATAATATGCAACCCTCAGGGTTTGTATTAATTGGTACTACAAATAACTTCAGCTTTCTTGTGGTCATCTGCCTGTGGGTTCTTGTTGCCTATAATTAAATACAGGGTGTTCCAGAATGTCTGTGTTCTCTTCATCTTTATATATCCTGCCAAACTTCTAGCCAAAGCTTTATCTGAATCACAATAAGAATTGGGATACAATTTCGTTTATGAGAATTTTTCAACATTTCATATTATAATTCTGCTAAACGGGCTTGTGAGACTCTATGAACTAATGTGTTTAGTAGTGTTTTGTGATGTTTTTTTTTTGTAAATAGCTTTTTCTGTGTCAACCAATGAGTTTTTCCGCTACTTAATTGGTAAAGTTTTAAAGTACCTTTATGTAATAGCCCAGACAGGCCTTATATAACATTCTTCTATTTCAAACTGTTGTTACATAGAACCACAATGGACACATTTGCAACTGATCTGGACAAAAACTGACAATGATATAAATACTAGTTTATTATTTTAAACCATCTTCATTCGTTTCCTAGACAAGTTTAGTGTGGAGTAGGCATGTCCAAGTACTGGTCTACATTAACATTTTATGTTTACGATCCAATACATTCACTTGTTTATATCTGCGGTTTCATATTCAGTTTACTCGGTTGCCTGCATAACGTACGTAGATTAGATATTAGACCTCGGAATTGTAGATACACTTGCCGGTTGATTGCTCAGACTGCACAGTGGCTATTAAAATGGTTATGATCTAGAAATAATTTGTTTTTAAAAGGTTTGTAGTGATAATCTTAATTGGTGAAGAAGAAACACGAAAGTTTTAAGATCAGTTCAATTCAAAGTCTCATAAATCTTTTGCTTTTTTTCTTGAATATAATATATTTACCCAATACTATACTGGCACAGGTCGTAGCATGCCAGTCTATTAGGTCTTGGATCTCGCACGTCCAACTCTTGCCAGGCTCACGGCCTTGCTGTGTTATGTCTACTTCTGGGTCTCCACTTTCTTCATCATCTATCATCTACTCTGCTCTTTAAATGAAATGAAACTCCAGCACGTGCTCAGTACAACTGAAACATTCTAACATGATTTTAATAAATGTTAGTGTTCATAAAAGCAAATGAAACGCCACAAATCTGACACTCAATTAATCCGTCGCTCAACAAATGACAGTCGCACAAAACAGTTTAATAAATAATCGTCTACCCAACCTTTACATTCAATTACAAAAACACTTAACGATTGACTTGCACTGAACTCCTTTTATTCTTTGCTTTAATTAATTGGAAACAGATGGTTCCTTGTTAGCCTGCGTATAATACAGTATCGATATCTTTAATTGAAAAGATAGTGAATCCATCGATAACTTGGCTTCGTCGAATAAATACAATGATCGCCCGTGGAGCACAGCTTTCTACAATGCCATAATCACCTATTGTTCGTAAAGTCACAAATAAGGACAATTAAAAACCTTGTAAGCATCATGTGTTACTATAAAGTTATAATTCGCTTTTGTAAGATAATGAGAAAGTAGAAAAAGAACAAATTTTGTAACGTTATGAAGGGAAGTGAATGTAAGTTATGGTTTACGAATGTTTTTTTTATTGACTAACATTTGTTTGAACTTAGAAATTTTGCACTAAAAAATAAATGTTCATCCATAGATTAAAAAGATACAACTGAGGCGCTTGCACAAATGATGATATATAGCCGATCTAACTGGACACACTTGTCACCTATGTAATCCGATATAAAAATCGAAATAGCCGTCAAAGTCATAAATCACGCATTATAAGAATCATAACTGTTTGCAGAGGCTTTAATAATCCGATTCCCACTGCTCAAACACGCAAAACCGCTAGAAAAAGAAACAAACCAAAATGTATAAAATCTGACATTTATTGATAATATTTCATATCCTCTTTGATTCGGGTGTCATAAAAAAATAAAAACAAAGCAATTTCGCGATGGTCCTATCAAATTTTGTAAATAAGTGAATGAAAGAGCCTGACTCTTTATAACCTTCATTTTATACGAAAATTCATTGGAATCATATAAATTTTGGTCATTATGTCTCATTTTTCGAAGTTCTCAGAACGATTAGATCACGATTCGAATTTCATTACCGGAGATTACAGTGTTTTTTATTGGTTTACTAATATTATGAGCTATTAGAGGCGCATGGAGGCTTATAAAGTAGAAAGATTTCTGTGCGGTAGTCGTGGATTGTTGTTCAATGTTAGTTTAGATGATTTATTGCTGGTTCTTATATTTATTGATGGATTTAGAGATCTTTAATGTTATTGGTTCTGTTAAATATTAAAAGGTTTTATAGTTTTCAAATAGCTTAGCTTTCTAACAAACGGCATTAACCTATGTTTGGTGATTTACAGAAATAAAGTATTTTATATAATAAGATTTTTTTCTAAAATACGTGGGAAATAGTTGTCAATATAAAAGTTATGACGATAATTTAGAAAAAGCAATAAAATAAAAAACTGGATCATAGTAATTGCTTAATGACATCCGAAAAAAAAACAAGCTCAAAGACAGATGGCGACCGATGAGGTAAAATATCGTTCAAAAACACTAATAATAATGCTTTATGGCCATTTTTTCTATCTATTGCAAATAACTTGTTTCTATTATAGATGAGAAAGCAGTAAAAATAACAGATTAAGACGCGTGGGAACATAATATAGTTAAACACGGATATTGGGCAACTAAAAAGTCGCTCGCAGCTAAACACAGTGCTCCATTATGCCTTATTTATAGCCAAAAACCTCGAACGTTTTGTTATATTATAAATTAAATCCCGCTTAGGCGCGTTTGAATTTAGAAATTATCACGTCATCAATCAGTTGATGTTAATATGTCTTCTAGTTTATATTGGAGCGGTAAATGAAGTGTTTTTATTTAATTCTTGAACTTATGTCTTTTTGGTTGTGGTTCTGATTAAGTTGTATGTTTTATTCGGGAAAGGTTTTCGATAAGATGATACCTATATTTTGTGCGTCTGACTTTTTGTTACATTTTGACGTTTAATGGTGATCTGGCATACGATAAAAACAAAAAGGCAGATCAAATCCTGCTTAAGGAACTACATATTTTAGCAAGTTTCCTTGTGCCAATTTTCCTAATGATGAAAAGTCATGGCCAAAATCTATGGGAATGCACTATTAAAAATATTACAGGCTTAAACCTAGAAAAAGTGAGCATAAATTAAATTACAGCTCGGTCATTGCAGTGAATGCTTCATTAGTAATATATTACGGGTCATATTAGCTACATGACAAGCAAAACTTGGCCAATTTCTATGGCATAAAAAGATTTGCATATTTTAATAATTAGGTATATTAATTGATTTAGTTTTTTATATAATAAGGATAAATGGTAGTTTCATCTTTTACTAATTTTATTTATAACTAGCGGCCCGTCCCGGCTTCGCACGGGTGGAGGACCCGGTCTAAAACCCGGTCCCGATGGTTACAAACACAACAAAAAAATAATTATCCGAATCGGTCAAGCCGTTTTCATGTTATGCCGTGACAACGGAAAACGGGTTTCATTTTTATATATATAGACTTATAAATCATTTAATGAAAGGAAGTGATGATTTTTTTATTAAATATACTAACCGTATTTTAAAAAAATAAGAGAATTTACAGACTTTTTTTTTCAAATACGCTTAGTATTATTTCTTATTTTAGAAATCAATGGCTTTGTGCATTTTATTTGATTTTTAGCACACAGTGATAAACAAATCAGAACATCCTCCATTATGGAGATCGTTAAAATATACACAATTTCCATAGAAAGCAATACTCTCTTCACATTGCTACTAACCATAATAAATAATGCACAATTTCCCCCAGCCCTATTCTTACAATTTCAACAGCTTGTTTATTATAAATTTAACAATAAACAAACACAAAGACATACCTCACACGTACAGTTTACTCGTTAGACTAGTTAGTTAGTTCCGCAGAGTTATGTTCTCTCTGCTATCGGTAGAAATGTTTGCAATAAAATATAATTATTTGCTGGAAACCAATTTGTTCTTTGCACTATTGAAATTGTGATTTGTGGTCATCAGAAATGGCGTACCTGAGCACTGTTATAAATGTTCAATGTTTTAGACTAGAACTAATAAATTCGAGTTTTATTTTTGTGATTCTTAAGCTGCTATTAAGATAAAATCGTGACGATCAGCTGAATAAAAATTAAACTAAGTAGCAATCATTTATTAGGAATCACATTATCAATAATACTGTTTTTTTATGTTCGTAAAAGAAGTTATTAAGTTCCATAATCTTCTTAATGGCTTTTACATCCATTTCACGTGCAAATATAATCGAAATATATCTATTCCATCGATGTATCCTTGTTGTTTCATAACATATGGAACCAAAAAAACATATAGAACAGGTTTCACAAAGGTGCCCGGAAGTGTACAATCAAACGCATCGTTAGTGGAATTGCGTTAAAACCATAAAAAAGGTGCATTATGTGAAGGTGCAAATTTGAAAAAAGTTACCTCAAGAATTACCTGCTTAGTGGGCAAAAAAAATATATCAATGGCCAACAAATTGACATGAGGAGGGAACAAAAAAACATCCTAATGCGCGATATTGGAGCCGGTGAATTGTTTTTTTTTTTGGTCTAGAAAAAAAGACATTCGGAACAATGTGCAGTCTTTTTATACGAGCATAAAGAAACGAAGAGTAATTAGTAGAAATTTATGCCAAAAGTTCAGTTAATGATTGCTATTTCTTGTGTTAAATTATCGTGAATAAGTTCAGTAAAGAAGAACGAGGTTCTTTCAAGTTAATCACGAGTGGCGTCATTTGTAAACTAAATTTTGGCCGATTTCACTGCGCTACGTAGGAAAGTAGTGTTTCTAATCACAGCTCCACATTATATAGTTTTAGGCACAGCCTAAAACTATATAATGTGGAGCTGTGATTGATGGTGAGTAAAAAAAGAATATAGCTTTAATTTTGATTTTAAGTATCAATTTTAAAATAATTAAATAATATTTCGTCATCATCATCATATTTTTTTATTTCCTGTTTCATAAGTTCTTAAATTATAAGGGGTGCGCGAATGTACTAAAGCGTTACCGCAACCATGGAACGCAAAAGACGCTCGAAAGAACAGTTATTTCTGTATCATATTTATACCTAGCCCTTAAAACCACAGACCATAAGAATACAACACAGACGGTCGGGACCATTGACCCACATTTTTAACGTCACACTTCAAAACGTATCACAATTCTTACAATTTCATTCACTCGGCAATATGATCCGTTCATCTGACTGTTCATATTGATACCCTTGATGGGAAAGCTATGGGAGGTTGACCGTGACGGCTTAGGTTACGATCTCGTGGATATCATGTCTCATGGATATGGGAGGATTCTTTATTTGAAAAAAGAATGCAGTATTTTGAGGTGGCTTGGTTTTTCGTTTGAATGTTGAATTTATACGAATTAAAATAATGTAATTTAAGCGGAATAAAGAAGAATAACATAAAATTATAAATCTGGCATGATTTTAAGGAAACATGTCTTACCTGGCTCTTCAGCTGTTCTTTGATGATTCAATTTATTGCAAGATTTTGGTAAGGTTCGTTGAAGAAAGTCTTGATACTTTTGTATTGTTTTTCATATCGGAAATACCTAAATTTTAAAATGTTTTGTTCAGTCAGCATCTATGGCGTCGAGGCAAACTTCATAGAAGTATAAATGATCAAAAATGTCTACTATAAAATCTAGATAAAAAAATAAAAAAAAACTTTAAGTCATGGGATTTGCCCAGCAAGATTACGTAGACTATTAGTATCAATATATCAGAATACTTTTTTAATCACTGCAGGACAAACCAAAACAAAAGTTTTGGTAGCAGTACAACATGCGGGTAAGCCCAGACTATTTGTGGATAATTTATAATGGTTTTGCAATAGAAATAAGTGGCTGCAAAAGTATACAATCAATCAATTTGAAGTATCTGTTCTAAATTACATTGCGATGATATTATTTACTTCATTTCACTTCTGTTTACGAAATGATTGTAGATTTACGATTGATCAACCTGTTTGATTGTTTATGAAGAACAATTTATTAATAAGCCCAGATTTAGCGTAATAAAGAATGCAGTAACACAAATAATTTACTTAACGATGCTTGCTATAGTTTCGAAATATAAAATATTACTATTATCTACCTGATTTATATAATGACGAAGTATTGATAAATTTTTGATAAATGATCGAACCAATTTACCTTGATGCAGATGACACTTTATTAACAAATATTTCTCAACAGAACGCCAATCTGCCTAAAGATTATAAAAATTAAATATTTATGTTTTAACAACGATGTATAAAAAATGTTTTATTTTAAATACAGAAACTATTATATTTTTACTACCGACGTCGTTAAAGATTGCTCTAAAATATGAGCGGGTCTTTTCATATCGATCGAATCTCTTAATGATTTAACTAACTCAGCCTCTTGTCTATTATAGGCAATATTCAATATGCAAATATATTCATATAAATTATATATTTAGTAATTTATGCTAATATCCCTTGTGGACTAATAGAGGACGTCCGTTCCAATGATTCTATATCAACTGGAGCCAAGTTTCTAACTGCTATGGGAAGATTTTGATGTGAATTTGGGTTCGTCTTTATCAAATCAAATCAGACTGTTTCAAGGTAGGTATTTATGCTTCCATCGGAAGTAATGTAATTTGAAAATAATAATTAATGGACGAGAACTTTGGAATGGAGTAAGTAAATGTAACTTTTTTTTTTCACAAAACGGGACTAAGCAAGGACGTGGTAGTGATAACGAAAATTATAGCCGGTAACATTCAGTTTTCAATGTAAAAATAGAAATATTTCATCGAACCCGTGACACACTACGCAGCAGTCGATTGCTCAGCCACTGCACCCAGCGAATCGTCAAAATGCAAGGATCCTACACCCCAGTGGTCCACCCAGTACAACGATACCGCAGGCCGCAGGCAGAACCCGCAAACCCATCAGTAGTTGTAGACCACCTCGTCCTCACGAAGGACGCCTGCCTTGCGACTATCATCCTGTCGGTTGTCGGAGTACAGCGCGTTTAAAGTTTTCACTATGTTTCGTCGGTGCGCAGGAGTTCCACACGCTGACCTAAAATAAATCAGGAAAATGCAAGAAGATGCTTTTGATAATTATTATCTGTTTTATGATCAGCATTATAGCAATATAATTACACATGCTAAATAACAAAATCATGCATGAAGCATTAATGGATTCACAAGAAACAGTACATAAAAAATCTTCTTAATCAAGACATTATCGATAAACATGAAGTATTAAAATCTTTCTAAATTGGTAATCAATTAATAACAGATAATTTATTCCGCCATCTGAAAAAAAAACTATTAAGTTAAGTTCTTGAAAAAGTAATGATTTTAAAGTTAATTGAAGTATAGACTTGGCAAATCTGAATTTTATTATCTGCATGATTTATATTTCAACTACCATTCGTCAGCAACTAGCAACTAAAATTAGGACGCAGTTGCTTTTAGATTCAAACCATTAACTTTCATATTTTGATGCATCATCTTCAATACATCTCTCATTTATATTATTAGCACTATCATATATAAAAAAGCGATTTATAATCAATTTGATAATTCGATTTATGTTGTTACTATATAAAATTGACGCAAATATATTCAAATATAGCCTGTTAATTGTGAAACAACGAACGTATTTATAGACAGCTGTTTATACATCACAGGCGCCTCCACCACATATCAATCATGTTAACGAGTGTTCTTATAAAGTTGGTAACCAATGCCGTGTCGTAACCGCGTGAATCTTTCTCTGGATAAACAAAAACAGTAATGGATGTTGTGTTATAGAGAAATTCGTGTGTCAATTGATAGATAGCTGTTAATTCTAATACGATTTGTCGTGACTGTCGGGTGATAGGTGATGGGAAAAGGTTCTAAGGTGATTTGTGGTTGAGCATTAGGAGTTCAAATGCTAACACGAGTATATGTGGGGTCAAATACATTAGCCACCTAGCGGGTATGAGTACATTTGTGTAAACCTTTATTAATCAAACTTATTGGTGTTTTGTTGGCCGACTTTTGGTAGCTTGAGAATCTTTTTGGTAGCGATTTTTTTATTAGAGATTTAGCAGTTGATATAAATATTTTGATTGACTATACCTAATTGAAGTCAAAGATAATTTTAAAAGTTTATGTCACCAATTAAAATTGTCATGCTTTTAATTAAGTTGATCTAAATTAACTTATTTCTTGCAGCAAACAAGACATCATAAAACCAAATATTATTTTTATTGGCCATAAAAATGCAATAGAACTATAACCAGAAAATATTTATTAACAAATCAGAACAAAAAATTGGTGGGAAACGTTATTTTGTCGCCATTATAGAGACCTAATATGAAGCAAACTTTTACTTTTTATGTATCATTAAATTAATTTCTTTCCTTCCATTTTCCGTACGTCGGAAGCTGAAATCTCGTTAAAAATTGATAAATGTGTGAATTTTAGCATTTTACCGTATTAGATAAGTGTTAAATGACAGCATGGGACCCCATAAATTAATGGCCACTGTTTCTCATGTTATCGAACTGGTAAACACACTAATTAGCATGCCTTGTCAAATATACAAGTTTTTGTTTTTTTAAGAGAAAATTATAGCTGTGTTCGTTAATAAATTAGATTAATTAATATTTTGAATTTTAATGCTTGTAACATGATATTGTGGGAAGGTATTAATAGTAATGTGTCTAAGTATTCGTAAAAATATTTTAATGATAATGGGATCAATATTTGAATTTAAATTTTCATGAGTGCTTTAGTTTGCGAAAAAATTGCGTAGGTACTTGAATTTTGGTAGTACCTTTTAATCTACTATCTGGTCAAGATCTATTACGGTAGACAAAAGTAACGCATTTTATTGTCTCAGCAACAGTTCAACAAAAAATCAAATTTACGGTGCCTACTTAATGCTATTTTACCTAGTAACATAAAACTAGGGAATTCAGTTGCAGCAGCGAACGGCTATCTACAAAATCACTAGTTTTTTAAAAAGAATTGTGACTTTGAGGAATAGATTTAATTGTTCAACTGAATACGCCAAAATAATTAAAAAAAAAAAACAAGAATGTCACTGGATGAATTATATAAAAAAGTTAATTTTCTTAATGATGCAGTTGTTTTTTGCCCCAATGTTTCTCACCTAGTATATGCAAATAGATAGTGATTTAGGCCGACATTTCCAAAACAATAAACCTAAATCATCATTAAGTTTAATCAGTCCTCAATTTCTAAACATAAACAGCATCTACCAAATCAAACCAGATTAAAACGAGAGCACATACCATCTAACCCTAAGAACGGAAGTCAACCGGACGACTATTACAACCAGTACACAATCCAGTTCTGCGTTTATTGCCCACACACATCCTCAACTACGATCAACAGCGCCAATAGGCATCGGAATTTATTAGTGTCCGGCTGAAGGTCGGTTGCTGGCCGAAGACTCAGCCGAAACCGAATTATTGGGAAACTCCACAACTCTCGGCCGACAACAAAACGTTTACGTTGTAAGTAGGTATGAGTGCAGGTCGCGGGACTTACACCATCGACAGGACAGGACACCGTGGATTTTAGTCAGTACAAGTCTGACAGTCCCTCCCGCCCTGCCCGGGGTGGGAGGACTCATTTGATAATTTTACCACGATAAAAAAAGCAGGGCAGTGATCCAAGTGCTCTGTCCTATTAGTTGGACCATGGGCCTTAACTAGGGGCAAGTGTCCAACTTTAAAAATAGTTGGATCACAGCTTCTTTTGAGAGTTCAGTGGTCCAATTAATTTAAAATAAGTTGCCCACCCTATACCATAATAACAAACAATGTAAAAAAATGCTTCAAAGTATATGTTATACGTAAACAACTTAGCGAGGTGATCTCGCAATTTGTACCTTTTTTCTTTAGCAATTGAGCCGATTTGACAAGTCTGCCAATGTCATCACATATAATAACTCTATGAAGGTGTGACGCGTCGTCCCTATTTATTACGCAATCATAACAGTTTGCCTAAATACAAACTTTTGCCTTCGGCCAAAACTTCGGCTCCATTTAGCCGAAAGCGAAACTAAAGCACAACACTATGATTAATTGCCAGACTAGTTACGTCGCGCCCTCCACTAAATGTAATACCGGTGCCAAAACGTTTGTTTTACGAGTTCATTTTGGCAATTAAGAGAAATCTCTCGAGTAACTTAGACCAATTAGCTGTTGGTTACTGGTCGGTTATTCCCATTCAATGAATGGTTAAGCAGATGGTTGGTGAATCATGTCTATTGGTGTTAGGATTTGTTTCTAAGTGGCTTGTGCTGTACAGTGTACATACCACTTGCGTATCTGAGTTTTTTTATTAGTCACGCACATCTTGCGGTGTAGTTTCTTTTATGCCTTGTTGAATCGACGGAAATGTTTCTTATAGCATAAGCATAATCAGCGTTATGTGCCCACTCCTAGGAACAGCTGGGTCTCTGTGAAGAGTGGGCAGTAGTCCACCACGGTTGCCCAGTACGTTTTGGTCGATGTCGCGTGTTTTCAAATTATTAAATTGATTCTAGGACACACCAGTATCCTCCCGATATACACATTAGAAGTTTCTTCCTGTATCGTGGATGCGTTTACAAACAAACACAAACACCCGGCGAATTTCCAAATGTTGGGTTCCTATTTTGCGAATTTCCAAATGTCTTAGAATAAAAATTGTTCAGTAACATGGGCTGAGTTACCCCACGAGAGGTTTTGCGCATTATGTGTTACACGTTGTATAATCGGTTTCGATAATACAATTATCTGTAAGGACGGGAAAATGTGTTAGTTTTATGTTTTTGTGTTAAAGTATTAAAAACAATTTAAAAAACATCTCTTTTTTTTTCTCAGTCAAGTAAAACACGATCTTGTCCTCTTGGCTGCTCATCCTTGCTCATAACCTTCTCGTTTTCATAATAATATCCCACCGCATCGAGTACTTGAATTTCACCGCAGAACTATACTAGTGACATATGAGACTCCTTCGTAATCACTTGCGATGTACATCTGTTTTGTTCGTGGACTATGTTCATTAATTTACTTCTGTGCTCAGCATAAGTTTTTATGTTTATCTACCATTATCTCTTAGCGGGGCGATTATTTTTGAAAAATTGTTTAGTATTTGACATTAAATTCGTGTATTTTTTTTAATTAATTCGCTAATATCCCAAGATATTATTAGTTTTGTAACAAACTATTGTATTCACTAGTTTCAGTCGTTCATATTCTATCAGAAAAGTTTCATTTCAAAGGGATGATCTTCGTTAATTTCTTGCTTTCACGCTTGCTTCAAGCCACTGTCTTGTTCAATTTTTAAAATAAATTAGGCTCATTAGAAATGACTTAAATTACAAAAGAGTGTCATCGAATTCACCAACGTTTCACTTTTAAAGTCTTTGCAAGTGGCATATCAACCCCAGGTCGACGGCGCGTCGTGTTCCACGCGCGCCTCAAATAGCGTCAGCATAATGACGAGGGCCCTCTCAGAGGGCTAAAGCCTGCCGGGGTCTCGGGACTTATACCATCACCGTGACCCCGGAACATAAAGGGCAAGGACACCGTGGATTTTAGTCAGTGCAAGTCTGACAGTCCCTCTCGCCCTGCCCGGGGTGGCAGGACTCATTTGATGATATTACCAAGATAAAAAAAGTGGCATATCAACGCCCTGGGTTGGAGAACTCATTTGATGATTGTACCACGATAAAAAAGTGGCATTAATTCATCTAATTGAATCAGAATTTAAGTATCAGTCGAAAATCGACATTAATCAATTCTGAACAGTTACTTTCCTTATCTCCTATTAATAAATTAATCTTTAACTAATAAATAAGTCCGTTAGACACTAAAAAACTCCTGCACTTTATGACGTCGACGCCCCCTAATTTATTGAATTTTAGATCGCTTCATATGACCGTGATCGGATTTCGAACTTATAATCGATCATTGACCTAGCTCATAGTTTGTTATCCTTAAAAATTACCAATAAAATATGCTTATTGAGAACACCATAAATCACAAAATGCATTTAACATAATTATGTCTCCTGTCAACTTGAAGCGGTTGACGAAGAAGCATGTTTTAGATATTTAGAGCTAAAAACATTTTATTGTTCCTCTAAACGAATTTTGAAACTGATTTATGAGATCAAACTTGAAATTGCAACGTATATTCTATCTCATATAGCACAGATGCAGTTATTCATAACGGAAAAGAATTCTGAAAGAATCGTAAAATTTTTAGTGATTTATGTGTGTTGTTAGAAATTGACATTGATTTTTATTTATGATGAAAAATCAGACCCCTAGACAAGCAGCAAGCGTATAATCGCGTTCATTAGTGTTTAACCATTCATTTTCAACTTTATACATTAGCGCAAAAAGTTGAATATCTATTAGGTTATAGGGGTTAGTTTTCTTATAGAAAACTTTTTAGGAGAAACCGCAGAAATAGTACGGTCAATAATATTTATAAGTACATTATCTTTTACTATTAGAACACGTAACAAGCTAAGAAAACACTCAGTCTATTACTGTTTTTATTCATAGCATAAACGGTTTCATAACAGCTTTTTTTTTGTATTAACTAAAAACAGTAAACATGGTTTAACATTGACAGCCGAAATCAATTTTGGTAGGTAAGTAGCTTGAACATTGTTTTTTTTTTGGATTTCGATCTCAATCACGCGGCTCTTCACGAATAATTATGGCAAGTACAACCACTTCCTTTTATGGATGATCTTTATACATGCCTGATAAAAAGATTAAAGATTCGAAGTTTTTAGCCTGTACCCTGTACCTTCGGATCTCCTGAACGAATAGGTTACTTCTAGGCAAACTTGCGTCAGCGTCGATCACAATATCATTGCTTACAATTAGGCGAGCGAGATAATCCATCGTGAGCCTAATATATAAAAAAATACTCGTAGTATTTGTATGAGTCATTCCATTTTTCTCCATTTACTGTTTTTCTTTTTATAATTTAAACAGTAGTAGCAGGGGGAATGTAGCTTAAATATTTATTTAAATTTTATCTACAAACAATTATGTTTTCTTTAATGAATAGAAGACGTTTATATCTGTCTATACGCGTATAACATCCAAACGACTGCACCAAATTGGATAATTCTTCAACTTAGATGGTTCTGTTCATTGCTGTCACGACAAGGTTAAGAAATAAGAAAATTTTCGCAAAATCCCATTTTTTTTAACCCGTTCATTGCTGAGTTGGGTCGCTATTCTGCCAATAAAGCACAAAAATCTTTAAACATTCTAAGCTATATCATAATTGAATAGTAACAAAAGCACTTCATACACTTAAACTAAATTCAAAGCGCAGGCCACAAACAGTTTAAAATAACGGCTAACTGAATATTCAACCAGTAATAAAATAGCTTTTAAAAACTAGTAATTTTCAATAGACTGTGGTCGTGACGCGACTGCCCGTAAATATTGTGGTCGGTAATCGAGCCTGGGCTCGAACGCATCTAACTACCGGTTAATGTAATACGCTCCGTGCCGCATTAGTTCTGATAAGAATTTCCAATGGATACTAACACTTTTTTTCAATTAATTGGTTTTGATTAAGAACAACAACGGGTTACCTTGAAAATATTCTAAAGCCTAAAGGGGTGTGTATGACTTGCAAGGAAATTAACATGTCCTGATAAATAATGTTTTGTCTTTTATAATTTCTTTTTTTTTTTCAAAAACTAAAATTATGAAATTAAAAAAATAAAATTAAAATACTTCTTTATCAAACACAAAACCCACCACACTATTTCCAAACTACTGCAACTCCTGAGAGCCAGAATTTATCAACATTCTTTATCAAACAGCTGATTTATAAAAATAGCGATGATAACAAGGCGCATCGTAAAAAAAAATTTAAAAATGGTCAAAAATAAAATTTAAAAAAGATCAAAATTTAAAACAATGAATAAACACTCCGAAACTAATCTGCTATACTTACATTCCAAGCTATTAGTTACTAAATACCACCTTCTGCATTTAATCGTTTTCTCTATACCCAATTAAAATACATTTCAATACAATCAACACCTCTTTCATGTCTTGAATACCAAATATTCAGACACATCAATATTGTATCGACACTTACTGTACGGAAAGACGATATTTCATTGGCTAACTGTAAAACGATTGTACACTCAACCACACATTAAGCTATAAAAAAAACCAGTTCAGCATGATCTCGCATTATATGATTTTTCAATATAAGCATCGATCAGCTTATACTGGTTTTTATAACTTGGGGTTTAGCCGAGTATACAGACCAGATTTATATAAAACGTATCCAATTTGGCAATATAGCCATTTGGCGAAATAAATGTCGAACTCATAAATTTTGCCATAAATAAGTTGGAGACTAATATTGGCGGTGACATAAAAGAAATAGTCAAATATTGTGCAGGTGAAATCTAGAAGTCCAACTTAGCTATGTCCTCGTAATTTATGTCGCCTACAGCTAAAGATTGAGACTAAATTAAAAGTCTTTACTTAGTACTTAAAGGTTGCTTGTTGGTACTGAAAAAAATCTGAGTTAAAGTAATTCAGTAATATTTTGTTGATCTAGATTACTGGGTAATTTAATCACAGTTTGGTAATGGTAGATTATTTCTTAGGTATGCAGCAGGTTCATCACAAAAATGAAATAAACAGAGAAACTAATATTGTATTAACGTTTATCATTTACATTTACTTATGAAAAAAATGATTCCGCTTTAATTTTCATTGGAATTCTCAGACTGACCATTGATTCTGACTCGTACTTAGTTACACATCTACAAAAGTATCTACCGCAGATAAAAGCGTTCTCCTATATGGCACTTATACCCCTTCGTACTTACACTAGGCAACGCAAGTCTCCGATTCTGCAACGATTCACCGACGACCGGTTCATCATTGGACGTTTCGTCGACAGGACGATTTACTTATGGTCGTTTCATCGATAGAACCTTTCACCTAAGGACTTATCGCCCACCAGGACAATTCGTTTCATCAATATACCTTACCAATTTGCTATCCAGATGACTATCTCAATATAATTCATAAAGGTTCGTACCCTATGCGTCAATGGATACCAAAGTCGTAAAGTATCGGAGACTAGCATCGCCTTTTGTACGAAGAGGCTTACGCATTGAAGATCAAGGATGACAGCTTCAAGATTAACAGAAATGTTTGGATACTGTGGGACAGAGATAAAACATAATCAATTCAGAACTTAACACTTAACTTCTTAAGAGTTTTTAAGACTTGACTTACTGCATAATAATCTCTGTAGTGGGCGTCTAAGAAGATAAAATAATTTATCAATATCCTCTGAGTCTGTGTTTTATCATAGTGTAAGCCGGTGAATCTTTAGCAAGTTTTTTATTAATTATTTTCTAGTTTAAATTCGGCACTTAGAAAAGGCTTTTGTTGCCAATGAATTATGGATTCAGATTATCGGTTCTAGGATTAAATTTATTTTTGTCTTTTTGTGGGAAAAATGATTATTGAATACTATTATGTTGTGTTAGTTGTTTTTACAGATTATTATAGATTCTAAATAATAAACTTGTGTTTTTTTTAATGTACTTTCCTGATTAAAATCATTTGGTTATTATATAATAAATCGTATACATTTTATTTTAAGTTAGTTATTATACGAAGTTGGCTGTCGAGTAACAAGATCACGCAGTCGTCTTTGTCGCCATCACGGGTGTATTCCGGCTGAACGTGGAGATTCGTGCAAATTAAAAAGATCTTATTTACAATGCATGAAACCAGACTGTGGATGATGATGATAATTATTATTATGCAATTTAAGAGATTAAAGGAGTTATTTCAAGATTTTCTGAATAGACATTTCCATAGTGACTATTAAGATAATAAAAACTTGCCTTAACTACATTACTTCGTTATTTATTCAACAAGGCGCTAATGCCAGTTGATTAGTTAATTAATTTGAATATTTGACATAAAAGAGAATAAAGATAAATACCCTATCAAATTAGCGTTATCTATAATACAGGAAGTTTCTGCGAAATGGTCAAAAAACTAGATTTTTTAGTTGTTCTTGTTTTCTGCTTTCATTCATAAATGTGCGTGAGATCGCGGGATTTGGAGAAAGATTGTGACTGGTGAGTTTTTATGGTTTAATATCCATAAATGTGTTCACGCATTTTTCCCATGAGCAAAAAGCTCAACTTGCTACATTTTCTTTTATTTATAATAATAATAATATTCCACAACTATCACACAACACCATCTAGTCCCAAGCTAAGCACAGCTTGTGTTATGGGTACTAGACAACTGATAAACATACTTATGATATATTTGTGAATACATACATATTATAGATAAATTACACCCAGACACAGAACAAATGATCGTGCTCATCACACAAACATTTGTCCGGGGTGGGAATCGAACCCACGACCCCCGGCATAGTTGTCAGGGTCACTAACACTAGACCAACAGGCCTGTCTAAAATTAAGTAATAAGTAGTAATTAAGTTTATTTATGATTGGTAACTGAATTTAGACCTAAAAAACAGATTGGGCTTAAGATGGGTCAACCGCAACCAAAAGGAACAAGGCCTTTTGCACACAGAGGGTACACAGTAAACTTATGGTAGGATCGAGACAGGTGACCATAGTAAGGGCTTCTGCCATAAAAGCCAGTAGGATCGCTCGATAGCTACCACAAGTTACAAGTAACCTGTGAAGCCGTGGCCCGGTTTGGACTGCTAGAAGGTAGATGATTACTGCCACCCCATATTTCGACTAAAATCGAACGATTCCCTTTATCCACGTTTGTTCATACAATCATACATGCGCTGGTGCTTTTAAATAGGTGCTACAAATTATTCTGTGCAATTCTAAAACGTACTTAAATTTACAACATAAATTATGAATTGTTTGTCTAAAAATACATTAAATAACAAAAATTTTTGTAAATACTCGTAAAATATTTTTAGCAAATTAATAATTAAGAAACAAGTCAGTCTCTAAAAACTGATTTATGACTCCGTTTCTTTAGTCTAACGAAGGCGTGAGAAAGCATTTAAAACATACGTCAACGCTAGTCAACAGACCATAGCTCATAATAATATAATTTCAAAAAACAGGCTTCTGTTCACATACTTACAACTAACGAATGTATACTAATTTGATAGTTTAAATCTTTTAAGATTCACATCTGTTAATTAGCTTCCTGATATTAATGGAAAACAGGCAAAATGTTGACCAAATCATTGATTTAAATTAATTTAAGTACGCCATTTGTGTAAAAATGATTTTAAATGTATCATCTAATCTAGTTCAGAATTAGCCACCTGTCTTTTTTGGAAATTTGCGGTCTGGTTTCTCTGGTCTTGGCTAGAATTGTCTTTTTTATTACATTAGATAAAATACTCGTAGTAAAAACAAAAACTGCGAAAATTAACTAATTGACTTTAAAAACAAAACAAACAAAGGCGAGTTCTAATTCATTGACCATCTTGTATTATAAAATCATTACAAATATTTGATTTAAGAAAACAGTCAAAGTTCATGAGACAGATGGTACCTAAACCCCTTTTACATTCAAGCCTTTCTCTCATCATCATCATCAGCCGGAAGACGTCCACTGCTGTACATAGGCCTCCCCCTTGGGCCGCCACGCCGAACGACACTTTGCATCCATCGGTTTTCTGCGACCTTAACGATGTCGTCGGTCCACCTACTGGACCTCTCATCATATTCTGTGTAATTAATTTGTTTTCAAATAGAAATTTCGGAAGAAACATTCCACAACTATTCTCGATCATCAATTATCGCCCTATTTAAATCATTACAGAAAACAAGCGTGATTTTTCTCCCAAAGATAGAATCAAGCAATTCAAACAGTAGTTTCGGAATTTAACCATGAATTTAACCCAACAGAAACGACCATTAACTAAACAGTTTGATAAAATTAATTACTATTTTGACGGTATTCGGATTTCGGTTATCTCTTACCGACATCTAAGGAACCGCGTAACTGCATTAACTTTGAACAATTTATTGGTACTGTCGCCAACACAAGTTCTGGTTTATTTTTATAAATCACTTTTCTAACTTAAAAAGGAAATTGGCTCGTTATTTCACTTTAACTGTTAAATTTTTACAATAAATTGCTTAAATTTGCAAACTGGATTGCGCTTGCGGCTATATTTTATTGCTTTTATAATTGTTTTTTGGTGTTTTGGAGTCGACGACTGTGTAATTTTAAAACACTTCTTAATTAGAAATTCTCTGAAAACTACTTGGGTTGTTCTAGATTATTGTGCAATAAATTAAAAAGCAGAGTGTAGTGTGAACAAATTGTTCGAATGCAGATTTATGTTGGCAATAAAATAAAAACGCTTAGGGCATTACTAAAATAATAGTTTTTCTAAATAATTCCTAAGTTTCAGTTTCTAAAACTTTTTTGAAGCCTGTTTATTTACTTTTGGAAGAAAACAATCCCTTTGTACGAATGATTTTCCAAGAAACAACAAAATGTATTATCTCTTTATTTAAAAAAAAAACGTTTATTTTAAAAATGAGTTGAAATCATTGTTTCCTCTCATCTTATTCACAAGGACACATACAAAACAAATCCATAGATTAACAAGAATTTATGACACAATTTTGCCAACGTGATCGCTCTGTTAATACGTCATAAGGTTTCCCCAGCACAGTAATGTCAAACTACACACAGTAATTATTTAACCCCTTTTTTTAAGTACTGTTACACTTTTCTTTAACCTCCATTACAATTCTGTCGCCACCAGTAACACCACTATCAAAGTTATTTGTTGTTTCACATTAACTCAATGTCACAAAGCCTTAACTGAATCGGTAGCTTAATCGTCTGTTAATTTGTTAGATCCGAGACTAAAAGTGCCGCTCCACTATATTTATGACTTCATTCGAGCCACCGTGTTTATTTTAAATTCTTATTCTTGTCTAAGAGACTATCATTTATGCTCCCTGGGTGAAGTTTCACTGATAAGTATGCAATTAAGCTTGTTTCTTTTTTTCTTTTAGGTTATTTGATTACTGTTTTTTTTCTGTCAGTGTCTTAAGTCCATTTTAGTCTAGAATTTGTGAAAAAAATGGCAGTCATTTGTCAGAGTGTGATTTGTCGGTAAAATCTTTAGAAGATATAAAATATGTTGCTTTTAGGATTGTTGTTTTTGGTGTTATTGGTGTACTTTTATAGATAGCGTCCATATATCTCTCACAGAAAATGTCTCACTGACTCACTCTTTGACTGTGTTTTCAATAAATCTACTCACTACTACAAACATATTTGAGTCTCTCTAATTCGGCATTTTTTTTTAACAGCCGAACGGCAATTTATATTTGATGTTGCCGGTTTGTCCCAATTCTGTCCCAACCTAAGTACGAGTGCACATTCTTTCAACAAAAATCAAACTAGATTGAGACAAAATTACAAAGAGAAACTAATATAAAAATCGATCGCAATTGATTTACATTCCGTGTTAATTATGAACGCATAAACAGACAACGTATTAAGGCATGCACCACTTGTTTAGGCATGCGTCTGTTGAGAATTAGGGTTGTCACACTAGAGAGAAGAAGAAGAATAAGCAATGTTGTTTTGGTGGCAATTTTTATGATTAATTTCTGCTTACAAAACAAATCTTTAATTGTCTGAATTAATCCGATATTGAATGTAATAAACTTCCTGAGGTAAAGTTATAGTATTTTCTTCTATTATAACATTTTATTTGTAACCGTCCTTTGTTAATATTATCTTATGTACAGTATTTTACAACACTCTTTCCTCGAATTATTTTTCTAATTTTATTTTGATTTTGATATCCTACTACTTGGTAAAAGCCTCCCCCATATCCTTCAAAGTACCTCATTTACCAGTAAAGTCAAAAAAAAATCTCAATCCTTAAAAGACATTATCTTAATGCGCTACCCACGCTAATCCATATAAGTGGCAACCCTGCTTACTCAAAGATAAAGTTAACCCGATGTACCGATCGGATTAGCATACATAATACCGTTATCCGTTACGAATTCTTTGTCGGTCTTATTAATAAGCAAATCTATGAAACTCGTCGCCGCACTTGCGCCTGGTTTTATCTTGCATGCCTTCTTTGAGTGTTGACGTAATAGGAGCAAGTAGGGAAGCTCTAGATGGAAGGTAGAAACGAAAAAATGATTTAAGTAGCTTAAAGGTTTTGCTAAACAAATCTTAATACTCACAGAGTGGAGAAAATATACTATGCTGTTCTCATCGCTCTCAAGTATGGTTTAAAATTTTAAGAAAATCAGATTACACTTTTGTGAAAGATGTGGGACGTAAGGGGGAGGTATAAATATGTTCAGTAGTGGACGTCTATCGGCTGATGATGATGATGAAAGATGTGGCATGAAATTGTAAGTTTTGAAATATGTTATCCTAACAGATACAGTGCTGCAGTGTGACTTTTATACTCTCGGTAAGTTATTAAATTAGATTGTATTATCCAGAACGTTTAAAATTGACGCTATAACCCGGTCTGTTAGGCAATTATTAATAGATACTTACCTGTATTTTTTGTGTCTCATTAAAAGTTTATTTTCGGTAGCAGAAAATTATGATTTATTGTAAATGATTTCAAATTGGTTATAAAGCGAGTTCTATTTTTATTTATTGCCTTTTTTATAAGGGTTGCCACTGTTGTAAGGTAGCTCCAAAAACTATAATTGGGACTAATCAATACTAAAGCCATTTAGATTAATAGTAAGCGTGCAAGCAAAACATTATTTTTTTCAAGTTCCATATAAAATAGAAAACACGCGCTTTATCTATACAGTAAATTAAATCACTTATTATTATCATTGCAAAATGATCTACAAATGTCAAGTTTTTGTGCCGTTATCGATTTACAACTTACTTTTTTTAGAATTTTGAAAACATGAAAATACGTACTTAAAAAATGTTAGGTTTATACTAAATTTAAAATAAAATACCTATTTCATTTCAGATTTTACTGAGACAAACTTTAATAAGTTAGTCAAGGAAAAGCTGAATCATTCGATATTTTTTTCCACTATAGCACAGAAAACATCCATTATTTAACTAAATAAACCTCTTTACATGGTCCTCTATCGAAACAAAGGGATAAACCAATAAAGTTCCGGTTTAATTATACGTGTACCAGATTTGGTACATGTTAACTGTCCTTTATGCAATGTAACGACTGGTCTTAGCACTACATGGGTGTTTAATGCTAAATTGGCCGTAAATTCTGATGTTTTCACAGATAATATTGTTGAAATAAATTTTGTAAAACAAATAAAGACGATACATAAAAAAATGTCTAATGTAGAATGTGTTTTTTTTTAATATTTTACTGGAATTCTAAGGGCTGATTTTTCAGGAGTCATATAAATTTTATCTGAGGAATAAAAAATGCCGGTTTGACAATTTATCTTTAGAAAATAATTATGTCAAACCGCTATTTTTATTCCTCAGGTAAAAGTTAACTGACTATTAAAAAATCAGCCCTAAGACATCCGTTTTCTAATAACTGAGGAATATTTCAAAAAGGTTTCATTATTATTAATTTTCATTGATAATTATGATCATAATTATTTTGATCATCAATTTTATTCATGACACTATTATAAAAATGCTTTTCAAAAATCTCGAAGTATACAAGTGCAGTATTTTTATTATTTTTCAAAACAGATCGTGTAATAAGCAAAGAGCTGACGTCGGTTTGCTAACCGACATGTAATTACTACATGTAATGTCTATATTGTTTATTAAAAAATAACGGCTCTTCGACTAACTGGCGCACTTTTTATACGCTCACATGATTTTTTGATGGGCGATAATGTTCTTAAAAATCGTTTCCGATTATACATATATCACGTTTAGCTTATTTTTTAATACAGTGTAGTTATCATTACTTTTTATTATTTTAGTATTAAGTACTGTTACATTAAGAGGATTTTTTTTTACAATTTTAAGCATGAAGAGATAGCTTTTACTATGCTAAAAAGACTTAGGTAAAGGATATCTGGGCTGCTTTATTTTTGCTTTTTTTGTTGAAAGAGGGATACTTACCTACTCTCCTGGGAATGACCAAATATCAAAATAGTATCGCAACTATTAATACTGGCCTTGTATTAAATAAAAAAATGCGTTTGTGTCAGTTATTTGTCCAATATATAAAATAATTATAAAAAGTAGGTATTAACTCATCATGAAATACATACTGTTTAGTCCATGCTTCTATCTTTTACTCACCAGACTTTCTTGCTCTATTCAAGACCTGAGCAAAACCCTTCATAGTGTCCACTTCTCCCAAACCTGCGCGTCCTCCTTTCAGTCTAACGGAACTTATCCAGTTATCCCAACATCTCCTTGTCCCAAAACCGTTTTTCTCTTTGCCAAACTGAGAACCCCAAATTGTAATAACAGCCAATATTCGGTAGCCCAATATGCCCTTCGGCAACTTCACTTATATAGCACAATTAATTTGAAACAGCATCCCTTAACGAAGCCGACAGCCAAACAGGTACCATAATCCAAAAAAAGGACCCACAATCATAAAGTTCCAGGTCCAAATCAGTAATATATGGTCCAATTTGATCTTATCTCAACTACTGGAAGCATTTCGCCCAAAAAAGGGAAGGCAGAAGCTAAACAATCAAGCTGTCACAATTTTAATCAGAGCCTCGGCGAATTCTATCGCTTTTTTCATTTTTGGATTCCCTCGCGACGTAATAATTGCGCCAAATCACTGGCTTGGGATGCTGCTCGGGTTTGTATGTGTGTAGGTTTATGTGGTACTGTCTATTATATTTTTGAATTGTTATTTTTTTCTGTTTTGGGGGGAGCGGTAGTTTATGTTTCGTGTTTATGGAAGGAGTTTTCAGTAGTAATAAGTGCTTCCGTTCTTAAAAGAGAATTATCAGTCTTTGAATGTATCTCTGACGAAAGTTTCCTTAATCTACCCGCAATGCATGTAAAAGTATAGAGGTTCGATAAAAAAGGTAGGGAATTTTGTTGCTTATGTGGATCTTAACTTGGGCTTCTACTGAAGAATCTGACAGCATCCGGTGGCCACAGCTGATGCAGTATACCTGTACCAGTTTGGCTTATCATTGATTCAGGTTAAACACAACTGTGCATGTGTATAGTGCACTCAGCAATTAAAAAAACCTATTATACATACTTAGCAATAGGTTCTAGTATACAATAGGTAATAGGCCTATAGTTCATTTGGAAATATCTATAGTGCGTTTAGAAATAATAATAGTGCCTTTAGCAATCCTATAGTGCATTTATTAATAACTACTTATGTTGTTTATAGCATTACCTGTAGAGCTTTTTCAGGAAACGGCAAGATGTGCATATTCGGTAATTTATTGAAATTGCTTGTGATTGAAGAGGCATACGTAGAAGTAGAGTGCTTTAGGATATATTGATGATGATAATAATATTATTAGCAGTCCAAACTCCCAGTCTATTACTGAACCTTTATCTGTGAACAATAAAATTGCCTATCAAACAACAACAATGAATGAACACTGCACACCTTTCTTTCTCTTGTTACATGACTGTAAAGAATGCGAATTCGTTAAATATGCAACAACAAAAAGTATACAGCGGCCGAGTATTTTAATTCCGAGCGAAGCCGTAAGCTTTGTAATTATCTCGTAATTGGTGGGCTGGGCAGGCCGGTAGCAGATATATCACGGGGTGAGCCTTAGAATTAAACTGGAGCATATTGTGAGAGGATTTCAAATTATATTAAAATTGTGGAACGCTTTATTCCCTCCACTCTATACGATTTTAAGAAAAATTGTTAAAAGCGCTAATATTCATCATGTGCCTAGTCTATTCGCGGTCATAAGAGGTCACCTGTCAGTCAGCAAATTTACCAGTATTCTACATGGAATGACTTTATAACTCAATCCAGTAATTTTATGTCCTCACGATATCTGCTATGTAAAGGCATGTTGTCCGAGTTATGACTGTCCAACTTCAGTAAATGACTTAAATCTAATTATAGTCTTATTTTGATAAAACAAAAATGTCTTTATATTTACAAAGAAAAGGTTCATTTGACACGAAAAACGCAGGTCTTTGATACACAGTCACGCGCCGTAACCAATAAAACACAGCAGTTTCCAACAACAATTGTAGATAATACCAAATAACTAGAATCGTTTCGAATGACAGAGATATTTAATTGAATTCCAACAAGTCTTTATATCGTTTTTGTGAATGCGCACCCTGACTGAATCACGACTCACTGGCGAACGGAACGTGAGACCACAAATAGATTTACTTGTTACACAATTTTAACGGTCTCCTAGAGGTTTCGTTTCTTGTAGATTGATAAGGAACTTTAAAAAAGAAAAATCTGAGGTAGTTTTGTCTGTAGATTAGCTATTAATATCTGTGCTAGTTTTCTGAAATAGGTATATTAGACAATCACGACAAATTTCATTTTAAAAAGGGTTTCTTATTAAAGACCTAGTTACATAAATCTTGAAGAAATACATTTAAATGTAATTAATAAGTTCATTGATGATATCGACTATAAAAATCAAAAACTCTCCAATGTATTCCAAAAACAAAATCTGCACTTCCCGAAAACCGAAACCAATAGTCCAGGGCTGCGTTTAAGTCAACCATCCAGATAAAAATTAAATTATCGAGAGTTCGCTGAACGGAGTCATAGGTTTAACTATCAAATTCAATTGACAGCTCAGCTTGTTATTAATTATTCTCATTTTTTTCAAATCTTATTTACTTGTCACACACAAATAAAGTTCACGGAGGTGATAAAATAAGTACTTGTTACAAATATTTGTTTCTAGAGAGCGAATTGAGCAAACAGCTCCATATCAAAGTCAATCTGACAGCCATCTGACAGCAGGATAAAATTTAGCGAGCTAAAAAGGTCGCTAAGATTTATCCTAGTAGGCGAAAACTTATACCAGCGGACGACCGTGAACGGGGCATATAAAATTTTAGTCAGTTTAATTTTTCAACTCTCGGTGTACTTGAACGGGGTGTTTAACGTTTAGACCGCATAAATTTTAAACTGGATGGTTGACTTAAACGCACCCCAGTGTTGAAAATCCATTAGCTTGACTCGGTCCTTTGGTTTTTAATTCCTAGAAAACCACCTCTAATAGCTCAATCCATCAAATTATAATTCCCCTTTTGCAATCATGTTAATAATAGTAGCCTTTTGTTCAGTGTTTGTTAAATTAAAAGGTGTTGAAAGGTGTGTCATGGTCTGTTGCCTACCCCTGTACAATATCGCACGTGGTATACCCAACCGTGACATATGTCTGCTTTCGTCATGCTTGGCAATTATTGCCACTGTATTGTGGTTTATTGTGGCATTATTATCTTGTTAAACTTGTGTTTGATGTTATAATAGGCTTTTAATTATTTCGTTATGCCAGCCACACACGATCCAGTATACTGTCAAGTCATTTATCATTATATGACTGGTTATATTCAGCGTTTACCAGATCATCAAACTGAACTATATTCTGTATGGGCTAAGATTGAAATTAGTAGATGGTGATGTTTCCATGCCTAAAAGAAGAATAAATTAAGAACAGGCAAGATGCACATAAAGTAGTTCTTCAAATTTTAAATAATCACAGAGGCAAGTTTTTCTGCCTAGAAGATGTACTAGGCAAACAGACAGAATCCGCTTATATCTTTTCCTATCTTAAAGTAACTTAACATAGTGAAAGTTATAAGTGGTGTAAGCGTTTTCATTCTTATTAAAATTATACCCAAGGTCCAATTTGCCTTAACACCTATAAATGTTCTATTCTTGTTTTGCAAGGGATGTCTGTGACCTACCCTTTGAACGTCCTTTACCTCAAACAGGTGTGACATGGTCTGTTGCCTACCCCAGTACGATATAGCACGTGGTATACCGAAGCGTGAAATATAAACGAGTACCTCTTCGTCACGGCTCGGTATACCACGCAATTTATATTTTGTGATTAGTTGTTAGTGGATTTTTATAACAAGGTAATCTACCAGTGTGAGAGCAGTGGTGGCCCAGTGGTATCGGCCCTACGAGTTGTAAGTCGCGGGTTCAAACCCAGCCTTCCGCATTACTTTATTTATTTATGTATTTACGTATTTATGTACACAAACAATAAATTTACAGGACATTACATAATAATTAAAACTAAAGTACAAAGGTACTGCTTATTTCTTTAGAAATTTCTGCCAGCAGACCCACCCTCTAAAGGAGAAATGATAAATAAATGTAGACAAAAGTGTGTAAAAATAAAAAGTGAAATGTCTATTTGAATATCTTAACCTAAGTTTATAATATATATTACTACAAATACAAATACTACAATATATAATTTACTAGCTGCTGCCAGCGGCTTCACCCGCTGCAATTCGAAAATCATCCCGTAGGAACATAAAATCGGGATAAAAACTATCCTATGTGTTAATCCAGGTTATAAACTATCTGTGTACCAAATTTCAGCCAATTTCGTTCAGTAGTTTTTGCGTGAAAGAGTAACAAACATCCATACATCCATACATACAAACTTTCACGTTTATAATATTAGCATCCATACATACAAACTTTCACGTTAATAATATTAGTAGGATATCATCACCATTGCTCTTAAAAACTGCGAAGGAAAACATCGTGAGGAAACCGGCATGTTCTAGAACCATCAAATTCGAAGATATGTGACATCTGCCAACCCGCAATGGCTCCTTCGGGAACACTATAGGCTGATGATAATGATGATCTGTCAGTGGTTAGATGAAAAAAGCTGAAGATAGTGCGCTATGGCGCTCGGGGGAGGCTTATATCCAGCAGTGAATTCC
This sequence comes from Agrotis ipsilon, assembly GCA_028554685.1. Taxonomy (NCBI): domain Eukaryota; kingdom Metazoa; phylum Arthropoda; class Insecta; order Lepidoptera; family Noctuidae; genus Agrotis; species Agrotis ipsilon. Next base: position 14,195,161 of record CM052965.1, read on the forward strand.
AATACGCTGAAATAATGATGTTAATAGCTAGCAGTAGTCGTAAACGCGACTGTAGAGTATAGGTCACGGGTTTGATGGACAGGTCGCACAATGTATTTTTTCAGTAGCGGCCAGTCTTGTTTTGTACCCGGTTGATGATAATAGGGTCGCACCCCTGTAGGTCATAAACAATGCTAGCGAAATGTGGGAAAATTTACCTTTAGGGATCGCAAGATGTTGTTATGTTTTAAATAAAAATATAAAGAGAACTTGCATGAAAGCTATGCAACAAACTCAATTAATACTTAGTCTGTAAAATCGATGCTACAACTCTGATGACAGAGCTATTTAAGTTGCAAATCACTGAACTGAATAAAAAAGAACCACCGCCAGTAAATCACCCATAATTTAATTACTAAACAGCACATTAATCGCTAAACGATGACAGCAATGATATGGTCTGTCGACCACCCCGGTATCGTACCGCAACGACACGACTCCGTCACGCGTGCGACACCCCTCCGTCACGCTCGGTACAGCACGCGATTACCGTTTAAACGCTTGTAATGCGTGTTAACAAGTAAATTGCGTGTTTTATGGCCACTTAATTGAATTATTGACTTTTATTATGCATGTTTGTTTTTTTGGTGTGAGGGCATTATATTTGCATGCTACTGTACAAGCCAGCTAGCAATACATGATGACTAAGACCCTTCGTACACAAGGCGAAGCAAGTCTCCGATACCTTACGACTTCGGTATCCAGGCGACTATCGCGATACAAATCCATGAAGGTTTGTACACAGGCACGCGTCAATGGATACCAAAGTCGTAAGGTATCGGAAACTTGCGTCGCCTTTGTACGAAGGGGCTTAGACATCATTGTGACATCTACCAACCCGCACTGGGCCCGTGTGGTGGATTTTAGACCACTCTCTCACACAAAGAGGCGGCCTGTATCTCAGCACTGGTAACATTATGGGCAGATGTCTATGATATAAGTTCAGACTAGCTCTACAAATGCAGCGAAACACAGTCATTCACCAACCCTTTATTACTGGTCAATATTACCAGAATCAAAGTGTAGATGATTATATTACTGGGAAGATTACACAGCACAGTAATCGCCACTATCAATCTCCGTCTTCCATCCCTCCCTTCCATACCACTTTCCGCAAATAGTGGTATCATTCATATCAGAGACAGGTCATTTTAAAACTGTCGAAAGTGGTACAGACAAAGTGGCAAGCTCACAATCATTGCAACCGGTGGTACTGACGAAATGAGATGCAATTTGAGACCATGACTGTAACATTTGGGACCTCAGTGTTAGCCTTTAGGCTATGTGTGGTGCAAGGGATAACAGCTCGCGAGTAATCCTGTCAAAGAGTTGTTGTATCGTCTCCCGATAAATAAACATCAAGAAACCTTTTCATGAAACATGGCAAAAAAAAATTGAACTATTTAACCTGTAGGTCACAAAACTTGCATATAGATATCTAATTTGCATTCTGCCTTTAAGTTGTTAAAGGTGTAACAAATAAGGTATCACAAATCATCCATACACCTAATCAATTCAATTTTATATCAAATCTATAATAATCAGTTAACAAGTTTAGCTGTTATTTTACAAGAGAGATTCGAACTATCTAAACAATTAGAATACAGGGTGAATTTTTCAACTGGGCGTGGAAGGCTACTTTCGAAACTATGAGGAATATCGAAAAACGTTGAAAGGAGTCTCGAGGCCGATTTTGACGAAAACTAAAACTGCATCATTGGATTTTAGAAAAATCAAAAATCCTGGCCAGGAATCGAACCCGCTCATTTTGGAAAAAAAATCACATCCTGTATTATTACACCGTTCGATAGTGTTGCTAATAAGAATCAAATTCTGGGAAGTAATCATATACGACAAATTTAAGGAAATGGCAGATTTTTATGAAATTGCTATTTTTCCATGTTACTTTACATCTACTCAGCCATAATTTATTTGAAATATAAAATTTCATTGTTTTCACTGTCTCACTGGATTTGACGTTTCAACAATCCCACTGTTACTTAGCAATACGACATTATTGAGTTGAACTAAAAATAGCATTATTTTAAAGAAGAAACGGTAACTTATGTTTCAAATACGGTCTTTGCCTTGAGGATTAATCGTTTTTTTTTGTAATTATACGTTTTCCTTAAGTTTGCCGTATATGATTACTTCGCAGAATTTGATCCTTATTAGCAACACTATCGAACGCTGTAATAATACAGGGTGTGTTTTTTTTCCAAAATCAGCGGGTTCGATTCCTGACCAGGATTTTTGATTTTTCGAAAATCCAATGATGCAGTTTTAGTTTTTGTCAAAATAGGCCTCGAGACTCCTTTCAACGTTTTTCGATATTCCTCATAGTTTCGAAAGTAGCCATCCACGCCCAGTTGAAAAATTCACCCTGTATATGGTGATATATTATTATTTTCATTCACTGGTTTCGCTATCAGTCCGTTCTTTCCCAGTGCTGGGCAAAGAAAAATGTAACATGGCAAAAAAATATGAACAATTACATTCAATCATTCATGTCTCTTACCAGACATTTCATTTTGCAACAAAAACCGCTATATCTACCGCTCATAACTTAGACCACAGCCAGTCCCTATGTCCAGTTGCAGTAATACGATGTTATTACAGTGCACCCGCGGCCTTCACGAACTTGTACCATTTTCGCAAATTGTTTCCAGTGCTTGTCTAGGCACGTGCTCTATCCGCTCTTAAATTGTAGTTTTCCTTGAATCTGTGCGTTTGAATTGTTTGAACTTTCAAGTTTTTGTGTTTTGAATGTTTACTGGTAAGGATAAGGATTTTTTATTTTATTTATGGTAATTTGTTGTCACTGCCAATGTTATGTCAGTGCAGTTTTTGAGTAATGGTAACAGCTAGCAGGATAAAGTCCGGACAAAGTGACATTTTATTATACGAAAAGTCGTCCTGGAAATAAGAAGCGTTAAAACGATTTTCCTATAGGTAAGCATGTTAATCTCTTTGAAACGCGTGATTGGTGATAATATTTTGCTAGTATTAATTGTTAAGACTATCTTCCCGTTATAAAACAACACATAACTATGATTTGTCTAAGTACAAATAACATTTGTTTTTTTTTTTATACAATTTGATTTGTAACAATTACATTGTGAAACTAAATTGAACACCTGAAAGGCATAATTTATGTCTATTTTCTGTTTCAGGTGCGAACACCTGTCGTGCCAATTTTTTCAAAGCCTTTTTTATGTAGCACCTATTTTTTAACAGTTAATTGTCAACAAAAACTATGCATAGACACGTGCTAAGTGTCAGACAAAATCCTATTTAGCTAAAGCTATTGTAAAAAACTGGCTTTAATAACCTGAGTCCTATACAGCTATTAAGTAACAAAAGTTAGTCTAAGTTTCAATTCGGACAGCAATTTGTGCTTTTTGTGGCATGTATTCGAAGATAGGAGCACAATGAATTGGCGATGTATGGTACACATATATATACATAATAGGATTAGTTAGTAGTTTTTTTCTACCCATATAAGTGTCGAAATAATATTATTAAGTGTTACAAGACTTGACTACCTTACTTAAAAAAGCAATCTACTTAAAATAATATCCTTTGTAAATCAGACTACAGGCAATTAATTTACAATTTTGTCGCTAGATTTTCAAAAAAATCTTTAAACAATTTGTAACAATCCTATATTACTCTGGGTTTTGGGTACAACTATTATTTAGGTACAAACCATGAGTTCAGTACAGTATCTCTTGACATGGGCCTCGTCTAGATCTTTCCACTGTTTTCTTGCTTCTTTAACCCTAGTCCAAAATGGGCCCCAAATGAAACAGATGTCATCTTTCTATCGAATCGTTGGTTGTTCATGTTTTTTGTTGCTGTCATTTTAATATTATACGGTCCTACTTGCTCCACTTGTCCATAAAGCAGTTTATGTATAACATATTAAAAAAGGGTGGTTTTTACATTTCCTAACGGAACCCACCGTAGTCCTACCTACCTCGGCGAAAAACGCGTGAACGCAATCCATTAACTTCAAAAATTTTGAAATTCAAATCATTTGATAGTCTAACGAGCTTTTTTACATGCTTTCTTTAGATATAATGACTTGCGCGCACGAACGCACTGGCGTGCAATTTTGCCGGCGTGCGGCAAATAATCGCTACAGGCGACCGCGCGTGCAATCATGCCTTTATTTAAGGTTGGTTCTTACTGAACGTTTCGGTAATAAATTCGGGATTTATGCCGGTATAACTTATAAGTTATATTTATTGTGGGCTTCTGAATGTACTGGCCAGCTGGCACATTGCATGCTACTGTTTAACCACGACAATCAACATTATGATGTTGCAAAGATTCAAACAGACACTCATCCACTTCAAATGGTAAAAAAGTTCTTGGAAGTCACACCCCATCATTATTCTTACATTGAGTAACAAGTACACATACTGAATAGTCTTAACTAAGTAAAAGTAGAATCAATTTGTCATCAGTATAGCTAGTCATTCAATCCTCAGCTGTGTATACTCACACACAATGTATATTCACAGGATGCTCGAGTTCCCCACTCAGATATTAACCGGGTTGTGTAGGTCAGATAGTCAGTCGCTCAATGTCAAATACTGTATGTCAGTATTTGCCGATTCCAAAGCCGTTAGGAAAAGACTAATAATTATTATTATTTATTTTCATATAAGATAACAAAGATCCATTGGGTTAGTAACAATATTCTTAACCTACGTTTGTACCTAATTTCTAACATCAACCGAGTACAGGAGACCAGTGACCTCACTAACGGGCTGTCATATATCCCGATTAAAGCGCGTAGAAAGATATTGGGGCTGCCACGGAGTTTGCTTAGCAGCGATGCCGATGATCTTCTAAAAAGACGATGCTCTGGTAGTGGAACCCAACCCTATCCCCAAGTGCCCAACATGTGCTGTCAGAAATGCGCGCCTGAGGCATGGACGCGCGTTTTGGCTTCTGTTTAAGAACTCTTTTGAAATTAGTATATTATTTTTGATATATGCAGTTCATGCATATTTTTATATTGGAGTGGCTTACCAATAACAAAAATGCCGTGAGCTACTGGAAGTAATTACTGATTGGTCGAAAGGAAACTGAATGTCGAAAGGCCCTTACACGAAGAGGACGTAAACAATATATATCTTGATTCATTTTGCCGTCGGGGTTTCAAAAACTATCTTTAATTATTTTGAAGTTTGTAGCCAAAATAAATCTGGATTCGGGACATACTTCGTAGAAGACGGCGGGACAATCCAGACAATACCTATGACTAGTGTTTGATATCAGCTTTTGACCAAAATAATTGGAAGTCATGTGTAGTCTTCGTCAAGCAGTATGGGTATCACAAGCATTTAATTTTATTTTAATTTTGCCCCAAAAAATACGGGTACGTATTAAAATACCGAAATTTAAAAGACCGAATTTTAAAATACCGATGGACGGAATCCCGAAAATTGAAACGCCGAATGGTTGTTTGGTCGAAAGTTTTAAATCTCGAAAGTTCATTTGCCCGAAAGTTTAAAATCCCGAAATTTAAAAACCTGGAGTTTAAAATGCCGTAAATTTCCTTCACAGGAGCAAGTCGACGGAGCCCCGCTCCGCGGGGCTCCTACTTCTGCGTGGTTAAAAAAAAAATAACCACGAAGAGGATGGCCTCTTCTAACCTAAATTGTCCGAGTCGGGGTGCCAGCAAGTCCCGAGGTTAGACCTAGTTCTAACCGGCTAAACCTAGGTGTAACCGACAACATGCGGTTAAACCTACGTGTATCATACTTATCTTCAGTTAGAACTAGGTTAACTAGGGTAACCTGCCAGTCATCACTGATTTTACGGGTTTTGACATTATAAAAACCTTCATACACTTACAGGATTTTTCGAAACCTCTTTGGACCGCCCTTCATTTGTTTCGAATCATCCTTATTAAAAACAAAAACCTATCAAACCTATAAAGTCGTGATACTCATAGCTACGAAGCAATTATTAGCTAAAAGGTTCACGGTTAGCAAAAGCACTTCGGAATTTAAAATTTAAAACAGTAGTGAATGAGAGTCGTTACTGCGATAAGAATTCAGTGCAAGCAGTCGCGGCTGACATTACTGACGTTACACATCTGTTATGCTATTTATTTGTTAAGGGGCTTGTACGATTACTTTTTGTGGCATTATTATTTTTAAATGGCTTCCTTCACAGTAGTTCTGTCCACCCCGGGGTGGACAAAGGGAACTTTTTTTAGAAAAAGTTGCTCTGTCCCCCGGCGGGGGACAAGCTGGGGGTGGACATCGGGAATCATCGGACCTTTCCGTGTAAAGTTATAATTATAAGTATTTGATAACAGATCAGCTCAGACTACTTCACAATTCCATTGTCATAAAGAAACTCAATTTATAAAAAAAAAATAGAACACCACATCCCATTTAAAATTCATCCCACCGATAAAATCGTAGCTACCGTCTGTTCAATGTGAACGGTACGTCATACGGAGCGTGCGCAAGCGGGGAACGATTTGACGCCTCAGGCGCAGCCGCTTCTGTAGATCCGATCGTGATCGCTAGCGGTGCGCCTGCGCTCCCGACTGCGAGGTGAGAATAGCAGCGCGGTAATGTGACAGCGAAATTATGATATTGTTTATTGAGGATTTGGGTATTTAGGCAGAAGTAGGAAGTATCGCGGTACAAACTTAACTTGAAATGTACACTTATATAAAGTTAATTTTTGAGAACATAAACCAACAAATTACATAATGATTACTCAATATGACATTCTACAAGTAATGATTACTACTAAATTATCAAAGATTATAAAGATAACGGACAAATAATGAGAAGAAAAACATATTTGGAACATTTTTTATTCAATGTTCAAAATAAAGCAAAAACCATAAGAGCACTGTTTATGCTTTTTGCTGTAGGTAGTAGTCTATTTAACAAATAAATCTTAATATATATAAATCTCGTGTCACAATGTTTGTCCTCAATGGACTCCTAAACCTCTTAACCGATTATAATAAAATTCGCACACCATGTGCAGTTCGATCCAACTTGAGAGATAGGATAGTTTAAATCTCAAATTTTAGACCGGGTCCTCCACGGACGGGCCGCTAGTAACGGTATAAATTAACAGTAAGAAATATTTGAAGAACCGAATCGATCCTAAAAACGACCATTAAAACAATCGAAACAAAATGTCACCATGCCACAAAAATCGTTTGGTACTCTCATTACTTTCTCAATGACCATTCCAGGCCGATCAATAAACGAACGCATTTTAACTCCCTCACGATTGACGTCAATTAAATTTGATAGAGACCATTTAGGAGATTGATTAAAAATCGATACAGAAATCGATTGCGGCAATCGGTAATGAATTCGGATCGAGACGACGAGACGTACGGAATTTTAAGTTGCTCTATAACGACTCGTAGGGCGTAGTTTATTAATAAAGTTTATTTTATAGCCATAACGAAGGTTTATTATGTTGTTACTAACAGTTACTCTTTCGAGCAAAAACTACTGAATGGATTTGGATGAAATTTGGTACACAGATAGTTTATAACCTGGATCAACACATAGGATAGTTTTTATCCCGATTTTATGTTCCCGTGGGATAATTTTCGAGTTGTAGCGGGTGAAACCGCTGGTAGCAGCTAGTTTATCATAATTCACAGGTCGAAAATATTTTTTTTATTCTCCTCTAATTGCTATGGCAAAGAAATCGATTGGAATAGTAACCTTGTTTTCTTTTACTCGTTTAATTTTGATATTTGTACCAAATACTTGATTTGAAGTGATTAAACGATGATTTCTATTTCCACTCAAGCCCTTTTTACTTTCGAGAGTAGAAAGTAATATTTCTTATTGATAAATGTGTTGCAGTTGACTGAGATGAAATATTCATATGGTTTTTTTACTTAAATTAGTAAACAAAATTAACTCATCTTCTTTGTAAGTAGCAACATAGGTACTTTGTTGATCATAGTTATTATTTATTTGGACTTATTTCTTTCTCTTGTCAATCGCGTTTTCTGTTTCATCAAATGTTTGTATTAATGACAAATTGCATGAACGATGTGCGATGTAAGAAGTCTTGTAATTAAACGTGCATTTATGCTTCTAAGCTATAATTCATTTGTAATTATTGTATAAAACAAAGATCAGGAAAAAGACAAAAACGGCTAATATAGAAGGCACTTGAAGCTTATATAAATAAATCTTAATATTTCCTTCATTCATAATTGTACCAAATGTTAGCTTTTTAGTATTGAACATTTTCTGACCCCTAACCTGCGAACAGACAGAATCTGAGGTGGACTACGGATCTCTAAAAACATTCACTCCATAGGCTTTTGTCACCGTCTTTTCTTTTATAAGACTTGCCCAGTGAGTCACATTAAAAACACTGTGTCCAAAAATTCACCCTGTATTTATTTATTTCGTTCCCATACCCAGTGTGTTAGGCGTGCATCATATGGACAAAAACCCGACGTCACAAAGGACTGCAGACGGTTGCAATATATTCTAAAATAACGGGACCACAGATTTATGGGGACCACTATGCGAATCTGAGACAAAAAACGTGAACGATTGACGTTTTGTTTTCGAACTGTAATCCGGTGTTTAATAAGTTGGTGTTTTTGAGTTCGCTGCTACTGATATAGTAGTTTATTTTTGCTACGATTTTTACAATTATATTTTATTGTAATTCGTCATAAAATCAGTAAGTTTTGAAACACTTGAATTTTACTGGCAGTTTTTTTTTCTTCTTACCTGGTGATCAAAGTCGTCCGGAGGCTAATTGAAACAGTTGCTTGCACCGTTACTAACCATAAACACTGTTTATGTCTTCTTTTTATTTCCAGATCCGAAAAGAAATAATAAAAATCTCATAAATCGATTGATTATCATTTTTCCATAAAAAAGTCAACACCAATCAATTTTTTTGATAATCATTATTAAAAACCAACAGTTGTCGTTCGTTCTGATGAGATTTATACACAAAATTTTATATTAAATATTAATAGACCGATCCGAGTAAAATATCAGCATAAATTAACATATATCTTGTACTTTAGCATAATTATTCGTGGTCATATCTAATTTAAGTACTGCTTGTTGAATATTCATACTTACTAATGTCATAAAAGCTTATCATATTTAAATAAATTGTGGCTGAATTAAAATATAAAGCGATGTTGTTTACGTGTCGTTTATATTTTTACTATGTCGTTATGGATTGTAAATAAAAGTCAGATTCGTTTAAAGCTGTGTGGTGAGAAGGAAATTTATGGTTTTTCCTGTGTGGAATGATTGAGATACCTTGTTTATGACCTAATTTTTTTTTGTTAGAAAAAAATAATTAATTAATGATTTATTTTTTTCCACAAAAATCCCTCTGAGGATTTATTACCGGTAATCATGTATAAAACAATATCGGTGAAAAATTGGACCTCACCTTGTACCTTATTCACATTAATAATATTTATAATTTCCTTGGGAAAAAAAAATAGAACTTCCAAGCCAAAAATAGCCTCCATACTATCACAAAAATATCTGTCCAATTAACCAATTTCGCGCATCTAGCTGTACTTTATCTCATTGGTTCTATCACGTCCGTTAATTGCAACATGGCGGATTGAATCTTGCGGCTCCGCGCATGCGCCAGCGTTCATATTTGTTGTAATTTTCACGTCATTACGCATAACGTAGCGTTGGCGGTTTGTTGAAAGCGAACACAGAACAAATAGAGCAGATACGACAGTGTGAAAGTTAATAACTGCGCACGATTATCGCAGTGTTGATGGCTGATTTAAGATTGTATCTGCGCGCATGTTTTGCAATGTTGGCAGAGTTGTTTCGCTAATGTTGCTCTGGTAGTTGACGTATTTATGTTAAACAGTAAAACTGAGGAATAGCGTGATTCAAATTAGTTTAATAGTGTTTATAATTTAGATAATTTTGACAAAGAGTTTCTTGTTATTACAAACTAAAACCGGCAGTTTGTTTGAAAAACATCTCAGCAAAGATATTTAATTTACCCAAAACTAATTAGGTATGTACTTAAAATATTGAAATGTATCTTATACAACGTCTAAAAACTAAAACCTACTGTCAATTAGCTTGGGAATTTCACTCTGTCTAGTGTCTACTTTTATACTATTATCACAAGCTTTAATTAAGTCACAGATTATAAATAACAATTTTAGGCCGCAAACTTAATTAATATAGTCACGATTGAACTCATAACAATTTATCAAATGTTTGAATCAGTTATTAATCATATCTTTCTCTCTATCTGATGATATCATTTCTTTATCTGACACTATTTTAATCTGAAAAGAACGTCATAGAGCCTTCGTTTACTAATATATTTTAAAAGACTTTTAACACATTCGTCTACGCAACACGTTTGTTTTTTATTTATTCAATTTACATTGAAATAAAGCAGGCAGATGATAATACGATTTTTGATTTTTTTATTTCTGTGCCTATACAAGTGTTTTTCTTTTTACCAGATAATAAAGGTACTCAAAAAGTTACCATAAATATCATAAAAAATGAAAATGACATATTCTCTTCTTAGAACAAAATTTTCAATCTAATATTTCTTCATAATAACCTTCACTTTTTCTTTCCTATGTTTTATTTTTTCTTATGCCCATAAAAATCAAGGACTACGCAACAAGTTCCATTTTACTATCCAGTCCACCCACAACACTATCTAGCTTTAAAGATAAAACAATAATCTTTACCAGGCTCGCATCAGGTCTTTAACTACTGTCGTATCTGCACCAACGAGTTTTAATCTTTGACACATAGGATTAGAGAAATGCACAGGCAATTTTCATTGCTTTTATGATAATGCGGTTAGGAGTATTGCGCTCAGAACATTTTACTACTAATGCCTTCTGATATGGATGACTGTTATCTTAAATTGAAATCCAGACTAGATGCGAAGAAAGTTTAATTTAGTGTTAGCTCTAGCCTTTTTTTGTTTATGATGGCCTGGTAGGTCGGGTTTATGTTTCACGCTTGTTTGATTTGTTGAACGTTGGATTTGAGTAGCATTTTAAATTGAAACTACTTCGGATGATTATTATCAATGGTAGATCTTAGGTAGAAACTTAAACTTTTCGTGTAAAAATTTATACAGTGGTATACAAAATTATTGTTTTCTGACAACAAACATTATCATCACTCATAAGGTGATATTATATTTCCAAAGTAACAGTAATTTTTTGTGTTAATAACCTTGTTTTACCTAAGTTTTTTATTTGTCACCAGATTCGACATCGTTTCGGGTTGTTCGATGAAGTATGCACGTCTGGTGGTGTGCAAGTCCGTCATTGCAATTGGGTTCGATTTCTGAGAGTGTCAGATAATTATGGACCACAAGTAAGTGTTCAACTTGAATCTTTGAGTAGTCTCATTTAAATGTTTTGAGTTTAAATTAAAAGTAACAGTGCTCTTTGATTTCGGATGCTTCTTGGTTTTTTTTTGTTTCTAATCAAGTATATTTTTTTGTTAAATAAAATAAAGCAATTATTTTCTATTTTTAATAATAATAATTTATATAGTAAATTCGGACAACAACACACTTGGTCCATTTTGTTAGTAGGATACCTTATAACTATGTATATGAGGTTTCCACTCAACTTAAATAATAATACTAGTGCAAAATAATACCCGAGTAACAAAACTACTCCATCCCAGTCCTCCGCAAACTGATCTACCATACTTTATATTTCTGACAGCCACTCACACTTATCAAAATGATCATACCAGTTTCACATCACCAGGTGAACCTAGTCTGCACAAAGGTCAAGGGTGAGCCGGTCTACGAGGCAGTGAAGCCAGTGTCTGCGCATACAGAGCTGGTGGTCTACTACCTCCCTGAGAGACCTGAGGAGATGTTCTTTGTGAAGATGAGGAACAACCTTTATAGACAGACCATGGACTCTATATTAGAAGGTAACTTCGATGACTTTAGTCTTTTTGTTTGATAAGGGCTTTTTCAGGAGTAGATTTTGTTTGTAACAAAAAAGCCACCACATTCTAACATTAACGTATTTAGGGAGATTTTTTGATTGAGAGAGCGTTTGATTTAAGCATGTAATTGTTAACTCGTCGTCCAATCAAGGACTAGAGACTCCAGTCGACGCGACGTGACGGTGCGTTCTGTTCTACTCGCTTCAAAGAGCTATCATCAACCTAAAGGGCCCATAAAGGAAAAGATAGAGGAAAAAATCTGTTTGGTCACAATTGTTTTAAAAATGACATCAAAAAAGGAGAAGAGATGAGAAGGAGAGACGATATTGAAACTTATAGAAATACTTTTTTTTCTTTAAATCTGTTGTTCTTTGTTGTTATCTGTTGTTCATCGCGTTTTAATCTCTAAAGAGGTGTACCCCTGTCTGTATAGTTCCATCTGTACTGTTCAGTACTTCCACATTTGGCAAGAGTTCTCCTCTTAACACAGTGAGAAACTATATGTCACCTACTAAAATAAATGAAGCAAAACCATAAATCCCAAATGTTTTCGAAATTGCTTTTTTTATTAAAAGAAAAGATTTTTATCTAAAGGTCATAGACGATATAACAGGATTTTTATGTTTAATAATTCTCAATTCCCATAGTCATCAAAAGATGTTATCATTCTCGATTAATCAGTGAGTTTTAAAAGAAAACGAAAGTGAGCTTGTGTGTGTAAAGCGGTCCACACATCATGAGAATCATAAATCTTGGCGAGACAGTTATTATGGCGCACGGTTTATAAAAATATTAAATTAATACAATATTATTATTTTTCCCACCAACTGGCTGTGGCTTTGATTGACCGATTAAATGTGGAGGTTTTAAAAAACTTAATCATATAAAATAGTAAAGTAAATAATTATTATTTTATTAAGATCAAGGTTCACATGAATTTACAATAAAATTTTGGAAGCATAATTTATTAAAGAAACGAGAAATATTCTATAATTATCGGTCTGTTTTTCATTAAGGAAAACATAGATTTAATTTAAATTTTTAATTTTGAGCTCAATTTTTTTTTTATTAATGGTCTCATCTTAGGGTGTTGATGGCAAATATTCATTAACTTACTTTATAATGTAGCAATCCACCGCTCATTTATGAAATGTGAAAATTATCTACAATATCTAGAATGCGTCTGGAATTAACCGTTTCACTTATCAAGTAGTCGTTAAACCGGCCCCTAGTTTTCATTCTTATCCCTTTTTTATTATAAACAGCTAAATTATCTAGATTATCCCTTCAATTATAAGTTTATAATTATTGGTTCACCATTAAATTCGCATAAAACTGAATTGGCAATATAGATATGATGGTCTTATCAAAACGATAAATTTTAAAATATAATTAGATTTCATCTCATGTTGGATTTTTATGATTTAAAACTCAATTTTGTCGAGTCCCCAAGTTGTAGTAAACGCACTTTAGGACACTCATAAATACATACTAAATATTTTTTTTCGCTGTTAAATTACTTAATATTTACATAGCGTATATAAAATTTGAAAAATCATTTCAAAAATTTGGCTATAACAAAATTCGTTGTAGGTAATATCAGTGATTTACTCTAAAAAAAGGAACATGAATTTCAAAACACTAACAATGTCTGCCAATCTTATGTCAAACCAAACTCAAAATATCAAAATGAAAAAGGCGTGGTTACCATAGTTATGTAATTGCAGCTATCTTTAAATACCTACTTTAAGAATTTCAGCTAAGTAATTGTTCATATGAAAATGAGTTTTTTTTTGTTTGACATACGTTAACGCGATAAAAAAAAAATACATATTTAAAGTAGGTACGTACGGTTGTGAGTGTTGTGACAAAATAATATTCATGTTAAATTTTTACATTGAGTAAAATTGTGGGCAAAACTAGTTCAACACTAAAATTCAATTTTATGAATATAATTTTCATACTGCTCTCGTAGTTATGGATACTGAACATGTTTATTACTGCAGGTACTCGTTGCCGATACATTATAATATTAATCTGTTCAAGCCGATATTGGATTTCTTGAATGCTAATAGATTTTCCAGGTGAATTCAAAGTTTCGACGCTTTTGGTGGTCTGCAGTAAATAAAATTGGTGTGAAATTGTTGCATTTTATCGCCATTAACACACCAATGAATAAATTATAAGTTTTTTTTTTATATTATTGTAAATTTCGGATGAATCCGTTCTTTGTCTTCATTTTGATAATATTTTACCTGCAAATATTTGGATTCTAATTAATTAAAGTCTAATGCTTTAACAGAATCATAATATGAACTGTGATTGTATGATGACCACGTCACGTCAAAAATTAATATCGAAATTTACATTTTTTCTTACTTTAAATTCTCACAATATTTTGTATGAACTTTTAACCCCTCACTTTTTTACCGTAGTTAATTTCACAAACAGTGATTTACCATTTATTGCAATTTGCCAAACCCGTTAGTAATCCTGACTTCACGAGCATATCAGCTGTCTGTCTAATAATATGATGCATAGATTGTCAGGTCGTCGCCCGAACAGCGTGCGAACTATCATCGAAATAAATCAATATGCATACATTTTATATATCTATAAGCAATCTACACAGAAATACGTCAAAGTGAAATGCTCAGTTTTAACTTAATTAAAAAACAGTACTAAGTCATTTAAGTGGTTATTTTCACACGATTGTAAATTAACGCGTCTCGTTAGATTTTACGAATTAAAAATATTTTATTTATAAATGTAATAAAATTAGAGTTGTATCGATTCTGAATGTTGTTCACTTATTGCTAAATATAACTTTAAGGTGTGATTTCACAGATTAGTAATATTTATAATTTGAGTTGATTGAAACGTTTTGTTGATACCAATTACTTGATTTTGGTAAATTTTATTTACTACCCAACTTTTTATCATAGTTGGAACTTAGACAAACTTTCCACTATCTCCTAGGTAGTAAAGAGAAGTTTTTTATGTAGTGCTGTTTGTTTTGTTTTGTGCTGTTATATGTATTGCTTCCTCGCACGATCGCATGTAACTGACCTAGATACACAAAAATATTTCAATAATCACCGCATAAGCAAACGAACACACACATCACCAACACAGCATTACTCCAAAACTGTTCCATAAAACACACACACAAACACGATATCGCGACATTATTCCAAAGCGCGATACAGTCGGCGCATCAAAGAGAATTCCTACTTGGAACGCGTCGCGGTTCGGTAGTCGGCACTCCTGATCGCTTTTTTATAGTTAAGCTGTGCACATTGTGCTGAAATAAGTTACTATCGTTCAAATAAAAGTTACACGGCATTTAAGGGATAACTATGACCTATATTGGTGTAGTTGCAATGTTAATTTAAGAATTGGTTGTGTGATTGTAATTTTTATTTTATTTTCTGCACCTTGATACACCATGTAAAAAAAGGAAATAGATTAAATGCAACTAACTGAATTAAATCCTTCATTCATATGTTTTGAAAAAAGAAAAGTTTGAAGATTTACACTTTACAGCATCCGATTGAAGACAGGCCTGTGTCCCAGCAGTGAGATGAGAACTTTTGAAGCTGATCTTGCGTCCTCCAACATTATAAAAACAGGACTTTCGCTATCACATAAATATTTACTCTACACTGTAATTATAATAAATATTGGATTTAATTTTAATTACTTTTTATTTATTTCATTTTGGACTTAATACGTAGATAAATTGTTCTTGTAATAAGTCTAAATAGTAAAAATTGTAAACAAATATAATATGTATATCATGATCAGCTTTTTGTTACTCCGATAATTTATATAAATTATAACATACTACTACACTTTTACTATTTAACATACCTAACTGTTACAGAAACAAAATTTCATAAATATTCACAATATGAACGCAGCCTAACACCAGTTAAGTTACATACAGTTTGATAACGCGGCGGCTTCGTTTGTCCCTATATTGATCAGATCGCACAAGACCGTATTATGAATACTGATCTAAATAAAATCTTTCGAGTTATATTTTCGATATTTGCGGCGAAAGGTGATAATTTGGAACCAGTTAAATACCGAGTAATTAAAACAATTCAGATGCGCCTACGACCTTTCACACCAAAATTCCGAATTTTATTTTTTTGATACTATTTCAGCCTTAACTTGTATCATCATTTCAACGTTTTGCAGTCTAAAAGTCAAAATAAAATTAATGAATATCTACTTGCTAAATAGCTGTCTTCTAATTCCATAAAAAGAGACACACAATTTAGTGAATTTAATTCTAGAATATATCACAAGCAGTTCACTTATCTATAAGTCCAGAGACCTCGTTTTGTATTCACACCTTATCGTCTTCTAAAAAACCCAACACTTTTCCATCGCAGACCACGTAATTGAATAAATAAATTAAAATCCTATAAGGCTGTACATCACTACGCAAATAAAGTAGGCAAAACGAAGCGTAGACAGTCGACCAGCGAGAGATATTATCGTCCCCCCATCTGTCGAGTCGCCGCTCCATATCTAGAATTTTCTATCCTCCCATCTTGAAATACACCTACCCTCACAACGGATAAAGAAACGACCTATCCTCGATCTAGAACACAAACATGCCGCTAATTAATCCATGCCATTCGACGTCACTATGCGAGATTTATTGCAATCCATTCCATTATAATTCTGCGGAAACCTCAATGCGAACAACTGAAGATCAACCTTCAATAGTAAAAGTCAGAATCGGGGACGCCAATTAAATGGTATCAAATAAAGATGGCTCTCCATAAACATAAGCTGTCCAAAGTTCCATAGCGAAATTTACGGTTGTCAATAAATGGTTCATTAAAAATTTTGCTTGATTGGAATTTTATAAAATCATTTTGATCTGAATTATAAAACGCGCCCACTGGCCGTCTAATCACCGTAAAATTCGTTCGGAATTTTACGATAGTAGTTTTTCCAGAATAATTTACAAGAATACAGTGAAAATATATGTTGTTTGAAAAATGACAATTATGATGCTGTGTCTCGAGGTGAAGAATTTTTGAATTACGACGAAATTTAAAAGAATAAAGAAGCCAAGATTTGCTTGTTAGTAGATAAATCCGTATTTTAATATCTGATAATGAAGTTTGATTGAGTGATAACTATAAAACTGATTGTTGTTGACGTTTCAACCTGTTTAATGCGTTCGTTCGTGAGAAAAATATAGGTCTATAAATAAAAAGACGGTCGTGTCTGTCCGTTCGTTGAAATAATTTTCAATTTAAGTGATGTGCGTCGATAAAGATAGTTTGAGTAGAGTATTGGTGCGGTATTCTTTTTATTGGAATCAAATGGCTTGAGTATCGACAGACGATTGAGAGATCGTGAGCTTGAATAGCTTTGCTCTTACTAAATATAGTGCAAGTTTGTTTAAACGATAACCGATGTGAACCACATAAACTTACATACCTTTTATACATGACGCGAAAATCCTGAGAGTTGAGCAATAGCGTATTTAACAGTACACCTCATTTTGCAAGTTACGTTTTAAGTCCCAAATAGTACAGGCGAGCATTTTGCCATCAGTCCAGCACAAAGTCCGGCTTCGTGGCTATTCCTGAGAATTTTCTTCTGGGAAATTCCAATCATACGTATCCTGATCTGGTGTCTGACCTGATATTAGCGAGGCAGTCTCTGTATTACTTACCTAATATTGTGTATTTGTGGCAACCACTAATTAATCTTTCTCTTCCACAGATTCACCTCTAGACCTATCCACATCCCTCCTTTCAAGGGTCCTCCTTCCAATATCCCCTCCTTCAGGTGCAGAAGATGAACACAAATCTGTATCGGGAGACTCCCTCACGTCATCATCAGCCGGTTCCTCAAACGAACTCCTGGATATGACTCCAAAAATCCAAAGAAGACCAGCCAAGTCTGAAAGAGCTCTACTACCTTGTGAAGTCTGTGGGAAGGCCTTTGATAGACCGTCGCTATTAAAACGTCACATGAGAACACATACCGGTAAGTTAATTTTACACAAATTTTCGGAGTTATAAAGGTGTAACCACATTATTAAAACTCGATGCGACCTGATGAAACGCGATGCGTGTTGAATCGAATTACCTGTACACGCATGGCGTCGCGTCGGATGTTCATAATGCGATTCTGGTTTATAGAAAACAATTGATTCGACTCAAAACGCATCGCGTTTCATCAAGTCGCGTCGCGTTTTAACAGTGTTTCCGCCATAAAGCTATCGACTTTAACGCTGTATGTCGCGGGTTTCGGTACCCAGACGGAACAATAATTTGCATCATCTACAAGTTAGTTGTTGTTAGCTGTTTTTGCCTGCAAGTTATATACGGTATTACTACATAAAATTTAAACATCTGTGTTGAACACTTGTCTAAAAAAATTGTCAACGTCAAAACGGTATTTGACGTTGAAATAAGTGTAATTTTGCAGTTGCACTTTTTTAAGACAAGCTTTCAACAGTTGTTTATCTTTTTTTTTCTTTTTTTTAGTAAGACGGTAAATGTTTACAAATGCATCTACGACACACAAGAATTAGTGGCATGGGGAAAGATTTTTTTTAAAAATTAAATGTAGCGGCAGTTGCATGGCGAACATTCTAAAACGTACAACTAACATTATAGTATTCTGATGATATGTTTTAAGCAAAAAAATTGGCAACTGACTTCCGAAATTATTTCTGAAGTTGGTTAAACAATTTGTTAACTTACTCATAATTTTTTGTATTTCAAACTATAACTGACTTTTCTCACATTTCACGTTGATATAATCCATCCACATTAGCCGCAATAACAAGTTGTTCATTAACACTTTACGTCACCTGCTTATGTATTCACTTCTACTTTGGTTTTATTTTGCTCCATACATAAGACATAATTCAGAGCTGTTTAATTAAATTGATAAACGTGCATAATTAATACTAGATATAGAAACCTAGATGTCTACTTGTTTGCAAAAAAAAACTATGAGATGGAATTACTTTTAACAGAAATTGACAATTTGATATGTATCAAGCACAATCTTTAGAAATGTAATAAATTAATAATTAGTCTATAAATTGTCCAAATTTTTAATTAAAATAATCAAATGTGTATGGATTCCTCGTAAATAAAATTTCAACGCACAAATCAACTACTGTAATATTCTAGCGTGTTATTTTTGGTTATTTAAACTAAATCTAGATTTTTTATTTAATTGCCATTTTATTTATTACTTCAGACTTAGAGATTGATATTTGCAATTTTATTGCTCTCTGAAGAATAACGCCCATATGCAAATATGTCAATGTTCCTATCAGCATTTCTAATCAATCTGTGTTCTTGACTAATGGACTCTGGTGTTAACGTCTTTTAATTTTTAGGTATAAATAACAAGTCTAAACGTCAATTTAAAATTAGGTTTATACTAAAATGATCTGAATAATTTTATAATTTATTTTGAACAATTTTTTTTTTTATATTTTCGTCTTAATAATATAAGCTCTCAGTTCAACCCATAAAGACACCAAACGAATTCACCCCATATGCAAGCTGGTTTTATTGTCAAACATTAAAAGCAATTGCCAACTTTCACACCTAACCAGAGCGTCTGAAATACAACAGCAAGCTTTATTTTGGCATTAATTCAACTGTTCTTATATCTCGTTGTTAGTTTCAAAAATCTAAACCTTTTCTACGATTTCAGGAGAAAAGCCCCACGTCTGTATGGTCTGCAACAAAGGCTTCAGTACTTCAAGCAGTCTGAACACTCATAGAAGAATACATTCAGGAGAGAAGCCTCATCAATGCCAACACTGTGGGAAGAGGTTTACTGCTAGCTCCAACCTTTACTACCATCGAATGACGCATATAAAGGTAGGTTTCCTTTTTATATATATTTTGTGGAAAAATAAGACTTTCCAAAGAAAAAAGGTACAAGTGCCCACGAACGACAGGCACAAAAGAGAGTCTCTTTTGTCTGTAGTGTTAATAACCATCAGTCTTTTAGCCCGTTATGCCAGTAACTTGCGTAAAAGTATGCAAGTGGCTGGCATCCCGGTTGCGGGACTTATTGCCATCACCGTGACCCCGGAACATAAAGGGCTATTGAAGGACACCGTAGATTTTAGTCAGTACAAGTTTGACAGTCTGTCAGTTGTCAGTTTTAAGCTATTTTTTTGTTTAAAAAAAATATAAAGATGATAAGTCTTCGTGGAATCTTCAACTAACAATAACAAAGTTTAATTAAAATGGACTTACGATAAATATTCTAGTGCTAGTAGTAGCTGTGTAACGTTTCCGAAAATTCCTTTTTATCAATTCTAGCGTCTAACAGAAGTTTAAATTTTAATTTCATTCTCAGATCAATACACCTCATCCTTTGTTACGGTCTCATGTTATATATAGTTCACACACATCTTTGTGCGTGTGCGCATTGGTCCGTAGAAGTCTTGCCCATCGGACCATACCCGTGGGAATAGGTCGGAGGTTGCGTTGATTCACTCCATGGAAATCACTCCAGTTTTTATATTATGATTGCACGTTCGATTTTGCTAAGAAATTAGCGCTAATTCCATAGTGTTTGGTCAAGGAGATTGTATTTCGTTCAGGAGTGTTTATTGACGTAATTTTTGTATTTTTTTTTATTTTGTAATTTAGTATTTTTTTTTTAAAAAGCTTTTGCGTTTTAAGAATAACATCAGTTTGTATTTGTAAATAAATATTCAAATTGGTCATATTCTAGATGTAAAAAAAATAATTGTTGGTTGCAAGAAAATATCGTTATTTTACGTAAAATAAAATGTATTACGTAAAGATACACAAAAAAAACATTTTATATTCTTTCAGTAGTTATCAATAAAAAAATACATTGTTCGAGGAGGTTATTAAATTATTGCTTGGGATAGTCAAAAACTTACCTACCGTAATATAAATATTATTGACACAGTATTTCATTGAAAACAAGTTTTTCTTTAAAGTTAAATTACCTTCAAAGATTTTCTCAGCGATATTTAAAATAACTATAATCTAATAAATAGCATTTAATGGCAGGTAAATTGCGCTGTAGCATTCATAAATATATACCTAGTGATATCATATAACTGATAATATTATAATTTAGGCACATCAGTCATATTTGATGTGAACAATGGACTTGTTATGTAAAAATTAACATATTTTATATACTTATTGACGTCATTTTGTATTGTTTACCTCAACAACTGAATTGTACAGATTTTCATAATTAAATTATAAAAAACATTTATAAAATATAAAATAAAATCTTAGAGCTGAATAACCGAAATCGTCAATATTATCCATTGTTTTAACATGAGTATTTGGGTGAGTGACAATATCCCTTTTTTTTTTTTTTTTTTTTTATCGTGGTAAAATCATCAAATGAGACCTCCAACCCCGGGCAGGGCGGGAGGTACTGTCAGACTTGTACTGACTAAAATCCACGGTGTCCTTCAGTAGCCCTTTATGTTCCGGGGTCGCGGTAATAGAAATAACTCCCGCGACCCCGGCAGGCTTTGGCCCTCTGAGGTGACAATATCCCTAGCATATAAACATTATACAAAATTTCTCATAATCTAAACAATATCAAAAATATGCTTAATAGCCGTAACACATAATACGAGATACTTATTTTTATATAACTTACAGGACATAAAGTGCACAATAAAAAATAAAAAAATCTTAGCATTTGAAAATGTACTGGGAAGGTGTCATATCCCATGCGACCGTTTAAATAAACTTCACAACTTCGTCAGCATTATCGCCGTGAGCAGTCATGTGGAGTGCAAGTATTGGGTAACTCGCCGTCCAATCTGGAACCCTTCCCGTCAAAACAAAGCAACATCGCCGCTGTTGGCAGCATAGGTACATTGTTACGTGATGAAATTAACTTAACAAGGATATATATAATCAAGCATAGTCTACAATATTTCTACAACAATAACATAATTATTAACTTATTGTGCATAATGTGCATTACACCACTTAATATCACGGAACTATCTAAGATACAACAACATTGCATGCAGGCACATAGTTTAACAAAAAAAAAAACTAGCAATTAATTCTATCAGTGAGATACGACGTAATGAAAAAGGATGCGTGCATGTGAATTATCATTAGAAAAACTGTAATGGACCTCATTGTTTAGATCTCAAGGATAAAATGATTTTTTTTTATTAGATTTCGCAAACGCTCTGCAATCGATGTAGGTTTCCATAATTGTGGCAACAATGGATGGTTACTTGGTATGAATCATGCGTCTTTGGTTGGCACTTTGTATTTGATGTTACTGTTTTATTATGTTCCAAGTTATGGAATCTGAAAATACATTAAATGCCTAAACTAGTGATTCTTTGCAGGTACTTTGAAATTGTTGCACTGGTTTGTTTATAGACCTAAAATTATTCCATTTTTAAAAGGTATTATACATCAGTAAAGAAAACAATAATTTATTAATTCACGAAAAAAAGGTTTTTACCAATTTATATTAAGAAATCACAAAAAAAATTGAACAGGCCACACATAAAAAATTACAAAGAAAACATTCCTGTTTCTTCAACGTAATTAAGTATGGTTTCTAAGTGATGATAATACACCAAAGTGCTATACTATACGGTTCGGTAAAGCCTCACATTACACTGTGGAGTTACCGTGCTCAGTTCCCATAACGCCCCACCTTAAGTTTTTACTTATTTAACTATGACCTCATGTGTCCGCGACTTAAGAAAATCACACAAGTGTATACGGTCACTGAACACAGGGCTGTCGCGAACAATAAAACCGTAAGAAAGTAGTTACTTAAATAGTATATTTCTCTGTAGTTTTTTTGTGCTCTGATTATTTTACTAGTTGCAAAATATTGCAAACAAGTTCATAATGAATTTCAATCATTTAATTAGAATTAAATATTATAATGGCTTTAAAATAATTATTGGCTGAAATGAAGAAAACATTAAATATACAACATCCCATATACTAAATCTTATAGACATTCAATCCCAACACTGAAATATTAAAAAAAAACATTTGATCAAATTATTAGATACCTAGATCCAATAGAATGAAACATATACCTAGGTACAATGTTTTATATCTTTATTACAACTTCAGAGCAACTTCGAATAATTATCTAACTCTTGCACAAAAATTGTAGGCATCAAAAAACATAAAACACTTACACCAATAAAAAAAAACCGAGTTAACAAAAAAAACAAAACAAAGAAACAAACTCGTGATCTACATCCCTTATTTCTTAAGACGCACCTGCGGTCACAGGTAGTTACTGTTAAGTAAGGGCCAATAAATTGCAGGTCAACGTGGGAACTGCTATAGTCATCGAGTGTGACGCATTCAGTGATGTATCGACGATATAAGACAATGCTGAAAGCATTTATGGCAATCGGATAAATAATGTGGAATGGCATACTTTCTTTGATTTGTTTTTGGTAATAGTTGTTTTAAGTTTTTTTGTGTTTTTAATTTTGGAAGTTAACCTAGATTTTATGCGCTGATGGTGGACATACTTGTTGGCTTTGAATGTGAGGCCAGAAGGTTGTTTTGAGATGAAAAAGCACTTTCGTTTGTGCCCGTGACGTCTAACTAAAATAGATATTAATTACAAAAAAATCACATAAAAAACAAGTCACTTTCTCTCTCACTGTTTATATACTCAAAAACATTACAAAATGTTCGTGTGTCTTAAGGAAGTTTCAAGCTTTTGAAAATATTCGTGAATTATTATGTATTCTGAATCTTTATTAATCTTATATCCAAGATTGCGCTAAAACAACACAATAATTAATTTAATTAAAGATAAAACACTCATGATAAAGTTACCTTCGTGTAGATGTGTTTCGTAAACAAAAAGTTGGGCTTCCGATGTAACAGCGGTTTATACCTACAAAAATAAAGGCGTACCTTAAAATTACTGGGATTTTTTTTTGGATGATCACATTGTTTAAATTATAATTGATTGTTTGCGAAAGTGGGTCAAAAATTTCAGAATATTTCCTTAGATAAAACATTTACAAAGGATTACCTATAAAATATGTTTTCAGAAGGAAATTAAATTAGATAATGTTTATTTCTTTAAATGTACTTTAATTTCGGCCCCGCACTTACGTCTTTATGACACGGTTGTGTGTAAGGTTCACATACGATCGTGTGAACCATATGTCCACGGTCTGGTGCCCGTGGCGTCTTCGGCAACGTCTTTTGCTTACGATACGGTCCGTGAACTCATGGGAAAATAAAATTTGGATGTCTGTTAAAAACGTTTTCTACGTTATTTTTTAACATTCGTTTTGCTGACGTGGCAGCCCTAACCAGAATTGCAGCAGCATTTAATCAAATCAAAAATACAAACGTAAAAATCAAAGTCAATTTTAACATGATTTTATAGTAGATAATGACTACTGGGAACAGAGCTAATAAAAAATTAAATAAATTATGCATCACAATTTTATTTAAACAGTCGCTAAATTATTCATTAAATAAACCTAATTCGCCTTAATCATTCCCAATATCTGTAAACAGATAATTATGTACCGATTAAAACTAATTTATTTAATCGGTCTGAATTAAATTGGATTCCCAGACCATTTTGAATCTAGATTATTTGAACATTTGCAAGTAAAGAAAATTGATAGACCATCCTTTATTCGTTCGTCTTTGATCGATCGGCCATTCTGCCTAGTAAAATGGATCTTTTCAGCTGTCATGGAGCTGAGCCGTAGAATTAAAGTGGACAGTATGGACGGCTAGTTAAGTATAGGAAAGCTAAATAATAATGCTGCCTTCACAATAGCTTGATGGAATCGAGTGATACACAATAGCCAGGAGTTTGGTAGGTATATTTTATGGGCTAGTTATGGGGTGTTGTGTATGGGCCTTTCAGGATTTTGTTTATATCTTGCTTGTATTTTCATACAGCTGTTTGAAGTGCTAGACTTTCTAGTGTGTATTTAATTTGATGTTAGATAATATTACAGCAGTATCTTTGGAAATACGAAGAGTGAATTTAAACAAAGAAACTGAGTGCATTCAGTACATCTAAAATATTAAAATAAAATGGTTACTGACTTAAAATAGGATATTTACCATGTTTTGTATAATGTTTTGAGTTCCCAATATTTTGACACTGGTACAAGCCCCACGATCACGGACCCCTTGCATCTGATGATAAAAAAAATTGCAAAAATAAATGCACTCTGGGTCTTCGAACATTGTTTCGCCGTTCATTGATGAATTCTTTCAAAGAAAGAAAGTAAGAGAACATGGAATCCGCTCAGTTCAGCCAGGCATACATAAATATAGAAGTTCACTGTACAAAAAGCATGTATCAGTAATTAAAAGGTACAACTAGACAAAGGTGAAACGGACTAACCCTCGAATTAATATAAAGGTGTGTAATGTCGTCAGAATGTCGGCAACATCGTGTCACCTGTCATGGCTGACACACGACAAGCTATAACCGACATCACCTTATTTAATAAAAAACCTTTGGGATTGTCGCCTCATTGGTATAGAAGCTGTGATATACAGACTTCGATATTTTAGTGACGTATTCTAATCCCAAAAAAAGGAAAACTTTATTCGTCGCCTATATGAGCAATTGAAGAAAACCGAAATAATTATGTCGAAATGAGAAATAAATAGAGGTAGGGTAACTATTTTTTAAATAATTAAGACAACAGCACTATAAAAAAATCTGATCTCATCTAATTTTCTTATTTTATTTCTTCCTATATCGTTTGTGATATGAGTTGAAATATTTCTGAGAAATATACAGAAAATATACAGATAAATAACTACTTCTCATAATTTTTCATCAAAATAATGAACTTTTTAGCTCGCTGTTTCGTTATTCATATTTCTTTGATTAACTTAATCTATTGCAGTTCTCTGCTGGACATAGGTCATATAGGTACTTGTTTCCTCATTTCGCGGATTTTACTCACCCAAAAACATACTTAGACCTTTATTTTCCACCGTTGCGTAAAACGGTCCGTCCTTACAACCAGCGGTCATCTGCGCGTGCGCTTGACACTTTTCCACTCGTTAGAGGTTCGTTATTTGTTTGTTGTCAGTCTGTCTGTTCGTCTGTCTCGGTGTTGCGTCCCTACAATTGGTTGCCGCACAAAGAGGCGGAATGTGGTCCAAGAAATAGCAATGTTTTTTGTACAAAAGATGATGGAAAACCGTGTTATCTTTCCACATACCTAGCTATGTATCTAAAGACTTAGATTCATAAAGGCTTATTTTATAAAAGTCGTTTAATCAAAATGAAAAACACTTATGGTTGCAGACTCGCCAATCCAGTAAGCAAGAAGTTACATATTTATTCAACAATGTTAAAATTAAATGACAAACTTTAAATTAAATAACGTCTTCTATTACCTACCTTCTTGGTCATATTTCTATAAATAAAAAAAACAATCAGGCAAAAGAAAATTAATGAATAGCGGAATCCTTTAGGTACATGGTTTTGATTCTTAATCTAATATACCTAACAATAATATCCTAGCTTTTCAGACTTTATCCTTATAGACCTAAGTACCAATATCATTGTATCATTGCCGCTAATATTTCGTCGCTTGTACCACACAATTTGAGTAACAAGGAGCCAATAAGATTGGTGGTTGTCTCAAATCAGAATGTGATTTACGTTTGTCAGTACCCCCGCCGACTGACACTTGGTCAGTCATTGTACACTTTGTTTTATTGCAAATGCGTTTAATTATACTTCCTATGTAACTATAAATACGGTTTGAATTACCCTGTTCTTTTAGACAGATAGAATACTGTCTTTACTGCAATTATTGTAGTACAGTTTTTTTCCAAATATTTGAAATCATAAATAAAAATAACATAGCTAGTACCCAAGATAAAACTGTTTTTGTTTCTGTTTTGTTCCGTTGTGTTTATGTGATTTTTGTTTGTATGTTAGTGTGGACCTTTTGTTTTTTCTAGTTAAATATTTTTTAAATTGGTTTATAGGTTCAAAAATTAGTGAAATAGTCTATTTTTTTTCCTTAACTGCCGTAATCAATAGTATTCTTTGGTCAAGTCCTCAAAATTATGCAAGTGAACGGCAAGACGCTAGGTTTTTTTTTACTAAGAGCTGCTTTTGATAAAGTAATAAAAAAAATAGTAACAGTAATATGATTATTTGGATCTTCATTGGCATATAGACGATGGTAAATTAGTTTTAATTCACAGTCCATGCCAACAAAAGCCATTAGAAAAACACGGTAACCTAGCAAGTGCCATAAAGTTGGGATAGGGATAGACAGGTGGCGAATTCATTGCCAGTTTTCTTTACTCCTATAAGACATTTACGACCTGGGAATAGAAGCAGCTGGTACTGATTCACAATCTTAGATCACGATGTTCTTTAGTTAGGAGATTTTTGTTTCGAGAAATTACCGTCAAAACCTTAGCCTTGTGTTACATATTTGATCCTAAAAATATTTAATTTGATTGTGTACTTGCGTTATGTGTGTGTTTGTTATCTATATTTATTATGTGGATGTTGATCTAAACACACAGAAAGGTAATAAAAAGATGTATTTAATATCTAAGTAGGAACGAAAAGAACAGATGTTCAACTTATTTTTAACTACTACTTATATCTAATAAATATTTATTCTTTCTTTAAATGACATACTTTTTAAATTGTGATAACGTTTGATCTTATTTTGAGAGGTTAATGATACGTGAGAAATACCTAATATAAATTGATTAAATCTAGTAGATGAAATGAATCAAGTTTATTGCTATAAAAAAATAAAATTAAGCATCGAAATTATAAATGAAAAAATAAATTAAAATATAATCTTTTTTGATTCTCACGCTACCTGAGAAATAATACAGATTTATCGAATCTAATAAATTGAACTGTATCATTTAATAACTGCAATATATCTCAAAACATAAACAAAGGAAGAAACTGGTCAACAAATGGATCTAGGTGACCGACAAATTTTTAAATGTATTTACTTCATCACATTTAATAATTATGATGAAGGATTATGATTAATAACTGTCATAAAAGTCTTGCTAAATCGCAACAAATGAAGCTGTTAATTTTTTAAGCCATTTTTTAACTAGCATCCTGTCTAATACCTAATAAATTATTCGAACAATACGGAATAATGTAAAATTGTCGAATAAAATAAATTCATCCGGAATAAATTGATACAAGCTTTTACGATGCCATATTGCTTTTATAATCTCATTAAAAAACTTATTGGTGGCCGGTGTGCGTGTGCGCCGATTGCCGGTCGCCTGTCGTATGCACCTGCCCTAATAAGGGTTTTAAAAATCGGTTAAAAACGGTCTTCGTTTGCAATTACGTGTTAGATCGTGAAAGACATTTCGATAGTAGTCTGTTTTGTGTTAATTCCTTTTCTTTAATTGTTTTTTTTTTTAAATTTTTACTGTTCCAACAGTCTTTGAATGACTGATTAACTAATTAAATTATAAAGCTATAGTTGACAGGCTAAAAATATTTTTTATCTATTTTTTTTGTCTTAGTAATTAGCATCCAAAGTTCCTTTTTGCTCTAGCTCAAGTACTTTTATTCGTAACTAGTTGACTTGTGCTCACTTCGCATGGCGTCAATACGTCAGTACTTTACTTGAATTGAATCCTGAGCGAAGCAAATGTTTCAAAGGTACAAGATGCAAAATAACTTTGCTGCCGATCGCAACACACAACTTTTCACCTCTTATACAGCGAGGAAATGCAGTGGGGCCGACTTGCCTGCCAGTGTAGAAAATAACTGAATAGAAGACGTGTTCGAATTTTGAAAATACTTTCCGTGCTACCGCAGAAGATGGAGGTTTGTGCTCAGATTTTGTATGACAAATAGAATCTTTCTGATGTGAGGTGAAGTCTTCTTTTTAAGTGATTTCTTTACGTGACATGAGATTACACTCAAATATTTCCTTTACTATATTTTTGCCTTTAACCAGTTCTGAGACAGTACAGGTTAGCTTTAATATATTTATAAGTATTTGCAAAATATTGTGACATTTAGGGTAAATATAAAAAAACTTGTTATGTAGATTGTAGAGTAATGGAACAACTCTATTAATTACATCAGGGTATTGCTTGCTTTTGACGGACGATCTTGATAAACATAGACGTAGTATTTCAAATTGACTTATTTTCTGTATAAATTGAACATAAAAAAAAATAGAAATCAAATAAAATAAGTAAAAGATGAGGCGACATCAAAACTAACATGAAAGCTCAACCATTTAATCATGACCTGCCACATCAAAAATCGAACCCAAACGGTAAAATAAAAATAAATGATTTATTTAATTGAAAACAAGCCACAACAGTTTGGCGAGAGTAACATTCCGACCAATATAATTAGGCCCACATAATACACGAGTATCAAAATCATAATTTCCACTTGTTTTAACAGGAAGTCGATTTAATGAATTTTTATTGGTTACCAAAGACTTTCGAATAATGAAATCTGGGCGTTATATGACGACTATTTTATGTCTATATCTGTCGACTTTGACGGCCGCCGTTCATTTCTACTGAATATATTATAGACCAAGAGACAGGGGCGTCAGAAATTACTATTTTAAATAAGTGATAAATGTTCTTCATTTAATAGATTTTTAGACGGGGTTTTGCCGATAAAATTAAATTAAGAAGGTAATTTTCGCTGTGAATACCACGCCTGCAAATTAGATAGTAATCGCTGGTGGATCGCTGTATCTATTAAATTATTACCAGAAAAGTATGATGCTAATTGATTTTAGTAACGGATTTCTTGATTAGCTAGTTCTAAAATTAGCTTGTTTTTTTATCTTACTTGACCTGCTACTACATAAGTTTCTAACGTCACACCGATAGATACTTATATATACAGGTCATAATATATCCCCTTCTCTACTCCAAAACACACATCTACTAATCTTTGACGGATTACACCGATAACATGTTTTTTAGTTTCACCATCTCTGAGTCTACTCACGTAATTAACAAGGCAGCAAGTTGACAATTTAAACTGGTACAGTTTTTTTTCTATCTATATTATAGCTTCGAAATTGGGGTCCAATCACCAATAGTTTGTCCGTACGCATATAAAACAAGATGGACCCGTTATAGTGAAAAACATCATAATAAATATTGTACTTGTGTCGACATTGATGGTTCGTAGAGAAAAGTATCGATACTTTGGTATCGAGTGGACAGGGTCCTACGACAAAAGGATTTGTTTTTGAGAAATCACGAGAATACTGAATGTTATGCCTTGGTTTACCACATAAAAATAATTGAATAATGAGAAATCGTGGAAATATATTAACGGCCTGTTCCAGAGTAAGGTTTAATCTTATAAATAATAATCTAAAAAATTCAGATGTATCTTATTTGTAAGAAAATTTTCTGCCAAATAAATAACAGTGAAATTATATTGTTACAAAAATATCGATACCGATACTTCCCACCAAATAGTATCGATACTTTTTTCGAGTGTCTTTGTTTGTGTGTCGGTATCATAGAAGTATAGTAGAGTGATTTTATTGACACACTTCTTCGTAAATGTTTGTGAAAACGATGTAAACTAACGAGTTTTATCGGTAATTGATTATGATCTATACCTATAAAAATCGATGTGTATCGATTGGTCGGATTTATTCATCAACTGCCATCTGGTAATATTCGTTATCTTAGAAATTGAGATGAGAGTAGTAATATAATCGTTTATTTTCATCACCGATACTTTAAAGAAAATATTGTTGAATGTCTACTTCCCTCCTCGCTTGCTATCATGATCACTTTACGAGGTACTTTTGTGATTTTTACCCTATGTGCTAATTTAAGATATTTCATCTATTTTCCGAATGTCACGTAGTTCCAGAAGCGTTATAGATATAGCGTTTAAATATTATATTTTAAACATTTAAGGAAAAGTACGAAACTAGTGATTATTTTATTTACTGTAGTATTTAATTTAAAATATAGTAACACGAAGCCCTAATAATAAATATACACGACCCTCTTAAGTTACTTTCATATTTCTGCAACAACATCCGTCCAAGTATTATCTTGTCAAAAGATCACTAAAGTTATAGTTCAATTGTAAAATCGTTGTAATCAAAGAATCACTAGCTCATACATTTTAATGTTTTACAAAATGAAACAGGCCATGTTTGTATCGGATTGTTTACGATTTGTTCGTGAATGTATGAGTATGGTCCGATTTATGAGTTACTGGGTGTTCGTTGTGGATTGTTCTACTCTGCCCCACCAACATGGAATCGATTCTTTTTTCACAATTTTAACAAAGGTTTTAAATAATTTTTTTTTAATTTTGAAACTAAGATTTAAACAAAGAAGAATTAAACAAAAACAAAATACCTTAAAGTCAGCTTCGGTAAAAAATCTAGTTTGAGAACTTGATTTTACATTATACACAGTTTTATAGTAAATGCTAGTAGGTATTTATACAGAGGTTGTCCCGAAAAGCATGGATCAAATCAAATAGGGCCATGGGAAAAGTTATTTCCAATATTTTTAACGAAGTAGTCTAAAACCCAGAAATATTGACTAAACAGCCGACTAATTGATCGACGGCGCGTTGTGTTCAATGCCCGCCTCAAAGTGTGTCAGTATGATGACGGGGCCCTCCTCTAGAGGGACAAAGCCTGCTGGAATCGCGAGACTTATCATATATCCGTGACCCTCGAACGTAAAGGGCTATTGAAGGACCGTGGGTTTTAGTCAGTACGAGTCTGACAGTCCCTCCCGCCCGGGTGTGGTAGGACTCATTTGATGATTTTACCTCGAATAAAAAAGTGCCGCCTAATAAATATGATAAGAATTTAAAACCTCTATTTCATCCAACTAGAGCATAAACTTCGACTTGGTAGACCAAAGTGGAGTAAATCAAACGTAGCGATATTTGTTGAATCGGTCCGTTTGATGTCATAGGAAAGTCGCGTCGTTTTATGTACTACAAGGGTTTTATCGCGATCCTATGATCTCGGTACTTTTCTGTTTATGTACCGCTTAGAGTACCGTAGTAATAAATGGATCCCATTTAAGAGTTCCTTCTTGAGTGTCGAGTTAATGTCTCTTGAGACGCAGATTTTATTTAAATATACGTTTACTTTTTCTACCTCGTTTGTCCAGTGGTGGCAAGTGCTACAGCTGACGGAGCGGATTTTTTTGTTAGGTTTTCCATCGGATTTTTTGTATAAGACAGAAAGAAGGATTTGTGCTCAATAATTTCTTCCCTTATTGCATGAAATTTTTATCTTATTTTCGAGTAAAAAGTGCATCTTTGCATAACGGTTTTATTTATTTAGCGATACGTTTGTGTCTGAACTCTGAACATTATCTCGCCTAATGTGGTCGATGGTGAAGCAAGCTTGTCTAGAAGTAACCTATTCTACATTAGATGTTATATAAATTAGGCTAAATAGTATACTATATTCAATGCATCATTATATTACTCGTAATGTAAGCCATATACACTAGTGACTTAAATTGGCAACAGATTAGTAAGTAGTACATCAAAAAACTTGATCCAAATTATATATATCTTGAACATTAAAGTGGCACATTGCAAAATTCGAGCAGAAAAAAAAAACGAAATCAAATAACTGATGGTCATAACAATTTCACCTTACGCTCATCAGTAGCTCATTTCATTTACATTATAATTGCACAAACGATCCGGGTGCATTTTTTTCTGAACTACAGTGTACACATTAACCAACGTACATCGCGTGACAATTGTCAGCCAGCAATACACTTGATTTACAAATAATTGACCCAATGTTGTAACGAACAATCATAATTCATTTTAATCAACCACAGACGCGTGCGCCATCTTGGATTTGTTAGGTTTTTTATAGTGTAAAGAAATGCGTGCAGCTAATATTTTCCGCTTCAGTGTGTAAAAAAACCTTTTGCAGATGTGTCAATTAAGGTGATGATTTTCCTTGTAATGTCATTCAATGATTATGGGCTATTGTTATGGTGTTCTGTCACGGTAGATTGGCATTTAGTTTTGCAGTATATTCTTGGGTGTTGCTAATATAATTGCTCCTGTATAATGTGCAGTAAGTACGTGATCAGTGAAGGTCACGTCATGATCTTTCTTGCATCCGGATCTGTATTAGCCAAGAAATGATGAGGTACTGGTTTGTTACAGTAATAGATAATGTATTATTACTGCAATGGGGATTCTATTTAAATAATATTTTCTACTTATAATTGACGCAATTTGATAAGTAGTTAAACTAACAATTAATTAGATAAACAGTAAATGCACAAGATTTTTCTCAGCTACTGAATATTAACTTGCCCTTCACATAACTTATTAAGCTTTTTTGGATAGTTAAGCCTCAGTCTCTTTACTGTCAGAATTTTGAGCTAGTTTTTCTAACACGCAATTTGAAGAAAAGAATTCTTCTAATATTACTCGTATATATTGTAACATAGGAACAGTGGTGGCCCAGTGGTATCGGTCCCGACTTACGAGTTGTAGGTCGTGTTCGAACCCCGCCAGGCGCATTACTTTGTGTAATTTATTTCATCACCACTGCTCTCAAAACGGTGAAGGAAAAAATCGTGAGGAAACCGGCATGTCCTAGAACCAAAAAATTCGAAGATATGTGACATCTACCAATCCGCACTGGGCCCGCATGGTGGATTATGGCCCACTCCCTCTCTCAGAGAGGAGGCCTGACATTATAGGCTGATGATGATTGTAACATAACAGTAATACAGGGACCAGTTCTGTCACCTACACTATTAATAAAAAGCTAATAATTAATAATACCACGAGGTATGTCATGGCTTCAGATAACACGCGACAACTCAAAATGAATATTCAAGAAGATGTTAATACCTTCTGCTGACATTCGATGTGCCTAAAATGATTCATATAAGACAAACTGTATTTCAAAATTCAACCTTAATAACTAATGCTGAAAGTGGTATTTCCATTGTAAAGTTTTAGGAAACAGCCCTTATCAGCCGCCCACGTATGTATCGATCTTCTTTTTTATTTGATGTCGTAATTATGGCGTTTGTATGATAATTATTTATTGAGAGGCGCTGTGTTTAAATTATTGTCGGGCTACTGGAACTTTTACACAGTCTTTTAATCTAAATCATTAAAATTAAAAAGTTGTTTGTACTAAAAATAAAATGTACCTACTAAAATTTTATAAGAAGTGTTTTTTTTTTAAATAATAATAAGAAAATTCCAGACGTGTAAAAAAAACTAACTTGCAACTATCAGCGATCAACAGAAATTTCTCAACCAACCTTCAGTATATAGAGAGTTTCCAAGATTACTTACATCCATACCTGTCAAAAATCCTTTTGGCTTTACCGCAGATCGATCAAAACTAGTTCCACCTTCATTTCTGCCTACCCCGTGCGCCATACACGTACATAAACAAGTCCATTCATTCCAGAGATTAAACGTTCATGTTTAAAAAGAAAAATAACGCGGGACCGGCACAGCGGCAGATTGCATCTGTGGACCGTCTGCACTATCAATCATTCGTTATCGTTCTTTTGCCGTGGACTGTACTGATTAAATTATTCCACGGAGGTGACTTAATGAAATAGCCTGGTTAGGGAGGATTCACATTGAGGTGGTTGGAACTTATTTTCTCACGCGAGTGCGATAAAAATTGCATTTATACATTGATGAAATTGCCTTATTGATATTTTTTTTTTTAACTTTGTCCCACATTAACAATTTCTTCTGTATTGTGGGTGCGTTTACAGACATTACAGTGACATACACAAACGCAAATACAGATTAGCAAATAAATAATATAACGAATTAAATTAAGAAGAATGTTGTTTACGATATTTGACATGTTATTTTTTTTATCCTGCACTTTTAATTTACCAAATAATAAAACATAGCAAAGTCACAGTTCTTCTTGCAATTAAAATGCTTGTGTGGCTAATTAATTAAGTGTTAAATGAAGCAATAAAAATTGACTAAGTGCTGTTTCATCCGATTCTAAATTGATTATTTTCACTTTATCGAAAGCTGGATTACTCTCACAGTGTAAATAAACATTAAATAACTCAGAAACTCACAATCTATGACCATTCAAACACCCATTCATTCATAAACAGCTTAAATCAGCTTTTGTACAAAATCTAACAGTAAACTTAATAAATAGTAGCATTACTCTAGCCACAAATCATGGCCCGCAGTGTACCTTATTACGTCAAGTTATGAACACGCAAAGACACAATTGTGCATACAGTAGTGATGTACGATACAATTTGATAGTTAATAGTACTCGTATCGATAAAATAGGATGCGATACTCAGGAACTTTGGATTGATACAATCATAATTATAAGGAAGGTACTAAGAAAAACATTATTTTAAGAGACTTTTGTCTTGGGTACAGTTACACGCTAGATACTTGCAATTTAAAAAAATACAAATAACATGCATTCCAGACGATAACACACGGTTCCGTATTTTAGAGTCATTCGATACAATCCCATATCGATAAAAATGAGAGTATCGTGCATCCCTAACACACAGCAACATCGCACATCATGGCTGCACCGCCAATAAATATGCATACATTGTCAATTAATAGCCTATATTAAATTAATGGACGCTTGCTATTTAGAAATGAAACGGTTAAAGAATTAAAGGGCTGATGGGTTCTGCACCTGCTTGAGATGGATCAGTTTTTAAGAGAAGGTGTGCGATAAAAATCTTTCGGGAATTGTGTCATTTATAGAGTGAGCCGTTATCCGATATACTTAAACCAGGGGCCTTAGTCAAACAGCATACGACAGCAGACGACAATCGTTATCGTTCATGAGTCACCAACACATTTTCAACTTTATACCCCAGCGCGTAAAGTTGAAAATCTATTAAAATATTATAATTAAATCCAGTTATTTTTTGTGTTTCGTTTAAATTTGACATTGATTCAAGGATTTAAAGATAAGCAAAGCTTCTAAAATATATATAATTATTTCTATCCTTTTTTTGTTGCAATATTGTACCGATACCTACTGATAAATCATCAAATAAATAAGGTATCGTTGAAACAACAAAAACAGCGTGACTGACATGATAATAATTATGTAGGAAACTTATCATTTAATAATTTTCAAGTCTTACATAATTTTCTCAGTCTTTCAAACCTAAGATTGAAATACTTGCGGAACCCAAAACCGTCAGCAATAAACCAAGTGTACCCGTTTCAAATCACGAATAAGGGAGTCATAATAACAGAGCCCTCTAAGATATACTATGTACCAATTAGTTAACTTCTGTCTTGACAACGGATTGGCCGACACCACAATATTGATTAACCGAAGCCCCAGATAATTGGCTATGTGGTTATTAATTAGTTCCCTTTGAATATATTAATATTTATAAGTAATTTAGTGATAGTACCGCGATCATAACTTTGTTAGTTCATTTTTGAAACTGGTTTTGCTTTGGGTTATTCGATTAGGGAATTGATCGTCTAGTGGTAAATCATATAGACCGGTACAGCTTCTGTGCAACGGGTTGGAAATAAGTGAGATATATTGGCTAGTAATATGTTTTTTAATAAGATAATGATTCAAATTGAACTTTAAAACTAGCCATTGGCAGGTATGTTTCAAATGCCTATAAAAAAAACTACTTTTGACAAAATTTTACGACTTTTTTCAGCACCCAAGTATACTGGCTACCGAGAAAGTAAAATACACGATACCAATACCGAAATACCTTCCCAGGGCCTGCAGTCTCTACATAGATAGCGATTCGATCGATACGTAGCGATCGCTAAATATTAACGAAAAAATTCGCATGCCATAACGACTGTCAAAAGTCTAGCGTCCGAGATAGCGAGCAAAGTCGGTAATTATCTTGGCTTTGCGACGTCGCTATGCTTACGAAAATTGTATTCATAGTGTGGTAAATTAATCATGTTTTTGTCATGGATTCTAGGCTTTTATACCACTAATGCAATATACATGTGCACTAATGCTGTAAAATATTGGCAGTTGAAAAAAACTTTTATTTACAGGGAAAATTGAAAGATAAGATACTCTCAAAAATATATTTTCCTTATAAAGTTGTGCATAAAAAAGGTAAACCCTATCATGTAAACACTTTATTTCATCAAAATGTGTGAGATTCTTAAGCCGTTTTTAAGAATAAGTACTCATAACCAAGAACTTATTCGTTTGTTTCCTTGCAACACCTAAGTAGACGTTCAACATGTCAAACAGGCAAACTGTCGTTGTCAAGTTTGATTGTACAAAAATATTGTTTCGCATATTAATATCATAATTATTATATTTAAAATAACGGAAATAAAACGGTGTTTCCATGGACAGCTATAAAGGCGGAGGCCCGCCGTGTCCCAGCAGCGTGAGCGTCAGGTAAGTACAACCTACAACGACTATTTCAATCCGTATTTTTGGTTCTAAATTGAATACTTTGTTTACATCCAAAGTATTCTATGCAGTGTCCGATCAACACTGATTTTGTATTATATTGATGCCCTAAGTCATCCAAGCCTAAGGGCGGGTAGGGGGCTTACTTATACTTACTACTGTTTTCTACACAAACCTTGGTATATTAATGTTTATCATATAAGTTCATTCATCGTCTATTGAGTTCTTCGCCAGTCAATTTCAAACAGCCTTTCATGTGCCAGCAAATAAATTTATGGCGCCCCCTGAGACGTGATGCCCTTAGCAATTGCTTAATTTGCTTAAGGGTTAACCCGGAACTGATTTTTTGTTTACATGATTAATATGTTTCAGTGTACGCCACGTGTTACATCTGCTCAAATTGATGCGCTTTTGGCGCAAGCCAATACCTGCTGATATAGGCTGAGGCAACCAAGGTACAAGCCGAGGCGTCGCTGCTAAATAGCAAGAATGTGCAGGCAGCAAGCAAAATAGCTGATACGATTGCTAATTGTGTAAATAAAAATAATAAATGATATTACTTGGTTTTTTTATTTGAAAATAGAGTATACCATAAAATGAAAATATCTAGTAGGTATTAAAGGTTCCTCTTCATGCGCTCTGTCCTTTGTCCTGTATAAGAAAATTAAAATTTCTTGAATATTCGCAAAATGGTGTTAGGTACACGTATCTGAATGTTTGTAGTAATTAACAAAATAAATCAGTCGATAAGTTACCCATCATCATGGACTTTACCATTGTCCACCGATGTGGTGTATTCTGATTTCTGTTATCTATATTTAATCCTCATATTCTGGACTGGATAATTATAAGCCAGCAGTATACTGCTGATGTTCCTGGCTAAGCAGTGTGTTTTGGTATATTTATACTCCGTTGTGCCAGGGCGTCAATGTTTATGGAAGTCATTCAATCACGGTTCTAGAGGATATCCATCATCACCAAATGGGCAACCTCTTCTAGGCAAATTTTTATGTTCATTTATGCTTATTCATCTAGAAAGAAAGTACGGCAGTCCCAACTAAGGAGCTCGTGAAAATTCTATATAGATTAAGAAATTGTCCATCCTTCAAATCCAAGGGAATTACGTTTTCTCCCCGGTTTCGTGCTGTTTGCCGCCTTATTAACACATCGCGTCTGTTCTCGAGCACAACTAAGTCCCACGCTAAATATTCTACCGGGCTTTTTATTATTTAAATACTATTTATTAAATATTTTCGTAATGTAAAATCCTACTAATATTATAAACGTGAAAGTTTGTATGTATGGATGTATGGATGTTTGTTACTCTTTCACGCAAAAACTACTGAACGGATTTGGCTGAAATTTGGTACACAGATAGTTTATAACCTGGATTAACACAGAATAGTTTTTATCCCGATTTTATGTTCCCGTGGGATAATTTTCGAGTTGTAGCGGGTGAAACCGCTGGCAGCAGCTAGTAAACAAATAAAGCAATGGCGTGCAGTCTTGTCAAATTTTAACGAAAAAAATCGCCTGCAATAACGACTGTCACAATGAATGCAAGTCTCTACATCCGAGGTAACGAGCAAAGTCGGTAATTATGATGATTTTGCGATGTCGCTAAGTTTACGAAAATTGTATTCATAGTCCGGTTAATTATTAGTATTTTAGAAAAAAACTTTTTATTATGGGGAAAATTGATGGATAAGATATTCTCTAAAAATATTTTTTTCCTAAAAAGTTGTGCAGAAGAAGGTATAACGTATTAGGTTAACACTTAATTTCATCGAAAAGTGTAAGTTTCATTTATCGTTTTTAAGAATATTCATAACAAGGAACTTATTAGTTTGCTTCCTTGCAACACCAAGACGTTCAACATGTCAAACAAGCATACTGTCACTGTCAAGTTTGTTTGTGCAAAATCAATGTTTCGCAAATTTAAAATAACGGAAATAAAACGGTATTTCCATGTACAGCGATACAGATGGATACAGGCGCAGGTCCACCGTGTGCCAGCAGCGTAAGCGGCCGGTAAGTACGACCTACAATGACAATTTTTATTCGTATTTTTGGAACTAAATTTAATACTTTGTATACATCCCAAGTATTCTGTGCAGTGCTGGATTAAGACTACTTGATGCCAAGCAATCCCAGCGTATGGGCCCCCTACCATTTTTACATTTTTACTATGCTATCCTTGGGATATAGGTACACGCTTATCTTTTAAGTTCATTCATAGACGGAGTTCTTTGTTAGTAAATTTCAAAAAGCGTTTCGTGTGCTAGCAAATAATTTTCCGGTCCTGTTTATGGTGCCCCCTGAGACGTTACGCCTTAAGCTGCTATTGCTTAATTACTTCAGCTAGGGTTAATCCGGAACTGATATTGTGTTTATATAATGAATATTTTTATGTTTCAGGTTTAAGCGTACGCCACGTGTACATTGCTTGCTCAAATTGATGGATTCTTGGCACAATCAGACGCTGCCAAAATGTACTCTGAGGCAACCACGGTACAAGCCGAGGCGTCGCTGCTATTTGCGCAGGCTGCAAGCAAAATAGCTGAAGCGATTGCTAATCTATCACAATTATTTTGTAAATAAAAATAATTAATGATTTAACATGTTTTTATTTGAACAGGGAACACAGAGTATATTAAAACTAGTATTTATGAGTTTTCTTCTTATGCGCTCTGCATCAGCTCGTCCAGAGCCTGCATAACAAAAATAAAATTTCATGAATATTCACAAAATGGTGTTAGGTATACGTATCCATTTATTTATAGTAAAATAACAACACAAATCAGTTGATAAGTTACCCGTCATCATGGACTTTATCACTGTATATACGGTTCGTACATCTGTTGGCGTTTTTTGGGATTAACAACTAAATACAGTTTTTACCACACCGAAGCATATTTTTCTATGATGTTCCTGGCTGAGCGTACTTCGGTAATTTGTAATCCGATGAACCAAGGCTTTGATGTTTATGGGAGTTATTAGCCACGGTTCTAGAGGTCCACGGTTTTATCAATCATCACCTAAAAGATTAAACATATAAAGAAATAATGGGCAACCTCTTCAACACATTGTTATTCTCATTCATTGTTACTTACCAAGCAACTGCTGCTTCATTGTTGAGAGCACTATTGAATTTGCCCACATTTGAGCTTGCTACTGGCCATCGTTCATTAACATTTAAAATATTTATATCAGAGTCACACTCCTGTAATATATCAAATAATCATGTAAAAAGGTACATACTTTTAAAGAACATTTTAGATTTTATAGAACGGAAGGTCAACTTACAACTTGCACATTACATGAATGGCCCTAAACCATTGTCCACCATCTGCATGGATGTGGTGTTCTCTGGTTCCTGCAATCTATATTTAGTCTTCATATTATGTAGCACTGCACATCCATTAATT
This sequence comes from Agrotis ipsilon, assembly GCA_028554685.1. Classification (NCBI taxonomy): domain Eukaryota; kingdom Metazoa; phylum Arthropoda; class Insecta; order Lepidoptera; family Noctuidae; genus Agrotis; species Agrotis ipsilon. The sequence continues at coordinate 14,236,086 of CM052965.1, forward strand.
CACTAAGGAGCCCGTGAAACAGGTCCTTTGATATCAAAGGTATTTTCGTTTTTTCGTCGGTTTCTTGGTATTTGTGGCCGCATTAGGTACATTGCGTTTCTTTTCAAACAAAACTAAGTCCCACGCTAAATATTATACAGTTATTATTGTTTAAATACTATTGATTTAATATTTTCGTAATGCCAAAACACAATATGGCAATGGTAGCGATCGTAGCTATCTCCTAGCGTGCCTTCAAAAACGGTCGCAAAGAAATTGACATAACTTTACGAAAATCGTTATTTTTGCGAAAATATTGTCAAAGTTTGCGATGACACTCGATAATTTTGGGAGTAGAGACTACCAAAAATCGTTACAATTGGGTCGTTAGGACTTAGCGACCGATTTTTGACGCAAAGCGATCGCTATGAATGTCGAGACTACCGCCAGCCGTATCGACCGTAGCTATCATTTAGGAGGCTGTCAAAAATGGTCGCAAAGTTAGCGATGACACTCGGTAGTTTTGGCAGTTGAGACCGTAGAGACTACCAAAAATTGATAGAATCGGATCGTTAGGACTTAGCGACCGATTTTTGACGCAAAACAATCGTTATGTATGTCGAGACTGCAGCCCCAGGTTATTTCGCAACAATTTATTTTAGCTAAATTAACCAAGCACGTTGTATTTGCATTCGATTTCCATAACGCGGCACAGGCGTATCGAACGGCCATACGTTACTGTTACCGCGAGATACAGCTCGTACGGACTGCTTGATCGATTGTGCGATTCGGAACATCGAGAATTTTACGGTATGAAAACGTTGTTAATTTTATTTTGTCACGGTGTGGGGCTTTAATATTGTTTGTTTTTAATTGGGAATCATTTGTCATGTTCATGGTTATTAAATTAATTATTATAAATGATTTCATTTTCATGTAAAATCTTAAAAAGGGACAGAAAATTATGATGACTTAACTGAATTTTAAAGTTTTTGTTAAGTATTAGAAAATGAGTTATTAAAGATAATACTAGCAAATCTCCCATTGTAATCGTCACCTATACAGTACAGTACTATAACACTTTAGCCAGGTTAACAATTACTTTTTAAATAAGTCGTCAATTGCGAAAGAAAAGATGCTCCATAAATAAAATATTTTCGTTTTATACTAACGACAGATATTATAGTATATCGTACCAATATCGTTTGTCATAAATAATCCCTGCTCCTTCATTATCGGACTCCAGATGAGACGGCCGGTTTTTTGCCAACATCGTGATTTATCCAAAGGAAATTGTCAGACAACTAATGGCTCTTTGTTTATTGATTTATATGTTGCAATATTCGGTAGCGAGAAGGGTCGGTATAATATCGGTACTCGTTTTTTTACCCGCCTGATTGAGCTACTGCATAATACGCCCACAAGAAGATGGCTATTTCGATCGCTCACAGCCCAACCCATCGTAGTCTTTTTAATTTGGAAGTGTAATCAAAATTATAGGGTTCGTAGATTGGTGTGAATTAGCGAGTAAAAATTTAATGGGAACGCTTCTAGGATGTATCTTTATTAAGTTTTTTTGGACAGGAAATTGTCTGAAAATTAATTAAAGTTTTTGATATATCGTTCTGGAAAGACGAGAATAAAGCTTTGAACCAAAATATTAGATAGATAGCTTGTTTTGGTAGCTGGCCTTTATGAAACGTAATAGTTTTGCTACTTCATGGCATATAAAATAACTGAAAAATTTAGGCAATTAGAGCTTACAAGCTAATTAAAATGACTAGCTTTAAACGAGTAGCTACTAAAAATTGCTAGGGTTACTAAGTGTAGATTCTTTTATTAACTTTGCATTTCACGACTGACTAATCTAGACCTATATTATTTAGTCACGAACATTCGAATGTCGTGCGAACTTTAGATGTATTAATGATTTATTTTGTACTAAGTATAAAGTAATAAAGCTACTATCATAAAATTGTTCTAGATTCTTTAATTAATTGATTGCATTTTAAATACTGTTATTTAAATATATATATATAAATATATATAAATTAGGTATCAGTATCGGTAACTTTCTCTCTAAATATCGTGACAAATGCTCTTAAATTATACATTACAAAAATGTTGAAGCAATTAATGAGTGTGATAACGTAGCAAATTGAGAAAGAGGTAGCTCGTCTTGTTTAAATGTTATAAATAATTTGGAATCGTTCCATATTTTTGTTATTAAAATTTAAAGATAATTCGTTCGTTAGAAATGGTATCGAATTGTTATGAGTAGTTTTTATTATCTTTTCGGTATTATGGACTAGTCCAAAAGTTTACCATTTTTTTTAATTATCTGCGCCTTCCACCTAACAGACTAATTTGTTAATGGACAGTTCTTCCTCTTCAAATGAAGCGTTAAATATAATGTCTCATTTAGTGTAGTTACCTATTTGATTATCATACATCGACATAGTTTTTTTTTTTTGAGAAAGGAATTATTTTTAAAATATTATTAAATAGAAATCAAATTACTTCTTATCACTACCACACCGAAATAAATACATAAACCTTAAAAAAATTGCGATAAACCGTTCCCGAATCCAACAAACTCAAACATCAGACAGTCAAACCACAAAATTAAATCCATCCACAAATCCACGACTAAAAATATTCTGAACGTTCAAATTGAATGTTTTGGTGACCACAAATTATTTTGACCGTGCCTACCATAAAAACAAATGGTCATTTAGTAGCATGGGAAGCATGGAATGGCGACATGGTATTCAATTTATTGTTCACGCTCACTGTTTTACGGGTCATCAGCAGTGTGATTTTGTTCGACATCTTTTTATTTTGATGCGGCCAAAAATGAGAAGTTTCATTTTGAGTATTAAAAAAAAAGTAGTTTCCAAGAACTCAATAGATGGCGTTGAACTGACTGCGTTACTAGGTGACATAGGAAAAAAATATATATATATCACGTTTTTTTATGTGAATGCGTTTGCATCACGCTCGTTGACGATTGACGTTGCGTTGACTGACTTTCGTTTGTTTATGTTTCCGAATAAAACCTCAAAAACCAAAAAATTACATGACCTTCCGTTCATTGCATTAACATACCAAGTTCAGCGCCATCTATCTATCGCCTAGGGAAGTGTTTAAAATAAAATCCCTCATTGAAAGGGGTTATTTTTTTTGGTCTAGATTTCTTCAAAAGCCGGTATTTCGTGTTAATGATTTTGACTATGTTTACAACTGTTTATTATAATTTGATGCAATTTTTTTACTAATTCTCACGATATAATATTTGAACTGAATAATAAATACTTTTGCAACGATTAATTACCGAGAATTAAAAAAAACACATTATTAAATTATAATTGGTGATCTTTATCTTAAATACTCATTTAGAGCATGCTGTGATCATTTTGTTTGTGATTTTTTTATGACATCTCGCTGGTCAACATACAGGAGGTTGTGAGCTACTTAACCAGTCAGTTCTGAGGATGTCTTAGATGTTGCTAGTCTTCCAGTCAGCAATGTACCCTCACGCAAAATTCACCCCCTGTTAGGTACGAACCTCGCCATAGTTGATTTCCAAAATAGTCTTACAGATATATCTAAAGACGTAGCTCTCTGCTGCATCTTCTGCCAGTAAACCATAGTTCTGATCATTATCTGTGCCCCAAATGTCATAAAACGCAGCCGTTGAGGAGCAAAAAAGGTTACAAACGCACAACTTTGGCCATATTATTTATTCTTTGCTTTGGCGCAGTGCTTGAGGGATTGACTCCTGAGCGGCGCATTGCTGTTACCGTTGGGGTGTTTGTTTATTTTATAAATGCACCATTTATGGGAAAATTCCCAATTGAGGGGCATATATTTATAAACGCATCCACCATACAGGAAAACCACTAAAGGGGCAACGTATTAAAAAAACACACAGTATACTACTAACTTTCGCATCTATCGTATTAGTAAAGATTCCACATTATAAAACCATATCATCAACATTGCGACAAAAACTGATCCTCTTTGTACCACATAAAGAACAGCTCCCATCTTTACATTTCTTTTTACGAATGTCTTGTGTCGACAATCGCGTCGCTCGTGCGCACATTACCACCGAGCCTAATGTCACGTAATGACTAGTTCGTAACGCGTGTTAGGCTGCACGCATACTGGCGACTGACAACTAATGTTGTAGCGGTTAGTGACGGGCTCATTATGAGTGCGAGAAAAAGTAGTAAGTTTTGTAGTAGCAACTTTATCGTAGGTTGAAGTTTTAGTCTTGCTTTAGGAAATTGTTGAAAAATTTTGGATTTTTGCTAATTCGATTTCAGTACATACAGTTTTAATTTGATTTTTACACTAGCCTGTGTTCAAACTTCTCCCTCAATTTTCATCAAACTTCTGTCTATTTTTAGGAGCAACGATCTTTGCCATTTATGTGGACTGGTATTATGGGATGGTTTTGAGATCTACATTTTCAGATTATTCAAATTAATTTTTCGTAGACTCACCATCATCATGCAATGTCAGCCAGTCCACTGCTGAAAGTAAACCTCCCACCAAACAGCTGTAACCATGCCAGTCTTGGGCGGTCCGCATCCACGCGCTTAACCATACGCGGTCCCAACTCCAGCGCATATTTGTTCCATGAAAGACTCATAGGATCCAGTTATTTTCATACAATAATTTCATGAGTTGAAACTATGAGTTAATTATACACTGAGTCTAGACGACGTATATGAATCGTCTTTTATTTTATCTCTCCATTGATACACAACCTTTATTAAATGCCTATCAAATATCAAGACTGATTGAACCACATCGGCTGAACCCAACAGGTTTGAACCAGCATCCTTCATTATAAATTCATTTGCGCGCAATGTGCGATGTCATGACTTTGATTATTGCCTGCGATGAGTGTTATTAGGTCTTTTATTGTTTAAAAGTATTGGTTTTCTTTTTTTTTTGGGTCAGTACTGTTGTAAGTCAGAGTCCGAAATGGGAGTATCGATTTGAAGCTATTACAGTAGTGTTTAAGTAGGTATCTGTAACTGCTTACGGATGTAGTTTATTTTTTATATTGATGGACGATCTATGGTCAAAAAGCTGAGGTGGTAAATAATTGTTCTTTGCCCTATTAAGGGTTAAGACTGATATAATATATTTAAAATTTTTATTGATGATTCACCTACACTGTGTCTTGAGTCGAAATACGTTTGAATATAACAGAAATAATTTCAACATTTCGTAAAAGGGGAAGTTTTCTTCGCAAACGTTTAGAGGACTGACTATCTTAAGTTGTTTTATCGTATTTATTTGAACCAGTAATTTCAGAGATTATCTCGTTTAACCAAGCAAACTATACTGCTTTAATAATAATAGTATAGATTATTATAATTATGAATTATAACTGCTGTTTCCAGTACCGTCAGCACGAGTTTTCAGTATTTGAGACGTAAACTGGAAATTTGACGACTTCAAATTGACAATTTTCAAGGGAAAAATTGGTTCCTTCTTCGCACACCAGAGGCGCTGTTCCATATTTTCATACAATAAACGCTGTAACTACTGGAAAAACTCTGTAAAGTAAAATAGAGAAAACTCGTGCTAGGGGTACTGTTTCTTCATCAGAAAAGTATAAATTACTATTGAAAACGTGACCATTTTTAAGTTTCTTTATTCTATTTCATTGCAGAATGATAGCCCACTATCCTTCAACATACTTCCTATGAATCCTTTCCGACATCATGATGTCTATGACTTGCGTTTCATCTAATGGTTTTCCTGGACGTATGAAGGACGGACCCCGATCTTAGACATGCATGTTGCTTGGCAGTCATTTTGTATTGACTGAAGATGTTGCGTGTATTGACTTATCTGTCTATCGTTGATGAATGTGTGTTTTGTGTTTGTTTTTGGATATTTGTTTATACTTACTAACTTGAGTAGATTCTGCCAGCCGGCTCGAACAGTTTTGAAAGGCATTAGTAGAAAATTACTTAATTTAGCATGTTTATTTTCGACAAATTGTCAAATAAAATATACGATAGAAGATTATATTTTTTTGGGTGGTAATATCATCAAATGAGTCCTCCCGCTTTGGGTGAAGTGGAAGGGAATTCCAGACTCTTACCTCTTGACTTTGACCTCATGACCTTACATTTCAGAGCCACGTCCTCGTATCCTACATAGACAGTGCGTCCCAATAGATCTCTTCATTATCTTTCTGTTACATCAAAATGTATAAGCGTCATGTCATGTCATTTTAATTAATTGTGTTTTTTCTTTTTTTTATTATTGTTTTTATTGTTGACATTTTGATCATTTTAATGTGTATATTTTACAGCTCTTTTTTTTCTGATAATATTGTGTGACTAATGTCAATTTGCATGCCAGAAGATAGAATGTAGCCGAACTTATTTATCTACTAGCGGCCCGTCCCGGCTTCGCACGGGTGGAGGACCCGGTCTAAAATTTGAGATTTAAACTATCCTATCTCTCAAGTTGGATCGAACTGCACATGGTGTGCGTATTTTATTATAATCGGTTAAGTGCTTTAGGAGTCCATTGAGGACAAACATTGTGACACGAGATTTATATATATTAAGATATATCTAATACTGTACCTAAATTTAGAGCAAATAAAATTCTGATTCCGATTCTGAAAGCGCACTTTAGCGAAACATATCTTAGGTAATTCTATATCTGCCAAATAAGCAAACTTTTTATATAATCACAAAAATTAACCACAAATTTTCTTCAACAGGAGAAACCCCACAAATGCAGTCTCTGCTCCAAGTCGTTCCCGACTCCTGGGGATCTCAAGTCCCACATGTACGTCCACAGCGGGTCCTGGCCGTACAAGTGTCACATCTGCTCCCGAGGGTTTTCCAAGCACACCAATTTGAAGAACCACCTGTTCTTGCATACTGGTAAGACACATTTTTTTAATTATTTACTACAACTTCTACTCTTATAGTTTAGGAGGATCTTTATAAATTTTTATTTGTTTATTTTTTTAATATTGTTACGTATATTTTTTTAAACTTTGCCCCACACTAGGAATTTCTCATGTGTCGTGGGTGCGTTTACAAACATATACACTCACATACACGAACGCCCAGACCTGAAACAACTACTTGTACGAGTAGATCATACAAAAATTTGCTTCGTAAAAAATTAAATATACTTGATAGCAATTTATACAATCATTCAACAACACTCTCTTGCAATACAATACTCTCTGAAACATTGAAAAAAGAATAAATCATTAGGATACACTAGTACCTATACATTCTTTAACTAGTATTTTTTTTATAATTATTATGATAGATATTATTAACATTTTGTTTTCTTTTGTTACAGCTAAACATCAAAGGAACAGTGCCAGAGACGCCACTTGAATGCAGAAATAAAATTTATTTATACATTTTGCATCTACGTTGATGTATAGACATTATTTTTTATACATTTAAGACTACATACGTCTTACAAAATATAAAAGTGTGATATTAGACTAATTAGATTTTAAGTGTTATTTAATTAAGTTGTATTTATGATTTGCTTATTTTACTTAGGGATTTTAAAATAAGGAATTTTCAAAAAACAAGATATTGGGGGCTTTTTTATAAATAATAAGGTTTTATACGTGTATATAAATTCGATTTTATTATACGGTTTTTATGGACTTAATTTTCGGGGTGTAAAGTATTTTAAATTAATTTATTTTAATTAGCGTTTTGAAAGAATTAAATAAGCAAAATCAATAAACGAGAACGTTCATATTAAAGCAGTTATATCTGTAGGATAAACTATTGCTATTTATGAACATAAATAATTTTAAATGTCAAAATTATTTATTTATATTGATCATAATTACGGTTGACAAATACATTTATGATTCCCAGGTAAAATTCTTCAAATACTGACCATAAAATTATCGCTCCAAAAATTATACTGAAAAATTAAGATCCTGTTTTGACAAAAATAAATGATAACTATAGTGTTATCGAAGTGATAATTTTCATTGGACAGTTGAATTTAATGGAATATTTCGTCAGACATTTGGCTACACAGTAGCCCACAAAGTATCGGACTTACTACATAGACTTATGTAGAATTAGACTTAAATAATTGTAAATATTAATTAAAAAGGGCTTATGATATACATACATTGAGTACGTACATCGTGATATACGACTCCGTCCATTTCATTGTAAATATAGAATTTAAGGGTGCTTATACGCAACGAATTATTAAATTATGAATATTATTTATATTTTAAGTTAAGTATTTCAATAAATAATTTACTATAAATTAATCTGTATTTTATTTCTTCTGTGTACTTTGATTTTTTTTTTCATAAATCCATGTCCCGAGAGAAAAAATAAAAAATTGCTTCTAATATATTTATTATGCAAGCTAGTCCAAAATATTAATGATATAACTCGCATCAAAATATTAAGAGGCAGCCACGCAATATGAAAGCCATTACAAATTGAAACTAAAGTAACTGAATATAGAAGACAAAGTGCGGAAAAGTCCTACTGAATTGTCCAAAATATAAAAGGATTATATATTTACTAGTATCAAATATATACTACGATGCTACTGAAACAGAAAGTAAGTATCAGAAGTAGCTATCAACTGAGAAGCAATTCAAGGATCAATAAACAAAAACTAGTCAACAGTTACAACTAAATGACGTCTTATATTCACCCACTTATATAAACACACTGATAAATAAACCTAGACAAGTACAAGCATTGGTCACAGCATCGAAGAGGCGTAACAGGGTCCCATAAACGACAGGTAGCTTATCAATCGATTTAGACAAGACAATAAACTGTCTCCATCGAACCAGACATTCAATACACAGTAATCCCATAAAATATGACTTAATAACATCATCATCCTTACATCATTACTTGTACATATAGTAGGGACCATGTCAACCAGCATGAAACCGGCAAAACTAATCGCAATTTAAAACTATCTGCTTTATATTTAGAAGTTTCTCGAAGCGAGTAGGCGTTATACACGCAAGCCCTCTTCTGATTTGCATAAAACAACTCCGGTGGAGTGTATTAAGACTTAATTGTTGCTGCCGTGGAGTGTCTGTGCCTTGTGGGACGGTACATGAACCGTGGTCTCGATAAAAGCTATACCAACATTTCATTGGCGAGGAAATTCAATGTTGAACGTTATTTATTGTTAGATTTTATTATTATTTCGATTTTGTTTGGTTTTGCGATTGGATTGTGTGATTCATGCTAAAGGACGATGTGTGTATCTTGAGATGAGATCATGTGAGTCAAGAATAAAACATTGACAACTTATAAAGATTTTTTAAGGAAAGAAAAATTGAAATTGCAAGCAGGATTAAAACCCGCGTCTTCTGGAGTTACTCCAGAAGACGCGGTTTCTTATAATCATTCATATAATTCATAAAAATATATTTACGATGCACGACACATGCGTTAATGCGTTTAAAAATAATTAGTATTCTATTGACAAATTATTCTCAATCTTGATTGATTTTTGCGATAGTACGATAGACTGATAAGACGTCATAAAGATTACTTATTTAAGGGCAAATAATAAAGCTTTCACCTTAATACACGTACTAAAAATTCCTTATTTTTACAGTGACCATGTTTGAAGTTAAATATAAAAATGAGAATTAGCTTCTCTGAAATAACAACGAATGGTATGGCTTAGTTGAAATCATCAAATTTTATGATGCAAAAAGATAAACGAGTATGAAATGAAAAATTTATTCAGCAAGTTTGTTTGAAATGTATCTATTGAAAATCAGCGGAAAATTGCACAATAATGACTTTTTTCTGAAAGCGCATTTTATCTGTAACAATTTTAATCTAAATCTTCTCTCTATCACGAACAGCTACTCTACCACATATTTTAAGTTATTGAACAGGTCAATGACATTCTAATATCTATTTAATTAACTGCATGACACCTTCCGGTGTCTGGCACACCCCCAGATCCATCAGAATCTAAAGATGTCAACAAAAAAAAACTAATTACACAAGTAGCAGAATCTCAATTAATTATATAAATTGGTTAGTAACATAAAAATATTTTACATAACTTGGTCTAGTAAATAGTGTCTGACATAATCATGTAACTTTCACTAAGTCAAAACTAATAAATTAAACTTATTGATCTATTTATAACGATTCTGTAATGACGATGATAAATGCTATTGACTTGAGCAGCTACGTTTTCGTGAATTTTTATAGGGTGTTTGTTTTAATGAAGCGAGATACTCTTACAATTTCTTTTTCGAATATAAACTTTTCAGTTGTGGTATGCACTGTTGGAAAATGCATGATATTTATTACGAGTACTTTGTATTTTCTGCGACGATGTAAGACATACAAATATTATGCAGTCTGATTTAATTGTTTACACATAGACGAATACAATAAGCAGATCAATGTAAGCGTAAAGTAAATGCTTCGATTTTGAAATTGCAAATACTTATTTCAGATAAAATATTTAAATAATAATAATATTTGGAATGCTTGATTATTTTTTGCCAAAAAAAAAGATACCTTAACGATCGATTCCAAAATCGGCGTATTTACTAATAGTTTAACCGAATTTCTGCCTCAACTTTTGGGTTTGTGACGTAACTTGGACAAAGTGGCATTTTGCATGATTTAAAGATAATAATAATGGAGTTAAAGCCGTAAATATACGATACGTTTCGAATTCAAATTGACACCTGAATTCTATTGAAATTATTTTCATTGTAATTAAAGCTCACCGCTGGATATCATTGGAGAAGGGTAGCACGAGATAGAAACCACTGGAAGGAGTTAGAGGAGACCTATGTTTGGCATAGGCCTCCTCTAACTCCTTCCCGGCACGCTGAACTAATACGAGACATAATTTAACGAATTCACAAAACATCATGACTGTAACTAACCTATGTAATTATGTTTTAAAGTTCAGAATAAAAGGCTATATTATTATTAATTTAAGCTTACTTTGTTATGTCGGTTTGTGCGTTTCCGCCTATCTATAGTACCTTCCATAGATTAGTAAAGATGCATGCTAATGCGAGCATTATGAATGTGAAGGTAGTTTCATACGCCCACCGTTCAGTAGACTCAGAATTACTTCAATGTGATAGTGGGCGAACCCATTGCCCATTTAAATTTGCAAACCAGTGCTATAACAGATTTTTTTAGAATACCTTAATTGCTTGGTGAAGATCTTGAACTTGATCAGAATAATCGGAACTAGAAAACACACGCGACTTCACACATGTAGATTTTTTTCACAAGATCATATTACTGGGATGTAAAGACGTTTACACGTTAAATACATTTCAATATTTTTGAAGATTTTTTGGGTGAAAAGGATTCAACTTTAAGCGGTCTGAACGATGAACAATCCAACTGATACAAGGCTTCTACAGTGCCGTCTGCTTCGCAAACTCGATCTTGTCAAATAGTAGTAGATATTTCTGTGTTCTCTAGGTGTGTAGGGGAGTCAGATATTTTTGGGCGAGCTTGATCAGTCTTTGATCTATGCTTCTGTGCTAAATTGATTTATGAAGTTATTTAGGTATAATCGATCAGTTCATTCCTTCAGGTTATGGTTATAGTCATACTTGCCGGTTTCGACTAACATAAATACTGCCAGATTTGATATCTAAATGCAAAAGCAAAATTTAATATTTAAATACCCGAGTATTTATTTGAGTGATGTATTTGTGTATTTTAGCATTAGACCAAACGAGTTTACCTCTCTTAAGAATTATTATGAGAGCCAGATTTTTTATGATCTCAAAATTAAACAAACTTCGACTGCTCTCGATAAAAAATTGACAATTAAACTTCTAGTTTAATACCACATACCATATAACCGGCGATTGATCCAACAAGACACGTCAATCAGTAACATTATAAATCTTGTATGATGATACAATTATTAACTTAAAACAGCTGGGTGGTCCATTAGACCACCAAAACTCTCGGAACCAGTAAACGATCACGATGTTTTATTAAACTATTTCTTATTAACTATTAGTACAATATAATTTGAAAGGTTTGCCTCATTTGTGTGGGTTGTCTTATTAATTTGTTGAAGTTCTTTTTTTTTGAGTAATAGTTGTAATGAGTAGTCGCTATGTACTTGATTTTGACCTAAAGATTTGTATGGCAATGGAACGGTAAACTACTGGGGTACTGACAATATTTAATGAGCATCCAAAATATCGTACTTCTGTAATAACTTTCAATACCTACCTTTGCATAAAACCCTGTACTTAATATACAGCTAACGTCAATTGTATGCATACTTTTCTTTATTTCCCATAATATTGCTAATTGATGACAAGTTGGCCATCTAAATGATTTTATAATAACTTTTGACATTATATATTTTGCCTTCCAGTCATAGTTATGATGTTTCCATAACATCCAAAAAGAGTCTTCAATGTTTAGTTAAGTCGCAAACCTGAGCAACAGACATTTTTTTCTTAAATTCCATTTCACTTTTTACCGAACTTAAGACGATCATTAGAAGTATTGCATTCACTATCCAAACGGTGATTACAAAAAGCTCGATTAAACTAACAATTGAGATAGGCGCGGCCGTACAATGCCATAGATCGCACGACGGGAGTCGCTGTACCCACTACTTGCACTACCAATTATAAAATGACCCGTGCTTTTGAATTAGATACTTGCAACGAAAGGTCAACAGATACCAGACGTTTACACAGTCCTATCGCTTGAACAAAAAATCTAATAAAGCTAAAGCAAAATAGAAGAGATGTTTGGATCAATATGGAGTGTTGTTCCGAACAAACTGCGTTGTCATAGACCATAATCGAGGTGAGACGGTGGCGGCTTTGTGCTCGGCCGTCATCGGCTTTTTGTAACGCTATCTGATGAGTATTGCTCCCATTTTGGTCGACAAAAAACTGATCGGACGCCGCAACAATCGATGAAGGTATATGCACCTACTATGACTGGGTACAGATACAGTAGTGCGCTGTTGTGTGGTTTTGGGGTCTACAGAAAAACTTGTTCTCGTAAAAACGTACTGCATTAAAACAGTAAGAGAATCGAATCAGAAATCTGACATCCGCAGTTCGTGGCAAAAAGTGGTGAGGTATTTTCGGTAAGATGGTGGTGCAGTTTAGATACTAAATGCCAGTGACTTCCATTTACAAAAAGAAACTAAACCTACTATATATTACAAAAAAATATAAGAGAATAAAATTAAAAAAAAAACACAGGCCATAAAAGAGAAGTTATCGTGAACAGTGCCAAGAATGATAGCAGATTTGCCATGTTGAATGGACATTCGAACATGTTTAAAAATTCTAGAGCCATCAATCATCATCTAAATATTATATTCGATAAGAATTAGAGCATACTTCGAAGAGTTGATTTGGGTGCAACTGTACTTTACTAACAGACAGAATCAGCTCTTAAACTCCGTAAATCTGCCAACATCCCTAAGTAAGCAATGGTCTAAAATTGCCGATGGCTCATTATACGGGCTAGTAAGAAAAAAAAACCAATAGAAAACATGTTAATTCAATAACAAAATCCATATTCAAATCACCATAAAACGATTAGCAGAGTGTTAATTGAGGAAGCCGGACCGATCACATGATTTAAACGCCGTCATTTTGCTCACTCGAACCAAGTCCTTAATAATCCCGATTAAACTTACGACCGCTGCTTGAATTAATCGATAATTGTTCATAAATCATCGATGTTCGATTTGCACAAAGCAGCATCAGGGTGCGAAGATATAAATTTATCGTTCGAGAATAATATGGCGGATAGCGTGCTTAAGGTACATAAGTTGGGAATGAGCTGCAATCTTTGTTTATGATGTTGGCGAGAACCGGGCTTGGGAGGCTATTGGGACCTAATTGTGTGACTTATTCATGTGTTGAGGCGTGCTAGTAGCTAAGCAGTATCTTCGTTAATGTTTTGTTGTAACTGTCATGCTTAGTTTGGTGTAGGGGTAGGAGAAAAATCTTTTAATATTTTTTTCGCAAGGTATAAGGTATCATCAGTCTCACATCATCCATAGCTTAGTTTAAAGACATTGTAACTTTAGACATTTTTATCTATGGCAATCTTGAAATTACTTTTTTTTTATTGTTTCTGAGCATTAGTGGCCCAGGTAGTATCGGCCTCGACTTACGAGTTGTAGGTCGTGGGTTCGAACCCAGCCAGGCGTATTACTTTGTGTAATTTATTTCATCACCACTGCTCTCAAAACGGTGAAGAAGAACATCATGAGGAAACCGGCATGTCTTAGAACCAAAAATTCGAAGACATGTGACAATTACCAACCCGCACTGGGCCCGCGTGGTGGATTATGGCCCAATCACTCTTTTAGAGAGGAGGCCTGTGACCCCAACATTTATAGGCTGATGATGATGATGATGATTATTTCTGTAAAAAAAATGTAATAGATTTTACACAGTTCTTCAGTAGCTAATGTCAATAATATTTTTATTTTTATATTATCATCATAAGAGTTTTAGTTGGTCCAAAGTGGCACTCGAATAAAGCATTTGGAATAACATAGAGGAGGTCTTGGTCCAGCAATGGGACATTGAAGGCTAATAAAAAAAAAATCGTTATTACTATTGTGTAGAATATCACGTTACTTTTTTTTTACTATTTTAACTCTCATCCCTCTCAAATAATAATACGTACTTCATCTCATTTTCTAAAACAAATATTTATACAACGTCCCAAACCACGTACTTCACAGTACCATTTCACGCGTAATTTATTTCCCTTTTTACAATCTAAAAGAAGAAATCAATCTCAAAACGAAATTGCTTCCGATCCAGATATTAACACTGAACAAACAAAGCCGAGTACAATACGAGATATTATTGACGAGGCAGATCAATAATATTGGAACCACAAGCAAATACGATGGAGGTGTAATTTCATCTAATGCTGAAACAAAAACTATTACGATTGACCATCGCCACATCGCGCCAATCATTCCAGCACTGTTGAAATAGGGTTGTTGAGGTTTTGAGGAACCTGTAAGTATTGTGTGCAGTTTTTATATTCAACTAGCGGCCCGTCCCGGCTTTGCACGGTTTGACATGTCGACAAAAAAAAAAATTCGCCCACTATAACCTGGTCCTGATGGTTACAAACACAAAAAAAAGAATTAGCCAAATCGGTCCAGCCGTTTTCGAGTTATGACCTTAGCAAAATATTTAGCGGTCCATTTTTATATTATAGAGAAGATGGTATTCCATTTTACAGGTGCGTTTAGGAACATTTGAACTCAAATACACAAACAGCAAGCCGAACAATTAATTGTAGATTATACAAATATTTCGTCTGTGCGAGAATTGGGTAGGCTGCTGTGACCCTTCGTTCAGTAACTGTAACAATCATGGCATCTAATTATGTCATTGTTACTTTATGGTACCAAGTAGAAACGTAATTTTATAGGTGAAATCTACAATTTAAATAAGAAGTAGGTATTTCTGTATATCAGGGGGACTGTCAGACTTGTACCGTCTAAAATCCACGGTGTCCTTCAATAGCCCTTTATATTCCGGGGTCACGGTAATAGAAATAAGTCCCGCGACCCCGGCAGGCTTTAGCCCTCTGAGAGGGGATAACTGCTTACGTCTACCGTATGTCTATTACTCAGTTCAGTTATAGACAGTTCCTATTATGTTGGCACGAGCTACTAGAAAAAACTCTTGTCATTATTAAAGTTTAATAAGCCAGCATTTGCCACTATACTCTTACATAATATGATGTCTCATATTCGCGCGTCAGAGTACTTTAGTATCGTCACTTATGGAGGCTTTTAAAACGCCCTTATTCACATGTATAAGCCAGCACACCTTGATTAGTAACCTCTTAACCGTTTTTTGCATCTGTTTTATTACCCACATTTCATTTAAGGTTCAATTTACAAGCTTCTATAAGACACATTTATGTATATTTCAATCCACTATTTTTATAGACACAAAGAGATGCGAAATTTTAAAAACGACTGCTCCTCAAAACGTCAAAAGTTAAACTAAGCAGTCATCAGCTCAAGCAAGTTGGTATAGTTCGTTTTCAGACTTGACTTCCTGAACTAATAAACATCTATTACTATAGCATATAATTATGACGTGACATTAGACATCTCATGTATCAAAATGTATCTAGCTATTTACTGTTTCAAGGGATCAAAGAAACTTACCCAAAAAAACGATATTTTAATACGTAAAATACCTTGAACACTTTACGAAAATTGTGCGAACGAAAGAGAAAGAAAGCCTCAGATAAAGTTTATATGGAAAAGTCAAAAGGCAGAATGTTTTTTTTCAATCTAAATTAATTTTGTCAACTAACCGGCCACTGATATACATAGATACGCGTGACAAATACAACCCTTTGTCAACTGTCGCGTAGTCGGGTAAAAACGGACAGTCACGACACCACTACAAAAACTCGACAGTCAAGAACGCACAGCCCTATGAACTGATCACCCTGAAGTAGGCTAGGTTAGGAGACGCGTGCCAGAGCAAAAACAATTTCGCTGGAGGAAAACACCACGATATTCCTGCACTTCCGTGATCCTTAAACCCAGTGTATAAAGTTGAATTTACTGTAGCAAGTTTTCTGTTGGATTGTCTTGAAGATAGCTCACGTTCGAATCGTTGTTTGTAGTGCTGATTATTTTACAAGTGGTGTTTGTTGCTGCCTTTTATTTTCTTTGTGTACCTTCGATCATGTGTTCTGGTTTGTGATATAGGAATTTAAGGATACTGGCAGTAGGCGTGTTTTGTTTTTACTTCCGCATATACGTGTTCGAAGATTGTGAATCCTGAACGAATTATTTATATTAGTCTGATCTGTTTTTTTAAGTACATGATGCCTTCTTGCACTAAAATTATACAATATTTAACTTTGCTAAAACATCGCCTTTTTAATTAAATCATGCAATAGTCTGTGATGCGAACACCTAAACGTTGTCTTGATAATTATTTTCTACAGAAACAGTATACGGGCTTGCGGCTGCGTCAGGGTTCCACCTTGATGTTTAAACCCGGTAACAGCCTTTGGTATTCAAGCTGAACATATTCAGAAGTTCATAATGATATTAAAATTCCATCTCAACCACCAATTAACCTAATTACTCCAATTACTAAACAACAACTAACACAAAAAACGCCTTAAATAGAAACACAATCGGAATTTACACTACTGACTAACCAATCAAGCAAAAAAGGAGCATTCCACTATTTAGCTATACAGATCCATAAGTCTAATCTACCATCGTAATGTCAGTCGCATAAAGGAAGCGACCGACCGTTGGCAGGTGCGTAGTCACCTGTTACACCCCCTCCTCCCTGCTGCGCCCGCGCCTCTACCCCACCCCCGCGACCGTTAAGTAATTCGGATACATTGACGTAACGTCTCATTATCAATGAAAGGGTGACCGGAAAAGGTGGTAATGATTTTTGTTTAGGCCAGTGATGATGGAATAAAGGATAGATTTTATGCTTTGGTGCAGATGTCATGCTTTTTTGATGTTTTGTTGGCTGCCTTGACTTTGATTGAAGATAGTGAAGTCACATACAGGTTTTTAATAGTCTTCAAATGAAGTATTTTTGAATATCAAAAACAAAAAATGATCTAACCTAACTGAATGTACAACAAGGCTTTGAAAAAATCCTACAGTACTTTTAATGTAAGTTCTAATAGTAGGTACATCTTCCATAAAACGTGGTATAACAAACAAAAATACGACGAAATAAAAATCTGGTGAAACGAAAACAATAAAATTCATATTAATTAAAAAAAAATAGAAAACTAAATACTTTTTCAATTGCACCTTTTATTTTAAACTTTTATCTTTGCGTTGAACTCTTTTGTATGCAGCAATTTGGTTACCTACGGGACCAGTCCAGGATCAAGGCATCCGCCTTTTTCCATGGCGCTTAGCGGTACACCGAGATGATAAATATCTATGAGTGTTTTGTAATTTTATCCAATAGGTGTCTTTTGGAGTACTGTTTATTATGTTCATTAGAATTAAGAACACTGTATTATTGTGATTAGTCTATGTTAATTTATCTAAGTCCACCACTCAAGCTTTCCAAGCTTTGTGTTAAACTTTACTATTTTGTTTTGAAATGTGTTTCTAATTGCATGGAACTATAATACTATAGATTGCATCACTCCTGGTCTGGAAAGTCTAAACTATAATTATACCGCTTGACAGGTGGCGCCTGCGCATACGTTAAGACTTCGACAATAAAAGAGGGAGTGGCCTATTGTGAGTCACAAACCAGAAGGTAATGACGATACACGATCTTTATTAACTTCGTGTCCAAGTATTAAAGTGTAGCAAAAGAATCTAGGAAAGCATTTAGCATCAGTAGTTTTCAGAATGAGTAAACAAAAAAAGGCTTTATTACCAAAACAGAAGGTACAGCTACCATAAAATATCTATCACGACTTAGAGCTTTCTAAGAACGTGAACTGTTAAATCGAATCAATGTTCAGATGGTTTCTCTTTTAAATTGAATTTGGTACAATAAAAAACCAAATTTTAGGCTTTCAGAGAATCTGAAAGGCTGTATTGATGTGAATTTGTAATCAATTGGAGTAATAGCTCCGTGAAATAACGGTTAATCTGCAAATTAGATTAAAAACCTTAGCAGAAAGTGTCAAAGGTCATTTTAATTTCAGTATCAATACGCCATTTTGACCGTAAATGTTTTCGTTTTAGAAATTCGATTGTGAATTTCTCGTAGTTTTGGATTTGTTTGAACGATATGAAAAACCCGGATGCATTACAAATTATATTTAATTATATTTATTATTATAAGTTATGGATACTTGTGTCTGAAATAAATAAATAATAATAATAATTACAAATTATATTTTATTACCTATACACAATTATTTAACTGCCGTTACTTAAATTCGTATTGTGTAACAAGGCCGTTGCGAATTATATTCGTCGCAAATACGCGTGCAACCCCCTGCTATTTGCTTTTTGTAGTCATTATTTGAAATGGATAAGCTGTTCCGTTTTGAATTAACCTTTCTAGTAATCCAGTAACAGTGTATTGATCGAGTATAATCTCTTTGAAATTACGAGTATAATACTCAGTTTTCCACGTTTCTGTAAAATAGCTTTTATTCGAATACCTATTTATGATTACTGATGTCTGAAAATGTTTCTAATAAGTTTGTGAGGTAAGGTTTGTGAAACAATCTTTGTCAATTAAAATTTTTGCTAAACTGCATTAGATTAAACAAAAAAAAAAGGAATTTGAACAAGTAACAAAAACGGCCCCAGTGTTACGCCCTGTAGAACTCCACAAAAAGCCGTAAACGGTTAAAGATGAATGTTTAAAACAGTTATTGCGTCAAATCTACGGAAAGTGTCTTTTTTTCAGTATAAACAAGCTGATGCCAAGAGGCTAGCATATTACATTACCATCAAATGTTTGTATTCCCATAAAAACCAAAGAGCTTTCACAAATCCCAACATCCAGAACTCCGAACAAAGCCGATCCACATTTCCAACAAGAACCAACTAGAAGCTAAAATACCTACAAATGTAATGAAACAACATAATGTAACCACACGGGCTGGGGTCGCGGGACAGGTGCCTTGCGCACGCGCCGACCGTTAGCAGTAGAAAGTGCGCGACCGCGTCGGCACGCGAATACTGTGACTACGATGTTACAATTAAAATATAGATATTTGTGTGTGATGCACTTTGCGATAATGAAAGTTGTTAATGAAGAAAGCTGTTTTAGTTAATTAATTCCGATTCTGGACAATTTGTTTTATGGTTTTACTTGTCAAATGTATTTAAAGTATTTTATTTATATACAGATATTTTGGTATAAAATGATGATCAATAAATAAAATTCGTTTATGTCAGGTATTTAACAATCCAAAGTGCACACAACAAAGTCAATTGAAAGAGATGTTGAAGATATTTTTTATGCAACATTCAATATTATAGGAATGAAAAATCATGCTGTTTTTTTAACAAATACGTAAACTTGAATTAGGTACATTAAAACTAGAGTACGATAAACCCAACCACCCGTAACGTCCTTGCCAAGGAAGTTCACCTAAGGGTGAAGAAAGGGGGTGAGGGGTGCGGCATTCATAATCAGTCACGTGCTGATTCACTTGACTTACGTCATGATTTATGTGTAAATGATAAGTTGAATTACTACTTTCACATCTTATTAGCTACATAAACCCAAGAATCTAATATACCAGAAAACATTATTAGCTAAAATCATAATTAGCTTAGAAATATTCGGACTGTTGGGACATAGGCCTCCTCTCAGTGAGAAGGAATGGGCCATGATCCACCACGCGGGTCAAACCCAGTGTGGGTTGGTGTAAAAAGAGTGGAAAGAATCAGTTCACAATGCTGGACCGATGGATATGAACACATGCCTAATGCATGCACAAAGGAATTTGGATATCACATGTCTCCGAGATTTTAGTTGCAGGATTTTTTAGAGAACCTGTCACAAACGTAAATTCAAAATCTTAAACAGAAAAGGACCGCAATTCACAGTCCCACCAATTCTAAAGCCATGGACACACTACCGGCTTACCGAACTCACTAGTGTGATTAATGTCTGGAGGAAATTTGACGGGCACTGTTGTTTTATCTACTTAACTGCACGCCTTCGCGTTTTTTGTATCTATTCTACCAGCCGCCGAACGCAAATGTGGATCAGTCGTTAATGCTACTAGCATTATGAAGAGAGAGATTAAATTGCCAGTACTTGTAGAGGCGACATGTCCGGTTGTATTATCGTCATTGATAAAGAGATTCAAAGTGACGTCAGTAATTAAGTATAAGTAGTAAACAAGATTGATCGTTGACGTTTACGGTTATTGCATTTGCATTATCAGTTCAGTTTTAATTGTCAAAAGCAAGTTGTTTAGATCATTTATTATCCAACGAGAAGGTGCTGTGGTGGCTATTGCAATGAAAACATTGATCTACTCAATCATAATACCTGTTTTTACGCAATTTTTTTCCGCATTCCGTAAGGTTCTTTAAGGCAACCGTTTCGTACTTTGGGCAGTTACATTCCCCCATCGATTAAATGAAGGTTGCAAAACTTAAATCCTGGGCTTCACACTAGAGGAGAAGGATGGTTTAGGGTTTCTCTCTAAAAGCCGCGAAGACTATGACTACGACGAGTATGGAGTTTCTTGCCCATTCTTCTTCATACAACCTACCTTTGCGAAAGGGTGTAGAGTCAATCCCATCCAATCCCATTTCCTTAATTTTTAATTATTCGACGTTTTAAAGTGCCTCTTTGGTGGGCTAATTGAAATAAATGATTTGACTTTGACTAGATTAATGCTTACTCGATAGCAATTGGTTCTCCAGGTACTAAAATAAGATTTAAAAGTGACAAAATTTGGATGTAAGTACTTATCTTATTTCTTAAGGCACACCATAAAGAAATGAATTTCCTGCAAGTGAATTTTCAAGAATTCACGAATGAATTATAAAAGAATAGGCAATAACCTATCCTTCTATTATTCATTCACGAAGTTGAACCAGTATAAGAATATTGCTTAGTGGCCATTTTAAACCCGCTGGGGCTCTAAAAGAACCAAAATCATAATAAGAATGGTGTTAAATTAGTAAAATACGATTTCCTACATTATGTCATAAGCAAAAGAGTAAAATAATCGATGAAGAATAATTTTCTGCAAAAGTGGCATTTTTAGACAAACAGTTTTGTCATGCAGTTTCCTTCAAGATAATGTTCAAACGGTTTTAACATTCGTCATGTCCATCAGTTTTATAATGACTGCTCCAGATTCTCTAGTCTGAATAGCGTATTACAACGGACTCTGAAATTAAAATGATATTTTCGTGTGCAAATATTCGCTGGCTATCATTTTAAGCACTATGTTATTATGAACAGGTCTTTGCTTTTGAAATGGCTGAGTTTTCATGCTTTATTTGTAATGACGGTATGCAAATGATTTCACTGGTACATTCACTGAATAAATTACCGTAATGTATTATAAATGTTAGGTGAAAGAATAAGTTAAGCTTACAGAGATGTCGTAAATTATGGCAAAAATCTAGTTATTAAACGACTTTATTTCCACTGTTGGTCGTCAAAATTTAATTTTTTACTTATGTTTGGGTTATTTTTGGACTTAAAACAGGTCTTAAGTCCATAAGCAATGATATGAGACATAAGATGAGGCAAGCTCACCGAAAAAGAACTGAAACTCTTGCGCATCAATGAAACACAGTAACTGTCGCCGACCTCCCTCAAGATGGTCGTGGCGAGTCGCGTGCCGCAAGGTCCTGGTGAAACCTACTTCCACCTGCTATTGGCCAATTTGAAAAACAATTTTATTATCTTTTCTTTCTACTGAATCTCCTTCATCAGTAAAAGCCTGGAAATGGGCAATCATCTTTTAAGCATTTTATATCTCCAGCAATATGAGATCTGACAAAAATTTTAAGCTTTTTGGAGACCTACCTAATTGACACATTCTTTATTTGGACGTCCTCATTTCCGTACACAGAATACCGCTTTATTTAAGTTTTAAGGCTTAGTTAATGTTTTGACGTTACCTACTACTACCAAGTTATTAATATTAAAAATCAACTTAAAAAATAAGAGTATGAGGCACATCGCGGTCAAACACTAGTCAATAAATAACAATGGGGTGGAACAAGTGGCTCACTCGATAATAATTTATTAGAGGCAAGCTTCCTTTGCCTTTAGTAACGGATGCACCAACTGTCAAAAACCTCAAGCCTTGTTTTGCTGACCCTCCTTTCATTGATCGAGTCATTATTTCAGTCTTATTTAAGTTTTTTTTTTGCAAAATAATGTTTTTATTAATGTAGTAAACTTAACATGATGCGTGTGTGTGTTGTTTTTTTTTTATTTAAACCAATTGATAAGTTTTTCTTAATTTTTCTTTTGTTGTCCTCCGCTCAACTTTTGACTATTTTTAGTCATATACAATAAAGTAAGGCAATTCTTTGAAAAATATTACTGGAGCCTAAAAATACCCAAAAAACTGCACCTAAGCATCGATACTATACCGAACCGATCGGATATAGTCACAGTTTTTTCATTCAAAGACCTACGACAAAGCGATGAATTCAACAAAAATCAAATTAAATCGTAACCACGATCTTTTTGGTGTCCGGAATACGGCGTAACGATTTTTTTTTCCGAGTCATTTACGTCGCTCGTGCCAGGACCACAAAATTTCCGTTCGTCACCGTTCATTGGGTGATCTTTAGCGTTCCTTAAGTAGTGAGTGAAAGGACCATTTTAAGTAATATTTCCTATTCATGCAATCAATGTTATCAACTTTCTACGCATTCTATTTACGGAAGTGACTAAAACTTATCGATGTGAAATCGGTTTGACGACATCGCCATCGTGTCACCACTCTGTCACATTTAGTTCGTTACCAAGTGTGATGTAATTTTACTTTTTTTTACGTGTTAAATCATCCAATGATTCCACCCACCCCGAGCGAAGTGGACTGTGGAAGTGTAAGATAAGTGTTGACTAAAATAATAATGTTACCTGTTAAGACAGTCGCATTTTATAATGCGATTTTTAGTTGCGTGTACCGAAATATGGGGACTGAAGTTTCTTATTCGAACTATAAAGCAGTAATAGTGTTGCTAACAAATTTATTTATAATATATAGCCTTAGTAGGTACAAATATATAATTAGAATTCGGTGAGGACTTGCTAATAAATCCCAACATTTTTACTTGTAACACTACAATTTGGAATCCAGAATTCTACGGAACCACTCCAAAATCCCAGACTATTATCTATTGGGCAAAAAACTCGAAACACAGCAAGGTGCGGACCGCAGTGCTGCGCACGCGGCTGCGTGACGGACCACGGCCGGGGTGCGCACGCTTCCAGCATCCATCCAACCATGGAGAAAAAAGTAAAGTACCAGCCAGTACTGAAATAGTTTTGTGATTGTTGCGATGAACATTAAAATGGCCGGAGATGAGGCCAAAGCTTCTTGAACGGTCTTGGCGAGACTTTTAAGTAATCTAAGAGCAATTCAACCAAAACCATTTGGGTAGACTAAACCAAAGAAAATGTCAAGTGCTGTTATGTCAAATCATTGTTTTTATTTAAAAATACCCGGAAAATTGCGTAGTCAAGTAAAATATACGTAAACACAGTAGACACACATAATGTGTCACTCTAAAACGTAAAATGCACTGGTTGCTTTTATTTTTTCTGTAACAAAAGCACGCCAGATTTGAACTCTAGGTTTTTACCACGATTTTTTTTCTAAATTGAAGATCTGCTTATAAAAATTCTATGTATGGAATGCGAAAGACATGGCACAATACCAGAAACATGGTGTTATTCTTAACCTTTCTCAAGATCTTAAACAAACATAGCAGCAACATACTACCTTCCAAACAATAAAAAAAAAACATCCAATAATTCATTCGCAGAAAAAACTAACCTACGATTTTTATCACGCGATGAATAAATAAAATATTCGTATCAATAGTACCATACGGTCCATTGAACATGTGTCGCGCATATGGTCTGTACCATAATGATACATACATATTCATAACAGCCTGGTAATTTTTACTCTATAACACCTTTTGTCCTGTTTTTTATTTCACCCTTTTATTTGGAGTGGTAGCGAACAGTGGTCCGAATGAAACAGTGGTACAAATTGGACTGTGTGGTACAATTAGGCCTATTGTGGGGAAAGATGGATTAGTTCGGCTTTTTTGTTAGAGTTTAGATATGAATGGTGTGTTGTAACCTGTCGATGTGATGGACAAGTGTTTTGGTAATTTGTGTGGTAATGTACGCGTTATTATGGTTTATGAGGACTATCAGAGATGACAAACTTATAATGGTTTTTCTTTTTTTTTTTAGCGTGGTAAAATCATCAAAGGAGTCCTCCCACCCCGGGCAGGGCGGGAGGGACTGTCACTTGTACTGACTAAAATCCACTGTGTCCTTCAATAGTCCTTATGTTCCGGGGTCACGGTAATGGTATAAGTCCCGCGACCCCGGCAGGCTTTAGCCCTCTGAGAGGGGGCCTCGTCATTATGCTGACGCTCTTTTACAAGATTAGAAGAAGATTAGAAGACAATTTACAAGATTTTTGCACTTTCAACGGGGTTTTCTACGTTAGATTGTGATTTCATCATTTTGTATGTAATTTATTGCCAAAAGACATTGTGAGTGAATTAGTTTACATGAACACAATTTTTTAACATCAGCATACGTCTTAATTCTTGCACATTTAATTAGAATGGCATTCCAAAACACCTTACTCGAAGATTAACATCCAGTAGTATTTTAATTGCAAATAATATTTCAAAGCGATTGTCAGGCTCCATAAAAAAATCGATATTGTACAAACGAATATAATTTACGATCCTTTTCTTTTCTTTGATTCCGACAGGAAATTGTTTCTTAGCAAAAAATAATATCAGAACAACATTTGAGTGCTACCAACTCAAAAGCTACCTTACAACCAGTTCTACAAAACGATATTTTGTCTTGAGAAATTTTCACAATCAATCGCTGGCTTTGTGTAAGTATATTTTAAGCTATATCTTTAAGAGCCAGTAATGCAGTTTGTTGTACTTTTTTGTATCGTTTTATTGAGTTTTAGAGCTTTCATAATAGTTTCAAGAGTAACATAAATTCTACATTCGTGTGAACTGACCACGCCTGCCAAATGATACATACTCCAAGCGATCGGTAGGTAGACGATAATTATTTTATTAGTATACAACACCTTTTCGCTTATTTTCCCCAAATGATTTACTGTTTATTTGTAATTAATATCTTTTAAACGATTTGTGGGTTCGTTATTTTAGATTGCAAGTTTTTCTAGGTCTAAATTTTTTTTAATAATATGCTGTTATAAGTAGCGTATTAAAAAAAAAAGTGAGACAGTTGTAAATCATTTGAAGTAAATAGTAATTATAGCTCCGAAGGATTTCAATTAATATGTTAATTATGGACTACTAATATGGCGCAGTCCTGAATTTGGCACAAGAGCACGGAATCTTCTCGCCATCAACAGCGTCTAGATAAATTAGGTGCTTACTTATTATTCCTAGGGACGAAAATGTTTAGAGTTCACAACTTCTGTCAAGGATTGCCTTCCGCTCATTACTGCAACATTGATAGAAAAATTTGGTTGTCGTTTTGTCACGTCAGGAATTATATAATGTAAGTACTGTGCGTGAATTGTCGAACATTTAAATTCACACACACGAACATCCAAAACCGGAACAACTAATTCTGGGTAATACAAATTGTTTCATGCGGGAATCGAAAACACTAAATACGAAGCAAAGCAGTCAAACATTTAACCACTGCGCCAACCACGCCGCAGTATTATGGTAAGTTTTTACAGTGCTTTCCGTCTAGCCTAGAAAAAAATGCCACGTTTTTATATTCTGTTGCAATTCTTACATCCACTTCTAAAATAAATCCTATCATATCGTTCATCATAATCATATCAGCCGTAAGACGTCCACTGCTGAACATAGGCCTCCCCTTTATCAATATTATGTATCATATCGTTGATTGATGTAAATTATAAACTGTTATTGAATTCTGCTAATAACAATTCACCTAAAGATAAGACAAAATTAACAATTGTGATATTCGTTAGTTTAAGCCATGAAATTCGAAAAACGAATTTCACTTAATTGGGAACTTAATAGAAATAATTATTTGTAAACACTACTCACTTTGATCTACATTCAATTACGTAAGAGAAAAGCGGCGTATCGTAGTCAGCACCCACTCATCAATATACTCCGTAAGTAAATACACTTCCTAATCACCGTCAAAGAAATGATAATAAAAGTAAACACACGAAACAAGCTCGCGGCGTCACCGTGATCGATTTCATATAACGTTTTCCTTAATTACCGCCAGCCTACGCAACACAACCGGAATTCTACCGCTCCGATTATCTTAGTAGAATTATTGATTTATTACTTTGCATTAAAACGTGGTATAATAAAAACGTTAGCGACTAAGTTGGTTGTGTGCTTTCGTTTATGTAATTTCAGGAATTGATAGTATCGGGGCGTTCACACTGCGGCGCCTTTGTTGAATTTTGTGGATTTGTTTTTCGTTTACTGTGTCGTCATCTGTATGAGCTAGGATTTAAGGTTAAATTTGAATTGCCTGAGAGCAAATGAAAGAGCGTCATTCCGAAGCCTATATGACGTCATTGAAGTTCATCGCTGTGGCTGAAATCGGATAGATCATAGTATCATTATCATCCGGTGCTACACACATTCGCGCTTCCGTCTTTCCTGTCGGGCTTGCGGGACTCATGACACTGAAGAACGATAGGCTACTGTAAGGGCAGGGTGGAGTTTTAGGCACTAAGAGTCTCGCAGTCCCTTTCGCTCCACCCAGGGTGGAATGGCTCATTTGATAATTTTACCTCCCAAAAAATCCGTTTTGTGAGAGCGACAGATTCTGTATCCACCGTAGCCCAGTGTGTGCTGCCATATTTGTTGTTTATCGAGGTAAAATCATCAAATAAGTCCTCCCGCTTTTTCGCTTTTTCGTACTGAATACAATCCAAGGTGATCCTTCAATAGCCTTTAAGCCCTTTACGATCTAGGAACACCGACACCTGATGAGATAATCCCGCGACCCCGGCAGGCTTTGGCCCTCTAAGCTCTTTGAGTTGCACGCGGAACACGAAGCACTGTCAACTCGGGCATGGTCCATCGGACGGCGAGTCACCAAATCGAGGCTGTCATGAAGCACAGTTTTGAATTCTAGAATAAACTGGTATATGATATAATGATATTGGTAAACACACAAAACTTGACAAAAACCTACAATTTAATACGATGATCGACAAACTTCTGTTTCGGTTGGATACTGGATCAATGAGGGTGCGGTCTCTGTTATGCAATCGGAAAAGCCCATGTTCAGCAGTGATTGTTCTTTTATTAGTTTAGGCGTACCCTTTGCTACTTTTGTATGGGATCACGCCTATTTGTTATGACCTGTTCCATGTTTCCGAACACCTTAATAAGACAAAACCACAAAAACGGTACTTCTAATTATACCCATATAATCGTTTTACCGTGTTCAAAATAATATAAACGAACGAGTCCTTCATAGGTGGCCACAAAATTACTGGCCATCCATATTAAACCAAGAATTTCTGATCAATATGATCTAAAAAACTATATATAAAATGAAAGTGGAATCTATTTTTACTCTCGCTTTAATTGAAACGATCAATATAATGATTTTACGCGAATTATTTTCATTCAATCAATTGATTTCTTATGTTCATCATCAAAGATGGGCGCCGGCATAGAATCCATTAAAAGTATTTTTGTTCAATTATTTGAATTTTTGATCGTAACTTATAGGTCTATTAATTAATATTGAGGCCTATTAATTTATAAAGAATTTGGGGTTATATTTATGATTGTATCATCTTGTTAATTTAAAAGGCGCACGGGCGCCTAGGAGGACTAATTTATAAACATAGATAAAAAAATGCGCAAAACATTTACAAATAATACGATAAACACGTTTTTATTTTAATTTTACAAAATAAGTGGGTAAAAGGATAAGTCTTAGTTCAAACTCAAAACAGTACCCCGAGCACGAGTTTTCACTATTTTGATTTCTAGTATTAATAGCGTTTCTTTTATGAAAAAATGGAACAGCGCTTCTGGTGTGCGAAGAAGGAACTAATTTTTTCCTTGAAAATTGTCAAAGTTGCAGTTTACTTTACGTCTCAAATACTGAAAACTCGTGCTAAGGGTACTGTTCCCAAAATTCAATCAACTTTGAGTCATAGAGTAATTTTATATCTATCAACATAAAATCCTGATGCCGACAAAAAACCAAAAGGGCATAAAGCACATCAGCATTATAAAACCAATATGGTTGAGAAAAGCTGACTCACGCGTCAAACTCGTGAACGGATGCTGTCTGTCTGCACCGGGACCAGTCAGATCATAAGCAGTTGGAATCTTTATTTAAAAGTCAAATTCATTATTGAAATTAAACATTGTTGCTAATTATTATTTTTAATGATGATCGTGACTAATTAGTGTAGTTGTATTGAAATGGGGCAGCTTTTATTATGCTTTTATTGTCGTTGTAAAATCATCAAAGAGAGTCCTCTTACCCAGTGGGAGAACTGTCAGACCAGTCACGGTTACCAAATGACACAGTTCCGCGACCTCGGCAGACTTTGACTCTCTAAGGGAGCTTTTATTAAGTTTGTATTCTTTATACTAGGCTACAGATTTGCTCTTGGTATCAATCTAGCCCAGAAACAAAGATAAAAACCTAGGTTAGAGCAAGCTCACCTAGAAGAAACTATAACGCCTATGCCTCACTGACGAAACACTATAAACACTGTTTGGCGTCGGGCGTCGACAGGAGCCCGGTCGCGGGACCCTCGGCCTTGGCGAGGCTTAGCAGTACCAATGGGATTTCTCAACCATCACCGTTGGTTATTGGTGCTCGGAATATACCGCTAAATCGTTTCTTTTTAGCTTTTACTATTAATAACGTACCGTATTTTACATGGGACGATTGCATATCACCCCCACAACCCAGTAGGTACTGTATAACACTCCTTGCTTACAGCTAGTCAGACTTTAGGTCCTGTGACAATTGGTCACTATTGTAAGTCAACAAATTGCAGTCAGGTTCATTGACTTTACGACCTTTCTGAGAAATGGAGGAAACTTGGTTTGGTGATCATACATCCACGGACTTTGGTGATCGCAGCTTTATTTTTAAGAACCACCTGTGTAGATGTTACTATTTATCAATAAAATAATATAGGCTCAGAATTTGGGACACTTGAGTTTTTTTTTAATTGAAATAATTTACATTCAAAAACGTGTGCTTCATAAATACATCTCCATATACCTATAAATCTGTTGACAGTGTGGGCATCGTAAACCGTAACTACCAATATTTTAGCCAACAACTACAAATTTATTCTTCCATATGGACGGGCGTGGTGGTTACTATAAGGTAGGATCTCACCTGCCATTTGGTTAAGAAATGGTCCATGTTGAAAGAGACTGGCGGTCATCCAACTCAACCCAAAAATGAGGTATGTGTGTTTCGGGCATGCGGGCGGTGAATTTTGGGTGACTTACCGTCTGATCAAGGACCTTGACCCGTTCGACGGCGCGTTGTGTTCCACATGCACCTCAAAGAGCTGTCAGAATACAGACGATCCCTTTGGAGGGCCAAAGCCTACCGGGGTCGCGGGACTGTCTCACCAGGTAACCATGGCACGCTGGCAGGGTTGGGCAGTATTTGAATTACTTGTATTTGAAATACGTAATTGAAATACAAATATGTATTTTGTATTTGTATTTCAATTACTTCCTTAAAATGTAATTTGTGATTCGTATTTCAAATACCTGACGACGAAGTATTTTGTAATTAGTATTTCAAATACATGAAACTCCAAAATACATTTTAACAAAATACATTTTAACTCAATTTATTGTAATTGCACTCTCTGCAATGATGGTAAAGCAGCTAATTAGAGTTGGCAATACTGCACCTGTTATGTACTACTACCACAATCTGTCAAATTTCATTAATAGATTTTGTAACTTATTACAATACTTAACCCGCCATCACTCGCGCGGGGTGCTGTCGGCACCCCACGCAATTTTGAACGTAAAAATTATTATTAATTTCTTTAGTTGCGCATCCGCCCGTCTCAGTACCTTTAAGTTACCTTTAAATGCGTCGACACGGGGTGGGATAGGCAGCTTAACGCTAGTGGTAGCAGCGTAAGGACGCATCAAAGTTCTCGTGGGGTGGCCACGACACCCCGCGAGCGCTCGTGTTATACTTTTGCGGAGGTTACTTTATTAACAAGGTACGTGTTTTATTTTTTTTTGTAAATCAAAATTATTGAACTGTACCCTTATTTACTATAATATAAATAATGATGTATTTCTAAGCTTATTTAATGGTTTTAGTTCTTAGAAACTTATGTTTACAGTGATTTGTCCATATGTAACATTTTTTTAGATTCTTTTTTGTTTCAGATGTATTGGGAACAAAAACATGTTAGATTGGCAACTTTTTTACTTGAAATAATATAGGATAACGAAGACAATTTTGCAGTGGATAGTGATGCCACATAGATGAAGATTTCATTCAAGAATCTGATCATTATTCTTTGTCAGAACAGAATTTTTGCAAACAAATCATATGTCAAAAACACTTGAAGATAATTTGCAGTTCTTGTTACGAAAAACAAGTTTTTTTTATTTAATTTTGTTATTTAATCCTTACATTTATGTTTTTAATGAGAAAGTTTATGTTAAAAACGAGGGAGTTTATTTTTCTGTGGTTCTTTGAGGACATATCCCAATATTATGACTAAAAAGGTTGATTTTGTAATGTTGTGTAGTAGAGTAATAAAGTTCATTATAAAATTAACGTTTTTTGGTATTTACATACGTCATACAACACAAAATAATAAAATGCTAGTATAATTCCACTAACTGATATTATGTATATATAAATAGACTTTGAGTATGTGGGGTGGCCACAACACCCCGCGAGTGCTCACGAGGCTAAAAACCCGCGCGAGTGATCGCGGGTTAATGGAAAGTTATTTTTTGATTGGTAAAAATTGACAGATTCGGGCAGGTGGACCTGCTGGCGTCTTTACACTGTACGTCGAACATGGCGAAAACACGCAAAAAAAAAATGAACGTCGAATTGAGAACATTCCAGGCCACTCAGCCCATGCTGGTCTAGAATATATATTTAATAAAATGTAATTTGTATTTTGTATTTCAATTAAAAAAAGCTAAAATACAGTATTTTGTATTTTATATTTTAAATACTTTACTTAAAGGTATTTTGTATTTTATATTTTAATTACTGGCGATCCTGTATTTTGTAATTTGTATTTCAATTAAAGCAGAGCATGTATTTTGCCCAGCCCTGCACGCTGGTACGTAAAGGGCTATTGAATGAGCCCCGTGGATTTTAGTCAGTATAAGTCTAACAGTCCCTCCCGTCCCACCCTGGGCGAGAGGACACATTTGATGATTTTACCACGATAAAAAGGTATAATAATGTGTTTAGGGAAATAGAAGTTTCTGTTTTGTATTCCTTTGTATACCTGGCACAACAGACGTTACGTTTTGTACAAAACTTTAACGCCTTCATTAACCTACCTTTTTATCGCTATAAAAATCTGTAGTCTGATTGAGCAGGCGTACGTTAACCTTATTTGGCATAATTACGCCACAAAAAATATCTAGGGTAGCTTACAATAAGTTTGTTTTAATTGTCGTCATATTCATAAAAGTTAAATTTAACTATCTCATAAAATTATGACTAAAAAAATAACAATATGATAATTTAGTTTAAATGACAAAAAGTGGGACCTACCAGAAACCAAAAAAAGTACGTAAAGAATGTAGTGAATAAATAATTGTTTTCGTGTTGTCATGTCCGATGCTTTATCGTCCAGAGCCTCGACCAACATCTAAGGAGGCTCTTGTTAGGCCGACTGACTCTTTATTAACTCTCTTCATCTCATAACTTGCACCACACAAAACGCCCGCAGGCCGACAACACCTGAACTGATCTATAGCCACAACGGTACTGCGGGCCAAATTGTTACTTGCAATAGTGTTTTAGTTTAAATAATACTTGTACTACCGACATTGTTTATATGCCATTCCTATTGACATTTTTTATTATGTATTTCTGTAGAAATGTAAAAGACTGCGGGCGGTTCGTGCGAGGTATGAACAAATGGTGCATGGTTGGCATAAGTTAAGAAAAAATGTTGCTATTGCAAATTGTTGATATAAATTAATATCGAGCTTGCAATTAATAGCGGACGTATTTAAAAAAAAAAACTAAATATAAATTGTATAAAAAGTGCATGTTTTTAGATTTGTGAATTTATGACTCTATTTATGGCTGAAAATGTTCTATTATGACAGAATAATGTATATCAAACCCATTCTGCCCAAATTTTGTAATAAGCTGTTAAAATGAAACAAAACTTTTTGGTAAAAAAAAAACGAAACAACTTTCATTAAATATATTCAAAAATCGAACCACTCCTCATTTGCTCCCCAATACCGTACCATACATTAAACCAAAAACGATAATTCTAAAGACCGTACGCGATAACATCTGGTGTGCGTACATTCCGAAATAATTCTAACTCTTGGCGCGTGCCCAAGTATCGACTTTCATCTCTCCGTAATAACTACTTATTGTGGCTTCATAAAAAAATTCGTATCTCCACATTACTGTTTTACCGTAATAGCTGGGAGCTGATTTCATAGTCTATTTATTAGTTTTTTTTTCTAAGTATAGGTTTGACCATATGGTCGTTTTCGATGTACGTAGGCGTCTAAGTATCGGGCTTTTGTCTTTAGAGTTTTATCCTGTCTATTAATATTGAGATTGTGGGATAAGGTGGACCATAATTAATATCTATACTATATGGTTTGTTTTGGTCTCCTACTCCTCAAAATAGGATGGGTTTAAGGGCCTATGCACACCACGTTTTTTAAACGCCCGTCGACGCGCGTTGTAGCGATGCAAACGCGCGTTTGTAGCGATGCAAACGCGCGTTTGACACTTTGTATCACGATAACAAACTGCTCTGATGGACAAAAACGCGCGGTCGACGCGCGTTTCCAAACTGCGCGTCGACGACGCGTTTAAAAAATGTGGTGTGCGTAGGCCCTAAGGTGAAAGAATAATTGCTACGAAAAAGTCTTTAGAGGCAACTTGTACTCACCAAAAATTTTAAATAGGTTTATTCAGCTACACGCCGGTTAGTTTTTCCTAATATTATGAAAGCTTTTCCACCATATCTACTGAAAGACAGAAGTCTTTGTCTCACTTTCTCTGTCAAACTTTATACATACCTGAAGTTCCCGCGACAATATAGGAACAGAAGGAGACAGAAAAAAAACTAGAAAAAAAATACTTGGGGTGCATTTAAAAATAGTTTTCTTTTTATCTTCTGATGTACCTACTTGATTTTTTAAAATAAAGTAATTAAATCAAACAATATCAAATTAAAATACAAAACAAGGAAAACATCAGAAGTATCTTTACTATTATTCTACTTAATTATAGCAAATAACAATGAGGATTATATTCTAAAATTGCATCATATTTTATTAACAGTGTTATTAGCATACGTAAAACACAATAATAGGGGAAACAAAACATTTTATTACCTAAAATGAATGAGAGAATCTGTTTGATTACTTGCCTCCTGCAAACATAAAATCTAAAGCCTTATTTATTTTTTAGAAATTCCGACCTTATTTTAGAACCCTTACTGTATCTTTCTGTATAAAGAACCAAAGAATTATCTTCATAGAAACTGCCTTAATCATAATGTTTACATTTTATAGAAACTATTAATCACCAATTTTCCGTTACCATAAAAATCCGGCCACATCTCAATATCGTCATAATTCAGTTAAAAATGAAGACCGCATTGATGCTTCCATGTACCTTTGTCTAATTTGTGCCATCAAATCAGCCATACGAACATTTATAAATTACTGCCTCTAGCGAAACTCGGTGACCGGATAACGTGCCTTAAAACTTTAAACCATTGAAAAATAAACTTTCAATTTGTTCAGGTAAGGTGGAGTTTTGATTGGGGTTCCCAGTAGCATTTGCATTCTCAAAATCATTGACCAAAATTCAGGCAGTTTCCGATTAATAAGAGCTATAACAATTTTGCCTCGAGCTTACTGCGTCTTGGTTATTATTAGATACTTCCTCTCCGTATTTTATTATATTTTTTGTTGCTAGACTAGAAAATAGCATAACTACATTAGCTGTTAAATGTTTTGACATCGTTAGACGCTGTTTAAGATTGCGACGGATTATTTATTCGCGTTGTAAACTGGTCTATTCGATTGGATTTTATTTCTTTGGCGTAAGTTTTTGTGATATGGTAGCATTAGATTCTTAATAGCTAATTATGAATTGCTTTTTCTTTTAGATTTTCTTTTACTTTTCCGACTGTTTTCTACGTCTCACACTGTCACTATCTCGAGTGTTCTTCACTGCTTTTCTTGTTTTTTTTTTCTTTTTGCGTTGTAAAATCATCAAATGAGTCCTACCAACTATGGCTCGGGAGAACTGTCAGACTTGTACTGACTTAAATCTACGGTGTCCTTCAATAGCCCCTTATGTTCCGGGGTCATGGTGATGGAGTACGTCCCGCGCCCTGCTTTTCCTGATTTGGCCATTGAGACGGATAAATTTAATATTCAATTTTAATTTATTATTTTATTACATTTCATATTTTCTGGTTCCTTTTGGGTGAGCTTACTCCATTTTATTTGCAACTTAGCTTCTAGTCTTAAGCCGTAAAAATACTGGTATTTGGCATACCTACTTCTTTCTCATATAGCTGCCAAAATCAGGTAGAATACGCTATTTGCAAAAAGGCTGATGCTGAGATGGTCTTTGTAGCACACACCAATCACATTCCATCACGTACCAAACCAAAAACATAGAAAAAACAAATCTGTTCAAAATTATCATTACCTCCCGCATTATCTCTATCATTGCCACAACAAACATTTCATTAAAGAAACAGTCAACAGAAGCCAGAGGATTATAATGGCAGGATTCATCAAAATTGATTATCAATATGAACTGTATTGCCTTCCGATCAGAGATCAGAGTCATATGGTCCTCGGGTCCTATCTTATAATTTAATGTTCCAAGCAAATTGCATACGATGATGAAATGAACCTCAGTGGCTGTCACGTAACGTCATAATGAATCCCTCCCAATAATTACACTCGGGTAATATCGTGTACAGGGATGGATTAAAGATCGTCACTGAGATATGGTGGCATCTTGTTTAGCTTCAATTTTTAATATTAAGATTTTTATTCCAATTAGGTTGAGACTCCGTTTTTTTGGAATTAAAAGTTATAAAAATAGAATCCTAAAACGCCCGTCTTTTGCTTTGCGGTCTGTTAAGTTCGTTTTGGATGTTTTCAATAACTAAAAATCATTGTCATCACATTTTTTAACACTTTTTGTTTCTTTATATTAAAAAAGTATTTCAATCTAGATCACGATTTTAAATGATGATTCACAGAGATTATAGATGAAGAATTGATTCCATTGCTTTGTTATTGAGAATCTAGAATCATCTAAAAATGTTGCGAGACGAGTCATCACAAATAGATCAAGCAGAATGATTATAATAATAATTTTAAACATAAATATTTTACGTAATTACAACTTAAACTATCTGGTTGCAAACAGGTTACATTATAAACACAAAAAAATACGTTAAAAAAAAAAAAAACAAATGAGTCCTCCCAACCCCGGCAGGGCGGGACTGTCAGACGTGTGTACTGACTAAAATCCACGGTGTCCTTCAATAGCCCTTTTGTTCCGGGGTCACGGTAATGGAATAAGCCCCGCGACCCCGGCAGGCTTTGGCCCTCTGAGAGGGGGCCCCGTCACTAAGATACCTCCCTGGCTACTGAACGAAAACCTGTTCAGTCATATTGCTACTCATTCTTACAAGACTGATAACGTTCTTGCTTATTGAATAGGTCCTATCATTGAGATCCATTCATGATTGACTTTGTGCTTGAAAATCGAATTTAATATTCGTATTTCTTTTCAGAGAAGGTACATATCGTAATGCTGCTGTTTTTTGTCTACATGCATATTGTGGAAAACATCGCAGTGGGAATCCATCACAACTCTCTTTTTAATACCTCTCATGGTGAAATCAGTTACACACCATTTCGTATCTATTTGGGTAAGAATAGCCACCAAAAGCCAGGACGGTGGAGGAGACGCTACCACGTCCTGATGTCATCCTAGGAAGTACCAGCTATGAGTGTATATCTTCGTCGCATTGCATAGCCTAAATGAGTGATGCGATTACGCATTTGAATTCAGATATTGCCAAAAAAGTTGATGCCATGTTGGTCGTAGCTGTTCTGGCAGCCCATCCTCTAGGGTGAAAATACACTCACGATGGTGTTTTTGGATGCAAACCCCCCATAACCTGTGTTTGAGCCCTTTGGGGTTGAAGGCCAATTAGCATTGCCATACAACGTGGCAATGCTGCCAGCGTTCTGGGCACTTTACCCGTTGACAGCGATGTGGACGTATTCTTTGACGCCCTTTGAATGTATTTTTTTTAATGAAGTAAGTATTTTGAATGATCAGTGACAGTCAGTATTACTAAGCTGTGGTTGTCAAGGCCCGATAGACTGTCACTCAATTGCAACTATCAGTATTCCAGCTAAATCCGATTAGGCTGCAACCAGATGGTGGATATTACGAATGTAATAAATAAAAAATAATTGTGTTACTCTGGAAGGACCGGTAAACCTGGTTTGATTTCCGGAAGCACAAATATTTTTGAACGGTCATTGGTTCTTGTTATGTTCATTAAAATATCTGAAAGTATATTTCTATGTCACTTGCATTCGTCTTTGATAAGTTATTGCCCACCTACTTTAAATTATCTGACACGATCAAAATTGTTTGTCAATAAGCCGTAATTAGTTTATGAAAATTATGGTATTCCACGAAGGGCGCCTGGCACCCGTGAAAAATTTTGACAGGGGCCTTATGTCGAATAGATAAGGTGCAAGTAGCTCAGATGCCATTGTCAGCTCGGGTGCCCTTCGTGGGATACCTCTGAAAATTTCTTTATTGTTATGAAAACTTGTTTTCATACTAGGTATTTTTGATGTAACGTGACTGTGTGCTTTATAGTCACGAAGAAAAAGCTAAATGCGGAAAAGTATTCATTTCTGTTAAAGCTATACAAATAATTAATTTGATCCGTGTTGGAATCGAACCCACAGCAACCAATCGCTTAGGCATTGCGCCAACCGCGCATTACACACCAGTCGCTACATACACTACCAATTCATTTTCACAAAAAAAAAGTAATCGTGCGCAGCATTTTTAAACTATTAAGTTAGGTTGTTACAAACTCATACATACAAATGGTCATATTATTCATTCCATACAACAAA
Organism: Agrotis ipsilon; assembly: GCA_028554685.1. Taxonomy (NCBI): domain Eukaryota; kingdom Metazoa; phylum Arthropoda; class Insecta; order Lepidoptera; family Noctuidae; genus Agrotis; species Agrotis ipsilon. The sequence continues at coordinate 14,274,219 of CM052965.1, forward strand.
AATTCGGTTGCATTATGGTAATGATGTAATAATGCGCTGACGATTTACTATACCCTTGTCCAATGGTAAATTGGACCCCTGGCCCATAAATTTGTAACCAAAAATGCTTTAGGTTATGAAAAATTATGTTTTGGGACGAGTAAGGATCCTGTTTACTGGTGATTGATTCTACCGAAGTAATAATACGACACTGGGTGAGGTGGTGTTGGTTGAGAGGAGAGGTCCTTGCTCTTATAGTGGGTGTAAACTGATAAAAAGTATAAATATAGCCTTCTGGATTTTGAAGTTACTTCCAATCATTGTTTTATGTTTTCCATATCAACCTCCATAGCCTGGAATCTTTTATTAATTTCGGGACAGACAACCGTTTGCGGCCTCGATACAAGTTAAAACCCCAGAGCTAACTATATAAAAGTTTTTTCCTGTTATTGTTTTCGGAATTGTTTCGTAAGGATCTATGTTACCACCGACACATATGCAGAAAAGGTTCGCGATGAGACCTGATGGTCTTTAAAAAGAGTAAGTAAAAAAATATGGAGTATGCCTTTACCTAGGTCATCAATATCTTTTGCCAATTATGTAGGCAGACAACAGTATGCGGGCATGGTTGCCGCAGCATTTCTTATCATAAACCGGAGAATTGCATAGGAACTAGTCTTATCTGTTATTGAGACTGTCGGCTTAACTGCTACAGACTGATTGCAGTTAAAGAAACTTTTAAAATTGTGATGATGATAATGCATCTGGCTGAATTGCATCTGCATCTTGCTACAGCGACTATATTCAATGGCTTTTGTAGAGTGGTCGTGACCACGAAAATCAAAATTTGACAGAGCACGGAGTCGAACTGTATTTGTGTACCGTGAATTCGGGGACACGGAAAAAGGCTGTCTCATTTCTAATTTGCAAAGTCAATGCCAAAATAAGTCCTTTTCAATGGCACCATCCACATCACACTATCAATATAAAACAACCAACAAAAACAGAACCTCATCTGACTAATTGGCGTTCAAATTAATAATGATTGAGACAAAAAATGTTCCAAGAACTACATTTGAATCCCCAATTAGACCATAAAGGCCTTATCATGGTCCCATTAACCGACAACGGACGCGTAGGGAGGTTTATGAGTTTAACTACACAAAATCGTTGCCGACCATTTTAAACAATCTCAGTCGAATTTACAACCAATTAGCTAAGTAAATATATAAATGGCTTGATTGTGACGTGGGCGATATTAGGGCCAGGAAATTGTGAGTAAATGTGCTTCCTTCAAGTATTTGTATTGGCTGTTTTATGAAGATTTGTGCGAGTTAGCTGCAGATGATGAGGTAGTGTTTTCTTATTATTTGTGATCCTGTAATAAATGATAACCGGTAATTATTGCGGACAAAGAAATGAAAAAAATAATTTTCAGTTTTATAGCTGGTTCTAACAATAAAAAACTTAATTCACAACAACAACTTCATAGAATAGAGGAATTTTCATGGAATATTTTTTTTTCATATCGCTTCAGATACGAAAAAAAAGGATAAAAAAGTGCTACTGCGTGTTCGTGTGTCACTAGGTGGTGCCAACTGAAAACCAGCGCTGGGTGACTTTCGCCCAGCATATGCTGAGCTGGTAACCCTTTTGGTGTGGACATGGTCAGCAAAATTGTTTTTGTATTTTAAAATTTATTTTTTATTATTTCTGTGTGTGTGTCCAATATCGAATAAATGTTTTTCTATTCTCATCTATTCTACTGCTGCAGCAGCGGGTGGCATTTGAACCCACGTCTTCTTTCTTCGAAAATTGTCTTTACGATAATGCACATCGCATGCGTTAAAATGCCTTCAAAATGAAGATGACTCACTGACTCGTTACTTTACAGATAGGTTATAATTACTAATTTTGTTTGCTAAAAAATCTTTTGCCGCTTTTTAAAAATAAATTAATAAGTACATAGTTAACTTGGGCGCTTCCAGAAAATACTTAGAAGTGACGTTTGTTCAGCTAGATTGTATTGCTTAATTTTGAGTAGACGAGATTTTTATTTTATGGCTCTGTGGTAAGTAAATAAATGATCCGTTTAAAAATACCGACAAAATCAAATAAACTACTCAAAGTCACAGCTAAAAGCTAGTTTATTGAAAGCATAATGATTGATGATTGTCAAACGGTAGCATTTTGACGTGTTCTATAAAATCTAAAAAGCTTTTTCTGATTTTATGTTCCAATACTTTTTAATTACTCTTAAGATAATCCTGAGATACCGCCTTTTAAGTTGAGCGACAATGTTGAATTGATTTTATATTTTATGGGAATAACTGAAACTGATAGATTGCCTCATTAGTCTTGTGGATGACCGCTTGCACTTCGAGGTCCTTGACTCAATATAATAAATTAATAATTAATTTTAATTTATTGTCTATGGCATAAGTGCAGTGTCATTTCTAGACGATTCAATAAAAGTCAATTCGCTTTTTCCAGCGTCGAGCATACATAAACAAAAGTAAAGATTTTTTTGTGGATCATGATGGAAAAAGCGACTTTGAATTTCATTTTCCAAACTCCAATACAAAATTCATGAAAAAAAAATGGTTATTTTGCAGTAATGACACCGTAATTAAGAATATGGAAATAAAATAATGGGTTTACCGTTTTCTAGATCAACAAAAATACTCCAAAAACACCAAAATGGTTTAAAATTGGTGGCATCTTATTAAAAACAGTTACTTTATACATTAACCAACAAAACGCAAGTACATAAGTCATTACTAAAATGACTTTTATTCTAAAAAAATCATATGAAATTGGAATATTTTTCCCACCTTTGTGTCGCACAAATAATTCTTGCGACAAAACACTTTGTTTCGAGTTAAAAACACGAATATAGCATTTCTTTTTCTTAATTATACATACGTGTATGGCGACGGCGCGATTTAGTATCGGCGCTTTTTAAGTTGTGGGGCGGTTACAGTCATAAGCGCAAGCGATTATGTTAACCTGAATAAAATTTAATTACTCAACCATTCTTCAATAACTACATAATTATCTTGTTGTAAAAATACATCGGTAAAATTATTGTTGTAGTATGGTGCAATTTTATTTTTTCGTAGATAAACAAAAACAATGACATGCGTTGCAACAAATAAGATTCAAATTTCCCTATACATATAATCGAATAAGAAAATTTAACAATACGTGTTTTAAAACTGGGCAGACCAAATTAAGCTGGATTATTAAGTCAAATTAAAATACCATGATAAAAGAGCATAATGGATCCGGTGATTATAATATTTTATGGTCAATCTTCGCAATTATAATATAATTATATGATAAGAAGGTATTCACGACCAAAATTAATAATCACGTTAGTTTCACATTTGAATACATCTATAAATACGAGTTTGTTTATCTGATTATTTTTTTCTTTTTTGACGGCTGAGCGAGAGGCAGGGATAGCAACCACCATCATGGCGGAGTCTGTGGTCAAATAGTTCTTACTGTTTTCCTTGATGCGCAGCCGCAGTTCCAGTTTCCGCTGGACGAACTTGCTCCACCTAAGCTCACATCTTTGCTTCTGGAATAGACTGAGTTACAAGTAGTGAAGCCGCTGGCAAGACTGCACACAGAGTACTAAAATATTTTGACAGTAGGTACTTTTCTTTTTATGAAATCGCTTTTCTAACCTCTCTAAGGTCTTAGCTTGTCCTCATTGTAAGCTGGTGATGCTGAAACATATGCGTGATGTTCATGTTCCAAATAGACCAGATGTTGATGAATGTCGGCGACAATTATTGTTTTAAAAAACTACTATTACAATGTGCCACTGTTTTCGTTTGTTGTTCTTGGGTTCCGTAGAAGAGTTGTTACACAAAAAAATAATAGACGAGGAATCTACACTTTTTAATTCTAAAAGGCTGTAAAATGACCCTTATCAAAACCGTATAGCATTTGTGTTCTTCTTGTCACTGTCATGTCATAATTATTAAGTTTTTAAATCGTTCTCCAACTTTAGGAATTTCTCCTGCATCACGGATGCGTTTTCAAACATTCAAACACACGTACCCCGAACAACTACTGGTTCATCATATAAACGCGCAAGTCCAATTGCGCAGCCACTTAGTAAAACCAAAATTACAGTCCGGTTGATGCCAACTGGACTGTCATTTTGTTTTTGGAATAGCTTCCAAAATAATAGAACCTGGGAATCTTCCAATAACACAGTAAAGAAATTTTCATAGCAATATTAAGTTGATTTACATAATACTTCATTAAGCTCCATTTATATATTTTATTTTACAACATTTATATACCGTTAATGTACTTTTTTTCAACTAACAAACTAGGTATAAGCGGAGCTAAATATTGTCAAAATTATTGATAGCATAGGGCCCGATTGCTCCGCAAAACCACGTACCAATAACAATTTCTTACAGAATTTACACCAAAGGTACCCTAAAAACCGGTGGCTTGCTTTGGTACCAGCTGTGATTACCATAATTTCATCGCTCCACGTGTCTGAAGACTCCACAAAAACTGGTAATAATCACAGCACAGCGATACAGACGCGCACTAAAGTGTTATTGAGTCTAATAGATTTTAATAATACGCTCCAGTTATAGTCTTCGCAATTTGGCGCGACTATTAATATGTTTATCGACTGGTTAAAAATTGAGGTGTGGACATTATTATGGTGACTGTTGATTGGATCCGGTTGTGCTCGTTAAATTATTGGATTGGTAACAAGAATTTCGTTAAGATCTTAGTAATAAGAAAGAGTTGTATTACTGGACGAAAAAAAAAATCTATACGTTTGTTTTAGTTCAGCAAGTTTTCTTTTTAAATTAAAGATCGTGTTAGCAAGACTATTTAATAACGAGCTTCATATAAGGTGATTTCGTGACAAAAAACACACTTTTCGTTTGGAAATTACACGATATCCATATATTTTTTCACATCCTTGTTCTTCCCAAAAACTTTTGATTAACCTTTCTAATATTATGTTTTATAATGACTTTACTGATTTCATATAATATTCACAAACATTTGTCTTCATGCCACAAAATATATTGGAATAACTAACATAAATGTGAATCTTAGCACTTTTCACCTCGCCTGTACAATACTGCAGTATTCTCCTCCGCAGGGCGAACGCAAGGGCTACTGTATGGAATAATAGCTTTTTTTATTCTTATACAATGTCTTCAAATCGACTGTCATATTATTTTGTTACCAAGTAAACACATGGTCCCTATGGCCTGAGGGAATCTTGAAGTTTTAGCTCAGTTGGACAAAGTGGGCAATTTGGTTTTGTTAAGAAACAATATGGCAACCAAAATAATAGTGTTGAAATTATAATAGTTTATTTAATGCTTTATGTAGGTACACATAGTTGTAGGCTTACCTTAAAACCGTTGATACAAAATCCTGTTCGGGCGCAGCAAACTAAATTCAAACTGACAAAATGACAAAACGGTTGGCCCAGTGGCTGCACTGGGCCAACCGTTTTGTCATTTTGTCAGCTGCTGCGCAGCGTGTCGCGGATTCGATCCCCGCACGGAACAAATATTTGTATGATCTGCTAACAGTTGTTTCAAGTCTGGGTCTATGGTCTATGTTTGTAAAAGCACCCACGATACAGGAGAAATGCCTAATGTGGGGCAAGTTTTTTATATAAACAAAATTCAGTGAGTATCATCATGTTTAATATCCACTTTATTATTTTTTATTACTGAAATCGGAATAATCTTAATATATATAAATCTCGTGTCACAATGTTTGTCCTCAATGGACTCCTAAACCACTTAACCGATTATAATAAAATTCGCACACCATGTGCAGTTCGATCCAACTTGAGAGATAGGATAGTTTAAATCTCAAATTTTAGACCGGGTCCTCCACCCGTGCGAAGCCGGGACGGGCCGCTAGTAGAAAATAAAACTCCCTTTGAGAAATTTATAAAAGTGTTAGTATGGAACAGGGTTATTCGTAAAACATTAATATTCTTTCATGACACTTAGTTATATCTTAATTATATAAGACACCAGTTTTTTTTTACCTTTCGGTTGGATTCATAGTAAAAGTTGATTATAACATAAGTACTTTCAGCCAATGAAAGGTTTCACAAATAACCCTTTATAGTATTACTGAAATAAAACCAAAAATCATTTTAACAGTGTATTATATCACGTAAATCTTATATACATATATGTAGAAAAAAACGCAACACACACTCGATACGTAGATTGAGTATAAGATCTTATAAGTGAGCGATCTCAAGCTGCTATTAAGTCAATGACTCGACTTAGTATCGATTTACTTACTTTAATACCGACTCATTACGATCGTAGTGCGAAAACGAGCGCATAATGCGCTTATATCATTGCTTTAACATATCAGGTATAATAATAATATTCCACAACTATCACACAACGCCGTCTAGTCCCCCGCTAAGCAGAGCTTGTGTTATGGGTACTAGACAAATGATAAACATACTTATATAATTACTAAATACCTACATATTATATATAAATTACACCCAGACACAGAACAAATGATCGTGCTCATCACACAAATATTAATCTTGGGTGGGAATCGAACCCAATAGCAGTCAGGGTCACTAACCACTAGGCCAACAGGCCAGTCAAGTATTGATATCCTTACTCATTTGCATATTATATGCCTATATAATACCAAGATCATTATGCTTCCTGTGACCGAAGGACTGAGTTTTACCTTGGCCAGAGGCTATATGAGTCATCATCATCAGCCTATAATGTTCCCACTGCTGGGACACAGGCCTCCTCTCTGAGAGATGGAGTGGGCCATAATACACCACGCGGGCCCAGTGCGGATTGGTAGATGTCACATATGATAGATGTCATATACGATGAAGATAATCTTCGAATTTTTGATTCTAGGATGTCACATGCCGGTTTCCTCATGATGTTTTTCTTCACCGTTTTGAGAGCAGTGGTGATGAAATATAACAAAGTAATGCGCCTGGCGGGGTTCCAACCCACGACCTACAACTCGTAAGTCGGGACCGATACCACTAGTCTGCCACTGCTCTAGATGAGTCGATGATTTGAAAAATGTGGCCCAGGACCGGGATGGTTGGCGCTCTTTGGGGGAGACTTAAAATCAGCAGTGGACAGCAATAGACTGACTGTATAACGCTAAGCTCATTCCTGCCGACGGAATGGATGAGCAATGGAGAGCCTTTTTTTTTTCTTGTTAAAATCCACGGTGTCCTTCAATAGCCAATAGTCAGTCCTACTAGCCCTGCAAGCTTTGACCCTCTAATGGGGCCCCGTCAGAGCAATCAACTGCTAGCTACGTGTCACAGGTTCAATTTCTGCATGGACCAAATATTTGTATGGCACACAGATAGTTGTGTTCGCCTGGTAGGTTATGTATGTCTATTTAAATATTTGTAACGGCACCCACGATACCTACAGGAGTAATTCATAATGTGTGGCAATTTTTTTAAGAAAAATATACACAGGCGTACTAAAGTATGCAATCACTTAGTTGGAATCAATCCAGGATGGCTTCTTAAATAATGGCGAGATTTGAAAAAAATGGTATCAGTTTAAATTGCACAGTTAAGTGTGTAAAATTGTTGTTTTTATAATTCTTAACTTGTTAATAAGTACTCAAGATCGGCAAAAATTGGAGTAAGTGATGTGTGAGTTGGATGATGAAGTATTTAGGTCTTTCTACCTAAGTTATAGAATATTTTGAAAGAACTATCTGAAAACTCGATTTTAGATGTGAATATTTAATAAAAATGCAATTTGCATTGTAAATCTATATTTTACATATGACAAAGTCACTAGTTCATCACTGACACAAAGAAAAAGTAAAAATACGAAAGGAGGTATATAACAGAGTCTCCGCCCTCAATTATCCCTCCTCACAGACGTGTTTAACATCTGGTCAACGTGTCGCCTCCATGACTGGCCGTCATCTGTTAAAATTTCATAATGCAGATGGCCCATGCGTTTAACCACGGTCCCAAATTCCCATTTTTTATTTGGCCGGTAGTCTCGTATTTGGACCCTCTGCCCCAATTGGAATGTTCTCACATGGTCAGTATCATTTGTTGAATTGACTTGTAAATGTTTTTTCTGTAATAATAAAGCATGTAACAATGTCCGGACCGTCCGGCCCCCAAAAATTAATTGATAGGGACTTTTCCCTGTCGTTGAGTTTGGCGTTCTTCTTAGTTGTAACTTGATTTTTAATATTTTCTCATGCAACGTAGCGGATTCATTGTCCATAGTATGTAAGGCCTTCTTCACTGTCTGGACAAAACGCTCGGCCTGACCATTGGTCGCTGGATGATATGGTGCTGAAGTTTTATGTATCACGCCGTTTTGCTGTAAAAATGAAGTGAATTCTTTGGATACGAACTGTCTTCCATTATCAGATACCAATATGTTTGGTAATCCGAAATCCACGAACAGTTCTTTTAATTTATTGATACACCACGAGCTTGTTATCGTCTTGGTCGGAACTATTTCAACCCATTTCGACATCGCGTCAACTATGATGAAAAGATAGTGTCCCTGTAATGGTCCAGCGAAATCGATGTGTATTCTTTGCCATGGCTCAGTTGGTACTTCCCAATGGTGTAGCGGTACTTTGATTGGCTCATTTTGCTTTAGTCGACATTGACGGCATTCGCGCACAAGTTCCTCAATATCCTTATCCATGTTTCTCCAGTAAACGTAACTGCGAGCCAGTAATTTCATTTTTAACATTCCCAGGTGTCCTAAATGTAGCTCTTCCAAAATTGTAGATCGTAAGTTCTGAGGAATCATGACTCTCATTCCTTTCATAAGACATCCCTCTTCGATTGTGATTTCGTTATCATTATATCCAAGTGTTTTTAAAGTTTGACCTTTATTTAATGTTTCTAATAATAACCTGTATTCGGGATCTTTTCATGCATTCTTCTGCTATTATAGTACGGTTGATGGTAAGTGTATCAATTTGATGTTGTTGGAATAAGCTATGTTGATCCATTTTGTAATCAGGTGTCGGTTCTACTGGAAATCTTGAAAGGAAGTCTGCATTGCTATTATTTTCAGATTTTCTATATTCTATGTTATAGTCGAAACCAGACAGGAAATGTGCATAGTGAAATAGACGCATCGTGCTCATAGCTGGTAAGGTTTTTTGTGGATGAAAAATTGAAGTTAATGGTTTATGATCCGTGATAAGCGTAAATTTTCTTCCGTAACAATAATGAAAGAATTTTTTAACTCCCCAATATATGGCTGTCGCCTCTTTATCAATTTGGCTATATTTCTTCTCGCTTGATGTCAGCGATCGTGAAGCAAAAGCGATCGGTCTGTCGGTGCCGTCTGGTAATCGGTGTGATAGAACTGCACCTAAACCATATGGCGAAGCGTCAGTTGCGAGAATCAGAGGCTTCTGTAAGTCAAAGTGTAGTAGGATTCTATTGCTAACGATTTCGCCTTTAATAGCATCAAAGCTCTGCTGACATGCCTGTGACCATTCGAATTTTGTGTTTTTTTGTAGTAATGTGTTAAGTGGATGTGCAATAGTAGCCAGATTGGGAATAAATTTGTTATAGTAGTTGCTCATGCCTAAGAAGGTTCGCAAGTCATTCGTGTTCTTAGGGCTTTCTGCGTCTAGTATCGCCTTTATCTTTTGTTTATTCTTATGAAGACCTTGACTGTCAATAGTGTGTCCCAAATAGTTAATACTTTTTTTGAAAAATTGGCATTTGTCTTTGTTCAACTTCAAGTTATTTTCTTGTAATTTCTGTAACACTTTCTCTAGTCTTTCCTGTAGTTGTTCTTCAGTAGCTCCTTGTATAATAACATCATCGAAGAAACATTTCACCCCCTGTATATTCTGTAGTATCTTGTCCATAAATTTTTGCCACAAATTTGGAGCTACTTTGACTCCAAACATCAATCGATTCACTTTGAATGTGCCTTTGTGAGTGCTAAGCGCTTGTAGCATAGCACTTTCTTCGTCCATCTGCATATTGAGATATGCTTGACATATATCTAACGTACAATAATACTCGCCACCATTCATCTCAGCAAATATGTCTTCTATTATAGGAATCGGGTACTGTTCATCTTTAATCATCTTATTAAGAGTTACCTTGTAATCGGCACATAAACGAATGCTTCCATTAGGTTTCACGATCGGTACAACTGGTGTACCCCATTCAGCATTATCAATTTTGGTTATAATTCTTTCTTCGCATAATCGATTTATTTCATTGTCCACCAAGTCCTTAAGTGCGTATGGAATGCGCCTTGGTTTTATGTAAATAGGTATGGCGTCTTCTTTTAATGTTAAATGCCCTTTATAGTTCGGAATACATCCTAGTTTTCCATCGAATACAGCTGAATATTTTGCAATAATTTTGTCTAGTTTTGGATGGTTTTTCTCTTCTTGTGGTACTGCGTACATGTCAGCTATATTGAGTTTAATTTCTCGTATCCATTCTCTGCCGAATATAGCATCGACATCCCGTTTAATGATGTAAATCTTTCCATGGAAAAGTTGATTCCGGTAGTTGCATTTTACGTAAGCGACTCCGACAGGGGTAATGAGTTCGCCTGTGTATGTTTTCATACGTATACCGGTTTTGAAAATTTGGTTCTCTATGTTCAGTTTTCTGTACTCCTTGAGTGACATGGATGACAAGGACGCTCCCGTATCCAGTTCCATTTGAACTTTCTTGTCTTCAATCTTGACATTGACCATAAATTTGTCAATACGACTGGAGCTGATAGCATTAATGTCGCAAATGCTCTCAGTATTCACAAAATTGGGTTCATTAATTTGTTTATTTTCGTTTCGTTGTAAAGCTTGTAGGCAAACGCGAGCTAAGTGTCCAGTCTTGTTGCATTTAGAACATTTCACGTTAACATGTCTACAACGGTTTGCTCTATGATCGACCTCACCGCAGCGGAAACATTTCCCTTGTAACTCTTTTATTGACGTAATTTGCCGTGGTAATGTGGGCTTCTCATGATATTTTTGTTTGTTCTTTATTGAGTGCACCTGTATTTCTTTATTACTATATGGTTCACCTTTAATGAATTCATTATCCGCTCTAGCAATTTCAGTTGTAGTGGCTATCTGTACTAATTCCTTGAATGTAGTAGTAGTTTGGTCGTCTTGCAATATTTTAGTGCGAACTTCGCTGTTTCGTATTCCTCTTATAAATTGCAGAGCTAAGAAATTATCACTTATAGGTTTCTTGCAGTTGTCACAAGAGAAATCGCAATCGTAAGCAAGGTGTTTGAGCTCCGCACTGAAATTTGCCACAGTTTCATTTTCACCTTGAATGCGTGTTATAAATTTGTGCCGGCGAGCCCACACACTAGGTTTAGGATCTATGTATTGTTCCAATATATCGACCAACTCCCTGAAATCTAGCTGTGTTGGGTCTTGCGGTGCACACAGGTCACAAGCTCTTTCGTGTAGTTCCGGACTTAAAGAACTCAATAAAATGTATGTCATCATTTTTGTATCTTCGCAGTTCGTCATGTATAAATATGTATTTAAACGTTTAACGAAGTTTTTAAAACTTTCGTTTTCTTGAAACGGCTGGAAATTAATTTTAGGAATCTGGTACCTGGTGTTCCCGTAATCTGTTTGAGTGTTGTAGGATGTACTCGGATTAGATGGACACATTTCATATAAAATTAATTTTAATTGCGTAATTTCCTCTTTAATTTCGAAATGCATCTCTGCTTCCTCTTGTATGTTTGTAGTTAATTTTTCGATTTGGTCTTGTATATTGTCGAATTTTTCTTCGTATTTTTGAATAGTCGATAGGCGTATGTTATATTCGTATTCGGAAACATTTTTGATATTTTGAAGATAATTGTATATTTTGGTTATCTGACCTTTTATGTTGCTTCGTGTACGTTTAAGCGTAATTAATTCTTCTTCCATCTCGTCGCCAATATTGAATATTTAATAAAAATGCAATTTGCATTGTAAATCTATATTTTACATATGACAAAGTCACTAGTTCATCACTGACACAAAGAAAAAGTAAAAATACGAAAGGAGGTATATAACATACACAATCCATAAAAGACCCTTCACTAACAACTCTTAAGTTAGAACGTTGGTTGCGTGTAGTGGCATGTCGCTTGGAGCGTCGGATGGCTACCGATAGCGAGCGAGCCCGGGGCGCGACATTAGCGCGGCCCATCTCGCTCCCAGTTATTACAATCACGGTGACAGAGTGACCATGGTTCTGGGATCCTGTGGGATAAATTTTATTTCAGAGCCAGTAATTATAATAGTGTGTAACTTTATAATATTGTAACTTATGAACTTTGTAAAACATAATTCATTCAGCAGATGCTGCAAATTTGTGATTTTATTTCTGTAATTTAAAAAAAAAAACAATTCAACTATGAAAATCACAGCGGTAATTTTTTCTAAAATATAAAAAAGCAAATCATTTTATGATGTGAACTTATTAAATTTTTATTATCTCAATTTGCTTGTCGATTGGTTTGCTTAACATGACCGTATAAAATAAGTAGATTAAATATAAATAATTTTATTGCATTTGAAAAAAGAATAAGAAGAAAGGCTTGCACAGCCAAAACTACTTTTTTACATTCACTACATACCTCCTAATTATATTCTAATTATTGCTAACATAGTCTAGAAATAACAGCTTTCAGTTACATAATAACAGTAATGAAAAGATAAGATCATGGTGTCTATTTAACGGCAAACCTTAGTTTTCCTCCTTTCTCCTGATCCATGACCTCATAGGTTTAGCCAAAGGTGTTTTCATCATTCTCTTTGCTTTGCCCGAGGCCTGAGTGTTTTAAAAAGCGACTCTCGTACCTTCACAAAAAAATTTCTATTAAATCTATTTCATTTCTTTTTTGTTCAGGCTTGTCTATGTTTATTGTTGTACTGTTTCTTCCGTTTAACAAAATAAAAGAAAATATACAAATCCGTTTTTTTTTCCTTACCAAGCACACAACAAAAAACGAATGATCTTCGTTTACTTTTTTTTTATCGTGGTAAAATCATCAAATGAGTCCTCCCACCACGGACAGAGCGGGAGGGACTGTCAGACTTGTACTGACTAAAATCCACGGTGTCCTTCAATAGCCTTTTATGTTCCGGGGTCACGGTAATGGAAATAACTCCCGCGACCGATGTTATTTTACTTGCGAATTAAGTTTTATCTTTTAGAGGTTTTTTTTTTATATAATCGATGGATTTTTTTCACAACACTGGTATTCTTACATAACTAACGAAACCGAAAACTTATCTGGGTACCTTTAGAGATTGACCAGGAAGAGGTTTGTCCAGCAGTGGGAAACATATTTAAAACCAACGTAGTTAGTTTAGTTTTAAAACGGGATATTTACCATGTTTATTATTTGTTTTGAGTTTCCGATATTTCGGCACTGTTGCAAGCGTGAGCTGTTCATCCGTGATCATGGCGCTTGCAACTGTGCCGAAATATCAGAACTCAAAACAAATAATAAACATGGTAAATATCCCGTTTTAAAACTAAATAATAGTTATAGTGACCATGTCAGTCTAAAAACTTATAGAACGTAGTTAGGTTCATATTACCATGTCCTAAGTTCAACAGAATCCTGGCCAACGCAAGGAGCGTACATTATGATTATACCGGGAACCGAGCGTAAAAAACGAATGTTGTTTCTTTGATTACTTCACAACTCAGGCGCAGGATGATATTGTTAATTCCATTCGATATGTTCGTTAATCGCGATCCTCGTTTTATTTAAAAGGTTTTTATGCGAAGTGGAGGAGTATCTTTTGAAAAATAATCTTATTTTATCGTGTACTATATTGATTCTAATCTTAAATAGTTTTCAATCCTCACCATTATCTGTTTTGCTTCTTCAAATAATTTTGAGTATTACATGAACGGGAATCATATTTTGTCATAGAGTTGGTGGACAATACACAAATTAACCTCGATAGCTTGAAAACACATGGTGCGAACATTATGTCGATCTTTAATCTGACTACAAGGAACTGAGCCCTTATCACGAGTTTCAGTATTTAACTTTAGAGCGTCTTTCCAGCTTTAAAGCGTTTCATGTATGGATAAATGGAACAGCGCCTCTGGTCTTCGAAGAAGGAACTAATTTTTTCATTAAAAATTAATGTCAAAGTTTTAATCTACCTACTTTACGTCACAATAACTGAAAATTCATGATAAGGCGTCTGAACCGAGTTCTCCTGTCAATCAATCAATTAACTCAGCCTATCACAGTCCACTCCTGAACAAAGTCATCCGGACAAAGCCCAGGCTACGCTACTTAACTCTGTCTTCTGTCTTTTGCAACCGATTTATCGGTTCTCGTGTGTGATCCGAAAAATAGCGTCCCCTTCTAGTTATATGAAAAAAGTGTTTATATAACCTATTTGTATAAATAAAGATCATTTTTCATTTCAATAAACAAACAACACAATGAAGTGCTGTTAAATAACCTAAAAGACAGAAAGTGAAAAAAACAACCAAATACTATAAATATTGGTATTTTTGCAAAAACTCACAAGTTCAGTATTAACTTGAATTAATAATCTGCTATTGACAGGCAATATCCCTAACGATCTTTGACCTTCAAGGTTTCAGATTAAAGTCCTTTTAAAAATTTAAACCAGAAAAAAATGTCAGTAGAGCTTGATTACTTGAGATAGGATAAAATATGTGATAAGTATGAGGCCTCTAAACAAGAATAAATATTTAAACAAAGTGTGTTTTTAAGAGAAACGAATAAAATACATAAGCGCCCAAACAGTACGTTAGTAAACCTTAATCTGGTCGGGGGACTAACGAAACACCGTGATCCCGGAACGTAAAGGATATTGCTATTAAGATTAAGGCTATTGATCACCGTGGATTTTTTTCAGTACGAGACGGACAGTCCCTTCCATCTCGCCCCGGGCGGGAGGACTCTTTTGATGTTTTCACCACGATAAAATGTAATGGTTTACGGCAAAGAAACTTTTTACACTTCCAAATTTTATTAAGTAAATTTATTTAATTATGTCGAAAAAAGAGTTTTAGTTTCAACAAAAAATACCTATCACAAGATAGTGAACATCTTAATTAGCCCAAAGACTTACTGATACTTAACTTTAATACAAAAACACATAATATCTAAATATTTTTAAAACCAAATATCTACAAACTTTTTCAAATAAAGGGACTAAATTACTGAAAAAACTTAAATTAAAACAGAGACACTGAAAAAAAAAATTTTTAGCACTCTCTCTTACTTTATGGCCAAAACCGTGATCTCATTGAGCAGGGTACAAAGTAATCAGGCGTCAGGTCTTTGGAAGTAGCTCCGCGGTATGATACGAGCATATCTTCAATTATCGTGCCATACTTAAACACACCGCGAGCTTACTGGTTTTGCATAGAGTAGTTTGGTTGCAGACGGCGTATTCCTTCTTAATCGCAAATGACGATAGTCTTAACATAACACCTGTAATTCTCAAATGGTGAGGAAAATGTGCATTCAATGTGGGCGCTACCATAAAACCAGCGATTAAAATGTCGCGTTCTTTTCTGTTTTATTTTATTTTTTTTCCTTTGTTGTTTTTATTCATGTTATTTTATTTGTGCTGTTCTGTGTGTGTCAATAAAATCTATTTTCTTTCTTTTTCTAACAGTGAAATCACGTTAAATGTCATGTCACAGAGAGCAACTCAATTGCCGGGCTAAGAACCACCCTTCTGGAGACATTTTAGATTGAAAAACTAATAACACTTCATATTTAAATAATAATAATATTTTCACAACTATCACACACCGCCATCTAGTCCCAAGCTAAGCAGAGCTTGTGTTATGGGTACTAGACAACTGATAAACATACTTATATATTTCTAAATACATACATATTATAGATAAATAACACCCAGACACAGAACAAATGATCATGCTCATCACACAAACATTTGTCCTGGGTGGGAATCGAACCCACGACCCCCGGCATAGCAGTCAGGGTCACTAACCACTAGACCAACAGGCCAGATTTGTTCATAATATTGATCTAGTAAATCAAAATTTCAATAGATCTGCGCATGTTAAGATTACAAGTATTTTGTTTTTCACTATTTTTCAATTTGTGTACACAATCACAAAAACATCAAAAAGCTGTACAATGTGCTATCCTGTATAATTTCTTAACGAATTGTGTCACATCTACAAACCAAGCCACTAATCTCTGACAAAACTTTTTACGTGCACTCAACCATCAGTGATCAACTGCTCACTAGATGTGATAGGCGATCGGTGATCGGCAATCGCTAATCACCGCTACACTGACGGCCTAAGAAGCCACTTCCTGTGTTACCGTCTAATTTAAAGATCACTTCGCCTTTTATAAGCCGAGCGAACGTATACGGTTCACTTTTGATGAAATCATATAGCATTTTTGATTTTATTGAATCTTGTAATTTATTTGTAAATGTTTTAAGAGATGATTGTTGGTTTGAGATTAGGCGAGATTTTTTTTGGCGATTGTAATTAAACTGGGACTTGAAGTTTGATTGATTTTTAACTCTTTGCATTATCGAATGTGTGTATCTTAAATGTTTTTAAAGAGCTACACCTATCTATCTATTAATACCAGCGTCAGGCTCCCTGTGGCCTGGCTTTATGCTGAACTGAGCCTATTTGGCACAGCCGTGAGGCACACGGTACTTACATCCATTGTATTCTCGTAATTTATAATTATAATTGTGTTCTTAAGGTTTGCCAAATAAACATATTTTCTTTCTTTCTTTCTTTTCATCTAAAAGAAAAATGTTAAAGACGTTTAAAAGTTTGATGATAATAATTATAATATTTTAATCTAATGCTGAATTTTACTAACTGCTTAAGATCTTAAATCACAAAAAATAAACTAACAGAAGCTCATGAGAGATTAGTCTGAAAGGTATTGCATGCCGTTTCATCAAATGTTTTACAATATCTTTATTATTTCAATAGACCCTGATTTCTTACTGCCCGGGTTCGCGGGACTGTCTATACAGGTAACCATGACCCTGAAAAAGAATGGAAAGGACAATAAAGGAACATGGTAGATGTAGGTACGTGTCCCTACTGAAAAACCAACCTCAACATAAATAAATGGTGACTTACTGCTGAAGTGCTGAATGTATGATTCCACCAAGTCTTTCGGTGTTGCCTGCCGGGGTCGCGGGACTTATACCATCACCGTGACCCCGAAACATAAAGGGCTATTGAAGGACACCGTGGATTTTAGTCAGTACAAGTCTGACAGTCCCTCTCGCCCTGCCCGGGGTGGGAGGACTCATTAGATGATTTTACCACGATAAAAAGTCGATGAAAAGTCAAGTCTTTCGGTGTTGACCCAATATCAATATCTAAACTCTTTCAAGAGAAAAATAAAATAATACAGATACTTAAAAAACTAAATATTTCCACCATTTCTAAACAAGACACAACCTCATCCAATTAAAACCAATCTCAACCGAATCAAACTAGTAAATGGAATACTCAACTTCTGATACCGTTTAAACCACATACGCTACTAAATTAATATCTAAACCTCCATCCCTATACCCATAGTGACAGGTTTAGCCCATGGCCTATTAGCAGCAGGTTGAAACCTGTTCTACTTCAATTAACTCCTACAAGTTGTACGGGAAGAACTTCCTGATGCAACCTATATTTTTGTCTCACTTCGAGTTGGACTGAGGAATGTTCAGTAGGAAATAAGTTGTAGATAAGTGTTAGATTGGATTAAGGAAGATAATTGGAGCTGATTGGTTTCTAGTTAGGCTTATTCTGGCTATGGCCATCTATCGAAATAGTTTTTGGTGGTAAAATCAAATGAATATGGAGGAGAGACCTTCAGTGAAGTGCAGGGGACTGATAGACTCTTACTGTCCAACATTTTCTTTCAGATTTGCGGGCCACGGTTGTACACAATGTCCGCGACCAAAGATAGTACCTTGTCCCTTGTTAGCTGAAAATCAGGTGAGACGAACAAATGTATTACTTTAAATTAAATACACAATAAAAAATATTTTTTTCATTTATTTTATCTATTTATGAAAACTTAATTTACAAACTATGAATAAAAACCTACTAGTAATGTACAGGAAAAATAATAACAAATAAATAAAAGAGAAAAAAAAATGAATAAAAATTGAATCGGGCGTCTAACTCTCTTAAAATAATTTTGACGCTGAACAAGTATGATTTGATTTAATGCAACAAAATATGTTAAAATATTATGTCAAATAATTTTGTCTTGAAAACGGAATGAAAACCAAAATTAAACCATCTCATTACATGTATAATTACGTTTAAAATAATCCTATTTAATTAAATGCACCATGACACAAACACGAGTTAACATAACCTATTAAAAAATATGCAAATGTATATTAAATAGCTTAATTCTGTAAACTAAGTATGGTTTCCCTCCACTTATTCCTTAATAGAGCGATAAAAACAATATTTACTAACATTGGCTTATCATTAGGAACACAGAACTCGTCCAGGAATGCGCTAAAGTAAGTACTTCATTTTTATCAAACGTTTTAATTTTAATATTATTTCGCTTAAGATAACACCGATTGCTTCTTTAAAGATAATTAAGTGAGACATTGTTGCAAATTATTTGCTTCTCTAGATTGTTGGACAATGTTGCCACTGTAATTTATACTGATTTATTTATAAAATTCCGTTGCAATTTGTTAAAAGAGCGACGATTTAAAGTGCCATAATAAATCTTAAGAATGGGTACATGACCAGCTTGAATCCACCATGGACCTGTGCAGGTTGGTAGATCTTACAGTCATGGCCTCCAATTTTTTGCTGTAAGAGAAGACGAAGTTTTCCTTCACGCTTAGAGGATGATGAACCTATGTCAAGGTCACCATAAAGCCTCACAGTTTACTTTTGGTGTGGAAAATCATCAAATGACTTATCAGCCCCGAAACCTTGCACTGCAGTATTTTTGTTTGAACAGTATAATAATCGATGCCATATATTGGACATGAGTGAAGTCTACGCCTTGTATCGATTTGTTACGTGAAAAGTGTATCTACGTAGTCTTACTTGTCAATAATAGTTATACAACGCGTAACGTTAAAAGCGCAAAACCTCTCGTGGGGTAACTCAGCCCATCCT
Source organism: Agrotis ipsilon (assembly GCA_028554685.1). Taxonomy (NCBI): domain Eukaryota; kingdom Metazoa; phylum Arthropoda; class Insecta; order Lepidoptera; family Noctuidae; genus Agrotis; species Agrotis ipsilon. Next base: position 14,293,408 of record CM052965.1, read on the forward strand.
ACTGAACAATGTTTGTGCTAAAACTTTTGAAAATTCGCAAAAAAAAATGGTTTTTCATACTGATGGGCTCAATCAATTTCTCATTTTGTGTGAAAAACCAATTTTTTTTTTGCGAATTTCCAAAAGTTTTAGAACAAACATTGTTCAGTAACATGGGCTGAGTTACCCCACGAGAGGATATGCGCTTTTAACATTACACGTTGTATAAATAGTCATAATAAAATCGGAAAAAGCGGGTTACAATTGTGATTTATTCATAACTTTTATCTCTCTCTTAGTCTCAATAAAAACAGGATAAAAATTGTTTCCTCCAGTCTTCGGCTTCATCTAGGTACCATAAAAAATACTTCATCAGACCATTAATTAATATACAATCAGAGCCCCGGGCATCAACCATCTGAAGCACGTACACAATATTGGTGATCATTTTACATCGTACGAACACACTGCCCTAATAAAGTCGACTTCTGATAATCACATACAGACGCATCGGCTGACGCCAATAAAACGGTCAATCAATCAATCGCTGTCTGCGCATGCGATCATTAATGTTGCTAGTACTTCGGCTATTGGTTGAGGCTAGGAAGTTCGCGGTGAAAGTGTGGTTTGCGTATTGTCTGAAGACAGTACGCGTTTTTCTTTCAGGTGGAAGCTGTACGCGCTACCTATTTCCATCTTTAAATATACTTATTTTCCTTTCTCATAAACTTACACGGGTTGAATAAAATTTGCAATTGGTCTTCCTGAAACACATCGAAGATGAGATATAAGGTCAGTTGTTTTAACTATTGCCTGGCTCCTATAATTGAACAGAAGGTACTGTCTACAAAGACATATCTTTTAACCCGACTGCGCAACGCAAAGGATGGTAGTGTTTTATTACAATGACTTTCTACTATTTTCTGTTATAATTTTTCTGTTACAGCCAAGTTGAAGAAAAAAACGTATAAACTGAGTCCGGAGGCACAGATGTGACCAAATTTGGTAAACCAGTTTTTACAAGACAGAAAATCATCTGTATAGCCTTATCCTAACCACGATGAGGTCGAATTCCAGTTTAACCGCATACAGCTGAATAAAAAGACAAGAAAAGCTTACCCTACACAAAATAAAGAATCGCTTCTCGCTACAGCTATGATACCCGCTGCCTTAGTTGCCACACCAATACCGATACCTCCACCTACTCATTGTAATTACTACTCTAGTTACAAAAAGTTTACATATACCATCCGGCACGTTTTATTATAAAAATCTGAGCCTATCTAATGAAATCGATACCAACGCAATATCGAGCAAATGGCTACTCGGAACGTGGTAGAAATTACTATAATCATGGATGGGACTCGATCCAGCTACCGTCTGGCTGCGTCCAATTTTGAGTTTACTAGCTGCCTGATTATATGGTTTTGTCACTTTATGATTTAGATTGGTGCTCTTTCGGAGGTGAAAAGATTGGCCCGATTGCCTTGATTTTGAGGTTTAATTAAAAATAATCAGTATTTGCTTTGGGTTTTGGGATGCCTCATTAAATCTTTGTTTAGATACCAGTGACTAACAATATTCGTCATTATATTTTCTGACGACCAACATAATATAATTATATGTTGGTCGTATCATAAACTTTAAGATAAACTCCTGACAGTCCCGGGACTAACGAATTAGGGTGACCCCGTAACGTATAGGGCTATTGAAGGACACCGTGGATTTTAGCCAGTACAAGTCTGACAGTCCGTTTCACTCTGCCCTGGGTGGGAGGACTCATTTGACGATTTAACCACGTAAATAAAAATAATCAAGTAAAAATAATCCCTCGATGAAATTCAAATATTTTGACTAAGTTAAAGCTTAACAGAAATTTATTTTTATTCGCCAAAGAATGCCGTTACAAAAAAAAATACAATGTTTAAACGTGCTATGACAATTACATTAACATCTCGCAAATTGAATGCAAGACGCACCAGCAAAGAAAAAAAAATATTTTAAAAGACTAAAATCACTACAAAGAATAGTCCATTGTTACTCAACTCTATAGAATTTTTGATGTAATTGAAGAAGCAGTATCGAGACGCGAAAGCAATTTTAGATTTAGATCAAAAAACCATAAACTTGCTAGCGACGATGTGGTGTAGCACAAGACTGAGGTTACATTCTAGTGATGAGCAAGTATTGTAGAACAGAACCTAAATAACTGTTATATTGTCTGGTAACTAGGTATAACGGTTAAATTAATGTTGAAAAACGTAACGAAACTTAATACCTAAAGTAGAATGAAATGTGGCAGGGAGATGGTGAGTAATGCATACAACATCACACAAGTGTATTTATTTAAAAAATAGGAATAAAAATAGACGTAGGATTTTTTCGTGATACAAATCGAAAACAATATCATTCTATTGGAGAAAATGTTTATGAATGAGCTTGAGCAGTACATAAAGTCGTTAAACACTTCATTGCAGATGACCAACGGAAACACGAAGCCACGACCGGAGATGAATTTGATCCTAAATTAACTAAAAATGTTAATTACTAAATTAACTTCGAACGTCAAAGGCAATTTTACGACCGATACCTTATTGCATAGTCGTAACATAATTTAAAGTTGTTAATTGAGTATCAATACGTTCATTTGCATAATTTATTAGGCGCCATGAAAATCGACTTTGGTAGATCACCATTAAAAGCTGTGAAGTTGTAGATAGAACTATGCTGGAATTGACTACAGACTAAACTCCTATTAGAAAAGTATGCAAGAAGAAGAAATACTGGCTTGACGGTGGAATCGGGGTAGCAGTAGACGACAAAGACCTAGACAATGCTGGTACAGGAACTTTTAAGACAAAAAGAAAAGAGAAGCCTTTACGCAGTAGTGTACGAATTCTGTCATCAACATCATCTCAGCCATAGGACGTCCACTGCTGAACATAGGCCTCCCCTTTTGATCTCCACATATACCGGTTGGAAGCGACCCGCATCCAGCGTCTTCCGGCGACCTTTAGACGCCAACCAACAAAGCTGTTGGTGGACGTCCTACGCTGCGCTTGCTAGTCCGTGGTCTCCACGGACTTTTTAGAATTCTGTCATTTTAGCGAAAATACCTAAAGGATTTAAGAATAATATAGATTGTTAGAAACCGGTTCATAGAAAGAGGTAAAGTTACTCCAAACACTGATGAAGGGGAGTGGCGTTACTAATATAACACAACCAACGTTATAATTAGCAGCTATCAAAAATAACAGTTTTTAGTAGCAGTTTGTCAGTTCTTTCGTAACGCGTTCTCCAAGAGATTCAATTACGATACTATCCGTTTTATTTTACTCTTGCAGACGGGAGCCGATCATTACAATAATAATTGTATCACGAACGATTAATTTATTAACTTGAGTGCCCAACCCCATTCATACGTCTGATGGGCACTAGATTTATGGACGGACTATATTGGAAGTGACCAAATTGGGATCGTTTTAATAAGATTTTAACTATCAGACTGAAATAGATGTTCGGTATTGGCGTGGAGTATGCGTGGAAGTTAATTGGTTTCTTTTCTTTAATGATAAGAAGTATTGGTTTATTGAAGGTTTATCTGGTAGTTGATGAGTGATTCTTTATTGAAGATATAGTGATTTTAATTTCGGAATAATTTTTGCTACAAGTAGAGGGGGGTTTTCAAGGAGCAGGTCGTTTCTACCTTCTTTTGGGGGTATAAGTTCAAGTATCTTTAAGCTAAGTGTCTTTAAATAATTCATGACATAAACGTCAACCACTAGTACGTAGTGCAGCACTTTTGATATAGTTGTACCTCATGTTTATGAACCACGGTGGTTATTTGCAATATTTATTCTGTGCTTTTAACTTAGATTTCACAGAATCATCTTCACAGTCATGAGACTTTATTAATAACTGTGAACTTTTAAGCAATACTAATACCTACCTAGTGATACCCACTGTACTAAAGGGGATGACCTGCGTCCCAGAATTGGAAACATTATATGGTATGCTGTGCCATGCTAAGCACTACAACTTTCTTAGGCAACATCTCATCGGGCATGCGGACAACGAGTAAAGGGCAACTCGCTGTCCGACCATGGACCATGCCCGGGTCGACGGCTCGTCGTGTTCCACGCGCGCCTCAAAGAGCTGTCAGCAAAATGACGGGGCCCCCTCTCAGAGGGCCAAAGCCTGCCGGGGTCGCGGGACTTATTTCTATTACCGTGACCCCGGAACATAAAGGGCTACTGAAGTACACCGTGGATTTAAGTCAGTACAAGTCTGACAGTACCTCCCGCCCTGCCCGGGGTTGGAGGTCTCATTTGATGATTTTACCACGCTAAAAAAAAAAAAAGGCAACATCTCATAGGTAGGCGTCGTGTTCCACGCGCGCCTCAAAGAGCTCTTTCTCCAAAATGGTCGCAGGACTAACAAGCTACAGTTACCCCGGAACGTAAAGGGCTATTGAAGGGCACCGTGTAATTTAGTCAGTATAAGTCTCATTCGATGATTTTACCACATAAAAAAAACCTTCATTACAATGGCTAAAGGATCTTTCTGATTCACTACAGTTTTAAAATGCCACAAATCAATTTACCTAGTGGTAAATTGATGCAAGCAAGCAGTATTAATAATACAATCCCACCGTCTTACACCTGACTTCTTAAATCTTTTTTTACATCACAAATCACGCGCATATCACCTTGATAATGACGCAGCGATGCGTGTGCGTCGCTAATACGGCCTAAATCTCTGGCACGATAACTGTAGCGGCTTCTAAGCAAAAAAAAAGGCTTTCGGTCCCACAGTTATATTTTAGTTGGTAAAAGAAATGTGGGAGTGTATGTGTTTTTGGTGATATTTTTGAAGATTGTTTTAAGCTTTTACGGTTTGTCTCTAAAAACAAATAGATATTTATAATCACGGAAGATATCCCGTAAGTGACATTTTAAATTTATTTTTGAGGATTTTTAAGTAGAAATAAATAAGGATTATGGGTCTTTGATGGTCGCGGACTAACGAACTACCGTGATCTCGGAACGTAAAGGGCTATTGAAGGACACCGTGAATTCTCGTCAGTGCGAGTCTGACAGTCCCTCCCGCCCTGTCCCGGGTAGGTGGCTAGGTGATATGATGATGATGGATCTTTGTTTTATGAGAGGGCTATGAAGCTACTCCTGTCCTTGGGGCTATCCTGAAACGCATAGATGTCAAGAAATAAGGTAGGTTTAGTCATTAAGTGTCTAGCAATCCGTTTCACTTCACAGAGGGTGAGAGACACATTTCATGTTTTTTTAATTAGAAAAAGCTACTCCTGTATTTGTTTTAATAATAATAACTCCTCTGGATTTGTTTTTCTAGCGTGTGCATGAAATGTTTCACTGATCTGTCTTATACCTTTTCTCTGTAAGACTAAAGTGGAAGACGGAACAGTTTGATGAGGGGTATTTTGATCGAGGCCAATGTCCGGCAAGAAGCTGAAACTTTTAGGTATTTTTTTTCATACCAAGAAGATAATATTCTGAAATCGTGACGATGCAGCTGCCTGAATTTTATAACTTTTTACATAACTCTGAACACGAAAATAGCTTCAACAATTTAAATAAAGAAAACACATACAAATTAAATTATAATACCAACAATGTAACAAACAACAATTTCAATAAGCAAACAAGTAAAAAATTAAAACTGAAAAACAATTCACCTATTCGATTATGCGAACAAAACCGGCCGGCACGGCTAGTTATTGTAAAAAGATTCCAAATTCTTTTGTGGTCTGCCGCCCAGGCAAACAGTAGCTACATTGAATACAATACAACACTTATTTATAGTCGAAACTGTCTTCGCCATAGCGTCCCGGCGAAACCTGTTAGGGGGAGTGTACACTGGGTTTGTACTGCTTAAAAAGGAAAGTTTTGTTCGGTTGACGGTAGTAAAAAGTCAGTGAATGTCATTTGTTTGACAGTTATGGTATGCAGGCTATTGATGGTGGATCAATGCTTGAGAACTTTGCTAGACTCAGCTCAAATGAATTTTGTTCTATTTGTTACGGTAGCAAGCTCTTCGACTAGTATAACAGTATTTTTTGACGTCTTAAAGCGTGTATGATTATGACTTGTTATTTCTTTTTTTCTCAATCATAACTAAGAGACGGTCTCTGGTTTCCTAAATTTTGATGTGTTTTATATTTACCAATATTCATTGATAAAAAATACCATTGTCTATCCTCTTACTGAAGGACGGAATAGATTTGCCATTTACGATGTCATCATGCCAAATTTCATTTATTCATTCATCTAACAATTTACATTGTGTTTGAATTTACAATCAAATCTACAAACATAATAATAAAACATCAATACATAATAGAACAATACTCTTAATCAGAAATAATAAAAATTTTGGTAAATTAAACAGGTCATTTTATAATCTACGATGGAAAAGAATACAAAACAATTAAACCCTTAAAATCTAGATCGAATAAACTCTTTGACTCAGTGTATTCGGTCCTCATAATGTTTATATCATTCGCTCCTTTTGCGTTTAAAAAGATCAGAGGAATAGCTGCGCCCCATGGTTTTGCGGCAAAAAAAGGGATCAGTATAACGGTCCCAAAGACCGCAAGGTCAGCTCCTAACAATTTTTGCATTTTTATTTGGTCTTTCGGTTCGTCGGTAATATAGTAATAAATACTTGGTCTTTTTGGGTTGTTTAAAAGAATATTTGTATTTGTAAGATGTTTTAAGCCTCTTTAGTAATTAATTGTTGATGTGGATACAAACACGTAACTATCCCGTCATTTTCTTTGTGTCATAGAAGAAGATAGTTCTTATTATTCGGTTTTGCGTACTTATACTGATAATGTTAGCCTACATCATCCCACTGCTGGGCAAAGGCCTCTCCCAATCCGGTTTTGAGTAATCAATTTTTTGTTTATTTAACTCTTTGTATGCCTTCATAAAAGTATTAATAAATCCAAAGGATTACGAAGTACTTTTAAAAGCTAAAATATAAAGAGACTTGCCCTTCTCAAAGGGCAGATTAAAAAAGGGCAGGCGAATCTCTACGATAATGCAAGCCGTTCTAAATGTCAAGCCCTACTTAAAAACCTAGCTACCGGCTAGTTAATTTTAACACCACTTAACAGAAACTGTAAACGCAATCCCAAACACCTTCCATGTAAGTTCAAGTCTTAGGTGTCATTAGGTGCGGTTAGTGTGGACGTGTCTCGGCCATGGCAAGACTGCACCTTGCAGCGGGCGAGCTACCGAGCGTCCGAGCCATCCAGTGTCGGCTTTTGTGCCAAAAGACGCGTCCACATAGAGCAAACAGCCTCGCGAGGCAGTTTCCTCGCGCGGAAAATGCCTCGCGGGGCTGGTCGCTCTGTGTGTGGACGCACCTATTCAATTTGTATGCATGCGCGGTGATCGCATACGCTTCGCCACACAGCTTACGAAATTACTGGCGCCGTCAATCTAACGCTATCACCTGTGACGTATCTATCGTTCATTTGATCTCTTTTTATAACTGGTACCCTGGTACCGCTTCATTGGTTTTCGTAAAGTGATTATGGATCTTGCTCAATGTCTTTTTTGATTCCCTGATTTACATTTTTGACCCTACTTTAGTAATGCTTCACTAAACTCGAACCTCACTGTTTTTATACAAAAAAAATTTAGACTGATAGTGTTATTTTTTTGTGGATTTGATTGGTCTTTTATGAATGATACTAATAACCCTGTGGTGTTGTGGCTAATTAACTATAGAACTGATTGACCTATAGGCTTGTGACAGTTAAAAGTTTAAAGGCATTCAAAGAGCTACCTTAATATTCACTAAATCTTGGACCAACTTTCAATAAATTCTCTCTGAATTTATAAACTAAGTAGATAGATACATCGTGCAATTATGCTAACGAAGGACTATCAAAATGGCCAATAATCAACCAAAAGTATTGTTCAACCGAAACTCGGCCTTTTGATCCTAACCGTCTATTGTCAACCGATTACCATAACATTAGGATCATTGACCAGTCCAAAACCCTAGTCCTAGACATATAATTTGTGCCACATTTAAGCCCAAAAACAGCTAATATGAGCTTATAAAAAACTCGTTACCTTTATTAAGGGTAATAAACAAGGGTATGGTCAGGTACCATAATGTTGTGGTCATTAGCGTAATGCCCAGGATCACCGACATTGTGTCGCCTTGAATCTTCTTTTATTAATGATTTGAAAACTGTAATTTTGTAGACTGAGCGATATGGCAAAAAATATAGTTATATAATGAAGACTATTTAGTAAAATGTCCGAAGCTCGGTCAAACTATTTGGTGACGGTTCTCCGACGATGGTGGTTGTGGATCAGGCGGCCCTGGTCAGGCTTACCAGCGGCCATACCGGCCGGCTGGGTAGCCTGCAGTACCGTTGTGGGCCCTACATTTAAAAATCTTCGTGATATTGTAAAGGAAATATCCATAACTTCTAGTAGAGTAGACTTTCAGGCTTAAAAATAAAATAATTGTGTATTAGACAATTGACGTTCTAATAGTATACTTACCCATAACTATTTCCAACTCACTAGAAATATTTTTGTAAACAATAAAATATATGTACCAAGAGTATTACAAAATGCAACTATTCAATGTTTTGAAGCCGAACAGCAAAGATGATTCTTACAAAAAAAATCGTGTTTGGGTGCATCACGATATTGCTAAAGAAATATCTATTAAGTACCACGTGCCCTCGCGCCCGGCATTGGTTTCGGCCATGCTGCGGAGCGAGACGGAGTGGGAAGCGGTCGCCGCCTTCTGCGAGGCAGTAATGCTCGTTAAGGAGGCGGCGGGCCGCGAGAGAGAGAGGACAGCGTCCTCCCTCCGCCCCAACCGCAGTGGTGTACGCCCACGGCGCCGTACGTCGCAAGACGATCTCCGGCCACCGTAGGCGCGGGCATGCGGACAGCGAGTAAAGGGCAACTCGCTGTCCGACCATGGACCATGCCCGGGTCGACGGCGCGTCGTGTTCCACGCGCGCCTCAAAGAGCTGTCAGCAAAAATGACGGGGCCCCCTCTCAGAGGGCCAAAGCCTGCCGGGGTCGCGGGATTTATTTCTATTACCGTGACCCCGGAACATAAAGGGCTACTGAAGGACACCGTGGATTTTAGTCAGTACAAGTCTGACAGTACCTCCCGCCCTGCCCGGGGTTGGAGGTCTCATTTGATGATTTTACCACGATAAAAAAAAAAAAAAAAAAAAAAAAGTACCACGTGCCATCAAAAACCCTTTGTGATGGAACCTCCACGGCCGATTTAAAATCAATAATACACTCAAATAGATCACTTTCCCGAGCACAGTGAGAGATCGATCAGTGATCTATAGATCTTTTGTTGAATGGAATCGATCTCGATTTTTGATTACGTCGCGCGTCGCAAATGAAACGGTCACAACGACTATAGTGATGTGATTTTTTGTCGCTCTCGGGGTCACTGAGTGCCTGATTGGATTTTTTTGGAATCCAGACTCTTTGGAAGCTAGAGGTCCATCAAAGGATCCTATTATTTTTTTGGAATTTTTGTCAATGTGTTTGAAGGTTTGTTCCCACACAAAAGCACATGTGGCTCCCTGGACGGTTGGTCTTATGGTGAATCAAAATGAAATCCTTAAAAAAAAAACTAAAGCTCATTAAAATTTTCAAAATATAATATATTCCAACTTGAACTAACAGTCGGACAATTATATCAGTAATTAGACTTCAAAATTATTTAAAAGCAAGCTAAAATTCTGTCAAGATAATGAAAAACAAATAAAGATGGACATAATATTAAATAACCATTCCAAGAAACAGTTTGGTTCATTTTGGAAATCAACAAATCGCTTGAATCCAAGGTCGAGCCGCCCTGTGAGTGTAGCGGGTGAACACGAACCAACTAGCATTGCCAATGTTTTTAAAGAACATTTTAAGGTTGATTCGCAACTTAGAGATCAGACTCAGCTGTTCGATGCTGAGGCCGTTTCAGGTGACATTGCCGTCCACTTCACTGCAAAGGAAGTTGTATCGGTTATATCGAGAATGAAAAGAGGCAAGTCGCCCGGCCACGACGGTCTCAGCATCGAACATCTGAGGCATGCTGGAGTACACTTGCCACGAATATTAGCCATGTTTTTTAACCTTTGTGTTAGTCATTGTTATTTACCTGATGACCTTATATACACTACTATAGTACCTATTGTTAAAAATAAAACTGGGGATGCCTCTGACATTTCCAATTACAGACCGATATCATTGGCGACAGTCATAGCCAAGGTGCTGGACAGTCTGCTTGACAAACTGTTAATGAAGCATACTATGTTAGAAGACAGTCAGTTTGGTTTCAGACCAGGGCTCTCCACAGAGAGTGCTATTTTAAGCCTCAAGCAGACGGTACAGTATTATACTGACAGAAAAACGCCTGTTTTTGCCTGTTTTCTGGATTTGTCAAAGGCATTCGATCTAGTTAATTATAAAACACTGTGGCGTAAGCTACAAGAAGAAACTGCTCTGCCTAATAGCATCATAAAATTGTTTAAGTATTGGTATAATAATCAGAATATCAGTGTGAAGTGGGACGGATAATAATAATAAAAAAAGAAATTAATCGTGTTCCTCTTTTTGCAAGATGCAATAGGAATCCTTAATTGTATTCTGAAGACTGACTGACTGAAGTTTGGTGATGAGAACAGGTTCGTTCTCTACTTAGTGTCTTTGCCTTCGGGAATGAAAATCTCCATTTTATTCAACGTTTGCATTGAAATTTGAAACCTTTTGGTATATTAGGTATACCTTTTTTTTTACGTGGTAAAATCATCAAATGAGTCTAGACTGTCAGACTTATACTGACTAAAATCCACGGTGTCCTTCAATAGGCCTTTATGTTCCGGGGTCACGGTAATGAAATAGGTCCCGCGACCCCGGATATTAGGTATACCTGTAGAAACTTACATCATACAATGCGTACGTACCTACTAATAACCCATACATTCCATACTTTTATCAAAAATCTGAAGCAGAAATATATCCACAAAAATTCCAAGTGATTCATTAAGTCCCCGAAGAGATAAAGTTAACAACAATTAATAAAGTTTAACAATTAAAGTTGTCATAGAACATTTGTTTGATCATACAATGGAGTGAGTAATGATCGACCTTGCAAGCGTGGTTTATCAAGATCTGTGGTTGATGTCGTGTGGTGTTAGGGTTGGGCTAACAAAGTATCATTATTATTAGTCAAAAAGATCATATAAATTCTTATGTATAGATATTTGGTCCTTGTAGACCAAGAAGATCTCAACCCATCTCTTTAGGTTGAAGATCTTGGTCATGTTAGGTCTTTTGTGTGAAATTTTTGTACATAATGCACATGTCAAAAACATAATGTAAGAAATGATATGATCAGGGGCCTACTTATATTGGTTAATGGCAGAAAACATTAACTGCATTGACCAAAAATTAACAGGAATATGATTCTTCGCATAAGATTAGCAAAACAGGAAAACTGAAAGAACCATAGTACTTTTAAATTACAGAAACTAATACAATACTAAACATTGCCTCTTAAGCTTGAAAAAGGATCAAAGTTTTCAGACTTCTCGAAGATAAACCGTCCATTCTTATAATTTTAATTTTTAGAATTTAGTTATTTTTGTGACAACCCTGCAGGACGATGAATCATGCGCACGCGCATAGATCGATGATAGACGTGATGGATGTATTATGTGTAACTTTGTGGCTATTTAGTTTAGTCCTTTTGAAGTATAGGTACAACGGACAACAGAATAACCACGTAATTTTAAGAAAGTAAACAATCGATTTTAATACCAACATTTATTTGTAGAAGCATAGCCACAATTATGCTAATGCTGTTCTAATTCAAACAGATAATTATGCTTAGTTGAATATCAGGATTTCACATGGAGTAACTGTCTGTCAGAAGTCCACGGCATCGGAGCAACGCTGTACTTCTTAGTAAGACTGGCTGTCTATCCGGACCCATAACTACCTACCCGTCACGATTGTCATAAATCCAAAATATTACCCAGAAAAAACGGCTTTTTTTGCGTGGTAAAATCATCAAATGAGTCTCTTTGAGGGACTGTCAGACTTCTACTAACTAAAATCCACGGTGTCCTTAAATAGCCCTTTATGTTCCGGGATCACAGTGATGGAAATAAGTCCCGCGACCAGGGCAGGCTTTGGCCCTCTGTGAGGGGGACCCGTCATTTTGCTGACGCCCTTTGATGCGCGCGTGGAACACGACGCGCCGTCGACCCGGGCATGGTCCATGGTCGGACAGCGAGTTGCCCTTTACTCGCTGTCCGCATGCCCGCGCCTACGGTAGAAAAAACGGCTTAACATATTCGAAGAGGATCTAAAAACGATTTACACAACTCACATGAAAAACGACCACTTACATAGAAATCTACTATCACCGCAAATCATCATAGATGATAAAGATATCGATATTAGATAGAGGTAATCTATAGATTAATATCTCCCATCCGTATGACAGCCTCGGGGGACAGTCGAGTATTGCGTGCTACTCTATTTGTAGGTAGCATGTGATCTATTTTTAGATGCGAAGGTACTACATCTTCATTTAGTGGGAAATAAATTGCATATGGCCACTGGATTGGGACAGTTGCATACATACATTATGTGACTACCTTACATTCGTTGTAAGCAATTTCATGGTTGTAAGTCTTTACTTATTGGATAACATCAATAGTATGATATTATGTTGTTAAAAATAGGTATAGAAAATTTCAGACAATATTTTTTTTTCTCAAAAAAAATAAACGAAATGGATTACTTTAGTTTAGGAGGTGGATCGAGTTAAACACTTTGTCGATAAAATGATTATTTGAATTAATGTGTAAACATAGTGTTCATTACGTTCATTGGAATAATCGAGACATGTCTATCGAGTAATGTCTATGACCTAATCTTCATGTTGTCTATGAACGAGCGTCGGTTCTTCGTATTTTTCGCGGGAAGACTCGACAGATTTGTTAAAACCCATGTTCAACATTATTAATTAAAGTAATTGTATTCTCTTGAATTTCGTGTTTTGTTGGAGATTCCCCTGAGCTGTTTTAATAGGTAATATTGCTGTTGTTTGGGAATTATGGCTTAATTAGGTATCATAAGATATCACAGGAGTGTTTTTTTATTGGGCTTAGGTGAAACTCAGTATTATATAAAATATTTCATCCGCGTATGAATGGTCACCTTTTAAAAATATAAGGCGTCGACTCTTCCGAAGTTGACGCCTTATATTTTTTGAAGGTTGAAATTCATCCGCGTGTAAAATATTTTGCAGATGAATTTTCATCTTAGTCTATTATTGTAACCTTACTGAAATACATCTTAATCACATACTAAATGCCCCCTCCCAGAAGGCCAAAGCCTGCCGGGGTCGCGGGACTTATTTCCGTCACCGTGACCCCGGAACATAAAGGGCTATTGAAGGACACCGTGGATTTTAGTCAGTACAAGACTGACAGTCCCTCCCGCCCTGCCCGGGGTGGGAGGACTCATTCGATGATTTTACCACGCAAAAAGAAAAACACATACTAAACATTACCTATACCTACTATCGAGTTAAAATTGTGAAACTCAAGAGCCAATAGAAAATGTTTGCTTTCGCGTTATTTTCACCTGCATAATCATTTTATTGTGGCAATTGCAAACGAACAATTTTATGACCTCCTGCATGACTCAAGGTTCCTCTGCATCTGTATATGTATCCCTTAAGGCTAGAGGCGACGGATAGGTCTGCGCAAGAGTGTGTGCTGCTTCGCTCCTTATGATTACTGATCAGCATTGCTTCGAGCTTCGTGTATAGAACTGATTAATATGTCTGTGTTACCTAGCTCACAGTTTGTGGAGCGATTTTACTTTTGAATGCCATAGTCTAATAAGTTAATTTGGGGACCATTACTTTATCATCTGTATTGTTCAGTCAAAAGTAATAGAAAATATGACAAATAATTATTTTAAATAACTTAGTTCTTTTTCTTGCCATAATAATTACAGGATAGAATAGAAAAGTTTACGAGTGTAATTGCAATTTATAACGATATTCATTTACCCTTTTAGACAAACTGATCTCTGTTATAAAGCAAAAGACTTTGATTTAATGAATTACATACGTTTCTTGCAGCAATGCATGTATTGCAGTGCATTTATTATCTAATCCTACATAATAGACATTTCAAGCCTAGACCAAGGACCAAAAGATCTTATATTAATAAAACTGACTCATGCAATGAGACAAAAGGACCAACAAAACGTAACCAAGACCAAGCTCCTCAATTCTTGTACCGCGCTACCCCCTTAGGGTGTCCCTACATTTTGTCTCAGATTAATATGTCGTACCTCTGCCGCAGTAACTACTGTGTGGGACTGCCCTGTGAATAATGACTTCGAAGCTAGATACCCTAGCATATAGTTATATTATCATTGATTGTAACTAAGTACTTAGTCAAGTAGATGGGTTATTGATGAGACTTCTTGGGTTATGGTCCATTAACTCTTTCTTTTTCATTTCATCAGAGATAGATACCTAATGGCCAAATTCATAATATATTGGTTCCTGTGTGTCTGTCCGTCTGTCACCGTGAAAGCTACACAGTTCAAAATTTCACAGATGTTTTATTTTTGTTAGGGCTATAACAACAAAAAATCGGTGCTGAAAAATAGAGTAATTTAGTGCGTGAGCCCGACTCCCACTTGGCCGGTTTTAAGACAAAATAAAAATCACCTGTACCAAGTTTATAAACCACATAGAAAAGGACCTTTGCTTATTCAATTGAAACTTGCAGTGCCATCTAGTGAAAACTATACAGACTAACTGTCTATTCAGCAAACAGTTTCTGACGTTTTCTCGTGAGCTCAGCGTTAACTACAGAAGTTCGTTATGAAATACATAGATGGCGCTGTAATAAAAGGAGCCAAGTCAAGCTTTCTTGAAACCAAAAAGTTCAGTATATAAAAACTAGATGGCAACAAATTTAAAACTGAAGAAATTATTCATTTTTGAAAATTTCGTTTTTATTCTGATGATAATTTCAATTTAATGTTGACACGTAATTACAATATTGTCGGGTCATCACATTTGAAACTAAGACTTAGTACCTAAATCTTAATGAAAACTTTGATTTCGTCGCGAATAGTGAAGATATTTTTGAAAAGAAAAATTCGAGCGTTCATTTAACATCAATACCCAATGAACTGTGGGCCAAAATTACCACTATGTGGAGCCCTGACACAGCCAGGAAGCGTCGTAGTAGACCTCGTAGAAGACGGTGGGATGAGTTTGACAATACTAACGACCAGTGGCTCACATTAGCCTTAGATCGAAATAGTTAGAATTCATGGGTAGGAGAGGCTTTTGCCCGTTAGTGGGAAGACAAAAGCTGCCATTAACAGTACAGTTTCAGGTATATGGATCTTTAAGTTACAATGTTGTACGATCGCTGGTGCGTAAGGCACCGCTAATTCTAGCACCGGCACCGAGCTATTGCGGTCAAAAAGCATTGAAGACAAACAGACAAGTTATTGTTAGTTGATTCACAAAAGATGAAAACGGTACATTGAAAGCAGTGTTAATAGGCATTAAAATTGCTTAACCAATTGAGGTCTCAGTAGAAAGGATGAATGGATGTTTATTATTCTTTCATACAAAAACTTAGCATTGGATTTGGATGAAATTCGATGATTAATGAATGACACATTTAGATGATTTTCATTTCCAGATAGAATACTTCTGCCTAGGGCACCAAAGACGTCTCTGTATAAAAGAAACTATAATCATTTATGTGTGGATTTATTTATAACAAAATACCAAGGAAAAAAGAGTTACCAAACAATTCATTTTATATAAAATTAAAATCATGGCTATTAAACAAACAATTTTATTCCACAAATGAATTTTTAAATACAATATTTTTAATGTGATGACAGATAAAACGTATGACTGTAAAATAATAGAAATAAAATCATTCATTTTTGTATAATTAAATCGTAGGTATTTTTTATGTGACTTTTATATCAATTTGTTTAAATTATTTATTTAATTTCCATAACGTAGATAGGTATTTTCATATTATGGATGAGTCCTTTACAATTTGCATACGTTATTGTACCAAAAATAATTAAATTTTCATTAAGTATGATGTTTGCATGCCTAACAGAAGTTAAATTGTTTAAGCATAATATTTTGAACTGCATCTTATGTATTTGTACCTGCAATCTATGCAAATAAACGTTTACTTACTTCCTTACTTATAAAGTAAGGAAGTATTAGGGTTGCGTACTCAAAGGATATTATGGGACACTATTACTAAGACTTCACTCTCCATTTCTGTCTGTTTTTTTTTGTCTATCTGACTGTCACCTGGCTGTATCACATGAGCCGTGATAAAAATGAAATCAAAAGCGTTTCGGATGTTATGCAGTGTTACCAAACATTCATAGGTTATTTGGAAGATATTGCGATCACCATAATATTAGCAAAATTGCAAACAATTTGTGTGACTGGTTAGTATGGTAATACCGAGTTGCGAAAGTGTAAGCTGAGGTAATATAAACTTAACATAACAAAAGTAGAAATTTAAAAAAAAATGTAGAAAAATATAATGCATCTGCGACTAAAAAGAGGTTTGCTTTCATTCATTAGTCATTTGAACACGCAGAGATCGTTAAATAAAGAGCTCTGCGTGTATTCTAGAACACCAGTACATTTTAACTTAAAGACAGTGCAATATAAAACAATTATTATCTGCCATAAAATACAAGTGCGTTCAATTACAGCATTACAATGTTAAGTTCAATGCCACGAAAATGAACGCAACTGCCTCTTAGATCACTCATAGTACCGTATTCGACCCACTTTGGCAGCCTCTTGCAACAAGCTTACAGTCTCCGACGACACCTCACCGCGGCCGTACGCAACATGTTTTTCGAAAGTTTCCTTCTAAATCTCGCCGTAATCGTCATACTTATAATCGCTCTCATCATCGACTATGTGACCAAGTTCTTCAGCTACTGGTACGTCAGACATGTGCCCTACAAATCATCCATCGCTTTCTTTGGAGGTGACTACCATCGAGTCCTTGGAATCAGGAGCAGCACCGAAGATGTCAACATACTTTACAACAAACATCCCAATGACAAGTTTGTCGGTCGCGTGAAATGCAGGATTCCCGACCTGATTGTGAAAGATCCCGACACAGTAAAGAGGATGTTGTCAACGGATTTCGCGAATTTCCATAGCCGAGGTCTCTGCTTGGACAAATCTCAGGATGTTTGTTTACGAGACAATTTGTTTTACGCCGAAGGAGAAAAGTGGACCCTATTGCGCGAAGGCTACGAGTCTTTATTGAGTAGCATGGACTGTGAATTGGAGAGTTTGAGTGACTGTTTGCCGGGAACAAATGGTGATGCTAACGTTCAAGAGATTTTGTCGAAGATATTGGACAAAGTCTTCGAGGATTTGCTTCTCGGTAACGGTGGCGGGTCAGTTGTAAAGGAAGTGAGATCGGCGATACAAAAGCGCACATTGATAGAGAGATTTAAGAGCTACTTGAAAGATATTTTCCCATCTTTGTACATTATGTTTGGATTGACCACTATTTTCGGGGAGCCCTCTGCAAAAACAAAAAGTGAAATCGAGAAATCTAAGCTGTTATCGCAAATCAAAAAATTGGGTAACGTTTACCAAATTGGAATTAAGGAGAAGAATAGAAAGCGGCATTCGGACGTCGAATTCGCGTATTCAATAATATCGTCATTCATAACTGAGGGGTACATACCTTGTTTGAATGCGTTAACAGCTTTGATCTATGAACTAGCATTGAATCAAGAGGTGCAAGAGAAATCCAGAAATTCAGTTTCCATACACAATAGGGACGAGTATTTGGACGTGGCTATAAAGGAAGCACTGAGGCTGCACCCTCCATATTCAATCATTGCAAGACAATGTACGAAGACTTATCATCCTGAAGGTGGATTGTTGATCGATAGGAAGATAACAATTAACGTTCCTGTGATGGCTTTGCATAGAGATGAAGAGCATTATCTGAAGGCGGATACTTTCAATCCTGATAGATTTTTGGATGATGAAGGAGCGTCTAAGCATTGTTATGCTTATTTACCGTTTGGAGCCGGACCAAGGAGGTGTATTGGTAAGAGCTTTGTTTTGTTTACTTTACGTACAGTCACGAGCAATAACATGTATACAATCATCAGAATTCAAAAGCGATTTACTCCTAATATTAATGATTTACCTTTTGCGTTTTCATGAAACTTCTATTTTGGAAGCTATGCTATTACAAAACAGGTCTTATATAAAAGTAGAAACCGGTATTTCATGAGAAAATCACATTTGAATTTTGTTAAGTGTATACATGTTAGTGCTCGTGACTGTACCTAGTACTAATTTAAGGCGTTGCTGGCATGATCTTCAGTTATTTTCCAGATTATAACCTGTCTAGGTATGTGCTAGAATATAAAGATGCGTTCAATCTTAATTAAATTATTAACATCCATACAAAATTTACGCATTTATAATAATTAAGTTGGATTGATTACAGTAACTAGGTAACCTACATTTTACTCATTGATTAAGTAGTCTACCTATGTCCTGCATAGAATAATGGCATGGATACGTCATTCCAATTGTCTTCACTCGATCTTTCACCCCTGGTTCTATTGTTACTTTTATTACAACACAATGACATTCACATAAATATTAGCATTCTCGGAAACCACAGTTCTTTAGAAAAATAATTATATTAATTACTTTATGCGCTATATGACACGTTTGTCTGTCTAAGTGCAGCAGCAACGGATTGTACAAACAGAAACATTCTAAAACGTGACAATTGTTTGTTTCTTATATCTGCATTATTCTCACGTAAATAAAACAATTATGTATAAGTACATTTATGAACTATGAGTAACCCTCTAAAGAAACGAGTTTGATGCATCGACAAAATATAGAAAAAAATATAATCTTACATGTCGTTTAGTCTTTTAGGGTTGCGGGGCCAAATGTGTAAAACTGTCGTCCTGTCCTCAGACTGCATTTACATAGAAATTTACCTCGATAAAAAAAATGGGTTAGGGGGAGCTTACACGACAGACTGCGTGACGCACTTTTTAGTTTGTGAGAAAATAACCTAAGAAAATTAATGCTGTCCGATTCTAAGGTAATCTCTCCAAAGGTTTAGGGTGTACCTAAATTATCTATTTTTCTTCTATCCCTGTACTTCCGGGCATGCGGACAGCGAGTAAAGGGCAACTCGCTGTCCGACCATGGACCATGCCCGGGTCGATGGCTCACAGAGCTTTCAGCAAAATGACGGGGCCCCCTCTCAGAGGGCCAAAGCCTGCCGGGGTCGCGGGACTTATTTCTATTACCGTGACCCCGGAACATAAAGGGCTACTGAAGGACACCGTGGATTTTAGTCAGTACAAGTCTGACAGTACCTCCCGCCCTGCCCGGGGTTGGAGGTCTCATTTGATGATTTTAACACGCTAAAAAAAAAAAAACCCTGTACTTCAAGCATAAAAAATCATAGAAATCTACATTTCCATAGTGTCTACAGACTCGAGACTCTCATAATTTGTGTTATCGGAATGCAATAAAAGAAGAATGGAAAGAAACCAGTGCTTGAGTATTGACTTACTGTGTGATACTTAGCACCGCATTCACTGCTTTGAGTGCCAAAGTAATTATAAATTTAATACCGTAGTACTTTACGGTTATATTTATATAATTTAGTAACGGTAAAATTATATTTCAAAAGTATTTTTGTTGTCTTATGTCTATTGTTGGGAAAGATATTAATATTCTTTAAAACATAACGTAGACCATTGTTCCGACGCGGGCATGGCATGGCGAGTAATGGGTGACTCGCTGTCCAACCATGGACCAAGTGTTATGTTTCACGCGCGCCTCATTCAGTGTTAGCACAATGACGGGGCCGCCTTTTAAGGCCTGCCTGGATCGCGAGACTTACGAATTACCGTAACCCCGGAACGTAAAGGGCTATTGAAGGACACCGTGGATTTTAGTCAGTACCAGTCTGACAGTCCCATCCTGCCCTGCCCAGGGTGGACGGACTCATTTGATATTTTTTTACCATAATAAAAACAAAGTCCTTTATTCCGTGCAAATATCGAACCCACGAAGCGCGAATGCCTCGTAGCGTAACAGTCAATCGCTTCGCTACGTCAACCGTGTTATTGATCTCCATCAATCAACATATTCATTCATTCTGCAGTAATATAAATTGAGTATAATTGCCATTTTCAAAACGCAAAAGTTACTTGGTAAAATTATGCATGCGCACTTTAAATTCATCAAGCTAACTTGTTTTTTTTTTGTCGTCACTAACATAATACTCAAAAAACGAAACTTGTCGTAGAAAAACGATTGTCGTATAACAAAGACCTATTTAAATTACAAAATCGTTTTTTTGACTTCATCTACACACAATCGTTTTTTGGATTGAGGAAATTAAATAAAGGTGCTCGAACATCAAAAAAATCAAGTTCTAGAAAATACTAATAATTGCAAAAGTAAAACATAATAAAATAATACCATATGATGTTCCGCCAGTCTATCTCTCTGATCAACAGTTTGAATTCCTGTAATGTTAAAAGGTTGGTGTTAATTATATATTTTTATAGCATCTTATAAAGGCGAAAATAACAACTTAGATATGATAAAATTCGTAGTTCAAAGTTTCTTTCTCATTTGCTGAAGCTACCCCATAAAAAACTAAACACGTCGGTGACTTATGTTCACCCACAATATTTTTTAAAACATGTTTTGTTTGAGTGATGTACCTAAGAACATAAGAGGACATGCAACATATCAAACAAGAATAGAATAGAATATACTTCATTGTTCATCAAAATTTTAAAACTGCGTTACAAAATAGCTTAATCTATGGTTACAATGGTGGTCTTAACGGTAATATCTTCCAGACAACATTTGGATGAACTGTATGAACTATGATAAGAAAGGGAGAGGGTAGTTAATTGTGTATAATATTAAATACCCTTCATACAAAATTTAAATAAATGATAATGTCAACGTTTTGATGTCTATATCTCTTCTGTTGCTTGTCTGCTTTTTTATCGTGGTAAATCATCAAATTAGTCCGACACCCAGGGCAGGGCGGGATGGACTCTCAGACTCATACTCACAACAATTCACGGATTCCTTCAATAGTCCTTTACGCTTCGGTATCACTGTAATTCGTCAGTCCCACGACTCCGGCAGGCAGTCGTTGGAAGAGATCTCTTAATGAAATAAGCAGTGCCTTTGTGCTATTTTATCTAAATATTATTCCTTGTTCTTGTGTGTTCTGTGAACATAAATTAATAAATAAAGAAATTGTATATAATTTATTTATTTAACACGATCTGGGTTAGAACATAATAACACTTTTGTCCCGGTAAACGTTCCCGCAGAATAATTTCCGACGCGGCATACAGGTGAAGCATCACTTTGATGCTAGTTGGCTTTCTCCACCATAGACATCGAGGCCACAGAAGTTATTATGATAAATAGCACAATGATATTGCAAGTGTTTACTTCTCAACATCAATGATTTAGAAAGTTTATTTACCGTATGTAGGTGTAACCTTGTTTTTCTGTAAGGCTCTAGACAGACCACATTTCAACTGCAATCCAACCGAAAATTGCAGTTTGGATGCTGTTTCAACGCAGTTGACATGACTGCAATAGAACTGCAAAGCAAACATGCAGTCCAATTGCAGTCGGCGTGCAGTGTAGATTGCAGTTGAAATGCGGTCTGTCTGTCTAGAGCTTAAGGTGGATAGAAATTGAACCCGCATCTCATCATCATCATCCCATAAAATCCTTAAAAATACAGACTTGATCGAGTTCAAGTCTATATTTTTAAGTTTATTTTGAGTATCACTGACATCGGTGAAGGAAAACATCATGAGTAAATCTACCAACCCGCACTTGGCCCGCATGTTGGAGTGTAGCCCGCATCGCAAAGAGCTTAAGTCCCAACTGTGGAAAGGTTATATGCTCCCTCCTTAAAAAAACTACTTTAGTAACTACTTAAAAGACTACGAAAAGAAATAAAACGTATAAAGCAGTTGTGATTGAGTTGTTTATACTGTGTCCTGATAGTTTTCATTTAAGTTTGCACTTTAATATTTTGAATAACGCATTGTTCTCAGCGAACTAATAAGCGAGTATAACTTAATCACTATTTATTAAAATTATTTTTAAATTAAGAAAACTAGAGAAAACTATAAATGCGTATAAAAATAATTAAAACTATAACTACCTAATTTTGTAATGTATTAGGTGATCAGTTTAAAGTCATATTAATAATCAGTCATATCAAAGATTTCATAGGGTTTGGTTTCGCTATTTGCGAAAAACAGCCGATGCCAGTGAAACTGTGGGAAGATTTTTGATAGCAGGTGCTTTTTGAAGCAGGGTTGGAAGGGCTAAAGTATACTAATATTTATTATGTGCAAGTTTGTGAAGATGAATGGGTATTTGTCCATCTTTCACACAAAAACTACTGAATGATTTTGGATGAGATTTAGTACATACGTAGTTGATAACGTGGAGTAAGGGAGTATTTCAGTTTATCTCAGTAAAGAGAACATTTTGGATAATTATTTGTCTTGGTATGACATTCCCGTAGTATAATTATTTGTTTATTTACTTCATGTACAAATAGGAGACTTAAGATCACAATACACATCTTTGAGTGTTAGACAACATTGTGGTAGGGTAAAAAAAGCGATATTTAGGATTCGGATAAGTATTCTGATGGGCAACTACGGAACCCTACACTGTGCGTGGCTCGATACGCACTTGGCCGGTTTTTTTAAGCTAGTATTTTTATAAAACCTGCACAAGGCAAGTCTCTACTAGACACTCTATTAGAAAACTACATCCTTTAAATGTTATGTCAAGAACAGGTTTGCTTTTACTTTCGTAGAAGCCATTTGGGATTAACATCACGTGATGTCGATTAAATATGCTAATTCCAATACCTACTTTCTTTTATGATATAATTTGTCTATTTTGGTAACGAATATTATTAATTTCTACGAATACGTTACGCGTTATTTGACAGCAATTCTTAGTCTCACAATATCATCCATAGTCATGTGTGATGTCGTCGCGCGACGTGTGGCTAGCTGCTGAAGTTATTTTAGAGAAATATAGAAACCGGTAGTGTCGCATCGCCACGTTGTCTGCTGTTGCTGTCTGCAGTCGGCTACAAACTTGTTATTACAAGAACGAAATACGTGTCGCTGGGACGTGTCGCAACGTCACGTCGTCGGCGACGTTAGCTACCGCAATCTGCAGTCGCGTACAAACTCATGTAAAACCCCTCTTTTTTGTTTCAGGCGAACAGCTGGCGGTGAAAATAATAAGAAACATAAGCAAGGCATTATTGAAGAAATATGACATCGAGCCATGTGCCAAAACGCCATCAAAGCTCACTATGGTCGACCATAACTTTGGAAGAGTGGTGGACCGGGACATTTGGCTTAGGTTTAAGCCCCGAGTATAAGAGATGGAAGTATATTATGAGTATGTGTATGTAAATAAAAATAAAATGCTCAAATGTTTGTTACTTTTTGGACAAGGTTTGTATGTAAGAAACTTTCGGAAAACTTTGTGTGTAAATTTTCGGAAAATCAGGGAATTCAATTTGAACCTGTGCTAAGTTAGGTCTGGCCGTTAGTGTTTATTTTTATTTTAGAATTCATATTAAAAGTGATTTTAGGACAAAGGGGCTTACTAGTTATAATTGTAATAATGTGGACTCTTGAATATTTTAATTATTAATTTATTTTATCTACAGTAAAATTTTATTAAAGTTTATGTATTGTAATAATAATAATTGATGGTGTCTAGATTAATTTTAAGGTTTAGAGTTTAGCATTCTTAATATATTTTTTGAATATCAAGCTCAAGTAGTTGCTAATAGTAGTAAGAATGACTATTTATTTATTTTATTTTTAAGATTTGTAAGAGACATTTATGATAAAATATTCTGTCAAGTTTAAAAAAAAAAAGATTTTTTTGAGAATATAATAAATAATAAATATTATTTGGTATTGTCATGAATTTTAATTGCCGTATATCCTTCTATATAAAATCTTCTTGCTGGTTGGTAAGGACAAGATGTGTTATTATAAGGCATTATCTACTAGCAGATAGTTTTGCTAGTAGATAATGCGCGAGCAAACCCCTAGCCCTGACACAAAGCACTAGAGGTATTTTTTTTAGTCAGTCAAGTCCGATAAGCCTCTGCCTCTTCAAAAGTAATTTATTATTTCTCTATCTCTTCGATTATTTCACTAAACTGTGACACTCATTTCGCGACACTCATTCTTCGAAACTACAATCTTACAGATCCTAACCACTGAAAAAAGCTATGAGCACTCTTCATAATTTTATTTTCACACACAGATATTTTGATACTTCCAATATTCACAGGTATACACACCATTTTTTCAAAACGCTCCAGAGCGGCTTGTAAAAATCAATACGATTGACAATGACAAAGGGGTAGCTAAAAACGGCCGGCGACCAAAACGGGGTGAAAGGGAAATATTTCCCGCGGCCCATCGGCGTTGCCTGATAATGGACTCTGTCATAGAGAGGATGTGACTATGAATAGAGGTTATTGCGGATAGATCTTTGTAGCGTACAGCAGGTTTTGTCTACTACGAGTTTTGCTATAAATTGGACATAATAATTATGACTTAGTTATATTGATTTCTGTTTAACTTCACATCGTATTTTAAATACGTTAACAGACCGTTTTAACTGATAATATAAACAAACATATTTACCATTTACCAGACCAGGAATATTTCTGAGGGATGCATAAATATTTATAGTTCCATGCAGGGAGAGAATTCAGCAAGCAGTCGCTCAGCCACTGCGCCAAAAGTGTCATAGCTTCATAACATAGTACAATTACCCAGCCTGTTCGTGCTCATAGTAAAGTCCAATTCACCAAAATGAAAATTAATAGTATTATTAAAAAATGAATCTGCTGTGTGGTTCCACGTCATTGGAGTAAAGAATAATAAGCTAATTTCTCTAGTTCATAAAACCAAGTGTGTACCGGTTGTTCTGTCCTAGTAAGTATTTTAGAATCATAAGTAAATTGTTTTTTTTCCAAAAAAAATAAACTCGTGTTATTCAAAACTAAAACCACGTTTTGAACCACAATTGGATCAACGCGAAGTTTTCTCCACTCCATTGTACCGTTCTTTGACTTATTAACCCGACAAAGTAGGTTAAAACCAGCTTCAGTTGATTTCACACATAAGACGTGTTATATTTTCGACTAAACAGTAATCTAACTAATTGTTAATAGAGAAAGGTGTCTACCACAGGTCTGTTTTGTCATTAGTCAGCCAAATTGTTTGCCGGGACTGGTAGCTTTCTCTCATATAGATGTCAGAATGAAAGGAGGTTACCATCTTGAACTTCGGCAGCGTCTATTGAAATTTTGTATAGGTAGATATGCGGTCAAATGTGTGTTGAGTTGCAAGTCTCATTACCCGTAACCATTTTACTTGGGTAAATATAGATATTCTGACTTTGTTGAGTAAATAATTTTGGTAGGTATTAGGAACGTGCGTCATCGAAATTCATGTACCTAGTAGTTTTATAACAAACATTCATCCATTCTTACAAACTTTCACTTTTGTTATTGTGGTGAGAAGATTCTGATTTCTTTTGTTTAATCATTATAATTGATTCAAGTACCAGAAAAGCGTTTGGCTTGCTCTCTGGAGTCTGACGCTTGAATATAAGCCTTAAATTCCAGAATCAGACAGCTTAAAAAGTCTGAATCATCGGGTGGAAGATCCACGCTATTAGAGGCTTAAAAAATTAGCTTAAAAACTTACTCCACAAAGAGTTTGGTAAACAAACCCTCACATACCACCTTCCACAGATTATAAACCTTCAGGAAACATAATCATAAATACAAATTAGAAAACAGGCCTTAAATATCCCATAAAAATCGCTGCCAGGATTATCCTCCCCTAATCTCGTATTTTATGGGCAACGCATGCAAACATGTCCTGATTTATAACGTGCTTCATGGTATATGTCCTACTTCCGATATAATGCTATGGATCAATGAATAATGGTGCCGATATCATCTTAGTGGTTCCGTAGTTCAAATAAATAAAGGAATAAAACTGTTTACGAGAATAAACAACCGTGAGTGTTTTGGAACTTTAAAAGTTTTTTTCTTTTGTTCTTATAGACTACTTACTGTGACTGTGTATTTTTTATTCAAAGTCGTTTTGCTATATAATTAAAAATTAAACCTTGAATTTTTTTTTTTAATAATTTTGAAGCAGGTTTGTGGACGTCATGTGAACACACATAAAGCATGCAAATGTCATGCTTAACCTTTCCGTTAACATCAAATAGGTATCGAGAGATACAAACGATTACCTAAATCTTGAGTCTTATAAATTCCCGAAATGGTCGGGATTGTAAATAAGGTATTGCGGCCCGGAACGCAAAGAGCAACCAAAGAAGCTTCTAATAATTCCAATTTAGATTAAAGTACTTGAAATGTAGTTAAATACTGGTTATTTCAGTCTCTTAATATACTCTTAATTTCAGTCTCCAATTAATAATAACTTATTTTTTCAAAAAGTTTATACAGGCCATCCGGGTAGAAATTCCGTCCGGAGTTTATTGCCGAAAGACAAACCTATTAATACTAAACTAGAGATCGAACCCAAGTTTTACTAAACAAGAAGTACTAGTACTCCTACATTACACCTGCAATCCCCAAAAGTTTATACAAATAAGTAAGTACTTTATAGTACACTCACATTTCACCTGTTATGTTTAAAGGGTTGTTGTAAGTTCGCCACAAAATATTTCTCCACGAAAAAAAAGTTTTGATCTTTTTCTCCTAGTATTTTCTGTTCAGATTCCACGCTGTGTCCTCGTTTTCGGTAGTTTTGTGCTGGATTTTATTATTTAATTATTCTGATATCCGTGCAGAAAAAGAAATGGGGCAAATTTAGAATAATCAAAAAAAAAAAACTAAAACATTTGGCTAATTTATACATACTTTTTTTTGCGGGTATTTATTTTTTTACTGTTTAAATCCCATTTAATAGGGGGTCGAGCCTTTTACTATCAACCAGGCCTTTTTTCATCAAGCAAGTGTTCTCTCTCAAAAAATACACGACTTTTTTACCAGACGTGCTCTTGAAAACAGACACAGACTAAGAAAATTCGCAATAAAACGTTTTTATCTGCGACTTTGTGGGTCAGTGATCTTACTACATCAGCGTTGACAAAGGAACACGTCAATGTGCCGAACAGTCAGGGTCGCAGACCGGACGAAGGCTGTGGTCTCACCGCCCGCGGTGGCGAGTGAGCGACTAACTGTTGGCTTTCTATAACGTACAATATAATATGAAGAGCTGTTGTTGTACAGTCAGCATCAGAAGTTGCTGACCTCGATTTTCAAAATCGCTGTACACTGTGATAATACGTAACAATACGGTGTACAGCGATTTTGAAAATCTGAATGTGGCCAGCAACTTTTGATGCTGAATGTACGTTGTAAAACATCGACTACAGTAATGACGATTACAGACGGCTGTAATCGCCGAACAAGCCCGTCTCTATGAACATGCCGATTATTGGACGATCACGCGATCAATGACCATAGCCAAAAATTTAGAACAAGCACAAGATACTTTAGTAAAAATAAAAGAGGTGCATTTAGTGTTTGTCGCTGACTGTTTACACTACTGGCAAGGAATAGCTCCATTATTTAATAGCTGAGCGACGAGAGCTTCAAAAATGAAACTCCTTCAGCTGTCAGCTTCACCGAGATACTAAACACGGATAATATTGTACAGCCGAGAGGGTTGTGTGACTAATAGCCCATCGTTATCCGACCCTATCTGATAGATCAGCAAATTAAATAAAATTATGGATACTACTCGCCAACTTGTTTTTAGTTGCCCGTTCTATTCACCAGTCACTAATCGCCGGTGGTGCGACAACCGCCTTAGTCTGAACGAATGAACTGTTTACAGCAGATTTGTATGTGCAATCATTGTAATTGTGAGAAGGAAATTTAATTTTGGGTGGTCCTTGGGTGAATTAGCTACAGTCTAGCGGGCTGAAATTTCAGATAGATGTTTTTCATATAACTATAACCAGTTAGTCGCAATCTAAATAATAACAGTCTCACAGATTGACCGGAGGTTGGTGATTGCCGAAGTTATTCGGTAGATGTTAATCCCTATTTTTTTTAAACGTTGCCCCACTCCAGGACTTTTTACCACACAACGCCATCTAGTCCCAAGCTAAGCAGAGCTTAATGTGTTATGGGTACTAGACGACTGACAAACATACTTAAACATAATATTTCTAAATCTCATCACAAAACGTTTGTCCTGGGTGGGAATCGAACCCACGACCTCCGGCATAGCAGTCTAGGTTACTAACCACTAAACCAACAGGCCTGTCAATTTTGGATAGGTTTAAAAATATTTGAGCTCACATACAGAAACAGCAAAACCTGAAACAGCTACTTTTAATTCATATAAATATTTCTTACGTGTAATAATCAAGCCAGCGAAACGTAGCGAAGTTAATCGCTGTGCCACTGCACCAACCATGCCTAGGAATTCTATGAGATTCTCCGAGACTTGAAAATATATGCCGTTAATCGCAGGTATCATTTGTAGATCGTTGGTGGTCACTAAAGATAATGGCTTGAATGCTTGTCAACTATTCTTACTATGGGGTTTTACTGGGTACAAGTCAGTTGGCCGATATGGAGGGGCCGCTCATCCATAATGAAATGTATTTGCTTTTTGTAATTAGGTAATACAAAATACGCGCATATGATGTGGATTTGGAAATTCCAGTCCATTATACAATACAATTTGTAATAATTAGATATTTACCGATACCTATTACCAATTAATTTAACTATGCTGTGCCCGGCAGGGTCCATAATTGATTTAATGTTTTGACACACCTACTGTTTTATTTAACATTATGGAATCCAATGAAGTATTGAGTATTAATTTTGTAATTTCTATAAGTTTTCTTAAATATTCATAACTCTACTAAAAATAGTTTAGGTTTACGATCCTGCCGACTTATCCATAGGATAAAGAAAGGTCAAACATAAAGATTTTTTCTATTCAAGAATTAGCGTCCAAGTGCTAATTGGCTAGCTAAACAACGTAGGTATACTAATATTTCCCAGTGTGAAGAATGTTTTTGCAAAAAGTAGAATTTGTGTGTTAATAAGAATCTATTTACACATACCTGCCTACATCAGACGTGTAATTCTGGAAAGGTTAAGCTGAAGAGTACCTTCACATTTCACCAATTGGGTATATGTAAGTCAATTAAAAACCGAGCCCTACAAATCCAGACTGCTACTGAGAAATTCAATATAAAAATTCCGCAGTAACTCATTGCCCGAACAAGAAATCGTACCTGTGACGTCATAACCAACAGTCGCACTTGCAAACACAAGACCAACGAGACAGTCAGGAAGATATCACTGCTAAAAACTTAATATATATCTACTCCATTACTCCTACGTGTTTGCAAATTAAAACCTACAGGAATTGATGAAGGCTTAATTTTAATTAGATTGCCTACTAAGAAATCCAGCAAGATTACGTACCTGATAAAAACCAAGCTAAATATATAAATGAACAAGGTAAAGTGATTTTTCATGGAAAGGCACAGTCAGTATAAAAATAAGACTCGTGGAAATTTACCATCACCTACTTATTTTAGTCGAGTCGACCAGCATTAGGTATAATAAACACAGAAGGTTGATGATCTCTTCACATTGTTTTTTATTTTAAGTATTTTATTTAAACAAGTTGGAATAATGTCTTACACTTCCGCTGTTATATTTTTTTTATAATATATGAATAGTACAAGTATCTCACATAAAAAGGGTATTCGTCAAAATTAAAATCTCACAAGAACTCGAGCTTGAATTATTTACATTTATTTCCTTGTACAAATTATGTACACAAATGAGCAATCGTTGTGAAGAACGCTTGTGTATATAAAAATGGTGTAAGTCACAAGAATTTGTTTTATATATCTTGATTTGATATTCGCTTAATGAAACAAATAAGTTGTCATGGAAAGAACTTATACTTAGCCATAATAGAATTTCATCATGACCATGATGACAGCATCAATTAAATAAAGGAATAAAAAAACGCTCCAAAACTCAGGATCATTGTGGTAGCAGAGCTATGTTGAATGTTATCTAGACGTTACATAGTTATAGCGAATTATATAAGCGTAATTATGCTTATCGAATTTAGTAACAACACTGATAGTCTTAATTTTTTCAGCCATCTTGCACCTTCTTGTTATTATCATATTAGACTGTCAGACTTGTACTGACTAAAATCCACAGTGATATTTCATAGACCAATTACGTTTCAGGGTCACAGTAACCTGATGAGACAGTCCCGCGAAAGGTTGATGGTGCCGCAAACATTTTGTAGTACCTACCAAAAAGCTTAGTGATGAAAAATAGAAGTAGCTCCGATGATATTGTATTATAAACCTTGATATTCAGTTGAATAAGAAAAGAACATAACTGGTGTATGTGGTGGCAAATTAGAAGGTTTATGTCAAGCAATAAATATCTTTCGGAAAATACAACGATGATGGCATAACAGAAAAATTTCTAGCTAAATATTTTTCCTCAATTTTTCTATATCAATGTTCTTTGCATTAACTCATCTCTTCTACTTTCACTCCATCAATAAAAACGCTATATTCTTACACTGTACACCACAACCTACCTCTACGGTCGTAAAAATGGCGTCGATCATAAAAATATTTGATTACCTCCCTACACTCGCAATCCGCTACTCTGAAACATTTATCAGCCGCACGCTCATCTGGTGCATTATTTAGTGTAATGCAAACGTAATTTATGAAGGAGCTTGCTATGATGAGATGAAGAGTGGCTGAAGAATTATGAAAAACGGTGACTGATGTTTAGGTTCACGGACTTTGGTCAGAACTGAACTTACTGTGAGAGAACAACCCTTACCTACCACCTGTGACGAATTTTTACATATTTTTGATCCATGTGACGAACTCACTTTGAAACAATGAGGTTTACAAATCTGACGAATTATTAATTTAGTGGAGTATGCAAAACGACCCTCTATAAGAAAAATAGTGGTAAACAAATTAATGTTAATTGTTCAAAGATTGCTTCCTTTTTTGAAAAGCTGTACAGTTCTACGTCCCTCTTTTATAATTTGTCAATGAATATTAAACTGACCAATATATGTATTAAGAATTGTGTAAGCTCTACATGAACGCAGCTGAAACGCAGCCATATTGATTTTAAAATGACATTTTGAAGCTGTCACCTGTCACTCATTATCTGTGTTCACTTCCTGCTCACAGCTCTTAGCCTCTATAAAACCGTTTTTGTGTTGTCTCCAATATTGTCCAATTTAATTCAGATTCATCATAACTAATTTACAATGGACGTGTAATATCAGCTTGTATTTTGATAAATAAAAGTCTGGATATTCAATCGAAGTGTTTATTTGGTTGATCACGCCTGACACGCCATACATTCCGTTGCGTATCACAACGCCTGCACCAACAGGTTTTGGACCCAGTGAAAAAGAAAGGTTTATATATTATATATATTTTCTGTACCAAGAGAAAAAGGCGTGCAACGAGGGATCTACGCATAGTTACCGTTGAATTTATCACCAAAAACACTGTTGACCAGATTTATTTTTTTTTTCAAAGAAGAAAGATGGCGACGCAACCAGCGATACACATCAATAACCACGTGGAGAAGCTGAGTGGTATCTCTTCTTATCCGAACTGGAAGTTTTCATTGAAGATGTTACTCACTTTAGAAGGTTTGTGGGATTGCGTGATCGGCACCGATACTGACGCCGTGCGTGATAGCCGCGCCTTGGCGCGTATTTGCCTGGCACTTCAACCCAACTTGTACCAAATAGTTCGATCAGCATCAAAAGCTAAAGAAGCATGGGAGAAGCTAGCTCATACATTCGAGGACAAAGGTCTATATCGCCGTGTTCTGCTACTTAGACAGTTACATCGAGTTGACTACAGTAAGTTTAGCAGCATGACTGAATACATAGAAAATGTCACTGGATTAGTTCAGCAACTCTCAGACATAGGAAAAGTTATAGACGACGGTGAGGTAGCTGAAATTCTACTTAGCGGCTTACCGCAAGAATTTGACACACTGGTCTCCGGTCTTGAAACTGCCAATTTAACTAGCTCGCTGACTTCTGAACTAGTGAGAACGAGATTGCTTCAAGAGGAACACAGAAGAAATGGAAAATGTGATAATGATGCTTCAGCCTTTCATGTAAAGAAGAACAAACTTTTCCAATGTGATTACTGCCGAAAACCAGGACATACAGCGAAGCGATGCTTTAAGAAAAAGAGGGATGTGAAGAAGAAAGAAGAACAGCATACCTTTTATGCATCGGCTTACATCGCTCAACATAATGATGTCATCATCGACAGCGGGGCCTCAGCTCACATGATCAATGATGCTAGGTTAGTAAGAAATTTTAAAAGTTGTAATAATAACTCAATTTCTATAGCAAATGGTGGTCAATTAGAAATGTCTGGCATTGGCAATTTAGTTTTGTCTACTGACAAAAATAATATCACTTTAGAAAATGTTTTAGTTGTTCCCAATCTGTCAACGAATTTATTGTCTGTAAGTAAAATGTGTGACAATGGTTTTACAGTAGTTTTTGATAAAAATGGGTGTCATGTTTATAATGAGATAAGTTCTTTCACTGGCAACCAAATTTTAGCTGCTACAAATGTGAATGGTTTGTATAAGATACAGCAGTGCAAGCCGCATGTGTTGGGACATTCCATGCTGGTGCATCCTAGGCAGCAGCCAGAGAGTGTTGATACTGCTTTGGTGTCTGCGGCAGTCTGGCATAAGCGTTTAGGCCATATCGGCCAGAAAGGTATGAATAGCCTACGGGGTGGTGGTATATGTTGTGGTGTCGTTTTTCAGGATGACGACTCGCCAAACAAGTGTGTTCCCTGCTTAACTGGAAAGATGCATACGAAGCCTTATCCGAAGCTTGTGGGAAGCCAATCTACCGTGCCACTCCAGCTTGTGCATTCCGATGTCTGTGGGCCCATTCAAGTCAGCAGTTGGGGCGGTGCCCGTTATCTTTTGACTCTGACGGATGATTGCACTAGAAAAACCTTCGGTTATTTAATGAAAACAAAATCCGAGGTGAGTTCACATATTGTTAACTTTAAAAATATGGTTGAAAAACAAACAGGTTTGCAGCTTAAAATTTTAAGAACCGATAACGGTACTGAATACTGTAACAAAACGTTGACTGATTTTCTTAAAAGGGAAGGGATTATACATCAAACATCGGTGCCTTACTGTCCACAACAAAATGGAGTTGCGGAGCGCGTCAATAGGACGATTTTTGAGAAAGCTAGGGCCATGTTACATGACGCGGGTCTGTCTGAACGTTTCTGGGGAGAAGCAGTGATGACTGCTATATATCTGAAGAACAAGTCTCCTACCAGCGCGTTGTCGGATGACATCCCTGACAGAAAGTGGACTGGACAGCCAGTCGACCTCAGTCATTTGCGCGTATTTGGCTGTGTAGCATTTTCTCACATTCCTGATGTAAAACGTCGTAAACTTGACGCTAAAGCTAAACCATATATCTTTGTTGGCTATGGTGAGACTTGTAAGGGCTACCGTCTCCTTGATCCATGTAATCCTAAAAAGGTTGTTTATTCACGAAATGTTAAATTTTTAGAAGATGAATTTATTGGAGGACTTCACTTTAAAACACAAAGCAGAAATAGTGATTTTATCTCTCATGAATGCATTATAAATAATAATAGTTATACAAATATTGATAATGAAATTTTAAATATTGACTGTGATAATAATAATGCAAATGAAATGAATGATAAAATTATTAATAATGTCTGTGATAAAATTAGTCATAAGTCTACTACGGAATCACCTATTTCAGGATCTGAGAGTGACATAACACCTCCGGTGTTGTCTCCCTTGATGGACCTGGTCTACTGTACTGGTGACGAGGGTGATGTAGGTGATGAAGATGATGTCTGTAGGGACACTGTGTCTTCTCTGCCTGATGCCACACTTCGAGGAGGAGAGGTTGACCATGTGCAAAGTGTTGCCTCTGGCTCGCGTCCCGTCCGCACTAATAGAGGTAAAATTCCGCTAAAATATAATGATTACGACTTATCGGCTATGCTAATTGAGCAGAGTTTGGCAAGTGAGCCTAATACATACGAGCAAGCTACGAAGTCTACTGACTGTGAACAGTGGCTTCACGCCATGAAATGTGAGTATGATTCATTAATTAAGAACAATGTTTGGACATTAGTTGATCGACCGGAAAGTGAAAACATTGTAAAGTGCAAGTGGGTCTATAAAAGGAAACACGATGCCACAGGTAAACTAGATAAGTATAAAGCTAGATTGGTTGCCCGTGGGTTTAGTCAACAAGAAGGTATAGACTACAATGACACCTTTTCTCCGGTTGTCAGACATTCCACATTGAGAATTTTATTTTCCATTGCAACAGAAATGAATTTGCAGATGGACCATGTTGATGTTACCACAGCTTTCCTAAATAGTGATCTGGATGAGATTATATATATGGAGCAGCCAGAAGGTTTTTGTTCAGATAAAAGTAAAGTTTGTAAGCTGAATAAAAGTATATATGGTCTCAAACAGGCTAGCCGTATGTGGAACTTAAAAATAAATAATGTTTTAATTAATAATGGATATACTCAAAGTAAATGCGAACCATGTGTATATATAAAGAAAAATGATAAAGATTATATAATAATTGCTCTGTATGTCGACGACTGTTATATATTTCATAATGGATGTATTAAGAATGTTTTATCATTGTTGAAAGAAAACTTTGAAATACGCCATCTAGGCCAATTAAAAAATTGTTTAGGTATGAATGTCACTAGATATAATAATATAATTGTGCTAGACCAGTCTAATTATATAAGATGTTTGCTAGCTAAATTTAATATGAGTGACTGCAAGCCAGTACTTACACCATTACCTGTAAATTGTAAGTTAGAAAAATCTGATGGGAAGTGTCTTGATGATGAGATATACAAATACAGACAACTGTTGGGATGTTTAATGTATTTGAATGTGTGCTCACGCCCGGATATTTCATATGCTTGTAGTCAACTTAGTCAATACAGTACATGTTTCGACGTGAGTCATTGGCGCGCAGCAAAGCGAGTACTTCGTTATTTAGCAGGGACAATCAATTATGGTCTTCATTTTACAAAAGGTGCTAACTTTAATATCAGTGCTTATGCAGATGCCGACTGGGCTAATGACTCATCAGACAGAAAGTCCTACACTGGATTTGTTATAAAATTGGGTAACTGCTTGATCAATTGGGAAGCTAGAAAACAGCGTAGTATAGCTTTATCAAGTACAGAGGCAGAGTACTTAGCAATAAGTGACGTTTGCAAGGACATTTGTTTTGTGAAGAATTTCCTGTCTGAAATTATTAACAAAACTTTTGATGTAATTGTATACAACGATAATCAAAGTGCTCAAAGATTATTACTTGTAAAAGAATATTCGCATAAGAAAACGAAGCACATTGATTTGCGTTACCATTTCGTCAAGGACTTAGTACAAAAAGGAAACATAACTGTAAGATACTTGCCTACTAATGACATGCTAGCAGATTGAAAGCCATGGGAGCCACTATGTGCGCAGAAACATTGTAATTTTGTAAAATGTCTAAATGTGAGAGTTTGTGGAGCAAATGGTTAATGTTTTGTTGTGTACTTATATTGTTAATGATTAATATTATTATATTGTGATGAATCCTGTTATGTATAATTATATAGAGTCGCTCTTAAGTAGATAGAGTATGTAACTCTTGAATGTAGAGTTTTTTTTAAGACTAAATGTAGAGTCTCTTAAATATTGTATAGAGTCAGAGTAGTCTCTTTTTCTCTCATGTAGCGCTTAAGGAGGAGTATTAAGAATTGTGTAAGCTCTACATGAACGCAGCTGAAACGCAGCCATATTGATTTTAAAATGACATTTTGAAGCTGTCACCGACAGGTGACAGCTTCAACAGCAGCTTTGACAGCTTGAGTGACAACTCATTATCTGTGTTCACTTCCTGCTCACAGCTCTTAAAACCGTTTTTGTGTTGTCTCCAATATTGTCCAATTTAATTCAGATTCATCATTATTAATTTAGTGGAGTATGCAAAACGACCCTCTATAAGAAAAATAGTGGTAAACAAATTAATGTTAATTGTTCAAAGATTGCTTCCTTTTTTGAAAAGCTGTACAGTTCTACGTCCCTCTTTTATAATTTGTCAATGAATATTAAACTGACCAATATATGTATTAAGAATTGTGTAAGCTCTACATGAACGCAGCTGAAACGCAGCCATATTGATTTTAAAATGACATTTTGAAGCTGTCACCTGTCACTCATTATCTGTGTTCACTTCCTGCTCACAGCTCTTAGCCTCTATAAAACCGTTTTTGTGTTGTCTCCAATATTGTCCAATTTAATTCAGATTCATCATAACTAATTTACAATGGACGTGTAATATCAGCTTGTATTTTGATAAATAAAAGTCTGGATATTCAATCGAAGTGTTTATTTGGTTGATCACGCCTGACACGCCATACATTCCGTTGCGTATCACAACGCCTGCACCAACAATATGCTATTATGGCCCGGATAGTAATTATCAAGCTCATGGAATACTTCACGTATTGGACAGGCTGTGTAAATAAAGCCTCATTTAGACGATGCAAGAACTCGCACGCAGTAGCGCAGAATTACGTCGTATCACATCGCAGCGTTACATTGCGGGTTTTATAGGTACAATAAACCTATTTGATCAAACAAATACCGCAATGTAGTGAAACTTGCATGCTTCGTCTAAATTAGGCTTATTGTGAGTCAAAAGGATAGTACGATTGCTTTACATGAAGATCTGTCCACAATTAATTTTCAAAACTGCAACAAGATTGCTGGCTAGATGTTGTTCAGTTTATGAAAACAAACTTTACAACATGTGTTGTGACTATTTAGATAAACTTTATTAAAATTGTAATACTTGCCATTGCACGCTATTTATTTCAAATAAAAATTTGTAATTTG
The DNA here is from genome assembly GCA_028554685.1 of Agrotis ipsilon. NCBI lineage: Eukaryota > Metazoa > Arthropoda > Insecta > Lepidoptera > Noctuidae > Agrotis > Agrotis ipsilon. The sequence goes on from CM052965.1 coordinate 14,330,741, forward strand.
AATTAATATTAATATTTTAGTGGAGGTTAATAGAAATTTCACCTTTTAACACAGGTTAACGATTAAACCAAATTGAATTTGTCGGAAATACATATTTTGAGGTGCGTGTAATAAAATGTCGACCTTTGATGGCTCGTAATTCAACAAATATGTTATAAAATTCGTGATTGCTCATTTTGAACGAATCGAAAATATATTGAGTTTTATTGGAAATTTACTGAATTTCAAGCTAATTTAAGATTCAGAGAAATCTAGCAAGTAACGTTACTCGTAAAATGTAAGCTACACACTTCTTATGCAATAAAGCAAGGAAGTTAGACATATTTGTAAAATTAGGTAGGTACCTACTCTAAACTATGTAGGTGTTTATGTTTTTTTTACACATTGATAATGATAAATCAGTATTTAGTTACTCTAAAAAATACATTTAAATGAGGCCAGTACTAGTCTGAAAGTCCTTTGGGCTTTTGCTTGAGACTCTCTTGCTTTGGCTTGGGAGACTGAGCTCAAAGGATACAACCCAAAAACAATGAGTTAACTCATGATTTTATTTACTTCTTTTAGTACTGAAAGCTAACCACAATTATTATAAACGTAGTGATGTTGTACAAAAGATGAAGCCATACGCATACATCTGCTGAGCGCATTGAGGTATATAAGTAGGTCAAATATATGTATGTGAGTCATAAAGTGGTTGCAGTAGCGACATCTCTTAGTTTGTTTAAGAACTATATCCCTTTTATTGTATTATGCAGAAGACGAGTAGCTGCATCATTTTGTTTTTTAAAAGACTTCATAAATTAACCAGCACAGGTCGGAAATATGACAAAAAAGGTCTGATCTATACGGATTGGAGGCTATTCCATAATTATAGTAGATATATTTTGCCGTTCAGCATGAGGTCTCAAAAATGTCAAATTTCACTGTTTTTGAGTGGGCTACGCGGTTTGTTTTTCAATTACATTTTATGTAGTGCATATTTTGCAATATCTCAGAATAATTATTTCAAATATCACTAACGGGTTAGTCAATTTTGTTGCTCTCAAAGCAAGGTAACAAAAAGGCGCAAAATTAAGGGTTTTCTCCTTTTCTTCCAGACTAAATGGACTATACCACACTGCGAATAAATAACTATTCCACAACTAACACACAACGCCATCTAGTCCCAAGCTAAGCAGAGCTTGTGTTATGGGTACTAGACAACTGATAAACATACTTATATATTTCTAAATACATACATATTATAGATAAATTACACCCAGACACAGAACAAATGATCGTGCTCATCACACAAACATTTGTCCTGGGTGGGAATCGAACCCACGACCTCCGGCATAGCGGTCAGGGTCACTAACCACTAGACCAACAGGCCAGTCAAAAATATATGTTTGCTATTTTATGGCACAGTATTAATGTACCTATTAAAATATCAATGTTTTAAATGTTAACTTTGTTTTCACGCCCTTACCAATATAATTGAACCTAAGTCAACAGTGGCGCCAACTGGTGAAACAAAAAACGATACCCTTCAATAAAAACATTTTGAAAGTTTTATTTTTAAATGAAAATCTACACTTTCCATAAAAACTAAAACGCAAAAAGTTAGACAGATAGGTACTTAAAAAATAACCCACACGATAGCACCCGCATCACACAACAAACGTTGTACGAAAAACAAAAGGTGCGAACGCACTGTCGAATAAAACAAAAAAGTTTAAATAAAGCTTAGTACACACGGGGGGATAAAACGCGGCGTTGTGTACACGCGCGATATCCCTCGCTCTCCACAGGTGGCACGTATTCTGTAAAGTGCACTTTGTTTCATTGATTACGTGTAAGCACGTATTTGACGGAGGATTGATACCTGGCAATATTGCGGGTAGGTATTATTAAGGTATAAAAAAGGGGTAACGTTTAATTTTGTATTGAACCGATTTTTATTATTATAATCCGTGAATATACAATAGAGAAGGGTGGACTATGGATTTCGAGAATTACTAAGATCTTGGTGGTTTTCCAAAACAACGACAGGGACTTTTCATTTTCTATCCATAAAGGGAGTTTTATGTGGCCGGTTTGTTTTATAGTGTGTGTACGATTTCAAAGGAAAGTAAATAAATCCTTTAAAGTTCGAATATCTCTTTTTAACCGACTTCAAAAAAAGTAGGTTCTCAGTTCGACCGGTATGTTTGTATTGTATGTAGGTATGCGCCACGACTAAAGTCCTTCAACGCATCACTGGCGTATTCGTCATTATATCAAATTGCATTACAAACTTTATAGTTCGACCACTTCGTGGTAGGAGTGGCACGCTCTATTGAAGTCATCACGAAAAAGCCAAGTGTTTTTTTTTTTTTTAAAAGTCTAGGAAATTCTTCTGTTTTGTGGCATGCTTTCACAAACATTTAAACTCTTATGCTCAAATAACGGAGTGCTTGTAGGTCATTCAAATATACGTAAGGATGTCGATAAATGTGTTCTTCCGGACAGGAACCCGCGACACGCTATGCAACAGTCAATTCCAATAATTCCGTCAACAGTTTTTGCTGGTTATAGTTGGTATCTATATCGTGTATCCAATTAATAACACCGCCCCCCATCCCCAACAGATATACCTTTATCTTCTAAGTTACTTCCATTAAGTTATACAATGCCCTCGAGGACTAAGTTGGGCAAACTTAGATGGTGCTCTCGGCACACGCGCGATTTATGACTTCAACTTGATGAGGCATTTTTGAGATTATCTTCCATGACTCGCGTTGTCATGGTGAGCTTGATATTTTTGGAGATCTGGGGATTGGCTTATAAGTCCTAACCTTTATTTTATCGTGGTAAAATCATCAATTGAGTCCTCCTACCCAGGGCAGAGCGGACAGACTATCAGACTCGTACTGACTAAAATTCACGGTGTCCTTCAATGGCCCTTTACGTTCCGGGGTTACAGTAAATCGTGAGTCCCGCGACCTGGTTCATAACATTAATTTAAATATTTTGAGTTAAGATTTGTTTTAGCTCATTAATAGTAAAGTCGTGATTAAGATACCCTATTTATTAGACAGATGGTTGGATCAGTCATTGATTTTATTGACACACAAAATCATTAAAGAGAATTATAATGATTCCAAAATGATTACAACTTGTCTGACATTGTAAAATGTTTTCGTACAGATATAGTTATAGTCATGCTAACATAGACTGAAATAAAACCATTAAAATGTTCACCCTCTTCTTGTGGTAGAAAAATCACCAAAAAAGTCCTCTGTACCGCTAGCACGAGTTTTCACTATTTTACTTTACAGAGTCTTTCCAGTATTTACAGCGTTTCTTGTATGATAAATTGGAACAGCGCCTCTGGTGTGCGAAGAAGGAACTATTTTTTTCCTTGAAAATTGTCAATTTGAAATTGTCAAAGTTGCAGTTTACTTTACGTCTCAAATACTGAAAACTTGTGCTGACGGTACTGATCCTGACTGGAACAGGAGGGATTGTCGGACTCTTAATGCCTTTAAATAAATTTAAAGTCATCAGTACTTTTATCACCATTTCATAAATTACCATTACTTGGTCAATAAAAACTCAGTTTACACCATAGCACCAAAAGCCATTGACTCGTTACCTAACAATATGTAATACTTCATTTTAACAGCTCTCGTAACTAACCATTTGAACGTTACCGTTGAATTAAACGCACTATTACCAAATGACCTTTTGTCTCTAAACGCAACGGTTCAAAATCATTGTAACGCGGCCATCGTTAACTGTGGTTTAACTGTGACTGACCACGGTTTAACCACAAAACAACTGCGTTTATTTGTGGGAAGCGTTGAGTGTTACGTTATTTTATGCTATTCAAATTTATTTAATGTACGTTTTGGAAATTATAGAGGATAAAAATTGAACATTAAAAACATTTACGTTATTGAATAAACACGAAAATTGTACTTCATAGTTTTTTGTAAAGTGTAGTCGAATGACAAAGTTATCACTAAAAAAGTAGGAAAGGTCAATATTTTATTAAACAGTTACTTATTTAAAATGTTGTTTTGCAGACAAAGATGCTTTTAATTTTAATTTCTATCATCATTATCCTAAATGTTTCCACTGCTGGAATAAAGTCTCATCTCTGCGAGAGGAGGAGGAGAAGTGGGCCGTAATCCACCACGCGAGCCCAGTGCGGATTGGTCGATGTCACATGTCTTCGAATTTTTGGTTCTAGGACATGCCGGTTTCCTCACGATGTTTCCAATCACTGTTTTGAGAGCAGTGGTGATGAAATAAATTACACAAAGTGATGCTCCTATCTGCGTTCGAACCCACGACCTACAACTCGCAAGTTGGGGCCGATACCACTGGGCCACTACTGCCGTCTTATTTTAGTCTGAGACTTAAAAATTTGCCACAGCTGTAATGCAATGAAAAGGCTAAATTACTAATATATGCGATTACCGACTGTGTTCGATGAACATCTCATCGGAGACTTTTGATTGTGCATAAGACTTACAGTTTTATAACAAAACGGTTTCTATTTCAACTCCTCGAGCTTCTGTAATACAAACTATCTAGACATAGTGAGTATTCCAGTTGATGATATTTGATCTTGATACTAGGGCTACAGGCAGACATCCAGCTGAGCTGTATGGAACGGGCGAAATAGGTATTCAGGCTTAAAAAGAAAGCCATGTATTCAGACACTTACAGTCTTTGGCCCATTGTGAATTTAAGCTACTATTCATTTAATACAAAATATTAATTCGGTCGTGAATTCACAAAAGATTAGGACGCAAATGATGCAAACATTATCAAACTTTTTTGAAAAACCTTTGTAAATTCAGTTGTTTGAAATTCTCATAATATCATCAAAATAGTATCTGCAATGCAATTTTAATTGTCATCAAATTACATAAAAGCAACAATAAATTGGAAGTGCAAAATATTCAGAAATTCTATCGAATCTAAAGCGGAAATCTTAATGCGAATACTCGAGGAGTGTTTCGACTAATAAACGTAGAATAGCAATAGGAACGAATATCGGAAAAGTAGTTAACTAATAACTAGTGATGCAGTTCTGGCCACTTTACTCTATTGGTTTCAGACAACTGGCCTGTTGGTCTAGTGGTTAGTGACCCTGACTGCTATGCCGGGGGTCGTGGGTTCGACTCCCAAGGACAAATGTTTGTGTGATGAGCATGATCATTAAATTTGTTCTGTGTTTGGGTGTAATTTATCAATAATATGTAGGTATGTATTTAGCAATATGCGATTATGTTTATCAGTTGTTTAGTACCCATAATACAAGCTCTGCTTAGCTTGGGACTAGATGTCGTTGTGTGATAGTTGTGATTATTATTTATTTATTTGTTTAACTGTCTGTAACTTGTATCGATTTCATTAGTATTTTATTCTAATACAGAATACTTCATTGTTTATGAAGTATTCTTTATTAGAACAAAATATTTATGTTGGTAGATTATGGACTAGATATTTATATACTACTAGCGGCCCGTCCCGGCTTCGCCAGGGTGGAGGACCCGGTCTAAAACCCAGTCCCGATGGTTATAAACACAACAAAAAAATAATTATCCGAATCGGTCAAGCCGTTTTCATGTTATGTCGTGACAACGGAAAACGGGTTTCATTTATATATATATACTAGCGGCCCGTCCCGGCTTCGCACGGGTGGAGGACCCGGTCTAAAACCCGGTCCTGATGGTCACAAACACAACAAAAAAATAATTATCCGAATCGGTCAAGCCGTTTTCATGTTATGTCGTGACAACGGAAAACGGGTTTCATTTTTATATATATAGATATGGGGTATTACCCAGTTACTGGGTTGTGGAGGCTCGACAGGCAGTTGCTTCACGTAAACTACTGACATCCACCTGGACCCTGGACTGTACCTGGTTTGACTAGAAGCCGACCCCAATATAATTGAGAAAAGGCTAGGCAGATGATGATGATAGACTTGATATTAGCAACGGATACATCTACGTAAAAATAACGGCCTGCTACAATATTTATGTCTAAAAAAATTAAACTATCCCTCGGGAATGTAATGCCGGGGTTAACAAGATACGATGTTTAGTAGGCCTGCCCACGCTGCGTGTATCGAAAAATAAGCATCGATTACCAATGAAGAAGTCTAATTTGAAAATGGATAAGTCTGTGATAAGAAAACACTGAAAATAAATTATTTTGAAGCTCTCTCACTCTTCTATTGCAATCTTTACTGTCTTAATCAAGGAAAAAGCTAAAATAAAGGATTTTTCATATCCTTCCAACTCATTGCACAGTCATACATCAAACACGGCCATATTCCGAGCAATACGACAACACATAATGTACCTACAGTCTACATCCATATGGTGTAGTTGCAGTTGTCATTAAAGTGACGTTCCAATGGGCAAAGTGAACGCACTCAAAGGATACGCCTGAACGATGCTTCATGTTACTATGACACGGTGCGTACCGTGGATCAGGCTTTGGATTACAGTGATACAAGGTGTAAGCGATAAGCGACAAATTTATTTGATTTATATTATTACTAGTGAATATAGACTCGGCTTCCAAAAAGGATTCATTTTGCTATTAAATTTCTTCGTTGACGACATAATGGAGATAATGATGTAGGTATTCATAATTATTAACTTTCCAAAAAATGTTACGAAACAAACCTCCGAAAGAGTCGTTAAACTCATCAATATGAATAGTTATTTATTACAGTAAAGACACTAATTGTGTATAAAATCAGCTGTTCTCTACATTTCGACAATTTACATGAGCATGGAAGGGACTGACTATTGTTTGTTCAAACGCTGAGTATGTGCGAAATAACGGAACAAAGTAAAATAAATGAATTAAAAAAAATAAGTAGGTATCGAAGAGAAAGGAGTCTTAACGTATCTGATGGCTACGATGACTTCAACTACCAAACGATAAATCAAACTGAGATTTCCGCTAGCGCTTATGACTTACACCATGAAACACGTAAATGGGTTCGCGAGGCGAGTGTAATGTGACAGTCTTCACGTACCATCCCCATTTGCGTAATGTCACAAGGAATTCACTGTGTCCAAATGTAATTTATTAGAGATTTGCATGCTTATCGCAATATTTTTTTATTTTGATGTTTCAGAACAATATTTTCTAGTATCTAGTTCTAGTTAATAACTTTTTTTTTACCATTTTTTGTCCTCTGTGCCATCTTTGCCTCAACTTTTTCCATAGAAATGTGATTTATAATAAAAATAACAGTAAGGAGAAGTACAGAAAAAAATGTCATTTCTTTATAATTCATGTGAAATTGAAGAATCGTGTCAATCAATACTAGCAAGAACATACGTTCACAAAACAACAACATAATTTGAATTGTCTTCCAGATTTGTGATTTCCATGCAATTAAATAAACCTCCAACATAGCTGAAGTTAGCACAACGTCACTAGAGTTAGGGTCAAACATTAGCAGTTACTACTGGTAAATGGTTGAACTTGGCGGGAAACTTCGCTATATTAGTTTGTAGGTGGGTTGTGATTTGCAGCGGGGGTTGGAAAATTGTGATGAGATAAATTGGTAGGAATTGTGTTTTAGAGCTTAAAAGTTTCCAGGAGAAGGGCTTAATGAAGCTGCAGTCTTGCACGTACAAAGCCGTAAGCATTAAAACAAGCAATTCCACTCGCATTAAAACATTCCACTTTGAATTGAATTTCTTTTTTGTTGTTTGTGATAATGATATTTACTATGCAAATTGACATGGTCGAGGGACTTTTCCATCACCGTGACCCCGGAACATAAAGAGCTATATAAAGACACCTTGGATTTTAGTCAGTACAGGTCTGACAGTTCCTCCCGCCCTGCCCGGGGTGAGAGGACTCAATTGATGATTTTACCACGATAAAATGCAAAGTGACATGTCAAATTAGTTATTCGTCAAAGAATTTCCTTTTTTATAAACAAGAGATTGCCGGTGTTACGTATACTCAATGAAGTAAAATGCTGTGTAAATAAGGACCAAGCGCTAAGCCTTGGAGTATCCTCTATTTAAAATAGAGATTATACCATGAAATTCAAACTATTGTCCATCAATTCGTCGTAATTGGTACCATAACCCAAATAGGGGAAGGTCTAGAATAATCTAATATGTATTTAAACGTATTGTATTGTAATTTACGGGTTGTCTGGAACGTTATTTTAACTTAGAGCTTTTACTTGGGCCTCCATCAATTTTGCTCCAATCTATTTTCTTAGGATCTTGTTAGTAGACATCGAGTAATTGGATAAAGAGCGAATTATTGGATCGACTCTTAAGGCCATTAGCTGTTAATTACTTAGAGAATATTGAGAGGGGATAATAAAGCTTTCGGTGAATAATATTAGACTAGTGCAAGATTGGCAACAAAGAGCTAAGAGCTAGTTAGACCGTGTGATGTCAGTGCTATCATGGGTCAAAGGAGAAGGCTGTCGGTGCAGACAGGTCGGTACGGATATGTAAGATTTAAAGAAGTTTCATTTCGGTCTTCCCCTTTTTTGGCATCTCTCTCATCTTCGTCTTCGTCATAAATAGTTCTGCTAATCGTATTTTTTTTTATTTACGTAGTAAAATCATCAAATGAACCCCGGCCAGGGCGGAAAGGACTGTCAGACTTGTGCTGACTAAAATCCACGGTGTTCTTCAATAGCCCTTAATGTTCCGGGGTCACGGTGATGGCATAACTCCCGCGACCCCGGCAGACTTTGGCCCTCTAGTTTTCCTTTTTATAACCACAACTTTCTTAGCTTCACAAAAAAAAATTTACCCCAAAATAAAAGTCTCTAAATCCGGTTAAGCTTACAACTGCCTGTTACAAAGTCATCTATTACCCAGGATTTGAAATTAGCCACATACGAATTCCCCTTATTAATCCAAAGGGACAGGTGATCTTTTTGCCAAGATTGATTACGGTCAGCGTGTTACGAACGTAATTATGTGGAGCCGGTTTAATTTTCATGCTAATTATGTTTTAATTTGAAACGTTGGTTTGCTTAGAATTTGGTAATAAATGGTGAAGTGTTTGTTTTTGTAAAGCACTTGTGATATGAATAAGATAATAATATCGATGGCAATACTTAGGTATAGCTGAAGTTCCTACTAAATAGTCGTCTGCTATAAATTGCCTCAGCCTCTGACTCTCAGAGTGGACCACTTCTCTACATATTATTTTACTGAAACATAATATAATTTGAACAAATTAATGGTAAATACTTTACTTTTTTTAAAGATTGCTTTGTTATTGCCTCTTATTTAGATCACAGGTGACGCCAAGTCTACGATGAAGTGAGCTTACCCAGAAGACGCAACACGCTACACAACAGTCGATCGCTCAATCATCGCGCCATTTTTAGATTTTCTAATATTCTTTTTCATAATCTAAAATAGTTTAGAAAAACAATAAAAATAATGCTATAACAACTTTATTCGTACATTTTTGTAACGATGCTTATTCAATAATTTACAAAAAACCAACAAAAACTCGTAACAAAAATATAAAACAATATCACAGTCTAGTTTGGATGACTCAGTGTTTGCCGTGACCTCCATGGCCTCCGTGGCTGAAGCCCCAGTCTTTGTGGCCACCATGACCTCCCTTCTTGCCGTGATCGTCATGATGGTGATGATGTTCTTCATGACCGTGATGACCGTCATGACCGTGATCGTCATGATCGTGATGGTGTCCGTCATGGTGTCCGTGCTTGCCATGATGATGCTCGTGGTGTCCATGATCGGAATGACCGCCCTTCTTGTGGTGTCCACCGTGGTGTCCATGATGTCCATGATGATGTCCATGCTTGTGGTGCTTGCCTTCTTTGTGGTCACCGTCGTAGAAGTGATGGTCCTTGTGGAAGGTGTCCTTGTGGTACTTCTTGTGGTATCCGTCGGTCTTTTCTCCCTTGTCATGGTGTTCATGATGGCCGTGTTTGCCTCCTTTGTGGTGATGTCCATGTTCGTGATGGTGACCATGATCGTCGTGTTCATCCCAGTGCTTCTTGTGGTCGCCGCCGTGTTCGTGGTGGTGCGCTCCGTGATGGTGGCTGCCATGATCACCATGGTCGCCTTTGTGGTGATGGTGATGGCCCTTGTGTCCTTTGTGGTCATGGTGTCCGTGATCGTGATGGTGCTCGGCGTGGTGATGATGACCACCGCCTGACTCATGGTGGCTGCCACCGCCGCCGCCGCCGCCGCCTCCCTTTCCCTTGTGGTGTGTGGCTGCTGCCACGAGATCCTTCTCCTCCTCGCCCAACTCCCGAGCGTAGGTGGCTGCTAGGCACAGGAGTGCTACTGCTACGAACAGTTTCATGATTGCAGGTTGACTGTGCTGATCTCCTATTGTAGAAGCTATTTATAGTTTAAAATTAGTATAGAAGATGTGGAAAGCGTTGTGTAAGTGTCGCGTCATTTCAGGGTCAAGAGTAAACGGCTTCCGCGCGGCGAAATTAATTCAACAGTCTTCAGTATTTCAGTATACTTTTCCTTGCCAATTGTATTTTAAATGAAAACTGTTTCGAGATGTTAGAACAAGATATTTTTATGTTTCACAAAGATTATTTTTACTCACATTTAGTACGATCTATTGTTAGAAAGTGGTCTGGATACAAATTCAACACGTTTGCTGATAAAAAAATATGTTTTCACACGTTTTATTTTCTTCATATTGTAACTTTATTTCTTGTCATACTGATTTTAATTTGTTTTAAATCATACTGTAATAATAGTTAGTAGTGATTTTCGGCGGGAGAACAAGAAAAAAGAGAAATATAATTCTGAATATGTGACAGATTTTCCGAAAAAAACATAACAAACAGAACTTGTCCTGAAAAATAATAAAAACAAAGATTAATCCAACCTTAAGTTTAAAAGTGAATCATCACTTCTAACATTAAGTTGGATTATTCTAGAGATTATTCTATTAGGCATCAGCCTATATACATTTTGAAGATATTATTCATTATATTTTTAAGATATTATTTAGACTGGCCTGTTGGTCTAGTGGTTACTGACCCTGACCGCTATGCTGGGGGTCGTGAGTTCGATTCCCACCCAGGACAAATGTTTGTGTGATGAGCATGATCATTTGTTCTGTGTCTGGGTGTAATTTATCTATAATGTGTATGTATTTAGAAATATATAAGTATGTGTATCAGTTGTCTAGTGCCCATAACACAAGCTCTGCTTAGCTTGGGACTGGACGGCGTTATGTGATAGTTGTGGAATATTATTATTATTATGTCTTCATGTTCAATTTGTATGCTTAAAGTACAGTTTGTGCAACATATTGTTAGTGTGTTTGTGATGTTGTTTGTGATGAATGTTTTTTTTTTTATTTGTAACAACTTCACTAAACTGAGTTTGTCTTGAAGTCGATGTTGAGAGGGGAGGATCGCAAAGACTACAATGAGCTACTTCATAATACAACTAGAAAGGGGAGAAATTACATGTGAGTTTGTCCTTATTTTTGGGGCCGATCATGTCAAATTTCGTAGAAATACATCAATTGAAAAATATTACATGAAGTAAAGTGTGTGAGTGTGTGTGATTTATAACCGCTCGTAAATATGAAACTAATTTAATATTATGCTGCCAACGTTCCGGGCACTTATTTCGTTGACAGCGATGTGGATGAATTTGTTTGATGATCATTGTTAATTATTTAAATTTTAATTAGGTTAGTTAATTTAGAAATAATATTATAGGTATCTTACATTAAATAATAATACTTACCTTGGGTATAAAAAAATACGTAAACATTAAGCTCTCGAAAGAACTCTTTAAAGTAATGTATTAGCTAAGGAATTTTTCGACGACTGTATTACATATATCTAATTAATGGATCTTATATCATTCTAAGGAATCAACAAGTATTTTTATTGCAAGAATTATTTATAATTGATAAGTTTTCTTGGGTAGGTAAGAGAAGCCCAAGATTCTTTAACTATTTTGAGGGTTGATAAAATCATCAAATGAACCCTCCCGCCCCAAGTCTAGTTGTTTTAAAAATCTTACTGACTAAAATCCAGCCTGTTCTTTCGATTGTTCTTTGCGTTCAAGGGTCAAGGTGCCTTTTTATGACAGTCCCACGTCACTTTTTTTTTTACTGTTGTCCAGAACTAAATCGGGAAAACCCGATAATGCTTTCCACCTCCGAGTATCGAACACATGAGCTAGCATTCAGGAAGGAATGAGGATAGGATTCAGTTGTATAACTATCATTATAGGTACTATATTCAGACATAATTAAATCACTAGATTGAAGCCCTGATATCGCCAGACGGGTTCAATTCGTTTAGTTGTTAATTAGTTGAAGTCTCTTTAAGGTTTCTTAAAAGTTGGCACCAAAAAATGGCAAAATCCCTTTTTTAATCATGGTAAAATCATTAAATGAATCCTTCCACCCGGGGCGGAACGAGAGAAACTGTCATACTTGTTCTAACTAAAATCCACGGTGTTCCTTCCATAGCTCGTTACGTTCCAGGGCCACGGTTACCTGATTTGACAGTCCCGCGATGTCAGGGTCAGACACTGCCCCCTGTGTCTGTTTGCTGAAAGCTGTTTGAGGTGAGCGTGGAACACGACGCGCCGTTTACCAGGGCTTGCGTCATGAGATGAGGTTGGATTGCCATCGACATGACCGCGCTTACGGTGCACGGTGGCGGGAAATTGCCTCGCGACGTCCACTGCCGTGAGCATCTCCCGCGGCAGGCAGCTGGGATTGCAACATCCTTAGCTACGCTAGCGCGACGTGTCTTGCGTCTGCGATGAGCGGGAGCAACAAAAACAAGAAACGAATGGGGGGTGCCACGTGTGCGCGACAAAATGACCGCGACCATGACCGCGACCTGCGGAGAAGACTGTACGTGTTCTCGCGTCTTGCGGATTTTTCAAATTGTATTGACTTTTCGGCGTGATTTGCTATATTAATTACGAAAAACATAGACACGGAAACTTGTATTAAGTAGGGAAATAATGTATCGATCTGCAATATAATGTGGTAAAATGATAGCTACCGGAATGTAGACTTCATATTTTGTATATTATGTAGTTCATGCACTCCCTGTTTGTACCGACGTAGAAAGAAGGATGAGATTCTCTCTGATTATGTATCTGATTACATAAATTCTTTTTTTTCAATTTTGTTGCAAGCCTCATTTATTTTTTGCTTATTTTATCTGATACGAGCATGTCCTGCCTAAAAAATACACGAAACGACAGTGCCTCAACGTGGCCTACTGCAGCGTCCATACTCCTCGCGCCTCCGCTGATCGCTGCCGCTCTCCGCAGTCGCAAATAATGCAAATGGAAATGTGACTTTTCAAACTACTTGCTCGTAAATGTCAAATTATATGTCAGGCAAACCTACTGTAAAGCATGACATTATTCCTTCTCGCTCGAGCCGGGCAATAATGTTTTACTGAATTTCATTATTCCTGTGGGAATAATGTGATTTGAATTTGGAACCCGTATGAAAACTTTCACCAAGGAGTCGTATCAGTAATGGCGGCCGCTGGCCGCAACAGCTGATCGCTTGTCTTGCCGAAGGTTGTCGTACCACAGCAAATTTCAAAAATCTAAATTATTTCCTCGCAGTAGGTATGAAAAGCAGAGTACGCTCCTCGGGAGTAAAGCTGCCTTGTCTTGGGCTAACTTGAATCCCTCGCTAAGGATTCTTAACTTAATTCCCTCGTTTCACTCGGGATTTAACATTTGGACTTTCTCGCTGCGCTGCGGAGGTTCGACCCCAAGAATCCTTAGTGTCGCTTCGGGATTGAATACGCCCGTGACGTAAGGCAATGCTTTACTCCCTTGGTTCGTAATCTACTATTATGCATTAATTGTCTGTAACTCTTTAACGACTAAATCACCGAACCGATTTTGCGGAACATTTATTGCTGATAATCAATATTTTAGAATCTTATGTAGCTGGTAACTAATATACAACGTGTAACGTTAAAAGCGCAAAACCTCTCGTGAGGTAACTCAGCCAATGCTACTGAACAATGTAAAAATATAAAACATTAGGAAATTCACGAAAAAAAAATTGTTTTTCATACTGATGGGCTCGATCAATTTCTCATTTTGTATGTTTTTTTTTTTTGCGAATTTCCAAAAGCTTTATAACAAACATTGTTCAGTAACATGTGCTGAGTTACCCCACGAGAGGTTTTGCGCTTTTGACGTTACACGTTGTATATTTTCGAATCACTTTTACAATTCTCTACACTGAAATACTGCTTATTGAATTTAAGTGGGAAATACATTCTTTTTGGCAACCATTTATCCCAGTCTTCATTTTACATAGTACTAAATGACTACCTCCACCTTTTTTTATTTTAAATACACTAACAGGCTGTCAGCAAGATATCGCTATAAGCACGGCTATAAGCGATAAGACCGCCATTGTAACCATTAGCAATGTACTGCAACAGATGTGTTATAATTTTGGTGTGCAATAAAGTATAATCTATCTATCCAATCGTCACACAGCTGGCCATAATCCAGTAGGTACTACTTTCGATTCATGATCGAAACGTTTTCGCCGTTAAATCAAATAAATCAGCAAAATTATAATAACAAGTTTATTCGCACATTTTTGTAACGATGCTTATTCAATAATTTATAAAAAACTAACAAAAACCCGTAACAAAAATATAAAATAATATCACAGCATATATTTGGCAATTCAGTGCTTTCCGTGATGGAAACCCCAGTCCTTGTGGTCATGATGACCTCCCTTCTTGCCATGATCATGATGGTGATGATGGTGTTCTTCATGGCCGTGATGACCCTTGTGGCCCTTGTGATCTTCATCGTGATGGTGCTTATCATGGTGTCCATGTTTACCATGATGATGCTCGTGGTGTCCATGTTCGTGATGGCCGCCCTTCTTGTGGTGTCCACCGTGGTGTCCATGATGTCCGTGATGATGTCCATGCTTGTGATGCTTGCCTTCCTTGTGGTCGTCATCGTAGAAGTGATGGTCCTTGTGGAAGGTGTCCTTGTGGTACTTCTTGTGGTAGCCGTCGGTCTTCTCTCCCTTGTCGTGATGCTTGTGGTGGCCGTGTTTGCCTCCTTTGTGGTGGTGTCCGTGCTCGTGATGATGTCCATGATGGTCATGCTCATCCCAGTGCTTCTTGTGATGGCCGCCGTGTTCGTGGTGGTGTCCTGCTTTGTGGTGCTTGCCATGATGACCGTGGTCGCCCTTGTGGTGATGATGGTGTCCCTTGTGGCCCTTGTGTCCTTTCTCACCATGTTCGTGGTGGTGGTCAGCATGGTGTTCGTGGCCACCGCCTTCCTCGTGATGGCTACTGCCACCGCCGCCGCCTCCCTTTCCTTTGTGGTGTGAGGCTGCTGCAACCAAATCCTTTTGCTCCTCACCCAACTCTCGGCTGTAAGCCGTGGCTAGGCACAGAAGTGCCACTGCTACTAACAACTTCATGATTGTTGATTGACTGTGCTGGTCTGATGTTGTCGCAGCTATTTATAGTTTATTCTTAGTTTAGATGATGAAGAAAGCGTTGGGCAAGCTCGGCAACACTTCAGGGACAAGATCGAGACAACCGGTGGAGCGTTACACCGATTGCTGGGACAGTACAAATTACATTTCATTGTGATTTGATACAGTTGTGTACACTTATTATTGCGAATGTATTGGAAATTAGAATTAACTTTACATATGGCTGTCTTACTATTTGACATTGACTTTCGCATGTTTTCTTTTTTTATGTTTTATTAAGTTGTTTGTAGATGTTAAATGTAACTGAAGTGAGAATCGATGAACCGTTAACGCGCTGCTACGATTCTCTTTTTTTGTTGTTTTGTCATCGTAACGCTTAATTTAACCGACTCTATTTTGGATGACAGCACGATACGTTGTAGAACCACGTGCGTACGTTGGATTACCGGAGTAACTGTAGGTACCATTGCTATTGCATTTTAGTTCTTTTTTCTAATTTTCAAATCAATAAAGTCAACACTTTTTTGTTTATAGGAAGTTCTAATGGTAATTTAAAAGACGTATGAAGCATATTTTTCACTCATTTAAATACGAATGATCTAGTTTAAACATGATCTAAGTAAATGATTTAATTTGCATTCAGTTAACCCTGTCATCCTGACAGTAGTTTTAGTAGGGTGAGGCATATAGAAACACGCAGGATTATAAAACTATAAAATATTTGCAATATACTCAATGCTTTGAACGAAACTCCCCTATATATTGTAGTCCAAAGGGGTTGTCAATAAAAATATTTCTAGTTCCGTCCAGTTCAATTTTTCCGGTGCTGCATAAAAAGAACAATCTGCATTTCTCTGTCAAAATTTAATCAAAACAGCAATACGGATTGTCCGCAGTCGGTACCCGTTCTGAGGGTTATTCTGGAAACTAGGGTGAAGCGATTTGGTTCTTTTTTTCCTTCAACTAAAGTGGTATTTGTGTTTCCTCCTTGTTGTGGGGTTGTAATGTACTGAAGCCGTGTATTATAAAAAGGACAATGTATTTTTAGTACAACTATCTACAGTAATTTAAGCGTAACAGATATCTTCGGATAACATGTTGTGAACTTCGGCAGTACACAAAAAACGTAAGTTAAACTTTCCACGTAATTAATAATAATTTCTTATATGGAAGAATGACATAACAATTTTTTTCCTAACAAATAAAATCAGTAATTGATATTATTACAAAATATAATCAAGCTAACGTTTTTTTTATCCTCCCACCCCGGGCAAGGCGAGAGGGACTGTCAGACTTGTACTGACTAAAATCCAAGGTGTCCTTCAATAGCCCTTTATGTTCTGAGGTCACGGTGATGGTATAAGTCCCGCGACCAATCAATCTAACGTTACTGACTACTTGAACTAGGTACTGACCTGCGTAGAGTAAGCTACAGCAATATGACGTACGTTAAACACACACACACAACAACAGTTTCAATTAAATTGAGTGAAGGTAGCAAAAAGTGTAGGAAATCTTTGACTGTAGAGCAGGTCATCGACTCAGACATTTGGATCGTCATTCATAAAATGTATGAAGCTTGAATCTCTGTTACGTCAGACGCGCTTATGAATTTACACAAGATTTTAGTATTTTATTTTCAGGGTACTTGAATTATTTACTGCGTTTATTGTATGGAAAAATGGAACAGCGCCTCTAGTGTGCGAAGAAGAATAATAATAATAATAAAAAAGGTCATTCTCAAATATATTTTTAAGTAGTATTTATCTATAGTCGCGGGATTTGTCTCATCACCGTGACCCTGGAACGTAAAGGGCTATTGAAGCATCGTGGATATTAGTCAGTACAAGTCTGACAGTCTCTCCTGCTCTGCTCTGGGTAGGAGGACTGACTCAATTCATGATTTAACTTATACGCTAAAAAAAGGTAGTAATTATCTATGGTCAGATATTGTTTTTATGTTTGTGTTTCTGAATTGATGTTTCAAGGTCACGTTTAGAGTTTAAAGTGGCCGGTTAGTAAATAGTATTGTTGAACTGTGGTTACGTCATGTCCGTTCGGTCTGTTTACAAAAGTACCTACCTCGAATTTAACCTAAGTAAAAAAAACAAACCATATTTTTTTGTGACATGCAATTATAATACTTTTTTTTAGCGTGGTAATAAATGAGTCCTCTCACCTAGAGCATCGTGGGAGGGACTGTCAGACTTGTTCTGACTAAAATCCATGGTGTCGTTCAATAGCCCTTTAAGTTCCAAGGTCACGGTAATTACTTGCAATAATACTTCGTCAACGTCTATTTTCTTTTTAAATCATAAAAATACCATACAAAACAGTGGTATGATTTACTCTGTAGTGAGCTGCGCCTTACGAGATTTAGGCACATGAAGCCAATGCTGTTTTGCGTCTGTTAACCCGTAAGAGAAAAGAAAATAAGTTGAAGTTACCTTCCTCACACTTATTCATAAACCACTAGCTAGACATACTTCAAGTTACGTCACAAAAAATCACAACAAAAACGTCGCAATAGTTGAACGAGCATCACAAATTCAGAATACGGCCGCCATCCAAAGAGGCTTTCGTCCAACGACCCTTTTGGGACCGGGGACACTAGCCCGGCAAATATTTTTAGACTCTCACTGCCGTTTGTATTCCTAACTAGTACTACAAGTTAGGTGGAGTGACTCCTTTATTTTCTTTAATCGAATATCCGATTAGTAGGGAAAAGGATGGGTTGGTTCAAGTATTTGGGTATAATCAAGGAAGGTTTCTATTTGTTTCAGTCCTTTTTGTTTTTTTTTGTACCCATTTATTACGTTGGACGTGCCTGGCAACGGATCTATACTTACTTATAAATTATAGCATCATCATCATCTTCCTGCCCTTATCCCATATTATTGGGTCGGCTTAATAGGTCTTTTTTTTCCATTCTTCCCTATCAGATGTCACGATTTCATTTACTCCTTTTTCTTTCACATCAGTAGTCAATTTTTCCATCTTTTATTTGGCCATCCTCTCCATCTATCAACGTGTATCCTCATAACGTGTCCATACTAAGACAGACAATTCCCTTTCATTTTTTTCAGTTACAGGTGTCACTTTCGATCTGTGTCTGTAACGATTATACGTCCACATTTGCCTGTTTGCGATTTAACAGAAAATAGTTTGTAATTAATCTAATAAGATGCGATGGCAAAAATGTTTCATGGTTTATGAAAAATAAATGTGAAAAACTTTCTTTACTAAAACTAAAAGTCAAGATCAAGAAGTCTATAAACTGCTGTCGAAGAAAATGGATCAAGATTTGGACTGAGATACAATATTAATGTTGGGCATTTTAGAGCAGTTGCTACAAGTGGTAACTTGCCATGTTTAGTGATTGTCAACACCCATTTTTATCGATGATCACAAATTAACACAAAAAAGTTAGTACCGACTATAAGGAAATAATTTTGAAATGCGAATAATAACTTGGTACTGAAATAACAGCTGTGTTGCAACTTAAAATAGTTCCGTTTCTAATAGAAAACTATAATAAGGCAGATCGATTCGTTTTGTTACCACAAAGCACAACTCAATTACTAAACCACAATATAATTAATTGTAGAAAATGAAGGCTCAATTAGGTGAATATTTCAAAGAACTATAACTTACTACCTTATATTCATGGCATTGCCCAAGTAAAGTTCTTTATGTATTCGATTGATGTAAGATCTTCTATGTTTATCAATATACTGTCTCTATATTATGAAGTGGATCTACGGAAATGTCGTACTGGGATAAAAGTATCCTATGTGTTATTCAGATTGCCAAATCGCCCACCCGTATGTACAGAGCGATTTGAAAACATTTTCATTGAACGCACAGCTAAATTCCCTGTCAGAGTCTGTTTCCTGATAGATTCAACCTTGGGATCTTGAAGTCACGAGTGAATAGATTATATCCAAGCAAGCGTGCTTTACCGTCATTCTCATTAATGTTAACTACTAGCGAGTCACCAATTACTCGCCGCTCGCATGACGCATGCCCGCGCTAACGGTTACCGGAAAATAGTTGCTCAAATGGGAATTCCCCAGATCGTCTGCCGATGTCCGTTGCCGTGGACGTCTACCACTGCGGCTGGGGTGGAAAGAGGACGCTATCCTCTCCCTCGCGTGGATTGCTTACTCCTTCGTGAGCATGACTGCTTCGCAGAAGGAGGTGGTGACCGCTTCCCACTCCGTCTCGCCTCGACCAGTGCTGGGCGTGAGAGTTCTCCGCTCGCGAGAAGTCTCCGACATACAAACGTACTTAAAGATGAAGCAAGTCTATTTTAAAAGCCTATTCGAGGTACTAAAACCCCGAATCAAAATTCCCAACCCAATACTTTTATGGATCAAGAAAAAACCTGAAATTCGCAATGGTTAAGTTTGATCGCCTATAAAACGGCCGTAAACCTGTCTGTTTCGATATATTGAAATAATAAAACCGTTAGCAGTACTATAAAGGTATAATTTTTCGCTTTTTCAGTAAAATGTTGACAGATGGCCTGAAATATTGAATTTGAACTGCTATGAATGTTTTTCTGGCACACTGTGCAGTTCTTGATGCAAAGTTGCTAAAAGCCAAGACATTATAGCATAAAGATAGTGTAAACGTTAAAGTTGAATTTAATTATACTGCCAAACTGTGTACGAAGTTTTTTTTTTTTGTAGAAATACGAGCTGTCTCAAACCTACAACTTACTTTAAAGTGATGCAAAGTGTTGCATCACTTTAAAGAACAGTGGTTCTTATTGTATTTATTCTCTAAATCAGGGCCCTAGGGCTAGGACCCTAGGAGTTATTGTTTTTAAGTATTATACTTTTTTTCTTTTCTCCGTGGTACAATAATCAAATGAGTCTTCCCACCCTGGACTGTCAGACTTGTACTGACTCAAATCCACGGTGTCCTTCAATAGCCCTTTATGTTCCGGCGTCACGGTGATGGATAAGTCCTGCGACTAAGTATTATAATACTTAAGAACAATAACTATAAAGTAATACATAATCATTTTTGTACAAACACACCATACAAGCAACACATTTAAAGTTTTACACACACTCATAGAAACCTAGCATGAAATATAGAGGCAGGATCAAAGTTAAAATATCAAATTTACAAATACTAGAAAGTATGACAGCCACGTACACTATGCTCTGGGATTTTCATAGCAGTTATTTTTTTAAAAAATTTCAAACATGCTGTACCTATTGTAGTCTTGTCGAAGTTTCGTTACTCGGCACAAATGTTGAAGTCACCCTGATAATCTAAAATTGGTCTTGAGTCAATTGCTGAGCTCAGATTAACTCAGTCGTTCTGACTACAGTTCAAAATGCCCACCTTATTGTAAAGTATAACTTCTCCGCATATTTTTTATGAAATTGATATTTAAAATTGTTAAGCCATGATGTGTCTAATAACACGGAGTTAGAGTATTCTGAGACAAAAGTTTAATTAAGTTTGTTTAATTAGTCCAAAAAAAGGTTAAAAAATTTGACACGTATTTTTTCTTTTTTTACGTAAACGAAAGTTTACGAAGATACAAAGCTTCTAAAAGGCGTTATGACATCACAAGCCCCACTCCCGAATTTTGAAGTGCTTTATTTTTGTCAATATGTCTTTGTATCTTTTTGGAAAATAAATTATTTTATTATTATTATTTTTTATTATATTATATAATATTTATGGATTCAAAAAAAAAGTTTTCTTCATTAACAATTCTCTAACTGACGGATTACTACTACTGCCCAATTGGTGACTAGGACTACCTTTATCAAACTATGTGACAAAATATATCTAGCAAAAACTGAATGTTTTTTGCCTCTTAACGTAAATCGCGTCTCTGTTATATCCTTTAGGGATCATCATACGGTCAGAATTAGTAGTATTAGCTATGCAGAAAGTAATCCTAGTATTCCTAGCACCTAACCTAGTTGCGGGACACACGATATCGTGACTCCGGTACACACAGGGCTCCCGAAGGACACCGTGCATTTTAGTCAGTACAAGTCTGACAGTCCCTCACGCCCTGCCCGGGGTGGGAAGACTCATTTGATGATTTTATCACGCAAAAAAAAGCACCTAACCTACCTTATGAGTAAGTTCTACGAAACCATCGTTTTATTTACTTTGTCAACCTTGCTACAGTCATCCCTCTGGCACAAACATACGACAGCAAAATACACAATTCGTGTACCCCACTGGCGAACTCAGGAGGATAACATTTTGTCGAACCCGCTGTCGAGTTTAGAAATAAATTTAAAAGCGTGCACTAACTTCAAGCCACGTTTGTTTGAAGGAAACTCTGCGCTGTGGAGGGAACGTGCCTTTTTTGATAATTTTCGAGTATGTAGGTAACTTTTAAAGGATTTGAATGTGTAAGATAGTGGTTTTAAGTAAAGTTTTTTTTTAATCCTGAATATTGATTTGTAGTAGAAACAATGGTAGTTTTGTAAATTCAAGATATTAGGCGTTAGACGCAGGTTGTCATCTCGATCGACTTAAACATAATTATTTATGAATACCTAGGTACATGAAGAGCACAAAAAATATAGTCGTTACTGATCTTATGGACGTCCTTCAATAGACAATCTATGAAGGTTATCTATAAAGGACGGAGGATTAATGTTATTTGATACCTAAAAAGTTAACAGACAGAACGGTACCAACAAAAGGATTAAAAAAGTAGCTTAGCTTGAATTTCACGCATTTTGACTCCATTTTCAAGATCTTTTCTTTAAGTGCCTTAACACTTCCCCATTGCAATGTCACAGGGGTGCTGCACCCCTATAGATAAAAAAAGACGAGGTAACAAACTCTGTGAAAGTTTTACACCCCGTATAATTGATCTCGGTCGGTCGTTCAACTTAGGAAGGGTCGGCAAACAAAATGTTCAAGTAAAAAAATGTAAGTTGATGCAAAAACTTGGACTAACATTCTTGATAGGAACCCCTTTCTTCCACACCATAAAACTTTTATATAGGAGGTGACGTCCCGGTCGTGTAGTTTGTGCAAAGATGATAAGAAAAGGGGGTTTTAAAATGGACTACGCGTAAATACACATTCTTTTGTTTTTTTTTTTCGGTGAGACTACAAATACATATTATGACTATTTTTGAAACCTACTAGTAGACACTACAGATACCATTCGTATTACAATAGATATTGTACAAATAAAAACCAACATATATTTTCTATCACCAAAAATTAAAACCCCTTAGCATATAATATGTATGGATGCGGATAATTTTTCATAATAACGAGATTGGTTCCGTGAAATATCAGTTTAATAATTTGTATCAATCCCTCTTTCTGAAACATTGAAATATCTTGCACACACCACACGGCTGAATTTTTAATAAATTACCGAACTTTAATCCATAAAAAAATCATAACCCTTTTATATGTCGCACCGCTTTCATAAAAATCAGGCAAGGCAATGTTTTATTAATAAAACTTATACAAAATTGATGACACTATCAAAATATCATTCAATTTATTCATATAACACAAAAAAGAAAGATCGTAAAATAAAAATCTCTATTTATAATTCAGTGAAGTCTTGTCATAAAATGTTCATTGTCTCCACGTCTCACGACTTTATGCGTAAATGTAAGTTTTATGATCTAACTCTTGAGGAATAATCACAACGTAGAAGGTTGTCAGAAGATCCACTCCAAACATCAGTCAGGGGCCTTAGTCAAACAGCATACGACAGTAAACGACAATTCATCAGTCACCAATACATTTTCAACTTTATACCCCAGCGCGTAAAGTTGAAAATCTATTGAAGTTCTCAGATCGTTTTCGTTTGTTTTGTTCGTTATCGATTAGCCGTTTTTGATAGAGTTTCAACTTTACGCGCTGGGGTATAAACTTGAAAATGTATTGGTGACTGATGAACGATAACGATTGTCGTTAACTGTCGTAAGATGTTTGACTAAGGCCCCTGTTTTATGTTCGTATCGGGACCTGTTTAATTTGTCAGACCTTTTTATTTGGGGTCGATCATCATCAAATTAATCCTGCCATCCTGGGTGGAGCGGAAGGATCTATCAGACTTATACCGACTAAAATCCACAGTATGTACCTTCAATAGTCCTTTACGTTCCAGACACTGTAGATGTCTCGCGACTGTTCACTTATTGCCCTTAGCAAAGAGCGGTTCTCAAACTTTACGGCGTCATCATGAACATTGAACATCTGTAACGATGTTCATGATGATGCCCGAGTTCTAGAAAAGGTTACCAATGGTTCTAGAAAAGGATCTAACAGCAATGTCATGCTAGTTTCTTCTGGATGGTCACCCAGACTGATTTGAAAGTTTTAAATCATTAATTTACAAATTTTATTTTATAAAAATGAAGTAAAATATACTGAAAATGTATCTTATATCTTTCTCTACATAATTATATCTTTGAGGACCTATGTATCCTGCTTATGCTAATATCGAACACCAAATGAGTAAGGCATTCAAAAGTAAGGTAATTTATTGGTATCAGAAGACAATATTTAGTCAAAACTTCACCAGATTTCCACACAAAAGTCCACAAATGGAAGGCTCTTACAAAACATTACTAACCTCACAAAGAAAGAACCTTAAGAATATCAAATTAGATCACGTTTTCTAAACAACAAAAGCTTTTAGTAAATATGATTTTTTAATGAAAATGGCACAACTCTTTGTGGTCACAGAATACCACTTTATTAGGTTAGGTTGGGTAAATGAAAATAAAAGCAACAGGGTACAGGGTCGGGTTACAGGGCATCGCAGGAATGGCCTCCGGGAAACTCGCTAAGGATTTTATTAGTTTAAATAAGCTCAGGTTAGGGTGTGTGTACATCTGAGGTTTAGTAGTGTGTTGTTTAGTTGTTTGTGTCCTTGGCTTTATTTTGTTAGGCCTGAGTTTGATCAATATTGGGATGAATGTGATGTACACTCTGTGTTATGGCCCTCAAGGTTCTGACATATGTAGAGATCTGCTGTAGAAAGGACTATTTGAAATACTTTGTTCTTTCAATCTCAATTTATGTCATCATCATCCACGTCTCTCGCTGATGAAATCTTCTGCATTTGTACTACTTGTCAATATATTTTCCTACTCAATTAATGACACAATTCTTATAAACAGTCGTGCTTTGCAACGCTGATGGCATGCATCATTCAACTATTTCTCAAATGTTGTAAATTATTTGCTATTTAACATCTATCGGGATTATTTAGATTATATTTTGGAAATCATTTCACATCATAATAAAATTATGTACAAACTATATGTAAATCATTATAATATCTACCAAAAATAACCAAGAACATCAATCCTTACTCAAAATATTACCCGTTGCGTGAGTAAGTATATCATTTTAACAGCCACACACTCAACACAAGCCGTCTTAGCTGTCAGTTACCAAACAAAGGGGAATTTTTATTCGTCAAACAAAATCGTCCGGTTTACCCACACTTGACATAATGGCCCATTTGCCAGTTAGAGTACCGGTGGATTTGACGCGGCGGCGATAAAGGAGTGCCGTTTGTTTTTCACCTGTCACGCTGTTGGCACCCAATAGGATGTTTATTGCCTGCTGCGTTTTAGCGGGTGGTGTAAACAGGCTCTTAGATCTTGGAAGAATGGTGTGTCTTTGAAATGTAATAGGAGTTGAATGTCAAATGATGGATGCAAGAAATGGCGCGGTAGTGCGAGTTTCGTAAAGGCGCTCCTTAATTCCCAGAGCTCGGGAGCATTTGCGTGTAATGCAACATTATAGATTCGACTTTGAGCATTACATTACAATACAACCTCCCTGACTGACGAGCGTTTCCGTACATTTATTATAGATTTGATACAAGGTGCGTATTGTGGTGCTTTATTGTCTTCCGTCACTGATGAAATGTTTGAATCTATAACGTTACATTACAGGTGAGGGAGGGGCGGTGAGGGAGCGCCTTAATATTATATTACTATTTTAAAGATTTTATTTTCAGTATTTCTCTTTTGATCGGCTTCTGATGATTCTAAGATGACATAAACCATTTAGATTTTTAAAATTCATTATTTATAAGATTTCATTCGTTAAAAAATTATGAAAATTCTTCAGAAAAAGGCTAAGTATACCCATCAGAGTTCCATGAAAAAAAACAATTTCAAAAAAAGAGGAGGTTACAAAATTGAGTTATGTGAAGGTGGGCCATCTAAAGGAACCCATACCATACCTTTTATCCCAGTTACTGCGATGATTTAGTATAGTTTTTGATGCCATCACACGTGAAAACGCAACCAAAAGTTAGTTAACGATAAAGTCTAACGCAAAACCTCGACTTTTTAAATTCATACCAAACAAACCCACTTCAACCTGAAAAAAACTTCATATCTTTATAATTCGTCCGAAAAAATTCAAATGCCTCTGCCAAATCCTTTCAGACCTCCGCATAATATTTCAAGTGCGCAGGTGTCCAACCGTGAGACCCTTGTCAGGGCGATTACCTGGACTTCAATGGCTTTGCACTTTTATATACCGCTTTGTAAACCTGCACTAGGGAAATAACAGCAGGATATTGATTTTCCTTACATTCTGTTGGATCTTTTAAGGGCGTTGTCATTTCCATAGGATTATAGGGGATTGTTATGAGAGGGAAGTGCAACATTTTTGTTGAAAGCTTTTTATGGGATATTTCCGTTGTGTTTCCGAACGCATGCAATCCTAATCTCTTCAAAGTGTTCGTGAACAGGCTTCTTGGTCAAGAGCAAAACCATTGTACATAAAACAGAATGTATATTAGGTTACCGTGAGTCGGAGTTTTTTTTATCGGGGTAAAATCATCAAATGAGGCCTCCCACCCCGGGCAGGGCGGGAGGGACTGTCAGACTTGTACTGATTAAAATCCTCAGTGTCTTCAAAAGCCCTTTATATTCCGGGGTCACGGTTATGAAATAAGTCCCACGACCACGGCAGGTTTTGGCTCTCTAGAGGGGCACTCTTTGAGGCGCGCTTGGAACACAATGCGCAGTCGCCGTCGACCTGGGCATGGTCCATGGTCGGGCAGAGAGTCGCCCATTACTCGCCCCCGAATGCCCGCAGGTGTCACTACCCTTTAACCAAATAGCCTTTATAAAGATTTAATGATGAAAAAAAAGTCAGAATAAATGAGATAAAGGACCATAGCAACAAATTCAATAAATGTTTTCTCAGCGAACCATTTGTTGACAAAGAAAAAAGAAAGATCTTGAGATATAAAATGTTAATTTATGAAATTGGGATTTTTAATGGAATATTTGAAGATGTGCCAATATTACCAACTTTACAAACTGTTCATAAGTTTCTAGACGTTAAGATCAAAGTTGTTTTCTACTAAGTGGAAGAAATCGTGACTAATCTTTTTATCGAGAGAATATCTTTAAATCAACTTAGTTTTGCTCGGCTGCGTGTTATCAACCTGCGATTTTCTCACGTTGAGTGTGTGAAGAAAGCAAGAAGAGATGTTGTTCCGACCAATAAAGGGGTATTATAGATTTGGTTAAATTTGTTTACACCGTAATTGACCGTAATTCTCCCAGCTGACGGCATGTTTTTTATTTGTCCTTCAAGAACAGGTTCAGCCTCATCCGTGGGCACCACGCAGCTCAGCTATTTGATGTTCGGACTCATGCTAATGGGTATTCGACAGCCAGTCAAATCCTAAAAGTGCACATGTAACTACCAGGTTTTCATAAAACATAGGTGTATCATCGGCATCACATAAACAATCTTACGAATTTAGTACGCTTAAACTTTCAAAATCGCTATTCTAAAGGCCCAACACAAACGTCTCCTCACCTAAGGTTTCGCGTTTGCAGAATAATGTCAAAGTAAATTGCCATGAATTCTTAATAAGCAATACGGAATTAACACAACAAATGCATTAGGGAAGCGGTCGCTACGAACAGTGGCTACGAGCAGTGGCTACGAACCGTTGCTACGAGTGTCTGGCCGTAGAAGGGTCAATTTTGAGTGAATTAACAGAACGACCCCTCTATTTTCGATAGAAGGTAAAAAAGGCCGGAGTTTGGGGCTTAAAGGTGTTCCCATATACCAGTTATAACGTTAGAGAACGTGTCATAACATTTGTTTTCTAACTTTAAATGTGTGTAATGTTACATACTGTTAATTTATTAAATGTTATTTGACTGTATAATGCTTTTATAATGTTATATCAGTATTTACAGCTGAATATATTTATTATATTAATATTAATATCTAGTTTAATAGGCAAATAAATAATATCTGATTTAATCTAAAATATAACTTTCTATTGTTTTAAAATTATTTAGAAGAAAAAGTTGTACAAAGAACAACAAAAATTTAGAAAAAAAAAAAAAATGTTATTATTTTTAATTCAAGCTAAAAGAGTTGTTGTTATCTCAAGTTCTACTTTCTGCTTTGTCTTAACAAACATCCTGTGCTTCGGTATTCGTGCAAATAAACATTATACTCCAGTTCTGTAAGATAATTCCACAAAAGAATCCCCTTGTATTGTTAAAAAAATCATTCCTTCATTTTCCTCTAACATCGCAAAATAACAAACAGTACTTAATATGGTAGTTAATTAATTGAAAACCACAACTTAATTGAATTATCTCTACTTCATTGGCCTCGCATAGTTTATGAATCAACTAATAACTAGTAAACATTTGTTGCTAAGAACCTAACACCCTGGCCATGTCCTCGAGCGATGCGACACGATATCTAGCGACTTGCGCGTGCTTCACTTGTTGTCTTTGCCTGAATTATATCATCGTTCTGTAAGTTGCGTCACGTTGACTAGCTTTAAAGTAAATTTTATATTAATTTTCTTAGAAGTTGGTCTCATGATGCTCTAATTGTCTTCGAATGTTCCAATTTGTAACGTTACATTACAGGTAAATGCTCGCGGTGAGGGAACGCCCTTAAAAATAAAATGTATTTTGAAAATAACATCAACAAGGTAATAACGATGCCAAAATATTAACGAAAAATTATTTTCTAAAAGTTTTTTTTTTTCAAATCGTAATTTCTAAGTGACGTTTGACAAATAGAGATCATTGACGTATTGACCTTAATCGCAATCGCATGGTATGTAGTTTGTGGCCTAGTAGCAAGTATTCTATCAAATATTTCACTACTATTAACATCTATCACTTAATTAGAAACTTTTAGAAGCGTTACTGCACAGCATTGTTTATTTGTGGTTTCTGACAAAAATTCATTAGGAGCGAAATTGTTTGCGAAAACAATCTAATTTGTTTAAGCTTTGTGGAAAATGTTGTTTTGGTTTCAGTTGTTGGGTGTAGTTTGTTTAGTTTGGTCGCGTTCTAGGGAAATAATAAACTGATGTAAAATTATAATTATAGTTTACCTTACACAAAAAACGGACGTTAACTTTTTGGAATTAGTTTTTAAATAGTTGGCTATTTATCGTCATAAGTACTACATGAAATTTAGGAATGATTAAAATATTAGGTTTTTTTAAATTACTGATTCAGTTGATGATTATAAAACGTAAAAAAAAACAAAAAATGCATTTATAGATGGGCTTAAAGCAACGACAATATATTACTAGACTCCGCATGTACGATCTAAGGAACAAAAACTATTCTGTCAACTCGCTGATGTACTACGTAAGCGAGGGGGACGGGGTACTGCGTTGTGATTGGCTAACTCAAGGTCTGTTCTGTCCCAAGGTATGTTTACGGCTCACAGGAGGGGTCGAAATAAGACGGATATTAAGACTTTTTTGCCTAATGTGTTGACAGACATCGGTCGCCTGTTATTAGGAGTCTAGTAATATATCGTCGTTGGCTTAAAGTTTTGTCATTATGCGAACATCAGTGTCTACCCCTAAGGTATAAAAGGGATAAATCTATAGACAGAAGTCTGTCTACTCCAGGAACGTACCTACTTACCTCGTAAAGAACTTGATTTTGACGTAGTTTTCCATTTGAAAGTTTCCTCTTAAGGTTTGAAACTTTGTTTTCGGAGTGTTGAGTAGTAAACATGAAAGTGTCGCAAGTTAGAGGGCACTTCTTTGAAATGTTGTAAAAGATTAATGACTAAGATCTCGCAAGTAGTGGTGAGGTTTTGAAACCGCAACTTTTGAGTTAGTTCCCTACAGCTCGCGGCACTCAATCTAATCTATAAGTCAGTAAATATTTTACAGTGAGGCGTGGACTCTTTTCTTGAGTGTCAAGGAAAATGGTATAGAAATAAGAAGTGGCTACGAGTAAATTTTTATTTAGTATAAAACTACAAAGGAATTTGCAAAAAGTTGGACTTGGTAAGTACTACCAAAATGTATTAAATCAAAAAATAAAATGAACAGTACAAAAAAAAAGTACTTCAGGAACCTACTGATTTTTGGACAGTAGTTAATTTAACAGAGAATGTATTTCGTCTTAACAAAAAAAAAAACAATAACCGTCGTACCAAACTTTTGAACGTCTATTGAACACTTGTGTAAAAAAATGTCAGATTATGACTTTGAAATAAGGTCCGTTTTGCAGTTACACTTTTTTTAAACAAAGTGTTCAAAAATGTTTAAGTTTTTGTAGTAAAGCTAATAGTACTTTATTCAACTTTATAGGTACTTATGAAACAATGCAACTTTGACTGGCATGTTGGTCTAGTGGTTAGTGACCCTGACTACTACGCTGGAGGTCGTGGGTTCGATTCTGGTGTAATTTATCTATAATATTTTTGTATTTAGAAATATTTAGGTATGTTTATCAGTTGTCTAGTACCCATAATACAAGCTCTGCTTAGCTTGGGACTAGATAGCGTTGTGTGATAATTGAGGAATATTATTATTAATCTTCGATATTATTATTATTATTAATCTTCAACTGCAGGTCATATACCCCTTTCTTATATGAGGCAAATCGTTATAAAGTTTAAGTACCACCACTCACCATTTTTAACACCACCAAGAAAACCTACTCACATATAAAACAATATAATTCATTTACCCCACACAAGTATAACGTTACCAACCCTGTTGTTATTGCAAAATTAATTGGCGTATAATTGGCCCCGCCCGGCTGGGTTATGTCTGAAGGCGTCCTGCAATTGACTGCTAGTTAATTAGAGTCGAACGGCGGAACAAACGGTGCACCTAGCCGGAATAAACAGAGCTGAGGTGGTAGACTGGGTAGCAAATGATTCTGGTCCATATCCTATGATAGTGGGAGCGAACATAGCATAGGATAGAGAGAGAGAAATCTATGATTGTGAAAACTAGCTGTAAGTTTCCCGAACAGTATAAAATAAAAATAAAATAAAATAGCCTTTCCTATTGTTAAAATGTTTAGACAATTCCCATAGGTGTACAAGTAAACTTACAAATTGTAAACTCTCGGACCGATATTAGGCGCTAGGATAAATTCCTTTATTGTAAAAAACTTACTCAGTATGTGCAACATATTAATTCGTAAAAGGGCCTAATTTGTCTTTTAGTTAATGGTAATGAAAAAGAAACAAATTTGGAAAAGACACCAAATATTACTGCGCTGGCAAAATTTTAAGGTTAGTCAAAACTTAATACTTTGACAAAAGATTTCCTATATCTTGTCCGATATATCTTGAAACTTCTACACAGGTAAGAGTACGGAATTTCTGTTGTGCAAATGCTCAAACAATGATTATAGCTATTGATTAGATAAAATTCAGAGAAATAGCTTTCGAATTCAATAAAATCTGATTGGATAGAAACTGCAAACACAAGAAAATAGATCAAGTCAAGTCTTGGGCCTATTCTAGCACGCCTAGGGTATATTCTTATACCCTAGGCGAAATCCTTAAGTACAACAACCTTTACAACAGCCTTTCAACAGCGTTTTTAAATGTACGGAAAAATCAAAAGAAATAATACGGTTGGCGTAGTGGCTGAGCGATCCACTGCTGCGCAGCGTGTCACGGGTTCGACCCCGCACGGACCATATATTTGTATGATCTGCAAGCAGTTGTTCCGGTGTAGGTATGTGTAAAGGAGTTTATATGTTAGTAAACGCACCCACGATATAGGAAGAAATTCCTTGTGTGGGGCAAAGATTTAAAAATATAGGCTAAATTGCCTGAAATAAGCAAAGTTGAAAAGCAGAGCAAACGATGCATTTAAGTAGAATAAAATGTCACCATAGGTGTATCGAATGCCTTCTATACCGCAATAATATTATTGATAAGACGTTGTTTATCACGAATCTCTACTGATCGACTCGTTAGCCGTTTAATTGGAGTGAAATAATAGCAGAGGCACTCCATTAGTAATAGCAGACCATTCGATAAAAATACTATATAAAATAGAAATCAATCATAAAAAAAAACATATCACGGAAGTCATGGTTTATGTAATTTGGTAAATGACAATATAGATAGTAGTTGAAAATTATTTTTTTTCAGATATCTGGTTATCAGCGTTACAAAAAAAAAATCTAAACTAAATTAAGTTGTATATTCTAGAGGAACAAAATAATCTGTGAACAACGCATCCACTTACTCCTATTATAATTCTAATTAATTATAGCGAAACAATATGCTAGATAATCAACCTAATAGTTCAATTAGGACATTTCTCAATCATTTATGGCCCAATGGAGCTGACTGTACCTACATGGTCCGCTGTTCATGTAACATTGCAGCTAATTAAGACAGACATTAGGCCTATAGCTAGTTTGAGAGCAGCACTTAAGCTGATTACGTTATTAGAGTATTTGGAAACGCGGTGTTTATGTTTGGTTTATTTCAATGAAATTTATTGGAAATGGGCATCATGGTACCTTACTGAATCCGGTACTGTATGTAGTTTCAAATTTTCCTACTGAGAATACAGAGCAGTGGTAGCACACGAGTAGGTCGTGGGTTAGAAACGTCAGTTGTATTAATTTGCGTAAATGAATTCATCACTACTGCTAAAAAATAATGTAACATTGTGGAGAACTATCTTAAAACCAAAATTCGAAAACATTCAACATCTGCCAACACGCCCTTGGCCCGTATGGTACATTAAGGCCCACTTCCTACAGAGAGGAAGCCTGTGTCCCAGCAGTGGGAATATTTACAGGCTATTGATGCATTAGGATACGTACAGAGAGCAGATGACTGATTTGTATTGTCTCCTGCTGTGAAATATGATTCAGAAAAATCTACGCATGAGTACAAATTAGAAGTATAAGAAAAACATCAGGCGCTTTATAACAAAAAATAATTTGATCAATCTCTCTCCAAAAGTATCTAAGTAATTGAGTTAATTTCCTTACTTTACAATAAGGATAGGGAAAAAATTCATGTACCTTAGGGAAATTTCGAGTCAGGAGCAAAAAAACATAAGGCCCCTTCCCATTTAATGTAAGAACACTTATTAGCAATCTGCCCACACATAAAATAGAGCGAGCGTGAAGCTATCAGGCATTACCGCTTACCCAATCTCCAAGAAAAAGGGTCTTGTTAGTGATCGCGGTTAACTCCGGAACCGGATCAGGTAAACGTATAGAATTAATCACACGGACGCTGTGTGATAGTGCTGTAGTCAGCGTTAGGTTATGTGTGGCCAGAGAGGTGACGGGTGCGGTAACGGAGCGGGTAGCGGGGCGAGTAGCGGAGTAAACAGAAAATCAACAGCGTTTTAAAGTTCTTATACCAAATTACAATTTTCTAGTAAGGGAAGTGCCCATCGTAAGATAACCCATCTTATGCGGTAGAATAAGAAAAAAAGGGGTCAAGTAATACTGGCCATCACCATACTAAGAGTTTCAGAATTAGGTCGTGGATAGTCACTAATATGAATTATTATTCTACAATAACCGAATGAGTAGGTAATTTTAACGTTGATATCACACGTACTTTCTTTTCGAGGGACCTAACGATTGAGTTCCGGGTTTTAAATGTTATTTTTCCACTTAGTAACATTCTAAATGATTCATTTAGTGAATGAATAGGTAATGACGTTACTGGACATGTACGAATTAAATCATTATGAATATTGCTTAAACTGGCCGTTTTAGAACCGCTGTGTAGGTCAAATTCCTTGGTCTGGCAGCAAGAACTTAATTAATGTATTACTAATTAGTTGATTGCAGTTACAACTATAATCGCCCCATTCATGGCCCCACCACCACTCACTCGCTTCGAACCTTTTCTCAGTCAGAATAGATTCTCATTCAATTATCTAAATGAAATCCGGATAAAGCTTGTGATCTCCCGACGTTAACACAATTTGCGCCCGTCCAACGGTGGAGAAGAATTAAGAATCAAAGTTTTTCGACTTAGTAATCTAATAAATGAGATCAAGCGTGACTTAGTAGTTCTTTTTTTTCAGTAGTGTTGTTTAGAAGTTCAGTTGTTTTAGCTTTTGAAAGAAGGTTTAAGAGTATTTTTAGTAAATTGTTTTCAATAAAACAATCGCTGAACCACTTTGCTAACTATACAGTCAGTATAAGTTGAATCAATGATTTTCTGGATTTTAAATTATGTCACTTTTGTTATGTTTGGTCGCTAAGAAACGCATAATTCAGCTAAATACCATTGTTTTACCAGGAACATTTTTTTAGGAACTAGGAAGTTCATGCCTTTTAAAGTTTATTTCCACTAGTTCTAACAGCTCATAAACCACCACAACAATTTCATCATCGTCACCAGCCTATAATGTTCCCACTGCTGGGACACAGGCCTCCTCTCTGAGAGAGGGAGTGGGCCATAATCCACCACGCGGGCCCAGTGCGGGTTGGTAGATGTCACATGTCTTCGAATACGAAACGATACCACTGGGCCACCACTGCTCTAACAATTTACCTCAACCAAAATGAGGTGCCCAAAAATAAATTCAAACTTTGCTTACGTCATTCTTGTAGCGCCTTAACGCTTTTCGCCGGATGTGAAGCACACACCGTCGGAAGTTGCCGGTACACACCGGATATGATGTACAAATTCCTGATATCCGCCACACCAACGGCGCTTATGTTTGTGTACAGGTTTTTCAGTTGAAAGTTTGAAGTAAAATGCTTTTTGGAACGAAATTTGATTATGGATGTCACTGAAATATGAAAATTTTTTTTTTGGTGTCTACACGTGTTTCGGCTTTAAAGAAGTAGTTATGAAGTACTGTGATGTGATCACGTCAAGTCAAACTTAAGTATATTGAATATCTCTTTGGAAATAAGCTTATAAAAAACTTTGGGCATAACAGTGACTATTTTTCGTGAGAAAATATATTTATTCTTTAGTAACAAAAATAAAGCAAAATAGCTTTTTTTTTAAATTTTTAATCAGCACTAATGTTTTATGAAAAAAAACAGCAGTTTGTACTTAAATACGTTTGTGATGAATGCTTCCGAAAGTCATCCAATACTTAGCTCCTATAGTATGAGAAGAAAGAAAATGAACGACGACACACATTTTCAAATCTTTTCCTCTTCATGCACAACACCTTTTGAAAACTATTTATCATCAAACCTATAAAATTCCCATTGCTGGAACACAGGCCTCCTTAAACTATTGCATCCCTTGAAGATTCGAATTAACTCATCAACCGAAGGAATAAAGCTTGCTAAAAGGAGTACTTGAGCTCACTTATATAGTCATTAACTGTTTTGGATTTCGCAACGAAATGCATCAAGAAACAATAGCGGATCATTAGAGGAAAAATATATTTTAAACAATATCCATAATATCAAGCAGGAATCAGAACAAAACAAAGCGAATAAACACATTTACAACTGGGATAAACATTTATTAAAAGCAATCTACATAACCCAAGCAGTCTGAAGAAACAAAGGCCAACTTACCACAAAAGTACCCATCTATACAACCCACCACTTAATTTTAAAATGTTCAACTCGTCCAGCAAACGAACCGAGCGACGAGTAATAATTAAATCCTTTGAGCGTTTCTAAGAGGATATAAATGTGAAAAAAAGGAGAATTTAACTGAACATCGTTAGACCAGGAGAACGTTAATTAGGTACCGGAACTTCTCCTGGATTAGTCCATCGATAAGACTAAAGGATCTCAGTTTTATAAATCTGCTCTTGGAAACTGCTTGTATTTTATGGAGGTGGAGGTATTTGCTACAGGAAATTATTATTGTTAGAAATAATAGAATAATCAAATTATATTTATTGTAGGGTGCGTGGAATTAAGCGTAGTTGACAAATATACAACGTGTAACGTTAATAGTGCACAACCTCTATTGGGGTAACTCAGCCCATGTAACTGAACAATGTTTGTTCTAAGACTATTGGAAATTCGCAAAAATTAGTTTTGCTTTTTAATACAAAATGAGAAAAATTAATCGGGCCTATCACCTATCAGTATGAAAAATCATTTTTAAAAGTCTTAAAACAAGCATTGTTCAGTAACATGGGCTGAGTTACCCCACGAGAGGTTGTGCGCTATTAACGTTACTCGTTGTATATCTATCAAAACAGGTTGCGAGTCAGCAACGTCCACTATAAAAATATGAGAAGACTCATTACACGATTTTAGCACGATAAAATAAAAATGAAAACCTTTTAAATGTCGCTTTCTTTATAACTTATATTCACTGGAACAAATCCTACCATAATTATTTTACTACACGCTTTAGATGTAAAGTTGCCTTTGGCAGACAATCTTTACATGAGCGACCAATTATGCAGTATTGACTTCACAATTTACCTTTCCTTTCTTGCATTTTATCCATAAACAATTAAACAGAATTCATAGAAATCTCTCTTTCTTCAACCTCAACTGGGGCAATTACTAAACCTGTTCTTTATTGAAACAATTATTTCTTCTACCAATATAAAAAAAAATCCACTACAAAGTTATAACCACAATCGATTTAATAAAACTATACAATTTATTGTATGACCATCAATTCGTCTGGAATAGTTTGTCACTGACAAATACCTATGATAAATTGCTCTGGAGTATATCATACACGCTTTCATATTTTACGGATCACTGTGTTTGCACGTACCAAATATATTGCTTAACTTTAATACGAGTAACTACTTTTTGATTATGATTTCGTTTCTATATACATAAATGTGTAGAAATCTCAAAATATAGAAGTTAATAACTTAGAGTGATAGACGCTCTCTAAATGGATATCAAACATATCGGGTATTTTTTTTTTTATGATTTCTTAATCTACTTTTTTTTAATGATTTCGTCCTTCTTATCTTGAGAATTCTGTAATATGCATTGACTGAGAGAATGGACTGTCCCTTTTTTTTGTGGTAAAATCATCAAATGAGTCCTCCCACCCCGGGCAGGGCGGGAGGGACTGTCAGATTTTTACTGACTAAAATCCACGGTGTCCTTCAATAGCCCTTTATGTTCCAGGGTCATGGTGATGGAAATAAGTCCCGCAACCCCGGATGGACTGTCCCTTAGATGATTTTGAACACTGATGGACAGAAAATTCGACTGGCCTTAACTATGTCTTTTTTGTTCACTTGACACCGACATTAGTCATATTCACATTGTCTTTCACGTGTCCGTCGTTAACATGACGTAGAAGAAGACATCTCCCGCTATCGCTTGTCACTCTTTTCTTTTTTTGTCGTGGTAAAATCATCAAATGAGCCCTCCAACCCAGGGAAGAGCGGGAGGGACTCTCAGACTCGTGTTGGCTAAAATCTCCGGTTTCCTTCAGTAGCCCTTTATGCACCGGAGCCGCAGTATACGTCTGTTCCGCGACATCGCTTGTCACTCTTAATTTTTTTCTTCTATCATGTTTACTTGACATTTGGGAGAGGGTCAAACTAAGTCCATTCCCTAAAGCTATGGTAGGTTGTAAGCCAAGCACATGTCCATAATCATCGCTTACCGATTGCCTAATAAACATTTCAACTTTAATGAAAGCCACTCCAGAAACGAAACAGAAAACAAAATCCAGTACGAAATAAATAAATCCAAAATGAAAATGTGCTCTAGCTCCAAGTACATCATTAACACTTACAAAATCCCATTTCAAACCAGGAAAACAAAGCGCACAACCACAAACTGTAAACCAGGTGCCGCCAAAAAAGTAACGCCACACAAATCCAACCTTTTCTAGCTAGTTTTTGTACCACACTGACCGCTCCAGCATCATGAAGTAAGCACCGAATACTCGTATAACAAAGTTAACGAACCACGAATGGGTGCAGGAGAATAACCCAAAATGTTGGATTGCAACAATCGTGCAAAACGCAGTAAATTTTGTCAAAGTGAACATAAGCGAGTTGAGGACATAAGCGAGAGGCGATTTTGGCGTTTGTGTGTTTTTTTTTGTTCTTTTTGGACGCCTTTGTTGACTGAATTGGATTTTCAATGTGGATTAGGAATGTGTGACTTTGATTTTGATTGAGTAAAGACAGCTTAATACGTTTGACTGTGACTCGGTGAAGCAAGAAATAGTAGTTTTGTTTTTATGAGCAGATAAAGGGAAGACGAATTTTTTTAGGAGCCTGCTCTGTCCCACTCCTGGGTAAAGGCCTCCCTTCACTCATTGCACCTTTCACAATACTGGGCGTCTTCCTTCCAGTTTGGACAAAAGCTGTCTAGTTCGGTGATCTTACTAACTTTTTTTTTTCGATTGTTAATATGGGGTCTAAGAACGAGCGAAAAACTGTTTGTTCATCGGACTCCGACAGGATGGTAGTCGATAGCCAAGCAGACCTAGTGAGGCCCACCACCGCTATTGGAATCGCTCAGCCGTCACCGCAAGTTACAATTAGCCTATAGTGCCATCCTCAATGTGAAACCCACCTACCCCTAAAATATAAATGCTTTCCGAGGTAAAACAGCGAACGTTCCATAAATACGCCACCACCACTACGTGCAGTTAACCTTCCCCCATTTATTTTTCCAAGACACCATTATTTTCTGTTTTCTCCCAACATTAAAAGTAGAAAATTAGTTACCTGAAGTGACTTCCCCAATTAATACTGTCACTTATAACTTGTTCCGTTTGTAATACAGAACCCACCATGCCATTTGTATAAAGTTGTACGATGGAACTTCGAACGAATTATTCATTGCTATAGCGGGTAGGACGGTCATGGCGGGGTTGTGTTTAGACCGGTTTAATTATTTGACTTTTAATAATTATAGTTATTCATTCTTTTGTAAGCGACGTGAAAACTATCGGAGAACAATACCAGTAACCTTAGTCTTAAAAAAACGGTTAATTGCAAAACGGCATTTGAAGTGACTGGATTTGGTGGAGTCTTTCTTCATTAGTCATCTTCAATAATATAGATTAAAAAAATATATAATGTTATTGTTGGTCTATGTTCACACGCGCTATTGTTAAGGAGGTTTGATTCGTAGGTTGAGCAAAGTATTGTTGGATTTCCATTGAAAATGGTAGTAGGTTCGGTCCGTATTACAAGGAACTTATAACTGGGAAAATAATTTGATAATCATAATAATATTTTAAAATCTCATATCAAATAAAACTTCTAATTAGTTTTATGGAAGTATTGTAATTAAAGGCAGATCAATGGAAAAGATTCTATATGGGAATCTACTTTGACTTGTTTCCATTAGTATAATTTTCGTAGAAAATATAATTAGTGAAGGCTATTTTCTCACATAACGCTTTTCACCCGCGCGTTTGGACGGTGAAAAGGAAATCAAAACATTGCCTTAATTTGAGAGCCGTTTATGCCTGACATACAACGTCACAAGATCACACCAGAACAAGACCTTCTGTCTGATGAGCAGCGCTTACCTGTTCTCTACATGATACCTACACGGCTATCACATTCGCTTCAGAGTTCTCGCCCGCCATTTCGTGTGGAAGTCACCTAATAAATAAGCTTTTCAAACCGTATTTTGTAGTTCATGAAAGGGATGATTGTGTGAACTCACTCACGCCTTATTGTTTCGTGGTAACACCCAACTTCTTGTAATTCTATTGTTGGTATTTCATTTGAGGGGGAGAACTCATTTATTGTGATGATATTACCACTCAAAAAAGTCTTCATTATTAGGTTAGATAGATAGTCGCTCCATGATATACTGGTACTCAGCTATTGCAGAACCAGCAACCGTCTGAAACGACTGGAAGCCGACTGATCATCACCACACATGCACTAAATGATGATAATCTTCATCATATAGTTTAGTTTGTCAAAATCCAATGCTAAACAGCAGTGTTCGATGATGAGATCTTTGTATTCATAACCCTTCCACAATGACCGTTCGTGTACTCCATTCAGCAGTTTCTATGAATATCAGCAAATAATTATAGTCAAGTTGTTCCACATCAACCGGAGTACCGAAGTTACTGTACACATATCTACGTTATGTAAGTTAGCTTGTACAACGAAGTTTGTGGCATAACTGTATAGAGGTGATACTATTATGTACTTGTAAGAAGAGTTAGGTGAAGATGACAATATGGATAATCTAAATTCTAGTCTTTAAAATCCTATATGCAAGAACCCATAGATCACCTTATATAGACCTCCTTCATGGGGCATATAGATCACCTTCATGGGGCAGCGTGATGATTGGAACCTAGAACTTTAATTGACTTGTGCCATTCGCATGTATAACTCTAGTGGAGTCAATGAAACTTTTTCCCATCTACCCAGTTGAAAGAGCAGGGGCAGGGCTAGGTAGATAAAACTGACCCCTGCTGGGCTTTAAGTATTATAAAGTATATGGCGAGAGAGACCATATTCTCCATTCCCCCCAAAAATCGAGAGTTAATAATGAATAGAGAAGTTTAATACAAAACATCGAAATTCAGTTAGGTCTACAACACAGGTAAGTTCGTTGCTTTTGTTTTTAGTAAAATACATCAGTTCATTTTTAAGATGAGGTTCTTTAGTCAACCAAATTACGATGCCGATGGCTTTACTACTTTAACTATCTCTTGAGGTAGATAATAGAATATTCACTCTAATAGTATGGCTGGACTCAAATGGCATTGAGTACCTAGTCATTGGGCAAAAATATGCAGTCAATGTGTGTGGAATTGACGATGCCGGCTAGGCCGGCTCAAAAAGAGACGGTAGGAAGATCTAGAAGCGTACTTTGATGGCTGGTCCGTGAGTGTGCATTACGAGAAAAGAGCACTTTAAAGGGTATTTAAAGGGCCTTTGCCCAGCAGTGGGACATAAAGAGCTAGTTAAAAAAAACTTTTACTTTTATGTCAATATTTTTGTTAGCAATTTTACTCAAGGATGAACTACAAATCTGAGCTGCTGTCGGTTTTATTCAAAGAGCTTGGCCGCCACATTTTCAAAGCAACAACACACAAAGATCACCGTACTCGCAGCTACCTAAGTAAGTCCACGTACACCTTTCTCCTCACAGCAAACTTTAATACAAAACACCAACATCCAGTTATGTCCATAACACAGGTAAGTTGATAGTTACATAAATTACGCCTGTTCCTGGACCAACTTTAATAAGGAAGCCACCTGTCTGCCTAGCTCGGTTTCTCTCTTAATTGCTGTTCACCATTTTACCTGCAATATATAAGTTTGTGCGAACTTAGTCCTTAAGTTGAACGCTTTGCACCTTGATTAGGGAGTTAATTGCTTGGGATTACGATTTTTTTGCAGCTTTTTATGAAATTTAATAGCTCAAGGCATCGTTATCGTTGTGCTCCAATTGTTAGTTGACATTATCATTTGGTTCAAAAGTAACTTATTATTACAATACTATGTTTATTGGTTGTTTTGTGTAGCCATGATAATGGAGCTTGCAATAATCAAACGCTAAAATGTTGGAAACTGAAAACAAACAATAAACACGACAATGAATATCTTTTTTAATTTTTTGTGATTAAGTCATGATTGTCAGTATAATCATTAAGTTAATATCGAAAATGCTCTGGAAGCTTTTCGTGAAATCTCGTGTTGCAGAATAATGAAACACAATGTTTGCCACTAGACTAAAATCTCGGGTTCCTAGTAATTTGGAACATCTCTGAGCTGAACTCGAGCCCCCAAAAAAATGTTGAGAACCTCTGCGAAGTGCACACGAGCGTCCAAAAAAATGTTGAACAGGTAACTGAAAGCAAAATACAGACTTGGAATTGATTATTTTTATTTCTGTTGTTTTTTTCCGGTGTTAACTGAATTAGATACATTTGAAAATGATAGATTTTGTCTTTTCTTTCGACCCAAACTATACATAACCCACAACACGCTTAGGTAGCATGGTTAGTTGGAAACGCATTATTTCATAACAAAAATGCAATTTATTATCACGATAATTTTTCCCCTACCAAGTTTAATAAAGAGCCTTACCCTGCGAACCACAACACACGCTAAATAATTACTTTAATATCGCAGATAAAAATGTAAAAGGAAGCCGGGCCATCCTGGGCACGGGAGGAGGAAGGTAATACCCGTAATAACCAGTGTGTAAGAAATCTCGGGAGGCTGTGTGAGTTACAACCACATTTGTCGCTGTCGTGTGACCTACCTATCTGATTGTGGGGCTACTAAGAGTAAGCTTTTTTTGTGGGTTATGCTTAAAGAATTTAGGACATTGTTTGTCAGACCAAGGCGTTGGTGTATTTTTGTTCATAGTCTAGTTCGATAATTTATTTTTCACACTACTTGCTCGTAAATGTCAAATTATATATCAGGTAACCCTACTGTAAAGCAAGTCATTATTCCTTCTCGCTCGAACCGGGCAATAATATATGT
Organism: Agrotis ipsilon; assembly: GCA_028554685.1. NCBI lineage: Eukaryota > Metazoa > Arthropoda > Insecta > Lepidoptera > Noctuidae > Agrotis > Agrotis ipsilon. Next base: position 14,372,889 of record CM052965.1, read on the forward strand.
ACTGAATTTCACTATTCCCGTGGGAATAATGTGATTTGAATTTGGAACCTCAAATAAAACCTTAAGAAAATTTTCACCGAGGAGTTGTATCAGTAATGGCGGCTGCTGGCCGCAACAGCTGATCGCTTCCAGTGGTGCCAACTTCACGTTCGAAGGTTGTCGTACCAAATCAAATTTCAAAAATCGAATTTGTTACCTCGCAGTAGGTGTGAAAAGCAGAGTACGCTTCTCGGGAGTAAAGCTGCCTTGTCTTGGGCTAACTTGAATCCCTCGCTACACTAAGAATTATTAATTCCCTCGTTTCACTCGGGAATTAACACTTGAACCTCCTCGCTGCGCTACGGAGGTTCACCCCCAGAATCCTTAGTGTCGCTTCGGGATTCAATACGCCCGTGACGTAAGGCAATGCTTTACTCCCTTGTTGCGTAATCTACTATTATGAAAAAAAAGCTGCCTCCACACTAGATCTTTTTTCTATCATCATCATCTGTCTATTCGCATGCAAACGGCGAGTAATGGGTGACTCGCTGCACGATCATGGACCATGCCCGGATCGGCGGCGCGTTGTAGGTATTTCACGCGCGCCTCAAAGAGAGTCAGCAAGATGAAGAGGGGCCCCTTTATAGGGCCAAAGCCTGCCGGGGCCGCGAGACTTATCTCATTACCCTGACCTTGAAACGGAAAGGGGGAGGACACCGTAGATTTTAGTCAGTACAAGTTTGACAGTCCCTCCCGTTCTGTCCTGGGTGGGTCAGAGCAGCATACGGCGGCGACAACGAATAAAATGGATAGTTCCAGGCAAAACTTGCCACTACACACCTGAATTTTGCATTTTAAGTTTCTTCATTCCTTCATGAAAATTTACAAATCCGCAGAATAATTCGAACATATAATAGAAAGAAAAAGACAGACCTTTAAAATAATATTCCCACTTAACTACCTGTTATTATGATATCTTATTAAAAGCGCCATCCTACCGCTCCGCCAGATAAAGTCATTATTAGTCGCTATTAATTCCCAACAACCTCTCTTTTCTTGCTCGTTTTTATCATATCGGACATTGTTCCACTCATTTTTTGTAGACAGTCGGGTTAATATCATAATGTGAGCAAAAACATAGACATTGTATGTACAATATGTGTAAGAACTTGTCATAAAGCTGAGTATTACGTTTTAGTAAAAATATAGACTGAATTCTCTTGTGTTTCGCAGGCGCAGCGCAGGACGTCTACCTACAAGATGGACTGACGATCTGATGAAGACCATAGAGCAAGAAATCTATAGGGGTAACCGATGTTCATGCAGTGGACGTCTTATGGCTGACACGAAGGTGATGATGACCAAATAATGTAATATTATTGCAAATACCATCACGTCTGCAATCCCCAAAAGGATAGCAAAGGATTTAGTACCTAAATAGCACACTCACATTTTACCAGTTTTTTATTTAAGTCTCATGTGGGGGAAGGCCTATTGCCATCAATTTAAAACAAGTCCAGACTCTGGGATTGTTACTGAGAAATTATTATCCTAATCGATACATTGACAGCTGTTACAAATCTAATACTTAGATGAAATAAATAAACGAAAACAACAAAAAAAAACTTTTCGAAAACATCATCAGAAAAAAAAACAAAATATAATATGTAAATATTAGAATTCTTGTTTCGGAAGACAGCGACTTTGTTGCTGGTACTTCTGACAGAAAAGTCCGATTCGGTCTAGACGTTATGCGTCATCGAGAAATCAGAGAACACATTTTTTTTAAAAAAGGTATGACAAATTGAGAACCTCCTCGATCATCAGAAAATCAGTTAAGAACACTTTGCTACCAATAATCCTCCTCCAACTCAAAGTGTACACCTACAACATCTCTGGCCACACTAACCTCATTTGACACAGGATCTTAAAAGCGTAGCCTTTGATATTCTCAGAATATCCAACTAGGCACATAGGTATTTTTAACTTGCAAAATGTCTTATAACAACATCTTAAACCACACACTTTCCATATCAAATTGTGCAAATCGATATTTCCAATTGAAAAGCTCGATGTAAGGAATAGCCGGGTCGTTATCTAAGGGCATCTATCTTGTTCGAGACGTTGGGAAGCGATTTTTCCCTATGCCTCCGACATGGAACAAATTATCATTCAATTTATATCAGTCGGTCTTTTATCGGTCCCATTCCAGACGTTAATAAGAAAATTTTCTGGTGAATGTTTGATGTGGCGTTCTTTTTCTTCTTTTGGGGATGTAAGATAGAAATTCTTGTAGGTGCGTGGTTGGTTAGTAGAGTAGCGTGTTGATTGGTCAGCTATGAACATTCAGTTTCAATGTTGAAATTAATAAAGATTATCAAACGTGTAGTCATTAGATGATTAGGCGCCTCTAACAGTATTCCTATTTTCTCCTGTTTTGTATCGAGTTCCATCTTATAAGAGATCAACCTACTGCCATGAACTAGGTAGGATTCTAGTTTACACAATTGCTACACTTTTCAACATTTCCCTCAAACTAATTATTAACTTAAACTACAATTAAAGTTAAGATATACAATGAAAAGTTCAGACTTAATTATTTTTTCAATGCTATTTTTAAATAGCGAATTACAAATGTTCGTGACCGAGGACCTAACCAAACCAAAATACTCAAGAAACATGCCTTCTCCGTCTGTTTTTCTTAAAGCCACATAATTATTGTATCAATTTCCATTAGAAGCTGTCCCAAAATGATGAAGAATATGATAAAGTAGCCATAATTCGTCACCAGCTGCGCTCAAGTGCGGTTATCAAATAAATTCTCATTTACTGCGAGCAAGATATTGAAAAATTCAGGCATCTGGTAGCGCGACCCTTAATTTTATATTATCTGCTTAAGGACTGGTTTTGTTGATGCGACAAATGTTGTAATTGATTTCTAGTGACTAGTAAAGATTAGTATGCTATATTTATGACTGCAAGCGAGTCTAGAAAGGCCAATTTATCAGAATTATACTAATTAATAATAAAATGCAATATAATTAGTAATATTGAATATTCTATTCGATTGCTCATACGCTGTAGTAAATAATGGATAGTTATTTAATCGCGATTCATAATATGAAGACACTAAAATGACTTTTTGTCTGATTGATTTTCTGTAGCTATCAGTGTGATAACAGGGCTGAATTAAAATGATTAGTATAACAGGCATCAAATAGAAAGGATTTTTTACATTAAAATATTAAAAAAAAAAAAACTTTACTCTCGTTTTGAGGGTAGGGTGGTAGTTTGTAGGTAATTGTGTGATTAATAAATTACCTTGTGAAAATAGAAAGTACTGATTACTACATTTTTAACGAACTATACTATACACAACCTAAAACGGAAAGCAGTAAAGATATAAAAAATAATTATGTTTTCATCAACCAGTATACCACATTATTATTTTGTCGCTTCAGCACACGCAAAGATAGAACGATACCTTAAAGCTGTACCGTGATAAACTTTATTATTTTCATTAAGGGCAGGTGATTCAATTAAATTAGAGCTCAAAACGATGCGCCACGCGTGCCTTATCATTAAAATTGTTAACTAAGGCGAGAGTGTAAACCTACCTTATCACATTTCTATTTTCAGGTCACTTTCATTTTAGTTATCAAAAGAAGTAAAGTAACTTTAATTAACGTTTTGTCGTTCTACTTACATATTTATAAGTCAATTAGCGAATTGTTTATCATGCCTTAATTGGATATTGCGAAGAAAATTGCCAAATAAAAAAGTTGACCTGGAAAAATATATTGGTAGATCTTTGTGTATCAGAAAAATTTTACTAAATTTCTTTGTACATAAGTTGTTCTTGTTATATAATATGAAAACATATACATATAAAACCGTAGTACACTCAAAACGAGGGGTTGGATTCTCACAAGTAATACTTTTCATACTTTTGTCCGAGATTTATGTTAAAAAGTTCGTCCATTTTTCATTTTTCCCCCTATACCCGTCTCTCACTGTGTGAACGATTATCATTCTCCTTTTTCTTATCCAAAAAAAAGTTTCTTTTGTCAGTGGTCCTTTTAAAAATTGGAACAATGAAACGTTCTACATTTTGATGTTATGTTTATTTAAATTCGTGTTCTTATTACAAAAGTATTTGATTTCTCTTGGTCCTTAATTGGAATTTATTGTCTTTGTAGTCGAGTCTGTTTTGTGTGGGCTTTGCCTAAGAATTGATCACCTTCTTCCCCTATTTCGTAGGCCTGCCTCCAATCCTTAGGGACACCATATTTTACTGTAAGTATTTATAAGATTGTACAGCCCGATGTATAGATTTCAACACACATGCACTCCCTAAATTTGTATTAAGTGCTTTTATGCCAAAGTTATTTTCTAAAGGATTACAGATAGTATAAAAAAAATTAGTGTAAAAGACTCGAAAAGGTTTTATACATTTTATTTTTACATCGTTCCAAGTGCACATTGCGGTAGCCATCACAACCTGCCCATAAAATTATTTGTTCAAGTGTTCACATAATTTTAAATAAATAATTCGACTAGGATACTTCTCGTTGTACGTATTTAAAGACTGGTAGTTACTTCGTTGCTCCTTAAATCTGGAACGTTAAGTGTAAAATGTCTATTACAGCTACAATCTGTGGGACCCCCTAATTTACCTTTGGCAATACAAATGTTTGGTGAGCGATATTGTTCGTCTGTACCCTTTTTCTTACCTCGTGGTATTGTGTGAGTACCGTATATGGATCTAATACCTCCATATACGTGATTATCATTATCAAGAACTTCATTTTTATTGTAATTCATATAGGTCCTTTGGTACAGTTCGTTCCTATAAAGTTCATCTTGATATTTCTTGTCTATATCTTTGTTATACATTATTGTTGAGTAGTTGTTTGGCTCGGAATTTGACTCGTTGTCTGTGCTAAGTGTTTCGTTGACGTATCGTTGTGACATCCATACGTATCTCGCCATGGGTTCTTCGGGACCCCATAGTCGGGATGGACGGAACGCTGATGCTAATTTCTGTAAAAGAGATATTGATGTTGATTATACTTGTTGCGCAATACATACTTCGATTGAAATTCAAAGAAAACTTTATTTAGATTTTTTGGAACAGTAAAATATAACTACGTTAGTATAACATCAAGTCTATTATCGACAAATTCTTAGGCAGAGATGTACCTAATAGTACCGTCATGTTCAATCACATTCTTAATATTGATAAATATAATCTTATCGCCACGTTACGTTTAACAAATATAATTGACCATGCTTTGCACGGTAGATTACACTTGCCAAATTTACCTTATCATCTGTGTAAAATCAAAGTCTCTGTACAATTTGTATCAAGGCCACTTGTCCCACCGTCACTAATGCATTTAGCATAAAACATTTATTTGAAATATCTTTCTGTATCTGCCATCTTAAACTATTGACCACAGCAAAACGATTTGGATTTGGACTAAGATTGATTTGTTGTGGTGCAAGCAGACTTGAATTCATCATTATCATCTGCTTAACTTTTACTCAATAATGTTCAGTACCCTTAGCACAAGTTTTCAGTATTTGAGACGTAAAGGAAACTGGAACTTTTTTCAAATTGACAATTTTCAAGGATAAAATTAGTTCCTTCTTCGCACACCAGAGGCGCTGTTCCATTTTTTCATACAAGAAACGCTGTAAATACTGGAAAGACTCTGTAAACTAAAAGAGTGAAAACTCGTGCTAGGGGTACTGGTCTGCTTCAGTTCTAATTGAATGCCGCCGAGTACCTACCAGTATTTTACATAGAGTGTCTGCTTATCTGACCTTTACAATTTAGTATAATTATATTGTCAGCACAATCAAATTTGAGATAAATAGGCAAGACAAGTGTGCTTCACCATCAATCAAATCATCACTTAGCAACCAGGAAAGAAAAATATCAGCCTATCATAACAAAGGACTAACAAATAAAAAAAGTACTCACTGTAACTAAATTAAACTGCTCCTCCTTAGCGACAGCTACTGCTGCCAACATGACCATGACCACTAATATAACTACGAATACTGCTAACAGAGGCCAGAGAGTGAGGCCATTGCCCCAGGATATCCTCAGCAGGGACCGGAGCCACCAGCCCGAGACCACGATGAAGAGGAAGGGAGTTAGCCACCAAGTGGCCACCCAGAAGTAAGGAAGCTTTACTCCTGTGAGGAATTCTATGTCTACTGTGAGGTAACACCATCCTGGAATCAGAAAATTATCTTGTGTTAGCATCTGATAGTATTGACTGCAGACATTTTAGAGTAGTCCTTACAATATAACAGATCTACTATGTGTAATATTCCGCAAGCAAAATACGCGCAAATGACGAGGAGTTGCGGATACCAGTTATACAATACAATACAATGTGGAATAATACTAAGTACGTAATATAATTGAAAGCACGCAGTATAATGATAATGTAGTGGTAAATTAATTTGCTATTGAGAGACTTCTATTTCACGTGATTTTGCCGAGTAGGTGATTTGACCTGTTTCTGTGTCTTAGCTGCGTTTTCTAACCAATGTGTGTAAAAATCGGTTATGAAATAATAAAGTCTGAGCGTCAGTCACAGGATATAATACCTGAGAGTACGATTTACGAAACCGTTTATTAGACAAAATTAGACTTATGAATCCATTTCCTCTTGAAAAGCTTTCATAAAATTTTAATCATAAAGAGCTTGAAACTCATATTTTTCAATAAATATTTACAAATATAATATCACGCCTGTAATATTCAATGATTGAAAACATCTATAGCTACAATACACCCTTAATTTACTAGTTATATTCAACTTCCATGTAACAGGAGTTAGTAAATACTTCTTCGATTAAAATAAATTTAACTTAACGACTTACCATAAATATACACAAATCCTATCACTTCAACTGCAGAAGTGAACACAGCTAGCACTGGGACCACCAGTTCATCCAGCATGGTGGCTACTTCCAACCCTCGAGCCAGTACAGCCACGGTGAGGGCAGTTCCTACTGCTGAGGTGGCGCAGGCAAAGACCCGCCAGTGGTCGCCTGTCATTCGGTGGAGTTTGTCGTACACTGGGTATAGGAGTATTAACTGGAAATTGAAAGAAATTGGTTAAACTTTAGCGTTGATTTTTACAAAATGCTCATCGGTCCAGAAAAAACTGTTGAAATTGTGAACAAGATAGGTACTAAAACTTTTGATGTACCTATTTATTTACTTATAAGTTTCATCGTTAGTTATCTATTGCAATTCACTCCTGGATGGTGAGACTTCCCACTTTGCACGACATTAAAACCACTCATTAGTAACTCTTATTCGGAATTGAAATTAATCAAGACAAGTATTAAAAGAAAGGGAAGAAACGAGGGCTCGGATATGAGTGAGGCCTTTGGCTTTGGCTATGGGACAAGAAGGGCTACTAAAAATTGTTTAGATTTCTTTTTTAATAAAACGTTTAAATTTTTAAAAACCATTTTTTTTTGCTACAACCTCCACTAGAAACTACAGGTCAACTTAATATACTATCTGAAATAATATTCACTTTAAAAACTTTGATACATACCACACTAATAATGCCAGAAAAGAAGACAACTCCAAAAGCAAGAAGAGGCCACTCCTTATCCCTCTTCTCTGAGACAGAAGATTGGTATATTAAGACTAGAATTGATATGAAACTGGTGTCCTTTCTATTGTTCCCTCCGATGGACTCCCAGAGTAACACCCAGAGCCAACCAGCGAATATGCTGGTCATTATTACGAGGGCTGAAGTCCTGAAATACATAGAAAAACGTCTCATTTGTGTTTTACCTGTTTGAGTCTACCCAATACCATACTCTTCGTAAGTGATATACTGTGTACAATGTACATCAACGTTTAGTGTGTGATCATGATAGCTTAGCTTAATCACCTAATAATCTATTAAATTCCCACTGCTGGGACACAGAGCTGTAATCCACCAGGCCGGCCCAGTGCCGGTTGTTAGATGTCACATGTCTTCGATTTAGAGACATTCTAGTGAATCACTAACGTTCAGATAAAAGCCAAAAATATTTTTTATCAGTACCAAAGCAGTTATTTAAAACTATTCAAAATGAATGCTACTTTTTGGAAGGTCATTTTGCTGTTCTTCTGTAGGAAGTTTTTTTTTTTTTTGATTTTTTTCCAGTATTTACTTCTTGTATATAAACAAAGCAAAACAAACTGTGACTAGGTGACTACAATAAATCAATGATGAATCGATCTCTTTCTATTCTTATTACAAAATAAACTGATGTATGTAGAACCTACTATGTTGGAATGTGAAGATAGTTTAAAAGTCTTGTTACTACAAATAACAGAAGTAAACTAACAATAATAAACAAATGAATAAACATCATACCATCGGACGTCGGAATGTCTGTAAACAGAGCCACCGGCGCTGGTCAGGTACCCACTGACGATTTGCGTAGACATCAACGCCTGTACCAAAGTACTGTGCCAAATGTAAGGCTGATACAACGATGTCCATTGAACGCACGATTCGAACATCGTATCTAGAACTGTGGTCTTAGCCAGAAATGAAGTGAGTAGTATGGCGATAATCACGACAATTATGGTCAAGAAGGCGAGAGTTGTTTTCAAGGTTTTGTGGAGGCGGTATAAACTGAAAAAGAAGAAAATGAATTAGTGTTGATAAGTCTGTTATGATATTTGCTTATTTGATACATTAATGTATCAAGTTAGTTAGTAATAATTGGTTTTGTTGGTAGATTTTTTTTCTCCTATAAAGCATTGCAAAATATACTTTGCCTACGATATTAATGATTCTGTATTACCGGCCAATTGAGGGAGAGCCTTTTTTGGTCAATGCGTATAACTTAGTTTAAGACGGAAAATCAACGACTGAGTTCTTGTACCACAAGTAATCACACTGTATTTCTATTTAAGGTACTACTCCAATTTAAGGATAGATTAGAAAATTTGATTGGCACAAATGAATATTGTATCCCAATCCAAATCCTGATATTCTATGACGGCTGCTTATGATTGAAAATCTCTAATAATAAAATCAGATTGGAAAATTCGTTGATACGGATTCAGAAAAGAACAGGTCAAGATTACGACCGAGACATAATTTATTAATTTCCATACCCCACGTGCGGCAAAGTTAGTTATTCAAAATAATCCCCATACATCTTTTATCTATTCCGTTAAAAGGTTTCACATGCACATTGTTCACGATTCTGCTTTGTCAGTTACGTGAAATGCGTGAACGGTATGCACAATGGAGGTATTTCGACTAATCCTTCTTTGTTACGGAATAGGGTCGGTATTCATATAATGGGTTTCCTGAAATACGTGGAATTGGTGAAGTTTCGTTCATTTACGCGTTTGGTGAAAAATGGATTTTGAAGTAATAAAATAAAATCAGATTGGAAAATTCGTTGATACGGATTCAGAAAAGAACAGGTCAAGATTACGACCGAGACATAATTTATTAATTTCCATACCCCACGTGCGGCAAAGTTAGTTATTCAAAATAATCCCCATACATCTTTTATCTATTCCGTTAAAAGGTTTCACATGCACATTGTTCACGATTCTGCTTTGTCAGTTACGTGAAATGCGTGAACGGTATGCACAATGGAGGTATTTCGACTAATCCTTCTTTGTTACGGAATAGGGTCGGTATTCATATAATGGGTTTCCTGAAATACGTGGAATTGGTGAAGTTTCGTTCATTTAAGCGTTTGGTGAAAAATGGATTTTAAAGTAATAAAATAAAGTAAAGTAATAAAGTAAAAAGAAAGTAATAAAGTAAATGAAGTTAGGCAGACATTTTGGGTGTTCAAAAATTTTTTTTTTTTGTATTTTCTGCCTAACTTCAAACTAATATCAAGGGATTATTTTTTATCGGAAAGAAGGAATTTTAGAAGTAGGTTTAAAAGTTATCCTGCTCTTCACTAATGTGTTTCTCTTGTACTTTCGATCGCATAATTTGAGCTGAAATTATTAATTAAATTTTTTGAAAACCTCAACACAATCAGAACCCACATTTTTTTTTATAAATACTTAAACATTCAAAACATTTTATATTCTAAAATATTTAATTTACCTCAATTATTGTGTTGTTGTTTAGAGTTTGTCTAAAACCAAACAGACTTGGTCTACTATTCAAACGGTAACTAATATTTATGTTTACTAATTTGATGGAAACAAGACATCTGGTACTATGTTTCTGTTTATTTTCTTTATTTTTTTGTACATTATAACTTTAATGTTTACAAAATGAAGTTTTGTTTTGCCATTATTTAAAATGTTACCATTAGCCTATTTGAGGAGCGGGCATGCGGGCGGCGAGTAAAGGGCAACTCGCTGTCCGACCATGGACCATGCCCGGGTCGACGGCGCGTTGTGTTCCACGCGCGCCTGTAAGAGCGTCAGCATAATGACGGGGCACCCTCTAGGGTAAAGCCTGCCGAAGTCGCGGGACTTACTCCATCACCGTGACCCCGGAATATAAAGGGCTCCCTCCCGCCCTGCCCGGGGTGGGAGGACTCATTTGGTGATTTGACCTATTTGAATAGTAGTCAAATTGAGTCATTATTACATCAAGTAGGTAGTCAACAGCCGGATTTACTTAATATTTACGTCGCACACTCATGCCAGCACCTCAAGTAACATAATGAACGTTGGCAAGAATATTATTGAGAAATAATAAATTTCTATAACTTAAGAGAAACCTTTGTAAGGAAGAGATTATAAAGATTGTAATTAGACATGCTAAAAAAACTAAGCAAATTTTGTCGACGAATTCTTTAAAACAATGACTTCCTACTCCTTTCACAAAATGTTAAACTAAATCTTAAAATATTTCAAAGAAATGGCTTATTACAAACGAAACACGAAATATTACACGTAATTAGAGTATTATTACTTACAGAATGGGCACGAAGAACCATAGAAGAAATATTAAAATCGCCATTATGCCCAGATACTGGGGATATTCCGTGAATGGCGCCAAAAATGTTGAACTGAAAGTTAAAGTAATATCTGTTAAGATTATGGATAACAACTGTTTTTAAAGATCAAGGTACAGATGGAACAGCTGTTACAAATTAAAATTAGTTGTCAATAAAGTCTGTTTTATTTTTTGTTATTAGGGCAATTTCAGATTGGAGCGTGTTCGGGTTGTTTAGGTTCGTTTATGGAAGCTGAGCATTTTAAGGGCGCTTTTACATTTGCCGTGTGGAAGCAACGCGGTAGCAGCTATTTGTTCAATGATCTAAAACCACTACCTACGAGTACTTCGGGCATGTTATTTTCTTACAATGTTGCAAATTATTGTTTTCAATCAATAATCTACTCAACTGCTTGGCCAATACAATTGAATATTCTTTTTTAAGAATTTAGACCTGATGGCCTACTATGACGTCTAAGCCCGTGTTCCAGTCAGGGAGCGAGGTGGCGCTAGCGACTTTATAGCTCTGTCTCGTTCTTTCACTGGAACTACTCTGGCTTTAATACGTCATAGTAGGTCACCCACTGTACTATTACACTCGTGTTTTGACTGAGTATCATGATACTCAGTCAATTCAGATCGGTTAATCTATGATCAACTTATTCACTCACTTGAAACACTCGGTTGCGTTCATTTTGTTTTCATACCCGTTCTGAAACATAAAGTTACAAATAATAAAATTGTCCATAAATAAGCAAACCCGTCATAACCCAAAATAAAACTATTTATTTATTTGGCATTCGCTGAAAAATATTATAACCTAACACGAAAACATTGCAATTTGTAAAGACGCCATTACATTAATTCAATTAATATAATTATTGACTTTATGTTACGTTGTTGAAAGTTACCATTTATTTTTTTTCGGATATCAAAATTACAAAATTAGTCCTCGCACTGGGTGGAAGAGAGTGACGGATTATTACTGAGTATAAACCAATATGTTCCTCCGGTTGACTTTTTGCATTTAGCTGTACCCTGTTTAGATAGTTATATTACTGAATAGAGAAATGATGAAACTAAGAATCAAAGAGGTAACCGCCAGTGGTAAACAAAATGCATGGAAAGAGAAAGATGGCCGACCTTATCCCATTTCGACGACAAACGAAAAGATTCCTGTACCTACTTATTGTGCCAAAACAACCACATAGACATTATACTTTACAAAAGACTAGACAGAATGCATTTTAAACATCCTTCCCCCAAAACAGCCCAGCTTTTATTAAAATACCCCCCATTTTACAGAACAATGAAACACAAAGCTGCTTACCGGAGTTATGTGCAGTTTAGTGCAATCCTTCAAAGGGAAGGACCCCTTTCCTATCCACACGAGGTAGGCTGACGATAGGGCGACGTACATCATGTAGTAGACACAGCATACGTATGATGTTAGGACTTTTAAATGGCCGACACCTGGAAAAATATGTGGAGAATTAAAATTGATTTATTTTTCTGTTGTGTTACAGCAAGTTTCTTCATCAAGAGCTAAAATCAAAGCAATGGCTAAGTATTTTTAATGTTTTAATTTTTTTTTCTTGTTCTAAAAGTTTCTTCTTTCTTTCTTTTTTCAAGAGGGTAGCCGGGAGATCCTAAGGCCTGTGGTCCACTATCGGCGGGATTTTAGGTGATAAAAGGCATTATAGACATTAATTTGGCATGGCAATAAAGTAGAAATGTCCAAGATATATTATGATCGTAGTAACAAAAATACCGCTTCGGTATGCTTGAGGCTACTGCATCGGCAATTTCTACTTTATTCTCATGAAGTTAATGTATCAAAATCAAAATCAAAATCAAATAATCAAATAATTTATTTCAAGTAGGCTTGTCACAAGCACTTTTGAATTGTCAAAAGACATAAAATAAAATAGGTAATATAAAAATAGTTATGGTGCTACAGTCCCAGTCACATGACATAAAAACTGTGAAAGTACCGTAGGTGCTCATTCCAAAGCGTAGATCTCTATGGAGAAGAATGAGCAAGAAACTCCATGGACACTCTTTTCAATCGCCAAAATTATAACAAAATCTTTGTTACATCATTCATCTTAAGATGGTGCATAATGTGAGAACGATGTATCAAGTAAAAGGTGCCCATAGGAAAATATAAAAAAGACAATTCAAGAAAATTATAAATCGTTAAAATAGACCGTGGTAGCTAAGAGATGACCAGTCACGACTGACGGCGCCCGTTCACGAACATGACACATGCATCAGCACCATTCAGCTCAACCATTTTGGAGGGAACTAAATGACCCGACACACGCGCCACCGCCAGCGAGACATTTGAGTGAGCATGACATATTCTCAACCACCAGGGTTATTCAAGTCACTAAAAGACGTGGGTCTCTCATTGAAATCTCTGAAGTACATAGCACTCACACAATGCTTGCTTTTAAACTATATAATACTAGAAAGATTGATTCTATACAATCCAAGGATATTTTACAATCTTCATCCGCTCCGACAATAGTACTATATGATACCCTACGACTGTCGTAATCAAAAATAAAATATACACAAAATACAATTAAATACAGAGTTGTATGTTGTTGAGTCCCATAACCGTGTGCTAGCTATTTAGTTAAAAGAACATGAACAAAGTCTTGTTTTCAACACAGCGACCAACTATGCATATCATCTAAATAATCTCTCACAGAATAGTATGCTTTAGAACAAAGATTAGCTTTTACTTTTGCTTTAAACACGTTAAATGGCAAATCTAGAAAAGAGGACGGTAACTTGTTATAAAAAGTAATACCAACCCCAACGAATGAATTATGTACCTTGTGAAGCCGATGAAAGGGAGCACGTAGTTTGTGCTTATTCCTAGTGTTAAAGTTGTGGATATCACTGTTTTTACTGTACAGGTGTATGTTTTGCCTGATATATAAAATGTTGGCGAATATGTACTGTGAAGCCACTGTTAGAATACCAATCTCTTTAAAGAAATCTTTTAGAGAGTCTCGCGCACCTAATTGGTAAATGGCACGAACCGCTCGTTTCTGGAGTACAAATATGTTTTGGATATCAGCGGCTTTGCCCCACAGCAGAATACCGTAGGACATGACGCTGTGAAAGTAACTAAAATATACTAATCTTGCTGTGTCAACATCAGTATACTGTCTAACCTTAACCGTAAACCCGGCCGAACTAAGCCTACCTGCTAGGCTTGCTATATGTTGACCCCATTGTAATTTTGAATCCACTGTGATACCCAGAAACACAGCTGAATCAACAGTTTCAAGTGCCACATTATCGAGAACAATGCTGGGACCCAGATTTCTGACATTGGGCAAAGTGAACTTTATGCATTTAGTCTTCTTGGCATTAAGAACAAGTTTATTTGTTGTGAACCAATCTGTGACCTTTGATAGTGCCCTGTTAACCTCATCAAAATCTTGTCTATTCCTATCTACTTTAAAGATCAGAGAGGTGTCATCTGCAAACAGTACGACATCGCAGATGCCCTTCAAACAGTATGGAAGATCGTTAATATAAACCAGGAATAAAAATGGACCCAGTATTGAGCCTTGAGGTACACCGAACTGGACAGGTAACCCAGAAGATTTCGCGCCATCAACATCGACACATTGAAATCTATTACTCAAATATGACTTAATTACATCCAGGGCTTCATTTTGAACACCGTAATGAAGAAGTTTACGCAAAAGTGTATCGTGGTGTACGCAATCAAAGGCTTTAGAGAGATCACAGAAAACACCTATTGCATTTCGCGACTTCTCCCATGCGTCAAATATATGTTTCAACAAAGCAACACCCGCATCTGTAGTCGAACGGCCTTTTGTGAACCCATATTGGTCATTGTGAAGAAGATTATTCAAATTAAAATGGTGAAGTAATTGTCTGAGTATCAGTTTTTCAAAAATTTTGCTGAATGCAGGTAGAATGGAAATAGGTCTGAAATTACCAATATCACTTTTACTGCCCGATTTAAATAGAGGGATAACTTTACTGCACTTCATAAGATCAGGGAAAGTACCCAAGTCAACGCATTTATTGAAAGTAACAGCAAGATAGGGGGCTACAATATCGATTATGTTACTCAAAAGTTTAATAGAAATGCCCCAGAAATCACCAGTGTTTTTAGATTTGAGTGAATTAAAAACATTAACCACATCATGAGGTGCTACATGTTCGAATCTGAATACATGACTACATTTAGGGACGCTACTTTGCAAAAGGTTTTCAGCCTTAGATGGTGATGAACTTAAGGAGCGAGTCGTAGTTGCAGGAATGCTGGCAAAAAACTCATTAAATGCCTCAGCTACGTCGGCAGGTTTATTAACTAATTTGTTGTCGACCATGATCTCGAGTTGATTTTCTTGAGTGCGGGGCAGTGGTCCAACTGCTCCGTCCAACTAGTTGGACCACGGGCCTTCACTAGGGGCAGTTGTCCAACTTTAAAAATAGTTGGACCACTGCCCCTATTGAAGGCCCGTGGTCCAACTAGTTGGACGGAGCAGTTGGACCACTGCCCCGCACTCATTTTCTTGTTTAAGTGATTTACCCGTTTCGCTGTTTATGATTTTCCAGGTTGTTTTTACTTTATTACTAGAATTTTTAATAGTGTCACTTAAAAATTTCGATTTAGCTATACGACAAACCTTTTTAAATAATTTTGAATAATTTTTAACATATTCTAGAAAAGTTTTATCAAATTTATACTGTTTCATACCGTACAACTCGTATAATCTCGCTCGACTTTTATAAATGCCTGGTGTGGCCCATTGGTTGAATCTAGCGGAAGTCCCAGCAATGTTAATAGTTTTACTTTTAAAAATGGATTTATAATGCATTTTATCACCTAAAAAATCTTTAGCCGTGCCTATGCTGATTGTGGGCGCCGGGCCTAACCCCTGCAACTTGGTCCGCGCAGATATTCGCACTAGTGTATGATAATTTCAAAAGAAAAAAAAAAGTTTTTTTTATAAAATTAAAACAGTTTTTCCAGCCTATAAGATCGTCATATTTCTTTATTTAAGTCCAAAATGACCAAAAACATACTTCAAGAGAACGCAATGACATAAGAAATACCACTGCAGCTATGTGATCATTATAATCGGATTCCGCTGTACATACAAGGAGCCGAGTTTTATCTACCTGTAGGCTTAACTTGATACCTATGTCTACATAGGTATTTAAATTATATCACGTGTTTGTGTACCTAGACTGCGGTTTTGGCGTTGTAAATGTATGTTAACAAGGTTGGGAGAAAATAGTTTTGAAGTGATTTCATCAAGAATGGGAGGAAAATATAATCATGAAACTACATTACCTATCTAAAATTATTTAATCGTCAATTCGAATGCTCTATTCTTACGGGACTATCCATCAAAAATCTGTTTGATCTGAATGTTTAAGTCTACTGTAGAGGATGGACAAAACGTATAGCTACACAACAACCATCAACTTTTCTTGTATCTCAGGTTTTGGACCACATCGTTTCAGCGTTCATGCAATATGGACTAAGAGCCCGTGAACGCCAGACCTACGGTATTTTATAAAAGCTGAAACTTTGTCAGCAGTGATGCTCCCAACACTGGTAAGAACGATGGCCAATTATGGAGTTTGGGTGATGGTGGCTTTGGCAGGTAGACGGTACTAAAGGTGTCAAAAAAAAGAGTTTACTTACGTTATAGTATAAAAGCTGATTTTTATATATAATACTTGGGTAATAAGTAGATGATGTGTCCTCTTTAGCCAGACACTTTTGATGGTTCCAACCCCGTGCCAGACACCCTTAATGTTCACGAAATTATAATTTTACCTACGTTAGTTGAACGCGGTAATCTCAGGAACTACTGGTTGGAATAAAAATTGAAGATCTGGAACACCTGATGTGGAGACTGATTTCACTGTTTAATTAAGTATAAAATAACATAAGCTGGATGTACCTACACGCAGAAGTGAAGGCGGTAACAGTTTATGATTATGAATAATTTGAATCTACTGACCAAAACTCCCATTTATTTTTTTAACTCGGGCTTTGGGAATTAGGCATCAGACGTTTCAGATTTTCGATTATTACGACCCCGTTGTCGCTGGCATAAGCATAAGAATGCGCGTACGAAGTCGCGGGCAGAAGCTAGTATCATATAAATGAAAATACGCAAATAATGCCTAACTAACTTTAAAACAAAATTGATTTCCAAAAAAATGGTTACAGTGACCTAGACTTAAAAGATAGACATATGCTGTTGCAGACTTTATTTTAGAATGTTATATGAGGAATAATTCCGTAGTACATTATTTATGCGTAACTTTAACCGTTTATGCAGCGCACGCAACGGAAGCTCTCGAAATGGAATACATTTTCCCGATTTTGAAACATTTCTCAATGCTGCTCCGCTCCTATTGATGACAGCGTGATGTTATATAGCCTATAACCTTCCTCGATAAATGGACTATCCAACATAAAAAGATTTTTTTTAATTCCAACCAGTAGTTCCTGAGATTACCGCGTTCAACTAACGTAGGTAAAATTATAATTAAGGGTGTCTGGCAAGGGGTTGGAACCATCAAAAGTGTCTGGCTAAAGAGGACACATCATCTACTTATTACCCAAGTGTTATAAATAAAAATCAGCTTTTATACTATAACGTAAGTAAACTCTTTTTTTTGACACCTTTAGTACCGTCTACCTGCCAAAGCCACCATCACCCAAACTTCATAATTGGCCATCGTCCTTACCGGTGTTGGGAGCATCCGCTGACAAGGTTTCAGCTTTTATAAAATACCGTAGGTCTGGCGTTCACGGGCTCTTACTCTAATACGTTTGATCAAGGGACAAGTATCAAAACAAGTTAGCGGTCACTGACAAATCGAAATCTTTTTTTATTGCCGGTGATTATAATATGTATTAAGATTTCTTCTTCCTTTTAGACTCTTTTATTTTAAAATATAGATTTGAAATATATATAGCATAAATCAGTTCATATGTTTTCCATAAAAAAAAACTGCTTGTGCTAGTGATCATGTCCTTTTTTGATGTATGTTACCTACACTACCTTCCCAAAATGGCCATGGTCTTTCCTACCAAATACATATTAAATAATGATAGGAATACATTAACCTCACCTCTCAATATAGGTACAGCCCTCCACACTCCAACAGGATCCTGTTGACTCAACTGCCCCATGGCAAGCTGCAGCAGCGTCGTCGGCAGCCCTGCAGCCAGGAGCCAAAACGAGTAGACCACCAGGTAAGGAACTGCTCCATATCTGAAGGCCTCCTTTGGAAGGCGGACTGAGTTGAACAGCGTTAGAGATATTGCTATGGTGCATAGCTGTGTTTTGATGAACTCGCATGTCGATTTTAGTGTCTGAAAAAGAGATTTAAGTGGTTATTCAATATAATTCTGCTTGATTTTGAACAAATTGTTACTTAGAAACCACAATTATGGTTAACGTTTGTAGAGACGATCCTAGATGTGGAACAGATTGTAGCGACAAAAAGGACATTGATACTATCCGGAGTAAAACCTGATTGAAAAAAATCTGGATGAAGTTAGAACGGATGTGGAAATTGACAAAATGGGGGTGGCAACTGGGGAAGTAATGGCCCTAGTATAGCTTGTTAGAAGCATCGTCATGCATCGGTTCAAATCAGTTCAAATCTTAAAGGTACTTCAAAATAGTACTACGTCATTGGTCGGATTAGGACTAATCTATGGTGGCGCGATCTACCCTGGTCTACCCCATTAAACGGAGGTGTCCACAGAGAAGTGTGTGTGGCCAGGCTGTAGATAATCTTGATAAAGCGGTCAGGGTAATCGCATTTTTTTGTTTGAGATGGGTTCAATTGCTGAATTTCATAACCTAATATCTTCCTAGATATCTTTGTCTTTAGTCCTTTTACCCTTTGTCTACAATAATGTTCACATTTTTCAGAAATAAACATTTTAGAAAGAACTGTACATTTATCTGCACCTCCTGATATAAAAAACTGTGTTTAATCCAAAGTGCTTGGAATTTTGCAAACTTTCATTTGAAAAATAAAAAGATATTTCATTCAGAAAAGAGTTGCTTTTATCACGAGACATTAACGCATTTGTGTCGAGTTCTTAACATTGTCATAATAATTGAACTTCCTGCTTAGTAGCTCAAGCCTCTAATTAGAGCGGAACAAATCTCTTTGACAACTCTAACAGGCATATCTTTTTAATTAGTCAAATACCATGTCATGGAGGGAGCTCAGGTATGCGGTGTTTAAATTATTTATTTATGGCAGGATGCTCCTTTGCAGTGATTCTCAGGTATTTTTTTCTTTCAGGTACAGAAGACTTTTATTTATTTAACCTAAGGCCCCTCAGATAACTTCGACATCAGCAGTTGGACAACGTAAAAATGAGATGGATTAAAATATATATTCTTTTTTCAAAATACCGTTGGCTACCATGCATCTTTCTTAATTTAAAATAGGCCCTCTGAAGGAGCGAGCTCACTCAGAAGAAATATGGAACTCCTGCGCACCGACGAAATTGCTCTACCTTCACCACTGGTTACAAGTAGCCTGAGATACCGTTCTCCAGAGACCAGAGTGAACCACTAAGAGGGTGACGCCCCCTCAAAAAATATTCTTAAGTCATATAAGGATCATTCCTGTGTAGTTCATCTAAGATTGAATAAAACCTTCTCTCAAATCGTTTGCCTGTTACTTGGCAATCAAAACTGCACTCATTGTTATGCGAATCTGAGCCAGGTCTTCCTCCATCTCATCTGCCAGACAATATTTCACCAATGGCTTCGAATTTCTTAACCTTGTGTAACTATCAGAGGCTTTTTTCTCCATCTCCATTACATCATAGCCCGGTTCTTCAGTCCAGTGGTTCAAATCTATCAGTCTCTTTGTAATCCTAACGTTTCGTCATAGTTCCGACGACAAGTGATCGATTACGTGAGATTTTAGCAAGTGAATTGTTGCATAATAGCTTTGGTTTAGAGTTCAAGTTTGTTTATTAGTTTTTAAATGAGTGTCTGGTTTTTTAAGTTGTTGATGGAAGATTTATGTGATGCAAGATTTTAAATTACGAATCCTCAAGTATACCTGCATTAATAGCTAGATAGACCTTTGTATTCTATAAATTATGCATACTGTTCCTTTATTATCGTGGTAAAATCATCGGACGGTACACACAGACAGGACGGGAGGGACTGGTCAGACATGTACTGACTAGAATCCATGGTGATCCTTCAATACCCTTTAAATTCAAGACGTTATGTATCCATTCAGTTTTACTTCACATTACCAGTCGAATAAATACCAGTGAAGAAATACTAGAAAATAAACTGATGCAATATAAAAAATAACAGGTATTAAAATATGCACAACAATCTTTATGCAACGTCCACATCCGGTCATTTGCAAACGGTATAAACAAAAAAAAAACATTGACCGTTATTTAACTTAAAAATTTGGTACACAATATTACAAATATGAATGAATTTAAATATATAATGCAGCTATTACATAATATTTCCGTAATTAGAATAACTTTAAAATATACAGAAAGTGTAAAAATATGGTAAATAGAAATAAGTTCACCTTGAAATATTTTTTACAAATATTAAGGTTATTTGAAGCATTGGACTATAATTTAAATTATATTTAAATTTTAGTGCATTTTCAGCTATAATTTAAATTATTTTTAAATTTTTGTCCATTTTTACTGCTCACAAAACCTCCTTTAATCCCTCGAAATACTGGTTACAGTTGTAACCAACAGTTTTAAAACGCTATAAACAATATCCCTCATATAAAGCAACCACGGCCAACTGGCGGTCGCGTTCGTGGTTGCGGCCAGGAGTTAATGAACTTTGCCTACAGTTAATATCCACGTAATTACTCCCAATAATTTACTTTTCCGTTGGTCCACTGATTTATCGTATGGATACGTCGGACATTCCTTACCGAGTCTGAAAAACAGGTGTAAACGCGGAACCGTACTATCAACATCACGATGTAATGTATTTGTTCGTTAAACCTTTTACTCGTAGCCATTTTATTTTCTCTTGTTCTATTCTTTTTTTAAAATTTAAAGTAATTTGGAATTGAAGTAATAAATTACTTGATATCTGCGTCAAAGAAGTCAATGACATGTATTAGTGACGCCAAGTTATCCACGGTTCTTTTGTTTGAATTTGTCTTTTATTTAATTCTGTTATGGTCTATTTTAATTCAATGCATTTACGTAGCTTACTCAATGTAAGGTGCAAGCTACTGCAAATATTTAAAAGATTTTCAACTCCTTTCGTGTTATAGAATACTACGCTATTTATAGGAGTAGAATGATAGGTCCATATTCGAGTAGGATAAGTTATTAGCTGATGTCTACAGTACTGGTACCTATCTGCAAAAAGATTTGCTCGTACAGTAATGTTTCATAATTTCACCACCGTCAACGCTGTCTGAAAACCTAGTGTATTTGTAGTTTAAACGCAAGTCTTAGTCTGGGGTCTTACAGTCAATAGTGAATAGGTTAGTTCTGAAAAAGCGGGCTTCACTGTCGACCATATCTTCGCTTACCATCAGGAGAGAAAGTGATCAAGCACGAATCTATAGCTTAATAAGTATAAAACAATCTTATCAGTCTTATGGTCGATCTTGAAAGGCCTTATTTCTTCAATATGACGTGTTCAAAATTATAATATAATCTTGGTAATTGTGGCCAACTACTAAACCATCAAAGTTCGAATAACAAAGCGTATTAAAACTATACTAGTCATCTTTTATCCTAGTTTAATATTATAATCTATACTAATATTATAAAGCTGAAGAGTTTGTTTGTTTGTTTGTTTGTTTGTTTGAACGCGCTAATCTCAGGATCTACTGGTTGGAATTGAAAAATTCTTTTTGTGTTGGATAGTCCATTTATCGAGGAAGGCTATAGGCTATATAACATCACGCTATCACCTATAGGAGCGGAGCAGTAATGAGAAATGTTTCAAAATCGGGAAAATGTATTCCTTTTTTAGAGCTTCCGTTGCGTGCGCTGCGTAAACGGTTAGAGTTTCGCAAAAATTATGTACTACGGAATTATTCCTCATAAAATTTCCTAAAATAAAGTCCGCGAGGGCATATATCTATCTTTAAAGGTTAAGTCACTATAACCTTTTTTATGGAAACCAAATTTGTTTTTAAGTAATGCATTATTTGCGAAGGTGTTTTCATTAACATGATATTAATCCTTATCCAAATAAATACGTTAATCATCACAAGCATTTAATTTTGAACGAAATTGCCCTTTACATCATTTGATTTCAATGAATATCTTAGGAGATATCACAGTTTCAAAATAATACCGCGACAAAATAATGACGGGCTGGGTAATATGTCACAAAATTGCGTCGATAAAATCCCTCTTTAGGCCGGTCAATATCGGCATCCAACATTGCAAACGCGCAATGTAACTACCATTTTGTTATAATTTGCAACCCTGAAAACCCTGTGCTGTCAATTCAGTAGTTTTTGCGTGTGTATCTCATGAACCGTGATAGCTATAGATTTGGAATTTTCACAGGTGATGGACTTCTGTTGCTGCTATAGAATAGAATAGAATTATCTTTTATTCAAGTTACATGACTCAATATATTAAAACTATATTAGTAATAACAAAAACACAAATAAAAGTAATAGTAGTAGTATAACAAAACATACTATAAACCAGAATACAATAAATATTAAGGGGGGCTCTCATTGGTCGCGGGACTTATTTCATTACCGTGACCCCCGAACATAAAGGGCTATTGAAGGACAATGGATTTTAGTCAGTACAAGTCTGACACTCCCTCCCAGCCCGGGGTGGGAGGACTCATTTGATGATTTTACCACGTAAGAAAAAAGGGGGCTCCCATACAAAAAACGTGATTTTGTTGCTGGTTTTTGTAGATGTTATGAAGTAATGTAATGTTTCGGAGGCTGTTTCTCACGAAACGTGATAGTTAGATAGTTTAAATTTTCACAGATGATGTGTGTCTATTGCCGCTATAACAACGACCTATAAAAGAATCGTAGTTACATGCGCGTTTGCATTGTTTGGTTTTTTATGTGGATAATGACCGGCCTATTTTGAGGATCGTTTGGAAAGGCTACGGGCTGCGTCCTCACCTTCAGTCTGACGCAGTCCTACCGGTTTTCGTTTCGGGAGGTACCTCAAGATTAAGTGGCATGTAAGGGGAATGGTTAGCAGTCGGAATGCGTGAGGGAAAAGACATCGTCTACCTCTCGCCCCAGCCACAACTGAAGATGCCCACGACGTCGGAAATCGCGCTCTTCAAGGGAACTGGATGGAGACGGGACCATAGGACCAAACGCCTAACATGACGCGGGTGAAACCGCGGGCAGAAGCTAGTATTAGTATAAAGACAAAGAAATTTTGATAGACAGTTCATTGTTGTATGGAATTCTATAAACATGAGGTCTAGACTAATTAATTGTCTTTAGCATTCCATTGGACGGATTCACTAAAACAATTGTAGGGTGTTTTATTTCAAAATAATTTTCTTTGATTCTTGTTTTAAATTCCAGGAAGGGTGTAGATTATGGCACCTTTTGTTTACGTTTTTTTAAACACTCCTTTTACTGGTAAAGTTGGTCCCGCGACCAAGGCAGGCCTTGGCCCTCTATGATACCCATCACGATTATGGCACGTTAGGTTTAATTGAACAATT
Organism: Agrotis ipsilon; assembly: GCA_028554685.1. Classification (NCBI taxonomy): domain Eukaryota; kingdom Metazoa; phylum Arthropoda; class Insecta; order Lepidoptera; family Noctuidae; genus Agrotis; species Agrotis ipsilon. The sequence goes on from CM052965.1 coordinate 14,396,590, forward strand.
AAATATCCGCGTGGATCGTAAATCGTATAGCTTGTTTGAGGAGAGAACAATTTAACAATTTTCTTCCATATTGGTACTACAAAGTCCTGCTCATAGTAAATTTTTCTTTCCTCAAAAAAGCTTAGTCGAACATTAATAATAGAGGTACAAAGGGAGAGTGAAAACTTCTAGCGACAGGGAACTGCCAGACTGTTGCTATCCTTTTAGTTTCTGGACGTTATTTTTTTTAGCACTTTTTCTTACATGGAAAACTGAAAATAGATCAGCAAATAGACACAACGTCTTTGTCTTGACAAATCCTGAAGATTAACGAATTTATTGTCCAGTGAGACTATCATTTTGCAGTTGCTACCCAATGCCACTATGTTTTACTTTTTTTTATCATGTTAAAATCATCGAATGAGTCCTCCCACCCCGGGCAGGCCGGAAGGGACTGTCAGACTTGTATTGACTAAAATCCACGGTGTCTCTCAATAGCCCTTTATGTTCCGGGGTCACGGTGATGGAAATAAGTCCCGCGACCCCGGCAGGCTTTGACCCTCTGTGAGGGGGGCCCGTCATTTTGCTGACGCTCTTTGAGACACGCGTAGAACACGACGCGCCGTCGACCCGGGCATGGTCCATGGTCGGACAGCGAGTTGCCCTTTACTCGCTGTCCGCATACCCACTATGTTTGACAAAGAATTATTGCCAATTGAATTGATACTTTGTGTTTCATAATTCAAAACATCATTTCCTGAAGTTCCAGCAAACAACTAATGATGTCGTTCTGGCAAATCAATTGACGCCTTTTTATGTTTTCATTGTTGTCATTCTCAGTTCTCTAGAATGTAAGCAAAAATACCTGTTGCTTTGGACTGTAAACAGAAAGATTCTCTGTATCGATGGTTTATCGATATTTTTAAAGTTTCTGCATATTCCTGTAAGCTACAGAAGCCAAAATAAGAGTTTTTATCTCTCTACATATTTGTAGACGCATTATGCAAAAAGTACTGCATGGAATTGAATGCAGTTTTCATTGATTGCTAGAGGTAATAGGCATAAATATCTATATAATTAATTTAAATATAATTTATTTAACACAGAAAAATACACCTATTTTTGTAAGAATAAAAATATAGTTCTCTTGGTTCTAAATCACTGAAAATCTATATACAACATGTCCCAAAATTCAACGATAAGCCGGCACCAGAGGATGGACCTACTAATGACTACTCGAGAAAAATATAAAATATTTTTTTTTTTTTGATAGTTTGGGCACATAGTAGAAGTGATTACTATTAACAACAACTTATGAAATTTGGTTCTTGATTAGAAAAAGTGTCATTATTTTTTTTTTGTGGCTAGTTTTCCTAAAGTATTATACCATTTTAAAATCTAGGTTAGTTGCGCCAATTTTTTAAAAAACTTGCCATAGTAGTGTCCATATTTTTTTTTTACACTACGATGAGTTAAAGTGTACTGAACGTTAAAATCTTTCAAAAATTTAGGGAAATAATTTTTTTTGGTTGATTTTTTGTATAAAACTACGAAAATTCTGTAATTTTCAAAGATCATGGTGAATAGTAGTAGATACTACTTAGGTTGCCGATACAAACAAAAAAACTGAAATATTTGAAAAATTATGGTCATGGTAGTTAAAAGTGTTATAAGGGGTATACATTTTCGAGTTCATCGAGTTGCCCTTTACTCGCCGCCCGACCATGGACCATGCCCGGGTCGACGGCGCGTCGTGTTCCACGCGCGCCTCAAAGAGCGTCAGCATAATGACGAGGCTAAGAGGAGAGCTCTCAGAGGGCTAAAGCCTGCCGGGGTCGCGGGTCTTATACCATCACCGTGACCCCGGAACATAAAGGGCTATTGAAGGACACCGTGGATTTTAGTCAGTACAAGTCTGACAGTACCTCTCGCCCTGCCCGGGGTGGGAGGTCTCATTTGATGATTTTACCACGTAAAAAAAAAAAAAAACCGCGTAGTGGTTTACGCCCCACTCCCTCTCTCAGAGAGGAGGCCTGTGTCCCAGCAGTGGGAACACTGGGAACATTTAAAGGCCGACTATGAGTTCTGTTAAGACTCGTCCAATGATTATTTTTCGAACAGTATTTTATTTAAGACTTTTCAACAAAAGGAGCATTTGTTAAAAAGTCTCAAATATTTTATTAAACCATTGCATAATAATAAGCAAAATTGAATCATCACATCATGTCTACAAATAACTGTAAATTGAAATAAATGACTTAAAATTTTATAAAAAAAATACAAAAGCAAAGAAAAAATACAGACTCATTCAAACATTCAGAAATAACTACAGATAATTATGTACAGATGCAATCATTATAAAACTATGTAACATTATAACATTTTATCACATTAACCGCTATATTCCTAGTAATAATTATGTGTTAGTCATTTCGAATAGTTAGGAAATAAAGAGTACTTAATGGTCTAATGGTTAGAGAGTGAATTGACGCAGCACGCGATCTTCTTTCGACAATCACTCATTAGCAGTTATAGACTGTCGATGATTTACTACTTTCTGTGTTAGTAATGTTTTCACGCACATTTTTCTTATATAAGATGATTTTGTTGATCAAGTGTTAGCAAACACTACTGTAGAACATAAAGTTCTTTCTTCGATTCCTAAATCATAGGCAGTCTTTTTTTTTTACGTTGTAAAATCATCAAATGAGTCCTCCAACCCCGGACAGGGCGGGAGGGCTGTCAGATTTGTACTGACTAAAATTCACGTTATCCTTCAATAGCCCTTTGTGTTTCGGGGTCGCGGTGATGGAATGATTCCCGCGACTAAATCATAGGCAGTGTTATTGGGATTTTTCTTCAACATTTTTTGAAGCAGTCACGAAGTCTTTGTGCCCGGTTATATAATCGGCAATCACCAGATTGCAGGATTTATTGGACAATGAGAACTACAATTTTTAATTGTGCTTCTGTCTGTCCTGAGGGGCAAGCATGTGGACATAAGGATTCATCAGCCAATGGACTGGCTCATTTTTATATAAATCAATATTTGTGTGTGTCATTGTCCACCTGTGGGGGACAAAAAGATGAAAATTGGGGCACTTCAGGAATCCTGGAGAAGTACAATAGGTTCATCAACTATAAAAGAGACAAGCACAGCTGGCGAAATGTATGTACTATAAGGTGCATCTTTGCCTTAAACTGGCATGTTGCTTAGTTAGTTGTAGTGTCTGTGATGTCATAACCATGTCTTTGTAATTATTTGCATAGAAGTGTGAACAATGGTGGTTGGCACATATATTTCTACGAATGGTCTAGTGTGACTAGATTGCAACTCTTGGTGTTCAACTGAGTATTGTCCAGTTGTTATGTAAGGTATATTTTAATTCCTTTTTGATGGTTGGTAAAATGATGAATGAGTCCTATCGCCCTGAGTGCAGCAGAAGGGGGACTGTCAGACACTGACTGACTAAGATCCACTATTTTAGGAATAGTGGACTAAAATCCATTATTTCCTCTTTAATAGATTTTCGACCTAATCACAATAATGGAAGGTTAATGTTCAATTGATAAAATTTTCAGATTCGGGTAAGTTGACCTGCTGGCGACTGTACATTTATTCTAATGTAGGTAGTTTTATTTTTATTTTATAATGTTTTTTTTTTCAATTATAATTATGTCGCAGTATTATATGTTTACGCACGTATTCGCACAATGCAGCGAAGCAAGTTCATACAATATCAGATGAGGTAATTAAATAACTTCTTGTCTATTAATGTAGATGATTAAATCATAGTTAGGTACGATGAAGTACACAACAAACAATACCTAGATGTAAAAACTAGCTAAGGAAAAATGCATCATTGTGAATTACCGGTTTGGCATTGCAAAAATACGTGAACAACAAATTAAAACTTTGTGTCATGGTATGCAAATAAAATGATTCTATATTGCTACTATTTGAAAATCGACTATAAACTTTACAAATATTCTTTAGCCTTACTTTTTAAAAATACGATAGTCAAGGCCTCTCACGATGAGGAAAAAAAATCATAAAAGCAAAGTAATTACCTCACTAGTACATAAAAAAATGGAAAAGAGGTGATGTCTTATAGCACCTGGCTCTTACGGCTTAGTCAGGGTTAAGCCATCTGTGAGATCATCAGTCACTTGGTCTTGGTCCATCTACAAGGTGGACAGACGATCTGATAAAGATCACAGGATCACGCAGGATGCAAGCCGTTTCTAACCAGTCTTATTGGAAGTCTATGAGGGATTGATGGGGCCCCCTAAGAGGGCCAATGCCTGCTGGGGTCGCGGGACTGTCTCACCTGGTAACCGTGGCCCTGGTACATAAAGGGCTATCGAAGAATCACTATGGATATTAGTCAGTACAAGTCTGAAAGTCCCTCCCACCCCGCCTTGGGCGGGGAGGACTTATTATTTTGATGATTTTACCACAAAGAAAGAACTATAGGGGTTGCCTATGTGTAGCAGTGAACGTCCTACGGCTGATTTGATGATAATAATGATTAGCGAGAACGTTATAACCGGAAATAGTTCCATAAGATACCGGAAAACTTAATTTTCTCGGACAAAACTCCAAAATTACTAAAACCCATAAAGGAAACCACGACAGTATATTAAGCCGAGGTCGAAATACATGGTTTTTGTTTTCCTCTTATACTTAATACTTATGTGTGTAATGAATTTTTGATAGCACTGAAATGAAAATGTAATCGCTAAGAAACCTCGACCTTAGTCTTCAAAATAAAATTAAGGGACCTTGGGGATTCCGGTATTGCGAATGCATGTGACATACTTTACAAAAAGGTCCTAATCCGCTCTCTTACCGTGAGCATTCACCTGTAATGTAACGTTACAGATTCGAACATTTCATCAGTGACGGAAGACAATCGAACATCACAATGCGCACTTTGATGTTACATTACACGCGAATGCTCCAGGTGAGGGAGCGCCTTGCCACTTGTTTAAGAATATACTACGAAACAATTTTCTTGAAAGGAAGAATAGATAATCAAAGATATATCTACCTGATAATTTATTGAAAAAACTGAAGTAAGTTATTTAAAAAAAAACGGCTGTTCCATACATTTTAGCCGTTTGATGTAAGAAAAGTCTGTTTTCTTTTAAAATAATGAGAGAATATCTATGTTTCGAGGGTTTTATTCATTGTGTAACATATTATTTTATTTTGATACTTTAATACGCTTCTTGAGCACAACCTGTTTATTACGTTTGTAAGATAGGTGTTTTGATTAAATTGTAGCTAGCCTAGGCAGTACAATAGTCGAAGAAAAACTAAAGGGCAATTATAATGGACAATTGAACGATTCAAAAAGAAATGACTGTGTATAATGTTTATACATACTTTTAACATTTATCATAGTTATGGATTCAAAACATTGCTCGCATTCACGGTCGAGACACAGACAAGGTGCTCGATTTATTTAAGTGGGTGGTCACTATCGCCAGACTGTCGGACCCTTAAAGAGTACTACCAACTCTGTCTCATCAGGTAACCTTGACGCTGGGACGTAAAGGGCCATTGAAGGATCACCGTGGATTTTAATCAGTAGAAGCCTGATATTCCTCTCGCCTTGCCCTAGGTGGGAGGACTCATTTGATGATTTTATTATGTTAAAAAATAGAAATCACCAAGCGTGACAGGTTTTATCGCTTCTTACCACACGCGTTTGTTCAACCAGTCTTAGCATGGAGTATCGTATTATATCCAGCTGCATCTGATGGTTCGACTGGAAACCGACCCCAATATAGTTGGGAAAAGGCTAGGCAGATGATGAGCATACGCGTTTGTTCATATCTTGCGAAGCGAATATATTGTTATCTATGCCGTGCTTGTGATATAATATTAGGGTATTTATTAAATAATTTTAAGCGGAAGTTACTCTTCATACAAGAAGGTATTGTCTACCGGAAGTTAAGAGCCTCTTTGTGATTAGCCAACATGTTGACTAATGGTATATAATGACTACGTTTTAAAGCAATATTATGTGCTTATGATACTCACAAGATAAATTTAATCACGTAATCGAGCAGTAATTCATGTTACTTCAGGTATAAAGTGGAATTATGAACATTATTTGAAGGAAAAGAAACCATCATTATATCATAGTTATAAATAACATTTTGCGGATCCATATCATAAAAAAGTTAAAAACAATAAAATTAAACGTAGAAGTAGATGAGTATTATTTCGGTAAGTAATAAGAATTTCAGCAGTAGTTAAAATAGGTAATGGTAGGTCAGGTAACTTTACGCTATCACTGTTCTTTGGTCGCGGGACTTATCAAATTACCGTGACCCTGGAACGTAAATGGCTATTGAAGGACACATGGATTTTAGTATGTATGAGTCTGACAGTCCCTCCCACCCTTCCTTGAGTGGGAGGACTCATTAATTGATGGTTGCTGTTTGCCACTAATGTTAAGGCTATTTTAAAACGTAGCATAAGCAGTGCCAATACTTTGTGGGTGCATTTGAAAGATTTTGTCAGGAAATGTCTATTCTGGTTTCTTATACAGATGATACTGATATATGGCAGAAAGATCAACGTCACCTTTACAATAATAAACAAGATAATTAAGAGATTTAGAATCTGAAATTTTTTTGTTGGAAAATCATCAAATGAGTCCTCCCGCTCTATGTGGGAACAGACTGTAAGACTAGACCTACTGAAAATCACCCCGTTTCTTCAAGGGCTCTTTGCGTAAAATAAGATATTGTCACGACCCCGACAGGCTGACAAGTCTAACATTAAAAATCAAATTGACACCAAGAACCACCACTGATTCACATAATTAAGTAGTTTTAGTTAGTTACCTACACCTCGTTTTGTATCCGTTTTCATTCAGTGATGGTCAATAGTATGACAGGTAAGTAGATAGCTATAAACACACATTTGCATCACCATAGACCGCGAAACGTAAACGTATAATCAGCTTGAAAACAACCAACGCGCTGTGACAAAAGGCCTCGCCCTAGAAACGATATTTTCCAAAGAAAAAACGATCAAAACATTTTTTTTTTCTAACACTTTTTTTACTACTTCGCGTAAACCTGAGTCTTCAATTACAGTGTCACTTTGTATACATAAACAAGGTCAAATTGTATAGAGATTAAATTATTAAATTAATGACTATTACCCAACTAGGTTTAGAAGTCCTTCCCCTGCATGTTTTACTTCTAGCACATTGGAAATCACCACACGGTCGGTTCACCACTGCCATATAAAATTAATTTTTAATTTTAATTTAGTACACAATCGCGCGCATGCGCTCAGCACGTAACACTGAACCGAGTCGGAAGGTGCGCTCGAGTGATGCGCGGGTATATCGATAATATTTTATAGTGACGAGCTGTTTCGTGAGTGATGTTAACTTTAGTTGTGCTGTTAATATTAATGGGTCACGGGTTGTTGTGTAGAATTGTATTACCCGGTAGTTTGTCTTTGGATTGTTTTTGCCTCTATTTTTATCGCTTATCTTATCTTTAGAGGATTTTTATTTTTTTGCTCAGCTTAATTGAAACTTATTATTTTATTTCACATTATTTATTTACGAGTAACTTGAGTCAAAGTTTTAGTAACAATATTTCTTAATCACTATGTTAGTATTCCTAATCTACACATTAAACTTATAATGTATCTTAGAATATTTTTCAGACAAAAAAGTCAATGCAAGTACTTCAAAATAAATATCGACTAACCCCTTCACTAGTGGCGTCAGAGCATGCCACGGTACACCGCGCACAACACTACTCAGTTATGGAAATTAACTTCGGACTGGTAAAAATAAAAACACGGAGTAATTACCATCGATATGGTCACTGAACATCACTATACATCTTGAAAGGGTCTTCATATTGTTAAATTAGCAATGTTTAGAAACTTTCTGTCTACTTCCGGACTAAGTAAATCTAGACTGGTGTTTTATCTATTCAAAGTAACTTGGATTTAAATATTATTTAACTTAATTAGGAGAAACTTACGGAAATCGCTCTTAGTTTTGCATAAAACTTTGCGTACTGAGTGTAACCAAAACTCACGGTTCTATTTTGCTATTAGAAAACAAATTAAAAAAAAAAATCCTAGCGATCTATGGGGAACGGCACAAGCTCATTTCATCACCAGCCAGAACAGTAGTTGAATAGATTCATTGCCAAAGAAGAAAAAATAAATGTAGAAATTGAAGGGAACATCGTTGCACAACAGTAACTACAAATGTCTGATTGAGTGACTGTCCTTTTTGTTCTGTATCCCGCTTAAGGCTGCGTTTCCACTGAGGTGGAGCGGAAATCCATAATAATATATCTTCTCCACCCAAGCCATGTGATTGGTGAAACGCACTCCGCTCTGTTCCGCTCCGCCTCAGTGGAAACACAGCCTAAATGAAGTAAACATGACCAGATCTCTTGGACACTTTTATTGACGCAAGGAAGAACCAATCGGAATTAGTCAAATGAAAGGGGTTAGGATGTTTTCCAAGAAAAATGCAAACCCAAGACAAATCCAACCCAACCCTAACCCAGATGTGTTAATCTTTTTATTATTTAGTATCCCAATGAATAAGTCCTGACTCCTGATTGATAAGAACTATGATCGGGTGAAAGGCAAGGGGCTGTCAGAATCATCATCATCATCAGCCCTCTTCTGAGACACGACGACAGTCGCCACTACGGGATTTACTCATCCTTACATCTGGCTCACTGAAGTGTGACTATTCGTTACCTTGTAAATAACGTTTAGCACTAAAACAATCTTAAGTTTTTGTTTTTTCCAATAAAATACACACATGCCAGTAATTTGTCGACCTCACGAATACTTCTAGATGGTACAGTTAGTACAAAACTATTATAGTTTTTTGATGTGAATAATCGCTCAAAATTTTGCAAAACCTTTTTTTTGCAGTGGCAGAATAGCATTTGATTGTTCTATTATTTACATTATTTTAATTGTTACGGTGCAGAGGCATGCACGATTCCTGTATTATATAAAACATTTGTTATTGAAGAAGCATGCAATTTCCATAAATATTTGTTTCATCGTTTATCTTTTGCATAGTTGAAGGTCGAAGAATTAACAGGTTTATGACTAAGTATTGACTTTTGATTGTGGCATGATCTATAAGCTAATAGTCATAACAGCATCGAATGAAGAACCTTCTTGATATCTACAGCAGCGCCCACTTCAGAAGCTTCAGAGAGATCAAGTAATGGGTGTGTCCGACTTTGCCATAGATTAGAAGAAAAATGTCCAAATAGATTTATAACTCTACCGCAAAAACGTTATATTCCATTTAATCAGATAGATGCGAAAATGGGTGTCTCTGACTATGCCATAGATTAGTAAAATACCAAGTGTTAAAATAGATTTATAACTCATTATTAAAAACAGAAGGTTCATATTCCATCGAGAACATTTTGAAAGATTGGGGTAGATTGGATGTGCTGGCGTCTATAGAATCACAAATGATGTCATGATTTGTCATTGAGTCAAGCTTTTAACTATCTGGTTTTGTCTATAGTGAAGAATTTATCTCTTTTTTTTAAATGGGCGTTTACAAAGTACAAGCACTTAGTTAAACGTGTAGGTATAATGTCTCAACACCCTGTTACACAAACACGGAAACCAGCCATTTGCGACAGGTTTTCCGTGCTATAGAAATACTTAGATGTGATGATTATAATTCGTCCACTGCTGGATGTAGACTGCTGGACACTAGTATCACCATATTTGCAGTCTTCGCAGGTCGAAATTTATCATCATCAGCCGGAAGACGTCCACTGCTGAACATAGGCCACCCCCTTAGACCGCCACGCCGAACGACAATTCGCCACTTGCATCCATCGGTTGCCCGCGACTCTCACGATTTCGTCGGTCCACCAAGTGGGAGGCCTACCTACGCTGCGTCTTTCGGCCCGTGGTCGCTACTCGAGAACCTTTCTTCCCCATCGGTTGTCAGTTCTACGAGCGATGTGGCCTGCCCATTGCCACTTCAACTTGCAAATTTGCAAATTTTTTAACTGGTCGAAATTATGACCTGTGGAATCTTTGAATGTAAGGTGTTATAGTCTAAATGAAAACGTTCACTAGGATTGAAATTGAGTTCCTTAATCGGTTTTTAAATATTATTTAGTATAGTTTCTAAAAACACAAAAACATACTCTATAAAATATATTTTAAACTTTTTGAGTCTATAAAATTATTCAAAGCAACTTTGTGTGAAAAAGTATTAGAATAGCCAGTTAACTTAAATTTAAATTCTTGTTCACAGGTTTTGTCAAGTTTTTCTAAATGTTTTTTTGTGCAAAATGCTAGCAGTTGTTGACGTCGTCATTTTAATTTGTGGGAACATTGACCGACGCAAAAACAAAGTAATCTTAATGAACACTTTGAGAGTTAATTATTTTAATGTAACATTTAATTAAAATATTTCAATGGCAAGTTTTTTTTTTTTGGCTTTACCCTAAAGACCTTTGCCCTGCAGGAGCAAGTATAAATCTTTGTTATATTATTATTATGTCAAGACATTGTCATTGTCATAACGAAGTCATTATTCTAGAACAGGTTTAGTGACGTTCTCTTGTCCTAGATATAAGTTATTATTACGAGAAGGTACACGTATATTATTATCTAAGACGAACACGCTATGTCTTTTGTTAGAAGTTCAGAACTAATAATTTGCTTTAATAACATTTTTATTAGTGTTTAAAGATTGTTAACTTCTTGCATAATTGTAGTTCAAGATGACATGTTTAAAATTTACATCATTGTTCTAATTATATTCCGATGAAGGACAAGCCACGGGCCAACATCATGTCGTGTCCGACACACGCATAAAGAAACTGACAGAAAACTGGTAGTTCCCATGCCCATATAGGACCAAACGCTCGCTGCACGAGGTATCCAAAGGAATAGGGTGGATATTGTGAAAGACAAATTGATCACATATTTCTCTTGTTGATATCTTATAATTATCTCATGATTCACAGCACATTTCAAGGCCTTCATAGTTTTTCACTGTAATTAGGGTTTTATTGACCCATTGCATTCCATGGACAAATTCCTTTTATCAGTTTTTTTTTTAAGAAAAAGATTATAAAGGACCTTGAAAAGTATTTTTACTTATAATCTCCGCGTTTAACATCAAGATTAGTAAGATAGTCATCTCATAAAATATGACTTAACAGATTAAAAATTATTTAGTACCTTAGTTAGTAAAGTAACGTTTTACAGTGTATGACAACATAGTATTGTCATCTAATATAATGTTTACCACTATGTTTTAAGGTCATTAAATAGTTTTGTCATATATGTTTGTTTATCGATATCGTTGTGTTTACTATGCGTAGTAATTCTAGTACATACTTTATACTAGCAACTTCAGTTATGGTCACGTCTCCATTGAACAACAAAAATTATTTAAAGTACATCATAATTGAAAACAAATAAAACACGCCGAAATCCTAAGGCGCTGGCCACACAGGAATATACTTAAGACGTCGACGACAATTGTCTTTTCAACGTCCCTTTCATACAAAATGTATACAAGCGTCGCGACGGAACACATACAGAAGAGACGCGTCGCGGGCGAAATGCTCTACATCTATGCCTATCCGCGACGCGTCTTCGTCTTACGTCTCTTTAGTCTCATCATCATCATCATCATCAGCCATAGGACATCCACGGCTGAACCTAGGCCTCCCCTTTAGAGTTCAACATATACCCGCTGGAAGCGACCTGCATCCAGCGTCTTCTGGCGCCCTTTATAAGGTCGTCTCTCCATCTTGTTGGTGGACGTCATGTGCTGCGCTTGGTAGTCCCTGGTCTCGACTCTAGTACTTTTCGACCATATCTGCCATCTGCTCTGCGAGCAATATGGCCTGCCCATTGCCACTTCAGCTTACTTATTCGGTGGGCTATATCGGTGACTTTAGTCCGTCTACGGATCTCCTCATTTCGGATTCGATCACGTAAAGAAAAACCGAGCATAGCCAAGCCAAGCCCTCTCCATAGCTCGTTGAGCGGATTTGAGCTTTGAGAGTCAAAGACCTAGAAGTCTTTTGTCGGGCCTGTGCCTAACATTCACTCCTAAGCCATTTTGTAAAACATTCACATTGTATACAACATCACATTCTCAGTTCAAAACAAAGAAACAAACACAATAAATATTTACCGTCAGGATTTTCAGAACATAAACGCGCGTGTTTGCGTTTGAACATTTTTTTGTACGCGAAGATAATACAATAGAATCTACAAACAGCTACTGCGTGAGTCACAAATAAAACATAACGTGGTGTGTAATGCTATGTTAATCATCTGTGCAAATATTTGTGTCGTAAAGTGTAGCACTGAACAGATTTTGTTCCTATAATCCAAATACGTTGAAGGTTGTGAAAATCAGAGACACTAGCACGACTTTTTATGTTAACGGGAACTTTGACGTTAAATTCATAGAAAAAAAATAGTTCCTAGTTCGCAAACAAGAGGTGCTTTTTCATTATCCATACAGTAAACGCAATAACTACTTCAAGTCCGCTGTTAGTAAAATACGGAAATCTTGTGATAAAGGCCTCAGATGAATTGGCAGTACCGATGGCTGATGGCGCAAAAGGTCTGTGGTGGAAACTGCGTTTCCAAGGTTAGATAAAAAAATTACTAAGCAATACATTTTTTTTTTATTATCATCAAATGAGTGCTCCCGTCCGCGGGAGGGATTGTCAGATTTGTACTGCTTAAAATCCACGGTGATCCTAAAACAGCCCTTTACACAGTTCTTTCTTTTTTTTTTCACAGTTACCCGATGAGAGAGTCCCACGACCACGCAGTACTATAACATCCTATAATAGATATAAGCATAGAGCAAATACTACTATTTGGTCTATGCTTATATCTATCATATTATTATGTAGATTTTGTAAAAAAAATCTAACTAATATTATAAACGCGAGAGTTGGGATGGATGGATGTTTGGTTAATTATGACATTTGGTGAGAAAATTATAACAGCCTGGAATAGCACGTAAGATTCCATTCATCCCCCGTTCCCGTGGTACAATTTTCGAGCTACACGCGGCTGAAACCACTGACAGAAACTCGTTTTACAAAGGTTTATTCTACTTTGTCCGCCTGGGTGATATCTCACCCAAGTGATAAAAGTCCACTACATCGCAAAAAAAAAGGCGCCTTTGTTTCGGTGATATTTTTCCGAGGTGAACAAAGTGGACAACTTTGGTGTCTTCAATTCACCTGGGTGATATCACAGGTGATATTTTTCCGAGGTGAATTGAGGACACCAATGTTGTCCACTTTGTACTGATGATATCACCCAGGTGAACAAAGTGGAATAAACCTTTACAATACCTATATAGATAACCTAGTATTCGAAAGTACGATTTCTGAGGAAGATATCAAAATGGGAACATGAATTGGAGAATTTTGGTTTCTCTCGTAGTTACTGGGTAGAAGCAAGCCTATTTGAATACTATGATTGGGTGCAGTCTACCTTATGTCGTATGTAATAATAGTAGATTACGCTCCAAGGGAGTAAAGCATTGCCTTACGTCACGGGCGTATTGAATCCCGAAACGACACTAAGGATTCTGGGGTGAACCTCCGTAGCGCAGCGAGGAGGTTCAAGTGTTAATTCCCGAGTGAAACGAGGGAATTTAGTTAAGAATCCTTAGTGTAGCGAGGGATTCAAGTCTGCCCAAGACAAGGCAGCTTTACTCCCGAGGAGCGTACTCTGCTTTTCACACCTACTGTGAGGAAATAAATTCGATTTTTGAAATTTGATGTCGTACGACAACCTTCGAATGTGAAGTTGGCACCACTGTAAGCGATCAGCTGTTGCTGCCAGCGGCCGCCATTACTGATACGACTCCTTGGTGAACGTTTTCATACGGTTTTCTTTGAGGTTCCAAATTCAAATCACATTATTCCCACGGGAATAATGAAATTCAGTACATATATTATTCCCGGCTCGAGCGAGGGGGAATAATGTCATACTTTACAGTAGGTTTGCCTGACGTATAATATGACATTTACGAGCAAGTAGTGTGAAAACATGTTTTTTGACTGTAAGCAAAATTCAACTATTGTTTTTAGGGATAACCTGTTTCTTTGTACAGCTTGGCTGCTGTATGGCTTTTCTCACGAAAATAAAACAAGGGAACGTTTCCCATATTATATGCCCAGAACTACTTACGGATTTCGATTTTGGTTAATTTCGGATTTGCTTGTATCGATAACCTAGGGGGTTTTAGTATTTACTAGTTTGAGAGTTTATTTTTGTGTAAATAGAATCTACTTCCACAGTCCTGCAATAGATTCCATACATACTATAGTCTCACACGTGGGTGCACCGTGGACGGGTTTCACAGTCGTAAGCACAAAATGTGTACTTATACTATTAAGTATTCTGTGCTTTTACCAATTACTCTTATTTTTCTCCCAGAAGCCAAGCCAAAGTATATCACCTGCTTTTGCTAGATTCACATTTATTTAGAGTTATCATTATTGATGTTTTTACGGGAATACTTCTTTTTTTGGGACGAAAGGTACATAATATCCGTTTCTGTACAAAATTTCAGAATGATCGGTTCAGTTGTTTAGGCGTAAAAGGTGAAAAACAAACAAACAAACCTACTTTCGCGTTTATAATATTAGTTATTATGATAAGGATTCACCTTGAATGAAGTCAGCGAAGGAGTCAGACAACGAATCTGACGTAAGCATGTACTGAAAGACAAAAACACCCAATTTTGTTCAATTTGTAGTTGTCATGATAATGTGTTATGTTTCAAGTTTTTCCTTGTAGTGTCGATGACAAAGACATTGAAAACTGTGATGTTTCTAATGGCAAATAAATTGTTGATGACGTACTGCTGTTTGTCTGTTATTTCCACGTGTCAACTGAATTGTTAAGGCGCACTCCTGGGTCCAGTTGGGATGACAGTATTCCGATTGAACATAGAAGAACCCTGTTGGGAAAAAGTTAAGATACCCTGGTGTCTTTTTCCCAACTGTTTGTCAGTATCAACATTTTTTTGTGAATCTTTTGAAGATTGAACAGGTTACAAAAATTTGAAATGATTTTCTGTGGAATGAAACATTATTTTTTGAAACACGAGTGGGAATTAAACCTCCGACCTACAGATCCAGTACATCCGATGCTCTACATGATCCGTCGCTCTACGTAGTGTTACTTTATGTAAATCCACAGAAAATCTTTGGAATTATCAACGCATTCGTCACTACGTCTGCTGGGGTCGTGGGGCTGACTCATTAGGTAACCGTGACCTGGAACGTAAAGGTCAATTGAAAAATCGCCGTAGGTTAGTCAGTACAAATGTTTGAAATGTTTGTACTTATGTTACAATTGCTTATCAAAATTAGGGCTCATAATAAGCTTTCTCTTGTTTTTTTTCTTACAAAGACTTAACTATTGATACATTCTGTATCGTAAACAATCGAGTGTTTACGATACAGAATGTATCAATAGTTAAGTAATTCAGAAACTTAAGTCACTATAGTTTGAGCCAGATAAGTGTGGAATAAAATTCGTTGACCCCCGTGTACCAATGTATTCCAATATTTCAAAACCATTCGAAAAAATGTAAAGAAAGTGTCGTAACACGATCAAAATAAACGAATCGTGGTAAGGGACGACCGTGACCTTACATTTTATTTTGAAATTCGAACGATGGTATAATGGAATTCTAACGATGCGTTATTAGGATCAATGACCTTTATTCCACACTTAAATGGCGAGGACTATATCTTATTTTTTACAGAGACTTCAGCTCAATACGGTATTCTGATTACGTCATAGAGGCAATGTTTACAATGCAGTAAGATTTGCGGCACAAGTGCAACAGGGTGAGCGACGAAGCGTAAAGTCTACAGTCTGGGAAGGTGGCAAGTGAATTCAGCCGTGGAGTTATATGTGAATGATCTTGGAGAAAAAGTGCGATAACTAGTCTGCAATGAAATATCAGCCTTCCTCTAGAGATAGGGTCAAAAATGATAGGTTTTAATTATACTATGAAAATATAAAGAAAAAAGTGGGAGCGAGAGCATAAAGTGAACTTGCGAAGAAGGAAATCATTGTGTACTATTCTCTCCCTGTTTTCGCAAATAAATATTACTACCTTGTTACGGAAACTACTACAAATTCATCATCATCATCATTGCACACAACTTTATTCCAGCCACCTGCTGAATAAAAGTCCTCCTTCTATATACGACATGCTTTTATGGTCTGCGTAAGTTTTAACCAGGGTACTGAATGTTTTTTTCTTTTAGAAGACATTCGCCCACTCTTGGAATTTTTTCTTGTAATGTAGATGCGTTTACAAACATTAAAATTCACATCATCATATCAGCCTTATGACGTCCACTGCTGAATAAAGGCCTCCCCTTTAGACTTCCAGTAGGACTGGTTGTAAGCGGCCGACATCCATAATGATCCTGTGGCCTTCATAAGATCGTCTGCCCACCTAGTGGGTTGACGTCCTACACTGCGATTGCCGATGCGTGGCCTCCATTCGAGAACCTTACGGCCGCATCAAATTCACATACACAAACACTTAAACACGGCATAGTTACTTGTAGGTCATGCAAAAGTTCCGTGCATGGTACGAACCCTTGATACGCTGTGCAGCAATCGATCACTCAGCCACTGCGTCAGCCATACTGACTGCCGATGATGTACCACCTTTTCTCATTAACAATAAGCTGGTTTTACGAGAATTAGGGTGGGAACGATCTGACGGAACATCCGTCGTGGATCATCGGTCGCGAACGTCAGATCAGACAAATGTATAGAAAAACAATTGACCGTTCACACTCAACGGATAATAGTGCGTCAAAAAACATTCGATGATCCGCTCGACAGATGTTTCGTCAGATATGAACGTACCCTAAAAATATGGGCCCAGTTACTTTATTATAACTTGAAAAACTTACTTAGCAAGCACATAAAGCGTGCCAATACAATATTAGCCCTTAGAACTACACCATAAAACACATAACCTTCAACGAATGCACTTTGATAAGAGTAAGAATGGTTTAATCAAGCCCGGTTTCTCGCATGACACGTAAGTATAAAGCTAAAAGTCCAGTCTAAGCACAAAGTAAAAGAAGTTTAGTGCTAAGTCTAACTTATTATCGACTTAGAGGCAATATACACGCGATACTTTTGTTGTGTCGCGATTTGATGTTGTATTTGTAATTGTATTAGCCCATTAACTCCCAAGGGTAAAAATAAACGCATATTTTATGTTTTTATTGTCTATTACGTTTATAAATACATCAAATAAGAGATATTTTTTGAAAAAAAAAATTTTGACTAATTATTTTTCCTTCCGTAAAATGTTGCGTCTACGCAACGTTGGGATTATTGGACATAAATTGAACAAGCAAATCTTATAAATAAATTAGAAATATTTCAAGACATGCGAAAAATGCTGAACAGTATCAATGCTGCCTCGAGATGTGTGAGTCTTGGGATGAACCTGGACAAGACCAAGGTCATGTTCAATGACCTTGCTATCCCAGGACCGAATTCCGTGAATCCACGTTGTCCAAGAATACATCTACCTTGGACAGGTATTACAGCTAGGTGAAGACAACTTCGAGCGGGAAAATGCCAGAAGAGTGCAGCTAGGCTGGGCATAATTTGGGAAAATGCGTCATATCACCACTGCCGCAGTGCCTGAAAATCCGGCTGTTCAATCAGTGCGTCCTTCCAGTCCTAACCTATGAAACCGAAACGTGGAACATGTCAGTCAAGCTTGCCCACCGACTTCATGTCACTATTCTTGCTATGGAAAGGTCTATGCTTGGGGTCTCACTAAGGGATAAAATCCGGAATGAGGTCTTACGGCATAAGACCAAAGTTACAGATATTGTCCAAATCTGAAGCAAGCTGAAGTGGTAGTTTCTGGTCTTGTCTGCCGCAGAATCGATGATAGGTGGAGTAGGAAGTCTAGGAAGGTTCTCGAATGGAAACCGTGTGTAGGTAAGCGTAGGGTGCGGCGCCCCCCGGTAAGATGGACTGATGACCTGAAGAAGCTGGCAGTGGCTAGATGAAAAAAGTAGGGGATCGTGCGCTGTGGCGCTCCCTGGGGAGGCCTGTGTCCAGCAGTGGACTGCAATAGGCTGAGATGGATGGATGGAGGATGTTCTTTTTTCAAGTCTGGAACACATTTTGGTGACAATTGACAGTTTTGGCTTCTTGGAAGTTAAAGGACCGAGCTCACCTTGTGTATTTCCAGGCTCTGCGGGTAAATCGGTGTGTATTTCATAAGTTCCAGATATTTATTTTTAGAAATTACTATGTGAAACTGCTGGCTCGACGTTCTATAGAGAGTGACTAATAAAACAAAAGAGCTTCTACTCTTTGAATAGCGAAAGTGGCAAGCTGAGTAACAATAAAAACTGACTATTGTTACTCCCAACGTTGCGTATACGCAACTTTTCCTAGAAATCTAAGATAAGCAACATGTGTAAGTAGTTTTGTCCAAGAAAAGGGTTTATATTATAAATAAGATACTGATAACCCTTTATACAGGATAAAAAGTATAAATTCATTTCAATTAATATTTTTTTATGATTGCATGAATATATCGATCCCGAGATGACTCAATTATCAGTTTTTAGATGATAAAAAAATATGTATTTGTACTTAAAAACCCATTAAAAAAAATTTAATCCATCTTTTAGTTCTTCTTTTTGAGACTGGGTTAGATTTCATATATTTATTTCTCATTTAATAAATAAATAAAAAACATATTTGAAATGTTGCGCTTGCGCAACGATGGGTAAAGATGGGTTAATGTGATTGTATTGAAGTTGCAGTTGGCGCTGAGTTCATAGTTTTTCAATGTATTGACTACTAAAAGAAAGTCAAGTTACAGGTAGGATAAACAACTTTTGATAAGATAATAACTGATAAGATAAACAACTTAGAAAGAATATAATTTATTTCAGAAGTCAATGGATTTGTTTTTGATTTAATTGAAGAAACAATGCATTGATTTTATATGTGATTTTTGGTGTTGTTATTAAGGCGCTCCCTCACGGCGAGCATTCACCTGTAATGTAACATTAAAGTGCGCAATTTGATGCTCTATTGTCTTCGAATCTGTAACGTTACATTACAGTACCCTCAGCACGAGTTTTCAGTATTTGAGACGTAAAGTAAACTGCAACTTTGACAATCTCAAATTGACAATTTTCAAGGAAAAAATTAGTTCCTTCTTCGCACACCAGAGGCGCTGTTCCAGTTTTTCATACAAGAAAAGCTGTAAATACTGGAAAGTAAAAAGAAAAGGTAGGTAGTGCCCTTGCGCTTCGCTTGGCTCGTCTTGGCGGGGGGCACTGCCGTGCCTCCAGATAGTGAAAATTCGTGCTAGGGGTACTGGTGAATACTCGCGGTGAGAGAGCGCCCTTACAAAAACAATTGCTAAAAGCAATGGCTTGTTTTTCTTCATTCTCACAGAATAAAAACTCGTATACGCTTTTTTTTGTAAAAAAAAAACACCAAATGCGTATTCTTAAGACCGTAAGTACAAAACAGTCAACAGTATTATAATCAAACGCGTGACCTCGATGACCTCGTCACGGTCGCGCACAATGTCTGACCTCGGAATCTCCCGTGACATTAAGCGTGACCATTGAACCGACTTCCCCTTTCTGGATATTAGGTGTGTCTATAAGGAATTACATGCCTTTTTAACAAAATTCTCTGTGTCAATTTAGCATAAAATTACTTGATGTTTTGCTGGTTTTGACGCACTAAAAACTTTGTGTGTTGTAAAAAGATTACAGCTGCTGAGGAATGGATAGCAAATTTCTAAAAAACTTTAGATATGAAAGTGATTAAAACTAATTAAATAAAAATACAAATACGTTCTTTTTGACAAAAATGTTTTGAAGTTCATATTGAACCATCCATAGCGACAAGTTTTTTAATTTCAGTAGGTAATTATGATAAAATGCAGAAGCTTGTCCGCGGCTTTAATGACGTCTCCAGTTATTATAATTTTTTATATAAAATAATGTAGCCTATAACAAATGTCTACAGCTAAAATTAATTATAGTTGTTAATTCGTAAGAAACAAAAGTCTTGAAATGTGACATCTGCCAATTTGTTTAAGGATATTACAAACATGGTGAATAACGAATCCTTGAGGCTCATGGATCTTGATAGGTTATTTATATAAGCTTACACTTAAAAGATGAAAACTTTATTTTTTAAAGCTCAAGTGGTCCCAAACAGTCGAAATACAACGCCAAACCTGACTTGAATGAAAATGAAAACTTCAAATCCAATGCAGCACCACTTCTCGACACCTTGTGCAGCAAACGTAGAAAGAAACACTCATTCCCTATTCTGAACACACACCATAAATCCTTCATACGCCAATACTCACGAAGCATAGCGCACAGTTTTAAAAAATCGCCCCAACTAACGTCCAGAGAAAGTAAGGTACCACACCTGAATACAAATTTTATAACGTTGATTCACGACAGCCTCCCAATCCAATCGGAAACTTTCCTTAGGGGGATAACCCTTGGATTTAATCCATTGGTAATACGAAAATTGATGTAAAAGCCTTAGCCGCACCGTTCCTGAACACGACAACCCACGATCCATACAAAGTGTACAACACAGAAAGATTTTCAGATTTTCTTGGAGAATCACAGCGTCGTCGACACGGCTCGTGCCAAAATGTGGCGTGTTACGAACCCAAAAAGGTTTCAATTCAATTGGTTTACGAGATTATTGGAAGCAATTCCGTTCAGAAAGAAGTATGGGACGTGACTGGAATGTTGAGGGCTGGGGGCAAACGTGGACGCTAGAGGGCTCCTATCGACAGTTTATTTACCTTTTTTATAAAAATCTATGGGCCGAGTGGAGTTTAATTATTCATAAACGGTTTCTAGTTTCAGGAGCCTTTATTACTTATAAGTTGGTCGGTGTAATCAAAATTGATTGTAATTACTTTTAGACTTACCTTCCACAGAATATCAAATATTAAACAGTGTTGAATTTGTTAGCAAGCCATACCCTGTCCTGATAAGTCTAAATTAGTTTTCGAACAGTCGGTTACACTGAGCTGAGTTTTTGATGAAATAGACACTGAAAGATCTCGTTTAGGGAATAGATTTCCTTTGATGGCGCGGGAGTAGTGCCAAAACGATAATTTCTGTCTTTCACGTGATTGAAGTCATATTTAAAAGTTCCTCCCATAAGAGCGTGTCATCACCATCATCTGCATAAGTTTTTCCCAGCTATATTGGGGTCAGCTTCCAGTCAAACCAGATTCAGCTGGATATCAGTATTTTACATGGAGCGACTGCCTTTTGGACCCCCACAACCCAGTAACTGGACAATACCATACCCCATGGTAAGACTGGTTGTCAGACTTTAGAGCTTCTGACTAACAGACGACTGTCAAAGATCTAGAAGTGACAGCCGGGACCAACGGCTTTACGTGCTTTCCGAGGCACGGAGGAAACTCGCTATAACAGATGGTCACCCATTCAGAGACCAACCTAGGCAAGCGCGGCTTAACCCGGAAGATCGATCTGTGCGGCTGTAATTATTTAGCCACGAGCTCCTCATAAGAGCGTGTACGACGTGCATACCTTTCAAGTCGACATCTTTAGAAAATGATAAAACTGAATTTAACCAAGCATTTCTTTCTCTTCTAACTTAAAGGTACTTCGAAAACGTTTTCCAAGGAGAGAAACAACGTTTCAAAAATACGCATTAACCATTTTAACAACCAACCACACAGGAAGCACTATTTATGTAAAATGAATAAAGCTCTCCGGATTTTAGTTTCAACCGGACGTCCGTTATCCGGTTGTACGGCCAAAATGTCTGTTGCATATGCGATTAATATTTTAAAACCAATATTAAATTATGTGTGTTGGTAGTAGGAGGTACGAATGTTTGCGCAAAGCTCATCAAAATACACATTTACCTACTACCTTACTTACTTAAAAAAAGCGTTTCACAACACCAGGAATTTCACCTGGGTTGTGGGTGTTTTTACAAACATTAAACTCACATTATACTGTATAAATCAAAGTTCCTTGACTAGGTGTTTTCGGGGTAAGACTGGTGGGCTTTCTGCCCGACATTCATAGTCGGAATATTATGTCTTGTAAATTCGCTGTCAACTTTTATTGCGCGATGTAGACATTTTAGTTTCTCCGTCTCTTGATAGATGGCGCTAGTTTACTTTCCACTGATGATTATGTACGCTACATATTCGCCAGCAAAAAGGTGTTTCCCAGACCCGGAACCTGTATGTCATACAAAAAGGTGTTTCCTAGACCCGGAACCTGTATGTTATACAAAAAGGTTCCGTGCGGGAACCGAACCACTTTACCTTTTTGCCCCATGCTCAAACTTTAACGTTAGAGATAGCGTGTCCTGTTGTGTGCAAGTGCTCAACCAAACTTTTTTTATTATTGAAGATAATAATTATGGCAATACAAAAATAAAGTGTCCTAACATGTCCCTTGTGTGCTTCTTCCTACGATTAGGAGGGGGTTGGCGTTTTCATTTCATTTACATAAATATCGTACGTGTGCACACACCCTACGTCTAGGGACGGTTTAAATGTGAGAGTCATTTTGTCAATTCTTCAAAGAGGGACTGGAAAAATGGCTATTATAATATTTCATTGGAAAATGCCTAGAAGAGTTTTATAAAAGAAATCTCTTCCTGCCTTTTTATTCATGCATAAAACTAAATTTACTCCATGCAAGGTTATTTTTATTGTGGTTATTTGTGTGGGATTTGAACCCACAAAACGTAACCTAACAGCCAATCGCTCACTCACTCCACCATCTAACCGATACGTACTAAAGTACGATTAATAATTGTAGTCAGTGAAATGACAGTAAAATGACATTTGTTCACTATAGAAATGTACTAAATTTCATAGTATCAGTGACAGTTGCACTTGTCATTTTACTGACTACAATTAAAAATCGTACTTTATATAAGAGACGTGAAATTACAAAGACTTCGTAAATTGAATAACCTAAGTAACAGATTTCAGCTACTTACCCACACATGTTCACACGAAAACAAGCTCCCAGTTCCGTTTAATTAAACCCCTTCATAAAGAAAATGAAGTTCAAAACCAACCCGCAAATCCCACGTACTAGTATTCCTGAGCCAAACCGAAGGTAATTCGAAGAACGCCGGGGCAATTCCGATTTGATTTATCATTGTTCTTAGCCGATAAATCAGGGGTACAATAGGGCTCCAGGCACGGGCTGAACGTGGAAAGTTCTATTAATTCTCCTTAGAACAATCTCCAAGTTACCACACAAAGGAGGTTGGGACAATACGTCTCAAACGTGAGATGCTATCATGTGATAGTGGGCTGTTGTTTTGGGATCGATAATTGATAAAGGTTGTTGATAGTTTCTTAGTTTCTGGGTTATTGTTATTGTTTTTTTATTTATGGGTTTTTTTGCAGGTACGTAGAAACTTGGTATTCTACGCTTTGTATATAATGATTGGGATGGTTGACGTTCTTTGGGTTAGGCTTATCCAGCAGAGGATGGCAATTAGTGGAATAGGGAATCCTAAGATTTAAGCCCTGTTTACGATTTCTGGCGATGTGCCTCACTATGCGACTTGCGTCAAGTGACATAAGCACCTCATGTTTCTTCTCTCACTTTGCAAGACGGGTTGCAGTGTTATATGGCTTGCTTTAAATTTCTTCTTTCATATTTGTTAGTGCAAGCTATTCAAATAAAAATATATTACGTTTAAAAATAAAAATAAAACCTTATACTTATTTACTTTTTTCAAACAATTTCAAAATACCTTAAATTATTTTGATGATTAACTGAAATTTCATATCATCATCATATAATTATCAATACCATTATAATTTCCAAAAATAACTGAACCCCAACAATGAACGCGGGGCAATCCCGCTCATTGAAGCTATACGGCTCCAACCTGTCATTACCGACTCAATCGTTCAAAAAACAATGCATTCACCATTCACTCAATAAATCACCAGCTCTCGGTCAATACTGAACATTGATTGATGTACTTCGAGATCCAATCTGCTAATAGCTCCCGACCTCGATCAAATAGAGACAGGGGAAATTCTTCTACTCACGTTAACCCTTATAATGGAGTTTCAACTTTTCAGGTCTGTAGGCTAGTTGGTTTGTTGGGCTTTTGATGATTCATTTGTTTTTATGAACATTCTGATGTTAGGGTCCACGTTCAACCCCCAAAAGTAGTCCAAGAACTAAGTTGAGCTATGCTTCAATACAAGGTTTTGTAATATGTTGCTATATGTTAAACGCATATTTAATTTTCTAAAAACTGCGTTAACGCAATCCAGGCAGCAAAGGATGAGTCCCCGCCATCTTCGTCCACTTCCCGGCCTGCTAAGGTCATGACTAAATTCGTATTGGTAATCACTTAACAATGTATGCGTAACCTGAACATCGTTTCTTCAGAACATGTAACGGAATCGATTCAAATATTTATTACACCATGCAATATTTTGTGTCAAAAGTTCCACCAGTTAATTACAATATAATCACTTTTTTCCGTGGTGAAATCATTACATGACTCCTCCCGCCCACGGTGGGACGCGAGGGTCTGTCAGACTCGTGTTGACTAAAATCTACGTAGATCCTTCAGTAGCCTTTTGCGTTGCCAGGGTACGGTTACCTGATGCGACAGTTCCGCGACCCAATAACCGTAGGTTTTTTGAACTACTAAAATAGCACCATCTTGCTCAGAGATAAACCGATTGGTATTGTCAAGACAATGACAATCATGACTATAACTCTATAAGTCTAGGGTATGTTTGACTTTAGTACCTATTTCGGCTATGCCATCTCCATCAGCTAAACCCATCAATTAAATGATGATCATTTACACAACAACCTATAACAGTGCCCTAAATCCGTCACCACATCCACTTATAAGTCCTAACGTACAGTTAATATTGATTGATCACCCTCTACGAGAGTGATGACGTCATCAGTGACGTATGTACCTACAGCCTGGAGTGTTCGTGGTTGACCAGTTATAATCCTTATGCCATTATGTGAAGACCGAAAACTAGTCCACTGATTTCATTGGGCGTAGGCACGCACCAAATTGTAAAGTTATTATGTCCGATGCATTGTTGTGGTTGGTCTAGGTCTAATTAGTTTCAATGTGCTTTGGATATAGATAGAGAATTGTATAGATTAGCTATTTAGGCACATGCCAAATTCGTTGATCTGTCGACATAATTATAAACGCCGTTGTCAGTTGTCAAGTTACTTCTAGGAAAGTATGCTTCACTGTCGACCACATCATCGCTTACCTACAGGCGAGGTAATGGTTAAATGCGATCCTGTCACTAAATGATAATTAGTTGGTGGCCTAATAATATCAATGAAAATCTAAAAACTTTTTCAACGACCCAAACTTCCAAGTTGTCTACATGTTCAAACTAATGTTGACAGCAATCAACAACAGGAAAAATAAGTGCATTATAAATTGACGACACGAGGTCTAAATACTCAAAGATACTCCAGCAAAGGCAACAAGTGACAGCGCACCTTCGACCCTAGATGCCGCACCTTTTTTTGTGTAGGTAGTAAAATCATCATGTGTGGGAGGGCACATGATAATGTTGACGCCCTGGATTGGAAGGACTGTCAAACTTTTCTGACTAAAAGTCCACCTTGCTTCTTTGGTTACCCTTTTCGATGCCACTTATCATCATCATATTCCTGCCCTTATCCCATTTTACTTGAGGTCGTCGGCGCGTCACGTTTTTTTTTCCAATCTCACCTATCACAACTCATAGTATCATTTACTCCTTTTTCTTTCATATCTTTAGCCCTCCTCTTCCTCTCCATCCACCAACATTCATACTCATCACACAAAAATGCATTTTCGATGCCAGTCATGGGTCAGATATGTATTAGACACATTTTTATGAATCAGTACCTACGTGTGTAGTGTGTGCACTAGTAGTGTAAAGTAGTCTCTTATGTGATTGTCTAAAATTTTCTGAATGAGTGGTAGCGCGACAGTTATTTTTGGACTCAAGATGAGACAGTATTGCAAAAAAACATTATTATTTCCATCTCATTTTCTCATAGTACTGCATCTAATAAGTATGTTCTTGTCTTACTATAATTTCCTATGATTTAGTGTCCTGTCTATGACTATGCTGTGTCTATCGTATTGAATGTACTACTGTCCACAGATTTGCGAGTAGCAGGTATGTATGTAATTACATAATTATGTAGGTATGTGGATAATTGCAGTTGTCGGGTGTTAATTAATTGTAGAATGTGTATTTAGTATTATGTCTCCTGCAATGTAACATCATCATTTTATAGTAATAGGTAAGTTTGATGGGTAAGTAAATAAACGGAATTTGACGTTAGTAGGTAAGAACCCCGGTGCCTTGATACCAAAGCTGTACTGAAGCCGAAGTTCACAGGTTCGAATCCCGCACGCGGTTCGATTTTTTCTTTGTAAACGTGCCCATGACATAGGAAAACTTCCTAGTGTAATTTCATGTATGTAATCAAAGTAAAACGTTTCATTAAGTTACAATTAAAGAGAAAGCACATAGAAAATATTTTCCCATACTTCGGTAAGTTAAGCTAAATGAAACACACCGCTATCTCCTTACCTAACAAAGTTAAGTCAAATAAAGCAGGAAACTTAACACGAACTTAAACTTAACGAATTCTCATTATTTAAACATAGATCCATACGAACTTGAGCTAAGCCCACACAAGCTAACGATTTAATACAAAGGTTCACACGTTAAGACTGGTATTATGAGACAAAAAGCAGTAGCGTGTGTGCCTTATCTTAGGCGAACATTCGCACTTCTGTGTTTTAGTTACCTTAGTACTGGATGTGGTATGGAAAAAAATATAGTGGAACCATTGAGCTATTATTACTACGTATAGAGGCGACACCACGCATCACCACTGTGTCCCATCCAGCATGAGTGCGCGCGCCTAGAGCACGCCACAGAGCTGTCAAACAACTGAATGAACTTGTGCGCGCGCACTCATCCTGAACTCAATGAACTCGGTTCCCTTGTAAATGTTGCTGTGAACTGGTTTGGAGCGTGAGATTTTTGATTTGATTCTCATATCAATTAGTTGTGGTTTGCCGTTATGAAATACTAATTAATATTGCTTCTGCTTCTATTAATTAGATATTAAATTCTTGATACTTGCGAAGCCAATTACTCGTGAATTTCCCACAAAATAGCTGATATATTTGAGAGGCGTTTTTAGTTTTAGTCTTTTTTTTCTCTTAAATTGACTGAAACATGGACATGCTAAAATATTGTTAAAGCTTAGAATATATTATATTTATATACAGGGTGAATTTTTCAACTGGGCGTGGATGGCTATTTTCGAAACTATGAGAGTTGATAAGTTTGCCGTATATGGTTACTTCCCAGAATTTGTTGCCTATTAGCAACACTATCGAACGGTGTTATAATACAGGATGTGATTTTTTTTTTAAATTAACGGGTTCGATTCCTGGCCAGGATTTTTGATTTTTCTAAAATCCAATAATGCAGTTTTAGTTTTCGTCAAAATCGGCCTCGAGACTGCTTTCAACGTTTTTCGATATTCCTCATAGTTTCGAAAATAGCCATCCACGCCCAGTTGAAAAATTCACCCTGTATAGTGCCAACATGCGAAGACCGAGGGACTGTCATGGATGTTAATAGTGAAGCAGGACTTTAAAGGGAAATCGAAGGAACAGGGTGAATTTTAGTCAGTACGAGTCTTACAGTCCCTTTCTTTCTACCCAGATCACTCATTATTTTGGTAATTCCTACCAATTTAATATTTATATAAAATATTATATATATATGATAATGTGTTAAGATAAGATAAGATAAGATAAGATAATCATTTATTTGCCCAAACATGAGTATAATGCATTCATAACAAATTGTCAGCCTACAAGAGATGTCATCAGGTAAAATATAGATCGTCATGTTTGCCAGACAATGGCATGCAAATATTAGTGAAATCTGAATACAATGTCAATATTTTAAAATTATTGTTAATTTAAATAAGTAAGTATGTCAAATAATATAAAAACTTAAAAAAAAAAACACATATTTTAAATAGCCTTAACATATCATGTAATTTAAGTAATAAAGCAATTAATTAAAATAATTTAAATATGGCAGATAATTTCAACATGTCAAAATATTTCAATAAAATTTACACAATACAAAAATATTTTAAGAGTCTAAAAATGTCATTTGATTTATATTATAAATTAATTCAAATAGGTCACAATAATCTAAAAATGGCAGATAATTTAAATATGTCAAAACACCGCAATGTATGTGCTACTGAAATTACACTATACTATCCAAAAATGTATCAGTCATGAACTCATTTACACTATAGTAGCATTTGTCTGTTAATAAATTTCGAATCTTATTCTTAAATATACTTGTGGTCAAGGTTTTGTAAGATGGAGGTATTTTATTAAAAATCTTAGGGGCCATACCAAAAAAGCTTTTCGACATCAACACAGTTTTTGCTGGGTGCAGGCAAAGTTGGCTAGTATCGCGTCTGTTGCGTGGGAACGCGTCAGATAGTCGTGGAAATAATTGGGGGTGACTCTTTACGAATACTGCTACTTCGAATATGTATAACGAAGGTAATGTTAATAATTTGTATTTAATAAATAACGGTTTGCAACTTTCCGTAGATTTTAAGTTAAACATATCACGCAAACATCTTTTTTGGGCTTTAAAGGCGATTTCTCGGTCCGTTGAGTTACCCCAAAAAATTATACCATAGCGCAGCACTGATGCAACCAATCCATGGTACGCGGTAACCAAGGCATCTGGGTTAAGTACTCGGGCCAGATTATGCAATGCGTATGCTGATGAACTTAACTTTTTACTTACGAGTTCAATGTGGGTTTTCCAGTTCAATTTCTCGTCAATGGTTACACCGAGAAATTTGGCGTTGTCGACTTTTTTTAATACTGAACTATCGTGTCGGGCTTCAATCGTATTATTCGTCTGTGTCCGTTGATTGAAATGCATTATGGTAGTCTTATCTAAGTTAATTTTAAGATGTCAAAGAATTATTTATGTCAATTTCGTACATGTTCTTGTCTTTACATGTTATAGTCACTGTGCTGTCATCCGCAAATAGCGACATAGGGTGTTCAACCGCATGAGGCAAGTCATTTATATATAAAATGAAGAACAGAGATCCTAGTACGGTGCCTTGTGGGACTCCATATGCTGGTGTTCTTACATTTGACACAAAGCTTTCCTCTTTCTTAGTGTTAATATTTACTTTGGTTATTTCCGTGTACTGTTTTCTGTCAATTAGGTAAGACTGCATTAGACTGAGTATATTTCCCCTAACACCGCATGCCTCTAGCTTCTTTAAAAGAATCTTATGGTCTACGTGGTCAAAAGCCTGTGTCATCATATAGCACACACCGGAGTTCTCTTATCCATAGTAACAATCACTTTATGCAGGAAGTCATAGATGGCCATATTCGTTGTCCGGTTTTTTCTAAATCCTTTCTGCTCATCTACTAGTATTTGTTTCTTTTCAAGAAACGAATACAGTTGCTTATAAATAAATTTTTCAAAAAATTTTGATATGACCGGAATAAGCGCTATTGGTCTGTAGTTAGACATCTGTTCATTATTGTTTTTTTTAAATAACGGTTTTATTATTGATATTTTAAGGGCGTCAGGATATACTCCTGCAGCAATACTGATATTAATAAGATAGCTTAGATGGGTGCAGATAAAGTCAGACACAAATTTTATAACTTTCGTCGAAATTCCGTCATATCCTGTGCTATTTGTGGATTTTAATGAATTTATAATGTTTTTTACATCTTCCGGTACACAGGGGGAAATATATATCGAATCTTTACATGGTACAATCTTTGATGTCACGTTTATTCCAAAGTCTTGAGTAGGTTGAATTTTGTGTACAAAAAAGTTATTAAATGCATTGGCTATCTCTTGAGGGTCATTTATTATTTGATTATTAATGTTGATCCTCGCTACTGATTCTTTCGGGAAACACGATTTAGATTTTTTTATTATATTCCATGTGGTTTTGGATTTGTTTGTTGAGGTTTTTATGGAATAGTTATTTTGAGCACGTTGTGTCAAACTTATAATTTTTTTAAATCTATTTTTGTAGCTTATGAACGCTAACTTATTTGCTATATTTGGTTTAAGTCTGTAACGCCATAATAGTTTACGTTTATTTTTACTACATAACTTTATACCCTTTGATATCCATTTAGGTTTTTTAATCGCATTTATTGTTATCCATTTATACGGAAAACAGAGGTCGTAGAATAATTTAAATGTGTCAATGAATTTATTAAAAGCTCCATTGGGATTATCCGTTTCATAAATTTCTGAAAAAGTTAGTTGTCCTATACATTCTTTGAATTTAATAAGGTTCCCTGGATTATAATCACGCCTTTTTATACACCAGTATTTTAAAATATTAGTTTTCATTATCGGGCACTTAATAACTTGAGCTGTGTGATCTGAAAGCGCAAAATCGAACACATCAGTCTTACATTTGGTTCTAAAGTTATGTGCGATATTATCAATGCATGTTTGGCTGAGCAGTCTGGTTGGTTGTTTCAAGGCTAATTTAAGATTGAAATTTAGTAACAGACATTCGAATTCTAAAACAATATTATTTTTCTTTAAAACATCTATGTTAAAGTCTCCTGCCATAATAATATACTCATATCTCTTCTTACATAAATTTTGCAGTATGATTTCTATTACTTCGTAGAATGTTTTTATATTATTAAGTTTCGGCACCCTGTAGACACATAGAATAACAGTTTTATATTGTGTGAGTTCTATGCCACAACACTCAACTATACCAGTTATTGATGCATTTGCAACCTGCGGCACATCTCGCCATTGATGCCCGTTTCTAATTAGAATACAAGTTCCACCACGTTTACTGTCTTTTCTACAGAAAAATGATGCTAAGTTATAATTTGGGATTTGTAGGTGATTCTCGTAACCTGACATCATAAAATGTTCTGTTATACACAGTGCATCAACATTAGTTTTTTTATCTTCCAATTCCTGTAAACAAACGGTCAGCGCAGCTGTCTTATTTAGAAGACCCGCAATGTTCTGATGCATCACATAATATGCTATTATTAACGAAAAAACTGTCTTTCCGTTTCTAGTACATGGGTAGGTTCGTGCTTCGTTAACGTTACCAAATGGCTCCTTTGATATTTAGTGTTAAAACATTGTATGTCTGTAATTAAAGTAATAAGACTATCGAAAACAGTCCGGAGTCCATAATTATTTAATTGACCAGAGTGCTTAAAAAAAGTATTGAAGTCATATTCTATATTCGCATTTGCATCTAAAACATAGGCATATTTGTGATTTCTAATATCTTGGTACAATAATTGATTAAAATTCATGACACGCCAGTATACATATTAGCATTAATATTATATTTATACGTTGGTAAACTTAGTATATTGTTCGTATGTGTCATGCTACTGAGGGTGTTTTTTATACCTAATATAATATTAGAGTAGAAAAGTGAAAAGTGAAAAGAAAAGTGTTTGTATATATACAGGGTGAATTTTTCAACTGGGCGTGGATGGCTACTTTCGAAACTATGAGGAATATCAAAAAACGTTGAAAGGAGTCTCGAGGCCGATTTTGACGAAAACTAAAACTGCATCATTGGATTTTAGAAAAGTCAAAAATCCTGGTCAGGAATCGAACCAGCTGATTTTGAAAAAAAAATCACACCCTGTATTATTATACCATTCGATAGTGTTGCTAATAAGGATCAAATTCTGGGAAGTAATCATATAAGGCAAACTTAAGGAAAACGTATAATTACAAAAAAACTGATTAATCTTCAAGGCAAAGACTGTATTTGAAACATAACTTACCGTTTCTTCTTAAAAATAATGCTATTTTTAGTTCAACTCAATAATGTCGTATTGCTAAGTACAGTGGGATTGTTGAAATGTCAAACCCAGTGAGACATTGAAAACAATGAAATTTTATAATTTCGAATAAATTATGGCTCAGTAGATGTAAAGTAACATGGAAAAATAGCAATTTCATAAAAATCTGCCATTTTCTTAAGTTTGCCGTATATGATTACTTCCCAGAATTTGATCCTTATTAGTAACACTATCGAACGGTGTAATAATACAGGGTGTGATTTTTTTTTCAAAATCAGCGGGTTCGATTCCTGGCCAGGATTTTTAATTTTTCTCAAATCCGATGATGCAGTTTTAGTTTTCGTCAAAATCGGCCTCGAGACTTCTTTCAACGTTTTTCGATATTCCTCATAGGTTCGAAAGTAGCCATCCACGCCCAGTTGAAAAATTCAGCCTGTATATATACAAACACTTTTCTTAACACATTATCATTATCCAGTTAAATCGGCTTTTACCGATGCTGGACTGCTGCGCTGTATGTCGCGGATTCGATTCCCGCACGGAGCGAATAATATTTGTAGATATGATCTACGAAATGTTCCGGGTCTGGGCGTGTTTGTATGTGAGTTTATATGTTTCTAAACGCACCCACGACACAGGAGAAATTTTTGTGTGGGGCAACGTTTTATTAAAAAAAACATATCTTTCATTTACTATCTAAAATCAATTAAAATTATTTTAGAAAATCAAAGGTTGTGCGTTGGTACGTTGGTATGTAATTATTCAATTTAACAAACTGAAATAATATTATGTCACAATATACCTACATATCACAATTTTCTAACTCATGCCACTTCCACATCCCTTATATCAACGTCAATCGTTTTTAGTCGAAGGGGTGAATTTCGTCAAATTAATCTAAGCTTAAATACGCCACTTTATAACGCATGAACTTTCAAGTGGGGTGCAAACTTCGTAATTACTCCATGTACAAGATAAATATTTTACTAAAGCTGTATTAGTAACTTTTGAATTACTCGTATATTTGAGTTTTGTAGGTGAAACATTATGTATTTATAGGTTTCTTTGAATTTGAGATACACAAACAGAATTCGTGAAAGTTATCTCAGCTGAAGCCCAAAAAGTTTTGAATCATTTTAAGATACCAGTAAATAAGACACCAGTGACTCTACTTAAATAGAAAAGTTTTTTTTAATACTGAAAATGTTAAGGTAAAGAAGAAGATCAGATAAAGATATAGTCCTCCCACTATGGGTGAAGTCCTTCCACTCCACCCAAAGTCTAGTCTGACAGTCTTTTCAGATTGTCAGACTAGACTTACTTAAAAGCCACTGTGTTGCTTCAGTAATCCGTTGTGTTACAGGGTCGCGCGATAATCTCTTAAGCCATTCCCGCGATATAGTATTTACTACCTGAAAAAAAAAAGTACGTTGTAGGTCGGCTATGTATACGGGACGTTTGGGGTTGAAACACTATGGCCATGAGGTCCTAGTGACCAACAAGTTTTTAAAGGTAATGCTTAGCATATAACCAGCTAGCAGGCTACCCTATTTCTTATGACGCCCTGATACTTTTCGTTTTATTTTCATTTTTTTTAAATAATATCTAATCTGATGATGGGAATAAAATAAATATATATATATATATATTATATTGATTTTATATTTACCCTTCCACGAGTTTCCCTTCAACATCATTTTGTAAGTGAAGTGTAATCCCCTTAAGCTATTGGACAACATAAACCGTTGCCTCAGGTGTTAATACAACACTCAATACATAACAAATTAACGTCACAAAGGTATCACTATATAGTAATCTACCTGCCAGCGTTGTGATGAAGACAAGCTATGATCGAGTAAGATATTATAACCTGCAGCGGTATAATCATAATGTTCCGATCGTTAAATAATGTTGAGAGAAGGAAGCTGTTAGGAATCTTGCAAGAAAATGTTTCGAAAACAGAACAGTGGTGTTAGGAACGATTCTCTATATTTATTCATAAATTAAGACGTTTAAATCTTCACAAGACGTCATTGTACTTATTATTTACAGCTTTTACGGTAGGACCAATGCTGCAATATTGCAAAAAGAACAGCTGTCAGAATTTAATGTTCGTAACTCGTCAAAATTTACTGTATATACTTTTTTTAACGACTCATTTAAGATCTAAACGTCTTTTAATTTAAACTTGCTTTGAGTCATTTGAATAATAAAATCAAACAAACAAAATAAATGCATTTTTTTCTATCAGCCTATTTTAGGGCGAAAACATCCACCATAACCTTAAATCTAGTAACATAGATTTTTAAGCTCCTGTTGTGCTAACCACTATGGATTATGTAATCTGACCTATAGATCAATTAAATTAAATTAAACTCGTTCTTGAGTTTTGCCTTTTCCGGCCAGTCTCTCAAAAAGGAGTCCAACTTGTCCCGCCAACGTTTTTCAGGCTATAAAATCAGTAACAAGCGGACATATTCAATACCTGTAATATTAGGTTAGGATTAGGCTATTTTCTCGATTTACTTTTTTACATCTTTGTACCCAACGCTACTTCTAAGTGTCCTCTCTTGGTTGCGGGACTTATACCATCACCGCGACCCCGGAACATAAAGGGCTATTGAAGAACACCGTGAATTTTAGTCAGTACAAGTCTGACAGTCCGGGGTGGGAGGACTCATCTGATGATTTTACAACGTAAAAAAAAAAGTGTCCTCTCTTAGTGTTTAACAAACTTTTTAAACAGGTTTTTCATTGTAAAAAGATGAACAGAAAATATTTGTTTTCGCTCATCGAAATTAACTGTAAAACAGCCCTCGTTACCAACGAAGTCAACCATACAAATACACTCGACCGCCTACTTAATCATCCCACTAGATTTTCAATATTTCACCCCTAATTGCAACCCGTTCGATATAAGCCTCTTATTTATTGATTCTAAAACTACCCTCTAAAAAGGGGTGATATAATGATGAGCAAGGGGAAGTCATTCAGGGATTGGAGTGTACTCCCATTTTCGGTATCCTCTCTAATTAATGGGAATCCTTACAAATTATTTTCGGTTTTGTATTTGTGTTTTGTTAGTATGTTTGTGTTGTGGTATTGGTTTATTGATTGCGTGGAAAGTTTATTTATTTATAAGTAGCTTATATCTACGGTGTTGCCCGCGTGTGGATTGCTGATTTTTTCATAGAAACGTCGTGTCTTGTTTATTAGTAAAATAAGTATAAAAAATAAGATAAAGTAGTAAATCTTCCTGTATCGTGTGAATGCGTTCACAGACGTCTCATACACAAACACCCTTTAATAAGATTTATAAAGGTCATAATATTTTGTCTATTTTTCATCAAAATCCATTCAGTGGGTGGTGGTGGGTTTGTCAAAAATCCGTCAACCCATCCTCAGAAATTTTGCAAGTATATGGTATAATACTTACTAGCTTGTACTCATAAGGTTATGTGCTCGTGACGTAAGAAAATATAGAACACTTTCGTTACTGTATTTTCTATTAAGTATAAAAGTAAATATTATTTATTCAAGAGACTCAGACCTGTATAACTTTGTTTAACCAGTTTTTATAAGACGGAAGGTTTAAAAAAATCCACAGTAATTCATTTTTTTTTTTACGTTTGTGAAATAATCTCGATACCATCAACTATTTCCTCCATTGTCCACCATAATTATTTGAACTTACCTTGCAAACAAAAACACCAGAACCATAACAAAACCAGGCCCTAATAAAACTCGAGCAATAAAATTAATCAAAAGCTCACAGATGCGAGCTGCCGAGCTGCCTATACCCTCTACGTAACCAGTATTAATAACCGAGGCGGTGAATTCATATAATTTCTACTCAGTGTTTGTTAGAAACCTTGTTAAGAGAGCGCCACAAGCTAGAGGGTGTAAATTTCACCAACTACCCTGTACGGTAGGGCCATGAAGTTGGGCCTTTTTTTGCTAGAGTTGTAAAATCAAATAAGTCCTTCCCATCCTGTGTGATGGGAATGGGCTGGTCAGACTCTTACTGATTAAAAATCCAATTGTTCCTGTAGTTGTCCTATGTGATGTCCTTTTTAGACAGTCTTGCGACCCATCAAGTAGGGAAATTTATTTTTTTCTGGAGAGTCGCTTCGTGGAAACTGTGTGATTTATTATTATGTAGGAAATAATTATAATAGTGCAAGTTTTCTATGCACATACATTATTGCTTGTTTAATTAATGTGTATGTTTAATATGGATCTTTTTTGATGAGAGTGGGCGACTATAATATGAATTGTACCTATATTCTACAGTACCGCTGGTGAAATTTCTCGAAGCTGCAATTAATATAGTCATTTTAATAAATGATAGGTTATAATTATAGAAAACATTTTGTGTGTATAGTTAAAATAAGCAATGTATTATACACAAGAAAATACCCTACAGTAATTGAAATAGTAGGAATTCAAAACGATAATTTTATAAAATAGTAGTAGTAAAGGATGACTATGGGGACCCTGGTATCCATTAGGGAGCTGTTTCATGCCCTGCAACTTTCTATAAAAATCGCTACTTCCTTCACTCCCGCTGTTTTCCTAGCCTAACTGTCCTTAAGCGCTGTCTAATAAATTAGCCTGGCGCTATTGTGTGGGCTCACTTACTGGCAGACTTATTTACCTGACTGTTGTGCTAGCCAGAATTCAGACGACATCATTCCTACTCGGCATCAGTCCAACTACAAGATAGGCTGCATTTTCTACCTGCACTTAATTGAGAAGCTTCGTTGGAAGAGTTAGGACATTGGTTCCGAAATGGTCTTATTGTAGTCGTTAAATGGAGTTACTGTACGCTTACCTCGAATAAATTAGTCTGTGTAATTTGCATTTTGACACGTGGATATTTATAAGAGGCCTTATTACGTGTTTTCACATTATTGTGACTTAAAGCAAACGGGGACTTTGAAGTTGATTTGATGAACAAAATTAGTTCATAGTTCACACACAATACTTTTTTCATTTACGTCGTAATACTTCAGGTTTAGGGCCAAAGTATGGAATCACTTATACCAATTCCGCGCAATATAGAGTACTTTATATTTAGTTAGGAATAATAAAAATGGCACCATTTTAAAGGTTTAACTGTTAACTTTAAATTGATGCCAAACTTAAAAATTCAATCAAAATAATGTAGCGGTATTTAAGGACGTATCCAGGATCAATTGAATATGATTCCATGCTTTTTCCTCGTTAGTGTAGTACTAGGTATTCTATACCTAGCTACTTAGATCTAAAAATCGATGAAAAAAATATTATGACAAATTGTATTTACTAGCATTACGTAATTACGTAATTAATCATGCACTTACTTTTAACCAGATACGTTCAAATCCCATAGTGGGAGTCTTTACGTCATAAAATCATCAGACGAGTCCTCCCACCCCGGGCAGGGCGGGAGGGACTATCAGACTTGTACTGGCTAAAATCCACGGTGTCCTTCAATAGCCCTTTATGTTCCGGGGTCACAGTGATGGTTTAACCGTGACCCGGCAGGCATTAGCCCTCTGAGATGGGGCCTCGTCATATACTGACCCTTTTTGAGGCGCGCGTGGAACACGACGCGCCGTCAGTCTTCATACTTAATAAGCATTTACGTTAGATAAAGGTGTAACTGTATGCATCTTGTAATACCATAATTACTACTGAATTAAAATTTGCCTTTCCCTTTAACCTTATAAACTACATAGAGTTTGAGCATACATGAGTAAAGTTTGAGCCCGGTTTACAGAAAAGTTTTAGATATTGAAGTAAGTTTAGCAACACTGGCTGTATTAGCTAAATTCAGTGTTGCCTGTTTCAAAATCTGGCCTCAGCTGTGAGCTAACTTTGTTTGCGGACGAGTACGCTGGATTCGTAACTTTTTGTTTTGTAGTACCATTAATTAGAAGCTATAAATAAACATAGATCGGATGGAGTAATGCTGAGTTCATGAAAATGAGTTTGCGCGCTTTCTTGAATGTAAAATTACGCGTTACGTTTATGTGTTTAAGCGAACGCTTATGTCGTACATTTATCTAAATATTTAAGTTATCTAATTAATTAAGACCTTTTTTATTATAACACACGTTCACAAGACGAACAATGTGAACCTGTTCTTACAAAAGTTACAGTACAGTTACTATAAAGTTCAATATTTTTGCTGCAATGAAAGTCTCGGGTGGAAAAATTGCTATGATTATGTTGGCAGCAAAATATGCAAGCTTAAAAATGTTAGGTTGCTCAAACTGGAGTCGGTAAGCGAAAATTATGTTTACTAAGATTAGCAGAACTATCAGCAATTTAGGAAATCGGACTAATAAAATTAAATCATTTTGTGCTTAGAGTCATAAAGTTTAGAAAGAACACCCGTACTGAGTTTAGTCGGGACGGGTTACCAACAGAATTGAATTCATTTGCGTATATTACAGACTTATTAACATCAGTAGAATTAAAACAATATTTGGTAACCACGATAAGTAAAAGCTTTTCATCGTAATTTTATACAAACAAGACACAGTAATCTTTGAAAGATCTCAGCAAACTTCGGCGGTGCTCGGAAAATTTTAGCAATTTGGCCTTTCAAGTCGTATTTGGTAGATTTTATTAAACAAATAAAACTATGTATGATTTTAATCGACATCTTTGAACGTGAGGTAATTAATATTTTCATCCCTGATATTGACGTCTTTATTTGCTTGCTTTGATCATAAAATTTATGGTTTTCTGTTTGCTTAGAGTCTGTAACTTTCCACTGGGAAGCAAAATTTTCCTTTAAATTAAAATTAGGCATTCCAATCGAGCTAGTTGTATTCATAGCATTCGTTTTCAGTAATATAGACTTTAATGTTTTCCACACATGCTACATTTTCCCTTGGAACTCTGCTCACAGTTTTCGCTTAATAAACAACATGATTCCCAGTTTTTATTTGGTTTCGCAATTAACTACAGCCACGTCGACAACTCAATTCATATCACACTCGCCCAAAGGAGAGAAAATTACACCAGAAAAAACATAAATAAAGCAGTAAAAGCCCGTGCAGTTGCACAAATATGTAGATTAAGTTCACTCCGACAAAATATAAACGGCAATTGCGAGAAGAAAAATTTTAGGGAGGGGGTGTGAAGGGTACTGGTAGCAAATCCCCCATGTGACCACTCGACGGGACATAACCCGGGGAATAAACCCAAAAATATACCAACGAATACCGGGTAGCGATACTCTTTATCCTGGGATTAAATTTTGCAGAGGACCGGGTTTGCGACGGCTAGATGGTCTCAACTGTGCAGATAAAAACGGGCTTGGGGTGGCCCGCCGACTTTATTTGGACATTTTTTTTTTCTTATTGAAGATTATGCTTGCGAAATTTGTACTTTGTTTGATTTATTTTGTGTGGCTGTGTGGAGCTCGGATTTAAAGTATGGCGAAGTTTAAATGAAAGGAGCAAGAAGGTCTGTGTTTTTACAAGAGGACTGCAATTTTGGAAAACTGTCAAAAAATAAACTGTACTTTATTTCATGAAAACTTTAGTAAGGGACTCTGAACCCTTGATAAAAACAAAAACCATAAAAGCAGTAACGTTGATAAGACTCTACTATCATTAATATAGAGTAGTAATTCCATTATTTAATCTCAAACAAAGCGAGACCCAAACACCAGACATCAACATGGCCTAATCATCCCCAAGGACCAACTATGGGCGATATCTGGTCCAAATTTCCATATTATCACGCATGCTATTAAAATTTACGCAACAGAAAAGTTGCAAACAATACTGTTATGGCAAGTTTTGGCTGCGACCCTGATATTGACATCAAAACATCCTCAAAAGAGGGTTGACAATGATTAGGGCGTGATAACATCTATGACAAAGCCCAGCCCTACTGGGTTTAATAAGGTTTATTATCTTAATTAACTACGAATATGTTACACAGGCAGGGCAGCACCTTGTACGGATGGGACGAGATTGACTTTTGGCAAAGATGGGGTTAAACATTATTTTGACGCTTGATTTTGGCAAGATGCAGTTCATAATCATTTGTGTACTCGTACTCCTGAAACTTTTGACACCATTTCGATAAAAATGTTTTTTTCTTCTTTTTGTTAAAATTTTAATGAAAGTTTTCATTAGAATGTAGGGTAGACGAGGTTTTTTTTTATTATGGTATTTTACTACTGTAACATGAAAATAATATTTTTTAAGAATACGAGTATAAGTATGATTCTGGTTATGGTACCACATGGCGGCGCTCGTTCACAAAAAAAAATATTTTATAAAGGTTTTATGAGTTTATAATATTTGGAGCTCGTCAACACTACTCCGCACCACAGTGCTGTTGAACACTGCTGCTGAGCTCAAACTCACACCTTAACTCAGTACATTTTTTTTTTATTAACGACCCTGTCATTATTTAGTTTATTACTGAAATAAATCTAAGATTATTTTCCTTGATTTAGCGTTTTCAGAATTTTCAGTCATGTCCCATCTCTAAAATAGATCGAGGGTTATTAAGGGATGAAGTATATTTAACAGATAGTATGTGTATAATAATGATGCGACACTTTATTATAGAGTTTACTACCAATTTACAGAAAATGCAGGCGTCAGATTATTTGGAAATATATTCAAATCTACAAAATAGATGAGCATGATGAATCGATGATGGGAGGTGGCTGGATGCGGAATAAATTGTTGGCGTTCTTTGGGAGGCTTACGTCCAGCAGTAGACAGCCTAGAAATTGGCTGAAGCTGACTAAAATGGTGAATGTTGATGTTATGACTCCAAGCGCGATTGCTGATCTTTGAATGGTGTTCGATTCCACAGTAAAAACTTTAAATTAGCAAAGTATTAATTATTAACTTTCCCATCAGTAATTTTTCATTGCTGATGGTAATAATAGGCATACCATAATAACTAACCATG
This sequence comes from Agrotis ipsilon, assembly GCA_028554685.1. Lineage (NCBI taxonomy): Eukaryota > Metazoa > Arthropoda > Insecta > Lepidoptera > Noctuidae > Agrotis > Agrotis ipsilon. The sequence continues at coordinate 14,437,583 of CM052965.1, forward strand.
TTTTATATGTAACCAGCAAAATAAAAGCATAAATGCGGAAGGGTAGGTACTCCACCGCAATAATCCTTCGTGATATGTACATGACCAATATTGCGTTGTATACCTCATAACTACACTCACAAATTATCAAACTCCACATAAGGTTGACAATAATTGAAATAACAAAAATTACAAAACAAAAACGAGAACAAGCATTTGACCTACAGTGTCCAGTAAATTTAAACTTATTTTCATAGAAAAAGGGGTTCCCAACATTTATTATAGCGATAAATTTTAAAGAACATTATTTACACAAAGCCCCGTAGACGTTAAAGACCATTTTCGAAGGCGCACCGAGCGAAAACGATTTGTGTTACAATGAATTTATGTTTTAGGTAGACCATAACGACCTCTGCGTTTCAAATGAACAAATGTTTCGATTTTGAAGACATATTGTTTTGTTTAAATTGGCCTGTAAAGTCCAATTCTTTACAGGCCCATTGTTGTGGGTATAAGTTATTATAATGACTGAAAGTTTAGGAGTTGAGGTTGTACAACGCTGTTACTGAAATGGTTACAATAACAACGATAAAAAAACATATTTCAAGATACCTGAAACTCTATGAAGATTTGGAATTCAAACCAGTACAAATGACACAATACACCTTTTTTCTTCTGCTCCGTCCTAGGTATTTCTTCGACTATTTTTACATCATCATATTTGTTGAGTGCGAGAATCAAAACCGCAACACGCAACAAAGCAGTCGATCGCTTGGCCATTGCGCCAATTAATCGTTATTTTTTTAAAGCAATAAAAAAACACAACAAGTAACCATCAAGTAACCACATATACGTAGAAAAACAAAAGTAAGTCTAAATTACGAGTATTCTTTAATCTTAAGACTTTAGCCTTAGACACACAGACTGACCTTGCTGTAAGGCAATCTGTAATCAAGCTTTTCTTTGACCAAGATAATTAAAAAATACATCTTAGGATTTATTATAATTTTAAGAAAACATCTCTGACTAAAAGTAAAAGTTTGCAGATACTTATATTTTTTGGATGTTTTCAATTTAAAGTGAAGTTAAATGCTAAAGTTGGTCTGGGTCATCTATTATTATTAATATATTTATTTCAGGTATAATATCCATACACAAATAAATCTGAAAAAATATAATCATTAAACCAATGATAGTCGGCGACAACCTCACGCATCCGGCTCAAGTGCAGACCCTGGTACAGCACGAAGGGTATGGAAGAAGTCACCTCCATCTCAGCAAAGGAGGCAGAACGCGTGAAACAGACGCATTTTTCCTGCTCCATCCCCAAGAGGCACTTGGGCAGGCCCGACGCCTGCTGATAGGTAGAACGCCGTCCAATTAAGGACCTACCAAAAAGAGTAGGTTCTACAAAGACCTACCAAAAGGACCTACCAAAAGTACTAACCGAAAGGCATCCACGCCGCAACTTAAGATCAAAATCGTGGGAAGAGCTGGTCAAAAACCAACAACGAACAGTGGTCCACATAAACCCTGGTTCAAAGAACTGGATATATACTTCTACTGAGAAAGGCGTCTACTGACACAGTTAACCAGTAAACCGTACATTAAAGTCTTCAGTCGGGATAAAAATGTACTTACAAATTGTTTTCCACTAAACATTCAATTCAAGGCATCTCAAGAACGATTATACTCTACACTGGGAGGACTTTGTAAAATGGCGGCGCACTCACGCCCTCTCCTCGGCACTCAATGGTTATTTACGGCAATTTCCATCTTAAAGGAAAATGTGAAATATTTCTTTACTTATTCTATTGTAAATAAGATCGTTACAATACTTACGTAAAATTATATTCTTGACTCAAGTACATGAAAATTATTTGTACGTTAAAATAGGTCTTTAATAACGTGTTATTAAGAAATTTTGTTATTTGGTTTCTGCTTCTGAGTTCATAGAAGTTACCGTTAAAGTATCTTTGATTTCCAGGAAATTATAACTTGCTAAATTCCTTGAATTATAAGGAAAATTGAATTTATAATCACCGCATCTCGCATTTTGTGTTAAAAAATCATCATGTTTTCAGTGAGTTCTCTTGCTGTGGGTTGATCAGATCACTTTGCTTAACTATATAATTAATTACATATAGGTATATCAACAGACCAGTGCAGTGATGATTCCAGACAGGAATTTATTGACTATGTTTTTTTTATCTTTATTTTAAATCATTGCCATTATAGGTTACTCCTGTTCTAGTGAAACTGGCGCTTTGTTTCAAATTATCCTGCCTCTACTTTTCTGTTTTGGTTTAAAACTGGTAATAATTGCTATATGTAATAAAATAACAAGGTTCAGGTTCCCAACAATTACCTGGCATCTCTTCACATTTCTCCAATTGATATTGTATTCTGTTTACTACAACTTAAAATTCTATTTCGCAACACTTTCTGATTCTTATTCTTGAAATTCCCTGAAACACGGAATATTATGAAATACATAACCCGTAAGTTAAGAAACTACACGAGAATAATTTCAGCTCTCTCCTGAGAATTTATTTTACCGCGATAAAATTTCTAGTTTCCCCTTTGTTTAAAACACTAAAATAACTAGGAATTTTGATGTTACTACGTAATATTTCTGGTCTTACAAGAAGCTGGTTAAAATGAAAATGAATCAAAGAGAAATAACTATTGTCACAAGGTATAATTTTTACTGCAGAGACAAGTAACGAGTAAAAAAAAAGTTAAAATTATAATAGAAAATATGTTTACTAATAAACACTGACACAAAATGAATGTTATTCTTCAAAATCTATATATATAAAATTCAAAACTGACTGACTGATCTGACAACGCACAGCCCAAACCGCTGGGCCTAGAAACTCGAAATTTGGCATAAGCTTTTCTTATACCCCGTAGGTGAGCACTAAGAACGGATTTTGCAAAATTCGGCCCCTAAGGGGTTGTTTTTGGGGTTGATAGTTTGTATGAAACTTCGCTATTCCAGGTGCTAGGAATTCCAAATTTTGCATAGGGTGTCTTTTAGAACGTAGATGCTTACTATGGCAGGATATTGCGAAATCCGACCCCTGAGGGGTTTGTTTTTGGGGTCGATAGTTTTATGAAATTTTGTTATTTCAAGTGCTAGGAGTCTCAAATCTTGCGTGCCAGATCATTTTAAGACGTAAATGATCAAAAAGGTAAAATTTTTGTAAAACTCGACCCCTAAGGGGTTGTTTTTGGGCTTGATAGTTTTGAGACTTAATTTTTTACATTTGGATTCAGTTTTGGACGTAAGTGATACTAAAGAGGGGATTTTGCGAAATTCGACCCCCAAGGGGTTGTTTTTGGGGTTGATAGTTTGTATGAAACTTTGTTACTATAAGTGCTAGGAGCCTCAAATTTTGCATCGGGTTCGTTTTTAAGACGTAGACGTAGTTGTAGTGTGTAGTGAACGTAGTTTGCTCATCATGATGGGATTTTGCAAAATTCGACCCCTATGGGGATTGATTTTGAGGTTGATAGTTAGAGGTCTGGGTCTGGGGATTCTATTAAGAACATAGGTGCCAGCAAGAGAGGATGTTGCGAAATTCTACTCCTAAGGAAGTTTTCTCTGTTAGTAAGGAATCCCAAATTATGCATTGGGGTTTATTTTATGATGGTAGGTGCTACCCAAGACGGGATATTGCGGTTTGATAGATTTTTTTTTGAATTTTGATTTTCCAAAAGTATCCCTTAAAGAAGGTGGCTAGGAGTATACAAATTCACAAAAGCAAAGTTCGAAAGTCACGCGGACGAAGTCGCGGGCGGAGTGCTCGTCTATATATATAAAATTCAAAACTGACGGACTGATCTGACAACGCACAGCCCAAACCGCTGGGCCTATAATCTTGAAATTTGGCATAAGCCCTCCTTATACCACGTAGGTGAGCACTAAGAACGGATTTTGCGAAATTCGGCCCCTAAGGAGTTGTTTTTGGGGTTGATAGTTTGTATGAAACTTCGCTACTACAGGTGCTAGGAATTCCAAATTTTGCATGGGGTGTCTTTTTAGAACGTAGATGCTCGCTATGACGGGATTTTGCGAAATCCGACCCCTGAGGGGTTTGTTTTTGGGGTCGATAGTTTGTATGAAACTTTGTTACTACAAGTGCTAGGCGTCTCAAATCTTGCATGCCGGTTCTTTTTAAGACTTAAATACTCAACAAGTTAGAAATTTTGTGAAACTCGACCCCTAAGGGGTTGTTTTTGGGGTTAATAGTTTTGATACTGAATTTTTTACATATGGATTCTTTTTTGGACGTAAGTGATACTAAAGACGGGATTTTGTGAAATTCGACCCCCAAGGGGTTGTTTTTGGGGTTGATAGTTTGAATGAAACTTTGTTACTACAAGTGTTAGGAGTCTCAAGACGTAAGTGATAGTTAAAACGGGATTGATATATTGATAGTTAGAGGTCTCAAATTTTACAGGAGGTTCTACTTAAGGCAAAGGTTCTCACTAAGAGAGGATCTTGCGAAATTCAACCCCTTAAGAGTAGTTTTGGGGTTGTTAGCAAGGAATCTCAATATATTCATTGGGGTTATTTTAAGAACGTAGGTACCACCCAAGACGGGATACTTCGAGTAAATAGAAATTTTGTTGAATATTGATTTAGATTTTCGAAAAGTATCCCTTATAGAGGGTGGCTGGGAGTAAAAATTCACAAAAGCAAAGTTCTAAAATCACGCGGACGAAGTCGCGGGCGGAGTGCTCGTTAAGATATAAAAATGATTCATTAGGCTATGCTGCCTGGATTATTAACAGTCAACAAAATTTAGAATGTCATAATATTATGTATTTTAAATTAGCAGTTGTCTCACGACAACGTAAAACCGCGTTAAACCCTATATTGTTAGTACAGGTTATAAACTTTCTGTTTTTTTTTATCTGAATAAGTAATAACGACCCTCCCCGGCTCCGCACGGCTGCAATCTCTACTATATAATGTTATGACGATATATTACTAGACTCCTAATAACAGGCGACCGATGTCTGTCAATACGCTAGGCAAAAAAGTCTTATATCCGTCTTATTTCGACCACTCCTGTGAGCCGTAAACATACCTTGAGACAGAACAGACCTTGAGTTAGCCAATCACAACGCAGTACATACCCCATCCCCCTGGTTAAGTTGTACCTCAGCGAGTTGACAGAATATTTCTTGTTCCTTAGATCGTGCATGCGGAGTCTAGTAATATATCGTCGTTGTAAACCATCCTCTTGAGAAAATAATTGGTTAATTACAGTCCAATCCAATTAAGTACAGTCGCAAGCACATTAAGTTATCACAATCTGTCGAATTATATTCAACTTTGTCATGACCTACCCTAGGATCGCACCCACACTGAGCATAACAGTATCTTTAGAAAAATAAATACAAATTAAAAGTTTCGTAGTTGTGGCAAAGAGTTAATGTAAACAAAATACGAAAGCTCATATAAAAACATCACTGTCATATCAGCAACTACAAATCTCATCAACGGCCGGTGCAAAAAAAAAATCTTTCATGAATCTCTGACAGCCGCCATCATGGCTTACTAACAAATTATAATTACGACGTGTGTCGTCATAATAATATACTTGTAATAATATTTTCTAGGACACCTCTACCTAATTTCCAAGACACATCTGCCTAATTTCCACGATCACAGATGATAATAATCCAACTAGAGGAGTGTACCTACGTCAGTCATTTGCAATTGAGTGCCGTTTGGCTGCGAGCCAAATCGGCCCACTGTTACAAATCAGTGCACACGATGACAAAAATGTATCATGCATAAACTAGGCACAACTTTCACGATCTAGCATCTAGACAGAAATAAAAATGGCGCTTACTATTTGTCACTTTGAAGTTTATTGTTTAAGATGTTTTTATGAAGCTGTTGTTCGCATTTTTCTTATTCTTTGTGCGCGTGTTTAGAAAGACTTATTTTTGATACGATGCCACTGAGTATAAAACTTTATCAAATCGTTGCTATCGCCGGCGTTGTGAGATACCACTACAGTTGATACATAGCTTAGAACACAAATTGGCTGTATGAATCTCTAAGAAAAAAACTCTTTAATATTTCCATAAAAAAACATAGCTTCCAATCCAAGATAATGATCTGTTTCTAGAGTATTTTAATCAATCTCTGCAAGTAAAACTATTCGTATTTCAGAACTATTCGTGGAAAAAAAAATGATTTTTATTGTTTATTTATTTCTAATTTTATTGTTTACGTACTCGTAAAATTGTACTATGGACTATGTCTGATGTAAATAAATAAATTAAAAACACTAAAATCACTTTCCATGTATGTGAGTATTTTACCATAAAATATATTTAACTGTAACCATTTACCAACCTGAACTGCTTAATCTTTATGTTGACGTATTTCTTCATACTATTTTAATTTAGGGAAAGCTACTGATAGAGTCGTGAAAATGTGCTCAACTTTGGTACCTAAATATTAATAAAATATTCTTCAAATTTGACTGGCCTGTTGGTCTAGTGGTTAGTGACCCTGACTGCTATGCCGGGGGTCGTGGGTTCGATTCCCACCCAGGACAAATGTTTGTGTGATGAGCATGATCATTTGTTCTGTGTCTGGGTGTAATTTATCTATAATAAGTATGTATTTAGAACTATATAAGTATGTTTATCAGTTGTCTAGTACCCATAACACAAGCCCTGCTTAGCTTGGGACTAGATGGCGTTGTGTGATAATTGTTTGAAAAAAAAAAAAAAAACCTGCTTGCAATCGATTTCTTTTTCTATAACTAAGCCAAAGAATTTGCCACACAGCAATGCGAATACAAATATTTAAATCTATGTACTCAAAATTACGCCTGGAAAGCAAACAATTTAGTTTCCAGATATAGCTCGTACGTAGGTAGGTATTTTACAATTCTAACTGAAGTATTTATCAATCGAGATTGCTGGCCATCTGCCAACAGGATGTTGTTCCTCCTGATCGTCGTGTCCCGTCTCCCAATCGTTTTTCAACCACTCCGTGTTTCCTCTAAAAGAATGTGTTACGGAAAAAATATTAGATGGATTTTTTTTTCCTGGAATTTTCTGTTTGGCTCACTGTGCGGAAAGTGATTACTCGATTTTCTGTTGTGATATTTCTTCGTTAAAGGTGTTTAATGGTGGCACTGGTGGCATGTCGTGACATGGAATTGGTGCAGGATGATCCAGTAAGAGGTCAATGTAAACTGAAACCAGACCTGATGAATAAATCCTAGGATAGGATAAGGTCTGCCAGGTTCACGGGGATGCCGCGACTTTGGAACGCAAGAGGCAACTGAATCAACAGGGCGGATTTTAGTATAGGATAGGATAAAACACCTGCTAGTCTCGCGGAAATGTCTCAAGAGGTTAACGCGGCCTTGAACGCAAAGGACAGCTGAAAAAACAAGGTGGGTTTTAGTGAGTCAAATCTGACAATTCCACCCGCTCCAGTCAGAGCGTGAAAAGTTGTTGATGAGTCATTTATTCATGAAAAAAGTATAAGATATTTATAGATTTCAAAAAGTATAAGTTATACACAGAAAACAACAATTTAATCTTGTTTTAAAATGATCATTATATTTTCATGATAAGGACGTGACAACAGATAATCTAATTATAAAACTGAAACCTCATTGGTACTGCCACAATATCTACTCCTCTAGACTCTAAACCCAAAAGATTTTACGTTATTCCTGAAGGCATTATTTATTCCCCGTAGATATTACAAAGTGTGGACACACGGGAGTTGCACTCAAAGGTACATTCTGTTTTCCAATATCAAAAAAGGCAAATACAGAGTGCATCAGCTTTATTTTAAGTTGATACTGAACGTTTATGCAAATATCCGTCGCAAATATTCAATATTGGTGCAATGAAATTCTGTTATGTGCTTCAAGAATGTCATCATACATGCTTGTTACAGTGTTTTAAGGCATCGTAAATAATATTGCAATGATATTTTGGTTCGGCAGTAATTTTTTGTACTTTGCGAATTGACATCTAGCATTTTATTGAATGATATTTTTATACGGATTTTTATCATTATTTGTTTTATGTCATACAGTGTTAAAATATGACTTAAAGAGTAAGAGACCGTGAACGCCAGACCTACGGTATTTTATAAAAGCTGAAACTTTGTCAGCAGATGCTCCCAACACTGGTAAGAACGATGGCCAATTATGGAGTTTGGGTGATGGTGGCTTTGGCAGGTAGAAAGTTTACATACGTTATAGTATAAAAGCTGATTTTTATATAATTATATAATACTTGGGTAATAAGTAGATGATGTTTTCTCAATAAGCCAGACACTTAACATGGTGGAAACCCTTGCCAGACACCCTTAATGTTCACGGAATTATAATCTTACCTACGTTAGTTGAACGCGGTAATCTCAGGAACTACTGGTTGGAATTAAAAAAATCTTTTTATGTTGGATAGTCCATTTATCGAGGAAGGATATAGGCTACTACTACTTCTTGGGAATTTATAATGTGTCGTGGGTGCGTATGCAATTATTTACCCTCACATACACAAACACTCAAACCAGGATCAGCTACTTGTTGTTTGTTTTGAGAATCTTACAGATCTTACACGTACTCCACCAATCAATCGTTCAGCCACAACGCCAACAATATCTCTCTAAAAGCCCAGGCTTCAAGTATTGTAATTATTTGTAGTAAATATGTAGTTTAGTTATGTAGTCAGACGTATTTAACAGTGGCATAGCTATACCAGGTGACCTACCATGAACTAGATTTAGACAGAACATAGTATTTAGGCTGTGAGAAAGAGATGCCGCTTTTCCCTTCACTCTTCTTTATCTTTTTTACAGCCTAAACTGGATCGCGATAAGAGCTCCTGATGGGGCACCGTAACAAAACTTGTTTGGGGCCATTCTACTCTAAGTGTACACATTTGCATTGTGACTGATGTCATTCACAAAATTTTGAAGAGAGCAAGACAATTGAGAATGCTGGTCAACTGATCGTAGCTCATTTATGACAACTTCTTATAACCTGAAAATTGAGCTCTGTTAGGAGTTCGATAATTTGAGCTTTATGGCCACGAAAGTTTACATTTAAGAGCAACATTTTATGTTTTTATTTTTATTCCAATCATCGGGGGCCCTTGTCATTTGAGGGCCCCGTATAATTGATACGGGGATAGCTAAGCCTCTGGTATTTAAATTGAATACTGCACAGACCACACACAAACACATCGCAAAAAAAACCTGCACAAACACTGACCGTCCGCAATGAGTATCAAATATTAAATCAAGGTTATATTTTTCCAGCTCATGATAGTTTCCGAGATGCCAGTTATAAAGTGACCATGCACCGACACACTGTTGGCACACAGCCAGACACTGCAGAACAAAATATTCAAGCAATATAGGCTAAATATGAATGAATTATTTACGGAGTAATAGCCCGTAACGACATTAGCAAATGACCTAGTTTTGGGTGTATTTTTAATTGCACATTCATGCGTTTAATTAGATGGGTCTGGAGAGGGATCTCTAAGAACGTCTTGAAGATTTCGTTGCGTGTATCAGACAGTTTTAATACAATGATATGATTATAACTGTTTGATAGAAAGCAACCGTGATAGTTAATAATAATGTAAAATACATCAATTTTAAGATATACTATTAAGTTCAGAGGAAATAATTTGAAACGCTTGTAAAACGCTGCTAAGTCATAAGTACGTAGGTACTAACATATAGGATAACTGCACTATCATTGTAAACACCTAAGTTCGCAAAAATAAAAGCTTTGACTTTGACAGTTTGGAGCTTTTAAGATTTACACTATTTATAAAACTTTGCCCCGCACTAAGAATTTCTCCTATATCGTGAGTGCGTCTACAAACATATAAACTCACATACACAAAACGCCCAGACCCGAAACAACAACTTGTAGATACAAATGATTGTTCCGCGCAGGAATCCAACCCGCGACACGCAGCGCAGCAGTCAAATCGTTCAGCCACTGCGCTGTGAAACCGTGCCGTCAAGTTTGAAATTGTCTTGATTTTATACGATGTTCTTTAACTCCGTTTTGAGAGCTGTGGTGACCCAGAATCTGTACTTTCAAAACAAAACTTTGACAGAGTATTTTATTAAGGAAATCAAGAGAGAATATTCTACCTCACTGCTTAAATGCTATGAGGCAGTTATCATCAGAATGCTACATATCACAATATACATACAATGTTGTTCGATAAACCGCAATGAATGCGGTCGACCCTAACCACATATGGAGTCCTATGCATTGTCATTTCATGCTGAATTTCACATGCTTTGGCTACAGGACTCCGGGCAATTATACGTTAGTTAGGACAATAAGACATTGACTAGATTGCATTTCAAGCTTAACTAAACAAGTCAAGAAGGTAATCTGTAATCTACACTAATATTATAGAGAGGAAATATTTCATTGTTTGTTTGTATTTATTTATAGAAATCCGAAACTACTGGACCGATATCAAAAATTCTTTCACCAGTTGAAAGCTGCTTAAGTCCCGATTCACATATTTAATAAGGGAGACCTGGTCGAAAAAGCTAGTTTAGTCGCAAAAGGATGATATACTGTGTGTACAAAAATAATATATATTTCTATTTCTGCGAAACTGTCACATCAGGTAAACTGTGCCACGAATGGAGTATCATGGTGGATTTTAGTCAATACGAATCTGACAGTCCCTCCCGTTTGTCCAGGGAGGACTCATTTGATTTTACAAAGATAAAAAGGCCCCATATTAGTCCTTTGGGCTAGATTGAGGCAGAGTTTACCCATTTTGAATAAAAAAACCCGTACTACCCTTTCGTTAGTAGGTAGTTTAATTTTTGACCAACCTTAAGTCTAACGCTTGTTATCTAAACTAGACTAGTTATTAAACTATAACTTACTATAAGATAATAAACTAGACAACTGAAACTCAGAAAGCCTCATAATTATTTTGAGGTTAGTTAGGCATTGTTGAAATTCAAACTTATAATTGTATTAACTTAGCTTAACTTTTCACAACATAAAATGTCCGTTTTGCAAAAACAATGAAAACAAAACTGTAACTTATATCTTATTTATTTAAAGAGCTTCACATTTACTTTACTTTCATACAATTATTCATCACCATCGTCTTGCTACCCTTATGCCATTTTACTTGTGGTCGGCACAACACGTTTTTTTTTCCATTCCCCCCTATCAGAAGTCACAGTATCATTTACTCTTTTTTCATTCATATCATTCCTTACACAATCCATCCACATTTTCTTTGACCTTCCTCTTCCTCTCCATCCATCAACATACAATATTATTCCAGTTAGTAATTTGTCTCATACCTAACATCTAAGGCCTTATCATGACTTTCCCCTTTTCTTGTGTAAAGTAAACTAAAACTTTGACGTACACATGAAGATTAAAAATAGATAGAGGAAATAGACTAGAGGCTCATATTTACATCCAAAAACGCAGTAAATACTTTAGGTAAAAAGCAGTTGATAGCTCAGTCACTATACCAGCCGTGCCTTCAACTACCGTCGCGCATCGTCGCCACTTTTTTGTTTGAATGGCATCTCTGGTCAGGTCAACCTAGAAAAGGTTGTGTGCTGCTTAACCGGACTTTTCTGTGTCTGAGGTCGGATGCCTTTAATGACTAAGGCTTACAGCCAGGGGCTTACAACTAAAAACTACAAACTAAGTGACTACTGGACACCCTCTGTTGAGTACGAACCCCGGCTTAGGGCATCACAGAGGGAGGATAGCAATTGACAGGGTGGATCACAATGATTTTCATTATTTAGGGGCTAATTTAAAACAGGCTCAGCATCGCAGGCTGCGTCTTGCAAGGGTCGGGGAGGGGATAGACTTGGGCGTCGCGGCGGGCGTCCTCGGCGGCGAGAACGGAATCAGTCTGTGTATTGGTTTTCTGACTGTACTGGTTTCCCTACTGCTCTCCTGAAGGGGGGTGATGGGGTCATCGGGAGTGACAGCGTCTTCGCTACTATTAAGTTAAGGCTTATATTATAAGGGTGGGGTGTAATCCACTACATTGGTGGATTACACCCCACCCTACCACAAGTGGATCCCTGTGGGTGTTGATGAATGTCACGTCCCTTGAAATTTTTGGGACTACACTGTACCGGTTTATACTCATTTACACAAGATGAAAGTTAAAAGTTTATTCAGAGTTGTACACCTACTACGGGTAAGTAGATAACTTACCTACAAACGTCTCCCATAAAACAGACATTTCTATTCATTTTCTGTGTCAACGCATGCCCTATAAACATGCGAGCCGTCTTAGTTATCGTGCTCATTGTTAGAAGCCCGTAGAATGCAACTCGTACTGTCGCAACTCTATTTATAGAATTATCGATACTGCGCGAACAACCCTTTGTTTCTAGCGGACAGACGGTCGATAGGACTACTGTGAAGGTTGCTTTGATGAAGAAATGATAGCTAATAAGCTATCACGGTTAATGGGAAACGGGTTTGTAACTGACAGCTCAAGTATGAAGAAGCTTTTGTTGTGGGACTTTGTCGTAATAAAATTCAAAAACCTTTCCGCTTATTTTACTCCTTATTTGGCTTTTCTTTGAAAATTCTAGTAGGCTTTATTACTTTTAAAATATGGTTGCTGTTAAGGGTATCTTTTAAACATGGATATCCTTGCTGCTTGCAGAGGTAAAATAACTGAATTTAATGACAACAAAGAATAAAGTGATATTTGTTCCAACACTTCAGTCACCGGCCAGTCACCCACCAGCGCGTAACGTTACGTTACCGGTCAGGCATACATATTTCCATACAAGTTTCATGCGGTGTCGTGACGGTGACGTGATGTGACTGGTGTGTGTGAATGCACCTTTAAACCTTTTCGATTCACGACGGAGGCGTTCATGCGTATTAAATATTTAAAACAAAACTAAACTACGTTGTTACAAACATACAACTTCATACACTTAATAATTTAAGAAAAACACGACATGAAAAATAAAAGAAAAAGTTATTTAAACTTTTACCATCGACATCAGGAACCACCCCAAACCCACAGTAATACAAAAAAAAAGAAATACACACCATAATTATCGATAATTATTACCCAGTCCCCATATAACGCCAAACCTAGCCGGGTCGATAAGACATGAAAAAGTCCAACGTCCACAGACCCATCAATTATTAAAGGTTCCGTATCGATTTGGTCATTTGCCTTACCTTTGTTACGGCGGTGGCACACCGCCTGGATATAATTACGTGAAAAAGTTTCTGTTTTGTTTGTCCCGGTGAAAAATTGGACTGGCCCAGGATTAGAATTGTCTACCTCAATTTTTGTGTCGTGTGTTGAAAATGGTGAGAAATGTTTTTTTAGGACAAGCTGTTTTGTCCTTGTAACATTTTTATGGAAGTTGTGTTTCGCAATTATGAGAATAGGCATGGTATGAATTTTTAAGGTTGGACATGTTTATCTAACCGTTTATCTGGTTTAGGCGCAAATAGCCCAATTCTCAAAATAAATGAAAATCTAGTCGGAAAAAGAACAAGTTCTCAAATAGCAAATTCTCTAACGCCTAATTCTTAAAATGGCCAATTCTCTAAAAAGCTAATTCTGAAACGGGCAAATGATCTAAATATTATTACTACATTCGGGAGTATAATTCTTAAAAATCTAAGATTTTTTCGCATAAAATTTAAAAAAAAGTTAAACAGAAAAAAAACTACGATTTACAAAAAAAGTTGAAGAAAATAAAAAAAAAATGATGATTTGGCATTTTTATCATTTTTATAAGTTTGATTATTATATTTACAATAAATTAGAATTATCAATATTGTGAAAAAGCTTAAAAATAAAAAAGACAGAAAATATATTTTTTTGGCATAATTATGCCACGAGAGCACACAGCATTAAAAAACTAACATTCTGTTTTTTATAAGCAGAAATATAAGGAAAACATAGATCTAAACAACAGAAAATACACAAAGTAAAAAAAGAACAATGTTAGTCTCGCAGCAGCACCAAAAGGCCCATACACTATACAGCTCGATTCTTCCTCCTTTTATGAAATATAATGCTCTCGGTGTGCCTCCGTCCAATTAGTAAATATTGATTCAGGGCTGCCAGGAGAAATCACAACAAAACAATTTAATATCCTAGCCAAGTTATGAGGCTTTCTGCTCTGAACAATATAACAGATTATTTTAGTTGCTTTGAGAAATAAATTCTGGTAGATTTAGGTAAAGTTTTATATTTGTGTGGCTTATGATTGTTGAATAGAATGGAGTTATTTTTTATAGTAGCTTAATTCTTCAAGTTAACAGTTACTCTTCGGACCCATGACAATGAACGACAGAGGGCTCGCGAACTGCGTGCTATAGGAAGCTCACCGTCCGATAAGGACCAGGTTTTGAGTCCATTGCGCGTTCCAAAGAACTGTAAGTCATAACTTCTGACTGTTATATAAATATCTTCCAGAGTTGTAGGAATTACTTACTGCGACCCTGGAATGCAAAGGTTAATTGGTTAATAGGATTTAATTATTTATGATGAGACAAATAAGATGCAGTAAAAAATATGACACTGAATATTTATAAGATACTTTTCTGTGGTAAAATGGAGCCTAAATTGAATTTAGACCTCTAGCAATACTTCGGCGAAAAGCTCCATAACTCGCCGTCTGATAAAGGACCATCAAGCTTGAATCAACAACGCGACGTGTTCTACGTGCATTTATGGAGCTGTCAGCAAACAGACGTGGGCCCTGCAGGACCAAACGTCTGCCGGGGTCACGAGGTATCTGGCTTAGACAGCTATGCCAGACACCGTAATCCTAGAACCTGGCTAATCGAAAGATATTCGTTCTGACGATAGTTTACTCTTAGTAAAAGAGTCCACCTAAAAATATAGCTGTAAAATTGTAACATTTAGGTACGTATGTCCTAAGCTGTCGTTGCCCCACACTAGGAATTTCTCCTGTGTCGTGGGTGCGTTTACAAACAGAAACTCAAATACAAAAACACCCAGACACGAAACAACTACTTGTAAGCCCCTTCGTACACTAGGCGACGCAAGTCTTCGAAACCATACGATTTTAGTATTCATTGACGCGTGCCTGTGTTCGAACCTGTATGGGTTTGTATTACGATAGTCGCTTGGATACCGAAGTCGTAAGGTATCGGATACTTGCGTCGCCTTGTGTACGAAGGGCCTAAGTCATACTTACATACTTTTTCCGGGTGGGAATGGAACCCGCGACACGCTGCGCAGCAATCCATTCGCTTAGCCGCTGCGCTAACCGTGACGTCATAAACTCATTGCACTAATAGTCACATTGGTCTGCAGCAAGGTCATCATAAGTATAAAAATGGGGTGAATTTTGTATAAGTTATAAAAATACTTATTCATTGATATTTTTCCAAAGTGCGAGGAGCTTTTTACTATTACGTGACAATGTTTTATTTGTCACTTACAATAAACAGACTATTGTTAACCTGATATTATAAAATAATGTACTCTATTGTTATTTTATTGTTATACAGTTAATGTTCTCTTCGCGTGCCTGTGTGTCCCTCTATATTTAACAAAAGCTTTTGAAATGGACCCCCTTTTTGATGTATGTGACAATTATTTTTATTGTTTATAGTAGGTAATTTTATAGTAATAAAATGATGATCTAAAAATGTACCACAGGTATAATATACAACATGTAACGTTAGAAGCGCAAAACCTCTCGTGGGGTAACTCAGCACATGTTACTGAACAATGTTTGTTATAAAACTTTTGGAAATTCGCAAAAAAAAAAATGATTTTTCATACAAAATGAGAAATTGATCGAGCCCATCAGTATGAAAAGTATTTTTTTTTTTCGCGAATTTCCTAAAGTTTTATATTTTTACATTGTTCAGTAGCATTGACTGAGTTACCTCACGAGAGGTTTTGCGCTTTTAACGTTACACGTTGTAGAAAGATCATTGGTAAATATTTCAAAGGATTTCTTTTTTGGAGATTTTTTTTTGTTGTGTTTATTATTGTCTGAATTAAACTGTTAAATTAAAGCTTTGAATCACTTTTTATTTGAAAAAGTAAAGTCATTATCAATTTGCACGTAACTTCGCGCAACTTCTTTTATTGAGGGTACATAAGAAAAAGTACAAACGATTAACCCTATTTATCTAAAAAAAAATATACGTGCTGTTTGTTCCACAGTCAATTAAATTGAAATATGAACGGCAAATATTAACCCATAATGACACACAAGTTAATAATGTTATTGTCGTTTAGCAAAATGATACGAGACTGCCACTCAAAAGCTTCTTATTGTTCTGTCACGGAATAAAAAACTTCTAAAGCGAATTCGAAGAAACAACGTCACATTCACCTTTGAAAACTAAAAATAACCGTCTTAATAAATTGAATAAAATAACTTTTAAATTCGCGCAAACTCCCATCCGATACAGTCGCGTCACAGGCCAAACGAAAATAGCAACATCATTTCTAAAATCAAAAATCCGACACGGCGCGTACATTAGTCGCATCGATGCGCTATGAAAATAAATTGTTTATATGTATATGTACAAGAAAATACGGTCAGTCAGTTGTCAGTTACTAGCGGGAAAGAAGGCCGAGTGGGGCGTCCGGCGCTCATGAAATAAAATTGTTTTCCCCGCGTACGAAACGGAACAAAACAGTACCTACGAAACGGTACGAAAGTGTAAAAGCAACACGTGGACTGTGGTACGAAAAGTTTGCTAACAATCCGCTTGATTAGCGAAACTTTTCGACGGTTTTCGACCCAATTACGTGCAGTGTGTGGTTCAATTTGTGGTGTGCATGTTTTGATGTTTATCGGATTCGACCGGTGAGTGGATTATGCTAATTTTTATTGTTGTTTTTAATTGTTTATTATACTACTTTCACGGTATTTTGAACGTTATTGACGTAATAGCTCGTTTTGTGAACGGTGATTATTGTTTATTTCGCTTTTTATTGCCTATTTAACTTTTAGTAATAGAAATGTCAGGGCTACATGAAAATTCGGATTAACTTGACAGTTTTGGTACTAGTTTCGGGTACTCGTTAAACAGTTATCTAAGTTAGCAAGTTTTGATAGAGAATCGTACAACTTTGAGATGTTCTTATGATACGAAAAGTGATGTAACTTTTAGTTGACTTTTTTATGATAATTTTATTGAGTGGCGACGCGACGTTTAATGTTAGGCTTAAATACTTTATGAGAAGTTATAGTACTACGTTTTAATAAAATTACATTGTAAGTGCTGATAAATCAGATCACTATTCAAAAACCATTTAACAGATAATTTTATATTTTTGAAAGAAAATTGTATAAGCTTCATTTAAGCTAATAAAACTCAGATATTTTAAATATAAAATGATTAATTAATAAGTGACCCTCCATCGACCTTTGGAAATTAAAAAGGCGTATCTAATGCACACTTACGCAGCTATAAAGGAGAATACACACAAGACACACTTATCGCATGTTTTAAGTAGTAATTAATTATCAAGTTAATAGATGTATTATTATGTTGACCTACTTACAACAATAACAATAGATCTAGCAGAGAAACCCCGAGTTTCACAAAATGGTCATCATTTTATGCATATACTTATTTTTATTTATTTATCTCTCTCTTGTAGCTCAGTAAATACTTATTTTATTTTTACAGTAACATGGACTAGACTATTCTTTGACTTGATGACACGAGAAGACACGATATTTCTCTCTCACTCACTCAGTACTATGTCTCAGCATGGTAAACAACAGGGTTTCATAGTATAGAGTTCATCCTCGTAAGAGTTTTCACGGCGAATCGTTGCCAAAACTGTCATTGTCACAGAATTGCTTAGTATTGTCCACTAATATCACTTTATAGTACCTTCGTAGTATATGGACTACATATATGGGCTTGTCAGTCAAAAATCAACCTTATATAACTTTGCAATAAATTATTATTTCATTCAAAAGAACGAAGCATTTCAAAGGACTGAGAAGCAGATTTCTTCATTTCTTCAAACTATTAATTCGTTTCTTTGAAGAATCATTAAATAAGTAAACTAGTTCACTGTTATTATTACTAAAATACTCACATCTTTAATAACTCAAAGTAAATTAGAGTCATCGATATCTTTAATTTGAGCAGAATATACACACATCAAAAAAAGTTTGTGATCAAAGCATAAGCTTGGTCAATAATTGTATCCATATATTTATTGATAATATCCTTAATTTTATGGTAAAACAATGTAACTGTTTTATTATTACATTCTGAACCTATATACCTCCTAAGATAGCCAAAATAAGTGGGTTGGTTTATGCTAGACTAAGTAGCATGAACCCGCGAAATTTCAAACGTTTTAAATAATCATAACTGTATTTTTTTTAAAGTGGGCTATCTTAGGAGGCGGACCATATTTGGCGATACAAACTTTTTCCAAAAAGAAGAAATCACAATAATATTGTATAATCTAACATAGCAAATAAAATTTTAGTTTTTCAAAGTGATTGTAAACTTTTTTTGATGTGTGTACGAATGTACGGTGTACGTCTACGCCTTAATAGACGACTTCGGTCCTTAGCTTCGCTAGTTATGTGAGAAAAGGCCCACCTGACGCAACCCCCCCTTAATTTGAACTATTAAGTATTCGATATAGAATTAATAGCTTAAATCTAGTATGAAGTGTGTGTAATTATTCCCTAACTAGCTTTTGCATGCGGCTTCACTCCCGTTAATTTAAAGTTTTACAGTCAATTCAGATCATACATGTGTCGCCATCTATTTAATTATCATAATATGAATTTTCTGAATATATTTTTCTCGGGAGCAGTACTTTTTAATTTAGAATGAAAGGTATTATGTCCGTCTCTGTACATTTGACGAATTTTCATGATTATCGATTATCGGGTTTGAGCATGAAAAGGTAAACTAACAAACTTAATATCGCATTTATAATATTAAATAAGCTAATATAACTTAGATATTGATAAGTTAGATGACTTTTTTATGATGGGAACATATAATAACATTAAAAAAATCGTTAAGTTTGCAGTGCAGTGGTAGACGTATGACTAATCAGTCTGTGTACTTCAGTGTATATGAAAAGTCTTCTTCACATAGCCACACACCATCAAGTTTACAGCAGTTTAAAAAACAGTAAATTATCGGGTAAATAAAAAAAAATTAATCTTAAATTAACAACATACATCTTATTACATAGATACCTTTGTTATGTTAAACCTGTATCATAAGCGGTAAGGTGGTCTCTAATATTTAAATATTAACACTATATTATATTTTTATAGTAATTGATAAATCGTTTCTTAAAAACAATAGTTGAGAATAGAAAAAGTTTCTTATTACAAATTATTTAAGTGTTCATTTTCTGTTTAGGAAAGTTTTTTGATAAAAAATATTTCTCAGGAGTTATGAAGCAATACTATATGATTCTGTGCTAATAAATCATAAAACTCATATGATTTTGTTGACTTTGGCAAATAACTCAATCGTAAATCGATAAATGGAATCCGCGTCATCCATTTTCTACTAATAAGCTAATGACTAAAGGAGTCTGTCATTCATCTGGAAATACTTTGAGATTAGGAAACTACTGCATCTATGAAAAAATCAATCTTTTAGTCTTGTTGAATGAGATTTTTTGTTTACTGATAGGCTCGCTAATTTCAAATGTACTCTAAGATTTTTTATAGCAGAACTCGTTTAGGAAATGTAGATACACCCTCAAAATCTATTTTCCAGTCGACTGTTGATATAGCTATTATTAATAGTTTCTGTTTTCCTGATGACCTGTGTAATCAATCCAAATAGATTCTGTTACAAGTATTTATTACAAAATATATTCCAAAATATTATTATAAATGTGTTGGTAGTCGTGAAAAATGCCAACATGGAGTGCTTTCAACGTCCAATGGAAACAAACAACAGGCCGTAGATACTTACTGGATTCTACGATTATGGAAAAACAAAAAGAAATCCTTTAAAGCTTTTTACTTCTACGATTTTGAGTAAACCGTCGAACCACCATAATTACTGTTATTTCTGCATTGTAAATATAACGGGCAATAACCGCAAAATTACGTGGGTTTGTCAGATTAAGGATTGTCCACACGAAATTATCAAATCAATCAAGGAAAATGAGGTAAGATGCAAATATTGTACTTTCAGTAACTTGGACACATTATGAGCATGGTCGCCAAGCAAACCAATTGCTTGCCGTCCTGAAGGAGAACTTTGGCTTCACGGTGGCCACAATTCGCACCGTGTAGATGAAGTACTAAATAATGATTTGTTAATATTTCGATTTAAATAATTACATTGTACACTTTTAACATACTTCAGAAGTTGAAAAAAACGTTGCAAATATTATGCAAGAATTTATTGTACACACTCCGTAAGTACGGACCAACCGACCCGAGGGTTATCGCAGCCCGTCACATAGGTCAACGCATTTCTGTCGTGCCCGTCTATCTTTATCTTTATTCCTTGATCGTTAGTTATTATGTTACAATATCGGTATATAGCATATTGATAAATAATTCTTCATAAGGGGACACGTATACGTACTAATTGCCATTTGGGTTTTTTCACGAACTTATTTAAATTATACTTTATACATACTTAAATACCTATCAATCAACGTGGTCAAACAATTGGCGTTCGGCCCTAAAACTCAAAGGTAACTGAGCCATGTCAAAGGCCTCTGGTGTTCCCAAAGGCAGCTTAATCTAACTCTGACGTCAGAAAGTGACCAAATATTCACACAAAAACGTTAGCGCTTTCAATTCCACCCAGAGCAGGAAGATTTAATTAATGATTTTGAGAGCAGAAAAAAAACCTTGTAGCTGCTAATAAAAGATTGTTATTGAAAAAGCACAAAATCAATTTGTTCGACCTAAGAATCGGGCCCAGGACCTCATGTTCAATAGTTGCGTCACGACCACCTAAACTAGCCGCCGATTATACCGACAGATTTATATTAAGAAAATATCTTTATAACACTTTTAAATTTAGTTTAATCCCGGCTTAGCCTTAACTTACGTCCTTTGATTTTGAGAATAAAATAAGAGCCAAAATAAATATGTTAGAATTATACTAAGACCTCCCAAGATCTGATCACAAACAATCTTCCTAAAAATATTCACAAAATCTGTTTACTACATTTAAAAATAGTTACGGTCACATTGAAAACAATGAGATTAAATGTGCACCTGTCTCGATCACTTTCTTCATGAAATACTGCAATGTTGGATAATTTCAAGACGAAATTTTGTAACAAAAACTGAAATTAGACGAGATGCATTCAATTAAAGCGATTCGGCAAAATGACCGCATTGTTGGCCGAGTACCAAATTCTTAATCCTGCGAATTTCAGAACATTGTTGAAAGCATTTTATAAATATGCGTGCATACCTCCTGAAAGAAAGCTGAACGGTATTTGGATCGTTTAAGTTCAATGTATCCTTCTTTTGACTACGTTCGATAGTTTTATTTTCTCATTGCCATTGCTGATTATGTAGAGCTTTTCTTTTTGAAATCTATAAATAAACTTTATTGTTGTCTAAAATATTCGTATTATCTACGGAGTAAGAGCGTAATTTACTAACAGAAGCATTGTTATTGAAGAGATTTTAACAACGTCCATAGATGGTATTTTTCAAGCATTAAATTAAGAATTTCTTTCAACATTAAAGTTGATTGAAAGTGCGCTTACAATGCCAGTTCAGTAAATAATTACAATCTCTTTTGGGAGCCGCGTCTGTAAAATGTTACAAATGATGAGTCTTGACAGCACGTCGTGTCCAGATAATCTTCTCAGCTAATTGTATTATCACGAAATGACAAATGAACGCGAATAGTTTAATCTAATTCAAACTTTGTATCGTGAAGAAATGCCTTTCTACAAATTAAAGGCCGGCCTGAATTTCGTAATTATATTCTGGGAACTTTTGACTGTTCTGTCCCCAACTGAATCAAATGTTCGACAGTTTATATAATTACTAGCCTACGGCTTCGGGCACGTGGATTCCTGTAAGTTTTATATTATTTCAAGGAAAATTTTGGGGTGAGTGGGATCTACCTCCTAGCGGTCCACTCCAGGCAACGGCACTATAGACTACCTGTAAGCTATGGTGAGAGTTGTGCTATCTAAAAGGTGGTGGTAAGCCACAATAGGACCATATTCTAGCTGGCGACTACCATCTTGTCGTATACCGGCCTCAAAAAATACTTTTTCTGTATTCCATCGATGTACGGGATATCTAGTTCCTCTTGGACAGCATCTTTGCCTTTATGCTAGATTCACTAGCCAAGAGAAAAAAAAAACTGTAGTCTAAACATTTCTTTCTTTGCGAAGATGGCGGATTGGTAAAAATTTGTCCTTTTTACACAAAAGTCACTGCATTCACATCTCAATAACTAGGATTCACTTCATTTACAGTTGTTCCAGAGGTTATTCACCTTCTTATTCACATCTGTTGTTTTAATGACTCTTACTGCAGCGTATCTTCGAGTTCGTGTCACCAAAGCAAATACTGGCAACTGGCCGAGGAAATAACTTTGGTTTCATGAGTGACATGTTACTCACCTTTGTGATTCACTTACTGGATCTTACAAGAGGCAAAGATGAAATAATTATTTGAATAGCCACCACCGATGCGTCTCTGTGCACTGTGGAATGCAAGTGCAATAGTAAAATTTATATTGCATAGTTACAAGTCAGGAAATCATGTAAATCAACCAGATCTATTCATAGCAGCATTCACTACCTCAGAACTAAATACTACCATTAAAATACCTCACTCACTAGTAAGAAAAATATGAGAAACTTGGCTAAACCTACAATCTAATAATCAACTAAAAGTATTGATATAATTAATTAAACGTATGGAGACAATATGTTACATCACTAAAACTAACCTCTACGAAAAACAAAACAATTACTGCATCTTAAAAACAAAGAAAAACAAGAGTAAAAATATTACAGATTTACCTACTGAACGATGCACAGAAGAAAATAAAATAGCGAACGTAGGCAGTGACCTCGAAAGTGTAATTATTTTCGACTTGCAACGCGAAATGTTTGGAGTGCACAGACGTAGTGCTGTCACCAACCGGCCGGTTCTAAAATCATTTGTTAAGACTAGTATAATTTTAGGAACACGTGGTCGTTAAAATTTTACGTGGTTGTTGTCTATTTTAACTCAATAGATTTGGTGGTTTTATTGAAATAGTTTTCACCGTCATCGTTTGAGCCATAGAAAATCCATCGCTGGACAATAAATTTCCAGTAGAACCAGTTGGAAGCGGCTTGCATTCAGCGCGATCCTATGGTCTTAATCGGATCGTCAGTCCACCTTGCAGGTGCATGTCCAATACAGAAATAGTTTTAGTATTAACTAATTCCACTAAAATATTGCAGTAGTTCCCAATAACGTGTTTTTGTTTCGTAAATATCTTTCAAGCGCATTATTTTGCACTTGATAGCTCGCCACTGTTGAGCATAAAAATAGTGGGCTCAAGTAGTGTTATTGGGTTTTTTCAACAGGTATTTCTATGCAGCAGCCGTGTTGGCTGTATTCATGTCCAATTTTAGATTTAAATACTACTATGCGAAAATAAATTTTTTGAGGAAATATACATTCAGCTGCGAGTGGGATTAGAACAGTCTTCTGTACACTCGCAGCTAAATTTTTCTTTCCTCAAAATCATCTTTACGATGCTCGTCACATGCGTTTAAAATTATAGGATTCCCAAAGCATAGGATGGGTTGGATTCACTCCACCATAGGCTAATGGTTACCGTTACTCCTGACGGTTGTAGGTCTCACCAAGGCCGTCATACCTCACAGTTTTTACTATGTTCTACTAGTTTCAGTTCCTTCTGAGTATGCTTCCTCCACCTAAGGTCTTATCTCTGCTTCTGATCTAGACTGAGGCCAAAATGGTATTCCTTCATCAGTTTTTCTTTACGTCACAGTAAATCATACCCTATCCGTTACGAAATAAGAGTTGATTGACAAAGAGTGCGACAAAAACATTACCTGTGAGAAATTTGTCAGTTGTATGTTAGTGAATAGCTGTAAATATCGTAGCGGACAGTCGTGGGCGTCAGCGGTGACAGACAACATGAGATAAATAATTCGTCTTTCTATGACCTGCGCAAGAATAAACTGCTTAGGCCTTTTTACGAATAAATAATGTGAGACAATGTTACTATTATAGTCCCAAAACTACCCGTATCTGTACTGGCGTACATAATTATGCAAGTATTGTTTTTTGTTAGAAAAATTTCCACTATTATATTTTTGAACTTTTAATTACTTAAGTTTCGATCACGTTCAAATAATCATGTCAGTCGCATGATTATTTGAATTATTTTTATTATTATTTCGTCGACCAGTCAACGGGGAGTTTTGCCTTGAAAAAGGTGGTGTGGATTTTTGTATTGTAATAAAAACAAAAAGACTGCACCACCTAATGCAAGGTAAAGCCTCTTTTTTGTCCCCATTGACTGGACTACCATTTAAAAAAATGATATTCAATTACAAACGGTTTGACTGAAAGCCGACCCCAATATAGTTGGGAAAAGGCTAGGCAGATTATTTTATCGCGTTGAATAAATATCTCAACTGATACTGACGTATCAAATTACTATGTTCTTACATGTCTTTACTCCTATCCTAGGCCTCCCACTAGGTGGACCGACGACATCGTGAGAGTCGCGGGACGCCGAAGGATGCAGGTGGCGAATTGTCGTTCGTCGTGGCGGTCTTACGGGGAGCCCTATGTCAGCAGTGGATGTGTTCCGGCTGATGATGATGATGATGATATTGACTCCTATCCATCCATATTTTCATCCATCCTGCTTTTAATAATTAAGATTGAAACGTACAGAACCATCTACATTCACTAATAACGACCAACTACTATAACTACTCCGATTATTCTAGCACTATGGTTCATAAGTTTAACGCGTAGTTTAGCTCCACAGCACTAAAGCTTAACGACCCTTTACAATATACTCTGGGTGCCATGAGTCACTTGAAATAGTATATTTTGTACGATATTTCTTGTTTCTAATAACATTTTTGTTTGAGTCTGGTATTGAAATGTGAGAATCAATGTAAACAAATACAGGACTTACAATTATTTGTTTCTTTTTTCGTTTTTGTTTTAGGAGGTCCTTTTACATTTTTTTGTAACCTACTAAAATTTTATCTTGATCCAAAGGTACATTTTTTTTGTGGCATTGAGTCCGCATAAGTACCACTATTAATTTTTACATGAAGTTAAAGTACTTAAAATACAACATTTTTTTTTAAATTCAATCACTTCTAACTTGCCAAGTAATAAGTGGTTGATGTAAATTCCAATGAATTTATCTACAATTTTACTTAATATTATGTTGGCTTAATGATACATTTTCCTTAAAAACTGTTTATCAAAAAAATGAGGAAGTTACAAACACCAAATAGTAAAGCAGACGTCAAAATATCAGATTATTATCACATCATTGATATTGATGTATACCATGTTCAAAATATACCATTTCTACTTAGTGAGGGAACAAAATAATTATTTGTTTTATCACTGCAGGAAGAACATCGTCACTTGTCGCATCTTCACTTGATTTGCTAGACATTTTAATAGCCAACATAATTTATTGTTTATTGTTATGTAAGTCTGCTATCGAATAATTTAATTCTGCTCTATCTGAATGAAGTATGAGTACCTACATCAACTGTTCCTCTGGGAGTAGGTCAGTGTATCTCCTTTCCCTTACTAAGTTAGTTGTTATACGGACAAATTTTAAGCATAACACAGCTTAACTATACTATGCTTAAACTGCATCTGGGACACAGGCTTCCTCTCTTAGAAAGGAATACTAAAGGACTATAAATTTTGACAACGTTTTTACTCGCCAGTCAAAACGTTGTCAAAATTTACGTTGTTACGGGAGTGAAATTTGAATTTAAATCATACTTAATACCTTTAAACCATACCGTTTAAATTTCGAGCATGTGTTGCACAGTCCCAGAAACTGTACCCCTAGCACGACTTTTCACTATTTTACTTTACAGAATTTTTCCAGTATTTACAGCGTTTCTTGTATGAAAATATGGAACAGCGCCTCTGGTGTGCGAAGAAGGAACCAATTTTTTCTTTGAAAATTGTCAATTTGAAGTCGTCAAAGTTCCAGTTTACTTTACGTCTCAAATACTGAAAACTCGTGCTGACGGTACTGTTCTCAATTAATACGATAAAAGATAAACCGTTAAAGTCATTTTGTTAGGTAAGTATCCTTTCTGGATTTGCACGCAATAGTGTTAAAAAGTTACTGCGCATGTTCATAATAATCTAAACTTTTAAGCATCCGAGAGCAGTATTTATAGTTGTGTACACTATAGTATGAGAATAATTTTATACCGGAAACTAAACTACATAATATCAGCAAAATCCTTGAACGGGTTTTCATCTAACTTTTTATACGACAAAACTTGGTCTCCTTTGGGGAAACCCCAGCCTCTTTTGAACCTCAAATAAATTAATCCCAAGACATTTGACGACAAGAAACTTCGAAATACAGGATATTTCATCTACCGTCCTTTGAAAATGTAACAGCAAAAACAATGACATAAATCCAGGTTTGTTACCACCGGCTTTTTGTTAAATACTTCCCAAATTACACTGGGAGTCCTCAAAATGGAAACAGCTGTTGTTCCTATAAATTCCAATAATTGTAAGACTTTATACATTAATCTTACACCCACTATATTACTGAAACAATTCACAAATGCACCGTGTTACGAGTGAAATTTTGGTAAGTATATATTTTGGATCGACTCCAAAACAATTAGTGCAGTTTGTGCTGTGCCCCGAGGGTTGTCGAATGCTCTGATTTACTTGACAACTTATTGATTTATGAGGCGTCTTGAAGTTTGACCGGAGAATTTCTCGAAGATTTACTGGAGGAAAGAGAGTCGTTTATTAGCTAAGTGGACTGTTTTGACAAAGAGTTAACGTAGTAGTGGCTAGGCTAATTAAAATGTTTTCATGTCCACTGTACGAACAAACTTTTAAGATTCACTGAGTTTTATGTTTTTACAAGTTAATTAGATGTTTGCTTTACTGTTTAATAGTATAGCAAAAGATTAGAATAATCATTAATATATTATATCTAGCACTAGGTACGATAGACTCGTATAAATCAAATGCTTACCGTTAAGCATAAGCGTGTTCCTAGATATCCGCGTTTTTTATGTACGCCACCATTCGTGAATTGCGGAAAGTTACTTGTGCTACATTTAAAATGTAAAGCTATAGACACTAGAGTCGCTTCAAAACGATTTGAGTGTATTTTCTTTTGCATTTTAGTTTGTCAGTTGTGGCTTATGCAAAGATGACACGAATCGCATTTCAAAAAATTATGGAGTATATGAAGCAGTTGCACAAAACATTTTTGCTGGTTCAAAAATATTACTCAGAAAATATCTCAACTCGACGATTACTTAACACAGATTTTAACACAGTCCATTTAAATAAAACATTTCTGTTCCAACATTTAAAAATAAAAAAGTCATTTAAAAACAATTTCAGCTCTTGGCAACCCTAAGTATCCGCCAACGGCTTGGCGAATTGAGGGAAAACGCCTCCAAATGCATTTAGTGCAGTCTAGTTGAGCATTTTAACACTTGATTTAACTACAGGCTTATTATTGTTTTGGCCGGAATAAACATGGTCATGCATTCTGAATAGATGGGTGTGGTAGGAAAGGGGTGGTTTTGAAAAGGTTAAGGTCCAATGAACAGCAATTTTTCCAGGAAACTTATGTTTTGTTGTTGTTAACATTTAAGTTTAATATACCCGCTTTTTACAAGTTAAGTTAAGTTAAAGCGGAGAGGAGAGAAGATGTGTTTGAATAACCAATCAGATGTCAACTCAAGTCAACTGTCCACTGAAGCTAAGCAGAGAGGATATGTGGATATCTGATTGGTTATTCAAACACATCTCCTCTCCTCTCCGCTTTGGTAGATTACGGGCCTAATGCTGTGCTCTGGAACATGCTAATCAAAAATATCTGAGAAAAACCAAATAATATAATTATTATTTATTTTGAAACATTTAAGCTTTCAAAAAATAAATTGGGTGGGTTCTCTACAGGGGTTCATAATAAAATAGGTGGTTTAAAGTAAGCTAAATATTGTATAAAAGAAATACCGGTGAAGGTTAACTCCAGTTGGCGTTTATAATTTATGAAATAGGTACTCAGTAGTCGTTAATCAAATTTTATTTCGGGTAAAATTATGACCTATCAATTTTACTGTCAATATTAATTTGTGTATTAATTGTACTATTGTAAAACTAGCGAATGGTCCTACTAGCTTTGTACGGGTGATAATATTTGTTACACAACTGTTGCTATATTTTTTTCCATACATTCTGAGTCATGTTGTCTCGCTGCAGGGAAAATGCTTCTGTACAAGGCTGTTAGCAGTGGACTGTGGGGAATGTTGCTAGGCCGCTGGTAGGGCAGGAGGGCTTCAGTATTTGGTGAAGTAAAAATCTGAAGTAAGAGACACCTCCATTTATTGCACAGTTCGTGGTTGGAAGAGGGCGAAATAGAATGGCTTCCACAGATAGTATAAACGTCAAATATACATTAAAAGTGTTGATGTTGGTGTTTCCAACAGCTTTTTTTCATTTAATAAAATAATAAAGATTAATGTCTGTTATTCAAATGTGTTTTGTGATAATAAGAGTATTTATAACCTAAAGGAAAACAGAACCTTACTATGATAAACGCTCTAGGTGCTACTTAAAGAGAGTACCTTAAAAACTCCTTCCTTCCACTTGGACCCTAGTGCAATCATTGGCAACGTATCTAAGGTTAGCAATATTGTTCAGAAATTAAACACTAATTGTGAAAAATTCTCTAAATTATGTCAGAGTTAAAGTCGCACCAGACGGTGCTCACAGACTCGATATGTGGATCATATTAAAATGAAGATACATCATCTGCCTAGCCTTTTCCCAAGTATATTGGGGTCGGCTTCCAGTCGAACCAGATGCAGCTGGTTATCAGTATTTTTCATGGAGCGACTGCCTGTCGGACCTCCACAACCCAGTAACTGGGTAATACCATACCCCATGGTAAGACTGGTTGTCAGACTTTAGAGCTTCTGACTAACAGTAACGACTGTCAAAGATCTACAAATGACAGCCGGCACCAACGGCTTTACGTGCTTTCCGAGGCACGGAGGAAACTCGCTATGAAACATGGTCACCCATCCACAGACCAACCTAGGCAAGCGCGGCTTAACCCGGAAGATCGGCCTGTGCGGCTGTAATTATTTACGAGCTCCTCCTTCATATTAAAATGAAGATACTAGACTACGAATTATTTTCCCAAAAAAGATCCCAGAAGACCAACCTAAAGACTAATTAAAATAACTCCTTTAGCAAGATGATTCGTATATCCAAGTCTTACAAAAAATATTCACCTACATTATTTCTATTACTCTTTCCATAAGCTAAACGTGCTTATGCTAGGAGTACATTCACCGTAACAGCTCTTTTGGGACATATTTGAGCTCATGGACTATTGTCCACACTTACCAAATATTGCTTTCTGAATAAAGAAAAAGACTATAGCACCTTTATAACTATATCCTAAATAGCACAAGACTTTCTAAGCAGTCTTGGGAACAATTTTTGTATTTGAAACAAAATCTTTATTGCTGTGTTTATTCCGGTTTGAGATCGACTTGTCTTGAAATGGTTCGAACTTTTACCTTAGAGAGAGGGTAGTGGAATTCTTATTCGGGTTATGTTTGGTTTAAGATGTAAAACTGGCGAGTTTCTCAATTTCTTTTTTAGCGTTTAACACTTGGAATTGCTGCTGTGTTTTGGGTGCGTTTATAAACCTATAAATTCACATACGCGAACACCCAGACCAGAAACAACTATTTGTAGGTCATACAAATATTTTTCCTTGCGGGAATCGAACCCTCGACACAGTGCACAGCAGTCGAATCGCTCAGCCACTGCGCTAACCGCTCTAATCCACATCAAAGAGTTACAAGAGATTTTATTACCATCAATATATTTTTTTTAACTTGTCACCGGCCACGTTAACACGTTTAAACCCTTCTTACATAACCTAATCTCAATACATTTTATAACAGAGAAAATTCTGTGAATGTCTGCCAACTAAGAATATGCTGTAATCTTTAAATAAATATATTATTCGACGGTTTTATGAGCGCTGTACATCCTCATTATAATCGTTATGTTAGTTAATGATATAATAGGTGACACACATACCTACTGATATGAATAAATGAATGGGCTTGCATACGTTTAGTTGGCAGCGAGCCGATTCAGTTTTAATGGCATTTGTTTTTCGGTATTCTTTTGTGTTTCTTTTTGTTGGAGATTGGCCTGCTTTGCTTCATCTTTTTGACAAACTGAAGTTAGATAATATGAAAAGCATTTTTGCTTTATGAGGTTAGTGATTGAAACCTAATGAAAAATGGGAAATTAACCAACCATGCGTCTCGGTTGCAATCTTGGGGCCTAACCACGAGTTCCTAAAGTGATTGCATCAACCAGCTCGCGAAATTCAAAATTTCTTGAGTTATTTGCAATTTGCAGGACATTGCTAGGTTTTATGTTGATTAAAATATTATTCGCGGCTGTAAGACGTATGTAGTTACAGAATTATAATCATCAAAATCACCAATACAACCCTCCAAGTTCATAAAGCTCTAGGAATGACTTTTTCGTTTTTTTTTTTTGTTTCTATGCCTTTTTCTTAAAAAACCGCAAGAAATTTTGAATTTCGCGGGCTGCTTGATGCATTCCCCTTAAAGCAATCCAGTTCAGGTTGTGGGAAAGAGACAGAGCTATACATTCGCCTAGCGCCATCTCATTCCCTGTGTGCAACTATCATGGTAGCCACCTCATCTTTCTAGCAAATCAACGACTTTTACCTATCCGAGTCTTAGAGAGTCCAAACATTAAGCAAGCGTCCGAATTTGGATCAGAATTCGGAATTTTGAACTGAGATACGATATTAGTTTCGGGCTATAAAAAAGTCAGTGCTTGCCTAATCAGAGTACCATTATACAATGCTGATCAGGATCATGACATCCAGCACAGATCACAAAATGTGTGTATGTGTTAAATTATTTAATATCCAAAAAACATTCACATCCCAAGGCGAAAATATGATTCCAAAATCAAAGACAAAATTATTTACCTTTCTTAAAAATTATTCACTTCCTGTGTCTACATATTTTTCGATGTGATTCACTGAATCCGACAAATGTTTATGAAATGACCTGAATATATTATCTATGTGACAAATACTCACTGAAAATTTGGTTTTTCAAGGTTATTTCTTATAAGGTTAGCTAAAATAATCCATTTTAGGTTTTAAGAGTTCTTTATTTCGTTCAGTTTTTTCCGCCATTTTAGGTCTACAGATACTTCTTTATAGTATCTACCCATATAACTAACCCAGTCTCACTTTCAGTTTTTGAGAAATCTTAGCAATGTGTTCGAAGCGGTACCTGATCTCTTGGTCACCAAAGAGATCAGGCGCCTTAGTCAAACAGCATTCGGCAGTAGACGACAATCGTTATCGTTCATCAGTCACTAATACATTTTCAACTTTATATCCAGATTGTAAAGTTGAAAATCTATTGAAGTTCACAGATCGTTTTCGTTTGTTTCGTTCGTTATCGATTAGCAGTTTTAAATAGATTTTCAACTTTACGCGCTGAGATATAAAGTTGAAAATGTATTGGTGACTGATGAACGATAACGATTGTCGTTTAATGTCGTATGCTGTTTGACTAAGGCCCCAGGAACCGCTTCCAACTCAGCCGGAAATATACGCTATACTCTTGAACGCAATATTGCATGTAGATAATGTAACATGTGTTTATTATAAACTTTACTGTATCTAAAGCCTACACTCAGAGGTTACACGGTTTATAATTAGCCTGGATGCAACAACAAGAAGTATAAAATGTATCTATTGGTCTAACAACAGCTATTTAACGACTAACTACACTTTCTGGCTTAGCATGGTGGCTTGGTCATTCTATGAAGAGGAAGGATTGTAAAATGTACGTAAATAAGTCCCTCCGTACAGGGTTCTCAAAATGGTCTTTTGCTTATCTATGTGGATTATTTTGCAGTATTGTAATTTTGTAGACAACATTTTATCACGGATGAATTATTTATTAAACGATACTGAAAAAAAAATCGTTACCTCAATGCTTCTAAAAAGAGTGTCACCATAGCACCTATTAAAATAGTAGTCACTGCACTACCCAACTGCGCGAATTTCAAAATCAGTCTCAAAACTCGATCACTAATTCAATTTGACACTCGTTAATTAGGAAATTAGCGAGTGTCAAATTGAATTTGTGATCGAACGGGTACGTATTACATGACCGAAATTTAAAAGACCAAATTTTAAAATACCGATGGACGTAATCCCGAAAATTGAAACGCCGAATGGTTGTTTGGTCGAAAGTTTTAAATCTTGAAAGTTCATTTGGCCGAAAGTTTAAAATCCCGAAGTTTAAAAACTCGAAATTTAAAAACCCGGAGTTTAAAATGCCGTAAATTTCCTTCACATCAAAAACAGAGGTTTTTGATCAAAAACCTAATTTAATGAAAAACCTACGACATAATATATATTATAAAAAATATTAAAACCCAGCCGCATCCCAGGGTGCACCGGCCCGAAAAACTGTTCTCCTCCTGGACGTATCCGAGAGGGAACTCCAGTCCACGGGCGCACGTGGAGGTTTCCTGTCTTAGCCGCCCAGGGCCCTGTAGCTAGAGGAAAAACACGTCATGTGGTCAATAATTGAAGCAAATGACATTTCCAATGTGGTTGCCAAAAATCTTAGCTACACAAACAGAATCAATACATCTGAATCCATTCTAACACACAATAATTAGTTGGAAACATAATGATATATTACAATACAACTATGACAAGTAAACTAAACACAAGAGGATAATTAATATCACAGCCCGAAATAGTATCAGGTCGTTGTACCGCGAATCAATTGGTTGCCTTCCAACAATTTATGTTTTAGCGAATGATTTAATCTTTACAAAAAGGCGATTTTTGGTGATAGGTACTATAATCTATAGAGATGACATTTCTACAATTATCTATGATTTGATGCTAATAGTAACATCAAATCATAGATAACTGTAGAAATGTCATTTGCCTCAATTAAAAACAAACAGATGTGGTCTACCAAATCTGGTTTTTTTACTTGCTTAAATCATTAAATGAGTTTGGACTCTGATCAGGACGAGATGGACTGTCAGGCTGGTACTGACTGAAATGAACATTTTCCTTCAGGAAAATGTTCATATTGAAATAACGATTTAAATTCCGGGGCCTCATGATCTCATGCGATGGAGAGAATTTTGGAGTGTTCAAAATATCACTATTCGGAACCGGCGGTAAGTATACCTGCCGGCAGCCGAGATTTAAAACAATAGCTGCCGGCGCCGGCACTCTAAAAGGGAACCGGTGACAATGCGCAAGACGCTGGGCAATTTAGAGTAGCCTCAATTAGTTCTTGCAAACTCAGGACTTGCTGGCACCCGGACTCAGGAAAATTTAGGTTATAAGAGGATGAAATTATGTAAATTATTTAGTTTTTTATAAAAATTAGTTTTTACCTTTATTTATATGATTTACATATTGAACCTAACTAATTACGAAAATACTACATTTAAAAACTAAAAAAATAAAGGTAAAATATTTACAAAAATGATCGAAATAAAACTAAAGATTTTTAATTAATTAGATTTTTAAGTTTTTTTATTAATTACGATTGGCTCGCGTTTGACCACCTCCTCGGCTGAAGGTAGAACAGGGTTTTCAATAAATAGTGGTAACTTACATATTGTTCATCATTACAGGAAAATCCATAACTATTAGTATTTTTTTGTAAGTTATTCTTGACTCCAGCTTTGAAGAGATTCGCGTATGCTTTCGGAAACTGGGGGTCTAATCTTTAAGCACCTAAGCCGTTATTTCGGACTTAGTAACGGACGTTTTGGCAACCAGCTTAATCTAAGCATATAACGATTTGACAGATAGCTCCTCAGAGTCTGTGCATTCAATCATGAATTGCGAAAAAATAGTGGTGAGATATTTTTTAATGCAATTTGATGCAAAACGACTTCAATCGTAGCACAGTTTCTAAGTATTCAACGTCCGCTTTGTTTCTGACCTTAGTAACGTTTGTACATCCGTATCCGTACCCGTGTCTTCGTTAGCGGACTTAGAAAGTAGACACCTAGACGCAGGTAGTGAGGTCTACTCATTGTCTTAGCATAACACAATAAAAATCAACCGCCCTACATTTCTACCAACGTCCTCATAACGGACTAAAGAAAGCAATAACACAAATTACCATAGCCATCGTAGACAAGTGTGCTGGTCGATACGAACCGGTCAATACTTGATGAGGTCGACAGTTACTTGGATACGGCGATACAAAGCGCGTATTGACCGGGCTATAACTGGAATAGGGCTTTTATAATGCCCTACTTATGTATTATCGTATCGGAATCGTTTCGTTAACGTTTAAAATGCGCTCAGATGAGCGAAGAAAAGAAGAAGAGTAATGTTGTCAGAGTAATCAGCTTCTAACCCTAACGACTGTCAAAGATCTACAATTGACAGGCGGGGCCAACGGCTTTACGTGCTTCCCGAGGCACGGAGGAAACTTGCTATGACGGATGATCTTGGTCACCCATCCAGAGACTAACCTTGGCAAACTCGGCTTAACCCAGAAGATCGGCCCGTGTGGCTGTAATTATTTAGCCAAGAGCTCCTCGAGATATATAATACGAGCAAAATTCTATTAATATTATTTTATATTGATTAAATTCCATTTTATATTCAATCAGTCTGTTTTCTTTGTATAATTAATCTAAATAATATAATAAACAAGAAATTCAATTTAACTTCAATTTTTGATCTGGCTGATTAATTCTTTAAAATTCAATCAGACAAAGATGAAATTTTAATCCTATTTAGTTTCATAAAAACGACTGCGGCTCGACAAACTTTTTAGAGCTGACGATTTATTGTTTACAAAAAGTTACAAAATAAAAACATTATACTAAATTTAAAAAAAAAACTGTTATTTGTCCAATTTCTTTGTATCGCAAATGGTTAAGTTTTTATGTTTGTGTGTTTCCCTTTTAACGTCAGAATTTCTAAGCCAATTTTTAAATAATTTGTTACTTAACAAAGAGCTTTGACCATTAAACTCACAAAAAATCCATCCTATATATTCGGTTGCCCTTTTCGTTCCATTGCCACGGTGCCAGTTTAAGACAGATCTCGAAGGCAGACCTGCGATCCCGATGTAAGACGTCTCTAGGGGTGGTTTTCATTACGTGATCGAATATACCTCGTTGAAAGAATTATGTCTAAACCAGTCTATGTATTAAAATTTGAAGAGGCATCGAAATATCACATGCACGACTTACATCAGGCTAGCATGTCGGCTGCATTACAACCACTTCAATAATTCACTAGGTCTTTAAGACAGATCTCGAAGGCAGACCTGCGATCCCGTTGTAAGACGTCTCTAAAGGTGGTTTTCATTACGTGATCGAATATACCTCGTTGAAATGATTATGTCTAAACCAGTCTATGCATTAAATTTGAAGACTATCACATGCACGACTTACATCATGTAGCTATGGCTAGCATGTCGGCTGCATTACAACCTCTTCAATAATTCACTAGGTCGTTAAGACAGATCTCGAAGGCAGACCTGCGATTCCGTTGTGCGAACACGTCTCTAAGGGTGATTTTGATGTTATCGATTATACCACGTTGAAATGATTATGTCTAAACCAGTCTATGCATTAAAATTTGAAGAGGCATCGAACTATCACATGCACGACTTACATCAGGCTAGCATGTCAGCTGCATTACAACCTCTTCAATAATTCACTAGGTCGTCAGTTCTGCCTTGCATTGGCAGTCTAAAATTAGACTTTTCTATTCAATATTTCATAATTATAAATTGCCTTTCCTACCGTTATGTTATGACTGTGACGGGTTATTTCACTGGACCGCTTATTATGGGTTAGGATTCTTTCATTTTTTTTTTAATACGGTGTCCTAAGCTGGGAATTTCTATTCAACCGTGAGCTACTGTTACTGTCAGCCAGTATCATCCCACTGCTGGGCAAAGGTCTCTGCCGTGAGTGCGTTTTAAAAATAAATAACTGACGTACACAACACCCGAACTCGGAGGAACCTAAAAAATATAATGAAAATATTTTGTTCTGTGCGGGAACAGCAGCAGGCTCTCTGCTGCTGTTTTTGGGGAAAAACATCTGAAACATAACCCTTGTAAAATAAGCCTACAGAGCCCTTATCACGATTGTTCAGTATTTTTTATTACAGGGTCTTTCCAGTATTTTCAACGTTTCTTGAATGGAAAAATGGAACAACGCCTCTAGTGTACGAAGAAGGGCATGCGGACAGCGGGGCATGCGGACAGCGAGTGCCATGCGGACAGCGAGTAAAGGGCAACTCGCTGTCCGACCATGGACCATGCCCGGGTCGACGGCGCGTCGTGTGCTGTCAGCAAAAATGACGGGGCCCCCCTCTCAGAGGGCCAAAGCCTGCCGGGGTCGCGGGATTTATTTCTATTACCGTGACCCCGGAACATAAAGGGCTACTGAAGGACACCGTGGATTTTAGTCAGTACAAGTCTGACAGTACCTCCCATCCTGCCCGGGGTTGGAGGTCTCATTTGATGATTTTACCACGATAAAAAAAAAAAAAAAAAAAAGTGTACGAAGAAGAAACTATTTTTTTGAAATTAATGTCAAAGTTCCAGTTTACTTTACGTTTCAATAACTGAAAATTCATGATAAGGCCTCAGTGCTCCAACTGCACACAGCGGGATAAAGATTAAATGAGATGGTATGGGTTAAAAACTACAACGATTGCTCAATAAGGGTTGGCAGATTTTTCTTCAAGACTTTTTTCTTCGGTGTTTTGAGAGCAGTTTTAATGACATAATTTTTACAAAATAATACACCTTTCTCCGTTCCAACCCAGTCTTAAATTGGAGTGTCTATCTCAATAAAAAAAAATCTGTTAGAAGATTTAATACTAAAGCGGTATTATGTATTAAATGTTCTAACAGATTTATTTCTTGTCGTCGCTCGACAAGAACACATAAACGAAACATGCAAAAGTATTCCACAAAATAATGGCATTCACGAAAACACGGCAAATAAGCAACTATTACATTTTAAATTCAACATTTTCCGGAAAAACAGTCTAAAACTGACTTAATGGACTACAAAATTACCAAAGGGATTTGTTAAAAGCGTACATTTGCTCCTATATAAAAAAACAAAGTACGTTAAACGTTTCAAAGTAAAGAAATTACGTTACATACACAATCAGTTTTGTTAGAGTGATTCCCCTTAAGTATACTGTCTCGATATTATTTATTCATGAACAATTTGCGATGCAATCAGGTCAGGTGGAAAGGTATCAATCCAGTGGAAGTAAAGCTAAATTGTGCTATAAAAATATGCTACCAGTAGTCACTACGACGATATATTACTAGACTCCTAATAACAGGCGACCGCTGTCTGTCAACACATTAGGCAAAAAAGTCTTATATCCGTCTTATTTCGACCAGTCCTGTGAGCCGTAAAGATACCTTGAGACAGAACAGACCTTGAGTTAGCCAATCACAACGCAGCACCCTGTCCCCCTCGCTTACGTAGTACCTCAGCGAGCTGACGGAATAGTTTTTGTTCCTTAGATCGTGCATGCGGAGTCTAGTAATATATCGTCGTTGAGTGGTAATTATCATCATCAGCTTATGAATGTTTCTATTGTTGGGACAAAGGCCTCCTCTCTGCAAGACGGAGTGGACCATAATACACCAAGCGGGCCCAATCCGGGTTCGGTTCGAGGGCACGTCGGTTACCTCTTGATGTTTTCCTGCGACTTACCACTAGTAAGTCGTGGACGATTTTACTGAGCCACCACTTCTATACCTAGACCCACCAGTAGAGCAATTTTGCTAACAAAATTTGCAGCCACTGTACAGTGGTAGTGTAGCTTTTATTGTGCAATAAAAAAACGAGATTATGTTTAAGGACTAAGGTTTAAGGTTCCTTAATCTCTTTGTATGACTCACGGAAACTATTTTGAGATTTCTAATAAAACACAATATTACTGATTATTGGCACTTTTAGTTGTTCTAAAGAAAAAAGTTAAGAGCTATACGTACGCATTCGCATAGCTTAGCTCATCTTTCTCTACTCCACAACCCAAAGCTCTCACAATGTCGAAACACGATTTGACTTTGATAAAATACGATTATAAACTTCATGGTACGTTTTTGCATTTTTATAAAGATGGGTACGTTCGATTTGCATTTTCGTGCGATGAAAAAATCCGGCTCTTTTTTATTTTATTTAGTCCCAATATAGACGATACTGCTGAAAATCTGTTCAGAGGATTAGTCTACAGTATTGGAAACACGAATGAAAATGGTTGTTTTTTGCGATGTGTATTTTTTGGTGTTTTGGTTTTGTTTCAGTTCTTTGAGTATACTTAACTATAAGCTTAGTATATTTGTGTATTGAAAACATAGAGGATAATAATGATTAGAATTGAGGTGCTTGTAATATAAGCCGTTTGAGACCGACGCTGGACACGTAAAAATTGCTCAAAAGGCTGCCAAAGAAGATTGTTGGACATTAGGTGATCTATTATCGTAGTATATTATGTACTACCTACTGGTAGGCATAAAACTGGAGCCTCAAAAGTTTATGGGTGTTGCAACCCATCAGTTGACATCCCGCACCTTACAAGTTATAGAAGCAGCTTTACTAAAAATCAAGCAATGTTCTGTGCGGAAATCCCACAAAATAATTATCGATGCAAAATTTATTAGGCTTTTCCCAATAATGTTATAATCGGCTTCCAGTTTCTCTCAAAGCTGCATTTAATTTAACAATTTATTCACACAACAACTTCATAAAATTATTTACATACAGATTTTTTATTCGTAAAAAGTTTTTATCAAAATTTAAAACGATTAAATACTTGTTGAACAAAACTGACACTGGCCACTAAAGATGAAAAAAATATAAATTCCATATAACCGTGACTTTTCCATGTCATTATATTTTTCTCAGTTGTGAGACAAATGGCCGAGCAATGTGACTAAAATTTTAGTTATTACATATTTTGTGTTGTGTGTTTTTTTATATATTTTATGTAGTCTTTTTAATTTCGATTTTTATCTTTGATTTTGTACGAAATTTTAGTGTTTGATACGTCGCGTTGATTCTTATAGGAGTTACCGTGACTCTACACTCTATCAAGCAGAAGACTTTGCCATCTAGACAACTTATTTTCGATTCAAGAGGTAAGCAGTATTTTACACAATTTCCTTATAATTTCAGTATTTTTTTCCTACAAGGCCGAGTCAGTTTATGTCATCGCAGATTTTAGTAATGACATTATCAAAAATGGTGATCAAACTGGGATACTGTCAAAAATATTCATTGCATATCAATATTATATAAATTGAGAATTCTTCATAAAATATGGCCTACAATACGACAAAAGTATCAGTCATCAATTTTCTTAAGTATTTCAATATTTTTCAACATAATCAAAATCTTGAGATGTCTTAGTCTGAATATGTAGAATTACATGTAGATTCAAAATTAGACTTAGCTTGTTTGTATTTACGGTTTATTTTAG
This sequence comes from Agrotis ipsilon, assembly GCA_028554685.1. Classification (NCBI taxonomy): domain Eukaryota; kingdom Metazoa; phylum Arthropoda; class Insecta; order Lepidoptera; family Noctuidae; genus Agrotis; species Agrotis ipsilon. The sequence goes on from CM052965.1 coordinate 14,477,455, forward strand.
TAGAGCTCCTTCCGAAGAGACGAAGACAACTTGATTTTATCCTGTGTCAGGCAGTTATTAAGGCTTCTTTTTGCATCTACGCGAATCAATACGTACCTAATCCTTTAAAATAATTTATCAAAGGAATATTTAATCATAACTGGTATAAGTTTATCGTAGAGAACAAAGTTCCCCTAAGTATTCACAATTTATGCGTTATAAAATAGGGTTTTATACAACTATGGAAGCAGAACGGTTCCATCTCAACCTATTGAGTGACATACGGACGTTTTGTTCGTCGAACAAACTCGAACAGACAACAGCATTAAGTATTTAATATGAAAAAGAAGATTAAAATTTTAATTAACATCTGGTTGAATGTAATCATCGCAACCAGGTATTAAAATTTGTTTATCTACAGGGCACATTCGCTTACAAAAAAATCATAAAGGTAAATGCATAAATATTATGGATTATCATAAATACAAGTTTCAGTCGATTGCTTTCAGAATAAGCATAAATAATTATCTCTGCTTTTTTAGACAATTTTAAAAATAACTTATTGTTAGACTTGTCTTACGCGGAACACATACCGTTATTGTGATTTTAATTGATGTTACACATTTCGTTTCACAACTACGACAAATATCATAAATATCGACCTGTCTCATAAAGTTGCAACTTTCAGGTGAAGACAAAATTATAAAAAGCATTGAAACTTAAATGGTTTCTTTGAACTTCGCGTTTTCAGAACAATGCACTTAATTAATCTTTAGTCTGTTATATTTGTGCAATTAGTATTTTAACTTCGAAAATATTACTCATTAAACAGAACTTTAGTCTCAAAATTTAATTTAGTGAGTTATTAAAATGTTTTAGAGGTAATTTTGAGTGTTTTGATGAAAAGTTTTATCTGGGTTTGATTTCTTGTTTGTATGTATGAACTCGTAATACCTATGTGTGTATTCATAAAGAAACTGGTTTCGAAACAGACAGGTAGTTGGTGCATGCAAAAATCTTAACAATTATCTTCTAAATTATATCCATTATAATAAGCGCGATTCTCAAAAATCAATATGGCGGCAATACAGGATAATCTTATGGTAGATACTTTTCAAAATACGACAGTTTTCAAACTAATATGTACGAGCTTAGTCAAAAAGTACACTGTACAATGAAAATAAAATGACAGAATACATAAATAATGACATCCATTATTGTGCTTGATGGAATAGATATCAAAGAGTATAATAAATATCTAACTATACGCCTTTTACACACTACTAAATAAAAGAAAAATTTGTACTTAATAGATACTCTGGAAAGCAAGACTCCTTTCACAAATAAAAAAAAAAGCAAAGCTTTTCATAAAAATAGACCGTATGTCACTCCATATAAGTCTCATTGGGGATTTTAATCGGCTTACTGCTTTGGCGTAGCAGCATTCACTCGAAAAAGCTTCCTACTTAAGTATTATTACTAACTCTCACTTGAAAAATATTTTCGAGTTAAAATGATTAAATCAGCTCCTCTGTAAAGTACACAGTATTCTCCAATTTATACGTTCATTTTTTGATAGCGGTTTTATTTAATTAGAGAAAACTCAATATGGATTATTATTTCTGAAGACTTTTTATGTTCGCATTTTAAGAGCTTAATGATTTTAATTCGAAAAGATATACTTATTTTTTAGAAACCTTCTAAATAAGTAGTATCGCGCCTTTTATCTCAGATGGTTTAGGCAATGTCTTATTGACTTTACATCCACTTAACGTTAGATCAAATGAGTGATAAGTCCCATCATATTACGCAGCGGTCTTCAAAGATAAGCCTATTTATCTTCAATTACGTTATCAAAATCTTGAAAATTAATGTAAATCATAATTAAGAACTTCTTTTAACCTTGTTGAAGAACAGAACATAAAATCATTAAGCTATTGCTAGAAGGAAAATTAGAGAGCCAAAGCCTGCCGGGGTCGCGGGACCTATTTCATCACCGTGACTCTGGAACGCAAAGGGCTAATGAAGAACACCGTGGGTTTTAGTAAGTACAAGTCTGTCAGTCCCTCCCGCCCTGCTCTGGGTGGAAGGCGTCTTTTGATGATTTTACCACGCTAAAAATAGAAGGAAAAAATCGAAAAGGTTGAAAAAGAAACGTAGTTTAGGTTTAGGAGCCATAATTTTCAATTCAAATGTTTATTTCTCCTCAATAAATAAGTTATTAACCCTGTTTTTACAAATACACCCATTTCTAGTAAGTTTTTAATGCCGAAATTATCGACAAAAATAACATAATTATTGTCTATCGCAAAATTGATTCAAAAAGCTCGCAATTTACATACATATTTTTATTTTAACATCGCATGCACATCCTCCCCCATCCCCCACACTACTTGCGACAACTCGCGATGAATCAACAACGCACTTATCATTCTGTCGGTACTCCAACAATAATTACTACGATTCTCGCCGTACAGACAGACAGGGAGACTTGTAAGGGTGTCTGAGGGGAAGGATACAAAATGCTTAACTGTATTGGATATGTTTTGGTAGCTGTTTTACGTTTTGATCTGTTGTTTTAGTTATTACTAGCGGCCCATCCCGGCTTCGCACGGGTGGAGGACATGGTCTAAAACCCGGTCCCGATGGTTACAAACACAACATTAAAATAATTATCCGAATCGGTCAAGCCGTTTTCATGTTATGTCGTGACAACGGAAAACGGGTTTCATTTTTATATATATAGATTAAACGCAGACAAAGCCTTTAACATGAAAAATCATAAACCTGTACTATTTTTCCATAACGCTGGAACTAGATCCACCTCATCATCACCTGCTTTTTTTTTCTTATGTTATCGTGCTAAATAACTACAACCGCACAGGACAATTTTCGGGGTTAAGCCGCGCCTGCCGAGTGCGGTCCGTGGATGGGTGACCATTCGTCAGAGCGAGTTGCCTCGGTGCCTCGGAAAGCATGTAAAGCTGTTGGTCCCGGCTGTCATTTGTAGAGCTTTAACAATTGTCAAATGAGTCCTAAACCCAGGGAAGAGGAAAAATCCATGGTGTCCTTCAATAGGTCTTTAGGTTCCGGGGACATGGTATTCGTAAGTCGCGCGACCCCGGCAGGCAACACTCGTTCGTACTTAGCAGTTTTATGAAAAAAAAAATCGAATAACTCGTAGAAATTTACTTAATCAAAAGGGAAAAACACAATGTTGTACATAAAGCGAAACGTCTATTAGTTTGTTTTTTACACTTTTAGAACAGATCAGTAATAGATAAAAATTAAACGCACGCCATCTTGATCCTTGATCCGCGATGAAATCAATACCTGTTGTGCTCAAAATTTTTGCGATCTACCTTAAATTATCATTCACGTAACTATCTAAGGCACTTACACACTTAATGGTTTTCTGATGTAAAGCCGATGACACACTGTCAATTGCGGTCAATGACTTTCAGCAGCATGTAGATGGTAATCAACATTATGTTGTCGAAACTAGACGACGTGTTGACAACACAATGACAAGCCACTAACTGTCGCAGACACCTGACACATGCTGATTACGATGACATGCGGTTGACAGGCGTAGTAACCTAAGCCAAAATTTAAGTAGAAAAGTTAGGATTTCTATTAATTCTCTCCTAATTAACCCTTTTTTTTGTAAACCATTCAAGTAGCACCCTTCGGGAATAAGAGACGTGGTGATTACGAACTTTTTTTGTGAAAATTGTTACGTGCACTACAATCTGTTTATTAGTAAATAAAGATATTATTATTATTATTTTTTAATAGGAAAACTTATCTATGATAGAAGTGTCCAAGAGTTACCACAGACTGCCTGTCGCAGATTTTTTCCCACCACTATTTTCTATTTTTTTAATTTGTTTCTTGTCTAAAATTTCCAGTGTCAGCAATTTGTTATTTTTTAGAAACTTATGACATTTTTCTTTTTATGGTTGGTTCTTTTTATGCTTACACTCCCGCCCATTTCCAATGAGCGAAGGCAGACATGGTCTTTGTTTTCATCACCGGTGTACAGTTTGTCTATTTTGGCTAACAATCTCCCATTCATTCAACCCTCGTCTGTCTATTTAGCAACTATGAATGTGAAACAGTGGACAGGCCGTCGGCAGCATCGATCTCTATTAGGTAACTAAATATCTAGCTTTAATTAACATCCAACATCCCAACTATAAACCACAAAGGGTATCCTAAAGCCGTCAATGGACCGCAAATCAAAATCTTCTGAACAATGAACAAAAACGGATGCTAACAATACTGATCGCGTTTCCAACATTTCACAATGACGTGTACGTACGTTCAGATGGGCGGTGGTTTTAATTTCACGTCGGCAATTGTGCTCTAACGAGGCAGATGAACTAGAAACGCTGACAGTCGCGAGCGGCAATTCTGTGCGAGTCTGCCGTTTGTGGGTGATGAGAGGAGCGGGTGGAATTTAGTTTACGCGGCTATTAAAGGTACCTTCAGTGATTTCTGAAAACTAATGAAGTTAAAGCCTGAATGTTATGATCAGCAAATTTCGTTAAAAGCTTTTGAAAAGCAAAAGTAGGTACTTAATGAATAAAAAAAAATGAATTTTAGAATCTGCAAAATTTAAGTAGATAAATAAATCTCAAATTTTAAAGGCACACGATCAGCAAATTGTTTCTTTGAAATAAATCATGTAATCTAGTACAAATTACGATCAGAGTACCACGTGAAGCTTGCAAGTCTGCGGCTGCGCTGCTTTGTAAATCTATATGCCTAAACGAACTAACAAAAGAAAGTGCGGCCGTAGGGCGGTTGTAGCACTGGCCACTACAGACATACCTTTTTTGGATTTGCAAAGCAGCACATTACTCATCGTTTTTTGGCACTTTGCTGGGAAAATGCCTCCCCGTAGTCTTTCCTTTCCGTTATTTTTATATCGAATTTTGTACTTGACTATTTATCGCATTAATTTTCTTCCTAGCTTATCATTTTTGTAATAATAAGGCTCTCAATATAAATACAATTGCAATATAAATGCTCAATTCTCATTTCCTTAACCTAAAATCGCTCTTCACCACACCAAAATCGTTCCCCAAAAAGAGTGAAATGTGCGGTTCGCAGCGTATCAGCCAAACTCAACTTTTCTCGTTAGCACAGGGGTGAAAACCGCCTTAGTCTTGCGTTTTATTCATTATTTGATCTCCACTGAGCATCTGTCATCGCTTTTCACCGTCCCGCTACAATATGGCCGCGATAATAATTGCGAAATGCTCCAAGCGACGTGTATTTGACGCGTTGACGGGTGACAGATTGTTAAATTAAAATTTTGGCTGTAATTATGCGTGCGAGTGTAAAATGTAAATGTTTTTGGAGCATTTGGAGTATTTAATTGGATGATGCAGATGCGTAACTGGACTCGATATAACTGCCAAGGCTTTAGAGGCTAGCTCAACCCTGGCAATCCCAACCTTCTTTTCACTTTCTTTAGTCGCTACAAGAAAATGTTCCACTCCAACCCGAGTTCCTGACACATACATTTGCTCAAATGGCACGGTTGGTCTGGCTGAGCGATTGAAGCACTGCGCTACAGTATAATAATATACAGTAGAGTAACTCGGCCGCCAGACAGATTTAAATACCTACAGCCGCGCGGTACGCAAACATGCGTTAGGGCTACCCGTCTACATCATTTTAATAACATTTGCCTTTGCGTACTTTCTGTTTCTATTTTAGTTTTGTGATTGTAAATATACTTTTTTTTATAAATAAATGAAATACTTTGTATAATGAATAGGAAGTGTTCAATAAAAATGCGTGTTGTTTTTTGATTGGTAGATTTCATTTAAAAAATCATGTTTTTGTTTGAAAAACAAATCGGGCTTATAAAGTCCGATGTATTATAGAAGTATTTGAGACCGAAAAATATTTGCGCCTCGACTGAGTCGTACGAAATGCTTTATTGTTAAATTTTAAAGTATAATAAATCCGCATTCTAATATAAAGCTTAATTAAACTACTCGTCTTATTAAATATGTACTCGAACTGATTTTTAGAGAAAAAATCACGCGGTTATTGTTAAAAAAACAACACACCGTCCGCTCGACACTGCGGTACAGCCGTGACTGTCTGCGCCCCGAGCGCGCCCCGACATCGAGGCGCGTAGGTATAGCTCGCTTTTCGTCCGTTTGTATGAATTTGGAGTACTATATTATTATATTACCGTAACTGCGCTGCGTATCGCGGGTTCGATTCCCGAACGAAACAAATATTATTTGTATGGTCTGTAAGTAGCTGTTGCGGGACTGGGCGTTTGTGTATGTGAGTTTAAATAATTGTAAACGCACACTCGACACAAGAAAATTTCTAGTGTGTGGAACAGTTTTTTTTAAAAGGAAGAAAGATTTAATTTCACACGTCAACAAATACAGTTGTTGTAAGTTATCCTCAACCTCCCCTTTCAAATGCCCTTTACCTTTACTAATAACATAAAAAATATAATGCTAGTTTTTTCCCATTCATCAAAACCTTTCTTTATTTTTTTCAGGTTTTTTAAAGTCGGCAAGCTGGCGCACATAAGTAAGTTTTATTATCGTATATTAAACATGGATTGTATAACGTCAGCCATACACGATAAAGTTTAAAGTCAAATAAGCAGAGCGATGGAAGCGGCTTGCAGTAATCTTGACGGTGTCTGAGTGTCTATCAGAATCAACGACGATATATTACTAGACTCCGCATGCACGATCTAAGGTACAAAAACTATTCTATCAACTCGCTGAGGTATTACGTAAGTGAAGGGAACGAGGTACTGCGTTGTGATTGGCTAACTCAAGGTCCGTTCTGTCTCAAGTTATGTTTACGGGTCACAGGAGTGGTTGAAATAAGACGGATACAAGACCTTTTTGTCTAATGTGTTGACAGAGATCGGTCGCCTGTTATTAGGAGTCTAGTAATATATCGTCGTTGATCAGAATACTGATATACTTAAAACACGCAATTTAAAATGTCACTTACGGGATATCTTCCGTGATTATTCACTATTTTGAGTTCCGAATATTTTGATGCTGATGCAAGCGGCATGACAGAAAAAGAGGGTAGACAGATTTTTCTACTCTTAACAATTTATTTTCATCCACCCGCATTCTTCAGTCATCTCGCGATCATGACGCGTGCAACAGCGTCGAAATATCGGGAACTCAAAATAATGAATAATCACGGAAGATATCATATAAGTGATATTTTAAATTGTGAAACAAAACGTGTTAGCGTAAAACAGTGTTCAATGCACGCAGTTTCCAGCGTACTTCAAGCAGGATCGTGTACGGTTGGCATTTTATACATACTTAAAATTAAAAACAATTTTACTACCTACTAGATGTAGGTATTTTAAATTGTTTCTATTGAAAGACGTTCAAAACAAGAAATGATAAAATGATATTTATTTTGTAAGTTGGCTATAAAAAAAACACTTTTACACGACACAACCAATATTTTTAAAGCTATATGAGGCCGGTGTTTCGTACCTGAGTACTCTGAGAAGAAACAGTCGACACAAACTCAGAGGTCACAGTCTCTTCTAAACTCCAGACATTGTTTTGCTCAGGTCATACGAGGACTGAGATGGTCTTTGTAGGAAAGAATCACACCGATTTGAGTAAACCTGTCGTCAGTGCAAGCATTTCTAGGTTATCGTGTAGCTCGAATCATAACACAGGGAGCTTAATAATAAGGCATCATTATAACCAACAAATTAAAGTTAGATCAGTTTCTACATAATTTTATCATTTTTGACTTACATTCCACAAACTTTTGTAAACAACAAACAACACAACATCTTCGAAACATAACCATACATCTATAATACAATCTTTTCGATCGCATGCCTACAGGGAAAGTTTTAATTCATTTGAATAAAAATTCCCGGTTCGAAGCCGAAAACTTTGTTTTGGGCCACGTCGCGAAGTAATTTATAAAACGTAATACCTTCCACGAAATATTAAAGTCGAATACTATTTTGCATAAAGTTGTGAAAAAGGGGAACCACCTGTGTATAAGTAGCAGTTATGGGCGGCCGAACGAAATCAAATGCGGATTTTTAAGTTTAGATCTGTGGTGCTCAAACTTTTTTTTGCGATCCACAACCGGAGAACAAGTGCGAAACACAATAAGGTTTCTTTTCGAAATGATCTACACAATGCATTGAAAACAAAAAAAAACATAATAAATTCATTTTAAAATTCTTATCGGTTTAAGTAGGCCTTGCACATTCCGCGGTGTAGGTATGAAACTGCAAGGGCGAACCATGGACGGGTTTCACAGTTGGCTGCCGCCCGCCACACGTTTCCCACGAGCTGCGTACATATTTTTGTTAAAATGTACTTTATTCTCTCGAGCATTGAATTTACATTTGTTTAGCCAATAGGTACTCCCATAATAAGCTAACGCTATTTTCCACCGTGTTATCCATAATAATGGGTAGCACGTTGTCTTAAAAAATATTATAAAGTTTGATGCACGTTGCTTGTAAAATATTGACCCAAGGAGATTCTTAGCTGCCTCAACGGTTATAATAAAGTTGTAAGATCCTGACCGTTTGCTCTACATTCCCTATACGGTTTTCACAAGATAAATCCCACTTTAAGTAATATTTACACCCACCACGCAAAAGTTTGAGCATCACAGACCCACGCGATCCAGTCGCGAATGAAAAAAGTTCGTAACGCACCCCACACCAAGAAATTCGCGACACTCTGAAAAAACACGCGGCTTGCGTTATTCTAAGCCTCTTATATTCTTAACGCGGACGTGCCGTGGAAATACCGAAATATACCTTTTTTTTTTACTGGCGCGACGAAATGTAATTTTCCTTCTAACTTTTCACTTAGGTGGCAAACTCTGCAGATGGGAATGTAAGTTCGGTTATTTTGGAAACTTTTTTGGAGTACATCCAAATAAAACGAGCTGTATAGCCAAGCTTCCCCTGTGTTATAGTAAGTTTATTATACAGCGTGTTATTTTATTCAACAGAAAGAAAATAATTTAAAGGTGTGGCACAGAGTATTATCAAACTGATGTTTTATCTATGGGGCGTCATCCGTTTCTGACATTATGCTGGGCTGAGGCCCTTTGGAATTAATTTTTATTAAGTTTGTATTGTTTTAAGTTTTAGCAAAAGTGCCAATAAACACAATTTTCTTTCTTTCTGCAAAATATTCAGCTAGGACCACCTGCCGAACTTATGGACAACAGATTTTGTTTCGTGATAAAAATATTGAGGTATAGAAAATCGGTTTCCGCTTTCGTAATAAATACCTAACGACTGTCAAAGATCCAGAAATGATAGCGGTGACCAAGAGCTTAACGTGCTTTCCAAGATACGAAACAATTTCTCTATGATCCATGATCACCCATCCACTGAACAATCTCGGCAAGCGCGGCTTAAACTTGAACAGCGATCTTTATGGATCTTAGTATTTAGCTACGAGCTCCTCTGATATGTATTTACGATCACATCTTAGAGATCAATTTTGTTAGTATAACTTGTATCTTTGCCTCGTCTCGTCTCCTTTCGAATAGTTCATAAAAAATATGTTCACTACCCCTGGCTGCTTTGTTAAAAGAAGAATGGGCAGAAATGTATGGACCCCGTCCCTTTCCTTGTAACACTCCCATCTATATATCAAATGAAAGTACGTGAAAAGTGTATCATTTCAATGTATGACAGCAAACCTGCAAACTATAGGAGAAAAAAGTTATTGAGACTTTTATGTCATAAGATGAATTTCGATTTTCAGAAGAAAACATTGCTCTTAGCTTTTTCTCATGATAATATGTGTATAGATCATGAGAAAGAGTAACATTGTTGACTTAGCGGCACCCACTTCTGACTCTTTAAAAGAAAATCATAGTACTTAGTAGTAATAATTGTATGAAAATAATGAATTTAAACTAGATTGGGGCTTTAGAGGCTCAAAGCTGTGGTAGGGATACCACAGGCCTTACTTAGAAGAACATGGGTATAAGACCGTCACATGCCGCCACAACCAAAACGTTACTCAACTGACTAACGAGGAAGCAAAGGAGTAAAAAAATCACCAGTGTACTATGGATGGTCTTTGGAGTCATTTTTTGGTTTCCTTCATTAGTGTCCGAAGTGCTAACAGTGTCTGAATAGCTTTTTGTCATGGTAATGATGCGTACCAACGCCAACGCTTGTACCCATCATTTCTATGTGAAAACCTATGAACATCGCCGTGTGGAGACACGTTCGTATAGAGTATATGGAAATATGTGGCACGACTATAATATCGCCGCGATTCTATCGAATGAGGAGATAGCGCCTTATTATTTTTCAAAAACGCTATCATCATCATCATTATCTCAGCCGTCGGTTGGAAGCGACCTGCATCCAGCGTCTTCCGGCGACCTTCATTAAAACGCTATAATTAAATATTAAAACTGACATTTTCAAAATCAATGTGTTCCATTATAAACTCTGTGAATCCCGGCCGATCTTCTATATATGTACATATTCTCGTAATAACATACTATGACGAATTCTGACTCGATGTAAAGATCGCAAACACGTAACACATAGTTGACGCCTGTCTTCTACTTCCATAGTCGACAAACCCAATCGTTAAGGCACAGAACCGTGGACGAGCTGAAGGTAGTCCGAGAATCGGTTAAAGAAACTAGCAAGTTTTTTTTTTTGCATGTCATGTGACATTATTTTTTAATACAGTAATGTCAGCGATGCATTAGCACACAGTATTGAGTATGGATTAATATAATTTAAGACATACATGACTTCTGCCTAACATTATGTATCGTTGGTATTTTGACATAAAAGTCTCAATAACTTTTTTTCTCCCATAGTTTACAGGTTTGCTGTCATACAATGAAATGATACACTTTCCAAGTGCTTTCATTTGATATATAGCTGGAAGTGTTACAAGGGGTGGGACGTTTTGTCCATCCTTCTTTACGACAGGTTATGCAATATTGCTTTAAAATGTTAATACTTTTTAATAAAACCCTCGGGTAGTTGTTTATACGTTTTAATCAAGTTGTGTTTTAAAATATTGAATTCATTTTATTATAATTTTGTAAAGACGAGTGGTATGATGATTTTAGGAGCGCAACGCACACACAAAAATAACTACCGAAAAAGAGACGAATGTGTATTTTAAAAGTGGTCTTCACCTGCTTAGCTTTTTCTAAGCATGTTAGGGTTGCTCGAGCATGCGGACAGCGAGTAAAGGGCAACTCGCTGTCCGATCATGGACCATGCCCGGATCGATGGCGCGTCGTGTTCCACGCGCACCTCAAAGAGCGTCAGGGTAATGACGGGGCCCCCTCACAGAGGGTCAAAGCCTGCCGGGGTCGCGGGACTTCCAGGGGGACTTTTCCGCGGGATATTTCCATCACCGTGAACCCGGAACATAAAGGGCTATTGAAGGACACCGTGGATTTTAGTCGGTACAAGTCTGACAGTCCCTCCCACCCTGCCCGGGGTGGGAGGACTCATTTGATGATTTTACCAAGATAAAAAAAAGTGTGTTAGGGTTGACTTCCAGTCAAACCAGATTCAGGTGAATACCAGTATATTCTGCCCCTCTGACCTCCGGTATACTGGGACTATTGTGATCCTTTCTTGCCTTTTAAAATTTAATTAAAATTTTAAAACATTTTCAAGACTGAGAAAAACGTCAGAATATTTCCATAGAAATTAAAAGACCAACCATCGATAAAATTAATTAAAAAATACTGTATAAGCTCAAGACTTGCTTGAAATAATTACTGGAACGCTTGAAACGGTTAAAAAGAAACTATTAAACGATTCCAGCAGAACTTGGGCGAGCGTTTCAGACGTTGGTTTTCAGGAATTCATAATTAAATTTCAGTAGCAAGTGAAAATTTTGTGATTTCATTAAGGGGACGATGAATTCATTATTCGCTTCTTGGTTGGTCAAAATCCGGGAAGAGGAGAATATGTAATCAGATATGAAACTTTGCTTAGCTTTGGAGGTAGCGATAGCAGTGGTTGCTATTTTCATTGCCTGTGGGTTTGCCCGCGAGGAAGCTGAAAATTATTTCATGGGAAATAAAACATGCGATGTTTACAAACCAGGTCATGACTGTCTATGCAGGATACCGCGGCTGGGAACGCAGAAGGCATGTAAAGGATAAATTTTGAGCCCAATTTATTACAATCCTGTATAACAATATTTGGTAAGTCCGTGGTGGCACAAAACGCACATAAAAAAAATTGCATTGGTCCTGGTCATCAAGCCGTAAAATGCAAGAATTCTTGAAATTAGATTAGAAATTCCGAAAGATTTATATTTAAAAAATATTTTAATGTCTCTGAAATTCAAGTTCACCTTTCGAAGTCTCCAAAACAATGCATTATTAAGAGATCGAAGAACGTTCAATTGTTGAGTAAGGATTCAATAGATAATTAGTTAATTAATTGTACAGTAAAAGATACGTGTGCACTTTCTTTTTCTTCCATCAACCTGATCTACAGTACAAATTCACGCGTACAGTCAACAAAAAAGTCGTAAAGTACAGCCACGTCTATAAATGCCAGATGAAATTCTGCACCTTTATTTATTTGCGGGAAACATTTGCCCGACTTTGCGAGCTTACCACGAGTACTCTCGAGTATTATCCTTAAAATTGTATTAAGCTCTGTACTTTAGGGTTTTATTTTATTGCGATTTAGGTAATTGGTTACCAACGGATTTTTAGGACGATTCCGGATATTTATTTCGGGTTTCGGGATAATTGAATTTTATATGATTATTATGTTCTTTCTCTGAAGTTTTTCTCTCTATCCTTTTATTGCATCACTTCATCAATTATTCCCTAGTGATTATTCGTAGTATGAGATAATTCACACAATGTCAATTATTCACTACCCACTAGAGATATTGAGTCGTTCAAAAATGATTTAGAACAATACTCAATAATTTATCTAAGAATATGCTATGCTATGCTACTATATTTAAGCAATACAAAGAATATAAGCTGTACAAAAAACAGACATAGCAAGATAAAAAAACAACGAAAATAAAAAAAAATCGTTTTCCCATTATTCTATAGTAATCAAAAGTCCTTTAGCAGCTCATCATCTCAAAGAAAGCACGCAAGAAAACAAAGTCGATCCTTGCTTCTTAGTAAGGCCGACAGAGGTTGCAATAAAATTGCAACTTGCAATCGCAATCTCGAGGGATTGCCGAGAACAATCAATCGCGCAAGCTGGAACGTAATTTACTTTTGCCGCCTTGTAAATAAGAATCAAACATGGAAGGAGCATTTGAGCTTAGAGCCTCGGGGCACGGGCGAAATGAGCGACTCGGAAAAACGCGGAGTTTTTTTTTTTTTTGAATTTTCAATGAAGTGAAGTAGAGGAGTCTTGTGTTGAGTTTTGTAATTTTTCAACTTGAGTTTTTTGGCGATAAATAATAACAAGAAGTTTGTTTCGAAATTCCAATGCTTACTTACTAACATGAATTAAACGCATAAGGGCTAATTTTTCAATGGTCAGAGATAACCTTTATCTAAGGAATAAAAATAGCGGTTTAGCATAATATATTTTCTATGGATAAGCTGTTAAACCGCCATTTTATTCCGCAGATAAAAGTTATCTGACTATTGAAAAATCAGCCCTAAGAGAAATAAAATTTAAAACTTCACATTATTTTGACTGGCCTGTTAGTCTAGTGGTTAGTGACCCTGACTGTTATGCCGGGGGTCGTGGGTTCGATTCCCACCCAGGACAAATGTTTGTGAGATAGGCATAATCATTTGTTCTGTGTCTGGGTGTAATTTTATATTTATTAATTTATTTAAACTTTATGCACAGTTAGAAAAAACATGTACAAAGGCGGACTTAATGCCTTGGGCATTATCTACCATATTATATATAATATGTATGTATTTAGAAATATAGAAAATATAGTATGTTTATCAGTTGTCTAGTACCCATAACACAAGCTCTGCTTAGCTTGGGACGTGATAGTTGTGGAATACTATTATTATACTAACTTTTCACACCTTTTTCTAAAATGATTATATACACCACAGTTTATACAAAACGTTACGAAAACGTTCTTTTCTTTATAAACTTTATTCTCGGTGTAAACACTAAACACGGCGTGTTCGGGTCAACTTCTTTTAGATAGGCTTCTACGTCTTTGTGGACATTGCTTCACATTTCCAAGTTTCGTCGCTATGTTCGTTTTAAAAAAGTTTATTCCAGTACAATCTCGAAAGTTTTCTGTTTTTTTTTAATTAAAATAAAAAAATGTAAAAAGCTATTACAAAGGCAATGTTTTTAAAGCGTGAGTAAAAAATGTGACAGTTTATAAATTGCGCAATAATTCGAATGAAAATCAATAACATGATTGCTAAGAAAATCCTTAAAAAGTCTGGATAAATAAAAAAAAAGAGTTTTGTCTCTCTTGTGAACTAGCTAGCGTAAAAATTTGCCAGAATTTTTGTTTTTTTTTTGTTACTTTTTCAAGTACCTACACTAAAATAAATGTCTATTCCTAACACCAGGTACTTAATTAGAACAATTTATACCGCTCTCCTTTTCATTCCACCAATTTTTAACCCCAAGTCACCGCAGAATTCTTCGCCTTTATTTTTAATAGCAAAAATAAATTAAGCCCGCTGCAGTACTCGACTGTACCATAAACAAGCGGCTGCTTCATTACTTACCTCGAAGCCTTAGGAAGTACAGTCGAGCGCAACGGGGTGAAGCCGTAGTAGCTTGAGCTCGGGTAATGGCTAATAGTCGTTGTGGTTCGGTCAATGTTTTTGCAAAATTGTTTTTATTCGTCGGAATTGCGGTTCTGAGTTTTCGTTCGTTGCGTTTCTTTTAAGATTGTTGTGATTGTTAGGTGTGAGATGTGGAGTGAGATTGTTCTTAGTTATAAACCTTACCACTTTTTTTTAGCGTGGTAAAATCATCAGATAAGTCCACCCCGGGCAGGGCGGGAGGGACTGTCAGACTTGTACTGACTAAAATCCACGGTGTCCTTCAACAGCCCTTTATGTTCCGAGGTCACGGTGATGATATAAGTCCCGCGACCAGCGAAAGTGACTTAAATGCTTACCACTTGTGTCTAAATTAAAATTGTTTTCGGCATTTTTAGTTCATAAAATAGGGTTCTCATCCTGAGAACAACTAAAATCATCTGTCAGAATGTTTTGATGAATGGAAGGAAGAATGACCACCTACGGTACTTTCACAGTTTTTATGTCGTGTGACTGGGACTGTAGCACCAGAACTATTTTTGTACTAGTTTTATTTTACGTCTTTTGACAATTCAAAAGTGCCTTTGGGCTAGTTGAAATAAACGATTTGATTTGATCGGATCATCAAATACGTGTATTCTACGCGTGCTAGTTGTTTTATGTCATGGCTACCCAATAGCTTTCTTTCAACCTTAACGACATTGTTTGGTTGAAATTCTGATTCCATTAAATTCTCGAACATCTACAACTTTCGCAACCAATCAACAATATTTTTCGCTTCTAACACTACTCACCATAAAATCCTCACTTATTTTTTCCTTTTAGTCCCCAATTGCGATCAGAACAATATTCCACTCTAATACTGGGCTTAACAGTAAGGCTCACTCAGTATTAATAGACCCATGGCTATACGATAATAGTTTCGGCTTATAGCTTCAGGCTGTCATTCCATTGCATCTGGGCATTCCGTTGCTATGTAGCTTAGGAAAACTGTAAGGGTGGAGATACAATGGTGGAATTGCAAAAAATTGTCACTTACGTTTTATGTTTCTTGTGATGGAATCGAATCTGAGACGTCATTCCCATGCTATCTCTAGACCAATAAGGCAGAATAATATATTAACCGGTTTAAAAAGGTTTAAATGTTTAAGCAAAATAATAAAACAGTGGCACGGTTTTTGTCATTTCACCTATAATTAGCCGAAGTTTATATGGATATTGTTATTACACTTTAATCGAAGTTTAAACGAGGGATGTGTAAACCTCGTTTAAATAAATTTCATCATACAAAAAACGCTACAATACTATACTCTACATTTATTTTATAACAAAGCAATAAACCAAATAAACAAACACTGTTCTGCCCAATTTTCACTTGAAAGGTTTTGTGTGTCCTCAACCTAACGTTATATTGCTAAGCTATATTTGCAATAATCGTAATATTGCACTTAGCTGTGTTTATATTTGCTTACTTAGCGCTTATTGGAAACAGTAAATAGATAACCAAGTCTATTAATTAGCATTGCGGGCAGGACCATAAGTTCATTACGTATCTTGGTACAGGAGGCATCAGGAGAAGCTAATTGTAGAGGTATTCAACGAAGGGCACCCGCTGATTTATGGCACCTGAGCTGCTTACACCTTATCTATGCGATATTAGGCTCCTGTCAACATTTTTCGCAGGTGCCAGGTGCCCGTCGTAGAATACCTCCAATTGTAGCCTTCAGCACAACCAGAACCTTCATTCAAACGTCTTAACAGGCTACCGTGACCCTGGAACTTAAAGTGCCGTTGAAGGAACACGGTGTATTTTAGCTAGTATGAGTCTGACAATCTCTTCCACTCCACCTAGGACGAGATGACTCATTTTGATGATTATAGCACCTAAAACCTCATCCATTTTAATAATTTAGAAAGACATAGCTTGAGCCAGTTACAAAAAATGTAACTAGCTCAAGCTCCTAATTTGCTCTTGTGGGTGGTCAAATGACAATCTGCCTAGCCTTTTCCCAACTATGTATGGTTGGTTGGCGGTAATATGGAGTGACTGCCTATCTGACCTCCACAATCCAGGAGCTGGGTGTTACGATACCACTTGGAATTGGAAAGATTGGTTGTCAGACTTTCGAGCTTCTGACTGTGATTAACGATAGTCAAAGATTTAGTAATGACAGCCAGGACAAACGACTTTTCGTCTTTTCCGGGTCACGCAGGAAACTCGCTATAATAAATGGTCACACATCCACGAACCAACCTCGGCAAGAGTGGCTTAACCCTAAAGATCGATCTATACGGCTGTTATTATTTATTTACGAGGTTGGTCAAATATGTCCAGAAAATTATCATAAACAACAAATTATCCGGTCTGTTTACTTTTGTTTGTGTGGATACGATAAAAATTCTCCCTTCGTCCATCACAATAATGACACGCGGGTTATTGCACCCATCGACGAAAATTATAGGTAATATCTCTATACAAACAAATGGTGCAACCCCAAAAAATAATAAGAATAATATGGGGAAACTTTTGAAATGAACGTTGCGCTGGCCACCCCAAAATGCGACGTCAAAATGACGGGAGGAATGATTGATTACGTCATTTTTTGTCTCACTCCAGCATTTTATTGAAATTGATGGCTTGTTCACGAAGAACGGACTATAGACATTCGCTCAGTAATCGTTCAATTTTTGAGTGTTATTAATGATTGTTTTTTTTTATTACTTTATTGGTAATATTGTTTTACAGTTGTAGCAAATTGATGAAGTGTGTCTATGGGCTTTGTTTTGTACCTGGATATTATCATTTTCTTTCATACAGAACGCCATAACCTTCTATAATTAACTTTACTAATTATATAACAAAAGATCTAACAAACTACTTTTAAGCCCAAGGGCTCGGCTTACCACAGCGACGACGACGTCTACGACGCTCCAGAGGTGACCGAGGTAGACCTGAGAGTGGCGGTAGATCGGCTCAAGGCCAAAAATACCGCCCCAGGACCCGACGGCCTGCCAGGAAAAGCCTGGGTCCTGGCCTTCGGGACTCTCGGGCCTCGACTAGGGGGGCTCTTCAGCGCATGCCTGGAGAGGGGCCAGTTCCCGCTTCGTTGGAAGACGGGGAAGCTGGTCCTGATCCAGAAGCCGGGGCGCCCTGCGGACTCTCCGTCCGCATTCCGGCCCATTGTGCTGCTCGACGAGGTGGGCAAGCTCTTTGAGAGAGTAATTGCAGACCGCCTCGTCGGGCACCTGAATCGGATGGGCCCGGACCTGTCGGAGAGCCAGTTCGGCTTCCGCAGGGGGCGCTCCACGGTGGACGCCATCATGCGCGTGAGAGCCCTCACGACGGGGGATGCTGTTGCCCGGGGCAGGGTCGTCTTGGCGGTGTCCTTGGACATCACCAATGCCTTTAACACCCTGCCCTGGAGTTGCATAAGGGAGGCACTCCAGTATCACCGGGTGCCGACCTACCTCCGTCGCATAGTCGAGGAGTACCTGACGGACAGAGCCGTCATCTACCCCGGTCACCAGGGAGAATGGACTCGGCGAGAGATGTCGTGCGGTGTTCCACAGGGTTCGGTCTTGGGGCCGCACCTGTGGAACATCGGGTACGACTGGGTGCTGCGCGGCGACCTCCCTGACGGCGTCAGCGTGGTGTGCTACGCTGACGACACGCTCGTCCTGGCACAGGGAGAGTCGCACCAGGCGGCGGCCGACTAGGCGACGCGAGCGGTCGCGACAGTCGTGGAGAGGATCCGGCGGTTGGGACTCGACGTGGCGCTGCACAAGACGGAGGCCATGTGTTTTCATGGCCGCGTCAACGCGCCCACGTCGGGTTACAGCATCACGGTGGGAGGGGTTCGCATCGGCGTCTTGAGGACGATGAAGTACCTGGGACTCGTCCTCGACAGCCGGTGGAACTTCCGGGAGCACTTCCTGTGTTTGGCCCCGAAACTGAATCGGGCAGCGGGCGCCCTCAGGCGACTCCTGCCCAACCTCATTGGGCCAAACGCCTCCTGCCGTAGGCTGTACGCCGGTGTCGTGCGGTCCATGGCCCTCTACGGGGCCCCAGTGTGAGCCCTAAGCATCCGGACGCGACCAATCAAATTGGTCGCATGCCAGAGGGTCATGGCTATCCGGATGATCCGGGGATACCGCACGATTGCCGGCGAATCGGCCAACCTGCTCGCCGGATTGCTGCCCTGGGATCTGGAGGCGACTGCCCTCCAGCGCGTCTATGAATGGCGCGTGGAGGCGCAGCGCCGGGGCGTGACCCCGCTGCCTCGAGAAGTCGAGGCGCGGCGGGAAGAGCTCCGGCGCGATCTCAGGGCAGTATGGAGGGCACGACTGTCGCGACCGACGGCCGGGCACGCCGTAATAGCGGCGATAAGACCCCTCTTTGAGGAGTGGCTGGAGAGACGTCACGGCGTCCTAAGCTTCCGCTTGACGCAGGTCCTCACCGGACACGGATGTTTCGGGAGGTACCTGTGTCTTATGAGAAAGGAAGAAAACGCCTGGGTGTCACCACTGCGTAGATCGCCCGGAGGACACAGTCGAGCATACGGTGCAGGATTGCCCCGCTTGGGCGGAGCACCGACGTGTCCTCACGGCGGCGATAGGCGGAGACCTCTCGCGCCCAGCACTGGTCGCGGCCATGCTGCGGGGCGAGACGGAGTGGGATGCGGTCGCCTCCTTCTGCGAAGCAGTCATGCTCGCGAAGGAGGAGGCGGGCCGCGTGAGAGAGAGGACAAGGTCCTCCCTCCGCCCCACCCGCGGTGGTGGACGCCCACGGCGTCGGACGTCGCAAGACGATCTCCGGCCACCGTAGGCGCGGGCATGCGGGCGGCGAGTAAAGGGCAACTCGCCGCCCGACCATGGACCATGCCCGGGTCGACGGCGCGTCGTGTTCCACGCGCGCCTCAAAGAGCGTCAGCATAATGACGAGGCCCCCTCTCAGTGGGCTAAAGCCTGCCGGGGTCGCGGGTCTTATACCATCACCGTGACCCCGGAACATAAAGGGCTATTGAAGGACACCGTGGATTTTAGTCAGTACAAGTCTGACAGTACCTCTCGCCCTGCCCGGGGTGGGAGGTCTCATTTGATGATTTTACCACGTAAAAAAAAAAAAAAAAAAAAAGCCCAAGGGCTTCATAAGTAGTTTGCTTGGTTGATTGAAGTGTCTTGGCACCTCATTATTCATGGTATCCAAATTACGACGTCATCCATTAGTGGACAAAGACCTTGATTTTGCTAATTTCGATGTGCTAAGTCCTATCCAGGTTTAAACCGCGAACTTTGACTAATCTTGGTAGAATAGAAATAAGGTCATGTTACACGTGCGCCATTTCCCAATCAACCAAATTTTTAGGCGCCTTTTGCTCATAAGTTCAGTTCATCTGTCAGCACCTTGTTAGGTATCTTGCCCAATTTCGGACTGGCCTGTTGGTCTAGGGGTTAGTGACCCTAACTACTATGCCGGAGTACGTGAGTTCGATTCCCACCCAGGACAAATGTTTGTATGATGAGCACGATCATTTGTTCTGTGTCTGGGTGTACTTTATCTATAATATATGTATGTATTTAAAAATATATAAGTAAGTTTATCAGTTGTCTAGTACCCATAACACAAGCTCTGCTTAGTTTGGGACTAGATGGCGCTGTGTAATAGTTGTGGAATATTATTAAAAAAAAAAACCAGTTCCATAACGCCTTTTTTACACCAACCACTGTTGGTTTTCATGAAATTCTGTACCATAACGATACTAATAATACTACTACTAATACTTATGTATGTATGAAAAAGTAAACATTTAAATGCATATCTGTGTATATAACATGATCCATTAAAATGTAATACAGAGTAGCATCCGTCGGATACCGTTACATATTGGAGCCCAATTATTCCAGTTCGGATCAATACGTGCAATTATTTATTTGATGACTGTCGCATCTTTGATCTTTTACTGACAGAGGATTGGCTCTGAACGTCAATTATAAAATACTGCGATGAGCGATACATTCGGAGAGTATGTGGAAGTGTTTTAATGACAGTATTTTTATTCCCTGGAAGCCTATCTCAAAATAGTTGAGAAAAGGCTACTCACTCTTGACGGCATGGTTAGCGCAGTGGCTGACCGATAGAACTGCTGCGCTCCGTGTCGTGGGTTCGATTCCCGCAAGGTACAAATATTTGTACGATCTACAAGTAACTGCTTCGGGTCTGGGCGTTTGTGTATGTGAGTTTATATGTTTATAAACGCCCCTACGACATAGGAAAAAATCCTAGTGTGGGGCAACGTTTTTTTAAAAGAAAGATCTTCTTATCCGTACTGGGCCCAAGTGAGAGATGTTGCTGTGTAGTCTGTATATCTGTTAAGGCTTATATTCAGAAATCGTATTGCTAGCTCTATTATTTTCTTTGAATTTATAATTAGGTATTCTGTCCTTATCCCAATTCAAGAGTAGGTACGTATGGTAGATCGGCGGGATCGGGGCTCAAAGAGCGTCAGCAAAATGACGGGCCCCCCTCACAGAGAGCCAAAGCCTGCCGGGGTCGCGGGACTTCTTTCCATCACCGTGACCCCGGAACATAAGGGGCTATTGAAGGACACCGTGGATTTTAGTCAGTACAAGTCTGACAGTATGGGGTGAGAGGACTCATTTGATGATTTTACCACGCAAAAAAAAATGGTAGATCGGCATCCCTTCTAACCTAGCGAACAAGAGTATGGAATCACAGACTCGTCATTGATCCGGGATAGTTCCTAAAACAATAAATTTCGTGATTTGAATGAATTTGATATCAATTTAAAGTTATTGGTATCCTTTAACTACTCAAAATTTACCTTTCCTGTTTATCTTAAGCTCGAAAATTCATCTAGCCATATCAAATAGGTGCGTTATGATGATTACCCATTCTGAACAAGCCTAGTTTTCAATATATGGAAACAACTGGAGTACTAATGACTGCCTACGGCAACAAAACAAAATAACAAACGCGATTTGCATTAAAATGTTTCTTCAAAGGAATTCTATTTCAAATTCAACACGAAACGGCAACGCAACCTAAACAAAACTTTTTTTTTAATAAAAAGAACAAAATGGATGTCTAGCTAAGAGCCACTAATTAGCCAGATAAATAAACACTAATTAAAACTGTAAATAAAATATCGCCTCTTATTTATCTTAAAACGCTCTTTGCTATGTTTTTTTTTGCTGATAGAGGGAAAGGCAACAATTTTATAAAGGACACAAGAAGGACGGTTTTGAAAAAGGATGTTTTATTTAAAAAAAATCTTTATTAAAGATTCTTTTTTAAATTCTTTATGGTTTATGAAAGGTTTGTTGTATGGTTTACCTTCGAAGAGTTTTTATTGCTTTTCTGTTGAGTCATGGAGAGAATGATATTAAATGTTGTATGTGACTGAATTCTTCTTTATATTAGTGTTAACAAACGTATCACTATTTCTTCCTTTTCTTTCGAGTAACCATAATTCTTGGTGAAGTTTAAGTAAGCTAATTGTAGGTAGTAGTACAAATCAGCTTTTCTCAGCTGTATCGGTTCTGTCGAAAGTCCTTTGAAAATTCAAACAGCAAATCAGCTGATGATTTTTATAGAGCTACCTTACCACAGCTTAGTCTTCATGACAGTTTTTTTTTAATGTCAATTCGAAGCTAAACCGAAGAGTTTGGATTCTGCTTAACCAGGCTTTCCAGACGTGGTACTTTAGGTGTCCTTGCCTATGGTTATGTGTAAAATTTCAGCTATTAACTCTGCCTATATCAGCTATCGCAAAAAGGGATCTATCCAAAACAATGCACCATGGGGTCACGCTTGAAACATTTTAGAACGTAACTCACTTATTGCTATTCAATTTAACGGTATATTTTTGAATCAATTTACCGCTTCGGCAACCATGTTTGGTTCATAGGGTGATCACTTCAACCATATAGTTTCTTTTTGTATCAAGGTTAGGGGTTCCTCTTTGCCCGAAGTCATTTAGATGTTGCCCTTTTTGAGTTAAAAAAACGCAGTCATGTTTATAATTTTGTGGTGAAAGAGGGTACTTAATCAAGTGTGAGATCTGGTAGTGAAGGCTTGTAATCGATATTGAAGTTTTTGCTAATATATTTTGTGATAGTAACTGCCTTGTTTTTTTCTGTACCTTGAATGTAATGTGGATACTAATCTAAGTTGTGAAAATCTAACAGGCAATCTGTCCTGTTATTCTACCGGATCTGGCTTGACTGAAAACTAACTCGTAACTGTGACGATGAATTTCTTTTTTTTCGTCAGAGTATGTTATGTAGAATAGAATAGAATAATCTTTATTATTTTCACCATACAAATTACAGATATATCCAATTAGCACTATCTTATAAATAGCGTGACACAATGTGCGGTCTTATCGCTAAAGTGATCTTTTCAAGACAACCTATAATGTTGTATGAACTTCAACATTTTGTCCAGGATTAGTCGTTCATACGAAGGCTCTTGAAAATTAATGGCTATGTGAAACAAAAATAAGAAGCGTTAGTCTTGTAGTGGAGATACTCATACATAAACTGCTCGAATCTCACAGTATAAGTTGCATCAAGTTGCAACTACACAGCAAATAAAACAGCATGTGGAATCAATGGCTTGGGCAGCCAATTTGGCTTCAGAAGCAGTTTGATATCGACTGCCGAAGTATTATTTAGCAATGGCAACATCAATTACCAGAATTTGACAGCTCCAGAAGTCCGTGTATGGGCCTTACTTCTTAGGGCGCTCCGTCACGTCCAGCATTCACCTGTAATGTAACGTTACAGATTCGAACATTCGAAGACAATAGACCATCAAATTGTGCACATTTATGTTACATTACAGGTGAATGCTCGCGGTGAGGGAGCGCCTTAACAGTTCATGACAACTATAATAATTATAGTGTTGCAGGTTATGATAAGCTTTCTAATATCCAAAACAACTTAAACGATTTCAATGAAAATTTTACAAATTGCTTGAAAGATAGGATAGTTTTAAATCCAACAGGTAGCCCTGTTGTCTACTAATACACCAAGCAAAACCAGCGCTGGTTGCTAGTTTTATTCCACTATAAAATAAACACCTCAACAGCACGTGCCACAGATAACTATATACTTATACTTAGATTATCTCTTCCGATGCACGTCCCCAAGCCAATACCATATTGACTATTGACAACGCACCCTTATTTTCAACCCTCACCAGGCACCAGAGGGTTGCCACAAATCAATACACCTTTGGAAATTTTAAACGGTCGTTACCAAGGATTTTTGAAGGGTAGATGGTATAACATAATAGATAGGGTGTATGAACCGGCATTAACTGGTTTAAACTTGATTAGGGAGGACATTTTGATGTTACACTCGTTTGTATCGCTCAAGTCAAGATTGTCGATAAGATTGGCGCTATTGAAAAAGGGGTAAGATAAAAGGTGGGGTTTCTAACACAGTGGTGTGATTTTTTTATAAAGAAGCAGGTTGTCGGTAGATACAAGTTGGTCTAGGTTGATTCTGGTCGGTACAGGAAAAATGAACCCAGTTTAAATATTTTGCGTTCGTACAGAATATGTAGGGTATAACAGAAACATCCCGCGATCATGGCGCTTGCAACAGCGTCGAAATATCGGGAACACAAAACAAATAATAATCACGGAAGATATCCCGTAAGTGACATTTTAAATTGTATAACAGAATTGGCAGATTTGTCAGTTTGAATAGAATAGTTTTATCCGTACAGACACATAATCGTTCAGTTGATCGTATCTTTTTAACATGATCTGCTTTAAACTTGATTATTTTGATGTAACACTCGTTTCTGACGCTCAATTTAAGATTGTCGATAAGATTGGCGCTATTGAAAAAAGGGTAAAAAATTTAGGGAGTACTTTTTTTTGTTTTTTTTTTTGTTAAGTCACAACAGCAAGAAAGGTGGTATGTTGGCACTATTTGATGAAGTATTTTTAATGAAAAATAGCTAAATGAAATGCGCAACATCACTCGTATATTCCCTGAAAGATTACAGGGTGTATAGTTGCAAGCAATTAAATGCATGCACGGAGCAACTTTTAAGTAATTTTCTCGTAGTTTAGATTTTTTTGTCACTGTAGTCTCAAAATAGTAAGGATATCGATAGGTTACTAGGGTAATAGTACACCCACATTTCGCCTGCTATATTTAATTCCCAAGTAATGGTAAAAAATACTCATGTCGTAAAGTGTGCAACGCAATATCCAAGCCGTAGCGTGCGCCATAATCTCATTATGACGTGTACCCAGCTTAGCATTCCTTGTAAACCTAATGTAAATTATATGAAAAACAGCTAATGCAATCTTGAATGAAAAACTAAAAGCTTGGTGTAATAATCAAAGGCATTTTGATCGAGTACTTTTATTTCACAAAAGTTTGTAATTTAGTCAAGAAACACTGACACATAGTGACAGGCTTGTTGGTCTAGTGGTTATGGTTAGTGACCCTGACTGCTTTACCGGACTTATTCGTCAACTCGCCGGCAATTATCTCGCCCGCTCGGGCGAGTTGGCACCTTCCGATTTTACCTATTTTTGTTGTCGTCAACTCGCGACTGTCCGAAAAAATGGTACAGTCATCTATAAAAGTGTTATTATAAATTAATATAGAAACCTACTTTATAGTATGAGGCGCTATAAGATTTGAGTTTCAATATTTGAAAACGTACCCACGATATAGGAGAAATCCCAAGCGTGGGGCAAAGACACCTTGTCAACTATCTGGTATTTTATATTAATTGTATTTTTGTAAAAACAGTGTAAGATACCTGTATACTATGAAGTACCTTTATTTAATTATTTAAATACCACCTTTTCGTGCAAGCCTAGTACTTTTGTGATTAATAGATTTTGCCCAAAACTTGTATGTTGAGACAGAACTGAATGAAAAATATCACCTTGATTTTATGCAGTCCTAGTACATTTTTGGGCATTGAGTATTCGAAATTTTTAGTTTTGAAGGCCGTTCGTAGGGCGGCATGAAAACATTCAGCATGATTCTGTTCTCCTAGTACTTTTTGTTCCAATTCCTCATTCAATTTCGGCACCAAAACCTTCTTCGTGATCCTGTTCTCCTGGTACTTTTTGCTAAGATTTCACATTGAATTCTAACTTATGAAAAAAAAACTTAATTACTTATGTTACATTTTATTAATGATCTTAAAACAAAGACTACCCACTAGCCCTCAATGAAACCTACTTTACACGTTTAGTGTCATAAAAGCGTGAAGAAGGTTTAATTAAATTAAATGTTAAAAAAATAGAAACACTTTTGTAGACGACTGTAAATACGTCAGTTTTTTGCTGAGTCGGCGAGTTGACGACAACAAAAATAGGTAAAATCAGAAGGTGCCAACTCGCCCGAGCGGGCGAGATAATTGCGGGCGAGTTGACGAATAAGTCCTTTACCGGAGGTCGTGAGTTCGATTCCCACCCAGGATAAATGTTTGTGTAATGAGCACGATCATTTGTTCTGTGTCTGGGTGTAATTTATCTATAATATTTAGAAATGTATAAATATAATTATTTATCAGTTGTCTAGTACCCATAACATAAGGTCTGCTTAGCTTGGGACTAAATGGCGATGTGTGATCGTTGTGGAATATTATTATTTAGAAGAATTCAAGTGGGCAATGCCGCGGGAATAATCTAGTCAGATGTGTATCTCTTTAAAAAGGAGTAAAAAACGAATACCATAACATTCCTTTCACCAAAGAAAAGACGAAGACAAAGATTTTCTTTTAAATGTTGACAATTACAGTCTAAATATAAACATAAGCTTTAAGGAATTTTCTGAACAACAATAATAATTCATCTGTAGCCAAAGAGCAGTTACCAATTAATAACGAGTAAATGTATTATCGTGGACAAATTAATAATCATCCTTTGGAGGGCTTCACAATGCCATGGGTCAGATTCTTTCACTATAAGTACCGTTAGCATAAAAAGGCTACATGTTACCCCTCGTTTACACCAAGAAGCAAGTTAAATACTAGTTTCATACAAAACTTGTAGAATGCTTGTTAAAACATAATTTGTTTGTTATAAACATGTATTGAGAGTGTCTCAAACCATAATCTCAAACATTGTTTTGTTCATACTGTGTAGCCAAAAAGTATTTATACAAGTATAAAACACATTTGCGTTTACACTGAAGTCTATGAAATGTCAAAACTTGTCAAATACATGTATTATACCTTGGTGTAAACGAGGGGTTACAGTCAAAAATATTATTATTCTGTTTGTTTTTATCTCCATTCGATATCATAAAATGTTAATAAGTTGAAACATTTATATTTTCATTCGATTAGGTACTTTCATACAAAGTGCTTTTACTTTATCAAAAAAAAATGTTTTTGAACGATTTCAAGCAATATCTGCATTTCAAATAAACTCAAAAGCTTCAGTAGTTTATCCCAGACGAAATAAAAAACAGAACAAATATCTTTACTTACTTTCTAACAAACTTTCCTTTTATTTTAATTTTGATGAAAACAAAAAATATTTGCAATGAAAACCGTAAACAATTTTGTAGTAAACCGGTTGGCAACCGTCGTAAAATGGGACATAATTTATGTAAATCTGGCTAAATTGCGTTCTGATGACGCATCAAACTGACGGGTCAAAACATAGATATTTACAAAATTTTCTTTCTGGACCTCTAGAACTTATAGATACCAGAACCAAGTGGTTAATCAGACGTCCATTGGAAAAACCGATTAATGTGGGGATTTTACTGCATAGATAAATTGAAAATCTTAAGTACATCAGATTACCTTTTGAATAATGATGGCACGTACTTTTTTTTTTAATCTATGAATATTGACAAAGATAAAACGCTTCGAAATTTGGAAATGGGGGCGTATGACGTCATAACGCCTGTAAAATTATACCGACCGAGAGACGTTTTGTGATTTTTTAAACCGTTGTTGTATTTTCGTCAATTTTTTTATCTGTATTTCAGACTAATTATTGTTTGAGTAAAATAGCCCATTGTGCATAATTTTTCTAGAAATAACAAAATTACTTAATATTGTGTCATAACAATATTTTTCTGCCAACCGTACCCGCACTACGGAACATGAATAGGCCATCCCCTATAGAACTGAATTCTATACATTCATCCGATATTGGAATTCTACGACAAAGGATTGGTCAACCTTTTTAGGGGTATCTATCTACCCCCTTATATCTATGACTGAGTTTTCTATAAAACTATTGTGTTTAGCGAATGATAAGGTCTGAGTAGATTTTGTATTATGAGTAAAAAAATTGATGGGACGAATCGTTTCTTTTTCGGAATAAAAGGTTTTATTCCAAAAGATTGATACCTATCCTTTTGCTGTGTATTTTCATGCTATTTGGGTTGGAATTGGTTTGGCAAAACAGCAATGTTCAGCTAAATGGATTTACTTACTCATAAAGCATTCATATTGATAAGCGAATTTCACTACGAACATGCTTTTTTGTGAATGTTACATTAATATCTTAATTTCACTTCTTACATTTTATTACGTACGTCAGTCCAAGACAACAGGTTTGCATAGCTAATATCGTATTAAAATCAATATAATAACAATTATTTAATTAATATTTGTTCGTTTTAAGTCGTTTATTGTAATCCTAATAATATTATTATCAAGAATACAAACAAAGTCACCATAATACTCAAACTCACCTTACATCTAAAGGCACTCCCTCACCAGGAGCATTCGCGTGTAATGTAACATTATAGATTCGACTTTGAACATTACAGAAATACTAGCTCCCTGACTGACGAGCATTCGCGTACATTTAGTTTATGTTTGAAACAAGGTGCGCATTGTAATGCTCGAATGTCTTCCCTTACTGATGAAATGTTCGAATCTGTAACGTTACATTACAGGTGACTGCTCGCAGTTAGGGAGCGCCCTAAGACCCACGTAAATCTTCACCTGGACGCCATAATGCTTGTCAGTCCGTACGTCAGTCGACGTCAGCACGATTGCATGGCTTATACCACGACACAACCAATTAGAAGATATTTATTAGGGCTTAGTACTACCCCTCGAATACTAATTACATTGAACGACGGTTTTCAATTCACGTGAATTATTGCCAGTTTAACGAGCCAATCGAAATTGCCCGATGTTTCGATTAAACTTTGTTTTTGGATTGTTTTGTTTAGACTTTTTGCGTTAAATTGAAAGTTTTTCCATTTTGTTCTTTGAAAGTATAACTTTCCAATTATTTAATACAATATAATAGTTGATTGGTGCTCAAATTCCTTGCGGTCAACCATTTTTAAGAGACTGAGGTAGGATGATGAAAAATATTGAATACCTATTATTAAACTTACCAAATTCACAAAAAAAACTTTAAAGTCATTCGTACCATTTCGGAAGAGTATAACCACAAACAATATGTCAAGAGATTTTAGTAATAATATAAAATGACTTTCATTGATGTTTAGGCTCCATTTATTACTTCTACTACTACATACACAACAATGTATTTTATTATTATTTAGATTTAAAACGGCATATTTACCATGTTTACTATTCGTTTTGATTTTCCGATATTTCGGCATTGTTGCAAGCGCCATGATCACAGATGAAACGAAGATATTGCGTGGATGTTTATGAGCAGACAAATCGGTCTACCCTTCTTCTCATTACTTTTTGCGTTCGACACAATTACAAACTAGTTTGCGAGCGGACTCCGTGAGTATTGTGTATCGGGAACATAATCGTGTTGTGACTGAAACGACTGACCATAGTAGTGGTGTCAACCACAAAAAACGAACGAGAAGGAGGGTAGACCGATTTGTCTGCTCATAAACATCCACCCGCAATATCTTCAGTTCATCTGTGATCATGGCGCTTGCAACAGTGCCGAAATATCTGAAACTCAAAACAAATAGTAAATATTTATGGTACATATCCCGTTTTAAATTTAAACAATAATTGTAGTGACCATGTTCATCCTCAAACTTTAAATGTACTAGCTGCCCGCCCCGTGCTTCACTATGGGTTACAAAAAATGTGATAAATGAGGAACCGTTCGACCGATTTTGTCTTCATATAAATTATCTACTAAATAGTCCGAACAAAGACTAAACATTTGGTTTGGATAGGTGAGCCCGTCCGTAACGAAAAGTAGCATTGATTTTTATATAACATAGATTTAATGCAATTATTTTATATCCTCATTAATTAATCCGTCCCTATACCAAAAAGCCATACCTACAAATCCCATTAATATAAAAAATACCCACGCATTTTAATACCCACCCAAGCGACACCACGTGCGACACCTAGTCTACAGATACGGTGGCCGTCTGACATAGGTCCGACAGTTTCATTTGTAAAGATTCAATGGAATCGATTGCCCTTACAAGGGGACGTTTATGGGACATTCCTATTCAGTTTCTGTACCTCATTCAACCATAAAATTGTGTTTTGTTTCAGACGAAATGTACTTGATGCCTGGATCCCAATTAGGTATTTGAAATTGTTTTTCTTTTTTCTGTATTTATTGTTGTGTAGTTTTATATTTGATTTTGTGTAGAGAATCGAAAGATCGTTTAAAATGTATTCCTAGTCGTTGAGAATTCCATTGGTCTATCTTTAGCAGTGGATGAGATGGAGGGCTGGATTTATTATTACTTAAGGTGCATTCAATATTATCAGTCACCGTCACGTCACGTCACCGGTTTAAAAAAAAATGTTTCTACACTAAATGATTTGTTCCCACACGTCAGTCATTCTGTGATCTCAGTCACGTCACCAGTCAGACATTTTTCCATACAAGTTTCATTCTGTGACGTAACGTGACTGCGATGTATGTGAGTGTACCTTCATTCAGTATAGATTTTCGTAAATATTTCGGTAAATTAGTAATAGAGGAGGATAAAAGACTGCATAGAGTAGCACAGAGTTTTTTTTTTTAAGTAAGGGTAGCTACTCTCATTAGCAGTTTGGAATTGTAGTGTATGTGTTTGGACTGGTTGTGTCAATTCGGTACTTAATTCTGATTAAAATATCTTTCTATTCGTTATTATTCAAGAAAAAACTGATAAAGTCGGAAGTTTTTAAGCCGAATAATTTATCTGCGGCAGCCGACCGTCTTTACCGATTAATGTCGGTCCGACTATATTATGTAGCAAGCCTGAGTTGCATTAATATGTTTGTTTTTAAGATTTCGCTTTTTTGTGTTTTGTTTTTGAGTTAAATATACATGTATATTTAACTCAAAAACTAACAACATGTATATTTGTACATATTTTAAGCCTCTATGCCAACAGAAATATTATTATATGACGTTTTTTTATGTTTAATCTTTGCACTTAAAAATCTTATTGTAGACATAAACATTTCATACTTCAACCTTTCAAGCTTCATAAACAGAGCCATCAAAATTTCCACCATTTTATAAAACTGCAAGTCGTAAGAAATTCATTTTGTCCAAACTAACTTTTATATTCTCGATATAAAATGCACAAGTATTACTAAGACGAAAGTTGGATAAAAATAGTAGTTTTAAAAGCTTGGTCGTCGCAAGTTTTTTAAATAACTTGAGGTTTTTTGTAAATTTCTGTACTGAGGGGTTGCTGTACCTTTCTTCTTTTAGAACGTTTGTACAGGGTTGAGAATGGTAAAAGAAAGTTTTTTCTAAAGTGACATAATTATAGTACCTAACTATTAATTTTTTGGTTCACGTTTTGTTACTTTTTTTTTATCGTGATAAAATCATCAAATGAATCCTCCCACCCCGGGCAGGGCAGGAGTGACTGTCAGAGTTGTACTGTCTAAAATCCACGGTGTCCTTCAATAGCCCTTTATGTTCCGGGGTCACGGTGTTGAAGTAAGTCCCGCGACCCCGGCAGGTTTTGGCCCTCTATAGGTCCCGTCATCATGCTGACGCTCTTTGAGGCGCGCGTGGAACACAACGTGCCGTCGACCCGGGCATGGTCCATGGTCGGGCAGCGAGTTGCCCTTTACTCGCCGCCCGCATGCCCGCGCCTAGGGTGGCCGGAGATCGCCTCGCGACGTCGGACGCCGTGGGCGTTGAAAGTCACGGCTTGGATGACGTTTGATCCGTTCTTAGAAACCATTTAAGTCCTGGAGGAAACAGGTAGTCAGGTTAGTTGGAAAGGACAGGAGATACAGCGTATTGTAAAGGAAATTTACACTGACATTGTATTTAGGTTAGGTCGATGAAAATCTTTACGTCCAGATTAGATCTACAGCCACATTTTGATCCAATAGCGGCATCCAGCGTCACTGGATTGAAAACAGGAATGCACTCCGTTTTGATCCAATGCTTCATGATAGACGCTGTACTGGATCACATCAGCTCTTGAATCAAGTGACACTGGATCAAGCTACTGAATCAATGTAAATCATCCTTTAGGGCGCTCCCTCACCGCGAGCATTCACCTGTAATGTTACAGATTCGAACATTTGAAGACAATAGAGCAACAAATTGCGCTCGTTTTTGTTACATTACAGTTAAATGCTCGCGGTGAGGGAGCGCCTTTATGTTAGTACTCGTGGCTAAGTTGTAGGCTGACATAATGAATATAACCAATCCTAATGAACAAAACCAATATCAACATGCTACGTTGAAAATTCGTTCTCAAAACCACAAAAGTCACCTTTTTACTGATTTTCCCTCCCCCTCACTCCCTTTTACCTAATTTACACCTAAAAAACTGTCCTCTGTCACACCCTCAAAAATTACCAAATAAATTACAAAAGAAATGACGACCTCCATCTTAGACAGACAAACGTTCTTTTTCTACATTCGAAATTCTAGTCACGATGCGCCGGGGCAATGATTACAGTTCGCGCCGTCTTTATGCTAATGTTACTGTCGGAAATTCACTTTTGCGTTGATTTTTTCCTTCGAACTCTTGAGTTTTGAATGTTTGGGGGCGAATAGGAATCGACTGGCAGAGATGTTATTAGGTGCATGATTTGGCCGAATATTAAGGATTGTTACACACGTGCCAAAACATGGCAATCACGAATACATGCAACATAGTGAGGCTCTTTTTTTTTTTTTTCATACAGACCACAATTTTTATCACCATTATCGACCACATGGTTGATACTAACGGAAAAGAAACCACATCTAAGGGCGCCTGTACTTTACATCGCAAGCAGCGCGACAGTAGCGCAGCAGAAGCACATTCCTTTATATTTTATATGAACAGCCGCGCATAAGCAGCGGCTGTCGCGCAACTGTCGCCGAAATGTGAAGGCAGCGTAAACCACAACATTATTACTTTATTAGGTTGTATTTTAAGCTTCAGAGGAGCGAAGTGCCCTAACACAGGCAAATAATGCCTAAAAGGTCACTTCAACCACTAGATGTAGTACTAATTTTGTGAAATGAAATAAATTATTTGTATTTGTATTACATTGCAACCACAACTCAACGGCAAAAGTACTACTGCTACTATTGCAGCAACGTTCACACGTAACCACAGATACGGAAAAACCTTTTTTAAATTAAATTGAGTTTGGCCTAAATCACTCAAATTAGGCCTAGGAGTTTTCCCAGTAGAAACTGTAAATCCTGGGCATAACCCACCACACTCGAGACTTGGTGAGGCCAACCTCTTCCATTATTATGGGTAGCCTGGTGTAGGTGTGAAGACGCATTTAAAAGCTTTCCATAATTGCATTCTTTTACAAAAAATCTTCCAAATTCGCCCCGTAAAGTCGATCGTGGTAAATTGTAGAGGGTTTCGTGATTGCGGTGGGGAGTAGAATTTAAAAATTTTGGGACACGTCTCGGGGTGTGTATTGAATACGAATGGGGAGCGCTTGCACTTTCTTTTGAACGGAAGTGTATAAACTCAAATGTTCAGGTTGGGGCTGTATACAAGAAGTAAACGTAAGTTTAATTTTGTTTATGAGTAAACAATGTGCATTCTAATTTCATTATGAATAACGAACTTCTTTGATTTACACTTTTTGGCTTTTTATTTTATTCTTTTTCGTCGATTCAAAAAGTCTATGGTTTTGTAA
Source organism: Agrotis ipsilon (assembly GCA_028554685.1). Lineage (NCBI taxonomy): Eukaryota > Metazoa > Arthropoda > Insecta > Lepidoptera > Noctuidae > Agrotis > Agrotis ipsilon. The sequence goes on from CM052965.1 coordinate 14,511,266, forward strand.
CGCTCTCCACATTACGATATAATCCTGTGTCGTAGGTGCGTTGCAAAGATTTAAATTGACATTCTAGTGATACTTAGGTAATCAATCCTGTGACACGCAGCGTAGCAGTCGAATTCCTAGCCACTGCGGTAACAGACGTCAACACTATCTTCTTTTCTATCTATCTATCTATAATATAATGTGTTGCTAAGCTCATAACTCGGAAACGGCTGGTCAGATTCAGATAATTCATTTCATTCATTCCATCATTATTATATTCATTTCATTCATTATTATTTTAAAAGAGTAACCATGGAGTTTCTTGCCGGTTCTTCTCCATGGAAACGACCAACCCGAACCGTGCCAAAAAGTTTTTTTTTCTTCTCGACGTTTTGTAAGTGCCCATTAAGTCCCATGTAAAATAAAATATTTTGATTTTGATTATGATCCGGGATCGGGTTTTAGAGGACTTTCACCTGTACGAAGACGGAACGGTAATAGATGATCAATGATCTCCTAAAACACATGTTTTTTAATTCAGTTTTTAAGTACATAATTGCTCGTTCATGGTAACAAAATTCATAATTTTCTTATAGCACGTGTCATATTCTACCCTCTTTCCAAGAAACTGATTGACACACCTGTCAGTAACTTTTATTCCGCTCATCAAACGATGTCAGATGTTTAATGGGCACTTAGGTATCTACCTGGCAAGAGTTATAAGTAACTTTGCTTTATGGAACCCTCAGACAGTAAGTTACAGTTCATATTTGCATGCAACTTACGCATAGGCACGTCGTGACGCGATGAACTGTAATTATTTTTATTGATACATTTCATTGTAAAATGCCGCCCGGCCCGGCGCGATGCGAGCCGGTTGGTCTGAATCATACCTTAATCGGCATGGTAAGCGCAGTGGCTGTGTGATTAGACTGTTGCTCTGCGTGTCGTTGGTTTGATTTCCGCACTGAAAAAATATTTGTATGATCTACAAGTAGTTGTTTCGGGTCTGGGCGTTTGTGTATGTGAGTTTATTTTGTGAACGTACCCAGAAGAAATACCTAGTGTGGTGCAACATTAAGAAAAAGTGTTTTCTTCATTCCGTTTGTTTACTATTTTGTACAGCCAGCTTCAGACAAAACTATGATAACCTTTTTATAGTGACATCACGAAAGGGGACTAATTTTCCGTACTTCTTTTTACTTTACTGTGTCAGAAATATGGCAGCACGATCCTTTCAAAGTTATGAAGATCCATATAACCACTTATTTATATTCCCCTAACTTGCCAACTACTTATAAATCCTAAAATATACATCACCCAATTTACCTAAACCCCCATACACTAGCGTTAACCTTTTATCCTTACGGAAAAATCGAGAAAAATCCAACAAGATTCTAAGTAAGCACCTTAAATAAAGTAGAAAAACCCACGTAAAATAATGCAGTCGACGTAAAAAGATTAACAGCAGTCCCATATTGTGCTTTGGACAGGGGATCAAGAAATATAGCTCGGAAGGAAAACTCGAAGGTACTATTTGGAACTATCGTAGTGTGCGGGACGGAATTTCTATGTTTAGGGTGATTCGCGTGTTTGGGAGTAGTTTTTTTTTGTTACTTGGTAAAATCATCCGATGTTTCCTCCCACCCAGGGTGGGACGGGAGGGACTGTCAGACTCTTACTGACTAAAATCCACGGTTTCATCTATTGCCCTTTACGTTCCAGGGTCACGGGAATTCGATAATTCCTGTGATCCCGGCAGCCTTTGTCCTCTTAGAGCCCAATCATTGTGCTGACACTCTTTGAGGCGAGAATGGAATACAACGCGCCGTCGATCCGGGCATGGTCGGACAGCGAGTCACCCATTACTCGCCGCCCGCATGCCCGCGAATTGTTTTAGTCTTAAGTGAATAATTTTATTTGTACTTGATTTAAAAATGATTATAAAGATATTGATCGATGACTGTTAAGTGGTGTGGCAATTGGTTGTCTTGTTATGGAGTGATGAAGAAAAATAAAGACGACGTAAAGAAAGATTCCTGTATACATAGTGGATTAGAAAAATACTATAATATGCGCTACATAATAATATGCCAGTGTATTTTCCATTCCTGAAGTTTATGTTCGTGCTTGATTCCAACAGTATTAATGGGTAAAGTCGTGATTTGTCTAACAATTTCTAGAAATTTACTCTAGACTCAAACCAGACTTTCAGGCAAAAAAGTATTTGGTAAAAGACGTTTTGTCATAATGAAAATCTAAAGCTCCAAAATCGATCAGAACGATCCTTAATAGCACAAAATTGCGACGGCATTTACATCTCATTAGCCTCGATCCGAAATACCCCCATACTTCAGCTTAATAACGATATATGAATCTATTCCGACACCCCAATAAAAATGATTTTCTCGTAATCTCAGCGAACCTTCGCTCCCAAACAAATAATCTTCATATGTCCTAATGTCACTATAATACGTTGTAGGGGGAAACCATTTTGTGACGTTATAAACACGACTTAGGATGCGGTCACACGAGCGGGACTTTCTAAAGGGAATTAATTGTTGAGGTATTTTTTTACTGTATAAAAATTATAACCAATCCGGCAAATGTGACATTGACTACATAAATGCAGTACTTTTTATGGGTTAGAAAATCATCAAAATGACTCTTCCCACCCTGAGAGAAACAAAAAGGACTATTAGACACTTGACTGACTACAAACGTACCTATTTTTTCAGTCCGCATTGGCCTTTGAAGACAGTCATGTGAGATGTAATAGGCCGTATTCAGTGCGCTCCTGACGATCAGGCCTGACGTCGTTTTACCGTAGTTATCGCCATAGAAACCATGCGTGCATTCAGAGCAGCACTGACCGCGTCCGCATACGCAAGACTGACAGAGACGGTCAGTCGAGCGTGTCGGTACTGCGTACGTCAGGTGACTGACGCGCTATGCAATGCTTCAGAGCATCCAGTGCGTTGCGAAAGCGGGACTTGAATGGACGTATGTCCAGTCCAGTCAGTGGAGCACTGAATGCAAAAAGCCGACTGACGGTCAATGCGTGCTGACTGACCATCAGTGCTCTCCTTTTTGCTTTGGGCAAGATTGCTGTTTTTATATCTCAGCTTTAGCTCAAAAATCTTGGAATGAATAAAGTCGCATGCAAAAACCCGAACGTTCCTATTAATCATCGGGTTACATAAACTTGACTACCGCGCAGTTTCCCTCTGAACATAGGGCTTCCCATCATTCATTCATTTTCCTTTCTTCTCTCATTTCTTCCGGTTTAGGCGCTTAGGCTTGGCAGTGGCAGTTTCGTATAGAAATCATATTTTTCGATCTTCTTGGCGCTGTTCAAGAATTGAGTACATATTATTTATTATAGCGGAAATGTTATAGTCAGCTTTTTTAGGTTTTTATCGCAATAATGTGATCAAAAAATCATTTCTTTTAGTATTCATTGACGCAACACCACTCTATGTATTTTTTAAAAGACATAGAAATAAGGCCCGATTTCCACCAAAGCGGAGAGGAGAGGAGATGTGGACATCTGATTGGTTATTCAAACACATCTCCTCTCCTCGCGGAAGCGGAAGCGGAAGATATAATGGAAGTCAAGTGCTTTTGTAGTCACTTCTTAGGCGCGGTATCCACCAAAGCGGAGAGGAGAGGAGATGTGTTTGAATAACCAATCAGATGTCCACTGAAGCTAAGCGGAGAGGAGATGTGGACATCTGATTGGTTATTCAAACACATCTCCTCTCCTCGCGGAAGCGGAAGCGGAAGATATAATGGAAGTCAAGTGCTTTTGTAGTCACTTCTTAGGCCCGGTATCCACCAAAGCGGAGAGGAGAGGAGATGTGTTTGAATAACCAATCAGATGTCCACATCTCCTCTCCGCTTAGCTTCAGTGGACATCTGATTGGTTATTCAAACACATCTCCTCTCCTCTCCGCTTTGGTGGATACCGGGCCTAAGAAGTGACTACAAAAGCACTTGACTTCCATTATATCTTCCGCTACTTCCTTATTGACATCGCCATCACTTTGTGAGCCCAAAACGATAGCTACATTGGAGCCAACAAATTATTTTCTTCATAAATTATCCCCTAAATTGTCAATTGCCAATTTTTCGAGTTGACGCGAACATCGTTACAAAAGTTATCCGTGCCGGTGCTTTGCAATTTATAAAGGGGCACATTTCACTCGAGAAAAAATTCTTTGACGCGGTGTGAAAAAAAAACAATTTTGAAAGAAAAAACGTAGGGGAATTTGTAAAGTTTTGGTGCCACAGATCCGAGACTGGCGTAATTTTGCGGGTTAGTAAAAATATAGACTTGATAGCTTGAGTTTCTGAAGTCTAACTTCGAATGAAACGTGCGATAAATTATGACGAAACAATTTATTTTTGTGTAGATTTGCTTTTGTGTAAGTCTGAAATTCTACAGCGGGACTGCTATTACGGAACAAAAAACAAATCAGCCCATGTATCGTCTGTAAACCAAACTATATCGATATGCGTTTTATCCCTTAATATGATGACGTCAGAAACAGAAATGATTTTAAACTAAATTGCGATGTGTGAATGCCACGGTACAAAACAAAACAAATGTTGGACACACACCAGCCTGTGGTAGTCTGATGAACTTAGCTATTAATTTACAACTATAAAAAAAATTAATACCGAATCGTATAACTGCAAATTAAATAAATACTAAACTTTATCATCATCATCATCATCACAGCCGGAAGACGTTCACTGTTGAACAAAGCCCTCCCCCTCCCAACACCGCAACGTTGAAGAGCAATGTGTCATTTACATCCGTCAGTTGCCCGCGATTCTCAGGATGCTATCGGTCCACCTTGTGGGAGACCTACCTACGCGGTGTCTAAACAAAGCTTACATCATCATCTTATCATCTCAGCCGTAGGACGTCCACTGCTGAACATAGGCCTCCCCTTTTGATCTCCACATGTACCGGTTGGAAGCGACCTGCATCCAGCGTCTTCCGGTGACCTTTATAAGGGGGTCTGTCCACCTTGTTGGTGGACGACCTAGGCTGCGCTTGCTGGTCCGTGGCCATCTGCTCTGCGAGCAATATGGCAAAAGCTTACATTTAATTATGAATTTCCACTGTTTTTTCAAGACCGACAAGCGAAACATAACACGCGAAGCAAGGACGAACGCGACGCTTTTTGTCAATAAAATAAAATACAACCGATTGTTCCCAGCAGTTTAGTAAAATGATTGATAAAGCGCCGCGACGGCACTTCAAATATAATAAATGGAGTTAAATTGATTGAATATACGCTTGAAATTAAATAAATAATACAAAAAATAATCTCAGTTAAACGAAATTTAATGTGGCTTCGTCATATCGAACAAATTGCTTTATAACTTGACTCAATTGTTCAAGTTCGAAGTAAGAAAATAATAATGTGATTTTGACAGTTACGCCATAGTACAATGACAATGATCAATAGTGTTTTTTCTACCCTAAATTAAAACCGAATCGTGCTGTTATACATAACAATAAATAGTCGGTATGAATTGTTACAAGATTGTTTTATATAACTGTGACTGTCTCACTCACTCGGCAAAGGCCTCCCCCAATGCCATCCAAGGGCTCCTCTTCTGTGTCTCCGGAAAACCATCCTTGTGTTACGTATCTGGCTGGCCATAACAAAACAAAAATAATAATAATAAGATGGCAGTGGGTATTTGCACTCACAGCATCCTGATAAAATGAAATCATATTGCATGGGCATTTTAAATATTCAAGTTTATCAAACATTGTGTATTAAAAGTTTAACTACATCAACAATTAATATCAAAAATAAATGAACAAATAAATAACTAAGCAATATAAAACTGTTAACAATAATAGGTTTGTTAATATAATATAATCTGTCAACAATTATGTTTTTGTAACTGAAAACTGATTTTATTTAGCTCCAGAATATTGCCTATTACCTTCCCAGGCTTTGTTTAAACAGATTTGTTGCTGACATTTTATATATTTACCTAACAATATACTGAGACAAATAGTCTGAGAGATTTATTAAACAGGCTCGTTTCTCGAACGCTTAAGTAATAACTTGGTGTCAAGATGAAGAGAAAATAAATTTCGGCTACGTCATTATTCATCGACGGCGTGTATTATGGAAAAATGGATGGTGGCCATTAAATAGAAATTCATAGAAGCGTTCAAATGTTTTGAATCACAATATTTTTGTGCTTTTAGTTATAGTAAGTATTTACTGACTGCTCGAAAAATCTGTACTGTAATATTTCTCGCAAATTGAACGATTTGTCAATGTTTTCTTCATTGGTTGCCTTTTCTTGTCATCGTCGCCTTTGTCTGTTTGAACACGATAAACTCTAGAACTATATTTAAAGTGTTTCTAAGTATGAATTTCAGTAATAGGAAAAAAAATATTTATGGCAAGTTTTCAACCGGTTTCTTTGAAATAATGAAGCTAGGTAAAGTATAGTTGAATAGAATGTTATTGCAAAACCTTATCTGTCTTACCATAAATAGTTAAACATCTGTTGAACACTTGTCTTAAAAAGTGTTACTGAAAACGACCCCCATATCAACGTCAAATGCAGTTTTAAAGTTGAAAGTTGTTTAAGACAACTTTTCAACAGATGTTTAGCTTTTTCTTTAGTAATACGTCATATTTTTTGCTATGATGACAGTCCTAAATGCATATCTACTAGGTTTGAGAGTTACGAGTGCACACTTTAAAATAACAAAGTCCTCAAACTTTACACACTCTCCCCATAATACGAACATCACTCGAATAACTTCACACATTACAACGTATAAAAAAAGTTGCCTTTTAAAAGCCCAGGCTCATAACAGGCTATAAACAGGCCATACAGCCCACTTACTCGCACATAACATACTTCCCATAAATAAAGCACTTTTTCAGGCAAAACTTTCAGTAGGCCATTTCCCATGGGTGTTGGTTCGAACAAAAGATACGTCTGTGTTCCATTTAGCTCTGTGAAAGTATGAGATGGAGCTTTCGTCCCAAGGGCATGAATTAGAAGTAACTGCTGCCAAAAATTGGGGATTATCATAAAACTAGCGGACCGCCTCGGTTTCGCATGGTTTCAATCTCTGTTCTGTTATGCGTGTTGTGTACCTACAAACATACCTTTTGAACAACTCTATCTATTAAAAAATCCGTTTCAAAATCCATTGTGGAGTTTTAAAGATATAAGCATACATAGGGACAGACAGACAGCGGGAAGCGACTTTGTTTTCTCCACTACGTTTTATACTATGTAGTGAATTGAAACTCGAGTTAAGCTAAGCTAGTAAAGCTTAAGCTTTTTAAGCTCAAACTAGTAAATGGTCCTGTTTCGTGGGTGCGTTTACAAACGGAAATTCACATACAAAGACATACCGACCCGAAACAACTACTCATCTACAAGTAGTTGAATACGTGTGGAAAACAAACCGCGACACACTGCACGGCGGTCGATTGCTCAGCCACAGTTTAACACAAAAAAGTTAATTATGCCTAAAATTTTGGAAAAATTCCATACGTGAATAGGTGCGTCCACAGAGAGCGCATAGCCTCGCGAGGCATTTGCCGCGCGAAGCAGCTCGGTTGGTGCGAACGTATCTCGCCGATACAAGCGCACGTGTTGTCACGTGCGGACGGCCGAGCGCCCGAGCCATCCAGTGTGGGCTTTTGTTTTGTTCGCTTATATTGTTTTGTGTCTCGGTCAAGAAACAATAGGCACGTCCACATAGAGCAAGCAGCCTCGCAAGACAGTTTCCTCGCTCGGAAAATGCCTCGCGAGGCTGCTCGGTCAGTGTGGACGTACCTATTGATTTTGAGCGATTCGCTATGTGTGTTATCTTTATGACTTTTTGGTTTCACATTACTATACTATAACAACATCAATAATGTGTTTTTCACAGTCGATAAAAAGCTAGGTAACGTTCTGTTTTTGTAAGTCGAAATAAAAATAATATACCAAAATGTATATACTTTTAAGAACGTTGTACTAACTTTACAAGACCCGTTAAGGTACTCACTTATAATAACAGAATACCTGTGTACTTACTAAGAGGAAACTTTTCGCGTAAGTTTGCTATTGGCTTAACTTTGTTTACGTAAACTTTCAAGTTAAGCTGTCTTTTAAAAAACAACAACAAGTCTTTGTGATATTTTTTTAACAAAAATGTTTTTTTTACTAATACTGAATAAAGTTCTTACAAATAGTCGTACACGTGAGTCTCACTGTTGCTTTTAAGTATAAATATAATCCCAGGGTCGCGGGACTTATTTCCATCACCGTGACCCCGGAACGTAAAGGGCTATTGAAGGACACCGTGGATTTTAGTCAGTTCAAGTCTGACATTCCCTCGCACCCTGCCCTGGGTGGGAGGACTCATTTGATGACTTTACACGCAAAAAAAAAAAGTATAAATATAATTATGTTGGTCTAGAAATTTGCTATATCGACAACGTATACCTTATTAATTTAAAAAAATACGATAATTATTGCACACTGAAAAAAAATGCGAGCTAACTAAGATGCGTTTTCTCTTAGTTGGCATCAAAATGTTTAGAATAATTATTAATTTTGTTACTTTATACAATATGGCTTAGTTGCCAGAACTAATTCATTTTATTTAATTCGACAATTTTGCACATGAACAGTATATGCAACTGGCTTTGTTAAAACATACATGACTTGTTAGATTTTACTTCTCCACTTTATTATATCAAACAATAATTTGAGTTCATGGTAACAAGCAACTTGGTAGTTTTTAGCAACAAGCATGGTTGACTAGATAATCTGCTTAGATAATTCAAACAAGAGAAGTGGTCGCATCTAATAACGCTTTGCTAAGTCAACAAAACGCGGCAGCCGGCCTCCGCCGAAATTATGAATATTGTCATTGTTATCGTAAACGAGTAACAAGTAACAACCGTGAGCTGCTTGCTGTTGTGTGATAACGTGTAACTCTTGGTGAATCTTCTTATGAACAATTCATACGATCTAGTTTAGTAGTAGGCTAAAAAGAAATAAACCTTTTGAATAAGTGAAGTGTCTAAAGTGAGTGAATAATAGTAACAGTGTTGTGCTATACATATAACACACGAACATAGTGTTTTTATGAAATGATAGAGACTCTTAAGAGTGCTATGGACTTTTGTTAAAGTGCCAATGGATACTTTTCTTAGTTTTAAAATAATGTTTAACGTAGCATAATAAATAAGAGTTAAAATATTTATTAGTCTTTCTAATTAATTTTATTAAGAAGTCTGATCTTAATAACACAAGGAAAAAAAAAAGTTTTGTAAGTAATATGTCAAAGGAAGTCCTTGTACAAGTTACATAAGCCACCGTATCTACTATACGCTATGCCAAAGGTACTATTTTAGTTTATACCACTTGCCCTGATGATTTATTGCCTGTTTTTTTTCAAAGTGTAAAATGTTTATTTTTTTTATTATTCTAATAGTTTGATTCTAATAGGACAATTATTGCAAACATTAGAATTTGATAAACATTTTTTCGCTTATTGTAGTTCAAGAACCCGAAGCTAAACAAAAAGTTGTCAAATTAAATATTCTAAGCAATTCAAAAAAAAAATATGTAACTCTTAGATGCGCCTTATAATGAATGTTTTGTGTTATGTAAGTGATTAATAAAGTTATACTTAATAAAATATGGTTGTTTGATTTCTATACTATTTGTGCCTATTTGCTAGTCTAAGCCGTTGTCATATGAACTACCTGTATTTGTCAATCCAAGCCGGTGTCTTTTCACATCCACAGAGTACCTAAATAACTTATTGTAATTGTTTGTTAACTACTCTAAGTTACTTTGTGGATGTGCAACATACTGTGACTTGCATTGACGAATACAGGTAGTTCATATGACAAGGGCTCATATCTATGACGAATATGAAGTTAGTTGAATTAATTAGTTTATCACGGTTACTTCATGCAAGAACTTAGTTGAAACAACTTCTGAACTTCATTGATTTTATAATGTTGCACAGACGTATCGTGCAAGATCTTAGTTGAATCTACAAGTTAAGTGTATTGATGTGACAATGTCTCATCCTTAAACTGGTCAACATTAGAGCTAAATTAAATAACTACACATAATTATAGCAGTTCGTTACTTAGTTGACGGTGCTGTGATAATTGAACAAAGTTCTCATAGTTGCAGAAGACAAGATCTTGTTAGGCTCGTATGGAGTCATGATGCGTGATCACATTAAACAAGATGTTGTTTGAAGCAAACAAATATTTTTTACAGTGCAGTCTACACAGCTTTGATGGCATGGTTGGCGCAGTGACTGAGCTATCAACTGTTGCGCTGCGTGACACGGGTTTGACCACCGCACGGAACAAATATTTGTATTGATCTACTGTTGTACCGGATTTGGTTGAAGGACGGAGGAGGCGTAAGAAATATTTTATAAAAATAACTTTGATGAAAATATAAAAAGAAGAAGAAAACTCCCCATATTTTTATCAACAGCAAGGAACAGCCTCTTCACTTTTGTTCGTCCATTAAACATTTATCAAAAGTGTTTCACGCCTGCCACGAAATTCTTAAAGACGACGCAATATTACGATACGGAGTCGAAACCGTCGCTTGTCAACAGCACCATTACTCATACAAATAAGCAATCATCTGAAGCACCCCTTTTTAATTATGCAAAATCTGTGCCATTCATTAACCCCTCTCTCTTTTCTACCCCCACTTCACCCCCTCTATTATCTCTGAGGAATGGACAAAATTATTTACTCTGGAAATTATGAAAAATATTTTAAGATAGATTGCGCAATCTGTTTCAATTTATTGTTGAGTGGTGAGCGTTTGCCATTGTTCTTGTGCGTTGTTGATTTTTTTATTGGACAGGTGGGGTAGACGAATGTTTCTGATATTTATCATGCTTATTTTTTTTTGTGGAGGAAAAGTTTTTTTGGGGAGTGGACGTTGACAGTTATTTTTTTGGAGTCATTGTTGTCTTAAATATTAACTCCCTAAGTACTTAAATAGTTTTGATTAATTGACGTTGTTAGAGGATCATTCTCACTAGTTCCACCAGTAATTAGTTCCATGGAACAAGTGAGACAATGGTGTTATTATAATCTTGTATTCTATTGTTTATCTGGTTATTGTCACCAAATCCACGAGCAAAGATAAAAATATCCGCAATTTCGATTTCTTTTCAAAATTACCAGAGGTAACATGTTACAGACCTTGGAAGTTTCGAGTCCCTTTTTGAGGATATGAAAAAAGATACAAAGTAGCGTTGCGCTGAGTTTAAAGCAGTGTCTAGACTGGTGTAATGTAACGCGAATCCACCGTGTAATGTAACGCGAATTGTAGGTGTGGACGGCACCGCTAGCATTACATGTAACGCTCGAGGCTGATCCATCGGCTGTCGGTTTTTGGGAGAACTGTCGACACAAAGATGCCTCAAGAAGTAATGTGCTCATTTTAAGCCCTTTTATTCAAATATTCAGATTTAAGAAAATATCAGTAGACTAGGTATTAAATAATCGTCTTTATAGCTATTTAAATACCAAGCATTGTATAAATCGTTTGGAATAGTCGGCACATTAATAAAATGAGGTATTTTCCCCAAGTGACTAACTAATCTTATGCGAATTCTGGCAATATCTATTATCTTAGCGGGTAATATTATATTCACATTCTCTAAAATAGATAAAATATTAGTACTTAACTTGAACTGGCACAAAGAAGCCCTGCGTGGGTTGTGGAGGGTATACGGGGCAAAAAGAAACAAAAAGTTAGAAAAATAAATTCACTCTAAAGAAATAATTAAAGTTTTAAATATTTATACGCAATAACGTACGCCAGGGTCGCTTTCGTACAGATTTTTGGTGCGGGTACCATAATGTGTGCAATGCTAAGATCGACATCAAACCTTTATGTATTGATTACGCTAATCGCAATGACCTTGGAAAGTGTGTGACCTGTGATGAGTCGTCAAATAAGTCCATCCAACCTAGGTATAGTGAAAGGGGCAACGACGAAATATTACTAGACTCCTAATAACAGGCGACCGATGTCTGTCAACACATTAGGCAAAAAAGTCTTATATCCGTCTTATTTCGATCACTCCTGTGAGCCGTAAACATACCTTGAGACAGAACAGACCTTGAGTTAGACAATCACAACGCAGTACCCCGTCCCCCTCGCTTACGTAGTACCTCAGCATGTTGACAGAATAGTTTTTGTTCCTTAGATCGTGCATGCGGAGTCTAGTAATATATCGTCGTTGGGAAGGGGCTACCAGGCTGATTAAAATCCACTGCATTCCTTCCATTGCCCTTTACGTTTCGGAATCACGGTTACCTGTGACGTCTTAAACCGTGAATAGTTTCGCTCAGGGAACGAGATGGCGCTAGATGATTTGAATAGCTCTATCTCTTTCTCACAGCCTAAAGATTCACGCTTTAAGACGTCATGTTTGGCCATCTGTTTAGAAAGAGATGGACCTTTTTTTTTGCGTGGTAGAACCATCAAATGAGTCCTCCCACCCCGTGCAGGGGGGAAGGGACTGTCAGACTTCTACTGACTAAAATCCACGGTTTCCTTCAATAGCCCTTTATGTTCCGGGGTCACGGTGATGGAAATAAGTCCCGCGACCAAGTGATGGACCTACGGTGACAATATTAGTAGGAAAACATATGACTTTATGCGACGTGTGGTCAAATTATAAACTATAAAGCTTTAAATTCAGCTGCATCAAAATCCTGTATTTCAATTACTAAATACTGACGGTCTTAAAACATCCATCATGAATTAACTTCACACCAACAAAATACTCTATCACCACCCGATTATCAATTCAACCCGTTAGCTAGTGGGATGTCAATATTCATTTAGTGGCGTGGCCACAGTGTGCGCGTGATTTGTCGTGGCCCCCTCACCCCGCCAATGCGCCGAAGGGAGGGCCGCGTGGTCCGAATACAAAATCGCGACGAATTTTGCTCAGGACCGCCAATTGATGTCGAAAATCGTCGGCGATATTAATAATTCGGCATTCGTCTTCGTAGATTTCGCTTTGATTTATATTATGGTGATGCGTTTGTCTTGTTTTTGTATTGCAAAGTTAGCAACGATACGTAAGGAAAACAAGGACATGATTGTATTCGTAATTTTTTTGGATAAGTAGCTAGAAGCATTGTTTTTGGCAAGGAAATGTTAAATACTGATCAAAGATGTGGAGTGCTGATGAATTATAAAAATCAATAGACTCTGCCGGGTTCAAACCCACAACCTACAATTCAGAAGTCAGTACCGTTATCAAATGGGCCACTGTTGGAATTTTTGGTTTTCTCTTTGTCCTTTATAATATAATTTATCCAAAACAATTATTTGGACTGTGACCTCGGAGATTTGTTGGCAGATCCTATAAAGTAAAATAAAAAAAACAGCTATGCTAATGAAAAAATAAACCGACTGAATTGCGAAACTCCTGTTTTTTGAAGTTGGTTAAAAATAAGTGTAAGACTGTGAACTAACCTACTAGCTATATACTTATTTTGATTCCTAACATTTATATTAGCACACATTTATAATTTATTATTATCTTTTTACAGATTTCTCTCAGTACATGGGCGACATGGATATACAAGACTACAAGGTGATGGCCGGTGGAACTGACAGGTGAGTGCATTATTTAAAACACACAATTTACTTTAATTTAAACAAAGTTTTTCTGCGTGTTTTCCATTTGTTTGTAAAGTTTCCACAGATAACGTTTACGTTTTTTTCATAATCGTGCGCACTATTTTCAGTTTATATGATGTACTTGACTTAAAATAAAGCGTTTTATCGACCATAAAAGTTAAGTTTAAAATAATTTCAGTTTTAAAATAATAAAACTACTAAGTTTTTTTTATGGTTCCTGTCAAAAAGATAATCGACTTTAGGCTAATAAAATGAACAACAGTTCTAAATGACTTCATTAAAAATGCAACACTGACTTAAACATCTCATTTATTTCAAATAATACTTCGTATTCAAATCAGACTCCATTTTACTCTTCCTTTGAAGTCAAAAATACAAAATAATATTCATGATTGAGTTGTTGACATCAATCACATAAAGCGACAATAAAGAAATTACTACAAAGAAAAATCAAACGTAACTGTCAACAATAAGGTTTTAATCAACATGAGAGCTCGTTGAAAAAAATATCAAGAACTCTTCAACATATGCCTGTGAGGTCTCAAGGACCCTCCAATCTGCTTTCATTCATTCACGCTAGTCATCCATCTTGTTTTCTTTTTTTTTTTTGTCGTGTATCCCAGCGTGGGGCGTTCGTCAAAGTGCAATATCATCAAATTACTGTAAAAGAAGTTTCATGATTTGAGGGGCGCAGGGGGATGAAATATTACAACGGGAAAGGTTCGTTTCCGAAAGGACGAGTTGGTGAGGCTTGTGGGGTAGAAGGAGCGAAGATATTGTGAGCTATGCCTGGGCTATGTCCGGTCAAGTTTTAAAAATGGCTTACATGATTATGTCATACTTTCTTCTAAATTTCAATAACAATAATCATTTTTCATATAATAACTAGATTTTTAAATATTAAAAAAAAAAACAAATTTAGCATCTCAGTAAAGCGAATCTCACTATTGATAAGCTGAACGATCTGCACAGATCATTAAACTGTTCCGTTGAGTTACATTTGCGCTGCACTTGAACTAAAAACATAAAATAAACTAGCCGCCACCTTGGCCTTTTCTTCAATTAATTCGATGATATTCATGTGAATCAGTTATTTAATTGCCAGTAACTATAGCTCTCAAAAATATCTCAGCATAGCTTTCACTACAGAACATACGTATCGTTTTTAGTGTCGGCGTCTTGTGCCGAGTCACTCAGGGCGTATTTCATGCTACGTCGACTCACGAAATGATATTGTCGAGAATATGATTCGTGTGTAACAAATGTATTATGTACTTCGACCTTTGAGGACGGCGGTTCGGTTCTCGGACATTGAATGTGTTTATTTATTCAATCGTTGCTGCTATAAACAGTTTGGTTGGTAGTTCGTAGAACTTTGTATTTACGCTGGTTCTGAGTATTCCGGATTTTGGCAGTGCATAATATTTTGGTGCCTTTGCCTAAGGCTTCGTTGAATGTTTGGGAATTTATATTTAACACTAGAGCGTGTTTCCGGGTAAAAGACTTATGAACTAATCCGGTTCATGTTTCGTATGTGTGGTATGTTCGCAATCTGTTCTACTGTTGCGTTTATTATATTAAATGATAACGTCGATGGATAGAATTTAAAATAATTGATTTATGTTTTGAGCTACAGAATTATTTACTTGAATACTAGTCATAACATATTTAATACATCATACCTATTATGTCCATAGATTTAGTTAGAAGTGGACGTAACAGTAGATACATGTACCTAGTTATATTTGAAGTCACATTATAATAGAGACTTCAGCACATCAGCTTACCGCAATCAGTCAAATTTCGCGTATCGAAAAGGAACCTTTTGCTATGGTGATACAGGTGAGTCTGTGATTTTTTTTTACCTGAGACAACGATATTTCTTATTTGAAATACTGAAACCATTTCAAAATGTTATAAAAGTTTAAGTGTAAGTACGTAGCAAGTCGTAGCAACTCGTACCCGCGTAGCTGACGGCCGCCATTAGGGCTACGCCGTAGCACGTAGTTGTAGCCTTCGCTAAACATAAAGTAGACAGACACTGAGTGAAGATTTTAACCGTTAACGTTGAAAGTAGTGATTTTTTACGTTGATGTTTGAAGGTGCTTTTAAAATATCGGTTGTAGTTGAGTTCCTAGGGGTTTTGACATCGGATTTCTGTTACAGTGAATGAAATTTCGTAATTGAAATTATTGTTTCGCATAATTTATTAAACTCTACGTTAAAGTTTGCCTATTATTTTTTTTATCTCAATTGAAAAGTAAAAAACGTCAACAGAAAAATGGGAAATGTTAATTCATAATAGATACTTACAGAAAACTTTCTTTGGAAACTATAGCTCTTTTTTGATGTTATCTATCAATTTTAGCATAATTATTGTTATTTTTCCAATTGTGTCAATGACATGTCTAATAAAATGAGTGAAACAAGGCAAACTTATTTTTAATGCCGATTGACCTTATTCCATGTAAAGATCATTTCAATAAGGTTCGAATGGCATTAGAAAAAGTTTTCTATTTTACTAATTTTTATGGACTACTCACACTTAACCAAAAAAAATGTAACCAAATTGTTAACATCAAAAAGAGCCAAAAAGTAATGTTTATAATTTTTATGCTCTGCCTTTGACCAGCAACAGCCTGTAATAGGCCTAGGTTGCATGGTTGAAGGAGCTTATGGTAAGGGTAGGTAGTGACTAGCGCGGCCGTGTGTTCACGTGTGGCCAGTGTGACACATCTGCTCTGAGCTTCTAATATTATGTTGGTATATTGTTTATACGATGGTCAAGTTATAAGCGAATGGTGACGAAAATAATAGACATGTATGACAGCATCAATAAATTGTAAATCTATTGAATACATAGTTATTTGCAGAAATATTTCTTTTGGAAAATAAATATCCAGTAGTTAGTGGGGCAAGGGAGATCGTGGCTAAATAACTACAGCCACACAGGCTGATCTTCTGGGTTAAGCCGCGCTAGATTAGGTTGGTCTGTAGATGGGTGATCATCCCTCCGTGCCTCGGAAAGGACGTAAAAATGTTGGTCCCGGCTGTCATTCAAGATCGGTCCATAAGGTAATGGGACAAAGTGTGATCATCTTTTGGCTGAAACTGCGTGATACCAGGTGAAAACTACTATAGTCGAAGACATCGTGCACAAAATTGTATTAGTTGGAACGTCACAATTACGACGGCATGGTTCGCGCAGTGGCTGATCTATCGACTGCTGTTCAGCGTGAAGCAATTTCGATCTCTGCAGGCATCAAATATTTGTATGACCTACAAGTAATTGTTCTGGGTCATTGTGTATGTGAGTTTCTTTGTTTGTAAACGGGATGCAACACAGGAGATTCCTAGAGGGAGGAAGTTTTCATTAAGTATCAATGTGCGTTGTTTTAGAAAACTATACTGCAACTGCATATAATTATGGCTGGTCTTGAATATTAGTAGATAAACAGACAATCATTCGCTTTTGCAAACTGTAAAAAGTATGCAATTTATTACTTAGAAATCGCGATCGCTTGTGTCTTAAGCCAGACATTAATACTCCGCTCCAATGTAGGTAACTTCATGCGTAAGATCATTGTTCGCTGGCCTATTAATCAGAAAATCCGCTTCAACGGTATTTTGTATAAATAGCCATTTGATCTACGTAACAATATTACATATTGAAAATGGAATGGGTGCAGAATGAAGATGAAGAATGTTTCAACAAAGATACAAAATATGATTTGATCCACCTATTTTAAATATAAAATGCAGGTAGTTCTTTTTTAATAATAAAAACTATTTATTGACCGTAGTTTTGCTCGCCCGTCCTAATATCTTAAAACCAGTCACCGTCTTCCTTAGTAAAAAAATGCAATCATTAAAATCGGTTCTGTTGTATAAATGTGAAAATCAGAATATACTTCTTCAGTGTGTGTTTCGTATTTACAACATATATTTTGTATTAGCAACAATATTAAAATAGCAATTACATTACAAGTATGGATAAGTAGCGATGTAATTAATAGAATAACTGAAACAATCATAATGCACTGACAATTTTGAAATCCAAAGTTCATTTCCCCTTCAACTAACAGACATCTATACATATAATAAAATAGTAGGAAAGTCAAAACTGTACATTGAATATTTTTTTGAAAGAATACTTGGGGTGTGATCTACAATCGATACCGAAGCCAAAAATATAGTTTTTAGAATTTTTGTCTGTTTGTCTGTTTGTCTGTTTATCTGTTTGTCTGTTTGTCTGTTTATCTGTTTGTCTGTATGTATGTCCGGGATAAACTCAAAAAGTACTGGACGGATTTGAATGATTCTTTTTTTGTTGTATAGGTATTAAGTCTGGCCAAAACATAGGCTATAATTTATTTTGGAAAATTGAACACCTGGCGCAGAACCGCAACAGACCAGCTAAACTATAAGAGATACAAAAATGGTGCGATAGCAAAAATTGTTCCACGTGATGAGCATTTTCTGCTGAGAGAATAAATTTGAGGATCTGGAACACCTACTGTGGAACTCCAAGAGTTCAGCTTAACTATAAAATTTATAGAAATGACGTCTTAGCAAGAGTTGTTCAGCCTGACGAGCATTCTCTGTTGACGTATATAAATTGAAGATCTGGAACACCAGATGTTTAACTCCAAGAGCCCAGCAACACTATCTATACATATAATAAAATAGAAGGAAAGTCAAAACTGTACATTGAATATTTTCTAAAAAGAATACTTGGGATGTGATCTACAATCGATACCGAAGCCAAAAATATAGTTTTAAGAATTTTTGTCTGTTTGTCTGTATGTATGTCCGGGATAAACTCAAAAAGTACTGGACGGATTGGAATGATTCTTTTTTTGTTGTAAAGGTATTAAATCTGGTCAAAACATAGGCTATAATTTATTTTGGAAACTTGAACACCTGGCGCAGAACCGCAACAGACCAGCTAAACTATAAGAGATACAAAAATGGTGCCATAGCAAAAAGTGTTCCACGTGATGAGCATTTTCTGCTGAGAGAATAAAATTGAAGATCTGGAACACCTGATGTGGAACTCTAAGAGCCCAGC
The DNA here is from genome assembly GCA_028554685.1 of Agrotis ipsilon. Classification (NCBI taxonomy): domain Eukaryota; kingdom Metazoa; phylum Arthropoda; class Insecta; order Lepidoptera; family Noctuidae; genus Agrotis; species Agrotis ipsilon. The sequence goes on from CM052965.1 coordinate 14,530,035, forward strand.
TACACTATAACATGTACAGGAATGACGTCTAAGCAAAGTTGTTCAGCCTGATGAGCACTCTCTGTTGACGTATAAAAACTCCAAGAGTCCAGCCACACTATAACATATAGGAATGACGTCTTTTTTTTTGCGTGGTAAAATCATCAAATGAGGCCTCCCACCCCCACTGTCAGACTTGTACTGACTAATATCCACGGTGTCCTTCAATAGCCCTTTATGTTCCAGGGTCACGGTGATGGAAATGAGTCCCGCGACCCCGTCAGGCTTTGGCCCTTTGTGAGGGGGCTCCGTCATTTTGCTGACGCTCTTTAGGCGCGCGTGGAACACGACGCGCCGTCGACCCGGGCATGGTCCATGGTTGGACAGCGAGTTGTCTTTTACTCACTGTCCGCATGCCCGCGCCTACGGTGGCTGGAGGTCATCTGCCGACGTCTGTCCTCTCCCTCTCGCGGCCCACCCCCGCCTTCACGAGCATAGCTGCTTCGCAGAAGGAGGTGACCGCTTACCACTCCGTCTCGCCCCGCAGCATGTCCTCGACCAATGCCGGGCGCGAGAAGTCTCCGCCTATCGCCGCCGTGAGGACACGTCGGTGCTCTGCCTAAGCTGTCGTGTGTCCTCCGGGCGATCTTCGCAGTGGTGACACCCAGGCGTTTCCTCCTTTCTCATCAGACACAGGTACCTCCCGAAACTTCTGTGTCCGGTGAGGACCTGCGTCATGTGGTAGGTAAGGACGCCGTGACGTCTCTCCAGCCACTCCTCAAAGCGGGGTCTTACCGCCGCTATCGCGGAATGACGTCTTAGCAAAAGTTTTTCAGCTTGATGAGCACTATTTGTTTATGTATAAAAATTTAAGATATGGAACACCTGATATGGAAATCAAAGCTATCACTAAGAAGAAGGGTCATCTGTGACTCAGCCCCGGCGCAAGTGAAATGTATCTGAATTTTTTCGTAATTTTATGTACATTAAATAACAGGTTTTCTTTTTTTCAATTTCAGTGGCTAACTTAGTTAAATTGTTAAAATAAGAATTAGGAAAAATGTTAAAGTTACTAACTGTTCCTTGGGGTGTCCCCTGCTGCTCGGCTCCTATTGGTCATAGCGTGATAGTATATAACTTACAGTGTTCCTCGAAAAATGGACTATCCAACACAAAAAGATTTTTTTAAATCGAACCAGTAGTTCCCGAGATTTGTACCTTCAACCAAACAAACAAACTATCCAGCTTTTTCAACTTGGCGTGGGTGGCTATGTCCGAAACTATGAGGAATATCGGAAAATGTTGAAACGAGTCTCCAGGCCGATTTTGACAAAATCTAAAACGGCATCATTGGATTTTAGAAAAATCAGTAATCCTGGCCAGGAATCGAACCAGCTGATCTGGAAAAAAATCACACCCTGTATTATTACATCATTTGATAGTGTTGCTAATAAGGATCAAATTCTGGGAAGTAATCATATACGTCAAACTTAAGGAAAACTTATAATAATGAAAAACTGATCAATCTTCAAGACAGTGATTCAAAGTAACAAGACAAGAAAAATAGCAATTACACAAAAATCAGCTATTTCCTTATTTTTGCCGTATATGATTGCTTCCCAGAAATCGATCTTTTTTAGCAATACTATCAAATGATGTAATAATACAGGAAGTGATTTTTTTCCAGATCAGCGGGTTCGATTCCTAGCCAGGTTTACTGATTTTTCTAAAATCCAATGATGCCGTTTTAGATTTCGTCAAAATCGGCCTGGAGACTCCTTTCAATGTTTTTCGATATTCCTCATAGTTTTAGACGCCACGCCCAGTTGAAAAAACTGAATAGTTTGTTTGGTTGAAGGTGCTAATCTCAGGAACTACTGGTTCGAATTTAAAAAATCTTTTTGTGTTGGATAGTCCATTTTTCGAAGAAGACTGTAAGTTATATAATATCACGCTATGACCAATAGGAGCCGAGCGGCAGGAGACACTGCGAGGAACAATTAGTAACTTTAACATTTCTCTAAACTCGTATTTAAGCAATTTAACTAAGTTAGCCACTGAAATTGAAAAAAAAGAAACCTGTTATTTGATGTACATAAAATTACGAAAAAACTGAGATATATTTCATTTGCGCCGAGGCTGGGTAAATTTTGTATGGACCGTGACCCTTCTTCTTTCACATACAGTGAAATTAGTATAGTGAGTATTTTATAATTATACAAATACAAATTATAAAATAACATAAGCTGGGATTTCTTCCACGCAGTAAAGGCGGTAACAGTTTAGAACCGATTTTCGATGACGATGCATATTATTGTACTCTACTGGCCAAAAGCCATTATTTTTTTTGCCGGGCTCTTGGAGTTGGGTAATAGACTTTTCAGATCTTAGATTTTGACGATCCCGTTGTCGCTGGCATAAGCAAAAGGATACGCGTACGAAGTCGCGGGCAGAAGCTAGTAAGTTAATAAATCAAATCACAAAAGTAAACAAAAAAAAGCCAAACACCAGACTTCAAAGAAACCAGCTTTCAAGTAATACAACTATAAGATTGCAAAAGTCTGCTACCAGGCGTCCATCAATAACAGAAACTATCTTTAGCTAAGGCAAGGCAAGGAAGGATGCAGGCGGATCGATAACCAATCAGCTGCTCTCTACGGCCGCTAGAATTACCTGAGCCCTGATTAGGTGCTCGCGATCTCTGTAACTACAGCAGACGGTCAATAAACTGGAGATGACGCGACGCCTCTTCTCTTTAATATTTTCTCATCGATAACTATTAGGTGTTAAGTTTGATGGTGTTTTGACAGGAATAGGATTTTCTGTTGCGAGATTGTTTTCTGTGTTGGTTCTTGGTGGTAGTGAATGGTTGTTTTGATTTTGATGATTACTCCACCAAAGTCTATTACTTTGTCTTTCTCCGTTTCCTCTCTGTTCATTTAATTGTGATGATACAAAGATATTATGTTTTTTTGTCTGTACTCGCAAATGTTTTTGACTCAAAAAATCAAACAAAACCAAAAAAAAGAGATGACACAATTGCTACTATTAGTGTTTTATTTTAACAACAATTGCAATGAATAGTCGTAGGAGGTAGGTAAATGTTCATAGTTTTCTTTAATTAAGATGGCTCAGAACTGCGCTAGTGGTTTAGCGTCTTCAGAAGCGTCTATTATGTGTAAAATCGGCGATTTACCAACGACACAATATTGACTGATATATTCTTATATTGTTAAAACAGTTTTATACATCTCTTATAAATAAATAAATTTAGTATCTAGATTTCAAATACGAGCCTAATAACAAAATATCACCGCTGTCTGCGTCTATTCCCTCTCAAAAGATACTTGTGAAGCAAAATCCCCCTCATCATTATCTGCGCCAATCGAGACAGTTCCGAGTGGAATGTTATTATCTCACTTGTGTCAGGTAGTTGGGACACTCACACATTCATTGACGCTTCCTTCTGATTGAGATTAGGGCCTGAGGGGTGACGTTTGCTGGACAATCAATGAAGGGTCCGTGTTGTATAAGTTTCTTAAGATTTTTGCTGACATTAATGTAGTTCTGTTGTATAAATGAATGTGAGTTATCTGTTACTTTTTTTTTCACATCTCTGTCATAATAACTGTGTTGTGTGTGTGATAAAAAAAGTCCATAAAATTAAAGTGCATATTTTTAATTTGAAAGGGTGTTTTACTGCATAAATAATTGGAAAATCCCTTAGTCCGTCAGATAGGCTATGAAAAAATAATGCACACGTATTTTTACTTTTTTTTTCAATCAATCAGTGTTGATGTTAAAACATTTTTTGATAAACTATCTGTTATTATTTTTAAGTCACTAGTATTGTACATACATTTGAAATCAATTTTATTAGCCAATAGTTTCATTTTGTTATTGGTTTTATGTACAGTGTTTTGTTTGGTGATTATTTAGGTTTACTTTATTTTTTTTGTATTGTTTTAATAGTGTAGGCTTCATTAATTTGTATATTAAATATTAGCCATTACTTAGCTACTTCCATGATTTATTTATTGACATCTTAGAGTTCGGTTTTTTCTAAGCTCAGAGCAGATAGGATGAAGGCGGAGCATTACGACAGCGTCTGCTACCTACACAATTAACCTTTAAGTATGGACGTGGAGTCTCACAGGCTACTCGATGTTTTCGTTTTCTTAGTTTCACCTAATTCCCCCACTCCCCGCGATTGGGCGGCTCAGTAGCTTTTGTTTTAGCTGTAAAACTGCCAACGACGAAGGAGTTTGGGTCTTCCGATGAATATCATGTAAGTAATGACCATCAAAATATTGACCGAAGCCTGTCAGGCTACACGTCCATTGTTGCCCTATGATATATTTTATAAGGGCGATTATGTTTTTTTTTCGATTTTTTATGAAAAATGTCAGAAAACAGTAAAAACGGTAGTTCTCAATCATAACGACCATCTACGAGTTCTGTTCCGGGGCTTCCCCGAAAAACTTTCCGTGTAAGAGATTCATCTTTCGAACAAGAAGTATGAGTTGTTGTTAGCTTCGGATCAGTCTGAAAATGAAGAGAATATTGAAGATTTTTTTGTATTGGAGTCTGAACTGATACAAAATCATGAAAGTGGCAATGACGATCGGGCCCCGCGAAAAAACATAGGATAATTACCCATGTTTGTGTTGGATGCACCAAATCTATGTGCTAAACCTTTGTGCACTGACTGCCAATAAATTTACGTTATTAGACGGTTGTCAATTTTTTTTATATTTGTTTACTGAAGTAGGTGTTCTGTGTTTTTGGTTTCTTATATATAATATTTTGGGAAAAAAAGACTAGTTTTGTTATAGTAATTAGTTTAGCTGTTTTTAAAACCTAAAAATATAAACTAAGCAGATTTTAACTGAAAAGTGCCATAATTTTAGATTTTTTAATATTTTTTAATTCTTGACATAAAAGTTGATTATATAAGCACGTTATATTATTTCTAAATCACATAACTTTAATATTCAATAGTTTTTAAAGCGATCTTATATCAAATTCCCAAAAAAAATTGTGTGTGCATATAGGAGCCTGTGAGACTCCACGTCCACGGTAGTGTTAAGAAAAAATGACGTCCATACTTAAAGGTTAAAACATAATATGTCAGACGTCAGTAAGTATCGTAAAAAAGCGGAACCGTCCAACCTGACGAGCTCTGAAGACATTGAAGGAGTCTAGTTCACTTCAATCTCCCTCATATTATGCAGTCGTTAAGGGTACTTGGTAGAACTCTTTGATGGGACCTGTGTAAGTATCTTATCTTCTAAGAGACAGGTCTCATTATAACTTGTAAGAGACAATCTGGTAATAAAACTTAGGATTTCATGCATAGTAGGAACGCATTATAACCATTACGCGGTGTTCTATGTGAGCGAAGAATACGACGCATTCCGGGCTATTTCTACTGTTATATTTTTTTAAATAATATATTTGCCTTGTGTTGCTTCGCGTCGTATTTTTCGCTCACGTAGGACACCGTCTTAGGCAACTTTTCATAAATCGATAGTCACTTAAGTCTAACACATGACGTGGGCATAATGAACCAAAAAAAAAAACAAATCTGTAGCGGATGCTACGATACTAAGCGAGCGTAGCGAGACATTTTTTTTCAGTCCACCAAAATTATTAATATGATGAAGTACCCCAAAAAAAACTTGTTCAGCAAAAAGCAAATACATCATCACTTTCGCCACTAAATCAACAACAAAAATAATTCGATCCGACCAAACTGCCGTTGATACAAAAAGTTGTCAGAAACTGCGTCTCCCAGTAGATACAAACAAGCGCTCAACATAGCAGACTATTGTTATTCGTTATCGTGACATTTCAATTGAAACTTTCCGAGGAACCTTGGAGAAGATGGTTTTATTTGAGGCGGAACAAACTGTCTTTGGTGCATGAGGTTTTAATAAAACATGAGGTGGAGATCATTAGTTTGAGAAGATATTGTAAAATGTGGGTAGACTGAAAATTTTCCAGCTTTTTATTTGATAGGGATTGGTCAAATGGCAGTAAAGGGCATTGGTCAATTAAAAATTGTAACGCATGAATTATTTGCGCTTAAAGTTATGGTATATGAGATAATAAATGATTTGTCTTTCGATGCTTTTTTTTTTTTGACCGACTTCAAAAAAAGGAGGAGGTTCTCAATTCGGTCGGTATGTTTTTTTAACCGACTTCAAAAAAAGGAGGAGGTTCTCAATTCGGTCGGTATGTTTTTTTTTTTTTTTTATGTATGTACATCGATTACTCCGAGGTTTCTAGTCCGATTAGTGCGATTCTTTTTTTGTTCGATGCAAGATACTTGCAGTGTAGTCCCATAAAAATTTCATCAAATTTGGTTCAGTACTTTTTATTTTGTGAGCATTTTTATTAATTTCGCCTACTTGGATGACATGATGATCTTTACTTTTTGCGTGTTTGTTACGCGATTACTTCGCCAGTTGTGGACCGATTTTGAAAATTGTGTTTTTGTTGTATTAAGGATCGTTCACCTTAGGGAATACTGCAAGTTTCATCGAACTCTGTTCAGCATTTTTTGAGATAGGGAATTTTATTGGAACTTTCTTTTATGTACACAACATGGGCGATGTTAATACCGGTGCTACGGATTACAAAATTCTAGTGCACATGTAAGAAAATGATGTATTTGCCAAGAATTTGGGTTGAATATTAAAACTAAAAAGAGTAAAATAAAAAACTTTTTTCAAAAAAAAATTTAACCGCCTTCAAAAACAACCACAAAAAAGGGTAAAATAACCTACAAAATAGCTTTTCTTTCGGACGTCGGTGGCTTTGTTTTATTATTTCGATGTCTTTTTGCCTTTTGATGGTTGTTTTTGAAGGCGGTTAAATTTTTTTAGGTGGCAAAATCATCAAATGAGTCCTCCCGCCCTGCGTGGGGTAGAAGGGACTGTTAGACTCTTACTGACTAAAATCCACCCATGTTCCTTCGGATGCCCTTTACGTTCCGGGGCCACGGTATCCTGGCTTAAGAAAAACCCGCGACCCCAGCAGGCATTTGGCGCAAAACACGACACGCCACCGACCTGGGATTGGTCCTTAGTTGGACGGCGAGCTACTCATTACTCACCGTCCGCAAGGCCGCTCCACCGCTGTGCCCTCTGCTGATCAGAGTGACACGCGTTGGAGCTTCCACTAGACAGGCTATTCGCATAAGGGCAAAGAGACCCCTTAGGCACACATTGCCTAAGGGGAAGAGTTTTTGCCCGCATTCTAGGGTGCACCGGCCCGAAAAACTGGTATCCGAGAGGGAACTCCAGTCCACGGGCGCACGTGGAGGTTTCCTGTCTTAGCACCCCAGTCTTTCGATGCTAGCGGAAATGCTGTAATAGCAAAATTCGCTAGTAATTGAGGTCTAGAATAATTTCATCTCCATTCATACTTTTTACAGATGGTAACGATTTATTACCGCCGAATTCGTAGAGTTGGTAGAATCCGGTAATTTAGTTTTCAGACTTGTCTGAAAATAGTTGAACTGTTGCTTTTCCCAGTGTCCGTAATATTTTAATTAATTAAACAGATATACTAGATATATCGGATGAATCTAGTTCAACGAAATCAAAATTATCTAAAAATCTTTACTTTAAAAACCACCTGCATACTTTATAGCATCATACATTATTTACTTTCTAGAAAACCCAAAGAATAGTCTTTAGCCGATGGGTTTAAACCGGATTAGTTTGGTTTTGGGTATAGGGCCGTCAATGTTATCTATTATTAAAATCAAGGTGTAACCCAAAGCCCGCGTAGGGACAAGTTTCAATTAAGGTCGGTTTTCAGCCCCATGTCTAGACAATGTGTGAGGTAAATAGTGCTTTGGGTTTAATGGTGATAAAGGTGTGAAGGTGTACATTCTGAGAAAGCGTAGTTAAAGTCCTTATGTAGGTATTTTACCTCTGACAGTTACTTAAGCAGCAACCTATGAGCAATCAATTTGTAACTCTAATTAAGATCACTTTGACTGTATAAAGAATTTTTGAGTCGAACATAATTAGGCAACGACGATATATTACTAGACTCCTAATAACAGGCGACCGATGTCTGTCAACACATTAGGCAAAAAAGTTTTATATCCGTCTTATTTCAACCACTCCTGTGAGCCGTAAACATACCTTGAGACAGAACAGACCTTGAGTTAGCCAATCACAACGCTGTACCCCGTCCCCCTCGCTTACGTAGTACCTCAGCGAGTTGACAGAATAGTTTTTGTTCCTTAGATCGTGCATGCGGAGTCTAGTAATATATCGTCGTTGTAATTAGGTATATCATAATGGATATGACCCATTGCAAATACTGTAGTTATCTAGCTCTAAGATCATAGGCTTGACGCTTTAAAACAGTAAGAAGTATACAATACACTTTGCTGACAAAGAGAAGTTGTCAAGCGGGCGCGACGACTGACACTTTGATTTTTTAAATGTTTTTTTTTGGGTTCAGTTAGGATGGCAGTAGTAAGTAGACGCCAGCACATCAACCTATCTCAATCTGTAAAATTTCTTTAATAGATTTTCAACCTTATCAAAATAGTGAAGATATCCAATTGGTAAAATTTGAATGATTTGGGTAGGTTGACCTTCTGGTGCCCTTGGTAATATAGAAAACAAATGTATAAAAATCAACCGTTAGAATTGTTCTTACGTGATGTCTGTGATTTGGCAAAATACCCAACTTAGCAAGCACGATATATATTTTTAAAATAAAAGAAATGTAGAGGAGTATCCATTCCGTAAATTATGTTATTGAAAAAAAATATTTCCTGCAGGGGTCTTGGAGTCTTACACTAATAAATAAAATAAAAAAAGTATCTATACAGCGTTGAATAAACAAAGGTCACACATAAGTGGAGTAAAATAACGAGGTCCCATTCACCAATCATCATCAGACCCGACAGTTCAGCACTGGGCAAAAGGTCCCAAATTCCTATTATTAAATTTACAAAATGCCTCTCAACTTATTTTAGCGTCGGGTACCCGGGAAGTGATTTGTATTATGGCGGCCAAAAGGTTAAAATGGAGACGATGCTGTTGGGTATTTTCTTTCTTCATAATATGCTTAGTATGTTGGTAGACGAATTATTTTTGGGCGCATATGGGCGAGATATTCTTTTGAGCTTCTTTGTATTTTAGTTGCTCATAAAATATGCAAATACATTAGACATTCTTGAGTTAAATACACTACTATTTTGTTTTTGGAATTCTTTTTTTATGAGTGAAAATATAATACAAAAGAAAGCTAGGAATATTCATGACGGAATATAACACCTAAATAAAATGTTAAAAATCAACTCTCATTTTTGTATCGAATGCTGAAAAAGCATCAATGGTACGGCATTTGCACAACCCAATTCAGGAGCTATTAAAAGACCTTATAATATTATGCTTAGAAAAGCGGTAAAATTATTCTTTGTAGAAACATTTTTAACATATCATCAACAACAGACTTTTTATAACATTTTCCTGATATTTTTAGTAAAAGCATCAGCAAGCGTCGTTTATCAATGCAAGCTTAATTACTAGTTACAATGTAGTGTCGCTCAAAGGTAACATTATGTCGAAATTTTAATTAAACCGGAAAACGTGCGCTATTGATTCACTACTCGCGTCGCGTTTAGGGTTGCCACACTTTTCTAACATTGCTTTCGGAATGATTTTATTACGTCATTTTGCTAAATAGTATATTATATTTATAGTGTAAAACATGAAAATATTTATTTAACATTCGTCAACAATTAAATTAATTTTTGAAACATACCTTCAATAAACTGGTTTTAACCATGTTTGAAATAAACATGCGATGCGTAATGCACGCGTAAAAAGTCGCAAAGCTGTCCATCAGCGATAACGACGATAAAAATATTGGTAGTTGGGCATTCAGTTCGCTTTTCCAAGTTGCACACAGTGTGCTCCCAACGTTCGCACGCGAACAATGCTTAGGAAAAGTGCTCATTCGGAAACGCCTAACGTGTAAAGGCCGCTGTACACATTGGGCAAAAGTAGTGGCCCAGCAAGTTGGGCCAGTATAATAAATTCCAAATGTCGTCGTTTACATTGGGCCAACGTGTGAACTGTTTACGAAACACGCCAAGATCCTTTGATTGGTGCACGAATAACCTATAACATTCGGTTTGCTGGCCAATACTGCAGCCAACTATCAACATACCGCCAAGTAGGTCTGTACACGCTGGCCCAATACCTTGGCCCTAAAACTTGAAAGTGATAACCCTAAGAGTGTTTGATGTTGACAGCTTGTAATACATTAATTAAAATGTTGTCGGCGTACGCTTCGATTTTATAGTTTTCACTATACATTATACACTAGTTTTAATTTTACAGTTCCCTTTGTACACGATTACCTTGAAGGGTGGAAGGAGGATAGTCTAAAAATGGAGTGTTTCGAAATATCTGAAGCATATAATTATTCAAAATGACGCCACTAATTAAGACATTTTTGCATAGCGTTTAAAGATTTTCTTTGGAAAGAAAAATTTGAACCTGCGATTTTGGGATTCAGTACATCCATTTTCATTGGATCGTTGATGGATACTGTATGGAATGTTATGAAAATGTATTTCAGTATGTTAGATTATTATTATACTGTGATTTATTTAAAGGAATGGATGGAAGGTTATGCGAGAGACCTTTCATGGCAGCAGTGTGACAATTTAAGTAAAAAAAAAAACTAGCCTCCCTAGTGCTCCAAGTTATCTACTTACCCCTGTCGAATTTCCGAAAACTTTGTAACGTACAAACTTTCTCCTGACTATAACTGAAATACTTCAGGTACTTTGTTTTTAATACTATGTAAAGGATTATTTGCCTATAATCGGAACAGATTCTGTGAAGTGATTATTATTGTTATTGGTAAGTTATTAAAATCATTTAATGACGTAAACAATTAACGAATCTTGTTCAAAATAACGAGTAAACCAGATCAAAACAATAATAATTTGTTTGTTCAATTTAATGAGAATTATTTGCTTTCATAATCGTTTCGTTTCTCAGAAATGGTAATGGTGTGCGTCAATGAAAAAAGCACGTCAAATGTAAATATCATTGTCTGAAAATCAAAAACCAAATCGCGTTTTAAGGAAATTATAGTTGTTTTTTGCTGAGAATAGTTTACTTAAATGGATGAAAGTCTGACACACCCAGATCAAGAGAACTAATCCGTTGATATTTACACCAAAAAATATATTATTTTACCTAATTTCTGTCTTTTCACAACATGAAATAAAGTCTAAAACGCAATGTATTATGACAAGGCAAAACTTCACTCATACAATGAACTAAAAAGATAAAAAGCAGCTCCACTTATGTTAACATTGTTGGCGTAAATAAAACAGCGGTAGCATAGCATTTTGCATTCTTTCGTATTAATGAATCGTATCCCGACTGCATAGTTTTTAATATCTGTAATGAAAGCTGCAAATATGATGAGAGAGGTGCGCGCTTCGGCTTGGGGTGGCAAGGATTTAGGGTAAGGATACAGATGATAAAATAGCGGATTATGTGTTTCTGAACAACAAAAAAAAAGGTTTGCGCATAAGCCTTATGACAGAAGTGCTCTCTCACTTAAGTCTCCCACACATTATTAAAACGTGACACGACCCGATGACACGCGATGCGTGTTGAGTCGAATCAAATTTATTTTTTTCCATAGACCAGAATCACACTATGAGCATCCGACGCGACGCCATGCCTGCACATTTGAATCGAGTCAACACGCATCACGTTACATCGGGTCGCGTCGCGCTTTAATAATGTGTTTCCGCCTTTAGTCGCCTCTAGCAGACTTCACGTCCGCGTGACAATAAAAAATTCATTGGTAGCGCTCAGCAGTGCTGAGCGCTACCAATGAATTTTTTAAAAATAATGTGCTGAGTCAGCACATTATTTTGAGTATTCAAAATAATGTGCTACTAAAGAAATTTTACTGCAAAAATACTTGGATATCGGACACTCAATACCACCAAAAAGTATCATGTCACCAAGCAACTGACTTGTATAGGTCAGACCAGTAATCACTTAATCTAAATAATGGTTATCTTTTTAACGTTTGATGGGATGTGTTTTATATCCGGTATTCGAGATTTAAAAAGTATGTGCTTAAATAATGGACTGATTTAAATCTACACAGTCACTAATGTTAAGTATTATAAAAAATTTCAAAAACAATTATTTTAATCCGCACAAAGACATCATCTAATTCTAGACAGTACAGAGTGCACAGTCATGTTTTCAAAAGAAAAGGTTGAAGCTCCGGTCATACGTCATAAATCTTACCCATTAATCGCTATCGCGCCCTCTCCAGCGACTCACGATCGCAGCCCGCCACATTTCATTCCCACTGCGATACGAAAGTGCGACGTTGGTGCATTAGTAAATTACTCACGTACGTAAAGTCCGTACTTTTCAAAACTTGGAATTTGTCGCTAGATCGTACAACACTCTGGCAACTAATTTGTTTAATTAGAATTCGGCTGGCTGTTAGATTAGACTGTGTTGTTTTGCAAATTTCCCCTAATTCAATTTCGCGGGATATATTTTTGTCTGCGTTTGGGGGTGTGATGATGTTTTGCAGTTTTTTGGGCGACGCAGGAGATTAGTTGCGTTGTGTACCGGAAGGTTTGTGTAGCATCTTTGGTCAGTCCCTAAAAATATTAATTGACTAATGTTAGTAATCATTCTTTTTTTACGTTACCACTAATCGATTTCGGAGGTATGTGCAGTATTTAAATGTTGCCATAGATAATATTAATGCTTTTTTTTTATCGTGGTAAAATCATCAAATGAGTCTTCCCACCCCGGGCAGGGTGGGAGGGACTGTCAGACTTGTACTGACTAAAATCCACGGTGTCCTTCAATAGCCCTTTATGTTCCGAGGTCACGGTATGGAAATAAATCCCGCGACCCATAATATTAATGCTAGTCATAAAATAGATTATACTAGACCAAAAATGGTATCAGGCCACATAATATTTAGACTACGCTACTGTGTTGTCAAATAGGATAAGCAAAAGGTATATACCTATAATAGTACACTCACAAATCATCGTCAGCTTATGTATTAAAATCAAAACTTTTACACAACAAATATGAATTCACTTCTTTAAAACAGTCACAGTTTTCACTACACTGAAGTGCAAGTGAACTCGAAAAAAGTAAACGAAGTGCAATGAAGTGGCAAGTTATCACTTTAGCACTAACAGGTGGGTTATATAAATTACTCGCTCGTACTTTTGACTCTTGCAATTTGCGAGGGATGATAAGCTTCTGAAATAGACACAAGAGTTGTGTTTTTAGATCAGCGGCCTCATTATGACGTCTTAAAACGAGACTTTTTCTAGTGAGTGAAAGAAACAGAGCTATACAAGTCGTCTAGTGCCACCTCGTTCACTCACTGGAACTACTCTGGCTTTCAGACTTGCCTAATTTGAATAAATGACTTTTGATTTTGGTTCTAGTAAGTAAATATATTTACGCAAAGACCATTTGAAAACTGAGGAACCTAGTCAATAAGGGTTCAATAAATTCTTGACTTACCTTTTTTACCTGTACATTTATTTGTAGCTACCAAAATAAAAACCAACAACCTTGCCAAAACTGATATTAGAAAGAAATAAAAACCCCAAAAGCCTCCTCAAAGAAAACGAAATATCGAGATGCTATTGTTTTACTGACAGAAAACACATTCGCGTGTTAAAATAAGCAAGGCTTGTAAAAGGCATTACCTATAGCAATACTTTACCTTAACGACAGCCGCAGGGAACGTAAACCTGCGGGCACATTCGCGGTGTGGCCTAAAGTAATGGAATAAAAACATAAAGAGCATTAGAGTGAGCCGTGCGAAGGACGCGAGATAATACAGTGGGTACCCGACCTTATCGACCGTGGTAAGCGCCCAAGTGATGCTTGATAGGGTAAAAAAAAACCTCGGCTGAAATATTACACAACCCTTTCTTTTTTTTTTTTGTTTCTACATCAGGTACAACGAAGTTAACTGACAAGATTTTATTTGGTTTTTAAAGGGTTTCTCGTGAGTGATTTAGTGGCGTTGAAAATGGGGGTGCATTTTAAGTATTCTGTTGTCGTTTAAAAGTCTTGGCGCGAACGTGGGATGTTAACGTTACAAAAAAAATCGATTGACTTTTGAATCCAATGTACAACAACAAATAAAGATTTATTTTTGAATTTAAAGTTTAGTATTTTCAATGATATATTTATTCATTTAGCCATAGGCTTGAGTTTGATAATTATCTCGCCTGGTAAGTGAAGATGTGGTCGACGGTGAAGCATGCTTACCTAGAAGTAACCTATTCACTCTCGACTTGAAGATTCCTACTTTTAGATTTACTTCGTCGTATTGACTGTTATCAAAATTGTGACGACAAAATGTGACAGCACGGTTAGCGCAGTGGTTGAGCAAATTGGACTGCTGCGCTGCGTGTCACGCGTTCGATTCCCACATGGAGCGAATATTTGTGGGATCCGCAAGTAATGGCTTCGGGTCTGGGCGATTGTGTCTGTGAGTTTATATATTTATTAACGCACCCACGACACAGGAGAAATTCCTATAATTAGTTAGTATAGTTTAAGTTTTTTATAGCATGTATGGGGCAACATTTTTTTTTTAAAGAAAACATATAGCCACACATACGCACACCACCTTCACACAAATTAAACGCAGTTTTAAATAAACGATCCTGTTTCTTCAGCCCTATTCCTGCAATCAACCTGCCCACAATATATTACTGATGAGAGAACCCCCATTGTAAAGATTAGTGCCAGACAAAAGTTCCCCCCATCGAACTCGCTTGGTTTTTCAACCTATTTGGTTTTTCAACTCGGACGGTTTTTAATCAGCTGACGTTGGAAAATGTCCAGTTTGCCAGTTATTGGAAAGAGTTTTTAATCAGAAGTTTGGCGTGTGTGTGCTCTGGAATTAAATGGATAACTATTTTGGAGCAATATTAAAACGTTGTTTGATTAATATTTTACTGGGTGGATGGATTGAGTTAAAATTTTACTGTGGTTGTTAATTGAGATTTTTCGTAAAGTAATTGTGTAATTTAACCATTTTGTGGTTTCAACAAAACTATATCCTCCCGCCCTAGACTGACATTGTAGCCAAAACTATTAATTGCTCTTTTCATTCTAGGGCTTCGGGGTAATGAAATCACTTCTAAGACACAGTCTATTTTCACCTTCATATGAAAATCATAGACTTCTTTAGAATTTATGCGAAGTCTATTTTTGTCAGTCGGAAGGACTTCAAGAACAAGAATGTAAATAATTATCTTAATTTCATTGCTTACTGGATAAATAATTATATTTTCATCCCCCCATCTCGGAAAGGGTACTTTTGCTCTTCGATATCTGACCGTAAAAGCCGTTTTTATCCTCAAGTGAGTAAAAGCCGTTTTTATCCTCTGATGAATAAAGTAAATTTTAATTTAGAACATCATATGAACAAAAGAGTAGCAGCAGTAATGGCGGCCGGTGAACGCAACAGCTGATCGCTTGCTGTGGTGCCCACTTGACGTTCGAAGGTTGTCGAGGAAACAAATTCTATTTTTAAAATTTGATATGGTACACAGGTGGGAAAGCAGAGTACGCTCCTCGGGTGCAAGGCTGCGTTGCCTTGGGCTAACTTGAATCCTTCGCTTCACTAAGGATTTTTAACTTTATTCCCTCGTTTCTTTCGGGTGTTAACACTTGAACCTTCTCGCTGCGCTACGGATGGAGGTTCACCCCCAGAATCATTTGTATCGCTTCGGAATTCAATACGCCTCCCTTGGAGCGTAATCTACACTTAAAATCTTAGACCCGAAACATTCTTGGCTCAGTACTTTGTTTTACCTTTTTTATTTGCTTTGTGCGGTTTTCCTTTCACGTCTTATTGTTATGTTATGACAAACTACGATAAAAATAAGTAACTTAATAATACTTAGGTAGTAGTTTTCAACTACTACCTGAGTATTATTTGTTTTAATTTAAAAATTATTCTGTAATATAATAATGTCTAAGTTAATACCTAAACTGAAATAAAAGCCTATCTTGTGTTTGTACAATGTACATCTGTTTTTATTTGTTTTTGCATTTAGTCATTTCCTCGCTGAGGTGGGATGAAAAGTTACGTGTTGCACTCGAGTGCAAAGATTTTTCACCTTGTGCTCTTTTGATTCCCTCGCTATCGCTCATGATTCTAATTTTGAATCACTCGTTGCACTCGTGATTCAATTTTAGAATCATTCGCTTGCTCGGTCATCAAAATTGAGCACGCGGTTAAAAATCAACTTTGCACTCTTGTATAACAAATAACTATTTCAGTTGAAAAGTTCTATGAACCTCTAAAAATCGTTTACCTGTAGAAATTCAATTATAATCCATCTAAATACCAATCTCAAACGATTGATCCTTGAACAAACTATAAAATAAGATTACACGAATTACCCAAGTTTGTTACAGTAACTATTTATTTCTATAACGTCTTCGCTAGATTAAACGCAATTCTTAGAATATCAATCTTTATTAGTTAAAAGACTGGCCTGTTGGTCTAGTGGTTAGTGACCCTGACTGCTATGCCGGGGTTCGTCAGTTCGATTCCCACCCAGGACAAATATTTGTGTGATGAGCATGATCATTTGTTCTGTGTCTGGGTGTAATTTATATAAGTATGTTTATCAGTTGTCTAGTACCCATAACACAAGCTCTGCTTAGCTTGGGACTAGATGGCGTTGTGTGATATTTGTGGAATATTATAAAAAGAAAAGGGAATCTCGTGCATTAAATTGCCTCTATTTTAAACGTTTAGATAAATTTCTACTTACATGAAAGTGTCAATACGCGCCATTCCCATGAGTTCTGCCTTCTGAATCAAGCGCTTGATTCAGCTGCCCAGCGAGAGCCTCCTTAGGTTGGTCGAGGCTCTTGGCAATTAAACATCGATGAATGATTGTTACATTTTATAATGAGTGCACATCTTTTACAGTATGCCCAAGTCCTTAACACTCTTGGTCGCGGGACTTATTTCTTTACCGTGACCCCGGAACATAAAGGGCTATTGAAGGACACCGTGGATTTTAGTCAGTACAAGTCTGACAGTCCCTCCCGCTCTGCCCGGGGTGGGAGGACTCATCTGATGATTTTACCACGTAAAAAAAAAATGTCCTAAAACACTGTTCAGCAATTTCCATTAATACAATAGGAAAGACAGATTACCGCTGCCGTGAGTCATTTGCTACTGCCTTGAAGATATTGGGTTTTCAATAACATAAATAGCTGCATTAGCCGTTATGTCCGTCTTGGGGACACCTGGGGGTAGTACCTTATGATTGACGGGTGTTTCGATTTGTTGCGAATACATTGCGTGTTATGTTTGAAGATGTGTGTGTTGCCGTGATGGTCGGTCAATGGATTTAGTCAGTTTGTTGTGAAGTTTTAGTATCGTTAGTAGTCACGGTATTGTTATTTATTTCAGAGCTTAATTGATTTCATAAGGACGGTATTTTAGATTTACTTGTATTATATTGCTTTGACGTGGCGACTTTGACTTGTTTAAGCAATATTGTCTGAAGAAAATTGGACGAAGGAAAAAACTTTTACTATGAATATTACATAATTATCATCAACCTGTTTTGGACGCCATTGAGCCCGGTCTTGAGCTTTCCTCTTCCTCATCCTGCCTTTCACAGGTAAAAGAAAAAAAAACCCAAATTCTCCACAATAAACTACAAAGAAATCATAAACTATATAACATGAACGGTACTTCAGTATTCCGATCACAAAGCTCAGTACTCAAGAGGCAATGTACATCAAGGTTGTCGTAATCACCGTAATGTCTCATTACTCGGGGGGTTCTATATTGAAATATGATAGGGTCCCAGCTGTGAGGTCCCCCGGCACTAATTCAAGCGTTTAATCGACCGGAGAACGTCGTGAAGTCTCTCGGGTTTGACGTGGAAAGTGTGATGGAGTGGCTCGGTGATTTTTCTTCGGATTATTTATTGTTATAGACGGTTATAATCTATCATTTTACTTAACTATACTAAAATGTCCCTTGATTGTCTGAAGATTTTTTATAAAAAAAAACTTTGTCCTAATGGTACTAAGGTTCATTCATAATTTTTGAGTTAATTTTATATGGATCCGTATTTTCGGTGACGGACTAAGATAGTAGACCCCCAGTTCCGTGCAAAGCGATTTTAGTCTCAAATTAGTTTGTCCTAGGCCTTCCTTTCCTTAGGGTTACGGTAAGTTGGTACAGCCCCAGCAACTTTAGCCTTTACTCCTGCTTTGTGGAAACGTTAACATACATTTGAAGTCACATATACAGAGAGCCAGACCCGAAATAACTGCTTGTAGGTCATAAAATCTGCCGATATACTGTCATACAGTTTGGCAGAATTTATGTAGTTTAAAATTTGTGTAACTATTATTGTTGAATGAATACATTTAAAAAATGTATATTTTGTTCGTGAGAAGGAATATCATATTTTTAAAGTTATTGATTTTCTTTTAAAAACATACATGATTATGTAATTTCTTATTAGAGTGTCTCGTATTTATGTCATTGTCATTTTATTATCAGCTCAAATCTATCTTACGATTAAACCAGATCAAACGTATTTTTTTTTCTTTGCGTTCCAAATTTTTCTTCGTCTCCTAAACCGAATTATGTGTTCTCCATTACATAACTCAATAAAATTATAATCGTATCAACATTTGTAGATATCTGTTGTAAAATTCATAAGACATGACACAGAGTTTGATTTGAAGGATTCTATCATTTTATTCAATGTATAGTCAGTCTCAAAAATAATTATGTCTTAACGTTTTGATTCAACAAAGATTCTCTGTCGTTACTTAAACAGCACGCTCAAAGTTAGAAGCAACCATTTATTGTAAAATAATAAATTATATCTTGTTAAATACATAGACTGTAGCCGCAATTATAAAATGTCTATTGACAGTTAAAATTAAATGTCATCGTCGTTTCTATTCATAACGCAGATGTTTATTTAGAACAATAACCACACTTTTAATTTAAAAAATAAATTCCCTGTTTATAATTCAAATACCCAAATCCATAAAATGGGAAAAATAGTTGTTGATATAATAGTTGTTATACTTGGTAATATAATAGTCTTGATGCGTGAGACTTTTAACCATAACAAGTGTTCGTTTTATTTTAGCAGGTATCTTTAATATCCCGGAAAAATATTTAAACCGTGACTATAAAGACATAATTGTATATTTAACCGTTGCACCACTTTGCGGATTATGATAGTTCAGTTAGATCAAAATCATTGTCGATATATTTGGTACATATTTTTGTAGCTGCCTGTACCTGCCGGATCTCTATCAAAACAGACCTCAATCAGGGCCATGATCGTATAAATTTTGATTACAACCTCCGTCACTAGAATACAAAATGGCTGAAATGCGGGATCAAAGAGATTCGCGTTATTTTTTAACGAAAAAGGTGTGTACATTATCAATATTCCATCAATTTAGCTGTAATAAGTTTCTTCAAAGGTTTTTTTCTAGAATTGGAGATAAGAACGGACTGGAGGGTCGTTTTTGTACTATTTTTTTTATTACTTTTATTTGGCTAAAAACTGTGGAAAGATTACTAAAGTAGACATAATGCTTGGTCTTAATAAAGAGTTATATATAATATATGTTAGTTTTCTGGTCTGTCTGTTCATAGTATTTTATTCGTTTTAAAGTAGTATCTACTCTATTTTAACCATAAATAATAAAGCTAACAAAATATTTCTTTAATCTTTAACAGCCTTATTACAAAATGTAATAAAATAAACCATTGGTTTAAACCTTGACCATTAACTCCAAGCTTATCTGCAGAACCATTTCAAAATTAAATAAAACTTGGACCTCACGCATTCGAACCATTGTTAAACAATTAAATCCATCACGTTTAATCCATTTTGCGTAAAAATAACACAAAAACAACAACACAATGAAATAGATACTATGAGATACTTTGACACACCTTTGGCCCTGCAAAACCACGATTTGTCATAACGTTCGCGTAAACAGTAGTTTTACGTGATTTAAATCTGAGATATTAGTTAAACCCCATTTTGAAATAAGAAAGTAACTGTGTACACTGTTGTTAACCTTTTTTAATTATATTTTGTCTACGAAATATCAGTAGATGATTAGACAAAATATGTTTATATAAAAATACGTGAAGCTTGAACATAAAAAAATCATAAATACATTAGAAACATTATTCGAACATACTAATCCAAGTAGAATTCCCATCAAATGCTGAGTCATGATTATAATGTACTGAAACTCTCAGGAGATGTTTACTGACACATTTCACGTCTTACGTTAGCCATGTATGTGTCATGGTGGAAAAATATGCCTTCTTTTTATTTTTATTATATTTTATGTTATCCTTACGAGAGAAGCATTTCAGTGTTACGTAATTTTGATATGACGGTTTTTCCCTGGTGAGACGAGTAGTATGTCAGCTTAATGATATACCAATATTTTACATACGGGAAAAGAAAGAGGTATTTTCTGTAGTGAGTAAGATAGGTACTAAAATTATTAACATGTTTTTGTTTTTTTTTTGTCTTTTCACAAACGTTACAACTCGAATCAGTATTCTGTATTTATCAACCTCACCATTTTGTAGATATAGGGCCTATTTACGGGAGTTGCGTGCCGGTTTAAGCACATTACGGACAGTCAATTCACTTTATCAAACAAATATTGCATTGTAGACAAACTTGCATTCAAAAGACGTGTAATTTCTTGCATCGTATACATGAGGCTATAATTTCACTCTAAAAGACAGTCAAACATTGTATTAGAGAAATACTTTGCTAAACACGTTAAAAATTATTTGAAAATAAACTAAACTTATCAATCGCTGGAATTTGTCACAAGGCATTTACATCCAATAAAACTATTACAGGTCAATAAGTCAATCAACAACAAAAAGACGAAGCTTTAATTCACTTACAACTACAATTTCGACCTTATTATTAAGAAAATAAAGACGCTGAAGATGACAGCAAAGAAATAACTACACCAACACTATTCGAGCTTGAAAAACTCAGAAGTAATACTTTTCCTCAACAATATTTCACGTGAAACTTAAAACTAAATCTGTTCGTTTTAACGATCTGCACGTCGGGCGAGGGGCAGACGCGTCTTCTCCACAAAATTTACATAAATCAATTTCAATACAAACACCTCTTAGTGAACTCTGTCCGCGGTCTTCATAAAAGTGTGGTGCCACTTCTAGCCAGAAAAATGTTTAGGAAAGCAGTAGGAGGAAAATAAGTAGAAGAAAAACGATTGGTACACGCCATAAATACACACAGAAAAACAAAGAAAAGTAAATATGGCCAAACATGTTTTTTTTTGGTAAAATTACATCTAAGCCAAACAAGAAATTTTAATGTAGGCTTAAACTGTGTGACTCACGGCTGCGCCAGATAGGCTCATGTAGTGCGTGCACTTACAGCTTAAGACGCTCCCTACATCTGTAATGTAACATAAAAGTGCGCAATTTGATGCTCTAATTGTCTTCGAATGTTCGGATGTGTAACGTTACATTACAGGTGAATGCTCGCGGTGAGGGAGCGCCCCTATAGCTAGTAGTCCTTTGGTCTAATACGGATTGATCAGTAATGGCGAAGTTACTCGATGATCGCCTTTGTCGCCATACTTTTTCTTTCTCTCTACTTTAACTTAGAAATAAAATTTGAATGCAGGGGGTAATCAATGGCACTACAGGGTAAAAATAGTTTATATTTAATAACTAAGTATGTTTGAATTTAAAATGGGTCATTCTACACTAAGTATTTTCTATCCTACCGCTATCAGAACAACCGCACCCAACTCCGTGACTTGGTTGGCGAACGGGCCGCGGTTACCGGGCGACAGTTGGAACGCAGTTATACTGATCAAATTGAGTCAGTTGCTTCTGAAGTAACGTCGATGTGGGGTGCCTCGCGATTTATATCGCAGACATTCGCAGATGCTTGGGGATTCTTGCTTTAGAAGTTCTTGTTAAGTTGGGACTTGGTTGTGACAGGTGTTTTGAGATGTCACTTACTGTTTGGTCTTTATTAATTTAATATCGATTTTATTTTTATTCATAGTAGGCCCATGGACAATTATCGACACACCAAATAACAACAAGATTTTAAATTATTTTAAGTACTTTTTTCAATAGATTTTTACCGGTACACATTTCTTTATCGTCAACAAAGCATGGAGCAGAATTAATTTCACTCGATAAAAACCAACTTCTTCAGTAGCCTCTGTGTTTCAGGGTGTTTCCGTAGTTATCTTTATATACAATCCCAATACCTCCCAAAGCATCAGAATGTCTAAGACGATCTCCGGCCACCGTAGGCACGGGCATGCGGGCGGCGAGTAAAGGGCAACTTGCTGCCCGACCATGGACCATGCCCGGGTCGACGGCGCGTCGTGTTCCACGTACGCCTCAAAGAGCGTCAGCACAATGACGGGGCCCCCTTTCAGAAGGCCAAAGCTTGCCGGGGACGCGGGACTTATTCCATCACCGTGACCCCGGAACATAAAGAGCTATTGAAGGACACCGTGGATTATAGTCAGTACAAGTCTGACAGCCCCTCTCGCCCTGCCCGAGGTGGGAGAACTCATCTGATGATTTTAAAACGTAAAAAAACGGGTATTTTTTCTATTGTTTTACACGGGTATTTTTTTGTGAAGTAAAAATCTTTACACTGGTAATAGAGCAGACGGATTGATATAGCATTTTTTTTCTGATAAAAATGTCCTCAAACTATAAAAAATGCCAAAATTTCACTTCACGGCATTCTAGTTAAAGGACGGTAGTTGATTTCACTCCATAAAAACCAACTTCATTGAAGCCTCTGCGTTACAGAGCCGTAGTTATCTTTTCAGACAATCCTGATGCCTCTCCAAGCATCAGAATGTCTCAGGTGCACTCGGGGTAGCAAGTGTCACGTGGCACCACCGCGTGACCATAAAAACTTAGTACAATAAACATCCATGCTCAATTCCATAATATTGTTCACTGTTATAGATTCAGCTTTATAATAAAGCGCTCGCATATATATTCCACAAAATCCACTCAAATGTTCTGGCAGATATTTTGCATACAAATGATAGTTTGTGTCATTGACACACAAAAACAGTCGATCATCCGCAGCGTTCCAGTTTGATCTAGTTTGGTTTGAATAAAAATCTATCTCGAAAACTAGGAATAGGCTAAAAATATTCCGCTCTATTTTAGTTATAGTTTCAAAAGTTTTTACCCAGATCGAACTCCTAGTGATGAAAACAATTTTATTTTAAAGCTTTGTAACAATAAAAACAGTGTTAACATTAGCGCTTTTATTTTAGACGAGATATTAGAGTGTTCAGTCGTAAATCCATGTAGACTTGTGAATCTATGCAATAAAATCTTGAATTCATTTATTCAGAAGACGAACTGTTTAAGCCGCGGTCTATTTCAGCATGTAGTTTTTACGCAAGATACTATTTAACAAGATAAACTTATTATTGAGATCTAAAGGGAGGCCTATGTTCGGTAGTGGACGTCCTATGGCTGAGATGATGATGATGATGAACTTATTATACTAAGGTCACGGGGAAAAGTTTTAATGGAAGCTTGCTATGTTTATCTGTCAAACTACTCATTGAGCACACGAAAGGCAGAAATATTATGACATGACTTCATTTTGTCTTTAGATGAGGACAGAAAGATAACGATGATTTTATTTACGCATCGCTGCCTATGTAACTCTAATGAACTTGTTGTACTATCATCCGAAGAGTCAGCGTCGCGGTAGCGCTGGAGCTAGTCTATGGTGGATTTTCGACTTAATATTTAATTATATTAAGTCGAAAATCGATTGTATTGAATTAAAAATCAAATTTTGCTAAATAGAAATTTCCGACAGAACAAGATTCTTATCTGTGACAACCAGCATCGATAGCTAATGAATTGACATCCACACCTGAAATTAATATTCTATCTCAAACCATATCCCGATCCTTTGTTTTTGAAGGCTGCTTCTGATAGGCAAATTCGGTATTTCATTGGTTACAGACAAATATCCAGTCTAAGATAACAACCGAGTTTGATTAAATTTATTATAGATTATGTCTATGTTACTCAGGGTGAAAAAAAAATGTGATAAATGCGAAGAACCGTTCTAACAATTTTGTCCAAACTTCACATAAACCATCTACTAAATAGTCCGCACAAAGCCTACACATTTGGTTTGGATAGGTTAGCCCGTTCTTGAGTTATACAATTACAATGTAAAGTGGCATTGATTTGTATAATTATTATTATATTGATTAACAGCGTTAGGCCCGTAATCCTCTAAAGCGGAGAGGAGAGGAGATGTGTTTGAATAACAAATCAGATCTCCACATCTCCTCTCCGCTTAGCTTCAGTTGACTTCAGTTGACATCTGATTGGTTATTTAGACACATCTCCTCTCCTCTCCACTTTGGTGGATACCGGGCCTTAGGTACTTAATAAAATTACACTAAAAATATAAACTAACAAAACAACCACTTTTAGGAAAAAAAAATACAATAAATACTTAGTATAAATAAAACGATTATTTTCGCAGAGTACTAGGCTAACCGGTGCACTTGACTTTCCCGGAACATTTTTCTCACATCTAGCAACAAAGGAGGAGACAGAAAACTTGTCAGGAACAGGTGACTTGACTACCGTATTCATTATTTGAATAAAACTTTGCTTCACAAAAAATATTTCACTTTGATTTATTTGTCGCGGAGAGAGCTTCATTCGTTTATGTAGTTTACGTTGCTGTGTTATGATTTCCTTTATTTTTTTAGGTTCAGTAGAAAAATATAACTAAATACTGAAGTTACATGTCCTAAGAATGACTGCCTTCTTTTTTTAAACGTGTTAAAATCATCCAATGAGTCCTCCCACCCAGGACAGGGCAGGAGGGACTTTCAGGCTTGTACTGACTAAAATCCACGTTGTCCTTTAATGGTCCTTTACGATCCAGAGTTACGGTAGCTCGTTAGTCCCGCGACCTCGGCATAAAAAGGACTGCGTAAAAGTCGGTACTTTATTGAAAAAAAAACATAACATAACGCCTGAATCCCCCAAGTGGTAGAAAGAGATGGATTATACATTTCATCATCTTAGGGTGAGGTCAAACGAGCGTAATTTTTGAGTCCTAGAATTTCGGTCGCTTTCATATAAGAGAAAAGACGCGACCCAAAATGTTCAATGAAAGTGACCGAAATTCTGCGACTCACGACTCCAAAATATAGGCTCGTTTAGATTCACCCTAAGTTCCTAAAAGGAAACGATTTTAAAGAGACTGCGCTCCCATTTACGTCTTGTTTAGAAAATAAAATTGAAAAACTTGAAAAAAAAAAAAGCTTTCAATACATATTTAATAATAAATGTCTGGTTATTCCTTGCAATTTAGATTTAAGTTATGGACTGGAATCTATTTAAACCCACTTTTAGAGTGACGGTCTTTAAAATAAATATTTCTTTGCACATTTTTATTACTTTATTGGTTTAGTGGACGACTGCAGACGCTGAGATTGACGGCAAAATATGATTAGATTTTTTTTATTTTGAATTATAGGCAAAGTATATTTTAAAGTAAGTGGGAATTTTTACTTATAATTATAAAGAACTAGCGGCCCGTCCCGGCTTCGCACGGGTGGAGGACCCGGTCTAAAACCCGGTCCCGACGGTTACAAACACAACAAAAAAATAATTGTCCGAATCGGTCAAGCCGTTTTCATGTTATGTCGTGACAACGGAAAACGGGTTTCATTTTTATATATATAGATTTGTAAAGTTAGGATCGGTAGAGATAGCCTGTGTATTCAGAAGATTGATTCTAAATGATATCTGATATCTTTGTCACAGGACAAACCTTAGTGCTCGTCTTGGCAACATTTGACATGAAATGTTTTTGGTGGGATGCCATATTGTCTCCCATCTGCTGTTACTGACCTACAGTTGTTCCGGCTCTGTTTATTTTTTTCTGTAACTTTGAATGTCTTTAAACGCACCCGTGACCTGGGACAGATTTAATTTTATATTGTAAAGAAACATTTTTTTAATCTCACGCCAATTCATTATAGAAAAAGCTGATTACGTGTATTATTTTCAAATTAAAATAACACAATTAGTTGTAACAAACTTTTTTAATCAATACATTCTCATTTTGCGGCAAATCGAATTATATTTCAATCTTTCTATTCAGTAACGTGGCAAAATTACTTTTTAAACGTTTTTTTATTGAAATACTTTAACAACCGTTATAATTAAATTAGAAACTTATTTGTTTTATAAATTCGGTTTTATTCAATTCGCAGCCTGACTAATATATTAATCCGACCCACGTTAAAACCTAAATTGATACCTATTTCAATGTCAAAAGCAGGGCCACAATCTCGCCTGTCCGTCCCACTGATGGGAATAGGCTTAGCCTGATAAACAAAAACCAGGGGTATCCAATCAGAAAGTTTTGCGAAATAAATTTTGGTTTCGCATGAAGTTTAATGGACGCGTAGCTCTATTGTTTTATATTTATGGATTGCCTTCCAAGACTAAAGGGTTCCGCAATTTAGCCCACCCTAAGGGACGGAACAAAACATTCAGGTCGAGAGTGAACGGAATTTACCTGGCGTTCTTACGTATATGTATAGTTAGGGTCAAAAGTGGTTTGGCATAATTATTTTTAGTTCTAACCTAAAATAGAAACCTCACAGAAAATCAAAGTAACCCGATTGAGATTACAGAATAGGCCTATTTAATACAATTACGTCACTGGTCAGCAACATTGAAGGCGGAAGACAAGACGAAGGCCATTAACAATATCAATCACGTTCTTCTATTAATTACCTACTGATGGAGACCCAATTTGAACTAACCTAAATCGAGTAAAACCCAACATTTAATTTAATTACGCACGACGAAATAATCAATTTCAATTAGTTACTCTGGTTTTTTGTCTCTTTGTGTTATGTTTAAATAAAAGGAGACATCGTTATCTGACATCTTGAGACTATAAAAACAAGAATAGGAATGTCGACAGATTCCAATCCCGATAATAGTCTCCAAAGAACTTGGACATTTATCAAGATGAAATTGTTATTAATTACGTTAAACTTACATCTTTCTCGTAATTAGTATTGCGTAAATTAGATTGAGTTTGTCTCTGAAAATAATACTATTAAATAACAAAATTGCTGTAACTTTGCAAAGTTGTATTTTAGAAAGTAGAACATTCATAATTTAAAATGATGTCAGCAAATGAGCCTAATAGTCACAGTTACGGCATTCCCCTTTGATTTTTGCGATAGTGATCTTTAAATGTTAGTATATACGTCCATTAATGCGATATAACGGCATTTCACTGTCTCACCACAGTGTAAGAATTCACTTAAATTGAGTACTTGAATAATTTAGCGTTATGTAGAGTTGGCGTGCGTTTATTTTTTTGTTTTGGATGCCTCAATAGCAAGCCAGTCTGACTGATTTCAACAAACGCATTCGGCAGTCTCTGTCGGATGATTTTAGCTCTTGAAAATTTTGAAGGTATCTCAGTGATTTGGTCAATAGTTTGCGTATAAATATTATTTTCAAATTTGTAAAATGATGAAGAAGAAAAGTCTAAAGCAAACTGTTCGCGATTGTACAAAATCAACCCGTTGTTTGCGACCTCATACCGTTTTACATACACGCACGTAAATTTCCGAAACCAGACGAGGTCCGGTAACCAACATATGTGGACCCAAAGAGGTCCATAACCCGGTCGATGAAGCAATTTATTGATAACGAGATTTCTTTTGGTACAGTGATGCCTCAAATGTAGCGGATTTTGCCAACTCATGATATTTTTGTGATTAGGTCGAAAGAGAGGGTTCGTCCATCGGGTTTGGGTTTGTTTTTTGGGATATTGAATTAGAACGTATTATAGCAAATTATTTGTTATTTCTCTTCTCAATTATTACGTTTGATTGAGAATTATAAATGAATGAAATCTGGTTGGTATTACATTGAGAGTAGACTCCAATCTACCACGCCGACCTAGAGCGGATTAGTAGATGTCACGTGTCTTCGACATTTTGGTTCTGGGACATGCCTTTTAAAAAAAATATGTGACAGTTTATTTTAGTTTTATTTTGTCCAATGCCCAAACTACTCGTAACCTAACCGTAATTTGTGACGTAACCTTTCGGCGTTATTACACGCAGAAATGTATACGAGAACTTCTGGTTGCAACCGTGACAGCAAGACTCACTAGTTGACTTTGCAACATTTCTAGTTACTAAGTCCTTGTTATCTCTACTACTTAGTATTAATTTATTACTAGAAATGTTGTAAACTCAACTAGTGAGTCTTTCTGTCATGGTTGCAACCAGAAGTTCTCGTATAGGTAGCCAGACATTTTCTTTGCTTTTACAAACGTTTCTCAGACAGTAATTCCAATCAAACTACTCCTACAATAAAATAGCAAAAAGATTAATCAATCAGTAAAAGCTACCACCTGATTGATTGAAAAAGTACCAGACCAAAGGCCCAATGCTAATATTTACGAAGAGGGAAACCTAGATTACTCTTGATTGATTAAACGTGCAACAGGCTGAAAAGGGTTCTTTAGAAGTTCTATTTTTCGGTCTGCTAAATTATCTACATAGAAAAAAAAAATTGTGAAATGTTTATTGAGTATTTTGTTTACAAAATTTTGATTGGGACTTAGTTAAATAAATTGGCATGCGAGTTTGAAACTGAATTATGTGACTTGGGGTACTCTTGGAAATAGTTTTTTTTATGTTTTGACATTTGGGTCTATACATTTCATTTCAGTTTAGTGAAATGTTATTTTGACCCACTGACCACGAAATATTTCTTCAACATTGTCTATTGTGTTATGGCTTCTGCTAGATTCCTTTACCTTACCTTAGAGCTATATTACATTTTCAGCAGTCTCGGACTTTGTAACTTTTATAAATCTATCTCTCATTACCTGATAAGCCTAGTTTCCAAACTAACCAGAAGCAGCTGAATTTTATTTAAGCCAACTGGAAAATAAAAATAATTAAATTAAAAAAAAAAATATTCTTCGATATTGTTTTTACTCAATCCATTGTTACACAACGCTTACAATATTACGTTCCACTTTTAAAATAAAGTGTATCATACTGAAAGACTGGCTGTCTGAAAAATAGAATTCTGTCAACAATTTACTGTGGCAGCAACAGGGTTGAAATAAAAAAATAAAAGGGTTTGCGGTGACTCCTCAGTGTTGCAAGTGACGAAGCCATAGCAGGATGCCCAAACTAATTATTGGACGCCGGGGAAAACCGTAGACGAGTATTTTATAGACTTTGTGTGACTTTGTGGGTTTTTCCTATGGAGTTGGGAATTGTTTCTTTTATTTTGTTTTATAGTTTCGCTGAGTTAATTTAGATTTTTCATCCGACATACGCTTTGTAATTTGACGCCATATGTTTTTGACTTTCTTAAGGAATTTTGATTTTTTTCGAACAATGCTTTTTACTTAATTAAACTTTTAGTTGCGTATTAAACGTTTTATTGAGCTGATTTGATAAATTTTCTATATTTCAAACGTTGTAGAAACATTTCGCGCACTTTCACTGAACTAAAATCAAAGGAAAAATTCGCTATCAAAATAAGTTATTCTTATAAGCTGTTCTCATTTGTAAGTTGAAAAGGAACTCCTTCTATTTTAATACCTTTTATAGTGTTAATTGAAACAATTAGAAATATTATTCGTCCCGGAACTTTAGCTGTTCGATTAACTGCAAATATAATTGCAGGGCATTTATTAATAACTCTTTTAATTTATTTTTTTAAGAAAGTGAAAATGCAATAAAATATGTCTAAACAATACATGAAACTTCCACCATAGGGATAAGAAACGATTAAACGCAGAAACTCTGAACAACACGTCACGTGCAATCGAGCACAGAATAGTTGTAGATAGCAAACTATCGGGGCACAGCTGAGCGTATATTACCTACTGTCATACCGTGTTATTTACGACTGTGCTCAACTGTATCGCAAGCTTCCTTTGTGAGGGTCGCATAGTACAAGACACGTGCTTTTACAGAAATGAAATGTGACATTGCTGGGGTATTTTATATTAATATTTTTTGCTCTTTGTTGTCAGGATTATTAATAGTTTCATTCGGAAAAAAATCTTTTTACATAAAAATCAAACGCCGTTCGTTTGTGTCAATAAATGTCGAAACGGTTCTTATTTTAATAAACATATAAAGTTAATAAAAACTATTGACATTCCTCATTTGGCAATCAAAATTATTATCTTATTAAAATAATTTGTCGATTAAAGTAATTATCTTTTAGAAATATAATTATGTTTTAATTTAACAAAATCTTCTAAAACTTTTTTGTGATGGCAAATCGAAAGAGGCTGTGCTTTTTAAAGCAAGTCAACATTTTTAATAACAATAACATTATTTATGTATACTGTCAAAACGTATCTAATTAACTTCATGACAATCAAACAAATATAATCATTCACTCTTTGGCCTTGTCTGCGTCATAAAAAACATACATAAAAAAACCATTAACCGTTTTAAGCACGCATAAACACTTACCAAAAATAGCTTCACAAAGCGCTATTTGCTGTCCACCAACAAAACATATATCAGAACTTACAATACAAATTTTAATGATTGAAAATGTGTATCATATTTACGTATACATCGTTCTCAATGGCTCTTTGACCAGTACCAATAGCACTTTGAATTCCTTTCGTCCCTTTGTCGGTACGTGCGTCTGTCTGTTGAAGCACCTGAACCATAGGGCTGGTCCAGACAGATCAAACGTGAAACTACACGAGATATTACGTGCAATAGGTCCGACTTCCCTGAACACTCGGAGTTGTCACAGTGCACAGTGTAGCTAGTTGCATATCTTGTATGCATAACTAAATGTGTGACTTATTTTGTGTAAATACGTTATTGAGCCTGAGCTGTGTGTTATTAGTCATTGAGTATGATTTAATTTTTGTCTTGTTTACTAACTACATATAGTTAAGGTTTTTCATAGGTATATAGACAATCAGAGAGCAGTGGTGGCCCAGTGGTATCGGTCCCGACTTACGAGTTGTAGGTCGTGGGTTCGAACCCCGCCAGGCGAATTACTTTGTGTAATTTATTTCATCACCACTGCTCTCAAAACGGTGAAGGAAAACATCGTGAGGCAACCGGCATGTCCTAGAACCAAAAATTCGAAGACATGTGACATCTACCAACCCGCACTGGGCCCGCGTGGTGGATTATGGCCCACTCCCTCTCTCAGAGAGGAGGCCTCTGTCCCAGCAGTGGGAACATTATAGGCTGATGATGATAGACAATCATACCCCTGTTTCCCTCGTAGAGTTTTGGCAAGAATTTAACTTAGTGCTCCCACTTTTTTGTTTCTATGGGTCTACTCTTGATATACTATCACTCTTTGACAAACTTTCTCACTTTCCAGAAGAAGTGTTCATCATACTACGATTTTAGAAATTCTACGATTAAATAGAATATTTATGAAGTTTCGTTGTTTTCCCTTTTTGACATAGTAAGCAATTTTTTAATATACTTACAGCAAAGATATAACTCAACAAAAAGCCAGTCTAGTGAAAATATTTGATCTATCCGCTTCTTTCAACTTGGCTTTAAGAAGATTATGCAAATATGAACCATCTTCTCCCACTTAATCTATGACCATCCACAAAATGACTAAGACACCTGTGTCGGCGTTTATTCCAACCCATAGCGCAGTGGAAAACTGTTGAAAACACGCTTCACAGACGCCATTCTTTTATATGTTACAGCTTTGACTCATAAGTGCATGACACCGTTCATCAAAAGCAGGTCTGTGTCATAATATGTCATTCTAAATATACTCGAACGCGTGCATGGTTTTGTTTTAACTAGCACGAATGAGTGGTGAAATGAGTTCTATATTGTAATCCTTTTTATTGTGGAATATTTATGTGTTTCTTTCTTGACCTTGCTTTTGTTAGTGCCGACAAATATGATTTTTTGATATCCAAAAAGAAAATAATAACTTTGTACGTCGTACATCGTATAATAAATTGTAAAAGACAACGTGATGCTATTAAATGAATTGCTAAAGTAGCCTTATTTTAACCACATTGAATGAAACATTCTTACCCCTGAAATTATTATCATTCAATTTCAATCCAAATTTCCTTTGTATTGGACGAATCCTTCTAATTGGAAATCTTAAAAACAGAGATAATATACGAGTAACATAACATTATTATCTCACAGCTTCACTCAGATAAATTCAGCATTATGAATCAATGGTTCTGACGGGGTCTCCCATAGAGGGCCAATGCCTGCCGGGGTTGCGGTACTGTTTCATCAGGTAATCGTGATTCTGCATCGTCAAGGGCTATTGAAGAATCACCGTGGATTTTAGTCAGTACAAGTCTGTCAGTCAATGTCACCCCGCCCTGGTTAGGAGGACTCATTTGATGATTCAACACGTGGATTTTAGTCAGTACAAGTCTGTCAGTCAATGTCACCCCGCTCTGGGTAGGAGGACTCAAGTGATAATTGTACCAAATAAAAAAAAAACAAAGAACACTGTGAAGTAAAGTAATATCATAACAGAATATAAAAACAAATCAGAAAGAACAGCCTCGTCAATAAATCCCTACTGTATTCTACCCACCTGAGTCCGCCATTTTGTGCATCTCACAAAGGTGGCGACGCATCGAACAATTAGCTTGGACAGCGTGTAACTAGCACACGCACGGGATACAGCTCATTCATGTGATCGTAACAGGGCTTTGAAGCTTAACGTCGAGTAGGTGACACTGCAACCCGATCGTGATGTGGAACACTTGAAATAAATACGAAGGTATGTGGACGTACAAAGGGAGTGTTAGGTTGTATTCGGGAATATGTTAGGCTGTATGTGGTTGTTTAATGTGCCTGGAGTTATTTTCTGTACTGTTATGTTGATGTTGCATTGTAAAATGTAACTTGTTACGTAGCATCTAACACTTTGCCTCCGACTTCGTCCGCGTTACTTTAGAATTTTTCCTTTCAGAATTTCTAGTCTCGGTGACCCTCTTTATAGTTTACTTTTAAAACATCTAAATGTATCGACAAAAAAATTGAGACTAAGCACTCGTAATAAAGAAGTTTCATACAAACTATTAACCCAAAAACAACCCCTAAAGGGTGAAAATTCGGTAAGTAGCACCTACTTCACCGTGAACCCTGGCGTAAAGGGCTATTGAAGGACACCGTAGATTCTAGTCAGTATGAATCTTGCAGTCCCTACCACTCTGCCTTGGGTGGGAGGACTCATTTGATAATAATACCACGATAAGAAAATAGTTATTTGTTATACAAGAGTGCAAAGTTGATTTTTAACCGCGTGCTCATGTTTGATGACCGAGCAAGCGAATGATTCTAAATTTGAATCACGAGTGCAACGAGTGATTCAAAAATTAGAATCATGAGTGATAGCGAGGGAATCAAAGAGCACAAGGTGAAAAATCTTTGCACTCGAGTGCAACACGTAACTTTTCATCCCACCTCAGCGAGGAAATGACTAAATGCAAAAACAAAAAAACAGATGTACATTGTACAAACACAAGATAGGCTTTTATTACAGTTTAGGTATTAACTAAGACATTATTATAGAACAGAATAATTTTTAAATTAAAACAAATAATACTTATGTAGTAGTTAAATACTACTACCTAAGTATTATTAAGTTACTTATTTTTATCTTGGTTTGTCATAACATAACAATAAGACGTGAAAGGAAAACCGCACAAAGCAAATAAAAAAGGTAAAACAAAGTACTGAGCCAAGAATGTTTCGGGTCTGAGATTTTAACAAAATAATTGTAGATTACGCTCCAAGGGAGGCGTATTGAATTCCGAAGCGATACTAAGGATTCTGGGGGTGAGCGAGAAGGTTCAAGTGTTAACCCGAAAGAAACAAGGGAATAAAGTTAAAAATCCTTAGTGAAGCGAGGGATTCAAGTTAGCCCAAGGCAACGCATCCTTACACCCGAGGAGCGTACTCTGCTCTCCCACCTGTGTACCACATCAAATTTTAAAAATAGAATTTGTATCCTCGACAACCTTCGAACGTCAAGTGGGCACCACAGCAAGCGATCAGCTGTTGCGGTCACCGGCCGCCATTACTGCTGCTACTCTTTTGTTCATACGATGTTCTAAATTCAAATTTACTTTATTCACTAGAGGATAAAAACGGCTTTTACTCACTTGAGGATAAAAACGGCTTTTACGGTCAGATATCGAAGAGCAAAAGTACCCTTTCCGAGATGGGGGGATGAAAAATAAATTTAAAGACTAGTTTCTGCCAGCGGCTTCGTTCACTCATCCTCATTTAGCGCACGTGACTAAATCGGTTCAGCATAAAAATTAAATATATACTATAGGTACATTACATTACAAAAACATAATTTTTTCCCCTTTAAAAAAATAATTATAGAAGATGAAAGATTCTATTTCTGAGTACTGGCACAGATTACGTTAGTCGATAATTTCAAGGAAACGCTAAAGAAGGAAAAAGGGAAGTTAAGGCACGTGTACACCCCCGTGAGTAAAAGAAGACCTATAATATTAATAAGCATCGTATCGTTGTCAAAAACCTTTTCTCTATGTAACTTATTACTTAATCATCTGAGAAGACGCGTGCTGTATGTAATGAAATCTATTGTTTCAGATAATACTTCCGACTGGCCTGTTGGTCTAGTGGTTAGCGACCCTAACTGCTATGCCGGAGGTCGTGGGTTCGATTCCCACCCAGGACAAATGTTTGTGTGATGAGCATGATCATTTGTTCTGTGTCTAGGTGTAATTTATCTATAATATGCATGTATTTAGGAATATATAAGTATGTTTATCAGTTGTCTAGTACCCATAACACCAGCTCTGCTTAACTTGGGACTAGATGGCGTTGTGTGATAGTTGTGGAATATTATTATATTATATTATATTATACGCTAACGCATAATTAAACTTAAAATGTTACGGGATATCTTCTGTGATATAATAGGTATTTGAGTTCCCAATATTTCGACGCTGTTGTATGCAATTGCAAATTTTCATTACCGCCTTATGAATACCTATTTTCACGTTTTTGTAACCGCTTTTCTTAACTATTATCTAGCCAGAGAAATGCAAAATTGTGCCAGTAATAAACTTAATAGTTGTGATAGTGATTAAAAAGCGTGAGTTACTCAAAGAAAACTTTCATCCTCAAATAAAACCTATTTTCATGCAAATAATTTTAAACGTCGAGCTTAAAAGTTCGACTCAACAGATTTGGACTCATGACCTTATTCTGGATGCAACGTCACAGCAATAATTAAATTAGCATCATAAGCTACCTCCCCCCCTACCTCGACCCTTTCCCCCCTAAGATTTAGTTCTCTGAATTTGAATAATTTCCCCGTGAGCTTTTCTGTGCTATCTGGAACAACAAAGCCGCGGAAATGAAGATGGTTCCTCTCTAATTGTTTCTGTGTTTTAAGTTTGCTTTTGTGCTAAATTAATATAATTAGTCTTGTGTAAACGGTTGTCGAGTTGGAAGGAAAATCAGAATGATTGGTCTTTGAGAGCGGTAATCGACTTGTAGAGGTATTCCACGAAGGGCACCCGCTGACAATGGCACCTGGCCTACTTGCACCACGACATAAGGCTCCTGTCAACATTTTTCGCAGGTGTCTTTCGTGGACTACCTTTAAAAAAAATCTTCCTTTTATAATAGTGTCTTAAGTGCTATACAGTAACTTATAAATTAGAGTTAAGTTATAAGTGACTGTATTCTTGTTTTGATTGTCTAACTAAGTCATAGACAATCGAAACAAGAAGTAGATGAAAATATCAATCGATTCAGGTTAGTAAAAAGAAAACAAATAAACTCTAGATAAAACCTATCCGTCCCAATACTAAACAAAACCTTTCCTCCATCTTATTTCAGTTTGAAAGGCAAATATTTCGAATATTTGAACTTACAAAATCTCTTCTTCAAAACTCCCTAAATTTTACATTTCCATTACTTTTTATAATGAATACAAAAACTGTGTGGACTTCAAATTGGCGTATAAGTGTGGCCGGCCCACGTTGGTGCCTGTCTTGAATAATTTAAGCTCATTCTACCCGCAATTTGAGCATATTATAAACGGAACGTCCGAAATTAGGTACAGCCACAATGTTGCCTTGAAAAAATTGTGTTCTTAGGGACCGTTTTAATAGGAACTTTGATTTTAGAATGGGCAGTGGAGACTAGAATAAAAAATTAGTCTGCTGCTTTACATGTTCTTTTCTTTTTTTTTGTCAAGTCGGTTTTAATTTTTTGAAAGGAAATGGCTTAGGTCTTATAACTGTTGGCTGGTAAGCGTTGCCAATGTAATGCAATATGCCTTCTGTTGAGGAGTTCACTATGTATTTTGTAGTTTTAAAATACATACTGACATATGGACATGTTGATAAGTAACTCAGGTTTGAATGTAACTTTCTAATGGTGAAAAAAATTTTGCACACATACTAAAATACCATTGAACTACTTCTGCTCAAATTACAATTAAAGAATTCCATAAAAACATAAATGAACTAAAGCTTTTGTACAATGTGTAAGGTACCTATGTATCGATCCATAACAATGTCCGCGGCAGGGTATTTTATTATAGATGGAAGATCATCAATCATTTGTGTCAATATCAATAAGTTTCTACCAGCTCACCGCGGCTCGAATTTATTTGTAAATATAATTTTGTGGTAGTTTGTGTATTTTGTAGTATTGTTGGAACATTTTTCTCTTTGATATAATAATGATAAAGGTTATAATTTGCACCTGACACCAAGGTTCTTAAGTTTCGTAATTGTTTGAAATCAAATACTTTAATTATACTAATTGCATGATAATTATCTCTAAAAATAGATTTTGTGATTCGTATTAAGAGCTTGCCACTTGGTAGCCTACCTAATTCATAAAATTAAGGGCTTAAGTATTCTAAATTACAAATAAATCATGTCATGCGTTTCTACGACACATACTTTTCAAGTCAGCAAAAATTTATGACAAAACCTATAAGGAAAAAGGACTAATTTTTTAATTATCATCATCATCAGCTGGAAAACGCCCACTGCTGAACCAAGGTCTTCCCATATACCACCACGTTTAAGCAAATAATTGAATATACCTAGCGTCAATATTAAGCTTTTTCAAGGTCAGAATAGAAACAAGCCCAAGAGAATACTAAGCAGCTTAGTTAGGCCCCTGGTTTCAAAAGTATCCCCTTAAGGTAGAGGCTTACCAAAGACGCATGTTTTCGACTACCTGAGGGGATTGGTGACCGCTTAGTAAATGTTCAGTTTTTGAAATATAGTTACATCAAGATAGATTTGTTTTAGTTTTGACGATTTTGAAAGTTTTGCGACTGTTATTCACCGTTGTGTGTTATGACTTCAAAGTATGTTTTTATCAAACATGACTTTTATTTTGTAAACATAGGCTGTAGTTTTTGGATGATTTGGACAGATTTTGTTTTTTATATAGATTCGGGTGTTTATTCTTTTAAAATATAATAATTCAGTTTGCCTGACAATTTCACCATAATTTATTACTGAATGGAGAAATTATAAATAACTGACGTCTAAGATGAATTTAGGAGATAGAAATGAAAATGTCCCAGTCTGTTTCAAGTGCCACAAGCTTCTCATATTTTCCAGTATAAAGATTATTATCCTTACCCGCTCCATTCAAGCTACCTACATACTCCCGTGATGACATAAGGGCGTCTACACGTTTGCGTATACAGTGACAGCAGCGCGTCCGCGGCTCGCCAGTCGCTGTAATCGATCGCGCGTCATCAATCACCCGTGTCGCGTCGCACTGTTGCCAGAGACGGTTTTGTGCGTTTTATTAGCCGCTGTCCATCGGCTGTGAGTATTAGCATAGATTAATGGTGTGGTAGAAGCGCAAGCTTCAGTTTGTATGTCATGTGAATGCCTATCGTTATAGAAATGATGATGATTTTTCTTTTTCCTTTGTTTTTTCTAATCGTATTTTCGGAACTCATCGACTTTCATTGACTTTGCGTTTTTCTGGACGCCGCTATGGCTTCAGTCTCGACCCGAACATCTCACGACCAGTCTTACTATAGAATGTAGTATAACCCAGTTCTAAATGTACTGTCTAAGACCCGCTATTCACCAAAGTTGAGAGGAATTATGTTTGAATTACCAATCAGATGTCCACATCTCCTCTCCGCTTAGCTTCAGTTGGTCCTAAGTCAGATACCTACACAGTCCTTCCATGTCTAATGCTGGTTTTCAGCTGGATCCGGTTAGACTAGAAGATAACCCCGATGAAGTTGAAAAAAAAAGCTGGGTAGATGATGATATGCTTTACCCATGAGTAACCTGTTCGAATGAGTAACAGTTATAGCAAGTAAGCAATTAGGTCAGTAAGCATGGAGTAAATTATTTTTTGAATATCATTTAATTTCTCAAACATCACCGTTGGTTACTGGTAGCCTATGGTGCTATTACTCGATGTGGACCGCTAAGAGGTGGATTTTCAGCCACTCCAAAAATAATATGAGTTTCATGTCTATAATATAAAATATTTTTATTCTATGTCCTCGAGTATGAATATTAGTCATCGTGTGTGGATGGACGAGTGGGCGGCGATTATGTGGTGGTAATTTAAGTGTTATTGATTGAGTTTTGTGCATATGTGACCACTCTGCTGTTACAGTTTCCATAATGACATAACAATAATTATAATCACCTATGTTGTCATGTATGTTTAAGTCGCAATTAATAGGGAGCGAGCCTCTTGGCATCAAGCGGGCCTAAATTCAGACTCCAAGGCTGCTCTTGAGAAATTCCTTGTGGGAAAACAAAACAACACACCGACCAAGGAGTCGAACCCGCTACCTCATGCTCAGTGATATCCTTTTTGTGTTATGATGCCCTAAATATGAAAAAAAAAACCGGCAAAGTGCAGTTGTTAATCAATTATCTCTTTAAAAAACTTAGCGTCATACTTGGTTGAACTAACTGTTGCCAGCGACTTACGAAATACCGGGATAAAAGCTATCCTATGTGTTAATCCAGGTTATAAACTATCTGTGTACTAGGTTTCATCCAAATCTGTTTAGTAGTTTTTGCGTGGGAGACCAACAGACATCCATCGATCCGATCAGCCAAACTTTCGCTGTTGTAACAAAAGTAAGGATAAAAAGAATAATAGTTCCCAAGATAGTGTAACCCTTTAAAATTCGCACATGAGCCCCAAGTGGTACAGATATTATTTCTCATAACTACAACCATCCAGTCGCAACAAGTATTTCGCTAGCCGTATTTTACTTTCTGAGTTGACACGGAAATAGAACCCGCTATTTTAAACACGGGAATCTCTAGGACATTTGTTGCTTTTGCACATGATATTC
This sequence comes from Agrotis ipsilon, assembly GCA_028554685.1. NCBI lineage: Eukaryota > Metazoa > Arthropoda > Insecta > Lepidoptera > Noctuidae > Agrotis > Agrotis ipsilon. The sequence goes on from CM052965.1 coordinate 14,569,605, forward strand.
TCATTATTTAGAAGGTTTGAGTTATGGTACATGTGACTGAAATATGAAAAGGGCACGAAAGTATCGTAGGTGTATTTTTTACAGTGGTATAACAATAGGATATTAGCCTCAATCTATAGCTAAGAGGCAAAGAGCCTTCTTTGCACTTTGCAATGCTTCCATACTCTAGTAGTCTATTTTTTTACAATGGGCTCTCAGAAGTTGAAATGAGAATTACGCTGACAAATATACATACGAGAACCTACTTTTTATTTGAGTCGGTTAAAAAAATTTGCCGTCGGAGCCCGACAGGATGGAGGTCGCGAGCCACGCAATCCTGGTATGGGTCTACCAATCCGGGTGGGATCCCTCACACGCCACCGCAGATTACAGGTAGCCTGTGGAGCTTTTGTCAGAGGTGGATCGCTATAACGTGGATCTCACCAAACCCATCTGGTGCCCCCATGAGAAAAGATTTAAAAAGACATACGTTTATTTAATAGATTGTTAATACGTTTATTTAATTGTAAAGCATGGATTATTTAAAAATAAACAATAATAGATAAACAAGCAAACTTTGTAAAAGTAATTTATGTGACTTTAATTATGTTAAAATAAGACATAATAGCTGAGAAATGACAGGTGAATTCTGGGAATCGAACATATGGCATCGAGGAATATTCCTTTGACCAATTATAGCATGATAGTACCGATTAACATTGTATTTAAATTGTTTATTCCACAAATATTTCTAAAATATTGGGGTCTAGTTTAAGACCTTGGTTGGTTTACCTTAAGATTTTGAAACCAGTTATTTGATCAGTAGTTCATGAACTATTAGGTAAAATCTTTTAATATTATTTAATAATAGTTAGCTTAAGTATTGATGACTGACCCTTTTTTGTTTACGTGGTAAAATCACCAAATGAGTCCTCCCACCCCAGGCAGGGCGGGAGGGACTGTCAGACTTGACTGACTAAAATCCACGGTGTGCTTCAGTAGCCTTTTTGTGTACCGGAGTCGCGGTATACGTATGTCCCACGACCCCGGCAAGGCTATGGCCCTCTGTAGGGGGGCCGGCCCCCTGTTGATGACTGGCCCTTGAGAGATCAAGTGTGTTTTTGTGTGTTATCGTCATCTGCTAAGCCAAATGCCAACTTATATTTTTATAAAACGTTGCCCCACACTAGGAATTTCTTCCTTTATCGTGGGTGCATTTACAAACATACAAACTCACTTACACAAACACCCAGACCCGGAACAACTACTTGCAGATCATACTGATATTTGTTCCGTGCGAGGATCGATCCCGCGACACGCTGTGCAGCAGTCGATCGCTCAGCTACTGCGCCAACCGTGTAGGCAAGTGTATGTAAGTCAAAAATATGTTATTATTAAACTATATTAGATTCGGTCTTCCGAACCAGAAATCAGAACCTGCTGAATGTTTTTTAACCGACGAAAAAAAAGGAGGAGGTTCTCAATTCGACATGTTTTTTTTTAAATTACGTGTTACAACTGACCACTTGACCGCCATAATCCAACCTCTGCATTCTCATTTGTCATTTTATTTAGGTTTCAATTAATAGTTAAACACTTTGATGAGAAAATAAGCTTTATCACATTTTGTCAAAGTAGAAAATTCAACCCAAACCCCACAGTAGCGCTTGCGACAACAAACTAAACTAGCGAGACAGCTGTTTTCAATAAATACATCCAAAGATGAAACAGGACTATTATACATATAATTAACATTATTATATCATATGTAAACCCGATTTCATCCCAATATAAACTGAGCGAAGGTGTCAGCGGGAGAGAGAGGGGTTAATTAGCACGGTCGCGTTGGAAGTTGACACGCGACGCGGCATGCCGTCCCGTTGCTTAGCAACCGAACGCTTTGAAGTGCACGCCAGTGACAACATAAAGTTTTTTAGCAGAAGGCCCATTGGCATGAAAACAAACGCACACGTGGTCCTGTGTCTGCTACAAGGATGTTTTGGCGGTTGAATATCATTACATTATCAACAGGTAATATTTTAAATTAAGGATTTTATCGAGAACTTCACGTTTTTATTATTTTTTTCTTTAATTTCGCACCTCGTAATATAAAGTCTGAAGTGAATCAATTTTGAGTAGGGTAAAATGCATAGAGCTACCCATAAAATGATTTGACATCTTTCATTCACCTGGCAAAAATAGATTAAGACATTTGAATCGTTATACCTATTTCAAAAGTGGCAAATCTTAAGAGAAAGAAATAAAGTACCTAACCAATTTCAGTAGACTATTGCAGTCTCTAAAATTTTACCTGATGTATTTTTATGTTATTCTAACCAGTATATTAGTTTTTTTTTGCGAATTAATGAACCTTTGAAACATCATTCTGTTTGGTTTTTTACATAATTTATCAGTGCCATGTACATTTGTGATACAAAGTGACCATTACCCCCACGTACATAAAACACATAATTTGACCATTACCCCCAAGTAGATAACACACTATATTATTGTAAAAGCATTAATATTGGGTCACATTTTCGTTTCTGTCCGGAGTTGACCCTCTTTACCAACTATTCTTGTGTTGACAACTCTCACTCACTTGCTCCTCACACGGAAGCATTTTGGACTTATTTTTCACGTGTTTAGTTTAATCAAGTGTGTTTTTGAGTTCATAAAGACCTGTCAAAGGGGGAGGGGGAGTTGATTAAATAGGGGATGTCATGTGTTTAGATTGAAGAGGTCTTTCTGTCAAAGTGGATCAGCTCAGTTTTCAGACGTGAATTTGAGTTCAAAACTTGTTATGTATGCTTTCAAGTATAGCATTGTTGAATTTAATCATTTCAAAAGATTATTTTCAATACTATTCTCTGGTTTTCGTTCGGGCTGCGTCCAACTTGTATTAATTGCTAGCTTTTAAAATGTAAGCTGTTGCTTCAATGAATTTTCTCCTCAAAAATGTGAATTCCTGTACAAAGTTTTATGGCGAATGAAATGCTTTCTTTGTTTATTTGATGCGATTAAACGCGCCGGGATCACGGGATCAAGTATAAGCAGGATACCGCAACTCTGGTTCACAAAGGGCATTTGAGGAAAGAAGGTGTGTTTTAGTCAGTGTTTCCGCTTCATCCAGGGCTCAGTACTCATTTTTGATGATTTTTAAAACTATAATTCTAACTTCTAGACTTCTGAAAAATGAATCAGTTAATTATTTTTATTAATCTGATAGATCGAATAGTATGTATTATCGTTTACCCTCGTCAACAAGCAAGATATCGTTAAAATATTTTTAATAGCTCAATTCCTAGAGCGCAGCTGTATACTGTATTTGCATTGTAACATCTTGGATAACCCTCACAAAGATCTCCCATCTACTCCCATTAACTCTCCAGAGGTATACCTTTAATGTGACCTAATTCCCGATAAACGGGCAACATCTTAACAAAACACATTGTGTCGACGATCGACGCTCGCAATTCATACATGAGTGAATTTCAACAGGTCCTATAAAATCTTCATTTCCGTGGTTTTTTTAATCTTAAGCTTTTTTTAAAAAAAATAACGCTCTAATTAAAGTTTTTGATAATTTATATATTCTTGCTTAATGTCTAGCAGATAACTTAAAAAACTAACGAGATATAAGGATTTAAAAATTTCGTGCCACGGCGATGAAACATGCGTGCACGGCAATGAAACAAGCGCCCACGGCAATGAAAGAACTGTGGCATGGCAATGAAAGAATCAATCAACGATGAGTACAATATATGTTAAAATTGGAACTACAATTATATTCAAACTGATTGGCAGACTTTGACAAAATAATATTATGCATCATACCGACATTTGAAATTATTAAAAAAAATCGTCTTGTACATGTTTATTTTCAAGCCCATAGCCCACCCATTGTGAAACTCAGTCGAGGCCATCAAGCATCATGCTGAGTTCCTCCATCGACTTGCCATGACTATGATGTCGTTCGCAAATCGAAGGTGAGTGATGTATTCGCCGTTGATGTTGATGCTAAGTCCTTGTCATTCCAGGAGCTTGAAGGCGTCTTCCATTGTGGCAGTAAACAGTTTCAGGGAGATAACATCCTTCTTACGCTTCTTCTCAATGGAATCGCCTTCGTGCTCTGCTCCTGTACTCGAACCGACATGGTGGCGTTATCATACAAACACTTCAACACTTTGATGTACCGATAGTCAATACGGCATCGCTGGAGTGACTCAAGTACCACCCATGTTTCCACCGATACGATGGCTTTCTCATAGTCCACAAACGCTAAGCATAATGGCAAGTTATACTCTTCGGTCTTCTGTATAACTTGCCGCAGCGTATGGATGTGGTGTATGGTACTATAGCCTCTTCGGAAACCGGCTTGTTCGGGAGGCTAGAAGTCATCAAGTCTGACAGTCATGACTCAGAAGCATGATGGGTCTGTAGTTCTTCAATAGGCTGTTATCAACTTTTTTTAGGAAAAGCACCACTTCACCTTTGCTCCATGCTTCAGGCGTTTTGCCCTAGAACAGGACGGTATTAGTGAGCTTCTGGAGGACTTTAAGTACCGGTATTCCACCCGCTTTCAGAAGCTCTGAAGTGACTTAGATATACGTCTATTTAGCTGCTTATATGACTTCGCGTCATTGGAAGACTGCAACTGTAGCAAACCTCGTTCAGACATGAGGTTTAAGGTTTGCTCGGTCAATAAGTTCTCAGGGAAAGCAAAGCGATTAGAAAGCTCGAGTTGATTTCGGGGTTCTGAATATGGGACCGAGTAGGTGGGAGCGTAGACTTCATCTGGCTGGACCTTTCAAATCAAATCTAAAGAGAGACCAGAGAGAAACAATCTAGAGTTAACTTGACGAGTCTTGTACTGTTAGTAATCGGTATTACCTGAATCGCAGGTGACAAAAGATGTTTTCTTTGCCTAATCATACCATGGCGATGAAAACACAAGTCACGGAAATGAAATACCTGGCCACGGCAATGAAAGTAAATTGTTTTACGAGGCATGGCAATGAAATTTTTTTAATTGCCATGTCTTTTTTTTCATTTCCATAGCAAATTTCGGCCACGGAAACCACGGCAATGAAAACACGTCGATGAAAATCAAGGCAAAAAATATAAATAACAAAAAATCTATAAATTATTCGAAGAAATAAGCACCTCACAAATGAACATATGAGGAATGGTGTTCTATCGAATGCTTACTCATGAAGACAAACTTATTCAAATATCAGTTATATCTATCCACGGCGATGAAAGAAAATTTTTCCAGTAACATAAAAATTGATTATTTAAATTTATGGTGCGAAAACGCAGGCACGCGTGTACTTTCTTCCACGTTGAGCACTTAGGCAGCACTAATATGCAACGTTTAGCATACCGGTAGGGGGGAAGAAAGTAGTAGGTAAAACAATATCCTTGAACATGATTAGGACACGGCGATGAAGGGTAGTTCTGGGACAAGTGATTTTTTATTAACCATTCGTTGTTTTGTTTAAATATTTGAATAAATGTATTCTGTAGCAATACTCTAACTATTCATGTATCAAATAAAACGAGGTTTTAGTATAAATAACCAATAGATTTTTATCAATGTGGAATAATACACAACAAGGTGAAGTGTGGACAAACACGGCAATGAAAGATTTCGAGGTTTAATATTTTTTTTTTGAATATCCATTAATCCAATTAAATAAACATTTAGTGCTACACATAGATTACTATTTCACCTACCCGGAAAAAAAATTGAGAACGTTATAACTATGTTTTTTAGTACCGATTTTATTGATGCCACGCAATTTTCGGTCCCGGGAAATTCACTCACATTATGCATTGACTGGTGGCCACCGTTTCCACGGCACCTGGGATAAGGGCCACCTGCGAGCGAGCAATGTACTTTGAAATGCGAGAAATTCACATCGGTGCTGCGATAAAGTGGGGCGGAGAATGACTAGCAGAGTTGCAGAGAAGTTTTGCTTAGATGGACTTTCTGTGGTCTTTCTAGCGCATATGATTGTCATCATAATCAGCTTGTGGTTTGTACTTCTTTGTGACAGTTACATAATAATCCAAAAGAAATAAAAAATATTTAGACCGAATTGATTATTATTAGCCTACAGTGTTCCCATTGCTAGGTCAAAGGCCTACTCTAAGAAGGAGTGAACCATGCAGGCTGGTTTCGTCACGATTTTCACCGTTTTGTGAGAATGTTGATCAAATAACATTATGTAAAGAATTAAACTGGGATCGAATTTGCGGCCTACACTAGTAAGTCGTAAAAGTGCTATGAAAACAGAACTAAACACGTGTGCTGTGCTTATCTGAGTCAATTATTTGAATAACGATGTTCTTAAAATAAATCGTCAATCGAGATATTTTCCACTGACAGACATAAACATAGTAGAGTCAAATAATAATTTTAATATATTAAGTACCTACTAAATTTTCGACCGATCGTTATCAGTAAAGTCGGAAAATCTCAAAGTAATAACGGTATTAGTAAACCGCTTTATCGAGTCGCTCAATCTGGATTTGTTTAATCGTCCGTGTGTACAAAGCTTTAGCCATTAGGGCAAGGTTATCAGATTTGGAACTTCACCTTACTTTTAAATGATAAAATTAAAGGGCTTTGAGAAGCTTATCTGCTCTTCATAAGTATATCATCTAAAGTCATTAATCTGGCATAAATATAACTGCAAATCTGAAGTTCGTAAACTAGTATGATTTAATATGGTATGAGTTTTAAGCAGTTGCTCGAGTATTTGTGCCTTAAGCCCCATCGTACACAAGGCGACGCAAATCTCCGATACCTTACGACTTTGGTATCATTGACGCGTGCCTGTGTACGAACCTCTTTAGATTTATATTGCGATAGTCACCTGTATACCAAAGTTAGTTGAAGGGGCTAAATGTAAATGCAATCAACCATTTCTTTGGCACACCGATGATTGTGGCAATATATACCTCTTTCTCTACATTTTCCAGATGAAATTTTATTTTGTATACTTCCAAATAAAATAACAAAAAATCGTTATTCATCCGAAAACCAATCTTGGAAAATCGAAAAGCGTAATCACTTTTCAAGAAATCTGTTAAGATTGAAACATACAAAAGCAGGAAAATGAATTACAAAAACTTATTTAGGTTCACATTTCCTATTAAATAAAACTGCCAAGTACCTGCGATCCGTTCAATCATCATCATCATCAGCCTATAATGTTCCGACTGGTGGGACACAGGCCTCCTCTCTGTGAGAGAGTGTGGGCCACAATCCACCACGCGGGCCCAGTGCGGATTGGTAGATGTCACATATCTTCGAATTTTTGGTTCTAGGACATGCCGGTTTCCTCAAGATGTTTTCCTTCACCGTTTTGAAAGCAGTGGTGATGAAATAAATTACACAAAGTAATGCGCCTGGTGGGGTTCGAACCCACGACTACAACTCGTAAATCGGGACCGATACCACTGGGCCACCACTGCTTTCATTCAATCATAATTCTCGTAAAATGTCCACAATTATATACACCGTCGAGTTCCAAATAACAATATTATAATTAATTAACCAGATACCGTATGACTGATGTCCTGTTAACGCGAAATTAAAACATATTTAATTCGTATTGACACTGGCCGTCGGCAAATATACGTTTTGTAATTAATAAAGTTACTATTTAAATATTAATAATGAACTGCCAGTCACAGATCGGCCTGTTGAAAGATTGAAAACGGAAATGGGCGTTGTTTCATTATTATATTTTCATTTAAAGGTTGTTTAATAACTTTGATGTGCCAGTCAAAGTGACGATTGACCTGTTATTTTACTGTTTTACTGCTATAGCAGTTGTAGGCTTTTCTCATCTTGCAATATACTTTTCGATCTTTGTTTACATTGATATATAAATGATATGCCTTCGTCGTACTAAATCATTATATTTGAAATCACCTTCTAATGGGTTAGAAGTCCTAGATATCCCATTACTTCTGCTATACTACCGTGTGTATGTGCAACCTCATCCAGATCTTTCTGAACCTACTTTTCACTATACTTAGGTTCAAATTGGTTAAAGCATTGTTCCATCGGCCTTCCCGCGGCTATTCAGATGCTGGCATGACGTCATCTTTCACCTTTCGATTACATGCTATATACGAGACCGTAAAATAACAATATAAGGGAGTAAAAATATCGCATAATTATTTGATGTCAACAAAAAACCAAAAGTCATTGGAAAATATGCGTTTTTTGCACAACTTCTGCTTTTCAAAGTTTTTTAAGAAGAATTACCTATCACAAATCATGACAAGATGTTATTAGATCATTATGCAGAGAATAAAATAACATACTTGCCTATATTTATTCCATACACACATCTAAATTGATGACAAACAAATTGTACGCTACCACCAACAAAGGCACGCGACATCGTTCATCAATTAACCGATGCGAATTTAATAAAATAACGTCGATACGGTTGATCGATGCTGCTAATGATATTAGGTAATTAAGGGACGAGGGGTTGCCCGCATTGTGATACAAGGTTTCAGGATTTTGACAGTGGCAACCCTGATTCATGTCGGTTTCAAGTGACCGAATATCATTTGAAAGTGACATGGATCTGGGTGATCAGATCGTCGTAAAAGATAGCTTTGTACTGTTAGAGATTATGGAGTTGTTAAAACAGATAATAAAATATACACTTTTTGTTCTTTCTATCATTCAAAGACGTAAATATACGTCGATGTCTTTACAATTTATTTATAGTGGCTAAGCTGACGCCTAAAATAGCACAAAAAAGTTGTACCAAAAATCAAAATTTAAACATTTATGCGATTCTGGACCATCGTATGCTAATTTATTTTATGTCATAAAACGGAACAAAAACGAATGTACGAAAAACTGTTGAATGAATATTTTGCACTTTTAACAAACGCGAAAAAACTGTCTCATAGAACGTGATGTTAACGTGCAGTAAGCACGGTTTAATGGTAATAAAAATTAACAGTTGTTTCAAAAACTGTTTGTCTTTCCACAATGTCTAGTAGCGTTTAAATTATGTTTTAAAATACCTACAACTGTAAAAATCTAAGGGTGCCTTTCCACCAGAGATGTAGCTGTGCTGCGAGGATGTAAAAGCTGAGCTACGAAACTATGTGACCGTTTCCACTGAGGCTACGCTATGTAGCGGTGCGAGCCAGGTGTGCTATGAAGATGCGCCGCCACAAAGTAGCTGCGCTACGAAGATGCGTAGCTCGAGCTCTGCGATGTATCGATAGTAGGGAAGACGACACGTAGCACGCATCCGTTTCCACCAGTGCTGTGCTATGTAAACCAATGAATATAATTGTTGGATATGAAACACATCCGCAGCAACGTAGCATAGCGCATCTCTGTTGGTAAAGCAGCCTTAGTCAAGACGATCTTGCAATTCATCTTTCGGCTCTACAAATAAGCACGCCAGAAAGTCTCTTTTCAAAAATGCGTCGCAAACATGACATAAATCTATAAAAATATTATTATCGTAATTTTCCAATTTCTCGTTTCACGAATGACATTATTGCCAATTATGTACAGAGAGATGGAGGGGTCCGTGATAACTGAATGTCAAAATTTTTACGATGTAATTTGGCACTTATGTCTTAAAAATTCCTTATTAATTTCTTTTCGGAACATCGGGTGGTAGATACCAATCTTAATTTTTAAGAGTGATCAAACAGCTAAATGTTTTAAGCGACGATTAATTGGAAAATGACATTTAATTAGAAACTTATCAGGGATTTTGTAACTAAAAGAATAGGGAGTGTCTTTTTTTACAGTTTTGGCATTCTAGTTTTTAAACAACAATTTAATTTAAACATAAAAATAAGTAATTATAAGAGTTTAATAATTATCAGTGTTATATTGCTATAAAATATCTAAAACATAGCTGCATTTGGTGGACAAGTATTTAACACTACCTACATTTTGCCATGTACAGAAGTCAGCAGGTCAACCTTCCCCCAATCTGTCTTTGTCATTGAAACATTAACCTTCCACTTTGTTGATAAAGTTGAAAATCTATTCATGATATTTGAGGTAGGTTGATGTGCTGGAGTCTATACTTACCTTAGTTGAGCTAATAATACCAGTTATACGAAAATAGCTCATATTTTAAAGAAATTACTTGTAGTATTGAATACATTAAAAAAAAACTATTCCGAATCATAAAACTATGTTATTACAGGATAATGATCATGTTCCATTAATTTAATGCTTGTGATATAAAATATTAACAACGTGCATTTCACATAAAAACATTGCAATAAATGTCGATAAAATCAAAAAGGCTGTACAAAACCGTTGATGGGTTTTTCCTATCAAAATATTATTTACATATATTGTTATGTAGTTACCAACACTAACAATGTAACGTGAGAAGAATATTGTAAATTCATATTTTCTGCCTGAAATATTTATCATGCAACCAGACAGATAAATTATTTTATAAAATAATGTTACTAAATTACATCAACATTTTAGAGATTAAGTTAGTATTTTCATGTTATTTTAAATAGTTCATTTAATTCAAATTAATTTGTATTGACAAAATGACATGATTATTATCAATAGAAATGTTTATTTCAATCAGTGAGAAACTGTATCGGAAATTATTTGTATAAAATAAACACAAAACCAAATTATTTGTAAATTACAACAGTTCTCACAAATAATTTACTGTATCAAACGTCTCACCATAGCAACTAAAACCAATTATTTCGATCAAAAGCAAGAAACTCCCCGTAATGGCTTTAAAGTACCCTTTAACCATTTCAAAGCATAAAACACTCGCTAATTCCCCTTAAAACAATTATCACGAAGAAATTATTTCGTCACAAATCAATTGACGGAGAAGATCACGGCACACGGAGATTTGTTTAACACGGCGCGGGGGGAGATGAGGGAAACAAAGAAAGGCCCGTAAAGGGCGGGCGGGGGCGAAGTTTCAGGCAGCCGGCAGTGCTTGCCGAGCTGTCGGCAAAAACGGACGCGTCCCAACGTCCCGACGCTCCCCGCGATACGCTCGCGATAACAAGTGTTTGTGTTTATCAATTCATTAAATAAAACCTTTTCGAATAAAGGATTTACAATAGTGAGGTCGTTGTTGCGATGTTTTGTTCCCCAATCACGTGGTTGCTTTTTGTGTTGCACGCGAATACGGCCGGCTTGTCAGTTACATTAAACGGTGAGAGAGCCCTTTCTTTACTAATATTTTATCATTGATTTAGTGTGCTTCTTCCTTCTAGAAATTGCATAAAACAACCCCAATTTGATGGCACCAGAATTTCTATCAACACACACGTTTTTAGGCAACGCTGAAATTTGCAAGCTTACATCGGCCTGATATTTCGATTTCCATGGAGAATTTCATGAAAATATTGCAGGAAAATGTGTTCCCTAAAAGATTTTGCTGACAGATATGGAAGCGTTTTCATGAAAACAAATATTTTACTACAGTCACATGTAAACACAGAACGGTATTCAATAACGATTTTCCTCTGAATTCCGCTTTTAACGTAAAGAACTGTGGACTTTGAAAGTAAAGCATTGTTTGTATACGTGAGCAACATAATTGATGAATCATTTAAGACGCAATATAGTAAAACCAAATAAATCACATTTCACCACTAAATACTAAAAAACAAACCGGAAAATTCACAAGAAAATATACCTAATTTGTTTTACACACGATTGAAATTGAAAGTTTACGAGATTGGATAGAAACCATGTGAAATAGTAATGTCATAATTTGTCTATTAAACATGGTTTATTAGACAAATTGATATTCTGTCACCAGTAACGTTGCTCTAAACCAAAAATGTTATACTATTATTGTACGCCATAATTGGCAAAACCTGCAGATCAACTTGTTACTTTAAAACCTTGCACTATATTGTTTTGATGCATAGTCATTGTTCTTACAATAAATATTATTCTATTCTATTTTTAATCTTTGTATTACATTGCAGGTAAATGATTTACTATAGTAATTCTGTTGATTGTCATAAGTCGTGTAAGTGATATACAAAAAGCTTTATTACAACTACCATGACTCTTTCTCTATATTGCACTCATTACCTGCTTACAAGCCAAATTGTTTGTTTTATATCTAGATATTTCTTTATAAAATTCAAATTAAATTATAAACCAAAAAATAAAGGGTTCTTCTGTAGAATAGTAAACAAACATTTAGTACTTTCTTGAAAGGAACCATTAACCGTAAGATCATTAAAATTTATTACTTTTGAATCATTCTGAATAGTTTTTGATTTTAAGTTCAGGCTTAAGATTTAATTTCGAATATTAGGTTAAAGATAAATAGGTTGTATTGGCTCAGTTTTTCAGTAAGTAAATATTTGAAAAGGTTATTGAAAGTCTATGAAATAGCTGTTAAAACAGTTACAATTTAATTATGTTTTACACTTATTTACAAGTAGTTTTAGTCACAAAAAAATTACTTAATTATGTTTGAAAAAAACATTAATTCGTGGAAGAAAAGCCTTTCCTATGTCAGCTCCGAACTACAGACATATTTTTTTAAAGTAGTCAAATATTTTTAATTCATCAACAATGTATTATATATAACGGGCTGGTATCCGCAACTCCACGTCATATGCGCGTATTTTGCGTGCGGAATTCATCAACATATAAGTTTTGTCTCTTCAAAATGTATGCTTCGTTTTCTAACAAGTTATAACAAAAAGTGTATTTGCATGAAAATAGCTCATAACGAAAATAAAATCTATGAAATGTTTTTGGTTGTTCACCTGTTTTTCGTTTCCAGATTTAATATTTTTACAAATACCTATGAATCAGAAAACTGTGTGAAAACCCTGTGTCCATCGTCTCGACAGGGGGAGATGTTTTACAAATAAACTGAGACGTAGTCATAGATAATTTGGCCGAGAGCAATCCTACAACTTTTGTGCTATAGACTAGTACTACTAATCGTCACCATTTATTTTGGTTTACTTTCAGAAAAAGCATAAAAATGTATGGAGCCTGAATGATCTCTCTTCAAAAATAATACTGGTACTATTAAACTTTCCTGGCTTTTATGAACAAAATATTATTATAGTTAGATAGAATGTTCTTTATGGTACTCCAGAAATATTATTTCGAAACATCTATCCGACCTACCAAAATACTCGTAGCTAAACGAAACTTCTAGCATATAGGTATTATTTTTGTAAGACATATTTTTACGACCCTATGAATAAATGTATCAGAAAAACATTCAGGTACTCAAATATTGATGTATTGGATAACAAACATTATAATAGGCAAATATTAGTCATATTAGTTAAATAAACTAAGCGTCTAGCTCCTTGAAAATGTAATATTTGTTTCCAATAAACACAGGCTTGAACAAAATTGATATGTTGAATAAATACGCCATGTTTACAACGATATTAAATTCGATTGACCCCCTGTGTTTGTTTTCGCATAAACCGGTTTATCGATACGTTTCGGCAAATATGGATTCTGCACGTTAGTTTACATAGTTAAACACTGAAATATGTTTGCGATCAAATGGCAGTCGCGTTGATTAATATACCTTTGGAAAGACTGAACCGGCGTGGTGTAAACGTGCATCGAATTTCGTATATTTTATGTTACATTTTGATAAACTGTATACAAGAAACATATTTTTTACTTACTCCTCCACTATTTTTTTCTGATTAATTTCGTTGCAGGATCCAAGACAGGTAAATTCATTCTCCGGGACACGTCGGGCTTCATGTTCTCGGCACTTTTCTGGTGATTGCCACTGTTGATTCTGGCTTTCAGGAGGTGCAGCGATTTGGGAATAGTGTGGTGGGGTTGCCCAAAAAAAAAAAGACTGTGTACAAATCTCAAAACAGGTTTGAGATTTTCTATTGTATTTTATTTTTGAGTATTTTTTATGCGGAAAGGGGAGCTCTCCTTTGATAACTAGATTCTAAGTTGGTCTGCTATATGTGAGGTGGGACGATTGAACCAAGCCAGATCCTTTCAGAAGCTCAGACTGTTCACAGGCTTTTGGAGCGTCCTTGGAGTGCCGAGTATTTTGTATCTGTTGGTCAGCAACCCTTCGCAATCCAGGATTGGTTATGTTAAAATAAAGACCTTTTTAATTGCTATGATAACATAAAGACTATTATATTTCCAAATGAGATCACAAAGATGTCTAACAGTTATAGGACTAGCGAACTAGACTAACTAGTAAACACCCAGTTGTCTTACCAAAAAAAATGTAAACATTTGTTGAACACTTGTCTAAAAAAAGTGTCAGCGTCAACACGGGATTTCACCTTGATATAGCAAAACTACCCTTGTTTTGCAGTTACACATTTTTTTTACAAGCGTTACACAGATGTTTATCTTTTTGTGGTAAGGCGGATGCTTTCGAACATTTATCTAAAAAACTGTCAACGTCAAAACGGGATTTCACCTTTATATAAGGTTTGTTTTGCAATTACACTTTTTTTTTGACAAGCGTTCAACAGTTGTTTAAATATGTTTCTTGTTTCTCGGATATTTCAGTAACACCAGATAAGTTACTGATCTTAAGGCTGCGTTTCCACCAGACATGTGCTAGGATGTGTAGCGAGGAATGTGTTTGTAAAGAACCAATAGAATCGCTTCATTTACCTCGCCTCGGTCAGCACAGCTCTGGTAGAAAGCTGCTCGGCTCGGCGGAGCTTGATTTTTACACATACAAAACACGAGAGGGATGTGTACGAGGGATGTGTGCGAGGGATGTATACGAGGGATGTGTGCGCAGGATGTGTTGCGCGGGATGTGTACGAGGGATTTGTTGCGAGGAATGTGTGTTGAAAAATGTGTTGCGAGGATTGCGCATACTGTACCAGCCAGTCCATAGACGGAGTTTGTTGGAAGTAGACGTGCGCAAAATAGATATAATGGATAATTGGAAAAAGAAGATACTTTTATATTTAACAATTTGCGATGAAGAAATGGAATTTCGCAACGCATCCTCGCACCACACATTAATGCCCATTTTCACAGCTCCGCTACACATCCTCGTAGGCACATTTTCATCGCACAGCTTTGGTGGAAACACCCACACAATTTCACTACACAGCTAGACATCCTCGCACGACACATTTCCTCGGCACATCTCTGGTGGAAACGCAGCCTAAGATTGAGTAAGACCGACAAGTATCAGACCATAATCATCATTTCATACAGAATGACCCCTAAATTACAAATACACTGTCTTGATTCAGGTGTCAATTAGTCTATACCTAATTAGTCCCTACACATGACACTACCCAATTTAGTGTGTGATTGTTCTTCCCAGGATACAATTATCTGATGCCAGCCAATAACCAGGTGTAGAATGGACATCAGTTGTGTATCTTCTAATTATTGCTGTAAATTGCTCTCCGACCAGACGAGAATGAGATTCTGTTAGTTGATTTATAGTTTGACTATGTGTTGCTAAAAGTTTTGTGATTTTTTTTGAGTCGCCTAAAAATTTTCAATCAAGTCGCAAAAAAATCGTTAGCCAAGATATTGTCCGATTTTTCCGATATTTTGTGTATTATTTTTTATAAAATCTCAGTGTACCTTCTACGTAAGAAATAATCTTTTATGAATAAAGAAGCAGGCTTTTTAAATGAAAACATTAAAATAAATATTAATTTGCTAGTAAAAGTCTTTTCGAATATACCAACTGCCCTTGCCATTGGGAAGGTACCCATAAACTGAGATACGGCAAAAATGATGAAATAAAGGATATCAATCCATTTTCAACATCTTCTTAACATATAAATTCATTGTGAATTAAAAACAATTCACTACTAATCTACCTTCTTGTAAACAACAAAATATTCATGCAATCTTTACTGGGTCCACCCATTCTGCGCTCTCTTGATACAATGCATAACTTAACTCAGAACCAGGTAAATGCATCCAATCAAAAGACTAAGATAGTAGCGTACAACCCTCCTCCTCCTTTACAGTCATCTCAGATAAATATCTTTATGTCATACCGGTTTCTCTCGTTAAAATGTATTGTTCTCGTTTTCTCAGTTGCCTGCAACATTGTCTTTATATTAAATGTTGTACACGCTGTTCTGGAGTGTATTAGTGTGGGTGTTTTGTGTTTAAGTAAGTTGTGTGGGTCATGCATGTAAGCTTCAAAGTTTTAGGATGAAGTTTTCAAATCTAAGTCAGTTTTGAAATACCTAAAGGAAAGTTAGATATTGAAGGGTAGAATGAGCTGATAAATTCAGCCACCGTTTATTGTACAGTATACTACACAGTTACTGTACAGTACCGTACACAGTACATAGGACCACGTGTCCTTTCTTGATGAACTTGCTGCTCAAATATATAAGAGCGGTAGTTACTAAAGTACGATTATTAAATGTAGTCAGTAAAATGACATTTGTTCACTATAGACATGTACTTTTCATTGTATCAGTGACAGTTGCACTTGTCATTTTACTGACTACAATTAAAAATCGTACTATAGGTATATTTTTCTTTGTTTTCGGTTAAGACGTATTCATTTCCAGACATTCATCTTGACTTGACTTAAATACAAAATTTTCTTGTTTATTATCCTAGTTCATTTAGGATCAGCAAAACACATTGTATTTGTTTCACTCACACGTCTATTTGAAGACCTAGTGACATCCACTCATCCATCCTGAGCCCTCGTCGTGGATTACAGCCCACTCTCTCAGAGAGTTGGTCTGTATCCCAACAGTGGGTATTTTAGGTTACTATGCTAATATTGCACTTATTTCATCTGCTCATCTTCCAGAAATAGGTATTACACGAACTATCATAGACACACATCTGAACAATCTTAGGAGCACATCTCCATAATCACACGCTCAGCTAGAGGATTTGTGGTTGCAGTTTAATACTAGCATGCTGGGAGTATACACAAGAAGTTCATCAAACTTTGTAATCCATTGATGAATTTTGGAGTGGATGCATAGGACATAGTAAGTAGGAAACTTATGTATACTTAGGTGTAGAACTTGGTACATGAGCTACGTTACTAGGTTAAGTTAGAGAGCTTACTCATGACGCGACGCGACTCATGCGATATCGAGTTGATTGCCGATAAAAGTCGCACGTATTTGATAATGAAGTGATGCGATGCAATTAGACCATCAACTACAAAAATCCACTTTACTACTACGACATAAAGGCGCTGCAAATTAAACATGTCGCCAGTGACGAGTAAATGCTCAATCGAATTTCGAACAGGAATCAAGTGCATTGTCATTAGCAGGTATACTCGTACATGCAATTCGATATCAAACAGATCTGTGAGCGATATCGTCAATACGTGCGACTCCATTAGCAAACACTAGCGATTGTCTATACATTTTCTTCCACCGGAGGTTTGTGCAATATCTGACCGATATCGTCAATCGATGCAATTCTGTATCGCGTCGCGTCATGAAAATTCTCCTTTACTTGGGTTTTTTGAGGTAGATTAGATTCACTCAACCAATCTGAAGTGATAGGTAATCAGATAATATAATTAATGTTGTCTTTTTGTTACCAATCTGCCATAAAGGTGAGAAAAAGCTACTCTGAACCTTTTTTGAGCATGGCTTTCAGAAACATACCGCTGTTTTTTAAACACGTTCTGTCGTACTACTACTTGTCTAAAAAAATGTCAGATTAAGGCGTTGAGTTATGGTCCGTTTTGCAGTCTCGTTATTTTTAGAAAACTGTTCAACATATATGTTTAAGTTTTAGTAGTAAAGCTGATTGAGTTAAATATCGTCACAAAAATCACAAAATTTTTAGCACCTTGAACTCTGATTTTCGATACCTTTTTCAAAATTCATAAAAAAACTAGCGGCCCGTCCCGGCTTCGCACGGGTGGTGGACCCGGTCTAAAATTTGAGATTTAAACTATCCTATCTCTCAAGTTGGATCGAACTGCACATGGTGTGCGAATTTTATTATAATCGGTTAAGTGGTTTAGGAGTCCATTGAGGAAAAACATTGTGACACGAGATTTATATATGTCGGCGCGCTGGGATCTGGCTCTCAGGCAGTTAATTCATTACAATAGTTCCTGCTACAGATTTGTTTATGTTAGCAAGCTTATAAAAACTACTTTCAAAAACCAAATTCACGCAAAATGTTAAAACACAAACTGATCCCAGTCCCTTTAAAATCGAGTTGTATCGGAAAGGCTCCACTGAGAATCCCTTTGGGTTCTGACCTGGTGGGTATTTTGTTACTATACAGGGTTAACTTGGTTTTCCAAACAAGGGAAATTACCCTACTTATAGGCAGGTACGGCAGATACTGAAGACAATCGGCTTAAGATAAAGTATTGGTTGAATACTACAAGTAACAATACTATTGGTTCAATACTACAAGGAACAAAGTTTCGTCATGTTTATATTATGTAGGCCTCTGTCAAATGCTAACACCGTTATTTCCAAAGAAATTTATAGAAACACACGAGTCTAAAATCATTTAACTAGGTAGTCCTCCCATCCTACCCTGAGTGGAGTAGAAGGGACTTCGGACTCTCACTGACAAAAAACCTTCCAGTTCCTTCACATGCCAATTATGCTTCAGGCTCTACTTTTAAGGTCAGGACATTCATTGACTGGCCTGTTGGTCTAGTGGTTGGTGACCCTGACTGCTATGCCGGGGGTCGTGGGTTCGATACGCACCCAGGACAAATGTTTGTGTGATGAGCACGATCATTTGTTCTGTGTCTGGGTGTAATTTATCTATAATATGTATGTATTTAAAATGTATGTTTATCAGTTGTCTAGTACCCATAACACAAGCTCTGCTTAGCTTGGGACTAGATGGCGTTGTGTGATAGTTGTGGAATATTATTCAGTTCGTCATTTCGGTGACACAGGCACGCCTAGTTGTGAGATAAATACAAGCCTCCATAATAATAATTATCTCAATTTATTTCGTGTACCTATAGGTACTTCTTATTTATATACCTCAGTACTCCTCGTAATTTCTTATTTCTAGCCATATTATTCTTTATACGATACATTTTTACTCTCTCGACTCTTATAGCAAACCTTTTCAAACGAAAATTCATTAAGAATCCCTAATTCGTTACTTAATCACCCTTCAGACTACATTAAACATAAATAATGTGCATAATGATTACAAAAGCGCGTCTTGACCGCAACAAGCAGGCTTTCATCAAAGAACAATTAATGAGGGTAGGAACAAAAAACCGCGTACCTAACCCTGCGCTCGGCGCCTTAATGAATGTAGTCGTGCGTTTTACAAAAAGGGGTCAAAAGTTTTGTCGACACGATGTGCATTTTTTTTTTGTTTCGATGTGACGGTGTGTTTAAAAGTTATTATGAAATGTTGTTGCATTTTTTTACATATACATTTTTTAAACATTCATTAGTGAGATGTCTACGTCCAAATGGTAAGTTTTTTCTTAAAAAAGAAAGCGAAAGCGTTAGGAATGAAGTTATTTAGCAAATTACCTGTAAATTAATACTAAAGTTAGAAATATTAATAAAGGTGAATTTCTAATTTATTATAAATAATAAATAAATAAAAACAAACAATATAAATCAAAACTTTGAATTTATTATTGAATCGACACATTTTCCTCTTTCGAAATATAATTAAAAAAAAATATTGACAAAGGTGAATTTCTAATTTATTATAAATAATACATAAATAAAAAAAAAACAATAAAAAACAAAATTTTGTTAAACTTTGGATTTATTTTTGAATCGATACATTTTCCTCTTTCTACAGTCAGCAATATTGGAAGCCATAGACACCATTTCTTTTCATCTTTATGTTCACACAAATCGTTTAAAATGTCTCATTTCACTCTCAATAGAGTTGATCCACGAATGAAAGAGTGCAAACTGCCTTCTTTTCCCCACAATCCGCTAATCTGCAATAGCTTAACGGAACATTTTAGAAACATCAAAGCTTTTAAATTGTACGTCAATTTCGCTACGAGTGTTGCCATCATTAATTGAAATCAAATACTTTTTTCCTTGTATTTTTTTTTTTAATTTATTTGACTTCTTGGTAGGAGTTCGGTTTTTGAATTGAAAAAAAAGATATGAATTTTTATGAATTCTTAATGAGAAATATTTTTCTGTAGGTACTTTTTTATTGGCTGTTAATTAATAATGTATTTCTATATTCAAAATTTTTGCTAAATTACTTTCGAAACATTGACTGAAATAGAAAACTGAAAATGTTTCGCAGTAGTTTATAATTTTCGATTTACTCTACCTATAAAAACAAATTTTAAAAGTTCACCCCCAATCAACCAACCCTAGCAGCGGGTTTACAAAACGTAATCAAATTCATAAACCATAAAGTATTTTTAATCACCAGTTTTATTATTACGTAGATAACCATTAGCTTCGTATCGAGGCACATTTAAAACATTTAGTTGAGTTCTTTGTTTTGTTAATAATTATTGTTACACGGCACGAAACGGTTAGGTAACAACGAAAACTGTCAAGCACGGAGGGTTCAAAAATGTACTTGGCGAATTGAGAACCTCCTCCTTTTTTTGTCGGTTAAAATCACAAGATACGAGCCTCTTGAAGATGTTGTGAGAGGCTTGTGCCCAGCAATAGGAAAGCATAAGGCAATTAAAAAATAGTGGACAATTTTCTTTGTACTTTAAGAGCGCTCCCTCACCGCGAGCATTCACCTGTAATGGAACGTTACAGATTTGAACATGCGAAGACAAAAGAGCATCAAATTGCACACTGTTATGTTACATTATAGGTAAATGCTCGCCGTGAGGGAGTGCCTTTAAGTTCATAAATTGGGGGTTTTCGCATTTCAGCAACTATTTTCTACTGATACTAAAGATGCTTCTACGCAAATAGTTGCTAAAATGGGAACACTCCAAAATTTTAATAGTCTTTCAACCCTTGGCTTGATTTCTTGTAGATTCGACAATATATTGATGACTGGCCTATTGGTCTAGTGGTTAGTGACCCTGACAAATGTTTGTGTGATGAGCATGATCATTTGTTCTGTGTCTGGGTGTAATATATCTATAATATGTATGTATTTAGAAATATATAAGTATGTTTATCAGTTGTCCAGTACCCATAACACAAGCTCTGCTTAGCTTGGGACTAGATGGCGTTGTGTGATAGTTGTGGAATATTATTATTATTTCACAGAACTTACTCACTCGTCAAGATTACATTAATTTTACATCCGTATGCGTATTGCCATAAGATTCAATCGTTCACAAAACGTACACAACTTTCACCACAAACACAAAGATCTCACAAGACAAAACCAATAACTTTAAAACCAACCCCTTTGCCTTAAAAAAACTCAGTACATAGGAAGCTCTACCCTCAACCCGGACAGGTAGTCGATAATCGAGCTGGAGATTTATGACCCTAACACAACAGCTTCCCTTAAGCTGTAGTTACTCAGCGGATGGGAGAAGTAGGGTGGTTTAAGATTATACAATCTAGGAGTGCCTTAGGAGTGTGAGACTTGTCCTGTCTTGTCACTCGAGTGGGTGCTGTAATATGCAGGGCGCTTAAGGATCAGTGCGTACCGAGACGCGATGCTTGTACGAGTAAAGTTAGATTTTGAGTCGGGGTGTTGAAAATCCGCGCTGCGTCGTGTCTTGGTGTGAATAAATTGATCAAAAGGAATGTAGGGTATAAAGCACTGATTATGATAGATTGTGTGCAAAATAATATGTGTGTTAAATACATACCTATGTTTGTATACTTTTCTTCTCTACGAGTACAATGCATTGACGTATAAGTCAAAGGATACTAGAAAAAGTCGTCATTTACTGAATAATAACTTTTGCACTTTAAAAAAAATAAATGTGCATCACGCAGATTACAAAAAAATATTGACTTTATAAATGTAAGAAAATATTTAAAAAAGAAAGTTTATTGACGCCTCAAATTAATTCTTCCTCAATGAAAATGGCGTTATCTAACGACTCTTCGTATCTCTGATAGGGGCAAATTCGGTCTTTGATTGGTACAGACAAAGATGCAATGGATGATCGCAAATAGATGATTTAATTCCAGCGTCATATTGCGTACTAAAAAAAATATAAAATGAAATGGATTTAATCATCCTTATTTAATTAATAAATGTTGATTAAAAGTTACTTAAATTTCCCTCTCAGAGTCAACTTAAATTAAACCTAGATGTAGTAGTATTAAAATAGGCACTTAACTAAACCTAGATGTACCCTCGACCACATCACTTGCCCGTAAGTTAGACAATATCCTCTGAAGCGAGCGCAGTTATACTTAGCGGAAGTTGGTAAACGTGTGAATTTGCTTGAGTTTGTCGTACTGTCTTGTCCAGGGCTAATTCTCAGAATTACGTACCAGTGTATGCTGGAGTGGTTGGTTTATAGGATCGGTAATTTAGGGTTGCTGTCTCGAGGTTCCATTTTCGACAGTTGAGTTTTCCAGAATTGGGTATTTTACTCAAAAAGTGTTATTAGTCCGTATTTTTTCTTTTGTCACGTAAACCAAAATTGACGAAGATACAACGCTTCTAAAAATTTCAAAACGTCACTCGGTTGGTACAATTTTACAAGCGCAATGACGTCACAAGCCCCCACTCCCGAATTTGAAAGCGTTTTATCTTTGTTAATTTTCATTGATGTGAAAAAAAAAATTGTCCATTTTTTTTCAATATTATTTCAGACGGACTAAATAGATTTTCAATTTATTTTTGCAGTAAGACACCCTATTGTAAATACTCGTATATTCCTAGTTTGTTTGTTTTATTAATTAACATAAAATTGCGCCTGTAATCTCCAAAGAAGGGCATTTTTAGTTTGCTTTGAAAGACTTCACATTTCACATACGTAATGAATCCATTTACCCATACCCAAATAGTCGCATTTAATTAATAGGGATAGTAAAGATTTAGTTAGCAAGTTAAAATGCCAATAGCAAGGGTAATGGAAGATACAGCCTTGGCTCATGTTGAAGATCTGTAATGTAATTTATCTGATAAATTAATTATTACTTTAAAGCTATTTCTTCCCGGGTCGACGGCGCGTCGTGTTCCAAGCGCGCCTCAAAGAGCTGTCAGCAAATGACGGGGCCGCCTCACAGAGGGCCAAAGCCTACCGGGGTCGCGGGACTTATTTCCATCACCGTGACCCCGGAACATAAAGGGCTATTGAAGAACACCGTGGATTTTAGTCAGTACAAGTCTGACAGTCCCTCCCGCCCTGCCCGGGGTGGGATGACTCATTTGATGATTTTACCACGATAAAAAAAAAACTATTTCTTATCAGTTAAATGAAATAAATGAACAGTTAATTCTTATTAGCTTTACAGCATCGCAAACAGATGTTTGCCTGTAAAGACCTCACGTTTTCATCAGATTTTGAGTTTTGTTTTAGGTTTCAGCAAAATGGTACGTGATTCAGCCTACCGTTCTAATTTGTTAAATTGCCTGAATTATGTTCATACCGCTTTGAAGATAACAGATTAATGTTAATGATACCAACTTTACGTAAATTAAGTTTTGAACTGTGACCATTTGCTTTAAATTTTTAGGTTTGAAATATTTTAAAAACAAAATACGTGGTCATTTTGAATACCTTTTTTTACAAAACAAATAATTGTGATCAATATTTTTTTCTTAAATAAATTCTTTTGCTGTTGGCATTTTGTAAAAAAGGTTTGTCCACATCGGACTTCCGAAACAATAACCGTGGTACTACAAAAAATTAATATTTAAACTAAAAACGACGGTATTGGTAACATTTACCGTCTTACTAAAAAAAACTTAAACAGCTGCTGTTGAACAGGTCTGTGTGTGTTCTCGTTAAAAAGTGTCACTGCAAAACGACCCTTATATCAGAGTAAAATGCCGATTGACATTGACAGTTTATTTAGACAAGTGTTCAACACATGTTTCCAATGCATTACTTTTTTAGTTTAAAGCTCATAACTCACCGACTTGTTATTACGACAAAACCCTAGCTTTAAACGTCAGTTACCAGTTAGCAAGAAAAATTAACCCTCGTTTGAAGAACCCCATTTTATCATAACTGGCGAAGTAATTACAAAAATAACTCGAATATTCCGCATCGCGATGTCGCTATTTATTCTCGATAGCATTGCATCTACAGTCGGTAGTCGACAGTTTTAATAATGTACATACGCCCGTCCAATTAGGGTTGGCGCGACGAGGATATTATACAAAATATGAATTGCGTTTTTTGTGGTACCTACCAGGTTATTTTATTAGTTTTCCGTTGAATTTTTGAATGAGAATTGCTTTTGACGTTGCGTGTGTGATGAATTGGGAAATTAATTTGGGCTTTGATTATTAAAGTTGACGGGTTATTTGCTTTTTTTTTTTGATGTTTGGAAATGAGTTCGTGTTTCGAATGAAATAAATTAGGTTTTTGCCATAGTTTGATGTAATAATCTAGTCATATGTTCGTGTTACTAATACATTATTACAAACATTACTTTTTGCAGTGTCTGGCAGGATCCACAAGTACCATAACTTCGTAAAACCTACGATCTAAGTATATTTTGAAGCAATACATAAATTATATATTGAGTATTTCATTTTTGACTACGGTTTCACGGACTACCTTAGAACGGAGCACCTTAGGCTCCCAATCAAATAGGTAAATCACTGCTCCTAAACAATTTAAAACCGAGCAAGTGCCAAAGCGAAACCCTATAAATCACTCGTGATTATCTAGAAATTCTCAACAAAACGATTCTACAGACGCTTTTTCCACCCCTACACTCCAACTAGCTCGAATTTTCTAAGAATGCTAAAAAAGTGTTGAACCTGCCAACCCTATGGCGTCGGTCACGCGGGTTGCCACCCGCGCGACACGGAAGTATTATCGGGAAATAACATGTTAGTACCTACCCTTATTATAGAGGAACCTAACATATTATTATGCTACAACCATGTTCTCGGAATAACTATAAGAACTGTCAAAAAGATATCTGATTACTTCGCACTGGGCCCAGCATTGTTGCTGGTGGCCTATTGACTCATCTAGATAAAAGCTCTTTCCCATCAATGCAAACTTTAATAGCTTATTTTGCACACCCCTGTAATTATCCTTACCAGTTGCAAAAAGAATATTAGGCATCTCAATAACTAGTAAAAGTTATTTATTTATTTATTAAAAAGGTTTTCCAACAGCTTCAGTGTATATATAGTTATATATAATTATAATAAACTAGGACTTACACAGCCGCCAATTACAGGTTTAACAAGCCTTCACAAAAATAAACATATTTAGCGTTTACGTGGTGGCATCTAGTTACAATTGGGACAAATAATATTAAAAACAGTTTGTTTTCTAAAAATTATGCTAAACTTACTCTGAACCTCCTCCCAGCCCTATGTCGTTGGTCACGCGGCTTGCCACCGAGGCGACGCGCGAAACGAAAATATTATCGCGAAATAATAACATGTCTATGGCAACCCTTACATTACGCCCACTAGTTGTAACGAGGAAATTTGGCGTCGTACTACGTGGTTATGATAAGCGGGGCAAAGCTTAAGGCAATAATGAAAGCCACAAGTAATTTTGACGCAGTTTTGTCAGGTGTAAAAATCCTTATAAGCATAATAATGATGACCTTCGACCAACATCTAAGCGGCTCTTCTGGACCTGAAGCGTATAGTTAAGAGGCTCCTTTCATTGGAGCTGTGAGCGCTAGTAGCTTAGACCCTGTTCCCGATACCAGTTGGCAAATATTATTTATATTTTTAAATATTTATTTTGTGAAAAAAAAGATAAAAATGGCCGATGGAGTCTTTGTTCTCAAATGGACGTTGATCCACAAGATGAGTGTGTCCTAGTGTTTTATAGGGGAGGTCTATGTTCATTAATGCACATGCACGGCCGTTGTAACGATGATGAATTTTAATAATCAATCAATGAAGTTCTCACAGATACAAAATTCAGAATCTTACTGACCAAAACCTATACTGTTCTTTCACATGCCCTTTGCATCCCAAAACCGCGATACCCTTTCAAGATAGACACGTTACCCAAGTTAAATAAAACCTTACAATCAATATTAATTCCTTTTTACTAATACCAAACACAGCGCACGTTACCAATCAATACAAAAACAATTTATAAATATGGAAAACCTTCATAATCCAGGGACATCAATTTAACATAAAACTAATGACTACAAACCGGGCTTGTGTTCCCACATTAATATTGAATATCCACTGTGCAGTCGATTATTCATTAGTACTATGAGAACCGACGCATTTGTTATAAAGTAAGAAGGTCGTAGTTTATTGATCGGTGGCAATAATAGGTCAGAGAGAAATGAGTGTTGTAGATGTATTTGTTAGAAATGCGAATGAGACTAAATGGAAATTATGAAATTGTTATTATGCTAGGGGGTTTTAGCTTCAGGACATCCATTTTATATGACTAAGATGTTTTTTTTTAATATTTTGTTTTGTAACTTGTTTCATTGTTCTTCAATACATTAATAAACGTCGGCATGGTGCATTCATAAAATAATACTAAAAAGTAATCCTCTTTATAATTTAAATATCTACAAAACAGGAATTAAAACAATGTTATAATTAGGTTAATTTTAAAATAATAATGCTGAAGTAGTATGTGTTTTTATTTATACAAGTATAAAACACATTTGCGTTTACACTGAAGTCTGTGATATGTCAAAACTTGTCAAATACATGTATTATACCTTGGTGTAAACGACGGGTAAGGCCCGGTATCCACCAAAGCGGAGAGGAGAGGAGATGTGTTTGAATAACCAATCAGATGTGCACATCTCCTCTCCGCTTAGCTTCAGTTGACTTGAGTTGACATTTGCTTTGGTCATTCAAACACATCTCCTCTCCTCTTCACTTTGGTGGATACCGGGCCTTATAAAGAGAAGTTCTTTTAGACATATCTCTGTGCTGTTTTTCAAAGATGATATTTGATAACCATTCTTGCTGAAAGCGCACCGTCAGTAAAGGACACCTGGAACGCAAAAGGCAACTGAAGCAACACGGTGTCAGTAAGTGTCCGGGACTCACATTCGCTCTCTTTCCCAAGGCCCAATTGATGATGTAGAGATTGGAATGATTTAAGTGTAATGGTCTTTACAATTTTAACTTTTTTAGGGTTCCTTTAGTTGTCATTTGCCTTCCAAGGCCGAGATAACTTTTTAAGACAGCCTCTCCACCTTTGCAGGCTGTTCAAATGGTCACATACGTCCAAAAATAATAAAAAAACAACAGGAAAATGAAATATCCTCGCACATAAAGTAGATGCTTTCGCTCAATTTGTCCTAACGATCGCGGCTAGGCATTACAATAGCGTCCGGTTCGCCTGTAAGATCGTTTTACTAATTGCAAGCCTACCTAGACAATGTAGGATAATGAACATGGAAGGTTTATAATCAAGATAAATAATGCTGCTAAATTGCTATAATAGAACTGTTTTGTTGAAACTGGTAATTTATCTAATGTTTTAGTTACAGTTTAGTTAGTCACAGTTATTAAAAAAAAAAAGTAATTTGAAAGGCTGAGCTATCGACTGCTAAGCAGTGTGTCGGGACGGAAATAGCTTTGCTGAAAGTTGCAAAAATCTGGGCGCGAAATAAAAACAATAAAAATTAAATTAGCGAGGCTACAATTCTCGTTGTGTTATGAGGGCTGGACCTGCTACGTCTTCAGTGCAGCTCTGATTTTATAGATAGTCCGTTAGAGGTTTAAAATCATCATGAGTCCTCCTACCCAGGGAGGGAGGTAGGGGAGGGAAGGACTGTCAGACTTCTACTGACTAAAACCCACAATGCTCCTTCACAAGCCATTTACGTTCCAGGGATACTCGACAGATTCTGAATTTCTAGTACATTTCGCTGGAACTAATAAAATATGTACATTACACATCTGTTTATCCCAGAACACCTCAGTAACTCATTATTATTGATCACAATAGAATCACACCGTGTCCCGGACAAGTTGGGTACGATGAATAAATTACTAGTTCACCCGAAATGGAAGATCAACCCAACGCTAATGGTTTAGTTTTAGCAATTATTTGTTTACGGAACTATTTTGTTCTGGGTTTTCGTTTATTTTTGGTTGATTATTTTGTAATGAGTTTTGAAATTTTGCGTGGGGAATTTGTTTAGTTTATATAAGGGAGGTGCAGTGATATATTATTTTGGATAGAAGGATGTTGTTCATTCAAAAACTAAAACATTTTATTTATTCAACGACACGACGTAATAAACGACTTTCCATCAGGTTCATTTTAGGTTTCATCTGATTAGAAAAAAAACCTAAAATATTAAATAAGACTATACGCACGCAACGGTTAGGTACCACTGACTTCTAAAATTATTATTATAAGGAAATATTTCTTTCCGGAAGCCATCATGATCTCGTAACATAAATAGTCCCGATATGTGTAGACCCGCTACGCGCCCTCTACGGCGTAGGCTGCTTGCTACGCCGTAGAGGGCCGGCAGCGGCGAAGCCAAATTAAAAAAGTTTAACCGTCTGATACGTACTTGTATGCAAATTAAAAAAGGGAGTTTGGTTTTACATCGCAAGCTTCATTAGGTCTGGCAACTTTTCAATCCGTTGGCAGGGTTTCATTGAAATTTTTGTTTTTATTTTATTGGGTGAATATTGATTTTATGGGATTTTGGACCTACTGGTTGTGTGATATTGATTTTTATAGTTGAAAAAGTTTTACATTATTCATTGCTGAAATGGCATGCTTGGAATTATCAAAACTTCAAATATTTTTTTAATAATTTTGTATGTCGGCCCGACCCTAACTGATGAGAACAGCCGTTGATCCTTACTGTCATTAGTAGATTATGACAGTTTTTACAGGTCGGTCTACAAAACCAATATTAGAAGAGACTAGGCAGGTCATGATGGTTAACAGAAGCAGCTCGATCTGCTTAGGCATTTCAGTCAGAAATTGTAATTTAAAAATCATCATTATAAGCATATTTTTTTTTTTTTCGTGGTAAAATCATCAAATGAGACCTCCCACCCCGGGCAGGGCGAGAGGTACTGTCAGACTTGTACTGACTAAAATCCACGGTGTCCTTCAATAGCCCTTTATGTTCCGGGGTCACGGTGATGGTATAAGACCCGCGACCCCAGCAGGCTTTAGCCCTCTGAGAGGGGGCCTCGTCATTATGCTGACGCTCTTTGAGGCGCGCGTGGAACACGACGCGCCGTCGACCCGGGCATGGTCCATGGTCGGGCGGCGAGTTGCCCTTTACTCGCCGCCCGCATGCCCGCGCCTACGGTGGCCGGAGATCGTCTTGCGACGTCCGACGCCGTGGGCGTCCACCACTGCGGGTGGGGCGGAGGGAGGACCTTGTCATCTCTCTCACGCGGCCCGCCTCCTCCTTCGCGAGCATGACTGCTTCGCAGAAGGAGGCGACCGCTTCCCACTCCGTCTCGCCCCGCAGCATGGCCGTGACCAGTGCTGGGCGCGAGAGGTCTCCGCCTATCGCCGCCGTGAGGACACGTCGGTGCTCCGCCCAAGCGGGGCAATCCTGCACCGTATGCTCGACTGTGTCCTCCGGGCGATCTACGCAGTGATGACACCCAGGCGTTTCTTCCTTTCTCATAAGACACAGGTACCTCCCGAAACATCCGTGTCCGGTGAGGACCTGCGTCAAGCGGAAGGTTAGGACGCCGTGACGTCTCTCCAGCCACTCCTCAAAAAGGGGTCTTATCGCCGCTATTGCGGCGTGCCCGGCCGTTGGTCGCGACAGTCGTGCCCTCCATACTGCCCTGAGATCGCGCCGGAGCTCTTCCCGCCGCGCCTCGACTTCTCGAGGCAGCGGGGTCACGCCCCGGCGCTGCGCCTCCACGCGCCATTCATAGACGCGCTGGAGGGCAGTCGCCTCCAGATCCCAGGGCAGCAATCCGGCAAGCAGGTTGGCCGATTCGCCGGCAATCGTGCGGTATCCCCGGATCATCCGGATAGCCATGACCCTCTGGCATGCGACCAATTTGATTGGTCGCGTCCGGATGCTTAGGGCCCACACTGGGGCCCCGTAGAGGGCCATGGACCGCACGACACCGGCGTACAGCCTACGGCAGGAGGCGTTTGGCCCACTGAGGTTGGGCAGGAGGCGCCTGAGGGCGCCCGCTGCCCGATTCAGCTTCGGGGCCAAACACAGGAAATGCTCCCTGAAGTTCCACCGGCTGTCGAGTACAAGTCCCAGGTACTTCATCGTCCTCAAGACGCCGATGCGAACCCCTCCCACTGCAATGCTGTAACCCGACGTTGGCGCGTTGACGCGGCCATGAAAACACATGGCCTCCGTCTTGTGCAGCGCCACGTCTAGTCCCAACCGCCGGATCCTCTCCACGACTGTCGCGACCGCTCGCGTCGCCAAGTCGGCCGCCGCCTGGTGCATTATAAGCATATTTGGACAAGTTTTGTTTTACTAGCCGATAATGTCCCACATCCTTCCAAGTGCTCTTTCGAGTGCCGCTTTGAATCCACTCATAAATTTTTTTGTTATTTAGGAAATTAATACATCAAACTGAATAATAACACACCAAGTTTCTGCCAACATAATTATTATGGGTTGTTGTAAGTTTGCCACAAAGTTAATTTGCCACAGTTTTTTGAACCTCTTACATTGAAAGTTATTCACCACAGCTAGATTTTGTTGTTGATAACACCTCCATGATTCTGTTCTCCTAGTAGTTTTTGTTTAGATTCCACATTGTTCCCTTCTTTCCTGTAGTTTTGTGTCTGGATTTACTGATTACCACTACCTAACAAACCGGTAACAAATCATCATTCAACACAATAATTCAGCATTGAAAACAAAGTGTTATTTTCCACCTGTCAATACACAACATAGCACTGTCTTGTTGAAACAAAATGTAGCACGAATCGATTAAATAATCGAATTGAAATCGATTCAACAGCGTGTCACGGCACTTCAAAGCGATAATCTTTCAATCTATCATTACTAGTGACATAGTAATGTTGACACACATATTTATGTTGTAGTGTTGATGTGTTGTTAGGGCTACTACTCTAGGATTGTTTTTTTTTAATTAAAAGTGTATAGTTACTTCTAGGCAAGCGTATTTTACTCGGGCATGCAGGCGGCGAGTAAAGGGCAACTCGTTGTCCGGCCATGGAACATGCCCGGGTCGACGGTGCGTCGTGTTCCACGCGCGCTCAAAGAGCGTCAGCGTAATGACGAAGCCCCTTCTCAGAGGGCCAAAGCCTGCCCAGGTCGCGGGACTTATTTCATCACTCACGGTGAACATAAAGGGCTATTGAAGGACACCGTGAATTTTAGTCAATACAAGTCTGACAGCCTGTCTGTCCTCCCGCCCTGCCCGGGGTGGGAGGACGCATTTTGACAACGAAAAAAAAGAGCGTATTTCACTGTTGATAACATCATCACTTTCCATTTTTAACCGACGAAAAACAAAGAAGGAGGTTCTCAATTCGACATGGTATAGTGTTTTTTAGGTAGTAGAATAATTAATTGAGTCCTCTCGGCTTAGATGGAGTGAAGGATCTGTCAAACTCCAACTGACTAAAATCCACCGTATTTAATTTTATTGTCAATGTCAAGGTTAACCGTTTGGAAAGTTCAGTGACCCCGGCTGGCGTTTGGTTCTCTATGAGGTCTCTGTTAGATTGTTGACGGCTCTTTCTGACGCGCTAGTCCAATTTCAGACGGCGAGTTACTCATTTCTCGCCGTCCACATACCTTATTTCTCGCCTCTCGGATGCCTTTTGCCCACTCGTCGCCGGCATGTCCACTCTCCGTCCGCATTTTCATCATAATGCATGTGTCCAATCAAGATGGGATCGTTAACACCGAATTTGGACACGCGCCAAAATTATCCTTATTCATATACTTTCCGTACACTGAGTCTACCACCGTCAACAAACGAGGAATGTGAGTTTTAAGTTAAGTTCAAAGAATTATTTTACCGCAGTCAAAACAGGCGTAGGCTAAAAAGAACTAAACCTTTTGAATGATTGTAGTGTGTAAAGTGAGTGAATAATAGTAACAGAGTGCTATACATATAACACACGAAAATAGTGTTCTTATAAAATGATAGAGACTCAAAGAAAGTGCTATGGACTTGTGTAAAAGTGCTAATGGACACTATTCTTCGTTTAAAAATAATGTATAACGTAGCATATTAAGTTAGAGTAAAATTACTTATTAGTCTGTTCTAAATAAAACAAGGGAAAAAAACGCAGTCAAAAAAAATCTTCTACAACAAATAAATCGCGCAGGCCCTAAGATCCATCGGCGCGCGAGTCACTTCTTGGCGCGGCTCACTTCTAACATCATACCAATGGCATGAGACAGTCTATGATGTTGCGCGTCTATGTTGAGTATGCGATGATTGATGACCTGACGTATTTAGATTAATTAGTTTTTAAGTTTATTACAGGACAGTTTATATGTTTTTATTATGAGATTGAACTGGAACCGGAGCTGAGTAATACGAGTAAATGTCACAAATCATCAAGATTAAGATGCCCTCGTTTTGGTCAGTCGGTGGACTATCAGTAAATCCCAAGATTTCTCTGTCTCGGAAAGCACGTGAAGCCGTTGGTCTCGGGTGTCATGCATACATCTATGACAGTCTTTACTGGTAGTCGCCTAGATGGCTGACAATCTTTCAAGGGTAAGTAGATAGGCCTATCGTGACATCCTATAAAACATTGGTATTCAAACTTATATCAAAAAATTTACTTTCTTATTAAAAAAAAGAGTTCCACGCGCTCCTCAAAGAGCCGTCAGCGATATGATGGGGCTCCCTTACAGGGCCAATGCTTGCCGGGGTTGCGGGACTTTCGGGTAAACGTAGCCCCGGATCCTATGGATGATCCATGGATTTTAGTCAGTACAAGTCTGACAGTCCCTCCCAGCCCGGGGTGGGAGGGCTCATTTGATGATTTTACCACGTAAAAAAAGGGGGGCTCCCATAAAAAAACGTGGTTTTGTTGCTGGTTTTTGTAGATGTTATAAAGTAATGTAATGTTTCGGAGGCTGTTTCTCACGAACCGTGATAGTTAGATAGGTTACATTTTCACAGATGATGTGTGTCTATTGCCGCTGTAACAACAAATACTAAAAACTGGTTAAGCGCGATTTTGATTCGACATTGACATTGACAGAACAGGGTTATCAGGGTTGCAAACTTGGGTGTTTAATACTCTAAACTCTAAAGGGACAACATATAAAAGAATCGTAGTTACATGCGCGTGTGCAATGTTTGGTTTTTTTATGTCGATATTGACCGGCCTACTTTAAGGATCGTTTGGAAAGGCTATGGGCTGCGTCCTCACCTTCAGTCTGACGCAGTCCTACCGGTTTTCGTTTTTTTTCGGTTCGGGAGGTACCTCAAGATTCAGTGGCAATTAAGGGGAATGGTTAGCAGTCGGAATGCGTGAGGGAAAAGACATCCTTTACCTCTCGCCCCAGCCACCACTGAAGATACCCACGACGTCGGAAATAGCGCTCTTCAAGGGAACTGATGGAGACGGGACTATAGGACCAAACTCCTAACATGACGCGGGTGAAACCGCGGGCAGAAGCTAGTCTTATATAAACAATTTTGTTCCATTGTCAGATAAACATTTATATTTTGTCACAAAATGGCGTCAACAAACCTTCCTCGTAAATTTTGTTGCGTAGTAAGTAATAGTTATTTGTTATACAAGAGTGCAAAGTTGATTTTTAACCGCGTGCTCATGTTTGATGACCGAGCAAGCGAATGATTCTAAATTTGAATCACGAGTGCAACGAGTGATTCAAGAATTAGAATCATGAGTGATAGCGAGGGAATCAAAAGAGCACAAGGTGAAAAATCTTTGCACTCGAGTGCAACACGTAACTTTTCATCCCACCTCAGCGAGGAAATGACTAAATGCAAAAACAAAAAAAAACACAAATGTACATTGTACAAACACAAGATAGGCTTTTAATTCAGTCTAGGCATTAACTAATACATTATAATACAATAGAATTATTTTTAAATTGAAACAAATAATACTTAGGTAGTAGTTTTCAAAGTTACTTATTTTTATCTTGGTTTGTCATAACATAACAATAAGACGTGAAAGGAAAACCGCACAAAGCAAATAAAAAAAAGGTAAAAAAAGCCGAAGCGATACTAAGGATTCTGGGGGTGAACCTCCGTCCGTAGCGCAGCGAGGAGGTTCAAGTGTTAATACCCGAAAGAAACGAGGGAATAAAGTTAAAAATCCTTAGTGAAGCGAGGGATTCAAGTTAGCCCAAGGCAACGCAGCCTTACACCCGAGGAGCGTACTCTGCTTTCCCACCTAAGGCGAGATTTGATGTTACCACATCAAATTTTAAAAATAGAATTTGTTTCCTCGACAACTTTCGAACGTCAAGCGGGCACCACAGCAAGCGATCAGCTGTTGCGGTCACCGGCCGCCATTACTGCTGCTACTCTTTTGTTCATACGATGTTCTAAATTCAAATTTACTTTATTCACTAGAGGATAAAAACGGCTTTTACTCACTTGAGGATAAAAACGGCTTTTACGGTCAGATATCGAAGAGCAAAAGTACCCTTTCCGAGATGGGGGGATGAAAAACAATTTTTAAGTTGGCGAGTTTTAGCGAGCTTAAATAATAAGCTTTTGTTATGTTTTCTTGTTTGATTTGAAATGAAAGAAAGAATATTACTCAATAGGAATATTTTAAGAGGCTTCGGTTTATTGACTTTTGGATAAAGATTCGTTGAACTCTTAAGAATAACAAATAGTTGATTACTAATGTTTGGTTAAGGTTTTCTTGTTGATCTTAATTATTTAGGTTAGTATTTTAGCTGGGAATCTCATAGCTAAATGTTGAACGCCCACATAGATCAATCTTCAAGGTTAATTTGCGCTTGCCAAGGTTTGTCTGTCGATGGACACAATGATAGCATGTTTTCGTAACTCCTCGGAAAGCACTTAAAGTCGTTGGTCCTATTATTGACAGCCAATACTGTTAGTTGAAAGCTCAAATATCTGACAGCCAGTCTTACCAAGGGGTAGAGCTTCACGCAGTAACTGGGTTGTAGCAAATCAAGTAGGTAGTCGCTGATTTTCAGCTGCATGTGATTTAACTGGAAACCGATCCTAACATTATTGGGATAAGGCTAGGCAGAAGATGTATTTTGTTATCAAATAATGTTTTATTTTTTATAGTATTTTATTTCACTCTTGCTGACCCGGCAAGTTTTGTACAGTCATAGATTTGTATCATATTTACTCACCTTTCAAACCTTCCTTGGACTACCAAAAGTAATTAAAAACCAAAATTTGCCAAATCGGTCCAGCCGTTCTCGATTCGAGACTAACGAATGGCAATTGATTTGCCGGTACGGTTACGGTACGGTTTTTACGGTATGACAATTACATAAAAAGTTATGTCCATATTTCTACTTTTTGAAACTTTAAACTGCTCTCCTGAAAATTTTGATTTTTGTCGCTTATAACCAATTTCCTTTTAACCGTCGAATATATTTTCTGTTGCAAGTACTTATCTATCTATCAACAACAATACAGCATCAAAAGTAGCAAAACGGACGTTAAATAAATCACGGAACTACAATCTCTGCGTGCTCTCGACGAAAAAACGTCCAAAA
This sequence comes from Agrotis ipsilon, assembly GCA_028554685.1. Taxonomy (NCBI): domain Eukaryota; kingdom Metazoa; phylum Arthropoda; class Insecta; order Lepidoptera; family Noctuidae; genus Agrotis; species Agrotis ipsilon. The sequence continues at coordinate 14,605,278 of CM052965.1, forward strand.
TAATACGTGCTCGCCACCCATGGCAATTAAAGGGGATAAGCACCAATAAAAGTGCTCGTTTTAGTTATAAATTGATCAAATTGCGACCGTCCAGCCAATATATGGCTAGGGGGGAGTTTTTTGGGACGTTCATAAAACATAATTGTTCAATGTACAATAATGTACATCTGTGACAACAGTTTAAAAATAAAACTTATTTTGAAATGCGTGCAGCAGTTTTTCAGATAGTATTTATTGTTATAGAATTTTGGAAGAAAAAAATCAAAAATAGTTAAAAAAACTGTAATGTTTCAGCATGCGTTCCTTTGTAATTATTTTATCGTTAACACTATTACAAACCCTCTGCCCTGGGTGGAGCTGAAAAGACTGTCAGACTGAATGTCTTAAACCACCCTGTTCCAATTCCTGCCATTTCCACATAGTCTTTGCGTTCCAGGACAATACTTACATATTTTAGCCTATCGGTTATTGTGATCATAACAGCTTTTCATAAATACAGTTTCACCATGTCATCAAACCGTACCTACAAATCTTTCTACGTCCTCTATAGACGTCAAAAGAAAGGAAGCGATGTCTCCTTCTAACGCAGTAAATAAATAATTCCATTTATTTCCGTTCAAAGACCAAACTCTGTGAGTTCAATCGTCTGGAGTGTAACACGACCTGCCAGTGTCTATCCGTTGGTCACTTTATCCTCCGCACCACGATCCTGATTTAGCACCGAGAGGGGGTAGGGAGATTTAGGGTTGCCAGAAATATTGTTTGTTTGAGTTGCCATGGCAACGGGTAGTTTTGAACTAGTTGTTACAAAGTTTTCGTATATATTTGGACATTGAACAGGTTTTTGGCTCGGTTTCCATGTGGTATGTTTGGTGGTAACTTGAATTCTTGATTATTTACGAGTACTAGCTTTTGCCTTTTGCACTATCCTCCTAAAAATTAAATGCAGAAAATATTTATCGAAAAGAGTCCTCATGTTAGCATACCAAAAATTTAGGTGTGAAAAGGTCAACTTTCGTTTTTTTATTTGACTTGAGTTTGATATTGGTTTTAGTCTACGTCACAGGTGACGGAGACAAAACCTACGACACAGCGAGCTTACCCAGAAAGAAGCCTGTTCCCTCTAACTTTGAAGAGCTTCGGGTCGTATACGTTACGTTACCTTAACTAGTTTCTTGTGGTATTCAGGGGACGTTAACCCAAAGGAATTATTTACCTGGATTTACATTATGCAAGCCCGCAACTCGGCAGCCCTAACAAGGATGCTTCTAAAAGTGCATCGGTCCCCCACCACCCCTCACGGCCCATTAGATGCGTCCGCGGGAAATCGTCATTTGCATAAGCGGCTTGGCTCTCTGCACATAGTAATTGGGATCACATGAACGCGACCAATTCAGTTAGACACTTGTCCCCTCCCTGACACGGACAATATTTGGGATTACCTGGGGGCCATCGCTTTAGGATCAGAGCTCCTGGTAATCCGGTGCTGTCCACCGTAGGTTTAAGTTAGCCCGTACCAATGTTTGTTCAACACTTACGCGCTGCTCTTAGAGCTTTTAATCGAAGTGCGAAATTTGAATGTGATTTAAATGCGCTGGTACTTGTTCTTAAATGAGCGGAGTGGGGGGAGGGGGGTAAATGACTGCTCAACGCTGCCATTTCGTGAGCATGCTACTTGAAATTTGCATTAACTTTGCAGCGGGTGCGCCATGTATTGTTTCTTGAGTGTCAACAGCTGGTTTGGATTTGATTTGTATATGAAATAGGTAGTAATAATAGGGGAGTGCAACAAAGGACTATGTTTCTTGGTGCTGGTTGTGTATTTGATCAAGAAGGTAAACATTAACCCCTTTATTTATAAACTGCTGCCGCTGTGCCAGCGTCTTCACTTGCGAATTACTCAAAAATAATCCCACGAGTACAAAATACTGGGACAGAAAGTATCGTCTGTATTAATCCAGGGTGTCAACTAGCCTTTTGCCAAATTACATCCAAATCCATTCAGTACATTGTGGGTAAACGAGTAAAAAGTTCATCTGTCCTCACAAACTTTAGCATTTATTATATTGCATATTTAAACGAGAGATTAACATCGGTTTAGTCATACATTTTCAGAGTTTTAATAAACGTTAAATAGGGTGTCAAGTTAACTTATCTCGCAGTTAATACGAGCTGTAATGGTCCACTTTCCCATACACGCAGCTTTTACATAAAGACCCATATACACACTTCAACAGAATTGATTAAATTAATTCAAGGAACGCACCGACACAGACAAACGGCCGGCTCAACGGGAGGCACAGATTAAAAATCGCCGTTTTACTTCTAATTTATAAACGCGAAAGAGGGGCGCTTGTGCGCGTGTTGGGTGCGTTTTATGACCACCAGAGGGCGCTAATGACGTCAAATAATTGGTGCTTTAAATGTAAATGACTACACACGCCACCTCTCTGGCTTTATTAAATTTCGCGATTGCTTGGCAAGTGTGTAAGGCTTGTAATCACCGTTTGACAAGTAATGGGGAATTTGGTTTGATAGCTGCGAATCTGTGTAGTGTCTTTTTAACGATGTGGTATGTGTGTTAGTCGTATAATGGGCACTTTTTTCACGCATCGTTAATTGTATGAAAAGGTGTTGTGTGATGTGAGCTTAATTTTGCAGACGACGCCACGTTTCTGTGTGACTTATGCCAATATATTTAATTCATGATTGATGTGATTTAATTTTGTATGAACATATTCAAAAACATAATGTAAATTATTTTGAAAATCACAGATATTATTGAATCAATTAAAAACAAAAACTTCTAAAATTTTCAAATTAATTAGTTACAAATGCAATCGTAACCGTTTAATCCTTCAAATTTATTGCCAACAATTTACTATTAATTAAAATAACTATACTCACTAACTATGTGGCCACGAAATAAACGTTGTTAGCGTTTTTGCCTTGCTCTCAAAAGTTAAGCTCGAGCGAAAAACATAGAACATGTTGTGAATATGAACACAAAAGCCCCTAGATTGAACTATGAAAAGGTTTAAACCCGTTATTAGACATTTTGAAATCATACAGCGCCTGTTTATGATAGCTTTGTAAAAAGTTTCTATTATAACCTAGGGATTGAATAGCAAAATTGTCAAAAAAATAAACGCAGCGTGTTAAAAAACATGCGAATATTATTTGACTGGACACGGATTCTAAAACTGGTGCCTTTCCAGATTGTCCGTCTATCATATCATTATCTATGTGAAATAACCTCAACTTTCATAATAAAAAAGTTCTTTATCGTTGTAAAAATTAAAACAAACATACAGGTGTAAACGGAGAAGAGTATTTTTCTGAAACATTAAATAATTTCGACCAATGTTTTATGTGAGAAAAAAAGTAATTTTAATGATTGTGCTGTTTTTTTTTTTCGAGTCCTAATGCTTGACTAGATTCTTGGTTTTGTTTTGACGTGCAAACGCTCGGCTCGCTAGTTTCATGGCCCATTCATAATGCAAACTTGCACCAAGTGGCTGGCTACATTGATGAATAGCCTCTCTCATTAGTCGACTCAGTGTTCAACTAAAATAGTTTTAGCTATTTTCGTTTTAATCGCTGTAAATGAGGGTAGATTATTATGAACTGGCTTTTGCGTTGCCAATCGGCTTTGTTCATTGGTGGCAGTGTTTTGTTTGCTCTCTGTCGTTATTAGCTAGTGAATGGGCAATGGTGCTTAAAATGCATGTTAAGCTTCAAAGAAATGTCACCCTTTGTTAGTGACATCACTACCAAAGGGAGTGAGTTTTCTCTGAAACTGACTGTCTATATTATAATTATGCAGTTAATTTCCATACCTAATGAAAAAAAAAATATATATTGTAAATTCAATTTCAAATTAACATTTTCGTTTTACAACAAAACTTATTTTCAGTCATGGTAGGGTGAAATTTTCTTATTATTTTATTCAAAAGTAAGAGTGTGGTGATATGAGGTTAACACCAATCGAATTTAATTAATTAAAATAAAAATTTGTTGAGAAGTTTAAACAACCAGCACTGTGCCTGCGTGCTGTTGAATGCGCAAGCGCAAAAACAGCGCAGTCCTTCTCTCAGAGAGGAGATCTCTAACGTAGCAGTGAGACCATTGTAAGCTGCTAAGATCTATTTGTGCCGCCTGCTAAAGATTTCATTCCAGTAAATGAGCTGACTTGGGCAACCTGGAAATTTATAAACAAACTCCGTACCCAGGTAGGCTGAAACAAAGAAAATTGGGTTAGGTGGAAATTCACTGATGACTCTGCTCTGGAGTATAAGTGTGGGTGCTGCTCCACAAACAATGAAGCTCTTTATATCGTGCCCTGCCGACTGTTCGTTGTAGAAATTGATAAACGTTTCTGAGAGCGTTAAAGTCGTGGCCAAATACTGGGCCGATTCAATATAGATTGTCATCGACACGTTAAGAAGAAGAAGCTGATTATGCTATGTTTTTTTTGGTAGCCTAGTTTGTGTCCCACTGCTGGTCAAAGGCCTCTCCTTTTTCATTGCTATGTATTTGAAAAAAAAGAAAAGTTCTTCATTTTGAATCTCCTTTCTTTCCTTAAGTACGTAACTTACCGCGGGCATGCTGGCAGCGAGTAAAGGGCAACTCACTACCCGACCATGGACCATGCCCGAGTCGACGGCGCGTAGTGTTCCACGCGCGCCTCAAAGAGCGTCAGCATAATGACGGGGCCCCCTCTCAGAGGGCCAAAGCCTGCCGGGGTCGCGGGACTTATTCCATCACCGTGACCCCGGTACATAAAGGGCTATTGAAGGACACCGTGGATTTTAGTCAGTACAAGTCTGACAGTCCCTCCCCTCTGCCCAGGGTGGAAGGACTCATTTGATGATTTTACCACGATAAAAAAAAGAAGTACGTAACTTGCTATACTGACAAACTCAAATTCAAATTTCCCAATTCAGTATGACAACATTTTGCCGCAAACGTTTTTCTTTCATTACCAAATCGCACACAAAATAATCCTATAAAAATTAAATTCCAAGGTTCGAACAACAAAAAGCCGAGGCGAACAAGACTGTTCCCCTTTTGTGTACATATTTGAAGATGGGAAGCCCCTCGTTTGGTAATGGGCCATTGTGGATTTTAATATGATACTCTTATTACTTCGAAGATTCGCCTAAATTTTAAAGTAGTCATACCGATTGTTTGCAAACGTTTATTATAAAATTTTCTCTCTGTTTTTCAGAATTTCGCACGATGTTTGTCTATCGAAGCTGCGCCTTAGATGAAAAATTATTTGATTTTATTATTGTTGTTCTATTTTGAAAGAGAATACAAGGAAATACTACTTGACAGGAATTATTACTTAAAAATAGAAACAATCTTAAATGACATAAGGTTTGTTTTAATTATGTTAAAAAAGGTCCATAAGTACACTATGAAGCGGGTGCGTTCACAAAAAAAAACTAACAGCCGGTAATTGGTTATGCAAGAATTTGATAATTACTAATCCCACAAGATTTTATTTATATTTTTTAGTGTTTATTTATTGTGTGTCAGGCGAGTTTTAACAAAGCACTTACTTTGCGTTAGTTATTTTGAAAAGTGAAATTTCCTTTGCTGCAGAAATAAAAATAATAACAAATAATACAGGTAATTATGAAAGATTACACTTTAAAGCCTCCTGCAGACACATGCGATTATCCGCGCGTGGCGATTGTTGGAAAAACCTACTTAGTTCATTTTCTATGAAAACACCCATATCTGTTCACACTGAAGCGGCGCGGCGTATCGCGTTTCTGATATTATTATTGCGATGGCTTGCGGCAGGATTGACGCGCGACAAGTGCGTCACGCCAGGCGACACAAATCAGCCCTAGTTGCCAATGTAATTTCCACTCTAAATGTGCTACGATTGGGTTCACTTCTCTTCGCAGGGCGTGGCTCCGCGTTGCCGCGCCGCGTGCCGCGCGGCGACAAGTTTCTCAGAATGCGGCGGGCGTTTTCTTTTGAAGCATTATTGGATGGAATTAATTTAAAAACCGACCAAGTGAAGGGTTCCGTAGCAGCAAGTTTTAAATATAAAAGTTCTTGTAGTTGGTTGTAACTTTGAAAGGTAAATTAGTTTGTACGTATACAACGTGTAATGTTAAAAGCGCAAAACCTCTCGTGGAGTAACTCAGCACATGTTACTGAACAATGTTTGTTCTAAAACTTTTGGAAATTAAAAACAAAAAAAAATTGGTTTTTCATACAAAATGAGAAATTGATCGAGCCCATTAGTATGAAAAATCTTATTTTTTTTGCGAATTTCCAAATGATTTAAATATAAAAGTTCTTGTAGTTGGTTGTAACTTTGAAAGGTAAATTGCGGTTTACGATTTATGACGTATTAAAAAGAACTAGTAATTACTTGATTTCGTTCAAACCAATTTTGAGTGGTAGTTTGCATAATAATGTTTATCATATATTTTTTTAGTCTTAGTATAAAAAAAATCAGTAACATGAGCTGAGTTACCCCACGAGAGGTTTTGCGCTTTTGGCGTTACACGTTGTATATACCCCGAAATGTAAGCGTTTGGTGAAAAAAAAATAGAGTTTTAATTCTAATATGGGGATAATATATCTAGTATGGGGAAAACCCGAAATTAGTTTTTTGAAAAAAGTATTGAAAATCCTAATGCGGTTCACATGACACATCTACTTACCAAGTTTCACCTGGATAGCTCTTATACCTTCGAAGAAAAGTGGCTGTGACTTACGGACGGACAGACAGACATGACGAATCTATAAGGTTTCCTCTTTTTATTATTTGACTACGGAACCCTCACAAGCTGCGGTGCCGCGCGGCGCGCGCGTTTTGCCGTGCGGCGTCGTTTCGCGTCGTGTCCATGCCGTAGTACATTTAGAGTTTATATTTCTGTGGCATTTTGTCGCGGCGGGAAACGCCGCGTGCCGCGCGTGCCGCGCGCGCTGGCGCTGGTTGCCAATGTAATTTCCACTCTAAATGTGCTACGATTGGGTTCACTTCTCTTCGCAGGGCGTGGCTCCGCGTTGCCGCGCGGCGACAAGTTTCTCAGAATGCGGCGGGCGTTTTCTTTTGAAGCATTATTGGATGGAATTAATTAAAAAACCGACCAAGTGAAGGGTTCCGTAGCAGCAAGTTTTAAATATAAAAGTTCTTGTAGTTGGTTGTAACTTTGAAAGGTAAATTAGTTTGTACATATATTAGTAAACAAAAATTTTCCTAGAACAAAATGTTTAAAAATTACCTTGGAACAAAACTTTGATTATACAAAAATCGTAATAACTAAGGATCCACTGAACTGATTTACTTCGAACAACTTTTATAATTGTTTTTACAACAAGACACAACCGTTTTTATTGTTTTATTTCAACAAAATGCACAAACAAAAAAGTGGATTTTCAAGTTACGTAATTTTTCAAACTTTTTACAATTTTCGAATGAAAAACCTTTCCTAATTGAAATTCAATATGATTAACAAAGATAATCTAATAAAAATCAAGATAATCTAATAGAAATCTAATAAGAAACTAACAATCAACATATCAGAGTAAAATTCTAATTAGAAAACTTAAAAAATTCTTTACAAACTATTTTGTACAAAGTCCAACTACTTGCACCCTCTTTCCTGGAGTGGGTCTCGTCGCCGACAGTGGCTGTGACATACGGACGGACAGACAGACAGACAGACATGACGAATCTATAAGGTTTCCTTTTCTTACTATTTGGCTACGGAACCCTCATAGGCTGCGGTGCCGCGCGGCGCGCGCGTCTTGCCGTGCGGCGTCGTTTCGCGTCGTGTCCTTACCGTAGTACATTTAGAGTTTATATTTCTGTGGCATTTTGTCGCGGCGGGAAACGCCGCGTGCCGCGCGTGCCGCGCGCGCTGGCTCTAGTTGCCAATGTAATTTCCACTCTAAATGTGCTACGATTGGGTTCACTTCTCTTCGCAGGGCGTGGCTCCGCGTTGCCGCGCCGCGTGCCGCGCGGCGACAAGTTTCTCGGAATGCGGCGGGCGTTTTCTTTTGAAGCATTATTGGATGGAATTAATTAAAAAACCGACCAAGTGAAGGGTTCCGTAGCAGCAAGTTTTAAATATAAAAGTTCTTGTAGTTGGTTGTAACTTTGAAAGGTAAATTAGTTTGTACATATATTAGTTAACAAAAATTTTCCTAGAACAAAATGTTTAAAAATTACCTTGGAACAAAACTTTGATTATACAAAAATCGTAATAACTTAGGATCCACTGAACTGATTTACTTCGAACAACTTTTATAATTGTTTTTACAACAAGACACAACCGTTTTTATTGTTTTATTTCAACAAAATGCACAAACAAAAAAGTGGATTTTCAAGTTACGTAATTTTTCAAACTTTTTACAATTTTCGAATGAAAAACCTTTCTAATTGAAATTCAATATGATTAACAAAGATAATCTAATAAAAATCAAGATAATCTAATAGAAATCTAATAAGAAACTAACAATCAACATATCAGAGTAAAATTCTAATTAGAAAACTTAAAAAAATCCTTACAAACTATTTTGTACAAAGTCCAACGTCTACCCAACACTTGCACACTCTTTCCTGGAGTGAGTCTCGTCACCGACAGTGGCTGTGACATACGGACGGACAGACAGACAGACAGACATGACGAATCTATAAGGTTTCCTTTTCTTACTATTTGGCTACGGAACCCTCATAGGCTGCGGTGCCGCGCGGCGCGCGCGTCTTGCCGTGCGGCGTCGTTTCGCGTCGTGTCCTTACCGTAGTACATTTAGAGTTTATATTTCTGTGGCATTTTGTCGCGGCGGGAAACGCCGCGTGCCGCGCGCGCTGGCTCTAGTTGCCAATGTAATTTCCACTCTAAGTGTAGAACATTTTGTATAGAACCGATTTTATCGCCGCGGTTCCGCCGCGATAACCGCGACGACACGGCGACAGTCATATCATTATTATAAAAGACTAGCTTCTGCCCGGGGTTTTACCCGCGTTATTTTAGGCGTCTGGCCCCTATGATATTATAAGTAAAAAAAAATATCATTGTCTGGCCCAATATAATACCAGCATTAAACATCACGAACAAAATTGTGCTCTCATTGCTCAGAGAGAAAAAATAGTTCAAGAAAAGCTTCAATAGATGGCGTTATATGTATCGATTTGTTTTTGAAGTGAGTATAACTATTTTAATTTGACCTTGAAAAAAGTATGTCCTTGTTTTTAAAAATCCCCTTAGCACAATAAAAAGGAATAATGGGCTCCTAGTTCCAAATTACATGATTTTATTAAATAATATTACCGTGCTACCTCTGGTGAATACAATTTGTACTACGTTGTCGTTTGCTCACTCATTTAATGTTTATATAGATGGCGTTGATGGTGTGTAGTAAAACTCAGAAAATTAAAAAAAAAATCTGAGTTTTACTACACACCTCAATATCTATATTTCTCACATTACCATTTACTATTTTACCTATTTTAATAGAATGAAATTAATGAAATGCAAATCTATATCTATACATAATAATAAAATCGCAGAGTTTTCTTTTTGTATTTTTTTCGAGATCAGGGATGACAAATCATCTTTTTTTTCCGAATTTTTGTACGGTTTTTTCTTTTGTGTTAATTCCTAAACTACTGAAAACTTTCCTATAAAATTTTCCTCAAATATTCCTAATAATATGCTTCTGTCAATAGGCTATGTATTATTACGCTGTTGTATCTGGGAGATAAGCAATTTTGAATCATGCTGTTTTTAAAAGTATGTTTTGAGTTGGCGGACTGGATATACATATTTATTCAATTTTTCCTCAAATATTCCTTAAACTGCTTTTCAATTAAAAGGAAAATGTATAATTACGCTATTCCCCTTGGGGATTAGCAATGTTATAATAATAATAATAATTATGTATGTTGATTTTCAGTCATTGTTGACATTTGTCTAAGAACCGCTATTTGAAATTAATTGTGAAAAGGCCAGCCAGTCCGGTTAGGAACCTGTATGACTTTCGTTCAATGAGTCTCGCGATCAAATTTTGCATTTTTCTTTTTCACTATTTGCGTTTCTTTCTTTTTTGATTTTATTTATTCTGAGAGATTCGAATAATTAAAATAAATTTATGAATGCTTTTATTTCAGTATTATTTGCAATTTTATTATAATCTATTATTTTTCAATAGTTCTCTAGGATAAAATGTACGCTGATTTAAATTGTAGGTTAGTAAATTGGATATTTTTTAAACTGTAATTTATTGTTTGAAGTGTAGGAATGTTAGTGGTTCAAAAACAATAAAATCTTTCTGTTATTTTGTGTTTATTAATGTTTTGAATTGGTGCAGATGGCGCCACATACAAGATCCGTACCTATTGTTTCTCAAATTCGAAATTAACGCAAGCGAAGCCGCGGGCAAACACTAGTAAAATATTACTGTATTATGTGATACAGTCGATGATGTCGGCGGAACATTAAAAGAGATTCCATTTCCTAGTTCGAGTTCCAATGATAGATCCTCATAGATAACAATCAATGCGTGCAGATACGACTTAATGTTATTATTCTGCCAACTTGTTATGTCTGTACTTTTTTTTTTATCGTGGTAATATCATCAAATGAGTCCTCCTGCCCCGGGCGGGGCGGCAGGGACTGTCAGACTTGTACTGACTAAAATCCACGGTGTCCTTTAATAGCCCTTTACGTTCCGGGGTCACGGTGATGGAATAAGTCCCGCGACCCTGGCAGGACAGGTGTATGTCTGTACTTACTCAAAGAATAAATAAAAAAGTATTTATGCTTTAACAATATTTTAATTTCCTTTAAGTAATTTAAGTTTAGTAAGTTTCTGCCGTTTGATATAGTAATTCGCAGTTTGATCAGTTTTTGCTTCGTGATGTAATCAAATTTGTTTAAGTACCAACACTCTTCCTGTCTTTGTCGTTTTCTTGGAAATGCACGGAACATATGCGTGAATAATCTGAAGGTAACCACGTTTATTCGCTGCGATTCTTCTGAACAAATTTGATCCATGATTCTCTTTTTTCATGACACGGTCGAGGAAACCTTTAAATCCAAATAATAATAAAAAAATATTAACATAATTGCATTAGCATTATTATCGTGAATTAAAATTAATATTTTACTGCCCTTAATTATGTGAACTTATACGTCGATAGTGCAATGTCTGCGCCATACAAATGTTTTAATCTTTGACATTCACGTAAACATAGCCGCCGCCGCGGTGACGCGTTGCAATTGAAAAATTATATTTGAATTAAGCGTGTTTTAAAGATAATTAATGAAATAACCTTAAAATGCTTGGTTCTTGTTAGGTATTACTCGAATATTGAAATAACTTATCTGAGAGATGTCGTACGCCTTAGGGATAATATGAAGGAGTTTACGGGAACGAGAGGAAGGATGAGACAGGTCGGTGTTAAAATCTCCCATGATAATAGTGTGTGCATACTCTGACCCTATAGATTCTAGTGCCAATTCCAACCTGGAGAAGTAGTCAACGGCAGGTGGACAGTAAACAACACCAAGTAAGGTCTTGACCCCTTTGACGTAAATCTCCAAAAACAGAAACTCAGCGGAAGCATTAAAATTTGAAGGAGATGAAGTAAGGACTTTGTAAGGGAAATCACTGCGAAGATAGATAGCAACACCACCCCCTCCCTTTCCAATTCTATCGTTTCGGATAAGAATGAAACCGGGAAGAGGGTAGGTGGTAGAGAGAAGATGAGGTTTGAGCCAACTCTCAGAAACCAGGACGGCGTGGACATCGGCGTCGGAAAACGTGTCATAATCATATAATCATAATCATAAAGCTAGCATTAGCGGTGGAATTAAATGAATTATTTGCAGAGTGAAACGAATCATCATCAGATGTCATAAATAAAATAGAAAGTTTAAAATATGAATAAAAATAATTAAGAAAAAAAATATATTTATTTATGCTTCCCTAAATCCCTACTAAAGTGCTTTATTTTTTTGAAGCGTACTATATTTTTTATGACTTTTAAAAAAAATACTATATTCTGACAAAAAAATGTTGGCAACCCTATTTGTAGGGCAGCAGCACCGCGCTCTTTGATGTAGCCGACTCTAGTTGGTTTGCCGCGGTAGCCGCGCCGCCGCTTTGCAAAAATATCAAACGATTATACCGCTTACGTGGAAGGAATTAAAGTTCAAATCTCATTGTCGATTTATATAGCATGGACGGCGACGGCGGCGAGTTCAAAGAAAAACAAACCCGCCGGGCGATTTCCTTTGAAGAATTGTTGGATGGAATTTAGACCTTATATTATAACAATAACGTTGTAATTCAGTTGTGAATCGAGACGACAAGTTTCTCAGAATGCCGCTGGGTTAAGGCGGGCGATTTCTTTTGAAGAATTATTGCATGGAATTAATTAAAAAACCGACCAAGTGAAGGGTTCCGTAGCAGTAAGTTTCATAATTTATAATTTGGTTGTAACTTTGAAAGGTAAAATGCGGTTTACGATTTATGACGTATTAAAAAGAACTATTAATTACTTGATTTCGTTCAAACCAATTTTGAGTGGTAGTTTGCATAATAATGTTTATCATATATATTTTTTTTAGTCTTAGAATAAAAATTGTTCAGTAACATGGGCTGAGTTACCCCACGAGAGGTTTTGCGCTTTTGGCGTTACACGTTGTATATACCCCGACATGTATGCGTTTGGTGAAAAAAATAATAGAGTTTTAATTCTAATTAATATGGGGATAATATATCTAGTATGGGGAACCCCCAAAATTAGTTTTTTTGAAAAAAATATTGAAAATCCTAATGCGGTTCACATGACACATCTACTTACCAAGTTTCACCTGGATAGCTCTTATACCTTCGAAGAAAAGTGGCTGTGACTTACGGACGGACAGACAGACATGACGAATCTATAAGGTTTCCTCTTTTTATTATTTGACTACGGAATCCTCACAAGCTGCGGTGCCGCGCGGCGCGCGCGTTTTGCCGTGCGGCGTCGTTTCGCGTCGTGTCCTTACCGTAGTACATTTAGAGTTTATATTTCTGTGGCATTTTGTCGCGGCGGGAAACGCCGCGTGCCGCGCGTGCCGCGCGCGCTGGCGCTAGTTGCCAATGTAATTTCCACTCTAAATGTGCTACGATTGGGTTCACTTCTCTTCGCAGGGCGTGGCTCCACGTTGCCGCGCCGCGTGCCGCGCGGCGACAAGTTTCTCGGAATGCGGCGGGCGTTTTCTTTTGAAGCATTATTGGATGGAATTAATTAAAAAACCGACCAAGTGAAGGGTTCCGTAGCAGCAAGTTTTAAATATAAAAGTTCTTGTAGTTGGTTGTAACTTTGAAAGGTAAATTAGTTTGTACATATATTAGTAAACAAAAATTTTCCTAGAACAAAATGTTTAAAAATTACCTTGGAACAAAACTTTGATTATACAAAAATCGTAATAACTTAGGATCCACTGAACTGATTTACTTCGAACAACTTTTATAATTGTTTTTACAACAAGACACAACCGTTTTTATTGTTTTATTTCAACAAAATGCACAAACAAAAAAGTGGATTTTCAAGTTACGTAATTTTTCAAACTTTTTACAATTTTCGAATGAAAAACCTTTCTAATTGAAATTCAATATGATTAACAAAGATAATCTAATAAAAATCAAGATAATCTAATAGAAATCTAATAAGAAACTAACAATCAACATATCAGAGTAAAATTCTAATTAGAAAACTTAAAAAATTCTTTACAAACTATTTTGTACAAAGTCCAACTACTTGCACCCTCTTTCCTGGAGTGGGTCTCGTCGCCGACAGTGGCTGTGACATACGGACAGACAGACAGACAGACAGACAGACAGACAGACAGACATGACGAATCTATAAGGTTTCCTTTTCTTACTATTTGGCTACGGAACCCTCATAGGCTGCGGTGCCGCGCGGCGCGCGCGTCTTGCCGTGCGGCGTCGTTTCGCGTCGTGTCCTTACCATAGTACATTTAGAGTTTATATTTCTGTGGCATTTTGTCGCGGCGGGAAACGCCGCGTGCCGCGCGTGCCGCGCGCGCTGGCTCTAGTTGCCAATGTAATTTCCACTCTAAATGTGCTACGATTGGGTTCACTTCCCTTCGCAGGGCTTGACTCCGCGGTGCCGCGCCGCGTCATGTTGTCAATCGTGGCCCGTCGTGTCGTCGCGTAGCACGCTCTTATGTGAACAGCAATGCGGCAAGGAAACGCGCGCGTATAAGTGATGCCGCGCGCGCGTGCGTTGTCGCCTGTGTCTGCAGGAGGCTTAATGGCCAATAAAATACAATAGATTGTAATATAAAATAGCCTGAAGTTGGGATTATTTACAATTTCATTACTCAGATTTGTCAAAAGGGAGAAAATACATGGCAAAATACTTCCTTTGTTTGTTAACCGACTTCATTTCTAATCTGCTTAGAGCCGATTTCTGAAGGCTAATTGAGTCGATTTAACACAAAGGGGAATGCCTAGCCGAGTATCTACACTGAGTTACTGCAACCGTTTTATTGAAAGTGTTTTGTTATGTACCCCTTGAGGGGAGGAAACATGTATCTATGAAATAATTGCCTAAATTTGTGAGTAAACAACAATCTTCTCACTACTAGCCGAGTATCTACACTGAGTTACTGCAACCGTTTTATTGAAAGTGTTTCGTATTGTACCCCTTGAGGGGAGGATATATGTATCTATGAAATAATTCACTTTTGTGAAACAATCATCTTCTCACAACTATTATTATATGCAAAAAAAAACAGAGGATCAATAGAGGTTTGTAACTCCTTTACTCGAAACTACTGATTGGATTTACATCAAAATTGACATGCAGTTTGTTACACGGATTCACTAATGATGCTTGTTATCCATGTGATATGATGCCATGGGTCCAATTTATCAAAAAACGATCGAGCGTAGCCGCAGAAAAGTTGGAAGTAATAAAAGTGAGGTATTCCACATAGGACACCCGCTGACTATTGAAGGACACCGTGGATTTTAGTCAGTACAAGTCTGACAGTTCCTCCCGCCCTGCCCGGGGTGGGAGGCCTCATTTCATGATTTTACCACGATAAAAAAAAGACACCCGCTGACATTGGCACCTGAGCTAATTACACCTTATCTATTCCAAATAAGGCTCCTGTCAAAATTTTTCGAAGGTGCCAGGTGCCTTATGTGGAATACCTCATAAAAGTATCAGTTGTTATATGATATACAATGATGTACAAGATGCGATGATAGATGAATCCACAAAAAACCCGAGGAAGACCTGGATGAGACGAGCACACACCAGCGAATCTTGACATTAAAAAGGAAGGTTTTTTACTAAGCAGTAAGCGAAATGGGACACAGAAATGATGATGATATTGACACGATTCATAAATTTGTATTTTGCAGTAGGTGTGAAAATACTTTTGTCGTTGCTGAGGGAGTCTTACAAAACACTGACGTCACAAATTTTCATGAAAAATTTGTCGAAGGAAACTTTACAGATGAAATAGTGGAAGGTTTTCCGGAACAGACCTTCGCCCAGCATAACGATGAAAAAAGAAATTAAGTGATCAAGATCAAGAAGTCTGAAGTAAAACTTGTAATTCAGGCGTTATCTTAAGGGCCTTATCACACTAGCGGTTTGGAAGCGGTTGCGGGGCGGAGCGGCCGCACAGCAAATGCGTTGCGAACACGCCGCGGCTGCGCAGCGAATTCGTTGCGGACGCGCAACGGGATCGCCGCGAACAGCAAAGTGGACGCCATTTTGTACTGCCTCGAACAAACGCCAAAACGTCCGCCCCACTTCAGATCAACGAGGAATTTTTTGTATGAAGACTTTCGAAAAATTCCTCCAGCGCTGAAATTTTGCATAATATGATAAGAGTAGGTGATAGGTGATTATAGATGCATAATCATCCAAATTTTTTTTTAGCCGAAAAGTTTTTTTTTACCAAAACATGAATATTGCTTATAACTCTCTGCGAAAAATTCCTCAGCCTAATCTAATAATGGATCTTCCCAAATTCGTCGATGCTTTCCTTTTCGTTTTCGACGTTTTCGAAGTAATAACGTCAACAGCAATGTTTCCTCGTCGGAATCCATTTTGTTACTGAGTGTACAAACACGCGACGAAAACGTAACGCATTTGCCACGCGTCCGCGACGTGTTCGCGACGGATGCGCGGCGTGTTCGCGACGGATGCGCTGCGCGTCCGCTCCGCCCCGCAGCCGCTTCGAAACCGCTAGTATGATAACGGCCTAACCCTTGTTGATTTCTATGTAAGCAGGCGAAGAGTTAGCAAACGATCACTTATCGTCGAAGTTTGAGACAATGTAATGAAGGTGGGAAGACAATAGTCCAACTTTCGAAGTATTTATTGCTCTTCTTTGTGCTCAAAATCGCTTTTATTGGAGAGGTGTAAAAATATATGTTATAAATATTGTTTACTTATTAAATCAGTTTGTATTTTTACCACAATAATTGTTTGTATTATCAGAGACTTTTGAAGTAAGAGTTGAGAACAAAAAATTAGGTAAATATTTTTTTACATTAATTTTTCAATTAACTTATTTACTTTAAGTAATTAAAATGCTACTGAAAGAAATCAGAATTGATTTGAAACAAGATAAAAGCAACGTAGGTGGGAAGCGATCTTATGAAGGCCACAGGATCACGCTGGATGCAGGCCGCTTACAACCGGTCCTACTGGAAGTCTAAAGGGGAGGCCTATGTTCAGCAGTGGACGTCTTACGGCTGATATGATGATGATGATCATGAAAAGCAACATAAGATTTTGATTCTAGGGTAGTTTACTGTATACATAAATTGAAAATTGGTTTAGTCTAGTAGGTTAGAGTATTGAAAAATAATTATCAATAAAGATAAAACGCTTCGTAATTCGAGAGTGGGCTTGTGACATCATAACACCTGTAAAATTAAACCAACCTAGTGACGTTTTGTGATTTTTAAAAGAATTTTATCTTCATCAATTTTGGTTTACTTAACAAAAGTCTGGTCACGTATTTTTTTATTATAATCTGAATTATTTTTTTATTTGAGTGAAATAGCCTATTGGGTTAGCAGATCAGAACATTAATCCCTACATTCAAACTTATTAACTTTACCTATATTATGAGGAAAGATTGGACGTGTTATACTTACTTATCTTTATTTCTTTCGCGTGTTCTTTACTTACAAGTGACACTTGTAAAAATGACTGTCATGACTTACTAGGCTTAAGATCCTATGTCCCCTAGATGGGGCAGAGGGCGTCCACAGATGTCTTCCATCGCGATCTGTCTTGAGCTTCACGCTTCACCTCGCTCTACGTCAATCCAATCCTCGCCGCTCCCGCTAGCACGGTGCGCCACCAGGTTTGTCGGGAACGGCCACACTTCCTTTTCCCTTGGGGATTCCAGTCCAAAGCTTGTTTGGGTATGTGGTCAGGGTCCAAAAAAAATGACTGTCATGGAGGATAATAAAACGCTACTATTTATTAGTACATATTAACATGAGTTTGTTGCAGAAACACTCCGTAAATAATGTCACATTAACTTTCTAGAAATATCTACTCAAACCGTGTTCGTAGAAAATTGTTGCATAATTAATTCGATTTACACTTTATTCTGATTCATACGCATAAATGTACATTAGAGAGGAAAGCTTAGCTTGGAGCAACAAACAATTTCCTGAGTAATCATTTTTCGACTTTAAACACTAGCTGTCCTACCACAAAGAAACGTTTGTTGAACACTTGTCTTAAAAAAATGACAGATTATGACGTTGAGATAAGGTCCGTTCTACAGTCACACTTTTTTTAGACAGGTGTTCAACAGATGTTTAAGTTTTGTAGTAAGGCTGTAGAAATTTGAGGTGTTCTGCAGAATGCTGGCATTGTTACTTAAGTAGTATGTATGTGTATTGTTACCAAGAATCAATAAAGCACAAATAAAGGTAGTTTTGCTTTTGATTTAGGTATCTTTTTTGGCGCAGATTTCTTATTAACAATATTAACTCAAACCCACTACACACTACTCCACGTAAAGGGGTATAGAAGAAACACCATGGTTTTTAGTGAGTACGAATCTGACAGTTCATTCCGTGCCATTCAGGGCGGGAAGACTAAAAAGACTAACTGGGGAAAAGGCCCTCCCATAAACCCTTGCCGTGCCACCACCCATCTACAAACCAATCTTGGCAAGCGCGACTTTGACGATCTATCTGTGCAGGGCACAAGCTCACTAAATCTCTAATATCACTTACAACACTCTTGACTAAACAATACCCCTTACTATACAGAGGATGCACGTCTGCAATATGATTTATCACAATCAGCGCTAAACGCTCCACCAGATATAATCCGGAGCGTATAATTGCACACACTCGACTGGATATTCATAGGTGATTAGTATAATCACTGTGCTATTAGGTATTGGTTCGACGATAGGGCTGTCGGACGTATGCGGTATAATTGAATTTCTGTCGGAAACTGTCGGTGTTTTTGTTAAGTGAAAAATTAAGAGGAAACAGAGATTCAAGGTTTTGATAAGTGATTAAATGATTTGATAAATCCTATAAGTTTTTGTTATCATTACTTAAAATATATATGGGATTTTAACAATAGTTAGTTAAACTATTGACACACATTACTTAATAGTACTACTTAATGGAACTATTGGGCAAACAATTGATCATATCTGACTTAAAACGTTATTCTCTTTTTGGAATCCACCTTAATTTTGGCCTGTAAAAATAAGGATTTTATTTGATGCGGAGATTGGACACGACCTTTATAATAAAATTCCAGGAAAGCAAAAATAAAAAATAAGTTGTTGATTATTATCATATTTTAGATGGAATATGACAATTAAAATATCGGGTTTTGGTGACTTGCTTACCAAAATTCAGATTATCATCTTCACTGTTACCAAGCTGTTTACACAAAAATCTTATTAATAATATTCGATATTGCCCGAAATTCAAAGCCCGGGGCAGCCCTACGTCTGTCTTACTTGAAACGGTATTACCTGCGCTCGTCACTATTGAGTTACATACAATATCAGCTGAATTGGTTAGGGCTGTAACAGCAACTTTATACGCCGGTGTCGGGTATTACTCCGTATTTACCTAGTAAGCAATTCTGTAGGAGGTAAATTGAATGTGGGGAAATGATAATTAGGTTTAGTAGGTATTATAATATCATACAGGGAATATTATACTTTAGTGCGTTCTGTGCGTGAATTGGGTATTAATTGAGGTATTTTATCGGATCAGAGAAGGTAGTGGGACTGTCAGCAGTCCTGGTACATAAAGAGCAACGAAAGTAACAGGTTGGACTTTTAGTCAGTATGGGTCCTTTTCGTTCTACCTAGGGGGACACATTAATTTAATGAATTTACCAACCCAGAAAACGGGATTTTGAAATAAAAGTAAACTTTATACCTATCTGATTTAATTTAACTTTTATCTTATTTTGAATTGGGAAGATTGACCTCTACGCAAGTATACGTAAAGTTCTTATTAGTCCATCTGGGAGCTAGACAACACTTCTAACAGTCGTGATTAAGCACGGCCGTACCCTTTTCTTAATAATATCTTCTTTATAAAGAGTCACCTTGCCCAAAATAGTTCTATTTATGTTGTCCTTATCTATGGATAAACTGACATAAAAGGGCATCTAAATATAGACATGTATACAATTAACCATTTGACATTTTAACCTCAAATTAGAGGTTAGACAAATTACGACCCATGTTAATGACGGGACAGCTTTTCAAAATGGCTTCGCGGCAGATATTTTCAAAGAAAACTCTTGAAAATCATCCAATTTTGTGCACAATAGGCATAATATATACCGCGTGCCATTTAACCCGGGGCCCTGACGCATCCCGACGCGTGACGCAGCACTCTCACCCGACCGTAAAAAAGCGAAATCAATTATACCGAAATGGCAAGCGGACAACCCAGCATAACATGACCCACCCTGCTATTCTAAGAGCGGTTGCACACTTATGGTTTCCGAACGCGTTTTATGGCGAGGCGATTCGTGTATGTGTGAAAGTATGCTAGCAATGACTACGCGACGTATTTCCTGCGCTTTGACAGACTAATTAAATATAACAGGCTTTCTCTGTAGTTGCGGTAACGTTAAACTTTCCCATTTGTAATCTCTACACAATCTTATATTTTTCTTTGTTATTTTTATTCAACAGCTCAATGTCAGTGAAGACGTATCATATACGTAGCGTACTTTTCGCCCATGCTTATTAAGTCATCGTATCGTGTATCTTGGGCAGGTGTTTTTAAGTATACAAGTCATGCGGACTTTGACAATTTATTATCCATACTTCTGCGTTCACGCCGAGCAAACACTTGATAAGATATTGCGCGTGTACGAAATTCCTGTTTTTTGAAGTGCGGAACGCCTGATACGCACGTTTAGTGTGCAATCGCTCTTACATGTTTTTATGTACATGGCCATGTGATATAGCCCTTATTGTTACAAAAATCGGACAATGAATGCCCATATCACCCACGTGACGGCTCCCCTTACAATGGCTGGTCGTTAGACCTTTAGAAGGAACACAATATGTTGTCTGGTCCCTTTCAAATTGATTCCTAATTAGTGGGATACGCAAATAATTTGTTGTGACTTTGAAACATCTCTTTTTTACGTTTTTCTTTGAGGTTTTTTTTTGTAATTTTGGGAAGATAATGAGGGAGGGGAGGAGTCTAAATTACTGGCACGTGTTATGTCTGTCGTAAAAGCTAAAGTTGAGTCTTCTCTCATGATGATTAAGCTTTTAATATGGCTTCGTTAATTCTTGCTTGCTAGTAATTAAAAAATAACGTCATTTTTAAAATATTATCGATCATTAGTATCAGCATTTCACGTCATCAGTCAAAAGACGTCCACTGCTGAACATACAAAGGGCCTCTCCTTAGACCGCCACATCGAATGAGAATTTGCCACTTGCATCCATCTGTTGCCCACAACTCTGTCGTCTCAACAATGTCGTCTGTCCAACTAGTATGATGTAGTTCACCATTTCAACTTGGATACCTTGAAAATTACGGCTCCTCGTTGTCTATTATTTTTCTCCGTATTGCCTTAACTTAGTTTATATTTTGTATCTATGTGTCCCTAAAATAGCTGAAATATTCTTACAAGAATTTAAGCCAAAGCAGATGTTATTCTTGACTCAAACCTCCTGAAGTCATCATCAATTCTAGTGTTCACAGTAGTACACTTTCGGTCATGTTTATGAGGACACACAATGTGAAATAGTGTGACCTGCACAAAATCTTTTATTTTTATAGAACTTTAAATTCGATACTTATCGTATAAATCTTTAACTTTTCGATGATGTGCATGTTTGCTAGTGTTTGTTGCACTTTTAAAGAAACATTATGTGAGAAGAAATAACATAGAATGTTTCTAAGGACGACCTACAAAACGAGCAACACTAAATTCAAATAGGTACAACTATTCGACGTTTCACCCGACACTGGGAACCGCCTGACGTTTAACCAAATGAAATTTCGCAGCCAAACTCAATCGGCACACGGCTCGCGCCGAACTCCGAAACGATCGCGCACTAGACTGTGTACTTTTTCTCGGCCTCATGTGCACAAACAGTGTTTAGTTACCGGAGGGTGTATTTTA
Organism: Agrotis ipsilon; assembly: GCA_028554685.1. Classification (NCBI taxonomy): domain Eukaryota; kingdom Metazoa; phylum Arthropoda; class Insecta; order Lepidoptera; family Noctuidae; genus Agrotis; species Agrotis ipsilon. The sequence continues at coordinate 14,626,963 of CM052965.1, forward strand.
TCTTGTTGTGCTTGTTTTGTAGTTAGGGTAGAAGGGGGGAGGTGGTGCGGGGCGCGGGGTGGCACCTGTTGCCCCGAGTTTCGATGTGGGAAAGCCTAATCCTGGCTGAGATGAAATAAATACAACACTGGTTCAACGGGAACGCTCCCCAAGATGTGTCTTTTGATGGTATTCAGTAAAGCCGTGTGGCGTATATTTCGGGAGTTTAAAGGAATTGCCATTTTTATTTCATGTCTCTCCTTGTGTGTTGTGTTGAATTTTTGATGCAACAAGTGGTATTATTGAGCTGGAAGTGTTAACGAAGCCTTTGTTCGGATTCCGTTTTATTGGGTGGCGCTTTGTGTTTGAGTTTATGTTCATCCATCTTCAATATAACTCTGCTTTATGTTATTTTTTTGAAAACAGTGTATTTAACACCAGATTATTCCCGATTGCGTTTTGAAGGTATAATACACTAACCCCTGTTTTCTATGTTCTAACCTACATGTTTTTGGGTTGATGTTTGAAAAATCTAAAGCTGTTGAACAGCGAAACAGTAAAATTCTCCCCTGTTTTACATAACTGTTGGTCCATTGACCTCGATTTAGAACATAAATCTTTTCTTACTTTACAGCAGATAAAAGTCACGGTGACACTTTTATTTGTTTACTTCACCCACCCACCTTTTATTCATACCTACTTTAACTCTGTTAAAAATAAAGTGTGGGTGTAATTTTATTATTCTATGTTAGTTTATTTTTTTTGTTATGACTTAGGTGCCCTCTGTGTTCGAGGTACCTATTGCACGAAGGGCCTCAGCAGAAGGGTAGCAGCGAAAAAAATTTGACAGGAGCCCTATGTCGAATAGATAAGGTGCAAGTAGCTCAGGTGCCATTGTCAGCCCGTGCCCTTCGTGGGATACTGCGTCCAAGTGTCTTTTAAAACAGTCCCGCGATCCAAGCTCCGTCCTACGTGTTGGGTGGTGGAGCGGCTCGTGGCTGAGCTCTTGAAATTAATAACGTTATTAATATCTCGGTTAGAATTTTGATTCCGACCATAACTCCAAACTCTAACAACATCCAAATTTGCTTTTAGATGGACAGTGAGAAGAAGCCGGATTGAAATAAAAAAATATATTAATAAATATTAATTTTGGGCGTATTATATTGACCACAAACACGGGTAGATCGCTATAAATATGTTGACGGCACTGTTCGCGCAGTGGTTAAGCGATTGGACTGTTGCACTGGGTATCGTGGGTTCGATTCCCGCACGGAGCAAATATTTGTGTGATCCACAAGTAGTTGCTTCGGGTCTGGGCGTTTGTGTATGTGAGTGTCTATGTTTGTAAACGCACCCACGAAATAGGAGAATTTCCTAGAGTGAGGCAACGTTTTTTCATGCTGAGTTTCCTCCGTGACATTATTTCATATTAACATTATATTGTGTACACGATAATTGTAATAATTAATTATCTTTTTCTTTTCATTTCAGGTAATGGCTGTTTTTTTAAATCTCGAAACGTATTTCATCTGTCAATATTTTATGATATTACAAGTAAGTAGTAGTTTATTGTACTATTCTACATGTTTAAAAATTATTATAATGTTAAACAAAGTCAAAGTTATACATTTTTCTAACTTTAAACGTAAAATGTAGCCTCAACTCTAACGGTGTGATTTTACACTGAAAGTAAATAAATAAATTTAAATAAATTATGGCTTTATCGACGAGAAACATCACTTGAACTAACCACCCGATGCGTTTGACAACTTAATTGAAAAACATTTTTATAACCCTTTCACCGCGCACTTAATGTGCCAATACCTGTAAACTTTCATAATATAAAATCGTGTATATTTTCAGAGTTGCATCTATTTCCACACAGACGGCTTACATTTCTATTTCCGTTGGCAGACATTGACACGAATATGTTTTCACGGACCGGATTATTTTGACATCGCCAAGTATTTGATACGCGCCCACGTTAACTGGAAGTTTATTAGGTCTGGGTGATGTATCTATTAGCATTTTAGGGTTATAGCTACCGTATGGTCGACATGTGAAGATGTTATGTCAGCTGGATATCTGGGTTGGCATTTATTGTGAAGTGTTAATTTACGTCGAGAATCGTCGACACGATTGTATTAATTTTCCGATCTCGCCAGTGGTCCCCATAATTATATTATCTATCAGTTTTTAAGAGATTACATTTCGAGCTCGGCAAAGCAGGAGATAACACTGCCTTGCAGCACTATGAATTTCCAAGATTGGATACATACCTTTGGGTAGTCGGCACGTTTGGACGTGTGGTTGAGCAATAGACAGTTGTGCTGCGTGTCGCTTCGATTCCTGCAGGGAACAAATTAATATTTGAATGTAGGTGTTAAGGGTCTGGCTGTTTGTGTATATGGATCAAAATAATGTTTTTAAACTCAAATACGAAACAAAAAAATAACAAAGGTGGCCGTGCATTATAATAAAAAAATTGTGCTGTCGAGTTCGGATTCATATATTTTAATTCAATGCTAAAACGAAATATTTGTACATTTTAGTGTTGTTTATAGAGGAAATTGAAATGTTTGAAATCGAAATTAATCAAAAGTGAACGTGCAACAAAATGGAAATAAATCAAGTGATGTATGTGTACGACACAGACTCCATGTTTTTGATTATTTGTTAACATTAAACAGAATTCTTCAGAACGTAACAATTTCATGTTTCAATTTTGTACCTGTCTTTCATCACTCGAGCTTTGAAGCCATATTTTTCAATGACAAAAAGCCGTTGTAAAGAAATACATGACATTTCAACTAATAAACTCGTAAGCCCGTGAAATCGTGTCGTAACTCATAAAGGGGAATAACATTTAGTTTAGCAGGAAATAATAAAAAAGAAACATATCTTCTGAGTCGTTCGCTGACTGAATAAATGAATGAAATTCTTTTGGAGCAGTGCTTTTTAAAATAAAACGTGATTTTTTGACAGTTTTTTTTTTATATTTTTATACGCAATAACGCCTGCGTCGCGTCTTCGCAAAGATATTTTTACGAACGAAAAATTGAGCTGCGAGCAGGGTTTGAACCTGCGTCTTCTGGATAGGTACTCCAGACGCCTTAACCAACTAGGCCACCGCGACCACTAGACTCGTAGCTAAATTTCTCGTTCGCTTTGTTTTTGAAACGTTGTTTACACGTTGCGCCATCTATTGGTAATGTTTCAAATTACTTACCAACCAACAAGTCTGATATTGCAATCAAATCAATGTTGTATTAGATAACGACTTCTAAACTAAATTTATATTTTTTTATATTTTTAGTTTTTTTTTGTGTGTAATGTTTCGGAATACGCAATACGAAGTTGTATATGTATAGCTCTTTAATATTTACTAAAGTAATGTCTACAAAAAGAAATCATCTTGTTTTACACATGTATTTTTTTCTATCTAAAACATTCTTTCATCTTACTCTTTTGTGAAACTCAACAATAACTCCCAAAATAAAACAGGATATTAAATTCCTCATGCAAAAAAAAAAAACAAAAAAAAAGTGTGACAAAGCATGCCTTTGTATTTTAAAATCCTATAAAGCTCCGACTGAAATATAAATCATCCTGCTCACAAAATAATAACCTGACAGAACAGGAAGCGATAAAAAGGAAGGAACATATCTCTTGAAGTTTTTTGGCAAGGATACTGACTTGGGAAGCTGTGCTCTCAAAGTATGAATGGATGGGTCTTCGAGATTTTTCAAGTTTTCATTTTTATTTTGCAGTTTACAGATGACAAGTATTTTTTCTAATATCTGTCTTCTCATAAGGCGTAGGTATTTATTACTTTACTTTTAGTTTTTAGTTGCTTTGCCACTTTTTGTAATTTGAAAAATTATCCGAGAGAAAAATTATAAGAGATCGTATCTTCGTTTTAAACATTATTCTTGATTATAAACTTATTTCTGAGCCTTATAATTATGATACTATCGTTGCTGAGGTGATTAAGTAACAAACTTATATCAAGGTGAATTCCCCAAATTAACTTAGAAAAACATTATAACATTGAAGTCGATCAGCACATATCCAGACGGTCAGTGTTCATAAGTTGGTTTTTTAATTCCAAAACAATAATGGTATTGAGTATTAAAATTTGTTCAAAAATCAGTTTTTGAATTTCACAACAGTGATGGGATTGAGTAAACTATGTGCATCATACTAAATTTTAAATGCCACTTACGGGATATCTTCCGTGATTGTACTCGTATTATTTGTTAGAGTTCCCGATACTTTGTCGCTATTGCAAGCGCCATGATCGCGGGTTTATTAATATAGATATACCGTAAGAGACATTTCAAATTGAGTAACTAACCGTGATAGCTTAAAACAGTATTTGTGAATCACATTGTTAAATTATTATTTTTTTGTAAACGTCAGCCAACACATTACCGAAACATATGAAATTCTCAATAAATAACTCCACATCGCAAAGCCTTCTAGCTCACGTCAGTTCACTTCAGACTCGAAACGGAAATATTGCCGGTGGCGCCCTCTCGCGGCGGATGCTGCACGGGCGCCAGCGAGCCGCTTCCGGCCCGCCCTCGTTACGTCCGCTTTGTGTGACGGCCGACATGGCATGCCAGCCTCATCGGACCGAATGAACCATTGTCAACGATATTACACTTTGCTTTGATTTATTCAGAGTACTTATTGTGAATAGTGAAAGTTTCAGTATGGAAGAAATATAGGTGATGGACGCTTTGTGGTGTGCCTCATGTTGGGTTGGGTCTTGAATTTTGGGACGTAATGGACTGTCGCTTCCGTACCGTAGACTAGTTTGGAAGGCGATTGTATCTGCCACTGAGATTTGAAGATTCATACTACTTACATAATATCTTAATATATATAAATTTCGTGTCACAATGTTTGTCCTCAATGGACTCCTAAACCACTTAACCGATTATAATAAAATTCGCACACCATGTGCAGTTCGATCCAACTTGAGAGATAGGATAGTTTAAATCTCAAATTTTAGACCGGGTCCTCCACCCGTGCGAAGCCGGGACGGGCCGCTAGTTACATATATTTATACGGATAATTTATTTAAAAAAAAAGTTCTATTCGTAAAGTTTTTTTGAGAAAATATGGGACTCGAACCAACGACCTTCTGGTTCAATACTTCGGACACCTTCCCAAAAATAACGTTGTGTCGTCTATCGTTGCAGTGTCAAACGACGTTCGTCTAATTCTATAAGAATTATCCGTCGAAATATGAAATATTACATTGTATTTTATAGTAGTAAGTAATTATATGCATTTTAATTTATTTTATTGTCCCCACAAATGCAAAACTGGGATCGTAAAGACAGACCGCAGTGTCACTTTTGTTTTCTTTGTAACTCTATTATGAATAAGGCAACACACGACATTATTGCCAGTTGTTTCCATGTTCGTTTATAAAAACATTTTCATATAGTAACTTTATAACCACTCGCGTTGTCCAAATAGAACATAAAGAAATAATAGAACATTGTAAACGCCTCCTGGCGACCGGGAAATTCTTATGTGGCAGGAAAATAAACAAACAGTATTATTTTAGGCGATACTGTAAACAAAATAAAATACAATTAGATGCGGTATTATTTATTTTAGGTTGTTGTAAGTTCGTCACAAAATTATATCCCCACGAAAAAAGTATGCATAAGTAAGCCATTTTTTTTTTAAATTTTGGTTACTTGTAAAATATCCCATTTTTTTTTCCGAACGGATAGCAGAACAATAAAATAATAAAATCCAGCACAAAACTACCAAAAACGAGGAAACAATGTCACATCTGAACAGAAAGTACTAGGAGAATAGGATGAGTTCTTTTTTTCGTGGGGATATAATTTTGTGGCGAACTTAAAACAAGCCTTTATTTTTCGTGGTAGGTTATTCCTGTGGTGGATCGATAATAACCCTATTTTAGAAACGTCATGCTGGGATAAAAATAATCCTATATGTTAACCCAGATTATAAAATTTATCTGCATACCAAGTTTCATAATTCGGTCAGAAGCTTTCGTGTGAAAGAGTACAAGCACCAACTTTATAAAATATATACAAAATTTCTCAGTATAGGAAAAAGTAGCAAGCGAACAAAAACATATATTTTAATTCAATGCTAAAACGAAATATTTGTACATTTTAGTGTTGTTTATAGAGGAAATTGAAATGTTTGAAATCGAAATTAATCAAAAGTGAACGTGCAACAAAATGGAAATAAATCAAGTGATGTATGTGTACGACACAGACTCCATGTTTTTGATTATTTGTTAACATTAAACAGAATTCTTCAGAACGTAACAATTTCATGTTTCAATTTTGTACCTGTCTTTCATCACTCGAGCTTTGAAGCCATATTTTTCAATGACAAAAAGCCGTTGTAAAGAAATACATGACATTTCAACTAATAAACTCGTAAGCCCGTGAAATCGTGTCGTAACTCATAAAGGGGAATAACATTTAGTTTAGCAGGAAATAATAAAAAGAAAAGAAACATATCTTCTGAGTCGTTCGCTGACTGAATAAATGAATGAAATTCTTTTGGAGCAGTGCTTTTTAAAATAAAACGTGATTTTTTGACAGTTTTTTTTTTATATTTTTATACGCAATAACGCCTGCGTCGCGTCTTCGCAAAGATATTTTTACGAACGAAAAATTGAGCTGCGAGCAGGGTTTGAACCTGCGTCTTCTGGATAGGTACTCCAGACGCCTTAACCAACTAGGCCACCGCGACCACTAGACTCGTAGCTAAATTTCTCGTTCGCTTTGTTTTTGAAACGTTGTTTACACGTTGCGCCATCTATTGGTAATGTTTCAAATTACTTACCAACCAACAAGTCTGATATTGCAATCAAATCAATGTTGTATTAGATAACGACTTCTAAACTAAATTTATATTTTTTTATATTTTTAGTTTTTTTTTGTGTGTAATGTTTCGGAATACGCAATACGAAGTTGTATATGTATAGCTCTTTAATATTTACTAAAGTAATGTCTACAAAAAGAAATCATCTTGTTTTACACATGTATTTTTTTCTATCTAAAACATTCTTTCATCTTACTCTTTTGTGAAACTCAACAATAACTCCCAAAATAAAACAGGATATTAAATTCCTCATGCAAAAAAAAAAAAACAAAAAAAAAGTGTGACAAAGCATGCCTTTGTATTTTAAAATCCTATAAAGCTCCGACTGAAATATAAATCATCCTGCTCACAAAATAATAACCTGACAGAACAGGAAGCGATAAAAAGGAAGGAACATATCTCTTGAAGTTTTTTGGCAAGGATACTGACTTGGGAAGCTGTGCTCTCAAAGTATGAATGGATGGGTCTTCGAGATTTTTCAAGTTTTCATTTTTATTTTGCAGTTTACAGATGACAAGTATTTTTTCTAATATCTGTCTTCTCATAAGGCGTAGGTATTTATTACTTTACTTTTAGTTTTTAGTTGCTTTGCCACTTTTTGTAATTTGAAAAATTATCCGAGAGAAAAATTATAAGAGATCGTATCTTCGTTTTAAACATTATTCTTGATTATAAACTTATTTCTGAGCCTTATAATTATGATACTATCGTTGCTGAGGTGATTAAGTAACAAACTTATATCAAGGTGAATTCCCCAAATTAACTTAGAAAAACATTATAACATTGAAGTCGATCAGCACATATCCAGACGGTCAGTGTTCATAAGTTGGTTTTTTAATTCCAAAACAATAATGGTATTGAGTATTAAAATTTGTTCAAAAATCAGTTTTTGAATTTCACAACAGTGATGGGATTGAGTAAACTATGTGCATCATACTAAATTTTAAATGCCACTTACGGGATATCTTCCGTGATTGTACTCGTATTATTTGTTAGAGTTCCCGATACTTTGTCGCTATTGCAAGCGCCATGATCGCGGGTTTATTAATATAGATATACCGTAAGAGACATTTCAAATTGAGTAACTAACCGTGATAGCTTAAAACAGTATTTGTGAATCACATTGTTAAATTATTATTTTTTTGTAAACGTCAGCCAACACATTACCGAAACATATGAAATTCTCAATAAATAACTCCACATCGCAAAGCCTTCTAGCTCACGTCAGTTCACTTCAGACTCGAAACGGAAATATTGCCGGTGGCGCCCTCTCGCGGCGGATGCTGCACGGGCGCCAGCGAGCCGCTTCCGGCCCGCCCTCGTTACGTCCGCTTTGTGTGACGGCCGACATGGCATGCCAGCCTCATCGGACCGAATGAACCATTGTCAACGATATTACACTTTGCTTTGATTTATTCAGAGTACTTATTGTGAATAGTGAAAGTTTCAGTATGGAAGAAATATAGGTGATGGACGCTTTGTGGTGTGCCTCATGTTGGGTTGGGTCTTGAATTTTGGGACGTAATGGACTGTCGCTTCCGTACCGTAGACTAGTTTGGAAGGCGATTGTATCTGCCACTGAGATTTGAAGATTCATACTACTTACATAATATCTTAATATATATAAATTTCGTGTCACAATGTTTGTCCTCAATGGACTCCTAAACCACTTAACCGATTATAATAAAATTCGCACACCATGTGCAGTTCGATCCAACTTGAGAGATAGGATAGTTTAAATCTCAAATTTTAGACCGGGTCCTCCACCCGTGCGAAGCCGGGACGGGCCGCTAGTTACATATATTTATACGGATAATTTATTTAAAAAAAAAGTTCTATTCGTAAAGTTTTTTTGAGAAAATATGGGACTCGAACCAACGACCTTCTGGTTCAATACTTCGGACACCTTCCCAAAAATAACGTTGTGTCGTCTATCGTTGCAGTGTCAAACGACGTTCGTCTAATTCTATAAGAATTATCCGTCGAAATATGAAATATTACATTGTATTTTATAGTAGTAAGTAATTATATGCATTTTAATTTATTTTATTGTCCCCACAAATGCAAAACTGGGATCGTAAAGACAGACCGCAGTGTCACTTTTGTTTTCTTTGTAACTCTATTATGAATAAGGCAACACACGACATTATTGCCAGTTGTTTCCATGTTCGTTTATAAAAACATTTTCATATAGTAACTTTATAACCACTCGCGTTGTCCAAATAGAACATAAAGAAATAATAGAACATTGTAAACGCCTCCTGGCGACCGGGAAATTCTTATGTGGCAGGAAAATAAACAAACAGTATTATTTTAGGCGATACTGTAAACAAAATAAAATACAATTAGATGCGGTATTATTTATTTTAGGTTGTTGTAAGTTCGTCACAAAATTATATCCCCACGAAAAAAGTATGCATAAGTAAGCCATTTTTTTTTTAAATTTTGGTTACTTGTAAAATATCCCATTTTTTTTTCCGAACGGATAGCAGAACAATAAAATAATAAAATCCAGCACAAAACTACCAAAAACGAGGAAACAATGTCACATCTGAACAGAAAGTACTAGGAGAATAGGATGAGTTCTTTTTTTCGTGGGGATATAATTTTGTGGCGAACTTAAAACAAGCCTTTATTTTTCGTGGTAGGTTATTCCTGTGGTGGATCGATAATAACCCTATTTTAGAAACGTCATGCTGGGATAAAAATAATCCTATATGTTAACCCAGATTATAAAATTTATCTGCATACCAAGTTTCATAATTCGGTCAGAAGCTTTCGTGTGAAAGAGTACAAGCACCAACTTTATAAAATATATACAAAATTTCTCAGTATAGGAAAAAGTAGCAAGCGAACAAAAACATATATTTATTTCAATGCTAAAACGAAATATTTGTACATTTTAGTGTTGTTTATAGAGGAAATTGAAATGTTTGAAATCGAAATTAATCAAAAGTGAACGTGCAACAAAATGGAAATAAATCAAGTGATGTATGTGTACGACACAGACTCCATGTTTTTGATTATTTGTTAACATTAAACAGAATTCTTCAGAACGTAACAATTTCATGTTTCAATTTTGTACCTGTCTTTCATCACTCGAGCTTTGAAGCCATATTTTTCAATGACAAAAAGCCGTTGTAAAGAAATACATGACATTTCAACTAATAAACTCGTAAGCCCGTGAAATCGTGTCGTAACTCATAAAGGGGAATAACATTTAGTTTAGCAGGAAATAATAAAAAAGAAACATATCTTCTGAGTCGTTCGCTGACTGAATAAATGAATGAAATTCTTTTGGAGCAGTGCTTTTTAAAATAAAACGTGATTTTTTGACAGTTTTTTTTTTATATTTTTATACGCAATAACGCCTGCGTCGCGTCTTCGCAAAGATATTTTTACGAACGAAAAATTGAGCTGCGAGCAGGGTTTGAACCTGCGTCTTCTGGATAGGTACTCCAGACGCCTTAACCAACTAGGCCACCGCGACCACTAGACTCGTAGCTAAATTTCTCGTTCGCTTTGTTTTTGAAACGTTGTTTACACGTTGCGCCATCTATTGGTAATGTTTCAAATTACTTACCAACCAACAAGTCTGATATTGCAATCAAATCAATGTTGTATTAGATAACGACTTCTAAACTAAATTTATATTTTTTTATATTTTTAGTTTTTTTTTGTGTGTAATGTTTCGGAATACGCAATACGAAGTTGTATATGTATAGCTCTTTAATATTTACTAAAGTAATGTCTACAAAAAGAAATCATCTTGTTTTACACATGTATTTTTTTCTATCTAAAACATTCTTTCATCTTACTCTTTTGTGAAACTCAACAATAACTCCCAAAATAAAACAGGATATTAAATTCCTCATGCAAAAAAAAAAAAACAAAAAAAAAGTGTGACAAAGCATGCCTTTGTATTTTAAAATCCTATAAAGCTCCGACTGAAATATAAATCATCCTGCTCACAAAATAATAACCTGACAGAACAGGAAGCGATAAAAAGGAAGGAACATATCTCTTGAAGTTTTTTGGCAAGGATACTGACTTGGGAAGCTGTGCTCTCAAAGTATGAATGGATGGGTCTTCGAGATTTTTCAAGTTTTCATTTTTATTTTGCAGTTTACAGATGACAAGTATTTTTTCTAATATCTGTCTTCTCATAAGGCGTAGGTATTTATTACTTTACTTTTAGTTTTTAGTTGCTTTGCCACTTTTTGTAATTTGAAAAATTATCCGAGAGAAAAATTATAAGAGATCGTATCTTCGTTTTAAACATTATTCTTGATTATAAACTTATTTCTGAGCCTTATAATTATGATACTATCGTTGCTGAGGTGATTAAGTAACAAACTTATATCAAGGTGAATTCCCCAAATTAACTTAGAAAAACATTATAACATTGAAGTCGATCAGCACATATCCAGACGGTCAGTGTTCATAAGTTGGTTTTTTAATTCCAAAACAATAATGGTATTGAGTATTAAAATTTGTTCAAAAATCAGTTTTTGAATTTCACAACAGTGATGGGATTGAGTAAACTATGTGCATCATACTAAATTTTAAATGCCACTTACGGGATATCTTCCGTGATTGTACTCGTATTATTTGTTAGAGTTCCCGATACTTTGTCGCTATTGCAAGCGCCATGATCGCGGGTTTATTAATATAGATATACCGTAAGAGACATTTCAAATTGAGTAACTAACCGTGATAGCTTAAAACAGTATTTGTGAATCACATTGTTAAATTATTATTTTTTTGTAAACGTCAGCCAACACATTACCGAAACATATGAAATTCTCAATAAATAACTCCACATCGCAAAGCCTTCTAGCTCACGTCAGTTCACTTCAGACTCGAAACGGAAATATTGCCGGTGGCGCCCTCTCGCGGCGGATGCTGCACGGGCGCCAGCGAGCCGCTTCCGGCCCGCCCTCGTTACGTCCGCTTTGTGTGACGGCCGACATGGCATGCCAGCCTCATCGGACCGAATGAACCATTGTCAACGATATTACACTTTGCTTTGATTTATTCAGAGTACTTATTGTGAATAGTGAAAGTTTCAGTATGGAAGAAATATAGGTGATGGACGCTTTGTGGTGTGCCTCATGTTGGGTTGGGTCTTGAATTTTGGGACGTAATGGACTGTCGCTTCCGTACCGTAGACTAGTTTGGAAGGCGATTGTATCTGCCACTGAGATTTGAAGATTCATACTACTTACATAATATCTTAATATATATAAATTTCGTGTCACAATGTTTGTCCTCAATGGACTCCTAAACCACTTAACCGATTATAATAAAATTCGCACACCATGTGCAGTTCGATCCAACTTGAGAGATAGGATAGTTTAAATCTCAAATTTTAGACCGGGTCCTCCACCCGTGCGAAGCCGGGACGGGCCGCTAGTTACATATATTTATACGGATAATTTATTTAAAAAAAAAGTTCTATTCGTAAAGTTTTTTTGAGAAAATATGGGACTCGAACCAACGACCTTCTGGTTCAATACTTCGGACACCTTCCCAAAAATAACGTTGTGTCGTCTATCGTTGCAGTGTCAAACGACGTTCGTCTAATTCTATAAGAATTATCCGTCGAAATATGAAATATTACATTGTATTTTATAGTAGTAAGTAATTATATGCATTTTAATTTATTTTATTGTCCCCACAAATGCAAAACTGGGATCGTAAAGACAGACCGCAGTGTCACTTTTGTTTTCTTTGTAACTCTATTATGAATAAGGCAACACACGACATTATTGCCAGTTGTTTCCATGTTCGTTTATAAAAACATTTTCATATAGTAACTTTATAACCACTCGCGTTGTCCAAATAGAACATAAAGAAATAATAGAACATTGTAAACGCCTCCTGGCGACCGGGAAATTCTTATGTGGCAGGAAAATAAACAAACAGTATTATTTTAGGCGATACTGTAAACAAAATAAAATACAATTAGATGCGGTATTATTTATTTTAGGTTGTTGTAAGTTCGTCACAAAATTATATCCCCACGAAAAAAGTATGCATAAGTAAGCCATTTTTTTTTTAAATTTTGGTTACTTGTAAAATATCCCATTTTTTTTTTCCGAACGGATAGCAGAACAATAAAATAATAAAATCCAGCACAAAACTACCAAAAACGAGGAAACAATGTCACATCTGAACAGAAAGTACTAGGAGAATAGGATGAGTTCTTTTTTTCGTGGGGATATAATTTTGTGGCGAACTTAAAACAAGCCTTTATTTTTCGTGGTAGGTTATTCCTGTGGTGGATCGATAATAACCCTATTTTAGAAACGTCATGCTGGGATAAAAATAATCCTATATGTTAACCCAGATTATAAAATTTATCTGCATACCAAGTTTCATAATTCGGTCAGAAGCTTTCGTGTGAAAGAGTACAAGCACCAACTTTATAAAATATATACAAAATTTCTCAGTATAGGAAAAAGTAGCAAGCGAACAAAAAAACATGATTATAATATTAGTTAACATTAGGATAGCTAATACAGTTTAGGAACTTATAATTTGGTTTCCTACTTGCTTGTTCAATATTAAGTCCCTTCACTAAAACAGAAAAACAATATCAAACTTTACAAAACTTCACAAAACAGACTTAATTTATTCAAACTCATCAGTAAAAGTCCAAGACTAATTGTTTAGCCAGATAGTTATTACTCCAATGTCCCTTAATTAATTCTTTGGTCTGTTTCGAAGAAAATTTGCTCGAGACAGTTCAGGCTTTTATTTCATTGCTCGAAATAGATTCATTTTCACAGCCTGTTGAGGGAATTTGTGGTTGGATTGAGGTTTTTGGCTTAAGGATTGGAGCATCTTGAGTAGCAGCACTTTGCTTTTTAATGCTGTGTTAAATTCTACACTTGAACCTTCGTTTCTATTGAATGTTTAAAATCAGTAATTTAATTTGGCATGTGTAGAGTAAAAAGCAGTGCCGTAAACAACATTGTATGCGCTTAGTGCGAACTTTTTAAACGGCGGCGCCCCGGTATGGTCAATCGTGGTTCCGATCTGATCATTTCTGTGCCTCTACTGAGTCTGCGCCCTGTGCCTGGGTACCATTGGCAAACACTTATTTTCGATACTAGAAAAAAGGACACCATACTTTTTTTTTGTTTCGGCTTTTCACAAATGTGCACGCTTTTCTTATCGTAGAAAAATAAACAAATGAGTCCTCCCCGCCCATACTGTTAGATTTGTACTGACAAAAAACCACGGTGATTCTTCAATGACGTTGAAGTGCTACGACTATGCTACGGTTTACTCTGGCAAGGCTAAAAATCTACCTAGAAATATACCTAACAGTATTAATCTTCTCATTTTGTCCTTAAAACATCAATCTCATCAAAAATCCCTGTACATTCCGCTGTAGGGACAACGTGGTGTCATATTTTCACAAAATGGTCTATCTACCTCAGTAATACCCAGTTTTCATGATGCATGCACATTTTGCGGTCATGGGTAGTGATTTATATCCGTCGTAGTACTTAATTTTGTCTCCCCTAGTACCCTCGGTGTGGGGGCGCGTTTACAATGAGCTAGAGATATTTCGGCTGGGTTTTCAATTTCCCTTCGATTGAAAGGTCCTTCTTTAATACCCTCTTCACTATTTTTTTGGATTTATATTTAGCTAGGTATATATTTGGGCTTTATGTTATAACAAGCATTCTTCCGCGGCTTCGCTCGTCACTGTGCTGTGTCTCAAGAGTTCCGTCTTGTTCTATCAGCTTTGTATCAGAATTCATCAAAGACGGTTCAGTGATTATTTGATGAAAGAGTAACAAATTAGGATAAGATTCAGAGAAAAATTAAATTACTTTTTTTAAGAATTCTGTCCAATAAATTGGACCTTGAGTCGGCCTAAGTTATATAAAATAAATAAATAAATAATATTCCACAGCTATCACACAACGCCATCTAGTCCCAAGCTAAGCAGAGCTTATGTTATGGGTACTAGACAACTGGTAAACATACTTATATATTTCTAAATACTTACATATTATAGATAAATTACACCCAGACACAGAACAAATGATCATGCTCATCACACAAGCATTTGTCCTGGGTGGGAATCGAACCCACGACCCCCGGCATAGCAGTCAGGGTTACTAACCACTAGACCAACAGGCCTGTACATATAGTTAGGGAATGATTTCACGTTGCGTATTAAGTAACACATCGCACCCCTCCTGGAAGAATCGCGTAACTCAACTTGCGTCAATTTTTTTTTATTACTGCAAAAAATCAAGCGTTCTCTAATACACCTTCTCACAAATTTTCATGAAGCTAGCCCCAAAAATAAGGGTACTGTCACAAAAAATGTGTATTTTTGCGACAAAATATAAAATAGTTTTCCATGCTTATAAAGATATATTCATACATACATTTATTTATTTTTCAATTTTCCCTGGGTGTAAAACCATAAGCACACATACTCATAACTAACACGAAGAATTAAAATAATTTTATAAAAGTAAATAAACAAACGCATTTGTTCTTGGCTACTATTGCGAAGGCGTGTCTTGCAACTCCACTTACTTACTTATTGCACGAAACTTGTTGCGGGACTGTTTAGCGTTATATATAGTTACGTAGTTTCTACAAGGAGTTGTCCGAAATACCTGACGCGTAGCTGCACTTACTTCCTTACATTTGCAAGAGGCTAATAAGAATACCTCTAAAAACTTTTAACAGGAGCACGGAATGTACATACACTCTTAGATAATGACTCTAACCTGTGTTCCGAGAGGAAGACTGCCATCGTTGCAAGGGAACTCTCAAGATACAACATGGATATCACGGCTATAAGTGAGACCCAACTTAGTGGTAGCAGAAATTTTTGGGAGCAGATGGGAGCAAATGGGTACATATTATTGGATTGGAAAACTAGCAGAAGAGCAAGCAGCAAGCAGCTAGCGGTATTGGCATGAGTAACAAAATTACGGCATTCTTAACACAACTTCCGAAGGGAATCAGTGATCGCATAGTGAGCTTGCGCTTGCCAGTTAATGATAATTTATATATCCACCTCATCAGCATCTACGCACCAACCTAAACAGTTAATGATGATAATAAAGCAAAATCCTATCGGGACCTGCCCTGCGTTCTTACGGCAATTCCACCTCAAGGCAAAATTGCCTTACTGTGTGGGGTATACGTACACGTGTTGGTACTGATTACGGAGCATGGCGTTGTGTCCTTGGTAGGCATGGAGTTGGGAACTGCAATGCTAATGGCTTGGAGCTTCTCACTCTGTTCACAGAGTTTGACCTGTGCCTGACAATACCATCTTTCACCTAGCACAAAAATATAAGACCTCGTGGATGCACCCTAGATCCAAACAATGGCACCTTATTGATTATTGTATGTAAAAAACACTTGAACCACGTCTTGTTAAAAAGAGCTATGTGGGTTGCGGAGTGCTGGTCAGACCATTGACTTATTAGACGAAAGATGCGTCTGGTAATAAAAGCTCCTCGACGCGCAGCGTATAAGAAACCAGTGTTTGTGTTGTTTCGGCGCCAAGGTAGAAAATGCTACAGACAATGTTGATGAAGCGTGGTGTTTATATGCCAAACTTCTTCATGAAAGCGTGTCATGTACTATACCAAAACCACTGAAGAAAAACCAGAACTGGTTCGATGACTTACCTACAGAAGGAAATCAAAGCCTTTCTTGAAAGCCACAAACTCAAACTTAGATCTTTATCAAACACCGATAGACGAAACAAAAATTTAAAATCAAGAATTGACGCATACCAAACAGGCAGTTTTTTCGAAGGCTTGAAAACAATTTTCGTACCCAAATCGAGAAAAATAGCACCAATATCAATCTTGAATGTCTCATTAAGGAAAGACTTAGCTGATCCATCAAACTTTGGTGAATTCATGTCAGCCGTCACAAGATTGAAGAACGGTAAAACACCAGGAGCCGACTGTTTACCATAAGAGGTTTACAAATATAGTGGTCCACAAACACAAAGTAGGCTCTTCGACTTAGTGCTCAAGGTATGGGAAGACGAAATTGTACCCCAAGACTGCGATTCCTCCATTTGCAAAAATTACAAGGGTAAAGGTGAATTATTGGACCATGGTTCTTACAGAGACATCTATCTCCTGTCTTCTACTGGGAAGGTACTGGCTCGTAACATCAATAACCGCTTATCAAACCTAGTGGAAGAAGAACTGCTGACGGCATTTTCAAAGTGAAACAAATTCAAGAGAAAAACCTTGAATAAAACCGCCCTCTGTACATGTGTTTCGTTAACAGCGTGCCGCGCGCTCCTCTTTGGGGTGTTGTAAAAAGCTGGATGTCCTGATAAATTTGTCAATATGATTCGTCAGTTTCACGAAGGTATGACGGCGAGTGTTCAACAAGAAAACGATTTCTCAGACCTAATTAATTTATCAAGCGATATGAAACAAGGCTGTGTCATGGTTCCCACGTTATTTTCACTTTATTTCTCGGCTCTGCTAAATGATGCACTTCAGTATAGTCTTTGACAGATTCAACTCAATATTCCCACTGATAAAAGTGTCTTCGACATCTTACGCTTCAGGGCGAACTGGCGAAGATTAAGACGTCTAGGGCTCCCTTGACTGACGCACTCTGGTTGTCTGGAAGATATCGCTATTAGCGATAAGACTGCTATTGTAACCATAGAATTAGCAATTTGTATAATAGTTTTATTTATAATTTTTGTATACAAAAAAATATAATCTATCTATCTATCTATGCTAATGATTTATGCCTGTCAGCTGTCCGTGTGAAAACTCTCCAAGACTTTCTTAATAACCTTCAGGCCTCCTGTTCTAGATTTGTCTAGTAATAAGTTTAAAGAAAACCCAAGTTCTAAACCAACCACCAAGGGTACGTGATGATGTCAGCTCAACCGTTAAGTTGAATTCTGTATCATTGTGTACTGCATTTTAAATATTTCTCGGAAGTCAAGTCTCCAATGACAACCGACTGTCGTCTGAAATTCCAACACGGACTGCTAAAGCAGCCGCCGCCGCCTTTGGGAAGCTTCACAAGCGTGTGTGGACTTTCATGACCTGAAACTGCACACGAAAACATAAGTTGATAAGGCCTTTGTTTTATCAATACTCACCTACGCCGCGGAAACCTGGTGTAGATTTAGAATAAAGCTTCTTTAGTATATAATACCAGGTTTTACTTATTTTTTCTTCGGATTGCCTGAGGAGAGCCTGAATTCTATTAGGTTAGGGGTCATACGGTACTGATGGAAGTCAACAAATACTGTAACTTCATTAAAATTCGTTAATAGATGAGAGCCACGATGTTTTAACAATAACAAAGGTATTTTTTCTGTGTTTTGATAATTGATAGAAGATTTCCGTTTATTTAGCTATTAGGCACTTCATTTTAGATACCATAGGCTTCTACAGCACATTTTTTCTTCGCACACATATAAACATAATATAAATCGATAAATAAGATTGAAACGCAGCAACTAAACCTTTTCTTTAATTATTATGGATCTACATAGTATTGACATACAATTTTTATACATAACAAACTGTCCCCAGTAAAATAGATGTTTACGATGATACACTTCATAATTTGTATATTTTTTCCAATAAAAAACAAGTTTATTCAGATACTCCAGCAAAACGTAGATACTTTGGCATGCATAAAGTATGTATTTATGTTTACTTAAATGAATACTTCGTGTAAAAACTACGTAAGTGATACTTACACTTTCAGATTAGCCTAAAATTGGAGCATGAATAATAGAATAACTACACTTAACGCAGCCAATGCGATACACCAAAGATAGAGACAAAGCGATATCCATTGTTACTCCGGCATCTTTTGTAACAGTTTCGGGGATTATTTATGTAACCGTATAATTCAACCATAACTCGCAGTATACATAAAACAATGAAAAATCAGAAACACTATCATCTCGCCGCTACTAAATGCCATCTTTTGATCTATAAAACATTTTCCTGGGATTTTTTTTACAATAATGAACACGTTTTTTTAAGCTCCTGAAAAGTTGGCCGAATTCACTTACCGCTTTCTTACAGGAAGGGTGTGACATCATAATTAAATTTATGAAATTATTTACTAGCAAATGACATACATACCAATCTCAGAATTTGCAGAAGAATAAAAAGTAAAAAAAAACATGTTTTATGAGTTAGTGAGTTACTATAGTATGTATATTCCTGCAACTACAGTTCCTCAAAACATCCTTCACTCTCTCTTAATGTTTTTGTTCAACATTGCTTCACCATAGACTGTAGTCCACTTCACTATTTACTCTTTCTTCAGGCATCGCCAAACAAAAACAGGAGTGCACTTCACTCACCGCAATGCTCTATAGTCTATACCAATTCAATACCCAATCCTTTTTACCTCTTTCACAACAGTATTCCATAAAAAAAAAATATACGCAGGCAGACGTTCAAATTTACAATGCTCACATCGGATTCATATTTCATTGTTAGTTACATACCAAAGTACCTTTGTTTTTGATCACTACTGTTGGTCTGGCAAGGCCCTTTGTTGATGCCAAATAAATATCTATAATTGGCTCAGCTACCGGTTGAAATGAAAATGGAAATATGAATTGTTTGAGCTTTTGAATATTTTTTAGCATTCTGTTTCGCGAAATTTTTGTAATTTTTATTCCCTGTTCGGTGATATTTCTTATTTTTATCGGTTTTAGTATGATTGCTTTATTGGTTTTGATTTTGTCTTTTGGTATTGTTATTGACTTGCTTGTATTGTACTTGCCTTGGTTTGATTGTTAAGTCGAGGTTTAGATTTGTTTTACTTTAGAAAGGCAAAAATCTTCAATCACTATTACCCAGAATTTATCGTCAATTTACCTTCAACATCAACTCAAGTTGTCCATTCCAGTATGTCCATTGCTAGACATAGGCCTCTTCCAGGCTGTGCCACTGAACACACTTTCCGCATCCAGTCTGTCCCAGTCCACCTTCATTAACATAATGGTCTCTCAAAACAATACCTGGATAAAACGGGTCATTCCCAATGTGCTCCATAAAAAGTTCCCAAAGTAATCCATGAAAAATGTAATACTTTAATTAATAATATTTTTAAGTTTCATTCTGCTCCATGATAATTTTGAAGTGTTCCTAATGTGCTCCACACCTTTTTATTCAAAACTAGCTTTTGTCCGCGGCTTCGCTTGCGTCAATTTAGAATTTGAGAAATAATTCGGATCGTGTAAGCGGCGCCATCTGGAAAATGAAAATTACTGTTGTTTTTCTCGGCAACAGCTCCCTTCTGTGTTTAGGGATTAAAGATACGATGATGAATAAGATGAAGAGGCGATCGAAAAATACAGTCCAATGATACGTAAATATCGCGGACGGTGGTACAGAAAAACCTCCTATATAAAATCGGCTTGATAGTCAATGATACAGAAAATCTTTTTTCAATCTATGACCCGACACGTCCCCGTGTCTACCCAATGTTCACCATCTAACATTTTTGATTCTATTGCTGTTTTTTTTTTCTTTTTTTGCGACCATCGACGCCGGTAACCCGCGCCAGTCAATTCGTTCCGCGATACGCATCTGCAACGAATTTGTGTGTTCCACGGCCTATCGTGGACTTTTTTTTCTATTTTTGAATTTGGAAAATAAAAGAAATACCACAGCGCATGTGGGAAATATATTCATGGAGTTTTCGTTGCTTCGTGCTGTTAGATTTTTGTTTTTTTCCATTTGTAAGTACTCGAGGTTTGTAATGTGTATTGTGTTCATGCTCAAATAACAAGGATCGTCGTTCTTTTGATGTTTGTCTTCCACCCAGATTGGTTTTCAAACCCAGCTTTATCAATTAATCAAACAACTGCAGCTTTTGTATATTTTTACGAGTTTGCTCAGCGTCCGTGTTGTTACCGTATGCTTTTCAATTTCAATTATTCAATTACTCAGTACAGTCAATGGATCTGTTTCAATCAATTCAGGCAGGAAATTTGGAGAAAATATTGCAATTCAAACGAAATATTTTCACATTTCCCTCGTTTTGTACTCGCGTGTCATAAATTAAACATGGCGCCCGGGAATCAGAATGGTAAACAGTCGAAAACCTTAGGAAATTTTACATTTTTTATCGTTTTACAAGGAAAGTATCTCAGTGTCGACCAATAAAAGTAGGCAGGTCGTATACTACGCATATAATTTGCAAGAGGAAAGTAATAAAACTTAACGCGTTTGCTGCCGACGATGTTTGTCGAAATCCTTAAACAAGACCAGTTTATTTGGCCTCTGTGTTGTTCATATCTCGCGTCTAATGCGACAGTTCTGTATGGTGTTCCGGGAGGTGAAGTAGGTCTTGTTACCTGGTTGTTGAATTCTTGCAAGAGATGGTGTAAACACATTAGTTGGAACAGCGTGTGATGCGGTTTCTTTGGATGAGGCACGACACCTGTAGGAGATCTCCTTGATTTTGTTTCTTGAGACTTTAATTAAAGACGGTAAGTTATGTTTTGTAAAGTTCTTTGAGCTGATGAATTGAAGTCGTTTAAGAAGGTTGCCAACAAACTTGTTATTAGCTGTTTTATGTTTTTGTCGGGAATTAATGAAAACGTTACCTGAAATATTAGCTTATGTTAGAAAATTCGTCCGTGTAGAGTTCGTTGATTGTCCCAAAAAATAATACTGGGGTAAAGGAATCCGATGTGTTAATCTAGACCACTAATTCGGGCACTAAAGCCGTGAATAAGTAACAAGCATCCATAAATACAAAATTTCACAATTATAATAAACATAATCATCTGTATAGTTAGCGAAACAGAAAATATATATTAGTAAGGATTTCAATTAAAAACTTGTTTATCAATAGCATATTATAGGGAGGTTTTTTATTCTAACTTTTTTTTTGGCCGTAATTGGTAGATGATGATTCCTAACGCGCAGTTAGGAATTATGTGCCACACGCTGCGTGGCTGATAGCATTTCATGTCGGCGACAATGAGGAAAGTTTTGCAAATAAGCATTTATCAATAACTTTTTCATTTTTCACCCTCATCATCATCATTATCTTCCTGCATTTATCCCACTTTATTTGTGGTCTGTGTAACATGTTTTCCTTAACCATTCTCCCCGGCAGACGGAACGATATCATGTACAGACGTCACCAAGTCAACCTACCCCAATCTGTCAAATTTTACCAAAACCATTTTTTATTAATTGTGTTACTAATATATATTATTACAGTATTTTTTCACTATAGTTTGAAAACGGTTTGCATGCCTTAGTTAAGGTAGTTCTCATATGGATTTTGTTTAAACTTAACATCTGAAACCTGTAACTACTTTCTGTGCAAAGAACTATTCTATTTTATTGAATAAAAGCCAGAAAAAATAATACATAATATAAATCTCTACTGTTTCTATAATCATTGAGGCTAATATACAGCGAAGATAGAATGGTTGTGCCTAAGAAAACCAAATATTGTTTAAAACACAACAAACTGTACCAGTGTACCTGCTTTGTTTGATGTAACGTTTCTTCAGACGCTGATGTTGTTTAAAGAAGCTACTTTTACCTACGCATGAAATAAAATACCAGGCAAACATGTCATACATACACGTCTGTTGAAACAAGCTCCTTATTACACCACATTCATAGGCTTGAATACATCTCAATTACGTACGTAATTTTGTCTATATAAATTGCCTACGGAATGCGAGGTAATTTTGCTCTGTTATTGAAGCACCCTCTCTACCAAATTAAAATAATATGCATCTCTAACTAGACGCTTTGCTATTTGATGCTCATAATGTTTGAGTGAATGAGTATGAAGAGAAAGACTCTATTTCTGTCATCGTCTTAGTTAATTATGTAGTTCAACTTGATATGGAATCTACTGTTTTTTTTTTGTTTTGAAATTTTCAAGTGACTGGGAGCTGAAGATGTAAAGGGACTATCAGTACCCCTAGCACGAGTTTTCACTATTTTGATTTACAGAGTCTTTCCAGTATTTACAGCGTTTCTTGTATGAAAAAATAGAACAGCGCCTCTGGTGTGCGAAAAAACAACCCCTAAAGGGGAATAGTGTGAAAATTGATAACTGGAAGTGTTTTGGAAATGAAAAACCTCCATCGGGTGCAGATGGCGTGTATATTAATATTTCCATTTCACAATACTGACAACAGTTTTTAGCTTTGATGATTTATGAAAAAAACTATTGAAACATTTTGTTTTGTAAAAAAAAATGTTCCGGTTTGAATAGCGTAAAGTTTTGCAATAACTACGTGTCTGAAAAATATTGCAAAAATGTAGGTGTGTCCAAAAAACTGTGGAAAATATTTTATGGAAAATGTAGGTGATCTGTAAAAATAGATGTGTTAAAAATAGAACTTTAACTTTAATTTTCTTTTCTGGCTGCCATTATTATATTATACTGAAAGATATAGAAAGACATAATATTTTAATACAACAGCACGTTACCTTTTCTACAGCTGCGGTGGGCACATTTTTTTTTTGTTTGATCCGGTTTGGTGGCATTGCCAGACTTATCCTGCCTTCCCATTCCATGTTTCGGCTTAATTCTACCCTTTCCTTTCTTGTATCCAAAAGAAGTAGAACACCAAACTCACAACAAATTTTAATTTCCGCATACATATATTTGCTACAACCAACTTCATCGCACAGCGACAAAGCTAAAATTATCAACATTTTCAACACTCGTCAGCAGAACCTTAACAGAGAAACAATAGGGTTGAAAATTGCTTGTATGTTAAAGTTGTCACCTCTGGTCACAACATGTTCGGGTGAAGTTTTAAATGGTCACTGTTGTATGGGTGACAAGGTGTCGTGGCTAGTGACGGAGCTATTATTGCATGGTTACTGTTTGATTCGGGCTTTTGGGTAAAGTTGTGGCTGTCAGACGCAGGGTTCCTGAAAACCTTTTGGGGTGTTGTGGGAAAAAGAAGTTGTCCTTGAATAATTTTGGGGTTGCCTGAAAGTATTTTTTAGGATTAACAAATTTGTAGAAGGTGTTCCATTGTTTGGGAGAATAGTTTTTTTTTTTTGAAACTTGACTGAACATTAAAATGGATAGTTTTTCAAGTAATTTGTTTAATTAAATGTAGTTGATGATAATGATGTAACTATAAATATCCACTAACTCCTGATATTGAATTTTTTCCTTGAAAAACGAAAGCAAACATCGCATTTTGAATAAACTGAAATAATGACTTGAACAGGGTAACTGACATTTTAAATCACATTCAACCGTAGCAAAAACTCACGTAATACACAATCCACGACGAATGATTGTACAGGAATGGTACAAAGGCGAAAAAAAATTCACAACCCAGCATTTTGGACTGTGTAAGCTGATAAAATTCGCGCACGGCACAGTTTTGAAAGCAAAAACGGGCGACACAGTCGGCTGATTACCTTCATTTTCTTGGGGCACGCATATACCCCGGGGGTTAGGAGGTGCCCCCCTCTATCCCGCACAATTTATTTCGCCTCATCAAAACGTCAACACGTTGACGTGTATTTTAGGGATTTTAATCGGGAGGTCCCGCGCCCCGGGCGACGTCGCCCTTCTATGTAAATTGCTCGGCCCGTTTGCACGCGTAATTGTTTTCGTTGAAAATTGACACGTACCCCGTTTTAGTTTTGATGCATGTAACAAGGTGCTGGCGAATTTTGTGGCTGGAGGGGACACTTTTAAGCCTACTGACCTACTTGGTATCGGAAACTGCTTTCTTATTTTTCGTGAGAAGAGTAAACTTATGTGGATGGCTTTAATACCCAGACCAAATAAATTATTTTGACTGCACGGTTTGCACAGTGACTAAGTGATTCTCTGCTACGCTGCGTTTTGCAGGTTCAATTCCCACACGGAATAAATAAATATATATTTGTATGGCCTACAAGTGGTTTTTCCAAGTGCGGCTATTTTTGAATGTGATTTAAAAGTTAAAAAAAAATCGGTCTACACTGTAGTACAATATCGTAAAGTTACCGTTTTATTTTAGCGTATTTCTTAATTTAGCCATAAATAATCCTTACTTAATGACCTTTAATGACCCCGACAGCAATAACGCAGGTGGTTAAAACCTAACAACCTTTTGGTAGCCCGCGTAACCCTTAACCACTAGTTACCAGTGTTGCCACTTCATTAATCACAAGTTATGCAAATCATGGTCACGTTAAACTACCCCTTAAAACGCCACAACACCTTGTAGTTACTGCCATGAAATTTCATTAAAAGCCTTATTGGTGTTAGATTTGAATACGGTTTTAAGATATAAATGTGAAGTGTCTGTTCATTTATTTGGCGAGCTTTTAAGTTAGACACGGATGTGAAAATCTTTTTAAGTGGTGTTTACGTACCTATATTTGTTTAGAAAATATGTAAATTTTATGCCCTCAAAGAATTTGTTAAAGTGCTCCACAGGTCCAAGTGCCATATCCTTTATTTTGTAAATCATTTAAAGGGTTTTTTTTTTCAAAACATTACCTCGTGAAAACGCTGTAGCTATTTCGTTCAGGATGAAGATTTATAGTGACCATTCAATTTTCATCGAACCACTTATTTATGTCAATAACAAGCATTTTTTTTTCTTTTTCTGAACTAACTGTTTTGCTTGTTTTCTTTTACTACTTAGAACATTTTTAGCGCAGGAACTTTCCACCGGTGATCACTTTACACATCATAAGTTTGTCATTATAAATATAGATTTAACTTGTACGTTATCCGTACAATTAACTTATTTATGGATGATCGAAAACAACTTTCCGAAGGAAAAATAAATCAAGGGTTAATTTCGAAATAATTTAGATTTCACGCAACGCCAAACAGATCTTGTCAAGATCATCCTCTATTTGATTAAATACAGGCGTTAGTCCTAAATCTCTGCTCATTTTATCAAAATAAAAAGTCTCCTATCTCTATAGACATAAAATATATTTCATCTTGACATAAAAAAGCGAAATGTGAACGATATTTGATGAAGGATCTCTTTCGGAAAGCCATGTGACGTCGTACGTGACCTGAAGTGCGTATGTGTCGGTGGTCGCTTTGACTCGTCTCACAACATATATCTGATCCTAATATTTATGAATCTGGGAGTTTATATGTTCCTCTGTCGTGTTTATGAATCGGAAAGGCAGTTTGGTGGGGAGAATATCAAATCAGTAGAGGCGCGTTGGTCACGATATCTATTTTATATCTTAGGTCACTCTTGGGAAGCCTACTGGGAAAAGACCTTCCTCATACCTTTCCAAGTACTCATTACGAGCGTCACTTCAAACCTGTCATCGTATTTCGGAATCAAATCATTTAACACCTCCTTTTTATAACTTTTTCGAACGTAATTCTTTGGTATGAGCACTATCTGATTCTAAGATCACCCCCACATTATTTAAAAAAAAATTGCATCTTCAAATAAAATTCAACCTTTCTTCAAATCAAATTACTCCTAGATTGGTCTAATAACAACACTGTTTATTTCTATCTCTGAAAAAAAAAAGGCTCGATACACATATAACTGAACCGTTACTAGTTTGATCCGAAGAAATACGCAGTGGGAAATGAACCCCATTTTATTTATAGGCGTACATAATGCAGATGCCCACTCTCTTCCCAAAACAATACATTACTTATTCACAAGAAGAATCCACTAACACCATCCTACTTTCCGATTCCTTGCCCCGAAAACGATCCGCAACAATATAATTATCTTTATGGTTGTAGTACATTAATTATTCAAAATGTTTAGTGGCTGTATTAGCTTCAATGTAACGAGCAATGTATACGGCCAGTGCGAAATACTCTTGTCCCAAAGGTGTTGATACAAGTGTCCGGAACGCCATTCCTGGTACCACTCTGAATATGCAAATCAATGTGGATAATTGGTGGAAAGTTTCGGATTGGCGCGGTGCAATTTCAAGTTTTAGATTATTGCCCAAGTTTTAGAAGTTGCGGTTTTGAACTAGTGGCAATTTGAATTACAATGAAGTTGGATGACATATTATTGTGGGTCTTACCTTGAGGGAAGGGATCTAAAGGGTAAGACGAAAATAGATGTCTCTCGATTATAGAAAACTTTAATGCCAGTACAAAGAGCAATAAATTTTAGAATATTAATGATTTTCGCGAACATTCACATTTTGACACATCTATTTCATTTAACTAGCATATAGTTGTTTTTTTTTTCGCATACACTTGATTTGCTAAAGATGGTCCCTAAATACAGGAAACACACACTAAATACACGCAAAAATTTCACCTTACCTTAACAAGTTGCACGAGACATGCGCCACTGTTAATTTAGGTGGTGATAAAAATAGTTGGAGAATCTCTCAATGGATGCATAGAATGGTATAATAATAATATTATAATATTCTACAACTATAACACAACGCCATATTTATAGTCCCAAGCTAAGCAGAGCTTGTGTTATCGATACTAGACAACTGATAAACATACTTATTTAAAGGTATTTCTAAATACACACATATTATAGATAAATTACACCCAGACACAGAACAAATGATCGTGCTCATCACACAAATATTTGTCCTGGGTGGGAATCGACCCCACGAGCCCCAGCATAGCAGTAAGGAGCACTAACCACTAGACCAATCGATGAAACAATTTCTCCAGTTTCGTCGATCTCGAGCCAAAGTGGATCATGACTGGTCTTTGGATTTGTCCAGCACGTCCCGCCTTCTTATCATATAATAGGTCTGCTGCAATGGCTAATTAATCAGGTACCTTTACTCTTGGGGCATCTATCCTGGTCTCACCCTATGGTTTCCAATTTGCCACAGGCTGTGGAGTAGTGTAGGCAAGTTAGTCCGTGTAAAGAGGAGTCTGTTAGCCGGTCTGACGGCTGTCGATTCTATTAGAGCTAGCCTTAGTATTGAATAACTGGTAGCTACGTGGTTCTGCCTCACGTTAGTTTCGTGAATATTTCAGTGTTCATGTAAGATGCAGCTACTGCTTAGAGGCTCTGATCTGTCTTCGAATATGTACTTTCAAATTACTTCACATAAACTCTTCCACATCTTATGTGTTAAGAGATTAGGACATGCCTTATTTACTAAATAATGTTTAAATATAAATATTTCTTTCATGTACATCTAAATGCAATCCAGTTAAATAACTGTAGAAACATTTGGGATTTATTCTTAAAAAATGGTTTTCGTTTTGATTAATTTTATTGAGAATTATTGTTAAAATAATTATCTAAGTTTTGTTCTGGTGGCCTTACTCATTAATTGTGATTGTCTAAATGTAATCAGAGTCTTTAAATAAATTCATTTATTTTTTTATGTGTACAGTCATTCTCAATATATTTTTAATTGTGCAGTATATTTTATGCAATTCAATACTCGAGCGGTACACACAATAAGCGTTTTACATTAAGTATTATTTCAACCAGAGTTCAACTAGTACACTTACCTGTTAGCAAGTAAGTACACAATACTAACAGATTACAGTTCACTGGCACGGTTACTGGACTGTATTAGTTGTGGCTCCTACTCGGTTCAAACTAAAGAGGATTCCGCTCCACTGACTTAGTACGACGTAACCGCTTTCCTAGTAACTGCTCTATTTACTAGTGATTTGAACGCAGCATTTCATCTTTCGAATGAATTTTGTGCCGGACGGACGTGATCGCCCGGACACGAAGGTATACGATGGAGTCCGGGGCGGCGCTGACGCCCTGCACCGATGGTTACTCGTAGTTTGCACTATGACCTGAAGTCTTGAGGAGCAGCGTCTTGTAGAACGAGGTTGAAGGTGTGGAGTAAATAAAACACTTGATAAGTCTTCAGATTTTTCAGGGAGCGAGTTGCTTGAGTCTTCAGGAGGGAGAGAGAGAGAAGATAATTTGCCGTACCGTTGACTACGATTATAGCGAAATTACGAATTACTATTGTACTACCGAACTTTACCTTAACGAGACCCGCAAATCGCTGCCCTGTTTTATTGTTTATTTTTATTATATTAAAACTATTTAACAAGGGGATTTCTTATTATACTAATACTGGATTATGTGATGTTTGGTATCACTATAATCCTCATGAAATTACCTATCTCCTGAAATAATTGCCTTGACTATAACTGAAACGACTGAAAAGTTAAAGCGAGTTTTAAAAGGAAAATTGGCAAAATTATAATTAACTTCTATTTTCAAAGGTCATTACTTCAGGAGATTTATGGTGATTTCATGGACTTAGGTCACGTTAGGTAGCCTGGGTAACGACCTAACATGATCTAGCATTGACAACGATGTATCTTTATATTTCAGGAGTCTAGGGCCTGAATAATGAAACACGGAAAAAAATTATCTTTATTTTAGGAACAAATTGTGTACAAGACATTTTACAACGTCAAATAAGTGGGCTTTCGAGAGGATTACGTGTCTACAAGTTAGGTCCAGGCCTAGGTCTCATTCTAGGTTACCTGGATACACAAAAAACGAAACTATATTATGACTATAAGCCCACCTACTCGATGCTACAAAATGCACTGTACTTACGGTTTTTACAACGAATTCTTAACTGTTAGGTTCTATTTAAACACTTTATATACACTATTTATCACATAACTATATATAACTTTATTTAGTCTTTTTTCTCACTATAATCACTAATGAAACACTTAGGTTTTTTGATGGTGACGCTTCGTCGCGAACATTTCTCCCGCCGTGCAGCGCTGCGATGGCTCGGTGCGATGTCGGCGCGGCGCTGCATCACCCCGGTGAGCGACGACTGTTGCCGTGCTGCCCTCCGCTGCGATGCCCGCCGCCCAGACTTTGACTTCTGGATCACTTCGGTAGCGGGACGAGCTTCTTCACCGGACGCTTCAGGGTGCCGCCGGCAGTGCGCACCTCAGCTGTCCGGACTTCTCCGTCGGCCCCGGGGAACACGGCGACTACACGGCCTCGCGGCCATGTGTTGCGAGGCAGCTGTCCGTCTGCGATGAGGACCGGGTCGTCGATTTGCAGCCGAGGTCCTCGCCCGTGGGCCTCCCGCCGGTTTTGAAGTTCAGGCAGGTACTCTCGTACCCATCGACGCCAGAACATGTCGGCGAGTATCTGTGAGCGTCGCCAGAGCTTCTTATTGTCGATGTCGCGCTCGGTGAACACGCCGGGTGATGGTAGTCTAGCTGAACCACCTAGTAGAAAGTGGTTTGGTGTTATTGACTCGTCGTCTTCGCTGTCAACTGAGACGTGTGTCAGAGGCCGGCTGTTTACTGTGTACTCCGCCTCACACAACAGTGTGGACAACACTTCTTCTTGTGGGTGTTTCTCTGTGAGTACAGTGTACAGTGCGGACTTCACGCAGCGAACGAGGCGCTCCCAGGCGCCCCCCATGAACGGCGCGGAGGGCGTGATGAAACGCCACACGATGCCTCGGCGACTGGCCTCCTCAGCGAAGGCGTCTCGTAGCTCCTTGTCGGCCCCGTGCATGTTGGTCCCGTTGTCGGAGTAGATCTCGCTGGGGCAGCCTCTGCGAGCAGCGAAGCGGCGCAGCGCTAGTATGGCGGAGTCCGCGCTGAGGCTGGCCGCGATTTCGAGGTGCACGGCTCTTGTTGTGAGGCACGTGAACAGCGCCACGTACCGTTTCTGATGTTGACGACCGACGGTGACGGACAGGGGCCCGAAGTAGTCGAGTCCGGTGAATGTGAACGGCCTCTGATGATGAGCTAGGCGCGTTCTCGGATGGTCGCCGGTGGGAGGCACGTTTAATGCGACACGGCAAACAGCGAGTGATCACTGTTTTCACGCTGGGACGCATTCTGATGACCCAGTAATGTTGACGTATCTCGTTGATTGTGAGCTCGGTCCCACTGTGCTGCAGGTTGCGGTGTGTCCAGTCGATGTACAACTGTGTAATGCGATGATTTCCGTCTATTATCGGCGGCCGCTTGACAGTTTCTTCTATGTCGCGAGAGGCTGCTATACGACTTCTCAATCGTATAATGCCGTTCACGATTTCTATTTGCAGAGGACGTAGCCGGCTATCTTGACTTATTTGTTTGTTTCTTCGTAGGTCCGCTATTTCCTTTGAAAACGCCTCTTCTTGTATGACGCGTACGAGTATGTTTTCAGCCTGGTGAATAAACGTACTTTCTATTGTGTGTTTTATCGTGGAGCGTTGACGACTTGTTGCAGGCGACTTTTTCACAGGCGTTGACGAATTTTTCTTTTTTCTCCAATCTGGGTCCTTTTCTGTGTTTTTTCTTGTTCTCTTGTAGAACGTCTTCTCTGAAGGCCCGCGGCAAAGAGATATGAAGCGCAGAACGTAGGCCGTTGCGCGTAATAATCGCTCCCACTTTGAAAATCGTACTGGATCGGGTATTGCTTCTGAAAGCTTTTGTTTAGCGGTGTTTTCTTCGACGGTGGTGAGCGTCCTTTCTTCCCCTGTTTGTTCTGTGATCGGCGGCTTCTCCGACGGCCACGATGCTGGGTCTTGATATAGAAACTTGGGGCCGCAAAACCACTCTTGTTTTGAGTTAAAGTGGTGCGGTACGTCTCGAGTTGCTGCGTCGGCGATGTTTAGCTTCGTGGGTATCCATCGCCAGTCTTCGACTTTACTGTTTTCTTCGATGGCAGCTATGCGGTGAGCGACGAATGGTTTGTACGCTCGTGCCCCTTTCTTGATCCAGGTGAGTACGGTCTTACTGTCTGACCAGTACGTGGTTGGCGCGCGCTTGAGTCGGTGCTCGTGGATCACAGCGGCGGCCAAGCGAGTTCCCATGACCGCGGCCTGTAGCTCGAGGCGCGGTATCGAATGTAGCTTGAGCGGTGCCACCTTCGCCTTTGCCGCGACGAGGCTGACGTAGGTCTCGCCGCTCGGTGTTGTAGCTCGCCAATATATTGCTGCTGCGTAGGCCATCTCGCTAGCGTCGGTGAATACGTGGACCTGGAGCTCCACAGCGTCACTGTAACCCGGGTAACATCGGGGTATGTTGATGTTCTTGAGCTGCTCGAGGTGTAGTACCCAGCTTCTCCATTGGGCCGCCAGGTCTTCGTCGATTTGTTGATCCCAGTCGATACTTCGCCTCCACGCCTCTTGAAGAATTTGCTTGGCTCGAATTGTGACAGGTGAAGCGAGGCCCAGCGGGTCGTATAGTGACATGACGATTTTTAGCGCCTCTCTTTTAGTGGGCGCTGCCTTTTCTAGGACGCCACTCGGTAGTCGAGCGAGGGTAAGGTTGAAACCCAGCTCGTCCGTACTCGGTTTCCATATCAGGCCGAGTATCTTCTCTATGTTTTCTGTGTTGCCGATGTTGACGACTTCGGTGTGTTTTTGTGACGGTTCTATGTTTTCTATGACTTCTGTGCTGTTTGACACCCATTTCTTGATATTAAAACGCGCCTGTTCATGTATGTTTTTTACTGTTGTTGCTATGCGCGTTGCTTCTTCGATTGTCCTGTAGGAGTCCAGATAGTCGTCCATATAGTGATTCTCTACGATTGCTTCGACTGCTTCAGGGTGTTCTGAGTGATGTTTCTTCGCGTTCCAGTTCTTTGCGAATATAGCGGTGCACGGTGAGCTGGCTGCGCCGAATATGATGGACGTCATACGATATTCGTCCGGGGGTCCCTCTCGTCTGTCGCCTCGCCACAGGTAGCGGAGCGCGTCTCTGTCTTCTCTTCGTACTTTCACTTGCATGAACATCTCCGCTATGTCACCGGAGATAGCTATGCGGTGACGGCGGAATCTCATCATGACGCCGGGCAGCGACTGTAGCAGGTCTGGTCCCGTGAGGAGGTAGTCGTTGAGTGACATTCCTCTTGACTTGGCGGCAGCGTCGTGCACTATTCGAAACTTCTCGGGCTTCATCGGGTTGTAGACGTCGAAGTGAGGTAGGTACCAGGTTCTTCCCGGTGTGCTGGACTTGGGTGCCTTTTCAGCGTATCCCTTCTTGAGAAGCGACTCCATCTGTTCTGTATATTTTTCTCGTAGTGTGGGATTGCTGTCGAGTTTCTTTTCTGTTGACGTAAGTCTCTTCATTGCGGTTCCGTAGCTGTCTGGCATTTCTATGTTTTCATTTTTCCACAGCAGGGCGGTTTCTATGTGGCCATCTTCTAATTGTTTCGTGTGACGATTCAGTATCTCTTCTGCCTTCTTCTCGGGATCAGAGTCTGGACGCCGGGGATTGATGATCAACGATTCTATTGCGAAGAATTCACGCAGCTGTTGCTCGATGTCGTCTGTTGTCGTAAGTTGGTTGACGTAGTGCACTCTCTGACCCAGTGCTCTTGTGTGCGCGCCGTGGAGAGTCCAGCCCATGGGAGTGAACGATGCGACGGGCTGGTGCTCGGGTCCTCTTCTAATTTCAGTGGCCAGCAGCAGGTGCCAGTTGTCCTGGCCGATGAGGATTTTTGGTGCGCCGGCGTCGTAGATTAACTGTTGTTTGAGGTCATCTAGGTGCTTGCAGTGTGCGATATCTTCTTCGGTGATTGTCTGCGGTGTGAGATGAAGCTCGGGTATGGTGCGCGCTCTGAATGGCACCCTATTCTGCAGCTGGCTTGCGAGTGTGACGGTGATTCGTCTCGAACAAGGGGTGTCGATCGTTGTGTTGCCGATCGCACCTATCTTCAGCGGATCGATGCGGCCCTCCGCCCCGACTTGCGTCGCGATGTCTTCGTCAATGAGTGACACGGTTGACCCGTCGTCGAGGAGAGCGTAGGTGGAGGCTTCTCCCGCCGGTCCGATGACCCGGACCGGTACTATCTTCAGGTAGGCTTGACTCGATGTTGCACGGGAACTGGCCACTGTTTCTTTTGACTCTGGGGCGGCGGGCTTCACGGCTTCCTCTGTAGCGGGCTTCTTGTCGTAATGAAGAAGCTGATGGTGCGTGGCTGTACACCCGTTGACGTCACACTTCTTCTTTTGACATGTGTGACTGGCACGACGAATTTTCATGCAGCGAAAACACAGGCTATGTTTCTTCGCTAGCTCCCATCTCTTGTCGCTTGAGGCTTCTCTGAACTTCTTGCAGTCAGACGAATAGTGACCCTCCTTGTCACAGATCCGGCACTTGTTTACCGGTTTCTCGACGGCTGTATGAGTTCTCTGCGTGACACGCCTGGTTGATGGAGTGTCGGTGGCGGCGATGTTCTCGGGTGGAGCGAAGGCGCTGCAGAACCGGGCTTGCTCGGTGACGAAGTCGCTGAAGAGTGACAGGTCTGGTAGCGACTGGTACTTCTCGGTGTAGATTCTGTACCATTGTACACGCAGGGAGTTCGGCATCTTCTCGGTGAGCGCGCGCACCAGTTCTGCGTTGATGAGGTAATGTTCTTTCTTCAGTGCGCGCAGCGTGACGACCCCGCTTCTGACCCGGCTCGCGAACATGCAGATGTCTCTTGGTGCTTCGCCACAACGTGGTAGTCCTCGTAGTCGTTCTGTTTCGGCTTGAGCTATTGAGTCTGGTCGGCCGAACTGTAGTTCCAACTCCTTCATGATGTCATCAGGTTTGGCGTGGCCGATGAGCTCCGAGCTGACTGTTTCGAGCGCTCGTCCATGCAGGCTTCTTCTGAGTCTCGCTGTATTTTCGACGTCGTTGAAATATCTTCGAGTTGTTTCGTAAATGGCTCGAAATGACAGCCATTCGGTGTGTGCCCCGCTGAAGTTCGGTAGTGTCATGATGACCTTCGACGCCGAGGGGTTGTTCGATGTCCAATGTTCTGTCTTCTTGTCGGCGAGCGACGCTATAGCGGACGTGAGCTCCGTTATAAACGGGCGGAGCTCCATGTTCCCCTTGGGTTCTTCTTCTTTGGGCTTCGGTGTTGACTCGATGGGATTGTTCGATGATGGTAGTTGCGTTTGGAGGTCCACTATTTTGTCGATGTTCGCAGTCGGGGGCGCCGGCTGGCGGCACCTATTCTTCTCTATGTCCCCTTCGGCGACGTTGTCCTCCCTCGGTGGCTCAGGTTCGGGTGCCTCTTCGAGCCAGGAACGCACGTACTCGTCGTTTGAATTTCTATCTTCTAAATATTCGTTGTCCGATTCTTCTTCGGCCCTCTGAAGTGCTATTTGTGCAAGTTCCAACTTAATCTTCAATAAGTCTTCACGTGCTTTCGAAATTTTTCTTGTTGACCGCGTCGTCCTATTCGTAGTCGACGGCGGCGGTAGGTTATGTTCGGTACGGGCGTCACCCCGGGTAGTCATCGGTACGGCATGTCTATTCGACGGCTTCATTGTTCTATCTGATGATTCTTCATCACGTCTGGTTTCCCTCCTGGATCTGGCTGCGGTCGGTCGCTCGAATTCTTCAATGTGGGTAGGTGTAGAATGCGTAGGTGATTCTTCAATGTGGGTAGGCGCCGAAAATTCTTCACCCCCCCGCGGGTGTGGGGGGGGGGGCTGCCGCTCGTTGTCCTCGGTGGTGGTGGACGGTGATCGTGGTGGTGCTTCATGACGGATGGCTGTAGCACTAGGTTCCCCCATTTCGACGGTGAATGCTTCAGGCGCCTTCCCCTGGGATCTTGTAATTGGCATGACGATAAATCTTCAGGCTTCAGGAATCTTCACAAACATCCGGGTCGACAGGACCAGAAAATGTGCCGGACGGACGTGATCGCCCGGACACGAAGGTATACGATGGAGTC
This sequence comes from Agrotis ipsilon, assembly GCA_028554685.1. Lineage (NCBI taxonomy): Eukaryota > Metazoa > Arthropoda > Insecta > Lepidoptera > Noctuidae > Agrotis > Agrotis ipsilon. The sequence goes on from CM052965.1 coordinate 14,662,475, forward strand.
CGGGGCGGCGCTGACGCCCTGCACCGATGGTTACTCGTAGTTTGCACTATGACCTGAAGTCTTGAGGAGCAGCGTCTTGTAGAACGAGGTTGAAGGTGTGGAGTAAATAAAACACTTGATAAGTCTTCAGATTTTTCAGGGAGCGAGTTGCTTGAGTCTTCAGGAGGGAGAGAGAGAGAAGATAATTTGCCGTACCGTTGACTACGATTATAGCGAAATTACGAATTACTATTGTACTACCGAACTTTACCTTAACGAGACCCGCAAATCGCTGCCCTGTTTTATTGTTTATTTTTATTATATTAAAACTATTTAACAAGGGGATTTCTTATTATACTAATACTGGATTATGTGATGTTTGGTATCACTATAATCCTCATGAAATTACCTATCTCCTGAAATAATTGCCTTGACTATAACTGAAACGACTGAAAAGTTAAAGCGAGTTTTAAAAGGAAAATTGGCAAAATTATAATTAACTTCTATTTTCAAAGGTCATTACTTCAGGAGATTTATGGTGATTTCATGGACTTAGGTCACGTTAGGTAGCCTGGGTAACGACCTAACATGATCTAGCATTGACAACGATGTATCTTTATATTTCAGGAGTCTAGGGCCTGAATAATGAAACACGGAAAAAAATTATCTTTATTTTAGGAACAAATTGTGTACAAGACATTTTACAACGTCAAATAAGTGGGCTTTCGAGAGGATTACGTGTCTACAAGTTAGGTCCAGGCCTAGGTCTCATTCTAGGTTACCTGGATACACAAAAAACGAAACTATATTATGACTATAAGCCCACCTACTCGATGCTACAAAATGCACTGTACTTACGGTTTTTACAACGAATTCTTAACTGTTAGGTTCTATTTAAACACTTTATATACACTATTTATCACATAACTATATATAACTTTATTTAGTCTTTTTTCTCACTATAATCACTAATGAAACACTTAGGTTTTTTGATGGTGACGCTTCGTCGCGAACAAATTTCGACGAATTGCAATGTTGCTGTTATTTACTCGTAGGTTCAGTTAAGTTATTTAAAGAGAGATAATTATTTAAAAGGAGGCTTTCGATTGGCAGCTGGATCAAGTGGCAGATTCAGAAAGCAGTAGGTAGTTCTGGGCACGGTGCGTAATCGTTACGAGATTTCTGTCTCAAGAACCCTGACCTCGGGCAGCCCGGACTCTGTTCCTGATGCTGGTGAAACCACCTGAATTTCTCAAAATTTGTGTAATCTACAACCTTGGGGTCTTTAAATCTTAGTGATCGCAAATGCAATTACAGAGCACGAATCTTCTTTTTTTATCTTGTAGTAGTAAGTCTTCGACTGAGTCAGGCCGACCTTATTAATGCGGAAGTGACTGTCGGACTCGTTCTAACTGAAATCCAACCTGTTCTTTCGATTGCCTTATATGTTCCTAACGAGTCATGAAATCTTGCTTAGACTGTCCCGATACCTGTGGCATAATTAAGATTTGTACCACAGGTATCAGTGTCCGGTGAGGACCTATATCAGGCGGTTAAAGAGGACGCAGTTGCGCCTCTCCAGCCACTCTTCAAAGAAAGATATCACCGCTGCGACTGCAGCGTGCCCGGCGCACGAGATTCCAATTAGTGTCTTGGGAACATTTCTTACACAAACCGTTTCGATATTGCAGACATGTCTAATTCAGTATGTTATGAGTAACATTAAGGGAATTTAAGTAAAACACCGTAGCAAGAAAAAGGAAGAACTTAACTTATCCTTATTTATACCTCTGATACTGAAACAAATCCCACGGACTCACCAGTTTAAAGCACCCCTACATTTAACTAGATTAATCTATTCAACACTAATGACTTAATGGCGTTCTTCTTTGGATAATACAGTTAAGATCCTTGCCGTGTTGCTACAGCAATTATGGCAATTTCTGTCTTCAGTCAGTTCACAATTACAGACCTAAAAATGGCCGAAGAAACTTGTAGATAAGACTTTGTTGTCTTGTAGTGATTTTCTTTGATTTGACTGAATTTTTAGGCGCTGGTAAGTATAAAGTAACATATTGACTGTTGACTGGCAATCAGCTAGCTGTCCTTTACCAGAAATTAATAGTCTATCTCAATCCAAATCCTGATCATTGACAGCTGACTGTGACTGGACGTTTTAAAGACTTGGATAGGCAAATTGAGTCAATGGTTGATTTAAAAAGAAGATCGGGATCAAGATTGTGACCGTTATAGATTATTATTTTTCCAGCGTTAGTTTACATTAACGCAATTCATGATACATTTTAAAAGTATCTTGATCACGATGAGCTTTTAACGAACCAACAATTAAAAGTGTAACTTATTCCTCCACGCGGGGCCAGTGCGGATTAGTAATTGTCACCGGCATGCCTTAAAATGCTTGCTTCATGCTGGTTTTCTCTAGATACTTCTTCGCCGTTTGTAGGATGATGCTGAAATAAAATTACAAAAATACAAGAATCTGCCTGAGTTCAAAACTAATTGTAAATCGTAGTCATTACCTCTGAGATACTAATGTCCCTTAAGACGGGTATTGGCGGCGTTCAGTACGTTCAACAAGCGGCTCATTGCTCGCTGCGAATGGCAGCTCTCAGCGGCTCATTGCTCGCTACAAAACGGCCTGAAACAACATTAGGATTTTTTAAGAGTTTACACGAGCACATACAAACACCGAAACAAGGAACAACTACTTGTAAAAAATATTTATTCTGTAATGAAATCGAAGCCATTTTTGCCTTATTTGTAATACTCGTAAACGGGAACAAAATTATTTAACTTTGCATTAAACATACAGCATCAAACACAGACTCGAACAAACTTAAAGCTACGCACAAAAAGGTAGGTAAATAGTATTTACTTTCACCCGATGTAACTGCATGCGGGGGAAACGAACACACGTCCCTTTTGACGTGCACTTATTTGCGTACAAGCCTTTCATATTTCACTTGTTCACTGTTAGTAACAGTGAGTTCTTTTTGGTGTTGGTTTTGTGGGTGATAGAAAGTATTACTCAGGAGCTCCTTCTGCGAAGCAGTCATGCTCGTAAAGGAGGAGGCGGCGTAAAACTGTTATAGCTTTGCTTTATTGAGGAACTATCCTTTGTCGTGATGGCATTTAAAAATATTTTAATATAGATACAAAAGAGCCTATCAGTTTGTGTATTCAGTCCAGACCCTGTATGACATACAAATATTTGTATTCGATGGTAATGGAAACCACAACAGCCAGTGCAAGGAGTCAATCGTTCACCCACTGTGCCATCAAAAGAATAAAGTCAAAAATAAAATGATAATTTCGTTCCTTTGCGATTTAAACAGTATTTAAAACTAAAAGTCATTAAGCCAAGCAAGTTATTTTAATACCCTCGGGACCTCTTTTCGCAACACGATACCGTCGTGCGTCACGGAACCCTAAAGGAACACTACAAGGTCTTTGATCGCGTTCCAAGTAATGCTTGAAGTGAATTGCTCTGTAAAATGTGAAAGAGCGCAAGTCATTTTGGTCAATTTTGTTTCAAAAAGTAACGGAATGAGATTTTCTTTAGAAAAACGTCATCAGAATTATTTTCCAATGCATTTATTCACTCGTGGCTAGGAAATCATTTTTTTTTAAGAAGCCAGCTCGTCTATTTGCCGCAGTCTGTCTCTGTAATAGTTATTCAACTTTATCACAGAAGCAAACGGTTCATATTCTGTATGGAAAACTTGAAAAATCCGGGAAGATTAATTTGCAGTGAAGAATTTAAAAGAAAACAATGGTAGTTGTATTTTCTCTTTATATTATCAGCTGCTAGGACTCGGACCACCAATTCGTGAAAGAGATGTATTTTTTTGTCTTTTCTTGACTTACAGCAAACAGAATCATAATAATGATAATTAGCATAAACATCCATCCCACAGATATTCACCACAATCGTACAAAGGGCAGAAAGCTCCCGTCATTGCTATAGAGATGGTTCAGTGATACATCCTGACGGGACGCTCAGAAGTCGCGGTCACAGTATAAACATAACCAGTGAAGCAACTGGGACCGTTTTGTTGTGGTATGCATGCGATTTCTTAACAAAATAATTCCAAAAAAAGAAGCATATTTCATTCATAATTAGTTCGTTACCGACTTGTCTTATCGTGCCTTGTTTGATATAACTGAGAGTACTATGACGGTTTATTTTTTCTTTCTATTCTGACGAGGGTGGTTTCTAGCATGGAAACGATGACGTGGCGCTAGACGACTTGTATAGCTTTGTTTCTTTCCCACAGTGGAACCAAAACGCTTTAAGACGTCATAATAACCCTGCTCAATATAATTCTAAACAGAAAATACCTCTTTACTTATTAGAATATTGTATAATTCTTTGCGTGAGAATGTGAGGCGATCTTTCTTCTTAGTTGGAATACTGTATCATAATTCGCCCGTCTTTATTCCAATTTATGTTGGGTGATATCTTCCATATTTCTATATTAATTATCATGTTGTGTGGTTCTTATGTTTCACTTTCTTTCCATATCATCTTTCACAGAGTATACCATTTTCTTCAATTGAAATACTGTTTGTCAATACTTGTCTCTACTGTGGTCGCGGTATGCTAGGAGAAGGCTGGGAGTACTTATAATGAGTGTGGAGCAATCATCACAATGAATGGGAACGAGACGAGAAGCGTTGCAGTATGAATGCCGCTCCTTCGCCGGCTCGGTGGCTCGCAAGGTGACCATGGGTTTGAGAAAAATGCGGATATGTTTGGAAGTCGCTTTCATAATATTTTTTTGATAAAACTGAGTCTTGGATATTTATGTTGTTATGTCATTGTGATGTAACTTTTTAGTTAACAGCTGATGGTGGATTCGAAAATTGAAAAATCTATTTTCAATAAATTGTACTTTGTTTGAGTCTGATCAGATAGAAATATCCATCTGTAGGACAGACGCTTCTTTTCTCCTTGCCAAGAGCTAGCAAGGATGCATAGTTTTCGTGGAGTCCTAATTCTAAACAAATAGCTAATTCTAAACAAAATAATCTGAATTTGTTTGTCATCATGTTCATGCCATTTTATTTTTATGCACGAAATTAATAAATATAAAATTTGATAAAACACAGAAACTTTACTTAATTTAACCCCTTAAGCATTAAATCAAAACCCTTTATTGCTTTATTTGTGGTTTTTATGACCGTTATATTTCAGTAAGTTTTTAATACGTTGCCATTTCTAGTAATTAACATCTTGATAAAACGACCTTTTTAAAAAGTAATTACAACAGTCTGATTATAAAACGCGATCCTCAATTACCATATTAAAAGTTTCACATGAAATATGGCGTGCTGGCATTTCGTGTTCGATATTTCCCGTCAAAGAATATGAACTGAAAATATAACCTTGGTAAGAAGCTTATACATAAAAGCGCGATGTTTTGGTTCCACTATAGCTTAGATAGAATATTTATTACATACTAGCGTTACTCTGCTTCGCACGACGCTACCTATCGAGTCCAAAAACTATGCTACCTCTCAATCACAATTTCATAAAAATGGGTTGGAAAAAATAGTAAAACTCTCAATAAATGGAAGTTTTTATCTGTGAAATACCTCATGAATACTGTTAGGTACTATGGGAAAAAAGTCTAAACTGTATTTTTCTGTAACAAAAACGTGTATACTTATATTTTGTGTACTCAATGTTAATATTATACTGAGATAATATCCAAACAATCATAAATTATCAAAAAAAAATTGAATAAGTGTGAATACTTGATCAGAAAGTCGTACAAGTGAGACTCAATATTTGAATTGCAATGCTTTATATTTTATCCCAGTTTTTCCACACTGCACCACAGTCACCCTACACTAGGACTTCTCTTTAATTTGTCTCGCACTCAACAGAGTCTGAAAAGATATGACCCCAACGACTGTAAGAATGCTCTGTTTTCAAGTACCTATGTATGTGTGCCTGAAAACTTCAGGAATTCAGACCGAACGTACCGTGAATACTTTCCTGCTTTTTTTACAAATTAAAATGTGCTTTTAGGCGTGCTTTTTGTTAGAAAATGCAGTTGGAAGTATGTGAATGTAATTCTTTGTTACGTATGTACTGTTTTTTACTTTTTTGTGCGCAATTTCACTTATAGGTTTTATATTCATCTAGAATTTTTTTTAGTAGGTATTTTATTTTATTAATTGTGTTTTCTACTAGAATCAACGGACATACACTCTTGGCATAGAATGGAAACTTAAAATCATTTTTTAGGCATTCATTTATAAGCATTATTCAGTTTATCCTAGTTGCCGAACTTATACATACTACAGGTAAGATACTTTCCAAGACATTAAAATCATTGTAACGACCATACTTGTGACGCAAACATGACCTTGAAAGTTATCGTGTCAATTTCATTACACAACGAAACAGGAAAAAGTCTAGTACCTATGTTATTTTTTTCTTTCAAGGTTAAAGTCGTACATACATAAAGCTAATAAAACCAGTTAATAGGCCAGCATTCCATTCAGCTTTATGTCTTTCTAGTACCAAGGAGACCCATTGTCATACATTTCACCCCTTCAACCCTTTTCCACCATAACAACCCCAGAACGACCTAGTTATAGTTACAACCCGTTAACATCCCCCATCGCTTTCTTTCATGTCCTGTCTCAACGGATTAACTAAAAGGGAATGTAACATTTTAATCAAGCATAGATCTGATAAAAAAGGTTTCACAAAGTAAAGGGGGGAAAGCAAATAAAAAAAAAACAAACCTTGTGCGTGTCCATAATAATTTTACACCTACGGCCGTGATTTTCATTTCGACGAAACTTTTTTTTGTACACAAGGAAAAAACATTCCCTGGAGTAATTTACCTAATTAGGGCAACAAACAGAAGGAATTTAATGGGACCCGGTACTCAAAGGACGCTTCTCTAAATTATTTACATTTCTCTAGAGGGCTCGTCTTTACCATTCTGACCAGAATATGGAGAGTTGGAGAGTCCACTCGGTTTCGTTTCGTTTCTTTGTTAGGGTTCCGTAAAAAAGGGTGAAAACTGTACTGTACTGTTAGGGAAGGTTCATATCTGACGGAAAATGCGTCGCGGATTATAGGTCGCGTAACGCAAGAACGTACAAAAAATGTATAGGAAAATACTTGACCGTTCACACTCAACCGATGACAATGCGTCAAAGAACATTCGATGATACTCTCGACGTACTCGTCAGATACGAACCTTCCCTAGTCTATCTATCTAAAGCTTCCTCTGTCTGCCCGTATGCCTGTCTGTCACAAGCCATGTTTTTTAAAACATTTGATGTCACGGTTGGTACAGTGTATGAGCATTTCACTGACATTGTTGAAGGAAAACATCGTGATGAAATCTTAACTTTAATCAATAAAAATGTACGTCTTAAATGAGGTTATGTCACTTAAATAAGAAAAGAAAAGGACTAGAATCTTTTACATAGTTATTTTTACTAGGTATAGTTGCTAAAATGAGCCGAAACTAAAGGGAAAACTTGTATTTTTCACCATTGTTTTTGCTCTATCGTTATAACAGTTGATACGGAACCTTTCAAGCACGAGTAAGTCTCGCGCTTACCCAGTCTGTTTTGAATTATTATTTTTAAAAAGGTCGGACGTTTGTAAGCCGATGGTTTTCGTTGAATAGGAGTCTGGTGTTTCTTTTTTGTTCATTAATTCATGTCGTAATGTTGTTTGTGGCTTTTTCGGGTGGTCGAACATTCGTTACATTGTTCGCGAGAGAACGGATAGGAATAGAAATCTAGGAAAAATATTTTTCGTACGTTCCTTGAGAGAGTCTCACGTTGTATTGTTATAGAAAATGTTCCATGACAATTAAATATAAATATCGAGCAGAGAAGTTATATTTCGTCTTATGAGGATTTTCAAAATTTTAAATGTAGTGTATAGAATAATTTTAAGATTTATAAACTTTTCTTAGTCAAAGTATAAAGAAAAAGCAAAGCTTATACAAAGCCTTGATTTGCTACAGGCGCGCTTAGTAAAAGTTGAAATATTCTTCCGTTTTTCCGATTTTCTAATTGACTGTGGAATGGACCGTCATGAGAAAGCTCAATTAGGGTGGTAATAATTTTATATTACGGCTAGTGTTTTATTTTTTATCACCCCACAACTAAGCTATTCAGAGATGAGGAAGGATGTAAAAACACAGACTATTTCGGTAATAATTACCACGATTAAAACAAAAATTGTTGACTATCAATTACAAATATTCCTCATCTTAATGGAAGAGCTCAACAATCTTAATAAGAATACCAGAACTAAACAAAATACGCTCTCCTCCTTGCATTTCGCTAACAATAGCACCTCGTCTAGTTCTAGTACTAAAATATTCGTCAGCTGACTAAAATACTAACATAATCTGGTCTAGGCTTTAGCCGGCGTCTTGTGTTATCTTGGTGGTTTCAGAGATTACGCCGCAGCCTCCTGCCTTGATCTTGTGAGGGCTTAATATGACAGACTCGGCTTTGTGCTAGGTATTTTGTTTCGTGTCTGAAGGTATTTTATTGTGGTGGTCTAGATTTTTTTTGCGTTTTGAAACATATTTTTTACTATTCACCATAAATGGAAGTGGACATTCTGGGAAGTGGACATTATGGGAAGTGGACATTATGGGAAGTGGACATTCTGGGAAGAGGATATTTTTGGAAATGGACGTTTTGCAACCGGTGGACATTTTGGGAAGTGGTCATTCTGAGCCTGAGCGATTTCAATTACGTTTTGTTATGGCAGAATCTTCAGCAAGCCTCCGCAATTATCTTTACATTTAGTTTTCTTCGTACAACATGGACGTGTATGCATGTATGGATATTAACATGTTATGTAGAAAACAGGACTGTGTCTCCAAACTTGTGTTTATTGGTTAAAATCATGAGCTTATTAACATAATAATTAGCAAAATTTAATCAAATAACTTTTTAAATTCCACCTATTGTAAAGTATCATAAATTAATACTAATCAAAACATCATAAATATTAAACACCATCCAATATAGAAGGGATATTTTTACATCAACAACAAAATATTAACTCCATCATTTATTCAGAGTCCCATCAAAATAGGCTTTGCATAAAATATTGCTGAATTACACAAATGTTAAAACGCCAATAAAAATAAATTGAACTCAACTAATGTTATTTATTTAACTTTTCCAATTTAAATTGTTTTGCTTTGCCAACGATTATTATCGCAGATTGTATTTTTGCTCTCGAAGAATTTGAAATTTTCTGATAAAATAAACTGTTTCATTCCCTATCTCTATTCCATGTATTTCTCTACACAGTTGCAAAAATAAAATGTCTCTAAATTTATTTTCTCTGAATTTATCTTTTTCAATTCTGATTGGCAATTTAAATAAATATTAAAGTGGGTTCTTGAACTACTTCAGAAGGGTTTTGGTCTATAAGAAATTTAGATTTAATTTTGATGAGGATGAAAATTGAGAAAATTACATAAAGACTCGACATTTTTTAAAACATTGTTATTATCTTATTCATGTACCTTTTTTATTTATTTACTCTTGACTTGAAGATCTCGAGGTTATTAGCATATTAACTACATAGTAACATATCTACCAACACGTAAGTTCACTTTGACTGGCCTGTTGGTCTAGTGGTTAGTGACCCTGACTGCTATGCCGGAGGTCGTGGGTTCGATTCCCACTCAGGACAAATGTTTGTGTGATGAGCATGATCATTTTTTTTCTGTGTCTGGGTGTAATTTATCTAGAATATGTATGTATTTAGAAATATATAAGTATGTTTATCAGTTGTCTAGTATCCATAACACAAGCTCTGCTTAGCTTGGGACTAGATGGCGTTGAGTTGTGGAATATTATTATTATTATCTCGCCTGATGGTAAGCGAAGATGTGGTCGACGATGAAGCACGCTTGCCTGGAAGTAACCTGCTCACTCTTGACTTGAAGATTCCAAGGTTATTAGCATAACTACATAGTAACATACCGAAACGTAAGTTCACTTTTATTCACCCACTTTTTCTCACAATACGAACGCTAGCCAGTTAAAAATGAAATAGTTTTCAAATAGCACTAGTGTAAGTAAACGTGAATTCTCATCTTAGTATTCAGTCGGTGGCCGGTCCAGTCAAATGTCTACTTTTAAATACGCTCTCCGCAGACATTCGTCTCATACATACGAAATAAGTGATGCTCGCTCGACCCAGTTGGGTATCGTATACAACTGGCCATGTTAGCAATATGATGAAATTTTTATGTTGTTTTCAACAGTCAGTACCAACGGATTGGGAGTGTGTTCTGGACTAACTTTATTCTATTTAAAATGATTTTTGTTGGGTAAAATATTATACCGTCGGTCATACCTAAAAAAAGTAAAGTATCTGTTGAACACTTGTCTAAAAAGTGTAATTACAAAACGATCCTCATAATATCAACGTTAAATGCCGTTCTGCCGTTCATATTTTTTTAGTCTGCAAGAGATTGTCACTTTTTGAGGTATGACGGATAATTTTGATTAGCATAAATTCAAAATTGATCCGCTTTTGATAAAATATGAACACTTTTGAATACCACAATCTCTTCACTACCTTTTACTCATGGCTTTAACTTTCTCGCCCTGCTTTCTCTCAGAAGCTTATAAATAACTACTTACAGGGTCGTTGAAACACCTGAAAACATATTTATCTGTCACAAAATTCATTAAAACTGAACTAAACTCTCGGCTGAGACGTGAAAGAGTAACAATTAAACTCACTTATGTATTTATAATATTAAATAAGCATATGGAACTACTGTAAAAAAACACACTAGACGTCTTTTTAATTCGGTTGAGATTTAAAAAGAAGTACCCCACAATAACATTATGTAAGTACTTTGAAAATTTCCCAAAGAACTACTGCCCAGTACAATTCAATTTCCGATTTTCGTTTTTTGAAAACCGTTCCGCCACTTCAAACAACTGATGCACTCAGACTTTCCATCAGCGCGGAAAATGCTACTGTACCACCTCTCTCTACCCTTATAAATGTTTTAACAGTCTTTTCGCGTTCCCCTAATTCTGTCCGGATGTGTATTCCGGTCAGTACCTTTCTAAATATTGTTCCGATGGTTCGTGTTATATTTTTAGATTCGGCCTTGGGATCGTTTTGTTCATAATAGAGTGTGTTTCTAAAACTGTGGGTCATGTTTCGTGGCCGGGAGTGTTGTTGGTAAAGTTGTGGATGAATTTTACTGAAGGGTTTGTTTGTTTTAAAGTACAATGTTACTGGAAACTGAAGCTTAAATTACACATTCAATAGTTTTTTAAATAATGAAATTACTTGATGAAACCCGTTTTTATTCAGAACAATTTATAATGGCTAATGTCGAGTACATCTTCGCTGACCGTAGGGCGAGGTCGTAGACAAAAATATCGCAAAAAAAATACGATTATTTTAGATGCGATGGGATATAGTTGGGGTTGCGGTGTTTAATGTTAGTAGCTTATATTAAAGAATGTCCAGATTCCTAATAATATTTAATTATTATTAATTTATTTATAAAAAGTGGCTTCACGAAGAAAGTTACGTTTTGTTTTGAACACAGAATCTGGGCATTTTATAATCTAATGGTGGGATATTATTCCTTATAAATAAAAATATTAGGCTACAATATATTTGAAACCTGAGTCATTTTCTATGTAGATAGTTATCTAAATACTGGTTGTAAACTGATAAAATGTGAATTTACCTCTGCCAAACCATCCCGATATTTGACATCTTGCCTGTAAATGCATGACGTCAAACGCCGCATATGACTAGCACCACTGTACCTCTGTACTCTTTATACTCACAAATAACACACAGATTCAGAAAAGGAATAATTTACTTGCACAAAATCTATATACTACAACTTTAATCCAGCTGGTCGAGACCACACCTCGACGTTGCGACAGTGCGATTATTTCTTTAGCTCAAAGTGTTACCGAGTGCCTCGTTAGTGTGATTTCAAATAGTCTGGCTCACACTGACCACTCTATGGGCGCTTTTCAACTATTATACGACAAGTTGATTGCTCTGTACCGAGTCCGAGTTCTTACTAAGTTTTTTGTTCATTTCTTTATTTGAGACGATGTCTTTTTTATTTCCGAGAACAAGGTAGATTGAAAACTGCACAAAGGCAAAATACAAGGCCATTGGGGAAACATTTGGTTAGGTTTCTCTAGAAGGATATCAATTTACCTCATTTTTTTCCCCTAGATTTTCCATAAAAAATAAAACTAAAGAATGTGATCAATTTAAAAAATATTCTAGTCACATTATTTTAGTCTGCCTATCAAGATCCGTTAAGCCGTTCAGCCGATCCATCCAATCATCAAATTTTTCGCATTTATAATATTAAAGTTACGATTTCAGAATACTGAATGAAATATCGGTCCAGACATCTTCTCCCTTTAGAGCCCTACAGTGAACGATACTCATGAAATAGTTGACATAAACAGAACGTTTGGCAAAGAAATTGCTGATCGCAGTATGACAACTTCAAAAGGATACCGTTGCCAATAAATTTCTTCGAGATTTCTCCGTCGTTTTAAAGAAAATCTGATAATCTGAATTGACTGGTTTAAACCGGAAGAACTAAGTTTAGTTAATTAATTAAATTTTCCTGGAAATCGTGGGAAGTATCTTCAAAATTGGGCAGGAAATTGATGAATTGCTAAGGACTTTTTCATAATGAAGTTAATTATAATATTAATATTTTAGAATATAACTTTCATGGTTTTTATAACTCTCTTTTCATCTTTACTGTTTTTTTGTAATCAGTTCTAATAATAAATAAATCTATCTATATACATAAAAATGAAACCCGTTTTCCGTTGTCACGACATAACATGAAAACGGCTTGACCGATTCGGATACTTATTTTTTTGTTGTGTTTGTAACCATCGGGACCGGATTTTAGACCAGGTCCTCTACCCGTGCGAAGCCGGGACGGGCCGCTAGTTATTAATAATAATAGATAATTATTAATAATCTTCAATTATTCACTCTTACCGTAACATATACACTACCTTGCCACACATAAGTCGTTTTAATCGATTCTGGGTTTTTGCTCCATATATTTTTGGGCATTGTCTTTCATGGTTTTGATAACTCTCTTCTCGTCTTTCCTGTTTTTTGTAATCAGTTCTAATAATAAATCAATGAATAATAAAATTTAGAAACTATTGTTCCACGGTAAGTTAATAGAATGTTGTTTATCAATATTTTTCGTGCTGATCAAGAATGGTGTGTTTAGTTTTTAACGCAAATCCTTGCGACTTTAACAAATTCTTTTTTTTCTTTCTACTATGACAGTGCAATATCTAGAAGCACTTAAAAAACCAATGGCAATCCATCATTACTCACCTAACGACTTCCTTACAACGAATATTCATGTAAAACCTTTGAAAGAAAAATGCCATTCAAATTCACCTGTGCCGACGGAATCCCGCCATTACCCGAGTCACTTTTACAGTCATTAATCTAAACAAATGCACCCATTACAATTTATAACACCCCGATGCTATCGGACGCCAGTAACAAACAAAACTCGATTTATTACTTCCGCCTTCCACCACTGTACATTTCACCCCCTTGAATGCCCCTGCATGAATATTAATTATAGTGCAAGCCTGAAAACTTTCCAGACGATTATATCTTGGGCGGTATGTCACAAGACACAACACGCATGTTTTTGTCGATGACTGTTGGAGGCAAATAAATTCTGCAATATAGTCAAACTTGCATCAACTTCCTTTCGATTTCTTACATGGGCAAAATGAGGCTTTATTATGAAAATATCAATGACTTGCATCTGACAACTGATATCAAATTGAAAATAACGTGTAGCAATATTTTTTTTTTCAAATTATCCGGTAGGTTATATTTATAGACTATCAATATTTACGTTTTTGTAAATAACGATACGATTTGAGGAGCACGTGGCTAAAGGAGCCGCTCATAATTGCTCAGCAATCAGCTCGCCGTAAATGTTGGTCTGGCCTGTCAGTTGTAGATCTTTGATAGTCGTTACTCTAAGTCAAAAGCTCAAGTCCGACAACCAACCATGGGGTATCATATTATTCAGTTACTGGGTTGTGGAGGTCAGATAGGCAATCGCTCCATCTGACGTCAAGCTGCATCTGATTTGACTGAAAACCGGCCGCAATATAGTTGGGAAAAGGCTTATGACGACTATTAGAAAAGCGTGCATGACGTCATACAATGGTGCCATCGCATTATCCTTATCCTGATCTTACAGTAAGCAGAGATACATGGGGTAGTACTCTCCCAGAAGAAGCTACAACAACCCAGTAACTAAATAGTATAAACGTGAGTAATTAAATTAAATCGTCACCATTAATCAGTGGCGGTCGATCGCGCCGCACCAATAATAGACTAATTACACTTCGGACGTCTGCCAACCGTTATTTGTATTGAGAACTAGTAACATTATAGTCTGGCTAATTATATTTAGGGTGTTGATTAGTGATCTAAAATCGGCCTTTTGACTTCGATGTTAAACACTATTGTTCTTCTTTTTTTCTTCAATTTTTAGCCACTACCTGCTGAGTGTAGATATATGAACGTAGATGAGATGAAGGTACTATGTAAGGCGCGGGGCACACAGAAAAGACGTAAGAGGCAGACGGGGCGGAGACATAATGTCTTTTCGGCGTCTCTTACATACGAAATGTATAGAAGCGTCGCGACGTAAAACGCACAGAAGAGACGGGGCGCGGGCGCAACTCTGATACATTTTCGCACGTCCTCCACGCGTGAAGGAAGAGAGGCAGTTGGCATACGACCTCGGTAGGGTAAAAAGTTATCCACATAAACATTTAGAACTATTGAAACTATCAACACACAATAACTCTATCCGACCTGTTTTCTAATGAATAGAACTTTTGGGTCTTCAATTCAAGAGTAAATAATGTTTACTTCTAGGCAAACGTGTTTCATCGTCGACGATCAGGCGGTCATATCAAAGCGAGCTTATCTTTAAAAAACCACCCTTTGCAAAATCACCCCAACTATTATGACACAGCTGGAACCTATTTCATCCCCTTCCCACTTTCAACCTTTTCCTTTTCAGATTAATAGATGGTCTGCCATAGATATGCAAATATAGATTGGAGATAACTCCAATCCTAGACTTAATTTTCAATATTAACTTTCTTAGCTCAATCGCATATTCATTAGGAGCGGTCTTTTCCCCGAGTTATCAATTTACTCGGTGTCGATTACAATCGGTATTCAATCGAGAATCGAGTTGAATCGATTCGCGAGTCATTCGATTTAATTGAGCGTTGTATGAAAACTTTTTGAAGTTTGACACTTTTGTCTTTTCGATTGTCTCGGTTGAATATTTGTGTTTATTGAGAAGTTATAAAATTGTTGTAAAGAAAAATAAACTTAGTTACTTCTATAAAAATGTTCATATTTACTTTAAAAGTAAGATTAAAACGCAAAATATACGTTTCTAAATTTTTAAAAGACCTTTGATACAAATTTTTGAGAAATTGTTAAATTTTGTCAATGAAAATTTTAAGAAATATTTTTCTCTTTGTACCTTTAAAGCATAGAGGTAGGTTACCTACAAAAATGAAACACGAAATAAATAAATTTTACGCTCAAGATTATCTTTACAGACATGTAGGTACTCAAGGGCACCTAAATAGCTGTATGTACTGAAAGGGTACCTAAAATAAACTTTAACCTTTTATCTAGAACAAGATACAAAGCTAAATATTTTAGAAGCACTTACTTTCAGGTGTCAATCCCTTTAGAATAAAATACACGTGTCTTTAGAAGCAATTTTTGGAAACCAATTTGTTCAGAAACGTTAGCTTTCCAAGATTTTCGTACCCATTTGAAGCTAAATTCTGAGAAACTTGTTGTGTTTGGTAACGGCAATGCTCACTGGAGCGTTGTTTCGTCCAGGATTTTGTTGCCAAACAACAACTTGAAATGTTAAACTCAAATTTCAACACTATCACCTTTAATATTCAAATTAATGGTTTTTTACCTAGCAATAAGGAAATGGTATTAAAATTGATTAATAATTATGTTTTTGCGCACATCAAGCTCTTCGCTGCTTATTTTTCGCGGTAGTTTTTGACACTGTATTTTCAAACCCTAAGAGTCAGTAAGAGTCCTCGCAAAAACTAAAACCTAGTTAGAATGGTAGGTTTACTTAATTTTCAAGAAATGACAAATATTTTATAGCTACACAGTTGGTTAAATATGTAACCAACTGTGTAGCTATAAAATATTGTCATTTATTGGTTTGAGAAAAATTTAGTGTAACTGATACTAAACTTATGCCTCGTTTAGACATTACCTATAAAAAATCGATGCGACTTGCGTAAAGTTGCGTTCGCGCGGGAGACCGTGACAGAAGACCGCGACACGAGACCGCGACAAGAGACCGCAACCGAAGATTGATACCGTATACGTCTCCTATCGCTGTCTCGCGAACTGCCGCTTATACATTGCCTAATTTTAAGTGCTGTTGCGGTATCCTGTCGCGGTGTACGGCGCGAACCGTCGCCATTACACTGCAGACCATTTGGACCTAAGTTCAGTTGATGAAACCCGATGGTGTCTGTCGCGATGTTTGCTATACAAATTGTAGCCGAAATAATACTTTTCCTTCAATAACTAGTTTAATTTTAAGCACATCTTAGTATAATGATACATAGAAATCAAAACAGAATAGTTGAGATAATGCTACTAATAACACACACAAATACCAAAGGATTAGGTACTACGTTCCGTTCTGTATTATTTGATTATCAATTATTATTGTCAAACGAAGAGCGAGGCAATGGAGTAGCGCAATAGTTCGGTAACTCAATTTGATTTACTTAAGATACGTAAACAGAGGTATTGATGTATGACAACATTTGATTCTAGTTGCCTGAGGTACGTTGAGAAGTGAAATTTGGCTTGACAGTCTTATCTATGTATAATTTTATTAATATTTTTGAAGCATTGAAAGATTGGAACTGTTGTTTTACTAAAAATACAAGTACATACAAAATCCAGGTAACAGGATTCATTAACCTTGGACCGCGAAGGGTTAACAAAGGAACAGTGTGATTTTAGTCAGTACGAGTGTAACAAATTAAATCTTTCTGCCCACACAAGGCTCAGTACTCAATTTTACAACTTAAAAATTAGCACAAATGATCATCTTTGATTTGTAACTTTTGTATGTTTTAGTATTTGAGATATACATAAGATACAAAAAGGCAGTCATCCCTTCCTGCCCTGAGCGGAAGAATTCATTTGATGTACCACGTAAAAAACAATAGAAATAAAGTATATTTAAAATTTTTGTGGCAGTTATTAATAAATACGTCAGCAGAACTTGATCAATAAGGTTCTACAGGGTGATTTTATGTATTACTTTTTTCTGTGTGATTCTATGTCAGTATATTTATAATGGAACTTCCCACTTTCACTGTCCGCACAGCAGACACAATACCTAAACAATAGTCATGGATCACATGTCATCGGACAGGGAATGGTTCAGCGAAGCAATTTAAAGTTACAAGACCAAAAAAATAAATGACGATGCTACTCAGACATAAATAACATAGTTATATTATGATCATTAGTGAAAGAATTAACAAAATCCACTCAGCAGTTCCGAAGATAAATTGACAAACTTTACCTATTTAAAATATTAGATTAATATACTACGGTATACGGTATCCTTCTTCCGAAGTAACGGTTCCACTGTGTTATGCGAACTTAAACGCTCGATTTGCATAGAAATTATATCGTCCGCTTGTTCATAGGAAATTTTCCTAATTAAAACGCCTTTGGTACAAGGATTTTGTTCCAATTAAAACTTTGTTCGTAGTAGTCGTGTCGGTCGAGTTGGCTATACGATATTGGTAATTTAGCGTGTTGTGCGGACTCAATCATTGGTGCTGTATTGATGATTTGTGGGTTGACTATGAAGCCGGATGAAAGTGAGGGTTTTTAAAAAGGCTTTTATAAGTATGTCGTCGGACGATCGTTGAAGTAGGCAGATCGTGGTGAAAATACGGCATATCACTTCTACGAAGCGGTGAACGATTTGGTGGGGGTGGGATAGCCAAGTCATGAAGTGCGGGCGTATAGCGATGTGCCCTTACATAGCAACGATGTGATCAATTCAGCGATCAGCCGACGACATTTTACAAAGAGAATCTATTTATATGGCCCGTTAGTTGGGCTCATATAGCTTTCTAACGCCGGTGTCACACATTATGATCACTTATGTGATCAAATAAGTGTGGACATGTCAGACGGCCGGACTTACGCTTGCTCGCAATTTGCACTGCTGTGTATTAGGCAGTCGCCAACCATGTGCACACTTATTTGATCACACAAGTGATCACATGTGTCATGTGGCACGGGCATAAAAGTAATGAAACATATTACTTACGTGTACTTACTTATAGGTACTGTCATCACATAAAACGTTAAATAGATACCAAAGACTTACTACCGCTTTTTATTAGTGAAAAATATTTGAATGAGTCTTCAAACTTTGGGTGGAATAGAAAGGACATTACCGCGACTAAGTACCGCTTATACAAAAAAAATGTTCCATTTTTATACAAAATAAAACCGTAACCATAACATAACTGATATGTTCATTATAAAAATAAAGTTGGGAAATATTGTATTACACGTTTTTTGAAAAAGACTCAAAGTTATTATACCGAATATTAGTTTTGTTTCTTTCAAACCTCATCGTACAATGACAATGACGGCTATTTGATACATTGACTCGTCTTTTCGTCGCTTTAAAAACAAATAGGTAATTCTCAAAAAAGCTATTTGAACAGAAATGACAGCGCAGAAGTTGTTCAATAATTATCATTTTTCCCCCCTGTGGGTGGGTTTTTGCTAAACTTACCTAAAATTTGGACAAAGCCTTTGTCGCATAAATTCATTTTAGGTGCCAGCCCGGAATGAACAAGGATCAATGTTTCGTTACGACCCTATTAGTTTCCTAATAGTTAGGTACCGATCCCGACCCCTGAAGGGAGACCTATTTAGGGTTCCTAAACTTTTATTAAAGTGCTACAAAAATGTGACAAAAAAATCCAAGACACGTTTCAAACGTTTTATGTGCTCATTCTCTTTACTTTGTTTAATAGCTTGAAAGCAAATGGCGCTGTAAAGTTGAATGGAAAGAATGTTTAGTTTCAGCTGTTTCAGTTTCAAAACTGGTCCATAATAATTATAAAGTACGAGAAGCAGTATTGAACGACACCATCTGGTCAGAATTTTCTCCTTTCTTTTTTAATTTTTCCAATCTTTAAATATTTAATTTGAAAGGTTTTGAAATGCCACAAAGACTTTTTTTTTCAAAATATTTGCCTCTTTAAGTACTTCTGGTTTGGTTTAGTACGGTTTTGTCTTAGCCAGGACTGCATTTCTGTATTAAATAATGGATGAAGTATCACACAAGTTTTCAGTGTGTTTTAAGCGGGTACGTATCAAAATCCCGAAAGTTCATAATACCTATGTTTGAAATACCGACGTCCGAAACACCGAAATTCAAAATACCGAAAGTTCATAATACCTATGTTTGAAATAACGACGTCCAAAACACCGAAATTCAAAATACCGAAAGTTTTAAATGCCGAGTCGTTATGTTTTTGATCAAAAACTTCGGTTTTTGGAGGAGCAAGTCGACGGAGCCCCGCTCCGCGAGGCTCCTACTTCTGCGTGGTTAAAAAAAAATAACCACGAAGAGGATGGCGGGGTCTTTCAGACCCCGCCATCCTCTTCTAACCTAAATCGTCCTAGTCGGGGTGCCAGCAAGTCCCGAGGTTAGAGTAGACCTAGTTCTAACCGGCTAAATCTAGTTCTAACTGAAGATAAGTATGATACACGTAGGTTTAACCGCATGTGGTCGGTTACACCTAGGTTTAGCCGGTTAGAACTAGGTCTAACCTCGGGACTTGCTGGCACCCCGACTCGGACAATTTAGGTTAGAAGAGGATGGCGGGGTCTGAAAGACCCCGCCATCCTCTTCGTGGTTATTTTTTTTTAACCACGCAGAAGTAGGAGCCCCGCGGAGCGGGGCTCCGTCGACTTGCTCCTGTGAAGGAAATTTACGGCATTTTAAACTCCAGGTTTTTAAATTTCGGGATTTTAAACTTTCGGGCAAATGAACTTTCGAGATTTAAAACTTTCGACCAAACAACCATTCGGCGTTTCAATTTTCGGGATTCCGTCCATCGGTATTTTAAAATTCGGTCTTTTAAATTTCGGTATTTTAATACGTACCCGTTTTAAGCATTTTCGCAAAAATACATGCAGCTCACGCAGCGATTCAGCTAATAGTAAGATAAGAAGTAAGAAAATTCTAAAAACACTGCACTAAAATTTTCCAGAAGAACCAAATTTGAACTCCCAAACAATGGCCCCAAACTTCAAACACAGTTCTGTCAAGCCTCTACTGCGAGAGTAATATATTTGCACAATAAATTAATTTGGAAGTCAACCTCCCTGCCTACACCAATCTCTATTAAGGGGACATGATAGCCACTTGGCCACTGTGGGTCTATAAGTCAAGGTATATGATGAATTGGTGGACTGTGTTTGGGAAACGTTTTGGAATGAAAGGGAAAACTAAATGATTGAAGATCTTGTGCAGTTTCTAGATGATTTGAAACTAGCTTATGACCGCGTGTTGGCCCGCATTTAGTTTGGTATTATTCTATCGGGATAAAAGTATAAAATAAAATTATTTTCGTGTCATAAAACAATTTTTTTTCTAATATTTTTGAGAAAAAAATTAATTCTTTAAGCTCAAGTCACACTGAATTGGCCGCGACGGCAACGCGACTATCATTTTTAATAAAAAAACATTATAAACTTTGTGAAAAATGTTACAAGCATGAAGATACCATTCCTCGTTCATTCTACCAAGTATTCCTATAACTTATGACATTGTTCATAAAGTTTTTTTTTGCTTGTTATTTCCCACTCATGGGCAAAGGCCTCCTCTCAGTTCTTCCATTTCTCTAGATGGTGTACTTCTTCTGGTCAATTTAAGAGGAAGTTTATAATGTCTTATTATTAAAAACAATCGCCGCGCTAGCGTGGCTGCCATTTATTTCAGTGTCTTGAGACCAAAAAACAGTAACTTTGTAATGTATCAGTGACGAAAACCTTATAAATTATTACTGGCCCGTTATCTCATTCCAAGAGTGCCCTTACTACCCTAGAATTTAGTCCAAAGAATAAAGCAATCATCCTGATTACATTCTAAATAAATTATCAGAAAACCAGCAAAGAAAGGCCCTTTATAAAGAATACAATGCGCGTCACGGTTTAATGAAAAATAATAGTTATTACAACGCAAGTACGGTCTTTTTTTCATTAAAGTTTTTTCAAGGTCAGTTCTGTCTGCGTGAATGAGGCTAATGGAAATTTATCATGTTAGGGCTTAAGAAAGCTGTCTTGACTTCTTGTTTTCTTATATTAAAAGAAAAAAAAAAGAAATGTTAAGAAACCTTGTTCACTACCAGTAAGAGGGTAGCGTTGCCCTAGTGATAGAGTAACGAAAATGGATACTAGAATAGCCACAAATTTATCGGTACAGCTCTATTAAAAGGTTATTATAGTTATTTGTTCTGTGGGGAATTCAAATCTACGATACGCAGTAGAAGAGCTTATTCGTACCAAACGTGCTTGTCAATGCGTTCAGCATAACTATACAATAATGAGAAAGGTTTTTTTAGATTGGAAAATAATCAAAATTAAATAAGTCCTACCCTGGTGGAGGTGAAACGGAAGAGGCTGTATCAGACTTACTAAGGTCAAGCAAGACTTTTGTGTTCCAGTGCCGCGGGCCCTATAAAGATAGTCCGGATGATAACGAGTTAAACAATACAGTGAAATGCTCATTATAAAACTACATGAGCGGAGCAATAAAACACAAACACAATAATAATACTTACTCCAAGTCGTTAACATCAAGTACAGTCAACGACTATAAATTAAAGCTAATCACTTGTTTATTACAAGTACAGTCGGATTCACGTTTACACTCCGAACTGAAATTAAACGGATCGTGTGCACTTTGTGTGATAGTCTCCACATTACTGTTATTTGGGCCACGGAATGAGCGTTTATTGGTATTGAAAGTTTCTTTCGAAATTGCTTTTAATATAGCTTTTTAAATGTAGCATTGGCTGAGTTACCTCACGAGAGGTTTTGCGCTATTAACGTTACACGTTGTATATGTTGTGACTGGGACTGTAGCGCCATGTCTAATCTTAATTAATTATTTGAATTTGGTAAACTATCTGTGTATCATCGTTCATCCAAATCCATTCAGTACTTTTGCTGTGAAACAGTAACATACATCCATCCATCCTCACACACTTTTGAATTTATAATATATACGGTGGGCATGGTCCATTGTCGGGCAGCGAGTTGCCCTTTACTCGCTGGTCTCCTCCTCCTTTAAAGTAAAATAATATTGTTTCATTCCGTTCGACAAAATCTCAAATATCCAAAAAAATATATACAAAAATATGGAAAAAATTAAACAAACTCAAGAATTTTCGAGAGTTTTCGTAAAATTTCACTCTTTTCAATTTTCAAATAGACACTGAGGTTGCCATTACAACCCCATAAATTGCAATAGTACTCCGTGGGGAGTGTGGTCTCCAAACTGCGCTGGAACTCGGCGATAGTTCGCATCTGCTCACCCCCCAACAATGTACTTCGGTATCATGACAGCCACACTGAGTAAACACTATAAATTATGCAAATTATATATATTTTATTACCTACAACACATTCGCCTCCCTCGATTGTTTGCACTTTGCAACTACGGATCCGTGGCTGTAAGTTTGTGATGAATTGTATTATTGTTTGTTGCAATAGAAACTGCTAACTGCGAATTTTGATGCCAAGTTATTTACGTCTCTGCTAGCATAAATCATTATTCGTATCGCGGGACTAAGGAGCAGGATACAGGCAGATACTGGAACACAAAGGGCATATTGTGAAGGAAAAGGGTGAATTTTTCGTGAGTTACTCGTAGAGTATGACAGTCAACTCGCACCGTTACAAAAGCATACATAAATATTTTTATTCTGTAATTTTTTGTTGGCAATAACCTTTTTTATGCACATAAAATTTTCTAAATTATGATTTAAAAAAAAATTGCAATTTCAATTTATATTTTTCATTTCATTCATCACACTGCTATCCATTAAAATATTGAATGAAAAACTTTTGTAATTTTATACAAATTAATGTGGAAATAGTGTTTTCAACTAAATAAAGAACAAAACAAATACACTTTGTGAAACCCAATATTTTGCTCTCACGTTTTCAAGTACCTAGTCAAAATGTTTTCAGCTCGACTGTAGTACGCAAAATTTATCTGCCAAAATATTTTAATATCGCTTCCACTGTTACTGAAACATTTCAGCTCCTATACTTAGAATAAACCTCCAGTGAATTGAGTAACTTAGGTACGTAAAAGCGTAAACAAAAAATTAAAAAATAAAACTCTCAAAGAAAAAACGGTAACAATGTAATTTCCATATTCTAATGTATCGTTGAACTCGACGTCCATTCTTAATGCGATCTTGAGGATACACTCCCGATTCAACAGTTCCCCTACTAAGAGACTTGTTAGCTCAAGTACTTTTACAGAATATTCATAGACCAGAGATCCTTTTAAAAGGGAGCGTTGAGTGGTTCGGTTAAGATCTACGTCGATATCGAGAATTAATTGAATAAAACGCAGTGTTGAGCGAGAAAACTCGAGGTATCGAGAAGGAACCTTCATGAATATGGATTCATGTTAAAGTGTTCTTCGCTCTGTAAAAAGTTGAAGTTATTAAGTCGATGGCCATTAAATCGGAGGTCAAAGTACGTACAATTACTGAATGGGGGGCCCAAGAGATTTATCGGTACCCCTAATTGATAATTTATTACACTGACTCGAATGAATTTGAAATGAAAATGTAGACCTTTCAATACTTTGGCAGCGATAAATTAACAGAAAAATGTTGGCGATTCACTTAATTGAAAGTTAAAGGAACGTTTTGATACTAATGTTGGCACTTACTCCACAATAATTGAATTGAATTACTCTTGACTTTTCTGATTTTTAATGTTGATTACATTACGAGATAGCACCATTATTTCATTTTAATTTGAATATTGATACACTTATAGTAGCCTTCGTCGGCATAGGAATATGACCAAATGATGTAATTTTATTGTTGTGGTTTCTTCTATTCGTACTGATGATGACGTTTTTCTTCAAGTCTGCAAGGTATACAGGAATACCTGAGGACCTACAGTTTCTAGTAAATGAAATTACTCTGTACAGCAGATGATCATAGTTTGACCCTAGGCACCGTCGCTTATCGATTTGGTAATCAGATATGCTTGCAGCGGTCCACATTTTTTTTTCTGTTGTTACCTGGTGTTGTGTTGTGTTAAACCTAGTGTTGTGTTAAAATGTTTGTGGCTCATTGAGTTCTGAGCTGACCATCTGAGGTTACTCTTCTATGACCGCTTTGTTATATTTTGATAGTACTGGATAGAACAATGGAGTTTAGGGTGCATGTACACGGTGCACGGTGCCCGCGCAAGTGCCTCAACATGCTGCCATTGAAAAAAGTGCGGGTCCAGCGACTTGAGCATGTACCAAAGCGAGCCAGCCGCGCAACTAACTCGCGTGCTCTGCAGCGCGCGCGGGTCACTCGCGCATCTTATCTTTTTACCACGAACTAATAACTTGTCATACAGCTTGCGGAAGTAGCCCGCATCTTCACTAGCTCCAGTCATTTGAAAAATGTACAATTACAAGCGAGTAACTTGATCAAGTAGCTTGCGCATGTTACTCGCGCGGGTAACCACAGTGTTGCAATCAATCGTTCTTAATTATTATTTATCATGCTTACCATATCGAAGTTATGACTAAACAAAAGTTCAATACGTATTCCATAATAGAGGATCGCATTTGATCAAGTTTTGGACGCTTGCCAGACGTTATCGAATCCATGCAAAAGATCGAAATTGGGGTGAGAAATGCAAGCATATTGTGTTGTTCATTTTTGTAAAGAATGAATATTTTAAATAAAATATACTTATCGAATTGAAAAATGATGGAAAATTTGCTTGTCTGTTTTATAACTCTTTGCATTGAAGTTTTTGATTATATAAGTTTTGGTTATGTATTTTTTCTACTGTCCGTCTAATGTAATTTAATAACTCTTAATAGACATAGACATCAGAAGGGTTCGTTCGTGAACACTGGACTTGCGTATGTGTCTCGAACGTACACAACCCGATTCTCTTCAAAGTTAGAGTGAACAGGCTTCTTCTTGGTCCTTTGGTCACCTGTAAAACAATTCTGATCCAAGACTCTAATCCAGGTCACCATTGACCTGGATTAGAGTTAAGCAAACCCAAAAAAAGACAAAACAAATCTCAATGAGAAAAAATCTGGGGTACCATTAAAATGACTGAAAACTGTTCAAGCAAAAGTTCCATACAAACGAGCTACTTGTTAAAACTAAAGTGGGTTGACGACTATAATAACAGTTCACAAAAGTTTAAATCAGTTTTTCACCAATTTGTTTTTGTGGCTCCACACTCAGACTTGAATATAAGGCACGGCCCCATTCTCAAATCTCAAGTCCCGTGTTTTCATATCAGGGACTTATTAAAACTCTAAACTTTCTGAATTTTATTAATTACTTGGAAATACTTGGAATACCGTTATTAATTACTTGAGAAGTTTAAATGCAAGGTATTTCGTTTTCATTCATTTATAATTATTTTCACTTTGGAAGTTTCCAGTTGATGATACATATTAATAACGCGAATGAAAACAAAGAGTTATACAGTTTGTTGTTTCTCCTTATTTGTTTAATAATAACCCACTTAGGGCCACTTGCGCCAAAAGTTGAGTTAAATTGGGTAACTCCGAGTTTAGTAACTCTGGGTTAAAGTGTAAAAATTTTAACTCTAACATTGTATTGTGCCAGGGGAAATTAACCTTAGGTTAACTAACCTTTTGGTTTTTTATTTTACGCTGGTAATATTACAGAGTATTCATTCAATTATATTATCCAGCAAAATATGAATGAGCGAATGATGACCGAAACATGTATACTTGTCTCTTTTGCGCTACAGTATTTTGTATATAATTATCTCCTTACTTGAACTTGACACCGACTTTTCATTTTGATCGTTTGTTGTTTGAAATTAATCATCGTCAATTTCATGTTGCGCGTTTGAAAGATAACCTAAACGAATTCTGTTATCACAACTGTTTATTTTCTTCCTATAAAGCTCGGATTTCAGGCCGTGTAAACGCGTAGTATTACATATTTTATTAGTCCGTGTTTTGGAGAGTGATTTAATAGTAATATTTGTGTTTGTGCGTAAGTCGCGAGCATGGAAAAGAAAAACCGTTTACGAGGGCCTAATTTTACAAAGAGTGACAGTATATTGCTGTGCGATATAATAAATAACATAAAAGATATCATAGAATGTAAAAAGACCGACGGAGTCAATCTTATGGAAAAACATAAAGCCTGGCAGGAAGTGGTAAAAATATACAATTCGTCGACCACCGGTTCGCAACGAACTTTAGAAAGTTTACAGCAGAATTATAAAAACTTAAAGAAAAAATGTAAAAAATCTGCTTCTGATGCTAAAATGAATATACCAGGTATGTAATAATAGGCATGATTTTATTATTCAAAGTACTCAAGTGTACCAATGTACGTAGTGGTCACTATAATAATTCTTTTTTATTTTTTTCAGTTGAGGCATTGGTCCACAATGTGGAAGAGTTTGGCACCTCCTCCGATGGTTGGGAAAAAATTTCTCATAGCATGGGGTTATCAACAGAAACTTGCCAAGAAGTTTTGGCCGATCTGAAGAAAGAGGCAGATAGAAAAGCTGCAATTTTAAAAAAGAATGTTATGGGTACAGGTGTGTAGCCCATTTAACCACATCTTGTGATGTTGAACATGACCCATCGACCATTATCTATTCAAAACTTCAGCTAGTATGCTTATATATAATCAAATATCTATTTTTCTCCACCAGGTGGAGGACCAGCACCAAATTATGATCCAGACCCATTGTTGGAAAAAGTTAAAGTTTTAGTTGGTCCTGCTATCGATGGCCTGTATACAATATATGATGGTGACAGTTGTTTAATGGCATCCCAACCAGCGGCTGAGCCTGTTGAAGCCATTAATATGCAAATAGGTATTGATAGATCTCATACTCTATCTATTTGAATCTTGTGGTTATCAATTTGATTGTTTCTTTTATCTACCAATGATGAATTGTTTCTAAAAGTTGTTTTAGGATAGACTTAGATTTGTTCTATACATTGGTAAAGTTCCAACTTCACCCAAGTCAGTTTTTAAGTCCTTAAACCTCTATAAATAAAATTATTTTTTTAGACACACAAGGAGACAATCAGCATGGGGAAAAAAATACCACATTGCAACATACTAACATCACACAACAGGATGAGGAATATTTTACAAATGATAGGGCAAACTTAAAAAAGAAGCCCCACTCTTTATTGGTTCAGAACATTAAAAGTGAGTTTTATACACTTTTTTTGCAAACATAACAAGAATACAGAGAATAGTAAATAGGAAAGTGTGTGCAAATATTGAATTTATTTCTTCAATATTTAAATCTTTTCTTGCAAACAAATTTTGTCATTATTATATACTTTTCTGACTTCTTCACTGAAAAGTAATACAATGATCATAACAGTAAATAATGAATCTTTTTATTTCAGATAAAAAAAAGAATCACTCAGAAATGTCGCAGAAACAATCTGTTTCAACAAAATTTATAAGTTTGGCAAGTGAAAAGCTAGAGTTGGTGGCTTTGCAAAAAGAATTACTCCAAGTTCAAGTAAAAGAGGAAACAGAAAAGTCAGAGCATGGTCGTTTACTCCGTGCTATGGAAATGGAAGATGCAAAAAAAAGATATGAACATAATGAATTAGTTAGAAAATTAGAATTAGAAAATATTAAGTCGCGTTTTTCTAACTGAGTATGTATTAGAGAATGTTGTTATTTAGAATACACCGGGTTTAATAAATACTTCTTTCAAATACATAGTTTTTTATTAAATCTGAATATGTACATGAAACTTATGTAAAATATTTCAAAACAATAGATTTATAATCTACCAAAATATTCTTCTACCAAAACTTGGCGAGCCTGGTGTCCTAATGTACTTCTGACAGAGCTGCCGCTCATTGATAGTTCAAGTCCATCATCAATATCAAATATGGGTGAGTATTCTGGATCAGTGGGTGGTTCTGGGTCATTTTGAAGTCGTGCAATATTATGAAGCACACAAGTAGCAATTATAATCCCAGGTATCCTGCTTAAATGTACTTGGATACCTCTTGACATAATAGGGAACCTTCTTTTCCATATTCCAAAAGTACGTTCAATAGTATTTCTGGTCCGTATTTGTGACTCATTATATAAAGACTGATTTGCAGAACTCACTGTTGCAAATGGAGTCATCATAAATGTGGTTTGAGCATATCCACTGTCACCAAGTAAACAGTAATTTCGATAAGTACCCTGTAGAAAATGTCGCCGTTGATTACAATTGTCCCAGATGTGGGAATCATGGGCAGATCCATGCCACCGTGCAACGACATCATTGAACATTAAATCAGCAGAACATATTGCTTGCATATTAATAGAAAAATATCCCTTTCTATTTCTGTATATCTCTGCAGTTTCTCCTCCTGAAACAAACATACCCAAGTAAAGAAACCTACTGACAGCACTTTATTAATCAACTAGCAGATCTAAACCACTCTGTCCCCCCATACTTATACAAAACTTAATCAAAATCCATCCAGCGCTTCTGAAGCTTACACAGAACACTCAGGCAGACATATTATTTTATTTACTTACAGAATACAAGTAGCTTGTATGAATAAAAGAGATGGATTTACATACCTGGTGACTTCATTCGCACATGAGTGCAATCTATTGCCCCAATAATTCGTGGAAATCGGGCAATGTCATAAAATTTTAATGCGGCCTGACTTTGTTCATCTTCAGTGACGGGCATAGATATAAATTGTGGATATAACCGTGCTATAGCATCAGTGACCTTATGTATTATTCTGCATGCAGTTGACTCATGCACTCCAATTACATCTCCACTAGTTATTAATTGACTTCCAGTGGCGTAAAACCGTAATGTGCACAATAACTGATTCATAGGCGCGACAGCTTGGCTGTAAAAATAAAATCAAATTAATGCAAATAATACAATGTTTTACTAAACAATGAAATCCACAAGTCAAATCGTAATAAATATAGGTAGGTACTTACTTCTTATTTTCATTTGCGTACTGCAATCTACTTTTAATTTTATTTAATAAAAAGAAGACGCTTTCTTTCTCTAGTCGAAATCTTCTATGAAAGGCTTTGTCTCTTTGTATGTTATAATAATCAGACCGTTCTGCAAATGTTCTATTAAAAAAGTCCGAACTAATGTATTCGATAATTTCTTCGTCATCATCAGAAAACATTTCATCTATCATATTTTGTAATCTTGTTCTATTCCAACCGCTACGAGTAGTCTCTGTTTGTGTTTACAAACGAACATAACCTCAAAGAAATAATTTTGACATTACTAACCCGGAATTAGTGACGTAACCCTCCAACATTGCTGGGTTAAAAATTTAAAAATTTAACTTTGAGTTACCTACTAACTCTGAGTGGCGCAAGACAAAATTATAATTTAACTCTAGCGTGAACGCTAACTCTGAGTTAATTAATATAACCCAGCCTGGCGCAAGTGGGCCTTAAGATGTTATATTATAATTAACCCCTTTCTTAGTTTGTTTTGGTTGTTGAATAATTGTGAAGACAATCATTCTACTGGAAAAGTAAGGCTTCAATTAGTAGAAGGTAACATTTTCTAGTAAATCAAATTACGGAACAGAGAAAAAGTAAAAAATCACCACAGACAAAATAAGAAAGTTAAAAAATCTCCTTTGACAAAGCAAACGCGAAATAGTGAAGCCGGGAAAAATGGACCTATACCACAACAAACGATGGTAATTGGCCCCCGAATAAATTTCTATGACAAAGTGTTTGGGTTAATTACTAAAGGTCCGACGAAAATGGAGCAGTGCTTTGTAATCCCGTGGCGATGACAAATTTGCAAAATTGTTTCGGTTTCGTTAGGGTTCAGACCTTACTAATGAACGTTGGTAGGCCGCGACAACCGCCTATGGTTTTTACCTGTTTTTTTGGTCGCATAACGCTGAACTTCATGGTATTTTGCTCTCTAATGATTTAAGTATTCATTAGGCTTTAAAAGGGTCTAACAATATGCTCGTGCTTGTGGTCTTTTTAGGGAGCGTTTGAGGTTTTTGTTCGGGAAATTATTTAGCAAACGGCGTTGTTAAATTTTAATCAATTACAGACTAGCCTGTGTCTTTAATGGCACTCATTTGATACGGTTGAATATAATTTAAAGCTAAATACTAGTTTTAACCTGCCGGGATCGTGGGACTTATTCCATCAACGAGACCCCGAAACATAAAGGGCTATTGCAGAACACCGTGGATTTTAGTCAGTACAAGTCTGACAGTCGCTCCCGCCCTGCCTTGGGTGGGAGGACTCATTTGATGATTTTACCACGCAAAAATAAAACAAAAATACTAGTTTTATAACTATAAAAAACTGAGACACTTTCCACCCACGATCATTATTCTATTACAAAATACGATGGCACTAAAAATACACTAGTAGCTCAATTACCCCCGTTTCTCCAGCAGCTACTTAAAGCTCCACTAACTATCCAGCTCAGTAGCTTCTCCAGCTTAAATAAATATCGACCTACAAAAGCAAATATCTACTGCTTTGAAATAAGAGTTAAGGTGCGTCTACAATGGCATTTTGTGACTGACTAAAAGCGAAAAGAGGAAGGAATTAAAAAACGTGTTGTATGCTGGCCTTATGTAATGCGATATTAGTTCAGTTTGGTGATGATGAACTATTACTTCAGTGGCTAATTGTATCTGTGTAGCTACATAATAAAAAAGAACGATATCAAGCGTTAAAAAGTAAAGCAAAAAAATGCAAAGAAAATGCGATGAAATATGGCAAGTATAGCTTATACTTGGAGTCGTGAGACTGATGAGCTACCGAGATCCCGGAAGATAAAAGGCTATTGAAGGACTTCGTGGATTTTAGTCAATATAAGTCTTGGCTGCCTGTGCCTTTTACCCTGCCCTATGTGAGAGGACTCATTTGATAATATTACCACGCACCAAAAAAAAATATAGCCAATAATTCTTAGCTTAATTCCAATTTTACTGCGGTCGCTTTCCATTCTATCTGAATGTAACTCATTAGAATTTTACATTGAGTGGCTGTCCACCTGACTTTCTACAGTCTAGTTAGTACTGGGTAATAAGATTAGTTGTTTCGTGGTCACAGAGGCCTTATCACAACATTTCAGTATTTTATTAACAGCGTACTTGAAGTATTTACTGCGTTTATTGTATGAAAAAATAGAACAGCGACTCTAGTGTGCGAAGAAGTAAGTATTTTTTTCCTTGAAATTAATGTCACAATACCAGTTTACGTTACAAAAACTGTAAATTCATGATAAGTACCCTCAGCACGAGTTTTCAGTATTTGGACGTAAAGTAAACTGGAACTATGACAATTTCAAAGTGACAATTTTCAAGGAAAAAATTAGTTCCTTCTTCGCACACCAGAGGCGCTGTTCCATTTTTTTATACAAGAAACGCTGTAAACACTGGAATGATGCTGTAAAGTAAAATAGTGAAAACTCGTGCTAGGGGTAAAGGCCTCTGGTTTTTGTTGACACTGTAACGTCAAAGTGAAGAAAAGAATTTGATTTCAATTGAACTGTTAAAAAATAACCAATGTGAGCACAGCTTTAGGAAAACTTGCTTGGCTATCCTTGGTTCTACCTTTTATAGTACTAATTTCCTCCGGTGTGGAAGACTAAAGGAATTTATCAACTTTTCTACGTGAGTTGAGATGGAACTAATTAATGTTTTGTGTTTTCACTGTATATAGGTTCTATGTATTGCTAGTTGGCTCGTTTGAGCGAAATTATGTTGAGATGTTTGTTTTTTTTTGTCAATAATTTTTTCGTCTAAGTGTCTAGTTATTTTGGTGGAAGCCCACGGCGTCGAATGTCACAAGACGATCTCCGGCCACCGTAGGCGCGGGCTTGCGGGCGGCGAGTAAAGGGCAACTCGCTGTCCGAACATGGACCTTGCCCGGGTCGACGGCGCGTCGTGTTCCACGCGCGCCTCAAAGAGCGTCAGCATAATGACGAGGCCCCCTATCAGAGGGCTAAAGCCTGCTGGGGTCACGGGACTTATACCATCACCGTGACCCCGGAACATAAAGGGCTATTGAATTACACCGTGGATTTTAGTCAGTACAAGTCTGACAGTCCCTCCCGCCCTGTCCGGGTAGGGAGGACTCATTTGATGATTTTATAAAGTAAAAAAAAGTGTCTAGTTATTTAATTTTTAAAATGAGGTTATGTTGCGTTGTTCAAGTAGGTTGTTTCTTAGTTTTTATTTATGCCGGCGTCGCTTATCGTAAAGCTTTTTTGAGGAAAGAAATGGTTCAAATAAAGGAATGAATGATTCGACCTTGAAGAGTGGACTTGTGATAGACTCATTGGTAAGGTGTCTGAAGTTAATACTTATCAAAAGACGCGGGTTCGAGTTCTACTCTGACTTTTACACAAATATAAACGCAGATTTAATGGCCCCGCAGCACATAACATCACGTATAGAGTTTGCTGGCACGGATTTATGTCGTGTCGTATCCTCAGTCACGTGACACGAAGCCCGTCGATACTAATTAGATAAGGTTTTAGTTCCCGCCAGTTTTATGGCCCGAGAATTATACAACGTAATAAGTTCTGACCCTTAGTTTTACGGTTCGCAATTTTGATGTTAATCTAAGTTTTGATCTGGTTACAAGAAGTTTGGTTTTTTTATTAAATTTTTTTGTGGTTGATGAATTGGATAGATTAGTGTGGCTTTCGATTAGTAGGACTTCGTTGATGGAGTTTTTATGGGCTCTGCAGATAAAAGTGGATGGAATTAGGTGTTAATAATGATTCTTTTAGGCATGACAATCTTCAACATAAATATGGATATAACATGCTCAATTTATATGACGTGTATTTATTATAGTACCGAGATTTGTATGTGTATTTATATTGTTGTGCACCTGCCATGTTATTTCGCTACTATCCTTGTTTGAATGGTAGAGAATGCTTCAGGCATTAAGTCCGCCAAAGTACCTTTTTTGTGTTGCTTAAACTTTTAATAAATAAATAAATGTTGAAATGGTCAATTTGTCTTGAGTGTGGTGAGCTGTTTTTATTTTATTATAGTAGATAGTAGATGCCCTGGGTGGGTCACAAGTTCCTTCAGTTGATCAGTTGGCCTACCATGAACTCTTAAAACGTGAGTCTTTAGACTGTGGGTAAGAGATGGCGCTAGATGACTTGCATAGCTCTGTCCCTTACCCACAGCCTAAACTGGATTGCGTTAAGAGATCGTGGTAAGGCCCCTGCTGGTTATAATAGAGTTAAACAATAGCTTAGCTACTATTTTGCTTCAAAGAGGCTGTTTTAGCTCGTAGCAAATTGGTTAGCAACATCTGATTAGTGAATCCCTGACAATTACACGTATTTTTTTTACAATATCCTAGCCCAAAAGATCATTATCTTATTTGATCACCTAAAAAACTAGAAAAGGTAGTAATCGAAATAGCAAATTGAATCTGGGTGATCGTCTCAGTTACAAATAGAGCAACGAATTGAGGATGATAGATTTTTAGGTAGGTAATGATTTACTCAAAATGGAACTCGATAACAATATTGATATTTTTGTAACATAACTAGTGCTGTTGCCTGCGGCTTTGTTTGCTACAATTAAAAAAATATTCGATCGAGATTTAGATAAAAACTGTCTAAATCTGCAACTGTGAACCAAATTTCATCAAAATACGTTCAGTAATTTTTAACTGAAGGACTAAAAATATCCATACATTCATCCTCAAAAACATTCGCATTAACACTGTCTTAATGTTAAGATAAGATGTTTTTTTTTTTAATAGATATAGAATAAATTTACTTCATCGTGATTCTTATTCGCATAGCTGATGTTGAAAATAACACCGTTTGTTTGATTTTTCGTTACAAGTTCATAAATTGTAACCAATAATGGCTTTAAATTATGCTGCAGGCATTAAACTAATTAAGCTGCACTAAATTCTTGTTTACTACTTCTTTTTTCTTATCACAATTCTGAAATTTTGGTCCCTCGAGCCGGATGAACATAAATAACATCCCTCAACAAGCAATAGAACACCAGACAGAGATCCAACAAACTTACAAACTAAAAATATTATTAATTTAATTAAAAATCCAAAAGTCTGTGTTGTCTGCCAGCAATAACAATTAAACGCGAGCCAGACTGCAGCCGGTTAACTGAATAAATTAAAGTATTCGTTGAGCTGGCTTGTAAAGTGTGCTGTTTTACAACCTGTGAGAAAATTCTTCTGTAGGCTCCTCTTTGGCGTAAACTAGGAGAGCTAACAAGGAGAATTTAATCTTACACAAGTAGATATAGTGTTTATAATCCCTATTCGTGATTTAAGCTGTAATAGATTAACGTACACCCCCATCTAATCCCGGTAGGGGGTGATTTTTCTAAAATTTTAAACTGTGTAAATAAATTTTATAAAGTAGAAGTAAAACTTAGTTACGGTTATCTTTGTCAGTAAATCGAGTCTTTAGAACACGCTCAAGCAAATGATTTCCAAATTCATCCAGATCAAGATGGCGTTGGTCGCGGGACTTATCAAATTACCGTGATCCTGGAACGTAAAGGGCTATTGAAGGACACCGTGGATTTTAGTCAGTACAAGTCTGACAGTCCCTTCCACCCTGCTCTGGATGGGACGACTCATTTGATGTTTATACCAGGACAAAAAAAAAAAAAAAAACAAGATGGCGTCATAACACAAAACGCTATTCGATCACCAAAACAATCAACTCCAACATACAATAAGCAAATACATCACATTCTCATCGCACTCAAGACTCCATGGAAATTTCAAACACAATGGCCGCGGAGAAAAGAACCGCCAGTCTGCCACTTACAAGGCCCTGTAGACGGGAAAGATTAATTTGTACCTCCGCCAGAGAAAAAGAAAAGTAATGATGGAGATACGGAGAGACCTGTCATCTTTGTAATGTACACGGAATTCCCAGTTATTAAGCTTAAGGGAAAATATGAAAGGACACGTCGTATTATTCGGTGCAGGGATGGATTTTGGTATGCTGTTTATGGAATTTGGGTGCTGTGTCTCGTTTGCGAGTATTTAATTTAGATTTTCTAAGCAGTAACGTGTCCTTTGAGGAAAGTAACATTCAGCTGCAAGCAGGATTCAAAACTGCGTTTTTTGGAATCAATACTCCAGAATGCTAAGCTAAGGTGCTAACCTATGGGGCTATCAGCTCCACTTTTCCGAATCTTTCATTCCCTGGTGTGAACGTTTTAGGATATGGAACGCGTCGTATTCAAATTCAAACTTCATTAAAGTTTCATACAACAACAAATAATTAGCAGTTTTACTTAAGAATTACTTATCTGTTAAATAACACAGTGATTGTTGACTAAAATTGCAATTTTCAAAGTTAAGTGATATGATTTCTTTTTTTGACGTGCGGCTATATACCGTGTGCGGCGGGCCACGGGTGACCACAATGGCCAATTTTTAGCGACTCTTGAATAATTGAGCTACGAACTATTTTGATGCGTAAAACGCGTCTCTATTCTAAATTGTTGCGAAAAAGAACAAACAGGTGACTTGTAACTGACTGCGCGGCTAAAATCGACTCATCTATATTCGATTCAATCTTTGTCGAGGTACTCGTACATCTATAGTATTTTAAAATAGCTTGCCAAAATGAATACTTGTGTCGAAAGAAAGTCAATAAACCATTTTTTTTTTCTGAAGATTTGCATGCACTGCTGTAAAAAAATAATATATATTTTTTTCTTTCTTCTTTCAACACCCAATCCAGCCCTGTCCAAATGTATATGATACCCATTAATGACGAAATATTATTAGATTTGTCACACGACTTATCTATTACGACATAGTTAATGAGATATGTCGCAACTATTCCCACAGAAATCAATTAACTGATCCCTTTGACATGGAAAGTACCACGAGAGACTTATTAATAAATATTTCAGCTTTGATATTTGCCTTCCATGTTTGTTTGTACTTTCAACTGGGTGTTTTACGTCTGAGGTTTAATTTAAGATCGTTTTATTACAGAACTTTTACGGTAGTTTTATTTTTTCAGTCTCCTTGGGAACAACTATAACAGTGTTTTTTAAAACTTTGTTAGAAATAAAATGATGAGCTAGCTTCGTAGGGGATCTAAAAGTTGGAACCTAAAAATACACTATAGAATTGAATTTTACATAATTATACGAATTTTATCACTTTTTGATTCTGTTAACCCTTAATTTGGCAGCGTAAAGTATACTTAACATAACATTTGAAAAAATCTAGATGTCAAATTTTCTTCCGTGATTTCAAATTTTATAGGCTAGGAATATTTCAATGATAGTTAATCATAGTAGGAAAAAGTTTCTACCCGCCTTTCAATATAATACTTGACAGTAGCGAACCAGAAAAGACAATGAGACAACGTCATCTGTGAGCCATGAAGGTAAATATTTATTTTTGTTGGGTTTTGGTCTAGTTTTGATACATATTTCGCTTATTTCTATTTATTTATTGTGTAATCAATACGTAAAAAATATAAGAAATCCATTTTTCACCTGGATATGAACACGAGGAGTCAGTGAATTTGATTGTTAAGTATACTCAACAAAATTCGATAGTGAGTAATCTTGTTATGTAAAGTATACTAAACAAGTCTGCATGGTGAGACTTACTGAAATAGCAGTTTCAGCACTTTTTCAAATGAAATCATGCATTTTCAGTCAGGTAATTGATTCTCCTCTACAATTTACGCAAATGTTAGCTTTTGCGCCACTAGTCCCACTACCAACATGTACTACAGCCACTAGAAAATCGTCGGAGACAGAAAGGCTGTATTCTATCTACACTCCACTTCACTTAACCTGATCCAGATAAACCCTGTACCCAAGAAGACAATGTAATCAAGTTTAAATGGTCTCATGGAAGTGTCCTTCATTGTGCAGAAGTAGTTCCAGAAACGTTCGAAAGCTCTAGGGTCCCGATAGAAAGAACGAAGTCAATTATTTCATCGATTTCGTTTCAAACAATCTGTTTTACGAAATTTGTGTCAAAACTAATGGTTAATTATGGTGTTAGCTAAGTGAAAATTATGTACTACATAAAAATACTGCATGTAAACCTTTTTTTATATAAATATTACATAATATTATATACATTGTAATTCTTTAGCCATAGGATTTTGTTAAGTATACTTAACATTGTGTTTTCAGGAAACCCTTCATGTAATATTTTTTTTATTATTTTTCCCGTAAGGTTTGAATGCATATTAACACAATATATTAACGCCAACTTTCTACTACAACTTTTTTGGTCTTGCCAAATTAAGGGTTAAAGTGGTAGTGACTCTGTCCTCCCTTTTTAAATTCTTTGTTTTCTTTTTGATGAATTCGTTTTTGTAAACACTAATGAAAAATTTCGAATCCAGTCTAGCAGTGTTAGTGTTGCCATGAAACAGCACATGTAACATTATCTGTTCGACCAAGGAGAGTCAAAGTTATTTCAAAACAGTTCGAAATTTTTACTTGAGTATTATAGTTGTCAACTCCCATAGAATTCATTTAAAAAAATATAAAAATCGGCACGATTACGACGATATAAATACTTCTACATTATCATTTTGGCTATATTTTCTTTGACAAAACCTTTTCTACAGTTTCAACGAAGTTTTTTTCTAAAATCTGCCATGGACCCAACATCTTAAAACCCATCAACATCGAACCAAATCTTTCGCAAAGCCCGTTACCACCAAATCAGCAATTTCCAAACTACGTCGCGTAAACTCATGCGAGCCTAGTACCTAAACTGATTCGTCGTGAGTTACATAGAAGCAAATACACTAAGCTTGCTCCGAACACAAGTTGCCAAGCTCGCCAAGTTTCATAATCGTGTAGAATTCGTCACGTGCCGAGACCCCAAGTTAATAACGGCCAAGTGTCGCCTCCGGGCTCTGCCTATTCTGTTATAATTGTGGAACAAAGGGGTCGACAGATGTGAAGGTTTGTGAGGAAAACTTTATCTGTTCGGATGTGTCGATGGTGCTAAGATTCCGGACGAATTTGTATTTGTATGTGTAGCTTGTCGCCTACGGGTATTTTGTGAGCCCTTATTGGCAACTGAGGAATTTGCTTTAACTTGAGATTTTTGGTGTTTTTTTTTTCGGTTTAACCAAGATCCTATCTTCTGTTTTTTCTTTATCTATGTTCCAGCTTTTAAGATCATCATCATATGCCTAGCCTTTTCTTCCTGACTTCCAGTCAAACTAGATGCAGCTGAATATCAGTATTTTACATGGAGCGACTGCCTATCGAACCTGCATTCATATTTCATAACTATTGTACATGAAGCGGCGCATATCACGCTGGTTTTCTCCAAATAGTTTTGTCAGTTACGTTTAAATTCCATGCAATAAGCGTTTCAGGGTTTCTCCTTAAACAATTGTACAATATTTTTCAATCACAGGCATAGAATATTATCTATCATGTTCCAATACACATGCTGTAAAGTAGCAGTCAGTCGCTTAGTTACTACACCAAAAGTGCGTTTAAGAAAGATAATTTACTTAAAGGTATTATTTTAAATCATAATCATATTTTTTTATTTTATTTTATTAACGTTTAGAAGTATGGTATCTCATGCTTAAATAAAGGTATTCAGTTTCTCAAATCTTAAACCTATTTTCATATAAAAAGATAATGTCGAAATAATGGCGGCGGTATTTCAACCCTTGTCTATTGTCAATCATCATTGAAATGGGTTATTCATGGCTATTCTTTTATGTAGGTAGGCTTATGTTTTGTATCCTTTAATATTCATAACATCACAGGGATTTATTTATCATATTTTCCACTACATTGAATCTTTCATGTACTTATGTGTATGAAAAATGTTTCGACAAACTTGTATTTCCTTAGCAAGATTTCTTCTACATAGAAACAAAACTAAAGTCTAGATAAATAACATCAGACGTGGTTTGTGATAATATTGTAAATACGAAACTTTGTGGGGATAGATGGATGGATGTTTGTTACTCTTTCATTTAAAAACTACTTAATGGATTTCAATGTTGGTTTAGATAGTTTGTTACACAGATTAACACACTTTTTATTCCGATATGATATTACTGTGGGATAATTCAAACCACACATAAGCAAGGCTGCGGGCAGCACCATCGCTCTCAAAGTCTTTGTATGGCAAATCATTCAGACTCCACAAGGAATGATCATAACAGAATAATTCTCCAAAAATTGTTTTTCTAGATCACCTTATCACCGTGGATTCTAGTCAGTATCAAATTTGACAGTGGGATCCCAACCCGCCCTGGGTGGAAGGATTCATTAATTGATGATTTTTCAAAGACAAAATATAAATAAAAATAATCTATACTAAAGTATATAAACCAAAGTTCTATCAGAACCTTTCAGCGCACAAATAAGACCTACAAAGGCATAATTGGGTAAAAACAAAGCCCTCAAGATCACAGAAGAGTGATTTAAGGGCTACTACATCATGCCGTATACTCGCGACCGCACGAACTCAAACGACTCCCTCTAACCTCTTGAGAGACTAGTTTCCTCGAGTGAGGGCTCTTAGCATTGGATTTTCAAACGTCTAACATAACAAACGTCTTGCTCTATTATAGACTTTATGAATGTATTTTTAGAAACGCATTTATCTGTACATTTATTTGAATGAATGAGCGCATTTCGCCTTACAAAATATAAACATTGTTGAACACTTGTCTAAACGTCGATGATTGCTTTAATTAACGGTATTTTCCGTAATGCGGCCCCGCATAAAGCCGTTTTTCAGTAATTGATATTAAAAACGGAAATCGCTCCTATTTTATTGTTCTTGTAAACCGACAATCAGAAAAAAAAACGTAATACTGAAATAAAGCAGTGCGAGTTTATAAGCATTTTCAACTATTCCTTTATCTATAGTTGTGTAGATTACAATTACAAAATACATTACATATCTTTAATAATGATATCATGTACTCGTATATCAATTAAAACTTGCCAAAGTTTATAGTTCCAGACCACTTTCAACTTCTTTGTAAGAATATTTGCTTACCACTTACAACTTTGTTTTATTTGAGAGCTTGTTAGTAATAAATTATACCTAGTCGCGTAAATTGTTCAACTCGTAAGTACGTATTATTTACCCCTTTAATCCCCTCAATATCTCTCGTAAACACTCACCACGTAAAGCTCCGTTAATCCGAATATAAATTTTACTTAAACTTCTGTCCCCTTCTCACAGAACCTACATCACTTTCCAAATCGATTAAAAGTCCCCGAAAACGCCTAAAGACTAAAATGATGCCCCCAGCTCTGACCTCCAAAGTAAAATAGAAAGTACTAGGACAGTAGTAGGTCGCAGGAGATTTACGATATTCACTGGCTCTTAGTAAGTGTCCTCTTGTGACACTATGCTCGCCTGGTAATTTTATCCGTTACGTCGAAAAGATTTCGCAAGATTTACTGTGGCTATATGTCTTCACTGATTTTGGGGATAGACGGTTATCTAGTTTTTCGCGTTCTGTGTGTGTCGCGACAAATCGAGGGAATGTGTGACCATTTCAGTATTTGATGTCGGTAAATTAGTTTCTGTCATCACTCTGTCTTTTTTTGTGCAGAAATTCAATGAAAGCGACTATTCTTTTTTATTTTTTTAAAGATACGCTCTGAATTCAAATTATGGAAATGAAGTACACTTAATGGACTTCCCATTTATCTGAGTACGTAAAATTGCGAAACTCTGCAACGCTTCCATGAATTTTACTACCATGTAATTTGTCAATTAAAACACAGCTTTTACCATCAGGCAGGAGAATGCCTCTCATTTCATTCCTGAATGCACAGAACAGAGTGGGAGGTACACACGCGTGCTTGCAAAACTCAACGCAACAGCGGCTTCTTTTTTTCAAAAATGAACCCTCTCAATGCACTGCACAAATCAACCGGCACTTTCGATTAGTACAATACACGGGGGCGATATGTTTTAACGGGGTTTCGGATCGATATCGGCAGCCGGATCAACCGTGTTGATTGGCTTCGGACTATCACCGTTTGCGACTAGTGTAAACCCGTTGTACGCTGCCGGCTCACATTGCTCGGTTTGATTTTCGTTTGCGGAAAAAATTGGAAACGGGTTTTCGAGGTGTTAGTTTGACTGTACGGGGTAAAGCGATAGTGGGATTGGGAAGTAGGAATGCAATCTGGGTGATAGAGGAAAATTGAGTTGATTACTGTTTCTAGACTGTCTCGTGCTGGCTGGTCTTTGGCTTTACTCAATGATTTCCAGTTATTTGGACTAAGTTAACGGACGCGCCTCTATTTGCTAACTTTGGACAGATTTATTCGACGAAATATTTACTTGACTTGCTAATTGCACTACCTATGAAACAATATCACTCATTAAAACTTTTACCCATATTCCACACGCGCTCAAACACCTTCCACTTGACAGTTGTACCCAAATATCACAAAGCACTCCCCCAACATGTTCCTCAATAAATCTGTCATATAAACTCCTTGCTTTAAGGTTCACATTCAAACGCAGTGGTAGGCGCCCACGGCGACGGATGTCGCGGGACGATCTCCGGCCACCGTAGGCGCGGGCATGCGGGCGGCGAGTAAAGGGCAACTCGCTGCCCGACCATGGACCATGCCCGGGTCGACGGCGCGTTGTGTTCCACGCGCGCCTCAAAGAGTGTCAGCACGCTGACGGGGCCCCCTGCAGGGGGCCATAGCCTTGCCGGGGTCGCGGGACATACGTACACCGCGACTCCGGCACACAAACAAGGCTACTGAAGGACACCGTGGATTTTAGTCAGTACAAGTCTGACAGTCCCTCCCGCCCTGCCCGGGGTGGGAGGCCTCATTCGATGATTTTACCACGTAAAAAAAAAAAAAAAAAAAAGGTTCACATTCAAACAAACTTGTAATACGAACTTTGCTTCTACGGTTCTACCATTATAATTAACCTCGCGAAGTACTTGCAGCCGATCTTTCAAACACTATGAACACCTTTGGAACCTCGCGAGCGGGGATTACACCGCTTTAAAATTCCCTAGACACTTCACACGATCTTACCCTTCGTACGTGGATAATGAGCTAGGTTTCAGTGACAGCGAGAAGCTTTAGAAGGATTATCTATGACTTTAATTCAGACGTAAGAACGTTTCTGTTTTTGTTTTTAAACTAGTGACTAACAATGGCGTCACATAGGTGCGATTTTACAATAATATTTATCATAATTATAATAATATATTTTTTTATTACTTATCCATTTAAAAATCGGTTCAGTAGTTCCAGATTACCTCTTTTTGATTCTAACTTAGATAAACGTACGGTTTTTGCAAATTGGTCCCTAGGATCCTGTGTCACAAAAGAACACACTCATTAATTTTATTCGAATTAGTTGATCAATTTTAAACGAAACACTGCTGTTTCCGTAATGATGAAACACAAAATACCATTCAATCTTCTATTTGCACATTTTACAAACTCTGAGGTTCAACGATAAAATTATAAAAAAATGTTCGCCTCTCAAGTTTCTCGCTACTCGCTCGCTTTAGAACCAAAGCTCAACTTCCTCTTGTTCAGTTCACCCGGGGGCCTATTTGAGCGTATTCGAGCTCGCTAGCTAATTGAGTCGACTCTTCTCCTGATTTTAGACTGAGAACAAAACTATAGTTTTATTATATTTTTCTTTGAGGTTAGTTTGGTAAAATCTGGCTCAAAATCGATATCGGGTGTTTGTGGATGGTGAAATTGAATTTTATGTAGCAGAGCTTACGTATGAGATTTAAAAGACATGATAATTTTAAGTTAATGACAGGCGATAAAACATTTTACTGTAGAAGTTTTGTTATCACGTCTCAAAGATTTCACTGTTCTGTGACGTGTTTAGATACATAATTTAACAGACTCACACACAAATGTTTCATGTTTTCATTATTCTATACAACATTATTTTTAGGGAACCCAAATCAGATGCGCCCAAAACCATTTTGGATTAAAAGAAGATCAAACAATATATTGGACAGTTTAAATAATGGAAAATAAAATGTATGTATAAATATAAATACTCGTATTTACGTCACGCGTCTAGTTGACGAAGGGACGGACACATAGATTGAGGAAGGACCAGTGTCAGTAGAAAGGTACTTACCGAAGGTCCATACAATTATGGCAGAAAAATATGAAAAATGCTGGTATTGGCAAAAGGGTGCCGCAAAATATGTGTTGTACAGTAAATTATGTGTTGTGAAGGTCATATACGAGTATATTAGCCAATGTTTTTTTAGCCAGTTTGCCTGGTAACTTGTTTTCACGATGACTTTTAGTTTCCCCATGAAGTGCATGGGAGTGCGCTATGATTATGATGACAAAATAATTTAGAATTCGATTGGGTGACAAAAAGTCACCGCCAAAAAAGTCACCAGTGAACGGCTAGCCAAAAACTAGGCTTCTAGATTATGATTTTTAACAGAGATCGTTTCGATACAGTAACAAATATCTAATCCAACTAGAACTATGTCTACTTGAAAGTTATCAACCCCTGGTTGAGGACGTTGATCCTGAGTTTCTTCGTAGTGCCTGAAATAGACTTTAATCTTAGATTGTTTTATTTCACACTGAAAGGCTCTTCGAATGCAAGCAAGTTCATCAAAAATTCATGAAGTTTCAACTACATGAATTTCGGCTTTCAAGCCTTAGAAATTGGTTCTGTTTTAGATACTTCAAATTACATTTTAGTAAACTAATATTACTGTATATTATCATCATGCTATTCGTTCTTCATTCTGTACCCTTAGCACCAGTTTTCAGTATTTGAGAAGTAAAGTAAACTGGAACTTTGACACTTTCAAATTGTCAATTTTCAAGGAAAAAATTTGTTCCTTCTTCGCACACTAGAGGCGCTGTTCCATTTTTTCCTTGAAAATTGTCAATTTGAAAGTGTCAAAGTTCCAGTTTACTTTACGTCTCATTTACTGAAAACTCGTGCTGGTTCTATAAATGCGATAATTACTCTGTATTTCAGTAACATTTTCATGTTTTTAAGGCCGAAATGATTTCAGTGTTTCGTTGATCGCGATCAGAACATAAGATACCTTTTATTAAAAGATA
Organism: Agrotis ipsilon; assembly: GCA_028554685.1. Classification (NCBI taxonomy): domain Eukaryota; kingdom Metazoa; phylum Arthropoda; class Insecta; order Lepidoptera; family Noctuidae; genus Agrotis; species Agrotis ipsilon. The sequence continues at coordinate 14,707,051 of CM052965.1, forward strand.
TTTGCCTATCTCAATGCGGGCACAAATGCGGGCCAAGCAGTAGGTAGCTACTAAATTAAATCGTAAGGATTCAATGTGGCATTTGAACTGTATCTAATTTGAACCTCAGCTGATTGCGCATATGTACAGTAAGTAGCAGTCGGACAGAGCTTGGCATTACCAGATTCGATTACCATATGATAATATAATCGACCACGGTCCAACGACAGCTTAGTGTGATAAGCAATATGGCGTATATTAGATCGAGAATGTTCCATTTCGAATCGTTGTTGTGTTAATAGGACATCGAGTAATAGAACAGCGTATTGTAATCGTATTTGGAACTAAGACCATTTCGATATCAAGGTCGTTTCATGGTCAAATCATGCTATGAGACTAAATTGATCGTTTCTGTCTCTCTTTGTTTTTTTCGTTGACGTATTTAATTTTATTGGCGCAAAAGTTATTTGTTTTAATTATTAATGATTTATTTATTGGAATGAAAATGATAGGGTAAACACTTTTGGACCGTTAAAAATTAATGATATTGGCATTTGTAACACCATTCTTGCTTTTCCATATTCTGATAAAGCAAAACTTTTGTAAAAACTTGTGTTAAATAGGTCTTAAGCTAGTAATAAGTAATGTGTTTGTAATTTATCGAATTTTGTTTTTCCCGCACTGGGCGATATGTTCTATACGAGACAAAGCCCATTATATAAATAAAAAATAAAAAAAACTTTTATGACTTAAAGTACATGTTGATGGCGTGGATGCAAATGTTAATAAACAATTTAATTTAATTTCACATGTCCACAGTTCATGTAACTTTGTATATTTAATTGTTAATCGGTTTTTTTTTTAATACAGTAGAAAGTATTATAAACGGAACTTTTTTACCTCGTCAGCCATGTTCTCAAACGAATTTGAATCTCAGTTCATCATCATCATCATATTTCTAATAGGGGTATACATTTCCAATCATCATCATCAACATCTGGCTTGAAACAAATTAAATCCATAAATTGTTATCTATGTAGTAATGGCTTAACTATGTTCGTACAACTGAATCTTCTCTATTCCCTTATATTGTGATACAAAGGATCCAGTATCAAATGCCGATAAACACATTCGGGGTCCGTTTATTGAGCGACGTGTAGGGTCGCGGGTTCGATTCTCGTTTCAATTTGTTGGAACCGCTTTATGTTTCGGTCCCCTGTCCAAGGCGCAGATTCATATAATGAAATTAGTTTTCTGTGGTTATTAGGTTAGGCAGGACTTTGTAGTTTGGGGGAAAATGGTTCGAATGACTGGAGAAATATGAGGTATCAGGTAATTTTACATTTTGACTTCTGACAATAATGGAAACCGATGGAAATTCTGACTGATGGAACAAAGATATTTGAGAATCTAGTAAGATTCTCAAATAAAAATAGTTACCATAGTAATGGTAACTATTTTCAATTGTCAAGGTTCCCGTTTTCATTTTCATTTTGCTCATAAGATATTATTCTTATTGCAGTCTTTTGGTTTTCATTTACCTGTTTTCCCGTAGTTTTCGGCTACTGTGGACAGGCCAGTTTCTTTCAGGAGCTCTACTCTTTTCGATCTCCTCTCTTAGGTACGTATGCTATCCTCAATCTCGTCCTCGTGGTGTGCGTCCATTTCATCTCGACACATCTTTCTGGGTTAGCCACGACAGTTCCATCTTCCTCAATATCATCAGTAACAAACGGCGTATTTCATGTTACTTTAGAATATGTATGACTCATTTACATGCTTCCCTGCCAGTTCGTATATACTATGTATGTTTAATCCCCCGCCTTGATCACTTAACGTATTTTACACCTTGCCCACATTGTTACTCTTAACAAAAGCTGATTCACCATTTGAGTGCAACAGCGCAGCCAATAAAGCCTCGTCTAGATACAACTGTAATCAGCGCACAAAGATACAAAGTTCTTAGCAAACAAAGAAGCCAACATTAAGCTGAATACACACCGCTGCTAATCCTCTCCGGTTGTAAGTTGTAATGCGCCCGACCGCGTCGAAAAGTTGAGCTACACCCGCGCCCTCTTGATATTAAACCCGTTTAGTGCGGTTTATACTGGCTTTATTATATTAGCGCGTCGACGCTTCGCTGTGAATTCGGCGGTTTAATTAGAAACGTAGCGATATGAACGGTTTAGAGGTGAGAGTGAGCGCTGTGTGTACTCGGCGTTAAGTCTGCCGGATTTGTTTAATGTACTGAAGGATTATTTGTGATATTCGGATTGTTTGAGCCGATAGTTTAGTGGGTTTAGGATCGGAAGTTACGGTTTTTGTTTGTGGGTAAGCCGAAGGTAAAGTGCTCTCGGAATTTCGACACAGATCAATGACCTCTCATTATTAAAAGAGGTCTTTATTTACTTCCTTATTTAAGATGATATTCAAAAGATGAAATAGAATTGGGGTTTGTGAAACTACGTTTTTATACACGACGATCAAAGTAATGAAAAGAAAAACAATGAAACTTAAAAAAAAGCTCTTTAGCAAAACAATATCATCAGTAACAATATTTGTCTTTTTTTTATTCATGAAAGATTTCCATATAAAAGATTTCCTAATTCAAGATTACTATTAACTAAAATAAAAAGGAGCCATGACATTTAATTCTGAGGCAAAAAGAGTCAACAACTTACAAATCGCGATTCTTAGGAAAAAGTTTTTTCCAATGGTCTTTCGTACCCCGTCTGGAATATTTATTTTATCTCCAAAGTCGCGAGCAGGTGAGGCATTTCACATGAAAACCTTTTAATATGATTTACAAGTTTTAACGAAAAGGTACTTAGTGCCTTGAAAGCTTTCAATGTTTCTCCTGAATACTGTTTGAAAAATACTTTTTCTTTTTTTTTCACATCCCTTTTTCAGTAGAGAAATTGTTAAATTGGAATAAAATGGTCATTTTGAGATTAATGGAATGTGGATACAATTTTAGATCTGGATCTTCTGGATTTAACGTTTTTACTCGACTGCCAAGGTAACCAGGAAACTGTCAAACATACTACAGGAAACAAAAAACGGGCCAGACAATCAAGTTTATAATTTTGTATGGTCACATACACAATTAGAACCTTATTGGACAGTTTGTATGGAGAGGCCTTTTTTTTTTCATTTACATGACAAGACAGGAGAGCTCGTTTATATTTAAAAACGTAAAAAAATCGACAGTTTGTATGTTTATCTAATGTTGTTGTTAAAAATTATTTTAAAAGTTTGTTCAGTTATTATGCTTTTTGTAAAACGAATGAACTTCACATACCCATTGTAGTAAACAGTAAATTCTTATGCTTATGGGTCATGAAGAAAAATGGACTGCCATTGTAATGCCGAGCCCACACTAGCCCCCACTACATAATAATAATATATTTTTACAAATGCTTTTACGTCTTCGCACTTAACGACTTTGTTTTCTTGTTCCAGGTACATAAAAATCTTCAATTCACACAGCGGTGTTCGATTTTATTGTCGAACAAATTAGGGTAACGTTTTACTGTTGCGATTAATGTAGTCGTAAAACTTATTGGTGTGGATTATGCTTAAGGATGGGTTTTATTACCGCGTAAGTCAGCGGGTAGTTATTTTGGTAAAATTTATAGGAACGATGGACGATTGAAATAGGGATAATGTACAGTAATGCTACGTTTTAGCATTAATTCAGTCAACCGGAATTATTTTAATGAAACTACCACAAAAAATAAAAACATTTTCAGAACAATTATAGTAAATCCTTAGTGTAAGGGTTAACTCCCATAACGAGGTGAGATTATACTGAATTGGTAACATTTTTGGTGTGGAAATGCTTAATAAGAATTTTTATTCTGTACTTTAATTCTATATATAAATATTTTTAATTATTTCTGTGTATGTTCAACATCAAATAACTGTTTTTCTATTCTATTCTATGCCGATCCATCGCCGGGTTTACGGCAATGTACAATGAGCTTCACATTGACTTATTTTTATGTTACATTCTATGATAAGAACTTAAAACCCGTTTAATATTTTTTTTTAGATGGTTGTAAAAAAATATCTACAGCACCCACCTTGCGTTGAAATATAAGGTACACCCAAACATATAACGAACCTAATTGAGTTCAAAAACTAGTTATTCAAACTTTCAGCGGACCGCTACTTGTATTTATAAACATACAGATAAAAGGAAATTACATTTTCATCTAACTTATGTGAGAAGAGTAGATTGTCGTCCTCTACTAAATTAAGAAATATAAGCACCGCACCAAAACACATTACAACAAAAACTAAACTAAAGATAACTTCACATTAGTGCCGCTCGATTCAAAATCGGATAAATATCCGCACGGAGCAATACTCGAGAAAAATATCCGCCGGCACAAATTACTTGAGAGTACAATACAAACTGTTGAGATGTTTTCTCGGATATCTCGTATATTATCTCGTTGTAGGCAATGGCCCCTAATGTGGTACATTACGAGAACTAATGTAAATGTGTTTGTGAGCCATTATTGTACGGCCAACCGTTTTACAGAGGGGTTGTTTCATAGACAAGCCAATGTTAAGGAAGCTGATGACACAGGGAAAAAGTGAAACACTTTTCGTGGCCTTAGTTTATTTCCTTGTTTTTTCTCTCTTTTTTTAAGAAGTGAAATTCTTGACTTCAAAGAAACAACATTTTTTAGATACTATATTAAAAAGACGTATAGATATACATATTTAAAAAACACACCCAAAAACTCCTTAACGGATTACATAAAATTAAAACTAAAAAGGGAGTTAATACCTACCTGATTTGTGTAAAATTAAAACAGACAAATGTAGGCAAATGGCACAGTTTTATTGAAACTACATTATTTATTTTCAAAAAACTGGCTCTTACCGAAAATTGAAGTACTATTTAAATAAAATACGAAACAAGACTTTTGCCTAACCCCTTTAGGAAATAAAATTTATCTAATAATAACATAAATCCAGTCTCAAATTATACATCAAAGTGATTCCATGTTATCGTATCCGAAATGTATCCGAACCCACGTGACCGCATATCCGCACTGCAACCGCAGAGGTCGTACCTACCGTAGCGTGCACTTGGCTTTAATGAACTAAATACTTAAGCTTGCGGAGGGTCAATACACAGATATTACTAGTTACTAAAGTATGTATGTTTATGCCGAAATACACTTAAGAGAATTGCAAAATGTTTACAAATTAGAGCCTACCTACTCCACGTTTATTAAACGCGCGTTTATAGCGATTCAGGTGCAATGCAAACGCGCGTTTAATACTTTGTATCGCGACACCAAACTGCTCTGTTTGACATAACGCGCCTTCGACGCGCGTATCCAAAAAGCGCGTCGACACAAGCTCTGCTTAGCTTGGGACTAGATGGCGTTGTATGATAGTTGTGGAATATTATATTGAATATTATTATTCTTCAAGAAGATATTTACTTTTGCGTAGATGCTATTACCCTAAATACGAACTGAACATAATTACAAGATTTCAGTAATCAAACATGATTGAGGCCAGATCCTCAATCCTGTAATTACGCCCACATCCAATTCAGCTTCAACTGAAACTTCAATTATGAGATTAAATTCTAATTTCACTTTCAAGGACAATTTTGATGAATGTGAAAATACAAAATTTAGGGAAATATGTTTCTTGTTTCCTAACGCTTTTGGAGCATGTTGCTAAGTAATTAGTATTGGAACTTTCTAGTCAGTATTTTAAGGCGCGTTTCCATTATACCTACAAGTAACATCTATCCCACCGAACACAATCTGTAAAAGACTAGCCAAAGTATCGATAGAGCAGCTTGTTTATAGTTATCCATTGAACAAAAAGACTCTGACAGTCCCTTCCACTCCACACAGGGAGGACTCATTTCCACTTTTAAAAAGGTTTAGACTAGTCCAGTAGTTAACATGGTGTGTACAAGAAAGTCTTGTTACTACTAAATGGAATCGTTCAGTGGTCGAATTCCAAACATAATTTATTTAGATTTGAAGTTGCTTCTTTATTATAAAAAAGGTAGGTTGTTAGTAAATTAGTACTCGTAGAAGCCAGTCGTTTACAAAACAGTACCCCTAGCACGAGTTTTCACTATTTTACTTTACAGAGTTTTTCCAGTATTTACAGCGTTTCTTGTATGAAAATATGGAACAGCGCCTCTGGTGTGCGTAGAAGGAACCAATTTTTTCCTTGAAAATTGTCAATTTGAAGTCGTCAAAGTTCCAGTTTACTTAACGTCTCAAATACTGAAAACTCGTGCTGACGGTTCTGTAATCTAAAACTATTCTTTGGTTTTATAATTTCTAGGCCGGTTATTACTGCCACTCTCCAGTATTAAGTCGACATATTAAGTGTACGTGTAATGGTAGACTTCAGTTTACAATAGCACTAATCTGAGGAAAAATGTGCACTTATGTGGCCAACAATGACCACGTTAGAGGGCAGTTACATGCAGTTATATTGTATGAAAAAACGCTACTATGTCGACCACAGCTGGCTGGCATTATAACAGCCAGTGGGCTATTCTCGTTTTCTTGGGCATGTGTGAGCTCGGTGTTAGGGACTGTCAACGACGATATATTACTAGACTCCCAATAACAGGCGACCGATGTCTGTCAACACATTAGGCAAAAAAGTCTTATATCAGTCTTATTTCGACCACTCTTTTGAGCCGTAAACATACCTTGAGACAGAACAGACCTTGAGTTAGCCAATCACAACGCAGTACCCCGTCCCCCTCGCTAACGTAGTACCTCAGCGGGTTGACAGAATAGTTTTTGTTCCTTAGATCGTGCATGCGGAGTCTAGTAATATTATCGTCCTTGGGGACTGTCAAATCGATTGGAGCGCACGGCGTGGCAGAAATGAGTAATAACTTGGGACTCTTTGGGTGACATGTGTCTAGTTTGATATGCAGCACACCACGCCGTTTTAACACTGATAATACTAAGAAGTTAATACTGAGCAGTGGTGGCCCAGTGGTATCGGTCCCGACTTACGAGTTGTAGGTCGTGGGTTCGAACCCCGCCAGGCGCATTACTTTGTGTAATTTATTTCATCACCACTGCTCTCAAAACGGTGAAGGAAAACATCGTGAGGAAACCGGCATGTCCTAGAACCATCAAATTCGAAGACATGTGACATCTGCCAATCCGCACTGGGCCCGCGATTATGGCCCACTCCCTCTCACAAGAGAGGAGGCCTGTGTCCCAGCAGTGGGAACGTTATAGGCTGATGATGATGATGAATACTAAGAAGCCGATTTTTTTTATTAAAACATTTAGTTGCTAGTTAATAATGTGTTAACTAGAAGGCGCCCATTTGTAGTGCTTGGTTTTCAAACATTCTAAATGTGAATTTTTGCATATTTATATGTTCTTTTGTTCAATCATTGTAAAACGGCTGGACTAATTTCGAAAATCTTAACTCCTGCCTGACCTAGGAATTGGGCTAGTGTCATCAGTAGTGATGAAACATGACCAAGAAGATGAAAAACAAAAAATAGTTTTGTTTTTTTTTCTTTCGTTATGCTTCTTAGGTGCACAATAACACATTTTTGAAAGTAAACAGGCATCAAATGTCACATCGTATTAATCAAATCGCTCTTCATATTTTACTCTCCCCCAGATCCACATCACTGCGTTCCAACTCAGAAAAACAAGTTAAATGAGAAAACTGACACAAACTTAGAACACATAAAAACTAAAATCGTCCAACAATCCTCGGAGCTGTAGTTATTTTTTAAAAGTTCCACCCCTGAGATTTTTCACTTTGTTTTTTTTTTATCAACTTAAAACTCCATTCTGCTAGAGGTAACTTTGAACACTAAAACAACACTTGTTTATTTTCAACTTTGGACTAAGTTGAAGTTTGCCAAAAAAGTTGTTAAGTTGAGCTACAACAGTCTTCTTTATACGTATTCGTTGTTGATGGTGAAGTAACTATAAAATATTCTGGAAGAAATTATTAATATTCTATTAAGTATTTTTTGTTAAGCAAAAGTGTTTTTTTTTTTGTGCACCGTATAATAACTTTTAGAAGATTTTAATTTTTTGTGCTGCTCTACGTTTTATATCGAAGCTAAAATTAGCTTTTTATTTTGGATGTAAAAATCATCAAACTAACTAAACAACTAGGTGGATTAGAAGGGACTGTCACTCTCTTATTGAATAAATACCACTCTTTTTCTTAATACGTGCTTACGGTCTAGGGCAGCGGTGCCCTTTTGAAACAGTCCTGCAATCTCAGCAGGCTTTTGCTGACAGGTCCTTGAAAGCAGAGTGCAAGGTGACATTGTCATCGCACTTAGCCACTTGTCGCATATTCGTAATAACATCACCGTGTGTAGTACTTTCTAAGAATCGAGTCATCATCTGCCTGCCTTTTCCCAACTATATTGAGGTCGGCTTCCAGTCAAACCAGATTCAGCTGGATATCAGTATTTTACATGGAGCGACTGCCTGTCGGACCTCCACAACCCAGTAACTGGGCAATACCATACCCCATGGTAAGACTGGTTGTCAGACTTTAGAGCTTCCGACTAACAGTAACGACTGTCAAAGATTTACAAATGACAGCCGGGACCAACGGCTTTACGTGCTTTCTGAGGCACGGAGGAAACTCGCTATGACAGATGGTCACCCATCCACAGACCAAACCTCGGCAAGCGCGGCTTACCCCGGTAGATCGGCCTGTGCGGCTGTAATTATTTAGCCACGAGCTCCTCTCTCTCCTTCTCCTCTCTCTTCTAAGAGTCGAGAGTGTATAGTAAAATATCGTATGATGATAATATCGCCGCAATTCTCTTGCTCGTGGAAATGGTCCCTAAGGGTCCATTCTGCCATAAAGATTTTCAAAATGTTTTGCCTTTTTTAACAGCCCTCAGTTTTGCAAGTTCCTCTGACCGGTACAGAAGTAACTCCCCTTTTTGAGCCAACATTCTATTATTCGACATAAACTTGGCTCTTAAAATATCTCGAGCAAGTTGTTCAACTTTCCATCAGTCAGATGAGAGGCGCTCAATATAAAGTTCCCATTTTCCCTGTCAAATTCTACTACTCAGGAGGTACCTTGCCTAAGAAAGATTGAGTATTTTAGGACTGATTCCGTACAACAGTTGCTCTTTTATTGCTGTTGCAATTTCTGGTTGGATTCTTGCCTTTCTGGGTCGTTTTTCATTATTGCTTTGTTGGCACGGTTGGCAAAATGGCGGGGCAAACGACTGCTGTGCTGTGTGTCGCGGGTTCGATTCACACATGGATTTAATATTTGCAAGAATTTGCTTCGGGTCTGGCTTCTGTGTTTGTGAAAATAAATGTTTGTAAATACACCCACGACACAGAAAAAAGAAATCCTATAGAAGTAGCATAGTTTTATACTTTTTAATTGTAGTATAGTTTCTTTTTCAGTAAAATTACTATCCACTTGCGGCTTTGAATGTGAATTAGCTTTGTAATAAATATGTCGATGATACCATCAGCGGCACAGTTATTATGATACCAATATTTCTCTATTCGTCTCATTTTTATCGAAAATTTTATAATCTTATTATATATTTTTTTAATATCGAAGAATCAATTTTTATTATCATTGTAAAGAAATTTCTTTTTTTCCGTTATAATTACTTTTGTCTTTTACAAAAATAAGCATTATTATTTATTTTTGTAGCAATACGCACATTTGTATTCGATAATACACAACATTTTTAAAATGTTTCCGGAGATGCGGTGTGAAATATTTCCCTGAAAAAGTAAAATCTCCATACATATAGGTTTCAGATTCTATTCCTCAAACATTTTAGCGTTGCTCGATTGAAATACCAGATCTGTGAAGAGGGGTGTCTTATACCCCACAATATTCGGCACGAGAGAAATATAAGAGATGTCGAAAGAATACGGGATGCAAACAAAATGCCGTCACGCATTCGCCACGGTTGTACTGTCAGCGGGGATTATGATAAGCAGTAGCGGGGCGGGAGTGGGTTAAAAAATGTGATTTGATGATGAGCTTTGAAGTCAGATTCCTCAAATAGTATATCTCTATGTTATAAATACCTGTCTTAAAATGACTTACTAGATTAAATAGGTATATGTGGCGGGGAAAATTAGCCATTCTTCTCTTATTTGATGATTTTACCACGTTAAAAAAAAGCCCTATGCTGTCTCCATACTAAGTGTATGCCTTGACCTGATTGTTATAAAAAATATTGAAGTAAAATGAGAAAAAATATATACACAAACAAACAAATATAATGGATTGACTTACCAATAACATTATTTCAAACCTTAACAAATCATTTGTATAGTATAATATTGCTATAAACAAACCCTTTAACCACCCCCAAACTACCCCACTATAAACATAACAAGCAAGTACCATCGGGAATCTTATTCACTCATTCATTGTACGCACTGAAGGGTTTTTCCGTAATTTTTCCTCATACCACAATGACCCGAAGATTTGTGCCTTCCTTGAGGTGCATTTGGGTTTGTTGCTTGTACCTCAAAACCCCTGAGACCCCCAAAGAGTTCAACATCCTTCACTGACTAACTTCCCCTTACGTGGCATAAAAATGTCTATGGTTGGATCGCTTCGTGTTTAGGAAAAATGTGATCTTATTGAGCACTGGGGAATTTGTGATTTATTAATTTTGTGGAGTTGATTTTAGGCGCAGTGAAAGTTTATATTATGTATGTTTGTCCGTTAATAATAATTCTGGCTTAAGGAAATTTAACTAAGCACTATATTGTGAAGACTTGGCATAACCTAAAATACGATTAATAATAATTGTAGTCAGTTAAATGACAGTAAAGTGACATTTGTTTACTATAGAAATGTACTAAATTTCATTGTATCAGTGACAGTTACACTTGTCATTTTACTGACTACAATTAAAAATCGAACTCTAGAACCAAAATACATGTGACATTTCCAACCCGCATTTCTCCTCGTGTGGTAGATTATAGCCATCTCCACAACATAGGAGATCTGTTTTAAGCAATCATTCAGTTATATGCTGATTATCATGAATATTAAAATATTAAGCATTTTCCCAACCACGCACGGTCGAAACCTTCAATTAAATCACATGCAAAGATACTACTCGTATATTAAAAGTTTACGAGTTCAATGGTTGACTCAATTCCACTCTACATTCACAACTTCCCCGTTAAAACACATTAAATTACAATAACAACGTAACAAAGATTTATTTAAACCGCCTACACTTTAACCTAACCTTTACATCAACGTAACTCGCTCGAGATAAATGTGGTCATACTTTACGCACCGCTTTTAAGGTGCAAAGAAACACCCCCGCGGGGGGGTTGAAAGAAATCTAGTCGCATACGAGATTCCCCCCTCACCGGTAACATTTGAATGTGGTGTATTAGTGAATGGTTAGATTTATTGCTGGCGTAACGACAACCGTCCTACGATTTATGTTTAGGGCGCGCTCTCTACGCATCGGGTAGGTACGGGAATGTAGAAGCGTGGAAGAGTAATCTCATTAGTATGTGCATATTACTAGCTGTTTATCGATGTCCTCTTGTTGCTGTGCCATGCTGTTGTATATGGGCATTTTCCCCGCTTTTCCTGTTTACCAGTTTTATTTAGTTCTGTCTAGCCAGTCTCCTAAACCTCTTAGGTGAGTATTTATTTTATTTTTATTCAATTTACCGCTTTTTGTTCGTTTTTATTGGATGCATCGTGAATTTCTTGTTTGTTGAAAGCTTTTGTTGGGGTTTCTATTGTCTCTTTTCTGTTTTAGAATTTATAATCGACGCAGCATATCTATACAATGGTGGTTGAAAGAATTTCCTTGGGTTTTTTCTATAGATTTTTTTCTTCTTCTTCTTCTTCAACCTTTAGTCACCCAATACTGGGTGTAGGTCTCTTCCAAATCTTTATAGATTTTTTTATTATAAATCTAAAGAAAAAACCCAAGAAAAAACCCAATTTCAATTAACTGAAATCATAAATGTGTAAGTTTTTTACCATTCTTTTTAACAAAATTATAAGTTTATCAGTACCTTGAAAAACAATGAATCTGTACGTATTCATAATATTTTTTTCATCCTTTCAGCTATACCCACCTAACGCTCGGTCTTTTCCTGACATAGATTTCACTTATCCTTCCTGTCTACCTCTACATTATATGTACCAAAGTAGGTACATACCTACACCTAGGGTACTATACATTACAGTACATGTTTTACGAATGTGTACTCCATTCCATTGCCGACGGTCTTAAAACCGATCCCCGGTACATTTACTGTCGTCCTGTGATTTATTCAACTCGATAATATTTTTTATTCAGTCCCTAAGAAGTGCTTGCTCGAGTCTTGCGGGGATTATTTATTACGTTATTTATTTGTGGTAGTGATTAATGAACTTATTGGTGATTTTTTAGAAACGAAAAATGTATGGGTATTCCAAGCGTTTTTGCTTGGCGACAAACGTAAATGTGCTGAAAAGCTTAAAGCAGTGGTTTGGAGTACTAGGCGTTGTTCCTCAGCCTTACCTTCAATCATGACAATGTCAAGCTTCAATTTATCCATACGCAAGCTTATGGTAAAATCACCAATATTGGAATTCCCTGCCGGAATTTTGTTGATAGTTATAACTTTCCAGGCTCCCAGAGTCTTCTTCATTCAATATAGATATATTAATAAGTAGAGACTGTAAAAGTTCCTAGTAGGCAAGCGTTCTTCATTGCTAACCAAATCAACCAAGCTATCTTTAAATAGTTCAGATAGAATAAGTATTCTATTTATGTAAAAAAAAAAACCTAAATGTTATGCTCATGGTCCATTCCATGAGGTCGAAGAAGTGAGTATTTATTAATACATAATTATATTCGAAACTAGTCCGAGGTATTATATACTTGTAGTAGCCGCTTTCTAGGCGCTTCAACGCGAATTTTTAGATATTGTCTGAAAATAAAACAAAAAAGCGGCACCTGGCAACACCGCTGTCACTTGTCATTCGTTTTCTTCGCGCCCACAAGACGCAACGGGAAAAGTTTTGTGTTCCTAAAATTAGTTTATTTTAAGTATTTAAACACAAACAAAGGATGCCAAGACACAATAGAAATAGTGAAGAAGATAAGGAAAGTAATAAATTGGCTCGAAAGAGTGAAAAATACAAAGCCAAGGTGAAGGAGCTCTGTAGACTGGAGACCGTAAGTAAGTTTTTTTTCACTGAAAGAAGTTTATTGACTGAAAGTTATGACAATGGGTTTTATTTCTCGTTGAGAAATTCATATTCACAATGTGTTACGGGGTTTACAACCCCTCCTTAACTTGAGAATTTAAATTACGAAAGTCTAACATGTAGGTACTTGTCCGGTAGGACGTAAGATAATAGCAACTTAAAGCAACAAATGTATCTGCAGGTGAACTTCAGTTCCCTGACCATTATGACATTATGTGTTACATTTTGTCTCCTTTTCGTTGAAAAGGGTTTGTTTTGGATCGATTTAACATTCAGTACTTCCAACAAACAATGTACCTACCTATGTCCTGGTGATATTAAGACATTTTGTCTTTCATTAAACCTCCTTTTCGTTGAAAAGGTTATGTTTTGGACCAATTTAACAATAGAGAAATGATGACTGATGGGTAATTTGTGTTACATTTACCCACCTCTTGCTAAGAGGGTTACACTCAAGTTTAAGTACATAAGTATTCTTCGTACTACATGGCTATCTAAGAAGAAACAGGGGCACTCTCTCTCTCCCTTAATAAGAAAAGATCCTATAGCATCAAACAAGTTGCCTCTCACATAGAGTGATGAAATACTTAAGAATATACTATTATTTGAGTTATGGACTGGCAGGATATATTACCATAATGTAAATATTATAACAGTAATGGTCATGATCTGATTACTGAAGCAATCAAATGTACAGTCTATTGTAGACTACATACATATATAGGTACCTACCTACTTACTCTGAACGGTTGGGTTGTCAGATGGGAGCCCAAATACTATGAGTTAATATGGTCAGTCATGAGAACAATTCCAATACTTTTGCTCTAGAACAGCAACCAGAAGCAGAGCCATCTGGCAATAATATTTTTCTGCCTTAAGTGTGCTTAACCGGTTCTAAGAGAGATTATGTGATGTGAATGTTATTGAAAGAATCCTAATAGAGAGACTGGTAAAGGAGCAGACTTACATAAGCCTGCACTTGTACCAAATAATGCCATATTACAAGTTGTATGCAATATATGACATACCTGGAGACAGTTTCCGTTGACTATTCAATCTACATTGGCAATATATTAATAATAGAAGAGACTACCCTTACAAATCTAAAGATAAGACATTTCAACTTACTAGGAGGCAACAAGTAAACTGAAATCCTGAACTAATTCTAAAGTAAAAGCAACGGTGTAAACTTCCACCACTAAGAAGGGAGCGACCAATAGACTTCATCCAAATATGAATATTGGAAATACAAATAAGTCAATCCCATGAAACTACTAGCAGTTCAAACAGCCCTACCCACCTCCAAGAAACAGAGGAATTTATCTATACAAATTGAGGAAAAAGCCAACAATGAAAACACAACAGTCATTTCCCAGCCAACCGCAGGACAAGTACCAGTAACAGTTAGTGGTAATTTTTACTGCTCGCTTTGTATATCTCTATTCAAGCTGGGAATCTATAACCAAAGATTCCGTTTTACAAGACTGGGTAAGAGTACCTATACTAATTTTTCAAGATAAGTTTCCATATAATACTATACTTTCAATGAAACTGAGAGTCTTATCTTATTCAAGATATAAATAAACTTTCATAGCCAAGTTTTGTTAAACAGTGGATCAATTTTATCCATGATCTTCTTTATACTCACAAAATATTAATCTTTAAATGTTAAATAATTTCATTATAATCAACAATTTTAGTCTGGACTATACAAGGACTGGTATCTCTATGAAAATTAGATGTCAAGGGTATAAACTATTTAGAAGCAATTAAAGAGTTTGCAGTTCACATCTAACAATGAGCTGTACAATATGTCTTCCACTGACCCCTGTGTAATCAGTCTGGTAAACTATTGATATCTGTAGTAGAGCATATCAAAAATCAAAGTATTAAATTTAGTTAGTAACCTAGATGACTAATCTAGTCCCGGACTAACATAATAATGAAAATGCATTTGTTGTACAAGACTAAGAAAATCAATTGATTATTTATTTTTGTTGATGATAAAAACAAAGAAAACAGTTCAGATGTCCCCTCAACTTGTGAATGTTCAGGACTGGTGATTAATTCTAAATGGATAACTAAGCCCTGCTATATTTTGTTTTGGGAATACTCAATATTAAGTTGGACAAACAATTAGAATTATTATTAGAAAATTGGTAGCAATTTGCATCGCTAACTATCTCATAATATAGTTTAGTTCACATAAATACTTTATAAAGAAAACATTTTTCAGCCCTAAACTAAAGAGGAAATGCAGTCAGAATTACTTATTACTAATAGTTGTGTGTGTTCTGGAGCACAGCTCACCTTGCCCTTAATTTTAGAAACATTTTCAAAAGCATTACTAAGTGGTTAGGATACACATTACAAGGGGTTAAAGCACTAGAGACAGTCTGTCAGTCTGGGAATAACAACATGTAATCTATTTATGAGTTCTTAGATTAATACTTTGCTTTGTAGAACTTCGTGATTAAAATAAAAAACTGTGTTTTGCGTAGGTCTGACAACATTACTGCAATAGCTCATATAAACTGTGTGGGAAGAGTACAATACTCTTCTATAAATTGTACTGATTTTCGCTTAGTAAAGAGGCTGACTTTGAGTCTCGTAATTTGAATGTAGATGGTAGATAAATATAAAGAAGGGAGACTGTCCATGTTTTCAATTTTAGAATAAAAGATAATTTTGGACAAACAGATCCTGATCCAGAGTCTCTTGATTCTAATGTATATAAAAAATGCAGACTAAGTTTTCAATTCTAAAATAAATAATTTTGGTTCTAAAATAAATAATTTTGGCCATCCAGATCCTGATCTGGAGAGACCTTTTTGCATAGTGGTTAAGATCATAAGTGTCCAAGTACATATCTTATGTTTATGTTTTTATTTCATATGTTTTTATTTTTTTTCTATGTTTTTTCCCCTTTCTTAGTTTTCTGCTTAAAGCTCTCCATAAGTCTAGAACAGGTAGGGTTAGACAAATGGTAGTCTCACCAATTTGTAACATGGTATTCGGTGTTGAATTCTTTAGTAATCTATGAGATAATTACAATTAGACTGTATTTTAATGTCCTTTTTTCCTTTAGAAAAAGTTATCGTCTATACCTATCCCTGGGGCTGGTATCGTTTATCAAGCAGGCTATCAAGAGTAGAATGATATAATATATATTCTTTATTGTGTAGCATTTTACAAAAATAACTTAATAATTAACTAAATTTTGTGCACAAAGGTGGATAGGTCAGTAATTAATTTTGATAGGTAGATTATCGCATAATTCGCTGCAACAATACAATAGTATCCTAATACAGTAGGTGTCTTCCAACATAAGAGACTATAAAATAGATTTATCAATGTATTTTATTTTTTATAACTTCGCTTCATTCATGATCAGGGTGCTTGCAACAGTGCCGAAATATCGGAAAATCAAAACAATAAACAATTGATTGTATAATATATAATATATGTGTTACTTATTGACTTGACTTATTAAAGTCTTCAGAAAAGTATCAGTTAATTGTCACAAATCGACACTCCTATAGATTGTCATGTAGGTTCAAACGATAGAATCAAACATTTATTTTAAGGTTTTTTCAAACTAACGCAAGATAAGATAGTTTCTGGGATCCCAGCTGTGATCAAAAGTAAGAGTGAGTAAGAGTTTTTTTCTTTTGTACTCTCCTAATAGCTTCAGTTAAGAAATACGATAAAGAAGAAGAAGAAATGTTTTTTATTTTTCTTCAGTTATAAAGAAGCTTTTTAGTTTGATTGCGTCAATCACAACACTGTGTCCAAACTTAATAAAATTATTAAATAGATTAGTAACAAATGTGCTTTATACAGGTGCTATTAAATTAATTGATTACAGATATTCTATAAAACTCAGGTCTGTGTAAGACTAGAATGTTCATCAGACAGGTGTTATCTTCCTTATGTAAAAGGACCAAATTATGTCTACGCATACCTAAACTTATATAATAAAGTTCAACTAAGTACTAGAAGCAGGACCTTATACAGTCAATGCACGAAAGATGCATTAATACATTTTTGTTTTATCTGTCCATTCTACCAGACTTGCATATTCTTCAAATGCACTTAGGCTTAACTGTAGACTATACTGCAGGCAGTGTGTCTTCACGGTTGTTTACCTTGTTAAATCATTTTATATAGGTAATAGACCAAGAGATGTAATAAGTAAAAAAAAAAAAAAAAAAACAAGTTTTAATACCTGTGTTAACCTTAATTTCAGTGTTATATTAGTAGGTACATAATAATTATTTAATAGTTTTAAAAGGAATTATTATTTATAGTTAAAGACTGTGAAAGTATTAAACTGGTTTTGATAATATTAGGAATTATGAAGAATTTTAAGTTTTTGGTTATGTACAGATGAAGATGAAGTGTGACTCCAGATGTTTAGTCTTAAATATTTGGAGTTGGAAAGACAGGATTTTTTTATTTAAGTCAAGGCTAGCTATGATTGCCTGCTTATGTAGGTACATAAGCAGGCGTCTATAAAGACATATATTTCCATTTGAAGGAGCAATATCGGATATTGAAACAAATTGTTTTTAACATATTCATCATTTTATGTTCTCTGAACATCTACAAGTATATAATACCTCGGACTAATTTCGAATATAATATAAGGATTAAACGAACTTACCTAGTGAAGTTCTATCCTTATTATATGAAGAAATTAGTCCGAGGTATGAGATTCCCACCCCCCCAAAATTAACTTTCAATTAATTCTTCCCATATTGAGGTACCTGGTACCACTGCTCTAAACTAAATGACAAGTGACAGCGGTGTTGCCAGGTGCCGCTTTTTTGTTTTATTTTCAGACAATATCTAAAAATTCGCGTTGAAGCGCCTAGAAAGCGGCTACTACAAGTATATAATACCTCGGACTAATTTCTTCATATAATAAGGATAGAACTTCACTAGGTAAGTTCGTTTAATCCTTATATTATCTCTTCTAGCTTATCCCAGTTTTTTCATCCAATCTTCCACTTATTTCATGATAAACAAAGCCGCTAAAGATCCCAAACCCATCGCCCAGTACGTATATCCGCTCTAGCCGTCAAAGTTTGGTCTCACCAGTTTTTCGAAATAGACCCTTAATACCCCTTTGTTAGCGCCTGCAATAATTTCATGCATCGGATGCTTAAGTCATTGTTCATGCATTTAAGTTCATTTGATTGATTCAAATAATTTGATATTTTTTAATGACTAAATTAAGCCAAACTACGTTATAAATCATGATAGAAATGTTATATTTATTATTATAAATGCATCATAAATTATGATTTCCGTTGATTTAATTATTTATGTATAATAATTAATTGCTTAAAACGCAAGCGGTGACGGGTTGCGGTTTTGCTTAATTGAACGAAATTATTTACTGAAACCATTACATTAACTTTACACAACATAATGTATTAATTAATTTATAGTCATTTTTGTTATGATTTTATTTTGCACCAGCAGCTTCGCCTCCTCCCCTCTTTATATGCTTATGTCACTCAGGACTAAAATAGCTTTCAACTGGTGAAAATTTTTTTTGAAATCGGTAGTTTCGGAGTCTATTCAATACAAACGAATCTATCAAATCCTTTCCTCTTTATAATATTAGTGTAGATTGAATCCATCTTAAATATCGAATCTAAGTACTAACTTTGCTTATTGCCGCGACCGCGTGATAGTCGAAAATTATCCATTGTGTTATTTATCCGGATGCGTTCAGATCTTGAGTTTTTTTTTTTTTTTTTTTTAACACATATTAGACTTGATTTATTAAGAAAAAAATTGTATGCTGTCGAAAATAACTATCTCTGTATCATCAAACTAAGAAGATTGAGAGGTCTTCGTGTTCAACACCAATTTAACCGTAGAAACTGAGACCTCCACCATAACCCCCGCTTTTCAACACAAACATTAACCCTGCTACCGCTGTACACAACATAACTTGCCTTTAAGTAATGTGGTATAATTCGCACCATTTCTAAAACATTATACCGTTTAGTGGGTGTTGATACAGCCTATCATAAATGCAGGCGGTCGCGTAACAACAATCTAATAACTTGAAATGAAATAAGGGCCGTTAAGCGACGTTAAGTTGGAGTCAGATGGGTCGAGTTGAAATGGCAAGTTCTAGTTTGACTTTATACATAGTTTTTTTTTTAAATGTAATATAGCTGTATCGACACTCAAAACGAACTATGAATGAAATTAATCACTAAATGCAAATTAATAATAATAATATTCCACAACTATCACACAACGCCATCTAATCCCAAGCTAAGCAGAGCTTGTGTTATGGGTACTAGACAACTGATAAACATACTTTTATATTTCTAAATACATACATATTATAGATAAATTACACCCAGACACAGAACAAATGATCATGCTCATCACACAAACATTTGTACTGGGTGGGAATCGAACCCACGACCCCCGGCATAGCAGTCAGGGTCACTAACCACTAGACCAACAGGCCAGTCAAATTGGTGGCTTAATATCAAATGATAAAGGAAATCATGATGAGAAAACCGGGAATTCCAAGAAAGATTTTTATGTGACATTCACCAATCTGCACTAGGTATGTGTCGCGGGACTTGCCTCATTACCGTGATTCCGGAACGTAAAGGGCTATTAAAGGACACCGTTGATTTTGGTCTGTACGAATCTGACACAGTATGGGTCCCACCCAGGATTCATTTTGATGATTTTACCGCTTAAAAAAAGCCAACTTTGTCTCACAGAGCTGTGACTAGTGCCCCAACAGATAGAAAGTTCATTTAAAAGATTAAAATTTTATCTCTTAAATTACAAACAAAACATCGTTTCATCATCATCAGCCTATAACGTTCCCACTGCTGGGACACAGGCCTCCTCTCTTGTGAGAGGGAGTGGGCCATAATCCACTACGCGGGCCCAGTGCGGATTGGCAACAAAACATCGTTTAGGCGTAAATAATTAAAAAAATCCCTATCAACATTAATTATTTACCTTTCTCTGGTCTCTTGTCCCACGAAAATGTAATCGAAAATCACATCTGCATTCATGCAATTTAACATTAAATGCTTCTGGTCCAGTACTAGCAGAGAGTGAACTATTACAGTCCAAACACGCCCCAACCTAGCTCGCCTGCTGTTGGACAAAATTTATTAACGCGTCACCGGCGTAAATCGCCACCCTAACACGATTCAATCGCGAGTATCATGCATATTTGTGTGGGGTACTTTATTTTCTGCTTATTTTTGTGTTAAGAAAGGAAGTTTGGGAATCGGAAATCGACTAAGGAGAGGATAAATTATGAACATTGCTGTAAAACTTGTTGTCTGACACTTAGATTTCTTATCATCATCAGCCTATAATGTTCCCACTGCTGGGACACAGGCCTCCACTCTGAGAGAAGGAGTGGGCAATAATTCACCACGCGGGCCCAGTGCGTATTGATAGATGTCACATATCGTCGAATTTTGGCTCTAGGACATGCCAGTTTCCTCACGAAGTTTTCCTTCACCGTTTTGAGAGCAGAATTACACAAAGTACAACTCGTAAGTCGGGACCGATATCACTGGGCCACCAGTGCTCTCAAATTTCTCTGTACCATAGATGAATTTACTAAAATTTTAACTCACACACAAACAGTTAAATCCAGAACAACCTGTAGGTGATTGATATAAATGGATGTTTAAAACTGAAACAACAAAACAAACGTCGAAATTCGTAAGCATTAAAAGTAATTCACCAAGAATATCATAAATCTTTTCTGGATTTAACATATAGAGTAAGCAGTTCGTTAATTTTGATGAAATAAAGTTAAGCCCAGTAAGCAAACTCCCTCCAATTGACCGAGTTAGTGATGTAACAAATTAAACTAAAGTCAACCGTAATGCATACAAATGAAGTTGCTAATTTCTCTGACACCAATCCAGATGTCAACCCGACATCTATGAAAACTAATACGTTATTTGTAGCTAAGACTGACCACATACTAAGCCTCGTTTAGCACAAGCCAGTACAGCTCGACACATGTAATTACTGACATGCTTGCTATTTGGCCGGCGTCCAAAACTTATTGGTATCGCGGTTCTGACCAATACCATTAGCAAGTGCTATCGTTATGTTAATCACTGATTGCAATCGCTGTTGTATTTCCTCCGTCATTGGTTCCGTTTCACTTTGTATTATAGCACGATACTGCACTGCTACAGTGTAATTAAAATTCTACTTCCAGTTGTGTAATACATTGAATCTTGATAAACCTTTTCATTCCATGAAACTGATACAATGTCTTTTCTTTAAATCGTACCTCTTCAATATTATCTCATGAAGTTTAAACGTTTATATAACTTAACGGCAGGTTAATTTCTCTATCCATTGATGATTGAGTGGGTTGTAGACCAAAAGCATTCATCTTGCCTCAACAATGTAAAATGACACAACTCCAAACAAAAATGAACTATAAGTCGTGTGCGTTCCTCTCATTTTACTTTGACCACAGTTATTGCATACGCTGAACTTCTAGCCATATTTTCCAGTGTCAGGCACCTATAACTGCCGCAGTGTAGGTAAATTGCGCTAAGATAGTCAAGCTATCGATATCCGCCCTTCTTTGACTCCATCTTACTTTACTCAAGTCCAAACGAGCGTCAAGTATCTAAAAGTTATTAAAACACCTCTGTAACAGGTGCTTCAAAGAAAAACTTGTCAAAAAGGATATCCTCGTTTAATACAATATTCTGTTTCAATACCTCCCCTCTGCCCCTTAGTTCGTCTTGCCTAAGGCTATCAGTAAACCCTTCAGACGAGAATTCGAGATCTCTTCGTCTAACTTAGATACAGTGATTTGCATAGTATGAAAGTTACTTCAGTAAATACTCGTCTGTTTCATTTTTAAATTACTTTTTATTTGTATTTGAAAGTCAAGTGTCTTCTCTGTATATAAAGTACTTTGTAAAGTGATATTGACTTAACTTAAAATTATGTTGATCGTGTTAAGAAGAAAATATTTTATTTTATCGTCTCTTGGAAACAAGATTATTTGGATCAAGTAAATTCCTTGAGCATATCGTTTACCATAATCAATTTCTCCTCTACAAACATAATAATATACTTACTGTTAAATATTTCCTATAGTAAAGTAAAATAATATTCATCGAAATTCGCTCATGGTAATACACCTACCATAATACCGTCTCACCTAAATTGTAATGAACTCCAAAGTAAGAGTTTGATAATTAAATTTATATTCTTGGGCTGTAAGATGAGTCCTTTGTTTCATTAGACGATTTGTTTCCAACAATTTTGTACCGAACCGAAGGGACCGAAATGTGACGAGACACGGACGATGTCCTTGAAACTTTCAAATTTTTGAGGTAAAATTCCCTAAGTGACGGAATTAAGGGCCGAGACTTGGTAATCTCATAATATTAGCTATATTTTTGTCAGGGTGCCACAAGGTCGTATTTTAGGGCCGTTACTGTTTACGACTTTTTTATTGTTGAACTTGTCGAGCACAAGCTACAGTTTTACCAAAACATTGAAATACAAATAGCTATGGTGTTTTAATAAAGCAAATAGCTGAAATACGTCAAAAGTAAATTATCTTTAAAGTTAGAGTGAATAGGCTTCTTTTGGCTAAGCTCGATCGATCGTAGGCTTGTCTCCGTCACCTTTGACCTCGACTAGAGTCGAGAGCAAACCCATCTCGAATAAAAAAAAAACACCACAGTTTTGGAATATCTTTCATACTGTAAATTCAGTAAGTTTTAGGTCAAAATATAAAACTGCTGAAATTAATAAGTCAACGATGCCATCGCTCTAAGTTATTGTTTTTCATTGGTCGTACCTATGTAAAGTATCTTATTCAAAAACAATAAAAGAGCTTCTTAATATAGACCGAATAACGTCTATACTCGTTAAATATTATATTATGATTGTTTCGTCAGGACAACACTAATGTCACCTTGATTTGTACTTGGTACACACAAAAATAACATAATATTTTTCCAAACAAATTGAAAGGATTGAACTGTTTTAAGCCCGTTCTACACATTGGGCCATGGCATTGGGCCAGCATGTTGGGCCAAAATAATGAATTCAAAATGTCTCTGTTTACTCATTGGGCCAACGTGTGAACACTGTTTGCAAAGCACGCCAAGATCCTTTGATTGGTGCACGAAAAACCGACAACTTTCGGTTGGCCGGTCAGTATACCCGCCAACTACCAACATACCGCCAAGTAGGTCTGTACACGCTGGCTAAATACGCTGGCCCAATGCGTTGGCCCAATGTGTACAGCGGGCTTTAGAAATAAGATTTCGTTTACCTGTAAACGTTATAGTCTGAGCTTCTAGGTATTATTTTCTGGATATTATTAGTATTACTATGTAGATTGTATTTAGGATTAACGGCTTTACATGTTATTGCTGTGTTGTTTTCAATCAAAACTTGGAAACAATATCTTGTAATCCCTCAACTATCTTTGAATAGTTTATCAGATGATCTTATACATTGATCTAGTTTTAGATCTAAAACCATTTTACGCACACACACTTTTTCTCCCATGGAGGTAAAGTGTAGGTACACCGGTAAAGTGTCCTCCTATTTCTTCGTCCACATTCTTCATCTTGTCATATACTTACTCACGTCAGTTGCGTGTAACAGTAGTCATCTGACCTTTACTATTTTGTAAGGACCGAAATTAATAAATATTCAAAATTACTGTCGATAATTATCAATCCCAATCCGAAAACCGTGCATTTGATTTTAACAGAGGTTTCTGAATAAAAATTTAAACATCATAAATAAATTCGGTCGATGATTGGTTACATACAAAGACCCAGAGAGGGAATAAAGAAACGTTATCCCACACTAGGAATTTCTTCTTTGTCGTGGGTGCTGGTTTACAAACATTTAAACTCACATTAAACAAACGCCCAGACCCGAAACAACTACTTGTAGATCATACAAATAATTTACTCCGTGCGGGAATCGAACTCAACACCGTGGGCCAACCGTGCCGTCAAACCGTGTAGCAACCGAGATAGGTTTTTAATTTCCAGCTGAAAAAGTCGCTAAGAAAGTCAGTGTGTCTTGACAATACTTACGCTACTCTGGTTACATTACATATAGCTTTCCTAATATTCTGACATATTCTGAAGTCCAAATTAATAAATAACAAGGAAAATTTCCTAAGAATAAAAATCAGTGGACTATTTTTGCCGTTACATGATGAAAAATAAATAAAATTCTAGATACAAATCTGGAAGTAACTAGGCAGGAAACTACGGGTTTAGGGTCATAAAATTCCGAGGTATAAATTCGGGTTGGTTTTTATAGCACGATCAAAATCCTTCACTTCGCCTCCCTTGAAATAGTTTTCTCTACATGTCACGTCCCTTTTGGTGTTAGTAAAATAACATTTGATAGAGTCGAGGTGAAATATCTAGGTTTCTTTGGCACTGGATTCTTTTTAGAAGGTAAGACGGATTGGACTCTGTTGACCACATTTCTGACGCGACTTTTAAAGCGATTCATTGTTGTTAACAGTTGGTGTAGTGAAGCCAATCGACTGAGTTCGATCGCCAGTGTTTTGTTTTTTCACACAGTTCTAAGTTACAGCGAGCATAATTAACCAAGTACAAATCCAGATTAGTGCCCGTTTTATACCATTCGCCTCTTATCACATCGGACTTAAAACAATTCTAATGTATGAATCATTATGTTGAGATGATGAAATTATACTTGGTTTTCAGATATTTTTTAAACTTTTTTGCATAAGTTTTACCTTTCAAGTCCTGAAATTAATCTTCAACAATTCTAAACATTAACAAGAATAAGTATATTTATAATGATTCATTGCGTGTCAATCGTAAAATGCACGCAACTTTACAATGACGAGTATGAAAAACAGTAACAAGTATCGAACGATGTAAAAAACTGGATTATACTCTTAAAATACTACCTAATGTCAAACAAATACCTGAAAGTAACTGTTGCCAGCGGCTTCGCCCACTAGGTATACCTCAGAAATTATCCCACGGGTACCTAAAATAAAAATTATTCTTTTGTTTACCTCTGTTACCTTATTTAAAATCCGTTCAGTAGTTTTTGTCTGAAAGGGTAACACACATACATACACAAAGTTCTGCATTTATAATTTATGTAGGTTAGATTTTTCAGTCCCACTGCGGCAAAAATTTAAAGAGGTGTTTTGATTTGTACTGATTTACTATTTCAGAATCATAAATTGGTAGTTAGTTTCCATAGGTATTGTTATAAATTTTATCTATTTTTTTTTATTCTAGCAGTTCAATCAATCTTTACAATGAGCGGTGGCTTGTAAATAAAGAAAACAATGCCCATAACCCTCAAACAGAACATGGATAAGAAGGTACCGACGTAAGGGCTCTTAGCAGTCAAACACAAGCGTCCATTTTTTTTTCGTGTCCACCGAACTGGAATGGTCCTGGAGACGGCTGGGCTATTACTTAACTATGAGAATGGCCGCGATTTATCTGCAAAGCTTTCATTGTAGGTGATGAATAGACACTGGGCTCGTTATCGATCATGTTTTCCCTCTAGTGGGCCGTGGGCTAGGTTAACGGTCAAGTGGGATAATTTTGCTCAGATGGAAGATGGATTAAATGTATTATTTGGAGTCGTTTTCAAGATAGTACATTTTCATATCTAAATTAACTTACACAGTTTTTTTACTTATCCTTTTTTATGAAAATTACTCGGTTGAAGGAGTATGAAATTCGGCCAAATTTGTGTGTTATATGTTGAGGTGGCTAAGACCCTTTCGCAAAACTATTTTTTTAAATAAATAAATAGAATTTGGTACATTCAATTACTACTAGTACTCTTTATTATGTGCTCACATCATACAAATTATAAGTAATACCTACCTATAAATAGAGTGACGCAATGGCTTGTGTTATCAATTATAGCGTTTTATTCAAGACAACCTTGGAATGGATATAAGGCAGGAGGGGATTAAATAATTTACCTAGTCTATTTATTTATTTATGTACACAAAAACACGTAAATACAAGAAATGATATACAGAAAAAAGAGCACATAGGCACTGCTTATTTCAACAAGAAATTTCTTCCAGCAGAACAACGACAGAAGAGAGATAGAATCAAAACGTACAAAGAATGTACAAAGAATAAAATAAAATATAAACATACATACTATTAAAATAAACATATAAACTGTACCTATATATAATATATATGCTTTAAAATAAACCTAATATATATAACTATAATATACTAAATTATAGAAGAGAGGTAATAATCTTTGACTTGTTTTTTAAACACAGAGACAGTTTTAGCGTCAAGAATTTTAGGTGGAACTCACTTAGTTCAACAAACAATCGTACTGCATGAACGGAGAAGGAGTAGGAAAAAAAATATATATAGTGTACCTCATGGTAATAAGTAAAAGATAGATTGATGTCTCAATAAAATATCATGACAGATAATGTTGCCATAGACAACATTTGGCACAGAGTTTGGTTATCACAATTATTTACGACTTGGCACTATTGATTGTGGCTTTGGGATAGAAATTTGGGAATTCGAGAACTTTGAATAAAACTGGTTAGTTATCGAGAGGCCTAAAATAATCTGAATAGTTACTGAAACAATAATAACCCTTAAGGATAGACTACATAAATTGGAAACTCGATAAGTCAATAGACACGAAATTCGACGAGGTTCATCTTTTCATTATTTTATTTGTACTGTCTATTTCTAAAAGTGATATACGTCGCAAATAGAAGTATCTCACAACCTTGAATGGGCATGATTCTCTTGGGAATTTCATTTATTTCGTTTTGATTTCGGTACATTGCGGCTCGGTGCCCGAGGCGATCTAACGTACGGTCCTTTCAAGGAGAAATGGACTCCTCACAGAACAAAAGAATCGATATAAATAGACTCCCGGTAAATGAAATAGTACATAGGCTTCTTTGTGGAGGATTTCAAGAAAAATGGCACTGGTTTTTGGATTCGAAGTAATACGCGGAGATAATACTAAGCCTATAGATAAAACTGATTTGTTATCAGTTTGTACCGTAACAGGTAATTTTATAAATAAAAGGTAGATAATATTATTCTGGAAGAGAACTTTGTTTCTATAATTTATTAATTTTGATAAATAAAATGTGTAAGCATTTTTCGTCTCAATTTTCTGTATCACTTTGATTTTGTTTAATACTTTTATTAAATTCGTTACTTGTCAGATACTTAACGTATTTCTTACATGGCATTCCTTGCCACATCAATCTTACTTCGGACTATTGTATCAGTAGAATCAATTACAGCCACTAAGACTAATTTATCCCGAATAAAATATTGTAATCTCTCAATGCTTTTTTTTTGTTTTGTGGAGACAGAAGGAACTGTCAGTCTCCTACTGACCAAAAACTACCCTGTTTTTTCAGTTACCCTTTGTGATCCACAGTCCCGCGATCCCACACAGTACCAAAACTTTTTATCATATCGCTTGCAGTGAAAAAGCACATGTAATTACGGCCATTACACGTTGATGGTTTTAACCTTGTGTGCATCACTTACAATCCCTAGGCAGTCCCTACCTTCTATATGGACAATGGATACAACGGTACAATTATTGGTACATGAGTCGGTAATGCGTATGCATGTAAGGTTAAAGCCATCATGGAAACGCCACATGGCCTCCATAAGTTACGGCTAAGACGTGTCATAATAATATGATTTCAATAACACCTGATATAAAACAGTCATCAATCAATAATATCCTCAGAATGCCATACCAACACAATATACCACATTTTGACGACTAATAAACAATGACAACGCAGACCTCACAAATCCACTCGTAGCCACAAGATTAATGCTTGTGACACTTGTACGCCTGTAATTCTGCCGACCTACATATAATATGCATGAAATGAGTAGTTGAAGCGATCCCCAGGTACGACGGCGGACGATTTCGCTGTCGGATTTAGAACGGTTTTACGTTTGCGACTGTCGGTTTTGAGGTGTTCTGTCTGTTGAATTTCTTTATTTCTATGGTAGAGGAACTTTTATCTGACTACAAGTAGACGAGGATAAGTCTGATGAACATATAATTAAAATAGAAGAAGTATTCCATGAAGGGCACCCGCTGACAATGGCACTTAGCCACTTGCGTCTTATCTATTCAACCTATGGCTCTTGTCAAATTTTTTTGCAGGTGCCAGGTGCTCTTTGTGGTATACCGTATACACGCGGAGGGAATCTCAATAGATGTAGAACGTTACTGATATTAGCACGAGAGTATGTTACCATATACGCAAGTGCAGGACAAAGACAGAGAAACAGCCTTGAATAATTATGGAAATGTGAGGGTCCATAAAACTTTGATAAATCAATCATACAAGTGGCCTTAAACCATAACAAGACGAAATCAAATCATAAAATACTTGTATTACTACTTTGAATAAGGTCTGTTCTGTATCTTTCACGTCAGACCAAAATCAAGTCGCACGAAAAAATCGCAACGTCGTCACTCAGCCTAAACAATATAACGTCAGTTGCGGATTTAGCAACGTCACAGTGACAAAGGAAAATGCGCTTCGAGTTATGACCCTCTCGGCTCCCTTTTGTTTGGCTAATGTCCTCATTCCTCCTTTTTTTATTTTTTCCCCATCCTCCCATTTTTATGCCCTTTTTTACGGGGAATAGGAGCAGGTGTCGAGTTCTGTGACGGCCACACTTTGTTTACGGCTTGAGTGTGTCCGTCTCAATTTTGCTTGAATTTTTTGAATCGCTTGTTTCGAGTTTTTTTGTTTTTTTTCTGTCTTTGTCGAGTTCTTTTTATAGACGCTCGCAGTCGGTGGTACCACTTAGTCTGAACTAGGCTTTTATTCTCAGTGTGAGATAATTCCGTTTCTAATATTTTTAACCGACTTCAAAAAAAAAAGTAGGTTCTCAGTTCGACCTGTATGTATGTATGTATGTATGTATGTATGTATGTATGTATGTATGTATGTATGTATGTATGTATGTTTGTCCGCGATTATCTCGCGTTTGGCTTGACGGATTTGGATGCGGTTTTCAGGAAAGTGTTCATTATATTCCGGAGAAGGTTTTAGTATATAACACTAATAGATATCCCGCGACGTTGCCCATGTGGATCCGTTTTTTTGCTTACTTGGATTGTACATTTTCAGAGACGATTGCATATTTGTCCGCGATTATCTCGCGTTTTTCTGGACGGATTTTGATGCGGTTTTCAGGAATGTTTTCGTTATATTCTGGAGAAGGTTTTAGTATATAACACTAATAGATATCCCGTGACGTTGCCCACGTGGATTCGTTTTTTGCTTACTTGGATTGTACATTTTCAGAGACGATTGCATGTTTGTCCGCGATTATCTCGTGTTTGGCGGAACCGATTCTGATGCAGTTTTTATAAAAGTGTTCGTTACATTCTGGAGAAGGTTTGAATATATAACAATAATAGATACCTCGTGAAGTTGCCCACATAGATTCGTTTTTGCTGCTTACTAGGATTGAAGATTTTCAAAGGCATCGATTATATTATGAACTAGCGGCCCGTCCCGGCTTCGCACGGGTGGAAGACCCGGTTTAAAACCCGGTCCCGATGGTTACAAACACAATAAAAAAAGAATTAGCCGAATCGGTCCAGCCGTTTTCAAGTTATGGGCTTAGCAACACATTTAGCGATCCATTTTTATATTATAGATATTTTTTTGTTGAATATTTAAACTAAAAAGGGAAAAATAAAAAACTTTTTAAAAAAAGAGAACCGACTTCAAAACCAAACACAAAAAACTGTAAAATAACTTTTCTTTCGGAAGTCGGTGGCCATAGTCAATGAAATATAAAATAAAAAACAAAGCCACCGACTTCCGAAAGAAAAGTTATTTTACAGTTTTTTGTGTTTGGTTTTGAAGTCGGTTCTCTTTTTTTAAAAAGTTTTTTATATATGCATATTTCCACATTAAAGTACCTCTTATTTTAAGTCTAAACAGTCAGTCTTCTTAGCGTAGCTGGTTTCACCAGCAAGACTAGCCGACTGTCAACAGTTTAAAGTTTATTGTTATAGACAGATGATCCGTCTGTTTTTTTTTTAAATAAAAAATCGAGAAACAGATTTAAAATTCAAAGCTATCTGTTGCGCCACTAAAAATTAAATGAAGACTCGTCTGTTTTATTAACAGCGCTAACATCAGCTCACGCCTGTTCTCCTTTATAGTAGTTAGCAGTAATCATAGAGTCTTCTACGACCTAAAAAAAATGCATGAAGAAATTGATTAAATAATTATGAACCTGTTTCATAATACAATCGATTATAGTTGTAGTAAAAGAGCATTTTCCCCGATTATGCCATAACAATTTGGTGGGGCACGTATAATCATTAATCTATTGTCCCATGGTGGCGCACAATGGGAAAACAATGGCGGTCTGCCCTAGGGGAGCCCATCGATATTCAATCAGGATAGTGAACGACCCAGCAGTTACGTGACTGTGGTGGTAGCAAGTCTTTTCAGTATTGAAGGTATTTGATCGATCTCGTTTTTTTTTCGACTAAAAATGTGGAGTGAAATGGTGAATTCAAACGTTATAGAGTAAGAGCCCGTGAACGCCAGACCTACGGTATTTCATAAAAGCTGAAACTTTGTCAGCGGATGCTCCCAACACTGGTAAGAACGATGGCCAATTATGGAGTTTGGGTGATGGTGGCTTTGGCAGGTAGACGGTACTAAAGGTGTCAAAAAAAAGAGTTTACTTACGTCATAGTATAAAAGCTGATTTTTATATATAATACTTGGGTAATAAGTAGATGATGTGTCCTCTTTAGCCAGACACTTTTGATGGTTCCAACCCCTTGCCAGACACCCTTAAAGTTCACGAAATTATAATTTTACCTACGTTAGTTGAACGCGGTAATCTCAGGAACTACTGGTTGGAATGAAATAAATCTTTTTATGTTGGGTAGTCCATTTATCGAGGCAGGCTACAGGCTATATAACATCACGCCAACATCAATAGGAGCGGGGCAGCATTGAACAATGTTTCAAAATCGGGAAAATGTATTCCATTTCGAGAGCTTCCGTTGCGTGCGCTGCATAAACGGTTAATGTTACGCATAAATGATGTACTACGGAATTATTCCTCATAAAAAATTCTAAAATAAAGTCCGCAACAGCATATGTCTATCTTTTAAGTCTAAGTCACTGTAACCATTTTTTTTGGAAATCAATTTTGTTTTAAAGTTAGGCATTATTTGCGTATTTTCATTTATATGATATTAATCCTTATCCAAATAAATACGTTTTATAAAATTGCCTCATTTCTCAATTTACATCGTTAGACACTTTTTATGGTTCCAACCCCTTGCCAGACATCCTTAAAGTTCACGAAATTATAATATTACTTACGTTATAGTATAAAAACTGATTTTTTATATAATTATAATACTAGGGAATTTCTTCTGAATCTTTTGCCTCAAAAGTTCTTCTTCTCCTCTTTCTCTTCTCAGGTGAATCGTCTCTATTAGTAGGAACCGGTGCCTCAGATATTTCAGGTTCTTCAGATGTATTTATTTCGATGTTCTGATAAATGATTCCGACGGTATCATGTAAAGTGTCCATCCCACTAGTAGTTTCAACGAATAGGTCAAAATTCCAAAACTGGTCAAAAAGCCAGTACAGTTTAGGTGATTTTTTAATATTTTCAGGGCATAAACTCGACTTTTCAATGGAAGCATAGGTGGTTTCGATTTCAAGTTCTTCTACACTTTGATAGCTGATACAATGACCATATCTGTGGACTATATCTATAACTTTTCTGCTACTCGTTAAACTCTTCAGAGTCATACCCAGCATAATATGTTTAGACGTCTTGACTTGACCATTATGGATTCCATAAATAATATCTTGACAGTAAGACCGAACTTGACGAACACATTTTAAGCTACTTATTCGTTTTTGTCTAGAACCACCTATGAGAGTTGAATAAAAATCATATAATTCTTGCGGTATAGAAGCTTCTCCTGCTATTAAATCCTGTACTGAAAGATTTTTAGATGGTAATTTTGTCTTGTCCGTTGTCAAAATAGTTTTACGTAAGATTAATGCCGGTTTTTGTAAAACATTTTCCGATTTTAAGCTGTCGAATACTGTTTCGTCAATCGCCTTAATATAGTTGGGTGCTATTATTTTTTTATTTCGGATTGCAAAGAATTTAATATCTTTGTAAAACTTAAAGTAAAAGTTTCATCCATTTCAATGAAGTTCTCTGCATAAATTATTTCTAACGAATCAGTATAAAATTCATGTAAATGAAGAAGAAGAAGATCACGATATCGAATGGAGTAACAGTGACTATGAAAATGTTAACACTGATGTTAATAATGATAATTAATAAAATAACATTTTCTTTTATGCTCTATAATAATAATATATAATGTGTTTCATGTTATAGTAATTTCATCAATCTATTTTTTTATCCTTAATAATAACTTTATTTTCAAAATTTACATAGACTATCAGTTGAATGTATAAGTTTGCTCTAAAAAGTTTATTTGCATAACTCATTCTAATCTCGAATCTCTTCTTACGATTTACAATGTTTGTTTGGCAAGAGGTTGGAACTATCAAAAGTGTCTGGCTAATGAGGAAACATCATCTACTTATTACCCAAGTATTATAATTATATAAAAATCAGTTTTTATACTATAACGTAAGTAATATTATCATTTCGTGAACTTTAAGGGTGTCTGGCAAGGGTTTGGAACCATAAAAAGTGTCTATCGATGTCATGGGCAATTTTATAAAACGTATTTATTTGGATACGGGTTAATATCATATAAATGAAAATACGCAAATAATGCCTAACTTTAAAACAAAATTGATTTCCAAAAAAATGGTTACAGTGACTTAGACTTAAAAGATAGACATATGCTGTTGCGGACTTTATTTTAGAATTTTTTATGAGGAATAATTCCGTAGTACATCATTTATGCGTAACTTTAACCGTTTATGCAGCGCACGCAACGGAAGCTCTCGAAATGGAATACATTTTCCCGAATTTGAAACATTGTTCAATGCTGCTCCGCTCCTATTCATGACGGCGTGATGTTATATAGCCTGTAGCCTGCCTCGATAAATGGACTACCCAACATAAAAAGATTTATTTAATTCCAACCAGTAGTTCCTGAGATTACCGCGTTCAACTAACGTAGGTAAAATTATAATTTCGTGAACTTTAAGGGTGTCTGGCAAGGGGTTGGAACCATCAAAAGTGTCTGGCTAAAGAGGACACATCATCTACTTATTACCCAAGTATTATATATAAAAATCAGCTTTTATACTATGACGTAAGTAAACTCTTTTTTTTGACACCTTTAGTACCGTCTATCTGGCAAAGCCACCATCACCCAAACTCCATAATTGGCCACCGTTCTTACCATTGTTGGGAGCATCCGTTGACAAAGTTTCAGCTTTTATAAAATACCGTAGGTCTGGCGTTCACAGGCTCTTGGTCCATTAGGTGCTCTAACATACGGTTTCGAATCTATGACTCTTTGAAAATAATCGAGAAGGGTTGTTGTTCACGTTCTGGAGCATTAGATACATCATGTTCCTTATTTGAAATGAAATGTCAAGTTCAGCAATTTGGAAATAAGTTAATTTAGTATTTGCTGAACTTGGTTTTAATTTTATTGAGTAAATTGTTATGTAATGAATTGGCAAGTTACGAAAAACAACTCCGATCAAGAATTAGACTCATTCAAAAAATGTAGAGTGATGATGCTTTTGATGATGCACATTATGGCAATAGTTTGCTCCGGCCCTAAAGCATAGTTGGCTTGAAGACTGTTCGCTAACATTTAATAAGCACGTATGAGTTAGATGCTCATTACATTTTAGCAAACAGTTTATAACTCATAATTACACTGTCAAAATTCTTTTTGATCACTTAGAACATGTTTTGTACAACTTAATGCGTGTGTCAAAGGAAAAATTTATAATTAAAACTTCTATTAGAAGTCTAAGCATAACGTTCAACAAAATATTAATTTACTCTGAAATTCTTCCTAGAACTCAGCGAAACCGTCTAAAGGTGGTCACACACATCAGCCACGTCACGTCACGTTTCGTCATGTCACACCACGACACGTCACGTCGCAGAATGAAACTTGTATGAAAATATGCCTGACCGGTGACGTGTCTGATAGATCACGTGCCGGCGACTGACGTTCCCACAAGTCAGTATGTCAGTCACCGGCCACAAAAATCATTTAGGTAGGAGTGTAGCCGCGGTCGCGGGACTTATTTGGAACATAAAGGGCTATTGAAGGACACCGTGGATTTTAGTCAGTACAAGTCTGACAGTCCTCCGCCCTGCCCGGGGTTGGAAGACTCATTTGATGATTTTACCACGCTAAAAAAAAAAAAAAGGTAGGAGTCTAGAAACATTTTGTTTTTTAAACCGGTCCGGAGACGTGACGTGAAGGTGACTGATGAGTGTGAATGCACTTTAAATCCGCTAAATAAATCTTCACAAAATTTGTTCAAATGAACTTGTACATCAAGATTTAAAATACAGTACCTTGCAAGGCAGACGAAAGCTCGTCATCGCTACGATCGGTGCAAGATTGACCAGCGCCGACGGAACGAGGACTCTGGGGAAATCTGAACCACTCCGTCTTGTAACCACCTAATAAGCGCTACGTTGCACTTTTGTTGTGTTGTTGTGGAACGATTGGATTCAAAGGTATTGAATTGCAGCAGTAAATTGTGAATTGCAGTTCTTGTAAATGTATAGCTGCTGTTATTTTGCTATAGGTATGTTTGTTTCTTTTCTGAGTCTTGAGATCGTGTCGATGGTTTGTTGTATTTTGATACTTGGAATCTTGATATTATTCATCTTGGTTCAATATTTTTTTAACCTTGCTCCAAACTAGGAATATTCCACTTATTTTAGGTTTACAAAATTTTAAATTACGCATTCACAAACACCTAAACCGGGAACAACGCATTGTAATTATTTTTTTAGAGTGGTAAAATCATCAAATTAGTCCTCCCACCTAGGACAAAGCGGGAGGGACTCTCAGACTCGTACAGACTAAAATCTACCTTATCCTTCAATAGCCCATTACGTTCCGGGGTCAAGGTAATTCGTGAGTCCCGTGCACCCAGCAGAACTACTTGTAGATCATACAAAAATATTAGTTCCGTGCAGGAACCGAGCATGGGACATATCGCACAGCAGTCTTCGCCATAACTACTGCGCCACACTGCCGACATTTAAGTCCAACTGAGTGAAACGATGTACCTTCAATCATTATAATTTGCCAATGTATTTTTACAGAATTCAGTCAGGCATTTAACGTTAACACCGTAAACCAAAAATGTGTTTTTATAAAATCGAACAGCCATTTTACAGATACAATAATTCAACGTGCTATTTTGGCGTTCCGAAAATAGTTGTATGCACCATAAAAATACTAAACTTATCCATTGAAATGCCACAGTCAAACCAGTGTCAAAACCAAACTATGCAACAGCAATAATAATTATTGCAATATACCCCTACCGAAATAGCGGCATTACAAAACAGTTGCCTTTCTTAAAAGCAACAAACTGTATTCCGCATTATTTAAAATATTCCCGACGTTTAAAATGGAAAACAAAAATTTTCATAAAATAACACACAGCAGTAGAGTCAGCCCCGGGGGTAGTTCGTACCAATAAATAATAATAAGAGAATGTTGCGAGAATGGAATTTAATTATTTCCAAGAAGTTGGTGCTGCGAAGTTGCCAGATTGAACGAATTACGTAATATATTATTTTCGAAATGTCTACTAAATACTAAGTAATTTTTGGTAATTAAAATGAGTATTTGAAGTTGGGAACGACAGTAGGTAATTTGGAGAATGTTTTTCAAGTGTAGTTACTATTTATTGGCGTTGGGTGTAAATGATTGCTAGATAATTACAATAGATCTTTAAATTACATTATATTGTTACATAAACGATGGCTTTTTATTCTTTTGATAAAAACAAACACATAAAATTATAGTTTTCATAGATTATCTCTCAGCATTCACCCTCTTCACGTAACAAAATTGAAATAATAGTCTAACCATTTATTCTTTACATATTTTTATAGTTTTAAATTGAAGATACACTTAAAGAAATACAGAATAACGATTACTAAATCATTGAAAAGAATATCTGAACATTTTCAGCAGTAGTATCGACTGAAGCAACTAACCATTGTGCTCAAACGTATGCAAGTTTCGGATTTCATTTGACGATAAATTCGATTTAAAATGTTCACCATCCATAACCATTTTCAAACAGATTTACGGAGCACTTTTCTTCGATAAGCGATAGTAATAGTCTTATAGAACGACTAAAATGGCAGATATGATTGGAAAAGGAAATGCATCCTGATTGGAAGATATCCAAAAGTATAACAATTGAAGCCAAATTGCAGATTGCAATGAGTCTTTTTGTTACAGAAAAATATGCGGATAGATCTTTGTCTTTACTTAGCAAGTGGAGCAGATTCAGATTTTTAAATGAAGAACGTCCATAAATACTGAACTGATTTTGAGAACACTTCGTGTAAATAGCAGCCTATCTATGTCTAAAACGTTACACCAAACATTTTCAGAAAATAATGTTAAAGTTAGATTAGGCGTATCCAATGAACTTGTTATAATGGTACATTTAATAAATAATATTCTCTGATATTTTTTTTTAATTAGGTACCATGTTTATGTGTTTGAAGTTTCTTTACAATTACCTAAGGATGTCATAGTTTGTAGGAAATGCCGTTCGGCACGCTCCTAAGTTTCTTGTTCTATTAATTTCAGCGCCCTTTCATAAAGTAATAAAATTCTAATGAAAGATTTTATCAACGGTGTCATTAAGTTTTATTTTCGCAATTTTATAGCCAAGTGCCGCTGAGTTGGAACCTTCATCATCTTAACGAAATGGTCTTATTTCATTCCTGGCAGGCTTCAATAATAAAGTTCCCAAAACCGGTATTAACGGCACTTGCCACTTGAAACCAATAAAGTTAAACGTTCCCTGCGACTTTCAACCGAATTCCATAGGAATCTGTGTTACATTTTTTTTTTATTGCGTAAAGAACTTTTTTATATATTATCCCCGATCTTCATTCCCTACTTAAAGTCTTAGTGGAGTAGTAAAATAACTTTTGTACGAAGGGAACGAACTTGTGACATAATTTTGGCTGAGTTTCCAACTTTCCGCCCTATACCGAAGGGCGTAAGACTTTTATGAAGAGAAAACTGAGAATCAATAGATCATAATAAATTTTCAAGAGTGGCCGCATTTAGCCTCAGGCTTTATTTATCCACGTGCAAAAGTATTATAAATAATGATCGAAGTTTTTTTTTGTTGGCGAGTTTCGAAAGCATCCTTCGGCCAGTTTTCGGGAAGTACCAAGTTTAGGGTCTTAAGTCTTACTTTGCCCGTGTTTGGAATATATTTTGGGGTTGCATTATAAGTTGTTTTCGCAAGAAAAAAATATTCGCGGTTATGTTACTTATCGCGGTTTTCATGCTTAAGTAAGCCAGAGGAACTTCATCCCCTTGTTTAGTGATTCACTTTTCGCTTTTTCTTCTTAAGTCTATATTCAATTTCATGACAATAGATACATCGCTGCAAGGACAGTGTTCTCAATGATTTTCACACAGATATTAACATCTACATTAAAAGAGATAAGTTGGCAAGTTTAGCTGTAGAATGAAATCTCTGAAACTGTCCATCTGCTAAGCTAAACCATTTACCGAGTGACAATGCTATAAATATTCTATCGGCCTAAAAAGGGCACAAGAGAGCTGTAATGCAAAGGACATGTCAAAGAATAGAGTAGTTTTTCAGTTAGTAATAGTCTGACAATACTTTCCGCCCCACCGATGACGGGAGGGATCATTGGCTGATTTTTAAACACTAATACAAAGAACTGAGAATATACAACGTGTAACGTTAAAAGCGCAAAACCTCTCGTGGGGTAACTCAGCACATGTTACTGAACAATGTTTGTTCTAAGAATTTTGGAAATTCCCAAAAAAAAATTGGTTTTCCATACAAAATGAGAAATTGATCGAGCCCATCAGTATGAAAAAACATTATACTTATAACTAAAATACTAGTTCTATTCTACCATTGTAACAGTTCCATCCATACCTCAAAGAAAAATACTCATACACTGTTACATTTATGCAGCCCTATACATTCATAGCAGCTATTCTTTACATCGCTTATTTTAAATTTCACCGGTTTATTTCTGTTATTCTACCACAGAAAACCGTGTATATACTTTTTATGTTTCGACATAAAACATAAGTAGTAGTAATACTTGCGTGGTTCGTAAGTGCAAGATATTTTTCTGCGGGTAGGTATGTTCTTTTGCTACGGCTCGCAATAGGGTTGTCGCATTCTATTAAAGTTTACTGAAATGTAATGCTCGGCTTTAAAGATTTTGTTCGGAAAATTGGATTCTTACTTTTTTTAATGGTTATAGTTTTGTTTGTAGTTGTAATACAGTTCATTTTACTTGGCTTAAGAAAAATAAGAAGAACATAACTTATTATTTTTCCTAAGGTAGTAAAAATAGTTTTTCTCTAAAAGAAAACTCTGTTTAATACAGGTACTAGAAGTAAAATTACTTTCTCGTATACTCAGCTGAGATCATATTCAGGTATTCAATCCCATAACAAAGGAAAAATATCTCCCTGTTTTTCTATTACAGACGTTCTCAACCTTCGCGACTGTCTCCCAAAAGATTGACGATTCTATCTCGAGACGAGTCTTGACAAATTGTAATAATCTTGAATATGACAACCCTACGCCGGAATATTATAGTATAAACCCTTTCCTTGAGACGTGTACTTGTGGCGTTAATCAAAAAAGGCTATATCGTCCTTGACGACCGACATAGAGGGGGATTTATTTACTCTCATATTATATTACTTTTTTTTAGGTCGGTAAAATCATCAAATGAGTCTTCTCACCCCACGTGGAGGGACTGTGTCAGTAACCGACAAAAAATTTACCCTGTTTTTTTCGGTTGCACTTTGCGTTCCAGGTCCACGGTTTCCTGGTGGGTGAAACCTAGACAGCGTCGTCGGATTGTCCAAACAGATCTATTAGACCTGAACTACGTATTTGTTTTCTTTTTTTCCTAACAGTAGATAGTCTTTACCACAGGGTATCGTTTACTATTAGATAAAAATAATAATATCTAAGTGAGCCATAAAACTATTTATTTCCTCGCCAAAACACACAACACACAGGTTTCCACGAGACCGAACGTTGTAACCGCGTACCGTCGGGACGCACAATCGATTCCTGATCGCAGAAATAACAATATAATTCAACTGCTCGCCCGACTATCTGTTCAACCCCACCTGATATCCCCCCCTCTCCCCTATCAGGCTTCCCGCGGGATAGCGGGAAGTAAAAATAACGGGATGTA
Source organism: Agrotis ipsilon (assembly GCA_028554685.1). Taxonomy (NCBI): domain Eukaryota; kingdom Metazoa; phylum Arthropoda; class Insecta; order Lepidoptera; family Noctuidae; genus Agrotis; species Agrotis ipsilon. The sequence continues at coordinate 14,746,815 of CM052965.1, forward strand.
TGAATTGTAGGCTTTTTAAAAGGTTCTGTATTGGTTGTGACGGTTAAATTGTCAATTTGGTGACTATCTACCACCTGATTCTTTTTTTAGAAAATAAGCGTGTTGATTCATAATTATTTATTGATTTAATCAATGTAGTTTTTTTTTATAACTAGCGGCCCGTCCCGGCTTCGCACGGGTGGAGGACCCGGTCTAAAACCTGGTCCCGATGGTTACAAACACAACAAAAAAATAATTATCCGAATCGGTCAAGCCGTTTTCATGTTATGTCGTGACAACGGAAAACGGGTTTCATTTTTATATATATAGATACACCTAAATAAATGTATATCATACTGAGAAATTGGTTATAGAGAAATAAAGCAAAAATCCAGAGCTTCTCATGGAAAATTACACATTGAAAAAAGAAAAAAATGTTGTTCAAAGAGGAATAAAACAAAACTTCAGATTTATTTTAGATTAAATTCTGCCAAATAAGTGAATAGGTTTTAGCAGTTGGGAATGTAAACAGCACAACTCAGTTGGGCAGTTAGTTGAGCAGTTTCGAGCAGTTGGGCAGTTTAGTTGAGCAGTTGGTAAGAAGCGGAATACTCAAATATAAATAGTTCACCTAAAACCTTCAATAGAAAATTTTCGTTCAGAAACTCGTAAAAATCTCAACGACAAGCGACAGAGCGTACCTGCGTTCGTTTGGCAATATATTTTTAAGGCGGAACCCTAAAATTTGTGCAAGGGGAAAAATAGTAAAAGTTTGTGGGAAGCCCATAACTCAACTAGAAGACGTTACTCCGATACGGTAGTATGGTGGATGAATATAAATATTTTAAAAATAAAAATATTTAGAAATTGATTTTGACGATGTGAAATTTTTTCAATGTCATATTTATGACACCTTTTGATGTGTTTTTAAAGGGTTTCTTTTTGTCACGAATTTCGATTATCTGTGACATGGATAGTTGTACATAATTTTGTTTTTGAAATATAAGTGTCATTCTTGATCTCCATCTCGCCTGGTAATTAGTGATGTGGTCTACGATGAATCATGTTTACTTAGAAGTAACCTATTAACTCTTGACTTGAAGACCCTAAGGTTTCTACTCCTTTAAACAAAAAAAAAATGTAATTGGACCATGACACGCTTGTAAAAGTTATGCCTGGTCCATACTCAAAAACAAAAAAGAAATATACAATACATGTCGAATTGAGAACCTTCTTTTATTTTCGTTGGTTAAAAATTGTTAGATACTGCTCGGATAATGTATACAGACAGTTAAAAAACTGTAGTAAGATATAGGAAACTTTTTTTTTTCTTATCGTTGTAAAATCATGAAATGAATCCTCCACCCAGGGCAGGAGGTACTGACAGACTCTTACTGACTAAAATCTACGGTGTACTTCAAAATAGCCCTTTATGTTCCGGGGTCACGGTAATTCGTTAGTCCCGCAACCAACATACAGGAAACACAGATCTAAACAGTTCTTGCGATCGAAAAAAGTAATAACCATAAACATTATGTTCCGCTATAAGCAGATTCATACTCAAAAGCACCGCGAATCACGCCCTAGGCGTTCACAAGCTCGCGAATTACAATACTATGTTTCAAAACCACCAAACATACATACCACACACTTCTACAAACTCACGTATTTACGTTACACTCCGTAGTGTGACGTATTCCCACAGGCCGTGAACAATCAAATCAAATGAAAATTAAATCGTGTACGGCACGAACACGGAGACTTAAAATTAATTATTCATTAATCCGACAACGTACGGAATTGATGATAGCAAAACATGGTGACGGCTGTCTCGTATTGACGGATCGTATTTATTTTGTAATGATTATTGTTGTGGATTACGTGACGTATTTATTTTGGGGTGGAAAGGATTTTTTCCTAAGATTTTTCACAATACTTTAAGGCTCAAATCCCTGTTACGCCTATGACGGTCTTCGACAGTCGCATATTTTAGTAAGAAACTAGCTTTTGCCTGCGACCTCGTCCGCGTGGAGTAGTTACTTAGCGCGGCGACCGATTCTCAAAAATAATCCTTATAGCATGATTCAGTTTTCACCGCGATTTATTAGCGTATTTCATGTATAACTTTGGTGTTTCTATACCGATTTACATGATTCTTTTTATGGAAAGGTTAATAATGTCAAAGAGATAATGTTAACTTTTTAAATTAGGTTACTGAGAGTGTTATAAACGTAAGAGTAGACAAATATAAGCAGAAAGCTAGTGCTAGTGCTATGTAGAACACAATTTTTCTTTCATCAATCAAAGAATGATTGCGCCATTAAATGACTTGATCTAAAATCGAAGACAGGTGGATTTAAGCAACCAGCCACTGGACCCAAGTGGATGATTTCCTCTTGCTGCCTCTCCAAGAGAGCAGGCAAGCATAATATGTTCTAACATTACTCGTAAGACCTTAAAAGGCTATTTATTAAATTCTGTATTAATAACATTCCATTATAACACTTCCAAAGTAGTGCCCCGAAATCTGTTGACCAGACAGTTTACAAATCACGTTACCTAACACCTTTATAAGTACCTACTTTCATCTTGCCATTAGCCGAAATATCTCATCATCATCATCATCATCAGCCTATAATGTTCCCACTGCTGGGACACAGGCCTCCTCTCTGAGAGAGGGAGTGGGCCATAATCCACCACGCGGGCCCAGTGCGGATTGGTAGATGTCACATATCTTCGATTTTTTGGTTCTAGGACATGCCGGTTTCCTCACGATGTTTTCCTTCACCGTTTTGCCGAGCCGAAATATCTACAGCCCTATTACTCTTCCACCTGTGCCCTAATTCCTAGCAGAAAAAAAAATCCATAAACATTAAGAAAGTTTCCCCTCTTTGCTACAATATGCCGTCTCACATGATTTACTGTATTATGCCCTCATCAATTCTACGTTTACCTTCTACAATCAATATTGATGTTCGCAGCTGTATATTATAAAGCAATTATGAGATACTTGTAGGATAATTACCTGAATTTCGTTTTCTATATTCGCGAACGAAAGGGAAGGATGTAGATTATGTATATCTGTTACGCCTTTTTGACTCTGGGGAGTTGTATATTTACATTTTGTCTGATGAAATATTCGTGTATTATAATAAAACTCTTCCTTTCTATGAAAATATGAAGTATAAAAGGTTTTTTTCAGGTATCTTGTGATTTTTCACGTGAACAAACAGTGCGTTATCTGCCTTGAAAAAAATATGTTAGATGGATATTCGACGCGCTTTGCCTGTGCATAATCTGTTCTTTATTTATTTTTATACTATTCCTGAAATATGCTAGCTCATAGTATGTAGATACAGTACTTAGGTACACGCTGTTAAAATCAAAACGCGCGGTTTGCTAATGTTTTCAAAACAAATCAAATTGCGAGTTAAACATTACTTCCCGAGTGACACTACCGACACAAGGAGGTAGTAGTGATGAAGCAATGTATTTGCTACAGAAGTGATACAGCCATTATCTTATACTAAAACTATTACCTATAACGTAAGAGAGGCAACGTGTCTATAAATTCCATTTCAAAGACTACGGTCAGCATTAACTGTAAAGTTTTAAGTGGCACAATCTGAGCTAAGTTCGGTGCATGCGGGCGGCGAGTAAAGGGCACTCGCTGTCCGACCATGGACAGTGCCAGGGTCGACGGCGCGTTGTGTTCCACGCGCGCCTCAAAGAGCGTCAGCATAATGACGGGGCCCTCCTATAGAGGGCTATAGCCTTGACGGGCTTGCAGGACATACGTATACCGCGACTCCGGTACTCAATGGGCTACCGAAGGTCACCGTGGATTTTAGTCAGTACAAGTCTGACAGTCGTTCCCACCCCACCCGGGTTGGGAGGACTCATTTAATGATTTACCACGAAAAAAAAGCCCAAGTAAAGGTCCAAACATGTCGGCCATATAACTGAGCACGTCTTGTACACTTGCACAGGTTGTTTTTCACCTCTGAATTCCATGCCAATCCCATGCACATTAATGCCCATGTGTTTTAATATCATGAACTTAATTCTTAAAATATGCTGTATTTCTTAATTAATTAATATTTCTTATTCTAATGTAATCTTTTCTTTTGTTTCAGGTGGATTTCTAATGAAATATTAATCGTCCCATGCGATAAGTATGCACCGTGATATTTTTAATTATTATTTAATCGTATTTAATGTCTTTATAATAAGAGTTTAGAATAGTTTTAAAATTAACGTTCAGAACTTTCTATAAAAACAATTTTGAAAATACATTTTTCATTTTAATAGTGGAAACTTTTCATAAATTCTTTCTATGTATTCTTTTTCAATATTCTCGTTAAATTAGCAGATAGTCTCAATATTTCGTTCGTATGGAAAAATCCCTTATTGACAATAAACCTCAACTATGTTTTCAAATATCTCTCTGAAATATGCATTTTAAATTAAATAAGAATAGGCTATTAATAATTTTCTATGATTCATATATTTAAATTTTCCCAAAATATCCAATTCAGTTATCTGTTCAACGTATCAGACTTACTTTAATCTTATATTATTAAGTTGTTCAAAATTGGTACTACAGAGTTATATAAGAGGCCAACGCCTCTAAATTCAATGCAAAGTATCTCCAATAAAGTACTCTAAAAATAATTTACGTCTACCACTTCCAAAACCAACATTATTCATCAAATAATAAAGTCTGATTTCGCACAATTCTTTACACCGGTTTAATATTAAAATAGCGGCATTTTACAAGCAAGTAATGGTTCCTCATTACGGCCAAATTAGTTTTATGGCCGCTGTAAACACTATCGAGATAATACTGGCCGTAATCCACACTGCGGCCATTTTAACTTGCCATGCACTTTGTACGGTCATGAGCATAAATATGTGGACACTTAGCGGTCTATTAGACACTTAGTGGTTTTAACATAGAGATCGATTCAAATGTTGATACCACAATAGTTGACATTCATTGGATTCTTTGATCTTAGTACTTTGCTTCATGTTACTTTAGCAAATATCCAATGTTATGGATACAAATGGAATTTGTTTGCTTACGGAAGTATCATAGCAATAGAATATGGACAGGACACATATTAAAAAAAAATATATATATACCGTTTTCGGCTATACGGCGGCCGTTTCGTCACTGTCCTACTGGTGTCTATCATACCCCTTTCATGTGGCTAGAAAAACCACCTTTGTTTACAAACATTCTTGCACAGAGTGGACACGTGAGAGCACCATTAAATAGACACAGGCGATTCTAGAAAATAATAGAATGTAAATGGATATTGCATTAAAAATTCGAACAAATAATTCTCTTTCGAATCCGCATTCAATACTTTCTCGAACACAGAATTAGTTGAAATCAATTTTAAAGTTTCACTGTCGTATGCTATCATATTTATGCTCCTGACTGTACAAACTAAATGTACTGATACTGTTAATGATTAATGGTACAAGCACTGCGTGCCAGGATTGCAGTTGGCAATATTAGACGATATCTTTAAAATATGAAACGGATAGCAGGGAACGGTTTGGCTTCCAAATTGATATACATAGGCTATGAAATAAATGATTATTTTAAAATTGTAAGAAATTTAAATGCATTTGTGTGTCAGATTTACAAACCCTAATATTTTAATTCGTAATGTGAACAATATTACCACGATCACCTGATCTGTGATGAGATGTGCATCTTCAATTTTATCAGATAAATCTCGATTTATTTTCCATTCGTCAAAGTTGTTTTAATTACTATATAGTTCTTCGAGATTGCGACTAGATTTTCATCGTTTAACGTACACAAATTGTCATTCTCCTTTTAACTAAAAATGAAACTTTTTTTTGTCCTCTGTGGTCTCTGATAACCTATTATTACACAAAGTTAAATCATTCAAATTGTATGTAACATGCGTAATTAGAAGAAAAGGTACACCTAAATAATAATAGATAACAGCCCTCGAAATACAGCATCTGATACATTTTTAGATAATCTTAACCCTCATTACATTTCTACGTACATTTCTAAGGTTTCAAATCCTGCCCACTTTAATGATTGCAAGACATTTTGGGTTTCTTTAATTACATGTTCATTAAGAATACAGGCAGGATAAATCTTCGTTTAAAAGAGTACACAGTCGGATAGACAAAAGGAGCATTGCTAATGAAATTTCCATTTTTAGGAGGCTTTAAATGCACCCCCTTGGTTATGACCACAGGGGGTGTAACTCACGACAGTCAGCACCCTACGAATTAGGGAGGGTGCATATAATGTGATAGTTGATTTGATTAGATTATATTTCATGTGGGAAGCAATATACTGCGTGAAATTATTAGTTGTGGTATTGGCTTAGTACGAAGATATTATTCACTTGGCGGTAGCCTGGTAACTATCTTAGCCCCTTCACACACGGCGTCGTAGGCGTAGATGTCTCGTACGCGTATCGTAATTTTAAAGGAAAAATTAACACCTCATATTACGATACGCTGCAACACCGCCTAGTGTGCGCACTTGTTTAAAAATGTTCCTGTTCGTATTGCTCTGGTACTACGCGCGTTTTACGATACGCTTACGATACGACGTCGTGTGCGAAGAGGCTAAATGTTTTTTTTTTCGTTTGCTCCTGACATTTTACCTGACTTAACCTTTATTCGCTTTGACTTACAAGTTAGTTCGTTGAGGGTATATCGCACGGAATTATGTGCGACGAACATAATCATGCAGTCTAACTTTTTGTGCAACTCTATCCGCATTTTGTTTATGCCTGTCCAAAGACACTGCAATCGCTGTCGTCTCGTGTAGTTTAAGCTCATTCATTGACTTAAATAAGGGGGAATCATCGCCACGAAAAACCTTTTTTTTACTGAACCAACCAACTTACCAACTAGACCACCTCTGCTCGTCGAGGCTGAAACTTTCATAAAGTTTGACGGTTATTCTTTATAAAACAAATAAACTTACCTTACACTTGCCATAAAGCAAAAACCTTGAACTGCAAAAAGGCCAACGCAAAAACCTTTACTACAGTTTTTTTTTTTACCTACCCACCGTAAATCTACGAAACCCATTCACACTTCATAGAACGGCCTCAACTCGAAACTAACCTAACCTTCAAACCGCTCCCCACAGCCGTTCACCCCGAAGTTCCCCGAAGCTCCCCGAATCACCCCGGTTGGTGTTACATTTCGCTAGGGTCCGAAAACCAACAAATTATTCCCCGAGGGCACAGCCGAACGTAATTACAGTAATTCGTTCGCGCAGTTTACTGTGCACGGGATTAGCAGATGGGGTACGGTTACCTTGATTTAATCTAGAGGAGTGCGTGTTTGGTTAGTGGCGATTTTGTGTTTAGTATTGGTGATTGGCGATTGATTGGTGGTGAAAGTTACTCAATACCTTTTTGCATTCAATAATGTGGTATATTAAAGATCAAGTTTTAAAGAAGTTTTATGTAGACTAGAAACCAGAACAGTACACGTGGAATATGCATATTATGCATACTATTCTATTTATAAAGTTTTTATTTTCTGCAACATCACCTTTACGATACCATCCACATCTTGATACTTCAATTCAATTAGCTTTTACATCCAAACAAACACTTTAAACCGCTGTATTGTTTATTACATCGTATCTTATAATCACATCGTAAAAAAATCCCTCTCTTCCCTCTTCTAAGAAGCCCTAAATCTTTGTCTTTTAGAATTAACATTAATATCTTGTTTAAATAGCCGTGAGATATTAATAATAAGATTATACGCAACAGTGGTCACTGAGTGGAGTTGGTTTAAGGGCTATTAAATTGGGACCTATTTTACTGGTCAGTAATCTTGCCTATTCCGTTTTTCTTCAAAAGTTAGGATAGTTTATTATCTTACTAGCTTTTGAATTAGATAATCAATAAAGGATTCTACCACTAGCTCTTAACGCGATCCAGTTTAGGCTGTGGAAAAGACACAGAGCTATACAAGTCGTCTAGGGCCTCGTTCTCGTTCCCTGAGCGGAACTATTCACGTATTAAGACGTTATGGTAGGCCACCAAACGTTCATAGAGCCAACTATTGTAATTTTTCTTAGTACAGCACTTTAGTGGATTGAAAGATATTTATCCTATGTCCATCTTTGTATACCTACATAATAATGTAAATGCAAAGGTTCAGGTCGATCGGATCAGCGGTTTAGGCGTGAAATCAAACAAACTTACTTTTGTATTTATAATATCAGTATGTCATTAGGTAATTCCCGTTTTTGCTTATACAATGCGACATACGAGTATAACGTTCGGATAAGCGCTAAAAGTTTAAAATACAACAGATATTGAATTTAGGGCATTCATATAATTATGACCAAATAAATCAACTAACCTAGTGCCAGTAGGTTTTATTTTCTATAATTCTTACTACCTCTACCAATCTTACTAATTGTAGCCATGATGAAGTATACCGCTACAATTCTTTGAAATTATCTTCTTAAAATTAGAAGTAAATATAATCTCGTTAGCTCACATTTACTTAAAATGAAAGCTTTGCCTTTCCATTTTATATTATAGAAGTATAATAACTTTTAAAGATTAAGTCAACTCCTACATTAATAACTCTGGCAATAAAACCACAAGAAGATTACTTTGCAGCTTATAAAATATCACTATAAAACTTCATTTTATACTCTTTTTATTAGTTCATACACCCGCCATGATGTACCCTTAATTTTTCTTATGAACCTTTTTTTTTATGAACCTTATGAACGTCTAGAAGAAGCCTCAAAAATGTTCAGTGGTGCAATGCAGCCGAGGTTAGGGCCTCTAGTGGTAACAAGGGGAGGCGGAATTTCCTTCGCTTGCAGTCGACTTTATTATAAGGTGCTTCATACGAGGTTGTGTCGCTGCGTTGAGTGTAGTGGTAATAATGTTGGGAAGATTATGAGACGAGATTATTGAATTAAGTTTGATGAAAAGTAACAAAATGTGAAGATACCTAGTTGCATCTAACGTTTTTTTTTTAATGAAAAAAACATGTTATTTTTTTTCACGCAACGGTTAGCTTTAATTTAAGATATAATAATTTTAGTAAGTTCATGTTTCTGCTCAATAAAATAGATCAGTTATAGCTAAAATCCTTTTACAGTTATACCTACAGTAGTTATACAGTTCACAGTTCAACGGCAGTCCAAAGCGACCTTATTATAATGAGGTTAAAGATCACTCAATGTTGCAGAGAAAAAGGATTATAATGTCCTAAGTCAAACAAAAATAAACTTATCCACTAAACAAATCGCAGCGACACAAAAACACGTTTCTAAAAAACACCTTACATAAGGCGCCGTGAAATTTCATCTGGCCTCGCCGGTTGTATTATTAAAGAACAAACTAGGACGCGTAACTTCAGCCTGTGTAATATTGGTGCGCATTGTCGCCGGCCCGGCCTTTCTCATATTTCTTACATCATTAAGTCGACGCGTTTTGTCGCACAGTCGCTGCGACGATGTTACAAGTGTGTTTTCCCCTTTTTGTTAACTTGATATGTTGGGTAATTTTAAGGGAAAAAGTTGGCGACTCTTTGTATGATGTTTTTTCGTGAATAGCTCATTAGTGTGTCATTTTGTACTTTATATTTATGCTTATGCTCGCGGCGTTGCATACTGGGATATAAAGTATCCTATGTATTACTATAAGTTATAACTATTTGTGTATCAAATATCAAACAAATTCGTTTAGCTAATATTTTGTGTAAGAGTAACAGACATCCATCATCCATCCTCACATTATCACTATTTTAGTATTATTGGTTACTGAAGCATTTTCATCGATCTTTTGATACTCAGACAATTCTTTTATTATAATTACATCGCAGAAAATAATTATGATTGTAATTTTCAAAGACTAAGCCATTTTGTTTTAATCTGCGTGACCTTTATTTTTTGATCAACCAAGGAATCTAATTTAACCCTAATCCAATAGGTACTCTAGCATAACTTATTCATCAATCCAAACCATTCACTCACGCACTTCCATTCATTCTCTCCACACAAGATTCATTCGATTCCCTTTTGCCCTAAACCGCATACGTCTTAGATCGGCGCGTTTAAATTACTCCTTTCAACCCTTTGCCACCCTTGTCGATACCTGAGCCTTTGAATACAAGGGGCTTATAGGATGTTGTCACTTTTTTCTTCATTCCTTTGTTTGAAGAAAAAATTTTGTTATAATTATTAGGGAAATGTTGGAAGAAATTTTGATAGGAGAATTATGTTTATTAGTTTATTTCTAGTTGCCTGTAGCTCGTTCTAAACGATATTCTTGCTACTCTTGCTAGATTAAGGGCAATACCGTGATCTCTCTATTTTATTTCAATTTATTTATCTGCCGAAATGTAAATGTCCTATAGATCAACTGCCTAACTCTAAGCGAGATACAGCCTTGATGTTACTTTATTTACTTAATATAGCATTAAAAATATATTTAACAAAACTGTGTTAAAACTGTTGAAAATAACTTTGGAGTAAAAATATAGTATATTAATACCAGTCAGACAGTTTAAATATTGCGTCAATTTGAGTAAAAACTTCAGTTTAAATCCTATTTCAATACAATCTAAAAGTTAATAGCAATGTTTTTTACCCTACATTTCTGAACTAAAATCCAATAGTGCCTACGTAAAGCAATTTCAAAAATAAATGGCAAAATAACACAAAACTAACATCATTAAATCACTCGGGTACATAAAGCGGCCCATCCACGCTATAAAGTGTGCCCGAAAACCCACAAATATATCGTGCATAGGTGAGTTTAAATTGTTGCCTTTTCTAGCTGTCGGCGTCGCGTCGCGTCGTCGTTTCCCTTACCACAGAGTATAAATAAGCAGAAGTTTTACTTGAAGCACGCGATAGTGAAGCACAAAGTATGGTCACTGAGTTAAAGGAAATAGAGCGGTGACAATATTTTTTATGAGAAGCATTCGCGTCTGGTATTTACATTATTTTGATGGTACCTACAGTGGGGCTTGCAAGTCATATTGGTGACAAAACTTGCCATTTTATTAAATGGTAACTCCGGTTTTATTCTGTTAATTTCAAGTATTTAATAAGAGCTAGCTTGCTTCTGAAAGTGTTCCTAGACACCTCAAATCTTTGAGGTGTGTAGGAACTAGGCTATTTAGTTTTGGTATTTTATTTTAGCATAACCTTAAAACTTTTGTTACTATTTAATTGAGCTTCTGTGGTCATCTATGTAACGTGTCCCTTAACTCAATACCTGCCGTATCTGAGCAAGAATGCCTATCGGTGAGTCCTGTGTGTCCCGAAACAATATTTCTAAATAAAACACTACCTTGAGGGACTTGCAAATGTTGTGTGGAGCATGTGATAAGAGAAAAGCGATATGCTGCAAAACGTTAAAACGCGAATTTTATACTTTGGCTTACTTATCTTATAATTTTCATGTGTAACATGTATTTTCTTCAAATATTGCTATACCTAGGAACCTTTAAAGAAAACATATGATACATTCTGTCTAGCGGATGCCACGTTAACGTCAAATGCCGTTGATTTGAAACGGACTTGAATTTTTCAAAATAAACGACTATCATCGCTATAATCAACGGAATTTTCCGTTAGTGTGGTTCCAGTATAATAAATTAAACATGAGTAAATTAGCAGTTTTCTTATCATAGGCTGCATAATTATACAACCCGCTACAACGTACAACTTAGAACCTCTAAAAATACGCGAATAAAAACGCTCCACCGCTCTCTGTATCGGCCGCATTATATTTAAGTGAGGGTAGTTTGTGAGAAAAACAGCGTATTGTTGTTGGAATTGAAAATAAACTCGCACCAACCCCCCCTCTTTGGGGATGTATAGCCCACCCTGGTATAATATTGGGCTTGTAACCATGGAATGGGAAATTCCAGAAGGTCAATTGTCTGGAATGGTAAGATTTCACAATATACGGCTTTGCTACCAACAAATAAGGTATTTTTTTCCTAACTGCAAAAATGACCTTGAATCGCCACTTGCTCAAGGTCACTGTGTGAGGATGTTTTTTTTTAATTTCAAATATATGAATGTTCTCATGGTTGGTTCAGAAGGTAGCTTTTAAAACAATTTTCCCTTTTATGACAATTTAAAAAGCTTAGGTTTTTTAATTTTACAAGTATAGCTACAAAATGGCACCTATAACTGACGTACTTATAATGTTACGGGCTTACGCACGGTGATTGTTGTGTTTGTATTCTTATCGTCCGATCAAGGACCAAACTAGAGTCGTCTCTTCGTGTTCCGCATGCACATCAAGGTGATAATAACGGCCGTACAATGCAAGGTTGGATGTGCTATATGTATGTATGGCACTACTAAAAACAATATAATGAAATCCCTATTATCAAGTACAAAACAAAATGAACCTTCGGTACTTAATCATAGAAGGGTAATTCAAACTGTATGGATGTTGTGTACCGTGTCGATGTGTGCCGGCCTCGTCTTGTATATCCCAATTATTTTCGTCCTTTGTTTGTTATTATTGGAAGCCTGATTGGGACCAAAGGATACGGATACCCTTGTTGTACTTATTACCCTTACTAATATTTATATTGCAGTCAACGTGATCCGGTAACTAGGTTATTAGTAACATGAAACTTTTATCATTATTATTATTTTACCTTCATTTAGTCATTATCATCAAAAAATATCCACTGATGATCGTCCAGCTAGGTTTATCGCATCCATTAGATGTTCTAGAATATTGACAACAATTTACGATCGTTTTTAATTTCACTTTAATCTTGACAGTCTATCAATACAACTACATCGGTTTCGGTTTCGGTTTAAAGAACTTTACTTCTCATTCAGACAAAGTCACTTACATGAGAAGTTGAGAACATATCTTATTACTAATTCGACACAGGTCGACAATTAAAAGAACCCGTGCGCAAAAATGCTGTAGACCAGTGTTATGATTGAATCACTGTGGGTAGGTGAACAACAAAAAGTATTTTAAAAGCGAGATATGTCTAGTCTTTGTCTGTGCGTCACCCTAAGTAAATCTGCAAGATAATGCCCAAGGCATTAAGTCCGCCACTGTACACGTTTTTATTAACTTGTGTATAAAGTTTAAACAAATAAATAACTATTTCAAGGACTGTTTTTTAGTTTTACGTGACAGAATTATCATCCCAATAAAAACAATTTTATCAATAAAAAATTGTGCCAGCTAATCAAAATAACGAACACACTTGATCAATTCTTCAAACCATGTTAATCAGTAGGATCACTAGCGCTGCGCTTATTTAAAATAATCGAATCGATTCGATACGTACAATCGATAACAATCGAATCATTTCGATGCGATACTGTGTACCTTCCGAATGAAATCGCTCGCATTACCTTCGACGCCCGTTCTGTATCACGTAAGAGGGTTACCATGTACAAGGGTGGCCTCGGATATTTATTGTGGCCGGTAGGTATTAGTGAAAACACTTCACACATAATATACTGAATGCTTCAGACTTTATACGCTTTCTACTCTCTAATATTCTTAAGTATTTTATTGTTGGTTTCAAATAGTATTGGTTTTGTCAGTTGATTTTCGATTACGGTTTCTTTGTTGTAAATCATTTAAACTAAAGATTTTTAAGCACTTTTTACTAGAACAAAAATTTTTAGGCAGTTCATCATTAATTATAATCAAAGCTTTGAAGCTATTGAATCAATTTCCGATACTAAATAAGAATTTAAATGATTTCTTAAAACACCTTAAAAGCTTTAATCCAACCCATTTTTCCACTATTAGCAATCCTCTTATACCACATCAATTTTTTATCAGCACTCATTTCTCGTATCTCTCATTCGATTATTTCCTCTTCTCGATCTCCCACTTATAAAGATACCCTTAATTTAATCATCCCACTTGTAAGGTTTTTCCCTTTTGAATCGGTTGTGTAGCCACCCTACACCATCGATGGTAGAGAGTGGCTGCTCACTCAATCTGTCAATTAGCGTGCGTTACTTGGACTGTTATGTGCTACGCTTTTATACGCTCTCACTGTGCACAGGTGTGGAGAGAAGGTGTAGTTTATTATGATGAGCATAGAGTCTAATATTGAGTGGCGTTTTTTGGAATCAATGGTTCCATGTATATGGTTTCAATAACTTCTGTCTGGGAAGTATTTCTGATGGTAAAGTTTTTGTAGACGAGTTTTTCAAACAAGTCTTTGTATAATGCAGTCTGACAAGTTTACGGATCTGTTAACTTTTGAATTGAATTGTTTATGTCGATTCTTCTTGGAGTCCGTTAAATATTTTTAACCTGCCATCCAAAAAGAAATTGAAGAAAAATCTATTTATTTGAATAGCTTTATTATTACATTGTAAATACTTATGTTAGGTATTGGTTGGGTAAACTCACATTTGTCAAAATTCGGTCATCCTGTCGGGGTTGTGGACTGTCCAAGAAGAATATCGTGGCCCTGGAACGCAAAAAGCAACTGATAGAACATAGTGGACTTTCAGATAGTAAGAGTCTGACAGTTCGTTTTTCTTTATATTTTTTTTTGTTCATCATTTTTTTTCCACATCAAATTATCAAGTAATTTTGATAAAATATACTAACATTTCAGACCAACAGATGCTTCAGTGTCTACTTACATTATTCGAGTGCCACCTTTTCTCAACGTAGTGCATTACCGAAGTTAACCTTCTGGCCTATTTTGCACTGCGGCAATCACGTGCCTGCCAGTTCACGTATTATGGTCGTCGTTTAAGCATGTGTGCACTTCGTTTGGCTATTTCAACAGACGTTTAGTAACATCGTAGACTACGAGTATCACCTAATGTGTGGCAGGATAGATATTGGTTGACGCGCGACGTCTGGAAGTATCTGAGTATGAACACATTTGACTACAGTGGGCTTCATCAATTGGATGCTCCAGTTACGAACGTAGGTGCTTTCAAGGGCCGGATCACTGCGAGGATCGCCCGAAGGATACGGTGGAACATACGGTGCGGGACTGTCCCGTTTGGGCAGAGCACCGCCGTGTCCTCACGAAGGCGATAGCTGCTTTCTAAGTGTAAATAAAGTTTAGTGAACTTTAAAATGTTCTTAGAGAAGTCATTAAATTCCTGTTGGCTAACCAACAGGCATTTAATGACTTCTCTAACTCTGACTCTGCCAGAGGTCGTAGGTTCGATTCCCACCCAGGACAAATGTTTGTGTGATGAGAATTATCATTGTTCTGTGTCTGGGTGTAGTTATTTATCTATATCCAGTTATTTTATTCTCAGAATTGACAGAACTTTTCAGTAGAAGTCTAGGTTATGGATTTTCTCGTTTTCTAGTAATAAGTTCATCTTTATAACATGGATCTCAACAAAAAGACTAGAGGTCAAAGTCAAAACGTTTATTTCATTTTGGCCATCAAAAAACTCATAAGAACGTCAGTCGTGTGTTATCAATATAAGAAATGGTGATGATTCTAAATGGTAGATTTATATAGAGAAAAATGGGCAAGATACTCCATAAAAGTCTATTACCCAGTTCATTTACATAATTCTTAAGTCGCTATGTAATATAAAAACGAAAAAAACCCACATTAAATATAATTCCCTCTAACATTAATTCAGATCACACAGTCGTGAATCAAATTACACTTACGGAACCACTCCACGCAAAAACTACAACTCAAATCTAACGCTTAGTTTATCTTGGCTTCGTGAAACATCGGAACACATCGGGACTCTTGGCTTCGGGAAACCTCGGAACACATCGGGACTCTTCGGGTCCCGGTCCGCCTCGAGGCATGAAATCACCGTACGAAACTCCAGCAGTTGGTTGGAGTTTTGCTCTAGAGTAGTTTCATTCAATTTGTAGAATATTTGTACAACCGCTATACAGTGTTTGGCATTTAAATATTTGGTCACTTAACGTGTGTGAGGATTTCTAATTAAACGTTGAAAGATATGAGAATGTTTGACTTGGCTTTTGAGGTTTTCATTATTATTCTGCATGCAGTTCAACTGAGCTTTGTATTATGATGTCAGATATTGCATGTGAGTTGCATTGCTGGCTATTAGTGGACAATTAATTCAGTTGATCAAACAAATACCGCAATGGAGTCAAGCGTGCAATTGGCATGCAATTTTTCTCATCTTCTTAATGAGGGTTTAGGTTGAAGCTGTGGTGGTGGCATACTAGACAGGCCTGTTGGTCTAGTGGTTAGTTACCCTGACTGCTATGCCGGAGGTCGTGGGTTCGATTCCCACCCAGGACAAATGTTTGTGTGATGAGCACGGTCATTTGTTCTGTGTCTGGATGTAATTTATCTATAATATTTATGTATTTAGAAATATATAAGTATGTTTATCAGTTGTCTAGTATCCATAACACAAGCTCTGCTTATCTTGGGACAAAATGGCGTTGTGTGGAGTGCGGGGCAGTGGTCCAACTGCTCCGTCCAACTAGTTGGACCACGGGCCTTCACTAGGGGCAGTTGTCCAACTTTAAAAATAGTTGGACCACAGCACCTTTTGAGAGTTCCGTGGTCCAATTCATTTAATAATAAGTTGCCCACCCTGAAAGTCTCAACTGTATCATTGTATATGTACGGTAACTACTGGTTTACGGTTATATTGAACCCCTTTGCAGTAGAAAAACAAAATTAAAGTTGGGTGAATAATTTAAAAAATATTTTTTTATAATATTTACAACTAAACAATCAACGAAATTTTTCTAAAGCATGGCCTACAGGGTCGCGGGACTTATTCCATCACCATGACACCGGTACATAAAATCTATTGAAGGACACCGTGGATTTTAGTCAGTACAAGTCTGACAGTCCCTTCCGCCCTGCCCTGGGTGGAAGGATTCATTTTGATGATTTCACCACGTAAAAAAATGGCCTACAGTAATTTCACCTGAACCCAGTTGTAGCTGAATTTCATGAATATAATTATTGTTATATCGCAAGTTATATATTTGATAACCAGTAGGTACCATACACATAATTATACAGTTGAGGCTTTCAGGGTGGGCAACTTATTATTAAATGAATTGGACCACGGAACTCTCAAAAGGTGCTGTGGTCCAACTATTTTTAAAGTTGGACAACTGGCCCTAGTGAAGACCCGTGGTCCAACTAGTTGGACGGAGCAGTTGGACCACTGCCCCGCACTCGTTGTGTGATAGTTGTGAAAATATTATTTAAAAATACTGTGACGACATTCACACTTTTCTAACAGTTGTGATAAAAATGAAAATAATTTTCACAGGGTATTTTTAAATGACAGGTTAACAGATGGTTGGAAAAATCGATCATTTGAAACACATAAAATCTCTTTAAATTATCAAAAAACGTTATTATTAATAAATATACATTTTTGTAATCGTGCTGGACAATCTCGATCGTAAGCTCTGTATTTCTCCTGAGAAGCAATATTAAAATTTGAAATATTATCGTTCTATTTATAACAAACCCTTCAAAGACCATACACAGAAATTTAAGCAGAACTTTAATACCCTTAAATAAAGTCTAAAATAAAATCACTTTCATCATTTGATGAAACTTGACTTGATAAATTATGTTTAAACAAGATATTGACTTAGTATGCTATCGGTACCTACAACATAACAAATAGGGTGTTTATAGGATCTAATTGAGATCCCTTCCCCCTCCCTTTATACCATGGGATAGGTTTCATTAAAACGTTTATTGTTTAAACAATAATTAATTTATGTTGGTGTTGGTAATTTGTGTTTGTCTTCGCGGTTTCTGAGATCTTGTTCTGAATACTGAAAGACGAGGGTAAACTTATGTTGCTTTTGTTTATAATTTAGTTAGTTTTTCACTTTTGTCTTCTGCACGCGTAGCATGGCGATTCTATCTCTATTCTACCAAGAAAAGACAAAGTTATTTCGTCGTTATTTCTTCACAAATCGACTATTTTTTTGCATAAGTATGACACGATTTTTACACAATTAAAGAATAGAATAATATCTTTTCTATATTTTAGACATTGCTATGCTTAAATCGATAAAAATCTTTTACGTTCTGTCATTTTGTCTATTTCGCCGTCGACAAAACCCGTTTCTACGGCGCCATGCTACGCGTGTTGCTGTTACACGTCTTTTGGCGTAGCAAATACTTTGATACAAGAGTAACCATTTTGAAAACCTCAACGCTACGACAAGTATATGTTGCTACGGCGTAGCGCGTAGGCCGCACTGTGATAGTAATATAATATTAATTATGTTTTTCACCTGCTCAGAAGCTTGATGAGAAGAAAAACACTTTTAACTTTATGAGTACGTATCAACATTTAAAATTATTTTAAATGTCGACAAATGAAAAAAAAGATATAGATTATTTACTTCGGTTCTCAAAATTTTCAAATGCCTTTTTGATAATTGCACAAACACTATTCAAAAGAGGAAGAGACGATCACATTTAACATTAAAAGTAAGGTCATTGTGATTGAAAACTGACATTTGGCCTCACCTTCCCTTAAATTACATTTTTTTTTTTAACAGCCTATACTGTCCCACTGCTGAGCAAAGGCCTCCCCCAATTCCTTCCAGGAATTCTTTTCCTGGGCCGCTTCGAACCAGCTCTCATGGTGAGCGTCTAGGTTGTCTCTCCATCTTTTTCTGGGCCGGCCTCGGCGGCGCCGTCCATCTCCCGGCTTCCATTGGGTGGAGATCTTTGCCCAGCGGTCCTCTTGCATGCGACAGACGTGACCCGCCCAATCCCATTTCAGCCTAGCAGCTTTCCTACCTACATCTATTATGCCAGTTTTGGAACGCAGCGTAGTGTTTCGCACCCTGTCTTCTCTTTTCACACCTAGAATGCTGCGTTCCATTGCCCGTTGGCAAACCCCAAGGCGGGACTTTTGAGATTCGGTGAGTGACCACGTCTGAGCACCGTAGGTTAGGACGGGCAGAATACACATATCAATGAGTTTACGCTTCAGGGAAATCGGTAGATCACCCTTCATTAGCGTCTTCATGGACCAGTAGCTTTTCCAGGCGTTTTCGACTCGCCGATCGATTTCCCTTTCTTGCCTGTTTTCGAAAGATACTAACTGGCCCAAGTAGATATACTCATCGACATAGTGTATTATCTGCCCATCTACCTCGACCCTACTCTTAGTGCCGTTGGTCATGATCTGGGTTTTTGACCGATTCATCGCGAGTCCCACCTTGCAGCTGGCTGTGCTCAGTTCTTGGAGCATAGTCTGTAGCTCTAGAGCTGTGGGGGCAAAAATAACTATGTCGTCGGCAAAACGGAGGTTCGTAAGCCTCTTATTGCCGACTACGATGCCCTTGGTCGCCCATGAGGCTGCCAGGGTTCTGAACATCTCCTCTAGAGTACTAGTAAAGAGTTTTGGAGAGAGCGGGTCGCCCTGTTTAACACCCTTTTGTATAATAAATGAAGGTCCTGGAGTATTTAGTTTGATATTTGCCGTGCTGTTATGGTAAATAATTTTCAAAAGGTCTATATAATGTTGCTCTAATTCCTGATTTTCTAATGATTTGAATATTTTTGAGTGTTTGATACTATCGAAAGAAAAAATAAATTACATATGAGACAAGAATTTTTAACTATCATTTATTCATAATTTGTTTACGTACTATCGTCTTGAAATCGCTTTTCAACGATTTTTTTTGTGAAATATAGGAATCGATGCTTGTGATTTTGACTATACTAATTGAGGCTGGCAACACACAAAATCAATGAGTCATTACGTCACGGAGATTGAATTCGAAACCACTCATTAGCTCTTCTCGGAATTCTGTTTCCATCGTTACCAATAAAATTTACCAAGAATAGGAAACACGTACAGATAGATACACACACAAACATCCAAACACGTACACACACACATACACAAATAAATCCCACACATACAAACATATACACACTTAAACGCACATTATAAACACACACACTTACATTCAAACACATACTCACTCAAAAACGCACATATAAACATAGACGCACATCCAAACACACACGTACACCTCATCTACTCATACTTAACACAACTTCACGCCGGTATTTTTCAAATAGGATGGCTGACACAGAGGTTTACACCAGTTCGTTCACTTTTGAGTACTTTCCAATAGAGCAGAGGTGGCCTAGTGGTATTAGCCCCGACTTACAAGTTGTAAGTCGTGGGTTCGAACCCAGGCTGGCGCATTAATTTGTGTAATTTATTTCATCACTGCTACCGCACCACTGCTGGCTCTAGTGAAGGAAAACATCGTGAGGAAAATGGCATGTCCTAGAACCATTAAATTCGAAGATATGTGACACCTACCAACCCGCACTGGGCCCGCGTGGTGGATTATGGGCCCTGGGTCCCAACAGTGGGAACATTGAAGGCTGATGATGATGATGACTTTCCAACAGCATTTTGTCTGACATAGGAACCAGGTCCATGATGTAATGCAACTACAGAACCGATCACTAGACCTAAGCGGGTTTCACACACACACATGACATACATCCATACATTTACACCCAACACAGAGTCATGATCTCATTGCTATATCCCATACAAGGCACCGTTGATAATTAATTCGCTTAGCTTTCGCGTGTTAGAGGGGAACGGAGGGGGACGCACGGGGGAGGGGGGGAGGGGAGTGCGTCCATTTGTACCATCAATTATTCGTTTAGCGTCCGCCTGATTTATGTTGTTTCGCGCTTGACCTATTAATCCCGTGCTAGTTGGCGATTGTAGATTGTTTTCCAGACGTCAAAATTAATGGGGAATAATGAATATGTCTGTTTAGAGTAGATTGATTTAGGGTTTTTTAGAGAGTTTTTTTTTTGTTGGCTTATATTTCACAATTACCTAGAAATATTTTTTCGGATCTGGATGTGTTTGTATGAGTTAAAAAATCTAGCGTGAGGAACGTTATAAAAAAAATTAAAAAAAATGTGAAGATATCGCTACAAAAATCTGACGCCGTTAAATTAAGCGCTTCAAAGCGATTTTATCCTTCCAATTAAGCCGTCATTATCTATCATCCGATTTCTCATCAAGAGCAGGCTAAAAGCTACTCTCTACCGTAAAACGGTAACCATCCGATAATTATTCATTTATTGTAACCCGGACGGTTATTTACGACAGGCCGTTTCACGGTTGGCCTGTTCTACGAGCAACCGCTACGGTGCTACGGAGCAGCGTAGCACCACTGCTACGCCGTAGCCATTGGTTACGGTAATAAACTGAATTGAGATTAATATTTTTTGCGATCCTGACCTGTACGTATTGAATTGGTCAACGTTTTTTATGGATTTTTCCTAAAAAAAAATTATTATGGTTTCGGGAGTTGAGTTTGGATGGATGTTATCAGTGATAAACTTCCCCTATATTTTTATTTTAGCGGCTTTATTACGAGGATAATCTTGAAAGCAATTTATAGATTGTCTAATATTAATGTTACATTTGCATTTATTATTTCAATGTCCTCTTTGGATCCCTACAAGCTTGCATTCAACAAGTGGCATATTTACTGTATCTCAAGTTTCTTTAAGTGAATTACTTAGACACATACCCCTGTTGACTAATTACTGGTTTCTGAATTGAGTAACTTGAAGTTAAGGATTTGACAAACAAAGTTAAGTACAGTGCAAAGTATGTACATTGAAGAGGTTGTGTACAGCGAGTAATGGATGACTCGCCGTCTGATCAAGGTCCATGCCCCGCCCAAGGAGCTGTGAGAAAACTGACGACGCTTAACGCGAGATTGTCTTAAAAAGAACATTACTTTAGAACGGGTAAAATTAACCGACTTGTTACAAAAAAGTCAAACAATTGTCTAAGAAACCTGGCGAAAACGGCATAAATATGGCGTTGATATAAGAGTCATTTTGCAGTTACACTTTTTTTTTAAGTTTTCAAGTGATGTTTTACTTGTTGCGGTACGACATTAAGAGTCTAACAAACTCGCACGGAGGGTGGCAGGACTCTTAGAATGATTTGACCACCACAAAATTACAATCAACCATCTTCAGTAGAATATATCTACTGCACTATTTAAATTCTAAATTAAAAAACGGCGTATTTCTTTAGCTAACCTGTAACTTAACAATGCTATGAAAAAAAAACCCATATCCACACATTTATTCAGCAATATTATCCCTACGCGGCCAGTGGAACCGCACAGTGCTTAATTTAAGCGATTGGTGGTGTTATCAAGCGACCACAGACGAGTGCGCTCGACGGAGCCCGTTTAGTTGGCTCTTATAGGCCGAGCCTGATGGTACTGTCTATTATTATTATTTCGTTTATTCATCTTTTTACATACATTTACATTTTTAAATATTTTATAAAACAAAAAAATTAAAAAACATTTAAAAATATAAAAATAGTTGTCCGCCGGTGTGGGAGCAGGGTCCAAGCTACCGGTGGTTAGGGTTCCAGAGACAGGAACCTCCCCACAATACGAGCCGTATCAAGGAGTACTGCCTTCTGAATCTGGTTCTTGATCCAACTACCCAACGAGAGCCTCGACAGATGTTCGTCGAGGCTCTTGGCCATCAAGCCATTGACCGTTACAACAATCGGCACAATGATAGCCGAGCTCACATTCCACATGTCGACAACCTCGCGCGCCAAGTCAAGATATTTTATTTGTTTATCTTTCTCGGCTTTCACGAGGTTCTCGTCATGCGGGATGGTAACATCGATTATCATTGCGCGGCGCGCTGATCTGTCTATCACTACTATGTCAGGCTTATTGGCGACAATAGTCCTGTCAGTAATGATAGGCAGATCCCAGTACAGCGTGACATGGTCTTTTTCGAGAACTGGGTCGGGCACATACCTGTAATACGGCACCTCAGAATCCACAAGATTGTATTTCAAAGCAAGTTGCTGGTGGATAATTCTGGCTACTAGGTTGTGCCTGTGCAAGTACTCGCCGTTAGCAAGACGAGAACAACCAGAGATAATATGTCTTATGGATTCTCCTGGACGATGACATGCCCGACACACGTCAATCGTCCCATCCTTTATAATATGTCTCCGGTAGTTGTTCGTCAAGATAACTTCGTCCATAATCGCACAGACAAAACCTTCAGTTTCCCCGAAGAGGTCACCGAAACGTAGCCAGGACACGGACGCTAGAAAATCTACATCGGGCCCATGAAGAGCCCGGTAGAAGCGTCCGTGAAGTTCCTTGCCTTGCCATACCTCATTGCGGTCCTCGGTACTGAGTACCACAGGTTTGCGCCAGTTCTCTTTAGCCATGGATAGCGGGGTGAATCCGTTGTCCACCGTGACCACATCTCGGTGCATACCCACTTCCATCTTCAAAAAATATTCTCTGAGACTGCACACCTCGCGGTTGTGAAGGGTCTTGGCATTTAAAAACCCTCGACCCCCGCATTTCCGCGGGATGTACAGTCTCATCACCGATGAACGTGGGTGATGCATCCGATTTGCGGTCAATAGAGTACGGACTCGTCTATCCAAGGCGTCGAGTTCAGTTTGAGTCCATTTGAGTATGCCGAAAGAGTACATCAGGACCGGCATGACCCAACCGTTAAAGGCGCGCACCTTGTTTCCGCCTGAAAGAAGGCTATTTAAAACCTTTTTCAGGCGTCCAAAGAAGCGCTCCCTCAACGATTGTTTCATGTCCAGTACATCAATGCCTAACGCTTCCGACATACCCAAATACTTGTAGGTTTCGGATGAGGAGAGTGATCTAAGGTGTATGGAATCTGAAAGCTGCATCCCTTCAGATTCCATAATCTCCCCTCGCTTTACATGCATGACTGCACATTTGTCCACACCAAATTCCATCCTGATGGCGCTACTAAAAGTTTCAGTTACCTTCAGTAGCTCCATCAGTCGCAATTTGTTGGGGGCAAAGAGTTTCAGATCATCCATGTATAAGAGGTGAGATATGACCTGACCACCTCTCCTCAACCGATAGCCCAGACCTGAATCCTCCAGCAATGTGCTTAGAGGATTCAGGGCTAAGCAGAACCAAAGTGGACTCAAACTGTCGCCCTGGAATATTCCCCGCTTGATCCATACAGGTTCATCGTTCGCCTGGATCTGTCGACACCCTGGATAGCGAAGGACCGTTCTCCATTGCCCCATACATGACTCAAGGAAGGCGCGTAGAGTTGCATCTATCTTGTACAACTCCAGCACCCTCATGAGCCATGAATGTGGCACCGAGTCGTAGGCCTTCTTATAATCTATCCAGCATGTAGACAGATCCCTACGAGATCGACGAACCTGTTGGCTAATGGCCATGTCAATGAGGAGTAGCTCCTTAGTACCACGGGACCCGTTCCTACATCCATTTTGAGAGGCAGACATAATGGAGTTACTTTCAATATGTGTGTTAATTTTCACTCTCAAAATGGATGTAAGAAGTTTATAGACCGTCGACAAACAAGTGATCGGTCTATAGTTCTTGGGTTCCGTGGTACTACCAGATTTATGGAGCAGGTGGGTAACACCAGTTGTTAGAAACTGGGGTAGCGACCCAGACTCTAAGGCTGACTGGAATTGAGATGCCAGACCAGTGTGTGAACTATTGAACCATTTTAGCCAAAAGTTGTGCAGTCCGTCCGGTCCCGGTGATTTCCAATTCGGTAACGGACGGACTGCTTTTGCTATATCTGATGGTGTAATGGTAATAGGTTCCATTTCAGGTATAGTCTCACACACCCGTTCGACATCCCGCATCCAATCAGCCTCAGTATGACCGACGGGTACCGACCAGATGCTGCGCCAGAATGTACTCGTGGCGCTGTCATCTGGGCGGCACAGGTCAGCCATGTTCTGTTCAGGTCGCTCCCAAGCTCTGTATACCCACCTCTCATCGCTCCGGAACATGCGATTCTGCGAGTACCGCTCAACCCGTCGCTTATATCGCCGAATACGACTCGCCCATGCACAAACTTTTTGCTTCAGGAAGTCGATGCGCTCTGTGACACGGGACATGTATTCTTGAGGACCGATACCAGTCCCCGAGAATGCCCGTCTCACAAAGCGCATCACACGTGGTCGTGTATTTCCCTCCCTGAAGCAATATAGTTTGCCGATGAGTACCCTGGCCTCGCCGATACGACGCTCAATCCTGCATTGCCAGGCTGGTACAGCTGGTTTTGGTCGATTGGCTCCGTCACTGTCCGGAAACTTGACATTAGCCAATCGACATGCCGCAACAGCCCCGCAAAACAGGATCGAATGTGTATCGACAAGATCCTCGCTGCTCTCGAAGAGATTCTTAAGCAGCGAGTTCAAGGCACTCACCAGCGCCCTATTTTTTTTGTGCATGGGTAATCGTGGCAATCGGGGTCTAAGCGTAATGGGAGTTGAGCGGTACTCACGAAGCGCATCCTCCAGTGCGCTCCTCAACCGTTCGTTGCACTGGCTACTTACCATGGCAACCGCATCATCCTCCTCCACAACAGAAGCAGTAGCAGACCGCGGCGGAGCTCTGTTAGCAGACACGGACGCCGTTGGTGGTGGTGGAGTTAAGATGGTGCGGTTGCTTAGTACTTCTGAGCGCAGCCTATCAAGTACGGCGTCGTCCAACATGTGATTACGCTGGATGACCCGCACCTGATCCGACAGTCGTTGGGCCGAGACGTTTAGGGTTGGTTCAAGTTCCCGGAACAGAGACAGCATCCTAACACGGTACGCAGTGAGGCTAGTTCCCCCCTCTGTAGACCCGTAGTATGCGCGCATGACGTTCTCATTTATAGACTGAGTCCATCGCATGCGCTGCACACAACCACCGGCAGCGGGGACCCGGCTCGGGGCCGGTTGGCCCCTAGATCCCAAGCTCCTCGGTGGCCGGCCTCTCCCCTGCCGACGTACAGGTGGTGGCGACGTCGGCGGGGAGAAATATTCGTCGCTCGAGCTCGACGCAACTGCCGCTGCCGGTGACGCAGGTGATCCGATGTCCGGCGGCGGCGAGGCGGAACTGAGCGACGACTCCGGGGTTGGTAGGCGTGCGCGTCCTCTGGCTCTAGTTATCATCAACCAAACCTTGTTTTTCCTCCATCCAAGTTATCATAAAATATTTTCATGTTGTTTGGTGACATGATGTGTCATGTCTGTCATAAACACTGATTTTTCTTTATGTTTTTCATTTTGCTGGATTTTTTATGGTTTTCAGTATTATTTGTGTTACTTGTTAAATCGTTGTATTCCTTTATATAAAAACGGTTCTATTACGGTATGAAAATAAATAAAACGGGTGGAGAAAAAATTTTGATATGTAGCTGACGTTGGGTGTTGCCAGTTTATTTATTATTATTTATTTATATATCTATAATATACATGAGTAATTTTGTCTTGCCCTGAGAATATACTACAGTGTATTAGTTTGGGCATGCGGTAATAATGGGACTCGCTGTCCGATCAAGGACCATGCCCGGCCATGGTCGACGGCGTACAGCGAAAATATCGTACTATTTTTTTTTAATATTATAGGGGCTGCTAGTATATATACGGTTTAACCTGATGTTAAACGCAGTTGGACCACCACGATGAAATCGGTATTCTTAGCTGATATCGATTTCTAGACTCGCTGGCTTCTGGCTACCGGTAACTGCTATTTACATAATCCGTAACGTATTATCATGCCATTGGAAACCTACAATTTATATTTCGTTAAGAGTATACTTTTCTACTCACCTAAATAGAAAGCTAATCTATCTAAAATATAAAAATAGATCGCAAAATGTGTTGCTAAGCTCATAACTCGAAAACTGCTGGACCGATTCGGATAATTCTTTTTTGTTATGTTTGTAACCATCAGGACCGTGTTTAAGAGTACCTACATCCATTCGCGCGAAGCCGGGGCGGGCCGCTAGTTTTCAATAAATATTACTTACAGTTACGATTACTGAAATGAAGCATCGACCACACATTTTATATTTTTTGAACTGTAAAATTGAGTGTCAAATATAATTTTCAAAATGTACATTGCTTAACTAAAATCTTATTATTGAGGTTTGATCTTAAAACAATGCGTATTTTAAGCCCTATCACTTTCATACACTTTCAAGTAACCACAAAACTTGTCTCATTATTCTCCCAAAAATGATTGCGTGTCAATAAATCAGCGTTAAGCAAACTAAACGTCGACAGGTTGCCCCTCAATAATCATCCACTTTACTTAAAAACCAATAATAAAGAATAAATAAATGAAAATTCGTTCCTTTCAACTTTTGTTCTGAAAATAACTGCGGGTAGTTTTATTGTGATTGCTGAAGATCGTATCTATTTAAATTTATGTTCGTTGGTCGTGAATATATTTTTGTTGCTTCACAATGTACTATGTGGGTTACTGGGACAGTTTTGCTATCGTATGCGAAGAGATTGTCGTGTTAATATAAAAAATATATCACACTTCCTATCAAATCTAAGTAGACTTAAACATCACTGTACTGGATCCTGGAATACAATAATCTATCACGCAATCCCAGTGACAGTTGGTTGTCAATCTAATTTTTAGGTTGTATGACTGACGGCGGTTTCTTCACAATAATTATCCAATATACAATAATGAGAGCAATGAGGATGAAATAAATTTCACATGGTAATGTGCGTAACTGATATCCGAACCCATGACTTGCAACTCAGTAAGTCGATGCCAGTACCATTAGACCACTGCTCTATTAGTGTATAAGTCTCCATTATATCTGAGTATTATTAGTTATGTAAACTTCATCTTACTTAAACTTGGCCAGGATAAGTTTTAATGTAATAATGTCTTCTTAAATGAGATTCTGCTCTGTGGTCAGCGGCGGAAGTATATGCTGAATAATCTTGTCATCGTTTTAAGTTTTTAAGAAACCAGAATATGATTTCCGCTTGTTTGATTACATTGTACTTTCGTTTAAACCCACTTTTCTTTTATTTATTTTTCTTGTACGGCCAAAGTGTTATATTTACGTGTTTATACGTAGGTACATAAAAAGGAAGAGATCATTATTTTACTGTATCTGAAAAAAATACAGTATTTTTAAAACTTTCAGAAAAAAACATCTTCAGGCATAGAACACTATTTTTGATTTCTGCATGCGGTTTTCGAAGTAAAAAAATACACCTATTAACATGATGTTTATCTCGAATTCAAACTAAAGATCTTAAGCTCAGAATACCTCTTGTGATCAATATACCAACAATGGAAGGCAAATACTAAGGTAATTTATAAAAATGCCTACTTGGAATTTCGTTTAGCTAAATGTATTTGTAATGGCCTGGGTCCAAAGGAATTGGTAAAGGTAGGTCCCATTATTTAGGCTCGGCTATCTCCTACTTCTATTATCAGAAACATTTTTGTATCCTATTGATCTCCGTAACCTTGTAGTGGATGAAACCTAATAATGCGGTTATCAATTTTATTTATGTTAGGTTCGCTATACTAGAAGATGTTTTATATTATGTTATATTGGTTTGGTCTATTGCTTATGTTAGTGCTCATGTTTTACAGTAAATAAATAATATTTACAATAATTTCGATAATATTATAATGCTTGTGACTTAATCATAGGAACAGGCACTCAGATAGATCACAACCTGCATTGACACATAACCGGTATTACGTTCTCGAGAAAACATTTCCGACTATAACACGACCACAGTCTCGAACAAAAGCTAGAGTTTTAAATTCTGAAGATGGATGTGTATGGATAACTGATAACACACAGCAGTACTAGGATATAAATTTTTATGGATTATATTAATGGACTTTCAAGTAATTAAATTCACGCTGAAAAAATCAACTCTACAAAGTTTACTGAACTAAAATGCCACTACTTTTTTTATCATGGTAAAATCATCAAATGAGTCCCCCCGCCCAGGGCGGAGCGAGACGGACTGTCAAACTTGTACTGATTAAAATCCACGGTGTCCTTCAATAGTCCTTTATGTTCCGGGGTCACGGTAATTCGTGAGTCCCGCGACGAAAATCTCGCCGCTAACATTAAATTAGGCCATAACATAACTAATAACGGCCCCTATACCACTAATGGTACTATAACTCTATGTCATCCCACAACTGGACAGAAACCTCTCCCCCCGACTCCCTCACTAATGTGCAAAATCATAAAGATACAAATCTAATAAACACAAAAATCTTAACAAGTCAATAAATTACAACACTCGGTTTGATACAGGACGCACCTTAGCCATAAAATGGCGTTAAACCTGTCACAATATATCACAAGGGGCGTAAGGGCCGGCACACAACAGCGCGCCGCGTACCGCGCGAATGCGTAAAAACGCGTAAATTAACACGCAAGTAAATTACGCACGCCGAACTTCGAACATGTTTTTACATGTTGTTTACGACTGAATTATTCCGATTTGTTTTAAATGTTTTTTTGATTTGTTTTTATTTGTGTTTAAGTGGTGTGTGTTGTTGATTGATTTAGGATGTTTTAATTTGATTTGAAGTAGGACTTAGGACTCTGTTCTGTAACTGTGGTGTAAGAATTAGAAAAATGTTGACCTCAAAAACTTTTAAAATGAAATCGATTCCAACTGTCCATTTTTGTAAAAAATATTTAATTAAGAGAAAAATTGTTTATTAAGTGTAATTATTAGTATTAGTATTTAATCACTTTATCTGTTAATGAAAACTGCATTAAAATCCGTATCGCTGTGTGAGACCTCAGATATTATGTGAAGATCAGTCACTTTTTGCATCCCTAAAACAGTAAAAAATAAACCGCCGACTATTCTAATATTACGATTACACGCAAAAACCTAACAACTGAACGTTCTAACCCAACCTTTGTCGTCTCAAAGGACCCATTTTGGTGACCACTTGACATACGTCATTATAAGTCTAGACATAAATAATAGTCCATTGTACATAACGAATGTAAATTCAAATGCTTCTCTTTTCATATCTTTGCCTTTATTTATTGCCACTGATTGTAAGAAAGGTCGTTTTATTCTGTCTTGAAAAGGTCGGAGAAATTTAAATGGCGGAGTTTTTCCGAACTATTGTTGTCGCTTTTTTCATGAAAGTAATGTTTTAGCTTTAGGCTTTGTTTCTTGTGAGTAAAGCTTAGTGAAAATCTTGAGGTAGATGTAAACATTAATAGAAAGTTTTGTAGTATTGTTTGTGCAAAGTTATTGTTTTAAATGGCGGAAAAGTCATATTACTTTGTTTTATTTATTCTTCGTTACTATGCCATTTTATTGGACTTGTAAGAAGTGTGGGTGTTGTATGCATATTTCTGCCTAAAAGCGGAAACACATTATTACACCGTGACACGACCCGATGAAACGCGATGCGTATTGAGTCAAATCAAATGTATTGTTTTCTAAAGACCAGAATCACACTATGAACATCCGACGCGACGCCATACCTGCACATTCGATTCGAGTCAACACGCATTACGTTTTATCGGGTCGCGTCACGTTTTAATAATGAGTTTCCGCCTTAATAGTTCGGAGACGACACGTGTTTTGTTTTGTAAGTTTTTCAATTTAAAAATAAAAAATCTCACCTCAGATTTGTACGATTCGTATCAGATGGAATTATATATAAATAGAGTAAATGTATCTTTCCATAAATATAACAATCTCAAACCATATAGGTATGTAGCCAATAAATGATTCTATTCTACTCTAAATAAAATCTTTCTGTCTTTCAACACCAACGTGAGAGCTCGCCAAAATGCAAACTGTAAAGTGCAAGATGTACTCGTATGTTACGTAGGTTTTCAACGGAGCATATTTTAGAATTTCGTGAAACCGGGCCGAGCCTCTAGTTGCACATTTATCATGAACTTCTTGCAAACTCCACCGAACGTAAACAGTTTTATAGACACACTATATTTTCATAATATTATATTTCTATTACTTAAATACTAAGATTCGTTCGCATCAAAAAGTAAATAATATAGTTTGCGCAGTAGCTAAGCGATTACCTGCAGCGATACCGTGTTTCGCAGGTTGAATTCCTTCACGTAATAAATATTTGTTTAGCTTATAGTTTTCCGGGTGTGGTTCGTGTTTGAGAATATGACGATACACTAGAAATGACTAATACGGGGTATGTTTAACTTTTATCCTTTTACAACTATAGATTCACCACGATTCACCACGTGAAAAAAGAACCTCATAATTTTAATTATAAAAACAGCGCGAAGCAATGGCGTGTCGCTAGCATTATACAAAGTAAATAAATCAAAAAGTGCTACTCTTTATGAAATAATTTACAATGTCGCGTGTATATTAAACACTACAAAGTTAATTAATGTAATGACAGTTTAATGAAAAGGGCTATCTGCGTATGACTTAGTACGATGTGCATGAACAAGCTAAAATTGAAATTTGTTTACTTATTTTTGTACCGAGTTTTATTTGCAGTGAAGTGTTGTAATGATAATGTTTTAAGAACAGTCTAATGTTAGTTTATTTCTGATACAGTAAAAGCCCAAACTACATTAAATTCTATGATTTTCCAGTAAAGGACCACGGGCAGAAATATATGGAGACTGGCCCATCGTTCAACAGTGATGGAACCTATGCCAAATGAAAGCTTTGAGGATGTGATGCATTTCTTATTATGGCAGCTAAGTCGAATTCGAGCGCCAACAAGGTGATTTCGAGCATTGAAAACATATGCCCTTACCTAACCTAACATGTGGCAACATTCTCCTACTGATTTGAAACAGGTGTCATTCGAAGCGTGTAGTAGATACGATATACTTTTACTATGGCGACATTCTTCAAATGTGTAAGGTTCACCTGGAATATCTGAAAATGTCAACCTAACCTAACCTGTGGCAACAATCTCCTACTGATTTGAAACAGATGTCAATCGAAGCGTGTGGTAGATACGATATACTTTTAGTATGGCGACATTCTTCAAATGAGTAAGGTTCACCTGGAATATCTGAAAATGTCAACCTAACCTAACTGTGGCAACATTCTCCTAGTGATTTGAAACAGATGTCATTCGATGCGTGTGGTAGATACGATATACTTTTACTATGGCGACATTCTCCAAATGTGTAAGGTTCACCTGTAATATCTGAAAATGTCAACCTAACCTAACTGTGGCAACATTCTCCTACTGATTTGAAACAGATGTCATTCGATGCGTGTGGTAGATACGATATACTTTTAGTATGGCGACTTTCTTCAAATGTGTAAGGTACACCTGGAATATCTGAAAATCTAACCTAACCTAACCTAACCTGTGGAAACATTCTCCTACTGATTTGCAGTATGGAACACCGAGTGGTTTTAGTCAGTCGAGTCTGACATGCCTCTTCCGTGTTCTCCACGCTGACAACACAACAAGCCCATGAGGGTTTCCACACTTAAAAATAGGTGGGTTAGTTAGGTTCGTTTAAGAAAAGCCTAGGAATCCCAGGTAAAACCCACACGTCTGAAGATGTAGCGATCATAAAAATATGTCTTATCCACTACACGCTTCGAATAACACGTGTTTCAAATCAGTTTTTTTTTTTTTTATCGTGGTAAAATCAATAAATGAGGCCTCCCACCCCGGGCAGGGTAGAAGGGTCTGTCAAACTTGTACTGTCTAAAATCCACGGTGTCCTTCAATAGTCCTTTATGTTCCGGGGTCACGGTGATTAAAATAAGTCCCTGGCAGGCTTCGGCCCTCCGTGAGGGGGCCTCGTCATTGTGCTGACTATCTTTGAGTCGTCGACCCGGGTATGGTCCACGGTCGGACAGCGAGTTGCCCTTTACTCGCTGTCCGCATGCCCACGCCTACTGTGTCCTCCGGGCGATCTTCACAGGTGGCACCCAGGCGTATCTTTCTTCCCTATCCGACACAGGTACCTCCTGAACGAAGCCACGTCTTTCCAGCCACTCCTCAAAGAGGGGTCTTACCGTCGCGATTGCGGTGTGCCCGAACCTCGGTTGTTTCAAATCAGTTGGAGAATATTGCTACAGCCTTCTTAAGTTAGATTGACATTTTTAGATATTCCAGGTGAACCTTACACATTTGAAGAAAGTCGCCATACTAAAAGTATATCGTATCTACCTCACGTTTCGAATGACACCTGTTTCAAATCAGTAGGAGAATGTTGCCACAGGTTAGGTTAGGTGGACATTTTCAGATATTCCAGGTGAACCTCACACATTTGAAGAATGTCGCCATAGTAATAGTATATCGTATCTACCACACGCTTCGAATGACACCTGTTTCAAATCAGTAGGAGAATGTTGCCACAGTTAGGTTAGGTTGACATTTTCAGGTATTCCAGATGAACCTTACACATTTGAAGAATGTCGCCATACTAAAAGTATATCGTATCTACTATACGCTTTGAATGACACCTGTTTCAAATCAGTAGGAGAATGTTGCCACATGTTAGGTTAGGTTGACATTTTCAGATATTCCAGGTGAATCTCACACATTTGAAGAATGTCGCCATACTAAAAGTATATCGTATCTACCACACGCATCGAATGACATCTGTTTCAAATCAGTAGGAGAATGTTGCCACAGTTAGGTTAGGTTGACATTTTCAGATATTCCAGATGAACCTTACACATTTGAAGAATGTCGCCATACTAAAAGTATATCGTATCTACCACACACTTCGAATGACACCTGTTTCAAATCAGTAGGAGATTGTTGCCACAGGTTAGGTTAGGTTGACATTTTCAGATATTCCAGGTGAACCTTACACATTTGAAGAATGTTGCCATAGTAAAAGTATATCGTATCTACCACACGCTTCGAATGACACCTGTTTCAAATCAGTAGGAGAATGTTGTCACAGTTAGGTTAGGTTGACATTTTCAGATATTCCAGATGAACCTTACACATTTGAAGAATGTCGCCATAGTAATAGTATATCGTATCTACCACACGCTTCGAATGACACCTGTTTCAAATCAGTAGGAGATTGTTGCCACAGGTTAGGTTAGGTTGACATTTTTAGATATTCCAGGTGAACCTTACACATTTGAAGAATGTTGCCATAGTAAAAGTATATCGTATCTACTACACGCTTCGAATGACACCTGTTTCAAATCAGTAGGAGAATGTTGTCACAGTTAGGTTAGGTTGACATTTTCAGATATTCCAGATGAACCTTACACATTTGAAGAATGTCGCCATACTAAAAGTATATCGTATCTACTATACGCTTTGAATGACACCTGTTTCAAATCAGTAGGAGAATGTTGCCACATGTTAGGTTAGGTTGACATTTTCAGATATTCCAGGTGAATCTCACACATTTGAAGAATGTCGCCATACTAAAAGTATATCGTATCTACCACACGCATCGAATGACATCTGTTTCAAATCAGTAGGAGAATGTTGCCACAGTTAGGTTAGGTTGACATTTTCAGATATTCCAGATGAACCTTACACATTTGAAGAATGTCGCCATACTAAAAGTATATCGTATCTACCACACACTTCGAATGACACCTGTTTCAAATCAGTAGGAGATTGTTGCCACAGGTTAGGTTAGGTTGACATTTTCAGATATTCCAGGTGAACCTTACACATTTGAAGAATGTTGCCATAGTAAAAGTATATCGTATCTACCACACGCTTCGAATGACACCTGTTTCAAATCAGTAGGAGAATGTTGTCACAGTTAGGTTAGGTTGACATTTTCAGATATTCCAGATGAACCTTACACATTTGAAGAATGTCGCCATAGTAATAGTATATCGTATCTACCACACGCTTCGAATGACACCTGTTTCAAATCAGTAGGAGATTGTTGCCACAGGTTAGGTTAGGTTGACATTTTTAGATATTCCAGGTGAACCTTACACATTTGAAGAATGTTGCCATAGTAAAAGTATATCGTATCTACTACACGCTTCGAATGACACCTGTTTCAAATCAGTAGGAGAATGTTGTCACAGTTAGGTTAGGTTGACATTTTCAGATATTCCAGATGAACCTTACACATTTGAAGAATGTCGCCATACTAAAAGTATATCGTATCTACTATACGCTTTGAATGACACCTGTTTCAAATCAGTAGGAGAATGTTGCCACATGTTAGGTTAGGTTGACATTTTCAGATATTCCAGGTGAATCTCACACATTTGAAGAATGTCGCCATACTAAAAGTATATCGTATCTACCACACGCATCGAATGACATCTGTTTCAAATCAGTAGGAGAATGTTGCCACAGTTAGGTTAGGTTGACATTTTCAGATATTCCAGATGAACCTTACACATTTGAAGAATGTCGCCATACTAAAAGTATATCGTATCTACCACACACTTCGAATGACACCTGTTTCAAATCAGTAGGAGATTGTTGCCACAGGTTAGGTTAGGTTGACATTTTCATATATTCCAGGTGAACCTTACACATTTGAAGAATGTCGCCATAGTAAAAGTATATCGTATCTACCACACGCTTCGAATGACACCTGTTTCAAATCAGTAGGAGAATGTTGTCACAGTTAGGTTAGGTTGACATTTTCAGATATTCCAGATGAACCTTACACATTTGAAGAATGTCGCCATAGTAATAGTATATCGTATCTACCACACGCTTCGAATGACACCTGTTTCAAATCAGTAGGAGAATGTTGCCACATGTTAGGTTAGGTAAGTGCATATGTTTTTAATGCTCGAAATCACCTTGTTGGCGCTCGAATTCGACTTAGCTGCCATAATAAGAAATGCATAACATCCTCAAAGCTTTCATTTGGCATAGTTTTCATCGCTGTTGAGCGATGGGCCAAAATGCGCATGGTCCTTTAAGATGTATCTATTAATGCTTGATGGCAAAGCTCCGATCTATTCTGTTCAGTGATCATTTTGTTAATAATGTCATTTTTCTACGCGGTCAGATCAACGAAGCCCCGCTGCACGGGGTTTCTTTTATTTTTGGCCTTTTTGTTTTGAAACTTAAAATGCTTTTAATGAATATTACACACATAATATGCTTGTAATTAATATTACACACATTTTACCTATTGATACGCCTAAATAAAGATTATAATATTTATTTAAAAAAGCTTACTGTAAAATTACTGTGTAATCTATTCAATTGAAATCTAACAGCAAACTGTAGTAACCATTTTTAGATATCCTCCAGTAGCAGTCAAAACGAACATTAATCTGCAAAGCAACAATCTACAAGATTGAAAACTACCCTACCTTCATACAAATATTAATTTTCATCCCTCACATTACAAAGAACATCATTCACACAAATCCAAAACAGGAATGACTAACTATCCTTTTCCTTCGCTCGTCGGTAAAACAAAAACTAATTTACCATCACCGTACATCCGGTATTGTAGAATATAAACGATGTACTGTTTCACGGTAATAAATCAAAATGGCGGTCGCGGTTGAAGAAACCGAATGTAAATACGACGAGATATGAGTCGCGGACGCGAAGACTTACGTGGTTATGTCATTTGTTTCGGAATACAGTCGAGGACAGAGTTGTTAGTGAATTCTGTTTTTATACATAACACATTTTTTTTTATTGTGGTTAAATGAACGAAATGCGTCCTTTCAGAATCATACTGACTGACATACACGGTTTCCTTAAAAACTTTTACGTTCCGGGTTCATGTTTACCTAATAAGTCAGTTCCGCGACCCAGCTGGAACAGTCCCGCAATCCCGGCGTGCAAAATTTTGAGGTGGACTTTTTATGATTTTGACAGGTGAACATTATTAACATAAAATTTTCCCACTGCTGGGCGGCCTTCTGTGTGGAAATAGAATTGGACCTTTTAAAATATGCGAGTTAGTCTCTTCCCACGTCTTTAATTTTTGGTAAAGTCAGAGATTAGACAAACACTGGAAAAATCCTACTAATATTATAAACGTGAAAGTTTGTATGTATGGATGTATGGATGTTTGTTACTCTTTCACGCAAAAATTACTGAACGGATTTCGCTAAAATTTTGTACACAGATAGTTTATAACCTGGATTAACATATAGGATAGTTTTATCCCGATTTTATGTTCCCGTGGGATAATTTTCGAGTTGTAGCGGGTGAAACCGCTTGCAGCAGCTAGTATTAAATACTTTGAAAATAGAAGTAGGTACTGTTCAAAATCAATATCCATGTACAAAACTATATTGAATCGTAACAATTCATAATGCCCAAATACTTTTGTATACATACATACATCTGTTTGCTGTGTGTAACTATGCACCGCCTCAGTTCCATATTATTGCTCTAACAAATGGCCTGTCGTTAGTTTAACGGCGATATTAATCTCTGTTTTGTCTACTCTCACAGACGAAACCGGTTATTTGTGTATAGTTATATGTTTTAAATTGATGTATTTTTAATATTTTGATAATTATTTCTTCAATTATTGTAAACAAAGTTTGCTGTACAGTTTTTATAAGCACATAACTTCCGAACGACTACACGTTTTTTTTCAGAAAATCCTTAGTCAATACTAATTTTTATCTACGCGAATCGGGAGGTTAGAATATTTTTTAAATTATATAATAGTGATAAAAAAAGATCAAATTTTATAATTTTTTTCTTATTTTTCGACCTACTACAACAATAAACACAGCCTCGATTTGCCTTGCATCGACACATTTGATTGGTGTCAAAGAATACTAAATAAAGAAAAAAACCCTAAAATATTCAACAAAAGCCTACTAAACGCTGCTCCCAAGTTTCTATTAAAGCCCATAATCACTTAAAAAAAAACTAAAGTAAACTTGTGAATTGTGGAGCAAAGAGTTTGTGCTGTGCGCTCTGAACTTTTCAAGTGGCCAGTTAAAAAAAGAAGCGAGCTTCTTTCACGTTTCTTTAGTACTATCTTGGCTATAAAAAGTCGTTTTCACAAAGCGCTCATTGGCTTGTGGCTGTGTTAATTGGCGCCGTTTTTTTTTGAAAATGGAACTAATGTGTTTCTTTTTTTTTCTTAATTCTGAGATGGTTTTGTTTTGTGCCAGTTTTGTTAAGTGGAGATTATTTAATGTAAGCAGTTAAGGTAAATTAGTTTGCGTTCTTCTGCGATTAAGTTATGGTTGAGTTTGCGGTGTGAAGTAAACGTTATGCCAGTCATACACGATCAGTTTCACCGTCAAGTTTGTAGAGCGCTAGAAGCGGTATGCAGTATTATGTATTGCTTTCAGTGCGCTTGACCAGTCTACTTCTGATAGCCATACCTACACCAAGTTATGAAAACATGATTTTGGTTGATTAGATAGTGAATGGATATCATTAGATACACAGACCATGACTAAGTTATACATTATCATGGTTAGCATGGTAAACGTCTACATGGATTTATCTATACAGGGTGAATTTTTCAACTGGGCGTGGATGGCTACTTTCGAAACTGTGAGGAATATCGAAAAACGTTGAAAGGAGTCTCGAGGCCGATTTTGACGAAAACTAAAACTGCATCATTGGATTTTAGAAAAATCTAAAATCCTAGTCAGGAATCGAACCCGCTGATTTTGGGAAAAAAATCACACCCTGTATTATTATACTGTTTGATAGTGTTGCTAATAAGGATCAAATTCTGAGAAGTAATCATATACGGCAAACTTAAGGAAAACGTATAATTACAAAAAAACTGATTAATCTTCAAGGCAAAGACTATTTGAAACTTAAGTTACCGTTTCTTCTTTAAAATAATGCTATTTTTAGTTCAAATCAATAATGTCGTATTGCTAAGTACAGTGGGATTGTTGAAACGTCAAATCCAGTGAGACATTGAAAACAATGAAATTTTATATTTCGAATAAATTATGGCTCAGTAGATGTAAAGTAACATGGAAAAATAGCAATTTCATAAAAATCAGCCATTTCCTTAAGTTTGCCGTATATGATTACTTCCCAGAATTTGATCCTTACTAGCAACAGTGTCGAACGGTGTAATAATACAGGCAGTGTTTTTTTTTCTAAAATCAGCGGGTTCGATTCCTGGCCAGGATTTTTGATTTTTCTAAAATCCAATGATGCAGTTTTAGTTTTCGTCAAAATCGGCCTCGAGACTCCTTTCAACGTTTTTCGATATTCCTCATAGTTTCGAAAGTAGCCATCCACGCCCAGTTGAAAAATTCACCCTGTATAAAAATGAAACCCGTTTTCCGTTGTCACGACATAACATGAAAACGGCTTGAACGATTTGGCAGATTTTTTTTTTGTTGTGTTTGTATCCATCGGGACCGGCTTTTAGACCGGGTCTTCCACCCGTGCGAAGCCGGGACGGGCCGCTAGTTTTCTAATAAATGTCATAAAAACAGTTATATATTTTATCAGAAAATACTTGTAAAATATTTCGGCATAAAATTAAGTCCCAAAAAGTAGTTAAGTCCACTAAAAAGTAATCCCCTAAAGTAAATTCAAATTAAAAAGTAATCCACTTTTTAATAATTTATGAAGAACTTTCAAAGGTATCGCTACATAGTTCAGACAGGATTAGACTTGTAACTAAAGTGACGTCAAGTAAATTAAGTAATTTAAAATTTATTTTTTTAACTTAGTGATTGCCAGCGGCTTCGCCCATGTGTCACTTATATATTAAGTATCCCGTGAAAGTTTGTCTGGATGGATAAAATATATGTTTGTTACTCTTGGGCAGGGCTAGGGACTGTCTGACTAAAATCCACGGTGTCCTTCAATAGCCCTTTACATTTAGGACCGATCCATCATTTACATTGACCGGATCCATGGTTGGACAGCAAGTCGCCCATTACTCGCATGGCCACAGCAGGCACGGGACTGCTGTGGCCGTAGATCAACGACGATTATATTACTAGACTCCGCATGCACGATCTAAGGAACAACAACTATTCTGTCAACTCGCTGAGGTACTACGTAAGCGAGGGGGTGGGGTAC
The DNA here is from genome assembly GCA_028554685.1 of Agrotis ipsilon. Lineage (NCBI taxonomy): Eukaryota > Metazoa > Arthropoda > Insecta > Lepidoptera > Noctuidae > Agrotis > Agrotis ipsilon. Next base: position 14,786,627 of record CM052965.1, read on the forward strand.
TGCATTGTGATTGGCTAACTCAAGGTCTGCTCTGTCTCAAGGTATGTTTGCGGCTCACAGGAGTGGTCGAAATAAGACAGATATAAGACTTTTTTGCCTAATGTGTTGACAGATATCGATCACCTGTTATTAGGAGTCTAGTAATATATCGTCGTTGCCGTAGATCATCTGCCGACGTCCCCATGGACGTCTACCACCGACTTAATAAAATTTGATACACAGATAGTTTATAACCTGAATCTTATGTTCCCGTAGGAGATTTTAATAGTTGTAGCAAAACCTCTGCCCACAACTGGTATATTATAATGAGGGAGCAAAACTTCTCCATGAAATATCAGGTAGCATGACTAGCAATGAAAATTTAAGCTTTTCTAGTACATTTAAAAAACCTCTTCAAGAATACATTTGAACCAAATATTAAAATAAATGGTAGTTTTTTTTCTTTTCATAGATTTTGATCACAGATAATCGATCTTACTTATATTATATGTATATTGTACATGTTATACTATTCTCAATATGTTAGTAAACTGCGATGTTTTTTTTTGACAAGCAAATGTCTTTAAAACGAGATAGCATCCTATTTTCTAATACGTTCACTACTACCCTCACAAACCTTCGCATTTTTAGTTAGTTACATGGTTTTGAAATAACGATTAAATACTAAAACAACACATTTAAATCACTCGTTTTATAAGCTTTACTTAAATATTGACGAAGCTGCGTTGCACAGATTGTTATATCAACAGCTGTTATACCTTTAGTGTTAAGCGGTTTATCTTTTTTTTTTGTTTTGCTGAAAAAGCTTACTCCACACTTATAGCCACATTTTTTGTGGCTAAATATATTTTTTTATTTACCCATACACTTGTACACGACGACTTCATTGAACAGATCTGTGTCAGTTATTTCATCATCTGCCTAGCCTTTGCCCATCTATGTTAGGGTAGCTCAGTTGGTCGAATTGCAGTCTAACAAAATGCAGTTAAATATCAGTGTTCCCAATACCTTTATATGAATATCGGCTCATCAGAGTGACTGCCTATCGTCCTCCTAAAGCCAGTAACTGGGTACTGTGATACCTCGTGATAAGACTGCTTATCATGTTTGTACTAAGGTTACTTCTAGGTAAGCGTGATTCACCGTCGTTCACGTCATCGCATACAAGATACAGGATGCAGGTCCAACGAATGTTCAATTAAAAATGTGGAATGATGGAAATTCGCTCTGATAGATGGTCTACAGACCAACTTTGGCAAGTGCGACATGACCTTGAGGACCGACCAGGAGCGGTATTACAACGTCTTAAAACCAGGCTTATTTCGGCGAGTGAAAGTGACAGAGCTATACAAGTCGTCTAGCGCCATCTCGTTCACTCACTGGAACAAGCCTGGTTTTAAGACTGGTCGGTCTTCAAGGTCATGTCCTGTGCGGTTGTTATTATTTTGCTGCGACATGCTTCTCTGTTTCAGTTACATAAAATATCACAAAAATAATTGCAGGAAACATGATTTCCATAGAAATCCTTTTCCATTCACTATGCAAGCTTTCAACATCAACAACAGCCTATCACGTCGTTTTCAAAAAGGCGGCGAAAAACCTTTCAAATCCATTAAAATTCCGCGTATATTTCCCGTAAGCGCAACACACTGGTGTCAGTCGCTTGAGGCCCGCTTTGAACTCGTGCCGCTGTCGCTAGGCCGTGCTGTCGCGTTAGTCGCGCGCGTCTGTCGTGTCGCATATCTCCTGCCGCGTGTAAATCACGCCCAGTCCTGACGCGGCCTTATTTTGACGTGAGGATTAATGCCGGTAGGCTTCCGACGAGTAGGTAACATTTTCAACAATGTTTTATGCTTTTTAACGAATTTACAGCAATTTAGTCGGCCTTTGTATCAAATATGTTGGCCATGTTTTCGGCTTTACATCAAATATGCACTTCCATTTAGTTTTTCATTTTTTTTCGACGGTAAGCCGAAAGCATTTAGTGGGCGGTCGGTTATTATTTTATTGAAGAATTGAATGAAAGCGATGAGCCATCCTTTTCCCAGATATTGAGTTTTGAAAATACTGTAAAATTTTATTCATTTTGTCATATCAAGTAGTGAAAAATAAACAATCAAAAGTCAAAAAAATACGAAAAAACTATCAAAATAAACAAATCCTGCCCACGTTCTTATCTAATCCTTTAAACACAACAGTAACCAATTACAATAGAAACAAGATAAAAACAAATAAACAAACACAATAACAGTGACAAATGCAATCACGTCGCGTTTATGGAGCAAGTTTGTTACAAAACGGTCACTTTCAAGGGTACCTACACAGTTAGGCTCAACTCAAACGATAAAAAACTTGTAACAATCTGATTAGACTTATAAAAGGACATTCGAGAAAGGATTTTTATCTAAAAACGAACGTTTTGTGAAGAAAAGTTCGTTAATTGCGTTTGTGAAACGATAAAATCTTTTGGATTTACTATCTACGCACTTTGATTTAGAGAAAAAAAAAAGTTTCTTACGTCGCAATGCGAAGGCTTTTAGTCTGGGTTCTAGGGCGCGATCATTCATTTTCGTCTAGAAATGTAATAAAAATGTTAGTATGAAAGAGATTTTATTACTATTATGCTTTGTCATTTTTCATGAGATATTTTTTGCGCGTTGTCAAGGCGCCTGTAATAACAATAATTTTTTTAACAATGAATTTGGCATTGGCAACCTGTGTCAACATTGTACGTCATATTTTTTGTGCTAAGGTGACCCTGTATTTTGCTTGTTAGTAAGGTGTGTTAAGCAGCATAATAGACGATTATAGATCACAGTCTTCTCCCAAGAGAATACCTAAAACCGCTCCTTCATTGTTCGGCGAGGTATCGCTTACAATTTGGTGTCGGTAACGAAAACTTACTTACACCATTAGTAAGTTTGGATTCTGCGTAGATCTTGGAACTTAACTAATGATATTGTCTTATCTTACTACGTACGAGTATTATAAATTTAAAAGTTTGTGGGAATTGATGAATGAATCGATCGATGAAAACCTGTATGGTGTATTTAATTGACTCTGAAATTAATTCGATTTAGGTACCTACATACAAAAACGGAAATATAAGCAAAAAAAAAACGGATTCAACATCTCTGAGATTTATTTTATACGTTCAACAATAAATAAAAGCGAAAACAAAAAATGTACATAATATTAATCTCCCTATGCAAAACAGCAGCAGTCCTTTCCATTTCAAGACGTATACACATCAAAATAAAGTGCTAAACACATAAACATAATGAGCAAACGATTGTATGCGCGATACAGAAGTTCGTCCATTTCTCTTCTAATCCCTTGCCATAACAAATTGTACTGAAACAAAAACTTCTTCAAAATGTGAAAACTCGCAAATCGTCGCCATCGATAACATCAAATCTTTGAAACTGGGGTATATTAAATACGAAAACCAGAAGGGTGATTTTACAATACTCTTGAAATATTTTTCAATATTTTTTTATTCATATTGCTGGAAACGGTTTTTTTTTTTGTTCTAATCGGTCTTTAAGACAACATTCAAAACTACGAGAGACCCATAGAACCATTCATAAAAGTAAGTAAGCTCAATTAACATAAGAACCAAGACTCCACAATTTTAGAAAAATCTTTGTCCAGAGCCCTTAGCATGAGTTTTCACTATTTTACTTTACAGCGCCTTTCCAGTATTGTGTGTGCGAAGAAGGAACAAATTTTTTCCTTGAAAATTGTCAATTTGAAATTATCTAAGTTCCAATTCACTTTACGTCTCAAATAATGAAAACACGTGCTAAGGGTACTGATCCAGAAAATTCTTATTAGTTAAGACCTAAGCTAAAGCTAAACTAAACCTGCATGTTGCCAATATGTAAGTTGGTTAGCCTACAAAATTCTGAAATCGAAGAATGATATTTCCACCTTTTAATACAAAACAGATTGTTCTTTTCCTTAGACTTCTGGCCCACCCTCTGCCTCTCATTCGATACAATTTAAGTCGCAACCGTTCCTAGCTATACCACAGAATACCAACCACAGTTGGAACGACTAACTTTAACCATAACCATTATCACTGTACCGCCCTTTGCAACAGTGTTTGGTACAAGGTATATGCGGCAGCGGGCTTTATTGTTTTTTAAATATTTTGTTAGCGGAATTAGAGTGTACTGTGCACTAAAGTACGATTATTAATTCCAGTCAGTAAAACTACACATTTGTACATTAATGAAATGTACTAAACATTGTATCAGTGACAGTTGCACTTTTCATTTTACTGACTGGAATTAATAATCGTATTTTACTGCACAACCGTTCGTGGAATGTATTCTGTTTAGTGAAAATGAAAAGAAGGGAAAGTTGAAATAATGTGACTTCTATCAGAGATGAGGACATAGGTAATCATTTTTATTCACTCTTTGATTTTAAATTGAATGTATGTTACAAGTTACATTATTTTTTCAATGATAAAAACGCATTATAAACTCCAGACAAAACTGCAAATTCTTTTAAAGATGCCTGGTACGAAAAAATCAACATGCCGGCCGCCAGCAGTTCGAAAAATTTAAAAATCCCATTGACCTACTATGTCTAAGAAAATTTCAAAAACTTTCTCCGCGAACTCATTTTTTCACGTTCAGAACATATTGTCACATCATAAAAATAGAAGTTGGCACATTAAACTCAGCCCGCAGCGACGAAGGTCGAAAGTTCATAACTTGGACCAAACTTTAGAAGTCATTTCTTCAGGCGAAGATTTTTCCACGACATCCCACGCCGTTTATTGCTTGAAATAAGTAATTTGAGAGGGCGAATCTGCATAATGTTGCCAGTAGAAAAAACAACTTGTTTTCTTTTTTTTTCGAAGACTAATGTATACATTTACTGTTGGTCTGGGAATCGAGTTTTATCGCTTGTATTTAAAATAGGTATGTTTGGTTTAAATATCGAATTGTCAAAGTTTTAGAAGTAAGTTAATGTCATCAATTCTATAATTAAGAAGTAAATTATATATATTAAGACTTAATGAACCTTTGTAAGAGTTTTAATTAATTGATTTCCATTGTGACACAAAGTTGTAGCATCGCATTCGAAAAAAACAATATTTTATTGAAGCAACGAATCACTTCAACAAATAAATAAACACGAAACCGGCCCCATTATTAAAACAACAGAAAACGCTTTCTAAAGCAAATCACACTTGACAATTTTAATTCATCACTTGAAACGTCCGTCTGTGTCGTAAGTGCGAATAAGTCCTTAAATTAAAAATCGTCGAGTGCGCGCTCTGTCCTTATTAAAGTTGACCTTTTTATTTGAAAGAAGAGGGTCCAATAATTTTAATTTATGCCGGTCCAAATTGTCACAACTGTCCAAAGAGATTACAGTTGACTGACGATTATTTTTGGGAGGAATAATAATTAGTTGGATGAAATGTTGCCTTTTATTTTTTGAGTCACCTCATAATTAAGCTTTGTCATTAAGGTCATGTTTTTTTTAGTTTTCAGTACTCTTCGGGTAGCTTCGCCGTTTCCAAAGTCCATGTACACAAAAGGCCATATTTGGTAATCAAAGGGGTAAGGAAAACTAGGATTTTCTTTTAGCTTGGAAAATGATAAAATTAAGTCCAGACGAGACTGTCCGACCGGACTGACTTAGCACTAACCTGTTCCTTCAATTGCCCATTTAGTTCCGTGTTTACATAATAAAGCAAGCAGACTGATCAATATTCCATTGTTTTTTTTAAGTACATAACATAAATTATATTCACATCTTCAATATTTTACATGACATTGGAAACACATCTCATTTTACCTTCTAAAGCTCTGTACCCCCTAAGAGACAAAGGGATGGGCCATATATACCTATTACTCTTATTGCTTTTATTGGTGCCGTTATACGTACATAAATAAACATATTTTGTATCTGTCTCATTTTTTATCCCTTGTCTTGGGTGCATTGCCCCTTATCGATGTAATAAAGTGATAAAATAGATGTATGGGAAGAATCTCCATTATCATTTTGGATGTGGAAGGGAATAATGTGTTATGGTGATATTTTTCTGCAGAAATTCTAGGCGAAATACATTTTTACGTTATTTTTATGGCTTAGAAAAATATTATATTTTACAGACATAATACACGAATACACGAAAATACGTCGGATTTGTTTCCAAAGATATTCATGTTTTTTTAGAACACAAAATACACTTATAAGACATGCAGTTATTGAAATCGGAAAAATATTCAAAACAAAATATTTCCCCTAAACATAAGTTTAGTGATATCAATGGTAAATCAGGGCGAGTACCTTTAAAAATTTAGAAGTTAGCTTAGCCCTTCCACGAAACCTTACATAAGTATTAATAAAGCTGCAATCTTTAAAAAAATAAAGGTATTCGCCCATCCACAGAATCTTAACATACCTAAACAAGTATTCAACATAAGAGTCATTATCCCGCAATTCCTACGACATCCTAATTCCTCAACGACTCTTTTAATTACCCCTAACAAAGCCATTTACAAAACAAATAAAGGCACTAGAGCTGCAACTAATACAACTAATACCATCCGATCGTAACCAGCTGAACTATAACAAAATGCAATAAAGACTCGGAACAAGTATAAACTATCGAAATAACTGTTCTTAACTTAATAGACGCGTAACAAGACAAACAAATCAGCCCGGGACCGCTTGTAGATATCTCTCAACTTTGCCCGGGGTAGCGCGGGACTCGTTAATCCCTAGCCTGTAGTCCGGTGGATGTAGTGATGGGATAGTGTTCAACTTGTTTTCGATAGGGCAGATATTATGAAGGCGTCTTCTCATTGGCATAAATTAATCTTACTTAGATTCTCAAAGTCATCTCGTTTAGACATTTTTGACAGTCCGTATATAGTTCCGTATACTTAAAGAAATTGTGTTTGTGCTATTCGGGAAAATATGACGATTGTATCATTTAAAGTAATTTTGTTTCTTGTGCAATCTATGCCTACAAAATATAGAGTGTATGTCTCTTCAAAATGTTTAAGTAAACTTCCAGCAGTTGTTTTTATTTTATTTTAACTATTTTCTCCGCAGTAACTAAGTAAGTTCCTATGGGTAACTTCTGAGTCGTATTTTTGGTTTTGTGCATGAATCAAAACCCGAGCGTAACAGTCGAACGCTGCGGCAAACCGGTGCCGCCAAACCTTTTCGTGTCATGTTTAATTCAAAAGTCACCAATTCACAAATCAAACTTGCATCTCAAATGAACACCAATACAAACCCTCGATGACAAACAATCGACTGTCAGCCGCATCGACATCAGTCCCGGTCACCTCACTACCCTACCCCGGGACAGCAAACAATACGAGCGGCAATTAATACAGCCATTATACTAACGAGCGGCCCACTATCCCGGATCGGACGATTAGACAACGGGAAAAACTTGAGAGGTCTCCTCACTATGGTACATAGTTGATGCTGCCTTGTGTTTGTTGAATTGAGTACCTTTGACCAAGTAAATATATTTTTATGGGCAAGTTAAATTGAAGGGGTGGGTATAGAAATAAATTTTGGTCTGACTCAAATCTACGAGTTGCTGAAAATATAATGAATTTGACAACCCTAGACTCGGGTCCTAGGGACAGGTAAGCAAGTATTTTTGTAACTGGTATTTTTGCACGAAATATGAAACAAGTTTTGTTATGAAAAGTAAGTAAGTAGGTACTATACCGATAAGATACATAGAATAATCTCTACTCTGTACAAACAATAATAAACATTCGATTTGCAGTTATAAAACCGATGACATTTAACATAGGTGACACAACATGCATTTTTCTTTTCTAAAAGCAGTCTTTACAAAAAACACTATCTTGATTCCCGAAATAAAGCATTTTAATGAAAAGCTCTAAAGTTTATTCGATTTCTACATCATGCAATTCTGTTCGATTTCCACTTGAATTTTGGGGAGATCTTTTCAAACGTTTTCTTCTTGCCAGAGGGCTGTTCAATTGTCGTCAAAATACCGCCTTTACGGGGGATATTTTACAAAAGATTTTTTTTTGTTTATCTATTCAAACAGCTCGTTAAAGGAACATGATATCTACATTCTTTATTCTAAGATCAGTAGAGAACAGCCAACACTAAAGAACAAATGAGGCGAGTTTAAAAGTAAAATACCATCACTTTGAACGGCCAAGCTCTCCAGCCAAGCCTTTGCCTCGTAATTAACGGTACTATAATTAAAATACCATTCGTTCGACTTTGAAAAAAGACGTCTAATCTACAGCATATTATTCGTCTGGGTGCCAGAGCGAAGTCTTTCAAGAGAATGTGTTATTTTTTTTAATTTTACAAGGACTCGTTCGGAAGTGGAAAGCTAACTTTTTTTAAACCTTTTTTTTTTCGTCTGCGATATTTTTTTTGAGACTGTCAATGAGGAATGTTATGGTATCGATGCAGTATGCATTTCAGAATAGGTAAAGGCAATAAATTGTAGGTACTATGTTTTTCCAATGTTATGGGTGCAAACTGAATTTATATAAACTCATGAAGATTTATGGATTGTCGATGTATATCAGCAGTTTGATGGTACGATTAGCGTAGTGGCTGAGCGATTGGACTGATGCGTTGCGTGTCGCGAGATCGATTTCCGCACGGAGCAAATATTTTTATGATTTGCATATTCAATTTCCTACTTCAACGAAAAGCTAGTTTTAAAAACAAAAATCTGTTTTAAAACTCATTTTTATCATTTTACTTTCAAAATTCTATCCTAGTCGGAATAAAGTTCAAAATACCAAAACAAGTTTAACAGCTTATAGCTTGGCCCAAAGTAAGAACTTATTTAATTATGTGCACGGTGAGTGTCACTTACGCATTACAGACGAACTTCCTTATTATTTTTCCTCTCTTACCATTTCTTGCAAAATATGCCCCCTGTAGGGGGGACCCACACTCATTACTTCAAAAATCAACAAGAGAGATGCCAATTAATTGTAATAAGCTTTTCGTCTTTGAAACGCGTATAATCACGCTCGCGCATTAAGGGGTGTGCTTGTGAAATAGGGGTCGATCCCCTTCGGATCAGCAGGGAGAGTGATCGTAAAAAAAAACCACCCTTAAGTTCGCGTTGGAGAGACTTATTAGAGAAGTGCTTAATAGTAGGTAAATATGAATGTATACGGGGTGGAATTTGGAACGGTAACGTTATTACATTATAGAGAAACTGGTAATTAGTGACTTTTTAGTAAAATTTTAACAAATATTTGGATATCTTATCATTTATTTAATTGCAGAGAATTAAATTATGCTACTGACATCTGCTGAAAGACGGAGCTCTCTAGTAGAACAAAAATGAAATGTCTTTTTTTAAAAACGTGCGTGTATGACTGCGTTTGGATTCTTTATTTGAAAATCTAAAACAGTAAAAGAGTTCAATTTAACTTTTCATAACATTAAAAAAACAGTTTCTGCTAGTGATCACAAACTGCTTTTGATACGTGTGTGTATAACTGGTATTTTATATCGATATTCACATAGCATATTACTTAGTTACTTAGAGTAATTAATTCCTTTAATTCCCCCTGTGTTTCCACAAGCAAGCTCTGAAGGGATTAAATGAAATTTAATTTTGCTGAGATTTTTCTTTTTCCTCGCCAATAAACTTTACGACCGGAAATTTACGGGTAAGCAAATGTTTAGAAAATCGCTCCCTTGAATAATTTTCTTATAATGACGTCATTTTTTAATTACTTCTCTCTAGCGTCTTACTTTGCTTCTAAGCGTCTTATACGAATTGTATTCAAAAGGATTTCTGTTTAGGTTTATTTTTCATCGCAATTAATTATATAATGATTTGCATGATGAATTGAAAGTTCGCTCCCAGTTTTAAAAGTATTTTAAATAAACAAGTTTATCATCTACCTAAGAGAGACTGAGTTCACGCAGATGGAACTACGAGTAGTAGATGCTATGTTATTGAATTTCTAATACCAAAGTCTTAAGTAACTTATCGTAAACTAACTGGTGGGAACGCGGGTCTTACGAATTACAGTGATCCCGGAACATAGACGGCTATTGAAGGACACCGTCGGTTTTAGTCAGTATAAGTCTGACAGTCCTTCCACCCCTGCTTCTCTCATTAGATGATTTTACCACGATAAAAAGGTATCGGAGACTTGAGTCGCATTGTGTACGAAGGGCCTAAGACAAACACACAAAGTGATGACTTCGTTGGCTTATCATGACAAAACAACAAATCCAATTGTTGATAATGTTTTTCTGTCGACAAACTTGTTGCTTTCTACCAAGATCCTTTATTAAATTCTCTGCCTACCCTGTTACCGTGCAATCCTCTGTATTTTCTTACAAGGTAAGATTCGTAAAGCGACCGCAGCCGCAAGCCACAGCGACAAAGCCGCCTAATCGCAATGACAGAACACCGCTACACGACAGAACACCGCTACACGATGCTATGAAAATTTAATTTATGTTTTAATTACCGCTTCTTAAATCATTCATCTCCATAACTTTTTTCACCTGTGTGGAGACGGCTTTCTGGCTATTGTATTTTTTAATGTACTTAGTGAATTACTATCTGTCTAGTTAGTTTCTGGACAAGTCAATACTTGTTGCATTGGGTCGTCTTCAGACCTTCGGATTTGTGAGAATGTGACGGCTGTCAAAGTTACAGTCCGTTTGGGTGACACTACGAACAAACCAGTCAAATTGGCATTTCACTATCTAAACTTTAATTTTAAAACATAATTTCTCTTCAATACTCTTGTTTAGGCCAGAAACCTGATAATATTACAAACAACTGTTAAGTATAAATGACACAACAAATCCAGTTGTTGATGATGTTTTTCTGCCGACAAACTTGTTGCTTTTTACCTAAGATCCTTCATTAAATTCTCTGCATACCCTGTTACCGTGCAATCCTCTGTATTTTCTTACACAGTCAAGGTAAGATTCGTAAAGCGACCGCAGCCGCAAGCCACAGCGACAAAGCCGCCTAATCGTAATGACAGAACACCGCTACACGATGCTATGAAAATTTAATTTATGTTTTAATTACCGCTTCTTAAATCATTCATCTGCATAACTTTTTTCACCTGAGTGGAGTCAGCTTTCTGGCTACTGTGTTTTGTGAAGTAGTGAATTACTATTTTTCTAGTTAGATTCTGGAAAATTCAATACTTCTTGTATAGGGTCGTCTTCAGACCTTCGGATTTTTGAGAATGTGATGGCTGTCAAAGTTACAGTCCGTTTGGGTGATGCTATGAATCATCATCATCCTATAATGTTCCCATAGGTGGGACACAGGCCTCCTCTCTTGTGAGAGGGAGGGAGTGAGCCACCACGCGGGCCCAGTGCGGATTGGCAGAGATGTCACATATCTTCGAATTTGATGGTTGTAGCACTTGCTATGAATAACGCAGTCAAATTGGCTATCTAAACTTTAGTTTTAAAACATAATTTCTCTATAATACTCTTGTTTTAGGACAGAAACCTGATTATATTACAAACAACTGTTAAGTAGGTCTGATATCAGTATAAATATAGAAAGATCTTTTAACTAGTTGTACCACTCTTGTAACAGTTTGCTATTGCCACTTATACAAAATCTACATGAGCGTGGTGTTTAGACAGCTCATCATAATTTTATCATTATGATAGATGAAGGCAACCATCCTAATACTGCTTGTTATATGTATTATATTCACCATAATTACGCATATTTTCACAAATATACGAATTAACACAACTACATATTCCGTGCCGCGCCTCTCCCCGGGGACAATGGCGGCCGCGATTAATCCTTTACACAAACAACACCACAATACTTGTAATTAATATCACCATTTAACTAACGAGCGTCAATGTCGTAATTATCTGTAGATTATAATATATGGTATAGGTTGTGTATCTGTACACAAATATAATTAGGTATATACAGGTGGTAATTATGTTGGCATGGTGTCATATAATTCGTAAGTTCAGTCTTCATAGTCGAAACTCATGATTTTGCCCACACGACACACGTGTCGTGGCGTATACGGACGTGCCAAAAGCATTAAGTTTCATACATTTTGCGTCCCACGCCACGACACGACACTATAATTCAAATGTATCTCTAACTAGGTATACTAAATGTAGGAAAGTGATATGCTACTAGCGCGCCGACGACACGACACGTTTGTTTCTGCCCTAATTATGTTCACGTACAGACACTAGATGATATGGTCGATTGGTTTGCGCTAGACTACTATAAACTAGTCTCAATGATGGTGGTTGATGGTAAAGCACGCTTGCCTATAAGTAACCTATTCTTTCTTTTGCCTAAGGAGTAACCTATTTATTTTCCTAAAAGTTCCCAAGGTTGTAGCAATCAGGAAAAAGTTACGGCAGGGAATTCCATTCCTTAGCTGTGCTTATTACTTATATGCAATGTAGAAACCGTGATTAAAAAAATAGGTACATGAGCTCAAGAGTTAAAATGAGGATAAATCTATATCTAGAAAAAAACTTTTACGAGGCTAGTAAAAGTAGCTTTCCAAATATGCCAGTAACTCCATCTGTAAGAGTAGTTATCTTTTTGCTATAATGTACCTTACTCTAGATAATTTTACGACTGCATATGGCCTGCCTATAATTTGAAATCACACGGGATAGAAAACACAAGAATTATGTGTATGCTGACGAAATACTCACGTGTTTCCTTGACATTAAAATGACGTAATGCTAAACCATGAACTGTTATCCCGATTTTCATAATCAGATCAGAGGCTTGACATTAACAGTGTTGACAACAATAACAGCATCTATTATTTCTACCCAGTATACACTCAGCATTTACGTCAGGTTGGCACCCAGCTACCCAACACCACCGTATAGGACCGATGACGTAATTGATTGGTAGTCGTCCGACCCCCGGGCGGGCGCAGTCGAAAATTGATAAAGTTTCCAATGAAAACTCACTTGATATCGGACAACTTTATATTGCCAAACTGATACATCATTTTAATTTAATTTCTGACTAAATTAGTTTGTGTAAGTTGGTCAACCTGCTTCTATTATGTAGATGGCTCTTTGAAAGTTGATAGGAATAAGCTTTGCTTTCAATTACTAAGTTTTCAGCCTACTTCGAACGCTGAAAACTTTGTTACGTTGCGGTTCTTTCTACTGTTCACGAAAATGTCTCTTGAAACAAATGTTGTGTTTTCTCAATATGAATAATTATGTATTTTGATTTCACAATTTCCTCGTCAATACGAACACGATAGGTGCAGTAAGTACCTACCACCCTAGTGACGCGAAACCATCCTGGCCATGGTGAAACTTCCCGGGATATTCATCCATCCCGGACATAAGTTGTTTTTAATATCGTGCGGATATGTACACGCATGCGGTATTGCCCCGCACGTGTAACCCCCGCAAATGTCATTTTCATTTAGTATACAATAAAATACAAAACATGCTCATTTTTATTGAAATACTGATTAAAAATCAAGGCACAAAGTTACGAAAAATATTGTAAAAACGAAATATAACTCAGTCCTACTTACATATTCAAAACTCCCAATCCCGGGAACTGTATCGGTAAGTTCAACACAATTGGCAGTGGACTTTTCCCGGACATTTTCGACCGGCCAAGCTATGGGAATAAAAGTTAAACAAATGGACGGCGTACCCGGCAAGTTTTAATAAGATTCTTGCGAGGTTTTAGTACAGAAACTGTTCACCGCTCGTGTGTAGCTGGCCTGAATTGTGATACGTTTTTCTCTTCTTTTTTTTTGTTATATTTCTCTTTCATGGCTTTTAATAACGCTTTTTAAAGTTTCGCAATAATGTTCGTTGTAATAAAAATGTGGAAAATATTTAGCTTAAACAGAGTTTAAAAGCGTAAATAGGTTACGGTTGTTTGAAAAGAGTTCTTATTAGTTTGAATTTAGGTCGTAATTTTGAAACTAGTATAAAATTGGAAGTACGATATCGTAACTGTTAAGATCTAATGTTTATTTTTGTTTAGTTTTATGTTATCTTTTTTTAGGCCTTGTAAAACAACGTTGACCTACATTATAATAACCTTTATCACCTATAATTACTAGCTCACATCCCCCGCGTATCATCCCGGGACATTGGCGACTTTTTGCGAGCAAGTTCGCGTCAGCAAATCCTTCAGGAGACCACTCACTTAATCCCGGGGCGGGTTTGCCGGGGTTGGGGTGAGGGAGATGGAAGTAAGAAACTTTTCCTGCCACTTTGTACCCCGATTAGTGTTGCAAGTTGTCCCAATTTTTTCCCGGAGTATCCCGGGATTTTGATGACCCTTTTAAAGTGAATATTATTTTTTCTCATTGTACACAAAATATAACAATCCACTGTCGTTTTTGTTCAATTTAACTTTTTTAATCGTAGTTTAGAACTTGATTACATAAAGTATGACACAATTTTATTTTAAATAAAAACAATTTTCATAAAATTGCTTGTTTAAGTTACTTTTTCACTTTAACACTCAATTTCGAGAGGACGCAACATGTAAACAGTACATTCATAAACGAATACGGAATATGGCGACACTATTAGAATATATAAGCTAAGCTTAAGTAAGTTCCATCGAAGACTTTGTTTCTGTCACTGATGACCTTGACTAGGGTCGGCAGCAAACCCATCTCAAGTCGAAATCAACAAAACTATTGCTCTATAAAACAATTTACCTAAAATCCCAGTCCAAATTAAACCGGGAAATTCCCACCATGACATTTGACAACACTATCCCGCGACCTGTGAACAATGTCCGATGAGGTGACGTTTTTATAAGATCCCGGCGGATATCTACCTACCCTTTATTTTTTCCGACACTTACTTTTTGATTGTATCCGAGTCTTGTGAGCAAGGATTATTACGGTTTAGCGACAATTAACAGTTCGTTGTAGATTTTTTGAGGGACATTCAGCAATATTTTTTAATAGTTAATTCCAAAAGTTTTGCTCGTCTTATTATTTATTAAGTCTTGTAAAAGTTATATCTTCAGCGGCTGTCATTTCAGTGACCTTAAGTTTTGAGGTCGTGTTCATAATTTAGATTTTTTTATATTAAAAAGTTCTGGATTTTGTGACATTTCTAGACTTACTAATACTTATTTATAGCCAGAACTTCATAATTTTTAATGTAAAAAGCACCCGGTATAAGTGTTGCTATACACGACCGACCGGTATAAATATGCACAGCTATATATGCAGTGAAAACAAATATAATGACACAGATTAATTATCGGGAATCACAAATCGCTCGGCTACTGCACATATTGTTTCATAATATTGTTTCTTTTATATTTAATAAGCCTAGAAGTTCATTATAAGTAGCTACCAAACGATGTGTAACCTAAAACTTTAACCCTTTATATACAGGGGTCACGGTGATGAAATAAGTCCCGCGACCCCGGCAGGCTTTGGCCCTCTGAGAGGGGACCCCGTCATTGTGCTGACGCTCTTTGAGGCGCTCGTGGAACACGACGCGCCGTCGACCCGGGCATGGTCCATGTTCGGACAGCGAGTTGCCCTTACTCGCTGCTCGCATGCCCACCAACACTAAGTCTTTAAATAATTTCCTAACAGAGTAAGTATCCAATAAAACTACCTAACTCAAAGCTAACCCACTTCAAAAGTTAATTTAATTAAAGTCTAGTCTCAAAACTAGACACTAATTCTGCCCAGAAATAACCGTTTTCTCTCTTGAAAAACTTCGAACGTTTATGACCTTTTCATATTAAATTCTTTTCGTAAAATAATTAATCGAAGTTCTTACAAACTCCAATATCTTTAACTTTTTATTCTTTATTCTGTTGTTCTTTACGAGTTTTAGTTTGTTTCTCAAGATTTTTTACGAGTAATTAAAATGAATGAATATTATTAAGAGGACGAGAGGCCATTAAGAATTGTTAGTGGTTGTTTAAGATCTTTTTATATAGACTTAGTTAGGTATTAATGGAGAAAAAGTGTTCTTTGAGTTGCTCAAGACTTTTTAGAGCTTGATAAGTTACTAAATAATGGGTACTCGACAGAATAATATATTTTAGTTAAAGTGAATATTTATGAACTTGTGTCAGTCTCCCTCACTGTTTATGATTTGAAATCAAAAGAGGATTACTTAATAGGTTGTACAGCTATCAGTTAACAGCTATACGCTGCTTTGTAGGTACAAAACTTCAATACCTGGTCAGTCTAAAAGGCAGTTTAATATTTTTTGCTATTTCGACTTCAGTCCCAAAGAATTAATGTTTTAAAACTGGTTAGATTTTACCAAAAACGTTTAAATATGACCGCCACGTCTTTTTGAATTTATAGAATTGATTATCCCCCATGTGAACTGTGCCAAATTTCTGACTCGTACATCTGCTTAATTTTCGTAAAAACGCATACCTACAGATTTACTTCAAGTATTAATGAATAAAGATTACATCAAAAGCGTTAACGTCCTTTCTACAAACAGTAAACCAATACAACTAAAGCAATCTACTAAAACTAAAGTCCTATTCAACCGTAACGACTACACAGCTCTAACAAAATCCTATAAAACTAAACCAGCTAGTAATACAAGTTAGAAAATTTAATACTAAACGAGTTCGGAATGAAGTGCATTAAGGCTAAGCCGTATGCATCCACTAACGAGCTGGCCAGGCTAAACCGAATCTAACTTTAAACGATATTATAACGACATGGTGTAACTGTGCCGCATCTCTTAATCGTATGTATTGGGCGACCTTTATCAGCTTTTTTTATGTTGGAAAATCAAAAAGTGGAAAGAACTGTCAAGCTTGATTGACTTGAATCGTTTTTTGTTTGAAGGATAAACAACGCAATGAATAACTGAAGAGTTACTCTTTGTATTCCAGGGCACGGTGTTCTTTTGCGACAGTCGCATGGCTCCATCGAGCGTTTGCTGACAGCTCGACGATCGCCGGCTTGAGCATGGTCCTTGGTCGGACGGCAAGCTAGCCATTGCTTAGTCCGAATATCTACAGTGTTGACTTTAATGACATAGAGCGTGAACTTGGCGGAATTTAGAAATATTTCAAAGTTTATCGTACCACCATAAAAAAATAGATTTTAAGTGACAAATTTTTCACCAATTTTATCCAGAATGGTCGCGAGACTTACCAAATTACCGTGACCCTGGATCGTAAAGGGTAGTGGATTTTAGTTAGTACGACTCTGACAGTCCCTCCCGCCCTGCCCTGGGTGGATGGACTCATTTGACGATTTTATCACGTAGAAAAAAAAATGTTGTCCAGAATACCTACTAAAAATAACGTTGTTGAACAACTCGTCCGTGTAATCCTACCCCTATCACTGTGGTACGTAATACTTACGTAAGACATACGGGCGTAGTTTGCGGTCGGCGCCGTCGCGTTCGGCACAAGTTTGCAAATAATTTAGCGTTTATTGTAAGCAGGTATGTGTGAACTTTGTGCAATAAGAATCTGAATGGGAAGTTTAAAAAGTTAGTCTTAGATAATGTTGTGTAGTTTTGTTGGTAGCAGTTGGTGATAGCGGATTTTATTGTGTTTTTAAAGCAAACAGAATTGTGTTCTATAAAAGCCACTTATTGTGGAAAGAAAAGCATATCTACGTTCCTTTTAAATGTCGCCCCAAAGCAAAAGTCATAAAACTTTGTTCTTGCAAGTAACAATCTCATTTATCCATAGAAAACGTCTGTTAAATTTTCTAGATAGAACCCTGAAACAAATCTTCTTAACAAAGCAGGAACGTACACTCACATAATCCTCATTTAAATACCCTTACATCGCTAACCGCTATCGGGCCAACATCGCACTATATCGGGGTTATTCCCGCTCTAAATCCCGTCTATACAATTGCCGCGTGGCCGCCCATAATTCTTACCCGTACATTTTCACAGGCAGCCTTCCAAGCCACAGAGGAGCCGGCAGGTGTTCCAGCAGAAATTGTTTCAACCCTCCAAATGTAAATATTAGTTAATTAACTGTAAACCGAGTCGGTCGCCTCGGCCCCGTCCGCTTGTTTAACTTGGGATAGCAAGTTAAAAACCTAGGACGGTTGGACTTTATTTATATAGGCATTGCTTTTAAGGAACCGTTTCGGACTTTGTGGCTTCTTTGAGTCGGAAAAGATGGATTTGTTTTTAGTAAGTTTGCAATTTTTTAATGGGACTAGTCTTTGATTATGAAAGATAACCTTTTTTTACTTTGTTTTCTGTTATTTTTAATGTAATGCTTTTAATAATTCTACTTCAAGGATCTGTTTATAAATAAATCAATGAGAGGGGCATTTAGGGTAATTTTTACTTTTTGGGATCTAGTAGGCACCTAGCACCGAATACATAAATCATATAGTTTGGAGATTTTTATTTTCACCTCACATATTTAAACCTTATCTTCCATTAACCTTCGATAAAACTGACTTAATCTTCAAACAATTTCGTGACATTTAATTACGATTAAACGCCGAAAACATCAAGTCAAGAACTTAAGTCCCCACCCTTACCTTTCATCTTTCCCAAAAACAGGTGTTTCCAAGCAAAACGAACACTTTCAAATATCTCATTAATATCGAAGTTAGTGTATAAATAATTTATGTACATCTTGCCCTTTAAGATTCATATTTCCTGAAGGATATCTCGAGAGGAATCGTCCACAAAGTTATTTTGTTTCAAAAGACTTCGCTCCAAGTTACTATTCAATCCGAAAAGTATATTCAGCTCGGGGAAAATTGTGATTTTATCTGTTGTATTTTATTTGAAGATATTTTCTTTTTTTTTATATTTTTGGATGTCCCGTGACTTCATTTGCGTGTATTTATTCTTGAATACAAATATCCTGAATGAAAAGTAGTCCTTTTGTTTCTCATTTTCCTCGTTCAGGTTACCTCAGATTTTATGCCGATTCATGTAGTAATTTTGGATAGCAATAATTACTTTCGGATGTATTTTGGAAACATTGTCGTGTGTTTCAATTGAAGGTAGGTTTCGCATTTAGTGATTCTGTTAATTTTAAATTATTGTTACTGTCAGCCTGTGTCATCTCACTGCTGGGCAAAGGTCTCACCCCATTATTTCCGACTATTTCGATCGAGGGCTGTCCCACTGGTTGATAGTTTTGTCTAGCTCATCCCGCCATCTTCTGCGAGGTCTGCCGCGACGCCTTCTGACTGTGTCAGGGCTCCACATAGTGGTTATTTTGGCCCACAGTTCATTGGGTATCCGGCGGCAGACGTGGCCAGCCCAATTTTAAATTAAGCAGTCGATTATAATAAAAATGAAATGCAAAGAAAATGAGAAAGGGATTTTTACAATAAGAGGAGAATTATTATCTTTTTGTTGCTATGACCGTGGAATTATTTATTTATTATATTACAACGTTTGTGTGAACAACCAGCAATTACAGTAAAAATCCATACAACACGTACCTGGATAAACTTTTTATCTTATATTCATTGTAGGTGGAAACTACAGAACTTGCTAAGATCTTTCACCCTATCATAACGTAACCAATACAAAACCTCAGAAACCTACCCAAAACATCAATCATATTCCCATCAATTACTCCACAATTTCCTTTAAACACGTGTAAATATTACGAACAATTTTCAGTTCGAAAAACATATAAATAACGTACCATAAACATCAATGTCTGGCGCGGTATTAATAGGTACCAATTATTTTCTCTCGCTATACATAACGCGTTTCAGGAATCTTGGCAATTTGTGTCCTATAATTGGGCGTCGAGCAACCAATGCATGAAATAATTTGTGCTGAGACGCGTTGAGGCGTAGGGAGAGGGGAAGGGAAGCTTATATACTCACTTTTATTGACATTTTATACCTATATGCTACGTAAGTGGCGAAAATAAACACATTTTATTGAGTGTACATTATTTGACTGCAAAAATCAAATTAGTCGGTCAGTAAAAATACGTGTAAATTATTTTAAATAGGTAATCTATCTATACCTGTCAAAAAATAATTGACACGTATTTTTTCTTAAGTAAACCATAATAGACGAAGATACGACACTTTAACAATTGCTAAAACGTCATAAGCAAGTGCAATTATCACTTACTTTTGACGTCACGAGCTCCCCCTCCCCCCCACTCTCGATTTTTTATGTGTTTTATCTCAGTGAATATGCATTAATTCAAAAGAAAAAAACGTTTATATTATATATTTTTCAAACCTCTTACTGATGGACTAATAAAAGTTGCAATGTATTTATGCTATCAACATGCCTATTACATCAGATTCGCTGATGGAGCCCCGCTAAGCGGGTCTCCTATTTCTGTCTACAGGCGTTTAAAGGGATTCTGTGTCCTCAATAGGACGTAGAGCAATCAAAGCATGCAATAAATAGAGCCGAGAGAGGGCACGGTAAGCTTATACAACTTTCATCGATACTTAATACCTATGTACTGGTATTATGAAGGCATTTGTATGTAGTATTAATTAGCAGAGCGTTAACACTAAAACCTTGTAAAAGCTCGGAGTTTTGTAAAAGAGAAATCCGTATAGCAACATTACAGTAGTGTAGAAAATTCGAGTGTGCGAGAAAACTATTACATGAAAAAGGTACCTTGTAAATTAGTAGCTGTTTCAGCATCTAAAGCTTTTTACGATAGATTTTGTTTCAGTCGAATTTCGACTGTAATTAAGGTAAAATGTGCCATGAAGGTTATTCAATTTCTCCATTTGAGTGATATTAGGCATTGATGTTTTTGCCGGGGTTGTGGGACATACGTATACCGCGACTCCGGTACATAAAGGGCTAACGAAGAACACCGTGGATTTTAGTCAGAACAAGTCCCTCCCGTCCCTGGCCGGGGTGGGAGGACTCATTTGATGATTTTACAAAAAAAAGGCATTGATGTTATGTTATGGTTTCTTAATTATAACCTTTCTGCTTAAAGCTGTCATTTCTAAGTAATCCAGCAGTTAACTGCTCCTGAAGCAGTTCGACTACTCGAGCAATCCGTGCATGTGTGGTTAGGAATAGTATGGTTTGTTATGCAGTCGCAGCTTGTAAGCAGTCGATTCTGACTGCTTCAGTCTATGTGTGGTCTCAGAATATAACTAATTTTAAGTGTCCTGAATATTTTTTCATTAGACATTATTATTGTAATATTTATTTATTTACGGTACACCAACAGCAAAACACACATTGTATTAATAGAAAACAAAAGTATAAACTAAGTGCTGGTATGCAGGCCTATGATAGGCTCAATATCGCTCATTCCTATCTATATTACTAAGTAGAAAATACAAAAGCAACCTGCTACGATCGTAAACATACTCCTTTCGCTTCATCCACATTCATACGAGTATATCTAGTTATCTTCACTTCAGCAATGAAACCAAATTCAGCCCAAAAAGCGATTTCCGTCAAAAATTGCCCCGAACTAAAATATTCAACATAATTTAAAGCGCAGATATCACAATTTACGGTGTAATAAATTTGCGTAGACCATACCGTACCGTCGAATCATCGGTCGAGATAATAATTTTGTAAAACGTTCATTTTGTCGATAGCTTATTAACATTTAATATGTTTATTATATTCAACGGGTCATAATTTAGTTTGGATGGATATTATCAGTAATATTGAATCGATTATTTATGATACAGTAATATGTAATAATATAACACAAAATGATATATCACTGATAGCATAGCAGTGGAGAGTTAGAGCACTGGTGGCCCAGTGGTATCGGCCCCGGCTTAGGAGTTGAAGGTCGTGGGTTCGAATACAGCCAGGCGCATTACTTTGTGTAATTTATTTCATCACCGCTGCTGTCAGAACGGTGCAGGCAAACATCTTGAGGAGACTGGCATGTCTTAGAACCAAAAAATCGAAGTTACGTGACATCCATTAATCCGCACTGGGCCCGCGTGGTAGATTGTGGCCCTCTGCCTCTCTCAAAGAGGAGGCCTGTGTCCCAGCCACTGTTGGGACACAGGCCTCCGGAACTTTATAATGCTGATGATGGTAGCATAGCACGTCTGAATGGAATAATATTGTAGATACCATCAAATCAACAACAAAAATATAATTTAGTTTCAAAGCAAGAAAAAAAGATATCAAAATTGTTTTCCAGTGTAAACATCACCATAAAAAGTTTTTACTTAAAACTTTCCTTTCATAAACCATTAGGTAATGTCAAGAAAGAAAAAAAAAAGAAAAATTAATGAAACTATGAAAGCAGAAATAAATAAAAGTATAATGAATGCTGCAGAGCTAAATGCAGAGGTTCCTCGCCGCATTCACGACAGATTCAATCAAGCCCTCGGCTTTTCTATATTAACATTATATCCTTGTACGTCGGTGGCAGGAAAACATTGCGGGAAGGAAATTACGTTTCCTACCGGCCCGTGGATTCAACAGGTGATTCAGAAGTTCTAGTTTATTGAGTTATAATAATAATGTATTAATATTCCACAACTATCACACAACGCCATCTAGTCCCAAGCTAAGAAGAGCTTGTGTTATGGTACTAGACAACTGATAAACATTCTTATTTATTAAAAAACATCCTAAATAAAACATGTAAATACATACATAATTATTATAGAAAAATAACACCCAGGCACAGAACAAATGGTCATGCTCATCACACGAACATTTGTCCTGGGTGGGAATCGAACCCACGACCCCCGGGCATAGCAGTCAGGGTCACTAACCACTAGACCAACAGGCCAGTCAAGTGATAAGAAATGTCTATCGATGAAAGTTAAGACAATAATTATTGCCCGGGTCGACGGCACGTTGTGTTCCACGCGCGCCTCTAAGAGTGTGACCAAGATGACTGGGCCTTAGAGTGCCAAAGCCTGCCGTGGTCGCGGGACTTATCAATTAGTCAGTACAAGCATCCCCCCCCCCCCCCCCTACTCTGATAACGAAAAGTTAAGACAATTATTCAAGAGTGGGTAGCAGTAGTAAGGTCCTTAGACTTCTACAAGTTTTTTTTTTAAATACTTTCGAAAATCTCAGTGTTTATTCAATTACGTAAGGAATTCACGGTTGCCTTTCTTAGGTCAACAACCAGCCCACTTTATAAAGGTATCAACATAGAATCACATTTTACTTTATGATATTATGTTGTAATTCTAAGTCCTAATTATAAGACAATAATTTGATCATTATTTTCATCTTCGTTATGTTGAAGAATACTCTTTAAAATAAACTGCGATCAAAACTCCCTCGATTGTGACCTTAAACAGATCCTTCAATATTTTGCAGGCTAGTCCACTGAAAAAATCAGTCAGTTAGATTGTCAATAAATATTTATCCGTTTTTTTTTTATTTTGTCACGTAAACCAAAATAGAAGAAGATACGTTTAAAAATTTAAAGTACGACACGATCGTGGCCGAAAATTTTGTGTATCCTGACGTCACAAATGCCTCCCTGAGTTTTGATTCTTTTGTCATTGTTTTACTAGCATTGACTTAAAAATACAATTATTTTCATTATTTCAATACTCTAAACTAAAGGGATTAATTAGGTGTGCAATTTTTTGGTAGTGGAAACTAACCTATTCCGATATTTTCCTATAACGGGGACGTGCGATCTCCCTGCCCTCCACAAGGTAAATGTGGTATGTCAGCCACTCCTTTTAAATTATACAAGCGATTTTAAGTAACAAGCCGTGCGATCAGGATGCAGAACCCTCAATACCTATTCCGAACTTCTATTCAGAATTCTGTTGTCCTTCTGCCAAATCTCTCCTAGTACTAAATTTTCATGTACCTCTGTTGCGAGTGTACCGCGAAAGGTCGACGGGTACCCCTAATTCACTGAGTAATTGCCGAGGCGACGCCGATGGGCGACGCGATGCTGACTCATGTTCCGGTATCTACAGGTGTGCTTTTAAGGAGGTACACCAGAGAGCATCCGCTTTGTTTCGCGTATTTTGTCGCGAAACAAAATATTATGAGACATACAAACATCATTAATTATGGGAAACAGAATTCTTTTTTAAATAATAATAATGTTCCACAACTATCCCACAACGCCATCTAGTCCCAAGCTAAGTAGAGCTTGTGTTTTGGGTACTAGACAACTGATAAACATACTTATAGATGACAAAATGAAATACATAAATATTATAGATAAATTACACCCGGAACAAATGATCGTGCTCGTCACACAAACATTGTCCTGGTTGGGAATCGAACCTCTGGCATAGCAGTCAGGGTCACTAAACACTAGAACAACAGGCCTATCAATGTTTGAAACGTTCCATAGTCAAAAATGATTTCATCAACACTGCACCCAAAATGGTGAAGGAAAACATCGAAAAACCATCACAGTAAGAACCCAAAAATTAATAGGATCCTAACGATATCGTTTTTTAAACAACAAAAACACCCATACGTTGTAACCGTATTCCGTATGACCTTCTTTTCGACTCAAATCCCAAGGTCGCTGATAAGATGAAAAACCAAATGAC
This sequence comes from Agrotis ipsilon, assembly GCA_028554685.1. Lineage (NCBI taxonomy): Eukaryota > Metazoa > Arthropoda > Insecta > Lepidoptera > Noctuidae > Agrotis > Agrotis ipsilon. The sequence continues at coordinate 14,811,103 of CM052965.1, forward strand.
ATACAGTCCCCAAGGCTTACTGGAGTCACATCTTGAATTCTGATTCGAAAACTGTGTATGCAGGGCTCGCGACTCTCGTACATTAAGAAAACATGTGGCTTCACCAATATTTAAGAAGATGTATAGCCTTTCTGGCTGGTTTGACCTTCAAAAAAAAGTTCTAAATGTTTTTTTCTTTTTTTTTATTCTTTGTTCTGCCTCATCTTTTTCTTTTTTAAGCCTGGTGTTAGGGTGTTCTATCTTTGATGTTTGTGAAGTTAATTAAAATTATAATACAGGGAGTTAATTTAGGGGAGCGAGAAAATTTAAAAAAAATGCATTCTTCGACTTTTTTCTGCCATTGTTCTTTACAATAGTATTAGGGTGGGTCTATACAGTTGGAACTGAAATTCTATGTCCATTTCTCATTGAAATTCCTCTCGAATATAAATATATCCGTAGACGTGAATTAATCTAGTAAAGGATCTAACAAGCTTAGTCCTTGACGTAACCAATAGGAAATCAGATTTGTCCAGAGTTCCGATTGGGATTTACTGATTTGATTTATTAATCGTTTAGTGGACAAGTCCGACCACAGACGGTGAAGAGTCTCTTTTCTTTATCCATAATCTTGGGCACTCAAAATTGACTTAGCTTAATTTGCAGGTATAATTGTATTATTGTGGATAATGCTAACTTGACCGTGTACTTTGAAGGTAGATTGTATTAAACGGAACCATTGTTAAAATTAAACTCAGTAAACAAAAGAGCTTTTCTGCTGATCATTGATACTTGTATTCAATCTAAAATATTTAATAATTTCAAAAATTCAAATCATTTTTATTAAAGTTGAAATTGCCTACTAACAACACATTTTCCATCAATAGTTCCAAAAAATAATCATGTCATTGTTTTCTATGTTATCTAACGCTATGTCACTAGTTTATGGCTCTGGACATAATCATACTTACTTGATTAAAAAAAAATGTTAAACTAAAGTAAAATAGATTAATACAACATCTGTGTGTAAACAGTGTTAAGTAAATTTTGCGTCTAACATTTTTGTTCGAGCATCAATTTGTCTACCCATCCTATATAACTAAGTTACTAACTACTGCAATGACAAAACCAATTCAATACCTTTCTACACTACTACCTGCTACTCAAACAGCCCACAAATCAACACACTGCAACAATTCTCCACCCACAACCGTCGCCCGTTCCTGGCATCGTTAATTCTCCAACACATATTTTATTCCGGGCCGGTATTCACCCCGTGTCGCGACTGAGGCGTCGCGTCCGCAGTCCGGGGGCGTTTTCCCCCCGACATTTTTGTCGTGGATATTATTGAAATCAAAATAGCTCATGCCGGAGGAGGCCTCCCATAAATTTCGCGTACCACAGCGGGCGTTCTCTGGTCTGTCCCAATTTTTGTTTGCGACTGTCAATTTTTATTCTTTGTGCCGTATTTTCTGTGGAATCTGAACTGTGTTGACGTCTGTACGTTGGTTTGGTTACTAAAATTATGTCGTTTTTTTTTTCATATTTATGGTGGGCTTGAACAAAAATTTCAGATAAATTATGTCAAATACTAAGGTGGTCTCAGGATTTTATCTGCATTTATTTTAATTGCAATGATTCGAAAGATAATAATTTATTGAAAGCAAAAAAATAGTAATTAAAAACATGTCAAAGACCCACTCAATACAATCCAATGAAAATACTACAAAACTATTATTCCAAATGCTAATACAGTCCAATGAAAATAAATGTCAACTAAAATACTCGTAATAACTTCATCAGTTTGTTTTAAATACAAACATCCAGGGTACGAAACAGTACTGAAGGGTGAAAGAGTTGAAAAGTTGGTACGGATGTAAATTAATGAAATTCTACCAGTACACGGTCGACGGTCGGCTTACAAAGCCAGTGTCCGTACGAGGAGTTTGAAACCCCGAGCGAGGATGAAATGGATCGTACACGGATTTTCTTTTTTTTAGTCCGTTTTTTTTTATCCGTTCCTTTTTTAAATATTATCAGCCAACCATAATTTTGGTACTCGCGAATGGTTTGTAAGGAATATCAAGTTTGCCAATTAAATTAAAAGACATAGCAACCTTTTTGGCTGATTTTTCTTTTGTTTGTTTTTTTTTCCCTGTGTCATTTAATTTCTAGAAAGTGATGCAGGTTAGCAAGTCATGCTCCTGGTTCTAAATTCTTTTTTCAAAAAACCACAAGTTCTCAGAGCCTTTCGATTATTTCAAACAATTTTTAGTATAATAGACATGAATGATGTTGAAAAATGCTGCCCAGAGTGGATAGACAAGCCGTAATGGTCGTAGATTTCAACTTTATCCCTCTAGATCATGGTATAGTTCAAAATCTAGTAATTATAGAGTTTTTTCGTATAAACCCTGAATTGACATTGTCAGATGTTATTTAATTTTCACACCTGCACTCAAAAATCTATTAAGATTTACTACGTCATAATAATGTTTTGGACAGCAAAGGTCAAGCAGGCATAAGCTTAATATAAAACAGATTTGTGTCGAGCCTATTATTAAGCTGTGGGTGTATTTTGACTCAATAGATCGGCCAAGGTCAAAAGATGTTTTCGGACAAAAAAAAACAAAAGGTCTACTTCAAAAGAACAAGCAGACCTACAAACGCGTTTACGACCTTACTACTACTAGCTTTTCTTTGAAATGGATACACGTACTCGTCTATGTGTCTATGTGTCCGTCCTTTGCTAGTTATAAAACAATAGCCTTCTGTATTCATATGTTCAGTTGACACAACGATCGCGCCCACACAGTGACATGAAACAGGCGGCGTGTTTATATTGGCATAAAGACTAATAAACTTACTGCCTCTCAGATTAAATGTTACATGTCAAAGTTCAAAATCGGCTATGCTTATTTCAAGATACTTAGAAGTAGGACATAACCAACTTTGACTCTGGTGATAGATGGATCGGTTGAAACGGCGTACAAGTTAACACGGTTGAAACGAGTGCTGCGAATTTAAATTCTATTTTTGCGTAAAAGCCAAACAAGTTATAAAGTAAAATATACTGTGATGTGTGTGTTAAAACTACCAGTGTGACTGTGAAATCAGATCAAAAAAATAATGAATGGTAATTAAGTTATTCACAAAAACAAATCTCAAATTTTGAATAACGAACTCTTGAGAAAAAACACAGTGTCGCGTAACTGGAAAGGACCGCGTTCTGTGCCGATCTGTGTCCCAGCGTGTCATCGCGACAGACGACCGCAGCGGTAAGCTCCGCCCACCTAACACTGTGTATCACTGTGAACGGCTGCTGGAAAGGATCGCGTTCTGTGCCGATCTGTGCCATACCTTATCTACAGTTGCCGTCGCTTAATTGGCCTCTGTATGAGTCGCGCCGTATTTACGATGTCAAACAACTCGGACTCACAATCACCTTCATTAGATCAAGATAATGATAATATAACCATTAGAAAACAGCAAAGCAATATAAGCATAAGTACAGAAAATTCTTTTGCATCCTTATCAGTAGATGATGACAATGCATGTCCACCTATTACGTCATATGACAATCATAACATAAGTTGCCCTCAGCTACAAGAAACCAAAAATAAAACAATAACAGAATTAGAGATATTAGTCAACACTTTGCAAGAGAAATTGGCTTCTGCGGACTACGAAATTGAAAACTTAATAACCGAGAATATTTCACTTAAAAATATTATAACTAACCATGAGAAGGTTATAAACAACCTGAAAGGAATATGTATTAGTACACCTGAAAAGGTCTCAGTCGAAACTAAATGTATACATAAGGACAAACCAAAGCTTTCTAAAGAAGATCGTTTGATTCAAAAACGAAATAAACCAGAGATGCAAAGCAAAAATACAAGTCCCAAATCTTCAATAAAAACACAGAAACTAAGCAACAAACGAACCACAACAGAAAAACAACGAACAAATAGTTTATGCTCCACAAACTACAAACGAAATATAACAACTCAAAGAACAGAAATAGAGGATAATTGTGTGAAGTCTAGCAGGAATAAGTTATGCATTGTTAGTGCTAACAAAACAAATAAAATTCTGTCAATCGCGGAACAGACATTCCAGAACTTACAGATCTGCCACTATTTGTCACCGAAATGTGGATTGTTACCACTTATCAGCAATCTACACAAAAAAATTGAAGACTACTCGTTTAGCGATTACTGTGTAATTTTAATTGGGGAAGAAGACTTCGAAATAACAAAAAATTATGTAGAAATTGTAATAGAGTTAAGGAAAACACTAGAAAATATTCAACATACAAATATCATTTTATGTTTACCTACATTTAAACTAAGCGATTATTCAATGATGTTCAACTGGCGTATCGAAACGTTTAACAACTTGCTTCACCTTGATTTATTAACACATGATTATGTAACAGTATTAGACTCTAATTTTGACTTATCCTACGATTTTACTATGTTTTCAAAACACAATAGAAAATTAAATAACCGAGGTATGAGAAATATTTTTCAAAATCTGCTGTTGCTTATAAATGATTACCAAATGTCATCTTCGGAAGTGGAGCCTGATCTAGAACATAATGATAATACTAATGCGGCCACACATACCGAGTTTTTTCTTTGATCACATGTATGTTATGCATCAGAATATTGCCGGACTTATAAATAAATCTGACCTGTTAACCGTGTATAATCAAGAGTTATTAAACAAACAAATAAATGTAGATATTATATGCATAACCGAGCATTTTATAATGTCCGGACAGGAACATCTTCTTCAAATACCAAATTATAGGCTCGCTGCATGTTACTCAAGAGACAACATAAAGCGCGGCGGAGCCTGTATTTTAGTCAAAAAGGGTCTTGATTATAAAGAGTTACCCGATGTAATGAAATGCTCGGTCTCGGGAATAATAGAATGTTGTGCAATTAAAATGAAACAACATAACTTATGTATATTATGTATATATAGACCGCCTAAGCTTACCAACTTAAGTAAATTTTATGAAAATTTAGATATAATTCTAAAAAAAATATGTACTAATCGTCACACCAAAATAATTTTATGCGGCGATCTTAACATAGACGTCTTAAAAAATAATAGAATCACCTTGGAACTTAAATGCTTCCTCCTGAGTTTCAATCTTATTTTGGAACTTAATGAAGCAACACGTCCTGTGAGTAATACTTGTTTAGATAACTTTGCACACAATATCAAACAGAAATGTAAATCTCAAGTAATTGACTTCGGGCTATCTGACCATACAGCACAATTGATTAAGATAAAAGTAAATAAATCATGCATAATAAAAAGTTGGAGAACTAAGATTCGAGACACTTGTAAAGAAAATCTTGCTAAATTTAATAGCTACCTTCAAAATCTATCGTTTTGTGACGTATATGACACTGAGGATTCGAACAAAGCGTATGATAATTTCATTGAAACATTTAAGCTTCTGCATGACTTATGTTTTCCATACAAGCTAGTGATAAAAAAATCAGAAAAGCCTATTAAATGGCTATCGCGTGGCATACGATTATGCAGTAAAAAACAGCGAACTTTACTTTGGACATATAGATTAAGACCATCACGAGAAAATAAAATCGCTTTTATTAATTACTCTCAGAGATTCAAAAAAATCATTAAATTAACTAAGACATCCCAAAATAATTACATGATCGAGAACTCAAAAAATAAATCAAAAACCTCATGGCAAATAATAAATAACAATAAAATAATTAAGGAACCAATTACACAGATAAAGATTAATAACGAGACAATTACAGACCCGAATGAAATAGCAGAGTCTTTCAATAATTTTTTCATTGACCAGATTACAAATATACCTAATAAGACATTACATGACGTTAAGAAAATAGACCATAACCCAAACTCAATATTTGTGCCACCAGTCGTACCTGAAGATGTGATAAGAATAATTAAAAAACTAAAAAATAAAAAGAGCTTTGGTTATGATGGGATTTCCACTCAAGTCATAAAATTTGTTGCTAATAGTATAGCTGACCCTATAGCTCATATTATTAACGTTAGCATATCATCAGGAATATTTCCAGACAACTTAAAGACTACAATCGTAAAACCAATTCATAAAAAGAACAATAAAGAGGATATGTCGAACTATAGGCCGATAGCTTTAATTCCAGTTTTTTCTAAAATAATAGAAAAAGTTATATATGAGGCAATATCGTCTTTCTTAAATAAATTTAATATACTTTGCCATGAGCAATACGGGTTCAGGAAAAACAAAAATATAAACATGGCAATTTTTGACTTGCTGAATGTCATTATGCCAAATGTTGATGGGAAAACGCCTATATGTGCGGTTTACACTGATATGTCGAAAGCCTTCGATTTTGTCGACCATAACATACTCCTTCAAAAATTAAATGCCTATGGCATTCGAGGTAATATCCTAAACTTAGTAAAAACATATTTATCCGGGCGCAAACAACTAACACAAATAAATAAAGTATGTGTTAAGTCTAAATTAGAAAAAAGGTACGTGTCTTCCAGTAGAGAAATTAAATTTGGTGTGCCACAAGGAACCGTCCTTGGGCCATTGTTTTTCACAATTTACATTAACGACCTCCCACGCCAAATCCAACATCCCATGGTTCTTTTTGCGGACGACAGTACAGTACTCATAAAATGTGATAATAATGAAAATTACGAAAACGATATAAACGAAACCATTAAAGTTATAGTAAATTGGCTAAATAGTAATAATTTACAAATTAACATACAAAAAACAAAAATCATGCATTTTTACCAAAGAATCCGTATAAATGACCTTAACATCAATTACAATAGCCAAGACGTGGACAGAGCGGAGGTTACAAAGTTTTTAGGAATTTTAATTGATAGTCAGTTGACATGGAAGCCACAGGCTGAAGCAATATGTAATAAACTCAGCGCATCTGCATATGCACTTTATAATCTTAGGAAAAAAGTTAATATCAAAACAGTATTACTAGCATATCATGGTCTTGTTGTTTCCATTTTAAGGTTTGGTATTATGTTCTGGGGCAATTGTACTGAGAGGGAGAGTATTTTTAAAGCCCAAAAACGATGTTTGCGAGCAATATTTGGTTTGAAAGTTACTGACAGCTGTGTTCCAATTTTTAAAAATTATAATCTTTTGACTTTCCCATGCCTTTACATTTTAGAAATTGCTTGTTTTGTTAAATGTAATAGAAACTTATTTTTATCGTTATCGGAAAGCAGATACCGAGATGTAACTTTGCGTTCTAAATACCGAAACTTGTTGCACACTGGAAGACATAAGACTGCTTTGTTGAGGAATAATGTTCTTGGAATGGCACCCTCTATCTATAACCACATTCCTGATTCTATAAAAGAGGAACCTTTAAAAAGTTTCAAAAAGCAATTAACTGCACTTTTATTAAATAAATGTTATTACTCCGTATCTGAGTTTCTAACTGATAAGCTTTAGCAAGTGTGTGATTAACTGCATCAATATTTGCATGCCAAAATGGTAGAATGTACAAGGATCCTTCAACATTTCTGTAAACACCTTATTGTAAATACCTACATTCTGAGCAAATAAATGAATATTATTATTATTATTATTATTGACAGAGTTAATAATATAATAATAATAATATTCCACAACTATCACACAACGTCATCTAGTCCCAAGCTAAGCAGAGCTTGTGTTATGGGTACTAGACAACTGATAAACATACTTATATATTTCTAAATACATACATACCTATTCTAGATAAAGTTAAAGTTGTCTCCTTTATGCAATCTTCGTTAACAACGTTATTGTTTTAGCTTGCCAGTCTATAAATTCTATTTGTGCTTCTAAACTAGCGCATCCTGATTATCATAACTCCGTGTACCGCTCCGTTGCCCCGCTCCACTTGCTACCACCAACTTTGTACCACTAGAACTTGTACCAAACTGACCCACTGCAGATGCTCGACACAGCTTTAATACACAAATAATTACTGGAGACAAGTTTTGAAGACTCGAGTGCTACTGCGCGAACTTTTAAAAATTTAAATACCAGCCAGTCGCTGTTTTTTTTTTTTTTTAGTTGCCGCCAAAAGTGGGGCTTGACAGTTCAGTTTTTTTTTTTTGTATCGTGCTTTGAATAAAGAATGTTTTAATTACAATTTTAAAGTCTGGCTGGTTTGTTTATTTAAAAGCAAGGAGTTTATAAATGGAAGATGATAAGTTACGACTGTGCTTGGCTTTGAAAGTTGGATAATGTTGCAAGTTGTAAAATATGAGTTGATCTGACGTGACTGCTTTACTTGGCGCGAAGTTTTGAAGTAGTGGCAGTGTAAAAATGGTTGGCTTGGGTAGTTTATCGCTTCACGTTTGCGTTTATTGCCAGCGATTATTATAAAGAACTGTCCCATTCGTTATTTTACTTCTACTTTTAAGTGTGAAGTTTATTTTCTAGAACCAGGGCCAGTTTTCCTTTAGAGTTAAGTTATAGTTTCTATAGTGCGTTACAAGTTAAAAACATTTATTTTTGGCATTGAATTTTTTTTCATGCTCAACTTAGTAACTTCACATCCTGCCAAGAAACATGTTTGAATTTAATCAAATCAATTACTCATCCCCATTCTTTAATTCCAAAGCCAAAATGCCTTTAAAAATCCCATCATATTTCCTTGAAATTATTTCCCCATAACAGCAAGGGGTGGTCTTACCATGAGGTAAATAATTTTCCCCCGTGCCTGCCTGCCAAGCCCCCATTCGTGACGTCGTCGATTTGGCGTGCTCAATAAAAAAAATCCCCAATTTACGTTCACGTAATAGGCACTGCGGATAATTCGCTACGGTCCCACATTGAATGTTCATAATAAAATAGTAGACTTTTTAGGGGTCCGTTTGACTTGGTTCTAAGGCATCCGAAATTAACATAGTCTCAATCCAAATACAGTCTCCGGGGTCGTGGGTCTGTCTCATTATGTAACCATGCCCCGAGAACGTAACTGAAGGATCACCGTGGATTGTAGTCAGTACGAGCCTGACAGTCCTTCCCTTCCCGTCCTGGGCGGGAAGACTTATTATGATTTTACGATGATAAAAAAGCAGGCCAATCTTCCAAGTTAAGCCACGCTTGTTAAGGTTACTCTGTAGATAGGACAATAAGTTACAGAAAATTATTAGAGTAAGATTGCGGCCGAAACACAGTCATTACTATTTTCTAGTATATAAAAATACTAATATGAAAATACTCTGCTTCTTTGCTTCTTATTTCTTTATGGAACCCATACAAGCAAGACCAATTCGCGCTTGACTACGCTTTTTAATACACTGATGTTATTTGGGTTACACGATCGTTTCACAATTCGGAAACAAATACCTCAGCAAATGACTCAAACATGTTTTGGATCTTTGTTGATTTGATTGGAATTAGAATTAAAACTATGGACTGATGGATCCAAAGATTTTTATTTAGACACGCTTTTTGTTTTACACCCGAATAGTTCTGATTTAATCGTTGCAGCGAATCCTTATTGACACTATCCAGTAAAATTTTGATGAAAAGTTGATACGCACTATGTATTATATTACATTACGTTTTTTTATGACAGCGTAGCATGAAACTAGTAAATCATTGATCCTTGTAGTACTATTAGGTACTCTGTGTCCTTGCTCGTCGACCTTTACCTTCCACTTTTTCTGAATTCCAATTTCTCTTTCCAATTTTGGCCTGATGGTGTCAATATGGCTTATTAGTTTCTTCCGGCCACTTTAATGAGGTCGTCACCTTTTCTGGGCTCTTTTTTTAGGACGTCCTGTTTATTCCCATTATTATAAGTAACATCATAATTATGTTAACGCATCCTTTATTAAAAGTTAGTAATTTTCAAAAACATTATCTTTAAAAGATAGGTGAAGTTAAATATTATTCTGGTAGTTGTGGCATTTTTCCTTGGAATGAATGCAGTGTAACTAGTAGGTACTGGATAACTGGATATTTTACCTACACTCATCATCTTCCTGCCCTTATCCCATTTTACTTGAGGTCAGCGCAACACGTTTTTTTCTTCCATTATCAGACGTCACCGAATCATTTACTCCTTTTTCATTCTTATCATCCCTCACACAAACCATCCATCTTTTCTCTCTTCTCTCCCTTCCTCTCCGCTCATCTACTTTCATACTCATCACTCTCTTAGTCACATGAGTCTCGTTCCTCCTCATCATTTATGTCCATACTAAGTCAGACATTTTACCTACACTAAAACACATAATTTTAATTTAATTAATATCCAACATCAACATTAAATAACTTACCATTTCTACCTTTCTAAAACAATTAAACATGCTGTAATGAAGCATAAAACGCAAACATTTTAGTAACAAATTATTATGCATCATTTGTTTGATGGCTTGAATCATAATTAATTATGATTCCCATGATTAAATCAACGTGTTTGTTTGTTATTCGGTTTTATCTTTTTATTTTATTAATATTTGGTGATTTGTACTTTGTATAATTGGACTGAGTTCTGACATTATTAACTAACCTGTGATCCCTCATTAATTCAGTTGGAATATATTACGGTTCAATTAAATCAACCCCGTCATTCTAATATTATAAATTGTGAAAGTTTGTGAGTGTATGTAATTATGTGTGTGAATTTGGCATGTATAATATCTATAATAAATAGTTTTTTTTGTTGCACTTACAGTGATTTATCTCTGCATAACCCCAAGGTAGACTGGCAGAAAATGTCTACGGCATTAAGTTCGCCATTGTACAACTCTGTGCAAAAGAAAAAAACGTGTTTTGTTATTAAATACTGTGAAATGGCGCCAAAACAGTCTTATTTTTAGTTGAAATGCATAGTCCTTTAAAAATGCGAGAAATGTTTCGTAACCACGACGCACAATGGTATTTATATTTTCTCAACTTAAAACTCCTCCATTTGATTAATTTAACTTTTCCACCATTACTCTCAAAATAGTAGAAAAGAGGTTGCCACTTTTTAGGCCTCATCTTTGATTCTAGACTAAAATCCAAACTAGTCCAACTAACTAGAGTAATCCAACCAAAGGTGGTCTTGAAAACATCGCATTTTACCGATAATACCACCTATTGTGTCACCCTATAATAATTTTAATAATATTTTTTTTTGTTTATTTCTCTCAAAAAGGTACAATAATGGTCACAAGTTGTAATCATAATTATAGCATAATATTCCTATATATAAGATATACTTTGTGCCTGTAATATGTAAGGTATGTAGGTATATTAAAGTATATTATATCCACCTATCCGTGACGCTAAAAGCAAACATTAAAAAAAACTACAAAATTTTCTTTCTAACTATTTTTGCACTCAATGTTAATTAGTATGTTGCTTCTCTGAAGTAGGCTATGTTATCGGAGAAATAAAATTGTAATGCTCGGTTATAAATCTGAGTTATTGTGTCTAGCCAGATGAGTTATGTCATGTTCGTAATAATTACAGCTTTAATGTATATTGTAACTGTTATGACAGGGTTATTGTTTATTATAGCCATAAGCTGGCTATTATGAATTGTATTTGATTCGCGACTTTATGGTATAGGCAATAAGCTCTGAAATACACGATAATATATATATGACTGGCCTGTTGGTCTAGTGGTTAGTGATCCTGACTGCTATGCCGGGGGTCGTGGGTTCGATTCCCACCCAGGACAAATGTTTGTGTGATGAGCACGATCATTTGTTCTGTGTCTGGGTGTAATTTATCTATAATATGTATGTATTTAGAAATATATAAGTATGTTTATCAGTTGTCTAGTACCCATAACACAAGCTCTGCTTAGCTTGGGACTAGATGGCCTTGTCTCATAGTTGTGGAATATTATATTAAAAATAATAGGGATAAGTTTGATATAGACCCCCTTCTACCAAAGGACACCTAGACATCTTACTAAGTGCTTCTAAAAATCTTTCATAATGCGTTCGGCAAAAGAGTGGAACTAACTGCGAGAGTCTTTGTTCCGGAATGAATAAAACCCGAATTTCTTCAAAGATTGGAGGACGAAGAAAACTCGTTATGATAGGATGGTCACCCATCTACAGACCGACCTTGGCAATCGAGGCTTAACACGGAAGATCAGCCTGTGCGGCTATTATTATGTAGCCACAAGGGCCTCTGCAATAAAAAAAACTCTATCACTTTAAAACTCAATTTCCATTTGAAAAATACGTGGACTGCTTCCGGAAATATCTGCAATATAATACTGCAATATGGTATATGAATCTCTTTCTCCTTTGCCCAGTTATATCACCTTTAAAAACCACCATTTAACATAATTATCACGACACTGAACCGACTTTTAGCTCTAAATACATCTGTAGTGAACTTATTAACAGACGTAAAGGTCGTATCAACGCAAAATGTACAGGCAATTCCATTTTTTATTTCATACGTATAACGGAGAATAATGCCGTGCAGACTTTGTATAAGTTTCAAGTCTCCGTTGATCGCTTTCAGAGGATTAATATCTCCCCAGACTTCGATAAGTATGTAGAATAGGTTCTGAGGGAAACTTTTGTAGCAAATATGTACCGATAGAGAAAAATGTCTAGCGATTTTGTTAACTTTCGCGTATGCTGCGATCAATATTAAGATAAGATTTTCGTTTTCCTTCGTTTTCTTTCCTTTTGGTAGTTCTTGTAAGACTTGTACAGTCGCCAGCACATTAGTCTACCCCGATGCGTAATTTTTTCCATACACAAATAATAATAATAATATTCCACAACTATCGCACAACACCATCTAGTCCCAAGCTAAGAGCTTGTTTTATGGGTACTAGACAACTGATACATACTTATATATTTCTAAATACATACATATTATAGATAAATAACACCCAGACACAGAACAAATGATCATGCTCATCACACAAACATTTGTCCTGTGTGGGAATCGAATCCACGACTCCCGGCATAGCAGTCAGAGTCACTAACCACTAGACCAACAGGCAAATGAACCTTCCACTTTAGTAATATGGTTGAAAATCTATTAAGGCTTGACAGAAGTAGTTAGTAGCAATGATGCTAAAGTTACAGAACGTATTAAAAAATCTGTCCTTAACAATAATACTAAAACGATTATGGTGAAAGACATAAGACAATCTTTTATTGTTGACTCCCAACCACCTCCCTACAACTTACCTCCATATCGATTTCAGCCTTGTCACGCCAATTTTTCGTCGCTCTAATTTTTTTACTCCATTGAGTTCTTAGCAAAATACACAAGGCCACGAAAATCGCAGTGTAAAAGCGAAGCCTGTATCTAAATATGAATATGTAATGTGTTCGTTTTTACTCGATTTAACATACATTTTCCATTTGACTGAATCTATGAAACCCGAAAATCTTATACATCGTTGTCATTTCCACTAAACTAGGTCTTAATTTGTTTACCAAATACCTGACTAACTTATTCATAGCCAAAGAATTTTTCTCGTTCTACAAATACTAGAAATGCTCAGAGCAACAATTTGGCATGGATCCATGATGCTTGACACTACAATTGTTTCACAAAAACTTTGAACCAACAAGCGATCCTCGACATTTTTCGTGAAATTAAAGGCGTAATGAATACCAACTGAAAGATTACGTGGACAGAAGGTTTACTTTTGAACGAATGTGTTTACAGAGAGATTTACTACGAAGTATATTTGACCTTTGATTATTTACACTTATCATAAACACCCTTAGTACATTGTGTGTCATTAGGTTGTTTTTTTTTTATACAAAGCAATACGATTTTCACTGATAAAGAGTAGCTGACATTTTTTTACCTTTTAGTGGAAAAGACTATCAGACTCGTACTAACTATAATCTTCCATGTTCCTGAAATTATCTTTTACATTTAAGGGACATGGTGACCTGCACAGACAGTCCCGCGACGACCGTGACCCGGCTCGAATGTGCTATATATCGACGTAGCTCCTGTTTAAAAAGTACCCAAAGTTGAACCCACTTTAAATAGGGAGATACAAGTACAAAAATCAACAGAACGGCTAGATAACAATTATTATTTGGATCGCCGCGATCGATAGTAGCGTAGACTCTAGTCGATACTTGTAGCAGGCTTTCCGTAGCTTGCTACGAGTGCTACGAATGTGCTACGACTCAATTGTTCCGATTTTAAACTTTTGTTTCTATAATTTCTCACATGTTTAGTGAATGATAATGACGATTTTTTAGGTTGCTATTATAAAGAAGCTGGTTGTCGGTACAGACAGGTACGGATTGATATTGGTCGGTGCAGAAAAAATAGACCCACGGTAACTTATGCACTCGTACTTTCGCGATACAGTAAGACGTCGGATTTGAAGGTTCCTTTAGTATTTTTACTGCACCGTTAGTACGGATCTGCTTCTTTAGGCTACGTTTCGACTGATGTGAAGCGGAGCAGTGCGCAGACAAGCAATGCCGCGATTCACCCATCACATGGATGATGCATATGGCTGTCCAACTGACACATGTGTATTCCAGCCACATAATTGGCGAATCGCGGCGCAGCTTGTCTCCGCTCCACCTCACTCTAACAACAGCCTAAAGCTTTATTTAGATGATGCAAAAACTCGCACTCGAGTTGTGTTACATTGCGGACTTTATAGATAAAATGAATTCAGTCGATCAAACATATACCGCAATGTAGTGAAACTCACATGCGAGTTCAAGCTCAGTCTAAATGAGGCTTTATAAAAGCACAGATAAACTAGTCCTTCTGTTAAATACACACAACACTTAACATATAAATATTTTGGCACGGAAACAAAAACATCAAGAATTTGGCTCACCACCCTCTGTGGAAAGTATTAAGAGTGGAATTATGGTAATGGAATTAATATTAGGGTCCGGAGCGGAACAAATCTAAAGCCGGAGCGTTATGCGAATGTTACCGACAAAAATGGCACATTAATGTCTCGGATAAATTCCGGGGTTTTGTATTAGAACGTTTGGATACTTTTTTTATTAATGGTTATATGATTTCGTTTGGCTTTTCGCCCCTTTTTTTGGTTGGTCGGTAAGCGGATTCAATATTTGATGTTTTAGGATCGCTTTTAATCATTTTAGGTAAACACTTGAGCATATAAATAAAGCTCTATGTAGACCACGTCAATTTATTAAATCCTCTATTTAAATTTACACTTTGCGAATGCTCCAAATCTTGCAATTAAACCAGTTTCATCTTAGCAGTTGAAACTTAAAATATTTTATGAGGTATTTGCTTTTAACTCATCGATTTTCGCAACTGCTTTATCTCAGAAAATGTATACTATATACCAATTTTTACCAGTTGATCGAACTACGACTTTTTTTGCGAGTGGTACCATCTTTAAATGAATATACCTACCTCTTGCCCTGGGTGGGGCAGAAGAAACACTCATACTTTTATTGATTAGAACTCCAGTTAGTTAGTACAAGTCTGACATTCTCTCTCAACCCGCCCTGAGTAGGAGGATTCTTTTGATGATATTACCATGATAAAAACCATTTTCCGTCGGTTACCCTTTGCATTTCAGAGTTATGCTATATCCTAAGACAATCCCACGACATCGAACTTGTCCTGACGCAGTGTATAATTAGTCAGCCTATTTAATATAACCTTGTCGCAGTACACAAACCTACTTTCATTCCCAATAACTCCTATACAAAAACAATTGGCACGCCAAACACCCGTTTACGAACACAAGCTTAAACGCTAATAAAAATAAACATAAAAAATGATTTTATTGTTGTATTTATAAGCTGTTATTGTGCTGTGACTGCGCTCGAAAGTGCCTATAAAGTGTTCTCGCAATGTCGGGATGTTTGCGTAACGGATCCAGTTGTATGATGGTCGTGGTTTCAGCTTTTTGGGGTTCAAGGTTTTTGGGTTATTGAGGTGATAATTGTTATGTTATTGTCTTTGCTTTTATTTGTCTGCCCTCAATAACCTTTACAATCAGCGTGCTTGTATATAACTAGACATCTATGGACGAGGTTAAAAGTTCTGTAGTTTTCTGTTCACACGTAAATGCTTACTCATAAGTACTAATCCTTTTTACAATCGGAGAAGACAGTTTGACTTTATCTGCATTAATAAATTAAAACTGTCGTACCTAATCCGTTTTAGGAAAAAGCTATACTCGCACATGGACGTAATGGAGAGTCGGTTTACTTAGAACGTAGCATTACGTGGAGGCTGCCATCATAAAGGTCTGTTTTCCGTCGTAATCAATAAGTTTACCTTTTTGTTTATAGTCATAATTAATTCATAAAAAAATATAGGTACTAAACCTTAAACACCCCTTACTTATTCTTGTTGACCACAACATGAAGCAACGTAACCACGGGATTAAAAAAAAAACGTAGACCACTAAAAAAAACGTAAATTAAACCTGTCTAACGCCAATCAGTCTTTTCCGCCACCAAAACCATCACAAATACACACAATTTTTCACAAACCCCTTTACAAATTACCAGCAACTTCCGCACAGAATCCCGATCATAATACCAATGGTCAGTAATTAAGCCTAATTTAGACAGATGGACAACGTTTTACCCCAAATTGGAACTCACAGCAATTTGTGCGTTTCCAGTTAATTTTATTTGGGTGACGTTGCCCGCAAAAGCCACAGTTTTTCCGCAAGCCCGGGACGTGTGCTCACGCCCGATGCTTGCAAATAGGTTGATTATACTTTTGCATGGTGCTCGATAACTTTATACTGATTGTGTTTTCTTTAGGCTTGTTTAACACTGGACTAAGTGTTGGTTTGTTTTTGTAAAAACTGTTTTTTTTTATTGTGGGAACAGGTTTTCGGAATAAATACCGTAATTTTAAAAAAAACTTCACCATAATCATCATCACTGCTGAACAACTTATTTCACTTTTAACGCCCCATCGAATGACAATTCGCTATTTACTTGAATCTGTTGCCACGACTCTTTTTTTCACTTTCTTAAAGAATGTACTCATATTCATATCTTGATTTGCATTCCATAATGACAATAACACAGATCTTAAAATAGTAATGTTTATAATCGGATACAATTATGAAACCTATAGGGCGCAGCAAAAGTGAAAACTTAAAAATAAACAAACATACATAATTATATAAAAAAAATGTTTCTTGATCTTTCTTTGTAAAGTTCAAAGAAAAAATTCCATTACAAAAAAACATTCAACAGATTCCCTCACTATCCGTCAGATATTCGATTACAAGATCCTTTTACTAATCAAACCTGTACTTCAATATCACAAACTGCGCAAACATTTAAGAATCTCTTCAATATCGTAGAATAGATATAAGCTATAATCCAACAAGAAACTGTCAAAAACAAAGTACATTGTTATCTCAGCCACAGCTTAGTCCCCAAGTGAACAGCAAACTTAATAGTTAATTAGTTGACACCGTTCACTCGACCAACGTAACTTGAGACGCGGTAATATTTGGAACTACGAGTGAAATGTATTGAACTTGACAGTTAGGAAAGTTTTATATCTACGTAAAATACGTCCAGTGTATCATCGAATGATTTTTGACGCTCTAACGTATCATCGAAGGTTGAGTGTGAACGGTCAAGTGTTTTTCTATACATTTGTCTGTTCTGACGTTACGCGACCGATAATACGCGACAGATTTTCCGTCAGTTAAAAACCTTCCCATAGATAAGTTTTTTTTAAGCAAATTGCGCCTTATCATCTAGCCAAGCCTTTTCCTAACTTTGGCTTCTTGTAGCTGAATATTATTTTACACTACTCCCTACCTTATGTACTGAGTTTTACGATACCCTTTAGCTAGACACGTTATTAGACTCTCGGGGCTGAATTACTGTCAAAGCTCTACAAACTACAACCGAGACTGACAGATTTACAAGCTATGACCAGGCTTTGAAGAAACTGGCTATGTTAAAGCTGGTCACCCATTTACGGATCGACCTCGGCAAGTCTTTACTCAAAGATCTACTGTTAATAAGGGACTTTATTATAAGGCGCGATACGATGCAATGCGACGCGATTCGAAAGAATTCCAACAACAAGTGAAAATTAACCTTGCCACTAAGAAGTAATGATGCAATTCGGTTGACTTGACGTCTTCATGGCCATCGTGTTTTGTTTTCATCGACCCATAGAAAACAACGTGTTTTATGTCATAGTAGTAAGATTGATTTTCGCTTGTAGCTGGAATTCGATCGCATCGCGCCATGAGTAAAGTTCCTAAGGCTCGAGCTCTTCAGTCAGCGCCACCCTGATATCTCAAGTTATGCTGGTCAAGTGATACGTATATATCGGTGTCTCAATTCTATGTTGTTGTGGGTCAACGCGACCCGAGCGGTCGGCCCTGGGGGCTCGTTTGAATTGACATGTTGCTGCCCTAGTGTTTGTTTTCTCAAGAAATACACTATTAAGATGGAGACATCTTGATTTTGTTGGTGCTTGCTTTAAGAGGGTTATTTGCTGATCTATATTAGCTAGACGGTTGGTTTAAGGGTATCACGTATTGCAAACGACTCCAACTTAACCCTTGCGGTGTGGACATAGACAGCGACAGTTTTTTTTTTAATCTTCTATTTTTAGTAACTGAGTTTTTTTTTCAACACTGTAAGTGTAGTTGTTGTGTACAATTGAATTCTGTTTCATTCTATTCTATTTTGGACAACCCGTTGTGAATCTTCCTCTTGATTGATTTACAGAAATATCCTTACTTCGTGTCAATATATTTCTATAAAAACATGTATAAAAACATGTTCTAAAAATTTCTACATTAGTAAATCTTTTAATCACATGTCACAAAGAAAAATCTCTCAACGGGGCCATAAAAAAAAAACTTATTATCTTGTTATATACGTGTATCAACCTTTTCGTAACCAAAACAAAAAGCAATAACAAGCTAAATCCAAAGCTTACTTGATGGCATTTTCATTTTCTTTGAATTTATCATATAAAAAATAATAAAAAAGGCTTTTCTCAAACCGCCTGCGGTCACATATTTCATTACGACGACGCGCGGATATATTTCTCTTTGCTTTACGTTTTTGTTCAGGCGTTTGTAAATCTGACACCTTTGAAACCATATTTTTTCGGTAATCCACCAGACGTTGAGATGGATATTGTTTGTTATAAAAACTGACTTATACCGCGTGTTTACACGCTATGACGGTTATATATTCCACTCGAAATACCTAGCTTTGAGGCCAAAAATGTAGGTATTGTGTCAAAGCTTTTGAGGGACGAAAAAACCTAATATCCACTTTTATGTTCTTTGTAATCTAAACTATGCTAACATTCTTTATCGTGATGGATCCTTAAACAAAACAAACCGTCGTTATTGCAACAACAAAACATCGCAACAACATCACTAAAACCATTTTCAAATCCAACAGCCAGTGAATATCAAAACTAAGTGAAACGTGTACAAAACCCAGTGCAAAAAAAAACCCTAAAATAGTAATGAAAAAATGCCAAAACCATGTATAGATCGGACAGGACGCTGACCCATATCGCGTCGTAGAAGTGCAAACATTTACGTTGCGCGTGAGTGTGTGCGTTTGTGAGACTGTCAGGTGGAGGAGATGAGGCGGGGGGCGTCTGTGCCCCCGCGCCTCTTATCAGGAGATAAGGCGCCGTGGCTCCCAAGCAGCACCGTCTCGACAAACGTGGGCGACTCATCAGTGTGACCCGGTCGCTTGGACTTAAGCGGCCGCCGCCCGTCATGTTGCATACACTTAACGCACTCGCCGGAAAAATCTCCCCGGGCGGCGGCCTAGATACAAATGCGAACAGACACACGCAGCCGAACAAGAACCACAAGACGTCACCATCGTCGCCCTACAGCAAACCGAAGTAAGTGGACTTTTTCAATTTCTTAGTGATTCCCAAAACTGTAGAGACTACGCATGTGTTTTCCAGGATGTGCAGTGACATTTTTGTAAGCAAATTGATACGTGCTAAACAAGTAACATGGATTAGGGTAAAAATCTAATAATCTTAAAAAAAAACAGCCTATTCCAAAAATGTTATTGAACCAACTAGTGCTGTCTCATTTCTTACAAATAAAAGTGACAAGGCAAGAGAGATCCGACTCATTTTCCGATTTTCATATTCTGTTGCCTGTTCAAAGTAATAACATTAAAACAATAGCGTTTTGTAGCACAATATCATAACGTGTTGATATCAGTTGTTGTAATATTCCTTTTGAATGCTATAAGACAATACACTTCAAAGATAAGGCAAAGGTAAGTTGTTTTCTGCAATACGATGATCGTCCAATCCTTGGTAGTTAGGTTTTAAGCCTTTTCTTATCTGCAGACATTATTACTTCAATTCATGTAAGCACGTCTCTTTGATCAAATGTGAGTCTGTTATTATCATTTGTTCGTGAATATTTGATTTCATCGCTACCAGGTGAATTGTCTTATTCTTGTCGCTGTGTATATTGTCGTTGTTGTAACATTGCCTTTAACATAGTGTATAAAGCCATGTTGTGTCTGACCTACGCATAGGTTTCGTTTGTCATTATGCAGAAAATCTGTCAAAATTGTGAACAAAAGTGAATATAAACTTGAAGCCTATAGGCCTAGGCAACACAAAAGTTGTATGCGGAAGTGTTAGCGCAGTTATGCGGTTCAATTAAGAATGAGAGTGTCAATAATCTCTATCTGTCATGGTGATTACCATAATAAGGTACGATGCCATATAAATATCCCTCTTTCATCAAATGAGTTTCCCGCGTGTTGAACGGGAAGGACTGTCAAACGTATACTGACTAAAATCGACGGTGATCCTTCAATAGCCATTACTTTCCATGGACACTTTTACCTGAGAGGACAGTCCCGCATCCCCCACCAGACTCTCTAAGGTCAGCCCTTTGAGGTGCACGTGGAACACGACGCGTCTTCGAACCAGACATGGTCCATGATCGAACGAAAAGTCACCCATTACTCACCGTCCACAATCGCGCGCCTCCTGTGGCCAAAAATCGCTTCACGACATCTGTTGCCGTGGGCGTCTCCCACGACGGCTGAGTCGTAAGTTGGAGGCTGCGCAGCTGCCTTTCGATTCACCTACTTCTATCTAAACTTCAATGAATCCATCACACTTTACCAAAATGTTGGAGTTTCTCATTTATATTGCTTACCTTGCAAGAAAGTTCAATGTTGCCATGTATAACAGATTTCAAACTTTGCTCCCGCAGTTAGATTTTGGCAAGCATTTCGACAGATTTGATGAATCGTCGGATCTTTGGATGTACGATAAGTTTTATTACTATTTCAGTTTTCAGTTAGAGTGAGCTGTTGCAAATTCTGAACTGGAATGTTCTGAGTTCAGATTACTTGAGATGAAGATCTTTACAAATTAGTTGTTCTAGATATTAAGTGAGACAATTTTAGTTTAGTGTCATTCAAGTTTCTTTTCTGTCTTGCTGCTGTTACAGTCAAAATAGGAAAACGTTCCATTTAAAAAAGAACAGTCAGCTTCATCAAGTTAAAATAGCTGCCGACCCAAACATAGTTCGGAAAAGACTAGGCTTATAGCTACGATGATTTTTCACCGTCAAGGTCACTGGAAGATATAAAACTGTTTATTATCTTCCTGCACTTTGATTACTGCAGTTGTTATTAAGATCCTCTTGATCAATTCTTAACATGTGATAACTTGTTAATCAGATTAGCTGACACGATGATAAGGTTGATGACACATTTAGATAAAACTGCAGTTGTAATTATGACAATGTTTTATTCAAGCCATCTTTGAAAAAAACTGCCTTCCGTAGTGATACCAATACTTACTTTGCATAAAAAATGAATACTCTTGATGTCTGTGGTTACACCACTGTTACTTAATGACTTTGTTTGAAATGTGCCTTTTTTCATACAATTTCATTCATCAGTTTGCCTGTTGGATGCTCATTAATTTTTCCATTCATCACCGTACCTACACATTACTACTGATGACTCTATTCGAGAGTTAGTTTTGATCATTTTTATTGCTTTTTCGGGCGACCAGTCAATTAAGACAGCATTTTTTTTCTGGTGATGAATTTAGTTTGTCATTTCTTTGTCATAGTCATGCTACCTATTGCCATGGTTGTCTTGTCGGAAAATATAGCGGATTATTTTTAGTTATCATACATTTTAACCTAAACATTAGAATACTCACTCGTACTCTTATACATTGATATCTGTTGTCACTTGTCATCGTGATAAGTTCAATATTGTATTTAGTAGTTTAGTTACTAGCTCTCTCTTCAGCCAATCGCCGACCACTGCTGGACGTAAGCCTCCTCCAAAAAACATCAACCGGGATGGTTGGTCCTGGGCAGTACAAATTCATTCACAACGAGCCTTCTTCAAGTCGTCAGTCCATTGGTGCCGCATGGCGGCCCACACTACGATTTTACGTTTTGCCATTCGCAGTCTGCTCTAAAGTAATGTGCATCACCTATATGCGTCAGACGACGGTGAGAAATTAATGACTGGCCGTCTGATCATGGACCATGCCCATGTCGACGGCGCCTCGTGTTCGACACGCGCTTCAAATAGCTGGCAGCAATCTAACGGGCCCACTTAAGGCCAATGCCTGCTGGGCTTGCGGGACTGTCTCATCAGGTAACCGCGACTCTGAAGCGTAAGGGGCTATTGAAGGATCACCGTTGATTACAAGTCTGATAGTATGTGTAGGAGGACTCATTTGATGATTTTACCTCGATAAAAAAAGGCTTGATCAATAAACTGCAACGCCTAGCTACGGCAGATAATCTAACACTTGTTTTTCCCTAACAGCTCATGTTGGCCCACTCACACCATATCTACGGCAAGCAGATTATCGAAAGCGCCTAACGTGTTCACGGCCTTAATATGCCACCCGTCAACCTTAATGAATATCTGTTTACCGAAGCATAAACTGTACTCTTGCGTCACCACCCATGACGTCACTATCCTCAACTTTACGACTGAAATGATAATCTAATCTACAGCATGTATCTGAAAGGTGTTGTAATATTTAAGGGTGTGGGAGTTCATCAAACTTAACAAATCTCTTCATATTTAATCATTATCAGATCTGGTCACAAACGTCCTCTCATGGAGAGGGGAGTGCGGTGTAAGCCACCATACCCAGTATAAGTTGGTAGAACTCACAAGTTTTTGAATTTATGGTTCTAGGGTACTCTAGGGCCCAAATAAATAGTCATATCTTAGCGATAGCCAAGCCAAAGTCGGTGCTTGGCGATGTCAAATGTCACTAATTACCTATTTTTTGCGTTGTAAAATCATCAAATGAGTCCTCCCACCGCGGGCGGCACGGCGGGAGGGAATGTCAGACTCATGTTTTTTTTTCACCGTTTTCGTTTCTTCATTGAGAACATTGATGACGAAATAAGTAGGTACAAATCATTCCATTGTTCTCCTAACTATAGCGTAGACTATTTGAGGTCGGTGCAGTATATCTTCTTCCAAATCATCAATATACATCTCTGTTACTCTTCATTACAGCAATCCCCTTCGTTTAAGTCATGCTCAGCTCCTCCTATTTTGCTTACGGTTTGCGTAACACGTTGGCTTCTTCCACTCAACACCCTAATTTTAAACTCTGCATGCACGTCGGGTGGATACGCTCGCGCGGCAACCCTGATATGCGGCTCGCGAGGCAGTCTCATTATTTTGCTCGGAAACGTTCCGCACCAATTGAGGTGGCTCCCGAAGGCCTGCGCGCTCGTTGAGGAGGCGGTTATCACCTATTCGAAATGTATGAGACAGTTGGCTCATGTTTGCCGATATACATTTTTTTTTTTTTTTTTTTCCCAAACCACTGCAACTCCTGAGAGCCAGAATCAACAGTGGCAACCACCAGAAAAGCGCCGAGACAATGAAGCTCGACGTGTCCCGGAGAATGAATTTACCTGTCTTGGGTCCTGCAACGAAATTAATCAGAAAAGAATAGTGGAGGAGTAGGAAAAAAATATGTTGCCGATATACATATGTATACCTTTTTGATCCACGCTGTATAACTTGTCCAAACATACTTGTGACGTCATAGTACAAAAATAGCCTATTCTCCTTAGCCCGACCTTTTTCCTTCACCCAATTGACTGGGGCTTAGGCTAAGTACCTAAGTGCTAAAATAATATTCTTTCAGACCCGTTTTTGGGCTTAGAGATATTATGTTATTTCTTGTCTTGTAAGCTAAGGTTTCCTTTGTAAAGGTATTGTCTAGTCTTTTTTTAGGATTACTAAACCCTTCGTCAGTGGCTTTGGAAAGAAATAAACTATTTAAGTTATGGTTAGTAGTATCTTTTTTCTTTTTATGTTTACGCAATTTTTTATCTGTACTTGTTGTTTCGTGATGATAAATTTTTCACGTGCTCATTTGGTAAGCACTGGTTTTTAAGAACGACTAACAGTTATGTTTAACAAATTCTAAACGAATTAATTTATTGATGCAGTTTAGAACATACTTATTCATATAACTACACAAACAATGTAATTTCGCAAGTGACTGAAAATTTAATTTATTTAGTTGATTAAGAAGTTTCCGTTTCTTTTTCTCTCCTTACTTCGTTTAATGCTTAAAATGGTCCTTTTTATTTGATAATGAGTTAAATCGCTCTTTTCCACCTATTTCCTTGGCGTTTATATAACCACTGGCCACAACGCTTTTGAATACCCCACTACAAATAAATCAGCAAGTTGTAACAGTTTGGTTACTAAAACTCAAAATAGGAAGAACTAGAACATACGTCATACAATAAATTTAATCTAAAATCTAAACAGTCGCCATACATATTACGATATCACTCTTGAATGATATATATGTGATAGCAATCATACACACATACAAACTATCAAACAAACACACACATAATAATTGTTATCTAAGCATTTGTTTAAACGACTGCATGGCGGCAGTTAGTCATATACCTTACGTTATAATGTCCTAGATTACAGCTATTTTGATCAAAATTGTGTGTCTTATATCACGGAGATTCCTTTAGATTTTATTAAGGACTAGCTGTGCCCGCAACTTCGTTCGCGTGGATGTCGGAATTGAACAATGTATTTTTTAGTTCTAAGCGCTTAATTCAGTCCAGTCCATTCCAGCCCATTCCAGTCCATTCCAGTCCATTCCAGTCCATTCCAGTCCATTCCAGTCCATTCCAGTCCATTCCAGTCCATTCCAGTCCATTCCAGCCCATTCCAGTCCATTCCAGTCCATTCCAGTTATTTGAATAATCTTGTTTTTCTATTCGAAGTTAGATCGCGCGACTGACGTACGAAATCAATGTGTGAGACCAAAAAAACTTCTGAAACACTTTAAATTCAAATATCTTTTGATAGACTGAACCGATTCCAATGAAACAAAAACTAAGTTCCTCTCCAAGTTACGCTTAATCGTTGTGTATAAAAGTTATCTACATTAATTTCGTATATTTTACGTGATACCTGGACAAATACACAGACAAACAGATAAACAGACAAACAGACAAAAATTCTAAAAATGCTAGAAATGGGTTCTATTGGTTGTCCTTTAATACCCTAGCTATATTTTTTGAGTTTTTATTTAATGTACAAAAATATTTTTTCTACAGTTTTATTATATGTATATAGATATAGATTAACTTAAGTGATTAATTATTATATTATAAGCTAATCTAGCTAGTAGATGAAGGCCCCTTCCGTTAGGTACTCAATTAGTGATATACCTCTGACCTAAATGGTGTTCACTGAACTGCGACAAGTACGAAAACTACCTGTCGAGGTAACTGTAGATATTACTCATCAAATGCCTAGCTGATTCCCAACTATATTGGGGTCGGCTTCCAGTCCAACCAGATGCGGCTGAATATCAGTATTTTATCCATGATACCCCATGGTGAGACTGGTTGTTAGACTTATGATTTGATGCGCAAGCCGCACTTGAATTACGACGCATCATCAATTCCAGCCAAGTCCTTATCGGACGGTGAGCTGTCCATTGCTCGCCGGCCGCAACCACAAACCCATGACTTCAAGTTTCATACACGAGTACCTAAAGTAAAGGTTAACCAAAAAGCACTTACATAAAGATTACATGACCAACAAAATAATACCTGAAAATACTTAATTTTGTTAGCATTTTTAGGTCAGAGTCGGTCAAAGAATTGATTAATCGATGGTTAAGGCCACATCAGTAAACCTTTAGTTAATGACAACCCCTAGCTTATAGATGATTACACAGCAATGTTCGATATTAATATCATATCTACCATAAGACATATTCCCCACCATACAACATGGGGTGTGGAACCCACGGCTCACGTTCACAGAATGACAATAATTTGGTCACATATTGTCTGCCATGCTTATATTTGTGGGGGCGCCAACTGTCACTGTATTGTAACATCACTCACGTCGCTTGAAGGGTGAGCAGGACTGTTTGTTGTTGACGCTTTTTTTTTACGTGTCAGACTTGTACTTATTAAAATCCTCGGTGTCCTTCAATATGCCTTACGTTTCGGGGCGTCGGTTACCTGACGTAACAGTACCGGGACCCCGGCAGGCTTTGGCCCTTGGGGGCGTCATATTGCACCGTCGACCCGGGCATGGTCCATGAACGGGCGGTGAATCGCCCACTACTCGGCGTCCGCATGCCCGCGCCTACGGTAGCCGGAAGTCGCCTCGTGATGCCAGATGCGGTGGGCGTCTCCCGCGGCGGTTGTTGTTGTTGACGCTTAGGTCCGTTACTCTGTTTCATACCTAGATTTATTATATTTACATAGATTATTATTCAAAGGAAATTGTATGCTCCATGAGATTTCATCCAAGGTGGTGCCGACAAAATTGACGAATTTCTATAATCAAAGATTAATTCCTTATTTAACCCCTTTTGAGGAAGCTAGTTACTGTGGCTCGGTGTATGTAACCTATAAGCATCTTTAAAATCCCATCTTTATTTGCACAAAAAATCATTAAAATCGGTTCAACTGTTTCGACTAAAAACGGAACATACATACAAATCAAACTTACAAGACTATCATACATAGACATAACATTAATATTTTTTTATACAAAAGGGTTACCACACTAAGCTATACCTGACTAATACCACCTTTTGCCAAACTTTAAATTCGATATCGAATTCTAAGTTGTAACTTTGAAATAAACCAATGGTTTCCTGTTTCAAAATAAGGGTCGAATAAAATTCGAGATAAAGGGGTCATTGAACTAAAGTATCCCTTACTATTTTCACCTTTTGACAAAACCACAGTTTGAACGACGACAGTTTTCTATTAAAAAATAAGGGTCACCCAACTAAGTTCGATAAAGGATCATCGCCCTAACCTGACATATTTCGGCATCACCTTTTAATCAAAAATTATAACGGCGCATTCACACAGGACCCGTCATTTATTTATTTATAATAACCATCTTGAATTTACAGTATAAAACCAAACATACAAGTTATTGGTCTGTACAACTTAAACATAAATCATTTAAAAAGAAATTGACAAATTTGTCAAAATTTATATGGCGAATGGACATACGTTGTATACGACATCGTGTTTTTTCACTTATTCGACACTAAAGTTCGACTACATGATTTTTATTTTTTGCTGAAAGTGATTTTATAGGACCATACGTGATTTAACATGTTTATTAACTTTCAACAATACAATACTTTTACAATGTCCATCATTGTAAAAGCATTGCCGCCTCAGTTGCCGCCGTCAAGAAATGTATCGTAAACAAAAACCTATCGTCAACCGTACTTGTATGAATGAGCTTTAACTCGAATTCGACAATGTGTTACGATATTATCACAAACCAGACAATGCCCCGATAAAACTATGTACTTACTATTTATGTACTCAGACAATAAGTACGTGGGGAGGCAGATGATAAAATATATTGAAACGATAAATCTAACCCTCTTTCGAGTAGTAATACCCCTTTATTATCGTATCGATCGACAGATTAGGGTTAGATAACGAACTTGGAGGCTAGCAGGGATAATGATATCAAAGGTTAAATACTTAAGCACGCGGGGGTTAAATTGTGTTATTAGAAAAGGCAGATGGCAGAGGTTCTTTTGACGTTGATCGACATAATTGGGTGTTTAGTCGAAAATGTTTTGGTTATTTAAAATGTACTTGTGGATAGTGATTTCAAATACTAACAGAAGCTTGAGAAGGGTGTATTATTTTATCACCAATTTTCTCAAAATCTAGAACGACAAAGTTTTTTTTACGTGGTAAAATCATCCAATGTGTCCTCCCACTGAGGGCAGTTCGGGAGGAGCTGTCCGACTTGTATTATCTCAAATCCACGCTATGCTTCAATAACCATTTACGTTCCGGGGCCACGGTTACCTGATAAGACAGTCCTACACCCCCGGAAAGACATCACTTTATAATAGACCCACGCATTATTGGCTCAAATCTTGTACCTATACGTATCCCAGCAGTAGAAATATTTGATACTACTCTGCATTTCTATTTTGCAAAAGAAAAACTTTCTACCAAAACGTGAACAAAATATTTTTCTGCATCACAACACGAATCAACCTATATTTTTAGACCAATCGATAATGTTACTGATAACGATTATACATTGTCATACATAGCTAAAGATTAGAGACATTATGTTAAATCAAAGTAATAATATCTACTGATTTTATAATTACCAGTACCGGGTATAAGAAAAGACATTATTAATTTTACGGTCTAGTGGTACTGTTGTGCTGTGCATATTGACCTATATAAGGCTGCGGTTCCACTGAGGCGAAGTGAAGCGGTGTGGAGCAGAGCTGTGGAGGTATTCCAAGAAGGGCATCCATTGACAATGGAACCTGAGCTACTTGTACCTTATCTATTCGACATAAGGCTCCTGTGAAATTTTTCCGCAGGTGCCAGGTACCCTTCGTGGAATACCTCGAGCTGTGTCGTGATTCACCAATCACATGGTTTAAAATCCACATGAGCCTGGTCAGCTATATGCATCAGCCATGTGATAAATGAATCGCGGCACAGGTTGTCCCGCTCCACCTCAGTGGAATCGCATCTAGGTTTTGTGGCCAACGTAAGTTAGTATTAATGCCGCCATCGTGTTATTTTTTTTGTGAACTGATACAGTGTCACAGCCAGTGTTTGACTATAGTGCCACATTCCAATTCAGAAAATGTTGTCAACGTAAAAAAACATGCATAATTATAATTTTTTTGTTTAATATAAGACCATGTAAATCAAGTTGCTTTTAAATTTCTTGAATACTTACATACTATTTAAGTAGTCGCTCACTGGTCAAAATGCAACTATAATTGATTACAATTTTAACTGTGCCATTTTCCTCCTTACCCCCGTAGTTTTTCGCAAAAGGTTACAAAATCTAGCATATCAACGTACTCCAAACTTTTTTTTTGTACATTTTCAACTTAATCGCAAAACGAAAAGGTTCACTTTTAATTTGAAAAAACATGACAGACTAGGAAAGGTTGATGTGCTGGCATTTGTTTGAAGAACATTTATTTTTATCTTAAAAGAAATAAGGAAGCCTTATATTTCTATATTTATCCTATATGGCCAAAAACAATGACCAACTGAGGAACGCCTTTGCCCGGCAGTGGGGTAAACAGGCTAAGTCGTTAGTCGCAAAATTTCGGTCGCTTTCATACAAAACAAAAGACGCAACGCAATATTTTCTATGAAAGCGACCGAAATTTTGCGACTCACGACTAAAAAATTACGCTCGTTTGTCCTCACCCTAAGGACAAAATATACCAACTATAAACAAAAGAAGCGAACCACAGATAATATTCAACATCTTTCTTCTAACTAAAATTATCATCAAAACGTAGGGTATTCAAACAAAATATTTCGACTATTCTACCTCACATTCTGCAATAACGTCATAACGCTAGTTCGCCCCGAGTGGTTGGTTGATCGAGTGTGATAAGTGATAAGGCGACGTAATCGAGCGATGTTCGGCCTTATCAATGATAACGGTGCCGACAAGTGCGTCGCACACTCACGGGAATGGTACTATGGATATTCTAGAATCATTCGGTATATGACTTTTTTATTACTTTTTTTCTGACATTTTCTTTCTTTTAAATTTCTGATGCTAGCATGTTTAAGGATTCTTAGTTGGTATGTAAACGCATGAGTAGGTATTAAAATGCATTTCTTTGCTGTAACAGGACATGTTGTGCTCCCGATAGTTGAAATTCTGGTTGATCACAACCTATAAACATGCAGTGTGTCGACCATAAATCGTGCTGCAAAAATAAACTCAAATGTCTATGTAATAAGGTTAGGTTAGGTTAACTCAATCCACCAGTTTTGCAATTCCTAGTAACGAACATCTTAGACATTATATTATCTTTATAATAACAATCTTATGTGTCTAACCTATATGTTGTTTGTTTTGCATGTGATTCTGTTTTGTAGAAAATAGTCAAGTACTTAGTTGATGTACCTATGTATTATGTAGCAAACTTAGAAAACTCAGTATTTCAGTAGGTAATAACTAGAAGTTTTGCAAAAGTATTTTGATTGGACCCACGTTTAAGATGTTGATAAGGTTATGAACATAATTATATTGAAAGGTGCATTAACATAACTCTGTTCAAGTATTGAAGATTTGGCTTTCTGCCTGACAGGTTGCAAGTTCGAATCCTGTATTGAGCAAATATTTTTGTTTTTATCTAGGTGTAAAGTTGAAAATAAATAATATCATTTTTGAGATTTATCCCATTTTTTTTTTCATTTCGAACATTATAATCAGTTCAATGAATT
Organism: Agrotis ipsilon; assembly: GCA_028554685.1. NCBI lineage: Eukaryota > Metazoa > Arthropoda > Insecta > Lepidoptera > Noctuidae > Agrotis > Agrotis ipsilon. The sequence continues at coordinate 14,841,885 of CM052965.1, forward strand.
TCGTTTCCTAATGTAAGGTCAGTTAAAACATGGAAGTTTTCTTATAAACTTTGGTGACAATACCGAATTTAATTTATAAGATCTTAAAATTTGTTATCATTTCACAATGACATTTGGTTATCTTTTGTTAATCATCAATAATCACTTCGCGAAGATGATTTTTCGCGACTGACAAACATGATGTCCCGGTTTTGATAACCAGGTCGGGCAAAATGTTATTGAATTTGTATTCAAAATGTTTCATTAGTAGCCACGAAGTCAGTATTTGCGTATTTGTGCATGGTTGGGCTATTGTTATGTAGCTGGCGAAATGTGGGTTTACTAGTAGAAACAACTCTCCCTAACCTTTTGAGGAGTGAAGTAATGAACATAAATGACGTAACCAAAATTTTGTAATAATTTATGTTGATTGAAAATGATCTCCATGGAGATTATTGACCATTCTTCTCTTTAGAGATCTACCCTTTGGAATGGGCAACACTATAGTATCTACTTTTGCAAGTTATTATGACTGGGACTGTAGCAACAATTATTTCTGTTGATCAAAAACATACCGCAATATAGCCAAAAAAATATTTATGAAATATAGCAGTTATGAGATAAAACTGACGGCATAGTAACATTGAAAATTTTGATACCCAGAGATAGTAATAAATAATGATTAAATTATAATTGGTAGACAGCGTCTATTTTAAACTAAAAAGGTAAAAGGTACACCTTTATATATTTTGTAGGGTAACCTTTCAGTTTTAATAAAGAGGCCTTAAAGACTAACTTTCAGCTAAAATTAAATTTTAGGAGAACAGGTATTATTTTGTACAAATCTGATATTGAAGTTTGATATTCTGAATTTTAATTAATTTGACAAAATCTCACTAACTAAAATCACAACATTGATTTGTTAGCGTTCAGTATTTCATAGCGAATGTTTTCGTGAAATGCTTTCTCTGTTTACCGGTCTATTGAAAAAATTTGGGAGGGTAGACTTTAATGGTCAGGTTCATAAGAAAGGTCAGAAGCGTAGTATTTGCAACTCGCTTGTAAAACCAGCAGTGTTATCGTCTAAGGCGTTAAGAGCAGCGCTGTCATAGCGTCGAAATTATTGTTTGATATTCAATAGATATGCTACTGTGTGTCTTGTCGACGAATTCGTTATAGCGGCTATCCTAGAAAAGGAGTATGTATCAATCTTAAGAGGTGGCGTTTTGTATTTATAAAAACTTTATCATAGGTATGTTTACAAATATTTAAACTCATAAATAAACACAAACAGCCAGAACTAGACGGTTCTAGTTTATGTTTGTGTTTAAATGGACTGTATAAATAGCAAAATTTTGATCCCATTTCATAGTTCGTTAATTTTCCTACAATTTGGTAAAATAAACATCTCCTGATAACCACCTACTAGTACCAACATCTCTAACCGGTCGTTTCCCGTTGTTACAGTGGGATGAACATGAACATCAACAACAACAACAGCACCAGCATAAACAACAACAACAATGACGAGAAGCCTGAAATGCCGGACCCTGACTACATCAAGGTAACGTCGTAGTAAAGTTGTTTCATGATAATTAGTATGAAGAGGCTGAATCATAAAGTGTGGCCTTATTGAGCCTATGCACACCACGTTTATTAAACGCGACATTGACGCGCGTTTGTAGCAATACAGACGTTAGCGGTAGCGTTTGACACTTTGTATCGCGACAGCAAACTACTGTGTTTGACGCGCCGTTTAAAAAACGTGTTGTTCATAGGCCAATAGAGGCGCGTTGCGTCAAGCGGTGCGTCACTTCTTTTTATTATTTTTTTGTTTTTATTGTAAAATCATCAAATGAATCCACCCCGGGCGGGCGCGTCACTTAGGGCGGTCTAGAAAAACAAAAAATACGGCATATTAAAAGTGTTCAAGGAGAGGAAGCAACAGTTGACGAACAATTGGCGCCGTGAAACCCGCTCTGCGTGACACACCATCTCACGTCCCGCTTGCTCATGAAAATGACCTAAAAGGTTATGTTTTTTATGATACACAAACAAAGCTTTCTCAATCTATATTACATGTTAGGATCTGATTATGGGATACAGGAGAAATAAAGGGAACACTTCTTTCGAAAGTCAGCGACACAAAATTTGATTAAATTAAATTCAAACTCAATTTACATTTTTTGTATTGTCTTAGAAGTCGCTTTTTCTTCAAAAGTTTTTTTTTTACACTTTAATATACCTAGGTTCTATTTGAGAAAGTGTGATCTTAGGGAACCACATGATATAAGTATTATAAAGTAAACAAATCTCGGTCATCGAAACCACTCGTACAAACTGATACGAGAAAGCAATTCCCGTACTTTAAACAAACAAAAACTTATTTTTTCCATAAAAATAATTTGTCCTAATCTTTGGAATGAATCTAAACATTTCGTGAGCACGTCAATGACCTCTTTTCCTAACCCACATACCTTTGGTGCCTTTGATAACGGTAATCGCTCATGGGAACGCAAATGGTACATTAAGATGATTAAATATTTTCGTGAAAAACTATGAAAAACTTTCTTCTGAAATTTCTATCAGTCTCGTCACTGTAATTCGTCAATTAGTTTATAAAATAAATTCAATTTTATTATGAACTAGCGGCCCTTCCCGGCTTCGCACGGGTGGATGACCCGGTCTAAAACCCGGTCCCGCTGGTTACAAACTCAACAAAAAAAATATTATCCGAATCGGTCAAGCCGTTTTCATGTTATGTCGTGACAACGGAAAACGGGTTTGATTTTTATATATATACTAGCGGCCCGTCCCGGCTTCGCACGGGTGGAGGACCCGGTCTAAAACCCGGTCCCGATGGTTACAAACACAACAAAAAAGAATTATCCGAATCGGTCCAGCCGTTTTCATGTTATGTCGTGACAACGGAAAACGGGTTTCATTTTTATATATATAGATAGATAGACTAGCGGCCCGTCCCATCACACGGGTGGACATGGTCATTATAAATCCTACGTTACTCAGGATAAATGTAGCTTCCTATTGGTGAAAAAAATATTGAAATCGGCACAGTAGTTTTTTACATTTTCATTACAAACATACACACTTACAAAAATGTCATCTTTATAATATTAATGTAGATTCTTTAAATAATATCAGATTACGGACATCGTGATCATCCCATACAGGTTAGTGACCCTGGAACGTAAAGGGCTATTGAGGAACTCCGTGAATTTTAGTCAGTACGTGTCTAACAGCCTCATCCGGTTATTCCGGACGTCATCAGAAGGATATCATTAGGCCTGGCCACGAAAAGCATGAGAAAGAACACAGGATGGATAGTCTCTTTCATTCAGGGTTACTGGGAGGACTCCTATGATGATATGTCACTCCAAGATAGACAAGAGGGAATCGAAAAAAATCACCCATTATTATGTGCCAGAGAATTTTATAATGCTACTTTTTAAAGAAAATAATTACGTAGATATGCCTTCTAAAAGGAAGCTATCAGAACCAAGACAATGAACATTTAAATCAAAATAATTTTCTTACAAGCAGCCAGTAACATTTGAACAATACCATCAGAAAAACGTCAAAACCTTTCAGCTTTTGTTGTCAGAATAGAACAAAACGCACTTCAGCCTTGAGTCGCGTTTAATTCATTTCGCTTTAAAGAAAATTAAGTTTGAAATTTGCAAATGAAGTGATGCGCCCGTCGTAATTAAAAATGTTCCGCGTGGTTGCCTTCGGCCTCGCTAGGTGGCAGCACCCGCCCTCTGCCAATTACCTACTCATGATTGCTTTTATGCACCGACTACGCCGACCGTGACTTATTAATTGTCCCTATTAATTTGGAATTTATAGTGAGGAGATCGTCGCTAAATAATAACAGTTGTACAGGTAATAGGTAATACATTTTCTGTGGATATGACTATCTGACATAGCCTCTCTGTCAAAAGCACATTGGTCATGGTTGTCGTTTATACATAAATATTTGAAGTCATAACTGTTAGGCACTAGGAAATGTCCGATAACTAGTCTTATTGATTATTGTATTACCGAGTACCTGGGTTGTGGTGTTCGGATAATCAGTTTCACATCATCAGCCTGTATTCGTTCACTGCTGGACTCAATGACTCTGATAGATAATTCTGCCGCTGATTGTTTACTGCCTGTAATCAGCGGCAGAGTTATCTATCAGAGTACTTAGGTATTTGTTTGTTTGTCAATTATGTAAAATCCAGTTCTGAATTTCATGCATCCCACTACGAGATTTAGGAGCCGAGCAAAAAGAAAAATAGAAATAACGCTTGGCAAAAATATAGTTATGATATTTATGTCGGAGTCGAAAATTTTGATGCGAAAGAAGTCACGGGCAGAAGCTAGTTGGACATAATTTATTTCTGTCTTCCAATCTTTAGATTACTTGTCTGTTCGGCCAGACAACTAAAGTCTCTTTGAATAAAACATCAATTTCTTAACAACAATATTGTATCATTTCATCTCAATATCATATTTTATTTACCTGCCAAAGGTCATGGCTTACGTTTAATAATAGGTCGTCTACAAATCAAAATTGAACGTCGATACCTAAATCAAATATACCTTTTCCAATTTTGGTCTTTTAATACTCAAGCAATTTATGAACCTGGACCTGAAATATTGTTCTTGAGATCATATTAACCGATATATGTATTATTGGAAATGGTTCTATTACTTTTCTTATAATATATTTTATTCTGATATCTCATCTTGATACATGAATTGACATTTCAATCTTTAAAAAAATACTTGCGTGGTAAAATCATCAAGTCCTCCCATCCCGGACAGGGCGGGAGACTGTCAGACTTGTACTGACTAAAATCCACGGTGTCCTTCAATAGCCCTTTATATTCCGGGGTCACGGTGATGGAATAAGTCCCGCGACCCCTGCAGGCTTTGGCCCTCTGAGAGGGAGGCCCGTCATTCTGCTGACGCTCTTTGATGCGCGCGTGGAACACGACGCGCCGTCGACCCGGGCAACACTGAGTTAACTTACTGAATTTTATTTCCAAGTCTAAGTTACGAGAGACGATACAGCTGGATGCAAGCCATCCTCAATATGTGTGTGCCCTATGGCCTTTGATAAACCATGAGTGCATCACTACCATTGTAGCCTCTCATCTCTGAAACCACCAAACCGATCTTAACGAAAGTTTCTATTGTACTCGTGGGTTCAAAAGCAGCTGATTGTTTGAGTCTCAACAGTTAGCACCGTGCAGGGCAAGGACAGGTCGCTAACATGCCTTTAAAAACCCTCACAGTTTTGTAACTATGTAACACTTTGGCCACACTAACTGAAAATGCCGTTAATTGACGTTAAAATACGAACATTTAAAGACTATTTTCGTGAAAATCAAAGGTAAATCCTGTTAATATGGCCCAGCTAGGAAGGGAAGAATGTATCGTTATCCAGTACCTGTGCATATTTGAGTATTTATCTCTAACTAAAACATCCTTTTACACCCCACATTCCAGATGTTCGTTGGTCAGGTGCCTCGAAGCATGGACGAGAACGACCTTCGTCAGATGTTCGAGGAGTTCGGCAGGGTGCATCAGATCAACGTGCTGAGGGATAAGATCACTGGAGCCAGCAAAGGTTTGTTATGTGTTTTTTTTTTTTTGTTATTAAATTGGGCTATAAACTGTAAAGGCCATCCCCCGCTGCCTGGGAGCATTCACGTCTAATGTAACATTATAGATACGACTTTGAGCATAACATTACAATACTATCTCCCTGACAGAGGAGCATTCGCGTACATTTAGTATAGATTTGATACAAGTTACGTGTATCAAAATTGTAATGCTCGATTCGCCTCCTTCATTAATAGAAAATTAGTTATGTATCATTACAAGATGCGCATTGCGATGCTCGATTGCTTTCCCTCATCGGGGAAATGTTCGAATCTGTAACGTTACATTACAGGCGAATGCTCGCGGTGATGGGAGAGCGCCTTAAGGGAAATTGTTCAGTTTGGGTTCAATTGTTGTGGGATAGTGTTTTGTGGAAGAAAATTAGTGATATAAGGAGCTAAAATTACGTGCAGTTGATGAATAGCTTTTGAGGAATAACGCCCAAACACTTATGCCTAATGCAAAGATTCTTGTAGGAATTTCAACTTTTAGCACTGAGCTGAAAGTTCAAAATGCAACAGTGAAGTTTTATTTAGGCATTCACTTCAGTGACAATTAGATTTTGTGAAATGGGCATTAGTGGCGGTACTTATATATTATTACTTGACTTAATAAATTATTGAATTCTATTCTAGACTTCAACAATATTTTATCGATTAGACATCATTATAAGTTTGGTAACAATATTATCTGTTACTCAAATCAGTTATTTTAATTATTAAAATATTAATTTATTGATGTATTTGTAATCAAAGTATCATTAGAGGAGTTCTTATACACCAAAATAATATACATATACTCAAAAATAACTTCCGGGTAAACCTAAAAATAGACGAACACACCGGTTTTTTGATCTTTTAATAGATTCAAATTCAATTAACGTCGTCGCTCTATTACTTTTCGATCCGATTCGGATATTTCAATCGCAATGAAAACGAAATTAGAAATTGTTAATTTTAGTATCAGAAATATCGGAACTTATACAGTAGCGGATCATTTAATTGAACCATCTTTATTCAGTATTGATGAAGTTATGTTTAGATTAAAAGCTACGACGAAGCGAAATGTTTGAGCAGATAACTGTGAACTGAAATAATGAATTAATTTTCCTCTGCGTAGCCCGAAGTCAGTTTTGTTGGAGTTAACTTGTTTTAGGAAGTATCATGGCGGTACTTTTGTTCAATATTATTTCTTTTCTTGGCTAGCACTGTATTCTAGTGTTTACACCATAGATATAATAAAGAAGTTGTTTTTAATATTTCTGTGGTTTACACATTTCAATTTTATCTTTAAAATATAAATTAGCAGATTATTTGAAATAATACAAAATTACATTAATCATGAAAATTTTCCAGTTACGGCCTTAGAAAATAATTCATCACATCTAAATTAAACTTTCCTAAATCCATCGTTTTAATATCTTTCAAAGAATATAAAACATCAACTCGAAACTCTGTTCCAAAATTTACAACTATTTCAAATTCCAAACTTTTGTATTAAACTGTGTCTGTATTTAAATCCAAAAGTTTCCCCTTTGTTCTTTCATAATTATCAAACTTAGAAACTGTCGATCTTCATTATGTAATCTGAGATTGGTCGACACTTTGCAACGTTTAAACAAAGGGAAAATTTTACACAGACGAAATAATATTTTGGGGGAACAATTTCAACAAAAACTTTCCAGTTAAACTCCTAAAATGTACAGCTTTATTAAACTCTTACTTATCCATTTCTTATTTAGCAATCTTATAAGGATGAATCTTTTGGCACGCGGTAAAAATTTGGACTAACGCTGCCATCTATTTGTAGCAATTTTTTAAACCTTTGCTGTCCCACTGTTGGCCAAAAGCCTGCTCCAGATCCTTTCTATTTCATCAATACAGCTAAAAAAATACAAGTTAAGTTCTGTAACACAACAATTTCGATATCAATCAAGAGCCAAAAGATCTTTAAAGAAAACTGTACAAACTTTTGTGTGTTTTAAAATAGAAATTAAAAGTCTTTACATTTTCAATTTTTTTCGACATTCCCCGAAATCATGACATTCTGAAAACGAAAAAATTCGTGAAATAAATCTACATAGCTTCTAAGCCTTTCTTTATCCCGAAAAAAAGTTGTATAATCCCGCCACATACCCATCAGATTCACACAATCACATTATTTCACAACGCTAAGTACCTTTCATCCCTAAATACACTCATGAAAATGTAAAATAATAAAATGTATTTTTGTTCCAATATGTGTTTTAAGCTTGTTGTTTTCACGTATCATTGTATTGTGGACCAACAATAGGGTCAGGTCTCTCTGCAGATTATAATACATGTTGACATTTTTGTTTGTCCCATTATTATTAAAGTCTTTTGTGTGAAACCCCCCCTTTTTCACTTGTACCTTGTCTCATCTTTTGTTAGGCGGTACGGACAAGGTCTGCATAGAAGCAAAGTCGTTTCAAAAGGCTGTTTTTTAATTGTTTTCTCTATGTTTTCTTCGTGTTTTATTTTTTTGATGGTGTAATGAATATTGTTCCGCGTTTGAAATTCATGGAAACAAGCTCACTAATTTAATTATCATAAATAAAAACGTGTTTGGAAAAAACGGATTGCAATATCAAATAAGTAACGATAAAAAAAAAGAAACCAATTAATAAAATAACTTCAAATAAGTTTAAAATTACAGAAATAGGTACATTTTTTTAAACTTAATGAAGACGAAACAAAACGTCAATTCCAAAAACTTTTATTTAATTTTAATAAACTTTATCACTTTTAATAATCCACTGGGAAAAGCCTGTCAAAGCTCATGTCCAGAACTTAGTCCCAACCTGACCAATAAAAAAAAATAAAAGACTTTCATACTCAAAGACTGTTTAGAACTAGCGACACTAGCGCCATTTCAGAGTTACCATCCCCATTTAACTTTTTTTTCTTTTTCATTTTATTAAATGGCAACTTTTATTGCACTCCAAACAGTATTGTTATATTTATAAAATTAGTTCTTAAACGTAATGTTCGTGTCACAATTAACAGTTTATAACGCGAACTCGTTAGTAGAGGCACGCCATCCGCGTGTTAGTCTGACGTACGTAAAATGGCCTGTCGATCATTCAACTGAATTAGAATTGTGCAGTTAATACACTGTCGTTTAGAGTGTTTAAGTTGTTTGTTTGCTGCGTTCGATTTTGAGACTTATAAGTTAGAAAATACGTGACATTCTTGGGTGAAGTGTCGGAGTTTTTATAACCTTTTAGTAGGTGATAGAATGTGATGACGACTTGGGCTGATAAATGGGAGATAGTTTTTTAATATAAATCGACATGAACAGTACCGTCAGCACGAGTTTTCAGTATTTGAGACGTAAAGTAAACTGGAACTTCGACGACTTCAAATTGACAATTTTCAAGGTTTTTTCAAAACTTGGTTCCTTCTTCGCACACCAGAGGCGCTGTTCCATATTTTCATACAAAAAACGCTATAAACACTGGAAAAACTCTGTAAAGTAAAATAGTGAAAACTCGTGATAGGGGTACAGTTAACCGTTGTCATCATTTCGAAAACATTGTGGTTACTCAAAAATGTAACATAAATACGTAACAATACCACTTACAATATCTAACTTACTTAAATATCTTGGCAATGAACAGCCGTAAGAATAAGTATGAAATAAAGCATTTGCATAGGGGTTTCAGGTCTAATTTTGTAAATAAGGAACTACATTTACCGGACACTGGACTCATATTATGTTTCACTATTACACAAATCAATTTATTATTTTTCTGCCTACGTTATCCCACTATAGGCCTGCCTATCTTCTGTATAATATTATGTACAGAGGAGATTTTATTTAAAGATTATATTTAAACATAATACTCTTAAACAATAAAAGCTGAAACAAAACGTTACGTGTGTAAAGGCGTTCCCTCACCGCGAGCATTCACCTGTAATGTAACTAAAAAGCGCGAAATTTGATGCTCTATTGTCTTCGAACGTTAGAATCTGTAACGTTACATTACAGGTGAATGCTCGCGTTGAGGGAGCGCCCTTATGATTTATTTTTTGTAAATTTCATTGTTGTAATAATCTAGGTTTTGTTTGTCAGCTTGCGAAGAGTGATTCTTGTGCGTTCTTAAGCTTTTACTGATTTACAATGTTTTCATGTTTCACACCTTATTTCAGTAAACTACTAACTTCATTTTGATATGTGTAGATTAGCAAATGTGTGCTTTGTATAAAAATAAGCTTTTTGTCTGACAGTATTTAGTTTTACAAATAACTGGAAAGGCATAACTTGTGACGTTGCCTGTTTAAGCTCGGTATTTATTCCACGGGAACGTCGAAAATTATCCTACGTGTTAAATAATTCACAAACTATCCGTGTACAAAATTTCACCGAAATCCGTTCATTAGTTTTTAGGTGAAAGCGGTCAAACATCCATCCATCCTCTCTACGCATTTACAGCAGTAAAAAAACTACACTAACATTTTGATAGTATGTATAGTCTAATCAACAAAATGTTAGCTGAATAAGTATTTTGTAGGGTTGACAAAATGACCAAATTACATGGACCTGTGATTGGTTTGCTGAAAGACAGCCAATCGAAATTCAGACGTGATTTGACTAAAGATCGCAAATTAATCAAGCTCTCAACATACGCAAGATAGACATAGAATGTAGTAACTTAAATCAGTAGACTATTTACACTAAACAACGATTGACATTTATGAATTTGAAAAAGGAACAAAAAAAATTGAAGAAGGAACAGATAAAAACAGAATTTGAAAAAGGAACAAAAAAAATTAACAGATAATTTTGGCAAAAATGTTTACTAAACGTGATTCTTGTTGTAGTTTTACCATAGTTCTTTGTTGTTGGTTTTTCAATGTATAGTTTGTCTGAAGTAAGGTGTGTCGTAGGCAACCCCCTGTATGTGATGTGTATGTCATGTTATGTACGTGTGCGCTTCTGTTACAGGGTGCTGTTTTGTGACGTTTTTCACACGCAAAGCGGCGTTGAAAGCCCAAGACGCTTTACACAATATCAAAACTTTGAGCGGGGTAAGTGCGTTTTATATGTTATAATTTTTATATGTTCACCTTTGGCTTGGCGCATAATTTTATTTAGCATATTTTTATATAGACGTTATTGAAAATGCGACCAAATTGACCTGATCAGTACACGTACTTTGACAGATATTTAAATTAAAAAATCTGTCAAAGTCTACAACCACTCTGGTATGGTCTGACAGACCGCATAGTAAATATTCTTTTTTATTTTTCAATAACTCTATACAAAATTATACGCTCTGCCTTTTCACAGGAAATCAATGCGTTTTATATTAAAACAGATATTAATTTCTGTATCGAAGGTATAAAGTTACTATTTTGTGGAACAATTTATTTTGTAATCGTATTAAAGCATTGGTTTCCGATTCGTATATTTCTGTTTTCCAATTAAATGTTGTGTGAAACTTATTCGAAATTTTAAACTGTAATTTAAAGCAATTAAATTTAATTATATGGATTTAAACAATGAATACATTTTAAATATGTAAATTATAATGGGTAAGTATTTATATAAAGAACGTAACTACATTTAATATACGAAGGCTATGTTAACAATAACATTTATTACATGAAAGATTATGTATTTTTCGTGAACAAATAATAACGCTAATCAATACAAAAACCTACGCCTAAGATTTATAATGCCATAGCAAAGGAATTAAATAAAAAAGAGATGGAAAAGAAATAAAATTTTCTGAATTGAGGCAAATTTTTGGCTATTCCCTAGTCTTAACTGACGTTTTGTATTAAGACTCCTACTATTGTGTAAATATCATCTATTAACTCTATTATCATACACATATATGTAATCTATTAACGGATGCAAAAAATGTCGCCAAAGTTACACATTCTTAGGGCTCAAACACACTGCGAGCCTAGCGCGGTGGCGGCGGCGGGCGCGATAATAATGAATGTATGAAATCGCCGCTTGTGGCCACATTGAAGTGACTAGGCGGGGAGCCTAGCGCGGTGGTTACAAGCGATTTAGCGAGCCTAGGCGTTGCTAGGCAACAACCGACATAACGGGCGGGTGGCAGGTGTAAACGCTTGGTCGGCAGTGTGGACACGTATCGCGCCGGCCGCAGCGCCCGCCACCGCGCCTGCCACCGCCAACGCGCTAGGCTTCCAGTGTGGACAAACACTTACGTTTACAACTAAACCCGGACCATTCACAACATCGTCTGCACATAAAATATCCAATTATGTACTTTACCTAACACGGTATCACCAAACATTCCACAAACACAGTGACACATCTGTCTCAGGCTCCCAGCCAACAAACAGATCAAGATAACAACCAATAAGAATTAATAACATCATCAATGAAACCTGTTGCTGGTCAGAAAAGTTCATAACAATCTTCGTTACAGCATCCCAAGAAATAGGGGGTGAACAAACATACAATTCGATACTCGCGATTGTTATCGAACACAATGGAATTACAGACTTTCATCCCTGTCTACTCATCCCCCCTTTTTTTGTAGGGTTGCTGGCTGAAAAAAACTAAGTTGGAAATGTTCTTACTTAATATTGAGTAGAAGTACTCTGTGTTATGATACTATAAAAAAAGTATTTTTCCTATTATGCTATGTGTCTTTCAATTCGATCGCAGCGTGCGATGTGTCAAAGATGTTACCTAACTCGGGATTTTCGGGAGTGACGTACGTGTGAAAATAATAATAAACCACATGTCTTTTAGCACTGTTTAGGTTTTAAATATCTTTTAATGAAAAAGAAGCCGAAACTATCTTATTAGCAAGAGTTAGCTGATCTTACGTCCCGAAATAATGTAGTCAGTAAGAGGCGGCGTATACAAATGAGTATTACTATAGCAAATGAAACGGTGCATCTCATTTACCAAAATCAACGCTGCATATAAATAAATAACCACCCCTAAATCGCTAGTGCCGCACCAGCACCGCATATCCGTAAGTTAAAAAAATATCGCAGTCATCCGAAACGGAATGGAACAAAAATAGAACAGCGAGGATACGTCTGTTTAGACAGCCCTATAGCCGTCTCGTCTTCATCTCGGTGATAATTCGATTCCATTATATTATCGGAGAGGTTTTTTCTCTCTCGATTGATTCTGGAAACGTTCCCGTTTTTGATCGGAACGCCAGGTGAGGGCTGCCTCCTCAAGATACGAGCAACGAAAATATTTGTATAGTATTTTGTTTCTTTGTCGTTATTTCGTGAGGGGAAAATGTTGTTTTGTCATTTTGAGACGTTTGTCTTTATCGAGGGTGTGTATGACTGTTTAAACAATGTTTATTACTAGCAAGTTCTTTTCAATTTGTCTCTTGAGCTGGTAAAACAGTAGACATATTATATCAAGTTTATTTAACTAGATGTTTAGATCGATAACTTCGTCTGTCAATCCATCCAAGCATCAAGATATTTATTGCCAAACAAAGCATCACGTTGAATTATTCAGCTATAATCAGGTATAAAATAAATTAACAATAAACCCGCGACACTAAAAAGCACTCAGCCTGTCTCCAGACAATCTTAAAACTGTCTCAGAACTAATCAAAAGAAAATACGACGAACCCGCAATCAGAAATTCAGTGGATAACAAACATGAAAAGCGCCGCCCTAGATTTATCTCGCAAAATAACTCCAACACCAAGTCAATCGTATTCCTAGCACAGTTTATCCGCAACTCGAAACTAAATAAGAAGAGTCACAACAAGAAAATTACAACTGTGCCTTCCAACTGTGCGGAAGTGACGAAACTTGCCGCGAACTATCCGCAATTCGACCTTAAATAAATAATAGCCGGGAGTATCCGAACTTTAAGTTCCGAATAATTTATTTCCCCTCACTATCTGAGGTACGGGTCGTAGGACGAGTCGTAAATTATTGTAATCCGATGGTACCTGCGTTTAATCTTGTTGTTATCGGTTATTTCGGATCTGGTATGGTGATTAAGTTTGAAGTTTGGAGATGAATAGTTGAGGTTGTATATTTAGGGTTTTGCTGGTGTATTGTTTGGGGTGGGTGGGATCCACCTTCTTGCGGTTCACAATGGGCTGCGGCGCCTTAGGCTATCGGTATCCTGCAGTAGCCGCTGAGCGATCCTAATGGGGCGGTGGTAGACCTAGCGTCAGTGTCCGCCGCGAAACACTTTTTACCGTCTGTCGTTCTTTCGTAATACTGTGTGCATTTGTGGCATGTGCCAATAAACTTTTTTTTTCTATCTTTATTTCGTCGGTGCGCAGTAGCTCCAGTTGCTTGTGGATGAGTTTGCTACATCTTACACACGTGCCAGCCCACACGAATGCCTTCGCACGGCGTCTTGTAAAAGAAGCATGTGGCCTCATCTTTACCTTTTTTTAAGAACAAGATAAAATACGAGTAGTACATTTAAAAAAATAGGACACGCAGAGAATATTCGAAGTTTATGACAAACATGAACTGAAGAAGAAGATTATGTTTAAGAGGTTAAAGGTGTATAGCTTTTGTTAGCTAACGAGCGATCCGAATGCCCATAAAACGTTGAAAGGAAGCCCTTTCAAGAGGTCTTGAAATCTTTACAAGTACTAAAATATAGTGAATAAAGTGCCTTCTAGCCTCTTTCATAAGGAAAGATTACCTCTTAGATCAGAAGTCTACAGATTATTTATTTAACACAAATTGAGTAAGAGGGTACTTAATCCGCTAACCACCTTTTATTTACACAAACTATGCAGACTCACCCCCTTAAGAACCCTTTTGTTTACCCCATAATGTAAACAAAGCTTTTATTGAAGCCACAAACGTGTCTAATCAAAATCATCAAGTGCATACTTTGACCTTTGCGAATGTGGAACCCTAAAGGGTGACTCACCCTCAATCAGCTTGTATCCTACACATATTTTTTAATTAATATTCTTAACTTATATTAATAGAGTTTATTTTCGTACCAACCAGTACATCTTTAGGTGGGACGAGGAAGAATTTGAAGGAATCGGGTGAGGCCTTTGCCTGGACAAAGGCACTGGCCTTTGTCAGGGCCTGGGTCAGGTTTCAGTAGTAAATTTAATCGACTGACTTAAGTGGACCGTAACTTAAATTCCCAGGTCGGGACTAGATGTTAACCTGGTTAATGGCAAGATACATTTACAACACCAGGCCAGGCCTTGACGTAGTACATTAGGTAGGCAGACACCTACCTATTAGTGTAAAAAAGAAGTACTAATAGCAAAAGAAGGTACACTAAGCGCGCGAGTTGAATGCAAAGCTTAGGAATGCGGTAGTGCTGTTGACAAGGATGGCAAAGTACTACACTGCAGGCGCGTGAGGTGGGGCGTGCGGGTAGCGGGGGGCTGTTCACCTCAGACCCCGACTGCATTCAATTTTCTAAAAAGATTTGGCTCAAATTTTGGCGTGCATGACGTTTATACAGAAAAAAAACACTTTAATATTTTAATGTATAAAGAACATCCCTCAGTCAGCACTATATCAAACAGGCGCACACCCCACCACCCCAATTACACCCCAATGACTCCCCCTTTACACCCCCTTTGTCCTAAGTTCGTGTGCAGTATAGTCTTGGACAACATTTTTGACATAGTTGTCCAAGACCGGCTGTTGTGACCGGAGCGACCGCGGGGCGAAAAGGTACCCCGGAATTTATGGAATATTTCTTATTAATTTCGGATCGTGTTATAAGATAGTTATGTTGATTATTATATTAGTGGTTGTTTGAAATTTTGGGGGTTATTTTTGGGAACCGCTTTATATTTAAAATCTTTTGCACTGTTCACGCATGAAATGAAATTCTGGTGTGAGGAATAGTTTAAAAAAAAGTAGGATAGATAAAAATTTCAATGATATTTTTGTAATTTGAAAGATAAGATATTTTTGGACCCCATAGGTAACAAAGCGGTAGAGACCGTGAAAAGCGGGAGTTAGTTAAAAATTGTAAAATACCTATTACATTCATAAATAAGGAAAATACAATACCATAATCAATTAAACAAAATACTCTGTACCCCTCCAAACCCCACAGACAATGACACATCAACACCGACTGATGGACACGCAACTATATGACCTTTTAGCTGCATCAGTGAGCGGTGCCCGCGTAGCACTGCAGCTACGCGGCCTACGCAGAATTTCGCTACGCCGTAGCAAAAGCTTTTGGGCCCAATAATTATTATGTTTAACTTTTGCCATTTCGAGCCGCTTGAAAAACATACAAAAAAAGAAACGATTCTGTTTTTAAAATTAGAAGATTATCTCGATTAGAAAAGCCATTATTTCCAATGCTGGGAAATTATATCAATTTTCCCTGAAATAGGAAAATAAGGTTATTCCATTCGTTTAACTTACGGCTTGATTGTGTTGACAGTTTCCTTGATTCGTCTTCATGTTATAGCGGTATCACAACACACCACACTGACCTAGAAATAACCTTTTACTTAACAAATCAATCAACCACATAAAGTATGAACATTGTAAAGATAAATACACAGAAGGTTACTCCTAATCAAATTAGTCATGAAATCTCTCATCAAAAATGTACCATTTGCACATGTTATTTTCGATAATTATCGAATCTATACTCATTTTAAAAAGAGGATAACTTTGTGGATTTGCATATAATAGGTATAAATATCCAGAAATATTAACATAATTCTAAATATTTAAAAATTAAAAGTGTGGGCGACCGATCGGACGACGCTGTGCCAAAACTGTACGCGAATAAAATTGCAGGGAATGATTAGTGGTTACATAAAAGGGATAGACACAAATGATAGATTTTTTTATTTTTCCTTGCACTAAAGATGATGTAGTCCCGCTCTTATTCATGCATATTACACAATTCCAATCTATTCAAAGCAACAACGATCCTCAAGAGTCTAAGTTTTGCTTCTGCTAAATAAATCTGACCCCGATTTTTGTAAAGAGTAAGTAGTTAAGGTAAACATCTAAAACATAATTCATTTTCTGACGTTCCTTGCTTCGTAACCACCGTATACTCACAATATCTACCGGACATGTTTGACCGGGCCGGACACGGCCGAACTTTGATCGATAGCCCCGGATTTATGATCCGGTTTTCCCCCGTCTTAAGTAATTGACCGGCTCCATTAGTGCGGGGGCCTTTCATGGTTCCGTACGCTACAAACATAGTTCGTGTTTTGATGTTAAGTTTATCGTGTGCTCCCAGTTTTATTAATTTCGGCTTTGTTGTGGTATTTAAAGAGGGGTTCGGTTGGTTGAGGTCGGTATAGGTTCGTACCTATTTTAGAGGTTGAGTAGCTGCTATGTAACCTCTTTATTTACTAGTGAAATTCTTTGAGAATAATACATTCTTTATAGTTTTATTATCTCATTATATTAAACAGATTACTACTAGACAAGTATAATACATACTTGACCACATTTTCTCTTACTAACTTGTAAAATAACAGTCTAAACAGAAAGTATCATAGATAAAAAAATACAGGGAGAAATTCCCATCTTATTTTTCATAACTGCGAGGATTAACGGAAATATTAATGAATCTCGAGTTCTGTATTGAAGAGCCGATTTTCTATTCTAGTTTTAGTTTTGACCAAAATCGGACTCGACACTCTTTAAGTATTTCCCGCTATTCCTCATAGTTTCGGATCACGTCATCCACTTCTAATTGGAAAATACACCCCTGTATATTGGATACTGGAAAATCTCGCTAATACATTGGTCGATCACGGGTTCCATTCAGTTTAACGTAGCATAAGGGTTGTAGGCCTATCTGCCTGATTAGCAACGTTTCAAAGGCTTTGCTTTGGACTTTGTAAATGCAGCAGATGTTAAATTTAAGCATCCTGCACAAGTTCAGTTACATAGCTGAGATTATTAGCAAGAACACACATCCGAAAAGTATGCGATTACTTGATAAAGCGAATCCTTTTTGTTACGGTAGATTATAATTATTATAATTTTTTCTTTCTTCAAATTTTGTTATTGCCAAAACATTGTGGTGGTATAATTCACTTGCAGGACTCTAAAAAATCAAATTTATTACGAGCCGAATATTCTAGAAGTCTCTAGAGCTTTCATCCGATGTATTCATAGATAATACGAGCTACGACTAAGCGATCGAATTGTTTCTAATGGTAAATTGGAGATCTTACTGCGTCAACGACATCGAATATGGAACGTGCAGATAGGAACTTTAAGTGTATCAGTTTTACATAACACGTTTTTAAATAAATACATGGTGCTTAAATAAACATATACAGGTACCTATGCTTTCTTTACAACAGCTAATGCTACATATTTCTTCGACTACATTCATAAATTTACTCATACGTGAACGCCAGTTGAACACAGGACTACACATCAAACTAACCAAAACCAGTATAAACTGACCATTCACTGTGCTACAAGATCATATAAAGCGAGGCCAACATTAACTAGTTTTGTATAGCTTAATATGGAGACGTGTATACTACTGACCATTCCGAAAAACTTCGCCAAAGAGAGGCTTAAGAAAACAAACAGCTAATTCCTACGCATTACTTGACCTCTGAATACTGCTAACTACGAAAACGACTTTCAGAAGTATACCTATCAAAACTTCCAGTACACGCAAACTTACCTGCGAATCACATCACGTGCCACACTTAAATTCAGCCTTAAGCCCCCAACACACGAATCCCCGCATCGTTTACGCCGTACAAGACCACTTCGCGGTCCTAAGGTCCTAGTAATTACATAAGTAATCGCATAGGTGTAGTGTAACTCAATAAGGCGATTAGTACACGCCTCACGTGTCGTGTAGGACGAGCATAGTGATGGCGATTAAGCAATTTGCCGTTAGTCGATCCCGGAATCGAATGACGTTGTGTTAGAATAGTAACGATTGCATCCTACGAGTTTGATTTGATTGAGAGATTTGTGATCGGAGATGCTAAGAAACTTTCTGTGTGCTTGTTGGTGGAAATTAATTACGGGATTTTATGGGAAACAACAAAATTAGATGAAATCTTGAGAAAGCTGTGAATATGTTAACTGAAATGTATGTAATCCGTCATGATATACAATTCTAAGGAAATATATGCAATTCCAAAAATCGCAGAAACGTGTGAAATCTAACCAAACCGAATATTGACGGTTACTTTGAAAAGCACCAAC
Source organism: Agrotis ipsilon (assembly GCA_028554685.1). Lineage (NCBI taxonomy): Eukaryota > Metazoa > Arthropoda > Insecta > Lepidoptera > Noctuidae > Agrotis > Agrotis ipsilon. The sequence continues at coordinate 14,860,712 of CM052965.1, forward strand.
AACTTCTAGGCACACCGAGGTTCGGTTTGAAAGGAACCTAATTTCTTTAAACCCCTAAGGATCTCGTTATTAAATTCAGTAATAATGAGATCACCTCAAGAGTATATCATTTCGAATAAAATCATTTTTGTGAATCAGTCCACAACTTGTGAAAAAATCGGTACAAACAGAACAAAGGAAGCAATAATAAAAGTTATTAGAATTGGATTATAAGTAATCCGAGGATACCAAACCGTGTAAAGTATCATTGTAACAGGAAACAAAAGGCCTAATTCAGTCGAAATGAAAGCAACATTGCAAGTACAGAATTTAATCAGGAGAAAAAGAAGTGGGGCGGAGGAAATATATACAATATCCAATTTTCTTCCTCAGAAATCCGATGAGAAAGCCCCATTGTACATAGACGAATAATAACAGAATCAATTATCTGTGATATCCAATTTCTTAAATTAATTTATCGCGAAGAAATCGTTGGGCCGGCAATAATTGTAATACTTGAAAAGTGTCAAAGCGATCTCGATGATGGGGTGGTGTTAAATTTTACGAGTTTTCTCCCCCCTACGACGAGAGATTCAGACGTCTTTGATTCTTACGATAATATTGTCAACGACAAAGAAACAGGCGTTTGGGATTACGTTGGATGTCTTCCGTTTCATTTTAGGGGACAAAAAAGTGTAGAGATTTTCTACCTACTCTATTTTTACATACAATATAAACCTGTTTATGTATTTAGTCCAAAAAGAGCTCATAGCTTTATAATAAACTTTAGTAAATACAATTGTAGAGGCTCCACCTACTCTAATTTTTAACATACAATATAATAAGCCTGTTTATCTATTTTAGTTTAAAAAGAGGTCATAGCTTAATAATAAGCTTAAGTAAATATAATTTGGTTGATTTCTGAACTGACTCTTTGAGTGCCAAAATTAACATACAATTTATTCTTGTTGACCATTCGCAGAGGTTGTTTTTTACGTACCAATAGGCATTTAAATGAAATAAGCCCTTTAATAACGTACCTACGTAATTAAACATTTACGTATTAAACTAAATTCTTAATTCCCTTATCTGCACTGTTCCTCATTTTCTATAGCGACATAGGAAATCGGCCATCCTGCATTCTTATTTTCCACCTTCAGGAAGAATGCAATCTATTCGATGCTAAAATTTTACGAGTTGTCTCCCGTTCGGTGAGAAAATTCAGATGTCTTCGTGTGAACGATGATGACGTCATGAAGTCGACAAAACAGTTGTCGATGTAATATTGTGGCGGGGAAGTATTGGTTGGTTGGGTGACTGGATAACATCATTCTTGATTATTGTCTGACTCAAAATTAAGCTTGAGGTTCTGGACTTTTCATTCCTTGATCGGGTAGTGTTATTGGGTTTTTTCAATTTAAGCTGGAATCTGGATAGACAGCAATAGACCCGCCCCTATTACATAAAACTGGAACGTAACTGGGTGTATTATAAGATTTCTTGATACTATGATTTGGATTTATCACGTGCATTTTTTCGAAGCAAAATAATGTATGTTCGAATGAAAACGAAGAACAGGTTATAATTTTAGACAAATGAATTATTTGATTTGATCATCATTAAGTCGGTTGAAATAGTTAACACGCAATAATCTCCCCTAAAACATCGAATTAATCCTAATTCTAATAAAATTAGAATCCGGTTCACCCGACAGCAAAAAAAGGTATTAAGATACCAAACAAATAAAATCTCAACTTCACACCAAGTCCACGCAATTACCTCTAAGAAAAACTTCCTAATCACGCGGAGTCGGATTGATGGCTCAGAAAAACTTTTTTAATTTAGTCCCGAAACCAGGTGCGTCTCCATTGTCAGACGATATGAGCAATTTTGTCGGAGTCAGCGAGAGATTAGCACGGGGCCCCTTAATCCGAGTATCGGGTCGATGTCGACCCGTCATATTTCATAATACCCCCCCGGTTAGGGTGCGCGCTCAGTGGACCGAGAGCGGCGGTTATTATGGCATGAAATGGACAGCTCATTAGTGTGTTAGGTAATGGGGAATTAAGGATATAATTATGTGTAGTAAGTTGCAGTAACAGATGCATCTGTCTATGAAAATTTTGCCATCGGAAAAGTAAGTTTTTAAAATTACTGGAGCGGTCGGAATTACAAATACAATTTTAAATATAGCATGTAATACTCTGAAATAATGTAGCCTCCTGTTAGTGGAAGATGTTTATATCGGTTTTACCCAAAACTACAACTTTTACCTATTTACAGTATTAATAAAGGCATGAAAAATGATTTTAATCGTATGAAAAAGGCCGAGATTTTTACAAAAGGATAAAATAAAACCTTTTTATACCAGATTTTTATACGGTTTACTTACTCAATTTTTGCTGTGGAACATCATAAAGGTTTAATATTATTATGATATCGCCCGAACCTCTCGGTAATATAATAAAGGGCCGCTTATCTCTTCACATTACAATGAACTCAATGAAGCCCTAGTGTGCGAACAGCATTACATATTAATATTATGTTCGTGAAAATCTGTTTTAAGTAATGTCGTGTGGGCACGAATGTCAGTCTGTTACAATTTTATCATTGTTATTACGAACAGTAATACGTCATTATTTTAAATGCCGAATTGACTAATTATTTTTTCACTGCTCTTGCTCTGAAAGTGGTTCTTTGTGCAGGGTACAGGCTGCACAAAATCGAATTTTGTGCACAAGGACATGAACATCTACTCATAAATGTATTATATTAAGGCTAAGAAAATGAGCCATACAGCCAAATGCAATAAGAAGTTCATAGATAGAATTTGTTATTCTTATGTGTTTTTAAAATTTAATAGATATTAATATTTTAATTCAAGTACGGTAGGTTAGTTGATTTAAGAAAATTATTATTACAAAATTAATTTAATAGTAGGCTCTATAGGTCTGCAGCCTAATATCAATGTCGTAAGATTTAAAAAAAAAACTAAAGCGGTGGGAAACAGCTTTCCTTCAGTATTCAAAACTGTTCTAATTTTACTCTTTTGTTTCCTCCGCTCCCCTCCAATCACAGTTAATATATCCTATACCTTACACAGACCTTGTCCCAACTGTCTTTCAAGATATAATCTACAGGGTGGGTCCGACAACTTCACAGACCCCACAGACGTCGGACAGGGGTCCTGTGGGCCCCGTCCGATTCTTGATATGTTTATTAAGGACCCTGACTTGATTATGTTTATATGATAATGTTTGGTTGGGTTGCAACAGTTTCTCGTATCTAGATGTTAGAAGATTTGGAATTGATAAATATTATGTATGTGTGTATGAATGTACAGTCGGGTTCTAAAACATGTGTACAGTTTTAAACTTGAACTGTCGTACCACATAAACTTTTTCACACTACTTGCTCGTAAATGTCATATTATACGTCAGGCAAACCTACTGTAAAGCATGACATTATTCCCCCTCGCTCGAGCCGGGAATAATATATGTACTGAATTTCATTATTCCCGTGGGAATAATGTGATTTGAATTTGGAAACTCAAAGAAAACCGTATGAAAACTTTCACCAAGGAGTCGTATCAGTAATGGCGGCCGCTGGCAGCAACAGCTGATCGCTTACAGTGGTGCCAACTTCACGTTCGAAGGTTGTCGTGCCACATCAAATTTCAAAATTCGAATTTATTTCCTCGCAGTAGGTGTGAAAAGCAGAGTACGCTCCTCGGGAGTAAAGCTGCCTTGTCTTGGGCTGACTTGATTCCCTCGCTACACTAAGGATTCTTAACTTAATTCCCTCGTTTCACTCGGGAATTAACACTTGAACCTCCTCGCTGCGCTACGGAGGTTCACCCCAGAATCCTTAGTGTAGTTTCGGGATTCAATACGCCCGTGACGTAAGGCAATGCTTTACTCCCTTGGTGCGTAATCTACTATTAAACGTCTGTTAAACACTGGTCTAAAAAAATGACAGATTATGACGTTGAAATAAGGTTCGTTTTTTAGTCACACTTTTTTAGACAAGTTTTCAACAGATGTTTAAGTGTTTGTAGTAAGGCTGTATTTATACGAATAAGGTTTATAGATATATAGATATCTAATCACTATAATTATGATTATATACTTTTCGCGTTTTGATAAAGGTTATTTAGATGATGGCAATATTCTCTATTTATAGAACATACAAATGCCATCACACTTAACATTGAAGTTTGCTGTAAGAGAATCCAATTTTACGTAACAGTTGCAGTTGTATACAAGGTATTTGATTTCATATATCCGAAGAATACAATTAAAAGCCTCTTATTGACCTACACTTAAAGTTCTAAATTCATTGTCGCTAAGAAGACTTTGCGGCGTTTAGAAGTTCGAGGTACGGTTAGCCTTTACGTCGTTGACTATGCGTGAGTAGGCTCTACAAATAACAATATTTACACACTCATAAACTACAAACTATTTTTACTGAAATACAAACAAAAAACACGTAATAAAGGGTAATAATCGATTACATAACACGAATAGATATAGATTGCGTGTTAGAAAAATTTAACACACAATTATTTTAGTTTTTGAATCATTTTACTGCCTGCATTACTAACAAATAATTTTATAGTTCTTTTAATATAAATACAGTATGGGTACTGACTAAACCTGGATCGCGACACTTAAAACCCGCAAAAGATTATATGCAGACGACTGTTTATTACACCTTACACCCAATTTTTGCCAGTTAGTTAGTATGTCCAATAACGGCGCAGACCAGAACCAGACAGAAATCAAAAGTTTCTGTTTACGTAAAAACCTCAATAAACGTTAAGAAATCAAATGTTTCCGGGGACGCAGGACTGTCTGGTCAGGTTACCGTGACCCTGGAACGTAAAGGACTATTGATGGATCGCCGTGGATTAAAGTCAGCGCAAGGCTAGAGGAGGGCTCATTTAATGATTTAACCATGATAAAAAAGGAATGTTCGCTAAGCAGTAACAAGGCAATAAGTGTTTACAGTGGGTGTGTTTCAGCCGATGAGCATCATGATGGAGTGTTTATTCAATTAAGTAATGAATTCCAAATAAAATAACTTCTCATAGAAAATAGAAACGAACCATGACACAATCAAGTCAGTTAATTACAAAAAATAAATAATTACAATAACCTAGCACAGTCGGGTAAAAACAATAATATCCTCTCATATAAAAGACAATACATTATTTCGATTATTTTTCTGAATACGCAACACATTTTGGAACACAATTTATTATAAAGGGCATTATTGACGACTCAATTACACGGACCCTTTCAATTAGGGTCACGTAACGTTTGCATCAATGATTTGCAATTTATGAAACGTGTGTCTGACTCATTATTGCTCCGAATGCTATTATTTTTTATGTGTGATATATTTATTTTTCTTATTATAAGATTACCTATGTAATCGTAACTCAATCTGGTAAACTCAATTTTCCACAACTATCACACAACGCCATCTAGTCCCAAGCTAAGCAGAGCTTGTGTTGTGGGTACTAGACAACTGATAAACATACTTTTTTATCTATAATATATTGTATTTAGAAGTATATAACTTCTAAATACATACATATTATAAATAAATTACACCGAGACACAGAACAAATGATCGTGCTCATCACACAAACATTTGTTCTGGGTGGGAATGGAACCCACGACCTCCGGTATAGCAGTCAGGGTCACTAACCACTAGACCAACAGTAACTTTACTAGCCTCTTGCCGTAACAACTAATTGATTAATTCTTATTATTTCTCAACTTATATTATCCCGCTTCTGAAGTCTCGTCTCATTGCCCGCCAATATCGCTTCAAACGCTTCTAAGTTCTCACGTCTTTCCTGGGCCTCTCACGCCGGCGGCTCACCCATTTTTCACTAATAGTAAGTAGCCTTTTAACAGAACCTATTGCCTATGTCGTCTAGTCATAAGAGCTACTACTGAAATTCACGTCCTGGGTAGGTAAGTAGACACTGGTCAACTAGACATGTATAGATATCAATTTAAAAAATGTGTATTGATATTTATAAAAACTATAACAAAATACATGAAAACCCAAAAAATAATAACTACGCACTAACTCAAACACACACACATGAAAAGCCCTCAAAAAAAATGAAAATGTCAACCTCCTTTCGGCGCCACTTGCCGCCATTGAAACGAGTCCTCGACGCTTTGAACCCCACCTCAAAAGTTCCGTTTTCGACTCACAAAAACCTCTCATTTCCATCTTCAGACGCTGAGAATGCTGTACCAAGTAGGTATATAAAGAATGTGGGGCAATTCTCACCCTTCTACACGATTTATATAAGTATGGTGCATGTATATTGATGAAAGTCTACGCACCCTTTGGGGCGTCAAATCTTGGATTTATTAAAAGTACCGCAGCTCATACAGTCAGGGAAATTATTTATATCGAATTGATTTACAACGTTACATTTTGCCCTGTTAAGAAATTCTTAGTGTAGGTCAACGTTTTCTTTAAATAAAGTAAAAATATGCTTAGAATCATAAGAAAATTACGACTGCAGGCTGGGCTCAGCACGGCTCACGATGTTTTAATTCACCGTATCGAGAATATATTAATCAAAGCCTGGCTGGGTTTGAACCCAGGAACTACAATTAAAAAATACGGTATTTTACTGTTCATCAGTAATAATATTGAAAAAATATGGACACGTATTTTTTGTTTTTTTTTTAATCAATGAATATTGACAAAGATAAAACGCTTCCAAATTCGAGAGTCCCCGGCTTGTGACGACATTGCGCTTGTAAAAATGTTTTGTATTTTTTAGAAGCGTTATATCTTCGTCAATTTTGGTTTACGTGACAAAAGAAAAAATACGGGTCTTATATTTTTAATAATCTGTATTTCGGACTAAAACTTTTTTTTTGAGTAAAGTACCCTATTGGCTGGTCCTCCAGTTCTCCACAGCTAAACAGCTGTTGCTATTTGTTTAAAAACTATTTTTCCTATCACTTTACACAAACAAAACAGTATCATAAACACTTCTGTTAAAATAACTTAACCACATAACATATTTAAAACGATGCGTATTGGTTATCCGAGTGCGCCCGGGTAAAATGATGCATGGCCGGATAAGACAATGTAGCGGAAAGGTAGACCCTGTTCAACCCGGGTCGACCTTTCAATTTCCTTGATTGTGACCGGATCGTAGCGGACCTCGTCTTTATTTCTTTATCTTTAGTCTTGATTTCTGGGTATACCCCAATACGAGTATGTAGAGGTTAGGGGAGACCTAATTTCGATAAGGATAGGACTGGATTTCGATTAACACTTTTGTGGGAAATAATTCGGTTTTATTTTCTCTTTATACAAGGCAGAAATGAAAACACCCACGCATAGAATTTTCTTAAAAGAATATTGCATTTCTAAAAGCTTTCTGTTGTAATAAAAGTTTGTAGTGAAAGCAATATTCGAGTCTAAAATTTTAGGATCGTGGGATTAAATTTTTGTATCTCTTTTGTTTGGATTATGATCGTGCAGATAGCAGAATCTTAACGGGTCATAGTTCCAACATGCTCTAATAAAATCTTGCTTGTAAATCCTCGTATAGTTTGGCACGTGTTTTGCACTTTAATAGACTTCACTACTTGTGTTTTAAATTGTAAACGTCATAACAGTCGCCTTTAGGGAATACGGGAAAACCTTTTACTATCAAGTACAACTAATTTAGTATCTGTGTAAAAAAATCCTAACAACGTAACTTATAACTTCTTAGGAATCGAACCGCAGAACTTTTATTTACCAAACTGATCTTCATTTCGTAGAATATACTGATATTGATACTGTTAGCCTACATCGTCCCACTGCTGAGCAAAGGCCTCTCCCCATGATCTCCAGTTTTCACGATCCAGGGCCAACGTGGACCGTAGAATATAATCTAACTAATATTATAAATGCGAAAGTTTATGAAAATTGATGACTGGATGTTTGTTAGTCTTTCAAACAAAAACTGCTGATCATATGTTGATGTAATTTGGCACAGAGTTCGATAAAAGTCTCTATTAACATTTAGAATGCCGCGTATTTCATTAAAACGTTCTCTTAAGATCATTTTAGAGTTAAACGTAGATAAAACTGCTAGTAATATCTAGACGCGGCAGCTAAAAGCACTTAAGTATTTGACTTATGTGCTTATGGCTTCCGAGTCTAGATATGTTTTTACATATTGTCCTTTTAAGACCAAACCATTCGCATTCTACCTGAATATTAATAAATATAGAAAAAACTAACCTAAAATGTATTATTGATGGCACACTCTAATACCGTGACAATACCCAAAAGAGGTATGATTGATGATGAGACCTAATATTTGAGCGTTCGGAAATGGCTCTCATAATTCACCAGGGAAGTATAGGTACATCGGAAGAACTAGTGCTATGATAAATGTACTACATTGATGGGTTCTGAATTACCAAAGAAATAATATATTTCAGACTAGCAGCTCACCCCAGTTTCACACGAGTGCAAATGTTCAACCTTCCCGTTGGATTTTCTATACATGAAATAATGATCCAATTAGCTACAGTAGCTCCGAAGCTATGCGAGTACATACAATTCGTATTCAAAGTCGATCCATTTTATTTATACACCTGGATAACTGTAAATATTCTAAAAATTAAAAAAGGTGTAGTGGGTGCGTTTACAAACATGGAAACACACATTCACACGATGTATTCAAATAACATGTTGAATGATCATTCATGTTATTAATCATTCTGTCAAATCATCGCGTGACATAACTGCCTTGTGCTTTGATTGGACATAAACGACCACACAGAGCGTCAGCCTCAGTACATAGGCTTGTGTATCCTGACAGTCATCAGGACGCATAGATCCGTTCGCTTTCGCCTGGCCGCATGCAAGACGATCCTTTGCCTTGCTTGCTCCAGCCAGAGTAATTGCTAGCCCCGACACATACACGTCCATGCAATGTCAACTAAATACAATCCCTGCATTTGTATCCAATGAAGGATAATACGTACCTCCCGGCAGTCTAGGCTGTAATAGCCACAGGCCATCAATATATTACCTCAATCGCCAATATATCTTGCAAACATAACGGCGAGAGAGAATCCAATATATGGAATTATCAATAATGCTCTGTCTATGTACTATTTAGGGCACATACATTACAAATTTACCGGTAGCATTAAGTCAGTTTAGCAGAATAATACAAATATATTAAGCAAACGATATTGAACTTCATTTCAATAGCGACAGAGTACAAAATGGAGTGGAGGTTAGCTGAATATTTTTCGCCACTCGAAAATATCGTCGGTGTGGCCGTCGCATTCCCTAGCTGGTGTATGATTGATGGCCAGCCTAGTGGGTCGGATAAGACAATGTACCGGAAGGAATGACCGGCCCGGTTCGGACGATGCACCGCCCTGCCTGGGCACCAAATTATACCCCCACATTGGAAACTTCATACGGTTTATGGCACGAAATAATGAAGAGGGCGCTACGTGACTGCTTTATGTGTAGGGGGTAACGGAATATGGTGTTTTTTGTAATGGAAATAGAAGATTTCTGTATGATAGTTTTTTATTCGAAAAGTGACATTATTATTAACATCGCATGCCTTATAATTGATTGAAACTTGATTACCTAAATTGTTTTTTTTTATCGTGGTTAAATCATCAATTAATGAGTCATCTTGCCCCGGGCGGAACGGGAGAGACTGTCAGGCTAATACTGTTTTACTACTAATAATCTTGTCTTAAGTTTGAGCGTGTATGTAACCTGAGTAAGAAGATTAGACTTTTTATCCCGTCACGGCACTGTATTCCTTTTAACTTTATTATAATAATCGTAAGTCATGACATAAGTTTACTATATAAAATCTAAAACAGCATTTGTTAAATCCACAGTATTGCCAATATGGTCGAATGGCTAATTTCGTTCGTTACTACGTTGGATTTTTCAATTAAGCTTCAACCCTGAGTGGGTTTGCCTAATCGAGTTTAAATTAATACACAATATTGCTGAACACAGAAAAATGGTTAATTAAATTTTTCATTACGCAGTGGTTGAATTTTATATAGAAATTAACGCTTAGGTTTTGTTAGTACTGGCTTTGTACGAAATAAAGTATCAAAAGTGTGAGTGTTCTTAGGGAATTTGTAAAACTATTATGAGAATCACGTATCTTAAGAATAAAATACTTGATTCTAGGTTAATGAGAAACTGAATATGATCTTGTTTTCTCGTTTGACCACTATCTCGTCTGAAGGTAAGATAAGATGTGGCCGACGATGAAGCACACTTGATTATAAGTACCTAACTTATTCCCTCGTGGCTTCACGACCCAAAATTTGTAGCTATTATGAAACACAGACCCTGACCGGGAATTCCACTCCTTACCTTAGGCAAAATAAAAGTTTTGGCAAGAACACTTTTTTTTACATGGTAAAATCATCAAATGAGTCTTCCCACCCCTTACTGTCAGACTTGTACTGACTAAAATTCACGGTGTCCTTCAATTGCCCTTTATGTTCCGGGGTTACGGTAATGGAATGAGTCCCGGGTTGGCCAAAATACTAGCTAAAAATAATTATATCAAACCTTTTTAGGGTTTGATATAATTATTTTTATATTAAACAGAGAATTTCATAATTATGTATCGTCACCGCTTCACTTTGGTGAAGTGGTGACGATACATAATTATGAAATTCTGTTTTTGGTCTATTGTGAAACGGGGCACAGGTCTCATTCAACAGAGAATTTAATACCTAAATGTAGCAAAGCTTACAACATAGCGCCGTGAGCCTGGTTGCACTGTATCGTGTGGTAAACATGGCAGTATCTCACCCAAATGCATGTTGCTTTACGTTGAAACTCGAGCAATGGTCGCTCGTATCTATAGTTTGTATGATACGGTATACAGGAGAGAGAATTTTGTACTAGGCTGTATCCTAGGGTATTATAATATTTAGGCTGAAATTACTTTAATTGCGTAAATTCGTATCTTTTTTTATGGTGGATGACGCTGTCTTAAGATACTCATTTTGTGTTTTTGCACATAGAATTATACTAAAGAGCAAAAGATAAATGTGTCTCATAACTGTGAACCTCGCAATTAAAAGTGACGATTTTTTTTGGTTCATCACACAAACTGAAATATTTCGAAAGGTTCTCTGCCCTACAACACTGTTCTTTGACTTTTAATTTCTAAAATACACGTAAACAAAACACATTATCTACGAAACAAAACAAAATAGAAAAGTTTCATAGACTGCATTTGTTTTTATTCCACTTTCCACTCTTCCCCCTCAAAGGTAGAGAAAAAACAAAACAGTCTCGCGTTCTACACAACCATCTTTGCTTCCACTTATGTGTGACCAACCAAAAACATTATAACTAGACAACCAACCCTCTAGAAACAACCTTGTTAAAAATGGAAACTGATGCATGCTAACTCAAAAGGTCACGCCGTGAAGGCAGTCTATTGTTGGCACCTCCGCCATATTTCTTTCCATTCGCACTAAAGACGTTTAGAATAATGTTTTATTTTCGCTTGCAACAAAAAAAGTCTTTTCATTACTTTTATATGAAACCCCCTTTCTATTTACGAGCAAGCGATTCTTGGCAACACTTGAAGATTGAATGGAATTCCTAGGGTTAAGGATTTTCAGGTAAAAATGGGGTTTTATTTTAAGTGTTTTTGAAATTGCAGTAGTTTTATTTCTTCGTAACCTCGACCGTTTAGTAGATCAGAAAAAAAATTTTTCATGATGCTGTAGACAAATGTATTTTGGGATATTAAACGTGGACCATGGAAAGGAGTACTTTATGTAACGATCTTAAAGCAGATGGTGTTCTGTTATTTCTGATTACACATTGTGGAAATAGGATGTGAGTTGTTAGTATGTAATATTTCACTTCAGTTCAGTTTAAAACTGGAATCAATAATATTATTTCCACAACTTTTATACTTCTTTGTCAAAAATTATATTTCTTTGTCTTTGTTTCTTCTTTGTTTTTGTAAAAATATTTAAAAATGTAATACTTCTTAAAAATATTTAAAGATGTAAGGAATATGAATGAAAGTAATCTTAAGAGTTGATATGAAACGTAGTTTATCTCCCGCATAATTTTGTAATCCCTTAGGAACTCACAAATTGTACTAGGAAAGTAGGAATCCAGGTAAAGTGACCAATCCTTCACAAATGCCTTAGTTAACACTATCTACATCAAAAACGTTCCAACCCATTCTGATCCGGAGATTATAACTACCTCTGCAAGATATCTAGCTTAAAGGTGGTACCTCATCGGGAACATTCACGAGTAACGTAATGTTACAGATTCGATCATTACTTCAGTGAGAGAGGGAAATCGAGCAATAAATGCGCACCTTGTAATGATACAATGTGTAATACCTTTAAACAAATTATAAAATCAATGCACTCCACTTGTAATTAAATGTGTCCGGCGGGGGCGCGAATGCTCGTTAGTCAGGGAGTAAATATTGTAATGTAATGGTCAAAGTTGAATCTGAAATGTAACACTACCCCTTAATGATCCTGATGTGGAAACAACTTTACACACGAATGCTCGTCAGTAAACGAACTAGTATTATAATGTAATGCTCAAAATCAGAAATTTTAAGTTGTGTACTCACTTAGCAGTGTTGCATGTAACGTATCAGATACTGTATCAAGTGAGTAGGCGCGTAAGCACGAGCCTACTGCAAGCAGCTCGCTGTAAGCTAGTTAGTAACACAAAGGCGGCTCGAAGTGTGCTCGGACGAGCCGTACCCACTTGCAAGTGATACAATATCTGATACGTTAAGCTGGGTACTCACCTAGCAGCGTTGCATGTAATGTATCAGATACAGTATCAAGTGAGTACGCAGGCAGGAGGCTCGTGCCTGATACGTGATCTGATACGTCAGATGCAACACTGTTAAGTGAGTACCCAGCTTTTCATGCAACACTGCTAAGTGAGTACCTAGCTTTACATTACACGCGAATGTTCCTAGTGAGGGAGCACCTTAAAGCGAATCGGAACATTCTGAGCCAAAGTTTTCGGTGAATATCATATAACTGTGACTTGTTCCCTAAATCAAATGCCACTTACTAAAGTTCGCCATAATGGCAGACGTGCCGGAATAGAATGCTTCACCAAGTTTTATATGAAGCGGACTTGAAGGGGGAAAAAAGTGTTGGAATAGAAGAAGTTTTTTGTTGTGAAGAGATGATATGGCTTGTTGTTGAAGTTAAAAACTAGCACAGAGTTCAGCCACGTATATAAGGCATTAGTTAGATTGTTAACGCAGTTTTTTGTTGTTTAGTTTTTTTTTGGTTGTTTTGTCTATTGTGCCTATGTCGCAGTTTGTTTTTGCACTGTGTTTTATGTGTGTGGATCATGAAACTTATCAATCGCGATGCGCTGTATTATTCGTTTCACCATTTTTTTTTAATCATGCTTTAAAATCTAATTTAACGGGAGTGGAAGCCGCGGGATTGTTGCACTACTGTATAATAAATTCTTAATACCCTTTTCGTAATTAACCAAAGTGAAAATTATTCATAAATAAAAAAAATAAAAATCAACCCTGCATTCTGATGCAATCTTGTAGGTACAAAGTAACTACAACCGCTGCGTCACGAAATACAAATTACAAGTTAAAATAGAACACGAAACTCATACAGAAAATTGAAATATAAAGTAGTAAGAACAATGGCAACCTCAATTTAAATCCGAAACTGTGCCACATTCAGTATATTTACTGTTCCACAAACTTCACGACGCAGTCTCTATTCTAATGAGTTAAGTCTTCACAGCTAGTTGATATTACGTTGCCAACTTCGCAAAAGGAACTTCACTTGAATACTAGCCATTATTATCCTAACACGGGTTGAGGTAACCTCCTCACAACCAACCACGTAAGACCCCTAGATATTGCACAAAATCTTCCCCCTTCACACTAAGTCAAGGAAGTTAGAGCGGCAGGGGAGGTCTTTGAAATTGGACGGGTGTTATAATAGAGAAATGTTCATATAATGTTACCATTGCATTCGATGCACGTATCGACGGATTGAAATCGTGGTATATATCGGTTTGCAACGAGTTTTCGTACAATAGATATTGAGATAGTTCTAGGAATTATATCTGTTGATAATCGAATACCGAGAAACCGGTTGTACCGGTTTTGTTCGTTTTCCCCGTTTTGACAGAGAGCCGTTTATTGAGGGTGATCTTAAATCTGTTTCTGGGTTATTGGTTGCTGGAGTAGATAGAAATTTTACATATCTTTGTTCCGATACAATTTTATTTGAAAGTAGATTTAAGTTCTGACTTATGGAATATTTTTATTTTGGAATATTTATGTGTCTGGATTAAAGTGGATTCTCTTTTGAATTTGAATATTCTAATCTTGGTAAAAGATTCCTGTATCTTTGCTTTCCACTTACATAAATGTTTTTTCTGAAATGAATTCATCATCTTTTCCCAACTGTCTTGGGGTAGGTCAACCCACCTCCCCAATCCAGTTACTTAGACATAATGACAGCCCTTGGTAAGTCTGGCTGTCAGGTTTTTCAAGGTTCTGACTAACAGTAACAACTGTCAAAATTTTACTAGTGACTGCCGAGACCAACGGCTTAATTTTCATTCCAAGTCACGGAGGAAACGTGCTTTGATAGATGGTCACCCTATCAATAGACCAAACCTCGACCAACGGCAACTTTACCTGTACGTTTGTTATTATTTAAATACCAGCTAACCCGGCAAACTTTGTACCGCCTCAGAAATAATTAAAAAAAAACTTTTTAAACCTTCCCTGGACTTCCACAAATAATTCAAAATCAAAATAAGCCAAATCGGTTCAGGCGGTCTCGAGTTTTAGCGAGACTAACGAACAGCAATTGATTTTTTGTATATAAAATATTTCTTTTAAGGGAAGCGGTCATATTAATGTACCTTGAAATCAGAATCATAACTTATTTCCACATACATATTTATTTTTCAGAATTCTTATTTAATATAATTTTCTGTTAGAGTCGTATGTTATTAAGTTTTCGCTTTGTGACGCCTTTTGACGTCGTTGGCAATTGACATGACTCCCACGTCGACGAGTCTTTTGACACTCAAGCTTTTATCATATTCGAAAAATATCTACGTGTAATAAGCTTGAAAGAAATTATTTGCGCAGGAGTATTTTTATACTTGACTACATACTTTATAAGTTCGATAAAGCTCTTTAGTTATTAGATATTTAGGTGGGACAGTGACCTTTCACCTTAAGGGGATGCTTTTAGAAAATTTCTGAATTAGGTACAAAATTATTATCTGTGTTTATACGTAGGCTATGTGAAACTAACAAAGAAAGGCCAGAAACCTAAGAGCTCTTACACACGAGCGGCATGTTCCCAACGGCAGAGGTAACTGTCAGCTAATGTAGAAGTCGAAGCGCGTCGGCGGCAACAGTCGACGCATCGACGGCAGCAGTCGACTTATAACGACACTTGCAGTTGTAGCGAAGGCTGCCGTTCTGCCGTTGAAAACATGCCGCTCGTGTGTAAGAGCTCTAAGGTACTCTTCCTATTAGGCGTAGGTGTCCTAAAAGATAGGTAAATACATAAGGAGGGCGAGAGACTTTTCTTTATGATGTACAGTTATATTTTACAAATGTTTTTCTTAAATCTTTGCTATAAATTAAACTTTATCTTATATCGTGAGTGCATTTACAAACACTTAAAATTAATGTACAGCCAGACTTGAAATAATGATTTTCTAAGCAAACTACTATATTCTTCCAACGTAAAGTAGCAACTCATCAAAAGATTTCATTGCTATCAATTTTCCATCAGGCGCTTTGACATTTCTAAACTTTGACTCCCAAATGAAATAACTTACCTCCAAGTTTCCAATTGAAATAGCCAACCGCCGACCTAAATACTACATACGTCGAAACCAATACTAAAATAGTAACATTTGCATATCAAACGGAGTCAGCAGGCGTATCTCCAAGACATCTAATGTTCTAGGCACAAGCTCACTGCCTCGCATCCCTGCTTTCCTGGTACCTGGTTACAATACAACCTGCCACATATTAGACTCGCCGAGGCTTTACAAACATTGCCGACGCTACCAGCCGTGTCCGCCTTTTGTGCTGACCGTACATACGTCTGACGAGAATAGAGAATTTTTAGAATAGGGCATTTGTTAGGCGGGCTGCAGAAGAGGAAACTTATTGTTGGGAAAAAATGTTGTATGCGAGTTTTGATAAAAGGTTTTCTTTACAAAATATATCTATGAAAGTAAAACTTGATAGTCATGGGAGAGGCTTTAACTGAATAGTTGGATGATATAAATAGATTGTATTGTGTGTGTTTTTTTTTAATTTGTTGTATTTCCTCATGCTAAGGTTTACTCTCATTCCTTCAACTATTCTCTTCGGTTCTTTCTTGTTGATAATTCAAGAGGAAAATGGTAAACATAGAACACAATTTCCCTTTCATGTTATACTAAATACATTTTGTTTATATTTTTTAAATGCACGGCTGTTATTAAACTCGTTTCTGTAGCGTTATGTGGTGATTGTAATGAAACATGTCTAAAATAAAGTACGTTGGAAATGCTCATTAATTTGCCCAACCCATGATTACGGAACAGTAGTTAAATTAATTTCTGACTGGATGCCTGCGTATGTAATTATTTGCAATAACCATTAATGAAAGTTCAGCCACCACGGTCGGATGCACCCGAACCAATATCAAACCTCATTGTTGCAAATGAAAAAGGATGGTAATTTTATTTGGGATGGTTTGTACATAACTGTAGCTTATTTTTCATTAGGAATTCTCCTAGAAACAACCTGGTGATGTTACCAAATTGATGGAAACGTCAACCCTTATTTCAATCTTATTTGTATGATATTAATACGAAACTATATTTTACAATTTCGCATTTGAACTTGGCCAAAACTTTGATTATGACTTCTTTGCATATTTAAGTGACAGTAATGCATTTCTGCAGTACAATTTTGACAGACGAAGCCGCGGTCAAAGCTATAACTAGTGAAATATTGACGTGGGTAAATTGAAGTTGCCATAACCTAATCCTTCGAAAAAATACACGTTTTTAATCTCCTAACTCTCCGACCACTTTATTCAGCAACACTTTAGTATCCGAGTGTGCAAACAGCCTTATTGACTGCATCGCAAGCCAAACAGTGCTGTCGTCTGGCCAGCAATATCTCCTTCAAGCACCGGTCTCGAACATGGATATTAGAACGCGACTGAAGTTACAAAGCTCCTCTGTAAAGGTATCCGCGCGATTCCCGTTCAATGGAGATGTTTTCAATAAAATTGCTTCGTGAGCAACCAGCTGAAATGTTTGGTACGGCTACGGGTTAATTATTTTGGTAGATAGGTCGTTTTTGTTGGTGTGATTAAAATTTTGGTGTTAAAGTCAGTTGTTGGGAATGATTTTAATATAGTCTTGGTGTAATTTGAAGCGTTATTATTATCAGAGTGGTGCGAGTAATTATAGGTTTTTTTTTTCTAAGTGGATACTAAAAATTCATCAATATTTTATTCGACGGCACGGTTAGCGCAGCGACTGAACGATCGAACTGCTGCGCTGCGTGTCGTGGGTTCAATGTCCGCACGGAGCAATTTGCATGATCTACAAGTAGTTGTTCCACGTCAGGGCGATCGTGAATGTGAGTTTATATGTTTGTAAACGCACCCACGACACAGGAGAATGTTTTTTTTTTTATAAAAAACACTCCTCAAGCTCTGTGTGGAGTGGAATGATACTCGTATTGAATATAACCTATCTGGTTCCTTCAATTTCCTTTCAACATTTTTTCGCAAAACAAGAACATTCTCGCAACCCTTGTGTATAAGCTTCTCATTTGTGGCATGCTTTCCTTGTCTGTGCGTGTCTACCTTCACTAAACGTCATTATTACAGTAATTGACGATTACAACATTATATTATTACAGTGAATTTTACGATTATAAACCTTTCACGTTTTGCTATTTTCATTACAGCTTTTACTGAAATGAAATTCTCGATTAATGACAAAAAGTTTTAGATCAACAGTAAAAATATATTTTTTCTTCATGACAATAGTTTTCTCAGCTTCACTTTTCATGACAGAGTTGTGCCTCTCAAATTATTTAATCATCACTATTTCGCAGGATACAAATCATCACTTGTTAAGAATAGGATTATGTAATAGGAATAGGAACACCCTATCCCAATACCTGCTACCGTGGGGTGAAGGAATAAGCCAGTCACCCTACAACATAATAGAGTAGGTAATCCAGTGCTTATCACTGTGCAACCAAGTGACGAATGTGTCCACTGAAATTTATGGCACAATCTATCCAAGCATTATAAAAACCCGTACTTACATTGTTCCCCGAAAATGTTAATCTTGTCCCATCTACCGAGCTAGACTCATTATGTCAGTCTCGTCCCAAATGTGTTCTCAACCGTATGTACAACGCTTTACTTAAAAAAATGCAAAAAAAAAAAACACGACGGCCCGGTAACTTTTTACCCGGGTCACCTCCGCCCGTTTATAATCACTTATCCGCAAGTTAAACGTGTGATATTTCACGTGGAAATAATCAGAGAAAAACTCGCCTGATCCCCTGTTTATTTTCGTCGGGTAACAAACTTGGGGGCAGAGACACTGGCCCCGAAAGTTAGAGGGTCGGAAAAAATCGGCCCCCGAACTAATGGAGCGCACGACGAGAATGAACTTTTAAAACTTGCCTACGTCGCTTCTTGGTAAAACTGGCTGTTCATCAGGCGATTTGTCGTGACCTTTTTAATGGTTATTGATCGTAATAATTAAGACTGTGATTTTATTATTTCGTTTTTTTTTTTTAAAACGAGAAACTTTGTAGGCAAACAGTTGATAAACTCATAACTCGTCTTAGTTAATTAAGAATTAAACACACGAAATCATCATCATCATCATCATCTAAGCCATAGGACGTCCACTGCTGAACATAGGCCTCCCCTTTTGATCTCCACATATACAGGTTGGAAGCGACCTGCATCCAGCGTCTTCCGGACCTTAATAGGGTCGTCTGTCCACCTTTTTGGTGGACGTCCTACGTTGCGCTTGCTAGTCCGTGGTCTCCTCTTACAACACACGAAATGATTGTTTCAAATTCTTCCCACATATCGTTAAACATATCGGTGTTCAATGAGATTTTTATGCAAATTCTTCCAAATTAAGGTAATTGGATTTGCCGTAAATTTTATCCAAACTGTACTGAAACTCAAAAAAATCGAAAGTTATACTTAGAAAGTAAAAAAGAAACTCCTAATATACTCGTATGCACGTCACGTTCTGAGTTTGGTAATTGACCTGACTTGCAAAAATTTGCTACCCAACCAATTTAGAGACTTGTCGTGAAAACAAAGTGCAATAAAGAGCACCGTGCATGGCTAGCTTTATTATATTATAACCTTTGCTCCGCTTTCGGGCAAAATGTCGGGTTAAAAATAACAATTCAAACTATATTTTCAGCAAAATTTGATGCTCTTTTATCGTTTTAAAACGATTTTCGACCTGATTTAAAAAGTTTGGTAGTAAAAAGAAGTATTACATAGAGAGACGTAAAGTCGGCCAGACAGAAATAAAATAAAATAGTTCGGAACTGTATAAAGTTTTTATAGACTATATATCGCTTCAATATTATTCTTGTATTTATTTAGTAGGATCGGATAAGGCTCATAGTATTTCGTCAAACTTATTTTTTTTTTCTATCATGAAATATACAGAGTGTTTCATTTAAATGGGCCAAAAGGGAGAAATCTGCATCCATAAGAGATTCGAGAAAACTTTCTTAGGAACCTTTAGCTCTTTTTTGATACTGATAATTTTGGCGTTTTTATTTTTTTGGTCAAGTGTGAGCTGTCCACAGAAATGAGTGAAACTGACCAAAATTTTTTTTAATGCTTTTCGACTCTGTTTCGTGTAAGGATCATTTCATTGTATCGGAAGAAAAAAATCGGGACGGCGGAAGTTGGTCAAATTTAGCAAAATAATTTTTCATACAAATTGTATGAACGAAAAAAAAATACCATTTTTTTATGATGCCATGTTATTTAGTGTCTTGTAAAGACCATTTCATTGTATGGGAAGGAAAATGTCCGGACAACAGAAGTGGGTCAAATATTATGAAATACTGACACTGTTAATACGACTTTATGCTGTAAGAAGAAACATTACCCTACTTTTGACCAACTTCTACTGTTCAGATATTTTTCTGCCCATACAATTATCTCATCCTTACAAGAAAGTAAGTCATAAAGCATCATAAAAAAATTGGTATTTTTTTTCGTTCATGCAATTTGTATGAAAAAATATTTTGCAAAATTTGACCAACTTCCGCCGTCCCGATTTTTTTCTTCCGATACAAAGAAATGATTCTTACACGAAACAGAGTCGAACAGCAATATAAAAAAATTTGGTCAATTTCACTCATTTCTGTTGACAGCTCACACTTGACCAAAAAAATAAAAATGCCAAAATTAAATTATCAGTATCAAAAAAGAGCTAAAGGTTCCTAAGAAAGTTTTCCCGTATCTCTTATGGATGCAGATTTCTCACTTTTGGCCAATTTAAAAGAAACACCCTGTAGCGTTTTTGGAAACTATACCTTCAGCCAACGCTCTGTAGTGTTGAGTTCAGGTATACGTTAAAAATATATACGCCCGTGATAGGGATTTCAAAATATACCCGATCCCAACATTTTACTGGGGTATACTTTCATGTAGGACATTCCATTTTACTATACTGTAATGTATACCCGTTTTACTGTCTCTGTCGCAGGGATATGATAAACACAGGGTTTTGGCCACATCCCTAAGGGATTTGATCAAATCACGGAGGATGTTAGAATAACAACACGATTTTATCATTTGCCTAAGCAAATTTGGTGATCAAAACAAATTCCTAAATTGGTTCAGCGAAATGACAAAAATAACTTTTCATTTGAAACTAAACTAAATCTAGTAAAATGTCAGAAAACGTCGACGGAGCACCGCTAGCGGTGCTCCTACTTCTGGGTGGTTTAAAAAAAAATAACCACGAAGGGAATGGCGGGGTCTTTCAGACCCCGCCATCCCCTTCTAACCTAACCTGTCCGTGTCGGGGTGCCCCAAGTCGTTTTAACGATTTTTTTTTCTCATTGCCCCGTTTCGTACACACGGGGTCAAATCCCGATTGAAATAGTAACGTGACAAAAGAATACCGAACGATTACTTCGTTGCGGTCGGGTATGTTTTAAAATACCTACGCGCGAAATCATAAATCTGAAAGTATACCCGATGTCAACTCGGCCAGTGACGTCACAAATGTTAGATAAAGGTACACTTTATTGAGTTAATTCTTTGTTTCTGTATTTGAAAATATGACCGACGGCAACACGATCTCTGACGTCATGAGCGTTGGCTGAAGGTATAGTTTCCTAATACGCCACCCTGTATATATGAGGAGCTCGGCCGATCTACCGGGTTAAGCCGCGCTTGCCGTGGTTGGTCTGTGGATGGGTGACCATCTGTCATAGCGAGTTTCCTCCGTGCCTCGGAAAGCACGTAAAGCCGTTGGTCCCGGGTGTCATTTGTAAACCTTTGACAGTCGTTACTGTTAGTCAGAAGCTCTAAAGTCTGTCAATCAGTGTTACCATGGGGTATAGTATTGCCCAGTTACTGGGTTGTGGAGGTCCGACAGGCATGGCTCCATGTAAAATACTGATATCCAGCTGAATCTGGTTTGACTGGAAGCCGACCCCACTATACTTGGGAAAAGGCACAGAAATATATATCTATGGGAAAAGGCTAGGCAGATGATATCATGAAATATGTCCCCTCGTTATGGTAGCAAAGAAAGAGTCTATAAGACTTAAGCTGACTAAACCACCCCGTTCCTACATTTGCTCTTTGTGTTCTAGGGCCGCAATGCCCTTTTAAGGTTCCTCGACCCCGGACAGTTTCACGATACTGGTGTAAACTCTGTGTTCTATATAAATCTATTATTACTTTAACAATGGATGTTTCTACAAACAAAAAACGTTACATAAACTATTTTAACCTCTGAAACCTATGTTCTCCATTTTCAAATAGTAAGGTTTAAACCAGTGTCAAAAGAACCAATTCTTGACTGTTTTTCCTTTGACAATATTTTAATCGGAGCTTGCATTCGTCTATAAAGAAGCTACTGTGTGAAATGGATCTTTCATTTCCTTTTCGTTAACACGAAAGCTTATTAGAACAACACTATTGCATCGATTCTGTCTTTAAAGCAAGCGTAGTAAGATTTTATTGAACTTAGTTTTATTGCATAGGTATTTCCATTTTAGACAAGAGCTTTCAAAGAATTTAAAGTAAAAATTGTTTAAGAATTGAACAATTTAATAGGGCCTAGACAAGATTTTTGGTTTAAAAAATTGTATTACTAAACAAAATCGATGACATAGGAAGATTTTTTAGAGGTAAGAACCCCGTTAGCTCGGTTGGAAAGAACGTTGAATGTACTGGAACCGGAGGTTGCGGGTTCAAATCCTGAACGCGGATTGAATTTTTCTCTCCGGAGATTTTTTTAAAGAAAATGATGTTTGATTATCAGAGTCATTTCCTCTAAATCAATCAGCTTTCATCACAAAAACAGAAAAGGTCATGTCATCATATAGTCCCCTAGATTTACGAACAATTTATTCGATGAAAGCTCACACATCAATTAAACTGTCAATTGGACAACTAATCTTATTCTCGTCAGTGACTGCACGGCTGACATTTCGTCTGGGCTGATTGGAATTTTGACACGCAAACAATGAGGGTTATCGTGTCAACCCGCTCAATTCCAGATGACTCAAAGAACTTTTGACCTTCTTATTTTTTATTGATCTTATTTTTGGAATCAAACCGCTTTTGAGAGACATAGGTGTTCGGTAGCGTAAATTTAATGATTTCAATTTTACAAGCATAAAAAAAGCCTACCTTACAGTATTACCTATAGACCAAAGTCAAGAAAAATAATGGGGTTTTTTCAAGAGTCGGTAATCTTTTTTAATTTCTGTGGTTAATCTTATTTATAAGTAACAGAATTTTCTGACAATAACTAAATTTTTTACGGACACTTATTCCCAATAAAATCTTTAAAAAAATAAAATCCGTGAATGCAGATTCAAATTGCTCATAAATAGTAGTATCGAAAATGGTGTCCAATTTAGTAGTACCTGGAAGAAGGTAGCATTCTATCATTAGTTTTTTTATAGCCATCTTTGAAAGGTCTTTAGATCACCGATAGACGATGATGATAACGATGATATCAACACAATATTACACAAACAACTTCTTCCAACTATGCTTCTTAGAACTTCATAGGGTTATCCATCCATAGCAAAAAATGTTCAAATAATAGACACCCATAAATATTCTGTACTAACGCTCTTCTGACATTATCATCGAAGAATCAATTTTATCAATATCTGCTTAGTTCAAAACCTATCGTATATCAGAGACAATAACTTCGCCTTAATACTGTAACAATAAGCTTTAAGCTGGATATCAAGTTAAGCCAAGTTAGAGCCTTATAAAGTGCTGTAATAACTTGGAAACTGAGCAGGTTCGGTTCCTGGTCGGTCTCTTGGGTAGTAGATATTGTAGGTACGTAGTTTGTATGAACGCCTGAGTAGGTAAAGTTTAGAAACTGTTGGTTTACTAACTAGTTTCTATAAGTTTTAAAAATGGGAGTAGAGTAAGTTATGGATGGATGCTCTTCAGCCGAAATGATAATAATTCATCCTTTGGAAAGCTTAGTTGGATTAAATAGTTTCCAATCGGTGGTCATAAAAAAAAGACAGAGAAGCATTGTAATCATTTCTGGAAGAAAAATGAATCCACATTGCTCTTGTGCACTTTGCCAGGTGACAACGTTGAAGAGGAAGTTTTCGTTGCCTTGTAATAGTTTAATTCAGTTTTATTATGTTTTAATTTTAGTTATTGAAATTCCTTTTGTTATGTCTTCATCATCATCATCATCTCAGCCATAGGACGTGCATGAACATGGCCTATGTTATATGGTCCCCTTGTGATCTCCACATAAACCGGTTGGAAGCGACCTTCATCCAGCGTCTTCCGTTATGTCTTACTTTAAATTAAATATCGTTTAATTTGAAAGAATAATTTCACTAAAATCGTACAAACAATATTACCGACCCTATACAATGTCCACTAAAGTTCAGCAAACTTTCGCCTCTCAAAAAAAAATGACTTTCACCACCTGCGTACACAAAAATCAATTATTTATTTCATCAATACAATTTGTGCGTTTCACCTGAACTCGGTTCAACTCCGTAACAAACGGGCCGGCAATGCCGACAAATGAAAACTTTCCGCCGAGGGAAATTACCGAAGTCATAACACCGACTTTGTACGGTCGTTTGGTAAATAAGAAGTGTTCTACAGAAGTTTTAGTTGAATACTGCAGAAACAACAAAGGGAAATCGAAGAATTTTATTTTGTTCTTAGTCATTCTAAAGTACGATTTTTAATTGTAGTCAGTAAAATGACAAGTGCAACTGTCACGGGGTACTAAGGACGGGAAACCTCCCCGAGTGCCCGAGGACTGGAAGTTCCTTACTGGATACGTCCGGGGGGAAGCCCAGTTTCTCGGGACGGTGTGCCCCGGGGTACGGGCAAGAACTCTCCGTAAGGGGTCTCCTTGCCCGTATGCCAATGTTCCGTCACGCGCTCCACCACGTGTCCCTCTGTTTAACAGAGGGCCCAGTGGTTTTGGAGCAAGAGCGGGCCCGGCGTGCACTTACCCTGCCGTCGGGCCGGCAGGAGGGGGCATTGCACTCCCGCCCCCCCCTGCCACCGCTATTCTCGTAGCCCCGAAGATTGTCATGATCACGTCTATGACTTTCGACGGGGGTCGAGGGCCTTGGCTTAACCGCCCGGGCCGCGAGGAAGACAACCTCTATAAAAAATTACCCCAAACCTCCAAGCGGCGGCGCACCGCGAGGGAGGTTGTATGCTTGGCTAATGGGTAGCATAATTAGTCACGAGTGCGAACCGCACTTATTGGATGGATGGTTGGATATTTATATTACTCGTGGGAACAAAAATGCAGAATTTTTCAAAAAAACCCCCCCAACAACCGGCAGTCGCCGCAGCGAGCCAAGGTGGCTCACGTGCCCGTGAGGTGGAGTCGCTGGACTTGTCCAGCACGTCCGCCTCACCGACACCGACAAGAGAGCGGGCACAGCGTGCCGCTCGTAAAAATAGGATGGTGCTGTCGCCGACATCGAAGTCGGATTACGACTCAGCGTCAGACGCCATGAGCGATCAGAGCCCCGGCTCTGAGCGCGGAGAAATGAGGGCCGCAGACAGGAGGAAACTCTTCCTGAAGCGGCCCCATTCGGAACATCGAGGGTCGTCCTCGGACGACGAGCCTGCCTCGGGCCGGAAGATCCCCACAAGTGTGCGGGGTAATGGCCGAGGCAGGACCGGAGGCAGAGGGCAGAGCACAGAGCCCTCCTTGGAAGAGACGGTACGAGCAGCTATCCACACCCTGGCCGTCAAAAAGCCGGGCAAGAAGGCCGCGAAAGATAAGGCCACGGGTGCGGCAACGGCTACAATAATGGCGGCAGTGTCAGCTAGCCTCAGCCGGATCCCGCCCGCATCAACTTCATCGGACGAAATGTCCCAAATGCGGGCGGAGGTCGCCCGCTTGACGGCAGCGATGGAGGCTATACAGAAGGAGAACCTCCAACTGAAGACGGAGCTGGCTGGGCTGCGGAAGGCAGACCCACGGAAGAGAAATGAGGAGCCGACGGCCCAGGCCGCGCCAACAGAGGACAGTAACAATGTCCTAAACCTGGTGCGGGAGGAGCTGTTGGCCTTTAACCGGCGGTTTGCCGTGTTGGAAAACCGGATACTACGCCCTCCGCTGGCGTCGACATCATACGCGGCAGTCGCGGCTTCCGCGCCGCCTGGGCCAGCTCCGGTTCCGGAGAACCGAGCCGCGGCGAAGCAGGCGCCGGCTAAGCAGGCCCCAGGAAAAGCGACCTCGGCGAGGGCTGGTCCATCCAAGGCGGCTCCTGTGGCTCCGGCCACGACCAGCGCAGCCCCAGCATCAGCCCAACCGAGCTCATCTACGGCACCTCCGAAACCGGCGAAGAAAAAGGAGAAGAAGAACAAGAAGAATACTGAAGCGACGACTAGAGAGGCAAGCCAGCCGCCCCAGCACGATGCGCCTTCACAGCCCTCACAGCCACCACCAGCCGACTCCGAATGGCAGGTGGTTGGAGAGAGAGGTGCCAAAAAGAAGCAGAGACGGCGGCAACGACAACGTAAAAGGCGAAGCGCCGCGGCAAGACTCCGCGCCCCTAAGACCGCGGCTGTAGTTATCACCCTACAGCCCGACGCGGTCAAAAGGGGTGTTACCTACCGCGACGTGTTCGCGAAGGCGAAGGAGGCGGTTGACCTCCGGGAGCTGGGTATCGACGGGGGCCTCCGGGTGCATGTCACCGCGACGGGGGCCAGACTGCTGTCGATTCCCGGCGCCTCCAGTGGCCCTACTGCCGACGCTCTGGCCGAACGACTAAGGGCGTCCCTAGATGCGGAGGAGGCTCGAGTGTCCAGGCCTGTAAAGCGCGCCGATCTGCGCATAATGGGCCTGGACGATTCCATTTCGGAGGAGGACGTAGTGGCCGCCGTTGCCAGGGCAGGGGAATGCCCTGCCGATCAAGTGAAGGCAGGCACCCTACGCCCTGACTTCGCGGGACTGCTGACAGTCACAGTCAGCTGCCCCGTGCCGGCGGCCAAAAAGATAGAAGAGGGCCGAAGGCTCCTGGTCGGCTGGGTGTCCGCGCAGGTGAAACTGCTGGAGCCCAGGCCTCTGAGGTGCTTCCGCTGCCAAGTGGGGAACCACACGGCGTGCAAGTGCACCTCGGAGGTGGACCGTAGCGACAACTGCTTCCGTTGCGGTCAGCCCGGTCACAAGGCCGGCTCGTGTAACGCCCCGCCGCACTGCTTCGCATGCGCGGCGGCTGGCAAGCCGGCCGATCACCGGGCAGGGGGCAAGTCCTGCGCCCCGCCCGCCAAGACCAGGAGCAGACGTAGGCCCTCTGGCGCCGCCGTCCCTGCTACTGCCGTCGCCGCCGCCGCCGCCGCCGCAGCTCCTGCTGCCGCCGCTGCCGTGGCTACACCCTCGCAGAGGGTCCTGGAGGAGGCCGCAATGGATTCAGATTAATGGCTTCATTGCGCTTCCTCCAGGCGAACATAAACCACTGCGCCGCTGCCCAGGATCTTCTACTCCAGAGCATGGCGCAGTGGTTGATTAACGTCGCCGTAGTCGCCGAGCCGTATTTTGTCCTGCCCAGGAATGACTGGGTGGCGGACCTGGACGGCTCGGTGACCCTAATTTCGTCGGCCGCCGCCGGTACCCCGCCCCTCGATCGCGTACAGAGAGGGCGCGGGATAGTCGCAGCACGGTTCGGGGAGATCGCCGTGGTAGGCGTCTATTTCTCCCCGAATCGAACTCTCGCCGAGTTTGAGAACTCCCTGATGGAGCTGGGAGACGTCGTCGTCGCCCTTGGTTCCCTCCCCGCGCTGGTCCTCGGGGACTTCAATGCCAAAAATCCGGCTTGGGGTTCCCGACTCATGGACAGTGCGCGGGGCAGGACGCTCGAGCGCTGGGCCCGTGCTCATGGCCTGGTGATCGAGAACCGGGGTTCTGTCCCCACGTGCGTGCGGTACATGGGTGATTCGGTGGTGGACCTCACGTTCGCCACCCCCGACCTGTCGCCGCGCGTCACTGACTGGCGCGTTGTGGAGGAGGTGGAGACCTATTCCGACCACCGGTATATCCGGTTCGACGTCGCCACCCAGACCTCAGACGCGCCGGTCCCAAGTGGACGGAATCCATGTGGTCCGCGATGGGCGCTGAAGCAGCTGGACCGGGAGCTATTCCTGGAAGCCTCGATCGTGCAGGCCTGGGTGTCACCACCGGACAGGCCTGCCGACATAAACGACGAGGCCGAGTGGTTCCGGGAGGCCATGTCGGAAATCTGCGACGTGGCCATGCCCCGGGTCCGGCAAGGACGCGCCCGGCGTCAGTTGTACTGGTGGTCGAGTGAGCTGGCAGCGCTGCGCGAGGCGTGCGTTGCCGCGCGACGCCGGTACACCAGGTTCCGCAGGCGCCGCACCCGACCTCCGGATGCGGCGGCTGTAGAGGCGGAGCTGTACGAGGGCTACAGGGCAGCGAAGACCGTCCTCCGTGACGCGATCTGGCGGGCCAAGGAACAGGCCCGCGAGGAGATGCTGGGGACTCTGGATGCGGACCCATGGGGCCGCCCCTACAAGTGGGTGCGAGAAAAGCTCCGCCCCTGGGCTCCCCCGTTGACACAGAGTCTCCGGCCTCAGTTCGTGGAGGACGTGGTGAGCGCCCTGTTCCCTTCGCGAGGGGAGGGGTATACTCCCCCGCCCATGGCTCCGTCTCCGACGGAATCTGAGGAAGAAGCTGACGCAAACGCGGACCACAGCGACGACGACGTCTACGATGCTCCAGAGGTGACCGAGGTGGACCTGAGAGTGGCGGTACAGCGG
Organism: Agrotis ipsilon; assembly: GCA_028554685.1. Taxonomy (NCBI): domain Eukaryota; kingdom Metazoa; phylum Arthropoda; class Insecta; order Lepidoptera; family Noctuidae; genus Agrotis; species Agrotis ipsilon. Next base: position 14,889,334 of record CM052965.1, read on the forward strand.
CTTAAGGCCAAGAATACCGCCCCAGGACCCGACGGCCTGCCGGGAAAAGCCTGGGTCTTGGCCTTCGGGACTCTCGGGCCTCGACTGGGGGGGCTCCTTAGCGCGTGTTTGGAGAGGGGCCAGTTCCCACTGCGGTGGAAGACGGGGAAACTGGTCCTCATTCAAAAGTCCGGGCGCCCTGCGGACTCTCCGTCCGCATTCCGGCCCATCGTGCTGCTCGACGAGGTGGGCAAGCTCTTTGAGAGAGTAATTGCAGACCGCCTCGTCGGGCACCTGAATCGCGTGGGCCCGAACCTGTCGGAGAGCCAGTATGGTTTCCGCAGGGGGCGCTCGACGGTGGACGCCATCATGCGCGTGAGAGCCCTCACGACGGGGGATGCTGTTGCCCGGGGCAGGGTCGTCTTGGCGGTGTCGTTAGACATCTCCAACGCCTTCAACACCCTGCCCTGGAGTTGCATCAGGGAGGCACTCCGGTATCACCGGGTGCCGACCTACCTCCGTCGCATAGTCGAGGGGTACCTGACGGACAGAGCCGTCGTTTACCCCGGTCACCGGGGAGAGTGGACTCGGCGAGAGATGTCGTGCGGTGTTCCACAGGGTTCGGTCTTGGGGCCGCACCTGTGGAACATCGGATACGACTGGGTGCTGCGCGGTGACCTCCCGGACGGCGTCAGCGTAATATGCTACGCTGACGACACGCTCGTCCTGGCGGAGGGAGAGTCGCACCAGGCGGCGGCCGACCTGGCGACGCGAGCGGTCGCGACAGTCGTGGAGAGGATCCGGCGGTTGGGACTCGACGTGGCGCTGCACAAGACGGAGGCCATGTGTTTTCATGGCGGCCGGAACGCGCCAACGTCGGGTTACAACATCACGGTGGGAGGGGTTCGCATCGCCGTCTTGAGGACGATGAAGTACCTGGGACTCGTCCTCGACAGCCGGTGGAACTTCCGGGAGCACTTCCTGGGTTTGGCCCCAAAGCTGAACCGGGCAGCAGCCGCCCTCAGGCGACTCCTGCCTAATCTCAGCGGGCCAAACGCCTCCTGCCGTAGGCTGTACGCCGGTGTCGTGCGGTCCATGGCCCTCTACGGGGCCCCCGTGTGGGCCCTAAGCATCCGGACGCGACCACAGAAGCTGGTCGCATGCCAGAGGGTCATGGCTATCCGAATGGTCCGGGGATACCGCACGATTGCCGGCGAATCAGCCAACCTCCTAGCCGGATTATTGCCCTGGGATCTGGAGGCGACTGCCCTCCAGCGCGTATACGAGTGGCGCGTGGAGGCGCAGCGTCGGGGCGTAACCCCGCTGCCTCGAGAAGTCGAGGCGCGGCGGGAAGAGCTCCGGCGCGATCTCAGGGCAGTATGGAGGGCACGACTGTCGCGACCGACGGCCGGGCACGCCGCAATAGCGGCGGTAAGACCCCTCTTTGAGGAGTGGTTGGAGAGACGCCATGGCGTCCTTACCTACCGCATGACGCAGGTCCTCACCGGACACGGAAGCTTCGGGAGGTACCTGTGTCTGATGGGTAAGGAAGAGACGCCCGGGTGTCACCACTGCGCGGATCGCCCTGAGGACACGGTGGAGCACACGGTGCAGGACTGCCCCGCTTGGGCGGGGCCCCGCCGTGTCCTCACAGCGACGATAGGCAGGGACCTCTCGCGCCCGGCATTGGTTGCGGCCATGCTGCGGAGCGAGACGGAGTGGGAAGCGGTCGCCTCCTTCTGCGAAGCAGTCATGCTCGTAAAGGAGGAGGCGGGCCGCGAGAGGGAGAGGATAGCGTCCTCCCTCCATCCCAGCCGCAGTGGTGAACGCCCACGGCGTCGGACGTCGCGAGGCGATCTCCGGCCACCGTAGGCGCGGGCATGCGGGCAGTGAGTAAAGGGCAACTCGCTGCCCGACCATGGACCATGCCCGGGTCGACGGCGCGTTGTGTTCCACGCGCGCCTCAAGGAGCGTCAGCAAATGACGGGGCCCCCTCACAGAGGGCCAAAGCCTGCCGGGGTCGCGGGATTTATTTCCTTACCGTGACCCTGGAACATAAAGGGCTATTGAAGAACACCGTGGATTTTAGTCAGTAGAAGTCTGACAGTACCTCCCGCCCTGCCCGGGGTTGGAGGTCTCATTTGATGATTTTACCACGTTAAAAAAAAAAAAAAAAAAAAAGTGCAACTGTCACTGATACAAGGAAAGGACATTGCCCATTTTTGTATGGGAGTTGGTCCAAATGCTGCCCAGGAATGGGAGTACGTGCGCTGGGTTCCTGGCACTAATGTCTGAATATGAACGAAATATTTTTAAAATCTACCCAGGGGTTCCTGATTTATTTAGATTTTTATTTGGATGACTTCATTTTTGTCTCCATGATTATTTTTATCATTCTGTACATCTGTCCAAATGCTGCCCAGGAATGGGAGTACTTGCACTGGGTTGCTGCCACTAATGTCTGTCTACATGCGAAATATTTTAAAAATCTACCCACGGGTTCCTGATTTATTTAGGTTTTTATGTGGATGACTTCATGTTTGTCTCCATGATTTTTTATCGTACTTTTTACACCTGTCCAAATGCTGCCCAGGAATGGGAGTGCGTGTGCTGTTTTTCTGGCACTAATGTCTGTCTATGTACAAAATAATTTGAAAATCTATTCAGGGTTCCTTATTTATTTAGTATTATTATTATATTATTATTTATTTTATTTTATTTTCCTTTTTTTTTAGTACATTTAAAAAAAATTCGTACATAGCCAGACATTAGTGCCAGAAACACAGCACACGTATTCCTATTCCTGGGCAGTATGTGGACAGGTGTTAAATACGATAACAAAAATCATGGAGACAAAAATGAAGACATCCATATAAAAATCTAATTAAATAAGGAACCCCTGAGTACATTTTTAAAATATTTCGTACATAGACAGACATTAGTGCCAGGAACACAACACACGTACTCCCATTCCTGGGCAGCATATGGACAGGTGTAAAATACGATGAAAAAAATCATGGGGACAAAAATGAAGTCATCCATATAAAAATCTAAACAAATCAGAAACCCCAGGGTAGATTTTTAAAATAATTCGCATGTAGACAGAAATTAGTGACAAGAACCCAGTGCAAGTACTCCCATTCCTGGGCAGCATTTGGTCAGGTGTAAAATATGATTAAAACAATCATGGAGACAAAAATGAAGTCATCCACATAAAAATCTAAATAAATCAGGAACCCCTGGGTAGATTTTAAAAATATTACGCATATCGACAGACATTAGTGGCAGGAACCCAGTGCAAGTACTCCCATTCCTGGGCAGCATTTGGTCAGGTGTAAAATATGATTAAAACAATCATGGAGACAAAAATGAAGTCATCCACATAAAAATCTAAATAAATCAGGAACCCCTGGGTAGATTTTAAAAATATTACGCATATCGACAGACATTAGTGGCAGGAACCCAGTGCAAGTACTCCCATTCCTGGGCAGCATTTAGACAGGTGTAAAATACGATAAAAAAACATGGGGACAAAAATGAAGTCATCCATATAAAAGTCTAAGTAAATCAGAAACCCCAGGATAGATTTGAAAAATATTTCGCATGTAGACAGACAATAGTGGCAGCAACCCAGCGCACTTACTACCATTCCTGGGCAGCATTTGGACCGCAGTTGGGCAATCTCCTTTAGTAAATTTCTATAGTGAACAAAAATGTCATTTTACTGACTACAATTAATAATCGTACTTTAGAAGTTTCTTTAACAAATACGTACTTTAATCAAAAATCTAAATGTGTCAGGCTCAAACGTTAAGGCTTGACTTATCATACAACGAGATTGTGGACAGACAGACGGGCGGACGGACGGACAGTGGAATCTTTTAGTATTAGGGTGACGTTTTGCCTCTTGACTAGGTACGGAACTATAAAATGTAATTACGAGTATAATGTGTAGATGAAACAACGACGATTAGACTCCTAATAACAGGCGACCGATGTCTGTCAACACATTAAGCAAAAAATTCTTATATCCGTCTTATTTCGACCACTCCTGTGAGCCGTAAACATACCTTGAGACAGAATAGACCTTGAGTTAGCCAATCACAACGCAGTACCCCGCCCCCCTCGTAGTACCTCAGTGAGTTAACAGAATAGTTTTTGTTCCTTAGATCGTGCATGCGGAGTCTGGTAATATATCGTCGTTGAGACGAAAGTAGGTATACTGTGTTTACAACGACAAAAGATCTCAAATCACTTTGTTATGAAACTTCTGCTACTTGTTATTTTTGTATGTAGACGTACTTCGGATAAGGGACACGATACAATTTACTTGACAAGAAAACAAGGTCAAACTAGCCCTCGCAGGGAAAAACGGATGAAGTTACGTCGGCTTTGTGTCACTAACTTTGATTTGGTTAGTTTAACTTCGCAAAAAAAGGAAAATAAGAAAAATTCTTATCAAATAAATAATGAGAAATATCAATTCTTACAAAGACTTCTTTTGTCAAAGTAACTGAGGTATTATCAAAATATTCTAAATGGTCTGGAAGAATAGATATTTTGAAGAGGGATTCTAAAAAAAATCTAAAGCTGCGTTTAACGGTTTAAGATGGCTAAGAGGTACTGCAAATCCTTTTAATACTAGATGTTACCAGCGTCTATGTATAAATGTAGGTTATAAACTATAATTTCCAACCAAATTTCATCCATTTACGTTCAGTAGTTTTTGCGTGTAAGAGTTACAAACGTACATCCATCTACCCTCATAAACTTTCACATGTATAAAATCAAAGCTTTATTTCAAGTAGGCTAGTTACAGGCACTTTTAAATAATCAAATAGCACAAAAATTAAAAAAAAAAATAGCTTTAAATAATTATGGTCCTTCAGTACCAGTCACAAGCCAGTAGCAATTCCGCCTGTGTCGTGGGTGCGCTTACAAACTTTACATAAAACTCACACACACAAACGCCCAAACCCGGAACAACTACTTGTAGATCATACAAATATTTGCTCCTTGGGGGAATCGAACCCGCGACAGGCAGCGCAGAAGTCCAATCGCTCGGCTACTACGCTAACCGTGTCGTAATGTGAAATTACTGTAGGTGCCCATTCCAAAGCATAGATCTCTCTCTCTATGGAGAAGACAGAACGGGCAACACTCGTAGTACTGGATTTATTAGGTCCATTCAGATCAATTTTTAAGGTCTCACTCATCAGTCAACGTCACATCACGTCACCGGCCCGGTTTAAAAAACAAAATGTTTCTACACTCCTATATGATATTAGTTCCCACACGTCAGTCACCGGCCACTCACCGGCACGTGATCTCTCAGTCACGTCACTGGTCAGGCATATTTCGATACAAGTTTCATTCGGTGACGTGACGGTAACGTGACGTGACTGTTGTGTGTGAATGCACTTTTAAGAGCCGTGTACCAATAGTCCCGCCTACTGTAACTCTCCTATAAAAAGATCCATCAATATGATTGCAATCCTGACGCCTCCGCCAGTACATTTCAGTCTAGTTTATTTTCTATACTCGAACCGTTTCCGCTCTGCACATCAGACATTCTATTGCTAAATATAGATTGTGTTCTGTAGGGCACTTCCTCGACTTCGTTCGTAGGTAAGTGCATTCCTATCTCCGGTTGTGAATTATCATTTACCTGTTTCAGTTTCTAGTTTGGTGAATATTTTTGATAGTTTGGCTACGTTTTGTATTTTCAGTGTAGTTACTGAAATCAGTGTGTATGAAATTTCTCATATTCATTTTGATTGTAACCAAAACTTACAATCGTTACTTAACGAAAATGAGATACTGGTTTTAGGTCCCAGGTCTTTTTTTTACGTGGTATAATCATCCCACTCAGTGTAGGCCGAAGGGACTGTCAGACTCGTACTGACTAAAATCCACGGTGTCCTTCAATATGTCGTTATGTTCCTGGGTCACGGTAATGAGACAAATCTCACCACCAGACAAGTCCAAGGTCTAGCAAAGTATTTAATATGTGGAAAAAACTGGATTTGCGTCTGTATGTCCATGTCATTAGGCTCACCTTCTACTTCACTGGTCTTGAAAAAATAAATTACTATTTCACACAAAAACTGTGTGGAAGAGTAAAACACAGATATACTCACAAAGTTTCACATTTAAAAAGATTACTGTATCAGATTTTTTTGCAAAACAACCCCTATCAAAATCTGTAACACATCCACTCAAACTAAGAGCCAACTCCGCTTGAGAACTCATTAAAAACATAATGATCCCATGTATCAAAATGTTCCCAACAGTTTAGGTGCTAACGAGAAACTATACATACGCCACTTACATTATAACGCCACCCTTTACATTTGATGGTCCTCTAAAAAGGCCTCTAACGAGCCCTTTTAATATGCTTACGACCTGGCTGAGGTAGTAAAATACTTAAGGATCACATGGATCACAGAAACTACCTTCATCCCTAATTTTAAGGCCGAGGTTTCACTCGTGAAGCGATGCGATAGTAAAGACTTTACTATCGCATCGCTTAGTCGCCCACACAATATTGAAACGCGACACGACCCGATGAAACGCGATGTGTGTTGAGTCGAATCAAATGTATTGTTTTCCATAGACCAGAATCACACTATGAACATCCGACGTGACGCCATGCCTGCACATTTTGATTCGAGTCAACATGCATCACGGTCGTTTCATGGGTTGCGTAGCGTTTTAATAATGTGAGTCCGCCTTTAAACTTTGAAACAACTATTTAAAAAAATAAAAATAGAATGGAATTTTTTTATGCAACGTGTTCAATGTTTTACATTCTGTGTCGGTGAAATACATCGATTACACTTTTACTTTTAAAAATGCATTTTGCATTTATTGCATAGTTTGCGCAGATGGATTTTAGATACCTTAAATTTTGTTCATAACTTTTTGTAGTATTTTATTATTAACAACAACAAAAAACTTGCAATCATTATCATCAGTTAAAGTTTCCTCTCCCTGTCCTATATTTAGATGTAGCTTTATTAATTTAACAGCAGCAAATTAGTTTAAATTATTTATATAAAAAACGGGATGTCTGTAAATATATTTGTATACCATGATCAAGGATAAATAAAATAACAAAGTACCCAAAAATAAACACGGAAAATTCCCCGTAATAACTTCTAATAATACTGGATAAACAGTTTAAAGAGTTTTAAACTAGTATCGCTCAGGAAACCACTATCGCATCGCTCCGCCAGTGCAGCCCAATCCTAAGGGCACTGTAACCCGAGCAAATACAGAAAACTTGAACGATAATCGTAAAGTGGAGGAGAATTCAACGGAACGCTTATTGGAACGGAAATTTACAATGGTCGTTAGTTTCGATCACTGTTTCAAAAGTTTCTGGATTTACCAGAAGTTAGGTAATGTAGGACTTAGTGTGGTTTTTACCTGATAAGACGTATGGTAGGGAAATACCTTGTTGATGTTTGTTAGTGTGGGTCAACGACGATATATTACTAGACTCCTAATAACAGGCGACCGATGTCTGTCAACAAATTAGGCAAAAAAGTCTTATACCCGCCTTATTTCGACCAATCCTGTGAGCCGTAAACATACCTTGAGACAGAACGGACATTGAGTTAGCCAATCACAACGCAATACCCCGTCCCCCTCGCTTACATAGTACCTCAGCGAGTTGACAGAATAGTTTTTGTTGCTTAGATCGTGCATGCGAAGTCTAGTAATATATCGTCGTTGGTTTGGATAGTTGGCATATAGTTGCGGGAGTAAGCATAGATTTGAGTCAAGCATAAAACATAATTAAACTGGGTCTTAACATGTGTTCTTTGTGTTTTTTTTGTGGCATAATTGAAAAATAGGTAGGTTAGTTCTAGGCAAACATGCTTCACTGTCGACCACATCACTGGTTATTGTTACGGGAGATAGTGGTCAAAAGCCTATCGAAAAACATTAAAAATGTATAGTAGGGAAAATGCTATATATTTTTTCCTTCAGATTATAAGGATAACAATGGTGGATACCGCAGTTTATAAATTTGAAAACTTTGTAAACATGTTTTGATCACTGTTGGCAAGGAAATTTATTGAATAATCCTCAAATGGTTACCCAAGTTTACATAATGTTTCGCCAGTTATATTAAGTCTCATGTAATAGGGGGCAAACCTATTGCCATCAAAAGGATCCAACTCTGGAGTTCATGGCTGCTACTGAGAAATTCATGAAGGGAAAACCCAGTACCACTATGCCGGGAATCAAACCCGATGTCTCTTGCTCTACAGTCGTATCTACTAACGACCGCTACACAAACGATGTCATCAAAATATGTGTAATTTATTTTAAAAAATATAGTTATTAAAACAAAATCCCAATAAAAAGATTCTAACAACTGTTTTCCAATTTTTGCGGCAAACCCGACGATTAAAACTTCATCTACATCAAACACGGTTTTAAAAATTCAGCTCAAAATAGGTTCGCCTGAAAACGCTGTTCAAATTGACCCAAATTGTTTTTAAATATCTCTTTTTAAGGCACAAACGATATTATACTACATTTTGTTATGAAAATAAACGGTTCTTTTTTGCGAACGCTATTTTATTTCGCACTTATTATACAATTTTGCGTTTTAAAAGGAAAAGCGTAACTAACAGTTCGGCCATTAGTTAGAACGATTTAGTTTGAACTCTGACCAATTCGGAAGTGTTCTTTTTTTGTCAGCGATTTTGCTGCAGTCTTTGACTGGGTAGACCTACGCTTTCAACGATTACACACCAAGTTTTGATACACAAGAATACACCAAAGAAACTAGGTACAATTAAACAAAAGAGAGGCTAGGTTGCTTTGTTTGTACCTATATAAAAAGCTGGACTGAGAGAGTCCAGCTTTGACAGATTGACGCTCACACCTCATGAATGCTGTATACAATTTGACATGTTCGCCCCTAGTATTCTTCCCGTCAGACTGTTCCTTTTCCTTTACCATAATTATAACGACTATTGCCACAAAAAAAGAAACAATCGGCTAAGTTTTAATTTAGCATTCTTCCACATTTTGTCAAGAACTCACTCGAAAAGTAAATAACGTTAAAAGTAATGCTTAATATTTACTTTTCTGGTGATTTCCTTGTTAAAGTTCCCCCACCATAATATTCCTTTCTTCCTAAGTCAAACAGTATCCTAACAACAATACCCAGACTTTTCATGCAAATTCAAAAACTTCCCATTTTTCCCTTCCAATATTTCGGGACAATGTCACAATGGTTTTAAGGGTCCCATAACGAGACGTCGACTTGAAAAAAGTCTGCAACAGTACGATCGTGACGTAGAAGAGACAAAGCAGCACTCATTGTAATTGCCGTCGCGTCGGCATTAGGGACTGAACCGCTGGCAATGAGAGGCTAGACGGTTTTAGGGGTCTTTGTCGAGGATAGAGAAACGGTTCTGACAGTTAGACGTCAGCAGATCTATTTTTTTAGGGAAAACGAAGTAGACATTTGAATATGTTTGTTATTACGGCAACACTTTCTACCTATACATGAGAAGATAGACAGACACGGAAGGCAGAATTATTATGGTCCCGTTGGTTACTTATCCGTTGGGTACAACTTTGTCTAGTGAACTTGATTATTTTACAATTTCTGAGTATCATCTTGCTCCGTTTTGAAATTGAATTTCTGAAGTAATACGTAGCAGCTCTTAGTCTGGTAAATGAGTGCTCAAAACGGGTGTGTGGTTGGAAAAGTTGAAAGCAGAAAATCTGACTTATGAACTTTGTTTGGACTAGTTAGAAGATAAACATATTAAAAGTCCTGACCCCTCTGAGGTGAGCCCGAGGGAGGGGGGGGCAAAGAAGGTCCCGTTTTTTGGTTTTTTGCTTATATCTCGAAAACGATGCGTCGTATCAAATTTTGTTGTACTACATAATAAAACCTCATTAAATTTTCTACAACTTTGTTATTCACACCTTTTATCTATCTCCAATATTTGCATAGCTGTGAGCTCCGAAAAATGACCAATCTTCAAAAATGTGTTAAATTATCTGTCTCGTACTTTGTTTTCTTGTTTATATCTTGAAAACGGTGCGTCGCATGAAATTTAGTTGTACTAGAGAATGAAACCTGATAAAATTCTCTACAATATGTTTTTCACATTTTTTATCTATCTTCAATTGCCTAGCCATGAGACTCGAAAAAAACGATAATCGATTTTTTAAAAACTTCGGAAAAATAAAAGTGAAGGTTCAATATTTTCAAAAAAAGTGGTCGCAATTAAAACAATAAAGACAATTAACAATGGGTATTGACGCCTCAGGCTTTAATGACTTCTTGGAGCTGGTTTGGCAATCCATCCGTGATGTCTTGGATATCTGACTGAGGGATATTCTACCACTCCTCCACCGCAGCCGTCTTGTGCTCTTCCAGGGTCGTAGGGGCTGCTACTCTTGGTCAGAGACGTCTTTTTAGGTTGTCCCTAATGTGCTCAATCGGTTTATGATCAGAACTGCGTGCTAGCAATGGTAAAACTTGAATCCCGACTTCATTAAGGTACTGAGAGACTAATCTAGCGCTATGACAACGTGCATTGTCCTGTATTAATCTGAAGGTGAAACCAACGAATGGTGCAAAAAGCATGGCATGGTCTTGAAGAACTTCCTACACGTATCTTCAGGCATTCACACTGCCTCTATCGAACACAACAAGATCGGTACGAGCCTCGTAAGAGAAGCCTCCTCAAACCATTATGGACCCTTCCTGTTAACCCACTGTTTCGGTTATAACGCATAGAGCAAACCTTTCGTTTAGGCATCTGTAGACATACTGTTGTCCACCTGGACCTCTTGAGGCTATTCTGCTCTCATCTGAGACCATTATGTCCTTCCATTCATCCATTGTCCAGTCAGCATATTCTCGAGCAAAAGTAAGTCTAGCTCTACCGTGTTCTGGGAGCAGTTGTGGATCATGAGCTGGACGAAAAGCCTTCATACTCTTTTCTGACCGTCTTTTTCTAACCGTACTTTTACTCACACTGACATTTCTCACCTTAAAAAGACGGGTACGAGCTTCGATAGCAACCTAAATGCGATTTTTCAACACGTTGCTGACAACGAAACGGTCATCTCGAATCGATCTTATCGGGTTGAATTGCATCGATGTTGGCCTTAACTAGGCTTCCGGGTGTAGGAGCCAGTCTCCCGAAATCGTCTGATGGCATCCCGTACCGTGGTTCGAGGTACACCGAGCGTACCGGCGATGCGACGTAGGCTGTACCCGGCATCAGCTAAAACCACTGCCCTAGCTGCACCAGTTGCATCGAATGGCATTTTTTTAAGTCAAAAACAGGAAATGAACTCTACAAACTGAATTAAACAATAACACACTATGGCAGAAAAAAACAGCAAATGTTAACACGTAAACGCAACGGCAACAATGTCAAAGAACTACTTAATTCCAAAAACCCTTCGGTGACACACATTAAGCTAACGAATAATGGGTATGAGTATTTAATTTATTGCCAAAGTATCCAATTGACATAAATTAAAACAGTAATTAAGCAATAGTTAACAAAAACAAACAGGGTGATGAAAGATACAGATGGCGGTTAAATATGTCTGTGAGTGTATTTTCAAAAATCCATCCTTTTTTCGAGTCTCATAGCTAGGCGATTGAAGATAGATAAAAAATGTGAAAAACATATTGTAGAGAATTTTATCAGGTTTCATTCTCTAGTACAACTAAATTTCATGCGACACACCGTTTTCAATAAAACAAGAAAACAAAGAACGAGACAGATAAATTAACACATTTTTGAAGATTGGTCATTTTTCGGAGCTCACAGCTATGCAAATATTGGAGATAGATAAAAAGTGTGAACAACAAAGTTGTAGAAAATTTAATGAGATTTTATTATGTAGTACAAAAAAATTTGATCCGTCGCATCGTTTTCGAGATATAAGCAAAAAAACAAAAAACGGGACCTTCTTTGCCCCCCCCTCCCTCGGGCTCACCTCGGAGGGGTCAGGACTTTTAACATGTTTATCTTCTAACTAGTCCAAACAAAGTTCAAAAGTCAGAATTTCTGCTTTCAACTTTTCCAACCAGAATCATTCATTGCCCAGGCTGATTGTGATTGTCGTCTCGTAGGCATTAGTAAATTGAACACTAGCACTAAATGCTAGGGGGTTTTAGCGACAGAACATCCATGTTATATGCCTTTTTTATCGTGGTAAAATTATGATTACAAATGAGGCCTCTCTGGGCAGGGCAGGAGGGACTATCAGACATATACTGTGCCTTAACGTTCCAGGGTACGAGATACGGTAATGAAGTAAGTCCCATGACCTCGGCAGATTTTTGCCCTTTCTGACAGGCTTTGGCCCTCGATATTATATGACATAGTATTTTTTAAATATTTTGTTTTTAAACTTGTTTCATTGTCCTTCAATACATTATTAAATAATAGGCTACATCAAGCCACTGCTGACTAAAAGGCCTCATGATTTCCTATTCTTATAAACTAAAGACTTAATGTTGCAGGAAGAAAGGCCATTATTTTTTGCAGAGTTTGTCTATGCCTTCAGTGCCTTTATCGTACCACAGTCTCAATTTTGATCCACATGTCGTTCAATGTACGAGTACATAAAAACTTTAATTGAAAAAACAGAATCATAAGCCCCTATACCGATTCTTACTTGCCCATAAATATTTTTTACTACTCAAAATCCCCGAACCGTGTAATAAGCCTAAAAGGGGAGGGCTCTTTGATTCGACCAATGCCTTTTAAATGCGGGTACTTGTTCACCTTTGTGGGGACTTGCGATTTGGGCCCACTTTGACCCATCGTGTCCACAATGGTATTAAGTGGTCTCTTTGTTTTGTGGCCATTATTTTTTCTTTTTTTTTCCTTCTGCCCTACCTGTCAGTCTTTGGTGCTTTGATGTGAAGGGAAATGACCGCTTCTGGATTATCGAGCAGTATTTTGAGAAAGATTTTCTGCTTGGATTGGAACGTTATTACTTTTGTACGGATGATTTACTTATAGACCTTTTTACGGTTCAAAGAGATTACTTTTGATATTGAATAAAATATTAGAATTAATGTACCTTAACCAGTAGAAAATTGATATCTTAATGCCTGCTATACACGATTTAGTTTACCGTCAACTTTGCATCGCTCTAGATATTATCCGAATTGGATCGTGTTTAGCTCGCATTACCAATTCTATTTTTGTTAGAAGCTTTAATTAAAATTATGTTTCTTCTTCCTTAATAACTGTAGACAATTCACGAAGATAAAATGAATCGAACAAACGTAAATCTAAAAACATAAATCGTACCGCTACATTAGTAGTTTTAACTATCGTAAAATGAAAAAGAACTTCAGTAAAATAGAGCTTAAATCTAAAATAATAATTTATGATATTCACATCATAGAAGATCGCGACAGCTAATAAAAATCCACACTCATCTCGATACCATATTTCTCAATGAATGTTTTAAATAAGACATAAAAGAAACGGTTAACTCACCAAATGATGATGAAAACATACAAGAACTCATAATATTCACATTAAACTATCATAATAAAAAAGTGTTAGGAATAAATTTTATTGGCCACAAATATTTCTCTTTAGAGCACTGTGCCAAACATTATTTTAAATAGCGGAACATTTTTTCTTGTTCTTTAATTTCTTTTTAATGTGATTCCTGGTTAATAGACCACCCAATATGACCTAATTACTTTAAGAAACGTCAGAACGCTCACATATGGATTTAAAAAAAAAAACATGTTTGGGACCGGGAAGTCCTCAAATTACTCCTCCCGATGTAGTGAATGACGAATGAAATGTAAGACTCATACTGACTAAATCTCATCGTATTCATTCCTTTAATAGCCTTTTGCATTCCAGTGCAGTAAGTCTGTTTAACATTCGTACAACAATATAACAATGGCCTGTGATCTTTACGGTCAAAAGACAGTAGCCAAGTCGCATGAACCTGTAATAAATTGAACCCATATTTTATTATGCTTGATAAAAAAAAAAAAAATGTGACACATCAATATTTTTTCCACATCATATACCCCTACTTCACAATATACTTCAAACCTTTACCACGATATGACAAATGGCAAAAACACTCCACAACTCTAAACCGCGGAAGCAATACGTTTTCATATATTCATTGATAAAATGTAAAATAAGTGGGACGATTCATAACATTCCCCTCAAATACGCCGTGTGATTTATGTATAAATCATGCATATAATGTTTGAGAACATACATTTACTTTCAACATACACATTTTAATTGATAAATTGGCTACGATTTATGTTACAAAAACACATTAGCGGCGGACGGAATGTGAGCCGTGAGCCACGAACGTCGCGTCTGCTCCCGACATTCGTCTGCTTCGTCACTTCACCTCAAACCACACGGGTTTCCTATTCTGTCATAAAGGAAAATAGGTCTTTATGCTTATGTGCCTTTGGTAGGTTAGTCGTATATTATATATTAGCGTTTGTAATAAATGGGCTTGGTATTTATATGTATAAAGCTGAGGAGTTGCTTCGGTTGAACGCGCTAATCTTAGGAACCGCTCAGGCTCAAAATGTCCACCGGTTGCAAAACGTCCATTTCCCAAAATTTCAACTTCCCAGAATATCCACTTCCCAAAATGTCCATTTCGAAATCCAAAATAAAAGAAGTGGACTTTTGCAACCGGTGGATATTTTGGGAAGTGGTAATTTTGAGCTTGTACTAGTCCGAATTGAAAAAAAAAATGCGTTGAACTCTTAGTGAGGAAGACTTTTAGCTATAAATCTTCACGCTACGACCAATAGGAGTCTAGCAGCGGGTGAAACTGCGGAAAAAAGTTATGGTTCAAAATCGCGTGTCCAGTTTTCTTCAGATGCAGTTTTGAATAATATTTCTGTTTGCATTTCCAATGCATCTTAGAATATCAAAGCTATTGACTCATCCATGTGACAAGTCTATTAAGACGTCACAAATTCATTCAAGTCTTTGCCAGTAAAAGCAGGTATATTATGGGTTATTAGGTCACTGTTTTTCCTCGTAATTTGCTAAAATAACATACCTAGTACCTACATAAGTGTGTGTAGTATAAATTAATTTGGTTCGTCTAACGAGGCGTTCTTCTTGGCGGCTTGTCACACCTCATTTATTTTTAAACAGTGTCCGATGTTCGGATCACTACTATACAGAGTTACGGACACGCTCGTAGTGATGGCTGACGGGCCGCGTAGGGCTGCTACTTTGAAGAAAAATACTAATTGGTATCATAGTTTTTAAAATTAGTATAGTACTAAATATATACTGTATGTATAGTTTTAAATAAGTAGTAGACTGCTTACTCAAAGTAGATTGAAACGTAAAAAGGATTGACCAATAGTGCATAGGGGATCTAAAAGCAAAGACAGAATCATATTAGATATTGCGATTTATTTTATATTTTATTGCTTGAGCAATACGATAGAATAATTATTCCATTTAACTTTTTTTTTTTATCGCGGTTGTGAAAGTTAAAGTGCTTTTTCTATTTCCCCTGGTCGGTTTAAAAAATAAAAATGCCCAATGCTTTTTATCTTATTTTCACTAGACAGCCCATTGTATCAACCTATTTATAAACTCTACAATCTAATATCTGTTTTATTATGTGCATTAAGGAATCTCTGTCAATGTTACTGAACAATATTTGTTAAGACATTGGGAAATTCGCAAAAAATAAAATTGGTTTTTCATACAAAAAGAGAAATTGATCGAGCCCATCGGTATGAAAAATCTTTTTTTTTTTGCAAATTTCCAAAAATCTTAGAACAAACATTGTTCAGTAACATGGGCTGAGTTACCCCACGAGAGGTTTTGCGTTTTTAGCGTTACACGTTGCATTGAATCCAAAGAATTTCACTGTTACACGAATAAAAGATAAAGGATACACAAATATAAATAAGAAGTCATTAAGACTTTTTGGAAAGTAAGAAAAAGTAGGTAAACATAAAAACAAATAAATCTTCTCATAGTCTTTGAAGGTCGTTTATCAAAACGTCTGTAAAGTTTAACATATTTGAACAAAGTTACGCCTTCAGAATGTAAATCGTGTTGTGTGTCAGTATGTCACACTTGATTTATTTTTAATCACTGTCCTCTCTTTGTAGATTACTATCGATATTTGTCCGTGATGGCCGAATCTTAGGGTTGCCAATTTGTAAAAATATTAAATCTGTTAATTTCTGGCATTATAAAAAAGGTAAAAAAAAGCATAAACCATAAAACGTCATAGTATTCTTAATCAATAAATCATTCTTTATAATTAGGCGCGACTGTAATTTATGTGCACCACGGTCTTAGAACGCAAAGGGCATGTGACAGAATGGAGTCGTTTTTACTCAGTATAATTCTAACAGTAGACATTGAATTTGATGTGATATTTTTGTTCCCAAAAAACTTTCAGATAAAACGACTGATTCAATTTTGAATAAAGAAACCCAAGTATCCAATTAACGAAACTCATCCTGTCTGAAACAGGCTATCAGTTTTCTAGTATTTGCAATACGAATTTAACAACCAAACATCTTATTTAACATTGAGAGCTAAGAGGTTATTAAACCCCGCCATTGCCATCCAAGAATTTATCTATCGCGTACACTAAAACTTTTCAATTTGTAACTACAAATTGACTGTAAAACTCAACAGACTTTTATGGACTGTGAAATGGTTAAAAGACAGTTTAAGTTTTATTACAATATCTATAAAAAACCCTCCTTTTATTGTTGTTGAAAACTTTTATTTTTGAATTGAAGATACTTTAAAGAAAAGAGTCTTCAAATGTTCTTTAGTAGGTACAGGTTTTGTCATATAAAAAGGGTAAAGGTTTTTTTTATATTGCTAACGTTGGTATGAGAAAAGTGTTATAAAAACGGCAGTGTAATTTCTTGACGGAGTTCTTTTGACTTGATCCTCTAGCCATCTGGAAACAAATTTCCAGATAGCTAGAAACAAGGCGAAAGTGAATAGGTTGCTTCTAGGCAAGCCCATTTCACCTTCGACCTCATCATCGCTTCACCTCATCATTAGACAAGTGACTATATACAGCCTATCGAGAAATATAAACCCTAACCGTAGGTATCACGTATTATTTTCGAATAATCTTTTTAGGATACTCGTATTGCGACTCCTTTCCCAAATTAAGAAAAAAATTGCAATTTAATTTGCAAAAAGAAACACAACATCTAAAAAAAATTTAACTAGCAGTGAGACGATTTAGGCTAAATTAAAAATATACTTATAATCATTTATTTAGCAATAAAAATAAAATAGTACATAGAAAGTTGTCAAGCGATACTGAATCTCACTCACATATAGCTATTTTTAACAAGCAATACGTCAACATAACACCACATTGTGTCTCGCCGATCTAAATCAAATGATTCAGCTAATTAAATGGAAGACAACGTACGAGTGTCAACTGAAACTCCCGCGCACTATATAAAGATGCTTCACACTCGAGTCGCGGTGCCGTGCGGCGATGTTCCAACTGTGCCTAGTGTGAAAAGTCCCAAAAGCATAAAATTATTATAAATGATTCTTCGAATTTTAATATATAATCCGAGGAATATAAAAAGCGATTTGACAAATTTTCTATAGATAAGCTATCACGCCGCTATTTTTATTCTTCAGATAAAAGTTATCTGACTATTGAAAAATCGAGGTATTCCACTTAGGGCACCCGCTGACAACGGCACCTGAGCTACTGGTACCTTAACTATTCGACATAAGGCTCTTGTCAAAATTTTACACAGGTGCCAGGTGCCCTAAGTGGAATACCTCAAAAAATCAGCCCTAAATAGAATAAACTTTTTTATAAAATAAAACTCTTACAATATTGCTAATTCTATGATTACAATGACGTAGGCGTTATATAGATTTAGAGATATTCGACAAGAGAGGATGGACTATACGAACTTAAAAACAAAAAAGTCTGTATATTTGGCACATTATTGCACTATTTATTGGTATGCTTTTTTATCCGAAGATTTACGAGTATCACAATTAAAAAACCTGTAAACTCGTATTTCACTAGTTGATCCTTTTGATGACATTTTTATTGCGACGATTGTTTTGTATTGTTATAAAGTTTTTTTTTTAATATTAAATCAAAATATTTGTAAAAATTACGGCGATTTCGCACTTCTCGTCTGACGTTATCTCTCACAATGTACTGAGCAGAAATGGATTAAATGATTAAAGTGCGTGTAGGCGATAAGGGTTTCCTTATTAAGAGGTCATTTGATCTTTTTGTGTCGTCTCGAGAGTGCTCTCGGAAATTCGAATTGATAATCACATCCATGTCTCGTCGTAGGCAACTTTATAACTTTTTCCACTAATCTATTATAATGTGTTTTTTTCCTATATTATCCGGCTATTGGCGTCCACGGCTGAACGTAATGGAATGCCCAAAGACCAACAGTCCTCCCGATCCTGGGCAGTCCGCATCCATCCGCTGCCAGCCACAGTCTTCAAATCATCGACACATTGTCGTGTTTTTCCGGTGCGGTGTTAAACAATTTAACGAGTTATAAAAAAACAGTACAAAAATTACCAAATGAATAATTCCGTACTGGCATTTTTTCATGACTTTTTCCAAACTGGTCGGCCGGCAACAATTTCTTTCACCATGCCAATTTCTTTCCAGTTTAACTGGACACAGTAGACTGACTGTCTAACTTCCAAAAACTATAACCTCTTGTGATGTTATAATCCGCAATTAAAAATTCATTTTAAATCAGTATTGTGAAAGCTGTAAGCTTAAGTTTATTTGTACAAACTTATCTCTGAAACCACTGAACAGATTTTGAAAATTCTTTACCAGTAGAATGCTACATTTTCCTCGAATATCGAATTGCACCTGTGCGACGCCAGGACGAGTCGCTAGTGTAGAATAAAATTTAGATCCACTTGTTGTCAACCCTATAGGCAGATTCCTTTCGCGTCTATCGGGAATTTATATTGAATGGAGGCAAATGGCAATAAACCTGCGATGGGCGGCTGCTATCGAGAACTGTGACCTACACCTTCAATCTAGGACAGCTCCACTGTTCCAGAGTCCATTCTGATTGTTTTTTTTTTACTTTGTTATGGAACAATTTTGAACTTTCGATTTGGGAGTATGTGGTTGGGAATATGATTATCATTTCTTTATTCATTTATACACTTATAAATTACTTTTACAAATATTATTACAAAAAAATAAAAATATAAAAAATTGCAGTCCATCAGCACCGGGAACAGGGTCCGGGCTACCGGTGGTCAGGGCTCTTGAGAGAGGAACCTCCTAAAAATGCGCCGTGCCCAGGAGTACTGCCTTCTGAATCAGGCGCTTGATGCAGCGACCCAGCCAGAGCCTCCTCAGGTGTTGGTCGAGGCTCCTGGCAATTAAGTCAGTAGCAGATACGACTATCGGCATAATAACTGCCGTATTGATTATCATTATTATTAAATAATCTGCCGGGATCTCGGGACTGTCTCCCCAGGTAACCGTGATCCTGGTACATAAAGGTCTATTGAAGTAACTTTGGATTTTAGTCAGTATCTCGTTTAGAGATTTTAACACGATAAAAAAAGTTTATGTATGATTCGGCTATCATTTTGTATTTTACGATTGTGGTTCGAGTACTCGGGTTTAGGTTTAGTACTGTTTGTTGATGTAAAACTTGCTTCTCGACTATTTACAGAGAGCAATTTTTTGAGAGCAGTTTTTTTTTCGGTTTTTATTTCCACAAAGTTTATCATTCACTTACGTTAATTATGAGATTAGAGGTCTCATAATTTATTTATTTACACTTTCATGTACAATTGTGGTACATAAGGCGGACTTAATGCCGCAAGGCATTATCTACCAGTCAACCTTTGGGTCAAAGGAGAAGCAGTTGGAATAGGTGCAACAATTCTACTGAAACAATTAAAACTACATCTAATTATAGCGATTAAAAAAATATATACTAATATTATACAGAGTGTTTCTTTTAAATGGGCCAAAAGGGGGAACTCTGCATCCATAAGAGATACGGGAAAACTTGCTTAGAAACCTTTAGCTCTTTTTTGATACTGAAACTTTTGGCGTTTTTATTTTTTTGGTCAAGTGTGAGCTGTCCACAGAAATGAGTGAAAATGACCAACATTTTTTTTAATGCTGTTCGACTCTATTTCGTGTAAGGATCATTTCATTGTATCGGAAGAAAAAAATCGGGACGGCGGAAGTTGGTCAAATTTTGCAAAATATTTTTTCATGCAAATTGTATGAACGTATTTTTTTGTGATGTCTTGTAAAGACCAATTCATTGTATGGCAAGGAAAATGCTCGGGCAACAGAAGTGGGTCAAATCTTATGATATACTGACACTACTAATACGACTTTATGCTGTTAGAAGAAACATTACTCTTCTTTTGACCAACTTCTACTGTTCAGATATTTTTCTGTCGATACAATTATCTCATCCTTACATGAAAGTAAGTCAAACAGCACTATAAAAAAAATAGTATTTTTTTTCGTTCATACAATTTGTATGAAAAAATATTTTGTTAAATTTGACAAACTTCCGCCGTCCCGATTTTTTTCTTCCCATACAATGAAATGGTCCTTACATGAAAGAGAGTCGAACGGCATCAAAAAAAATTTTGGTCATTTTCACTTATTTCTGTGGACAGCTCACACTTGACCAAAAAAATAAAAACGCCAAAATTATCAGTATCAAAAAAGAGCTAAAGGTTCCTAAGACAGTTTTCCCGTATCTCTTATGGATGAAGATATCTCCCTTTTGGCCAATTTAAAAGAAACACCCTGTATATGAAGATATATACCTAATATCATGTACATATACATATAAATAAAATTTGACAAATAAATTATACTTATTTATACATAATTCACAAAATTAAAGATAGTGTTTGTTAAGGAAGAGGTCTGAGGTTCTATACCCAGGTTGGAAACATTGTAATTGTATTTTCTCACCAGGAATTCCTTAGTAGCAGCCATAGAGCCTGCATTTGTGTCCAGTTGATGGCAAAGTGGTGAAATGTGAGATTGTAGGTATACTATTACTTACAGCTTTTCCTCTGCCCCCCTGAGGGGGTTATAATTGTTATACTATTTGATGTCCCAGTACTATTTGATGACCCTTATAGCTGGTTCTAGTAAAGTTCTTGTCACAGTCAAATCATTTATTTCAATTAGGCCATCAAAGACGTAAACGTTGATTATTAAAATTAAAGGAAATGGGATTAGTTGGGAACGATTCTACACGATTCTTTTGTCGGGTCTCACATAGTCCTTCTATGTTAGATGTTAGAGCATTTTTAAATTGATCACATAGAGATTTGTAGGTCATTTTACAAAAAACTCTGAATCTGCCACGCGTTGAACTAAAAATTGATGCTTTTCGTGTTTTTTAATATTCATATTTCTCTGACGCACTAGATTTTTTTGTTTCTTTTTTTGTTGGCAATGCTGCCTGCCTTCCGGGCACGTCCGACCAGCACTGTGTAGGTTTTTTGTATACGAAACCTTTTTTCAGCGGAAACGTATGATTTAAAAGTGTGCTCGAAGTGTTTTGTTCTTTCCTTTACATCTTTTGGCCTATGGCGACTGAAGTGAGATTATATAATTATCTTGTCACTGTGGGAGGTGCATAGCGTTTATGAAAGATTAGCTGGAGGAAACAAACAAAAGAGTTTTTGGAAAGAATTACTATTATTATAAGAATATACTAATTGAAAAGTGTGATCCGAATTTAGTAGATTGCTCCTACTACTGGACACCTCCAATAGTCGTGGCTGTCGCCTTCTCTAATAACATGTGTTCATTAAAATGTTCAGCCTTCCAAGTACATTGTCAAACATAATCTTTCAAAAGGCTAACGAGAATATAAATAGCCATTAAATATGCTCGTACCAAAAAAATAAAAGAAATAATAATCATATGAAACCGAATAACTTAGCGAAAAAACCGTTATTCGACAGAACCCACAAGAAAAATAGCGCTAGAGCCTAGAAAAAACAGTGAAAGTGGTACCTGAAAGAATTTAAAACTATTTTCAGAGATTATTCTGCGGTCAACACAATTATACGATTAGTTTTTTTTTTTTAATTTTTGTGTTAAGTTTCATTTCCAATTTAGTTTTCAAAAACGTAAACAAATACGTCTATTCCAGGGGTGGCCAACTTGATTAGATATACGATCTACTGTTTACTAAAACAAACACTGTGTGATCTACCAATAACATACTTCTTGATATCTTAAATGAAATAGCATAGTTTAGAACACAATCATGTAGTTTTTTTTCTTGTCTAGTCTTAGGAGTTCCTTTTCATATCACATGTGAGATTGTTTCCTTAGTTTTACTTAATAATTACGTTGCGCAGTGAGGTCTACTTATTTATATTTTTTGCTTTGCCACGATCGACTGGACTAATAGTCGCGATCGACCGTCGATCGCGATCGACGGGTTGGCCTCCCCTGGTCTATTCGGAATTATTATGCACAAAAATTAAATTTACTAATATTTTATTTTCCAATTTCAATTGTACCTACTAAGTAAACTATAATCAAGTCACATAATGTGACAAAGTTGATTTTCCAATAAGCCGAATTAGCTTCAATTGGTAACATAAAATTGTATAGACTATAGTTGTTGAATTGTCTTGCCCCGCCGAGACATTTGACGCGCTAATTGGCGCACGCGCATGATATGCGTGTTATGTGGTTACGTCTTTGTTACGTAGTTAGCGCGAATATTTGGGCTCGACGTTGATTGGCCATTGGATATAAGATGGCCAATATTTGGCAAATTGTATGAATGAATACTGCGTTAAAATTAATGACGTTAATTGTATGCTTGTTTTATTAAGTAATATTTCGTACATTGATGGTATTAAATAGATAGTTATGCTCTAATAAGCATTCATATGGAGATAGGCAAAACCTTGGTAAATAATACATATAGTTTTTACAAGCACTTAATAATTAAAATGTTGATCGGGGTTATGAGAATGAAAGAGCTATATTTTATTTCTACGACATTTTAACGGCACACAGAATATTTTTTGAAAACTAAATCAATCAGCTAACATAACATAAATAAATATCCCGGAATGGATCAAGAAAGGTTTCTTCAAATGAATAGCAGACAAGCCTGGTTCCAACTCGCCATCAACACTTATCCAGATTTCATAACTCCAGATTTTTAAATTCCTTGTTTATAGGGTCAATCCTAATAGGATATCTATAAGAAATTCCCCACTACAACACCTGGGAACGTCAGGGGTTAACGGAAGGTTATGCCACAGTCTTAGAACAAAGTGGACTTCAGTCTTACCGACTGAAGCCCACACAGTTCTAACTTTCACGGGAGGCCCATTGGTAACGAAGAACTCCGAGAATCAAACCCACGACTCATTCCTAGCAGGCCCTCTTGCGACTACTGGACATCGGGGCAGTGTAACAAAAGGTAACATACAAACAGATAATGGCGAATGGAAACTTCTAAATGTAGTTGCTGCCAATAGCTCTCCGCCATTACTCAATAGCTAGTGTGGATACATGTCACTTTATAAATAGACTGATCGCTGATTGATCGCTCTAGGATTCTTCTGACGGCGCCCGGGACTATGTTGTTGCGGTGTGCGAGTTTATTTCTCAGAAACATATATAAACTCATGCCATTTTTCCATGGGGGTAGGCAGAAAACATAGAGCGCGACTTGTTACGATTCGCACGTAGGTAGTCCTTTTTTAGACCTGCTTTGGTATTCTGTATATGACTCTATGACAAGCTCGTCGACGAGTTTGTAATAGATTTCTACTTTTTGCTGTAGAGCAATTTGGTAACCTTTTGGGAGGCAAGGGCCGCATAGTGACAAGATCCAATAAGGCCGGGTCATTTATTAAAAACGGAAAGAAATTACACTTGTATTTTATTGATAAAAATAAGGTTATTTCCTTATATGTACAGAGAAGAAAATCTTACAGTGTAAAATAATGATAGGCCGCAAGAAGCCGACAGCTGCTTTAGAACATAATGTTTAAAATCCACTAAACACTGTCGCATCCACTAAAGGTAAAAAAGCTACAGCGCTGCCGCGACGCTGAGTCTTTTGAGAATACCACTGACCTGAAGACGGAGAAAACAGCTGAAACCAATTAAAAAATCTTGTTTAAAATGCTAAAAGCGCTAACTTTATAAAATAACCACGTTCAAATGTTCCATCGATTAAATCAAACACGCTTTTGAATTGAAAAAGTTTTTCAATCAATCAGTTTCTCCGTACTTTTTCTCATCAATCGTAATAAAGTATCAATAAATCGTTTTACCACCAAATCGCTTCTTGTTTCGATTGCCAGTAAATCACTTCATCAAAATAAACGATTTATTTATTTATAGATTTATTTGTCCAACGCCAACGTATAAGTTACTATTAGTAAAAGGGCAACGCATACGTGGGCTAGTAATTTAATCACTAGTTGAGCTAATTATTTGCTAAAATCCTATACATTTTTAACGATCTCAAATCTATACATTTGGTTAACAAACTTTATAAGCTTTTTAAAGTTAAAAAAAAAAACAAAACAAATAGCTTCACTAGTGAGTCAAAAAATTGGTATTTCCTGGTATAGCTTCACTAGTAATAAAAAATTGGGGGTAGGTCCTGTACGGCTGAACCAGTATCTGGTTTTAACTGGAGCCAAAACAACACGGTTCCAAGTATCGAAAACGAATTAACTTGCTATGAACAACTAAATAGGATCTGACAGTATTTGGCAATCTGTATAAAACTTTTGACATAATGCA
This sequence comes from Agrotis ipsilon, assembly GCA_028554685.1. NCBI lineage: Eukaryota > Metazoa > Arthropoda > Insecta > Lepidoptera > Noctuidae > Agrotis > Agrotis ipsilon. The sequence continues at coordinate 14,914,168 of CM052965.1, forward strand.
AGCAGGAGTTACAGTGGTTTAGGAATATTTTTTTGGGTTTGTCCGAAGTAAAAAAAAATTCAAGCAAATACGCGTACCTTAAGAATCTCGGTTGTTAAGGGAAAATGAGACCTAGAGGTTATCATCTAGGTCTCATATTCCCTTAACAACCTTGAATACTCTACAATTTGAATACAATTCAAATGTCAACAACTCGGATGGTCACTGGTGGACAGACCAGACTGCGCCATCACCCTGGTATATGCCTTCCGCATCCAGTCTGTTCTAACCACCTTCTTAATAACATGAGTTCATCTAGCTGAGATGAGCACTTTTTTTTACGTGGTAAAATCATCAAATGAGTCCTCCCACCCCTTACTGTCAGACTTGTACTGACTAAAATCCACGGTGTCCTTCAATAGCCCTTTGTGTTCCGGGGTCACGGTGATGGAATGAGTCCCGCAACCCCGGCAGGCTTTGGCCCTCTGAGACCCCGGCCCCGTAGCTGAGATGAGCACTTGCATGAAAATAAAAACTTTGAAGTCATCACATTGAAAACAATTATGAATCAAAACACACGACAGCAACAACAACAACTCAACACGTTCACAATCGAAACAACAATAATGTGACAACAAAACACGTCGCGATGCGCTCGACCAATGTTTACGAATAATTAAAATAGTTCGGGATTGTTTGCATACCTACCATATAAATAAATTTGTATGTTTGTCAATGCGGGATGAGCAGAAGGTGCAATTTGTTTAGATATTGAGATAATGACAAACTAGATCAATATCATCATTATCATCATACTTGTAAGTACGTGGTAAAATCACCAAATTAGTCCTACTACCCAAAGTGGAGCGGAAGGTACTGTCATACTTAGTTAAAAATCACATAAACGTATTGACTGAAACCCATGGTGTTCCTTCAATAGCCCTGTACGTTCCAGGCTTACTTATTTAGGCAGCCCCACGATCCCGGTAGATGTCATTCCCTGCCCTTCTCTCAATTAATTTATGGAAGCCCAGTCTCAGTCCAGCAATGTAAGGCTAGGGAAATGATGTCTTAAGGCCGGTGCATTGAACACTGAACAGAGGGTCTCTGGGAAGAGTCCTTTAAGAGGCCCCAGAGGTCCCCTCCATTTAATGGTGACCAGGTGACCACTGTGTCTTGGAGAGATAGAGGTTTCAGGCTTCCCTTCTAACCTCCGCAGGGCGCTTTATGAAGGATTACCCCCCATTAGCATCAAAATATGATCATTGACTGTACATAAAATCGACCAGATTGTACATACATTCCTGGTGTACTTAAATTACCCCTACATGGACCAGTGCCTATTTGGCATCACACAGCTTTTCAGTATTATACCAGTCAACATCTATTCGTATAGACTGGACATTCTGTAGCCATAAATTGTTTAGTATCGTGTTCAAAGCCGAATTAATGTCGCCGGCCGATACCTATGCTGTTAATCATTCTAATGGGGTTAACATTGTTTGCGCTCTGTGCCGATGCGTGGACAATGTGGATATGGACATAGGCTACTTTAGAAATACGGTTTTGGCGAGAGTTCTAACTTTTTTATTGGTGCTAGAATTTAGGTCTTTTTTTAAAGCCCTTTCTTAGTTAACCGTTAAGACCAGTAAGGCTCCGAAATCCGGGTCTTGGATAGATGATTCACATTACACTAGATTCAACAACAAAACGATCCGAATCTAACCGATTGACGGGATTCCAGTCTCTCTTCTCCTGTCCGTCTGTCCTGGAAGAGCGTGACACGAGTGCTGATCCGTGACTTTTTCCCGACGTTCTGTCGTGACTTAAAACGATTATCGATTATTAACGATTTATCTGAAGGCTGGCAGTAACTAGTGCAGCCACTGAAAATGTGGCTTAGAAACACTGTACCATAGAACTTTCGCTGTGATGATCATCGTCTGTAGAGAAAAAGCCTTTTTTATACATGGTGAAATCAAATGGATCCTCCCGCTTTGGGTGGAGCCGAAGGAACTGTTTTACTCGTACTGATTAAAATTTAGACAGTCCCACAACCCAGGCAGACATGGAGAAAAATTCTTAGCATTTAGTGTAGTAATTCCTACTAAATATTATATTAACGATTTGTTTCTTTGTCCAACAGATGCACCACCCCATTCAGATGAAGCCGGCTGACAGTGAAAACAGAAACGGTAAGTCATTACCTTCTCTACTAGAAATTGTAATAATTGTGTCGTATTTTTATAAATAAGGCTGTCTCCGGAACCACGCATCGGCAACGATAAGAAAGAATTAAGCGTAGTTGGCCGGTTGTTGTTCAATTTGAAAATTCTTTATGCTAGGACTACTAGACCTAAAAGGTAGCATACAAAAAAACTAGAATCTGTTGTTAAATTTATTTATTTTTTATAAATTGTTACAATAGTCACTTTGGTAACATATTATTTCAAAATTATATTTGAGGTGGATGAGATCGGTATTTCGTATCACTGAAGAAACGGACTCAGAACTCACTAATATTAAGTGATGCTAATACAAATTAATTTTGATAGATTTAATTTACCTATATTACTGTCAGATGATAACATAAAATTATTACCATATTCTATCAAACAATGTACTTATTACATAATTCCGATCATCTGCAGTTTTTATCTCACCATTTTTTATGAACACTCAAAAAAGTTGTGCCCGATCCTTGATTGGCAATACTGATCGCTCTTTAGACGCTGAAAAAACGGCCCCTCAAGTCTAGGTAGTGTTTGCACAAATCATTATAGAGCACCAAGGTCGGTGACGTGGCACACGAAGAAACAGAATTTGATAAAAGCTAACAAAATTAATGGTTTAGATAGCAGTTTTTTACTGCTGTTGTGAGGATAAATCTTTGGTTATCTTCTTGTATTTTAGTCTCGTAATGTGAACAACTGGCTCGCTTGTACCACTGATTTCTTGTACTTTTTACGCTGAATATTTAAGCAAAGTAATAGGTACTTTCCGCGGGACGACGCTACGAGACGGTGTCATTTTCAAAATATTGCTAAAAACAAATTCTTCATTCACCGTGTACAAGCACCCGCTTGTACACGGTGCATGTAACTGGAGCAAGTGAAGGTGCGGGTTATCCGCACGAATAACATGCGCAAGCTACTTGAAGCCTATGCAAGTCGCTGGACCCGCACGTTTTTTAATGAGTGCTTGAACACATTGCATGTAGCTTGAGCATGTTGAGGCACTTGCGCGGGTTACATGCACCATGTACAAGCACCCTTACTTACTAATTTTTGACATGATAATTAACCTAAAATAATGGTACGAGTATGTAAAGCAAAGAAAATGATTATTGGTAATGAGTTAATAAATTAGGTTTGTGTTATGGTCTGACTTGACTCGTCTGATGTTAATGAGTCACCGTGAGAAAACGACCTTCACGTTAAGATAATAGATTATGTATGCATCCTTAGAAATGATTGATAAGGTTGCTACTGTATCAGCACACACATTCATGTAGCTTCACTCTGAATTAATTTTTTTGACAAATTGAAACACTACGTCAAATTACGTCTAAAATCGTGCTAACGTTAAAGAATGACAGTCGAATTTGAATACTGTCTATAGACATTTTAAAAATATGTTTTTTTTTTTTTAATTAATGAAAAAAAATACGTGTCGAATAGAGAACCTCCTCCTTTTTTTCGTCGGTTAAAAAAACGTTGCCTCACGCTAGGAATTTCTTCCTGTAACGTGGGTGGCATAACCCAAGTAACTGTCATGTGTCAAACTTCACATTAAGTGTCAAATTTTCGTACTGAATGGACTTATTTCGAATCAGTGTAGTTCTTTCTTCAAGAAACCTCAGATAATAATCTGCATGGTCCTCGTATGACTTGACCAATGTAATGTCTGGACTCTAAAAGAGACAGTGGCCTCTAAATATTTATCGGCTGTTTCTTCTCAGAGTAGTCAGGTACGAAACACCGGCCTCATCTAGTTTGCAAAGACGAGGTGTAAAAGTATTTAACTACTTGTTTTAGAATATCATTTTATGAACTAACATGTCAAAACATATTTTACAAGTGTCAAAATTACTCAAACACATTTAAAAAAATTACATTTATGTATGTCCAATAGTACGCACGCTCTAATCGAGCATCGTATCCTCAACCGTATCTTTAAGTACATAATGTTGACTTTGGCGGTGTTTAGCTAAATATCGATAAGGCTAGTCTCAAGGACTGCATACGGAACGCATGACAAATTGATTCAACAGTGTTGCCCACCTATTACGTAAGGGCTAGGTCGCACTGTGTCGATACGCAAGTTAAAACGACGATTGTTTTAGGTTTTTGTTAGGAATTATTTTTTGATTAGCTGTACGTATTATTTTAATCTAATCCTAACATATATTACTCGTTAAATAACCTAAACCTCTGAACCAATCATCCTGAAATTTTGCGTATACGTTGTCAGGTCTACAAAAAAAAAAACATGGCATAAGGTAGCAACGATAGAAAGGCCTTATGATTGTCAAGTTGTAAATGAACCCGAACGAAGCCGCGGACAAAAACTAGCACATAGATATTTTAATGACTTATACAATTTCGTTTAACTATCTCCATTATCATCTGTCAAATAATACTCTGAAGTTCTCCCTGTCTTGGCGCATTGTTGTATACAAAGCACTTGTTGATACCACTAACTTTAAACTCATTTTGCTGTACTAGAAATTAAATACATTTCAACATTTAATTAACAAAGCTAAAACTACATTAAACAAGTTAAACTTTCATCATCTCTAATGTACAAAAGCACAAACAGTTACCTCGCATAACACAATTCTCCTCAAAACGAACAACTCTTCACTCAGTTAAACAAACGACATTTACCCACAAATATTTCACTGGAAGACGAACGTATAGAGTTACTCGCACCTGATGTGTGTGAACGGGGCACGGAACATCCAGGGCTACCTTTCCTATTGGGAACTTTGGCCTAAGGCCCCACAATCTTTGGGGGCCCGAAGTAACTGTGAACATCAAAAGAAGGCTTTATAAAATACCTACCTGTTAACACAAAAAAAAGCTTTATCAAAAAAAATCCTACGCCTTCTCGATTCTTTTTTGATCAATTTAGTTCAGGATCAATACATTCATTTCACTCGCTGGGACCTGGGACTTAAAGTACGATTATTAATTGTAGTCAGTAAAATGACAGTAAAACGACATTTGTTCACTATAGAAATGCACAAAATTTCATTGTATCAGTGACAGTTGCACTTGTCATTTTACTGACTACAGTTAAAAATCGTACTTTAGTCGAGCTTCATTGCCTAGACACTTTAACGCCATTGTTCATTCTGGCTTTGAGAAATTGCAGTGCTTTGCAAATATTTTTCCAGGATTATCTATAAACCACAGCAGAGTACTAAAATTGATTATCTGCATAGCTAGTTAAAGTACGGCCCTGGCAACCACGTGCGTGCTGTGTCACCGCTTCTCCGTGCGTAAGTTAAGGCACAGATTACACAGAGATAGATGATACGCACAGTCGTACAAGGGTGAACTTGACGGCTTTAGGTAGCAGTTGCGTTCGCCATAAAGACAGTAGTGACTGTCAGACTGTCAGGGCAGTTGGGGGTTATAGACTGTTATTTGCTGCGTTCTTAACTGCTTGTGTTTTACTTTGAATGCATGCACACCTCTGACTATTTAGCATGTCTTTTCTAGCGGATTCGTAATATGTTTGCGTGTTTTTTTACAGTAAACTATTAGGAAGTAATAAGGCAGTGAGATAACACCAGCATATAGATATACCAGAGTCGCAAAACTATCTATTAAGCATGATACTTAAGCCCTGGAATTCAAAGGACTAACGAAAGATGTGGGTGAAATGTAACACAGTAATAGTCTAACAGTTCCTTCCTCTCTATCCAGAGTGGGAGGCTTTATTTGATCACTATAACTCTCTAAAAAGCGTAGAGCTATTATAGCACTTACTAGGTAATCCCGAACTATAGCGAAGCCAAATCGGCAAGTCATCACCGTGTTTGCGTTTCAGTAACTATGAATTTCCCTTGAAATCATCTCGTACAGCTAGTACAATTACAAAGAGTTAGTTAATTTTATTATTGGGCACACTAAAGTTAAATATTCCATAATCTATCTCGATCCCAATCTTAGTCTGTAACCAAATAACAACCGAATTCGTCTATGCAATCTTGAAAGATGTCCAATCGGAAGAAGCCCTCTAAACGGCTTGTGCATTGAAACTGAATATAAATATTAATGTCTGGTATTTAAGCCAAATACAACTTTCTTCAAGACCCGTCTTGCAATCATATCAATGTGTCTTTACCTTTACAAAATCTGCGCGCAGTAACACGTGGGATCGATACAATGTGATGTGTACCTACACGTTTATGTAATGATGTACTGTTTGACATTACTGACTACTCATAAACAGACATCAAATCAATGGACAATGTTTTGAAATGTATTGAGGAGATTTTCTTTATTTAATTAATGGGTGGACGATATATTTTAGACTGGGATAGATATGGAGTAACATACTTGAATAATATCTGTGAAAAGCATTGTATAAAAGAAATTTTACCAAAAAAAAACTGGGATAGCTATTTAGATGAATAAATAACACAAAGAAAAAGCAGTCTAGTCGAAAAAATGGTGTCATTTGAATCAAAAATTAAGATTATAATTTTCGCTGTAAGAGAAATGAAAATTCCAACAAAGCTGGTGTTGAAAATGCGTTTAAATTAATTAGCTTCACACCTACAACTTTAGCTCTACTAAAACTGAAGATAAATCTTAAAACTCGACTATAAATATCAAATAAAATTAAGTGGAACCGCTAGTATGCAAACAATAGCATGTTGCTGCTATTTATATAAGCATCGAATGGATTAGTGCGCTATCATAAGGCGGTTGTCCCACAGACGACGCAGCGACTTGATCAACAACGTTTTCGCTCAAAAAACGTACAAGTAATATGAACGTAGACGAGGCAAACGGAGTTCCAAGGACAGTAGCATATCGTATACGTTTCTAATCAAAAATATCCATCACTGGCTAGTACTCGTTTGCCACATCGAAGAAAACTATCGAAAAGAGAGTACTCGCTCAAAGATGCTGGCTTTGTGAGAAGAGAACAGTCGCCATGAAGTAATAGTATTGAATGATCGGCTGTCGCCGCCGCATACTCGATGCTTGTCAACTCGCTTAGAAGTACACATCATACACATGCCGACACTAACCTGCAATGAAGTACGCAAAGTAATTGCAATGACCCATAAAAGATTAAGACATGACTTATTCATTAGCATCATTATGCAAGTAATCAATGTAGGTAGGTATTGCATTACGAGTTTTAGTCGCTAGCTCAACTCACTCCCCGCTAATCGCTAACGCTGAGACAGGGTACCTAACATTAAATCGTGTGAGCCAATCAAGAGGCGCTCGCGCATCGGCACGATGCAGTTTCTCTACCGAATTGAGTAAATGAGGAAAATCTCGGTATCAACCTTGAATAGGTACGTCCTATACTTATTATTGTGCATTGTCGGAACTTGTAATATTATAGGTGGCCTTGCAGAATTTATATTATAAATTATACTTGTATAATTCGTAGGACCTACGTGATCGACTGTAGACTAATCATATTTTTTTCTGTTTATCTATATTATTAATAAGAGTGAATGGCATAATGTCACTCAGTGCAAAATTCGAGAACGGTTAAACCATTTTTTTTATTGTGTTACTGATTTTCAGGACAAGGTGAATGACAGATTTCTTGTCTTTTTTTGGCCATTTTTTTTTTGCTTCAGTAAATGACACCCACCCATACAAAACCGTTGTTAGGGAAAAATAAATACAATGATGGTCGCCTGTTATGTATGACCAAATTATCCTGGTTTCTCTGTAAATAATATCTAGTAACCGATATCGATAGTGTTTGAAAGCGTTGCCTTATGGAAGAATTTTACACATTTATTTAGATAGGGTCAGTTCACACTTCACCCCTAGACGCGCCGCTGCGTGAACATTTTAATAGAGTCACTCAAAACCTAACTTTATTTACTGCACGAATACGTTGCATATCGGCTTGAACAGAGCCTACACAGTTTTTGTCAATGTTAAATGGCGTTTCGGCAACCCAATTCAGATTGTATTGGTTTTGATTATACGATAATCCATTAACTTTCCATGTATGACTCAAGAACCTTACCTATCCCTACATGCCAAACAGAATCGTCGCTGTCACCTTAACCGTACGTAGACACACATTAAAAACACAGAGCACGTTCTGAGCACCACTCAAAGTGGTTGCGTGACGATTTTTAGAGTCCTCACCTAGTTCGGTATTCCATCTAAGCGACACAGTGTTTGCGTGTGTGAAGTGTCGGGAAGCTTGCAAATGAATCGATTTTTTTGTTGTGAGTCGAATCACTTAATCGCTTGTGATTTGTTGCATCCGGCGTCTTATGTAATCAGCTGATCGGAGATTGATAGAAAAACAAGAACAGCTGTTTTATTCACTATGTTAGATGTTTTTTTTTTTTTTTTTCTTTATGAGTGATGTATCTTCTTAATCGAGTTTAAGGTTTTAAATATGACTAATGTTCTTAATTTAATTTCGTGTAGTAAAAAATAGACTTTACCACTTCAAAGTAATTTCTGAGACAGAACTGCCCACAGTGTGTCCTCGGCCTTACTATTAGGCATCCATTGTGAAATGACATGCATTCTATATACCTTTGTTATATACTGGCCACCTGTCAAAATAAACTTTAATTTTATACCTACGCTTGCATATAATTTTCAGTGTTCACATTGTATTCTATCTAAATTATAAAATTGTTTTACATTAATTTCGTTGTAGTCATAAACACAACGGTTAAAACAGTGGTTACTTTGTTAATCGTACTGTAATACAAACTGAAAATAATCCTGAAAACGATCCAGTTTTCAAATCGATTACTAACAGTTCAGACTATCGATTTGCAAATCGATTATCGACTTTTCGTTTTATTGTCAAAACTCTTAACCCTATTGTGCCGAGGACATTGACACCACATTTCAGCGTCAACGCTGTTGTAGTATCGTTCCAATAAACCGCGCGATTATCATTCCCGTTTGCGTCTTTACGACTCAACAATGTTAACTTGGAAACACAATAGATGCGATGCAATTGAAAACCGTATGACGCGCCAGGACGGAGCTCATTAGCCACTGAAGGGGGAGAAGGGGGGGAGGGGGAGTTTAGGTGACACAACACCACGAGGAATGACTGATCGACCGTCAGAGCCGGCGCCCGCGCACCTCCGATAGTGTTCGCGTTTAGTTGTGTGTCGGCCGCGGATGAATGCAGACGTGTGCGCGGCATGTGATGTGAATGTGTTGTGTAGTGCTAAGGATGCGTGGCGAGGCGGGCGGCGCGCGCGGCAAGGCGGGGGTTAGGACCAGCGGCAGCAACTATCCGCCCATCAGCGCCGCCTACTGGCTACCGCCGTCGAACCCGACCCCCTACCATGTACCAGGTTCGCACTCAACCCCCCATTCATTACTTCTACACGTGCATTGTTGTGTTGTCGGTCAGACCTAACGTCTGCCTTTATGCTCGACAGGATTATCCTTGACATAAAGTGCTTCTATGAATGACGATGCAGTCGTACTACAATTTTTTTGTACGTCGTCTGCATTTTTTTCCCATTGGAAACGGAAAGCGTGTCTGACATTGACCGATATGCCGACTGAAAAACAATACGTCTCCGCTGACGCAAGATATTATAACTCCGTGGAAATTAAGTGACATTTGTTATTTTTTTAATTTTCTTTATTTTTGTCTCGTTCCGAGAAAATTGGAACGGACGGGTAATGATTAGTTTCGTTTAGTATTTGAAACTCTTTTCTTGTTTTAATTTAATTTTAATTTAAATTGATGCGGCATGTAAATCTTGTGGAGTTTTCGCGTTTCTTGTGTTATTTATTTCATTCAATGAAGAAAGTCGAGCTAAGTGCTTGTGATACTTGAAATTGATTAGGAATTCCGTCATTCGTAATCTGTGTGGTAATTAACACTGCTGGGAAACACTAACAATACCTATGTCACACAACTATATTTATGTTCTTGGCTCAAAGTGGGGAAGACAATGTTTTACTAAATTTTCGCACAAATTCTTGGAATACACTTTGGTTGTATGAATACTAATCGATGTTCTCAAGGATTTTACATTAACCGTGAGATATTATTAAAATGGAACCTAAATGGGAATTAACAGTTTTCTAATGATTATTTCATTAATTTGGCAATCAAACTTCACGGTTTTGACACTTCATTAAACTTTTCATTCGCCGAATCCACAATTTCAACTTAAATAAAGAATTTGCGATTTTAACAATCAAAATCGATATCAAGTCGCCCTAAAAATGTTTATTAATTAAAGGGTAACAATGTAACTACGACTCGCGACCTGCGACTTACGTGTCATTTGCTTATTTATGTATTCATGTAAAGGTACAGTACCTAATACATAAATCAACTATGTAAGAAGATACTAAACCTCATTATGCTTTGACACAGAAATCTAATAAACGTTTGATTTACCACTCTGATGTTAAAGGCTAGCACACACAAGGTGGAGCGCAAAGTAGAGCATATTTTTTGTAACAAGCAATTTTTGATATAGGACTATGTCTAAAATTGCTTGTTACAAAAAATATGCTCTACTTTACATAGAAGCAGCATCGAAAATGAATTAATACAACAACTTCACTGATTCCTGCCCCCCTAGCCAAGTCACAACAAGTCGTAAACGACAATCGCAAACGCCCGGTACTCTCCACTAGATCTTCAACGTTATATCCAAGCACACAAAATTTAAAATCGATTAAAGCCTACTCAGCGTTTGCGTTTATCGTTTGTTACATGGCTACAGGGCCTGAAGAGACAGGATATTTCGGATAATAGTTTGACAGTGAGAACTGTTCTGCGCTACGCTCCGCCCAATGTGTGCCAGCCCTAAGGCAGATAGTAACGATGCTAATAATATTGTCTATTTATCTTCATAGAATTCTAGTAACTGTTATCTCTCGAAGAAACTTAGTTTCTAAGGCTAAGTTAGGCTAGTTTGGTATACATTATGGTAACCAACGTTCGTCTGAACTTAGTGCTCTAGCAGTTCTCTGTGCTTCTGATAGTAAACTAACTTGATATGGTAGAAAATTTACAAAATTACTGAAGACAATTAAGATAATTATTTACTCAATTCTTATTTCGTTTCTGGATCGTTTAAGACTAATAACAAGTTTTCACAGTGCAATTTAGCCCCTTCGCTTACAAGGCGACGCAAGTCTCCGCTCCTTACGACTTTGGTATCCAGGCAACTACCGCAAAACAAACTCGTAGAGGTACGTACACAGGCACGCGTCAATGGATACCAAAGTCGTAAGATATCGGATACTTGCGTCGCCGTCGCCTTGTGTACGAAGGGGCTTAGTGTACTCACGAGTCAGCCTTTTGAGTAGCCACACTGCTCGAACTAGAATCGCGTAGCATGCAAATTGACACTTCATAGAAACAATAAACCAACAACCAACCCAACCCACTAAATCGCTAAAGCTGGGTACTCACTTAGCAGTGTTGCATGTAACGTATCAGATACTGTATCAACCTGCAAGAGAGTACGGCTCGTCCGAGCACATTGCGAGCCGCCTTTGTGTTTGTATGAACCGGCGGTTCATACAAACACGGTGGCGGTATCACTGCGAACTTACAGTAAGCGGTTTCCAGCGGGCTCGTGCCTACGTACTCACTTGATACCGTATCTGATACGTTACATGCAACACCGCTAACAGTATTTGCTGAAAACTGCAAAAGAGATCACTACAAAGTGCAATGTGCTAATCTTCAAACGAGAAAATCAAAATGTAATGTAACAGCGTACAGTAAATCACATAACACTATTGTTAACCAAAGCCGAGTACTGAAATAAACATGTTTTGTTTCCTCCTTTTTGCATTATCCTCGTTCGAACATCGGAATATAAGACCAAGTGCATAGTGCATGAGCGGTTACTAGAGCGGTTTCAGGCGCAAGCCCGACTATTATGGCAATAATGTAGATGGTAGTCTTTAAGGGCTGTATGTATTTAACAATAGCTCGCTATCAAATTATTTTATTTTTATTATTACTAGCCTGTACTGTCCCACTGCTGGGCAAAAGCCTCCCTCCATTCCGTCCAACGGTCTCGATTGTGTGCCATTTCCTTCCAATTCTCAAGAAAGGCATCCAGTTCGTCTCGCCATCACCTTCGTGGTCTGCCTCGACCCTGCCTCGCCGTTTTAGTCCTGAGCTATCACAAAGAAATAATTCTTACACATGGTGCTAGGCAACTGGGCTTCTCCCAGTTGTAGTGTCCCTTTGTGCCTATTGGCCTTGTTTTATTCTGTCTCCTGCTTGACATGGAAGGAAGTGGAAACATATTTTTCCTACTCCTCCTTCTTTGTTTAACTTCATTGCAGGATCCAAGACAGGTTAATTCATTCTCCGGGACACGTCGAGCTTCATTGTCTGGTTGCTTTTCTGGTGGTTGCCACAGTCTATTCTAGCTTTCAGAAGTTGCAGTGGTTTGGGAATAGTTTGGTGTGTTTGTCTCAATATACAAACACAAAGACGCCAAGTTCGATCTATATATCTGGACACAGCACTATTAATTAACTCTAAGGCACTGAAAGTGCGTAGGGCGTACAAAGTCTATCTTGAACCGGTCTCAAAGACGTCAGTTTCCATACGTCATTCTCGTCGTAGTGTCGATTGAAAGTGCAATAGCAAGATTTGTATTGACAATGTTGAACGCTCAAATGTTTGATAACCCGCTCCCGCCTCAGCGCCCGCTGTCACGCCTCACCATAGACCTCGCCTAACGCATTTGACCGACACGTACAGTCAGGTTCAAAAATCCAGCATCAACTTCTTAAGGCAATAGACTGATGCTTCACTTTGACTTACGTCCTTTTGTAATAAGTTGTTTTAATACTATACAAATCAAATTAACTTATGATATACTTCATAATTTCAACCATCATTCTACAAGTAATGATGGCGCAGTGGTAAAAGTCGTAGGATTCGTACGCTGCGGCGATGGATCGATCCTCACTTTTTTTCCAATTATTATTTTATTTAATTTAATTTTCAATAATTACTTTATTCTTTTTGTTATTACTAATACTTTTTTTAAGTAGGAATTTGATAACATAATTTGTTTTTTTGTTATAATTACCAATATTAGTCATTAGTGTTGCGTGTCGTTCGTTATAATCACAGATATAATGGTCTATCTATATCTGTGGTTATCATCATAATTTTAGTATAATAAAGCTTTGTAGGTAGATCACAGAAAACGAAACAAAAGTGACAAACGTAAATTATTTTTATTTGTGAGGTAGACAAAACTATGTTAGTTCGTTTCGAGTCTCATAATGGAACGTTGTTGATTCCTGATTATTTTATGTGACGATTGTTTACGTATAACACTGTTATGGTTTTGCAGTGAAGTATTAACAATGGGAATTATATAAATATTAAGGGCGAACATTATAGCCCTGCATAAAATATGTGGATGAAACTTAAAACAAAATATGAAATGAAACCGGACTAGTGTGAGTATAAACATTTAAATTTTAACTATTTCACATGTTAATATTCTTTTATAAATAAGGTTCCCTATTCAAAAGTGTTTCTTTAAAAGTAAAAGAAAAGTGATTAATACTTAGTATGTGCTATTATATTACAGTTTTTCTTAATAGTAAAATAGATCAACAGCTGTTTTGCATAAAGATAATAATAGTATTCTATGTTTTGTTCTAGTGACGTATCTAATACTATGAGTCTGTGGGATTTGAGATATGGCATGATGATGAGATGAATTGTTAAGAATAAACAGGGTCAGCGACGTCCGGGAATTAATACGAAGGAAAATGGTTTCCGTGTAACTAATTCAACACGAAATTAATAACCGTTCATCGTGCACTCAACATTGAAGGCTTACATCATCGAATATCACCTATAAACCGTTACGTTTATGGGAATCCAAAAAAAGTTATGATTTTCTTGAGGTCCTTTTTTTATATGAATTTTGTTTATTTATTGTAAATAGACTGAAAACGTAAACATCATTTTATTGATAACTTATTATTATTTAAGGATTAAGAATTGAGGTATGGTTTCAAACATCTTTTCGTAAAGAAAACGATCCTTAAACTTACCTCAATATCTTGGATCAGGGTATTTTTTATGCAGTTTGGTAATTTTTTATTTGATAATATATAACTTTTTTCGCTAAATTGAACTTGGTGGAACGGAAGAAACTTGATAAGCTCAATAATTTTTGGCACCGCGGTACTGGAAAGCAAAGGGCAACTTACCCTTTGTGTTCCAGAGCTGCCATGCTAAAAGGCGTTTATTTTGGAACAGTAACGGGGCATAGCGGCTCTTGAGCGTAAAGGTCAACTAGCCCTTTGCATTCCAGGGCCTAACCTAACCTAATCGGTCTGAGTCAGGGTGACCCAAACCCCGAGCTCACTTCGCTCACTCTTGCGGCCCAGGAAGGCAAAGAGCAACTTCCTATTTGCGTTCCAGGGCCTAATCTAACATTTCCGAGTCGGGGCGACCCGAATACCGAGCTCGCCTTGCTCGGTTTTGCGGCACAGGAACGCAAAAGGCAACTGGCCCTTTGCGTTTCAGGGCCGCGGTGTCTTGATACTGTTTTAAAATAAATGGCTTTAATAATGATAACTTTATTATTTCTTTTGGTAAAGTAAATACGGTTTTATTAATTTTCTTATAGAAAATAACATACTAAGATGTTCGCAATTAGAATACCCTGTAATTGCTAATTAGCTACGCATAATAAAACGTAAGTTACCCTTAAAACCACTTATATTAATGTTAAAAGATATTTTTTAATTGTTAAATTCTCTTATTTACTGTTTTATTACGTCAAAGATTCATTTAAATAATTTCAGAATTTTGTTTAAATAATAAAAATTGCATCTACGATTTACTACAACTATTTCACATTATATTCAGCTCGAATATTCATAATTTTAGCGGTTTTATAACTTTATCTAAAACATAGAATTATAATAATTACAACTAAAATATATTATTATTGCTAATTACAAAACATGCATTTTTATTCTAAACCCTGTAGGTAATAAATTATCATCATTGGCAAAAATTTAAAACGAAATAAAATTACAATAAGCAGCACTAACGAAACCACATACGAAACTTGTGAAAATATTTAACTAACAAAAACAGATGGTGACCATTGCATTGCCTTCATTAGATGATCTAACATGATTGTGCGGATAGCGTGGGGTCATGATCAATGTGGTTTGAGTTCGAATCTTAGTTACGTTGTTTTGTTTTCATTAAAATCAATCTTTAATTTAAAGAGGACATTTTTTGTTTTTATTTAGTATCGTTGAATTCGTGACAATATTTTTAATAAATAACTTATTTATTTATTATTATTTTGTATATTTACGCTTATTGTTTATTTTTAAAGAAGTTATATATTATTTATTGTTTTAAGTATTGTTTAAATGATTATGTTAATTTTTATTTGTTAAGTTAACTAACTAACCAGCTAACCAAAAACACACACAAAAATTCCTAACAAGGCCATTTCTGCCTGTGTGTAAACATATTAAACAATCGAGTAAAAACCTACAAAAAGTCTAACAGCCGCTGCGTGATATTTGAACTCGCACCTCTTTCGATTAACGCATTTATGTAAACGCCTAAACCACTGAGCTAGCTGGACTCATATTTTAACGTTGAAATTATGAACTCTACTTGAAATTATGTTGATGGATTATTGTGTCTCTCGAAAATAGAAGGTCGTAAGTCAAACTAAACGTTAAGCTATTTCTTTAATAGCGAGCTACAGCAATTTTGATTGCCTACTGTACATTAATTACTCGTCTGTCAAATGTGAAGTTATATTTAACTCTCGGTTAGAAGTAGCGCTGATTGAGATGCGGATGATGGATCTATGGACTCTTGGGTTGGTCTAGTACTAGAGGAGTGATGATGTGAACTGGTCTAGATGAAATGTCATTACCATGTATTTTGAGTTGGTCTAGACTGGCATATGTGTACTGAGAATTTACGTGAGGAAAGCATGTTGCGTTATGGAAATGAGGATAGTTCTACGATATATTAAAGCGTTCTCTCACCGCGAGCATTCACCTGTAATTTAACGTTACAGATTCAAGCATTTCATCGATGAGGGAGAACAATCGAGCATCACAATGCGCACCTTGTATCAAATTTTTGCTAAATGTACGCGAAGACTCGTCGGTCAGGGAGGTAGTACTGTAATGTAATGCTTAAAGTCGAATCTACTCCCGCCGAGGGAGTGCCTTTGAAACTGTATTATTGACGAAGATATATTGCGAATGCCAGAAAGAATAATTTGCTGCAAAACTTATCCTGTGCAGAATTTAAGCCTGTATCAATAAAACGGTTAGATTGTTATTTTGAACAATTTTCGGTATTGGTTTTTTCCTGTAACAAACCTATCGTTGGATACAGGCATCTCTAATAAAAACATACAAACCAAACCAAACCAGTCTGGGTCATACAAACATTTATGTACAGAACATAGGTTGTGTTAAAAAAAAAATCAAGCTCTTACTTATCCCAATTGTTTAACTCATCGCCTCATCATTTTTATCGTTCTTCACAGTATAACCATAGTTTTTTAGGGTATTCCTCTACTCATAAAGTCGTAGCCATTTTAAAATTTATCTCATCAGTGTTTTTAACCGACTTAAGAAAACTAGGTTCTCTATTCATCGGAATCTTAGAAAAAAAAAGAAATAACAGACTTCTAAAATAAACACAAAAAAAAAGATTTGTTTTTTTTTTCTGAAGTTTCTAGTAACAAAGTAAATGTTTGTTTAAGAAGTTTTTTGTTAATGAACAAATTAATAAGAAAACCATTTTTCACGCAAAAATAACCCTTTAAGCATTACGCACACTGGGACTCTTAGCTCAGCAGAGTTCATAAAAGTAAAGAAGTGACAAAAAATTTGAGAACCAATCCTCAAGTCTGGAGACCAAAATTGAATTAAACAGTTCGGAAATGTCCCGTTGATTGATCGGGTCAAGCGTCTCAAGCGTCTGGACGCGTTCGGTTAGGTCATGTTTTATTGAATGCTTTCATCAAATTGACTCGCTACACAATGTGAAGTTTCAGTTAGCAATAACTTGGTAATCGAGCAGCTTGGTTTAAACAAAGAACTGAAAGGATGGGGAAAAAGTTATTTCTAAACATTTTTCATTATTTTTCTTCTTCTTGAATTCTTAATTTTGGATTAAACTTAGTCTTAATATTTAAAATTAGGGCCGCAACATGTCCCTGCAATGAAGGTTTAACCAAACCTTTTTATTATAATAGCTCGATCATCTATTAAGAACAGGTTGCTCTTGGCTCTAGTTTAGGTCAGAGGTGAAAAAGACATGGCCTACAATGAAGTAGGTAAGCTTACCCAGAAGAAGCCTGTCTACTCTAGTTTGGAAGATATTAGGTTGTATACCTTCGAAAACACATACACACAGGAGGGAAGTTACACTCCTTTCCTATACGCATTAATAAAGACGTAATGGTTTGTCAATCTATGACACTTTAACGGATATATTATCATAATTCATTTAAAGCTACTATGTATTGTGATTCTGCTAATTCAGCCGTTTAGGCCCTCAGTGGAAAGTGACTGCCTTCATAATAGATTAATCTCAATTTTGCAATGTTATACGGACTTGATTTTCAATTGGTAGTCTTATCAAAACCAGGAAATCTATTTTAGACGCCTATTGGATGTAATAGAACTCGTAGTTAGTTAGATAGCTTCTTAGAACTAAGATATCAATCGGCCTATAGCTACTATCCTATCCTACTTCAGACGTGATGATATTACTTATTCAGGCAATAGCTCTATAACTGTTACTTTCTACGGTAAAGGCTTGTAACCAATAATAAAGAGATTAGACTGGCGTCTATCTGGCGAATCATCAGTTCCGCCTAAAAACAAACTGCTTAGTTTGTGTTTGTGTTCTGCTGGCATGTTCCGTGTATCATTTTAAGATTCCAATAAATTATCAACAAACTGAAAAATAGAAAGAAAATCATGTTTACCCATCTATCGGCCCAGGGGCAGTTCTTACTCCACTGGGTGAGCCTGTAGATTTCGAAAACATCGGAAAACTTGCATACATACTAAAGATCATGAGGAGACCATCTTAGCTACGATGAAACTCAACAGTTGAAGAGAACTTGTACTTGATTTGACCCATACAACGATTTCATAAATAAAACTTGTACCAAAAAGGCTCATCCAGTTATGTAATTTTCTCTATTCTCTTCAGATCCTTTCCTTCTACTTACAGTGACAAGCCCAAGATCACCCACTATTGGGAGATCTCACCATTTTCTGCCATACTGCTCAATTCCATGTCTCCACTTTAAAACTCAAACACTACATAATAATGTAAGTGCTACCTCTTTTCCCACACAATTCCGAAAACAATTTGATATCGCCAATTAATTTGACTTGCTAATTGATCTTTCAACTGTGACGTCATTTGGCATGCAGTCTTCATTCGTTCCGAATCGACAGCGCTTCGTAATCAATGAATTTGGTTACACAATCGTTACATTATACCTACTTACTCGGTGCGCAATTGCGTTTCAGGCGATGCATTGCGTTTATATGAATATCCGATTATAATACGTTAAGTATAATCACAGCAATTCCTCAAACAAATGCTCCGAACACCCGAATAGACTCTCGTCAAAAATAATTCGACTGTTCTTTTTTTGCCCGAATATGGCCCATAGACGACTGAGGAAAAGAAACATTACCTATTTACATTTTTAACATCACCATACTTGTGACGATAAAAATCCTTCTACATTCGATCATTTGAAGTATTCCACATTGGGTACCCGCTGTAATGGCACCTGAACTAAAGACACCTTAACTATTCCACTTACTCCTGTCAAAATTTTTCGCAGATGGTGGTGGTTGTCAATTCTCCCTCCGCCAAAACCCAAGAGGCTAAAACAGCCAATCTATCAAATTTGTTGATACATTGGCTGTTTTAGACTCTTACTACAACAGAATCTCTACCTTCCAAACAGCAGCAACAAACCAGCACACTTCCAAAACAACCAGCGACGCATCAAACTCGATAAACAAAAGCCTGTATCACAATCGCATTCCGTCGCTGCGTATGTTTGTATGAGCGACCGTCTGTCGCTAAATAAACAAACAATGTACATCGAAAGAATCCTGCTGCGATGTAAACATTTTGATATTTGTAATGAGTGATGCATTTTATTGAATATGGTTTGGTACATCAGCAGATGTTGTGATGTGTTTGTTTGCTGTTGTTTTTATATGTAAAGGATAAATAGAACCTTGTTTGTAGCCTGTTTTGGTTTAGATTCTAGAAGTACCCTAAGAAGTCTTATCAGCGACTCCACCAAAGCCTTCCAAAGCTCAAGATCTATACATATAATAAAACAGTATAAAAACTGTGTCTGTACATTGAATAAATTAAAAAAAATAATAATTGAGGGGGATTCAGAAACAGTAATAGACCACGAAACGAAAAAAAAAAATCTGTCTGTTTGTCTGTATGTCTGTTTGTCTGTTTGTTTGTACACGCTAATCTTCGGAACTACTGGACGGATTTGAATGATTCTTTTTTTGTTGTATAGGTACCTACTAAGTCTGGCCAAAACATAGGCTATAATTTATTTTGGAAACTTGAACACCTGGCGCAGAACCGCAACAGACCAGCTAAACTGTAAGAGATACAAAAATGATACCATAGCAAAAATTGTTTCACGTGATGAGCTTTTTCTGCTAAGAGAATAAATTTGAAGATCTGGAACACCTGATGTGGAACTTCAACAGCCCAGCTGAACTATAACATATATAGGAATAACGTCTTAGCAAGAGTTGTTCAGCCTGATGGGCACTCTCTGTTATCGTATAAAATTTGAAGATCTGGAACAGCTGATGTGGAACTCCAAGAGCCCAGCCACACTATAACATATATAGGAATAACATCTTAGCAAGAGTTGTTCAACCTGATGAGCACTCTCTGTTGTCGTATAAAATTTGAAGATCTGAAACAGCTGATGTGGAACTCCAAGAGCCCAACTATACTATTACATATAAAGGAATGACGTCTTAGCAAGAGTTGTTCAGCCTGATGAGCACTCTCTGTTGACGTATAAAAATTGAAGATCTCGAACACCTGATTTAGAACACCGAGACCCCAGCACTACCTATAACATATGGATGGATGACGTCTTAGCAAAATCATTCCGCCTGATGAGCACTTTTTGTTGATGTATAAATATTGAAAACCTGGAACACCTGATGTAGAAATCAAAGCTATCACTAATTTCACTGTATATTTATAAAATAACATAAGCTGGGATTACCGTAGTAAGACCTCTCTTTGAGGAGTGGTATATAGGCGTTACGGCGTCCTAACCTTCCGCGTGACGCAGGTCCTCACTGGACACGGATGTTTCGGGAGGTGCCTGTGTCTTATGAGAAAGGAGGCGGGAGGTAAAAGTCATCTTCATACCCAAACCTGGCAAAACGGACTATACCCAACCCAAGGCCTATCGACCTATAAGCCTCACATCTTTCCTACTGAAAACCCTAGAGAGACTCTGTGATAGGTATATCCGAGACGGACCTCTTCGGGAAAAACCACTTCACAAACAACAGCATGCGTACTCCACGGGCAGATCAACGGAATCCGCGCTACATAGCGTAGTATCCAAGATTGAATGTGCAGTGGACCACAAATGCTCAGCACTGGCCGCCTTTATTGACATTGAGGGCGCCTTCGACAAAACCACGTTCAACAGCATCAACATGGCCTTAGACAGGCACAACATAGACCCGACCCTGAGCGGATGGATCAGCAACATGCTCAAGCAAAGAGCTGTACAAGTTACAATAAATGACACTACAAGGGCCATTGTGGCGAAAGGCTGCCCACAAGGGGGAGTCCTCTCACCGCTACTATGGAACCTGGTTGTAGATAACCTCATTAAAACACTAAATGATAACGGCTACTTCACTGTAGGGTATGCCGACGATATAACCATAATAATAAATGGCACTCACGAAAATACCCTGTGCAACCTCATGCGCCAAGCATTGAAAATAGTGGAGAACTGGTGCAACAAACACCAGTTATCAGTAAATCCCTCAAAAACCGAGCTGATTCTCTTCACAAAAAAGAGGAAGCTGACGACCCTACAGCTTCCACGTTTCTTTGGAACCACCCTAAGCCTATCAACTGAAACCAAATACCTGGGCATCTTTTTGGATAAACAGCTAAATTGGGCAAAACACATCAACTACATCACTACAAAAGCCAGCATATCCCTGTGGCAGTGCAAGCGAATGCTTGGCAGGAACTGGGGGATCAGCCCCAAGACCACTCACTGGCTATATACCACTGTCGTACGACCGACAGTCACGTACGGCTCATTGGTCTGGTGGCCCAGAACAAACCTGAGCACAACCCAAAAAGACCTCGAAAAGCTGCAGCGATTCGCCTGTATGGCAATTACTAGCTGTATGAGAACTGCACCCACCGCTGCCCTACAGGCAATGCTTGGACTGCCACCTCTACACCTCATCGTGCAGAAAGAGGCGGCCCTAGCCGCCTTTAGGCTTCATGCCCTGGGAACCCTAAACAAAGACTCAAGAATTAAACACACGCGAATAAAGAATGATGCGATCGAACAACAGCCAATGATGGCATCACCTTGCGACAAAGCCCCAAGACAATACCACTTCGCAAAACACTACAGTATCACACTTGCAGAAGAGCAATATGACTACTCAGGCCCGAAAGAGCTGAGGATATACACAGATGGATCAAAGAATGCTTCCGGAACCGGGGCTGGAGTTTTCTCACACGACCTTAACATAAATATATCCAGCCCGCTGGGAATGTATAACACCGTCTATCAGGCGGAATGCATGGGCATTATACAAGCAGCATATGCGATAGAGGCCAGAAGAGTTACGGACACCCATATACGTATACTCTCTGACAGCGCCTCAGTTCTTCAATCGTTGGAGAAACGATATACCACTTCAAGCTTAATACTAGAATGTCACAATGCACTAGAACGTCTAACGGTATCTAAACGCAACAAAGTGACACTACAATGGATTAAAGGACACAGCGGATCACTGGGCAACGACGCGGCTGATGAACTAGCTAGGAGAGCATCCAGCGCATCAGTCTGCGGACCTGAACCCATTATACCCATCCCCTTCAACCAGATACGTAGATGGCTGCAGGAGCGCATCCTTACACAAGCGGAGAGATGGTGGACCTCGACACCAGGCTGCAGGCAATCCAAGGAAGCTCTGCCATCCTTAGATGGCAGGCTAACCAGACGTCTTTTACGCCTGGATAGGACCGGCATGCGTCTGCTGACAGGGACCATAACGGGACACTGCTCCCTAAACAAACACTTCCACACAATAGGCATAACGGACAGTCCCCTGTGCAGGGCTTGCATGGAGACTGAGGAAACCGTTGCGCATGTGCTCTTCGAGTGCACAGGCGTCACCCAGATCAGGACAGAGACCCTCGGGACGCCCAGGACTTACACAGATGTTCTCCACAGACCAAAGAACTTGATCAACTTCTGGAGGGAGGTGGGCTGGTTGGAATAAGCCACCAAAGGCCACTACGGCCCACGCACAATGGTCCACATGAAGGACTAAGTGCGGAAACCAAAACCCCTAACAGTAACAGTAACAGTATGAGAAAGGAGGAAACCCTGGAGGACACAGTCGAGCATACGGTGCAGGATTGCCCCGCTTGGCCGGAGCACCGACGTGTCCTCACAGCGGCAATAGACCGAGACCTCTCGCGCCCGGCATTGGTCAAGGCCATGCTGCGGGGCGAGACGGAGTGGGAAGCGGTCGCCTCCTACTGTGAAGCAATCATGCTCGCGAAGGAGGAGGCGGGCCACGTGAGAGAGAGGACAATCTCCTCCCTCCACCCCACTCGCGGTGTTTGACGCCCACGGTGACGGCATGCCCAGGCGGCGAGTAAAGGGCAACTCGCTGTCCTATCATAGACCATGCCCGGGTCGACGGCGCGTCGTGTTCCACGCGCGCCTCAAAGAGTGTCAGCATAATGACAGGGCCCCTCTCAGAGGGCCAAAGCCTGCCGTGGTCGCGGGACTTATTCCATGACAGTGACCCCGGAACATAAAGGGCTACTGAAGGACATCGTGGATTTTAGTCAGTACAAGTCTGACACTAAGGGGTGGGAGATCTCATTTGATGATTTTACCACGTAAAAAATATCTGAGATTACCTCCACGCAGTGAAGGCGGTAACAGTTTAGGACTGATTTTCGTTAACGATGAATCATCATCATCAGCCTATAATGTTCCCACTGCTGGGACACAAGCCTCCTCTCTGAGAGAGGGAGTGGGCCATAATCCACCACGCAGGCCCAATGCGGATTGGTAGATGTCACATGTCTTCGAATTTTTGGTTCTAGGACATGTCGGTTTCCTCACGATGTTTTCTTTCACCGTTTTAAGGGCAGTGGTGATCAAATAAATTACACAAAGTAATGCGCCTGGCTGAGAACGAACCCACCACCTACAACACGTAAGTCGGGACCGATACCACTGGGCCACCACTGCTCTAGCGATGAATATATTAACAAAAATTTTACTCTACTGGCCAATTTCCCATTAATTTTTTAATCGGACTCTTGGAGTTGGGTGTCAGAATTTTCAGATCTTTGATTTTGACAATCCCGCTGTCGCTGGCATAAGCAACAGGATCCGCGTACGAAGTCGCGGGCAGAAGCTAGTCTTTAATAATTAAGAAACGTTATGTGAATAGTTATTCTTAACATTCTTGTAACAGTCAAAATAAAACAGCTGCTTCAGTACTTTTTAAGAATCAAACCTTCTATAATAGTAGATTATTAACCAAGGGGATAAAGCAGGGTCTTCTGTCGCGGGTGGCGAATTAAATCGCGAGCGTAACGAAGGACTCGAGGTTTACTCCCGAGCGTAGCGAGGGTGTTTAAAACTTAAATCACGAGCGAAGCGAGGGATTTAAGACGAGTCCTGAGTGTAGCGAGGGATTTAAGTTCACCCAAGACTAAGACAGCTTTATCACCGAGGAAAATACTCTACTTTTCGTACCATTTGCGAAAAAAATAACACAGTAATAATATGAGATACGCATTTTAAACATTAATATTTAACATTAACTTATTTATAAAAATAAGTAAAAATAAACTCAACGTTTATGTATTTGAAGAATACAAAAATGCGGAAAATTAAAAAAGCAAAGGCATCAAGCTCATACGGCCTCGTCGGTTTTCGTAATTTTATTTAACTAGATGAAAATCCGGCTTCGCTCGGGTGAAACGTGTGTTCCAAATACTACACATCAAGGTACTAAATGTAGGTGTCACGGTAAGTCATAGGCCGAAAATAAAGAAAGAAAAAAAAACTCAACATGAATAACCGATGTCAATAATGGCGGCTGCGATCAGAAATGGTCAGAAAATCATTAGAAATTTACAAAATACTCGACAATCCGAATTTTGCGGATATATGTTGTCGACTCGAAATCTTTATTTTTTAATGTTTTATTATTCTGGTTAGCTTTCGATCGAGTCTACCGTAATCTAAGTATTCCAAATTTAAATCACATTCTCTCCCTAGAGAGAGAATGAAATTCAGTACAACATTCTTTCCCTGTTTTTCACAGATTAAAAATGACTATTGTTATGTTCGCTTTTTGTGGCATAGAATGTCACTTTTTTGAGCAATTAATAAGGTCGGTTTCCATACATACACATAATTATTTAATATAGTACCTACAGATTATTCAATTAAATTATTAAAAATCAACTCCATCAATTAACAAAATAATTGATTAACATTACAAAATTAGTTTGAATCGTAACGTAATCACTTTCCAATATTCCACATAAAAAAAACGTTGATGCAAAATATTCCATAATTAATGTAGTCGTCGTACTGTCCGGTCATCGGTGTAAAACGAGGGATCTGTTAATTGAATAATGGACATAACTGCTAATTAATAACGATAATGCAGTCTACTCGTGAAGGACACATCACTGCGCTAAAATTAAAATTAAAATAATATGATTTTTTGGTAAAGCTCTGACCTCAACCACGTTGTATGCATGTCAGGATGGGTTATGTTAAGGCTGAATTACATTGATCCAGGTTCAGGCAAGTTTTGGATTCAATATCACTGGATTAAACATTATGACTGTGCTCTAATCTGATTCAGCTCTAGATACTGGATTCAGTCCGACACTGGAATCCACTGATGCTGAATCCACTTGTGGGATCAATGGAATTCAGCCCAGTACACTAGTGTCAAATACTGCAGTACAGCTTTAAGCTTTAAAACAAGCACTTTGGCGTCAACAAAAAACGGTACTGCACCAAAACATATCGGATCCAATTTACAGCAAAGCTCCATCCGTTAACTATACACGGGAACACAGCCCGTTTCCATTGTTAGGCGATAAATTAGAAATCTCGGCAAGCGCTGGAATCGTTACAATTAGTCGGCGCTTCTAGTTTAGCAGTCATGGCACAGATTAAAGAGAATAGATGCATCACAGAGCTGTGCCGATTAAATACGACTAGCTAGGGTTGGCGCGACATTTTGGGGAACTTTTGATGATTTTTAGTGGCTTTAAAATAAGAACTATTTTTCAAAGTAATGTTGAAGCGTGTACCTTAATTTAGAACTACGTACATAGTGTAGAGTTTACGAGATATAAAATCTCTGTGGCTCTACTTTAAAATCCTCAATAGGTTTCCTTTTGAAGGAAAACGTTTTTTCTTTACACGTTTTTTAAGGTTTGGTCTACAATTGCAATAGTTCGCGAATGACCCTGCAGGGGGACAAAATAGGTATTTTTTATTGAGATACTTTATTCAGATACTTATTTTAAATAAGAGTTTTCCATTCTATAAGCGAAGCTACTTTGATCAAAGCAGTCTTTACTATATACTTTTTTTTTTGTTTAAATAGGTACTGCTCTCTAAAAATATTTATAAGCAGAGATGGTTTTTCTAACCACACGGGAGCCTATGATAAAGGATAGTGAAAAAACGGTCTCCGTAGCCGAAATCGGCATGAAAGGATTATAAATTGGTAGTTGTAATTCTGTAGACAAATAAACGACTCCATAACGTTTAGTACATACTTACAAACGGCGTAATAACAACATATAACTACTTTAGTGCAGGTCATTAGTCATTAATGTTTTCATAATAGCTGTGGTGGTATAAAATGATATAATAATTATGTAGAATGGCCAGTAATCAAGGCGTTATGATGTAGTAACAGGTATTATTAAATTAACAAAGCATAAATCTGGTAGAATTTCCCATAGACTGAAATGACTCAGATGCATGGAATTTTTTGTATTATTTTTTATGATTTCTCAAAAAATCTTTCTTATGCCATGTATGCTCATCCACTTTATGTTAGACCTCGGTGTTGTGTATCATTAAATTAAGAATTACTTGAGGAACTAGAGTAGAATTATTTTTTAACAATTTTTAATACAAAATACGAATGCACGTGACAACCCTAATCTCGAACATTGCACCGACTAACGCGACACATCGCACCAATTCGACATTTTAAGCGTAGTTAAACTGTTATGTTTACACGGCCGGCTTAGTACGCACGATACAGTCGCGCGTCAGTTCGCAGCCGGCAATGTATGCAAACGTTAAACACACATCCGTTTTCCTCACGTGAGGAATCGATAGAGGTGGCGTTGTTGGCATTCGGAATTATTGCCGAGGCTTTACAACGAATTCGGGGATTAACGCGAAAAAATGCAATTTCTGTTGAATGCTAAACGATTTGGATTTTAATCACTTTTTCAATACCTCAGTGTAGTTCAATTGTGTAACGAGGATGTTAAAACTATTGGTACTGTTGAATTGCATGTAACACGTCATGTTGTTTTATTTGTTGCATCTGTTTGTAAGGCTGTTTTCTTATTTTTTTCACCATTGTGTCTTGATGTTATTTGTCTAGTGTCTTCCTTTAAAGGTTTATCTTTAATACCACTTTCGATCTTAGAGTTTTATCCATAATAAATTATCTAAAACGATCGTGATGAGCGTCTCCCATCATTCTGTTTTTCTTATTCTAAAATGTCTTCAACCTTAAACGCTAACTAACCTAAATTAATATTGTACCTGCAACTATATTTTTAATTTTGTATGAATTTCAAATATTAATCTTGTTTATACAATAGATGATCCTATAATAGCTTGCTTACGGCAAACTATAGGGTGGTCTAAAAGACCGTAACGTACAAAAAGTTGAAAGCGTTAGTCACAGGCGATGTTTAAACAATGGATGCATGTCGCAATGTTTGTTTTAGACCTTGTGTGTGTGAGCATTATCAGTACCTGTATATGCATACACCTGATGGCTCATTATTATTATATTTCCTGTCGAGACTCATGTTAGAGCAGTCAGTTTTTTAGAGTTATTTCGTATATTGAGATATTTTGGAGACCACCTAAATCAGTGAAGACTTTCCTAAGGAATATATCATTCTATGTCATCATTCACATTAATTTTCCATGAGGAAATACAAGATAACATTTCAAACAAATCTTCTATTATTTATGAACTAACAACCCGCAATTACTTCTCAGTTATGACACTATCAATTTACCCATTTTACGGCCACTGGAAAACCCATATACCTAACAGAGAAATGGACAAACCCATAACACTCATCATATCAAATAAAAACCAGTTGTAATCAAAACTATTTAAAAAAAAGTGTAATAATACAAACAAAATTCCATAATACAGCTCAGCCATTGTAGTCGTAACTTGACGCCGACGACACGTTTGCGTAACGACAGACGACACTTGAACAAACATGAGTAGCTTTCTGATAATAGCTGCGTTTATAAAGAATGTTAAAGTGGATAAGGATGTAAGCACCGTCGTCATAAGTGTAGATTATGAGTGTGAAGGTAATACTGATAATGATGTAGTTGAGCTTGAAGCTGATCTTAGGAAAGTTGGTGAAATAAGAGATTTAAGGAATAATGAGGCCATAAAATATGCTTGTGCATTCGTTATTTTATTTGAACCAGTCGGTTCTAAGTTTAAAAAAGTAGCTGCGTCAGGTCTTATAAGTAAGGTATTCATATCGAATGTAAGTATGTAAATTTTGAAGAACGTGTGTTGACCGTCAATTTTTGTTAATACTCCGAGGGTTACTAGTTATTTTCGACTCATCGTGATTCAAATTCATTAAGGTGATCTAGCTTTAACAGTTCCAATCTAATTAGAAAATATAACAAAAAAACAACGATGGAATATGGGATTGTATTGATGATTGTACCAAGACCTTAGAAAGTCTAACCATTATACGTCACGCTCATAATGAAGCGGAACACTTGTTCAAACATGCGCTTGCGTCGCCTACTGATAACGATCGCCAGATTATTACCAACGTTACCGAGAAACAAGGCGATGTGTGAACAACGGGATTAACTCCGTGACTTTATTTTAGATAGCTTTCTGTGAAATTGTAAATTAGATTCATTATGGAATTAAAAACAATACAGATAAGAGTCTGTGGTCAACCTTAATACCCTTAGCAGCTTTTACTCAACGGACTGTTAGGAATAGGACGACAAGGCAACTCAACAAAACAATGAATCAAGTAATCCAAGATAATATTTTTTGTAAGATAACCTTATCCGTACCTACTTAAACGTTAATAAAATTAATAAATAGTGAGACATAGAAAAGCATCACGACATACAAAATTAGCATTCACACAGCATAACAACGCAGGTGTCCCTTTAGAATCACAATTCAAAAACTTCACCGAATCCGGCCGCGTCAACCGTTCACTTCCCGTAACCGGAACCGTATCAAAAACTTGAAACGTTACGGTTACGATGTACGACGTACCTATGTGGGGACTGATTCATTATATTCCGAACGCGAGCCGAATAAAGACGAAGGTGTACGAAGTGTAGAGACAATGAAACTGTTGCAATTATTTGTATAATTTCTAATACAGAGTTGTGAAAAGAGTATTGCCTAAGGCATTCGATTGATTTGAACAAGGTTTTTGATAATCTTAACCAGACGGTGTAACCCGTGAACCAGCTAGTCATACAGCATACTGAAAGAGGAATCGTTACATATTCAGGTCCGATATATTGTTTAGAAAATTTGACAAATTACTAAAAATCATTGGCGTTCTCCAAGGAACTATCTTTGGTCCGTATCAGAATAATTCCGAAAAGAAAATGGTAAAGGCACGATCTTCATTCAGCTCAGAATTAACTCCACGACACATGTATCAGGGTTTAATTGTACAAAATCCACTTAGAGCCGTGATCTACGCCGTGACGTGTGTATTTCTAAACTCACTAACGACCTTCTAAGCGTGGTCGGTTCAAACAGCCAAGTTTTAATTGAGTTGCAAAACAAAAGACGGGACGGATGCCACTGTCCTGCTCCCCCCTTAACACCCCCCTTTTCGTAGTAAATGCGGATGTCTGTGACTTGAAGCTAGAGATTTACGATCCTAGGAACGTTGTCTGAATGCCTGTATGCAAGTGATGTGTGCCTAACAAAAAGTATGGAAAAGCGGAAGGTAATTTTAATGTGCTAGTGGAATATGTTGAGTGTAAGGAAGTTTGTTGGCGGGTTGCTTTATTTTCTTAAAGTGGAATGAATAAAGTTACTGCATTTAAAGTTATGATATTGTACTTTTAGTGTACCGCAGAAATTACAAAGAATTGTGTAAGTTTGTGGACATATTTGAGGGACAGTCAAAATGATTAATGCATAATCAATCATATTTAAAAAAATCCATGACATAAAATATTTGATGTATTCGACAAAATCAAACATGTTCATGTCTACAAACAGTTTTAGTCGAGTAAATTATCAACGAAAATGAATTAGCACATGCAGTATTTGATGTAAAATAAATATTATTTTCTCATGACACTTCGACCTCTAAACGCGAAAGGTACAGAAATAAAAACTTCGGAAATAGATGATGCAGCACGTATTTATATTTTTAAGTTTGCAAATTAAAAACGATTCGACATAGTTTCCTAGAATAGCCCGCATGCAGTGCAAACGTCAGTCGCATGCTTATGGAGCTTGCATGACGCAAAATGTCCTAACTACTAGTTACAACTATATGGAATTTTGACGTTTACTATGAATTATTGGACTTTTATTTTTATGGCCTGCATGTTATGGTGTTAGATCGCTTGTAAACGCCACTAGAATTATATGCAGTTATATTTTCTTAGAAATTATTGTTTGACTGCTGTTTTTCTGTTTGTGATTCAATTATAAAACTATTTTTAGAACATGTTCTATAACATATAAAATATGACGATATCTATATCTATCTATATCTATACATATAATAAAACTGTAGAAAAGTTATTTTTGTACATTAAAAGAAAACTCAAAAAATATAGCCAGGGTATTAAAGGACAACCAATAGAACCCATTTCTAGCATTTTTTGAATTTTTGTCTGTTTGTCTGTTTATCTGTTTGTCTGTGTATTTGTCCAGGTATCACGTAAAATGTACGAAATTAATGTAGATAACTTTTATACACAACGATTAAGCGTAACTTGGAGAGGAATTTAGTTTTTGTTTCATTGGAATCGGTTCAGTCTATCAAAAGATATTTGAATTTAAAGTGTTTTAGAAGTAAAATTACGGGTGCATTTTGGTCTCACAATTTGATTTCGTACGTCAGTCGCGCGATCTAACTTCGAATTCGAATAGCAAAACTACAGTGGAGTGGTGTGGTGTGGTGTGGTGTGGTGAGGTGGTGTGGTGTGGTGTGGTGTGGTGTGGTGTGGTGTGGTGTGGTGTGGTGTGGTGTGGTCTGGTGTGGGGTACTGTGGTGTGGTGTGGTGTGGGGTAGTGTGGTGTGGTGAGGTGGTATGGTGTGGTGAGTTGTGGTGTGGTGAGGTGTGGTGTGGTGTGGTGTGGTGTGGTGTGGTGTGGTGCGGTGCGGTGCGGTGCGGTGCGGTGTGGTGTGGTGTGGTGTGGTGTGGTGTGGTGTGGTGGAGAGGGCATTAGGAAAATAGTCCTACATAAACCTGGAATACAAGTGTCAAATATTTTTGATTAATCTAAAAAAATCTAAATACACGGTTTATATGAAAAACGTGGCCTGAATTAAGCGCTTGCAACAAAAAATACATTGTTAAATTCCGACATCCACGCGAACGAAGTTGCGGGCACAGCTAGTATTAATATAAAAGTTATCTCCGAATATTTATCATCATCTATGCCTTATCCCCCGCTTTCACTCTGGGTGGAGCGAGAGAAACTGTCAGACTTGACTGATTAAAAACCCACGTTGTTCTCTTAGTTGCTCTTTGTGATCCAGGGCCGCGGCAACCTCTTATGGCATTCCGGCGTAGGTCTATTTGCTGATAGCTCTATGACAGACGTCTGAAACACAAGTCACCGTCGCCTCGACACGATTTCCATAAAGACTTTCTCAGTGTAGGATTATGTAGTATCTACAGCTCAGTATCATATCCAATACACAAGTAATATCATATCCACCAAGCAGACTTCGGTAAAGTTTTTGTCCTAATAGTAGTGCACCCGTTATTCAGTTACTCATAAATAAATAAAGAAAACTTCCTCGTTAAATCTATACATTTACAACAATACTTTCATGCCGTTTTAAAGCCAGACGAAACAAAACA
This sequence comes from Agrotis ipsilon, assembly GCA_028554685.1. Classification (NCBI taxonomy): domain Eukaryota; kingdom Metazoa; phylum Arthropoda; class Insecta; order Lepidoptera; family Noctuidae; genus Agrotis; species Agrotis ipsilon. The sequence goes on from CM052965.1 coordinate 14,946,089, forward strand.
CCCAAAAAAGTGTGACTGCGATGTTTTTTTCTTCCAAAAATCTATTTGCGCTTGACGGTTGTCGCGGGCAGGCGTCGGGAAGCACGAAGCGGTCTCGAGATCATTATCAACGGTGCTTCCGTTCTATCAGTTTACCTAGGAGAGCTGGCAGCGAGGTAGGAAAGGGTTCTGTAGAGAGATGAGCTGAGCTGTAGATGAGCTGAGCTGTGTAGATGAGCTGAGCTGTAGATGAGCGTTGCTGTGCGGTGTCCTTCGAGTGTTGATGTTTTTGGAACTTTTTGTTGTATGTTTCTTTCTGTTTTTGGCGCTACTCAAGTTATTATTTTTGTGATCAAAATTTGTGTGTTTAGTATTCTAATTGTAGAAAATACTAGAATGTTCATTAGTATGCACGTAAATATTAATTATTTTAATTCGTCATACTCGTATATTCTAAACCGCAAGCTTTATTTGCTGATAAATATGGCATATTTATTTATGTTAAAACTTACGGACGCTTTCCATCACATAAAAACCCATGACGCGTCTTTGTTAACTCGTTTTGTTGGAAAACAATACTATAGTGCACACATAGAAATGCACCTTTTTCCTATGGGGTAGGATAATACAAATCGCCGCTGCAAACAATGGTAAAACCATGTCAATATCTAGCATACCTACATGGTTGGTAGAGTACTTTTCGGCAGATACTATACAACGCTACCGCAAATAAATTAAAAATCGGGGGGCACGGCAGTGTCGGGCCAAGTCGAGCGTAAACTTTTATTTTCCGAAGTTTAAAATTTACAACAATCCGCTTAGCTAACGATGAAACTGGGCAAAACAAGATCAAAATCATGTCTCAAAATCTAACAATCATAGGAGAAAAAACATTTACCGCAAATAAACAGAACCTTTCACTTAACGAGATTTAAAACAAATGTAAACAAACTCCGCTTAGCTAACGTTAGGACCACGTCTCGATATCCGCCGATGCACCTTATCAGACCACCTCTATTGGCAAAACCAACATGGCCGGCTAGCCAAGTAATTTAATATCAAGCGATATCATAGAACTTGAGTGTTTTGTAAACTCTCGAGCGGTAGGAAACCATTGTCTGGATTGCATTCCTTTAGTTATCGATGATTCGATAATATTATAATAGTTATTAGTGTAATATATTCTGGTTATAAATAGTTTGGAGGACACGTTAAGTTGTTTCTTATTTGCAACTATTTTAATTTCACTAATCCTTCCATTTTCACTAATTATTTTAACCTTCTTGTTTCACGTTCCCTAATACCGAAAATAGTTGAGTTTTCGTTGAAACACCTATTCATTGAGATATTAATTCAAGCAAGTTAGGGTCAAGAATGAATAGTCTAGTTCTAGGCAAGTATGCTTCACTAACGACCACATCATTGCGTAGCTTGCGAGATCGTGGTCAAACGCGAGCCTGCTGCCAAATAAATGAAAAAATAATGAATTATCCTAATTTTTTTTTTTGACAATTCGGTACATTTTCACTGACTGTATATTCCACTTGTAGGTTGACACCTATAAGAGTAATCTTAACCAAAATATGTGTCGTACGAGTATCTTTTCTCACCCTGAGAATTACTATGATATCAAAAAATAAGACACGCACTTTAAAGGATATTTAGTAGGTCATTCAAATTATCCGGCTTATTTTAGAGTTGTGTCTGGTTCCTATACGTTTAAATCCCGGTCAAAGGCCCAAAATCTAGTAACCAAAATAAAATCCGAATATAAAATAAAATGTTATTGTGTTATACCCGAAAAACCGTACTCGCAACCACCGACTAGTACAGAGCATACAAAACAGCTTTTAAATTACAACAAAAGTGTCGAGTGGTGACCGCTGGGATATTTATTGGATGTTTTATAATTATGGGGAAAATGTTTATGTGGCAAATAACAAAATAGTTCATTTAAATAATGGCCTCTTTGTTTTGAAATGGCCATATGGGTTATGGGATTTTTCAACGGTACGATTAATAGTTATTTTACACCATTAATAAATACCAAATCGAATTATTCCTTCAGCAAGAGTTTTGAAAAATAATTATCTTGTATTTTTTCTGTATGCATATGCGTATTAACAAAGTTAAAAGGCATCAAAATTCAAGAGTAGGGATCGTGATGTCAGAAGCAAGTAAAAACTACACTTGCTTGTGACGTATTGGCAATTTTTAAAGTGTCATATGATACATTAAAAATTCCCAATAGAAGCAAGTAAAAACTACACTTGCTTGTGACGTATTGGCAAAAAGACAAACAAGCAAGTGTAGTTTTTCGTAGCAAAAGAAAAAACACGTTTCAAATATTTTTTGATAATCTAACTTATGGACTAATTAGTTTTTTTTCGGTCAAATATCCTATAGTGACAGACTTTCATTTATTTTTATCATAGATCTTTTGAAAGTGATCTCCTTAGCGCCCAACTTTGTTAGGTATACAGAATGGTCGTAAAAGCATGTATCCTTCAATTATTAAAAACATGGTCGAAATATGGATCAAATAATTTTTCAGGCATTTGCGGGATTTTACATATAAACTGCGCTACTATAATTTATTAAATATGTTATGCTCATTGCCTGATACTCCCAGTATATGGACCAAGGATGTTTCCTCCTATATTATGGTTTAGTTAGCAAGGTTTGGTAGTTAGTTATTGCCCGATAAATCATTTTGACTATACAGGAAAACGATACTTTTAACTGAAGCTACTTTTGTACCAGCCATACACGATCTGTTTTAAGTTGGCAGCGCGCTGGAAGCGACGTATGGTAAGTATGGCTATCAGCGTGCAATAAGATCTACGAATAGCCAATGTTTTAAATATTCATACGCAATAACGAGGAAAGAAATTTCAACTGCGAGTGGGACTCGAATTTGCGTCTTCTGGATAAGTACTCCAGGCGCCTTACCAATTACCGTTACGCGCAAACAAGGGAAGTAAATATTCAGTTCAAATGAGTGTGTTGCGATGGCCTGATTGGTAAGGCGTACAGAGTAATTATCCAGAAGACGCAGGTTCCAGTACCATAGCTGATTTTTCTTTTCTTCAATCTTTCTGTTTGCCATAATGCCGTCAAGTTTACTGCTCATCGCTTCCAGCACGTTGCATACTTGTCAGTAGACTTGATCTCGTATTGTTTGATATCAAAAGATCATCATCAAGCCATACAAGCCCAAGATTTCCGTATTTTACCTGTGTTGCATATTTGAAGTATTTACGGTGTTTGTACGGAAGGTTTAAAGCGCCTCTATAAAGTGTACGAAGTAACTTTTTTTCCATCAAATTGACGTCAAAGTACCCGTTTACTTTACGTCACAAAAACGTGTATTATCGTGCTAGGCCTCAGATCAGTCAATTCCAAACACCGATACTGCAAATCCTAGCCTGCAAATAGCGCCACTAAATTTTCATACACAAACAAGTTTAACAATCTGAAAGGAAATCGCTGAAACTATTTGTCGTTGTATCTGCATACTTGGCGTTTACGAAGAGTTCGCAATTGATGGCCGCCGCCCGCCGGCGACTTTCGACTTTGATAAGACATTGTTTGGCCACGCAAACGGCGTTGCTCTGCTGGTATTTATTCCGGTTTGGCATGCAGTTTTTGCACGCTATTGCCATTGAGCGTGGAAGTTTTTGATAGGTCGAGTTAATATAAACATTTTTGATCGTGATTTCCGACCGAATTTTTAAATCGAACACACTTCTATCGAAAAAATAGGTAAGACATTATAACCATTTATTAATTGCAAATGAAAAGGTCATATTAGGTCATTTACTAATACTTTACTCTACATATAGAGGGGTGAAAGGCTATTTGCTATAACTATATTGAGTTAAATACATAATTCAGTTTCAGCGTTTGTTTTCATTTCAAAATTTACATAATCCCTCGATACAGTACCTATCCAGGAAAGTATGGTATATCAAGCTTGAGAAAGCAAACTTCTTAAAGTTATACAAATCCCTGAATGACAGTAACAACACTTACAAAATTTATAATATTTCATAAACTCCATGTCACGCAAAATACGCGCATTTGACGTGGAGATGCGGATACAAGCCCGTTATACAATACAAACTCCATGTCCTTATTTACAGCTCCTTACTCGGCCCACTAAGTTCACGGGTCATCTACTTATCCCATCGCTGACTCTAAAGCCACATCATCCTCTTTCAAAGTTCATGTGATATACAGGCACAGTCCAGTAACAGTTACATCGCCGGCGGCGTTTTTAAAATATTTACGACTGCGATGCAATAGGGGCACACTAGGCTGGGTCATAATGGGGCACGGGCAACGGCCAATGGGCAAAGTCGGGTGAAGCGTGAAAACTTGATGGCTTTTTCACCGTTTGTTGGTTGTTTAATAATAGTTATTTATGATACTAGTGCGGAAAGTTGGTTTTTACAAACGAGTAGACAACGTACACCCGAGGCGCCGAAGGCGCCCGAGGGCGTACCGTAGTCACGAGTTTGTAAATACCAATTTCTGCACGTGTGTCATACAATGTTTTTCAACACATTTATCCATATTAATATCAGATTCCTCCCTTGAACTCAGATTAGTCACAACAATTTTTGAAGTTCCTAATATGAAAATGGCGCGACTTTGAAAATGGCGCCACATGCACGTGGTGAAAATTAGAACTACATCTTTCATCTCATTTACTCTTTAGTATTAAAGTGAGACAACGTATTGAGCAAAAGCTCTTCCAAGGAGGTTCGATCAGTCAGGTTGTTTATTTTCATAATGTGAAACTCTTTGGTGGAATTCTTTTTTTTTTTTTTTGGAAATTAAAAAAAAAACCGTAAAGAAAACGCACGCTGCTCTACAAGGGGGCGTGCGGTAAAATATGTACTTAGGTGAGAGTACCTATTTTACCGCACGCTGCGTTGTATGGTCCGTAATTTTTAACTTTCGAACACTGTATACAGGCTTTGTAAATGCATTTTACGAGCAAATGTGTTGAAAAATATTTTTATGTTATGTTTTGCCCGAATTCCCCCAAACGATTGTTGGTTTAATTTTTTTTCCTGGTGACGTTGCGTTTTTGACGGATTATTTTGGCGTTTTTTGATATTTGACTATGATATGAATCGAAGTGTTATTTGTTTTTCTATGCAGAATTTTAATATTTATTTAACAATATCTTTCTTTGTTTTGTTTCAGGTAAGCGTTTTTTAAAACTCATCTTAACTTAAAGGTAACGTGATCTTCATTGAATTGCAAATTTCAATTTGGATTATTATTTTTGTATTTTTTTCAAATATGAAATAATCAACCAAACAATGCCATCTTTAAAATCTATATCGAAACGTTATTACTCTCTTTATTTGAGATAAGTTTGCTCTTGACTCTAGTTTAGTTCAAAGGTGACAGGAACAAAGTCGATGAAGGCATAACCTTACCCAGAGATGGCCTGTTCACTCTAACTGTAACTGTTGCCTTAGCATGGCTAGTAATCTGTGGCATGGCATAGTCATAATCATCAAAATCATCAGCTTACAGTGACCACAACTAGTTTCACCAAATTCAGCCAGGGTCACAGGACTGAAAGAACAGTGTAGTTTTTTGGCCAATAAGAGTCTGACAGTCCCTTCCACTCCATTCAAGGTTGGAGGATTTATTCCAAGATTTTTCCCACAAAAAATGGCTCTCTTAACTCATCCAGCTGTTACTATGCTAGTTTGTGAACGACACGACGAACACGACGTGCAACGAAAATCTACATATTATGTGTATGAGAAGTAGATTACGTGTGTTAAACTGCACAGTTTAGTAGGTTCAGGTTTAACTGTACCATCAAATTGTAACGATCTTTCGTAACATGTGTAGCAACCATTACAGTCAAAATATTTTCTCAAAATCCTTAGTAACTAAGTATCCTCTAAAATACTCAGTTATTTATTGAATTGTAATGTCGCGCTAAACTGCGCATACCGTAACGAACGGCTGGCCTGTTTTAGATGTGATAATTGCGAAGTGTTAGCACTAAAGGCCGCGGTATCGCACCGGTGCTAATAAATACGACACGTCTGCATGTATGTATGTTTGTATGTGTGTAGGTATGTGTGTCTAGATAGGGAAGTCTGTTTGATGTTTAGGTATTTGTTTTTAGCTGTACAGTCAAGAACAATGATGTGTTCACGGTTTTCTTGTGAAATACCTGTTTCTGCTCTGAGATAAAATCCTTGTTTGGCTTCAATTCTACAATAATTCTCTCTATATTTAAAAACTACGAAATTAAAAAAAATACAGAATGGTTCAAAAATTCTTCCCAATTGCCACGTTAGATGACAATGCTCATTCTTTGATCAAGCAATAGGCCAGGTCTCTGGCTTATTACTCCGAATAATTTTACGTCTAAAATATTATATTCCTGAAAATGTTACTCGATAAATCAACAGCAGCACGAGAGGTCAGTAGGAGCAGAAAATTGTTTTTGGATTTTGACAAATATACACATTTCATTGCTCGTGATTGTACGTTTAGATCTATGTATGTACCTATATATGTATGTGTGTAGGTGCTTATTAGTTGAAAATACACTACGCAAATTACTTACCTATCGTACTAGTTTTGTTATCAATTTAATTTCAAAGTCATGACTGTCATACGTACCTTGAAGTTATACATATATTTATTTTCACACATTTTGTACGAAATTCATGATTATTTCTTTAACCAAGCTTTATTTTTTTATTTATTAGAAAAGTACAGCCACATCACATACATTAAACTTAAGCTTTAACCTCTTCATACTGTTTCTTCATCCTGCGTTTCATATTTTATAGGTATTTCAGCTGAATAAACATTCGTCTAGAGACCTATTCCTTTAATAGGGTACCTAAGATAACAGTCAGGTTGCCGCAACCAATAATGTTCACCAAATATGTGTCCGACATTTATTTGGTAAGTTTTTTTAGACTAGGTTAATACAAGTTTTATAAACAAAGCATGTACATAGTACACAAGTATATACGTTTTATACATCAAAGTTATAAAATAAACCGCGAGGATCCTCCTTGGCATCGTTGCCTTGTCGTATTTTATATTAAAAAGGACAAATATTCTACTCGAAGGAATCTGCAAATATTGTCAGTTTGCATAACATCTATCGGAAACTAGTACTAGCAAGTTATTTTGGTAATACGAACTTTACTTCCTTGTTTTTATAATTGTTTTTCCCTAATCCACGTTTTACAGTTTAACATGGGCATTTTTATCCGACGACGGTAATGTTACAGCAGTATATTTTTCTCTTGATCGCGGGTCTTATACCATCACCGTGACCCCGGAACATAAAGGGCTATTGAAGGACACCGTGGATTTTAGTCAGTACAAGTCTGACAGTCCCTCCCGCCCTGCCCGGGGTGGGAGGCCTCATTTGATGATTTTACCACGATAAAAAAAAAAGTATATTTTTCTCTTGAAAACACAGGGATTACAAAGAAGCTTTTTAACTTAAATCTTGAACAAGAATGCAGTCTAATCTGTATCTTCCTTTCTCTTCTTCAAACTTTAACCACTGCTAAAAGCATCATGCTGAGCTAAACTCCCTTCCAAATGCTTTCACGTCTGATGGTTCTGTGTCATAGTTGTTCCAGTTTCTCCTGACCTCTTTAACGAGCTCTTCTGTCCACCTAGTCGTTTCTCACATTCCTCTTTCCCTTCCACGGTCTTCACTTTGACAGAATCCTGCCTCGTCTTCTATCTAGTCTAAGGCAAATAGTTCCACTTTAATTTTGCTTTAACTCCTGTTATACCCGTAATCTTAAAAAAAACTACTAATAATATACTAATTAACCTCTGGGTAGTCCATGATATAATTATACCTTCGATACGCGAGAGCTACCGTGTTTAATTTCTGCATTGTACACGTAATTTATACCTGGCCTGAGATTGTATTGTTTCACTTAGGACTTGAGCCTGTTTAAAGCTAGACTCAGTCTGGGTGGCAAACGCTTGTTTTAATTGATTATGTAGGATTATATTACGCTTCTTAAGAATTGCTTGAAGTAACTGTCACAACAAAGATTTAGATCAATTCCTTTTATGCACATATTATGTCTAGGATATAAGGTAGAATTCAAAACTCTTTCTAGATTTACCTATAATATTCTAATTAAAATATCTAGTGCCACTAAATGTTCTCATTTAATTAGTTCTGAATAGTAACATAAAAAATGGCAATTTACACTTTGAATTATTTTATTTATCAAAGCAAAGCAAAGTTTAAGCAAATTCATCAAATATCATGCTTTCGTCATATTACGAGTATTATGGCGACTCACGTCTTTTTCCTAGAAAAAGCAAAGGAGAAACTGCAAAATGACATCTGCTGCAATCCTTACGCCACCTTTTTGCTCAGTCTTACCCAAGGATAACCGATTCAATTATTGAGAGAGTAAACAATAATAGGGTGCATTTCCCAGTTCATATTGGAACCCACCACAGTTACGTGTCGCAGTGTCTTTCAATTTAAGTTGACCCACATACAAGCGACGGTTGCAGACAATCGATTACGAGCATTCGAGCAGTTGCATCTATGCACGCGAGCGTTCGATTCTCGATTGTATGCCGATTAGCGATTATCGATTTGCAGTTGTTTATTTTTTATTGTAACGATAGTTGGTTTCTAGTGCAGGTATTATTGTGGTTGTTGGAATTGATTTTTAAATTCTGATATTATTATATTTCTTGTATTTTTAGAACTAAAACATTTACCAGCATTTAGTTGCTCCAGAGAGAGGAAGGAACCTCTCCATAAGAATCGTTATTTATTATATTATGTTTATTATGATTTATCAACACAGATTATGCATATTTTATTTACTATAATAAATTATTAGTAATAATTAGTTGTCTTCTTAAATACTCGATTGTAAATTAACAATTATTATTGAATTTAGGTATGAAACCTTGAGTATTTGTTAGGAACTTGTACTTGAAGATATCTTAAGTTCTAAGTAACCGTTACTTGTACTTTATTACTTCCCACGCTGGTCCTTCCATTCATAAAGCGACGAGTTTCGCAAACTGTTAAATATTCATGAATGCAATCACATTGAGTCATTCAATATTATACAATATTCAATGTTTCTTGCAAGTATGATTATTTTTATTACGTTACTCCGAATTTTCTATCATTTTTGCGCGATTACGTTATTGTTCCAGTGTACATGCAAAAAAACCAAAAAGTAGAGAATGAAGTAGTTAACAAGTGCCCTTGTCTCCCTACGTCATCTATTAAAGTTTTTTAGACCAATAAAAAATGTTTTGGAAAAATTCAACTTGTTTTTTGAGCAAAAATGCGATTTCTCCTAAAATGTTCTACAGTAAAGATGATTTTTTGAGGAAAGAAAAATTTTAGATTGCAAGTGGGATTCGAACCCGCGTCTTCTACATGTTCTACAGTACCTAATACGATTACAAAATGAGATGTCTACTGTCCTAAAAGCACATAATATCTACTAAATAAGACAAAATAATTACACTACTATCGCTACCAGTATTCAGTTTCAACAAAACCATGTTACCTGTAACTTAAATTATACCTAATTAACCGACAAGACAGTTCATAATTGTACAACATTTAGCCATTGACATTTAGATGTATGTCTACAATGGTACGGTCGGATTTAATTTGTTACATCCAATCGGGTGTCTTTGTCGTCTGCGCAGGTATTTTAAGAAGCAATTTGTCTGAAACGGTTAATCTATAGCGTTAAAATCAGCAGACTACAGTCATACATCAAAGTCTCTCAAGAAAATGCTTTAAAATTTATGATGTAATGATTTTTTAAATTTTATGTTTACAATAAAAAAAAGCAGTCAACTAACTGCTGGGATCATCCCCCTCGCTGTGACTTCCAGCTCAGTTCTTCGGATCCTTGACCAAGGTCTACGTGGCATGCTAGATTACTACCTGCTAAGCTTAATTTTGATGTTAGCTTAGCTAATGATTTGATACATCCAAATTTTTACAAAGGTAACAATCTAGGTCAATACCAGTTTCATGCCTTTATTTCAATCCAGGTATTGGCTAGGACTGTATGGGGTCTGTCGGATACAGGAACAGAAAGGGTAACCGTAGGACCAGGGCAGATTTAGTCAGTAAGAGTAGTTCTTCCCCCTCTATTTCTTCTATAAAATCCATACACCACTACGTCGGTATTCCTCTATACCAAAAACGTCCAAAAAAGCAACGTAAAAACGTATTTGCATATACACTGTACAAACATGATACTCGTACCAACGAACAAACCTCAAAAGTGAGCTCTCAATAATCTTTACAACCGCGTACGTAACTCGACATCAAGTTATTATCCATATTTTAGCTTATACAGGAAAGGCCAGAGCATGACGTAAATGCATGCCGATGTAGCGGAAAAATGGCAAATCGATTGTCAAGTAAAATGGTACGATAGTCTGGTAGCACGCCAGTTTGTGAAACGTGGTGAAGCGATTATGCAATTTGGAAATTGGGGACGATAGATAGAAGGTGATGAGATGTTATGTTTGGTCGGCACGGTTAGCGGCAGTGGATGACAAATCGACTGCTGCACTGCTTGTTGCGAGTTCGATTTCCGCACGGAGCAAATATTTTACACAGTCAAAAGCTGGGTACTCACTTAGCAATGGTGCATGTAACGTATCTCTTACAGTATCAATTGAATACGTACTCACGGACCCGCTGCGAACCGCTCGCTGTAAGTTCGCAGTGATACCGCCACTCGGCTGATCATAAAAAAAACAAAGGCGACTCGCAGTGTGCTCGGACGAGCCGTACCCACTTGCAGGTTGATACAGTATCTGATACGTTACATGCAACACTGCTAAGTGAGTACCCAGATAAACGGAGAAATGTCAACATATTCACAAATACCCGAGCTCGTAACAACAACTAGCACATCATTTAATCATTTGTTTCTTGAGGGAAACGAAAAACGACACGCAGCGCAGCAAACCGGCGACGGTACCGTCAAATAATCAAAAAACTCTATCAATATCCATAAAATAATAAAATATTAACTACCTGTCGATCCTACAAAGATAGACCGTGCGACACGCTACGTGGCAACCAAACATCCAAACTATACCATCTGCAAAATGCTAAGATAATAGACATAACTAACAAGTTCCAGCTTCGAGCAACCGCATTATATCAACGATTGACATTTCCCTAACACGATTTGCTCTACTTAAACAAAGCCGAGTGGAAACCTAGTTGTGACCTTAGTACGGACTAGAGTAGCACGTTTATCCTTAGGGCAATGCGTGTGGTCTGTACCTACTTGTGACGGTAAGTCAGGCGAGATAAATTATTATGTTACTCTGATTAGTCATGTATTAATAAGTTACGTGTACAGTACGTCTACGCAGGGATGAACTGGCTATAGTCTCGAGAGCGGCCTGCGTAGTCTAGGGCCCTGCAGGCAAACTGCAGGGCCCTAGACTACGCAGGCCCCACAAACCAAGCGGTAGTTAACATCGGGGGGCCCGCGCAGTCTAGTGCCCAGTCGTTGCGTCCAAAATATAAACTAGATCAGATATTTCAGATCAAACAATACCTAGTGTTTAGGAAAATTCTAGTTACAAGTCGAAAGCTATTATTACGTATGGCTTGCGTTTTCTTTTTTTATAATATTTATTTTGTATCTACGCTTCCTAAAAGTCTTCTACAGTCAACCGCCATACTAATTTCAATATAGCTATGTGGACTAGCGTTGCCCTACATTTTCACAACAGCACCCAATACTAGCATAAACCGTTAAACCTCCTTAGTACTGTCGTCAACTAAACACATTACGGTGCTCATCGCAGCCTTCTGTTACGATTAGCATGGTAACGCCAACGAGCTGCGCATGAGTTGATTGTAATGTTTGTTGCTTTATGTGTACAGTCAATAGCTAAAGAGTTTAAGCAAAGTCGTGAGAAAAAAAAACAAGGCGATTTCACAATTTAAACTGAGTAAACCTGCGTTTAAGATGCGTTTTAATTTTTCATAACAATGATTACAGTGACTGTACGGATGGCCTATATCCTTTAAGGCTCTTCTTAGGCAGTTGGATCCGCCAAGGGGGTCCAGAAGACATTACTCCTGAAATTATGAGGAATACCGGAAGCTTGGAAAATGTTACCGACATACGGCGGACAACTGTTTTATTATCTGCCAAGTATACCATATTTAAAATTAATATTTTACAAAATGTCTGTGTAAGAAATAAAAATAATTGTTTTTTTTGAGAAATGTCCTTGTAAATTCCAGTGACAGCTCTTGAACGTATTTTAAATTTTAATGATCTGATCCCATAGTTAAGTTCAATAGTATTTATTTACATCTTCTCATAAATATTTCTTTAGTAAATATTCTGAAGTGGACATGCGATTTATGTTGGTCACTCGTTTTCCTCAAATACTTCACTATTGTAGGTTATTATATTGTAATTACGTTGTTATTTTAAATAATTCTACAGTCCACGTCATGCTTATGTCACATTTGCTTGATTCTTTGTTTATCTGTTCTATGCTACTGCTATACAGAAATTCCTTGAACTTGTAAAAACAGTCTTACAAAAATATTGGTCATACCTAGCAACGCATAGATCTTCATAAAGTAAAACGGGCATAAATCATCCATGGATACTATTGATTATATCAAAATATTCTGCCTTACTACAAAAAGTTTAACACTTGTTGAACACTTGACTAAAAAAGTGTACTAGCACAACGATTAGTATAAATGCCATTTTGTAGTTGGCAAGTGTTTAACCAACGCTTAACTAATTTGTAGTAAATGATATTGTATAATATATACTTTACTTTCTACACATAGTAACATCTTTTCATTAAAGATGGCGCTAAAACCATTAAAAGATTTATTATAAAGACCTTGACTTGTCTCTCGTTATAAAATGATTTTGATGAGGTTAGCACTTTATTATCTCATAAAATACTTGTGCCTTTGTCTTTGTAATGAATTTCTAGGCTTTATTAAAGTCCTTTATGTTAGTTAGAAGCTCGAAAGGTTGACAACAAGGGATATCCTATCACTCGGTTACTGGATTGTGGAGGTCAGATAGGCAGGTCTATGTAAAACACTGATATTTTGCTGCATTATGTTGATAGTGATGATGATGACGATTAAAGTCACCTTCATCTTTTTTCAGTATTCAATTGAAGATCAATAGCAGTATTAATATTTGTATTATGTACATAATTTTCAAGCGACATTTCTCACCTAGAGGTCATTGTCGTTTTTAAACTTATAGTGGTCGCATAATACGTTGTGAGTGTTATGCTTATGACAAACCGAAGTGATTTCTTAAGGGTACCCTAGTCGGTCATTCTTCCATACAAACGTAGTTTCGCGATTATTCCAATATTTGACGGTTTAAATTCTCATTAAACAATGATCTACATTCATCTCATCATTGTCTAGTCCTGTATGGAATCAAAAAAGTAAAAAAAAACATCTATTATTAGTTATGGGTGTTGAAACTTCCTTATTTTAAGCCTAATTTTAACGAATCTTTGGGGGGAAATAAATAACAAAAAAAGACAGTAAATTGTAAAATAATTTCCATACAGAAATAGATAATTTGTTCAAAATTCCAGATAACTTTAATTTGAACAGATACATTCAGTAGTTTTTTCATAATATCCAAATTCCCGAAGGTCTTTTGAAAAGTTGCAGTAGTTCATTATTCAAAGTAATCACGCATTCATGAGTCAGTCGAAGGGTGGAGTATGTCTGCATAAGTGCCCTAGCTACTTACTGCTCATCCATCCTATCGATACGTGATGTTGGATGAAATAACAAGCATTTTAATCCCGCCCGCCAACAAGTTCGTCCCGCCGACTAGCGCATCCTTAAAATATTCTAAGGGCCGTTTTGCCATAGTCGCTTAAAAAACAATAAAGATTTTGTTTTAGAAAGTTAATGGCAGTAATTAGTATGCAAACTGCAGTAATTACGCTTGTTAAGGTTGCTTTCAAGAGGTTCAGTGATGATTTTGCACAACCCATTAGTAAACATGACAGCCCTATTATAAACGAAAGAAAATATGTTTAAGACGACTATTTGCATAATAATTACATTCTTGCCACCAGAGAGACAGTAAGTAGTAAAAAATAATGGTAGTCTAAAGCCCTACCGTACACAACGCGGCGCACGTCTCCGATACCTTACGACTTTGGTTTGCATTGACGTGTAAGAACCTGTATCCTAGCATACCATAGTTGCCTGGATGCCAAAGTCAAAAGGTATCGGAGAATTGCGTCGCCTTGTGTACGAAAGGTAAAAGAAGTTTTGGCAGACCAGCAGCCAGATGTGGTCAAAGTCAAGAGTGAATAGGTTACTTCTAGGCAAGCGTGCTTCATCGCCGATCACATCATTGTTTACGAACAGGCGAGAGCCAGGTAAAAGACGAGCTTAATCTTTTGGCTCAGAGAGCCATTGACACAAACATGAAAAAAAAATACTGATGATAGGTAGATAATAAATCAGTAGATCAGTCAGACAAATCAGCTTGAAACTTGCTCATACCAGAATTACGCAGCAAAACCTATAACTATACAGCAGAGGATGAAACATTCGCGGGAATGTCTCAAGTAGGATACCTTGGTTGGAATTTAAAAAGCCACCGAAGAAACAAGGTGGACTTTAAGTCAGTAAGAGTCTCATATTCTATTTTGCTCCACCCAAGGGGAGGAAACATTTGACAATTTTAACATCTCCATAAAATAACACCACTAAATAAATGTATATTTATGTATCAAAGCTTCCAATGATAGTGACAAGGAAAAGCCCGTTCTGTGATTGAACAAAAATCTTTTTCATATTCATGTCCACGAAAAATAAAAATATCCAAATTCAATTTTATCGCTGCACACATATATGACGGCAAATGTACCTCGAAATAAATTCTTGCATAAAATTATCTTTGTCAAAAGCGTACATTACCATGTAATAAATAATGCTGTTAATTTTGGAACATTTTCAGTTAAATGTTCTGCTGTCAAATATGTAATATTACTTTTGATATGTATTTTGCGAATATCATAAAATTCGAAAGAAATGCTTGCACTGTGAACTTTCTATATGATTGTTACCTTAATTTTATTTATACAAATATTAGCAAGATATTTGAATTAAACTTATAAATATATTTTAAAAATACATTTGCCATAATATATTCCGCCAATTGTGGAAGATCGTACTTGTGGCATGTGCCAATAAACGTTTTGTCTTTCTTTCTTTCTAATTGGCCTATAACATCACTAACGAACCTGTAATTCAGTCAGATTACAAGTCAGTCAGATGCCAAAACCATATAATTATTACATAAAAATGTATAGTAAAGCTATAAATGACACAGACCCAGGACCGGACCGGGGCGGATGGGCCGGGGTGGCTCTCCACAGGCTTAATTATGCCATCCTGCGTCGTTGAGTAATTTTCAAAACTAGTCTGGTAATCGTGCTTCTTGACTAAGTGCTCCAAGTGATTTTTTAGTTTTATTATTTTAATTGCATTTCTCTGATCTGAAATATCTGATCTAGTTTATATTTTGGACGCAACGACTGGGCACTAGACTGCGCGGGCCCCCCGATGTTAACTACCGCTTGGTTTGTGGGGCCTGCGTAGTCTAGGGCCCTGCAGTTTGCCTGCAGGGCAGGAAACTAAAAAATCACTTGGAGCACTTAGTCAAGAAGCACGATTACCAGACTAGTTTTGAAAATTACTCAACGACGCAGGATGGCATAATTAAGCCTGTGGAGAGCCACCCCGGCCCATCCGCCCCGGTCCGGTCCTGGGTCTGTGTCATTTATAGCTTTACTATACATTTTTATGTAATAATTATATGGTTTTGGCATCTGACTGACTTGTAATCTGACTGAATTACAGGTTCGTTAGTGATGTTATAGGCCAATTAGAAAGAAAGAAAGACAAAACGTTTATTGGCACATGCCACAAGTACGATCTTCCACAATTGGCGGAATATATTATGGCAAATGTATTTTTAAAATATATTTATAAGTTTAATTCAAATATCTTGCTAATATTTGTATAAATAAAATTAAGGTAACAATCATATAGAAAGTTCACAGTGCAAGCATTTCTTTCGAATTTTATGATATTCGCAAAATACATATCAAAAGTAATATTACATATTTGACAGCAGAACATTTAACTGAAAATGTTCCAAAATTAACAGCATTATTTATTACATGGTAATGTACGCTTTTGACAAAGATAATTTTATGCAAGAATTTATTTCGAGGTACATTTGCCGTCATATATGTGTGCAGCGATAAAATTGAATTTGGATATTTTTATTTTTCGTGGACATGAATATGAAAAAGATTTTTGTTCAATCACAGAACGGGCTTTTCCTTGTCACTATCATTGGAAGCTTTGATACATAAATATACATTTATTTAGTGGTGTTATTTTATGGAGATGTTAAAATTGTCAAATGTTTCCTCCCCTTGGGTGGAGCAAAATAGAATATGAGACTCTTACTGACTTAAAGTCCACCTTGTTTCTTCGGTGGCTTTTTAAATTCCAACCAAGGTATCCTACTTGAGACATTCCCGCGAATGTTTCATCCTCTGCTGTATAGTTATAGGTTTTGCTGCGTAATTCTGGTATGAGCAAGTTTCAAGCTGATTTGTCTGACTGATCTACTGATTTATTATCTACCTATCATCAGTATTTTTTTTTCATGTTTGTGTCAATGGCTCTCTGAGCCAAAAGATTAAGCTCGTCTTTTACCTGGCTCTCGCCTGTTCGTAAACAATGATGTGATCGGCGATGAAGCACGCTTGCCTAGAAGTAACCTATTCACTCTTGACTTTGACCACATCTGGCTGCTGGTCTGCCAAAACTTCTTTTACCTTTCGTACACAAGGCGACGCAATTCTCCGATACCTTTTGACTTTGGCATCCAGGCAACTATGGTATGCTAGGATACAGGTTCTTACACGTCAATGCAAACCAAAGTCGTAAGGTATCGGAGACGTGCGCCGCGTTGTGTACGGTAGGGCTTTAGACTACCATTATTTTTTACTACTTACTGTCTCTCTGGTGGCAAGAATGTAATTATTATGCAAATAGTCGTCTTAAACATATTTTCTTTCGTTTATAATAGGGCTGTCATGTTTACTAATGGGTTGTGCAAAATCATCACTGAACCTCTTGAAAGCAACCTTAACAAGCGTAATTACTGCAGTTTGCATACTAATTACTGCCATTAACTTTCTAAAACAAAATCTTTATTGTTTTTTAAGCGACTATGGCAAAACGGCCCTTAGAATATTTTAAGGATGCGCTAGTCGGCGGGACGAACTTGTTGGCGGGCGGGATTAAAATGCTTGTTATTTCATCCAACATCACGTATCGATAGGATGGATGAGCAGTAAGTAGCTAGGGCACTTATGCAGACATACTCCACCCTTCGACTGACTCATGAATGCGTGATTACTTTGAATAATGAACTACTGCAACTTTTCAAAAGACCTTCGGGAATTTGGATATTATGAAAAAACTACTGAATGTATCTGTTCAAATTAAAGTTATCTGGAATTTTGAACAAATTATCTATTTCTGTATGGAAATTATTTTACAATTTACTGTCTTTTTTTGTTATTTATTTCCCCCCAAAGATTCGTTAAAATTAGGCTTAAAATAAGGAAGTTTCAACACCCATAACTAATAATAGATGTTTTTTTTTACTTTTTTGATTCCATACAGGACTAGACAATGATGAGATGAATGTAGATCATTGTTTAATGAGAATTTAAACCGTCAAATATTGGAATAATCGCGAAACTACGTTTGTATGGAAGAATGACCGACTAGGGTACCCTTAAGAAATCACTTCGGTTTGTCATAAGCATAACACTCACAACGTATTATGCGACCACTATAAGTTTAAAAACGACAATGACCTCTAGGTGAGAAATGTCGCTTGAAAATTATGTACATAATACAAATATTAATACTGCTATTGATCTTCAATTGAATACTGAAAAAAGATGAAGGTGACTTTAATCGTCATCATCATCACTATCAACATAATGCAGCAAAATATCAGTGTTTTACATAGACCTGCCTATCTGACCTCCACAATCCAGTAACCGAGTGATAGGATATCCCTTGTTGTCAACCTTTCGAGCTTCTAACTAACATAAAGGACTTTAATAAAGCCTAGAAATTCATTACAAAGACAAAGGCACAAGTATTTTATGAGATAATAAAGTGCTAACCTCATCAAAATCATTTTATAACGAGAGACAAGTCAAGGTCTTTATAATAAATCTTTTAATGGTTTTAGCGCCATCTTTAATGAAAAGATGTTACTATGTGTAGAAAGTAAAGTATATATTATACAATATCATTTACTACAAATTAGTTAAGCGTTGGTTAAACACTTGCCAACTACAAAATGGCATTTATACTAATCGTTGTGCTAGTACACTTTTTTAGTCAAGTGTTCAACAAGTGTTAAACTTTTTGTAGTAAGGCAGAATATTTTGATATAATCAATAGTATCCATGGATGATTTATGCCCGTTTTACTTTATGAAGATCTATGCGTTGCTAGGTATGACCAATATTTTTGTAAGACTGTTTTTACAAGTTCAAGGAATTTCTGTATAGCAGTAGCATAGAACAGATAAACAAAGAATCAAGCAAATGTGACATAAGCATGACGTGGACTGTAGAATTATTTAAAATAACAACGTAATTACAATATAATAACCTACAATAGTGAAGTATTTGAGGAAAACGAGTGACCAACATAAATCGCATGTCCACTTCAGAATATTTACTAAAGAAATATTTATGAGAAGATGTAAATAAATACTATTGAACTTAACTATGGGATCAGATCATTAAAATTTAAAATACGTTCAAGAGCTGTCACTGGAATTTACAAGGACATTTCTCAAAAAAAACAATTATTTTTATTTCTTACACAGACATTTTGTAAAATATTAATTTTAAATATGGTATACTTGGCAGATAATAAAACAGTTGTCCGCCGTATGTCGGTAACATTTTCCAAGCTTCCGGTATTCCTCATAATTTCAGGAGTAATGTCTTCTGGACCCCCTTGGCGGATCCAACTGCCTAAGAAGAGCCTTAAAGGATATAGGCCATCCGTACAGTCACTGTAATCATTGTTATGAAAAATTAAAACGCATCTTAAACGCAGGTTTACTCAGTTTAAATTGTGAAATCGCCTTGTTTTTTTTTCTCACGACTTTGCTTAAACTCTTTAGCTATTGACTGTACACATAAAGCAACAAACATTACAATCAACTCATGCGCAGCTCGTTGGCGTTACCATGCTAATCGTAACAGAAGGCTGCGATGAGCACCGTAATGTGTTTAGTTGACGACAGTACTAAGGAGGTTTAACGGTTTATGCTAGTATTGGGTGCTGTTGTGAAAATGTAGGGCAACGCTAGTCCACATAGCTATATTGAAATTAGTATGGCGGTTGACTGTAGAAGACTTTTAGGAAGCGTAGATACAAAATAAATATTATAAAAAAAGAAAACGCAAGCCATACGTAATAATAGCTTTCGACTTGTAACTAGAATTTTCCTAAACACTAGGTATTGTTTAGAGTTAACCTAAAAATACGGTAAAACGTCGATATAATTAATTTAGTACTTCAACATGAGTAATAGACAAGTTTACAAGTACATAATATGGTGTCTAATCAATAAAATAATACCCTCAAAAAGACGTTAATGCTTAAGTCCGTCGTTGCACTTAGTTACTTTGGTTATGTACTATATAAACACGTCATACATTTTATTATTGTAATGGTAATTACACAAAACTCGTGATCCGTGCCTAGAAAACGCATTACTATTGTAACACTTTGTCAATATATTGCTAATTTTATACAAAGTAGGTCTATTAAAATTATGTAGATCAGAATCTATTTGTGTTGAGTGGACACTCAGATAAGGGATTTCTCGAGTATGTTATCCTTCGATAATTGAGAACACAAGTTTTTTTTTCTAGTTTATTGCCAAGATAGATTTTTAACTAGCTTACTAGTCTTGCTTAAAACGAAACCTTCTTAGTAAAATTCGCTAAAAGGTGTATTCATGCTATCAAAATTTGCAACAGTGCAGTTTCAATCAGTATTCAACCGGTCACAGTCATACTCAAAAAGGGAATTAGGATTATACATTGTTGGTTTTTGTAATATATTATACTAGCTTTATGACTCTTTAAAACAATAAACTAAAAAAAAACAATACTACTATGTATTATTAAATAAGTTATCCTTAGTAATCCTTATATTTTATTGCACAATTACAGTCTTCATATTAACACGTATGTGGATACTCGTATCTCCAGCCGCCATTTTGAAAACAATATCTTTGCGTACATTATTATAATATTTTACCTGTATGATGCTAACATGATTAGTGATTGACAATACATGAAGTGAGAACGTTACTGTAGACTCGTGCGCGGACAGTTTGCAAGGCTACGCTAATCGCGACAGAAGGCCTGCGCTTAAGCACTGAAGCCACAGGAGAGAACATACAGTAATTCAACTAGGGACACAAAATGATCGGTATCTGAAAAAACACAAAAATATGTAAAAGAGCGTTTATATGGCAAGCATTCTTTGGTATTTCATTGTATTATAATTATTATAAAACATGCCACAACTAGGTTATTTCAAAATATAAAACAGCGTTTATGTGGTAAACATTCATCGGTATTGCATTGTATTATAAAACATGCTACAACTTCGTCTTTTTTTTTTTGGTTTGGCTATGACGTCATATGAAGTAAAATGCCAACATCACACCGTTCCAGATATCAAGGAATCTCGTTTTGTGTCTGTCTGCAGTACATGTTTTTAAACAGTGAAATTCACAGTTTTTTTTTTTATAGTACTCTGATTTAATCAAATCAAATCAAAATGTTTATTTCAACTAGGCTATAACCGGCACTTTTGAACTGTCAAAAGACAAAATAAAACTAGTACAAAAATAGTTATGGTGCTACAGTCCCAGTCACAAGACATAAAAACTGTGAAAGTACCGTAGGTAATAATAATAAAAAGGGCATAGTTGCTTCACTGGTTATCTGTACACTGTGTCCTCGAGTTGGAATTATAGTTGGCTATGGATGGGTAATTTATTGAGCGTTGTTTGGTTGTGTTGTTTATTATAATAATAACGTTTATTTTTTGTATAAACTTTATTTATTTATTTTTTGTGGGAACGCAATATTAATAATAACTTACTAATTAAAGTTTGGTTTAACAAACTGCGGTAAAGGCTTTAGAGTTTAGACAATGATTTCGTAGATCTCCGATTATGTAGGTACTTATTGAAGTAGTTATAACAGATCTAACCCTAGAATTAAAACGAATCTAAATAGAATAACTAAGATAATTAACTCATCGTTAACATCTATCTACACCGTCGTATCTAAGCAACTAGGTAAACGTGTGTATGTACATAATAAGAATAACTTATATAACTCAAGGTCAAAAAATTACCGTTTATCAGACTTCCGACAATTAGCAATACACACAAATTACAATGCATAAATACTAGTCGAGGAACATGCGCCACCGTAAGCGATTAGCGAGTTGAATGAAAAGAGCGAGCGGAGTAAGCGACTTATGGCCCATACCCAATATTCAAACTATGTCTGGTTTAGACTTACTAGATATAAACACTATTTCTATTTCTAGTAAGAGATTAATAAATTATGGGACACGTCCATTACTTGTTTAATCGCAAGAGACATTGCATTAGATTACATAATTTAGGTACACACATGATAGTAAAATTGATTTCAAATACTGATATCTGATCGAAATGTTTCAAAAAGTTATATAAACTCTCTTATAGTAGTTTCCAGTAACTTTGTGGTTAAAGTAACTCCGTCTTAAAATTCCACTTAAAACTTATATTTTTATTTATGATGTACCTACTTTCTTACTAATTTCCGACCTCAAATTGGTCCGTAGTGCAAAAAAACTCGGTAATAGTGTAACTTTAAATCAGTTTCTAAAGTTTACATACTAGAATTTTCCGGAGATTATTCCTCCACGGAAATATTTTGTACCTTACCGACAAAATCAACGATCGCTAGTCGCTAGCAATGGGACTGCCGCCTTATTTCACAGCAATGAGGTAATGGAACAAGTAAACGCAAACCAAAGGTCGTTGCTGTGAGCAAGAGAAATCGACGAAAAATTATAATTAGCAACCAACGCGACATTTTCACTTAGAATGATATACATTGCTGCTTTATTTAGCAAAATCATGAAAATAGTCATAGAAAATGATCAACGGATAAGTTAATGCAAGTAATTATTGCTGTTTAGTTAGCTATTAGTATAACCTTGTGGCCCGTCTCTGCCTGTAGCCTTCTGCATTAATAAGGTTGTAAATAAAGACAATAAACTGTGGTAATGTTTAAACTTGTAGGATTCATTGTTCGATGACATCTTTACTTGGTGACATAATATTGGTATGCTATTTGACTTGTTTAAGTACCTAAGTTTTAAGGTTGACATTGCCAATTGCAGTGCTTATATTGTAATTTAATTGATGTGAAACAAATACTTACTAGGCTTTTTTTGCAAAAAATGCGGAAAAGACCATACAAGAAAACTTATACTATAACTTACCTAGAGATTTCTCCATACAAAAAAAAACGTTTATTGCTTTAGGATATGGGAGAGTTGGTGTTTTAATAGGGCCACTTTAAAAGAACTATGACTTGAATTGCGATAAAATTATTCATTAGCTATCTATCATGCATTGTAATGCATGATGAATAGCAATAGCAATACTATAGAATATACTATTATACGAATTTCATCACAATTCACATTATGATTCTGTTAAAATGACCCCAAAATGATTTTATTTTTGAGGTTTTAAAATCTTAAATGAATAAGATATGGTCGAATGTCAACCAGTAGACGATCAGTTTTATAAAATACTTGCGAGCCAAATAATTTCAGTACCATACAATGTAGCATGTAAAATAATGTAACAGAACACCAGTTACATAATTTTGGATAGTTATATTCATTTCAATACATAGTTTCTCTTTAATATGAAATGAATGCTTAAAATTCCATTGGACCATCTGTTTCAAAATTTAATTGTGTAATGCGCAGCGCAAAATCGGATTTCAGACGCACTGAAAATTTTACTATAAATACGTGAAACTTATGTTGAAGCTACCATCCACATTACTGACATAACATCATGTCTGTAATCATCGAAAGGGTTCGGCAGTAGTTTAGTTAGACCCCATCATTAGCCTGCCGGGGTCGCGGGACTTATCAAATAACCCTAGAACGTAAAGAGCTATTGAAAGACACCATGGATTTTAATCAGTATGAGTCTGATCATGATTTTACCACGTAAAAAAAGACCATATCATTGCTTTTTTTTTAACAAAGTGACAAGTCAACTCATTTATTTCAATTAGACTATCAAAGATGCACTTTAAAACGTTGAATATTTAAATTAAAGGAAACGAGATGGGATGGCATCCATTCGCAAGGGTAAATTTTTATGGAGAAGAATGGGCAAGAAACTCCATACAAATAAGTACTAATAGTTCTGTATTCATACATTACAGTAAGCAATTTATTTCCGTTTGTTTCTTATACATCGTACCTTACAGAAGGTTAATAATAATATTTCATTGGATTTTTTTCTCTAAATCAAATTCCGGGACCGAACGGCGGGAATATTTGCGTTTTTGTTTCAGTCGACTGGACGAGACGGGAATGGTAACCACGTGGGTTGTAATAGCTAGGATTATTCTTGTTAAATAAAGGGATATTTGGATAAAAACTAAAAGAAATGAGCAACAATCACTGGTGCCCCGTGTGGTACATTATTACACTGCTCTTCCTCTTACAGAGCGGAGTGGGACGACGCGACGTGTGTCCCATCAGTGTAGACGTTATAAGTTGATTAAGCTATGTAAAAGAGCAATACATGAACTGAAGCCTTTTTCTCATGAGAGAAGCAGTCATTACAGAATGCATCCATCTACTACAATCCTATAAATAAATAGATAACTTTGTATATTATACTGCGCCTCGTTTAAATACCGCTAAAATAATGAAATATTGTATGCCCAGTAACAAGAATAGCATAATGAGCGTTTCAAGCGTTACTGATATTTTACGGTTGCCATCTCAAAATATTAAACAGACCGTGTGCCAAAATCCATTCATATTCGCCCAGCCGTACGAAGAACCCGACTGACAAAAATTTAAAACATGCATTCTCTTCGCAGACAGAAAAAGTAATAAAACAAAACAAATTACTTCCTTAAAAGAGATTGAATATCCTTATATCGCTATATCATTCAAATATTTCGGAACACATCGGTAAATCATCGATTCCATACAAAAAGTAATAGCAAATAAATACGCTGACAACGAAAAAACGGAATTCACGTAACGTTATTTTCATTCGCGTGCCGTATCTAAATTGTCTCGTTGATTTCCTGGAATATTGTCACCCTACACGCACACGTAATGCACGAGGGTGTAATAATTTACTAGTCACACACACACACATCGTTAGTGCACACACACAGGTGTAGGCACACGGCTTAATATCAGCAATAACAGCAACTTTTCACCTCCCCCTACCCCGTGCCCTGTGCGCTCTGTAATTTCCCCAGTCCCGAATTATAAGCTCATGAATCATGGGCATTGGAGTGAAATGTTGAAGGTGTAGAAGGCTCACTTAATTCAGATTTTTGATAACGATAAAAGTAGGTAGATTCGGAAAAGCTGAATCATAAAAATTTACTCTGGCTTTGGCTAACAAAAAAAATCTGCAAGAAATAAATTAAATCACGCCATGATTTAATTTATTTCTTGCAGATTTTTTTTGTTTTCTTTTGATTTTTTTTCTCACATATACCTATAACAAATGACTTTACTATCATTACTTCTGTTATTTAAGAAACTGAAAATTTTACCACGACAAGGCAAACATTCCAATTTGCCTTGTCGTGGATTTTTTTTCATTTTTTTCAGTTTTTTGAGAAGTTTATTAATCTCCACTAAAAAACGCATTCTGAGAAACACACAAACAGTATAATTGAGTCTGCGTTTACTCTTTATCAGTTATCACACAGTCAGGACTGAGCCTTCTGTGTCTTCTTTAATTTATGGTCACCGTATCGTTTTTCTCCGTGTGTGCGTGGAAATTCGAAAGGTTTATTTACAATGTCAGTTTTGAATCGACACTGCTATTTGGTTTTCGATAACTCTTTCTGTATAAAATTCGTTGCGTGTCGCTTGCGTTTTCGATTCGACGAGCTTCGCTTTCATTTCGGCGTCCATCTTTGTTGTTTTATTTTTTTAAATGTCTCGTTATTTTTATTTGCTCTGCAGTTTCGTTTTAAACAAATATAAAATGTTTCGATGGGTATTTTTTCCAGAGAATAATCAGAGAGTCAAAATATGGAAAACCTCCGCAAGTCAGAGGTGATTTTTCTTATTTTCACTTTCATTATTACAGCAATATCTTAAAAGCCAGAATGTCTCAATATGCCTCTTCAAAATGGCTAAAATCTCTGTTTTTTAGACTTCCTCTTTCTGCTAGCAGTTATTTCTTATTATTATCTATACCTTTCGTTTTATTTTTGTGTGTAAAAATATGACCCTCTAGTGTCAGACATAATTAAGCCGCATCTTGTAACCCCACGGCCTAAGACACAGGTATATCCCGCGATTTGCATCACTGGCAAAAAGACTGTTATCTTTATACTCATTACAATCAGGCTGAGTTTGTGTTGCTGCTGTAAAATCTGAAACAACTGTAAAAGAAATTACCCGCAACTTCAAAATCAATGTTTACATTTTAATACTACTGTACACACAGCTACACATCAAACTATGCAAAACCAATATTATCTGATCGTTCATTGTGTGTAAAAATCGTATGAAGCGAGACCAAGACATACTGGTTTTGTATAGCTTGATGTGTGTGCCGTGTGTACAAGCTTTATCTCAATGCGTCGAGTGTTCCCACATCGCTAGGTAACAATCGAGTTAGGAATTCTCTCACGTCTAAACTCTTTGGTTTACATAATACAATCCGAAGGAGACATCAGGCCTATTCATTCACTAAATACCTAAGTGTGAAATCGGAAAGAAGATTGGTTACATAAGCCGTAAGCGAGGTGCAAAACCGACAACAACTTCAGCGGTACTGAAGCAATCGCTTTGGCCGAAAACGGCCGGATCACATAATTAGAAATATATTGCTGTGGGCTGATTTTGCAATAGTCAGATAACGTTTATCTGAGGAATAAAAATAGCGGTTTGACATATTTTCTATACATAAGCTGTCAAACCGCCATTTTTATTCCTCAGATAGAAGTTATCTGAATCAGCCATAACTTTACTTTAAAAATAATATTTAACTGCCTAATGCTCGAAATAGGTATTATGTAAAGTTTATCCACTGCAATAAAATTTTGCCACAGTAGCCCAGACACAACACTCGTCTGCTTTCCTATCATGATACCGTAGAAGTTTGTCGACTGAAGATTAAACATAATTACAAAACGTAAAAAGATTTTTATCGTTTTATAAATGGCGATGTAAAACGTAGAAAAAAGTTTTTGTTCTTCATTTGGTTGTGGCACACTCAAAAATCAAATAGAATTTAGAAATAACTGTCTAATTTTTGTAGAATATAATAGTATTGGTCATGCTACGCGTACAGGTAGGAGGATACTTCCTTTGCAAAGGAGTAGCAAGAGACACACCGTGTTTCTCATACGCTTAAAACTTTTACACCGAGAAAAACCAAAAATGAACTATCTTCCTTGTTAATAATCTTTCCTCAATTTTAAACTGCAGAACTGGGGACTTTTGTTACAATAAGATTCATTTTCCCACGACAAAACTAGAAGCTTTTATCTTTATCCCACTAACAATTCCCAAATAATTTCCCCGCGACACAACTCTATCTTAATATTCTAAAAGCGGCGTTAACAGACATTTCTGTAGAATACGAGTAACAAATACGAAACGAACTATTATCGCCCGGCCGTTTCGTCTGCCACTAAACGGAATGTGTTAGTGACAGTTTGCACGTAATACGTTGACGGTTTTATTGGTACTTTGATACTACGAGTGCTAAGAGGCGCGGTAATGGATTCTTGGTGATATAATTTCGATTGTTGATGTGTTTTCTTTTGTTGACTTTTGTACTTTTTGAAAAAGGTTTTGTTAATGTTATTGAGATTGAGCGTTTTTGTTTCGTGATTTGTTTTCGTGATCGTGGAATGAATAAAGGAGTGACAGGTCCGATTGTGGATCTCCTTAGACGCGCGTCTATAGTTGTCTATGGTAGTCAAAAGGTTGAGGAAATCTCTCGCCGTCTGGTCTACACTTCGCGTGGCCCCAAGTGCTAGCTCTTTCTTTGGCCAAAGAATTATGCCATTCAACGTGGCAATGCTGCCAGTTCTCGATTAACAGCGATTTGGAGGAGTAGGTACTTTGTCGCGTTTTAGTCTTTGTTTTAATGTTTTTTTAGGCTACTGCCTGAATGGTTTTTCTATATGTTCTAAACTCGCGGAAAACTAATACAGCGATGAAGAAGTTTGAATCATAGATGCTACTGCATTTTTATCACTTAAATCACGAATTTCTAATCTCACGATTGCAATAGACAATGACACACTTTCGGGAGCTGAAGGTCAACCTCCAGTTTTTGTAAAAACACCAAAGAAAGATGGAGTGCTCTTAAATTAATGATTATTTACGAGAACTGGACAGCCAAGTCTTGAAATCCTGATAGCCAGATGCCTTAATCCTGATAGCCTTTTTAAGAAAACAATTATTAATTAATTTAAATAATAATTATTGACATAAAGATACGTTGTGGTCATATAATTATGACCTCATCGTATCTTTAAAGATCTTCTGAAAGTCAAACCTGATCTATCTTTTACCAAAAATCAGACATCATTTTGTAATGTAATCCGATCCAAAGCCTTACCGAAATTATTACAAAACCCTATTATCTATAAAAAAAATCTTTCATGAAATATCTTTTTTCAGTTTTCGTTTTATAATAATACCTTTATCTCTGTATTAATTCCCTGAAGCTTTCCCTCCACATCTTTCTCGACTTTATTTTTATACCTAACAAAAAGAAAAGTATGATTGAGCTAAAATGTTCCAATTTTTTATCGAAGTTGTATTCTGTGGGTTGGTAACGAGAGTTTTTGTCTCAGCTTAAGGAAAAGCTTTCTTCGATTTCATAAAAAAGTAATTATCAAGTATATGTCTAATAATTTCGCAGTATACAAACGTAACGTTCAATAAACGTCATAAAACTTCCATGTACAGTATTTACAGAGATTTTATTAAATACACATTTCTCGGATATATAAAAAAACATTACCAAAACTCACCTTTTTATTTTCTACTTAAAACGAATAAAATCTATATAGGTATACATATAAAAATCAATACCACTTTTCGTTATAACTTTATAACTCAAGAACGCTTAGGTTCTGTTCGGACTATTTAGTAGATTATTTATGTGAGGTTTGCACAAAATCGATTTTCGTATATAACATTTTTGTAACACGTAGCGAAGCACTGGGCGGGCCGCTAGTCATTTATATTTTACTAAAAAGAGATGGATCAGATCTCTTGCCAATATCAAATAAACCTGCCAAATCGCAGGAAACTTCGTCAAAACAAAAAAGGTACGTTCAATCAGCAGTAACATGTGCCTATGATCCCCTACAGGTAGAACCTTAGAACAAATACAAAGTAAATAACATCACTAAATCCTTACAAGGCTTACAACTGTACAATAGTCCTGGATACACCGCTCCTATAAACTTGCTCTCACAAGTTCGTAGGACTTTGAGAACTTTTTCGAAGAAACATACTTGCATTACTTGTGTATACCACTGTACTGTGGTCTACGTTCACAGATGTCTCATTGTATCTTAGTTTTATGGGAATTACAGATGTTTAGATCTTAAAATCATTGGAACACAGATTTTTAGATCTTAAAAGATTCAACTTGAAAGTTGATTTTTACTATTTCAATTGAAAGCGAGTATTATTTCTAAACCGGGTTTAAGAGTTATCAGTTATTGTTTGAGGAACTGAGCATGAGAGCCTATGTACTAAATTATTTCGTTCATTTATTTAATGAAATTCGCTCTTTCATAACAGATTAAAAAGTAAGAGTTATTCAATTCATCGGAATCTTTTTTTTTTTTGTGCGTGGAAAATCACGATCCTCGCCCTTAAAATACTTTTTCTAAGTTCGTCACCTTTTAAATTCAAGAATATCGTAAAAAATGCCTACTTGTGTAAAACAAGTAATAAATTCACTAAAATAAACCGGAAATGTAGCAATTTCAGTACTTTTTCATCAGTTTCCATGTTGTGTAGCCCCCTTACTCCCAGATGTAATCCCTCACCGCCATGACACACGCTGTCGACGGATCAAATTATACTAATTTATTCATACACCTCCCGTAGACCTTAACTCGAAACACATAAAGATCAAGTTACAATGTTTTGAATGCACACAGTAAAGTTGTATAATTTCATTAAGACATTTTCTTAACTATAAATATTTCTGTTTGTTTTTAAATGTACTGAAAAGTGTGTTAGAAGGTCGTTTGTTTATGTGAAATTTAATATTTTAAAACTTTATGAATGATTAAAGCAGTGTTTGATTTTTAAAATACGAGTTTGCGGCATAAACATAACATCAATAATATCATTCTTTAATCGAAAGGTTACACGGAGGCGTATCTATTAATTAGGACTATGTACCCTTTTTCTCAACCAATATAACTTTCATATTCGCATTAAAGCTTACGTAGTGAATCGATAGATCCTATTGACACTCGAGTTTTTTATCACAAAAATCTTAACCAGTACCTACTGTCACACTGGTGGACAAAGGCCTCTCCCAATTCCTTCCATGAACTATTTTCCCGGGCTTTAACTAGATGGTAAAACATTCATATCATCTTGCCAGCTGTTTTTGGACAAGTGTCGGTGGGTGGCATTGCCATCTTCTGACACCCATCTTCTTACATACTCGAGGCAAAACAGTTTTTTGAAAAAAAAAACAAGAAGTAACGCTTTTAAATAAAGAAAACTCTTCACGTTGCCAGTAACAAAAAAAAAACAATTCCGTCCTACGAGACGTCTCTCACTAAACGATTTATTGTTCCAATCTGCACAGCACAGATTAATAACTAAAGGATTTATCGTACAAGTTGCGAACACTGGCAACACTGCAAACCGTGCTGTCAACTGCACGACGACGCAGTGTGGCAATACAATATCGTGCTATGTGCCTGACACTGGATCTTAAACGGAATACTGCTTGGGATATTAGTGTTTGTGTGAGATCGGGTGCAGTCGTGCGTTTTCGTCGACGATCGTGTAGCTTCGGAATTTGTTATTGTGCAGTCCGTTTATTATTATGCTGAATGCAACAGCTCAACAATAATTTTGTTACGAGAGTAAAAAGCTCTTGATAGATACGCACAAGCACTTTTGAACTGTCAAAAACTAAAAGATGATGGTATAATTTGAGTTACTATTGTGAATTTACTGTAGTTGCCCATTTCAAAGCGTAGATCTCTAGAAAGCAGAACGAGAAAGACATTCCGTGGATAGTGGACACTATTTTAAATCAGATTCATCAATGGCAGTAATGCAAACAGCAACCAAGTTATAATAACAAAAATAAAAGTTTAAGATTTTGACAGCGATGCAAAACATAGACTAAGTAGCTGGTCACCGTGGTTTTACCCGCTGTTCAGCTCCTTTTGGAGATAGCGTGATGTTGTATGGCCTATAGTTTTCCTTGATAAGTGAGCTATCCAATACAAAAAGAAAATCAATTCGTAACAGAAGTTCCTGAGATTACCGCGTTCAAATAAACAAACTCTTCAGCTTTATAGTATTAGTGCATTTTAGATATAGGTACGACAATAATGTAAATACATTTTTGAGTAGCAAGAAGTGCGCAGTGCGATTGTCCGTAACATCGTTCAAAAAGAGAAAAGGTTTGGTTCCATGCGGGCTCAGTTTCTTTTTTATTTGCCATGTGTGCCTAATCAAAGCTTTACATAGACAAGGTGCGTGTGTTTGCCTGTATAACTGTTTTATAGATAAGTATGAAAGAACGGAATGGAACAAGACAGGACCAACCGCGAGTTGGATCTACTGCAAATAGAACAGAGAAGTATTAAAGACAACAAAACTTCGGAAATATTGTCCTTTTTGGACCAATCACGAATTGGGCAATTTGTAAATTGGACCAACTGCAAATTGGAGGTATTCCACGAAAGGCACTCGCTGACAATGGCACCTGAGCTACTTGCACCTTATCTATTCGACATAAGGCTTCTGTCAAAAATTTTCGCAGCTTCCAGGTGCCCTTCGTGGAATACCTCGACAGTTTCATCAATGGACCAAAAATCTCTTAAATGGTTGAGGATTTCAAACGTTTTAAATCTCGCCAATGAAAGTAAACTATTCATCACTCACTTCGCTGTAATTCAAACAAAGATATTTTCTTATTAACCCATCCACAACTATTTATTCACTCGCATTCAAAACCGCGAACGAATTTCACGTACAATAGCTTAAAACAGTAAATAAACTCGTAGAATTTCGGACGGCAACGAATGAATATTATCGTATAGCTGCCAAGGGAGGCGTGGCAGTTGATTGATACGGCAGCCGGACCGGTGTTTATGTTATTATCAATCGTTATCAATCTCGGATACGACCCGGATGCCGGAAGTCGGAGCCTGGACGTAACCGGACGCCGGATGTTGGATGTTGTGGACATTCGACGGGGTGTGGAAAAGTTTTTTTTTTGGTTGAAGTGTGGGTGACTCGGATGTTTTGAAATGTACGTTTTGTTAGCTTTTATAAAACTATGTGTTGTGACGAACGCTAATTAGCTTTTAAATAGATGTTTAGTGTTAAAAGTTTTGTATGACATTGACGAGTTGAAATCGTTTGAAATAAAATATGAAATGAAAAAACATTTATACAAAATGTTCAAAATTCAAAGCTCTTTACGTCAACTATTGGTACTACATGATAGTGATGGACTTTTAAACCAAAATTCCCGAAAAGAAAATGCTATTTTTTTCTCTACGACCACAAAATTACAGGAAATCAGTGAACTAAAATTAAACGGAAAACCAAAAACACGTGTCCCCCTCATAAAGAACAACGAAAATAAATCACTTAAACGATTCGCGCGTCGAAACACCGCCCGTGCAGATTGACATGCCACCGTCCTACATTAGTTGTGCACCGGCATTCGGGAACCGAACACTACACTGCGAAAAGACATCACTATTTATACCAAGACCAATCTAACAAGACCTCTGACACCTGCGCTAAATACCAACACTTTAACAACGCGTTTAAACACCGAAGCTCTAGTTAAACTGGACGAGTTTTATTTAAAGTCGCTAATGACTGATGCGTCATTTTTGTTTTTTTTTTTCAAGTATTTTAAGACTATTGTCTTCGTAGTCTGCCTAATGGAGTGTCCATTGCTGGTTTAACGGGCGATATCAAAGGTTTAGCGTTAATATATGAGGTAGTCGTTATAGTAAATTTATTGTAGTACAGTCTACGAATGTTAGTTTAACTATGAAATAGATTGAACGTGCCCGGATTGTGTTTATGTACTGACAATTATTTGTACATTTAATATACGAGTGAGCAATGAAATCTTGCTCTGATGTTGTGAGCTAGATCTTCATGAGATTTCGAGCCAATTTATTTGTTTGAGCAACTGTAGTTTCTGCGTATAATCATCATTGTTTCAATCTGCAACTTGTTATCTTACTGCTAATGTTACAACACTAGAGGATAACGTTTTTATAGTTGTTAGTACATAGTTTTTTATACAATTTTCTTGTAGATTTCTTGACTGGTATAATTAATTGCTACTTGAAAGTTTTAAAGTGTCTTCCCTGCAAGATTCTCCTCCCAAATACATTACATTACCGGTATTTATGTTACTCTTATGAACATAGTTGAAGGAATAACTCAATAAACGTCTTTTTTGGGTTGGAAAATCATGAAATTAGTCCTTCCGTACAAGTTTGAGCAGAAGGGACTGTCCAACATGACTTACTAAAACTATCCTGTTTCTTTTTTTCGGTTGGTTTAAATCAAATAAGTCCTCCCAAATCTGAGTGAAACAGAAAATACTATGCAACTTGATTGACTAAAAAACAAACTGTTCTGTTGCATGTTGCGTTTCAGACCCGCGACCCCGACAATCGTTTAGGCCCGTGGAAATAACCGGTCTTCAAGCTAAACTTCTTACAAAAATTTTTGTTTGTAGATATTTGCTCGCACAGACTTCCTTCCTCAAAATCCAGATGCTAAAATTTATCTTTATCGTAGTATTATGTTCATAGTGCATTTCGGATATCTGACCTTCTGATTTATTATAGAAATCTGTATTACGAATAACGCTCCACCGTACATTGAAGACAGCTGTTTCAGTCTACTCCTATTTCTAGTACAAAAAGTCTATCTTGCTAGTTAAAATTTTCGGGTTGGGTTTTTCTTCTAATCTTCTGAACTTTAGATGTAATTTTCACTTATGTTTTTGAGCTACATGGCGGACAGTGGACATTCCTCCGGTACGTACAAAGCGTTTTGCCCATACTTTTATTGTACGCACAGCTAAGGAGTGAAATGCTGTCGGGATCTGAGTTTCCTGATAGCTATAATCTTGGGGTCTTCGAGTCGAGGTTACTTCTAGGAGGGCGTGCTTCACCATCGGCCATATAAAATAGATTATACGATAAAGATACCATAGAAAATAGAATAGAGAAATTCTTCCAAATGCTAAGCAGCCTCCAGCAATATATAATATATTTATAAAGCAAAATATAAGCAACGCTCCATGTCGATTCAAAATTGGCGATAATCGTTTTTAAATCGATAATCGTCATGCCAATAAAATCGGCGGGTGATTCTGTTCGATATGCCTGTTGGAACAATGTACGCTGAGCTGTCGCGTGCCAGTCATAGATAAGATGTCTCGTCACTCAAACGTGTCGCTGCAAGCAGTTGGAAGCGCTTTTGGCAGCGCTGCAGATATTTCAGCGATCTCACTATGGTGTAGTTACGTCACTATAAGGCTGAAGTTGCATTAGAAACTCTTTTTCGACCAATTTATTGAGAAATTATGTTTTTTTTTTTTCTATATTGTGACAGTCAGTAGAAAATAAAAAACATACAGGCTTGCTGTCAGATTCTCCATACAAGCTTTGCTTCTTATTGATAGACAAGAAAATTCTTCTTAGTTGAAAGACTCTTGTAAGAGTGGTCGTGGTTGCGCAGGCGACGTACACTGAGAGATGTTCAGTGGATCGTTAAGTTCCCCGAGGATTGCTCTTTCAGCGATAAGCTTCCATTTCTAAAAATCTTATCCTAAACCCCAAGATACAGACTGCATGTTCGAGGTATTCTACATAGGGCACCTGGCACCTGCGAAAATTTTTAACAAGAGCCTAATGTACCAGTAGCTCAGATGCCATTGTCAGCCATATAGTTTCTCACAGTGACCAATAACTGTTTGTGATTCAACTATCAGAAATAAGCCTGCCAATTGTGGGACTGTATTTAAAGGGCATTGAAGAAACATGGGGCTTATAATCAGTAAGAGTCTGACAATCATTTTCGATCCATTCAGGGCGGGAGAACAGGGAGGGAAAGCTAAAGGAACTATTCAAGATGCTATCTTATACATATTTACCTCATATTCTTCCTTACTGGTTAACTATTTTCTATTTCTATCCAGTTTCCAAGTTGCTATAAGCTTTACGATGTTGCAAATGTATCATAGACAACATTGTATCGTCTAGTGAGAACACAGCTTTAAATTGCGTCGATGCGAATCTATTTAGTTTTGATTGAGCGTTAGGTTATCACTGTCGCTACTCCGCTTCTGCTATAGTAGCACAACGCAATATATAGGGTTCCTTTTTGGCTTGGTCCTGTTATATTTTGCTGCTATGCATTGAACACAAGCCATTGATCCTGGCTCTTTTTGTTTGACAGTCGTAGAAAAATAACATCAATCAGCTACTAAATCCAGAATATTCGAAAATGCTATGAGTTTTTTTATTGGCTATTGAGACATGGTGATCAAAAGACTGGTAGAGGAAATACCAGTCTGCTTTAGCTTTAAATTCCAACCAGTGTTTACAGCTGAAATCTCTTAGCAATAATAATTATGAATTTAATTCAAGCTTTGTGTTGTGGTTTTTCTGCGAAACTTATTAACTGGCACTATGTATAAAGGATTGATGTTTAGATTTATAATAACGTTTGTATGCCCTATTAACCGTACGCACACAAATGTACACGTCAAACTATGTTGCTACGGCCACAGTATAAAAAGTGTCAGTAAACCAACTAGGCTCTTTTTTGCGATCAATTGCAAGTGACACAGACTACACACTACTATTTTGTTTTTAATTGAATTACTATATGTTTTATACTTTAATAATTAACTTCTGTACGATGTGTCTAATTAAATACTGTGTTTTATAATAATTATGAGTTACGTTACATGTCTATTAAAGTTGTGGATTTTATTAATGTTTTGTCTTGTTTTACGATGCAATAATTGACTGTTGGTTATTGTTTTTTACAAGGCCAAGGTAAAACTAGCAACTATACTATTAATAAACTAGCTATTCCCCGTTATGTCTTCTCCGTTGTTCAGCTCCTATTAGTCGTAGCAATTTTAGTAGCCTATTGCCTTCCTCTATGAATAAACTATCCAACACAAAAGATTTTTTCAATTCTAATCAGTAGTTCCTGAGATTAGCACTTCAACCAAACAAACTCTTCAGCTTCAATATAAGTATAGATGTGTGGCAGTTGCTTCTATTAATGTGGATAACTGCAGTCTAATTAGCATCAGATTATATACAATTATTTACATTTTTTTTATTACCTTGTTGCATGAATATATGCTTTTTAAACGGCAACGAGCTTACCCAGAGAAAGAGATTGTTTCGTAGAGATATGAAAATAAAATGATGTAAAGAAAGATGCGTTTTTGCGAAAAAATCCAGCAAAAAAACAATTCAGTTTGTTCCTGGTCTAGTAGTTTATTAGTTATAGGCATTTTATTTGTAAACACACTCACTGATTGTCGGTTTTTAGGAGAAAATCAAAAGATAATGGTCTTTGATCTGTGTGATGTATGTTTACGTTCTGTGATAACAATCGTTCACTAGTTCAATGAATCACTAGTTGAATAATGAACACGTGTTTTTTCTTAGACATTGATTTAAACGCTTCAGTATGATCGGAGGTTGCAGTTACTAAGTTTTTTTTGTTGCTTTTCTAGAATCAACTTTATCATGTAATGTTAAATGTGTTCCTGTGAAGTTCTTTTTATTTTTTTCTAACGTGATAAAAACATCAAATGAGTAGGTACTCTCATCCTGGATGGAACTGTCAGACTCTTAATGACTAAAATCTATCGTGTACCTTCAATTGCCCTTTACCTTCCACGATTGTGGTTACCATGTTTAGCCAATCTAAGATCTCGAATTTTAAAGCTAAATCTTCAATAAAGTCTTTTATAGACATATCTACTTAATTCTAGGTACTACTTGGCTTTTTTATTCTATGTCGTCTACGTCAGAAGTATGTATTTGCGGTTTACTATTACTTGGAATTATAATCGTTATGTACAGTTGTAAATATGTGACGTCATAATGTTTTTTATCCTTGTAACTATTTTTTCTTGACCACGTGCATTTAGTCACGAGTGGATAATATTGTTCAAACCATATTAAAGACAAGTAGATGAGTAGAATTATCGCGCTTCTTAGAATCAAATACTTCCCGCTTGCAGTTGTATGCATTTTTTTACTCAGATAAAAATCTCTTGCAGCAAAAATATAGGTATACATATAATGAAGTTCTTATGGAACCTTTTTATTACTATATTTTTCTTTCTTCAGCCAAACAAACCAACTTTAAACAGTAGGTATTTTTCCACACCACCTTTGAATTTTCTTTTATATTTAAATATAAAAGCAAAAATCAAAAGTTACTTCCCATTTTCAAAGTTTTCATCCATTATGCCTTTTGCTTGGTCTTCATTAATTATCATCATAAAACAAATTGAACAAAGTTCATTTAAATAAATACAACGATTTTGTAAACTCGCATTTGTAATGGCCCCACGGCGGCGCACTACAAGTCAATTACCGCGCATCGCGTCCCCGACTCACAGACTTAATAGAAACTTCCCGCTGCGCTGTACGCTGAGCGATTACCGTCGACCTAAAACATCACCTGAAAATTTACTGAAAATACTTTCAAAATTATAATGAAAAGGATCAAGTATGGAAGAAGATTGTTCTTCGGCTGACACCGATTAATTTAGGATAAGGGCACAACCAAATAATACCAATAACACAGTATATACAGTGGATGAAGGTCACGGCAAGGTCAAGGCTATCATCGAATACTATAGCACGTTTATCATCTGCAAAAAAAAAAAAAACTATCGTGGCTTCCAGTCGAACCAGGTGCAGCTGAATATCAGTATGTTACGTGGAGCGACTGCATATCTAACCTCCACAACCCAGTATCTGGGTTATATGACAGCCCTTGGAAAAACTGGTTGTCAGACTTTCGAGCATCTTACTGTGATAGACGACTGTAAAAAAATTACAAATGACAGTCAGGACTAACGGTGTTACGTGCTTTCCGAGTCACGGAGGAAAGTCGTGACAGATGGTCACCGATCCTTAAACAACTTCGGCAAGCGCGGCTTTACCTTAATGATTGATCTGTGCTCCTGTTATGATTATTCTAGCCAAGTGCTTATAAACATTTTAATTCCAGTGGACCACAGTTCAAAAATCTGCATCAACATCCCAGTTTAATTCAGACTGCAGGTTCATCCAGACAGAGTATTTTGAATGACAGATATAGTGTGGTGCGGCACGATCGTTCATCATCAGGTAAACCAGGTTTGAGCGTTGAAAATAAACGCTGTAGCGTGTGCCGGCCACAGAAATACACTCGTAATAACGTGGGTGACATTAGAATAGTGTCCGATCCACTGCAGTACGTGACTGCACGGGACTTCCTATGAAATGTCTGTCTTTGATGTTGTTTTGTTTTGACAAATCAATTGACAGATACAAACTCTTTGATAAACATTGAAGTTTTGATGGAAAATATTGACAGCCTACGAAACATTGAACATCTGTTGAACACTTGTCGAAAAAAAGTGTAACTGCAAAACGGACCTTATATCAACGTCAAATGGTTTTTGTAAATACACTTTTTTAGACAACTGTTTAACAGATGTTTAACTTTTTTTAGTAAGACTGGTAAACTTCTCAGGTCGGTGGCTAGATTGGCTAAGATTCGGATCAGTATACATTCGAACTATCATAACATTCGCTTTATGCTTGTATATAAGGGGGAATGTTTATAAGGATATGGTAATAAGTGGTCTTTATCGAGTTGATGAATTGATATTGATGATGGAGTATTTCCAACGATATAAGTGTAAATGGATTTGGGTATTAGATATCCTCTTAATTAAAATTAATTAGGCATTATTGAAACATTATACAAATTCTTAGTAGGTAAGTAGATAAATTAAAGAGAATACATAATGAAAAGATATACAAACATTAACTTAATGAAACATACATAAGCGCCAGCTCTTAATCTCCATAAGGTTCAAATAACGCCTTCCATCACTCACCCAATCCATCATCGTCCATTACCTACCAACATGGTGAGAGCTGGGCCATTAGTTTCCATCCTACCATTCAGCCAGTGACCACGACATGTCACTGTGTTCAGTCCCATCCAATAAATCAGACTGAATCAAAATGAACGCGAGCGGGGCGCTTTGTAAATCATTCGGGAGGGTAATTAGAAATTTGCTGAAATTAATTTCAGTGACGTCACGCGTTGCGTATAGGGAATCTTGATAAGTGGGCTTTGATGTTGTCTGGTGTTTCTCGATATTAGTTTGAATCTAGTTTATGGTTTAGGAAAGTTTGAAGGAGGTTTAGACTTTGATTAGGATACTGATAACTGGGCAATGAAAAGCTTTTTTTTTCAAGGGAGAGTATTGCAACTCTTTGATTTCAGTACCGTCAGCACGAGTTTTCAGTATTTGAGACGTAAAGTAAGCTGCAACTTTGACAATTACAAATTGACAATTTTCCAGGAAAAAAATAGTTCCTTCTTCGCACACCAGAGGCGCTGTTCCAATTTTTCATACAAGAAACGCTGTAAATACTGGAAAGTTACTGTAAAGTAAAATAGTGAAAACTCGTGCTAGGGGTACAGTATTCATTTAGCATCGGAATTGTAAATATATTGTACTTTTGCCCGTGACTTCAACCGTTTCCTCACAACATTTTTATTCATCGATATCAGTTATGTGAGATAAACGATACTCTAAACTTAAACTAAAGAAAAACGGGAACGCAGAAAGGCACGAGTACACACAATAAAATGATAAAACAGAAGACAAACTATGTTGTGAGTAAAAAAATTAAATAAAAAGAGAGTATTGTATGTGTCACGACTCGACGACAAGATTGAGATCTTGTTCAGCAAAAACGCCAATCACTTACTACCCAAAACTGATTTTAACTGCTGATGCTAACAAGTTAAGTCAACCGAAAAAATAATACAAAAAAAGATGTTAAATAAGAAATTTTCATAATTGTAATTCGAATCTAAATTGCATCGCAACGCTCGTCGCAATGTCGTTACAGGTCACTGCATTACTATAAAAACGATTAGAATAATCTCAGAGATTTCTCTTCAGATTATAAAAAAGTAAATTCGAAACTTTTGGTAACC
This sequence comes from Agrotis ipsilon, assembly GCA_028554685.1. Taxonomy (NCBI): domain Eukaryota; kingdom Metazoa; phylum Arthropoda; class Insecta; order Lepidoptera; family Noctuidae; genus Agrotis; species Agrotis ipsilon. The sequence goes on from CM052965.1 coordinate 14,986,104, forward strand.
TCCTGTCGTGATTCTTAGAATGTTATATTGTACTTAGCGGTTTTGAGATACAGAAAAACTTTCAAGGAAACGATGATTGAATAAAGAGATAATTTACGAAAAATTCGCTCGCAGGTGCTTCGAAAATGTGACTTTAAAATGCATCCAAAAATTCATAAAATAAACTAGCGGCCCGTCCCGGCTTCGCACGGGTGGAGGACCCGGTCTAAAATTTGAGATTTAAACTATCCTATCTCTCAAGTTGGATCGAACTGCACATGGTGTGCGAATGTTATTATAATCGGTTAAGTAGTTTAGGAGTCCATTGAGGACAAACATTGTGACACGAGATTTATATATATTAAGATTGACAGAACTCTGTCAAAGACGAATATTTAGATGTTTTCCATTGTTTGTTTAATTTTAGGTATGTTACTCACTACTAAACAAAACCACTAAATCATAAAACACCATTCATTTTATAAACAAAACAAACTAATTTTACAATTGTATTTAGAGTGCATTGAATGACGCTACGAGCTAAAACTAAATTATGTCGTTATCCAAATTGGATTTTAGTCTGTCCAACATTAAATTTGTGGTCTAAATGCAATCGGCGTGGATTCGAAGCATATTGACAGGTGTATTAGGCCAGCTCAGCTGGAACTTTGTACCTACGCCATTTTGAATAAGTCGTCTAGAAATGGCGGGAAATACATTTGATTTGATTACCTTAATGACTTTTGGAAATGGTCTTATTTTGTAGGAGAAAAAATGCTTAAAACCGGAACAGTCTATAACATGTAGGTGCTGTTGAATTGAGAACCTCCTCCTTTTTATACGTCGGTCAAAAAAATTAAATAGAACTTTTTTGTCCTAAAAGAAGGAACAGAAAAAAATAAACCATAGACTTAAAACTACCCTATTCGTTTTTTATTGCATATATCTAATTATTGGATTTCTATTAATTCAGGTAAGTACTGCACCAAATCATTAAAAAATGGTCCTAAAAACGTGCTAAAACCAGTAATGTATCACAATAACAAATAACTATTTAATTCAAATCCTTAACCGTATTAAAGTTTTTCATAGAAAAGCAATTGAATTGACAGAATTCTCCGCTAGAGTAGCACCCGTACTTTGCACAATTGTAAAACTAAACACGTAGAGAGCTTCACCGCACTCGGAATTAGAAACACTTGGTTCTAGCTAAGTATCGCTAACACTCGGGATTTAAAGTTTTAGAAATTCTTCGACATCAACAATATTTGTCCATAAAGAATTATATTTTGCGAGACTAATTGACGGGAGCAAACGTAGATAATTCATATGAGATTGGTAGGATGAAACGGTTGCTTATGACTTTTTTTAGCGAGGTAAAATCATCAAATCCGTCCCAGGGCAGGGTAGGAGGGATTGTCAGACTTGCAATGACTAAAATCCACGGTGTCCTTCAATAGTCATTTGCATTCCGGAGTCACGGTATTCGTTAGTCCCGCGACCCCGGCATGTGATTATGATGACTTACAGTGTGTTGATTTATAGCAGAAATATATTAGCACCATCAGTAGTCTCTCCCCATTATGCAGGAACTGAAACTGTTATATACAGTGCAACATGCGATCGCGCAGTCACTACTACCTATCCTGCCGTTGTATGTATTTTTATTTCATCCTTTAATTTTATTCGTCATCTCAATAAGCTCTTCATTTTCTAGCCACAACATCTTTCACATAATCACTCCATCGTTTATTTCGTCTCTTCCTATTACAGCCTCCTAATTTACATTCATATTCAAATGACTCTCCTAACGACATTTTACTCATCAATCTGCGTCATAGTCTTAACTTCGTTTGATTACTTAAACCTATAAATAGATACGTCAAACAAACGACCTAGACCTTATTTTATATCTCTGAAATTTAAAATTAGAATGGCGATAAAAAACCTAAATTCCCGTATAAAAACGTTTACAGCATTTTCAATAATAATACAAACGGCAGCCTTACAAAGACTGTTGAATTCCGATCTAAATCTAAAAGGAAAAGAATAATTAAACATTATCTCAGTAACCGTTGCTTTATTGAAAGATAAGGAATTACCGTTTTAAAGAGTTTTTTGTGTTCTTTTTTCATTTTACAGCGTTTGTAAGGATTCTGCTTACGTAACCAAATTCATTCAGTCAAGCCAAGTTGTCGATTTATAATGTTAGATCATTCATTACTCTAAATCTTAGAAATTCGTCGAAATCTTTAGAACTTTTGTTATATTCGTTGATATAATAGTAGATGTGTAAAAAGGGTTTAATTAATAATATTATTTCTCTCTTTTCAGGTAAGTTCTCCAATTCATTTCGATACTACACTTAAGAAATTCTCATGTCTAAGGTAAGACTAACAAGTTCAAGTAGAGTTTGAGTCGAGTTATCACCAAATGCAAGTATCTAACATACATTGTCTATATTATCTTATTTTAAGAGTTAAGGGTAATGGCTACATTTATAACAATAAGTGTCTTTTGAAACTCTATATTCTTACTGTTTTCTCCTGCAATTCTTGAAGGAGGGTATTTTAGTTCGTCTCCTACCTAGACGATTAAAAACGTCTTCAATATTTTGGGAAGTGATTTCTCAATAGTTTTTACCTTTCCGTTGTTCGACACGGATTCCCTAGTCAGGCGCAGGTTATTGATCCTCTGCTCTTAGTTTAATATTCAATGCGCGAACGCAGAGACGGTGCGCGTCCGTTGCTGCGCCGGCGCAGCCTGACCCAAGTGAGAGTTTTGATTTTAGAACAATGGTACTTAAAAAAAGATCTTTTGCGTTGACAAAGTTGCGTGCTTTACATACCTGAGTTTTTTCGTTTTGATTTAGAATTTTAAATAACAAAAACATGGAGTAAAAAAATGCATACATAAAATAGTTTTAATACCAATAGTTATTTATTAGTGAACAAAGTACGGGCTATGGCCATATAAATTAGCATTACAAATAACATATACTTGTATAGAAAACATATTAGCATTTCTTGTCCTTAAAGACTTAAGTGACAGAAGTGTATTTAACTTGGGAACAGGTGAAAACCTTAGGTTTTGCCAGGAATACATAATGCACTTTCACTACTAACTGAAATATACGAAACTTTACTAGAACCAAAGATGATGTACTCGGCCTACTTGAAACTTATCTGGTACTTACATCCATAGGTGCGAGTTTTCTAGAGAAACTCATGCTTGTTCCCACTAACATTTGGCGACGCCTTACTAAAAGATAGACTGCTAAATATTATAGGCAAGGCATTTAGACTTAGATTATTGCGTTTTTACAAAAAAAACTTACCACGATTTCGTCCATATGGATTCAGAAAAGTATCCTACTAGTACGGGGATAAATTATATCTCATGTGTTAATACAGGTATTTTTAACCCGCGAGCACTCGCGCTATGAGCATTTCCCTCACGGTAAATTTAAAAATCGTGTCATTTTGTCAATAATGTGCATTGGTGCCTCATTCACGCTATAGCTGACTTTTAGTCCTCTCTCGTCCCCCACATACCGGTTTCATGTGATCAGTGCTCCTTGGTTAGTAGAGGGAGAGTATTTGTTCGGCAGGGTCGCACCCTGCGGCGTTTTGCTCATCACGCGAGTATCAGCGTAAGAATTTTTTAAATTATTTTTTTACTTGGAATGAATAAATATAATCATTTATTGCTATTTTTATGTTAAATAATAGTCAGATATGATTACCTAATAATTAAAAAACCATGAAAATAAATAAATGAATCTAGGTTAATATATTTATAGATGGTTGGTCAACAGCAACACGTTTTGGCGAAAAAATTGGCACCCGGAGACAGTATTTGAAATAATTAGCTCTACATTTTACACAACCCCAAATACAATGCAGATCTATCATGTACAACCTGCCACATATTCTTCAGCAAGTTTTCCTTTGAACCTGGGGTTCCTGGGACTGAGAAAACTAATGGAATCTGCGCGATTTTCTGTGAAATCACTAATAAAAAAAGACATATTTTCCTGCATTTTTTTTTTGTGTTCCGAACATGCTTTTATTTTATGTAATATAATGTATAGCTCACACACATGATGAGGATTAATACTGTGCCATATTTATATGTATTTTATTTGTTTAAGTTATTTTTTATCTATATATACCAAAAGTCGGTGCAAAAAGCGGCAATTTAGCTATTATATTTGTTACTGAAAATTAAAAGTATAACAAAAATTGTATAATTATAAAAAACATTTGATTTGATTAACTATGATTGTTTTAATATATTTTAGTCTTAAAATATGTCATGTCATATGTCCTATACTACAATTTGACTGCTTATAAAGTGTGAGCAAAATGCTCTATGCGCGAGTGTCTATGTAACTTTCGAGGGCGCGAGTGCTGCCGGGTTAAAGCTGTCTATGCGTCCCCAAAGTCTCGCATGAAATAGTTAAAAACAAGCAATTCTCAAACAAAAAAAACCTTTTTACTATCTAAAAATAAGATTCCAAGTAACAAAGAAGGTAAAACAGCCAAAAATACTGACGACATGGCAACATTACCATACATCATGCCTGCAAAAGACCAGAACTCCAAAACGGTGCAATCATCCAATTTGTCAATCAAACCCTCCAGAACTTGCACATACCCATTACAATTTAATCCCAAATAGCGGGGGAAGTTGTATGACAAATGTATGAGGCTCGACATCCTAGTTTCTGTACTAAAGCGATTATTGTGCGGCTACGGCAAACCTATTTTGCATTTGATCACGTTGATTGAGTTAAAGTGTACCGATTAAGCCGTCTTCCAACGTTTCGAACTGTTGGAGTGTGAATTAGAACCCAATTCATTGTACTATATGTGCTGGTATTATGTAGGCGGTATAAGTTCATTGGTATAGGCGGTGTAGGTTCTTAATGTGGGTGTGTGCTGGTCTTGAAATAACTTCCAAAATCTCTTTGATTTTGGCAAATTAAATTCTAAATTTAGCAGATCGTAAGCTGGGTACTCACTTAGCAGTGTTGCAAGTAACGTATCAGATACTGTATCAACCTGCAAGTGGATACGGCTCATATGAGCACACTGCGAGCCGCCTTTGTGTTTGTATGACCCGCCAAGTGGTGGTATCACTGCGAACCTACAGTGAGCGGTTGGAAACAGGCTTGTGCCTACGTACTCACTTGATACCGTATCTGATACGTTACATGCAACACAGCTGAGTGAGTACATCTGAGTACTCACTTAGCAGTGTTGCGATAGTCGGATCAGGTCAACGGAAGTCTGACAAGGAATCTTACCATCGGGTATTCTGTTAACAATTTTATTAGACAAGGAGGTTAGAAAATCTAGAAGTATTATCAAATTCCAAGCATCTATATCAAATGTTAACAATAAATGTTATTCGAATACGGATGCAAAAATCCTCAATTTACAAGAGCAAGTGATTGCAGGCTTCAAGCTGAATGAACTAAAGTTTGAAACTAAGAACAGTAAATGCATACTAAGTTAGTTGCTATGCACTATGTAAACCCACTGCCTGTAATCATTTCACGTAAAACTTTCGTTCACAAATTAGTATGTTATGTTCAAGACACATTGCATCTAAATGTCTCACTTCGACTTATTGATGTACCTTTTCTCTTTTCAATACGATAGCAAAGACTTGAAACTTTTTCTTGAAAGTGAAATGAACAATTAAACTACAGAGAATCATACATAATTTTTCTTCTCTCATCCCAATTTATTCAGGGTTGACGCATCATGTCTTCTTCTTCCACACTTCTGATTTATTCGTCATCGCGACAATCACCACCTTTTTAGCCATATCATCCTTCACACAATCCACCCATTGTATCTTAATTGGTGAAACTACCGCACATATTTCCAGTCCATCGATGAAACCAATTCCAAATTCGAAATGTGACACAATAATTAAATTCAGCAAACAAAAATTAGTACCGGCTGTTTCCGTCCAAATAGACGAACCAATGGGACGGTATATGTAAATGCAGAACGATAAAAAAACAAAGGAAATAGTACCCAAGTTCGTTGACATCGACGACGCCATTCATTTAGTATTCCCGTATAATCTTCGGAAGTGAAAAAAATGTTAATTTTAAAATTGTCCCTGGCGTCTGACTCGGCGGCCATTTTTTAACTACTGCCAAGAGATATGGTAATGACTGCCGTAAACTTGACATCGAACGATCAGAAGGTTAGATGCAATGAATTTATAAAAGTAATTTGGACTACAAAAAGCTATGATTTTTTTTTTCTTCGGTGTCATTACTATACTTTATTATTGGAAACATCGAATTTATTAAAAATGTTGATAGCGCAGGTAGATCCATTGGCATTCCCCATTATATTGTTTCATGATGGATTATTCAGATTTTGTAATACTGGCATTTACAAGAACATGAACTCAATATCCAAAAATATCAGAGAAGTATTTGGAAACATCTTTTTTAAATCCTAAAACATCAATCTCATTAGATAATTTTAAAAATAAAGAATAGAAGAAAAAGAAAAGTCGTTGGAAAGAGTTTACAATGAAGATCCACTAACACAATTAAGATATCGTAACTTTTGGCTCTCGATTCTTTATACAACAATATGTTTGACAATATGATAGGTCATAAACAATCAGCCAACTGGCACGCGAGAGCAGCTCTAATTTATATCGACTAGTTGTCAATCTGACACCTCTAACGCGGGCCCAATTAATGTAATCACGGCTAATATTATCGGTAACAGATGGATGATTTGTAGCGTTATTTAGTGTTAGTTTCAGTTCAACTGCTGCTAGTTTATTATTGGTAGTGTAATTTAGGGCTTTAGTATTTACCAACTACAAATCTGTTGCAATAATTTAACTGTTTACATTTGAGAAAAGTTTAAAGGTTTTACAGATGTTGTCCTTTTCAAACTTGTGTGTGAGTAGTGATTTGATAGATACCTGCTCATCTAATCCAGGTAATGATTTGTCTACAAAGTAATTAATTTGCCAAATCTTAATTGAGCCATCTCTAGAAACAAATATATCTTTTAGCCTTTAAGACTTTATCAGTCAACTAACTAGATTTGTGCACTGTAAATCACAATAGACTCTCTCCTATAGCATTGGATTTAAACATAACTGGCGAAATGTGTGTACCTTTAAGTACACCTTTGCCGGCACCCTTCGAAGATTACAAGAGTCGTGTTTATGTTAACATTCCTTCAAAGGAATATTCCTTTAATCTCAACTTGGAACTCAGTATCTTTACAAAGATCTGTGTATATCGCCCGTCCTCCGAACCAGTAATCAGCAACATCAATAAAACTAATAGCTCCAACTGTCTTAAGTTACCCAAAGCCTCAGCAATTCAGCAATTCCTCACTGAGAACTTTCCATCTTTGGCGATACAAACAAATGGAGTAATGCCGAACTAACCAAAGGCTTTAATCTTAATTATTATCTTGCTCCAGTTTCAACTTGGCAAAGGAATCTGGGGACTGAGATGACTAGAGTTACAGATAGATTGCCAAAGTATGTCTAATTGTTCTTCTTTAATTTTGTGATTTAACTTGCTTTTGTGTTAAAATTGTTCCTTACTAGGCTTTATATCTTCGTCAGGGGCTTGTAATAGTTATAATATGCTTTTATTATGGAGTATTATTATCATGATCCTATACTGTCTTACTGCAGGCCAAAGGCTTCCCTTCACTCCTGCCACGTTTTGCGATCTAGTGCGATTGAAAGCCAATCCTTCAAAGATCAGTCCAGCTCATTATGTCATCTCCTTGTCTGAAATATTATATTACGTTATTATCATTTTTGTAACCAGTCTTATTTACTAGATATGAATCTAGTTTAATCCTTACTAGATTTATAAGTCGCTTACGAATACTATCACTTTTAACAGCTACCTCTTTCACTCTATGTTGCCAATAATTAACACCCTCACCAATAAAACCAAATAGTTCCACAACTGTCTTGTTACCCGAAGCAATTTCTCACTCCGAACTTTCGTTGTCTCAAAACTTTCGAGCCCGTAAACGATACAAATACAAATGACGGAGATTTCGGTCCCGCGGTACGCCGCCGCCGCGACTCGGCTTCGGGAGTGATTCGCGCTCGCGACTTGTCAATCCTAACTCGTAGGGCTGTCACCGAACAAAATTAATCACGGGACAGGACGCCAAGTTATATTGCACGTCAATACATAAGTTTGCCTCCCTCACACGCTAGAGGGGTGTGATGCAAGCAAAGCTTGACGTTGACACGTTATAAATTATTGTTATAGCCGACGAGAGCTTGATTAATTTTGCTTTTGACGTGTTTGATGAGAATGCTGCGGTATTGGTTTTGAGGTCAATCGTGTTTGAAGAATGATATCATAGGATGATAATGTCGTTTTAATATGATGGACGGACCATTAGGTTTTATCTTTTGGTTAATGTCAGAGGCAATTAGATAGGGCGTGTTATCGTGATAGAGCCTTGTTTTAACTCGAAGTGCGAACTTTATTAATTGTTCCAGAGAATACTAGAACGTATCCTATGTATTAATCTACACTATAATCTACCTCCGAATTGCGTTCAGATCTGTTCGGCCATGCTAATAACATAGATCCATCCATCCAAATTATCGTATTTAAAATATTACTAGCTTTTGTCTGAGGCTTCACTCGCGTTAATATCATCATAATTATATCATTTGAAAATTATTGTAACTTTTTTCTCAGGAACAACACTTATTTTCCGAATAAGTACTGTATAGCCGTCTCTGTATTATCAGTTCAATAGTTTGAATTTGAAAATTTAACAAACAAACTTAATTTCATGTTTATAATATTAGTTTGTATATCCGACAGCCCTACAGTAAAGCGCGTCCTATCGACGCGAAGTGCGCGGTACACGAATTAATTGCCTACTGATTGTAACGACTCTTCGTCGACTCGATGCGACCCACGACATACTTTACATTGACTAATTAAGAGCTTGTTTACGTCTTTTACATTAGTACGTAACTACGCAACTAAGCCTCTTTATACACTTAAATTGCTGTTGAAAATGTAAGTTGAAACTTAAACATGACATTTGGTAAATCCTGGGTCGCGGACGATCGAGTAACCGTGGCCTCGGCACATAAAGGGCTATGGAAGGACGCCGTAGATTTTGTCAGTACAAGTCCCGTCCTTCCGTGGACTCATTTGATAATTTTATCACGTAAAAAAGGGTTTAGTAAATACCTAGCCCGTTTTATCTTAAAATAATAGTATAAACAAGATGATAGATTAAATTAAAAACGCCGAACACCTAACTATAACATAAATCATATCTATGAACCATTCCTAGAAATGAAATCGCACTTAATCTGGTTCACCCTTTTAAAATCTACGATGCCACAGAAAGAAAAACACACAGCGGTCAAATTTTCAACACCCTCGGATTTTAAATAACTTTGAAAATACAATTCTAAACTCATATGACATTTATTACGCCTAATGTTACTGAAAAATTAACATAAGAAATTTTAAATAACGACCTATCATAAATCTTAACTTGAATTCTCAATAATGTCTTAGTTTAGAAAGTACACGTGGCATTGAGAAACGCCATTGCTTCTTTACCCGATTTCGACAATTTAACAAAAACATTAAATACTTTTTCTGACATTTTCGTGAACAATCCTTGACACAAATGTTCAATCATTGTTTATTGCACTCAATTACAATATAATTAATGATAATTAGACACAGTACATTTATTTATCGTCATTATTAGCTACCTACTAATTTGAATTAAACAAGCATTGCAATCAATATGACGACTTCACAATAATTATAAATATGTTGTGCAGTCTAAAAAGGCCACTTTAGCAGAATCATAACTAATATTAATTGCGATAAAATTATTTTATATCTATTATATTCTTCACTCTATCATTTGAATAGAATATTCCATTTTATTTTTTATCATAATTCAGTAAATGATTCCGCTTAAGTTACATGTACCTATGATAGTAGAAGATTTTTTTTTTTTCAGTCTAAAAATGTTAGTGAGGAAGGATGTTATAAAGTCTCTCACGCAAAAACGACTGAAACTGTTTGAATAAAGTATAATATTAATCCTAAAGTTTATAACCTGGATTCACACAAAGGATAAAAATATCCTGATATTATGTTCCCGTGGGATCATTTTAGACCTAAGTTTCTAGATTACAAAGCTAGTTATCAGTATAAAATATGGCACCATAAAAGATCGTCGTATTACAAACGTTCACCTTAATTGTATTATAACTAAATGTGTGACAGAATTAAAATATTTATCGTGTACTATAAATTATATATATATATATATAATTATATACGAAGCCCATATATCGTCAGGCGTTGTATTTCAAGAATGTTAGCACCTATGCGAGACTGCTGTCGCTAAATGGTAGCTATTGTTCTACTTACAGATAGTATGTTGCTGGCAATAATGGAATTTAGACAATTAGTAATACTCCTGTTCAGAAATGAACTTAAGTATTAAAATAATTTTGATTTAATTTGAATATTTCATTGACTTCGTAATTTTATACTTGTACAGTATTTTTTTTTTGTAATTTTCCTTGTTAATTAATTATCAAATTCTGAGCCCAAAATTGAAAATATAATATACATTTAGGTCTCATTATAATACACTTATTTGTACATTTTTTGCTGATCATACTTTCAAATAAAGTTATTAAATACTAAAGTAATTAATATCTCTATAATTTAATAATACTTTAATTTTGTTTTGTTTGGTTTTTAAAAAAGTTTATATTACAATCACAAGAATGGCAAAAAAAAAAGCCTGCGGCCATTATTCTAAAAACTCTTTTTTATCTGTCCGCCGCGTGACATGTAATGACACCAGTCCAACCCCTTTAAACTACCCGACACGTCCACCACAATAAAATTAATTACAAAATGCGCAATTAAATCCACACTCCGCCCATGTCCGTTACCAATAAAAATGTGACCAGAAAAAAAAAATAACCCTAGCCATTTACATAATTCACCGATTTCACGAAACAGCTGCGACTTTTATATCAATCCTGTACACATTTGTGGTTTGAAATGTTTTGTGTTTGTATGACTGTGTGTTTGTGTGTATGTCTGCTTAACTAATGTGGTGTAACACACAGGAAATGTTCGTGTTGACAGGTAAATTGCCTCTGTGTGTGTTGTTAATATAAGAACAGCGCTCCAGTGTGGGTCGCAGGGCTGATAAGCAGTTTTTTGTGTGACCTTTTTGTGTTAGAAACTGTTCGAGTAAAATGTGCTAAGATCTATTAAGTTTTAATGTATTATTCTGTTGTATGTTATTTGGCGAAATGTTGGTGTTATATCAAAGTATAACTCTGCAAAAGCCTTTGTAGATTAGAGGCGTAATAGTATTGTTCTTGTAGTTCGATATAATTAGGTACTTATCTCTTTGATTTTCTGCGTATGAGTGACTCTTTAATTTCAATGTCTGGGTGTTTTTGTATGTGAGTTTAAAGAGCGGGGCAACGTTTAAAAAAACTGTTTTCCTACTTTTAGTATTCCATGCTACGTATATATCCCTAGACATTTATTTCTCTATCTGTTGAATTTTTACTGCAGGCAACCCTAAGCTAATGTCACATGTATGCGACAACAATGCAATTTAGAGTAAATGTACTAAATGTCCTTTCACGAGACGACGTGGACGCATGCAACAGCCCCCTACCATACTAACCTGGTTACGTAACGTTTCAGGCATTTTACCTGTAACACAACATCACGCCTGCATTTATTCGAAAGGATATACAGAGGTTTTCCTATGTTGCATCATTTCGTCAGTTACTTCACGTCAAGACCCAATACGCATTACTTGCCCCAACAAACTGTCATTCATAGAGTACAAATTCATGCTCTAAACAGCTATTAAGATATTCCTTTTATGGGTAGTAAAAGTCATCAGATGAGTCCTCTCCTCCCGCCCTAGATGGAGCGGTAGAGACTCTCAGACTCTTACATACTAAAAGTCCACCTTGTTCCTTCGATTGCTCGTTGATCCAGGGTCACGGTATCCCGCTTGTACCCCGACCATTCTGAGATGTCCCAGGAATTAACACTTTGTTCTACCATGGAATTTGACATAGACTTGCTCAGCATGACAGCAGCGCTTCCTACTTCCTTGAAACAATCTCTTCAACATGTCTATTAACCAAAGCAACATTTCACTAAACTTCTGCAATCTCAGTACTTCAAATCAACATCAAAGTCAAAGTGAACATTACACGTCTCAAAATTTAATTGAAAACTAAAGTTTGTACGACACTGATACGTATCTCATAACCGTCCTGTGCCAGCCCTGTGTCGGGTGTCACGTATATGTGACAACAATGCATCTGTTATGCTGACTTCGCGCCTTGAAGCCGTTGATATGTCCCTGGCGCGGAGTAGGAAGGAATGGAGGGTTTATTTGGGTACGCATTTGTCTCTGTTGGCAAAGATTAATTAAAAGAAAACAGAAACCTTTAATCTATGAATATAGATTACTACACGGATTCCAGTGTTATGACTACAATATATTGTTAGAGAATCATTTTCCGCGTTGTCGTACAGCTACTGCGCCTACTCTAGAGAAGATTTTGGGTTTGACTTCCTGAAAACGTCCTGACGTTTAAAAGTGCCTCCTTGATGGCCTAATTGAAATAAATGATTAGACTTTTTTTTTTTTTTGAATTTTGTAGAAGCAGCCAGGAGACTGGACTTTCACACCGTTGTTGGCAATAACTAAATGTGGAGCCCAGAGATGGCTAGATCCTAAACGAAAAGAAACAAATAAGTATAAACCTTGGTTGTTGAATAAACAAAGCACGCAACAGATCATCTTCATAATTATCACCACTCCATTTACTGACTACTCCATGGTCGTCCAAGAAGTGTACCTTTGTGTGTATGTCACGTTCTTCATTGTTTTGCGTCCGATTGTCTATGGCTCCACCGGGGGATCCGTAGGGTACTATCGCGTTACAATTTCTATGACACACTTAGAACTTAGACCGGTGTTGATAAGGAATTGTTTTGCTTCGTATTGTTCGATCTTCAAGGGACGTCTATAAATAGTTTACGTCGGAAACGAATGTGACTTTTGCTTATTAATCTTCCATTTATTACTTGGTGCAGTTTCTTTACGTGGTTCTCTCTATCTATTCCTATTTCTTGCAATTAGTTATTTATCTATCTTCTCATTGGAAAGAAAGTAAAAATTAAAACAGAACAGAAAACGAAACCTTCATCCTATGCTTTCCGCTTCAATACAGTTCCTCTATTAACTTTTTTTTTTATGGTAACTAGCATCCCATCCCGGTTTCGAACGGGTGGAAGTCGCCTACGACCCGGTCCCGACAGTTGCAAACACAACAAAAAAATATCCGAATCGGTCCAGCCGTTTTCGAGTTATGAGTTTAGCAACACATTTTGCGATCCATTTTTATGTAATAGATATTTTCTTATTTGCTATGCCAAACATTCTACTACTCTCACAATTGATTCCTCTCTTCTTTCTCATTCTAGATTCCAGCCAGTAACCATTTGTCAACTGCATTTTACTCAACGTTTATTCATCTTCGGAATTCAAATTTTTGTTAACATCAAGCTCAAGCTTACTATTAACAATGAATCCACTACGTCACACTCAATACTCAATGTATCCGTTTCACCCATAATGGATTCCAATCGTGACAGTTGCTACAGTCGATCGAGACTCGCAAGGAGCTCACGTTTCCTATTTATCATTAAACGTGTGCCTCTCCTTTATAAGTTTTCCTTCACCTTATGTAGGTAGTAATGAATTTAAGTATAGTGTGTTGTGTGCTTAGAAAACGTCACGTTCGTTAATGATGTCTTGATTGGTTGGAGTGGATCGATTTGCTTCTTTGTTATTGGATGTAGTAGGGTTATATATTTTTTTTCTATTTAATTCTCACTATTCATAAAATTCTACTCTTCCTTTAATAAATGAGCTTGGACTATTTATTTCATTTTTTTTACAACTCATGCTAGCGTCCGCTGTCGTTAGGCGAGATATCAACGAATGCCTTAATATTATTTCCCTCTTGGAAAATCAACTCTCGTCGCAGGGCTGAGGATTGTAAATCTAGCAATATGATCTTATCTAAGCATTAATTTGAGGTGTTCTACCTAGTGTATGTGTCAACATCATCATCATTTCAGCCCGAGATCACCCACTGCTGGGTGAAAGCCCATACTTTTCTGCCATACTTCTAGAAGTATGGCAGAAAGATAAGAAAGATAAGGCAGAAAGAGAAGATAGATCAGGGATGCACTGATCCTAGGTTCAGTGCATCCCTGATGCATCTGTTGATTGAAACACTGTAAGTGGAAATACTTTTAATTCCTGTTTTGGACCATCATCATCTTTAAACATTTCCCCATTTCCCAAACCGTACTGGAACCCGTGATTTTTTTGAAGACCGATCCTATCTTGTGCCTGATAATCCAATCTTAACAAGGGTCTCTCCGACCTAACAAACGAAACAATCGCAAGGTGATGTCGATCAAGAGGACCCGCATTTCTGTACATATCTCAATAGGTCGGAACCATGACAGGAGATCCATTTTCAACCTTATAACGAACGGTATAAGGGTGAAAAGTAATCGTCCATCTCAGACTGTCGGCTACATTGCTATCTGTTTTAAGATAAATATATTAACTGAAACGCTGAAATATTCAAAGCGCCTCAACCTTTACTTACCTTGGAAATGTTATAATTATTATTAAAATTTGATATAACGGTGTTATTGTTTGTCTTTTTTTGGAGTGTTTGTGGGTGTAATATTATGTACGTAAGTAGGTATGTGGGTACTGTAATTATCATATTCAACGATACAGTAAGTTTAACAAAATATTATACCTTTTATAAAGACCCGACATACTCGTATTGAATCTGATAAACAAGTGCGTCTTTTCGTAGATGCCGCCTACTACAATCTTTTCAATATTCCATGAGACGAACATACACTGACCTTATTGGTTTGGTGCCTGCACAGTCCCTACTTTAAATCTATTTTCTAGTATGATCATATGTATGAACATGGGCCAATCGAAAGGAGTATGTATAACGTAGCTGATTTTTCCAGTACTTTAAACATCTGACACTGTTTTCTGTTACTTGTAAAAATGTCCAATTTTCCACTTGTACGGCAGCATCTGAAACGAAACCACACTTGAAAGAAATGTTTCACATGTTCTAACTTGATATGAATAGATCTTTCTCTACGATAGAAAATCGGCCACAATTTCCTTAATATCTTAACATTCTAACATCTAGGATAACAATAACATTTGCTTACATGTCTCATAAAATGATGCCTTCAAGCAACAATCTCAGGCTAACGTTACCAAAGTTTACTAACTATGACAACAAAACAATATACAACGTTAATTACCAAAACAACGGGATGATCAAATAATAACAATTGGAAATAACAATAACGATAAATGATAATATATGCAATCTGATGCCTAGCCTTTTCCTAACTACACTTCGGCTTTCAGTTTTACCGAATTCAGCTGAATACCTGATTTTTACATGGAGAGACTCAAACTCAAAGCATTTATTTCATTTAGACCTTTACATGTCCTTTTGGATTGTCAAAATGGAGCTAGGCTAAAGTCCCAGACACAAGACATAATAACTTGTGTGGAAGTAGTGTAGTTGCACATTCTAAAGCGTAGATCTCTGTGGAGAAGAATTGCAATTCCATAGACTTTTCAATCAATATTTTGTACAAAATTTTGGTTACTGTCTTACCCCAGTTACTGAGACACAATATCAATTGGTAAGACTTGTTGTTAGACATTCGAGCTCATAACTGACGATTAAGCATGACTTTCTAGGTTACTGTTATTATAAATGCGAGAGTGTCTATGTTTGTATGTTCCAATTTGACGTCAAAACAGCTGGACTGATTTTGATGAATTTTGGCATACATGCATTTCGCATCACGGAGAAGTCTTTGCATGTAATGGCTGGTTACTCATTTAACAAAAAACCTCATCAAACGTTGTTGAACGTAGCAAGCCGTGCGGACGTCAGTGTTTAGCCATGAACCCGTTCCTAATATCATAATACCCCTCAAATGTTAGCAGGTGCAGGCATGACTTTCTAGGTTACTGTTATTATAAATGCGAGAGTGTCTATGTTTGTATGTTCCAATTTGACGTCAAAACAGCTGGACTGATTTTGATGAATTTTGGCATACATGCATTTCGCATCACGGAGAAGTCTTTGCATGTAATGGCTGGTTACTCATTTAACAAAAAACCTCATCAAACGTTGTTGAACGTAGCAAGCCGTGCGGACGTCAGTGTTTAGCCATGAACCCGTTCCTAATATCATAATACCCCTCAAATGTTAGCAGGTGATTGAGGATCAATGATGTACGGGTAACGGACACCTGGATACGAAGATCCCTTGTTAATCCCGCGGGAGATATGTTGCGAATTAACAATACGTGTACCTAGTACTCTTTAGTTGGGTTGGGAAATCAGAAATTAAGAGAGTTTACCGCTTAGGATGTTGTGATGTGAAAGCGTTATATGCTTTTAAACTGTATTAAATGAGTTTCATTGGAGAAGCCGCAATTTAGTAAATAACTAGCTGTTGCCAGCGGCTTCACCCGCTACAACTCGAAAATTATCCCACGGGTACATAAAATCGGGATAAAAAACTATCCTATGTGTTAATCCAGGTTATAAACTATCTGTGTATCAAATTTTAGCCAAATCCTTCATCCTCGCAAACTTTCGCATTTATAATATTAGTGCAATGGTGCAAAAAAAATATCGTGATGATTTTAACCTAAATTAAAAAACGAGCTGCATTTGTGTAACGATCTGCGTTCAATATGTCTGAAAACAACAATTAATCAATACAGTTAGATATATTATAATAGCAAGATAACAAATAATTACAGTTACCTGGTAGCTCTTGTCAAAATGAAATTGTGTGATTTCTGTTGTTCTTTAGTGTCCGCATATTTTTCATTCATTATTTTCATTAATTGCATATGGCCTAAGTAACTAATTTATAATCTTTATTTCATTTTCAAACAGCATATTTTTTTTTGTAATATTCACATGTAGGTAAGTAATAATCCACCAAAATGTGTCCACTACGGTTATTGAAACGCACACGTTAACAAAAATTTTCACGCATTTTATATTTTTGTCACGGAATTAATATGAAACAATTATTGTTTTTCACTCTGCTGCTACCAAATTTATCTTCTGTTTTCACACTTTTTTTTCATTATGACAAGGATTAATGTTTAAAAATTTGATTTACCTAACGGAATTTTATTTATTGGCAATAAATACCGAATCACAAATTTTCTCCTATTTCCAGACACAAATTAAACAGATATTTCTAAAGCTGACAAAATTTGTACTTCCAACACAACATCCGAAAATTACATCGGCTACAAAATGTTCGTGTTAAGAATTTACACACAATGAGCAATTGTCAAAACGTAAACATAACCACAACATAACTAGCGACACTACTGTCTGTCATTATGTTTTCTACATAAATATCACTGATCATTGTAGTGCCAGCCATGAGAAAATTCACTTTCTTCTTGAATATATAACCAAGCATCCATTGTATTTATTGTGAGAACCGTTTACCATTAACACACAAACGCCATGAAGCATAAGCTGAGTAAATATAAAGCGAAACTAAAACAAAATGAATTAATTTACGAATGGCACTGCGAATCCCCTGAACACCGTTTTAATACTTTTAATTAAAAGGATGTGCCCCGTGGCGGCTCTCAGGAGTTTGTCAGAAAAAAAAAAACAAATTTAAAACGCACGGCCACCGTGAAAGTATAAAATTGTATGTTTCAGATAGTTTCTAGATTAAAAATTCCGTTACGTTAAATTTTTGTTTGTGGTCACATTTTAGGGAAACAGGAAGTTTTAATTGCGTAATTTGTCCTGTGTTTTAGAGGATACAAATTGTTTTAAACTTTGTATTTTGTCACTTTAATATTCGACAAACAGTTGGCGTTGAAAGCCAATTTAAATTCTAAGTTAATTCTAAAATCTATTCTTGAGCTTTCCATTGACAAAATATGTAAATACAATTCTCAAGAGTCAGGACTTTCAAATCTGTTACTCGGCTCGACTCAAAATATCTTTAAGCCAGTCTTACAGCTTAATAATCAACTAATCCGCGCTCTCAACGGGTTCGTGTCAATAACAAACAAAATTCATGAATTTATTTCCTCCCTTTTCAACACTTCAAACTGTTCATTTGAACACCTTTTAGAGAATTTAATTCTCACTTGACACCAGAGAGCAATGCAAACAATAAACAGTGTCCAATAAATATTGACACTTCATTGTGGCGCTGCTTGTGAAGGCAAATGTCAATGGACTGTCAAATGCGGTACATTTTTATTTTAGTGCCGCATTTAGCCGCGGGTCAAGAGAAACTGGACTATCCGTAAAAGCTGTTACTGTAGCTCCGTAAGTAAATTGACAGTGATTCTACCAAACTGTTCATTCGTACATTTATTTGTTCGCTTTTTAAAGGGACGTCGTTCAGTGAATATTTTTAGCTTGAATGTGTGAGGTTATGTGATGAATAAAATTGAGCTGTTTAAGTTTTAGATACTTGTTGTTCTTGTAGGTGGGAATCATTAGGAATCTTTAGTCATAAATAGAGATTTATACCATTTTACATGCATAGAATACACAAAGACTGTTTTGACATCGCGTAAAAAATAAATCACGGGTTCTATCCATGTTACATTACTTAACTGCCACTAGTACATAGGTATATTTATTATCTACATACTGATATCACTTTTTTTACTTAGGTGTTAACCATATACAATACAGCTACTGAAGTGAAACCCAATTAGCAAAACTGTCTATTACTTTGAATAATAATTTTACTTCTCTATCATTTATTTCTATCCCAAATCCCCTTTAAATCTCTCAAACAGACCCTTCTACGAGTAATCTCTTCAAACTTGCATCAAATTCACTCCAGGAATTACACACACCTGTCACATATAACACCTATTGTTCACTCACTTGCTCTCTAGGCTACTCAACGCCCCGACGACAACTCGATCCCGAATAAAGCCCTACTCGATACCTGGAATTATCCGACGCGAATCGATTCGACAGACTCGGCTCGCATCGTTGGCGATACCAAATATTGACACTTCATATTGAGCCGGCGACCGGGACGGTCGACTGGGGTAGCGTAGTGTTTAAATGTCCAAATAAAATTGTATGTTTTTAGCTAAGTTTGGGGTTGTTTTATGTGGTTTTGGTAATGAACCAAGCAGAATTTCTACAGTAATTTTCTTGTACTAACGTATTTTCTGCAATAATTTTCTTGTACCCTCTCACCGGGAGGAAGCCTGTATAGCAAGCATAATATACAACCAAATACAAAAGAGGTTGATTATGCAAGTTTATGCTGATAATAAAACCCAAACTAAACCCTTGTGCCAGCAAATTAGTCTACTGTCGCCAATGAAATCAACGATAACCAATTATGCATCTACCTTAACATGGTAAATTATCACAATAGATTAAAATATACAGACTCTGAAATCGGGTAGTTAATCTTAAGGTCTACAGAACAACTCAAGCGTACGTTTCCCCACTATCTCTAACAGTCGAGCCACTGAAGCGCACAATAAAATTACGTATAAATAAATCCACTTACAACTTCATACACATCCCACTATAATCATATTATCTCCAAAGTTTCACTACACTGGATCATACGCTTACAATATTACAGTATCATAAAGCCGTATCTCATATGTTAACAATGAGATACGACGTTTCGCACAATCACATCTCGGGCTAATAATTCGATTTGCCCATTTGACTATAGACCGGGGTATCGCGGCAATCAGACGGTGGGAACGTACCTAACCTATTTGCGCAATGTCTCCTAACACATACAGACCACACGGAATAAGAACACCCGTGTCATAGTATAAAGACAATCAGTATCACAACCATCTAAAATGACGCGTGAGAAAAACGGGACATAAATTACTACTAGCGGTTCACGTTAGGCCTGGATCAAAAAACTGAAAATTAAAGAAAAATTACTGCCTAGCAGTGGGATAAAACACAGTAGACTAATAAGTATTTTTTTATGAATAAATAATGTGAAATCGGTTTTTGAACAAAGTTTTTGTTATGTTGCACTTCACAAGTAAAATGTAAACACTTTACTCTATTCAACAATCCACATACTCAATTACTTAATGGTAAACTGTTAGTCTGAAGCCTGCTTAGATTAATGTATGTATCAACCGGTGTTTTTATCTATTTATTCCTAGTTCAAATTCTGTAGTTTATGTACTGTGCCCCGTGTCATACAGTCAAGTGAAATGGAAAGCGTTGACACAATAACAATTTATGTGTTGTTTAATTTTCTCACGCGTTTTGTGTGCATATGACACACAGATGGTTTGGTTGGCGAGTATTATTAACTTAATGTTTTCTGACCCAATTTGTGTTTAATATTGTTTGTCTGTGTCTGAATCTTTACTTACTTGTTAAATATGACTGGGCCATTGTTATGACTGTGCGGATTAATGATTGTTGTCTAAATATTGTGGTGAGTGTGTATATTGAAGTAAACATAGCTCTGGTAGCTTTGGGTTAGTGTTTTCCTCATCTAATGTTTCAATTATAAATAGGGAATGGAAAAGGATTTTTGGCATAATAATTTAAAAATATTTTTAGTACTTTTAACATTATTTGTATTACCTTTTTAAAGTACAAAACGTATAACAAAATAAAAGTTAGAACGTCTAAATAGCCGTATGTCTCTCAGTCCGTAGTTTCGTTTACGGCGACACGACGACGACACTATCTAAAATCTCTGCGAAATTCCAACCGAACGGACACAATGACGGCGCCATTGTACAACAAACGTCATATCTTGTCACATCTACCCGCAATCGCGTCGCTCATTGATTCAAATGATGTAAACAAATTGATGAGATGTTACCGAGTGAAAATCATCGTAACTTGTAAAGATACGACTTTGTTTGTGTGTTGTGATGGAGTACGTGTTTCTTTTGATTGAAAATTGTGATTTGAGATGTTTTGACTTTGGCTGTAAATTCCATAATGAGTGGCCTTTTTTGGACCAGGTCCTAGTTATTTTGGTCGTAATCCATACGGTCCTTAAGATACTTATGAGTATAGATAGAAATTATCAAGGCTTACTCTTTCTTTTTCACATCGCTGGCACATTATATTTTATTACCACTACTCTGACCCATTCCAGACGGCTTTTTAAGAGCATCAAATCTTAAAAACTTATTGAAAATATTTTGCTTTTACAAACACAATTTACGATGATCAGCATAACCAATATTCTTTGTCCCATGAAAAAGAAAACCACAATTTCAATTTAATCAACCAAACCTGCAATCAAAAAAATTGTCGACAGAAAAAATAAAATTTATTACGTTCACATCTTCACGTTGTCAGAGTCGCGCATATTCCTTTTTACGGCTGAAAATAATCCCTCCCACACCCTTCAAGTTTTCTCGCAAGTAATATCGCTATTTATTGTATTATTCGCATTTCTTCTCGCATCAAAGAGCAACAAAGGGAACAACATAATATACTGAACAGGTACGACGTTTCAATTTGCGATGAAATTGCTCCATCGACTCAGTACATCGGTATTGGCAAAGCACTCCTCGGGCCCCGCACTGTGATATTTATTCGAATTGCTTATAAAATAAAATGGCATATTTTTTTCGCGATCTAAGCGCACCTTTATGGTGAACGTTTGCCTTTTATATTCTTCGTCGTCTTCCAAGATGACAAATTAAGGAAAGCATCGAGCTTTTATTTTTATGTTGAGTAATGAGAGCATTTTTAGACGAGAACTTTGGATAATCACAAGAACTTTTTTTATGTATGAGGAAAGTTCATTTAATTTTCCGTTTTTCAATTAGGATGAATGGCCTTTCTGTTTTACTTTCTTATTTTAGTTTCTAGCCTCCCAATAACCAAAGGAGCTAAGAAAGAGTGAGACAAATCACTCTTGGGCAAAGGCCTCTTTCTACTTCTTCCACCTCTCGTAAACCCACGCTTCCTTTTTCCAATTCTGACGGAAGCCATCTAGTCTATCCAAGTTGTATCCGTTCTTGCCTGCAAGGAATTTCCCCAGAAAAAAAATACTTGGCCACTGCGCCAACCGTGCTGTCGAATATTAATAAATTATGTTTCAAATACGAACCTTACATTTATGAAACAAATATTTTTTAATATTACCACCGGCATCCAGTCCAACGTTATGCTCAAATATTGTCTTAATTTATGGCGAAATAATTTAATAACTTTTTCGGAGTTCCAGCTGCGTGGGTATTTTCATCAGTCCCAGTCATATATTTCAATAAACATGCATTTTATTACTCGGAATTTTAATCTTTTATTCGCATACAAATGTACCGCCAACAATAATGCATGCAGGGAAACAAGAAACAGATTTAACGAAACTGGAAAAACAGACGATGTTTAAAAAAATCAGCACACCAAAAAGTAACATCGATTAACTAAGCAAGTGCTGAAGTTAGCTGCCTTCGCACTTATCTCTTCTGCCGACTGTACGTCAACCCTGCTGTACTCTTCGCTTGGCTTTCCAAGCGAAGAGTATTGTAATAATGAACAAACAATATTTCGATTGCGTTCTCCCTATTTTTGACGCTTACCACCCCTTTCAACCCGCTTAAGGTACTTGTTCCCGAATTCAAATTTATTCAATTCCGAGGCGCGATCGTTGTGGAAATGAAACGTCTCGCGATGGAACACTTCCTTCTCTATTAGCATTTGATGCCGACACGTCATTGTTATAGTTGGGTGCACACGGAGGATCTATTTGCTGTTTTTTCGAGCCTTTGCCAACTTCACCCCCTTTGATTCTTTTTCGCCCCCTTAAGCAAAGTTATTGACGCCTTGACGATTGCGATAAAAATGGTTTGAGTGCGCATATTTATTTTGTCGTTCTTCATTTTATTTTTATTGATTTCCTTTAGTACGTGTTGCTAGTTACAGGCTCTTATCATGTCGTGTTTAGTTAAACTGATATTGATTTTCTATTATTTTCGTTTTATCAATCAATTTTGATTTTTATTATCACTTACATAAGGTTCGCAATTTACTGTTTATCACTACCTGTGCCACTTAAGGCGAACACGTATCAAATAGTCGTATCACAATTTATGGATGCATTTAAAGGGCCTTCACGAGTGGCGATATGACACCTACTTAGGTCCGACGCACCTTTAACCGTTGTTCGTGCTACAACCTTGTTGACTGGCTCATCTTTACGTCACGTTTTGAGCTTTACTGATACTTATAGCTTAGAAATACTGACAACAAGACATACTGCTTTGAGATTTTAAGATTTTGACAATCCGAAAGTTACGACTGTCTGTTGATTGTGGAACGTACATGTAAAAGACGGCCAGTAGCAACTCAGGGGGGGGGGGGGGGGTATTACAACGTCTTAAAACCAGGTTTATACCGGCCAGTGAAAGTGACAGAGCTATACAAGTCGTCTAGCGCCATCTCGTTCACTCACTGGAACAAGCATGATTTAAAGACGTTGTAATACCCCCCCCCCTGTCTTTCTTTGTGCCTGGTTCATGTCAATAGATTCGCTTAACAGGCAAACTGACAATATAGCTACTGAAGCGTATCTCTCTCTCTCTCTTTTACTCTCTATCTCTCTGTCTATCCCGTAGAGCATATAAGGCGTGACATTACACGTTATGTTTATTATTCACATGTTTACCAATAAAGTCAGAATCAAAACATCAATAAGTTTCCCCTGAGCCTCAATTGTCATCATCGCACGATATTTTGAGTCGTAAGTCGCACGGAAATCGTCGTATCTTTGCACACATGAGCGACCAATGACAAAGTAATGACAGACTCTGACAGGATTCTCTTTTCACTCAAACGCTTCGCTCGCAACATTTTAATTTTATTTATTCGCTCTTTTTATTTACGAATTTCTTTCTTTTGATGGCTCCACAAAGATTTTGTTGTAGATTAGGTAGGCAGACGATAAGTCAAAGGAAACAGGCATTCTTTGCTTAATTGAATTTTGTTACGATTCCTCGAAATATCCCGGAAAAGTCTTAACTGTTTTTAGAAGGAATAAGATTTTTGCGACAATTTGCTAATTGCTGTCTATTCAAGATTAATTTCACTTTAAAAATGAACAAAATTGCCAGAAACAAAATAGCTTTTACGACACAATCTACCTGAATAAAAATATTCTAACACACGCTTCAATACACACCAAAATATTCCCAAATTGTTTTCACATAATACAAGCGACGTAAGTCATAATCTCTCAATTTTCATCCGGGATACGGCGAAAATTGGGGCAATACAATTTAAAACTAATCATACAACATTCCATGCACCCCTCTTAGTTTTCATCGAGGGGGTGAAACGGGTTGAAAAGCTAGCGCACATAATGAAATCTCGTCAAATGAGTACAGTGAGTGGAATAAACGTGGTTGAGAGACACGCTGATGTGAACAATACGAGTTTGTACGACGGAATCGCTGTGTTTGCTCCGTAATTTCAAAAGCCGTGGCCTTCCCGCTCTGGCGTGAATGCAGCGATGAAGTATTTCGAGAATAGGGATGTTTTCAACTACAAGTTACGACGTGGATTCTCTGTAAAAGGATCCCGCGGTGAAGTTTGTAGACAGAAAAAGTCGGTTGTTGTGTGATGCTGGTTTTTTTTGAGCTGGCAATGTTTTTTATACATTTTGTTGGTTTTATTTGTGTTACATACTTCTTGATCTGGGTTTGTTATCCTTGCCTTTGTAGATTTATTCCCAAAAATTGTTATGTCTTATGGTAATTCCCCCATGATTTCAAGCTCAGACGCTCAGTCCTTTTTTTCAATACCACTTCGTATTTCGCTTTCAATTCTAGTGTTTGCTAAAGTTTCTATAAACAGACAGTGGAAAAAAGCTATAATTAGCGCAAATTATCCAACTACAACAATTGTTTGCTAGAGGAAGTCGTACAAATTAAACAAACGATATAACGGCCGTCGCCGGGGCGCGTTAACGAGTTTTGACAAATTTTCTAACTAGCAACATAATAAAGAGAAAATTAGTCCCGCCGACGCAATTGCCAGCTGTGAAAACTATTTTACTTGGCAAGTTGAGAAGAAAATCTTTGGATTTTAACTGTTTTCAAGTCGTAAATGAGCGTCGATGGAAGGAACGGACTGCTGTCAATGTGTTTTTGTTTGAAAGTGGCGTAAAGTAGCCCTAAGCGGGGTGCTTAAAGTGTAAAGTTAGTAAAATATTTATAAGTATAATACAGGAGTAATTTGAAAATCTCCTATTGCTGCTTTTTTCTATTAAAAAACTTTCTACATAATAGGAATTTCTCCTGTGTCGAAGTATGTATACGTTTACAAACATAAACTCACATACAAAAACACCCGGTCCCGAAACAACTACTTGTAGGTCTTACTGGTAGGTTTTATCTTACAAATATTTGTTCCTTGCGGGGATAGAACCCACGATACGTTACCCATTACACGAGTAATCGTTCCTCTGTCACCATTTTTTTTAAACGCTTAGATACTGGAAGGTACATTTCGAGTACAGTATTGTGTCACTTTCTCACACTTACAACTAGATGTCGTGTCTCGCAGTTAACCTTACTATAGTAACGGTGACACGCCGCCGTATCTACTGAACATAAGCTTATAAACACTTATGTCGGTTTCACATTTCGCGTGGCCGTGAGGTCGCCTGTGTTTGTCTTGTCGAGGCTTTGCATAAGTACTACGTACGGCTTACAAACAAATTTGAGTGAAAACTTTCGGTGGCGTTTAAGAAGTTACTTTTGTAGATGGCGTAGGTTTTATACTCTGTGTCCTGTTACTAAACAATCATACAACCAGGAGAGCCGAATTTGAAACTTCATAATAACATATACGCATCATTTTAGGGGAAATAAATTTTAGTTGAAAGTGGAATTCGAACCCGCGTCTTCTGGATAAATACTTCCTCCAGACGCCTTAACCAACTAGGCCATTGCAACCCACACTTGCAAGCTGAAATTCTCAGTTCCACGTTTTTAACGTTTTTCGGTAACATACTGGTACATGTCGGCTGAATACTGTTGAAGTGGCAGGTCAACTAATGCTGGCCTGTCGCGGGACTGTCTAAACAGGTAACGATGATCCTGGATCCATGGGGCTATTGAAGGAATACCGTGGATTTTAGTCAGTCCCTTTCGGTCCACGCAGGGCGGGAGAACTGATGATTTTACTACGGTAAAAAAAATGTTGGCCAATGACTGTATAGTCAGCTTCGCAGAAAACTAGCCCTGTTTGGTACTGATGTCACTACCAAAAGGGTTTATTTTTCTCTGAAGCTTAACGTACAAGTTAAGCAATTCATAAATCAAAGTCAGAAATTTGCTTTTGAGTACAAATACGTGTAGTGTGCATATAATTGCACGCGACACTGCTCTCGGCATCACAAACACTACTAATTTGTATACGTCTCCTAACAGGAACAGCAACCACTAATTTAATGAATCTTAAAACAGTCCCAACTTTTGCGATTCCGTTCACGAAACTGGTGAAATTCAGGAAGTGATGTAAATAATTAGCTTAAACTTTAATAAAAAGGTTTGCTTTTGGTTTATTTGAGGTTGTGGTACTTAACCCAATTTTTTGTTGATTTTATTTTTTATTAGATACCTATTTCGCTCAAACTTTTATGGCCATGATAAGGCATGCTGCCAATTTCACAAATATATTGCGAGAATCGGGCATTCCCAGTTCTTGCCGAATCATTTAAGGCATTTATGGAACTTGGTGTTGATCATGTTGATGTCCTCTACAATAAATCTTGTTTCAAATAACTTACTTGTAGTCTTTAGCCAAACGGTTTATTCATAAGCGCTGGTTAAAGTTAAGAAAGTAATGATTACCGTCTATAATTATACACACTAAGATGTTAAGAGAGAATAGAATAATTACTAATGTTTGGGCAACGTATAGTTAAAATTCAAAAAAAAACTCTTGAAGTATTACGTAGGTATTCCTTCTTGTCTCATTCAGAGAGTCCATGTTACACTGAAATCGTTGTTTGTTTGACTAAAGCCATAGGATACTTCAAGGTGGTTTGTGTTCATACAATTTACATAAAACTGCGACATTGAATACCTAACTCGAGACAAAACATCGAGAAACTGAAACGGAAAGTGCTAAAAGAATAATTCAACACAAAAAAAATATTTCACCTTGACTTGTTTTGTTCTAGCAATGACATAAGCACACAAAGTGTAGGATCTGTGTCAAAAGATAATACACACGCGGTCATAACTAGTGAAGCCCCATCATACGATATCGAAAACGCGGAAAATCCGGTAATTATTCACACAAGTATTTTTTTATTCGATAAAATTGCTAGTGAAGTTTAAACGGATGTGATTTCCATTGTTTGTTGCGAATATCGTGTGCATTTGGCTAAATAATTACACATGATTGATTTTGTTTTGATGTCTGGTTTAAAGTAAATTGATTTGGAATTTGGCTTTATATTGGCTTTCATTTGATTTAGGCTCCGGAATTTTGAGTCTAATTGAAAATGAGATTTGTTGCAAGCAATGAATTTGTTTTACAGTTGGAAATTAGCTTAATTTGTCATAATAATATTATCTCGTAAACAAGTTTTTTGTTGTCTGTAGTGATTGTATTAATGTTCGCCTCATATAACTGAAGATTTAAAAGTCAAAGTCTCTTAATGTTTACACATTATTTTATTTCTTATCCAACAATCAAACGGCACAAAACCGCAGAACATTTTATTTTACGACTCTGTACCTACAATAAAAATCCGTCTTCTCGACAAAAATCCGTGCCCACTAAAAGACGTCTCGGTAACATCACTAGCTCATAACTCGCAACTTAACGACGCCGTACGTGGCAACAGGCATACGCACTTTGAAGGGCATGAATTACGAGCGCGGCCGGGGTAATAGCTAGTAAAGTAGCTTGGACTAGCGGAATGCTGATAGTGTGGTGTGGTCCTTAGATGGGATATAAAGTTAGGGTTAAAAGAAAAAGAGTTTCCCGTACATGTTGTGTGGTGTCTATGATATTTTGTATTGTATGGTATTGTATGGTTAGGGGCTGCCTTTTCCGCATTTGGTGGTCCGTTTTGCGTGAGGTGGGACGGTAGGTAGGCTATATGAGCCAACACAGCTCCTTCCAGAAGCTCAAAAGTCTCCTGGGACGTTCACAGGCATCTTGGAGCGACCTTGGAGTGTGGTGTCTATAGTTTCTAGGTAACTAAGATGTTGCATGCTTTTTAGTGTGAGAATTCTACTGGCTTGTTGACTGGTAGAAAGGGAAAGGAAGGCGAGAAAGACAGATAGATTGTGTGAGGAATGATATTCTGTGAAAGAAAATGGAATGAGGATTTTGTGAAAAAACAATAGGCTCTACCCCTCGGCCGGCCATGCTATCTAACCAGGTAGATATTTGCTTGATGATTTTCATCTAGAACTAAAAAAAAGATAAAACTCATAATCTGAGCTTATTTTCAGTAGTTTATATTCAATTGTCTTATCATATTCTCCATTTAAAGTTAAAATCCCTACCTTCCATATTGCGTAATAAAATGTAAATGCAGTGAATACAATTCATTACAGTTCTGTCAGGAGTCGAGCGCAGAGACAATACCTGTTTGTTATTCACTATTGTGCCTCTGAGCCGTTCTCTTAATTATTAATGATAATTATTTACTTATGATAATAATTATAAAGGTTTCACTTGCATCTGGCTGTGGTTTTGATGTTAACAAAATTTACGGTGAAATTATTTCTGCAAACAATATCATTCAGGACTCGTAAGGACCTGTATTGTTACAGAACAAATTGACTATTTAAGAAATGAATGATTTCTTTTTCGAGTAAAGTCAATAAAAAAAGAAAATCTTGTGTATGTAACGGTAAAAGCGTTAAGAAAATAAAAATAGAGGTTTCTTAATGCGTCGTACTAAAATAACAATTTTATATTTTCCTTAAATTATTTTTCAAGACCTACAATTTCGATTATGCGCCTAAACCACTTTTTAACCGTCCTCTTTAACTAGAGATATTTAACAAAATAATATCACCTTGGTACTTGGTACCTACTAAGTAAATGAACTAACAAAAGTCTCATATAAAACATGAGTAATAAAAGTTAAATAGTTAATGCCGGCCATATTGCGCAAGTATACTATAACGTGTGTGGGAAGATACTTGCACAAATTCCCAACATTTTCACTGTCCTGTGTTTGTGCAAGTCCAGACTTGCGCAAGTATACTGGCACATGTGTGGCCGGCATAAGCCACCTCACAGTATAACAAATCCAGCAATAACAAAGTTCTAACTTATCGAGACATTAAACAATTCAAGGTGAAACAGTTAGTATGTAGAAAAACAATAATCTGTAACACTAAGTAAACTGTCGGTTATAACATTCATTAACTTTGCATGTTCATTGTAAGAACGTCCTCAGTCCTAAGTGGGGGCCATTACTCATATTAACTTACGATTCACAAGAATTTTCTAAGTCGTTTTGAAGGATTTTTGTTTAATATGTCATGTTAAGATATTCTGGGAAAACTGGAAATCTTTACTTTGTTTATTTTAGCTATTAAAATTGGACTGAAGACAAAGAATAAATAATATTGAAGATGGAATTTCGGTGTTTTTTTTTATAAAGGTTGCACCACACTAATGATTTCTCATTTATCATGGGTGTCTACAAACAATTAATGACGAGCGTGTGGACTGCAATAGGAAATGGTCAGAAACAAGGGATTATTTTAAATCAGTAGATATGTATTCACCAAAAAAACAGTGAATTTTCTCACTCTCGATAGCAACCAGTTTTCCACATGACATAATAAAAAACGAACAAAAATACAAAGCGGCCAGTTGCCAACACAATTAAAAAAATCATAATCAAATCATTTGTTTCAATTAACAATTTTTTGAAACAGTAAAAAAATAGTTATAGTGCTACAGTCCCAATATGTAAATCTCTATGGAAAAGAATGGCCAAGAAACTCCATGATGGCGACTTTTTTTTCAATCGCCAAAATTATTACCAAAACTCGCCTCGATCGAGCAGGACCACTGAGCCAACCTTGTCGCAAATTAAATCAGAACGAATAGGTAACGTTTTAAGTGCTGAAACAAAACATTGTAAACCATAACTCATGACTGGATTTCCATAACCCCACATGACATGACAGAGCTCCTCAGAAATTGTTGGTTCTTATCTCAAGCCTGAACCTTTTGATTTATATCCCTGAAGGTCGTAAACGCCAAACAATCCACCTTACGAGCCATAAAAACGAACCCCGGTCATCGCAGGTACTGAAGTTCAGATGGGGGGGACCTCCACCCCCCCTTTCAGTCAAGAGGTTATGTAAATTATTTAACAAAGGATCTCGTTACCGGCTCGATGGGGCACTTAGAGCATTAACATTTTAAAGCCTTATTTGCTCTAAGTACACAATTACTTGTGCATTTAAACAGATTACAATTTGTTTAAAGATTCACTTTAAATTATTCTAATTAGTTTGAATTGGTTGTTTTATTGGAGTTTGTTTCAATTGTGAATAGTTTTTGTTTTGTTTTGCTTCTTTTTCTTGGATTTTTCTGGCATATTGAGAAATTGCTTTATGGGACTACTGGTGGACACATCAGTAAACGTTTGGGGAAGCCAGATTGTGACGTAAAAGACGTCAAATATATTCCATAACAATTTAAAATAAAAAAGAAGTCGGAAACATAATCAGCCATATTGTCTAGTCACTATTAACCATAACCAAAATCGAGATATCCTTCTTTTCTCTCTATTAGTTTGCTCTTACCTTCAATCTAACCAAAAAGTAAAGATGAGGCCTTAGATAGAGCGAGATCACCCAGAAATAACTGTAACTCCTGCGCACTAACGCAATAGAGTATTTGTTTAGACGTAGGACAAAGACGAGCTATGAGATTAAGAGACAAAATCTCTAAAATTATGAATAGGTACTTGTGTACTTCTAATACACTCAAACGAGAAAAGTAGAATAAAGAGCAAAAGTAAAGAATCACAATAATTAAAATAGTAGGTACTATTTTGAAGGTACCTTCTATTTTACCTACCTACCTACCTACTATTTTACGGTAAATTTTAAAATTGACACCAAATTCATTCAATACACGGGAGCTATCCTGGATCAGTTCCAAGTAAGTAATTTCATGCTTTTGCTGTCGATAGTGTAGTTACTGGGTACAGTAGGCAAAATACTAGAATGTGTGTAAATGTGTGCCTCAATTTATCTCTACAACGAGTAATTTACTCTTATGTACATATGTAACCAAAACACGAATCGAACATTATAAACCTCAAATTCATACATACTGCCGCGAAATAATTCTCGTGTATATTAATATTAAATTCAAACATACATTGAATGGGGTGGAAAGCGCCAGGTATTAACAGAAACATATGGCATTTACCAATGGAGTTCACACGTTCGTCCTGCAATACTGCGAAACTGAAAATTTCGTGTTTGGTTTAATATTTTCAAACAGCGCAACGCTTGTATGAGTTGTACGTAGGATTGTAGGTGTATCTTGGTAACAGGATAATTATAGGTGTGAAAAATATTGGTCGCGGGACTGCTTAAGCAGTTTATGGCCCAGGAACGCAAAGGACAACATGGCAGATTATATGTCGGTAAAATGTCTTCCGTTACACCCAGGGATATTTCAAAACCTTAAAAATGTAATTATTTACCTGAATGACTTTCCTATTCTCATTTTCGTACCACAATATTTGAGAAAACCCACAATAGATACTTCAATCGTAGGGCATGATATCTTGCAAATATCTCAAGTTTACATTATGTATTAACAAACCAACTTTAACAATGCATTACAGTTGAAAAAGGAATCTAAAATTCCTCCAGACTCACTTGGGGTGCGCCGCACTCAATCTTCCTCCACGAAAATCGACTTGCCATCAAAAATGTACGGTTACGAGGTATTGCATTATCGCCGACGATTGCGCGATTCCCAGTTTCGTTTTCTCACACAATTTTCATGCTAATCTTGGTACGAGCGCACTGATTTCAACGGCATGAAATATTTGTAACCTGAATTTAGGGTGGGTCCTTACTATTGGAGGAAAGACATGATGGCATTTTCACTTACTTCCTTTTCATTTTAGGTAACGGAATGTAACAATTTTTTTTTTTTTTGTATAATTTGATTGGATGAGTGATTTTGAATATTGCAAAAACCAAGAATTTGACACAAACAAACATCTGGAAAAAGCTAAACCGTAAAAAAACTGTAAAATTTTCATGAAAATGATGAAAACTAAAACGATCTCAATGAAAATCAGAGTACAAGTTGTTGAAAGCACAATAAACATTTTCTGAACCATTCCTTACCGAAGTCCACTAACATCGTTCATCCCTCGCTCATTTCGCACTACAAACTGAACAGTCTCGGTGCCTTTTCAATTTCGCCTCTCGGCTGCCTCACTGGGGGATTGAGAAGCCCCCAAATGTTGGATTTTACGCGTAATACTCCCCCACACCGTGCATTGTGTATCGTACTCCTTTGACGTTCAACATTCTACGTCTGTCTGTGCAAACTTTAACGTGTGTTTGCAGTTTTTAATCGTGGTTCCTTGTGACTTTTATTTCTTTTAACGACCTGTTTTTGGCAGGTCTTGTGACTAAAACAGTACCCGAAACCGTTTTTTCACTTTTTGTTGGTCGTCACATCAACTGTTCTCAAAAAGGCTTCTGTTTTCGGCAATTCAGCCTGTATTTTTTTACGGATAAGCTCACCGTTTTCCCCTGGGTGTCGTTAGAAGTAGTAAGTAATGGATTATGTCAGGTGTAGACCGACCGTGCCGGTGCCCGATCACTGATCCGCTTCGTAAGCTCGGCTTATGGTTTATCTCTCCGTAATCGTTTGTTTGGATCGTTTATGACATAAAACTCATTTTTTCTTACGTGGTGTCCTGCGTGAGCGACTAATACGACGCGACGCGACACGAAGTAAATTTTAAAATAATATTGTAATAGTAAGTAAAAATATAATAGTAACGTAAAATAATAGTAACAACTTAATCAAATTCACATTTTCGGAAATGCGACAAGACAGCGACAACCACAACGCGCTAATAAATAGTGAAACATTAAATCTAGGTCAGGCTACCCCCGACGCCTCCCCCGCCCCCACACTTGTCAGAATCTCAAAGATTTAACAGCATCAAAAATTCGTATGCACCGAAACGGAAAATGCTTTATGACCGACGCCGTTCGGGGCCGAAAGTCGTAAATTTCCCAGTTAACCCCGCGACCGCCGAGCTTCAGGGGTTCAGAGAGTACATATTTCAGGATCACGGCTGGTTTTCTGACGATACCCCCTCGTGTGTACGACAATGCACTTCGATATTGTGCGATGCAAATTCGAACGTGATATGCGTCCAACAAGAGAGATTTTGTTCGTTTAGTTTTCATTGCTCTTTTTGATTTGCTTGCAATGGTGTAGAGTGCGAAAATAATGCGTGGATTTAAGGTTGCAATTCAGTATAAGTGACAGCGGGATGAAGCGGCATCTATTGATGATCAGGCGAACCAATAGCACAGATAATTCCTTTGCCATTTTCGCCCGGTTTCTACCTTTATTGACAGTTGGGCCATAGGTATCGTTAAATGCGCAAAGGAAACATGCTTTCTCTGTTACGTAAACATTTGGTAATGGGCTCCGTGATAATAGCAGAACATTATTTAGCACTTAATGTGTGTCGTCACTGAATAGGCAATTTTTAACAGATTAAGGTTAAGCGTGTTTACTAACGTGTGTATGTATATCTTTATGGATTTCTACTGTTTGTTTTTTTTTGGGCTTTTAGGGAAATGATCATTTGACATTATTAGTGAATTGACATAGTATACTTATTACATACAGCATTATAAAAATATAGCATGCTGAACAGAACTAAAACATTTATATACGTAGCTGAATTTAACAGCTTAATTTAAGCTAGCGATCTGGGGGTTTATCGATTTTAGAGATGGTGTCGAACTCGACAAAAATGTCGAATGACCTCATTTTTTCGACATATTTTAAAAGTTGATATGTCAAATTGGCCATTTGTCGAAGGCTAACGTTAGAGTTCAGTAAAATTTGTCGAAAAAAATGACGTCGTTAGAAAGTTTTGTCGAGTTCGACAACAATTCTAAAACCGAGAATCGGCCCCCAGTATTTCTAGTTGTCATATTAGCCACAGAACTAATAGATTAGTACGAAGAGTGCCAAATCGGTAGCCAAATAATTGATCCACGTCATTTAGATTGCCATAGTACCTCCTTTCAGGTCCTTTGTTCTTACAATACCTTCATTATCACACAACTTACAGTATACCTCTCTTTTGCCAACAGAACGCAAGCTATTCGTGGGCATGTTAAACAAGAAGCTGTCTGAGAACGACGTGAGGTCACTGTTCGCTGGTCACGGCGCTATTGAAGAGTGCACCGTACTCCGCGACGCACAGGGCCAGAGCAAGGGCTGCGCCTTCGTCACCTTCGTGTCGAAGCAGGCCGCCATTGCTGCAATCAAGGTAATTATACCAGGGTATAAGAAGTATAAAGTAATATAACGATGAATAATACAGAATATATACAACCCTAGGCTCAGGTCTGAGTATGTCAAAAATATTAGTCATAGCTGTCATCAAGATAAATGTATCAGGGTGTCATAAGTTGTTAGAGGTGGATATTAAAGTTGAGGACATAGTGCCAGTCGCACAGGGCCACAAGGGCTACACCTCTGTAGACCTTAATTTCGAAGCAAGCCACCATTGCTGCGATCAAGGCAGGGTACATAGATCCTTGGCCGGAACTCCAACTGGCGTGTGCTTGATGGTAGTTTAACGTAGATTGAAAGAGTGCACTGGACTTCGAGACACATAGACAAAGCCAGGTTGAAAGGTGTTTGTGGACCTAAACGCTAAAACTCCGCAAGGAGTTCCTCTGTCTATATAACTTCAATAAACTAACTGGAATTGCTACTGCTATTCAGGTAAATATACCAGGGTGCTAGAAGCCAATGGACCTCTAACCATAATGTTATGAGGAGTCATGAACGAATTAAAATAATAAAATCCGGTGACTTGGTACGAAAACCACACAAGATAATAACGACTCACAGGATGATGCATACCTACTCACTGATTCACATCATTGCACATGAATATCATTAACGACGTAATATTGTATTCAAAAATTTGCCAAACATGGTGACGATACGTTCCGTCTTTCCCCGAATTTGTAAATAAGTGATGCGTACGAGTATCCAAAATAACTGACAATATTTTACTGCATTATTGAACGACGTTATAAACCTTCCATGCCATGTTAATACCTATTTATCTGGTATAATTGGGAAAAAAACTGATTAATTGCTACGTTATTCACCATAAATAAATACATTTCTGTGAATTAATAAAAACAAAGAACTCTGCATTTAAACATGAAACGTAAGCCTTATAGCTCTTTCATTTGCACCATCAATGCAAGTCCCTTTTATTGGCTTAATCATGGCGGCAGTGGAGTATAAAATAATGTTGGAGTCCTAACTAATTAGGTACTTTACTGATGGGATAAACGGAAATGCATTTATTACTGTCTAAATAGGGAAAATGAACTATCAGAGGCAGGAAATGATTAAACTGATACAATAGTAGATGAGCTTGAAAAATAAAATGAAGAAATTTAAGTTTCCATAGTTTTTTCCTGCGTTCATGGCAAAAACCATTGAAATAATTATCCACTTGGTTATAATATCGGACTATTCCGCCATTTTCTCAAAATAGTGCAACAACTTTTTCCAGGCGTTACACCACAGTCAGACTATGGAGGGTTGTTCAGCACCGTTAGTCGTGAAATTCGCTGACACGCAAAAAGAAAAAGAACAGAAGAAACTTCAAGCTATGCAGGCGAGCTTATGGGGGTTAACGGCCCCCATAGCACCCGCGACGTACCTCGCATCAGAGGCAGCACTGTCGCCGGCAACGCAGCTGCAACTGTTGCAGCAACTGCAAGCTGTTGGGTTGCAGCAACAATTGTTGCAAGGACAGGGGTCGACGCTTTTGCAAGGTTAGTCCGCCATTTTTTGTATTTCGAACTTCAACAAATTTTTTCTTGAGTTGTTTTTTTCTTAAATATTCAATTAGCAGAATAGTGATGCGCTTTTTTCGGTTGTAGCCGCTTTTTGAATTTTTATCTCCCCGTGTTATTTTTTTTGTTTTAAACACTTATGTTTTCTGTGAAAACGAGTTCTGAGAAATACTGTTTTCAGTATCAACGCAAATAATGAATCATAGTGTACGTTTATTATCTGCAAACCATCTGAATCAAGAAAGATAATATTTAGAATAGAATTAATCATAATACTGGTAAAACTTTGTAGGTTACACGAATTTCTCACACAACATATTACAGATATTGTGATAGATATGAGAAGTATGTTATTTTTCAATGGTTTTCATTAATATTGTTAGTGGGTCGAGAGGAGACCCCCAAACTTATATCAGTGAAGGTCAGATACGCAGTGGCTCCATATAAAATACTAGTATTCAACTGCAGCTGGTTAGACTGGAAACGTTTCTCGAAAATTCAACAACTCCTTGAGGAAAATTTTAAGACTGCTGAAGTGATGATATTGTCTTTGTATCACGGGATTACCCTTCACGTGAGATAGTAGACGGTTTAGTGTGTCACTTAGTGACAATAAAATGCATCAACACAAAATACTTGATGACATCAACGCATTGTTTAAAGAATAAACAAGACTGGATTCAGCTTATCAACCTATGACGCAGTGTTTTAATTATTCGTTTAGCCAAATGAACACTGCTTAATTAGTAGCACACTCGTTTTTATATTTTGTTTCCTTTCAACCTAATTTTACCTCATCCTTGGTGTTGCCTGTTGTTATAATCATGGGGTTACCAGTCTAGTAAAGGTTAATTGTTTTTGTTGGACATAATGAAACTTAGGAAGGAAAATTCTGTCAAAATGTATCGCTATGTTTTTATGGGGAAAAAGATAAAAACAATGAGGTGACTAATCTAGGCTTATTGGACGATTCGCACGAATTTAACTCGCACGAAACGTGCGAATCGACTCCTTTAAAACACATTATTTTTTCTGTAGTCGATTCGCACGAATTTCATTTATTGGCGTGCGAATCGACACCCTCTCAAATATGTAGTAGGCTATTCGCACATATTTCATTTTAAGGTTTAAAAAAATTAAAGTACAGTCGTATTCAGCCATCACTGAAATAAAAATAATCGAAGTTTAAAGAGCAGATATTTACTTGAAAGTAAGAAAGATCTGTATGGAATAAGTGATAATAATAATTACTTAAATATTTTTACTATCGCTACATCTTCAGACGTGTGGTTTACCTGGGATTCCAGGGCTTTTCTTAAACGAACACAACTAACCCACCTACATATTTTTAAGTGTGGAAACCCTCATGGACTTGTTGTGTTGTCAGCGTGGAGAACACCGGAAGGGGCATGTCAGACTCGACTGACTAAAACCACTCGGTGTCCCATACTGCAAATCATTAAGAGAATGTTGCCACAGGTTAGGTTAGGTTGACATTTTCAGATATTCCTGGTGAACCTTACACATTTGAAAAATGTCGCCATAGTAAAAGTATATCGTATCTACGACACGCTTCGAATGACACCTGTTTCAAATCGGTAGAAGAATGTTGCCACAGTTAGGTTAGGTTGACATTTTCAGATATTCCAGGTGAACCTTACACATTTGAAGAATGTCGCCATAGTAAAAGTATATCGTATCTACCAAACGCTTCGAATGACACCTGTTTCAAATCAGTAGGAGAATGTTGCCACAGTTAGGTTAGGTTGACATTTTCAGATATTCCAGGTGGACCTTACACATTTCAAGAATGTCGCCATAGTAAAAGTATATCGTATCTACCACACGCTTCGAATGACACCTGTTTCAAATCAGTAGGAGAATGTTGCCACAGGTTAGGTTAGGTAAGTGCATATGTTTTCAATGCTCGAAATCACCTTGTTGACGCTCGAATTCGACTTAGCTGCCATAATAAGAAATGCATAACATCCTCAAAGCCTTCATTCGGCATAGGTTTCATCGCTGTTGAGCGATGGTCCAACATGACGCATGGTCCTTTATACAGGGTGAATTTTTCAACTGGGCGTGGATGGCTACTTTCGAAACTATGAGGAATATCGAAAAACGTTGAAAGGAGTCTCGAGGCCGATTTTGACGAAAACTAAAACTGCATCATTTGATTTTAGAAAAATCAAAAATCCTGGTCAGGAATCGAACCCGCTGATTTTGGAAAAAAAATCACACCCTGTATTATCACACCGTTCGATAGTGTTGCTAATAAGGATAAAATTCTGGGAAGTAATCATATACGGCAAACTTAAGGAAATGGCTGATTTTTATGAAATTGCTATTTTTCCATGTTACTTTACATCTACTGAGCCAAAATTTATTCTTCGCCAGGATTTTTGATATTTCTAAAATCCAATGATGCAATTTTAGTTTTCGTCAAAATCGGCCTCGAGACTCCTTTCAGCGTTTTTCGATATTCCTCATAGTTTCGAAAGTAGCCATCCACGCCCAGTTGAAAAATTCACCTTGTATATAAACCTACCTCATTAAAAAAGTAAATGTTTGTGTAATGTAAAAAAAAATAATTAAATATTTGGTACTTTTATTTTTTATTACGCGGTTAGTGGAGTAGTAGTTTGTTAGTGACACTTATTATTTATTATTCTGTGATCGATATTTGCTCATTTTTAATCCTCAAACCACGAGCTTAGAAGATGTTAAGTACTTAGTTTTAATTTTAATACAAATGTTGTTGATTATAGATTGTGTTTTTATTTTCTATCTATTACGAGTAAAACATATTTGATCTTACTACTTCTGTGCTCAAGTGTACTTTATCTTAACTGCATTTCATAAAAAACCATAAGTGTGCGAATAGCCTACTACATATTTGTGAGAGTGTCGATTCGCACGCCAATAAATGAAATTCGTGCGAATCGACTACAGAAAAAAATATATGTTTTAAAGGAGTCGATTCGCACGTTTTGTGCGAGTTAAATTCGTGCGAATCGTCCAATAAGCCCTAATCTACTAGAACCATAAAATATCGCTGTGAAAAACACGACGACCGTAAAACTGTTTTTTAGTTCTCTTAGCAACACCACTCCCTGATCCCACCCAATTTACTTTGATCCCATTTTATTTTTATTTACGCGACCCTTTTGTTTTTTTACATAGGTGTTAACTATCAGGATATGGGTTTCAATGGTGCAGGCCTGAGTGGGGGCACCGTGAGCGGAGTGGGGTCCTTAGGTGGGGGCGCAGCCGACCAGCTTGGGGGTCTTTTAGCCCCCGTGTCGGTGCAGAACTTAGCTGCGCTTGCGGCGATGACGCAGCCGCCGGTTGTGTCGCAAGCTGCTCCGATCCAGCAAGCCAGCGCGCCCCAACAAGCCGCGCCGCAATTGTGTAAGTTTTTCTTTTTTTTAATTTGCATAGAGTGCCAGTTTGTTTTTTTTTCTTTTTTGTAGTCTTTTTCCGCGGAGGTTTTATGTTTTACTTTTTAGTTCCATTAGGTAGTTGTAAGATATTTATTTAGTTTTATAAGATCCATTTGCTATGTGTTATATTCTACCTTTTTTATACAAACAACTTTGCGTACCTAGTAAATCTCTTCCAGTTATTCTGGCATTTCAAAAATAATTCTATAAGAAACGGTGTTGTGTCAATTCTCCTTTTTATCCGACCATTCTTTTTCCCTTCAACAAAATCACATCCCCAAAATCTTGATACATAAATCCTCTACTTCAGAGGATAAATTCACAGTAATTCTGAATCAACTTAAATCTTGTCGCAGGCCTTAACCTTATTGCCAACTTACTCATTCGTGTTTATGGCAATATTAAATTCTTCAAATAACCTACATAAATAAACATGATGCAATTTACAATCGTTATTCAGCATCATAAGAATCCAGGTAGTACCTACAATAATAAAAGGGACTTTAAAACTGCGACAAAAGCCTTAAAGCTCTCATATTATCCGAATACAAAATTTCGATATTTGCAACATTTTTCAACTCCCTCCCTCCATAAATTGAATCCTCACCAAAATTCAAAATTGGAACCCAATTTAATTTAAAAAATAAACCATGTACCGACCTTTTTGTCCGCAAACTTTCCTATTTCAGGTTTCGTATCAACTTAAGTAAAAAAAAAGTTAATTAACGATGAACATTTTTCACACTTCAGGTCTTCTCGGGAAGACTAACATCACAGGTAACAATGCAATGAAATACAAAGAAATGTGTGTTTTTTTGACATGGAATGACATTTTTTAAGCTTAGTAGATTTTTGTGATAAATTATAT
Source organism: Agrotis ipsilon (assembly GCA_028554685.1). Classification (NCBI taxonomy): domain Eukaryota; kingdom Metazoa; phylum Arthropoda; class Insecta; order Lepidoptera; family Noctuidae; genus Agrotis; species Agrotis ipsilon. The sequence goes on from CM052965.1 coordinate 15,026,743, forward strand.
TTTCGAGCCTTTGAAATATTCCGTATAACTTTGGAGTAAAAAATGTTATTTAGAAGAGACATTTTATTTTATTTATACGAACATTAAATCGCGATAACTACATTGTATTTATAAAGGACTTGGAATGGAAATAATATTTATTTATTAATAGGTTTAATACCATCATCAACGATATTTAAACTACGTAAGGAAATTGCTGCTCACTGCTTCACGTTTTTACCGGGAAACATAAAAAATAAAGTCTAAAATATTCCAATCCACTGCTTTTTAAGAACAAATATTTTAAATCGAAAACATAACACTGCTTTAGGTCGTTTTTTTAAAAAAGCAGCAACGTTCTAGCATTTGCATAAATTATACTTTGAACGAAGTTAAAATGCATGATACTTATTGTTTTACCATACCTTGTGGCAGAGTATTGTAAAATAAGACAAGTAAACTGTTTACGCGACAACCAAGGCTGCAGACTTTGTTCTTAGAATGATGGCTGAAATACATCATTTATCACATGAATCTACTCGCCTGGTATAATTCTATGTTGGCATTGTTCAGGTAGTACCTACGGTCTACCAATGCTTGCTTTGCATAGGCTATAATAACTTTATGTATTGAAAAACAATGACGATTCGTGTCGATGTGTAAAATATAGTCGCATTTTCCCCCTCAGGGTCTTCTGTATTTTTAATTAAGTTTTTTTTTTTAACGGTCATACCTCTTTGTAGATGGCGTGACTGTAGCTAGGTCTGAATACGACCAATGAGGTCTCGCTTCGAAATCGAAATTAAAACGATTATTATTTTTTTTAATTATGAGGATGTTTGGAACTAGCTATGGCCGCCATTGGTTTTACAGTTAACTTCCCCATAGCTCTTTATTTATGGCCACGTTTTATAATTGTTATTCCCTATTTAGAATAACAATTGTTTATCAATTTTAACACTAACTTAACTTTATTTATATTACGTAGTCGTGAAATTCAGCATTCCATTTTGTCCATTTTTTTTTACTCCAGCTGTTAAAATATTTCAATACAACTTGACGTTTTTCATTAATGGCTGCCGCAACCATTTATTTTTAAGTTTTTCTTATTATTAAACTTACCCCGTTTTAATATCTTGTAAATAGTGTAGTAAATAACTAAGTATGATAAAATACTCTTTATGTAATAATAATATTTTTGATTGTTTCTGCATGAAATTGTTAAAAACTAAACTTTAATAAATTATCTTTTACTGTATTCGTGAGTGTTATGTTTAATAATGTTTTTATTTTTGTATTTTCTTTGTGTGTATGATTACTAATATTGTATGACACTGTTTATGGCATGCAGTGTTTGTGTGTAGTTTGAAATCTTGTTTTATTCTATTTGACGTTTTAGGCGGAACAAAAACTTTCTTTGCCTACTCTCTTTATTATCTATGGCAGATTTTTGTACTTACTAATAACCCAAATTTTTGAAGTAACTCTCTGAAGTAAAATGGAATATATGAAGCAATAAATATGTATAAAGTTAAGCATAGCATCCTTTGTCAGTTTATTTTCAGAATAAATTTCGCTGCTCTAACATTACCGTTTATTATAAGTAGCTACAATTCAACCATTAAACTAACACGAATACTTAGCTCGCGTAATTTGACGACGATTTACATTTTACAAGACATTGAGTTTGCTAACATAACGTTTAAATCTTTAGCAAGCTGTAGTTCTATCCAATGTTTCTTTTTATGTTTCTTTGGGTTATTAGTCGTTGTTATTTTTGTATTTAGTCTTTTTTAAATTGTATTTTAAAGATTTTTATCGTAATTGAGAGTAATTTAAAACCGTAAATATGACACTTTTTAGATGAAGCAAATAATCATCGTTGAACGATACCCACAGTTGCCATTAATCACTAACGTAACTTATGGTGTCAGCAGGCAGACACTTTCTTATAAAAATAGATTTTTGACAAAACAATAACATGAGGAAATATCCAAACATAAATGGCGGGATTTCGAAAAAAAAAAGAAGGGTACTCGAAAATAGAACACCCTGTCATTTTCGAATCTAAAACCGTGCATTCGTGACTAAAGCGTCCGATTCACAGCCTTCCATTCATAATCGATTAACAAATGCAATTAAATTTTCCAGGGTCAACAGCGGAGCCTCTAGGTTCTGCATACGCGGCACAATTTGGCACAGCGTTCGCAGCAGCACCATTAGGTTCCGTACTAGGCTCTGCTGCCGCCGCAGCCGCTGGAAAGCAGGTTGAAGGTACGGGTAATCTTTATTTTGCTGGTAAGTGTATAATAAGCCAGCATCTTTCAGGTAGCGGTGTAGGTCCAGTGAGGGAACGAGATGGCGCTAGACGACTTGTATAGCTCTGTCTCGTTCCCTCACTGGAACTACTCTGCTTAAGACGTCATGGTAGACCACCAGGTGGCCTTTATGGCCAGTTTTTAGGGTGTCGTAAAAGACTAATTGGAATCGGTTCTAAAGGATGAAACCATACTTTTGTGAGCCTGCTATGCTCTTAGGAGAGGCCTTGAATGTGGAGAGAGCCTAGTAGCTTTTAAAAGGGGACGGATTGATTAATTATGAAGCTGATATATACAACGGAATATGCAAAACCTTGCGTGATAAGCAAAAAGCATCTACCAACTGATAGTCTTCCAACATCCACCAATAAGGACGTACAGACATTTTTGGACACGCGCCAAACTTTGGCTAATCGCCAATTTCCTGCTCCAACCATTAAAATCGGAATATTGCATTGTTTTTTTTTTTAGATTTTGCACTGGCAGATAACAAAACGATTAAAAACTCTTTGCAATGTTTCCTCAACACCTAATGACATTCAAACTGTCATTTTTGTCAACAGAAGTTTTTTTTTTTTATTCTGATACAGACGCAATAAGTTGGTTGGGCAAGGTTGCTTGTCTTTGAACGAGAGCTCAAGGAGAAATAAAATTCAACGGATTCTTGATCACAGTATGATTTCAATCAGTGCACATACTGCATACGTCTGCCAACCGGATATAACCCCTCATTCGACTTTTTACAACTTCCCACGAGAAGAAATTGGGTGATCTATTCTCGTTGGATACCAAACAGCTGTTTTAAAGCGAAATCGACAAATTAAAGTCAGTGTCCAGTTACAATGTGAGTCACTGGTTCTTAGGCAAACTGACACGAAACGAAAAATATATATTTTTGGCTCTGTATTCTAAAAGAAAAATAGTGGAAACTTTCTAAAATTCGTGAATGATTTCCCAGTTTTTCAAGTCAGCTTGGTCAAGACTGAGAAAGCTCTCAAAAGCTATCTTTTTCCCTTCATTGCTAACTGTAACTGTACTTCTAACTGGATTTTGCTCAACAGGTCCTGAAGGCGGGAACCTGTTCATATACCACCTGCCCCAGGAGTTCACAGACACGGACCTCGCGTCCACGTTCCTGCCGTTCGGCCACGTGATATCGGCTAAAGTGTTCATAGACAAACAGACGAACCTGTCAAAGTGCTTCGGTTTTGTCTCTTACGACAACGCTGCGTCCGCACAGGCCGCCATACAGGCCATGAACGGTTTCCAAATAGGTACAAAGAGACTCAAAGTTCAATTGAAACGTTCTAAAGAGCTATCGAGACCGTATTAAATATTCCAGAACTCGTTCCTAGTGAATTTACAAAAAAAAGAGTAAAAAAACTTTGCTAAGAGGTTGTAAGATTCCGAACGTTTGTTGTGATGTATCCGGTGCACTTGAACTGACTTAGTTTGGTATGATACGTTCGTAACGGTGGAGTCCACGTGCACAGTTGTTAACTAAATAAGAATAACGTTAAGGTTTGTGTCAAAGGATTTATCGTTTCCAAAGTATTCCCCAAATTGTTTATTATTATAATTATTTTTTTCTTAACATTTAAGTTTTAGTCACATTAAGCATAAGTTGAAGAATCGATACATTTCGCAGGCGCCAAAGAGCTGATAATTTCTGCAGCATTATATATCTGGCGAGCAAATTGTTTATTCATATCTAAAGATGTATTTTTCATCATCCAAAGTTTCGGTCGGTACTGAAGTACTGAGTACCGATAAGTATTTGCTTATACACCGTTAAGTTCATTAGAACAATATTTTATAATTATTATTTGTTACAGTTATTTTTTCTTTTATTTTTATGTTACCAACTTGATAGTTAATTGTAAATTAATATAATTATTGTGGCCATTGTCAGTTTTGCAGTCAACTTTTTTTCGTTTAAAATTTTAAGTGTTTAGATTAACGAAGTGATCTCAAAGTGATCAGTGTATTTATTGTTTACAAATACTTGTTGTAATAGTGTACTTAACATGGACCTACTTGGACTGTGTCCACGTCATGTCCGCAAACTACTTTCACAAAGAGAAGATATTTCAAGTGTTTGTCAAATAAAACACGCTGAATAATTAAAACGAAATGTTTTGACAATTTCTTGAACGTTAACTTGTCAGTGGATTATATGAACTTAAGCGAAGTCATCATCACTCACTTAATGATTTGAAAAAAAAAAAATTAAATATAAGTTTACTATAGTAGTTTACAGTCAAATAAATCATGATTAATATAACTAAGATCGTCTGCATTAAAACGTTTTCAAGTAACTTTTCTGTTACACTAAATGAATAATAATTATGAAAAGCGAATTCCAATTCGTCACATGAATTTCGAATAACGAATTCCGCTTTGTCGAATGAATTTCGAGTTATGAATTCTGCTTCGTCGAATGAATTTCTAGTAACTAATTCGGCCTGAATATTGAACCCAATAACTTACTCAATACGGGTTTTCTCGAAAATTAATCAGTGGAATAGTTGAAATATCTTCTCGTGCTTTACTTAACTACTATTGTGCTTGTTTTGTGTAATTAATGTAATACCTACTTTACCACAGTCAACAACATTTATACAATTTTAACACATCGAACACTGGCCCTTTAGTCAAAAATTTTGTTTAGTATAAGTATTTAATTATAGAAATATTTTCGTATGTAAGTTTTGGTATTTCATTCATCTTAAAATATGTTTCTATATAAAATACTGTTCGTCACTATTTACCTAATAGTCACTGGCACATTTTGATTGTTTCATAATTTTGTAATATTAGCGGACCATACAAAATGTAGCGGAAAAATACCACATCATGTTACGGATACAAGATAAGTCAAAGTGACGGAATTAATTTTCGTATAATCAATCATAAATATATATTCTTAAGTTTAATACTTTGCTCACTACTTAAAAATGTGAGGAAATGTATTACTCGCACTTATTATCTACCAATTTTAGTTAAAATTCGAAATCTAATTTAAAATAAATAATGGTATTTTTCCGTGACACAGGCCGTAAATATAAAAAGTTTATCTTCTAATTAGCTATTAAATTAAGTATTAATTACATTTATTTCTTGAATACGACCACATTTAATGTTATAAAAACGCTCAATAGGTGAAAAAATAAGGTAATTTCATTTACCACTGGGGGGAAAACTGCGTAGTTTATTTAATTTTTTCGTTTACGAAAATATTTAAGGTTATATTTTCAATTGTTTTTAATTATTTTTGTTAATAACTTGTGCCAATGCGTTTGTTTCGAAAAAGAGCTACGACCAATCTTAAGTCTAAAAATTGTGGATTTCTTTAGATGTAATTAGTGATGTACAAAGTCAGTCTTGCATCAAGACGAAGTTAGCAAGACACGAGACAAGACGAAATATTAACTATTTATTTGTTCACAAATCAGACGACTGTTTATTGCACAGTCGTTTCTTAGTTATTCTTACTTTGCGCATCACTAATCATGATTTTTGTTCTAAAAGAACTGATGTAGAGAGAGCATCATTATTATAATAACTTAATTAAATTTAGTTGAGTATTATTATTATATTTAAAAAAGTTTATCAAAATGGGTCTATATTATTTAGTTTAATTTTAGTCAACGTTTTTGATGTCTAATGAAAGACAATATCTAGACTGAATAAGTTTCCTTCTTAGATGTTACAGCGATACATTTCTTGTCTTGTGATTCCTTTTAGTAAGTTCATTAGTCGACACTGTAAACATCTTTTTCTTCGTCTTGCAAATATTATTTTCTTGTTGTTAAGGTAAATAAATTATTATAAAGGCATGTACGTATTGTTAAAAAGTGGACATTGGGAATATGATGTAGTGTAAACGGAGCTACGATCCTGGACACGACCACTCGTTTAGTCTCTTAAAAGTGCGTTAATGTCATTGTTGGGGCTGAAATGCAGTGCTGCAATTTACTTTTCGCGACTTCTCTGTGTTGATACTTCTAAATCCTGTACATAGTATGAAAAACTTTGAAATAAGTGCATTGCTTTTTCAGTTTGCAGCCCCATCAAAAATATTAACGAGCCCCCAACGTGTGATCTAGATAGACGTCAAAAATATTGTGAATAGAATTTTTTACCTACAATTTTCTAGGTGTTTGACGGGGAACCCTATTGTTGCTATTGCCTAAGTTTTTTACCTACTACTAAATGATTGGAAAAGCGTGTAGAAAAGAAGGCATTTTTATTTAAGAAAAGGGTATTTTGGTGACCGTCTGGTTACCGTCCGCTTGCTTCTATCGAGATTTGAACTGACAATTTACACCATAGATAAAAAAAAAAATTCTTTTAACATTGAAGTTTCAACAATTTGCAAGGGCAAGTATTTTCTTTCAATCGCTACCTAAAGCCAGTTCGAATGTCGATACATCTTGACGATATAGGTCACAATGTCGCCAGGAGCCTGTAATGTTACCGACGAAATGCCATAAGCTTATTTTCAAGCTCAATATTTTTCCTAAGCATTTTATATAAATGTCGCCTTTGATGCTTTCAAAATTTATTTACCTGTTGAATCTAACTATGTAAAATCGGAAAATGTAAAAAACTTTGTGAATTTCTTGCTGAGGCCATCATAGGCAAAAGTCCTATCACATATTGAAAAAAACAGTTAGATGTCATTTTTTGTGACGGTAAGTTTTTCTCAACAAAGTGAAGGATTGAAATTATCACTGATGCGTCTTAAAGAAAGTAATAGTTTATTTATGCCCAGATTCTCGAGATATATCGGTCATTAAATTATAAGATAAATTGGAACAATTTCTGTATGTGGACCTGATTACCGACTTTAAAAGTCTTTGAACTAGACTATTAATGGACTAAAGAAAACTTATAACCAACAGATAAAGAACTTGACTCAAAATGACGAAAAGTTTACAACCTAGTAGATATTTTGAATACCGACTTTACATTTAAAATTATACAACAAATAAAAAGACAGAATCTGGGTGCATTATGCAATTGTTAATTGTATATTTTATTTTTAAAGGCAAAGTGAAGCTTGATAGTTTGTATCGAGTCACGGTATGTAATACAGCATATCTTAAAATTGAAGCAAGAAAATAAAAATTATTTTTGCATTCTCGCGGCACCACTCTAGATATAAAATTGGTATGGAAAATTATAAAAGAACTGTTTTATACAAACACCCGTTTTGTTGATATGAATGTAAATAAATGTCAAGTTAAAAAATATGAGTTTAATTTTCCTGACATCTTATATCACATCTTGTATGGAAAGTGCAAATCTGAAGTTTACCTTCATTACACCTTTTTATATAAACATAAAAGAATCCTGAATAAAGGCTACTGGATTTTCAATGCTCAAAACACCTAAAGGTTTAGGCATTAGCCCTTGAGTCCTAATCCTATCCCTATTCGGAGAAAACGGGGCCCGGCTTGATGTAAATACCTACTGATACTGAGTCTGCTAGCCTACTTCATCCTACTGCTGGACATAGGTTAGGCCTCATGACTTCTAGTTTTCACAACCCAGGAAAATTATTATGGTTATTTAACCATAACAAAGACATCGCTTTCTTCTGCGCTAGGTACACAGAAACAGTTATGGCGAAGGTTTTCTATCACTATCACGAAAACGAAAAACTTTAGTACCTACACATAGCAATTAGAGTGGCCAAAACTCTCGCTTGACAAATACTTATCCTATAATATCCAAAAATGAAATGGAATATATACGAATTGAGTAAAGCGGATTGTAAGTATCTAATTAGATACCAACAAAATGATACCAAGAAATATCATGGAGCTATTTTTTTTCTATGATTTTAAAACGAAAGATTTACAGAAAATGCGCTGTGATGAATTGATTTACGAGAATTCCGCTTCGTAACATGAATTCCAAATAACGAATTTCGCTTCTCGAGAACCGAAATTCACAAATCGTAAACTTTATTCGACAACATGGAAATTGGTCCATCTGTAAATTAAGGCATGCTACACATTGAACCGTATTGGATTCGACAATATCTGATGAACATCAAAGCCGTTCCGGAAGCAATTAGTAGATACAACACCATGTTATGCTTTCATTTGGCTTGTGCCGATCAACAAACTCCATTTGGTAGGTATCCAATATCAACGCATTATATGTTAAGCCTCATATAGACTACTCGTTCTAAGAAATTGGTAATTAAAAAAAAATTACTAATGTTTTTATGATGTCATTTGATTATGTCCATTTCAACCGCGCGGCCTAACTCATAAAACTTGCAGTACTGACCGTTTCATTCTATGATGGGAAGGAAAATGTCTGGGGAACAGAACAAAAAACAATTTGTAAAAATATTTTGCAGAAAGATCCTGCTGTATAGATTTTCCGGTTCTCGAAAACGGCTCAAACGATTTCGATGAAATTTGGAATATAGGTGTTTAGAGGGGCAAAGAATCCATAGGTCCCATGTCTGGGAAAATTCGTTTTCTCGGTATTTTCACATAAGCTTTGAGGAAGAAGGTTCATAATTTTGTCGCGGGAACGGACTTTTAGATAGCCCGATTTATTTAAGGTTTGACTTTCATACTGGTGACCATGGCACATTATTTACCCTCAGGTGAAAATAGGGTTTTTCTTTTTTCTTTCGTTTTGTCAGTTTGTTTTTCGGGTTTTTTTTTTTTATAGTTTCCATTTATTTACACCCAAACGCTGCCGCTGATTTGAACGTTACTTCATAACTGTCGTACATGACGAAGCTAGGTTAAAGTAAGTAGTAATATATGTGAATTAAAGTAAGTACCTAAGTATTTAGATTTCATTAATTCTGTGAAATCACGCTTTGCATTTCACCATGAGATTAAAAAAATTGGTGTTTTCAAATATAGAATAGAACTAGGTAAGTGTTTTCAAATATCATAATAATAATTAGCAAGTATTGGCGGGCGAGGTAAGTAATCGACATATGGAATGTGAGCTGGGCTGTCATTGTGCCGATTGTTGTAACGGCCAATGGCCTGATGGCCAAGAGCCTCGACGAACATCAGGCTCTCGTGGGGTAGTTGGATCAAGAGCCAGATCCAGAAGGCAGTACTTCTTGATACGGCTCGTATTGCGAGGAGGTTCCTGTCTATGGAACCCTAGGTCCCTGGTGGCCCTGCTCCCACGCCGGCGGACAACTTTTTTTATATTTTTAAATGTTTTTATTTTTTTGTTTTATAAAATACTAGCGGCCCGTTCCGGCTTCGCACGGGTGGAGGACCCGGTCTAAAACCCGGTCCCGATGGTTACAAACACAACAAAAAAATAATTATCCGAATCGGTCAAGCCGTTTTCATGTTATGTCGTGACAACGGAAAACGGGTTTCATTTTTATAAATATAGATTTAAAAATGTAAACATATGGTGACGGATGAATAGACGAAACAATAATTAGCAAGTATTAAGTCATTGTAATTTATTAATGTTACATTTTGTTTAAACATACAAGTTAATTAATTCCTTATATACTAATTCATCAATTAATTCCTTCATTTATTATATTCAATTTGTTTTAATGTAAAAAAATAATCTTTATTGGCCGTCAAAGCAAAACATTATTTATGAACTTGTTATCTATCAGTGAAGTTTAAACTCTCATTTTTTTTAATAAGTACCTAATCACTTTTAATTTTCTATGTAACCTACATTTTTATGTTTCTCGAGCTGAGCTCGGTCGACCACGTACCTACTTATTATTATGCACTATTTCAAATCCATAGTCAGTCATCGGATCGCCTCGCTACGCTAATTCCAATCACAGCCTACCAACTACTCAAATTCGTGGACCACGCCATAACCACACGTTGACCACGCAACAGCCACACGTTGACCACGCAACTTTCACCAATGCACCTCATATGGTCAACCATTGAACCAAGTTTGTTCAACCAGAGGAACAAGCGTGGCCAACGAGCACACTACGACTAACGCGTGGTCTGCGTAGTACTTAGGTATGTCAACGAACCGTCGTCGCGTGAATCAAGTAGTAGACCAAGATCCCCATGCTCCCAGACCTACGTCATTGGAGCAAAGCTGAAGTTTTGAGGATTTCTAGTCTACTATGTAGTTAAAACAGTACGCCGACTTACTAGCTCGAAAGTGAGGTAGGTAGGGACGAAGCGCGAACAAAAGCTGTATAAAAACCGTACTCAACTACGTAATTTTAGCAAGCCTACATTTTACGTGATTTACTCATCTCCAAGGACTTATAAGGGAAATTTATTACCAAGCAACTTCCATTCGCAACGCTATGCATCGTGGAGAAAAACGGAAAAGAAACTTGACGGCAACATACACAATAAAAAAATACATAATTAACAGCAATATTCACATAATAATAAATATCAATTAACTTACATTTGAAGAGGGATGCCTATGTTCAGCAGTGGACGTCTTCCGGCTGATGATGATGATCTTGCATTTTCGTTGTAGAACACATCACAAAGCATATCTTTCAGCATCACACACACTTGTCTCTATTCTCTATTATTATATCACATTGAATAAACAGAACACCACTCAGGTCACGACTTATCTCAAAGAACATTTGCAGCGTAATGACCACGAATTTGAGGGTACATCTATTTTTATAAACTTAGAATTGTACCACTTCCAACAAATATTACCGCCATTATTAACCAATGACAGATTGTCATACAATTACGTAATAAAATAAGCAATAATAAACAAATCCTTTGTAGTAGAAACATTTTAAAACTTGATTAGATAATTTAGAAATTCAGTAAGTGTTTATTTGCAGCCTTATTATAATTCGATAAATATTTGAACATCAACTGATTTCGTTCGGAAATCAGTTGATCTTTGTTTTAAATACATTACTATTATTAATTAAATATATTTAATCATAATGCTTTTTTTGAGGCTCGCTCTCAAATGTTATCACCGCATTTTTTTTTGGAATACTATAATTTATCGTAAGATGAAGACCTATTTAAAAAAAACTAACATTTGAGTAAAAACTAAGCAAGGAATTTATGCTTACATTCTTGTTTAACTTTTAGTCAAATGTGTTTTCCTTTCATAATAAAAATAAATTATTATTCAGAGAATCTTTTTTACCACTTTCTAAATTGACTCACTAGATGGCGCTATTTTACATAGTTGTGGCTTAATTTAACTAAATTCTTTATTGCATATTTATGTGTATTAAAATTTCTTCAAATTAAAGTAAGATCGCATGGACCCTGTCGGGCACAACAATTCAATAAAATCATCCTTCTCCATCATTTCATAACGTTCTATTAATAACAAGGATCACTAAATTAAACACAAAAGTACTAATAAATAAAACAATTTATTAACCAAAACAAACTAATCATTCCCATACTTTTGGGCAAGTTTCTCCTTATACAACGTGATATCATCCTCTTTCTTATCCGAAGTCCCTTCTTGGGTTTCTAGAACCGTCTTCACAGATTTGATCAACCCCGTGTTATCAGCTAGAGGTAAGATATCACAAATTAGGGGTGATTCCACGCCTAGGATGTAATGACAAGTTCTAGGTTCTAGTAGGTAGAGGGAGACTTGGGCTGGACTTGAGGAATTCTCCAGGCATTTGAGTTTGACTTCAGTTTGTCTCGGCTTGCCGGTCTTGTCGCAAATGTCACCGTTTGCATAGAAGTGGGAAACTGATGTGCGGTATTCTGAAATAAAGAATACATTTATTTATCTATCTAACGTAGTGAAACTTCTTTTTTATTTCGCTGACATCAGCTATACATGAAGATACCTAAAATAAAATATTTCAACACTAAACTTAGTCACAATAGTAGTTTAAATAATACCAGGAGTTAAAACCAAGAGTAGAAAAGAGTTAAAGAAGGCGGTTCTTCATGAAGTTTATGTAATTTTACTACGCAAATTATGATTACGATTAATGACGTTTTCTATGCAATGCAAGAATGGTACCTATGCAAAATATTTATATACACATAACACTATTATACCTATGTAATGTCATCGAATTCCGCAAAATAATGTCTGATTCCATAACTTAGGAACAGAACATAAAAATAAACTAAACTACTAAAGAAACTTTGCAAATATTTTTAAAAGAGTTTCTTGTCGGTTCTTCTCCATGGAAACGACCAACCCGAACCGTACCAATTTTTTTTTCCGTGCCCAAAGTGCCCATTGAGGCCCATGTAAAACTAAAAAAAAAATGAAATTTTCTCAAACGAAAACGAACGTATCTTTTCCATAATAAAGTTGAAAATCAATCAAAGATTTTTTTGCAGACTGGAGTAGTTTAGATGTGCAAAAATGACATTCTACCTTTTATTCCCTCTAGATTCTAGCATACAGTATACATACCGACAGGTTTAGGCGCCTTCCCCTTATTCTCTTTAATCCAGTCCAAATGCGCGCGCTCATCGAACTTGCCGAGTAACAGCGTGGTCTTTTCCCCGGTGCGGTCCACGTGATACTGGACCACATGCTTGCCGTAACAAAACTCATACTTCCACCACCCTGTACCCTGCAATGATGGAAAATTAGTAAAGATCTTTCAGGCCAATACAAGATAATATGTACTTGTGACATTATAACGCCTGTAAAATTAGGCCGACCGAGAGACGTTTTGTGAATTTTGGAAGCGTTATAACTTTGTCGTTGTAAAATTTGATTGTCAAGTTGAAGTGGCAATGGGCAGGCCACATCGCTCGTAGAACTGACAACCGATGGGGAAGAAAGGTTCTCTCATGGCGACCACGGACCGGAAGACGCAGCGGGATAGGCGACCACTAGGTGGACCACACACAGAGAGAGTCGCGGGCAACCGTGCGATGCAAGTGGCGAATTGTCGTACGGCGGTCTAAGGGGGAGGCCTATGTTGCAGTGGACGTCTTCCGGCTGATGATGATGATGATAACTTTGTCAATTTTGGTATACATAAGAAGAGAAAAATACGGGTTAATGTTTTTAGATAATTTATCATTCGGACTAAATTTTTTTAAACTATAATAGCCAATTATGTAGTTGCGGGTTTTTGGATGGTACTTCTTTTCGTTTCGGCTGAAATGTCGCCATCTCTGGTGTCTAGGTAGCCTTTAGAAACCACACAAGTTTTTGACATGGTTTTAGTAGTCTGTAACTGGCCTACTTGAAATAAATGTGTTGAATTTTGAGCATACAGGTTGAATTTTAAAACTGGGTGTGGATGTCTATATCCGGAACTGTAACGAATATGCACAGCTTGTCGCAAGTTCGATCCCCGCACGGAACAAATATTTGTATCACCTCAAAGTTCTTGTCTGGGTGATTGTGTATGTGATATGTTTGTAACCTGAATACCTGTGTGTTACAATTTAGATGGATACTAGCTGACCCGGCAAACGTTGTTTTGCCATATAAATTATTTTTACACTTAGGGTTATGAAAAATAGATGTTGGCCGATTCTCATAGATACCGGATAAGCACAAAAAATTTCATCAAAATCGGTCAAGCCGTTTCGGAGGAGTATGGCAACGAAAACTATGACACGAGAATTTTATATATTAGAAGATATAAATAAAATAACTCTACCCACCCCATTAAGACAGTTCTCTCCGTTCAGGAACGCTCTGACAGGCGAATCATCAGTGATGACTGGCGCTGGTTTGTCACTCAGCTGCGGCTTGCTGTCCTCAATCAAGTCCTCATCCTCAGTCAATGGATGCAGCTCGAATTTAAGATGGGTTTCGCCATCCTGCAAATTGTTATAGCTTTTAAGCTTATAAGAATAGGGAAGATTATGGCATAGCAGATGGAAGTTTGTCTATGTGCCAAGTATTACCCAAATTTATTTATTTAATTATCGATTTTTGTGGCAAATCTTTTTTAATATAAACGGTTATCGTTATAATTTCGGAAGATATATCCATTTCATTGGATTTTTCGTTTTATACAAACGTTTTGAATAGCGCAGACCGCAAGTCAACCTAAACCAAACTATAACATTTTCCCAATCGAAAATAAACCTTCTTGCATTGTGACAAAGTTGAAAATCTATTGAAGTCAACAGATTGGGGTAGGTTGATGTGCTGGCATAATTCTTTTTGAGTTGAAAGCTATTGATGTGAACCTTATTTGAAGTTCCTGTGAATCTAGACAAGTACTTACCAATCTGTAAAAGACGAAGGACAAACACAGACAAAGAAAGTGCAATAAAAAAAAAAAAACAAAAATGTTATTACCTTATCAATTTTCTCAACTTTCAACACAGCTAGTACATCCTTAGGATCGTTATCCTGAATAACGCCAACAAAAAGGTTAAATAAGCCACTACATACTACACTACTTAATATGGACGTAGCCAGAATATAGTAGAAATGATTTCTAAATAAAATTATTTATACATAAATCTGAATTGTTTCTATAATTTTGTATTTTATCTCGATAGTCTATAATTAACTGCAATACTGCAGTCAAACTGCAAAAATTATAATTAATTTATCTATTGTTTCTTCATTAGTTATGGTACTTATCGGTTTTAGAGAAGATGATTGCAACTAGCTATGCTAGCGCCATCACTTTCATTTCCACTTTTAAAAATAAGTTTTATTCAATATTGTCACAGATTATGGAAACCATTACAAAAGAATTGAGAAAGAAGATTTTTGTTGTAAAGTAAATTTCCTGGCTACGTCAGTACTATAAAAAAATGTGCGAAAAATGCGCAAACTTGTAAAACAAAAGCTTGCTACAAACTAGAAACGATAAAAATGGTATTACAGAGTGAGAAAAACTAGTGAAAAAGCACTCTTCAGTAAGTATAGCAAAACATCTTTAGTAAGTATAGCAAAACACACTCATTAAAAAGTTATTATCTATTGCTTATAAAACAAGCTGAAAACATCTAACATTCCTTGGAAATCAAGTTATGTGAAATAATTGTGGGTATAGAACAGCTAAATATTTTAATAGTTTTATGTAAAAAAATATGGTTTTCTAGATTATCATGAAGCAATTTTCATAAAATCTGTTCTGAATATTCAAAGATTTTCAATTTACGGACAAGATACATATCACACGGCTAACTACTTCTGATAACTCTAAAATCAAACATTACCTATGTGTAACCATAACATTAAGCATGGACTGAGCTTTCCTTAACAAAAATCAAATAAATTGCCATACTCGCTAGAATGAGAGAAAAACAATTAGTAACACATTATCTGTCTTACAGGAATGATATAGATGTCGAGTGTGGCAATTTTAGGCAGGTAATGCTCAGACCATACTCTATGTCTATGTGTGTAAAAGACTATTTAAAAAATCTACAAAAGTCAGACTAGGAAAACAAAAAACTTACATTGCTCATCATTCTAACAGTTTGATGATGGAACTTCAAACTGTCCACCTCCATTTTCAAAAGACTCCTTGGTTTCTTAGGAGCGTCGGCGACTGGTAGACAATCTATGATATTCTCGCTCACATCTTTTGGCCTAAACTGAGGATGTTCGCAGAGTAAGGGAGATAGAATGATGATCTCATATTCACAGGTTGCCGTCTCTTTGAAGGAGTAAACTTCGTGTTTTCCGTGAGTGTAGCAAACATATAAGACTCTGGTTAGACGAGGTTTGCCGCTTAAATCGCAGACGGTACCTGGAATGACATACAAAGAAATGTTTAGTATAAGGAAGCTTATTTTGCCCTGTCTACTAACTAAAAATGAAAATCGTCCTTGCTACTACGATATAATGATGCAATTCGACTGACATACGTCGTCGTGGCGATCGTGTTTCGTTTATGAAAAACGAAACACGATCGCCACGACGACGTATGTTGTTTTTAATCTACTTGTAGATAACCACGTGTTTTATGTCGTATGTCGTGGTGGTAAGGATTATTTTCACTTGTAGTTGGAAATGGTCGAATCGCGTCATCAGTAAAGTTCATAACATAACAGCATTTACAAACATTGAGAGCCACAAACAGCCAGACTCGGACGAACTACGTGTGATCATACATAAATTATTATGTTTTTGTGGGAATCGAACCTGCAACACGCAGCGCAGCAGCTGCAATTGGACTCATAATTGAATTGGAAAACAGTGTGGCTGGCCTGGCTAAGATTTGAAAACCTTTCAATATTTCCAAACCATTCCAGTTGAAAATACAAAAAAAAGGAAAAAAAAACATTCAAAGTAAAAAAAATAGAGAAAACGACTGTTGTAGCAATTTAGGTAATATTTATCTACCAACATTAACAGTTATTTAGGATTTTTTTTTTGTAGTGCAGCAAGTATTTTTTTACAATTTAAATAGTTTTTTTTCTCTATCAAACCTAACAATGCATTTTATGACACACACTTACCATCATCTAGAACCATTTCTACAGAAGGTAACTTGGCACCATCAACTTTAGTCATCCTGTAGGGCTCCTTAGTTTCCTGGGCAGCCAAAACATCAGCCTCCAACTTGGCATGCTTCTCTGAACTCCAGTGGCCAAGGTAATACTCCTGGGTTTTCACTTGTTTGCCTGTAAATTTCATATTTGGAAGATTTTTAAACAAAGAATAATAGATTATAGACTTAAACCATTTGCAAAAAAAAAAAAACAGTATTTGAATTTTCTTAAAAGAATAAACCATAGACAAACAATGAGACTCAAACAGGTGTGGGAAAAAGTGGCAGAAATAGAAGAAGTCTCATCTCAGTAGAGGATGGAACAGGACTGCTAGTGATGATGATAAAGTTCAACCCAATGTTGGTATTATGGTCTAAGAGCTACAAGAAAATATTAATACCAGAAACTTAACAGCTAGACTAAAATAAGAATCCCAATGCATTTTAATGACTACAGAAATTACCCTGTTCAAAACCCTTAATTATTATTAATGTTTAAGTCCTTTTTTTGGTATTTTCAGTACATAAAGTTAACTAAATAATTAGATAACAAACTATTGCAGAAAATCTACTATTTTTAATACCTTACACTGTATTATGTTCCAAAATGAAGAATGATACCCAAGAATAAAAACAGACAATTTTCAAATAAATTAATTATCAGTAAAATCATACCAGTACAATACAAGTTACCTTTAATAAAAATTGTGACTGCACCATGTTGATCTTTCTTTAACACTGATTTCAAATGATCATAGACAAAAATATTTAAAAATACTTTTAAAAAAGTAAATAAAGAACATCTTTTTTTTTATAAGTAAATTATACCTTCTCTTTCTTCATGATACTGTCTGATATATCTTCCGTGGCACACTTCATAACTCCAGTAACTCTCAAGTCGGTAGGAACATATCTTCTGAGTGAAAAGTGGCTTTAGGAGGCTGAGGGGTGATGGTCCATCGTAATCTTCTATATTTGTTGACTCCTTAGCCCGTAGCTCTGGTATGCGACATTCATATTGCTCTTTATTTGCTGTTGTCACTTTTAATACTTCCTTCTTTGGTAGCTAATGAGATGAATAAGGTTTTGATTAATTTAAATTTTTCTGCAAACTAAAACTTCCAAACCACTAAAACTTATGTGTTAAGGCTTGAACTAAATAACACCTTTTATACATATTATTTTACTTTTAACTGACCAAAGGTTAAGATTTTTGAGGAAGAAAATGCCTAAAATAAAAAGAAGAGCCATTGTAACACACTTGTTTGAAGGGAACAAAAGAATAGCAAGTATAATGAATTATGCTTGTTTTAAACATGGCTTAAGCATTGCAAATAGGACCCTTAGACTAACCAGAGAATTTTGAATCTTACTCTTCAAAAATCCACATTTATCTAGAGCCTAGAGGTACCTAGTCATAATCTTTATCAGAACAGCTGATAAATGGACAGCACTTCACCAAACACATGAAGAAATAAATTTTAATTTATGCCTGACTGAATGATATTGTATTACGTGGCTCAGTATTTAGAAGTAGTTTTTTAAACATACCTCAAGTTTATTAACTTCTCCATCGACCAGATTCTGGATATCCTGGCTGCCGGGCCAGTTGATTCCAAATAATATGCTATCGTCAAATCCCCTGAAGTCGTGTTCTATATTACATGCTACTTTCACAACACACAAACAGAGCACCCAAATGCCCCTCATTTTATACTTCTATAGGTCCATAATAAACGAAAACTTAAATTAAAAACTATATTTTATACTAATCTACTGCACTTGCCAAGCAAATTATAGCATGACTAAAATAGATACGCCAGTGGAAGGCTCCAATGTAAACTAAATTCTGCACTCTCGTAATTTGGTCGAGTAATTTCCTAAATGAGTTGGAAAGCTGTCATTTGTCAATTTACACATCGGTCGCGTTCAGTGGCGTTCAGTGATTTAGAAATAGGGTTTTTTAATTCGCATTCTCCAATCGGTTGTTAACTGGTATTAACTTATTCAATGAAAAATTATCAGTGAAAATAACTACTACCTCTCAAACTTATTAAATTAATAGTATATTTTGCAACTAGTGAATAAAGAGCGGATTTAAAGCGAGGGCCATTATATGAATCAAGAGCAAGCGAAGGATTTTAATGACGAGCTAACTTAATGATGAGTGATTCATGATGATTGAATCACGAGCGAAGCGAGTGATTCAAGTATTTAAATCCTGAGCGACGCGAGTGATTCAGGCCCTCGATTTAAATCCGTTTTATTCAGTGACGGATTAACCCCTAATCAAAATAAGCAATTGCTTAGGGCATCACATCTAAGGGGGCACCAGAAGAAGCACAAAAATCGTAAGAACGGTTTTTTTTTGTGCTTTGTCTGGTGCCCCATCGACATACGTCTCACTCTCACGTCACCAAACACTTACTGAAACTGCTAAAATTTTCTAGCTCGCTTCGCTCGCTATTCCATCGTGACTGGTTGCCTTATTTACTGCTGAAATTAGAAAGATGCAAAAAAAATTGAGAGAAATTGCATCGCTTGTTCTTGCATTTCACTACTTCTCGAAAAGACTCGGTTTTACCTACTAAACGAAGTACTTCCCTACATAATACCTTCCGTACCACCAACGAATGCGTTAATAAAATAAAGGCGGTCACTACCGTGGATAGTGGGAGACGCTCACGGCAACAGACGTCGCCAGGCGATTTCCGGCTACCGTAGGCGAGTAATGGGTGACGTGCCGTCGCCGTCGAAGTAAAAATAAAACCCTTGGATACGGGGGCACCAAAGACTTCAATTGCTTAGGGCATCAAGTAGCCTTAATCCGTCACTGGTTTTATTCAAGAGTTGCAAACGATACTTTATACCATGACTACGAGAAAAAGAAAGATTTGAGCGATAAAAGATATTCAACAAAACAAAATAAAGTTTTTTTTAATAAGTCTGCTCCACACACACGTGGGCGCGAATCGCTCGGTGGTGTCCAACCGCTCGGTCACTGCGCCAACAAGCTGACATTAAAATCGGAGCAATGATTTGAATTAAGAGTATATTTCATATTAGCAAGGGGGTTGTCCAGCATCGCGGTCGATGTCGAATGTACTAAAGTGTTCTAAATTCAAACACCAAAACAGTGCGTAAAAGACTACTTTTACACACTGTTTTCCGTGAATAAAAGTAGCTTTTTCGAGGGGGAATGGTATAAAGTATTTTAGGGTCACACTAGTCTGTGCACTTGCAAAAGTAATTATTCAGTATTCCGAAATGTATTATTTGAGCAAAAAAATGATTATGTAATGCTAATAAAAAGGAAATATGAAATAAATATACTGTGGAACAATAAATTATACTACCGGTTAAAAAGACTTCCATCTACATCAAACAGAGCAGAAAAAATATTATTGTCTTTGAATTTCATGAACTTGTCAAGTCAGGAGGCAGCTGTCAATCTTGTAATTTTTGTGGTTAAAATGGCGTTCAGTTTTCCAGCCTTTTCCTATATTATTGCGTTAATAGTCGACGCATTCTTAATATTTTTCTCGATATTCCATGTTATTGCGTTCGACGAATTAAAAACTGACTATAAGAATCCAATTGACCAGTGCAATAGTCTAAACCCGGTGCGTATTTATACCTTGTAGGTGGTGCAGCCAAAGTTCATCGGAGTTCAATACAGTAACTAACCTATTTTTTCTATTTCAGTTGGTTTTACCGGAGTATTTGCTGCATTTATTAATAAACGTCCTGTTTTTATTGTCTGGAGAATGGTTTTCACTGTTAATAAACATTCCATTGATCTTGTATCATCTACACAGGTAAATATAATCTCTTTCTCGAGGTTAGGTTATGTTTATGATAATCTGAGGGCGGTGCAAGGACAAGGTCTTGACTTAAACAATACTGTGACACCTTGAAATAGTATTTGCTTGGAATACAAATGCAAGACTTTAATGCAACATGTTTGGAATAACTTTGTTGTTTAAATTTCAATGAACTTAACATTGTTCCTAGTTAAATTACTTAATTTTGTAGAAATTAGAAGCGTTATTTGGTATAAACAGATACTGAAATTAATAGTGATATTGTTACCATTACTATACATGAGGATAATCCTAGTTTTCCTCATTGTATGTTATTGTGTTAAGCTAAAGTTGTTAAATTCTATTGAAATGTATGTAAAATCAAGTTAGACTTTCAATTTTAAGAGTTTCGCGAATCTCTTAACAGAATAACCAACTATACTATTTTGGTAGCAATATTTTTAAATGCTTACTGATTACAAATCTTGTTAATTGATATAATTCACAAAATGCTTTGTCATAGTGATAATCTGTATAATTATCATTTCAAGGTCTTGTCTATACTTGCGTTGAACTTCAGCCTTCTTATGCTAATTACAATGGATTGTTTCTAAAATTGGTGGTAATGATCCTAACTAATGAGTTGTGGGTTTGAACCCAATTGGGCACAATACTGTTTAATACTTATTTCATCACCATTGCTCTAAATATGATGAAAAAGGTGGAGAAATTATGAATGATTGTGTGAACTTAAGAAAATTGTATAACTGACATAAAATTATTAATTAATTAATTAGTATTACACTAGAAACAAGGCAAAATGTCTAAAAATGCCACTTTATCAGAATAGATGGACATCTACCATGCAATTCTTGAGAAAGTATTTGAGGCATGCTAAAAACTTGTCCAATACTTTTCAATTACCCCTATACATAGAAATGCAGAGCTGACTGACATGTAGCGGGATTGAACCAAGCCAGCCTTACAATAATAAAAATAAGTTCCTAAATTCTTATTTTCCACTACTAATATGCGAACAGAAGTAATGAATAAATCAACTTGTTTCAGATACTACACTCGCCCAGTAATGTCCGGCCCGGGACTGTACGACCCTACGAGCATTATGAATGCTGATGTCCTGACAGTCTGTCAAAGGGAAGGCTGGATCAAGCTTGCGTTTTACTTGTTATCATTCTTTTTATACCTTTACGGGTGAGTATTTTTTAATTTCCACTTTTACATTATTTCCAGTTACAGTTGAATGTGTCCCAGAACTGGGTAATGAGTTAAGCACCCTCATAAGTATCCATCAGTTTCCATAGCAAACAATCGACATTTAGTTTTAAACATTGCCCCTAGGAATTTTTCCTGTCATCTTACAAAATTAAGAACTGCAGCATTTTGTGGAATTACAACCTAATGTACCCTTGTAGAGCAGAAATATCTCATCCCCTCTTTTTGGTCCAATCTTAGTAATGAAACTAAAACAAAACTTGAATGTGCTAAGAGTTTTTCACACATTCATTTGTTCTTAATGTGATTTTATTCCAACACTATGCCATACTTTAACATCTATATAAGTATAACACAGGCAATAAACTTTTATAAACAGTTGATAAGAAACTGTGTTGATAGAATTATGATTCCTTTCCTAACTATTCTACCTAGTGACATTTATTTCACAAAGGTTTAAAGCAATAAAAAAATGTTTTGAGGAAGATAAGAAATAGTTTATTATGCACATATTGGCTGACTATCTCCATGGATATAGTTTGAATATCATTTTGGAATACTGAGTGATAGTGGCGCCCCCTCTCCAATAAAATGAATTGCAAAATAGCTAAAAACTTTTAAAATGTTACTTCACCTGATCAACACATTTTTGTTGCAATTGACTTGTGAATGAGTAATTTCCGAAATGTTGGGAGGGGTTGATTAATGCAGCTTTTGACATTACATGCTTATGGGGCTAAGAATAATACACTCTCAGGCTACGAGCTTGAATTTCTGGCCCCTTTCTTTGATGTTTCATATTTTTATTGGCAAGCAAGCAATTTTTAATTTTGGCGCCCCCGGAACTTGTTCCCGGGGCACGTGCCCCGCCTGTTGAGTTCTGCATAAAGTTAAATAAATGGTCCAAATATGCATAAACAAAACCAAATAAGCAACAAGAAATTAAACTGCATAACATATCCAAAAAAGCTTAACAAATGTATAGTAGAACATTGTGTAAATGATCTCATGGTAATTGTCTTGCAAATAAAAATAATCATAAGAAAACTGTGCACTATCTGTTGTATAAATGAAAACAATAGAAATACCTACTTTTAAATGATTTATTCTGCAAATATAAGCGTTTCGACAAAGGTGTTTATTACGAAAAATAGGTAGGTAATGAACTTGGTTAAATTATGTTAATTTTGTTAAACATTTGTTACTTGAAAGGAACAATTATTTAAAAATCTTCAAGTGTTGTGTTGTTATTACTTATATTGCAAATAGTGTGTTAACTTAGCTTCTAATTCTATAAAATAATTGAAAATACTTCTTAATCAGTCCAATTATCTAGTTTGCGTATAGTCTAAAAATACGTTTCTAAATAAATTGCGTGGTCAAGAAACAGGTAATGTGCACTAATCAACACCACATACAAAAATATCGTCATCGCATACCATATCTCGTCACTCATTAGGCAATTTCTGCACGACACCTTTAGTAAAACTACACCCTGACCCAAATGTAACTTTGTATTCTATGTAAAGGTACTAAAGTCTATATTACTAATCCCATTTCTATTTGTTTCAGAATGATCGTCGTGCTGATAGCGGCATGAAGCATCGTTTATGTATAGTCACTCGTTCCAATAAGTCATAATTAATTTATTGTTAGCCGCGGTTGTATCGTGTGTCCGAAGAACAAGGAATGTTGTATAGTTGAGACTTCAGTATTTTGATAATTAAACATTATTGCATTACCTACGTTTTTTGTTTTATTTTGGTTTTATAGATGACTTACGACCCATCCCGGTTACGCACGGGTGCCTATGTTACTCAGGGTGAATATAGCTAACTAATAGTCATCATCTTCCTGCCCTTATACCACTTAGGTCGCGCCGCCCCTATGTGCGAAGTGGGTGGCGCACACAGTCGCCAGGGCAATATACGCGCCGGGTGACCATAGTGCCAATGTTGAAATTACTTTTGTCACATTACAACATTTCAATACTTGAGAATCGATAAGTAGATGGCGAGAAACAGATAAATTGATAAAACTGATGCTAATATTTCAGAAAAAAATGAATTTATGAAAGAAAGACGACTACGTAAAAGGCGCTTCATAGGTTTTGCACACAGGCGCTGCAACAGGGTCGTCGCGGCCCTCACTCCGTCCGCTCCATCCTGGGAGTGAGAACTCATTTTAATAAAAGGACAAAAATAAATTTTGATTTAAAGAAAGAGAATTTAAATGTAGTTACAATCAGCAAGACATTACACATGTATCACTTATCAATTCAATCCATAGCTTATCTAAAACACCAGAAAGATCTGCTCTAAATATGAACTACATAGATAAGGAATATAAATAGGTACCTATGGTATTCATCAGGGCAAAGATTCTACATTGCACTAATATAATACAGTTTTAGATATGTGCCGCAGACATAAATAGATCTTGATAATAATTATTTCAGTTTTATTTTCGTCTCATTTTCAAATTATTCTAATGTATCTAAACAAAAAAATTGGATATGAAGATTTTATCAGGCGTTAGAATTCAAAATGGCGGCTCTTTTAGTTTATTCCACGGCCCCTGCTCGTATGATGCTGTTAAATTAGAGTCCTGTAGTAATGTTGGGTGATCTTACGCTGATTAAACCTTGACCTAAGTCCATCTAGGCATGGTTCAGGAGTAACAAGGAGTAATTGAAGAAGAAATTTATTGCCGCCGTTTTTGATTGCTCTGCACTTATCCACAGGCGAAAAAAAAGCCACAACACAAGTTCTAGTCAATGCATTTTTTTTCATGATAATAATCATCAAATGACAGGGCAGGACGGGAGGGACTGTCAGACTTGTACCGACTAAAATTCACGGTGTTTCATCAATAGCCCTTTACGTTCCAGGGTCATGGTTATTCTAAGAGACAGTCCCGTGAACCCGTCAGACTTTGGCCCTTTAAGGGGGGGGGGGGGGGGGGGGATGACGTCATTTGTTTAATTCCTTATATTTTTTTTTTATAAAAACGTTGCCCCACGCTAGGAATTTCTCCTGTTTAGTGGGTGCGTTTACAAACATAGAAACTCACGCACACAACTACTTGTAGATAATACAAATATTTCCGTGCGGGAATCAAACTCGCGACACGCAGCGCAGCAGTCCAATCACTCAGCCACTACGCTAACCGTACCGACAGTAATGCCTTTATTCTATGTTAAATAATTTCGGATCAAGGTAATTGTTAAAAAAACCTACTCAACCAATACTCAATATACAAAGAATGAAATTAGGTACCTGCGGTACCTACTAAGTTGATACATGGCACCTCCTCCTATAAAAAAGAAAAACACGCTATGGATTATTTTTCCAATCTAAAAATGGACAACTGGAAGAAATGACAAAACACAACATGAATTCTCTGTAAATTCTTCTACGTGTTTGCTCAAAGCGTCTTAGGGTTGATTTAAATATTTTTTCCAGAAGATTCAGAAAACCATTTTGTTAAGCGATTAGAAATCTTCGCTTTATCAATACTGACTTTTCACTCATAATGAAAGTACCCACAGTTAAGTATGTATTTTTAGGACTGCAGTCGTTAAAATAAAGACAACGCATCGATATAAGTTCAATGACTTGTGACACAGCTTGTGATAACTTGCAAGAATAAAGAACTTAGATGTCATCTTGATCAACAAAATAAATAAATACATCAATTATGTATATACTTAGATAGGTAAGTATGGATTGATAACAGGTAGGTACACGGTAACTAAAATGGTCAGAACACATTATCTAAATTCTAGACGCTACGACGAATTTAGGCTAGGTTAGGAGGTAGTCAATCAATCTACCAATAAAAACATTAATCTTGGCCACATCAAATTACTTGAGTAGTAAAAGGTGAAGATTACATTTGATAAGTAAGTCCATCATAAAAAACAAAAAGACATACGCTCACTGACCTACTCATGATTTAGAACAAGGGAAATACCGATTACAGGGCCGCGTTCTATCGAATAAGTATTATATACTAGTCCGTATCAGAAACTGGGCAGTATTCTTCGAAAGCCAGAGTAAATCAGAAGTCCCGCAAAATGTATTTAATCGGAATATTATTTTCAATTGTCGCTGTACAAACTGTTCAGCCGGCGAACATTCTTGCTCTCTTCCCGCACGTTGGGAGGAGTCACTTCTTGGTGTTTGAACCATTACTGAAACGACTAGCAAATAGACACCAAGTAACCGTGGCTTCTTTTTTCCCTCAGAGGAATCCACCAGAAAACTATACAGATGTGAACCTCCGGGACTTAGCTCCAGTACGAAGAGAAGCGATCAATTTACAAGTGTTTGAAAAATCCAATAAGTTGATATTCAACAGTTTGGGTTTGAACAATTTCGTGACTCAAATTTTCGCTTTTCAACCGCTCAGCGACATGGCTTTGAATATTTGTTCCGGACTTGTGAAGTACCCGCCTTTGGCCGAAGTTTTAAAGAACAATTACGATGTTGTTTTGGTTGAAAACTTCAACAGTGATTGTGTGCTTGGTCTTCTACACGTTTACGGGATAGCAGCGCCGGTGATTTCTTTGGTATCCTGTCCGATGCTGCAGTGGTCGTCTCACCGTGTTGGGTTGACGGACAACCCTGCTTACTTCCCCACAATAACATCTGACAATCTAATTACATCATTTTCTGAAAGATTGCAAAATACAGCTATGTACTTGTATTTTAAACTGTGGTTCAGATATTCAATACAGGTCAAAGAGCGGTCGATAATTGAGAGAAGTTTTAAGAGAAAGATACCTGATCTGGATGTGTTGGCAAGAAATGTGAGCATGATGCTGGTGAATACGTTCCACAGTTTGAATGGAGTGAGACCTCTTCTGCCAGGCGTTGTTGAAGTTGGAGGGATGCATGCAGAACGTGGTAGCGGTCAGCCCATACCTCATGTAAGTATTTTAACTTTAAATCATTACCGAAGTCCTACCCAGTGCAATGCTGTAACTAGTCTTTTACACGCCAAGTGGGATTTTTTTTAACTGCGTCCTGATCTGCGCTTGAATTCCTATTTCTTTGTCTTTGCCTTTCAAACAAAATTTTGGGTTTTGCAGCCCTAATTTATTTTAAAGCTGCCCTACATAAGTATTTAACTAGTCACATCGGTCATTTACTAAAGCGGCAAAGCCTCATTTATAAGATGCAGGAAAACGCATGCCATAAAGTGAAGGTTGCATGTAAGCTTGCATGCAACTCGCATGCAATATCTTGCAGCGTGCAAATGGACCTTTATTCTAATCGTACCTAGAAATGCCATTGCATTACACCGGTTTTTACTAGCTAACACAGATTTCTATATTTTATAAGTAAGACGGCGCATTTTCCTTCCTCGATGAATAGTGAAAGTTGAGTTATTAGAAGTTTTAGATTTCTATTTAGTTCTAGATAGTGTGGCAATCTTTGTGGGTTTTTTATTACTGTTAGATATATTCAGGTACCTTCTCCGTAGCTTAGTAGTGCATTTTATTTTGTGCAACATCTTTTCTATCATTTCTGTAGAATCGATGTCGTTGTCAGTGGTTGCAACTCTTGTCAAGGTTTCACTTTGGATGGGTGGGCAAGCTGGTCGCGGGACTGTGACGGAACACCGGGAATTTTAGTCACTATACGGCTCTAATATTATCTAGTCGCGACCTGACAGGACGAGATATAAGTAAAAAAAAATTGTTGTAAGACTATAAATATTTAAAATTGATTTTAAACAGCAACAACGACACCCAGTATACATTTCTAGTGTGCCAACAATTTAAAAAAAAACGTGTTTTTTTTTCCTAGTAATCAGGCCCTGCTTTAAGACATTTCAGGCAAACATATATCACTACATTACATACCCAAACGAAACACAATATCTATTAGAATGCATTATTTCCTATTTAATCGCTAGCTAGGCACATATCTAGTTCCATTTCTTGGTCTAGGTCGAGGTAGCTGAGTCATGGCCCTTAGCTAACTTAGGTTGGTACCGCGATCTTGGTCTAGGTCGAACCATAGAGGTTCTAGGTACCTGTCGTTCAACTTATGTTTAGTTTCCGTCAGGAGAAATTATTTAAACAATCATTTAGGGGTTCGCAACTTTTGAATGATAAGAATGTATAGAATAGTTGATCAATACAAAACTCGAATTGACAGAAAGATTCAAGGAGAACTTACTGCAACATAGTAGGTAGCACAGATGGTTACCGTATGGTGACCTCTTCTGCTTTATGCTAGATGAACGGGTCCCCTTGCACAATCACCGCTCCCCAGCAAGCTTGGACCTCGGACTATATCTATAAAACACTTTAACTGATACCTAATAAAATAGATTAAAAACAAAATTAGATAAACCCATTTGGTTCTAGTCATTCTGAATTCTTATGTAAGTATTTTTTTTATTGTTATCACCATTTTCTATCCAGCTAGGCACACATGCAACCTTCCGCATAACAACAGGTTCACGTTGTGTTAAACTTCAAAGTTGGATCTAAGCTAACTTTCTGTTTCTAGTCTTTGGATGGGTGAAAATTAACAAAAAAAAACAAATTGATCTACGGATTAATTAAAAAGAAATTAATTAAATTTTTTTCGCGATCTGAACTATTAGAACTACACTTACATAAATACGGAAATAATTGGTAATATTCGTGATTTAATTCATTTAATAGGCTATAATTAGCCGAAAGTATGACTATAAAAGCAGCATCGTTTAATCCGCGTTATAGTGTAGATCCCTGTTCCATACTGCGGACTCTTTTTAAAATAATCGCGATCTTTGCCGTTCACCATGCTCAACCGGCCCGAATCCTTGGTCTTCACAGTGGGAAGATCCACCAAATGGTCTTCGATCCATTGATGAGAACCTTAGCAGAAAGAGGACATGATCGAAATCAAAATCAATCAAAATCAAATAATTTATTTCAAGTAGGCTTGTCACAAGCACGTATGAATTGTCAAAAGACAAAAAAAGGTAATACAAAAATAGTTATGATGCTGCAGTCCCAGTCACATGACATAAAAACTGTGAAAGTACCGTAGGTGCTGATGTAATCGTTGCTTCGTTCTTCCCCATCAAAGATCCACCAGCAAATTACACCATTGTAAGCTTCGAAAGCGTAGCTCCACCAGCGGTAGAAACATGGAGCATATACAGGACATTAACAATCCTAGCTTGATTCTCAAATTTTTGGACATTGACAGAATCGTTACGCACCTTATGGAGTTTCCGCCAATGGCAGATTTAGGTTTTAGGCATTTGCTCCAAACTGGTAGACTTCAAACCTTTGGCGAATGCCTTGATGAAAAGCTATGATGTTGTTCTGGTGGAGAATTTCAACAGTGTCTGCATGCTTGGCGTTATGCATGTGTACGGGTTGAAAGCGCCGTTCATATCGTTGTCTGCTGCAACTAGTATGGAATGGGGCCCTGGGGGGGTATTACAACGTCTTAAAACCAGGCTTATTCCGGCGAGTGAAAATGACGGAGCTATACAAGTCTTCTAGCGCCATCTCGTTCACTCACTGGAACAATCCTGGTTTTAAGACGTTGTAATACCCCACCTGGTGGCGTACCATGAACTCTTAACGCGATCCAATTTAGACCGTGGGAAAGAGATGGTGCTAGACGACTTGTATAGCTCTGTCTCTTTCCCACAGCCTAAACTGGATCGCGTTAAGAGCTCGTGGTAAGGCTTTGATCGGGTTGGTGTATCTGATAACCCGTCCTACGTGCCAACTTTGAGCTGTGGGTTCACAAACAAGATGACTTTTCTTCAAAGATTGGAGAATGCTGTGATGAACGTTGTTTATAAGATCTGGTACAGGTACAGGGTGCAGATGAAAGAACAAGAGATTATAGAGAAGAGATTCGGGAGGAAGATACCTGATCTCCTGGATTTGGCGAAGAATGTGAGCTTACTTTTCCTGAACGCGCACCTCTGTTTGAATGGCGTCCGTCCATTGTTACCAGGTGTTGTTGGAGTTGGTGGGATGTTTCTGAAACATACCGGGAATTCGATACCAAAAGTAAGGACTACCTTTACTGACTACCAGGTAGTTGCCAATATATTTTATTTCAATAGATTGCAAGGGTGATTGTTGAGGTCCTTAGATCAAAAGTTAGGCATGGTGTTTCTGGATAGTTCTAGGTATTGGAAGTTTCTGAAAGTTTTTCAGTAGCAGTGTCCAGATCTCGCTCACTATTAGCTTCATGAACTAAATGATGTGTCCGAACTTTTTCACTGAAAATTCAACCATTTAGAATTTCCAACAAAAACAATAAACATTAATTATTTTTAAACGCAATAACTCCTGAGACGCGCATTGTAAAGATGATTGTTGAGGAAAGAAAAATTAACATATAAGTTACGTTACCAAAACGTTTAAAAAACCAGGGAATAAAAAATTCACCTTGCAAGTGTGAGTTGCGATGGTCTAATTGGTAAGGCGTCTGGATTACTTATCCAGAAGACGCGGGTTTAAATCCCACTTGCAACTGAATCTTTCTTTCCTCAATTTCCTCGATTTTTCCATTCTTGTTATGTGCTATTAAAGGATTCTTGTAAATATTAATCCTCATATTTTATACTATGAGTAATAGTGTTACATAACAAAATAACATAACACATTAGAAAATAACAAAATGTCTATAAGACACGTGTAGGATTTAAACGCATGATAATTGGATTCATTTACAATCTATTATATTGTAGTTATAAAAGTAATACTAGAATGATTGTAAAGTTGGCGCAGTGGTTGAGATATCGAATATTCAGCCGTTCGATGCTCATACGATGCGTCTACAAATACTAAATGCACATAGACGAATATCCAGAGTGTGCATCTGGACTGAGAGCCTGTTTTTTTTATCGATGTATCAACTTAAAAATTAAAGGGGTTTTAGTTAAAAATAGTTAAAATTCGATGCCGCAAAGCATACATTTGACATCTTGACCCGGAAAAACTAAGAATAGGCCATACAACATTTCGTTCCGCGCGGATATCGAACCTGAGACACACATCACACAACTGCGTCAACCATGCCGTTTAAATAGATCTATGAAGTCAATATTTTTGTTGCGGAAAAAATGGAGCGGTGTACAGTCAGCATCAAAAGTTGCTGACCAATGTTTGCATACCGTATGGTAAAATATGGCAGAACTATGTATAATACTTTTTTTAACACCTTATTGTACCACCCATGTTTGCAAAATAAAATTCTATTCTATTCTATACCACATTCAGATTTTCAAACACGTTGTATACCGTATGATTACGTATTATTACGGTGTACAGTGATTTTGAAAATCCGAATGTGGTCAGCAACTTTTGATGCTGACTGTACCAAACTAGGTTATTGAGTGTTTAAAAATAAAACTTGAATTACATTTAAAATGGCGACAATTTAAAATTTGTAAAACATTGAAAATGAGGCATTTAGATGGTCTTGGCCCACTCTTAGTATTGATAGCCGTCCTCAAAATGTTCATGAATATTTCAGAGGTTAGAAAGAAAACTAGTTTTGGTTTGTCCTTTAGTTATTTTATCGGGAACGGAAAGTTAATGTTTACAGTGAATGTTTGTGATCATTCTAGTGCATTCTATGATAACCGTATCTGGCGTAAATAATTATGTATGTTTCCGATAACCCGTAGAATACCAACGTATGCTCTATACCAATATTGTAAAGCTGAATAGTTCATTTGGTTGAACATGCGGATCTCAGGAACTGTTAGTTCGAATTAAAAGAAAAACGTATTGGATAGCCCATTTATCAAGGAAGCTTTTAGGCTATAGGTACATATCAGGGGTGGCAAACCGGTCGATCGCGATTGTAGTCCAGTCGATCGTGGCAATGCAAAAAACATAAATAAGTAGTAAGCGGGAAGACTTCCACTCCAAAGAATTAAGTAAAAAGGAAACAATCTCAAATGTGATATGAAAAGGAACTTCTAAGACTGGTCATTAAAAATACTACGTGGTTGTGTATTAAACTATGCTGTTTCATATAAGATTTCAAGAAGTATGTATTAGGTAATTAGTAGATCGCACGGGGTTTCGTAAGTAAACAGTAGATCTTATGCCTAATCAAGTTGGCAACCTCTGCTATGCAGGGTGTCCCAAAACTCAACGTCAAGCCGAAACACAGTTTTTTTCTCTTGATGGTTATGATCAATTCTGTCACCCCGTTTCGGCTTGACGTTGTTTTGGGACACCCTGTATAACATCACGGTACGACCAATAGGAGCCGAGCAGCGGGAGTAACCACCGAGAACTTTTTCGGTCGAATTTACTGAATATCAAAAGCTTCATAGCTGGGACAGCGCTGCACACAAGGAACATATCCTAATAGAAAAGTACTGCTGGTACTCAACGTGGAAAGGTATAACCACAAAAAGATGCCTTTGTAGGTATTACTCCTCATTTTATCAGGTCAGAAAAGCATTCCAGAAGCGCTCTTTCCTAGGTCAAACAATATACCTACTACCTAGATAACCTTCAATACAAAGGACGTTATAGATAACTTTTCTTTATGACTGGTGTGTTGTTTACAAATATATCCTCACACTTACATGTTTTCCAATTGCATTGAAGGTCTTTGAATTTCAGATATTTTTTCAAGGTACTAGGTACTTGCGATATTGTCATTGTGGAGTGTACTGCGCCAAATAAAGTTTACGATATCTGAACGTATTAAGCCTTTCATTGCAACGTGGTCGATCAATAAAATGTATATTCGTCGATTATTTTGGCATTCGATTTGGCATAGCCAATTCAATAAAATCATTTATTTCCGATTTCTAAAAGATCCATATTATTAGTACCTACCATTCTTACTTCTGAAAATTTTGTTGTTTTGTCTCATAGTAGGAAACCTATAAACAACTTTTATTTAAAACTGTTAAGTACTACGATCGTCAGTAAGATCGTTCACCAGTTAAATACAAAGCGTATTGCGGGACTATCTTAAAAAGGCACCAAGCCCCCCCCCCCTGTCCCGTGGTCCCTGGCCTGTGTCCCTGAAATGCAAGTGTCCAACAAATTTTTAATCTATAAGAATTTGACAGTCCCTCCCGTTCCCTGTGACTCTGGACCGCAAGGAAACGAAGAGAAATTTTAAATTTTTGATCAATAAGAGTCTGACAGTCCCTCCCCCTCCATTGAGGGGACTCTTCTGATGATTTTACCACACAGAAAAATAAAAGTTAAGTCGGTGTTTTCTTCTGTTGTTGTCCGGGGTGGACCGCCAGGAGGTTGATCCCAGCTACCATCCCAATTTGATCATTCGATATCTTTGCGTGAATCGAACCGGAACAATCTCCTCGGTAACCCTATTTTTAGTGTAAAGAACCGAATGGCCCTATAACTGACCTTATGGTTAACCATGACTTTGAACTAACTAGTAAAGAAACAGTTAAAACGGAGGTTGACAAAGGTTATCATGATATCCGAGAGTCATTATCTAGAATTAAGATATAATCAACATATTTACAGCAGTTCAACATACGCTATTAAGATTTACCTACATGTAGCTTGTAACTACCAACCCATAGGCAACACTAAAGAGTACTAAAGTTTGTTTTTCCTGCCGAGAATCGAACTAGTGACACGCCATGCAACAGCCGAATCGATTGCTCAACCAATGCGCCAAAGGCGTGACGTCGATTACAGACATGACATGCAATGCAAAATTCTTCGGTCGTAATAACATGAAATTAAAACACACAGATAGATGCTCTGTGTTTAGATTTTGTTAAAAGTTAAAAGGGCTTCCCATTATCAGTTTGACGTTATTAAAGTGCCACTCATCTTTCACGTCCTTCCTTTCCTGATAAATTGATGATAATTAAAATATGTATAACTATATTAATAGTGTGTTTACGCTTCGAAGACTGTCTTATATCATGATTTATTACATTGGACGCATAATTATTGCAATTAAATTATTTACTGCAACTTGTCTGGGCTTTCACAGTCTTCAAACTATTAATAAGTAGAGGATATTCAGTATATAATATAAAACAAAAGTATAAGTAGTAGTAAGTATTTGAATATCAGCAAAGAATTTAGAGCAATAGGCCAAAATATTTCTGTCATTAGAAAAAAAAATAGGGCGCACGTGTTTAACTCATGTTTATTTCAAAACGAAGAATTAAATAGTAACTAGCACAAAATACTCAAGGTCAAGATAGCTTTCTTCGACTGTCTTCATTCAAAACTTATCGATTGCACATTTAACAACAGTAGCATTAACCTTGTCCTTTCTAAACACACTGCTATCTCTAACGATGCACCGTTTACTACGTAAACCATCGTATACCACACGATCTGAAAATACGCTGTGACCGCCTTCCGTGTCAACAGAACGGGCAGTAACGACTGAGCCGCCGCGCAGTGTGCATTGATCGCTAACATGCGGACTCTCTCTATTTTACTCGCGATCTTCGCCGTCCACAATGTACAATCCGCGCGGATTCTCGGCCTCTTCCCGCACACAGGGAAGAGCCATCAAATGGTTTTTGATCCACTTTTGAAAGCGCTAGCAGAGAGAGGACATGATGTTACCGTCGTTTCTTTCTTCCCCATCAAAGATCCACCAGCTAATTACACCATCGTCAGCCTCGAAGGTATTGCCGCACTTGGGCTGGAAACCATTGATTTAGCGTACTTCGATAGTCCGAGCAAGGTACTCAAAGTACTGGGCATTGAGAAAATTTTAAAACAAATTACGGAGTTCCAACCGCTGGCTGATCTGGCTACAGGTGTTTGCTCCAAACTTGTAGATTTTAACCCTTTAGCTGATGTTTTGAAGAAAAGTTACGATGTTCTTCTGGTGGAGAATTTTAATAGTGACTGCATGCTTGGTCTGATGCATGTTTACGGGTTGAAAGCACCTTACATAGCGCTTTCATCTAGTGCGATGATGCAATGGAGTCCAGACCGGATTGGTGTGACGGATAACCCATCTTACGTGCCAATTGTGAGTTCCGAGTACACATCCAAGATGACCTTCTTCCAAAGACTGGAAAATGCAGTGATGAACGCGTACTATAAGATCTGGTACCAATACGCGATACAGATGAAAGAGAAGGCGATTATCGAGAAGCGTTTCGGAAGAAGGATTCCCGATTTGCAAGAATTCGCGAAGAATGTGAGCTTGCATTTGGTGAATACGTTCCACAGTATGAATGGTGTACGTCCTCTACTTCCGGGTGTAGTTGAAGTGGGTGGAATGCATTTGGATCATAGCAGAAAACCGATTCCTCATGTAAGTACAATGGAATTATATCGCTTGATTGACTGCACACTCGTTTTCTGATTTTTCTGGCGTAACCGTACCCACAGCGGTAACGATATGATCAAGG
Source organism: Agrotis ipsilon (assembly GCA_028554685.1). NCBI lineage: Eukaryota > Metazoa > Arthropoda > Insecta > Lepidoptera > Noctuidae > Agrotis > Agrotis ipsilon. Next base: position 15,061,860 of record CM052965.1, read on the forward strand.
GTGAAATTAATTAACGAACGTAAATATGTTTATGAAAAAAATTCAACTTATAGAAGCGGATTGTATTATGAGTTTTCCTAATGAGTATTATTCTTGATTATACGATACGTGTTTTTAAAATGGTACCTACCTTTTTAATATTATTATGATATTCATTTACACGAGTTCTAGTATAAAATGGACTTAGTGTAGGGGGCTGCAAAGTTCATTCTCGCCTTGCACCTTGTTTGTTGAAAACTGTTATGGTTTCTTTCAAGTTATCGGTTGTTCTGTATGCGGTAACTTTGCGATGTAACCAAATGAGGTCGAGTAATCCACCATAAATTGGCGTTTAATAAAGAACAAGTTTCATTATAAGACAAAAAAATGCTAATAATATGTAGCAGAGCACAAGTTGCTTTTACTAAAGTTAATAATTTCATTTACTATTCGTGTGTGTCATTTACTATACATTTGCGTACTAAGTAGTGGTAAAAAAATCAAATTTTGCATCATATAATGTAACTATCAGTTAAATATTCTACTGACGCAGAAGAGTTGCCGAAGAATTTTGCAAGGAGTAATTAAATTAGATTACTTAGAGTTAGGACATAAGCACGTAAAGAAATATTAATTACTCTGTACAATATGAAGTTAAGAACATAATATAAATCTCATAATGTACAACATTATTGTTTTCTCTCTAATGGTGTCGTTCGACTTAAAACTTATAAATACAAATAAAAGGCAATGATCTCTTTTAGATCTAAGTTTAATGGCAACCAATATCCCGCAATCGTTACTTCTCAATCGTGCTTTGTCGATTGCATTTACGGTCTATTGGGAAATCCTAATGATTTTAGCAAGTCGTGTAAAGAAAATTAAAATAAGTGTGCTTCACCCTTCGGCACTAGTTAGAATTAAGTGTGTGTCCACCTAGCCTAGTAATCCCTTACAAAGTGAAAATTATAATCACGACAATTCAAGTTTACCCATTAAAAAAAAGGACTTTTTTTGTATTGTTTTGCAACATTGTTTTTTTCTTTCTAAATAAAGATTAATTGTAGTTACAAAGCAATACAGCAATAAAAGTAAACGATTTTGACATTGATTTCGTTGATCTTTAGTTATTTCTTAGTATTAAAATTTGTTTTGTAAAACGGGCTGGTATCCGCAACTCTACGTCAGATGCGCGTATTCGTATTAAAATTTTATCACTCATTCCTCGAACTATCCATTCTTCTTACAATGAATGAACCATAAAGTAGACCAGCCTACATTCTTAGGTATGTTATTTAACAAACTATTGCATACGTAAACACAGCTTAGAAACCCTGGCAATGCTTGTTGTTAAGAATGTACTAATTTCTATCGTGCGTCAGGAGTTCAAATGTATTTCTAATGGCTTTCTGTGTTCCCAATAACTGGGTTATGGAGATCAGATAGACTGTCAATACATATGATACTACAGTCTCTAGAGTGCTATTATCTAAGGAAATAATTATATCTTTCGATGCGTTGTAGCTTAGAAATTTTATTTTAGTAAGATACCATTGCGTGCATTTAGCAATATCCAAATACACTGCAAGCTGATCTTCGTATAGTTGGAAAACTTTGGCCAAATGATAGGTAATGATAATTCTTCATTCCTGAAATTGATTCGATCCTGAAATTGATATTCTGTTCAAGTTGAAAATGAGAAGTTGTCGTTGTTTTATAGCCGTCTTTCTTTTTTATCTTTGTCTGGTCTTAACTGATATCAAAATGGTCATTGTACCTACTTTAAAGATTCAATAATTCTATATTAGCAACTCAATATATGTTTAGGTACTAAGTTACGCAAATAATTGTGTACCATAAATTAAGCTTCCAATGAAGTTTTAATTTTATTTGTTTTAATATTAATTTATTAGGTATTGAAATAGCACACAATTCAACAAAGTAAATACCAACATAATTATTTATTTGCTTTATTAATTAACAGAAACGGTAACAGCAGATTTTTTTAAAGCAAAATGAATTTTACACGCTTTCTATCACGTTTTTGCTTGCTGATATTCGGTAGGTATTTTGACAATTTGCCAAAAATTTTGCAAATAAAAATGACAAGGCCAAATGTATCGGTAGTTTGAGTATTCCGAACACAATAGTTTTGTCGACAACCACAAACAGTAAATAAACTTAAATTACGATCAGGGAAAATTTATGTAAAGGAAAGAGTCAGGGCATCATTATATTTTAAGCTTGCATGACTTCATTCATAGTCATACCGACTGACACCTATTTATTTATTTCTAAATTATGAATTAATCAACATGTAATTAATATTTATATAATTTATATAATATAAATATAATTCCAGCAACTTCTTTCAATTCTACTTTATTTTCGGGATTAATTACTTAAACAAGGTACATACCTTTTTAGGATGTCTGTCTGTGTGTCTTGCAAACAAGTCCCATAATTGCCGTTGGTTTAACAAAAAAATCATCAATCATTATAATTTTGATTTTTTCTTGGATATGTTTATAAATTAATATGAAAGCCCCAATCCGGATAGACCTACAAAAAGTCGGCCAATCTTGCAATTCGCGATGTTCGGGTGTCATTTTATTTTTAAACACTGTTTTAGGCTATCACTGTTCATTTCACAATTTATAATGGATTTACAGGATATCTTCCGTGATTATTAATTGTTTTGAGTTCCCCGTAAGCAGGGCTGGGCAAAATACATGCTCTGCTTTAATTGAAATACAAATTACAAAATACAGTATCGCAAGTAATTAAAATATAAAATACAAAATACCTGTAAGTAAAGTATTTAAAATATAAAATACAAAATACAGTATTTTAGCTTTTTTTAATTGAAATACAAAATAATAATTACAAATTACATTTCACAAAATATTTAATCTAGACCAGCATGAGCTGAATGGCCTGGAATTTTAGCCATGTTCTACGTACAGTCATAGCGTACAGTGTAAAGACGCCAGCAGGTCCACCTGCCCGAATCTGTCAATTTTTGCCAATCAGAAAATAACCTTCCTTTATTGTACTATGGTTCAAAATCTATTGTCGATTGCGGTAGGTAGCTTGATGTTATGACGTCGGTACATAACAGGTGCAGTATGGCCAACTCTAATTAACTGCTTTACCACCATTGCAGAGAGTGCAGTGACGGTAAATTAAGTTTGAATGTATTTTGTTAAAATGTATTTTGGAGCCTCATGTATTTGAAATACTAATTACAAAATACTTCGTTGTCAGGTATTTGAAATACGAATTACAAATTACATTTTAAGGAAGTAATTGAAATACAAATACAAAATACGTATTTGTATTTCAATTACGTATTTTAAATACAAGTAATTCAAATACTGCCCAACCCTGCCCGTAAGTGAAAATAAAAAAAAATATTTAAAATGTATCATTTTTTCATTTTGTCTAGATCTTGCCTTATCCCACATCTCAGTAAATACCAAACTTACCCCGTTAATTACTGCTTAATGGGTGCTTAAATATGGTCACCGTAAATACAAAACCTAAAAATAAGTAGAACTCGGAAATGTGTTCCACGATCACTAACGATGTCACATTATCGTTTCCAAAGTAAATACTTAAATTAAAATGTGTGCCAGTCGGGTCAAGGAAGATAGGTCGTTTTTGTTAATCTTTTGGCATAATTAATTACGTAAACATACAGAAGTATCACACTATCTAACTCTTCCAGAAGGAAGAGTTAGATAGTGTGATAAGGTGAATCATTGACAAATAAAAAGGAAAAATGGAAAAATTATGGGATAAATAATATTCCAGACCCAAAATGCTTTTTAATTAAGTAATACTAGTCTAGACTACTTTAAAAAAGGCATAGGTATAGCAGTTGATCCAAAGCTATGTTTCTATCAATTAACATCACGATAGGACAGAACCGAACTAAGTACTCATTGCCATAAATACACACACGCCAGAGAATAAAAATCACAAAAAAACATACACCATAAGTGCAAAGCCCCTTCCTTAGAAGCGATCAAAAATAACCTAAAAATCTAGCAAAATATGAAGAAAATCATTGCACCAGTACAACTCAAAGTACCAGGGAGACATAAACTCAAGAAGAAACGACAATCATAGAAATCTACGTTCACGTTCAGAAAGACAATTGAATAACGGATAATGTCGAAGCATTATGTATTATTATCTGACAGACAGTTGCAACTGAGGATGTGATAGTTACAACTGCAGTGACTGGCAGGGTTTGTAAACACGTGTAAAATGATACTCGAGTGTCAACATCGGAATGTATTCAGTTTCTATGTGAGACACACAATGTCTGCTGGTGAATTTTTAACTTATTTTTGCTGGGTGTTTGTGTATGTAAGTTTCTATGTATGTAAACGCACCCCCGATACAGGAAGGCATTCCTAGTAGTATGGTAGAGCAAAGTTAAAAAGAAAAAAAAAGATAGCGAGGAAAGTCTGGAAGAAACTGGGTTAGGTATTAAAATAAACTTCCTCCTTTTTGGAAGTCGGTTATTGACGTGTTAATCTATTAGCAATAGTAACCTTCGTGATGAAGTCAAAACGGCTAGAAGATAACGATGATATTGCCTTCAAAATGGCCCCGTTTTTTTTGCTAAATTATCGGTTACCGTTCGCGGTTTGCAATTTCGTTTCACTTTCTATAAAACGGCTCGATGAGACAAGAAACAAGATTCATAATTCAACGTGAAGGTAGTCGCAGGTACTCGTACTTTAAGTAACTTTCTGATCCCAAGATGTCTTTTACTTTTATGTTTAGTTCGTACTTTTTATGAAGTCCGCGACAAAACAGCACAATATTAGTGTTTAATTTTTATGAAGGATTAAAGCTTTATTGTTCTTGAACCCAAATATATCCAGTTACAGGGTACATCTTTCATAATAAAAAAATATAAAAAAGCCGTATTTGCTTTAACTTCTCTTCACTAAGTATTTTAGAATTCCATTTAAAAATCTATATCAAAAAGTTTTGATTCTGTCCCACTTTGAACGGCATCTGGTTACTTCACAGCTTGTCTTTCGACAAAAAGCCTCCTCTAAACCTTTCCACTTTGTCCTGTCCCTTGCAATGCACATCCATTCTGGGTAGAGTTGCATTTCTAGAATTTGGAATCCATGAAAACCCCAGATTTTGAAGTCCAGAACCCGGACACTGAAGAAGTGCGCATCGTGGCAACTGCGTCAAGTATTCGGAGGTGAAGTGTGCGTGTGTCGCGGGCAGCACAACACTTTAAATTTTAAACCCGAACTATAAATGAAGCCCTTCCGGACACTTCCCGGATGGCCTCTAAACGAGGACAAATCCGGGGAAACCCGGACGGATAGCAACCCTAATTCTGGGCCAACCACTTTTTTAAAATCATCTTTCCATCGCTCCAACACTCAGTTTCATCATACGTAACACCAAATCAGTCTACAGAGTCGTATCTCAAGAGGAGCTGAGTGTTTACCGCCTCTATCTATCACTCTCAATAAATCACCCTGCATCCTTTTGTTAACATCATGCTGCATTACACTTAAACTGTCATTTACGAGAATATCTTCCGTCTACTTCACTGGTGCAAGCAATATGATCGCGGGATGACTAAAAATCAAGATGGACTAGCTGTCCGCATGTCTCCCACTATATACTTGTTACTTGCATATTATAATGTTGCTTCATTGTCATAGTCGTTGTAACATCAAATGTTAGTCAGTGTTTCTAATAATTAATTTAGCACTTCACCCACACACTCCCTTCTTCCCATCTGTGATTCTAGGGTTATGCACTTACAGTCACGACTCTATACGTGGTAACTTCCAACCAAATAGTATGCAGCACAGTAATTGTTCGTGCACTTTAGCTGTGCACGTACTAAGAGTATCGGGTTTAGCCAGTGTACACCGGCAAGTGCAGCAGATTTGTGCGCGAACATTTTCACTGAACTAAGTTTAGCAATGTGCGCGCAGAGACGAGTCCACTGCCTATGTGTGGGCGTACCTAAAAATCCAGGATTGCGCGAATGTGAGTGGAGTCGACAAGAGCGAACATTATTGTGCCATACACCCCGTGGAATTGCATCTCAAAGACATTATTTTTACTTATCATCGTATACATTCTGCCTATTAATTTAGGGGCATCGTCTTTCAATATTCTTTGGCCTTTTTTGTCGGCTTATTATCCTTCAAACAGTCCATAATAATATGTTGTTTCAATGGTATTTTACAAATATCGTGACAAATCAATGTGTTTCTCCCTCCTCTTCTAACCATTCAAAAGTTTCCCTTTAAAGATGGCTTTTAGCCATAAGGCCGTCCATTGTGTCATCTTATTTACAAGATCTACTTTGTACCTGTAATTTGTATGGTGTGCATAATAATTTGTATTCTATCTATCTATTTTTACTGCTCGTACTGTGTATTTTTATCCCGCGACTATTGTCATCCATGCCATGGCCCACTTAAGTACCGTGTAAATATAGATCAGCCTTCGACGATTACTAATGAGGTGATAAGATAATTATCTGCACTAATTTTATTAACATACTAACTGACCCTTGCCCACTTCGTTGGGCGGTAAAAATTTTAACTTGTGATGAAATGATGAGTGTGGTTCGGTTAGTACTGAGTGCCGAGTGCTACGATTTATTTCCTGACTACCAGAAGGAGGATTATGTTTTTATTGCATACTGACGATAACCGCCAGCCGACTTTCTGTTGCTAGGCGTTGCTCATGTTCAACGTTAGATTCCCGAGCACGCGATGTTCTCATTGTTTGGTTAGCGAGCCACTGTGAGCGCTCAGCGCGAGTGTCCCTATCCCTTGTTGCTGAGATATGCTGCTTTAAATCGCTGAGACGCTGCGCACGTTCAGCGCTAGATTCCCGAGCAAAAAAAAAGCCAAAGTGCGATGTTCTCGCACTTTGGCTTTTGTTTCGTGACATCAAATGAGTCCTCCCAACCCTGGCAGAGTGGGAGGGGGGACTGTCTGACTTGTACTGACTTAAATCCACGGTGTTCTTCGGTTGCCCTTTGAATACCGGAGTCGCGGTATACGTATGTCCCGCAACCCTGGCTAGGCTATGGCCCTCGATAGGGTCCCGTCATTATCCTGACACTCTTTGAGGCGCGTGTGGAACACAACGCGCCGTAGACCCGGGCATGGTCCATGGTCGGACAGTGAGTTGCCCTTTACTCGAAGCCCGCATGCCCGATGATCGTCCCGCGACATCCGTCGCCGTGGGCGTATACTACTACGCCTGGGGTGGAGGGAGGATGCTGTCCTCTCTCTCACCTATTCCACCTCCTCCTTCGCGAGCATGACTGCTTCGCAGAAGGAGGAGACCGCTTCCCACTCCGTCTCGCCCTGCAGCATGGCCGCGACCAATGCCGGGTGCAAGAGGTCTCCGCCTATCGCCTGCGTGAGGACACGGCTGTGCTCCGCCCAAGCAGGGCAGTCCTGCATCGTATGCTCCACCGTGTCCTCCGGGCGGTCCTCCTAGTGGTGACACTCGGGCGTTTCCTCCTTCTTTATCAGACACACGTACCTCTCGAAGCATCCATGTCCGGTGAGGACCTGTGTCAAGCGGTAGATGAGGACGCCGTGGGGTCTATTCAGCCACTCCTCTAAGAGGGGAGCAAGCATCTGCGAGCGCTCAACGCTAGATGTTCTCGATGTTCTCCAGCTTTGGTTGGCAAGACGCTGTGAACGCTCGGAGCTAGATTCCCCAGCGCGTGCCTGCGAAATATTTTCTCTATTCCTCTAGAGGCGCTGATGATTTTCAAGAGCAGACTTTTCCATACGGCGTACTCGAGTTGCTTTGTCAGGGATGTCTGTCGGTAAAGTTGTGATTTCCTTTTAGGCATGGTAAACAATCGCTGAAACTGTCCGATATCCCAAAAACATAAATACCACAGCTTCGAATTCAAAGAAACCGTATTTTGTGTTTTAAGAAACCGAGCAATCAAAACAATTTTAAAGACCAACACGTAGGGGTGCTAAGACAGGAAACCTCCACGTGCGCCCGTCAAAAAGTCTTCAGGGCAAAGAGACCCCTTAGGCACACAGTGCCTAAGGGGTCTCTTTGCCCCTATGTGAATAGCATGTCGTGTGAACGCTCCAACGCGTGTCCCTCTGATCAGCAGAGGGCACAGCGGCGGAGCGGGCGGAGTAATGTGTGGCTCGCCGTCCGACCGAGGAGCCCGGGTCGGTGGTGCGCCGTGTTTCGCGCCAAATGCCTGCTGGGGTCGCGGGTTTTTTCTTAACCCAGGATACCGCGGCCCCGGAACGTACAGGACATCGAAAGGAACATGGGTGTAAGAGTCTGACAGTCCGCCTCACCCAGGGCTCAGGACTCATTTCATGATTTTACCACATTAAAAAAAGACCAACGCGTAATTGCACAACGCCATCCAATGGATCTTTCTTTGTCGTGTCGATGATTCCTTTTTATTGTATGTTTCGAACAAAACTCTGCCACGTTGACGGCGTTGGTGGTGGCCTCGGATAGATCCCTTAGAGTGCAGGTGGAATTACAAAGAGTACAATTGAGAAGGTGGGCCATCGTTTGCGATGATCCAATGGATAAAACGTCCGTACAAAGCATGTTCTAATGCGGTTCGCGAATGGACGGCGGCATTTTGCGATTTAGTCATTTTATTTAATATTATCTTCGAAACTATTTAACCAATTTACTTACTGTTTTTGGCAAATCGTATCTCTATGATGTTCTTGTGATCATAATAATATTTTTTTTGTTAAGGTTTCATATTTAATTGATTAAAAAACCGTCCAAAGGTATAATGTGGTTCGAGAATTGACGGCGGCATTTTGCGATTTAGTAATTTATGTTATCTTCGAAATTATTTAACCAATTGACTTACTGTTTGGGGCAAATCATATCTCTATGATGTTCTTATGATCATAATAATATTTTTTTGGATAAGGTTTAATATATAGTTCATTAAAAAACCGTCCAAAGGTAAGTATGACGAAAAATACTTTTTTTAACTCGTAAAAGCTACTATATCTACTAAAACATAAAAGATAGAAATATGGTCTCGCGGACTTTATTGTAGAACTATTCAAAGCGGACATTTTTGCCGTACATTATTTTCAATTTTAAGCAACTGTTAACGCAGCGCATGCTAATAACTCTGTTAGAAGAGCAATTTTTTTCCGCCCGGCTAAACAAAACTTGAGATAGTTCAGCTAATATGCATGGTATCTTTATAATTTATAGCCTATAGCACTCAAGGATAATGTAGCTTTCTACCAGTGAAACAATTTTCAAAATCGGGTCACTACTTTCGGAGATTACCCATTACATACAAACAAACAAACAATTTTACCTCTTTATAATATTAGTATAGGTATAATACTGCAGTGTGTTTATAGTAGGGATTAACCTCCGGAACTAATGATCCAATTCCTGAGTGCTAATATTGTAGTTACCATCAAAATATCTTCATTGAAAGAAAAAGTACCTAGTGGATTTGAGGATGCTGCATTTTTCATCATTGCATGCTCGTACTTTGAGACTTTGGCCCACACTTAAAAAATGTTCCTGCATCGTAGGGGAGTTTATAAACACCGAAAACGACTATAGGCAGGCAACATTTTTGAGTCGTTAAAAAAAATTGTGAAATACATTGACAGGTACTTACGTTATAGATTTGAACAGTTTTGTTTCAAAACGAAACATTTGTTACATGCGCGCCGGGGGATCGAACTCGCCACCAAGTAGCAATATTACACATTATATCCGCTAAAGATAGAGGCTGATAAATTAATGGCATAAGCAGAAATAGCTATAAACATAAAAAAGTTTAAATACATCTTATTCATCTCTCAATTCTGGAGAAAATCTAATGATTTTCTCCAGAATTGAATTGGATTGTCAAAAGTACACAATAACCTACTTCTTAACGATCCATGACTCATTTACCATTCCTTATGAACAGTTATGTGTAGGTAAATAAGGCCATTCCGTATGTACAATAGCGATGACCTACTTCGACCCTGCGAAGACAATTGCTTGCCAAATTATGTTAATGAACGAACTAATAGTAAACGATTACCCAAATGATTGAATTTCAAAGGATAACAACATATAGATTTTCATTCTTCAAACTCTGCTTTTCTTTATTTTTTAAACTTATTTGACTAAAAGAACCTAATTAGTCTGTTCCATAACGTATTTTTTCTTTTGTTTCGTAAACCAAAATTGACTGGAACATACGACATTTTAAAATTAGCAAGTCTCGAGACGTGCCGAGACTCTCGAATGCTTTATTTCTTTGTAAATAAGCATTAACTCAACAAAAGTAAAAAAACGTATCCATTATTTTTTTAAACTCTTACTGACTGCAATTTATTGATGCTGCGATGACAACTAACGGTTGGCGCAGGAGATGCGTGATTTTTTCCTACACCGACCGTTCCGATTCCCGCACGGATCAAATATTTTTATGGACTGCAGGTACTTTGTTAGTTTTTTGGACTTTCATTTGTGTTTATGACTACCTGTACCAATCTTTGTAAACGTGCTACGATACCGGAGAAATTCCTAGTATGGGACAACCTTCTTTGTATTTCTGGACAGTATTTTTTTTCTCTACACATTTTTTACTTCTACGTGAATCCTACCATCGTAGAATTCTGTTCGTCGTTGCTTCACTAAATAATTAATTAATTAATTATGTTCTACCTACACAGTACCCATAATGGCCAGTGTTCCTTATGTCCATGGTCTTCAATAAAGCTTTAAGAATAAATCGATCAACGTAGTAATTAATCGAACGTTCTTTGGACAATGTGTTACGAAACTGGACAGTTGGGGTTAAATGAACTGACCGTATTTGTGATGCACCGAATTCAATTCAAATCAACATTGATTGATGTTTATACAATATGTGGGTCGCGGGACTATAAAGATAACCGTGACCTAAAAAGGGTAGGTTACCTTAACGAAAATTGGTCCAAAATCTAACTTATTTTGACCAAATCTATGTGAGAGCGAATGGAGCGGATATTTTGATCATTCTTATACTTATGTATTTAAATGATACTAATCCAATTGTAGGATCGAGGGTGAAGAAATAATAAAGTCATGCACTTTAAAAACAATTTAATATATAACACATCTTTTCACAATAAGCCATGGCCATGACAGCGTCGTAATGGCGACTGCCCCTCATTCCATCACTCTCTCATTCTTATGCTTTCTCTTTCACTCATGACATCCTTCCGATACGTTCCAAACCCCACACCTCGGTCATCCTACATTCATGTTTGTCCCCAAACATGCGCACTCTGAAACATTCATCCACTCAGTATACTCTTCATCCACAATCATTCTCTTTTGCACTCAAACCTCACACAACCACCTTCCATGACTACAGTAACATTAGCTAAAAAATCTTGACCTAGAGCAACATCATAGAGAGCACAATCACTTGGTATAACATAGAATGGAACACCATCGTAACACTGTCTGTTTACACACAAATTCAAGGAACATTTGCCCATTGATTGCACTGTTGTTAGTCCAAGTCCCGTTAAAATCAATTTCTTCTCATCACATTTAGGACTACCGATCTCGTTATATATGGTCGATGATAGCAAGTTAACATCACTGCCGGAATCCACCAAAGCTTTAATGCAATAACCATTTATTTTCACGGGTATGATTGGCTTATTATACGATTTTCGCTCTTTATCAACAACCTGCATAACCTCCGTTCGTACTGACATGTCGCTGTCGCTGTCACTTTCAATTTGGACGTCAACCTCTTTCGTTTTTTTCTCCTTTCTTTCGCTGCAATCAGAAGTGACGTTAGCCTCTTTGGTATTCACCACGAACATTGCTTTTTTTATTCCTTTTTCAGAAGAATGCCGATCTTTGTCGAAGTTTCCCGATAGCTTACGATCTTGTTGATTGGTTTCAGAAATCTTCGTACAAGTTGAACTAACATGACCGAACTCGTTGCACCTGAAACACTTCAGCCCCTTGTTTTTGTGAGGGCAATCGATTGATGCATGCCCTAGCTCACCACAGCTATAGCATCGAATTCTTCTACCGCTTGTATGTGTGTTAGATGTTGAAGCATCCAAATCCTGGGAATCATGCATTTTCCGCTTTATGATTTCATAAATTTTAAGTTTTTCTTTTAACTCGGTATATGTCGTCACTCCGTACAGCATCACTTTATTCATTTCGTTGTCGACGATCCCTTCAACGATATATTTTATTGCCACGTAGTCGGGCAGCTTACCACGCTTACCCAATTCTTTCATTGTTAGCATATAATCGATACAGCTTTCTTTGATTCCTTTTTTTCTTAAACTCATAAGCTCATGGATAGCTTTATACTACGAAGGAATCACCTTAACTGAAAGATGATTTTTAGACGGTAGGACCGTAGGAGTCTAAAAATCCTTCCAAATCAGCAAAATGCAAGAATGATTGGAGGGATATGGGAGAGGCCTTTACTCAGCAGGGGGACCTAATAGGCTATTAAAAAAAAGGAATCTAACAGTCCCTTCCGCTCCACTCAGGGCGGGAGGACTCATTTGTCACCTTTACTGTTTCTTTAGTAAATACAACTCATGGATCGCCATTTCAAATAAACCTTTATTTATTACAGTATATCGAGCGATTCCTGAACGAATCTGAACATGGGGTCGTCCTATTCAGCTGGGGTTCCCTGATCAAAACCGCCTCTATTCCCAAGTACAAAGAGGAGATTATCGTGAACGCCCTCTCCAAGCTGAAGCAGAGGATCATCTGGAAATATGAGACCAGTGATGATGAGGGCACCCTCAGTGGAAATATCCTGAAGGTGAAGTGGATCCCGCAGTATGAGTTGCTTCGTGAGTATTCCATAATTTGTCATTTTGTAATTTAAAAATTGACCTTTTTATGAAATAAATTACAATTCAATACTCTATTTTAGGCTAACCTTACACAGTCATGCAAGCGTCAATCATTTCCATCAATCATGATGGTTCATTTTATCGCCTACAATTTTCGTCATGCATACGTCGTCATCGCATTAGACGTTAGGTTTTTCGTCAATTAAAACCTCTGACTTGATTTTTCCATGGCAAAACCTATCGTCTAACGGGCAACTTTTATTATACAGTACGGTTGGCAGCCTTAACGCTTCTGTTTTTAATTGTCACACAGACAGTGCAACTGGTGCAACGGATCACGTGAATTGCATTAACGTGTTGTGTCGTCGATGTAAAGTATACGTATCGTCTTCCATTCCTATACAAATGTATTATTTACATACAGCAGGAAGCCTCAGACTATGCATATATGCTACACTAAGAATAAAACTGAGCTGACACCATATTGTTGTAACGTTATGCATGCTTTTCTAACTCTTTTATAACTTTCATAAATCATATGAGATAGTCTTAATCTTATTGCTGAAAATAACAATAGCAAGATGATATCCAAAAAAAAAATATAGAAACATGATTGTACAATAATTTTCAAGTTGGCAGAAAGTAAAAAATGTCCAGTACCATTAGCACGAGTTTTCAGTATTTGAGACGTAAAGTAAACTGGAACTTTGACAATTTTCAAGGAAAAAATTAGCTCCTTCTTCGCACACCAGAGGCGCTGTCCCATTTTTTCATACAAGAAGCGCTGTAAATACTGGACAGACGCTGTAAAGTAAAATAGTAAAAACTCGTCCTAAGGGTACTGACTCCGTGTTCAAAACAAAACGCAATGTTTTTCTTGAAGACACTACTATTATACAAATGACTGTGACTGCCACGGAAACATTTAAATATTTTTCTTAGACATGTTTACTTGAAACGTGGTCTTTCACTTCGACCTCATCTCAAAGCTCAAAGTTGCTCAACGAGCTATGGAGAGGGTGTGTCTCTGCGTGACCGAAACCGAAATGAGGAGAGCCGTAGACGAACTAAAGCAACCGATATAGCCCACCGGATTGGCAAGCTGAAGTGGCAATGAGCAGGCCATATTGCTCGCACAGCAGATGGCCGATGGCGTCGAAAAGTGCTAGAGCGGAGATCACGGACTAGCAAGCGCAGCGTAGGACGTCCACCAAACTAGGTGGACAGACGATCTTATAGAGGTCGCCGGAAGACGCTGGATGCAAGTCGCTTCTAATATGTGGAGATCTAAAGGGGAGGCCTATGTTCAGCTGTGGACGTCCTATGGCTGAGGAATATTACTAGGAATCTGGACATTCTGTAATCTAAGGTTGGTGGCCATTGACTTGTTGAATCCGACCGATGCGACCCATATGGCGGTCGCATTGTAAATAGTTCAATTGGTTCAACAGTTGATAATAGTTCACATGAATCGCATTATCGTATTGTGTCGTCGATGTAATGAATACATATCGTCTTCCATTCCAGTACATATTATTATGTATTACTTACAGTAAAATAAGTAGCCTACATAATTATTTACTTTAAGTATTTCCTACTACACACTATTATTAGTTGCTCTGTCACGCAGTGAGTTCTATAGATATTATAAGGAAATATCTATTTGTAAAGGAGATTTGTTATAGTATTCACTTATTCAGTTATGTTCATATTTTAGCATATAAATATAAGCTAGACTAATTTTTAAAGGGTTGGCCTACAATCGCATTAAATCGCGAGAGATGGAAGTAGGGAAGGGAAACCTTTGCCCTGCAGCGCGTGGGACAACGTTGGCTTTTTATCATCATCATCATCAGCCTATAACGTTCCCACTGCTGGGACACAGGTCTCCTCTCTTGTGAGAGGGTGTGGGCCATAATCCACCACGCGGGCCCAGTGCGGATTGGCAGATGTCGCATGTCTTCGAATTTGATGGTTCTAGGACATGCCGGTTTCCTCACGATGTTTTCCTTCACCGTTTTGAGAGCAGTGGTGATGAAATAAATTACACAAAGTAATGCGCCAAGCCGGGTTCGAACCCACGACCTACAACTCGTAAGTCGGGACCGATACCACTGGGCCACCACTGCTCTGCTCTGATCTTTTAACAATAATTATTAATAAATAGTTAGATATGCAGTGGGACAACGTAGACTCTTAATAATAATAATTAGATATATGTGTATCAATCACGTTTTGACAAAGGGGTTGAAAGTTTCGTTACAATTTCGAGATTACAGCCCAGTTACAAAAATTACAATATCTACCGGCGGTGAAAATGTATGGGGCATAATAATTATATTTTTAGGGTTCCGTGTCCAAAAGGTAAAACGGGACCCTATTACTCCGTCCTGTCCGTCCTTTTATCTGTCTCTCTTTTTATCCGTCTATCACTACAATGTATCACATGAACCATGATAAGTGAGAGAAGAGATGGCAGTTGAAATTTTCACAGATGATGGTATTTCTGTTGCCGATTTATCAATAAATATCAAAAAACAGAATAAAATAAATATTTAAGGAGGCTTCTATACAACTAACTTGATGTTTTGTCGTTTTTGTAGATTGGTACTGAATTCATCGCGCGAGTCCGTCTCGCACTTGGCCAGTATTTTTTATTTAATTTTGCAAAAAAAAAAACATTTCAGCTCTGGACTAAGTAAATAGGTACCTATAATCTTTCTTAGTAACAATAATTCGTAGAAGGAAGATGAACACCAAGGAATTAAATTAGAATCATGCTAATCATCACGCTTGTCTGTGGTCAGTTATGATTAAAAATTATATCTGATCTATGTTATTAAATCCAAGAATAATTATTAATGCACAGGTTTACGTTTAACTGTAATGCATGATCTAGAGGTAAGGAAAAATCTAACATCCTATAAAATCGCGGTAAAAAAAACCCTTTGAATAAATTTCAAGATTAATGCACACGTTTACGTTTAGCCATACATAGGTACCTAATGGCATAATGCAGAATATAGAGGATAAGAAAAATCTAACGTCCTATACAAACGCGGTAAAAAATAACCCTTTAAATAAATCTCGCCTCTGTAAAGGCGCTCTTTCACCGCGAGTCTTTGCTTTGAAGATAAATCAGTTTTTTTGTAATTACACGATTTCCTTAAGTTTGCCGTATATGATTACTTCCCAGAATTTGATCCTTATTAGTAACACTATCGTACGGTGTAATAATACAGGGTGTGATTTTTTTTCCAAAATCAGCGGGTGCGATTCCTCGCCAGGATTTTTGATTTTTCTAAAATCCAATGATGCCGTTTTAGATTTCGTCAAAATCGGCCTCGAGACTCCTTTCAACATTTTTCGATATTCCTCATGGTTTCGAAAGTAGCCATCCACGCCCAGTTGAAAAATTCACCCTGTATAATGTTAAATTACACGCGAATGCTCCCATGTCACGAGTCTAAGTGATGGCATGATTGGCGCAGTGGCCGAGTGATTAACTGCTACACCGCGTGTCACGGGTTTGATTCCGGCACGGAACATATAAATTCCGATCTTCAAGTAGTAGAAGAGTAGTGTGGAGCAGTAAATAAAATTGGATGAAGTTGTATACAGCCCACTTCCTGCCACAGAGAGCAGGCCTGTGTCCTAATTTTTTTTTTTTTTTTTTTTTTTGTCGTGGTAAAATCATCAAATGAGACCTCCAACCCCGGGCAGGGCGGGAGGTACTGTCAGACTTGTACTGACTAAAATCCACGGTGTCCTTCAGTAGCCCTTTATGTTCCGGGGTCGCGGTAATAGAAATAAGTCCCGCGACCCCGGCAGGCTTTGGCCCTCTGAGAGGGGGCCCCGTCATTTTGCTGACAGCTCTTTGAGGCGCGCGTGGAACACGACGCGCCGTCGACCCGGGCATGGTCCATGGTCGGACAGCGAGTTGCCCTTTACTCGCTGTCCGCATGCCCGCACTCGCTGTCCGCATGCCCGCAGGCCTGTGTCCTAATAGTGGGAACATTGTAAAATCACTATGATGATGATCTTTAAAATGATATAACCTCCTTTCATTTCCACAGAACACCCAAAGGTGATCGCGTTCATAGGTCACGGGGGTCTCCTCGGCATGACAGAAGCTATATCAGCGGGTAAACCGATGCTGATAGTGCCTTTCTATGGAGACCAGCCCCTGAACGGAGCGGCCGCCACGGCTGTGGGTCTTGGGAAGGCCATATCTTATGCTGACATGTCGGAGAAGACTTTGCTGGAAGGTCTTAAGAGCGTGCTGAGTCCTGAGTGAGTATTTAGCTAATGCTTACCATAACACTACGCTGCGGTGCACCGAAGAGGCGTACCTGCATATTTTTATAACTGCGCAGGCTACCGGCGCAAAATCGAAAATCGATTCTTTCTAGTGTCACTGTCACCGTAGGTGTACCTACCTGAATGGTATTGAAGACCGCTCCAGTACACCGGAACGTTGCCGTCCTGTTGTGTGTTGGCTAACTTATTTGGGGACACCTCTCCGGTAGACCACAGCTTGTATGGCTTACTTAAGTATACTATACCTGTATTTATCTAACGACGACACGACACGACGACACGTTTGGCGCAGTGTCTGAACAAGACGGTTCTGACTGTTGTTCTGGGTCTGGGTGTTTGTGTATGTGAGTTTCTATGTTTGTAAACGCACCCACGATACAGGAGAAATTCCTAGTGTGGGGCAACGTTTTTCTAAAGAAAAAAATAAAAAAAATACCACTGAATTTATCTGACAAAATCTAGCTACCTAACTGAAATGCCTAAATAAACTCATTGTTTCATTCACACGAACAGATTAAATATTAAACGACATAGATTACCTACCTGCTAAACCGATTAACTAAAGACACAATAAATAAATAAACGATTTATATAATCGCATTGTAACCGTCGTGAGCGCCTCATCAAACACGTAAATGACCACCTCGTTTCCGACAAGTCTCAATATACATGACAAAGATTCTTATTAAAATTAAATAAGTATGAATTTTAAACATAATAATTGTTATGCACAACGTGTAGTATGCATTTGTAAATGAATTATTAAGTAAATCTCCCTGTGTAGGGGTTGTCCTGTAAATTGTGAAAATTCAAGTCGCTTATATTTGTCAACAGGATTCAAATTCGGAATCTTACCATCTTACTTACCATACTATAGGCAGGATCATAATAAATAAGTCCTCCCACCCAGGGCAACAGGGGAAAGTCAGTCAGACTAGTACTGACTAAAATCCACTGTGTCCTTCAATAGCCCTTTACTTTCCGGGGTCACGGTTAATTTATAAGACAGTCCCATGGCCCTGAAAGGCTTTAACCCTCTAAATGGAGCCCCGTCAGATTCCGTTAGCTCTTTGGCTTTAATTTTGTTTCGCAGAAAACCGTTGAAACAAAACCCGATTTTTCGAATAATTTACGACGTGATTTTTAAGCGTTCAGAAATATTGTTTCTTTTTATTTGTAAACCCTAACAAAGTAAGTTATAGAAGAAAAATTGACATCGTTTAAATCTGCAATTTGTCAGGTCAGTATGGAAATGCAGTTCATTTCCATTAACTAGGTAATTTAAATATTATGTGAAACTAATAAAATTATTGTATTGCGTCAACGTGTACTTGTACGTGTAGGTAGGCATTAAAAGTAAATTGTTCTGAAATCAAAGTTCTACATCTCTTTTTCGAAATATCTCTTACGTAAAACCGCGAAAAAAGTTTAGAAATTAAAAAAAACTAAAACAGTATAAGTTTTAGGTATTCTATGTTAGTACGTACTAACTGACCCGGCAAACGTTGTTTTGCCTTATAAATAGGTATAAAAAATAAGGGTTGATCGTAGAAGGGTGAAAATTGAGGATTGTATGTATTTTTGTATGTTGTATCGTAAAAAAATAGAAATCAAATATTTTGTCTAAAAAATAAAAAATAAATTTTAGGTGTGGGCGGTAGCCCACACCTAAAATTTATTTTTTATTTTTAACATTTAGGGGGTGAAAAATAGATGTTGGCCGATTCTCATAGATACCGGATAAGCACAAAAAAAATCATCAAAATCGGTCAAGTCTGTGACACGAGAATTTTATATATTAGAATAGTACTTACTATACAACGTGTAACACCAAATGCGCAAAACCTCTCGTGAGGTAACTCAGCCCATGATACTGAACAATTTTTGTTCAAAGACTTTTGGATATTCGCAAAAAAAAAAGTTCATACAGGGGCCCGATCAATTTTTCATTTTACATGAAAAACCAGGTTTTTTTGCGAATTTCCAAGTCTTAGAACAAAAATTGTTCAGTAGGTATAACATGCGCTGAGTTACCCCACGAGAGGTTTTGCGCATTTGGTAATACACGTTATATAGTCACGTTCTAGCGATTTATTTGTAAGTATTGGAACGCGATTCTGGCTAATGTGATGATAAAGGATGCGGTTTTTCTCATTTGTGTTAATTATCATGATCGAATTCGAATATAAAATACTGTTAGACATAGACTATTTACTAATATTTCTGTGCTACTTACGCTGTTTTTTTTTAAATATGAAATGGGAGACAAGTCAATTGCTATCAGAACGAATTGCTTTTTTTAAAATTGTTTTTTTTTTTAATAGTTGATGAGTTATTTCATTTAGGTTAACAACTGCAGACAATATAAGAAAAAATAAAAAATTCTAGCATATTCTGCTAATTTTAAAGCATTAAGCACCAAAGTATGTAGAATATTTAAAGCTCATATATTTTATGTATCTAAATATCCACATCAAGCGTGAACAATACAATACCTACCTATCCCTAACTGTTGCAAATTACAGCGATTGTTTTAGAATTCATGCCAAAATTACTTTGTCGGAAATGGCACTTCGCCAAAATTATAATAAATGTCAGTGATCCCTAAAATAACCCCGTGGTTTAACAGGTAATCTTAGGTATTAATAGTGGTGATGGGATCTATTTAATAATATATGCCACTAGCTGTTGCCCGCGGTTTCACCCGCTACAACTCCCGTGGGAACATTAAATCGGGATAATAACTATCCTATGTATTAATCCAGGTTATAAGCTATCTGTGTACCAAAAATAAACAAAATCCGTTCAGTATTTTTTGCGTGAAAGAGTAACAATAATATTAGTAGGATGAACAATAATCGAGGCCTATCGTCTCTCCGGGCTTACGGCGCGTCATGTTCCACGCGCGCTTCAAAGAGTTGGTAGGTAGCCTGACGGGGTCCACACAGACTTGGCCCTCTTTTCCCCACCACGGGGTTGTCTATACAGGTAATTGTGATCCTGGAACGTAAATGGTAATTGAAGGAACACGTCGGATTTTAGTCAGTACGAGTCTGGCAGTCCTTATCGTCAAAAAGACCTATCGTCTTATAATATATTCCGTGTCTATTGATTTCTGACATGGCAAGTAATTAGATAACATCCCCATTTTAAACCACTAATATAATCGTTAGATACACGTATTGCAATAAGATTTAAATTATAAGTACATAAGCATAATCAGATTTATATTTAAGCAGATATCAAACTGTGAGAGTTGAGCTACACGATGACCGGTTAACCGGTAATTTGGTTCTTTCTTCTAAAGACCACCTCAGACACCCTGCATGGGTTGTCACCGTTGTCACAGTCAAAAAGGTTTTAACTTTTAATCATATAAGAATCGCCATGCATGCACAAGGGAAAAGTATCTAAGGCAAGCTTATATTGTCTGCACTAATTGTATTGCAGACAGTGAAAATCGATAGTTTGAAACAGGTCACTGCGTTATTTGTAGACCGACTGGCAACCTGTAAGATATACCTATCATGTACTCGTATGAATATACTTAGGTAAGTTAGGTAGGTAGGTAGGTATAGGTACTATAGACAAACCATTAAAAAACCCCTAAAACAGTTAAAACAAGAAGAGTTAAGAGTTTTGCACATACCTAGAAGAGAATGCAATCTAAATTTCAAATTCGTTATTGACCAGTTGGCCTACCATGACCTCGACGATGGGGAATACTCCAACCAGCCAACGAAATTCAAAATTTCTTGCGTTTTTTGCAATTTGCAGGCCATTGCTGGGTTTTATGTTAATTAAAATATTATTCGCGGTTGTAAGACGACGTATGTAGTTACAGAATTATAATCATTAAAATCACCAATACAACCCTCCAAGTTCATAAAACCCTAGGAATGACTTTTTCTGTTTTTTTTTTGGTTTTAGGATACCTACCAGATAAAAATAAAATCAGTTAAGTAAAAGAGCACATTTTGTTATTGACAAGAGGAATGAACAATAATAATTATGATATTGGACAGCTTACGTGATATGTGAAAGTCTACTATGAAGTAGTTGTTGAAAAACAATGTGTCCAGTGAAAAATAGAATGTGGTTATGTCACCCTTCACGCGCTGAAAGCGTGGTGGCTTTAGGCCGAGGATACATTGGGCAGTGATTTGCAAAACGACTAGAAGAGCGAAGTTAGTTAGATACACATGGTATCGCTGATGTAGGGTGTAGCTAAATACGTGAGCGTGAATTTAAAAGGATTCCGTATCCAAAGGGGAAAACAGGAACCTGTTACTAAAGTTTTGATTGCTAATGTGTCGCAAATCGCGTCGCCACTCAGTGTAACCTCAGCCTTAAGCGTGATCATTTACATAAGCGAGCGAAAGATTCTATTCTCCAGCCTTGTCAATCATTAAGTGTATATTTTTAGGAGTTATTTCAAAACGTAAAGTACCTAAACATTAAAATTTATACTCAACTAAATGCCATAAAATGGAAAGTTTAAAGAATGCTTTTCACTTTATTACATAGAAACTTACTCTTAAGCACCTATTTATTAGCTTAGTTATGTGCTAAACTTAGTTAATTAACTGGTAACACAATAATAAGTACCTACTTACAAATCGTTTAAAATAGACTTACTAATCATGATAAGTTATTTGTATTGACAAAAGCAAAAGTATAAATATTTTACTGTTCATGTTGTTTTATTGGAAGCCATATTTTAAACGTTTTATTTCCTCACTAACCCAAATATTAACCAGCCTATTTCTTTTTCCAGGATGCGACTGAGCGCACGAAGAGCTTCCAAGATCTGGAAAGACAGGCTCGCAGATCCCTTGGACACAGCAGTCTACTGGGTTGAAAGGGTTATTCGTTGGGGTGATCAGGATCCCTTGCACTCCACTGCTAGAGACCTAACCTTCATAGAACACAACTTACTAGATGTGGCAGCTGTGATCTTACTTGCTGTAATATTATTAATTTTAGTTTTAAGGATAGTATTATATCAAATTCTACGGCTACTGAGCGCTAGTATGAATAAAAAGGAGAAGGTGCATTAGGTAAGGAGTGTAGTGGTATTTGGCTCAGTCTCAAATGCAATACCTAAATCTAAATGTGACTCAACCTCGGTTTAGGGAATTATATTTACAGACGCTAGCACATATCCTACCCAATATCTTGAATAGATTTTAAATTTTATACCTAAAGAAGTAGGTTCATATTCGATTAGTAAAAGACAGATAGGGGTAGGTTGCCGTACTCGCGCTTGTACTGTTTTCTCAGAATAGTTTACGTACATTAATTTATGCTTATTTTCTATGTTCAATTCATTGTCCTTCCCTGCAGCATACAAACGCCAGTGAATATTGCAGTGTCGCGGGTTCGATTCCCGCATACCTACGACCTATAAATGTTGTTCCGAGTCTAGCTGTTTGTGTATGTGAGTTTAAAATTTTGTAAACTCATCCACGATAAAGGAGATATTCCTAATGGGGGAACAAACCACCTATTTTTTTTTTAATCAGTTGGGCAGGTACCAATTACAACAAACCTTCCCGTAAAATTAATATAATTAGATAATAAATGACAAGACAGTCAAAGCCTGCCGGGGTTGCGGGACTAGCGATCTATCGTGACCCCGAAATGTAAAGGAATAATATTTAATCAACGACCCAATGGAGATGATCTACCTTACGATGACATTTTCTGTTTCCTTCATTCACGCAAGATGTGAAAGGCCGTTGAACCCAAGATTTAAGTATCGCAATCGTGCTAGATCACAATGAGGAAATCGATTCTAGACAGAAAGAATCAGTCCTTGGTATCTTAGTATTAGCACATCGCAAGTCAAATCTTTCCGATCAGATGGGGTCAGGCTAAAAAGTAAGCTTCACAATATGTATAACGTAGTGTAGGACGTCCTGCGACAAGATGGGTCGATGATTTGAAGAATGTGGCTAACAGCAGATGGATGCGGACTGCCCAGGACCGGGGTTGGTGCTCTTTGTGGACGGCAGTGGATGGCATGGGCTGTTAATATACTTTTCAACACACTTGCTCATAAAATGGCCCTAATTTCACCGCAATTAGGCACATAATGACACCTGTTATCAAACTGTGACTTTTTCTTTACTATTATTCACAAGTGAGTTATAGGTTTTTTTTTAAAGTGTCAACCAATTAAAAAAAAAACCTATAACTCACTTGTGAATAATGGTAAAGAAAAAGTCACAGTTTGATACTGTTATCAAACAGTGACTTTTTCTTTGTTGTTGTTGTTTTTTTTTTGTGTTGCTTTGTTTTTTTTTGTATTGCTTTGTTTTTAAAAAAGTTTCGAAACAAAAAAGATCGTGTTCAATAGTAGATACAATAGTTATTTATGATACTAGTGCGGAAAGTTGGTTTTTACAAACGAGTAGACAACGTACGCCCGAGGCGCCGAAGGCGCCCGAGGGCGTACCGTAGTCACGAGTTTGTAAATACCAATTTCTGCACGTGTGTCATACAATGTTTTTCAACACATTTATCCATATTAATATCAGATTGCTCCCTTGAACTCAGATTAGTCGCAACAATTTTTTAAGTTCCTAATATGAAAATGGCGCCACATGCACGTGGTGAAAATTAGAACTACATCTTTCATCTCATTTACTCTTAAGTATTAAAGTGAGACAACGAATTGAGCAAAAGCTCTTCCAAGGAGGTTCGATCAGTCAGGTTGTTTATTTTCATAATGTGAAACTCTTTGGTGGAATTCTTTTTTTTTTTTTTTTTGGAAATTAAAAAAAAACCGTAAAGAAAACGCACGCTGCTCTACAAGGGGGCGTGCGGTAAAATAGGTACTTAGGTGAGAGTACCTATTTTACCGCACGCTGCGTTGTATGGTCCGTAATTTTTAACTTTCGAACACTGTATACAGGCTTTGTAAATGCATTTTACGAGCAAATGTGTTGAAAATAAATTTTACCAACTGCACGTTAACTAATTGTTTCTCTAAACAAACTTTTTAATCATTAAATAAAATGGCTTTAAAAAAAAATACTAATATTATTTTCTTCACAAGTGTGTTGAAAAACGTCGTATGATACACGTGTGTATTGATGATTACCGTCCTCGGCTCTCTTAAGACCCTCACCTAACGGCTCGGGTCTCAATGGCGCCTCAGCGGTAATCACCAACATTACACACTTGTACCATAATGTACTATTTTCATCCCCCCACCTCGGAAAGGGTACTTTTGCTCTTCGATATCTGAGCGTAAAAGCCGTTTTTATCCTCAAGTGAGTAAAAGTCGTTTTTATCCTCTAGTGAATAAAGTAAATTTGAATTTAGAATATCGTATGAACAAAAGAGTAGCAGCAGTAATGGCGGCCGGTGACCGCAACAGCTGATCGCTTGCTGTGGTGCCCACTTGACGTTCGAAGGTTGTCGAGGAAACTAATTCTATTTTTAAAATTTGATGTGGTACACAGGTGGGAAAGCAGAGTACGCTCCTCGGGTGTAAGTTGGGTGTAAGGCTGCGTTGCCTTGGGCTAACTTGAATCCCTCGCTTCACTAAGGATTTTTAACTTTATTCCCTCGTTTCTTTCGGGTGTTAACACTTGAACCTTCTCGCTGCGCTACGGATGGAGGTTCACCCCCAGAATCCTTAGTATCGCTTCGGAATTCAATACGCCTCCCCTGGAGCGTAATCTACAATTATTTTGTTAAAATCTCAGACCCGAAACATTCTTGGCTCAGTACTTTGTTTTACCTTTTTTATTTGCTTTGTGCGGTTTTCCTTTCACGTCTTATTGTTATGTTATGACAAACCAAGATAAAAATAAGTAACTTAATAATATTTGTTTTAATTTAAAAATTATTCTGTTCTATAATAATGTCTTAGTTAATACCTGAACTGAAACAAAAGCCTATCTTGTGTTTGTACAATGTACATCTGTTTTTATTTGTTTTTGCATTTAGTCATTTCCTCGCTGAGGTGGGATGAAAAGTTACGTGTTGCACTCGAGTGCAAAGATTTTTCACCTTGTGCTCTTTTGATTCCCTCGCTATCGCTCATGATTCTAATTTTGAATCACTCGTTGCACTCGTGATTCAATTTTAGAATCATTCGCTTGCTCGGTCATCAAACATGAGCACGCGGTTAAAAATCAACTTTGCACTCTTGTATAACAAATAACTATTATGTGTCTGAACATATTTTAACATTTTTTGGATATCTATATATATAAAATTCAAAACTGACTGACTGATCTGACAACGCACAGCCCAAACCGCTGGGCCTAGAAACTTGAAATTTGGCATAAGCCCTCCTTATACCACGTAGGTGAGCACTAAGAACGGATTTTGCGAAATTCGGCCCCTAAGGGGTTGTTTTTGGGGTTGATAGTTTGTATGAAACTTCGCTATTACAGGTGCTAGGAATTCCAAATTTTGCATGGGGTGTGTTTTTGGAACGTAGATGCTCACTATGATGGGATTTTGCGAAATCCGACCCCTGAGGGGTTTGTTTTTAGGGTCGATAGTTTGTATGAAACTTTGTTACTACAAGTGCTAGGCGTCTCAAATCTTGTATGTCGGGTTCTTTTTAAGACGTAAAAGCTCAACAAGGTAAAAAAATGGTGAAACTCGACCCCTAAGGGGTTGTTTTTGGGGTTGATAGTTTTGAGATTTAATTTTTTACATATGGATTCTTTGTTGGACGTAAGTGATACTTAAGACGGGATTTTGTGAAATTCGACCCCCAAGGGGTTGTTTTTGGGGTTGATAGTTCGTATGAAACTTTGTTACTACAAGTGCTAGGAGTCTCAAGACGTAAGTGATAGTTAAAACGGGATTGATGTATTGATAGTTAGAGGTCTCAAATTTTACAGGAGGTTCTACTTTAGACATAGGTTCTCACTATGTGAGGATCTTGCGAAATTCAACCCCTTAAGTAGGAGAGTAGTAAGAGTAGTTTTGGGGTTGTTAGCAAGGAATCCCAATATATTCATTGGGGTTATTTTAAGAACGTAGGTACCACCCAAGACGGGATACTGCGAGTAGATAGAAATTTAGTTGAATATTGATTTAGATTTTCGAAAAGTATCCCTTATAGAGCGGGTGGCTGGGAGTAAAAATTCACAAAAGCAAAGTTCGAAAATCACGCGGACGAAGTCGCGGGCGAAGTGCTCGTAATCTATAAGAATATTACATTTGATATGACTGCTAGGAAATATTTCAACACTTTCTAATGAGTTCAACTTGATACAGTGATATCTTTACGATTATCTGTAGCTGTACGTCGGTATTTGTATAGGACCGATTTCAACATCACTAATCAATAGTACTAGCGCGACCGCAAACCGAATGAAATTTCTATTACCTAGAAAAATGTTGATAGTCGGCAAATACACCCCGATAGATACCTACTATCAGAAATTTTGATCCGGCATTTTTTACAATACAAAATATCAGAAGCTGACGGTCGTCAGAATTTTTCTGACAGTGTGCGCCGTGCGGTAACTAATACAAAATGTATGCAGCGATTGCCTTGAAGAGTATCAGAATATTTCTGATAGAAAGATAAACTTACTAAATATGCGGTTGCGCTTGGCCAGATAGGAAAAATCAACTTATTTAAAAGAATGTTATGTAAACCTTTAAATAGATAGTAATAGAAGTTACAACATAAAAAATAATGACTAAAAACCGGGGTTGTCTATGTTCAAAATGTGTGGATAATAAATGTTATGTAGTTCCAATTAGTTCGAGTGCTGTGACAATCGGCAGGGTTTAGTTTAGATTTTTATTATTTATTCTAAGACTAATTTAATAACTAACATTATCTTACTGTTCCTTTTTACACAGGTCACAAAACAATAGTATAACTACAAAATTAAATTTCATCAAATTACTTATTAAAATCCTAAGTTCTTGTAATCTCTTTTATCTTGTAATTTTATTCGTTCCTACCAAGAAGTGTGGCCCAAAACAAAGTCACTGCGTGCGATTGTTTTTAACTTATTAAGAAAAAAGAGACAAATATTGTATTATAGTGTTTGTGGCTGTGGTGTCCGCCCTCAATTCACCCGATTTACCCGAAAAAAAAGATCTTGCAAAATGTTCTCTGGAAACAAGATGGCGGGTTTAGTTCAGACGTCTGTGGTTCAGATAGTGACCACGCGCCAAAAGATTCATGTGCACTTTATGAGACTTTTTTTCTTAATTGCAATAGCGACAAAATGTCTTCAGAAAAGTGTATTTGTTAAGTGTGTTGATTACAAAAAATATCATAGTTATTCGGTAATCATTTACGAAGAGGATATTTTTAGTCACAAAAATAAATATAATGATTTCCCATCGTATGATGTTCTATTACCAAAATAAATATTAGCTACCTATACTAAATGTATTCATGTAAAAAAAATAAGAAATGTAATTGTATTGTTATTATTAATAAAAACAATGTAAATTAAGTGTTTAGATTTTTATTATTTCATTTTTAATTATAAAAGTTCATAACATTTATAACATGGTTCACATCCTGTAATATCAAGTGAGAAGGTAACACTTCCATATATTCAGGACAAGTCTATAACCCTGGAAATTAATAATCTATCTAGATCACAATCTTGATCCCGATCTCTGTCTATGACCAATCAACGACGGAATTTGCCCATCCCAGAGTCTTAAAGATGTCGAATCAGAAGAAGCCGTCATAGACTATGATCATCATCGATCAGGATTTGGATTGAGATAGAATATTAATTACTGGCGTTACTAGTATAAAATCGGCAGAAGCAGTTTGTATAGGTAAATTTTTATTGCTTACGGGTGTAAGGCGGTTTTTAAAGCTCAATATAAAAATAAATATTATTATTGGAATTAATAAGCGCGAGGCACGCTATCGTAGTAATCACTGTAATTCAAACGATAGATATTGGAGAGATTACACTATTCTTTTCGGCATTCAATAAAAAAAACTTGTGCATGGAGTAGAAGCGAAAAATAATGGTTACAGTGCCGACATCATACCATGGAATATTGTATTCTATTGCTTGAGCAATAGAATACAATATTTCATTTTTTATCGCTATAGGTATCGATATCTGTGGTAAATCTCAAAGTGGATGACTATGTTTTGAAAACGGGACAATCACTTAAAGTACAAAAACAAAATATTACGACAGGACTCCCATCAATTTACAAGCAATCTTTATAAAACATTTCAACACAAACTAAAGGTACCTGAGATCTTAAGGACAGACAACAATACTACATAAAATGCCTGTGCTCACGCGCAATTCCATTTAAGGGCCTATGCACACCACGGTTTTTAAACGCGCCGTCGACGCGCGTTTATAGCGATGCAAACGCGCGTTTGACACTTTGTATCACGACAACAAACTGCTCTGATGGACAAAAACGCGCCGTTGACACGCGTTTCCAAAATGCGCGTCGACGGCGCGTTTAAAAAACGTGGTGTGCATAGGCCCTAAGACAGGCCCCATGAGTGCGTTGCGTCGGCGCAGCATTGACAGCGTTGTGACAACAGACACCTGCATATCCTCTTGCGTTTCGTGGACGCAACGCAAATGTGGCAAAATATGCGTTGATCTGTTGCTACCACGCGATACAACACATTCATGGGACCTCACACTTAGTACCCAATTCATTCTTCAGAATCCTAAGCAAGATTTTAAAAGCATTCAGAGTACACCATACAGCACTTCTGTACATTATAGTTATGTCCACTATAATGTACATTATTCCCCTATTCAGCTACACCTGTCTCAAGTTGCAGTTTCTTTATCTTTATGGGCAATATTTTAACCATCTCTTGACATAAGGAGAATTCCTCATGCATCATTGCAGCTGCCTCTTCACAATTTGTACAAATATCTACAACTGCTTGATAGGAATCAAAACTCTTTTGTACATTTTTCAGTTGAGACAATTTGTCTACTGCAACCTTCTTCATGCTGTTTCTTCCAATGAACGCGTGTGCACTTATTACAGGCCTAATTAAATCATAGTTCAATTTTGTAGGCATTACACCATCTTTATCCTTGCAAGAGTTTAGAAAGTGATCATAGTTTTCAATACTCTTCTCAGACAGACTGTTAATTTTCTTCAATGCATGTGGAGTTGGTTTTTCTGATGATTTGTTTAGTTTCTCAAGTTTGATGTTCAGTATATCTGAGTAGACTTCACCTAGTTCGTACCAGAGTTGCCTGCAATACTGAAGGTAGTATGTAGGGTTGATTTCTTTTAGCAGATCTTCAAGCATATCAATTCTTCTCTTATGCATCTTGGCGCGCCTTTCATCATCTTCCTCAAAGAATGCAAGATAGCTATATGACTGGGAACTATCTTGTACAAGTTCTATGTAATCTGAAGCTAGAGTATCAAGTTTGTAGTATTCTTTGGCCTTATTTAGCCAAGTTTGACAGTTTAAGAAGACCTCTCTTGCATCCTGGTAAGTGAGAAGGAACTTGTCTCCAATCTTGTTCTCATACTTTGAGACATCAATGTCGGAGAAGACTAGTTTTGTGATGTCACCTCCACAGATGTTCTCATTGTCTTCTAATGTGAGATTGGACATGTCTGAAAAAGAAATAGTGTTTGATTAGACATAGCATAATTAAGAATTAAAAAGTAAGGACTCCTTTATAAAAAACAATACAATACTCAAGTGATTGGTATGGCAGCAGTACTATGTTAGTATGACAATAAAAGTAGGTCTTACCTGTTATGGGTTCAGGCATCTCCTCAGAATCAGTCATTAGCCTTGCTTTAGAAGCAGTCAAAAGCAGGATACAATACTTGGCCCAACACCGAGCCACATCAGCTGACCTGTGTTTAAACGTCTCTATTTTAGCGAGGAACACTTCATCGTTATTCTCAGCCGAGCCCAACTTCTCTTCATACTGTTCCAGGATAGTTGAAGCAGCTGCCAAATGATGCCTTGATTGGAAGAAGCCATTATGCTCAGCAAAGAATTGTGATAAAGTTGCAGAATTCAATGCCCAGTCTATAGGTTCATAATCATTGTACTGTAACTGCCTCCGCAAAGTTACATGACAATATATTGCAGATTTCAAGTTCTCCTTCAATGAACCATATACTTGAGCTAAGAAGTAAAGAGTTAGGGTGTGTGCTTTCTCCAGTACCATGATATCACCGATAGGACTCTCCCCAGTTGGGTTTAGGAGCTGCTCTATAGGTAAAGGCAACTGCATTGTACATTTAAAGTTCTCATACAACTCTTTGGCATGCAACAAATATGTTTTGGCCTTATCCGGCGCATCGCGATTTGACCACAATATGCCCAAGTTATTGTAAACATTGATCATGATGATTATAATCTCTGGTTTTGTTGAATTTGGAACAAGCAGGTCAGTAGCCTCTGTCAGAACTCTTTCGCTTGATGTTAGCTCTTCAGTTTCCATGTCTATGATACCTATGTTCAGTAAAACAGTCCCGAGCATTGCGTGAAGCCGTATTTCGTCCAAACTACTTGGATTACTAAGACATTCCTTCAAACTGACACACATACTTTTGAGAATTTCTTTGGCCTTGTATTTGGACATGTAGGGCTCGTTTTCCGGGTCATTTTTGCTGTCTTCGTCAAGTAGTTTTCGAACCTTACCATAATTTTCTTTAAAATCGTTAAGAATCTCCTTCTCCGACATGTCTGGGCTCACAGTCATCGTTTTATTTTGATGGTTTTGTGAAACAAATCAATATAACCTAATATTTTCGTGAATTACAAAAAACAATTTTTATCTATTATACGACAAAATATTAAGCTCCTGAAGAATCCTAACTCAATAAAATAAATCTTTTAGATTTTTTATTTTTCCTAATTCCTGTCTTGATGTCTCAAACTCAAACTTGGTCATGTCCATAGACAAAAAGTCTATGGTCATGGTATGGTCGTCATATCATTCAGTTCAGAGTTCAAAACTCGAAAAACAACTTCATTTCTGAACGAAACAGAAAAAATTGTAACGAAACATCACTGCCATCTATCTATGAACCACCGAACTAAAAGCAACAATGAAAAACCAAATCAAAACTTTGTACCTACTTTTTGTACTATTGGTTATTAGCACAGTTATTAGTCATAAGAAATTCTTGAAAACCCAGTCCACTTGAATCAGAACAGGAAACTTTTTTCATAATGACAAGGAAAACAAGGAATTATAAATAACAAGAATGGTTTTAAAATGCTTCATTTTTGCAGGAGCCCAACTTTAAGTTAATATCTTCAGGAATAATTTGCCAAATAGTATTTGAAAATGAAACAGGTTTTCAGCAACTGAAAAGGTTTTTCAAATAAAATAACACATTTATTTGCACTGTTTATTCTTATCATCAATTACCTCATAATTTTTATACACCGCCCACCTACAGATGGGTACACAATCATTCATTCCATTCTGCATAATTCCCTTATTCACAAACATTGTAACATAATTTTACAGCTTTATTATTTACATTGTACTGTTTAAAATGTCAAATTACAAAAAAAAAAGGTTCTAAGTCAGTCCTTCATATAAAATACTGTTGTAAAAACAAAAATTGGTTTGGTTTCATGAATAAGGAAAAAAATACCCTTATTCTAATAACAACATAGTTAAGTATGTTACAAACAGTGCTCGCTACGGATGGCCTTTGCCAATAATACATGTATTAGGAACCAGTTGGTGGTTCTGGGTCCTCCATAGACAAGGCTCGGGGAGGAGTAGTGTGGGCACTTAGTTGGGAAAACACCTCCTTTTCACCCAAGGCTAACGGGTCAGGCTGAGTGGCTGGAGATGGCCCAAACTCCATTGTAGAAGGTGATACTGGTCTAACAACTCCAGTCCCTGATGCCTCCTGCTCTTCCAAAAATCTGTCCATGTAATCTGTATGACCTGGATGTATAGTATACTTTTTTTTCTCCAAACGTGCTTTGTTAGCGAAAATATCATGGCGTTCTGTCTTTTTCCATATGTAATAAAACTGAACCAATTCTCCAACTGACCGTGTCCGTACTTTGCACTGTCTGATAGAATGGAAGTCTTTGCCATGGGCTTTAAGACCATTTTCAAAGTTGCGACACTCTTCTTCTGACCAAAGGCTTGCGGCTGGAGTTTGGGCAGATATACGCCGTCGCCTCAATGCTTCCTCTACATTGTGACCACACTGCTGAAGCAGAAAAAGGGCTTCTTCATCATCTCGTAGCTGTCTCCCACGGGGCACAGCATCTATTCCAGTTCCCGAGTTCATTGTACTGATTTTTTTCATATAGTCCTCAGTAACTTTTTCTTCAATCATTGACGGATTCCACAGTAATTTGTCCTCATTTTCGTAAGGCAGTGCATCATCATAACTGCATAAACCTTCAGGTATTGCGGCTTGATAGTCGCTACCAACCATTATAGTCTTTTTCCAGTCATCCTCATCTGGACTGTAGTCATAATCATCTTCTTCCTCAGATGGCGGTCTCGAGCCAGACCTAAGGCATCTTGTGGCTTCTGGACTAGTAGTCTCACTATATAATTGCTGTAATGCTGATTCTGGTTTCTCAATCTCTTCAGGCACCACCTCAGGAGCCTGCTCCGGTGGTGTGGGTTTGTCCATAGTTTTGTCGTATCCGTACAGTGCTAGTAGTTCCTCCAAGGGCATATCACCTTCTCGCTGAAGGCTGTTAAGTTCGGCTTTAGGATCCTGTTGCTCTCCCGCCGCCAAAGCTTCTTCTTCGTCTAGTGTTCTCTCGTCATCAAA
The DNA here is from genome assembly GCA_028554685.1 of Agrotis ipsilon. Taxonomy (NCBI): domain Eukaryota; kingdom Metazoa; phylum Arthropoda; class Insecta; order Lepidoptera; family Noctuidae; genus Agrotis; species Agrotis ipsilon. Next base: position 15,094,811 of record CM052965.1, read on the forward strand.
ATCATTTACCATCATTTCAACAGTGGGCTCGAATAGAGACTTGTCGTTCCCCACGTCCATACTCGCATCGTGTTCGCTTACATTGGACACCAGCGCGCAATCTGACATGACTACCACGGTACCACACTATGGATATCGTATCACCAAAACATGATAAGTATTTAGTGTTATTATAATTAATTTACGTAATTTAACATTAAAATAAATAGAAAACATTACAATTAGGACATATTATGCGATTTTTTAAGAAATATACGAAGACAAAACAAAAATATTTTGACACGACAGCCTACGATTCTCCCAGTTCTGTCAATGTCATTGTCAATTTTTGTCAAATATTTTTTTTTCCAAAATAAACACCATTCTTTTCAGCAAAACTTGATAAATAATTCACCGAAGTTATTATTGAAAAATATAGGATACAAAATCAATGAAATAATTTTTTTCACGTTCATAATTAATTGAAGAAGAATGGATGGAAGAGGTCTAAAAGATAATGTATACCTCTATAATATAAAAAGGAATCGCAAAATGCTTTGCTAAGCTCATAACTCGAAAACGACTGGACCGATTCGGATAATTCTTTTTTTGTTGTGATTGTAACCATCGGGATCGGGTTTTACAGGAAAGCACCCGTGCGAAGCCGGCACGTGCCGCTATCACTTCACTACATAGTATAAAACGAAGTCGCTTTCTCTGTCCCTATGTCCCTTTGTATGCTTAAATCTTTGAAACTACGCAACGGATTTTGATGCGGTTTTTTTAATAGATAGAGTGATTCAAGAGGAAGGTTTTTATGTATATAACATGCATAATATAATAGAGGTTGCACCCGTGCGGAGCCGGGGCGGGTCGCTAGTTTGTAATAAAATCATCTTTTGTTTTTCTTCTATGGCTAGAATGATTAGTCACGTCAGTCAAAAAGCGAAATGTCAAAACTCAAACAAATGTCTGTCAAGTGTGTAAAGTGAAGTGAATGCATTTTCTTTCCAAATAAATTGATAGGTATAACTATAAATAAAAACCAAATTACAATGATGTTTAGTTGTTTTTCGCTATGAATAAATTATTTATCAGTTTGTCCGCCTAAATCTATTACAATGTTGCGAATCCTATTTATATTCTTTGTGGCAATAGTCAAAGTAACGCACAGTTTTTCGGATGTAGGAAAATGGGATTTGCCGCTGACTGAGGTGAGGATATTTTGCATTTATCATTTTATTAGAGTTTGCGATGAATTACAGTATTGTATGACCTCTGTCCTTGTAACTATACAAACTTAGTTTTGCTAATTTACTACGTTTTGATAGGAGATAATAAAAAATAAGCAGGATTTTTTTATGACTCATTTTATTATTATCCAAAAAAAAAAACAAAATTATAGAATGATTGTTAATTGTAAATTTTAAATACTATTGACCTCCTTTTAGAGGTGATAAAAGATACATGATAGTAACAGGAAAATGCATTAAAAAATAGTACCCGTTTCTACATTACAAAAAAAACTAATAATGTAATTGTACTCAGTTAAATTACTTAATCTGATGGCAGCTTTTGGGATTCAAATTATCTAGGGTTTAGAAAAAACATTCTTGCGCTGAAATTCATGTTACATTTTAATGATAGCTCACCATAATGTTTTTTTTTCAGGATGGTTGTGTGTTTACTTTAGCTAAGTCACTATTTAAGGATTCCCAAGTGATCATAATGTGTAAGTATTCACTATTAGCATTAAAATGTAGTTTATTCTTAGTTATCACAATTTATCTTTTTCCAGTGTCTATTAAAACCAGACATATGGCTTTTGAACATAATACCATTAAATTAAGACTTATTTAGTTTTCATTTCTGTAAACCCATCAGCTATTGTATTATTTTTTTTTATAAAAAACACCAACAAACCACCTCATAGTTATGATAACATTGACTTTTTTTAGTTAGAAGTAAACCATTTGAATCATATAATTCTTCACATAGGGCTTGTCCTAAAACAATGTTTAAAAGAAAGGGTCCTTCACCCTAAACTGCAACACTATAATATTCTGATCTTTGGTAATTCAATGAAATATATATAAAAATAATTTGAAAAATAATGGTTTCTGCTTTAATTTGGGACCTATTTTGTTTGTATGGCTACCAAAGAACTATATTTGTAGAAATGTAAAAAAAAATACCAATGACAAAATAGATTTTTCAATTTTGTTTGTGACAAACTTAGGATAATGGTCAAAACAGTGTTTTCATTACACTAATAAGAATCCTATAAGATAGGCTTGGATTTTTTTTTTTATTTGTAAACTACTAGCAACTGCTGCTTGTATTAGTTCTGGAGATTACCCGCTACATACAAACTAACTTTGTTTTATTATTTATATAGAGTAGCTATTCCCTTTGTTCTTGTCATTGCTGCTTGGCTCCTATCGATCATAGATATTCTTCAATCAAAAATCTTTTTTTTTTAATTTACCAGTAGATCTTCAGAATACCATGTTCAATCAAACAAACAAACTGTTCAGGTTCATAATTAATGTTGGTATATAGATTTAAAATTAAAACTTATCCTACTTAAAAAATGAATCACTATCACAATAGTAAGTCATATAGTGAGTTTTCTGATAGTGGTTTATTAAAAGGTTTGTTAGATAACATACTTCCCTTTCTTTCCATTTTGTTTCCTGTTGCTTTAGTTCCGTAATTAGATACTAAAGCCTGATATGTATATCTCAAAAATATTATGAATTCACAAACAATATACAAATAACGTTAATTCATACTTTTGAGAGCTGCAATGCCAGAGACAGATACACACTTAAAAGTTATAATAAGCCATTTTTCATTTTACCCCGGCGGGCTTTGACATTCTATGGGGTGCCCCGTCAGGAGGTTAAAAAAGGTTCACGGCGATTAAAAATCTGGGTGTAGTTTCACCCAATACTTAATTTCAGCATAGTCCCACTCGCAGCTGAATTTGTCTCTCCTAACAAAGGCTTTCTCAGAATACTTCCCATAACTTTATCAAAAAGTCAATGTGCATCATATTTTCTTGGCATCTGGGTCCTGTTTGCTACATTATCTGTGTATACGAGGAAATGCACTATCAGAAACCGATTCTGTTTGTGTTGTGTGTTGCTTAGATTACATGTAGGTACCAAGTACTTGAATATCCTCGTCCAATGTACTATACGTCGTTTACGTCGAGTTTATACTCGTCAAAAAATCGTCGTGATTAACACTAAGTATGCGTTTCAACTAACAATAGGGTAGGAATTAATTTTCAATTTTATATTATCGTTATTGTTTCTTATTTTCATATGATTATTATTTATTTATTTACGTAAGTATTAGAAAAGCATGCATGAAGACACAATATGGCGTCAAGTACATGCTATTCCTAATTGAAACGCAAAACAACAAATTAAAACTGATATTGCTTTAAAAGTTAATAATACACTTTGCAGTTTTTAATTGAAAACTAGTAGATGTAACTTGTTGTTAAATATAATCTTATCACTGGACATTGGTGAGTTATCGGATGCTTTTAAGATAAAACATTTATGTGACGGTCTTATCTTAACTCAAGTGTCCGACTGAAGTTCTAATAGTTGAATGATATGGATGCAACTCCATCCATGATTTATAAATTTCCTGAAGGGAGAAAGAGATGACAGATTTACTCCATCTCTTTATTTTGTATAGACTGGTTTTCGTACTTACCTAATGTTTGTGGAATTATCTAATAAAGTTAGCGGACTTGGAACGCAAAGTGCATGTGAGGAAACGGGGTGGTTTTTAGTTACTGCGTGTCTGACAGTCCCTTCCTGTCCACACAGGACGGGAGGAATCATTTGACGATATTTACATACAAAAGTACTACTTTTCTAATAACCACATCAAAATCGGTTCAGCCAAACGCGAGATAATCGCGGACAAACACACAGAAGTATTAGTATTTTAAATTCGGAAGTAGCTAAATATGGGGTACATCTGTGTCTACGATTTTCTATTTTAATGGCTAAAGAATTTAATAAAACCTAAAATGCTAAGACTAGACCATGATGTTTTAGGACTTCTTTTTTATTTATGTCAGTATCTGACTAAAAATTTTTACTTTGAATAAAAGTACACTACAATTTTATTCCAATAAAAGGTACAGGACAGGACACCAGCACTAAAACGTACCCAGTCTGTCAATTATTTCATTCGATATTCAACTTTACCATCAAAAGATGAAGGTCCATGTACCTACGATGGGGAAAATGTTGGGATAGATTGACGTGGTGCTGGCGTCTGTACTTTCCCGCTTTATTTGCCACACGAGGAAAGCCGTGTGCAAAGTCTAAACTATTTATGTAAAATGATATTTATAATTATGTTAGGTATAGGAAAAAAAATAACATTATTAAAACTAGGCGCTCATAACCTCGTATCATGCTGTTGCTGTTGCATGTTGGCGTGATCAAATGATGTATCAATGTCAAAAAACAGACATAATTATGTAAACTATTTGTTCAACTGGTACAGAAAGTAAGACCACACAAGAGGGTCATGCAGTCAATGTTATGTTATGACGACACGGTTGGCGCAGTGGCTGAACGATCGACTGTGTGTCACGGGTTCGATCACCGCACGAAACAAATATATTTTGTATGATCTGCAAGTAGTTGCGCCGGGTCTGAGTTTTTGTGCATGTGAGTTTCTATCATGTTGCACCCAAGATACAGGAATAAATTCCTGTATCGTGTAGTTGTACAGAGTAATGTACCAAACCTAACGAGCCGCTTGCTTTTGACCGTTGCAAGTACCTTTTTTCCCCGTACTGACTACACGAAATCTCGCTGTGTAACATGTTACACCTCGTAACGTCGATCAGTCGATCGACCTTATTGATAAACCCCTAAAATAAAAGTAACCTTATGGTGATTAAAATAAAGTTCACTGATTTTGCAACCGCATGCTACCGGCCCGGCATAATTTGATAAATGTTTGAAAGTTGATACACCTCAAATCTGTTCATTACAGTGATCTCTATTGTAGTAAAAATAGGGTTTCTTTTTTATTGCTACTGTCGCAAGATATTTTTTTCACAATACTTTTTGTTTCAGTCAAATGCGAAACGGCGAACTCCAGTGATATAACAGTTACCTACAGATGGGCGAAATCTAAATGTTCTCCAGACTATATGCATTATTTTCAGCAGGTATTGTTAATATGTGTTTTATATATTTTTAACTTGAATTTTTTTTACATGTAAGATTGGAAAAAAAAAATAGTTTATTTGACGTAGTAAGTAGAGTACCCTTTTTAGCCGACATAAAAAAGGGAGGTTCTCAATTCAGTCGGTATTTTGTTAATGACTAGTGGTCGGTGACAAAAAGTAAATGAAATAAAAAACAAAGCAACGGGCTTCCGAAAGGTTATTTGAAAGTTTTTGTTGTTGTTTTAGAAGTCTTTTTGTTTTTAATTATTTGCCAAGTTCGAACGAAAAACCCATGCCACTTCTAAGAATGAAAATTCACCGTTTTCAACCTGACCTTGCATGCTAATTTTGTAATCGAACCCCAAATGAAACGCAGTTATCAATTATATTACGCGCGATTGCATAATAACCTCTTTTCTCGCTTGAATAGGCAAAGTAATTAGTTAAGACCTGATTATATGCAAATGGCTGGTTTTTGAAGATGCTGAAAACGCCATACGGTACATCTTTTTGTAATGTTAACTTATTAAAAAAAAATACTCTATTTTTTTTTATAATTCGCAGAATTATCTAATTAATCCGTCCTTTAGAGTTAAAAAAAAAACTATCGACACGTATTTTTTCTTTTGTTAAATCAATGAATATAGAGATATAAAACTCGAAAGTCGAAGTTCGTACCGTCAAAACCCAATAAAATTAAACTACGATTGTTCGAAGATTTTAATTTCACTATAGGTACCTACCTATAGTGGTAGCTGTCAATCTGTTCAGTGTAGTATTGACTAGAAATTAGTTAATTTGAGTGCGTTAGCAACAAAATTCTTAATGGCAATAAAAAAAACATTAACATACAAGTATCGTGTCGTATTGTAGTTTTAATTGGTTTTAAGTTTTATCAAAGTACGGGTCATAAACCTAACTTGTATTCAGGGTTAAATTAAATTCGCTACCTACCTATTCGCTAGCTAGGTAACGAATGCGAATCCAGCACTTCCAACACTGCAGAAGTGCTTGTTTTGATATTTAATCAAAATCGCCACAAACGTATGGAACTCGTCGTATGTTAGTTATTCTTCTCGTCATTGCAATAAGGTATAAATCGTAATGGCCAGCCCATTTTTATGAAATGCAACACGGTTCTTTTGGCTCTTGAGTGTCATTGCTAGGAAAGTTCAATAAATAAAGATGGCGGTTTTAATTCCGACTATGGCCGCGCGCCGACGCCTCCCAGCACTCATCTAGGGGGAATAACTAAAATATACAGATGGAAGTGTTAACATTATTACAATATTACAAGCTTTTATTTTTAGTTTTACTTGTCCCATTGTCTGTCTTTAATCAAATCTTGCAAGTTTTTGACACATGGAACTGGTCTGATGATGAGCTGGAAGATGGCCGTTGTTACTCTGTTAAAAAACGATGCAACCCCAGTGATTAGTCTAACGAGTACTTTGTCTTTAAATAGTATATAGTTCTTTTTATTAAAAACGTAGCAAAAACTTATCTTCTTTTCATTTTTTTTTTTCTAGAAAACTGCAACATGCGCAAACAGAGTGGACTTGTCGATGGTCGACGAGGGCGGGAATAATACGATACGTAAGATAACAGACGATAAGGCGGTAATCTCATGCCAGAATATTAATCAAATTATATTTCTGGAGCCATCACAGCCTGCAGTTACCAAGAAAGATGGGGTGACCACAGTTTCGGTAAGTAAAATTTAATTTAAGGGTGACCACAATAGGGTATTTTTTTAAGCGTGGTAAAATCATCAAATGAGTCTCCCCACCTTACTATCAGACTCGTACTGACAAAAATCCACAGTGTTCTTCAATAGCCCTTTACGTTCCGGCGTCACGGTAATTGGTGAGTCCCGCGACCACCACAATAGGATATTGGAGAAGAGTTGCCAGGTTCAACTAAAAAAGGTTCGTTCCTAAAAGCCTGAGTGTCTGGCTTTATCAGGACGCCTAGAAACACTATTTGAGACCATTCTACTAACATACTTTTTATGAGCTATCAAAATGCGACTCCTATAGCTTTTGTATGGGAATAGGCATATAATATTAAAGGAATATGATGGATTTCAGTCAGTCCCTTTAGAAAAGCCTACCAGTCCAGTATTTTTTACTGATATTTTTCTATCTTTCATAGAAATCAGCCCGGCACACACTATTTACCGTCGATACGGAAGGCATATATGTGCTGAGGATGAGCGTGTCCTCTCCCAGGCCGTTTAAAGCTATAGCGACCGTTGAGATGCCCTCGCCTCACGGATACCTATCAGCTGCCATCTGGCCTCTTTTACCGGTAAGTTTCTTTAATTAGCAGCAAAAATTACACTTGTCTAATAATATTTAGATTTAGAGCAATACGTCTTTAGAGTTCTATACCTCAAAACAACAATAACGAGTTGTTATGTAGGGCCATATCTGAAACAACAATTAAACACCTCGGTAGAGTGCGGAAAAAAGAAGGGAAATTAACATCTGAAACTATAGCTCTAATCGACAGAAGAAGATCAATGCAAAAACACACCGTACAGGATCAAAGAGCAATAGAACAAGTTAATCGGCAGATAAGTAAGGCAATTAAAAGGGATACTCGTAAACACAACGCAAAAATAATTATAAACACAATCGAACAGCATAGAGGCCCGAAAATCTTCAAGAGGAAAATAAATACAAGCACACAACAAATCCTCAAACTTAGAGCTGAAGATGGTCAGATTGTTACAGACCGTAATAAATTATTAAGTGTTGTGGAGAAGTTCTACGGAGAACTTTATGCAACAAAATCGGTAGAGCCATCATTGACGAATCACGACCCTAGAGCTCCACCTATAGAAAACCGAAGCCCAGATCGCCTACCTAACATCATGGCTTGTGAGGTAGAAAAGGCACTTTCACAAATGCAGAGTGATAAAACTCCTGGTGAGGACGGTGTTACGGTGGAATTATTGCGCGCTGGTGGTCAACCTGTGTGTGTGTGTAAAACTTTATAACGAAGTCTTATTTAGTGCTGAGTCACCACAAGCTTGGAAGAAAGCGGTAGTAGCTATCCTCCATAAGAAAGGAGACCATGCAAACCTTAGCAACTACCGTCCTATATCTCTCCTACCTCAAAATTATAAGCTGTTTGCCAAAGTTATGTGTAACCGTCTGACCCGCCAGTTGGATGAAAGCCAGCCCGTTGAACAAGCCGGTTTCCGGAGTGGATTCTCCACGATTGACCACATCCACACCGTGAAACAGTTGATGGAGAAGAGTTCAGAGTACAATCGGCCTCTGTGTTTAGCTTTCGTCGATTATGAGAAGGCATTCGACAGTGTTGAGCACTGGGCCGTGTTCAACTCCCTCCATCGCTGTCAGATCGATGCTCAATATGTGGATGTACTTAAGGAATTGTACGAAACGGCAACAATGCAAGTCAGGCTGCATGATCTTACCTCTCCAATACCGATCAGGAGGGGAGTGCGACAAGGAGACACTATTTCACCTAACCTTTTCACTGCTGCTTTGGAAGACGTGATGAAAACTCTTAAATGGGACCAACGTGGTACTAACATCAATGGTGTCTACATGTCGCATCTTCGTTTCGCGGATGACTTAATTTTGTTTGCTGAATGCATGGAAGACCTGCAACACATGCTTAAAGAACTCAATGATGCTTCCTTAAAAGTTGGCTTGAGAATGAACATGTCCAAGACGAAGGTGATGTCACGAATTCCACACGACACTCACTCTGCTGTAATGGTTGGAAACGAGCGTCTGGAGTTGGTTGACCATTACGTTTATCTGGGAGCCCGCTGTACACATTGGGCCAGCGTGTAAATACCTACTTGGTGGTATGTTGGTAGTTGGCGGGAATACTGGCCGGCCAACTGAAAGTTGTCGGTTTTTCGTGCACCAATCAAAGGATCTTGGCGTGCTTCGCATACAGTGTTCACACGTTTGCCCAATGTGTAAACAGTGACATTTGGAATTTATTATTTTGGCCCAATGTGTACAGCGGCCTTTAGGTACGTGAGAAGATCAAGCAAGAAATGGATAGGAGAAATTGAAGCGTGACGACCGTCGTTAAAAATTAATAAAATCGTTCTCGGTTGCAATCTTCGGTTGGATCTTTGTCTACAACCAATCAACGACCGAATTTACCCATTTGAGTCTTTATGATGTGCAATAAGAAGAAGGCACCAAAACAAAAGCAAGGGTTTTGACTTTGAATATTAATTTTGTACGTTTGAAAGCTTCAAATCGAATGTAAGGTTATAGGGGAGACCTTTGCCCAGCATTGCGAAAACTTAGGTAAAAAAAAAAACTTGTGCTATGATGGTAACAGAAAAGGCTTTTATAAGAGTTTGGCTTGATGCGACGTTAGCATGAGACGTCCTTGTCGTGTGTCGTCGTTCTAAACATCGGCACTATAGCGTGGCGAGTTTCGTGTTTTGAAAAATTTTTGGTCTTCGTCATCGCCTTTATATCAATGTAATAAGAGCGTATTTCGAAGTCCAAAAACCACCTAACTTCGTCAATATGTCCCTAGTTTTTTGGCGTCATGTCCGGTGTGTTCACGTTGCTATGCTATGCACCGGCTGGCTCTTGATGAGCATCGCGCCGCGCTAGGCTCGCGTTTGGAAAACCCTTTTCATTCTCGCCTTTATTTCACTATAATAAGAGCGTTTTTCGAAGTCCAAGCACTACCTCACTTCATCGATATGTCCACAGTTCTTCGGCGTCATGTGCGGTGTGTACACGCTATTATGCACCGGCTGGCTATTGGTGTGCTGGTTACAATGGCGCGACCTGCTCCGCATTCAGTACTGGATTGGGGCTGTAGCCCTACTGGGTATGATTGAGAGCGCTACCTACTATGGAGTTTATTCTTCTATCAATAGTACTGGGTGAGTACAAAAGACTAGGGGTTAATTCACACCGAGACTCAAAATGTAACCTTATTTACAACACGAAAATATAAACATTTCGCCGATGACGCGATTGACCGCGGTGCTGCGAGTACTTTAAAATATGACTTTATGTACTACGCGGAAAGATACACCTTCCCAGTATCGTTACATCCCGTCGCGGTGTGTATTAACCCTTAATACCGTTTTTTTTTTAAATCGGTTCTTCTTTTTATATGATGGTACAATCTCAAAATTCAAATGCATATTTTTAGCGTCGTCCCAAATACATCCCAGTGGAGCGGGAGGGTCTGTCAGACTTACTGTCTAAAATTCTACCCTATTCCTTCATTTAGTCTTTGCGTTCCTGGGCACAGTATCCTGTTTAGACAGTCCCGAGGAAATGTACTACTTAAGAGATGGAGAAGGAAAACAATTTTAATGGCATGACGAACTGCCGCGATCGGACCATTCAATATATTGATATTTATCTGCAGGTTGGACAGTCCATAATGGGATGTCTTCCAGTCCATGGGATAAAGCTAGGCAGCTCATGATGACATTTGTGTAGTGTATACACCTATAGATCATTTTGTTTAAAGGTAATTAAGTGAAAATTTATTTGTTTCAGTACTTTCAATGCGGAGCTGTACATGTTTGTGGAGTGGATGTCCGTCGCTAAGAGGGCCTTAGCGAGAATGCTAGTCATTATTGTGTCCTTAGGATTTGGCATCGTAAAGTGAGTACATAGTTCCAGTTTTGTCAAAAGCCTACCTTTATTATAAATGATATTTATTTTGCAAATAGGTATTCGCAAACACTTTTACAAGTCAAAACACTTTTTTTTATAACTTGATGAGGCCGGTAAAATGTTATGTTTTCATATTAAATTCTCAGTAATACTAAGGCCACACTAACAGCAAATGCCGAAAATTATTGCGAAGATTAATGCGAACATTTAAAGTCCATTAACGCAATTTTTAACGGAATTTCCCGTTATTGTCAAAAGCTATAATTTGTGACATTTAGGATGTAATCTAGACATGATAATGACGAAAAAATAACGTTGCCACACAGTAGGAATTTCTCCTTTATCGTGGGTGCGTTAACAAACATATAAAATCATTTAAGGCGCTCCCTCACCGCGTACATTCACCTGTAATGTAACATAAAAGTGCGCAATTTGATGATCTATTCGCCTTCGAATGTTCGAATCTGTAACGTTTCATTACAGGTGAATACTTGCGGTGAGGGAGCGCCCTTACACAAACACCCAGACCCGAAACAATTACCTACTAGTAGATCATACAAACATTTGCTCCGTGCGAGAATTGAACCCGTGAAACGCAGCGCAGCAGCCCAATCTTTCAGCCACTGCAGCTGTTGGCAGAATAAACTTATAACCCACATTTTTTGTCTCCAGGCCCCGGCTAGGGCCGGCTTTACAACGAGTGGTAGGCTTAGGCGTGTTGTGGGGTATCCTGGGCGGAATCAACGCTTGGCTACGACTTCACCAGAAGGCGAACGACTCGAACAGAGATCTACTACTTTCAGAAGTACCACTGTCACTACTAGACAGTGCTATATGCTGGTGGGTGTTTGTCTCACTCTCACACACTATGCGGACGCTGCAGTTGAGGAGGTTAGTCTAAAGAAACGATGGATGGATTGTATGGAAGATGGTGTGTTAATGGAATCAAGGAATCTTTCTACACTTTTGGCAACTACTATGCGACACTAATTAGTATGAAGATTTAATGACGCCATATTGTGACGTCATACACGCTTTTTAGGGTTCCGTACCTCTTAACAAATAACGAAACCCTTATGGGATCTGTCTGTCCATCTGTCAGTGTGTCAAGGCCGTGACCGACAAGAACGAGAGGAGGTATCAAGCTGAAATGAATACTTAAATACTACAAGTCATATTTTTTTAGAGTGGTAAAATCATCAAATGAGTCCTCCTAACCAGGGCAGGGCGGGAGGGACTGTCAGACTTGTACCGACTAAAATCCACGGTGTCCTTTACTAGCCCTTTATGTTCCGAGGTCACGGTCCCGCGACCCCGGCAGGCTTTGGCCCTCTAGACGGGGTATCGGCTTCTTGCTGACGCTCTTTGAGGCGCGCGTGTAACACAACGCACCGTCGACCCGGGCATGGTTCATGGTCGGAAAGCGAGTTGCCCTTTACTCGCTGCCCGCATGCTCACTACAATACAGTAGAGGAAAAATAAGACTTGTATTAAATATTTTGTTTGTTCACATTGTTACAGAAACAACACAAAGTTCTCGCTGTACAGACACTTCACGAACACGCTGATATTCGCCGTGATATCATCTGTGGTGTTCATGTTGTACTCAATCAAGGCATACAGAGTCTTGCCTTGTATTACTGTAAGTATTATTAAGCTTGCTTGCTAAAAAAGTTAAAATCGTCCTTACTACTACGATATAATGATGCAATTCGACTGTCTTGCGTCGTCGTGGCGAGCGTGTTTTGTTTTTCATCTAACCATAGATATCCGCTCGTTTTATGTCATATGTCGTAGTAGTAAGGATGATTTTCACTTGTAGTTGGAATCAGTCGAATTGCGTCGCATCGCTTCATCAGTAAGCTTCCTTATAGGCTCAATTCCCGGCGAGACGCGACGTGACGTCACGATATTGGAAATGTGTATCTTTTCGTGTAGTAAATAAAGATAGATTTTGAGTCGATCTGTTGAAATGTACGAGCAGTGTCTCGTCTCAGTGTGAATATACCATAAGTAACATCCGAAATTAGTATTGTATCTCAATCCAAATCATGATCTGTTTTCTTAGACGGTTACTTGTGATTGGACATCTTTGAAACTTGGATAGACAAATTTAGCCGTTGTTTCGATACAGTTAAAAATCGTGACCATTTTGCGACAAAGATACAAATTAATTGCAGGTAGAGTTTCTATGTCTGAGAAATTGTTATTTTTGAGACTCTTCGTTCATCTATAATAGCCAGTTTCCTTATCGTCTCGGAATACACGTAAAGCCCTTGGTCCTGGCTGTCATTTGTAGACAAATGACATGGTAGATAAGTAATATTTATCCAGAAGACGCAGCTTCAAATCCCTCTCAAACTGAATTTTTCTTTCCTCAAAAATCATGTTTTTGATGCGCGTCGAATGCGTTGATGCGTTTAAAAATAGTTAATTGTGTAAATTAAAGTTCTCCATCAATCCCATTATTTTCCAGGACTGGAAGGAAGTGTGGATGGACGAGGCCTACTGGCACATGTTGTTCGCCAGCGTGCTGACTGTCATCATGGTCCTCTGGCGACCCACCAACAACAACCAGCGCTATGCCTTCACACCACTTCTTGACAATGCTGATGATGACGAAGGTACGTGTACCTGGTGGTACACCTCGTGGAACTGCCTATGGAGGAGGAGTTTTAAGGTTTTTTTCCGCCAGCTGTTTCTTCTGGACTGAGTATTAGCTGCCTAAAAATCATCATATTGGCTAGAAACAGAGGAAAACATTTTTTTTGTTTTTTCTAGAGGGGGTTTTATCTGTCAGTTGGCTAGGGAAGGCCAGTCCATCCTTTTCTATGGTGTATTCCTGAATTTTCGCTGTCAACTGTATGGGAATTTTTTGTCTTTTATAATGACAGGATAATAAGCAGACGCGAGCCACTTTGGTTATCCCGCCAGTCTCAAAAACAAATAGCATCTAAGTAGCTCTATCTTTTTAAAAGAATATTGTGATTCTTACCTTATTGCTTTTCCACCAATTCGCGTTTCTAAACGTTTTTTATAATGCGAACAGCGAAAGAGTGGAACTCTCTGCCTGCGTCTGTGTTTCCGAACGCATACAACCCTAATCTCTTCAAAGTTAGAGTGAACAGGCTTCTTCTGGTTAAGCTCGCTTCATCGTCGACCTAGACTAAGGTCAATAAAAAAACCCATTGTACATAAAAAAAAATGTTCTAAGAGGCGGGTGGACTATTTACCAACTTAATTAGGGCAAATTTTATATTCCATTTTACGAATTTTATCGCAATTCATATTATGATAGTAATATCATATCATCAAGAAGCCTATTTAGCCGAATAGTAATGTTACAACATAATTTTAACAGTTGACAGCGATGCAGAAGAATTTATCGATGGAATATTTTAGTTTTTGGATCAGATATCTAGTGACATAGTCTAGAAGTTTTTGTAAGTAAGTAGTTATTAGTATTGTTCATAGGTACCTAAGTATGTAAATAACTAATATGAAAGTTGTGTTTGGATGGATGTTTATTACTCTTTCACGCAAAAACTACTGAACGAATTTGGATGAAATTGTGTAGACAGGTAGTTTATATAATCTGGATTAACACATAGGATAGTTGTTATCCCGATTTTAAGTTCCAGTATAATAATTTTCGAGTTGTAGCGGGTAAAGGGCGCGAGTTGAGATCCTATTATGTGTTTGGGCTTATAATTAACTGATGTTTGGAGACAATTTTAACTTGAGTCTTTACTTGAGTCCTCCCTCCCTGGGTGGAGGCGGAAACGGCTGTGTGACTCTCAGCTTAAATGAATAAGCACTAACAATATAAGATACGTAATTATTTTTTTCTTACCTAAATGATTTTTTATAATTTATCAATAAGGTACAATCAATCAACTTTCACACTTACCTTAGCCAAAAAGCTCAATAAACTATCTTCATTTTGAGGTCATGCAATCCAAGATACATTATTCTATCCAATCTAAAACATAACTTTTTTACTACAGACGAGGAAGAAGAACAATTTGTTAATGACGCTTACGGTGTGAAGATGCGAGGCACAAGCTCTTCGGGAGACACCGGAGACGCAAAGGACAACCAGGAGCAGCACAACACTCTGGACTCAGACCTTCGCTGGGTCGAAGAGAATATTCCTACAAGCACGTTACCACTGTTAGACTCCGACGAGGAAATAATAAATACCAAGTTTGAAGTGTCCAAAATGCAGTAATTACTTAAGTCATGTGTATAAAGTATTATGTAACTGTGATATGTGTTTTCTTTGCATTTGTCTCTTGAATTGTACAAAAAGTTTTGCACCACTTATGTTGAAAACACGATGCGACGCATTTCAACTACAAGCGAAAATCATCCTTACCACTACGACATATGACATAAAACGTGCGGTTGTCTATGGGTAGATGAAAAACAAAACACGCTCGTTTGTGGAAAAGCACCATTTCAATGTTGGCGTCAATTCATACTAGCATATCAGCGCATCGAATTATCAATCTGAAACTTGGTATAGGAAATTCACCCTTGTTTTCACTACGTAATGTATAAAATTCTTCCAAGATTTAGGGAACAGGACACATCTTTCTTTGTATCTCAGTAGAAATATGTGCGTTATGTAGTCGCAATAAGGTTGCGTGTGCTAATTTCAGTTTGAGATTGACGCTTCGAGTCCGCTATAGTATGAGTTGGTCTATAGGTGTGTGAGCGATAACAGCGCCTTCTATTGACCACATTTGACATTACTTAGGAACATAAGATCTGATCTGCAAATTCTTGCCAACTGATATTTTGACAAACCTTTTGGGCTTATTAAATCCTAAAAAAAGTATTTAGAGGGTTGTGGTCGCCCCAGTTAGTTCCTATCTCTGTCACATCGCATGCTGCTATCGATTTATTCATCCCCACCATCGACAACTTTGCAAATAGGGAAATATAAGATTAGAGTTAGTTATACAATTATACACCCTCCCCTCCCTCATCACCTTTTCGCACGATATACAAGATGGCTGACGCATGGATCTGTCAGCAAAAGAGATTATTGTAAAATTCTGTTTTTGTATAATTAAAATTATGAATAATTTTAAATGACAAAGTGGTGCAAACTTTTTGTCATTATATCAAACTTGAGGCATGAAAATATCACAAAGCTTTCGATGTAAGATTGTCAATATTTATAATTAAAAAATCAAAGTAGCTTTAAAACTTTTATTTATACATACACATTTAAATATATTTGTTCTTTAGACACGATCTTTGGTATATAAAATATAATATTGGTATATGGCCACAATACATTTAGGTTAAAATGGAAGTTTAATAGAATTCAGTCGATACAGCATAAATGGAAAATCAGTAATACATTGTAACAATAATTTAATATTTAAGATATATAAGAAACTATTAACTATAATTAAAATACTTTGTGCTCTCTTACAAATGTAATGGAAAACGTTTATTGGAAATTTTATGAGATATCTTTTTTTTAAGTTTTAGAAGATTTTATAGTTATGCGCCCATCAACGTCTTTTTTGGATTAATTACTTTTCTACGGAGCACATTATTTTTATTTTCAACGGGACTAAGCTTGATACCTTACTATTTGAACAAAATAGAGACCCGAATCTATTGCAGATATAAGCATAAGCCTATGAGGTATACTAAAATAGATTATAATCTTTATTTTTCTATTATTTCAAACCCACATAAGTGATAAACTGACGACTACTCGTAGACTTTATATCGTTGAAGAATTTGGTCGAAATGCTTATCTCAGGAACTACTAGTATGAATTAAAAAAATATTTTTTGTTTTGGATAGCAGACTATAACATCATGCTGCAACAATTAAGGGGCCGAGCAGTGAGTAAAACCGCGGGAAACAGCAAGTTTTTATAATTATCCACACCAACCTCGCGCGTTTCTAACCGTACTGTTGCTAAATATGAATAGATTCTAGATGAAAGCCTCCTAATTTCTGCTTACCCACTTGTGTAATTGGCGTGAATAATATTAGTGGCGGCGGAGTTGGTTCAGTAGTTCAATGACTGTCTGATGCGCTGCGTTTCGTGGGTTCGATACCCAGACGGAACAATACTAAAAATACCGGATAAATTCAAATTGTGGGGCAGACTTAAAAAAAGAATTAAAAGTATTTCTTTACTTATGCAGGCTTAATTTTACGACTATGGATACTCAACAACCCCATATATGACATCAAAATCTCATTAGTATTCGTCAGACGCCGTCAGTCCGCGGACGTACGCACCTATTGACTGACGATGCTCCTATATAAAATAACGATTCCTAATTTGGTATCTTATTAGCTATTCAATTAACTGACTAAAGACTTCACTCACTAGACCGGAACATGTTCATAAAAATGGAAGATATGAGGAAATGCTTGTCAGTGCATAAAAAATAATTTTGCGATAAGAGGTAATTTTTTTATAATTAAATGATGTTGCGGTCTAGTAAATGAAGCTCATAACTCTCCTAATTAATCAATAATAATTTTCGCTACAAATACGATACTCAATAGTATCAGCACATCTCATAATTATTCGATTCTTCGTCAAATATAAACTGACGTTCTTACACCACTTTTATACACAAAAAATATAAAAAGCTTGATTAACGAATGAAATAAAGTCCTTATTAATTATTATCGTAATAAAAGTCGTAATCTTCAGGCTCGTCAGGTATTTGTGGCGGATCCTTCGGGATGTCGATACCTTCAGCGTCAAGTAACCGGACTTTTATGTCCATAGATAGTAGAGTTTCCAAGTCATTCTCAAAAGATTTGCTCGACATCTTTTCTTTCAAGAGCGCGTTTATGCCGTCCGTCCAGTAGTCAAATATCTGATCATCGGGCGCTACAAAGTCTAAAGAAGTCACTTCAGCAGACTTAATAATGAGGGAGAATGCTAAATGAGGTGTGATCTTCCTTCCCCTCAAATCTTTCATGTGAGGACAGTCTTTACCTGTTATCACACACTTGATATCAGTCACAGGCAATTTGTTCCCAAGCTCCTCTAATGTTGGGGTACTTTTTTCATCACAATCTCCATAGTGCAATACTTTGTGGTTCGGAGAAAGACGAACATACCAGAATTTGTCCTTGATCCTCTGACCTCTTGCAGAATACTTCTTGAACCTCGTGCCACCGACTAGGACGCCTAACCTTTGCTGTTGAATGAGATCAATAATTTCTGGAGTAATTTTTTCTTTGAGTTCAACTATAGGCCTAGCATGTGACTCCCATACTTCCCTGTTATTCCTCTCCTGTTGCCATAATTGCGTAATTTCTGTGTATGTTAGTTGGTTTATCTTTTGCTTGAACTTGTCAAAACCTTTGGGGGATGATGAGAGTGCCCTGCTTATTTGCTCCCGCACTACACTGGATACTTTGATGAAATCCTCTGCCGTTGCTCTCATCTCTTTCCAAGTCTTGTTCAGTAATACTATGCAGACACAGAATAATTCTTCAAAGGGTCTGTCATGGGTGAAGAATAGTGGATGGTAAGTCTGTCCCTGTTCACTTGGAGGATCACCAACCTTTAGTATGTCACACAGTAACTTCACTAACTCCACACTAGTCTTGCCAAAGGGACATTCGTGTTCATCAGCTCTACAACTATTTTCTAAGACAATTTTAGTGTAATCTTCAGAATAATTTCTTGCAAAGTACAGCATGCAATCCAGGGCTAAAACTCCAGGAGGCACCTCATTGAAGTCTTTTATTGGATCAATCTCATTTTTGAAGCCAAGTTTTTTGAAGTCCTTAGAGAAGGTTCCTGTTGTACGCCTCATAGTGACATCAATGTTTGGGTTGTTATCATTTTCAAATGCAACTTTTCTTAGTTCTTTTATCTTTTCCTGGGACTCCTGCTCCTGAGCATCAGCCCTTTGTCTCATCTTAGGTTCAAGTAGACCAAGCATCAGAGTTTGTAACACATAGAGCTGGTGGGCTAATTCAGTCCCCAATCCTTGTTCTGAAGCATTCTTCGAGAACTCACTGGCTCCAATGAGGTTTTCGTATATTACAGATCTAACTTGTTTAGAAGACAATGTAGCAGCAATAGTTTTCCTTTTAGTCATATCAGCTTTAGAAAATATTGCATTTATAAGAGCTATAGCATTTTGCTGTATAATACTGTCTTGGTGAGTATTTTGTAAATGTGAAATTAAGCTTGGAATGGTAATCTCCTTCTCAACATGTGAATTCTTTGAACTATTAAGTACTATGTTCTCAAGGATTGATAAACAGCACTGAATTACTTTTGGATCTTGTGTGTTAGCCTGGTTGCTAACAAAACTGGCAACTTTGTTTATAAATTGGTTTTCAAGTATATCCCAGAATATAACTCCATGGTCCATAAGTTCCACAAACGTAATAAGAGCGTATTTGAGCAATTTCCCCTTGAATTTACCATTTTCTATATTGTTTATGATTAATGTCAAACCTTTTTTGTTGATAAACTCAAGAGCAAAAGTGAGATCACTGCTCAATACGGACAGCTTGGAGAGGGCAGCGACTTGGTCGACCTCGGCCCCACTGTTTATCTTTGCCAGGATATCCTGGACAGTTTTTGCTGGCGACAATTCCAAACGTAAAACAGAGCCATTCTTTATTTCGTTGCGATTTTTCTCAGTAATGTAATTCTGGTTGTTGCTTTCGGAGAACTGTAGAGCGTAATTCTCAGGGTCGGGGAGACCCCAAGGTTTGCAAAGCAGTTGGATGATGCTTGAAAGGGGCTGACTTTGATCGAATTCAATCAACTGTGGTACCTTGTCGGGAGCATTTAGCATCTCCACAGCGATCTTGAGGATTGTAGAATCCTTTTCCTTTGTTGCCGACGGCATTTTTATTGGTTTAGTAGACATTTATTGAACATTTGACACGAAGACAATCACCACAACACACCACACCTCGCGAATTTACGCCTAATTTTCCCGTAAGTTGACGACATCGAACTGTCACAATGACGTAAAATGACAGTGTTATTTTCTAGTAAATGCGTTTCGTTATTCGTAGCTGTGAAGATAAAATATCAACGTTAAATTCGACAATAAATTAGGCTTTCATGGTTACTCTCTGATATCACTTCAAAAATGTTTCGGGGCCGGTAGATCACAACGTGGCCGACCATCATGTTTTGCAAGCCTACTCTGTCACACTCCCAAATACAGAAAGACCAACTCGAGGACTCGAGCGAGGTTTTAGTCTTTTCTTTGTGTGTGTGTATGCGTTACTCTTTCTCCCCTACGCGAGTATAACAGTCTACCTATTAGATTCTTACGGTCGTTTAACTGTGAAGTTTAATCACAAATTATGATAGTTCATACATTAATATTAAGAATCGTAATAACCCTGAGGACACATACATTTTAATTGTAACTAATTAGGACAGCAATACGATACCATATGCTATACGATCTCCTACTATAACGATCACTAACTTATGGCCCTAACAGCCACTTTAACAGTCGCAATCTAACTAATATTCAGCTCATTTTGCTGGACGAGATCGACAAGTAGAGAAGACTGTTTCTAAAAACAAAATGTCGCTTTTATTTTATTTTAGTTTGTACATATTTTTCCTAATACTTCCAAGTGTGATTTGTTTTCGATGTGACCGAAAACCGTATGGATCTAATACTCAAGCTACAGAACCGGATGGACGCTTTAAGCTCCAAGTTATAGGCATTGACAATAATGCTTATATTCCTGAACAACTTTATACAGGTAGGTCCTTCCTGATTTTTACAGACCGTTATTGTTCAAACATGGTAATGTGACATTTTCGGCAAAGCTTTTGGTCAAAACCTTTCCGTTATAAGGACCAAAACGTTTTCTAAGGCTAATTTAATTAATTAAATCGTGTTACAGTACAAATCACAGAAACAGATGGTCAGTCCCATTTCACGGGCTTCATGATTTCCGCGGAAGGTGATGTGAAACCAGACCCAAGGAACCCAAGGCGAATAGTCTCACTTTACCCGGGAGATTTGAGGCCCATAACTACTGCCACTGCTAAGTTCAGCGACCGGTGTTTGTACTCTGTAGAGCAGGCTATGGGGTCTTACAAAACGTCTGTTGAGGTAAGTCTAACAGTTCTGAAACATCCTCCTAAAATCTTTCAAACATAGAGAATATGGTGGCATTAGTTTCTATTTGACCCACGAGCCAGAATATCCTTGTAGCGTTGTTAAACGCAACATTATCTTACGAAAGTTAACATAGTTCAATTGCAGAAACTTTTAACAGGTTTATTGGCAAGCACCAGTCTCAGGCAACGGCTGTGTAACTCTACGTGCCATGGTAGCAATAAACGACGAAGTTTGGTACGAGGACGGAACTCCTTTGACTCAGAAGGTGTGTGAGGACTTGAGGCAACCTGATGATGTGGCACCGCAACTGAACTACGAATGTGGAATCTGCGATGAAGCTAAATATGAGGTATACCATGCGCTTTTTCAAATACGTGTAGCAAGAGTGGTGTTTGTTACCTTGACGATACTTAACACCACTTCTGGGACATTTTTTGTAACAGCAGTTTTTTTAACAATTTTACTACAGCTATTTTGTATGTCTTTATATTTTATTTTTATGTCGATTTATTCTTAATGCTTTAGAGTCTTTCTTCAGCTAGCAAAGAATTAAGTACTGTCATCCATACCAATGTTAACATCTACTATTTCACCGCCCCATAATGTTGCGAAGGTCAGGCACAGTTAATTGCAAATTGACGTTCATTCGCGCTTCTGAATATATTTGAAAAATTGTTCCAGTTGACTTTTACCGGAATATGGTCTCGTAACACCCATCCGTATCTGTACCCTGAAAACGACTGGCTTCCAAAGTACAGCGATCTTGTTGGAGCTTCCCATAATGCAGATTATATCCTATGGATGCCAGGAAACCTGGTCTCTGACGGTTTTAGGGATCTAGCAGAGCACGCCAATTCCAGCAACCTTGAAGCAGAGATTCGGGGAAAGGTAAGACATATCGTGTAGAAATACATGGCCTCAACAGTTTTCTTGTAAAGTAATACGTCTTTTCCAGATCGGTGATGGTGTTCGTACACTAATAAAAGGTAAAGGCCACGGGTACCGCAAGATGGCTCTACCAACATATTCCTTCTTTCGCGTCGACAAAGAGAATCACCTGTTCTCAGCAGCCGTAGGGATATATCCGTCTCCAGATTGGTTCCTAGGAGTCACCAGGTTTGACTTATGCCAGGCGGATAATACGTGGCTTACTGAAAGGGAGTTAAATCTTTATCCTTGGGATGCTGGCACTGATAGTGGTGTATCGTATGAAGTAAGCATTTCTCTTGTTTACCAGAAAATGTCTTCTTAAGAACTAATAAGAAACTACTTTTTTAAGTGAATTTATCATTTCAGTCTGCTAACATTGTAACGTATCCCCAAGACTCAGTGGCTCGAGTCTCAATGAGTTCTTACGACAAAAACTCACCATTTTACGAAGTGGATATAAAAGACATGCATCCATTTGGGAAGTTCCATATTAAACTAATTAGGACCTATCACAGGGTATGCGAAGAAGAAACTACAGGTAGGTTTGAATAGTCTTGAAGCTTAGAAACTAACAAAAACTTCAAATCATGATTTGCAACGCTAGAACAAACATAATCAAGCATGATTGTCCCCCTATTGAAAGACAGGCCTCCTCCTGTGAAAAGGATTGGTTGGTCGCTTTTGGACTAATCCCAAAAACTATAAGATCGCCCATGGATCGAAATCTTCATAATTCTAACATTGACAGTTGAAAATTTCATAATTTTCTAGAAGCCCCAGCACCAACGGAAGCTCCCGAATCTTCAGAAGAAGTTCCCGAGACGAGTGAAGAGGCCAAACCGGAGCCTCCAGAGCCCTCCAGGTATCAAACACAACTAGATAGCGCCGAGGACGGGCGGTGAGGCTTAGTTGATGATTAGTAGAATAGAAGTAGACTAGAATCATGTTTCATTGAGCAAAAGAAATAACTGTAACGTTATTATCTGAATAAAATTCTCGCCGCAGCTTCACTTTATAACAGTTCAAGTAATCAATACCATCTCATCTTGTTTTTTTACCTAATTACCTAACTGATGTAATAAATTCGGAGCACATGATTTTTTTTCATTTTATTTAATTGCCTGCCTGTAATAATTTATGTAGTTCACCTCGCTCTCGCCCGATGGACATCGTTTGATTTGTACATTCAAGACACTAGAAATTTCAAGAAAACTCGAGTTAAGTTCTTACTAATCGCCATCATTAACCTTTGCACCTGCATTATATAGAGTAGGTCTAGTAACTTAGTTCACAATAACTGTTGTCCAAATAGCGAAGCTCCTCCTGTCACCGACCCTGAGTCTTCAGAGGACTGTCCAATGTCACAATGGGAGGAGTGGAGTGCGTGTGACGGGGATTGTCAGGATGGAAAAGTGATTGGAATCCGTTGGAGAGAGCGGTACCACCTGGTAGACGGGGTTCCTGTCGAGAAGTATGATCCACATGTAAGTTTGAAACTATAACTTACGTTTCGTAATACTTTAAACGTAATAAAAAGTATTGCTAGGAGTAATGTCAGAAAAAAGCAGAAAGAAAGGCAGATAAATGAATCTTGATAACTTATAACGGTATGATTTTATAAGAACCCACATAGCTTCATATCCATGCTTCTTGAGCTACCATCGTTTTTAAAAACACTATATTTTTTCTATCACAGGCTAAGCACCACCACAAAGTGAAAGAAGTGACCAAATTTTGCAAGAATCATTTCGAAACATTCCAGGAAGAGGCTTGTGAAGATGAATGCACTGCTAATTCTGATGAAGAGGAAGAAGATCTTCAAGGTTTTTATCAATAATCTCTATACCTTCGAAACGTTTTGAGGGTACTAAGAACAAGGACTCTTTATCCTGTTTATCGATTTCCTCTTCATACTCCTGAACCTATCCTTATTTATTTAACGGCAGCTCCACATTGTTTTCTTCCATACTTCGCTATTATTTGTCCTTCTTAATTTATTAGCTTTCTTTCCTCTTCTAGCCATATCTTCTTTTATCTTTCCTCCTGATACTTTACTCGTCAGATGTTCTACGTCTGTCAAATAAAAACCTGCATGTTGGAAGTAGTATTTGATGGTACTTACAAGATTATTTTCTTTCAGTTGAAAGAAGAATCATGGCGCCAATATTGCCTGGAGGCAAGTGGAACGCAAAGCGTAGAGACTTGAAGACGAGAAACAACTTTTACGCTTGGTAGATAAATCTTTTCATTTTGATTGTTGAGTAGACAGTTGTGCCTTAATTAATTCATGTAACTATGAGAAAATAAATAATCAGAAATACTATTAATCGCTATTTTGATTTGTAACATCTTTACTATCGCCTTCGTGGGTACGATTTAGAAAAAATTACGAAAGGAAAGTGGACGGAACAAAGATGGTCAAATTGAGCGCCAGCCGTCAGACGGTAGCCACTCTTACTGAAGTCTGCCTTTGAAAGGGCAAGGTTAAGCAGCATTTATCTAGGTCTATCTTCATATAGGGCACCAAACTTTAGGCAACGGGCCAAAGGGTATTCACCAGGTGCTTGCCGTTTGCGCTAAAGCTGACCAAAGCGCGAATTTTAGGATGGGCTATAATATATTTTTTTCCAGGATTCCTAATAATTTTAGTGCGTCAATGGATAGCTAGAACAATCCTATACATAAAATAACAACCTATTGTCATATTGCGTCATGATTGTAAAATTTATCCTTTAAAACAACTACATAAGCGCTGCAATCCTCTGGCAACATATTCCGGATCACTAATTAGTCTTAATGAAGTAATAAGCACGAGAGATGCAGCAGGACTATTAAACTAATTGTGAATGAACGGTTTAGTAACACGTCGACCTGTGACCATATGACACAAGCTATTTACAGTACATTCATGAAAGTTTAAAGGTTATAAAAATGCGTTTGAAGTTTTTCGGTAAGTTTAGATTTATTTGGATTTGTTTTTGCAGCCACTCCATTAAACAAGAGAAGGCAAAAAAATATGTAAAGTTTAGAAAGTTAGATTAGGAAACTATGTGGAAAACGGAGGACAGCTAGGCTTCTACAATATTCTTTACAACATTGACGTGGTTTTGTAGATGCCTAAGTTGTGAACTGCTTTACACCAAGTTGATTGATTGACTTTAGCATTTTCCAATTCTTGGAAAATAGGATCTCAACTAAACTTAGCCTATTGCAGTCCCCTGCTGGACATGAGCCTCTTCCAGGCTGCATAACATCATCAGGTCCCCCGCCTTCCAAATCCAATCAGTCCCAGCTACCTTCATAAGGTCACACTCACTTAATTTATTTGCCACATTTTTATTTTACCCAATACCCACTCATTTACGAGTCCGTTTACCGGCAAAACATCTACCGACTATAGATACTGTATTCTTGACGAGTAGATACCTATTCCTCTACCTGGGAATATTATGTAAAGTAAGTACTAGAATCGCAACTTATTATTATAATGTCCTATAAATTCTTTAAGTTTACCTATAATGATAGATTTCCGAAGTGTGTCACAATGAATAACATCTTAATTTTAGGTCCGAGTCAAATCATATTCCTCATCTTGATTGCAAAAGCGAGGTGCAACTATGAGAAGTGTAACCGGCGGCCGCTAGAATTGGACACGGATCCTCTACCTCCGGATAACCGCTTTACCGTAGATGTGCTGGGCCTTAGAGAGAACCAATATATCCCTGAGGAAGAATATACCGGTATGTGATTCATATTATACTATGCTTTTGTAAATACACGGTCCATTTGAAAATTTGAAACAAAATGTGCAGAAGGATCTCCATTTTTGCTAAAGCTCCAGTGGTGGGCGACCCACTGGTAATGGCCCCGATTTACGAGTAGGTCATGTGTTTGTACTCAAAGGGATGTAACCAAATAAAAAAAATTAAGTAATGCTCTTTGAAATGGTATTCATCACTGCTTAAACGGTGAATAAAGGGAACATCATACAGAAACTTACATGACCTAGAACCGCACAATTTTTTAAACCATGCATGCCGTCACAATGTGGTGGAGTCACAGCTTCACCTGTAGCATAGGCTCCTCAAAATATAGGTACTAAGGTATTCAATTTGCATTTACTTATACGAGCAGTTTCATATTCTTACTTGGCTAACACTGCTAACACTGCTGGTCTTTCAACCCAAATACACATAAATATAAACTCCTCAATTATTTTAGTTCGCTTATCTTCTCGAGACGGGGTATCAACTTTCATTGCGTTCACGATATCACTTCGAGAGGATACCACGGAGAACCCTAAAAATCCTCGGAAACCTTTAATGCTTAGTCCTGGAAAGCTGGAACCCAAAAGTGATTCTAACGAAACAGTGCTACTGCCAAACTGCGACAATACTGTCAAGCAGCCCGATACTACGCCCAAGACCTTTGTTGAGGTAAGTCTTCGAGAAAACATCGTTACTGATTCAAATAATTCGAACAATGCATTTGACTGTTACCTATTATAATTTGAGATGTCTACGAGATGCTTGTCAATGACCCAATTCTAGATTTGAAATAGGAGCATACGTGGAACAAGATATCAAAAAACACCCCGAAGTTAATAGGTATACATTTCATTTTATTTACCAGGCAAAATGGACAGCGCCCCGGAAAGACAACAAATGTGTGACAATCGTTGCGGTGGTGGCTGTGATGCCCGGAGTATGGTACAACTATGATGGGCCATTGTCTAAACGTGTCTGTGAGGATCGAAGAAAGGCAGACGATATGCAGCCAATGGAAAACGAAAACTGTGAAGTTTGCGAAGATGCCAGGTACAAGGTAAATCAATAATTTGTTAGAAAATTTTCTCTAGATCAGTTGTCGAAATCCTATGCCAAACTTAGTGTTTAATTAACGGCTTTTATTTTTCCAATAGCTGACTTTTGAAGGCATGTGGTCCTACAACACCCATCCCACCATGTTTCCCAACCGAGATGAGTTGGTGGCTAGATTCAGTGACGTCGTGGGAGCCTCACACAGCAAGGAATTCTCACTCTTCAAGTTCAACTCCGAAGCTACTGATGGACTGAAACTCCTGGCTGAACAAGGAAACACTACCATAATGGAGGTGGAAATCAATCACGAGGTACTTAATTTTAAACAATATTAAATTACCCCGTAATAATGAATTAAATTCATAAAAAAGTCTTGTAAGCAAATAAACTTGTAAGTAAATAAAAATACGATGATAACTTTTTTTTCGCTTTTTTTTTCACAGCTTGGTTCCAATGTAAGAACTATAATAAAGGCCATAGCTCCACCCGAAACAAATATGCAAACTCTTTCCACCTTTAGAGTAAGCCAGAAACATCATTTGGTGTCCTTAGCCACGGCAATTTTGCCTTCACCGGATTGGTTCCTTGGAGTCGCCAACTTAGAACTCTGTGATGCCAAGAAACAGGAGTGGGCGGATAAAGTTATTTACAATTTGTATCCAATGGATGCTGGAACGGACAGTGGAAAAAAATTTGACGTGCGTAAACCTTTATAGTTAAATCAGACCTAAACAAACAGCAAGCGATAAACGTTACTTTATGGTGGCCTACCCATGACGTTTTAAAGCGAGAGATATTTCAGTGTGGGAACGAGATGGCATGGCGCTAAACGACTTATATGTATAGCTCTGTCTCTTTCCTACAGTGGAATTACTCTCGCTTTAAGACGTCATGGTAGCCAACTTTATAGCCCAGCGCAGCGCACCAAGTTGAAAATTATCGTTCATCTACAGCTAGGTACTGGATATCATAATCTTTTTAAGTTTTGGCAAGACGACTCTGGGCCAAATTCACAATCAAAAGCTACAGCCGTTATGTGTTGCGATGTAGCCGGTGTAGGTATGGTATTGTACGTGTGTGCTACCATTATAGTAGCAATGCCTTCAGTCACAGGTCCAAGCCCAGTCTAAAAAAAATCTTCTAGTTGTTGTAGCCCAGAATCAGTGACGGATTAACCCTTAATCAAATTAAGCAATTGCTTAGGGCATCACGTCTAGGGGGGCACCAGAAGAAACACAAAAAATCTATGGACCGATTTTTTTGTCATTCTTCTGGTGCCTCCCACGGGCATCACCTATCACTAAGTGAAACTGCATAAATTTTCTAGCTCGCTTCGCTCGCTAAACCAATACTCGTAATCTTGGTTGCCTCATTTATTGCAACAAAAGGTGCAAAAAAAATCGAGCTCGCTACGCTCGCACTTGCACATCCCTAGGACCCGAAAGGACTCTATTTGACCTACTAAACGAACTGCTTACCTTACCTTCTTTATCACCAAAGATTACGTTAAAAAATTAAGGCAGACACTACCGTGGATAGGAGTAGAAGACGGCAACGGACGTCGCGAGGCGATTTCATGCATGGCATGCGGATAGCGAGCAGTAGGTGACTCGCCGTCCGTTCACGGACCGATCCCGGGTCAGCTGACCGCAAAGTGACGATACCCCCCTTTAGAGGGCCAAAGACTGCCGGGTTAGCCGGACTATCTCATCAAGTAACCGTTATCATGGAACGTATAAGGCTATTGAAGGATCAAGGTGGATTTTAGTCACAAATCTGACAGTTTGTCCCGCCCCGCCCTGGGTGGGAGGACCCATTTATAGATAGTTAAATAACCATGAAAAAATAATCCGTGGATAGGGGGCACCAAAGACTTCAATTGCTTAGGGCATCAAGTAGTCTTAATCCGTCACTGCCCAGAATCCGGCAGTTAGTTATGTTGGCTGGAAATGTTAATTATGCCTAGGTATACATAAATTACTTTATTACCTAATCACAATCAATTCTAAGCATTAACAAATCCTTTTGTCACATTTCAGTCTTCAAACGAAGCCACAGCACCAGCACAGCCAATTTCTGCAGCCACTATCGACGCTAACATAGATAAGGAACTTATAAAGCCGTTTGCCAGATTGGTGTTCAAATTAATACGGACTTATTACAAGCCTAATTGCACGCAGGACACGGCTGTTACGGAAGAAACAGGTACCCCTTTATAGGTGGCAGATGAAGAGCAACGAAAGAAATATCGTCAAGCAAAAGCAACATGCAAACTCATGGTTATGAAAGGCCACCTACGCCATAAAAATATGCTGTGAACAAAATTTCATCTCTGGACTCTACGATTTGTTTATATAGAATGGTACTGCTGGTGGTCTAAAAACACACGATGTATAATTCGAAAAGTGACTATTTACTTTTTTAAAAATCAGTTCTATTGTGCGGTCACTTGGGTAAAGTAAGCTCATGAACAATAAATTATATCTAGTATTATAGTATCATAATAGCTAATAATGTACTATCTGTGATAGTAGTATCAAAGGAGATTTTCGTAAATTTTCACCATAATTGAGCGAGAAATGCATTAACGGCAGAATAAATATGTACCTACCTAATCAGTGAAATGCCTTCTAAGATTCTTCACTAATTCTATCTCTCATTTGCAGGTGGTGAAGGTGAGACTGCTGAAGAAGAGAATGGTGATGATGGCAATGAAGAAGAAGAATCAAGAAAATCTGAATATCGTCCGCCTTCTACCACGACCACCACAAGGTATTTTATTTACCCACTGGGTTGTGAGTATGTCGGTTCAAGGCAGTGGCGGATCCAGGGGGGGGGGGGGTCATGGGGGTCATGACCCCCCCCTGGGCAGCAGGCAAGGTGGCTTCTGCAATTGCGAGTTGTTCAAATATAGAATCCTGAGCGATCGTAGCGAAGTTTTCAAAGGTACGAGACGCAGAATAACTTTATCGTCGTTGGCGTCGTTGGTACCTTTGAAAACTTCGCTACGCTCAGGACTTTATATTTTAAACCGCGAGCGAAGAGGCCTTCCCTTGCTTAGTTTTTAATTCAAGTACCTCCTCGCGCCAAAAACAACTTTCCAGCCTTGCATAACAAGTAACTATTGTTTACAAATAGTATTAATTACTAGATTTCCCGGTTACTCCGTCCGCGACCAGGTAACTTCGGTGCAATGGAGGACCAATGCAATCGACCCCATGAAATCTTATTCCTTTAGCGGTTTCAACGTGAAAATTGACAAACACACTTTTGCGTTTCTATAAAATATTAAGTATATCTATATCTCAGGCAAGTCGCAATCGCGCCGGTAAGACCCCGCTTTGTGGAGTGGCTAAACAGGCGTCACGAGCGACGTCTTGACCTAGCGCATGACGTAGATCCTCACCAGACACGAAAGTTTCGGGAGGTACCTGTGTCGGATGGGAAAGGAAGAAACGCCTGGGTGTCACCACTGCGAGGATCGCCGGAGAACACGGTGGAGCATACTGTGTAGGACTGCTCCGCTTGGGCAGAGCACCGCCGCCGTGTCCTCACGACGCCGTTAGGCGGAGACGTCTTGTGCCCGGCATTGGTCGAGGCCATGCTGTGGGGGGAGAGGGAATGTGAAGCGGTCGCCTCTTTCTGCCAAGCAGTCATGCTCGCGAAGGAGGAGACGGGCTGCGTGAGGGAAAGGACAGCGTCCTCCCTCCACCCCAGCTGCAGTGGTAGACGCCCACGGTGATGGACGTCGGCAGACGGTCTCTGGCCACCGTAGGCACGGGCATGCGGGTGGCAAAGAGGTAATGGGCTACTCGCTGATCGACCATGGACCATGGCCATGGTCCACGGCACGTTGTGTTCCACGCGCCCCCCAAAGAGTGTCAGTATGATGACGGGCCCCCCCTTCAGAGGGTCGAAGCCTGCCGGGGTCGCGGTACTTATATCATTACCGTGACCCCGGAACATAAAGGGCTTTTAGTCAGTACAAGTCTGACAGTCCCGCCCGCTCTGCCCTGGGTAAAAAAAAGTATAGCTAGCTACAGAGACAAGCTGTCTACGTCATGGTGACCCCCCCCTGATGTAAAAGCTGGATCCGCCCTTGGTTCAAGGTAGCATCATGGGTGGGCCATTTGCTGGGTCGCAAGCTTTGCATGAGACGAGACGAGCCCACTTTCGTGTGCCAGGCTTTTGCCGGATGTGCCCGCGATGCCAAATATTTTGTCATGACCATCTCTCCGCCATTTGTAAATATAAAATGTCGACGTGCGTGTGACGTTCAGTGTTTGTTTTAGTCATTTAATTATTTTGAATAGTTATTACGGTCAGTTCAGAGACGCGACGCAACGATACTGCAAATGTGTATCGTTTCGTATAATAAATAGAGTTAGATTTTGATTAGAACTTGACCTAACTGTACCCGGCACATAGCTCTGTTGTCGACACCTATAAAGGCCATAAATGAAAGAACAATGTCTGTCGGATCGGCTTCGTAAAATTATTTGTAAAACTAAACGCAGTTAAACCTATTTTTATTTGTAACAGCGAGGAACCACCAGCTGTGGACCCGGATTCGTCGTCAGATTGTCCCATGTCTCCATGGGAGGACTGGCAGGAATGCGAAGGTGAATGCATCGACAACGTGTTGGATGGATATCAGATCCGGTTCCGGAACCACATTGGGGTGAGTCAAATGAGTATTTCCCGAAAATATTAGCTTGCTTTTAGTCGTTGGACACCATAGAATTTGATTTTGTAAGAAGGACATGACTTTTTTATTTAATATTATTATTTAGAATATTTACTGTTAATCAATTATATTCTCCATCGACAACGTGTTGGATAGATACCAGATCGGCTTCCATAAGTACATTTGGGTGAGTAAATTGTACTGTAAAACGGCAGATAATAATGTAATAATACTTAACTACAATATAGTTATTTAATAAAAAATAACATAGCTCGAACTAAAGGTTTTAGTCCAGTCATTAAAGCCAAAACCCGAAAATAATTAGTAACTTGCTGAAATTTTAAGGGGTTCTTAAAGAAGGTAAAATAAGTTACCGGGTGATTTTGCAGCGTTCTGGGGTGTACGGAAAGGGTTGAAAAGGGGTGAAAAGTGTTTTTCGTTAATAACATTGCCAAAAAAAAAATAGTAACACGCTGCTAAGAACAACCTAATTCCAAATTTGCAGCGTGTTACTAATTTTTTTGGCAATGTTATTAACGAAAAACACTTTTCACCCCTTTTCAACCCTTTCCGTACACCCCAGAACGCTGCAAAATCACCCGGTAAGTTATTTTACCTTCTTTAAAAACCCCTTAAAATTTCAGCAAGTTACTAATTATTTTCGGGTTTTGGCTTTAACGACTGGACTATTTCTTATGTATTCGCGCGGGCCGGACGGGGTCAAAGAATAAATAATATTACTACGCAAAGAAGCGTCTCTCCCAAAAAAAAATAAAACAAATGTAAAATCTATGTACGAAAGAATAAAGTACATTTTAACTGGCAGCCGTACCGCCCTCCTACTTTTATATTAGCCTAAACTTCCCATGCGCAAGCAAAAATGTACTGAATGGTTACGCGCGAAAGTTTATTTTTGTTTATCTGACGCCAAGGACATTGAAAGGTTACCGTCGGTCAAGCTCAATAGGGATGCGACTCGCGAGTTTAGACACAGTTAGGTGGGTATACGTTTTTACGCATTTGTTAAATTACATTAATAACATAAATACCTATGTTCCTCATGGAATTGTGTTTTTATCATCAACCTATATCTTTTTGGATTCATCATCGATTACTTCATACACCTACGGCACCTTTCGTGAGGAACAATTATATATATTAATATTATCTGTTTTACCTATTATTGTTATGTATAATTATTTCTCTTTTTTATCTTAAGAATAATATTTAATAATATTTGAAATGTTAGGCTTTATTACCTCATCCGTGACATTCGCCACCCAAGTCGTGCGGTGCCTCAACCGCGCGCCTCCCGCCGCGCCTTCAACGCTCTGGCAGGTTTAATAGTACAGGAGCAGTGACTCGATTTGGTCGTAGAAATTAATTCATACTAGAATTTACAGGAAGGAAATGTAGGATGTAGGTAAAGTTGTATTAGATCGTTAATTCTATTGTTATATTAATATTATAAAAAAACGCGCAGCGAAATACGATCGCTGACCTTGAATGCGTCGTGTGGCCATTTTCTGTGTTTGAACGTGCGTAAACAACAAAGCAAACATCTTTCTACTTTCTACCGATCTTAATTCGACCTACCTACGTACCTACTCAGCTTAACGTGAGTAGGGTGATGTCAGGTTTGATATTCGTCTATTTTATCTTGGTCCTCTAGTAAGCCAAACTTGTAACCTACCTAATCATGGTCAGTTAAGCGGGGATACTTGAATGACAATAATAAGCACACCACAAGCAGGTAGATAATTTTGTTGATCATTATTAAAGATTATTAATTCCAGTTAGTAAATTGACATTTGTGCATTAATGAAATGTAGGTACCTACTAAATTAAATTGTATCACTGGTCATTTTACTGACTGGGATTAATAATCGTATTTTAAATGTACTACATAGATAAATATGCACTTTATTTCTTACCTTTCAAGATCACGCGGTAGCTTGTGAAACGTGAGGCTTTTATCACTGTCATTATTTAGACAACCAAAAGTTATGCAGTATTTTCTTTTCTTCATAGTGAATTAAATTATGAATAATACTGTTATGAAAACTTTTACGAAACTAAAATGAAACACAGATAGGTAAATGTGCGTAAATAGACGTAACCCAACAAAAATATTTAGTAGATGACGCGCGAGCGGAACGGGTAGCGCGCGGCACCCGACTGAATTGTCCTTCCCGGAGAGGCGCCCCACCCTACGTGCAGTTTTATACCTACGCCGCGGAGTGAACCAGGCCTGACGGGGTGGAAAACAAGGAGTATTTATGTCAGCTAATTACATATAAGGATAATAAATTTCATCGGTAGGTAGGGTATAAGAACAAATTGACTAAAGGAACCATGAACTGGAAGTCTGGAACATTAACTTTTTTCGTTAAATATTATTATTTAGAACCTTATTTATCTTAAATTAATGTATCATTGTATTTAACGCAGGACCCTGACCCCAAGTGTTTGATGGAACCTCTCACTGAAACACAAGCTTGTCAAGAAGCGTGTGAGGAAGAAGAACCAGAGGAAGAGCCAGAATATGGAGAAGAAGAAGAAGAATAGAGATCGACTATTCAAATAAATACTTAAATGAAAGTCAATAAAAGTTTAGAACAAAATAATATGGTCCTAGTTGTGTTACATTTTTTTACTCGAGTCCACGCCACGCCTGAAGTCCTTTCGGCGGCGGTGCGGCATTCCAATTAATTCCGTATTAGCAACGTCTAGTCAGGTCTGGCAGCTCTCGAATTTTGAATTCTCGCCTTTTCTCTTGGACAGCTTTTGTTGGCCAGACTCTCCTACTCGCTAATTTCGATGAGAAGAATTTTCAAGACACTGGCAAATAATAACTTTATTCTCATGATTTAGAATTAAAGAGAAGAGTTAGAATATTAGGGACAATTTAGAAAAAAGAAAATATTACTGGTTGGTGTGAGCCAAATGCCAATACCAAACAAATAGTTAATTATTGAAGTTGAATAAATCATATTGGTTTTATAATGGTTCTTTTGTAATATTTCCGATTTTTAAAACAGTAAACTTGACCCAAGTACTGACCATTTATTTATCTAGAACCAAGCTTGAACATTCAGAGCTTGAATTAAATTTCCGAACGAAATTTTCCTTACGTCATCGAGTGAGTGTGTGAGTGAGACATTTCCAAGGAGTTTAAGGAGTGAGTACTTCTAACATTAAAACCGTGCCTTAGTTTTTAAGCGAGAGAGGCACACAGCTAGGAGTTTTTTCTCTTTCTGGCATTGATAAATGTTTACACAAAATAAAAAAAATTACCAATATTTTGAAACTTTTTGAGTTAAAGTTTTTTTAGATGCATATTGGTACAATTATATTACATTTTTTACAGCTTATGATAGTTTTTGTATTCTGTAATGTATTTTAATTACTCATATTTTTAAGAAAACCAAAAAAAAAGAACACAAAAATCCAATAATGTTTCCCAAAAAACTAGGAGGTGTATTTAACGTTTAAGATGGCAACATTATGATGTTGTCAAATTCAAATCATTGGTGACGTTTGTAGGGTGACCAATATAAACTGGTTTCCGAGATTTATCCTCTTTAAAGAAAAAGTAATTTTAGGTATATAATCTAAGTTAGGTGTGCTAGGTTGTTCCGTTTTACGTTTAGATAATGTGACAGTTGATTTTAATTATTTTTAATACTTTACGAGTTTCCAACTTTGATAAATTTTTAAATTGGTCTCAGTTATAAAATAAATAGTATGATAATTCGACGAAGAGTGGCTCCTGCATTTTCTAAAATTATAGAATGATAAAACTAAAAAAAATATATTATGTACAAACGCCAGCACATCAACCTTTCAACCTTATTACAATAGCGGAAGAGTAATATTCTATTGGTAAAATTTGACAGATTTGAGTAGGTTTACTTGCTGTAGTACATACAGCAAGTGAACCTACTCGAATCTGTCATGTAAACTGTGTTATCAATATAACATGTAAACTTTTCAGAAAATTAGTTTGAGCGAGGTGATGAGACCTAGTAAGTAGTTTTTAATACGTCATAAATCGTAAACTGCAATTTACCTTTCATTCAATGAATAGCAATAGAAAAAAAAACAAAATTATACATAATTTTTTGCCGTTTACATAGATAATACTAAGGAACCCGTCGTGCGCGTGTTCGACTCGCACTTAGCCAGTTTTGGCCACTGACTATCTAACTAAAGATAAGTTGTTTAAGGTGAAAGCTTCAATCAACCCGCGTTTAAATTTTCTTGCGTTTTTTGCAATTTGCAGGCCAGTGCTAGGTTGTGTGTTACGTAAAATATTATTCGCGGCTGTAAGACGTATCTAGTTACGGAATTATAATAAAATCACTAATACAACCCTCCGAGTTCTTTATGAACTCGGCTCGGCGCAGGAACAAA
Organism: Agrotis ipsilon; assembly: GCA_028554685.1. NCBI lineage: Eukaryota > Metazoa > Arthropoda > Insecta > Lepidoptera > Noctuidae > Agrotis > Agrotis ipsilon. Next base: position 15,130,639 of record CM052965.1, read on the forward strand.
AAAAAATGAACTTAGAGCGTTGTATTGTTCATTTTGTTGGTTATAATTATTAAGTAAAAAATGTTCTTTTTTGAAATTTTGTGGGCTGGTTGGTGCATACCCCTTAAAACTTTTTTGTGGTGGTTTTCGAAGGCGGTTTTTTTACTTTTTTTAAACTTTTATTTTACCATATTTAGTTCAAATATTCAACCCCAATTCTTGTCAAATACGTTATCCATAATACCGGTAAAACATCATCCAGTGTCCAAGTACACAATAAGAAATGCTCAGTCAACAAAAACTTTTGAACGTTTGGTTCAATATTAGTTGAAATGATACCAAATGACAGTTATATTTCATCGAACAAAAAGAGAATCATCAAAAACAGTTCACTTAGTCGTAATATTATAAGTACTTTCTGTAACACTATATTATTAATATTATCCTCAAAGTATTGTATCATGGACACTCTATTAGAAAGAAACAGAATGCAGAGCTGTGTGCCTTTCATTCATTCCAAGGTCACCGATTTGGGCTCGTTTTTCTAGTAGGAAGAACGCGCTCCCTATATCTTAAACTCCTTGGACATTTCATTCGTCAAATTCGTGATTCAATGGAGCAGTAATTTTTCATTCAGGTCAGGGAATAAAAGATTCTGGAAAAACAATTCGTTTTATATCTTTTTTATTATGCTTACAAAGTCTCCAAAGCCTGCGTACAAACGGTACATTAGTTGGGGCATAAAAGGTGCATTGTTAGCAGAAGGAATCGGGCTTGCCGTATCCTACGGCCTGTGGTACAAGTTGAACACCGATAGAAGTAAGTATGGAGGCTGGTTTATTTCTGTAGATAAACACGGATGTATGTCATCAAGACAAAGAAAGTTATTTAAAGTACTGTCGCTTCACGTACCCGGTGAGATGAAAATAAACGATATTGACTAAAAAAAAGTCGTAAATGTCAACATGTGCAATGTCCGTCGAAAATGTTTGACAGGTCAAAAACCTGCATCTAGCCTGCATCTTTGTTTATATATCGAAAGTGTGCAAGTAATAATAAATAAAGACAAAAAAATACGGAAAGATACTGTCCAAATCGTAAATTTGTTTTTCTTTACTAAAATAACCACATGACACATCTGCCATTTGTTAATGTTCTTTTCTAGAAAATTGCTCATTATTACAACTAAATGAACAATCCAACCAAGTTATTAATGTACCTTTTTCAGATTTCCGTCTGTACATGTACAAGAACCACAACTGGGTACTAGAAGGTTACTACGGACTTGGTGAAGCCATCACTGAGAATAAGATCAGAGACCTCGATCAAGCAGTTTGGAGAAACGAAGGGCAAATCTAAACAAGCGGTGAGATGTCTGTTGGTATTAAAGCCACTTTTTGGGTGGTAACGTTTGGGACCCTCGGTTACGCACTGTTCAAGTTGGTCAAACCTAATGATGAACTACTTAAGCAGGTCAATATTGAATTCCATATTAGTTTATGTTGATTGTGGTCACTGATTGTTTAGCTAATAATATTATTTGGTTGTTTTCTTGGGACTAATCTCTGCATGTGTTTTCAAATTGTAATTGTACTGTGGGGCTTGTGTGATGTATCTAATTTTGGACATAAAATTTTATTTAGACTAGTTATGTACAAAAAGTTGATTTCATTAAACTCGTCGGTTTGTGGCTAATCACCGGCTAATTTGCAGACTGTTCAAAATAACATCAGGGGCCATATTTCATTGATCATTCATGTTGAAGTTGAATATTTAATGAAAGCCAACATTTATCATCAAGTTTGATCCATTTTGACTCACTGTTGTGTCTGTTGTCATTGATTAAACCTACTTCTAGCTCAGTTTTTTAATTGGAAAAATGAATTTCAATGATACAAACAAAATCACCATACTTGACGGGTGTTTTAGTATATGTAAGCAAGTGCACTTGACAGGTGTTTAATCATTATATTTGGCAAGTCAGAATTTTGGCATCCTCCTCACCTTGTGGTCTCTTTGGAAATCAATATCACTGTAATATTAACATTTCTTCATGTCTAATGTTTTCTTTGTTATAGTTTGACCAAGAATCAAGACATACAGATGCAAGACGAGTAAGTCACCAAACTGTTAGTGTATTAAAAGAAGCAGCAAGTCAGGATTCAGAACTCAACAAAAAAATAGAAGAATTATTAAAGAGAGGAAAATGAGTGACAAAAATACTGTTTTAGAAAGATTAAGTAGAAGAGATGCACAACGCTTAGAAAAACTACAAAAGGCTCATAAGGCCAGGGAAGAAGTAGATGCTTGTGATGAAAATGAAGATTTCTTTTCAGGCTCATTTAAAATCAAATCAGAATACATTGAAGACTTGCTGATGCAAGTACCAACATTAGAACTAAATGCATTGCCGCCACACTTTGATAGCATAAAAAGAGAAGTAAATGAATTACAAAAATATGTTGTGACTTCATCATTCTTCTTGAAAGAGTTCAACATGCGTAAATATTTGGGCATAGTACAGAACCTTCAGACAAAATGTTATGAATTAGAAGAGCGATATGTGCCCAGAAAAAAGTTTGGCTTCTCAAAGAAAAAGCTACCAAAGTCCCACACTGAGAAACAAGGCTCTCTTGATGAAAATGATGCAGCCAGAAAAACAGATAGCAACAAATGGGATGAAAAATTGTTTGGCTTTGACTCACAGAAGAATAAAGTGTTAGTGCTTGAAAATGATGAGTTGTTCCAGAGAGATGTTGCTTTACGGCATCTTACCAACTGTACCATTGGCCTCAAGGGTGTCATGGGAACTTTGCATTTAACCAATCTTGATAACTGTATAGTGCTTTCTGGACCAGTTACTTCATCAGTATTTATGGAGAAATGTACTAATTGTAAAATTGTTGCGGCATGTCAGCAATTAAGAATGCACTCGTCTACTAATTGTGACATTTACTTGCATGTGACCAGCAAGGGCATAGTTGAAGATTGTACTGAGATATGCACTGCTCCATACAATTTGTATTATGAAGACTTAGAGAAGCATTTCAATATGTCTGGCTTGGATCGGAATTCTAATAACTGGGATCGTTTGGATGATTTTAACTGGCTGGCTCCAGACATACCTTCACCTAATTGGTCAGTTTTGAATGCAGAGCTTCGTATCAACAGTTGGGACGAATGGTGGTCACGAATTCCTTCCTAATATTAGATAGTAGTAAAATCAAATTTTCAGTGTTATAAAATGCTAATAATAATCCATACTTACTAGAGAGTAACATCTAACTAAATAAGTTACTGCTATTAATTTATGTTTAAGGCCCGATTCACAGCATTAGCAGTTGCAGCAGTTCAATGCACTTAAATTAATTTAGTCAATCAAAATTTTGAAGAAGCCTTTGGATTGTGTGAACGAAAGATAATTGGGTACTTTGTGAGCGGCCTTAAAATATTACTAGCTAGAGAAAGACAAAGGGCACTCATTTTGAACTCAACATTTAAAAAGCTGCTTTGATGTCTTCATTAAACAAGGCATTATTTTAGTAACTGATTTTATTATTATGTTCATCTGAAGAGGACTAAAGTTAATTTTTTTATACTTTTTAATGTAACTAAATGAACCTCGTCTTGTAGTCTTTTGGAATGTCTAGTTTTCTTTATAGGATTATTATCACACATAGTTAGTAAAAAACAAATTTTGGTGTCATATACATCATGACCACTATACCTTTGACCCTTACCACATATGTAATTTGGTCATTCAAGTTCATTAAGCCTTTATTCTGTGCTTGATAAAAAATACATTCGACTAGTGTCCTGCGATAATAATCATGTAAAGATGGAAAAAAATCATAATACTAAAATACTTTTTTCTTATTTCAAAGTTTGAACAAACAAATATCAACCACAAATTATGTTAGGCGACTCTGCTTATTTAATTCACTATATAATTTATTAAATAAATAAAGTTATTTGTAAAAAATCTTTTATTTAAATGATAAAATCCCTGTAATCCTGTTGGGCCTGAAGAGAATTCCATAATGAAAATAAACTATTCCACATAGTCGGACCTAGACTAGATTGAAAATGATATATTATTAGACTAGCTGTCCCTGCGGTTTTTGAATTCCTCGAAACATTAGCTATCCAATATGTATAAAAATATATTGGATTAGATGTACGTAGTATTTGTAGCAATGTAATAAAATGTAGCAAATGTGATATTTTGGGAAAGAAAAAAAAATACTAACAATAAATAATAATTTATTAATCACTACATACGAAAATATATAAAACTGTCAAGTTAAAATCACAGTAATTTTGCAAACCGATACAAATCTTTACAAGGAAGGGTCCAGGAACATTCAGGTTAGTTACAGTGAGATGGCAACACTAGTTTTAATATAACTAGCAACACTACTGATGGTACACAAATACGTATTATAGGGCTATTAAATATAAGTCTACCTACAGTATTTTCCTTGCTGTAGTCATTGCCACAATAGTATTGAGTATGTAGGGTTGCCATCCGCCCGTGTTTCTCCGGATTTGTCCTAGTTTATAGTGCACTAGGGGAGCGCCCGGGGGGAGAGGGGGTCTTCATTTGTAGTCCGGGTTTAAGACTTGGGCCGCCCGCGACACATGTGGGGTTCGCCGTACCCCACTCCTCCCGACGCTGTAGACGCACTTCGAATCAAGTCAGGGTTCTGGACTCTACAATACGGGGTTTTCAAATTTAAGAGATGGCAACCCTAAGGTAATTATTTACAAGCAAGACGTACAAAATTCTTCAAAATTTTAACTAGTTTCTTTCTGTCAACCCATGTTCCTGGATAACGACCAGCGAGTCCACATTTCCTCATCTCTTGCAAAAGTCAGTTGAAAAAAAGTGATTCTAATTACTATGTCTTTGTATAGCCCTATTTAAACATGCAAGTTTAACTAAATTGCGGACAAATACCGCAATGTTGCCAAACTTGCATGCAAGTCCTTGCATGTCTAGATCAGGCTTTAAACACGTGGGACTTGCAGAAAGATCGGCAAGTCACTAAAACTTGTAAAAGTTAACTTGCCTTTACACATTGGAAGTCACTTAGGCAAGTCAACTTTCGAAAATATATTGCAAGTGGACACAACAATTTAGAATACATAATTATGTACAAGTTACAGAAGAGTTTCATTTTATATAAAAATACTTATATGCATATTGTTTATTTAATTTAAAATTTAACACATTGGGTAGCAAAATATTGAAGCAGTTTTCGTTGATTAATTGATAATAAACTGAACCACAATTGAAATAAAGTTTGAAATTCAAAAACGCAGCATAGAAATTAATAATTTAATTTATTTAGCAATAGCAGGTATACACAGTATCTCATGCACGCCGTTTTGAACTCTATTTCTGTTGCTGTTTTGCATATATTCAATTAACAGAGAAAACTGCTCCATATTTTTGCTCATCAGTGTCTGTCGATAATAAGAACACAAGAACGATAAAACTACCTACTATTCACTTGAAATGCAATGTATTTAGTAAAACAAAGACAGCACAAGATATTATTTTAAAAGCCCACAACTCATATAATTGGGGAAATATTTACCACCAAAAGAATTTTTACAACCAATATTTTTTGTGTATCAAGCTTCATTTGTCTTCGAAAATTTTGAGATCAAACATTACTTGTCGCTTGAAACTTTTTTCGCCCTAGTAAAATTCATATCTTTTCCACTTACATTATGAAATAATTGCATTATTACACATTATTATTTTAATAATTTCCTTTTACGTTAGAAGATCAGTCTAGATAAGAAAATTGCTTTTAAGGATATGACACTAATAAATTCATAATCTCTTAAACTTAGAAGTAATGGGGGATATACATAATGAATGTTTTTTATTCGTTTTATACAGCACCATATGGATATAAACCGAAATATGGCGTTTATTTTCCTGAACTATTTTCAATAAAATTTTATTTTCATAAGTTGGGAATGTAGTGAAGTAGTACTGTATATAATAAATTCTGAAAGTAAAAAAATGCCGTGAAACGATGACTTTTTGATATGCCAACTAAGTACATACAAGCCTTACACTGAAACTTATGTAGAAGTTATTTATTTTCGACATTTTTACAAGTAAAGAAGTTTAACAAATATTATTAAAATAATATTTTATGTATTGTTTTATTGCTTCCATTGTGAGCCTATCTCTAAAAGTTTGCCTTAAATTGTTAATAGCTACGTTATTGCGCTCAGCCAAACTGGTCTTGCCAGATTAATGATTTACTTGCAACTTAGAAATTTCCTGACATGACATTTACTATATAAAAATGTTAATAATTAACAATTTTATAGTGCAAAATATTATTTCTTTGAAATTTTTTATTGAATATTTTATTCTATACATTTCAGAAGATTAATTCTTATCACTCGTCAAGTTATTTTCAAATAAGACTTAAAATCTTCTAAATATAAGAAAATTGAACCAAGAGTCTTCAAATCTGCAATCTTCTGATTTTCGGTTTGTTAGTGATAAAAATATGGCTAAATTGAGCATAAGACGAAAAGCTTATTATGAAGCATTCACATTAAATTTTACAGGAATATTTCACGTATTATTAAGTACATATAAAATTTTACAAAATGTTTTACAATATTTACGTTTAATATTAGACGATTTTTATGGAGACGACATAGATAAAAATATAGAATTTACAACGAATCAAAAGGGAAATATTTAAATTAAGAATCAGTCTTTTTTTATTGACTTGGAAGATTCTTGCCAAATATATTTGAGCGTAAATTGATATCGTTATTAGAAAAAAAATATTGCGAAAGTATTCAGACTCGATAAATATTTCCCGTTTTGCCGTAAACATTACAATTGAGTGCTTGTATCAAATATATCTAGCATTGCTAAATTATTGAACCACATTCGGCGACATCGTCTTACTTGTAATGGCAAAAATTATAGTCATTATATTGTAGTTTATTGTGACGTGTTTGAATCGATTATTGAAAATGTAAACATTTTTGTAAGTTTGTATGAAGATCCAAGTGCTTTATAACAGACTGACATTACAATAATATGTGAAATACAAATGAAACTAGCTATAAAACTCATGTGATCAATCATTGTGCAATGCATACTAGTAAACTAAAGGTAGAGCTATTAAACCGATTTTGAAAATTATTTTTACCTAGCTACATTATTTTGGAAGGATGTAATGTAATATTAGTAATATTTTATTTCGAAATAACATCCGAAGCCAGGGCAGAAAACTAGTCTTAGTTAAAACATTGTAGGGAGCTATTTACTACCCCATCCTACGAGTATCATAAGACTCCTAAAACAAACCTTTAAAATGTTTACAAACAATTCTAGGAGACCGTTCATATCAGTGAATTTATCTAAACTGATTATTGCATGACATCACTCCTCGAAATAATAGATCTTCAAACACTGCTTTATTTTTTACCTCAACTTCCTCGTTATACGCGACAGAGCAAAAAACAATAACGCCAAATAAGTATTTATTTCGCGTGTGTGGTGCTGTTTCACTCTATCTTATCTATGAGTAAAGATTGGACATGTGGTCTGTGATAATATTATTCATGTTGTATAGTTCAGTGTTTGTCCAAACGTTGTCTACAATGGACCCTCTGGTGTCTACCAAAGTAGGCCTCATTAGAGGATTGAAGTTCGGAGATGGGTACGCCAAATTCTTGGGTGTTCCCTATGCGGTTGTGGATGAAAATAATCCGTTTGGGGTAAGCTATTTTTTAATTATAGAAAAATAAATATGAATTTGATTTTCCTTATTGCTAGTTCCTTACAAAATATATAATGCTCAAGTACAATATTTCAGGTTTCAATTAGTATTATTGCACATAGAAGCTAATAAAGTACTGAATATATTTTATTATCATATTAAACACTCTTAGATATCTGTTGCAACTTGTTATTTCGCGCAATACAGGATTACACAATCATTTTCTTAGGTAAACAGAAATTATATTTCTCTTTACAGCCATCAAAACCACATCCCGAATTTGAAAATACTTTTGAAGCGTACAGGTCAACAGAATGCCCTCAAGTGCACAACGATGTTGGGATCGGTACCCTCGACTGTCTCACACTGAACATCTACGTCCCAAGTATCACAGACTCTCGACATTTGCCAGTGATGGTATGGATACATGGAGGTGGGTTTGTTGGCGGCAGCGCTGATGGTGACGGCATGTCGCCAAACTTTCTACTCAAAAAAGACGTAATTGTCGTAGGAATGAATTACAGACTTGGGGCCTACGGCTTCATGTGCCTCGATATTCCAGAAGTACCAGGGAATCAAGGGCTTAAAGACCAAGTCCTAGCTCTGAGGTGGATCAATGAGAATATTGAATCTTTCGGAGGAAACCCAAAAGAAATTACCATTTTCGGTGAAAGTGCTGGCGGTATATCTATTAATCTACATCTATTATCGTCGTATGAAAACTTGTTCCAAAGAGCAATTATACAGAGTGGTTCTGCTTTAACTCATTTTTGGACAAAAGATTCTGACACTACAGTACCTGTAAGATTGGCTAAAGAATTAGATTTTAATACGACAGACATACATCAAGGTCTGGAGCATCTTTCACGTATTGACGCTCACACAGTTATCAAAGCTGCTCACGATTTAAGCGAGAGCAATTCATTCCAGTATAATAATACTCTAAAAGGACCGACAGTTGAAAAAGAGTTGGAAGGTACTGAGCATTTCATAACAAAGCACCCCAGGCACATCGTTCCGTCAAAAGCAAGAACAATACCTGTAATAATCGGCAACAATGACGAAGAAGCCGCAGTCATTTTTGAGGTTGTAGAAAAGTTTTACGAAACTTTCGATATCGGTGATCATCTAAAGTTAGCATTTGATTTTAATCACAACGATTTAGAAGAAGCCGTTGAAGCTGTAAAGAAGTTTTATGTAGGAGAAGAGAAAATTGACGAAAATATTAAAAGAGGCCTTATTGACTTTGTATCAGACTTCTATTTCAATTATCCGACAGAAATAATGGCAGAGCAGCTTGCGCAAAATGGTGCTGCTGTGTATCGGTACATTTTCTCGTACAGTGGTGGAAGAAATTATATAAAAACACCGCTAAATATTAACTCAACGGGAGCTACTCATGGTGATGAGCTAGGATACCTGTTCGATTACAAAAAGTTCGAAGGAGAAAAGACTCCCGAAGACCAGCTCATGATTGATAGGATGACGACCATTTGGACCAACTTCGCTAAATTTGGGTGAGTGTACATTTATCTATGAAGTCTATCAACGTGAATAAAATAGCACAGAATTTGATCACTAATAAAGGGTCTTTAGACCCTTGTAGTGTCAACCTAACGACCCTTTTAGAAAGCCCATCTCTTTGTTCGCATTGTCTGTTACAGGACTGAATGAATTCACGCGTGTCTTCACTAAGAGGTTAGGCTAAGCGGTACCTATAATACACCGCCTAGTTTAGCCAGGTGTTCCTTGAGGGTGGGGGCTCTTAGGGGGCAAGTCTACTGGTCGGAGTTAGAATGCTACTAAACAACTCTTGATGAAAACACTCTATACAAACTTCTCCCGGAAACTAATCCAGACCAGATGACCTACCGTCGACATCTTAAGCAAGAGTGAGTCCAGTGTGGGAATGAGACAGAGCTATTCGTCTATCGCCTTCTCGTTCCCACAATTGAATTACTCTTGCTTTATGACGTCATGGATCCACCACCTAGACCGCTTTTTATTAACATACATATTCTGTTTCAGAGACCCCACTCCAGAGGAAACAGAGCTGCTTCCGGTTAAATGGGATCCCATTACGAAGACATCACATCCATACCTAGATATAAACTCAGACCTTTCAATCAAGGCTAGACCGTTCCATGATAGAATGGCATTTTGGGACCTATTCTACAAACTCTATGGAAAGTACCAGATATTATGATTTGGAGGGTACCAACATTTAAAAATCGATGTTCCCATCAAATGGAAAATAGGTAATAATGTAAATGATAATTGAAAATCAGTAGTTCGTCCATTACGAATGACAGTTTCTTTGTCCTACGGACGGACGGATATCAGATAGACTTTAGTTGATGAAAAAAATAATGAATTATTTTAAAGGAAAACATGTATTTTTTAATAATAAACGAGGAAAAAAAATTAAACGTGTTTCTTTTAAATGGGCCAAAAGGGAGAAATCTGCATCCATAAGACATACGAGAAAACTTTCTTAGGAACCTTTAGCTCTTTTTTGATACTGATAATTTTGGCGTTTTTATTTTTTTGGTCAAGTGTGACCTGTCCACAGAAATTAGTGAAATTGACGAAAATTTTTTTTAATGCTGTTCGACTCTGTTTCGTGTAAGGATCATTTCATTATATCGGAAGAAAAAAATCGGGACGGCGGAAGTTGGTCAAATTTAGCAAAATATTTTTTCATACAAATTGTATGAACGAAAAAAAATAACAATTTTTTTATGATGCCATATTATTTAGTGTCTTGTAAAGACCATTTCATTGTATGGGAAGGAAAATGCCCGGACAACAGAAGTCGGTCAAATCTTATGAAATACTGACACTGTTAAATACGACTTTATGCTTTTAGAAGAAACATTACTCTACTTTTGACCAACTTCTACTGTTCAGATATTTTTCTGCCCATACAATTATCTCATCCTTACATGAAAGTAAGTCAAACAGCATAATAAAAAAATTGATATTTTTTTTCGTTCATACAATTTGTATGAAAAAATATTTTGCCAAATTTGACCAACTTCCGCCGTCCCGATTTTTTTCTTCCGATACAACGAAATGATCCTTACAAGAAACAGAGTCGAACAGCATTAAAAAAAAATTTGGTCAATTTCACTCATTTCTGTGGACAGCTCACACTTGACCAAAAAAATAAAAATGCCAATATTATCAGTATCAAAAAAGAGCTAAAGGTTCCTAAGAGAGTTTTCCCGTATCTCTTATGGATGCAGATTTCTCGCTTTTGGCCCATTTAAAAGAAACACCCTGTATACAATTGGGCAGCAAGTGTTAGAAGAATAAACATAACACACTAGAAAAAAAGTGCTTTTCGTGTGTAAATGTGAAAGTGAGTTTAGCGAATTTTCAGCTCTATGACTAGAGCATAAAGTCGAAAATCTATTGAAATTGTGTGCTGCTGCAACGCTGTTTGCCGAGCAGTGTCCTTCGAGAATAGCATTGCAGTTCGACTACTGCATTCGTGTTAGACCAGTACTGTTCCATATCAACGGAAGTAAAAAATGCATCAAGTATACGAACTAAGAGGAACACTACGACTTTGGAAAGATTCAGCTAGTTAATTTCATGTAGAAAATACGTCAACTACCTAAGTTCACCATAAAAATTTATAACATCAGTATTTGCATAATTTACTGTCAAAACACACAAAACAAAAAAAAAACATTTTAACATCGATTCAAACACGTCCCAATCGTTCTTACTCATTAGAGAATCTAACACATAGGTTCCCAACATTTTATATCCAACGCGCCCTTTTACGTAACAGTTAATTATACAATATATAAATAATTAAAAAGCCAAAATCAATTCTCTCTTTCCTCTAATCATGCTCTCTCTCACAATAAAAAGTTAAACATTTTAGAAAAAAAATTATAAACATTTTAGATATTTCATAATGTTTCCACAAAAATCTCTAGCATGTGATCTATGATCTAACCGAAGCTTAAGGCTAAGTTTACTTGCCGATGACGCGATGCGATGCAATACAACCGAATCCAACTACAAGTGAAAATCATCCTTACCACTACGACATAAGACATAAAATGTGCAGTAGACGAAAAACAAATCACGACGACGTAAGTCAGTCGAATTGCATCTTTATATCGTAGTAGCAAGGACGATTTTCATTTCTAGTTAGTAGAAATTGCAAATCGCATGCAATCGTCATGGGGAAGCTCCCTAAGTGTTACAATACTAAGTTAGCCTCACCAATTCGGCTTGTTGTGAGTGATGGTCCACTGCTGGTACGTATTGTTGGGATCGCAGGGCACGAGGCCCAGGGATCTGGAGTGAGGCTGCAGCGTGAGGCAGTAGCCGTGCAGACGGTGAATTATGTGGTTGTGTTTCGCGTCGTAGCTGGAAAATTTTAGATTCATTTTGTTAAAATAAGGACCAAAAATTTACTTTTGTACAACTGAAAGTTGAAAATACCATGATTGTCGTACAAGTTCTTAAAAGATTATTTTTTAAAGAAACCGGCTTCAAAAACAAACAAAAGTGTTAAATAAGTTTTCTTTCGGAACTCGGTGGATTGTTTATTATTTCATGGACCTACCGACTTTTTTTTTCTCTTCCTAAAATCCGTCGAATTAGGCAATAACGCATTTATGCGGCCAACGTCACGAGATTACCTTATTTGAAAAAATTTAACGCCGCCGCTAACAATATGGGGTATAAACTGACTGCTTTTTAAGATATCGAACCTTAAGATGTTTCGAAAAATTTCCCGTGTCTTGGTGGTTGGCAAGTTACATAAAAAACCTTAGATTCAAACCACACCACAGGCTTGTCCAGTTTAGCTGCTCACAAGCTCCTATAATGGCATCTCACAGGTCAGTAACTGCGAGATGGCATCCCAAAAAAAAAGAAACACAAAACTAATAACACTAACCTCCAAGGCCCATCCACAGTACCAAGTCTGCAGAAGGCCTGTTTCACATTATCCACATCTGCCTCAAGGCATCGCTCGCCTACTCCGAACTGGCCCATCTCGTTTAATCTGAACAGTTGACTGTTACCAGATCCATGACACGATGCAGTACCTGGAAGTTTTGGAAGCAACTAAGTATATTTTAGCCAAAACGCTTGCGATTGAAGTAAATTGGTTGTTTGTAATGGCTTTAACATAGTTAAATTTATGGCACCAACGCAAAAAAAAACTGCTGTTCTATACATTTTGACGAGTTAGGCAAACATAAATTATCGGCACGGTTGTCGCAGTGGTTGAGCTATCGACTGTTTTCTGCATGCCGCGGTTTCGATTCCCGTAAGGAGCAAGTATTTGTACGACCTAGGTAAAAATAGTTGTTCCGGGTTTGGTTGTTTTTGTATGTGAATTTAAGTGTTTGTCACGATGCAGCGAGTAATTGCTAAAGTAATGGTAATGTTTAAAAAAATGTAATGAGCACTACACCCCACCTTATAATTTTATTCAATGGTTTAATAACCCAGGACACTCATGTGACTAAGAGAGTGATGAGTATGAATATTGATGGAGGGAGAGGAAGAGGAAGGCCAAAGAAAAGATGGATGGATTGTATAAGTAAGGATATGAAAGAAAAAGGAGTAAATGATACTATGACTTGTGATAGGGGAGAATGGAATAAAGAAACGTGTTGCGCCGACCCCAAGTAAAATGGGATAAGGGCAGGAAGATGATGATGACTGGAACTATGATAGAAGCGATACTAAAAAATCAGTGACCTTCAAAGAGCAAACAAAAAAAAAATTGTTTCAGATTTAGCTATTTTTTTCAATTACATGTTTTTTTTAACTTACCGATATAAGCCGGCGCACCCTTCCCCATAGTATCAAGGCAGACTCCGGTGGCCTTATTCTTCACCATACCCCAGTAAATATTCTTCGGCAGTTTGGGGAACTTATCATACACATCATAGGCAACATTCTCCATGAACCAGCTGAAACTCTTGCACTTCAAACGTTCCTTCAAAGCCAGCTGTTCCGAAATATCTCCCATATCTAAGTACCGAGCCATAGGCTCCCTAGTATAGAAATACTCCTTATGCTCATCATCAAACCAGGTCTCGATAACTCTCTTATAGTTTATGGTAATCAGAGATCCTTTTCTGTTCTTCGCGAGGTTTCCGAACGAGTAAGGCATGAACGCGCGGTAAACGTGTCCAACGCGCGAACATGGAACCCATTCGATGCTACCGCCGCATTGCCAGATTTTGAACGACAACTCGAAGTTCTCTCCACCCCAAACGAGTAGACCCGGATCGTAGGCCCCAATATCAAGGAAGTATTGCCTATTGATGGCGAAAAGACCTCCAGCGTGTGTAGGACTCTTGTATGGCTCAGATTTGTGTTTGTGAAGGTTAGACTCTCTATCGGGGACTTCGTTTTCCTTATACAGCATACCCCATTCAAAGATGCCTCTGTAATTCATGCCAGCCTGGTAGACGGGTCTGTACTCGAAGGTTCTGTGGTCGACTCCATCGATGACTGGGACTGTCATGGTTCTATAATCTCTGTATATGGGGGCGAGGAGAGGGGGTAGCCAGTTTAAGTTGACCTCGCAGTGAGCGTCGAGGAATACGATAACCTCTCCGGTCGCCTCCTGCGCTCCTCGTGACCTCGTTCGTATGAGACCCTCGCGTTGGGTATTTCTTACTACACGAACTTTTCCCTTCCATCTTTTCACGTAGTTGTCTAGGTTCGATTTTAAGTTCTCCTTGTCTGAGAAATCGTCCACCTGTGGATAATAATAAATTCATATCAATAACATGTGTCATGGCATTTCATATATAAGAATTCCTCGATAAAAAGAAAAAGATTTTTTCAATTTGATTGAGTATTTTCAGAGATCAGCACTTTCATCCAAACAAACACTTCAGTTTTATAATACTAACTTGTTTTAAAACAAGGAAGCGCATGCTAAACGATTGTTATCGACGCGACATAGTCCATTAAGATTCAATTTATATTAGTTACAGTTAAATCAGTTATCGGTACAATTTAGCAATTAATGCCTAATTTTATCGACATGTTTTTGCATAATAACGGCGATTTTAATCACAAATAGTTTATGCTGTTTCAACTCAAAACCATATTTTTTAGATTATAGAGCTGAAAGTCGTATTTCCTATTTCTAGCTAGATACGTGATTAATATTGATTTTATTACCCCTTGTTTCCTAGCCTACGTACACGCGTATTTCAGTTAATTAAAATACTATAAGTGATACAAAGGTACTTAAATATACGACTAGGGTAGTTATTTAAAATGCGACCAGCCAATCAGCCATCGAACGACAGGCAGCGGTGTCCTCTAAACCGAGGGTTCCTAAACTTCAAGATATACGCTGCTCTAAACATCTCCACAATCTGTGGTTTCTGCGTCCAACATAGGAAAAGGCTTTTGTAAGTTTAAATTAAAAAAAAAAAACAAAATGGAAAGAAAATAACACAACATAACACGAACGCAAAGGATTATTGAAGGAAACTCCGTGAATTTTAGTCAGTACGATCCTACCCTAGGATGATTTTACCACGTAAAAAAGGGCCAGTTCCTAGAACAAAGTCCCATACAATTTTAAACAAAGGGTTAAAAATTATATTGTTGGTTAAACTACTGACCAAATTAGTCGCCCTAGAGTTGATTGCTGTGCTTAATCCGGATAATGCGATCTTGAACCGAGTCGGTTGCTAGTCATTGTTTCGTAATCTATATATATAAAATTCAAAACTGACTGACTGATCTGACAACGCACAGCCCAAACCGCTGGGCCTAGAAACTTGAAATTTGGCATAAGCCTTCTTTATACCCCGTAGGTGAGCACTAAGAACGGATTTTGCGAAATTCGGCCCCTAAGGGGTTGTTTTCGGGGTTGATAGTTTGTATGAAACTTCGCTACTACAGGTGCTAGGAATTCCAAATTATGCATGGGGTGTTTTTTTAGAACGTAGATGCTTACTATGATGGGATTTTGCGAATTTCGACCCCTGAGGGGTTTGTTTTTGGGGTCGATAGTTTGTATGAAACTTTGTGACTACAAGTGCTAGGCGTCTCAAATCTTGCATGCCGGTTCTTTGTAAGACGTAAATGCTCAACAAGGTAAAAAAATTGTGAAACTCGACCCCCAAGGGGTTGTTTTTGGGGTTGATAGTTTTGAGACTCAAATTTTTACATATCGATTATTTTTTGGACGTAAGCGATCCTAAAGACGGGATTTTGCGAAATTCGACCCCTAAGGGGTTGTTTTTGGGGTTGATAGTTTGTATGAAACTTTGTTTCTACAAGTGCTAGGAGTCTCAAAACGTAAGTGATAGTTGAAACGGTATTGATTTATTGATAGTTGAGGTCTCAAATTTTACAGGAGGTTCTACTTTAGACGTAGGTTCTCACTAAGTGAGGATCTTGCGAAATTCAACCCCTTAAGAGAAGTTTTGGGGTTGTTAGCAAGGAATCCCTATATATTCATTGGTGTTATTTTAAGAACGTAGGTAACACCCAAGACGGGATACTGCGAGTAGATAGAAATTTTGTTGAATATTGATTTAGATTTTCGAAAAGTATCCCTTATAGGGGTGGCTGGGAGTAAAAATTCACAAAAGCAAAGTTCGAAAATCACGCGGACGAAGTCGCGGGCGGAGTGCTCGTTCTTACGATAAAAGGTTAATTTCTAGCTGTTGCTGTAATTTCTAATAGATGATCACCCATCTACGGACCTGCCTAGGCAAGCGCAGCTTGATCTAGGAGAACTATCCGTGGCCGATAGTGCTCCAAAGCATTAGGCGACTATTTCGTGATTTAAAAAGGTTAGAGCGCGTATTATTCGGACAGCAGGCGACCAATGAGAAACGCCATTGTCTAAGGGTTAAGATAACTCGGTGTACGCGCATTTGACACAGCAGCAACACGTTTTTTTTATGCAATTGACGAATTAGGTCGCCCGACATGGTCGCAATAGATACTGATAGTGCGTGCCATGGTCGACTAATGCGCTGGAGCATTTATTGTTTAGCCACACGTCTAATACCAGGAATTGGTCAAGGATAGTCTCGGATCAACGGGTTTTTCATGATTTAATGTCAGAGTCGAGGCTGGGTATCAGGAATAATCGGAACATAATGAAATTTCATTTTCACCGGTTGAAAGTGTGTTATTGTGTTAACTAACTGATTTTCAGAACGACAACACTTTCAATAAGGTTTTAAAGCATATAGGTCGCTAAGGAAACAGAACAGTATCTGAACGAGTTAAAGTTCCATTCACAATGTTGGTGTTATACGAACTGCGATACAATGCGTAGATTTATTGATAAAAGTGTTTGTGCAATGTTTTATTTTCGAAGTTAACGCGTCGGCGTTATGTACTGTGAATTTATTAAGTTTTTGATGATGGTGTGTTATCGGCGCGATATGCTCTAACTGCAGTTGCATTTAATCATGAAATTGTAAAATATAAAAGTAGTGAAAAATTTAGTTTTTTAATGATAAAGGTCCATCATATTAGCCGTAGAATCTATTATCGTTCACGTAAACTGTGAAGCCTGGTTAAGAGTTTGCACTAGTCAGGGAAATATGTCACAATGGTAGGCAGCGTAGTTATATTATCAGTAGTGCGAGGAACAGGTATTTTAATGATGTTGATGATGAAACGCAAATCATCTTTAGTTAGCTCACCGTGCGGGTACAAGACGACGGAGCGTCGTGTTCCCCGCGAAGAAAATGTTAGCAAACAAGCTGGATCTGATAGGACCAAATTTCATATCTTAAGAGGTTACAGGGACAGAGTGGATCTTAGTCTGTCAATTCTGAAAGTTCATCCGGTCCACCCAAGACGACAGGACTGATTGATGATTTCCAAGAATGCACATCGAAAGATTGATGACCATTCGAGCATAAAACTATTGGAATTAGGACCAGAGCGGGGCATGACCCCTTAGTGGATAGTTTTTAAGAGATGGCGAAAGACAGGGCTCTATACCGCAACGTGGGAGAGTCCTATGTCCAGCAAACTGGTATATGCTAAGATATGCGAGTTACTGGAGATAACATGAAAGAACGTAGCCATCGAATGTATCTGCAGTGGCCGATATCTGATGGCATCGTCATATGCTAAGGTGGTAATGTTCATTACCTAGCGTAGACTGCTTGAAGTTGAACGTGATTTATGATGAGCTGTCGCATGTAATTTATCATAACATAATCATACTCTACTTGGTTGAGCTCCTTGAGTTATGAGTCGAGCCTCACGATAACCGACAAATGCTTGCACTGACTGGACAGGTCCACTCAAATTTGTATGGTTCTTTCTTCAAAAGACCATCTCAGACACAAACCTGCAGGGTCCTCGCATGATTTAACCAATTTAATGTCTGGACTTTAAAAGAGACGATGACCTCTGAGTTTGTTTCGGATGTTTCTTCTCAGAGTAGTCAGGTACCAAACACCGGCCTCATCTAGTTGTAAAAAAAAAGTGTTTTGACTTGTAAAAGTGTTTGCGAAAACCTATGTGCAAAATAAATATCATTTATCATTATCATTTATACATTTAATTTTATAAATTTATCTGCTGATATAGCAGTTTTCAATAGAGGAGGAAAGTCAGCCAAAATTTGAATCTCAGTATTTCCTGAAGTATGTCTCTACTTATCTTATTGATAAGTTGTGGTATTTATTGTACCTACTATGTGACGATAGATATCTTCAGATTTCAAGTAGCATTAACTGCAGTATACTTATTCAGTAATCCGTTTAAGGCAGGTTGGCGAGGAAGTGTGACTAACTATAGGATTTTTATAAGTACGAATTATTTTTTTAGCGTGCATTAAAAAACGATAAACTTTATTACGATGAAATAAAGATGCAAATGAGCTAGCAATGACACGGTAAACCGAGGTAGTAAAACTTCCAAGTATTTCAGAACAAACGCTTTTCCAATTTAGATCGGCTTTCCTATCTTTTTTTACGACTTTCGCGGTATCATTGGACTGATCAATACTTGATTAATTTTGGAGTTACTTATGTAAACACGGTATAAAATGAGTTCGGTATCAGCACTTCAAGATTCATCTTTTTGCGCCGCGTCGAGTAAAAAAAAAATATGTTAAATTATCGTGCACCTTATTCTTTATTCATTTTATTTCAGCATTCTGTGTGATGCGAGGTGAACCAAAGTCAATTCTAAGTTCGATTGAGATGTGAATGTTGGTTGTCTACCGGGGTCACAGGATTGTCTAAGCAGATTACTGGGGCAATTGAAGGACCAGAGTGGAGTTTCAGTCAGCAAGAGTCTGACTGCTCTTGACCCAAGGCAATCAAGCGTCAAACGAGTCTTCACCATTTGACGATTTTACCAAATCAAAAAAAATATGGTCGACTTAATGTTTTGAGTTACTTAAAGGTATTTGGTTAATTAATCGGAGGAATGTAATTTATCCTATAAAATAATTTAACTACTCGTTGCCCGGTAACAGAATTTAAACCGAAACTTATACAAGAATGGTAGAAGATCGCCGTTACTGTGTGTCCCACCACTAACGAAAGATTATTTTCAATCATATTGGTATCTCTAATCTCTTATCTTCTGAAACCTTTTAACTCATCTGACAATGGCAATATGTTTTTCAACCGATGTTTACAGTCGAGCACATAATCGCTTACCATGAGGCAAGAGAGTGGTCAAACGGGAACCTATCGCTCAATAAATAAAAAACAAAAATGTTTGCCGGTATGAAAAAGTTCTGTCGCGGGACTCACGAATTACCGTGACACCGGAACGTAAAGGGCTATTGAAGGACACCGTGGATTTTAATCAGTACGAGTTGACAGTCCCTCTCGCTCTGCCCTGGGTAGGAGAACTCATTTGATAATTTTACCACGCAAAAAAAAACGTATGTAAAAGTTGTAGCACCAAGAATACTCACCAACACAACTTCATGGAGGATGTTCGGCGGTGACCTGTCAATGACAGAGTGGACAGTTCTCATGAGCACCGAGAACCCTTCATTGTGGAACACGATGATGACAGACGTGGACGGCAGCTCCACGGGGTAGTGCCAGTACTTGCACTCTTGAGGACGAGTGTCGGGAATCGATCTGAGGATAAAAGTGGTCATTATTGGACCTACCACACACGCACAAGTTTCTCTACAGTTCTGCCTGCGCAAGCCCGGCCTGTGCGTATTTGCCTGCGTGTGTGGTTGCGCGTTCAGTGTTGCCGACCGTGTATTGTTATTTCATGCAAGAAGCTTAATCATCAGCCTATAAATGTTCCCACTGTAGGGACATAGGCCTCTTCGCTGTGAGGGCCATAATCCACCACCCGGACCCAGTGCGGGTTGGTGTAGATATCACATGGCCTTCGAATTTTGGTTCTAGGACATGCCAGTTTCCTCACGATGTTTTCCTTCACCGTTTTGAGAGCAACGGTGATGAAATAAATTACACAAAGTAATGCGCCTGGTTGGGTTTGAACCTACGATCTACAACTCGTAAGTCGAGGCATATACCACTGGGCTACCACTGCTCCCGAGAAGCTTGCGCAGGCAAAACTGTGGTGAAGCTTGTGCGTGTGGTATGCCCATAAAGGCCTGTTCATGACCTTGCCGCTGTGAGCGGGGCGGTGAGCAAGATCAACTCTATGGAAATGTTTGAAACATGCCACGAGGCATGCTTGCCACCTGTGGGTACTTGGCGTGCATAATACTCCGCCGCGACGCACCGGTAATAGGTAGTCGTAAACGGGCTGTTTATAGATTTGCTGCATGGGTAGCATGACCAATTCCATATCTATTCTATCAACAATAATAACTAAATCTTTATTTCAATTCCTTTGTTGAGAAAACACCTTTCTACGGTTGACACCGTACGCTCCTACGCGTGCTGGTCGCATTAACACATTATTGTAGTGGAATCTAGTCTCGTGCTATGGGTACATGGCGATTACAGGTTACAACGGTAGGTAAGCAGCTGTAACGTAGGTAAAAGCTGTGATGTAGGTATGTTATAAGTTTTTAGACCGATATGGTCACTTACAAATATTTGGGTTTAAAACGGGATATTTACCATGTTTACTATTTGTTTAGAGTTACCGATATTTCGGCAATGTTGCAAGAGATCATGGATGAACTCATAGTACAGTAGGTATGTTGTATGCAAAATTTTATCAGATTGTTGGATTTGGGTCAGGATACGGCAAGGTCGCATCGATGACATAATGTTAACTTCATATATCGCGAGTAAATTTAATTTTCATCCATTGTTATTACTTAACTACATGTTTAGTGTAGCCGCTCTTAGGCCACCTGCATACGTCCGTTTTGTTCATGGGACAAAGGACCGTTTTTTTAACAACGCAAACAATTTACGCCGGACAGATGTCCTGCGCATGTACACACTTTCATTATAAACCATACCATACACCACCGCAAAATCCGGTAAAAAACGGAAGTATACAAGCGGCCTTAGGAAATTGAAAATCTTACCTATTCATAGCAATGTCGTTAGAGGCAGCAATATTCATGCCGTATTCACTCTCCGACTCTGCGATATCGTTATCCCTGTCTGAGGCCATGTGGTAAGGCTTGCCCTCTTCTCCGGGACCCTTTACTATGTTCACGTTTATGGGCTCAAAGTTGCCGAGTTCTGAAACAAATTATTATTAAAGTTTAAATAACTTTTTTAAAGTAGAACAACTATGGGTTGGCTACAACACTTCTGGCCGGCATAAAAACATTTTCAACATTTCCGGAAGTTAAAAATATTTGAATGTAGTATCTCGGCAATAGGTATTGTTGAACCAGCATGGCTCATATGTTTTGTGTTAAAAATTCTCCTTTCATTTTTGGGACAGCAATATAAACAGATCATGAAAAAGATTTTTTTTTAAAATAATTTGTTTTACTATAAATAATATAGTTTTATTATAATGAGAAATAATTTCTTTTAAATCTCAACTGAGATCGAAACTCGGAACGAATTGGGACCGATATCTCTCTTTCTCTTTTAAAAGTTGTAAAGTCATCAAATGAGTCCTCCCACCCTGGCTGGAGTGGAAAGGCCTGTCAAACTCGTACTTACTAAAATCTACCATGTTCTTTCAATAGCCCTGTACATTCCAGGGTCGCAGTTTCCCAAATGGACAGTTCTGCGAACCAGGCAGGCGTTTGGCTCTCTAACGGGGCCCTGATAGACTGCTAACAGCTCTTCTAGAAACACGACGCGCTTTCGGCCCGAGTATGGATCATAATCGGACTGCGAGTCACTCATTACTCGCCGTCCGCATCTCCGCTCTTTCTGAACCCTTTATCGACAGGGCAGTAGGACCTGGCGCAACTACCGTGTAAGCTACTAACTTCTATACAGAGATAGCAATCAAATGATATTTAAGTAACTTTGTAAGTATAAAGGGCTATTATAAGTCCCACAATAAATCATTTATAAGAGTAAGATAAATATAAATGTAGACTACATTTCGACTGTCAACTGATGTAGTACATACTAGCTTCTGCCCGCGACTTCGTACGCGTATCCTGTTGCTTATGCCAGCGACAACGGGATCGTCAAAATCTAAGATCTGAAACGTCTATTAACCAACTACAAGAGCACGGCAAAAAAAAGAATGGCTTTTGGCCAGTAGAGTACAATAATATTCATCGTCAACGAAAATCGGCCCTAAACTGCCGCCGCCTTTACTGCGTGGAAGAAATCCCAGCTTATGTTATTTTATAATTTGTATAATTATAAAATACTCACTATACTATTTCACATACAGTGAAATTAGTGATAGCTTTTATTTCCATATCAGGTGTTCCATATATTATCTTAAATGTTTATACATAAACAAATAGTGCTCATCAAGCTGAAAAACTTTTGTTAAGACGTCATTCCTCGGGGACGCCGCAATAGCGGCGATAAGAATCCTCTTTGAGGAGTGGCTGGACAGACGTCACGGCGTCCTTACCTACCGCATGTCGCAGGTCCTCACCGGTCACAGAAGTTTCGGGAGGTGGTACCTGTGTCTGCTGAGAAAGGAGGAAACGCCTGGGTGTCACCACTGCGAAGATCGCCCGGAGGACACAGTAGAGCACACGGTGCAAGAGTGCCCAGCTTAGGCAGAGCACCGACGTGTCCTCACGGCGGCGATAGGCGGAGACCTCTCGCGCCCGGCATTGGTCGAGGACATGCTGCGGGGCGAGATGGAGTGGGAAGCGGTCACCTCCTTCTGCGAAGCAGCTATGCTCGTGAAGGAGGGGGCGGGCCGCGAGAGGGAGAGGACAGCGTCCTCCCTCCGCCCCAACCGCAGTGGGTAGTCGCCCACGGCGTCGGACGTTGGCAGACGACCTCCAGCCACCGTAGGCGCGGGCATGCGGACAGTGAGTAAAGGACAACTCGCAGTCCGACCATGGACCATGCCCGGGTCGACGGCGCGTCGTGTTCCACGCGCGCCTAAAGAGCGTCAGCAAAATGACGGGGCCCCCTCACAGAGGGCCAAAGCCTGACGGGGTCGCGGGATTTATTTCCATCACCGTGACCCCGGAACATAAAGGCCTATTGAAGGACACCGTGGATTTTAGTCAGTACAAGTCTGACAGTGGGGGTGGGAGGCCTCATTTGATGATTATACCACGCAAAAAAAAAAGACGTCATTCCTTTATGTTATAGTGTAGCTGGGCTCTTGGAGTTCCACATTAGGTGTTCCAGATCTTCAATTTTTATACATCAACAGAGAGTGCTCATCAGGCTGAACAACTTTGCTTAGACGTCATTCCTGTACATGTTATAGTGTAGCTGGGCTCTTGGAGTTCCACATCAGGTGTTCCAGATCTTCAATTTTATTCTCTCAGCAGAAAATGCTCATCACCTGATACATTTTTTGCTATCGCACCATTTTTGGTTCTCTTATAGTTTAGCTGGTCTGTTGCGGTTCTGCGCCAGGTGTTCAAGTTTCCAGAATAATTTATAGCCTATGTTTTGACCAGATTTAATACCTATACAACAAAAAAAGAATCATTCAAATCCGTCCAGTACTTTTGGAGTTTATCCCGGACATACATACAGACAAACAGACAAACAGATAAACAGACAAACAGACAAACAGACAAAAATTCTAAAAACTATATTTTTGGATTCGGTATCGATTGTAGATCACATCCCAAGTATTCTTTTAAAAAAATATTCAATGTACAGTTTTGACTTTCCTACTATTTTATTATATGTATAGATTCAGTTGATTTTGGAGTTTCCATGTTTGCAATGGATTTAGACTTAGAATTAACTGTTTCATTAGGCTAAAAACATGATTGTTTTGGCAGGAAAATAATGATGATATTTTTTATCCTATTTTGAAATATTTAAATAATTTATAACTACCTGGAACATATTGTATGAAGGTACCTACTATAATATTATCCAAAAATACTACTTTAACTATTATTACACAATTTCAAACAATCTAGGAAAGCAATACCCTACCAATACTCAACTTTTATGTATATAGTAATACATAAGTGATTGATGTCCTTTATTTATATAACCAAGAACAAAAGTTCTTCTAACATCTGGAATAAGTAAAATATTAAAATCTCTATATGAAAGTTTGGATGGCTGAATATTTGTTACTCAATCAGGTCAGAAAAACTGAATGGATCTATTAGTCTGAAATAACATTTTTTTGAAGGATAAATTTTATCCCAGTATTCTGTTTCAGGGATAACTTTCGACTGACATGTTGGTGACGGCAAAGATAGAACTTGTAAAATATAAAAAAAAAAACTGTCAGTCTGAATATCATTCTGGCAAGGGTATGGTGGGCCGATACCTAGTTCTACCTGGCATAAAGAAAATACAACCTACAAATTAAAAAGCCCCCTTGTTAAAAAAAAAATATCATGACATTTCAAATATTCCTCCTAGAA
The DNA here is from genome assembly GCA_028554685.1 of Agrotis ipsilon. Taxonomy (NCBI): domain Eukaryota; kingdom Metazoa; phylum Arthropoda; class Insecta; order Lepidoptera; family Noctuidae; genus Agrotis; species Agrotis ipsilon. The sequence goes on from CM052965.1 coordinate 15,155,314, forward strand.
ATGAGGATATTGTTTTTGAACCCGTATTTCTCAATATTTTGTTCTCTATAAAAATGGAATAATTAACTAAAATGTGTGTTATTAAATGAAATTAATAAATTATGTAAAACAAGCCTCTAATACACAGAAAATATGATATAATATTTTGCCATTGCCATTACCTCCTACAATTAATTTACATACATAAATTATTTATGTTGTATTTTTAAGTACCTATCATAAACAAAGTATAACTATGTGAAGTAATTATTGGCCAATTAGTCAACCTATAAAATAGCAATTAATATTTTTTTTATATTCAAATATAATTTTATGGACCCTTTACACTTTAGAATAATAAAAATAAACTTTTAGAACAAACAACTCCTTAATATAGATATTTTAGTTTGACCTGCATTATTTTTAATACATAAAATTGAATGTTTTGAAAGATTATGATTCCAGTCACAATAATTAGTAAACATTTTCATTGAAATTTGATGGGTTTAGTCTTTCTGCATCAGCTACTGGATGTTTTGCAGTTTTTTATTACAAAGGGATTTTAATGGTGATAGAAGCATGCTGTTTTTATATTTCAGGTACCTAATTCTTTTTAAGATTGAATATTTCTTCATACCTATGAAGTTTTACATAATAGTTTTTTTTTTCATATCAATAGATAAAATAGACAAAATTTGTGAAACGTGATAATAACATTTTAAAAAGATTTTAATAGATTCTTATCAATCAGAAATTATAGATAATATCTCTAAGATTACATTTTAACAAATTTTTGACTACAATTAACCAATTACACCGATTAACTTAATGTAAAACTAAATTAATCATTTAATTTTATTACTAAAAAACAAACATTTGCTTGTTTAAAGTTTTCTAACACAATAAAACTACAACATGCAGTTCAACTACAATAGAAAGCAAATACAAATGGCATGCCACAATAGTTTGCGACACAGCTGTGAATAAACCGATACCTAGCTGCACAAAACATGTACTGACGTAACAAAAACAATGTGAACTCTATGGAAACAGCACGCCGGGCCTATGGGCCACATAACAGTACTTCTCCTTCACATCTATTAACACCGAAAAATAGCTTTTAAACTCAATAAACATAGTTACCTGTCTTCAGCGTCGGGTAAATATTGTGATGAGACTTAAATTGTGCGGCATTGGAGTCCGAAAGCATCCCAATATCCGTTTCAGAGGCAACATTCTCCGAGGACCACTTATGCAAAGCGTATAACAAAACTAATAGAATCACGCACGCTGATCCCATGCGGATGATCCGACCCCGTCTCACATTAGTGATCCTCATTTTTATTATTTAAATTAGTACATAACAATCCCAATTTTAAAAGAAAAATATATTCGGACGTGCCGAGAAATCGTCGACGATCGACTCGCGGGTGACGTTTCGCAAATTGACAACGTCAACATGCTACGTTCCGTAATACGTTCGAGTTGTGTATACGTGTACTTTTGGTTCTAATTTGAGAATAGTGGTTTTTACATAATTTGTATTACTTTATTTTCTTTCTTTGTAATCTTAATACATTTAATTAATCATTCAGTAACAGTTAGCAACAATATCTTAGGTCCTAATTACTTAATAGATAACGAGGAAAGCAAGTTTTCGAACGAATTTTTAATTTTCACACGCTCGAGTTTGACAATTTCTACGTCTGTTGGTGTTTGAATTTTTGAATGATTGTTGATGTGATTATGTGATTGATTGTTGAATTTGTTATAAAATAATAGTTTAGGCCGTGTCTCAGTGTATCTTGTATAAAGTGATATAAATTATACTCAAACAAATTTGGATACTCAGAAATCAGAATGGAAAGAAGTATGTATGATAAACTAGAATACTATGTAGGGCGCTCCCTCTATCACATCCTATTTTACCAATAACAGTCACATTCACATCTATTGGGAAAGTTCTATAGCTATGCATTTGTTTTGTATTATTCACCTTTCATAATTGGAAACAACCTAAAACTTTTCCATCATTTATTAATATCTCAGATTCATAACATTGAAATGGTTGATTCATCTTCATCAACCTATAAATCTTCCTACTGCTAAGACACAGCACTCCTCTCTCTGAGAGGATTATTATTGATCAAATCTTTATAATTAAATCAAACCTATATTCTAAATAAGCTGATTATAAGAAAGTTTTGCATGATAATGACTCTTCAGAATCCACATATTATTAAATACACATTTGCCTTCACAACATTCAATAGCCTTTTATTAATTGTCTATCATTACCATTACAGCACAAGCTTTCACGATGGCGAACTTCATAAACAACTGGAACGGGGACTTTCCGAACTATCCATTAACAGCTGATGACCTGAAGAAGCCTCATGCAGTGATGGGAGCCCTGCTCCAGCTGTTTGATAGACTTGGCATTGATATTGAGGCTGTACTTGCTGTAAGTAGAAGTACACCTGAAATATCTGAAAGTAGTAGACAGGATTGTCATCATCATCAGCCTATAACGTTCCCACTGCTGGGACACAAGCATTCTCTCTGTGAGAGGCAGTGGGGCATAACCACCACTACCAATGTGGGTTGGTAGATGTCTATTTTTTCGAATTCCAGGCTTACCGGTTACTGGTTTTATTACCGATTTTCTCACAAGAGCTTTAGAGAGCAGAGGTGATGAAATAATTTACACAAAGTAATACACCTTACCATGTCCGAACCCGCAACCTACAACTCGTCAAATTAAAATGTTTGTGAATGCACCTACCGTAAAGGAGGAATTATTAACGTGAGACAGAGTTTAAAAAACAAGATGGAATTAATTTAAATAATGTTGTCACATATTTACAGGCACCTCCAAAAGAAGAACGCAATGAGAACATGGTATACTACTGGGACCTGCTTCCCGTAATCAACATGACTCGTGTTATCAACCACTTGATTGCCGTTATGCCTCAAGTAGACGCTAACATCAGTATCATACACTTCCTACAACCCATAGCTGCGACTTCACATTCTATACTGTTACTGCTGTTTAATTTGATGGTCTTTAATGAGGAGCAGTTGAGGAATATTACTCCGCATGAAGAGGAACTATTTGCGAAGACTGGTCAGGTAAGTTTTACATACACATGTAGTGTATGGTTCAGAATTTGGCATGTTGAAAGCATCAGTATATTGTATATCTATTTATCAATTCAATGAATACTGACAAAGATGAAACATGATTGTTCCCAAGAGGGGCTGGTGACGTTAGAACTACATCTCGGTAGAAATAATATCTAGAGGTGAGTGACGTCATATAAATTTTACAAGCATGTATCTTCATCAATTTTAGATTACGTAACAATAGAAAAAAATAGGCGGTCCCTCGCGCCCTCCTATAAATCTCTGTTGATGTTGTTGTTGTTTGATATGTCCGTTTGTGGCATGGACTAATACTTTTTTTCGCTCACATTGCTTATTGATTCATTTTATGTTGTGATTTCAGGTAAAAGCTTTAGAAGAGAAGAAGAACAGACTACTTGAAATGCTCAATGAACAGGCAGAGGAAAAAGGAAAACGTGCTGGAAGACTTGAAAAGGTATTTAAATTTTTTTCTTTATACTTTATACACAGTAGATTGACTTATCTGTCGTAAAGCTTTTTTTCATGAAAAGAAAAATTTAATTGTATGCAGTACTTGAAGCTTCTGATTCACTGCACCAGACGTATTTCTAAAGGCCAACAACAATATATTACTAGACTCCTCATAACAGGCGACCAATGTCTGTCAACACATTAGGCAAAAAAGTCTTATATCCGTCTTATTTCGACTACTCCTGTGAGCCGTAAACATACCTTGAGACAGAACAGACCTAAAGTTAGCCAATCACAACGCAGTACCCCTTCCCCCTCGCTTACGTCGTACCTCAGCGAGTTGACAGAATAATTTTTGTTCCTTAGATCGTGCATGCGGAGTCTAGTAGCGTAGTAATATATCGTCGTTGCTAAAGGCCTTTACCCAGAGAGCTTGATCCGTTCCGGTGGTCCGAACTGGCGATACGATCAGAACCCACTCAATCTCTGTAAAGGCTGAACGGTATGCGATCTGACGCCGGTAGTAATAAAGCACTTAATATAGACATCCATAGGTTACAGAGATCGCGTGGGTTCAGATCGGATAGCCATAACAGATCGTCTTTGTCGGTAAAGGTCTTCAAGTAAGCCACCGCTGTCATGCTCAGTATGTTCGAAATTTCATTCTTTTCTGAAATGTAAACGTCATAAGACAAAGCAATACTGATTTCGCTCTGCTGCTTTATTCTAGCTTGAACATGATATAAAGCAGTTTGAAGAAGATCTTAAGCGAGAGAAGGAAGTCCACGATGAAGAGAGACAAGAGTTAGAGGCTATACTGAAGGAGAACCGGCAGACAGAGATTCTATTGGAGCAAAAGAAGACTCACAGGGATGCGTTGGTAGCTGAGGTGGCAAGGAGGAGGTCACTGAGGTGAGCATGACTTTGACATTAAGATCTGTTTTATTTGTAGGAATACCACATTGGGTCACTTTAAATGTGGTCCTGTAGGTTATTTGGAACAGACCTTTACTTAGCTGGGTGGATAAAAGATGAAGAACAAGGCACATATTCAATGAAAACAGCTATAACATTGACACATATTCCAAAAAAACATAAAATCCGAAATATTGTAATACAGAGTAGCCGATATAACGCCGCGGCGCGGGACTCCTATTTCTGCCTGCAGGATTTAAAAAAACGGAATGACGGAGGACGACTGGAAAAGAATTATTTGCAATCAATTAAACAACAAAATCAAGTAGTTTGTATACATTGGTGAACTAATTTTGAAAATTTCTCATTGGCTATATTTTATTTTAATATTGTATCTATACGAAGCCAGGGTGGATCTCTACTTGAGTTATAAAGGCCTATAACACCGGTCGACAAATAAAAAAAAATTTTTTGCGCATGGGTTTTACTTATTATATTCTGATGATACAAGCATATTTACTTAAAAAAATGTGATAACAAATCAAAAATATTTGCTTTAAGAGTTTTTTTTTCAAAGCTTTCAGAGGCGAAAATTAAAGATAGAGTGTCTGTTGGCGCTCTAATAAAAAAAAAACCAATTGTGATATTTTCCTGACATTACTTAGGATTGTAGAGAAAGAAGCCAGGAACAGTTTTAAGTCATTAGTTCATGGTTTTATTGTTAACCCTAGAGCTAAAAGTTATGTTGAGCTGATCACTGACAAGATTACGATTTTTTTCCATCATCAGAAGTAGAATGTCTCTAAAGATACACTAAAAATACATATGCTACATTCTCATTTGGATAAATTTAAAGATAACATGGAAACTTGTACGGAAGAACAAAAGGAACGCTTCCATCAAGACAATTTGAGATTTGACAAGCATTTTAGAGACGTTACAAATGCCAGTACTGAAAGGGACATGATGGGAGACTATATTTGGGAGTTAATAAGAGAAACTTCTACTAAAAATAGCAGGAAAACTAAAACTGTTAATTTTAAATAATTTAACTTTATTTTAAAACTTATTTTGTAAAAAAAAACGTGAATGGATGTACAGTTTCCTTTGTAATAACCCATCTCTGTGTCAATTTTTAAGTATTTTCAATGATTTTAATATACCCATTTTTTTCTCACAAAAGCAAATTCAGAACTTTTTTTTGTTCATATTCTTGTTTCTAGATATACAAACAATAAAAATAACGTATGTAGAACCCATGCACAAAAATGCTGTTGACCTATGTAATATAACAGCTTTTTTATAAATCAAGGTTTAACCCATTACTTCGTTCTTTTTCCAGAGTGTATGATGCCGATGACATAAAGGCCCAAGCTGAACAGGCCACCCAGAATCTTCAAGAGTTGGAAGAGAAGCTGGATTCCCTCCGAGCCATCCTCATGCAGAAAGAGAACAGCCTCAAGAACTTGCAGACTATCAAACCTAACTTGGATTCTGCTAATAATCTGCTGCATGAGATTATGAAGTTATCTGATAGTTTGAAGTAAGTTTTTTTTTGCGGGACTCATCATCATCATCAGCCGGAAGACGTCTACTGCTGAACATAGGCCTCCCCCTTAGACCGCCGAACGACAATTCGTCACTTGCATCCATCGGTTGCCCGCGACTCTCTGTGTGTGGTCCACCTAGTGGTCGCCTACCTCCGCTGCGTCTTCCGGTCCGTGGTCGCCACTCGAGAACCTTTCTTCCCCATCGGTTGTCAGTTCTAAGAGAGATGTGGCCTGCCCATTGCCACTTCAACTTGCAAATTTTAAGAGCTATGTCGGTGACTCTGGCCTGCCCATTGCCACTTCAACTTGCAAATTTTAAGAGCTATGTCGGTGACTCTGGTTTGCGAGACTATCCCCTTACAATTGAAAGGGTAAATATCGATCAAGACATTATGTTCCACCCTGGAAGGTCTCAATATTGACGTCACAGCGCAGTGCCGCGGGTCTGATTCTCAAACTGGAAAGTAATAAAAAAAGTACCGAAATCATGAATTTTTGCTCTAGTTGAGTTCGAAATTGCATTAACACTTGTTTAGGTACTATTTACTTTATATTATGTACACAAGTTTAGGTCACCATTTTCGCTTTCGTCATTGCACCTGAAATAATATTAGTAGATTTGCGACTTGTGACGTTTTGCTATTATAATCTTGTGTTGAGTGGAATACGTAGACTTCTGGTAGAAATTTTTTGTTTCTAAGATCACAATTATTTTTCCTAAATATCCATAAATATTTCGTTGGATATTAATATCGGTTGTTATCTTGATCACGATGTTAGTCTTTAAAAAAAAAAAAACAATACAAGCCGAATTTCGAATTTAAACCCTCTCACGATACAGAAGAAATTCCTAGTGTGAAGCGAAAACGGATCGTTATGTGGATTGAGATAGATATTTATATCGGGCGTTAAATGACGAACCAAAATTGCCGACATAACCCAGCGAATTAGCATGAAGTCGCATTGGGCAGGCCACTTTGGCTAGGTGGACAGACAATCTGATAAAAGTTACAGGGTCGCACTGGATGCAAGCCGTTACCAGCCGGTCCTATTGGAAAACTATGGAGGAAGTCTATGTTCAGCAGTGGACCTCCTACGATTGATATGATGATTATGATGAAACATTTTACCTAAACTGCGTTGTTGGTGAAGTTATACATATAAATAGTTGCTAACATTAAATCTTTCCTACATCCAGGGACTTCGAATCCGGGGACCTAGACACAGACAGCAAGGAGGGTGAGCTGGATGTACTGAACACGGAGCTGGGCGAGCTGGCCGCGCAGCTGGCCGAGCTGCAGGCGGCGCGCGAGGAGCAGGCGAGGGACAGGAGCCACAGCCAGGCCAGGAGGCAGCAGGAACGAACTGTGGCACACAGGTTTGTGAACAATGTCTCCGAGCTGCAGGCGGCGCGCGAGGAGCAGGCGAGGGACAGGAGCCACAGCCAGGCCAGGAGGCAGCAGGAACGAACTGTGGCACACAGGTTTGTGAACAATGTCTCCGAGCTGCAGGCGGCGCGCGAGGAGCAGGCGAGGGACAGGAGCCACAGCCAGGCCAGGAGGCAGCAGGAACGAACTGTGGCACACAGGTTTGTGAACAATGTCTCCGAGCTGCAGGCGGCGCGCGAGGAGCAGGCGAGGGACAGGAGCCACAGCCAGGCCAGGAGGCAGCAGGAACGAACTGTGGCACACAGGTTTGTGAACAATGTCTCCGAGCTGCAGGCGGCGCGCGAGGAGCAGGCGAGGGACAGGAGCCACAGCCAGGCCAGGAGGCAGCAGGAACGAACTGTGGCACACAGGTTTGTGAACAATGTCTCCGAGCTGCAGGCGGCGCGCGAGGAGCAGGCGAGGGACAGGAGCCACAGCCAGGCCAGGAGGCAGCAGGAACGAACTGTGGCACACAGGTTTGTGAACAATGTCTCCGAGCTGCAGGCGGCGCGCGAGGAGCAGGCGAGGGACAGGAGCCACAGCCAGGCCAGGAGGCAGCAGGAACGAACTGTGGCACACAGGTTTGTGAACAATGTCTCCGAGCTGCAGGCGGCGCGCGAGGAGCAGGCGAGGGACAGGAGCCACAGCCAGGCCAGGAGGCAGCAGGAACGAACTGTGGCACACAGGTTTGTGAACAATGTCTCCGAGCTGCAGGCGGCGCGCGAGGAGCAGGCGAGGGACAGGAGCCACAGCCAGGCCAGGAGGCAGCAGGAACGAACTGTGGCACACAGGTTTGTGAACAATGTCTCCGAGCTGCAGGCGGCGCGCGAGGAGCAGGCGAGGGACAGGAGCCACAGCCAGGCCAGGAGGCAGCAGGAACGAACTGTGGCACACAGGTTTGTGAACAATGTCTCCGAGCTGCAGGCGGCGCGCGAGGAGCAGGCGAGGGACAGGAGCCACAGCCAGGCCAGGAGGCAGCAGGAACGAACTGTGGCACACAGGTTTGTGAACAATGTCTCCGAGCTGCAGGCGGCGCGCGAGGAGCAGGCGAGGGACAGGAGCCACAGCCAGGCCAGGAGGCAGCAGGAACGAACTGTGGCACACAGGTTTGTGAACAATGTCTCCGAGCTGCAGGCGGCGCGCGAGGAGCAGGCGAGGGACAGGAGCCACAGCCAGGCCAGGAGGCAGCAGGAACGAACTGTGGCACACAGGTTTGTGGATAACCACTATATTACTGTTAGCCCCTTCGTACACTAGGCGACGCAAGTCTCCGATACCTTACGACTTTGACATCCATTGACGAGTGCGTGTTTACGAACCTCTATGGATTGTATTGCGATAGTGGCCTGTATACCGACATCGTAAGGTATCGGAGACTTGCGTCGCCTTGTGTACGAAGGGCCTTACTTGACAGTAACAGTACCTCCCCTGTTTCAATCTAAGGCAACTGTACCCTTAGCACGAGTTTTCACTCTTTTACTTTACAGCGTCTTTCCAGTATTACAGCGTTTCTTGTATGAAAAAATGGAAGAGCGTCTCTGGTGTGCGAAGAAGGAACTAATTTTTTCCTTGAAAACTGTCAAGTTCCAGTTTACTTTACGTCTCAAATACTGAAAACTCGCGCTAAGGGTACTATTACGTTACGTTACGTTATCTAAATATGTAACCGTGATGTAAAGGGCTATTGAAAGAACACCGTGGATTTGTGTCACCAAGGTCGCAGGACTTTCTTATCAGGTAACTGTGACCCTGGAATGTAAAGGGCTGTTGACGAAATCTAGGTAAGTATGCTTTAGGTCTGCCAGGGTTGGACTAACGAGCTACCATAATCCCGGAACGTAAAGGGCTATTGAAGCACAACGTGGATTTTAGTCAGGACAAGTCTGACAGTCCCTCCCGCCCTGCCCTGGGTGGAAAGACTCATTTGATGATTTAACCACACTGAAAAATAGAAAACACCTTTTTTATTCTTATTATTTTCGTTGTTGGATCCAAGACATTGTTTATTCTTATGTTCTGTATTGACAGTGCACTTCGAGAGGCTGAAGAAAAGGACAAGAAGCTACGTGAACGATCTAAGGAAGCTGCCCGACGCACTGAAGAGATCAAGGAGTTGACCACGAAGTACGAAGCTGAGAAAATCGCTGCGTTTGAGCAGTTGGCTTTGATCAAGAACGAATTTAGTACTCAGGTAAGATAAAAGTTTACTCTTTTTATTTATTAGGGTTAAATAACAGTTATATTTAGAAATATTTATCTTAAATCTGTACTTAATATTATAAAGCGCTAATTTCGAAAACTAATGGTTCGAAAATTGAAAAATGCTTTTTGTGTTGCATAGTCCATTTATCGGGGAAGGCTATCCTACTTCCTACTAAGAGAAAAAGTTTGTATGTGTGGATGGATGTTTGTTACTCTTTCACGCAAAAACTATTGAACGAATTTGGCTGTTCTTTGGTACACAGATAGTTTATAACCTGGATTAACACATAGGATTTTATCCCGATTTTATGTTCCCGTGGGATAATTTTGGGGTTGTAACGGGTGAAGCCGCTGGCAACAGCTAGTAGGCTATGTAACATCATGCTACGTCCAATAGGAGCCGAATAGCGAGCGTGAAACTGCCCGTAGAGTTAGTTAGGGTATAGATAGAGCAAAGAATGCATAATCCACACCATCACCCATGAACTAACTTTCTGCTTTAGAAGACTGCTTTTTATGGTGGTTTCATTGCATTTTCAAAACAAGTCCAACCGAGATTTCGAAGATACTTTCTATAGTTTACTATTGTCATCTTTTTGAATTCTTGTTGTCTTAAATACTCTCGGGACTTTAAATCGGGTGTGACATGTGTGCTTTTTTTTTTCTGCAGATAAAAACCATGGATGATATGCTGCACAAGAAAGTAACGGAAGCTGCGAAGAAACTCGAAGATAAACTAAAGAACCGACATGTTTGAATTGTAACACTTAAACCCCAAAATACTAAAATGCCAATTAATATTCAATGAGCTCTGAACAGTCTTGAACACAATTTATTGCGAGCAATCGCTATAATTATAAGACTTATTTAATTATTGAATTAGACTAGAATTCGAAACTGATCTTAAAAACAAATAAAGTACAAACTTTGACTGCTAAAGAACATTTTCTTACATTGCAGTTGACTATGTCCATTGTTATAAAATTAAACTCAAATATTTTGATTTCACATTCACATACACCTATGAAGGCACTTATAAAAAGTCAAAAACACGTGCTCGGTTCGCGTTGGTCGTTTCCATGGAGAAGAACCGGCAAGAAACTCCATAAAATAGTATTGTTATCTATTGCTCTTCAAGTTCATTGACAACAACAAACAGTCAGTTTTTTAATACCAGTGTGGACTCCCTCTACATGATATGTGCCACCATTTTGCAGAACTACTTGCACCTTCCAGATAAACGAAGGCATCAATATAGTCGTGCTAGTTGGTAACATTTTTTTTTTCATTAATCCTGTTACAGCTTTGACAGCATAGAAAGGATTTATGATGAAGATTAATTATGTTATTAAGGTTTCATTTAGTTTTATTTCTGTACCTAATAGTTCAGTAAGGAAATAAAATAAAACATAAGTAAGTTTAACGAGTTTTTATTGTATTTTAATGGTATCACGATTAAATTGAGTTACAATTACGATTATTTATAATATTGAAAATGCTCGGAATCCGTATTAATCTTGATTAATCTATATTAATCTTCATTTTCTGTTTCAATTTTAGAGTTAGTTAAATCTACTTTAAATGCAGTCTGTTATTCTGTCCTAAGTTTTTCAGAGTAAATATACAATACATCTTTGATACATAGATCTTTTGGCGTATTTTAGAGGGGCGCTGTTGTAGGAAAAAAAAAACATGGCGGGTTTAGTTCCAATTTTGGCCACACGCCAATAGATCCATGTTCACGTATATCTTACATGTTAATTTGTATAGTAAAAATATCTTTGGTTTAGCGTTAATGCTATAGCTTAGCATTTGCTGATGTCAGGCAGGGGCTTTCCCTTGCAGTGGTTCTTCCATCCGTACCAGGCTTCGAACTTGTGGCGCCTGTAGATCTTCTTAGCGCAAGTCGATGCCAAGGTGATGTCATCTAACAGCATTTCTAGACAAAATAAAAACATTTTGAGAAAACGGGAATTCATTTCAACCAAAAAATCGAAGATATGACGTGTCATTAACCAACGGCTATGTTTTTTTGGTTGATTTTTACTGGCAAACGTGTATCAAACAAACGTCGAAATAAAGTTTGAAAATATAAAACATTCGTTGAATATTATCCTACGGTAAGGTTTTACGATTAAACCTCTAAACCGTTTTTTAAAGAATTTTGATACATGATGGGACCATATGACGATGATTTTGTTTTGCATAAAACTCGAAATGAGACACCGAGAGAGGGCGAGCGAAGCCGCGAGCAAAACCTAGTATTACATCAGTAAGAAGTAAGATTCTCTGATCATCTATGCACCCACAAGTTGAACAGACGATTAAAGACCATAGGATAGTGCTGGATGCAAGCCGCTTCCAACAGGTCCTATTAGAAATCTATAGAGGAGACCTTCGTCCTACGCCTGATATGAGATTAGATTTATTTATTTGCCTAAAATATGGTATTTTACAGATCTCATAATACATAAACGTTCTATCTATGATGGATGATGAAGAAGTATAGATGTGATAGAGTTGCAAGTACTCACGAGCACAAGTGACGTTGCAGTCTTTCCCGGCAGTGCTAGTATTGCTGCACCAATATTTGTCGTTGATCTGATACAGTCCATAGTCCCGGGAGCCGTTCTTGTTCACTCTTCCCACCTTGTCTGTGTGTCTGCCGCTTTCGTTCTCAATTAGACATACCCCTGTGGAAGATAAACGAGTTTTAAAAGACTTGAAACAAACATAAGCGGATAACAGGCTTGAAATTGAAACAATATTTCTCTTACTAAAGATTGGGCCCGTCTGCCCAATCTTCAACTTCAGACTCAACGACCTGATATACAAATACTTAATTATTGTAGCTAATTGCTCAGCCACTTAGCCAACCGTGTTTATATTTGCGTTGGACATGTTAGACGAGTATTCATAAAGTATTTAAAAAAAATATGGCACTTAGGCTAGAAAAGAATTTCGATTCGAGATTAAAAAAAAAAACAATGACACTCTTTTTTGTCGGCACAGTGGAGCAGTGTCTGAACGATTAACTGCTACGCTGCGTGTCGGGGGTTCGTTGCCTGCACGGACCAATAATTTGTGCGGAAAAACATAATAGGAAATTCGCCAAATTATACTTACAATCCCTCATCTTGTCCTCTAGGAAACCTTGCCTCCTCAGCTCGTGGACCAGATCGCATCTTGTCGCGAAGTACTTAGCGTCGCAGACGCAGATCGCCGCAAGCGCAACAAGAAGTATCGTTATTTTCTGCATGATTCCTTGTTCCGCACTACTTGTTTGCCCGAACACTGGACTGTGAGTGAGGAAGATTCAGCAAGCGGTATTTATATAAGATCTAGGTAAGTGAGTGTGCGCAAGCGGCTGGGAACAGGGGAATCCTTTTTATCAGGGTAATGACAGACGGGGTCACGGATGATACTCGTTGTGATGCCAATTTGCAATATGTGAGATATGAGTAGGTACTTAATTTTAGTAAGTATATTATCACTTTGTCAACAAAGATGCAGATGAGTAGAAAGAAAAGTAGGTACCTAACTTTTGTTTTAATTTTATTTAAATATCACGATGTAAAAACACTAGTAACTGGTGTATTAATATGTATAATTAGCCTATCTACCTAATGACGATCTCTGCCATTTATCCCTACATAAAATCATCAAAATCGGCTCAGCCATCTAATCGGAGTATACAAACAAACATACAAACTTTCGAATAAAATATTATGCCAACCTACCATAAGAAATTAAAAAAAAGTTTAAATGTTACGAATATTGTAAAAAAACTAAAAAAATAACAATTTCAGTGTTGTTTCATACTTTCCAGAACGCGCACTATGTAGACGAAATAAACAAGACTATTCCACATCTTCCGGGATTTCGTGAAATTCAGGACGTCGTGAAATCCCTAATTACTTCATTTCCCTGCGACAAACATACCTAAATAAGTATTCTTGTTAGTGATATCATGTCGACATTGTATTTCCTTTTGACATCGCAATAGTGTAAAAAAAGAAAAACAAAAAAAAAAAATACAATTTCAGTGTTGTTTCATACTTTCCAGAACGCGCAATAAGTAGACGAAATAAACAAGAATATTCCACATCTTCCGGGATTTCGTGAAATTCGGGACGTCGTGAAATCCCTAATTTCTTCATTTCCCTGCGACATACTTAAACATTTTTGTTAGTGATATAATTTCGACATTCTATTTCCAATAAACTAAGTAGTTATTTACTTTAAAGTCGTTAAACGATAAGACTGAGATTGATCGCATTTAATTGCTATTGCGATAAATTATAATACAGTAAACATTTCGTAATTTTATTGCATAGGTAAGATAAGGTTTTTATTGTGCATCAGCAAATGCTGTAGATTTCCCAATGTGTGAAGTAGGTATTCTAATTCCATGGAACTACTGGGACAAAAAAAAACCCAATACTGAGTTGAGTTCTATAATAACTTACGATGATAATCTTTCTGTAATTGGTTCACAGAAAAGATATCACCATTTTCATAAAAATATCTTTTCAGCTCGAATTAATACATTTTTTTTAGGTGTTACAATCATCAAATGAGTCCTCCCGCCCTGGGTGGGGCGGAAGGGACTGTCAGACTCTTACTGACTAAAATCCACCCGTGTTCCTTCGGATACCCTTTACGTTCTGGGGCCACGGTATCCTGAGTTAAAAAAACCTGCTACCCCATCAGGCATTTGGCGCGAAACACGACGCGCCACCGATCCGGGCTTGGTCCTTGTCGGACGGCGAGCTACCCATTACTCACCGTCCGGTCCGCAAGCCTGCTCTGCCGCTGTGCTCTCTGCTGATGACAGGGACACGTGTTGGAGCGTCCACACGACAAGCCACGGGCGCATGTGGAGGTTTCTATCTTAGCACCCCTCGAATTAATACCTTAGTGCATTATATTATAGGCATGAAGTGATGTTTTCAAAGTCAGACCACAATAATAATAATTTGTTGATAGCCAATTATTTTTCCCCGTATTGCAATTAATATTATTCAAGTGTTGTGGTAAATAACGGGTAAACTTTGTTATCAGAGCTATTGTTAGGTAGCTATTTGTTTAAATAAATTAATAATATAGTGCAATTTAATTAGTAATTGTTTATTAAACTAATAGATAATGATGTTTTCAACACACTTGCTCATAAAGTGGCTCTAATTTCACCGCAATTAGGCACATAATGACACCTGTTATCAAACTGTGACTTTTTCATTACTATTATTCACAAGTGAGTTATAGGTTTTTTTTTAAAGTGTCAACCAATTAAAAAAAAAACCTATAACTCACTTGTGAATAATAGTAAAGAAAAAGTCACAGTTTGATAACAGGTGTTGCTTTGTTTTAAAAAAAGTTTCGAACCAAAAAATATCGTGTTCAATAGTACAAATAAATTTTACCAACTGCACGTTAACTAATTGTTTCTCTATATAAACTTTTTACTCATTAAATAAAATGGCTTTTTAGTATTATTTTCTTCACAAGTGTGTTGAAAAACGTCGTATGATACACGTGTGTATTGATGATTACCGTCCTCGGCTCTCTTAAGACCCTCACCTAACGGCTCGGGTCTCAATGGCGCCTCAGCGGTAATCACCAACTTTACACACTTGTACCATAATGTACTATTTCGTTATATTTATCCTGCGAGCATTACCTAACCTATCTTAACTTAGTAATCTTAACTAAATGTCAGTAACTCATTAATATGAAGGAAACTACATCTATTCAAATTTTTATTTAAAAAAAAAAGTTTGTCCATTAGGAATTTCTTCCAGAGCCCTTACTTAACACGAGTTTTCAGTATTTTACTTTTCAACACACTTGCTCATAAAATGGCTCTAATTTCACCGCAATTAGGCACATAATGACACCTGTTATCAAACTGTGACTTTTTCTTTACCATTATTCACAAGTGAGTTATAGGTTTTTTTTTAAAGTGTCAATCAATTAAAAAAAAAAAACTATAACTCACTTGTGAATAATAGTAAAGAAAAAGTCACAGTTTGACAACAGGTGTTGCTTTGTTTTTAAAAAAGTTTCGGAACAAAAGAGATCGTGTTCAATAGTACAAATAAATTTTACCAACTGCACGTTAACTAATTGTTTCTCTAAATAAACTTTTTACTCATTAAATAAAATGGCTTTTTAGTATTATTTTCTTCACAAGTGTGTTGAAAAACGTCGTATGATACACGTGTGTATTGATGATTACCGTCCTCGGCTCTCTTAAGACCCTCACCTGACGGCTCGGGTCTCAATGGCGCCTCAGCGGTAATCACCAACATTACACACTTGTACCATAATGTACTATTACAGCGTCTTTCCAGTTATTACAGCGTTTCTTGTATGGAAAAATGGAACAGCGCTTCTGGTGTACGAAGAAGTAACTAATGTTTCTCTTGAAATTAATTTCAAAGTTCTAGTTCACGTACCAATGATTGAAAATTCATGTAAAGAGCATCTGAGGCAGCCGCGCCGGCCTCTGAGGCGCGCTGTTAACATTTTTGTATACAATAAACGCAGTAAAAACTTCAAGTACCTACGCTGTACCTAAATAAAATACTGAAATCTTGTGATAAGGGCTTTATTTGGTGGATGCGTTTACAAATATGAAACTCTTAGGTCACAAACACCCAGACCCGAAACAACTACTTGTAGAGCATACAAATATTTGTTCTGTTTGAGGAAGATGCTTTATATCTTAATGGCATCAGTAATAGTATTAGCTATACGAGTCGCGGGTATGCGGGTACGCGGCGAGTAAAGGGCGACTCGCTGTCCGAACATGGACCACGGTCGGGTCGACAGCGCATTGTTTTCCACGCCCGCCTCAAAGGGCGTCAGCATGATGACGGGTTTCCCTTTTAGAGGGCCAAAGCCTGCCGGGGTCGGGGCCGGAACTTATCTCATTACCGTGACCCCGGAACAGAAAGGGCTATTGAAGGACACCGTG
Source organism: Agrotis ipsilon (assembly GCA_028554685.1). Taxonomy (NCBI): domain Eukaryota; kingdom Metazoa; phylum Arthropoda; class Insecta; order Lepidoptera; family Noctuidae; genus Agrotis; species Agrotis ipsilon. Next base: position 15,171,966 of record CM052965.1, read on the forward strand.
GATTTTAGTCAGTACGAGTCTGAAAGTATGGGGTGGGAGGACTCATTGGATGATTTTACAACGTAAAAAAAATTAGAAAGGCCCCAAACAAGTTTTGATACTTGGCCCATGCTGACTTCGCTACGCCTATGATATGCTAACTTTGTAGTTAGGTACTTACCCTCGCGTATGCATGAGGAAATGTCGATGATTCTGTCGAATTTGATTTGAAAATTTTATAATAAAAAAATGTGCTACTCGGAATCCCAAAATATCGGTAAATTCCCTTAGTTTGCTTCGCTATTAGCAACATTGTGTGAAATTCTCAAAAAAAATAGTATAATGAAAAACTCAAGCACAGTCGTCCGAATAAGGCTAAAATAACGAATGTTTTGACGGGGATTCCTTCTCGTTTTTACTTACATAGCTTTGTAACCAGTCTCTTTCTGTAAAAACAGGCCTGTTGGATTTTCAATGCTATGTTTACTAATAAAAGTTAAAATTCCAATTCAATCATTAATAAGCATTCGCTGATCTCCACGGCTTCACTTGTGTAGAGTTCGATGATTGTTCCACGGAATCGCACCAAGATAATAAGCCAATTAGATGTGTTTTTTGCAATCTATCTTTATTTTTCATCCTAATTCGTTCAGCCGTTCTAACGTGACATTTTTGCATTTACATAGATCTGTCTATAGTGTTCCCACTACTGGGACTGGGACACAGGCCTCCTCTAAGCTGACGGCCTTGTGCGGATTGGCAAATGTCACATTTCTTCGATTTTTTTGGTTCTACGACATGTCGATTTCCTCGCTCTGGTTTCATTCACCGATTTCGAAAGCAATGGTGATGAAATTATAAACATAAAGTAAAGCACCCGAATGGGTTCGAACCCACGGCTAGCACCCTCGGAAGTCGGGGCCCTTACCACTGGGCATTATACCGCCAAATTCCAAACGTTAAAAGATAAACCCAGTAGCACTTTTTGCGCGACCCGAGAATCGAACCTAAGACAGCACGCTCAGCAGACGCGTTTGCGACCACGAAAGCAACGCGATATTTCGTGTTTATGTGCATTAAAAGAAGGTAAAGATAAGATAGGTGTTAACATTAATTCACGTTATCACGTTGTTTCTAGCTCAGTAAGTCAAGCACCTTCCCAATCAGACCAGTTGAGTTGTAAAATTGGTTACGAGGAATCATCTTCAAATTAATAACGTCTGCCTCCTTTAGAAGCGTACGGGGACGCCCCTCCGGCGTTCGCTCAATGGCATGATAAAAAATATCGGTCAAGTGCGCAACGGTATACGCGGGAGGGTTTTGTAGATACGTTTATGTCGAAAGATTTGTGTATTACTGTGGTGTCTAGAGCTATTTATAGTCGTAAAATCAAATGAGTCCACCCACGCAGGGCGGCACGGGGACGTCAGACTTATTTATTTATAATTAAAATATTTAGTACAGCAGATAGCCATTACAACTAAATTAAAATATCCTGATACTCTGTCGTCTCACAGAACAGCAGAGTTGTCTTCTTCTTCTTTTTTTTCGCCTTAGCCCATTCTACTTGGGGTCGGCGCAACACTGTTTCTTCTTCTATTCTTCCCTATCCCCTTGTACGGACTAAAATCCATGGTGATCCTTCAATAACCATTTACGTTCAGGTCAAGGTTACCTAATGAGACAGCCCCGCGTCCCCGGGTCTCTAGAGCTTACTCTAGAACTGGGTACAGGTGTATTGGATCGAAATATCATAAGTCTGAACGGTCGTGGCTTAGAGGTAGGTGGTTTAGAAGACCAAAGCCTGCGGGGCCCTCACCTACCCATCGGGCCACAAGCGTTTACCATCATCAATTGCAGCAGCGATAAAATTGCCGTCTTCATTTTACTGCGACAATTATGCGAAGTGGAACTCTAAAAACAGACACTGAACGCAAACCCAGTCTGTCTGTGTTGATTAGTCACACATTATGATGTTTTTGTTTAATTATTATTCAAGAAACGTAGGTATCGTTTTCCTGCTATTCTGTCTTTGTTTGATAAAGTCTTATTTACTTTTAACAATGTTCCATCTTTGTTACACCTGTTTTTAGTATTAATAATTTAATTTTTCCTTATTTATTAATCCAATATTGATATTTTACGTTTCGGTGTAGCAATAATTCAGCAATGCTGTACCGAAAATAATTAATGCGACAAACGAGAGCCGCAGCGCCATCTGTGAAGAAAATTAAGAACTAACTTCAAATTCCTACTTCGCGCACACCTACACCGGCCACATTACTGGAAAATGAAATTACTGGTATTTCCTTTAGCGTGGCCACAGCATAAGGAGAATAAGGCTGCTTTACGACCAGAGATGCGCTATGCTACGTTACTGCGGATGCGTTTGATATCCACCAATCATATTCATTGGTTTACATAGCACAGCGCTGGTGGAAACGGATTTAACTAAGATGTGTTTTTTATATGGAAGGATGCGTGCTATGGCTGCGCGCTATGGCTGCGTGCTATGGAGGCGTGCTATGGGTCGTCTTCCCTACTATCGATACATCACATAGCTCAAGCTGCGCATTTTCGTAGCGCAGCTACTTTGTGGCGGCGCATCTTCATAGCACAATTACATAGCGTAGTATCAGTAGAAACGGTCACACAGATTCATAGCTCAGCTTTAACATGCTCGCAGAACAGCTACTTAGCACATCTCTGGTGGAAGGCCACCCTAACAAAGCGGACGAGAGATGAGTTAAAACAATAGAAAGAAAGAATAGGTAGCGTTTTTCTACGTTGTAAAATCAGAAAATTATGAGTCCCTAAGAATCCCAGGGCAGGACGGGATTGACTCTCAGACTTGTGCTGAGTAAAATCCACGGTGTCCTTCGAGCCATGGTCACCCGATAATCCCGCGACCCCGGCAGGCTTTGGTCCTTTAAGGGGGGGCCCGTCATATTGCTGCTGACAGCTCTTTCAGGCGCGCGTGGAATAAAACGCTCCGTCGACACGGGCGTGATCTATGATTTGTCGGCGAGTCGCCCATTACTCGCCGTCCGCATTCCCAAGAAAGATTTCCTGAGAATTAGGTGCAGTATCAAAGCGCAGTTGTAACCATTTAGCTATTTAGTATCTAGCCAGTTTTGTAGCAAGTACACAAAAAATAACAAAGTCCATTCACACTAAAGTTAGGCATCACTCCAATATGTATACTATGGGTGTGGCAACACTAAAAGTAGTCATTAAAAATGTCTATGTGTGCGTCACATGCGCCAAGGATTCCCCGTTTTTTTACAAAGAAACGTGTGAAGTCTTGATTATCATTAGTATGATTGGTAATGTGGACCATATACATGAGGCAGCTAAATCGCTGCTGTGGTTGGGATTTTCGTATTTTTGGTGTTATTGTTTCTCGATAAGTAATTAGATAGTAGTTTAGAAAACAGCCTAGTGAAAAACTACTCTAAATACCGGCCAAGTGCGAGTCGGGCTCGCGCACGCAGGGTTCCGAACCATCATTTAAAAACAATGCAAAATAATTGATACGGAACGGTTGGTGTAGTGGCTGAGCGATTGGTCTGCTACACTGCGTGTCGCGCGGGTTCGATTCCCGCATGGAATAAATGTTGTTCCGGGTCTGGGAGTTTGTGTATGTGAGTTTATATGTTTGTAAACGCACCCACGACACAGTAGAATTCCTAGAGCAGTGCAACGTTTTTTTTAAAAAAAAAACAAAAATGGATCATCTGAGAAATTTTCAACTGTCTAATTATCACAGTTCATGAAATACAAGCCTGGCGACAGACAGACGGACAGTCTCAGCAATAGGGAATTAAAAATAAAACAAAAAGATTAGAGACAACCAAGTGTAAAAGTATCTTAGATGCTGTCCCCCGATTGAAATAAATAGACCAGTTTTTACGTTGACAATCATCATTCCAACTTCTTTTTATTGTCTGTACGCATGTCAGTCGTTATCTTACAATTAAAAAATGAAACAATTAATTATCTTTTTAATTGTTTTAATGGCTCATTGCTTGTTAAGTGAAGCTAAGTATTTTGAGACACATTGTGATTTAGTGCATGAACTGAGAAAGCAAAAGTTTCCGGAAGAGAAAATGGCTGATTGTAAGTAGTTTATAGATAGTAATTAGTAAAACAAGATAACATTTAAGCGGGGTATTTCTTGCTAACACAACAAAACCTTAGCAAATACTTTTTTTTATTGTAATTTGTTTATTTGCATACAGTTTAATGTGTGTACTAGCTGTTCCCTGTGGTTTTACCTCCACTGCTCGTTTCCTTTTACTCGAAGCGTGATGTTACATAGCCTCCATTCTCGATGAATACGCTATCCATACACAAAATCTTTGTCCACTTTGTAATAGCGATGAGTCCGTTTCCATTAACTGGGCACAAATCAAGTGTTAGTACCTACTGCCTGCTACTGCGATATTTCCCACAATCCTATTAGGTAACCACGTCCACGAGGCTTCCTACCGCCACAGTTGGCTTTGTAGGCTAGCAATTTTGGAAGCTCACCGTCCGATAACGACCAGGCCCGAGTCAACACGCTTTGTGATTTATGCACGCGTCAAGGAGCCATCAGTATTATAGTTGACGAGAACCAGCCCTGGCCTGTATGGCTGTAGCCCTAGAACACAAAACGGTAGTCAGTACGAGTCTGCCTGGCCCGTCCTCTCCACTCAAGCCAGAAGAATCATTTGATAGAGATCTTTTAGAAGGTTTTTTGAGGAAAGAAAAATTCAGCTGCGACCTGTGTCTTATCGATAAGTACTCCAGACGCCTTACCAAGTAGGCTATCGCATCCACTCATTTTGAAGCTGATTTTTTCATTCCCCTGTTTTTCAGTCCTTTCTTTGTTGGGTTTCATCTTTCAATTTATTTTCAGGGGTATGTCTGATAGACAGTGAGAGCGCTCGTCACACGGACGTCGTGGGACCACCCAACAAGAATGGCTCCCGGGACCACGGACTGTTCCAGATCAATGATAACTTCTGGTGCAGTAACACAACGATGCCTGGGAAGGATTGTCATGTCACTTGTGCTGGTTAGTCTTTAAAATTTCATGAATGAAACTGAAATGCGTTCAAGAGACTGTTGGTAGAGCAGTATTCTTTAAAATATAATTTAAAATATTTTAAAATATACTGACTGCTTATCATTTAAGCGTATCTTGGTTTTTTCAACGCTGAAGCAAGATTAAAACAATACTGTAAAGGTCATGATAGGCCATCAGATTATCTCGCTTCAATTCACGAGGCGGGTAATTCTGTACCTAGGTTATTTAATTACCTAACTGTTAACTATACTATTAAACTTCCACATAAGAGCAAAATAAAAATACCCATCACGGGTAAATTGAGATGACGAAACGGTTGGCGCATTGGTTGAGCGGTCGACTGTTGCGCTGCATGTGCGGGGTCGATCCTAGAACGGAACAAATATTTGTATGACCTACAATAATTGTAGGTAACTCACAAAGACAAATACTCAGATGAATGGGTCAGGGTATATGTACCTGAGTGAACTTACGATATAGGAGAAAAGTGGAGTAACGTCTTTTAAAAAAAATATACTAGGTATTAATTAAATATCCAGAAAAAAATATATACCCAAAAATTAGATATCATTCATGAGATTGATTCTTGAAATAAATAAATAAGATTAAGTTTAATAAATAAGTAAAAACTCCTTTCAATTAATTTTCAGATATAGTGACGGACGATATCACAAAGGCGTCGATTTGCGCGAAGAAAATCTTCAGGCGTCAGGGATTCCTCGCTTGGCATGGATGGGCGAAACGCTGTCAGGAGTCCTTACCTGATATTAGTGACTGCTAGAGAACCAAAGTTATTTAATTACAGAAATAACTAGCCAGTATTTATTAACAGCTAAAGTTGTTAGTAAAAGCATTAACTATATACAAGTTACAGCTTAACTGCCAATACATTTTCCCCAAAACAAACTTTGTAAGCTGGGGCATACGACGATAAAGCCTTTAGCTATTTAACAAAATATTAAATGGTTCTTTTAGCTGTTATTACTGAACAATCTAGCCATAAGTGATTGCTTAACGATTCAGACCCTAATAAATATCATTATCACCCAACAAAATTGTGCCATAACTTCAGCATTCCCACCTGAAAAAAAATGTTATGGGTTCTGACATAGATAGATAAAGGAAAAACTGTATGTATCTTTGATGCTAGCAGCCCTAGTAGCCTTCATAGCTTGTATGGACAGGCAGGCTTGATTGGGCACTAACGAAAATGATTGTGATTTTATCACCATTTATTAAAAGATCTGTTTCTTTTAGTTGTTCTTTGATTTTTTTTTTTTTGAGCATAAGAATATTTAAATTTCTTAGAGAACCTTATATTATAAGTCAAAGTAAGTCAGTATCAGACATCAAACACGGCAGTTAATTAGTATAATATAGAAACTGGGACTCTGTTAGGTAAGTGGTTAGCTTCGAAACCACTAAGCTTAACAGGGACAGTTATTAAACTATTAATCTAACTAAATGGATGGCATTGTCAGCCCGCTACGCTACACTGAACAGAGAGCACATAGAAACCCTTCTTGGAAGTGATTAATTATTCAAAATCCATACGAAAATCGTCGTCGTTTCAATTTTAGTTAGTCGAAGTGTAATTGGTTTGACGTTGTTTCCATTAGCAAACATACAGTTACGAGAATTGAAATGCTCCTATTACAAACAAAGTTGATTGGACTCCGAAAGTCCCATGTGGTAAACACAACCTTGAAGAGTTAAATTCTAATAAATTGATGACAACCCTAAAAACCAAAGATTTTGCTACAAAAGAGTATTGATAGTCAACACTCCCAAAATGACACAAGCACAAAAGAAAGCGCGAAAGAAGAATTGACAGCTAGCAATAAAAATTAAAAAAAGAAATAAAATTAAAATGGCGATGGCGGTCGCAGTTCCGCGCATGCGCGCACCATCGAACGTGTGGATATAGCACTGCTGGCTGGCGGCAGTTCGTCGTTCGCATCGCGTTGGGATGTCCGCGCTCGAATGGGAGGTGCGGGATGGGCGCGCGGCGAAGCGCGCGTTGCAGATGATTCTGACTTCGAAGCACTGAAGAAGCTCTTAGCTTCCGAAGTAGGCTGGACCCTGGAATACGAGAAGGAAGGCGTGAAAGTGTGGGCCGAGGACGCGGCACACGGCGCGCTCAGAACTGTCAAGGTGTGTTGTTGTATTCTAACTTGAAAACAAATAGCAAATCGCTGTTTCTATGGGGACGTTTGTCCTGTGATTGTAAACGGTAATTCTGGTCTACACTCGTCTTTATTTACCGTTGTTTTAGTTATATTTTTTGGAATTTCTCTCTATTTTTTCCCAAAATATTCTTTTCTGTGGTAAGTAGCAATAAAATATTAATAACTAGAGTATCTAGGTAGGTATTTTACCTGTCCCGGCGTTCTCCGCAGCTGCGTTGACAACTTTTTACTTTGTGACCACTTTGATATTCCGAGGAATCCGACAAGTTCCAGACATTCCTCTCACAGATTTATTAACATAATCAGAAAACTTTTGGCAACGGTTTCAGCAATCCAAAGTCTTAGCGAATGCTTAAAAGTTGTATCCGTTGTCGTCCGAAATGAAATTTTATGAAAATGAGATTTTCATAATTTTAATGTCCGCGATGTCTATGCAATGCGGACGTTTCCGTGAAGAGAAGTACACACGAACACATTTGTACGGCTAACATAACAATTAAGTTAGCGTTATCAATATTACAAACAATTCTTATACATTTTCTCTTCAAGCAATCAAGCATCACCATGTTATTCCACGCTAGAATTTGCACGCGGCTTCGCCTTCAAAGTTGACTGTTACCTTAAGTGCTACCGGGACACTCATAACAGTTTTCTATGGCCCTAGAACGCAAAGGTCACTGAAGCAACAGGCAGGTTTTCAGTCAGTCAAGTCAGATAATCCCTTCCATACATCCCAAGGAAGGAGTCACTTGATGATTTTCCAACCCAAAAAAGGTGCTACCGATATAAAATTACTAAAGGTGTAGTAATACCCAATATAACTGAATTATGAAGGTCAGGTAGGCAGTCGTCTTTGTAATATACTGGTATTCCGTTGTAGTCGGTAAATAAGAATACCGGATGCCTCTCTCCCAAAGTTGGGAGAAAGGCTACAATAAGGAATTATTATAAGGAATTTCTAAACCCCAATTTTCATTTATTTACCTTGTTCGTTCTTATAGAACTCTATAACTAAAGTACCTAATGATTGTCAATTTCTATTTGAACGTATTAATTACCAATTCATTAGTAGTAGTGACTATTATAACTGTGGAAGTTTGTAAGGAAGGATGGACGATGTTTGTTACTCTTTTACACAAAACCTACAGAACGGTTCTTCATGCAATTTCTCCTACAGCTGTTTTAAACACTGGATTAAAATTAAGGATACCTACTTTTTATTCGGGAAGATGTACACTTTTTTTTATCATGGTAAAATCGTCAAATGAGTCCTCCGGGCAGGGCGGGACGGACTGTTAGTCTCGGCCAGACTAAAATCCACGGTGATCCTTAAATAGCCCTTTATGTTCCCGGGTTACGATTATTTGATGAGACAGCCCCGAGCTCCACGACGTCTTTGACCCGAGAGGGCCCGTCAGGTTGCTGATAGCTCTCTGAAGCGCGCGTAGAACACAACGCGCCGTCGACCCTGGCTTGGTCCGTGATCTGACGGCGAGTCACCCATTACTCGCCGTCCGCATGCCCGGTATGAGGTTCCTGTGGGATAATAATCGACGGAATATAAGCTAGTTATGATTAAATTCTATAGGCCCATTCATAATAGATAGAAGTTTACAAAACGATCGTGATTCGTTTGATAATAATAATATAATATTATGGAAACTAATTTCAACATTGTGTCGCGATGGTCCTTTAGGTTTTTGTTTACGTTAGTTGTTTGTTTAGGTCTAATTTGGCAATTAAGGCTATGTTCGTTTATGTTTGCTTTGAGAACCATGTTTTGTGTTTTCGGACTTTTTTGTACTTTTAACGAAGGACATGTGTTTTTGGGATTCTGTATCTTTTTTTTGGAAAACTTTGAGCGCAAGGATAAAGATAATTGAGTGTTAGGTATGAGGGCCAATTAAAAGTTTTCAATGATAATAAAGTAATAGGATAGCGTGGAACAAAAAACGAATATTATACAAAGAAATAAAAACAAAACAGTAATCTTCCAAAAACGACCATTTTTAACCAATAATGTTCGTCCCGTCTGTAATTGGTAATGGGCCATGATCTACCACGAGGTCCAAGTGGTGGATGTCATGCATCTAAAAAATTCTGAGATTGAATAACTATTTTACAAAGCTTTTATCATAATTCTCATGCATGTTGTTTACAATGCAATAGATAACATGATACATGGGAATTAGATTGTGAAAGTATGTAGCATGTCATGATATAAATGGATCAAGAGGTGGGATGTATGACGCATCTGTTGTTTTCATAAATATGTTTTTATAAGCAAGCTTTAGTGCACTTTACTCTAGTTTTATAGGAACCAAGGTAGCTAACTGCAATAAAAGTAAGATCGGTTTTTGCTGTTGGCATATGCTACCGATAAAGATAAAGAGATTTTACTTGTCAAAAATACAAATGAAATCTTTTATGTGCTCTATTGTGTTATCTACATTGAATCATATACTATACAGGGTATTTCTTTTAAATTGCCCAAAAGACGTATATCTTAATTCGGAGCGGTAGGAATCAAACTCTTACTGACTAAAAACTACCCTATCTCTTCTAAAACCCTTTGATTCCAGGTCTAATGAGACAACCCTGCGGCTTTTTTCACCCCCTCAAGTAGAATACCCTCTTCTTTGTTACCAAAATCACTTATACCCAAAGAAGCGTGGCTTTACGCCTGATCGTAAACCGTCACAATTTTGTGGTCGACCACTGTGGCGTAACGTATCGTAATTTTACACCTTATTTTATAGCTTATAGCCACAATATCTAGTTTATGGCCTCTTGGCATAACTGGTTGTTATTGTGGTTCGATCGGATACAAAGTGATTCGGGATGAGCTTTATAATTTCAACCGATTTATGAGGACTAGGTAGAAGAGGTAGTAACTAGGCTAGAAATCAGGGGGCCGAGTCTCGGTTTAGAGATGGTGTCGAACTCGACAAAAATTTCTAATGACGTCATTTTTGCGACAAATTATAAAAGTTGCTATTCATGGGGATGTCACATTTGCCATTTGTGGAAGGGTAACGTTAGAGTTCAGTAAAATTTGTCGAAAAAATGACGTCATTAGAAACTTTTGTCGAGTTCGACACCATCTCTAAAACCGAGAATCGGCCCTCTGATACGTTGTCACTCCTGAATTTAATTGTACTGGAAAAAGCTTTCAATAATTTGTAAAATATTTAGCAAGTGATGATGATGATTTTACAGTCACTACGACTGGTATGTAGGTTAACGAGAGTGTCTTAAGAGGTTCCCCCAACTCTGGGACGCAAAGGGCCAGTGTAGGGACAGAGTACGCTTATGTAATTCAAATCTGAGAGTCCTTGCCATTCCACCAGGTATCGCTTTCATAAAAATGTATCCACCTAGGATACATTTTTATGAAAGCGATACCTAAATAAGTTATTTATGGAAACGTTTTCTATTAAAGACCTAGAAGAACAGAGATAAAAAGTAACAAAGCTTTCTCCACTTTTTCTCCATAAAAACTTTAACTGTACCAAATAGATCCGAACTTACTTCCTGCGTCTATCTGCGTAATTTTCATGTTAAGTCGTACAAAGTTTTTGCTTCATGTAGAAAATAAATATATTATTATGTAATACTAGTGGCCCGTCCCGGCTTTGCACGGGTGTAAGTCCTCTAAACCCAGGTCCTGATGGTTACAAACACAACAAAAAAAGAATTATCCGAATCTGTTCACCCATTTTCGAGTTATGAGCTTAGCAACACATTTTGCGATCCATTTTTATATTATAGATGATGTATAGATAATTTCGTTTTAACTGATGTCACACCTGTGGTGTGTCTCTAAGGACTGAGCAGAAGGCAGGGAATGTTCAAGTGATTATAATTTTATCGATTACAAGCCGAGCGCCCGGGGGGATTTCCCTTCAGCAAAAAAATACGTCCTTTCATAAAAATATTACCGTTTTACTTCTTTTTCTCTTTTTTTATTTTGCAAAATATATTTCGTCGTTTAGTTTGTTTCTCTTTGACAAATTTTTATTTCGTATTAAATCTCTTTAGGTGTAAAGAAGAAGGATCAAAATTGCCCCACGTCCTATAACAACGTGACATATCTCAAAAAAAAGATAAAAATGTATTAAAAAAGATGGCATATTTTCTAAGTTCAATTTTTTACAACTTCATATGAAAAAATTGCTTCGAAAATAGTTCAGGGGCTGTAATGAAAAATTCGTTCTTACGAGTATTTATGGACCGATTTAAAAAAATCTTTTTTTGTTTGAAAGCGCCAAGCTAGTCCCATTGTCATATATTCAGGTCTCTGGTCTCCAGAATCCTGAAGAAATGAAAGTAAAATCTCAAAAGTAAGCTCATTTTTGTACTTCACATTATTTGTTTTTCACTCTCTTGTTGTTTCTTTTGATTTATTGCATTTTGATCAGAAAAAGGTAATGAGATACAGTGGTCGACAGAGGTCGTTTCACTTACATTATCACAAATGAGAGAGACGAATAACGATAGCGACGCGACGCGGCAAGCGAAGATTTTAATAGACGAAATGAAGGATAAAACCGTGGTTGAACACAGTTGTTCTTGTATACATGGGCGTAAGACAATGGGGGTATGTTCCCATGTTAATATGAGTGTAATTATTTGGGCTGTATGTGGAACCAGCCCGAAGAAAGGAAAGGCAGGTTTTTTGAACCAAGTTTTAAGGGATTTAGAAAATAATAAATGAATGCTGAGAAAATGACGGAACGAACTTTGGGTTATGCTCGCTATTTGTTGCACAAATGTCCTGTCCAAATTCATCGTAACGTGTGTTTAATCCATATCACCAAAATCGCCTCTTTTATACATAAATAATATGAGTGTTATTATATTAATAATAATATCAGTGGTATTCAAAGTAAAAATTCAAATATTACTTTTAATACTATATTTTTTTTTTGTTTTATCATTCTCTTATTTTAGGGTGGAGGACACACATTTAACATCTACTTTCCAAGTTTCAACGGCATAGCTTTTACACAAAAAGTGGCTGTGACATACGGACAGACATGACGAATCTGGGGTTACGTTTTTTGCCATTTGGCTACGGAATGCTAAAATAGTATATTTTGCAACGATTGAATAAAGAGCGGATTTAAAGCGAGGGCCATTATATGAATCAAGAGCAAGCGAAGGATTTTAATGTCTGAATCACGACCGTAGGGAGTGATTCATGATGATTGAATCACGAGTGAAGCGAGTGATTCAAGTATTTAAATCCTGAGCGACGCGAGTGATTCAGGCCCTCGATTTAAATCCGTTTTATTCAAGAGTTGCAAACGATACTTTATACCATGACTACGAGAAAAAGAAAGATTTGAGCGATAAAAGATATTCAACGAAACAAAATAAAGTTTTTTTTAATACCTAAGTCTGCTCCACACACACGTGGGTGCGAAGTAGTCCAATCGCTCGGTCACTGCGCCAACAAGCTGACGTTAAAATCGGAGCAATGGTTTGAATTAAGGGTAATTTTCATATTAGCAAGGGGGTTGTCCAGCATCGCGGTCGATGTCGAATGTACTAAAGTGTTCTAAATTCAAACACCAAAACAGTGCGTAAAAGACTACTTTTACGCACTGTTTTCCGTGAGTAAAAGTAGCTTTTTCGAGGGAGAATGGTATAAATGAAGTTATTTTTTAATTATTCTCACGTTTTCATAATCCGATAAATCAAGATATAAGTAATCGTCAGTTTTTTTTTTTTTTGCGCGGTATAATCATCCTATGAGTCTGTCAGACTTGTACTGACTAAAATCCACGGTGACCCTTCAATAGCCCTTTATGTACCAGGGCCGCGGTTACCAGGTGAGACAGTCCCGCGATCCCGGCAGGCATCGTCATTTGATCTTTTATTGAACAAAATAAATGTAATATATTAAAAACTACCTTTATTGACAAAAAATAAGCTTATTTTTGAGAATTTCATTTCATTTCGCCAGGACCACGGACACCAGATACCTGACTTTATGGCAGTGTGACTACCTTGGGGGTATCCTTTCAAATAGAAAAAGAATTTTTTAAATCGGTTCATAAACACTCGTACAAACGAATTTTTCATACAAGCGCCTGAACTACTTTTAGAACCATTTTTCCACATGAAGGTGTAAAAAAATAAAGTTAGGGAATATGCCGTATTTTTTTATACATTTTTATCTTTTTTTTAACATACGTCACTTTGTAATAGGACGTGGGGTAATTTTGTATGGGTCGTGATCCGTCTTCTTTGTATGCTTACACTTGGTTTGTGTGGTGCAACAGTAAACAAGTTGAGGATTTCAATTGTAAATAAGGTAATATTACAGTACTGTGCTGAATTGATCTTTAAAACCATCTAGACTGTCTGGCACGCCATTAACAAAAACAAGAAAGATAATATACGCACTTTTTCGTAAATACAAAGAAAAACAAAGAGAAGAAGTGACTTAGTTGTTCAAATATGGCAAGTGAAAAGCACAAAAATATCGGACACGTTAAAGAAGTCGCCTACAATTGCATTAGATCACGAGAAGTGGAAGGAAGCAATAGGTATCTAGGTTTATAATAGCGCTACCCCAACTTTGAAAATACAGTACCCCTAGCACGAGTTTTCACTATTTTACTTTCCAGTATTTACAGCGTTTCTTATTTTAAAAAATGGAACAGCGTCTCTCGTATGCGAAAATGGAACTAATTTTTTCCTTGAAAATTGTCAATTTGAAATTGTCAAAGTTCCAGTTTACTTTACGTCTCAAATACTGAAAACTCGTGCTAAGGGTACAGTTTGGCATTCACTAAGTTACTAAGCTGACAGTGGCTCTGTCTCGATGACGACCTCCTTGTAACCTCACAGCCCAGATATTGCCCTTTAGAGAATAGCCTAGAAAATGTAAAGGCTCGACAATACCTGCATTCTTCAATTGTACCAAAGGACCCTTTCTCTTGTTCTATTCCAGACGCAATTCTTCTCAATCACATTCTTTCAATCCCTGTCTCGTTTGCCTGACAATGGCAAAATTCTTAAACAGAAAAAAAACCCAATCAACTTTGCACGATATAAAAGGTATTGTACTACAATCGTGCCAACGATCAATAGAACGATGATTAGAAAATATAAGCTTTTGTAATATAGATAAACCATTATTTTTCATTAAAAACGTTGGTTTATAGAAGGAGATTAATGAAGGTTAGGATGCCTACTGAGCTATATAGCAATACTAGTTTTTGCTAATAGTTGGCCTGCAGTTCGAAAATTACTCCATGGGAACATAAAATAGGGATAAAAACTATACTTTTGTTTTAATCCAGGCTATAAGATATACCAAATCTTATCCCAATCCGTTTAAAAGTTTTTGCGATAGAGTACCTATTAACTTATAAACTTTCGCATTTATAATGAGTAGTAGTAGAAAATGAGGATTGATAGTTGTATAGATGGATGTTTGGCTTTTTTTAAGCATAAACTACTGAAAGAATTTGAATGAAAATTATGCTCGGAAATTCTCCTGTATTATGGGTGTTGGCGACAAAACGTAGCACCGTTAGCCACTGCGACAACCGGAGGGCGACAGCGGTTTGCGGGGAGCGGGGGACGAAGGACCGAGCGCCGTCGACGCCGCTGCTGACACGCACCACCATTCACTTCTCATATACGACACGGACCATAGGCGCGCGTTCTTATTATCTTCAATATACCAGCATACCTATATTTACAGTCCGCTATTTTATTTCTACCACCTCTGAGTATCACCAACAATGGGTGCTTTTACAAAGAAACACAACTACTTACCTACAGATCATACGAATATTTGTTTAGAGCGGGGATCGAACCCGCATAAAGCTTCGCAGCAGTCGATCACTAGACTCTGGTATGTTCCTATAGGAGGATAAAGGATAAACTAGTGTTTCATAAAACATAGCAACTACAAAATCTGAAATCTGTTCTCTCAATTTATTTATTTTTTTACCCAAAAGATTCATGTTTGTTTAGGAAAGTCAGATTGGGGTAGGTTGATGTGCTGGCATTTGGGTTAGTATCTAAGGCATGACACTTGTAGCTTCGGCCGTTATTTCGGGCGTTTCATATTCTTTACTTTAGGTACGGACATAAGATTAAAAAGTCTTACAAATTAAAAATTAGAGACAACATGATTAACAGTTGTCCCGAATCCCGATGTGTTTTCAAAAGGTTGAATTCAAAACTAGTAGAGAGTAGGGTATACTCAAAGTTTCGAGTTTCTTTCCGTATTTTCGATGACGGACTAAGAGAGTAGACCCTTTATACCGTAACTCCAGGGGATTTTGCACAAATGTAGGGTAGATTTTTTTATTCGACCTTGCGTTCTAGTCGCAGATCACTAGTCAAAGCGCTGTAAGGGTTGGGGACGGAACCCTGATTTTAGGGGTGCGTAACTAAAGTAATATTAGTGCAAAGTCATGTTTACATAAAACTACACTACTCTAGGGGCTCGTTAAACCTTCAAACACGTTATATAAACAATTTTTCTGTTCTTTTTTTAAATAAGGATGTGTAAACCTATAATATAAAGGAATCGAATTAATTATTTTCGCTCGTAACACTTCAAAAAAAGTTATGGTTGTTAAAATCGAAACATTTAATCAAAATTATTTGATGATAAACAATCAACGAAGATCAATCTAGCTACAATATACTTCAATTAATTAATTTACATGTTCGTTTGCTGGGCACAGGCTCAAAAATGTTATTTTTTGCTATTCAGTTCGATTTTTCGTCGGTTTAATATTTTTGTTAAAAAGCGGTAAAGGCTTGATTAGATTGTCCCGTTTTTTATTGATTGCCAATTACAGGCTGTCATTTGTATGTTTATCTTTGACAGTCAATATCCAGTCTTTAGCGAGGGGTATCCGTTTACCCAGTACTAATTGGGTTTTAGAAGTCAGATATTATTAAGCAGTCGCTGCAAGTAAAATACAGGTATTCAGACACAACAAGTTCGCTCATCAAAAAAGTTTGCAATCTTTTTGAAAAATTGAAATCTTTTTTTTATGGTAAATCTGCCTAATCTATTATGTTTAATTTCGAATGTTTGGATTCTTTAAAAAAATATAGATTTAGAATATAAAACAAAAAACAGTTCAATTGTTCATTCATTTGGGGGCACGGCAGTGCCCCCACCAAGTCGAGCAAAAAAGCGTAAAATTTTCACAAACTCTTTTGATAAGTGAACGTTGGATTACACTACCTCTGAAATCTCTTTTTCATAAAGATAGATTTGTCTTTAAACTGTTTCAAACATAAAACCATAAAAAGCTTAATTTATTCATCAAATATTTCACATTCCTGTTTGCAACGTTAAATATTTAGTGTTTCTTCTTTAACAGTAACATTCATAACATATTTGTTTCGAACTGCAAGCTTTTCTCTCTCAAATAGTTGTGTAGTCCGTGCCCGGACATACCGGGAACGTTTCACGATGCCGGGAACTTCTCCTACTAGTGTGGGACAGTTGGAATAGTGTGGTGGAAGTTTGTCACAATCGTTTTGGTTTGCCGACCGTAGACGGTTTGTTCACTTCGGAACGTAGGACGGTTGTGTCATGTCATCTTGTGCTATGCGTTTCAACTAAGAATGGGATGATCTTGGCACCATATTTTGGCTTTTTGCACGCTTTTACGCTCTTAAATAACATTCACATGAAGATAACATTGAATTAATAAAATGTTTTTTTACTTGGTAAAATCTCAAATGAGCTCCCGCACTGCACTGGGTACACCCAGTTCAGTGCTTGAGCTCATTTGAGATTTTAGATTTAGGATTTAGGGACTGTCAGACTCGTACTGACTAAAATCCACGGTGTCCTTCAATAGCCCTTTATGTTCCAGGATCACGTTAATTACACAAGTCCCTTGACCACACAGGCTTTGGCCCTCTAAAATTAATAAGATAACAAACATTTTAGAAAATTAACACAAATTATTTTTTTATTAACGTAATCGTCGTGACAATATGGCGCCGAGTTATTCCCGTTCTTAATTGAAATGCATAGATTGTGATCAATGATATTGTCAACAGGGTCGTTCTTCGTTTTTACCGACAAATAGCTTGTCCTCCGTCTGTTTGTGGCATTTCGTTAGAATATTAATATTTACGGTTTTATAATTCGATTCGAATAAATGTTCATATTTACTATACTTAGGCGTTCTGTGACCGGCATTTTTCATCCGTTTGTTTTTCTTAGACTGCTGTGGATAGAGTGGTAAATTGAAATGTATTTTCCACTGAAAATAGCCACCTTGTCACTTAAATATTTTTTTTAAATAATGTAACAATATCGTGTTTTGCGGCATGAAAACTTTTCTTCCAAATGCAAACCATCCAGCAAAAGAGTAGAACTCGCTACCTGCGTCTGTGTTTCTGATCGCATACAACCCGAATCTCCCAGAGTGAACAGGTTTCATCTGAGTAAGCTCGTCTAAGTAAGCTTTGTCTCTGTCACCTTTGGCTTAGATGAGTCAAGAGGAAACCCGTACCTTATTAAGAGGTACATCACAATGTTTTATCATTATGGTGATACCAAAGTGTGTGTGAATTGGCTACTTCAGCGTATCGTGCTTCTTCGGTAGATATTCGATAAAATATTTTAATAACACTGTCCATCAATGTCCAAAATATAACGTGATTTCTGTGATTTAGCTGAACACAGCTCCAAAAACTCATAAATCATATTTGTTCACAAAACCTTTTCATTTAAAAATCACAGCCATTTGTGATCGCAAATCTTTTCAAAGCGAACGCGACGTAACGAACGCGTCCGTTTCGTTCGGAAATGTTCATTTATCACCCTTCGTGATACACGGCAGATGTTCCTGTATACTTTGAATCGTCGACATGTTGCTAAAATATCGATTTATGCTTGACAACATACATTTACACGTGTAAAGTCTATTCAAATTCTTGTTTCCATATTGACGTATTTAATTTAGAGGTAATTGAATGTCAATTTTGTGATCACGTTAATTAAGTTTTTCATTAATTTTGTTTCAGAATGATAATTTCAGTTGAGAGGTCATCAATAATAATATGATTGAAGTTATAGTTGAAATTAAATATTATGTCATCGCCGTTCTTATCTCAATATCTCTTGTTTAAACTGAACTTTAATTGAGAGTATTAAAGTTGCTTTTTCAGAAAACTAGTTTTTCTGATTACATGTTTGGGTACAAAATTTTGTACACAGTATAGGCACATACATAATTACTGGTATAGCTAGGAGAGGATGGGGTTAGGGAACGCTTTATCATTTTAGGTGTTTACGCAATAAACAATGGCAACACAAAATTAATTTTGTTGATACAGGAGACAGGAAAATTGAACAATAAGCTTTCTTTCTGTGACAAAGGGAGGAAAGCTGCGAAGCCTTAGCACTGACTTAAGGTAAAAGATAAATAAGGGAATAGAACAGTTATTGGAATGTTGACGGAAAACAATTTTACTGTGTAGACATACCTTATTCGTTTGCGCCCAGCAGTAGGATGTCTTCAAGCATTCCATCGATAATTTTGAAGAAAAAGAGTTTGTCAAATGTCATTTCCTTAATTAAAAAAGAAATTTATGGTTATGTTATGCCTTTGTTTGTACATTTAACTATTAGTAGATTTAGAGAAAATTGACTGTGATAGATAGAGCGATCCTACAGGGGTCTTTTATTTTTGTTGTGATCGTATAGGGGTATATGTATATCCTATGGGAATTATTACTATTAGAACATATGGAACCTTCAAAAACATGTAGGTAAGTTTGACGCGACCTTTCCGGTAAAGCAGATAATTCAATCCGGTTGAGACTTTTTAATAGCCGGGCTACGCTAAAGGCATCTCCCGTTAATTTTCGCGATATGCCCTTAAAATTTGTTCGTATTAACGCGATAATTAGCGGCATTTTGCCTTATGTCACGATAGCAGTGAGAGCAGGTGGTGGCCCAGTGGTATCGGTCCCGACTTACGAATTGTAGGTCGTGGGTCGAACCCAGCTTGGCGCATTACTTTGTGTAATTTATTTTATCACCACTGCTCTCAAAATGGTGAAGGAAAACATCGTGAGGAAACCGGCATGTCCTAGAACCATCAAATTCGAAGACATGTGACATCTGCCAATCCGCACTGGGCCCGCGTGATGGATTATGGCCCACTCCCTCTCACAAGAGAGGAGGCCTGTGTCCCAGCAGTGGGAACGTTATAGGCTGATGATGAACGATAATAAATGCATTGAAAGCCACAACTATTCGGTGTTTAGCTTAATTAGTAACAATAACTAAGTACATAAACCAGTAAACAAACCTTGAAAGATTTACGCTGACATTGCTCACTGAAATGACATAAAAGCATCTAATTTTCCTATCTATTTCTGGAGTTTAGAAGGGTAAGCATGACCCAATCGATACTGGAGGCCTCGAAGATATTAAGAGAGCACTCGTGTGGAATGAATACATCAAACATCTCTTTTGAAGGAATATCTTAAGCTTGGAAAACATAGGCTTGCTTACGGCAAGTAACGGGTAGCTCGCCGGCCGATGATAGACAATGCCGCTATTGATAGACAATGACCGGCTGTCGTGTTCTACGCACGCCTCAAAGAGCTGTCAGTAAAACCTACAAAATGCCTGCCACGGTCGCTAATCACGTTATCGTGACCGGAACATAAAGGGCATGCGGTGGATTTTAGTCAGTACGAGTCTGACTGTCCTTTCCGCTCCATCTAAGGCGGACAGATTTGATGATTTTGCTTCCTTTGCACGAAAGTATTTCACTTTGCCAATAATCATTCTGGGCGTAGGTATGCACATGGGCTATTCTATTTAGGAGCCGCGAGTAAGCATCATAGCAATAACTATCAAGTTATGCTATACCTAACTTCTGTCCAAGGGGTTATAAAATCGAGCTCGCTACGCTCAGTCTCGTATCCTATTTTCTTATGATTATGCTTTTAAATAAGTTGATAGTTTCGTGTAAATTTTATTGTATTTTAGTACTTTTTATATTTTAACTTTAATACTGATGGCAGAATCTACAAAAAAAAACCTAATTGCACGGCAATTTTCAGCGTAATTAGACCTACCACTAATTTATTCATCTGGAACACAGCGCTCCTGCATGTTCTACTTGAGTTATGGGTGCATTATCACGGCGAGCCCGTAACCCATAAAGTGGAACTATCCTTATTTCCACACGCAAACTGCATTGGTGAAAAAAAAACAAAATTAACTCATAACGTCAAGCTTGCAATCCCCAAAGAGTGAGGCAGAGGTGTTGTTGAACCCTAATTATATCATCTTTGTTTAGATTAAAGATTTGGTTTGGAAATTAAAACATTAATAATTGAAAATAATTGATGTATAAAAAATATATTTAAATATAAAATCTTTAAAAATGTAGAAAATAAGTTAAAAAAAATAAATTGATGTATACACACATCAACAGAATCTAGGGATACCTTAATCCTAAATTGTTTACGAATTTTTAGTTTAAAATCTTTTTAGTTTTCATAAAAAGTTAGTATACAGATAGAAACCTCATTTATTGTATTTTCAAAATTTAAAAAATAAATATGTAAAAAAAAAGAAAAAACAAAATACGGCGGCAAAATTGTTAGTAATTCGTTACGTTAAGGAAAATTAAATTTGTTTTATTAATTTTAATTAATGAAAAGGGATTAGATTGTTATTCTTTTTTAATTTAACGTTTCTTGTGAGGTTTAGGAGTCATGTCACGTCGTCATTTGAGTCGAGATGAAATGTTACGAGCCGTGGGCATGTTAGAAAATGGTGCTATTAATCGCGTCGTTGCTGAGGCCCTACACACCAGCCAAAACGTGATATCAAGGTTGTGGTCACGTTATCGTAGTATTGGGGATGAAGCTGAACGGCACCTGGGTAGATATCGCGTTACTACGCAGAGACAGGATCGATTTCTCCAAATGACCGCTAGAAGACAACCAAATATCACAGCGATGCAACTAGTACAAAGGCTCCAAGAAGACCACCAGCTGTTGGTAAGCGACCAAACCGTGCGAAGGAGGTTGTATAAAGTTGGTTTTCATGCTCGAAGACCGCTGCGTGTTGCAGCATTGCGACGTGGCAATCGCGGTCGGCGGCTTTCGTGGTCTCGGGAGCATTTACCATGGAGTGACGAACAATGGTCTTTGGTGCTGTTCACCGACGAGTCCCGGTTTGGGTTTCATCCGGATTCACGAAGAACACGCGTTTGGAGAACTCCAGGGAAAGTTAGCCGTCTACGGCACCCTCAGGAGATCCACTCATACCAAGGCGGGACAATCATGGTGTGGGCAGGAATTCATCTTGGCGGACGAACCCACCTCGTTTGGATCCAAGGTAGCATGACTGCACAAAAATACCACCAGGAGATTGTAGAGCCTCTTATTGTCCCACACAGAATCCAAATGGGCCAAGAATTTCTACTCATGCACGATAATGCTCCTTCCCATACGGCGCGGCTGGTGTCGGCCGCTCTCCGAGACCACGATATTCAAGTTTTGGATTGGCCTGCACAGTCGCCCGACTTAAATCCTATCGAGCATGCCTGGGACATGTTACAACGAAAAGCTTTGAGAGATTTCCCGCCAAATTTGACGACAGAAAAACAACTTTACGAACACTTGCAAAGAACATGGAACCTCATACCGCAGCAAGACATTGACAATCTAATTTTAAGCATGAACAATCGATGTCGATGTGTAATTAATGTAAGAGGTGGCAACACTGATTATTAGTAATTATATTTTATAAGATTTTTTCAATTTTCATTAAAATTGATAGCTTTATAAGAAGAAATGAAGTTTTTTACCATATTAATTTGCTACGTCGATTAAAAAAATTAACATTTTTAATTGAAACACGAAAATCACGAAATGTTTTTTATATTTTAATATAGACCTTAAAATAACCTATCATTCTTCCATTTACTACATTAGAAAATTCTTCATAGATTTTTAGATATTTCATGAAATTTAAAATATCCCTAGATTCTGTTGATGTGTGTATAGTAAAAAAATTAAGCATGAGAACGTAAACACATGTTTTATGGATGTCATACGAGCCTATTGCCTATCCAGGCTGCTAAATATTTTTTCCTTGAAAAAAAAAGAAATAAAGAATCTGCCTGTCCTGGCAGTAGAATCCTAGACTAGAGTTCAGAGTTGTTGGAAACTGTTATCGCGCCGCTGGAAAGCAAAGAGCTATTGAAGTAACATGGCGGGTTTTACTTTCACTCTACTATACTCCAAGCGGAAGGACTTATAGGTCGATTTCCTACTACTCCATAAAACCTTGTTGTATTTCCTTGCAGCGAAAACATATGCGATCACGATAAGAATGACAACGTCAATGACCGCCATGTGTCAACCGTCACTTGAAAATTACGTTTGCCATAAAAAAATGTAAGAATTAGTTTTCAATAACACTTTTTATCGTGATTATTTATTTTATTTTTAAAAAGCTTTACCACACATTAGACATTTCTCCTATATCGTGGGTACGTTTATAAACATAGAAACTTACATACACAAACACCCAGACCCGAAACAACTATATGTAGAATTTAAAAATTCCCGATATTTCGACGCTGTTGCAAGCGCCATGATCGCGGGAGTGGATCCGTAAGTGACATTTTAAATTGTGAAATAAACCGTGATAGTCTAAAACAGTGTTTAACTATATGTAGGTCATACATTCTTGATGATTCTTATTTATCACAAAAGCATTTATGACGTCACAATATGGCGCCATCAGTGATCACAGTGACTTTCTTTTAGTTGTCGCACAGTACAACAAATTAGTTTTTTTTCTAAACTTACGAGTAAAGTTAGCAACTAATCTTAGACTAACGTCCTTTACTGAATAATGCAAAGTGAAAGTTTTATGATCGCCTCGGGATTAGACTCTGAAAACTTCACATCTTAATTTAATGTACGTTGGCTAATTCACGGCCGAACGGCTTGGCTAAAATTAACATTGAACGGGCAAAACGTTGAATAAATAAAGAAATGTTGGTGGTGCACTTAAGTGGTACTAAAATCCAGTGTAAGCTGGCCGTATATTCTATTGAAACTTTAAACTAGGATGGCTCAAGGTAATCTAGTTAGGAGTGTGGTCTACTGTACTTAGAAATAAGTAATTAAAGTTTGACTGCATTACAGTTTAGGCTTTGTTATAACAATTTTATTATGCTAATGTAGACCGGTTTTACGTTTAAAGTTCGAAAGTTACTTAAACATTTTCAAAGTCAATCATAAAAAGTAACGAGTTGCGGTTTATTTAAATAGTTGGGTATTTACATTTTGATTATGTATGATGTTTTTGGCAGGCAAATCCATCCAAAGCATAAAATAAAAGGATGAATTAACTTCAAGTAAATTGATATATTACTGCACTGAGTGTCATCTACTCGGTTTATGTATCGTGTTTGTTTATGTATGTGTCGGTTTATGTATGTGTAGACAGAAATCACAAAGCGCATACCGAGTATATTTTTTTCAAATAACCAACGAACGTGTAGCCTAGTGCTACGCCGTAGCCTGTTACGTAGCTCGGCGCGTAGCATACCGTCAAAACGTAAAAAAGTTAATGTTTTAGTATCAGTAACTTCTAATCTATAAGACTGTCAACACCGGGTACGTATCAAAATCCCGAAAGTTCATAATACCTATGTTTGAAATACCGACGTCCGAAACACCGAAATTCAAAATACCGAAAGTTCGTAATACCTATGTTTAAAATACCGACGTCCAAAATACCGAAATTCAAAATACCGAAAGTTTTAAATGCCGATAGTCGTTATGTTTTTGATCAAAAACCTCGGTTTTTGGAGGAGCAAGTCGACGGAGCCCCGCTCCGCGGGGCTCCTACTTCTGCGTGGTTAAAAAAAAAATAACCACGAAGAGGATGGCGGGGTCTGAAAGACCCCGCCATCCTCTTCTAACCTAAATCGTCCTACTCGGGGTGCCAGCAAGTCCCGAGGTTAGATCTAGTTCTAACCGGCTAAACCTAGTTCTAACTGAAGATAAGTATGATACACGTAGGTTTAACCGCATGTGGTCGGTTACACCTAGGTTTAGCCGGTTAGAACTAGGTCTAACCTCGGGACTTGCTGGCACCCCGACTCGGACAATTTAGGTTAGAAGAGGATGGCGGGGTCTGAAAGACCCCGCCATCCTCTTCGTGGTTATTTTTTTTTTAACCACGCAGAAGTAGGAGCCCCGCGGAGCGGGGCTCCGTCGACTTGCTCCTGTGAAGGAAATTTACGGCATTTTAAACTCCAGGTTTTTAAATTTCGGGATTTTAAACTTTCGGGCAAATGAACTTTCGAGATTTTAAACTTTCGACCAAACAAACATTCGGCGTTTCAATTTTCGGGATTCCGTCCATCGGTATTTTAAAATTCGGTCTTTTAAATTTCGGTATTTTAATACGTACCCTCAACACCGTATTGAAAAAAAGCAAGTACTTATATTCTTCAAGATACCTCAAGAGAAAACTTGGGTTTTTCTTAATAAAAGAATCAATTGTTATCACAGGAAAGCTGTCTACCGTAGCCAATAAATGGAGGCTCGCCCCTTGTCACATCGGCGTTGAGACCTTTATATCACGGAATCAGGGTGTCCGAAATTACTTTTTGCACTGGTTGGTTAGGATTGCTTGTGGTCAAATAGTGTCTTGGCCACGACCTACGCGTTTAAGCGACGAGCGACTTGTAACAGCGACCGAAAAAGAGATAGCTTTAGAGAGCATAAAACCACGAGTCACAGAGATATATTCTAGCCAGGAACAAGCATTTAAAGTTAGTATGTACTATGTTGTGTCATGTCACGTCGAACATGTCATTTTTCTTCATTTTATTTGATTAGTAACTCATTATTACTCAGTTTTTCTCTTTTACACTTTTCTGCTGGATTCGAACACGCAGTCCATTCTCTATGTATATTTTGTTAATATTGTGGCCATAATTATCGTAGAATTGAATATTTTATGATGTGGTTAACCATTTCATGAAATGATATGATACGTTTCATGTGTTCCGTTTAATGATATAGCCACCTAAGTTTGGCCATATTATAAATATCTGGTTTTCATGATGGGTTACTCCTACACAGTTGTTATTAATCCAAGACCGAGCGCAGCGAGCTCGGACGTTAGGAATACCCTTCACTAACGGGTTAAGTTAAACAAGCTGACATTGCACGTCACACCCTTCATATTAATTTCCCTTAATCCGTTTGTTTTATGCATAGCCACTTTACGTATATCGTTTCACAATTCGCAATACCCGAGGTCGTGAACAAGGCAGAAGTCTTATAAATGAAACTGACCGTGGCGAGTTCAAAGATCTCGATAAGTTGAGGATAGCTTAGTTGCAAAACAGACCTTCGGATTATGGGATTAGGAACGGGATTAGAAAACCGGGAAGTCTACTAAGCATATTGTTGAGCTAAGAAAATTACTCTAAAGTGCGGAAAATATTTACGAAAATTTAGTAAATAATCTGTGTTAATTTTTTGAAAGGATTATGAGATGAAGCAAACTCTTAATTATAATTAATCCTACATAACCTTGTTTCAAGCCTCTAAGGCGGATTTTATTTGCTTATATTTTTTGCTACGGTACATAAAATTAATTGGCCTAATGAAAAGATGGTTTTTGTGAGGAATTATAAAGCAAAAGTCATCGTATAAAAGTCACTCGTGTTTCAATTCTTTGTAAGTATGGCGCGACCCTATTGCCGTAAACCGGGCTTAAGACCAGATCCGTGCCAGATTCCAGCGTCCTGCAACTAGGAAATCCCTAATTGAAAAACTTATCACCTTACACATTGCCTGATCGAGTCCTATTACTCACGGTCGCACTTGATACAAAAGATTAGTAGCTAGTTTTACGCAAAAGCATTCAACATAACCTTTTCCCATCAACATAACCTTTATCATTCTTCAATTACCAACACAAAGCCACCATAAATGATTCCATACATAAATACTAATAATAATATCAATGTGCCCCGCGTCCCACAGATTTATAACCGGCCATAGATAAGGGACGTTGTTTTATTTACGCGCCGGCTCTTGTTTATGGACCTCGTCTATTCCCACGTTGGACATGTGCGGAAACGCCATTAAAATCGGTTTATCGTTTCAGCTTCAGTGACACAATAAATTGTGAGCTCATAAACTTTTAAGTCCGGATGTGATAAAAAATCACAATGGATATCTGTCATTGTTTTAGGTTAGTATAAAATGAGGCTATATGTTCGATATCGCTTTTTTGTCATTTCAAAATGTTCATCGACTTCCCCCGCTCGGAGAAGGCAG
Organism: Agrotis ipsilon; assembly: GCA_028554685.1. Taxonomy (NCBI): domain Eukaryota; kingdom Metazoa; phylum Arthropoda; class Insecta; order Lepidoptera; family Noctuidae; genus Agrotis; species Agrotis ipsilon. The sequence continues at coordinate 15,198,570 of CM052965.1, forward strand.
AGGATCATGTCAAATCGACTGACTAAAAACACACGGTGTCTTCTCCGGGGAGCGGGTTTATTTGCGCAATTATCACTTCCTGGTAGATAATAATAATATAATCATATTCCACAACTATCACACAACGCCATCTAGTCCCAAGCTAAGCAGAGCTTGTGTTATGGGTACTATACAACTGATAAACATACTTATATATTCCTAAATACATACATATTATAGATAAATTACACCCAGACACAGGACAAATGATCATGCTCATCACACAAACATTTGTCCTGGGTGGGAATCGAACCCACGACCTCCGGCACAGCAGTCAGGGTCACTAACCACTAGACCAACAGGCCAGTCGAATAAAATAAGATATTTGAGATATACCTACCATATTGTCTCTTCTTACTCTTGAATAACTGATGTAAGAAAGGGAGTAAATACCCACGTTTCCACAAACATTAAAATAAAGAAAGAGCCTAATAGCTGTTCTGTGACTCCAATTTGCCAGATAGGCACAGTACAGCATGATGCTCCTTCTGCTGGGACACAGACCTCCTCTCTGTGAGAGAAAGTGGTAATCCACAACACAGGCTTAATGCGTGTTGGTAGATGTCACATGTCTTTGATTTTTTGGATCTAGGATATACTCGTATGTCAGTTTCCTCAAGATGTTTTCCTTCACAGTTTGAAGAGTGGTGGGGATGAAATAAATTACTCAAAGGAATGCGGGATAATTCGTAGGTCGCAGCTATTTAAACTGGGCCACCATTGCTTTATCGTTCACTATAGAACCTTCTAAGTCTTAGACTCTAAGACAATCAAAACTAAATTAATAAAAACAAATCTAATTTTAAAAGACAAATAAAACGAAACCACTATTACAACTGGAGTTTTAAGTAATTTCAGACGAAAACGGACAGAAATAAAAGTTGAGCCGCCAGTGTTGATAGTTTTCTTCATAAATTCATTAGCTGAGCGTCTGTGGGGTGGTTGGGAAGTGGTGGAACTTGGGAAGTTAAGCCAGAGCCTGTTTAAACAATGCTCCACGGGTAGTTAATGTTCAAGCCAGCTGTTTCGTCGCTAGGGGTGACACTTGTCTCAAATTGTCTTAACGTTTTTTTTAAAGGTCAATTTCTGGAGGGAAATAATCAAAGAAATATTATGGCTATTTTTCCGAAACGTATGCACAAACATGAACCCTAAAATTATGTACCTAACTTCTTATTTTTGGGTACTCTTCTCGAAATAGAGCTGTTAATATTTAATTAATGTAGTTAGGACACTATTTTTGTGGAAAATAGTTTTTAGATGTAATGGATAATAACATCAGATTCCATTTAGGAAGAAAATGGGAAAATATTACTGTACAAACACAAATTATGTAAAATGTATTTTGTTAGCTGTAAGTCTCCATAAAATATATAAAAATACAGTGATTGTGTCACCACCATACGAATGTTACGAGCAGATAACCCTATGTCAACATTTCGAAATAAAATTGCTCTAGAAAATACGAACGGCTTTTGAAATTCTGCCAATAAAGTACTGTCAATCAATTCAAATCTTGGCAAAAGGCACTGTCGGAAATAGCAAAGGATTTCTTGCTATGACAGCCTCAACTCAATCAAAATAAAAACTCCCGGTTTCCCGGGATTTCCACCCCATTTTCCCTAACTAGCGACGCCGTTGTTAAACACCCTGTAGCTGTGTCTACATAATAGCCAGCCATTGTGAAAAAATCTCGGTTTTATTTCAGGAAAACTGAAGAAAATAAAAGGCACAGGATGAAATTGGTACTTTTAGGCAAACGGATTTGTGGTCATTATCGTTTTACGTTTACAGAGATAGTGTTTAAAAAGCCTTTTGAGAATCACAAAAATATATTTAAAATGGTTTTTATTAAAGGCGAATTCCCATTAGGCAAGTCTTGCACATAAGTATGACGTCACATTTGCATACAAGTAGCTTGCTTCTTTTCGAAAGTGTGCAAATTACATTCAGGTTTTACTTGTATAGTTCCCAATTGAGTAGGTTGACAGTTTGGTACTCGAAACAAAATATCCAAGTTCAAACTTGCTAAATATTATTTGTGATGATAACCAAAATCACCCCATTTTTAATTGCCGCTAGTGCCTTTTTACCGTTCCACAAAACAAATACAACTTTAATCAAACTAAAACTGTTCTCCCCCAATTTCTCAATATACACACCCCTAACGAGTGACTCCGGTGTTTAGCTACCTCATAGCGTCGAACAATATAGTGTTGGACGACGATAATGTATTACTTGCCTAAGGCTGTTGTCTCATCGCCGGCGAGTAAGCGACTAACTGCAGGGTTTTTCTCGCGTGCAATGAGATGCATTCCGTGTAATTAAAAGAGATTCATAAATTTATAGTTGGTGGCTGCCATTTCACACGACAGGCGACGACTCGCTCCATTTATCGCTGATTGACAAGAGCTTCAAAAATGATACTCGCTCAATGATGCTCGCTTTGTGGTAATCTCACACCGAGAGACTAGCCACGAATGAGAAGAGCGAATAATCGCCCGTCGCACTCGGCAACTCACTTATAGCCCAGCGACGCATCTATCGGAACTACACACTCGCTGTTCGTAACTCGTTTTTTATTGGTCGTCGTAGTCGCTACTCGTTAATCGCCGACAGTAGGACAACAGCCTTATTGTGGTGAGACGCCATGACATTGCATTCTTGTTGGGGGATTAGTGTCGACATAAAGCGATATAAAACGTATGTAAGTTTTTGATATCATAATCCATCATTCTATAATTCTCTAGCCCTGATCCTAATTTATTTTAGGTCGGTGTAATATATCTTCTTCCATATTTCGCTCATAATATTATTTCGTGGGTCAATTTCTTTCTTGTTTTAGGTATCATCTTTCTTTCAAGACGCCTTTTGTTTTTTATCTTCTAATATTATAAGTATCCCTAATCATACTTACAACTAACTTAGAATATTTAAACTTCTACAAATGAATATAACGCAAACAGAAGGCTTAGTTAAAGATTATACATAGCCAAACAGTGCAAAAATCGTTTTTCTTTTATTAATAAATGTGGGTTATGTGCCATTGGTCATGGGTCGACGGTGGAGAGAGACTGGTTCCCTTCTCCTTTGCCCAATTTTCCACGTGATCGTAATTCATCATCATCTTCCTACCCTTAATCCCATTCTACTTGGGGTCGGCGCAACACTTTTTTTTTCCATTCTCCCCTACTAAACGTCACAGTATCATTTACTCCTTTTTCGGTCATGTCATTCCTTAGACCATCCATCCATATTTTCTTTGACCTTCCTCTTCCTCTCCATCCATTCATACTCATCATTCTTTTAGTCACGTGATTTTTCCACGTGATTGTACATAACTAAAGGCTCTCTGCAAACACAGTTCCATCGAAGAGTTTTATCAATCAACCACCACGACACTCTTTGTCAGATCTTTCCGCACATTCAACAGTCAGCTTAAGGCGCTCCCTCACCGCGAGCATTCGCGTGTTATGTAAAGCCGCGTACAGACATCGCGAGGCGTGCGACACGAATGGTTCGTCTCGCATGCCTCAACGTGAGGCATACGATGGTACATTTATGCGTGCGTCCCGAACTTAACATGCTCAAGCTGAGCAAGCAAACCACCACGCACGGTATTCGTGTTGACTTGCTGTGATATTTGACGCCACGCGTCTTCCCTTTTACATTTATTGTAATAATCAGAATGTATAGAGTCCCACAACACTCTATTAATTTCATAAAGTTGAACCAGCTCACATAGTGACTCGGTATTGGCCTCCATGATGCATGCGCGCAACGCAAACAACACCTGTCTGTCCACACGGAGCGCACGGCTCGTACTGAGGCGGCGTTCGCAACTATCGTATGGCGCGAATGCTCACTGTGAGCACACACGTCCACACAGCCCGAGGCATGCGAGACGAACCATTCGTGTCGCACGCCTCGCGATGTCTGTACGCGGCTTAACATCAAAGTGCGCATTGTGATGCTCGATTGTCTTCCGTCACTGATGAAATGATCGAATCTGTAACGTTACATTACAGGTGAATGTTCGCGGTAAGGGAGCGCCATTATACTGGTTTTTCATAGCTTGACGTGTAGTGTAAAGTAGGATGTACGTATTACTCGCATCGCTAAAAGCTTGTATTAAAGGTTTTAAGTGCTTTTGCAACTTAATTATTGGTATCAATTTGTCGATGCTGGTTTCCATTGTAATTACCTACATGAGAAAGTAAAATGCATATGGTTATTAATTTAACCTATATTGCTGCGATATTTTATCTACCAACCCGCACTAGGCCCCGTGTGCTTAATTGATCTCACAGAGAGGAGGCATGTGTTCCACTAGTGGTATAATATTTTAGGCTGATTTTGTCTATGCTATTATTGGTGTAACGTGGAATACCCTGACATACCCTTCAGGGAATAACGATACATGCAGGTATATTTTTATTGTACACTAAGAAGTGGAATCTTATCGAAGTTTCTTGATAACTTAGATAAGATATCCTTAAACCCTAAGATAACCTTAGGCTCTACAAGTCAAGAGTGAATAAGCTTGTAGGCAAGCGTAGTCCACCGTCAATCACATCATCGCTTAACAGCAGGTGAGATAGTGGGTAACTGCAAACCTATCTTTAAATAAAAATAATAGTATATAATATTTATTAGAGACCAGAGTTTTTATGTCAAAGACCTAATCTGGCAATGCTGTTACACATCTGAGCATTTTACGCGATAAAGATAAAGATAAAGATATATTTATTTGCAAAAACATGTGTAGGTAATAATACAGTATTGTTATTATTATAAATTATTAACAAAACGAGCAACAGAATTGTTTGATTGAAATAAACACATTTAGCTTACTCAAAGAGATTTGTCGTTAAGAAAGTCATTAACATTGTAGTAGCATTTTTCAGTCAACAATTTTTTAAGTGTTTTTTTTTAAAAGGTTTGTATGTAACTGTTTAATTTGTTTTGGGATTTTATTATAAATAATCGAAGCTCTGCACACTTTTATGCGATTCAATTTACATTCTTATGTAATTTAATCAATAAAGTATTGCTAGCAAAATTATGTTTATTCTACGAGTATACGTATTCAAAATACATAGCTAAAAGCAAAACCGTGAATCGGACACACCTGTGAATTCACCGACACCCATACAATAAAAACGTACGAAAACAGCAATGCAGCAATGCAGCTGCAGTCAAAATGAATGTGCTGGAAAGAATTTTCAGAACAAATCTTTCACAAACTGCTGTTTGGCTACAATAAATACCATTTGGTACTCCATTATGAGTAGTTTTTCAATGCCCGCTAGTTGACTCCCTAAATTTAACTTATAGAGCTATTTGGGGTTGCCTTAAGAGCAACGACGATATATTACTAGACTCCGCGAACACGATCTAAGGAACAAAAACTATTCTATCAACTCGCTGAGACACTACGTAAGTGAGGGGGACGGGGTACTGCGTTGTGATTGGCTAACTCAAGGTCTGTTCTGTCTCAAGGTATGTTTACGGCTCACAGGAGTGGTCGAAATAAGACGGATATAAGACTTTTTTGCCTAATGTGTTGACAGACATCGGTCGCCTTTTATTAGGAGTCTAGTAATATATTGTCGTTGCTTAAGAGATTTTTGAACCCGAAGGGTAATTGAAGGAACTGTGTGTTTTTCAGTCAGTTAATTCTGATGGTCCCTTTCTTTCCTGATATTTTCGATGATTTGCAACCTAAAAACAGAGGTCTCTTTTGATAGTTTCGCTGAAGCAATTTTGAAGAATTTTGGTACCTACTGAGACATCGGAGAGGATTAAAACCATAGTCAAAAGTTTTTTCTATAAAGTCTGTGAGTACCCCACGGCCCCAAAGTTTCAGCAAAATAGACAAAAATTAGATATCCAAACGTCGATAAGTACATACATTATAACACAGAAGTATTTTTAAGCCTAAAGTCACGCACACAATGCCCATGAGCCGGCTGAACGAAAAGCTTAGGCAAGTTGCCAACGCTGCGTCACTGATCCTTTGTGTGTACCTCCTCTATGGATAGTAGAAGAGGTTCTTGACCTGTAGCGAGACAGTAGTAAACTGGTAAAGGGTAAAACTAGGTAATATGCCCTAGTTGACAAAATGCCCCGTCATTTTAGCATTCAAACTTATTGCTCCGAATCATACGCGAGGGTGATCGCTGTTGGCGCATATCATGGCCGAGGCCGAGGACTATGTGGTAGAACTTTAGAGTACTGCTCGAAATTAGCTAGATAGCATCATCTTCATAAAATACTAGATCATTCAATAAATAAATCAACAGCTTCAATGCCAATTTTAAAAGCTTTTATCGTCCATATTGGATGCATCGCCGTACTCTCGACTAACTACTCCATCAACGATTTCCGTTTCACTCTAACTATGCGTAACTCTGTCCCGGCTGCTAAATACTTGTTAGATCCAGGTTTATTGGGAAATTCAATTTCCTAAACAAGTTATTTTGCTTGAATGTGTAGGAAATTGCTGGGAGATGAATGTGTGTGAGATTTGGTCGGATGGTTAGAGATATGTGCCACGATTTAGTGAACTAGTTATGTGTACTATCTGTTTGTTTTATATAATTAAATGATTGAAGTTTAAACTACCATAGCAAATAATTAAAACTGTAGCCGGTAAAAATAAGCTCGCATAATAAAAAGATTTTTGACTTGATAGTTATTAATACAGCAATGCTCAAAATTACTAATCCTTTATTTTGACAGTTAACTATAACATACTAGCTGCCCCGGCAAACTTTGTACCGCCTCTTTTTCTCACCTTTTAAATTTTCCCTGGACGTCCAGAAATCGTTCAAAAGTAAAATGAGCCGAATTGGCCCAGCCGTTCTCGAGTTTTTATAAATATTTATAAGAAGATTAAAGTTTTACGTTTTTTAGGAGAATAATTTGTCAAACATTTAAGTAACTAACCCTCCCAGAAATCGTAATAATGGAAAGTGTCTTCCGCAATTAGGGTGCGACCGGTGGGTGATGACAATCATGATGTACGCATCAAAGTAACTTAATCAAGAAATAAAAAACATACATGACGTATCCATGATATGGGTGACCACATAACTGTCAGTGATAAATTAATTTGATAGATCATCTTTTAGTTAATAGCAAGTGGTAGATCAATTGTTGAAATTCGACCCAAATTTATGTAAAAAATGTACATAAGTTCATCATCATCATCATCCTCAGGGCGTTAATCCCGGTTGCTTCCTCGGCTTCCACCTCGGTGCCCGGGGTCCGCCTTCCTACCTAAACGCCTCCACTTCGCACGGTCTTGTGCATCTCCTGCCGTGAGCCCGTTAGCACGCATATCGTCCCTTACGACGTCAAGCCAACGTTTCTTAGGCCTACCTCGTTTCCCTGGCCCCGGCGGGGGCGGCATGGCAAGGCATTTAGGCAAAAAATGTACATAAGTTGTTACTTTATATTCCAGTTGTATAAATTGACAAACTGTTTCCCGTAGTTTCAACCCCGCTACTCGGCCCCTGTTAGTCTTAGCGTGATGTTATATAGCCTTCCTCGATAAGCAGACTATCCAAAAAAAATAATTCGGTACCAATTAAAGGTTCGGACCTAGACTAAGGTCAAGAGCAAACGCACCTCACATAAAAAAAAAAAAATCGGTAGAAATCAAATACTGATCCTGAGATTAACGCGTTCAACCAAACAAACAAATCCTTCAGCTTTAAAATGTAAGTATAGATGACAATCATTCTTTCACGTAAATAACGCATATCATAAACTCACATTGATTACCTAAAACGATCTTCACAACAAAATTGTCAACGATAGATTAATTTGATAGATATCACCCTTGATAAATTACAAAAGTTATGTCCATCCATCCTTTGGTAGTCATTATTCGTAGGAGCCATTACTAAAATTACTCGATAAACATATAGAGCAGAAACATAACGAGTCACCTGTAGTCCACAAAGGGTAAGGTATACTTATCCATATTTCGCAGTTATTCATAAACGGAAACAAACCTGTTGTCATAAGCATCCAGGAAGGGTAAAGTTGCCCTTTTAGGACAACAAGGCTATTTTAGCAGCATCATAATATGAATTGCGATTACATTATTATAGTAATACCTAAAGTAATAATTGAAAAGAAAAATTACCGTTTTTAATATTATGATTCCGATTTTTTTATCGTGGTAAAATAGTCAAATGAGTCCTCCCGTCCATTATTGTCATACTTGTACTGACTAAAATCCACGGTGATCTTATAATAGCCCTTCCTTTACGTTCCAGGGTCAAGGTTACCTGGAGAGACAGTCCCGGGATCATGATTCGGTGCATAATTAAATGCGAAATTGAGTATGTCTGTATGTTCTGTTTTACCGACAAAGGCGGGACCGATTCTGATGAATTCTGCTACAGTGATAGATGAGACCCTAAAGACAGTTATAGGCCATATCAGGGGTAGGGACGAAGCCGAAATCGCGGGCAACAGCTAGTAACTCAATAAATATGAAGCGTCTGATAATAATATCGTTAGTAGAAGAAACTTGGGTAGCTCAAAGTAATAAGCTACTTTTATGTACTCACTGAAAGCTTTTCCGTCGGGATTGTACAATAGAATATTATTATATTATCTCTTTACATTGTTATGTGTCGAGTTGGTCGGTCACGTCGGATATGGGTTTAAGGGCTGAGTGCCTGAGGGCCTCGTGAGTAGAAGTGTCTTGAAATGAGAAGTGCATTGGCTTGTTCAATCAAGTCTTGGACTAAAATGGTTAGACATAGACTAAGAGATCTTCAGATGTATTTCTGCAATTTTTTATGGTTAGGTAAGCACTTATGAATTGTCTTTGCTTTTGTGTTCCTTTTAACTTGAGCTTTGATAAGTTAAATTCTTAGCACTGGAGTATATTAACTATTTTTTGAAAGGAAAATCGAACAACGAATCTGAACTCTATGTGGAGTAGAATGGACTGTCAAACCAGATTGACTAAATATCGATGAATCATTCCGTTTCTCCAATTGCTATTTGCGTCACAGGATTGCGGTATCATTTTATGGCATAACCGAAATCCCAACAAGCATTTAGCATGAGATGCACTTTAAAATGTGACCTACTTCGGCCAGATGGACCGTTGAGGTGGATAAGGTAGTGCTGACAGTCCCTCCCGTTCTGCCTGGGGTGGGAGGACTCATTTGATGATTTTACCACGTAAAAAAAAAACCTTTTTTTAGGCGAACAATTAGCATATAGGAACTCGCCTCCGTTTTTAACAGGCATGTTTTTGGTGGGATTACCTACACTTACATAATAATTAAGAATGTTTATTGTCCTACATATTTACACTCATTTAAAGCTGTACACTAATTAATAATTGTGACCTGTTTTCCACATTTCCTACCTAACATAAAAGTCAAGCATAAAAGTTAGTTCGCAATAATTCCATAGGCTAGAAACCACAGACTACCTATTTACTAAGTAGGTCATTCATGTACTCTAATGGATAATACTACATTTGTTAAATTGCTTGCAGCTGTGTTCTATAATAATATAATTTCTGCTTTTGTTAAATATGATTTCTTGAGTTTTTGTATATTAAAAAAAAAATTGTTACAACTGTTTCTCGTTAGATTGACATTACATAATAATAAAAGTGACAGCGACTATTTCACGCATTTTATGCCAAACTAATATAAGTCCGCTGAAGTGCCTTCGAATCCCTCCACGAAATTTAAAATACTTGGGATTTTGGTTTACAACACGAGACACAGTAAAATGGCTACAAAAAAACGCACGTAGTTTAAAATTTTTATGATGATTACCTTTTGCGAAGTGCGAAAATCTAAGTTTGCCTACAATAATGTTTCACAATGTCATATAGAAACAAACTATTTTTTTTTAATAACGTTGTCCCACACTAGGATTTTTTCTGTATCGTCGTTGGTTTACAAGCATAAAAACTGACATAAACAAACGCCCAGACCCGGAACAACTACTCGTAGATCATACAAATCAATAATGACGGAACAGATTATAGTAATTTTGCTTGTAAATTAATGTTTCTCTGTTAAAAATAGCGAATAAAGTAGAACTAAGGAGGTAATGGTTAAATCGGATTATTCGTCGTCCTACAATAAGCCGGATACACAACATGACGAGAACTAGTATTCTAGAAAGATCTACTCTCTTAGCAAGAACCTTTGCCTGCCGGGGTCACGGGAATTATTCTATCACCGTCACCCCGGAACATAAAGGGCTACTGAAGGACACCGTGGATTTTAGTCAGTACAAGTCTGACAGTCCGTCCCGCCCTGCCTGGAGCGGGAGGACTCATTTGTAAAAAAAAAAGCAAGAACCTTTGGTTTTTATTCCACGGGAAAGTTAAATAGGATTTAATGACATTCTTTGTGTTAATCCAGGTTAAATAAAAATTAGGTTTTTGAGGTTAAATTATCAGTTTTTGTGTGAAAGACAAACAAACATCCATCAATCCATCTCGTCACAATATTCGTAAAATAGTCAAGCTTCTATTGGAAACCTAACCTCTCATTTTATTATTTCAATAAAATATCACGTTCTTTGTAAGTGGTTTCCAAGAAACCCTAAGGAGGTATTCAATTCGACGAATAAGTTTATCTTTTTTTTATATAAGAGTTGTCAGGCAAGGTAAAGAATACCTATATACCTACTGGAAGCTTACGCAACAACAGCTGAGACAAGCGAACCTAAAAACTATTGTTTACGTAAATAAAGCCAGTTTTAATGGCTATTTCTTAGATTCGTTCTAAAGTCTTGAATTTAAATCCCCAAATCAAACAACGTTAAGTATTTTCCGATAGTTTCTATCAGAGAAGTTTGATCAAAAGTAAATAGGTTATTTCTAGTCAAGCGTGCTTCGTCGTCGACCACATTAGGCGGGACATTGGTCAAACGCGAGCTAACAGTAGTTTTTGGATAATTTCTGCAACAGTAAGGGAGAGGGGGGTCGTAAGTAACAAACACTCTGTAGGTTTATCAAATAGTCGAAACGTCACCCTACTAAATGCAAGCATGGGGAGCGACGCCGGCTATCTTCTGACGGTAGTAGGGCGACGTTTCGACCATTTAATAAACCTACAGAGCGTTTGTTACTTACGACCCGCTGTTTCTTTTGTACCCGGTCTTCTCTATACGATTATTTAAAATCGAATAGTCCAAGATTCTGTAATTAGTGAACTTGAAAGCTGATTGGTTGGTTCGCAGTGCTGCTTGAATTTTTAAGCTGCCTCACTGGTTAGGTGGTCGCAAGTTCTATTGCTGATCTGCCCGTGGATTCGATTTACAGGTCGGGTAGTGTTTTCGTATCAGGAATTTCTCTGTAGAAGTACTTTTTTTTTGGAATTTCATCTCTATCTTCGCGTACTGTCAGAGTGGAAGAGACTGTCAGATTTGACTGACTTAAATACAATCTGGTTCTTTCAGTTGCTATTTGTGTTCCATGTGATATTAACATAGTCGTGGGACTCACGAATTACCGTGACCTGGGCACTTAAAGAGATATTGAAGGACACCATGGAATTTAGTCAGTACGAGTCTGACAGTCCCTCCCGCTCTGTAACGTCTCACAAGGCTTAGTTGAAAACCAGCGTCAGGCTCCCTGTGGCCTGGCTTTTATGCTGAACTGAGCCTACTTGGCGCAGCCGTGAGGCACACGGTACCTACTTTTTGTGATTATTTTTTGTTTCTATAATATTCTTGTGTCAAAACTGTGTGCCAAATAAACTTATTTTCTTTCTTTCTTTTTTTCTTTGCCCTGGGAGGACTTGTTTCATGGCTTTACGACGCCAAAAAAAAAATGTCATGTTTACATCTTCTAATATATAAAATTCTCGTGTCACAGTTTTCGCTGCCATACTCCTCCCAAACGGCTTGACCGATTTTGATGAAATTTTTGTGCTTATCCGGTATCTATGAGAATCGGCCAACATCTATTTTTCATCCCCCTAAATGTTAGGGGTAGTCCACCCCTAAAATTATTTTTATTTTTTTATAATTTGGCAGTAGAAATAATTTATATGGCAAAACAAGGTTTACCGGGTCAGCTAGTATCATATAAAAGTAGAAACTGCTTCGTTAAATAAAGAATTATGAAGCGTACCGCACTCATATTGCGGTTTGTTTCACGATATCATATTCAACGTATCTGAGTTTAATTAACCCGACCGCAATCAAGCTGAGGATAGCACAAATTAACCTATTCCGACTACCTATCATATTTGGAGCGAAACATGAAACATATCCACTGAAATAGTATATAATATGACGCACCGACTAATAAATAAAGGTAGAGTGTTTCAGCGACCGATAAAAATGTCGCAGGTTTTTCGTAAAATCAGGTTTGAGATGACACATTTTAAACTCAATTTCTTCATGAACCTGTAACAATCTAGGTTTTTTATCGAAATCCTGAAATAGTTTAATATGCTAAAAGTTCCTGTCAAAATCACGGATTTGCTTTGTTTTAAGACAAATGATTCAATTAACATAAAAAAAATTGAAATCGAACTTAAAATGTGTCATCTTCCGGTTTTTCATCAAAAACCTCCTAGATTTTAAACAAAAACCTAATTTTATGAAAAACCTGCTCCATAAATACCTAACATTATGAGATTAGTTGAATGGATGTTGGTAACTCTTTCACCTAAAAAAACTACTAAATATAGTTTATTACCTAGATTAACACGGGATCGTTTCTATCCTGATTTTATCTTTCCGTGTGATAATTTTACCTTCGAGTTGAAGCTGCTGAATCCGCTGGCAACTATTTTTTGGCTATTTTAATTATTAATTTTTTCAATTTTTAATTTAAATTAATTGGCTATTGAAAGACACCGTGGATTTTAGTTAGTACAAGTCTGACAGTCCCTCCCGTCCTGCCATGGGACGACTGATCTGATGATTTTACCACAAAAACAAAGTAAAATATCTTATAAATGACACAATGGATAGTCCTTATAGAAAGCGATTTTAATTCGTTTTTCACTCGATTGATTTTAATTTTTTTTAAACATTTTTATAAAACAGCGTATAAGAGAATGTAAAAAAAAAAACCTTTAAACTACGTCGTGGTAATTCAATGTTGCACAGCATGTTGCGGACTCGTTTTCCGCACAAAGTAAATAATATGTGCAACGAGCACTCCGCCCGCGACTTCGTCCGCGTGATTTTCAAACTTTGCTTTTGTGAATTTTTACTCCCAGCCACCCTCTATAAGAGTTACTTTTCTATCTCCTCGCAGTATCCCGTCTTGGGTGGTACCTACGTTCTTAAAATAACCCCAATGTATATATTGGGATTCCTTGCTAACAACCCCAAAACTACTCTTAAGGGGTTGAATTTCGCAAGATCCTCACTTAGTGAGAACCTATGTCTAAAGTAGAACCTCCTGTAAAATTTGAGACCTCTAACTATCAATACATCAATCCCGTTTTAACTATCACTTACGTCTTGAGACTCCTAGCACTTGTAGTAACAAAGTTTCATACAAACTATCAACCCCATAAAGAACCCCTTGGGGGTCGAATTTCGCAAAATCTCTTCTTAAGTATCACTTACGTCTAAAAAACCCATATGTAAAAAATGAAGTCTCAAAACTATCAACCCCAAAAACAACCCCTTAGGGGTCGAATTTCACAAATCTTTTACCTTGTTGAGCATTTACGTCTTAAAATGAACCGGCATGCAAGATTTGAGACGCCTAGCACTTGCAGTAACAAAGTTTCATACAAACTATCGACCCCAAAAACAAACCCCTTAGGGGTCGAATTTCGCAAAATCCCGTCATAGTTAGCATCTACGTTCTAAAAAGACACCTTATGCAAAATTTGGAATTCCTAGCACCTGTAGTAGCGAAGTTTCATACAAACTATCAACCCCAAAAACAACCCCTTAGGGGCCGAATTTCGCAAAATCCGTTCTTAGTGCTCACCTACGTGGTATAAGGAAGTTTTATGCCAAATTTCAAGTTTCTAGGCCCAGCGGTTTGGGCTGTGCGTTGTCAGATCAGTCAGTCAGTTTTGAATTTTATATATATAGATTACCTACAAGTAGTAATTCCGTGTCTGACTGTTTATGTACTTCTTCATACAACCAACCTTTGCGAATGGGTGTAGAATAAATCCCATCCCATCCCATTTCCTTATATGTGATTTTTATAAATATAAACACATCCACGACAAAGGAGAAGTTTCTAGAAAGAGTTGGGCAACGTTTAGAAACATAAATCTCTTGGGAAAAGATTAGGCGGATTTCCAAAGTTCGCGGCGCACTTATGTTTTATCTAGCGGCGTAGTCGATACTAAGTTACACTGATAACTGCAGGCGTAGTATGGAACCTTAAGTTTTGTCTACGGAAGAAAAGATAAAATGACACAACGTAAAATGAGACAATGTTTGAAATATAAATGAATGTTTCTATTCTTCAAAGGTCAATGACCATAATTGTCCAAAAAACAGTCAATTTGTAAAGAAATAACCACGAAATAATTTCGTCGATTCATTCATTCTACCCGTGCTGGTTGATAACTCTAAGCAGTTTGGAAACCCTGGCAAGTGATGATGAATACGAGGATCGGTGCCCCACACTAAGAATTTCTTCTTGTATCGTGGGTGCGTTTACAAACATAGAAACACACATACACAAACACCTATACCCGGAACAACTACTTGCAGATCACACAAATATTTATTCCGTGCGGGGGTCGAACCCGCGACACGCTGCACGGCAGTCGATCGCTCAGCCACTGCGCCAACCATATCGTCGAAACTAAAAATGTTAATTGCAGAATTTGATGCAAAATGCTCCGATATTAATATCTAAATAAAAAACTGTTTTCCAACTGCGGCAAACACTAAAAGGCAGAGAGGCAATTCCAATATCCATTATATTGGAAAACTTGTAACTGGAGCATCCCGACGGTTCTTCATTTTCATTAAC
The DNA here is from genome assembly GCA_028554685.1 of Agrotis ipsilon. Lineage (NCBI taxonomy): Eukaryota > Metazoa > Arthropoda > Insecta > Lepidoptera > Noctuidae > Agrotis > Agrotis ipsilon. Next base: position 15,213,586 of record CM052965.1, read on the forward strand.
TAACTTTGTCTACGTTGAGGAGTGAATTAATTGACTATCACTAGGTAGAAAGTGTAGATTTTATTTTTATGTTATTTTTTGTAAAGTTCTGAAACTTTATTGAAGGACACCGTGGATTTTAGTCAGTACAAGTCTGACAGTCCCTCCCGCCCTGCCTGCCCGGGGTGGGAGGACTCATTTGATGATATTAACACGCTAAAAAAAAGTTCTGAAACTTACTATGATGGATGTTATGTTGTTACTCTTTCACGCAAAAATCTCTTTAGAATGTCGATTATTATCACTATACATCCTGTTGTACTAAAAATAAGGTCGAGTAATGCTGTATCTCATCCCTAACTAATATTTTAAATTTAATACTTTAAGACTTAAGCTATAAAATATTTCCATGTTGAATAATAGTAAGCGGAATATGTTGAACTTTTTAACTATAAGACTTATTGTACCAAGTTTCATGCAAATAAAGATTATTATTATTAAAAGTAGGTACTGAAAGGATTTGTATGTCATAGGTAGTTAATAACCTGGAATAACACATAGGATAGTTTCATATTTCATATTTCTGAGATTTTATAGGGATTCCGTGAACGTGAAATGAAGCAGAAATAAATGAAGCATAAAAAGTATGGCACTTTTTTGTTATAAAAAGTCATGTTTATTTATAAAATTGGTCGCATTTTTGCGTTGAAGACAATTCTGACTACAAGATCAGTGTCGTAATAAAAATGTACTGTCATAAGAGCCAAAGCAAAGTTACTATTGAGTCAGTAATTGGGAGGAACTGGATTAAAATTTAAAATTATCTCAATGGTAAGATCCTCTGAAAATTCAATGGCAAGATCTTACACGATCGATCCTCACACAAAGAATTTCCCCTGTATCGTGGACTACCTAAATAGGTAACCATGACCCTGGAATGTAAAGGGCTAATGACAGTCTCTGCTCCACTCAAAATGGGAGGAGTCATTTGATCATTTTACCACGCTTTTTTTACCGTTGTAAAATCATCAAATGAGTCCTCCCACCTCTCTGGGTTTTGTACTGGCTGAAATCCACGGCGTCCTTCAATAGCAATTTACGTTCCAAGCTCACGGTAATGAGATAAGCCCCGACCGCGGCAGGCTTTGGCCCTCTAGAGGGGGGCCCCGTCATCCTGCTGACACTCTTTGAGGCGCGCGTGGAACACAACGCGACGTCGAAAAACACGCTTAGCCCCTTCGTACACTAGGCGACGCAAGTCTCCGATACCTTACGACTTTGACATCCATTGACGAGTGCGTGTTTACGAACCTCTATGGATAGTATTGCGATAGTGGCCTGGATACCGAAATCGTAAGGTATCGAAGACTTGCGTCGCCTTGTGTACGATGGGCCTTAAAAACCATGCCTAAAATAAGAAAGGTCTGCATTAAGTGTCGTTCTTTTACTCGTATTCTTGAAAGGTTATATTCTATTCGCGGTATTAATTAATTATCAATCATGGCTAGGTGTCGTAAAGGGCAAAAGAGGGTTTTACGCTGAAAATAATTCCGATCACGAAGTCATTTGCGGTAACTATCTATTATTAAGGTATCATTAAAGGTCATAATAAAACATATTCCGGTCACGTTTTCCGATATTGTTAAGTAAGGGTTTAATACAGTAGTGGGATAAGCAGTAAAGTACGATTATTAATTGTAGTCAGTAAAATGACATTTCCAGTGTTGCAGGTTTTTCGTCCCAAATAAATAGTGATGTGGTTAATCGAGATTTAATAATTAAAAGTTAATCAAGATTACATTGTTTTTAATTCAATATGAAATTGCCTTTAAAAAAAAAATGTAATTTACGCCAATTAAACAGAAGAAAGCGTGTATCGGTAGGTAATTAAATCTATACTAATATTATAAAGCTGAAAAGTTTGATTCTTTGTTTGTTTGAACGCGCTAATCTCAGGAACTACTGTTTAGAAATGAAAAATTATTTTTGTGTTGGATAGTCCATTTATCGAAGAAGACATATGTCCAAAAAAAAAAAAATTAAAAATAAAGTATTATTATTATTATTATATTATTTTATTAGTATTTAGTTATTAATTTTTAAATTGGAGAAAGTGCATCAACCACGCCATAAAAGTCGAAGACAAAATGTGTCAACTCGACCACATCATAGATGAATATGTGGATTCATTCATTATAAATGTAACTGATTCCGATTCTGAATATACCGTGCAGAATCGGAGTCGAAAGTCGGAATCAATGACAACCGTAATGAATAAAAACGTATAAAGTTACTTGTAAATTCCCGACTTTCTAGTGTTAATTCCTCTGAATCTCAATACATTTTTTCCAGCTTTTGTAATAATTTTGTAGTGAGAAATGTTAATATACTGGTATATAAGGTCCATAATTCTAAAATCGTATTATTTAATACGTTAAGTATTAAATATTTACAATAAAAACGCTTTGACAATAAAATAAGGCATGACTGAAAATGTCTAAGTCTATTGATTGCCGAACATCACTATTGTAGCGGGTCACCCTTTTTTGTATCAGTGACAGTTGCACCTGTCATTTTACTGACTACAATTAAAAATCGTACTTTAGTGTTATCTTTTGATTTAGTTCATATTTTTTTAAACTTTGCCCCACAGTTGGAATTGCTCCTGTAGCGTGGGTGCGTTCACAAACATGACACTCACATTTGCAGGCCATACAAATATTAGTTCCGTGCGGGGATCATATCCGCGACACGCTGCACATCAGTCGATTTCTGTACATAATTACAACTTTTTTTGCATCCCAACATTTTGTAAGATACCGGAACGCACTGCTGTTTGTGTTTAGAGATCCTTTAAAAGCAGGATTCTCATCTATTTAAAGACTCATCAGCATTTAGATATGGGTACTATAATTTTTTATGCCTTATCCTAAATAGGTATATAATTATTGTGTTAGGGTCGCTTTACAATCTAACTCGATCCAGCTGAATACTAGTACCCAGCTATCACTGGGTAATACGATAATACCCTTTCTCAGACTCCGATGCAGTTGGTCTTCTATCTTAGTCCGTCAGCGAAAATACGGGCACGGGCCGAAACTTTTAAGTGAATATTACCTATATTAGTTCTGATAAAACAGCGAAAATTGGGACAAAGTGTAAAATCATGCTGTTACCATGCAGTTTTTAGTTCATATCACTAACTAATCTTATGTCCGTTATTCATTAGAATAAGAACAAGATAGTAGCACCCCTGGCTTGTAGATATTGGATGGTAACCAATCCACAGACCGATTTACTTAAATGCGGCTTTTTTATTCTGATAAAATCATCAAATGAGTGCCCACCCAGGGCAGAGCGGGAGGGACTGTCAGACTCGTACTGACTAAAATCCACTGTGTTCTTCAGTGGCCCTTTATGTACCGGAACCGCGGTATACATGTGTCCCGCGTCGCCGTCGTCGTAAATGAGGCTCAACCTTAGAGATACTTAAGGCTGTTATTATAGGCATCGTGACCTATTAAAAGATTACTCCAGAATCCCTTTTGTTTAACACGGCGACACCTGTTGGGCACATCCTTGGGGAGACTAAAGGAATCTTACAGAATAACTGGCCTAGTTCTCAAAATGGTAATTTTATTACAACGGGTACTGTAACGTAACACAGCGAGCGTTTGTACAGTAGGTGCGGGGAAAAAGGCACTCGCAAAGAGAAAATAACCGCTTGTTGCTCTTTGCGAATGGTACGTTATGACCCGTAGCACCTTTTAGTATCCAGCTTTAGACTTTTCCATTACAAAGTTCTCAGTAGCAACAGGTTAGGAGTTTAGGACATTGCGTGATGTTAGTTATACGCCTGATGATCTTCTAATCGTATCAGATTGACAACCAATTTGTGCGTATGTTGTAATATTTCTTGCTAATCGACTATCGTGGCCAGAAATTGCCCAAAAAAGAGAGTTTTTTTAATTTTTTTATTATTGTGGTAAAATCATCAAATGAGTCCACCCACCCCGAGCAGGGCGAGAGGGACTGTCAGACTTGTACTGACTAAAATCCACGGTGTCCTTCAATAGCCCCTTGTGTTCCGGGGTCACGGTGATGGTATAAGTCCCGCGACCAAAAAAAAAAAGAGAGAGATTTGGAAGGAAAAAGGGCCTTTACCTAGCAGAGAAACACAAACTAGGCTCCTAAAAAAAATCGGTTATCTGCTAGAACAACTAAAATTATTATCTAATACTAAAATTTATGGACAAGTATACTCGCATACAAACTCATCATTTCATTTTCCAACAGGTGGTGGCCGAATTCGAGGATGTGGAGCCAGACGCCCTCTACGATGTCCTCCACGACCCTGAATACCGCTCAGTGTGGGACACACACATGCTGGCGGCAGAAGATGCGGGCCACATCAATGTCAACAATGACGTCGGGTATTATGCCAGTGAGTATAACTTATTTGAATTTGATTCTTATTGACTACAGCAATAAGAATACGAATCGAGTGCACAATCAAATCAAAGCCTTTGATTTGAATAGACAGCATCAATAGACAGAGCTGGGCGGCAAAATGGAATATATTTAGATTTGAGTTCCCGATCTAGCTGAAATATTGCCATGCCTCTCCGAATAAGATTTGAATCTTGGAAGCTTGATATTTCATAGTAGGTACCTAGTTGAAGGAGAATAAAGTTTCGCGGGCGGCAAAAACCGAAAAAAAAGTTTAATAACTGTCTGTAATTACTTTATTCCGACTTTTATGTTATTAAATTGAATGTCAACAAAGAAAATTGTCCTGATACAGTTGTGCGGCCGTATTTATAGTTACAAAATAACTGGAAAACCGGGAGACGGGCGCCATAGGCAACACAATGTCCCAGAGAAATTGTTTGTTATGACTTATGTCAGCTTACGGCACTTTGAAGAATAAGCCCTGGTTATGCTCACTTGGTTACCAAGTGAATTAGGTTTAGAGGCATTTGCTACAAAGCGGTTGGTGACAGAAACGTTTTAGAACAAAATAAAGCGTACGGTCAAAAGTTAAGTCGTTTTTACAAAAACGACTTGGAACGTGGCTATAGGTAGGTCTGTAATGAAAAGACGCAACCCCATCGAGTAAGTATGGACTTGTTTGGATAATCTTGACGAGTACTTTTTCTTTACATACACACTACAACTCCTTATACCTTCCGCCACCCGCCGCATGGGATGTCTATGTTAGGTTTTATAAAATAATAACGAGAAATAAATAAATGGCGTTAAAGATTTTTAGTATGATTACATTTTAATGAAGTTGAAAGTAGAAAAGAAAAGTTATTAAGTTATTTACGACAGTATTTAAAAATGTACTTAAATGATTTACTTTTTCATCTAAATAAAAAGAAAAACAACTAAAAGATTAAGATCAAAGAACAATTCCACTCCACTTCGTTCAGAATCAAAAGATAACGAGTATTTTCTACTCAACAGAAAAAGAGCTCATTAGTAGCGCGAACCATTACAGTTTCTATCTTCAACGTTCAGAAAGTCACTTAGAGGAAAACTAACCTCTTTTTAAATTAACACTTTGGTACAGTCAGTAGCACAAATATGTTTTAAAAATAAAAAAAGTGAGTAACTTTCTGGATTTGGTTGATAGATCAGTTTCATATTTGTGTACTTACAATGTAATGCATTTCGTTCTACGATCATATTTTTTACAAAATAAAAATATATTCTAATTTGTATGATAAATTAGGTTTTTAGAAGTACACGGAAATGGTGAAAAAAATAGTTTACATCATACATTAATTACAATTAAAGTTTACATTTTTTTTTTGCATCTCACTACTTAGAGAGAATAAACAAAAAATATACTCAAGGGGTCTCTTTTAAAGTTCATAAAGGAAGCAAGTGTCTTTTAAAGAAAGATCCACATCCACACTGGTGAGTGACCATAATTCAGTTATTGTCTAGCTCGACTGAACTTCTAAAAGAATTCTTGATAAAGTAACTAAATCTCAAAGACATTAAACTATATACGAGCAATAGACGGAACATCACGAGGCAAGTGATCCAAAACTTTTTACCATTAGGTAAAAAGTCCCTCTGTGTAGTAGTCGTGTTGCTATGTAACGCTTAGATAGCGCTACACTGACGCACGGCATCAACAATTTTGTAAGATAATTTTCCCAATGACCGCTCTTCAGTTTCTTTTAAATCTCTTTACTAAATCTAATTCAAAAGTTGCCAAGGAAAACAAGTGCTCATGACTGTACTGACCTAGTGTTTGAGAGAATAATGAAGATAAATGCTTGCGTCCATCGGCAGTCGGTCTTGAAACAATTATTTATAAATTGCCACTCAATAAAGGCACCCCTGTTGAGACCGTCTGGGATAAGCGCTTGATTGATTTGAAATAAACCTCTCTAGAGGCAAGTGTTGAGGCTGGGAAATTACTAATAATACTAAGTCTTTATTACTTATTATTTTCAGGGACATACTTAACTATATTATGGAGTACTAACTGGATATCTATACTAATATTATAAAGAGGTTGTAAGTTTGTATGTCCCTACATACAAACTTACAACCTCTTTATCGGTAATCTCCGGAAGTGATCAAACAATTTTAAAAATTGTTTCACTGGTAGAAAGCTACATTAGTCGTGAGTGCTATAGGCTATAAATTATAAAGATATCATGCATATTGTATGGCCCAACGAAGTGGGCACGGGTCATCTAGTCAACCTATAATTTTCCCAATATTAGGACATATAACTCTCTTTGACAGGGACAGGGCTGTAACCCACCACGCGGGCGTAGTGCAACATGTCTTAGATATTTTTGTGTCTAGTACATACAGGTTTCCCCACAATGTTTTCCTTCAACGTTTTGAAAGCAGTGGTGAAATAAATGAACGACACAGAGTAAGGCGTCTGTAGGATTCAAATCAACTACACTGGCAGTTTGGGCGCTACCACCAGGCTATTACTGTTTATCATCATCATCATCATCATCAGCCTTTAATGTTTCCTCCACTGCTTGAATGCAGACCTTCTTGCTGTGTGAGGGAGTCCACCATACTGGCCAAGTGCGAGTAGTTGGATTACACATGTCTTAGAATTTATGGAGGTTACCGGTTTCCGCACAAAGTTTTCCTTCACCGTTTTGAGAGTAGTGATGGCTGGATTTTAAACCATAATTTATTACTTGTAATTCGGGGCCGTTACCACCGGGCTATACTGTTCATCCATGTAAAATGCTGGTATTCTGATTAAACTGGAAGCCGACCCTAACATAGTTGGGAGAAGGCTTGACAGATGATGGATGTTCTTGATTAAGATTTACAGTATGTCGACCCTGGGGGTAATGGTGAGGAACATTTGTGGAATTGTTTTGTAATTAATAATTAAGATGGCGGCGGGAGTTTTGATTTTAACAAGGTTTTAAAAGATCCTAGTACTGTTATAGATGGTCGCGGGTCTTATACCATCACCGTGACCCCGGAACATAAAGGGCTATTGAAGGACACCGTGGATTTTAGTCAGTACATGTCTGACAGTACCTCTCGCCCTGCCCGGGGTGGGAGGTATCATTTGATGATTTTATCATGTAAAAAAAAAGTACTGTTATAGATATACAAAAAGATTTTATAGAAATTACTCAGCATTCCTTCCCCTGTCAAGACTCCTGTATTTTTTGTTTCGATTAAAGACAAGTCGTATTTTTAAAAAAAAATCTTTGAAAACAAAGCATTTGTTCTTTAAAGATTTTTGCAAGTTATTTTTCTTGTCGGACATTCGAATAACTTGTATGGAACACGTAATTTACAGTTTAAAGTTCGTAATTAGTTCCTAGTGCAGCAGTTTGTTTAGCACTAAATTGTGGATGAATGCATTTTCGGGCAGCAACAGCTGGCTTTATTTACTTTAGCTTTGCTGGCTGTAGTGTAGTGTTCTTGTATAAATTTCAGAAGAAACATTAAATAAATACACAAATCAAAAAAAAATGCTATCACTTTGTTACATCGAAATCTTTTGTCACGGTAGAATATATTATGCATTATGATTTCTTTTTTGTTAAATTCTTGTGATACGAATAAAACAGTTCAATGAATTTTTCCATTAAAAAAATACCAGATTATGCTAGTAATCACAAACTGTTTTTGATGTGTGTTTATGTATAAACAGACTACACAATTCGACCAAAGTTTTCATTTCATTAAAGAACCATTGAAATCCTTTGTCATTCACAATTACCTTTCAATGTAATAAAAGTCGATTTAAAAGTAGAATAGTACATTATGGTACAAGTGTGTAATGTTGGTGATTACCGCTGGGGCGCCATTGAGACCCGAGCCGTTAGGTGAGGGTCTTAAGAGAGCCGAGGACGGTAATCATCAATACACACGTGTATCATACGACGTTTTTCAACACACTTGTGAAGAAAATAATACTAAAAAGCCAAATTTAAAATTTATTTGTACTATTGAACACGATCTTTTTTGTTTCGAAACTTTTTTAAAAACAAAGCAACACCTGTTAATCAAACTGTGACTTTTTCTTTACCATTATTCACAAGTGAGTTATAGGTTTTTTTTTTAAATTGGTTAACACTTAAAAAAAAAACCTATAACTCACTTGTGAATAATGGTAAAGAAAAAGTCACAGTTTGATAACAGGTGTCATTACGTGCCTAATTGCGGTGAAATTAGAGCCATTTTATGAGCAAGTGTGTTGAAAATACATTTATTATAAGCTGCAAAAACCGTAACTACATAGTTGACTTCCAATTATTTCGGGCAACATTCAGAACAATTTCAGCAAGGTCAGAAACACCCTTTATTATCCCTATAAACAGTACCCCAGTTACTGGGATACTTATAACTCATAAGAGATCGTATATCACGCACTTACGAGCTAGATTAAGCTGCGTTTGAAATTACGCTATTACCTTCTCTTAATGGCTTGACTTTATTGATCCTAAGGTTCTTTTTATTATGTCTTTAGACGATTGAAGAACCTTTATGGTTAGGTAAAACTATTTTTTATTAGTGACAGTGAACAGTAAACGTGGTTCAGTGGGTTTAATTGGTTTTTCAAGACATTACCTGTGTTGGAAATAAATGGAACTGGTTAATTGAATGACTGAGTTTATGTCGAACCATGAATATTATAGTAGTAGAATAGAAGTATGTCAGAAAGGTTTTTTTTTTATCGTGGTAAATTCATCAAATGAGTCCTCCCTCCCCGCGCAGGGCGAGAGGGACTGTCAGACTTGTACTGACTAAAATCCACGGTGTCCTTCAATAGCCCTTTATGTCCCGGGGTCACGGTGATGGTAGAAGTCCCGCGACCCCGGCAGGCTTTAGCTCTGACAGGGGGGCCTCGTCATTATGCTGACGCTCTTTGAGGCGCGCCTGGAACACGACGCGCCGTCGACCCGGGCATGGTCCATGGACGGACGGCGAGTTGCCCTTTACTCGCCGCCCGCGCCTACAAGACATAACCTGTGTTGGAAATAAATGGAACTGGTTAATTGAATGACTGAGTTTAAGGAGGAGGATGAATAATATAGTAGTAATATAGAAGTATGTTAGAAAGGTATGAGGTATATGAACGCAAAGGGCATGTGAGGGAACAGGGTGGTTTTTAATAAGTCTGACACAGTCTGACAGTCTCTTCCGCTCCACTAGGGCGGGAGGACACCTTTGATGATTTTAACACCTAAAAAATGTATACCTTGACTAAACGTTACATTTTTTTGAGGGTATAATCTTTTTATATTTCGCACAAATTACATTGTTACTTTTAATAATTTATAAATGGATCAGTACGTATGGTGCTGTGAACAATTGGTCGGCAACGTTACAGTGGTTCAATTTCCGTACGGAACTATATATTATTTGTAAGGCCAAAAGTAGTAAAGTGAGTTTGATAACGCAAATATAGAGGAAAAATAGACGTGATATAAGTTCTGTTAGCTAGAAAATATCTTATTTTCTGAGATATTTTCTTGAAAGGAAGGAAACAAAATACAGTTAGTTTTTGTTTTCCAAAGAACCTTTACGAACCTCATTACCTAGAACTTGTTACTCTATAAGCAGTAATCATTATAAAACCTCTATTAGGTTGAACAATGTCTACTCAGAACTATTTTATGGAGAAATTCTTTTTTTTTTCAACTTCATCTTTCATCGGCTAAAGGTTGGCAGGGCTTTGTTACTGCCTAATTTGTTTTAAGATGTAGGAATAAAAAAAAGTTGAACCATAGACGCATGCACGGATGAAGTTTTAATGTCTTTCCACACATATCAGGGACGTGAAGGGAGACTTCATATAAAATATAAGCACCGATATTTTTTGGACCCTTATCGGAGTACGGTCCGTTAACGTCCGGACACGGCCCGGATATGTGTGGATAGGCCTTGAGCTCATTCGTATACAAGGCAATGCAAGCCTCTCGATGCCTTACGAGTTTGGTATCCGGGCGACTATCGCAATACAAATCCATAGAGGTTCGGACACAGGCACGCAAAGTCGTAAGGTATCGGAGACTTGCGTCGCGTTGAGTATGAACCCGCTAACTGCGCGTGCGTCGTCAATATATTTTCCTGACTTACTGGCGTCGATGTGGAAAAATATAAGCTCGCAGCTCGAATTTGTTGATGTCATAATTGTTTCTTTTTTAATACGAAAAGAAGAGAATTAAACTTATAATTTCATGCCTTATTGCGATGGATCTGCAAACCTTAGATAGGTACTACTTTTATCTCGTTAAAAAAACCTACACGAACAAACAACGTGTTCAAACGTAAAACCTCGTAAATAACCATACTCTAGAAAAAAAAAAAGAAAAAAAGAAGACTAGATAAAACTTATCTAAGCACATTTCTATCCCAAACAACCTTTCATCGGCGAATTTTACGTGTGGAATAACTCGTAAAAAATACATAGATTCGTATAAAGTGTTACGTTCGGGAATCCCTGTTCTACCACTAAATCACAAGGGAAAATAGTAAAGAAAACTTGTTTTATTCGCACAAGGAATGCGAAAGTGACACGTTTAGAAATGTACTAGGAATTCTAAGCAAGTAGTTGAAGATATTGTTAAGTTATTGGCCAGTAACTACATCTCTTGCGACATGCGACAAAGGCGGCGACTAGACGAAAAATAATCTTTAAAAATTGGGTTTTCTCGGATAAAGTTAAAGCTTTAGAAGATTTTGTTAAATTATAATTAATGCTTGTTTGTATTAATACTTTGTTGCTTATGATACTGGTTTGTGATTACAGCTATCGATGAATGAAGCTGAACTAAAGATTCCTTAGTGAATGGATTAAACTTCTAATATTTCGTAAACGGATTTCATTACAAGATTTAATCTCCTACAATACGAGTTGGAATAGATCAATGCGTGGCAAAAATCAAAAAATAAATGTCATAAGTAAGGCAGGCTAGATTTCATACAAAATCTAAAAAGTTTAATACTTCACTGTAATGAAATGAAATGATGAAATGATGTTTATTTATGCAAGTAGGTTATATCAACACTTTTACACGTCTTTTCATAATACTAGAAGAGGCCGGTGTTTCGTACCTGACTACTCTGAGAAGAAACAGCCGAAACAAACTCAGAGGTCACAGTCTCTTTTAAAGTCCAGACATTATAAATGCAGAAAAGGTTATACGCAGTGGCGGATTAAACGTTGAGAGCGCTGTAGGCAAGCATCTCATCGGCGCCCGTATATTAAAGATAACACGTAGATACTATAGTTTGACCAAAACCGATGTACCTTAGGAAAATGCGGTGAGATGGGGGCCAAGAAAAAAAGAGCATCAGTTTACATGAGATCGATATCTGTCGAACAGATCTTACGAATTCGGTTTACAATATTTTAAAGCCTTAGGTAAGACCAGTGGCGTATTTTTAAATTGAGCGCTCTGGACCTGTAAAGCCCGGAACTAAACACTCAAACTTCACACCCACACCACCTTGTAGAAGACAAACCTAAAATGTTGAGTTTTATAGACCGCGTCGAGACTAACACAAGAAGGCTTTGCATTGAAAATGAGCAGCTGAAATCGCAAGCAAAGTAAAAGCGCGAGCGTAGCGAGCGCGAATTTTTTTTGGTTTTTTGGGAATAGTAGGAAAACCAAATTCTCATTTTCATTTCGTTAAACATTTCCGTCCTTTTTCTTTATTTTACAATTCCGCCCGCGCCCCCCTTTGTACCTTCGCGCCCCTAGGCAGATGCCTAGATTGCCTTAAGGATAATCCGCCTCTGGTTATACGACGACCATGCAGGTCTACGTCTGAAATGGTCTTTTGATGTACGTTACGAAACAAAAGAATAGTGTGCGTTTCTCTAAACGCAAGTCGCGAGTCTCGAGGTCGTGAACAGAGCCTTACAACGCACTAGATTTTCTCAGCATGCAGGTTAAAGATAGCGCTAAAATATTCCTTGCAAAGTGAGCGGGAGTCGTTTGAAAAATATGACAGAATCAATTTAACGTGTGAATAATGTAAGGCAATAAGTTTTGCAGCTACTCTTAAAGTGTAGGGAATATTCTTGACTTGATTAAAACCTTTACTAGCTTTTCTAGCTGGCATGATGTTTAGGTACTCCGTAAATATAAAATGAGGCATTATTTTCACTATTATATGCTACTAAGTTCGTAACGCAATCCAGTCGGCGGATTTAAAACGGCCACTTTAACCTTGTTGAAATGTGGTAAAATAGAATATTCTATTCTACTGCTAAGGCAATAGAGAATTGATAAAGAACAATTTGCAACATTGTAAGAAAACAACATTGCTAAAGTGGCAGTTTTAGATCACGTGCCACATTTCTCCGAAATAATTTTGTGTAGTGCTACGACGTAGCGTTTTGTAGACCGCGTAGCATGTTAATAATTATCTTCCATTTTTTTAAATGTGAAGTATAATATTATCACTACAGTCTATCTAAGATAATGACTATACCTAAAGTTGACAATACACACTTAATTATTATTAATAACTAATTGTGCATACACACTTATGCCGATGTAAGCTTATTTTGTGCCAAAATCATTTCTCGTAGCGCTACGGCGTAGCACTTGTCACGTAGCATTATGTATGTATTTGCTATGCATTCCTAGTACAATAATATTATTAAAGAATGTCATATTGTGGTCATATGAATAAATTTATAGTCTACCAAAGATATATATATGGTGTATTGACTGTGGAATATGAATAGTAGGAATTTAATAAAACATAGAGGAATGTGGAACACTTCGTGGGACGACATTTAATAATGTTTTTAATACATGATGGTATTACTTATTCTATGATATTTATTTGTGGTGACGTGGTGTGGAATTATTATTAGATGAAAAACTGCCTTATTCTTACATAATTATGCCCTTTGTTTTCAAAAGCCGCCGAATCATTTTTGTAAACGTGAAAATTAAATATTTCTAAAAAATAACTTTATAATTTTTGGAAAAGCAGTAACACAGTAACTTCGATACGAAACCTCTAAAAACATGTTTTGATAAAGACGGTAGAATAAACTACAAAATCACAAATCGGTAACCAAAGATTAAATCATGCCTCGGAAAGTTCACTTTGGGACAATTTCTCTCGGGACATACTTCGCGGACTGACTACGTGATCTTGTCTACCGTCAGAAGTTATCAAGTGATTGCCGTTCAATAAGTTCAGTAACCACTTACACAATATTCTATGGGGTAGATAGGTCGGAGGCATGCGGACGACGAGTAATCGGTGACTCACCGTCCAATCGTGCACCATGCCCGCATAGATAGATCGCGGGAATGCGGACGGCGAGGAATGGGTGACTCGCCGCCCAATCATGGACCATGCCCACATAGATAGATCGCTGGCATACGGACGGTGAGGAATGGGTGACTGGCCGTTGGTTCCTGGACCATGATCAAAGAGCTGTTACAAAACTTTTTGCTCTAAAAATTTTGCATTCATAATGTAATAGTAGCAACAAAATAAACATATATCATACAAATCTTGAGCTACAAGATTGTCATGCCAAAGGGTTTAATACACATACCGCGTCTAGGGTTCAACCCAAGGTGGGGCTCAAATAAAACGGATACTTTACTAGGGTATGACCCAAATGCCGACAATTTGTTGCTTGTACTAGGAAATACAACAATTTTCCCTCACAGATGGTAGGTACTATTTACCGGACATTTGTTTCAAAGCACCCGTTTTTTATTGAAGCCTAGAGGCTTTTTGGAACACTGCCATATTTCGACACAAAGCTTTGACTGACAATAAATTGTTATGATTTATTTTTGAGTTATAGTGTCATGTTTAATTGGCCAATAAATCTTGTTAAAAGTTATTAAGATTGTGCGGTAAAATTAAATAGCATCATAATGAATAATGAGTTTAGATTTTGTTACATATTTTGGGAATAGACATTATGCCTTACGTTGTATACGCCGTAAGGCATTTCATACAACTTTCGAGTCTTTGTTTTTGGAAAAACTGAAAAGTTTTTATGAAACTTCATGTGCATAAGAAATATAAAAAATGATCAGAGAACATTTATGAAAAAATTGTGTTACATCTAAATAAGATCGAAAAATGTCTTTTACTCTCTTTGATAAGTAGGTAATATTAGTAACTTACTCTAAGGCCCGTATTACATGACGGGGCCCCCCTCTAGAGGGCTGAAGCCTGCCGGGGTCGCGGGACTTATTTCATTACCGTGACCCCGAAACATAAAGGGCTATTGAAGGACCCCATGGATTTTAGTCAGTTCAAGTCTGACAGTCCCTCCCGCCCTGTCCGGGGTGGGAGGACTCAGTTGATGATTTTACCACGTAAAAAAAAAAAGACCCGTATTACATAACGTCATTTAATACTCAAGCATTACATAAAAATTGATTCAAGACATTTGATTGGTTGAAACTAGTTTTAAGTAACACTTGAGTTTTTAGGTGCGTTCTGTAATACGGGCCTTAGTGTAAAATACGAGAACTGCTGGATAGAGAAACTCAAAAAAATCTATGAAGTTATAAAAATATATATAGGGTTCACATCCATCCGAATTTACGAGAAACCCGAACCTCAAACACTCTCTTTTATACGCCTAATAAATAAAAGATTTCGAACACACTCGATTCCTAATTCATGAGACATGGAAACCGACTCATCGTTGAACTGAGCCTTATTTTACTTAGCTCTCCGAATTCCTTCAGGGCAAATTAATTTAATTAAGATTCACAGTCGTTTTCATTAACACTAAACGATAATGCTTAAATATTTGAAGGCCGGCTGATTGAAACCTAACAGTGAACTTTTATTCACAACTTTCTGTGCAAATTAAGGGTTAGCGTTATTCTTCATTTAATTCCTCGTAAACGAGGAATTTTTAAATATTTGTACAAATGTTGTAAAAACAAAAAAATAGGAGTGTAGAGGATCGGTAATAGGGTCAAAATTACTTTCTTGAAAGAGGAACCTCCGAGCAACACACACCGTGTTCAGAAGTACCGCTTTCTGAATCGAGCTGCTAAGTGAGAGCATTCAAGGCTTTTGGAAAGTATGCCATTGGCCGACACGACTATCGGCATAATGACTGTCAACTCAAGTTCCATACATCAACATCTCAAAATGTTCTAAGGATAATATCCTGTTTTTACGTATGTGACGTTTCATTAAAATCAATTCAGTAATTCCAAAAAATAAGTACTGGAGTTTATGTGAAGTGGCATACGGCGCATATGGGACAAAAAGTAGCTTAATCTAGACAACGCAAAATATGACTAATCTAGATAAAATAATCTAGGTCGAGAGGTATTTCTAAAAGCCATTCCTCGCTTAGCTCAGCTCGTCTGTTTCAATAGATAAGAACTCTCTTTTAAGCCAAAAGATGTGGTTGGTTTTAAAAAGATCTTTCTTTGTAAGAGCCTCTTTTATAAAGATGTCTGAAAACCGACGGTTGAGGTGAAGAGACAATTATGTCGTCGTAGAAAGATTTCGCTCATGTGGGCTTCAAGAAAACGGTGAATTTTTACGTGTTCGTTTAAAATGCTTTTCGGTTAAACTGGGAATTATTTTTTGGGAATAAAAACAATGTTTTTACAAGAGTATATTCCATTTCTTTATACAGTCATATTATCTAACAGACAAATTAAACCAATCACTGAAAATACTCAGGTCTTTGCTGTATCGAATTTTAATATTAAGTTTTCTGGAAAATATGCCCTAAATAATGCAACCAACCATTATATCTAAAATTAATTGTACAGTTTAGAAGACCTAAGCGGTTACACAGCCTTTATCTTTGCTTTTCGTGTTTAGATATCGACCGCTGATATTTAAAATTCAACACTCGTCTTCCAACATTACCGAAACGTTGTCGAGCAACCACAGATTACATACCTATTAGGAATTTCACAGAATGCGATTTTTAGGCATTCAAAATATTGGTTTTAGATAAAAGTGTTCTCAAACTTTGGAATGATTAGATTTCTTAAATTCGCTGCTAAAAGATGTGGTTAGTCTAGTTTTTTAAGAACTTTCGTTAAAAGAAATAAGAATTTCGAAAGATGTCTAAAACTTAAAAAAAAAGTGATCGACTGTTCTAAAAATATTTTAACTTGTTATTTTAGTCATTGGTTAGGAGTATTTCGGAGCTCTGAGTGTCCTAAGACTCGGGTTTTGCCGACTCTATCGTTAAATGAAAAATGTTACTTGCGGCTTGGCTCAGCTTCACACGTGTTCTAATAATCGATCTTCCTGGTGGTTGTCCCGAAATTTTCTTAGATACATACGAGTAGTACATACCTCGTCCTGACAATAACGAATATAACAAAAAAGAAGTATCCAGTTTGGTGCAATCGTTCGGAATTTATGAGCGTACTCGGGTAGAAATCTGATCTGGTTTAATAATCAGATTTTTTATTAGGTACTAGAATGCTTTACGATAAGACGCAGTCGTCTATTTCTTAACTAAAATAATCCATTAATCACGAAGCAAACTTCAAAAGCCTTTGTTGAAGGCTTCTTAACAAAATCTTTCACAATTCTTGTACCAAACAAAATTAATCGCTAACCATTTATTATCGGTACAACAACGGTTCATTTTCACACTTAGCTTGGGGCGCTATCTATGTACAGTGAGAAGCAGTAATATGTATTACCTTTGTTTTAATTTGAATATTATTTCGTAGGTATTTAATACCATTTGAGACCACGCGCAGCGCTTGACCTACAAGGTGGCCACCATTTTGTTTTTGACGTTGCTCCACACTAGAAATTTCTCCTGTATCTTGGGTGCGTTTACAAACATAAACTCACATACTTAAATGACCCAGACCCGGATCTACTATTTGTAGATCGTACAAATATTTGCTCCGTGTGGAAATCGAGCCCGCGACACGCAGCGCAGCAGTCTAAATGCTCAGCCACTGCGCCGTCCAAAATCTGTTGAAGATCACAGTTTCGCGCTGGATGCAAGGCGCTTCCAACCGGTCCTATAGGCAATCTATGGGCGAGGCGTATGTACAGCAGTGGACGTCCTACGGCTAATATTATAGTGATGATAGTCCAGCCGAATTTCATCAAGATCTGTATAGCTATTCTGAATTGATTGTGTATGAAAATCTTTATGCATCTAAACATCTATTAGTAAGATATAGTAGTCAAGGGCACCAACCTAAAAACGACTAAAGGTTACCTTACTGACCTTAATTAAATTAGAGACTTATATTTGACAAAATTACAGTCCATTTGACCAACGACGATATATTACTAGACTCCGCATGCACGATCTAAAGAACAAAAACTATTCCGTCAACTCGCTGAGGTACCTACTACATAAGCGAGGAGGACGGGGTACTGCGTTGTGATTGGCTAACTCAATGTCTGTTCTGTCTCAAGGTTTTTTTACGGCTCACAGGAGTGGTCGAAAAATTGAGACGGATAAAAGACTTTTTTGCCTAATGTGTTGACAGACATCGGTCGCCTGTTATTAGGAGTCTAGTAATATATCGTCGTTGGTTGTGACTTACCCGGGCTTGTGTGGAGAGACCCAGGCCCTTCCAGCCTAGTGCGACCCTGCACTATATGATATTGTCCTAGTGACTGTACCTACCGTCTTATCGCCAATATAATAAATGATCGAACAACCTCCAAAGTTTCTTCTCGTCTTCAACTCCTGGCATTTCATTTCCCTCAGAACTTCGCTAATCATGATTTATGTTCGTATAAGATGTGATTAAATTATTTACGCGGTGTTTCACGCTGTTGAATATTAATTTGAGTCGTAAACGTGCGGTATATTGCGAAAGTTTAGCTTTATTCTTGGGAGTGAGGTGAAGGAAGGTAATTTATGGTGTGAAGGTTAAAAATCTTCTAACTAAGACATCCGTCTTGAAATCTATACTCTGAGTTTGATTGTTTGGTTATACGCGCTTATCTCAGGAACTACTGATTCGAATAGAAAATATTTTTGAGTTGGATAGTCGAATATCGAGGATGGTTATAGGCTATATACCTATATAACATCACGCTACGACCAATATGAGCCGAGCAGCGAGGGTAAAACCACGAGGAACAGCTGGTCTTAAAATAAAAAGATAAACATCTGTTGAACGCTTGTCTAAAAAAAGTTGAACTGAAAAATTACCCTTATATCAAAAATTACCCTTATATCAGTCGCCGGTCGCACGCGCCGCTGAGCAGTCGCGCTGTGTTCGATCGTTTGCTCGGGATTAGAAGTCGTGGTGTAAATAATGGCTACTAATAATATAGTAAAGTGTGTAAACTGTAATGTCGTTATAAGTGAAGTATTAGCTTTTATTTGTAACAAACTGGACGTGATGGACGAACAAAGTCTGACACGTATATGTAGTAGTGCATTTACGGAAGCTGATATTGTGAAGGCAAAAAATTTGTTATTTGATTCTATATCAACAACAAAGCGGAAGGTGAACAGAAAAAAACAGGGGAAGGCAATACGTGACGTTGATGATATTATCTGCCTTTTAAAAGAAACGGATCCTGAAGAAATTCCCATTTTCGTCGCAAGAGATTTGCAAAGACTACCCCCAGTGTTATTCGACCATGTTGATGTGACCAGACTTCTTAAAGATCTGTTGAAAATGCAACGAGAAATCAACCGTATTTCTGAAGAGTATGCTACAGTAGATCAGATGAACGAGCTCCGCACCGAGATTCTCTCACTTAAGAATGCGTCTATCGTCAGCAACTTCTCACGAAATGTCAATGTACAACGGGGCGCTTGTGCACTGTCAAGCTTTGAACGAGAAAGTGGACCTATGGGCCTAACTCCGGCAGGTGTTGATTATATACCACCTGCAAATCTGCCTACCATGACGCCTGTAAAGAAAAATCTTGGTAACCATACTTTGTCAGCAAAGGAGGGTGGCGGAACAAAACCTCCGCGCACAACCGTTAACGGAACAAAGCCCGCAAGCGAGCAGGTATCAGCTGATCGCTCACCGAACGCGGTGATGAATCATACGATTCCCACCGCTGCCGCCAGATGTGCGTCGCTAGACGGCAACCAAACCAACCAAAATCTGCAAAGCGATGTAAATAACAAAACATTTTCGGTTGTGGTGTCACAGTCCAAGTCACAATCATCTAATGATGAATGGACCGTGGTTCAGAAAAAGAGGATGAGGAACCGGTTTATAGGTCATACAGGGAATGCTATAGCAGAGTTGGATAATAAGTTTAAGGCAGCGAATACTCAAGTTCCCATTTATATTTATAACGTGTCAAAGGAGACAACAGCAACAGATATTAGTTCTTATGTATTAAAGAAAACTAATCTGACCGTAAAATTGGACAAAATGAATATGAAAATTAACAAGGATTATGATGGATACATTGCTTATATTCCCAGACAAAAAATGGGCATGTTTTTGAAGAATGACTTTTGGCCTGAGGGGGTAAAATACCGTCGTTTTGTTAACTTTGCTCGAAACACGGAGAAAAATACCCATAAGGGAATAATAAGAGACATGAATATCGGGACATTGAAAAATCTAAGTTGACATAAATGGATACGACAATCAAACTAATATCGTTTAACTGTAAAAATATCTCGAGGTCAATAGAATGTGTGAGAAGCCTTTGCAAACAAGCAGACATCATTGCGCTGCAGGAAACGTGGCTGCTGCAGCACGACATTCCTATACTGGGCAACATTGATGGTGCCTTCTCCTTCACTGGAAAATCAGCGGTGGACCTGTCTGCGGGTGTGCTTCGCGGAAGACCGTACGGTGGTGTGGCCCTGTTGTGGAGATCAGCTGTGTTCCCGAAGGTACTCGTTATTCCGTGCAGCAGTGTGCGTATCGCTGCTATAAAAATAATGTGTGAAAACCGGTCCTTATTAGTGATAACGGTGTATATGCCTACTAATTCAAACGAGAATCTTTGTGAATTTACGGAGTGTTTAAGTGAACTAAACGCCGTTATTGAAAGTAATGATGTGAACTCAGTGATTATACTTGGGGACTTCAACGCTCATCCGGGTAAGCTGTTTCATTCAGAGTTGTTGTCATTTTGCACGGAACAATCTTGGTCGTGCGTAGATATGGAACTTTTACCTAGGGACACTTATACGTACGTGTGCGGTGCGAGTGGCAGTCACAGCTGGCTCGATCATTGCGTAGTGACGAGCGCTGCGCGTTCGGCCATATTAAGTGCGTCTGTACTAAATAATGATGTATACTGGTCCGATCACTATCCGCTATTGCTTATTTGTAATTTTAATGCTATCATCTCAAGCCGCCAACAGCCAACGAAACCAAGTAATATATTTTATAATAGTGTAAAATGGGGAGAACGAGATTCAAATCAAATAGATAAATATTATCGTATTTGTAATTCTAAATTGAAGTTAATTGACTTTCCCCCGGAATTTCAATGTTGCGCTGACGGTATGTGTGATAATGACGAGCATAAATTGTTGTTAAATGACATGTATGATAAGATAATTAGTATTTTGAAGGGGGCTGCAAAGGCTAGCTCTTCTATGCCTAAACGTAACAACCATAGGTATGTTACTGGTTGGAACCGGTATGTCAGGGACGTTCACGGGAGGGCTCGATTTTGTTATCAGAAGTGGATCTTGGCCGGGAGGCCAAGAACTGGAGATCTGTATATCAGGATGTGTGAATCTAGAAAATTATTTAAATCAAAGTTAGTTTTTTGTCAGAAAAGTGAATTACAAGTTAAAATGGACATTATAGCAGAAAATCATATAAATAAAGACTTTAGTAGTTTTTGGAAAAACACAAAGAAACTGAGTCCAGGGTCGGGCCTTCCTGCTAGCGTTGGTGGTGAGCATGAACCCCATGATATAGCTAGTGCATTCCAGCGACATTTCAAGGTTGAGTCCCCGCTCGGACCGGCGCCTATGGTGCTCGATGCTGATAACCACCCAACCACACTTAGTGTGCGATTTTCTGCGAAGAAAGTCGCTACTGTAGTAAATAAAATGGTGAGGGGCAAGTCTCCCGGCCACGATGGTCTCAGCATAGAGCACCTTAGGTATGCGGGAATACACTTGCCTAGAGTTCTCTCGATGTTCTTTAACCTCTGTATTAGTCACAGTTGCTTGCCCGAGAACCTTATGTACACTACAGTTGTACCGATCGTAAAGAATAAAACAGCTGACTCTTCGGATCTGTCAAATTATAGACCTATCTCTCTGGCTACTGTTATAGCAAAGGTGCTGGACAGTCTGCTTGACAAGCAGTTGGAAGAGCATTTACAATTACACGATGCCCAGTTTGGGTTTAGACCGGGACTTTCGACTGAGGCTGCTATCCTCTGCCTCAAGCAGACTGTTCAGTATTACACTAGTCGCGGCACACCTGTCTATGCCTGTTTCCTTGATTTATCAAAAGCTTTTGATTTGGTGTGTTACGACAAGCTGTGGCAGAAGCTGGAGAGAGACACTCAGGTGCCTCGGGAGGTCATTTCGTTACTGAGGTTCTGGTATGGCAATCAGCGCAATAGAGTGAGGTGGGCTGGTGCACATTCAGATGAATATGGTTTGGAATGCGGTGTTAGGCAGGGGGGAGTTAGCTCCCCCCACCTCTTTAATTTGTACATGAACCGGCTCATCGGTGAGCTCAGTGACACTGGTATTGGTTGTTCCATAGACGGAGTCAGTATAAACAACATAAGCTACGCTGATGATATGGTGTTACTGAGCCCATCGATTGCAGCGTTACGGAAACTGGTGTGCATCTGCCAATCGTACGCGGAAGCCCATGGGCTCAGATACAACGCGAATAAGAGTGAGTTCATGGTGTTCAAGTCAGGTAGCAAATGCTACTCCCATGTTCCTCATGTAACTCTGTGCGGCATGCGTCTAAAAAAGGTCAGTGCCTTTAAGTATCTGGGCCACTGGGTGACCGAAGACCTGTGTGACAATGAAGACATCGAGAGGGAGCGCAGGGCACTGTCCATCCGGTGTAATATGTTGGCTCGTAGGTTTGCACGTTGTACCACTCAAGTAAAGGTCACCTTATTCAAGGCGTACTGTCAGACCTTCTACACGTGCAGCCTATGGACTAATTTTACAAAGCGGGGGTACAGTGCGCTGCGAGTCCAGTACAACAATGCGTTTAGGATATTATTGGGGCTGCCACGCTTTTGTAGTGCTTCCGCTATGTTTGCTGAGGCGCAAACTGATGATTTTTTCGCAATAATTAGAAAAAGGTGCGCCTCGTTATTAATGCGTGTGCGTGGCAGCCCGAATGGCATTCTGAGCGCATTGTCCCAGCGGTGGGACTCACCAATGTTCATGAGGTGGATGCAACTGCACTCCAGTGGCCCCTCATTTATTTGATTTAATTTAATTTTTGATTTTGTTATTTATTTTAACTTGATTTTATTATTTAATTTAATTTTTACTTTTTATTTAATTTAATTTTGATTTTATTATTCTATTTAATTTTAATTTTTATATTTTATATTTTTATATTTTGATTTTATTTTATTTTGAATTTTATTTTATTGAATTTATTATTGTCGGTGCCTTATGAATGTAATTATTATTATTATGGATTTTTATATCTGAAATAAATGAATTGAATTGAATTGAATGTGAAATGTCGTTATTACTTTGACCTGTGACTTTGACAGTTTTTTTGAGACAAAGTGTTCAACCAGATGTTTATCTTTCTTGTGGTCTTACCATTAAGGTCTCGAAGTTGTACTGGTTCTGGTTCGCTATTATAGACGGCAACGGCGAGTTTTTTGTTCTTTGCTTATAAAAAATATTGAATCAATCCTCCTGAATCTGACAGTTCATTCCTCTCCTACCCTGGTTACTAACTAAAAGCCATCATAATCTTTCACATGCCTTTGGAGTTTCGCTCGGTATCCTGAATAGACAGCCTCATGACCCAGCTTGGGCACGACTTCGGGCTTTAGCTAAGTAGTTGGCTTCGTATTTAAGCGCCAACTACTAAGCAGAGAGTCACAATAAAACGAGTTTCTTTAATTTAGAAATAAAATAAATCCAAACGCCAACTAAAGCCCAGGAAATTTTATAGTATCCTAAATCAACTCATGAATCCGATGGGAAAGCGAAACATAAAACCGTTTATGATATTTAATTAACTTTTCGCTCATTTTAATTATTGAATTTATGGCTCTTTTTAGACGGCAAAAGTATTGGAAGAATAGGGAAACCATGGTTGTGCGCAAGATGATATCGGTAATAAATGGAGTAACTACAATATGTAGTAGACGAAACTTCCAATAGGCAGGGTTGGGCAGTATTTGAATTACTTGTAATTAAAATACGTAATTGAAATACAAATACGTATTTTGTATTTGTATTTCAAATACTTCCCTAAAATGTAATTTGTAATTCGTATTTCAAATACCTGACGACGAAGTATTTTGTAATTAGTATTTCAAATACATGAGGCTCCAAAATACATTTTAACAGAATACATTTAAACTTCATTTACCGTCACTGCACTCTCTGCAATGATGGTAAAGCAGCTAATTAGACTTGGCAACACTGCACCTGTTACGTACTGACGTCAGCACATCAAGCCTCCTACCACAATCCGTCAAATTTCATCAACAGATTTTGAGCCTTATTGCAATAGTGGAAGGTTATTTTTTTATTGATAAAATTTTACACGTCTGGGCAGGTTGACCCGCTGGCGTCTTTACACTGTACGCAATGACTGTAGGTCAAACTTGGCTAAAAAAACGAAAAATTAACTTCGAATTGTGAACTTTAAGCTAAGAACTTCCTCTTCTTTTCAGCCATTCAGCCTGCTGGTCTATATTATATATTTTGTAATTTGTATTTTATATTTCAATTAAAAATCACTAAAATACTGTATTTTGTATTTTATATTTCAAATACCTTACTTAAAGGTATTTTGTATTTTATATTTTAATTACTTGCGATATAGTATTTTGTAATTTGTATTTCAATTAAAGCAAAGCATGTATTTTGCCCAGCTCTGCCAATAGGAGTGGAAAAAATAATAAGCCAGATCATTTAGTTGGTATTTGCAAATCACTAGATACTAAAATATGTAAAAAAATCAGTTTTCTACAATTAATTTAATGGCAATTGGTGGTGCCCCTGTGTTTGATTGGTAAACAATGTGTATTTTTCACAAAGGTGATACGCTTCCGGAGTCGCGGAACTTACCTAATTACCGTGACCCTAGAACGTTAAGGGCTATTGAAGGACACTGGATTTTAGTCAGTACGAGTCTGCCCTGCCCTGGGTAGAAGGAATCATTTGATGATATACCACGTAAAAAAAGGTGCTACGCTTCGCGCCCACCACCTGCTACATTTTTCACTTATATACTACAGTTGGACCAGCAGTTCATACCTAGAACAGTACCAACTTTTACGTACCGAAGCTAGAAGTCACGGTACATTTTAGACAAGATGAAGCACTTTGTAAACTTGTGTAGAATCGTCTCGCTTTGCCGTAAACTTTTAACGAGCTGTCATAAATAGTTTCTTGATATATCCTTCCCATTGTGTTTTACTTTGTGGGTGTGACTTACAATTCGTTTTAAATTTTATGGTACAATTTCATACTTTTATCGTGCTGGAATACACTTTGTTGCCTTCAAAGTCCAAAGTTCGTGGTTGGAGTGTGCAAAATTTTTAAGTATAATCACAGTTTGCGGGAAAGGAATTAAAGGAAAGGCCAAAGAAAAGATGGATGGATGGAATGATATTAAAGAAAAAGGAGTAAATGATACTGTGACGTCTGACATTGGAGAATGGAAGAGAAAATATGTTGAGCCGACCGCAAGTAAAATGGGCTAAGGGCAGGAAGATGATGATGATGATGCATCACATTTGGCGGGACTGTCGTATCAGGACCAAAATCAATTAAATCCGGGTCATAAGATTGGGGTAGGTGGATGTGCTGGATTATATTCACTTTCATTGACAAATTACACCACGTACGATACAGCGTTATTTGTCACACATTATCGGGCACTCACTACTCGGCAACCGTAGCGTATGAAAAGGCACTTAAATAGTAAAGCTCAAATTAAATCATCATGTTACACACAGGTGAATGCTCTAGTGATCAACCGCTATAAACTACCCAGCATCTACCTTCTTTGGCCTCGTAATCTCTAACATAATTCATGTTTTCTCTTTTCTGTTTTATTGCCATATTTATTCAAACACAAACTGCAATTTAACAAAGAAAGAACAACTTATTTATCACAACGAAAAGGGGATATAAAAGAATGCAGTAAAAACATATTAGTTTCTTTTTTTAGATTATACAGTTTTAGTTTTATATTATACCAGTTGCTAATATTTTCTTCAGTAGATATTTATCTTTTCTGACTCTACTACGTAAACCCTCGTTACTTTTTAGCCGACTTGGAAAAAAGGAGGAGGTTCTGAATTCGTCAGAATATTTTTGATATATTCCCCGCATTGAGGACTGTTTTGGAAAATTCTTCGTTTCTTTGAAAGCGTTTAGCTTACAGACGGTCTCATGGTAATCAGGTCAGGATTTGATGACGGGATCTTAGAAAATTCGGGAAAACTCTTCAACTAATTACTAAAACATTATTTAGATATAACTTTTTAACTCCCACTGAAAAAATTTACAAAGAAACACAACTCATGAACCTTCATCAAATGTATAAGTATAACACATGCATACTCGTCAGAAAAATTCTAACTAAAGATATACACTCTCAAGTAACTTTTACAAAAAGGGCACAAACTTATAAAATTTTAACCAGGCAAGCTAACGACATCTGCTTAACTCAGCCTAGGACTAAATACGGCAAGAGGAATATCATGTATGAGGGCGCTAATCTCTATAATAAATTACCTAAAGACATAAAAGAAATTCAGTCGTTTAACAGTTATAAGAAATATCTAAAGAAATACATACTAAAAGATACGGCCGCACCGTTCGATTTATAAAAAAAAAAAAAGACTCCTCATAAACACATTAAGGCAGTGTTAAACAACATTAAATAAATGTAATATTGCAGAAAATATAAGAAATTAAAATAATATGAAATAGACACAACAACAAATAAATATACAAAACAAAATAAAATAAAACTTACAATACAATAGCAAAATACGTTTATAAAATAAATAAATCGCTCATCTTTCCACACTGTGTCGTAGGCCTTAGTAAACACGCAACAACTATTAAATTGCACCCTACCCTCATAGCTTAAAACTGCTGTTTCTTGTGTAAATAACTACCTGCTTCTGATATGTTTTGTTTTGTTTGATAGCTGTTTGTTGAGTCGAAGTGCTACACATTATTAGAAATGTTAATTTTAAGATACGTACCTACTTTGTCTACGCTTGCTGGCAAATACGCTAAACTTAACCATGTTTACTCTGTAAGTGAATTTTGTAAATTCTTTTGAGTAAATAAATATCTTTAACCGTAACTAATTACAGTAAATAAACGCATACCTATCTATGCATTGTTCACACAATCACAAAATAAAATATCCACTAAAAACTGTAAATGCCTCTTCCTGATCTGATTGAATAACAAACTCACCTCTATAAACATCCAAACTTTCAAATGTAATATGGAGTTTAGCTAGTTAGATAGTTGCGCGTATAGTCGTACAGTTGGTTTAGAGGGTTCAATTTCCTGGTAGGACAGAACCGGTAGAGGGTTTTTCAATGTATAAGCGGACGACGGCACGGTTAGCGCAGTGGGTGAGCGATCGACTGCTGCACTAGGTGTCTCACGTTCGATCCCCGCACTGAGCAAATATTTGTATGTTCTACAAGTAGTAGTCCTGGGTCTGAGTTTTTGTGTATGTGAGTTTCTATGTTTGTAAACGGACCCGCGATACAGTTGAAACTCCTAGTTTGGGGCACCGTTAAAAAAAACCTTAGAATCAAGTTCTGAGCTCACATCCTATATATTATGGGATTTAATATAAATTAGAGTGTACACACGGCTACACATCAAGCTATAAAAAACCAATTTATCGTGGTCTCGCTTTGTATGATCATTCCGCTCATACAACGATCAGCTTATACTGGTTCTGTATAGCTTGATGTGTAGCCGTACAGTGTACAATTACATACATCTCTGTTTAAACCCTGTTTAATAAAATTACAGTTGCGATGATATGTTTATGTAATAGAAGACGAGTATAATGCCTATATTTCTGGCGTTCTTTACGGCTATATGGGTTATTCGTATGCAATTCGGATGGTCAAACATTCCCAGCATCCATCTTCCTACGTCACTTTCGTGATGAGAATACAGAGCGGGAAGCGTACAATTTTGATGAACCTAGCGTGAACGAATGAGTGAATGGAATAGAGATGGAATGAAATGTGTTAAACTTCACATGTTCAAGTATTTACAGGTGTGAGAACTAAAACAAGTGTGTAGCCTGAACGGATACTAGAAATAATCCAAGAACCTTATGGACACTAATTTATAGATTCATTTATCGTGTAGATGTGTTTATAGTTTATGGACTGTGGTTTTGACTAACCTAACTTACTTACCTAGCCAAACCGGCCGTAGTACCAAAATCTCCGTCTAAATTCATGATGATTATCTACTTTTATCTATACTAATATTATAAAGAGGAAAACTTTGTTTGTTTGTTTGTTTGTTTGTTTGGTTGTAATGAATAGGCTCAAAAACTACTGGACCGATTTCAAAAATTCTTTCACTATTCGAAAGCTACATTATCCACGAGTAACATAGACTAAATTTTATTTTGGAAATAAATAGGGTTCCGTAATATATTTGGGTTTTTCGGACACAAGGTGTAAAAAATCAACCAGAAAAGTTACTTATTTTGCGTACGCTGCCTAAACTATAAAAGATAGAACTATGAAATGTTCTAATTAGTTGTAGATCTTATAAATATCTACAAAAAACTCCGCGACACACTATACCTATCTATGTCGAGTGAGGCACAACAACCTTTTTTTAAATCAACAAATCTTGAATTTTTTTGGACTACTTTTAAACGCATTTATTTTACTCATTCTATTAATCCTTATCAAAATAATTTATTTCATCATTAAGTACAGTTAATGTAGATGATATTTGGTCTTTGAATGATTAAAATTGGATGTTTAGTTTCGAAGTTATGGCGAAATTAAAATATCACGATTTCTGCTGCACGGCCCGTTGCGAAGTGAGCGTCACCAAGGCGGGGGTGCGCGTGCGGGAGGGGAGTTTAGATCTATGAGTAAGGTACCCGCGCGGCTCAGCCGCGTGGTCGGCGCCCTACGCAGCGGTCGTGCGCGAAGTCTAATAATTTTCCTGCGAGAACCACAATAGACCAGCTAAACTATAAGAGATACAAAAATGGTGTGATAGCAAAAATTGTTCCACGTTATGAGCATTTTTTGCTGAGAGAATTAGTTTGAAGATCTGGAACACCTGATGTGGAACTCCAAGAGCCCAGCTACACTATAACATATACAGGAATAACGTCTCAGCAAAGTTGTTCGGCCTGATGAGCACTCTCTGTGGACATATAAAAATTGAAGATCTGGAACACCTGATGTGGAACTCCAAGAGCCCAGCTACACTATAACATATACAGGAATGACGTCTTAGCAAGAGTTGTTCAGCGTGATGAGCACTCTCTGTTGACGTATAAAAATTGAAGATCTAGAACACTTAATGTGGAACTCCAAGAGCCCAGCTACCCCGCGGTGGTGGACGCCCACGGCGTCGGACGTCACAAGACGATCTCCGGCCACCGTAAGCGCGGGCATGCGGGTGGCGAGTAAAGGGCAACTCGCCGTCCGACCATGGACGGCGCGTCGTGTTAGCATAATGACGGGGCCGGTCTCAGAGGGCTAAAGCCTGCCGGGGTCTTATACCATCATCGTTACCCCGTAACATAAAGGGCTATTAAGGACACCGTGGATTTTAGTCAGTACAAGTCTGACAGTCCCTCCTGCCCTGCCCGGGGTGGGAGGACTCATTTGATGATTTACCACGAAAAAAAAAGAGCCCAGCCACACTATAACATGATTTTTTTCAACTGGGCGTGGATATGAGGAATATCGAAAAATGTTGAAGACTCCTTTCAACAATTCGGGGAAGTAATCAATATACGGCAAACTTAAGAAAAACGTATAATTGAAAAAAAAACTGATCAATCTTCAAGGCGATGACTGTATTCGAAACTTAAGTTAAAAACCTTTTCTTCTTTGAAATCATGCTTATTTTTGTTCAACTCAACGCCCAGATGAAAAATTCAACCTGTATAGGAATGACGTCTTAGTTTTTACCCGGGCTCTTGGAGTTGGGTATCAGACTTTTCAGATCTTCGATTTTGCCGACCCCATTGTCGCTGGCATAAGCAACAAGATCCGCGTACGAAGTCGCGGGCAGAAGCTAGTTATTGATATTTTTATCTAATTAAGTTCAAGAGACGGTAAAAAAAATCAAGAGTGGACTGGACTTGTTGTGACGTAATGTAAATTTTCGTCAATTTTGGTTTACGTAGCAAAAGAAAAATATGTGTCAATCAAATCTTTTTTGATAATCAATCTGACGGACTAATTATATAGATTTTTTCAGTTAAATACTACCTACGCTAAGACCGTAATTGCCTTTTTGTTTTAATTATGTGGTAAAGTGGTTGTTTCAACAATTCTATTCATATAAATTATTTTGTCACCAGTGTCATGTCCTGCCCCCCTCAAGAACCGCGACTTCGTGCTGCAGAGGTCATGGCTGGACACTGGCAACGAGAAGATGATCCTCAACCACTCCGTCTTTCACAAGGACTACCCGCCGAGGAAGGGATATGTGAGGTATGTACACTTCTAGACTTTTTTTACGTGGTAAAGTCATCAAATGCGTCCTCCCACCCAGGACGGGCAGGGCGGGGGGGGGACTGTCAGGCTCTTACTGACTACAATCTATAGTGTCCTTCAATAGCCCTTTACGTTACAGGGTCATGGTAATTTGATAAGTCCCACGACTAGACGGCGACCAGGCGAGAGCTTTGGGGGAGTGACTTATGTACATGACCTTCAAAAATTGCTGATTTAATCAGCCTATCTATCTATATATATAAAAATGAAACCCGTTTTCCGTTGTCACGACATAACATGAAAACGGCTTGACCGATTCGGATAATTATTTTTTTGTTGTGTTTGTAACCATCGGGACCGGGTTTTAGACCGGGTCCTCCACCCGTGCGAAGCCGGGACGGGCCGCTAGTTTTGAATAAATAACTAATAAATAATTTTGATTTGCTATTTATTACTAGCCTGTACTGCCCCACAGCAGGGCTAAAGCCTTTTTTTTTTTTTTTTTTTTCATCAAATGAGACCTCCAACCCCGGGCAGGGCGGGAGGTACTGTCAGACTTGTACTGACTAAAATCCACGGTGTCCTTCAGTAGCCCTTTATGTTCCGGGGTCACGGTAATAGAAATAAATCCCGCGACCCCGGCAGGCTTTGGCCCTCTGAGAGGGGGCCCCGTCATTTTGCTGACAGCTCTTTGAGGCGCGCGTGGAACACGACGCGCCGTCGACCCGGGCATGGTCCATGGTCGGACAGCGAGTTGCCCTTTACTCGCTGTCCGCATGCCCGCGCCTACGGTGGCCGGAGATCGTCTTGCGAGGGCTAAAGCCTGTGTCCATTCTTTCACACTCTCATTGAGCACTTTTTTCTCCCAACTCTCAAGGAAGTCACCTAGTTTGTCCAGTTATAGGACAGGACAGGATATAATGAAGGTGATAAAAGTACCACTAGCCATTGGTGACAACATTGGATTCTTACTTTATGCTTTTGAGTTTTTCGTAGTACAACATGACGGGTGTGGATTTTTGCCCAGTACGGTAATCATTCTGGGGAATAATCCACACCCGTCTGATCAGAAGATCCTCCCTTTTCAACGGAGCAGGAACGGATCAACTTTACACTCTCCTGCCGGATAACATGGTGCTGTAGACTCAAATCTGTTAAATCAGCGTTAATATCCCCATTAAAGCTGATTTGTCCAATTTTCAGACTACGAGCCAGAAATCTTTGTAAAACGTGCCGTACGGCTTAACGTGATTTCCGAGTCACGAAGTGTGAGAACATAAAAGGAACCAACCTCAAGCCAATTTCCGGAACCAATCATCTACAGCTTTGGGGTGTCTCCAATTGTCAAGGACACAGACGTACGTGGGAGAAATTTCATTTCATTAGGTATAGATTTGAAAATATTAGACGAGTTTTAGTCTTCTTTTGTTAAATCAGCGGGGTCTGGGGGACAGGGGCCTCGTGACGTCTGACGCAAGTAAAGACTATTTTGATTGTAACCTCTTGGCAATTTAAAAGTGTCAATCTCTTACTTTTGGTTTACATAACAAAAGAAAAAATACGTTTCAACAATTACCTACCCACCTTACCACAAAAAGATAAACATCTGTTGAACAGTTGTCTAAAAGAAGTGTAACTGCAAAACGACCCTTATATCAAGAAGTAATGTCGTTTTGACGTTGTAAATTTTTTTAGAAAAGTGTTCAATGGGTGTTTAATTTTTTTTGTAGTTAAACGTTTATTGTTTACAATCTAACTGTCGAACTTATTCGAGTTTTTCATAACCCTATGAGACAAGACCATGTGTGCTAAAATGTATGAAATGAATGAATATATAAACTAGATTACCCTTCGCGTTTACAGCACTTTTAGAGTTATTTCCTGACTGAACGTGGCCGGAAATAACTCTAAAAGCGATTTTACGTGTGTGCAGAATTGCATTTCGAAATCCATATAGATGCATGAACCCAGAAGTGTGCGTTGATAAAGCTCAAAATTGCTCGTACCATGATTTTTATTTGAGATAGGGTATGCGCTTGACTTTAGTCTAGGTGATAGAGACAAAGTTGACTATGAAGCTAGTCTATCTAGAAGAAGCCTGTTTACTGAGATCAGGGTTGGTTCTATGCGTTTGGACAAAACGCAGGTAGCGAGTTTCTGTTCGCGGGTTCGTCTGTAAAAATGACAGATACCCATTTTTTTAAGTGGTAAAAACAGCAAAATATGAGTCCTTCCACCCAGGGCAGAACGACTGTCAGACTTGTAATGACTTGGATTTTAGCCGTGTCCTTCAATAGCCCTTTACGTTCCGGGGGGGTCACGCTCACGGTTATCTGATGGGACAGTCCCGCGACTGACCCCGATAGTCTATCTATGAATAATAGTCTGATATCAGTAATAGTTTGATAGTCCCTTCCACTTCATCAAAAACGGAATGACTCATTTGATAATTTTAAATCCCAAAAAAGTTGAAAACTTTTTATATTTTTGGGTGTTCTCGTCTACAAAAAATGTGTATTCCCATTTTCAGCTTTCGTTTCATTGGCCCTGAACTTTCATGAATGTGCTTTCAGGCAGGTGAAAATAGGTTCATTATATAGTAAGGGCATGTTTAAAATATCTAGCGATACTTTTCATCCGTGAAAACCAAGAATGAGCACATCCAATGACCTTAATAATTAGGATCGAAATGTCAGCTTTAAATAATATAACAACACGCCTGTAGTCTAGAAAGGCTAAGGTAGTATTTGTGACTATTTCGATCGCGGGATTGTCTTTAAAAGCAAATGGGAATTGAAGGAACGGGTAGTTTTTAGCCAGTCTCTCTGACAATCCTTTCTGCTGCACCTAGATAGGGAGGACTCATTTGATAATCCTGTTTGTTGCACCTAGAGTGTGAGGATTTATTTGATAATACCTTTTGCTGGACCTAAAGAGGGAGGACTCATTTGAAGACAGATTAAAACAAAAAACAAGAATAATTTGGGTTTAGGTTTGGGTTAACCTAGTCAAAAAGAAAAGATGATTCCTAAAGACGGAACGAGCTCAACCAGAAGAAACTATTTCTATATTTTATTTTTTTTCATGATAAGTATGTTGAAAATTAAAAAAAAAAAAATAAGATAAATAAGGATCTAATCTCAGATCTAAATAAACTATCATCAAGCTTCTATTTGCCAAAGGGCTAAGCAGAAAAATTTTACTGCACTCACTTATTTCCAAATAAGTTTTCGACAAAGTCCTTGTCACCAATAGCCATGACGTCACTTATCAAAAACTGTTGTTATCACAGCCTACGTTAGTTAACTCATTCATGTTTAATTTGGTTATGTGTACCACATAATCTGCGTGGGTTCCTAGCTATCTGTCGATGTACTGGTATTTCACATTTAACCGCTTTCTATTGATGTGTGATCATACGTTTTATGAGGTATATCAGTCACACCTTTTTCACAAAATGGCGGGCAGAAACTATCTACACAGACCCCTCTTTGAGGAATGTTTAGAGAGGCACCAGGGCATCCTCACCTTCCTCTTGACGCAAGTCCTCACCGGACAAGTGTGCTTCGGGAGGTTCCTTTGTCGGATTGGGTACGACGCCGACATACGGACGTATATTGAAAACATTACTTTCCTAAATAGCATTAAGCATACGTATAAAATACCAATCTATTAAAGAAACAAACGTAAACAAAATTGATAGCGGAAAACAACCATTTACTTCCGCCATTTAAAAGTCAGATCTATTGTATTTCACAAAAGACAATTCCTCAAAAACGTTTTAGTAAGTGCTACAATTTTGTAGAACAATTAGTCTGGAGCTTCGAGTTGAAAGAAAAGCGAACATTTTGAAATACGTGTTTAATTATA
Source organism: Agrotis ipsilon (assembly GCA_028554685.1). Classification (NCBI taxonomy): domain Eukaryota; kingdom Metazoa; phylum Arthropoda; class Insecta; order Lepidoptera; family Noctuidae; genus Agrotis; species Agrotis ipsilon. The sequence continues at coordinate 15,247,762 of CM052965.1, forward strand.
GCCTGGCAAAGGAGGGTAGGCCTTTGGGATTGTCTCGGTTCCTGCAAATTGATTTTAGTTCGAAGACTCGGCTTGATGGCTTTGTGGACCAGGGTAAGTGCTATTATTGAGTGCGGACGTTCGATTCCCAGGTCGTTTAAGCTATTATTGGTGTTTCCCCTAGTAATTTTTAAAAGTAGCCTCTCTAGAGATGCCTTGTTTTTTTCTGTCCGGGAGATGATAACCACGAGATAACAATGATTGCTCTACTTGGGTATACACTATACAGTAACCTCTGCCTGACCCTTCACGCTCTATATGCCTTTTAAACTTCATTTGGTATAAGAAGGAAAACTGTTTTGGTTTTGAATGCGTATACAAACATTTACAGCTATGGAGAGGGCTATACTCGGTGTTTCCCTGCGTGATCGAATCCGAAATGAGGAGATCCGTAGACGAACTAAAGTCACTGATATAGCCCACCGCATTAGCAAGCTGAAGTGGCAATGGGCAGGCCATATTGCTCACAGAGCAGATGGCTGATGGGGTCGAAAAGTGCTAGAGTGGAGACCACGGACTAGCAAGCTCAGCGTAGGACGTCCACCAACAAGATGGACAGACGACCTTATAAAGGTCGCCGGAAGACGCTGGATGTAGGTCGCTTTCAACCGGTATATGTGGTGATCTAAAGGGGAGGCCTATGTTCAGCAGTGGACGTCCTATGGCTGAGATGATGATGATGATGATGATGTGCCTACGTTGCGTCTTCCGGCCCGTGGTCGCCACACGAGAAATTTTCTTCCCCATCGGTTATCAGTTCCAGGAGTGATGTGGGCTGCCCAATTTTGTCCCGTGCTGGAATCGAATAGAGTCAATTGTTAAGCTACTGCGCCAACCTTGCCGTCCATCAACGTTGTAGATTGGAGAAGTTTGTTTGACGATAGGAAAAGTTTCAGCTTGTAGACTTTTAGTTCTGTGATAAATATTGGTTTGTTAATTTTGTCCTTTTGGAGTTTTCCTGAAATTCAGGTTCGAAAGTAGTTTGTTACTGTTCATTTATCATGAAGTTTGGGATATGAAAACAAAGTTGGTTCGTTTGTAATTAACTGTTCCTTTTGTTTGCGTTTTATTTCGTAGAACTTGTATTTTATCTTAATTGACCGCGAGTGCTGTTTTATGGTATAAACGTTGATTGAAAAAACACCGTTGGCGGTCGCTTCTGCGAAATGATTGTTTATCGGTCAAACGATTCGCTGAAAATACTCGTTAACAACCTTTGTTTATGTTCATCAAAATAATCGTTTTATTAGTAAACTAGCATTACACTGTCGACTTCGCGGCGACTTCGTCCGAGAGTATGTCGTATTTTCCCTTTTGATTTTGTCAATATTAGGTATACCACTTTGTGGTTGGATATTCCAAAACTCTTGAAACACGTGTTTCATTATGGTTGACAATTTAACATTCGAAATTTCAAGTGAATTCGATGTTTACATTCATTTACATATCAACTTTTTTTTGTAATTCACAAAGTAAAATTACAATCACAAACTTTTATTAAAGTACCATAGCTTTTGTACAATCAAACAACAAAACAGTTGCAAAACAATATCTCACATTGACATAATTATGCTAGATGTGAATCTACCATACAAATTATGTAAAAAACCGGTAAAGAAAACTTAAACGATCTGTGAACCTTTCCACAGATAATGAAAAACTTTTTAGCACGACTTGTAAAACAAGACACGTAACAAACTAATTTAATCAGCAGTAATATTAAAAAGGAGCCCTTAAAATAAATACTAGCCGTGCCTTACAAAATCTAGAATGTTCGTTAATTTAATTTCCCTAATTCATCCCGTTGGATCCTGATCAAACATCCCAACTGCGGTGACCTTTCTCTAGATAACAGAGTTAGATACAATTACCTTTAACGAACCTTTACTCGAGGTATCTTGTAGGCGTGAATAGGTAGTGACATTAAGAATAATTAAATTATAGATAATATCTTAATTAATAAGGTTAAAATAACCGGTTTAACAGAGCTTCAATTCATTATCATCTGCTTAATTAACCCTTTCCCAACTATATTCGGCTGGTTCTAGTTGAATCAGGAAGCAGTTGAATTTTACGACTGCCTATTTGATCTCCACAATCCAGTAACTGAATGGTAAAGTACCACTTGGTAAGAATAATTGTCAGACTTTCGAGATTCTGACTAAAACTTGTCAAATATTTACCAAATTACAGCCGGAAATCAACGGCTTTATGGTGCCTTCCAAGACATAGAAGAGTTTTCTCCGCTATGACAGATACCACCAATCCACATACCAACCTCGGCTTGAAGATTGATGTATGAAGCTTTTATTTTTAGCCACCTCTTCCTAAAGGAGTTTCAAAAGAAAAAACATTATTTTATATAAAAAATTCTTTCCCTAAACTAGGAATTATTTCTGTATTGTGGGTTTCAAAGGTACATAAAAACTGAATATAATTATAAGAAAGTAGCTGTCCGTCCAAACTATCACATTTATAAATAGTAGTAAGATGTCTCTAACGGTCGGTCGGTCGCCTCCTTCTGCGAAGCAGTCATGCTCGCGAAGGAGGAGGCGGGCCGCGTGAGCGAGAGGACAAGTTCCTCCCTCCGCCCCACCCGGCGGTGGTGGACGCCCACGGCCGTCGGACGTCGCAAGACGTCTCCGGCCACCGTAGGCGCGGCATGCGGCGGCGAGTAAAGGGCAACTCGCCGCCCGACCAGGACCATGCCGGGTTCGACGGCGCGTCGTGTTCCACGCCGCGCCTCAAATGCGTCATCATAAGACGAGGCCCCCTCTCCGAGGCTAAAGCCTGCCGGGTGGTCGCGGGTCTTATACATCACCGTGGACTCCTGAACATAAAGGCTATGAAGGACACCGTGGATTTTAGTCAGTACAAAGTCTGACCTTTCCTCTTCTCTGCCCGGGTGGGAGGTCTCATTGATGATTTTTACACGTTAAAAAAAAAAAAAAAAAAAGATGTCTCTCTACACAGCATGCAACCGAGAGTTGGGGTGTATTACGTCCCTGCATACGCGTTAGACGTCAGACACGTCACGATATTTATTTAAAAGAAGAAAAGTTTTAGGACTCACACAGGATAGAACAACAACATAAATCCAAACAAAACGAAATAATGTTAACACGTTGAGTGCGATACCAGGTCTAAGCACCTTATACACGGTCGCGGGTCTTATACCATCACCGTGACCCCGGAACATAAAGGGCTATTGAAGGACACCGTGGATTTTAGTCAGTACAAGTCTGACAGTACCTCTCGCCCTGCCCGGGGTGGGAGGTCTCATTTGATGATTTTACCACGTAAAAAAAAAAAGCACCTTATACACGACTTTCTTACAGTGCGGTAAAGTTTGGACATCCTTGTCGTGCGGAAGGCATAACTTTGAAATTGATTCGGTGTAGGAAAGAGACGAATATATCAACCAAAAAAAGTATTTAGGTTTCTTAAATTTTACAGGTTCTATAAGCCTTGTGCCGCCACAAAAAAGGTTTTATTACCAGGTGTAAAGACCTTGTACCGCAGGAATGGAACGTACTTATAGAAAAATCACAGCATTATTATGCTGTGACATTAAAAAAAAGTCACCACAGCGCCGGTTTCTGATAACTCCAAAAATATTGAGTTATTTCTGAAAAGCTCAAAATTACTACATTAACTATAGTTTCCCGCCTAGTGTGGCCGTGTAGGCGTAAAGTGGTGTTGTTTCATTAGTATATTTGCACAATTTGCGGTCGCCACTCTACTGATAAGATAATATTGTTATCACGCGCGTCAATCCGTGACTGTGTAGCGTATGAGAGGCACCGCGGTGCAAGGTTAGTTGCAATTTACGGCTTTTGTGCATAAGAGTAGTATGAATCAAAGCTGTTTAAGGGCCTATGCACACCACGTTTTTTAAACGCGCCGTCGACGCGCCGTTTGGAAACGCGCGTCGACGGCGCGTTTAAAAAACGTGGTGTGCATAGGACCTAAGTGCTTTTGTGAGGCTTACAGTCCTACTAGGGCATTGGGCTAACATTTTTGTTTTTCTCAGTTTATATGCCGAAAATCATACATACAATATAATGAACAAAACAAAATAAGAATTATCCAATTCAGAACTTAAAGCGTAGATACATTTCGGTTACCGATTTGTTTAACGACTGCCTAAATTGTTTCTAATATTTTAATAGATGTGATGTTTAATCAAGCTTACAGACCAATATTATACTATCCGCGGACAAGTGCCACCAGAACGCACAATGACTAGTGCATTGTGAAGTGAAGTGTTTACTAACATAGGCTTAAGTTTCTATATACTAACACAAGCTGTTTTTATTAAATTATGTATGTTAGTTTGTAAGGTATTGTCTACGGGCCAAAGTTTCCTGAATATAAATAAATAAATATTATACTATACCGTTCTCTTTCAATGTAAAGGTCAACAACCTATCACGTATACATAAATACTATCAAGGATAAAGGAAAATTCCTTCAACATTTACTATTAAGAAGGTTTCACAAAATAAAACGCGAAGACTATTGAGATTTTTGAGAAAAACTTCTTAATTGGAAATCTCCGGGTTGTCACAAAAAACTATTATTTAAGGAGTTGTACTGTGTTTCCATTTCAATTCTTAACATAGAAGGGTGTGGAAACTTGGAATCTATATGCATATCCTACGAATTTGCATAAAATCCCCTTATGCATACTTATTTTAATGCTTAGCATAAAATCAGTCTATAATGTTATAACGACTGGGACATAGGACCTATTCTGTCCAAATTAGGAGTTGGGCAGTTATCCACCCCGCTGCGCTGGCGTAGTGCAGTTTGCTAGTCACTATATCTGATAAGATGTTTTCTTTTTGGTAAAAGACCAAGACTTGGAATGTTACCCCATCTTAAAACTCAGATCCTTTTCGGTATAGCTACACAATTTTCTCATTATCTTTTTCCTTTACTAATGTTCACGTCACGTAAATTTGCCACCCACACCTCTACCAATCTTCAGTAAGACAGGCACGTAGTAACTCATAATTTCCTTTGTCAATACGTTCAAGAAATAAGCCGATTATACCTAACTGCCATGATTATCCATCTTAGCTTACGAGGAAATTTTCTTGTTACTATGTCACTGTCCTACCTTTCAAGGTGAATAACCTGTTGATACATAAGTACTTGTTTGTTATATCGTGGTTTTTCTCTTTGAAAGGGATTTGTTAGATTTCTAAAGCCCCACTTGAAAATGTAATGATGTTGGGATAAGGTATTAGGTACATACAAGAAATGGTATAATGATGTACAGTCAACAAAACAGATAAACAAACTGTTCGTAACTGTACTTACGATGGACGTGCGGTCAACAAAAGAAATATGTATGTAGACAGCAAGTTTTAATTAAACAGATTTAAAATAATGTGCGCGTCGTCGCTTGCGTATCATTTTCTTGTGTTGTAGGTATGTAATGTAGCATACACTCAAAGAGAGCAAATTGTACATATGGCATACAGGAAAGCCGTTTATCCGCATAGATATTTCTTTTGTTGACCGTACCTGATCGTAAGTACAGTCACGAATATTTTACACACTTAGCAAAAATGGAGAGCGATTTTCTCCAACTATATTGATTAACGTTTTAGGTTTGCATGAATAGGTCTTAAAGCTTTTACGAAAAAAAAATATTACTTCACGAGAAAATTATTTTTGCCCGTGATGGTACATCTGGTGATGTACCATCACGGGCAAAAATAATCATCCGTGATGGTGGACAGTATAAACTTGATTGATAATTTGACCGTATATTTTTATTTTATCACACTAAAACGTCGAAATTCGAAAATTACATTAGAGAAGAAATAAATTAATTTACTAGCTTTTGGCCGCAGCTTTGCTCGTTTCAATTTAGATTATGACAATCAATTATGGTTGTATTTTTCTTGTAATAATATAAATCAATAATGATTCGAAAGGCAAATCACGCCATCTATTAACATAGAAAAGTCAGTATTTAAAAAAATGTGGTACTCATTGGGAATAGAAAATAAATTCGGAAATAAACTAATACCAGCTCTTGGTATTGGATGGGGAAGGGTCTATACCCATCCAATACCAACTGGCAGCAGCTTTGCTCGCTTCAATTTGAATTATGAATTAGGGTTATATTCTGCTTGTGATAACTCAACCATGATTCGAAACATCACAGAAACATTAGGGCTCTTTTAATAGATTTTTTTTTTTAATAGGATGACAGATTCCTTCTTGTAGCGTCTTATTTGTCAGATGAGTCCACCCTCCTAGGTGGAGCGAAACGGTCTGTCAGACTCTTACTGACTAAGATCCACGATGGCTATTGAAGGAACTAGGGTCGCTGTAACCTGTATAGACAGACCCGCGAACCCGGCAGGCAGTCTGAAATTCGCGCAATATGCAGATAAAGTAACAGGAAAGTTATCCAGCTAATTAGTTGGGATCAATTATATAGTAAAGAAAATCTGACAATTCATTCAACCAATTCACAATTATTGAGTCTAAACTAGAGCTTCCATGAAATTGAATTTAAAATTCAGAATTCTCGTACGAATTGCAGTGAGATGAGTAAAGTTCTATTCTCTCAAACATGTTTTTTCCACAGTGTGTATTCACATTTACAAAGAAAACTCACGCAAACACGACATTATGCAGCATCCGACATTCATAGTCCATTCCGTCCTTTAAAAAGTCTAGGTCTTTCGTCTCGTCGTTTAGTATTCCCTAGCGTTCTGTTTATTCAGGCCTTAGGCCTTTGGACTTTCTTAAATGCGAATTCTTACCTCTTGGCCACGATTTACTTGTTAAAGCGCCTGACGTTTTGCGACAACTGCGGAAAAAGAATACATGCAATTTATTGATTAAAGTCCGTCATCGAGGTATGACATGAAAAGTAGGTATTCGTAGATAATGTATCTACTTTATAAAATAAACTAACTTAACTTGACTTAACAGTATAAATAAGAAAAAGATAAACGCTATTTTTCCTAAGCAAAGTGAGATCTGAAAATATTAATATTTACTGAATTACCTGAATAACTATCATAAAAGCCTTTCATTTAAAAACACAAATACGCAAAACACACAAATACAATCCCAGACTCAGTACTCACTGAAGAGAAACAAGTGACACACGTACATTTCACTTGTCATCTTGTCAAGTCACTCGCAGGTCCCATCGCCCGAGGTCGTGTCCGGAGCTTTACAATCCTGACATTTTGTGAACTTTTTGTAAGCAATTTACTTCTGTAAACTTCTAATCTTAAAGGAAAGGTAAAATGCTTATTTATTTTGCAAAAAAAAGTATTTAAGCCTCTTCAGAAATAAGGAGGAAAATTAAATCTCAAGAGGCTTACCGAGAAGGCTTAAGAGCCTCTAATGAAGAAACTAAATGCTAATTAGCACCGGTATCGTGTTTAGCGGATAAAACGAGCCAGATTTATTGGAGAAAGTTAATTAGGACTTGATAATGCGGCCGAGGTAGGAGATAACGACTGTATCTCGGATAGAATTAATTTCCAAACATTGTCTGGTCCAACTTTTTCCGAACTGTGCATCCTGGGTTTGGTTTCAAGTCTTACGGATCACGGATTCGATCCCTACATGGAATTAATACCTACGGATAGATGTTCCGGGTCAAGGAGTCTACTTTTTATGTCCATTAACGAAGACGCGGACACATTCTTATTTCAGGATCGATGGTGGAGATTAAACCCCTTGTTTCATGAGTGAAGCAACATTAAAAAAATTACCTCTACAAACCAGCCACTGCACGTGTAGCATGGCGATTCTATCTCTATTCTACTAAGAAAAGTCAAAGTTATTTCATCGTTATTTCTATAAAAATCGACTGTTTTTTGCACAAGTATGACACGACTCTTACACCATTAAATAAGATAAAAAACATATTTTATCTAAATTTTACACATTGCTATGCTTAAATCGATAAAAATCTTTTAGGTTCTGTCATTTTGTCTATTCTCCCGTCGAGAAAACCTGTTTCTACAGCGCCATGCTACGCGTGCTGGGCAATACAACATCACCACGAGTGGAAGACTTTATTTTAAATACATATTCAATTTCAACATAAATCATAACTATTGTAATGGCGCAATTTCATTAATAATTGTAGGGCCTGCATGCGAGAGATTTCTGGAACGTATGCCACAGGACCCGAATTCGGGGAAACGTTTTCATAAAAAGTCTCTCATGGCCAAGGATATGTCCGTGGCTTCAGCATCCAGTATATCTCTACCGAATAAACTCACGGAATGATCCATAAACTTATAACTTGATGGACCAAGAAAAAGTTATCTGAAAAAGTGAAGCTCAATAAAGCGTGTAGTGAAAGTTTCGTGTTATTACATCTCATATTTTATTCAGGAATAGCTATTGCCAGCGGCTTCGTCCGCGTGTGTGACGAAAATAATTCCACGGCTGTATGTATGTTATATTGGGATAAAAAGTATCCTATGTGTTATTCCAGACTATAAAAATAAAGAAAGAAAAAATATTTAGCTTTGGCGCAAATAAATAATGATAAATACAACATTTAAAAGAAAATTAATACAAAAAATAAAAAAATCTAATAGAAAAACAAATAAGGAAAAAAAAAATTGTTGTGTGTCTTACGGTTGCGCAAATATGCACAGTTCATCAAATTGTCCAACAGAGGTTAGACATTTTGCTTGACTGCGCTAAACATCCAGAGGCCTTAAGTCAAACAGCAGACGACAATCGTTGTCGTTTATTAGTCACCAATACATTTTCAACTTTATACCCCAGCGCGTAAAGTTGAAAATCTATTGAAGTTCACCGATCGTGATCAGCAGTTTTTAATAGATTTTGTTTGACTAAGGCCCCTGATCTCTTTCTTTAGTCATTTTCACGTGATAGACTAAGAAACATCCGTCCATCCATCTATCCTTTTCGCATTTATTTTAAGTAAGGATATCACTTTCACTGTCACGTTGACTTAATTGTTGCAAATGCTACTTCTAAGAGTGACGTCCTAGTTTCGATTTACCTACTTGTTTGTGAAGTTGAAACGATACAAAGAAGATTGGCAATGATGACATGTGAAGTTTGTTGCGGGATTTCCGCGGCTCTGGAAGGCAAAAAAGAACTGAAAGAACAGGATGGTTTTGGTCACTGACTTGAAACCACCCTGATTGTCTTTTTCACTCCGCCTAGAGTGGGAAGATTCACTAGCTGACTTTCTATTAAAGAAAAGATCTCTACAGAGAAGAACGTACAACAACTGTAATATTTTTTCATGCATCTCTTTCAGTAGTTACCTAGTACCGTAGTAGGTAGTGTGACGTCATCAAGCCTACTTTGTTTAGAGGCTGTGAAGTAGGGCAGCTTAGCAAAGTTCCCATTTACTTGGCTTTAAGACCCAGCTCTCGTGATCTCGGTAAACTCAAGCTTAACTAACTTATTATGACGATCAGGTTTCGATGGAGGGTTACTAATGACGTGACGCCATTTTGGGTTGTTTTCTTTTCGTTTGTCTTCTAAATAATTCAATACTAGCTGTGGCTAGTGGCTTTGTCCGCATGATTTGCTTTTAATAAAAAAAAAACATTTTCTTTTTCGATTCAAAAGCATGTTATGGTTTTATCCGAAAAAAATATTTTTGCTAGGTATCAACGTAAGAAGTTAGAAGTTGCTGTTCGAAAAGAGAGAGATAAAATATGATCTTGACTTGATCTGACATGGATTAATTACTAAAAAATCAGGGATAAAAATTTGGTGCTTGTTTATAATCGCTAAGGCAATTAATATCGTGTCCTGCGTGCCCTGCCAATTGTTCTTTACATGCTTGTGTCGTTGCTGATAAACGTTTCTGAGTTCGCTACGCTCGAGGTCTAATTCTGGGCCGACACAATTTAGATTGTCATCAAATACTACTCTAATAACTTCAGGGATCGACGTAGCCGTATACGTATAAATGTAGCCGGTTGTCAAAAAGCTACCAGCAAACTATTACCAGCGTTGTACCAACTGTTACCAATAACTTTCAATGTGTTACACGTTGATATTTATTGTCGTCGAATAACGACACGTCGACGCTTTGCAAGAAAGGAGCTTACCGCAAAGACACGCGACAGTACGATTGCAACAGTTACAGTTGGCAGGTATTGGGCAATGTGAGAGACATTTCCAGCCCCGTAGATGCCGATTTCCGAACTGCCAGCAAGAGTAGCTTACTGTCTAGGAACTGTCAAGAGTCGACGGTGTGTTATATTCCACAAGCCCCACAAAGACTGTCAGCAAATTGACGATTAACGAAGAGTGACAGGGCCAAATGCCTGCCGGGATAGTGGGACTTAGAACATTACCAAGCCTTGAAACGAAAGGGTAACTGAAGGAACGTTTGATAGTTGACTGACTGACTGGCCTGTTGGTCTAGTGGTTAGTGACCCTGACTGCTATGCCGGGGGTCGTGGGTTCGATTCCCACCCAGGACAAATGTTTGTGTGATGAGCATGATCATTTATTCTGTGTCTGGGTGTCATTTATCTATAATATGTATGTATTTAGAAATATATAAGTATGTTCATCAGTTGTCTAGTTCCAATAACACAAGCTCTGCTTAGCTTGGGACTAGATGGCATTGTGTGATAGTTATGGAATATTTATTATTTATTTATTTATTATTTATTATAGTTTGTACCGCTCCACCCGGAGTGGGTCAAATTAAATGTGACCAGATTCAAATTTAAAATTCATTATTTTTTTATTGATTTCCAGTCATTAATTAGAAGTCAGTTAAAAAGACATTGGATGGGAGACATTTATCTAATAGAACTTAAATATTTTAAACTAAATAGTTATAACTATTTTAATTTCGGATGTCACTTAAAATTTAACAGTAATTAATATTAATTTGCTCCTTTTATTTATTTTTCGTTATTCTGTAGTCAAGTAATGTACTGAGGTATACAGAGTGCCGAAATAAAGCATTCAAGTATCTTTCAGTCATCCGATTTTAAAATTCACTCTCTCTCCCTCTTTTCTTAAACCGTATACGTATAAGGCTTTTTTTGCTGCGACGACATAGCGACATACAAAACAAAATGTTGACTGGTACTGTGGCAAACCGGTGTGACATTCAATGCGAGACATCCCTGAGCGCCGTGACGTCAGCGGTCGCATTCTGGGATAGAATTCTAAAGTCTCCGGAAGCCTTCACTTCGTTCCTTCGTTTTCTAGATAGCTTTTTGTTCGGAATTCTTTTTCAAAGCTTTGCGGCGGTTAATTTTACATCTTTCGTTGCTATCTTTTTTCTTGATCCAACGAGCTACTTTCTGTCAAAGTCTTCAGTGAATAGGTATAGAGGATTTGAGAGTAAGACTTTTAAATTCAATAAGCTGCTTTGAGAAAAAGAATTTTTTTTAATATTTCTTGACTTTGAATTATATAACTCAGTTGTCTGCTTTTGTATGTAACGTAAGCGAATGTCAACGGTGAAATAAATCGTGATTTACTCATATAAATGATATAAGAGCTGTCACTATCATTAATCAATAGCAATTATGAATCATAAATGGGGTTTAGATTTTTACATATCTTCGAGAGGTAGACGCAGCACGTTAACACGTCAAACTAACCTAATCTATACGAATTTTAACTTTATCATATTCTAAGAAAATTCATTTTCGCTTGAGAAAATTTGACAGATTGGGTAGGTTGTTGAGCTGAGTTATTCCACTATGATCCCCAGAAACTGATCCGCTAGGGGATCAGTTTTATTATAAATTATTTTCTATTCTACTCCGATCCCCCGTAACGTCAATTTAATGAGCTGGCATGTCTATTTATGAAATAATAAAAACATGGGAGAAATGATACATAACAAGTCAAGAAACATCCTGAAAGCAATCTGGTAAGCAATAACAAAATGTTTATTCAAATCCGTTTTACATGCCACAAACGGATTGAATCTTCAATAGAATTTTGTTCAAGGGTTAAGAGAGAATAAACATCTATTATTGAAGTGTCCAAAGACTGGCAACAGGTTGAAAAACCGACACCTGTTAGAACCTGTTATCTCTTCAGTTAATTAAGTCCCTCTCGCCGTGAATTCATTATCAACTCTTTGGGGACATAATTGGCACTCTTTTAATTTTTTCCTTTTGAAATTGTTAAGTTTTACAGATTTAGGTGTGTGAATTTGTTCTAAGTTTCTGCTTGTGAACTATCTAGGATTTTCTCCTGTATCGTGGGTCTATTAAAATAATTAAAACTCACATACACAAACACCCAGACCCGAAACAACTATTTGTAAGTTATACAAAATTAAATGTTTGTTTCGTGCGGGCAATCTTTTGCAGTGTCTCAGTGTATTTGTTTTTTTTTCACAATTTGTCTTACATACGAGTACTTTACATAACATCACGCCTTCATGGGTATCATGGGCCATATTCTTCAGGGATTATTCCCTGACGAATATGACAAAGGTGTAATTCACAAATCATAAGTGAAAAGCTCATATACGGGAATCAAACCCGAGACTTCATGCAGTCGTGCTTAATGACCACTAAGTCATATATAAGTTACCGAAACAAAACTATTATAAAATCTGTATATGTCGTCTGATCGTAAAGTAAAAAAATGGTCTAAAAAAGCCTAGTGTAGACTTTCAGAATTTTACAACAGAGATTAAAAACATTAGAAACTCAGATTTAAGCAACCAAGTAATCCCCTACTCAGTACAACTTCACTGATTAACAAAAATCTTCACAACTCTTTTCCACAGAGCCATGTCACTGCTGACAGGATTCGTGGTGCGAACCCGGTCTGGTGCTGGAAGCTGGCTGGGATACGTCTCGAGGTCAGACCCCAGGGGAGCCCTGCCCGCTTGGCTAGTCAACAGGTACGTTCAGGATTAATTCAGTGTATATTGCTTGTATTTCTCGTAGGCTGAGGTGAATACATTATAACTTTGACTTGCTTAAGGCCAGTTCACAGAAATATTCATTATACGCGTATCTATGGGCCAGTTGGTTGATTAATAGTTAAAGTAAGTGTTAAAAAAACTTTGTAAAATACCATTCATTTTAAATTCTAATAGAAAAAGATGTATAAGATATAATAAATAATTGCCTTAGCTATTGTTCAAACATCTTTCATCATCGTCTTTAGCCATCATGTCTAATTCTAGGACTTTGTGTCTTAAATCTAAAGTAATAGAAGTGACTTTATATAAAGCTAGGTTACTGAAAACATAAATAACTACATTTAAAAAAAAAGCGTTGCGCCACTCTTAAGTATTTACTAGATTATAATTAATTTCTCCTGTTCCATGGGCATGCATGGCTATGTTCACTAAAATTTAAGCTCACATACACATACAACAAGACTCAGAACAACTTTTTGTAGAGCATATAAACTTTGGTAATTGCGGGAATCGATCTCGAAGCACGCATCACAACAGACGATCTAACGGCCACTGTGAAAACCGTGCCATCAATTGAAGTTAAGTAGGTATAATCGTAATCTTCAATAACAATAATCTTCAAACTTGATATTTTTGTTTTATGAAGTGATGTTTTTAAAAGAAATGCGATATTGCAAACCACGTGTTTGCAAACATCTACGATAACGCCAGTATTGAATGAAAACCTAGGATAAAGTAGGATTTTATAACTGAATTGAAACGCTAACCGATATTGGAAAATGCGTACGTTGTGCGGAAGTGAATATAAAATGGAATAAATAATCTGCAGTCGGGCGGGTCCCACATGTTATGTGTTCGACTATTTCCTTTTCCTTTCTTTTAATAAATAATCTACTTTCCTATTGAATATTTAAATGAATATCTAGCATAGGTAAAGAGTTAGGTAGATACGATTATGAAACCACGATAGGAGTTATGCTGAAAAAATTTAGTAACCTTGACTGATGTCTTGATCAGCAGTAAGATTGTATTTCGTGAGGATTTGATGCACGGTTGGCTCAAAGTCAAAGTCAAAGTCAAATCATTTATTCAATTAGGCCATCAAAGAGGCACTTTTAAACGTCGCATAAATTAAAATTAAGGAAATGGGATGGGATGGGAATGATTCTACACCCATTCGCAAAGGTAGGTTGTATGAAGAAGAATGGGCAAGAAACTCCATACTTACTCTTTTTAAAAATGTTTTACAATATTTTTTTTACATCATTTGAATTAATAATGTAAAAGCAATGTACCTTGAAAATCTAGACTAAATATGATTAAAAAATAAAAAAAATAAGAAAAAAAAATAGCAAAAAGGTACATGGTGTTCACATTCTAACAAAATATTGCAATTACAGCTATTTTACAAATACAATATAAGGAGTGTGTGAGCATTAAAACAACCAGTTTGATTCTGTTTAAGCCCTACATTGTACTATGGAGCAGGGCCAGCATGTTTGTGTAACTTTTTTCTTGTAAGACCGTTTATTATTATTACTATGGCAGTATCCATCATATTATTATTATGGTAGTGTGACTCTTACAACTTGCTATACTTAGCTCTTACTAATAAATATTTTTAATTTTAACAAATAAATTATTACATTTTCTTATTCAGGGTGACAGCTCAACTAGCACCGCGGCTGGTACAACAGCTGCATGCAGCTGCTCGGCGCTACCCTGGCTGGAAGGCCCTGACAGACCTGCCCTACCACAAGCCCTGGAGACACCCTGAACAGGTCCCGCCGCATAGGATCTCATTAGCTGATGTGAGTATAAAATAAACTGAACAGACAAACATACATACATACAATACATACCGGTCAAAACCATAATCCTGCTTTGCCGTAGTCGGGCAAAAAACTGAATTAAGTAGTCCCAGTACTAATGCAATTATAGACGTTATAATTATAGCTTTTAATTTAGGGTCATTGTCTCGCATCTTAATGCTCATGATGTAGAAGATACATAAATTAACGTTCTTTTGAATTAAATTAATTGTGTTGCTAGGGTACTTCTAAAGACTAATAAATTATTTAGTTAGTTACTAATAAACATTTTCCTAAAACCTACAGTAAATTAACGAATTAAGGAACAACTGAGAATATTAAAAAGCTTATCTCAAAATAAAATGAGGTAAACAATTATTGTGATCATTAAAAGTTATTCTTAAACAAAATGTGAACGAAAAGAACGTTCGTATAAAAAATATGTACAAAGAACAAACTTTTAACGACTCTAGAAGAAATCTTCAAACTTAATAGGTACCATTTGTCTTTCATTAGAAAGTGAAGTCGTTTCAAAATTATTTTACCTCTGACGTCACATCTCTGTCAAAATAATTATGATCTTTATTTTCGTATTAACTTTATAGTTTGTCACCTTTAGTATAAATGCATTAATATAGGGCTTTTGCTTTTGTGACGTCACTGAAATATACTAAAAATTTGGTATTTTTTGTAAAAAATACACCGATCTTAATCTATTAGTTCATTACTGGATACATATACTTACGTAAGCTGTATGGTCCCCCTGTTAAAATGTCAATGAATTTTATTCTCTTAACGTTAAATAATAATAATAGTAATAGTCCTCCTGACCGCTTTCGTCCACGGCAGTCAATCTCAACGGAGATTAGCTATTTGCGCGGGGCTTAATTATTATAGTACATAAGTGTGTGCGCAAGCACAAGTGCACACACCTGCAATCCTGCACACGACAGAAGAGAGATCAGGCGCAGGACCAACGACTTAACGTGCTTTCCCAGGCACGGGGTATAATACCTCCTTTTTCAAAACTCCGTTCTGCTAGTTACTGAGAAAATTCTTAAAGAAAAACCCAATAGCACTTTTTTTCCGACCCGGGAATCTAACCCAGAACTCCACGCTGAGGAAAAACGAGGCAGCTCCATCACTCACATAGGTAAAATATCTGTCAAAAGACTGTAAAAACAAAAGTAGCTACCTCCCAAAGTAACCGCAGAAGCGACGTTACATAAACATGAGCTTTGAAAGGTTTTCCCAATAATTCCCGAAGTTACTTCGAGGTCCCAAATCCCCTATTATCGATTATATTGTTTCCAACTTCAGTCAATTCAATGTTTGTTAGGTAAATCGGTTTGAATTCTCTACTTAAAGACTTAAGTGGTTTGTTTATTTGAAAAAGTTGACCTTAGTATTATTAGGCTAAAGAATTTTGTAGAAAAATGGAGGAATATTTTTGGTTTATCCTATAAGTTTGTGGAAAAATTAAGCCAAAATGACAAATGGCTTTTTTTTATCGCGGTAAAATCATCAAATGAGTCCTCCAACCCCGGGCAGGGCGGGAGGTACTGTCAGACTTGTACTGACTAAAATCCACGGTGTCCTTCAGTAGCCCTTTATGTTCCGGGGTCACGGTGATGGAAATAAGTCCCGCGACCCCGGCAGGCTTTGGCCCTCTGTGAGGGGGCCCCCCGTCATTTGCTGACAGCTCTTTGAGGCGCGCGTGGAACACGACGCGCCGTCGACCCGGGCATGGTCCATGGTCGGACAGCGAATTGCCCTTTACTCGCTGTCCGCATGCCCGCGCTATTACCTAACACTTGGCTACGAACTAGACGTTTAAGCGACGCGTGTTTTACTACACGGACTTTGTTGAAGAACAATTAAGAAATTGCGTAGAACCGGGTACGAGTACCAACGCGTCATAAGATGACTGAAGACACGGAAATAGATGATGAAGCACGCGTGTGTCTTGATCGAGGCATACCTAATTGTTGATAATTCTTGGATTTTTTTCATGTTTAGTGAATTTTTAATTTGATTTACTATACAAAAGACAAAAAACCCTGCAAACTACTTTTGAAAATTCAACTGACGGTTTCTTTGATTACAGTCAAAAGAGAGCAGTGGTGGCCCAGTGGTATCGGTCCCGACTTATGAGTTGTAGGTCGTGGGTTCGAACCCCGTCAGGAGCATTACTTTGTGTTTAGCATTAATTTATTTCATCACCACTGCTCTCAAAACGGTGAAGGAAAACATCGTGAGGAAACCGGCATGTCCTAGAACCATAAAATTCGAAGATATGTGACATCTACCAATCCGCACTGGGCCCGCGTGGTGGATTATGGCCCACTCCCTCTCAGAGTGGAGGCCTGTGTCCCAACAGTGGGAACATTATAGGCTGATGATGATGACAGTCAAATAGTCTTACTTAGGCGTTTAAAGCTTGATTTTGCTGTTTGTAATAAAAAAGGACTATATCGCCACCTATTTTGCAAAGTTCTGTAAAAAAATCCTCACAAAACTGAAATTCAACTCCGCAGCTGTTGTGCTGAAAATTTCTCACTACAGATACAAAACTTTTCACAAACGAACTGAGCTCGATGAGAGTTTTTGCAGAATAACGCTGTTGATAAGCAAAAAGTTGTAGCTAGAGCAATATTTTAGAGGAACTACGTACTTATTTGTTGGCACATTTGATTCAACACATTTGAAACAATTATCTTAATATATATAAATCTCGTGTCACAATGTTTGTCCTCAATGGACTCCTAAACCACTTAACCGATTATAATAAAATTCGCACACCATGTGCAGTTCGATCCAACTTGAGAGATAGGTTAGTTTAAATCTCAAATTTTAGACCGGGTCTTCCACCCGTGCGAAGCCGGGACGTGCCGCTAGTTTTACTATAAGGTGATGTATGGTTATTTGGTGAGACAGGCGATTTGGTGATAGAGTTTTATAAGTCTTTCTAAACGTTTCCTATACTTGCAGTAACGCGAAATAATACAAATAGTTATCACAAAAATGGAAAAGACGTATTGCCACATCATAAAGTGATATGGCGTGCAAGTAACATCTTGAAAGATTTTTAGAGTCTAGCACCAAATTTCCGTCCTCATGAAATAACCATACTTTACGCTATTCAGCTTTTTATCGGTTCTTAACAAACGATAAACACTTTTCGCTAACTGCCATCGTTGAATAACATTTTACTTTCGGTCGCGAGTTCAAACCTGTGCATGTACCAATGTATGTCTTGATTTATTCATAATTATGTACCTACTCTCTTAGTGCAAAGACATGTGTGAGGCCTGTGGGGATCTCAAAAGCCGTTTAACTAACTCAGACACCAGATGAGGGTTGCCACATCCTCACACAAAAAAAAAAATGCTGTTTGCACATCGAACTGACAGGGTCGCAGGACTGTTTTAAAAAAAACAGAACTGACAAAAAGCAAACGAACGAACAGTTTGATTTCCTAGTTAGATGAGTCTGACGGTCCCTTCCGTTCCACCCAGGGTGCGGACTGCCTCATTGGATGATTTTATCATCCTGAAGAAAGGGGTTCTATTCGAGCATCATCCTACTAATATTATAAACGTGAAAGTTTGTATGTGTGGATGGCTGTATGTTACTCTTTCACGCAAAAACCACTGAACGGATTTGGCTAAAATTTGGTACACAGACCGTCTTATTACAAAACGAGGTTTAACTGTAAACCCAGGTTTAAATCACGTCAAACTATGGTTTACCTAAAAACGTTATTACAAAACGTGGTTTGCGTTAAACCATGGACTAAACCTTGGTCTAACTTTAATCCACGCCGCCCCCTAGTTTAGCGGTGGTCTAAGTCGTAGCTGTCAAAGTTGTGTCAGTTTTTCATTGAATATTTTTCATTGTATTGTTGTTTTTGTGGTATTTTTACCTAAAACATGGTCGGCTTAATGGATAATGATCCTAGATTAACACTTAGGCTACTTTTAATTTTGTTTTCATGTTCCCGTGGGATAATTGTCTGACATACTTATCCCAAACATACTTTACTTAGACATACACTAGTAATATTCACATTAATAAAGATGGTGAAATAATTAAAAAGAGGCAACTGTTCTAAAAAATTAAAACAAAACTTCATAATAATTCCAAAAAATAATTAGTAAACATGTCATAGTTTACTATGACGCGCGAGAATATTACGTTCCATTACGCGCTATAAATGTTATGTAAGTAAAGAATCCAACATTGAATAATATGCTTAAAAAATCAAACTACAGTATAGGAAATGACATATATCTAAATTCTAAAAAATAAATCAATATTTTTAATATCTCTAAACCTGAATTAATCATAAACGAATTATCAATACATTCTATTTTCTGGTAATATGGAACGTTGCAATTGAATGATAATCATGGTGAACGAATGAAATTTGTATTAATCTGTGGTTGGATTTAAACCTCGGTTCAAATGACGGTACTAAGAAGTCTGAGGTTTATTTATGTTTTGTAATATGAATAATTTTAAACCATGGTTTAGCACTTAAGCCTAGACTTGATAGTTCTGGTCTAAACCAGGGTTTTGCGTTGTTTTTGTAATAAGACGGTAACCGTCTTATTACAAAAACAACGCAAAACCCTGGTTTAGACCAGAACTATCAAGTCTAGGCTGACTTGATAGTTCTGGTCTAAACCTTGACTTATATCTAAATTCTAAAAAATAAATCAATATTTTTAATAACTCTAAACCTCAATTAATCATAAACGAATTATCAATACATTCTATTTTCTGGTAATATGGAACGTTGCAATCGAATGATAATCATGGTGAACGAATGAAATTTGTATTAATCTGTGGTTGGATTTAGACCTCGTTTCAAATGACGGTTACCGTCTTATTACAAAAACAACGCAAAACCCTGGTTTAGACCAGAACTATCAAGTCTAGGCTTAAGTGCTAAACCATGGTTTAAAATTATTCGTATTACAAAACATAAATAAACCTCAGACTTCTTAGTACCGTCATTTGAAACGAGGTCTAAATCCAACCACAGATTAATACAAATTTCATTCGTTCACCATGATTATCATTCGATTGCAACGTTCCATATTACCAGAAAATAGAATGTATTGATAATTCGTTTATGATTAATTGAGGTTTAGAGTTATTAAAAATATTGATTTATTTTTTAGAATTTAGATATAAGTCATTTCCTATACTGTAGTTTGATTTTTAAAGCATATTATTTAATGTTGGATTCTTTACTTACATAATATTTAAAGCGCGTAATGGAACGTAACATTCTAGCGCGTCATAATAAACTATGACATGTTTACTAATTATTTTTTGGAATTATTATGAAGTTTTGTTTTCATTTTTTAGAACAGTTGCCTCTTTTTAATAATTTCACCATCTTTATTAATGTGAATATTACTAGTGCATGTCTAAGTAAAGTATGTTTGGGATAAGTATGTCAGGCAATTATCCCACGGGAACATGATAACGAAATTAAAAGTAGCCTAAGTGTTAATCTAGGTTCATTATCCATTAAGTCGACCATGTTTTAGGTAAAAATACCACAAAAACAACAATACAATGAAAAATATTCAATGAAAAACTGACACAACTTTGACAGCTACGACTTAGACCACCGCTAAACTAGGGGGCAGCGTGGATTAAAGTTAGACCAAGGTTTAGTCCATGGTTTAACGCAAAACCACGTTTTGTAATAACGTTTTTAGGTAAACCATAGTTTGACGTGATTTAAACCTGGGTTTATAGTTAAACCTCGTTTTGTAATAAGACGGATATAGTTTATAACCAGGATTAACACATAGGATAGTTTTTATCCCGATTTTATGTCCCCGTGGGCTAATTTTCGAGTTGTAGCGGGTGAAGCCGATGGCAACAGCTAGTAGGTATATATTTCCCAAATTGTACCGACCCGAGTATGAATCAAAGTTTACACCTACACCCCTATCTCTGGTACCAACTTTAATTCGGTTTTTTGTTACAATTAATTCCGTGACAGCAGTACATAAAGTGCCGTGAATTTATTATTATGCAAATGTTTCTCACCGTTAAATTATGAACACCTTTCATGATATAAAATGATATTACCTTTTATGTAAAAAAAAGTTGTACCGAATGTAAGTTTATTACTCGTTAGAATCGAGATAGGTTTTTACAGTAACCATTTTTGTACGACTAGCTTCTGCCAGCGACTTCGTACGCGGATCATGTTGCTTATGCCAGCGACAATGAGGTCATCAAAATCGAAGATCTGAAACGTCTGATGTCGAATTCTTAGAGCCTGGGGACGGAAAAACAACGGAACGCGCATGACGATTCCAGACGTTCCAGATCTTTCATTTTTGTAAATCAACAGGAAATCCCCATCAGATTAAACAACTCTTGCTAAGATGTTATTCATATACATATATATTATAGTGTAGCTGGGCTCTTGGAGTTCCACATCAGGTGTTCCAGATCTTCAAATTTATTTTCTTAGCAGAAAATGCTCATTACGTGGAACAATTTTTGCTATGGCGCTATTTTTGTATCTCTTATAGTTTAGCTGATCTATTGCAGTTCTGCATCAGGTGTTCAAGTTTAAAAGATAAATTATAGCCTATATGTTGCCCAGACTTAATAGCTATCCAACAAAAAAAAAAACAATCAAATCCGTTCAGTAGATTAGCGTGAATGGAGTAATTTCTCCCGTTTTCCTAACATTTCCCTTCACAGCAGTGAAGGGAAATGTTATGTAGAGCAGAGCACTGCTCCTATTGATTGTAGCGTGATGAAAAGTATACTATAACCACCGCAGGAGTATGAAAAATAAGTTTCGTCAAAATCCGTCGAGTAGGTTTTGTTTCTATAACGGTTATACAGACAGACAGACAGAAAATAATTTTATTAATTGCTTTTTTGGCATCAGTATCGATGCCTAATCACCCCCTGAGAGTTATTTTGGAAATATATTTCATGTACAGAATTGACCTCCCTACAGATTCATTATAAGTATAGATAGATATGGATGTTGCCGAAATGTCTTAGACTACCGCAGTCCTCGAACATATAGGGTAATCCTAGGAACCCACCCTGGTTGTAGTCAATTCGTATCTGATAAGGCTTTTGAGGCAATTTTGACTACAAGTTTGACAACATTGCATTATTTGTTTGAACAACTGAATTCATTGTCTATTCATTGTCTGCAATTTAGTCAAACTTGCATGCAATTTCTTGCAGTGTATCTTATGGGCCTTTAGGTTTAATACTTTCGATTTTTATTCATAAATATCATACATAAGTTATTAAGATCAACCTAATTTTTATCCTCGCATGTTTTGAAAACAATAAACTATACAAATATTACTGAGTCCGTGAGGCTATTATTGCTGCTAGTAAAAAGATTAAAACTCCTTTTATCTCTATAAAATAGATCAACATTGTTAACTCTGTAAGGCAGAGTTATAAAATGTTGTAAAAGTGAACCTACTGTTTCTTCTGTGGCAAGCGCGTGATAAAATGAGTCACTATATCACGCGTTGCTCAAAAAAATCTGTGCAATAACTATGGATGTATTTAACTCAAATTCAATGTATTTATTTCAATGAAGGTTTTCATCAGATCCCCTGTCCATACAAGTTATTTTAGAAAAGTAGTACTTATTCTATTCATATATCATTCTATTCACTATGTTATAGAAAGAGGCATATGAGCACGAGAGGATATTGCGCTCAAGAGACTTTCATTTCAAAATTCAAAATGATCCACTAAATTAACAAAATTCCTTTTCTATTTTCCAGTGCGTAGACCCCGACGCGCCGCCACCACCAGAAGAACCAAAACCGGACACATCCAAAGGCAAACTAGAAGTCCCACAACCCAAAGAGGTTGAAAGCCACAGCGTCGAAGATCTCGGAGACATATCCTCAGAATTCAGCGTAGAAGTAGAAGAAGACACGTTAGACCACCCTCAAGATCCAAAAAAGAAGGGGAAATTCTACAGACTGGTTAAGTCCATGAAGAATAGAAGGAAAAGTGTGCAGGTGGCCAAGAGTGCTGATAATCTTGCTGATAAGCCTTTGGAGGAACGGCACGAGAAGAAGAAAGGGTTCAAGTTTCATAGGAGATTCAGCCTCAGTAGAGGGAGGGAGGATTGAGCTTATACGCGTTGTGACTTAGATGGGTTAGAGGTAGATTTGAGGACGTTGTTTGTGAACCATGTGATTTGGTGGATGTTGGAGTTTCTGAGCATCTTTTTTCGATAGTAACATCATCATCATACATAACCTGACTAATACCAAGCCTGTATTTGGTTGTGCCAAGCTCCACATTACTGTCTCAGCCCTATCCAATCTATTTTTTTATGTAAGTACCATTCGCCATTTTGGGTTGTTGTTTCGTATGAAGAATCCCGTAGTAAAAGTCTACCCAATCCGCGGAGCAAGTAGTGTGACGATCTAATAATGTTCGTGGGGCAAACATGACCAGACATTGCCTAAAATAGAGAATTTGAAAGGCCCCTTGCCCAGTAGTGAGACACAAATTGGCTATAAAAAGTAGTCTACACTTGTAAGTATGATGTAAATCGATTAACAGTAGTTTAGGCGCAGTAACATAAAATGTTACCAACATAAATCGGCTGCCGAAACCATAACTCTCATTTTTTGCTGTTTTCGAATAAAATCTAAAGCTTGATACAATAAAAAGTATTCATCAGGTAGATTTTCTCACAATGATAGCATTGCATTTTTGTGAAGTAGTTGCCTAATTGAAGATAACGCGCGTCACATGTCTCATTCCAATATTAAAAAGCGCTCAAGCAAATTATATCGTGTCATTCCATCATCGGTGTCATCGTGAGATGATCAACCTCCATGTTACCTGCATCCTGTTATTTCTTTCAAAAGGTAAGTATAAAGTTAGTTTTGTTATTATAATATTCAAAGATATTTAATTACGTGGCCCTGAGTCGCAAAGGGTAATTGAAAGAACAGGGTGGTTTATAATCAGTAATTCAAGATTGACAGTCCCTTCCCCGCTTTTAACAAAGCAACCAAAGTGCTAGGATGATTTTTGACATGAGCTAAGGCTCATGTCAAAATTTCACCTTATGTATACGACATAAGTGTCGAATACATAAGGTGCATGTAGCTCAGGTGCCATTATCAGCGGTGCCCTTCGTGGAATACTTCTGATTTTTCAGTCTTCCAAAAAGGTCCTGTTTTTTTCGTTTGTCGAAATTAAGTACCAAATTCTTCACTTCTGAAAAATCACTTGGTTCACAAACACTTACCGTCGTACCACGAAAATATAAACATTTGTTGAACGATTAACTAAAAAAGGGGTAACTGAAAAACGACCCTTATATCAAAGTGAAGTGTCGTGTTCCAGGCGCGCCTCAAAGAGCGTCAGCATAATGACGAGGCCCCCTCTCAGAGGGCTAAAGCCTACCGGGGTCGCGGGTCTTATACCATCACCGTGACCCCGGAACATAAAGGGCTATTGAAGGACACTGTGGATTTTAGTCAGTACAAGTCTGACAGTCCCTCCCGCCCTGCCCGGGGTGGGAGGACTCGTCTGATGATTTTACCAGGCAAAAAAAAAAAATGTCAAAGTGAAATGTTGTTTTGACGTTGATAGATTTTTAGACAAGTGCTCAGCAAATGTTTATCTTTCTTTCGGTAAGACGGCCATTGTTTAAGAGGTTGGGATTGGTTCCCTTGAAATGCCAAAAAAATACTGCAGTTGTTGATGTTATAATAATTCCTCTCCCTTTGATCTACGTAGCTATGTATAAAACTGTATACTGTAAATAATTTATTTGTCTTATCGACATCTGTCTTCGCTAGTCGCTTCTTATCTTGTATGAAACCTACTTTATTTGTGCCTAAATGTTTTTCAAGATAAAATATATTTTTAGGCAATTAGAGCACCAGGGACACATTCTTTCAATTGAGTACAACAATTCAAATCTATTGTATCGTGTCTTGTTAGTACATCATTACCAATTTTAATAAAACATTGCCTTGTTTGAAATTCACGCTCCTTCTCTGCGTTTGCGCATAGAATCTAAGTGATAGTTACAATAGTGACTTTCTCAGTAAAGTGTCTCTAGCAAAAATCTTAGTGACAGTTAACTTATGTAGTGATTGTAATAGCAACTTTAGTGACGGTGACATCAATCTTAGTGATTGTAACAGTTAACTTAGTGACTGTGATAGCAAACTTAGTGACTGGGGCAGCAATGTTTGTGACTTTGACAATTACCATAGTGACTGCAGGGATTAATTACTATAATTACGAATTACTTTGATTGTCACCAATGGTTCTATTTGAAATTATGTGCGCAGAAATTCAGGGACAGAGCGAGTAATTTTAAATCTGGTGATATTTCGTCCTTGTATATTTTTCTGACTTACTCAGACAGTTTTGTGTCCATAAATGAAGTGATTGTAATCGTAGTGATGCGCAAGAGTGCTTTGAACGATACGCATAAAATAGACATATCCAGAAGCGCACACAATGTGGAGCAGACTTGTAAGTATCTATGTTTGATTGGTTTATTCTAATTTCAGCATTCTTTAAAATTAAGAATGATAAAAAGATGCTGATATGGGAATAAACGGTTTGATTGTTAAAGTGTGTAAATTGATAGATGTGCGGTCCATACTAAAGTCACGCAAAACAGTATTTATTCCGAAAAAAAAGTAAGTTAGATTTTGCCACATAATATGAAAAAAATATAGTAAGCTAACCCTCCAGATATAACGACCATGTTTGTTATTTCTTTTTCAACGGTGTATCTAGGAACATAACACCCTGTTTCTCATACTTTTACATCAGCAACTTTCGTTTAAAATCTATTCCTACTATAATTCAGTGTTACAGCAATAACTTCAGTTTTGGTATTACTACGAAAAGTACCATCCCTTTTTGGCGCTAGTATGTTATAATACCCTTGC
Organism: Agrotis ipsilon; assembly: GCA_028554685.1. Lineage (NCBI taxonomy): Eukaryota > Metazoa > Arthropoda > Insecta > Lepidoptera > Noctuidae > Agrotis > Agrotis ipsilon. The sequence continues at coordinate 15,273,495 of CM052965.1, forward strand.
GAGGCATTTGCCGCGCGAAGCAGCTCGATCAGTGTGGTCGTGTCCCGGCCGAGGCAAGTGCGCGCGCTGCCGCGGTCGAGCGTCCTAGCGCCCGAGCAATCCAGTGTTGGCTTTTGTTTTGGTCGCGTATATTGTATCGTGTCTCGGCCGAGGAACAATTGACGCGTCCACACAGAGCAAGCAGCCTCGCGAAGCAGTTTCCTCGCGCGGAAAATGCCTCGCGAGGCTGCTCGCTCTGTGTGGACGTGGGTATTGATGATTCTGATTACCATATTAGTTTTCAAAAGTTTACCCAGTCTGCCAAGCCAAGGTTTTATAATGCGAGTACTATTTAATTAATGATCTAGAATCCCAAATAGTGTTATAGGAAAATTGTTCGAGGAAAGTGTCTTTTCAGACTTACAGTTACCTTTTGTTAGTAAAAATTAAATATTAGAAATCGTTCCATAGATCGTTCCTACAAATAAATAAATAGCAATATTCTAAATCTGGTACAAATATTTGCAATAATACTTAGTACTTTTAACTGCTCATTATAGAATAAACCCTGAGGAAAGTGTTTGACGTCAGACCTTACTTTTCTCTAAACACATATTAAAGGCATAACTTGTGCAAGGATCATTGTGGCCCTAATACACGTTTCAACCAAATTTTTAGGCAAAAATAAAACTGTTTTTAGCTCTCCATAGATTTTAGGCTCATTACACACTATAGACTGGTAGCCGGTGTCTTGGTCGACAGCGACTGTAACTTTCATTTGGTCAAATAGGTGGTTACGCATTTGGTCGCCAGTCGCTCGCCTATTTTTCGGTCGCCGAGGAACTGAGTCGCCGGCGACCAGTCGACAGTGCGTAATGAGCCTTAGGGTGTCTTCATAAAAGATGGTTGTCGGTACAGATAGGTGGTAGACAGTACAGGGGAAATTCCTAGAGTGAGGCAACAATAAAAAAAAAATGGACACAGGATGTGACTTGGCCTTTATCATTTCTGCATATAAGTTTTGCCTACACAGTACCGTTAGGTACCAACGTGTTGTTTGTACCGAAAACTGTTTCTTTATAGAAGCATCCATACATATTATAAATACTTATTTCTCTAATAAACATAATATTTTTTCGGTTACCGCGAGCAAAGCCGCGCTTATTCGCTAGTGTTCAAAATCAAACTATTTTAAAGACAAGAGAGAGAAGCTAAAGAATTCATGTTGTGTATAAAATGAAATGTTTTGTATAAAATGTTGCTGTAGATGTTATAACTTTTAAGAATTTAGAACCATTTTCTACTATCTTTAGGCAGCACCTAAATATGTACCTTGCTTTTGGATTTTTAACCATTGGATCAGGGGCCTTAGTCAAACAGCAGACGACAACAGACGACAATCGTTATCGTTCATCAGTCAGCAATACATTTTCAACTTTATACCCCAGCGCCTAAAGTTGAAAATCTATTAAAAACTGCTGATCGATAACGAACTAAACAAACGAAAACGATCTGTGAACTTCAATAGATTTTCAACTTTACGCGCTGGGGTATAAAGCTGAAAACGTATTGGTAACTGATGAACGATAACGATTGTCGTCTGCTGTCGTATGCTGTTTGACTAAGAGCCTAGGACCGAAGATTGGAAATCTAAGAGCTTGTTACGGATTTCGTTAAAGTGTTGCCTATTGTTACTGAAAATGGTGATAAGATCTAGTTAGAACTAATTTGTCATGTTAAAATAATGTAACTCTAATCTTCATATCGCTAAAATATGTGAAAATCTTGGTATATCTATTTCAGAAGTTTTAAATACGGTCTGTCTGGATCGCCTACTTCTACTGGGCGTTTCCTTTCTTATAAAAATGTAGAAAAATAAATGGATTTAGAAAAAATAAATAATGAGATCATTTACAAATGCGAATAAACCACATCATCACTCGTCCATCACACTCACATTCACACATTTTCTATTGTGATTTTTGTAATAGTAATAAAATTATTGTTAAAGCTATTCTAATTATAATGTGCATTGACTTAACTAATAAGAATAACTACCATCTTATACTTCCTATCAAAATTATCTACTAGATGTTTCAGTTAGCGTCAGTAAAATGACGTAGCCCCCGGGGTCTTAGAGGGCTAAAGCCTGCCGGGGTCGCGGGACTTATTCCTTACCGATACCCGTTATATGTAGGACACCGTGGATTTTAGTCAGTACAAGTCTGACAGTCCCGGGGTGGGAGGACTCATTTGATGATTTTACCACGCAAAAAAAAAGAAATGTTCCAGATTAAATTACGCATATCTGCCAACAGCCGATATGCGTAATTAAAAAAAAAAAACACTAGGAAATTTAAAGGACAATCCATGTAAGCAAAAAGTCATTGTCCTAGACTGAAAATTACTGACAAATTGAGATTGATTGTTCTTAAAAATATGGAATACGCCCGGCTCTGAATTTCTCTGGAAATCTGAAAAAAAACTGTTCTTTAGTCATAAAAAAAGATAGAAAAAGTACAGTTTAAGTCAGTGCACATTATATTAGTGGCCTTCGTCTAATGATTGTGAAAATGCCTTCTATATAACATAAACTTTTTACTAACGTTTATAACTTCTTCACTTCAAGTTCTATAACACAATTATTACACAAAAGATATTATTTATGGATTCTAATAATAACATAGCAAAAGTTGTTACACAAAAGAAAAACTGGTCCTTCGACCCGGATCACAAATATTATTTATAGTACCAAATTCACCAAACGCAAAAAAATAAGAAAAATCCACTTTTTCCAATAAAATTGCCTTGTGAATTAAATCACGTTCGTAATCGAATACAAATCATTTACAAAAACTCGATAATACTGTGGACAAAAGATTTTTTAGGTTGAATCGAGAGAATTCCGGCTGTGTATGAAAAAGATTAGCAATGTAACACAAAGGAGAGTTTTTAGAACATTCGATAGGCGTTCACTTTTTGTGGTCAAGTTCAAGGGAACTGGTTTTGGTATCAAAGGAGAATTTGTCCTTGTTTGTGTTATGTAAATAAATGATAATGGCGTTTTTATTTGTCTCTTGATGATACATAAGGCCGTTATCATACTAGCGGTTTGGAAGCGGCTGCGGGGCGGAGCGGACGCGGAGCGGACGCGCAGCGCATCCGTCGCGAACACGCCGCGGCTGCGCAGCGACGACGCCGCGGACGCGTGGCAAATGCGTTACGTTTTCGTCACGTGTTTGTACACTCAGTAACAAAATGTATTCCGACGAGGAAACATTGCTGTTGACGTTATTAATTCGAAAACGCCGAAAACGAAAACGAAAGCATCGACGAATTTGGGAAGATCCATTATTAGATTAGGCTGAGGAATTTTTCGCTGAGAGTTATAAGCAATATTCATGTTTTGATAAAAAAAACTTCTCGGCTAAAAAAAAATTATGCATCTATAATCTGTATCACCTACTCTTATCATATTATGCCAAATTTCAGCGCTGGAGGAATATTTCGAAAGTCTTCATACAAAAAATTCCTCGTTGATCTGAGGTGGGGCGGACGTTTTGGCGTTTGTTCGAGGCAGTACAAAATGGCGTCCGCTTTGCTGTTCGCGGCGATCCCGTTGCGCGTCCGCAACGAATTCGCTGCGCAACCGCGGCGTGTTCGCGACGCATTCGCTGTGCGGCCGCTCCGCCCCGCAACCGCTTCCAAACCGCTAGTGTGATAAGGCCCTAAGAGTTTGTTAAGGAAAGTGAAGGATCAGCTGAAGATTGTAGGGACATACGTGATTATAAATAATGTAGTAACCTAAATATCTAGCGTCACATCACAAGAGCGTTGGTCTTCTAAGAAGGTAGAAAAGACCCATCTTGCGAGCTAGAAGCAACTAGTTTTTTCAGCGATTAAGTACATGGTAGGTATGATACATAAAGAAAAAAACTTCTACTTACATAGCGAGAAAACAAATCCAGTGTATGATATCTAATCTAAACTTACACTAATTTTACATCTCTCTAAAAAGCCGATGATAGCAATTCAAGAAATATCTATGTATCTTTTTCTCTTGTCCTAATTTTCCTATGTGTTACGATAAAGCTGTAAAAAAATATTGTACTCTCTTATTTATTTATTTATATATACTGTTTAAAAATATTCCGCTTGGCTGTTAATCTATGTGTATTTAACAAATGAATGCTGTAATGTGTATCTTTTAATATAAGACAAGTATCCTTCATACTGTTTATACGTTTACGATGCGTGCCTTCAATCTTTTATCTTTGTAATCTATTGTATTTGTGTGTAGGTATCTTTTTCACCTAAAGAAAGATCCTTTTTGGGCTTAGCAGTTTTTATAAAGATTGGCCTGCGTACTGTAACTGCGTATTTTTTTTTTCAATATTTTAGCCACCCAAATTATCGATAGGTCAATTCTGACGGGTATAAGGGCGCTCCCTCACCGCGAGCATTCACCTGTAATGTAACGTTACAGATTCGAACATTCGAAAACTTACAATAGAGCGTCTAATTGCGTACTTTCATGTTTACACGTGAATGCTCGCGGTGAGGTGTAATGGTTTGCAATCTACCTATATTAAATTTTATTATAGATCAACCAAATGGCGGAAAATCTAAAATACGGTGGAAGATGCACACTGGACAGTCCAAATAATTGCAACTCTTTTGTGAACATTATTTTTTTATTCTAGACATACTTACAAGACAAGTCTGATTACTTGCCTTACACTTTTGTCACTTTTAACGGGATCATTCTTTAATTTAATTAAAGTGAAAATGATATCTATTTGTTCTGACCGTCTTTGTGAAATTGACACATCTATCAATTTCGCAAAAACTGTATTATTTCTTAATTAACGTAATTTGTTCAGTGTAATCAATAGATAAAATTAAATGTGGTTATATAATTTCTGTCATTTTATGCTGTATTATATTTAAGTGCTCAATTTTATGTAGTCATCTTTAAGATCTTATTTTAATAGTGTTATTATTTTTTTGGGAAAACTATTCATAAATACCAAAAGAAAGTTACGGGCGCACCCAAAATGTACAAGATGAGGACCGGATTTTGACAGATACTTTTGTTAATCAGCTGTCAAAGTAAAGTTTGATTTACATTGATCCCGTAGCTTTTTTACTGTTATAGTAAGAGTTTTTCATTTGTTTATTTTGATAAGTAATTTTAAATCTGATTACTGACACCGAACATTAAAAACGTTATATTTTAGACATTTTATTTATATTTTTTTAAATAGTTCAAAATAAATACCATGTTGTAATTTTCATCTAAACAGATATTTTCAATTCTAGATTTCAGTTTAACGATTGATTGTACCAAAATAATAAACCCTGGGGTTTCTGTCAATATATGAGTAAGAATATATCACAAGAATATAAAAAAGTTGGTTTAATTCATATCATATTTCAAAAAAAAAAAAAAACAATCGTGCATCCGGGCCTTCAGTCCAAATAATCACCTTGAAAAATAACTATAATAATCAAGTACTTTTAAATATTATAAATAGTTACGAATTGGTGTCCCTATGACAATAAAAATGATTTGTGAAACTTTAAACAATTTTTCAGTTTTATTTTCTATGGAACTTTAATTTTTCTACATTTACTTATAACTTATCTACTCTATCTTAATCTTTATACAAAAAAAATCATATCTCTTAGCTAATTTTTAAACTTAAAATGTAAACAAGTGTACGTTCTGTAATGCTTGGCTTATTTCAATAATTTCTATACTTTTCCATCTCAATGTTTCGGTATTGTTAAGGGAGTGACCGTCTATCGACTTGGCAATCTGCTTGATGCGATCAATGAGAGCTGATGTATGTTCTTATGCTATGAAAATATAGGTAGAATTGTGATTTGCAACTTTTTTTCATCCTTTTTTCTCTATTTTAGACCCAAGTGCGTATGTTTTATAAATGATTTTGAGTTTTGGCTTTGACTTTGGTATTAGAATAAAATGATATTGACTTTTGGCTTTGACTTTGGTATCAGAATAAGCGGCAAAGCATATCGTATTGCCGCCTTTTCCAAATCGAATTAAAGCTATTCGTTTTCTCTTATAATGCAATGAAAAATCCTCTCCAGATCAACCTGATTCCACGTCGATAAATGTGGTTATTCCTTTATTACTACCTACCCAGTTAGTCTCCGCATTAGAATCTGATAGCTTATCAATAATTTATCTTGTAAATACTATTATGTAGGTGATGGATTATTTATTCGCACATTAGCCAGAGGTGTAGTACTTCTCATTCGATTTAAAGTAAATATGTAAAGATTTAATTTACACGAAACATGAATGAATAACGTATGTATAGTATATTACCATATACTACATTCAGATTTGTACCTACCAAATTGATTTTACGAATAGTAGTGGATTTTTGATCAATTTGAACAAAAAAAAAATCTACTAGTATATATAGTATATATATATATATATACAGGGTGAATTTTTCAACTGGGCGTGGATGGCTATTTTCGAAACTATGAGGAATATCGAAAAACGTTGAAAGAAGTCTCGAGGCCGATTTTGACGAAAACTAAAACTGCATCATTGGATTTCAGAAAAATCAATAATCCTGGCCAGGAATCGAACCCGCTGATTTTGGAAAAAAAACACATCCTATATTATTACACTAATTGATAGTGTTACTAATAGGGAACAAATTCTGGGAAGTAATCATATACGGCAAACTTAAGGAAAACGTATAATTACAAAAAAACTGATTAATCTTCAAGGCAAAGACTGTATTTTGAAACATAAGTGACCGTTTCTTCTTTAAAATAATGCTATTTTTAGTTCAACTCAATAATTTCATATTGCTAAGTACAGTAGGATTGTTGAAATGTCAAATCCAGTGAAATATTGAAAACAATAAATTTTTTAATTTCGAATAAATTATGGCTCAGTAGAAGTAAAGTAACATGGAAAAATAGCAATTTCATAAAAATCAGCCATTTCCTTAAGTTTGCCGTATATGATTATTTCACAGAATTTGATCCTTATTAGCAACACTATCGAACGGTGTAATAATACAGGGTGTGATTTTTTTTTCAAAATCTGCGGGTTCGATTCCTGGCCAGGATTTTTGATTTTTCTAAAATCCAATGATGCAGTTTTAGTTTTCGTCAAAATCGGCCTCGAGACTCCATTCAACGTTTTTCGATATTCCTCATAGTTTCGAAAATAGCCATCCACGCCCAGTTGAAAAATTCACCCTGTATATATATACAGGGTGTTTCTTTTTACTTGGCCAAAAGGGAGAAATCTGCACCCATAAGAGATACGGGAAAACTTTCTTAGGAACCTTTAGCTCTTTTTTGATACTGATAATTTTGGCGTTTTTATTTTTTTGGTCAAGTGTGAGCTGTCCACAGAAATGAGTGAAATTGACCAAAATCTTTTTTAATGCCTTTCGACTCTGTTTCATGTAAGGATCATTTCATTGTATCGGAAGAAAAAAATCGGGACGACGGAAGTTGGTCAAATTTAGCAAAATGTTTTTACATACAAATTGTATGAACGAAAAAATTATCATTTTTTTTATGATGTCATCTGATTTAGTGTTATGTAAGGATCATTTCATCGTATGGGAAGGAAAATGTGTGGGCAACAGAAGTGGGTCAAATGTAAAGAAATACTTGACTACCTAACACGACTTTATGCTGTTAGATGAAACATTACTCTAATTTTAATCAACTTCTATCGTCCAGATATTTTTGTGCCCATACAATTATCTCATCCTTACATGAAAATAAGTCAAACTGCATCATAAAATAAATTGGTATTTTTTTCGTTCATAGAAATTGTATGAAAACATATTTTGCTGAATTTGACCAACTTCCGCCGTCCCGATTTTTTTCTTCCGATACAATGAAATGATCCTTACATGAAACAGAGTCGAACGGCATTCAAAAAAATTTTGGTCAATTTCACTATTTTTTATGGACAACTCGCACTTGACCAAAAAAATAAAAACGCCAAAATTGACAACATTAAAAAAGAGCTAAAGTTTCCTAAGAAAGTTTTCCCATATCTCTTATGGATAAGGATTTCTCCCTTTTGGCCCATTTAAAAGAAACACTCTGTATAGTAAGTATCCAAATTATTAAAATTGCATAATAGATCATTAGAATTGTCATATTAAATAAAGCCTGTTATGTAAAATACTTTAACTTTTATCTTCATGTAAAAAAAAACTCCAGACAACACAAAAAAGTTGAATTAGGTACTCAATCTATTAAATTAACTTTTTATGTACATTTTCCACGAACGATTCGACTATACTTCTTTTGTGACAAAAAAGCCTTCATTTCTTTTGTCTAACTCTAAACCGACTCACTTAACTCTGTGATTCGAGAAAAAAAGCCCTAAAATGGAATGTACTGGATTTGATTCTTATTTTTTGTCAACTTTTCTAAGCGAGTAGTAACTTCTTAAGTCTTTACATACAGAGGTAAGCTTGTCGGTGCGTAATACGAAGTTCACAAAATAATGTTTTTAATTCACCTTTTAATTTATTACAAAAAAAAAGAAGAGTTTAAATTGTTAGTTGTTTTTAAAAAGAACTTATTTATTTTGTAAAATTATTTTACGTAAGTTGGAATAAGCGTGCGTCTAAGCTTACAGAAACAAGAGTGCATAACGTGAAGTAAATACTCGAGTTTTTGAATCGAAAATAAAAGTATCTTATAGCATTTATGTCAAATTGACGAAAAGCACCATCAGTATTCCTCACACAAAATAAAAAAAAACCTAAATAATAACAAAGATGAGTAACTATTCTTTTCATCAATTCCAAATTGAAGTATGTATTTACTTTTCTTTTACATCACCCATTCGCAGCTATCGCCACAGCATACAAAAAATACTCAAATATTTTAACTCCGAACAAAATTATAATTCGTAATGTATAATTTAATGACGCTTATGTTTTATTTGTAAATGGTATAATGTACTGCACCTCAAACAAATTTATAAACTAGAATATGTATCACGCGTTGAGTGTTAGAGTGTTTATAGTCATGTTACTGTTCCATTTGTTGAGCCAATTAGTTTTAATATAGAAAATATACATTATGGCGAAATAATGTGAGTTTTCTTTGTTTTGCTACTTAAATTGTTTATACAACCTTTTTCAGGAGGCCTTGAGTCCTTAGTGCTCAAACACACTGCGAGACTAGCGCGATGGCAGCGGCGTGCTCGGAAATATTAGGCTGACCGCAGACTAGAGTCACGACAGATAATTAGAATGCTTACTAGAACAGTATCGTTGAAGTCCACTTTGATACTCAGAAAGAATTCAATTATGTGCACCGCGTCGTCGTAGTAGACAAAACAGTTTTGTTTTAGGTGAGCGACGTGTCGTAGAAAAAATTGTTTTGTTTTAGGTGAGCGACGCGACGTGTCGTAGACAAAACAGTTTTGTTTTGGTTTTAAGGCAGACTTGTCTATGTGAGAAAAGACTGTCTTAAAACAGTCGTGACTCAAGTCTGCGCTCAACCTTAAACGTATGAAAGGCCGCTTGTGGCTACACTGAAGTGACTAAGGGCCTATGCACGCTACGTTTTATAAACGCACCGTCGACGGGCGTTTTTTTCAAACATAGCAGTTTGTTGTCGCGATACAAGCACGCGTAGGATGGCGATTCTATCCCTATTCTACCAAGAAAAGACAAAGTTATTTCATCGTTCTTTCTATACAAATCAACTGTTTTTTTGCACAAATATGACACGATTTTTTCACCAATAAAGAATAGAAATATATCTTTTCTATGTTTTAAACATTTCTATGCTTAAATCGATAAAAATCTTTTACTTTCTGTCATTTTGTCTATTCTCCCGTCGACAAAACCCATTTCTACAGTGCCATGCTACGCGTGCAGGTGTCAAACGTGTGTTTTCATCGCGTCTGGACCGCTACATCGCGCGTCAACGGCGCATTTATTAAACGTGGAGTGCATAGACTCTGGTCGACCGCTGAGAAACAGGTTGCCTTCCATGTTGCTGATTAAGAGTCATTCCCAGTGTGGAAAGAAACAGAGCTAACAAGGCGTCTAGCGCCGCCTCGCTTCCACCCTGGCGCCTTTTCGCTTTAAGGCGTCATGGTACGCCACCTGGGGTATTACAACGTCTTAAAATCAGGCTTGTTCCAGTGAGTGAGCGAGATGGTGCTAGACTACTTGTATAGCTCTGTCACTTTCACTCGCCGGATTAAGCCTGGTTTTAATACGTTGTAATACCCCCCCTAGCCTGCTTGCCATGAGAGGGAGCTGCTGTAAATTCACAAAGCAGCCTCGGGGCGGTTTGGTACAGAAAGCGCGCGAGTTGAATGCAGTCGGGGTCTGAGGTTGGGCCGCTACCCGCACGCCCCACCTCACGCGCCTGCAGTGTAGTACTTTGCCATCCTTGTCAACAGCACTACCGCATTCCTAAGTTCTGCATTCAACTCGCGCGCTTAGTGTAAATGTCTTCTTTGAATATTTATTTCTACACCATATTGATTTCCTCACGATGTTTTCCTTCACTGTTTTAAGAGTATTGGTGATGAAATAAATGACAAAAATTAATGCGCCGGTTTGGGTTCGAAACCACGACCTACATTGAGTACTTGCTCCACTCAGTAATTAACTGTGATGCTGATGTGTCACAATCTTAAGTTGTTGTAAGATATTGGTGCTGTTATTGGGTGATATAACCTGAGTGAACAAAGTGAAATAAACCTGTATTTTGCTTGTGCTTGGGAGTGATAAGTAGAGGTATAGTATAGTTGAACAAAAAAATAATAATAAAATAATAATAACGCCATTCTAATCCCAAGCTGAGCATAGCTTGAGTTATTGGTACTAGACAACTGATAAATATACTTATATATTTTTAAATATATAAATATTATAGATAAATTACACAGAACAAATGGTTGTGCTCATCACACAAACATTTTTCCTGGGTGGAAATCGAAACCACGACCTCCGGCATAGAGTCAGGGTCACTAACCACTAGACCAACAGGCCTGTCGAAATTACTGTAGTTAAATAAGCTGTTATAGTATTAGTCAACGACGATATTACTAGACTCCGCATGCGATCTAAGGAACAAAAACTATTCTGTCAACTCGCTGAGGTACTACGTAAGCGATGGGGACGGGGTACCGCGTTGTGATTGGCTAACACAAGGTCTGTTCTGTCTCAAGGTATGTTTACGGCTCACAGGAGTGGTCGAAATAAGAGGGATATAAGACTTTTTTGCCTAATGTGTTGACAGACATCGGTCGCCTGTTATTAGGAGTCTAGTAATAATATCGTCGTTGGTATTCGTAGTGTTATAATAAACAATGTTCAGCCAAGTCATCATTCAATTTCAATGCATCGTTAATGCCTTTTAAAAGATGTATAACAAACAGGTTATGATAATACAGAATTATAAATAAACAAAAACAGGTACGTATGTCTTATAATTACTACTCTAAAAATGAACAAACACGTTTAACTCGTTGACATACTTTGTTTTTTATCGCTTCCATTGCTTGCTAATACATACATTATATTTTTGTAATAAACTATAGCTGTTTCCCGCGAGTTGTACCCGCTTTTTTTAGAGTGGGTTATTAATATATTTTTTAACTATTTATTTAGACTAGCAAGTAAAAGTTAAGTGTCATATCGCTTAGAATTGATCCGGGATACCGTTGTGTACACCACAAAAGTATTGGCAAAACGTTTTGTATACACGGTGACTCATCAAGCTACACAAAACCAGTTTTTCTTGGTCTCGCTTCGTACGATTTTTGCACACAATGAACGATCAGCTAATACTGGTTTTTCATAGCTTGATGTTTAGCCGTTTGTATGTACCGGAATGATGTCGCCATGTAACGAATCTTAAAATTATAAACCCGACTGTGTATATGTATTTCCTTTGAACAAATTTCTTTCCAGACATTAATTTAAACATATCCAGATTTATAGCATAAAGCTTAAAAAGCTTAATAAAAAACAAAACAAAATAATCATGCAAATTATATGAGTAGGTACTAGCTGTGCCGCTAAATCGTTCGCGTGGATGTCGGAATTTAACAATGTTTTTTTTTAGTTCGAAGCACTTAATTCTCGCCAGTTTTTCATATAAACCCTGTATTTATAATTTTCTTAGATTTTTCAAGAATATTTGACGTGTTTGTAGTAAACGCCCTCTGTTGTTCAAAGGAAGTACCATTCAATCGCTACTCGATTAGAGTAGTTAGTTTATCAATTTGTTTCAATTTGGATCAAAGAAACATGTTTCTACAATGGGCATACAAAAAGATTAACAAAAATAAGAAGGATTTGGGCTCAGCTTATGCATATGTAGGTAAGATTTAGATTTTGAAAAGTGCCTTTAACACTCTATTCTAGGTTTATGTATGACTATTTTCCTAAAGCCGCGTACAGACATTGCGAGGCGTGCGACACGAATGGTTCGTCTCGCATGCCTCGGGCTGTGTGGACGTGTGTGCTCACAGTGAGCATTCGCGCCATACGATCGTTGCGAACGCCGCCTCAGTACGAGCCGTGCGCTCCGTGTGGACGGACAGGTGTTGTTTGCGTTGCGCGCATGCATCATGGAGGCCAATACCGAGTCACTACGTGAGCTGGTTCATCTTTATGAAATTAATAGAGTGTTGTAGGACTCTATACATTCTGATTATTACAATAAATGTAAAAGGGAAGACGCGTGGCGTCAAATATCACAGCAAGGTGGTTTGCTTGCTCAGCTTGAGCATGTTTCGTTCGGGACGCACGCATAAATGTACCATCGTATGCCTCAGGTTGAGGCATGCGAGACGAACCATTCGTGTCGCACGCCTCGCGATGTCTGTACGCGGCTTAATGCCCGCTCTACGCAAAGAAATGAGTCTGTTCTATTCTGTTCCACTCCAATCCACTCCACTCCGCTGCACTGCACTCCACTCCACTCCTCTGCCCTCCACACCACTCCACCCCAGTCCATTCCGGTCCATTCCATTCTGTTCTACTTTATGATTCCTTTAAATCGTTTTAATTAATTACTTATACTTACAATACTTTTTATGTTATGTGAACCGATTACGATGAACAAAATGCACCCGTAATTTTACTTCTGAAACACTTTAAATTCAAATAAGTATCTTTTGATAGACTAAACCGATTCTAATGAAATAAAATCTAAATTCTATTTCAAGTTACGCTAAATCGTTGTGTATGCATTTTACGTGATACTCGGACAAATAAACATACAAACAGATAAACAGACAAAAATTCTAAAAATGCTAGAAATGGGTTCTATTGGTTATCCTTTATTACCCTGGCTAAATTTTCTGAGTTTTTTTGGAATGTACAAAAATAACTTTTCTACAGGTTTATTATATGTATAGATAGATAGATAAAGATCTCATCAGTGATATTCATTTAGGTTTTACATCAAACATTAAAGCTGGTCTTTTTAAATTAAAAATCTACGTATCATGGTAAAAAACCGACATAGAAATTGCTAGAAAAACCGCTGAATGATTTCCCTAGCTGTTTGCACTCAACCTTGTGTAACGATTAATTTGCCATTTCGATAAGATAGTTCTAATGTATTTTTATTATTAGTAGTACCTATTAGTATTTGATCGTCTATTAGTTAGACTCTCTAAAGCTAAACATTATTACGCATCAATGGTTTCTAATGCCTGTCTAAATGATCCCCTAATAAAACATAAAAGCACGTCGCCATATACAATGGAGGACAAAATTGTTTGCCATTCCAAAAAGGTATTGATCTTGAATTTCCCCATTTCTTCGCAAACATTTTGCCCTTTTTTTATTGGGACAAACCCACCACACTATTCCCAAACCACTGCAGCTCCTGAAAGCCAGAATCAACAGTGGCAACCACCTGAAAAGCGCCGAGACAATGAAGCTCGACGTGTCCCGGAGAATGATTTTTTCTGTCTTGGATCCTGCAACAGAAAACAATAGTGGAGGAGTAGGAAAAATATGAATAACTAGCGGCCCGTCCCGGCTTCGCTCGGGTGGAAGACCCGGTCTAAAACCCGGTCCCGATGGTTACAAACACAATAAAAAAAGAATTAGCCGAATCGGTCAAGCCGTTTTCATGTTATGTCGTGACAACGGAAAACGGGTTTCATTTTTATATATATAGATATAGATAAGTGGAAACAAACATTTTGCCCTGTCGGACCAGTTCTGACAGGTGTTGAACTCAACGTGTCATCCACTCAGGCATTCGTTCTTATAGCCCGCGCCTGCAGTGGTCGGAAATCGATTCCCGCGATACCCGACATCTTAGTGCATCTACCGCGATCGTGGCATGGGGAGGAAGACTTCGTCTCCTTCAAACGTTCCGTCTCCTCCTTCGCTAGCGGAAGGAGGAGGTGAAATGAAAAACCAATTTGATATAATTAATGCATTGCATAATTCTGGACGATTTATGTTTACATTGTATGTTAAACTTCAACAATCTGTATCGTGAAACTTCATGGTATCTATTTAAATAATTTAATGTATAGAAAACATAGCAATATAATATGTCATGAGGACCTAACTGCGATCTACTAACATAACTGAGAAGGAAATGAAGAGGGTCCATATGGGGTTCATGGAGTTTCTTGTCCCTTCTTTCGCATAAAGATCTAAGACAAACAGACAGACAAACAGACATCTGGCTAACTGATCTACTCTTAAGAATTGCTTAAATTAGGTAATAAAACCATTTTAGCCAGAACATATCGAAAATAAATCACCAAATACTTGCAGAAATAAAATTAAAAGATTATTGTCAGCTGACAATTTATGACCTTATTATTATTCACATAAAATATTGTTTGTTTGTTTGTCAATCGCACAAAAAAGATTGAGCACTACACTAGACCTAGACTAGGTGCAAATAATAGTGTATTAAACCTGCATTAAAAAAAAAAACATATAAAACTAAACCACCTTCAAAAACCACCACAAAAAAATGGTAAAGTAAATTATCCTTTGGAAGACGTAGACGGTAGCTTTGTTTTAAAAAATAAAAATAATTTACCTCCGCCTTTTTTTGAAGTCGTTTAAAAAGCATACTTAAGGGTCAGTAACACACCGCGACGCGACGTGATGCGATGATATTGGAAAAGTGAATCTTTTCGTGTAGTAAATAAATGCAGATTTTGAGTCATTTTATAATATGCGCGGAGCGTCCCGTCTTTTTGTGATTTGACCTTATGTCAACATGGACACCGCGGTGGTAGACGCCCACGGCGACGGACGTCGGCAAACGATCTCCGGCCACCATAGGCGCGGAAATGCGGGCAGCGAGTAAAAGGCAACTCGCCGCCCGACCATGGAGGACCACGCCCGGGTCGACGGCGCGTCGTGTTCCACGCGCGCCTCATAGAGCGTCAGCAAAATGACGGGGGCCTCTCAGACAGATAGTCAAAGCCTGCCGGGGTCGCGGGACTTATTTTCATGACCCCGGAACGTAAATAGTTATTTTCATCCCCCCATCTCGGAAAGTACTTTTGCTCTTCGATATCTGACCGTAAAAGGCGTTTTTATCCTCAAGTGAGTAAAAGCCGTTTTTATCCTCTAGTGAATAAAGTAAATTTGAATTTAGAACATCGTGTGCACTTTAAAGAGTTGCAGCAGTAATGGCGGCCGGTGACTGCAACAGCTGATTGCTTGCTGTGGTGCCCACTTGACGTTCGAAGGTTGTCGTAACACATCAATTTTCAAAAATAGAATTTGTTTCCTCGCATTAGGTGGGGAAAGCAGAGTACACTTCTCGGGAGTAAAGCTTCGTTGTCTTGGGCTAACTTGAATCCCTCGCTACATGAAGGATTTTTAACTTTATTCCCTCGTTTTAAGGGAATTAACACTTGAACCTCCTCGCTGCGCTACGGACGGACGTTCACCCCCAGAATTCTTAGTATCGTTTCGGAATTCAATACGCCTTCCCTTGTCCCTTAGTCATTTCCTCGCTGAGGTGGGATGAAAAGTTACGTGTTGCACTCGAGTGCAAAGATTTTTCACCTTGTGCTCTTTTGATTTCCTCGCTAACAAATAACTATTGTTATACAAGAGTGCAAAGTTGATTTTTAACCACGTGCTCAATTTTGATGACCGAGCAAGCGAATGATTCTAAAATTGAATCACGAGTGCAACGAGTGATTCAAAATTAGAATCATGAGCGATAGCGAAGGAATCAAAAGAGCACAAGGTGAAAAATCTTTGCACTCGAGTGCAACACGTAACTTTTCATCCCACCTCAGCGAGGAAATGACTAAATGCAAAATCAAATAAAAACAGATGTACATTGTACAAACACAAGATAGGCTTTTATTTCAGTTTAAGTATTAACTAAGACATTATTATAGAACAGAATAATTTTTAAATTAAAACAAATAATACTTAGGTAGTAGTTGAAAACTACTACCTAAGTATTATTAAGTTACTTATTTTTATCTTGATTTGTCATAACATAACAATAAGACGTGAAAGGAAAACCGCACAAAGCAAATAAAAAAAGGTAAAACAAAGTACTGAGCCAAGAATGTTCCGGGTCTGCGATTTTAACAAAATAATTGTAGATTACGCTCCAAGGGAGGCGTATTGAATTCCGAAGCGATACTAAGGATTCTGGGGGTGAACCTCCGTCCGTAGCGCAGCGAGGAGGTTCAAGTGTTAATACCCGAAAGAAACGAGGGAATAAAGTTAAAAATCCTTAGTGAAGCGAGGGATTCAAATTAGCCCAAGGCAACGCAGCCTTACAGCCGAGGAGCGTACTCTGCTTTCCCACCTAAGGCGAGGAAACAAATACATCAAATTTTAAAAATAGAATTTGTTTCCTCGACAACCTTCGAAGGTCAAGTGGGCACCGCAGCAAGCGATCAGCTGTTGCGGTCACCGGCCGCCATTACTGCCGCTACTCTTTTGTTCATACGATGTTCTAAATTCAAATTTACTTTATTCACTAGAGGATAAAAACGGCTTTTACTCACTTGAGGATAAAAACGGCTTTTACGGTCAGATATCGAAGAGCAAAAGTACCCTTTCCGAGATGGGGGGATGAAAAGGCTACTGAAGGACACCGTGGATTTTAGTCAGTACAAGTCTGACAGTTCCTCCCGCCCTGCCCGGGGTGGGAGGAAAAATATCAACATGGACGAAGCCGAGGTTAGAAGCTGTCTCATATATTCAAACAACGCGGCGCCACCTGCGACGTTGAATTATGAAGATAAAAAGTATCCTACGTGATAATCCAGTTTGAAAACTATCTGTGTGCTAAAACTCAAATCCGTGCAGTAGTTTTTGTTGAAAGGAGGAAGGAGGTAAAACTAATATAGACTTATGATAATACAACTGGACTATACACTCAAATGAATAATGAGAATTCCAAAATGTCTAGGTCAATAAACTCTGAATCTTAAATCATTTTATTATAAAAAGCTGAATAATTTGTATGTTTGTCTGTTTACGAGCTACTATCTGAGATTACCATGCCAACCCGCGATCATGACGCTTGCAAAAGTGTCAAAATATTAGGAGCTCAAACAAATATATGATCACGGAAGATATCCCGTAAGTGACATTGATATTACCTGTCAGGTACACGTTAACTGTTCCCTTATTTAATTTATCAATAACTCAAATCAATAGAAATTAACTAATTTAGGATAGGATAGAAAGAATACAATTATTTAGATGCCTAATTAATAACAAATACAAAGGCACATAATATATTATATACTCACACCGACTTCTCATGGCTCATCATCATCATCTCAGCCATAGGACGTCCACTGCTGAACATAGGCCGCCCCTTTAGATCTCCACATATACCGATTGGAAGCGACCTTTAAAAGGTCGTCTGTCCATCTTGTTGAAGGGCGTCCTACGCTGCGCTTGCTAGTCCGTGGTCTCCACTCTAGCACTTCTGGGTTAGGCAGAAACACAAAGCACTACCTGCTCATCCACATCCATACATCTAGTCATCTACTTAACAAGCACGCTGACTGCGGGTACTACGCACCCGACCTTTCTGAAGGATTCTGTAAAGATTCACCGACGACCGGTTCATCATTGGACGTTTCGTCGACAGGACGATTCGCTTATGCTCGTTTCACCGATAGACTCTTTCAACAACGGACTTTTCGATGATGAAGGTGATAAGTTTAAAAGAGTTAAAGAGTTATAGGTTAACCGTCGTGTCGGTAAAACGTCCGTTGTTGAAAGAGTTTATAGATGAAACGAATCGTCTTGTCGGCGAATAGTCCTTAGGTGAAAAGTTCTATCGATGACCGGGCATAAATGAATCGTCGTATCGGCGAAAAGTCCAAAGGTGAAAGAGTCTATAAGGCCATAAGTGAATCGTCCTGTCGACGAAACGTCCAATGATGAACCGGTCGTCGGTGAATCGTTGCAGAATCTTTCTGAAGCACTCTACTTCTAAGGTAAGTGTAGCTAAAAACATAATCTTTCGGTGAATTTTTACCCATGTACTGTTTACACTTGTAGAGTTGAAGTGGTGTGTACAGTTGTAGTATGCGGTACACTGAGTTGTTGAGTTTAAGCAGTGTTACACTTAGGGTGTACCGTGAACGGTACACAACCATGTCGGGTCTACGCAGCTACTCTATTCTGTACACAAGACAGCAAACTTGTTAAAATTATTTCTATCATGTTAGGATATTTCTGGAGAAAGGTTCATCATCATCATCTCAGCCATAGGACGCCCGCTGCTGAACATAGGCCTCCACTTTAGATCTCCACACATGCCGGTTGAAAGCGACCTGCATCCAGCGTCTTCCGGCGAACTTTTGCGCCCGAAAGGCGAACGAAAGGTTATAAGCTACTAACAACCGCCTTAGGAGCCGAGCAGTAGGTGAAACCGCGGGGAACAGCTAGTTAATAATATTCAAAAAAGGTAAACTTGAGTTTCTTGCACTCATTCGTCTTTTTATTAGAATGCATCAATTATAAAAAACGTATGTAACTAGGATTAGTTTGCAGATTAAAACTTAGAAATAATTTAGAAGGTATTTCAGTCTCGGTGAAATATTTAGGCGTGTTTGTGTTAAAACGGCGGCCGTTTTGTGAAACTTGTGTTAAGTTAAAGCAGTGTTTCTCAGACTTATTTTTTTTTTAAATTAAATGTCTGCAAAATACTAAAATCATTAGAAAAATAAGTTAAAAATAAAAACCTAGTAACTGGAGGTATAACCTTCACAAATAGCATAGCAACTAGCAGCTCCACGATTTCAATCAAACAAAATGAAGAGTAACCGCTCATAATTAATCTTCCATTATTTTTTTCCTCAGAAGACAATCCATGGAAAATCACAATTCGATCAATGATCAATCCAATTTCCAAGTAATTAGCCCTCTGAAACCATTTGACTGATGACCTTCACATTGGATTGTCTCTGGTATTTTGCATTTATCTGCGATCACACTTGTCACAGATTATATTTGCGCGCGGTACTCTACGGGCGATTGTGCAGATCCCGCCGAAAAGTGTTCCATTTTCAAAAGTGACATTTAAATCTAAATAAAGTTAGTGTTTTGTTTTTGGCGCTGCAAAATGAAAATAAATCTGGATGATGGGGTAAGATTATTAATTACAATTAAATTATTGTTTTTTAAAGTTGTATAGATACTATTGAAAGTTTATTTTTATAGTTTTTTTTTAATGTCTGCCGTCTTTATAAGTCTAAAAAAGAAAAGAAAGTATTGAAATGTCAGAACAAATGTCGAATAAAACACACGTTTTAATTTTTTTTACCTCTGGTTTTAAATGTTATAGGACTTTATATCTACTTTATGATTTCAATGACTACAATTGAGAGCATACATAGAAAAAGAAATATCACATTTAGGAAAGTTGTTTCGCGGGACTGTTGAACACCGCAGCCCTGTTGAACAAGAAAAGCCATGTGAAGAAGCAGTGTGTCTTTTAGTTAGAAAGAAACTGCCTAAAACTTTTATCCAACAAAATAGTAAAGTCTTTTCCCAGCAATATTTAAGGCCCAATATTTTTTTTTAAACTTTGCGCTACACTAGGAATTTTCCTGTATCTTGGATGAGTTTACAAACATAGTAACTTACATACACAAACACCCAGACCCGGAAGAACTACTGGTAGATCATAAAAAAAATTGTTCCGTGCGGGGATTGAACCCGCGACACTAAGCAGCAGTCGACCGCTCAGCCAATGCGCTAACCGTGCCGTCTATTAATTGTTTATTTTAAATTAAAAGTACATAGCACACAGGAATAATCTATCTTCTTACCAAAAAAAAATATATACAGAGTGTTTCTTTTAAATTGGCCAAAAGGGAGAAATCTTTATCCATAAGAGATAAGGGAAAACTTTCTTTGGAACCTTTAGTTCTTTTTGATGTTGACAATTTTGGCGTTTTTATTTTTTTGGTCAAGTGTCCACAAAAATGAGTGAAATTGGCAATTTTTTTTTTGCGGCAGTTTGTCAAATATAGCAAAATAGTTTTCATACAAATTGTATAGAAGCAACTGTATTTATATTATTTTCGAATTAAATCTGTACCACTAATAACTCCTTTCTTAAAAAATCCTATATATTATTAAATACCTATAGATATCTTCGCTTAGAGTAAACATGGCTCATAATATGCTAAGATTATCCTCCGTCAATATGTTATGTACTTAGGTAAATAAATGAATGAATTATTTAAAGACATAACAACATCATTAATAGACAAACTCGTTCTATGTTTATGCATAGAAACCCTTGATTAATTAATTATTACTTATTTATTATTTATGTTATTAGAAAATAAAACAATCTAGTCGAGCACGTTTTGAACGAGACCAAGATAATAAAAAATTAAGTACTTAGGTATATCTATACATTTAAAAGGTCAAAAAGGTTGTAAAATTTAAAAGGTCTATGATGTCTGTACATTTAATACATTGACAAAAACTAATATAGCGAGTCTTCAAGTTTAAAATAAGAGATTTTTTACAATTTTGTTTGTATATGTTTGTAAGCGTATCAAGCAAAAACTATAAATGCATGCAGTAGGATATTTGTGACGGTCGATAAATTAACAAAAAAATATTTGACATGTATTTTTTCTTTTATTACGCAAACGAAAATTGACGAAAGTAAAAACCTTTTAAAATTGCCAATACGTTACAAGCAAGTACAGTTTTTATTTGTTTCTGGCGTCATAAGACTTTCACGAACTTTAGTGAATAATAAAATACGCGTCCATTATTTTTCAAAGTTATAACTTAATTTTATCGCAGGATAATAGAAAATTCCACGGGTTCGAAGTTGCGGGCACAAGCTAGTAATTAGTATATAAAAATAACACGGAAATTGGTTATACTTTATATTTTTTTATACATTATGTGTAAAAAAAACGAGGGTCGTTAGGTGGCCAAATAAAGTGCTAGATTGAAAGGTTCTCGAAATGGCTCGCATTTTAAAGAGTTTGCCCTCTCTGGAATCCTAATCATGGATATTCCTATCCACCGGTGGACTATCCACTACATATTTTATAGTATTTTTACATGAATTTATATTTATATCCAATAAAAAATCAGTATGTTATTGCAAAGTTACGTAAAAATTTTCTTTTCGTGCCACCAAAGTAGGTATATTTGGTGCTACGCGGCTACGGGGTGCTACGGGATGCTACGGGCTACGGGCCTACGACTATGCGAGCGTTCCCATGCTACGCCAAAATTTATTATTTCAAATACTTTGCTGATAGTAATTTGTTAGTCTTTGATGCTAAGATCCCTGAATACTGGACCGATTTTGATGAGATTTTGGTGGAGGATTAAACCCTAGAGAAGCTAAAGCCGCGAACTAAAGCTGGTTATTCTATAAAGTAAAAGATAGATAAATAAAAATAAGACATTTCTAGAACGTTTTCAACTTTTTATGTCAAAAGTAAACATTACTCTTTCTCAAAAAAAACAGTACAAAACCATTTTTTTCTTCTAGTACAAGTGGAGCAAAAGATATAATGGAAGTTTTTTGCTAAATCTATTCAATTTAGAAACAAATCGATTTAGCATACTTACAAGAGTTTTTTGTGAACAAATTGAGAGATTGAGTTTTTCGCTCATTTTGTACGGGAACAAATTAAAAGATTGAGTTGTTCAATCAATGTTAAGCTGGGTACTCACTTAGCAGTGTTGCATGTGACGTATCAGATACAGTATCTAGTTAGTACATAGGCACGAGCCTCCTGCCTACGTACTCACTTTCTACGTTCAAAATCATGGATCATTCAGTATTAAAACTAGGTGTTAGGTACCAGTTGGCATGCAGACGGCGCATGGGCATGCGAACGACGAGTAATGGGCGACTCGCTGTCTGATCAGGACCAGGCCTGAGTCGACGGCGTCAAATGAGTCCTTCTACCCGGGTGGAACGGACTGTCAGACTCATACTTTCTAAAATGCACGGTGTTCCTTCAAGACCCCTTTATGTTCTAGGGTCACGGTTTCCTGATGCGACAGTCGGGCGACCCCCTTTAAAATCACATAAATTTGAAAAACTTATAGGTATAATAAAATAGATTATTTACCTCATTAAACACAATAAGTTTCTAAGATAATAATCTAGAGAATACAAAAACAAAATAACATGTTTTCTCATAATCGCATCTAATCTAACCATATGCAAACAATATTAAGTATGATAGAAAACCTAGATTATAGTACACGAGTATAGGTAATTTATTATCGACATTACCTAGATTAAATTAATCTCAATTATACTAGAATATTATGTTAAAACTCGCTTATGCCCGCAGCTTCGCGCCCGGTTTTTTCAGTTATAATCCGGAATCGTACTATTGGGATAAAAATACGGTGTACCAAAATTTCATTCAAATCCTACAGGCACTCTTGTTGCTTATTAGGTTCGGTAATTTAATAGGCATTGTGACGGTGAGAGACAAAATGGCGGGTGTACCTCAACGAATCAAATCTTTAAAGGTATCAAAAAATGTACCAAAATAGTAGGTACTTTTTCGGTTAAAAAAAAAGTACCTACATTAGAACAAAGTTACATCAAAATGTAAATACATATTTTAGACTCTCACATTATGACGTCACAAGGAGTGAGGGCCTACTCCCGAATTTCGAAGCGTTTTATGATTATAAAAAAGAAAAAATACGTGTGTATTATTTTTCAATACTCTATCTGTCTAAGCAGATTTTCAATTTATTTATGCAGTAAACTGCCTTTTTGAGTTAAAAATATCTAAACATACAGACTTCCACAATATTATTATCCCACGGAAATATAATACAGGGGCGAAAACCGTGAAATGTCATTTTGATGTTGACAGTTTTGTTAGACAAGGGTTCTACTGATGTTTATCTTTTTTATGGTGAAACGGAAAATGTCAGAAATTTAAAAGAGACTATTGACCTCTGGGTTTCTGTCGGCTGTTGCTTCTCAGAGTATGAAAGGGCTTTCTGTTCAGATTCCACATTGTGACCTCGTTTTCGGTAGTTTTGTGCTGGATTTTATTTTCTGATTGTTCTGCTATGTGTTAAAAAAACGGACCGAATTTAAAATAATAAAGACTTTTAGCTAATTTATACATACTTTTTTCGTAGGGAATTAATTTTGTGGCCAACTTACAACAACCTGTATGAACCATCGGCCTCATCTACTTGGTAAAAATAGTGTCTTGCTGTTTGCAAAATAAATATGATTTATCATAATTTATCATTTTATTTTACTATAAGGTTAGTTGTAAATGTTTAGCTTTAGTTACCTATGTATTATATTATATTTAAACAAAGTAAATAAATAATATTTATCAAAACAAACATACAAACTTCCACAAATATAATATATTAGTAGGATGTATTATTATCTATGCATGCAAGTATGCAAATACATTGACACATTAACAAAGTGCAGGTATTAAGACTGCCTTAGAATGGTCTTGTATTCTTGACGTTAGTTTTAAATTAGTTGATTAATTAAATTCTATGAATAGTTCGTCATGAGTTATGTGGAGTAATTAACGAGTGAACATCGTAATCAAGAATTGGAAATTACGTTAACGTTATATTTTTAACCGAGTTGTTATTTTAACTAGTTTATAATTGTCACAAAAATTATAGTGATTTTTATTTATATTTTTTAAGCGCATTCATCTTCGAAAAGGAATACTGCGGATTTAATTAGGTTTTAGACCATCATTCAGTTAGTTAATTAATTCTTTTAAATACCCTCCTTGCTAAAATATCATAGCGTTTTAAACGAATGGACCGATTTCGAAGTGTTTTTTTTTTGTTTAAATATTGAGGTGGTCAATGATGGATACCTACTATAATATTTTATGAACGATACAGAGGATTAATCGGATAGCTAATAAGCTCCTAAGTCGAGGGTTATTTTTTTTAATTGTAGTAATTCGTTTTTAAAAGATGTGAAATTGCATTGCTCGGGATTGAAGTACGGACGCCAGTGCATCGTATCCTACATAATCTGTACCTTAAGAGATTTTCTACTTTATCACAAAAAAGTGGTTTTACTTACGACTGGGAAAAATGTGTCAGCTTGGATAAGCCCCTTCGTACACAGGGCACGCGTCAATAAATACCAAAGTCGTAAAGTATGGGTGACTTGCGTCGTATTGTGCACGAAAGGCCTTATGTTGATGTGCTGTCATCTGTACATACAAGGGTATCATTGAAGTTTGAACATAATTTGTAGTAAGGGGCCATTCATTTACTACGTAAGACTATTTAAAAAAAAAATTGAACACCTCCCGCCCTATTGTACCAAAATGAATACAATTACTTTATTGGTTTCCTTTATTGTTCATTTTTTTTTAATGTTTTAAAGTGGTTGTGCCACTGGAATAAATGAAATCAGGCTGTTGAAACTATTGAAATTATGCCACCCTATTAAAAGAAGCTTGAAACTCTCTCTAAATCGATGTAGAGATCTAATCGATGTTATAAATGAATGCCGCTAACGGTGTTGAAAAGGGCAGGCAGTGCCCTTCAAGCGGTCAAAATCAATAACTTAGTGAGGTAGTTTAACAACTACCTACAATATAAAATATCGTATACTCTTATTTATTTTCTTGTAAATACGCGTACCTACCTATTAAAATCAATTTCTGTTATATTTTATGTAGGTATAATTTTTTTGGACGAAGGTTTAGGTTATAGTTTTTTATATATTTTATCGACTAAGTAAATTAATTACTTATTTTACAAAATTCAGTTCGCTAAGTAGGTGATGACAAAGACTTAATAAATTAACTAGATAGCGTCTTGTCAGTCTTGTCCTATGTATGTATAAAACATAATTATCGATCGTGTTTTAACTATGTTGACTTTACTGTAACAGTAGAGTGTATCCACTAGCCCTTAGTAGTCGTGACCTTATTTTCTATAACAAAAAGCTTTTTTTGTCAAAGTTCAAGGTTGTACTGTTACATAAGTTCCCAGTGTTAAGCCCTAGCAATGGACGAAATTGGTGAGGTAGGTAAATTGTTACTAATATTAGTAGGTAATGTGGAAGTAAGTTTCATTGTTTGTTTGTATACGGCTTGAGTGCCAAGAGTCAAGCGTTGAGCGGGGTAGGCTTTACATTTTTTTCCGAACTGCCCTGCTTTGTAGTCTTTAATAGATTTTCAACCTTACGTACTAGAGAATAAAGTTGATAATGTATTAAAGACTGAACGTGAAAGAAAACGCTTTGTAATCTTTAATAGGCGTGGCCGTGCAGTTGCGTTTAGAAGGGTGTTACTATGTCAAAATTTTGGAAAGGTTTTTAATTACCTACCTCATCTTACTTCTCTGTCTTTAACCAGTCTTACTATGAGCTGTCATATTACCCAGTTACTGGGTTGTGGAGGTCCGAAAAGCAGTCACTCAATGTAAAATACTGATATCCAGCTGCATCTGGTTCGACTGGAAGCCGACCCCAATATAGTTGGGAAAAAGCTAGGAAGATATGATTTAACTTTTCTGTCTTTAAACGCAACCAGAAACGATACCGTACAGACAAAATACGGGCACCAACCTTTTTTTTTTTTAGCGTGGTAAAATCATCAAATGAGTCCACCAACCCCGGGCAGGGCAGGAGGGACTGTCAGACTTGTACTGACTAAAATCCACGGTGTCCTTCAATAGCCCTTTATGTTCCGGAGTCCAGGCTTTGGACCTCTGAGAGGGGGCCCCGTCATTTTGCTGACAGCTCTTTGAGGCGCGCGTGGAACACGACGCGCCGTCGACCCGGGACGGGCATCCACCTAATAGATTTTAACCTTGCCTCTCAGTCTCTCAGTTTCCAGAACCGTTTCCACATTTAGTCCATCCCACCAGCTTAACCAACCAGAAGTTTGGCTAAAATCACTCCCATTTTAACAACAGATGCACCCGCAAATTTAGTATTTTTTTAATGAAATGCTGTTCTCTTGCAGATGCCACCAAACTTATCAGAGAGCCTCCTACCAGAGGTTACTCCTCGGAAGCTCGAGAAGACCAAGTCCTTGGAGTCCTGTGCCAGTTCCACCGTTCCTGACTGCAGCTGTGATGAAGTTAGCTACGGTATAGGTTATTATGATGTCTATAAATATTTATATTTTTCTTCTCCTTCTTCGTGTAGACCACAGCCTTTTTTCTATAGCTCCCATGACCCTCCCATCCCCATTTAAAAAGCTTTGCCCCTCACTAGGTATTTCTCCTGTATTGTGGGTGCGTTTACAAACATATAAACTCACCTACACAAACGCCCCGACCCGGAAGAACTACTTGTATATCATACAAATATTTGCTCCGTGCGGGAATCGATCCCGCGACATGCAACACAGCAGTCCGATTGCTCAGTCACTGGGCCAACCGCATTCCATTTCTTTTACTTTACTGCTATAACTGAAAAAACCTTTCATACTTTTAACGAAAGAAGAAATAATTATCATGCGCAAGAGGTTCACTTCTGAACCTAGGCCTACCATATAGGTTAATAATAGGACCGTTTGGAAGGGGCTTTCATCCGGCGCGATACTGTGGACTTCATCAGATCGTCTATCCACTTGGCGGGGGGGGGGGGGGGACGTCTTACGCTGCGCTTGATGATGAGTTGTGGCCTCAGTCATTAATTCTGCCTTCTGTGGGTATATAGGACCCATATTTACAAAAGTATCTAATTAGTTTAAACTTATATAGAATTTTTGCGAAGGATTATGTGGGCTATTCGGATTTATCTCAAAGTGGGGATTATCTGAACAAATTTAAAGATAAGTCGAATGTTTAGTTTACAAGGAAGCTAAACTAAAGCAATATCATAAAAAAATGTAATTGCCTACGCGAGCAAGCAACAAGTTGTAAAGTATATAGCGGGTCTAAAACGGCCGCTTAGCAATATTTCTAATTATTCACTTCCAGAATTAATAATAGAAGAGTAGCCAATGACGTTTGCTGCTCTTTAGTAGCTGCGCAAACAATTTTTTAAATCCTATAAAAAAATTACAGTTAAAATAAAAACAACGCATCTTCTATCACCGCCATTTTTTATTATTATTTGTCCATAGAAATGTATTCCATATTATTAAAGATGCTGCAAGACGATTTCCGGCCACCGTAGGCACGGGCCATGCCCGGGTCGACGGCACGTCGTGTTCTACGCGCGCTTCAAAGAGTGTCAGCACAATGACGGGCCCCCCTCTCAGAGGGCCAAAGCCTGCCGGGGTCGCCGGTTTTATTCCATCTCCGTGACCCCGGAACATAAAGGGCTATTGAAAGACACCGTGGATTTTAGACAGTACAAGTCTGACAGTAAAGGCACAGTATAATAATCATACAGTAGCGTAACTCGGCCGCCAGACAGATTTAAATACCTACAGCCGCGCGGTACGTAAACATGCGTTAGGGCTACCCGTCTACAACATTTTAATAACATTTGCCTTTGCGTACTTTCTGTTTCTATTTTAGTTTTGTGATTGTAAATATACTTTTTTATATAAATAAATGAAATACTTTGTATAATGAATAGGAAGTGTTCAATAAAAATGCGTGTTGTTTTTTGATTGGTAGATTTCATTTAAAAAATCATGTTTTTGTTTGAAAAACAAATCGGGCTTAAAAAAGTCCGATATATTATAGAAGTATTTGAAACCGAAAAATATTTGCGCCACGACCGAGTCGTACGAAATGCTTTATCATTAAATTTTAAAGTATAATAAATCCGCATTCTAATATAAAGCTTAATTAAACTACTTGTCTTATTAGATATGTACTCGAACTGATTTTTAGAGATAAAAACACGCGGTTATTGTTAAAAAACCAACACACCGTCCGCTCGACACTCCGGTACAGCCGTGACTGTCTGCACCCCGAGCGCGCCCCGACATCGAGGCGCGTAGGTATAGCTCGCTTTTCGTCCGTTTCTATGAAGTTGGAGTACTGTATGATTATATTACCGTGGTAAAGGGGTGGGAGGACTCATTTGATGATTTTACCACGTAAAAAAAATATTAGATGCGTTTACAAATATTTACCCTAAACTTACATACACAAGCAGCTATACCCAGATAATGTATTCTGACCTAATGATGATATTTCCACAGGAGACGCAGTGTTCTCCTGCTTCATCGTGGCTCCTAACGTGGTGAGCATCTGGCGAGGCACGTGGGGGCTGATGGACCTCAAACCACAGCTGTTCCCCTTCGCACAGATATTCCTGCTCGGCATCGTCATACATATCAGCTTTGCTATTGTCAGGTTAGTGTCTGAACTAAAGGTATTGTTCCGATCTCGGTAGCACGCAACAGGCCCTCTATACAAACAGCAGACGACAATCGTTTTTGCTCAGCTGTCACTAATACATTTTCAACTTTGAACCCTAGCGCACAAAGGTGCAATCTCTACTATTTTACTTATGCATGTTATATACTTATGAACCTTTAAAGATCTAAGCACACGTTACCGCGTACTTACAAAATCGAAATCGTATGACTAACGCTTTATTTACATTACATCACAAAAGCACATGCCTATTTGCTATAGGGGGAGGCAGAAGCCACAGCGCTACCGACTACTATCCGTATTACTCGCTTTCGTGTGCACACATAAAAAAGTGTTCACTAGAATACGGTATTTTACTCAAAAAAAATTATTAGTCCGAAATATAGATTATTAAAAAATATTAGACCCGTATTTTCTTCTGTCACTTAAACCAAAATTTACGAAGATACAACGCTTCTAAAAATCACAAAACGTCACTCAGTCGGTACAATTTTACAAGCGCAATGATGTGACAAGCCCCAGTCCCGAATTTGGATGCGTTTTATCTTTGTCAATATTCATTGATTTGAAAAAATAAAAAAATATGTGTCCATTATTTTTCAATATTATTACTGACGGACTAAATAGATTATCAATTTATGTATGTAGTAAAATACCCTAGTAGCATTCTTTTTCACAAAAAATATCTGTTGTGTATTTTATTTGGATAGAAATATCCTGTTTGAAATTCACCGTAATAAAAAAGTCACCTCGAATACGATAGGTCCCTAATGCAAGACCTGTTTCTTACACGTGTCGTAAGTTGATGCAAAACCAGAAAAAAACCTAAAACATAAAAGTACTGAGCGAGATGTAGACATGGCCACACATCAACGTATACAAAACCAGTATTAGCTGACCGTTCATTGTGTGTAAAAATCGTACGAAGCGCGACCAAGACAAATTGGTTTTGTATAGCTTGATGTGTAGCCGTGTGGTACAAGAACTTTAAAGCGTGCCATGCCTAAATGCCAATAATAACTAAATATAATGGCATTCGGTTTTTGTAGTTACATTATAAGTAGTTACATTATATTACTATTTTTAGAAGTTTGCGGCTAAATAATAACAGTCGGACGTCTTTATCTTCAAGGCCAAGCAGTCTTGCCAATTTTGCTCCATGGAAGGCTGACCGTCCATTATATATCGAGCTTTTCCATAACATAGTAGAGAGTACGTTAGTGCCATGAGCCCGGTATTTTTTATGTTGTCCTTTAGATATTTCAGTCCCATTACAAGTACCTAACTTATAAAGCATGAATGTTTCAACTGGGCGTGGATGACTATTTTAAAACTATGCGGAATATCGAAAATAATTAAAAAGAGTCTCGAGGACGATTTTGACGAAAAAAAACTGCATCATAGGATTTTAGAAAAATCAAAATATTGGCCAGGAATCGAACCCGCTGATTTGATAGAATTGGCCATGCTACACGGGCTGACAACTTCAGTTAGTAACACATACACGAAAATTAGATTTATTTATTTATTAGACTGAGCCTTTAGTTGTAATGTACCGGTTACAACTCTGCCAAACCCTTACGAGGCGTGATATGAAGATTATGGCTTGAAATGATCGCTATCAGTTGTAAGACCTCGCGCCCGGCATTGGTTTCGGCCATGCTGCGGAGCGAGACGGAGTGGGAAGCGGTCGCCGCCTTCTGCGAGGCAGTAATGCTCGTGAAGGAGGCGGCGGGCCGCGAGAGAGAGAGGACAGCGTCCTCCCTCCGCCCCAACCGCAGTAGTGTACGCCCACGGCGCCGTACGTCGCAAGACGATCTCCGGCCACCGAAGGCGCGGGCATGCGGACAGCGAGTAAAGGGCAACTCGCTGTCCGACCATGGACCATGCCCGGGTCGACGGCGCGTCGTGTTCCACGCGCGCCTCAAAGAGCTGTCAGCAAAATGATGGGGCCCCCTCTCAGAGGGCTAAAGCCTGCCGGGGTCGCGGGTCTTATACCATCACCGTGACCCCGGAACATAAAGGGCTATTGAAGGACACCGTGGATTTTAGTCAGTACAAGTCTGACAGTACCTCTCGCCCTGCCCGGGGTGGGAGGTCTCATTTGATGATTTTACCACGTAAAAAAAAAAAAAAAAAAAGACATTCTTATCTCGCGCTAATTATAAGTTATATCTTACGATGTCTATAATTTTTATAATAATAATATTTTATTCATCAAAATATTACAATGTGACATTATGTTTGGTGAGACACAAACTAAGCGTCACTTGTAACTTGTGACTCTGGATGTGTATAACAAAAAGAATTCTGTCCATCTACCTATCTATAATATCTATGTTAAACATGTATCTATATACTGTATTATCGTTCAAGGTGAAAAGAAAACTATGTAACAGAAGTGAATGCTCCGAGCATGCCGCCATAACAGGATTATAAAACAAAGGTTGCATCTAAGACAATCTCTACGCATACAGTCTTGTTTGTTTACGTAGACATTGATATTTAAACAGAGCATGTTTTATTTATTCTTAACATTTAGTAAATGTCATGAGGACATAAATAAATGAACAAAAGACAACATATTATATATTCTTTATTGTGCACCATTTTCAAGAATAAACATTTAGACTAAATTTTGTTCACAAAGGTGACCAAAATTACACCGCCGACCAACGACGATATACATATTACTAGACACCGCATGCACGATCTAAGGAACAAAAACTATTCTGTCAACTCGCTGAGGTACTACGTAAGCGAGGGGGACGGGGTACTGCGTTGTGATTGGCTAACTCAAGGTCTGTTCTGTCTCAAGGTATGTTTACGGCTCACAGGAGTGGTCGAAATAAGACGGATATAAGACTTTTTGGCCTAATGTGTTGACAGACATCGGTCGCCTGTTATTAGGAGTCTAGTAATATATCGTCGTTGCCGCCGACCGAGCGACTTTTTGCAGAAAAGGGTTTTTGACCACTAAAGTCATTATGTTTCTAATTTCAATTGAATAACATAAATTCTAGCATTGTTATTAAAATTATGCTTATGCAAGCACAATTGGCCTATAATGTTCCCACTACTGAAACATAGGCCTCATCTTTTTGAGTGGCAATGGGCTGTTATCCACCATGCGGGCCATATTTGGATTGGAATTATTTAGGACATGTCGGTTTTCTCACGACGTTTTCCTTCAACGTTTTCAAAGAATTGGTGATGAACAAATAACACAAAGATTCTCTTTGGAAAGAAAAAATAGAACCGCGTGCAGGATTCGAACCTACTCTCATTTCCAACCGAGCAACCGAGGGTCTTACCTGCCGCGGCGTACTCTTCATTCCATTTCTAATGTCTCAAGGCGACGTCATAAGGTAAGAAACTCGTTAGCTCAGTTGGAAAAGAGCGTCGAATGTACTGAATCCGCAGGTTCGAATCCTGACGCGATCCGAATTTTTCTTCCTAAAGAAAATCTTTGAAAATTCGCTACGCATGCGTTGCGTTTAATATTTCTAAAAAAATAACACAAAGCATTACACCTGCCTAGGTTCGAACCTATGAACGTAAGCTGAATCCGATACGTTATGTCTCTTTTCAAGTGGTATATAGATAAACCATACAAGTAGCAATTTATTTGGATATACACTACTTAGGCTTACAAAACCAAATCAAGTTTCTTCACTATCTCACTACCATAGCAACAAAGCGTAGGTAGTGACTACAAATTAATTGCTATTTGGTTTTCTACAGGCGCTTGAGTAATTGAGTGCTGATTAAACGATGACGACAATGATTTGAAGAACCTTTTCAGGGTTTCATTTGTAACAATAATGATGTTTTTATGGTAAAGGGCAAGGTTACTTTGTTTCATGGTGTTTTAATTTCATTAATTTATTTAGGTAGGTTCTGTCCTGTACCTAACTTTTTTTTATCGTAGTAAGATCATCAAATGAGTCCTCCCACCCCGGGCAGGACTGTCAGACTCGTACTGACTAAAGTCCACGGTGTCCTTCAATAGCCCTTTATGTTCCGGGGTCACGATCATGAGATAGGTCCCGCGATCACTGTCCTGTAATTTTGAGTACGTTCAAAACTCTCTTGCTGATTTGATTTCTGTGTACGTTTGTTGGTTTTCGCTTGTTGGAGGGGAGCTATTGTCTAAATAATTACAGCCGCACAGATCGATCTTCCGGGATAAGCCGCGCTTGCCGAAGTGGGCCTTTGGATGGGTCGCCATCTGTCATAGCAAGTTTCCTTCGTGCTTCGGAAAGCACGTAAAGCCGTTCGTCCCGGCTGTTATTTGTAAATCTTTGAAAGTCTTTACTGTTAGTCCGAAGTTATAAAGTCTGACAGCCTTACCTAATAGACACACAGATTAATCTAATTACAAACCCCTTACATCCCCAGGAACAGACTTCTATCCCGTTCAGCGGGAGCCTGGAGCAACCCTGAAGGTGGACCAGTATCCTGGGTGAGGGAGAGGATCCTGTCTCGAGTGTATACGTACATCTTCATCCTCTGTAACATCATGCACTGGCGCGGAGGCTGGGGACTGCTGGACATGTCCGTGGATGCTATCCTGCCTGATGTTGATGATCCTCATAGGTAAGGAAAGAGGTATTTTTCTCATTCCCACTGCTGGACAGTAGGTGCTCCAAGTCCTTAAAGATTTTTTCAAGATTCGGTCAAACTTAGCCTCTTCGTACACAAGACGACGCAAGTCTCCAATACTTTAAGACTTTAACATCCATTGACTCGTGCCTGTGTACGAACCTTTACGAATATGTATTGCGATAGTCGCCTGGATACCAAAGTTGTAAGGTATCGGAGACTTGCGTTACCTGGTGTACGAAGGGGCTTAAAGTCAGATTTACGGTCGGATTTAGAGACATTTTTGTAATAGAATGCGATAAAAAGTGGTATCCACGTCAGGAGCAACACTATTTTAAGCTCACGTGCTTTGAATCACTCGCTACGCTCGGAACTCTAATCCAAAAACACTCCCACTTTTAAAATACTTAGTTGTTTGCTAACTTGGCTAACAATCTACTTAACTGTTTTTACTTTTTTTCTTAAGATCTTTTTTTATAACATTGCCCCACTGAAGGAATTTATTCCTGTCTCGTGGGTGCGTTTACAAACATAAAGTCACATACACAAAGGTCCAGACCCGGAACAACTAGTTGTAGATCAAAAAAATATTTGCTCCGTGCGGGAATAGAACCCGCGACACAAAGCGCAGTAATCCTATCGCTCATCCACTGCGCTAACCGTGCCGTGTAAATCTTAAAATCACTCCTTCGCAGTTTTTCCCTCACTTATCGCTTCCTATTTCCCAGCTATTAGTGTCAATCTACCTTTTTGACTGGCCTGTTGGTCTAGTGGTTAGTGACCCTGACAGCTATGCCGGGGGTGGTGAGTTCGATTCCCATCCAGGACAAATGTTTGTGTGATGAGCATGATCATTTTTTCTGTGTCTGGGTGTAATTTATCTATAATATGTATGTATTTAGAATATATAAGTATGTTTATCAGTTGTCTAGTACCCATGACACAAGCTCTGCTTAGCTTGGGACTAGGGCGTTGTGTGATAATAATAATAATATAATAATAAAAGCCTTTATTAACAATGTAACAAATTTTTACAGAGTTTTAAATATCGACACCGATAGACTGTTTTGCCTTAGCATAGGCCTCCCCCAAGTCTTTCCACAATTCTCGATCGTAGGTTTTCCTCCTCCATATTATGCCTGCGGCTGCTATTAAGTCTTCATCCCATCTTTTCACTGGTCTTCCTCTCTTTCTTTTACCCTCTCTAGGGTACCATTCGGCCACTTGTTTTGCCCATTTGTTTGTTCTTTCTCTGATTAGATGGCCCGCCCATTTAATTTTTAATTTTTTGATGGTGTATGATACTTCTACAGTTTTTGTTTTTTGACGTATGATATTTAGATTAATTTTATCTCTTTTCTTTACATTTAGCATACTTCTTTCCATGCTATGTTGGCATGTTTGTAATTTCTTAATATTTTGCAACGTTGGGGCCCGTTGTGTGATAGTTGTGGAATATTATTATTTTTGTGTCGCCAGGCCAGTGCTGATAGGTGCCATAACCCTGAGCTTCTACGTCGCGATCACGATCCTGCGCTCCTCTCGCAACCTGCTGGCGTCGCCATACTTCCTAGTCACTGATGGAAAGGAACCCACCTATATATTCTCTACAAGGTTTCATATTTCTGTAAGTACTTTTTAAATCCTTACTAACTTTTATTTGCAAATATGTCAACTTGGAAATTGACATTGAAAGTTTTTCGAACTAAGGTTTTGGTTCTGTATCTTTCATCGAAATACGGTCATCATAGACAGTGGAACTTTTTTACCCTTAAATGTACAGTCAGCAAAAGAGTGAGATAGGCAGTAACTTTAGGCTTTACTATATTTTATGTTCTAAGCTATAGTTCATTGCTGCGTGTTTACCGCTAGTTGTCATTTCTACTGTCGATGTCGATTCAATCACATCCGCTACATAATTATTAATTCTGATACTTTGTTACATTTTGTCGGCATTTTCAATTGAAGTATAATTTTCAGCTAGATTCTTAAAAACAGGTTAGTCATTGTCGGTATGTTTAACCACTCTGCACGACAAAATTTTGACACATGACACATCAGCTGAATCGACCGGGTGATTCGAAATTTGAGATAATACTCAAGATTTTTTGTCAACTTTCAGCATCCAATTTTTAATCAAAAATATGTTACTACAGCTATTTCATGCGATAAGTTTGTGAGCAATATCTCTGAGAACATGTTGAGGTCACTAAAACTGCCTCATTCTACTGTAAAATGTGTGTAACAAACAAAATACTACATCGTTCCAAAAACTAGGTAATTTAGATGTGGTGAAAATATGTACATAAACAAGCTTCACACATGAAAAAAACGTGTTAAACAGTGAAATAAATAAAGTAACTTACTATATACATTATTAGATTTGCCAGTGTTCATACATAATTTCATAAATAATAACGATCAAAGTCTTCATAAAAATTAGCAAAAACTATGTCGCAACATGACACTTCTTAGTGCTGACCGCAATCCCAATGTTCACATAACGATTAAAAAGTTTCATTCAGCCTAATCGATAATCGCAATATAATCGAACATGGAAAAAAAGTAAAACAAGACATAGAGCATGGACTGATTTATCTGCTTATTTGACTATAGTTAGTTTCCTGCAATAAATCTATGAAACTGAATCTGAAGACTCTTTTTATAATATTTTAAGTATTATTTCGTATGATGATTTTTTATTACGCAATTTTTTTTTTTTTATGATTTGAATAGAAATAAATATCTGTGTTTCAATGGAGGTTAAACGTGTGTGTGTCTTCTAAATTTAAAATAAATCCTAAAGTTTATCCATTCTGTTTCTTCGTTAATTCGGATCAAATGATTCCTTGCAGTAATAAATAATTTGAATTTCCAGTAATAAATAATTTGAATTTCCTGCTGGACGTGAATGGCTAAATTTGAATCTATGAGGAATAGCGAAAAATACTGAAACAAGTCTGGTGGCCGATTTTGATAAAAAATATAGTTACAGCATAAAAATTATTTTTTGGCATATCAATTTCCAGCAATCAATGTTCTAGAAACGTATTGGTAAAAGATGTTTTATAATAAATCGATTCAAGCTTTAGTTAATGGCCGTAGCTCACTACAATATGTTACAACATCGTGTTCTCATTTCAAATTTTTATAATCACCTCGCGATACAAATACGAGTACATACCGAATTTTTTGAAATTCGAACTTTTAGTGAATTGGCGCGAATTTCGAATATGACCTGCGTACGATGACTAAATTATAGATTATACTTAACCGAATTTGATCCTTCACAACGACTATCAAGTGTGCAAATATACCGTGTTTTTTTTTAATTTACAAGCTCGATTTCTTACAAGCAAGTTGATAACAAAAATCTAAAGACGCACACCTACTTAATTTTTGCAAAATTATTGTAGTAGCGGGCTTGCGAACGACGAGTTTTGTGTAACTCACCGTCCGTTCAAGGACTAGGGCCCGAGACGAATGTGTGTCCGTGTCCTAAGCGGGCTTTAATAATATCTGTACGCATTCAATAACGTATGCATCCCAGCAGGTCAACCTACCCAAATCTGTCAAATTTTACCAATCGATCATTAACCTTCCACTATTGTGTTAAGGTTGAAAATCTATTGAAGGAATTGACAGATTGAGGTAGGTTTAAGTGCCGGTGTTTGTACTTAACATGACGAACCAACCTTTTTTTTATCGTGGTAAAATCATCAAATGAGTCCTCCCGCCCCGGGCAGGGCGGGAGGGACTGACTTGTACTGGGCACCGCGGATTTTACCGCAGTGTCCTTCAATAGCCCTTTATGTTCCGGGGTCACGGTGATGAAAATAAGTGAGGGGGCCCCGTCATTTTGATGACGCTCTTTGAGGCGCGTGTGGACGACGCGCCGTCGACACGGGCATGGTTCATAGTCGGACAGCAAGTTGCCCTTTTCTCGCTGTCCGCATGCCCGCGACCAAACCAACCTTACAAAACATTTTTGTAGAATAAAATAATTTACTTCTTTATATTTAGTGAGAAACAAAATCATTTGATTTAAGCCTTTATATCAAGATCCAAGGCATTCTATATTCATTCAACCTAAATTCTATTATTGTACAAAATAAATGCACATTCAAAAATTGCAAATAAATTAAATTTTGAACAGCGAGCGCATTCCTAATTCAAATTTTGAAAATTAATAAAATTGGCGCGTATTCAAACATTTTTTTACTGACATTGTTGCTTTGTCTATATTGTTTTTTAGAAATTAAAATGTAGATAAAATTATTATAAAAGCTTTAAAAATATTATAATAAATAATAATTGTATTCTAAGCTTAAAACTGATTTATTTTAATCTCTATTTATCGATTTCCTATTTTTTCACTCGAGTTGACAAAAAATTCAATTATGGAATCGATTAGAATATTCGCTTTCACACATCATTACGATTAAAAAAAATAAACATGGTTGTCGATTACGAACAGAAATTGGGTAGTGGTAATGAAAAATACGTGTTATTGGCTCTGTATTAGAGAATAACGCCAAGATCTGGACTTTTTTACGTTACTTATAACATTTGTGATGATATTTATCTTAATTGTTATTGAGTATAAGCGTGTGTGTGTGTTATAAGTGAAAAATAAAAATGTAAACAAACAAAAGTGGCGCGAAACTTCGAGTTCAGATATCATATTCTTCATTACCACTGCTAATTTACGTTGAATAATGTATGCATTCGTAACAATACTAAATGACGAGTTATTCATCCCTCGTTTAATGATTCGTTGGATGTCCGAAAACCACATTTTTTATGATTTTTAGCCCAACCCAGCATTGCCATTAAAATGGCGACAGTCGTATTTACACTTTTTAATTTTGTTATGGTAAATTAAGAAAATGTGCGCTAAATGTAGAAGTTTTAATGACGTGAACAAAACATTTTTTTATTAAACATTCTTAATTAATACGCACTCATAGGATTTAACGCAGAGAATATTATATTTTTTTAATTTATAATGAGGATGTCATATGACTACAACGTCTGCCCCTTTAGGGGCACTTAATGAGCCAGCGTAGGTAAGCTTGTCGCGCCCCTAAAGGGGTCGGTACCGAACTATACGGTTAAAACAGTCAATATAAACTGCTTTAAGCTGCGACTACATAGCTAACTAAAATTTTCTACGTACACACATACACGACTGTTCGAGCTGTGGAACTGCTTCAGGAGCAGTTAAGGTCAACTGTAGGAGCAATTACCAAATTGCAGATTTTAGCAAATGCAGTTGCCTGCTCGAGTAGTCCGTCTATGTTGATCACTGGCTGGTCAAACTGTTTTAGTCATTATTTTTATCTAGAAAGATTTGCATGGCTAAATTCTTAATTCAGCCATACAGTAATAGCCCTTCAAACATCAGTAATAGAGATCAACGGTCAATGCTGACCACGTAGTTATAACACTTAAGTCCAGATCAGTTAGGAAGTGCGTAGTTACTGCCCTACTGATCGTGATCCATTGAACGATTGTCTTATTATGTTCACGGTCACTCTTACGGAGATCGCGAGGGCAGAGATAAACGGTTGATATAGCTAGGGTAAATTTAAATAGGTAATACGCCCTATTTGATAAAACGCCCCGCTTGTATGGCTGAATCCAAGGGCCATATTGTTCGCCAACAGCGGCCACCTTTA
This sequence comes from Agrotis ipsilon, assembly GCA_028554685.1. Taxonomy (NCBI): domain Eukaryota; kingdom Metazoa; phylum Arthropoda; class Insecta; order Lepidoptera; family Noctuidae; genus Agrotis; species Agrotis ipsilon. Next base: position 15,312,580 of record CM052965.1, read on the forward strand.
CGTCTAGTTCCGAGCAGGAATTTTTACCGCTAGAATGATGGGGCGTTTTTTCAACTAGGGCGTATTATCTAGTTTTCCTCTGAGGTAAAACTAGGTAATACGCTGGGGGATTTACATATCTGGCGATTTGTTGGTCAATTTCTCCACACGGCTTAATGGACCATCTTAATGACACATTGTATAAGCCGCATATATCTATTTCCAAGCGATAGGACTAGGGACTTGCCGCACGAGATTTTGACCTGTGAATTTGCCCCATTTAGAAAAAACTGCCGTTGGCACCTTTGAGGTAAGGTTACATTTAGGAATTAAAATAATTTTTGTACGAAATAGGAATCGAATACAGGATCTTCTCATCCGTCACCCCTACACACGAAGCGTTTAGAGTATTGTAATTGGAAAACGGTATATTGGATATAAAAAAAAAATCAAACGTTGCTCGAAGTCCAGGCGTTGGTCTGAATATGAAGGTCAAGATGGCCAGTTAGAATGTTGGTCGAGACCGTCGTGATGGACATTTAAACACACAAGATTGATTTTGTGAGGAAACCTCATAATGGAAATGAATTCACCAAAAAGATAATAGATGTTGCTGAATTCACAAATATTGTAACTACGTAATAGATGTATTTCACCTGTGGAACCAAAATTCGTCACTAGAAAGGACGGTTACCATAATGAAGATGTAAGACAGTGTAAACAAATTAAGTAATACCAGAACATGATCTTCGTGAAAATGTGATAGATAAGTAATAACAGGCTCGACGTCATTATACTATAATATGCGAGAGTGCTTCACGGAAGTTTAGTTGATATTGACTTCATAGTAACTTTATTATACAGGAAACTGCAAGCAGATCCTGTGTCATCATTTCATCAAAACAACATGTCGCCTAGATGCACTATTTAAGCTGGTTAAAGACCTCTTATCTCCGACAAACGATTCTAGCATAGACATTAGTTCAGCGTAGAATCATACGCACAACCGTTGAGTCCCGAGCAAACACGGGTACGTCAGCGCGCGGGACGGGTGATAATGCAATTACTTGTAGTAATCTGTCGGTGCGTTGTGCCGGTGGGACTCAGTCTGTCAGTGAGGCGCGCACAGGCACACGGCAGACATGCGCGGAAGCACGGCGGGCCTGGCCGATACGCTGGCGAGCGGGTCGCGCGCGCACGCCGCTCTCCTGGAATGCGCAGACGTGCTCTTCGCGAGCCTCGTCGTCGCACCAGCAGTGGTAACCTACTGGAAGTCCACCTGGACTCTCATGGACCTGTACGTGCTGCCCGACGAGCCCGTGGGCAGCGCGGCCGCGTGTGCCGTCTTCGGACTGTGCTGTGACTTCTTCTTTTCGGTGTTCCAAACGCAACTAAGTAAGCACCTGCGGCCGGAGCGTGGCCGGTTGACGTACTACGTGGTGTCGCGGATATGCACGGCGATAGCGGGCGTGGCGTGCGTGGGTGCCTGGCGTGGCGTATGGAACCTGCTGAACGAGTGCACGGGCGACAGTGCGCGCACGCTGCTGTCCACCACGGCGGCGGCGACGCTGTCGCTCGCGGCTCTGCGCGCGCTGCGGAACATCTGCGCTGCACCGTTTGCCGTCGCAGTCGACTCGCCTCAGGACTATTTCGATGTTCCCACTATGTTCCGTACGGTTGGTACTATATATTTCAAAATCTGCATGACCAGATCACAAGTAAGAATTCGGTTTCCATTTGGCCAGGCCAGGAAAGTCTGTTTCCCAAATGTGAGTGCGGTTATTTCCGTCAAACGGTACGCTTGTTCTCAATCAACTCCCCTGTTCCATTTACCCATATTGGCATAAACATAACTCTGCTACATAAGTATGGGATCCATTCCCTTATTTATACACTTAGGAAACCTAGTGTAACATGACCAGATAAAGTTTTTGTTGTCAAGTAGCCTACACAAAACCTGCCAAAAAAAATCTGTCAAAATGGATCACGCATCATCTTCTTACGGGAATCCTGTTATCAACTCAAGGACTAGAATCATTTCCTATCTCCTTGAGATTTCCTGCAAACTTCAGGTTCATCAAACCCTCGAGTGTCTCACAAACAAACATCACAGATTAGTGGAGTGCGTACTTGACGCATAGGATCAGCTGAGCATTCATTCATTTACTCGCGCGTGTTCGTGATCCGAGTATGAGAGTAGGCAGTACTCGGAACATGCGATTGGCGGATTGTCTAAGCAGGCTACCTTGGTCTTGGAATGCAAAGGCTGCCCTTTCCGAAGGAAAACTTCCGCTCTACCCAAGATAGAAGGACTCATTTGATGATAATTATTACTACCCAAAAACGTACACCATAATTATTACTACCCATAAAGTACTTGAACTGTTTAAAACTATGAGTATTGGATATGAAAAGTTGTTGAGAATTTGGATTTTTCTTCTACTTTTCGCAGCTTGGATAACCGGGTTGCTGAACACGACCTATATTTTTGTCTGTCCTACAAGCTTATTTGAATGATCTTCAGTTTAGTTAACAACTCCTTTACCGTTTAATTGGTACATGGTTAGATGATTTCTGTATTCAACCTCAGCTCTGACATTTGAAGGGTTTAACAATTTATTCAAAGAATTGATTTATATTAATGATGAATGCAGTAATTGTTGTCCTGATATGCTATTGTGTCTTAAGTTTTCACAAAGAAAAATAAAAAAGTTTATCTGCAATTATTTAGATTAATAAGTAAATGCTCGCTAAGACACAACAATTAAAATAAAATGAAGTTTTAATGACCTATGCCATTAAGAGTATCATTTTTTAATTAGTACTTTGTATTTTAACATCCAGAATTTCCATACGAATGAGTCAATGATATTTAATCTATAATCGAGATAAAGTTAGTGCCAAAACTTCGGAATAATTTATTCTGTCTTGATTTATATTTATTTGATTTGATGAGAAAAGAAATTATTGGAAGATTGAGTAGTTTGACTCTTGTATAAACCATAGTTTTAGGAGATTTAGAACTGGGTTTTCACGCGTAGTTAAACCGTATTTTGTAATTAGACGGTACAAGTTTAACTTAAAAATATTTATTTATATTACTAAGGGCTGATTTTTCAATAGTCGGATAACCTTAATCTGAGGAATAAAAATAGCAATTTGGCATATTTTTTATAGATAAGCTGTCAAACCGCCATTTTTATTCCTCAGATAAAAGTTATCTGACTATTGGAAAATCAGCCCTAAGGTGGTAAAATTTTCTAAACCTTAAGATAGTAGAGTAAACAGTAATAACAGTAACACGGTCGATTTTAGTCATTATGAGTCTGACAGTCTATCTCAGTTGCTATCTTCGTTTGAATTTTTATCTTAAACCAATCAATGACTGAATCTGCCTATCCGTGTCTATAAAATGTTTCTACACTAATAAGACTTGGTTCCCACAAGTCAGTCACCGGCCAGTCAGCGGCACGTAATCTATCAGTCACGTCTCCACGCCAAATAATCTTTCCATACAAGTTTCATGCGGTGACGTGACGGAGACGTGACGGGACTGATGTGTGTGAATGCACCTTAATAAGACGCAGTCAAATAAAATGGGGATTTGTACTGAGATTAAATATTAATTTCCGGCATTATATTTATTTTATATATAATATGTATGTATTTAGAAATATAAAGTATGTTTATCAGTTGTCTAGTACCCCATAACACAAGCTCTGCTTAGCTTGGGACTAGATGGCGTTGTGTAGTAGTTGTGGGATATTATTATTATATCAGGATATTAAATTCACGTGCTATTCACGTAGATAACTTCTATTTTAATACTGATCCTAAATGTAGCTACTTCGCGTCAGCTGATGTTTGTCAACAGACTTAATGTTTATGATCGTTATAATACTTTATTGTTCGCTATCTTAGTTCAACATTGTTAACCGTATTGTGTTCTTTGACTTATATTATGTTCCGTTTATAATATAATACTTATTTACTTTTCTATGCTCTGTTGTTATGCCCAAATTGGATAGCAACAAGCAACTTAATTTGGTGACAGCAATAAAAATTATGTTTTCTGGTAATTCAACTAACACGACGAGTTTTGTGAGACTTACACATTGGATAATGCTGTTTTATGATGGCTTTTCCTAACAGTAGAAGATATACAAAGTAAGCCCTTTTTTTTTAGCGTTGTAAAATCATCTAATGAGACCTCCAACCCCGGGCAGGGCGGGAGGTACTGTCAGACTTGTACTGATTAAAATCCACGGTGTCCTTCAGTAGCCCTTTATGTTCCGGAGTCACGGTAATAGAAATAAGTCCCGCGACCCCGGCAGGCTTTGGCCCTTTGAGAGGGGGCCCCGTCATTTTGCTGACAGCTCTTAGAGGCGCGCGTGGAACACGACGCGCCGTCGACCCGGGCATGGTCCATGGTCCGACAGCGAGTTGCCCTTTACTCGCTGTCCGCATGCCCGCGCCTACGGTGGCCGGAGATCGTCTTGCGACGTACGACGCCGTGGCCGTACACCACTGCAGTTGGGGCGGAGGGAGGACGCTTTCCTCTCTCTCTCGCGGCCCGCCACCTCCTTCACGAGCATTACTGCCTCGCAGAAGGTGGCGACCGCTTCCCACTCCGTCTCGCTCCGCAGCATGGCCGAAACCAATGCCGGGCGCGAGAGGTCTCCGCCTATCACCGCCGTGAGGACATGTCGGTGCTCTGCCCAAGCTGGGCAGTCTTGCACCGTATGCTCTATTGTGTCCTCCGGGCGATCTTCGCAGTGGTGACACCCAGGCGTTTCCTCCTTTCTCATCAGCCACAGGTACCTCCCGAAACTTCCGTGTCCGGTGAGGACCTGCGTCATGCGATAGGTCAGGACGCCGTGACGTCTCTCCAGTGACTCCTCAAGGAGGGGTCTTACCGCCGCGATTGCGGCGTGCCCGGCCGTCGGTTGCCACAGTCGTCCCCTCCATACTACCCTGAGCTCGCGCCGGAGCTCTTCCCGCCACGTAAAGTAAGCCCTTGATAATAAATTATTACCCGCACTGCTGGATTTTGAACTTTTAGCGCGAAGAATTCAGTGTTGTAAATTCAAAAGCGCGTTTTTTTTAATCCGTTAGTTCCTCAACAATAATTTCCTCGCGCGGCAAATGTCTCGCGAGGCTTCTCGCTCTGTGTGGACGCACCTTCATCTCGATTCAAGCATAATCACATATCAAAATACTTCAAATGTAAAGAAAGAAATGTTTGCTGGTTGAACTTTTAGCTAACTACGCCAACTTTACGTGATAGAATAACACTCGGGAACGCCGATCCGAGCATACAGTGTTTCATCAAACATAACTCAAAATCATAACATAATTATCATATACTCATAATATCAAACATAACTAATGACAAAATTTTCTCGTTAGGCGCTCAATTATTTTATTAATGTAAAGCTCATTTGCCTATTATGCGTCTTGAGTCTTGATTGTCTTGTTGCCCACGCGCATACGCGTGCCTACGGCAGTCAATACGTATAATGCTCTATCGGGGAAACAAGTGTCACGTATCATCAGCGTGTGACCATGAAAATCTGTTTCAAAATAGAGGTCTTTCACCTTAGCAGTAAAAAAAAGACATACTATCAGCACTAACATAAAAAGAAAGATCAAGATAGATCTAGAAAAAGGAAGATCCGCCTACCAAAGGCTCTATCACGAACTCTGGACCGTACAGCGTGCTAATATAGGTAATTTATTCAACTTTGCAACTTAATCTCAATTTTCAGCTATACTACATTTAAAAACTGTTGTTTTGTGTCGTCAATATTATAGACAGCCATAGGTTAATAGAAATATCATAGATTATAAACTAGTAGCGCCCTCTACTCTATTGTAATACTACGTTTTGAATAAACAGTTTAGTTCTTGTCCGTGTCTCAGCGTTTCATTAACTATAAAAACTAAACTTAAAGGTAAAATATTTACAGAAATGATTGAAATAAAACTACTACTATACTATTGAAAAAAAAAAAGTTACAGGGCGTAGAAAAATTCTGCGTGCTTGAATTTGAAAAATCGCTTCTAGTGAAAGGAACGGGTACGGAACGAGTAATTAATTTAATCCATCAAATTAACGTCAAAGGGTTTACGTTATACGTCGCAAAAACTTGAAAACCCGTGTTAAGGTCACGGATGCTGGGTTGTTAGTTGTTATATGTATCTACTCTAAATTATCCCAAAAATGTTAAAACGCAATGGAATTTGTTTTTTACGTGATAAAATTATCCAATAAGTATTCTGAAACCCCTAGGACCGATAGTCGACGTCACGGCGTCCTGACCTATAGCATGACGCAGGTCCTCACCGGACACGGAAGTTTCGGGAGGTACCTATGGCTGATGGGAAAGGAGGAAGCGCCTGGGTGTCACCACTGCGAAGATCGCCCGGAGGACACAGTAGAGCATACGGTGCAAGACTGCCCAGCTTGGGCAGAGCACCGACGTGTCCTCACGGCGGCGATAGGCGGAGACCTCACGCGCCCGGCATTGGTTTCGGCCATGCTGCGGAGCGAGACGGAGTGGGAAGCGGTCGCCACCTTCTGCGAGGCAGTAATGCTCGTGAAGGAGGTGGCGGGCCGCGAGAGAGAGAGGACAGCGTCCTCCCTCCGCCCCAACCGCAGTGGTGTACGCCCACGGCGTCGTACGTCGCAAGACGATCTCCGGCCACCGTAGGCGCGGGCATGCGGACAGCGAGTAAAGGGCAACTCGCTGTCCGACCATGGACCATGGCCGAGTCGACGGCGCGTCGTGTTCCACGCGCGCCTCTAAGAGCTGTCAGCAAAATGACGGGGCCCCCTCTCAAAGGGCCAAAGCCTGCCGGGGTCGCGGGACTTATTTCTATTACCGTGACTCCGGAACATAAAGGGCTACTGAAGGACACCGTGGATTTTAATCAGTACAAGTCTGACAGTACCTCCCGCCCTGCCCGGGGTGGGAGGTCTCATTTTATGATTTAACCACGATAAAAAAAAAAGGACTGATAGTCGTACCGAAGCTAAATTAAGCAGCAGCCAAGGCAAAGTCAGAGTTAAGCGATGTTCTAAGCTTCCATGCAGGTTCTTTACTACCTATGTACTAACTTTCGATGAAAGCCAACCTATTACTGAGTCAACACTTCGCTTAGCCATAATATCGATTTTCAAGAAATTAGGGTAGCGAGACTTTCAGGCTCGCTCCCAGTGATCCTTAAATAGCCCTTTACGGTCCAGGATCACCGTATCCTGATAGTCCCGCGACCCTGGCGGGTTTGAAGTTAGTTCCTCATTCTCATCAAGGATGGCACTGCTGTCTTTATATCACCATATTTACGAGTATGTCCACTAAATTCATATTCAAGGTTAGCACGTGGAGTGGACGGAGATTTCCTAGAAGAAAACTATTGTACTCAAATTGTAACGATGTCCATTCGTCTAGGAACTCAACAATAACTCGTGACGTCACTAGTTGCTATCCTTACATTTTTCTATTATACCTGAATCAACGTTCAAATGGCTAGCGGGAGTTTTTTATTGAGATTTTATGTGACGTTTCATTTCCTACGTCTTTTATTATGAGAAGGGGTTTAAAACGTAGGCAAGGCCATGGCCATAGACGGAGTAGGCGCGGGCATGAGTACTGCGAGTAATAGTTGACTCGCCGTCCGATCATGGACCATGCCTGGGTGGACGGCGCGTCGTGTTCCCCGCGGCTCAAAGATCTATCAGCAATCAAAGACAAAGCCTGCCAGTGTCGCGAGACTGTCTCATCAGATAACCGTGACCCTGGAACGTAAAGGGCTATGGAAGGATCACCGCGAATTTCAGTATGAGTGTGACAGTCCCTCTTACCACGCCCTAGGCAGGAGGACTCATTTGATGGTTAACTACTCTCCGTGTAAATTGAAATTATTGGCGGATTTAATGTTATTGCACACGCAAAGCTTCCTCAAGTGTAGCAACAACATTTTTACATATTTAAAAACTAACAGGGCTTCAGCAATCAATAAATCTTCCACGTAGTTAACTAAACTGTCTGTGATTATTTTTTTTTGTCTGCGTTGAGTATAAGTCGTTGAAGTGCCTTTTGAAAGAAAGAAATAAAAAAAAAAGTCAAAGGTTATTATTGACGCGGCTTATCTAAATAGATTTTTTAAACTACATCGTGTACTATAATATTATACCTCGTAGTTGATACCCTGTTGATCTCGAGGGCGCTACTCTTGGCTTTTAGGATTTTTTGACTGAAAGCACGCAAGCAAGGTTAAGGTACTAAGTAAAACTCCTTAGTTGAAAATCGCGTAATCAATTTAACACTCAAACTTACTACTCGGAGCCACACTCGTGGCCACTGTTAGCGTATAACATGGCCCAGGCCGAAGACCATTATGTCCGCCAACAACTGCCACCTTCGGCGTATTGCCCAGTTCTCCCCTATTATCTACAGCTATGTAACATTAAACGTGGTCTTTCACTATCGGCCTCATCTCAAAGCTCAAAGTCGCTCAGCGAGCTATGGAGAGGGCTATGCTCGGTGTTTCTCTGCGTGATCGAATCCGAAATGAGGTGATCCGTAGACGAACTAAAGTCACCGATATAGCCCACCGGATTAGCAAACTGAAGTAACAATGGGCAGGCCATATTGCTCGCAGAGCGGATGGCCGATGGGGTCGAAAAGTGCTAGAGTGGAGACCACGGACTAGCAAGCGCAGCGTAGGACGTCCACCAACAAGGTGGACAGACGCCCTTATGAAGATCGCCGGAAGACGCTGGATGCAGGTCGCTTCCAACCGGTATATGTGGAGATCAAAAGGGGAGGCCTATGTTCAGCAGTGGACGTCCTATGGCTGAGATGATGATGATGATGATGTAACATTGGGTATTTTTACAGAACAGCCGCGACACAATGCTGTACATCCTGGACTGCATCTTCTCGGTGTCGGTGGTGGGCTCGCTGGTGGTCTTCGTGTGGAGAGGATCCTGGGCGTTGCTGGACATCTTCTTATTCCCTGACGACAAGAGCAAATCGTGTTGGGTATCACTGGTGAGTTACTCATCTGTTTTTTTTATGAAGCTGGGTACTGATGAACCAGTACCGTCAGCACGAGTTTTCAGTATTTGAGACGTAAAGTAAACTGGAACTTTGACGACTTCAAATTGACAATTTTCAAGGGAAAAATTGGTTCCTTCTTCGAACACCAGAGGCGCTGTTCCATATTTTCATACAAGAAACGCTGTAAATACTGGAAAAACTCTGTAAAGTAAAATAGTGAAAACTCGTGCTAGGGGTACAGATTGACAATTTTCAAGGGAAAAATTGGTTCCTTCTTCGCACACCAGAGGCGCTGTTCCATATTTTCATACAAGAAACACTGTAAATACTGGAAAAACTCTGTAAAGTAAAATAGTGAAAACTCGTGCTAGGGGTACAGTTTGGCTAAATAATAACAGCCGGAAAGGTCGGTTATCCGGACTAAACCGCGCTTGTCTAGGTTGGTTTGTGGATTTGGTCTATGGACGAGTGACCATCTATCAAAGCGAGTTTCCTTCGTGTCTTGGAAGCAGATAAAGCCGATGGTCCCGACTCTCATTTTGTATGTATTTTCTACTAGCCAGAAGCTCGAAAGTCTGAAAACCAATCTTATCTAGGGGTATCGCCCCTCGCGCCCGGCATTGGTTTCGGCCATGCTGCGGAGCGAGACGGAGTGGGAAACGGTCGCCGCCTTCTGCGAGGCAGTAATGCTCGTGAAGGAGGCGGCGGGCCGCGAGAGAGAGAGGACAGCGTCCTCCCTCCGCCCCAACCGCAGTGGTGTACGCCCACGGCGCCGTACGTCGCAAGACGATCTCCGGCCACCGTAGGCGCGGGCATGCGGACAGCGAGTAAAGGGCAACTCGCTGTCCGACCATGGACCATGCCCGGGTCGACGGCGCGTCGTGTTCCACGCGCGCCTCAAAGAGCTGTCAGCAAAAATGACGGGGCCCCCTCTCAGAGGGCCAAAGCCTGCCGGGGTCGCGGGATTTATTTCTATTACCGTGACCCCGGAACATAAAGGGCTACTGAAGGACACCGTGGATTTTAGTCAGTACAAGTCTGACAGTACCTCCCGCCCTGCCCGGGGTTGGAGGTCTCATTTGATGATTTTACCACGATAAAAAAAAAAAAAAAAAAAAAAAAGGGGTATCGCCCAGTTACTGGTTGTGAAGTTCAGATAGGCAGTCGGTCCACGTAAAATATTGATATTAAGCTTCAGCCTGGAAGCCGATCTCAACTTTGTTGGGAAAAGACTACACAGATACTACTACACAGGTACTGGTGGGCTACTATGACGTCTTTTATTCCAGTGTGGGAACAAGACAGCGCTATAAAAGTCGTCTACCGCCACCTTGTTCCCGGTTCGGAGTGATTGTGGACCAGAAGACAACGAACACTGACTGAAATTTAACAGAGAACATGTATGTCTATATAATATCGGTTTCTGCTCCGGCTTTAACCGTTAGTGGTTATGACTTTTCGAACCAGTAGTCGAGTTTAAAATTTTTGTAAATACACCCACGACACGGAAAACGTTCCAGTAATTTTTTTTTTTTTAAATTGCTAAATCCAAAACCAAACCAACTTGCCATCATTTCAATCATACAGATTTGACCTAGAAAATGTCCTCTTTCGCGTCAATTTCTAGAACCATCGTTCCCCATCGCACATAAACAAGATACACTTCGGTTATTGCATTGTGACACTTCCGTATGGTTATTTATAGGTGCCCTACACTAAAAATAGATTGCCCCTACGTTTAGTGGGTTGTGGACTTTCTTTGATCCCATTAGCCTTACATTTACTTCTTATCTTATCTCACTAGAATATATGAATGAGAAAGTTTCTGGGGATGGATGGATGGATGTTTGTAACTCTTTTACGCAGAAACTTCTGAACAGTTTTGGATGAAAGGCACACAGATTTTTTTTAGTTTTTAACCTAGATCAACATTCTTTTGTCTGAATGTCTTTTCTTGTATTTACGTGTTTTTGTGTAGGTACTTAAATAAAAAATAAAAAATTCTCTATCCCGATTTTATGTTTCTTTTTTTTAAACGTGGTAAAATCATCAAATGAATCCTCCCATCCAGAGCTGGGCAGGAGGGACTGTCAGGCTTGTACTAACTAAAATCCACGAAGTCCTTCAATAGTCCATTTACGTTCCGGGGTCACGGCAGCTCGTTAGTCCCGCGGCCCCGGTAGGCTTTGGCCTTCTAAGGTAGGCCCCGTCATATAGCTGACAGCTCTTTGAGGCGTACGTGGAACACAACGCGCCGTCGTCCCGGGCATGGTCCATGATCGGACAATGAGTCACCCATTACTCGCCATTTTCGAGTTCTAGCTAATGAAGCTGTTGGCAACAACTAGTAAGATACTATCTGCCTATTCGTGTCGGCCCAGAAGTTAACAACTTACCTCTTGTGTACAAAGTTGTAAGTTTAAAAACCCAGGCAAACAAAATTGATATAAAAAGATGTCAAATAAGGAGATTAGTTATGTCAAGTAATAAACTTTTTTTCAGTTTATGATTTATTTTTGTAAAGGCTTAAACAGTATTGTGGGTATTTTCCACCATTTAGCTTTTAAGGAAAAATGCATACTTGTACAGTTTATGAAAAGTTATGATGCGATACAAAAAAAGGTAGCAAAAGTAAATGATAACTGCTTGTGTTGTCTTGCAAGTGTTTTTGATCCACTTGAGTAAATATTTCTTTACTAAATTAAACATTTCAAATCTCTTTTTATTTATTTTCTGTAACTATGAACTTTATTTACGAACGAAACTTATACCGAGATCGACACTACCTTTCATCCCGAAAGACAAAAATAACTTTCATTAACAATGAATGTAAATATAAAATAAATAGCGCAACAAATACAATAAAAATTACAGTCAAATTCTTAATTAACGAAACCGCGGGCAACAGCAAATTTTTATTATAAGTTATCTATTAGACTGTACTGTCCCACTGCTGGGCAAAGACCTCCTTCCATTGCTTCCAACGTTCACGACTATGCACCAGCTCCTTCCAATTCTCAAGGAAGACATCCAGTTCATCAAATGACTTAATACATTGTAATTTATAAATGTAATTGTGTACTTAAGGCTTGCCAAATAAATTTATTTTCTTTCTTTCTTCAAATATTATAATAAATCCCTCAAAAGCCGGTACATTTTCCACATATAGGTTATAACGGTACTGAGTCAGTGACCACTTACGTGAACGCAATTGGGTCTTCCTCTCGTCCGTCTTGCGTCCCCCAGCCGTATAGTAGCGTTGTATCGGATTTTAACTCCGCACGAATTAGGACGAGCGGTTTTGTAAACAAATGGACTGTAATAACGGTCAATATACTTTTATTTTAGGTACTCGTGTAAAGAAAGAAACGTAAGTCTTAAATGAACGTGCCCTCAAAGCACCAGGCTATTCAGAAGTCGATGTTTGTCAGGCCCAAAGTTATGATCACTTTTTTTGGTCAAATAAGCAACCATTGTCATTGTTGACTGTTGTTGTTGAATGGTTGAAATTGAGATAGAGATTTAAATTAAATTTAATTCTTTCACTTTCAAACTAAAATACATTTAAATAATCTTTATGACTGCAAAAATAATTTTGGAAATCGAGTATTAAGTGATTTTTTGGGAAAAATGTATACAAAGGAAAGTTGAATCCGTATTAGAGACACAATAGTTTTAAAGTTAGAAAATTTTTAACTTATATAAAGGTAAAATAAAATGCTTGTTTAATGAAAATAAAATGGACGATGAAGGTGTCAAAATATTGTGAAAATCAAATCAGTAAATAAACTTTTGAGTCAAAAAAAGCCAACAATCCGAAAATTTATTTTTAATCCTTAAATCTTTTTAGCAGTAAAACTCAAAATTCAATCCGAACTAAGCTGAGTTTTGATCAATCAATCATACGACATCAAAATGGAGGACTTATCCACTAATGGCGATCTGATCTGGCGATCTTCCCAAACAACATTACACCTCAATTTACTCTGTTGATCAACAAAGCAAACCAAACATGAACACATGATAAACACACGCAACCAAACCTAGTCCCGGGAACATGCTATCTCATTTGCAATTGAACCACATAAGGTCCAAGAACACCTCAAGTTTACATAAACCTTGTCCATTACCAACCCGGTGACATTGAGCAAATTATTGCACGTGGGTGGTTTAGAGTCACAGCACACATATCAACTCGGAAAGCGATCGTCACCGTAGCGTCTTTCGCTTCGCCCGCCGCGCCGTCAAACAGGCGTCAACCTATTGTAAGAATGTAACCAAAACAGATTAACAGCTGCAATACGTTGACTTGACTATGGCTAGGCGAAGAGGACAGCTGTTGTTCTATTCTCTATAAGATACCGCATCGCTGAACTCTACGATGTGCTCTTCGATGTGGCGAGATCGTCCGAACGTGCGGCTGTGAGCTCTAGTGTCGCTGCAGTGGCTTAGTGAATATCAAACTATGGTCCTAGATGGCGTAACCGCTGCGGCCGAGCTGTCTTAAGATTGTGTTTGTAGAGAATATCACTGCTGGTCGTTCGTAGAGATGTAAGCGCGGCGACGACGAGCCATAAGCGCGGGGTCCGTATGTTAACCACACCAAACGCGGTGCGCCACACCGCGCATCGAGATTGTCCCGAGTTACGATTCCGGTTAGTGTTCTTCAGTAGGAATTTTCATACAAAGCGATCGTAGGGACTTTCATATGAACAATAAACGACTCGAGTTGATACGGTTACGATCCGTTTCCTAGTTGATATGTGTGCTGTGACCCTAAGCCTCACAGGAATACGCGTGACATTTGTAAACAGAGCTGCGAAAGCGTTTACCTCATTGCGAGTTCCTGAAACCGAGCACATTTTGCACTTGCATACGAATTGGATAAATGCTCCTTCCGGACTATTTTTAGGTACAAGACGTCATTGTACTTTTATGATCTACCTTAGTGGGCTTTGCATGAATGAGCGAAGTAGATGTTAGGGCGCCTTCATACTGTTAGCTATTTTTTAGGGTTAAGAGGCAAGTATTTTTTTTAAGGAAGCTACATTAAATATCGTTCTTCGACTTTTATAAACAAAGCATAGAAAATAGATATGATAGGGAGCCAAAACACTACGAGCAGCATCCAGTAATCAATTAGAGGGCCAAAGTTCGAGGGACTGTCATACCAGGTAACCGTAACCCTGGAACGTAAAGAGCTATGGAAGGAACATCGTGAATTTTATTCGTACGTGTCTAACAATCCCTCCCGTCCAGCCCTGTGTCTTGAGACTAGGCTGGTAAAATCATCAAGTTAGTCCAGAGATTAACTCTTGCTGAGCCTAAAAAGTCTCATTATAAATAGTTCGGCCTCCTAACAGGTCATACGAAGGCCAGGAATATTATCATAACCATATCCTGGTCAAATTGCCGTTCGCAGTATAATTATTTAAATTAGCGAACAAAATGGCTGTACCTCTTCGAAATTTGACTCCTTTTCCTTATTCATAATGATGAAGTACATCATCAGATAATCTCCTCCTAATACTTCAAGTCCGAATGGCTAAATACGTAGAATTTTTGCTAGAGCCTCTGGTCTGCTCGTCATGCAGATATTTTCCTTGAGCGTTGTTAACAAGTTCCTGAAACTGTTTAAGTTAATCAAGGAGAATTGCATATTACAGTCATCTTTCCTACTGACCTAGCTTCAGCCGGCTAATCATATCATATTTATTTTATCAAATTATACAGCGGGCGGAGATTTTCGGGCAAAACTAAGAGACATTCTTTTCTTATATAGTAAGAAATATTGTTAATTGATTGCGCCAGAGAACTATCAACAAGCATAACTGCGATTGTCAAGTTGATAAGGTGGCTGGTCCTGGTAGACGTCTAGGATATGTGGCCCTGGAATGCAAAGGAGAAACGATAGACAGTAAGAATCCGAGATCCTTAACAGTAACACTAAGGCTACACTAACGAGAAATGCCATCAATTATACGAACATTTAAAGACTATCGTGAAAATCAATGGAAAATGAAGTTAGTGTGACCCGACTATAAGAGGACTCATTTCATGATATTTTATAAATTTTATACGCATAATACGTTAATGCGTCGCGAATTTAAAAGATTTTCTTTGGCAAGAAAAATTCGAACCGTGAGCTGGATTTGAACCTGCAACCTCCATCTGTACATCCGACGCTCTTTCCAACCAAGCCATTGAGGTTCCTACCTAAAAGCGTCAAATTCATCATGTATGTATGTATGTAATTAAACAATTCCAGAGAAGTACAATCAGTTCACGTGTACGTATTTATTTCCGTTCGGGTCATACAAGTCCTACCCAGTTTCGAATCGTTAATGAGTGTCTAATGCATGTTAGTTTTATAATCAAATGGGTCAATAGACCAGCTTCGTCTAGTATTTTTCCAAACTGATAAGAATTTTTGTATTAACTGTCTAATATTGTGTAATACAAGGATCTAATCTCACGCTGTAGTATAATACGGTCCGGTTATTATAATTGTTTTTAAATACAATGAAGATTTTATTAAATAACTAGCTGACCGGGCAAACTTCGTGCCTCAGAAACAACAAAAAATCCTTTTTAACCTTCCTTGGACTTCCCAAAATAATTCAAAACCAAAATTAGCAAAATCGGTCCAGCCGTTCTTGAGTTTTAGCGAGACGAACGAACAGCAATTGATTTTTATAAAAAGATGAATTATATTTGAATATCTTTGGATGATCATGAGTGTTAACTATCTCCTTAACTTTTATTACCTAGTTAGATGGTTCTATTCTACAAGTTTTCCAAAAATCGGGATGTTTAGTTTTCAATGACTGGTCGCTATTTAAAATTCTCTCGCCAACAAACTGTAAAGTTTGGCGAGGAAAAATTGTAAAAATGTAACTTTCTATCTATGAGAATAAATAAAATAAATAAATAAAAAAAAATAATGATATTCGACTACATCTGGTTAGACTGAAAGCTGACGCCAACAAAGCTTGTAAAAGGCTAGGCAGAAGATGACGATGATAAAAGATGTTTTTCAACACACTTGCTCATATAGTGGCTCTAATTTCACCGCAATTAGGCACATAATGACATCTGTTATCAAACTGTGACTTTTTCTTTACTATTATTCACAAGTGAGCTTAGACTATGGAAAAAGAATGGACTCGGCGTAAACAATCTATACGAACAAAATCGCAGCGGCCCCCCGTGGCCGGTCGCCATGTTTTGTCACGGCTTTTTAATCTGTGGTCAAAGCTAACAACAAGTACATCAGTTGTCATCGCAACTTGTTTGTTTAGGTGTTTTGAAGAAAATTTAGTGATATTAAGCGAAAATTGTGCTTGTTTATAGTGTTTGAACTTGCATAATACTGTATTTATTATGGGTAGGTGCAGTGTGTCAGGCTGCGGCATGAAAAGCGACAAAAAACATGCCAATATAACGTTGCACAGGTTAGTAACCGAATTCATTCAAAATATCTTGTTTTTTCTACTATTTTAAAAGATTTTGCTATTTGCGAGGAAGTTCATAAGGATATACTTGCTTTTCTGTAATCATTTACTGTTTTACTATTAATTCTAAGTGTTTTTTAAGAAAATCAGTTGTCCCTAATAAATAGAGTTTCGGTTCGACATTTTCAATTTATCGACAATATATCGATAGGTGGATATTATTTAAACACGATTTGTTTTTATGTGATTTCAGATTGCCAACATGTAAAAAAAGAAAAGAACAGTGGCATACTTGGGACTGAAAATTTGAATACTACCAAGCATATTTTTATTTGTTCCCTACATTTTGAAGATAAATGAACATGATAACATCACATTTTGAATATGATTGAGATCGACGGTTAAATGAACTCACATTTGATTATTGTGAAAAAATACTTATTCAAAGAACGCATTTTTAGAACTCGACTTTAACCGGAACCAACGGCTATTATAATTTTTATTAAATCTGTGTAAAATGTTTTTCTGGTTTCATTTTCATAATGCTGTCATTTTTCCCAATCCAACATAAACCTTCTTCTTTTGTGATAAAGTTGAAAATATCGGAGTAGGAAAAAGCCGATAGAAAGCTATTAGAAACTCATTGTCGAAAAACACCGTGCAATTCAACTATCGATAATAAAATGCGCGCAGCTCTACGGCAAGCCGCCATCTTTGTGCCAGACACATTAGTAGGCAGGCACGTTTTTTTCGCAGGTATTTCATGTCTACTCTTTTCCATAGTCTAAGCAAGTGAGTTATAGGTTTTTTTTTAAAGTGTCAACCAATTAAAAAAAAATCTATAACTCACTTGTGAATAATAGTAAAGAAAAAGTCACAGTTTGATAACAGGTGTTGCTTTGTTTTTAAAAAAGTTTCGAACCAAAAAATATCGTGTTCAATAGTACAAATAAATTTTACCAACTGCACGTTAACTAATTGTTTCTCTAAATAAACTTTTTACTCGTTAAATAAAATGGCTTTTTAGTATTATTTTCTTCACAAGTGTGTTGAAAAACGTCGTATGATACACGTGTGTATTGATGATTACCGTCCTCGGCTCTCTTAAGACCCTCACCTAACGGCTCGGGTCTCAATGGCGCCTCAGCGGTAATCACCAACTTTACACACTTGTACCATAATGTACTATTATGTGTGATATGATTGAATGAAAGTGCAATTGCTTTTCAGAAATTCCAGTAAAAACTAAATAACACTTTTCCTGACCTGGAAATCGAACCCGGGACTTCCTACTCATCAGTCGTGAATAATACAAATAATACGAGAGAATAGTCATTTGCGCAGAATTGCAATCAGTAATCCTTCTACTCTAAAGAAAATGAAAGTTTTACAACATTGTTTACTGTTACTTCTATTATTATATCTCATAAAGTCTATAATTAAATTTCCTTACTGATACAACTATCTCTCATCATTGTACACGGGTCTTTCCACTCTTTGCCAAACAGAATCTTTATTTAAAGCCTAGTTTACAATTAATTAACTTTGTTTACAGTTGGTTAACTTAAGTTTACCGGTAATTAACCTTTGTTTACACAGCTCTCGTTAGCCTGTTATAAGGATTTGGTCTACTGGGAGTTGTAACTTTTATGGTTATATAGATAGGAAATATAAATGGGCTTAGTTATAGGCGTCGTGGATTACGTAATGTTTATAAATTAGATAAGTTATGTATTTTTAGTTACTATTTACTTTTCCATCTGGGAAGTAGTCACTGTTTCAAAATTCATTACTCTTTTCTTTCTTTCAAAACGTTTTCTTTAGCAGTTTATGTAGATATTATCACAATAGATCATTTATTTACAACTAGCGGCCCGTCCCGGCTTCGCACCGGTGGAGGACCCGGTCTAAAACCCGGTCCCGATGGTTACAAACACAACAAAAAAATAATTATCCGAATCGGTCAAGCCGTTTTCATCTTATGTCGTGACAACGGAAAACGGGTTTCATTTTTATGATAGACTAGCTGACCCATGCCCACTTCGTTGGGCGGTAAACATTTTAACTTTTAACTGTCAGACTTGTACTGACTAAAATCCACGGTGTCCTTCGGTAGCCCTTTGAGTACCGGAGTTGCGGTATCCGTATGTCCCGCAACCCGGCTAGGCTATGGCCCTCTATAGGAGGGCCCTGTCATTATTCTGACCCTCTTTGAGGAGCGCGTTGAACACAACGCGCCGTCGATCCGGGCATGGTCCATGGTCGGACAGCGAGTTGCCCTTCACCCGCCGCCTGCATGCCCGATGATCGTCCCGCGACATCCATCGCCATGGGCGTCTACCACTGTGGCTGAGGCAGAGGGAGGACGCTGTCCTCTCTCTCACGCGTTCCGCCTCCTCCTTCGCGAGCATGACTGCTTCGCTGAAGGAGGGGGACCGCTTCCGACTCCGTCTCACCCCGCAGCATGGCCGCGGCCAATGCCGGGTGGGGGTTGGTCTCCGCCCTAGCAAGGCAGTCCTGCATCGAGGGGTCTAACAGCCGCGATTCCAGCGTGCCCGCTCGCGCTTTGGCTTGCGAGCATCTGCGATCGCTCAGCTTTAGACTCCCTTTCCGTTATTGCAGAGACATGCTGCCTTAAATCAGTGAGACGCTGCGCACGTTAAGCGCTTTTTTTTTTTTTTTTTACGTGGTAAAATCATCAAATGAGACCTCCCACTTGCACTGACTAAAATCCACGGTGTCCTTCAATAGCCCTTTATGTTCCGGGGTCACGGTGATGGTATAAGACCCGCGAACCCGGCAGGACGTTAAGCGCTAGTGCGATGTTCTCCAGTTTGGTTGGCAAGCCGCTGTAAACGCTCGGAGCTGGATTCCCCGGCGCGTGCTTACGAAATATTTTCTCTATTCCTCGAGAGGCGCTGATGATTTTCAAGAGCAGACTCTTCCATACGGCGTACTCGAGTTGCTCTTGTCTGGGATGTCTGTCGGGAAAGTTGTGATTTCCTTTTATGACAATTCAAAGAATGAGAACGCGGTAGTATTTGTGTTTTAAGAAACCGAGCAACCAAAACAATTTTAAAGACAAACACGTTAGGGTGCTAAGACAGGAAACCTCCACGTGCGCCCGTGGACTGGAGTTCCCTCTCGGATACGTCCGGGGGTAAGACCAGTTTTTCGGGCCGGTGAACCCTGGGTTGCGGGCAAAAACTCTTCCTTAGACACTGTGTGCCTAAGGAGTCTCTTTGCGCGTATGCGAATGGCCTGTGTCGTGTGGACGCTCCAACGCGTGTCCCTCTGATCAGCAGAGGGCACAGTGGCGGAGCGGGCTTGCGAGCGGTGAGTAATGGTTAGCTCGCCGTCCGACCAAGGACAAAGCCCAGGTCGGTGGCGCGTCGTGTTTCGCGCCAAATGCTTGCTGGGGTCGCGGGTTTTTCTTAACCCAGGCTATCGTAGTCCCGGAACGTAAAGGGTATTCGAAGGAACACGGGTGGATTTTAGTCAGTAAGAGTCCATCCAGGGCGGGAGGACTCATTTGATGATTTTACCACCTAAAAAGACCAACACGTACTTGACACAAAAACGTCCGTACAAAGCATGTTCTAATGCGGTTCGTGAATGGACGGAGGCATTTTACGATTGAGTAATTTTGTATTTTCTTCGAAACTATTTAACCAATTGACAAACTGTTTGGGGCAAATCGTATCTCTATGATGTTTTTGTGATCAAAATAATATTTTTTTCGATAAGCTTTAATATTTTGTTGATTAAAAAACCATCCAAAGGTATAAAGTGGTTCGTGAATGGACGGCGGCATTTTGCGATTTAGTAATTTTATATTATCTTCGAAACTATCTAACCAATTGACATACTGTTTGGGGCAAATCGTATCTCTATGATGGTCTTGTGATCATAATTATATTTTTTTCAATGAGGTTTAAAATTTTGTTGATTAAAAAACCGTCCAAAGGTAAGTACGTCGAGAAATACTATTTTTAACTCATAAAAGCTACTATATCTACTAAAACATAGAAGATAGAAATATGGTGTCGCGGAATTTATTGTAGAACTATTCAAATCGGACATTTTTGCCATACATTGTTTTCAATTTTAAACAACTGTTAAGGCAGCGCATGCTAATAACTCTGTTGGAAGAGCAATTTTTTTCCGCCCGGCTAAACAAAACTTGAGATAGTTCAGCTAATATGCATGATATCTTTATAATTTATAGCCTATAGCACTCAGGGATAATGTAGCTTTCTACCAGTGAAACAATTTTCAAAATCGGTTCATTACTTTTGGAGATTACCCATTACATACAAACAAACAAACCTTTTTACCTCTTTATAATATTAGTATAGATAATAAATTAAATTGGATAATATTCTTTAAATTCATATAGATTTTTTTAATTTTAAAATTTTTGTTAAGCTATTGTTTAGTTTTTTTTATCATGATATTATTAATCAATAACTTGTTAGTTAATCATGTTAATTTACAATTTATTCATGCTTATTATTTATTAAATAAAAAAGTTAAATATTAGTTTTATGTGTTTGTTTTTTTTGGTCTTGGTGGAAATAAAAAAGTCATGCTCTATTAAAATGTTTGTTTGTTTTATTTATTTATGTAATTAACAAACTTCTATTATATTTGTGATATCACATTCATACGACACATTTGACAATCCCTCAGTGCCTCAGTCAACAGTCAAGTCATTTGATGAACTTCAACATGACATTGCAATAATATTCGTTCTTGCCACAATATTGATATTCGCCAACATTTTGAGAACATAAATATATCACTATCCATATAATCACACGTCAGTAATCAGAAAACCACAATCGAACGACAACTTGATTCCGATCAAGTTAAATATTCTAAAACTTATGGCCTACCTCACAGAAATTGTGAACAAACGATTATAATAATATTCTTGTCCCATTACAGTATTAAACAGTTGAGCAAAACTTACAAAAAGAATTTCACTGCATGAGGATCGAACTCGCGCCTCGCTGTTCACCGCATACTAAGTAATACGTGAAACGAAATGAATCTTATACAATCAGTAGTTGATGATGCATATGTCTCTTAAAATAGAAGGTCGTAAGTCCAACTAAACTTCAAGCTATTGCCTTGTAATTGCTGCACACCGCTTTTGAGTCTCTACTGTACATAAGGGTGGGATTTCCACCATTTTCATTGATGGCTCATTGTCATACGCCTTGTAGTGCGATCAATGGATGAAGGGACAGGTTGTGCAAATTGTGCAGTTCCATCACACTCTCGCAAATGTGACCAACTTGTTTTATACAAAGTCGCCGGAGTCGACCGAGTAATATTTTATTGAGTAATGTTAAGAATTACGAATCATCACATTCCTGACCTTATCCCATTTTTCTTCCATTCTCCCCTATCAGACGTCACGGTATCATTTACTCCTTTTTCTTTCATGTCATTCCTTAGATAATCCATTCATCATTTCTTTGGCGTTTCTCTTCCTCTCCATCAATCAACATTAAGAATTACATATTAAGAATTATGACTAATTTTGCAGAGTTAATCAAAAATAACAATGGAATGTTATGTGCACGATCCTATTGTTTCCTTTTGACAGTTAAAATAGTGTTATGAAAACCTTAAGTTATCTATACTAATATTATAAAGAGGTAAAAAGGTTTGTTTGTTTGTATGTAATGGGTAATCTCCAAAAGTAATGAACCGATTTTGAAAATTGTTTCACTGGTAGAAAGCTACATTATCCCTGAGTGCTATAGGCTATAAATTATAAAGATATCATGCATATTAGCTGAACTATCTCAAGTTTTGTTTAGCCGGGCGGAAAAAAATTGCTCTTCCAACAGAGTTATTAGCATGCGCTGCCTTAACAGTTGTTTAAAATTGAAAACAATGTATGGCAAAAATGTCCGATTTGAATAGTTCTACAATAAATTCCGCGACACCATATTTCTATCTTCTATGTTTTAGTAGATATAGTAGCTTTTATGAGTTAAAAATAGTATTTCTCGACGTACTTACCTTTGGACGGTTTTTTTAATCAACAAAATTTTAAACCTCATTGAAAAAAATATAATTATGATCACAAGACCATCATAGAGATACGATTTGCCCCAAACAGTATGTCAATTGGTTAGATAGTTTCGAAGATAATATAAAATTACTAAATCGCAAAATGCCGCCGTCCATTCACGAACCACTTTATACCTTTGGATGGTTTTTTAATCAACAAAATATTAAAGCTTATCGAAAAAAATATTATTTTGATCACAAAAACATCATAGAGATACGATTTGCCCCAAACAGTTTGTCAATTGGTTAAATAGTTTCGAAGAAAATACAAAATTACTCAATCGTAAAATGCCTCCGTCCATTCACGAACCGCATTAGAACATGCTTTGTACGGACGTTTTTGTGTCAAGTACGTGTTGGTCTTTTTTTTTTTAGGTGGTAAAATCATCAAATGAGTCCTCCCGCCCTGGATGGACTCTTACTGACTAAAATCCACCCGTGTTCCTTCGAATACCCTTTACGTTCCGGGACTACGATAGCCTGGGTTAAGAAAAACCCGCGACCCCAGCAAGCATTTGGCGCGAAACACGACGCGCCACCGACCTGGGCTTTGTCCTTGGTCGGACGGCGAGCTAACCATTACTCACCGCTCGCAAGCCCGCTCCGCCACTGTGCCCTCTGCTGATCAGAGGGACACGCGTTGGAGCGTCCACACGACACAGGCCATTCGCATACGCGCAAAGAGACTCCTTAGGCACACAGTGTCTAAGGAAGAGTTTTTGCCCGCAACCCAGGGTTCACCGGCCCGAAAAACTGGTCTTACCCCCGGACGTATCCGAGAGGGAACTCCAGTCCACGGGCGCACGTGGAGGTTTCCTGTCTTAGCACCCTAACGTGTTTGTCTTTAAAATTGTTTTGGTTGCTCGGTTTCTTAAAACACAAATACTACCGCGTTCTCATTCTTTGAATTGTCATAAAAGGAAATCACAACTTTCCCGACAGACATCCCAGACAAGAGCAACTCGAGTACGCCGTATGGAAGAGTCTGCTCTTGAAAATCATCAGCGCCTCTCGAGGAATAGAGAAAATATTTCGTAAGCACGCGCCGGGGAATCCAGCTCCGAGCGTTTACAGCGGCTTGCCAACCAAACTGGAGAACATCGCACTAGCGCTTAACGTCCTGCCGGGTTCGCGGGTCTTATACCATCACCGTGACCCCGGAACATAAAGGGCTATTGAAGGACACCGTGGATTTTAGTCAGTGCAAGTGGGAGGTCTCATTTGATGATTTTACCACGTAAAAAAAAAAAAAAAAAAGCGCTTAACGTGCGCAGCGTCTCACTGATTTAAGGCAGCATGTCTCTGCAATAACGGAAAGGGAGTCTAAAGCTGAGCGATCGCAGATGCTCGCAAGCCAAAGCGCGAGCGGGCACGCTGGAATCGCGGCTGTTAGACCCCTCGATGCAGGACTGCCTTGCTAGGGCGGAGACCAACCCCCACCCGGCATTGGCCGCGGCCATGCTGCGGGGTGAGACGGAGTCGGAAGCGGTCCCCCTCCTTCAGCGAAGCAGTCATGCTCGCGAAGGAGGAGGCGGAACGCGTGAGAGAGAGGACAGCGTCCTCCCTCTGCCTCAGCCACAGTGGTAGACGCCCATGGCGATGGATGTCGCGGGACGATCATCGGGCATGCAGGCGGCGGGTGAAGGGCAACTCGCTGTCCGACCATGGACCATGCCCGGATCGACGGCGCGTTGTGTTCAACGCGCTCCTCAAAGAGGGTCAGAATAATGACAGGGCCCTCCTATAGAGGGCCATAGCCTAGCCGGGTTGCGGGACATACGGATACCGCAACTCCGGTACTCAAAGGGCTACCGAAGGACACCGTGGATTTTAGTCAGTACAAGTCTGACAGTTAAAAGTTAAAATGTTTACCGCCCAACGAAGTGGGCATGGGTCAGCTAGTTTAATTATAAGAATAAATTGCGTTTAATTATATTTAAGAAAATACAGGGTTTTTTTTTTTTTATAAAGAGCGGCTATTTTGGTGTTATCACATAAGAAAATTAATGTGTAATTTTGTCTTTATGTTAACAAAATAAATTATTAAAGATATGATTATTAAAGCCATTTGAAATAGTAATAGTTCAGCAGACCAATTTCTCTATTCGTTTCAAGGCCGCGTTACCTTGTTACTATTTCAAACAAACGTCCAATGGCACCGCGGTCCTGGAACGTAAAGCGCTAGTCGCCCTTTGCGTTCCGGGGCTGCGGTGCCGAAATTTTTATTTTAGTAAATCAAGCTTTTTGCATTCTACTAAGTGCGATTTAGCAAAAAAATATATAATATGGCAATAAATGTTCTATTACTGAAATAAAACCATGAAAATAATAACCGCTCTTCATAAAAATATCCTATTGAGGTCATTAGTTTAATTTTCGTTTTCTTTACGAAAAGAATGATTGAAACTTAGCCTCAAATCTAACCTCTAAAATAAATAAGAACTGTGAATAAAATGATGTTTTCGCTTACAGTCTATTAACAATTAATTAATACAACAACAACCATATAAAAAATAATTATGGTCGTGCTTTTAAAAGTTTTTTTTAATTCCTATAAAAAAAACGGGTTTTAGCTGATATTCGGTATAAGTTTTCAGTCTTGAGTGCACGATGAAACTGAACTTCATTTCGTGTTGAATTAGTTACTCATTGGGGGAAGCCATTTTCTTCTTTTTCATTCACCATAATAATTATGATGTCTGACAACCGTCGACTTTGCTCTCGACAAGCTTATAGGGCTTGGCATTCCTCATATCTCATATCCACAGGACTCATAGTATTTCACTAGAACAAAACATGGAATACTATTATTATCTTTACCTATGCAAAATACAACTGTTAATTTATTTTACTAAAAGAAAAAACTATAAATAAAAAATACTAAGTATCTTTTAAACAAACCTTTTAACAACTATAACACTTTTGAGTAGGGAATCTTATATAATAAATAAGAATATCAACATGTGAAATAATTAAAAAACAAATGTTAATACTCACACTTAGTCCGGTTTAATTTGATATTTGTATTGTTTCATCCATATTTATGCAGGGCTATAATATTCGCCCTCAATGATTATATTATTCTCACTGTAAATATTTCACTGCAAAACAATAACCTTAAAACAGTGTAATACGGATGTAAACATTCGTCACACAAAATAACCAAGAATCAACAACTTTCTATTATGAGACTCGAAACGAACTAGCATAGTTATGTCTACCTCACAAATCGAAATAATTTACTTTTGTAACTTTTGTTTTGTTTTCTCCGATCTACCCACAAACTTTATTATAATTGAATAATGACAACGGACGACACACAACACTAATGACTAGAGTATTAGTAATTATTAAGAAAAAAACAATTTTATTTATCAAATTTCTACTAAAAATGCATTAAAAATAACAAAAAGAATAAAACAATTATTAAAAAATATTAAATAAAATAAAAGTTTAGAAAAAAGTGGGGATCGAACTTTCACCAGTAAACGAATTATCCGAGCACGTTAACCACTGCGTCAGCCTAACTTATAGAACAATGGTTGAAATTATGAACCATACCATAACTTCCTTTGATTTGTATAGTATTAAAACAACTTATAATAAAAGGTCGTAAGTCAACGTGAAGCGTCAGGCCATTGCTTTTAGAAATTGCTTCAGCACTTTTGATTTCGACTGTACAAAAATCATTTTTCCATTGCTATCATTAACCGCACTGCTAAGGTCTGTAATTCCTTGTAGGAGTCTGTATTTTCTGATAGTTACAACCTTATGGTCTTAAGTCAAGGTTACTTCTAGGTAAACGTGCTTCACCACATATTCGCTTAACATATAAACCTATCGCTTATTAAAATAAAAAGTGCAAACATCATCATCTACCCAGCCTTTTCCCAATTACATTAAGGTCGGCTTCCAGTCGAACCAGATGCAGCTGAATATCAGTATTTTACATGATATTTTACACGATAACCTATCGGACCTCCAAACCCAGTAACTGGGTTATACGATACCCCCATTTTAAGACTGGTTGTCAGACTTTCGAACTTCTGATTGTTATTAACGACTGTCAAAGATCTACAAATTACAGCCAGGACCAACGGTTTTACGTGCTTTCCGAAGCACGGACGGAACTCGCTATGACAGATGGTCCCATCCACAGACCAACCTCGGCAAGCGCGACTTCACCCGGAAGATTGGTTTATGCGGCTGTAATTATTAAAAAGAGCTAAAAAAACATAATTAAAAAGTGTGAACATTATTATGTAGTTGACTAAACCAACTTCATTCTTCTCCACAGATTGGCGGCTATGCAGTGGTCATAGTAACCTTCGCCCTGCAGGCACCAGTGCGCTGGTCTGCCGCCAGGCTGCACGGAGCACCCCGGCTGTTGCTCGCTGATGTGTACCACTTCGTCTCCTTCCTGGCTACCGTCAACGTCTGGCGGGGCGTGTGGGGGTTGCTGGATATTTATTTCTTTCCTGGTGAGTTTTAAACTAGACCAGTTCATAAGAAAAGATCCTTATATATCTTGAAATAAGAATGGGATGGGCATTACCGGCCATTTTAAGATTGTTTTTCGAAAGTAACGCAGACTTTTGCGCCTGTAAATATTGTTGCCATTACTTTAGCAACAAACATGACGGAGTTTCTGATCCTGAATCATATTTATTATATTTTTTTTTTTAAATTGAAAGCACTTAACCCTAAAAACACACCAGTCTTGTCGCAATCATAAGATCTCAAGGATTAAGAACCACATGTATGTCTAATCAAACCAATATCCATATTACAGAAACACCAAAGCTCAGCAACTGGTGTTCTCACATCGTGAGCTTAACACTCCTCATCCTCCTGAACTGCTCCAACTCAGTGATCGTGCGAGGAGTCTACATCGACGCTGAGGAGCCCGCGGGAGAGTGCGTGGTCTTCCCTTGTCACTATCTCCGGCTCTTCTTCCACAAAGAACGAACCAAGAAGAGACATAGAAGAGCGTTACAGGCCGCAGCAGCAGCCGGCCGGAAGCCAGAAGATGCTAGTCTTCCTCTCCAAATTCCAGAAGAGAAGGTATAGCCGGAAGAAGGAAGAGTTGTTCCAGATTAAGTTGAAGTTGGAACTTTGTTGTATGATTAGAAGCCCCAGTGATGCAGTGTTAGTTTCTGAAGTGAATGAGGAGATAAACGATCTTAGGATACTAGTACAAAAATAATAACTATGTGGGACTTAAGCATAAGCAGCCTATTATTATAATACTTGCCCCACACTCGATCAAAAGCATATCCAAAGATATGGCTACGATTGTGAAAGACGTAGCCGAAAATTTCGTAGCAAACGTAGCATAAGTCGTAGCATCGTAGCCGCGTAGCCTTAATATGAAAACTTCAAGTGTTCCTCTTTCCTCTGGCTGTCATAAAACTGTAGCAGTACATTATAGTTTCTTTAGATTTTAAGTTCAATTTAAATTATGTCTGAAATGAAAAACAATGTGCTTCTCGAAAATTTAGATTTTAAGCGAGATTAAACTCTGAAAATTATTAATTTAAATGTTGTACAAATTGTTGTTGTGTTTTTCTATTATTGTGAAGAGTTGAATCCTAATGCCAATGAATTATATCAATGTTTTATATGTAAGCTGTACTTTAGTGTGTGTGCACACTTAACTTCGTAGATAAGAAATCTGAGCATGTATTTTCTGAACAATTTTTCAATTTTGCTATGATTTTAAAATAGTGTGCGCATTTTCTTAAATATAACTACCTCTTTCTTCATCTTCTTTTCTATTTCTAAGATTCTCCTATTTATCCATTTTAGATGTAAAACAATTATTTCTTTAAAACTAAACAAAAAATGAGTATCGTCATTTTGTATACTGTTGAGTCTGTCATGTGTTTTCGTTTCTATCATATAATAGATTCGATTTCGATTATTTTCTGGAGAATCTTCACTGCGTTTCACTTTTCACCCTTAAGCTTAATTTAAAATAAGTAAGTATTCGTTCTAAGTCAAACTACAAGGCCGTGTCCTAATATAAGCAGTCATCGTTCATCTAAACGATCGCCACGATCATTTATGTTCGGATGATCTAAACACGCCCTCTGTCAGAGCGAGCAATGCTTTTTGGTTGCGCCAAATTAATATAAAACGATGATGACGTGTTCACGCGACGTTTGTTTGTATTAGAACATGGAGTCAAAGTCTTTAATAGATTGTAACAGCAAAATATGTGTAAATATGGTACAATAATGTTGTAAGCACTAAGTTATTATAAGTTACTGTTGAACGATACACAATAAACGTATTGCTATTTTATCTGTTGTTTTATTAATAACTTTAGTTATTGAATTAAATCGATTGCGACGATTTATTAAAATGAATGATGGCGCGTCGGCGGTGCAGAATAAGGCGCTGTGTGTGACGCGATATCTCTCTTTGTAGAATGGGGTAAGTAGATCTTCAAGAAATATAAAAATATTGTGTGACTGGTGAAAGGCGGCTTACAAACTGAATTTATAAGGCACCGCTGTGACTGTATGTATGTATCAAATACATCCATACTTGAAATATGGGCAGGGCACAACAATGCCAGAAAACTAGGCCCTTGTGTTTGTCGGAAAAATGCAGGTAGATAAAAAAGAAAACATGAGATGTGTCTAGTATGATATACAAAAATTTATATTTTCATATTCCCTACGGGCATTCCTGTTATCTTTAGTGAAAGCTTTTGGGAAAAGATCTAGTTTGGCCTACTTCAGACGAGACTATTATTGTAAAAACGAAATTAAAATAAGAATCCTTTTATTTTGATCCATCAAAAGCCTTTGACACAGTATTTATCCGACATATCACAAAAAATCAACAACGGAGACTGTCAATCGGAAAAAAGTGGTATAGTACCTACGTAGTTATGCGAATTGATACAGATATTTGAATATTGTAGTGATTAGTAATTTACTCCCTTAATATCAAACTCAAAAAGAGTTACGCAGGGCAACATTTTAGGTCCAACTCTACTATTTCACTGTAGAGGGTGTTTTCTTACTCCATACGTATTTTATGAAAAATAGATTGAATAGAAAGCAAAATGAGTGGTAAATCATTGCAGAGCGTTACACACCATCTGCACTAAGTGGCAATAAAACCCTTTCATTGCCAAATTCTAAGACTGACCCTCGTTTGTTGAAAATGGTGATAACAACAGAGTTGCAGACGCGATGCCTCTTTTATCAAAGTCAATAAACAGCAATAAATTCCGCATTCACCTCATTAATAACGCCGGTACGCTTTCATTGAAAAAACAGCAATCTCCATTCAATTAAAAACACTCAATCAAGGCAGTTTATTGAATTAAATGCGAGTATAACCAGTGCATTCGAACTATCTTGCAATTATTCACAATTACAATTAATGGGACTCTGGTCGATCAAAACAAAAATACTTCCCAGACTCGCCTATTAATAACCCTTGGAAGAAAACCAGGGGTCCTCGACCTTAATAAAGCTTATGCACACAATCCTGCCATCACAAAGACCCCTATTTGAAGGCATTAAGGCTGATAATGCGATGGAGTGAAAGTAAGTCCCCAGATTCATTCAGACGACAATGGTGATATGTTATCGCATAGGTTACATGTTTTATTGCAGATTCGTATGTCTGCTTTAGTTTTGCAGCTGGATTTGCTCGAAGAATTTGTAAAGTTTTGGAACGAATTCTAAAATCTTGTCGAAGTATTAGGTACAGTAGAATTCCATGAATCGTGTTGTAGCTTCCGCGATTGGCGATGCATCAACACAAAATATTCTATTGCTATCGGAAATCGAGAATCATGGAAACGATGGAAGGCTAATCGTACCAAAAATTATTCCAAATGAGACCAGACCCTAATTACCAGCGTATATTTCCACAAACAAACAAACACATCAACAATCTTACATACACAGTGTACCTACCACGTCGCGGTTTAAGTAGTAAATATTGTATTATTGATATTATTTACGATATTTCGTTTATCTGGAGACATATGCGCGCGCGCACGCAATAGTCGCAGACAATGTTTATGTCCACAACTTTGTTTATGTATATAACTTGTTCCTTTTGTGTACAATAAGGGACTTTACCTATATCGCGATTCGTGCGATTTGCAATTTCTACTAACTGAAAAGGTCTGCAAGTCATTATGGGTATTCAGAACTCCGAACACCCTTTTTTTTTTTAGCGTGGTAAAATCATCAAATGAGACCTCCAACCCCGGGCAGGGCGGGAGGTGCTGTCAGACTTGTACTGACTAAAATCCACGGTGTCCTTCAGTAGCCGTCGACCCGGGCATGGTCCATGGTCGGACAGCGAGTTGCCCTTTACTCGCTGTCCGCATGCCCGCGCGTACGGTGGCCGGAGATCGTCTTGCGACGTACGGCGCCGTGGGCGTACACCACTGCGGTTGGGGCGGAGGGAGGACGCTGTCCTCTCTCTCTCGCGGCCCGCCACCTCCTTCGAACACCCTTGATTGTGGATGATATTTGCTATGATGTGAGACAATGAATGACAGTTTCAGCATATAATAAAGAAAGCATATTAAAGCCCTGCGAAAAGGAAAATCAGAAAAAGAAATAACAAATTGAAGATTACTTAGACAATGAAAATTCATAAAGAGTTATAAACTTTCACGTACTTACATTTTATTTCATAAAAAACACCTTACATTATAAAAGAACATTACAAAAGTAACTCTTAGAAGCGTATAGTGAAGTCGGTATATGCATGCTTGGTGGTATACTCCCAGTTGGTGAGGTCGCACTTCTCGATCTTACAACCAGGAGATCCAATGGTGCTGAGCCAGTTGATCCTGGAATTTGATACATTATTATGACTATTGGGAAAAAAATGCAGGAAAATAAACTTATAGGATTTTTTGATTAGCTTATACTGTCCCACTGCTGAGCAAAGGCCTCCCCAAATTCCTTCCAAAAACTCTTTTCTTGGGCCGCTTCGAACCAGCTTTAATGGTAAGGGTCTAGGTCGAACGCAGCGTAGTGTTTCGCACCCTGTCTCCTCTTTTCGTACCTAGAATGCTGCGCTTCATAGCCCAGTAAATGACCACGTCTGAGCACCGTAGGTTAGAACGGGCAGAATACAAATATCGATGAGTTAACGCTTCAGGGAAATCGGTAGATCACCCTTCATTAACGTCTTCATGGACCAGTAACTTTTCAAGGTGTTTGCGACTCACCAATCGATCTAATACAACTAATAGGATGTTTTCCATTTTAAATTAGAAAATACTTTCGTATGTCTGTGAAACGCTAACAATAAATTTCACAATGAAAGACTTTCAGTTCGTAAGTTGCATGCAATCTATGAAAATTCATAAGATTAATAATCCGATGCAAGACGTCATCTTGAGACCTATAAAACTACCCTGAAGTACTCCCGTACTTTAACAGCTATTTAGATATAAGATCGTTCCAGAATTCAACATTTAGGGTTTAGAAGAACATATTATGATTCTGGTTGGATAAAAGTTTCTAACAATATCAAAACTTTAAGCTGGTTCAATAAATACTAACATTTGGTCCAGACGTGCCTTTGTGCCTTCTATCTTGCCGACGATGGTGCCTTTCTTGGAGTTCTTCACCCAACCACCAACGTTCAGCTGCTCCGCTGCTTCCTTGCAGAACTTTGTAAAATAGACACCTGGTGGGGAAAATAAAAATAAGTATGCTACACTATTTCTATAAAGTTGTTTGTTTGGTTGGACGCGCTAATCTCAAAACATACTGGTTCGAATTAAAAAAAATGTTTTCATCCCCCCATCTCGGAAAGGGTACTTTTGCTCTTCGATATCTGACCGTAAAAGCCGTTTTTATCCTCAAGTGAGTAAAAGCCGTTTTTATCCTCTAGTGAATAAAGTGAATTTGAATTTAGAACATCGTATGAACAAAAGAGTAGCAGCAGTAATGGCGGTCGGTGACCGCAACAGCTGATCGCTTGCTGTGGTGCCCACTTGACGTTCGAAGGTTGTCGAGGAAACAAATTCTATTTTTAAAATTTGATGTTACCACACCTCCAACCTCGCCTTAGGTGGGAAAGCAGAGTGCGCTCCTCGGGTGTAAGGCTGCGTTGCTTTGGGCTAACTTGAATCCCTTGCTTCACAAAGGATTTTTAACTTTATTCCCTCGTTTATTTCGGGTATTAACACTTGAACCTCCTCGCTACGCTACGGACGGAGGTTCACCCCTAGAATCCTCAGTATCGCTTCGGAATTCAATACGCCTCCCTTGGAGCGTAATATACAATTAAATTGTTAAAATCTCAGACCCGGAACATTCATGGCTTAGTACTTTGTTATACCTTTTTTTATTTGCTTTGTGCGGTTTTCATTTCACGTCTTATTGTTATGTTATGACAAACCAAGATAAAAATAAGTAACTTAATAATACTTAGGTAGTATAATTTTTCAACTACATACTACCTTATTAGTATTATTTGTTTTAATTTAAAAATAATTCTGTTCTATAATAATGTCTTAGTTAATACCTAAACTGAAATAAAAGCCTATCTTGTGTTTATACGGTTGTACATCTGTTTTTTTTTGTTTTTGCATTTAGTAATTTCCTCGCTGAGGTGGGATGAAAAGTTACGTGTTGCACTCGAGTGCAAAGATTTTTCACCTTGTGCTCTTTTGATTCCCTCGCTATCACTCATGATTCTAATTTTTGAATCACTCGTTGCACTCGTGATTCAAATTTAGAATCATTCGCTTGCTCGGTCATCAAACATGAGCACGCGGTTAAAAATCAACTTTGCACTCTTGTATAACAAATAACTATTATGTGTTCACCCAGATCTAGAAAGACTACTTGTATAGCATAAAAATATTTGATCCGTGCGGAAATTGATCTCACGACACATAGCGTAACAGTCGATCGCTCGACCACTTTTGTTAGTGACTTTACTACCAAAGAAGATGATTTATCTGAAGCTGATTGTACCAACCAACGTCTACACTCGAAGTGGCGTTTGTTTTCCGAAGTTTTCTGCAAGGTAGGCCCGAAAGGTCATGTGCGTATTTGATATTGGAGTGGATTTGGTATTCACGTTACACACGTGAATACCAAATGTTATGAACATGGACTAGGTAAAAGGATGTACGGATCGTCGGCGTCGCAACGTAGCAGGTGACCCAGGTGACGTTCTGTTGTTTCTGCCTACATCTATAGGAAAAAACGTGACTTTTGTATGTATGTATGTGGCAGATTTCACGTCCAAATCGCTCATTGACATCGACCTACATGCCGCTGCTCTAATTATAAACAGTTGACTGATTAGCTCTTTCTTTAGATCAGCTGTTGATGTGCCTACTTGTCTACTGATTCTTTGATTTTTCATTATAGTTAGTATTTGACAAAATCATTTTATCCCGTAAGTGCCTAAAACTCGTTTTCAACAAACTAAGGCAAGGGCTTGTAAAGTCTATGGACACGTTTTCGGAACAGTTTTCTTAATCTCACAGCTATGAATTCTATTGGCTTATAGATCGATATTACTTTGAAAATCTGTTTTAGTACCTACCACTGCTCCGGACACCGGCTCATTACAGTATTTTCTGTTAGTGGCCAAATGCCGCAGGTGCTCTTAAAACTACCGGTTTACCAACTAAATGCTAACAATTAAATATTTTAAGAGTGGGAATTGATTGTTGAAAGTATCTAGTACCTAAGGGTCGCAGGACCAAGTAACTGAAAGAACAAGGTTTATTATATTCAATGAAGTCTGACAGTCCCGTCTATCAACCAGAGCGGGTCGTGGGAGCTTAGTACACTCCAGTTGACTTTTCACCCCAAAAAATAATGTGTCCAGATCTTTTATTATACCCTAAAAGGTGACAAGTAAACAATGCAAGCATACGGCACAATGATGGTTGATAAAAAACTAGATCTTATTTTTTGATAGATATAAAAATAGTAACAAAACATCTAACCTTGAACCTGCCCATAGACCTCAAATTCCACTGCAGCCAACGCATTAGGATCATCAGCACCCATCACCAAAAATTACCAACCAATTAATATGACAACAGTAACAATAAGAAAAAAACTATCACGAAAAACTCCACGATCACTGCACTGAAAAAAAACCTGCGACTTCTTTTCACGATACTATACCGCGCCCAAACTATTGAAATCCGCCCGCCCAAGTGCCAATCGTTCGCCAGCCGCCCTAGTTTATCTACCCACATTTATTTATACGTCGATTCAAGTGCATGTTTTATTTATGGTGATTGTAAAATACATATTTTATCGTGATCTGTCTTTCAAAATATAAGTTGAAGAGTTTGTTTGGATGAATGCGCTGATCTCAGGAATTACTGGTCTGTTTTTATAATTATTTTCATGTTGGATAGTCTATTTAGGTATCTAGGAAGGCTATAGGCTTTATAACATCACGTTACGACCAATATGATCCGATCAGAGAGAGGAAAACCACGGGAGCAGCTAGTAATGAAATAAATGAAATAAGTTATGGCTTTCATGCGGGAGCCACGCTAAAGGAAAATACCATTTTTTCATCAATATAAATGTAAAAAACAACTTTTCGTTGTAATTTTATAACTCAAGAACGGGTACACCTATCCTAACCGTTTGGGCTTTGTTCGGACCGTTTAGTAGATGGTTTATGTGAAGTTCGCACAAAATCGATCTAGCGGTTTTTCAGTTTATACGTGGCTATGACCGTACCTGGCCGCTAGTATTAAATAAAATATTGAGTGTTTTATTTTTGCATATAATTTTTTTTTTTAATTTTTCGTATAAAGGTCCATCATCGCATCATAATTATGGGAGTTTCTCGTTAATGTAGTCTTAAATAAATTATGGCTTTCTTCGCAACGCATGAAATGCTTGATGACTTGATAATATGACCGCACAAGCAGACTGATAGATATTGATGGGAGGTGTTATCAGATCAACCTTATGAGCACCTGCTAGGTCTAGTAGAAATTATTTTCAAGGTAGTACCAGCTTTAAAAATAAAGACATCGATGTCATACATTCTTATGTTTATTTTCTGACTGTATAAAATATTGAGTCCCAACATGAGTGTGTAATCTAAACGTATTTAATTACAGCTTTGGATAAAACTTAATTGTCTTTTTTGCCATGTGAACCAAACGCAAAAAGATACATGAGTTTTCAAACCTCAGAATTTTGTGACAAGAATGGAATGAGTTCCTAAGGGGAAGTTGGAAAGTGGCGCGTTACAACAAGGGAACCGTCTGTCGGTTCCCTTTCGTTTTTTCTAAGAGTTGAAGAGGGATGACCCACATGTGACTAAGAGAGTGATGAGTATGAATGTTGTTGGATGGAGAGGAAGAGGAAGGACAAAGAAAAGATGGATTGTAAAAGGAACGACATGAAAGAAAAAGGATTAAATGATACTGTGATGTCTGATAGGAGAGAATGGAAGAAAAAAAAGTATTGCGCCGACCACAAGTAAAATGGGCAGGAAGATGATGATGATTTAATATGCTAGTATCCCTCAACAGTACTTCAACAAAATCCCATGATTAAATTCCCTGTAGCACAAATACAAATCGGTCAGTCAAGAAGGAAGCTCCCCCCCTCAGGGCTAGGCTTGGAGTGGACGGTTCCGCAGGCAATTACAAATTATATGATTGCCCATTGATTGCACTAACAGTTTCCTAATAAACTCTGCCGGTGACGTTCAGGGAATATGGGTGAAGGATTTAGTTTAGATGATGCGAAGGGGCAACGGATTTGATGACAAAAAAAGGTTGATTTAATTAAGGTACCTATATTATGTACCCACAAGAGACAGTCATACAAAAAAGAAATTAAGTATTTTTTTCCGTTTTACAATATTTGCTTCTCATTTACAACAACAAACACAGTAACGCATCGTACTGAAAAATATTGGAAAAAAAATGGAGTGGGTTGAAATGGTAGATAATTGATCACTTGAAGATTTATGAATAGGTACCTACAGTTGAATTTTCCAACTGTTCGTGGATGACCAAATTAGGAACTACAAGAAATGCCGAAAAATACTGAAAGGAGTCTCCAAGCCGATTTCTACTGAAACTAAATTTACATCATTGATTTTTTTAAGAATCAATGAGTGAATTTCAACAGGTCCTATAAAATCTTCATTTCCGTGGTTTTTTTAATCTTAAGCTTTTTTTAAAAAAAGAAACGCTCTTATTAAAGTTTTTGATAATTTGTATATTCTTGCTTAATGTCTAGCAGATAACTTAAAAAACTAACGAGATATAAGGATTTAAAAATTTTGTGCCACGGCGATGAAACATGCGTGCACGGCAATGAAACAAGCGCCCACGGCAATGAAAGAACTGTGGCATGGCAATGGAAGAATCAATCAACGATGAGTACAATATATGTTAAAATTAGAACTACAATTATATTCAAACCGATTGGCAGACTTTGACAAAATAATATTATGCATCATACCGACATTTGAAATTTAAAAAAAAAATCGTCTTGTACATGTTTATTTTCAAGCTCATAGTCCACCCATTGTGAAACTCAGTCGAGGCCATCAAGCATCATGCTGAGTTCCTCCATCGACTTGCCATGACTATGATGTCGTCGGCAAATCGAAGGTGAGTGATGTATTCGCCGTTGATGTTGATGCTAAGTCCTTGTCATTCCAGGAGCTTGAAGGCGTCTTCCATTGTGGCAGTAAACATTTTCAGGGAGATAACATCCTTCTTACGCCTCTTCTCAATGGAATCGCTTTCGTGCTCTGCTCCTGTACTCGAACCGACATGGTGGCGTTATCATACAAACACTTCAACACTTTGATGTACCGATAGTCAATACGGCATCGCTGGAGTGACTCAAGTACCACCCATGTTTCCACCGATACGATGGCTTTCTAATAGTCCACAAACGCTAAGCATAATGGCAAGTTATACTCTTCGGTCTTCTGTATAACTTGCCGCAGCGTATGGATGTGGTGGATGGTACTATAGCCTCTTCGGAAACCGGCTTGTTCGGGAGGCTAGAAGTCATCAAGTCTGACAGTCATGACTCAGAAGCATGATGGGTCTGTGGTTCTTCAATAGGCTGTTATCAACTTTTTTTTAAGAAAAGCACCACTTCACCTTTGCTCCATGCTTCAGGCGTTTTGCCCTAGAACAGGACGGTATTAGTGAGCTTCTGGAGGACTTTAAGTACCGGTTTTCCACCCGCTTTCAGAAGCTCTGAAGTGACTTAGATATACGTCTATTTAGCTGCTTATATGACTTCACGTCATTGGAAGACTGCAACTGTAGCAAACCTCGTTCAGACATGAGGTTTAAGGTTTGCTCGGTCAATAAGTTCTCAGGGAAAGCAAAGCGATTAGAAAGCTCGAGTTGATTTCGGGGTTCTGAATATGGGACCGAGTAGGTGGGAGCGTAGACTTCATCAGGCTGGACCTTTCATTGATATTTAGTGAGCCTCTTACGATTCGGTGATCGCTACCGGTTTTTACCTTGTTGATCTCAGAGACATCACTGAATTGAAACTGCTTGCGTGTGTGAGGGTATTTACGTGTGATATAGTACCAAATGTTACGTCATTTTGTAAGGTTAACATGAAAACATCTTTTTGTACAGTAAAAAACTCATCAAATCTAAAGAGAGACCAGAGAGAAACAATCTAGAGTTAACTTGACGAGTTTTGTACTGTCAGTAATCGGTATTACCTGAATCGCAGGTGACAAAAGATGTTTTCTTTGCCTAATCATACCATGGCAATGAAAACACAAGTCACGGAAATGAAATACCTGGCCACGGCAATGAAACTAAACTGTTTTACAAGGCATGGCAATGAAATTTTTTTAATTGCCATGTCTTTTTTTTCATTTCCATAGCAAATTTCGGCCACGGAAACCACGGCAATGAAAACACGTCGATGAAAATCAAGGCAAAAAATATAAATAACAAAAAATCTATTAATTATTCTAAGAAATAAGCACCTCACAAATGAACATATGAGGAATGGTGTTCTTTCGAATGCTTACTCATGAAGACAAACTTATTCAAATATCAGTTATATCCATCCACGGCGATGAAAGAAAATTTTTCCAGTAACGTAAAAATTGATTATTTAAATTTATGGTGCGAAAACGCAGGCACGTGTGTACTTCCTTCCACGTTGAGCACTTAGGCAGCACTAATATGCAACGTTTAGCATACCGGTAGGGGGGAAGAAAGTAGTAGGTAAAACAATATCCTTGAACATAATTAGGACACGGCGATGAAGGGTAGTTCTGGGACAAGTGATTTTTTATTAACCATTCGTTGTTTTGTTTAAATATTTGAATAAATGTATTCTGTAGCAATACTTTAACTATTCATGTATCAAATAAAACGAGGTTTTAGTATAAATAACCAATAGATTTTTATCAATGTGGAATAATACACAACAAGGTGAAGTGTGGACAAACACGGCAATGAAAGATTTCGAGGTTCAATTATTTTTTTTTGGAGTATCCATTAATCCAATTAAATAAATATTTAGTGCTACACATAGATTACTATTTCACCTACCCGGAAAAAAAATTGAGAACGTTATAACTATGTTTTTTAGTACCGATTTCATTGATGCCACGCAATTTTCGGTCCCGGGAAATTCACTCCAATATTCTTGGATAGGAATCCTCTCGATTATCCGAAATTAGAAATCTCGAATCGGATATTCGAAACTATGAGGACCTAAAGAATGAATATTCCTCAATCAGTATCACCCTGTCCCTACTATTACTTAGGTCTAATATTATAAACGCGAAAGTTTGGAAGATTGGGTCCCATAAGCTACAACGAGTCTAAAACGGCCATTTTCAGCAAGATTCCTAATGATTCACTTCGCGAATTTGCAGCAACATTTTATATTATTATTATTCTTCTATTATTATTCTTTTATCATTAGAGTTATTGCCAAGTGGTCGTTTTAGACTCACAGCTCGCATAATTCCAGAACCTAACTTGTGGAGTTTATGCTACAAGCATCATCATCTGCCTGGCCTTTTCCCGACTGCATTAGGGTCGGCTTCCAGTCGAACCAGATGCAGCTGAATGTCAGGATTTGACATGAAGCGACTGCCTATCGGAGCTTCACAACTCAGTAAATATTGTGGTCTTTTTATTTTAAAATTATTTGATTTAGGTACCTACTTAGATATCCATTCAAAGGCGTAGATCTCTCTGGAGAAGAATAAACTCCTTATGGTAAGTAAACCCGCTATTCATTTTAATGTGTTGATATACATTTCATTTTTGTTTTGGGAATAGCTAACTTAAGAATTAGCTGGACCGATAAGTTATCTATCTTGTGGAGGCCTCCATTAATGATCCGATAGTTCTGATTTTCCTTAAAAATTATTACTACTACCAATACCATCAACCACTTCATACTTTACTTTTACTCCATCGTCTCCGACTTTCATGTGTCCTTGAATCTTACTGTTACTGTCAGCCTGTGTCATCCCACTGCTGAGCTAAGGCCTCTCCCCATGACTTCAACTATTTCGATCTACGGCGCGACGCCTTCTGGCCGGGTCGGGGCTCCACATAGGGATTATTTTGTCCCATAGTTCAAAATGAATCTTATTGATTAATTAATGAAAATTATTCCTGAAGTACCTACAAGGTAAACTAGAGCAAAAGTGGGCATCGACGAAGCGTTGACATCCGCTCCGCGATGTCTTTCAAAATTATTTAGTTTCGATTATGCTATTAAACTGCTAGAAAAGAAAATAGAAAGCAAACTAGATAATTAACTGTACTGTAAAGGTTATAAAACTTTTTTTGTCTCCGATTCATTCAGTAAATCATCAAGTTAATCATCATCATAATTTTAAGCTTTATAGATTTTCTCAGCAGAAGTTATAGGTACCTACTGAACTGGTGTACGATCGCTACTGCTTTAAATGTAAATATTAGCTGATAGCTAGTGATAGTTTTGCAAAAAGAATCCAATTCAAAATAAGTTCTAAAATGTATACTCCTTCTTTCTACGATTCAAATTTTCTCTTTATAGACATTTGTGAAACTCCTGTTATTATTACTTGCTTCTGTCAATTTGCCACTTTGCTATAGTATTCCTTGCAGGCGTTTAACAAAAACTTGGAACTTTGTAAATGCATCTCATTGATGAATTCCTTCCAAATTAAAATAATATAATGTTTAATTACTACGCATTAAATACTAATTTACAATTAATTTCCTAGATTAGGTATAATTATTTTATTTTATTCGTGAATTCGTTCAGAAACGTTCACATTTACGTGTATCCGAACTGCGTGGCTGTCAGCTGACAGATCGAAACTTACAATTTTACCGGTACCGCTTAAATAGACTTTATGCTCCCGAAGTAAAGTCTAATTTACATAGAAAGTAAACTACCTATATTTGTAATCGAGACCAATTGTGATCTTTTCGCGAAGTTTGTAAAATCGGTATTTTGTAAGTGATAATTCAGTAAATTCTATGTTTAGTCCGGAAACTGACGCGTGAATACTAGCATCGCGTTGCTTGTGATAAAATTCCCGGAATACTTCGAGTGTTTGACATTCATTTCGTGTAAACATCCAGTGATAATACTTTTTCTGTAAAAAGAAACTCTTTTTGTATTCAAATTCTACAAAAATGTCCGTCTGTGATAGTGGAGATGCGAAACTAGATGCAGCGGTAAACAGCTGGTTGAAACATGACAAGGTAATGTGCATGAATATTTCTTCAATGGATGGAAAATGTTTGAGATGCAGAGATCGTAGTACGGCCTTGACTCGTCCCCTCCGGCCTTAAATTGATATCTTGCAGGTCAAGTAAGATTGATGATTAATATGTTGTTACCTAAGGTTCGAATAACCGGCAAGAAATACAACTAAGAACTAAATGAAAATGAGAAAATAACTCATAAATCTACTGCACTGATTACTCAATATAATCAAGTATTTAATCACTAATTGTTTTATCGTATTGTTTCTTCTATTTATGAAAATAATAACAAGATAAGGTCAATGGTTACAAATGACTGAAATACTGTCTGTAATTTTATCATAAATCAACAATGTTATTTAACAATGAAAACAATGTAGGTATAAACTTAATGCTATTATAATTTACTGATTAAGACTCAGTATTGTCATAATGACAAATAGATACTTATTAGTGAAACATATTAATTCCTCAGGGAATGTTCATGGGGATCTTGGGACTTGTAACCAGGCTGTGATAGTTGCTTTTGCTCTACCCAGGGCAGGAGGACTCAATTGATGATTTTGGAAACTATATAAAAAATGAACAGTTCTTAAAAAAATAAACATGCAACACAAAGTATATGTAAATCTATGAGTGTGGAATTTGCACAGAAATTCCTTATGATATGTGAGAAATCTGTTTTAAAATAAAAGTAAAACAGCATACCACAAAATTCATTGAAAATCACTCTATTAAGAAATTCAGAATGTTTAAAAATGGAACTGCTGTAACGGCTAGTAATAAGGGACCAACTAACACAGGATTGTGTATAGTGAATTAGGAAATGTATTAATTATTTATACAAGTAGATTTTTTAAAACACTTTTCCACAAATACTTTTCAAAATTAGATGAGGCTAGTGTTTTGTAACTCAGAAGAAACAGCAAACCAAACTCAAAGGTCACTGTATGATGACCCTTTTCCTCTCAAACACGTAAGTCCCATGTTACAATGGTAGTAAGTATGAAATAGGAGACTAACAACCAACCAGAGAATTGTATTATTTAGAGCTCCCTTTTCCGCATCTAGACTCTTTAATCAGAGTGTTATGGTCCAACCCACAAATTAATGATACCATATCATTGTATTAACCCCAATTACTTTATGTACAGAACCCAACAACCCGCAAAGAGGTGCTCGATGACATCTCCAATGCTCGCTGGGACAAGCTCCGTGGCTGCATGCTGCATCGCCTCAAGTTCGGCACGGCCGGACTGCGCGCGCGCATGGGAGCCGGCTACAAGGCTATGAACGATGTTGTTGTGTTGCAGACAGCTCAGGTATGTTATATGAAACATTATAACCAAAATAATTAGAAAACATCTTGTTAATAATTCTCTAAAAAGTTCTTGTATAAATGAAATATTACAAGTTGATCTTTAAAGTTAAGCACTGCTTCCCAAGGTCACCAAGGTGAGTTCTTGGATGGGTGGTCATAAAAAGCATGTTAATCCGTTTCTTTGTCTATCGTTTGTAGATCTTAGTCAGTCATTTAATTTAGTCTGTGGCCTGAAGTCTGAGAACCAGTCTCACTAATCACTAGGGGCTAATACATTACCCTGATAGTAATGGGTCACGGAGGTATAAGCAGTATCTTCGAGTAAGTGCTGGAACATAGTTGGGAAAAGCCTAGGCAGATGATGAAATGCCCTTCTTTAAAACGAAATAACGCTGTCAAACTATATTGGTACCTATACCGATAGTAGCAAGATCTATCTTTGTCT
Organism: Agrotis ipsilon; assembly: GCA_028554685.1. Lineage (NCBI taxonomy): Eukaryota > Metazoa > Arthropoda > Insecta > Lepidoptera > Noctuidae > Agrotis > Agrotis ipsilon. The sequence continues at coordinate 15,355,670 of CM052965.1, forward strand.
AGAGATAAACGTGCGTCACCTGACCGGACCAATGTAATTATAACTCATCAATGAACAATTTATCTGACCTTATGAAAAGTCAACATACCATGAAACAGAAGTCATTATTATTACTATTGAATTTGGCTGCGAAATTACTAGATAGACTGTCTGTCTGAGGTTTTATTTAGTAAGAGCGACGGTTCCTTTCACTCCACCCAGAGCGGGAGGACTCATTTGATGATTTGACTCCCCAAAAATTTTATACATACCCATAAGTTATATTTTATCTGTGCTAAAGAATGGTTTAACTCGTCTTCCAGTGCTACAAAACTACCGAGAAGTTAAAGTTCCCGCAATTTGGAACCTGACTTACCCATAAAGTCTATCCATTTTCGTCTACCTAAGACTTCTCTTCCCTAATTCACTTCATGGGCCAGCCATATCACCGGAATCATCATATTATATCTATTGAAAGTCAAGATCGTTAGTAGTTCAATAATGTTCTCCGAGGAGAATTTCGTATATAGAACATTTTGGGGCTAGATGAAACTAGATGAGTTCCATCCTCAAGTTGACGTATGGGAGGATGACTTTTCTCTTCCGGCCCTGAGCAGAGACAGCGGACATGCTATATCCTGGCTGGCTTCTCCCAGTTGTAATATCCCTTTGTGCCTATTGGCCTTGTTTTGTTCTGTCTCCTGTTTGCATGGAGGGCAGTGGAAACATATTTTTCCTACTCCTCAACTATTCTTTTCTGATTAATTTCGTTGCAGGATCCAAGACAGGTAAATTCATTCTCCGGGAAAAGTCGAGCTGCATTGCCGGTCGGCGGTGCGCAGGAGTTTCAATTTCTTCTGGATGAGCTCACTCCAACTTAGGGCTTATATTTGCAACTGGGCTATATTGAGGCCAAGAGCAATCCCGTTTTAAATAAAAACAACCTAGTTCTATTTAATGAACCGCATTATATTGTATGACAAGAGATTGCGGAAACCAGCTGGCCCGTAATAAATTAACTCTAAATATAACCATCTTCGTCGCAGTGTTACATCATAACAGAGTAATTAATTTATACCAATGTTATTAAGCTGAAGAGTATGAACGCGCTAATCTCAGGAAGTAGTGGTACGAATTCAAAATTATTTTTATGTTGTAAAGCTCATCTATCGAGGAAGGTCATAGGCTATATACCATCACGCTACATCCCATCACGCTAAATCCAATAGGAGCCGAGCAGTGGTTGTGAAACCGTGGAAACAGCTAGTAGAACTATTAATAGCTTTATTTAAATAGTTTACGTCTACAAGAGGTGATTTAGTTTGATAACTGAATCATTGAATGTTTGAGTTGAACTGTACACTTGACCTTATGAAGTGATACTATCTCCACGATGCGAGGCAGACATTTTACTACGGCTCTATGGCATTTTCTGGTTTTTGAACTGTATAAAACACGCATAGATCGCGCGCCGCAATAGGGTATTAAGTTTGGGTTACGAGCTGACGTTTTTCCGTACCAAAACCTGTCTAAAACGATTGGCTCTCTTGATTATGTTTCGCCGCGATATTTGCTGTCTGAAAAGCTTAGTGGTATTAACGTTGGTCTTCTATAAATAAGCACACATTATGCACCTCAAACGTGCAATTGCAGGAAAAAGCTAAAAATACAATTCAACACAAACAATAAATTAAAGATAAGGTGCTACAATAACTTAGCCAAACCAGAGGGAAGAACACACATAATATTTATGTTAGGAATTTATCGGAGGTTAAGTCCTGTTGAAGATTATTTCGACGAAAATGTCATTGAGGAAGGAAATCCCGGTTGTAAACTGAATTCACCGCCATGCACCGCCTGATTTGTGACACGTAACTGATTGAGGCTCAGTTGGAACCGTAACTTATTCTTTAGTATTTGATAAGCAGAGCATAAAGATAATGATTCAATCATTGTTAAGACCAACAATTCATTGTTAAAATCTCTATCTTACGGAACAGCTGTTATCGATATAGGATTATGCCTCTGTTTACTCGACACACCCTAAATCCACTCCGTTAGACCCATTGATAGCTAGTTTTTGTTGTTAAATTGTCAAAAAGAACTTTTTTAAAGGGAAATGTGTGCTTTTAATAGGCATTTCATTTAGGCCCGCCAGTGTGGCCGTTTGGTGGAACAAAATGGCATAATTCCTACAGCAGTTTTATCCTAATTGTATACATGAAACTCTTCTTTTCTTTTTCAGGGTCTATGCTCCTATTTGAAGAAGGTCTGCAATCCGAGTCAGATTCAAAACGGAGTGGTCATTGGTTACGATGGCAGATACAACAGCAAAAGGTAAGAACTATTTTTTTTTGTAGCTGGCGTTATATCACGTCATCGCCTGATGGTAAGCGATGATGTCACATTGAAGTACGCTTGCTGAGAAGCAACCTATTCCCTCATGGCCTTAAGAACGAAAGAGAAGAATCAAGAACGAAAAACTATCAGACCCCGTCAGGGCATTCTACTCTTTAGCTGTTCGCATAATGAAAGTATCTTCAATACGATTTTTACGTTTCGGTGGGAAGGCCATGTTTCAAATTGAAACTTTCAATATCGTATGTCTGCCCCAAACTACAAATGCTCGATATGAGATTTCGGTTCAGAAAGCAAGCGAGATAGACGTACATTTCTTGAATTCAAGCGTTTAGGAATACGGTGGTTTAATTCATAAATCTAGAATTATTCTGAAATAGTTTAGTAAGTAGGTACTAGAATTATTCAGTAACAATTTCGTCATCTCCTATTCGAATGATTGATAAAATCAGTTCTTAAAAATTTCCACGATCAATCTCGGTTGAGTCAATACAATTTACCGGCTATCTTACGTATTTATAGAACTTTTTTGTGTTATCGAGCATTAGCAACATCGATTATTCAGCAGTGCATCGTTATAATCTTTAACTGTATGACGTCATATCAAATGGGTCGGCGATTCAGCGACCAAATCGTGCGATTCTTGCGTCAGACGGACATAGTGGGTCGCAAATTCTTATCTACACTTAGAATTATCGTGATATCACTACAGGTCATTGACAAACAAATATTTGTGAAAAATTTTTAGGGTTATTGTTACAACTTTGTTTTACCATGCTTTTTTGTCGTTGTTATTAAGATTTGGAAAAATACCAACCCGAATATGTAAACGCGCCAAGCGAAAATCAGCGACTAGAAAAATTATACAGGGTAGTAATTTTACATTTCAAATGTAATAAAGGATGAACGACGACGATATACCTACCTATTACTAGACTCCTGATAACAGGCGACCGATGTCAGTCAACACATTAGGCAAAAAAGTCTTATATCAGTCTTATTTCGACCACTTCTATGAGCCGTAAACATACCTACCTTGAGACAGAACAGATCTTGAGTTAACCAATCACAACGCGGTACCCCTCGCTCACGTAGTACCTCAGCGAGTTGACAGTATAGTTTTTGTTCCTTAGATCGTGCATATGGAGTCTAGTAATATATCGTCGTTGCTGATATAGTTCCAACCAACCAAGGCGTTATATCTCCTGGTCCCTATGGCTCTTATCATAGAAATATTAGTATCTTTGGTCCTTACATTGGGTCATGTAAGGACCAAAGATACACAGTTTGTTGTTTGTTGACATACAGTTTTAGATAATCCTATAACTAACTCTCTTGTCAACTCAAATGATAACTTTTTTCAATTATTGGTTTTGTCGCAAATCTGATAAAATTAACTGCGTGTGTAATGATGTGCCTTTTATCAATTACTACTTGCACACTAATGCGATTAATTTGCATCCGTTATTTATGAAACGTGACGGAATTCCATCACGTTTGTTATCATTAGTGGGCAGGGTTCTTCCTAGGTTTGTCTCTTAGTCCAATTATACATAGGTAATAAACGATTAGGAGCAGTGGTGGCGCAGTGGTATCGGTCCCGACTTGCGAGTCGTGGTTTCGAACCCCGCCAGGCGCATTACTTTGTGTAATTTATTTCATCACCACTGCTCTCAAAACGGTGAAGGAAAACATCGTGAGGAAACCGGCATGTCCTAGAACCAAAAATTCGAAGATATGTGACATCTACCAATCCGCACTGGGCCCGCGTGGTGGATTATGGCCCACTCCCTCTCACAGAGAGGAGGCCTGTGTCCCAGCAGTGGGAACATTATAGGCTGATGATGAATAAACGATTCATACATTTCAATTCAAATCAGTTTTGTAATATATTTAATTCCTTTGTTTAAATGTAAAGCGAGAAAATAGAAGAACAATGCCAAAGACCGAAACACGTGTCGGGTATATGTTTGATTGCTTGGGTTCTTCCATTTTTCTCGCTTTTCTTGTATGTGTGCATATGCACTTTTATTTATTACCTTTTCTGCATGTGCAATGTGCATATGCATGAGGGGGGAAAGGTGTTACTGCATCTTGGATCTACCTAAGCCTGGATTTTTGTCGCGGAATTAAAATAGATATATTTCATAAAATATGATGTCATGAATTTCCGCAAAGTAATGCCGGATTCTATAATTTCTTCCTTTGTTTGCCAAAGCCAAGTGGTGCTTTTTTGTTGGTGACCAATAAAAATATTTTGATCACATTTTTTTAAACAATGCTGAACTACTCGTATTACGAGCTCTTATCCTATGCCTCCTCGAATCAGCCCTTTTGGCAGTTTTAACACTTACCTGTTTTTGGGTATTTAAAATCAGCAAATAAGTCCTGGTAGGAGTGGAAGCGGTGACAGTCCTTGTCAGATTCATGCTGGTTAGAAATCACGCTGTTCCTTCGATTGCTCTTTCCGTTAGATGGTGTCCTTTTAAGATAGGCACTTACAAAATAAATATTAATTCATTGATGAAATCAGATCAATATCACGCATCCGTACTGACAAAAACTGTGGGACACATTACCCTTGTCATGGCCTGATTAAAAAAATGGGACACATAACCCTTCGTTGTCAGTGCCTGATAAAAAAATTGGACACATTACCTTTTGTTGTCATTGCCTGTTAAAAAATGTGACACATTAACCTTCGTTGTCATTCCCTGATAAAAAAGGGACACGTTACCCTTCGTTGTCATTGCCTGATAAAAATAAGGGACACATTACGCTTCGTTGTCGTTGCTTGATAAAAAAAAATGGGACACATTACCCTTCGTTGTCATTGCCTGATAAAAAAATGGGACACATTACCCTTCTCTGTCCTTGCCTGATAAAAAATGGGACACATTACCCTTCCTTGTTATTGCCTGATAAAAAAATGGCGTCTGAATGCCAATTCGTTATGAACTACAGAACCTTGTTGAAGGACATATAACTTGTTTAGATTATCTTCTTGTAAAAGAACACTAATGGTGCAGTCACGACTGTCTTTGTTCGGGCTTGTCCCTGTTGATGGTTTACGTAAATGTTGTTCACATAACTGACGTTATTGCAGTATTGTATGAAGATCACTGTCAGTGTCACATTGTTGTCTGCGTACTTCAATTATTATTTCTGGTTCCATCGTAATTTGCTTACTGCTTCATGTAATCATATTATGATAAATATACATATGTAAAATCATCAGATAAGTCCTCCTACTCAGGGCGGAGCTGGAGAGACTGTCAGACTCCAATAGGCTTTTACGTTCCAGGTTCACGGTCACCTGATGAGAGAGTACCGCGACCCTGATCATAATTTATTGCCTACTGCTTGATATAGATAATTTTAAACAAATGTGAAAAAAGTTTGCGATCACTTGAAATTTTTTTAACTTTTTTATAACGGTAGATAGCATAGATATAATAAAGAAGGTAGATAAATTAGCTTTCCTCTACCCTTTGCGTTCCAAGACGCTAGTAAGGTAGCTTGTGTCCTGAATAGGGAAAGTTATTATGCTGATTTCTATTTTCCTGGCAACGCCAAACATGCCGCAATAACTGAACGGTCAATTGTCGCGCTGCGTATTTCGGGTTTGATTCTCGCATGTATCAAATATTTGTATGATCTACAAGTAGTTGATTTGCGTATGGGTATTTGTTTGTTTATGCACAAACGATGCAGGAGAAATTTCTAGTACGGGGCAACGATTTTAAAATAATAAAAAAAAAGCATGAAGGTTTTATGCAAAGTAAAAACAGCAATAACAAAGAAACAAATTAACTTAATTTAAAAACAGTACTCGTAACAAGGTAAGATAAGATTTTTAAGCTAAACTCAGTACCTATTAAGGAAAATAATAGAATTATGATGTTTTTCTATCATAAATGATGTAATACGAGCAAACAATGACGTCACTATGTATGGAAATAACACTTGTTTCTTCAAAGTAAAATCATTTTTGGTGTCATTAACTTATTCATAGACCGGAATAAATACAAGTACATTTCCGAACGTTTATTTTAGGTCAACTGCAATTTATTCCGCCTCTGAGTCGATCTATTTTGATTTAGTTTTGACATTTACTCATATTTGCTGTCGCTTGGTGGAATGCAGCCTGTTTCCCTTCAGAAACAAGATCCATATCTCAACACATTTCTCAACATGACATTATAGGCTGATTGCAATCATAGCATCTTCGTAGGCGCGGTTACTCGCCGCCCGACCATGGACCATGCCCGGGTCGACGGCGCGTCGTCGTGTTCCACGCGCGCCTCAAAGAGCGTCAGCATAATGACGAGGCCCCCTCTCAGAGGGCTAAAGCCTGCTGGGGTCGCGGGTCTTATACCATCACCGTGACCCCGGAACATAAAGGGCTATTGAAGGACACCGTGGATTTTAGTCAGTACAAGTCTGACAGTCTCTCCCGCCCTGCCCGGGGTGGGAGGCCTCATTTGATGATTTTACCACGTAAAAAAAGAAAAGAAATCATAGCATCTTATAAAAATAATGTTTAACTAGCTGTTACCAACGGCTTCACTGTATATAATATTAGTAGTTAGAAGACTTGCGGCAGGGCTGGCGCAGTAATCTAAACATTGACATGTTATGGGCTCGATTCCCACTGTTCCGTGTCTGGTTGTTTATATAAGTATGTAAGTCTAAATGAATGTAAACGCATCTAAAATACAGGAAAATATCTTAAGATGGAGGGATTAAATTATTTATTTATCGTGGCTTTGTGGCGTTCTGTATTTCCCGTATTCAACATGGGGAAAAGTCGTGAGTTTATCTATAGTTTGTATTTCATCCTAGGCACACATTACATAAACAAACATACTTGCTCGAGCCACATAATACAACAGACACATTGTACTTTCATACTGAGGCACTCTGCATTGCTATTTGAATGTCAGACATTAAACTAATTCTCGGAACCGGAGTAACCGACTGCAGTGTGAAATTGACTTCCTTTTTATATGCAATTGTAACCCGAATACTGCAGACCACGTAATAGCCCTGCTAAATAAGTCACTCGGAATAAATCTGCTATATCATGATGGTGGGGACGTAAGACAAGCTGAGCACAAATTCGGATTTAATGTGGACCGACTTAGTCTCTCCGAACACAAGGTGACGCAAGTCTCCGATACTTTACGACTTTGCTATCCATTGACGCATGCTTGTGTACGAACCTCTATGGATAGTGTATTGCGATAGAGGTCTGGATACCAAAGTCGTAAGGTATCGGAGAATGTCCGACTTATGTTCAAAAGGACTTACGTACAAGCTTCGAACGAGCGCGATTCGAACGTTTGGTTCGTGCTCGATTGTGCTATCATATTGACGAATACAATAAGATTTGCAATGCGTTCCAAGAAAGTGATTGTCTTAATTAGGCTCGTTATACATCCATAGGTACTTGAAACCGCGAGTAGAAAGACTCGACTCTTCTCAGCTCGCGCGTGCCCCTATAACTTAGATCCACCTTTAGGAATCAAATAAGCCATAATATTAGGACAAGGTGACCTTCTGTATACTGTAACTGTAAACTTTCAAAGGAAAAATCCCAGACTTTTCCCTTGAAAGTGTCTAGTTACTAAAATAAGATCTTTGACAGTCGTAGATAGTCATTTACCCGATACTCTTACCAAGAGCTATCGTCTTGGTCGCGGGACTCACGAATTACCGTGACCCCGGAAAGTAAAGAGCTATTGAAAGACACCGTGGTTTTTAGTCAGTACGAGTCTGACAGTCCCTCCCGTCCTGCTCTTGGATAAAAAAGGGCTACAGTATTACCCAGTACAGGGTCGTGGATCAGAAAGGCAGGATTCACCTCCATCTGATTGGACAGGATCCCGTCAATAGCCTAACAAAGGTGTAAGTTATACGCCGAAGCTCAAAGTCCAAAATTCAATGAACTTTTGAATTTAATATTACATTATTTGATGTCCATCTTCATCTTAGCTGTAACCAAATAATTCACGCCAATAAACGCTTAGTGTTCTATCAATTGGATCCAGACAGAACTGAATATCAGATGCTAGGTGCTGCAGTCTTGTCCAATTGATGGCGTCTTCAATTCAATTGGTACCGATTAATTTATGTATAACATGGCACCATTTAGGATTCGTTTTGTATAGAGTTTCGCGAATTTGCCTACAGAGCTGCCTAGCCTTTTCTTAACTATGTTGGGGTTCGACGAGCGACTGCCTCTATAACCCAATTATTTGGAATAAAGTTTCGCGAATTCACCTAAGATCGTTTCTTTTGTACTAGGTTATTTTTGGAATAAGTAGTCTAAGAAAAGAAAATTTTTCGTGCTCGTAAAAACTGCGGTTGCGTTATTTTTTTCTAATATCAACAAAGCTTGGGCGATGTTGAGATCAATAAAATTATGAATGAATGAAGAATATAATAAATTGAATGCAAAAAAAAGTGAATGTTAAAAACAAAGCTGTTGTTCAGAATGTAGAGCGATCATCTGCATTACTAATTGCTTCAATTGCGGAGTCGCCAACACGGAACGCCAATATTATTTTTAGAGGAATGATGGCATAATTATACGCGTCACAATATTATTTAACACCTTACCTGTTTTGAAACTTTGTTTTTAACTGAGTACGGTAATAACAAACAAACAGTTATTAAAATACCCTAATCAACATCTTTAGGACTTCGCGATTCCATCTTCTGTGGTATAGATCGTGTGGTCTAACATAGTCTTAACAGGTTACCGAGACCCTCATACGTAATTTTTTTTTTTAAGTAATAGTGGTTTTTAGTCAGTGAGTCTGACAATCAAGTCCACTCAATCAATGGTTGGCGGAGACTTTGATGACCGACAAAAAATATTGTCAGTCTCTCATCAGAACAGCTTTGATTATTGAGACATGAAGACAGATTGATAGACGAAACAAACTTGACTATACACCAATATAGAAAAACAGCTGTTAACACCAACATTCCACATTTTTCCCCAGATTCGCCGAACTAACAGCGCAAGTATTCCTCACCTCATCGATACCGGTGCATATCTTCACCGAAGTATGCGCGACACCGCTGGTGTCCTTCGGCACGATCCTATACAATGCAGTAGCAGGTGTCATGGTAACGGCTTCTCATAACCCAAAGGAAGACAATGGTTATAAGGTGTACTGGAGAAATGGCTGCCAGATCATAGCGCCGCATGATGAGTATGTGCTTGAGGAGATTAAGCAGTGTTTAGAGTGAGTATTTTGATTATTTCTTTAAAAAGATGACAGTGTCTTTAAGGTTCCTTTTCACGTGACCATGGGGACGGCGAGTAATGGGTGACTCGCCGTCCGATCATGGATCGCGCCCTGGTCGACTGCGCGTGGTGTCCCAAAGAGCTGACAGCGATCTGTCGGCCTCCCTTACAAGACCCAAGCCTGCTGGGGTCGCGGGACTTTCTTGTCAAGTAACTGTGACCCCGGAATGAAAAGGCTGTTTAGCTGGCTTGGCTGACATAGAAAAAAAACTTGAGAGGTTTATTTATAAAAATATCTATGTAAGCGACAGAAAAATAAATTAGTCAATCAATAAAATCTGATGTAGGGTTTATAATAAACCAAAGTTTTCACCAAGATCAAAAACCACAACTTTGCGAACTAAGGAGTTATTTATATTGTTTTCGTCACAATAGCGAATATCTATAAACCCATACCCATTCTTTCAGCATACCCGACGAGCACTGGGACATCAAAAACATCCGCTCCAACCCTCTACTCAAAGACTGTCAAGAAGAGGTGACCAACAAATACATGGAGACGATCATCAGCCTGAGTCCTGAGGTCCTGGAGGAGAACAAAAAGGCAGCCATCGATGTGGTGTACAGCGCCATGCATGGAGTCGGATATGAATATATCTTGAAGGCATTTGCTACTGCTAATTTGAAGGTAAATTTTATTTTTCTGTTTGTGGACCAATTTCTTTGAACTGCACAGATTAAAAAAGTTTTTATTGACCAGTTATGCTATTCTCTATAAGACTCTACCTGAATAATAAAGTTGTCACTTGTTTGTGCTGACTAGCTATACTATTCTCTATAAGACTACAACGAGTTCGTCGACGTAACATATTTTCAACCTTATGATCAAAAGCTTAAAGTTGAAAATCCACTAAAGACAAACCGTCTCTTTAGCGCTACTGCGGGACTGAGTTGTTAGAGAGTAGCACGATAAAGACAATTTTTTCCACCAAATGTGAAATTTTAACGTGTAAAGAAACATCTAATCTCCATTTTGACATAAGTAAATTCACACATAACTAAATTGTTCCTTTGTTCTATTTTTATGTCTAGTTTTTTTTACCCTTGTCCAATGTCACTAACCACATTCAAACCTACACTATAAACTTACAGGCACCAATCAGCGTCAAAGAACAACAAGACCCAAACCCTGACTTCCCCACAGTAACATTCCCCAAACCCTGAGGAGTTAGAATGTCTGAAGCTCAGCACCCAGTTGGCAGAGGAAAAGAAAGTCAAACTGGTGCTGGTGAACGACCCTGATGCTGATAGGCTGGCCGTCGCTGAGTTTGATGACAGGTAAGAATTAAGTGTCAGAATGTCAGAGATAAGATCAGAACTTCGGAACATAATAGAAGATATAAAAGTTAAGGTCGTGCTTTTCAACAACCCCGATGCTGCCAGTCTGGTCGTCGCTGGTTATGATGACAAGTAAAAACAGTGTCTGAACTAATTGTCACAATATCAGAACTAAGATCTAAAATGTCTGAATCTAGCAGAAGAGTACATAGTCAAGCTTATGCTAGTCAATGACCCTGATGCTGATAGACTGGCCGTCGCTGAGTATAATGACAGGTAAGAACTATGTTTGAACTAATTTTCAGAAATAAGATCAGATAGAAATCAAGTTCTAACTGAACCAATGGTATGGTTATAGGTAGTAAGAACTACTTAATAATGTCGTCACTAAGAGTCAGAATATCTGAAGCTAAGCTTCCAGCTGGCGAAGGGAAACAAAGACAACCTTTTTCTGGTCAATGAACCCTAAAAATGACAGACTGACCATCGAAAATTAACAATGTTAATAATCGTATCGTAATCTTGATGAAAGTCAAAGTCAAATCGTTTGTTTCATTTAGTCCATCAAAGAGGCACTTTTGAACGTCGAATATTAAAATTAAAGGAAATGGGATGGGATGGGATTGATTCTAGAGAAGAATGGGCAAGTTACTCCATAAAAAGAGAAGAAGATCGAAAATGAATTGAATTTATCAAAGTCGCTTTTAAGATTTGTAATGTAAATAAAGTAGATTTTCTGCTGACTGAACTAAGTTTGTCCTTTTAAGTTTCTTTGACAATAGAGTCTGCGCCACCAGTCAAGACCTGCGGAGCATTCGAGGTACAACATTTTTAAATGCAATTTGATGTAATGACATAGAAACTAGCGCCGCGTTCAAAGGACATAAGTTGTGGCGCGAACTCTAAGTATATAATATTGGTAAAAGAAAATAAATTCAATGTCAATAATGTCATGGTCGCTGGTCAATAACCTCGATGTTGATAGACTGCCCGTCGCGTATGACAACAGGGAAAAAGAATTTCTGCTATTTATAATATTACAATGTTCAGAGAAACGTTTTAGGAGCACGTGTTTGACACTTAGTGTCACGTAGTTACCGCATGATGCTAGTGATGCCAAAACACGCACTGTTCACATGCTACCTCTGTTAATACTGACTAACTAATGATTTTTATTTTATTAGTATGTAATTGTCAGTGAGATGGGTGACCATTTGTCATAGCGAGTTTCCTCCGTGCCTCGGAAAGCAAACCGTTGGTCCCGGCTGTCATTAGTAGATCTTTGACAGTCGTTACTGTTAGTCAGAAGCTCTAAAGTCTGACAACCAGTCGCACCATGGGGAATTGTATTGCCCAGTAACTGGGTTGTGGAGGTCCAAAAGGCAGTCGCTCCATGTAAAATACTGATATCCAGCTGTATCTGGTTTGACTTGAAGCCGACCCCAATATAGTTGGGAACAAGGCTAGGCAGATGATGAATTGTTAATGAGCCAAATCTTATCTTACTTCTTACCAATATCATAAACTAGCTGCCAGCATCTTCGACCCGCTACAACCCGAAAGTTATCCCTTGGGAAAATAAAATGGCGATGGACACAATCTTATGTTAATCTAAGCTATAGACTATCTGTTGATGGTCTTGGTGCTTTTGTGGTGGTCGCCACTGTTGGTTGTGACTTTCAGAAGTTGCAGTAGTTCGGGTATAGTATAGTGCCGATTGATCCAACACAAAAATGGGACTTCGCAGGGCTTGATTACCTTGGCACTATTTAGTGCTAGCCAGTGTTTATTCTGACTTTAAGAGTTGCAGCGCTTTCGGAATAGGGAATAGTGTGATAATATTGTCTCAACAAAAGGCACATAATATCATACCCTGCGAGCCCGAATGTTCGCTACAGGAACTTATGGACGTTTCGGAGAGCGCTAAACTCGTGGCAATACTGGGCCGAGTCAATATAGATTGTCATCGACACAACAAGAAGTCCCACCAAAAAAAAGAAAAGAAAATGGTGACATTACTGTCATTTAAAATCAAAACTTTGACGGCACGATCGGCGCAGTGGCTCAGCAATTGGACTGCTGCGCTGTGTGCCGCGGGTTCGATCCCCGCACAGAACTAATATTTATGTGAGTTTCTATGTTTGAAAAATGCACCCACGATACAGGAGACATTCCACCCTTAAAGTTTAAACAAAAATGACCATTTCAGCACAAAATCCTGGCACATCTTTACCGGCAACGAGATGGGAGCTCTGCTCGGCTGGTGGCTGCTGGAACATTACTGCAAGCGAGTGAACCATATGCCGGAGTCTGAGGTGTACGTCATCGCCAGCATCGTCAGCTCCAAGATGTTGCGAGCCATCGTCAAGGGAAGGGGCGAGTTTGTGGAGACACTCACTGGCTTTAAGTGGATGGGTAAGATTAAAGGCCATAGAAATAGAAGATTAGAATAACTTTTCTTTGATGTGGGACACACAGAACACACACACATACACAACTAACTCACAAAAATAATTGAACACGACTAACTCATTTAAAAATACAATAATACTTTGCTCAGCAAGTTACCGACTAGGGTTAACTACAAGAGCAATATTAATTTAATAAAATTTGTATACTTTGATCCTCGGCATAATTTCCACATGACAAAAACGTTTGAATAAATAAAAATATTTTAATTAAAATCATCGTGAATGGAGCATTTACATGAGTGGTTGTGGTCTCAATCCGATACCCGATCAGTTTTCTTTGACGGCTTCATCTGAAGGCAAAGACCGACCGATCGAAGAGTAGAAGTTTTGAGGGAGATCATTACCTTGAAGTAGGACATTAAGGATTTAATAAAAGTCAATCTTTCCGAATCGTTAAAATAAAATGGGTCGTCTAAGACGAGTGAAAATTTCCACAGAGTAGCTAATGCCAACTAAATAAAGGTTTTCAAGAAGCGTATGTCCAACTGTTTGCCTGCTTCTGCGCTTTCAGTATTGGCAACACTAGACTGAACATCCTATAAATTCATTTTCAGGTAACACCACACTCCTCCTAGCACAACAGAACAAGATGCCACTGTTTGCATTCGAGGAAGCCCTCGGCTACATGTGTGATCACCGCGTGCCTGAAAAAGATGGAGTATCCGCTGCCGTACAGGTAAGAAGTCTCTTTCACTCAAACCGATTAGTTCATCATACAAAAAGAGACAGAACTATATAGAGTCGTCTAGCGCCCCCTCGTCCCCTCACTGGAACTACTCTGGCTTTAATGCCAGCCACAAACTTTACAGTTAACTTGCGCAAATCCAAACTTGCGCAATTTAAGTTGTTGTGGGGAGATGTTAGCACAAATTAACATTGTCACTGTTCTGTGTTTGTGCAAGTCTAGATTCGCGTTAGTATACTGGTACGTGCATGACCTTAAGACGTAATGGAAGGCTAGATCCTCCCTACAGTTCGTTCTTACGATCGCCATCACGCCTGTCCAGTGTTGCGATTATGGATTTGCAAACCCCATTAATGGTGAGGCCTCTGTTCAGCAGTGGATGTCCTACGGCTGATAAGATTATGATGACAGTTCCTATTTATTGATAGTTATTGATTGATTATACGATAACTTGGTTGTTTTTATGGAAGAAATTGATGAGTGAAAAACACAAGAAGTTGCTAAGTAGCATTTTGTTACAACACTTTGATTTAAAAAGAGTGTCTTCCTGGACTGTCAGACTTGTATAGGCTAAATTGCACGGTGGCCCTACTTTCCAGGGTCTTGTTTACCTGATAAGAGAGTACCGCGACCCCGGAAGAAACCTGATCCAAGTGGCTGTTATTGTAATCACGAAGTCCTCTGCCTTCTTTATTTTCCCAGGTGGCCGCCCTCGCGTCTCACCTGTACCTGTCGGGCTCCTCGATCTTGTCGCAGCTCCACCAGCTGTACGCTCAGTTCGGGTACCACGTGACTCACAACAACTACTACCTCTGCCACGAGCCCGCCACCATACAGAAGATATTCAGACGTATTAGGAACTATACGGCGCCTGGAGAGGTTACTATATTTTAGGTTTTAAAATCATCAAATCAGTCTGGGTGGAGTGGAAGGAACTGTCAGACTTGTACTGACTAAAATCACAGTGTTTCTTCAATCGCACTTTACGTTCTCGATTTAGCTGTTTAGACAGTCGAAGGACTGTAACACTCACAGGGTTAGGCGGAGGGATAACCTAATATTACACTCACATTTCGCAGGTTATGCTATGCTCTTATTATAATAATAATAATAATTTATTTGCATAAATAAGGTACAGAAAGATGGTAAAGTTTACAAAATAATTCTCTCATTTTGCCTTTAATTTCGGCGTGCAAATATAAATATTGTTTTAAATTGATTTATATATTGATCATAAACATGCAGTCATTAAACCAATAAACCCAATGAGATGAAAATGGCATGAAATAAATGTCAAAATAATATTTAAAAATAATAATCACAATGTCAGTAATAATAATGTCGATAACCACACTAAAATCAGACAAATATCCAACTTAACATGAAATTGAATTAAATAAATATATTGCCTTGCCACAGAACTAGCCCTCGTGGCATCAGACTCGTATACCCGTCCTTGTTTCAAACATAAATGGAACGATTGAC
The DNA here is from genome assembly GCA_028554685.1 of Agrotis ipsilon. NCBI lineage: Eukaryota > Metazoa > Arthropoda > Insecta > Lepidoptera > Noctuidae > Agrotis > Agrotis ipsilon. The sequence goes on from CM052965.1 coordinate 15,371,247, forward strand.
GCAGTAGCTAAGTGACTGCTGCGCTGCGTATCGCGGGTTCAATTCCCACGCGGCAATTTGTATGCATGATCTGCAAGTATGTAGTTGTTCCGGGTCTGGTCCTGTGTTTGTGTCGAGAACAAACTCAAAATGAATTACTGTATTTTACTGTAATTATTTGCATTGGTGGAATACACGAATTATAGTCTTATGTTAGGACGAGGTCAATGTCCGTTAAATAGAAAAAAAAAACATTGAATGTTTTATTTTTGTCCTTAGTTTTTCTATTTCAAATATAGTGTAAAGCTAGACGCTTACCAATACTCTTCCTTGAGATTCTTCTTATCCAATCAAAAAAGGGACTCATCACTAATTTATTGTTTCTTTTCAGTACCCCAAGAAAGTGGGTTCATGCGAGATCGTGTATATCAACGACTTCACAGCCGGCGTCAAGATTCCTGAGAATGTCAACGGAGAAGCTCATCTGAGTAAGTCCATGTTTTTATTATACAAACTATTATAAAGAAGCATAGGGTCTAAATCAGCCACTTAGCAATATTCCTAGAGATTCTTGTATTTTTAATATAAATATAATTGCAACAACAATTCCATAATTTTCTCCCCAAACACGTGCAAGAATGTATCTGATTCCGAATGTAAGAAAGAGATAGGTCCTATAATTGTTTTTATCTTTGTAGACATTATAGCAACTTTAGGCAGAAAATACACAGTCCATGCTCTATGTCTATGACTAATCAAAACGCCCTTTCCAGACGTTCTTGGCACCGGTTTGGACCAAGACTACACATCCGGCGAGATGATAATATTCCGATGCAGCAACGGTCTGACTGTGACCATCCGTACGAGCGGTACTGAGCCCAAGCTGAAGTACTACTCGGAGCTCGTGTGTGAGGCACCTACGAGGAGGTAAGCAGGAGTTACTTAACAGATTCTTTTCTTTCAAGATGATAGCCCAGTGTCCGCGCGGACACTAGCGCGCGGTTCCGTCTCTGAGAGCGGATTGCTTTGTTAAAAATGTCTCCGGTTTCATTAAAACGAAATGTTTGTGCAATCGAGGGATAAGATACGGAAGTACATCACAGAGACTCACATTCCCATGGGCGCATTATGTAATTTTAGCCCTCAAATATTTATTACCTTTGACTATTTTAAAATGACGCCGTGGCCTGAAACTCTAAGTGCAACCGAAAAATAAAGGCGGATTTTTAATCAGTAAGAGCCTGACGGTAACTTCCGTTTCACACGGGACGTGAACTACCTCCAAAAAAAACAAACTATTACCAATCATTTTGGGTTTTAAGAACTACCTATTGCTAAAATGTCGTTCATTGGCGTACATAAAATTATAAACTTTAGGATCTTAGCAAAGTTGTAAATCCAGTAGCACTACTGAAAATAGAATAAAATATTATACTTACTATTATTTACAGCGAACAAGAATCCATGAACGCGAAACTACAAGTGATCGTGAAGGAATTTGTTGAAGAACTGCTGCAACCCAAAGAGAATGGTCTGTTAGGATAAGTTCAAGAATTTATTGTCACCTTCACACCTTCGAGTTGAACTGAACGTGTTGAACAAACTTCAGGTAGAACATTTCAGGAGTATCAGGTTGTGTTTTTTATTTCAAATTTAATCATGTACCCTTTTCTTAAACATAATGGAAAGGACATCTATGCATAAAATGTTATTCAGTACACGGAACTCCCTCAACATAATATTTTTAGTCCGACCATAGACTTACAGCTTGGACTGAGCCTTCACTAACCAAGTGTCAAATAAAATCTAGGAAAAGGGAAGAACTAAAATGGGCAAAATCAATAACAAAAGTCATTTTCAAACTAGGCTGACTTATCACCACTTTTTGCAGGTCAATTTTACAAAAGACAATAACCCAAAGGGCATTCCATAAAATGCATGCATGGCCAGGTAAAAGAAAGAGATAGATGGTCCTAGGACCCAGGACTAGCTATCTCTTTCTTTAACCTAGGGACAATATAACCATGGACCTAGGTTATATTGTTTTTCTCTATTTCTAGAGAGTATGGCTATTTTAGGTAGATAATGCTCGGTCCATCTTCTATGTCTATGATTCGGACCATGTATTATAATTTGAGAAAACTAACCTTTTTCTTTTTATTACCAATGTAAAATTTAAATATGAGGGGTTTAGAAAAATATAGGGCTCACGTGAATTTGTATAAAAAATGTAGGTACACCATTATGTGCACAAACTGTTATTTAACACAGTAATTTTTCAGAACAGGTCACCAGGCCTAATAAACAATAAAAATATTTATTAAGAGAAGACGTTACCTACTTGAAATTATTGGAAAATGGTACACACCTATAACTATTATTATGTTTAAAGTCCTATTTATTCAATTTTGATAGATTTTAATCAACCGGAATATCAATGTAGGACATAGGGACTGAAAAATAGATAATAGCATCCTTAGCTAAAGTCGATTCTTAGAATCGATTCCTATATCTAAAGATACGATTAATCGATCGAAGTTATAATCGAGAATTAGATAGTTGATATATCAATATTTGAATAAGTTTTTTTTTGTATACTATTTTGTATTTTTTTTTTTTTTACTTTTAAGTTACCATTTGATACAGATGTTTTAATCGAAGTAATGCCCGTTTTTGTTTGAACTAGGTGACACCTATTTAATGTCTAAATAAAAGCATACTCAGGCATTCAATTAAGTTACTCCTATTTTTGGTGAAAATGGGCAATTTAAACCATTATATATATAGAATTTATACAAAACAAAAATATGTTACTAAAAACACAAAAAATAGGCAATTATAATTTGTAAAACTTTTTTTAAACAAACGTTTAGTATAGGTATTTAATACCAAAGAAATTATAATTAAAATCATTCCGGACTGTGATTATTTTTTTTTAAATATGTATATCCAGTGATCTTAGCAAAACATTATTAATTTATATCAACTGTTATTTTGGCAGTAATGTGCCTATAGGGGTGAAAAAACGTTTCCATAGATCGTAATCGCAATAGGTAAGACTACGACTGCGACTACGTTCGACTTGGCGCAATTCAGCACGATCCAAAAGGTAAAAATCAAAAGTTCCTAAAATGTATAAAATCATGAAACCACCTAATTCATACCTTGCTGAATCAAACCAATCCAAGTGTGTTTAGCAACCCTTCGGACACAAGCCAAAAATAATCTGGGAAAATACCTTCAAATCTTGTTACTGTAAGTTATTGTGCTATTTATCTATGCTTATAGTTCTTAAATAAGTTACACATATTTATTTATGTCAGTGTTTTCAATTTTTAGGCTAAACGCACAACCAGACATCAGAGTGCAACAAAATAGTTGAACAATTTCCACACATTTTTAATGTAGCGCATCATACGGCATTCGATCAAAGAATAAGTTACAACTGTGTAAGATAAAAATAAGTAACTTGTACGTTAAGGGGAATGCTCCAACCAGCCCATAACATACAATTCTGTAACTACATACGTCTTACAGCCGCTTATAATATTTTACTCAACATACAACGTAGCACTGGTCTACAAATTGCAAAAAACGCAAGAAATTTTGAATTTCGCGGGCTGGTTGGAGCATTCCCCTTAAACATAAGCCATTTTACTACAAAAAATTGAACACTTGTCTAAAAAAAAGTGTTACTGACCCTATAAGGCTCATTTTGCAATGACACTTTGTCAACGACAAATGCCGTTTTACAATTGACAGTTTTTTAGACAAACGTTCAACAGATATTGAACTTTTTTGGCGTAAGACGGTTATTCTTTCTCTGGAAATTACTAGCCATATTCTGGCTTGAGTTTTTAGCCTAAACATTGTTCCATATAACGTGGTTTTAAACCAGCATTTAAAAATTAAAATATTTTTTTGTGTAATTTCATTTAATAATTAAGACAATAAAACCATACACAAAACGTTTTACCGTTTTATTATTAAAAATATTAAAATAACAACAATAGTTTTGTAAAACTGAATAATTAAAGAATTTTGGTATATTATATTAAAACTAAAGAATAACATGATTAGAATACTAATAATGGACACAATTAGATTGTACTAAATCATAATAATATGCAAAACTAATTCATGAATTATTATAATAATTCATGAATTAGTTTAATTATTATAATTTTGAATTATTATAATAATTCATGAAGAAAATTATTTCATTTTCAATTTACGGTAGAAACATAAACCGTAAACCGACCATTAATTATCAAGAAACAAACCCGGTTTAGCTACAAGTTCTACTCGCTTCTCACTAATTACTCATTAAAGTCGTACTAAAAAAGTATACACCCACACTGCTCCAAAGTGCTTCTTTAAATCGCAATCACAATAGACACATCTACCACAATTCTCCAAATCTAAAGTACACACCCACATCACATCACTATTCTTCTACAAATCTAAAGTATACACTCACATCACATCACTATTTTTCTCCAAATCTAAAGTATACACCCACATCACATCACTATTCTTCTCCAACTCTAAAGTACACACCCACATCACATCATATCATTATTCTTCTACAAATCTAAAGTATACACCTACACCACATCATAATTCTTCTCTAAATCTGAAGTATACACCCACACCACACAATAATTCTTCTCCAAATGTAAAGTAAACATACACCCACACTTCATCACGATTCTTCTCCAAAATTTAATCAGTTTCTTCTTCTTCTACAGCTTGCTGTGCTGCTAATAGTTCTGCTGCTAAGCGCTCTTCCTCTAGTCTGATGGCTTCTTGTTTATTCAGCTCGATGAGGCCGTCTAGTTCTGGGCTCAGAAGTACTGAGAGACCGGCCAAAACGGGCACCTGGGGAAACAGATGGTTTATATCACGCTTCTTCTCTCGATCTTGTATTAAACTCCGGGCATAACAGACTCCACAAATGGCAGAATTGAAAGAACAGGGTTCGTTTTAGTCGTTATAAACATTATTGATAAAATCTATACAACGTGTAACGTTAATGGCGCAAAACCTCTCGTGGGGTAACTCAGCCCATGTTACTGAACAATGTTTGTTCCAAGACTTTTGGAAATTCGCAAAAAAAAAAAATGCTTTTTCATACAAAATGATAAATTGATCGGGCCCATCAGTATGAAAAATCAGAGGGAGCATCGATTAGTGAATAATTTAGTATTATGATAGTTACCTGAGCAAACACGGGTTTCGAGTATTCCCACATTTCTATATGGGACTCGATGATTTTATTAAACGGCGCAACTTTCGGCAGTACTTCACCCAACAGCCTGTGAAATACAAATTAACCATGTTACTATCTGTAGGTATACATAGTGAATTTTCAAACTGAGCGTGGATTGCTATAATTATCTGAAACTATAAGGAATATCGAAAAATTTAGAACGATTTTGACGAAAACTAAAACTGCATCATTGGGTTTTAGAAAAATCATTAATCCTGGCCAGGCATCAAACCGCTGATTTTTGAAAAAAATTCACACCCTGTATTATTACACCATTCGATAGTGTCGCTAATAAGAATAAAATTCTGGGAAGTAATGACATAATCCAAACTGCTTCTGACGATAGAAACATTTCTATATTCTGTCATTTTGTCTATTCTTCGGTCGACAAAACTTGTCTCTACAGCATCATGCTAAACGTCTGGTGTGCGCTGTAAGTTCTTGTAAAAGAAAAGCCCCCCGAGCTAAGTCGCAAACGATAAACGTAATTGCTCCCCTATAGATTTTGAACTTTATACCCAAGAGCCTAAAGTTGAAAATGTTTAAAGATTAGCGTTAGCGACTGGAAAGAACGAAATCGCTAAGCAATCTTATCTGGATCTTCAACTTTATACACAAGTACATAAACTTGAAAATCTATTAATGCCTACTCAGCGTTTGCGTTTATCTTTTGTTACAGGCTCAGGGTACTGAAACATACGACGACAGCTGACGACAATCGTTATCGCTCAGCAGCCACTATTACATTTTCAACTTTATAACCCAGCCCGTAAAGTTGAAAATCTATTGAAGTTCACAGATCGTTTTCGTTTGTTTCGTTTGTTATCGCGCAGCAGTCTTTAATAGATTTTTAACTTTATGCGCTGAAAATGCATTAGTGACTGCTGAGCGATAACGATTGTCGTTTGCTGTCGTCGTCTGCTTGTCTATAGCGCCTGGTTTGCTCACGCATAAAGCGGCATGACGATGTCGTGTAAGAATTGTATCTCCAAGTCAGGTATGAAGCATTTGTTCTTATCCATGGCTTCCTCTGGTGTTAGTCCTTGCAACTTCTCCAATTCTCCTTGCTTGAAGAACTCCGTCAGAATCGCTGCCTGTACAAGTAAAATAACAAAATAAGAAATTATAGGCCGTCTTTAGAGGGCCAAAGTCTGCCGGGGTCCCAGGACTCACGAATTACCGTGACCCCAGAACGTAAACTGCTATTGAAGGACACCATGGATTTTAGTCAGTATGAATTAGACAGTATGGGTGGGGAGGACTCATTTGACGATATTACCACGATAAAAAAAAGCTGAAGAGTATGTTTCTTGTTTGGTTGAACACGCAAATCTCAGGACCTACTGGTTCAAATAAAAAAAAATGTTCGTGGGATAGTTCATTTATCAAGGACGGCTATAGGCCATAAAAAATCAAGTTTGAACCAAAAGGAACCAAGCAGCGTGGGTGAACCACGGGGTACAGCTAGTGTAAAATAAATTATTCATTAACTAGCTGTTGCCAGCGGCTTCAACCGCTACAACTCGAAAATTATCCCACTGCAACATTAAATCGGGATAAAAACTATCCCATGTGTCAATCCAGGTGATAAATTATCTGTGTAAGGAATTTCATCCAAATCCGTTTAGCAGTTTTTACGTGGAAGAGTAGGTAACAAACATCCATCCATCCAAACCAACTATCACGTTTATATTATTAGTAGGATGAATGTAGTACTAACAGAAGACTTCTTAACACATCCCCAGTCCTTGATATTATCGCTCAGGTCCGCTGCGTTCATCAATATATTCTGAAGGCAACTACTGTGGAGTTTGTTTCCCCTCTGGAAACTCATCGCTATCGCCTTGTATTCTGTCAGGTTCCTGCGTGAGAGTATTAAACACAAGTAGGAAGGTATCAAAATGGGTTATAAAGACTTTATTTATCTTATAACTGCTCTATTGCTAAAATTCAGACTAAGGGTCTAGTCACCCGGGCACGCCGCAATAGCGGCGATAAGACCCCTCTTTGAGGAGTGGCTGGAGAGACGTCACGGCGTCCTAACCTTCCGCGTGACGCAGGTCCTCACCGGACACGGATGTTTCGGGAGGTACCTGTGTCTTATGAGAAAGGAAGAAACGCCTGGGTGTCACCACTGCGTAGATCGCCCGGAGGACACAGTCGAGCATACGATGCAGGATTGCCCCGCTTGGGCGGAGCACCGACGTGTCCTCACGGCGGCGATAGACGGAGACCTCTCGCGCCCAGCACTGGTCGCGGCCATGCTGCGGGGCGAGACGGAGTGGGAAGCGGTCGCCTCCTTCTGCGAATCAGTCATGCTCGCGAAGGAGGAGGCGGGCCGCGTGAGAGAGAGGACAAGGTCCTCCCTCCGCCCCACCCGCGGTGGTGGACGCCCACGGCGTCGGACGTCGCAAGACGATCTCCGGCCACCGTAGGCGCGGGCATGCGGGCGGCGAGTAAAGGGCAACTCGCCGCCTGACCATGGACCATGCCCGGGTCGACGGCGCGTCGTGTTCCACGCGCGCCTCTAAGAGCGTCAGCATAATGACGAGGCCTCTCAGAGGGCTAAAGCCTGCCGGGGTCGCGGGTCTTATACCATCACCGTGACCCCGGAACATAAAGGGCTATTGAAGGACACCGTGGATTTTAGTCAGTACAAGTCTGACAGTACCTCTCGCCCTGCCCGGGGTGGGAGGTCTCATTTGATGATTTTACCACGTAAAAAAAAAATAAAAATAATAAAGGGTCTAGTCACGACCGATGCGTATTTCAATAATGCTACTCAAAACCTAACTCTATTTACTACACGAAAAGATTGACATTTAGACATTTTGCAGTATCGTTGCGTCACCTCTAAATATTTATGAACTAACCAAGAGCTAACCTTAAGTGCTCTTAGATGTGATTTTTCAGTTCATTCACCCCGCAAGCCGCACTTGTATGTATTAGTGCAGCGCTGCTACAGGGGGAACCACAAATTGTATCTGTACTTTCGATGCTGAGACAGCGTTGCACACATGGCTGTTTTCCCAATTTTTAAAACTATCTACTTTACTAAGCGTAAATAACGCTATCGCGCGCGAATCGCGAAGGTTGTGAAATTGGGATCCTCATCACGGTTACAGCTATTAGTGGATGATATTTTACTCTTAGAAATTTTGCTTCTGATGAAAAACACTAACTTAAATGTCATCTAGTTCGACTGTACCAGAAGAAAGTTAATTTTTATACTCAATAACGCCTATCGCGTCTTCACAAGGGAAATGCAGCTTCGAGAGACTTGGTTGCGATGGCCTAATTGATCAAGCCGTCTGGAGTACCTACATATCCAGAAGACGCAGGTTCTAACCCTGCTCGCAGCTGAATTTTTCATTCCTTTAAAATATAGGTATTTATCTTCTGTTGTAAACCTTACTTGAAATAGTTAGCCAGGTCGGTAGCCAAGATGTTATCCCGAAGCATCATGATGCATCTGTCGTAATCTCTCCGTGAGAAGGACTCGAGGATATCGCAGCCCTCCGTGTTGAGGAGGCACATGGCCTGGGCGAGGTGGTGGCGCTCCATCACACTACCCTCGCTGGAGTATAGGGCTGCTAAGTTCGTATCTGTATTTTGGATAATATAGTTCTTATAGTGCTAGATTTTTTTACGTCATTTCCAGGATGGGAGAGGAACTGTATGACTCGTACTACGAGTCACTCAAATTGACATAAACCCACAGTATGCTTCAATAGCGTTTAACGTACCAGGGTCACGGTTACCAGCGGAGTCCGTGACCCCGGCAGGCTTTGGCCCTCTAAGGGAAGCCCCACGAGATTGCTGATAGCTCTTTAGAGCGCGTGGAACAACACGGGTCGTCAGTACAAGTCTGACGGTAACTCCCGCCCTGCCCTACGTGGGAGGACTCACTTGATGACTTTCCCACGATAAAAAGCCATCACATCCTTTCCACCCACCTTATTTTTTTCTTTTTTTTTCGTTTGTTTTGACATTTAAATCTTGAGTTAATGAAATTGTTGAAATAGGTACTCACGGCCATGTAAGTGAAAGCTGTTAGTAGTGCCGCGATGGTCAATATCGTGCAACAAACACGACACGATGTACATAAATGCCTGCAGGTCACTGCAACAATAAGTTAATCGCTAACTAATCTTTCCGTGTCTGTGCGTTTGTGTATAAACGTCATTTATCTCATTCTCATTCATCTCATTTAATAAGTTTGCATGTTTTTCAGTGGGAGGCAAAGTTTTTTAAACTTTTTGCTGGACGTACCTCTTTTGAAAATTGAGATAGATTTAAGCGTTCTTACAAATACCTAATCAAACACAGTCTTTGGTCTTAGAGGTAGGTACATTAGAAGGTTTACTTAGATTTACGTCTACTGTAAATACATAAGTAAGTTAATTACGTGAAGTATTCCTGCGTACATAGCCTGAAGTTCATGATAGAGGCGTAGGCCCACTGAGCCACGTTGAAGGCATGCATCCAGTTGTGGTAGGGAACATCTCGGTAGCCCTTCTTCACGTACAAGATGAAGCGGGCCAGTTTCTCCATCTTAATATCGAACCTAGAGAGAGGAAAATAAAAGTTCTGGTGGCCCACAGCGAGAGTAACTACAGTGTGAAAAAGATATAGAGCTATACAAGTCGTCTCGCGACATCTCGTTCCCACAGTGGAATTACTCTTTAAGACGTCATGGTATGCCACCTGGTTTTCTTAGGTGGGCCAGTTAGGAGCACTTTTCAATAAAATTTACAAAGACTTGGCTTTCTAACTAATAATGCCCTTAGGTGCCCATTAGAGGGTAGGGTTTGCAATGGCAAAACCTACCGAGTAATGGGCGCCTAACATGCGAAAGTTTTTCAGAATTTTATGTCCGTCAAAAAATTAACGCGTCGTCGATTTTTTATGATAGATCCGAAAATACTCGATTCTGTATGATATGTGAACGTTAGGTACTTCATCCGTCATGACGCACTTACGAGTCCTCCGACCCACGTGGAGCAGAAAGGACTGTTAGACTTGCACTGAATAAAATGCAGTGTTCCTTCAAGAGCCCTTTAACCTTTACGTTCCACCGAACGATTACCTGATAAAACAGTCCCACCACGCCCTTATATACAATGTACATACTTCCTATCATATCCTAGATCGGTGAACATCTTCAAGGCATAGCACGGCAGTTCACGCAGCGGCAGCGCACGAGGGTTGAAGTGGAGACTCGTTATATGAGGATGCGTGTGAAAAGCTGTGCAGGACAGCAGACGAGACAGCTCATCATCTCCTACCTGCATCATCATCAGTTATTTATTGGTAACAGTTATGTATTAAGACAGACTTCGCGGAGTAGATTGCTTCAAGTTGTGATCAAATTATAATGATGATTGCTTGCAAGGTCAGACTATACTGAAAGACGGAAAGAACCCGGGTGGTTTCTCATAAGACCGCCATATTTCAGGGATAATCTGTCTAGTCCTGTTCCACAATTTTTAGATGTTTTCAATTTCAATCCCTTTTAATTATGTACGAACTATCTGATCTGGTTTACATTCAGGTCACAAAATCGGGCTTGCTGCAAGGCCCGTGAACACAGGGGCGGGAGGTAAATGCTAAGTTTACCATTTAATTACCCAGTGCGACCGTGGTTGTTTATAAGCAATGAGAAATCAGGGCAGGCAATGATTGGTGCGTAGCAAAACGAATTCCACAGACCTTCATATGATACATCACAAGTTCGGTGGCCAGTGCATTCCTGACGTGAGCCTCTTGAATCTTCTGGTAAACCACGGAGTGTATTATGCAGACGCCGCAGTAAATGCTGAATGCCAAGGCCATCTCCTCATCCACTCCATCGAAGTAGGGATCCACTATTTTGTTGATGATTTGACCCACTCCGATGATCCCTGATTGTTCTCGAATTGGAAAGCATAGCAGATTTCTGCCATGTGGAAAATGTTGTGGAAATAAAGAACGTATTAATTATACATAATACAAAAGGAAAATCAGACCGTAATGTTCTACTACTACTACTGGAACACAGGTCTTCTCTCCTTGAGACAGTGCACTCCCGCACTGTAACTGATGAGTCCACAACAGCTCTGTCTTCAAATATGCTATAACAGAAATCATAGGACGGGTACCTACTATTTAATTTTGAAAATAGGAAAGAGAAAATAAGCTGCATTCGGCTTCATAGTACATTATCACTGTTACACACTACCAACGTAAAGATGTTCCCTCACCGCGAGCATTCACCTGTAATGTAAGTTGTAACGTTACAGTATCGAACATATAATTTTCATCAGTGACGAAAGACAATCGAGCATCTCAATGCGCACTTTGATGTTACTTTACACGCGAATGCTCCCGGTGAGCGAGCGCTTTAAAATTTTGTCGCTGATTCATTTTTCTTTGCGATTGGTTAGGGTTCGGTCTACAAAGGTGGAATTTTCAGAATGTTTATATGCTAATTTTTTCATTGATTATTTTACTTAAGTGGGCTATTCTAGGATATTTACTTGCATTTAACGTCAGGCAGGCAATCAATTCTGGGGTCGAACAGGGGATGTTCCGTTGCCACCTTAACGTTTATCAGGGTGCCTGTCCTGATGACTTCGCCAGTTATACCCTTATCCAGGGAGAAGCGACGTTCTGCATATGGTTGTCCCTAAAAGACAAGCGTTTATTTGTTAGTTTTCCACCATTGAGAAATTCCTAATAGAAACACCCAATTACACGGCCCGACCTAGAAATTGAATCTGGGGCCTCATTCCCGGCAGTGGATCTACGTAATTAATATTGTTAAGATATGTATGTAAATGAATACCGAAAGACCCTTTAGAGGCGAGCAAGACTCGTACAGCTCCATCTTGTCCACATCGATCAACATTACCACGCAGTGCTCCGCCTTGAGCAGTTGCTTCGCCTGATTCATCGCCATTTGCAGCAGGGTTTCTAACGATGCGACCTGGAATTCGACGTAACATGAAACTGCATATAATTTGGCGGCCAGCAGTGCTATTCTCTATAAACACAGCCTTGTGAAAGCGAGGCACTCACTCCTCGCTGGGATCAAAGTGACCCGACGAACTCAAAGTCATCTCTTCGTAAAGTTAGCTATTTCATAAGGAGAATAGAATAGCTGTTTACCGCAATGGCTGACACAGCTGCAGTGACGGTTCCCGCACGAAACAAAAGTAGGTAGGTATTTGTATAGGTACCGAACCTACAAGTAGTTGGGTCGGTTCTGGGTGTGTGTTTCTATGTCTTTAAACGCACACACGGCACACGAGAAATTACTAATGTGGGGCAGAGTTTTTAATAGGTATGCGCTTATACCCGCGGTTGGACTGAGAAAATGATGTCCAAGGACCAAGCAATATCTCCATAAAAAGCAGCGGGAAAAAAGGGACTGTCAGACTCGTACGGAACAAATGTACTGTGCAAAATCCATGGTGATTCTTCAATAGCCCTTTACGGTCCAGGGACATGGTTACCTGATGAGACAGTCCCGCGACCCCGGTAGGCTCTACACCTCAAAAAATTCGTCAAAGACGAAGAAGAGGAACTTTTCCGTAAATTCTCGCTAAAGTACGGAAAACACGGACAGGTAGAATACAGTAAAGCTTACTTGAGTAAATAATCTTTTGGCAACTCGCAGCAGTTGTTGGCATTTCGTTTTCAAAGTCAGCTCGTATTCAAAAGCGATCGCCTTCTTCAGAGTTGGCCAGGCAAATCTAAAAATTAAATAGTTAATAGTTTAATTTGGTTGTCTATCAGTTTTGTTTTTTTTTACGTGGTAATATCATCCAATGAATCCTCCCACCCCGGGCAGGACGGGAGAGACTGTCAGACTGGTACTGACTAAAATCCACGGTGTCCTGCAATAGCCCTTTACGATCCAAGGCTACCGTTACCTGACAAGAACGTTCTGCGACCTGGTTTTTATCATACTCATTAATTTTCTACTAATTCTTCAATTTATTTTCTACATTCTAAACATCGCCGCGCATAGTGAGATAAAAATTCTAAATTCTCAAATTCTGGAATTTTCTTCCATCGACAAAACTGGTTCTACGTTGTTTCTATGTTCGAAATATAGTGTTATTAGGTACATACGTACATTAAACATTCCTGGGTGAATAATGGAACATTGCCTTCCACAATGGCTGCTCCTACGACGCAGAATATGACGGAAAATGGGTGGCCTTCGAATGGTATCAGTACCACACGATTCACTTTTTTGGGATCATCGGGCAAGAACTGTAAGAAAAGTTAAGTAACGAACATCACTGTAGTGATAGCTAGTACTGGGGACCACTGTTGGAAAGTGACAGAGCTATTCAAGTCGTCTAGCGCCATCTCAGTCCCGCAGTGGAACTATTACCGCTTTAAGATGTCATGGTAGGCCAGTAAATAGATCTTCTGTGCCTGTGTCTTCGGCAGACAGAATCGTATTCGTCCCACGGAAATAAATTAAACCCAGTATAACGCGTTATATCTTGGGAGACAAGCGTCTCCCAAGATATACCAAGACATCAGTCCTAGCTGCTTCAAGTTTTGTAAAAAACTTTGGGCTCCAGTTGTCCGACATTATGCTGAAATGCAACTTTGATAACCAGTCTCGGGCACAGTTGTCGGACATTTTGCTGGGTCTATTTGGCGCAGCCGTGATTCACACAGTATTTGCCTACATTCTTATTTGGCTTTGATATAATATTACAAAAAAAAATTGTTTAGCTATAAGTTCTTTTTCTTTGTTTTTCTGTTATACTTATGTGCACTTGTGTTGTGGCGTGTAGTGTCAATAAGTGTTTTTCTAATATCATCCAGTCAATTCCTGAAACTTGGAAGTAAACAGATACTAAACTCACCGGCTTAACAATAGCTTGAAAGTCCTGTCCGAAGTTTTTCATAAGTTCCGATTGATCAATCTTCGACTTGAGCGTCTCATTTAGTATGCCAGATAACTGAGGATAAAGAAACATTGTTTAGCTATACGATACACTGCCTAGCTATGCCGGCTTCTTAGCCACACCGGTGCGGCCAAATCCACCAGCTATAACAAGAAGCAAAGTACCTATGTCGAAGCCATTAGGAGGGTGATACGATACGATTTTGCTATATAACATTGGATCGGCAATCGTAGTTCTGTCCCGACCGTATTTGCTGCTAATTTGCGTTACTGTTCGAAAGTTTTCATTACAAAAGTTTCTGATTTTGGAGGAATCGGAACGGATTAAGTGTGGATAAAATAGGCCAGAAAGAAACAGATAGATATCGTTGTCCTTTTTGAATACTCGGCAATTAAAACCTGTGATTAGAGAACCGATGGACGATACTGACGGCTTATAACCTGTAAAAAGAGAGCTGATGGACAATACTGAAGATACTGAAGGTGACAAACTCATCACGTCATCGACACGCTAAGAAGCATTGGAGTGGATAGGATAAACCTCCTAGCGGTCCACCACGGGCAAAGACACCACAAGCTTTCTGTAATCTGTAGTGACGGCTGAGAGATCGAGAGATCCGACTGGCTATGGTAGGCCTCCCCAGTGCCACCTGGCTTAGCTATCATCTTGGCTTGGCACCATCTCGGACTCCGTTGCCAAATATTTTTTTATTGTTTGTACTCGGTGCACACTTGCGGAGTTGGAGTTCCTTCTGGATGAGCTCGACTAAAGCCAAGAACAGATCCATTAGAGGGCCAAAGCCTGCCGGGCTCGCGGGACTAACGAGCTACTGTGGCCCCGGGACGAAAAGGACTATTGAAGGACACCGCGGATTTTAGTCAGTACAAGCCTGACAGTCCCTCCTGTCCTGCCCTGGGCGGGCAACAGGGAATAATAACAAAGCAGACAAATAAATTAATTTCATACGTTTATTTTCGTTTTCCGTGGCAAAGCACTCGTGCCTACAGCTTCGACAAATGCTTCCTTTCGGTCGCAGTGCACGATCACTTGAAACACCAAGTCTGCTTCGCATTCTTCGCATAGCTGTAACATTTGGGTATCCTTACATAAGATTTATGAATCCAAATTCATATTGACAGCTTCACGGGGCCAAGGATAGACAGCAGTACTCAGTAGTCTCTTTATTTCAAATACGAATTCAGCTATCAGCTCAGGTGGGACTCGTCACTAGGAGCCGAAAGTGTGAGCAAAGGCAAATTCAACTTTTTAAAATACTAACTCCTAATACTTTCCTAATATTCCTACTTTCTTACTTATGTAATAGGTATAACTAAACCTGTTTTGTTTGGATGGATGGATGCTTGTTTGTTCCTCTTACACGCAAAAACCACTGAATTTGTTTAAAATTCGGTACACAGATATTTTTATTACCTGGATTAACACATAGAATTTTTTTTTATCCCGATTTGATGTTCCCGTAGGGTAATTTTCAAGTTATAGCTGTTGAAACAGCCGGCAACAGCTAGTAAAAAAAATATTTAAAATAGTTACGTACGTATGCATTTATTTTCATTTGTATTTCACTACAAACATCGTCGGTCAAACTCATAATCAAGTCTAATATCTTTCCTGGATCACTGTTTACAATTCTTTTTCTTTTATTTTTCTTTGGTACTATTACAGTAGACATTCTTTACTATTATTTATCGAATTCTTATCGTGATTTATCGCGAAAGTAGTAAATAAATTAAAAATTGAGAGTAAAGTATTTTCTTTTTCACGGATTGTCACGGAAATGACACAGTCAAAATTGACATGAATGTTATTTTTTTATAGATGCTGTAGTTAACTACTTTAATAAGGTCATATAAGAGCCGTTTTCTACACAAAGCTTTGTGCCTATACTACTTTGCGAAGCGTTGGATTTTTAGGTTTACTTTGAATACCCATAAGTTTTACCTCAGTAAGAGTTGTTCACCTCGGCCGAATGAATAATCACTGCGCGATCGCCCTATGGGGTCAAATCAAATAGCGCGCGCTTCCCCGACAACCCATTTCACGGTATCTCTCCAATCTCCAACCGAATGCAGAAAAGTGAAAGTAAATCGTCACAAAAAAAAGTAATAACATGCGAGTAAATTATGTAAAATTTATGAACCTATACAGAAATATAAAACATAAAAATCACGAAAAAAATATTGTTACGTCGTGTGCAAATCGAAACGCATGTTATGTTATCTGTGCATTCTTTAAAAATTAAAAAAACAGCTGATGACGGATGCGTGATGAATGATTATTTTGGATTTTGGTGTTGATTTTTATTGAATTAATTAATTATTAATCTCTTGTAGTTTTAAAATAATTAAGACAATGGCAGAAATACAAACACTCATCGAAATGGGATTTTCCAAAGAGCGAGCGTGAGTATTATCCTAATCTTTATATGACATAAAAATACTGCAGCGATTCGGTAACCTAAAATGTATGATTTATGGTTTTAGGGAGAAAGCTCTGGCAGTTACGAGTTATAAAGGTGTGGAGCCAGCAATGGAGTGGTTGTTGGCACACGCTGACGACCCTGCGATGGACGCGGCGCCCACGATGGCGTCTTCCACGAGTGCTGAAGCTGTGCCGTCTTCCGTTCCTGAATCTTCAACATCATCCCAAGAAGCAGCCGACGCGGAACCCGAGGTTGAAGTCAAGTCCTTCAAATGCGACGTGTGTGGGAAATTGTTGAAGAATCAGGATGAAATGGAGTACCATGCTGCCAAGACTGATCATAGTAGCTTCTCTGAGTCCACTGAAGAGAAAAAACCTTTGAGTGAAGAGGAGAAGAGGGCTCAGTTGATGCTGCTTGAAGAAAGAATGAAACAGAAGAGAAAAGAGAGAGAAGAAAAGGAAAAGGTTTGTTAGTTTTCTATGTGCACTTCACAGACTTGATTGCTAGTGAGATGGACCTATTTTGTTCTCTAGTTGAATTCACAAGGAATGCATTTAGTTATAGATGTTATTATGAGGCCAAGCACATTTAGCCCATTGGGTTTTTACCTGTAATGGTTGATGTAAGGTGAAGAAATACTTAAATAATCAGCAATGGGCAGAATTGGTCTGCTGATGTATAAAAAATATAATGAGAAGATAGAATGTGGCAATTAGAGTTACATAATCCTCACCATCATATACCATTTCAACTGACGGTCTCACAATCTGCAGTGCACCTTGATGGAAATAGCCTCCCTCAGGAGAGTGAGTGATGATCCTCACCGTCTCGAGATGAATTTGTATACATTTTGTGGCCAGCTCAATCCGACTTTAGCTTGGTTGTTCTTACCTCAACATCACTTTAATATAGTAACGGGAGTGCAGGGTGGCCATGTTCTATAAAATAATTTATGTTTATATGAAAGTGTGTTTAGCCATTGGTTATATAATTGTTTTATGTATGGTTGTGCAGGATTGCTGTCCCTTTATTCTAAACTCGTAACGTCTCACACTCTAACTATACTCTTGTGCACTATACTATCTCCAAGTATTGAAAACATCTAAATCATTTTAGGAAGACTTTTAAACAATTATATGCCGCCAATTTCAGGCTGAAGCATTAGAACGTGAACGCATCCGCATAAAGTCAGGCAAGGAGATGCAAGATGCCCGTCAGCGACTCCAAGAACAGGAGATGCAGAAATTAGTAGAACAGAGAAGACGGGAGAAGATTGAGGATCAGAAGGCGAGGGAGCGTGTGCGAGCGCAGATTGAAGCTGATAAGCAGGCTAGGAAGTAAGTAATCAATATTTCTGCTATGCTATCTCTTATTTAGTTAGGATGTACACCTAGCGGAGTTAAGTGAGGACAGATGTATAATGTATAAGTGGTAGAGCCTTTGCAGTTGCAAGCCTATTTATTTATCAACACACAGGAAGGAAGAAAAAATGGCAGTACATTAGGCACTGCTTTTATCAATTTCCTCTCCACTTCAACGAAAGACATAACTGAACTTTTCAGCTGAATAATTATCAAGTGGCTTGTTTACATGTTGGGGAATACCCAAACTGTGTAACTAAACATAGCGTGCCACCTGTATGGTTGTTGCATGACACAAGTGTGCACTGGAATTTATGTTGAGGAATCTCCTAAACTAAAACATTTTGGTTGACTCTGTTGCAATCAAAATCTACTGATATCACCAATAATTATATAAGTTTTTACATAATCAAAAACAATACTTGATAGATGAGTTTTAAGTGTTTAATCACAGATTAAAATCAACTCATGTATTTTCTTTTTTTTTTAAGTGTGTTTTGCTTTTGATTTCAATCTAGCCCAGAAGTAAAGATGATATAGATAGAGCGATCTCACGCAAAAATAACTGGAACTCCTGCGCACTGACAGAATATAGGTAGTAAATAATATATTTTTTTTTTTTTTACGTGGTAAAATCATCAAATGAGACCTCCCACCCCGGGCAGGGCGAGAGGTACTGTCAGACTTGTACTGACTAAAATCCACGGTGTCCTTCAATAGCCCTTTATGTTCCGGGGTCACGGTGATGGTATAAGACCCGCGACCCCGGCAGGCTTTAGCCCTCTGAGAGGGAGGTAGTAAATAATATTTAGTGCCGGGATCTGATGGATGCTCTCGAAACAGGTGGTCCCGGTGAGGTCTATTACCATCAATTGGATCGCGCAGTCGTAACCTCAGGTTACAGGTAACCTAAGGTCCCGTTGCCTGGTGTAGACCGCAATGAGATGATTTGACGGCACGTTTGGCGCAGTTGCTGAGCAATTGGACTGCCGCGCTGTGTCGCGAGTTTGATCCCCGCACGGAACAAATATTTGTATAATTTGCAAGTAGTTGTTCTGGGTCTGGGTGTTTGTCTATGTGAGTTTCTATGTCTGTAAGCGCTCTCATGATACAGGAGCATAATTCGTAGTGTAGGGCAACTTTTTTTAAAGAAAAAATAGGTGAATAGGTATTCCTTTAGATAGGTATGATATGATACAAGAATAACCCCCAAGTTGCCCTCCTTTCCAGACTAGCAGCAGGCGGCCAGCCGCCCGCGCCGACGCCTGCGCCCGCGCCGCCCGCGCCCGTCACCAGCTCCGCTCCCAAGGTCACGTACGACCAGGCACGCATACAGATCAGACTGCCCGACGGGAAGACCCTCGCGCATATCTTCGGTGCTAAAGAACAACTAGCTGCTGTGAGGTATGAAAATTACTGGGTTAAGTGGCACTTTCATATAGGTCTGGTTCTTCCTTCTAAACTATAGGGGCCAGCAGAGGTGGCATCCCCACCATGTGTGAGTAAAATAAAACATCTATTTGACCTTACATTTCAGGAATCTAACCCAGAAAAGCGATACCAAAGATGTTACACATCTAAAAACTAATTGCGTAAAAGTATTTTACAAATCTGCATAATAAGAATACATATTAATTTCATAGTATTCTACAGTTGGATGAAAACTGTAATGAGATTCTTCCTTTTTATGTAAAGGCGGTAACTATATCCAGTATTCATAAAAGTCAGGCACTCAGACTTCTATTATTGTCATAGGAAAAAATCTTGCTCCCAAGCCATCATTTTTGGGAGCAAAGCCTGCCGGGGTCGCGGGACTTATCTCATCACAGTGACCCTGAAGAACACCGTGGATTTTTGTCAGTACAAGTCTGACAGTCCCTCCCCTGCGTGAATATTCCCACAATAAAAAAAAAACTTCATTTTTATGCAGTGTTCGTTTGGCAAACCAAATGCTTGGTTTCACAATAAATCTTTGAAAATCTTATTAATTTACAAGCTTCCTAAAATTTCAGATTATACCTGCAAATGAACGCATCAGAGTATGCCCAAGAAGACAGCTTCAAGCTGATGACCACATTCCCCAAGAAGATATTCACCACAGAAGACTATGACAAACCTCTGGATTTATTAGGTTTGTGTCTTTTTTCCTAATTTGAATAAAAATAGTAATAAAAAGAGAAAAAAAATAAGTTTGTCTGTTGCTGGTCGAAAATCTCCATCACGTTTCTTGAAATGAAAAAGAGAATAAATGCTACAGTGAAAATTTAATATTTACGGCACAGTGGGTGCAGTAGTCGAGTGAGATTGAGCGTTGGCGAGTCGATTCCCGAATCGAACAAATATTTATGTAGGCTTCTCAGTCTGGCTGTTATTGTATTTAAAAGTTTTTAAATGCATATTTTTTAATTGAAAGACAATAATCATTACAGCCTGTCAACCCGATGTAACATAAAATAAATATAATCAAATTACAGTTGAATCTGTTTATTATGACATTGAAGGGACAGTCATTCTAAGCGGACGTCATACAAAGCATTTTGTACAAAATAAACAACCTCCTGTTTTTTTCAGTATTTATTTATTTTAACAGAGAGACAATGACTTAGTTCTATAGTCAATAATATTAATTGTATTACCCACTGAGACTCAAAACAACCATGCGCATGCGCCGAACATCATCGGGTATCACGTGACGCTTGCGAACACTTGTCGAAGGTGTTGAAAGAATTTTCTATGAAAACCAAACTTCGCTGTGTAATACGTCATAATAAGCGGTTGGTCATTATAAACGGAGTCATAATAAACGGATTCTACTGTATTTTCAAATTCAAGCCTTCTAAAACTCGACATTCACGACAGCGCACTGAACCCATTTCTTTATCAGATGTTGTAGTAAACTTTGACTCCGTTGTTTAATTTCCGTTATGTTACTGAGGTGATAAGGATAGTATTCATGAAATAACTAAATGTTGTATTTCGTAGAAAGACGACAAGAAAAAAACTGTCAACTCGTCTTGAACAACTGTCGAGATGTTTTCCCTGATTATGAAAACTCATCTGCTTAGCATTCGTCCAGTAATATGATGGTTTTATTTATAACTAGCGCCCGTCCCGGCTTCACACGGGTGGTAGTCCTCTAAAACCCGGTCTCGATTGTTACAAACACAACAAAAAAAAGAATTATCCGAATCGGTCCAGCCGTTTTCGAGTTATGAGCTTAGCAACACATTTTGCGGTACTATTTTATATTATAGATTTCTTTTTTATTGTGTTAAAATCATCGGATTGTTGTAAGTTCGCCACAAAAATAATTCCCTACGAAAAAAAGTAGCTATGTGTAAATTAGCCAAAAGTTTTTGTTTTTTTCCGTGGGAAATTATTTTTCTTCGATAACTGTGACAATACAACAACCAACGACGATATATTACTAGACTCCTAATAACAGGCGACCGATGTCTGTCAACACATTAGGCAAAAAAGTCTGATATCCATCTTATTTCGACCAATCCTGTGAGCCGTAAACATACCTTGAGACAGAACAGACCCCGTCCCCCTCGCTTACGTAGTACCTCAGCGAGTTGACAGAATAGTTTTTGTTCCTTAGATCGTGAATGCGGAGTCTAGTAATATCGTCGTTGACAACAACAAAAAGATGTCGAATCGGACCGGTCGTTCCTGAGATTAGCGCGTTTAAACACACAAACTCTTCAACTTTACATTATAAGTATAGATTTTAGTTCAATATTTCATATTTTCACCTTTTCCATTTCAGGGCTTGTACCATCAGCAGTGATCATAGTGTCGCGAGGGCCGCAGTGAGACGCCAGATAATTATAAATAATTGTTTTTAACGAATATGTCGACTGTACTGGTGTCTGTTTATGTATGTATGGGTGGGGGAGGCACACAAAGTTCAATTACATAATATAATATAATATTCATTCTCAAATAAATAAGACTTGCTGGAAATAAAGTCTGTGTTGTGTATGTAAACGTTTTATTTCAAACATATTTTGCCAGCAGCTTATTTATAAATTTATCCCACGGGAACATAGTAGTGGGATAATTTATATCCTATGTGTTAGCCCAGACATAACCTTTCTCTGAGCAAAATTTTATAAAGGATTGTTCAGTCGTTCTGACGTGATTAAGTGACAAAAAATTATTTAGATTAAATGGTGTTAATCTCATAATTGTATAATATAGATATACGTAATTTTTAAATTTATAATAAACTGATTTATTGACTAAAGAGAAAACTCAATTCAAATGACAATCATATTATTTTCAAGAATTAAAAATTAAAATAAAAATTAAACTGAAATATTAGTCATGGTTGCTTTTTCCAAGTGGTTCACGTAAATTTTGAAATTTTTTTTCAATGTAACAATAATTATTGTTAAATTGAAATAAATATTTTCAAAATATATTTTTTTAGATTATAATAATCTAAACAAATATGTTTTAAATGATGATGAGTCTAGTCATTATTATTGTAAAAATATATTCGAATTATACAATAACATTACACACTATTTCTATAAATAATCTGATATTCCAACACGGAAACAATAATAAGCATAAAGTTTACCATGTGCTCTCTAGATGGCGTTGTACTATTAGAGCACTTCGCTGAATCGCGGTGTTAAGATTTTCCTACGAATGACTACGTCCCGCGCTAACGTCAGCTGATCATTGAATTCAAAACATGTACAGTTGCAGACAGACAAGTGGCTCTCTTGTACAATCGTAATCTATATCGTGAAGTGCAAAGTTAATTAATTAGTGAGTGAAACAAAGTGTGAGTAGAAACTAACGTTGTGAATTGTGTCTTCTTCGTCTTCGCTATAAGCGCCTGGACCGAATCGAGCGCACGCTTCCGCGCTCCTAAGTTGCTTGCAAGAGTGCCTAGGCGCAACAATACCGACGGACACTTTTTGGATTCTCAACTCGCCTGTACTTCGTACTTTTTCGCCCTGCGCGAGCGCCAACACGACCAAAGAGCCGTTAGTTTACAAGGTGAATATTTTGAAATTTTACTACGAACTTATGTGGACTTTTGATCAACTTTTGCAAACATGACTGGATTACCAAATCACCGCTCGCGGTCGTTCGCACAGGCTGTACTATCATTTGACGGAACTAAGGACTATGAACAAGCGGAGAATTTCCTGACTGCCGGCTACAAAGTACAAAGCTATGAAGAACTTACTAGACGTTGATGCCTTACGAAGTTTGCCCCTTATTCTAAAAGGCGCTGCTGCTACGTGGTGGGATGAAAATAAAGTTACCATTTCCACTTGGTATGACTTTGAGAAGGAATTTAGAAAAACCTTTGCATCAGTAAAACCTGCTTACATCATTTACCAAGAGATAGCTGAAATGAAACAGAAACCAGATGAACTAACTGAGAGATACGTGACTAAGCAAAAAGCTCTTTTGAATCAATTGAATCCGCCACTAACTGAAACAATGCAATTGGACATGATATATGCATTTATGGATCCAAAGGTCCAAGAGCAGATTCCTAGAGAATGTATCCAATCATGCAATGGTTTGTTGGAAGCAGCAAGAGCTTTAGAACAGTTAAAGGATAAAGCACAACCCACAAGCACCACCGATAATAATCGTACTGGAAGAAAAAGGGTGCGCTGCAGTTTTTGTAGATATTTTGGTCATTCAGTTGAAACGTGCAGAAAAAAGCAAAAAGTTGCGGAAGAAGCGGCAGCTTATTCATTGAAAACGACGACTGAATCACCAGCTTCTCCGGAGCCGATGTCCTTAGAAGGAACGCCATCATCAAATGTTGAGGAGTCAAAGCCATCATTACCTGTTAAGGAGTCCAAGAAAGGAAAAAATAGCATACTTCTTGACCTTAGACCTTTACTGATGATTGAAATAAGTATTGGCACAGCCAAAGAGATGGCTTTTGTTGATACTGGTGCTGATACAAGCGTTGCATCCCACAAGCTTTACAGCTACTTGAAGAATATCGGCTTCCATTTCACAGAGAAGCCAACTACAATAACTTTAGCAGATGGTGTACCGAAACCGCAAACTGTATTGACTGGTCGAATTCCTGTTAAACTTAAAGATCGTTGTATTTTGACAAACTTCATAGTGTTGCCTGACGCTGAGAACTGTAAAACTTTGTTAGGTTGTGAATTCTTTAAGGATGGTAACATTCAATTGAATTTGCCTCAGTTGGCATGGAGTTTTAATGATGAACCTGATGTTCATTATGATCTTATTCAAGAAGATTAGATTAAATCAACTTTTTTTCTTTGATTGCTATTCCATACAGTCAGCCTCGTCCCTGGCTAATTTGTGCCAATAAACTTATTTTCTTTTTTTTTTCATTTCTTTTATTAGCTTTAAGATTTCAGACTGCTGTTTAAGACGTAATTAAATTGTAATAATATTAACATTGTGTTTTATTTGTACTTTCCCATTATTCATTACCTATTATAACTATCATAATATTTATAATATGTTAGTTACTTATGAATATTCTTTTTTTTATCAAAACCAATTCGGTAGGTATGTTTTGTATTCATTAAATTCTTTAATGAAATCTACCATTCATGCGGTCGAGTTCAAAGTATCCACTTCTACATTACTTTTGTTTTTTTTGGCTTCTACAGTATTATTATTTAGTTACATAATATTTTACATGATTTTCTCTCAACAGTAATAAAATGGAGTAATGCATCCTTAATAAACTCAAATGGATCGCAAAATGTGTTGCTAAGCTCATAACTGGAAAACGGCTGGCCTGATTCCGATAATTCTTTTTTCGTTGTGTTTTTAACCATCGGGACCGGGTTTTAGAGACTTCCACCCGTGCGAAGCCGGGACGCGCCGCTAGTTACAAGCTAAATTATAGCTTTGAACAGAGCTCTACCACATTAACGACGCTAGTATTGGTTCCTAGGGCCAGTTGTTTCATCAATGGTTAAACTAACTATTATTAAAAACCCATACCCTTTTTAATAAACGGTTAAAAGAAAATATAGGATTCACGCCACTCAACCGCGTTGTTATTTTTTCCAACTTGCTTGATAACATTATTAACAGCTACAATATTATAGAATAGAGCTCCCTTTTTTTTTACGTGGTCATCAAATGAGTCCGGCCCACCCCGGCAGGGCGGGAGGGACTGTCAGACTTGTACTGATTAAAATCCACGGTGTCCTTCAATAGCCCTTTATGTTCAGGGGTCACGGTGATGGAAAGAAGACCCGCGACCCCGGGAATATAGCTCCCTTAGATTTTTTTTATTAAATTAAAAAACGTTAGATACCCCTATACAGTAGGTATTGTATTACTGAGACCGGAGTATAGTTGTACCTCAGCGATAGCCAAGCCAAAGTCAGTGCTTGGCGATGTCAAATGTCAATGTCAAACCTTGGAAATTACTGACATTTTGTCGTCGCCAAGCACTTACTTTGGCTTGGCTATCGCTGAGGTACGACTATTTATTTGGGCCTTTAGTGTCAAATACGCAGGATACCGTCGCCTTGCCAGCAGGGCTAAAATATTGCACATCGACCATTAGAAAGAGATAATCGTCAGTAGGTAGGTACGGCTTACAGCAAAGCGTTTTCTCTTTCACACACTACGTATGTGACATTAATATTTGTCGCTGATTCGTCATACGCTGTGATTGAAAGATACTGACGGCACGGTTGGCGCAGTGGTTGAGCGATCGACTGCTGAGCAGCGTGTCGCGGATTCAATCCCCGGACGGAACAAATATTTGTATGATTTGCAAATAGTTGTTTCGGGTCTGGGTGTTTGTGACATTTGTAAAGGCACCCATGACATAGGAGATATTTCTAGTTTGGGGCAACGTTTTTTTTTAAAAATACTGTGGGCGAAAGAGATAACGCTCTACTAAGCTGAAACTAACTAATTTACTTTTTCTATTTCTAAATAAGTACAGACGTCAGCACATCAACCTACCCTAATTTGTCAATTTTTTCCCAATCGAACAGGAACTTTAAGTTATTGGGATAAAGTTGAAAATCTATTAAAGAAAAACAGATTGGGGTAGCTTTGTTGGCTCAGGCGCAAAATGTCTCTTTCGCAAAATGTCCCCTGGTCGCAAAACGTCTCTTTCGCATAATGTCTCTTTCGTAAAATGTCTCTTTCGCAGAATGTCTCTTTCGCAGAATGTCTCTTTCGCAAAATGTCGCGCTAGGGACTTTATAATAAAATTTCGATTTTCAAAACAAAAAATAATTTATTAAAATTATAGTGCAATTATGATGTTAAAATTTTGGTACTTTTTACTTAAGTATGTATTCCACGGGCACGCTGCAATCGCGGCGGTAAGACCCCTCTTTGAGGAGTGGCTGGAGAGACGTCACGGCGTCCTTACCTACCGCATGACGCAGGTCCTCACCGGACACGGTAGTTTCGGGAGGTACCTGTGTCGGATAGGGAGGGAAGATACGCCTGGGTGTCACCACTGTGAAGATCGCCCGGAAGACACAGTAGAGCATACGGTGCAAGACTGCCCAACTTGGGCAGAGCACCGACGTGTCCTCAGGGAGGTGATAGGCGGAGACCTCTCGCGCCCGGCATTGGTAGAGGTCATGCTGCGGGGCGAGACGGAGTGGGAAATGGTCGCCTCTGTGTAGCAGTAATGCTCGTGAAGGAGGAGGCGGGCCGCGAGAGGGAGAGGACAGCGTCCTAACTCCACCCCACCCGCGGTGGTGGACGCCCACAGCGTCGGACGTCGCAAGACGATCTCCGGCCACCGTAGGCGCGGGCATTCCTTCCTCCGAGCACGTTTGCTCTTGCGAATCTCCACTCTAGCCAGCCGATTAAGGCAGGAAAGAGGTAGGAGGTCTGTTCCTCGTCAGTGTTCACTCTGACCGGCCAATAAAGGCAAGCCAGAGATGAGGAACGAGATACCTCCCGGGAGATCAAGTCCGTGTGGGTCGCAACTGATTATTACTAATAGTAACTCAACATTAACTAAGTATTGCAAATGAAAATTTTTTTTATACCATTTTTAAAATGATTAAAAAATATATATTTAATATTAAAATGTCAACTAAATAAATTTTGGCATTATAATTTACTTGAGTTATTATCAAGTATTGCATAAAAAAAAAACATTTTTATAAATGATTAACGTAACATTATTGATTAGATATAAATATATGACATATCTTATACTTAAGTAAAAAGTACCAAAATTTTAACATCATAATTGCATTATAATTTTAATAAATTATTTTTTGTTTTGAAATTCGAAATTTTATTATTAAGTCCCTAGCGCGACATTTTGCGAAAGAGACATTCTGCGAAAGAGGCATTCTGCGAAAGAGACATTTTACGAAAGAGACATTATGCGAAAGAAACGTTTTGCGACCAGGGGACATTTTGCGAAAGAGACATTTTGCGCCTGAGCCGCTTTGTTTTACCAAGTCTATAAAGGCAAAATACTTAAAGATTAATATTTGTTGAAAAAACAAAATAATGTAAATGTAATCTCTTATTTAATGAAAATAATAATAGGTACAAGTATATTGGGTACAATATCAATAAAAAAGTATATTTTTGTATGTTTTTAAATTTGTAGCTTTGGCGACATCAAAAACGAGAGAGCACGTGAAAATATTTTAAATTCTTTTTTACAAATCAATTTGAGAAAGTTCCTGTCTAAAAATCTTCTAAAAATATTAATTGCATTATTATGTTCTAAAATTCATAAAAATACCATGTTTTATTATCCAAAATAAAACTTACTAGCAGAATAGTAGCCTAAACCCAAGATGGACGACAGAATGGACTGTTAACGCAGTTCGTGTATTGCTAGCCTTAGAATTAAGTAGGTACATGAGAACATACTTAAAATAAATCATTTCTCTTTAAAAGAAAAGATAAGAAAAACAGGTAAATAATAAATATCTAAGATAAGGCACAACGATAGAAGACCGCAACAAATATACCTACACTATATGACGTATAAATTACCATTTTCATTGTCGAGCAAAAACAAAAAACATAAAAATTATATTACAATAATTTCACTACACAATTCCTCTTAGAAAACTCTATTTTTAGGTATGACAACTCAATAAATTTATAATTAAGTAGGTAAGTAACTAGAAGATTAAACTTTTAATTGCTTTAAAATCAATAAATACCTACCTACTTACCATAGTTTATTATGGTTTGTTTTTGATGCAAAAATTCACATCCATTTCATTCCGCGACAATTTAAATTGAGCCTTAATGAAATCAAAGGTTATACAAAATATATGGGGAAAAGTGTTATAATATTGACAGCTTCTAAATATTATATCTATTGATGGGAGATGTTTAAGCTGATTGCACATTTATCAGCAACGTACGCATTCATGTGTCGTCCCGCATCGTACGCGTCGCATTTCTTGTAAAGTAGGCTTTCTGATGAAGTGATACAACACCGCGCGTAATAGCGTTGATTCACAACAGATGCTAGAAACATACTGCATAAGTTTTTTTTATAAATCTAATGCATTAACGCATGCGTAGCGAATTTTCAAAGATTTTCTTTGGAAAGAAAAATTCGAACCGCGAGCAGGATTCGAACCTGCGACCCATATCTCTAAGTAGTCTGTGCTGCGACCTTCGGATTCAGTACATCCGACGCTCATTTCCAAACGAGCCACCATTTGGAAATGAGCGTCGGATGTACTGCATAAGTTGTTGGCACTATCAAAAGATTTGGTATGCGAAGTTATTAGTATACTCGTACATACCATACCTACGCATACGATGCTGATATAATGTGCGACCACCTTTATTGTATGGCTGGCTAATAAATTTATTCAATACCGGTAATTAAGTTCTGGCTAAGCCAAGGCATTACTTATTGGACGGCTTGATGAATTGGCTAAAAGCCTGGCTGAACCGTTTTTAAGACTATAAACTAAGGAAAAAAATTAAGAAAAACAGAAAAGGTAAAAAAGCCTAGATCTCAAACTGGCAACTTATTTTATTAAAATATAAAAACTTATTTTAACTTTAACTTTTCTATTTATGACTGAAATACTAACTTATTGCACAGAATTAAGTACAAAAATATTTTAAACACAAATTAATTGCTTCACTATTATAGTAATTTACCTAATTAAAAAAAACAAAACTAATAAAAAAAATAAAAAATAACATTGCAGTTATACTGGTACAGACGCCAACAGGTCAATCTACCCCAATCTGTCAAATTTTACCACCCGGACACTAACCTTCCACTATTGTGACAAACTTGAAAATCTATTACAGAAACTAGATTGAGATAGGTCGATGTGCAGGCGTCTGTACATAAA
Source organism: Agrotis ipsilon (assembly GCA_028554685.1). NCBI lineage: Eukaryota > Metazoa > Arthropoda > Insecta > Lepidoptera > Noctuidae > Agrotis > Agrotis ipsilon. The sequence continues at coordinate 15,400,541 of CM052965.1, forward strand.
TTGAAAACTGACAAACTATTTCCAAAAATGAATTTCTGTGTTAATTTAACTAAAACAAAATATGACATAATATTTATGAAAAATGGGGTATCCATTAAATTTTTGGTGGTATAAAAAAAAATTAATATGAAAAATTAAATAATGCATTCCCACTGGAGAAACATTCACTTAGAAAAAGCGTTCAAACCTTTCTCCCACTCTTCTCCTAGTTGAATTATTTAATTCATCAGAAAACATGTTTTTATTGCTGGTTCCACTACATAAAAACTGATATAAATATTTCCATACATCTGATATCAGCCAGACATTACAGATAGCAGATGGAATAACAGAAAAAAGTAAATTTTATTTATTCACCCATGGGAATGCACAGCATAAAAATAAAATTAAAAACAATTATTGCCAGAAATGATGACTACAATGTAAACCATTGTAACCAATTGACGAACCTATGCAGTTGCACCAAGTACCTCTTTGGAGGAGCTTCCTCTGTCTGGGTGGGATAAGTAATGCCTCTAGCAGCATTACAGTTCGTAAGTATACCATTAACTTCATGCTCACCGTGACATTCCATAATATTCAGCTGTTTATCAAAGCATATGCGTAGTTCCATCAAATATTGGACGCCATCTTCATATTCACATGCAATAAATGGGCGTATCCCTAACTTTGAGACCACAGCCTGATTTAAATCTTCAGCTTTTAATTCTTTAGTGTCCGATGGGAGAATGTTGGCTGGAGTAAGCATATCATTCATGTGATATTTTTCCAGGAATTCAATGCCTTTGCTGAAGTATTTCAGTTCGCTGTTGAAAGGTTCTAGTTGTGCTGCACAGGTGCCATGCTTGCTCCATTCATGGGCCCAGAAGGAGTAGAGCTGGGTTTCTAGAAATTTACAGAATTATATATAAGTATTTATATTTTATAGAAATACCGACAAAGTTTCGAAGTTCAATTATAGAGTTTCCTTGTACATTATTTTCCTGTAGATGGATATGATACCTAGTTTTAAATGTTTAATAACTATTAGAATACGTGAATAATATATAATAATATATGAAATAATAATAGTCATATACACATATATATTAGTTATCTTAGGTAAATAATTAACTAGCTTATGCTACAAAGATAAATAACAATCCCACTATCAATTTGCCAAATGTCATTCATCAATGCAGGACGTTTTGCAAGCAAGTGTCCTACGCTCACCACCATTTGCAATTCTTAAATATTAAAAATTCAAATGTTTTGTAAAATAATGAGCTGAGATTGGTCATCTTGATGTATTGATTGAGATAAAACTGTTATTGTGACTCCTAAGCTGACCTTAGACAATTCATAAGAACTATTTAGATATAAATAAAAACATGATAATAATTGTTATAAGATATACATGGAACTTAATAAATCAGTAAACAAGGATTGGCAGTAGAAATATTTATTTGTAATTTTGAGGGTATTCTAAATTATTTGTTTGTGTGAAGTTTTCCATGAAATACATAAATATAGTTTTCTAAGTTGTTCAACAATGGAGTCAAACTTTATGGTGATTCATATTAAAAGCCTTTGAAGTCAAGTCAGTCACAACCTCCAAATGGATAGCTCGGGTGACCATACAAATAAATAAACAAATATATCCTTTGTAGGATTTTGAACCTATTAATGTGAGATTCTCACCTGGGCGAGGTATGGTATGGTATGACCTGGTTGTATGATCACCCGAGCTATCCATTTGGAGGTTGTGACTGACTTGACCCAATTTGCTGGTCAAAATATTTTTTTTTATGGTTAGTAGGGGGTAGGAAGTTGAAAAATATTTTACAAGTTATTTACATAACTATAAAAAATAAATATTAATCAAGTCATTCGGCAGTGCAACCACATATTGAATAATGGTTTATCAGGCAAATAAATTGATTTAAAAGTATTTTACATGAAATATCTGCATATTTCACCTCCTTAAACCATTCATTACTGCTTTATGGTGAATTTAATTACTATGATTTAAGAGTAAATAATTAATTCAATTTGTTTCTAGAATATGTGGTTATTTGGCACTTAATAATAGATTAAACCAGTTAAATAAGAACAAAGATTAGTTACATTGGGCAATTTATGCAAATTTTATGGTAAACTAGTTTGCTTACTTTGGCAAGACCAAGACCCCTTCCTTTTTTGAAAATGATAGTAGAAAACTAATAAAATCAAAAATACTCTATGCATATGCCAAATAGACAAAAAAAAGCATAAACAATAATTTACCTTTCTCAATATTGGTCCAAACTTGTTCCAATTCACTTTCAATAGGTCTAACCTTTTCTGGATCAAAAAGCCAAGTGTTGTTGCAGTTAAATGGCCCTTTGGTTCCTGCTTTTGTTGGCCAAATACCATGAACAGTCCATGTATTCGGTTTCTTAGGGAAATTGCAGTGGTGGTTGGGCTTATTGTGTGTCCAGACTTTACACATGGAATTAGGCCACTGCTGGGTGAACATAAGGTAGTCCCAACTTTTATCAGCTGATCTAGGATCTAAGATTTCTCTAGATAGTATGCGGTGTTGAGTTCGATGTAACGCCATTGATCCATCATCGAAGCTGGAAAAAGCCCAAGGTTAACTAAATAGTCTTTACATTATTTTTACGTGGTTGTCTGAAAACAATTTTAAAGCTTACCATAAATAAAGTAAAAACGCCCAAACTAAAGTCTTGCTAAACATTGTTGAAGCTTCAATGACTGGCTATGTTAGTTGAAATTCCTGGTAATTTAAATAAAACCCATTAACACGCACAAATTGTAATCAGTTCCTCAATATTTTCGAGATACCCGTCCGTTCTGTTTTGGCAAATCGACCTTCTCGACTCGACTGTCAAAATATTTTGAAGTCAATGTCATTTGTTCATTGTCAAATTTGACATTTACAGTAACGTTTGTAAACCCAATTTTCTACAGTTCGAATTAAAGTCAGCAACAGTACATAATTATATTTTTTTTTCAATTAGTAATCAATAAATCTTTTGCAAAAGAATAGTTTTACTATTCATAATATTCTTATGAGGACGATTTACAAATAATTAATTTCTCTCTATCTCTGCCTTTAGTTTGCAATAATTCTAACAGATGGCGTTAGTATACACAAGTCGTGAATTTAATGCGAACAGCTGGAGGTCTTTTACAAAATTCCTTTCATATATTGCTTAGACAATTTGTATTAATGTAAAATGTTTATAGTTTCTACTTACTCCTTAAAGTTTTTGGGCCGGAAATTCTAGAGACCTGGTTTAAGACCCAGCCTTTGAATCAGCATCGGCTAGCTATTACCTATTTTATCTACTTTTAATTTGGCGACTCTAACTAAATTATTATAGAACTGAATAATTAGGTATTCCTTTTTAAATTAATAAGTGACTTAAAATTATGGCCTATAAAAGTAGAAAAAAACTTACTTAAGTAGGTACCGTCCTAAGTAATACCTACTTTGTTATCTAGCGGCCCTTTTTTTAGCTTGGTAGCATCATCAAATGAGTCCTCCCACTTAGGGCAGAGCGGGAGGGACTGCCAGACTCGTACTGACTAAAATCCACGGTGTCCTTCAATAGCACTTTAGGTTCCGGGGTCATGGCGTCATGGTAATTCTCGATTCCCGCGACCCCGGCAGGCTTTGGCCCCCTACAGGTGGGGCCCCGTTTGACACACTTTGAGGGGCGCGTGGTCAACGTGGGCGCGTGGTGGCGACAACGCGCCGTCGCGTCGACCCGGGCATGTTCCATGGTCGGACAGCGAGTCGCCCATTACCAACTCGCGGCCAACATGCCCACGCGTAAGGTGGCCGGAGATCGTCTGGCGACGTCCGTCACCGTCCCTCACAGGGCCCGCCTTCTGCTTCGCGAGCATGACTGCTTTGCAGAAGGAAGAGACCGCCTGTCAACGTCGTGAGGACACGGCGGCGGCGGGCCGTGCTCTGCCCAAGCGGGAAAGTCATGCACGATTAGACTAATCGTCGCTTATGTTTCACACGTTTCCGATTTTAGGATTAAAGGGGCAATTACATTGTCCGATTTCAGGATCATATATTCAGGATGTTCTGATTTCAGGAAAGTGTAATCGCATATAGGATGACTAGCATCCTAATTAGGACACGAATTTGTACGTGCTTTGGCGACTAAATTTCTTATCCTAAATCATATCCTGAATATCGGATTCTGAAATCTGACTATGTTGCCCCTTATCATACATTTATTTGGAAATGCATACAATGACGGATTACATACATTTTAACATTCATGGCAAGTCCTTCGCCATCAACTGAAAAATCAAACTCGCTGATTCTTGGAGTTAGCAAGTTGGCTCATTGCTCAAAACCTAACACATGAGGCATGTCTTTGACTGCTGGCCTTTTAGAGAAACTAAGAGTCACTCAACGAGCAATGGAAAGAGCTATATGCTCGGAGTTTCTTTGCGGGATAAAATCCGGAACACGGGTATTCGGCGAAGAACCAGAGTCAACGACATAGCTCGTAAAATTTGCAAGTCGAAGTGGCAATGGGCAGGCCACATCGCTCGTAGAACTGACAACCGATGGGGAAGAAAGGTTCTCGAGTGGCGACCACGGACCCGAAAACGCAGCGTAGGTAGGCCTCCCACTAGGTGGACCGACGACATCGTGAGAGTCGCGGGCAACCGATGGATGCAAGTGGCGAATTGTCGTTCGGCGTGGCGGTCCAAGGGGGAGGCCTATATTCAGCAGTGGACGTCTTCCGGCTGATGATGATGATGATGATAACACATGAGGAGAGGACCATACCTCGCTTTTACCGCTCAGCATTCGCGTTACTCACAATAGACCATAGAGGTCATATAAAAAAAGTCCCAAGTGCTTCCTCGTTGTAAAATACCTGGTCCCTCAGCGTACGGACGGACGGTGACCCAAGCTTTTTTTTTCGCGATACCGTTCTCAACTAACCTCATTTCGCGTTTTTCTCCACCCGTCACTCGGTCCGATGCACCAATGAAAAAAGGCGATCGCGTGCTTTACGATACGTGGGTTAGTATCGCCACATTACCACAGATGCATTATTGAGCTGGTATGAGCGTAATTAGTGGCGCGCGCCAACTGACGGCCACAGAGCTAACTATCCTGGGTTGCCAGGTGGTCGGTTTGTAAAGAAACCTGTTTTGGGTTTTATATTTATACGAGATGGAGCTTTATATTTCTGAGTGTATTATAAGATAGTAGCACGGTTATGCACTGCTGTTTGGGAGATATGCTTCCTCTACATTCTGCGTACACAATCTGCGTCAAACCTTCTATATATGATGAATGTCGCGTGTCAATTAGGAGATACACACTGCATCACTTAGACCAAAGAAGACAGACATTTTTGAAGTCTAATAGATGAACACAACTTATAAAAATAATTAGGTACTTCTACTGGTACAAACCTGTATTTGTCCGCTGTTCCACGTATGCTTTTCCTAATTTACGTCACTGAGCCATGTCCTGGTGGCCTACCACGACGTCTTAAAGCCAGAGTAGTTTCAATGTGAGAAAGAGACATAGCTATACAAGTCGTCTAGCGCCGCCTCGTTCCATCCGTCACAAGAACTACATGGGAGGCCACCTTAGCTTTCCTCAGCCAGTCTCTGGCTTGGATCACCATAAAGTTAAACATCCTACATTCTAGGAGAATTTTTCACCTGGCAACTCTACAAATATCCTAGACAACGTGATTAAAAAAAGTAACAAATGCATTCTCGTCCACAATTATTTTCATTTGTAACACAACAGTAGCGAATCGAGTCTTGTTAATATTTTCTTTTACTTTTAAAATTAAACGTTTCTCTTTGTGGCCTGCTATTTTCACGTTATACACTATTATTATTTACTAGATTTATTCTTGGGGCAATAGAATAAGCGGTTTATGTTGTGCCCACTGCTGGGACACAGTCCCTATCTCTAGGTAAGAGAGTCAGTTGTAGATTTCATGCTTGCATAAAGCGTGTTTGTACATAGAAGTCTTCGAATATCTGCCTTCTTGATGACAAAAAGTTTGAATTATCGGGCATAATTTATGGGCTCAGTCTATTTGTAAACTTGTGTGAGTGAATGAATTTGATTCAATTAAAAGGAGTACTTTGGAAGTATCTAAGTGTTATCACGTATAAAGGTACAAATGGGCCACCTTAGCATAATAATATAAATTCATAAAATAGAATACCTAGGCAGGTTTTTTTTTCACATTACACAATCATCGAACAAGATTAGCTACCTAATAGCTAACAATGGTTTATTTTTACCCCCAGGTTTCCATGTCTATTCTGAATACAGTATAATATTAGATTCTTATATTATGTTTCTATGATCGAATCCATATCAATTCACCATATCTAGAGCAGATAACAGCAATCGATTTCATAAATTTCTAAAAAAGAATTCTCTCGATTCGCTCGCGAGTAAATGCGAACCGAGATAAATTAATGTTTAGGGCACCTTGTGGTCTCAATGTCGTTGGTTCGACGACTCTGTGCCCGTGACCCTTACAAGATAAATGCCTACCTATAGCTCTGGTGCACCTACGCAATACTGAACCGATTCAAGCGACAATTTTTCAATAAAATCCTTGTTTTGTGCGTAGTTTCAATCGATTGGAATCGTTTATTTGATGGGATGACATGATCTTTTGTTATTTCAGAAGGTGTTGTATAATCAAGTTGTTCTGTTAATTTTCGTGACGATCCCTTCTTGTATTCGTGGTTATTTAAATTCTGTAATAGGGCGATTCATAATAAAAATTGTCAGACTTTATGCCATATTTTTTTAGACTAGTCCAGTCAGTCGCAATAAGCTTAAGTTTTAACAAAAGTAACTGGTTTCAAAGATTCCCTTTTCTAATTCCAATATCTGTCCTTCAAAGGGAAATTAAATTATACAAGTTTAACACTATTTTTTGAGCTGATTTAGACAATAACAGTTATGAATTAGCTATACTTAATTAGAATCTTAAACTTTCTAATTATCTATCTTTACAATTTGAATGCTGGATAGGACAGACATAAAACTTCGCATATTTTGATCTTCAGCTTCTTTGCATCAACAACAACCTTCTGAAGATAGTCACTCCACTCGTTCCACCCAGCTTGAAAATCAGTTCAGTGTCAAGAAATCAAGAAATTCTCCCAGTTTTTATTGCTCAATGTAAGCTTCTTGCTTAGTCTTTTTTTTTTTTTTTTTTTTTTTTTTTTTTGGGACAAACCCACCACACTGTTCCCAAACCACTGCAACTCCTGAGAGCCAGAATCAATTCTTGCTTAGTCTGCCTAGCCTTTTCTTAATTATATTGGGGTCGTCTTCCAGTTAAATCAGACGCAGCTGAATATCTGATATTACATGGAGTGACTTGCCTATCCTTCACAACCCAGTAACTGGGTAATACGATACCACATGGTAAGACTGATTGTCAGACTTTTAGAGCTTCTGACTAATAGTTACCACTGTCAAAGATCTACAAATGACAGTCAGAACCAAAACGGCTTTACATGCTTTCTGAGGCACGGAGGAATCTCTCTTTGATCACCAATTCATAGACCAACCTCGGCAAGTGCAGCTTAACCCGGAAAATCGGCCTGTGCTGCTGTAATTATTCTAACTACATTAAAAAAAACTTGATGAATTTCAGCAGGCATTTCAAAACTCTCCAGAATAAAACTGGAGCCAGTTGACCCACGTTTGTTACCTTTAATTATTATGATGAATGGAATTAATATTAGTCTATAATCAAATAAAAAAAATGGTGCCTAGTATAATCAATGCGGAATGCGTGTGCGATGACCCTGTCACCTACCCGCTACAGGGTCAAATAAGTATATTAAGTGAAAAGACTGCAGGGTGCGTCGAGGGCACTGATATTAGTGAACTGGAGTGCCACAGGTCTACACCCTTTGTTCAATTGTGCCTAGAAATACAGTGCTTTAACTGGTCTTTACTGCGCCAAGTGCGAGCTTATTTAACTGCTCCAGTAGGCCATTTTTTTTTTTTTAAATAAGTCGGTAAGTTAGATTCATTTTACAAAAAATATTTTACCCGTATTTTTCATTTTGTTATTTAAACCAAAAAATAATAATTAGTCCGAAATATAGATTATCAAAAATAGTTATACCTTATTTTATCTTTTGTTACGTAAACCAAAAACGACGAAGATACGTACAGCGCTTCTAAAAATCACAAAACGCCACTCGGTCGGTCCACTTTTACAGGCACTATGACGTCACAAGCCCTCACTCCTGAATTTCGAAGCGATTATCTTTGTCAATATTCTTGATTAAAAAAAAAAAACATTTTGTCCATTACTTTTCAAAACTCTAACTGTACTATACCGAGTCACTTTCAATTTACCTATGTATTTAACTACCCTGTCGCGATCTTGGTTTGGCCATTTGAGCGTCCCTCCAGGGTCTGCGGCCTGTGCCTGGACAATGTTGGTACACCTCTATTTTCGGCACTGTGGAAATAGTTAGGATTTCTTCTGAGTTCTGGGCTTACGTAAGAACCGATGCAATTATCCAGGCACAAAAAAGCTTTCTGTAGGACATTAAGATCAAATCCACTCATAAGTTAACAGGTGAACACCAAGTGATTTGACCAGTTTTGTTTTTCCAACTTCAGATTGGTTCCATGTGGGAATCGAACCCGCGCCACACAGCCTAGCATTTATTTTTTTCGCCATTGTAAACCTTCTGGCGAATTACCTTTTTTGTATGTTTTGGTGGACAAAATGGTACTTACTATTCTAATGGCGACTGATTAAGCTTCATACACTTAAACCATGCAAGAAAATGCAAGACAGTTGACAGCATGCAAGTTTGAATATATTGTCCGCTGTGTAGTCGAACTGGCATGCAACTTGCCATGCTACTTCTTGCACCGTGAATGTAAAAGGGGCTTTATAGTTTACATAAAAACGGTATTTTTCCATTAAATTAAACACACCATAAAATTGTACTAGATAAACTTTCCACGCATAATCTTTATAGAAAATATTATATAAGTTAAACCATCGGAGTTCATCGGACCATGGTTTTTCTCGTTTGTTTATACCAGATAAATACCCATAGCATCATTAAATGTAATAAAAATAAAAAAACCGTATTAATTATTACGGGTTTTACTTTTAAATTATAATACCATCATTAAATTAACTCTCTTGTACGGTGAGATATCGTTGAAACAATATTTTATTATGCGTATGTTAATTGTTTTAATTAAGTAATGAGTAGGAGTACTTATAGCCAATGTTGTAACTGTAAAGGAATGCTTTTGCTTGTATTGTTAACCTGAAATTGTAAATAATGCCTCCATCAAGACAATAATTGTATTCGCCAAATTAGAACTGAAGATCTACATTACAGGAAATAAAAAGTCATCAATCGTAACATTTATAACGATAATTTATATGATCCAGAGGCCATATCTAATATATAAAATTCTCGTGTCACAGTTTTCGTTGCCATACTCCTCCGAAACGGCTTGACCGATTTTGATGAAATTTTTTGTGCTTATCCGGTATCTATGAGAATCGGCCAACATCTATTTTTCATCCCCCTAAATGTAATTATTTATATGGCAAAACAACGTTTGCCGGGTCAGCTAGTAGACATATATGTATATATACCTACATATTATTTATCCTGTTTTTAATACTTTTTTGCATGTACGCCAGCAGGTAAACCTACCCGAATATGTCAAAATTTACCAATCGAACATCAACCTTTCGGTGTTGTGATAAGACTGATAAGGTTGAAATCTATTAAAGAAATTTGAATGATTGTGGTAGGTTGATGTGCTGGTGTTTGTACTTTATTTGTTTTCTGCATCACCTTTTTTTTATTTTATTTTTTTTATCGTGGTAAAATCATCAAATGAGACCTCCAACCCCGGGCAGGGCGGGAGGTACTGTCAGACTTTTACTGACTAAAATCCACGGTGTTCTTCAATAGCCCTTTATGTTCCGGGGTCACGGTAATAGAAATAAGTCCCGCGACCCCGGCAGGCTTTGGCCCTCTGAGAGGGGGCCCCGTCATTTTGCTGACAGCTCTTTGAGGCGCGCGTGGAACACGACGCGCCGGCGACCCGGGCATGGTCCATGGTCGGACAGCGAGTTGCCCTTTACTCGCTGTCCGCATGCCCGCGCCTACGGTGGCCGGAGATCGTCTTGCGACGTACGGCGCCGTGGGCGTACACCACTGCGGTTGGGGCGGAGGGAGGACGCTGTCCTCTCTCTCTCGCGGCCCGCCGCCTCCTTCACGAGCATTACTGCCTCGCAGAAGGTGGCGACCGCTTCCCACTCCGTCTCGCTCCTTCTGCATCACCTTAAGGTAAGTTTACCTTAAGGTGATGCAGAAAACAAATAGAGTACACTTCCAGTTGGAAGAAAATGCCCAAGGCATTAAGTCCGCCATTGTGCTTTCATGTGCAAGTAGTTTGAGATAAATATTGTCACAATTTAACAGATAATTTTAATATGGAATCCTGCAAAAGATTCCTGCACTCCTACTGGGGAATTCATAATGAAAAATTCCAAGGGATTATTATGGACCACTTGGTAATCAAACACAGGACTCCACACTCAGTAGTTGCCCTTCTAACCACCAAACCAACAAGACAATCAGACAATTTGGAAGACCATCGTTCATCCATGTCATGTACCAGAAACAACTTGACACGAATGAAGGAAATGAGCGGGATTGGTTAGCACGCGATGACGCGACCATTTCCGAACGCGACCTAGTTCCTCACTGTTGGACTAAATTTCCTTCAAACTGGCTTGGTTTAAAAAGGTATCCAGTACCCTTAGCACGAGTTTTCAGTATTTGAGACGTAAAGTAAACTGGAACTTTGACAATTTCTAATTGATAATTTTCAAGGAAAAAAATAGTTCCTTCTTCGCACACCAGAGGCGCTACATCGCAAGGAAACCTGGACTTGTAGGTCAAATAGCGACCTGCCCTTTCTTCTCATAGTTGCAATTTAGGTGCAAAGGCTGTTGTGGATCTTTTTATATCTCGAATGCAGGTAGGCATGCAATAAAGAGGTTGGTATCTTGCAAGCATGGTTCTCTAATGCCCTTTAGGTGACTGCTAGGATACCAATGAGTCAAATTATGAGAGAAAAAGGTTACCTTTTAACTCTGAATGTTATTGGCAGTTCTGCTCAAACATTAAAAAAAAAAAACGTGCGTTTACAAATATAATATAAAATCATATCACAAACGCCCAAACCCGAAACAACTACTTGTATAAAAATATTTGCTCCGTGCAGGAACCGAACCAGCGCCACGCAGCGCAGCAGTCCAATCGCTCAGCCACGGCACCAACCGGTAAATAAAGTCGATGCAGTTTCCCAAGAAATTTAATTTCTAAAGAAATAAGTTTTACAAAGAAAGGGGAAAAAAATAATACGATGCGAACACATACATTACCCATAAATACTAGCTAGTACTAGGTACTACATAAACATATCACAGTCTACTCAAAAACCATAAACAATACAACTGCACCCGACAGGAATGCATAGACAACACCCCTCAAACGTCCAACCTAGCTAGATCATTTTACAAACCGGCCATTGCTCTCGATCGCATTAAAAATTAATGCATTACGGCAAAAAATGGCGATCGCGCGTGCGTTTCCGGGCGAGAATGCGGTTGCAAAAAGTGCGCGCGCGCCGCTTGCTCCTCCGTGACGCGGTTTTTCTTATTAATTAATGTTGTAAAGTGCGATGGGCACGCAAACGTCTTTGCTTTACAGCCAATTTACACTTGTACTATGCGCAGGCGCCGATGCAGGAGTGACGGCGTAATTGTGGCGGTTGAACGTCTTCTTTATGAGATCCTTGATGAGCGGTTGCAATTAGACGGATTTCTAGGTGTTAAGATGAGTGGCAGAATGTGGTTTTAGTATTGCGTGTAGATAACTATCTGTGATGCTTTTTATAGAGTTCTAGTATGGATAGGATAGGTAGTATCGATTTTTTCCGTGTTGATTATCGATTCTAAAGTCGAATTACTCCGTTGTATTTTTTCATAAATCTTTCCCAAAAATTAGGGCATTTATTTTCCTTTTCAATTGAAAGCGATTTTTTATTCTCTATTTAAAGGACACGCCGTTGCTTCATCTAAAATTCTGGTATTCAGTTGCATCCGGTTAAAATGGAAGCTGACCTGACTAACGATTAAAACTTTATAAAGATGCATGAAACATATTTAGAATCTTTTTATGAGAACTTCTGGTACCTACTTCTGAAAGATCATCTTTACGCCCACATCCTATGGGCCCTCTTCTACCATCAGACATCTTGATGTATTAATAACTAGCTTCTGCCCGCGACTTCGTACGCGGATCTTGTTGCTTATGCCAGCGACAATGGGGTCGGCAAAATCGAAGATCTGTAAAGTCTGATACCCAACTCCAAGAGCCCGGGTAAAAAAATCATTGGAGTTTGGCCAGTAGAATAAAAATTGTATTATTAATCGTCATCGAAAATCAGTCCGTGAAATTAGTGATAGCTTTGATTTCCACATCAGCTGTTCCAAATCTTATATTTTAATACATCAATAGATAATGCGAATTAGGCTGAACAGCTCTTTCTAAGACGTAAGAAGTACGACTTGTACTGACTAAAATTAACGGTGTCCTTCAATAGCCCTTTATGTTCCGGGGTAAGGGTGATGGTATAAGTCCCGCGACCCCGGAGCCCTCTGAGAGGGGGCCCCGTCATTATACTGACGCTCTTTAAGGCGCGCGTGGAATACGACGCGCCGTCCATGGTCGGACGGCGAGTTGCCCTTTACTCGCCGCCCGCATGCCCGCGCCTACGGTGGCCGGAGATCGTCTTGTGACGTCCGACGCCGTGGGCGTCCACCACTGCGTGGTAGCTGGGCTCTTGGAGTTCCACATTAGGTGTTCTAGATCTTCAATTTTTATACGTCAACAGAGAGTGCTCATCAGGCCGAACAACTTTGCTGAGACGTTATTCCTGTATATGTTATAGTGTAGCTGGGCTCTTGGAGTTCCACATCAGGTGTTTCAGATCTTCAAAGTAATTCTCTCAGCAGAAAATGCTCATCACGTGGAACAATTTTTGCTATCGCACCATTTTTGTATCTCTTATAGTTTAGCTGGTCTGTTGCGGTTCTGCGCCAGTTGTTCAAGTTTTCAAAATAAATTATAGCCTATGTTTTGACCAGACTTAATACCTATACAACAAAAAAAGAATCATTCAAATCCGTCCAGTACTTTTTGAGTTTATCCCGGACATACATACAGACAAACAGACAAAAATTCTAAAAACTATATTTTTGGCTTCGGTATCGATTGTAGATCACATCCCAAGTAGTTCTTAAAAAAAAATATTCAATGTACAGTTTTGACTTTCCTACTATTTTATTATATGTATAGATTACTATCCATAATATACTTGGTTGCCATTCCACCAATTCGCACTAAGCGCTTTCAATCTTCCTTCATAACGCGCACAGCAAAATAGTGGAACTCTACCTGCGTCTGTGTTCCCGAACGAATACAACCTGGGGGGTTATTACAACGTCTTAAAACCAGGCTTATTCCGGCGAGTGAAAGTGAGAGAGCTATACAAGTCGCCTAGCTCCATCTCGTTCACTCACTGCAGGCGTAACATGGCGCCGTAGAAAGGGGTTTTGTCGACGGAAGAATAGACAAAATGACAGAAGTAGAAATAATTTTATTGTTTTATGCATGTTATTGTAAAAAATATGGAAAATAAACATTCTTTTCTTCAGTAGTGTACGAATGGTGTCATATTTGTGCAAAAAAACAGTCGACTTGTGTAGAAATAACGATGAAATAACTTTGTCTTTTCTTGGTAGAATAGACATAGAATCGCCGTGCTACGTGTGCTGGAACAAGCCTGGTTTTAAGACGTTGTAATACCCCCCCTGAAGTACTTCAAAATTAAATTGAACAGGCTTCTACTGGAAAAGCTCGCTCCATCGTAGGCTTTGTCTCTATCAGCTTTTGTCCTTGGAGGACTCATTTGGCCCAGGGCAGGGCAGGAGGGACTGTAAGACTTATACTGACTAAAATCTACGGTGTCCTTCTATAGGCATTTACATTCCGGAGTCACGGTCACTCGTTAAGTCCCGCAACCCCGGCAAGCTTTTGCCTCCTTCATAGTGCTGACAGATATTTGAGACAGTTCTTCGAACACGACTCGCCGTCGACTTGGGCATGGTCTATGTATGGACAGCGAGTCGCTCATTACTCACTCGCCGTCCGCATGCTCGCGCGTCTCTATCTTCTTTAGCCTAAACTGGAGTTGAAGAGAAATAAAAAAAAACATGCTGTGTAAGAAAACGGACAGTCTGCAAGCTACTTAACAATAGCAAATAGATCACATCACTCAGACATATGAAAGCTAAACTAATACGTATTGTTTATTACATGTGTCTGTTCTATTTATTTTATTAACAAGAAAATATAATTATCGGATATTACGAATGAGTTGAAGATGTAATTAGTTTTTTTATTATCTGTATTCCATTTTTTTACTATGAAACTTTTTGTTTGAAATGATGACTTTATGCCAATGGCTTCGGAAGACGTCGCGGAACTTACTTCATTGCCGTGACCCCGGAACATAAAGGGCTATTGAAGGACACCGTGGATTTGAGTCAGTACAAGTCTGACAGTCCCTCCCCCACTGCCCGGGGTGGGAGGACTCATTTGATGATTCGAAAGATGAGTAATCTCCCTATACGTGCATAATCCTCGTATGATTTGACCAATAATAGAAAGTCTGCACTTTTATAGACTGAAGTTCGGTTGCCTTCTCAGAGTAGTCAGGTATGAAGCACCGGCCTCATCTAGCTTTTGTGAATGTTAAAAATGTTAAGAATATTATTTTGCCACTCTGGTCTTTGCAAAGGCTTTTCCCAACTATATTAGGGTTGCTATGTTGCAGTTGCATTTCAGAATTATAAATGGAGCGTCGCCTATCTGACCTAACTCAACCCAGTAACCGGGTAATTCGATACCCATTGTTGTTACGTTGTCAGACTTTCGAGCTTTTATTAATAAACACAAATAGTAACGATTTTCAAAGATCTACAAATGACGGTCGGGACCATCCGCTTTACATGCTTTCTGATTTACTCTATTTTCATTACAGTTTTAAATAAACAACTAATTAAATAAACCATAAACAATAATAAAAACCTCTTTTTACAAAAGTACAGTATCCATTCGCGCATCACTGGCCATAACCGCCCAATTCAAATAAGGAATGTAGTTTAAAATAGCGATGCGTCGGCGCAAACGCACCCCGTGACGTCAACAGGAATTCGACTCGGAAATGAGTCACAGACACGTCGCGTCGCCTGACTCTGCCTGACTCATAGAATGCGGTCCAAGACTGTGGTGCTTTTATATGTGGCGGATATTTTAAAATTCGAATTTGCTTTATTTTTTCTTTGTCTATGGTTGCGGTTTTGGTGTTGTTTGGTAGTTTTATAGGCAAAGGCGTCAGTGTTGAATGCCAAGAGGTGAATAATTTATTAATAAATATTATAAACTTTAAATTACAGCTTTAGCCAGTCACGTTGTAAATAGCAATTTCTTAGTGCTTTTGTCTCATCATTGATTAATGGAAAGTTATTAGAACTTGAAACGTTTTTGTTGTTACCAGAAATTAATTTAACAGTCTAATTTTACTTAGAAGTACGATCGAATTCGGGAGAAACCAACTGTATTCATTATTTGCCATATTGTAGGGGGCTAAAAAGCTTCTGTATAGGTATCTACAGATCTTACGAAATTGAGACTTCTTGTTTCACACATAGAGTTTAAGTTCCAAATTCTCGTCTCTCTCTAAATTCACTATCGTCCAGCTAAGAATCGATTGATTTTAAAATTAGAATCCCTGTCAACTAAAAAAAAGTCTTACACTCTAAAGAGCCTTCATAACTTAATCCACCAGTGTAAGTTGAGCTTCATCACCGGTTGCTTATTAAGAAACTGTTCTGCATCATGAGTTCAACTTTAGTTGGTTTTCTCCAGGACAATGGACATTGTCTGCACTCATGTTGATACTGTTTTTGGATTGGTTGCAAGATACTGAGCTTTTGTTGCAGATCTTAAATCAAAATTATTATCGGTTTTGATTATAACTGTGCTGTTTTGTAGGGCTTTGTCCTGCTGGTGGACAACAGGACGTTTGTATTGTAGTTAGGTATAAGTTCGAATAATATTGTGTGAATGCACTCCCAGCATGTATAGAACATCTATGGCAGGGGTTTCCAACTTGGGACGGCGAGTAATCGATGACTTGCCGTCCGTTCATGGACCATGCCCAGGTTGACAGTGCGTCGTGTTGCACATTATGCTGTCAGCTATTTCGGGACGGGGCGCCCAGAAGGCCAAACGCGAGGTCGCGGAACTGTCCAAACGAACAACTGTGACCCAGGATCGTAAAAAGCAATTGAAGGAACATGATGGTTTTAGTCAATACGAGCTCAGACGCGTACTGACTAAAATCCGTTTCGACCCTTAGTGGAAGGACGCATTGGATGAATCTACCATCTAAGAGTAAGAGGTGTTTCCAACTTGTGCGCGGGCGGCGCCCTGGCGCTCCGAAGAGAGTATTGTAGAGCGCCCTCCACATGAGGCTTTTGAGGGACCTGCAAGGGTCCAAGATTCTTTACTTTGGTTAAAAAGGTGATAGTCTTGAAATCTCTAGAAGCCCTAAAATCAGATCCACGTGTTCCGATTCGGTGGAGAATTAAACTACTTAGTTATCATTGTCATCTGAATTAAATGAAGGTAAACATTTTCAGTTTCTATGTTTGTAAACGCACCCAAGACAGGAGAAATTCCTAGTATGGTACAAAGTTTCAATAAAAAGTTCGAAACGTCTATGTGTACGTCTACGTCTTTATCTGCCTTGAGATCGGTGGAAGTGGAGTGGAGATATTTTTTTTTAAAGAACAATACAATAGGTACATAAGGATTTTTTCCTAAAACAATTTTATCTTGATTGCATAATTACAAATATTTAATCTTACATACAAGTAGACCCGGAAACACTAGGCATGTACCTACTTTTCACGAGAGTGCGTCTCGTGGGTTCGGAAACAGCCAATAGTTCAGTCACTGTGCGAATGTTGCAGTCAATTAACATAAAAAAAAATAGTTTATTTATAATCTTCCGTGTAAACTTCTAAAGTATCTATAACATTCGTTATTCCTGTAAACTATATTAAGAAATGATAAATTGTAAATTCCTAATCTAGTTCCTCAACTAATTTAATTGCAGTTTGCTATAACTCATCAGTAATGTCTGATCGTTTTGATTTATTGATAGACTAGCTATTGCCCGCGGTTTCACACCCGCTGCGTGACTCTATAATTTTTTAAACGTTGCCCTTCACTAGGAATTTCTCTGTGTCGTGGGTGCGTTTAGAAACATATAAACTTACATACACAACGGCCTAGACACAAAACAACTACTTGTAGATCATAATTTTTTTTTTCTGTGCGGGAATCGAACCCACGACACGTAGCACAACAGTCCAATCACTCAGCCATTGCGCTAACCGTACCTATATAACACACAAGGTTATTATGCCATGTGGACATTTTAACACTTGTACGATTGTTACCATAAACCAATTTGACTATAAAATCCAATTTGGACTTCGAACGCACACTCCCCTACTCAACTATCGTACTTACAACCACTACACTAGCTATGAACAAGTCACTAATAAAATTATAAAGTGCTAAATAAAACCGCTAAAACGTTTTCATCGGAAATTATACGTCAAACATGAAAACACTCACACATAAGCGCATAAATTTACATAAACAAACAAACTATTACACATACGAGTATATAAACAGTCTATATACCTACTGTATATGATTGGAAAGAGCATTGACTCTAGTCAATGATGCGAGCAATCATTATGCGATGGAAAACAATATGATTTGTTTATACTAGCCTGTTAGCGGAGGTTTGCTTGTGAATTATCAAGTTGTTCGGCCTACACTGTGCCACTGCTGGGCAAAGGCCTCCACCAAGTCTTTCCGAGTGTCCTTGTCCAGCGCCACTTCGACCCAGCCCACACGGCATGAGTCCAACTCGTCTCTCCACCTCTTTCTGGGTCGGCCTCGGCGGCGGCGTCCATCTGCAGGCACCCACTGTGTGCGGCCTTCGCCCAGCGGTCAACGTTCATGCGGCTGCTCTTTGTTGCACAAAAAAAATTCCAACCATTTTGTTTAGATTTCCACAATATGCAACTGATTTGCGAGTCTTACGTATTACGTTTGCAGATTTATTTCTTTTATATTCAGATAGATTCTTTTGCAGGGGTATAGTAAATGTCATTGTTTACTGATTTTACGATGGGATACCTGTATTATAACTTATATCTTGAACTCATATATGATTTATGGGTGATCTATGGTTAAAGTATCTATCTGAGTTTTTATAAGATCTGTCATTGTTCTGTATAAACAGGACAACCGAAAGAACTAGGTGGTTTTTAGTCAGCATGAGTGTCACAGTCCCGGCACAGCGGAACCTCCAACCAGGGGAAAATAACTCATTTGATTATTTTGTATTTATATGCAGTCTGACCTCTGACCTCCTTTCTGCTCAAAACCCTTTTAGGAGTAGATGGCGAGTCTGATTGATGACTTTTCAGGGTAAATGGATGTGACTGGGTACAGACGTATTTACAGTATTTTTCCTATATATTTTCAGCACGACCTTGTGAAGTTTTCAGCAATATAAGCACGTACTTTGTACACGTGTACCCTACTTTAATCCTAGTTCTTGAAATTAGCGGATTTTTTAAACTGGGTTCAATAAACAATAACTTGTGTATGAGGACGGTTTAACTAAACCTGTCCGTTTAATGTATCGCATTGTTTCTGAGAAATTTTGGCCGTGTAGTTTATATTTTGGAAACACGATTTTTTTTGCAGATCAAACCTGGATTATTATCTTATATACCGTATCCCAGAATTAATTTCCATTCTCTTATTCCATTACTATTCTACTGGGATTTATTTCTTCCAGAATGCCAGTTGACTACTGCGCTGTGTGTTCCGGGTTTGATCCCCGCACGGAACAAATATTTGTATGATCTGCAAGTTATTGTTCCAGGTCTAGGTGTTTGTCTATGTGAGTTTCTATGTTTGTAAGAGCACCCTTGATACAGGAGTTCCTATTTGTATGATTCCTATTTATATTCTCAGATTCCTAGGCTAGTGAGAACCTGCCCGGGTTGGGAGGACTCATTTGATGATTTTACCACGAAAAAAAAAAGGCTACTGGGAATTATAGCAAAAAAAAAGAAAACAAATGTTTGTTCATTGCTTATGTATTAAAAACATTTGAATGTGTACGCTGTACGTGGCGCTTGCTGACACATAAAAAATAAGATTCGCATTTATGCACGAATAAACAAGAGTTGATTATAGACAAAAATAAATAATTTTATATTTCTCTATACTTTGTTAAAAAAAAAACAAATTCGCCAACAAACTTACCAGCCAGAGCTTAAAATTCTTCGAATAAAACGGTTGTGTTAATAGAGACCACGGACAAAGCTCTAGTTTTTTCTAGAAACCCATGAACGCGTGACGCATCACTTATATACCGAGTACCCTTTACAATAAACATGCCTTGGGTGTAAACTGTACTGATTTAATTGGGTTTGAAGAAATAAAGCAAGTTGCAAAGGAATAAAGCTTTGAGCTTTAAATAAGTCTTAGTGCGCGAAGACAGTGCCTTTTAGTGACCACTTTATTGGGGGCCTTAAAAATTAAATAAAACCACAAAAAAGTGCTTAATCGACTTCACACGTAATTCACTCCGCGGGTGCTCCCGAAACAAAAAAAAATTACAAATCAGGATATCCATTTTCAGCAACTGAAACTTAGTTGTGCTTCTCAAGCACAGATCAGGGTGTCGTTTGCTTATTATTTTCATCTATATATATAAAATTCAAAACTGACTGACTGATCTGACAACGCACAGCCCAAACCGCTGGGGCTACAAACTTGAAATTTGGCATAAGCCTTCCTTATACCCCGTAGGTGAGCACTAAGAACGGATTTTGCGAAATTCGGCCCCTAAGGGGTTGTTTTTAGGGTTTATAGTTTGTATGAAACTTCGCTACTACAGGTGCTAGGAATTCCAAATTTTGCATGGGGTGTCTTTTTAGAACGTAGATGCTTACTGTGACGGGATTTTGCGAAATCCGACCCCTGAGGGGTTTGTTTTTGAGGTCGATAGTTTGTATGAAACTTTGTTACTACAAGTGCTAGGCATCTCAAATCTTGCATGCCGGTTCATTTTAAGACGTAAATGCTCAACAAGGTAGAAATTTTGTGAAATTCGACCCCTAAGGGGTTGTTTTTGGTGTTGATAGTTTTGAGACTCTTTTTTACATATGGATTCTTTGTTGGACGTAAGTGATAATAAGGACGGGATTTTGCGAAATTCGACCCCCGAGGGGTTGTTTTTGGGGTTAATAGTTTGTATGAAACTTTCTTACTACAAGAGCTAGGAGCCTCAAATTTTGCACCGGGTTCCTTTTTAAGACGTAGACGTAGTTGTAGTATGTAGTGGACGTAGTTTGCTCACCATGATGGAATTTTGCGAAATTCGACCCCTATGGGGATTGGTTTTGGGGTTGATAGTTAGAGATCTCAAGTTTTGCTGGGGGTTCTATTTAGAAGATAGGTTCTCACTTAGAGAGGTTGTTGGGAAATTCTACCCCTAAGGATTAAATTATTCATTTGAGTTAAATTTATGATGTAGGTGTAGGTGCTACCCAAGCCGGGATATTGCGGTTTGATAGAATTTTTGTTCAATTTTATTTAGATTTTCCAAAAGTATCACATAAAGAAGGTGGCTTGGAGTAGAAATTCACAAAAGCAAAGTTCGAAAATCACGCGGACGAAGTCGCGGGCGGAGTGCTCGTCATCCTATACAAATGTTCCCGCTGTTGGAATATAGGCCTCCTCTCTGAGAGAGGCAGTGGTCCGTAATCCACCACGCGGATTACACAAAGTAAGTAAAGTAAGGTTTTGAACCCACTACCTACACCTCGTAAGTAGGAACCGATACCACTGGGCCAGCTTATTATCTTTGTTTTTACGCTGTTATAAGCTACTCTCCCACCCTACAGCGTGTGTGTGAAATAATGAACGCCAAGCGATGGCGCCTAACTGCATTGTCAAGCATTATGAAAAGCTATGAATCTGTAGACATGCCTGAAAAGGAAAAGCTTTCATTTATAAACAATGAACTTAATGTACTTTCACGAACATTAATAAAGAGTGAATAAAACCACGATATTGTGTTCAGTACCCTTAGCATGAGTTTTCAGTAATTGAGACGTAAAGTAAACTGGAACTTTGACAATTTCAAATTGACAATTTTCAAGGAAAAAATTCGTTCTTCGCACACCAGAGGCGCTGTTCCATTTTTTCATACAAGAAACGCTGTAAATACTGGAAAGACGCTGTAAAGTAAAAGAGTGAAAAGTCGTGCTAAGGGTACTGGTGTACCTACCGCTTGGGCGGAGCACCGACGTGCCCTCACGGCGGCGATAGACTGAGACCTCTCGCGCCCAGCACTGGTCGCGGCCATGCTGCGGGGCGAGACGGAGTGGGAAGCGGTCGCCTCCTTCTGCGAAGCAGTCATGCTCGCGAAGGAGGAGGCGCGCCGTGCGAGAGAGGAGAAAATGTCCCCCCCACGGCGTCGGACCATGCCCGGGTCGACGGCGCGTCGTGTTCCACGCGCGCCTCAAAGAGCTGTCAGCAAAATGACGGGGCCCCCTCTCAGGGCTAAGGCCTGCCGAGGTCACGGGACTCATACCATCACCGTGACCCCGGAACATAAAGGGCTATTGAGAGACACCGTGGATTATAGTCAGTAGGTACAAGTCTGACAGTCCCTCCCACCCTGCCAGGGTGGGAGGACTCATTTGATGATTTTACCACGATAAAAAAAGGGTATTGGTGTAAAGCTCATTGACCTATTTCTCTTCTTCACTAATTTCTATTGTACTTAATTAACTTATGTATTATTGTTATTCCAATTCTGTAACTGAAATCCACCTTTGTTTAAAAACTCATTCATATGTTTGTATATTTCAATGACCTCTGTGACGTCACTGCATCCACTCATGAAATCATCCATGTAAAATGAATTTAGACCCTTTCAGCTGACAGTGGATACTCTTCACCTTCATTATACACAATTTATAAACGAAGTACTAATCCTAAAAGCCCAATCCTTTAGGCCATAGTTAGGTTTTTTTTCGAGGCAAATCCACCACACTATTCCCAAAACACTGCAACTCCTGAAAGCCAGAATCAACAGTGACTACCAGAAAAGCGCCGAGACAATGAAGCTCGAAGTGTTCCGGAGAATGAATTTACCTGTCTTGGATCCAGGTTCCTTAAGAAGGTTCCTGCAAAGAAATAAATCAGAAAGGAATAGTGGAGGAGTAGGAAGTAACATATGGCCTAAAAGATTAGGGGTTTAGTTGCCCCAGCTAAGTTTAAGTTCCATGTAAAAGTTGACGAGCCTATTGAAATCATACAGTATTCTAATTATGGCACTTGCGAGTAGGTGCCTCAGGTGCCATTTCAGCAGGTGCCCAATAAAGAATACGTACCTGCCCTTGGTAGAGCGGAAAGGACTTTCAGATGTGAAAGACTAAAATGCAACCTGTTCCTTCAGTTGCTCTTTGCGTTCCAGGGCTGAGGTAATTTGTTAAGATAGACAGACAATAAAAAATCCTTTATCCATATATTATCTTTGAATATGTTTTTCAGATAATTTTACATAGAAGAGTTATAGAGATGGTGTACACACATTCCTGTAACTGTTATTTCCATAACTTATTTTTTTACCACCCACATACCACATGGTTATCTGTCGATGGTATTTTAGACTTCCTCTTCGTTGTGTAGTCTATGGTTTGGATCTAGGTTACACGCGCCACTGTGATGTCACGGTGTAGTGCTAACAAGATACGGTGACCACGCAAACGTGGGTTGTTGGGATAGAAAAAAAGGTCTTTAAATAGTTGTGGGGAAGGGTTACGGTTAACTATATTTTTTTCTTGAGTTTTGTGAACTTATGGTATTTAAAACGCGTAGAAACATTATTATAATATTATACACAATGAGAACATGCATAAAGAAATAGGATAATGTTAGTGGTTGCATGTTATAGTTTTTGACTTAAAAGTTTATTTTGTGTATTATGTAACAGCTATAGGGTTTTGTTGTCTGCCAAAAAATAAATACTCCTTTACCTTTCCTACATATAGGCACAGAAGACTGTAGAGGGCTTCAATAAATTAAAAACGTAACGTTTTTTTTTTTAAGTAATAAATCAAAAGAGCGACAAACACTCGCGAAAATAACTTAAAAATGCATCTTTATTTTATTAATACAAAATTAAATTGAAATATTGTACATAATGTATGCAACATCAACGGCTTTTGCCTCCAAATATTAAAACGCCACTGGAAAATTTTGCCCCCAAACCAAAACTTCAAAAAAATATCTATGGGCTGTTCTGACAGATTTGACAGCTGAGAGTGACATTTGGGTGACGTTTGAGTGAGTTCTTCTAAATCTGAATTCATGGTAACCATTTGATCGTCGATGTCCATCACACCCTGTATAATAGGTATCCCCTACAAGTCTGTATGTACAACTTGTTCCAGACAATTAAGGAAATCGTTAAATCGTCACGTTTATTCAGAAA
Organism: Agrotis ipsilon; assembly: GCA_028554685.1. Taxonomy (NCBI): domain Eukaryota; kingdom Metazoa; phylum Arthropoda; class Insecta; order Lepidoptera; family Noctuidae; genus Agrotis; species Agrotis ipsilon. The sequence continues at coordinate 15,424,371 of CM052965.1, forward strand.
CGTGACGTTATAGGCTGAACAGTTTACTACCATTGCTACGCACTTTGACAGCTAACAAATAGACTTATTGGATAATCAACAACTTATTGTGAATCATCCTGTTTGTGGCGAATTAACCAAGATATCGTTACACGTGTTTTTGGTGATAACCTCATAATATGTCCTGTTTATTTAATTTTTTACTATAAAAGCAGGTCAAACGCAATAATCAATATTGAAATCGGTGATTTTTTAGTTTTATCTTTTTAATTCTTTTATTTTCGCTATTCTAAAAAAATAATGTTGTTTTTTTTTGAACTTTTCAGATTTAAACAAATTATTTTGTAAATTACTGCTAGGTGTTATTACTGTAATAGTTTAATACAACCCCTGAAATTGTCCTGAATTTTCTCCCTCTAAAAAGGGACATCCCCAATCCATTTCCCTTTCTCAGAACACAGTTTAAACCCGCAAAATGTTACATAAACCAATAAACAAACTAAACTAGATCATCAGTTGGCTAATTCCTAATGTTTACATGAAGTACCAAAAGATTAGCACGGTGTGGTGCGCGCGCGCAGTTTTTTTGTACCCGAAAGAACGGGACGGCCGGTGACGTCGAGGTTTGCCTTTATTTAGCCATTTCGGTCATTGAACTTTGTTTAGCATTTTACATAAACTTTTCTAGACATCATTCATTGCGATATCTTAGATCGATCGTGATACTTACATTGAATTTAATGTCTTATTATCTGGGCATTGAGTTTTAATATCGATTGCTTCTGTTTGCCTATAATACGACCACACGATTCTACTCTTTCAAGCCTTGTCTTTAAAATATTACCTTTTTGGGTAATGTCACCGATCACTTAAAAATTACGGCTGAAAGCGTTCTCCGGCTGGCGTCTTAGAAGACTCCGAATTTTCGGCCTCGGACTTTTAACATACGAACCTGTCTGGGATCGAACCTTGGACCACAGTAAGTAGCGATAGACAATCACCTAGATACTATAAAGAGGTAATTTTTATTTAGGGAGTCATTTCCGGAACAATGATCCAATTCAAATTATGAATTTGAATGAGGCGAACGGAGTATGTAAGGATCGTAGCAGGTGGCGCTATATAGTTTTTGCGGAGCCCTATAGGAAAAAGGCATGAGTTTATGTATTAACCAAGCTATCACTGTCGAGCAATTTCGAAAAAGTAAAAACACGGGCGGGCGATATGACGGGACAGAAGTCGCGAGCAGAAGTCAGCCTAGGTATATACCTATAATAGTCCTGTGGCCGAATTATGAAAAAACCAGTACCCTTAGCACGAGTTTTCAGTAAATGAGATGTAAAGTAAACTGGAAATTTGACACTTTCAAATTGTCAATTTTCAAGGAAACAATTAGTTCCTTTCCTTCTACACACACCAGAGGCGCTGTTCCATTTTTTCAAACAAGAAACGCTGTAAATACTGTAAAGTAAAAGAGTGAAAACTCGTGCTAAGGGGACTGACTTGTTCCAGTGAATGAAAGAGACAGAGCTATACAAGTCGTCTAGCGCCACCTCGTTTACTCACTGGAACTAATCTCTCTCTTTCTCTTAAGACGTCATAATACGGCCCCTGGTCCTCTAAGACCAAAAGAAATGGGAACCCTACTACTTACTCCTAGAGCCGTGATCTACACGAGTCTCGTTATGTAGTTGGAAAGTACATAAAAGTGTTTTATTTGATCGGAAATATACTCGGACGCAAACAGAAGTGGGTATGGTTGTAATGCGCACGTCCACGTGATTTATTTCCTTTATTATCCTATTCGAAGACATGTGACATCCACCAACCCGCACTGGGCCCGCGTGGTGGATAATGGCCCACTCCCTCTCTCAGAGAGGAGGCCAGTGTCCCAACAGTGGGAACATTTATAGGCTGATGATGATTATCCTAATTTGGATATCAGAAGTTATCTTACTTATAACATTATAGTATTGAGCTAGTAGTAAACGAATCTTGAGAGAATTTTGAGGAAAACATACCTCATTTTCTTGAAATCTGACCGCATACAGATCCTAAGGTTGACCCACGAAAATCGTTTAGTCCTTCCAATAAACGATGATTCATTATTTAGGTAATCTACTTCTAAAAACTGTGACTACATGGTCTAGATTTGGCCTTGAAGTTAGATTACTATGACGAAGAGAAGATTCATGGAATTTTTAGAGCTACGGAACTAAATATTCATTATGAATGTTTTTAATAAGGAGGATAATAGGACGTTATGGTATTAATTCTAGAGATCGTCTTAAACATAATTTTTGCAGGATATAAATGTCGGCAGACGATCTCCGGCCACCGTAGGTGCGGGCGAGTAATGGGCAACTCGCTGTCCGACCATGGACCATGCCCGAGTAGACGGCTCGTTGTGTTCCACGCGTGCTTCAGAGAGTATCAGCATAATGCCGGGGAAGAAGTTCTCAAGAAGGCTAAACCCCGCCGGGCTCGCGGGACATATGAAATTATTATGACCATGGAAGGTAAAGGGCTATTGCAGGATATTACCTTGGATTTTAGTCAGTACGAGACTGTCAATCCCCCCCGCTCTGCCCTGGGTGGTATAGGAATCATTTGATGATTTTACTACGATTAAAAAAGGCAATGAATGTCGCATACCAATCGAGCTGTGGGCTGCAAGGAATGATGCCTTGAAACAGCTTCGCGAGGTTCCGGGGTAGTCCACGAAGAAGCGGGATGAACTGGATGTCTTCCTTGGGAATTGGACGAGTAAGGAAGGCCTTTGCCAAGCAGTGGGACAATACAAGCTAGAAATAATAATAAAAAAGGAGAAGCGAGTTGAAAGGCGTGTCTAAGTACATTGTGAAACTAAAACTACAGGAAATTAGGTATTAAACTTGAAATACTATAAAATGTCAGAATTCAATGAAGTCATAGGCCTTCACAGTTTTGAACAAGTTGTTAAAGATTAAGGGATATTGGTTGTTTGTGCGTGGGCATTGTTTAGTCTCAAATTTTATGGCTCTGGTACAATTCTTGGTGTCAATAAACCGCATGATTTTGACTGGCCTGTTGGTCTAGTGGTTACCTGCAGAGGCGGATTATCCTTAAGGCAAACTAGGCATCTGCCTAGGGGCGCGGAGGTACAAAGGGGCGCGCGGGCGGAATTGTAAAATAAAGAAAAAAATTACAATATAGCATAAAATTAATTGTGTCAATACCACCACTTAGACAATGAAACTATTATTTTTGCATACAATCCCAATTCGCTTCAATTTATAACAAAATATAAATTATACGATGGGACCTGTGGATGGGACTGACTAAAACTTACGCCTACAAACAACTTTGTCGATGGTACATGATCTCTGATTGAAGTTGGAAAGATACGACTGCAATGTTCGTCGCGTCGACTGCCAGTCTTACCCAGTGGCGTATTTACCCTTAGGCCAAGAGGGCCGGGGCGGCAGGCTGCGAGGCCGCAACGAGTTCTTATCTTCGAAGAAATTTTAAATAATCTACCTAGGTCATAAAAAAAAATAAGCTACTTACATTAACCAAGCTTGCAGTTCAAAAAAGACTTCAAATTGATCTCGTTTTTAGATTAAGACTTGTCTTGAGGTACGGAAACGTTTAACGAAATGAAAATGAAAATTTGGCTTCTTCTTTTCCAAAAAGCTAAAAAATTTAGCGCTCGCTACGCTCGCGCTACAAGAGTGACTTCGAATTGATTTTGCTTTTACATTCAAACTTTTCTTGAAGTACGGAAATGTTTAACGAAATGAAAATTTAGTTTTCCTACTATTCCCAAAAAACAAAAAAAAATTCGCGCTCGCTACGCTCGCGGTTTTACTTTGCTTGCGATTTTAATTGCTCATTTTCAATGCAAAGTCTTCTTGTGTTAGTTAGTCTCGACGCGGTCTATAAAACTCAACATTTTAGGTTTGTCTTCTACAAGGTGGTGTGGGAACTAAACACAAAAAAAAACAATTAAGTGCTACTCAAACTTCACAAAGTTTGAGTAGCACTTAATTGTTTTTTTTTGTGTTTAGTTCCGGGCTTTACAGGTCCAGAGCGCTCAATTTTAAAATACGCCACTGGTCTTACCTAAGGCTTTAAAATATTGTAAACCGAATTCGTAAGATCTGTTCGACAGATATCGATCTCATGTAAACTGATGCTCTTTTTTTCTTGGCCCCCATCTCACCGCATTTTCCTAAGGTACATCGGTTTTGGTCAAACTATGGTATCTACGTGTTATCTTTAATATAGGGGCGCCGATGAGATGCTTGCCTACAGCGCTCTCAACGTTTAATCCGCCACTGGTTACCTGACTGCTATGCCGGAGGTTGTGGGTTCAATTCCCACCCGGGACAAATGTTTGTGTGATGAGCATGATCATTTTTGTTCTGTGTCTGGGTGTAATTTATCTATAATATGTATGTATTTAGAAAATATTTATGTATGTTTATCAGTTGTCTAGTACCCATAACACAAGCTCTGCTTAGCTTGGGACTAAATGCTTTGTGTAATAGTTGTGGAATATATTATATTATATGTTATTGGTAATGCAACCAGTGTCAGCTGTCCTCTTATTCTGTTGAAGCTTCGTATTACACTGGGTCTACTCAAGGACAAAGTGTTACCACAGAAAGGTGTGTAGCCGTCTGTACGTCAAACATCAATGAAAGGTGAACAATGACGATCAATGGAGTGTCTGAAGAAACTATGTAAGTCGGCAAATGAATGGGCCTTGCCGGGGTCGCGGGACATACGTATACCGCGACTCCGGCACACAAAAAGACTACTGAAGGACACCGTGGACTTTAGTCAGTACAAGTCTGACAGTCCCTCCCGCCCTGCCCGGGGTGGGAGGCTTCATTAGATGATTTTACCACGTAAAAAAAAAAAAGGCTGGGTTCGAACCCATGACCTACAACTCTTAAGTCGGGGTTGTTACTACTAGACTAGACACTGACTTAATCATACTACAGAATTTGTATATAGTCGTCTGTGTTTGTAATTTATCCGTACTTATTAAGACAGACCTATTGTTTCAAAGTCTGGAACAACGTCACTCTGACGTATTTCTTCAAGATGTCTCGATAACTCAAGTATCCCTTGGAGATCTTCATCAAACACTAGAGAAGATTTTTAGTGAAACTTAACGCTTATAAACCTGATTTTAAAAATTGTGGAAGATCATTATGTTTTCTTTATTAATTATCAGGGTCATTGTCCGCCCTTAGAGTGCCAAAGCGTGCCGGGGTCCCGGGACTAGCGAGCTACCGTGACCCCGGAACGTAAAAGGCTATTGGACACCGTGGATATAAGTTAGTACAAGTCTGACAGTCCCTCCTGCCCTGTCCTGGGAGGGAGTACTCATTGATGATTTTACGAAGCTCAAAAAACCGTGATTGCCTTTCAACTTGTTTGCCATGGCAATTTTTAGGTACCTACTGCATTTTTAACTGCCACAACTGTCACTTACTTTGCTGAATATATCAGACTGTGTGGAAAACATAAAAGGCGCGAAAACAGTAAAGTTTGTTGTGGTGCTTGCTGCACCACATCAACTTTACTGATTGATGATATGTCGTGAACGGCTGTACTGTAATAATGATTTCTTTATTGATGAGTCACAGTATGCCAAGTATGTAACCATAACCTGACTGGTCTAAGCCCTGCGCTTTAGAAACCTTACAGTTTTGAAAGTGGTAAAAAAAAAAGACTGTCCTGTGGCTAAAAATTGAAGGCTACAAAAGCTAAGAAATGCCGTAACTACGAGGCAACGCCGCCAATCTTTTAGCGCATTACCAGCTGGCAGTATGAAGGTGCAGTTTTTCGATCTTTTGTAATAGTTTAGTTAACTTTTATTATGTTTTAGTAATGTATATGAGCATACCTATTGTTAAATTTTTATAAGTTATAGATAAATAAATGACCCACTATTTTTTAATTAAAAAAGTGTAACGTTCATCTATTAAAATAATTAAATAATTAAAAATTTATTAAAACGCCCGCCAAATATCAGGATCTGGTAGTGTCAACAGTCTGCTTGACATTCAGATACAGAAATAAATGTCTACCCTTTGTGCAGGCGGACGAGTAGGATGGTAACAGCTTATGTCACAGCGTAGGAAGATAACAGAATTCTAACTCTTACAATTTGCGAAAGTGGCGTCGCTCTACCTTAGTGGGGAAAACATTTTTTATCAGCTTACAAAAAGTTGGAAACTATAATTTTTTATTCAGCATTCTTCTGATCTTTCAATTTATTTGTGTGCTCCTATTATATAAAGGCAGGCGCCATTTTCAATTTCCTAAAAAGAAGAGATGTTCTGGATATTTTGCACGTAAACTTAAGGCATAACTCTTTGGACGGATTAATCCGTCGACCCGTCCTCTGCATCACGCGTTCCTCAGGAGGAATCTCCATTTTTGCGAAGCAGAAGAAGGTGACTACCTGTGACCTGCAGTGATGGTTGAGCGGTCCCTCTAGCAGTAGTGGGCTGGCATTTGGCTTTCGACCACTATCCGGTACCAAACCGCAGGTGTTCGGTCTGTGGCGAGTAGGACAAAGTGTGCTAATGGGATCCAATAATGCGATCGCGGGACGAAGAGCACGTTACCCTTTTTGTCCTTCTGTCCTTTTCCTCCATTTATGCAGCATCGTTTGACCTGCACGCTGCGTACATATAGACTGGCTCTAAATATAGAAGTGAAGTGGCGAAGAGCGCGGACCGACCGCTCCTATCGCGGATTTTAACTTTTTTTGTACGCGTTTGTGTAAAAACGCATGCCTGTATGCTCCACATATCATGGACCACAAACCATGATATGTGGAGCAGGCGCATTATACCTTCGCCGGGTTTGATTTGTGGTGGGTTTTTAACAGACGGATAAAATAATAGTCTACAGATAGCTGTTTTTATTCATTAGATATAGAAAAATCCGATAAATTTATTTTTTTAACCTAATTATAAAATATATATCGTGACAAACTGGACAGGTTTCGTCCAAACTGGAAAGAAGAGGCCCAGTTTCGTGAAAGGTGGAAGGAGTGGACGGACGCCTTTGCCCAGGAGTGGGACAGAGCAGGCTCCTAAAAAAAATATAGTGGATCCCAACTGGACAACGGCCTTTCTCCTCCCATACATCTCTATTTTGGGCAATATCTGACCATGTTTGCCCCACGAACATGTCCAGATCGTCACACTTTTCCGTCTCATTCATCACAAATATGCGACTGCATTAACGGGAAAGGTGTGATGGCGCCATCGCCATGCTGTGAAGTCATGCCCATCATGTTTTCAAACAACTGCATGTTTTTAAATAAATACAAAATTTAAAATTAAGATTATTTGAAAATACATATAAAGTACGATTATTAATTGTAGTCAGTAAAATGACAAGTGCAACTGTCACTGATACTATGAAATTCAGTACATTTCTATAGTGAACAAATGTCATTTTACTGACTACAATTAATAATTATGTTATTGTATATTAAAATTTGTGGGTTATGATATGAGTCTGAAATAAATGAATATTTAATTTAATATTTTAAATTATAAAGCAGAAGAATTTGTTTGGATGAACGCGCTAATCCTAGGAACCACTGTTTTGAATTGAAAAATATTTTTCTGATGGATAGTCTATTTATCGGAGAAGGTTATAGAGTATAATTATATCATCACGCTATGAACAGGAGGAGCTGAGCAGCGGGGAACGATTAGTTGTATATTATATATTTAAACAACTTTGTATAAGAAAACCGCTTGTATTGTACACAAAGAGTAAATCTCAATACCAATGCAAATAAATACAACACTATAAATAAAACATACATTTGCCAAGAAAACGTTACATTCATATTTTCCTAACCTATCCTACCATGCCATTATTATTCTTCACTACATGACGTCTAGCATACGCCATATTGAATTCGTGTGACGTCATTGTCTAGCCTTCAAGGACAAATTGTGCATCACGCATTGACATAAATGACCGCCATTTTGAATTTACTGTGACATTTTTGAACTCATCGTTTGTAAGGACGAATTAATTTAACGATAAACCCCGTCTCCTATGCACAAGGTTGCCCGTTTCTAATTCGAGTTTCTATGTCAGTCAAAGAAAATATCATGAATAAACCTGGATTGGTTATAATCAGAATAAATCCACATCTATTTTAAAGGTTTATCTCTGACATCAGAGGGTGGCTTGGCTACGTCCTCAACAGGAAAATAAAAGAATGATATACAATACTAGACACACTATTTAAACACATTGAAAATAGTGGAATACACAACTTCCTATCTTTTTGATGCAATCGGTTAAGAGGTATACGCCGTCCGGCTTTCATACAAACTTACAAGCGGTTTTTTTTATTACTGAACTGATTTAAGCCTTCATTCCTATGTTTTTGTAATTATAATGTTAGGGAACAATGTTCTTCATTTTTTTTTTAATCTGTCGGCGCAACCTCCTCTCTTAACATTTACTTCAAATTAAAAAAAAATAAGGGTTCCTTGTTGACTACGGAACCCTAAAAAACTGAGATAAATAATACGAATATTCCTAATGAATGTGGAAAGACTTTAAACCTATGTATTTTGCTTATGCACATAAGTTCAGTAATTTCAAAAAATAAGGTATATGTAAGTAAGTTAAAATGTCTTACATCTTAAAACTTAAACAGATGTTTAAAGCTGCAAGTTTTAAGATTAGTCATTCAATTTCTCAGTATTTTTTGTGCATCGAGTGTGGGTCGACGAACCATCGCGTTGTAGGCATTTTCCTTGTTTACTTGCTCATAGAATATTTATAATTGTTGTAACTATGTAGGTATTATATTTATAGAAATCTTTGTTTTATTTAAAATCAATATGTTCCTTCGAAGAGCTCTATCTCTTTTTATGAGTGGTAGACTGTCGTAAATGTCATCATCTGTAAGAAATATGACAGGCCTCTTAACAATAGAACCTAACCAGCTTTGACTATCTGTTCTATGCAAATCCTGGGTATGTATCACAGTCCAGCCTTAAAGGTCATTGGGCATCTTGTTAAGACATTCGACCCACGGCGTACACAAACGAAATAGAGCAAGGTATTTAGATAAATGTATCTGCACCCCAGTGGTACGGATCGCATTCTTGTGGGCCTTGGGAGAATTGAGAAACAAATAATACGATTATTAAAGCATTTTTGTGAGGATTTTTTCAGTACTTTGGCGTCAGTCCCTTGTCTGATATTATTCCAGCGGACTGACGTGTTTGCAGGGTACTGACTTTTTTTACTTTTTCGATCGTAGTTTCTCTATTATTTCCATATGTGTAAGCATTTTTTGTTTTACTTATTATAACAAAGACCTAGGCAGCTTTGACCATCTATTGAATGCAAACCCAGGTTATGTAGCACAGTCTAGTCCAGTCTCTAGAAGTAGAGAATCGAGCAAAGTCTAGCCACGTTAGTGGATAGTAGCTACGTAGAACATAAGGTAATGTTTGAGAGGGGATTCATCTTCTAGCTGTCCACCCAAAGCACCGGCAACATAAACTAACTATAGGTAATCTGCAGTGAAAGCTCAAAGATCCCAATGGTGGCGGTAGGCCTCACCAGGGCCACTTGACTCGCGGCCACCATTCTGTCTGAATCTGGCGCCAAACAGCTTTAACTGTGTTCCGTCTGTGCGCAAGAGTTCCTTTCTGTGTGAGATCGCTCTATCTTAGGCCTCATCTTTGCCTTCAGGCTAGATTAAAGCCAGGACCAAATCAAAATAAAAACACTTAAGTTTAATTTCCAATAAGCTACTTTTAGTTCTAGATTATAAAATCCAAATAAAATCAAATCATTTATTTGCAAAATACAGGTATAAAAGATGTTACAAACAGTTATAGAGTGCACTGTATCATTACCTAATTAGATGTGCAAATATGTATATAATGTTTGGGCAATCTGAACTTTTCTAATAACATTACTTCCCTTTTCAATAATTTCATAGCATCCATCTTCAAATAATCCACTACTTAACCCCATGCAGCATCTAAAAACGAATCAAAATCGTCAGATCAATCATGTTTTTCAACGTCACTCAAGATTTTAATCTCAAGGTACGCCGAGTCATCGTCGCGCAAAAAACTAAGGCGTCCAGCCTGGATTGTTATTCGGTAGTACTTAGAAATTGATGTAAAAAGTCTAGCCTTGATTCAAAGCTACTGGCCATTTTGAACCGATTCCAAGTTTGAAAATTAAAAATAAGCTGGTGGTCATTGATAGTCAAGAAAGAGATGACGATGATGATACTGGTTCGAGGGAGCGTTCAAAAAGAGAATTTGGGAAATTTTTTGAGATAGTTTTGCCAAAAAAAGTGCGATTGTTGATGGTTTAAAACCCATTCTATATCGTTCTACCATAAACGATTAAAAAAACTAGTACAGATTTTTAGAGGGCAAACTCCAGACAGCAGACACTGACAGAAACTTCACTACTTTCAAGGTCTAGTTAGGAGTCAGATTATTAACATATGACTAATACTTTGTCTCCGAAACTAGTCCTGTATCTTCACCTTCCAAAATTTCTCACACCATTAGACTATCATTTTATGGACAATGCTGCCAATTTACTTTCCAGTCTTACCAAGAGCTATCCAACTATTCATGTATTACACTAGTATTCAGCTGCATCCAGTAAGAACTCAACATAGTCAGAAAAAGTACTACGTATGATGCTACAACTTATTAGAGTACTAATAAACCAACCAGCCAATGAATTCAAGAGCCACATCACGATGAATAAGTTTTGTTACAGCCTAATTAATGTAGCACAAAATAAGAGGGCCTTAATGAGGGATTAAATCAAAGCATATCGAGTAAGTATTAATTAGGTAATGATTTAGGTTATTCGTTGGCTATTGGAAGACCAAAGAAGCGAATCGAAATCAAAGCATTTATTTATAATAATAATTATAATAATATTCCACAACTATCACACAACGCCATCTAGTCCCAAGCTAAGCAGAGCTTGTGTTATGGGTACTAGACAACTGATAAACATACTTATATATTTCTAAATACATACATATTATAGATAAATTACACCCAAACACGGAACAAATGATCATGCTCATCACACAAACATTTGTCCTGGGTGGGAATCGAACCCACGACCCCCGGTATAGCAGTCAGGGTCACTAGCCACTAGACCAACAGGCCAGTCAAATAATAAATATTTCAAGTAGTGCAAAGGCTAATTAATTGTATGAAGTCTATAAGTCTTCACTCAATTCATTTGTCGCGTTATTTTCGCTGTATGTAAAGTGGAATCGACTTTTGATGTCGTTGCGTCGTTTTTGGTAGATCATATGGTGTAGATAACATTACATCAAATGGCACAAAACCACCACAAATTTTCTGCAATACGTGCTTGAGTCGTGGCGAAGATTCTCAACATAATTTTCAAGTGACATTGTCAATAAAAAGGTTAAAAATTTTCGTTCTAATTGTAGTCCTATGGTTCGTAGCCAGCAAGCTGTCTAGCTAGTCCCAAATAACCTGGCAAAAGTCAATGACTTCCAATTTCTCTGACCACACCGCTTCAACCATTGTGATTCGCACATGTAAATTATGTCCGCCAATTGAGTTATATAGGTCACAATAATTTGAGGTTATAAAGTGGTTTGTTACTGGGTATTTGTCACTACAATACATAAACGTGTCCTTACAATACTGCTCTCAAAACTATGAAGGAAAACACCGTGAGCCATGTGACATTTGCCAACGCGCACAGGTCCCGCGTGGTGGATTATGGCCCACTCCCTCTGACAGAGGAGGGCTGTTTCTCAGCTGCGGGAACGTTAAGACTGGTGATAACGATAATGATGAAAAAACGGGTTCTCATTGTACTAAAAAGTGTCCATCGATTATACTGAGCGCGATCATAGAGCTTACAAATGCCATTATCTAAGAATCGGAAACTTAAATAGCACTGAATATATTACAACAATAATAATAATATTATATGTGAAAGTGAGTTTGTAAAGCTGTCACGCCTAAACAGTCAGAATGATATTGATGAATTTTGGTGCAGGGCTTTTTTTTTTTTTTTTTTTTTTTTTTATCGTGGTAAAATCATCAAATGAGACCTCCAACCCCGGGCAGGGCGGGAGGTACTGTCAGACTTGTACTGACTAAAATCCACGGTGTCCTTCAGTAGCCCTTTATGTTCCGGGGTCACGGTAATAGAAATAAATCCCGCGACCCCGGCAGGCTTTGGCCCTCTGAGAGGGGGCCCCGTCATTTTGCTGACAGCTCTTTGAGGCGCGCGTGGAACACGACGCGCCGTCGACCCGGGCATGGTCCATGGTCGGACAGCGAGTTGCCCTTTACTCGCTGTCCGCATGCCCGCGCCTACGGTGGCCGGAGATCGTCTTGCGACGTACGGCGCCGAGGGCGTACACCACTGCGGTTGGGGCGGAGGGAGGACGCTGTCCTCTCTCTCTCGCGGCCCGCCGCCTCCTTCACGAGCATTACTGCCTCGCAGAAGGCGGCGACCGCTTCCCACTCCGTCTCGCTCCGCAGCATGGCCGAAACCAATGCCGGGCGCGAGAGGTCTCCGCCTATCGCCGCCGTGAGGACACGTCGGTGCTCTGCCCAAGCTGGGCAGTCTTGCACCGTATGTACCTCTACTGTGTCCTCCGGGTTGGTGCAGGGCTAGATGGGCTCTAGCCTCTAGCCTATAACTAAGTATAGACTGTATGTGTAGGAGGTCTTTTTATGTTACTGTTAGTCAGAAGCTCGAAATTCTGACACCATGGGGTATCATATACTCAATTACTGAGTTGTGGAGGTTCGATATGCCTATCCGAGTGGAGTAGGAAGAAGGATTTTACTGACTAAAATCTACACTATTTCTTCATATGCCGTTATGATGTAGGTATACGGTATAGACAGTCCTGGCTAGCGTTTGGTCCATTTAGTTTGCTGACAGCTCCTTGACATGGTCGTGGAGCAAGCAAGAGTAAGCATCGCTGAAACAGAAAGATAGTTTAAAACCTGAATTAAAATATATAGCGTAGTTTTCATACCGGTTCAATATAAACACGAGTGAAGCCGCGGGAAACAGCTAGTAGCTATTTAATAATATTATATTACTCAAAAGACTTATATAAATAAAAGGCTAGACTTTGACTTTGAGTTTAGACCCGTGTCCTCACGGCATGTTTTCCTTCACGGCGAATTCCCACACATAACTAGATTTGACCAAATATTCAGACATAGTTGAGTCGTAGACACAACAATAGTCCATTATTTACTTAATACATAAGTCAAATAAACCTTGGAACATACTAAATTAAAAATTTTACGCGAATATTGCTGTGTATTAACGGTTCTGCCCCGAAGACTCGTTTTTTATTCGAGTTCTCATAATATTTGTACTAGGAGACAAGAATTTTGAAGAGGTTTTGGCCTCTACTACAATGCAATACTACGGGTACTTAACGCGAGTAAGGGTGTGTCAATTGCAGAATTAAATTATTAGTCATTCTATTTTCTTGCGGATTAAATAAATATATTTGCTGTAATTTTCATATAAATACCAATCGAGCTGGTTGTGCGAAACCGACATGTCGAAGAACCAAAAAATGTAAAGCTCCTCACGACGCGATATATTAAAAGTCGCATCTAGCCCCATTCTGGCAAAGGGACGTATGAAGGCAAAGACACGGCATGGACTGGCGCTGGCGCGTCGTATCCATATGTCGGATCGTGCTCGTGGATGTGCCGGCGCTCGTAATATCTCGCGTCTTGAGCAGCCAGAGTAAAGCTGGACATCTACAGAGAGACACAAAAAGCAAAACAGTTCCAGATGTGGGAACGTTATTGTCATTATTTCCCGTCAAAAGCCTGCTTCTAGAAACCCATAGCTGTCTGTTGGCCTCTTGTAAAATTATGTTGTCTAGGCCTAGTTTTAAGGCCATTCTCTACCAGCAGAAGCGGGTCAGGACCCATTCGTACCCTAAGATTCGCACCCTGTGCCCGTTCGTACCCTGGAACTTTTAAGGGACCCATTCGTCCCCTGAAGAATATTTATTTTTATTCATTCTTCTAATATAAGTACATGTATATGTGTATACTACAGCTGGGTAGTCCTGGTACAGTCGCGCAGAAAAGGTCAAAATTAAAAATATAGTAATTCGGTGGATACCATGTTTATTTTAAATAAGATTAAGTTTAATAAAATGCCTCTAGGCTCTAGGCATCGCGGGCATGCGGGCGGCGAGTAAAGGGCAACTCGCCGCCCGACCATGGACCATGCCCGGGTCGACGGCGCGTCGTGTTCCACGTGCGCCTCAAAGAGCGTCAGCATAATGACGGGGCCCCCTCTCAGAGGGCTAAAGCCTGCCGGGGTCGCGGGACTTATACCATCACCGTAACCCCGGAACATAAAGGGCTATTGAAGGACACCGTGGATTTTAATCAGTACAAGTCTGACAGTCCCTCCCGCCCTGCCCGGGGTGGGACTCATTTGAAGATTTTACCACGAAAAAAAAAGAAAAGGCTCTAGGCATTAAGTCAAACTTCAAAAAAATTAATCAATTTTTGGTTTCTTGTACATTTTTAAATATTTAGCAAAATATATGATAACTATAATATCTTTATGTAGTAAAATAAAACTGTGTAACTATTAAAAAAAACCCCAGTAATAACTGAATTTTAGATTAATTTACATCCAGTGTACAAACAAATAACCAAATATCAATATAATAAACTTTTAAAATTTTTGTTATATCAATATAATTTCACAATTAATTGTTAGTACTTCGTACAGTCAATGAATATAAAAAGTAAAACTAGTCTTTATCAACTATGTAAAACCAAGATTTTTACTAACAACAAATACAAGTCTTTTACAAAAATCAGCCTTGATTGTCCATTATATAAATCAACATTAAATATACAATATGCGAAAAATATAGAACACATATCAACGGTAAATAATCACTTCTTATTTTTTTGTATATTAGCTACATACATGCAAAATCATAATAACATAAATCTAAAAAAAAATATTTCGTAGAGAATTCTACATCGTAAGCCTATCGACAGGTTATATTATTATCATGACGGATTATCATTCATCATAGCTCTTTTTTCAATGATCTGATAAGATATATTAAATTAATTCCGTTAATAAACTGTTCACAAGTGTACTATGTTAACCGTTTCTTATGTAAAATATAGATAATTTTATCTCAGGGGACCAATAGGCACCTGAATAGGTGCCGAATCTTTAACTTATATTGTATTTATATAAGAGGGGACGAATGGGTACTTTAAAAATAATATTTTTTATTGAAATATTAATTGGTCCCCTACCAGGAGACCAATGGGCCCTTAAATAGGGGCCGAATCCACAACTTTATGCTGGGGGACGAATTTTAGGGTACGAATGGGCCCTGACCCGCAGAAGCGGAGTAGGACTAGAACAATAATTTCCTCTATGTTTTAATGTCGATACGGTCTGTTACTTCTAGTTGTAAACTACAAGCGGAAACATTAACTGACACCGGAAACACCGAAAATTTTTGTGACGTAAAGTGAGGTTGTCAGAGAAAAACTTGCAACAACTAGATTTCAACTTGCGTGTTGGACATAATTACGTGTATTCTTAAGTAGTATTCAGAATTATGTGCGTTTTTTTAGTATTTTTGTTCTTGGTTGGATTATTTTTGTCAAATGAATGCAGCATAAATAGACGAAGGTATAAAGATTTGAAAAACGCCCAGATATGACATCAGCAGTTAAGTCATGCTGCAGCAGTCCACAAGACATCAAGAAAGTGGCCCGACCCAGTGACTCAGTGGGTTGTTCTGCCAGATCAGCGCTTTTTTGTACTTCACCACTGAATGTAAACAGTATTATTCCCTTAGCCCTTGGTCTACCTGCAGGGCTATTGGCCATCATTTTGAATGATCGCCGTGTCCACACCAGGCGCACACGCTTGCGCGGCAGTGTCGTCTGCTAAATGTAATGGTAGGTGTGTAGGTGAGCATATAACTCGAGGTCGTTTCATTCGGGTGTACGCTGCTTCGGCTGTCTGCTGTCGGTAAATGGGAAGCAATTAAAGGTGCCTCAGTGTGCATCGGTACGCTGTCCGTTCAGTGTGGTTGCTGATTTTGGCTCTTGATACTATTCTTCTCTTGTCGATTTTGGTCGACTGCTTCGCGTTTCCGGGAAAACAATTAATGCGACTGCCGCGTGAAACTGTGCACCCAGTGTGGATCTGCTAGTCACTATCATACTTCAATTATACATATACCGAATACCCTATGATTATCATCATCAAATCAGTCGCAGGACGTCCACTGCTTGAGCTGCTGTACAAGTGTACATAGAACTTTCCTATAGATCTTCAATGAGATCAGTTGGAAGCGCTGGATGCAGCGTGATCCTGTGGCCTTCATCAGAGCGTCTGTCTGTTCGTACGATGGTAACGAAAATTGTGTATGTGTGCCCTGTATAAATCGTGATTGTCAATTATCATGATCACAAAGTGGGTGTGCCCCTGTTATCAGTACAACCGGCTTATCTCTGGGAGTACCGGAATTAGGATTTATTTGTCACCTTGATAGCTTGTAAATCTAGATTATTCTAGATAACATGTGGAGTTTGAAGTGAGCGGTGAGATTAATTTATTATGACTTAGGCTTATTGATAAATGAAGTGTGGTGTTCCGAGACCGGAGGCCCTAGCATGAGTTTCCAAGTTTTTGTGACGTAAACGAGAACATTGACGTTAATTTGATGGAAAAGTTGGGAGATGCCTTTTCATTTTTCACAAAATAAACGCCTACGTAATTTCGCTGTAAATAAAATACCTTCAGAAATCTTGTGATAAGGAAAGGTGTTTGTACCCAGCATTCAGATGGGGTAACAATTAACTGAAGTTCGTCCATCCATCTTGTTTTTGGGGATAAAACCTGATTAAGAGTCGTGGGCGCATTATTTTTTGTGTTTTATTTGATCAGCATTAAAATAGCAACGGAAGCCATGGGGAAAGACCTTTGCCCAGCAGTGGGATGATGTAGTCTAGCCTCATTAGCAGCAAATAAAATATCGTGAGGAAACCGGCATGTCCTAGAACCAAAAATACGAAGAGGCTCATGTAATTTCTGTCAGGGCGCTGGACATCCCATTCGACATAGAAATTTGCCACAAAAGGGAGGATGAAAGGCTTGTGGATGATGATGACACCGTCAATGTTAAATTCTGTTATCGTTCCTCAATGTATAATGATCCTTGCTATCGTGACTTGCTACACCCGTAAATCCCAAAAAATATTTTAAATGCGAAAATAACTCTGTCTGTATGTCTCTTTTTCACACTTAAACCACTGAACCGATTTGGATGAAATTTAGTACGAAGATAGTTTGAAAGCCGAAAATGGACATAGGATACTTTTTATCGCGAAATTCCCACAGGAATGATAAAAAACGTTATGTGCGTTCAAAGTTGCGGGCAATAGCTAGTAGTCTATAATCTTTTCTAGGGTCCCATCTGTCTCCATAGCAAAAACAGAAATGGCTACGATTCAGTAGGGGCTGGTTTCCGACCTCACATTTTCAATAATTTTAGTGAAATAATTGAGCAGACTATCTCCCCTCTAAGTTTGTACAGACCAAAACCAGACACATTGTATATAAAGTAGGATTAAGATGAGGATACCCCTTTTAGTCAGATTATTTTTGCAATGGCCTACTTTGGCCTGTAATCGTTCGACCGATTTCCATTCTGGTCGTGTAAATATGTGTTTACACGTGGTGTAGTACCACTAACCTAACTATTTCGTTACACGTGCCCGCCCCACTGGAACAAATACATTCATTCACGGCTGCTAAAAAGATTTTGCAAACAATTCCGTGGTTATCATAATAAACATTATATCGAAGTTTCAAATTAGTTTCATTGCAGCTTGCAGATTATTATAGTGTAATTTTATAAAGCTAAAGAGTTTATTTATTAATTTGTTTAGTCTAACGCGTTAATCGTAGAAACTATTGGTTCGAGCTTTAAGATCTGATGGACAATTGATCACTAATTTTAATATTACTTATTTTTTATGTGGTTAAATCATTAAATACCCTGAGTGGAGCGGGAGTGACAGTCAGAATCGTAGTAAAAATCGACCGTGTTTTTCTTATTACCCCTTTATATTCCTGGGTCACAGTAGCCTGTGCTGTGGCTCTTCGCGGCTTCTCTCCACCCAGCTCCACGTCAGTGGAAACGCGGGGCCTTAGACTGTCCCACGGCTCTCATTCTGGGTCCCGTCAATTTGGTGACAGCCTTTTTGGAGTGCGCGTGGAACACTCGCCGTCCAATTAACTAGGAACGATTATTAGAGTAGGTACTCTAAGCGTTTAAAAAACAACCAATCAATCAACTCAGCCAATCATAGTCCACTGCTGGACATGGGCCTCCGCCAGGCTACGCCACATCACCCTGTCCTCTGTCTTCCGTGTCCAGACTGTCCAAGCCAGTTTCTAAAGATCTTGTGTCCATCGGCCTGGAAGGCATCCACACTACGATTGCCGATACGCAGTCTCCACTCCACGACTCGTTTGCTCCACCGGCAATCTGTCCTTCAACAAACATGGCCAGCCCACTGCCACTTCAGTTTACTAACTCTGCAAGCTGTTTTGGTTGCTCCGGTTTTTTTCCGGATAACTTCATTTGTGATTTTATACTTCAAAGAAACTCTAAGCGTTTCACACCAATAAATTCATCAACATCAGCCTATTAATGTTCGCACTGCTGGGACACAGGTCTCCATTTTATCAGAGGTGGGGTATAATCCACCACTTGGGCTCCTTGCGGGTTGGTGGATATCACAATGTCTTCGAATTTTTGGTTCTAGGGCATGCCGGTTTCCTAACGATGTTTTCTTTCCTTCACCGTTTTGACAGCAGTTCTGGGGGGGAATTACAATGTCTTAAAACCAGGCTTTTTCGGGCGAGTAAAGGTGACAGAGCTATACAAGTCTTCTAACGCCATCTCGTTCACTCACTGGAACAAGCTTGGATTTAAGACGTTGTAATACCCTCCCTGATCGAATATGCGCCTGGCTGGGTTCGAACCCGCGCCCTACAACTCTTAAGTCGGAGCCGTTGCCACTGGGCCACCACTGCTCTCCAATCAATTAACTTAGTCTAATTGTTGTTCATAAGCCTCTTCAAGGATGTAATACAAAATGCCTTCGTTTCGCCTTCTACATTCTGACGATTCGCTACCATTCCAGGTTATTTTTTGTTGATGCAACATATTTAATTTGCCACTTGGTCCTATAATTTTTTCAGTCGTTTCCTTTGTGATCATATGAATCAAAGAATCTGAAATACTACTTTACTTACTTTTCCAAACCAACTTTTTCATTGTCTTACTTATTTTTGCTACGTGGGTATACCTAATTACTTGACTGCTTAAATCATTAGGTATTTTGTCCAAAGCAGGATTCGAACCAGCTACTCAAATCATCACAAAAACATTCAGTTATTCAATCGGACTGACGTCAACACTAACATTAATGCCCAGTCAACATGGTTTTGCCTTTTTCTTTTCCACCCAGAGTAAAAACGGCAAAAGTCGTCCTCTTTCTGACTTTTATACTATCTTCTTTTTTTTTAAAACCCCATGGTGACCCGATCGGGCTGTGCCTGTCGAATGAATTCATTGTGTCCTTGTGTGTGTATGTGTGTGTCGACACAATTGATTGCTTTTGTGGGCGTGACACTCCTTACAGGGAGCGACTAATGTATTAATTGATGGTATAGTTTTTGGATGTGGTATCGGCTACATGGATTTAAGAAAATTGTGGCAGGGTTGAGCCTGTGGTATATGAGCAGTGGTGGCCCAGTGGTATCGGTCACGACTTACGAGTTGTAGGTTGTGGGTTCGAACCCCGCCAGGCGCATTACTTTGTGTAATTTATATCATCATCACTGCTCTCAAAACGGCGAAGGAAAACATCGTGGGGAAACCGGCATGTCCTAGAACCAAAATTCGAAGACATGTGACATCTACCAACCCGCACTGGGCCCGCGTGGTAGATTATGGCCCATTCCCTCTCTCAGAGAGGAGGCCTGTGTCCCAGCAGTGGGAACATTATAGGCTGATGGTGATGATGATGATGAGCCTGTGTCTCAGAAAGCTAAAGCCGTTTTGGCTATCTTTTGTAGATGTTGAACTGTTTTATTGCAGTTACAGGAATAAATTTCTGTCAGATAAATTCTGATGCTCTCCGGCAAGATACATGTGCATACATTTTGTATAGTAAAAGTTGCTGGATATTATCCGATAGTTTGCGGGATGCATAAAATTTTTTATGATGGTTTCTTACAATATGCGGCCTGTGGTGTCCCAGAAATCATGACAACAAATCTTACCAAGGGACGTAACAGTATCCAGTACTGATGATGATGATGTGATCGGCCATGACGAGTACTCCGCTGAAGTCGACATTCATCGTCATAAGCCGGAAGACGTTCACTGCTGAACATAGGCCTCCCCCTTAGACCGCCGAACGACAATTCACCACTTGCATCCATCGGTTGCTCGCGACTTTCACGGTCGTCGGTCCACCTAGTGGGAGGCCGCCCGCACGCTTAGGTTCCTGCCTCGCCATTCGAGAACCTTTCATCCTCATCATTCATATTCAGTAGTAACTCCTAACTGGGGTGTGGAACTCAGATAGGCAGTTGCTCTATTTAATTACACTACCGCACGTTTCAAAGCTGTCAACAAATCTGACGGGACCCCAAAGCCTGTCGGGGTCGCGGGACTATCTCATCAAGGAACCGATACCCTGAAGCGTAAAGGGCTATTGAAAGATCATAACAGATTTTAGTCAGGTTGAAGTCAAATCTGACAGTCTCGCCATCACGACAGAGCTGACTGAGATCTTAGTTTAAATTAAATTACTAAACTGATATTCAGCTGCATCTGGTTCGACTGGAAGCCGACCCACTATAGATGAGAAAAGGCTAGGCAGCTGATGGCTAAACGAAACTCTCTAAACTCAAGCTCTACATACCTAAAGGCGTCTTCAAAGACATTTTAAAAATATCTGCCCCATAGAAATTACGAGTGAATAATGTTCTGTGACGGAATAGACAAAACATTCCAATGACCTATTTATTTTTTGGCAATGTGTGAAAGTAGCTATTACTATGGAAATGGAATTTCCAGTTCAAGAACGTTTTAAATTCTAAATAGCTTAAGGCTGTTTTTATATAAATAATTACGGTTTTAATAGTCTGAGTATTATTTGGAGATAAAGATAATAAGCTATTTATTCCCCAAGGGCTGTTATCTTTGTTGGAAACTAAACTATTAAATATTCATTTGTCTCTAACAACTATTTCATTATAATGGTTACAGTAAATTCCAATAGTTTATGTAAACTTGTAATGGAACGTGTAGATAATTAAGAATATCTCGGTACAGATTCCGTAGACTTGGCATCTTTTCACCAGATCAAAATAAATTTATGCTGCCATTAACACTGTAGTCATAATAAATAAAACACCAATTCACGAATACAACATAGGTATTTATTTACATTACTTTACACTTCTCAATGAAACGGCACAAAAATTTGATACACACAACTTTGAACACAAAAAAAATTTAGATCACAATATTATGTTAAAAAGCTACAACAATTTGCTCGACTCAATGAATCCACAACGTTAGATTGAGGTCAGTGTTCCTAAAACAATGCGGCAACCGTCCGGTCGGAACAAAGAGCGATGCCGTATCATATCATTACACTTGATTCATGCATCCTTGTCAAAAGTCGATGAACTTGTGCGCGAAATTGGCAAACGAGACTGGAGGCGCGCGTCGGATACCGAACGAGCAAACTATTGTGCCTCGCGCGTTACACACTATACATTGCTGTGTGGGATCGACGACAGTTTGAATCTGTAGTGTGGAATCAGCAATGGGTGTTGATATTTTCGATGTTTGTGAAGCTGTTGAAGTGAAATCCAGCTTCGTGGTGCCATGTCCGTCTCAAACGCAAGGTCGTGTTGTCCGCTGCCTACAGCTATAAATATACGCAGACATGCAAAAATGTGATACATAAACATTTATGTGCCCTAATATGTGTGGCTATGCGAACGTTTGATTCGTCGCGAATAGCTGGGATGTGATTGGGAACGATGACATCTCGGTACGTTCGGTACAATGTGGACTTGGAGGTTATCAATTGTTGTCATGTGGAGCGTTGGACGAGTTTTCAGTTTGCACATTTCTGAAAAAAAATGATGTGTTAGAAATGTTTTATTTGAGGTTTTCGGGGCTAATTATGGTTTTTTGGTTACTATGCAGAAAAAAAAATCCTTTTAATTACAAATCAATACATGAGATTACAAAACTATAAGTATTATACACTTAGAATCTCACAAAGATATAAGGATTCCTAGCATATTTTATGAAAACACAGTTTTGATAGCTTTCTTGATTCTTAGAATCAAGAAAAAAAAGCAATGTTTGTTTCTGCTTATCAATAATACTCTGCGAGATTACCTATTTTTCTCATTACATTTTATTTTAGCTATAATAAAAAAATACATCAAATAAATAATAAAACAAAATGCAATTAAAAATAAATTGAAATTATTTGAGGTGTATTTTCCTCAAATAGTTCAATTATTAGTCAGTTGCCTCAAATAATTTTAATTAGTAATCAGTTGCCTAAAAAAATTACAACCAGTCTCTAAATACTAATTGGTATCGTACCTAATTGCCTAAAACTAACTGGGACGCGGAATTCACATAGGCAGTTCCTCCATGTTAATTACTATTATTCAGCTGCCCCCAGTTGGATTGAAAGGCCACACACGCCATCTTCCAGGTTAAGCCGCGCTTGCAGAGGTTGGTTGGTGGTTGAGGTGACCATCTGTCATAGCGAGTTTCCTCCATGCCTCAGAAAGCACGTATAGCTGTTAGTCCCGGCTGTTATTTGTAGATCTTTGACAGTCGTTACTATTAGTCTAAAAGTCTGACAACTAGTCTTACCATGGGGTACTCTATCACCCAGTGGGTTGTGAAGGTCCGATAGGCAGTCGCTCCATGTAAAATACTGATATTCAGCTGCATCTTGTTCGACTGGAAGCCGACCCCAACATGTTAGGAAAAGACTAAGCAGATGATGATGAAATTCTAAAATTAAACTTGTTAATAGCCTACGTAAAACAGCAATTAGGTCATTACTTCCTTTTACCACATTTTGTAATGACGACGAACAGGAAAATTCTGTAGTACAATAGACTACAGACTCGTTTCAATGGACACGCAAATACCGGGCCTCAATTTATAGGTTTTCAGCGAGACTATTACTCAGTCGTTTGCGCTAGATAGCTTTTTGTTTTTATGAATGGATTTAAGTGTAACTAGTAACTCGGTTTAGCGAAATACTAGTTACACTAAATTCCATTACGAAAAATTATTTCACAGAAAAATTTTAACTTCTCCCATTATCTTGTAATAGTGGATCACAGAAATATATCTATGTTGTGGATATTAGTCGTAGAATACATATCTTGTTTTTTCGCTGCTGTTGGTTTCAGCTTTCAGTCTTACGTGGTGTAGCTGAATGGATATTTATTTATTTAATTTTATTTATATTCAGGCAACTTTGGCCCATAGACATGTAACATAACCTTACAATCTAACATACATTTATTTTTTTATAAAATATGTTTTTGGATATGTGAGGTATTCCACACTGGGCAACTGGCACCTGCGAATAATGTTGACAGGACCCGTAATTAGAATAGTTAGGGTGCCAACAGCTCAGGTGCCATTTCAGTGGGTGCCCAAAGTGGGATATTTCGAATAACAGAATTATATGCCTTCGGGATGAAAACTTTCTAGGTGATACAAAAACTGATCATGCATATTATAGCATGATCATTTGTTCTGTGCCACGGTGTATTATATCTATAATATTATGTATGTATTTAGAAATATATAAGTAAGTTTATCAGTTGTCTAGTAAGAGAGCTCTGCTTAGCTTGGGACTAGTTGGCCTTGTGTGATAGTTAAGGAATATTATTATTATTAAACCTGCAAAATCTCTTAGCGGTCCACCCCGAGCAATGACTCCACGGGCTACCTGCAACCTGTGGTAAACGCTGAGTGATTCCAATGGCAGCTGGTAGGCCTCACCAGGGTCGTAGGTCGACCAACATCCTGTCAGAGTCCGGGCAGTTTTTATTGTGTTCCTTTGGTGTGTAGGAATTCCAGTACTTTCTGGGTGAGTTCGATCCATCTTAGGCCTTTGCTTCTCGGCTATTCTGCCCTGATAATTGTAAATGCAGTACTCGCAAATTGGCGGTTCCGAGATAAACGCGGTAAACGTGTTTTGTGATATCTGCACAACAAGTCTGAATTAAATAATGTTTTAAATATACCAGAAAAATAAGAAAAAAAACAAACTTTATATTGATCAATTTTTTTCTTTACTTTATTATTTATTTTGGATAATATGCGCATTACTACATTTTGTTCTACCATCTAGACTTGTGAACATTACAGTATCACTAAGCCAAAAGGCAGTATTTGTGTTCATTACTGCAAAATCACCTAGCACGTGTTCAATACTGCGTTTCTATTTATTAATTGTGTCTTATTTTCATGCCTGATACTAGTTGAAAGATTAATTAACCTTCTACTTCAGCTATCAGATAGTATATGAGAGGATATGTGACGAAATAAAACAGACCTTAATAGGAACTAGAAAAGTGTTTTATTATATTTCCACATAAAATATCACAATCAACATTGCATTATTTTTAATTACTAATTAAAATCAGTCTTTAAAATACACTTTAGGAACATTTTGTAGTCTTTTTTATTATATGGGTAAGGTAAATCTATTATATATAAATATTATGGTATATATAATAATATCAATGCGACGTGACCTGCGTGCCTATAGTGCAGCACGGATCAAAGAGGCGATCGAGCGGAACCAGGGCTCAATAGTTTTCGCAAAGAATTCGTCTATTGGGCAAAGCCAAATGACAAGGCTAAAGATTAACGACGGCAGCATCATTTCGACGAAACCGGAGATCTTGAGAGAGCTTGAGAGGTTTTACGAACAGTTATACACATCAACACGACAACCCAGTGTTGGTACAGCTCGAGACGAAAGAGCTTAACTAACTCGAGACTACACTGAGGATATCCCGGACATCAGCCTGTACGAGATTAGAATAGCTCTTAAACAGCTCAAGAATAACAAGGCGCCGGGCGATGACGGAATCACAACATTATTTCTGAGAGCGGGTGGAAAATCTGTACTTCTAGTCCTCCAGAAGTTATTTCATTCCTTCATACACGAAGGCACTACGACAGAAGCATGGCACAGGAGTGTGGTTGTTCTTTTCTTCAAAAAGGGTGAAAACACCTTGTTGAAGAACTACAGGCCAATCTCACTTCTGAGCCATGTTTACAAGCTGTTCTCAAGAGTCATTACGAACCGTCTCAAACGCAGGTTTGATGACTTCCAGCCTCCCGAACAAGCCGGTTTCCGAAAAGGTTTTAGCACATAACACGCTTGCATAGACCACATACACACGCTCCGCCAGATTACACAGAAGACAGAGGAGTATAATCGGCCATTATGTTTAGCGTTTGTGGACTATGAAAAAGCCTTCGATTCAATCGAAACCTGGGCAGTATTGCAGTCCCTCCAACGATGTCATATCAACTATAGGTACATCGAAGTGTTGAAGTGTTTGTATTGAGTTAAGAATCCCGCAGTCTCAAAACAATGGTGTTTAACCAGAGTGTGTTGCCAGTGATTACATATGACTCTAAAACGTGGTCTTTGACTGCTGGCTTTTTAGAGAAACTAAGAGTCACTCAACGAGCAATGGAAAGAGCTATGCTCGGAGTTTCTTTGCGGGATAAAATCGGGAACACGGATATTCGGCGAAGAACCAGAGTCACCGACAAAATTTACAAGTTGAAGTGGCAATGGGCAGGCCACATCGCTCGTAGAACTGACAACCGATGGAGAAGAAAGGTTCTCGAGTAGCGACCACGGACCAGAAGACGCAGCGTAGGTAGGCCTTCCACTAGGTGGACCGACGACTTCGTGAGAGTCGCGGGCAACCGATGGATGCAAGTGGCGAATTGTCGTTTGGCGTGGCGGTCTAAGGGGGAGGCCTATGTTCAGCAGTGGACGTCTTCCGGCTGATGATGATATTTTAATAATCTTCTTATTAAGTTAACTTGTAGATATCATCGTACTGCCCTTATCCCATTTTAGGTGGTGTCACCGTTACCTACATCTTTTTTAGTCTTTCATTCATCACTATCACACATTGCTTAAGTACAACATGCATGCAACGCATACATGCAAATTATTCGTCATGAAAATTAAACAATAACCAGACTATACCTACATACATCCTACGACCACTATTATTGGACATAGGCCTCATTAATTCAACTGAGAGTTGGTGTGAGCCTGCTTCAACCTGTGAGCCCATTTTATGTTGGTAGAGAGGGATGAAAAAACACCCAATCTTAGTAGGTACAAACGCGGTTTTGATTTACTAATACTACTGAGTATACTTATGAGTATACGTATATTAAAACAAAGCTATTTGAATAAAATAAATGATTAAACTTACCAAAACAGAACGAAACAAACAAATTATTAGCACTACGGAGTGGCTGAGCTACACACGTGTTCCGTCCGCGAACGACGTCAACGCGCTGATTTACTAGTGCGAAACGCAGCACTTTACCTTGCGACTTCGGTGTGTGTAAAACTTTTGTTACTTTTGCTACCCTCAAACGCAGCACTGTACAATACTACATTCTGTGCCAGTGGTGAAATAGAACTTATTTATTATACTTGTTACGCTCAAACGCGGCATTGTCGAATACTGCGTGTAGTTTTAGTTAGTATTGGTTGCAAAGTACTAGAACGTTGTATCAAGTTGCAGTAAACATAGCAAGTACTGCACAACCTTCTAGTACATGCTGAGTACTGTATATCCTGTTAGCAAAAGTAATAATTTGGTGCAAGTACTGCGGATCTTGTTATATAAAAAACAGGTTTATAATAAAAAAAATCATGTAAATTATTTTTTTATGTAAAGATTAGCCCCTTGAGGTGTCATTTTTGCAAAAAAGTGAAAATCGCAAAAATGACGATTACTGCATTTGCAATTATGACGGCAGTATTGAAGACAAGAAAAATACAATTTTAAATTTAACAAGTGTCTATTCTAGGTTCAATTTTGTGTAATACACAACATAGTAGACTAAACTACAGATGGGTGAACGATATACAGAAGATCACAGCTGAAACCTTGTTAAGCCTGTTACATGTAACGGCGCTCCCTCACCGCGAGCATTCATCTGTAATGTAACGTTACAGATTTGAGCGTTCGAAGACAATAGAGCATCAAATTGTGCACTTTAATGTTACATTACAAGTGAATGCACGCGTTGAGGCAGAGCCTTAAATATGACAAAAGGAAGAATGTCTAGATTTAGGAGCTGGTGGAACAAGGCTAACAATGAAGATGATGATGATGTATCGTTTTGATTATGAGCTCTATTGTAGATAGAATAAGGATACTTTATGACCTATCTATCATATCACCTATGACGTCATCAAATGAGTACTGAGCTCTGGATGAAGTAAGGCTGTCAGACTTGACTGATTAAAAACTAACCCGTTCCTTTGTTGCCCTTTGCGTTCCAGAGCCGCAGTGACTTTTTAAGGTAGTCCAACGACTACGCAGTCAATAAGTGGATCCCTAGTATAACCATAAACCAAATTTTATGCCAGCCATTCGCCAATATTACGAATACAACTTCTATATTAGGTAAGCGAGTGCCACGCAATACAATGTAACCAAGTGATTTACATTTGACCTAGAATTGAACCCGTTTACAACTTACTACCAAAATTATACACAATAAAGCAAAATACATCTTCTTATACACTTCTGGACACATCTATTGGCCCACCTTAGAGTTTAGGTTTCGATGGCCCCTACCGAAATATTATTGCTAGATTGAACAAAAACTGTTGATGCAGTTTTAAACCTGATACATTTTACCATCTTTTTCGATCGTATTGTTTTAAATTTGAATTCAGAATACCATAGAACATGGAGCTACGCCTAACAAGTCGGATATGCGTCTTGTTAAAGGCAATTGATTTTTGAATAAAAAACATGTTTTATCAAATAAAGGTTTAATTTAATAACGCGTGTTGCCTCCATGGGCATCTACCACAGCTCTCATACGATTAGGCATAGAGTTTATCAACCACTCTATGAAATTTTGAGGGATCATCTCCCCTTCCTCTTCTATGGCAGTTTTCAACTCCTGCACCGTCTGGGCAACTGGCTGACGAGCCCTAACACGTCTTTTTAGCTCGTCCCACATGTGCTCAATGGGGTTCATGTCTGGGCTTCTGGCTGGCCAGTCCATAACTGTGATGTTCACATCCCGAAGATATTCCCTGACGATGCCGGCCGCATGGGCTCTTGCATTATCATGCATAAAAAGAAAATTTGGGCCCACATAGTCCGCGTATGGTATCACGTGAGGTTCTAAGCACTCAGGAATGTACCTTTCAGCATTTAATGTTGGCAGCCGTGGTCCTGTAACAACCTCAAGTTGAGTTTTGCCGCTCGCGGATATACCGCCCCAGACAGTCCATGAGCCACCGCCATAAGCAGTCCTCTCTTCAAAGCAGCATTGTGCAAAACGCTCTCCCTTACGTCGGTAGACCTTCTTCCTTCCATCATTGCCATGTAACACAATTTTAGACTCATCAGAAAAGAGAACACGGCTCCAACCTTGCTGTGTCCAATTTAAATGACTGCGTGCGGAATGAAGGCGCGCTGTTCGGTGGGTTCGCGTTAGTTTGGGCCCATTAGCTGGCTTGTGTGGTACCATATCGCGTTCTTTTAACCTTCTCCGAACCGTTCGAGCGCTCACAGATACTCCGTGGAAGTCGCGAAGTTGGTTTTGGATCTCAGTGGAGGTAAGGTGACGATTTCTCAAGCTGGTCGTCACGATGAATCGATCCTGCCTTTCAGTTGTGACCCGAGATCGTGGCCTTCCTTGGCGACGAACAAAGCCGCCAGTCTCTGGGTACCTCCGATAAACATTTCGGACCGCAGATGGACTTAAATTAA
The DNA here is from genome assembly GCA_028554685.1 of Agrotis ipsilon. Classification (NCBI taxonomy): domain Eukaryota; kingdom Metazoa; phylum Arthropoda; class Insecta; order Lepidoptera; family Noctuidae; genus Agrotis; species Agrotis ipsilon. Next base: position 15,453,591 of record CM052965.1, read on the forward strand.
GTTGAGCACTCACGTTTCTTCTTGCTGTGTCCGGCCTGAATAAGTGCCACAGCTTGGGCGGCGACATCAGGTGAAGTATCCATAGATTATTGATAGAACCTCACCTTAATGTTAAGAATAAGTAATGTTTGTTGCAAAACCAAAGATATCAATCACTTTTTCAAGAATTAAATCCAAGTAAACCAATAAAACCAAGTTTTCTTAGTATTCGATTGCTTGATATCAACGAACAGGCTCCAAATTGTCTTTTGTTTCTTTAAATTCTGTGTTCGAAATTCAAAAAAAGACTATTGAATTAAATTGTGAATGTGCTAGGTTCAAAACTGTATAAAAACTTTTTGCTCGACCTAATATAAAATTTTAGCTAGGACCAAACGAAACTGAAAATACAAGGTGGGCCAATAGATGTGTCCAGAAGTGTATTTAAAAATCAATTGCTGTTAGTTAGTCTCGCTAAAACTCGAGAATGGCTGGACCGATTTGGCTCATTTTAGTTTTGAACGATTTCTGGAAGTCCAGGGAAGATTTAAAAGGTAAGAATAGGTGCGAAGTTTGCCGGGGCAGCTAGTTACTTGATAAAATATGATAAAACTGAGAAGTTTGTTTGCTTGGTTGAACTCGCTAATCTCAGGAACAAACGGTCTGAATTTAAGAAGAACAAAATCTTGTGGTGGGGGCGGAAGGGACTACTTAGCCAGACTCTGAATGAGTAAAAATCTTCCATGTAAACCTTCGGCTGCCCTTTGCGTTCTATGCCCTGCTATCATGATATATCACAAAGCAATTTTAAAAACATAAATTCTGATTCTAACTACGGGTATTTTGGCCCTTTTTATCGGTTTTAATATTTCCCTAATGCTATTATTATTACGGCAAACTAGATTTTGACCGCATGTGTTTAGTACGGAATTATTACACAAGAATAATTATATTATTTATACCCAATGCCATTCAGGGATAATGTTAATTTTATTACGAGGTATTAACTAGTGACAATTTTCGGAATTAAATCAGAAATACGGTAACTTTACCAGTATTTATGGTGAGGTATCGAGGAAAATGCGGTTTTTATTTTTTACTTTCCTTTGTACTAAATATGGAGTAGAGATCTAATAACTCGGAATATAATTAAGTATATGTTGTAATATGTAATTAGTATAGATTTTTGAAAAAATAATAACCTAAACTATTCCCTAGTACCTATTATATTTGCAAACATTGAAAATAAATACAGGAAAATGGTTTAGATCTATAGGCCCATAGCGGCTCTACCATGACTTTTCAGAGTTTTGTGTAGTGAACTGGAATTTTGATATTAACTTGAAGGTAAAAAAAAATAGTTCCTCGTTCGTCATAAGAGGCGCTGTTTCATTATTTTCTATAAAAAACTCAATAAATACCTAAAATACAGAAATCTGGTGATGAGGCGTCAGGAGCCGTCGACAAAAATCTCATAAATCATATGTTTAGAATTTAGCATAGTCAGCCTATTGTAGGTATATTTTTCCCACTAGTAGATCATTAATATCTATTAAAAGAATAGTGCAATATTGACTTCGAATTTCTATGAAAATTAAATTAACATACATAAGGGCATAAAAACTAGGATCGCAGGACAGCCTAAAGAGGGAACCGTGAATCTGGAGAAAGGGTTATAAAGGAACATCGTAGATTTTAGTCAGTGCGAGTCTGACAGTCCCTTTCGCTCCAAGAAATACTCAATTGATGATATTACTCATCATCTCAGACATAGGACGTCCACTGCTGAACATGGGCCTCCCCTTTTGATCTCCACATATACTGGTTGGAAGCGACCTGCATCCAGCGTCTTCCGGCGACTTTCATAAGGTCGTCTGTACACCTCGTTGGTGGACGTCCTACGCTGCGCTTGCTAGTGATAATGATATTACTACTTAAGTAAAAAAATAGGGCTAATTAAATTAAATTTGTTACCTTGAATTCTCTTTATGCAGGACTCCTGGAGCGGTCATCCTCTCTTCCTTCTTGAAAAGGGGTTCAGTTGGAACCATCACCGTTCTTTGGACAGGTGGTCGCCAGTATGATGCTCCCAGTTCTTCCGTGCTAGACCACGATCATTAACTCTGATAAAAAATTGCTGCAAAGATACAGAGAAACATAAAGATATTAAGTGTATGCCATGAGCGCTTGTGACAGTGACAGAGCTCTCAGCAATCTCACGGGCCTTACAAGGCCCAAATACTGCAGGGATCGCAGACTATCTCATCAGCTAACCGTGACCCTGGAACGTAAAGGGCTATTGGAGGAACACCGTGGATTTTAGTCAATACGAGTCTGACAGTATGGGTAGGAGTATTTTACCAGGATGATAGAAAGCGATTATTCGAGAATGATCTCGATTAGCAATATTATATTTTATTATATGTATATCTTATTTAAAATCGAATTCTATTCATGTTTCTAAGTAAATCATTCTTAAATAAAGATGTGCTTAAATTAGAGTAACTTGTTTATAATTTTTGTAGGTTTATAAAAGTATAATATTTACCTACAGGGAACTGTTGTTCCTACAACAAAAGACATTATTGAACTTATAAAGATTTTTTTTTCCAAAAATATATTTTTTATGTTTTAGTGGCACAATTTTTTTTAAAATAATACTATTTTAAATAAATAAAGATTAGTCTGTTTTATTAATGGCGCCCACGCATTAAATATTGAACAAGGAAACACTTAAATATTGATAAGAAAATGTAGACATTCATGTTTTATAAAAATGTTGATGAAGATCTATATAATTATTTATTTTTTCTTATAACTGGCCATCTATATTTATTACGTGACTAGTGATAATTAAAATTTTAATTATTAAAATATATTTTTATTAGGATAACATTTGAAATAAATCTAAATTCTTGAGGCAATAAATGTGTCAAATTAAATGCACAAATTTTATTTTAGTCCTTCCGGGATTACTAGTCATAAAAATGTAACAAAAAAACTTAATTTTACTTTCATTTTTTGTTGGTACTTTTATGTATTTATTATGAAAATTCAAAGGTGCTTGAAAACAAAATTCTGAAGAATCTTAACTAACTCGATGTTCCTGAAAATATTTATGTAGTCCTAGTCCTACTTCAGGGATAATCTTTAAAAAGTCAAGAAATAAAATGGCTAGGTACTGGAATATTAAAATACCTTTAACAGTTGTCCTATTAGTTACCTTTTCCTATTTTTTACCTTTTTTCGCAGAACTTGTGTTAGAATACATATCATAGTTTTCCATTTATTTAGTTTTTCTTCTAATAATATGTGTATACGACTCTTCCGCGTTGTCAGTTTGTTGACCTGTAATCCACTGCGTTGTCCAAGGTCACCTGTGAAGGTCACTAAATCATCTGTGAAAAAAAAACAAGACACCCAATAGAACATAATTATAAAAACCGGCCAAGTACGAGCCGGACTCTCGCACAAAGGGTTCCGAATTATTCATATGTTTGGCGTTTTTTTTAGCACCCTTAGAACGTTTTTTTTTTAATACTTATTTATTTATTTCTAAGCGAATATAATTATGATTGATCACTGACTGTTCTTTGCATATTTCAAACATGTAGATGTTGCCGTTATCAATATCGAACAAAAAAGGCACGTTTGTTGTACGGAAGCCCCCTTAATTAAATATTTGATTCTGTTTTGTAGAACTTTTTGATAAAGCAGCAACTAAAAATACATCATCTGTGAAAATTTCAACTGTCTAACAAAGCATGACGGTTCTTGAGATACAGCCTGACAGGCACGGTGACAGACGGACAGACAGTCAGTTTTACCCTTTGGCTACGGAGCTCTAAAACGTATGGCATTGTGGGATGGTGACATGTCTTTAGTCTTTTGCTACTTTGAATAAATGACTTTTGATTTTGACCTATGCTTGACCTTTTCAAAACAAAAGATGGCAAAAATTATACTAAGCTAATTATTTCGTATTTATTCATTAGCAATTAATTTTATTATACAAGTAAAACTAGTTGATTCATTGAAAGATTTTTTTTAACGTCTTTATAAATACTTAATAGGAAATCTTTGAAGGTCACTCTTTTGCTGCTTAAAAAATCTTAATTTTATTTATTTATTTTTCTTTGTCTATAGAAACAAAATTATATGCTCAGTTTTGTAGTTTATACATAAAATTATATTGTAATACTTAATCTAGTATTATTGCCAAATTTTTGACGTTTGGTGATTTTTACTGTTTTTTTAAATTAAATCGCAGTTAGAATTAAAAGATGCAGCTGAATCTAAGGCCTTATCCTTATCACAAAACTCAAGCCCATTATGAGCAATTGCATTTTCTAGTAAAATTACTCTATTAAAAATTGGGGATTCCTTTTTGAATTTTAAATATTTATTAATGTATTTTTTATTTACGAATAAAACATTTATTTACACGAATGATAGAGAAAAAGAATATGAACTGAACCGGTGAAACTTCAATTTTACAGTACCATTTACTTACAAAGAGCTAAAATTTGAGGTTAATAAAAATATCATAGTATTGCTAAAAACGTTTTGCAAAGATTCAACAAGTTCAAAAAAATAATAAACATACAATTTGTAAACACAAAACATATTATTGTCGAACACCTGATCGTGTGTAATGTTATTTTGTTAAATTAAGCTGACAATGGTGGTTCGACGAGGTCGATTATTGCGTCACCATTTGCACAACGTTTGTAAATAGTCAGCCATATTGTTTTTTGCAGAGCGCGCGAAACAACTGTCATTGCTTAAACGTCACTATGACAAAAAAAGTAAAAGTGTAGTTAATATTAAATGGGATTTGTACATTAAGAAAAATAAGAGTACTTTTAGCAGAAAATAAATGTTAAATGGAATACTTATGTTGGTAAATTTAGCAAAAACAAACGACTTTAGCACACAATTTAATAAATAGCAACTCTGGAAAAAAAATTATCGGGATAATATTGGGATAGGTAAATATTGAAGAAAACTGCGTGATAAGAATTAAATTGCGTATAAATACGCAATTAATTTTAATAATTGTCAAATTATGACTTTTTTTCGAATCAGACATGCTCCATAATATTATCCTCATTGGATTCTGCTAAAGTGGCCATTTATGGCCTCCTGTAGAGCACTCTTTATCTCGACTGTGTTTAATACCATAAATCTATTTTAAATAATTAAATTTATAATAATTACATATACAATTATAGATAATACATTCTTATAACAATGCAAACTTTATAATACAAAAAAGTAGGTAGGTACGTAAAAAAGATTGCATTGAAAAATACGTGAATATCTTTTTGAATCTAGAAACAGCTGCAAGAAGAAAATGTAAATGTACAATGGCTCTTATTTAACGTAGACTGTACCGACATACAGTCCACAAGAGAATTATGTAAACTCTTGTGAAAATACCATCTAAATTAATTATTTATGAATGGAAATGGTAAAGTCATTTTAACTAATGAAAAAATTTGCTTTGACGTTTTTCACTTAAAACTTTATAAATTTTTGTAAGATCCCGATCATCGAGAGCCTCAGAATTTTATTACTACTAATATAATAATTATTTATTCATTAGTGTACTGCAAAATATAGTAAAAGGAACCTCTTTCAAGAGCCCTGACCAACTGTATAGCCCGAAACCTCTTTCCGAAACTGGTGGACTACTATATTAAAACATTGTTTTTTTTTTGTTTTTATAAAACACTTAAAAGAAATATTAAAAGCATCTATAAACCTTTGCATAGAAAACCCCAATTGTAACAGTTCTTAAAAGCTAACAAACTAATAAAACACACAATAATTTATCATTTAATTTATTACTTTTTAAATTGACATAAAAATAACAACTTAAAAATATAAGTAAATTATTAAATAGTAAATTACTAAATATTAATAAATTGTAACTGTCTCCAAATTTTAATATAAATTAATAAATAATGCAAAGAATATGCAAACAGGTCAGATTTCTGTGTTGTAAGCTAGTTTTTTTCACTAATAGAAACATAAAAACTATCGAAAATTGCAATGACAAAAAATGCAAATGCTTGTAGTGTATCGACAAACCAGTATGTGTATTTTTTTTACACTTCGTAGAATTTATTAATTAATTCAGTAGCTTTATATACTTAGTTAAGTAATCATCCTCTATATTAAACATATAACTTGGTATTTTAAACGGATATCGAACGTACCCATCTTAAACTAAGTTTAATTTCCCTGAAATAGTAAAAAATAGTATTCAAAGAAATCCAACATTAATTATCTGATCAAATCAACTGAGAGCTAGTTGTTTGAACAGTAGTTACGCAAACTTATTGTTATAATCTTAAATATAATCTCTAACTTATAAAATGCATGAAATTTTAACAGTTTGCTAAACTAAAACAATTTTAAGTTTTTTTCTACACCAATGCATGTGTGATGATTATCGCAGTGGATTCATCAAAATAATAACAATAGCATTTAACATGAACCTTATTTACGTTGAGGTTAAAAAACGTCATTTATATTATGACGTGTTTGTAAAACCCAACTTACAAAAATGTATTAAATTAAGTGTTTGGAAAAACATCAAAATAGTCACGGCTGAGTTGATATGACAATTTTGCCGACATTACCTATTGGCGTAGGGTGACAATTTGCTTCAAATTTAATTTCCTCGTCGATATCTATTACAATTTAAAATACTTGTTGTTTGTAATTTGATATCTGGGTGAAGTTCAGTGGAATAGAAAATTGAAAGTAATTTGTCTATTTTTAGCAATTCTTACTGAATGCAAAATAGACACGTGAAATTTTGTTAATTTGTAAGCAAAAGTACGGCCAGTGGTCTGCCTTCTTACCCATAATTTCCTTATTCTGCTGTTAATAATAAATAATGGGTCATATAAATAGGCATGTTGATAGCATAAATAAACTGCAAATCTAATAAGTCCATCAGTTAGAGTTTAGAAAATTAATAGACACGTAATATGTATATTAATTTTTTCTTTTGCCAAATCAATTCATAGATAGGTATTCATTCCTCATCAAAATTCAAGAGTGGCTCGTGCTGTAGTCGGATCAAGTAAAAAGGGAACTTGTTTGTGACGTATTGGCAACTTTTAAAGTGGTTTACGTAACGAAATAAAAAAATACGTATCAAATATTTTTGGTAATTTAATTGATGGACTAATTAAATTTTTTCAGTCAAAAGCATACAGGGTGTTTCTTTTAAATTGGCCAAAAGGGAGAAATCTGCATCCAGAAGAGATACAGGAAAACTTTCTTAGGAACCTTTAGCTCTTTTTTGATACTGATAATTTTGGTGTTTTTATTTTTTTGGTCAAGTGTGAGCTGTCCACAGAAATGAGTGAAATTGACCAAAAATTTTTTTAATGCTGTTCGACTCTGTTTCGTATAAGGATAATTTCATTGAATCGGAAGAAAAAAATCGGGACGGCGGAAGTTGGTCAAATTTAGCAAAATATTTTTTCATACAAATTGTATGAACGAAAAAAAATATCTATTTTTTTTATGATGCCATGTTATTTAGTGTCTTGTAAAGACCATTTTATTGTATGGGAAGGAAAATGCCCGGACAACAGAAGTGGGTCAAACCTGATAATAATATGCTTGTGTACTTTTTTATTTATTTTTTGAATCATTTGTTTAGCACAATTCCTTAGTTAGATAAACACAGGCAAAAGTTTTAAAAACTCATAAAAGCAAAGGCGTTATCAGGACTCAGCCCAGTTATCCGCGCGGGCGCAGGACACACAAGGTCGTGGCGACGAACGACGACCGACGACGACGACCTGCATGTAGGGTTACCATCCGTCTAGATTTCACTGTCCTGACTTAATCCAGTCTTGTCATTTGCCTTGACATTTGAGTTCCTAGCCTAGATATTTTGGAAACATGAATATTAGAGACCGACAAAAGAATTAAAGAACAATAAATATTTATTTTTAAAATGTCTTGTTAAATCAGTTAGACACTAATCTATAAGAACATTGTTACGTACAATATGGATACCATGGTCTGAAAATAAACAAAAAAGATTAAAATTAAATTAAAACAAGTGTACATTATTTTGCAAATGTCAGTTTCAACAAACCTTAAAAAAGTAAAACAATATTTCTTGATATCTTTTTTTTGCAAGTCACTTTTGTCACGACTTTTAAATTTTCGATGTGGCAACCCTAATAATCGCAGGTAGTTCTGACGTTATGTTTGTTGCAAAACATGCTAGGAATCTCGTGCCTTTGGTTAATTAAACTCAGATTTAACAGCTTTTTGATCCAGCGTGATATTTAGAGGAAAATCTTGCGGTTGATGGGTTTTGAGTTTATGACCCCTTTTTATACATTAAACTATGCTTATATATAGTATAATTCCAAATTTTACTAAAATTAAAACAAAATATTCTAAAAAATATAGTCGTTTGAAATTAAGGACAATATTCATGAAATAATAGCTGTAAGATCAAAAATAACAAAATATTTTTTATTAAAAAGATAACCCGAGGGATTAAAATTTTGCAATAATAAAGTATATATTATACAAACCATGAGATAATTAAAATATGATAAGTAACGCATTTAAATCAAAAAACAGTACCTAGTAATTTCGCATAATACTGGACCCATTTTCGGGTAAGTGGTGATAAACAAATGCTGTGGGAAGAAGGTTAACTATAAACATCTTATTCTTAGAGAATTTTGATCATTTTGAGAACTTGTCCCTTAGCGACTCGGTTGCCATTATGAGAATAGCCCTTTTGCGCCTAAACCGTTTTAACACCAAAATTGCGTAATCTTTTCATTAATAATTAAACTAGTTTGCGTATAAAAGGTAACCAATCCCATTAAAATGTACCATAGCTACCAGATCATAGCTATGTACAATAACAACCATAAATACATAATAATTAACGTTATATAAACCTGCTCTCTATTTTTATTTGTTCAATGTATCATTTATACTAACCTACATAATGTAAATTTGCTCTCTTTACATGTTTATAATTTAGACTAGCTGTTGCCAGCGACTTCGTCCACTACAGCTTGTAAGTGATTATTTCCCGAGTTTTTGTTCGTGGGATACCACGGGAACATAATCATCATCATCCACAGCCCGCCTTTACCCACTACTGGGTTTAGGCCTCTTGCTTGTGCCAAGCTCCATGGTCTTGCACCACTCCAGCAATGGCAATAATGTCGTCTGCTCTGTCAAAACTGTCTGTGTCCCAAATTCTTTCCTAATCTGTTAAGTAGTTTTTGCGTGAAAGAGTAACAAACATACTAAGATTTTATAGCATTTTCATTGTTGGTAACCTTGTACTAATAATAAACTCAAACTATTTATGTATCATTTTTATTGCCAGTTAAAAAAAAACGTAATGTAGCTTTAATTAGGTTTTTATTCAAAGTAGTCTCTACTATGGACAAAAATCTAAAAGCGACACTAATGTTGCCTCGAAGATCCGAACTTAAATCCGTAAAATACTTTTTGTGTGTAAAAGTAACAAACAAAATATCACATTTATTTAATTTAGTACTTAGTAAGAAATAAGATAATCCTAAGTCGTGATAATCCATAGGTTAACCTTGTCTCTTATTCAAGAGGTTGAGAGTTCAAATCTGGGCAAAAACCGATGTCATTCGATGTAAAATTTTATTTATCTTTGGACATTACTGACATCAGTGAAGGAAAATATTGTTAGGCTAAACCTGGACTTAAATCAATATATTATTAGTCTATAGCCACGTCAGAAGCCTGTGAAGATTTCAGAGACTTCTTAATAACCTTTGAAACTAGAGGGTGTCCACATCCTCACATTAAAAAAGAAAAAAAAACTTGTTTTTATATAATACAACATGATTTTTTATTGACTTCTTAGCTGCTTACCCATCAAACCTAAGACAATAAAGTCCTCAATAATCTGTCATTAACAAGAATAAATAATTCTTATAGACATTTTCCAAGAATCATAGTCATACGAGATAAATAGCAATCGCTAGGGAGTCTGTTATTGACCTAACCCCGACAAGGACGTTGGGGAAGGTCGGAGGGCGCCGCTCAGAGGGTGACGCCCGAGGAGGGCACCGGAGGGGATTTTTCTATTATTTCTAACCTCGAGACGCCCTTAGAAACTTCTGTAGACGGTTTTAAATCAGATTGGAGCGCTTAGCTCACAGTTTAGCCTGTTGCTAGGCACTTGTAAGATAATTTTGCGAGGACGATGCTAGGTTATCGCTCTTTGTACTAAGAGAGTTATGACGAACGTTGTACTTACGGTATTTGATACAAAAAGACAAATATTATATAAAATCCCCTTTTTTTAAATGCTCTCTTTATTCTGTTTTTAAGTAGGTATTTGTTGTTATAGCAGCAAACAGAAATACATAATCTGTGAACATTTCAAATGTCTAACTAACATCTGTCATAGCGAGTTTCCTCCGTGCCTCGGAAAGCACGTAAAGCCGTTGGTCCCGGCTGTCATTTGTAGATCTTTGACAGTCGTTTCTGTTGGTCAGAAGCTCTGAAGTCTGACAACCAGTCTTACTATGGGGTATTGTATTACCCATCAACTGGGTTGTGGAGGTCTGACAGGCAATCGCTCCATGTAAAATACTGATATCCAGCTGCATCTGGTTTGACTGGAAGCCAACCCCAATATGGTTGGGAAAAGGCAGACAGATGATGTCTAACTATCTCAGTTCATGACAAACGGACGGATAACGGAGTCTTAGTAATAGGGACCTGTTTTGGGTACGAAAACCTAAACATATAAGATTAGACAGACTTCTTATCCTGTCATAAAGTTCCCGTAAAATTGACCATTTTGGAGAACCTCTGGTGACTGCTTCAAAATAATTTTCTCACATAACTTTTCCTTAACTAGCTCGTTACGTTGCTAGGCAACGATTTAGCTATAAAATTAGCTAATGTAATGATAATAGCAGCATATATCTTAGTCTAGGCGCTGCATACGATTGAATTAGCATCGAAATAGACACTGAATTATACATCTATGTTCGCGTGGGTTTCTATGAGCTAAGTTACCAATAATTATGAGCAAACGCTCATAATTAGACAAACTTAGTGAGAAATTAACAAATTGGGTGTTGTGAATGTGATGTAACCGACTTAGGCAGGGCTAAACTGGGTTCGTGGGACTATTCTATCAGGTTACTTGACCGTGGACCGTAAAGGGCTATTTAAGGAAAACCGTGGATTTTTAGTAAGTACAAGTTCGAGCTATGGAGAGGGCTATCTTCGGAGTGTCTCTGCGTGATCAAATACGAAATGAGGAGATCCGTAGACAAACTAAAGCCACCGGATTGACAAGCTGAAGTGACAATGGGCAGGCCATATTGCTCGCAGAGCAGATGGCCGATGGGGTCGAAAAGTGCTAGAGTGGAGACCACGGACTAGCAAGCGCAGCGTAGGACGTCCCCCAACAAGGTGGACAGACGATCTTATAAAGGTCAACCGGTATGTGCGGAGATCTAAAGGGGAGGCCTATGTTCAGCAGTGGATGTCCTATGGCTGAGATGATGATGACAAGTCTGACAGTCCTTCCCGTCCCGCCAAAAGCGAAGACTTAAATGAAAAGGTAGGGCTCTAGCTTTTAGTAAGTAATAGTAAATTGAGAATACATTAATACTTAGGTATAAATATGTCCAAAAGATTGATGGATTATGTAATAAATAAATATCGTGAAGTGGGAATCGGTTGAGTGGGATCTTAATACCGTAATTGATAGGAATGTAAAACTTCTGGAGTAGACAGTAGCCTCCAATAATTTTCCATTGACTGTTGGTAATTTTCCACTGTCTTAATAAATGTCATAAAAAATTTACTTGCTTGGGCCGTATTGTCAATTTAAAAAGTGTTTAAGTAAAAAAGGAAAAAATAAATGGTCAAAAATTTTTTTGTTATACTAACAGACGGACTCATTTTTTCAATCAAATATCCTATAGTCTTTTAAATACAGATAAATAAAGTACCATCATGAATAAAATAGTTGAAATAGAAAATAAATTAATAAGCGTCACATTAGTAAGCAGTTTTACTATAGATGGGTGTTTCAACGTATTTTTAGGATGGATTTCAAAAGTTATTTATGAAAAAATAAATGAGGGAATAAAAATTTAGGTCAATAGACTCAATTATTTTTTTTGTATTTTCAGGGCTTGTTTTACGGTCGCTGGACTATCTCATGGAACGTAAAGGGCCATGAAGGATTATTACCGTGTATTTTAGTCAGTACAAGTCTGACAGTCCCTCTCGAGGCTGGGTTGGAGGACTCATTTGATGATTTTAACACGATAAAAACAGGGCTTGTATAGTAAAACTTCTTTAACTGTAAGTACCTTCAGCCCATGATAGGTTGTTAATGTTTTTTATATATAAATTCAGCACTTAAATCTAGACCACTCAGCATAATGAAAAATAACAGAGCCTGCTCCATATAAATGTATTTATTTTATTAGATTACTGCACATTCATATGGAACTACTATATGTTTAATAGAAATCATACCTTCTAATTTATGCGGCTATGTGACTTCATCTTTTTAATTTTAAATATTTATTTATTCTTCAATATTTTTTTTAATATTTATTTATTCTTCATTTTTTTTATTTTTAAATGATTATTCATTCTTCAATCATATACTACTTCTATAAAAGCGAAAATTTTTGAAAATAGATGGATTTTTTCATTCTGCCACACTGAACCGATTTAGATGAAATTTAGTACACAGATAGCTTATAACCTGGATTAACACGTAGGATACTTTTTATCCCACTATAACGATCCTATGGTATGACTATCGTACTTCACTCAGAAACACTGCGAGCAGAAGGTTGAAGTAAATATTTATTATGAGAAACAGCGTACACCTACTACAGCTCAGAAGTAAATAAGCACTGTATATCTTTATTCATTTATCGTAGTTATGCCTCAATTATTATCTACTAATTAATGACTATACTGTGTTGAATACGTGAGATATTGATAAATTACCCAAAACAATTCGGTCAAAACATTGTTCTGAGCTAGATCGTTCTAGAAAGACGAGTAATATAATCAATAAACGTTATTTATTACTAAATTATGTTTGGAAAATACGTTATGTATACAGAATAATCTTTTATACAACGTGTAATGTTAATAGCGCAAAACCTCTCGTGGGGTAACTCAGCACATGTTACTGAACAATGTTTGTTCTAAGACTTTTGGAAAATCGCAAAAATAAAATTGCTTTTTCATACAAAATGAGAAATTGATCGGGCCCATCAGTATGAAAAACCTTTTTTTTATGCGATTTTCCAAAAGTCTTGGAACAAAAATTGTTCAGTAACATGGGCTGAGTTAACCCACGAGAGGTTTTGCGCTATTTACGTTACACGTACAGTGCGGATATTTCTGAGGATCTATTTCAGAAATCGAACACAAAAAAAAAATTATCAATGGATCCATAAACAACATTTTTTTTTGTCGTCAAATATTTTGTCACTTACCGGGAGGAGCGAAAGACACTAACTTGATTCGCTCAATAAATAACATGTTTTTTTTCGTTTAACTTTTCGTCCCAGGGCCGCAGTATTTTCACTGTCACAAGCACGTTAATACAGACTGTTTTAAAATACATATAAATCATAACTTTAGTATTAAACTTAAAAAAATGTTACTTACGGGATATCTTCCGTGATTAAATATTTGTTTGAGTTCCCGATATTTCCCGCGATCATGACGCTTGCAACAACGTCGAAATATCGGGAACTCAAACAAATATTGAATCACGGGAGATATCCCGTAAGTAACATTTTACGTTTAAAAGCAAACCGTGATAGTTTAAAAAGTGTTTAACTTTAGTATTTTTGGGAAAATGAAAAAATAAAATTAACATACTAAAATATTCGCACTACATAAAAAAAGATTTAATTCAAAAAACGGTATTATGTCGTTTACATATTAACTGAATGGCTAAGTTATAGACTTCCGTTTTGTTACTCAAGTTTGTATAGAACCCCTAATATTGTATGTACCTACTTATATTATGGCAAAATGTCGTTTAGCATTAGTTTTATGACCTCCGGCCTCAATGTGGGTGATGCTGAGTGCCAAAGTTTGATATTGATACTTATTTTTCAAAAATATATATAATTGGTATTTTGTAATACTAGCTGTTGCAAATGTTTCCAATACCATGTAACTCGAAAATTTCAGAATATTTACTCTCACGTAGACACGGCTACACATCAAGCTATAGAAAACTAGTTTATCTTGGTCTCGTTTCGTACGATGAACAGTCAGCTAATACTGGTTTTGCATAGCTTGATGTGTAGCCGTGTATACCATCCAAATCGATACATAAACTAACGCCTTCTTCCTATGGGGGAAGGCAGAAACTACAGAGCACCACCAAATGATTCTTAGATACTCCTCTTGCTCATCCACATTCACACATCTGGTCATACCAGCACGCGAATTGCGAAATCCATATCCATTCAGGACCTAGTTATTTTTGAAAGAATAACAAACAAAGACTATAAAAAAATCCCCATTCATTCATCCATCTCCAGTTCTCCACCAAAGATTGAAGATTGAAGCTCTATAATCATGCGAGAATCATATCTTCGATAAAGTTACGGAATAAAATTTCGCAGTACATAGTAATGACCTACATTGAAGCCACAGATTTTGGCAATCTATGGTTTGTGACCTAAATGCCGTTGTGACGACACTCGCTGGTCGAGGTCATGGGTACGAATCCCGCTTAGTAACAAGGCATTTTTAGGGGTCATTTATTTTACTAAAGTCTTTTATTTTATTTTTCAGTATTATGTAGAGTTTTTATACTTTACAGTTGAGTTTCTGAATTTGTGAAGCTTCTGTTAAAAATAATAATGTTATCTATGCATTATTATTATTTTATTATACGTAAAGCAAAGACTTTGTACCCTTTTTTACATGATTCCGAAGGAGTATGTTTGGCACAATTAAAGCTTATTACAAAAGATGTCATTTTTTCTAACTTACTTGTTTTAATGTCTTGTAATTTTTTGATAACCAGTCGTATCAAGGGATATCGCTTTACCCAGTTACTGGGTTGTGTAGTTCAAATAGGCAGGAGCTCCATGTGAAATACTGATATTCAGCTGCATCCGATTCGACTAGAAGCTGATCCCAAAATATTTAGGAAAAGGCCACAAACATACATAATTATTATAAGTAACTAGCTGACCCGGCAAACGTTGTTTTGCCATATAAATTACTAGCTTCTGCCCGCGACTTCGTACGCGGATCTTGTTGCTTAAGCCAGCGACACTGGGTTCGTCAAAATCGAAGATCTGAAAAGTCTGATACCCAACCCCAAATCCCGGGTAAAAAATTAATGGGCGTTTGGCCAGTAGAATAAAAGTTATAGTGTAGCTGGGCTCTTGGAGTTCCACATCAGGTGTTCCAGATCTTCAAACTAATTCTCTCAGCAGAAAATGCTCATCACGTGGAACAATTTTTGCTATGGCACCATTTTTGTATCTCTTATAGTTTAGCTGGTCTGTTGCGGTTCTGCGCCAGTTGTTCAAATTTTCAAAATAAATTATAGCCTATGTTTTGACCAGACTTAATACCTATACAACAAAAAAAGAATCTTTCAAATCCGTCCAGTACTTTTTGAGTTTATCCCGGACATACATACAGACAAACAGACAAACAGACAAACAGATAAACAGACAAACAGACAAAAATTCTAAAAACTATATTTTTGGCTTCGGTATCGATTGTAGATCACACCCCAAGTATTCTTTTAAAAAAAAATTCAATGTACAGTTTTGACTTTCCTACTATTTTATTATATGTATAGATTTTTACACTTAGGGCTTGGCTGTTGGCTGATTCTCATAGATACTGGATAAGCACAAAAAAAATCATCAAAATCGGTCAAGCCGTTTCGGAGGAGTATGGCAACGAAAACTGTGACACGAGAATTTTATATATTAGATATAAAATAGTTATTAAAATTACTATATCCCCTACAATTTCCTGACCTTAATTTTTTTAGGCTCAATTTCAACCTTACATAACACCAATGATAAATTTACGCAACAATTTTGCAGTAACGACCGCAATTCGACAGCTGTTCTTCAATGCCGGTTGCGCAACCAGTTACTGGGTTGTTGGTCGCATAGCAACCGTTGATGAATCATGGGCAACCGTGGGCCATCGTGGGCCTTCGGTGATGTGAGTTGAGTTTAGAGAGGCGTAGACTTAATGGAGGCTATTACCAAACATTGTATTGCTCTTAGTGTATATTAGCTGGTGCTTAATTTGGTGGCCATTTTTTTTTAAATTATGGTGAAGAAAAATGTCAATGTCATCGGTGCCATGTGTGGCAGAAATATTTTTAATAGGTGGGGTCGCGATAGGCCTAGGAGAAGATGGTGGGATGCTTTGGAAGGCTTCCTTGTGAATTGGCATGAAGAGGCACACTATCGAGAGAAGTGGAAGGAATGAGGGAGGACTTTCACCAAGATCAGGACCTAGTAAAAAAAAAAAAAGAAAAAACTGTAAAGTTGTTAAAAAATAAAACAGATGATTCATTTTACATTAAAATGGATGTTCCATAAATGTATACTTGATTATTATCGATGTTTTTAAGGGTTTTTAAAATCAAAGTATGATAGTATCAACTAATAACCCACATATTATATGCATTCCTAGGTCACTTGTTACTTGACAAAGATGCTGATTGACTCTCTCACTTCTAATCTAGACTAAAGTCAAGATCATCACACCTCAGATAATAAAAATAATCAAAATTATGTAGGTAATCGATAAATTACTATACAGGAACTTTGATAGTATTGGTACACACTAATACGTAAGTATCAAACAAAATTTCTACAATTAAGTTTAACAGACTGCCCGAAAACATCATCACAATAATGCCAAAAAATAATTACTTAAATCAAGTTAGCCATGCCCAAATCAACCCACACTGACCAAAACAAGTTAAGTAGGTACCCAGAACCCTACGCGAGCCCCCCTCGCAGTAAATCAAATAAATAAAAAAGGTATATGTTCCTAAATCAGGGACAGACAGACAGACTGTTTGTAGTTATAGAGCAGTAGACTTCGACTCCCCTTCGTCTTAGAAACAAGAGTCTAAGTGATTTGTATGACGAAATGTATGAAGGGTCCCGAAATGCAAGTTCTAATGGCCAAAAGGCTTTTGGGGTCTTTTATTGGCATTTTGGCGATAAAAAGAGCAATTGAATGGCTCTTTCTTGCTTTAGTATTGATGTTGTTAGACAAAGTTATCGGAGTTTAATACCTGCAAGTAATTTACCTATAAGTAGGCTTAGAGTATAAGGCCTCTAGACAGACGGACAGCATTCGCCGTCCCGCAAATTGCAGTTGGATTGCCGTTAAAATGAGGTCTGTCTGTCTAGAGCCTAAATGTCCAGCTTATGTGTTCAAAAGAAAACGATCGTTTTTCGAAAGCCACTTTTTTATAAATGTGCAAGCGCCATGCTCATATTTAAATGTTTTCCATGGCATATATATTCACTTGTTTTACGTATTAATACTCGTAATAATAATTGTTTATTTCTCTTCCTTAAATAAAAACAATCGGCGGCACAAGCTTAGTTTGTTTAACAAATTATCAGGTATATGTATATATTTTTTTTTTGCTTATTCTTCAATTGCCTACTAGAAACTGACTTCTAAAATCTAAGTAGGAATGCTAATTACATTAATTTACTTAGAATATCACCAATTTGTCCATGATTTCAACAAATTTAAACAACATGATAGACGCTGTCAGTGGACAATACTTTAATAGAGTGCAATATTGTTTCGCTTAGTAAGTTTTTTTTATATTCTTTATGTAGTCGTAATGTTAAAATTTTATATAGCTTTCCAAAATAACGTAAAGAAACCTTTCAATACTTCGGTCAGAAAAAACCACAATATTGATTAAGCTATGGTATTTCTTCTCCATGCGAAAAAGGGCCTTTATGACATTTCGAGAAATTTACAACAAAAAAATGTTCTCGTTTCATAATTGTTGGATTTAATGAGACAAGTTAATTATTACCTTCGTATTAATTTTATTGTGGAAATGTCACATTTCGCCAATTAATAAGAATTTCTCGCTACCTTTGGAATGAATGAATGAGTGAATGAATGCGAACTGAATGTAATACTTAAATGTTGTGTTCTGTTTTTCTTTGCTTGTTTGTGAAACTTTTGAATGCAATTAGTCTGATATTTATTATATTGCAAATATTATTTTCTAGAAAGCTTTATATCTTGTTTACGACACTGATCATATTTCTTAGTACAGCCGTGAAAATAATTCTTTCTTAGTGTATTTTACTTTATTTTTTATTATTTCTGTTTATGTGTCCGATATCAAATAAATGTTTTTTCTATTCTACTTATTATGAACCTAAAACTGTTGTGTTTAGTGCTTGTCCGTATTCTTTTTTTTACAAATTATTTATTTTTTATTTTAGTTTTCATTTATTATATTTTGTAAATATTTAGTTATAGGTAGTTCTTAAGTTTGTAAATATATTTAGTTTTAGTTCTATTTATAATTTATTCCGTTTGAAAGAAAATATAGTTTTTGCACTAGACTGTTGAGGTGTAGGTACCTATTATGATTTAGGACTTGCTAAATCAAACATGTGAGATATGTGTCCCAACATTGGGTTATGTCGGTTATGTTTAACTTAAAAATAAGTCGTATAAAACTGCTGCTGCCTGACCCCTATATCCCAGAATACACATAGATTCTGATTTTTCTTAAGATAATTGCATAGACCAACCTGAGTCCTATACCTATCTAAGTACCTACCCATTTAGCCGAAAATTTAATATTTAATTTTTTTGCAAAACTTATTAAAATTTAGCAAATCTAAGTTACAACGATCTTTTGATTATTCTTAGGTTATAATTATCTAAATACATAATTATGATGATGAAATACACACTTTTATTTTTGTTAATCATATTTTGATCAACTTACAACAAAAGACACTTTCCTGCGAAAACACAAGAAAAAAAATCTGCAAACCTTAAGCCATTCGCTATTTAAATATTTGCTTTTAAATAGTTACTTACGTTGATTGAGTGACTATTACGAGGTCGATTTTTGACCGCACTAATTGTAATTCATAGAGTGAACTACCGGCGGAACTACCCGAGCAGGGTACTAAGAAGAATAGGTGATGACGTGTGCCAACTGACCTATGATTCTCTATTCGAATCGACATCAATAAATCAATTGTTTGAAGAGGTGGATAAGTTCAACACTTCATGACGGTGTTCCCCTCTAGCGGGCCAAAGCCTGCCGGGGTCGCGAGATTTATCGAATTACCGGGACCCTTGAACGTAAAGGGCTCTTGAAGGACACCGTGGCCTGTCAGTACGAGTCTGACAGTCCCTCCCGCCCCGCCCTGGGTGGGAGAACTCATTTGATGATTTTACCACGAATAAAAAAATTGTGCAACACCAAAGAATAAATAATATTAGCAACACTTAAATCGCTTCAACTCTTCACGTGACCAGAGGGCTGGCCTATTTCTTGGTCAAAGGATCAGCATTGCCATCGAACAAGGCAATGCTGCCAGCGTTCTAGGCAGTTCCCCATTGACAGCGATATATAGATGAATTTTTTGACGCCCGGACAATTTTGATTTAAGTTTTATTTTAGTCCTTTTTGTAAATATTTTATTTTTAAATTTATAGTATTTAAATATATTCGTTAAGTAGGGAATATGTTGTTATGTTTGGAAAATTCAATTCGATTTTCGAACTCGCTAGAAAGCTAGTATAACGAATTCACGTCAAAATGGCTGAATCGATTTTGGTTAATTTCGATGCAGAGACAGATGGGACTGAGACGGTTAATTTAAGAGTACAGTCGAGTTCAATAATATGTTGGCATTGTCAATGATTCAAAATATTGTGAGCGTTTGATAAGCTCAAAAAATTCTAAAAATCTAGAGGATAAAAACATGTACTCAATTGAAGGTTCAATAATATATAATTTGCATTAGGAATAATATGTGATGACCTTTTAATAATATATCTATACTGTTTATGATGCTTTAATAATATTGAGCAGGGTAAGCTTCATAAATATATCTACATGCAAAGGATAGTATATTATTTGCTCGAATAAATAGGATCCAGTTTACATTGTTATAGAAATTACAGTATTTCAATTGTTTTCCACGCGAATGCTTTTTAGGTCTTTTGAATGAGTATTCAATGCCATAGTATAATTTTGTATGAATGACATGTGCGTCAGTTATTTCTTTTTAAATAAAAAAAAAAAACAACGACACTTGTGGAGAACTAAGCCAGTGATACTTAAATAGTGTTGCAAACTCCTTGACCACGCAATTTTAAGATTGCTAGTAAAATCATCTTTATGACGTTGTAATAAGTTTGAATTTTGAATGTACATTTACGTGTTGTGAGCTTCACAATTGTAAATTGTAAAGTGAACACTGTTGAGATATTTATGATCTTAAAGTTGTTCATATAAAAATGTCCCTTTGGCTGTATACATGTTATTGAGAAAAAGTAGTACATATTAATGGTGATCTGAATCTTCATGTCACAATGTTAATGATGCTTTAGTTGTTACAATAATCTGAGATATATTTTGATGTTCATATATTTTGAAAAAGTCCAGACGTGCCAACATCTTATGAATGTGACTGTACTATAGACTCAAGAAATGTTTTATTTAAACTTTAAAAATTAAAAACTTTATTTTTGTAAGAAGAACAATTGAAGAAAATTATTTAATTGAAGGTGTCAAACAAGTCGTAATCTTAGGTATTATTATTAATACGGTTTGCGAACGTTATGGATTGTTTCTCAGAAAATGTTATTTCGATCATGCGTCATCATTTCATCGAGTCATAGAGATAGTATATGTACAAAATTGACATTAGGTCATCGTCGTTATAATTCGCAAATGACCCAATTCCTAAGTACGTCTAGAATTAAAGTTACGGATTTGGTTCATAAAACAAAATGTAAATTTTTTATACATTGTTTTCAGTATTAGTCCGGACTTTCATGATTTTGACAAAGTTGTTAGGCACGTTCATTACTTGGATTATTCATTTCGCCAACATCTTGAATGAGTCTTCAAAAACGACTCGACTATCTTTTTAAAAAGTTTACTCTATGCCTCAAAAAGCATGTAAAGCCGTTGTTCTCGGCTGTCATTTGTAGATCTTTGACACTCGATACTGACAGTTTTAAGCTCTAAAGACAACCAGTCTTAACTACCAGGGGGTAGGGTGTTACCCAGTTACTGGGTTGTGGAGGGTCCGTCAGGCAGCCCGCTCCATGTAAAATACTGAATTCAGCTGCATCTTGTTTGACTGGAAGCCGACCCTACATAGTTGGGAAAAAGGCTAGACGATGATGAGGGATTATCACAAATTACCATACTTTCAGTCGATGAATGAAATTGAACTACCTACCTATATTCCTTGATGATTATTTTTTTAGGTTAATATATTTTTCCTGGAGTTTATTTTTAAATCAAATTCGCATGAAAAAGGAAAAAAATGGAAGTTTAAATGTCAAATCTATACAGTTTCAAAATACTTTACACTAGGAGAAACTAGTTGTTTCCCTGGGTTTACACCCAGCTTTATTGGTCCTAGCGTGATGTATCTAGTCCATAGTCTTTCTTGATTAAAAAGGGGGACTATCCAAATACATAGATTTTTTCTGTTGTTTAGTCTTCTAGTAGAATTCTAATAGGTTTTTTTATGTGGTAAAATCATCAAATGAGTCCTTCCCAGCAAGGGCAGGACAGGAAGGGACTATCAGACTCGTACTGACTAAAATCCACGGTGTCCTTCGTTTTGTCCGTTATGGGTTTATTGACCATCTTCTCCATACAAACCTACCTTTGCGAATGGGTGTAGAATCAATCCTATCCCTCCCTATTACCTTGAAATTTAATCATCGACGAACAAAAGTGCTTGATGGCCTAATTGGAATATAAAGGATTTGACTTTGAGTTTGTTCTAGGGCCGCGGTAATGTTATAAGTCCCGCGACATTCTAAATATGCTTACTAGAATAATTTAATAGATTAATACGAACAAACAAAATGTTTACTTTTATTCTTTTAGAAACACTACCACAATATAAAAATATTGTAGTTTGCATCATAGGCTCAATTTTATTGCAATTTGAGACAAGGGAATTAGGTAGAAATTCACCCATCATGTCCATTATTCCCCTAGACATCCCATTACGATTGAATAGCTTGGTCCAATTAATATTCTGTTCTACAGCTTTTCTTATAGGATTTGTGGTTAGGAGGTACAGCAGTACATGGTGCAAGTGTTTAACTGACACCTGATCACAATGGCACCTGAGCAACTGCACCTTATCTATTCGAATAAGGCTCCTGTAAAATTCGTTTTCGCAGTTCGCGGAGACTTATGGAAATGTACCGTGACCCCCGCGGAACCGTAAGAGGACTATAAATGATAATGTATTTATTAGCAAATTAGTTTTTACAAAATCTTACACGTCAAAAGGACACTATGTTTTAGACTAATTGGGGCCGGTTGTTTTCGTACCTGACTCTCTGATGAAGAAACACAGTGCGAATTTTTTTTTTCTCTTCTCAAATCCAGAGGTAAGTCTCTCTTTTAGGTCCAGACTCATTGAAGAACCGTAGATTTTCGTCCGTAACAGTAGAATGGCTGCACGGGAATAATATCCTAACTGGGCTCCTAAGTTGTTTTTTTTTAATTGGCCATAATTTCCGTTGCCCGTCACGCATGAAGGTAAGCGGATGTGGTCGATGACAACCGCTTGCCTAGAAGTAACCTGCTCACTCTTGACTTAAAGAGTTGTAGTAAAGGTTGTAGCTATCAGGAAATACTGTCTCGGTAGGAAACTCCTTAACTGTGTGAACAATAAATATATAGTAATATAAGGTATATGGTAAGTTTCAGAGAAAACTAACCCTTAGAGGTAGTGATGTCACTAAAAAAAGGGGTTATTTTTCTATGAAGCTGGGTAGTCAGCTGTATGTAAGGGTGTGATGTCCAACATGTACCAGTGGTGATTGCCGTACGTCTTGTAGTCCGATGAAGGAAAGGCGAAGCGGTATCAAGTTGTGCAGTTCCATCGTACACAGTTCTAAATCTTACCAAGGAATTCCCGTTATGGTGACGCAGCTTGACTAGAAGTCACACCAGACTCAAAGACCCTAAGTGTAGATAGGGACTGATGATCACCCATCAGCCGATTGACTTAAGCAAGCGCGGCTTAACCTTGAAGATGATTGTTGGTTTAGCTTCTACTTTATTAAACCGTCTGTTATATTAGTAATCTGTGGTTATATTTAGAAGAAAAATACATAACCATATTTATCGATAAAACGATGCTTGTTTTATCATACTTCTAAAGAAATTACTTATCACCAGTAATGATACAAAATAAAATTAATTATCGTCGTGAGACGGAGATATTTTTTGTCCCTTTTCAGCTGATACGCCCCCCTTACTATAATTATCTTTCAACGTATTTGCAAAATGAGTACGCATTGCGAATAACTTGAGCTCCTTAATTATAAAAGTAGTAAAGTCAGTATTTTTCAGCTGACTTCATAATTCTTCTATTGCCTCTAATAACGTGGTAAAATAATTAAATGAGTCCTCCCGCCTAGAACGGAACTGGAGAGGCTGTCAGACTCGTGCTACACGTTCCAGAGTCGCGGTTACTTGATGAATGTGATGAGACAGTCCCGCGACCCCAGCTACCTCATTGGTTAGGGGTTGAAAGCTGTGCTGCTGACCATGATGATTTACGTTCGATATCGCCGAGCAACTGTTCGATACTCTGCTTGACCTGGTGGCCTATAAAATAATTCCAGGTGTGGGAACGAGGTGGCGCTAGAAGACACACCTGGAACTACTTTCGCTTTGAAACGTTTTGGTAGGCCACCTGGTTTATATGCTCCATAAAATAACCAAGTTTCTTACTAGAATGATATCGGCAACATCATATTTTTTCTGAAAATAATCCTTTACATTGAATCTTGATCTTAGCAACTAATCAGATAATCTAATAACAACCCTGAATCTCAATAGCAATAAAAAAATGGACGCGCAGACACAGGTGCACGCTTTTTTTGTTTCCTTCCTCTCAAATTAAAATAATAAAAATGTTAGAAAATACTGATATTCAGCTGCATCCGGTTAGATTGGAAACCGACCCCAATATAGTTAGGAAAAGGCTGATGACTCTCAAATCAAAATTCATGGTGACTAAATGTAAAAGTCAATCTGAAACCGACAAAAAACCGCACTGTAATAAAATGTAAAAATCAACATAGAAAAAGGCTAGGCAGATGATGACTGTCAAATTCAGATGGCTGGTGTATAAATGTAAAAGTCAATCTGAAATCGGCAGAAAAATAACAACTGCACTGTAATAAAATTTAATCATCATAATTTTATTTACTACAAAGAGTGAAGAGTGATCTAGTGCACGGTGACGTCATTAGCGCGTATCAGGGGAATGACAGATAAACGGTAGGTGGGTATAGGTCATATCAGCTGTTATCACCGGTTGTAAGAAATGATTAAGGTGAAAGAAGTGGGGTAAGGGCAGCACGGGGTTGCCACGTGCAGTTAACAGGCCATACTACCTCAAATGGCTTAGCAGAATCCTCTGTTACGCCGAAAATACTGCAGCATTAATTTTGCAATAAAGATATGGTAAAGTTGAGGATTCATGTTAGGTCTTATGTTTGGCGAAAACACGATTCCATAAAATTTTCTCGATAGAAAAAAAAAACCAAAGTAACCTCTAAATTGAACAATAAACCGCTGGTAATCATAAAATACTTAAAATTAGATTATAAAACTTTTTATACTAACGGAGCTAACTATAAAGCAGATCTTATGTTATATAGTTTTTCGAATTTCCTTTTTTTTTCGCTTTAAAGTTAATAAATTTTCGCGTAGACTACTATAAGAAAGAGCAAGCGTGGTACGTGCAAGTGTGAGCGAGTAAGATTATATTGAAGTTTAGTGTGCCGCCTTATGAAGATTGACAAAGACTAGTTCAGTATTTGCGGGATTGTGGACGGCGAGTCATGGTTAGCTCGCCGTCATTTTGAATACTGCGAAAGCTTATGGCTTTTAGTTAAAATTTGGATCAAATATAGAAAAAAACACAATTGAGCCTAAATGCCCCTGTCCACTAGGCACGTCTTGCATACAAAATATCACGTCTAATTGTTGCCTGAATTGAAAAAAAACGCATGCAATGCAGGATGCATTGCATGCGTTTGTGCATCCAAGCCTAGATTTTTGTAGGCTTCCTGCATTTTTGTAGCCTGGAATTAAAACTAGATATTTTTCATAAAATTTATATAAATCTTCTGTTACTTTTTTTTTGCTCTGGCTACTTTGTTTTTAATGGATAAAGACACATCTTATGCTAAAATAACATCAGTTGGGTATACAATTAAACATTGGCAAAATTATAAAATGATAGACACGTTTTTGGATGTCAACGTCACTAGGTGGCGTTGAGGTGTAAGTGGCGGTTTTATGCACTCTTGCGCAGACTGTATTTCTGATTTATGAGTCATCGTCAGAATTCGAAGGTAAATAATTTAGGCATACGTGAGGTTTTAAAGGTACGACTTTATGGATAAAAAAAGTATATAAATATAATTATTTTGTGTATTGAAAAGTGTTAATTTTATGATTGCTGGCTGTAATAAAAATCGTTTGAAAACTATTCAAACAGTTTTATAATAATAAATAAATATAGGTAATTTTCAAAATCTGAATAAAAATTAACTTTATAGCCTTTTTAAAAAGAAATGGTACTTTTTCGTACATACTTACATATTAATAGGTATTTTTGTAAAAAAAAGAAACATTCCATTTTTGGTCTCTTTTTAAAATGTCATGTTATAATTTGTTTGTCTAAGTAAATATCTTTGCTGGTATTGCCAAATATTTGAAGCCAGCATTTTGACAAACGTGAACCTGCCACCCATCTTTAAAATGACTCAGTTTAGTACAGAGCAACGCCGTATCCCCAAATTAATCTCAATTTATGTCTCACAACACAAAGAGCTTATAGCATGATAATATTCTTAGAATACAAATTATTCAGGACCATAATACATTGATTTTGCTGGCTAAAAATCTTAGTGCTCTGTATTTTCTTTGAAACACTCTAGACGAATATATTAACCACTCCAGCGAACATCTAGTCTACAATAATATTAAAGTTACCTGCCTATTTTGTCTAACTTTCATTCTAGGTTTTCGTTACGATAAGTCTAATATTAATTTGACCTACACTATTATTTAGCATATTTATTTATTTTTCAGTTGCTAAGGGATCTTTTTTTTTCGCTGACTTTGTGAACGGAGGGCTAAGGTCTCTGTATCAGAATTATAGCAGTATTATAAAATGAATTACGATAAAATTAAAATGGTCACTGACATAGTTTTTCGCAGTTAAAATATTAATAATGATTTTATATTATCAACTCTGCAGAAAATTAAATTACAATACATTTTCGTCAAATGTATTTAAAATTTAATTAAAATGTTTATAACCAAGTATGTCTTTAAGTAAATAGTTATTATTTAACTGCTAAATGTTTATTCATTATTGACGATTGTTTAAATTGATACATGTTCAAAAATGCATTTTACTCGTTATACAGTGTTGTACACTTTGATCAAATTGGATCACTGAATACAAGTAACACTTTAAATAATAAAATATTAGTAATAAAAATATTAGTTACTGAAAATAAAATCATAACAACTGGCAAAATTATGGATAATTGTGCCTAAAATAAATATAAATATCATAACAAAATTCTGCTCAAGCGATATTTTTAGCCTCCTTAGATCTCCTCTCTCTATCAGTTCTTCGAGACACAGACATGATTATAGCTCCTAAAAATATAGAGTGGATATTAAAAAGGTTTCTCTTCAGGGGCCTAAGTCTACTAATTTATATACGTCACAATGGTCTCTCAATGGTAAGTTTTTGACAGATTTGCCATACAAAAACTGTCAAAAACACACCATTGAGAGACCATTGTAACGTTTATAAATTAGTAGACTTAGGCCCCAGGTCAACCGTTTAACATTTAAGCTCGCAAAAGTCTCGCTTTGTACGGTTTTTACGCACAATATACGGTCTAGCTGACCGTATATTGTGCGTAAATACAGGTTTTGTATAGCTTGATGTGTAGCAGTGTGTACACCAATCCTCATCGGCTACGTGGTGGATTTTGTCCTATATCTTTCTTAAAGAGACTAATAATCATCGTAGTAATATTCTTCTAATGTCCCAGTAGTGGGAACATTGTAGGCTCATTCTGCTAGCACTTAGAAGAGTATTTTTTCAAGCCAAAATGGTTTTAGGATTTTGGCGAAGTATGGACTGCGTAATATATTTCTGTCTACTAATGTGAGTGTTTTTGTTGTCCTCAAAATGGTGGTCAGTCAAAATGACTAGTCACTACATCTCTGTAAGTAATTAGGTATTTGAATTTCCTTCAGTATTAGTATTCAAAACGTGAAAAAAATAATTGTCACTAACAATTAACCCATTTTACGTAAAATATGGAAAACTGATTCGTTAATTAAATTGTAGCAAAAATGAAATTAATTTTCATAATATTAGAAAATTACTAGATTTCTTTTCACTTGATATGCAAAATACTTGTAGCATTTACACTGCGCGACATAAAGTCGCTTGTCTTTTTGTAAGCCTGCGGGTAGAAAAGGCCACTGAAACATTAAATTACGAATTTTATATGCATTGTGACAAAATCATAAAAATAACTACTCTATCCTGTTATTCAAGTTTTAGAGGTAATAATTAATATAGAGCAATTTTACCACATTTCTATTAGCTTTAAATTTACAACTGAATCCCCTAATCATAAGGTCCGGATTTTTTTAATAATTTTACAAATGCTTTTATGGAGACAAAATTAATTTAACAATTATCTGCTAGCCTATTATCTGAAAATGACAGTGTCAACAATTTCAACATAAGCCAATTTGTTGCTTAACTGTAGGGCAACATGTTGCCCAACATTTTGTTGCCAGGTCTTAACCTGGCTTTATTTTATTGGAGCGTGAATCGGTAACTTGTAAGAATTCTTGGCGTGACTTAGAAATTGTATTAATTAGCAATAGCTGGTCCTTGTCTACAAGTCGTGGTAAAAGTTTTAGTTACAACTAGTTTCTTCAATCTGCTTTGCCCGTATTTGTGTCGAGAATTATTCCACGACATCATAATATCGGGATAGATGGTGTTTTATGTATTATTTCTTTAACATAATTATATTATCTTACTAAATTTCATCTTCTGGCATTAATCATCTTTATTAATTATAATTAACTTGATGACCCGGCAAACGTTGTTTTTTCATATAAATTAATTCTTTTGCCACATTATAAAAAAAATAGTAACCGATTCTCAGATCTACTGAATATGCATATAAAAAGAATATTCAGCAAAAAAAAAGTAATTCATAAAAATCGGTCAAGCCGTTTCAGAGGAATAAGGTAACTAACACTGTGACACGAGAATTTTATATACCTATTAGATAAGATTTAGATAATTTATATAGATACAAGAGATGTTGTAAAACGAAACGTAATTTTTATGAAAACCTATTTTAGATTTGTAGAGTAGAAAATTCAAAAATATTAATTTTAATTTAAAAAAAATATAGGTTTAGCTATCGTTTACACAAAGAGCACTGTAAGTTTTTCACAAAAAGTCTATTTTCCTTTGCGCAGCTGTAAATTCTAATTTTTATTTGATAAGCTTGTGATGACTCAGTGTATTTTGCCTTTCGACTGAAAGGACCAAAGAGCATCTTCAGGCTATTATTTTTTCTAGAAAACCTAATGAGCCGAGAAAACAGTTTGTTTTCAAATTGGAGTAGATTCAGCCTTTTATTAAAACCTTTTTTTTTAATTCTTTACCTAGTTTTCTTTCATGCGTATTCTTTGGTTCGTTTTTATTTTCCTTTAGCATCGTACAGTGTACTACAAACTCACCCAAATCTGTCAAATTTTACCAATCGAATGTTAACCTACTAGGATTATAATAATGTTGAAAATATATTATAGAAATATGACAGATTGAGGCAGGTTGTTGTGAAAAAAAGTTTCATTTATTATGATTATTAATAGAGTCAATATAGATAGACACTATTAATAATCATAATAAATGTTTATTTGTTTTGATTATTAATAGTGTCTATCAATATTTTGTTTAACTCTGTCTTCTCTATATAATTTATCTATCCTAAAACTTGTCTATCTGTTTAAAAAAACAAGATATATTATATCTTCACTTCAAAATGGTAGCAATATAACTATTTGGTGACAGAAGACTGGCGATAAAAAATAACAAAAGAATATAACAAAAACGTGAGGCTGTCTTTTGTTTGCCCAAGTTCAATTTCGGTATAAAATTTCATAAACAAATTGAAAATTATAGACGAAAAGACGTCACAGTATTTATGATCCGTTAAGTTTAAAAAAAAACAAAAGAGTTTTGTAATGTCTTGAATCTTGTAAATATGCTGAATTCATTATGAATGAAATTGCAACCTTGAGTCTATTAGATAAGTTTAACGTATTTATCTACTAAAACGATTTTATTTGTAGCTGAGATAATGAGCTGATTAAAAATATAATAACAAGTTAAAAATGATCTTTGCTGAAAATAAAAAGAAAATATCAAGTGTCTTCACGATCTTATAAGACAATCGAATAAAATAATTTTTTTAATGATTTCTTAAAAATGCTGGAAAATACACACACACATCAGTACCTAAAAAAAAACACAAAACGGTTGCATAGCAACATGACAACCAAATATCAATAAAAAAATAAACAATATGGCAAAAAGACGACGCAAAAATATCTCCACCCGAGGCGGCGCGACCTCTGGAAATGCTAAATAGGACATTCAATAAGATCACCGTTGCCTAGCAACAAGAGACTTAAAAGATCAACCAGGCATTTGGATCAACAGGACAAAAATCATTCAATATTACATTAGAATTCCCAAAAGCCTTTGACTCATTTCAAAGCACACAAGTTCGAGAAACTTATCATTTAGAAGCATGCCTGAGTCATTAGTTAGCCTCGTCGCTACTATACAGACATGTCTAACAACTGGCAAAGTGGCAACATTGTCTACCTGTGTCGCCAACGGTCAAGGTTGGAGGCCTAGCAAAAATCTTACTCGATTCTAGCTAGAATTAGTGAAGGCAGATTCTAGTAAGTGCGAATTTAATGTCAATTATAGTTGAACGAAAATGTGCCGAATATAAGATACGAGTTTATTTGAAGGTGAAACGTCTGAAGGGCAGATAAAGACATAATGAAGTACAAAACTTCGAAGAGCCTCAAATTCACCATACAAGGTGAAAAGTTTTCACATTTTCTTCTAACGAAAGTATGGTAAGTTGTTCCAGCCGTCACTAACGAGTTAGCACTAAGAACAATAAAAATGATAATTTTCTAGAAGTATCGTGCGAGGATTGCGTAGGCAATCTATTAAGTAGACGTTAACTAGTGACAGTACCAAAGCAACTCGATTGCGTTTCACTTTAATTTGAAATCTAACACGATAAATTCTTTGTGTTCACTTCAACAATTAGACGCATTCCTGTGAGTCATCCACCCGAGACTCGTATTTTTATTGGCTGTTTGCATTATTATATCTTGACAAAGATATATTTACGTGAAACTGCACGCAATTGGATCTCTATGGAACGGTACATACAGTCGAATTTTGCACCGACTCGGTTTTCGCAAACCTATCGCTGTGGGGCCGACTCGCACTCGAAAGTAAAGCAATAAACGTTTCGAAATCACCTTGGTAGAGACGACGCCGGTGGAAAATATACGCGTCCGTCTGACGTCACGCGAAATTCGACTAGCACACATTAAGTTTAATGATTGTAACGAGACAAGCAAGCCATCCATCGCTAAGCAGCAGGCCTGCTCCTCACAGCCAGTGGCGCGGGGACTGCTCGCAGAAGCTACGCAAACACATTTTTGCAACAAATGCTCTCATTTCAGTCCTGAACACACTTTATGCGACATCCTCTGAAAAATCGGTCATACACACAGAACACGGCCATCATAAGATTCGTACAGGAAAACGGCGCGGCGCCGGTTGGCGGCTGCTGTCGAAAAACATGCGAAAACCAGTTTGAGCTGCTTTTGTTCATATCTTTCGGTGGGAGTTCGATGACCAATGCAAATGTACGTGCGATTTTAGGTGCGAGGGTGGTGCGAGGGAGGGGCGAGGCGAGGGTGCGGCGGGGAGTGCAGCCTGCAGCGGTCGACAACCGGCGCCGTGATTAACGCGTGACTCACCGCAGCCTTTGTCTCCTCGCGGCACGGCTACTCACCTCCTCGCCAGCCACGTGCTCCGCACCACGTGTCCTCTCCTCACATCCTGCGACCGATGCGCCCGACGACTACCGCCGACACGGTAAGTGTACTCCAACAAGCGCCTGGAACCATCATCACCAGAGCACCTGATGAAGTACAATGGGCGTGCGGCGGCTGGGCTCCTGGGCGGGCTGGCGCGGTGCTGCGGCGACGGCGGCCGCGCGCGCTACTTCAGGTACCTGACTCGTGAGCACAGCCCGGCGCCGGAGTAGCGCGCGCTGCCGCCGCCTGCTCCTATTTATAGCGCGAGTGAGCCGGAGAGCGTGCGTCTCGGAGGACGGCCGGGAGTCGACTGCAGCTTGGGGCCGGCGCCGCGTCCCCCGCGCGTCGCCAGACGTCAGCTGACCGCGGCTGCACCGGCCCTGACATTGGCGGGCGCGCCGGCGCGGGGGGCGAGGTCGCTGACCCCGCCCGCGGAAGCCTCCTCGCGAATCTGACGCGACGCGACGCCCCGCGCCCCCGCACCCCGGCCCCCGCCACCACGCTCTCACATTCACCAAGTTTGGCTGTTGAATGATTTTCGACTTACTGGAAGCTGGGATTTGTTCAGAGCCCTTTTTGTTTGAGGCTTTGTT
The DNA here is from genome assembly GCA_028554685.1 of Agrotis ipsilon. Taxonomy (NCBI): domain Eukaryota; kingdom Metazoa; phylum Arthropoda; class Insecta; order Lepidoptera; family Noctuidae; genus Agrotis; species Agrotis ipsilon. The sequence goes on from CM052965.1 coordinate 15,485,730, forward strand.
TCGTACCCTGAGGAGATGACTTGGAGTACTCCTAATGAAACTGTCAAACAGAATCAGCTGACGCACGCTCAGATGACAGTTACAGATAGTTATTATATCAGATTACTCAGAGTGCTAAAGATTAATATTTGTCGTGCTAATGTTCTCGTGAAGGTCTTTTACTGCTTAGTCACAACATTGTGCTCACAGTTATTCTGGGTGCCACCAGTGGGCACGGTGCACACTGACTGGACCTGAAACATGATACACTGGAGGGAAAGTAACAAGTAACCACTCACTGTGTTGCCCGTACTACAGTGTTATTGTAAACTCAAATGTAAACTTGGCAAGAATTTAGTACAGTGTCCATTAACAATGTAGATTCTCAAAGATTTTTGGGCTTTCCTTTTCAGTAATTTCGCTCTTTGGTAAACTAGCATAAACACCATAGATTCACTATGTCACATTCGTCTTCACGGGTGGTCATCTGAGGCATGATGGTCAAGTTCAAGAAACTTCCTGAGAATCTAGATCGAACTAGAAACAATAGTTTTTGACTAAAACGCTGAAATGCAGGATCCTTCCATGAAGCTATTATTTTGCTACAGTCTTAATTTTTAAAAGCGAACCCCTCGTTCGCTTTTAAAGGCTGAAAAGAAAAACTGTCTTCAAGTAATTTTTCAAACGCTTTATCGCCCTCTTCTTGAAAGAACTAATAGATTTATTTAATTTGTTTTTGGTGGTAAAATTTTCAAATGTGTCTCCAATCCCAATCTCAATCCAAAGAAGAAAAGACTTCGATTTTTCAAAGCAGTCAAAAACTTTTCTTCTCAAATTATATCTGCGACTTTAGGCCTTATTTTGAAATCATAATAAACACGTGCTCAATAATCTACTAATGTGAGTTAATTCACTGTTTTTCTTTCCTTTATATCTACGTCACGTTACCGAGGAAAATCACACAGAATGATAAGTTATCACAACTTATCTTACGGATATCTTAATTCGCCAGTTGTAAAACTGATCTGCACAGTTTTTCCCTTATCTATGACTCTATGAGTCAAATGTCGTAAATTGGATACTTCTAGATTAGGTACTGAAAGAGATACAATCTGTGGATACAATACATCTCATGTTATGTCAAAGTACACAATAAGCACAAAAAATGTGCGTAAACCTTTTTTTAATTATAATTTTCTCTTCTGAAACAACTTTGTGTAGATCAAACATATATATTTTATATCATCATCTGCCTAGCCTTTTCCCAACTACCTTTATTCAAAATCAAAACGATTATTTCAACTAGGCCATTACCGGCACTTTTGAACTGTCAAACAAAATAAAACTAGTACAAAAATAGTTATGGTGCTACAGTCCCAGTATTGGGGCCGGCTTCCATTCAAATTCCCTATTCAGCTGGATATCAGTATTTTACATGGAGCGACTGCCTGTCGGACCTCCACAACCCAGTAGGTAGGTAACTAAGCAATACCATACCCCATGGTAAGACTGGTTGTCAGACTTTAGAGCTTCTGACTAACAGTAACGACTGTCAAAGATCTACAAATGACAGCCGGGCCTTTACGTGCGAGGCACAGAGGAAACTCGCTATGACAGATGGTCACCCATCCACAGACCAACCTCGGCAAGCGCGTCTTAACCCGGAAGATCCGCCTGTGAGGCTGTAATTATTTAGCCACGTGCTAACAAATATTTATATATCGTAGCAAAAAAGCTACGTATTTTTTTTTTTCAACCTGTTTAAAATGCTTACTGAAATTCCTGTAAAATCATTCGTTGAACCACAAGATACAAGCTGTGCTTAGTTTAAAGCCCCCCCTAAAATATGTATCTACTCTTTGATAAATACTAGTTGCTAAAGTGTTCTCTTTGGTCTACAGTCACATTTGAGTCATGACTGTCTAGTGATTAAACACTAAAGAAGAAGAGTATGTGACGGTCGTGGATTCAAATCCACGCAGGTACTCTACCTGATACTTTTCTTGTTTATTTTTGAGGCGAGATGCTCTCAAAACGATAAAGGAAAACATCCGTCCCTGAAAATCAAGTTCAAAGACATTGTGCAACTACCAACCAGCACTGAGCATATATATGGTGGGTAATCCACCACGTTGGCCGCAGTGGCTGGAGCCTAGTCTCATAGAGTGGAGGCCTGTGTCCTATGTATAGTGCAATGCACACACCCTTTTTTTTAGCGTGGTAAAATCATCAAATGTGTCCTCCCACCCCGGGCAGGACGGGAGGGACTGTCAGACTTGTACTGACTAAAATCCACGGTGTCCTTCAATAGCCCTTTATGTACCGGGGTCACGATGATGGAATAAGTCCCGCGACCACACCCCCTTGCAAAAAATGAAAACACTAGCAGCTCGTCTATACTCTTATTAGCTAAACTTTATCATCAGATATTTACGTAAACAATTTAATGTCAACACGCTGACAATGTTTACGAAAACATAATGATAGTCTATAATTACATAATTATAATCATAATTAATTTGCTAAAGGTAAAATAGGTGGTTACCTAAGTATATTATGAATCACTACTGAAATAAGTTATGTAATCGTACCCAGATCTATTTACAATTACATAGCTGGTATTTACACCCACGGTTTTATTATAATTACTAGCTTCTGCCCGCGGTTTCACCCGCGTCATGTTAGGCTTTTGGTCCTATGGTCCAGTCCCCATCAGTCCCTTGAAGAGCGCGATTTCCGACGTCGTGGGCATCTTCAGTGGTGGCTGGGGCGAGAGGTAGAGGATGTCTTTTCCGTCACGCATTCCGACTGCTAACCATTCCCCTTACTTGCCACTAAATCTTGAGGTACCTCCCGAAACGAAAAAACGAAAACCGGGAGGACTACGTCAGACTGAAGGTGAGGACGCAACCCGTAGCGCCTTTCCAAACGATCCTCAAAGTAGGCCGGTCAATATCGACATAAAAACCAAACACGCATGTAACTACGATTCTTTTGTATGTTGTTAGATCCCTTTAGAGTATTTAACACCCAAGTTTGCAACCCTGCTAACCCTGTTCTGTCTATGTCGAATCAAAATCCGTTCAGTAGTTTTTGCGTGTATATCTCACGAACCGTGATAGCTAGAGAGTTGAAATGTTCACAGGTGATGTACTGCTGTTGCCGTTATACCAAAACATACTAAAAACCAGACTCGCACTTAACCAGTTTTAAGTATTTGTTGTTATAGTGGCAATAGACACACATCATCTGTGAAAATTTAAACTATCTAACTACGGTCACGGTTCGTGAGAAACAGGCTCCGAAACATTACATTACTTTATAATATCTACAAAAACCAGCAACAAAATCACGTTTTTTGTATGGGAGCCCCCTTTCTTTTTACGTGCTAAATCATCAAATGAGTCCTCCCACACCGGGCAGGGAGGAACTGTCAGAATAGTACTGACTAAAATCCACGGTGTCCTTCAATAGCGGTTTATGTTCCGGGGTCACGGTAATGAAATAAGTCCCGCGACCAATGGGAGCCCTTAATATTTATTAGGTTTTAGTATGTTTTGTTATAGCGGCAACAGAAGTACATCACCTGTGAAATTTCAACTCTCTGGCTATCACGGTTCATGAGATACACACGCAAAAGCTACTAAATTGACAGCACAGGGTTTTTAAGGTTGCAAATTATAACAAAATGGTAGTTACATGCGCGTTTGCAATGTTTGATGGCGATATTGACCGGCCTAAACAGGGATTTTAGCGACGCAATCGTGACATATTACCCAGCCCGTCATTATTTTGTCGCGGTATTATTTTGAAACTGTGATATCTCCTAAGATATTCATTGAAATCAAATGATGTAAAGGGCAATTTCGTTCAAAATTAAATGCTTGTGATGATTAATGTATTTACTTGGATAAGGATTAATATCATGTTAATGAAAACACCTTCGCAAATAATGCATTACTTTAAACAAATTTGTTTTCCATAAAAAAGGTTATAGTGACTTAACCTTTAAAGATAGATATATGCTCTCGCGGACTTTATTTTAGAAAATTTTATGAGGAATAATTCCGTAGTACATAATTTTTGCGAAACTCTAACCGTTTACGCAGCGCACGCAACGGAAGCTCTAAAAAAGGAATACATTTTCCCGATTTTGAAACATTTCTCATTACTGCTCCGCTCCTATAGGTGATAGCGTGATGTTATATAGCCTATAGCCTTCCTCGATAAATGGACTATCCAACACAAAAAGAATTTTTCAATTCCAACCAGTAGATCCTGAGATTAGCGCGTTCAAACAAACAAACAAACAAACAAACTCTTCAGCTTTATAATATTAGTATAGTATAGAAGTATAGATATGTTTTTATTCTTTAATGGTTTAAGAGTAGTGTTATATTTGTGCAAAAAAAACAGTCGATTTGTGTAGCAATAACGATGAAACTTCGCAACGGGCCGTGCAGCAGAAATCGTGATATTTTAATTTCGCCATAACTTCGAAACTAAACATCCAATTTTAATCATTCAAAGACCAAATATCATCTACATTAACTGTACTTAATGATGAAATAAATTATTTTGATAAGAATTGATGGAATGAGTAAAATAAATGTGTTTAAAAGTAGTCCAAAAAAATTCTAGATTTTTGATTTAAAAAATGGTTGTTGTGCCTCACTCGACATAGATAGGTATAGTGTGTCGCGGAGTTTTTTGTAGATATTTATAAGATCTACAACTAATTAGAACATTTCATAGTTCTATCTTTTATAGTTTAGGCAGCGTACGCAAAATAAGTAACTTTTCTGGTTGATTTTTTACACCTTGTGTCCGAAAAACCCAAATATATTACGGAACCCTATTTATTTCCAAAATAAAATTTAGTCTATGTTACTCGTGGATAATGTAGCTTTCGAATAGTGAAAGAATTTTTGAAATCGGTCCAGTAGTTTTTGAGCCTATTCATTACAACCAAACAAACAAACAAACAAAGTTTTCCTCTTTATAATATTAGTATAGATGTACTTATATAGTTTCTTCCCTCAACTCGAACCGTTTGCCTACCAAGATCGCGGGACTGTCTCATCAGATAGTCGTGATCCTGGAACGTAAAGGGCTATTGAGGGTACCGTGAATTTTAGTCAGTACGAGTCTGAGCCTCCAACAACATAAAAAATGGGCCAAAAGGGAGAAATCCTTATCCATAAGAGATACCGGAAAAAATTCTTAGGAACCTTTAGCTCTTTTTTGATGTTGACAAATTAGGCGTTTTTACTTTTTTGGTCAAGTGTGAGTTGTCCCCAAAAATGAGTAAAATTGACCAAATTTTTTTTTAATGGCTTTCGACTCTGTTTCATGTAAGGATCATTTCATTGTATTGGAAGAAAAAAATCGGGACGGCGGAAGTTGGTCAAATTTAGCAAAATATCGTTTCATACAAATTGTTTGAACGAAAAAAAATCCAATTTTTTTTAAGATGTTTTTTGATTTAGTGTCATGTAAGGATCATTTCATTGTATGGGAAGAAAAATGTCTGGACAATGGAAGTTAGTCAAAAATACAGTAATGTTCCTTCTTACAGCATGAACACGTATTATTAGTACTCAGATTTGACCCACTTCTGTTGCCCATACATTTTTCTTCCCATACAATGAAATGATCCTTACATGGCAGTGAGAGTCGCGGGCTGATGGATGCAAGTGGCGAATTGTCGTTCGGCGTGGCGGTCTAACAAGCTTATGTTCAGCAGTGGACGTCTTCAAGCTGATGTTGATGATGATTAACTCAATCATAAATCTCCTGCTATGGTCAGATAAGCTTCTTCCATCCTTTTTATTACTCATCTCCTAAGTGACTTCCTTTCTAGTCAAATCAGTCTTCACCGAAACAATGCGTAGTTTATTTGGTCTTCTTCAACGATTACAGCCATTTACGTCATCATCTGCCTGCTTCGAGTTTAACCGGATCTAGCTGATGAATATCTCTATTTTGCAAGAAACGATGCACAGTTAGTACTGAATAGTTCGATGCTCTACAAAAATGACTGCTCTCTGTTGCACGAAAAAAATTCGACATGTGACTGCTCCTATCAAGGAACAAAATTGGCAAGTAAGAAGTAAGGCTTAATCTAGTGGACCGAACCAACGGCTGCTACGAGTGCCATGTAAGCTATTAACTTCATCATTCATCATTATCAGCCCCCAATAATGTTCCCACCTGCTGGGACACAGGTCTCCTCTTTGTGAAAGGGAGTGGGCCATAATCCACCAAGCGGGCCCAGTGCTGGATGTCACATGTGTTCGAATTTGTTGGTTGTAGGATATTATGCCAGTTTCCTCAAGATGTTTTCCTTCACCGTTTTGAGAACAGTGCTGATGAAATAAATTACACAAAGTAATGCGCCAGGCGATCTTACCCACGACCTTCAATTCAAATTGGTAGGTCGGGACCGATACCACTGGACCACCACTGCCCACCCAACCCATTATTTAATTAACTTAAAATTATCAACATAATCATTATTAAAACGCATTCCAACATCGCACCTTCTTACCACAACTGAACTGACTTAACCCCATCGTAAATAGAGCATATAAATAAAGTAAACAGATATTTTAATTGGCTAGTAATCACGATAAATAATTGGCATTCAATGCTGCCATATAGTGCCGGCACTTTACAACTGGCTTTTGAAAAAACTGCGGGCAACCAGACCAGAACACTTCGTGCTAGGTGCAGTCTCAATTAAAATCAATGTTCCTTTTGAAATTGGTTGTGGGCTGGTGCACTTATCTGTTTGCTATTTGCTGTTAAATTAAGTAGATAAGGAGAAAACTGTTTATTGTACTTCCCTGGAATATAAGTTATTAAATTGGCATGGTTATTTAACCATTGGAACTTGAAATGGGATGTTGATCATCTTTTTTATCCGTGATCAAAGCTCTTGCAACCGTACTGGTAATTTTTCCGATAGTACTGGGACACAAACATTTTTTCTGTGAATAAGAGCAGGCGAGGTGATGTGCAAGTTGGTAGATATTGAGTCTTTTTTTTTTTAGCGTGGTAAATTCATCAAATGTGTCCTCCCACCCCGGGCAGGGCGGGAGGGACTGTCAGACTTGTACTGACTAAAATCCACGGTGTCCTTCAATACCCCTTTATGTTCCGGGGTCACGGTTGTGGTATAAGTCCCGCGACCCCGGAGGCGAGGTGACTTGCAAGTTAGTTGGTGTCTGTTGAAGAAAAAGGACAATGTTCCAGTTCCCAAACTCTTATAATATAATCTATGGTTTAAGAAGCTGATTGTCTTTGGTAATGCTTGTAGAAAAATGATTGTAAAAGTGATTTAGTATTGAAGAAAATAAAAATGAATATTATAAAGTGAGCATCGAACCGTTTATTATTCCTCGACCATATAAAATAATTAACAGTGGTAGCAGAGCGTGGTTCTCTGTTCTCTTCAATTTCCTGCACACGAAACTCTGGCAGTCAACGTCGAACGCAACTTGGAACCACAAAAATGGCGTCGGGACTTTTCGAGTTTGTGAAAATAAAACAGTTTGAAGGAGAAAATTTCGATACATGGAAATATAGATTAAAGACGATATTAAAGGAGCAGGAATGCTTAGAGGCTATAGAATGTGAGAATTTTGCGAACAAAACAGAGAACTTAAAAAAGGAAACGAGAGCAGTAAGCATTTTAGTAAGCTCCATCGCAGACAGTCACATCGAATACATAAAAGACGAGAAAACGGCGTATGGGATGCTTAACAAATTGGAAGAAAACTTTATGAAGAAAAATACCAGAAGTAAAATTTTTATAAGAAGACAATTAATGGAAATTAAGTTCAATGAAAATGAAAAATTACAGTCACACTTTACACAAATGGAGGAATTGTTTACACAACTCAAAAACGGAGGGTCCACCTTGTCAGAGGAAGAAAAGGTAAATTACATTTTACTCAGTATGCCAAAATCATATGAAGTGGTAATAACAACTTTAGAAACGATGACTGATCTTAGTGTCAACTTCGTCAAAGAGAGATTGCTGGGGGAAGAGGAGAAAAGAAAGAAAACAAAAACAGAGGAGACAGCAGCTCCCAACAATGCTTTCTTGTGCTACAACTGTGGTTTACCGGGCCATAAGAAGTTTCAATGCCGTAATAAAGGGAGAGGATCTTACGGATCAGCCCGAGGAGGTTATGCAGGACGAGGACAAGAGCGACGAGACCCTAATGCAGGACTGGGACAAGAACGACGAGACCTGAATGCAGGACGACCACGAGGATATGGCAGAGGACGAGGACAATATAGGGGACAACACCGTGAAAAGAACCATCACACATTCCTGTCGACATTTGAAGAAGAGGAAGAACCATTGTGTATTAGTGAGGTGAATATAAATGAAAGTAACTACACTACATGGTGTGTTGACTCAGGTTGCTCTGATCACTTAACTAACGATAGAAGTTTCTTCATAGATTACATAAAATTAAGTAAACCTAAAATAATTGCTGCAGCTAAAAATGGTATCATGTTACAAGCTGAAGGCATAGGTAATATTAATGTTAAATGTTTTGTTGGTAGAAAAGAGTCATATTTTACTATTAAAAATGTTTATTATGTCCCCGATTTAAGAAAGAATTTATTGTCAGTATCTAAAATGGAAAACCATGGCTTTAGAGTAGAATTTTTTAAAGGTAAGGTTAGAGTATACAACAATGATCTTGTCATGATAGGAAATCAAGAAGGTTCACTTTACACAGTAAAATTGTTAATAGATAAACTGGAATGTGACTACACTAATATTGATGATGTTAATTTGTGGCATAGGCGCTTTGGACATCTAGGAATTAAAAATTTAAGTTTGTTGAAACAAAATAACATGGTAACTGGATTAGGAGACTTAAAAACAAATAATTATGATACATTGTGTGAACAGTGCTTGACAGGTAAAATGACAAGACAACCATTTAATAGAGAGGGTCATAGGGCGTCCAGGCCTTTGGAATTAGTGCATACCGATGTGTGTGGGCCAATTAACCCACCAACTAGAGATGGATATCACTATTTTGTAACCTTTATTGATGATTATACCCATTTTGTAATGATATATCTCTTAAAAAATAAAGGTGAAGTTTTTAGTAAATTCAAACAATATTATTACTATGTCACAAACCATTTTAATAGGAATATCTTAAAGCTTAGATCAGATAATGGTAAGGAATATGTAAATAAAGAATTTCAAGACTTTTGTTATTATAAAGGAATCAAATTGGAGTACACGGTCCCATATAACCCAGAAATGAATGGGGTAGCCGAGAGAATGAATAGAACATTGATGGAAAAGACTAGAACAGTTTTATTAGATTCAACATTAGGAAAAGAATTTTGGGGAGATGCTTTATTTTACTCTGCATATGTTAGTAACCGAAGTCCATCAGCAGGCAGGCACCATACTGCAAGTGAACTCTGGGAAGGAAGAAAACCGAATGTGTCAAACATGAGAGTATTTGGAAGCTTAGCATATAATTATGTACCAAAAGAGTGCAGACAGAAACTTGATAACACTGGACGTAAGATGATTATGATTGGATATGCTCCAGCTGGTTACATACTCTTCGATCCTGAAACACAAAAGACAGTACATGCAAGAAATGTAATATTTGATGAAAAACCTAAAGAAAAATATGTACAAAAAAATTACTTACCTTACCAAGATGTAGAAGAAAAAGATAAAGCACCCGAAGAAAGAAGGAAGTCACCTGAAAATAAAAAGGAAGAAGATAAGAGAATAACAGAGAATAAAACAAAAGATAACACACTAGAAAGACAGAATACAGGGTTATGCAGAGAAGAAAACATAGAAGTCTGTGAAGATGCAGAGCAAGAAATAGAGGAAAGTCCGCAGATTGAAAAGGAGCTGGCAAACAGGGAGAGACCTAAAAGAAATACAAGAAAACCTAAATGGCAAGCTGATTACCAGGTAGGTGATAATGAAGATACAGGAGATATATTATATGCTTTACTTACGATTCATTCTGACACACCACAAAGTTTTGAAGAAATACAGACCAGAAAAGATAAACAGCAATGGGAAAATGCTATATCAGAAGAAATGAAAGTCCTACAAGAGAGTGAAACCTGGAAGATAGTTCCTAAACCAGAAAATAAGAAGTTAATAGATAGCAAGTGGATATTTACTAGGAAAGAAATGGGTGACAAGGATATATGTAAAGCAAGATTGGTAGTAAGAGGATTTCAGCAAAAAGAAAATTTAGAAGACATTTACTCACCGGTTTTGAAACTGCAAACATTGAGAGTGTTGTTGTCAGTAGCAGCACATAGAGACTATAATATTCACCAAATGGATGTTAAAGGAGCTTTTCTTTATGGTAGGATAGATGAAGATGTATACTTAAAGCCCCCTCAGGGATTAAATATACCAGATGGTCAAGTACTAAAACTAAATAAATCACTCTACGGGTTAAAAAAATCACCCAAATATTGGTATGAAAAATTTAACGAAGTTATTACTACTTATGGTTTTGAGAGATCTAAAAATGATTATTGTTTGTATTATGTAAAAGATATATACTTATTAATTTATGTCGACGATATTTTAATTTTTGGGCTTAACACAAACGAAATAGAAAAAGTAAAAAGCTTTTTGTCAGAAAAATTTAGAATGAAAAATATGGGAAGTAATAATTTAACTTATTTGGGAATTTCTATTTTAAAACAAAATGGACAAATCTATCTTAATCAAACGAAGTATTTACAAAATGTATTAAAGAAATATGGCATGCAAGATTGTAAGGGCATGGACACACCTATGGATCCTAATTTACAACTAGACATAAACACTGATATAGATATGACATTAGAAAACCATTGTAGATCACTCATAGGATCTTTAATGTATTGTATGGTGGGCACTAGACCAGATTTAGCTACAGCTGTTTCATACTTGAGCCGATTTCAGGGAAAACCTAGTGTAAAACTTGTAAAAGCTTTAAAGCGAGTTCTTAGATATATAAAACAAACACTTAATTATCAGTTAATGTTTACCAATTGCAATAATAATAGTCTAGTAGGATATGCTGATTCTGATTTTGCTAGAAGCATGGACAGAAAGTCCACTAGTGGTTATGTTTTTAAACTTTATGGTAATACTATTTCTTGGAAGTCTAAAAAACAAAATAATGTTACATTAAGTACTACTGAGGCTGAGTTAGTAGCTTTGTGTGAAAGCTCTGTAGAGGCTTGCTGGTTAATTAAACTACTTAAAGATGTAAATGTTAACTTGGAACATGTAACTATTTTTGAAGATAATCAGAGTACTTTAAAGACTGTTTATAATCCTGATCAGAAACGTCTCAAACATATGGATATAAAATATAATTTTATTAAAGAAAAGGTAGAACAGGGACTCATAGAGGTGATTTATATTCCTACAAACAATCAGTTAGCAGACTTAATGACTAAGCCTCTATCTACTCATCTATTTAGAAAGTTTGTTACTATGTTGGGTTTGGAAGACTGTAACATTGAGGGAGAGTGTTGAAGAAAAAGGACAATGTTCCAGTTCCCAAACTCTTATAATATAATCTATGGTTTAAGAAGCTGATTGTCTTTGGTAATGCTTGTAGAAAAATGATTGTAAAAGTGATTTAGTATTGAAGAAAATAAAAATGAATATTATAAAGTGAGCATCGAACCGTTTATTATTCCTCGACCATATAAAATAATTAACAGTGTCGAGTCTTAATTTTTATTCTATAACCATTTCCTCACAGTATTCCGTTGTTTGTCTGTTTCTCCTCTGTATAGTATCGTTGCCCCCACACTACCTAAGAATTTCTTACGGTAACGTTTGTGCGTTTACAGATAGAGAAACTCACGTACACAAACACCCAGAACAACTACTTGCAGATCAGACAAATATCTGTGCCGTGCGGGGATCGATCCCGCGACACGCTGCGCCGCAGTCCATCGTTCAGCCACTGCGCCAACAGTCAATGTCTGAATTCTGGTTGGATCTGAACCATAGATCCGACGACCAACAATTAATCAGTTGCTTTTAACCAGGAACTTATAAATAAAATTTAAAAAAAAAACCACTGTGTTTCCACTACCTACTCTACCGTGTCCATTAATTACCGCTAGACCTCGACTATTCTACTTAAGGCCGTTATCATACTAGCGGTTTGGAAGCGGCTGCGGGGCGGAGCTGACGCGCAGCGCATCCGTCGCGAACACGCCGCGGCTGCGCAGCGAGGACGTCGCGGACGCGTGGCAATTGCGTCACTTTATCGTCGCGTGTTTGTACACTCAGTAACAAAATGGATTCCGACGAGGAAACATTGCTGTCGACGTTATTACTTCGAAGACTTCGGAGAAGAAAACGAAAGCATCGATGAATTTGGGAAGATCCATTATTAGATTAGGCTGAAGAATTTTTCGCAGAGGGTTATAAGCAATTTTCATATTTTGGTAAAAAAAAAAACTTCTCGGCTAATAAAATTTTGGATTATTATGCATCTATTAAATCTGTATCACCTACTCTTATCATATGCCAAATTTCAGCGCTGGAGGAATTTTTCGAAAGTCTTCATACAAAAAATTCCTCGTTGATGAGGTGGGGCGGACGTTCTGGCGTTTGTTCGAGGCAGTACAAAATGGTGTCCACTTTGCTGTTCGCGGCGATCCCGTTGCGCGTCCGCAACGAATTCGCTGCGCAACCGCGGCGTGTTCGCAGCGCATTCGCTGTGCGGCCGCTCCGCTCCGCAACCGCTTCCAAACCGCTAGTGTGATAACGCCCTTAGATGGATCGTAGCAGAATAGATCCATATATACTAGAGTAGACCTGAGCATCTAAAACAGTCACTTAAATCAATATTCCTAATGATATCTTCGTGCATTTTCAGCAACGTCATTGGTAATTAATTCCTGAATCATTTAGGATATTACGAAGTGTTCGTTATAGACTCGCTGTATTTTCTGCGTACTTGGGTGAGACAGTGACTTGAGTTTAGTCTACGGTGTCTTTCGATAACTCTCTACGTTCCAAAGTCACGATTAGTCTCATCAAGCAGGCTTTGTAAATTTTACTGATGAATAATTAGTTTCAGTATAGTAACCAGAGCTTTTAAATATGGCCTATTATAGCAATTAATGGTTGATTATCAGTTTGTTTTATCAGATAGCAGGGCTAAACTCATTCAATGCCCTGCTCTCCAAACAATAAACCAAGTTGAATGTAGATGGCGTTGCCCTGTAGGACGAGTCACGGACCTCTCGAGCTGGGGTGAAGGAAGGTGACACTGGCTGACGTCAGGGGACAGCGGTAGTCTTAACCTTCAACAAGCTTTTGTTTCGAAAACGAATGATACACAGAAAAAACGAAATAACTGCTGAATAAAATTAACTGGGAGACCGACTGTTTTGTACTCTGTTCTGTATAGTTGAGAATAAACCCTTGGACATGATAATCTTATTATATATTAATCAATTGCTGTTCGTAAGTCTCGCTAAAACTCGAGAACGGCTGGACCGATTTTGGCTAAATTTGGTTTTATATTATTCTTGAAAGTCCAGGGAAGGTTTAAAAGGTGTTTTTGAGGCGGTACGAAGTTTGCCCGGTCAGCTAGTATTTCTATATAAATACCGGCTTTTTCCATAACTTTCATTTACAGAGGACACTGTACGATTTTTGTTGTTTCTCTACGTAAAATAAACGGGAACTTTGACGAAAATTTTATAGAAAATGTTATAGAAAAAAAATAGTTCCTCGGAATATGAAAAAGTCTATGTTTTCGTACACTAGACTTAGTACAATACACGCTGTAATTCAAATGAGATGTGAGTAAAATTCGGAAATCTTGTGCTAAATCCTGGTTGACACAGTGGCTACACGGCAACTGTGTGCCGTACTGGCGGCTAGCGAAACTCTGTCCTGTGTTAAGCTCTACGGCAGGATACTTTAACTGTCTCAAATATATAATTTACTCTAATTAAATACATACCTAAATAGATTAGAATGTTAGTTTGTAATGGATAAAAACTACCAAGACATTTGCTGGCTGTATTTATTATTTTTTTATTTGTGCAACCCGTTCAAAGCCGGGTTTCGTCGCTAGACAAAAACATGATTCGCTAAACCTACAAGTTACGATAACAGACAATAAAATTATCTTCCAGCTTTCGAATCACAATCTACATACAAAGATGAAGACGTCTATCCATTCCGAAGTCCTTAGTATGTCACCTTCGGAGAGGGCGCGGGGTGAACCTCTGGGTTCACATTGGCATTGACGAGACAATGCCTCTGAGGGCGCTCCGTTGACCTCATCGTTTTTTCAACCCCGGCCAAGGTGCGAGGACCTTTCTTTAGGGCTTGCACCTTCAATTTTTGAGAAGGACCTGATGCTAGTTACCGTAAATGATGTACAGGCGTTTTTTTATTGTGGTAAAATCATCAAATGAGTCTTCCAGTCTCAGTCAGACTTGTACTGACGGTGACCTTTAATAGCCCTTTATGTTCCAGGGCCACGGTTACCTGATAAGACAGTCTTGCGACCCTTAGTCGTGTAAAGGCCGTTAAGATTCTAAATTAATTCCAATACAATAAATTGAGAGGGTTCTTTTAATGAAGAATTTCTCAGTAAAATGAGGTGTGGATTCCGGCTCATTTTTTTATTAAGAAAGGTTTGTTCTTGCCCTCAATTTAGTCTAGAATCAAAGATGAGGCCTAAGATGCAGAGTTCAGCGAGAACAAAGTACCTACCTAAATACTTTGGCGCCGGACTCCGATAGTGAAGTGGTTGCGAACCAGGCGGCCTTGGTGAGGCCTGCTACTCTCATTGGGGTCGCTCAGTCTGGAACACAGGTTAAAGGAAGCCGAAGACCGCTGGGAGGTTGATCTTACCCACCCCAAAATAATTCGAAATAGATACACGCACGCAAACGGGACAAAGGGGTGTCCCGTTTGCGAGCGTGTATTTCGCTTCGAGGCTAAACAATTCAACTGGACTTGAGTATTCCAATGTACCGACTTTCGTCTAACCTCCAGCTCCCTAGAGGGAATACCGGTACAGCTATTATTATGACTATTAAGTACAAATAACTCACTTTTATTGTCTCTCTCCCTCTCCACAGAGTAAGGTTAAAATAGAGGTCGCATCGAGCCCTTTTATAGATATGCAGTGCTTTGTCTTGCAAAATAACAATGTATCAGTAGATATCTCTTGATAGAAATCTTCGATCATTAATAACAACTGATCGAAGATAGACATAGTGTTCATTATTCAACAGCAATGAAGTTAATAAGTTTTTTGTTAGTTTGGCTGCTGTTTTTCTTAGAAATTAGCCAGGAACGAACCTATACAATAGTTACTTATTTTTAATAGTATTTATAAATATTAACGAATATGTAAAAAAACATATAATAATTAAAATTCATAAGTAACAGTATTCCATAATTCATAGGTACTTGCCAAGCGGGCTCAGTGTGGGAGCACAGTTCAACATAATTATGAAAGACTGTTAAAATGTCCAAATAATATTAATACTGCACAGAAAGAGCCACTGAGAGAGCATACTGACTTTAAAAATAATAAAAACAATTATCAGAAAGTCCACTATCGCATAGTTGCACCTTTTCAGTTTTTCAGACAGAATTAAACACTGACATAATTGAAAATCGTGCACTAATAACCACAACGTAGACATTTTATTGAACAAACAATTTCTTTAAATTTTTTAATTAAAAAGGACCACTGAAGAGGTGAGCTAAAGTGTAAAGAAGATCAGAACTCTATGGTTTATTAATTAAACAAAAATAAAAATCGAATGGCCGTACATCTTCATAAAGACTAGATTTTGTCTCTGGATGTCGTATATGTTTCTCTTCCCAAATAGTAAAAAAAAAAGAATTTGTGAATATGATGGCTGTTTCCCAAGTCCCAAAATAAACATAAATTGTGGCGCCCTCAGGCTAGGTAGAGCGACGATCTGCGCAAGGTGACCGTTAACAGCTGGATGAGAGTAGCCGGTAATCCAGTGGAATTTCGTCAGATTGAAAAGGCCTATGTTCAAGAGTGGACCACTATAGACCATGATAAAAGAGAAGCGTAGGTAAGACCAATTTTTTTTTATAGGTTCGCATTTTCTACTATGATTCGCATGATGGTAAGCCAAGATGTGGTCGACGGTGAAGCACGCTTGCCTAGAAGTTACATATTCAATGAAAAAAAAAAATTTTTTTTTCTACAACTATCACACAACGCCATCTAGTCCCAAGCTATGCAGAGCTTGTTTTATGGATCCTAGACAACTGATAAATATACTTATACATTTCTAAATACAAATAACACCCAGACACAGAACAAATGATCATGCTCATCACACAAACATTTGTTCTGGGTGGGAATCGAACCGACGACCCCCGGCATAGCAGTCAGGATTACGAACCACTAGATCAACAGACCAGTTGGTCCTCATCATCATTATCATTGGCAGCCCTGTTCCATCCATAGCTGAGTAAGTATAAGCCTCCCCTATTTTGTGGCATGCTTCCCTGAGCTCATACTTACTCCCAAAATACTCAATTTTGGTCTCGCCATAAAATATTCTGGTTTAAGCTTGGCTTGTTTTAACATCAAAAATATTTCGCCAATATTGACCTTGGCAGGTGGTTGATCAAAACATGCAAATTAGAGGGTTAGGGACCGGGCAATGACCCAGCTATCTAAGTCACGAGAGATGTAGATTAACGTAGGTAGGTATATTATTATTTTAGGTCCTGTCGTGTCTGAAATCTTTTTTGACCAATGCACTCAAAATTATGCGAGAGCTGTGGTGGCCCAGTGGTATCACGGAATACCATGAAACAAAGCAAGGCGAATTATTCTGTAAGCGAAATATTTTATTTTATCACCACTGCTCTCAAAACGGCGAAGGAAACCGGCATGTCCTAGAGCCAAAAGTTCGAAGACATGTGACATCTAATACTAATATAACCGCACTGGGCCCGCGGGGTGGGTTGCGGCTCACTCCCTCTCGCAGAGAGGAGGCCTGTGTCCCAGCAGTAGGGACAATTAGAGGCTGATGATGATGACTCAATATTGTGAGGAAACTGGAATGTTCTGGAATGAAATAGTAGCCGCAAGTCGCCACTATCTGTGTTGAGACTTTAACGAATCATAGCAATAACAATAATGTAAACAAGATTCATTTTCCTCTGAAGAGCGATCGAGCTAAACTTGAGCAGTCAAAGTGAAAAAAGATCATTCCACAAATTTTTCAAAAAGAACCGTGATCTATTTAAGAGAGGAATTAAAACCGGTGTCTACGTGACTTTAAAAGGATGTTTTGACTATGAACCTTATGCCAATATGTACTGTAGATCGTGCTTCTTCATAGATTTATAGCCCCCACCGGTTTTTACATCGAAACAGGCGTTATTTTACATAGGTATTTAAGTTCGCACGTTCTCAAACAAGGTCAGGTATTACAGCATATATACGTACCTATTTATTTATGTATATGGGCTTGTATGTAAATAAAAAAAGTGGTTCAAAACGCAAGACCTTGGGGCCGGAGAGTTCGTTGTTCTCTGACGTCAGACAATTAAAGTGATAATGTCCAACATTTATACGGCTAATGAGAAATGATAAAATGATTTACGCGCGTGTGGTAAGGAGAAAAAACAGAAATAAAAACAAGAATAAAAGTTTGATGTTATTGCGTTTGTTGGTACTTTGAAGATGAGCAGAATAGTGGTTGAAATATCGTCTTAATTATTATTAACAGCCTCTAACGTTCCCATTGCTGGGACATACTCCTCTGTGAGATAGTACCTAAGCCAGAATACAGTCGGCCCAGTAACAATTGTAACTCCTACAAACACACATCAAAAATAGTTTTCGATCACTTTGAAAAAGCGTTTGTTTTTTTGTTAGGTAGGTATGGTAGATTACATTATGAATTCTTCCTATTTTTAGATTCCTTATTTAAAAGTATAGATTTAGAATATAAAACAGTTCAATTGTTTTTCCATACTTAATTTAAAAAAAAATATCTTAAGCTGGTTAACATTTCCTTACGACGATTTCCATAAGCGTTTTAGAACAGTGTCAATATCTATCACCAGTCATCATTTGGGTAAAAAGGAGATAATATATATTTTTAAATCAATAAATATTGACAAAGAACGACTCGAATTCCGGGGGTCTCGCCTATAAAATTATGCCAACCGAGTGACGTTTTGTGATTTTTATAAGCGTTGTATCTTCGTCAATTTTGGTTAACGTAATAAAAGAAAAGATGCAGGTCAAATATTTTTTCATAATATAATAATCTATCAGAAGCTCTAAAAGTCTGACAACCAGTCTTAACAAGGGGTATGGTATTACCCAGTTACTGGGTTGTGGAGGTCCGATAGGCAGTCGCTCCACGTAAAATACTAATATCCAGCTGCATCTGGTTTGACTGGAAGCCGACCCCAATATAATTGGGAAAAGGCTAGGCAGATCATCATCATCCTCAGGGCGTTAATCCCGGTTGCTTCCTCGGCTTCCACCTCGGTGCCCGGGGTCCGCCTTCCTACCTAAACGCCTCCACTTCGCACGGTCTTGTGCATCTCCTGCCGTGAGCCCGTTAGCACGCATATCGCTCTTACGACGTCAAGCCAACGTTTCTTAGGCCTACCTCGTTTCCCTGGCCCCGGCGGGGGCGGCATGGCAAGGCATTTGTTTCCCACGTAATCTGCCGGTTTTCGTAAAACGTGGCCATACCAGCGTAGGCGACCTTCTTGCAGTTTATCTGCTATGTCTCGGACATGAAGGCTGCCGCGGATGCGGGAGTTTTTAATGCGGTCCTTCCGCGAGACTCCGCACATCCAGCGCAGCATTTTCATTTCCGTGACACGCTGGTTCTGCTTATGTCGCTCAAGTATAGGCCACGCTTCACTGCCATATAAAAGGACAGGTCTAATGACGGTCTTATAGACCTGTCCTTTAAGCTTAACCGGCATTTTTGGGTCACAAATAACCCCCGCTACCTCGCGCCATTTTGCCCAGGCCGCCGAGATACGTGACTTGACGTCGCAATCGATGTCCCCGGACTCGTGGAGCACCGATCCCAAGTACATGACCTGTTCCGTGCGCTCGACTGTGTCTTCGCCAATGCGAACAGGAGCAGCATTTGTGGTATTGCAGGCCAGGTACTCGGTCTTCACCGCATTAATTTTCATTCCGCCGTTTTCCAGCGACTCCTTCCATGCTGTCACTCGTTGTACCAGGCGCCCCCCGTCTGAGTCCGCCAGCGCGATGTCATCGGCATACATGAGCAGCCATGGCGGCTGCTCATGCAGGTCCCTGATGTGAGTGGACAGCACATCTAACACCACGCTGAACAAAAACGGACTGAGGACAGAGCCCTGGTGAACTCCGACAGTGACGGGGAAGGGTTTCGTATCGCCAACCGCGGTCCGAACTATAGAGCCGGAGTCTCGGTACATATCCCGGATGATGTCAACATAGGTCTCGGGTACCCTTTTGGATCTTAACGCCCACCAGATCACCTGACGAGGGACACAGTCGAAGGCCTTCTGCATGTCTAAGAACAGAAGATGCAGGGGCGCGTTCTTCGATCTGTACCTCTCCATGACAACCCTTAGGGCAAAAATGGGATCCATGGCGCCATGCCCCGGACGAAACCCATATTGACAACCCGAGACCGTACACTCCTGTCGGATCCGAGAGTCAATTACCCGCTCGAAGAGCTTCATGGTGTGGGACATAACCTTAATACCACGATAACCACCACACTCCTGCACCGTTCCCTTGCCTTTGAAGACTGGAGTGATAATACTCAGTCTCCATTGGCTCGGGATCTTTCCGGTGAGGAGCATGCCGTTAAGCAGGTGGGTTAAGATGCCCACACCACGAGGACCCATCGCCTTCCAGGCTTCAATAGGAACTCCATCGGCTCCGACAGCTTTCCGGTTCTTCATGCGGCGAAGAGCCACATGTACTTCCTCGGGGGTTACCGGGGGCACTAGTCCCTGATTTGGAGGGAGAACCGGCGACAGCACCTCTTTATTCTGCCTGTTCAGCAGCTCGTGGAAACTTTACACAGTGGGTGCCAGACGGGCATCGTTGCCGAGGGAGGCCTAGGAAACGCTGGCGTGACGACTTGGACACCTTCTTGAAAGATTGGCCGGAGAAAGCCGCACACAGGAAAGATTGGAAGGATAACGGGGAGAGGGGAGACCTTTGCCCAGCAGTGGGACAAAATAGGTTAACATAACCAAAAATAGGCTTTAAAACACTGAAAAAGTTATGCCTTACTGTAAGACAGAAAAAAATAGAATAGGTAGTACTTTTCCTGTCTTTTAATTTGAAAAGAAGAGGGCGTTGTATCTTTAGGAGTCACAACTTGGACGAAGTGATCGTAAAAATAATTTCTAAGAATAACCCCAGGAGAGTTTTAAATTATTATGAGTCTGTTGGGACATTGAAATTACAATGCTTGACTGTGTTTGAGTCCTACGTTTAAACATGTACGGACAAATTACGGCAAGGTATGTATATTGGTCTCTGACAGAATAATTTTACTTGAAATGTTGTCAGGCTACGTTATTCTGAGCAAACTTTTCTTTTTTGGCTTGGCAAAATCATCAACAGAATCCTCAGACTTGTACTTTAATCCATGGTGACCTTCAATAGCCCTTTACGTTCCGGGGTAGCCCGTTAGTCCCGCGACCCCGGCAGGTTTTGGTCCTCTAAGGGGGCTCATTTGACAGCTACTACAACATGACAGCTCTTTGAGGCGCGCGTGGACATAACGTGCCATCGACCCTGGCATGGCCCATGATCGGACAGCGAGCCGTGTTGTGCTCTGTAGCCACGCCACCTTATATTTTTTTATTATGATTTAGCCCATTTTGATGTACGGTTAACGTTCATAACGTACGTGCATTGATTGTGAGCGTACGACTTTTAATTTAAAAGAAAAAAGCAAATCAATATGGCGTTGCTGCGGAGAATTCTCTGTAGCAACGCCACCTGTAATAAACATTTGTAGATACAATTTCAGCTATTTCTCTGAAGCTATGTGATGTACGAAGGTTGTTCATTATGTACACGTGATAAGTTTGACAAAATATGTTAATTTTAACAGTCAGGAGGCAAACATTTAAAAAGTCGTCAACTTCATGGTTTTCGTCGGACTCTCTTCTATATATCTAAAGCTGGTATGCATGTGCTGCTTGTCAAGTGCTCTACAGAACACGAAACTGAGGGTTTTAAGAAGAGGAAGTGGGACACGCATAGCTGTGACGTCACAAAGATGGCAGCCGACCGTACCAATGTTTTCTTTAAATCTCGAGTTCCACTGCATCGATTTCGTAGTTTGATATGTCATTTGAAAGGTCATATAATTTGTGTTTTGGACCTTCTTCATGAGTCTTGTAGTTTTTAAAATAGTAACAAAACCATGATATTTTTTTCTTTTTTTTTGCGCTATGTTGAAATTAGGACCGGACTAAATGGAAAATAAGATTTTTAAGCGTAATATTACATTACGTATATTAAAGCGCGTTTCATTACTTTCTGAAAAAAATAAACATTATCTCTTTAAAATAATAAATTAATAAATTGTGGCCATTTCCGTAAAGCAAGTATCCCATCAAAAACATTAATGTGAAATGACAGCCAAGTTCAATACGCTCAGGCTCAAAATGTCCAATTTCCCAAAATGGCCACTGGTTGCATAACGTCCATTTCCCAAAATGTCCACTTCTCATAATGTCTACTTCCCAAAATGTCCATTTCCCAAAATGTTCACTTCCCGAAACGTCCATTTCCCAAAATGTCCACTTCCCACAGCGCCTTCTAACTGCTAATACTTAAAACTGGGACTATGAGTACTAAATATTAACTCTTTTTTTTTTTGACTTAACATTTTTTTTAATGCTTTTGTTTTTGGATTTCAAATTCCAATAGATTATTGTTTATTTATATTAAATTTGAATTGATATTAAATAACAACGACGTTGTGACGTAGGGGTGCTAAGACAGAAAACCTCCACATGCGCCCGTGGACTGGAGTTCCCTCTCGGATACGTCCGGGGGGAAGACCAATTTTGTTGATTACCACCTTGTCAGTATCAACCCTTATTTTTTGGCCATATTCTTACTAAAAGTGGATATTGTGGTACCATTTAAAAAGCTAATGAGACAACAGTGTTTTTGCTGCAGTCTGCCAATCTAGGACGATACATTTATTATGAGAATTTTGGCCTGGAAGACAAGGGTAGCTCCAAAAAACAATTGAATATTTGAAATTTACAGCCATTTATTTCCTAAGGTTTGAGTAATTCATCAAATATACTCATTTCAATAGAATGAGTCGTTCGTAAGCTATCGAAAAAGTATTATTTTAGCGACTTAACGTCGTAAAATTCTTACAATAACCAGTTTATGACGCAGAGGTGGAATATTTTTGAAAAAAAACAAAAGTCTAATAACTCAAAAACCGTAAGGATTAGGAAAGGGGTCGGGCACACCGCAATCGCGGCTGTAAGACCCCTCTGAGGAGTGGCTGGATAGGTCCCACGGCATCCTCACCTACCACCTGACACATGTCCTCACCGGACATGATAGCTTCGGGAGGTTCTTGTGTCAGATAAAGAAGGAGGAAACGCCAGGGTGTCACCAGTGCGAGGATCGCGCGGAGGACACGGTGGAGCATACGGTGCAGGAATGCCCTGCTTGGGCGGAGCACCGCCGTGTCCTCACGCGGGCGATAGGCGGAGACCTCTCACGCCCTGCACTGGTCGCGGCCATGTTGCGGGGCGAGACGGAGTGGGAGGCGGTCGCCTCCTTCTGCGAAGCAGTTCTGCTCGCGAAGGGGGAGGCGGAACGCATGAGAGAGAGAACACCATCCTCCCTCCGCCCCAGACGCAGTGGTAGACGCCCGCGGCGACGGATGTCGCGGGACGATCTCCGGCCACCGCAGGCGCGGGCATGCGGGCGGCGAGTAAAGGGCAACTCGCTGCCCGAACATGGACCATGCCCGGGTCGACGGCGCGTTGTGTTCCACGCGCGCCTCAAAGAGCGTCAGCACGCTGACGGGGCCCCCTGCAGGGGGCCATAGCCTTGCCGGGGTCGCGGGACATACGTACACTGCGACTCCGGCACACAAAAAGGCTACTGAAGGACACCGTGGATTTTAGTCAGTACAAGTCTGACAGTCCCTCCCGCCCTGCCCGGGGTGGGAGGGACCATTCCCTGCCTCATTCGATGATTTTACCACGTAAAAAAAAAAAAAAGGATTAGGAAAGGGGTTCCCATTGTAAAATCAGTCAAGAATGGTGGCTACTTTAACCCCTCAAAGGGACTAGGTCGACTTAACCAGTCACCCTGTAGACCTAGCCCAGGCTTTATACATATTTGGACCATCTCCTTTGAAAGTTTAGGTGAAATCGTTTTTGAGTTTTGAGGGGTTAAAAAGTGACACCAATAGGTTCGTGTAAGGGCGGTCCTTCACACACCGCGATCCACCTGTATTGTAACGTTACAGATTCGAACATTTCATCAGTGAGTGAAGACAATCGAGCATCACAATGCGCGCCTTGTATCAAATCTATACTAAACGTACGCGAATGCTCGTCAGTCAGGGAGGTAGTACTGTAATGTACTGTCTTTGACTGCTGGCCTTCTAGAGAGACTAAGAGTCACTCAACAAGCAATAGAATAAAATCCGGAACATGGATATTCGGCGAAGAATCAGAGTCACCTACATAGCTCTTAAAATTTGCAAGATAAAGTGGCAATAGGCAGGATACATCGCTCGTAGAACTGATAACCGATGGGGAAGAAAAGTTCTCGAGTGGCGACCACGGACCGGAAGACGCAGTGTAGGCACTAGGTAAACCGACCACATCGTTAGGGTCACGGGCAACCAATGGATGCAAGTGGCGAATTGTCGTTCGGCGTGGCGGTCTAAGCGGGAGGCCTATGTTCAGCAGTGGACGTCTTCCGGTTTAGTTTATAATTAAAAGAGATTTAAAGAAAAAATGAGTACGGTCGGCTGCCATCTTTGTGACGTCACAGCTATGCGTGTCCCACTTCCTCTTCTTAAAACCCTCAGTTTCGTGTTCTGTAGAGCACTTGACAAGCAGCACATGCATACCAGCTTTAGATATATAGAAGAGAGTCCGACGAAAACCATGAAGTTGACGACTTTTTAAATGTTTGCCTCCTGACTGTTAAAATTAACATATTTTGTCAAACTTATCACGTGTACATAATGAACAACCTTCGTACATCACATAGCTTCAGAGAAATAGCTGAAATTGTATCTACAAATGTTTATTACAGGTGGCGTTGCTACAGAGAATTCTCCGCAGCAACGCCATATTGATTTGCTTTTTTCTTTTAAATTAAAAGTCGTACGCTCACAATCAATGCACGTACGTTATGAACGTTAACCGTACATCAAAATGGGCTAAATCATAATAAAAAAATATAAGGTGGCGTGGCTACAGAGCACAACACAGCGAGCCGCCCAAGCTTTGAGTGAACTATTAGATTCACCTCAAGCTTGGCTCAGTCAGGATTCATTCGAAAATAAACTTTATCTGTATGAATTTAATGTTCATATGACTATGCGACAATCAGAGTTCGGTAATCTGTCTGTATCGGTTTGTTAGATCCTTTACCTTATTTACCTGTTATAAATTAATTAACTCTTAAACCGGTTTATTTAATAAAGTAGTTCAATATATTTAAAAATCAAATATGTATTTATGTTCTATTCCGACCACAAAATTTAAACAAAAATATTTAATAATAACCACTCGTTTAATTCATATCATTTGAACAAATCAATATTTACAACATATTTTACAGTCATTCCAATAATAATTTTCGTTTGTACATAAAATTATTTTATAAAAACAATTTAAAAACGATAAAGTTTTACCTAAGTCGACAATTATCTAACTATTTAATTACTTAATTATAATTTATTAGGTATTTTATTAATTATTGAGCTGAGATTTATAAATGAAGAATATCAAAAAAGAAAATAATAAAAAATTACAATACATTGTATTTTTCTTAATTCATTGAAAAAAAATACCCTTTTCTTATTGACTGCGCTCCTCTACATGTGTGCCAACCTATAATTCACACTCGAAAAAAAATCCTTCTTCATATTAGTTTATTACATTTAATAACATCATAATTATTAAAATTCAATTTAACATTACGGCTGTCCTGCCACCTGCCCAACAGGTAATATAATAATAATATTCCACAACTATCACACAACGCCATCTAGTCTCAAGCTAAGCATAGTTTGTGTTATGGGTACTAGACAACTGATAAACATACTTATATATTTCTAAAAAATACAAATATTATAGATAAATTACACCCAGACACAGAACAAATGATCACGCTCATCACACAAACATTTGTCCTGGGTGGGAATCGAACCCACGACCCCCAGCATAGCAGTCAGGGTCACTAACCACTAAACCAACAGGCCAGTCTAATAGTAGATACATCCATATTTAGCCAGTTATACATATTTAAGTAACTCCTATATAATATACAGGGTGAATTTTTCAACTGGGCGTGGATGGCTACTTTCGAAACTATGAGGTATATCGAAAAACGTTGAAAGGAGTCTCGAGGCCGATTTTGATGAAAACTAAAACTGCATCATTGGATTTTAGAAAAATCAAAAATCCTGGTCAGGAATCGAACCCGCTGATTTTGGAAAAAAAATCACACCCTGTATTATTATACCGTTCGATAGTGTTGCTTATAAGGATCAAATTCTGGGAAGTAATCATATACAGCAAACTTAAGGAAAACGTATAATTACAAAAAAACTGATTAATCTTCAAGGCAAAGACTGTATTTGAAACATAAGTTACCGTTTCTTCTTTAAAATAATGCTATTTTTAGTTCAACTCAATAATGTCGTTTTGCTAAGTACAGTGGGATTGTTGAAACGTCAAATCCAGTGAGAAATTGAAAACAATGAAATTTTATATTTCGAATAAATTATAGCTCAGTAGATGTAAAGTAACATGGAAAAATAGCAATTTCATAAAAATCAGCCATTTCCTTAAGTTTGCCGTATATGATTACTTCCCAGAATTTGATCCTTATTAGCAACACTATCGAATGGTGTAATAATACAGGGTGTGATTTTTTTTCCAAAATCAGCGGGTTCGATTCCTGGCCAGAATTTTTGATTTTTCTAAAATCCAATGATGCAGTTTTAGTTTTCGTCAAAATCCGCCTCGAGACTTCTTTCAACGTTTTTCAATATTCCTCATAGTTTCGAAAGTAGCCATCCACGCCCAGTTGAAAAATTCACCCTGTATAGTGCGAGCTTATTGCCATCACCCGAGCAAGAATCTAGATTCCAAAGATACTACTGAGATTTTCCACACAGAAAAACTCAATAAACACATCTGAGAATCGATTTTAGGACCTCAAATTAAGCAGTCGCACTTGCTACCAAAGAACGAGGCAGTTTTTAGTTTTGCTTATTTATTTACACATTAAATCTTATTTTTAACCCCCGACGGAAAAAGAGGGGTGTTATAAGTTTGACGTGTCTGTCTGTCGGTCTGTCTGTCTGTCTGTGGCATCATAGAGCCCGAACGGATGAAGCGATTTCAATTTAGTTTTTTTTGTATGAAAGGTGACTTACCTGCGAGTGTTCTTAGACATGTTTGATGAAAATCGGTTGAGCCGTTTAGAAGTTGTGGGGGTGAAAGTGGGGAAAGGTAACCGAGGGTCTGCAAATATACTCGAGTTGGGTATCAAATGAAAGCGTACTTAAAGGGAATATTGATGACTTAATCGGGAGTACTCTTAGCATCATAAAATGATATTAGTATGTACCTACTTATAAAAAGTATAAAATAAATTTAAAATTTAAAAAACCCCCGACAAAAAAACCAAGTTCCCTTTAAAAGTAAAAAATAATAAAAATACGTCGCGTTGGGGGACTGCAAAAAAACAGGAGATGATAAATAATTTGGAGCAGTCCCCCAACGCGACGTATTTTTATTATTTTTTACTTTTAAAGGGACTTGGTTTTTTTGTCGGGGGTTTTTTAAATTTTAATTTTTTTTTTATCATAAAATATTTATGATTATCATTATAAGCATAAAAACCACCACTGATAAGCCTCTTCTATTGTACGAAACTTACCCGAATTCTCGGTAACAAGATTAAGTAGCCACTATAGAGGCTTTACCACGAGCTCTTAACGCGATCCAGTTTAGGTTGTGGGAAAGAGAAAGAGCTATACATGTTGTCTAGCGCCATCTCGTTTCCTAAGCCGAACTATTCACGCTTTAAGTGTCTAAACACACTATGCCGAGGATACGCGACGGAAGTTCGGCATGATTACGCCTGCAATGCTATTTGAATTACTGGCGACACATTATGCCGAAATTACGTTGCGTTATAGCGCACAGCCGACCTTCAGTCGAGCGTAAGTTCAGCGGAAATTCGGTCGCACCTCAAAAGTAATAAGGGAACCCTAACAGGATCACTTTATTTTGAATTTGTCTGTCCGGCTGTTTAGATAACACGACACGACGCCACGACAGCACTCGAAACACTGAATATACACACAAAATTGCGCAACTGAATTTCTGCCGCGTAATTTCGGCACTTATGCTGTGTCATATCAGCTGAATACGTTGGAACGTAAAATCAGCCGCGGAATTTCGGTCGCGTACGTTCGGCATAGTGTGTTTAGACACTAAGACGTCATGGTAGGCCACCTGATCAAGTGATCGTCGCATACGCACGACTAGCTGTTGCCAGCGGCTTCGCCCGATATAACTCGAAAATCCTACGGAACATTAAATTGGGATATAAACTATCTTATATGTTAATCCAGGTTACATCTGGGTACAAAATTTCATCCAAATTCGTTCAGTGGTTTTTCAGTGAAACAATAACAAACATACATACAAACTTTCGCATTTATAATATTAGTATGTAAGATTAAAAAGAACATTATTTATAAATTTTATTAAAAATTACTTAAATCTATTGTTTTTATTCTTAGCCGTACCACAAATATATTATTTCATTTATTTTAAATCAAACCGTATATAATTATTAATGATTTTGTAAAAATAAATAGTAAGTGTCAGATAAATTGGACTATTACAACTATTTTAGAATGTTACGCGAATACTTAGCAAAACGCCATCTTACGGCATCGTACGCAATTAATTTGACGAAATATATTTCAAAATAGCGACGTAAATAATTTTATAGAATGTTGCCAATTAATAAAAAATATATTTATATTCATTGATTATTATTTTTTATATTTTCGTTACGTCATTTTTTTAAAGTTAAAATAAGATTGTTTTTTTTTTAATAATATAACTAGTAACCTAAGTATTTTAGAGATATAGATAGATACTTATCTACTGGAACAACATAATAGGACGCACGTTGTCATAGTATGTAAATTACGACAAATTATTACATATTAATTATTAATTTTAAGTTCATTATAATACGCTACAACAAAACTTTTCATTGATAATAAGTACATACACACAGAAAATATTAACTACGAATATAATTTTTTTTGCGCAAAATCACACAACCAAGGCGTATAATAAAAAAAAACATTAGTCTAATACTCATTCAAATAAATTATTCCATTTTAAAATTTGATACTTTCTACATTAGTCATTTCAAAACGTTTATAAATAATTAATTATAATATTCTACATATTCAACGTCAACCATTCAAGCGATATACAGCCTCTATAACAATAAAAATATACTAACACATTTTGAAATACATTCATTTATTATTATAAGTCGGAATTAGGTAGAGTTATTTATGTACTTACACTGATTTAATACTGCAAAAGAATAAAGTGGATATGCCCCAAATCCCGGAATTACTAAAGAGAAAAATCTCGTTTTTAAATAAAAAAATTATTTACTTTGACACAATTTATTTGTCTTATCTATCTTTGGCGTTTTTATTATTATTATTTATTTGAAATACTGCTTTCCTCACGAGATTGTCTATTACAAATCTCGGAAAGATCCATGTTAATATAAACATTTCGATGCAAGCACTAAAATAACTCAACCTAATCCGACCTTACCTATTATAAATTTAAATAAAAAATGATTTCTTATTTTAAAAGTCTCGTGATAGCTAAAACACAGTCACCGTACGTTAAAAATTACACTATAATTCTCAAACACTGATGTTTAGGTTTGGGTCACACTAAGCTGGCAGCGCCATCTGTATTTGACAGCGGTATGTAGTACTTTTAGTCAGCACACAAGGTTTGTCGCGACGCCGACGCCGCGAGTTCAATTTTTTCGCCCGCGCACCGCTTTCTGTGTGGAAATGTGAAACTTTATAGGATGATTTTTGAGCACATAATACTAAGGACTGATTTTTTTTAGCAGTTTGACATATTTTCTATAGATATGCTGTCAAACAGCCGTTTTTATTCCTCAGATAAAAGTTATCTGACTATTGAAAAATCAGCCCTAAGACAAATTAGTAAGATTTAATAGCGAGGAATTGTTTTAGTTCTGCAAGCATAATAAATGAAGCATAAGTTTTCTTGTTTTATAGAGCTAAGTAAATTAGAAATTTCTATGAAAAATCTCATTCTCCTTTTTTGGATTAGATTGTGCTTCGGTTACAAAATACACACATTTTTTTTAAAATGTGTGCCTTTTGGCTTCGTATCTACGTCTCCTTCCTCGCTGCGCTAACGCCACGACTACGCCGCATTAAAGCTACTTGCACTAACCTGTGTGTGTTCTATAGCAGTGCGCGCGCTGCGCTACTGTTAGGGCGGCGCGCGGCGGGGGCGCGGCGTCAGCGTGCCGGGGGAGCCGCGCCCGCGCCCCACCAGCGCAGGCACGCCGCGTCCACGCAGCGGGCACGCGCCGCACGACGAGACACCTCTTCTAGCACCTCCTAGGGAGAAATAGATGGGAGTCAAAGATAGTTCTTCATATTACTGCTTCTTCAGACAGTACAGTCCACACCAGTTTTTTGAAACATCAATGCAAGTAGCAAAACCTCTCCTCGCTTCCCTCAGGATGGGCCGAGCATGTCAACAATAGTTTAGTTTTATTAGGTCAGTAAAAAACCTGATGGAACTCCCCCTTCTCAAAAAGGTATGTGAGTTGCAAGGTACTGTAGAAAGGTACACACAGTCAAAAGTTATGGCTTATTGTAAAGCAAGCTACTTGGGCCTTAAAATTCAAACATTATTGCTTCATCAAGAAAATAAGTCGATCATAGGCCCAATAATTGCCTTTAAATATTCAATAAGATATTGCAACGAAAAAACTAAGTACCACACAAGAAATATAAAGCCAAATACTTTACCTGAATTTTTTACTACCAAATAATTTGATAAGATAGCAAAACCCACGTACCTGTTTCTTCAAAACAATATGCTTGCCCTTCCAATACTTCATAAGTCCACGCTCCTGCAGCGTAGACACTATGTCAGAGGACGCTATAGCGAGGTCCTTGCTAAGGTCCCTGATGCAGAGCGTGGGTCCTGGGGCGGAGCACAGCCTCTTCAGTAGCGCCTCCTTCCAGTAGGACCGGTAGGAGATTAGACCGAGGTCAGAGAGCGGAGTTTCTGGAGATCCAACCTTGCCTTCTTCTTTTGTTAGGAGGTAACCTGGTGGAGAAATAGGATTGGTTAAGACTTGAAGGATTTTTCACACTTCAATAGATCGATGGTTGTGAACTAAGTCGCTCGAGGTCGATCGAGCGAACGAGATCATGGCTAAATGATTACAGCCGGACAGGCCGATCTTCCGGTTTATGCCACGCTTGCCGAGGTTGCTCTGTGGATGGGTGAACATCTGTCATAGGGAGTTTCCTCCGTGCCTCGGAAAGCATGTAAAGCCGTTGGTCTCGGCTGTCATTTGTAGATCTTTGACAGTCGTTACTGTTACCCAGAAGCTCATAAGTCTGACAACCAGTCCAGTTCCAGTATACGGTGACCGGAGATCGTCCTGCGACGTCCGTTACCGTGGGTGTCTCACTGCATGAAATGGTAATGAATTGATTTTTTTCAGGAGTCATTCAATAGTTTAGACCATTTCATTTTTAATTCCAATTTTTGTTCAGCCTTAAAACACAAGTTCTCCCCTATATTTTCCCTCCCCCATACCTCTGGTACAATTAGGTACGGGATGCGACATCCCTATACACTGATGGGATTACTCCGCGATGTATGGTCATCCAATTGTTTGTCGAGCACTTATGGTTTGCTCTTTATCGTATGCTGTCCGCAATCATGATCTTTTAAGGTTAGTTATTTGATCAGTAAATAAGTAAAGTATTGGTTAAAAAGCTCTATATATTTTTAAATAATTTTGGTATGTAATAACTGTTTGTTACGTAATTGTAAAGCATTCAGGGATAACGTACCTAACTACCAAATAGGAAAACAATAAATAATGTTTTTTTTTAAAAAAAAAAGATCGTTGCCCTACACTAGGAATTTGTCCGGTATTGTGTGTGCATTTACCCACATTGAAACTTCCATACACAAACACGCAGACAATTTATAGTAGGTCTTAAAAATAAGTGTTCTGTGCGGGGATTGAACCCGCGACACGCAGCGCAGTAATCGAAAGCTCAGCCACTGCGCTAACCCAAACTACAAATCGAATCATTAGTTCCGGAGATTACCCCACATATAAACAAATAATTTACCTCTTTATGGAACCCTCTTAACCATAGACAAGTGACGTGTTTACTTTATCGCTGACTGAGCTGATCTAAGCTCTACAATAAGATTGTTTAATTACGATAAAATAATGATAAAGACCTTCTGTATATCTGCCAGAATAATCAGGACCAGATTCGGATGGACGCCCTCGCGAACAACACTCGAAAGGAGACTTTCGTGATTTTTGGAAAAAAACAAGAAAAGTAAACTCGCGGCCTGGCCTTCCTGGGAGCGTCGGTGGCATGGAGTGATCCTAAGAGCCATTGCGAACCTGTTTAGAGAACAGTTCTCGATTCGGTCGCCGCTCGGTCCGGCGAGTGGGGTGCACAATGCTGATACGAACAATAAAATTATAGGAATGCGTTTCCCTGCGAAAGATATTGCGAATGCCATAAGCCAGATTAAGAAAGGAAAGTCGCCAGGTCACGACGCACTCAGCATTGAGCACCTGCTGCACGCCGGGCCGCACTTAGCTAGAGTCCTTGCCAATGTTTTTCTCGCTGTGTGTGTGTCACTCCTACCTACCTGCGGACTTCATGAGGACAGTGATCGTACCGGTGGTAAAGAATAAAACGGGAGATATGACAGATAAAAACAACTACAGGCCTATATCACTGGCTACTGTAGTGGCGAAGGTGTTTGACGGTGTGCTTAACACACAGTTAAATAGACATGTAACACTTCATGATAACCAGTTTGGTTTTCGACCTAAACTGTCCACAGAGAGTGCAATACTGTGTTTAAAGCACACCGTTAAATACTACACGAAGCGAAAGACCCCGGTATACGCGTGCTTCCTCGACTTATCCAAGGCATTTGACCTCGTTTCGTACGACATCCTTTGGGGGAAGCTGGAGTAGCACGGGTTGTACCGTGGGGGAACTCACCAGCATGCTCCGATACGTGGTACGGGCACCAGGTCAATAGTGTACGGTGGGCGGGAGCGTTGTCGGATCCTTATAAAATGAATGTGGTGTGAGGCAGGGCGGTTCTGACCTCGCCAACCATTGTTCAACATTTATATGAACGAACTGATCGTCTCGCTCAGCAGTCAGCATGTCGGATGTTATATAGATGGAGTTTGTGTCAACAATATGAGTTATGCTGACGACATGGTGCTGCTGAGCGCATCGATCTGTGGGCTAAGGAAACTTCTTAGTACGTGTACGGACTACGCGCATGGTCCATGGTTTAAAATACAATGGTAAGAAAGCCAATACATGGTTTTTCGGGCCATCGGTGTGTCGAGCCTATGAATATTCCAAATATTAACCTAGATGGAGTCACAATTGAGCGAGTGGAACATTTAAATATCTAGGGCAGCTGCTCACCGAGGGACCTTAAAAGCCATTGCTGACAGACCGGGAACGGAGGGCAGCTATGTCAGTGCGGTGAATATGTATAGCCCGCAGGTTTTCGCGTTTGTACTATGGGTGTGAAGGTCACGCTTTTTATGATCGTTACTGAACATACCTATACACGTGTGGCCCTGTGGTGCTGACTAAACTGAACGGGCATACAGTTGACCTCCGTGTACAGTTCAACAAAGAGTTCCGGGCGGCTTGTTTGGGGACTGCCCCTTTTCGAGCGCATCGTGGATGTTCGCGTGGCGCGCAACTGATTGTTCCACGCACTATGCGCAAGCGGTGTGCATCTTGGTGCGGCGGGTGCGGGCCAGCCCAACGCATCTGGCAATGTATCAGCCCAACAGGATAGACCTGTTCCTTTGTCCGGCATTTGCTGTTGGTCGGCCATGATTGCCTGCCCGATGGCGGTTAGAAAATATCATTTGTGCAGTGTTTAAAAAAGTATGTCACACCTTGACATGCTTAGTTGACATTTTATTTTTACTATGATTCTGATGTTTGTATAATTATTTTAAAAAAATTATGTTTTCTTTTATTTTTGTATGTGAATATGGACTACATTGTCTGATTTAAATAAATTATTATTATTATTATTATAGGCAAAAAATAAATAAATTAAACTATTAAGAGAAATTATGAATAACGTAAAGATCTTTTTTGTTTATCGTGGCTTAATCATCATAAATGAATCCTACCCAGGGCGGGGCCTGAAGGACTGCCAGATTTATACTGACCATAATCCACGGTGATCCTTCAAAAGCCCTTTACGTTCCAGGGTCACGGTTACCTGACGAGACAGTCCCCGCGACCACGGCAGGCTTTGGAACTCTAAGGAAGGCCCCCTCAGTGATTATAGCTCTTTGAGGCGCGTGTGGAACAGGACCATGGCGAGTCACTCATTAATAAACGTCCGCATAGTTTATTATGCGAAAAATTATTGCGTTTATAATGCGAAAAAGTATTCTTAAAAACGATTAGTATACTTTGACTTTGAGTATTATTAAAAAATAATTAAAGTTTCTAAAGATTAGATAAAAAGTCAAGTTTAAAAAACGAATTAGGTACTTGTATAAAACTAAGTTCAAAATTGTTCAAATACCCAGCTCAGACTCAAACTAATCCAGTTAATTACTTAATAAGTTATAACAAAAGACCTTTGACAGTTAACCCTCTAACGACGCAGGTCATTCAAAAATAATTATTATTTAACTATCTTTTGCCAATGGTTTCGCACTCAAAAATTATCTCCGGGAATGTAATACTGGGATAAACGGTATCCTATGTGTTATTTGAGACTATAACGTATATTCAAAACCGAATTTCATTTAAATCTGTTCATCCGTGATTGAGTTACAAGCATACATCTAAACTTTCGCATTTTTTTTCATACTGTTCCCACGTTTATGAGGTAAATACACGTCCATCCGGGCAGAGACCCATGTACCACGGATAAGCCTATAAACATTTTTAAACCCGCTAGGGGTCAGCTGATGCCATGGCGGAGGTGCACTAGCAACTGATTCTTCCATAGGAACACCCATCAGTCATACATCTCATCGCGGTGCGCCGCCGCTTGAGATTCGGGGTAACTTTTTATAATTAGACTAGCTGTTGCCAGCGGCAGCCGCTACAACTCCAAAATTATCCCACGGGAACATAAAATCGGGATAAAAACTATCATATGTGTTAATCCAGGTTATAAACTATCTGTGTACCAAACAGCCAAATCCGTTCAGTAGTTTTTGCGTGAAAGAGTAACAAACATCCATCCACACATAAAAACTTTCACGTTTATAATATTAGTAGGATATTTTTTTTAACCTACTAAAACTTAATACATTATATCAGAGGCAGAAACTGAAAAAAGGCGTGCTATGCTCCACAGACACTAATTCTAAATAATTAATCTATTCAGAAGGTACCAAAAACGAAGAGAGAGTTTTTATTCGCAATTAACACAATCCCTTTAGCATCATAAAATTCAAACTTGCTAACATAATTAGTAATTACACTCAAAGTTATTCGATTCAAAGAGAGCCACATTAATATTCTACCACTAATTACAGTTTCAAAATTCAAATAGTAGAGAGACAGGTTTGAATTACCCGGTCAAACTTCATGAATAAAATATTTCACCGATTAATATTCGCGTTACTTCAATCAACGAGTTTACACCTATAATAATAATTAAGGTATCTATCAAAATATCCCGCGACTATCTGACGGTTAGACAGGGCTGTCAAATTGAGGCTA
Organism: Agrotis ipsilon; assembly: GCA_028554685.1. Lineage (NCBI taxonomy): Eukaryota > Metazoa > Arthropoda > Insecta > Lepidoptera > Noctuidae > Agrotis > Agrotis ipsilon. The sequence goes on from CM052965.1 coordinate 15,521,139, forward strand.
AATCGAGTAATTTGTTAGTGTCGGGCATTTGTGAATTCATGGTCTATAGAATGTGAAATGGATTTTCTTGCATTTCGGGTAGAAATTTGAGTGGAAGCTGTCAGTTACCTGAATAAGTTTATTCTTCATTGTTTTGTTGGTTTTCTGTTGTGTGAATTAATTGGAATTTCAATCGTAACTAAACAATTAGATATTTATATCTCTACTAATATTTTAGAGAGAAAATTAATAAATTTTCTCTTCTTGTAGGGAGGTATATTATTTTTGAGTGCTATGACATATAAATTATATTATGCATATGAGCTATAATTTTTATTTAGATCATGTATATTGGCTGAGCTATCACAATTTTTGTTTAACAAGAAAAAGTAAAAGAGCGAGTGGGCGAAAGGTTACGCGGTGGTTCGGAACGAATTCGAGGACTGAAACTAGTTTTTAATATCTGGGACTTAATTATTATTAATATTCTGGATTTCTTTTGATCGTAGCAAGAAGTACTCTGTGGTTTCTGCCAACCCTCGTGGGAAACAAGCGTTTGATTATGTGTTATCTAAATTAAATATTAAATTTCAAACAAACACGCGTCTAGCCAACTAAATCGACTCAATCAAAACCACCCCCTCAATAAAAAACGAAACACTAAAAAAACTCGATTGAAAATTGCCAAAAAAGACGTCTGCACAAAAACAGCTTATCCTAGGTTAGTTATGTTACACATGGCAACCCTATTTACGTCTCACGGTGGGCCCGTCGCCCCCGTCCTCTGGCTAGACCGGAGGGGGTGTGTGTCTAGACGGCAGACCGATCCATACTGCAGTGCATCGATCGAGGTCGGGTCGACGGCCGGCGCGACGCGACGCCCCCTGACGTGGGGTCTGGGGGACAAAACAAACCCGCAGTTGGAGGGTTTATCACGTTGACCGCACAGGTGGTGTTATAGGTTTGCGATTTGTAAGAATTACGCATTGGTGATGTTGATGTGGGAGCGCAGGGTTTTAGCGGACGGTTTCATGTTGCCCGTATTGTTAGATGTAGGCTTTTGAATGTTTACAAGCTTACAATTAATATTGAGGGTAACACTGTTGATGTAATCAAAGATTTGAGGAATTACTTAACGTTCATAATCCTCTGTTTAGGCAGAAACTTTGTAGCGTAGCTGCCTAGAGCACTTTACACCTATATTTTTCTTTCACCCCCAAAACTTGATTTTTGCTGAGACGATGTCCCACTGGGCCAAAGGCTCCCATAATGTATTTCTATGTCAATTTGTGAATCACCTTTCGGCAAAATATTACAAATTGCCTTTACTATTACAATTGAATGTCATGAACTTATAATTTCATTGAACCCTATTTTTTTTTTATAAGACATTTATTTCCCATTGCTGGGCAGCAAAAGTCTCTTCATCGTTCGAACCACTACCTCTCATTTCATCTGTTAAAAATTACAAATTGCCTTAACAATTGTACATGTCATATTTTAGTACCATCAAAACGTCTTCACCGTCTACATCCTCGCTAACCTGGTGTGGCAAACGCGACCCATCTTTAAAAAAAAACTTAAAATATCATATTCCTCCATAGACAAAATAGACGCATAATCCAATCGTTCGTTGCCACGGTAAAGACGGGCAATGCCACTCTGACATTGACATTCGCAATGAACTATTCTACGCGCGTCGCTGAGGGCAATTTGTATGACTTTTTGCGTTATTAAAGGTTAAGCCCTCGTGAGTTATGTCCGTCTGGCTAGGACTGTTGAAGTTAATGTGTTGTCACTGTAATGGGATATTTTTGAGGTATGGCAGCAATAATAATGAGATGGTCTTTTAAGGGGTTGCTTTATGATGTTATTTTTCTGTTTATTGTTTGTCTTTGGTACAACCTTTGTGAGTTTTGGCGTTACTATGCTGAGTATCGGTAGGATTTTTTTGTTTTATGGAGTTTTTTTTTCTGTTTCAGATCCATATCGTATTTTGAGGTCAATTATAACTTTAACTTCGCACTTACTAATTTATTTAATCCTGCACACCTAATTACAATACGACTAATATGTAATTCGTTTCAAATATAAATAGATAAATACAAACTACGTTAAAACTAGGTTATATTATTTACTAAACTATAAATAACGTGATAATAAAAAGAGAAATGTTTACAATTACCAAAAAGGGGGGAAAATTCATCCAGTTTGCTGTTAACGGGAAAAGTGCCTATGCAGTATTGCCACATTGAATGGAAATGCTGATTCTTTGTCCAAAAAATAGGACAGACGGGTCACACGAAAAGTTGACTAAATGTACTTAATAATTAATTCATATTAAGTCTTTCTTGAGTAATGAGAACTCATCTGCCATTTAACACAGAAAATTAAATCTGTGCAAATAGGGTATTTTATTGCATAAATAAATTGAACATGTATTTAGTCCGTCAGTATCTAATAATATGGACACGTTTTTTTTTGTTTATATCAATGAATATTGACAAAGATAAAACGCATCCAAATTCGGGAGACGGTGACGTCATTACGCTTGTAAAATTGTAACGACCGAGTGACGTTTTGTGATTTTTAGAAGCTCTTACATTTTTTAATAATCTATATTTCGGACTAATATGTTTTTGAGTGAAATAGCCTTTTCAAGGCATAGTGTTTAGTAGTAAAGCCACAAAGTTTAAGATAAATAATGCAGCGGTACTTACTGAAGTCTATGAGTAGTCGGCCATATCCTTGTCTCTGGTAAGGAGGCAGTGTCAGGATGCAAGACACGTTGTAGTTCAGGAATGAGTTCTTTTCCTGCCATAGACAAAAACATAGACAAAACATGTTAATATCATATTGTAAATATAATAAAAGAATAGTTGTTTCAAGAACATCAAGGGGTCTTACAAGACCCGATAACCTCTGGTCTCACAACTGGGTCGCGGTGCTGTCTGAGGTAAAGTGACTCTGGAACGTAAACGGCAATTGAAGAAACAGGGTGGATTCACTAGAAGTTTGACGGTCCCTTCCGCTCCACACTGGGTGGAAAGACTCGTTTGATGATTTTGCCTCCTTAAAATGGGTATAAAAAGGCCACTTTCTCAGAATTTATCATAAAAACATAAATTGCATTACAATTATTTTTGGCTTAGTTAATTTTTTAGTTAACATCGCAAGAAAACCAGAATGTGCGAAAATTAAAAATTCGAAGACTTAACATCTACCAAAACCTCACAGAGCCCGCGTGGTGGACAGCCCACTCCCTCTCACAAAGAGACCCAGTGTCCCAGCAGTGGGTACATTATAGGCTGATTAAGTGTAACCTAATCTTGAGAGGGAGTGGGCTGTAATCCACCACGCGGGCGTATGTCCAGCAGTGGACTGCAATAGGCCGAAATGATGTTACACTTATGCCAAATCCCGACATCTGCGTAGGCAAGGCAATGACATAGGCAAAGCTACGTCATTCTACAACCTATACATACAAAATAGGTTCTTAATTACAAAACGGTTTAAAAATAAGTCTCATTGACGTATGCCATGACGCAAAATCATAATGTACAACACAAATAAAGGTGGTCGCACACACTACCGTACGCGCCTCATTAACCGCATTGTTTGGCATTATGACGTCATCAGCATTATTTTAATGCTGACAGCATTTTCCGAATTCATAATATCATTTTTTTTAGCGTGGTAAAATCATCATATGAGTCCTCCCACCCTGGGCAGGGCGGGAGGGACTGTCAGACTTGTACTGACTAAAATCCACGGTGTCCTTCAATAGCCCTTTAATAACTCCCGCGACACCGGCAGGCTTTGGCCCTCTGTGAGGGGGCCCCGTCATTATGCTGATGCTCTTTGAGGCGCGCGTGAAACACGACGCATGGTCCATGGTCGGGCAGCGAGTTGCCCTTTACTCGCTGCCCGCATGCCCACAATTCATAATATCATAAAACGAATATGAAAATGCGGCTTGTACACACGGCTACACATCGAGCTATGCAAAACCTTGGCAAAACCAGTATAAGCTGACTGTTGAATGTGCGGAAAGATCAAACAAAGCGAGACCACGATAATCTGGTTTTGTACAGCTTGATGTGTAGCCGTGTGTACGGTGTGCGGTGCTGACAAATGTGCGATCAGCTTAAAAAGTATGCACCTAATTGTAAAAACAATCAGCCAAATAATGAGAAAATAAAATTCTTTAAATATTGTTTTAAGCTAAAATGTTTGACTTTCTGAATGAATGGAATGTGTACGCGAAGTTTCCATGAATTAGAAATAGTATAAACATTTTTTTTTGTGTTAGGAATGTATGTAAAGGAAACTGCACATAATAGCTAGGTGTTCAGAATAACTAATAGGTTTCTTTTTGATTTTAAAAAAGGCCTGGCCTTCATTAGCTCCTTTGAATTCTGGCATTGTTTTCAAAATCATACTCCTATTAAAATGATATAATGATAAACACATTTTTCTGAGAAATTCTTAAATTGTTAAAATGGGTTTTGTTTAGCTCTGAAATAAGTACTTAAATAGTGAGATCATTGAATGAGCCTAATTAGTAACGTCCAAGTTTGCCGCCATTCAACAAAATCTATGGGAGAATCGCGTTTTGACAGCTCACAATTGGTAGGTTCAAATCTATACTAGTATGTGTGGATGGATGTTTGTTACTCTTTAAAGCAAAAACTACTGGACGGATTTGGATGAAATTCGGTATAAAAGATAATTTGTAACCTGGATTAACACATAGGATACTTTTATCCCGATTTTATGTTCCCCGCCGGATATTTTCGAGTTGTTAGCGGGTGGTGAAACCGCAGGACAAACAGGCTATTATTGTATTTTTTTGACAAATTAAGCTCTTGGGTTGACTCAAATGGACGATGTAGCTCTCAAAAGAGGTATGTCTACAGGAATAACTTTCAACAGTAGTTTGCGAATTAGGCTTCAAAAGAATTAGCCATTTTTAAACTGTCCTTGCGATATAGGTTGCAATTTTATGAATAAAGCTTTTGTGCCTAAAACCATTGTGAAGTATAGTTCTATCCACACAAGGACAACTCGGCCGCGCAATCAGAGCCAGGGTCCACGGCACCGTATAATCTTTAGCGCGTGTCGAGGTGCTGTCGCGAACTGACGAGGACCATCAAACACCTACCAGGGCCGCGAGACTGAGCAGGTTACCGTGAAACGTAAAAAGCAATAGAAGGGACACAGTGTATTTTAATCAGTAACATCTGACATTCCCTTTCCGCTCCTCCAGGGCGAGGGACTCATTTGATGATTTTATTATCACAAGTATATTTTTATGGGATCACAAATGTTAAATCCTGGCTTATTTCTAGAATTTTCCACCAGTCTACAAATACCTTCACAAGTACGCAAATACTAACAGAACTAAAGCCAGACGTACGATAACTAATGCACATTTTAAGTTAAAACTTTAAAGTTTCACCTTAAATCTAGACAAAACATCCTCTGTCTGCAGCATCAGGTCGTTGAACCCTAAGGGGGGATGGTGGGCGAAGGGGGGAAAAGGGGGGAGGACGCGTCGCTTCCCGAAACATTAAAAATGAAGCTTGACCTCTGTGAATAAATATTATACGCTTCTTAAGTAAATAATCATCGGGTTACATATATGCAATTGATGGATTATGGATCAGCGTCGCGGTTCGCGGTCGTCTTGCGGATGATATGATGATCAAGTAAATAAGATAGCGGATATTTTTGCAGTATATCTGCATCTATACGTTTCCACTTCCCTCCATGTCAAGCAGGAGACAGAACAAAACAAGGCCAATAGGCACAAAGGGACATTTCAACTGGGAGACCCTCTGGGAGTTGATAGGTTATTTTTTCCTACTCCTCCACTATTATTTTGTGATTAAATTCGTTGCAGGATCAAGACAGGTAAATTCATTTTCCGGGACTCGTCGAGCTTCATTGTCTTGGCTCTTTTCTGGTGGTTATCACTGTTGATTCTAGCTTTCAGGAGTTCATGGCAACAACGTTTGAGAATTTAGTCGTGGGTTTGTCCCAATAAAAAAACTGTATCTACTCGTATGCTGTGTTTGGGGATATCATTACAAAAATAATAACAAAATATATGGGTTTTTATCCTCTAAGCTAAAGAGAGGTGAGTTGATACTCTCTAAAGAAGCACCACACTGGAACGCAAAGCGCAGATAAAGGAACATAATTGTTTTTAGCCAGCACAACTCTGGTAGTTTGTTCCGAAAATAAAAATATTTTTGTTAAATGTATAACACACGCTGCTTCTAAAAGGAGCCTAGAAGCGGGAGTGAAGCCAGAGGGAGCTGCTACTCTGAATTGATTTTCTTACTTATTAATTGTCTAACATACTGTCGTTAAGTTCTTATTTGAAAGGGGTACCTAAAGTACACGTGATTTCTTCAAGTGTAAGGAAGGGTACGCTAAACAATAAACTTCGGTCTAAAGATCATAGAAGCTACCCAAGATTGTTATTGTAGGTAGACACTGATTTAGTTATCTACATGCTTTACTTAGTACATATTTTAGTCAGTTTTTTTAACTGAGCCATCTGCCACGGTCGTGGTACTGTCTAATCAGGCTAGCGTAATCCTCAAATGCAAAGGGCAACCGAAGAAAAGGAGTGTTTTTTAGTCTGTATGAGTCCAATTCTCTTCACAAGTTTCCTTAGCAAAATAATAGACATCTGACGATAACGACGCGAAATAATGATCTCTATTAAGAAAATCTACCAATATGATGTAAGGAATTTTCTATTTTCCTAAAATTCATATCACACAATGTATGAAACAAGCTGGATAGTCATAACATCAAACCGCCTGTATTATAAGTGCAGAGACCGAGACACCTCTGTACTGGATATTTCCCAGCTCCTATCGTGCCCATCCTGCCAAACTACCTGCACCTTCCAGGATTTGAACGGGAAAATGACAGAGCTGTGCGGCTAGCTCGTACTGGTCGGACACAGTATGAATACATCGACACGCAAAGGACAATTATGAAAAATGACATGATGATGATAGAAAATGGCATTTGACGAACCTAGTAGTACCCCTTTTAATTTTTTTCTTGTATGAGACACAAATTTTCCTCAAACCAACCCCTATTCCTCTAAAATTCGTTAAAGAAACGTTTACCCTTTGTAACCAGCATATGAAAACGAGTAGAACCTACATCACAAACACGGTAACAAATCATACGTGTGTAGCGGTAGGTTATGGTTGCGTTACGTCCAAATATCACCGGCTGATTCCGTACTTTGCTCCCCCAATGTTACCGCCCACGTTCAGTTCTAGGGTTGTCTCGGCAAAATAGAACCTTCATCTAATAGTTGATAACCGGCGTCGGGTATCAGTTGCCCGGCATTTGCTGAATTGGGCCTATTAGGCCTAGAACTGAATTATTCGGGCCCCTTTAACACGATGTGTTTGCTGCTCTCCGTGTAAACATGCTACCCACCAAAAGCTCAACCCAAAAAAACCGGCATAGTTTTAAGCAGGGGTCGCGGGACTGTCTTATCAGGTAACGTTCCAGGTTCACCCCTTAAACATATTGAACGAGTATTGAAGAACACCGTAGACTTTAGTCGGGACGAGTCTGACAGTCCCTCGCGTCCCGCCCGTGGACTCTTGATTATTTTACGACGATTAAAAAATGGCGTTATGCAGATTGGTGTCCGGAGGGTCTACTGAGTACTGTTTTATAGACACTTCTGCAGTTTTAGCATAGATTGCTAGTAAAAGGTGACTCGCTTGGCTATAAAATATCACACAAGGGTATTATTTAGCCAAGATACATCTAATACAGCAATCACACAGATTCCAAGCACAGCCCTGGTACCGAGTGACAATTTAGCGATGTAAACAGGCGGGTGCAGACGTCTAGACGTCGGTAGCCGTGCCGCTCTACCCGCCATTATATTGTGAGAATTCATTACCGACCAGACACGTATGGGACCCGCCAGAGATGTTTTTACATGAAATTTTATTAGGAATTTCAATGATAATGGGAAATTTGTAAAGGGAAGCCGAAAATTCGGGATTAATTACGACTGGCTGATTTGAATATGTTCTTTTGTGGATTTATGTGTTATGACTGGATGGTCTGACTTTGTCTGCGGTTGGATCATTTTTTTGGCCAAATTTTTAATTACGACCGCGTCATATTGGCATGGATTTGATCTTGGCTTTAATCTAGTCCAGAAGTTAAGATGGAGGAGCTAACCCAGAAGAACTAAAACGCCTACACACCGACGGAATACAGTAAAATCTGTTTGGCGGCGGACTGACAGGGTGATCGCGAGCCAGATGGTCTTGGCAAATCCTACCTTTGCCAAGACCAAATAAGACGCCAGGCCATGAACTGCATTTTGGATAGAACTAAGCCATGGTAACTGCTGTTTATTTGGCAGGGAGATTCAGCATAAGACTGCTGGAATACAAGTACCCGAGAAGGCAGGTAAAAAACTGGATAGAAAAATCCCCCTTCACAAATAGAAAATCATCTACTGAATCTAAGAACGAGGTTCTATTGACGACCGCTTTACCTCTCAGGGTGAAAACGTGTTCAAGTACTGTAAAGTGTGGGCGTAGTGCGTGGGAATAGACGCCAGACGTTGCGTAGACTGTGAGGTATATGACGTCTGTTTATCTCAGGTAGATATGTACTGGGTTAGAAAGGAGCAAGATACTCGAGCGTTGATGAGGTCACGTGTCTTTTTGTTACAAGTTCTATTCTTAAGGTCCTATGATGGTGGTGAAATGGGTTAAAGAGATCTTAAATAGAAAATTGCATGGTGATATGGACACTGGGCATATGGAGTGGTATGCGAAAAAAGTCATCTTCGCATCAGATTTGAGTGTTTAGGTATGAGAGAAATTAAGACAAAGGCAAGATAATTTGCCTAAAAGGGGATTACTGTAAGAGAAAGGTCGCATCAACCAAGAGCACGTACCTATAAGGCAAAAAACGGTCCTCAAAAATACATTGACATTAACAGTATTATAAGCAGACTTCAGTATCAGCTCAGAAGAGAAACTCCCTTAAGGCCTGACCAAAAAGTAGTTATTAATAAAAATATTGTAATGATAGCATTTTTAATTAGAATTAAGTGAGATTTGAGATTGGAACATTCTTAAAAAGGTAAGTAAAAACAAACCCTGAATGCCTCTCCGATGCAATCATAACAGCCGTGTTTAAGACGGGAAGGTATAGGCTCTGGTTTTGGAATATTTGGGGAACGGACCCAAGTCTGATCGAAATACGAAGGATGGAGTACTACTTGGCTTCTGGGATGCAGCGAAAATCAGGTTCAAGACTTGTCAATTTCATCATTGCTATAAACACTGTTACTATCAGTTCCAGAGTGCGGTGTCGTCCTCTTCCAACCTGCCAAACCCAGGCCCCCAAAAAATCCATCCATCCAACATCTAAAAACGCACAAAACGCCGTCTAGACCAGCAGTACGCGGCGTATCCGGATGCACAGGGCATTCACCCCGGAGGCGAGGTCGGGACAGACGTCTGGGTTCTTAAGTCTATGTATACGTTTAAGATGCGAATTTTACAGTACCGTGTTACGATCGATCACGGTGTCTACGACGCAGACGAGGGGTGGGGGGGAGGGTAGTAAGGGATGAGGGGGGGAGTTGTGAAGTTTCACCTTTTGACCGTCGGGCTGTGTGGATTTTTTAATGGATGGATAGTTGCGATTAATGAGGTTGTGTAGCGGAGTTTGGTTAATTTGTTATTTTTTTTATGTAGTCTTGCGATTTTTGAGTTTATATTATCTTTAAGACTGTAGGTAAGTTAATAAAGCCTTTTCAGGATATGTATTGTCTTTATTATAGTCACGCTGTAAAAGCATGAACCAAATCTTCTATGGCAAGAAATAAGTCACGAAATGGATTACTGATATCACATTTCCACGTGAATAAATCTGTTTTGTTTACTACAACCCCACAAAATAACAAATAACATTTCGTATTAGAGAATCCAACTAAAACCAATACGCACACGTCCGCTAAACAACGAGACAAAACGAAAAAACTTGCAAACTAAAAATAACCAGCGAGAACACTATTGCAAACTCTGTCATATATCAAAACTTTCATACTAAACAATGAAACGCAATAATACTGCCAACTGTACAATAAAAAAAAAAACATAGCACCAGTAAAAGCAACATAAAACATTCATTTATCTCTATATAGAGACCGAGCTCTCGACTCTACTACGCCGTAGACGGGCTACGTCACGTAGTACGTCGAGTGCTACGACGCTACGCCGGCCGTAGACAGTATCCGTAGCTTTGCATTTAGTAAAGCGCTCTTTGCATTCAAAATTCTACTGTATCACAATGTAGCTAAGGTGTGTATTAAATTGTATGTTTCAGTATGAATTTTTAATATGCCACGGCGGAGTGTCAAAGTTAATGAAAATATTTATACAGTTACATTTACGGTTTTAGTGATTCTTGTGCAGTTATTTGTAGATTTTATTTTGAAATGGCGTTAATGATTTGATTAAAGGTAATAAGATAAAAGCTTTTGAGTTGATTACTTGAGTAAGTGATTACTGAGGTACCTAAAAGTAAACTTTTAATGAATAATAGATTACACTTTGTTGTCTCCTGCGAGGAGAAAATGCGAAAGCTTTGTAGATAAAGGTGTCAAATAATCTAAAGAAAAAATAAGTCTCGATTAAGCCAGCTAAACATAAAAAAAAATTAAACTAAAATGCGTAATGAATGCATATTCAGCATTATTCATTGCATTGTTGGGCTTTACGCAAATTATCTTTTTCATATAACGAGAAAAGTCTCGAAGTCCATCAATAATTTCTTTGGACATCCCCAACTCTTATACCAATACACAACAACACATACAAATTCTTAGAAACAAAAGGTTTTGTCATCAAAAACAAAAGGCATTATTAAAAAATAATCCCGGACACCATATCCAATCAAAATTCCGTAACAGAACCATTTCGCCACTTTAAAAAAAGCAACAAAAAACTTCCATAACGCACATGTGAGCAACATGCAGCAATATAAAGCAATACAGAGCAATATAAAGCAACACAGAGCAATATACAGTCAGTTAGAGCACTCCATTCTTTTAATATTCGACCCTCGGGTTATAACTAGCTATAGAAATGTCTGCCCGTCTGGCATTTGTAACGGTAGAATTAAATTTTTGATCCGAATCGAAAATACAGATAGGGTGAATCCCGTGTATCGATAGAGACCTGATTTTTTAATCGTAAATCAATTTAATTTTTGATAGAGATGTGACATTAATGTTTGAGTTTGACGGCACGGTTAGCGCAGTGGCTGAGCCAACGACGATATATTACTAGACTCCGGATGCACGATCTAAGGAACAAAAAATATTCTGTCAACTCGCTGAGGTACTACGCAAGCGAGGGGGACGGGGTTCTGCTTTGTGATTGGCTGACTCAAGGTCTGTTCTGTCTCAAGGTATGTTTACGGTTTTTGCCTAATGTGTTGACAGACATCGGTCGCCTGTTATTAGGAGTCTAGTAATATATCGTCGTTGGGTTGAGCGATTGGACTGCACGGAACAAATATTTGTATGACCTACAAGTACTTGTTCCGGGTGTGGGTGTTTGTGAGTTTCTATCTTTGTAAACGCACCCAATGTACAGGAGAAATTCCTAGTGTGGAGCAACATAAAAAAAGTGTTTGAGTAGGTATTATGTATATTGGAATGTCGTTGCTTGCGGATTGTCTTGTCAGATTGAAAGTCGCTCCATGTAAGACGGCTGATATGCAGCTGACATCAGTAAGACGTCTCAAATGTACATAGGAACAGGGGCCTAAGTCTACTAATTTATATACGTCACAATGGTCTCTCAATGGTAAGTTTTTGACAGATTTGCCATACAAAAACTGTCAAAAACACACCATTGAGAGACCATTGTAACGTTTATAAATTAGTAGACTTAGGCCCCAGGCCAAATGTCGCGGGTCTGTCTCACCTGGTAACCGCGGCCTTGGTACATAAAAGGGCTATTGAAGGATCATCGTGGATTTTAGTCAGTACAAGTCTGACAGTCTTCTCCGTCCCGCCCTGGGCGGGAGGACTCATAGGATGGTTTTACCATGCAAAAAAAAACAGACCAAATGAAGAAATTATGGAAGCTTACGGAAAAGGCTACTTTCGAATAAAAGTAAGAATTATCTGTGATATCATTCAAATAAAAGGCCTTCCAATTAAAGCCTAAATAAAAGAAAGTTAAATAATCTATTGCCAGAATAAAAAAAAACTTTCTGTTAATAAATGTTACCACACTTAAATAAATAAACCTACATACACATATCCAACCTTTTTTGTCTAAATCCATGAATGAAGAAGTCATTTAACCAAAACATTCTCAACTACCCACAAAATATTAATAATCAAGGCTTCTAATTTTCACGTATTGGTGTGGGCTCTCGCACGTAGGGGGGCTGCATTTCGGAGGCGTGGCTCTAATCCCCCCATCACCCCATCCCCCCTAGTTCGTTGACCCCACAGCTGACGCCGCCGTTGAATGGCGGGCATAGTACGGGGGAATAGTATACTATAGCGGTTGTACGCGTAAAGCAATCAATGTTGCCACTATTTACAACATAATTATGGTTTTTCACGCCCGTGGTTTGTGTTTTGTGTGCGGAAATTGGGGAATTATTGTTTTGATGTTTTGGTAGGGAACTTTGGGGAGTATTTTGCGTGTTTTGGTGTTGCCATTGCTTGCTTGCATCTTTCCATTCCTGGAAATTCGTTTTTTAAAGGTAGATCTCGTTAAAGATGGTAGAATGAGCTAGTGGCTCACATTTGGCCTGGATTGGAATAGTCGGAAGTCATGGGGTGAGGCCTTTCGGCAGGCTGAAGGTAACGGTAAGGAAAATGAGTGGAAGAGGATAATTAGTTGTATTTAAAGTGATGTACAGGTAGAATGAATAGAGACCAAAATTACGGTTGATCATTAGAGTTGATAAGTTCAATGTCTTAAACTCAGCTTACTTACAATATTATTTTGTTTTGTTTCTACTATACTTTTACATTTAATTTTTCTTTGTTTTGCTCATTTGTGGTAAGAGTCAAATAAACATATTTTCTTTATTTCAAAAAGGTTTTAGGTGTCATGCACAATGTTGGCGAGTTTTTCCCCTTTGTCGGCAATTGGATCCACAAAGGAATAGTAATTACAAAATTCCTTTTTTGAGTTTGGTAGATTCATCAATTGAGTCGTGCCCCACGTGGAGTGGAAGGATTCTTACTGAATAAAATCACACTGTTCTTTCGGCTGGCCCTTGCGTTCCAGGGTCACGATGCCCTTTAAAGGCACTACCGCGAACTATGAATTCAAGTTGTAAGAATTAAGTTGCCACTAGATCGACCGTCTGCAGTCTCTCATGTAACCAGACAATATTTCTAACTAAAAGATTTCGCAATATCCGATGAAGATTTCATCTAAGTCTGCCGCGCGTAATCAGATTATTGTGCAGCGGAGGCTGTAGACTTTAGCAACATAAGGCACGCCACACACTTGTTCCGAGTTCCGACCGATTTTTTTAATTTGGCGGTATACAGGGTGTTTCTTTTAAATTGGCCAAAAGGGAGAAATCCCCATCCATAAGAGATACGAGAAAACTTTCTTTGGAACCTTTAGCTCTTTTTTGGTGTTGACAATTTTGGCGTTTTTATTTTTTTGGTCAAGTGCGAGAGAAAAAGTTTCCTAAGAAAGTTTTCCCGTATCTCCTATGGATAAGGATTTCTCCCTTTTGGCCCATTTAAAAGAAACACTCTGTATACTTATTTCTTAAAGAAAAACTCTGTTCTAATAAAGCCAGTTTTTTTGGGGTTTAGTTTGCTCTTGACTCTCTAGTATAAGGCAAAGGCGAAAAAAAACAAAGTCTATGAAGGAATGAGCTTACCCAGTAGAAGCCAGTTTTCCCCAAACATTTGTTTACACCAAAGTAAGGTTTTCGAATTAAAATAATAATTAGACCGTTAGTTAAGATTATCAAAAAATATTTGACACGTATATTTTCTTTTGTTACTTTAACCAGAATTGACCAAGCAAGTACAAATTTTTACTTGCTACTGACGTCACGAGCCGACTATCGAATTTTGACGCGTTATTTCTTTGAAGAAAAACATCGTGAGGAAACCGGCATGTCCGAGAACTAAAAATTCGAAGACATGTGTAATCCACCAAACCGCACTGGGCCCGCTTGTTGATTTATGGCCCATTCCCTCTGGCAAAAAGGAGGCCTGTGTCCCAGCAGTGGGAACATAATAGGCGGATGATGATGATGATGATATCTTTGTAAATATGCATTGATTTAGCATAAGAAAAAATACGTGTGCATTATTTTTCAAAACTCTAGCTGACGGACATTAAGATTTGCTATTTATGCCATCAAAATGACTATTAATTACATTGGTCTCAATAGCCCAACATTGCCGATTTTTTTTCATTGCCACCCGGAACATATGAGAAGCGCCCCTATCGCGCGAGTTACAAGAGAAAGGTAAGTAGATCTATGTATACGTCTGTCTGGCAGGAAATGTATGGATTATTTATGCTCTGTCTGGGAGTAAGTGGATCCTGTTTAGTATGCTGATTAACTGTCTAATGGGTTATTCTTATGGGGAAATGTTTGGAGAAAATTAATAATGTTCTCAAAATAATATTATGTTTAAAAGTATTTTTTTGTGTTCGCTGAATGTTTTTTTTCCTGTATCGTGCGGTTTTAAATGTTTTAAGTTACATCCACAAACGGCCAGATCTGGAACTAGGTGAAGGCCAAATAAGTATATTTAGCCGGACATTTCAGCTAAATATTTGATTTTTTATTTTTCGAAACGACTGAACCGATTTTAATAAAACTTTATACATATATAAGAAAAATACTCCACTCTTGCTGATAATAGCTTCGTATTTTTCTTATTTAAAACCTCTTTGCAATATCCATAGAGGTCACTAACTCTACAGCAGGATGTCAGAGCTGTCAAGGATTGCTGTTGAGAGGATAGTCGATAAAGATTTAAATATTATTTATATTATGTTATAAGATAATAACTCGAGGAAGTAAAGGCATTAAATGTTGTTTTTCTTTTCACAGGTTTGTGAATATTTAGTTCATAATATAATTGTAAGTATTAGTTTTAAATGTTATAAGAATGCTTGATTAATAAAACATTCTTTTCACAGAGAGAAACGCAGTTTCGTCTTTACTTTAAAGATACACATAAGAACATTATTATACATATAAACAGGAAACATTTTCGAATTGAAATAACGGCCTGTTTACGACCTTGTTGCTATGAGCGGTAACTTATAGCGGGGCGGCGAGCGGTAAGATCAAATGTATACAAATGTTTGAAACACGTCACGAGGCGCCGCCTAAGTACGCGGCGTTCAGGGGCGCATATAAATCGCGTCGCGAATCCCTAGATATCAGATAAGATAGAATCGTAAGATTTTTTTTGTCAATGTATTGGTGTAACAGTTTTACATTACTACAATATATGGCGCAAACGTCACCAAGACAAGTTTATAAGAGTCCGCGCCAGGAACATTCGTGGTACACCTACCTCAATCTGTCAACAGCTTTTTAACCTTATCACAATAGTGGAAGATCGATAGATAAAATTTAACAGATTCGGGAAGGTTGACCTGCTAGCGTCTGAACTACATTTTTTGATACAATTTGTCGTAATGATAAGAACACTAGCACCGCGCCAAAAGGCTATGAGTGGTGACGCGGACTCTTAACAGTAGAATGAAAGATTCGACCTCGCTGGCGAGTCTGTGATGTCTTTTTTTTTTGCCACTGCTGGGCAAAGGCCTCCCCCATGTCCTTCCACGTGCTCTTTTCCAGTGCCACTTCGGACCAGCCCTCAAGGTACGAATCAAGATCATCTTGCCACCTCATTTTGGGCCGGCCACGGAGGCGTCGTCCATTCTCAGGCACCCATTGCGTGCTTATTAAACTTAAACTTACCTTACTAAAATACCCGACAATATGGCAGCCCTCATGATCAGCATTGGTCATAACGTAGAAGAGGAACGGCTCCACATCGTAGTACAACGTCTTGTGGTCCAGGAAGAACTTCGCCAATAGGCACAACTGTTGGCAATACTGCTTGTGTTTCCGTCCGTCTACTTGCCAGACGCTTAGGTTGTCTTTTCTGTAGACCTATGGAAGAGAATAATTGTTAGGATATTTTGTGGCAGGTTTGATTAATACTATGACAGAAATGTTGTTTTTATCATTATCGGCCTTATAATAGGTTTCACTGCGAGTTTTAGCCGTCAGTGGCGTTACAAGCGCATAACGTAAACAACGTTCGAGAGTAGCTACGAGTTTGTCGTTATATTATCTGTGGTGTAATGTGTGTCAAGTTAATCATAAATGAAAAAATGCGCTGGTAGCGCCATGGTATCCGATCTTTGCGTGCAGACCATTGCCAATGGCAGGTTTCACGCAAAGATCGGATACCATGGCGATAGTCGGTGTAAAAATAATCAGGGGGCTATGGGGAAACCAGTCATTCTGTAGAGAGTAGAGCAGTAGTGCCGCATTATGTTAGTTGTTGCATTCATCGGTTGCCTGCGGCTCTCACAATGTCGTCGGTCCACCTAGTGGGAGGCCCGCTAACGCTACGTGGTCACCACTCGATACCTTTTCGTCCCCATCGAATATCAGTTCTACAAGCGATGTGGTCTGCCCACTGTTTCTTGAACTTGCTAATTTTAAAAGCTATTTCGGTGATTTTGGTTGTTCGGCGAAAATCCTCGTTCCGAATTTATCACCCTGAATTTATCAACTGCGATCCCTTGTGACTAAGCGCTCTTTTATGTAATATGCAACGAATCATGAAACGTGGAAGGAGTGGCAGAAGGTCTTTGCCCACAAGTGGGACAAAGCAAACGAGTAAAAAAGATAAATGGCACTCTGAGACTGCCGCGGTAAAGCATAGCATAGCATTTTTATATTATGCAATTATTTTATTTAGGCTGTGGTCAGTCACGTCAACCAAGTGAAACGTCAAGAAAAACAAACATCGTGCCGAAGTCTGCCGAACAGAAACGATGTTAGACGATGCGGGGTGTTAGGCTTATTTTCGTTACTGAATTTCTTGATTCCGTCGCCGCGCTCAGGGCCCGCGATAAAAGCTATACAATAGTTTATAGATACAACGTACCTCATCTCCAGGCGGATGTCTCCACACACACTTGACCTTGTGTCTCTGCGCGCCCGTGGCACTCTTGTGGTGGTTGAGACAGAACTCGCACACGAACAGGCGAGGCACGCGCGCCGCGTCGCCCGGGTACGGGGACTGGTACCACACCTCCATCATGAACTTGCCCATCACTACGTATCTGGAACAAAGAATAACATATCATCACCATAATTGTAATGGCTGATAAGTTACACCATAGACATATGGAATGGACTGAACCCCTAGCCAAATGCTACTATGTATTATAACTGCGAAAATTGTGAGGATGGGTGGATGAATGTTATATAGTGTTTAAAAGGTGGCTCTTTTACGTAAAAACTACTGAACAAATTTGGATGGAATTTAGTACACATTAAACAATATGTGTACTAGATTCCATCCAAATTTGTTTGTAACCTGGATTTATACATAGGATAGTTATTATCCCAATTTTATGTCTCCAAGGGATAATTTGCGAGTTGTAGTGGGTTTGGTACTGATTTAATAATAAAATTGCGATACTATCTAAAAGACAGGTAATGCTCGGTCTATGCTCTACATCTATGGGTTACACATTAGACAGTTGTGTACTAAACAGGAAACCGACATTTCGTCAGTTATGATTAAGTTTCATATACAGGGGATGAACCTGTTACTTTCAATCTACCTCAAAACTCTGTCATTGCTACTAACATATACCTAGAAATCGAAATCTGCGCCAAACGACTGCTCAGCAGTCAGGGTTGCACCTACTAGACCAACAAGGCAGTCAAGGAAGATGAAAAATAACTCTGTACAACAGACCTCCTTTTAATCAGTAAATAGTGTTTCCATCTTTCTCGTTACTCTAATATTGTAGCCGGCAGAGACTGCATGAGGAAATCTCTAGACCGGCCTATGTCCAGCAGTGGACAAATGCAGACTGATGAGAATATAATAAGATTTCTTACCTTGTGCCCTTATCCGTAGGTATATCTCCAAGTTCTTCCTCAATCTTGATAGCGGCCAACGCCTGTGCTTCTCTGAACAGTCTTAAGTCATAGTCGGGAGCAAATCCCTCCAGTATAGGCTCCCGGTCGTCCGATATCTCTTCGTTGCCCGAGGCCGCCAGCTTCTCTCGTAGCTCTTGACTGCCTTTCCATTTTGAACGCATGTCCTGAGAAGAATAAGGTTCGTTTTAGAAAAATAATCTGAGTTCTATTTATTTTAATATGGTAATATCAACAAGTGAGGATTTATTTCATACTCATCCCACCCAGGGCAGGATGGGAAACACTATCAGACTCACACTGAAAAAATCCAGTGTTCTTTCAATATTATCCTTATACGGTCCAGGGTCACGGTTACCTGATAAGACAAACCCGCGACCCTAACCTACACTGCGCGCCGTCGACACGGGCATGGTCCATGATCAGACGGCAAGTCATCTACTCGCCGCCCGCTTGCCCGCGCCTACGGTGGCCGGAGATCGTCTGCCGAAGGCCGTCGCCGTGGGCGTCTACCATTGCGACGGGGGTGGAGGGAGGACGCTGTCTTCTCGCTCATGCGGCCCCCTCCTTCTCCGCAACTGTGACTGCTTTGCGAGGAGGCAAGGAGGTCTTTCTTTCTTTCCATTACCTTAACTTTAAGCTGGTACGCCCTCTGCTCCAGCGTGGGCATGGCGCGGGGCCGCTGCTGCAGCTGCTGCAGCGCCCTGCGCCGGGCCCCGGCCGCGGCCTGCTCCTTCAAGGATCCCATTACCTTAACTTTAAGCTGGTACGCCCTCTGCTCCAGCGTGGGCATGGCGCGGGGCCGCTGCTGCAGCTGCTGCAGCGCCCTGCGCCGGGCCCCGGCCGCGGCCTGCTCCTTCAAGGATCCCATTACCTTAACTTTAAGCTGGTACGCCCTCTGCTCCAGCGTGGGCATGGCGCGGGGCCGCTGCTGCAGCTGCTGCAGCGCCCTGCGCCGGGCCCCGGCCGCGGCCTGCTCCTTCAAGGATCCCATTACCTTAACTTTAAGCTGGTACGCCCTCTGCTCCAGCGTGGGCATGGCGCGGGGCCGCTGCTGCAGCTGCTGCAGCGCCCTGCGCCGGGCCCCGGCCGCGGCCGCTCGCTCCTCGCCCGCCGCCACGCACCACGCGGCCGTCACGTTGTGGTACAGCGGGCACGCGTCCCAGGTCATGTGTTTGTTCGATTTGCCGCCTGGAGAAATACCATAAAACCCGTTAACTCATTTGGAAAGTTACACACAGTACATCTTGGAGATCATTTCGCTCGTTCTTGCAACCCTTAGCCGTTGGCCACGCTAGCTAACACGACGCGTCTGGGGTGCTAAGACAGGAAACCTCCACGTGCACCCGTGGACTGGAGTTTCATCTCGGGTACGTCCGGGAAGAAGACCAGTTTTTCGGCCCGATGCACCCTGGGATGCGAGCGAAAACTCTTCTCTCTTCTCTTAGGCACTGCGTGCCTAAGGGTCTCTTTGCCCGTATGCGAATAGCCTGTCGTATGGATGCTCCAACGCGTGTCCCTCTGATCAGCAGAGGGCACAACGGCGGAGCGGGCTTGCGGACGGTGAGTAATGGGTAGCTCGCCGTCCGACCAAGAACCAAGCCCAGGTCGGTGGCGCGTCGTGTTTCGCGCCAAATGCCTGCTGGGGTCGCGGGTTTTTCTTAACCCAGGATACCGTGGGTTGGGTGGATTTTAGTCAGTAAGAGTCTGACAGTCCCTTCCGCCCCACCCAGGGCGGGAGGACTCATTTGATGATTATACCACCTAAAAAAAGCGCGACGCGTCTTGTGTCTGCGATGAGCGAACAATAACACGAAATGAAAGACCCCCCTTTCATATCGTGTTGTTGTTCGCTCACCACGCGCCACGTTGACGCGATCGCATCGGCGTGCGCGACAATCGGAGAATACTGTACGTGTCCGCGCGCGTTTAGGCCGCGTTGAAGAACAAGCGGGGCGTTTATGGTGACCACGGTATTAAACGCGGCGTCCAACAACACAAATCAAAAAAACGCATTCTCCCTACAACGCCGTATGTTTTTGTTCGTACAACCAACTTGAACGGTATTCTGTAAGATGCATGACGAGAACTTCTTCTTTACAAAACCTACTAGAAATCTTGAACTAGAAAGCAGATGCGGGCTCCAACGCTATTTTTAGGGTTCCGTAGCCAAATGGCAAAAAAATGGAACCCCTATTTCTTTTTGTCCCACTTTGTTTACAGTGGAACTTACAGTGTTACCAAAAAAAAAATACACATGCAAACTATATTCATCAGTTACTTACCCAGATGACCGCTAGAGTCACATCCTCGTACAGGACACCGTTGTCTAGCGGGCTCCTGAGGGGAGGGGAGGACGACGGGGGAGCGCGCGGGGGGGGCGCGACCTCGGATCGGCTTCTTCATGTCTTTGCTGTTGTTGCTTGTACTGTTACTGTTGCTTGTGCTATTGGTGCTCCTAGAATTATATTTTCTTATATGATTAACTTCTAGACTAATATTACAAAGATGGAGAATTTCTCTGAGTGAAGGCGATAATCTCAGTAACTGCTGGTCCAAACCGAAAAAATATTTTTGTTTTGGAGTGTCCACTTGTAGAGGAAGGCTATGTGACATCACATCTGACCAATAATAAGAGCGACAGGGGGTAAATCCATTGGAAACAGTTATACCTATAATATTATTAAGGTGAAGAGGTTTTACTTGAACACGTTAATGTCAGGAACTACTGCAGGTCTAAAACAGTAACTTCTAGCAATATTAGTAGAAGTTATTCACTTGTAAAATTTGTTAAATGGTTACAAGCACAGATTTGCTGAAGTATATTAGAAGAATTAACAGAATCATCATAAGAATAATACTAAGTGGCTGTTTTTGACCTGGTGCGGTGGTCCAAACTGCAGAATTATAATTGGGGTTATTTTTTACCTTTCGGCACTTTCAAGTTTCAACGGTCAGTTCATACTGGTTTGTTTAGCTAGATATGTAGCCATGTGTACCTGTAGTATATCCACATATCGCTAGGTACTTTACAAAGCCAGAAAGATCCAAATTCCGTTGTTCAGATACCTATTAAAATCTAAATAATTTTGAAATAAGTGAAACTAATGCTGAAGGAAACTTGGTTTGTCTAAGTAATGTATAAAATGCCCCTTCTACAATTGATTTTATGTCCAATTGGAAATATTCTTTAAAGATGTTATCTTTATAGATGTTTCCTGACATCATTACATTAGTATCTTAGCAACAAATGGCTACAACAGACAAAAATGACACTGGAATATTCCAACTGAAATTAAATGATATATTAGAAATGCTAACGCAAGTAGGATCTGTAGGTTTTTAATCAGTTTGATTTAGAAAACCCTCTCTCGGCAGAGGGATATTTCCACACGAAAAAAAAAATGTCTTTCTGAAACAAGTGTTACATTAAACCGTTTATTTCTAAATAGGTTTTAACTAAACTCACGTTTTATCATTGCTCTTATCATCAACATCAGAGTCCGTGTCAGTGTGGGTACGTCGTGAAGCGGTCGCCATTCTTGATACTCGTGCTGCAAGCGCTCTGGTCAGTTTTCCTCGGCATAGTAGCGACTACTGAGTCTCCAGAGTCACCACTTTTTGATGCCTGGTCTCTTATTTCTTGCTGTAAATTTTTAAAAAGAAAAGATTAGTTAATAAACTTTGTGTAACTGTGTTTACTGATAGAGTTACAGTTGTTTGAGTGTGGAAAGTGTGAGTCTAAGCATGAGGTATTGTATTTCCCAATACTAACTGGGTTACAAAGGTCAGATAAGTGGTCCATGTAAAACAGTGGTTAATCTGGATTCCTACCCCATCATGCTTGGGCAACAGCTAGACAGATGATGATTGTTTTGAAAGAATACAAACCTTGGTTGCACTTGACGGTGGTTTAGTCTTTCCAGTCTTCAACGGTTCTTTCTTAGGAGATGGTTCACTGTCACTGTCTTCAGACGAAACAGACTCAACAGAAGACTGACTGGAAGTGCATGATGAAGCACTCTTGTCCTCAATGACTTTCTTCGGAGGAGGTCCACTAGGTCTATTTACACTTTTACGTTTTGTGTTAGAATCAGATTTAGAGTTAGAATTTGAATTGGAATTAGAATTTGAGTCATCATTGTCAGTGCTCTTGTTACGTGTTGTTGCTGGTGAATTGTCCTTTTCCTCACTTGATTTTCTAGAATTACGTTTAGGTCTTGGTGAACCTTTCGGACTCTTGGTTGTAGATGATTTGCTTTCCGATTCAGATTCAGAACTGTTGTCAGGTGAGAATATACTTTTCTTCTTTAACGCTCCTGCATCAGGTTTTGGTGGTGCTTTTGAGCTTGGTATTGTTTTGGGTATAGGCTTAGGAGTTTTTGCCCCAGAAGTCATTCTTTGACCAGCTTTTCCTTTGGCAAGTACTGCTGCAGCTGACTTGGGTTTAGCTGAGTTACGTCTTCTAGGTGGGGCAGATTTAGGACTAGTCGGTTTAGGTGTATCATCATCACTTGAGGAGGAAACTTTTGCTTTTGAAGATCTTCGGGGTTTTGGTTCTTCTTTCTTTTTGACTTCTTCAACTTTGACAGGAGATTTTGGTGCAGGTGTAGTGTTGGTGGTTGTGGTTGCTGGGGTGTCTGAGGTTGAGGACTCGGAATCAGAGCTGCTAGAAGCAGACCCTGAGCTAGTGGAGGTGCCTGAGCCACTGCTGCTTGAGTCTGAAGACGACTCAGAGCTGCTGTCAGTACTACTGTTGCTTACCTTGAATTTAGAAAGAGGTTTTAAGCAGCTGCTTTTTAAATAATGATTTTAAACGCTTATTCCACTTCTTTAAATCAGATCTTTTCGTGTTCTAGGTTAGAAAAAGGCTTCTGAACTGTGAGACAAATAATGCTTTGAAGTTAAAAATGGGTTTTTAGATTCACATCACCTCAAGAAAATAGAGCTAGTTGGTTAGCCATTATGAAGTGGATATCGTCAAGTTTTATCACAACACATTAATTATTTATAGCCACACATGCTTTCATTTAACCATAGAAGATAAATTCAAGAAGTTTACGGAGATTCTTCACTCATGAATATACAAAACTTTCAATACAATTTGTTACTTACATCCAGGTTCGTCATTTTGTTGTTTTGTTTTTACAAATAAATGTAATCACGTTTTATCAGGTCACTACTGGAAATCCAACAACGTCAGGTTTTTTAACACTTCATTATTTCTAAAATATTGCGCCTTTATTTATTTACTTTAAAAGTGAATAGAAAGTGCAAAATGTAATGTTTGTAACTTTTGACAAGTAACCAAATGTAACATTTCAATCAAACGTCACTTCATGCATAGACTAGATCTAGATCTTTTTAAATTTGCAATCTGATAATATAGGCTATGGTCTTTCAACCTTACAGCCTTGTCTTCCGTCATTCGTCATTCCGTGTATATAATTATTAAAAGGCGTGTTCTGTCTTTCGTATTATTTTTGTTGTAGTTTTTAATAATTTCTTCCAATTAATTCATTCTTGGCAAACATTTTAATTTATAAATTGCCTTTGTACGTCTAGATCTTTTTTATCGATCGTCTAGCGCTAAATCTAGAACTAGAATAGGCTGGAATGTCTTTTAATTTTTCTGTAAATGTTTCTGCACAAAAAAGTATTTCTAGCACTGCGCACTGGCATAACTTCACCGCTTAAGGTGGATGCTCAGTAGTAGCCCGCGAAATTTAAATTTTCATGTATTTTTTGCAATTTGCTTATCAGTGTCAAGTTATAACTTGATCAAAATATGATTCGCGACAACAAAAAGCATAACTTTACATATCAGAATGATCAAAACATTCGCTCCAGTCCCGCTCACAAAGATTAGCTCAAATTTGGTAAAAAATCCGAAATCTAACTAATTTTGATCAAATATTTGTGAGAGTGAATGGAGCGACTGTTTTGATTATTCTTGTATATAAAACTAAACTTGTTATTGTCGCGAATCATATTTTGATCAAGTTATAACTTGACACTGATAAGCAAATTGCAAAAAATACATGAAAATTTAAATTTCGCGGGCTACTACTATGCATCCACCTTAATCTAAAGCGCCGTATTCACGTTCCATCTGCTGTGCGTCCCGCCAAGGACATGCACGATGCACGACGCAAAAACACCGTGAATAGGCTTGACGTACGTCAATATTTCTTTTTAATTGTTTGCTGGACGTGCACGACCCATTTTTCATCCAGCGAGCACCCCCACCACCGCGAACGTCGTGCAGATGGACAGTGAATAGCGCGGACGTACGTCAGAGCAATCCAGCATCGTGCATGCTGGACCGTGTATAGGCTTGCTGTACAGCAGATTTAACATTTAGAGCTTGTCTCGAGAGAAGACTGCACGTGAAAATGGATAGTGAAACACTTTCAAGATTTATTGAAAAATATAAGTTCCGCATTTGAGTGTATTCTGTATGTTTATAATTAAAAAAAAAAATCCAAAATCTTTTCCTTTTTGTTTTCCTCTTTTCTGTTGCTGCTGACAACATAAGAATAAGTCCCATTTATTGGCGTTTTGTTAAAACTGCTGGCATTTTCTAAAACACGTCTTTATTCGTTCGATTGATTCTGCTCGCTGGATGCGCGCACGATAGTGTGTATGTTACATCCATCACATCGACCTTGAGCTGACGTACAGCCGTGACAGATGGTGAATACGGCGCTTTAACCACGCTTTAACCTTTTCTGCTTTTCTCTAACCTTTTTTCTACGGTGCTGTCATCATAGAACCAAGCACAGAGTAAAAGTTTTTATTTAAATTAAAGAATTCTTAAAAAATATTTTTCTTTGTATAAAAAATTAACAAGTTTTTTTCTCAACAACAAACGTTTCAAAAAAAACTTGTACATTTATTCTCATAAGCCTAGTTTCTCAATTTTATTAATTTTAACGCGGGGCTTTTGACTTTTTATTGGTAGAACGAAGGTAGAACGTTGTCCCGAAAAATTAATTTATATTAAAATTATTATTTAGTACAGATTATCGCAAGTAAGTTATTTACGACATTAGCCCCTATTATGAAGATCCGGATATTCATGTCTCAAAAAAAAATTTTTTTTTAAGTATCAAAAAACACAAAAATGTTAATTTTTTGTGTATTTCAATTCAGTTTATATGCGTAGATTTTGGCAAACAATGTTTGTGTCAGGGATATGATAAAACCGGGGATTTGATCAAATCCCTGGAGATGTTAAAATAACAGCACGATTTTTATCATTGCACTAAACAAATCTAGTGATTTGAACAAATCCCTAAAATGAAATGAGATAAAAAAAATAAACACCATATTTTTTTTTTAATCAGCAGTAGACGACGGTTTCTAACATTTTAACAGATTTAGTTTAGAAAAAAAATACCACAGAAAAGTAATTTTTGGCATTTCACAGAACTAAATTTAGGGATTTGATCAAATCACTAGATTTGGTTTAGGAGAAATGATAAAATCGTGTTAATTCAAATCTCTGTTTTTACCTTAGCCCTGCGATATTTACTACGAATTACTCGATCTGTGTGTGGTTGATCGACGCCTCACGTTAATTGAGGGTTGGTTAATTTATGGTCTAAGAATCAGCCATTCATTATGCTAACACTGCTATTGCCTTCAGGGAATGTGTGGGTTTGATAGCGATGCAAATGACTTTTTTGACGCCTTGTATTCAGGTATTTCATTTCAATACTCTATTTTTAGTTTATAACTAATTTACTTTACCTACTCATTTTATGCAATCTAGGAACAAGTACCTGCTCACATAAAAAAAAATTAAGCAGGTAAATAACCAGCAGTCACAAGCTGGTTTTGCCTTAATAGTTATAATTTAGGGTAATAAAAGCTTACAACTTTATTCATAAATATTTATTCCATTATCATACTTAATCATATCTGCCCCTTTTTCGGCAATCATCATGACTGGAGCATTTAAATTCCCGCTTGTAGTCGAAGGGATAATACTGGCATCTATAACTCGCAGGCCTGTTACTCCTCGGACCCGTAATCTTTCGTCAAGTACTCCCATATCTTCAGGGCCCATAGCACAAGTTCCTGAGGGATGCCATTGCGTCGTCGCCATATTCAATACAAAGCATTTCCAATACTCGTGGCTACCGAAGGGATGGGACTTACATCTTGGTAGCTTCATGTCAACCACTTCAGCATTTACACTCCTAAAAAATGGAGTATTCACTACACTTAAAAAGTCTTCCACATACCGAGCGTGCCTTTCAATATCCTCTGGATCAGAATAATATCCATTGTATATGAGAGGACTTACTTCAGGGTTGTTACTACGCAATCTTATTTTTCCTGACGATTTTGGATGAAGTAAAGTCACAATTGGTAATATAAGTCGCCTATATTTGTTGGCGTTCATCAGTCGGACGCATATTTCGTCTTCGATCCGATATACGTGTGGGCATATTATAGGCACCACAATAGATCTTGCTGAGAGAGGAAACACAGTTGTTTGGTAGTCAGGGTATGTTTGAGATTTGTTGAGTGCCACATGCCCCATGATACACGGGGCTGGAAATTTATCAATATTAGCAAAAAGTTCTAAATTTTCTTTACTAGAGAAAGGGTCTTTCTCAACGACAATAGGGGCAATAACTACGGGATGATCCTCCAAGTGGTCGCCAACACCCGGTGAATCCAATAAAACGTCAATGCCTAACTCTTCTAAATGATTTTTCGGCCCTACACCTGACAACATCAACAATTGCGGACTGTTTATAGAACCAGCTGATACGATAACTTCTCTACTAGCGAATACATTTATGATTTTCTTGTCCGGTAGTCTAATTTCTACTCCGATAGCCTTCTTATCTTCGTTGAATAATATTTTTCTCGCCAAAGTTTTTCTTAATACATAGAGGTTTGAACGATCTTTAACGGGTCCGAGAAAAGCCATAGCGGTATGCTGCCGCAAGCCGTTGTCGACTGTGTACGCAGGCATAAGGTATCCCAACTGATCATCCCCGTTGCAGTCTAGAAGTACTTTGTGTCCATTTTCACGGAAGGCTTGTAGATACCTATGCGATTGTTTCTGCCATAGTGGTCTTGTAACTCCTACTGGCCCAGTAGTGCTGTGAAACTTTCTTAAAGGGCTGTTCATGACCCTTTCGTCCCGGAGTCCCTCGCTTTTTTTGAAGTAATACATGGTTGTATTCCAGTCCCAACCTTGGTTGCCTTGTTCAGCCCAGCCGTCGAAGTCATTCTTGTTGCCTCTCACGTAGTACATATAATTGGCCCCACTGGAACCACCAAGCATCTTTCCTCTGGTAAGGTGAACACTTTTCATCATAAGTGATTGACTAGAGTATCCATCGTTAACGGTGTAGTAGTTCCAGTCGAATTCTGAATAATCGACGAATGGGAAAAAGCCAGGAACCTGCAATAAAATTTTAATATGCGTGAACATTTTTATAATGTTAGATAATTTACTACTGTAACTCATAATACCTTCGCAAATTTTTAAAATGCATGATAATTTATTAGTCACATCTGTTGCTAATAATTGCGAAAGACTATCATAATAAACATCGATAAGAATAATGGAAATTGTAATAACGTACAAAACAAAAAAACTGCATTGCGTTTTTTCTATATAACAGCATTGATTCTGAAGAGCATACCGAGTTTTGTAATAACTAGTTTCTTTAATTATGACCTTAAATTTTATTCTTCTCACCTTAGATGAGGCTGGGGGATTCGCTCCAGCCTCTATAAGCAGTACTTTCCAGTCATAGATTTCGGTGAGTCTGCTAGCAATCACACAACCTGCCGATCCACCGCCAACTATTATGAAGTCAAAAACTTGACCATCTGAAAACCAATAATTCAGCTAAGTACCTTTTTGAAAATAAGACTTTTTTAATTACCTACTCCCGTAAACGCATTTATCACGAATTTCAAAGATTTTCTTTGGAATGTAAAATTAAGACCGCGAGCAGGATATGAAACCTGCAAACTAATCGTAGACATTACGTAGGGCTGCACATAGGCTGTATCTTTAGAAAATAGCTCTGCAGCAGTAACCTGGACGAACTATTGGTTGTTGAAACAAACCTGTGACGTATGCTTGAGGTGGAAAAATAGCAGCATCCGGGTCTTGTTGTGCTACTGAACTGAAGAACACCTGCACCAGATGGACGAGCGACCGAACCGATTTCGGATTGAACATAGACAGCATTAGTGAGAAGAAATTCATCCTAGAGATAAACAAAAGAAAAAAATTTCATCTAATGTTCATTAATTGAATTGTAATAAAAAATGAATTGAGGTGATAATTACGTTGTTCTTATTTGTTTTTTTTTCATTCACCACTATGTCCCATCTAGGATGAGTGCGCGCGCCTAGAGCACGCCACAGAGCTGTCAAACAATTGAATGAACTTGTGCGCGCGCACTCATCCTAGATGGGACATAGTGGTGATACGTATCTATACGTAGTATAGCTCAATGTCGCCAGCTTTTTTTGGGTGGTAACAACGTCGAATAGAGTTCCAACCTAGATTGGGTGGAAGGGACTGTCAGATACTTATTGACAAAAAATCCACCCTGTTACCTCAGTTGTCCTTTTGTGTTCAGGCTCACGGTTCCCTTACCACATGGTCCCGCGACTTTGACAGGCGTTCATCTACAGGGATCCGTTTTCTGACAACTCGTGGAACAGTAAGCGCCGAACCAGGCCTATCATTTAAACACCTGGCAAGTACCTACTCATAACTCGCCGCTAGCAAGCCAGAAATTGCCATGCGATGTCTGACGCCCAAGATGTCTTCCGCAACAGCTGGAATCCGAAGCCGTCTCTTCCTGCGCTAGGATTACTTCGTAGAAGAAAGTGATTGCTTCCCATTGCCCCTCGCCCCGGAGCATAAACGAAGCGCGAGACAGCGAGCGAGAGCGCGTAAATCGTCTCCGTGAAGACACGTTAGCGCCTCGCCGAAGCGGGGCAGACCTCTACGATGTTCCCCCTCCCGGGCGTTTTCCTCCGCCCAAACAGATACCAACCCAAGTTTACAACATGACTTAAGAATAAAAGTTATTGTATGCCTGATAACAAGGGAACTAAAAATTATACTATGCTGTATCTGGTATAGGAGACCTGGTACAAAAGTAACAGCGGGTCGTAAGTTAAAAACGCTCTGTAGGTTTATCAAATGGTCGAAACGTCGAGCGACCGAGCGTTTGTTACTTACGACCCGCTATTACTTTTGTAACCGGTCTCCCCTACTAACCAAAACTGAAAAATAAAAGCCTTTAGAAATACATCACAGTAGAGAGGATTAGGTACCTACTGTTACATAGTAGAAAAAAAAGTAAATACCCAGTATGTTGGTTTAGGCTCTTGTACATATCTTTTACGATCTTAGGCATAATGTTAAATAAAAGAGCATTAATCGCCATCATGGTATTTTTTGCACTGTTACTTCATTCAAATAAATCCGTTGAGATTCTTTCTAAAATCAAACTCGTGAAGTAGTAGCAGGTTCCACAATCTTACTGTAAGAAAGGAAAAAAAAGCGTTATTGCAACACACCTGTACCCCTAGCACGAGTTTTCTCTATTTTACTTTACAGAGTTTTTCCAGTATTTACAGCGTTTATTGTATGAAAATATGGTGCAGCGCCTCTGGTGTGCGAAGAAGGAACCAATTTTTCCCTTGAAAATTGTCAATTTGAAGTCGTCAAAGTTCCAGTTTACTTTACGTCTCAAATACTGAAAACTCGTGCTGACGGTACTGAAGTGCACGCAGTATCAGACTACTGCATGCTTTGTCTTTGATTTCCTCCGTACGCTTTACGTACCATATAATAACTTTAATCTGTCTCAATTCTTGTTTTTCCGCTTCATTCGAAAAATTTGTTATCTATACTAATATTATAAAGCTGAAGAGTTTGTTTGTTTGTTTGTTTGTTTGTTTGTTTGTTTGTTTGAACGCGCTAATCTCAGGATCTACTGGTTGGAATTGAAAAATTCTTTTTGTGTTGGATAGTCCATTTATCGGGGAAGGCTATAGGCTATAAAACATCACGCTATCACCTATAGGAGCGGAGCAGTAATGAGAAATGTTTCAAAATCGGGAAAATGTATTCCTTTTTTAGAGCTTCCGTTGCGTGCGCTGCGTAAACGGTTAGAGTTTCGCAAAAAATATGTACTACGGAATTATTCCTCATAAAATTTTCTAAAATAAAGTCCGCGAGAGCATATATCTATCTTTAATGGTTAAGCCACTATAACCTTTTTTATGGAAACTAAATTTGTTTTTAAGTAATGCATTATTTGCGAAGGTGTTTTCATTGACATGATATTAATCCTTATCCAAATAAATACATTAATCATCACAAGCATTTAATTTTGAACGAAATTGCCCTTTACATCATTTGATTTCAATGAATATCTTAGGAGATATCACAGTTTCAAAAAAATACCGCGACAAAATAATGACGGGCTGGGTAATATGTCACAATTGCGTCTATAAAATCCCTCTTCAGGACGGTCAATATCAACATCCAACGTTGCTAACACGCATGTAATTACCATTTTGTTATAATTTGCAACCCTGAAAACCCTGTGCTGTCAATTCAGTAGTTTTTGCGTGTGTATCTCATGAACCGTGATAGCTATAGAGAGTTGAAATTTTCACAGGTGTTGTACTTCTGTTGCCGCTATGACAAAACTCACTCAAAA
The DNA here is from genome assembly GCA_028554685.1 of Agrotis ipsilon. NCBI lineage: Eukaryota > Metazoa > Arthropoda > Insecta > Lepidoptera > Noctuidae > Agrotis > Agrotis ipsilon. The sequence continues at coordinate 15,552,095 of CM052965.1, forward strand.
CCAGTATACAATAAATATTAAGGGGGGCTCCCATACAAAAAACGTGATTTTCTCGCTGGTTTTGTAGATGTTATAATGTAATGTAATGTTTCGTAGGCTGTTTCTCACGAACCGTGATAGTTAGATAGTTTAAATTTTCACAGATAATGTATGTCTATTGCCGCTATAACAACAAATAGGTATTTAAAACTGGCTAAGTGCGAGTCGGACAACAGATACATTTTTTTGCCATTTTTTTTAATGACTAGCTTCTTCCCGCGACTTCGTACGCGCATCCTTATGCTTTATGCCAGTGACAACGGGGTCGTCAAAATCGAAAATCTTAAACGTCTGATGCCCTATTCCAAAAGTCCGAGTAAAAAAATAATCTCAGGAACTAGGTACTGGTTGGAATTGAAAAATTATTTTTGTGTTAGATAGTCCATTAAAGAGAAAGGCTATAGGCTATATAATCACGCTGTGACTAATAGGAGCGGAGCAGTAAAGAGAAATGTTTTAAAATCGGGAAAATGTATTCATTTTTGACAGCTTCCGTTGCGTACGCTGCGTAAACGGTTAAAGATACGCACAAACGATGTATTACGGAATTATTCCTGATGAAAAGTTCTAAAATAAAGTTTGCGAGAGCATATATCTATCTTTTAAGATTAAGTCACTATAACCTTTTTTATGGAAAACAAATTTGATTTTAAAGTTATGTATTATTTGCGAAGGTATTTTCATTAACATGATATTAATCCTAATCCAAATAAATGCGTTAATCATCACAGGCATTTAATTTTGAACAAAATTGCCCTTGACATCGTTTGATTTCAATGAATATCTTAGGAGATATCATAGTTTCAAAATAATACCACAACAAAATAATGACTGCCTGGGTATAATTGCGGCGGTAAGATCCCTCTTTGAGAAGTGGTTGGAGATGCGCTACGGTGTCCTCACCTTCGACCTGATGTAAGTCCTCCCAGGCATGGTTGTTGCGGGAGGTACCTCAGGGATTCGGTGGCAGGCACGGGGAATGGGGAACAGTCGGAACACGTGAATTTTGATAAAGTCAGAAAGTACTGGACGGATTTGAATGTTTTTTTTTGTTGTATAGGTAAGTGTAAGCGTGGCCAACATATTTAAAGGCTATAATTTATCTTGGAAACTTGAACACCTGGTGCAGAACCGCAACAGACCAGCTAAACTATAAGAGATGCAAAATGGTGCCATAGCAAAAAAGTGTTCCACGTGATGAGCATGTTCTGCAGAGAGAATAAATTTACGAAGATCTGGAACACCTGATGTGGAGATCAAAGCTGTCACCGATTTCACTGTTTAATTAAGTATAAAATAACATAAGCTGGATGTACCTACACGCACGTAACAGCTTAGGATTATGAATAATTTGAATCTACTGACCAAAACTCCCATAATTTTTTTAACTCGGGCTTTTGGAATTGGGCATCGGAAGTTTCAGATTTTCGATTTTGACGACCCCGTTGTCGCTGACATAAGCATAAGGATGCGCGTACGAAGTCGCGGGCAGAAGCTAGTGGTTAATATTTTACCACCTATTAGGAGGCCGGTTACATGAAAACCGAGATAAGCACATACGTGTTTTTTCCTAAATTTCATCAAAATAAATATATTATCTACTATCCTACCAACACAGCAGTGGTGGCCCAGTGGTATCGGTCCTGACTTCAAGTTGTAGGTCATGGGTTCGAACCCAGCCAGGCGCATTATTTTGTGTAATTCATTTCAACACTACCTACTGCTCTCAAAACGGCGAAGGAAAACATCTTGAGGAAACCGATATGTCCTAGAACCACAAATTCGAAGGCATGTGACATCTACCAACCCGCACTGGGCCCGCGTGGTAAATTATGACCCACTCCCTCTCACAGAGAGAAGGCCTATGTTCCAGCAGTGGGAACACTTATGGGCTGATGATGATGATCCAAGCATCAGTTCGGTGTCTGGATCGATATGTACTTAGAACCCATCGAGTTAAAGATTTTTGTGGTTGTTTCGTAAGGAAGAATTAAAAAGAAGCTCGAATACTCGTAGGTATGCAACCTATTTTATTATTTTCTTTAAAATATATCAATTGCAAGGTCGCTCGGTGCGCTATGGTGCGGAGTATGCTTGCTTGTTGTTTCTTTAAAGAATAAAATCAGTAACGAAGTAATCCGAAAAGAATCGGAGAAACCAACATAGCTTGCAGGGTAACCAAACTGAAGTGGCAGTAGACTGGCCATGTTTGTCCAACACCGATTGCCGTTGGAGCAGACGAGTCCTGGAGACCGCGTATCGGCAAGGGTAGTGGTAGACGCTTCTTCTAGGACGAAGCTGGGAAAGACTTGATGCGTAAAAGGCAAAAGACAGGGTGATCTGGCGAAGCGTGGGAGAGGCTTATTATGCAACAATGGATTGTGACTCAGCCTGAGAGTATTGATTTAAAAAAAATGTTTTTATACTACACCTGCTTGGAAAGTACCTTGATACTTTATCAAATTTACGGTAGAAAGGTCGTCATTGCATATCGATCAAATATGCGGGGAGAAAACGCATCTGAGCGAGAGAGAAAAGTGTATGAAAATCCATTTATAACGTGGTTTTTCTTTTTTAATTTTGGGTAAGACTATGCGCCGGTAACCTAAATATCAAAAACCAAAAAGTTTTTACGGTGAGTTTTTATCTCCAAGTTCGCAAAATGACACTGGCCACTAACTGTGTGTTGGATGGTGTCGGGCTGGCAGAGCGACCCTGCGGCGGCAGGTTAAACAATTTGAAAAAAGAACACGTGAAAATTGCAGACGCCATTGGCGCCATTTTCAATTTGTGTGTTGTTTGAGGATTCAGTTTTCGTAAAAAGTAATTTATTTTCCTCGTAGGTGTAGTATAAAGCACTATGTATCACTCGAGAGAAAGTGCGATTCCCGATCTCGGGTATTTTAAAGTCCTCGGCTACGCCTCGGCCTTTAAACGACACCCTCGATGGTAATCGGTCACTTTCTCCTCTCGGTGAACAATGTACTATTGTTACGATATTTTTAAAGAGTTGATTCATAAGCATGGGAGAATGGAGTAAGCCTAAAGCCGGAAGCATTACATTAAACGAGTTTATTTAAAAGTCGTCAAATAATTTAAATATTGTTGCAGGTACATTTTATGTACTGTAGGGAAATTAACTATTGTTATATTTTTATACGCAATAACGCCTGCGGGTCGTCTTCGCAAAGATATTTTTCAAGGAACGAAAAATTGAGCTACGAGTGTAAGTGGTTGCGATGGCCTAATTGGTTAAAGCGTCTGGAGTACCTATCCAGAAGACGCAGGTTTGTATCCTGCTCGCAGCTTAATTTTTCGTTCCTTGAAAAATACCTAATATTAACCATGTCATAGAAACTGGGGTTCTATAAATATCATGATTATTAAATTATTTCCTTAACAGTGTATGCACAAAACCTATTCCAAAGGCATAATTTTTTTTTTGTCAAATCACTTGATTTTTTTAGAGCAGGGTTTTTCAGGGGGGTCGCGAAGCCTCTTCAGGTGGGTCGCGAAGCTTCTACAGGGAAGTTGTAAAAGGTTGGGAAAGCTACTGCATTACTAAAAACAATTAAGTTTAAAAATATACATAAGGCGTTCCCTCACCGTAATCATTCTGTAATGTTACGTTACAAATTCGAGCATTTATCAAACCTTGTACCTAAAACCTTGTATCAAATCTATACAAAATGTACGTGAATCGGGCACGCCGCAATCGCGGCGGTATGACGCCTCTTTGACGAGTTGCTGGATAGGCGTCACGGCGGCATCCTTACCTACCGCATGACGGTAGGTCCTCACCGGACACGGAAGTTTCAGGAGGTACGATGAGGAAGGACGAAACGCCTGAATTTCACCACTGCGAGGACCGCCCGGAGGACACGATGGAGCATACGGTGCAGGATTGCCACGCTTAGGCAGAGCACCGCCGTGTCCTCAGGATGGCGATAGGCGGACATCTCTCGCACCCGGCATTGGTCGAGGCCATGCTGACGAGACGGAGTGGGAAGCGGTTGCCTCCTTTTGCGAAGCAGTCATGCTTGCGAAGGAGGAGGCGGGCACGTGAGGGAGAGGATAGCGTCCTCCCTCCATCCCAGCCGCAGTGGTTGACGCCCACGGCTTCGGACGTCGGCAGACGATCTCCGACCACCGTAGGCGCGAGCATGCGGGCGACGAGTAAAGGGCAATTAATTCGCTGTCCGACCATGAACCATGCACGGGTCGACGGCGCGTTGTATTACCACGCGCGCCTTATAAAGCGACAGCATGATGACCCCCTCTAGAGGGCATAGCCTGCCGGGATCGCGGGTCTCATTTCATGACCGTGGCCCCGGAATATCAAGGGCTATTGAAGGACACCGTGGATTTGTCAGTACAAGTCTGACAGTTTCTTTCGCCTTGCCCGGGGTGGAAGGACTCATTTGATGATTTTATCACGTAAAAAAAAATTACGCGAATGCGCGATGACTTTAGTAACTGTGTTGGATTGAATACTTATTTGTCACAAAATAAATACATTGAAAAAAAAATCCAACGGGAAAGGGGGGACGCGAAATATTTCTTCATACTAAAGGGGTCGTGTCATGAAAAAGGTTGAAAAACGCTGGTTTAGAGAAATGAAAAAAATCGTGTTGTTATTTTCACATATCCCGGGATTTGAAATCCCCGGTTTTATCATATCCCAGCGAGAGCGACATTAGATCAGTTGTAAATCTAGTTTTCAATCTAATCATTTTTAGTATACATATAATACCTAAATTACTTTTAACTTACGGTATAATGAACCACAAGTTTTTTTTTCTAAAAAATATTTTAGACCAATTAGGTAATTCCAAACGCGTAAAGTATCTAATTGACACCAGGGGATTTACAACCTGGCACAAATTCACAGAAAAAAAAAACGAATATGGTCGTTATTTAAATGACTCTATTGTAATGTTATCTATAATACTCGTTTATTGCTATATTTTCAGAATAATCGGGTGTTTTATTTTTTAGAAAACATTTAAAAAATATTAAATACCCATATTATTCGAATCTCCATACTGGTTCATATAATTTAATTTTTAATTTAATATTTGGTACACATTTACGACAACACTATCAAGGCGATTTCTGTTGAAACGCTATAATTGTATTAATAATTATACATATTGCGAAATTATTTATAACATATACAGGGCGTCCCACGGCTATGTCACGTGGAGGGAAAGTACCTTGAATATTGTAGATGGAACGTTTTACTGAAAGAAGCATTACTTTAAATTTACAAACAATTTAAACTACATTAATTGATTTTTAAATAATTACATGGTTGAACCGGCTGGTTCAACCATGTAATTATTTGGCGGGTGCGACTCCTAGGAGTCGCACCCGCGACGAGAAAAAAAAAATACTTGTAGCTTTATCATATCAATCGAATGACTTCATCATAAGGATATTTTTTTATTAAATAACATAGTGTTTAAATTGTTTTTTAAATTAAAATAAAGTCTTTCAGTAAAATGCTACATCTACAATAATCAAGGTAGGTACTTTCCCTCCATGTGCTGTGGGACGCCCTGTATATCTTTTAGTTTGTAGAATCATTTTTTAATTTAATGAGTCCTTCCACCCAGGGCAGGACGGTCACACTTGTAGTGACTAAAATCCACGGTGTCCATCAATAGCCTTTTAGTTCCGGGTCCACCGTGAACCCGACAGCCCTTTAAAGCAGATCGCCGACGCTGAGCTCTTTGAGGCGCATGAGGCGACGCGCCGTGGCGTCTTCCGGGCATGGTCCATGTTTCATGGTCTGCATGCTCGCGCCTACGGTAGCCAGTAATCGCGTCACGACATCTGTTACCTTGGACATCTCCCACCGTGGTTTATTTGTAACGGCACCACCGCCGGCCGGGCCGCACCACGGCGTACCCAATATGAGCGCGGACCCATGTCCACGATGCGGCGCCGCCGCCGCGCAACGGCGTCGTGTACCCGTACGTACCCATACGTACGTACCCGCTCAGCACGTACCTATACCTAAAATATTGGGTAATTCCACAGCGGGCGGCGGTACCGTACCGTTGCATGGCAAACGGCGCCGCACCGTAGACATGGGTCCACGCCCTATTGCGTTACCCAATATTATCTTTGATTTTGTTTTTTCTTCTTCATTTCTCGTCGTTTCAACAGCAACAGGAGCAGGATACGTCTTTCACGGTCCATACCATATCAAACCTAATCTGTAATTTTTATTTTTGGATACACTTGCTGAGCTGGTACGTACCGGTACACGACGCCGTAGCACGGCACGCACTGCACGACGCCGCGGCGTCCGCCGGTGGCGTCGCGTGGCGAGCGGCGCACGCCACACCGTGGACATGGGTCCACGCCCTAAGGTGGCCATTCTCCCTCACTTGTCTCGCCTCCTTCTTCGCTAGCATGACTGCTTCACAGAAGGAGGCGACTGCTTCCCATTGTATCTCACCTCCCAGCATGACCTCGGTCAAAGCCGGGCGCGAGTGGTCGCTGCCGCCTATTGCCTCCATGAGGACACGGCGGTGCTCTGCCCAAACGGGGCAGTCCTGCACCGTGTGCTCCACCGTGTCCTCCAGGCGATCCGCACAGTGGTGACACCCAGACGTTTCTTCCTTCTCAATCAGATACAGGAAGCTCCCGAAACATCCGTGTGCGATGAGGACCTGCCACTCCTCAATGAGGGGTCTTAAGGGACCGCGATAGCAGCGTGCTCGAGATGGCCCGTGGTGCCTTTTCCCGGAGTGGTTCGCAAAGACTCAAAAAAAATAGAATATTTTTAATCGTACCTTGATTTTAAGCTTCCACAGATTGATTTTAAGTTGCTTGATTTTATGCTTAAACACGTTAAAAACACCATAAAAGTTTGTTTTTTCACACATTTAAACTAGAATACTTTAACGTCAGTTTCAGCGTCATATTGCACTTGCGTACATAGTAATTGATGTAACCGTATTTTCTTAATCTACTTTTGATGAATGAAAAGTGGACCGGTAGATTCTCATTAAACTATATAACTGAGTAGGCTTATCTTAAATAAATATAATTACGTATAATTAATATGTAATAATTATTAACTGTGAGAAACTCGTGCTAATGAACTAAATTCGGGTGACCTTTGTTTTTTAATAAAATCAGAAATCATTATTTAAATTCATTAGATCTGGTTCCGTTAATTTAAAAAAGTATAGAGATAAATTTTAATAACCAGCATAGCGTATGCTTAGCAATATCCGGTGATTCCAGGGGATATTTTTAAATTATATATTTTTATTTGATAAAATTAAATACATACCTTGTGTAGTATCATTGCATTCATGTCAAACACTTATAGAATTCAACTTTCAACGATATTAAACAACAAAAATTACAAACCTGTGTTTACCCACTTAATTTACATGAAAACGTCTGTCTACACTGCAAAAGTATTCTGCATTTTAGCTAATTATTACATGTTTGCCTATTTCAATACGAATTGATAAGAAAAAGCCATCTATTAGTTTAAGTTTTTACGAAACCTGTTAATTTCCAAATGTAACAATGAGGTTATCATTGGAATTTCCAACTTTTCTAATTTAAAAATCGTTTTTTTTTGTTTTAATGTAAGTACCTAAACATAATACCACAAGAAAGGCAAAAAGAAAAAAACAAAACCACATTTGTGCTGCGATTCATTGTGCCAAAGATTTGAAAAATCAGATAACTGTCAAAAAAAATCATTTTCTTTAGTAGTAGCAAGATTCAATAAATCTCGTACCTGAGTGATAATTATTCTACTCATGTTTTGTTACCCAAAAAAAGAAGTCTAAATTCGAATCGAAATTTAACTACTGATACCACCAATATTGTCTTCTGCCCCACTTAAAATATCACTCGTTTCCGAAGTGTCCTAATGCTGGCAACTACGAAGAAATTAACACACTTTCTTCACTATCAATTTGCCCCCTCTATATGAAATACCTAGCAACTAAATTTTTTTTTTGTGGAAATCCTTATGGACTTCCACCGTCTGGGGAAGACGGAGGGGCATGCCAGACTCGACTGACTAAAACCACACGGTGTCTTCTACTACCTTAAGGGGATGCAGATCCACTTGCGCAATCACCGCTCCCTGTCAGGCCTTGACCCGACTTCAGTAGTCGGTATCTCTCCCCGGTGCGGCTGTTCAATAACGGCCGGACCTCTCTTGGAGTGGCGACGTAGGACACGTCGCCGCCATCTCCGGCCTGTACCTCATGGAGGACCCAGAGCGCTTTGAGCCCTAAGGCGCCCGGTGGGTCGGTTACGGGAGCTGAGAGCGATAAATAATCTCTCCCTCTCCCGCTCCGCCGTCTCCTTCGCGAGCATAAAACTCGCAGAATGCGACGGCCCCGTCTCACGCACTCTCACTTCCGTCTATGGCCGTAATTATAATATCGGAAACGCCGAACGCCGCGATCAGATCACGGCGATACTGATTGGTGGCACACAGGCGTCTGCTCTCGATCTATGCTACAGAGATGCTTTCCGAAGCAACCGTGTCCGGTAAGTATCTGCGTCAGTCAGAAGGTGAGAGCGCCATGCCTCTTACGGATAGACGCCTCCATGACGGGCCTTATCGCCGCAATAGCGGCGTGCCCCAGCACTTAAATCATTACAACAACATACAGTTAAGCTAACATTAAGCTAAATTAATTGAACTTGTTCAAGACGTACCTATAAAAAAAATCTTGGAAAATGAGTTAAAACTATGGTTGGATTTACCTATCGAATATTATTATAGAATGATAAATTATTTCCCAAGCTGACTTGTCGTGTCCTTAAAAATCCATTGTTTACGTTCCCCTTTGGACTTCTTTCTAGGCAGTTTTAACAATGAACATCGGGAGCGCTTACATCAAGACATTCGTAAACATGATAGAAAATGATTTTAAAGCAAGTGAAAAGCTTCCAATGTCTATGAATTTATTGCTAAACTGTTTGTGGGGAGGATACAGAAGCCAAAAATAAGAAGAAAGTGAAAAAACCACAAAACAATAATTCCGAAAATAAAACGTGGATCTCAATAAGAATTAGAATACGATTTTTTTTCTAATATTTTTAACTAATTTTAAAATATAATTACCATTTTCATATTTACCGTGGCAAAATAAATAATAAAAACTACATTACCAAAACAATACTAGTCTTTAAAAAATCCAAAGTTTATAGACCAGGTACGGTAGTGATTCGGATATAAATCGGAAGTCTATAAAATCGGAAAATCATATACCTATATAACGTTTGGAAACGTGTCGTGACGAGCCAGGAGCATAATTCAGTCTGATAAATTTAATATAGTTATGGACCGTTTACATGAAGCTAATCGATAAGTCATTCGAATAAGTCAATCCAACATTAACATCGTGTAAATAAAGACAAAGGGCCAAGGGCCAATGAATTGAATTGTCTCAAGCCATTGCCAAGTCATTACAACAACAACACCAATAGTATGCTATTGGTGCCCAAAAATTTGAAATTAAGTACTTACACTTAATTTCAAATTTTTGGGCACCAATAGCATACTTAATTGGTGTTGGTGCTCAAAAATTAGAAATTACTTACAATGACACTTACTGTTACCTATAACATAAGCAAAAATGAGGAGTGATTCGAGTATCAGCTTCGTCTAAAAAGCGCTTAGATTGCCAAGCTAGTACTTAATGGAAGTAAGTTTAAAATTATATTTTCAAAGTATTTTACTATTGACTTCAGATTTCAGGTGTCATTGTTGTTATGTTAAAAAGTTGATTCGTACTTTATTGTCTTCCTGTCATAGCATCATCAGCCTGTATTCGTCCACTGCTGGACATAGGTTTCTCGTTGCGCCACTGAGCCCTGTATTGAGCTTTCCTCATCCAGTCTCTGCCGGCCTTCTTTCGCAGGTCGTCACTCCACCTGGCCGGCGGACGTCCCAAACGTAGTACGTCTGCCCCAGCGGTTATCTCCTATCAACGACGATATATTACTAGACTCCGCATGCACGATCTAAGGAACAAAAACTATTCTGTCAACTCGCTGAGGTACTACGCAAGCGAGGGGGACGGGGTAGTGCGTTGTGATTGGCTATCTCAAGGTCTGTTCTGTCTCAAGGTATGTTTACGGCTCACAGGATTGGTCGAAATAAGACGTATATAAGACTTTTTTGCCTAATGTGTTGACAGACATCGGTACCCTGGTATTAGGAGTCTAGTAATATATCGTCGTTGTCGCCTATCATATGAATGCTGGATGAACAATGTAAAAACATATTTTTTTATTCGACTGACTTACCTTGGCTTGATGGACCGTCTCGGAAATAGGTCTCGTGTAAATTGTCCATTATAGACACATTTTGAATCCGGCGTGACACGACACACTTTTATTATTATTTAATTATAGCACCGTTATCTATGTGTAAAAAAAAATTGAATGTGTATTTTAGATTTTTTTTTTAACTTTTTACCGGTTTATAGAGGCTATTTAAAGAATCGGCAATGACATTAAAAATACACGAGGCATATATTTTTTTTTAATGTGATTTCTAAGTTGGATTATTGTGAATCTATAATCTGTATCACCTACTGCCTCAATTATGCCAAAGGAGAATGCTCACACTGCATAGAAAAACCCAGCTCCGGCAGAAACGTGTTGTACCTATCCCAAATTAACAATAGTATAGTGTAATAAAATAATAACCGGGACTGATCGGGATCCTTACTGGCTAACATTTAATAATTGCCAGTTTTGTTATGCAGTCCAAATACATTCAGTAGTTTTTGCGTGAAAGAGTAACAAACATTCATACATTCAAACAAACTTTCATGTTTATTTATAACTAGCGGCCCGTCCAGGCTTCGCTCGATTGGAAGTCTTTAAAACCCAGTCCCGATGATTACAAACACAACAAAAAAATAATTTTCCGAATCGGTCCAGCCGTTTTCGAGTTATGTGCTTAGCAACACATTTTGCGATCCATTTTTATATTATAGATAGATATTTAATTTAGATTATTGTGAATCTAAAATCTGTATCACCTGCTGCCTCAATTATGCCAAAGGAGAATGCTCACACTGCATAGAAAAACCCAGCTCCGGCAGAAACGTGTTGTACCTATCCCAAATTAACAATAGTATAGTGTAATAAAATAATAACCGGGACTGATCGGGATCCTTACTGGCTAACATTTAATAATTGCCAGTTTTGTTATGCAGTCCAAATACATTCAGTAGTTTTTGCGTGAAAGAGTAACAAACATTCATACATTCAAACAAACTTTCATGTTTATTTATAACTAGCGGCCCGTCCAGGCTTCGCTCGATTGGAAGTCTTTAAAACCCAGTCCCGATGGTTACAAACACAACAAAAAAATAATTTTCCGAATCGGTCCAGCCGTTTTCGAGTTATGTGCTTAGCAACACATTTTGCGATCCATTTTTATATTATAGAAGATATATAGATAATTTAATAAGAAATAAAGATAGCACTGCAGGCCTCTCTCTCTATAAACACAGCCTATGCAAAATGTAAAACTATCAATGCATTAATTTCGGTGGGCGCGGTCAAATTGATAGTCAAGTCGACCCCGAAAAAGTCGAGTTGTTGCAAAATGAGTACAACAATTTACATTTAATTTATAATTTGCTTTATTTAGCGAATTGCAAATTGCTGACGTTGGTCAAAAGGCCGCTGCGCTGAAATGGACTTGGGCCGGCCACGTCTGCCGCATGCCCAATGAGCTGTGGGCCAAAATAACCACTTTGTGGAGTCTGACACAGCCAGAAGGCGTCGCGGCAGACCTCGTAGATGGCGGGACGAGCTAGACAAACCAATGACCAGTGGTCCACTTTGGCTCTGGATCTGAGGCCTTTGCCTAGCAGTGGGATGATGTAGGCTAACAGTATTAGTATCAGTATTATAATTTGCTGCAGGGGTTAAAGCAATAAAATGAATAAAAGAAAAAAAACAACAACTATTTGCACACCCATCCTTCACAAGGAAAATTGGTAGACTTTTTATTTAGGAACATAATACAGTTTTTAACCGACTTCAAAAAAAGGAGGAGGTTCTCAATTCGGTCGGTATGTTTTTTTTTTTTTTTTTTTTTTTTTATGTATGTACAGTCAGGTTTAAAAATCCAGTATCAACTTCTTAAAGCAATAGACTGACGCTTCACTTTGACTTATGACCTTTTGTTATAAGTTGTTTTAATACTATACAAATCAAATTAACTTATGATGTAGTTCATAATTTCAACCATTATTCTACAAGTAATGCTAGCGCAGTGGTTAACGTCGAAGGATTCGTACGCTGCGGCGATGGATCGATCCTCACATTTTTTTTAAATTATTACTTTATTTAATTTAATTTTCAATAATTACTTTATTCTTTTTGTTATTTTTAATACATTTTTTAGTAGGAATTTGATAATTAAATTTGTTTTTTGTTATAATTACTAATATTAGTCATTAGTGTTGCGTGTCGTTCGTTGTAATCACAGATATAGATGGTCTATCTATATCTGTGGTTATGATCATAATTTTAGTATAATAAAGCTTTGTAGGTAGATCACAGAAAACGAAACAAAAGTGACAAACGTAAATTATTTTTATTTGTGAGGTAGACATAACTATGTTAGTTCGTTTCGAGTCTCATAATAGAACGTTATTGATTCCTGGTTATTTTATGTGACGATTATTTACATCTACGGTTTCATTACACTGTTATGGTTTTGCAGTGAAATATTTAGTAGTAGTGGGAATTATATAAATATTAAGAGCGAACATTATAGCCCTGCATAAAATATGTGGATGAAACTTAAAACAAAATAAGAAAAGAAACCGGACTAAGTGTGAGTACTAACATTTAAATTTTAACTATTTCACATGACATGTTAGTATTCTTTTATAAATAAGGTTCCATATTCAAAAGAGTTTGTTTAAAAGTAAAAGAAAAGTGATTGATACTTAGTATTGTGCTATTATATTACAGTTTTTTCTTAATAATAAAATAGATCAACAGCTGTTTTTGCATAAAGATAATAATAATATTCTATGTTTTGTTCTAGTGACGTAATACTATGAGTCTGTGGGATACGAGATAATATGGCATGATGATGAGATGAGTTGTTAAGAATAAACAGGGACGTCAGCGAATGAATATTAAGGAAAATGGTTTCCGTGTAACACGAAATTAATAATTAATTCAACTTAATTGAACACGAAAATAATAACCGTTCATCGTGCAGTCAACATTGAAGGCTTACATCATCGAATATCAGCTAAAAACCGTTACGTTTATGGGAATAAAAAAAAGTTATGATTTTCTCGAGGACCTTTTTTTGATATGAATTTTGTTTATTTATTGTAAATAGACTGAAAACGTAAACATCATTTTATTGATAACTTATTATTTAAGGATTAAGAATTGAGGTATGGCAAGGGCGGATCCAGCTTTTACATCAGGGGGGGGTCACCATGACGCAGACAGCTTGACTCTGTAGCTAGCTATACTTTTTGTTTATCGTGGTAAAATCATCAAATGAGTCTTCCCACCCAGGGCAAAGCGGGCGGGACTGTCAGACTTGTACTGACTAAAAGCCCTTTATGTTCCGGGGTCACGGTAATGATATAATATAAGTTGTTTTTGGCGCGAGGAGGTACTTGAATTAAAAACTAAGCAAGGGAAGGCCTCTTCGCTCGCGGTTTAAAATATAGAGTCCTGAGCGTAGCGAAGTTTTCAAAAGTACCAGAGGCCAACGACCCAACGACGATAAAGTTATTCTGCGTCTCGTACCTTTGAAAACTTCGCTACGATCGCTCAGGATTCTATATTATTATATTTGAACCACTCGCAATTGCAGAAGCCACCTATGACCCAGCCTGCCCAGGGGGGGGTCATGACCCCCATGACCCCCCCCCTGGATCCGCCACTGAGGTATGGTTTCAAACATCTTTTCGTAAAGAAAACGATCCTTAAACTTACCTCAATATCTTGTAACAGGGTATTTTTTTATTGATAGTATATAACTTTTTTTCTCTAAATTGAACTTGGTGGAACGGAAGAAACTTGATAAGCTCAATAATTTTTGACACCGCGGTACTGGAACGCAAAGGGCAACTGGACCTTTCGTTCCAGGGCTGCCATGCTAAAAGGCGTTTATTTTGGAACAGTAACGGGACATAGCGGCACTTGAGCGTAAAGGTCCACTAGCCCTTTGCATTCCAGGGCCTAACCTAACCTAATCGGTCTGAGTCAGGGTGACACAAACCCCGAGCTCACTTCGCTTACTCTCGCGGCCCAGGAAGGCAAAGAGCAACTGCCCCTTTGCGTTCCAGGGCCTAATCTAACATGTCCGAGTCGGGGTGACCCGAATACCAAGCTCGCCTTGTTCGGTTTTGCGGCACTGGAACGCAACTGGCCCTTTGCGTTTCAGGGCCGCGGTGTCTTGATACTAAACGACTTTAATAATGATAACTTTATTATTTCAAAATAAACGACTTTAATAATGATAACTTTGTTATTTCTTTTGGTAAAGTAAATACGGTTTTATTAATTTTCTTATAGAAAATAACATACTAAGATGTTCGCAATTAAAATACCCTGTAATTGCTAATTAGCGACGCATAATAAAACGAAGTACCCTTAAAACCACCTATATTAATTTGAAGAGCACATTTTTTTTAAAAATTTAAATTCTCTTATTTACTATTTTATTACGTCAAAGATCCATTTAAATAATTTCATAATTATGTTTAAATAATAAAAATAGTATCGACGATTTACTACGACAAATATATAACATTATATTCAGCTCGAATATTCATAATTTTAGCAGTTTTATAACTATAGCTAAAACATAGAATTACAATAATTACAACTAAAATAAATTATTATTTTTAAATTACAAAACATGCATTTTTATTCTAAGCCCTGTAGGATAAATTATCATCATTGGTAAAAATTTTAAACGAAATAATATGACAATAAGCAGTACTAACGAAACTAGTGGAAATTTTTAACTAACAAAAACAGACTGATGGTCACCGTTGCATTGCTTTCATTACTAATGATCTAACATGACTGTGCAGATAGCGTGGGGTCATGATCAATGTGGTTTGAGTTCGAATCTTAGCTACGTTCTTTTGTTTTCATTGAAATCAATCTTTAATTTAAAGACGACATTTTTTTTATTTTCATTTAGTATTGTTGAATTCGTGACAATATTATTAATAAATAACTTATTAATTTATTATTATTTTGTATATTTACGCTTATTGTTTATTTTCAAAGAAGTAATATATTATTTAGTTTTGTTTATTAAAACAAAAATTAACATTTTTTTTTCTAACTAACCAACAACACACAGAAATTCCTAACAAAGCCATTTCTGCCTGTGTGTAAAAATATTTAACCTACAAAAAGTAAACAGCTGCTGCACGTTATTTGAACTCGCACCTCTTTCGATTAACGCAATTATGTAAACGCCTTAACCACTGAGCTAGCTGGACTCATATTTTATCGTTGAAATTATGAACTCTACTTGAAATTATGTTGATGGATTATTGTGTATCTCGAAATTAGAAGGTCGTAAGTCAAACTAAACGTTAAGCTATTTCTTTGATAACGAGACACTGCAATTTTGATTGCCTACTGTACATCGATTACTCCGAGGTTTCTAGTCCGATTAGTGTGATTCTTTTTTTGTTCGATGCAGGATACTTGCCGTGTGGTCCCATAAAAATTTCATCAAATTTGGTTCAGTACTTTTTATTTTGTGAGCATTTTTATTAATTTCGCCTACTTGGACGACATGATGATCTTTACTTTTTGCGTGTTTGTTACGCCATTACTTCGCCAATTGTGGAGCGATTTTCAAAATTGTTTTTTTGTTGTACTAGGGATCGTTCACCTTAGGGAATATTGCAAGTTTCATCGAACAACAGCAGCATTTTTTGAGATAGAGAATTTTATTGGAACTTTCTTTTATGCACAAAACATGGGCGATGTTAATACCGGTGCTACGGATTACAAAATTCTAGTGTACATGTAAGAAAATGTTGTATTTGCCAAGAATTTGGGTTGAATATTAAAACTAAAAAGAGTAAAATAAAAAACTTTTTTCAAAAAAAATTTAACCGCCTTCAAAAACAACCACAAAAAAGGGTAAAATAACCATTATTTCGATGTCTTTTTGCCACCGGAAGTCGGTGGCAAAAAGACATCGAAATAATAAAACAAAGCCACCGACTTCCGGTGGCAAAAAGACATCGAAATAATGGTTATTTTACCCTTTTTTGTGGTTGTTTTTGAAGGCGGTTAAATTTTTTTTGAAAAAAGTTTTTTGCACTTTCCATTTTATGAAACCAAGGTTTATAGAGTTTATGAGACAAACTGGTTAATAAAGAGCAATAGACATCTAGGCGGTTGCTGCTATAGACACGGACAACCATAACCTTATATCTGTGGCATCGGAGCTGCTAATCCGGTAAGACGAAAGGCGATACGACGCCGATATTTACTTTTTTTTGACATATACTTTATAACTGTACGTGACGTCTTACATATATACACTCTCACCTAATATTAAAGTGCACGGTACTTAAACAAATCCCTTGAAGCTTTAGACGTTTTGTTCACAAAGCTCAGGATTTGCTTTAGTTTGATCAGACAAACTCTTGCGTTTCGTGAACGAAATTCGTCAACGCCAATTATTTTAGCTAACTTTTCGACGCCAATCATGTCAGCTAGCTTTACAATGACAATTATGTCGGCTAACTTATTTGACGCCAATTATGTCGGCTAACTTATTTGACGCCAATTATGTCGGCTAACTTATTTGACGCCAATTATGTCGGCTAACTTATTTGACGCCAATTATGTCAGCTACCTTTATGACACCTATTATATCCTCTAACTAACTTATGACGCCTATTATATCCTCTAACTAACTTATTTAACATCAATTATTATTAAGGCCCAACACAAGTATTATTTGTAAACTTAATGGGCCTGCCTCAATTTTATATGTAAAAGTGAATTTGAAACACAATAAATATATTCTTATTCTTAATTATATCCGCTAAGTAACTTATTTGACACCAATTATATCGGCTAACTTTTTTTTACACCAATTATGTCAGCTAACTTATTCGATACAAATCATTCGATTAAACGCGTTTCGGCATCAAAAATTTAACAATACCGTGTACGTATACAGACATAAATAATCATCCCATTTTATATCTGAAGGGTTGCAGGGAAACAGGTGTCGGTCTTCAGCAGATAAGGAGGCATGGAGTACCCTCGTACGATCAGACTTCATCAGCCAGGTGTTGGATGTGTACAATTCGAGGATATCCCGAATGGCTACCATTTTTGACTGGATCTTCATGTATCTGAGGAGCATGGTGGTAATTTTAGTTAAAATAGCTATAATAGAATCATATACCAGGGCTGTCAGATATTTTTTATGTTTTAAATGAAGAGGAAATTACGATAACATCTTGATCGGCATTTGCCGAATTGGGTCTATTTGGAGCAGCCGTGAGTCACACAATATTATAGTGTTTAGTTGTTACTTTTTTTTAAATAATTTCTTTTCTGTATATTGTGTTTACTTATGGCATGTGTTAATAAACTTTTTTTCTTTCTTTCTTTAAAAATAATACCGAGCCAGATAGTTTTAACGGCATGGTTGCGAGTGATCGCCAGTTGTGCAGCGTATCGCGGGTACGATCGCTGACCTGCGGGTATTTTTTCCGGGTCTGAGTGCTTGCACATGTGAGTTTCAATTATTGTAAACGCACCCACGATACAAGAGAAATACCTAATGAGGGACTACATTATAATATAAATATATAATATTCCGCAACTATCATACAACGCCATCTAGTCCCAAGCTAAGCAGAGCTTGTGTTATGGGTACTAGACAACTGATAAATATATTTATATATTTCTAAATACATACATATTATAGATAAATTACACCCAGACACAAAACCAATAATCATGCTCATCACACAAACATTTGTCCTGGGTGGGAATCGAACCCCAACATCGAAGACCAACAGGCCAGGCCATAATAACATTGAAGAAGTAGTCGCTTGATTGAGGTGATAATAAGCCTGTCTTAAAGGTACAGTCGAAGACGTGTTCTTCGACTTTACCTTCAAAACAACTTCAGTTGCTTAATTTCAGTGGCCCATCCAAAAACATACCTAGACAAGTTTACTTAACCTTAAAAACCTTACTTGGGTTTTAGTCCTCTCATTCGAAGATATAAGTCTGCTATGCACGCAGGCACAGTTTGTAACAAGAATGTTAGCGTAGATCGCAACAATTTGTTAGTCGTAAATATCATGAACGAATAAGAGTCATCTGAAAAACAGAAAAACAAATAATTAAAACATAAAACTTTAAGTATTATTTGACCGAGATAGTCCATAAAACAAGTTCATGGGAATGTTGTTAATCAGACAGCAATTTAAAAAGCAAAGAGTGTTAACTCCTTCCCCAAACTGGTTTTCTATTAATAAGGGTCAGGATTACTACATTGTTAAACGCTACGTAGCAAAATGTAAGCGGGATTACTGCATATGGCGTAGCCTACAATCCGTAGCAAATAAAACCGGCCACGCTACGCCGCGTAGCAATGGATCGCTACGTCTCATCAGCTAGTAGGACTAGGATAGGAGTGCTACGCTAAATCGGGGCGTAGCGGACCTAGCGGTGCGGTGTCCTGATTTTTATTGCTACGAAACTACGTACGCTACGCCGTAGAAGCAAATTTTTCTTTTTTGAATGAAAAACTGTTTTATGTCAATTTTTTAACCGACTTAAATAAAAGGAGGTTATCGTTTATTGATTAATAGTCTTCCACTTACCAAATCCATTCTTAGGAAGGGCCGCTTTAACATATTGGAACATTTTAACTAATGTAATAGGATTGCAAGAACTCGTGCAGCAGTTGTAAATGGCGATCTTATCAGATCTGAAATAATATAATTGTTGTTCCTCAGAAATCATGCATCAATCAAAATAAAACTGACTATTGGTTATTTAGTTTAAGACGTATTTATTGTCTCTGTGCCAAATATAGGTCACAGACAGACGTGAAAACATAAGTAGATCGGAATCCGATATGCGAATCATTGTGCGTGTTGTCCGAATCAATAAGGCCCTCTATAAATTGCTGTCTGCTAAAACTGAACATCGTGGCCGAAATGCGAGAACCTTTTTTTTTACGTGCGGTAGGGCCTGTCAGACTTGACTGACTAAAATCGACGCTGTCCTTCGGTAGCCCTTTGTGTACCGGAGTCGCGGTATACTTATGTCCCGCAACACCAGCAAGGCTATGGCCCTCTATAGGGGGGCCATTGTGTTGACGCTCTTTGAGGCGCGCGTGGAACACAACCCGCCGTCGACCCGGGCATCGTCCATGGTCGGACAGCGTGTTGCCTTTTACTCGCCGCCCGCACGACCGCGCCTACGGTGCGGTACCCGGAGATCGTCCCGCGATATCCGTCGCCGTGGGCGTCTACCACTGCATCTGGGGCGGAGGGAGGACGCAAATGTGTGTACCTTGCAAAGGTTATCGAAAAAGAAAGAAATTACTATTGGACCCACCTACTGCACCTAGCTGCCGCAACAACAGTGAGGTTCGCCACATAGTCCACCGGTATAAGGTCCAGAATGATTTCTGGAGCGCCCGGTACGACCTTCAAAGCACCTTTCATACTCGCTGCCACCATGCCAGAGGCCCCTGTCCAGTTCTCCACCCATCCTTCAAGGGGCTCTCTTAGTGATGCCGATACTGGAAAGACAGATCTTCATTATGGTCCGGGAGCCAGGTAAAACATTAGTCAATTATTATTTTAACTGGCTTGTTGGTCTTGTGGTTCACTAACCAGAAGACCAACAAGCCAGTTTTTTAGGGTACCTCCTGTATACGTAAAGTGGGGATGACCTTTTTTCAAAATAGAAGTCTAATGAAAAGGCAAAAGTTTAATCAATAAGGTAGTAGAACAACGCTTTTGAATAATGCTTAGTGTATAGTACATAGTATTGCTCGTAACTGTACATCTAATGCACTGTGTGTTGATATCTTAGCTGCCATGGACTATTTTAATAAGTAATAACTTTATTTTTGAATTGTCTTTTTTATATTTACTATGGACACTAATAACTTGCCACATCGTTCTCACATAATGTACCTACCATCTGATGATGAATGATGTAACCAAAGATCTGTAATAATTTTGGCGATTGGAAAAGAGTGTCCATGGAGTTTCTTGCTCATTCTTCTCCATAGAGATCTACGCTTTGGAATGAGCACCTACGGTACTTTCACAGTTTTTATGTCTTGTGACTGGGACTGTAGCACCATAACTATTTTTGTACTAGTTTTATTTTGTCTTTTGACATTTCAAAAGTGCCGGTTATGGCCTAGTTGAAATAAACGTTTTGATTTGAATTGATTGATTTAATATACTTCATGTTATATTTTTTTATACGCAATAACGCCTGCGTCGCGTCTTCTCAAAGATATTTTATCACAAAGGTACTCCAGACGCCTTAACCAACTAGGCCATCGCAACCACTTACACTCGCAGCTGAATTTCTCGTTCGCTTGTTTTTCTGAACGCTGCATACACGTTGCGCCATCTATTGGTAACGTTTAAAAATCCTATCCAGAAGACGCAGGTTCGAATCCTGCTCGCAGCTCAATTTTTCGTTCCTTGAAAAATATCTTTGATATACTTCAATTAAATTTCCTTTATGAATCTTACCTATAGAGGGTCTTATGATGACTGTTGGGATTTTTCCACAGTTTTCCGCAAGGTAAGTTTCTGCTAACGCCTTTGTAAATGTGTAAGTGTTCGGTAGTCCATCTGAAATTAAATAAATTATTGGATTACAGTTTAAGTGCGTAGATGAACTGGGAATACTTGCTAATCTGACTTAGGAACCATGAAAACCATATTCTGCTTGGGGTCTTTATAAAATTATGCTACTTAACCATTATCTATGGTGGAACTAATTCTTAGATCGCGTTATCAGAACAATTTGAATCGTCCACCATCCAGTAAGACCAGGGCCTATAACCAGGGAATCCTATACCCAATAATATGGACGATGGATCGATGATTTGACGGCAAATGGCTGAAGAGTAAATCAAGATTCTCCGCGAAATAAAAAGAGGCACACTTACTGAGTAACGCCTTAATCTGTTTCCTATCTTGGTTTGACTGTTTTAGAAAATCCTGTACTTCGCTAAGATCTGCTGGTGGTGGGTAGACCTTCTCTTCTATTACGGGTTTGTTTATCTGGCAGTATGCCGTGGAAACGTGGACGAAAACCTGAAAGTAAGGAGCAATAGGATTACTACTACAAAAAATAATCAAGCGCTATGATCGCGGGATGACATCCCGCGATCATGGCGCTTGCAACAGCATCGAAATATCGGGAACTCAAAATAATAAATAATCACGGAAGATATCCCGTAAGTGACATTTTAAATTGTGAATCAAACCTTGATAGCCTACTGTTTTAGGTTACTACTACAAACTTCGGTTTGATTTCAATTAAGATGTACTTAATTATGGGGTGAGTGAAGTGGTATCCACACATCCTGACAGTTTACCTTGGGTAAAGGTACCATAGGCTATGTAACATGAATTGACGGCAGAGCGATTCCAATAGCGGTGGTGGACCTCACCAGACCACCATCCTGCCGGAGTCCGACACACCTAAGCCCCTTCGTACACTCGGATACCTTCCGGCTTTGGTATCATTCGGCGTGCCCGTTAAGGAACCACGGACCACGGACGACGGAACGGCAGCGCTCAGTTGCTTGTACTTTGATAGGAAGAATACACGCAAGCCCATATCATTTTTTACGTACATATTTTGTATTCAGTTTTATTTGCAAAGTATAGGAGCAATGCCAGACATCTTTTCCGATTCATGCTTTCTATAGACTGATGCAGATGACAGGCTTTTCATTCTCAATATTGAAATACTGCACCTCAAGCGTGACGTCATAAAGAGAGGATAATTCCAGTGTGGGAAAGAGATAGAGTTATACAATTTGTCTAGCGCCGTCTCGTTCCCTCAGTTTAACTGCTATCGTTTTAAGACCTCATGGTCAGCCAAGATCTCCTACGATGTATAATCCCGTAACAGGAAACAATAAAAATTCTCCCGAGCCCTTTTTATTTTGGGAGTAGTTGTTAATCCATCCACACCTATCTAATATAAGGTTGCTTGTACATGTACACGGGTTACCAGCGCAAGTAACATGCGCAAGCTACTTGATCAAGTTACTCGCTTGTACTTGTACCTACACTTATTTAGTAGTTAAATAGAATATATACAAACTAAAGCTAGAAATTTAAAAAAATTAACCGCCTTCAAAAACAACCACAAAAAAGGGTAAAATAACCTACAAAATAACTTTTCTTTCGGAAGTCGGTGGCTTTGTTTTATTATTTCGATGTCTTTTTGCCACCGACTTCCGAAAGAAAAGTTATTTTGTAGGTTATTTTACCCTTTTTTGTGGTTGTTTTTGAAGGCGGTTAAATTTTTTTGAAAAAAGTTTTTTATTTTACTCTTTTTAGTTTAAATATTCAACCCAAATTCTTGGCAAATACATCATTTTCTTACATGTGCACTAGAATTTTGTAATCCGTAGCACCGGTATTAACATGGCCCATGTTGTGTACATAAAAGAAAGTTCCAATAAAATTCCCTATCTCAAAAAATGCTGAACAGAGTTCGATGAAACTTGCAGTATTCCCTAAGGTGAACGATCCCTAGTACCACAAAAAAACTATTTTGAAAATCGGTCCACAATTGGAGAAGTAATCGCATAACAAACACGCAAAAAGTAAAGATCATCATGTCATCCAAGTAGGCGAAATTAATAAAAATGCTCACAAAATAAAAAGTACTGAACCAAATTTGATGAAATTTTATGGGACCACACTGCAAGTATCCTGCATCGAACACAACAAGAATCACACTAATCGGACTAGAAACCTCGGAGTAATCGATGTACATACATAAAAAAAAAAAAAAAAAAAAAAACATACCGACTGAATTGAGAACCTCCTCCTTTTTTTGAAGTCGGTTAAAAATACGTCGCGTTGGGGGACTGCTCGAAATTATTCATCATCTCCTGTTTTTTGCAGTTCCCCAACGCGACGTATTTTTACTATTTTTTACTTTTTAAAGGGAACTTGGTTTTTGTGTCGGGGGTTTTTTCAATTTTTAATTTAATTTTTATTTTATACTTTTTATAGGTACATATACTTATATAATTTTTTTGTTGCTAAGAGTACTCCCGATTAAGTCATCAATATTCCCTTTCAGTACGCTTTCATTTGATACCCAAATCGAGTATATTTACAGACTCTCGGTTACCGTGAAATAATAAAAAAAAAACCTAATTTAACAAAAACAAAAAACATAAAAAGGCAGAGACACTTAGGCGTCAAAGTACATGTACTTGTACATGTTTCAAATGACGAGCAAGTAAAGACGCGGGCTACTAGCGCAAGCTGGTATGTACGGGTGCTTGCTGTACACGGTGTCGCGGGACCGGCGGGACTCTGTCATCAGGTAACCATATCCCTGGAAGGAAAAGGGCTATAACGTGGAGTTAGCAAGTACAAGTTTGACTGTCAAAATCGTAAACAAACAGAATTCATACTTCTTTGCTAACCCATAACTCCCGATCACGAATTTAGTCTAAGTTGGATTATTGTGAATGGTTCCCTATCCATTTGCATAAAATTTTAAGACCTAATATAACTTAGCATAATTTTGTTTGGCATAATTATTTTTTCGCATAATATAATTACGCATAACAGCTTACGCATAATTTTTTAAGCATAATTTCTCTAACCATAATAATGATTAAGCATAATATTCTAAAGCATAAATTTATTAAGCATAAAGTTCTAAAGCATAACTTTTTTAAGCATAAAGTTCTAAAACATAACTTTAATAAGCATAATATCCTAAAGCATAAATTTATTTACGCATAATGATATTAAAACATATTTTTATAGAAAATGTATTGAACAATTTTGTGGGTTCTTTTTTCGCTGTAGGAAGCCTAAAGTAAGCAAGCATTCAGCATGCAAGCAAGCATGCAAGCAAGCAAGTAAACATGCAAGCAAGCATGCAAGCAAGCATGCAGCAAACAAGCAAGCATGCAAGCAAGCATGCAGCATTCAAGCGAGCGTGCAACATGCAGCAGGCAGGGTTTCTGTCACGGCTCCGGCGCTGCGGGTCTCCGGCGGCCCCTCGCGTGCTAATCATCGCAGACGGCTTTCGCTCACCACCGCAGCTTCGGCTTGTTGACCGGCTTTGCCGGCCAGCCTCAGCCACGGCGCACAGTGGGCTGAAACGGGCCGAAAAAGTTTCTTTTTCTGAAATTTTAAATAGTGCGTTGGATTTATCTATTGATATAAGTAATTTTTTATCTGAGGGTCGTTTAGATAACTTGAGTATTTTCGGAGTTATTAATAACCAAAGTAATTTTTGTATGAAGCAAAACAAAAAAACTGAAAATCTAGAAATTCTCAAATTTTCTCAAAAATTTGACTTTACGAATGTATAGTACGTATTTTTGTCCTATTTTAGCACGTATGCTCGGGTTGCGATTTTCTGCGATTTGGTCGCAATTTCAAATTTTGTTCTCTATTCCACACCACCATAGAGGTTAAGAAACAGACGCGTTTTTTTTATGTTATGGTCTCCCCGTTAGTCCTAATCCACTAAGGATTAATAAAACAAGCAAAAATCACAATCAGGTACTGGTCACTGCACTTTTTTAATTTAATCACTATCAAGAGTATCAAAATTTTCGTCCTCGTCATCATCAAATGTTTCCGCTTGTTCAATTATTAATAAACTTTGTGCCTCTTCTGACAAAGTTTTATGTTTTCTGCGAAGTTTGTGGCGTTTTGCTGAGATGAGAGGATCAGAGCTGGTCAACAAATTATTTAAAATGTCTTCATTTGTAGTTTTTCTACTGCATTTCCTGGAATGGTGTTGCCGGTACCTACGAAAGTCTTTATTCCTAGCTTCAGCAGCTTCTCCAGATAGCTGTCCAATTGGTATTAGACCAAAACTTTCAATAATAGCTGCACCATGCATAAGAACTTTATGAACACTTGAAGGCATATAATACCAGCCATATAATTCCAAATACAGTCGCATAGTCACTTGAGCATACTCGTGAAATTTGACTGTGTCAATGTGGTAACCTGATGCAATTGCCTCAAAAATGGTTGCATACCGCCTAATTAAGTCTTCACTAACACCAGTTATCTCAGCAGCCACGTTTAGGTTTGCAAAAAATCTATTAGCAGTATTTCCGTCATTCGTGGAGCCGTGCCCTTGTTTGACAACATCTATCAGAAGTCCCATTCTATTTTTAAAAGCATCTTGTAGATTTTTCTTCCTGCTTTCCATGATGCACTTATTGTCTCCCTTTACTATCCATGTCTTTATCGTTAATCTGTAAGCTATATGCAGAATGCATTTCATCATTCGTATCCAGATATGCAATGATGACAATCCGTATTTACAGAGATATGGATCAGTCGGTTTTGATGCAATTAAGGGCACATTATTCATCTCAGTTGGAGTGGCTTTACAAATGTCGCATCTATGAGATGAAGTATGACATAAAATTGATGTTGCTTTTCCTTCTATCATTGTCATCAATAAAGAGTGTGAAATCTTTATTTCTCCAACTTCTGTTTTTACAAAATGAACAATCTCTTCCTCAATAGCACAAAAGATTGGACGACACCAGTATGGATGAATTTGGTGAATCGTTTTTCCAGATAACGACACAAAACGGTTTTCTATGGTGGGTAATAGAACACTGCAATAGTACATTTTGTGCCCTGTTATCGTTGCACCAATCAGGTAACGACACGTGTCATACCTTGATGTTGCGGTCGCGCATTCCTATCCCTTGATTCCCGGAAATAAGTGTCAAAACAAATTACGTCATACCTACCTACCTATATTACCTATGGTGGTGGAAAATGAACATTTTTTTTTAAATTTAAAGTACTAAGTTAGTATTGTAGTACTTCAGGTCGTTTAGTATCCATTATTTTCAATTTGTAATTAATTTGCTAAACGAAAATTTCATGACTCTTCATAAAAATTTGATATGGCTATATCTCCGAAAGTACGAGTCCAATTAAAAAAAGTCAAAGAGTAAAAACTTTTTAAATTTATGTCTAGATACTAAAAAAATACATTTTAGTTCTTAAGACCCAACTTTGTAATCCCAGCCCACTGTGCGCCGTCGCCGTCGTCGCTGGCTGAACAAAAAAAAATCAATTTAAAAACGCGCGAACTACAGCCAGCGTTTTCGTCAATTTTCACGGATTGTTTAAAAATTCATGGTTTTGAAAATGTCTCAAATGTAAATATAAATTTTTAGTTGTTTTACTATATACTAATATTACAATAAAATATGAGGCGCTTTTTATTTTCTCGTGGGTGATGTAATTACTCTTTTTGTTCAGATTTGTTACATTTTGTAAAATGATATAGAAGTAACGCAGCATATACAGCTTTCTTTTTTTATATAAAATCTTTCATACTCATTTTTTGTAAATGTGTGGACATTGTAGGTAGGGTTGCCAACATTTTTTTGTCTGAATATAGTATATTTTTTTAAAATTCATAAAAACATATAGTACGCTTCAAAAAAATATAGTATTTTACTGGAGAAGAATAAAAAATAGACTTAAGTTATATTTTTTACTTATTTGTAATTATTCTTTTCTCTTTTTGCTTTTTTTTTAAATAACTTCTTGTCCTGAATAAAACTGCCATACTATTTATCACAGTCAAGTTTTAAAGTAATATAAATCAAGAGCTCTTTTTTTATGAAAGCTATTGCATTTAAAGTTTTAAAGTTATTCCCAATTTTAGTATTGCAAAATATAAACATTGATTTATTGTACTGAAATATAGTATTTTGGCGTACTAATATTTCTTCAACAGTATATAGTACGGAGACCGTAAATATAGTACAATACTATATATTATAGTACGGTTGGCAACCCTAATTGTAGGTCGTGTTCCTACAATGTTCTTTATAAATATATACAATATATATCTACCTATATTTCTTTTTTTTTAGTGCTAACTCTCGCAGACGTCTCCCTTGTTACTAGGCTTACGTTTTTCTCACATATCTGAGTACCTATTCAAAATTGCAACAATCAGTTTGTAAAACAATACCATTATTTTGAAAGAGTAACCATGGAGTTTCTTGCCGGTTCTCCTCCTTGTCGACGTTTTATAAGTATCCTCATGGGCCTATGTGAAATAAAAATATTTGATTTTGATAAAAAGTAGAGTGTATCACTCGGGCGCGATAACCTCCTCTTTTTATGAAGTCAGACAAACATACATTGCTTACCTTTTTGCTGAATACAGTTAAGTACGTGTAATGGAACGCTTAAACATCTGACATTTGACGTTTGCTCGGTGTTACCAACGCTATTTTAAATACTCCAATAGCTTGGAAATGGTTTATCTTATTTGTTTTAAAATGTTCAAAAAAAACTATAGAACCAGAATAATTTTATTGAGAAAATTTAACTTATAATTTGTTTTGACACTCTTGCACTTTTATATAATTTAATTGAAAGTTCAGCTAAATAAGTATGTTCAGTTTTTTCCATCCTAAAATTTATTTTTTGACATTGCAACTCAACCGTCCTCATTATTGTGAATTGGAGTTGAGTGTTTTTATTTATTTTGAACAGGAAATCCTTGGAAAGTATGGCGTAAATCTATTATTCCACGTATTTTCTTTGATTTCGAGTAGTATTTTCCATCATTGAGAGTTCTACGTGCTCAAGATGTCGAGATCGAGCTCCGTGGAAGATATTCCCGAACAATGTAAAGTGAGTCTTGTTGTTTTTTCAATGTTTATTTATTCATTGTCCGTCGTTCGTGGTGACCTTTGCTCACATTTGCTGTTTAGCAGTCTGCAAGATATTTGTAAACAACGCTGTAATTGTACGGCATTATCGTAGGACTCGCTCGGTACCTATTGCGTCATAAAAATGCTTATTCTTGTGTTATTGCCTTGTACAGGATTTTCTTGAGTATGAATTAAGGCGCACTAGACGCGTTCCATCCAGATATGTATGATACTTAGTAGTAATCTGATAGAAATTAGCTTGTATGATGAGTCATCAGATTTAAAGTAATATAGTAAGTAGGTAGGTCTTTGCCTACAATGTAAACATAGATAAATACCTGTCAAAGTGTAAACACAACATAATTGCTGGTTTTCCTACTAGAAACCTGTATGAAAAACTATTAAGTCTACTAATAAGTTCCTAAATGATTAAACTACAAACTACACTGATTAATTTATTAAATCTATATCTGACTTGAGTTTCTTAAATATTTGATAAGGCATTATAAATCAGATTGCTCATATAGAACCGTTGACATCATGTGAATTTAGATTTTAAGAGAAATGAAAGGTGACACAAAGCTTTCTTGGTAAAAATAATAGTTTTTTTTTTCTGTACAAATCACTCATGAATTTATATCAGCATCAGCAACTAATTCATACAAAAAAAAATGAGACTTTCCTCATGATAAGCATTTTGATTAAATTAGCTATCTACTGTAACCAATAAAGTTAAATATTGAATTTTCCAGGTACTTATCTTTTTATCTTGTTTATCTTTCCTCATCAGATTGAAAGGATTTATGGAACCAAAGCCAATTCTTTTTCTGAAATATCAGGAATATATTATATTCAAGTTTCATTTTGAACCTAGTTCCCATTTAATTTATTACTTGATGTTTCCCAAATTTATAGCATACTAGCTGTGCCCACGACTTTGTTCCCAAGGATGTTGGAACTCAACAATGTATGTTTAACAAATTGATAAAGTTTCATACAAATTTTCATCCCCTATTGTACCCCCTTGAGGGTAGAATTGATCAAAATGCTTTCGTAGCGGATGCCTACGTCATAACATTTTATTATTTGCATTTTGCACTGTGCAGAGTATCAGAATGATGAATAGGCTAGCTATGTCAGCAGATGGAGCAGACGTGTGCTAGAGTGGAGACCACATGCACAAACATAGTATAGGACTTGCAGGTGACTGACAGCAGATGGATGCGAACTGCACAAGACCTGGATAGTTAACTCTTTTTAAGCGAAAAGTAAATTCTCCAACTGTAGTAACTAACAATAACTATACATCAGGAACTTACTTAACTTGAGGAGCTGGTGGCTAAATAATTACAGCTGCACAAGTCGATCTACCGGGTTAAGCTGCGCTTGACGAGGTTGGTCTGTGGATGGGTGACCATCTGCTATAGCGAGTTTCCTCCGTGCCTCGGAAAACACGTAAAGCCATTGGTCCAGGGTGTCATTTGTAGATCTTTGACAGATGATGCGGAACTTACTTAACAGTGCTGAGACAAAAAATGATAGCCGTCATTTGCTAGATATTATAATGAGTGTGGATGACATAATTATAGATCCCTCAAAACATTCCACTTAAAACTTTGCAGCATAGTCTTGAAAAATAAAATGGTGTTTTATTAATTAAAGTATTCATAATGAAATTGGTTAAAAAAAATAGACACAAGTAAATTATGGTCTATTCACATAAGCTAATAACTATGGGGGAACTACAGTAGTCTATAATTACATAATAACTGTGGCCTTGTGCAAGGCATGGTAATTCAAGGCCATTTTCCTTACGCAATGTATAAAAATTGTACTTTTATGTATCAGTATCAAGTGCGTCTTTGAAAATATTTGTAAATCTAATAAGCTTATCTTAGTTATTGATTCACGCAGCCCGACGCAAATGACCAAAGAGCCGCGCTTACACGCCACTACACAGACGATCTCCCAGACGTAGAAATGGATGAGATTGAGACGGCCCTTGGGCAGCTTAGTAATGGGAAGGCTCCCGGCGAAGACGGAATCACCTCAGAGCTGCTAAAAACTGCGGGCCAACCTGTGCTCGGAGAGCTTAAGAGGCTGTTCAACTCCGTCATAGCCAGTGGGACTACCCCGGAGGCGTGGAGCAGGGGCGTGGTCACATTGTTTTTCAAGAAAGGAGACAAAAATCTCCTCAAAAACTACAGACCAATCACGCTCCTGAGTCACGTCTACAAGCTGTTTTCGAGGGTCGTCACAAATCGGCTTTCCGTTAGATTTGACGCTTTCCAGCCGCCGGAGCAGGCTGGGTTTCGTAAAGGCTATAGTACCGTAGACCACATACACACAGTGCGGCAGGTTATACAGAAGACAGAGGAGTATAACCAGCCGCTGTGTCTAGCTTTTGTGAACTACGAAAAAGCCTTTGATTCGGTCGAAACCTGGGCTGTTCTGGAATCCTTGCAGCGATGCCAAGTCGATTGGCGGTACATAAAGGTGCTAAGGAGCTTATATAGCATGGCGTCGATGTCGGTCCAAGTACAAAACCACCGAACAAAACCCATCCAGCTGCTAAGAGGTGTGAGACAGGGTGATGTTATATCCCCTAAACTGTTTACCAACGCGCTGGAGGGTTTGTTCAAGACGCTGGACTGGAACGGACTGGGCATCAATGTCAACGGTGAATACCTATCGCACCTTCGTTTTGCCGACGACATAGTTATTATGGCGAAATCGCTGCAAGATCTGCAAAAAATGCTGAACAGTCTCAATGCTGCCTCGAGACGTGTGGGTCTTGGGATGAACCTGGACAAGACCAAGGTCATGTTCAATGACCATATCATCCCAGAACCAATTTCCGTCGAAGGCATAACACTCGAAGTTGTCCAAGAATACATCTACTTAGGACAGGTATTACAGCTAGGTAGAGACAACTTCGAGCGGGAAATTGCCAGAAGAGTGCAGCTTGGCTGGGCAGCATTTGGGAAAATGCGTCATAAACTCACGTCGCCACTGCCGCAGTGCCTGAAAAGCCGGGTGTTCAATCAGTGCGTCCTCCCAGTCCTAACCTACGGAGCCGAAACGTGGAACATGTCTGTCAAGCTGGCCCACCGACTTCATGTCACGCAGCGTGCTATGGAAAGGTCTATGCTTGGGGTCTCACTGAGGGATAAAATCCGGAATGAGGTCTTACGGCATAAGACCAAAGTTACAGACATTGTCCAAATCTGTAGCAAGCTGAAGTGGCAATGGGCTGGCCATGTCTGCCGCAGAACCGACGATAGGTGGAGTAGGAAGGTTCTCGAATGGAGACCGCGTGTAGGTAAACGTAGGGTGGGACGCCCCCCGGCAAGATGGACCGATGACCTGAAAAAGGTGGCTGGCAGTGGCTGGATGAAAAAAGCAGGAGATCGTGCGCTGTGGCGCTCCCTGGGAGAGGCCTATGTCCAGCAGTGGACTGCAATAGGCTGAAATGATGATGAAAAATAAATAACTTTTTTAAAAAAAGGGAACCGACTTCAAAACCAACCACAAAAAACTAAAAAATAACTTTTCTTTCGGAAGTCGGTGGCTTTGTTTTTTATTACATTGACTATGGCCACCGACTTCCGAAAGAAAAGTTATTTTTTAGTTTTTTGTGGTTGGTTTTGAAGTCGGTTCCCTTTTTTTAAAAAAGTTATTTATTTTTCCCTTTTTAGTTTAAATATTCAACAAAAATCTTCATGATATAATAGGAGCCTTTGAAAATCTACAATCCTAGTAAGCAACAAAAACGAATATATGTGTGCTACTTAACGAGGTATCTATTATTGTTATATACTCAAACCTTCTCCAGAATGTAACGAACATATTTCTCAAAACCGCATCAAAATCGGTTCAGCCAAACGCGAGATAATCGCGGACAAACATGCAATCGTCTCTGAAAATGTACAATCCAAGTAAGCAAAAAACGGACCCACGTGGGCAAAGTCACGGGATATCTATTAGTGTTATATATTAAAACCTTCTCCGGAATATAATGAACACTTTCCTGAAAACCGCATCTAAATCCGTCCAGCCAAACGCGAGATAATCGCGGACAAACATACATACATACATACATACATACATACATACATACATACATACATACATACATACATACAGGTCGAACTGAGAACCTACTTTTTTTTTTGAAGTCGGTTAATGATGAGTTATTGATTTTATCAAGTATTGTAGAATGTGTGCTTGATAAGCATGCCTAATTTCAGCTTTCATAAATAAAATGTGGCGTCCTCCCGGTCCCTCTAAAAGATTTTAAGTGACTTGGATCTGGAGGTGATAGCCCTCCAGCGCGTCTATTAGTGGCGCGTGGAGACGACCGCCGCGGCCGCCGGCGTGAATCCCCGCTGCCTCGACCAGTCGAGGCGCGGCGGGAAGAGCTCCGGTTCGATCTCAGGGCAGTATGGACGATGTAACGACTGTCGCAACCGAGGTCCAGACACGCCGCAATCGTGGTGGTAAGACCCCTGTTTGAGGAGTGGCTGGAAGGCGTCACGGCCTCTGGCGCCCGGCATTGGTTAAGGCCATGCTACGGGCCGTGACGGAGTGGGATGCGGTCGCCTCTTGCGAAGCAGTCATGCTCGCGAAAGAGGAGGCAGGCCGCGTGAGGGAGAGGACAGCGACCTCCCTTCGCCTCAGCCGCATTGGCAAACACCCACGGTGACGGACGTCGGCAGACGATCTCCGGCCACCGTAGGCGCGGGTATGCGGAGTGCAAGTAACGGGGGCTCGCTGTCCGACCATGGACCATGCCCGGGTGCGACTGTGCGTTATGTTCTACGCGCGCCTCAAAGAGTGACGGCACAATGACGGGGCCCCCTCTAGTCTAGAGGGCCAAAGTGAAAGTCTGCCGGGTTCGCGGGACTTATCGAATTACCGTGGCCCTGGAACGTAAAGGGCTATTGAAGGACACCGTGGATTTAAGTCAGTACGAGTGACAATCCCTCCCGCCCTGCCCTGAGAGGTGGACTCATTTGATGATTTTACCAGTTCAAAAAAAAAATAACTTAAATAAATGATAATTTCAGTAAGTATTTGTATATTTTGATAGATTCATTTTTTATCATAAACATATTAAATATTAATTAATTTAAAACACTTAAAAATATTAAGAATAGTAGCCCACTGGTATCGGGAATAGGGTCTTAGCTACATACATGCTGTCAGTGCTCCAAAGGCAAGGACCTCCTAAACTACTCCTAACATGGCGCGTCGTGTCTTGTGAGATAATAACCGCAACGCGGGTGAAGCTGCAGACCTGCAGACCCCGGGCAAGGCGGGAGGGACTGTCAGAGTTGTACTGACTAAAATCCACGGTGTCCTTCAATAGCCCTTTATGTTCGGGGTCACGGTAATGAAATAAGTCCCGCGACTCCGGCAGGCTTTGGCCTTCTAGAGACCCTGTCATCATGCTGACGCTCTTTGAGGTGCGCGTGGAAAAACTGCAGACATATGCTATTAGTTTTCTAAATTTATGCAAAAAAACAACCACCATTTTAGCTTAATTTTGTGAATATGTGTTTTAAAATTAAAGTCTGCGACGACAATTCATAGTAATTAAATAAAATTCGTGGAATGATGTCACGCTTATTTATTTATTTATTTAATGAGAATGGATCTCGTGGGATTTTCGAGAAGTCTCTTGTTTCATTTAATCAGCCTGCTCATCACTTTGTGTTTTTTTTTACTGAGTTTTTTTGCTGACAGATAATGCAATTGTTTATAACAATACACTATTTTGTCGTTTATTCAATAAAACATAGATATTTAGTAGATTTTTGAATAATACCGAAAAAAATGTGAGAACGTTATAACTATGTTATTTAGTACCGATTTCATTGATGCCACGCAATTTTCGGTCCCGGGAAATTCACTCTAAAACAAAAGACGATCATCCGTACAGGTACTAAAGTCGGGAGCTAGATTAGACCATTATTTCAGATTGTGCTATGTTACTCAATCTTGTCAGAAAGACCGAACGAATCTTGATGTTTGACTTAGGGCTTAGTGATAGGTTAAATACTGTTTATCCCGTTACCAAGTTCCCGTGGGATAATTGTCGAGTTCCACAAAGATAAAGCTGCTGGCCTCAGCTAGTACACACAGCTACACATCAAGCAAAAATCGTACGAAGCGAGACTAAGACCAAACTGGTTTTACATAGCTTGATGTGCAGCCGTGTGTACCTGCATAAAAATGAAGTTTGTGTAGCATATAAATTAGACCCTCTTTCCAGGACCTGTTCACCCAAGATGGAGTGCTCCTCAAGGCGTGTCTGGGCAGGCCAGTCACAGACCTCCACTCCATCGGTATGCTGTGCATCGTGCAGAATCAAGACGGCACCAAATGCATCGAGTGGAGACCCAATGACCTGATCACGATAGATTCCGACACCCAAGATCAAGAATGGGCGGTCGTCAATACTATTGGTATTACCATGTCTTATGCTAAAGGTAGATTTATTTATTTGTAGTTTTTTCTCGCCGCTTCGGCTGCGTGTTGGGGGGTGTCGTCCGTTTTATTTGGCTTTAGGTTTTTAAAAGAGTAATGTCGCGGAAGGCCGAGTGACATCCGGAAGGTCGGCAGTCCAGTACACGGTTTGTGCTGCTGTAAGCTTCGCTTCGGTGATGGGAGCTAATTTGCTACCTTATCTTGCCTTAAGATTATTTCGCAATTGCGCGTCCGTTTCAGTTGTAGCACTTGAGTTAAAAACGGTGGTGGTATTACAACAAGACCAAAAGTTTAGCCAGAAAGACACTTGACTCAAATTAAGACTTTATATTAAACCCTGAGAAATTTATTTATTTAATGTTCGAAAAGCTTACAGACTAATACATAAGTATTAACAACAATTGCACTGACATTTGCCATTTACAAGCTTTCACAAGTAAAGAGACTATGTACCTTAAATCTAAAATTAAAACAAAATCAGGTTCTTCTTAAAAAAACCACTGATTGTCGCTCTGATGGCCACTTGGGAGGCCCAAGACTATTGACATTCACTCTTTTTAACTCAACTCCTTTCAAAATGCACCCTAACTTTAATCAAGAAGCTGAACTTCTTCTTTTAAGCTTTTTAGGCCTAACCGAAAGTCTTAGCATCCCTTTGCCTGGTGGTAGGTGATGGTATTATAACAGCACAATTTCCAAACATCTTTTACTCTTTGTAGTTTATTATAAGTTTATAACACAACCTAGTTTTTGTTTCTTTTTACTTTTCTCGCAGATTCTTCTAGTAAAATTTTGCACCTTTTACAACAGTTAAACTAATTCAAAGTCCTCATTAGGGCGCCGCCAACGGACCCTCAGCGGCAACATGACATCAGACTACGCCACCGCCCGAGCCCGCATCATTAAGATACCCCTAGACGAGCTCAAAACGTTCAGGGTAACCAGAAACAACCAGCAAATGCAGTTCTCAACGAAACCAGGGGTTTGGCAGACCACGTTTTATTTCCAACACGGCAATGCAGAAATCTTCGTCGCATATTTGAAAAACCATATAAAAACAGCGAAGACCCGCCATGACAGAAACACATACGTCGTTGTGGAACCTGATATTGAGTCCCAAGTGCTGAATAAATCTTTTGCGGAATTGGATATCTTTACTGAGAATACCACAGATGTTGTGTGGAATTTAGTGTCGAATTTCAAGCAGAGGCCTTATGAGACTACGATGGAAGCATTTTCGAAGCTCACTGATATTGGTAAGGACTTACTATTTTGAACTTTTACATAGTTTTGACTTTTTCTAATGACCCAAAGCTGTTTTTATGTAATGGATAGTTAACTTATTACCTTAATATCACTTGTAATAACAATCTAAGGCCTCGTCAAAGGACACACGGTGCGTCGGGCGGTCGTCACTTCTTCCTGAATGTTCTAACTAATACATCCCCGTATGTTTGGCTTTCCCCTCAACCGCCCCGTGCAACGCGCCGCTCGACGTGTCGCGCGAATCCTTGAACGAGACCTCATGTGTTAAGAATTTTGAACATTTATATTTTTAATGTCTTATTTTACCTGCAACAGATGCCTGTTGTAAGTATACACTGCATAGCATAACTATACACTACATAGCTATAGCATAAAAGTATTCGTATCACTAAGTACATGAATAAATATTAAAGAAAAAGCTTTTAAATCGAAATTGCATTTCATCTCAAAAATCGTAACATTTGTGTATAAAATAAAATTAAGCTCGAACAACTCTGAAATGGTTTAAAGACCAAAAAATCAATTGCTTGGCTAAGCGCCAAGAAATAAAGCTTTTGGCTGAATTTTAAGCAATTATATTCTAGCCAGCAAAGCAGGCGTTTTCGGAACCATCTTATGTACACTTTACATTCGCAATACATTACAACAACGACGATATATTACTAGACTCCGCATTCACTATCTAAGGAACAAAAACTATTCTGTCAACTCGCTGAGGTACTACGTAAGCGAGGGGGATGGGGTACTGCGTTGTGATGGGCTAACTCAAAGTCTGTTCTGTCTCAAGGTATGTTTACGGCTCACAGGAGTGGTCGAAATAAGACGGATATAAGACTTTTTTGCCCAATGTGTTGACAGACATCGGTGGTCTGTTATTAGGAGTCTAGTAATATATCGTCGTTGCATTACAAAAATACTGTAACTTTTGATTTTAACATAACCTCATTATTTTCCCGCCTTTCCAGTGTACTACGGCAACGAAGCGATGAATGGTAAACGCGATGTGTCAGAAGAAGTGGCGGACTTATTGACAAAGAGTATGAGTGCCATGGAGGACGCTACCACGGTGACCAAGAACGATGAGTATGAGGTCATTAGTGTGAAACCTACTCTACCGCCCCGGCCTTGTATACCTAGGTAACGTATTTTTGGTTTCCTATCCATTGGCATAGTAATTTTAAGGCAATATAACATGATAATATAATATAGTATACTAAAAAGGGCCTGTACCACGCAGTTGGTGATCCCGCGTTGATATTATGATGGTTTATAGATAAAAGATGAGTATGACATACTACATACAGACTGTATACCAGAAAATTATGATAAAAGATATTAGTTCAAAAAATATAATGCGAAAAAAAGAGATTCCCATATTTTTCACAATGCATTTGTAAATTACGTCAGATAGGGGAGAATGGAAGGTAAGAAACGTGTTGCGCCGATGATGATTGAAATAACATCAATAGGAAACAAAAATTTTTACTTTCTACTAAAACAATAAATACAAATATAAACCTTATCAGTAAAAAGTTATGACTACTAAATACTGATAATGGAAACTACACGTGAATCGATATAAAGACTCCTTAGTTCAACGTTCTCTTATCAAATACGGCTCGATAAGTAAGACACGCGATGATACGAGCTTACGAAATACTAGCTACTGCCTGCGACTTCGTTCGTACGAAGTTATGGCCCTTGACGTCCCATGGCACCGCGTCACATCCCGTCGCCTACCCGTTTATTTTTCTTCTGACTTAGATCTGGAGATTTTATATTTCTTCCCTGTTATAAATATTAGTATGTACTGTGTACGCGATATGACATCTCCTAGACACGTCGAGCTTCATTGTCTCGACGCATTTCTGGTGGTCGCCACTGTTAATTCTGGCATTCGCTTTGCGTTAGGGAATAGTGCGGTGGGATTGTCCCAAATAAGAAAAGAAACAGGCCATGCAAATATTTGTTACTGCTCCATCTGTGTTAAAAAAGTAGCTATTTGTTCAAAGGACACATAATTATTTGCTTAAGATCAATCAAGTATTATTTCTTTGTTGTAGAGGAACTCCCTTATCAACAGAAAAATGGGAGGGATTGCAGGACCCTGAGGGGAGGATCACAGAGGTTGAAGGAGTGAAACAGTTAATATTTAGAGGGGTGAGTATTGTGTATGATATGAGCTAGTTACCTACAACTTTACATAACAATCCGCGCGCACAGAAACCCGCGATTCAAAGCTACTAACTCCATAACAAAACACTTAAACCGTCATAATCCGTGTTCTCGAGTGAAGACCGCGAATCGGCAAACTTAGGATGGGACGCCCTCAAGCAAGGTGGAGCGACGACCTTCGCAAGGTGGTCGGTAACAGCTGAATGAAAGTACCTGGTGATCCAGTGTAACGGCTTCCGATTGGAAAGACCTTCTTTTTACTATAGGCTGATCGTCATAGTAAATGCTAAATTGGAAATTTGAAATGATCTCAATTTCATTGTTTCCAGGGAATAGCCCATTCAATACGACACTCAGTATGGAAGTACCTGCTAGATTACTACCCGTGGCATATGACGCACGCAGAACTGCGGCAGTTGACCAAGAAGAGAACAGAGGAGTACTTCTCTATGAAGCTGCAGTGGAGATCCATGACTGAAGCGCAGGAGGCCAGGTAAGATGGACTTTTTAACTCTTAGTTTGGGTTTCAGAACTATTGTTGCAAATTGACATTTCTTCAAAGTCACGTCAAATCATTTATTCCAATTTCGGCCATCAAAGAGGCACTTTTTGAACGTCGATATTAAATTAAAGGGAAATAGGAAGGTGATCGGATTGATTCTACACCCTTCGCAAAGGTAGGTTGTATGGAGAAGAATGGGCATAGAACACTTCCATACTTACTCTTTTTCAAAAAGTTTCACCAATGTTTTGAAATCACATTTTTTTTAATTAAATAAATGTTAACGCGATGTACTCAAGTTCGACCATTTAAAGATGGTACAAAAAAAAACCATAATTAAAACAGCTAAAAGTTTACACGGTGTTCACACTTTCCACCAAAATGTCTTGGACTGCCCACTAACTCTCTGAGTTCGGTTAATAAATAAACGTTATTTATTTCAAGTTAACGATACAGAAATTTACCTCGCCGCCGAGCCGTCCCCGCCGCGACGTCAAAGTCAATGCCCTCCCCCGACCTGCAAAGCCAGCCCGCGAGCTGAGCCTTAGGTTTAAAACCACAAGCCCTTATAAATAATCATACTGATCCAGCCTTGTCCCTAGCTGTCCTTTCCCAGCGACACCCTAAGCCGAGGTCCGTAACCCCACAGGGGTTGCCCTTAGCGTGTGGTCGCTTAGTTTTACTAAGTTTGTTGCCCTGGCTGGCGGCCCTAACTTCTTTAAGGATCCTTTAAGGATCCACAGAAAAGTCGGTAAGCCAGTACACAACCTATTAGAGGTGCCTGCGAGATGCCACCAACAAAAAAAAAAAAAAAAACAAGAAATTTAAAAGGATGTTCGAAATGAGGGACCCCCAAAAGCCGCCTGTCGT
This sequence comes from Agrotis ipsilon, assembly GCA_028554685.1. Taxonomy (NCBI): domain Eukaryota; kingdom Metazoa; phylum Arthropoda; class Insecta; order Lepidoptera; family Noctuidae; genus Agrotis; species Agrotis ipsilon. The sequence goes on from CM052965.1 coordinate 15,591,430, forward strand.
TATTATTTCGAGAAGAACGAAGTGACCAAAAACTTTATCACAATAGCTCAGATGCAAAACCTTCATAAAACAACTACGCTCTAGAAGGAAGGTTTATGTTTGCTGGTCTCCATTTCACCAAAATGTTAAATTAAAAATGATCTTAAAAAAAGTTACGTCATTCCCTCCAAACTTGGCCGAAGCGACGGCTTCTGTCGATTTAGAAAAGTGTTCGGGAAGCTGCCTAAACTAGCTAACTAGTGACTGTCATAACCAAAGTGGGTTAGTTTTTTCTAAGTAATCTTTATTCCGCGAACCCGCAGGCTTGGCCATCTGTGATGGGGGGCCCCGTCCTTTGTGACGCTCATTGAGGCGCAGCGTGGGAAAACGACGCGCCGTCGATCCGGGCATGTCCATGGTGGACAGCGAGTTGCCTTACTCGCGTCCGCATGCTCCGCGCCGCGGTTTCGGAGAGCGGTGCCGGAGAATGAAAAAAATACAAATCTACACGATATAATACTTTCCCACTCTCTCCCAGGTTTTCAGGAATACAGAGGGAAGCAAAACGTTTAGTTAGAAAAAGATGTAAACCGAACAGACAGGGACGTCACCCCATTCTTCGCCCGGACGACAAACCAATCCCAACTCGTAGTCTTCACAAGATTATACTGTGACATTACGTCATGTACCCACCTTTTTTGATCTGGGATATGTGCCGGGCATGTCGGATATAACTGGCTCCTCTGTTACTGTTGCTAGGCACCGAGATGTTCTGATGTTTTGCTGTGGCTTTGTTCGGCTTCAGGATAAGATGGTGAGTTTAATGCCAATGTTCTTGGTATTTTATTTAAAACACGGCCATTGCTCAATTAAAAAAATTCTTCCAAAGTTCACAATAAGATTACCCGCTTCACCGCCTTTTCGAGGCTTCACGGCAATGGTATTGCCTATCCTATGGTGGATAGCCTTATGAAGGAAGAGAATGTGGACCTTTGTTACCTTTACTAAAGATAAACAAATATCGTTGTTTTCATAACTAATTCTCGTGTAATCTTACTATGTTAAATGTAAATGTCTAGGCCCTGGAAAAACCTGAAACCTCCATATCAATACTCAATACTCAATACTTTATTGCATTCCATAATGTTACATAGAACAGTTGTTTAAGGTAAAAACATAGAATCAATTATGGACCCTGTCGGGCACAGCAAAGTTAGTTGGTGATAGGGAGAGAGGATGAAAGCGCTGTTTTATAATAATAAGTTATGAAGTTAAAAACAGTGAAATGGCTTTTTCTGGTTTTAACAGTATAGATCATATTATATTTAATTCTAATTTTGTTGAATTTATTTTTTTATTAATGTACATAATGGTTTATAATTATTAATATACTGAATGTTTAATAAAATATTGGATTTAATTAGTATAGTTATTTTAAATAAGTATTATTTTCGCGTTATCAAGTTATTTATTATATCGAATTAATTGAATAGTCAAAATTTAAAGTGAAATGTCAGGTATTATGTCAAAAGGAATTATGTCAGAAAAGTTTCTTATTGTTTAAATTGTCGCCAAAATATTCATTAATTGTGTAGTAGCTTTTATTGATTAATAATCGTTTCAGTTTATTGATAAATATATTATTATTATTAGTATTTTTAATGTATTCCGGTAACTTGTTGTATATTTTTATAGACATGACAAATGTACTAGAAGAGTGCATTTTTAATCGTGAAGTGGGTATGTTAAGTCTATTTCCATGTCTAGTGAAATTTTATTTTGGATGTCTTCTCTTTTGGTATATAATTGGGGATATTTTCGTACAAATTTACCAATTTCAAGTATGTAGAGGGAAGGCAGGGTAATATTTGAAGTTCTTTAAATTGGGGCTTACAGGAGTCTGTTTCTTTGATATTGGTTAGGATTCTAATCCAGTTTTTTCTGCAGAGTGAACAATGTTGGCGCGTCTGTACTGTTTCCCCATAGTATAATTCCCATACTTGAGCCCATGCGAATGCGTACGCGTAGTACATCACCATTGATGTTTTAGGTCCTGTGTTTTCTTGATTTCTCTGAGTGCGTATGAAAACTTACTTAATTTCGATTTAACTTTTTGAATGTGTGATTTCCAATCTGTGTGTGAATCTATATCGAGACCCTAAAAGTGTGCATTTATTTACTGTTTCTAATTGCAGTCCGTTGTATTTGAAATTTATAGTTAAAGGGTTTTTTTGTCGTGGGTAGAAAGATATTATTTTAGTCTTATTAAAGTTAATTTCAAGATTGTGTTCGTTCATCCATTGTGTTGTAGTGTCAAGTATAGAAGTAAGTTTTTGGTCTAAATTTAAATTATTGTCACAAGATGTTAAGATAGAGATATCATCGGCGAATAATACGCATGACTCATTGATGTGGTTTGGAAGGTCGTTTATGTAAATGAGAAATTGTTGACACCCTATTACGCTTCCTTGTGGTATAGAAGCAGTAATGGGTATACTTTCGGATCGTATTAGTTCTATTTCTTTTGATTTCTGATTGTAATGTTCGACTTCTACAACTTGTTCTCTGTTTTTTAAATATGATTTGAACCATTCATGGCTTTTTCCGCGAATGCCGATGTTATATAGTTTATTTAACAAAATATCAAATTGTACCTTATCATACGCTTTTGTCATATCTAATAACAATCCTACAGCATATTTTTTATTATTAATTATATTGAGTGCTTCAGATTTTCTTTTTTTCTTCCTCAGATTTTCTACACATAAATCGGGCGTAAGACATAGTTTTTTTAAGTCTAATATTTCTGATTGCTAAACTCATTTAACAGCCTTAAAGAAATTTAGCTTTCTCTCTCTTCCGCAGGCATCAAACTTCGACATGGACCAGCGGGCATGAAGCACCAATTGCTCCAACTACAACAGCTCCTAACATTCGCGAGCCCAGAGCTAGCCAATCACCTCGCACAGAAGGACTCCGGAAATATGTACTTCTGTTTTCCGGTGGCTACTTGTGTGGTTCAAACGGGAGTTCTCGCATAGGGATATTATGAGGTAAGAGGATATCGGAGATTACGAGGATTTTTTATGGACTATGGTTTGCCAAAACAAAAAAAAACCCTAAGTAAATCTAATAAAATTAAAATAATAAGAAATTAATATTCAAATGATTAAAGACTAGGCCAGCGGCTTCACCCGCTACAACTCCAAAATTATCCCACTTGTACATAAAATCGGGATAAAAATCCTCTATCCTATGTGTTAATCCAGGTTATAAACTATCTGTGTACCACATTTCAGCCAAATCCGTTTAGTAGTTTTTGCGTGAAAGAGTAACAAACATCCATCCAATCATACAAAGTTTTCACGTTTATAAGTAGGATTAGTAAGATAAAATAAATTAGTCTGGGTCAGGCATGACAAAGACATCGAGGATGGAGTGAACTTGCCCAGAAGAAACCTGTTAACTTTGAGATTGTGTAGGCAGAAGTTTTCACTGCTTCGCTATTCTCATTAGATATTTTCGTATAGCTACTCTACTACTATTCATGTAAAAAGATTGTAAATAATATTTCTTTTTTTTATTTCTTTTATGCATCAATTTCAGGTTATGGGAAGTATTATGGACGTCGTTGCCCTGTGTGAACTTCCACTTATTAATTTGTGTTGCCATACTCGACGCAGAAAAAGACATTCTTATTAGTAAAGATTATGGATTTACTGAAATATTGAAAGTGAGTACAAATCTATTAAAGCTCCATCCTGCAGTTGACAAAATCGACGACCTGCTAAAGTTGCCAATTGAGTCGAACATACAATGCAACGTTTTTATAATATGTTACTAAAGTTGATTTATTACAAAATATTTGACTATTTGAAAGCACATTACGTTGCTATTTATAAGACTAAAATATTGCAAAGTTACCGACTGACTGATTTAAGTACGCCTTTTTTATCGTGGTAAAATCATCAATTAAATCCTACCGCATTGAGTGGAGCGGGAAGGAGCTGTCAGACTCGTACTGATTAGATTCCTCTTCCAACAACCCTTTACGGTCCCGGTTTAGACAGTCCCACGAGCCCTCACTTAAGCCTCAAACATCAAGTTACCTCTATAAATCATGAATTAATAACTCCAAACTCCTTTCCAGCACGTAAACGACCTATCAATGTGCCTAGACGTCGACAAAATTCTCAGCACAGCCGAAGGAATATACCACCAGGTCGTCTCCGCGCCACACCTCACAGACCAGGTCCGCATGGTGCTCGGTCTGCCGACCCTCAACGTCAGCAGCTCGCACCACTCGGAGGACGAGCCGACCACCTCCAAGGTCACATCAAATGGTACGGTGAACGAGGATGAAAAAACCGGCATGTTCGGCCAGGACATGGACGAAGTTATGTATCAAATAGGCTTAGACATGAATTTTTAGGCACGGCGGTGATTATCTGTTTTATTTTATGTATATTTATTTAGTGGATTGGGTCGCTGTTGCTTTGTAGTTTGTGGCGCTATTTATTTAATTAAGCATTTTTTTTTTTTGATAATATGAGAAATACTGCTTGAGGATTTTAAAGTTTTAATGACGAAAACGTCTTTTTAGTGTTCCGTAGCCAAATGGTCAATAACGGAACTTACAGATTCTTCATGTCTGTCTGACTGTCTGTCCGTCCATATTTCACAGCCACTTCTTTTCGAAAGTATAAGAGCTATCCCGTTGAAACTTTGTAAGATGTATTATGCGAACCGCATTAGGATTTTCACATAAATAAATAAAAAAACAAATTTTGGGGTTCCCATAATTAGAATTGAAAGTTTTTTAGAATTGAAAAAAAAATCACTAAACCCATACGTGTGGGGTATCGATTTTTGTGTATAGGTGTAAATGGGGTGGCGATTCCATTATCACAAGCTATGTTACTTCCTGCTAAACTCGATCTGTATAAACCCTTGTAGCTTTTATAGTGCGATTTGCGACTAAGGAGGGCAGTCCTCAAATTATATAGATATTGATGCTTGCTTTGTATTTTTACCCTTTAGTAACTTAGAGCGACCCAATTCAACATACTTATCATATACTATTATATACATAGCTTGCTAACACATACATTATATACATAGTAGATAGATACATAGACATTAGAAACATATAATATTACATACATATTCATGAAACAGTACAAATATTGATATAATTATATGTAATTTTAGAATTTTTAGAGTAGTGCTTGTAAGATTGTATTTTTGTGACTAACTTTTTTAAAACCAGTTTGAAAAAATAAACTAATATTACATTTCATCTTGTAATTTATTTAATATCATTTTACTATTCAAGTATAAAATATAACATTTAATGAATATTAAAATGGATAAGTATCTATTACAGTATAAATTAATATTTTTAATATTGCTCCACATTCCGATAATTTCCTTTGTGAGTGCGTTGACAAAAATTTCAACTAACATACACAATAAAGCCGCTTAGTCTTTAAATTTCATGTTTTAAGAAAGTAGAATTACACAAATCTATTTTTTAAAGTACCTAAATATTAATTTATCTTAAACAATAGGTTTATGTGAGTAGGTATTATAACACAATACTCTGGTTTTCTTGTTATAACTGCACTGGAATGGAATGCACTGGTTTGAGGAAATGTTTAGTTTGTATTGAGGATTTTTTTCCTTCTAATTTTTAAGCACTCATTTATTAACCGATTTGGTTTAAAGTTAATTGATGTAATAACGATTCTTCAAAAGTTGCAAAATTGTTGTGATCTAGAAAGTAATTATCTAGTATGTAAATAAAATTGCACTTGCTAATATTCTATTTATAAGTAAAATCAAAGCATTGCATGTGGCAACACCATTGAAAATCACAGAATTGCCAACACTAAAAAATCAACAAAAATATTAAATTATCTATTTTTCTATTTCAGGATACACTCGAATATAACGGATTAGAAATATGTATAGTAACGAAAACTGTTTGGGCGTTGCTTGCCTAGTGAACGAATGTACAAACATTGTTGGCAAACAGAACGGACACAGAGTGATATTTTTTATATTTTTATAAATACACGCTTTAAATCTATGTTAGTTTGACTTCTATTCGAGATCAAACAATGTAATAATGTTTATAGACTAGATTTGTATGCTTCTGTGAGGTTAATCGCATACCGAATTGTAGAAAACCTATAATGCAGTACTGAAAGCATTTGCCAGGCTTTCCGATAGTTCTAAATTATACTATTCAAGTTTTAGCCCACCAAAATGTATATAGATTGGATAGCCGTGCCATTGTTCTTGGTATAAACTTATTAATAAAGATATTTCTGAGGAACGAAAAATTGAGCCGCGAGCAGGGTTCGACCCTGCGTCTTCTGGATAGGTACTCCAGACGCCTTAACCAATTAGGCCATCGCAACCACTATACTCGAAGCTGGACCTCTCGTTCGCTTCCTTTTATGAAACGCTGTTTACACGTCACCTTGCTCGCGGCTCAATTTTTCGTTCCTCAAAAATATCTTTGCGAAGACGCGACGCGACGCAGGCGTTATTGCGTATAAAAAAAAACTTTAAACTTATTGATGTTCCTGCTTCACGTAGATTATTAATTGTAATAAATTGATTAAAAAAACAGAAGACAGAGAGTATACTACGAGGATCAGGATTTCAGGATTCAGGATGAGTTGGTTCAGCAAAATAACATAGGTAGATCAAATAAGTATACTGAAAATTTTTGTCTTTGGATCCATAATACAATATCAAAAGTCAATTAGACAATATAATTATACTGCCTAGCTTCAATAAATGCCTTACTCGGTGCTTATCAAAACTTTGAATAGAAGTCAAAATTAATAATTTTAATCATTGCTGTTAAACTTTATCAATCCTTTATCCTATTATATTTCTCAAGTAAATTTTTATTTTGTTTTTAATGCAAAGTGTAATCAGTAAGTTAAATTTAGGTGCCCCAGTTCGCCATTTTGTTTTAAATTTTATTGTTAATCAATTTGAATATAATTAAATTCCTAATTATTTACGGTAAAATTATATTCACATGAGTTTTATTAAAATTTCTGTATTTGCACAATCAATTGATTATTATTTTGGTACCCAAAAGCACAGGTGTTAATAGAAAACTTTATGAATTCTTTTAAAACTATATTCATTTACACTATCATAAATAATTAAATGAATTAAAAATAAATACTTAGCATAATTACAATTGAGATCAAATTAACATTTTTGTACTTTTGTTTTACAAATTCAATACATTCATATTTATTGGTGAATGAGACTTTAAATGCACATTCAAACCATATCTAGTTTGGTAAGACTTGTCGCAGAGATGGCAATGGAAATTCTTGACTCCAGTATGGGTCAATGAATGTCTCTGGAGCTCGGATTTGGAGAAGAATCTTTTCCCACAACTGTCACAGCCATATTTCTTTTCTTTTAGATGATTCTTTCTTACATGAGAACTTCTGGAACTTGAAGATATAAAAGTAGCATTACAGACTTCACATTTGTGGTTTCTTGTTCGTTTATGATTCCAGAGTACATGAGAATGAAGACCTCCAGGTACCTTAAACTTCTTTGGACAGAACTTACAGCTGTATGGTCGATCATTGCTGTGTGTTAACATGTGGATTCTTATGTAACCAGGAGGATATGACTTCCCGCATTGATCACACTGACGCAGTACTCTCTCAGACTTGTTTTTCTCCCTATTTTCTACATTTGGTTGACAGGAGTGAGTGTTCAGCTCCTCTTCATTGTAGAACCCTTCCCAGCAGTTCTCACACAAATAAGGTTTTAAATGCAACTTTCTGTGTAGAACTAGGGATCGAAAATCTTCAAATTTCTCATTGCAATAATCACAATCTCTTCCAATTTCAGATTTTGTGGGATGGGTACTCATGCAGTGCTCATTTAATAGTTTGACTGAATGAAACTCAGCTTTACATTCCACACAAAATAGCAACCGAATCTCGTCATCAATATTTTGTTCAATCTTCTTTATTTTTCTTTTTTTCATGTTTATATGGCAGTCTGGTTTTTGGTCATCAGATTCATAGTTACAGTCATAGTTGTCGCTTGTTGAATCAAGGAGGGAGAGGTTGTCCATCAACGTTTTAGAGCTGGAGTCTATGAGGACTTTGAAGGAGTAAGTTAAGGTGAGTTGATGGACGCAGTTGATGCATATATTTTCCGGAAAAATTGGGTCTGGCGCAACCTAGAAAATAAAAATAGAAATCAGTACTTTGGTACTTTACTTTTACATGGAAGAGTAGTTTAATATAACAACTATTAATTCTTATTAAAACTGCTAGAAGGTTTTTTGAGCAACAACAACGATCTCTTGCTACGAAGCTGGTTAGCAAGTCACAAATCAAACTGAAGGAGTTTGAATATAGCCCTTTACAGTTGTCGCCGTGAGCGAGACCCTGCTAAACACATAATCTCGAGATTACATTCATGAAGCTGGGATACTAGCAAGCAGTAGATAAGCAAATTACCTTGTAATTATAAAAATTCTGCAGAATGTCTGATAGGTGAACTTCTTCGCCAGCAATTCTCACACGGGTGTGTATATGGCGCATTTCTTTCTCGCTGCCCAAGCATGTACGACAGCGGTTCTTCAAATCCATTTTGAACATTTATTTAAATAATTTGTTTGCATCTAATTCAGTGTTTCTGTTTTCATCAATATATCGCAAACGTCAATTTCGAATGACAGAAATCCTGAAACCTTTTTTTTTTGTTATTTTTAAGCTGGTAACCTTCGTAGTATCATTGTTTTAGGTCAATAATAGTAGTGAACTCGTGAAATAAAAGTATTTCACGAGTTCACTGTGTTTTGAATGCATCGTGAGTTTGTAATTTGTAACTTTTTGTCGTTTAATTTGTGTTCCACGCGCGCCTCAAAGAGTGTCACAATTACCTCTAGAGGGCCAGAGCCTGCCAGGGTCGCGGGACTAATCGAATTATTGTGACCCTGGAACGTTAAGGGCTATTGAATGAAGGACACCGTGGATTTTAATCAGTACGTATTTGACAGTCCCTCCCGCCCTGCCCTGGAAGGGAGGACTCATTTTATGATTTTACCACGATAAAAAAAAGCAGCAATAAATTGGCGAAATAGGTTACGTGGGTTACGTGCAAATTCTGAAAGAACTGCTACGCTTCGCTACCCTAGCTTGAGCATGCACTAGACCCCAGACCTTTCCACTGTACAGTCGCGTTCATTAACATGTTGGCACGTCTAGGCTTCAAAAATATATGAACATCAAAATAATTCAGAATATTGTGACAACTACAAGCATCATTCAATTGTGATCAAGATTCAGATTCATAAATATGTGACTACTTTTTGTCAGTAATATGTATACAGCCAAAGGGACATTTTTATATGAACAACGGACTTTAAGATCATATTCTATCCGAATTATGTAAGCTCACATGAATACAGTTATATCTCAACAAGTAAAGGTAATTGAAATTCAACCTTATTGCAACATCATAAAGATGATTTACTAGCAGTCTTAAAATTGTATGGTCAAGGAGTTTGCAACTTTAATTTAGGTATCACTGGCTAGTTTTCCATCAAGTGACATTGTTTTCTTTTATTAAAAAGAAATAACTGACGCACATGTCATTCTTAAAAAATATACGGAAACATTGAAATACTCATTTCAAAAAACCTAAAAAGCATTTGCGCGGAAAACAATTGAAATACTTTCATTTCTATAACAATGTAAACTGGATCTTATTTATTCGAGCAAATAATGTATTTTCCTATGCATGTAGAGATAGTTATGAAGCTTACCCTGCTCAGATATTATTAAAGCTAATATTATAGATATATTTTTATTAAAAGGTGATCACTTATTATTGCCTAATGCAAATTATATATTATTGAACCTTCACATGAGGACATATTTTTTATCTATAGATTTGTAGAATTTATTGAGCTTATCAACGTTCACAATATTTTGAATCATTGACAATGCCAACATATTATTGAACTCGACTGTACGATGACACTGGATGATTTGGTACTATCATACATTAGGCCGCGGCCGGCCGGAGTATTAATTTATTAACATTTTGAACATTGAAAGCAACGCGTTCACGGGCGCCATTTTGCATGCTGTCAAAATTGACAGACATGATTATGACAGCATTGACAGCTGTGTAGAAATAAGCTCGATAAACGAAAATGTTTTTTCAACCACCCGATGAAACAGCAAATTGTAGTTTATCCACAAATACATTGAAAGGTAGCACAAGAAGCAGGCGCCAAAAAAAATTGAGACGAAAAAACAAACTGAAAGCTATCAAAAAACTTCAAATCGCGAACAAGCAGAAGGCACGTACATCAGTTTCAAGATCCAAGGTTCCAACATTTCCAAACACAGGACATTTTCCAACTGTTTCAATGACAATGTCATCCTATGCTGAGAACTTCACAAGAGCTGCTACATGGCAACTTAAACATGAACTAGCTTATTGGAAGTCTAAAGCTATGGCTTTGGAACATGAAAACATAATTTTACATAGGACTGTACGCGAAGTTATAAATCAAAATGATAAGAAAAATGTATCGTTTTCTGGAACACCTCCCGAGCTCTACGAAAATGATGCCGAGGAAACAAGTTCAGAAGCATCAACGGATGAGCAAGATGAAGCTAGTGAAAAGGAGTTTGAGGTTAGTGAAGAATTCATACAGTTCTTGAAGGCAAATCAAGCCTATAGAGAGTCTGCTAGAAAAGAGAGAGAGAGGATAAAAGCTCAGACTGATCATGAACAAAAGCGGATCGAGGAAATGGAGGCCGGGCCGGCAGAAAACACAGAAAACAATCAGGTGACATTGAAGAAGTTGTATGGAGATAATTCAGAAAGAATAGCAGCGTTAGAAATGTCTTTAAAGGCAAAGTTTATTAGCATCATGGATCGGGATGAACCAACGTACTGGCCTAATATACCTTTTAATTTTAACTTTGGTTAGCAAGTCTTTGTTAGTATAATTTAGTATTAAATGTAAATAAATATAATTTTTAATTTTACAGTTGTTCTATTATTTTGTTGATTATAATTATTGTGTTTGGTGCGGATGTCCACCTACCATTATATAAGATGAAATGATTGACCTTGTCAACTGTAATTGCCATTTTCTCTATTCAGAAAGTTAATGGCTATTTTGTATAGTTGAACAGTTGACATTACAACTGTTGCAATGTCTACGTTGAAGTTTCCATGTTGGCATTAATTCATTTATGTACTTACTTGTTCAATAAACTAAGCTTAATTGTTCACTATAGGTATAATTAGTAATTTATTGTGTTTAACGATGATATTATAAGTACGAACAGCAGTTGATTTTGAAATAGATACTTTCCAAGTTTAACCTGTAGATGAGGGACTTTTATGTTAAACATGCAAGTCCTAAGAAAACTGCCTAAGGATGATGCCAGGCCTTCTATGAAATTTGGTCCCACCCCCCAATAGCAACGTGTCATACGTCATTGGATAGGTATTTTTAAGCTGAGCAAAATATATTATGGCACCAAGTCTGAAATATGAGTTCGTTCTGGGATATGTTTGATGAATATGGCCGTTTAAGATATAAGGAAATAATGTTTTTTTTCGTTACATATTACATTTTAATGCTTAGGACGAGGAGGAGAACCTCGGTTCTAAATAATGCCAGCCGCACAGGTCGATCTTCAATGTCAAGCCGCGCTTGCCGAGATCGGTTTATGGATGGGTGACCATCTATCCGAGGTTTCTCCGTGCCTCAGAAAGCACATAAAAGCCGTTGATTAAGACTGTCATTTGTAGATCTTTGACAGGCGTTACCAACTAAAAAAAAGTAAAAGCTCGCTTTTTAAGCTTTAAAGGTGAGCGATTTTAAGCTTTTACTCCAAAGATATTTGAACAATGCGTCAAAGTCTTGTCCCGTTCAATCACTACACATAAGAGCTAGAAGGTTTTTTTACATGATAAAATCATCGAATGAGTCCTCCCGGGGTTGGGTGGGAGGGACAGGACTTCCAGACATGGACTAACTAAAATGCACGGTATCCTTCAATAGCCCTTTACGTTCCGACAGTCGTCGTTAGACAGTCTCGCGACCGCGGCAGGCGTTTGATTACCGTCAGATTGCTGATAACTCTTTAAGGCTCGCATGGAGCACGACGCGCAGTTGACCCGAGCATGGTCCATGACGGCGGGTCATCCTTTACTCACCGTCCTCATGCACTCGAGTACTGTAGTTCAAAAATCGCCTCGCGACGTGCAATACCGTAGGCGTCTCCCGCAGCGTTTGTGTCGTGAGATGGAGGCTGTCCTCTCCTTTACGTATTCCGCCTCCTCCTTCGATAGCATCACTGCTTAGAAGGAGGCAGGAGGAGGTGATTACGTCTTAATAAACGGTTGCGTCTGGCTCCGCAGTGGTGCGGCCCAAGCTATGCATACCTTCACAGCATGGTCGATCGTGTGCACCTCCGGGCGATTTTCGCAATGGTTACACCCAGGCATACCTGTTTATTACCGCACAATTCGACACAGGAACCTCCTGAAACATCTGGTGTGGACCTGCGTCACTCCTCAAACAAGGGTTTTAACGCCACGGTTGCGGCGTTGCCAAACCTCGGCTACGACAGTGGTACCCTCCATACCCCATGAGATTACGCCGAAGCTCTTCCCGCAGCGCCTCGACTTGTCAGAGGTAGCGGAGATACACCTCGCCCTTGCGCCTCCACTCCACACCCCACTTATAGAGTTGGAAGGCTTTCGCCTCCAGATCCCCTGACATACGGTATGGCATCTGACCCTAGGTACCAAAGTATTGACACAAAAGATTCGCACAGGTGCCTTCAGAACAACGTCGGATCTTGCAGGTACAATAGCTTTGAATACAGTTGGTGTGAAATAGTATGTCTTAGTGATTGTATGTACCTACTAGGTTTTGTATGATTTTACCATGTAAAAAACCCTTCTTGCTCTTAGTGTAGTGACTGAATGCGACAAGGCATTGATGCATTGTTGAAATATATTTGGAGTAACAGCTTAAAATCGCTCTTCAACCTGCCGTTAACAATCTCCATAGTGGAGGTGGTTAACGACAAAGCGAGCTTCTATAGAAGGAAGAATATACTTTTTTTTAGTTGGTAACGACTGTCAAAGATCTACTAATGACAGCCGCAATCGAAGGCTTTTATGTTTTTTTTGGGGCAAGTAGAAGTCTCGGATAGATGGTCACCCATCCATAAACCGAGCTCGGCAAGCGCGGCTTGACATAGAAGATCGACCTGTGCGGCTGTTATTATTTAGAACCGAGGTTCTCCTCCTCGTCCTCTGCACTAAAATGTAATATGTTACAAAAAAAACATTATTTCCTTATATCCTAAACTGCCATATTCAATCAAACATATCTCAGAACGAACTCATATTTCAGACTTGGTGCCATAATATGTTTTGCTCAGCTTAAAAATACCTATCCAATGGCGTATGACATGTTGCTATTGGAGGGTGGGACCAAAAATTGCATCATCCTTTGTATCTGGTCTTTATGCTACACAAGCTCATTGTCATGACGTGAGTTTCAATGCTGTGGCAGCGCTGCTCACAAGGCTGTCCCTAGAACAGAACTGCAGATTTAAAAAATAATATTATTTGGTGTAAAATCTGTGTTTACTAGTAATATCATTGATGTAAAGTTAGTTCATTAGTTATATATGCCATTCCTTTTTTATTACTTATGGTATTATCTGTATAATCTGTGTTTCTCATGCTATGCAATTGTTTTTCAAGTAGTGTCCATTTTTTACATGAATGTGTGTTTCAAGACTTATATACAGAAGCCAGCTTATCAACCAACCTCAATCTGCTAAATTAATTTCTTTAATCGATTTTTAACTTTATCACAATAGTGGAAGTTTAATGTTCTTTTGGTAAAATTTTACAGGTTGAATTGCTGGCGTTTCTACTTCATATCTCAAATAATCTCTAATTAATAAATTTTAAAAGTGAAATTATTTACTTACTTAACTTTTTATAATAAGAAATAAAAAATTACCTGACATAATGTTGAGCTTTTTGATTCTTGAAAATAGCTACTAGTTTATCTATATGTTATATAAAAATGAAACTCGTTTTCTTTAGACCGGGTCCTCCACCCGTGCAAAGCCGGGACGGCCCGCTAGTTGATAATAATTAATTTATTACAAAGCACAACGCGAAATAAAAAAGTTTACTTAAAAATATCAATAGATGGCGTTACTGGCCAGTGATTATTCGTTATATTATAAGAAGTTGGTGTTACATTGTCAAATCGATCGCAGTGAAAGATTTATTCCAAAATTTTTGACAAGACCTGTATGTGGAATAGTTAAGATGCCATTAGCTAATGGCATCTTAACTATTCGGTACCATTACAGCGAGTAAAGGGCAACTCGCTGTCCGACCATGGACCATGCCCGGGTCTACGGCGCGCCTCAAAGAGCTGTCAGCAAAATGACGGGGCCCCCTCTCAGAGGGCCAAAGCCTGCCGGGGTCGCGGGACTTATTTCTATTACCGTGACCCCGGAACATAAAGGGCTACTGAAGGACACCGTAGGTTTTAGTCAGTACAAGTCTGACAGTACCTCCCGCCCTGCCCGGGGTGGGAGGTCTCATTTGATGATTTTACCACGTAAAAAAAAAAAGCTATTGTTGGAGGATGTGCGAGTGCGATTGCTCGTTTTTTGGTGAAAATTGAGCATTACAAAATATTGCGGAAGTATTTTTAAAATGCCATGTCGTTAGATGTGCTGTCTTTTGATTTCTCATTGAAACTACTTCTTTCAAACTTTTTTTTTTGCTCCTAACATTATTTAAGTTTCCTTTACTTGCTTTTTCAAAGTGATGCAAGCAATACCAATAAAAAACTCACGTCTCACGGTTGTACGAAACCTCGGTCGATCTCAGACTCAGCATGCGCTCGACAGTTGATGCCTATCGCTCATACGTTTTTGTGCACTGGAAACTAGTCCTAGAATTGTAGACATACCGAGAAACCTAAGGGAACAGGATGCCCTGCTAGATGAGTGATGAGTCTAGACTCTACTATTGCAGTGAAAGTTTAAATCCTTACGTTATGTCATCAATTGCAACGTCTTTCGGTTTGTCTGTCTGTAAATGCGTTTATAGATTGAGAATTGCTAATTTGATTTGGGTCCAACTAGGTAGAAGAAAGGTGGTGTATTACTTAGGAGCTATGAGCGCCATGACTTCTTGTTTCAATTTAACATACCTAGGTAATTTTGGTTTGAAGCAGAAAAAACATTCCGTAATAATTTTAGTGCAGCATATTTTTTTGTTAGACTTTTGGCCTTTTCGCAAATAGTGCATCTTCCAGTCAAGCCTCACTGCGTTTATTATGTTTGAGCTCAGGTAAGGTTAGCTCTGGTGGCTACGGTGACTGCGGTATCTGCGGATTCGTCAGGTTAGCCCCCATTTGAGGATTTAAAAAATGTACCTGAACTGGAACTATTACCACATTTTAGCGAGTAGCATATGGCCTGATGAATGTTGGATTGATCACCAGATCCTCTACCAACAGCGCCCTGCTCAGGTACACAATCGATTCAGAACATTTTGTATCTGCAGATCATAAAATGGCAGGCAAATGTTCCTAGAGTACTTATGTGTCGAGAGGCGGACGGTTCCTATCATTCCACAATTTGCTTCTCTCATTAGATGCATAACTTGTCTAGAACTGATAGCTTTTAACGGCTATTAAACCTATCCGGGACAACTATTTTACTCGTAGAGATTAAGTAATATAAAAATACTTTTTCATCCCCCCACCTCGGAAAGGGTACTTTTGCTCTTCGATATCTGAGCGTAAAAGCCGTTTTTATCCTCAAGTGAGTAAAAGTCGTTTTTATCCTCTAGTGAATAAAGTAAATTTGAATTTAGAACATCGTATGAACAAAAGAGTAGCAGCAGTAATGGCGGCCAGTGACCGCAACAGCTGATCGCTTGCTGTGGTGCCCACTTGACGTTCGAAGGTTGTCGAGGAAACAAATTCTATTTTTAAAATTTGATGTGGTACACAGGTGGGAAAGCAGAGTACGCTCCTCGGGTTTAAGGCTGCGTTGCCTTGGGCTAACTTGAATCCCTCGCTTCACTAAGGATTTTTAACTTTATTCCCTCGTTTCTTTCGGGTGTTAACACTTGAACCTTCTCGCTGCGCTACGGATGGAGGTTCACCCCCAGAATCCTTAGTATCGCTTCGGAATTCAATACGCCTCCCTTGGAGCGTAATCTACAATTATTTTGTTAAAATCTCAGACCCGAAACATTCTTGGCTCAGTACTTTGTTTTACCTTTTTTATTTGCTTTGTGCGGTTTTCCTTTCACGTCTTATAGATATGTTATGACAAACCAAGATAAAATAAGTAACTTACTTAATAATACTTAGGTAGTAGTTTTCAACTACTACCTAAGTATTATTTGTTTTAATTTAAAAATTATTCTGTTCTATAATAATGTCTTAGTTAATACCTGAACTGAAACAAAAGCCTATCTTGTGTTTGTACAATGTACATCTGTTTTTATTTGTTTTTGCATTTAGTCATTTCCTCGCTGAGGTGGGATGAAAAGTTACGTGTTGCACTCGAGTGCAAAGATTTTTCACCTTGTGCTCTTTTGATTCCCTCGCTTATCGCTCATGATTCTAATTTTGAATCACTCGTTGCACTCGTGATTCAATTTTAGAATCATTCGCTTGCTCGGTCATCAAACATGAGCACGCGGTTAAAAATCAACTTTGCACTCTTGTATAACAAATAACTATTTTATATTACTTAATCTCTACGATTAAAATAGTTGTAGAATATTAGAATGTAGTAGTAGAATATTTTTATCTAGCTTTTTTTATATGAGATGGTTGTGCTCTTGACCGCAGTTTAGATCAGGTCTCGGAGACAAGGTCGATGATGGAACGAGCTTATCCAGAAGAAGCCTGTTCATTCTAACTTTGAAGAGATTAAGTATGCCTTCGGAATTACAGACGCAGGCAAAGAGTTCCAGTCCAGTCCTTTGCTCTTTTTCTTATTTCTTTTGCTAGAATACGAAGTGAAGTGAAACTATAGAAAGGATCTTGTATGTAATAAAGTTTATAGAATCCTCATTTTTAATTAACCGTGGAACAGGTTATTCAAACGAACCACTTAGTGGCTTATGATCTATGTATGAGCACTTAGGGTCAATTAGCAAGGAACTTCTGGTCGAACATGTGTCTCGAACCATAGAGGGAAGTAAACCTAGCTCAGTACTGTACAACGACAGCTTATGTCAACTTAGCTAACATTTTTATAACCCGGAAGCAAGATAGGAATTTAAAAACATTTTTAACTGACTTCGATTCCTAAACGATTCGATTTCTCAAAGACGGCTAGGTCAGCTAGTTTTTTTTTCGTTTGTATTCTTCCCTCTGTTTGTCCCATGATCATTAGGTCAGGATCTGTCTGATAATGGAATACTAGAGAAATAGATGGCAGCAAATCAACCGCGATTGCTCAATGCTCACATCGCGTATCAATATAACCTCTAAAAGGGTAAAATAAACAGATTTATTCAATTTTTTCAAAAGTTTTTTTTAAGAGGTACAGATTTGATTCAATAGTTATTTTTATTTGTGAAAATTGAGAATAAAAAAATACAAATGAGGATAATTATTATTATGTAGGTATCATTAGTGGTTATATAAACAACTGAAAATTGTTTTCAACTTTCGAGGGTCTGGAACCCAGTGATTAAATTATGTAAAAATATAAAAAGTATGGAAACGAGGTCGTACCACAATATCTTTATTTTACCTACAACTTGAGGTACCTATGTTCAGTGTTTATTGTATGGAAAATTAAAAAGAAAAACTATTCCTTTTTCAAAAAATCAAAATCGTGAACCAGACCAACAAAAAAAGAAGTCTTTTTTTTGTTGGTCTGAGATCGTGAAAAGTCGAGCTAGGGCCTAAGTTCGCGAGCGGATAAGTTCTGTGTGTCAGAAACGTAGTACCTACTATTCGTTACGGACCTCGCTTCACACCCAAGTGAGCGCATAATCGAACTCTCTGTTTTAAAATAAATCATCGCAGATTTTGAACGAGCTAATAAAATAAAGTCAGTAAACATGAATTTTGAAATTCGAACGGCAAGTAAAAAAGTAAACATTAGTTTTGAATTTCGAACGGTATGAAAATGAGAGTTCAACAGCGCGTTGTCTTTGGTGAATTTGAGCTCGCGAATGTTCCCAAATAGTACTACAGAATCGTGTGTTAAGTGACACAAGTGACAATGTTAGTAACGTCGAACAAAAAAAAAAACGAACAAGAAAGAGGGTAGACCGTTTTGTCTGCTCACGAGCAACCACACGTATAGTTTTAGTTCGTCCGTGATCATGGTGCTACTGCCGAATTATCGGAAACTCAAAAAGCATGGTAAGTATAACTTTTAAAACAATAAATAATATTAATGGTGGTTGGTGACTTTGATTAGTTGGTGTCTATGTCAGTTTAAAAACTTATTTTTACTATTTCCCGATTGGTTCATTCCCAGTGGAAATATCAATCTTATAACAAAGATATAAAAACTCATTTATTTTCGTTATAAAGGGACACAAAGTTTTTACTTTACGCAATAATGGATTACTAAGTTTTTGCTCCCGGCTTCCCTCGCATTAATGCAGAATTTAACATAAAGTTAATGAGGTAGGATTAGGATTCGGCATAAATTATAAATAAATTGACAATCTGTTTAGTCCCTCTGTAGAGTATTGAAAAATAATGAACAAGTTTTTTTTAAATCAAGTGGTATTAACAAAGAAAAAATGCTACGAAATTCGGGAGTGGGGCTTGTGACGTCATAACACCTGTTAAATTATATCGACCTCATGACGTATTCTGAGTTTAACATTTTTTTGGGGAAAGGAGTATGTAAGGATCGTAGCAGGTGGCGCTCTGTAGTTTTTGCCTACCCCCATGGGAAGACGGCGTTGGTTTCTGTATCTATGTAACATAAATTCCCTATTTCAAAATCTGCTGAACAGATTTTAATGAAACTTGCATTATTCCCTAAGGTGAACGATTCCTAGTACAACAAACTAAATAATTTTGAAAATCGTTTCATAATTGGCGAAGTAATCGCATAGCAAACACGCACAAAGTAAAGATCATCATATCATCAAAGTAGCAGAAACTAATGGAAATGCTCACAAAATAAAAAGTAATATACTGCATCGAACAAAAAAAGAATCACACTAATCGGACTAGAAACCTCGGAGTAATCGTTATACATACATAAAATACCAACTGAATTGAGAACCTGCGCCTTTTTTGAATTCGGTTAAAAATAAAAAAAATCGGGCCAAAAACTTTCGGACAAATTATTTTTTTCAGGAAAATAGCCTATTGCATATCATTCCTATAGACGACTGTGATAAGCATAGAGCTAAGGTTAAGCTAAGACACTGATGAAACCCAGGATTTTACGCTCAGCAATGAGAAGTTTCTTTTTTAAGTATTCAAAAAAAAGTAGTTTCCAAGAACTCAATAGATGGCGTTGAACTGACTACGTTACTAAGTGCCAAAGCAAAATAAAAAGCCATTGCGTTTTTATAAGTCAATAAGGTCTAATGACGGGGCCCCCTCTCAGAGGGCCAAAGCCTGCCTGGGTCGCGGGACTTATTTCTATTACCGTGACCCCGGAACATAAAGGGCTATTGAAGGACACCGTGGATTTTAGTCAGTACAAGTCTGACAGTCCCTCCCGCCCTGCCCGGGGTTGGAGGACTCATTTGATGGTTTTACCAAGCTAAAAAAAAAAAAAGTCAATAATAAGGTTTGGATTACACTCGTTGACGATTGACATTGCGTTGACTGACACTTTCATTTGTTTATGCTTCCGAATAACCTAGGTTTCAAAAAATCAAAAAATTACGTGACGTTCCGTTCATTGTAGTAACATACCAAGTTCAGCGCCATCTATCTATCGACTAGGGAAATGATAAAAATAAAATTCCTCATTGCACTCGCGACTAACAAACAGATGAGGCAATACAACACAACACAAAATGTAAAGTTGTACTGTCGCGCGGATTCCTCTATACAAAAGACATCAACGCGTCTTGAAATAACTGATAAAATATCTACTTATTTTTTATTTTTGGATCGCACGTTTCAGCTACTAACACTAATACGTCTGAAAATACTCAGAATACAAAAGGGTAGCTTTTTTTACGTGGTAATATCATCAAATGAGTCCAGGGCGGAAGGTACTGTCAGACTTGACTGCCTAAAATCCACGGTGTCCTTCGGTAGCCTTTTGTGTACCGGAGTAGCGGTGTATGTATGTCCCGCGACCCCGGCAAGGCTATGGCCCTTTATAGGGCCCCGTCAGCGTGCTGACGCTCTTTGAGGCGCGCGTGGAACACAACGCGCCGTCGACCCGGGCATGGTCCATGGTCGGGCAGCAAGTTGCCCTTTACTCAAAAAGGGTAGCTAGAGGTAAAGGTTTGTTGCTAGACTAGAAAGTGAAAAAAAGAAGGCTTTTTCAAGTTTTGATTTTCATTTCTTGTTATTTTATGATTATTTCTTAGTTAGTAGTGCACAATTAAAGTATTGGCAAAACACATAATTTGAAAAGGTGGGATGTGTGTGATAGCGCATTACCATACTTCTTGTAGTGTAGGCACCCCTAGTTCAACGAGCGGCATTATCTTTCGGAAGTCGGTAGCAAAAATGAATTAAAAAAACAAAGCCACCGACTTTCGAAACATAACTTATTTTACAGTTTTTTGTGGTGGTTATTGAAATGTTTTCCAAATTTACGTCAAAGTTCTAGTTTACTTTAATGCTTTAAATCACAAATACGTGAAAAGTCATGCTAGGTCTTCAGAACTAAAAATCTATGGTCATTTTTGAGTGTCGCGGGACTGTCTCATCAGGTAACCGTGACCCTGTAACGTAAAAGGCTATTGAAGGACACCGTCAGTACAAGTCTGACAGGATCCTGTCCGGTCCTGGGTGAGAGGACTTATTTGATGATTTTACCACTTAAAAAGAATAAAGCTGTTGGTCCTAATATTTGTAGACCTGTAGCAGCCGTGACAGTTGGTCTTTAGCCCTAAAGTGAGAACTAAGGTATCGTAGTACCTAGTATGCGTTCTGTGGAAGTCAGATAGGCAATCACTTCTAGGAAAATGAAAATTGCAAGACTGGAAGCTGACCCTAACAAAGTTTATAGTGAGTGCTAGGTAGATATTTCGATATTGATACTACATCTTATCCGTCATTCAGAAACTCCGGCGCGTGTTATATTATCAAATATGTCGGAAACGCAAAAACCCGAAAAAAAACCAAGAATTCCTCCTAACCCAAAAGCATCCTCACCCAGCATCCAGCATCTATCAACATTTAAAGTATCAATCGTCGGTACCAAAGAACGTAGAAATTGGCGCTCAAAACGGTTGAACGCAACCTGTTTCCGAGAGAGAGAGCCCCCCCTCCGGCCCCCCCGCTCCCCCGGCCCTCAGCCCCCGCAAGGCTCCCCCGCCAGTGCCATCAGAGCCTCCGCCGAGCTCACCTGCGCGCGCGCATGCTCACACGAAACCTTTAAAAAACACGTTTTTCTGTGATAATTTTTTTGATTAGTGTATCCCGGATTGCAGTGCAGTGTTTAAAATCTATATCCGTATCGTTTAAAAGGTATTTTCTGTGTGAAAACAGTGGAAAACAAAGTTATGTTTCAGTGATTTAGTGTGACAGAAGGATTTTGGAGGTAAAGCTAAGCTCTATGTAGAGCTTTAAGGATATTATTCTTGATGTTAAGCTCTATTGATAGTCCCGAACGGAATGAAATATCTCTCAAGTCGTCTACTATAAGAGCCGACTCTACGTATTTTAAAATGGCTAGCGGGTCTATAAGTTGATGTAGAGAATGCTAATGACATTTCATACAGTTATTCCTATCCCGTATTTTCGTAAGAAAACATTTATCTAAAACTTGATTCTACATCGAAATGTAGAGTAAGAAACTTTACGTTACTATTTACACTTGCGCGTGTCATTAAGATTGTTATCACAAATCTAAGATAGAGTCTAATAGAGAGAACTCTACTAAACTTAACTTAACCATAACTTAATCCTAACTTAAACTACATATTTCCCTAGAAAGTATGACTTAAGTTACGCTAACCTAAGTGAGCGTAGGTTTTAAGTCGACTCGTTATAAAGTTGCTTATAAGTTATAACTTGAGTCGTATGACTAGTATTTTGCCCGCGGCGTGGTCTGCGTTTCACTATTCATTTCATTTGTAAGCCCGTCTGATGTATGTTGATGGTAGGTATTATAAGTCATTATAATTTGTTAGAAATGCTTTACTTAGCACTTTTTGTTGCTAATGAGGCTTGAAAGACTATTGTAGTGAGAAATCTTTGAAAAATTGATAAATGAGGGTAGTATTTAGTACGTTAATGATATAGAAAGATGTTGAAACGAAATTTCTAGTCATTGTATAAGAATTTAAGACAAAAAATGCTTAGCGTTTGGATGAAGCATCGAAAGTTTATATGTAAAGCTTTAAGCTATTACATAATTTACAAAACACATAGGTATGAACTATAATATCTGTTAAATAACACATTTCTGAAGAGCATTCAACTTAGCTATAACTCAGATTCAATACGGCCATGGAGGTTTAGGAAAATTTTAGTAGACCAGTATTTTATACAAGCAAAATACAAAAATTATCATAATAGCAAAAAAGGGCATCTTTCTTCTATCAGTCTCATTCTTCTACTGGACAAAGATCTTCTCAGTTAGAACTTATCTTTCCATTATATTGGTGACAAATAGATATATCAATAGGTAGGAATGTGTATTAAAAATGAATTTTGAGGAAAGAATAATTTAGTGGGATTCGAACTCCTGACGCCTTATCCAACTAGGCCATTGCAACCGACACTTGCAAGCTGAAATTCTCAACTCCCGGGTTTTTTGAACGTTTTCCAGTATTTAAAAAGTTACGCCCGTCGCACTTTAGAAACTTAGTTATTTTTCGCAAGATTCTACCATTATGATCTCCAGCGTGAGCAATATAACCAATTTTATTTATATTCTACCAAGATATTACTCAGTAATTACCCATAGACGAATACAGAATAAAAACATTTCCAACTATGCTTAGGGTGGTAGAAATATTTCTATATTCTGAGATTCTGTCTATTCTTCCGTCGACAAAATTTGTTTCTACGATGCCAGACTACACAGTCTGTTGGTGATTATTGTTTAATTCCTGTTTATGAACTATATACTATGTAATTGTGGTCCTTTACTGATTTTGACAAGTTCGACAAAAAAAGTATGAAGATCAGAAGAGTTTTCGATTCAAGATCAAGAGTCCTGCCTACAGTTGCAAATAAATATCTCCAGTAGATTGCTACTCGTTAAAACTTCATAAAATTTCATCCAAAATGACTAAAATTATCCTCATTTAATGATCAGCAAGCTTAAAGCTACAAATTTCAATGTAATACTCATGAACAACTATCCTTTTATAGTTAAGTTTAACTGAATATCGATCAAGTTAACAAGCGAACTAGCACCTGTATATTATTTATTGCGTTTCAGTATTTTAAACTTGACATGACTTAAGTTCTTACTTGAATAGACTACAAAGTTAAGTTATTCAGAAAATATGGATAAGTTATTTAAGACATAATAATATGAGTTATAATTCCCGTAGAAATAATCTTACAATGTTTTAACGAGTTCTAAAAATGAGGACTATCATTAGATAACTAAGTAGGTTTCGAAATCTACAAAGTTTTCAGGCTTTAAATAGCTAGTTGAATTTTCGAGTGTCGGAAATTAAAGTCTAATATTTCAAAGATGTCGTCTAAAAATGCGGTATAAGTTTAGTTTTGCTACGGATAGATCAATTTCATTCATTCATTTCTAAATTAAAAGCTCAAAAAGGCTCAAAGTTATTTAATAAAGATTTTATCTCATAACATTTTTTAGCTTTTTACATCCTATGGTAGGATATAGACCTCTAAGTTACTGATTTATGTCTTTATATGCCTTTTAATATAAAAAATACATAAGCTATGGCGAAACAGGCGTTATTTTGCGGAAATACATGACATTAATTTTTTTTTCTGCGACAATAACACTTATATATTTTGGATAACATGTAAAACATCAGCCTAATAAAACAGGTATTCCCAAAATCTTTTAAGCGAAGGAATGTCGAGATTTCCATTATCAAAAACGAAATCTATAAAAAACAACAATCACTAACTAAACGATTAATCCAAAAAGTTTTTATTATGTTTCACATTAAGCAGAAGAATCTCATTTATTGCAATTTTAATGGAAAAATCTTGTATTGCGTTTATGATTTTATTTTATTTTGACATAAATATGTCTACATTTTATACAAACACCGCAAAGGACTACTTAGTAACTAACTACCTCAATAAATCGTTCAATTATTAAGTTGTTCTTCTTGTATTTCAAGTCCTGAGGACGACGTTGAATTCAATGTACCTATAATTCCTAATTAATGAGGTTTGAAATGTCCAAATATAATTAAAAGTATTAATTAATGTAGGTAAATTGTTTTAGAATAATAAAAGGCATAAGAAGAAGCTTCAAAGTTGAGCATTTTAGGTTAAAACCGTATCAAAGCAACAACTGAAAACGCAACGAGAAATAAATAGTGTAACTCTTGAGATTTATGATTAAAATAGGAAAGTTAATGATGCCCATCTAACCAAAACGGAATCAAAATCCTTAAAAGAATAAAAATGTGTCAAAATCTATTATTTATTTATTAATTTTAGTCAAAATTAAGTCATTCTATTTAGTTTCAGGTTTTAGTTTTCCTAGAAAATCGATTATTTTCTCAATTAGCTTGAATTATAAATCTTTTAGTTACTGTTTTATCAAAATCTGCATACAATCAATCTTTCGTTTAGGAACTAATTTACATTCGCAACACAATTACCCATTTCACATTCAACTGTCAAGTTTTACATCAAAACTTTTTCCTCATGATAAAGCTAAAACATTTTGCGAAATTAAATACAACAGAAAGGGGATGACATAGCATAGCAAGTACCTATTATAAGCTTTATTCTTAAGTTCGTTCAGGGCGTGGCAACAAGGTGATACATGTCGTACGATCACAATCATGTTGAATACAAAGGTTCTCTTTTATGTAGTCTGTGACTCTGTGGTCTGTGGACCAATGGTCATTGTTAGTCTTTTGTGCACTGAAGAGGTATAAAGCCAATGAGGTTTGTACTGTTTTGGGTTTGAAATTGATATGCGTTATGGTTTTTGATGTGAAATTGTAGTTATGGTAACAAATGTAAGAAGTAAATGTAGTGTGTAAAATTAGTAAAGACAAGCTGTTGCTATCGGTTTTGTTTTTCACCTAAATCAGTCCATTCATCATATATCACTTTTGCTTTTATAATAACAGAAATTAGACATGGTAAAAGTCGTGTCAATATTATATCAGCAGTCGTCAAACGAAATCATTTACGCCAAATATAATTGGATAGGAAAAAGTGTACCTACTACATATTTTATTTGGTCAAAATAAAACAGTTAAGATATAATACTATGTAATGTAATACACACACATGTATTTATTCTAAAGAAAACAATAATAATTTTAGTGATTGTTACTAAAAAATAATTTCAATGCATTTTTATTACAATAAACGTACTTCAACTGAAAAACAGATTTAATGCAAAGATTTGTCTTGTTATAAGTTAAAACATATAGTATAATAGATGCCGTGATCAAATTCAATATCAAAATGAAAAATAATGTTGTTATGTCTTGTTGCATAATTTATTCAAATTAACTTCTATCAAAACTCCGTGGGCTGTTCTTCATAATGTCACCGTTTTTATCAGATTGGAAACGCTTAATTTATTGCAAGAAAAATACTCTTTATTATTCCTTTAATTAAACTATATTCTGGCATATTAAACAAGGCTCTTGCTTATTACATATAGCTGTTAAAGTATTCAAAGCATGCAATAATTGGTTCACCTCAAAAAGAAGAAGAAAAAACCCAACTTGCATCGCCAGTAATTATGCAAAAACTAGAATTATCGTTATAAAAAATAATAACCGTCAGATGCAGTTTAAAAATTTCACAACTGAGGTGTCTTAAAAATCTCTTTTCGCGCGGTTTCGAAAAAGCGCATAGTTGAAATTGATGCGTCCCGGCTTTGCCCGCGGCCCCGACTCTCGATATAACTCATTCGTGCATAGTTCGTGTTGACGCCCGAAATTCGGAATTTTTGATGTCCGCCGCCGCCCGCCCGTCGCATGCGCAGCATTTTTGACGCTAATTCGTTTAGAAATCACTCGTTTTTCTGTTGAGTTTCCAAGGGTTTTGTAATGATAATAATGTTTTGGGTAATTGCGAATTAGTGTGCCTAGTTATATGAGTTTTTAGGACTTATTTTAAACACGAAACGAGGCAGGCTTGAGGCGTCGCTTATGAAAGGCTTAAGTCCCGCAGTAGACTGTGATACTGCGTTATACAAAGTTGATATCATTGCATAATTATCCACTTTCATTTTACCGGCACTGAGAAAGATGACAACTTACCAACAAAGTACAGTCTTACTCCAAACATCTGTCACCATAATTCCCCTACTAGAAAAACGTCCATATTCGTACTTAAACCATGTAAGCACTTACACCATTCTTCAATACGTCCAAGATAAATGCCGCTGACTGAGCCTCATCTACATTTCAAGCCAGTCTTGTATTAAAACTTAGTTTTTATGAGCAATCCGCGGCTTGCTAAGCTGGAGATGCGATCCGGATTGCGATACCGATGTAATGTGCGTCTAATGTTGGTGTGTATGTAGATGTCACACTATGTAGTTTGTATGTCGTGTTCTGGTTGAAAGCCGACGATGGAAATAATAGAATTATTATTAGAAAATAGGATGTAAGTCTAAGTTTATGATTTGTTTTAAGTTTCCGAAATTTCGGCACTGTTGTAAGCGCCATGCATGATCGAGGATAAGGGTCAAGTTTGTCCGTGATTTTGCTTTTTTTTAGTTACACCGTTTTAGGTCTTAATGAAAGAATTAAATAATCATTTCTCTTCTATCGTGTAGTTTTAGTGATTTCAAATACACTGTAACACATTTTTCAGTATAT
The DNA here is from genome assembly GCA_028554685.1 of Agrotis ipsilon. Classification (NCBI taxonomy): domain Eukaryota; kingdom Metazoa; phylum Arthropoda; class Insecta; order Lepidoptera; family Noctuidae; genus Agrotis; species Agrotis ipsilon. The sequence continues at coordinate 15,618,664 of CM052965.1, forward strand.
CTGAATAAAATTAAAGGCCGCGCGTATTTATACGAACTGTTTTGACTCACTTTTAACCCTCCTAGCTCAGTGCCTATTGCAAGTACGGGAATAAAATTGTACCTACGTAATCATTGTCAAAAAAAAACTATTGTCTAAATAGTAAAAATAATATCTAAGTCTCTTATCCTGTTATGTTTTCAATAATTCAAAGGAAATAGACCGTTATTCACAATTTTTTCCTTACAACCAGAGTAGCAATAACTATAAATAAGTTGCCAATATAAAATGAGATGTGAAAGTCGTGTTAATAAGTTTAATGTTTATTTGTCACGCAAAATATATTTATTTGTTCGTTATCTTTAAATGAATAACAGTTATAGTAAGGTTGCCAAAATATTTGATTATATGATAAAATCACGCCTATAACAGAATTTCATTTAAAAGGTGGTAGGCCTGTTGATTTGATTTGACTACAAGCAATGAATATTTCAGGGGGTCTAAAAAGCCACTTTATCAATATTTGAAATAGACTAGCGATAAAATTGTACTTTTTAAATTATTTACTTTATGCTTGACCAAATCGCGGGACTGTCTCATTCGCGGGACTATCTCTTATCGGGTAATCGTGACCTTGCAACGTAAAGGACCATTGTGGATTTTACTCTGTACAATTGAAGTCTGACAGTACCTGGTGGAAGGACTCAATTGATGATTTTACGACGATAAAAAATGCTAGAGCAAAAGAATAGAATACTAATCGTATTTGATCACAGTACATATAAGGATGTGGCTGAAGAAGGCATTTTTAGACCCGCTGGTCTTAATAAACTTAAAAGTTTAAAAGCTTTCTTGTCACTTTTGTTAAAGAAACTGTTAAATATTATTTTAAAAACCAAAATAGAAGCTTTTCGTATAAAAATTCTGAAGTCCAACTTAACTAACTCACGGAGTCAATATGTCATTTTATTTGATTTTATTGTTTATCTCATAGTTTAAGTGAACTGTTTGTGTTCTTTTATGAGAATAAACCGAACTAAAAGCGAAATCGTTAATCAACAATCATTTATCCAGCTTTTCCGATTCAAAAATATCACAGACCCTTAAATAAAACGTTGACAGTTTTATCACAAAATTAAATCTGATATTAAGTTAAGAATTTTAATGCTCACCAATTTGTTTTAACTCCATAACTTGTTCTTGTCTGAAACAAAAGAAACATATTGATATTGTACCGAACGAATAGCAATTGGGAACGGCCCAATAGCCATTGTCCTTGTAGAGAATGGGCTATCTGATTACTGTTAATGTGGTACCTTGAATTTAAATTAACCATGTGGTTAAGGTTCGGGAAATAAAATAACCTATCTCTTGTAAGTTGGTGACTTGTAAACGTATTTTGCTTTTCCAGTATCTTTATTGATGGTATGGATGCTTTAAAAGTACATAGTTAATTTTGCATTAAATTAATACTAGTTGATGCCAGTAGCTTTGCCTGCTTTTATCTCGAAAATTATCTCACGGGATCGTGATACCAGTATCCCATGCGTTAACTCAGACTATAAACTATCTGCGTACCAAATTTCATCGAAATCCGTTCAGTAGTTATTGCGTGAAAGAGTAACAAACATCCATCCATCCATTCAAACATACCTCCATTATTTAATATTAACTGTTGCCAGCGCTTGCGCTCGCTATAACTCCAAAATTATTACATGGAAAGATTAATTTGTGTTAAACCAGATAATAGACTCTGTGTACCCACTTTCAACCAAATCCGTTTAATGGTTTATCCGCGAAAGAGTAACAAACATTCACAGTAGTAGGATAGTTGGTGGTCGCGGGTCTCATACCATCACCGTGACCCCGGAACATAAAGGGCTATTGAAGGACACCGTGGATTTTAGTCAGTACAAGTCTGACAGTCCCTCCCGCCCTGCCCGGGGTTCAGGCCTCATTTGATAAAAATATCTCATTTGATGATTTTACCACGATAAAAAAAAAGTAGGATAGTTGGTAATAGGATAGGATAGGATAGGATAGGATTCGTTAGATTTCTTAAAACCATCCCTTAAGCTCTACCCTAGTGGTATTAAGTGCGGTAAAACAAACAATTTTGCTTTGAATAATATTATCACTTAGAATAAGTGTTGTCTTTGTTGAAAGCCTCCCTTCGTTTACCTTTAGTCAGGTACTTTGGAACAGGTAAAAAATAATTGTCTTTCGCTCCCAAAAGGATCAGGAGGTAGATTCGATTTTGATGTTCTGCGTTTTTTTAGTAGATTATTTTTTAATTATAGTTTTAATTTAATTTGGTTGTAAATATTTGCATTTTTTTAAGTTTTATTATTTTTTGGTTTTAATGAGGTATACAACAATTTATAAAAAAAAATTTATACCTATAATACATAATTATATTTACTTAAAACAACAGCGTTATTAATAAATGAGATATTGTATTTCTACTAGCATTTTTTTTTATACCGGGCTTCGCCAGGAAACGTTGTTGAAAGAGCAGATCCTAAAGAAGAACCCTATGATAGAAGACCAAAGAATAAGATAAATTAATTATGCAATAAACTGTAGAAAAAAATCAAAGATGGCGGAAATGATCAGTCCCAAAGATGATCACTGTAATGGAAAACGGCACTAGTAGTCGAATAATAATATATATTTTTTTCTTCCAATTACAACGCTTAGGAGCTAAAACTTAAAATATAACTAAATAATGGTAAATATTATTATGTTAATTTGTGAGTGACTGGTGCCTAAACTAGGCCATGACTAGGGCTTGCAATTATTCGGTCCGATTTGATATTCGAATATTCGTTTTCTATAAAAGTAATATTCGAATAATTCGAATATTATTCGAATATTTTCATTTTTATTTTTTTGTTCAAAATTATACAACGTGTAACGTTAAAAGCTTAAAACCTATCGTGGGGTAACTCAGCACATGTTACTGAACAATGTTTTTTCTAAAACTTTTGGAAATTCGCATAAAAATATTTGGTTTTTCATACAAAATGAGAAATTGATCGAGCCCATCAAAATAAAACACATTTTACTGGAATAAAAATATACTCAACAAAAAAAAATATATAAAAAAAAGCTAAAAAACATCGCGGTAAGTTTTTTTAAACAATCAAATGTAATTTTGATGGCTTACATTAGATAACACAAAAATCACTGTTCTGTTATACATATATATTTTTATGTATATTTTTTATACCTATTACAATAAAATTGTGGCACAATGTTATGATTTAACAGCAAATGTCAGTTGAAAAATAATGACTTGGTATCACCAAGAAAACTAAAACTTAATAAATATTAGTCATTCATTATAATATGAATAATCAAGAAACACGAATTTAAACTAAACATAAGAAATCATATATAATCAACAACAAAAAAAGTATTAAAAAGAAAATTAAACAACATCACGTAATTTTTTTTAAACAATCAATTATAATATTGATATTAGGGTTGTTTTGTTTGCAAGAACCAATGATGTTTACAGTTCGAATAAGGGCGGCCGTACACGGACTGCTCGAGCAGTTAGCGGCTGAGCGAAATACACGGACCGCTCGAGCGGTCGACGGCACGATGGAATGTCATCATGCAGTTGACGGCTTGAAGCCGTCGCGACTGCTCGAGCAGTCGTGTGTACGGCAGCGAATGAATCACTATAGTTCACCGCGCGGTCGCAGCTTTAAGCAGTTGGTCTCAACTGCTTGAAGCAGTCCGTGTACGGCCGCCCTAATATTCGAATTTTACCTCGGGCATTATTCGAATAGTAAAATGGGGCGAATATTCGAATACTTCGAATATTCGAATATTCGAATTGCAAGCCCTAGCCATGACCTGTATTTTAGGACACCAGGGCCTCTCCTCTACAGGGACAATGGCATCAAAGCACTATCATCATTAACAGTATAGATTATGTAGAATAACTGTATAGAATAAGTTTGTTAAGATCCGATGGATTGTTTTTATCGACATGGGATTTAATTTACGAGCTACAAATAATAAAAATATTAGTTTTAAAAAGTTGTATTTTTATGATCCATTAGGTAGGTGCCTATCAGTGTGATAAATAATTTAATTAACAAATGTAATCAACATTTTGCATTAGCAGTATTTTATTACATAGTCTGTCCAGAATTTAATTATACCAAGACCCGCCTTATAAGAAACTTAGCCAATTAATTTATATTGATTTTAAGTAATGAAATGACTAATGCTTAAGGAAATCTATCTATATATTCTTTTTATTGAACAAAAAGCTTGGATCAGTTTATATCATATAATTATATGGCAGCTATAAAGTGCAAATGATGCTTTGTCATAAATAAAAATGTATAATCCTTAGGCTGGGGACACATGAGTGATCTTTTCATCATTTAAGGAGATTAAAAATATTAGTTCATCTAATGATTTATTTATATTTACAAACTTGGAGGATTTTTATTGGTTTTTGAAAAAGCTATTATTAAGTTCATAATAGTTATAATATTGACTGTGATTTAAAAATTATTAAAATATTTTATTTTATTATCAACATGTCGGAATTGTTTCTATAAAATGAGAGTTTGTAAACGTTATAAAATAGGACATAATAGCAGCCCAGTATACACAGACATGTTACAAATTAATTAAGCAAACCATAATTATCATAACACACTTTTCTCTAGCTAATATTCCTATTCACCTAGCACGTATTTGCTTCCATTTACTACATCATTTTCCAACAAGCTTTAACACTATTTTAATTATGCTTTTAAAGCCGAAACACTATGCAACTTGCTATTCACCATCACTGAACGTCAGCGTTGGTAATGATAATCAAATTCCGAACGTAGCTAACGTATACGTGTTCCTATATTATAAAATAAGGTTCGAATCTTGAAGATACAATATTAAAACCGCGTTGTTCTTTAAAGATTTTCTTTGGTCATAAAATTGGCGATTCGTGACGCAGTGAGCTTGCATATAAGTTTAGAGGCCGAGTTTTAGTTGCAACTTTTTGTTTTGATGGAGACTTGATCTTATTTTCTTAGTAGTTGTTCCCCGTGGTTGTTCCTGCATACTATTATTTTGTTTCACTATTTAATTTTAAATAATTCAGTAATATAAATAAGCCATATCCTTCTACTTAATGTCATAACAATCAGCTCAGTAATTTAGGTGTAAAATTGTACCAGATGTTCAGACAACCAATGTTAATTGTGCATAGTTTATTGTACTTAGTATATATTTAAGTGACAGCACCTAAATAAGCCGTTGCAAGTTGTCTAACAATACATAAAATATAATATACTAACAAGATGTTAATATTTTCTTAATACCAAAGTTAAAAGAAAGTTTTGAATACGGATATAAGAGGATACGGAAATAAGAGGAAATACACAGGCTAATGAATTCTCCATCTGGCGAAGTCGGGTAAAACTCTATTATTATATGAAATTTGTATAGAATTAATAATACCTACATCTTGTGTGTTCTTATCCTAAATTACCAGATATCTAGATCTCGACGGATTAGGCAACAAACAGGTTTTTATGATATGACAAATGAATTTCTTAGTTTATAATTATGGATTCATATTCATATTTAAATGTTATATTATTTTAATTTCGTCATTTTATTCCATAGTTTTTGTTATTCTACTAATTGGATCAGAACTATTCTTATTTCATAACTTTATAATAAGTGCGGTTTTTAAAAAGTAATTTTATTTTGCTTTTTACTTTTTCATGCCCAAACCACTAAGGTGATCATCCTGAAGTTTTACAGGTCAGAAATATGTCGGGTGTACCAAATAAGTAATGTTCTCGACGAAAACAATAATAAGGTATAATTAGATATAATCATTTAAATAACGATTTATGATAAAAGATGACGCTACGTGTTTTTAGAATCACGCTTGAATTATAATATTATTACAAGCAAATTACAATCCGAATTAATTGTACGCCGTCTATCCTATGTGATAATTCACGTTTTAAACTATCAGTTTACCAAATTTCATCCAAATCTGTGTAGTAGTTTTTGCGTCATCCTCACAAATTATAATTAGTAAGATTTCTGAATTAATTCAACCGAACCCTGCAGTTAAAAATAAATGGAGTTATTAAAATTACATCAAATAAGTATGGCGTATTTTCACATTCATTTAAATAAAACATAGTGACAGAAGTTGAATCGCAAATATAATTCAAACTACACGAAAAACGATTATTTTATTAAAAGTATTGAATATAAACTCTGTTTCTAGGAGCCACTCTAAAATTATTTTTGACAATGAATTTAGTAATCTTACTGACTAAATACATGCGAAATTCTATGAAGACGAATAAATGTTTCTGAAGAAATATACGGATTTCTTTGACAACATAAATACCGTCAAAATCAAAACATTTATTTAAATTAAAAAATCGTGTTTGAAACCCTGTGCAACAAAGTGAAATGAAACGCAAGTCTAAAAATTAAAACCAGTCTTTTAACCAGGATACAGACTAGTTGTTACCGAATCAGGTTTCATCAATCAACAGCAGCTTATCGGAATATGAGCTTATCTTAAATCCTGCCAACACTATTGAAAACTACAAGCGCTACAATAAAATTTCAACACCATTGCAAAATCTTTATTTTTTAGGGTTCCGTAGTCAACAAGGAACTCTTATAGTTTCGCCATGTCCGTCCGTCCGTCTGTCCGCAGCTTAGCTCAGAGACGCCGAGTACTAGAAAGCTAGCTGTAATTTTGTGTAAATATACGGATTTGTTGTGCCAAAAAAGTGGTAAAATAAAATCTCGTAAAATATTTTTTTTTAGGGTACCTCCTGTACACGTAAAGTGGGGATGTTTTTTTTTCTCACATGTTTATCCCTTAGTGTGGGATATCATTAAATAGGTCTTTAAAAAATAGTGATAGTTTCCATTAACAATTTTTTGATAAAAAGATTCGTTTGTGAAATATTAAGCTTTAAAGTGCTAAATTATTGGTCGACGTTAGTGTTATACCGGCTCGTACTGACTACAACCACCCTCTTCCTTCACATGCCCTGAAAGTAACAGGGCCGTGGTGCCCTTTTTAAAACAGATCCTCGGTCATTACAAAAACCTGGAGCGCTGTCAGTCAATCCGTATCATTTACAACATAAATTTTATCGAAGGGAAGTTTGATATAAAACATTATAAATATTCATAAAGAATGATTACGAATACTGTCTTGTAAACTAGTCTAGCAAAAACTAAATAATGTCACTTATCGAAAAGGAAACCTGACTGTAGCGCATGCGTTGTAATTATAGCGAGTATGCATCATTCATGAATTTTCCTTTGGCGGAGCCAGAGTAACGCTGGGAGTTCTAATCGATGGTAGTAGACACATGTGGTGAAATGTTACCATTTGTAAAAATCGTGATTGATTGCGTGTTGCCCGCGTATCGACTCATTATCTTTATTATTACGCTCGTGGTAAGATGTGTGTGTTAGTCTTTCGTTGTAACTATAGATTGATTTTTTTCTTAATTTTTTAGTGCATTCCATTTAGCATCACTGCAATAATTTTAACTATTGACTTATTAGACCCTGCTAATTTAAAATGCTTGTCTGGTTAGGTACTTAAACAGTTTCACAAAGGTACAACTGACAGGTTGTCAGGGTCAGGGTGGTAAATCAGATTTCACTACTGCGACTGTAGATCTCTTACCGAGTAATTATTAATCAAAGATACCCAAGTGCAAATCTTAATTAAGTAAAAGTGTTTTAAGTTTAGATTGGTAGACCACGTTTTAATAGCACCATTTCTTTTGCAGGTGTGAGTGACAATGTGTGGGCGGTGAGTGATAAGAACGCGCGATGTTGCGCGTGATCACTTGCCTGCTGGTCGCGACCGCGGCGGCGGAGCACGTGCGAGAGTTCACCGTGAGAGAGAACGCACGCGCCGGCACCCTCGTCGGACACCTCGGCGACGAACTCCCCGACGCAGCCCCGCCCTACACCATCGTCCCCGTCCCCGGCAGCGCCGTCAACGACGATCTCAGGATAGACCCACACACAGGAGAGATCAGAACCCGAGTTCCTCTAGACAGAGAGAATAGAGACCACTATGCTCTAGTTGCCATCCCCGCAAGCGGAGACAACATCCGCGTAGTCGTACGGGTGCTAGACGAAAATGACAATGCACCCACATTCCCCACTCCCGTCATGAACGTTGAATTCTCTGAAAACACTCCCAGAGACGTGAAGAGAAAACTAAACCCGGCCAAAGACGCGGATTTGGGACCATTCAACACGCAAAGATACAATATTGTATCTGGGAATACTGATAATGCGTTCAGATTGTCTTCCCATAGGGAAAGAGATGGGGTCCTGTATCTGGACCTACAAATTAATGGCTTCCTCGACAGGGAGACGACTGACCATTATCAGTTAGTAATAGAAGCGTTAGACGGCGGTACACCACCGCTCAGAGGGACTATGACTGTAAATATTACTATTTTAGACGTTAATGATAATCCTCCTGTGTTTGCTGAAAGTGTTTACTCTGCTACTATTCCGGAGAATGCGACCGTAGGCACTCCTGTACTTAAAGTGTCCGCGACCGACTTAGACTCTGGTGAAAACGGTTTGATCGAATACTCGATAAACAGAAGACAGAGTGATAAAGAAAATATGTTCAAAATCGATCCAGAAACTGGTGAAATTACTGTAAATAAAGCGTTAGATTTTGAAACTAAGGAGTTACATGAACTTGTAGTTGTCGCTAGAGATAAAGGTGCACAACCTTTGGAAACTACAGCATTTGTGTCGATACGGGTTACCGATGTAAACGATAACCAGCCAACTATAGACGTTATATTCTTAAGTGATGATGCTACACCAAAAATCTCTGAGTCAGCACAGCTAGATGAATTCGTGGCTAGAATATCAGTGCACGATCCAGACTCCAAAACCGAATACGCGAACGTAAATGTTACGTTAAGCGGTGGGGACGGGCATTTTGATTTGCGGACTCACGACAACATAATTTACTTGGTAGTAGTTGCGTTACCATTGGATCGCGAATCCCGTTCGTCTTACACGTTGAATGTGGTAGCTACTGACAAGGGTTCGCCTCCATTACATGCGTCTAGGATCATCAGTCTGAAAGTGACAGATGTGAATGATAATGCACCAGTATTTCTTGAATCGGAGTATAAAGCGAGTGTGCCCGAAGCGGCAGCTCCAGGTACACCGGTTGTTCAAGTATCGGCTGCTGATGCTGATGAAGGGGAGAATTCAGAAATTCGGTACTCCTTGCTACCGACTCCTCAGTCAGACTGGTTTGCGATTGACGAGCGTTCAGGGTTGGTGACTACGCGGGCTCGGGTGGATTGTGAGACGAATCCGATGCCGCGACTGACGGTGGTGGCTCAAGACCGCGGAAACCCTCCATTGTCTTCTACGGCTACGTTAACAGTGACAGTGTTAGATGTGAATGATAATGAGCCGATCTTCGACCAGTCCTTCTACAACGTCACCGTGTCGGAGAATGAAGCTGTCGGCAGCTGTATTTTAAAGGTGAGTCTTTTATTAATTACTTTATCTAACATTACTGCCATCTTCAATGTATCTATTATCGATAGGAGCGTTAGGATGGATGATATTGGCTCTGTCTTGTGTATGTAGGTTTTGCAGACCACAGTTTACATTGAAATTATGCTGCCACATTGTATCTCTTGGAACTACTTGATCATCATGAAAAGCTATAAGCTCCGTATCAAAACCGTTGAACACTTTATAGCTGAACTTAACCACCATGCATTGTAACATCATAAAGCAAATGTGTGTCATGTTACGTTGAAAGCCGTTTGCCGTCGCTAAAGGCGTAGTCATGTTTAGTTTATATAGCCCTTTCCTCATTAGAAATATGCAAAGTTGCAGGCAATTACTCCCCATTTATTACACCTTGAGTTACATATAACATTAACATATTAAAGACTTGCGTTAATAGTGGTGCATCGTCAATACTTAAGAACAGCTTCATCTAGCTTGTTTTCATTAGCTAATTTCCACACCTAGTGTTACAGCTTATTCTAATTTAGATTATCTTCGACTTCGACTTAGTTGAAGTCTACTTCACAGTTTAACTCCTTGGCTTCATACATTATTCCTACTATTCGGTGTTCCGGTGAGCTGTTGGCGCATTTCACTAAAATTATCGGTGTTAGGCAGCATTTTTAATATTTTACCACAAATCAAGGTGGTTTTAAAAAAAATGAACAGTCATTTATGTATATCGTCCAATATATTACGACCTATAATCTTCTCTAAGCCCTTTATTCCCATTATTTTTATTTTTTATTATCTGCCAACATTACTAACCAGATTTACATTATTATACTGTCTTTATGAAGTCAGATATGTAAATAGAATATTTTCAATTTGGACGACATTTCAAAGTATTAGTCGTAAATTAACAGATTGTTATGTTGTGTCGTTTCTGTCAGTGACATATCATAAAAATGTTCTTTTTATTCGTTTTTTTGTCACTATTGCGTTTCGTTATTGTTATGTGAAATTTTTGACCTTTTAGTTTTTCAATTATAACATCTGTATTTTTAGTGTCATTAGAATATGATTTATAGGTCATCAAGCGTCATCAAGTTTTAAGAATTCATATTTTTAGTAGTTATTTATTTATTTTGGATGGGTTTGCTCTTGTCTATAGACGCGAATAGAGGTGACAGAGATAAATTCGGCGATTGAGGGGGCTTACTCAGAAGAAACCTGTTCCACTTAAGATACTACACTCTTATTTATAGTATAGAAATAGTTACTGGTAAAGCTTATGAAATCGCGCCCGAGAAGAAAAGTGTGAAAGATATATAGATAGATTGGTATCTAGTTACAGATAGTTATTCTACTTAACACGGGAAATCTGAGATGAAAACCACTATCGTTGGTACATAATGTAGATGCATGTCTGCAAGTATTTAGCACACATAACAAACATGTTGAATTTATTGAACTATGCTGATGATTAAAAATGGAAAAAAGAAAATACATTTTACATACTTTGCACATGTCCTAAGCATGTAACCGTAAATTAGAAAAAAACGACAAGAAACATAAAATTGCGTATCTCACGGCTGCATCAAAAGGCTCAGTCCAGGTTTCCAAGTTTTCAACAGACCTTTTCGTTGAAATGGGATGCTGAAGAGAAGTCCTAGTTACAGGTATTGTATCCGTGTCTAACCTGGGAACTGAAACCATTGGCCTACTTCTCAATAACCCAATCAAAACGAAGCCAAAACAGGACATACAACATCCATACTCATACTTAAATCATTCAAGTGAAAGTCCAATTTGCCTTGACTGCCACTTTGCCAGAAGTAAACTACGGTACTCGCATTATTCTGCATCAAAATGCCAAAGGTACGGCAGATGATGATTCCATACAAAGTCCCATTATGCCGCCATATATGCTAAAATGGGACATACAGTCATATATTACGGACTCACAAATAGGCATTTGTGAGGTAAAATGGTCGAGTAATGTGTCGATAAGTTGATAGTTGACTGTACTCGTTTTGAAAGTTTGAGTGGCGGGTAAGGTTAGGGTTGCCACTTTAAAAAAAGGTGGATTTTTGTATTTAATACTCATAGTGCTAGCTTATTAGTGTCCCACTGCATTGCAAATGTTTTTTCTTACGCAGAGAAGGGTTGGTCATCCGCATTTATAAAAAAAACTATGATTCAATCGATGTACGAGTAGGTAGGTTGCACCAGACACTTCAGTACATTCAACATTTTAGACGCGAAAATTCGGAGCTGGGTTTCAGTGTATGTAATCCAGTAGAAAAGTCAAAGAAAATGACAAGGTGGGACAAAGTCCGGACGTGTGGTATCAAAAAGGTTAAAAAGACAATCATTTTCGAAAACATCGGAAAGTTTGGTAACCCTACTTAAGCTGCAATTCCAAATCTGTTTCTGTGATGGTGATTGTAAAAGGTTACGGAAAACGGTTATTGCTCGTTATTTAACTGGTTATTTTTCCGTTATACACAAGCGATATTATAGCAGTTATTTCCGGCGATTTTCCTAGGAAATGAACGCTTTGCTTAGTAACTTCAATCCAAAGATAATTCTTTTGCAAACAAAAGATGTGACAGAAACTTTTAAACAGAAACTAGTCAGATTTATTTGAACAAGTTGCTCATAAAACCAGTTTCTATAAGGTTTAAAAAAGTCCAAGAAAATGCGAGAGACAAGAAATTATGTTTATCCCGTTAAAGAAAGAATTACGTAAGGCAAGCTCATTCAAGATTCTGAGGTTTTAAAACATATATTTCATACGCAGAACATATTTCAATGATAATGTGTTGCCGACAGTTTTATATAACGTTTTCTGTGTTAACGTACAGTTTAGCGTCTTAACTGGCTATAAAATTGTAGAATTGCATTATTACTACACTATTTTCGTTTGTATTATGTTACTTTTTAAGTTTTGCCGAATTTTTTTTTTGGGATTAGTTAGCGAATAGTTATTAATTTTACTTTTTTGAGTGGTGAAATAAAAATAATGTTATTTGTCAATCTGTGCATTTGTTCATAAGTTGCCACTGGTACTACTATGCAAAAAAAAGTTAGTTTTGGTGAGTCTCCGGGTTGCCTGTTTTAAATTAGGTAATAAGGTTTAACCTTTGGTTTGAAACTTCCAACCTACGGTTTGCCCTATATAATTAAAAATTCCCAAACGACGTTATCTTAACAAAATACCAAGGAAGAGAAGATACTGTCCTCGTTCAAAAATACCTGTCGAAAAAAAGCTGAACAATAAACTGAACTGCGCAAACTCCGTACCAATTAGTTACCACGGACAGATCAATTCCGCTTATCTCAGTCGGCCACACCCGTACTTGACGAATTTGTCGACAAAAAAAAAAAACACAATTTTCATTAACTCTTATCTTGAAAACTCGGGCCTGGCTCGTAACTTACGCGAGTTAATTTCTTTTAATATATTCCACGTATATTTATAAGTGGTTGTACATAAATCTATCGTATGGAGTGATGCCAGTTTGGGCGTGCGGCGAGCGGCATCGCAAATTGCGATCTAAATTGAAAATTAAACAGTCCAGTGCAAGCCTGAGGCTCCCTCCAGTGAGCGATCCGCGAACTACGCATTCGCACGTGTGCCTATTCCGAAACAGCGTTTCTATTTTCAAATTTACCGCTATATGAAAAGAGGTTTAATATCGAGAGAAATTGTGATAAACAATATTATATGAGTGGGATTTCGAGTAGTAAAATAAGCTATAACAAAGCAATAAGTGGTAACGACTTACGTGACTTGGTTGTGAAATCCGTTTAAAGTTGTATACCAATCCGGGGTATTGAAATACACCACAACACATACCAACTTCCACTGAATTGCTTTACCTACTTATTTATAAAGACTAATGACACTTTTCACCTCTATATTGAAACCTTTATAAACCCGGTTAAGTATAATATATGTCTTTTTCAATGCATATGCATAAAATTACTTTGATATCGGTAAAGGAATACCTACATTGTAAAGAAATCTGGACTTATTTAATAAAGAACTGCAAAACCTACTCGGAGACCTGTAGACTTCCCGACCTATTTAATTTGACAAACGAGGGCGTCATCATCCTTACAAAAAAACATAGGTACAGAAAATGTTGAAATCCATATTGCACAAATTGCACATACCAACAGTATCAATAAACCATGAAATATGGAGCAACTAAGTAAAATGTCAACATAAATAAAAGCAAACAGGGGCAAAATTAATAGAAACAGCTTCCATTAATCAATATTCAGCCCAATTAAGCATAAAATTAAACAAAACCATAACGATATTGCGCCATAGACTATAACAATTCAATTCCATATCAGATGTTAGTCTATGAATTCTAAATACCGAATGCACAATTGAATTGTTGCGTTTTTCGTCACCTGCCTCTCGGCGTCACGAACTCACGACTAACTCGATTGTTATTTGGTTATTCACATAAACTGCTATGTGTTTCCCTTTTAATAGAGGTTAAGTGCCGCTAAAAGGCAGACAAATGAACTCTGACATCAGATACCTTTGCTCGATTAAAAAGAATCTACTTTCTCTATTTGTGTTCGAATATTGAATTTGATTGTTTTCTGTTGGTTTTGGTTTGGCTTATAGGCCTTGAAGCCATGCCTGCCTGTTGGTTTTGACGTTAAATCTTTGAGTGGCCATTTATTTTTCGATGAATATTTTTACAAAAATAAAAAGTAGGATCTTAATAAGATACAAAATATATATTTATGCTGCCATGAACGATCCTTATTTAGGCAGTACAGTGTTTTCAATTGTGTCCTTCACTTTTAAATAACCTAAAAAATTTAAGACACCTGTTATTATGTCTTTGTTGAAATTAATAGATTTAAGTACAGGGTATACCTGCTATGATCGGTCTCATTATATTATTATGTAGCCATAAATGTATACCTAACCATTGTGAAATATTATTTTAAGATCTCTAAATGGTCTAGAAAAAACGAAAGGTCAAGCTGTGGGTCAAATAAAATTATTTTTGATGAGTGCTTTGTTGCTTATTATAATAATCGCGTAACATAGTTATAATTTTATTCTTTGATATGTTGAACAAGCTTTTAATTTATCTTTGAGGGTCCAATAGTAAAAAAAGAAATGAGATTACATGCAAGACTTATTTATTTCATCCGAGCTACATTTGCCGCAATAAAAATCCCAATAAATAATTCTCCGTATCTAAGTTTTATGGTGCAATCACAGCTGAGCATCATCTCTTAAACCAAAAGGAAGAGAATATTAAAACCTAACGAAAGCGTGTCGTCCCACTCTAGTTTATGTCTCACAATCACAGATTATAAAAAGTAGTTTGACTCATTTGAAACCTCCTTACAAGCGTTTGAATCACGTATAATTCTTTTTATTAGATTTTATGTGAAATTGATTACAGCGTAGGGTTTACCTTATACGTCTGTTATTACATTACTCCCTACATATTTCAGTAGCGGGACTGAGCAAGCCTCCAATAACCTGATAAGACGGGGCGGCCATGTTGGATTCCGGTATGCGTTGCCATGGTTACCGCTTGATTGCGTGCGTAGGCGCATCAGGAGCGTATCGACATTTTTGCTCGGTCCCCTTACTAATGTACTGTTTTAATAAGATTATTAGTATGTAATGTTTGTGAATGTTTTTATGTTTTAATCCTTAAGTATCTGTCGATGGTCTGTCTGTAATAGTTGCGTTTTTATTTTTAATCTGTGGCTTTAATGCTTTTTATTTTATGACGGACGAAGAGTTATTACATTTTTATTATTCAATTTGATATCATTTTTATTTATAAAGCGCAAATATTATAAAATTATATTAGCTCTCCTTGCAAAGGTATCATAAAGAAGATTTCACTGAAGTTCACCATAAAAATTAAAATTACAGAGTATCTAATCTTAGTGCGATTAATTTTATCTGTATTCAGCGTATAATAAAACTAAGTGCCTCTCAATAAATCGGACGGGGCAAAACTTAAATAGTTGCTAAACACTCGAAGACAAGTTCTCTTATGGTTCCCAGTCACGCGATACCGCTAATTATGTAACTGAATTAATTTATTACCTCAAACTTATAAACGAAAGGCTTCGAGAAGAATTTAGATGTTAATGTCATTGGCAGAATGATTGACTATCTTCGGCAAAATGTTCTATTGTCTATTAGTGTCCGTTTGACAGTTGGACTGCAAAATGGCGCGCTGTTTGACAATTGTTTATTTTCACGTTGATCGTAAAAACAAACCGTAACAAATCAATATTTTATAACGCATTCAATATAATTGTGTTCATTAGAAAATTAGAAAAGGATTGCTTCAAGATAAAAAAATATTAGCTAGAAAAAAGTTTTTCTAATTGTTTATTCGACTATGATTGAAATCAACAGTAGCTAATTATCACAATCATGTAAGTAATTACGTAATTTTCTATTTTCTCTTTCGATATCAGCTGCTGTAATGTTGTGATGAGATGCGTTTGAACACGCGAACGCATCCAAACGTAACTAATGTTGCATAATAACCGTTTTTCTTAGTTTTTCGTTAAAATAACGTTACAAAAACCTTTTTAAGTGCGCACGACACTGCACGCGTGATTAACGATTCGCTAATTGAGAGACGTTTATTGCTTTTAAAGCAATTATAAACTACATATTTTTCACTCTTACACGATGATTTATGTAATAATGTAATTATCAAACAGAATCTTTTAAACGCTGTTGCGTGCAAGTGTTTAAGTTGCGTTCTAAATATTGTTTAATTGATTTAATACGTTATGTTTCTTGGTTATGTTACACTTGTTAATTATAATATAATTGAATTGTGAATCACGAAATAATTTATTAGAAAAAAATAACACAGCGTAAAAATGTGATTAGTTAGGTATCATCGGAAGTAGGTATCATGACGATAAATTATGTTCCTTACAAGATGTGGAAAAAATCCTTCTCAATTAATTTAAAACAATATGTTAAAAATTCATGAATACAAAACTAAACTAGGTATTAGAAAAACCAATAGACATTCCCAGCTTTTTCAACGACGCTTATAGTTTTTAATAGTATGCACATTTTATGACATCAAGAAAAATAATAATAACAACGTTGTGTGTGGTCAAACAGCCAGTTCGCATACATAAGGTTATTTTAAATGCACAGGCATGTACACCCAACTATTTGAGTGTTTATAGCAGTATGAATTCGATAATTAAAATTCTTTTTTTTAGCAATCTTTTAAATCGAGGGACTGGCTTTGCTGACGGCGAGCGGCGAAATTTTGTCTCAGGATGCAATTTTATTTTTGATTATAAATAAATAACTACTGGATTATCTACGTTATTAACGTTTTTAACTAATATTAATAACAGATCTTTTATGAATACGCGTCAAGCAGTCCTATAACTATTTTTCCCGGTAAAATTATCGTAAAATTATTTTCTTATATTGCAGCTCACATTACGACCAAGGCTTTACATCGTAAAATCATACATTAAACTGTTCTCAATGTCTCCCGTCGATCTTAATGAAAATACCATTTAAATACTGTTTTTAAATTATGTACAAAAATGTAATTGAGAACGAAATTATGTGGTTGAGGTTCTTTTAAGGCGGCACTTAGGATTCTGATCCATTCCGAGCCTTAAATGGGGATTTACTAAAAGCTCTTAATTTCCAAAAGGCATTGCATAAAAATGTGTGATTCTACGATAATTATTCTGTGAACTAGGTTGGCGACAGATCAATCGTTCTAGAGACCCTACTAACAGGTGGACTTATAAGATTTTGTTGTTAGAAATTGCCTATGTTCACAATAAAAAAAAGGAATTCAGTATAACTGGTTCCATAATACATTTGCTATGCTATTTAAATACGTTTCATGGGCCCTCCCTCACCGCGAGATGTACGTTACAGATTCGAACATTTCATCAGTGAAAGAAGACAATCAAGCATCAGAATGCGCACTTTGATGTTACATTACACGCGAATGCTCCCGGTGAGAGAACGCCTTTGCAGACGGTCCGTGTAAAGTTTTGAATGTAAACCCATTTCAATACTCTACATAAAGTCAGAATCAATAATGCTAAATCCATCAGAACAAACACAATATTCTATTTTTTTTTCTTAATTTTCAAACTTATCTCTATGGCAGAAAATTTACAGATGTACAATCAGCCAGTAAGCTTTGAGGTTGATTGCAAGGTGACAAACCTTATATTATATTCTGAGCTCCATCTTTTTTCTATGAGAAAACCAGTATGTATATACCTAGGTATATACTTATACTAAATTAATAGTACTAACCTCGTATGAGCTATCAATACTTAGCATCCACTACAATTTAAGTAGATAGTGGTTACTGTTTTACCAATTGCTGTTTTATGTGCACGTCATAAAGTTTAGATTATACTTTAATGTCTTGTCTACATTAAATTACTGTTATATTCAGATACTAGATTCCTTATTAGCCATAATAATTGAAGCAACTAAATAAAATTCTAGAAGCTTTATAAGATGGTCGCCATTTTTACTAGTATTGAGTTTTTATTTTATAACGATCTTTTTTTTTATATTATACATTTTTACAAAAATATGGCAATAGTTTAAACTCCTTGAACTGATAAAAAGAATTACAAAAAAATAGCATGTAGCGGAAAAACGGAATTAAAAAACGAATAACGTTAAAACTTATAAATATAATAATATGTGACGTAATTACTCAGATACCTCTCAGCATACACAAGACTCATTATCTTTTAAAAAAATGTATAAATTATCGACTCCACACAATTCTTTTTCAACTTGTCAATTCCGCACGATGTAATTATTTCTGACCTTTTATTAAATGCAGGTTTTCATTATCACTACTTGTTATTAATAGTGTAATAATAATCAGGGGACAATACGAGTGGGTATTTTACTTATTTACCTAGAATTGCTTGAATTGATTATACCAAATGCAAGTTTAATTAGTTTCTCAGATAATTGAGAAAATTCATTGACACAATTGGCGCCAAATCTTTCATACAGATAAAAAATCTGAGGCAATGATTTTCTCTTTCTGCCTATTATGTCAGTCACGTCAATGTTCATTTTCTATCGCGTTCATCACTGATTGCGAGATTGTCAACCTCCACACGAAAGATACTTTGTAGTAATTAAACGCAATTCCATCTCAATGAATATTCAACGCTTTATTGATGTTAATAAAAGGATTTTCTACTTTTTTTATAAAACATCCCATGCCTGGACGTCGTTGATCGATCGCGCGTGGATTGACTCATTAATTTTCTTAGTATTTTATATTTTCTGATACCGCTCTCAGTTTTTATTTTAAGTGAGTATCAATAGCGAGATTATCATTCTAGATTATAGAGATAATAATGAATGAAAATTAATTAAGATATTTTTTGTCATTATTTTGGGTATTAACGATTATGATTGAACTTTTCATACTGTGTAAACCATTTTAAATAACATAGTTTTATGTAAAACACGCGATTACTTACATTAAAGCTGGCTGAATGTTGTCGCTTGCCAGTGCATACTTGTTTATAAAAAAAATCAAGTTCTCGATTTAAAATTCAAAATCTTGCTATTCCAGCGATCACGACCTATCGTTGTTTATTTACGATGCATTTTAAATAAAACCTTAACGTGTATATTATAGAGTAGATTTTCGTGTAATTTGTTTTTTTATTTATGTGTGTGTTTAAGTATATAATAATGGTGGTGCTATGGGCGATGGGAAAGTAACCTGTCACTGCTTCGGTTGTTACGATCATTTAAAGTCTTCTTACTTTACTTTATTTAGCAGAAATAGACATATTATTTACATTTATTCTGACAATATATCTTTAAACCAGCTTCTGTACGCGGCTTTGCACCCATATTTCTGTTCAAAATTTATGCGTAAAAGTGCCCTCTAACCGTTTGTGGGGTCCTATCTATCTCTACCAAATTCATCAAAAGCGGTCTAGCAATTTAGGCAAACAAACTCACTTAATATTAGTTAAGATAATAATATCTACTTTCTTTCGAGAAACTTAAATTTTTCAGAGGCAATGAGTCATTAGGCATAGAATTTTAATACAGTTTCTGGTTTTACTGTGAAACAATGACGGGTATTTAAAAAAATCCTTTCTCGACATCAAAGAAGACAAAATATTGTTTAGTCTTCTGACAAAAGGGGCCGTAAGAATTGATTACTAAATAATATTTAGCTGTTACTTCTAATTACTTCCAATGGTACCCAAAGATAATGAAGTTCCCCAAGTAACAATTAAACGGAATGACTTTCGCAAAATATGAGCATATTGTTTCTTCTTAAGAAATATTATTATGAAAAATAGAAATACTGTTCACTTTTCAAATAACCTTTCGAACATCCTTTAAGCTTTGTGTGCTGACGTTGACCATTATTGGGGAACATAATATTTATCTATTATCGACTTGTTCTTCATTTAAAATTTAAAAAAAGAAACCTTAAAAACTAAAGTGTGGTGCATACATGCGACGTTCTTCACTCCGCCTCGAGTAATTCAAGTCTGTGTCACATCTTACCACCACCAACTTCGCAAATAACGTACCTATAAACCAAGTTTAAAAATGCACAATCGATACCGCACATCCCTAACCTACTCGTCTTATCGATTATTTTATCGATAGTCAAAGTTAAGCATCACTAGGTTCCATACATGTTATTTCCACCTATGTCCGGACTGTTTAACCATCGTCCGATATAGCAAAAAGTTTGTCTTACAACGTACATTCCCACAGTATCGAAGAGGTTTTTTTGCTGGCTTAGGGCTGTGAGAATTAGTTTGCAATTTACTTAATTGAGTAACTGGTAAATCACAAGTTTTTTTCAACACATATTTTGATGTAATTTTTCCTAAAGAGACAAATAATTAAAAAAAAAAACGATAAAAACACAATAAGAATTATGCAGTTAATAATTTGCCCTGTAGTAACAGGGCAACATTTTATTTTAATACACAAAAGCTTCAAAAGGCACAAAAGCCCAGAAGCCGCGTCAAAAATATTATTTAATAAACTTAAGAAAACTACTACTCTACAGATAATTAAGACTTGCTAGAGCAAGGTACGGCTCATAGGACACTAGAATGAGCTTCTTGCCTAGAAATTCTTAGAAAGACATCGAACAATCGAGTCATTTCCAAGAGACCATAAATTTATAGATATAGAGTACTTGATTGAATCTAATTCGTTCAGGAAGCCTGTTTTTGCATGTATTATGCAGATAGATAGTGGTTTATTACCCATAATGTGCTTGATAGAAGTAGGTCTGCAATGTAGGGTAAGTCTTATCGCGAGGTGGCGAAATCAACATCCGTGAAAGTATCGTTTAAAATTAATAACGGCTAATATAATTATTAAATCATAGATATATTTATAGATATATCTATTATTATAAAAAAATTATACCAATCTGTAAAAAATAGGCTTGGCTAAATGTAGATGTCATTATTGATCTGTACATTATCACCATAATAAAAATATACATTTACGAAATAATACTAAATTATGACATTAGCTGTGACACATTTAAAAGGATTTCTACTGATTGATCGAAGTATTTCCATCGTTTAGATTTTTTTAGCAAATCTTACTACCTTGACTTCTGCTATATGAATACTTTATTAGCATAAAATCATATTTCTAGCAACATTTGTGATAAATATGGCAACAAATAACAGATTTGCATCCATTTCGAAGCATTCTAAAATTGATCTGGCCATGTTCAACAATAATGCGCACATATGTTAGCTGGTAGTATAAACAGATATTGCCCAGTAGCCTCAATTGAACAATAAAATGATGGTGCATCCCTATAAATCCTGAGTCCCAACACATCATTTACTCGACTTCGCACGTGGCGGGCCGTGTCCAATGTTGTCAGCGTCTGTGCAGGGCGGGAAAGTCGGCGGCCATTTTGAAAAAAGTCGTTCGACTAGTGTCTAGTCGGCCGGTCGCATGTGGAGCGTACCTTTTTATATTTTTTTAATTGCGTTCCGTTTCTGATAGATTTATGTTTTATTGCATATTTTTTAGTTTTTATTGAGGAAAAAAATGATTTATTTTATTTATTGGCTGGGTATAACTATTAGGGATTGATGCGTTTTCCTGTTCACTTGAGATTTAATGTGGTTTAGAAATTGTGGACCAGCTGTTTATGGGATTGATCAGATATTAATGTATGAGAAGCAGTCGTTTAAAACGAAGGGAAGCATTTCAAGTTTTAATGCTGGCCAAAGTAGAGTGTCTTTAGTTTAGTTTTAAAATACTGTGGTTAAACTTGGCACGAAAAAAATAGAATCGTTAAAATAACTCCACCAACAGCTCGACTCAATTTACATAGTCACTATAAAATTCATCCAGTTTTATAAAACTAGTACTCCCGTTAACTTCTATTTTATTTCTATAAATTAATAAAAACAAACAAGAAGGCTGTCCATATTGTCCGTCTGTCATCGGTCGCGTTTAGTGATGTGGTCGAATGAGGTATCGATATATTAAAAAAATATTACGCGACATCGATCGACGGGGCGCCCGATTACTCGATTACCCACTGCTCGAGGGCTGTAAGGTAGCTCGGCTTGTGGCGCGATGAGCGAGTTTTTTAATATTTTTTATTTTATATTGTGACGATGACTTCTTTTGTAGAAAAGGACTCAGATAGTATCGAATAAACAAAAGGCGATCTACGAGAATTTCCGTTGATTGCATTGTATTGTTCTAAATTCGTAACAATAAATATCAATTTTACGACCAATCCTTATCCTAATGATATAAAACGATACTGCATGTTACAGTCAAATAGATCACGAAGTAGATAACGCTCATAAAATAGAAAACATTATTACTGGAAATGATTAATTAGTCTATTCGAGCGTATTCATAAACTAGGCTGAGTCATTGTATACAATACGGCCCATTGTTGGTAAAATAATAATATATTAATTCAATGGATACTGATCGAGATATACATTGTACAAATATGTTCAGAATTTACTCCCACCCGCTTCGCTTCTCACAATAAGAAAACATTTATTTCAACTTCATGTAAATGAAAACGATCTTAAAAAGTTCCTTTTCGAGGTCGACAAATCATTACAATCATTATTTTCAATCAATCGTTACGTTATTAAACAGCGTAATTCGTTCTCTTAAGAATTTAAACTAATTCCATATTTCGATTCGAATCGCGGTCTTTTTATTCGATTATGACTTACGTTGGGAAAATATCGATATGATTAATGATAACGCGAAAAAGAAATAGAAGAAATTTCGAAGTCTCGGAGTAGGACTTCTTTCTGCAGTGATATACATCAAGGTTATAAAAAAAAAATATAATTAGATTATTAGGTCTTAATTATATGAAAAAAAAATGAAAAATATATTATATAAAAAAAATACATATAAAATATTTAAGCCAATCATCAAAATCCACTCATTCTGCTACCCTTTCATACACCAATGATTTAAAAACTTTATAGGCGAATGAACGCGAAAAACATTAATGTATCTCGTTTGCGTATAATTATAGCTTATGAGTTGAATACGGCAAGCTAATTGCTTTTAAATTTCCTTGCGACTCCATCGAAACTTAAAACGAGTGTTTACGGCAAATATTTTTAAAAATACATCGGCAAACTTGGTTAAAGCTCGCAATCTGTAAAAATATTAACTTTTGATGTTAAAATTTTAAATGGAAAGTCTTACTACGAGGAGTTGTTGTCATCGTCTTATAATCATCAGTCAGAGACAAAACAATTCTCTTTTAATGTATTTTTTTAACGACAAAAGACATAAATGGCTCCATAAAAACAAAGAAACATTGGTTTAATCTTTTAAACTCAATCAGTATAGAGATGAGTTAACTTTTGTGGCCTCAATATAAAAATCTTCCCAATTTTCAGTCCAAAATGCAAATCAGCGATAAAATTACAGTCGTCACTGCAATTTGACCGTACTTTGATCCAATCGATTAGATCCACTTTTTTGTCGGTCACCAAAATAGATCGGGTGATCGCGAATCGTCGATTAGTCACCATAGTCAATGGTTGGTATATAAACAAGATTAAGGCTTAATTAAGAATTCATTTATAACGAATTATTTATTAATTATAACGGTATATTTAATCGGTACCGTTCTTTTTATAATCTTATTCTATTTTGCTGCGAACATTCTCTTTTAAAAGTTATCATCATTCGCTTAGTCCTTTGCTATGTTGGGGTCAACTTCAGTCTTACCAGAAGCATCTGAACATCAGCGGATTTAAAAAGGCCATTTAGCAATGTTTCTAATGATTCACTAAGTGAATCAATAGCTAATGACATTGCTGGAAATGCACGAAGTGAATCTTTTGCCGTATCATACCCGCAGTATTCTATAGAGCGTCTGTCTATCTGACCTCCACAACCCAATTTTTGGGTCAGGATACCCTTTTGTCAGACAACTCTAAAGATAGGTCTGTTGACCTGCATCTAACTCAGATATAATATGAATAGGTTAACTCCAACTTAACGGGGCTAGATTTAAACCCAACCTTTTACCAATCGACACCGTATCCGTTAAACCATTGTCAGTCATTCCATACCGATTTCGAATCGATTTGAAATATCGATAAGAAGACTTTGTGCCGCCGAAGGCCTACGATCATTGCTGGTTTTTAATTGAGGTGGAATCATTCGATTTACATATCGAGAATCGATATGTTAAGTAGTAAGTAGTTTTCGATTTTAAAAAAAGTTTAAAGTTACGAATGAATGGAAGGTTGGTAAGGAGTTAAGGACGCTTGCTTATTTTATATTTTACAATTTATTCTATCATGAAAAAATAACTATGAAATACAGAGAGCTTTTGTGTCAAGAATTTTCGTGTTGACAAAAAAGCGTGATTGGTACAAGGTGCAAAGGTGGTGTACATTTATATGAAAATTAAACTGATGATGACTGACTTTGAGGATTAATCTTTACAATTAATCTTGCGATATTTGGTATGTTCGTTGGTGCTCGTAAGGCATAAAAATATAAGGAAATAAATTATCGTATTGGCAATGCCATGATCTTTAACTGTCTGCCCTTTTTTGAGTAGGATATCAAATGACTCCTCCCGCTTTAGGCGGAGTGGAAAGAAAATCGTCAGACTGCTATCTGACTAAAATTCACCCGGTTGCTTCAATGGCCTCAGTAACTCTTCAAAACAGCCGACATGGGACTACATAATTATATAAAAGATAACAGTGAATTTGTTGCAATTGAAGGAAAACGTTGAACTTTAGTCAGTACGAGTCTGACAATTCTTTCTGCTCCACCAAAGGCTGAAAGACCCAATTTGATGAATTTGCCATCTAAAAATATCCCTACTGTCTTCTTCTTCTTCTCGTTCCTCTCCAATCACTGGAGGTTGGTCATCAGATTTAAAAAGCGCTCTTTATCCCTGGCGAGGTGGAACTGCCCTACTGTCCCTACTGTCTGCTATTCTGTTTAATCTTTATTTGAGAAAACGAAACCAACACACAATTCGCGTTCTCAATTACTTAAAAGCAAACCCACATACAAAACCAGGCCTATCTCGATAATTTTACATACACGATCGACCCGAATACCAATCGGCGGGACAATTTATTTAAACAATGCCATGTAAAAGGTTTTATAGTTAAATAATAAGTGCATTACAGCGGCATGCCGCTGCGTATTCAAATTATATGATACGTTGGTCCTTTGTGTAGGACTATAGGGACCAGATGATTATCGGAACAGTTACTGTTGATCCGGACTCAAATAAACCTCTTTTGATATCGGTCGATGACGTTTTAAAGCGTCATTCTTCTTTTGAATGATGTTTAATTGCTAATGTGTCAGCGATTTTTGTGGATTAAATACTGTCGAATTATGGATATGAGTTGTAATTGAACGCCCTCAATAGATGATATTCACCTTTGGTTTCACTATTAGAAGAGTTTAGACCTCGTCTTAAATTTTCTTCTATATCATTAACCTTCAGCTGTAATGCTGTTTGTAGGGCATTTGCAAACTTTTCCTTTTTAGGCTGTAAAATTATCTCCCGCCCTGGGTTTCAAATCTTTGGTCTTTTGGCAGTTTTGGTCACGGCTATCTAGCTAAAGATTTCGTCTGTTTACCTATTAAATTTGGTATGTTTAAGCGTCTAGAATGTTCTTGTCTATTGTCGAATCAAGTCTGCAGACTAGACTTACGCAAAATCTAGGTTAAATTATGTTAAATGCATCTAAAAGTTGATGTCAAAAGTTATTCTCCAATAAGCTTACAAAGTTTATAGACTTCATGCAGACGTAGAAGTTTCTCAATATTATTCCTTTCTATGTACTGGCGTCATGTATAGCACTAATATTATAATTTAGATTCAACTATTTAAGCTCTACGGCTTTAAAATTGTACGTGTATCGCAATTTTCAACATACTCATAAGAGCCGACCTCGTTCAAAGCAAAATATAACTTTGTAACTGCAAAGAATGCAATGTGCACAAATGATAGGTTACATAACCAGTTTGCCCACTAGTGCCAATAACCATTTGTATAATCCCCACTTACAGAATAACCAACTGACACGGTATTTTACTTAATACTCATCAGATTGTTTTTACCTTCGCAAATACTTAATTTATTCATTGGCATCCTTTCATACGAAATCATTTTGCCATTTAAGCGCAGAGGACAAAGATTAAAATGTAGATGGATGATATTTTCGGTTCATGCCTACGACGTTATGCTTTGTAATTAATTCATGGCATGATGACGACTGGCTATCGGAGTCGTAAAATTAATTCTGTCCTGATGTGAACCTCGTGAAGATCGTGGCCGTTTTTTTCAAAGCTTGCCTATCTTTACCTACCGGTAAGTAGGATGCAATTGCATAGATACTGTAGATAGTGAATATTTAAAGCTGCGTTAAAACATCCTCTTTTGATGAAACATTGTTGCAAAAGTTGTTTCTTTTTCGATTCTTTTGTAGTTTATTACCTGCTATGGACGGTTCGCACAATACAATATGACAAAGCGAAGGTGCAGCGATTTTGGAATGGACATTATTTACTCACCTTAAAAGACTTATTTTACAAAAGGATAGTGCAGGTCTGTTTGTATTTATTTAGGTATACTTAGCTTTGACAGCTTTTAACTTTACTGAGTTATTAAATTCCAGATTGAATACCAGTGTGACATTTATTTTATCATCTGCGTCTCAAAAGCGACGGGTTATTTCAGCGGCCAATTACATTTTGACATTCTCAAGCGTGCATCATAACATGTACTTATCAACTCCTTATTAATTCAAAATAACTAAACACAAGGAGAAGAACTGTTAATTCAGAATGAAGAAAATTTCGACGAAACTCATTTCTTGGACGTCTTCTTTTAATAAAAGTCTTGGCGATGCGCGGGAGTCCAGGGGGGAATGGACGGGGAGTGCGGGGAGCGGCCGGTTGGAAATTATAGGGTTGTCTGCGTTCACCGACTCATAATGATGGATGGTGAGCAACTACGACCGGTGCGGTTAATGAGAACGCGATGTGCGAGGCAGCCCTGCGCACCGCGGCTATTTTAATTTTAGAACTATTTTACCTAATTATTGTTGTCGTGTCTTTTTTGTTTTTTTTTTCTTCAATGGAATTTTATTCAATGTTGAGACTAGAGCCGCTGATGAATATTTTAACTTTAATACTGTTCTTAAAATAACTTTGCTTTACAATTTTCTGCAATGTGGTTTTTCAAGCACAGAGATTCGCACCGGATTACTTAAAGTTTATTTCCAAGCTTTATTTAACGTAAACACCGAGCCACACACTCGCATTTTAAACACATTTAATCAACATTCAGCCAATAAAGTACAAAAAGTTCGAACCGTAGACATTATCAGTCCGTGAGTGCGAGTTGCACATTGCTACATTATCGTAACGCGATAGCTCAGCTACATAACTAACCAGACCCGGGTTCTATTCCCGGTGATAAAACTTAGCGAAACAATATCGAGTCGATACTGAATATCGACTAAGTTACGAGCAAGTCTGAAGTCGATAAATTTCGGAATGGGCTGGGTTTTATTTAAAAATTTACTTGGAAGTTTTGTGTCTTAGTAGCTTTTGTGTTTAACTTTAGTTGCAATGGGTTTTCCAGTTTACATGACGTAATTCTATTTTATGGTAGTGAAACTGGTGAAGAATAACTCTGTGAATAGGAATTACTGAAAAATAATTATGAACAGTTTCTTTAAAGACACATGGTTTGTGATTATTGGCAGAGCTTATTATTTTTGATCTTCTTAAAATTAAAATAACTGTAATCTTCATTATTTCTCATCATCATCATCATTGACAGCTCTGTTTCAAAAATTGCTGACAAAAGCCTCCTCCCTTTAGTGCCAAGCTTTCCTGGACTTACTCAATTTATTTCAAAATATGAATAATATTTATTCTACTTTTAGAGTTTCTATAGATCACTAAACTCTTACTGGATCACCAGACGATCTTAAAGTCGCTTCAAGATAGATATGATAATAATAATACATATATCCCTCATATAATTCCGCACTACTGCTTTCGATTCCATGTAGACGTAAACTTATGATTTACGACTTTACTACTAAAGCTACTAGAGCACTTATTACTTTACAGATCTTACCATAAATTCGCGTCTATGCTGATGAATTAGGTACAGTAGTCAATCCTTTTACCAGTCCCCACTCACTGATGGCTTGTGAAAAAACTTTGTTAAAAATGGATCATCTATGTATACAAAAGAGTATGAATATGCTTAACATTAAAAAAGGGCGTAAATTATTACTAAAAATTCATACATTGTAACTGATTTCTGAAATGTAATTGCCATCATAGTACTTCGATAGATTCGCTTTCATACAGGCAGTGAATATCAATAACGATTTGTGAGAGGGATCTGATGAAAAGCTTTACGCATATCCAGAGGATAAAAGGACCACCTATTGCAAAATTGGTTCCTCTTCAACATTAACATAAAACATAACCTTTACAACCTCAACATTTAATCTGTAATGGAACAATTTTCCATGAACACGCATAAAGCATATTAAAGAATTATCGAATAAAAAAAAAGATGCCGCGTTGTCATAAAAGTTCTATTCGTGAAATGAATAGGAACATAAATATGCTGTAAACCTCTGCTATACGGCTATATCCTGATTCAATATAATTTAGAATTTTCCCGTGTACTACAGATCTATCGCATGTATTTACGATGTCATGTACCAGTTTATACCTTTATGTCATTTAAGTGATGTCTTCTAGGAAATACAATCGTATGGAGATAGATCTTGGTGATGCTGTTTCTTGCATTTAATCTGTGAGGAACATAAAAATGTTGATGGTTCTGTTTGTTATTATGATTTTATTGGGGTGCTTGTGAAATTGGAAATTCTTTTGTAGTATTTTTTATTTAATTAGATTTTTTCACAGAACTAATTCGAATTATCGATTTTAACTACATAAATCTGAAGTCCGTGTTTGTTGTGATTTTGACATTGAATTAGTCTGTAATAAGATACCTGTTAACTATAAGTATTTCAACTCGACAAACAAAATTTATAACGTCTCAAAATTAATTAAATCTAGATTTTTATACGAACACACGTGAGACACTACTTAAGCTTTAATTCCATCTTCGGTTACTCCACGCTTCACCGCCACTACCATTACGATTACGAAACATTTCAAGTTCTTTGAACCCGTTAAAACTGGCAACAGGCAATTAAATCATAAATTTTGCATCGATCCGACGCAACCAACAATCACAAAAGATATCGATACAAAACGAATCGATTTAAAAAAAAGTCGAGTACAACACTCAGTGTTGCATGCATTCGATTTTGTCTTAGGAAATTAGCGGGTATTATTTTGATCTTACAACACTAACGGTAGGCGTTCTTGATTACAAATAAAAATGGAATTATTGATTTATTCGAATCGGAAAGCGATTCGATTCGATTAAAGTTTTCGTGTAATTAAACGGTTGGGTAAATTAATTGGAATACTTTTTTGAGTTTAGGAATTTATTTGTAAATATTCAGCGTTTATTGGTGAATTAATTGAACTAATAAACAGTGTAAAGCTTCTTGCTTTTTATTTTATGGAATGGTTTTTACTGTTGGCACCCTAATTAAAATTTATTGGAGCTGAGTGTAAAGTTAAAAATAGAATGACTGAACAAATACAGCGATCTCACATTTTGCTAAAAATACTTGTTAAAGCGAAAAAAGTGTCTAATTAACACTAACTAACCTAATGACACCATCAAAAACCCCTAAATAATTATTTAACGAAAGGTTCTTTTCGATGTAACGAACCGAGCATTTAAAATTGTGCAAACATTTTTTTCGTGTCTGATAATCATCTATGCTGGGTCGCTATACTTTACATTTCATCGGTAAATATTTCACTGGATTGTTGCCCTACCTTCTTTGATTATAGGATTGATAATATGCAAATGAACGAGTCGACGATTTTAAAATAAAAGGATTAAGATAGGGATCGTTGCCCTCATAAGTGACCCAAATAAGATAATTTCGAACGACATTGGACGCCGCGGCTGTCAATAAGAATTAGGGATAATGTTGCTAGTTTTAAAAAGTATTTTTCAAGTTTGCAGTTGACCGGAAAAAAGGGCTTTATTCTTTTTGCTCGGTGTTAGGTTATAAACGATGGAGGTTTTAGGTTTAATTTATGGTCATGTTCAGAGACTGGTTTAGCTTTAAGTTTTATTTATAACTTAGGATGAGTTAAGGTCATATTTTCTGGTTTAGGTTTTGTGTTCCTATTTTTACATTCCAGTCGTAACAATCAGCTGATTTTTGAGGTCATTGGCTTCCTATTTAAGGTCAGGGTATTATCTAATAGTGCCGATCTTGTAACGTTTTATTTTGTTCACAACTATGCGAGGGATTTATTAAGGTAGCTGAGAAATTGGTTGTTTTGCATGTCAGACACATTCTTAATAGAAGTCAATGCACTATCTGATTGATTGAAAACAAACATCGCATAAATTAAAGGAGGATGTTCAAATTAGCATACTACAAAATCCGTTACTAACAAATGTACCAAAATTAACACCTCTATTCTAAGAATTTTTATACCAAACACATTTGTTTAACTTAAATGTCTATTTGCGAACTACGTTTAAGTATGGAAACAATATGAAAACGAGAAGTTTGCTTAACAAAAACTGGTTTTTTATCCAAAAAAGCCTGGACTTTATCTTTTGAACATAGCTAATAGTTATCGAGCTTAGAGATTCATAAATAAACATGCGCGTACGCTGTAAATGGGTAAGCAGACTCTGCAAAAAGAATGACATCCCGACAGGAGATCCCAGGCCGATCGCAGACTAGTTTTTACATACGGTTTTACTCGCGGTAGGTTCCTGGTTTTATTCTTATGGAGGCTATGATATGGAACCTTTTTTTTTTTGTTCGATGTGTGCCTGTTTTTGATTTATGGAACTGTGAAACGGTTTAGTTTTAATGTTTTGGAACATTTTGTAACTTAAGGTTAAGGTAATGAAAAATGTTGACTAAGAAATAAAAAAAAATGTCGTAATATTGTGTTGTTTTCCTTATTTTACAAATGTTGAAATAAATCGTGTTCTAAGTTCGAAACTGTTGGGGCTTGTGTATTTATTCCATTAAATTCGGTTTATAAATTTCTGAACTGGCAAGCAAATGTAAACTAAAATCAGTAGTAGTTTAGTAATAGGCAATTTATTTTTTATCAGTGTTTAAAACTGAAGCCTATTAATTCTAAATGTTTTTATCAAATTGAGTAGCGACGGTATTTTACGACTTCGGACAAAATTCAGGTTTTTTTTGATGTCACAAATGGAGAAATGTCATTAGTATGCTAAACTTTTTAGTGCCATGCATATTTCGTTGATCATGTTTTACAAAAATAGACTCTAATTTTGGCCAGTTTTAAGCCGATATAAGGTTGAAGGTTTGATAAATTAATTGAAGATTTGAGAAAATTTGGTTCCATTTTATACATATACTTACTTTCGCTGAATTATTTATATGTATTATCAATTTATGAATTGCCGTTATAAGTTATTAATTTTGATTTTTATGTCAAGTATTTTTTAAACTCCATGTCGGTCCAGAACTCTCTAAAGCTCATAGTACGAGTATGCTCACAGATTTGATTTTAACATCAGCAAAATTTGCTTGTTTTTATCACTCTATTAATGATTATGTATTCATTAGTTTTATTCTGGAATGAATGAAATAAAAGGATTTTAGTGTCACAATATGGCGCCATCACAATTTCACCGTTAATTTTGTCGCATAGTGAAAATATCAATTTTTTTTACGACAAATTCTTGCCAACACACGTAATACTAAATGTGCGGGCCCCAAGCTTCATTACATGCGATTGCGCACCATAGCTATAACCATAACGGTATTCGAACTACCCAGCACTAACCTACATCACAGGCATTACAAGTATACTACTGGTACGTACAGATATACTTTAAGTATGTACTTCAAGTAAACGCTTAAGACTCGTTTGCTTATAGATTTCTGATATGGATATGATTTGTTGAAGTGTGTGTCTATTTTTAGATGGGTAAGAATGGACGGGAAATATTTTATTGTTGTTTTGTTTTTTTTTTTTAAATACTATTTTCATTATGTTGTTTTAATAGTAGAAATGAGTATAAATGAATACCAAGTATTTTATATGAAAATAACTGTTACTAAAAAGTATTTTCGCAGGGAGTCCTTTCTAGGAATCTTTTAGTGTCGTAGGTGCGTTTACAAACATTGTGGAAATTCATATACAGAAACAGTTTAACTGAATTATCACGAAGTAATTCGGAACATTTTAGTCTGACGTCCGCGCCTTACCTATACTGGTTTCTGTAATCTGCTGTTGAGATTATATCATAAATTCTTATTATTACCAAATCATTCACTAGACTCTACGATATTCCTTGCACTAGCAAAAAAAAATATGCACATAAAATAAAAACAAAACGAACATAATCAAACTAGGGTAAAGTACCCAACTGCTGACCTCCCACCAACTATTGACCGCTTAACAGTTTTTATCAAAAATAATAATAAATCTTCTTGCAGTGCTGCATAAAGAATACAGAAAATGATAAATAATTTATCTTGTAATATATCGGCGTCACAGAAAATTTAAATAAAGCGATATTGCGTCCGTAAACCTATGATAATAAAATACCCTGCTAAAATCATCAAGAAATTTAACAATTTGCTAAGCTGAAGGTTGTTTTCAATGTCATTTTAATTCAGTTTTACACGATAGATTCCTTAGAGTTTGGTATTTTTTCGTTATTTAAGAGAGACATAATGCTTTTTCACATGATTTTCAAGTTTTAATGAGCCTTATCTAGTTAAAATGATGGGGTCAATATGTGGTACACTCAAATGTATGAATAACCATTTATTTGACACGACATGTCAATAGCTGGTAATGAACCATATGTATGAATATACCAGTTACTAACACCACGGTTTATACGTATAGTTCATTTTAATGGTGAGGTAGCTTAACTTTAATGCATCTGTATTATGCCCATGGGTGTTGGCACCCCTAAAGGTGTATCTGCATACTCACAAACATAAAAAAATACCTTACGTTGTAACCTAAGAACCTAGCTTAATTTGAGCGAGGTACTTAAATTTTCGGTCTACTGTCACACTCTGGATCCTCCTGATTATTTTAAACTTACTACAATTATAGGAAAA
Organism: Agrotis ipsilon; assembly: GCA_028554685.1. Taxonomy (NCBI): domain Eukaryota; kingdom Metazoa; phylum Arthropoda; class Insecta; order Lepidoptera; family Noctuidae; genus Agrotis; species Agrotis ipsilon. Next base: position 15,652,033 of record CM052965.1, read on the forward strand.
GTGAACGGCTGAATGGATTTTGATACAATTTAGCAAGCGGATAATATAAAAACCTGGTTAGGTGGGTGTACCTGGACGCAGGATACTTTTTATGTCGGTATATAATCCCGTGGGACAATTGCCGAACGTAACACGGGCAATGCCTCAGTCATAAGTTGGTTTAGTGCATAAAATTATGACAAAAGTTACTCTAACCTGCATGTTTGAACAAACTGACTTAAATCATATCCAAGGCAAAGTGTTAGGTAGTTTTTGATTTGTGTCTATGTTCTCTTCATTTGTGAGGATCTTCTACATAAGTTGAAAAAGTTAAAAGAGTCTTATGTAATTGGGAAAATATTAATTCAAACTTTTTCAGAGCTGTTCCACCTCGCCAGGGATAAAGAGCGCTTTTTAAATCTGATGACCAATCTCCAGTGATTGGAGAGGAACGAGAAGAAGAAGAAGAAACTTTTTAAACTCACTTTGAAGAATTAAAGCCGTATTCTTTCAATTTGTTTTGCCGGCGAGCATTTTTAATCTGCTGCATAATGAAATAATTACTAATAAAGAGGAAAAAATTGACAAAAAGTGATAAAACTACAACAAAACTTCAAAAATAAGTGCAAGAATATTATAGGCCGCGTTTGAAGACTGTAGACCAAAATTGTGTGAAAAAAGAAAATGAGAAGGGCAATAAGACTACTTTTGTTTGTTTTTTATCAAATAAAACCTCGTATCACAGTCCTAATTAATAATATTTGAGTTTATTCTTATACTACAGGAGGTCAAAAATTGGTCATTTGCATGATGAAAATTTGGTACAGGCATGTTGATAACTGGTCAAATGGCCTGTTTTTGCTAAACTCGAGAAAAAAAACACTTTTTACCTTTGTATGACTGTTTATAATGTTTTAATTATATTCTCCAATGTTTATTTTATCTTCCAAAAACATTCATTTCCACTTGCAACTCGTGCATTAGTTTATTTTGCGAAATAAGCAAGGAAAACCGCTTAAAGGGTCAATAATTGGGTGTTTTACCCTATATTGTTTTTTTAAGTGTCAAATTAAACACTTTTACCTACACCAAATAATAGTAATAACAATAACAATTAAAAACAACAATTCAAGAATAACTGTCACGACCACATCACTACACCTAATAAAAATAAAAAAATATTAACTTTTATGATAATTATTTATTTGACGTCTACTCATAACTCGAAGTTATTATTTCCTTTGCATTCTAGCGAGACATGAGATGTTCTCGCATAAATTTTATGCGAATTTAGGTTATACTGTGGTTACCAGATAACCATCTTAACAATTTGTCTGATATTTTTAATTAGCTTTTTAATTAGGGGGGCGATTGGAGAAATTTGGAAGTGCTTCTGTAAAATTGGGGTCAATGATAGTAATTAATTTAAGTATTTTAGCTGATAATTATTGCTATGTTTTATTGCTTCCGAAGCATATTGAGGCATTTATGATGGTGTTAAAATATTTTTATAATCACAGTTAGATTTTTAAGAATTAATTGGTATTAATTTGGGTTGCTCATCATTATAGAATGGCAAATTTTAAAAATTACTTGATTGATGGTTCGATTTCTAGGTCAGACAAAATGTTATTGGTGTTTTTTTTATTTTTTTTGGAATTTTTTTGAAGCTACGAGGATGGATGGATGGATCTGGATTTGTGGGTTGGTGGTATTAAGGATTTTAAATATGACTTGAATTGGACATCATGTTGGACTAACTCTGCCTTAATTTTTGAGGAAGCACAGCTGTGGTATTTTTTATTTAATTTGGGGTACTTTTGGTATAAACATAAGTTTCTATTATAAACATTATTTCATTTTATCTCCTTGTTTGTAGCTAGTTAACTCAAAAGCTCCATACCACATTCAAAAAAGTGGTGTAGGGTCCGCTCGCCCCTTGGATCTTGCCCCTTATGATTAAAATGGTCGACTCGCCCCCTTGACTTTCAGATACGCTGACTCGCCCCCGATTGTTAATAAGTTAAAAGTACTGTTAGCAACACAAGTTTTTAAATATTTAAATTGATGTTGTTTTCTTACAACTTCGAGCGTTTATTCCCATTTCTCCCTACTGGCTTTAACACCAGTGAGGCGAGTCGAGGCTATTAGAAGCTAACAAAAAGTATTAGGCTAGCATGAGTTCAAGGTAGTCTGTATTTAAATAATTCTAAAGTTTACCTGAAACTGTCTTGTTTTTTGACTATCCAGCAAAAGTACTAGGCTAACATAAGTACAAAGTGGTTATCATATTTTTGGGTAGGTATAAAGATTATCTGAAATTGTCTTCTTCAACATTAACCAGCAAAAGTACTAGGCTAGCATAGGCCCAAACCGGTTTGTATTTATATACATATGATTCTGGGTAGGTGAAGATTTTTTAAAACCAGGAACTGTGTCCGGGCTATCGTTAGGCAGGGCTCTTGATAGAGCCTTACAATACTCACCACCTCCAAAAGAACTGCGTTACGAATCAAGCCCGTGATCCAACTTCAAATCGAGTGCCTCTTCAGATGTTGTTGAAACACTCACGTTATTAACCTGTTTAGGTACGATTTTATCCACTAACTAAGAAATAATCAACTTTACAATTTTTGCAACTGACCTCAAAATATTACCACTTATGCTAGCCTGATACTTTTGCTGGTTAGTCAATGAACAAGACAATTTCAGGTAATCGACCCAGAAATATTTAAAAAAATACCACCTTGAACTTATGCTAGCCTGGTACTTTGGCTGGTAAGTGAATGAGCCAGATAATTTCAGTTAATCGACCCAGAAATATTTAAATAAATATCTTTTTGAACTCATGATAGCCTAGTATTTCTGTTGGTAAGTCAATGAACAAGACAATTTCAGGTAATTTTTAAACTTTGAACTTATACTTGCTTAGTACTTTTGCTTATTACAGTTATTGTCTAATTTTCGCGATATTCTTAGAATTTTTGCGAAAATGTGGTTTAACAAATTATCCTACGACTTAATACGACTCTGTCTACAGGTAGCACAAACCATAATAAAATCACAAGTATCACGACGAGTTTTTGAGGTTACAAATATAGTTGACTAAAGTAATCAAGCGTAGTGTTATTCTTACTGTTAGCATTTTTCTGTCTGACTGTACCTTTCTTGGTTAAATTTCAATGGAAATGCCGCAAGGGGCGAGTGGGTACACCAAAATAATTATTTTAATGTCAATTTTCAACTCGCCCCTTCATAAGGGGCGAATGGGTACACCAAAATAAATAAATACGGGGCGAGTCGGTCATTTTAATCATAAGGGGCGAGATCCAAGGGGCGAGCGGACCCTACACCAAAAAAGTTATATATAAAATAAAAATAACTAGAAATAAGCCAATTTAAATGCGAACTATACAGTAAACATGTTCCACTACAGTTTAGCGTCCAATACTAAATAAATACCATCACTCATTGCCTCGCAATGTTGGGAAAAAAGTTTTTTAAAACCCTATTATGAGGGACTCCTTTTTGTGGCAACATTTTTGTGTAAATTACCAAGCTAGGACTGGTACAGTAATGTTTTATGAGCTCTGTACACATTGGCCCATGTTGGTTCGTAATAAGTCATTGTACGACTACGTGACATTTCCAGTTTGAGTCTTATGCTCATTTTAAATTGAATTAGCTTTAAACAATTGGAATATTACAATTGTTGTCACTGTTATCATTATCAGCCCGATTTTATCCAGTGCTAAGCATTATACTCTTGGTTGCGGGACATACGTATACCACGACTCCGGTACTCAAAGGGCTACCGAAGGACACCGTGGATTTTGTCAGTGCCCGGGTAGGGAGGACTGATTTGATGATATAACGACGAAAAAAAAAGTATAATACTCTTATTATTTGTACCAAGCTCTCCGTTTCTTTTCCAAGCCTAATCCAGGATAAACATACCATTTTTTGGGTGGTAATTTCATCAAATGAATCGTGGGACGAGCAAAAGGAGCAAAAGGAACTGTTAGACTCTTACTGTTCCTTCAATTGCCTTCTATGTTCCGGGTTACGGTAACCTGCTTAGACAGTCCCGCGATCCAGGATATACCCGTGATGGCAAATAACAATGGGCAAAAGTGGTCCAAGATCCTCCACTGATGTCACTTATGGGAAATGAAAGAACATAGTTGTAATATCATTCTGGCAAAAGATTATCAAAATCTGTCCTGGGGTTCTTTTTTTATTGGCGTTTAAGTGAATACCTATCCTAACCTAACCTAACTTTTTTTGTTCAGCTATAAATTATGTATGTGGTTGGCTTATGTAAGACCTACACCCACTAAAAATACCAACGAAACCTTAAATAGCTAACCTAACCTGACTTTTTTTGTTTAGCTGTAAATGATGCCCGACGCATTCTGAACCATCTGGGAAGGCGGTTGGCTTATGTGTGACTTTTATCTACTAAAAATACCAACGAAACCTTAAATAGCTAACCTAACCTAACTTTTTTTGTTCAGCTGTAAATGATGCCCGACGCATACTGAACCATCTGGCAAGGCGGTTGGCTTATGTGTGACTTACATCTACCAAAAATACCAACCAGACCTTAAATATTAAGGTTTCGTTGGTATTTTTAGTGGGTGTAGGTCACACAGAAGCCAACCGCCTTCCCAGATGGTTCAGAATGCGTCGGGCATCATTTACAGCTGAACAAATAAAGTTAGGTTAGGTTAGCTATTTAAGGTTTCGTTGGTAATTTTAGTTGGTGTAAGTCACACAGAAGCCAACCGCCTTCCCAGATGGTTCAGTATGCGTCGGGCATCATTTACAGCCGAACAAAAAAAGTTAGGTTCGGTTAGGTCAGGATAGGCAAGGTTAGGTTAGGTTAGGTAGTTACTTATAAAAATAAAAAAGGAACCCCAGGACGGATTTTGATATCCTCCTGCCAGAATGATGTCACAACCATATGCTTTCATTTTCCGTAAGTGTCATCAGTGGAGGATCTTGGACCAAGTTCCATACATTTTTGCCCATTGTCCTTTATCATTAGCCCATTTTGCTGATGTTTTGCATTTCGATTATGAAATTATAAAATTCCTTAAAGTTAAAAAAAAAATATTACCTAAAAAATGGTAACTCATGCCATCCTTAATAACAATTCCTCAGTATCCTAAATTATAGATCACCCAAATAACAATCCTACAACCTCAAAAAACGTACGAGTTTCCAAAAATTTTTCATAACACCCAGCATTAGCCACACATTTGGATTTTACTGCCCTCTCACGAACGATCCACATTCCATGTTACACCGGTCGAATCATTTTTTTAGAAAGCTTATTACAGTGGTACCACACCTTCCCACTTGATTTTCAACTTTAGAAGTTGCAAGATAGAGTTTGGTTTCCCTCGGGTTTGGGAACGAAGGTTTGTAATTAAGGCCCATGTCGACTGTTCAACATGATATTGTTTTTGTGGTACGATAGTGGATCCCATAGATTGAAGTATTTGATGCGCTTCTACACAAGGTTGCGTTTCGTTTATTAAAAGATCGGGAAGTGAAATCGGTTTTGTAGGTTCGTGAGGCAGTTTTCTTTTACTTGGTATTCTTTTGCTTGAATTTTTTATAGTATCAGTAACTTTGGTTCAGGGAAAATTAGAGTAATACGTTTTTAAACTAAAATGGTCACTATCATTATTGTCGTTGGAGTCAATTATAATAATTGCTTTAGTCATCTTAAGATCATTATTTTTAAGGTGTTCCCCTTCATCGTCACTGCCATTATCAAGAAGTCCATTAAGTATGATTAACATCCACTGATGGACACATTTACCTCCTATATATTTAATGTATGGCGAATCTCATGGCTAATATAAATACGATGAACAAACCTACGAACGTAAGTCTTCCCAACACTCCCGATCCTGGGCATCTCGGATCCATCCAGTGCTAGCCACCTTCTCCAAATCAACGATCCATCATGCCGTGATGCAAGTAACGCAGGAGTTTTTATTTGACCTAGAGGTGTCTCTTTTTCTTTCGTTTCCTAACTTTTATTTTTGTTAACTTCTTCACCTTTATTGTCACAAATATATCCACATCTGTTTTCCATGTAGTACACGGTGCGCTCCGTGCAAAAACTGCAAAACCACTTGCTGCCATTCTTGTAATTATACCCACTCCTCTTGCATCTAACTCAGAAACGGTTGGTGCAATGTTATTATTTCTCTAGGCCAAACAAATATTGCAGATAATAATATCCATTGTTGATTTCTAACGAAAGTAAATCTACCTGTCATCTAGCATAAACAACCAAGGTATATAGGTAATTGGGTTGCACGGCCCGAAGAGCTAGTGACCCGTAATTTATGCAACTTTGACCTTTAATACGCCGCGTTATGGGATAGTTTCGTATAATTACGGCATGAATCGTTTCTAATGCAGATACAATAGTTTTGATACTTATCTCTGGTTCTGGTTTGTTTGGAAAGGTATATAATTTGAATTTTGATGCTAGTATACCCTTTAACTGGTATTATTTTAGAAAGTATTAGATTAACCTTTTTTATCTACAGTTTCTGTCATGATAGGCATTCTTTGTAAACATGCATTATTGCAACATGCTAGCATTCATCTGCCAGTTGAATTCTACTCAGCAGAAGATTTCATTTTGTTTCCATTTTGTCGTGTTTTACTAACTAAAAGTTGTTGTTGTTTTGTTTCTTCGATTACCCTCTTCATCCCAGGGCCACCATATCTTGCTTAGGCAGTCCCTCGTCAGTTTCAAACTCTTATGCATTTTAGATGTGTAGATCATATTCTGTTTCATAGATTTAATCTGCTTTTTGTTGTATTTATTCAAATCAAATCTCCTTTAATCTTCATCTTTAAACACAGTCTGGTTTCTAGTAGCAAATTCCCGTAAGCCAACTAGACCAGTCGAACCAAACACCAATCGAACTCACTTTCCCTATCCCCTCACTCACAATTCCCTTACATGGGAACTTTTGACTTTATCTGATACATTTGCTGCGAATTTGAATAGCTCAGCTTCAAGTAGCCGTATCATGGCTAGAATTAATTATTACGATCGATAGCAAGCCTCCGGTGGGTAGATCACTATCTTTGCTGACCTCTGGGTTCAATTATTGTGAATTGCTGGCTTGATCAATGGATCTCAAAGTTGTTTTGATTTATTTGGTCGTGTTTTGGCTTTTAGTTTGTCAATGGGTACCTACGGATATTTTGATTTTAGCTTTTGTTAAAAGAGATAAGGATAAAATATTTGTTATTCGGTGGTTTCAGTGCCTGAAATGTCTTTAAAATCATATGTCTGCAGTTTCACTTAGTCTTTTTAACTCATTTTACGTAGTTAGTTATAATTTCACTGGTAATTATTATTTTCTTTCTTAATATTGTCATCATTCTAAATCAATTATCTGCTCTACGCTTTTCAGTCTATTTTATTATTAATGTTAGAGTCTTTGCACACATCTTCATTAAAAACTTTGCTATTATTATTTTCTTAATCATCATCATCGTCATCCTGCTCTGATTCATCGCTGGCATCTCTTTCTTTCTTATTATCTCATTCAATTACCCACTAACTCAAAACTTTAACATACACAGTTCCCCAATATAGGCCACTGATAGTAAGATCAACGTGTCTGTTATCTTTCATCTCGATTATTCAGCCTTTAGCGAACACGACGCAGCCTCTCGTACGGTATCGAACCATCTTTTTGTACAGTGAAAGTTTATTTGGACTGTAATGACTCTATTTTAGGCGAATTTTATGTCCAGGTTATAAGGTAGATATTTCATTATATAAATTCTGTAAATGGACAAAATTGTTTCCGATTTTCTTTTAATTGTATTCTTTTATTAATTTTCTTGAAACAATATAAGCTCATTTGATTTGTTTTTGCTATGAAACAGGATGTACTCGTAATAATTGTACGAAACAAAAAATTCTCTAGGTTTTTGCAATTACTATGTTGTTATTTCAATACCCTTTTAGTGCTTTAAAATTTTGTGTAATGAGTTTATTATATTAATTCTATAGAACTTTCGAAGTTACAAAATTTTACTTTGATTGGATGTATCTACTTTAGCTTTTTCCGTAACAAGATCATCAACATCACCTTTATAATCTTCAGACTAACGTACTTGAAACTCAAAAAGTCACGAGGGCCTAATCACAAAATTTCCATTGATCCATAGTTCGTAGACAATATTCCTCTGTCTAACCTCTTCAGTCTTCAATACTTGTAATGGTTATGTTATTATAATGACAGATCATTAACCTATTGACTAGAACCACAATGCCACTCAAACGATTACCGAGCCTTGTTAAATACATAGTTAAATTCTTGACATTTCCCACGCGTACAATATAAAGCATTTATAACTTAACTGTTAAGTTAACTACTACTGATAACAATGCGGTAACTGTATTTGAATTTATAATAACTTTATCTTTGTTAAGAGATGTAGAATTAGGACAGTTTAAGTTTCAGATTAGTAGAATTCGAAATTAGCTTTTGTTACAATTAGTCTAATTCTGTAGTGTTTGTTTTGCTCAGCATTGTACTCGAATAATTATATTCGAGTTGATAATTACAGGAATTCCGATATCTTACTATATTTTTTAAGTCTACATAGATCTTTCAACTTGACTGCTGTCTATTCCAGTATAGATTTTGGTATTGGAAGTCTTCGTTTTTTGTGATTCGAGTAGAAATCCAGACGCTGTCAGATAAAGCAAAGAAAAAGTTAAATGTTCATTGAGATTAATATTAATCTTGTCGATTTAACCGAGCGATTTAGTTTTGAATAGTAATTGAATTATACAACTGGATTTAGTCTTCTTAGTCTTGGATTTTGGCATTTATTTATTTGGTCTTTCTACTTGGAGTTTTGTTCTTCCATTGGAAAAAAAATACTAGAAGATACGAATTAACAATCAATTTTTTACCACTAATACACTATTATTGTATTTTGAACCCTGGTACTTGGAGGCTCAGTTTGAATTTGAACGTACTTGACCAAAATTTACGTGTTCTGGTTCACAAGGACAACCGAAGTAATAAATTCCGCTGTAAGCAGTACAAATTCAACAATTGTTTGCAAACATACCGATTATAATATTCGATTAATTCTATAGAATTATTCGATTGGCAAATTTCGCATAACTCTACACGATTTTAAGGTTGTGTTAGTTCGTGTAGCTATTAATATGAATTGTATGATTATTTAAAATGATTATAATTTGCTTGTGAACTTTGTTTACAGCTGGGCCACAGCATACAGCTGTATTTGTGTGCTGTAATTTGTGCTATTTGTTATCCATCATATTATTTTTCATCTTCAACGTCTGCTTCATATTTGTGCACAGTCTAATCATCTACAACAGCATACAGGTGTTTTGTAACTTCTTTTAATACTAGACTAAGTTTATCTCCATTGCTTATCGTTTAATCTTCATATAATCCATCTCCATCATATATTTCTGCAATTAACCAGATATTATTGATAAGCTTACCTTAACCTGCCAGATTGATGCAAATATTCAATTACTAAAACTGACGTCTTGTCAATTACTTATCCAGCTATCTGACAGATAACAAATAGGGTACAAGAGCTTATGTACCGATACAAATAGCGTCCAACTCCAGTATAGTTATACCGCGTTTGCGATTTTAGGTTTCAGATACAGCTTTTTGAAAAGCAACTTTTATTGAACGCAGATAAAGTTCAGTTTGTTCTGCAACTGCAAATATTTTTGCGATCTTTTCAGTAGTATCATCCATTTTGAAATCAGCTTCATTCGTACTACTACAAAGTTGATATTCGTTTGAGACGAAATAACATCAATTTGTATCAAAGGTCTGAATAGACATTACAACAATTACTTGCGCTTGCGCAACGCTTAACTATAAATTTAATTTGTCAATAACGTAAGTGGGCTGTGCGTATAATTTGACGGGCGAAGGTCGATTGACTGTCTTGTGCCCTTAATGTGAGCGTGAAGCTGCTTGTCTGTGTGTCCTATTAAATTTATTTTAAATTAATTGCTTGGAATGTTGTTGTCTGTCGTGGCTACTGATGGAATTGCAAGGTCAAAATTAAGCTCATCTTTAAAAGTCATCGTAATACTATTATGATCATCATTATTAGAAGCATGGCGTTGTAATACTTGTTGGTTATAAAAACTCAAAAGTATTTTTAATTCCTAAGGCGTCTGGAGTACTTATACAGAAGTCGCGGGTTTAAATCCCACTCGTAGCTGATTTTTTCTTTCCGGTCGATTAAATCCTTTTCATAAAAAATAACTTGAAATAGAATACTCTTCAGATTAAAGGCTACCTTATCAAATTCTGCACCATCCTTATCAAATGGTCCATTTATTCTGTATGTAGTAGCGTCTTTTTCCAAAATTATATGAGCAAATCCGTCATCTATACCTAGTGCAGTATTAACTGTGTGATTATGATTTATGTAGTACTTCTCAAAACTGCCAGCGGAGTGTTGTGCCAAGTCGTTACATGTTCAAATATTAATTGTTCAAACGCCATGTTCCGTTGTAGTGTTTGACTTTCGTTTTAGATCTGGTGGTATTTTGTTTAATAATTCTAGTGTTAGGTTTATTCCTTGAACTTGCAAATTGTTTTTACAGTTTTATTGATTTGAACATGTTTTAATTATGGCATTATTTTAGCTATAAGATGAGAATTCAAAATTTTTTGCTAGAACAATTTATTTTTCAAATCTTTATTGAGCCAATTTATATTTTGAGCTGTTTTGTTTGAAAATCACTAATGTAGTAGCAATAAATACTATTCGGTACTTGTCCATTGATTGAGAACTTGGTAATAGTTATGTTACGGATTACAGGCATGTCAACTCAATTTTATAGTCGCTGCTTATATAACTTATTAGGTTTTTCCGCTTCTGTAAATCCATCAATTGCGGTTTCTTTGAGTTTTTCATTTCCTTATCGTTCCGCTTTTCCAGTTCAAACCCGATCTATATCTCCCTCCCCAGCTTCATTTTTTACACAGACAAACGTGTACAAACTCTTTTACCACTATAAATTACAATTTCAATTACCAATCTAATCAATTATCAGATAAAAAGAGATCTAATTAAATAAGATTTAGAATTGCTTTTAAAACCATGCTTAGATATACGTGCTCAATTAAAATGGACTTAGAGGGAGTAATTGAAAAATACTGAGAACCTGTTGGTATATGAGTGCGGTCATATTTGGTGATAATGTTAAAGTTTATCGTTACGACTAGTTGTTCCAAATGGCTTCTTTGGGAGACTAATTTAATTTCCTAGGTATTACTCACTTGATCCTTCTTTGAATTACGGTGAAATACCGGTGTTAATTGACGGCTTGTTGGTCGAGTGGCATTAAAAAATAAAGATTTCGAGTCGACAACATATATCCGCAAAATTCGGATTGTCGAGTATTTTGTAAATTTCTAATGATTTTCTGACCAGACAGATCGCAGCCGCCATTATTGACATCGGTTATCATGTTGATTTTTTTTCTTTCTTTATTTTCGGCCTATGACTTACCGTGACACCTACATTTAGTACCTTGATGTGTAGTATTTGGGACACACGTTTCACCCGAGCGAAGCCGGATTTTCATCTAGTTAAATAAAATTACGAAAACCGACGAGGCCGTATGAGCTTAATGCCTTTGCTTTTTTAATTTGCCGCGTTTTTGTATTCTTCAAATACATAAACGTTGAGGTTATTTTTACTTATTTTTATAAATAAGTTAATGTTAAATATTAATGTTTAAAATGCGTATCTCATATTATTACTGTGTTATTTTTTTCGCAAATGGTACGAAAAGTAGAGTATTTTCCTCGGTGATAAAGCTGTCTTAGTCTTGGGTGAACTTCTTAAAATCCCTCGTACACTCGGACTCGTCTTAAATTCCCGTCGCTCGCTCGTGATTAAGTTTTTAAACTCGATACCTCGGGAGTAACCTCGAGTTCCTTCGTTACGATCGCGGTTTATTCGCACCCGGACAGAATCAAAAAAGCCCTGCTTTATCCGTGGGTAATAATCTACTTATTTCTAGGGATTACTAAACTGATCATGTTTATTCGAAACACCGAGGACTGCCCGCAGTTAATTGAGGCTTAGTTGGTGTAGTGTTTGCCGCAAAAGCATTGCCGCGTAAGAAGTTCTGGGTGTCATTGCCTGAGGTCTGGCGAATGTATGGTTTTTCCATTAGTCATTTCTTAGCACGGATCTTGATTTTAAACGGTGGTCAATTATAGACTCGGCTCTTATAGGGGATAACAGGTCTGGATTGGTATAAGGGCTTTGTTTGTACACTTCAGTTAACGTGTGGCGTACTTTTTATTTCTTTTTGCTCAACTGTCTTTCGTTTTCATTAGTCAATTTTGTTTAAAATCAATGAAAAAGCAATCGATATTAAATATTGTATGAAAACAAATAAGCATCACGTCTGGCATAATCTCATGGAAGCTTTAACATTCTTATTGTAAAACACTTAACACCATTACAATCTGTAAATGTTACAATGTAGCTAATAGACATAGAATAATGTATATCTGTATTCTTGTAGCAGATAAAGTTGAAGATCGTTGTTTTTGGCAAACAACCATTTTTATTGTACCTGTTGAAACGTTTGACGAGAATCGTTAATTAAGATAATGTTATAAAAGCGTAAATACAACTTTAGTTAAAATGAGACGAAGTTTTTTAGAAGCTGCATGATATTGCATCAGACTATTTACTGCTATTGCATGAACATTAATTGACATCACCCGCGTCAGAATATTCGGTTTTATTGCACGGATATGAGTTTTTGAAACTTTATGATCACTTCAAACAGATCCCATTGGATAAGGAGCTCCCTAAAGTTATGGAAGCCAGATGACAGTTAATCAAATTTCAGAGCCAATATCATAAATTGCTTTACTCTAAATACAGGGTAAACTTATAAACCCACCATCGTGTGAAACGTTTTCAATTCTTGCAAAATTCTTATCGCTAATGGAATCAGTTGCGTCGACGCATTGTTAGGGTCAGACTTGTTTATATAACCGACAAGCCTGAAGGAGCATTCTGTAGCGGCTTGTTGCAGTTCCACTCAAGGGTAAAGGCCTATAAATTTTATCGTAGAAGAAACTTATTTTAATGGAATTTTCCTGGTCTTAGTCTAGCCCAGCAGCAAAGCTAGGTTTAGGTTGAGGTGAAGCCTACCACTACCACGAGTGGGATTACAGGTAGCTTGTGGTGCTTGTGATGACTTTGTGAAACTATTGGTACATATTGATTTTTTGTCAGGTTAAACGGCAGGGTATTTTTTTTAACATAGTTGGGAAAAGGCTAGGAAGTTGAAAACCTTACAGGGTTTCGAGTTCTTAGTTAAACAGGATAGTTGTTTGACCTGAATGTCACCCTCTACACCTCTGGTGATACAGAGGTGAAGAGGTTGACATTTTGGTCTATCAAGATTTTACGTCGTAGTGTCTTTACGAGCTAGTTACGGGTCTTCATAACAGTTTCGTACACCTACTTCTTCAATGATGATATTAGGATCTAACGTCATGGGAGGCGAACCTATCATTATGTCATCTTCTTGTTCGTTATCGGTCCATCAAATCATAACTGCAAAATTATCTTTACTGTACTGTACTTTGACACCTTATAATTTGCTCATCGTATACTTAGAAACTTCGATTGATCAATTCGAACTTTTGAAAGGCATGCTTGCTAAACCAATCAGAGGAAAATCTAGGCAATTTACAGAAATCCGGACTACAAATTATGCTTGTAACACAAACATGTTCCTATACTAGGTGTTCCGCCTTGCTCCGCTCGTGCCTACGCTCACTATGCTAATACAGAACACGAATGAAAACAAAATGGATGCGGCATTGTTTTTAGAAATTGAGAGTTATGCTAATATGAACTATCTTCGCGTGAGTGGATTTGAATAATTTGTTGGTATTGGATTGTTAGATGTAATCGTTGACTGGTAATTATTATTCTGATGCAATATTACGATAAAGATGAATCGAAACTGTTACATTCACTTAAGATTTATAGAATTTGTATCTTTCTCCAGATTTTGGTCGAATTCTATTGATTTTGCAATACGTGACAACAAACTTATTGAATCTTATATTTTCAGAACATTAATTTAAAACTTATTTTCGATTATAACAAAATCTGTTCTGCTGCACTATTTAGTCTACTATTCCACAGTTTTCCGTATCTTTCCAACCAAAATATTAAATTGTATTATTTAAAATTTCATTTACCACTTCAAAAATCAACTTTTCTTCCCCAAAGTGCGAGTATTTAAAAGTTTCCATTAACATTCTTAACATTTCACATCAAATCTGTAAACATAAAACCACGCATCCGAACACGCGTACATCCCTTTAATACAAATCCTGGCAACAAGCGATGACGGCTCGAGATACTGTGAAATCATAAATACACCTTTTGCAGTCCACCGCTTTGTCTCTCCTGCCTTTTTGCAGTCGGTTAAGCGTATGTTCCAGCGGAATGGTAACATTTAGTTAGACTTGCCGTATTAAATCCTGACACGTATTATTATTTGAAATGGCTTTTTTATTAAGTGTTGCTTCGTTTTTAATTGTTGTTTTCTGTACTTTAATATCTTTTGAAGTAGTAGTGTAAGATTTAATATTATTATTAAGAATTTCAAGCAATACAGATTCATCATTATCAATTAGTCTTTCGTTATCATCCTGTTCTTCTTCATCGTTGACACTTTAGACAACTGCAGCTTGTTTTTCATCCACAATCGTCACAAGATCAACATTTGCTTTTTCCTCATTTATTCATCTTTCATACTCTTTTGATTCTTCATAATCTCAATCAGCCGTTACCTTAGCATTCACTTTCACAATTATATCATCTTTCACACAATCTTCATGTTTCCCAAGTCTTCCTCTATTATTATAATCATTTTCATCTATAGGTTTACTCAAAACACTATTCATAGAATGTTCATCATTGTTAATAACAATAATAACTTTATTACGTCACGAATCGTTCGCAGTAGTTAGGAGATCCTTGTTCAGAAGTTAATTCTGACATTTACGGGTTTATGTCTTTGCCTCTAATAGTTCTAGTATGCTAACTTTAATGCTGATTATCCTTCGGTTGCTTGTGTTATTAATTGCTTTATTGTCTGTGAGGTCGTTAATCTTGTGTATGCGTTCTCGTTGTCATCGAGGAGCCCTAATTTAATGTTTATAGGTAGCATTTGTGATTTGTTAAGGGAGATAGGTAGCTTGAGCTGTCATTTTCTCTGCTTTAAATTTAACCGGATTTAAAGAAGTTTGGAGTTTTTTTTCGGCTGATTGAAATATTTCGTTTGGTAACGTTTTCTCTTTATAGGTGCGATATGCAAGAATCAGATTAATTGGTCTAAGAGTCCCTTTATCTCCCATAGTTTCATTTTTATTAGTTGACAACTCGTCATTATAGATTTATCCTTCTCACTTAAAACGTGATTTACCTTGTCTTTTTCATTCGCTACCTATTAAATCTCTCTTACTATTAAAAGCATTTTCTGAAACAAGTTATCGTCGCCGTAAAATACAAAATTTCACATCTCCAACTAACGCAATTCCACAATTTCATTCAAACAATTTCTCACAAAGTTCATTGTTGGCGCTTCACATTTGTTTGCTTTGCGCAAATCCTTGCGTCACCATCAGCTGTTTTGTACCCACACTCCGTATATCTGCTTCAAATGCTACCGTTTCGCTGGTATTATGTTAATTAAATTAAACTTTTATGACTGTTTAATTAGTTTTATGGTTGTCCATGGAGTTGGCTGGTTATTTGACCACTTACCTGTTCTGTTACATTATATGGTGTATTTTAAAATTCTAGAGTTAAAATATTCTATTACCGCACATCGTTTTATTAATTTATACGAATGTGCAGGTGTATATAATTATATTGCAGTCAGCCAGCAATTTATGGAAAAGTAATTGATTGTTCCAAGAGAATTTAAGTTAAGAAAGAAGCAAACAAATTTTGAAGAGGACACTGCTAAAATGAATCTCAGATATCACACAAAATATGCAAAAGACGACTGCTACAAATAAAATTGAACCTTAACCCACCATGTTTACAAATCATAGTAATATAGTCAAAGAGCCAGCAAACATCTTACGCACAGTTACGATTAACCATTATTGTTGCAAGTTTAAAGCATAACCAACAGAAGTGTAGATACCGCTGCGGGCGCTTATAAGCGATAAAAGCAATAACATATTCAGTTTGAAGATAGCAATACGACATAAATTATAACAGGTTCTTAGCTCTTTGACTACAAAAACTGTTATATTGTAACCAGTTTTGTGGTCGTTTTTTTGTTTTGGAAAAAGTGTTGCGTTGACAAAAGTGTCAACAGTGTCGTGGTATCCTTTCAACGGTATTCCGTATTTTGACTTTATTTTGTTCAATAGATTATTTTATTGAGAGTTTTTACTGCTTTTGATCTTTGATAAGATTCACAGTAACTTGAAATTGGGTTCAATTTTATAAGTTACATTGCGATATTTTTATTTTTAGTGATTTAAGGCTTTCGAGACGAGTTCTAATGAAAAAAAGGTTTCGTTTTTAGTAAGATAGATTTAAATGGACCAATAACTGCACCTTTATTTTTGCAATCTAGTTTTATACCCTACCACTGCAAATACGTGCGTAAAATAACCCTCACTAAAAGAATCACAAATATATTTGAAATTAGAACTGTCTCGTTAAGGTTCGGTCTCGCTGCGTCTTTTTTGTCGCGCTGACGGCCCTCAATCACGCGCGCCCACGACCAGACGTTGTTAATTAAAATATATTACTGCTCCGCAGTCGCGATCGATGACGTCGAAAAGATGCCGTGATTAGAACCCGCCTTTAACTTACTGGCTTGTATATAGAGCAGAAGCTTCAGTAATGTATGGACACATATTGATGGGAACTTTCGAGAATTATTTGAAAATCGTGCGTTCGTCTTAATTGAGTGCTATAAAATTGGTTGTTAATTTGTTTTGGTTGCTTCAGTAAGGAACTGTGATTGGTGATGTTCCTGATTGTGTTTATGGCGAATGATGGTGCCATTTGATATCTAAAACCCGTTTTAATATTACTGCGAAGTATTTTGCTTAGGCTAGGGCAAAAAATCGAAGACATGATACATCTACCAACCCGCACTGGGCCGGTATAGTGGATTATGGCCTGCCTCCCCTACAGAGAGGGATGGCCCAGAATGGGTATGACATTTTCGGCTGATGATGATGATTTGGCTAAGTGTGGCCGGCAGCGGATGGATGCGTACTGCCCAGGACTGTGAGGGTTGGCGTTCTTTGGATGAGGCATACTTTCAGCACTGGACGGTAAATGCCTGACAAATATAACAGCTGCCCACTTGTTACGTAGTACCAAGATATTGAGTAAATATAGTGGACAGATGTAGTATTCTATGTGTTAATTAAGGTTATAAACAATCTATGTACAGACGCCAGCACATCATCCTACCTCAATCTGTCAAATTTCTTAAATAGATTTTCAACCTTATCACAATAGTGGAAGGTTTGACAAATTGGGGAAAGTTGACCTGCTGGAGTTTGTACAAAACAAGCTAATCAGTTTAGAGTTAGTAAAAACATCCTCAGAAACTTTTGCATTTACATTGTTAACATAGATTAGTTACATTATTGACCATTTCTTCTGATCGTTTCCATAGTCCAAACAATTCTTAAAATCCCTAACATAGTACAAAGCTATCTCAACACTCCATATCTTGTCCTCACCTCCGCATTTCAAGTCATACACAAGACAACTCCATTTTGTTACCATTTTACAGTTCTATCGAACTTAACTAACTTATCCAAGACTTAGCAGATAACTTATCTGCAAGCTAAGTTCCGTTTGGCAACGCCAAATTACTTGGCATAACAATATTGACATCATAATTTTAAGATATTATCTATGGTGTGGTATGTTGATGCGATTTTGAAATTTAGAATGAAGGAAGAGGGTGTGTTTTTGAATGGTTTTGAGTTGATAATAAATTGGTGGGTTGTTAAACTTTTGATGCAAGTATGCATTATATTGGGGTGACCATCAGTTGATCTAATATTCCCATACACATTATGTGTATGACCATTGTATTTTCATTAAATTCCGATAAAAATAGCGACATCAAAAGTTAGCTTTTCAAAGATAGTTTATAAATGATTATGAGTATAATTAGTAGTTTAAATACAATACAGTGTGTATCTGTATATTCTATAAAGTGATGACTACTTATCGGCACCTCCAATAAAGCCACACCTCATACTGAAGGTCAATCCATATAGTCCACCAAATAAACATAAAACCTTTTTTTTTATAATTATAATATTCCACAACTATCACACAACGCCCATCTAGTCCCAAGCTAAACAGAGCTTGTCTTGGGTACGAAAACTGATAAACGTACTTATATATTTCTAAATACATAAACATTACAAATAAATTACAACCAGACACAGAACAAATGATGTGCTCATCACACAAACATTTGTCCTGGGTGGGAATCGAACTCACGACCTCCGGCGTAGCAGTCAGGGACACTGATCACTATACCAACAGGCCTGTAATTTGTCCACAAATGCCCATCATAATCTATACAGTAGTTCATAGTCTCTCACGCATTAAACACAGCAAAACTTTTTCTCAGCGCTTTTTCATCCTACCAAAGAAATACACGTTTATCTCACAGATAAGATAATCTCACTAATTGGCCTGCCTACCCCAGTTTTAATACCGAACACTGAGCCATTGTACACCGGAAATAGCAAGTTAACACTTTAAATATTGACTTCCGGTATCTTATTTACATTAAAAGTTAGTGGGTATGTGTGTATCTTAATTGAGATTTTATTAATTTTGTCTGTGGGTAGTTTAAGATTTTATTGCATTGGTTTTAAATTACGGTTAGCGGCAGTTACACGCAATATAATGGACGCGGTGTGAAACGGATACTATACTTACATAAAATTGAATGAAAATATTCACTATAACAAATTAAATGAATACTTTCATCCAATTTCGAATACTGTCAGACATTATCTTGGGATTTTCCATGGTTATGTATTCTGTCAATTGCTGCCAATCATCTAATGACATTAATATTTTCGTTCAAAAATTTCAAGACGTAAATCTCTAGTATCCTTTTTAAATATAAGTCTAAAATTGTGACAGACTGATCATTCATAACATTAACTATATTCTAGATCGTTTCACGAATTCTATCGCCAAAATAATATGCATTGAAATATTAATTCTTAACAATGGTTGCCTCTAACATGATTCTGCTAAAGTAGCCTTTTCAGTTTGCAAGAACAGGGATAGTAAACATTTTAATACTACGACATACAAACTAAGCTATGACACAAAGAATGGCGACCCTACACAGCCGGTAGCAGTGGGCGTATGGCTCAGAGCTGAACGGATTAAGATAAGCCAAAGTAAACAACAGACTTAGATTCGTAGAATGTTTCGCGCCAATTACAGCAGAGTCTAACCTGATCTACATCGTACGAGGTAATGATACCAGCGAGAAGACTGGATCTGGTCCAGGCCATATTTGGATGAGATAGGATGATGGCATATATGTGAAGCTATGTGGATATAATATAAAGATAAAAGCCGTTGGTTCCGGCTGTTATTCGTAGATCTTTGACAGTACTTAGTTACTGTTAGTCAAAAGATCGATAGTCTGACAACCAGCCAGTCAAGGGGTATTGTACTACCCATTTTTTTATCCTTTATTTCAGGCAACGAAGGCCCATAAAATCACAATACATATAAAATTATAAAAAATAATAACTATAAACTAATACATATTTATAATGATAAACTTAAAACTATCGCACGCGACGTGACGGCGCGTGTTACGCTACGAGGTGTCGCGTAGCCGGCCTCGAAAACGCCGATACAGTACACCTTTCCCACCAGTTAGCCACCAGTCCACCGTTTTAGTCGCCATAACCATCTCTAGGATTGTTCTATTAGATCCCAGAGTCATGTAGTCCTACCAGGTCTGGTTATCCATTACATAAGTCGCAGTAGCAAGCTAAAATTCTTCAAAAGCACTATGAATGCTGGTAGCAATGTATCTATTAATCTTTTAATGTCAATGCGGTGAGAACCAATACATCAAATAAGTACATAAACAATACACACCCACAATAACATTAACATAAATGAAATGAAATGAAATGAAATGATGTTTATTTATGCAAGTAGGTTATATAAACACTTTTACACGTCTTTTTATAAAACTAGAAGGGGCCGGTGTTTCGTACCTGACTACTCTGAGAAGAAACAGCCGAAACAAACTCAGAGGTCACAGTCTCTTTTAAAGTCCAGACAATAAAAATGTAGAAAAGATTATACGAGGACCATGAAGGTCGATGTCTGAAATGGTCTTTTGAAGAAAGAACCACACAAATTTGAGTGGACCTGTCCAGTCAGTGCAAGCATTTGTCAATTACCGTGGAGCTCAACTCATAACTCAAGGAGCTCAACGACACGACGAACAGTACCAAAGAAGGGACTTGTGTAGGCCGTTAATGTTACTCAAATTGTCAGACAACACTAAAGTTATAAAAAAAAACAACAGGTTGACCCACATGGATCCTCGTATTCACAAAAAAAAATAAAAAATTGTGTATAAAATAAAAATATCAGTAGTTTGTATAAAAAAATAAAATAATCATACATGTCAGATTGTATATAAAAAAAAGCAGAAAATAATAAATAAAATGCATGTCAGATTGTATAAAAAATCGAAAATGTCAGATGGTATAAAAAAATAAAATAAAAAAGAATAAAAATGAGTTAACAATCGGAAATTGCTTCGTCAATAAATAAATGCGAGGATCATGTAGGTTCTCGTCTGAGATGGTCTCTTTAAGAAAGGACTACAAAGAAAAGACTTTAAGTTCAGACAGTGTATGATATATATGACAGAGCATGGAAGCTCAACTCACTATGTAAGGAGCTTAACCACCTCTGAAACTACATATTCCTCACATTATAAAAGAATTTTAAAAAGACATACATCACAAAATATTGGATGCTTGAGGGTGCATCGGAGCAGCTAACTCCCAGGCCATCTTGTCATCAAGGTATTCTTTGACTTTATAGTAACTTTTTTTACAAAGTTGTTGTTTAATAATTGATTTAAATTTGTTTAGACTTAGTTCTTTGACGTGGTTTGGGAGTTTGTTGTAGAAACGTACACTTTGGCATTTAAATGAATTACTAATTTTATGGAGCCTACTCGCGGGCACTTTTAGCATATCCTTGTTTCTTGTATTAATGCTATGAATGTCGCTATATTTTGTGTAAAGATTAATATTCTTTTTAACAAAAATCAAATTTTCATACACGTATTGAGATGCAACTGTCATTATATTTATTTCCTTGAATTTATCCCTCAGTGAATGCCTGCTACCTAGGTTGTAAATTGCTCGAATGGCTCTTTTCTGCAGCACAAATATAGCCTGAATGTCGGCCGCATTTCCCCACAGCAAAATTCCATACGACATAACGCTGTGAAAATAACTGAAGTATACTAAACGGGCTGTTTCTACGTCAGTTAAATGACGAATTTTGTATACCGCGTATGCTGCAGAGCTGAGCCGTTTCGACAATTTAGTAATATGAGGGCCCCATTGCAGCTTCGAGTCCAGAGTAATACCCAAAAACACAGTGGTGTCCACAAGATCCAATTCGGCACCATTTACTAATACACTGGTTTTCACCTGCTTAACGTTAGGTGTCAAAAATCTTATACATTTAGTCTTATTCTCGTTTAAAAGTAAATTATTAGCACTAAACC
This sequence comes from Agrotis ipsilon, assembly GCA_028554685.1. Classification (NCBI taxonomy): domain Eukaryota; kingdom Metazoa; phylum Arthropoda; class Insecta; order Lepidoptera; family Noctuidae; genus Agrotis; species Agrotis ipsilon. The sequence goes on from CM052965.1 coordinate 15,673,949, forward strand.
AATGCACTATTTTAGAAAGAGCAGTATTTATCTCATCAGTAACAGGCTGTTGTCGTTTAAGTTTAAATAAAAGTGATGTGTCATCTGCAAATAACACTATATCATGATCTTTCTTTATAAGGCAAGGAAGATCATTGATATATATAAGAAATAGAAAGGGACCAAGAATTGAACCCTGCGGAACTCCCATAGTGACAGTAGAACCCGGAGATCGTTTACCATTAACGTCAACTCTTTGGATCCTATTATCCAAATAAGAAATAAGAAGATCCAATGCAGTATTTCTAACACCATAGTGATGTAATTTCCTGATTAATGTGTCATGAGAAACGCAATCGAATGCCTTAGACAAGTCGCAAAAAATACCCAAGGCATCCTGCGAAGTTTCCCACGCTTCAAAAATATGTGTAAGAAGCTCAACACCAGCATCAGTTGTCGAGCGACCCCTTGTGAAACCGAATTGTTTGCTATTAAGTAATTTATATTTACTAAAATGTTTTTGCAGTTGATCTAGCATCAATTTTTCAAATATTTTACTAAATGTGGGAAGCACAGAAATTGGTCTAAAATTTGTGGGGTCTGATGTGCTACCCGATTTAAACAATGGTATTATTTTACTATTCTTCATTAAGTCAGGAATCACACCACACTCAATACATTTGTTGAAAATAATTGCCAATTCAGGCGCTACACTCTGAATTATGCTTTTGGTGATCTCTACGGAGTTTCCCCATAGATCAGCCGTTTTTTTACATTAAGGGTATTAAAAGTTTTAATAATATCTTTATCACTAATAGAATTGAAATTAAAATCATGCTTACAGTTTTCAACATTTTCTTTTAATAATGACTCGGCTTCAATGGGTGTTGATTTTAAAAATTTAGTGGTTGAAACTGGAATATCAGCAAAGAAATTTTCAAAAATTGTTGCAACTTCTACATCCTTATCAATTATTTTATTATTAATATTTAGACTAAAGGCAGTGCTGCGCTTCCGTTCTCTTCCGGTTTCATTGTTGATTATTTCCCAAGTGGTTTTTATTTTATTCTGGCTATTTTTAATTTTTGAACTTATATACCGACACTTGGCTTCTTTACAAACTTGTTTAAATAATTTAGAATAATTTTTAACATATTCATAAAATTCTTTACTCTTATTAAAATTTTTTTCTTCATATAGTCCATAAAGTTTTACTCTACTGTTATGAATCCCTCTGGTTGCCCATTCACTGAAGGTTGTGGAACCATTAACTGAGATCTGCTTGGGTAGGAATGTTGAGTTAAATTCTGTACAATACATGGCAAAAAAAGAATTGTACAATTCATTAGGATCATCACTATAAGGTAAGTATGGTAATTTACTAATGAGTTTATTTTTAAAAGTCTCCAAGCGACCTGCAGATTTAGGAACCACCCTAATACTACGTTTAGCCACATTTTTAGCTTGTAATTTAAATGTAATCAACTGACCACAGTGGTCAGATTCCAATTGGTTTATTATTTGTTTATTAATAAGTATTGTATCTGTGAAAATATTATCTAGACATGTTGCTGATGTTGCTGTAATCCTGGTAGGCTCTAAAAATTGATTGGTCAGATTATAAGATTGAAATAAATTAAGAAATCTTAAACATGTTGGTGAGTCCTCCAAAAGGTTGACATTAAAATCACCACATACAATTACATCTTTTTTTTGTTTGCCAAGTTTTTGCAAAACATCATCCATTACATTTTCAAAGCAATCATAAATTGAAGATGGTGGCCGGTACACACTCAATACAACATGCTGCTCCAACTCCACACAAGCTATTTCAATAGTCCGTTCAACAGAGAGGCTCACAATATCTTTGCGTTCTTTGAATTTAAGATATACACACATAATAATTACACACATTCACAACTACTAACTTCACACATGTTTGACCACTTTACTTCGAACCCTCAGGCGATGTTCGTCGTGAGGTGAAAGGGGTCTGCCCAAGCTGGCTAGGTATTGATTATGCTGTAATCCAAGTCGGTAGACTGACAGACGAGGTCGATTTATTGGAAGGGCATCCTTAGAATACATTAATACCATCTACATTGTTTTGTTTAAATCGGAATGTTATTCGGAATACCTTTATTTTATTGATACGGTAAGAAGTTGGCAATAGAAACAAAAGAACATTGGGTAATTCCATGGAATACGAAATGGCTTTATGTCGTGGTATAAAATCATCAAATGAGTCCATACATGGATGGGACTGTTAGACTCATACTGACAAAAATCCATGTTGACGGTCAATAGCTATTTACGTTTTGGAGTTACGGTTGCCTGATAAGATAGTCCCGCGACCCCGGTAGGCTTTGGCCCTCTAAGGGGTACGTAAATACGAAATTTTAGCTGCAAACGGTAGCACTAATTTTCGTGATGCAGAAAGTGAGTTGTGCTTATAACTTCTGCCTTCAGTCACCAGTGAAATCCACGCCATAATGATTGTAGTACAGGTATTCAGAGACATTGATACTTGACACATGTCATGTGCGAAAACTAAAGCCATTTCTATGAGCTGATGTATATAAATTGGCGTCTAAAGTACGATTATTAATTGTAGTCAGTAAAATGACAAGTGCAACTGTCACTGATACTATGAAATTTAGTACATTTCTATGGTGAACAAATGTCATTTTACTGTCATTTTACTGACTACAATTAATAATCGTACTTTAGAAATATCTTTAAATGTTGACCCTAAGGCGTGTGTATTTGTGTCCGACTGATTTCAATAAGCTCGTTTTCCATTAAATTAGATTTAACTGGCAAAATGTGGGTGAACTATCGAAATACACCTCTACCTTCAAGTATTGCAAGCGTTATGATGTGTGCTTAAAATAACTGACCGATGAATTTACTTACGAGCCTCTCTTCGTGCTAGATTCTTGTAGCTATATCTGGTTTTCTTTAGACTGTCTGCGATCTGACCTCTAGCCCACAGACCCAGGAATTCGCGGGCCCAATGTATCGTTAGTACGCAATTCAAAGATTTCTCAACTTATACCTAACGCCAGTAATGCACGAGGGGTCCCGCAGAAATGTTTCGTATTTTTGCGCGTACACACGGCTACACATCAAGCTATACAAAACCAAATTATCGTGGTCTTGCTTATCATGATCTTTCCGCACACTTAACGGTCAGCTTATACTGGTTTTGCATAGCTTGATGTGTAGCCGCGTGTACAAACCGTTTTGCCAATACTTTTATTGTGCGCAGAGCTAAGGAGTCGAATTCTCTGCTGGGGTCTGTGTTACATGATAGCTATCACGTTGAGGTCTTCAAGTCAAGAGTGAATAAGTTACTTCTAAGCAGGCGTGGTTCACCGACCACATCATCGCCTACCATCATGATAGTGGTCAAAAATAGTTATGTTTAAGTCTCATGTAATACAGGCGGAGCCTGGGATAAGTCCAGGATTGGACTGCTATTCTGAGTTGATGAACAAGGGTGAGCTTTGCCATCAACTCGCACGAACTTAAACTCTGTAGCTGCTACTGATAATATGGGAATCGAAGTAAAGGCCTTCTGTTCAACAGTCATGCTTACGACCGGTGGACTTAGAAGGAAATAATCATAAAAATGAATTTCAAAAGGTTATATTTAGTGTTTGGCACGTAACATTACGCTTGCTATCCCTAAAATATTGTGTAGAGGTGGTATGTAATAGTATACTCACTGTTTGTCAGTTATTTATATTTAAGACTTTAAGTCTCTTACAAGAGGAGCGAGCTTATTCCCATCAACTGTTTACGAACCTTGACTCCGTACCTCCGTGACCTAAATAAAGATTTCCCGATCCGGGATTCGTTGATGCAACCTATATGTTGCATACTTAAAAATCGAGCTTGTGACTAGGAGACCAACAAGGATTATACGTGACGATAAATCAGGAGATATGTCTTAAGATTTATCCTTCAAATTTTTTCTATAGGCTCATCGTAAAAATAGAACGAAACTTTTTGTTGTTATTCTTTTCATGATGGAGATTTAATATCTACGTTTCCTAAATAAAAAAAGAAGTAATTCTAACAGTTAAGTGTAAAATAATAGGCGCATTTTTGATAATTTCTTTTATACATCGGTTTGGTATGCGATCATTAATCACAAGTCTTTATATCTAGGGTTGCCAAGAAAAGGTTGTCTTAGAGTTGTATTTAATTTATATTTCTCCTTTGCGTATTTTAAGGACGATAAACCTAAAAATATTATTTGTTGTAGGGTCTAAAAAATGTTATTTTTGTTAATAAATATTTATACAAGTAATGTAATGTAATACTAACTATAGGATGAAAATGTATGGCTTCCTGCCATTCTCCTTTATAAGTGTGATGATGAAATTTTAGAGAAATTGAAATTCTAGGGAAATTCTTGTTTTTAATATTATTTAACTATGATATAACATTTTATGAAAATATCTCCGTTGAAATTAACCTTTTTATGATTCAACATACCAGAAAATGCAAAAACCTTTCCTTTAAATGAATTGCTAGCAACTACAACTAATGCTCAATAAAAATTCCATGTTTCCATCATAAAATTAACTTAAGGCAGCCCTAGAGATACAATGGCGGGCAAATTATCGTATATACCTCCGTGTGAGATGAGACGCCATCTTGTACAGACAGCTACACGTAGTTCTTAACATTTTGACTTCGACAACGACTTTATTTTTAAAGTGAGGAGCGAGTTTTTGTAGAAAAATTGTTAGGAAGACGTGTAGTTGATTGTACAGGGCCTCATAGGAGCTCGACTTGACTTCAAATAGTTAATGGAAACTTTGATACTTGCTACGGAATTGTATGGGAGGCTTATGTAGGCTCTGCCTGGTTTCTTTTTTTTGTAATAACTGAGTAATGTAGGCAGGGAGTATCTGTGTAAGATTTTATTCTTTGACTAATTAAAGATTGTTGTAAGTTAACGAAATTAATTAACTGTTTAAAAAAAAATGGTTTTTTTCTATGTCATGCGTCCATGAAGCTTTTCTTATATTTGTTTCATCATTCTTCTTCAACCATTACCCACCTTAAACGGAGTGTAATTCACTTCTTTAATGGAATGTTATTGTTTACAAATTCATACTAACGTTATATTTTCTTTTGTTTTCAGGTATGTTCACACCGTTTACAACAATTTAAGTTACACCTAGAGAATTAGTCCAACTTTAATTTAATTGTAGGTAAGTTTTTTTAAAGAAACAACAAGATTAACGCATGATTGGGACCGAAACTACACTCGCGAACAAATCGTATAGAATCACTTACTCTGATTCCGTACAATCTCCAGTACTTAATAACTAGTTAAGGGTACTAAAAATGGTACCATTTTAAAAGTCATTCAATTCATGCCCTTATCTAAGGAGCTATCCTGGATCAATTTCAAGTACAGCTGATTTCAGACTACGCTATACTATTGTGCTGTAAAGTATAGCAAAGAAGGACCTAATGCTAGCAAGACAATGATACAAAATACAGTTCAATGTGAACGTGTCCATAACAATATATGGAGTGATATTGTTGCCATCATCATTATCAGCCTATAACGTTCCCACTGCTGGGACACAGGCCTCCTCTCTTGTGAGAGGGAGTGGGCCATAATCCACCACGCGGGCCCAGTGCGAGTAGGCAGATGTCACATGTCTTCGAATTTGATGGTTCTAGGACATGCCGGTTTCCTCACGATGTTTTCCTTCACCGTTTTGAGAGCAGTGATGAAGAAATAAATTACACAAAGTAATGCGCCAAGCTGGGTTCGAACCCACGACCTACAACTCGTAAGTCGGGACCAATACCACTGGGCCACCACTGCTCACTCACTGATATTGTTGTGCTATGAGTTATATACTATATACTATTATATTATGGCATAGTCAGAAATTTTAAGTGATTCCATACTTTGCTCGCTAGTGTAGTAACAATTATAATGAAACAATGTATTTTATTCTAGACAACCCATTTTAAATTTTCTCAGTGCATTAGGCGTTTTAAGTGATATATAAGAAATATAAATGGACACAAATATGGGGACTACACTACTTAATAGTCTCATACAAACTACAATTTCTCACAAAACTTTCTAACTATAAATCATATAAGTAGTGTAAGTTCAGAGCGAATCTAACAACAATAATACAAAATACTTTCTGTGTCGGTATGTGTGCCAAGATGGCCCACATTACCGTCTACCTGCAGTTGCCAGTAATAATGCCAATTATTATGGGTACAATTTGGGTAACTGAATGGTACAGGTAGGGCAGTTGTTGGAGGCTTGTGGTGCTCAAAGTTTTGTGACGTATTTGTATTAGTAAAAATGTTTGTTATTAGTTACATATTTTACTACAGTATCTACACTTATTTGTGTTCTAGTCTGATATTGATAACAAAGTGCTTTTTATTTTGATTTTTACGGTTCATCGCAGACCCATGGTATGCTTACTTTTCTTTGCTTGATGAAATTATTTTGATCTCTAATAATTATTTTGATAAAAATAAAGCCCTGTTGGCTTACCATTAATTCAAACGAATACATTCAAATTACAATGAAATCAAGACTAATAAACACACTAAGTAAAAGTATCAGAAATGTAGGAGAGACGTACGTGTAGACCAGCGATCAGCAACCTTTTGGTTGGCAAGAGCCACAAAATCGTAAAATCAAGTATTATAAGAAAAGTTATATTCAAAATTATAAAAAGAAATCCCCAGTTTATAAAACAATCACGGGTTGCGCATTACAGTCTGTTGTTGTAGACTACGAAGTAATCTTCTATCGTCTATTTCAAAAGTTTGGGAACCTCTGTCCCATCAGGTACTTTAAAGTCATTGGCGCCAGACCGTCAAAGTTTTTTCTATTTTATTCTCAAAATATCCCATCATTGACTGGATGTATCTTTTGTGAAACATTGTTGCGTTTGCGCATAGAAGTCCGACCTCTCAAGTGTAATGATACCTTTAGTATTGTTACTGAGCAGTTCTTCAAAGTATTTTTGAATGTCTCTTTTTTTGGGAATAAAAATAAAATGTATCAGCTGGATGGTTATTAAATAAAATGTAAAAGCTCTGTACATATTTTGGAATGTTGATTCAAGTTATTTAATTAATTTCACAATTATTTTATATTCAATTTTACATAACCTGCTGTCAAAATATTTTAGATATTTTTGATAAAAATATTTTAGGTTTCAGAAACCGCAAGTTAATCTATACAGCAGTAAAAGCTGGCTATTGATGTTAATGAGAATCACGAATACCACAATAATAGAAGACGTGAAATTGATATTTTTGTTTAATAAACCTTACCACAGTCAAAGGACTATCAAATCATCCATTTTAAGACAGAACTTTTCTAGAAAGAAGCAGGGTGCATTACTGGTAAACATTTATGGAATTACAGATTTTAACCCTAGAAAGATAATCATATTGTGTAGTACGGAAAAGATACTCATGCGTAAAATTGACGCATGTGTTTGAATTGGCTGTAGATTGAGTTCTATTAATTTATTTAAATAAAAACGTATGTTATATACATTTACATATATAATAGAATAATTAAGACTGCAAATAATTTATTTATAATTATTTATTTATTACATAAAACAATGACTTTAATCTTCTGCTATAAATGATCAATTTTTTTTTAACATTCAGTTCTTAATTTTTTTTTCTATATCAATCAGCATTTTTATAGCAAAAGATCAAAAATTAGAAAGTCTTATATATATTAGAAACATATAGTTGTATAAAAATCGGTTACAAACAGCTTTGGCACATTTCAACGTTGGGTTTACGACATACATTTTTTTCAGGACGCATTTGCCTTTCACACCATTATAAAAGGGGAAAAGGGCGGTTCTTCTTGTAATTCATCTATAAAAACTCCTTCTGTATCGCTCTGCAAGTCATCTTCACTTTCATGGTCTACTGCTTCATAGTCGGTATCCTCACAGAGAAGCTCGTCGTCACTTTGCATATGGCTGGCCAAGATATGGTCTTCGTCCAAGTTTCTACTGCCCATTATGCTATATTTTTGCTTCATTATCTATAAAAGGAAACTTATAATATAAGTAATGAAATACAGTTATAATAAGGTAAAAATAAATATAAAAGAATATACAAATCAAAATCATAAAAGTCACATTAAAGATAATCATGCGTAATTTTGACGCATGTGGTCGTTATATTTCAAAATCCGTTACACTTACCTTATTGATACATGGACCATACAATAGCTCCCAGCGACTAATGAGATGTCCTAAACGCACAGCTATAGATCCGCGCTATTTAGAAAGACAGAGTCATATTTCGAAAACGCATGCGTAAATTTTACGCAGACTATCTTTCTAGGGTTAAAATAAAAACGGCGAAAACAAGATGGCGGCCGGCGTAAGATTTCGCGCCAAAACAAAAATGATGCACTAAATAAAGCTTTTGGCCTTTCCTCGCGCAGTAACCTCGTATTTACATTGCCATATCTATCATTTCAATATAGCGTGAAAAGTATCTACTAAATACTCAAGAAAACCGTTCGACGAGCCCTGATTTCTATTAACCCAACGACAGTTAACGATCATGACAAAATTCTAAATCAAACATTGCCATAATCGGCATGAAACTTAAACAGTTATTAGTTAAAATGCGTGTTAAAATCTAACTACCCAACTTCTTGACCCCATCTTCCGCATACTCCATATTCATGTGCAGCCGTGATATGATATGCGCGGATCGCATGCGCAGGAGTCGTTTAGTGATACTCCTCGCGTTACAGCGCGTAAGTTGAAAGTGGTTATGATGTGTCATAGCTGAGTTAGGGCGGTTAGGGAAAACTAACTGTTTGTTTAGTTTAAGATGTGGTCGGTTTAATTAAGGAAGGAATGGAGGTGGAACTTGGCTGAGGATGTTTTTTTTTCGTGAGCTTTACTTGGATTGTTTTTTAAATTAAACTAGCGGCCCGTCCCGGCTTCGCACGGGTGGAAGTCCTCTAAAACCCGGTCCCGATGGTTACAAACACAACAAAAAAAGAATTATCCGAATCGGTCCACCCGTTTTCGAGTTATGAGCTTAGAAACACATTTTGCGATCCATTTTTATATTATAGATAGAAGATAGATAATAAAAAAATTGTTGATCGTCTGAAATCTATTAAATTTGATACTGTTTACTAAAGTTTTTAAATAAGTTATTCTTGTATAATAAAATAAAAAAAATTATGGCTACATAAACATACAACTAAGCTATAGTTGTATGTTTATGTAGTCATAATTTTTTATATTTTATCTCTCTGAAAATTATTACAATCTTAATATAGGTTAATTTTTACCTTAGCCATCCATGATGATAGGTACTTACAGTATCTATTTTAAAACCTCGCAATGAAGAAGGCAAGGGGATATAAAAATCAAACACAATAAAGAGACCTCTCATGTACACTTGTACAGTCAGCAAAACAATTAAGTATACAAGGCAGTTACTTTCAAATGGTGTTATAATACTGTGGTACAAGTTTCAGTGTGTGTGGATGGATACCAATGTCTTTAGCACCCAATTTGTATTATATCTTTAGCCGATACAAAATCTTGACAGCACTAAAAGAAAATGGCGTTTGCTTAGTACAAAAATACAAAAAAAATACAAAAAATACAAAAATCTTTATTTTCTTTTACAATTTTTCTCTTAAAATTAGTTGCTGGAGTCTCCTTTTAGGCATGTAGATATGCCTGTATTAGGAGGCTCCGCTCTTTCTTATCAATTTAGCAGTATAGCAGAAGACATTTAAACATAATTTTTGTATTTTAATTATGTAGTGGGTAAGTAAATTTAGGGGGTAAGTATTTATTTATTATTAGGCTAAGGTGGCTGTAGGATACCCTAGCCCCAAGAAGTTGGGGTTAGTTACAGCAGCAGTAGATGTGTGTGTTCGTGTATGTGTGTGTGTTCGTGTATGTGTGTGGTGTGTTTGTGTATGTGTTCGTGTATGTATGTGTACGTGTATGTTTCTGTAATCAATGCATGTTTATTCCACATATAACAATATTTTTTCTGTTTCTTCATAATTTAGGGTTTTTATCCACTTTATCAGTACTGATTTGCACTCATGAGAGGTCTTCGAGAAAATCTGTAGTATTTTATTAATTTTATTATAAAGATAAGCTGATCGTTTTTTGAATTGGATACTAGCAAAAGTAGTCTTTGTTATAGGAACATTTGTGACTATGTTTTTCCTACGTTTAGTTTCTATGCAAGGATCATAGGTTAGCGTTTTATGTTTTTTTAATATAGTGTACACAATATATAATTTTCGAACTGACAGTAGGTTAGACACTTGATATAGACTCACAGTAGGGAAACGTTGTTTTTTAAAGTACATGACTTTTATAAGAGCTCTTTGAGCCCTTTCTAAATCTAGAAACCGGGTTTTGAGAGCCCCTCCCCATATGGCAATACAATATAAGATTATGGATTGTACTAAAGCAATATAAATTTCATTTAGGAGGTTTTTTTCGTAGTTGGGGTTATTGGACGAAACTTTTGGGACTACGTGGCGCAGTGATTTAAACATCCATATAAACTTCCTTATCCTAGAGGTAATCTGCTCAACTTGTGGGTACCATGATAGTCTCTGATCCAGTATAACTCCCAGGTATTTAAAAGAAGAGACTTTTTCTATTAATGAGCAATCACATTGGTTTCTTGCTGTACTATCATTTTCATTACATACATGTATTTTTAGTCTGAAATCTTGACTGGGTTGTGTACTATTATTGATAGTAAAGCAAATGTAATTTGTTTTTGATGTGTTTAACGTAAGGAGGTTATACTTTAGCCATTTAGCAACCCTAGACATACCATATTCAGCGTCAGTTTTAATAGATTCCCAAGAGTACCCAGAGAAAACGATGGCAGTATCGTCTGCATATGAAAAAATTTTGGCGTTTTTGATCTTCATATTACAGAGGTCGTTAATATAAATCAAGAAAAGGGTAGGCCCCAAGACGCTGCCTTGTGGTACACCACATGTTATGCTAATATCATCGCTGATGTACTGTTCCAGTTTAACCTTTTGTTTTCTATCAGACAGGTAGTCTTTGAATATTGAGAGCTGTGCTCCTCTGATTCCAATTTTTTCAAGTTTTTTCTCAAGGATGGGGAAAGAGACGGTGTCAAAGGCTTTTTTTAAATCTATGAAGACTGATAGACATTTCATGCCAACATCGAGCTGTTCTACAACAAGAGTACTAAGAGAAGTTACTGCATCCTCAGTTGATATACCCTGTCTGAATCCAAATTGAGATGGGGATAATATGTTGAAAGAAGTTAAGTAATTTAGAAGTCTATTATTTAGTAGTTTTTCTATGATTTTAGATATTACTGAAAGAACTGAAATAGGTCTATAGTTGTTAACGTCGTCTCTATCCCCACCCTTGAAAACAGGAGTAATAATTGATCGCTTTAATAAAGTAGGGAAGGTGCCCGTTAGTAGCAAAGGCTGAGACGGCTGTCAAAACGCTTTAGGCATTTTCGATTTCTGTCCAGATTTTGTATCGGCTAAAGTCTAAACGCACCCATTGTATCATACAGCCAAAAAGTGCACACATACAGAATATTTATGCATATAGCTTACAGCAAAACTTTTTAAACCTATCTGCCTGTACACTTAGCTCTTTTGCTCATTGTACATTGTAAATATCCATTTATTGCTGATCTCGTGGCCCATCATTATGTATTATAAAGAAATAAACATAGCGAGTGTTGATATAACAAAATTGCACGCATAAACTTAATTTCGAAATAATTTTAGAACTTTATTAGACTATTGAAATTAGAATTATGTTGTTATTGATTTTAATTACCTACTTTTAGATCGGTGCTGTTTGAAGATCATTTCTCTTATGTTTTAGATTTTTTTTTAATAAATAATAATATTTCACAACTAACACACAACGCCATCTAGTCCCAAGCTAAGCAGAGCTTGTGTTATGGGTACTAAACAACTGAAAAACATACTTATATATTTCTAAATACATACATATTATAGATAAATTACACCCAGACACAGAACAAATGATAATGCTCATCACACAAACATTTGTCCTGGTTGGGAATCGAACCCACGACCCCCGGCATAGCAGTCAGGGTCACTAACCACTAGACCAACAGGCCAGTCTAATCTGAAATCTACTATACAAATATTTCGAGTGTCGGGTGTTTGTGGACGAAATCTCCGAAACTGTGTGACTGATTTTTATTATTTTTGTATATTTCGTAGGTATGTTTGTGATCGTATAGTAGAAAAAATCAGAGCCTTAAAAAGTTGAAACTTGCTTCCAAGAATGGACTGCAACCCTGTTTTACTATAAAATAAATATATAGTCAAGTTATTGCTAAGAATTAATGTTTGGGTTCTGTATACTACGTTACTCCATGCTGGCAAGAAAAAATATATTCTTTCGTGCAAGGCTTAATGATAGAAAATAGTATTAAAACAAAAGTTGTCTATGACTTCGTCGGATAGTAAACTAAAGTTAGTGCTACAAATTGATATTTTTAATGAAGTTAGATAATATATTTATCTGTTTCAAAAGGCACCGTGGCCCGGGAATTCAAAGGGTGACCGTATGAACAGGGTTTTTAGTCGGGAAGAGTCTGATAGTTCTTAACGCTGTTGGAAGGACTCATTTGATAATTTGAACAATCCAAAAAAATATCTATATCTGTTTTTGAAAGGCTTAGATATTTATAAACAAAAACGAAGATTACTATCATATGTATCAATAGATATAAAATATTGAAAGACGAGAATTAAAAGTTATCTTCAAGGTAAAGTCAGTTCACATTTGTTTTCCCACTAAACCTATCCTCATACCTCATGCCATAGTTGCCTACTGGTTACGGAATCCTAAAAAAATCTCCGGCCGCTCTATAAAAGTAATTAACTCCGACTGAAGATAATTGATGAAGCTCAAAGATTACTACCTTAGTATTCCATCAGCCACTTCAAACTAAAACAGACTGTATTGTCTCAACTTCTAAGTCTCATTTTGAGTAAAGGCGGCGCCGTTGACTGTAATAAAAGTACGGAGATGGGGCGTAGGGCCAGACGAATAGAGGAATAAAGTTTTTTTTTTAGTAGTTATGGCGTAGATTCCCCCTCGGTATTATTATTATAAAATCGTCAAGTTAGACCATTTTTGTTTTGAATATGTGACGGATGGTGTTTTGACCGTAGAGCAAGGTAAATGTGTGTGTTTGTGTGTGTGTGCTTGACTTGTTGTGTGTGTGTCTGACAGTAATTTTGGTCAGGGTTTTATGCTCGGGGGCTCAACGTAATGATCAGTTCTATCTATAGGTATGGTCATAGACCAAAGTTTTTGCTTTTTAATAGGTTACCAGAGCATCGTAAACATGAAGAGTTTGATCCACTTTCGCGTTAGTTATCCACGAGAATAAATTACAAAATGATATTTTGAAAGTCTAAATGATGTTTTTATTAGAAGTGATTTATTTTGTTTGAAATAATAAAAGTAAACTAGTAGTCTGGCACTTATAAATTGCTTTTTTATACGTATGCATTTTATAGGCTGGCCACATCTAGGTCAAAGTGACTGGCAAAACTTGTTATTTAATCTGTTGCAATCAATTCTGTCAAAGTGTTATCCTAAATCTATTACGAGAAACGGCAATTTACTTCTAATGTCCAATAAATGGAGTATTCCTATATAATTTCAAGCTTGAAGAACCGTTTTGCTATTTACAATGGAGAAATCAATTGAGAAAACGTCTGCATCATCGCTTTACAATTTCGCGCGCATTCTAAAATGGTGGCGCGTTTTTTTTTCTTTTTCGTCACGGGATATGGCTATTCGGCCTTTTGTACCTGTGTGTTATTTTTTTTAATGGACCCACGGATTGTTCTGCCTTCGGGCTTGCGTCTAGGAATGCACTGCTATAAAGGTATATTTTGATGGTCAATCAAAGCAAGATGTCCGGTAAAAACGTAGGGGACGAGAAAAAAAAACTCTTTTATTTTGTATTATTTTAATATTTGAAGACAATAGAAATTTTCTTTTTGCTTGAATAAAACCGTGATAACATACTAACAATTGATTATTATGTAGGTAAAACTTATTATTTTATTTAATCACACACAAAAATAAAAATAACAAAATAAATTTAAAAAAATCTATAACGCAAAAAAAAATACCTCTGTCGGCTTTCAAGCCCCATACGTGTTAATACGCGGCCCCTAGGACAAAGGGGTGTGTTTTTTATACACCAAGGTTGGAATACAACCCATCCTTTATGCATTTATGATGTCCGGTTGTAAAACAGAAATCTCCCATTAGCAAAGATGCTTCGGCATTTTTCGGGTAACATCGGTAGCAAGGTGGGAGAGGTGAGATTTTTGGGTACCATAGAGGATAAAGTGTTCAAACCTTTTTGGATAAGTATCAATGACATTTAAGCCGCCATAGACTTTAATATAATGTGGATTGACAATGTTACTATTGATATTGAACGTGATATTTTCGATATAAGGAGGTATTCCACTTAGGGCTCCTGGCACCTGTGAAAAATTTTGACTGGAGCCTTATGTAGAATACATAAAGTACCAGTAGCTCAGGTGCCATTGTCAGCGGGTGCCCTAAGTGGAATACTTCCATATAAGTAATGATGAGATACGATTTGATTTTAATCCAAATGATATTATAAATGAAGGAGAAAATAATGACCAAATAAAAGAGTAGGTATACTGTTAGATTCACAAAGAATTGAACGGACAGTTCTGCAACAAGGTCTCAAAAATTACATAATATCCGAAACAAACTCGTTTCACAAACACAACGGTATGATTTTCAGCCATTGCTTCCATCATCGTCCACCGTGGCCCATTCTGTACACGTGCCAAAACCAACCTGTTAAGTTCCTTCAATCAACCAATTTATTGGACCCTTGTATTGTCTGTCAAACGTACACGACTTATAAGGCATTCTAAGTAATTTTCTGTCTTTTGCCATCCTTATTGACATGTCAATCGTTCTTTGATGATAGATTGACGCTCTTAACTGTTCAATCAGCTGCTGTCAGAAAAAATGGCGGCAGTATTTGTTTTGTGATAGTAGCGGTTCCTTAAAAAGGAGTGTTTACTTGTATTAGAAACTTTTTTCTTGTTGTAAAGGCAGTGGATTAGTGAAAGCTGAGTGTGTTGTTGATTTATTATTATTTATTCTATATAATGTCTGAATAACATTTTATAGTTGTATTCATTTAGCTTTTGCTTTAGTATTATCTAATGACATTTGGATAATTCAATCTGAGCTCTCAAAAAGAAAGGCTTATGTCTTCCTTGATGGTTGATGATTTTACTAACCAAATAAAAATATCTTGAAACAAAATCTAAACTTTCATACCACTGCATACCTCATGAAATTGACATTAGTTTAACTGCATTGCGTTTTTGCTCTGTAACTCTGTACTTATTGATTTAGTACTATTTTATAATTATCTAAGCCAGCAAGACTTCAGTTTACTCCTTCCTCCCTATACTTATGTGCTTCTTTATTTGCAACTAGCATCACAGCATCCTCTTCACAGCCCAATTTACCAAATTATTCTAAAAGAATTTATCTATCAACATCAATCAGGTTTTCCTCATCATCGTCATCAATAGCAGCTCTATTTCACATACTGTTAAGTAAAGATCTCGTCGCTTTTGCACTAAAATTTTCTTTATATTCATCACCATCAATTACCACTAAAACTCCTCCATCTTTTCAAACAGCATCTTCAACATTCCTACCACAAAATACTGCAGTACTACCAACAAATGTGTCAGTACCGCGGCTGCTGACATTCATTGAACTGCATTGCGTTTTTGCTGTGTAAATACTCGGTTTAGTTTCTAGGCAGCCATTAACTTACTGGGAACTATGCGATGTGAAGGAGATGTGTTTTGATTCGGATGAGGCGTTTCTGATTGGCTATTGTTTGTTGTTTATTGATTTGAAACTGATGGTTGGTAGTACGGTTGTGTTTTCATGTTACCATTTTTTTGTTAGCAGAGTTTGCTAATTCTGTTAAATCATGTGTGTCAGAAGTTTTAGAGTCTTTGTTTTTATTATTTTAAACAATATCACTTTCTTCTATTTCAATCATGTTTAATTTTTTACGTAACTTGCCCTTTGTCATTATCATCATTTTATTGTGTAATTTAAAGACGGTTTTTAAATCGTCTACATTCCTTCACATTGTCAAAAGATGTGTTAAATATACACCTTTTTTCCTCTTCTTTTTCTTAAATACCACATCCATTCATCCAACATCCAGTACTGATGAACTACCAAGTTTCCATGAGCGGCCATTTGCGGAACCGAGTGATGTTATTAAGTTTTCTCCACAATTAAACTTTGCATTCTTCGAGTAGTTAAGTTAGAAAGCTCCCCTTTGATATGGCGATAGTTTTTCTAACCTTCGTCTCGTTACTGCGGTTTTCTTGGCACTTATTCCGTGTGATTGCTTAGGAGTGTCGCTGTTTACTTGATTAACACTTGCTGACTTCCTTTCATAGTTTTTTGTGTAATTACGGGTTGGACTAGTTTAGGAAGGTGTAGGTGTGTAGAGGAATCTTGTAAAGGTGTCGATGTTAACATTGAAGATGGAGTGTCTAGAAAAGATGTCAGTGAAGATATTTATGATTATTGAGTTGAAATTATACGTTGTAATGCTGGAGTGTATAAAAATTCTATCAGCAAATAATAATTAGCTACAGTTGATAAAGATGAAGATGCCAATGCTGGGATTGATGACGGAGAGTACAGAACTGATATCAGTGAAAATATTTGTGATGGTGAAGTTAAAGTTAAAGATGGGAATGCTGGAATTGATGAAAGAGATTGTAGAAATAATATCAATGAGGTTCAAGCTAAATTTAAGGGTAAGAAGACTACTGAAGATAGTGAAACTGTACGTGATGTTTGTGCAAATAAAGTGAACCCGATAGGTACTTAAGCTATAGATAGACAAAGCAACTACTATCAATATCTATCACTACAAATCAAACCACAATCCTAAAGGATCTGCCACATAAAATTCAATTACTTCATTTGTAGCTACTGTAACCCACACAATATAGCCCTAGGGCCCTTAATAGACACTTTTACAACTTGCCTTAAACAAGTGTCAGACCGTGATAGATTTCTCCAGTCAACTGACCATATTGGCAGTCACTACGCACGTCAATAGAATCAAATAAATCATTGCTTCAAGTTCAAATCTATCTATCACATATCAGTTTTTGCTTATAAAATGCGAAAGCACGTATAATGAGACAATAACTGGTATTTACCGGTTTTTTCCGGTTTCTATGCGAGCGGTGATTGGTGCGTTTTGTTTAGATAATGATAAAATTGTTTGCTTGATGGCTTTTGCTTGTAAGAAATGAATTGGTGTGATTAGGCTCGTTTGTTTTTTTTATTTGCTCTACTAGAAAAAATATAAAATTACTCGATAATGCGCTTTTATATCTTTGGGCTTACCGGGTTGCTTTATGATTTTCGATTTACCACTCAAAATTTAAAAGTCCAACCGTCCATACGAGAGAAAATGCCAATTCAGTTACCAAATGATTATGAATGAGTGTGTGACGTTACAAATCAAAACCATACTAATGGCATACGCCTATCTCATACCACGTGCGATTATTTACGTACGGTACACAGCCCATTCAATTACCCGATAAATAAACGGATATAACCGGTTCTAACGAGTACAATAGCAGTTCAAATGACAGGTGATTTTCGATACGTTACGAGTTTAACGCTAACCCATTTCCCTGGAACCGAGTTTTACTGTGCGAGCCTAACCCTGACTTTCACTTTTGATTTAGGTTATTTTATGGTGCTATTGGACTGCTATAAAATATAGGAAGTAAGGTATTTTGGTTGTGTGTATTTTCTAGTTATGTGGTGGAAATAATAAAGAAACAAAGCCACCGACTTCCACCGGTAAAATATTTACACTTTTTTGCGTGTTGTGTTGTGTTGAAGTAGGTTCCTGTTTTTTAAAAAAGTTTTTTTAATATCTAGTGAAAGAAACAAAGAGACAACCATAATAACTCACTGTGCGATATGTTTGAAATCGGTTCCTTAAAAAAAATAGTTCAGATATTCAACAAAAATTAGCCCAAATCTTCGAATAATCATCGTCATTGACAATGTGCCATCCAAGTAAGCAACAACGAATCCATGCGGATGACGTCACGGGATATCCATTATTTTTTATAACAAATATACGGTATACTCCAGAATATACCGAGCACTTTCCTGAAATACGCATCAAAATCGGTTCAGCAAAACGCGAGATAATTTTCCTCGGTTATTCTCCTTTTTTTTCAAGTCGGTTAAATAAAAACGACTTCTGAAGGTTCCTACTCACCCTGGGTTATAGTGGGAGTCCTTTTGGCTTTACCTAAAATAATAGTTTAACAATTTACGGACAAAAAAATGGTAAAATACGTCTTTTTCGTTTATGTTGAATCGATTCGTGATTTCAGTAGTGAAAGAATGCAGGCTACTCCTATCAGGTTTACCAGGAAATCTCTGG
This sequence comes from Agrotis ipsilon, assembly GCA_028554685.1. Classification (NCBI taxonomy): domain Eukaryota; kingdom Metazoa; phylum Arthropoda; class Insecta; order Lepidoptera; family Noctuidae; genus Agrotis; species Agrotis ipsilon. The sequence continues at coordinate 15,692,573 of CM052965.1, forward strand.
TAAAGCGTAGGCTTAGGATCCTAGAGCTATCTTGTTTAACCCAGTTCTAGCTCTGGAAAACATCAAAACAAGGCCGAGAAACCTTGTTCTAATACAACTCAGGCCATTAATAATACTTGTTCTATCTTATCTCTGAAATAGCGATCAAAATCAATATATTTTATGTAAAACAATTTACAACAACACATACCTTCCGCGTTTTGATGCGAAAAATCCATTTACCCGACTTAACCGGTTTAAAAGTAATGTAATGAGTTGGTAAATGATGTGGCATTATAGTATGAATTGACCTAGTGAGCGCCTAGCGGTTTTAATGTAATGTCATTATTTATAACTAGATTTTACTCGCGATTCTGCCCGCGTGGGATTCGGGATAAAAAGCCCATGAGCGTGAAGTATCTGGGGCGCGCACATCCGTTGTGATTGACTTGAAAAATGAGAAGATTTTCAAGAAAAATTGTTGAACGTTTTGTGATAACGTTGTGTGCTAGAAATATCGTGGTCGGGTCATTAATCTAGTTGGAAATGTGATTTAATTAATTGGTTTTGCTGGAGAGGGCTACTGTTCATGTTAATTACTAAAGTCGGCAGCGTGTTAACATCAGTTTGAACTTTTTTGACACGTCAACCTTTTTATTTTACTGTTGCAAAGATATCCCCCAAATTCCTCCAATCTTTTTTCTGTTGTACGTTTTCTGGTCAGTGTTTTAATTTCATAAAATAATTATATTTTTAATAAAGGTTAATAAGGTGTAATAATGTATTACTCAGGTAAATGCACTGACTATACTCAGTGAGTCTCGGGCAATCGATGGAAGCAAGTGGCGAATTGTCATTCTGTGTGACGGTCTAAGGGGGAGGCCTATTTCAGCAGTGTGGACGTCTTCCGGCTGATGATGATGACTAGGTTCACTGTGCCTCCAAAAGTTCTCACATCAAAGATAAACTAATGGTTTTTCTTAATGAACTCCGAACTAGACGATTATATCAATCAATTTTAATCGTTTGATTCGTTTATAGGCACCGTTAATCAGTGTCTTGCACCTCAGAATTTGATTTACAGAGTGAAAACTACAATTGTAATAAGGAAACTGAATTGTGCCAAATTGAACATAAATTATTCGCTTGTTGACAAGCCGTTAGGTGTGAAGTCAATTAAAGAGGATGTCATAACAATTAATTGTAATTAAGATACATGGAACTTCACACTTTCTTCGGTCGAATAAAAATTTAATTTTAAAATTATACAAAATCTAAAAACACTTTCCACGAGTGAATCTAAAAATTAATAGTTTGACACTCTTTTTACTCAAATGTCAATAGAAAGTGCAGTTATAAATGGGTATTATTTAAATTAAATTGCCACCAATTCATTAAGCACTAATTTTGCTTTTCCGTTTGCAATTAGTTTTGTTATTAAGCCAAAAGTAATGGCTATAGGAAAATGAAATGGTTAGAAATGAACTACTTTTTTTTTTCGTTACAAACTTTTTGAACAAATCTGTGTCAAGATTAGAAAAAAGAATAACGAAACTATACCACGGCATTAAAGAAAAAAAAATATTTTAAATTTAGAATCGCGAGATTTTTAGTTTCCCATAATGATGGCGTATCATACAACTTTTGAATGGGTGATTAATGTTTTCACACAAAAGCGGTGTGGGAAAACGATTATAGTCGACTACTATAACGACCAGTACATCTTGGTACTCGAGAGTGGCGCTAGTTGTACAGATAAATGTCAAACTAGTGTCAGATTCAGTACATTTTAATTAGTTCCGTTTTCCGCCGTATATCAAAATGTGCTGGTCTGTATGTGGCATAGATCGGGTCGGTAACTTGTCAAAAATTTCTTTTTACGATGATGAATTGTTTTGTGTAGAACAAAATTTGTGTTTTGGAACAAAAGTTAACGATTTAGTGCGGGCTTTGATATGCGTTTTAGGAGCTGTCTTATCTGATTGGATTTAAAAATAATTAGAAAAATTACTCATTATATTTTTATGCGTATTGTATTAAAGTGAACAATTGAATATAAAAAGAGGTTCCTTCCCTTCTTTGACTTTGGTGAAGATGTTAGTTATTTTACAAAAAATATCAAATTTATATATTACTGCAACAATTTTAAAAGTTGTACTTTTACATATAGATCTCTCTCTTTGCACAAAGCTTCTTAATATTAAAATAAAAAAGGTATTTCACAGGCCCCTAATCTTCTTACGATGGTTTGCTATCGAAAACAAAAAGCCATCACGAATGAAAACGGTTACCCATCCACAAACCAACCGCATCAACAACAGCTCAACCTGTAACTTCCCAGCCCGTAATACTTACTGCAAATCCAAAAGATACCGTGATAGCCCATTAGTAGCCTATCACACTAATAGTAGCCTATCAGAATCTATCACACGGTAGCATTATTGAGAATGTGACAAACTTGGCTATCCACATAGATGGTGCGATAATGGCTGGTAAATGAGACTTGGAACCTAGAAAGTCTGGCTTTCCCTGCAATCTAGCGATCTAGATGGAGTTTTTTACGATGTATTTACTATGCAGAGTAGTATTTAAGGTTGATTATTATATGTTGACTAAGATCAGTCTGGTCGATAAGTATAATGAGTTTGTTTATGCGTCTTTCAAGTCAGTGATTGAATATTTCTGCTAAGGTCGCGGGACTTATCCCATTACCGTGACCCCGGAACATAAAGGGCTATTGAAGGACATCGTTATTTTAGTCAGTACGAGTCTGACAGTCCCTCCCGCCCTGTCCGGCATGGTGTACGAAGAAGGAACTAATTTATTCCTTGATATTAATATCAAAGTTCCAGTTTACTTTATGTCAAAATAACTGGAAATTCATGATGACTCTGGAGTAAAATACATTGATGGACAACTTGATAAGAAAATCTACTTATTTCCTTTTTCTTCACACCCTGTCACACCCTCAAAAAGGTCGTGAAAAAGTTGTAATGTCAGCAAAGAGTTAGTAGAATAAAAGCATTTTCATAAAATAATCGATCATACAGTTCAATATGATACCAATTTAATTGTGCATTAGGTACTTATCGTAAAGCACGAGAATCTTAATATCGTATGCACGTAATGTTTCTCACTGGACATTTACGATGCCAAGTAGGTATTTATATTGCCAACGAATTTTTCATTTAGAATACTGATGAAGAAACATTGTTGGCATTTTTCGTGAGACTTATTACAAAAATAGAAAAGTTCACAGAGTTCATTTTTACAATCATGAGGTTATAAACTTTATGTTAAACTTATTTGTAGTTCAGGCCAAAATTTTTGGAATCAAGTAGCTCATTCATTGAACTTTTTATCTTAATGGTTGACTAAACTGTAAAGTTTTGATCTCAACATCTGCCTAGCCTTTTCTGAATTGTTTTGAAATTTTCTTTCAGTAGTTAGAATGCATCTGAATATCAGTATTTATTATGTGGCAACTGCTTATCTGAACTACACACCATCTGAACTAAACACTATGATCACGTCTTGGCCATTTTTGTATTTTTATGGGTTTCTATTTGAATTATTTTCTTGTTATGGCCTTTTTAGACCCCTTTTTTACACTAGGTTGTAGTTTTTTTAACCTGATTTTTTATATAGTGTACACTCGTGAGTCGTGGCGTCTATTTAATAAATATATTTTAATTCTTTCTACTTTAAATTTTATTATTTAAGACAAAAAATCATTTCTTTTTTCTAGAAATGTTATATAGCCATAGCCATAAAGAACAGCGGTCAAACTTTTGCTGTGTATAAATGGTTGGTTCAATCTCAGACAGTCAATTCTAAATCAATTTAATTCAAAGTCCAACTGCATAGTTCAGATAGTTTTATTATCTTATTATTCTGTCTCCGTAAACGGAAATATTTCCAAACTTTAATTTAATATCGCAATATATAATATTAAGTATAAATTATATTTGTAAAATATATTATTTCTGATAGTTATCGTAACCCGCGGTACGGCAAAGGAACTAGGTTACTATGGCAAATGAAAGCTTGCATTACACAGTTGCTATATTTTATCATAGACACGCATTTAATATGACTTTCAGGCTGTGCTTGAATAAATAAGGAGTCAAAATATGGGTTACGGTAGATTGAGATGTTAGATACCGTCGTACACTGGCAATTATTTTCAAGGATACCACTTCTCTATCAACTGTATATAAGATTTTTGATCAGAATACTAAAATTGAGCTTCGGATAAAGATTTAACAGTTTTTTTTTTGTTTAAAGACTGCATCGTTGGTTCTGCCTCGTAGAGACTATGAGGTCCTAAGTTCCATTCTCTCGCACAAAGGGTTATTGTGTTTTGTGCCTAGTATTGTATTATATCTGTATATTATAAGACGTATTATAGTCGTAGTTTTGTAGTATGTTTTTATCACATACGACCTAAATGAAACTGAAAACATTTTGGAAAAAAATGAAATCGACAGGTAAAAAAATGCGGATGCACTAGCTTTTGTGTGTACTAAGGGTTTTTTCTCAATAAGTCATGTTAACAAATTAAAAATTGAAATAATACCAGTTAAAAAAAAAACTACCGTTCTAAAACCACTATCCCTTGGTACACACCGGCCGTCATAACATTAGGCCGGGCGTACATGATCTGAATACCGCGGAAGCCGACGTCACGTACCCCGACAATGTAGCCCGGCCGTATTTACTGTTCCATTCAAAATGTTTTTAATTATTTAGTTCAGAAACTTCTAGATTAATTGAGCAGATAGTATTATGAGTTCGTTAGGTTTCTTGATAGATGCTGTGGACTTTGATAAATCTTAGTTAAATTAGGAGATTGTCGTGGACTTTGAGAGGAGCTGGCTTGCTCATCTCTAGTCGGCTTTATCGTGATAGATAAACAAAATGGACTCTTGTCAGTTCTAACTTGTTTAGTGATGTTTTAAGAATACATTGTAAATTATTTGAAGCGAGAAAAATGCGAAGAATAACTTTGCTTTAAACACTTACACATATATAGCCTATTATTATAGTATTACTGCCAGTCTTAATCCTCAATTAATTTCGTGTTTTTTAAAGTTAAAAAACTTTAATGTCCTGCAATGAAGACCCCAAAAACTATAGCCACGCGCCATCTTGCACCAGCATTGTCAGCCACTGTCAAAAAAATTTTTTTTCCGTTCATCATAAACGTCGAGTTCAAAATATTGTTTATGCAGTAACGTCTTTTATCTACCAAGCCAACAATAAAATAGCCAACGTATCTAAAACACACAGAGTGAGCAAGAATGCGCCAGTTCGACGTATGTGCATAGCTCAGCTACTTAGCGGTAACCCCTGCGCGCCGGGATGCGCAGGCGCATGCCGCGATACTGATCGAGAGTTTACAGTTAAGACTTTGTCGCCCGTGTCATTAGCTCCTGGGATAGGGACTGAAAACATTTTTGCCCGAAAATTCAATAAAAATTTCAGTCGAGAGCGCCTGAGTCATTTACACATTGTGTCAAATAAGTGTGAATAGTGTGAAAGATGAAAATTGTTTAATTAACACCAAAATTGCTTGATTTAATGCAATAATTGATTACCTAAACATTTCCTAAAAGTTACACTGAAATTGAATAAGATATCAAAACATCATGTATCAACTTAATAGTAACAATTCGCGGGTAATTTCAATTTATCTGTATAGACAAAAAAAGACAACAATTCTCCATGCATATTTTATTTTATTTTAATATTTCTCATTGAACTCTCTGTTGAACTTAAAATCTTCGGTCGCTCACCAAAGGGTTCACAACACCGGTCCTAGTTTATGTATACTACTTTAAGTAAACTATAGTATACCATAATAGTATAATATGATGTAATCGAGATTATTTACTGGTTAGAATTTAACTTGCGAGGCGCCAGGTACATGATACATCGTCAGGAAATGAATGGTCGGTCGGTTTTCGCAGTTTTCATAACACGAATTAGCGTTTTTCTAATTGGTTATTTTCTCAGCCTTGTAACTGGTTTATGTTTTATCATAAAAGACTTGCTTTAATTACTTTATGTTAAGTGAAGATGTATTTGACGATTCTTTGTGAAAATCTTGATAATTTTATTTTAAAACTATCTTATGATCGATGTGGTGTTGCTTACGTGAAGTTCGATTACCATCTCACTGGAACATGATAGCGGGATTAAAAATATCCCATATATTAACCCAGATTGTAAACTATGTATGTGTAAAGTTTCATTCAAATCCGTTTAATAGCTCTTGTGAGAATGTGTAACTAACATCCATTAGTACACCTTTTTTTTTCACCCGACTTGGAACGAATGGTTTGCTCCTTGATTCCACTCTAGCCTAGGTCAGAGGTGACAGAGACAAAGTCTACGATGTGGGTTTACCCAGAAGAAACTCTTTTACTTCACCTTGAAGAGATTAGGTACTGAATGCATTCGGAAACACAGACGCAGGTAAAAAGCTCTCATGATGTGACTTATCAGGCATTACGTAGGTTGCTTCCCAAGTTAGTATTTCTATATCTCCTCCATGTGCTAATCGTGACCACCGGGGTGTTTAGTGACGTAAAAATCTCATACTGCCTGCTCTTATGCCCAAATATCGGACACATTTTGAACGCTTTCCCAAATAAAAAAAAAGTTAGAGAGATCCACTACTTTGTTGTGCGCATTATAAGTACCTATTTAAATTCTAATGTTTAACAGACTTGCCTTTCTGTTTACCCCCTTCACAAGCCTCACTAACCATGATCAAATGATTCCCAACATAATTGCTATATTAAATAGGAGCAGGATACAGTTACATAGCTTGAGGCCCCGCGCATAAGTGCGCAACTGAACGGACACGCTGCTATTGTGCCCGGCCGATCCGAGATACGGGCGAGTTCCAAGTTTTACAGTTACCATGTTATGTGCCGCGTGTGTGGCTGTCCTCCACTTGATATATGGGGGGGATGTGGGTTGCTTACCTGGTGTGGGGATTAAATAGTTAATATCTTAAAGTGACCCCCTTTGACCCAAGTTCTAAGGTATGAGGAAGAGACTGTAGATGAAAGTTTGGAGATTCTAGACTACATTATACGCGTTTAAAGTGCTAAATCTTGTTGGTGTACAGAAGGCTTAGTTATGGTGGTTAAATAAGAAAGTATTAATAAGCTAATGAGTTGTTGCACTAACTAAGCATAAGAATCAATTATTGTCATTTAGTTTCTTTATAAATATAAATATTTCGTGTGATTTTTATGACCATTAGTCTAATTCACAAAAGCTTCACTTTTAAAACTGTTTAATCTGCTTGCAATCGACAGGCTATACCTACTATTTCCAAATGTATTCAAAATTCGCATACAACATTGTAAATAACATAGACTGGAATAGATCCTCCAGTGACGTCACCATTCTCCATGCAGGTGGATACACCAACACCCACAGAAGAACGTTTACAGCACGAACAATTTTATTCAACAACAAATTCTGCAGCTTTCCCTCGATCAGAATAATCACAATGCGAGCGAATAAAGTAGATCCAGTCCGGGAAGACTAATTCTTTACCTGCTTGTGGTACAAACGCCTTTTGTGGACTACGGACTGTAGAGAAATTGTAGGGTTGGCAAACCTTTTTTTGAGAACGCAACACATTTTTTCCACGTATCTTTTGATAGCGTTATGACGGGCCAAAAGTCTGCCGGAATCGCAGGACTAATGGGGTAACCGTGGCCCCGGAACATAAAGGGCTATTGAAGGACACTGCGGATTTTATTCAGTACAATTCTGGCAGTACGGTCGCGGTGGCCGGAGATCGCTTTGCGACGTCCGTCGCCGTGGGCGTCTACCACGGCGAGGGTGAGGGGTAGACGCTGTCCTCTCCCTCGCGTGTCCCGCCTCCCCCTTCGTGCGCATGACTGCTTCGCAGAAGGAGGCGACTTCTTCTTACAATTACATTGCAATTGTTCGGCTGATCAAAGTCGAATATTAATTCAGATTCTCTCTTCACATAACGGTAACTAGATTGATCTGACGACAGTGGATACCACATTGATCTACGAGTATTTTGCTGACAGTTAAACCTCCGTTTTCCCATCCCTACAAATCCTAACGTTATAGTTAATATTTAACACAGCTTTCTTCCACTTTATGTTACAATATTGTTGGTTAGGTATTATTTATAGGTTGAGGCGACAGAGCCAGTCCTGTTGTAAGGGTAGCGGTATATTATGGTAAGCGCCTGTAGAGATTGTGAGGATCTTGAATTTATACTGCAGAATAGTTTTTTTGAGTTGAGTTTTTTTGTGTGGAGGCGGACGATGGACAATAAATTTATAAGGATATACCCAGGTGAATCATACTGTGTAGACAAGTAACTGTGACCCTGGAACGTAAAGGGCTATTGAAGGAATACCATGGATTTTAGTCATTACGAGTCTGACGGTCCCTCACTAGGTTCTATCTTGTTGCCCAGTTACTGGGTTGTGCAGGTCCGATAGGCAGTCGCTCCATGTAGAATATTGATATTCAGCTGCAACTGGTTCGACTGGAAGCCGATCCTAATATAGTTGGGAAAAGGCTAGGCAGATGATGATGAGTCTGACAGTCCCTTCCACTCCTCCTAGGGCGGGAGACTCATTTGTTGATTTTAAACGCTAACAAAATACCAAAAGATGTTTTGTAGTTCCTTACCATCGCTTTAAAATTACACCAATGCAAATCCAGAAAGGATCGCTAGTACAGCGTCAAAAAATGCATCGTAAAATGCGTACAGTAGTTACATAGTGTTAGAACTTAAAATTATGTGGTTGAGGAAGTCATGTAGGTATGTCAGTTAAGGAATAAATGAGTTCATTGTGAAAGAGTTTATCCTGGAAAGTACTACCTGTGTTTGTTTCAAAAGTTGGCAGCTGAAATTACAGGCAAATGATGTATTGTTGGTGTCTCTAAAAATTTCCTTTATTTTTCTCTAGTGGTCATTGAGACATTTTGTTTGAAACAATAATGTTTGATTGTTTCAAAGAAGTTAATGATCTAAATTGGTGCTTTAACTGTTAGTAGGTAGTACCAAAAACAACCACACAGATCGATCTACAAAGTTAAGCCACGCTTGCCGATCTGAGGATGGGTGACCATCTATCATAGTTTCCTCTATGTCTAGAAAAGCATAAAACCGGTTGGCTGTTGTAGAATCTTGAACAGTCGTTACTGTCAGTTTGAAACTCGAAATTCGGACAACCAGTCTTACCAATGGGGACAGTATTACCCAGTAACTGGGTTGTGGAGGTCTGTTAGTCGCTCCATGGTAAAGTACTGATATTCAACTGCATCCAGTTAGATTGGAAGGCAACTCCAACAAAGTTATAAAAAGGCAGGCAGTTGATGCATATACTCGTAAGAGGGAAGTGGAAACATATTTTTCCTACTCCACTATTCTTTTCTGATTAATTTCGTTGCAGGATCCAAGACAGGTAAATCCATTCTCCGGGACACGTCGAGCTTCATTGTCTCGGCGCTTTTCTGGTGGTTGCCACTGTTGATTCTGGCTCTCAGGAGTTGCAGTTGTTTGGGAATAGTTGTGTGGGTGTGGGGATGCATATATATACCGCGACTTTTGCCTGAAACAAATATAAAATTATTAAATGGATTCTCTAACTGTTGAATTGAAAGTTAAAATGGTACGCTTTCTATTTGGATTACAGATAAGTGTTGGATATATTTTCTGTTCTGTGTTATTAATCTGTAATAGTTGTAAATTATAAAGCCATTTACTTTCGATATTGTGGTGCAGAAATGACCGTTTCTTTCGACAACTTTACTAAGAGTACATTGATTGTTCGTATTTATTTTCAATCGATTACACTTTACCATTATAGTTTGATCAACTTATTTATAATGGAGTTTTTTTTGCACCATTCATGCATCTAGGTATTTTATAGCTGAATTCATAACATTTAAACAACTCATATAAAAATAAAAATGTATCGACATAATACAAACCGACTAATTTCATATTGCAATTGTCTTGCTTACTTTCAGTTTGAGTTTATGAGGATAGATGGATGGATATGTGTTACTCTTTCACATGAAATTTCTAAACGGATTGGGTTAGAATTTGGTACATAGACAGTTTATAATCTGTACTAACTCATATAACTCTTTTAACCTGACATGATATTCCCATAGTTAACGCCGCGAGCAGAAGTTAGTCTACCATAATCAATTCTACCAAACAACTTCTCATTACAAATCCGCTACCAACCACACAACAATTTATTAAACACCGTCAACCACCAGAATAACTTAGAACCTCTTTGGAACCTATAACCTCTGTACTGCAAATCAACCATAGCTTAGGGCAACGACAGACTTGTCCACAGTAGTGTGTCATCAGCCTAACGTACACACGGCTACACACAAGTTATACCAAACCAGTTTATCGTAGTCTCGCTTTACATGATCTTTCCACACACTCAACGGTCGGCTTATACTGGTTAGCATAGCTTGATGTGTAAACGTGTGTACCTACAAAGACTTCTCCGTTAGACTATTTATTGTGGCATGTTTATGATACAGAATATTCATCTCTGCGTAATATGCAGATTTGTTTAGTGGGAAGCTGTTATTTTTGATTCATGGACGGATTTCGGACGTTTGAAGATGGTGAGATAGTTATTCTGGAATCTGGTGAGATCAATTTCGATTCAGGCAGTCTCATAATAGCTTTTGAGGGGCTAGGAGGAAAACTGGACTTAAACAAGGACATGTCAGAAACCTTTGGGCTTTCAAAGGCGGCTCAAGTAAACAAAACTAAAGTTGTAGAGAAATTAATTTGCAAACTATTTACAAAATTAGTCTCTAAAAATCTTTGTGATCAATAGTTTCCAGATCTGCACCACTTTTTCCAAGATTACGACCCCACAACTTAGGACCCATATTTTTCACTCTAAAAATTAAATTGGATTTTTTGACAAATGCAATCCCAAAAGTATCTTTTCAATGGACAGGTGGTCCTTTCATAGTCCTATTAACCGTAGTGCGAAACAACGCTGATGATATTTTGGATAACCTCTGAATCCCACTAAATATAATGTAATGACCGACTTTTTACACCCGACTAGTCGACCAGTCGGCCAAATTCACAGTCGGCTTCACCTCTAACACAGGATGATCTTTCTCACATATCTACAGTATGATTCACTAAAGTGTCACAAGACCATTTAACGTTTCGCGCCGTGAGTAGCAATAACATTTAACGGCCTTTAACTCTGAAATAGTAATTGCTGTTTATTTAAACAAAGCCATCAGGTGCTCTATAGAATTCAATAATGGTAATAAAACGTGTCAGTTTCAATTTGATTCTGAATTCAAAGCTTGTATTTGAATAATAAGATACGGGTAAACTGTTAAAGGGATACGGTACTTTGGTGGTTGATATCATGGTATTAAATATGAAAAATCCATATTTTTTTAAACCGACTATTACTAAGAAATAGAACGATTTAAAAAAAAACAAGCGCAATTTCACAATATGCATGGATCTTAGCAAAGTCGGGTAAAAATGATTTCAATAGTAATTTTAAAGAGTCCAACTCTATGACGAGTTTTCACGTTATTGTGATGTAAAGTAACAGGGATTTTGTCGTCAATTTCGTGGATAAATGCATTTAATTCCACGTTAAGTACAAACGCCAGTACATCAACCTACATCAATATGTCATTTTTTTTATAGATTTCAACCTTATTACAATAGTGGAAGGAGAAATTTGACAGATTCGGGTAGGTTGACCTGCAGGCCGCTTAAACATAAGATGCATTTTTTAACCGACTTCAAAAAAAAAAGTAGGTTCTCAGTTCGACCTGTATGTATGTATGTATGTATGTATGTATGTATGTATGTATGTTTGTCCGCGATTATCTCGAGTTTGGCTGGACGGATTTGGATGCGGTTTTCAGGAAAGTGTTCATTATATTCCGGAGAAGGTTTTAGTATATAACACTAATAGATATCCCGTGACGTTGCCCACGTGGATCCGTTTTTGCTTACTTGGATTGTACATTTTCAGAGACGATTGCATGTTTGTCCGCTATTATTTCGCGTTTGGCTGAACCGATTTTGATGCGGTTTTTAGAAAAGTGTTCGTTACATTCTGGAGAAGGTTTGAGTATATAACAATAATAGATACCTCGTGAAGTTGCCCACATAGATTCGTTTTTGTTGCTTACTATGATTGTAGATTTTCAAAGGCGCCGATTATATTATGAAGATTTTTGTTGAATATTTAAACTAAAAAGGGAAAAATAAAAAACTTTTTTTAAAAAAGGGAACCGACTTCAAAACCAAACACAAAAAAACTGTAAAATAACTTTTCTTTCGGAAGTCGGTGGCCATAGTCAATGAAATAAAAACAAAGCCACCGACTTCCGAAAGAAAAGTTATTTTACAGTTTTTTTGTGTTTGGCTTTGAAGTCGGTTCCCTTTTTTAAAAAAAATAGGTTTTCATTTTTAAATACAATATACGTCGTAAAACTTCAATTACGTAGAATTCATGCTAGGGCCTCAGATATTCAGGACAGTGACTGTCCTTTTCTATAAATCTAGGTACCAGTTCAGTAACCATTATTTATGCACTGTATCTTTAACGTTACATTGTTAAGAATAGGCCTTTTGCGACTATAAACTGTGTTACTACCGTTAACTTGGTACTACTTCTATATTACTCAAGTGAGTACTGAGATTAGATTTTTGAAGCGGAGACTAATATTTTTCAATCGGAGACTAGTATTTCGAATCGGAGACTAGATTTTTGAATCATTAATATCTATTTAACATTTAAATACCAGTGAATTTTTTTTTTGGTAAAATTATCAAATGAGGCATCCCACCCAGGGCAGAATGGGAGGGACTGTCAGACTCGTATTGACTAAAATTCACGGTGTCCTTCAATAGCCCTTTTCCTTTCGGAGCCACGGCTACCCGATAGTCCCGCGACCCTGGTAGGTGTGTTATTATCTAGAATGTTAATTTTAATGTTGTATGTCATTCGTATTTACGTTTACTCTGCATACTCATGCTAGTGCGTTGGTATGCTGACTATATACCAAGCCAGCTAATGAAGACTGACTATGCTATATTGCTGACCGTACCGTAGGCTTCCTTATCACGTCATCTGCGTACACGCACACATACATCATACAAGATAGTATACTTCCAGTGCTCGTGCTTAGTATGGAATTTATGAATTACCGTTAGAATTAAGTTAAAGTTATTGAAACTAGAGATGTTAAGAGTTAACTGATAGACGACGGTGATGGTGGTACCTACGTTAGATATTCATCTTTATTTGTAAAACGTAAAGTGGACAATCCACTGAAGACAAACCATGCTTCAGCGTTGATATGGCACTGAGTTTCATATAGAATAAGCACTACTAGGCTGTTTTTAAATTTTCAATTGACTAGCTAAGGAGAAGGCTGAATATTATGATTATATAGTTACTTATCTTGTACCTTAAGTTGATTAGCAACAAGAATGACACTTCAACGTGTATTTACACTGAGTGTCGATAAACATAGATGTCGAACAATATTTTAAAATCACACTTAGAAGACAAAGCTGTTGCAAGTAGATTTCGTCTTTGTCACGCTACAATTATTGCTGTTATTTTGCCAAGATCCTTCATTTACCACTAACTATGCTCGCAGCACCAAAGGGTGGCCGCTGGCCGTCTCCTTGCCCAAAATCACACACACAAAGAAAAATTATAACCAACTCGGCCGAAACAGTAACACAATACTTCTAAGGCAACGTTTCGTTAGCCGAACATTTTGAGTTCGTATAATATTCCGTTCGTATAATTTTCGGTTGGTATAATTTTATCGGGCGCGTTGTTTTGTGAATTCACAGTTCAATGATTTCGGCTAGTAGGGTTTCTTGTGACTACGCTTTAGGTTTTTTTTCTTTTCTTTTTTATGGCGGGATCTTAGTATTTGGTTGCGAATGCCGAAAAGGGAGGACCACCTAATAAGGTTACTATAGTGGGGTTATGTAGGTTTATTGGGATTTAGTTATTATATTGTTTTAATAATGCTGTTATTTTTTAAATTACGAAGGTCAAAATTTATTTTTTTTCCCAATGAAGAAAATCCATTTGTCGGGATCGTTCACTATCTTTTTTTTTATTCTAGCAATATACGAGTATTTCATGACTTACTTACCTATAACTTTAAAAATGAGAAAATGATCTATTTAAAATTTTGAGAGACGAACTAAGAACTTCTTTATGCTAAGACTAATACACATCTTCCGCATCCGTTTCTATTATATTCAGACTTCTTTTGTATTAACAACCTGCTTTAGAGCTTTAGAGACGCACCTGATCATTTGAAGGACATCACTACGCTGACATTGACCTTCAAAGCATGGGGAGAATTTTGTCTTACATGTAGAGCGTATATTTTATATGCATAATGTTAGGCATAGGGGCACTTTTTCAAGTTTCAGGTAATTTATAATAGTAATACCACGCTATAATCTTCCCTATTCTCGTAAAGTCCGGGTTTCCAACTTTTTAAGCTCACGGCGTAATGGCGGTTTAGTATTTTGTCTTGGCGCCCTAGTTATTCGATGCCTATAAATAAAATACGTGGTTGCAAACTCCAAGAAATCTGAGCAATTGAGTCTAGTTTTCAAGTTGCAAAAGACTTCAATGACACTATCGTCTTCTTTCTTAGGATCTTGTAAATAGAGAGAATCTTCGGTCCACGCAATATAATTATGTAGATACCAAGAATGGTTAACATTCGCGTGTCACGGTGTCCCTTAGTACTCACTAGGGTGCATCGTGGGGCCGAGGCGCATTTTGGAAACCCTCAGAGGTTTCCAAAATTTAGCCAAAAGTTAATAGAAAGTTTTTAGGCAAACGCTAATGGTCACCCTTATCCCGCTAGTTATTTCTTACTTTAATGTTGTGTATTTAAAGCACATGTTTCAACAATTTTCACATTTTCCTCTTTTCTATTTATGCAGTTGATAAATAGGTAAGTAGTTTGTTCTTAATCTGCCAAAGCTTAAACATAGAAAGGCTGCATTATAAACATAGTTCTTATGCAAATTCAGTTATTCCTTGAAGAGAGAGCAGGCAATGACTTTCAACTGAATATAATCTGAATTGACCACCGTGTTGGCCCAGATTTAGTTAGAAATATCTGTGTTAAATATGTTTTATGGACAATGTAAGCTGTTGAGATGCCGGGGCCGATTCCTTGTTCGAACCAAGAATTATGGAGTATCGATCGACAAGGAATTTTTTCCAGTAGTTATTCTGAATAGCAGAGAGCAGTGGTAGCCTAGTGGTATCGGTCCCGACTTACGAGTTGTAGGTTGTGGGTTTGAACCACGCCAGGCGCATTACTTTGTGTAATTTATTTCATCACCACTGCTCTCAAAACGATGAAGGATATCGAGAAACCGGCATGTCCTAGAACCAAAATATGTGACATTTACCAATCCACACTGGGCCCGCGTGGTGGATTATGGCTCACTCTCTCTCTCTCAGAGAGGAGGCCTGTATCCCAGCAGTGGGAAAATTATAGGCTGACGATGATGATGATGATTCTGAATAGGGATGTCTGTGTTGCTCACAATAGACTCATCCTATTTTATACATGGATATTTAAATCTACATCACTCTACCTCACTTCGCAAGGTTAGGCAGTGCCTTTATTAAGGTAGAATCCCATGGAACAGGAGACGAGCTTATTGCTATTCAGACTCCAAAGCGGTTACCGAGAAAAACTCAACAGCAATAAACCCCATTAGAAACCGGAATTTTATGACTACTAGTAGAGACTCATGTGACTAAGAGAGTGATGAGTATGAATGTTGATGGATGGAGAGGAAGAGGAAGGCCAAAGAAAAGATGGATGGATTGTATAAGGAATGATATGAATGAAAAAGGAGTAAATGATACTGTGATGTCTGATAGGGGAGACTGGAAGAAAAAAACGTGTTGCGGCGACCACAAGTAAAATGGGATAAGGGCAGGAAGATGATGAGTCGCGTTTACAAACATATGAATACGATCTATACGAGTATTTACTTCATCATCATCATCAGCCTATAATGTTCCCACTGCTGGGACACAGGCCTCCTCTCTGAGAGAGGGAGTGGGCCATAATCCACCACGCGGGCCCAGTGCGGATTGGTAGATGTCACATATCTTCGATTTTTTGGTTCTAGGAAATGCCGGTTTCCTCACGATGTTTTACTTCACCGTTTTGAGAGCAGTGGTGATGAAATAAATTACACAAAGTAATGCGCCTGGCGGGGTTCGAACCCACGACCTACAACTCGTAAGTCGGGACCGATACCACAGAGTATTTACTTGCAGGTTTTTATATTTGTTTTTAAGATTCTTTAAAGGTGACTTAGGGCTTTAATCAAGTGGAAGAGAATTCTACATCGACCCTAAATTTATGATATCATCTCTCGATGACCCTCCGTCAAGATTAATTATAATATTAATATTAACAAAGATCCAAAATTAATAATATCTTTATTTGGACCTTAGTTTTCTTTTTTCATTTATGATCTGTTTACAAGATAATTTGTTGAAGCACAATTACTTTACTCAATTAAGACTGGATTAAGTCATAAACTTGTGCGATTTTATATCCTTGAAATCTACGACACGTATCTTACAATTTCGTGACACGATCGTAAAATCTGACACTTAAAACTTGCGCTAATTATAGAAAGAAATGAATAGACAAAACGTTTTCTGTGAAGTGTCGTGTATCGAAACGACGTGTCGCGAAATTTTAAGGTGCTTTCCACAGCGAGCACTTACCTGTAAACAGTTACGTTACATTTTCGAGCATTTAATTTGTGAAGGAGAACAATTGAGTATGCGCACCTTATATCAAATCTATGGCTAAATGTACGCGAATGTTCGTCAGTCAGGGAGGTAGTACTGTAATGTAATGCTCAAAGTCGAATCTATAATGTTACATTACACGCAAATGCTCCCGGTGAGGAAACGCCTTTACGATGTCTACACTTCACAGATTTACATTACTCAGACAAGACACAAAATCGTATTGCGGCCATGTGTTTAAACAAAAAAACAGAACACTCTATTCCAGTGGCTCGCTAAGTCGCTAATAACTTACAATTTTCCAACTGACAGTCCAATCTTCGCCTAGAAAGACCAATGCGAACTGGTCTCATTCCGGATTGCCACCATTGGCCGCCGCAATACAAGAAACAGGCCAACTTTCCGCAAAACATAAATAAGTTCTAAACTTGGATACCGGAGACATTCAATAACAAATTCTTAAGCACGATTGTCAAGCAGTTCTAAATAATTCAGTCGGATGTGGGCGTTTGTAATTTCACTTTGTAACTTGTAAGTTATGTTAAGTTGCACCTATTTTTGTTTTTGTGGTGTCCAGTTAGCGTAACTGGTTGATAAATCTGTATTAGTTTGTATTTTCGACAGCTTAAATATAGTAGGGTGGTTCGCTCTTGTATGGAGTTTTTTTTTTAGTTGAATTTCCTTGTCGCGGTGTGCGGGATAGATGCTCTGGCACCTATCGATTACAACTACCAAATATTATTTGAAAATAATAATTAGAAGTACTGCCACAAAGTCATTAAAGTTTTCGAAAATGAGAGAGAACTGATATTTACACCAAATAGATTTATTTTAATTTACGTTTACTTATTCAACGATTTTTTTATATATGATCCATTTCTGACAGACAATGAATCAATTGCATGAAATATCTACTTTCCTTCATACACATTTCCCACGTAAAATTGACCAGAAATTTGCCTATTTTACTGTAGCTCAACCCTACCCACGAGAGCCCCCGGGGTGCAGTGTGCTGGACGCGGGTGTGACTGGATAGGAGCGGATTGTCATATTATCTATTAGTATTTGTTTCAATTGCATAATTGAAGTACGTTGTTTTGGGTTTTAAACTGTAATTGTGAGTATAATTTGCGTAGTAGGGAAAAAATCGGCCCCATATTTGGTAAAAATAAAGCGTCATTACCTATAATACTCGTAGAACATCGTACAACGTTGCCCAGAATTAAAGCATACCATGATAAATACCGCATGATTTTAAAACCCTATCAAGGTAGAAGAAACAGTGAAAGCTACAGAAACAAGTTGAATAAGTTTAAAATGGATAGTAAGGCTTTGTTCGATATTGCCACTTGCAAATGTAGTTCTTTTGACATTAATTGTTATTGTGAAAAGGCACGTAAAATACCAATCAAGGAAAGAGACTTCCTATTAGATCAGCGAGGTGAAAGAAAAATGATGTTTAGCTCGTTGGATATAGAAACTACAAAGAAAAATGAGAGCTATATTGCCAGACAATTAAAGCGCAACTTATTCGAAGAAACAGCCATACCATCTACCTCTGAAAGTGTTAAGCCCTCCAAAATAAATGCTAAACTACACGAAGACCAAGAATCAGACTTAACTCCGGCCTCTTCCTCTTTCTCTGTCATCATACCGTCTGAAAATCGATTTCAGATCGTAGCCAGAACACTAGATCGTTGTGGTATTTCAGATCGAGCAGGAGCTGCTATCGTCTCTGCTAAATTAGAAGACATTGGGAAAATAGTAGACCCGGTGATCCAACGTAATGGATTTTTTAGGCATTGCGAGAATATTTTGATTGCTATGTTAGCTGACGAAAGAAAACCTATAAGAGAGCTAGCGCTGCGATGAATAGTTAAAATCCGCGAACGTTCTTCGGGTTTTACGCCGATAACGGTGTTTAAACTACCACGTTTAATTTCAATGCAAGAGACTACATTGACATGATCGACTGGCATAAGATATCGGACCAAACAAATAGCAGATGAGACCAGTTACGAAGCCATTAAAAATCTGGACACAGTTGAAGGTGAAATTTTGCCTTTATTTCGATTGATGCCATGTCACACGTAAACTACTGAGAGATGCTTCAAGTTGCTCACAGAATCCTGTTCTACAGTTTGTGGGCCAGAAGGATGTGAAAGATAGATCAGAAACAAACTTCAATCGTGTCGTATCATGCTGGTCTTTAATACAAAAAAAAACATTAAAAACTGTGTGATTTCCTGAATTTCGTGTTTTTTTTTAATTTTGGTTGTTGTTTTCGTCGGTTTATCGGATTTTTTATTCTTATTTATAATTATAGTTCTAGTTTTAAGTATTAAAAAAAATATTAATAATGTACATAATTAAAAAAAAACGTTTTATTAAGCTCCGACTGAATCCTAGATTTAGACGATTAGTGAAAACTTCAATATACTTGTGGCAGTACTTTCACTTAAAATATCATAATACTGTCATATAAACTTTTAATTGTCTCCTCCTAGAGCATCTTTTCCACACCCCGCCTCAACAATAAAACAAAAACAAAAAAAACGATCCACCCTAAAATATAGTGATAATTTAGAAGTTATTGTTTTAACTCGCTAAACAATGGCAACAAACGATTTGCGCCTCGGTAAGTGCAGTGGCTAAGCCATCGACTGCTGCATTACGTGTCACAGATACTATTTCCGCACGGACCAACTTTTGTATGTCGTATAAGTGGTTATTTGTATAATTATATTCACCCAAGATACAAAAGTTTCTCTTGTGGAGCAATGTTACTCAATTAAAAATTCTGATCTATTTTCTTTGACGGCGTCTTGTGATTGATATTTAAGAATGTGATAGCTAAATGCAATCGTAGATTGCTAATAGATAAAAACCGGGATCAATATTGCGTCTCAACTTATTAATAATAATTACACTCACATAAATTATTTATTCCCAATTTTAGAATTTTAAGTCATTTGAAGTGCATAGGTTTGCAAAACTCCAACTCTGCACAACCATCTTGTCATCGTTGGATTTATGTAGTAACATTTTGAAATCGTAAAAAAGGACCTTTTAAATTATAATCAGCTTATTTCAAATGATTAGCAGGTGAACTCTGCGAGTTAAAACATACAACATCCCAACACATTTCTATCTCATGGTATCAAACTCACACCATTAGATCACGCCATGACACCTCCAAGACAAAAGACAGACAAAGACAAAAAAACAATTTTTGTCCTTTTCGCACTCAGAGCTTATGTAAACTTTGTTTTTTTTTTTATATATCTCTCCCACAACACCATTTCAAATGAATTTAATTGTCGACAATCATGAGTGACCGAACCGCCATTAAAATTTATGACATTTTGTATGAAAGCGTGCGGGTGCATACATTTCATACATCTCTGTGCTGAGAAATTCAGATAGACGCACGATGCGTGGGCGCAGTCATTTCTCCGCAACTTATAGTTGATTTTTATTGGACTATCTTATAGTGTAAATAAGGTTATATTGTGTAATAGACTAGTAATAGACCTATTGATTTGAAGTCATGAATATTTTGTTATCTGTTATTGTAAGCGGTCCTGACAGGGGGGACGTTTGATAAGCATGTTTATTTATACTTACTATTTTAAAGTTGAAAAATTTGTTTGGTTAAATGCGATAATCTCAGGAACTACTGGTTCTAATTGAAAAATTATTTTGGTGTTGGATAGTCCATTGATCGAGGAAGGTTATAAGCCATCCGCTATATAACATTGTTATTAGTTGTGAAACCTGAATATATATTCTTCAGAATCAGATTCGATTCCAATAATGTTTACAAGTATGTTATGTTTTTTCCCAAAAATGTTGTAATTGCATTTTTTCACCATCGTGCATTTAGATACCTATTACCAAACTATTATCAATGACTGTACGACAAACGAGGGGTTACTGCGAACTCATACTGACTAAAATCCACTGCTTTTCTTCTTTCTTTTACGTTCCAGGGTCACAGTTACCTCTTAAGACAGTCCCGCGACACCAGACTCCAAATCCTAGTCCCTTAGGGTATATGTATTTTCCTATAATTTGATCGACAATTGTATGTAGAGGGGTAAGTAGGTCTGTAAGTGTTGTTTGTCGATCAGTTTCATGTTTTTGCTGTAGTTATAGTTGTTAGAGTAGTTACAGTATTATATGCCAATGTTATTGTGATAGTGGGTTTAACTTTGACACGAACTGATCGATGTGTGTCTATGTCATCTTCTGCTCTAAAAGCATTATGGATAAGTAACAAACTCCTTGGTAGATTCAGTTAAAATACTTTTTTACAAAGTCGAGAGTTTTGCAAATGGTACCGAAGCTTTGCCTAGCATTGGGATACAATATGGAATGTATAATTTAAAATGTTTTTACTTGATGATCGACAAGTAGTTGTTTCGGGTCTTGGCGTTTGTGTTTGTGAGTGTCTATGTTTGTAAAAGCACCCATAACGCAGGAGAAATCTCTAGTGTGGGGCAACGTTTTGAAACAAAAGAAAAATGAAATAAATAAATCGTTAAGTTCAGCGATTCTGCGATCACTGTTTTATATTCAGCGATTTCTTTCCGATTAATTAAAAAAATAAGACTTAACAAAAAATATCAATTATTCTAAAAATAACCTCTGTTTATCGTTAATGAATATCCATAACTTTACCATCAACAGTGAATACATTTATTTTTTATTCGCACATCTAATCTTAAAGTTAAAACGCGCATTAACTCTGTCACTTACAAAACGTCACGCACTAAACTACTGCTAACTTTAGCATCAACCCTAACTAACAGTTAAAGTTGTGCGGTAAGTTTGTCTGTTGTTTTGTATAGTTTCTCTTGTTAACTGGGGAATTTATCTATTTGAGTCTGACTGCCTGTTTGGTTTAGTGATTGATTGCTGTACACAGTGATCTGGGTTCAATTTTCAAGTCAGGTGAAATGCTTTGTGTAATTTTTTTGTGTCGGGAAAAGCCAATGAGTTTTCCCGATGCGGAACGAAAGGACTAAAAGTTTTACCGGTTTCTTTGGTTGACCTTTGTGTTTCAGGACCACGGTTTCCTTTTTAAATAGTCTCTTGTAACCCGGGCAGGCATTTGGCCTTATAGGGGCTAGCTGACAGTTTCTTCATGGAGAAATTGACATGATTTTTAAAAGGTACATCAGAATACCAAACACGAAATTGTTCGGAAAGTCCAGGGGCCTTAGTCAAACAGCAGACGTTAGCAAACGACAATCGTCATCGTTCATCAGTCACCAATATATACATACATTTTCAACTTTATACCCCAGCACGTAAAGTTGAAAATCTAATGAAGTTCATAGATCGTTTTCGTTTGTTTCGTTCGTTATCGATCAGCAGTTTTTAATAGATTTTCAACTTTACGCGCTGAGGTATAAAGTTGAAAATGTATTGGTGACTGATGAACGATAACGATTGTCATCTGCTAACGTCTGCTGTTTGACTAAGGCCCTAGCTTATTCGTGAGTACAAAGGAAAGCAACTTCAATCATAACTTTTGCTGACTGTTTGTATTGGAGGAACCTTAATACTTCTTTGCCATACTTACCTATTTATTTTTATTTTCATAGCCTCTTTTTCCACTATATTATCATCACAAACCTCAGAACATCTTAACGCATTTCTCCACAGCTGTATCACCTAAATTCTATCCCCCAAGCACAACCAGGCTTCCAAGCTAGTTCCCAACCTAACGGGGCACCTTTGACTAATATCCCCACAGGGGCACAGTAAGTGCGTTCCACGTCGCACAGCGATTGATGACGCTTTCTATAGCGATGAGATAGCTCGCCTTTATTTATAACGCTGAGCTTACTAACTACTGACTTTAAAACTATCGCAGTCATCGCTGGTTTTAGTTTTGTTTGATTATTTTTTAAGGAGTTTAATGGTCTTTGCTAAATTACTTTGTTTGTTTTTAAATACATTATGCAATAACAATATAGTTAAGTTTTCTGTATATTGTTACTTTCTAGCATTGCCCTTATTAGCATCACTACCGAATAGCGTAATAATACAGGCTTTGATTTTTTCTTAAAATGAGCGGGTTCGTTTCCTGGCCAGGATACTTGAGTTTTCTAAAATCCAATGATGCAGTTTTAGTTTTCGTGAAAAGCCGCCTCGAGACTCCTTTCAACGTTTTCGGTATTCCTCATATTTTCGGATATAGCCAACCACGCCCAGTTGAAAACATCACATATTATGCGTACACATACAATTGTCTTAGTTTTCTTACAAGGCAAGTTTCAAATATAATTTTGCCTTAAATTCTCTTTTAAGACAGCTCTGTGCATTTCATTTATTCATTCTATTTTCAGATATTTATTAAGTTCTAATTTCTGAGCGTTCTCCTTCAGAAGCAAGTAAAATTTGTACTTATAAGTAGGTAGGAGACGTATTGCCAATTTTAAGTGTCGTATTTTCAACAATTTTGGTTAACGAATTAAAAGAAAACATACAGGTTGAATATTTTTAGGTTATCTATCTGAGAAACTAACTAGATTTTTTAGCCAAATTCTCAGTTACAAAAGCGTTATATATTGTTTTTATATATTGTTTCATATTTTCTTTCCGTGGGAATCTAAGTTAAATACGCAGTAAGATATTTTTTAAAGATTACAATCGGTATCAATATATTCTATAAGTGGTTCAGCATTGGAATAATGCCATTCAGATACATGACGATAGGCGTTCTTCCAATCATTGACAGATTGTGAGACCTTTGAGATCAAATATTTATTCTATTGGCAGTTGACAGATAAGAGAATTTATAGGCGATTCGATATACCAGAAAAATCAGTAAAATCTATAATGAAAAACATCAGAATCGTCATCAATCAGCAAGATTCATTCATTTGCCGAAACTCAGTAATCGAAATTATGTTTTTTTTTGGGTTAAATATTATTAAATGAGTCCTCTAGCCCTAAAAGGGACTGTCAGACGCTGACAAAAAAACCACCCTACTCCATCACGTGCCCTTTGCGTTCCAAGGCCGTCGTGCCGTTTTAAGACAGTCCCGCAACCCCGAATCATAATCATACCTAGTGAAGGCCATAAACAAAACAGGTGTGTACTCAAAACATCACGAAAAACGCCGCATTCTGTCGCAACGCAATTACGTCCACCACAAAACTCGGTCACACTAACAACGTCCCATAACTTTTGTCTCCGACCTTTCTAACTTGTCTTTCCATTATCTATTCAGCATCCTAAATCTTAGTCACTTAACTATTCGTTAGAAACTTACTTTACTATCCATTCTATTCACATAACTTGTATAGAGTTAGCCTATCTAGTTACCAGTGCACCAATTTCCTTATACCCTAGTGACACGAGTCGGGTTACAAGTAGGCGACGAATCGTTTACTTACCAACCGCAGGGTAGGGTTACTGTGGATGTTAACGGATATGTGTGGATGTTGGGTTGGGAGAGTTTTTGGGGGGTAGTGGGATTTTGGGGTAGAATTTGTTTGAAAATGTGATTGCTGAGTGAAGTTTTTTTTTTCATAAAATATTTTAGGGTACCCTGGTCATCTTATAATGTGCCCAGTGCTGAGACACAGGCCTGGGTCATACGGATAGTGAGATGGTAGTTAGGGTCCTAATCCGCGTGGTGGACCTACCTTTAAACTAATGTTTTGTAATCCAAAAAAAGTGCCATTCAACAAAAACAATTTAAAAATCAAAGGTTTGCTATGATAACGATATACTCCGACGGCCGGGCACGCCGCAATCGCGGCGGTAAGACCCCTCTTTGAGGAGTGGCTGGAGAGACGTCACGGCGTCCTGATATATCGCATGACGCAGGTCCTCACCGGACACGGAAGTTTCGGGAGGTACCTGTGGCTGATGGGAAAGGAGGAATCGCCGGGGTGTCACCACTGCGAAGATCGCCCGGAGGACACAGTAGAGCACACGGTGCAAGACTGCCCAGCTTGGGCAGAGCACCTACGTGTCCTCACGGCGGCGATAGGCGGAGACCTCTCGCGCCGGCATTGGTTTCGGCCATGCTGCGGAGCGAGACGGAGTGGGAAGCGGTCGCCGCCTTCTGCGAGGCAGTAATGCTCGTGAAGGAGGCGGCGGGCCGCGAGAGAGAGAGGACAGCGTCCTCCCTCCGCCCCAACCGCAGTGGTGTACGCCCACGGCGCCGTACGTCGCAAGACGATCTCCGGCCACCGTAGGCGCGGGCATGCGGACAGCGAGTAAAGGGCAACTCGCTGTCCGACCATGGACCATGCCCGGGTCGACGGCGCGTCGTGTTCCACGCGCGCGCAAGCAAAATGACGGGGCCCCCTCTCAGAGGGCCAAAGCCTGCCGGGGTCGCGGGACTTATTTCTATTACCGCGACCCCGGAACATAAAGGGCTACTGAAGGACACCGTGGATTTTAGTCAGTACAAGTCTGACAGTACCTCCCGCCCTGCCCGGGGTTGGATGTCTCATTTGATGATTTTACCACGATAAAAAAAAAAAAAAAAAACGATAACGATATACTACGAGTAAAACGTGAAAAATAAAACGTAATAGGTATGTCTTTATATATATATACTACCGAGCTTTAAAACTTCAGCGTCCTTATTTTCCTCATATTTCACTACATCAATAGCACCGAAGAAGGAGGTTTCTTGTTTAAGACCCCGAAAACGGGTGTAGAGAACGAGTGTAGAGAAGTCCAAAAAACACAACACCTGCTTCTACAAAATACCCGACAATCTAACCTACCAAAACAATGCCAAACAATCATCACGAACCTTAAAACACTAATCAAAATAGACAATACAATTATCACTTAAAAACTCCGCCATACTATGGACCCAACTCCAAGCTCCTTTGACAGATAGCTCATCATTTGTTTCGCACTATCTATTAGCTTGTATAGCTCAGAATTGCCGCACGCTGCCGTGGGCTCAGTGAAATATTACTCGGTTCGCGTAACGTGAACACGCCGCCATTTTTCTTTCGCGCTACCGAATTGAGGTGCGAAAGTTCTTTTTTCAAACTCATTTGTTTGATTTTGAATTATCGGTAGTACGTTAGGTTGGTTTATGTTTGTATGTCTTCTTTCTTGGGTCAATAAACTAAAGCTGAAGCGAGACGTTCCGTTGTAAAATGAACTTTAAGTTAGAAAGTATTTAAGTTTCTTTTTGACAAGATGACGCTGTTTAAGCTGGTGAACAAAATTAATCTGTATTAATATTGTAAATGCGAAAATAAGCCTGTCGGTTTTTCTGTCTGACTGTCTGTTAGTCTTTCGTCTGTCATCGATTGAAAATATTGTGATACATTTTGGTACATAATTACTGAATATTTTTAGATATCCATTCCTGTGGGCTAATTTTAAATCATCATGCAGGCAGAAGCTAGTAGATTACATTGCTTAAATCTGTTGCAAACAATATGAGTTCACATAGTATGTATTTTAGACGGATATTCTTTATATTTTTGTTAAATATTGAGACATTAGGCTTATAAAAAAATTGAGATAAGTAGATTTTCCTGATAAACAAAGCTGTAACAATAGTTGCTCACACGCAGTTAACTCCGTTCGAAAAGGATTATGAATGACTATATCCAAAGCCCAACAGAAAAGTAAAGAGAGGTAGCATTTTGTATGACTCACACACATTTTTTCCGACTTTTAAACAGTTTCCGGTAAAGATAAGACGAAGGACTTTATCTTAATCGTTTAACAACTTTAGTTTAAAGAAGATTATTTTAGTTGTTAGCCTGATGTACATTTTTGATGAAGTATTTTAGTTGTTTAATAAGTGAAGTCGTCTGTAATCATGAGATGCTGTTACTAACATAGTGAATGTTGTGTGTACTGATTTTCTCCGGGGCTTCTTAAGTAATCGGATGTTTTATTTTATCTACTAAAGTCCAATCGGTTGTGCAGAAAAAATCGTTGTTAGCCATAAATACACTTAGATCCCTGAGTATTTAAGACTAGTAATTTTTACTATAAAGCCGATCATGGGGCGTAGAAAATACACTTAGTCGAGTAATCCAATAAGCAGTTACTAACATGCACGATCATGGCGTGAAAGCGTCGAATCCTACTATTTATAACGTGAAAGTTGGAGATGGATGTTGTTACTCTTTCACGCAAAAACTATTGAACGGATTTGGCTGAAATTTGGTACACAGATAGTTTATAACCTGGATTAACACATAGGATAGTTTTTATCCCGATTTTATGTACCCGTGGGATAATTTTAGAGTTGTAGCGGGTGAAACCGCTGGCAGCAGCTAGTATCAAAATATCTTAAGAATCACGGAAAACATTCCGTAAGTGACAGTTTAAGTTTAGTTTCAACCGTGAAAGCTTAAAATAGTGTTCAGTAACTGTTGTAACCAATTCGAGTATCTTTACTGGCGAAACGTAAACCTAATATCCTCAATACAATTTAATTAGACAAGCTAGTACAAGTCTAGTACTTCCAAATCTTGGTGACATCATGCCACAAACAGCTTAGTGCTTGGCATCCATTAGCCTTAATACAAAGCCAAGATTCTGCTAAACCAAGAAAACTGGTCTTAAGCATTTCAAGACTTTCAATAATCCTGTTTAATTTGTGTTAAGACAATAGTTTTATATAAAACTATCGAAAATTACTAGGTTAGCATCATCTTACACTGGTTTCGCTCTGTGAGTTGGTGTGGGCCACAATCCACCACGCGGGCCCAGTGCGGGTTGGTAGATTTCACATAATTTCGATTTGTTTTTTCTACCTGTCTTAAAATGGCACTGATACCCTGGAACGCAAAGGGCATGTGCTCTTCTCCAACTCCCCTCTTCTACTCCATCCAGGGACTCTTTGAATGATCTTAACACCCCAAAAAATATCTTTGATAACGGATTTTAAGTCCAAACTTTGATTAGACGTCTTAGACGTATTAAAGTACCAATAAGTTCACATTTTCCATAGAACAGTTACCACCAATCAATACCATTTTTATTCCACATCTAAAAATAAAACCGCAGTATCTACTGCATGTGATCCTGCACAGTATGTCCCGTTATTATGACAGTTGTGAGCGATGGTTAGAGCCGTCATGTGCGTGCGCCGATCTAGCGTAAGGACCGATATGTCATTGCTCTGCGCTGTGTGATACCGTGGTATTCACGTGTTTACAGATAGTTATTTCAATCTTTATCTTTTCTTAGAATCGGGAGGGAAATAACGTAAATACTTCGCTTATAAATAGTTCCTGGTAGGAAGAGATGTTTTAGTTTTAACGGATGAAAAAAAGGACGTATTCTGAATTCGATATTTCAGATTTTTTATGCATGTAAAGAGAGAAGAAAGAAGCTAAGATGAGACCTAAAATGGAGCGAGTTTATCTAGAAGGAACTGAAACTCTTGAGCACGGAAAAATATATTTGTATGATGTGCAAGTAGTTGTCTAGTGGGGGGTGTTTGTGTACGTGAGTTTCAATCTTTGTTAAAGCATACATGGTACAGGAAGCTATTCCTAGTGTATGGCTTTATTAATTAATTAGGTGTGTATCGGATCATTCCACACAAATCAAGAATGTTCGAAATGAATTTGAAGTCTATTGAAAGTGTGAACTTTGTGTTCTTTTCGAACCTAAACTGTCTACGAAGTTTAACTTCAACAGCTAAAATTGGAGATGCCAAAGTAAAAGTACAACAGTACTTTTCTCACTTAAAAGTAGGGATCACGATTGAGTTTAGGAAGAAAGTGAATGCGATCTATGTTTGGTCACGGATTCTTCGGAAAAGTGATAGCAAAACGTTGTAAACCATAACGAACATAAACGTCATGTTTTTTTCCCATGGGATTAAAAAGTAATTACAGAGCATTACCTACTACGATTCTTACATACGAGGATGAGGATGTTTTTGTGTTGGAAATTCAACAATTGAGTCCTCCTTTGAGGAGTAAAAGAGGCTCTGAGACTCAAACTGACTAAATCACCCTGTTCCTTCGATTACCCATTGCATTCAAGGGCCGCGATAACGTAACGAAATTACAAAACATAACTAACTTCGATTCTTACATACTCGTGAGGATGTTTTTGTGTTGGAAATGCAACAATAGAGTCCTCCTGTGTGGAGCAAAAGAGGCTCGCAGACTCAAACTGACTAAAAATCACCATGTTTCTTTGCTTACCCCTTGCATTCCAGGGCCGCAGTAACGTAATTTTAAGTCAATAAATCGACTTTTGCTTCCAGAGCATATTAATTGAATGGATTATATCTTTGCCATAATCGTTATCAATGAAAGAATGGAAGAGTAAGTAGTTGGTCAAAAATAATAGCATTATGTCATTTTTTAGTATTAGATTTTCAAAACTATGTCAATGGTCTCGTTTGCTGACATAACCTAAATTCAAAAGGGATCACATAATGTCAAGGTCGGTATCCAATCAAAAATTGGACCATATTTCCGGCCAAAACACTCTTATAGTCAAGTGTCTTCCACTGTTGAGCTCACTCGCTCCGTAACCTGCCTTTGCAAGTTTTTTACCTTTTTACCAACCCTCACAAACAAAAAACCACCCTAAAATGATAAGGATAAAGCCTAAATTGTAACGGGATACAGATTGCAACCACGCTCACTCTTATTTAAATAAGGTAGTCGGTGTGTGAAAGAGATAGGTGATTTTAGGGATGTATAGGACAAGGATGGGAGATGGCGATGTTGCCGCGCTTTTGATGGTGATGGGATATGTCGATGAGTTTTTTGGGTTTAGTTATTTAAATGAAAATTTAAAAATAGAAATTACTTACACACTCGAGGTTTGAATAATGGCAAAATTTACATAAATCTAAACAATACAAGCAATGAAATAAAAACATGTTCGCATATTCTGATCTTAATATTGTCTTGTCTATATTTGTAGTCCAAAAGATACTCTAAATAAAGTGATAAATAAAATCATTTTAATTATTACCATATCTATTGACGTCTTGAGTGAGATGTTTCCGATTCTCAAAAAAAAATCGCATCGAGAAAGAACCCATGTAAGGATATTAAAACATTAATCCGTATATTTACTGACTCAGTAAACACATAATGAATATTAAATTCATATAAATTAAGAATTTTTTGTATCTATGAAAGTATTAAAAATAATTCTTTATAACGTATTTGGTATTCTCATAGAGCAATGATTCATTGGTTATAATGTAAATTAATTCAATGGTTTAAACGTCTTTTATTTGCAAAAAAAAGAATTAATTTAGGCGCAAAGTTTAACAAAAAACTGGATTATTTTTAAGACATGAAGTGTTGAAATATATACATTTGAAATGTGTTATGAATAAGTTACCAGTTAAGTAATTCTTATATTTATGTATAACTTTATGTAAACAGTGGAAAATATTTAAATAAATTATTGTTAATGTTTAATTTCGGTATTTAAATATCCATACAATACAAATGGTAATCGAAACAAAATCCAATCGATTAATTCCGAATGGTTTTAATTACTGTATTTGGAATTTTAAAGTATCTAGTTTCTTGTATTAAGTCTAGCTGCCTACATTCCTAAATTTTATGTTACGTAAGCCGGATATTCTTAGTTTGAAATAAGACTGCTTGTATTTTTAATAATAAATTACCCTACCATTTGAAAAATAATCCATTGCAAAGTTTTGTGGAAATTATCAAAATTGAAACTAGCACATTCCGTGAATCTTTGCTTTGTATTTCACAAAACAATTACTTCCATGCTTATCATTAATAATAGATCCTTGTAGCATACAAAAGAAAATTGTATTTATTTAAGAAAATCAAATCTTAATCCATATCGATACGCCACCGTCTCATCCCTAGCAGCCAGATGGCGTCGACAGGCGCTGCGAGCCGACAACTCGAATTCGGCCCGTTCGGAATTCCTCGCGTCGCCTCCGCCCCGTGATGCATGCACGCCGCGAGTTTCGGGGATTCGGTTGAGAGAGTCGGGATTCTAGTGAGCAGTTTAGGGTTCGGGATTTTTAGGAAGAATTGTTTTTTTTGGGTAAGGGTTATTGGGGGATTAGGGTTTCGCGGAGTTTTTAGGGAGTTTGACTGTGGCGGTTTAATGATAGTTTTTTTTTTAAATATAGAGTATAGAGGTTTTTGCGTAGTTATGTATTGGCTGATGACTGCATAGTAAAGGGAGGTGTAAACTCAAAAGATTTTTTTTTTTTTTTTTTTTTTTTTTTTTTTTTTAGCGTGGTAAAATCATCAAATGAGACCTCCAACCCCGGGCAGGGCGGGAGGTACTGTCAGACTTGTACTGACTAAAATCCACGGTGTCCTTCAGTAGCCCTTTATGTTCCGGGGTCACGGTAATAGAAATAAATCCCGCGACCCCGGCAGGCTTTGGCCCTCTGAGAGGGGGCCCCGTCATTTTTTGCTGACAGCTCTTTGAGGCGCGCGTGGAACACGACGCGCCGTCGACCCGGGCATGGTCCATGGTCGGACAGCGAGTTGCCCTTTACTCGCTGTCCGCATGCCCGCGCAAAAAAAGATTTATTTAGCATCCGAAAAAAGGTTTTATAAAAAAGTCTTTGAGAACAGTGGTGGCCCAGTGGTATCGGTCCCGACTTACGAGTTGTAGGTTGTGGGTTCGAACCCCGCCAGGCGCATTAATTTGTGTCATTAATTTCATCACCACTGCTCTCAATACGGTGAAGGAAAACATCGTGAGGAAACCGGCATGTCCTAGAACCAAAAATTCGAAGACATGTGACATCTACCAACCCGCACTGGGCCCGCGTGGCGGATTATGGCCCACTCCCTCTCTCAGAGAGGAGGTCTGTGTCCCAGTAGTGGGAACATTATAGGCTGATGATGATGATAGGAAAGTCTTTAAAGTTGAATTTCAAGACAAAAAAATGGTAAAAATTTTAGCGATATGTGATGATTATATGACCGTAACACTGACACTACTGATATACAAAAATAGTGGAAGTTCAATGCAAAGTCAACCCTGTAACTGCCGCAGGGTCAGTATGACAAAAATAAATTTTCAAATCATTAGGTACTTTGCTTATTATTCACGTCATTTTGCAAGCAGACATATGTACGTTAAATGAAGGATGGAATTTCGCACGAGCGCTGCCTACCTATTGTGAATCACGTCTCGTGGACGATGTGCCGTGAATACAGAAGATGGGGTTTAACATCAAAATATAGAAGGCTTTGAACTTGGGGATATCATTTTGAAGATTGTAAAAGATTTTTTATTTAATTTAGACTTTATTCAACTGGTTTTTTCAAAGATATTTCAAGAGGAGAAAAAAATACATTCCGTTTCGTTCATATTTTTTTCGACTCGCCAACTAAATATTATATCAAAAAGTGCCGTTTTGATATTATTATTATTTTTCGATCTGTTTCTCGATAGATAAATGTAATACACCTATTTTGTATTTTTAACACTTTAAATAAAATTAAACACTGTATAAGTCTGAGACAGGTTAAAATTAAAATGGTTTCAAAACTTTCTCCATTAAAACATAAGATTAAAATTCCAGTAAAAGTTGGAATTTCATGTGTTAATTATTCTCGTGCGTATGCGCAGCGAAATGTTGGAGGTGGGATTACGTAACTAATTCACACTATTAGGTGAACCAAGATTTTTCGGGGTCGTAGTAACGTAGCGTAGGCCCCCGCCTACGCTACGATTAATATTTTTATAGAAATCAAGTTTAACTTAGATTATTTTTTTGAGATTTTTTACAAATAATTTAATAAAATATCCTATATAATATAATCAAGACTGAAATCCCCAAAGAGTGATAAGCAGAAGTGTGCTTTAATTGCAACGCCAGAACAAAAAAAAAAAACAAAAGGCTATCACCTGTAGGTCAATGAAGGATCTGTCCCTATATTTTTAGCAATAGACACAGTAGATAAACTTATAAGAATAGTAAAGAAATTAAGGCAAAACTTAATTTCTTTACTACTACTTTCTATTGGGTTTTTAAAGCATACTGCTACAAACAAAAAAAAAAAAAACAAAACATACCGACCGAATTGAGAACCACCTCCGTTTTTTAAAGTCGGTTAAAAAACCTTAGTTCTCCCATTCCACTATCAAACTATTCCAAACCTCGTGTCCCATTTCGAAACAACACATACAGCCCACAGTAGCTTCTGTTTGCCCAACCATTAGCACTGCAGGCTCTAAACGTGGATATGCCGCAATAAAAACTGTTTTAACGCATCAGCCCACTCCTGCGCATTGTCTTATGGACCTTACGTTTTAAAAAGGAAATGGTTTTACTCTAATTAGAAGTGATCTAATTTGTATGGCTTTGAAAGTTTTGTATTTTGTGTGTTTTTGATAAAAACGGGATTGGTCCAAGTGAAATAGGATGACGAAGTTGTTAGGAATGAAGTTTCGGATTCGACGTGTAAAAGACATCAACGCGTAAATTTTACCATTCATTCAAATTCATTGCTTACCAGGCGAGATAGTGGTTAATGCGAGTCCAACTTTAATTTAAGAAAAAATAGCTCACTGATTGTAACTATCAGCTATACGTAATCTTTATCTATTAACTTAATTAAGCCATTGCGGTCCTTAAAATAGCTTTGAAAAGTGAAGTCATGGCAACATCATGTCTCTTAAACCTGTATTTTTTATTATTTTGTTTGATATTATTCTTATTTTCACATCATTTATTTATTTATACTTCATGTACAAATCAATGGTACATAGGCGGACTTAATGCCACAAGACATTCTCTACCAGTCAACCTTTGGGTGTAAAATAACAATTTGGTAGGGTACAAAAAAAATACAAATACAAACTAGTAAAATAGTCAAATAAAAGCTATACAAAGGATTAAAAAATAAAAATAAAATGCTATTACAAAAATAAAATAAACTAAACAATATTAGAACAAATTCAACATCATCATCAGCCGGAAAACGTCCACTGCTGAACAAAAGCCTCCTTCTTAGACCACCTCGCTGAACATAGTGTAAACCAAAGTCGCTTCTCTTTATGGGTAATTCAAGAGACGTGTATTGCCCCCGTGGCAGGCGGGTCGTCGCTAGTTTAACACTAAAGTGTTAAAAGAAGACTGTAAGTACATAAGTTGCACGCATAGATGTAGAACTATGTTTAGTGCTTGATATTATCTAAGCTCCAGAGTAAAGAATGTCACTGTAAGATGTCTATTTATTTAAATGAGTCAGCTGCAAAAATGACCTGTTTTCATAGTCATACAAAACATTGTGTTTGGGTCAATGCACAGTTGTGAACACTGTATCGGACCATAGTCATCTCAACTCGAGTTGTTTAGGTCTTTTTCATTATCGGGGCTAACTAGAGCTAGACTAAACTATTCCCAATCACTTCAATTAAGTTGGAATCAACAGTGGTGACCAGAAAAGTAACAATGAAGTCAAATCGTCGTTGATTTAGAGGATGATGATGCTGATGATGATGATGGATGTTATGCCATTTCTCCGATGTATTGTTTATAGGTCCAGTGAGTTTAAGCCAAAGAAATATTAGCAGTAATACATTGTACACTTTCACAGATACACACGGGTACACATAAATCTATGCAAATCCAGTATAAGCTGACCGTTCATAGAGCGAAAATATCATCCAAAGCGAGGCTAAGATAAATTGGTTTTTTATAGCTTGAATGTAGCCCTGTGATATATACCTACCCACACACATTCTGTTGTTAAAAGGTACAGTTTTTAAGAAACATTCGGTCTTACCCTCCCACGTACAGTAAGGGGCGCGGACGGAACACGTCCGGCTGAATTACGATTCACAGGAGACGCCTTATGTCGCGTCGTGCCACAAAAATATTTTTATTAAGAACAAAAGATTTTTTGGAAAGCACAAGTTATGGGAGTGAGAGATAGCGATTTTGAAAAGATTTAAAAATAAAGTATAATAATATTTTTTCATATTTCTCATGCATAAGGGTAAAAGTGTTTAAACAGGAAACAAATTAAAATGATATAATATAATGATAAACTGGTAAAATGAGGATATGTAAAATATCGAATGTACAACTTACTATATTATATCTACAACCCTTCCAAAGATTTGATGATTTTTTTATAATTATTCTCTAATACAAAAATTTAAAGTAATCGCCATTTTAAACACGCAATGGTATTGCAATGCCCCACCCAGAAGTAGAGTAGCAGATGCGGCAAAATTTCGCAAAATGGCGTCCGAGGTTAGTGATGGTAAATTAAATAAGAAATACCCCCAGTATTTCTTATTAAATCTAAACAACAACATCAAAACTAGACATTTTGATACACGAAACACCTTTAAACAGAAGATTTCGCGTCTAAATAATCCTCAACTAATACGCTCCACTGCCCGCTCCGCTTATAACTTAGACCAAACACCACGGAACAGTTCCCAGTAAGTGGTATCTTAAGGATTTATCATCCACGTTCATCTCACTTCGTGGGCTCACCACTTCGTCTAGGTTATGAGAGAATTCCGACTCGGTGATGACATCTCACCGACTTTGTATTGAAGGAGGATAATGTTTTGAGACAGATGTAGAACATACTTACTCGATGTTTCTGTTAACAAAATTATTGCAACTGTGAAGTGGCTACACTGATTTATACTAATGGTTTTTTTGTTTTGTTATGAGTTTTATTAGAGTATCGAAAAAATATTGGACTGATTAAAAAATTCTATCACCCTTACTAAGTTGCATTGGTTTTAACTGACATAAGCTATTAGGGGGTGGGCAGAAAAAATGAGTGGACGAAGCCGCTAGCAAAAGTAATTAACTAAATACAGCAAAAAAAAACTTACATGTTAGACATGGTACGGTACAGTTCTCGGCCCAAAACAGTTCTTACTGCGTTGAGATAAAGACGAAGTCAATAAAAAAATCTTAGAAAATTAGCAAAATAAGGAGTGCTTACTGTACTTTACTGCCTGTTACAACAGACGTGTCGAAAGATACGGTCAACTGTGAGTTTTCTCAATCGAATAGTTTTCAAAGTCCTATTTAGAAATGCAAGCATTTGCATGTAAGTTTAACTACATTGTAAACTATTAATGTACAATTAATTCAGTTGATCAAAGAAATACCGCAATGTAATCAAACTTACCTAAAAGTTCTTGCATGTCTCAATGGGGCTTGGTCGCGGGACTTATACCACCACCGTAACCCCGGAACATAAAGGGCTATTGAAGGACACCGTGGATTTTAGTCAGTACAAGTCTGACAGTCCCTCCCGCCCTGCCCGGGGTGGGAGGACTCATCTGATAATTTTACCACGATTAAAAAAATCTCAATGGGGCTTATGTGATAAGCTTAAAATAAAAAAAGCTTACAAACTTCAACTAAGTCAATTTTTTTGGCAATCTTAATTCATCATTTTCAAACTACAGTCCTTCGCTCCAAACTTCTCTAGGAAAGATAACAACAACATTCCCACATATTCATAGAAAAACAAAATTACTTGCAGATGTTTTCAAAAATACTAATAAACTGTGTTTTTTTTTTACAGGTAAGCCCGTGATATCATCTCATAGAGGTAAAATTTACGATATAACTTCCCGATAGTCCACACAAAGGATATACGCGGTAGGATTTAAAAAAAACTTTTATTGCATATTCTATGCGCGTACGCACGCATGAATCATTCGTCAGTTTTTATAGGGAAAGGTATTGTTTAATTTGTGTATCACGTTTTTATAATATTTCTTTATGAATTTGAGAAAGTTTGGTTTTTGATATAGTGTCATTAAGATATGAAATATTAATGATTTCTTATGGGTCAAAGGATGGATTAGAGAAGAGTTTTGATGTGATTTAATAGGAAAAGCTGTTAAAACTTTTTGCCACAATTATTTAAAATTCATTCTTAGACAATAATTATAAATATTATATAAAGTAGACGAACGAAAGTCACTGATATAGCCCACCGGATTAGCAAGCTGAAGTGGCAATGGCCAGGCCATACTGCTCGCAGAGCAGATGGCCGATGGGGTCGAAAAGTGCTAGAGTGGAGACCACGGACTAGCAAGCGCAGCGTAGGACGTCCACCAACAAGGTGGACAGACGACCTTATGAAGGTCGCCGGAAGACGCTGGATGCAGGTCGCTTCCAACCGGTACATGTGGAGATCAAAAGGGGAGGCCTATGTTCAGCAGTGGACGTCCTATGGCTGAGATGATGATGATATAAAGTCTTTGCCGGGGCACTACCGTTCCCCCAGATATTTAGTGCTCCATAAATTCAACAATTTTGTATTTTTTTTTTAAATAATTTACTTAATTGGCTCTAGAAAATTAGAAATGTAAACAGCGTTAAAAAGAAATGGTCGTGATCGTGATGTAATTTGCAAGGCCAACAGTTAATTTATCCAGGCCGCAAAAACGTGACATTTCTTACTTTTATTTAAATACATTTCAAATGTAATGACACCCTGTGTGTGGTCTTTACTAAGGCTAGATTACCATGTCCGTATAAAATAAGCACGAAAAAAAATATTTTTTGCTGTAGCAATTTTTTTCTGGCACTAAAACTTTAATTTTGGGTATAAAATACAAAAAAAAAAATAACACAAGTAATTATATATACCATATAAACCATATCATATATATACCATACCATATATATCATATTGGTGTGGTATTTGTGGTATTCAATTCAATTCAATTCATTTATTTCAGATATAAAAATCCATAATAATAATAATTACATTCATAAGACACCGACAATAATAAATTCAACAAAATAAAATTCAAAATAAAATAAGATAAAATCAAAATATAAAATTAAATTAAATAATAAAATCAAAATTAAATTAAATAAAAAGTCAAAATTAAATTAAATAATAAAATCAAGTTAAAATAAATAACAAAATCAAAAATTAAATTAAATCAAATAAATGAGGGGCCGCTGGAGTGCAGTTGCATCCACCTCATGAACATTGGTGAGTTCCACCGCTGGGACAATGCGCTCAGAATGCCATTCGGGCTGCCACGCACACGCATTAATAACGTATCGGTATGGTTGTTTTTGTTTTTTTTTTTTTTACGTTTATAAATAATCGTAAGTAATTATTATTTGAGTCCTTAGGATAACCTTAGCATCACATTTAGTTTAGGTATACAGGGTGAATTTTTCAACTGGGCGTGGATGGCTACTTTCGAAACTATGAGGAATATCGAAAAACGTTAAAAGGAGTCTCGAGGCCGATTTTGACGGAAACTAAAACTGCATCATTGGATTTTAGAAAAATCAAAAATCCTGGCCAGGAATCGAACCCGCTGATTTTGGAAAAAAAATCACACCCTGTATTATTATACCGTTCGACAGTGTTGCTAATAAGGATCAAATTCTGGGAAGTAATCATACACGGCAAACTTAAGGAAAACGTATAATTACAAAAAAACTGATTAATCTTCAAGGCAAAGACTGTATTTGAAACATAAGTTACCGTTTCTTCTTTAAAAGAATGCTATTTTTAGTTCAACTCAATAATGTCGTATTGCTAAGTACAGTGGGATTGTTGAAACGTCAAATCCAGTGAGACATTGAAAACAATGAAATTTTATAATTTCGAATAAATTATGGCTCAGTAGATGTAAAAGTAACATGGAAAAATAGCAATTTCATAAAAATCAGCCATTTCCTTAACTTTGCCGTTTATGATTACTTCCCAGAATTTGATCCTTATTAGCAACACTATCGAATGGTGTAATAATACAGGTTGTGATTTTTTTTTCCAAAATCAGCGGGTTCGATTCCTGGCCAGGATTTTAGATTTTTCTAAAATCCAATGATGCAGTTTTAGTTTTCGTCAAAATCGGCCTCGAGACTCCTTTCAACGTTTTTCGATATTCCTCATAGTTTCGAAAGTAGCCATCCACGCCCAGTTGAAAAATTCACCCTGTATATATAAGTTAAGACATAGGCTTTGGTCTCGTACCGGGATATATTTCCTTTAAATATTTTTTTTATTATGTTTTTTTCTACTCTTATTTTGTTGAATAAATTGTTCGTATCTATTATTTGCGTTGTCCCGTGTAAGCCAAATTTTCTTTTGAATTAGAGGACGCTTTTTCCAGACGGCATACTGAATAAAGAGGCTTCTTATACCAATGTTTTCAAGAACCAAAAGCAATTTAAGAAAACAAGGATATAAAATACATAATATACACAGGAAGCTTATATACTAATCCACATTTCATTTGCTATATTTAAGCCCCCATATATCAGAGACAAAGCCTGTTTCTTAAGGCGATGATATCTGAATCAACATTATTTTTTTTATCGATGAAATATTGTTAGAACAATGTTCTATTTCAATACATAGCCATTATATTCAAACCAGAAACCTACATAAAATTATTAAGAAAAAAAAAACAAAACCAGCTCCGAAATAAAATCGGAATAATTTTGAATGAATAAATAGGCAATCGTTGTGAAACCATAAATTCTTTTATCGATATCTAGGATCAGTTAAATGACATCACTTAGAGAAAACGCTTCTTGTTTTAGGCGATTTTCATACCGGAATATCTATTTAATGTTTTTATTAAACAGAATAATGTGTCGATTATACATGCTGAAATATCGTTAATTTATCTTAACACTGCCAGGACTTGCATATATTTTCTCACCAAAGTTCTAAATTAACCAAATAAAAAAATATGTTTCTATCATTCTCTTTGACAGCACTAAATCTTCTAAAGATTTAGTGATGTATTTTTTAATTGTAAGAACTATCGTCACACTTATTTTATGTGATAATTTATTCAA
This sequence comes from Agrotis ipsilon, assembly GCA_028554685.1. Taxonomy (NCBI): domain Eukaryota; kingdom Metazoa; phylum Arthropoda; class Insecta; order Lepidoptera; family Noctuidae; genus Agrotis; species Agrotis ipsilon. The sequence continues at coordinate 15,732,228 of CM052965.1, forward strand.
ATATATTTTATCTGGGATAAAAATTAAATTACGTTCCGGAGGATAATTGTCGAGTTATATGCGGTCGACTCAAGTAACCGATATCAGAATTCTTATCATGAAAAAGACTTATTTAATTAAAAAAATCTTCAGATCTTCCTTGACCAAATTTTTCGCTTGATGATTCCAAGATGATTGGTCAGTTTGATAATCACATCATTGGTTAAAAGGTTTTTGTAAGGTTATTTTAGAAAAATACTTTCAAAAGTCTGTAACAGTTGCACATTGTGTACCTAGCCTTACAGTGTGTTATCAAACAAATTATAATAAAAATGTATAGAAATGACTGCTATGTCTTCTCTTAATAGGAGCTTCGGTAATTTCGCGGCATATTTGCAAGGTATACACATTAAAAAGTATATAAACGGCCTCAATAAAGAGCTGGTTTAGTATCTAAATGAGCATAGAGATGGCAACTTGTATTTTTTATTGATTTTAATCGGAATGAAATATTGTTGCAAATATTGTTCTGTTCAGTATTTGAGTCTATGTTTAGAGTTAGGCTGGGTCACACTGGTTTTTCTAAATTCCTAGTGCGGAACAACTCTTTTAAAAATACGATGAATACCAACATTACCAACTAGATAATTATGTATTATTTTATTTATTAACTTAGATTAATATATGTGGATTATTTAATTAACATTTGAGAATTTAGTATTCTGAATATAATAGCTTACTAAGGACAAGACCCGGACGCGGGACTCTCAAAATAGGGTTGCGCGGCCCTGTAACACAACGAGCAAACCAAGGAACAGGATGATTGTTAGTCAGCGTCAGTAAAAGTCTGACATACACCTTTTTTTTACGTGGTAAAATCATCAGATGAGTCCTCCCACCACGGGCAGGGCGGGAGGGACTGTCAGACTTGTACGTACTAAAATCCACGGTGTCCTTCAATAGCCCTTTATGTTCCGGGGTCACGGTGATGGTATAAGTCCTGCGATCCTCGAGGGGGCCTCGCTATATGACAGGCACCTTGGGCGGGATTTTTTATTTAAAAAAAAGCAAGATTCACAAGATGATAATTTAAAATTCTCACATTATTTGAAGTTAGCCTGGGAGACGCTTATATTAAATTTCTAATAATTATGTTTGTTTTATTGATCAATTAACTAGATCAGATATCATTTTGGACATACATTACAGGTAACCATTAAAATGAGTTGAAGATACTTTAAATATGATAAGAATCTGCTACATTTTATGTATCCTTCCTTATATTTGAGCGAGTTTTTAAAGATATATCCATTTGTATTATGAATTATGGTTTATAAGCCAAGATACTCGATACGCCTCAAAGAGCGTCAGCAAAATGACGGGGACTCTCAGAGGGCCAAAGCCTGCCGCGGTGGCGGGACTTATTCCATTACCGTGGCCCCCGAACATAAAGGGCTAGTGAAGGCCGTTGGATTTTAGTCAGTACAAGTCTGATAGTATGGGGACTCATTTGATGATTTTACCACACACAAAAAAAATCTCCGAGTATGAAAAATAATCTATATATTATTTGTTTACTAAATCACAATATCTCATAGACGCTACCACTTGTGCCCACACGATTTTATTAGCCGCGATATTAATATAAAAGCACCAAACACTTAGATCTGTCACCCAAAGCTTTTGTCATGAGATGGAGGTCAAATTTATAATGGCCACGTATTTTTGTCTTCTAATTCACCGAAAGACGAAACAAAAACTGTACATCGTTCCTTTTCGGGACTTTTACGTGTTCGGAATAATAAAGGAGGAGATATCTTTAGGTTACGTTACGATACTGGAGCGTGTGAAGTGATTGGATCAGCTTACATTGAGAATCTTAGTAGAAAGTTTTGTTTTCGTGTACCTTTTTAGAAAAGTCAAACAGCACTATTTATGTGCATTACGAATGTGGTCGAATATGTTAAATGAAAACACCAACATAATAATGTGAACTAGCTACACGCCCTGACCTGTGGCCCAGTAGATTTTTTTTAATAGCCTATCTTGTTTCCCACTGCTGGGCAAAGGCCTCTCCTTTCTCCTTCCAAACATCTCTATGTTGGTCAATTTCTGGCCATGCCCCGCGAACATGATCAGATCGTCACACCACCTCCGCTGCGGTCGACCTCGACGGCGTTATCCTCTTGATTTTTAGATTATTCCCAAAAAAACCTACTTTCCTAAAATAATTGTTATAGATGTAGATATTAGAATAATTGTAGCAAGTGACATTTTATAGCCTCTATTGAAAAGGATATTATTATGGGATATTATTATTTTACAGTTTAGGTTGTATAGTAAAATTAGCTTTAGTTTGTTACATACTAACTAGTGTTTGACTTGACAAACACTATTTATGACCACGTCACCATTAAAATCTTATTGTTTTTACAAGGAATCGCAAGTATCAAAATCGATTGACTACACATTGCTCCTTTTACCCGCGCATGTTGGCCTCAACTTACCGTTCAATGTAACGTAAGCTAACTATAAACAAGCTATACAAAGCCGCGTGTGTTTGTTTGTTTGTCTACGTCGAAGTGTTAATGCCAGTCTTAACACGTATTGGAATTATGAATTATTGAATAGACGGTGGTACTAAACAGTGTTTAAACGAGGAATGTAATATAAACGTACAGATTTTATAATGTTTTTGGGAAAATTTGATATTTTTTTGAATCGTTTTTGGTTTAGAAAGTAATGTAGAGTTTTTATGTATTTGTTTGTTACCGAATCCGTACGCACTTTTGAGATGAAATGGACCGTCGGATTACTGCTTTAGTAAGGGGGGGGGGGATTCATTGAATCAATAATTTTAGAAATATTATACAAGACTGCTTTTGATGTTATAAATTGAAGAAAAACTTGGCAAGGGAATATACTGCTATGAAGATATTTCCAACAGTTTTATCTTTTACTAGCTGCCCCGGCAAACTTCGTACCGCCTCTTTTTCTCACCTTTTAAACCTTTCCTGAATTTCCAGAAATCGTTTAAAACGAAAATGAGCCAAATTGCTTCAGCCGTTCTCGAGTTTTAGCAAGACTTACGAACAGCAATTGGTTTTTATATATAAGAAGATTATTTTATTAAGTTTAGTTTTATTTTTGTATTTATTTTAAAACTCGCAATGATGCTCAGCGAGATATTTCAAGGTCTAGAATTTTAGCTTCAAGTAAAAAAAAGTAAACTTCGTTTTAATCCTTTGAAATAATTAATTACTTACCTAGTCACAATAATTTAAGCTAATTAAACATACAGTTTTTTATGTGACCTTAGACTCTACAGGGTGAATTTTTCAACTGGGCGTGGATGGCTACTTTCGAAACTATGAGGAATATCGAAAAACGTTGTAAGGAGTCTCGAGGCCGATTTTGACGAAAACTAAAACTGCATCATTGGATTTTAGAAAACTCAAAAATCCTGGTCAGGAATCGAACCCGCTGATTTTGGAAAAAAAATCACACCCTGTATTATTATACCGTTCGATAGTGCTGCTAATAAGGATCAAATTCTGGCAAGTAATCATATACGGCAAACTTAAGGAAAACGTATAATTACAAAAAAACTGATTAATATTCAAGGCAAAGACTGTATTTGAAACATAAGTTACCGTTTCTTCTTTAAAATAAATGCTATTTTTAGTTCAACTCAATAATGTGGTATTGCTAAGTATAGTGGGATTGTTGTAACGTCATATCCAGTGAGACATTGAAAACAATGAAATTTTATATTTCGAATAAATTATGGCTCAATAAGATGTAAAGTAACGTGGAAAAATAGCAATTTCATAAAAATCAGCCATTTCCTTAAGTTTGCCGTATATGATTACTTCCCAAAATTTTATCCTTATTAGCAACACTATCGAACGGTGTGATAATACAGGGTGTGATTTTTTTTCCAAAATCAGCGGGTTCGATTCCTGACCAGGATTTTTGATTTTTCTAAAATCCAATGATGCAGTTTTAGTTTTCTTCAAAATCGGCCTCGAGATTCCTTTCAACGTTTTTCGATATTCCTCATAGTTTCGAAAGTAGCCATCCACGCCCAGTTGAAAAATTCACCCTGTATATATCAAATTGACATACAAATTCCACAAACACAGAATATGCAAAATAAATTCCGAAACACACAAAAAACATAAAAATTTATGTGTGAATACGTAACAGCTATGTAGGTGTGATATGACCTTTAATTTAAAGAAAAAAAAAATCTAGATCGATCAATCATAGAACACGATATCATGTTTCATAATAATCTATTTTATTGTATAATTATTAAAGCTATGATCAGAAAACCATTATTTTTTATTGTTTTCTAAAGCAATATTTTTAAAACATGATTGTTTTTTTCGGATGTCATTTTGCATATTTGATTTGCTTAGCATTTGGTTTATTGAAATTATTAATTTAGATTTTTGTTTTAATTAATTTAGTAGGTATCTGTTTGAAATTGTCTGTGGATATGAATGGGAGAATATGAATATTTGATTATAAACTGAATACCTACCTAACATATGCATAGCATTTTAACGTCACTTTTAAAAATATATGATCGATTTAAGAATAGAGCCAAAACAAATATTAAATGCCGCGTTTCTTCCTAATATTATCTACTACTACTACTAATATCTTGGAATAAAAGACATAATTATAGACAATGTGGCATAATTTAGCCAGTTACTTATCTGGGGGAAAATTTAGTTATTTATTTATATTACGGAAAACAACAGCTTCTTAATCTTCTCTAAGTACTTAACAAGATTACTTGAGTAACCAATAATAGTTATCCACTGTAGATAATCTTTGTAGTGTTTGCTGCAATGGTCTTAGTTTATCTTTTTGGGCCTTCTAGTAACGATTGGGATGTAATTTCAAATTGTATAAAATCTTGGTTCTTCTAACCGTACAGATAGATGTGTTGCTGGGGAGTTTGTTCCGCCACTTCTTCTTCCCAGCCAAAACACTAGGAAGTGTCGAAGGGGGGGCGCTTTGGGGGACTGTCTTGTGTAAGAATTGACCTTCAAAAAGTGCTGATAAATCAGCTTAATTTTAATATATGACTTTTGTTTTCGATTTTTGTTTGATTTGATAAAATTATTTTAATGGTAATGCAGAAAACCGCAATTTTAACATTAAACGTCAAAACTAAACATGAATCGCAATACAATCTTTCATAACAGATAATAAATATAAAACAATATTCTATGAATATTTATAAATTATTTTTTAAATATTCATAAAGGTAATAAATCTCTGTGTGGTCCAAGTATCGACCACCCGTCTACGAAAGATGAGCAAAGACAATGACTAGTGTCCTACTATCAGTGCGGAAACGAGACAGAGCTATACAAGTCGTCAAGAGCCACCTCTTTCCCACACGGGAAATACTCTCGCTTTAAAGACCGCTGTACACATTGGGCCAAGGCATTGGGCTAGCATGTTGGGCCAAAATAATGAATTCCAAATGTCGATGTTTACATATTGGGCCAACGTGTGAACACTGCTTGCGAAGCAAGTCAAGATTCTTTGATTGGTGCACAAAAAACCGACAACTTTCAGTTGGCCGGCCAGTATTCCCGCCAACTACTAACATACCGCCAAGTAGGTCTGTACACGCTTGCCCAATGCGTTGGCCCAATGTGTACAGCGGGCTTAAGATGTCATGGTAGGCAACCAATCCTCCTTCACCCTCCTACTTTTATTTGAACTGACAGTCTCTTTCGCTTCACCTAGTTCAGGAAAAAACCCATAAAAAACGAATGATTCCCGATAGCCACCCCCAGTTTGGCTACTATAGGTGGACAACGAAACTTTCCTTTAAAAAATGCTTATACTTGATTTTTTGTGAAGAAAGTTAATTAGTACTGTAATCACTGTAGTTAACAACTCAGAATGTTCATGTGTTCATGGATTCATCATATGGATTCATCATCTGCCTTGCTTTATTCAAAGTGTGTTCGATCGCGGGACTTATCTGGTCGCGGGACTTATCTCATTTCCGTGACCCCGGAACTTAAAGGGCTATTGAAGGACACCATGGATTTTAGTCAGTACGAGTCTGAAAGACCCTTCCGCCCTGCCCTGGGTGGGAGGACTCATTTGATGATTTTACAACGCTTATAAAAAGTGTATTAGGTTCGGCTTCCAGGCTCATAGAATGTAACTGAATTCCATTATTTTACATGGTCTGCCTATCTGACCTCTTAAACCCATAGATTCGCCATGGTTTTATACCTCACAATCTTCATATATGTTTTCTGTTGTTGTCATTGACAAAGCAGAACTTTCATATAGAAATAGTGTTGTGAAATTTTTGTAATGCATTTATGATATCGACATTTAGTCACGCCTCTTAAATTTGTTGTTGCCGGAACTCTACTGACGTGTGTCATATAAAGCACGCCTCATCGATGATTATGAAATAATATTAAACTGACATACTTAGTTATTATGAGCCATTAAATCCGGTTTTATTGGGACCTAAAATGTTAATATTTAAGATTATTTTACGCGGATACTTCAAATATCGTTAAATTATTATTTTACAGCTCCTAAACTGTGTGGTTTTTAGATTCGCAAATAACAACAAATTGGATCTATGTCCTCTTAATTATAGGCCGAGAGCCTACATCAAATCATGTGAAAACCAGTCACGTAAAATTGATTAGTGTGTGCAATAAAAAGTAAAAAACATGCAAAACAGTGACACAATACGTTAATTTTATAAAAACTTTATTACTTTACACTAAATGCGAACTCAATATAGTATTTTTAGATAAACCAGTTAAAAATCACAAAGGTTTCATAGTCCAAAACTACATTTTATGCAAATTTTGAAGTCATAAAATTATGTTAAGGAGATCACAAATCAAAGTGAGGAATTACGACCTGGAATGAAACTGACTGGTCTGTTATGCATTAAATAAATTATATTTTAGACTTTATGTGATGATAGAATTGAATCTTTTATGAGCAATCTCAATTCGGTTAGATATAACATTGCCACACAAAATTGATATCGCATTTGTCATGACATTTTCTAAATCGATTATTAAGGAGTGACATTTGCGATCTCATTCATAAGTGTAGTTTATTATAAATAATAGTAAGGTATACGAATTGAGTGAAGATAGAACTAAGAATATAAAATATTTAATGAAAAATAAGCTGGTTTACTCCTTATAAGTTTCAAACGAATCCAGTCATAGACAAATAGCAAAACCTCTTCAACGCTCAAAGACACTCCCCCGCTGTAATTTATCATTTGAAAACGAGCATAGAAGTAATTAAAGATTTGCTTATCCGTAAGAAATATATTTATCTTCATTAAGTACCTTTTATAAATAATTTTCTAATGTATAATAATACATTTCTGTTCAAATTAGGTTCGTAACGAGTCCCTAAAATCCAAAAGCAAAATATTTAAAACTAAACAGACAGCGAGAACGATCTCCTTAAAACGAAAACCGTCCTTAATACGGCTAATTCACATATTTATATGTAAATGCCTTGCGATAATTGAAACGAAAAACATCGTCGCAATACTTTCTTTATTAATAAAAAAAGAACCGCATCACAACACGTCGTATTAACACGAAACTTACGGACCAAGATCGTAAAAATAAAATTATTATTGCCCCTATCAAAATGTCGAGAGGATCCATTTGACTATTTAAGTTCACGTATAATTGCACCGGCTTTTAGCATCGACTTGATATAATCCTGGGAGGCATCCTTTTATCCAGTCTGCCTTCGTATATAGTAATTGCTAATCTGAACGTTTTTTTTTTCGCCAAGACCGGTAACTCGACACTGTAGGATGCCGCTTAAAAGGGAAACTTAGTAATGCCTTTACGCCAGTCGAGTCGTGTTATGTCAAAGTGAGAAGTGTATATTTTTTTTATCGATATCATTGGGGCAACACTAGTTGGTTTTAATTGGCGTTAGTATCTGACATGTGATGAAGGGTTGTCGTTGTTCTTTTTGTAGTGAATTGTTATTAACTTCTAGTAAAGTTTTAGTGGGCTGTAAAATGTTGTAATTGGGTGCTAGAAGTTGAGTGCTAGTAAATGAGGGCGTGAATAAATGGATGAATGTTGTAAGGTAAATGGCATTGGTCGAGATAAAATCAGATTTTTATCTCCTTTCAATGAGGTTGTACTGATACAATGTATGTTTATGTGACGCTTTATTGATGACAAAAAAATTGCTTCACTTTACTCTGTCTTTTATCTTTGATAAAACGAAAAAAGCTGTTCATACGCTGACAATTGATTTCTCTTTTTTTACTGTCAAATTATGCCAATTACATTTGATTATTATGTCTTATTTTAGTTTAATTTCTAACTGTCCCCACACTATCACTAAGTTGTCGATGTGAGATAATTCTGTATATTACAGCCAACTCAGCCGGTTAGGATTAGCATACACTAATATGATTTGGTTGCGATGCGACTATACGAGGATATAACGTATAGACTTCATTCGCCTTTAATGCGATTAAACTTCCTTACTGCACCCACCGACACAGTTTATGTCGATAATCATAGTTTATCGATAAACTAAGTGAGTGTTGCACAGCACTAGTGTTTAGTTACACTTTGTGGAAATATTATGTGGAGTTGAAATCGAATTGGTAGTAGGAGCTTTGGTTTCTGAAATTAGTAGTTACAGATGACTTTTTATGAAATTTACTTTTCATGAAGTTTTTTGTAGATATTTGACAGCTATCACAGGTAGGCAGTTTGGAACTCCTAGTATCGTGAATTTGCAGATAGATATGTGATATTGTGACAGATTTTTGGATAAAGCCCGCTCATTTTCGCAGAGAGGAGCAAAAATTTGATACAGGCCGTAGTCATCTGATGATGATGAGGGTGAAGACAAGTAGTCAACGGCCCAAAACTAACAATAATAATCATACATAAACTCACGCCTCCTTCCCATGGGGGTAAGGAGAAACTACAGAGCGCCACCTGCTACGATCCTTATATACTCCTTTTGAGTCATCCACATTCATACATCTAGTCATACACGCACGCCGATTGTGAGACAAATCATAGGGTAATTGTATTACGTTCATTAGGTTATGGGGGACACACAGTCACCCCACGTAAAATACCGGTGATTGAAGAAAAGATACAGCAATATTTTAATATTACATATTTAAGTTTGAAATACATTAAGTCTATTTATTTTCCTATCTAACCGCGACCAACATCGTCCACTATGTACACACCTCTGAACCATATACCGCCATATCACACGACCATTAAGCACACAATCTTAAACCGCTCATACGCCGAAACATTCCGCGGTTCACAATTGGAATTAAGGCAACATTGTACGCCACAGGTCTGAAACAATTTAGGAGATCATTTGCGGTGCATCTGCAATTGTACCGGGTTATACCGCTGCGGTGTTTCTCTGTGGTTATTTTGGTATAAGGAAGGAGATTATAGCGGGTTTGAGAGTTTATAATTTTGGTATTTTGTTATCAAAATGGGTGTAATTTATCTATAATATTCATGTATTTAGACATATATAAGTATGTTCATCAGTCGTCTAGTACCCATAATGCAAGCTCTGCTTAGCTTGGGACTAGATGGCGTTCTGTGATAGTTGTGGAATATTTATTATTTGGTCTATTTTGGTGTTAGTAAAGTTTTTATTTTAAGGGCAGACAGGTAAGAGCATATTGAGAGTATAGATAGAGCGAGAGAGTAAAGTAGTAAGTAGGAAAATACCAAAGAAACAATGGTTGGGCTGTGTTAAAATGATTGCATAAGGGTGACTACTCTTAACGCCTTATACAAAAACGACTAAAAACGTATAAGAAGAAAACATGCTACTAAGTCCCCAAATAAACAGTATAGGAGATAGGATTCCATTAATAATGTTTAAAATTATGTTAATAATTCAACAATACGCTGATCTCTGCCTTATATTGCACCGTCCGCTCCAAACTTAGACCAACTACAAAATAAAACCATATCTATGCAATATGATTTACGATTCAAATACAAATTTCTCTATTAAATAATATTATGGAGGGTATTACGTTTTCTCACTTACTTGTTTATCCGTTTTATGTTTATTTGTGGGTACGAAGAGAAATCAAAAGCCGAAGGCAATCTATGCCTTTGTACTTTTATTACTTCCTCAAATATAATCGTCAAAGATGGAGGTTTGAAAGCTGACTTGTTTTATTCAAGTCAGCTTTTTTTGGCATCGATTAATGAAGATTTTTTCATCTTTAACCTATTAACTTTGTGGCAAGTTTACAACAACCTCTCTAGATACTCAATGACTAGAGAAATAGATACTCCTTGAGTATCTTGTTGACAGTCGAGCTGAACGTAAACCTATTCCAAAGAGCGCCTACCATCTCGGAGTCAGGCAGTCCGTATCCATCATCTGCCACCTTCCTCAAATCATCAATCCACCGTGCCACATGGCGTCCTACTCTACGTTTGCTTATACACGGTCGTCATGCTACCACATGTTTGCTCCATCGACCGTCTGTCCTTCTGTAGACATGGCCGGCCCTTTTCAACTTTAACTTGTCTTTACGCGATTTTAGTTGCAAAGACTGTATTTATTTTTTAAATTAGTAGCCTAGTTCGAGTCCTTCTGCTGGGCAAAGGCCTCCCCTTTTTCCTTCAAGGCCTATCTTTTTTGGGCATTTGGCCATGACTGCCCCGCGAATATAATCAGATAGATTTCTATGAATTTTAAATTTTAATATTTTTCAGCTGTCGTGTAGTCTTCATATCTAACTACGGACATTCTTCAGAACAATTTACAACTTTTCTCAGAATCTTTCCAAGGCGCAACTAATCATTCCACAAAGTTACGACTGAAAAAAATAATTTCATTCGTTTTTAGACCTTACGAATCAAACGATAGATTGCCATTTCAGTTTTCATTTCTCTTTTGACTTTGCCCGTGTAATAAATAGGTTTGGTTTAAGTACCTCGCCTACGTTGAAAAGGAGATTGGTTCTAAAAAGAATCTTCTATTCGAGAAATGATCAGATTTAACGCTTTTGAATTGTAATGTAATGTATTTAAGAGCACATTATTCTTGGAATATGCACGAATCATTGGAATTGAATGCATGCTAATTTAATTTTTTAGTGTAATTTAAAGGTATACGTTCATCACTCAAACAGTCGCGGAAACTAAAAATGTATGGCAAGCTCAAATATACACCCAGGGTCGGGACTTATACCATCACCCCGGTACATAAAGGGCTATTGAAGGACACCGTGGACTTTAGTCGGCACAAGTCTGAAAGTCCCTCCCGCCCTGCACGGGGTGGGAGGACTCATTTGATGATTTTACCACGATAAAGTTCAAATATGCATTAAATTCTAAAAAAAATAAGGTATTCACAGATGTATGGTATGCACAAAAATGCACGGACAATTTAAAAATATGTGGCACTGAAATAAGCTACCAAAATGCAAGTATTACTTATGTAAATCATGTTGAAAGTCATTTCCCAGGTAGCTTGCGGATTACCTTCTTAAGTTATTGAAGAAAATACAGACAATTTACCCCCACATAAGGAATAATTTCTGTGTGTGTAGGTTTACAAATAATAACAATATGAGGTGGTTAGATTAGAGTTAAGATCCCCCCTCCCTCCCTCTCTCAGAAAGGAGGCATGTGTCCCAGCAGTGGGAACATTATAGGCTGATGATGATGATGATGATGATGAGATTAGAGTTAGGTTAGGTTAGGTAGTTAGATTAGACATACGAATACCGCTACTCCGGTACAAGAAAAGGCTACCGAAGGACGTCGTGGATTTTAGTTAGTCAAGTCTGACAGTAAGGGGCGGGAGGACTCATGATGATTTTACCACGCAAAAAAAAAGCTGGTTAGATTGATATTATATTATGATATCGAGTTTACGTTATAAGACTTCAATAATTTTTCAGTATACGGAGATCGAAAGTCAGAAAAATATTTCTCGATCTCACATAAACAATTAAATTCTAAAGGTTTTGAAACTAAAAGTCTGTAATTAGAATTAATGTGTTTAGCGGAATCTTGGCTAACTTAATTATATGCTCGAAAGAAGTTAACTTTAATTTGTTTTCGAGAAAACGGTTACAATGTATTCTTGTCTGTAATTAAATCTTCTGGAATGTCTAACACTTTTGTTTTCAACCTAATTATAAAGATTTTGCTGTCTTTATTTTGCTCGTAAAGTATTTCAAGTTGATTTGAATTTTACGGACAATATGGGTGAACCTAGCCTGTTATTGCAAAGTGTTTGGGGTGAGATAACTTCAAAATGGCCTCCTGCCAAAGAAGAGTGAAATATTTATTGATTGTGTGTTTATGAAGTTAGAAAGCACACCAAAGTTTCCCCGTACTAATATACCGGAAAAATCAATCGTCATTTTACAAGAAATATTTTGAGTATCAACATGATGTCACTTTTCAAAAAAAAACAAACGTTTTCCTAAATATTTTTCAAAGAATTTGTTTTTTTTTTAAATAATATTCCACAACTATCACACAACGCCATCTAGTCCCAAGCTTAACAGAGCTTGTGTTATGGGTACTAGACAACTGATAAACATACTTCTATCTATATACTTCTAAATACATACATATTGTAGATAAATTACACCGAGACACAGAACAAATGATCGTGCTCATCACACGGACATTTTTGTGCTGGGTGGGAATCGAACCCACGACCCCCCGGCATAGCAGTCAGCGTCAATAGCCACTAGACCAACAGGCCTTCCATTATGCTTGGAGCTTATCGTGTTACCTTTGGTAACCATGTAAAATAGGTACAGCTATTCAGTTCAGGTTACTCCAACATAGTTGATGACAGGCAGGCAGATGATGTATAAGAAGAGGCTTGAGCCCAACAAGACACGAGCTACCATTATCAATTTAAACCCAACATTATGACAAACTATCAACAAGTACTCTCAATTTTCCCACCGACTGTAACTCTGCCCACCCCTCAAGACATACAAGCGTGTGTCTTCACAAAACAACACTATCCAGCATCCAGCCCGCGGTTTGTTTATTACATTATGCGTACCAACGAGCCTGGTAACCATGGCAACGGCTAACGGTCTGCGCAGACGCACAGAATGTATAGAAAGAGATTTAATACAAAACTACCAGTGTATCTTGAGCTATTGATCTCGATAAACCGTTTTGCTATTGGCTGAGCACACCATCAATCGAATATCGACTTTATGAAAATATTATAAAGGCTAAAAAGACTTGAAAAATTAGCAAAATTAAGTTGGTATTTAACAGTGTTTGACTGAATTTAGTTGGCTCGTTATAATACTAGAAGTGTTCGTGTATTAAATGTTGGAGTTTGAATTATTATGAAGTTATTAGGTAATACTCCATTGATACGGTTCTGTAGGAATTTGTACGATGATAAGTACTGTTTTGGATTGCAAGGGTTATTAAGAAATACGACTCGGTTCTTGCCTCTATAGACGAAGTTCTGATAAAGTCTGACAGTTTGTGCCACTTTTCATTGCTTTTGTAACACTTTAAGCGAGAAATAATGGTTAGATTTCTGCGTTAAGCTTAACTTGAACAGGTGTTAGTCATTTTACTAGTAAATACGGGTAAAGAATTGTAGTAATCGACAGTTTTACAATAGATGGAATAAATGTTTATTTAGTTTCATTTGAGATACCTTGGTTCTATAAAAAAACACTTACTGCCCTTCTATGACAAACTAATAGGTATTATTATAAAAGGTCATGTACTCATCATAAGGATAAGTTTCCAGCTATAGAAATGCCTTGAAACAATCGGAGTGACTCGGGATTTTTTGATTTTTCATTTGTAGAACTGGAAACATGGATTTGACTAATTTTCGTTTTTAATTATTTTTGAAAATCCAGTGAAGGTTTAAAAGGTGCGTAAATGAGATAAAAATATTAGGAATATATATAGTAAAAGCAATAATTTATTTCTCCCTTAGAAACTATTCCTATCTGACAAAAAGATATTTGATGTTCGTCCCGTCGTCGTTCAGAAATTAAATTTTGAGTCAGTACGAAGTTTGCGCAGTCAGCTAGTACAAAATAATCTGCAATTTTTCTCAGTTTACGTAATATCAAGTTTCATTTTACCCACTACCACATCTACCTACCCCCTTACAACAATGTCCATACATTTTGCAGTTACATGCGCCCGCGCAGAACACGCACCAATTAGCACAGTCGTCGCTCGCCGATACCGACTCATAAATCGAATGGACCGTTACTGTAGGGCCTTGAAAATAGCGGGTTTAGGTTCAATGTGAGTAAACAAACATTTTTGATGGCTTTCAACATTTGTTCGTAAGTTAACTTCGTTAATAAAAGCAAATAGAAAGAAAGAAAAGCTCTAAATTATCTACAAATATTGCACATAGAGAGAGAAGATTGATTAGTTTCAGCTTCATATAGTTATCTCTATCACGCACTACCATCAGCAAAATAAGACAGAAGAGGTAACGTGTGTCTTCTTGGTCTAGGATCATAACAGTTTCATCATGATGTTGTCGTCTACCGGTTTGAGGTGATGAAACAAACTAATATTGCCAATTTTTCAAGTTATACAGATGTACAATACGGCTCATAAGTGCCATGGCTCAAAGAACGTATAAAACGTGATTTAAGTGCCAAAGCCTATTAGTTTTTGGGAATATTAGTGCTTTTGTAACCAAAAATATAAGTAATGAAAATAATTGCCAATTTCAAAAACAAACTCAGTAATGTTTCCTTGGGTAGGAACAAAACCCGTTGGTTTTAAAAGGACAAGGACAATTGATTATTTACTAAATGTTTGATTGAGGGATTATAAATAAATGAAGTTTTTAATTACACCGTCATTAAGGTAAAGTTATTAGTCACATGATAGCGCGTGATCGATGAAGTTATATACAGCATGTATCAGACAGATCTAGTCAAAGGCTGTCTAAAACCAAATATTCTGAGTAAACATTTATTTAGTAACAGCTGACCAGTATAACAAATGTTTATCATGAATACGAGGCTTTAAAAGTCGTAAAAGTGAACATTTTTTTTATGAAACTATGATAATAGAATCAGTTGTCCCATACATAGTTTGAAAAATAATAATTGTTAAACAAAAAAAGTTCCAAAATGTTCGGTTATGAAAGGCGTTTTTCTCTTTTCTAGTCTAGGTCAGGTGACAGAGATTTAGTTGACTATGGAGAGAGCTTAGCCAGAAGAAGCTTGCCAATGAACTTTTGATGATATTCGCATTGTATGTGTTCAAAACCCAGACGTAGGTAGTTCCATTCTTTTGTTCAAGAATTTTAAATTGCAGTAGTACTCATAATAGTGTACCGAATTACCGATGTTAGGTATAGAATCAGGATGTAGTGTTCTTAAGCACACTCACCGAAGGAAAGTCTTTACAAGATGTGACAACCAGGCAATCTTGCTGCGTAGAGTCGAGCTGTGATTAACGATTTATTAGATTCGTGATTACGATGTTGATGCCAAGAAAGCCAATCAGCTTGATTGCCTGTGCCAAACCCTTTAATACCTATTACCAACCATTTTTGATACATACTGTATATTAGCCTCAGAGAATCTTCAGGCGCCTCTAGGTGTAATAATTTCTTAAGGAATTTTATTAATTACTTAAAGGAAATATTAAATTGAACGATTCAATTAACTATCATTGAGATACATCAAATCATCGTTAAGATTGCGAGACTCAGATGGTAGTTAAAATTTCGATTACTGTCAAGGCAATTTCGACTATGTTTGCAATCTATAAAATAGCGTTTGACTACTGAAATTACTTTTCTAATTAGTTTTCGCATGATTAGTACTATCTGTGGTGACGGTGTGTTAGTCCTCACTGGGTTAGGCAGGTATAAACATCATCAGTCTGTCTCTATGAGACAGAGTGGACCATATAAATTATTTTTAAGCGCATTAACGCATGCGAGGCGCATCGTAAGGATGACTACTGAAAAACGTTCAAACGAGGAATAGAGAATTTCAACTTACAGGTGTGGGTAGCAATGTCCTAGTTAGTTAAGACGTCTTGAGTACTTATCCAGAAGAGGCGGGTTCGAATCCCATTTGCAACTGAATTTTTCTTTCCCCATAAAATCATCTTTAGAGTGGACCATAATCGATTATTGGATGGATGTGAGACTGATGTATCTGGTTCTAGAATGTTTCTTTTCCTTTCCCCGCTGTCCTCACGGTGTTTATTTGTACCATTTTGGTTTGGAAAACCTAAACGATTGACCTTGGTTGAATTGTAAAATACCTACATAGTCTAGCCCAAGGAATTTATCGATCAGACTTATCTGCTTGGAGTAGCCTTACGTTAACTAATTTGTATTTCCTATTTTCGCCGCTACCTTCGTGGCCTTACTTCGTAGGACCCCTGCTGCTTCGGCAGTCTTCGCCGAAGGTACCCGAAAGAAAGCGCGCTTGCGCATCCAGATAAGAATTCCATGTATTAAACGTAAATTATAGTAGTTTTGTGCAACATTTATAATAATATTATATGAGTTTGGATATAGAATTTTTGTGTCAAACCACGTAATGGCGATTTGATGGTAATTTAACTTTTGTTCTGAAAAGCTACACGTTTTATAAATGGTTGTTTCTCCATTATGGTATGATTTTATGTGAAATATTGCCTGTTTTGTTCCATATAAGTTCAGTAATATATTAAAAGAGTCAAATAAAAGAGATACGTATTGTATTTTTGTTAAGTTTCTGAAAATTTTAAACATAAGAGGTTTAAAAATATTTGCAGAAATGGTCATTAGTCATATATGACAAAAGACCACAAAAGTTATCTGTCGGCACAATATTGTTTGATGGTATTAAAAACTCACTTTTTATGACACATTAGAATACATTTCCCATAAATTATATAATTTAAACATCCGTTATCAACGCTACATAAATTCTTTACCATAAACATATACATCCTATTGAATATTGCCAACAAAAATGTATGTTTTAATCTCAAGACTTGTTGAATAATTTCAAGGTATTTCACAGTTTGTCGTATTAATATTATAAAATAAAAATTACTTTTGACACAAGTTCGCCTCCGACCGCGACTTGTCATTTTAATGCAATCTTACGACTGTTATTTGTATCTTTCTTTCGTTTAAAACAGTATATTTTGTCCTTTTCTTACTTACAAATTATGCGGTAAGCGCCCTGATAACTATATTAAATATTTGGTTCGATATTGTTAAATAAATTTCGCGTTTTTGGATTTCTGTGAGTTTTATTTTTATTTCTTTGTGTAACTCATTTCTTGGTGTGTGTAGTTATTTTTTTTATTTTATTATTATCCGACAATTGTAAAAGTAATAACAGTTCAAGTAGTAATATTAGTAGTAATATTATATAGGGCTGCGATAGATTAAGCTTTAATCATCTAGACAGGTGGAAACCATTTAATATAAAGTAACCATAACTAAAAAAGACTAACTTATTTAAAATAAACTTGTTGTATGGCAACACTAAGCTTCTGGCCAAGCCTGCCGGGGTCGCGGGTCTTATACCATCACCGTGACCCCGGAACATAAAGGGCTATTGAAGGACACCGTGGATTTTAGTCAGTACATGTCTGACAGTACCTCTCGCCCTGCCCGGGGTGGGAGGTCTCATTTGATGATTTTACCACGTAAAAAAAAAAAAAAAAGCTTCTGGCCAAGGTAGAAGTTAAGTCTTATGACGGGGAGGACCTCTAGAGGGCCAAAGCCTGCCCGTCGCGGGACTTATCTCATTACTGTGACCCCGAAACATAAAGGGCTATTGATGGACACCGTGGATTTTAGTTAGTACAAGTCTGACATTAACCTTCTGCAACTGAGGTGAATTTTTAATCAACATTCGACTGAGGTGTAGTCTGTCAGGCGTCACTTTAAACAGCATGATTCACTAATAACTTTCAGATATATTAGAGCTCTAGTTTTATTTTATGATTAGTGGGTTTATCTATAATGAAATAAAAATGAATAAGCTCTCTCAAAATAAAAAACGAGTTTAGTATGGAATCATTTATTGAGATCGGTATTTTCATTGTTTTTAAGCTTAAACTTACAAACTATTAAAAAAAAAAACAAATTATAAAACTTCTATAAAACTGTTAACATTATTATTTTAATCATTATCTTATACCTCTAAAACAAAAAAATCAACAAGATATTACGGTTCAATTAGGCACAAATCAGTCTCAAAGTTAACCTTAAATCTAAAGCTTAAGTTTACAGTCTTGACACAGTGGAGAAGAACACTGTAGACAAATTGGCTTTTTGCATGCGCAACATTGGTACCTTGTTTGCCTCTTCAATCTACTAGGGCATATGCTGCATAGTTTCCTTCCAGCAGGACCTGGTAGCTGAGCCACGGGTGGAGGGGGAGGCAAATCATTGCCTAAAACTCGCGTTATAGTAAGACGGAGTTCTCTGGGCAATCTGTCATTTTAAACGCGTTCTTTTAAGCTAGAAAGAACCAATTCTCTTGCCAAAGATAGTAAAAAGTCCCCTCTTCGCAGCTTGGCGCCTGGACAAGATTGGTATAAGACGAATGAGTTACATCCAGATAAATCCAGAATTCTGTAAAATATAGCCATGGGCCAACGGCGTGTTTTACGACTGCTTGAATAAATTGAACACTTTTTATCAATTTCGTCGACTCCACCTTTAGTATGGTTATAGTCGGCGATCATAGTTGGTTTCATTGTCTTATCATCTGTGCTTATAATATGATGAGACGATGAAATCAATATAACGGCCCTATTTTTCTTTGGTACGTGGGAAAGTAATGTATAGTCTTTGGTAAACCCATACAAGGAGCTACCTGGCTCTCTTCTTTTCGCTGGCAAAAACTCTAGCGGAATTTCCCTTTTATTTTTCTTAAGAGTTCCTAGGTAAGTCAACTTCTTGGCTTTCAAAAGCTCCATTAGTTGAATGGAGCTGAACCAATTATCGGCAGTAATATTTCTGTTGCTGTTTTCGATTGGTTTTGACAGTCTAAGAACGGATTGAGTAGGAACTCCTTGGTTTTTCTCTGCAGGTGACAGCCCTTCTCCATCAGAACCCTTACCGGTGTAAATGTAAGCGTTGTACGTATAGTATGTTTGAGCATCAGACAATACAAGAACTTTAATCCCGTACTTGGCAGGTTTATTAGGCATGTATATAAGGAACTTGCACCTACCTCTGAACGGAATAAGCATCTCATCAATACACGTGTTCGGTCCAGGGATGTAGTTTTGTTGAGAATTTGAAACAAATTTGCCAAATAACCACGATACTGCTGCTGATCGATCAGACTTCAAACGTTCTTGGCGATCAGCTCCGTTGTCAAATCTCAAACAATTGAGTAATGTACAGAATCTGTATTTAGACATCACACAGCGGAAAATTTCGTGGCCGGTGCCATCTGTAGCAAACAAGTAGTTAGCGTCTGCGTCATTGCATTTGAATACTGAGCTATAGTACAAAAGGCCAAACAAACTTCGCATTTCAGTTTCATTGGTATCTTTGAGTTCCTGCCTGTTTGTATTGCGAAAACGTTCTCGATAGGATTGCAATTTTTGGTTGGTGTGCAAAACTACAGTCTCCAGCATTTCGCGGTCGAAAAATTTAGACCAAAGTTCTTGAAAACTTCTAAAAGCAGGCTCTTCTGTTGGCCGAGATACTTGAATAATATTATGTGCAGGAGTTCTGCTTGTCCTCGCTATTTCTTTCTTAGACCATAAAAATCCGTTTTTTCCAATGTAGTTTGGACCATCTTGGTCACCACAAACTAAAGAGCTAAGGGGCTCCTCGTCTTCAGAGCTAAAATCGCTCTCACTCGATTGGACATTCTGTTCCTCGAGGTCTTCGTTTTCCTCTTGATGTACATTTTCTTCCACATAATTAGGATTTTCTACCGAATCATCAAAATCGCTAAACTCGTGTTCTTCTTCTAAGCCATTAAGCCATTCCTCAATCTGCTCATCATCATTTGTGTATCTTCCACTGCTGTCTCGTTTTGGTGGCCTACTATCTGCGCTTTGAGTCGCCATCTAAAAAAAATGAATATTATAAGTTAAGAAAATAAAATGTGAGGTTATGTGTGAGAAACACTATACTGAGTTTTAATATTTTACTGATGAAACGACTCACAGACACTATGAAACTAAAAAGATATTGGTGAGGTGACGTCTATCAGAATCAACGTTTATTGCTGTACTTACGTCTGTGGGACACCGACAGTCGAAAACTCCAAACGTGCACACCGCTGCGCTGCCCGCGCCTCACTGACCGTTAGCGCGAGCCGTTACAAGAAGGTACTGAGCGAGACAGAGCTACATCACGCCATGTTACGATCTGGCAACGTTTTTTGTGATTGGTGGTGTCCACTAGACTACCACCTCAGTCGCAGAAGGTTAAAGGGGTGGGAGGACTCATTTGATGAATATACCACGCAAAAAAATTAAAGGTAAGAAGAAATTTTCTTGAAAAGCTCTTTCATTAAGTTTGTTTCTTTTAAAATAATAATTATAAATTTTGAAAGGTTGTCTCAATGTTACTAATTTACTTTAATATTATAAACTGCTCGTTACTCTTTAGTTGATATCCCGATTGTATATTCCTTTTTTTACGTGGTAACATCATTAAATGAGTCCTACCACCCCGTGCAGGGCAGGAGGGACTGTGAGACTTGTACTGACTAGAATCCACGGTGTCCTTCAATAGCCGTTTATGTTCCAGGTAATGAAGGGATAATTTTCATCTTGCAGCAGACGAAGCCGCTGGGAACAACTAGTAATATATAAATATTTTTGTTGTTTCCATCTACGTTGAAATTTTATAAAGGCCCATACTAAATAATTATATGAAAGACAGAGTAATTATTAAAATCCCAATTTCTACATCGCAAAAAAAGAAAAAAAAACGTAGCTTCTTCTGTACAGACACGGAAGCAAGCCAAAAAACATTAAAACAACATGCCACCAATCCATACACACAGTAATAAAAATAAATTGTAAATTAAACCTTTAATCGATAAGCTGATTTACCGATTTCATTATGAATCCTTTAATAAAATTGTAATTTATCCTGGCAGGGGTTGCCATAAACAATTGTTCGCTACATTGTAAAGAACTGGGGGTCTACCATTACCTCTTTTAGTTGTATTACTTCTGTGTGGGAAAGAGATAGAGCTATATAGCTGTTTAATTGCAATTACATTAGTCATCGTCTTGGAAAAATCGAAATCTTGGAATAAGCATCACTTAAACCCAGCAGTGCCAGCCATATTTGTTTTGAATATAAAATAAATATGGCTGGCTCTGCTGGGTTTCCATGAAAATCAGGCAATTAAATATTATTGCCTAATTTTCGAGGAAAGTTAGAAGTGAGAATTACGCAGCAACCTAAAAAAAAATATAAGTGCAAGTGATACCAAGGAGCGCAGTTAGTACAGCTGCATGGTGGTATAGCCCCTGATTGGTGGAAACAGAACTGAAGATTGGAACATGTTGCTCTTCTGTAGAACAATAACCAATTATGTTGAGATTAACTTTAGTTAACCTGTGTGTAAGAAGGGACCTATGGAGCGTAAATATGTGTTGCACTGTGCTTGCGTTTGCGTATTGTTTTGATTATTTTGTTTAGCTAATTTTCGTACACCAGTTCTTTAAAGTAGGACTTAGCTATACAGATTTTTACACACGTTGATTAAAATCCTCATTTTATTTTAATCTAATCTGCAATATTTTTAGGATGAATCGAGTTATCTAATTAGTTGCTCAAAAAAATTACTTCTAAGTTTTTTCGCCCAACGCAACGGCCCCAATTTACAACTTTTAGGTAATCAGTTCGAATCCTGCCAGGCGCATTACTTTGTGTAATTCACTTCATCACCTTTTATTCTACGAATTAAACATTCAAAGACATTTGACAGCTACCAATTGGCACTACTGGGCCCGCGTTGTGGATTACTGCCACTCTTTCTTACATAGTGTCCTCTGACTGAACATTAAGGCTGTATGGTACAAATAAATAAATTGAATTGAATGGTTTCCAAATCCATCCGAGGAGGTCGTGGCTAAATAATCACAGCCGCACAGGCCGATCTTCTGGGTTAAGTCACGCTTGCCTAGGTTGGTCTGTGGATGGGTGACCATCTGTCATAGCGAGTTTCCTCCGTGCCTCGGAAAGCACGTAAAGCCGTGGGTCCCGGCTGTCATTTATAGTTCTTTGACAGTCGTTACTGTTAGTCAGAGGCTCTAAAGTCTGACAACCAGTCTTACCATGGGGTATGGTATTACCCAGTTACTGGGTTGTGGAGGTCCGACAGGCAGTCGCTCTATGTAAAATACTGATATCCAGCTGAATCTGTTTGGACTGGAAGCCGACCCCAATATAGTTGGGAAAAGGCTAGTCAGATGATGGTTTCCAAATCCATCCATCAAAAATATAATATTAGATATCAAATTTCAAACCTACCCAATCATCTTAATACGTAAATCACCACCCAACTCCCAACTCTAAACTTCACCTTCCAAGAATACCTCTTATTCACCCGGAAGAAGGTTTCTCCTTCAGTAATGTAAGCAGCCGTTCAAAGACTCGCAGTAAACCGTAATAAAGGCCACAAGTTAAATATGCAGACGATTTGATGGCAGCTCGCGTTATATGACATTAAGTATTGCATATTTTAGCGTAGCCATTGTCCGGGGCACAGATAATCTCCCCTAGATTCCGCACACAATACAATCTATGCGCGGCACACATTTTTACTTTACTACGATTTTTTAGATGCATTTAAACTCACATACACAAACACCTAGACCAGGAACAACTACTTGTAGATCATACATATATTTGTTCCGTGCCGGAATCGGACACGCAACACGCAGCGCACCAGTTCAATTGCTCGAACACTGCGTGTGTGCCATTTAGTCCGTGCATTTGCCATTTCTTAAGTTGATCTTCGTGCTTGATCCTTTGATCCTCAAAATTCCTGATGACCCTACCATTTTCTTGAAATAATTATGCTTAAAGCATGAACTGGAATTGAGAATAAAACTTATTTGAAAGAAGACGTTTGACACAAGAAGAATAAATGCAATGTTTGCGGAATCTAGAAGAGGTTCTCTGTGTTGCGGGCACTTACGTTCGAGTGAGATGTTTAGGGCTAACGTTATTGACGAGAAATGAGCAGATCTAGAAGGTACATGTCAGATTTTAAAGCTTTTATTCGATTTAAATAGGTTTTGTAGAAACGGACTCGCAAGCTTTGATTTGTAAATTTCATTTATGTTCATATCGGCAGCAAAGTTGTGGTGGGTTATAATTTGGAAAAAATATGTTGAATTATTTTTAAATATGTGAGAAAATACACCTAAATAACCAGATTTTTTAAGAAAAAAGCAAACGAAATATCACTCCATAAAATAAAGAATTCCAAATGAAAATGTAAAAAAGTAAAATTAAAAAAAAAGAACTATTGTCTTAACATTCTTTACTGTCAACGATATGGTTTAAAAAGAGAATTCAAAAGCCTCATCTTCATATCAAGGCCTTAAACTTTAAACAATCACCTTCATCATCATCATCAGCCGGAAACAGACTACTGCTGAACAAAAGTCTCCTGCTTAGTCCACCACGCCGAAAGATGATTATTCGCCACCTTGCACTCATCAGTTGACCGAAAGCGCCAAATAGTAGCTGTGGCCGAAATCGGCAGGATGGCATCATCATTACAAATAGCAGAAGCCAGCATTTAAAACTTAAAATAATTTTATAATCCTAATCTAAATTAAAATTCAAATATGCGGACTACTCAGCCGGCCATTAGTTATTAAATGCTGCATATTTTAGCACCATCTTAGTGTACCGTTAGGAGTTGAGTGAGATATTTCTTCCTAGGGATGGGCTTTGGAGCCAATGTTGGGTTTGGTCGTCCAATGTTGGTCTCAAAACTTCTTCTTTTTCTTGAAATTTTTCCTTTTTTTGATTAAAAAGTTTTTTTATTTAAGTGGCAAGATATCTTTATATAATCAGATTGTATTAATATTTAATCCTACTTTGTCATTAATGCTATGTTTTTCAACTGTCTTTACTTGCTTATATCGTAAGCGTAACCATGAGCATGATTCATGGTATCTAACAAAAAAACTTATTCAAGAAAAAGTCGTATTTAAAATTCCAAGCCAGATTTTTATGATTTAATTTCCTTTTTTTCCCGTCGCAAGATAATATCCTGACATAAATATGATTCATAATAAATAACTCTTATAAAAACCACAAAGCAATATCCTTTTAAAGGACCAATATACCATTGGCAAACACAATTGACCGGAACGTTTTAGTGTACTTTAAAAATCCCTTAAATAAATGACCTCAAAAAGCAAAGGTCCCATAAATCAATCAAAAAACTAATTAAAATCAACTGTAAAAACTGTGGGACGAATTGCAGTTGAGCGTGTAACAATACTTACAATACTTTGGTTATTTTTATGCGAAAACATGTATTAACTGCTGGAGTGATTACAATTCTTGAATGTACACGCTCCTTTGTTTTGACGAGCTATTGATCAATCTTGTGGTGAATGGTTATTGAACTGTCCATGTCTATGATTTTACTGTAAACTGTCCGTTTGAATTAGTTCAGGAGTTCTTCCAAATTAATGAACGAACATGGACAATTGGTTTTACTTCTTATTCTTTCTTTGGTTTTGTGCTGGTCTTAACTGAAAGCTTTCTTTTAAAAGTATTTTTTATATTTTTTTGCGTTCAATATTGAAAGTACTAGCTTATACTGGCGGCACCACCCCTGTGGATTTCATTAATGGGCTCTGTGAAATTTCTACATAAAAGTCTAGATTATAATCATTGTCAAATATCAAAATCTATAAACCCGTTCTGCTGCAACTTTGGATTACGGGGCCTGCCCTCACCGAAGAGCACGCTTATTTTTATCCTAGATTGGTCAAAAGTTTTATTTGTTAGTTTGATATATTACCTATCTCACTCCTAGGTAAAGATCTCCCTTCATTCCTTCTAGCTCTCTCCATCGTGTGCTTCTTCACGCCAATCTAAATATTTTATGAGCACTAAAGGTAAGCAATGATATTATGCAAAGAGGAAACCAAGCGTTGAAAGTTTGTCAAACTCGTTTACAATTTATGACTAGTTTTAAACAGTATCTAAGAGAAAACATCGAGGAAATCAAGGCAGCAATCAATAAACGTGTGTAATGGCCTCAAGGGAATAAGCAGCGGTGTTCGTAACGGTGGCTAGTTAGTATTGCCAGTGGAAATACCCTTTAATCATAAAAACTTGTCATTTATAAATGTTTTATTAGTAGGATATTTATCTTCGTAGCTATTAAATTGAAGGTTTATCGATTTTATGTAGTTTATAAGTGATTTGTTATTCGTCACTTCGTTCGTATAGGGACCCCTATATAATATGTTATATAATATTTCACAACTATCACACAACGCCATTTAGTCCCAAGCTAAGCAGAACTTGTGTTATGGGTACTAGACAACTGATAAACATACTTATATATTTCTAAATATATACATATTATAGATAAATGACACCTTGACACAGAACAAATTTGAATGATAATGCCCATCACACAAACATTTATCCTGGGTAGGAATCGAACCCACGACCCCAGGGTCACTAACCAGTCAGGCAGGGTCACTTACCACTAGACCAACTGGCCAGTCATAATATAATATGATGTGACGAATTAATTACAGTCGATGAAATACTATGACTTATTACTACACTTACCTTGAGGTTTTGGACCATTCTCAGCCCATAGGACTAGGGTTTTTAATAGTTCAAAGCCATGCAACCATTTAATGATCATAAAAGCTTTGTTTTTGTTGTTTTGCCCCTTGTCTTCTTCCATCCTTCAACATTTGTGTTCATCACCCCAATTTTTCTTTTTAAATCATTAATTTTTTTGCATAGCTGTCTTTTTTTGGGTATATAAATGAGATGTGTCCTTCCATCATGTGGCCAGAAATACCACAGGAGACACTAAAACCAGGTTCTTGCCTTCATCAAGATCCAAACCAAATCCTTCGGTACCAAGTTGTTCTCAGACTTCTTTGGTACATCACTTCAGTACATTATACCACTACCAGATGTCAGAAGATATACATCTTCAAATGTATCGTTAACCTCTTTGTCAGAGAGCACTACGAATCAAAGATGCGAATAAGATGTGCATTCCCTTTGAAACCTGCAAGGCAATTACATTTTATGTTCGAAGCACCAAAGAATTATGAGAATAACTATAATAATATTGTTCACCGGAATCTACAATTTGCGCCACAACACGGCATTTCTATTGTTGACTACAGCAACCAGAGATCTTTAGCCACCTTACGTTCTGTTTCATTTTAAATAACAATGCTACACGGAAGAGCTTACCTATTCAGCGAGTGTTATATAATATAATATTCCACAACTATCACACAACGCCATCTAGTCCCAAGCTAATCAGAGCTTGTGTTATGGGACAACTGATAAACAGACTTATATATTTCTAAATACATACTTAATTATTATAGAAAAATTACACCCAGACACAGAACAAATGATCATGCTCATCACACAAACATTTGTCCTGGGTGGGAATCGAACCCATGACGACATAGAAGTCAGGGTCACTAACCACTAAACCAACAGGCCAGTATATCCAACATATTCCTACATATTCCACTAATCTTTTTACGTTCATATCCCAATCATAAATGGTTGCTCGACGCATTACAGTCCCCTGTGTCAACAATAAAGGGACCTCCCGTAAAACCAGGCTGATTTTATGATCATACTAATTGGCTATACCAAATAAACGTAGAAATATGAAATGCATAAAACTCGGTTTCGATTCCATGCGCAGTTGTATCGCGTAATGGATTTAGCGACATTTAAGCTGTAAAATGTTTTCTTCATTCTCATTAGTTTTGTTGCGTGCCCGCTGCGAATTACACTACGTGTGTGGAGTCTCTTTTTTACTATTTTTAAGTTTGTGTTTATAGTTTTGTGAACTGTGCCTCTTGTGTGGAAGGTATTTTAATAGATAGTGAATTGTGGAGGTTTGAAAAAAGTAGAGACGTGCGAAATGTGACGCGTCGTCCTTTTGAAGAAGGCTAGTTTATTTCTGAGGACGTTGATTTCGATTGCTTTTGAAAGGTTTAGTACGATTTTTTTATTAATTTTAGCGTAATGTTCAAATAGCTATTTTCACACTTTAATGAGACGCTTGATAGGGGTACAATCGAAACCTTTAAATAAGTTGCCAATTCAGTGTCTGAAGCTAGAATCGACTGGATTTAAGTCTAGATCTAGGGAATAGTCTTCTAGTGCTGGGCGAAATTCGCTTCTTTGCCTCTGTTATAAAAATTAAGAAACATTTTTTCCTTTCTTTATTTTAAAGAATCAAGACTAGTATTTCTCGCACATATATCCAGGTTTATGGAGGCCTGTCCAATTGCAAATAAGTACTTTCACTCGTTTGGCCAAAGATGGCAGACTGAGTGAAGTTCTTCTAGTCACTCAAAGAGACACATCCTGGTAGGCCCTTTTTAACTTTTTTCTGTTCGGTATCAAGAAACTTTTTCCGTCACACTTTTTCTTGCAAATGCGAGGCATTCCATAAGGAATGAAGCAAACTCGCTTTGCACCGACAGTCCTGCATGGTCCCATTCTAGTCTACAGACTACATACGTCATAAAAATACAGGCACACGCCAAAAACACTTGAGTCTACCCACAAACATAATTTGTTTAACAGAACCCAATAATAGTTTTTCGCATAACTCATAGTTTAAATGGCGGTTAAGTTTACGAGTTAACGGGGCAAAATAACCAATGAGTTAGCCTTCATTGTTAGTCACATAGGCCGGAGATAAAAGTCTAAGAAGCTGAGTAGTTAGTCTTTTGTGGATTAAATCTGAATGCGGAGTTTAAATTATATGAGAGAAGACAAGAATTTGTCTTCATTTTAACTGAGGAATGAGAGTGAATTTTTAGTTGCGATGGATTAGATACCAAAGAGTAACACGAATATAGATGGATAGACTATAGGTACTTAACTGTACAGATTTTTTACACTAAAATTGATGATGATTTTATCAGATCTTATTTTTAGAATTGCATGAATGTGCCAGCATAACGTTAGCACGTTAAATAGATTTTAGCTTTATCACAAAAAAAGAAGTTTATGCTCGATGGCAAAAGTCAAATAAGGGTAGGTTGATGTGCTTGTGTCTGTACACCTGGTTTTATTCTTAACATTCTTAGTTTTATGAATATTGTTACTGTTACGGATTTTAAGATACAAAACAATTTATAAAGTCCGTCCTTCGGGATGTTTCTCAAAATGTTTCTAAACTCCACTAGCCCAAATATGGGACGATTGAATTTAGACTGTCATCGACACGCATCAATTTAGCATGATTATGATGTATACTCGGACACATACAAACATTCACAGTCAAACACACAACCTTACTTTCCCATAAGCAATCGGTAAAACACAAAATCACCTTCATATTATAATTCACTGCATTACTTTGTAGGCGTAATGCTTGTCCAGTGTTGATTTGGTTTTGTTTATCGATACTTATTTATTCGGTAATCGAGTTATTTATTGATAAAGCCTAAAAAATGTCGATTTGGCCACGTCACTTCACTATAATGATGCAACTGCATTATTTTATACGCTGTTTTTAGAATATTTATGGTAAAAGTTCGATTGTAGGGGATAGTTTGATGGGATGAGGCTCTTGAATACAATACAGTGCAGTACAATACAGTTAGATTGAATAAGTTCAAATATTTTGTCTGCTTGAAAACGTATTAGTAAACGAAAAAAGTTAAATTCGCTTTAAAATGTATATTATTAATATGTAGTTGCCTAGAATTTTACATTACCCACAAGTTTACTTGTATTTTATATTTCCCACACCGGCCTCGTATCTTATCGATATAAACCCAGGCCCACCCTGTTTTCTTTTACAAAACGGTTACACAGAGATAAGTCAGTCCCAGCAAGGACTCACTTTTTCATTTCAGTTTTTCATAAAGAAAATGAAAGTATCGCATTTTATAAATAAATAACCACAGCTTTAACTAAAATCACTCTCACTCTACCAAAGGAAAGTTGTAACAAAATCCGCTCAACAGTTTACAAGATAACACCGACCAAACATACATCCTAACAGATGCTCTCAGGAACTTTGTTTAATATAACACACAGTGATATAAGCTCGCTTGTCGTCATGCGCGTGCGCTCGCTATAAATCAAACAAGAGCAATGGCTTGCAGAGTACCCCTGGGCAAATGCTCGCAACTTTACTTATTAATATTTACGCACAATTGTAGCCACCTCACTAGTTTACACTAGTGAGGGGATTAAGACTAGTTATAATATAGTCTTTCCGGAGAAAGATAAATTAGAAGACAAGAAAACGGTTTATTCTAATGTAATTTTTAATTATTATTTTTTTGATATTTTTTGACGCAAGTAAGTCTTCTAGACAATGCCGGGCCTGCTTGGAGTTTTAAAAGTGGTTCTGGAACACTTTCTGCTCCAACCAAAAAGGAGGACTGTTGTGATGTTATTCCAAACGGAAAAAAGCTAAAGTTGGAAGGTGAAAGAAGCATGGGCACACAGATGACAGCATTTTAGAAGTTAAATGACGATTGTTATATTTCCATGAACTTGCTATGCAAAAAAAAACAATTGCGTACAGGATTTGAACATGCGACCTTCTGATTCAGTACACCAGGCGCATTAGCAATCTTTAATCCATATAAATATTTAAAATTCCATGAACTTGTACAGTTTCTGTTTAAATAAATAAGAAAAAAAAACCAGAAACCTTACGTTAAACTAAAGAAAACCCACATTTCTTACACTGATCTCTCAGATACATTTTATTGCACAACGTGACTCTCGTCCAAGGCATCTCATCATCATACATAACTCCATACATACATACATACAAGGAAAAAGTCGTGACATCCCATAGAACGCGCCTAAATTCTGTGCGCATACGCACTTATTGACAAATTCAGTAAGCAACGCTAACAGGCTGTATAATGCGTGAAAACATAAGTGCGGACACAACACCCTGTATAAGGCCTCGTATAACTAGCTAGGCTTGTTAGTTGCGCCTGCGTGTAACTCAAAACGAACATAGTTACGAGTAGGGATGGGAATAAAGAATAAGTTTGAAAATAAGAATAAAAGATAAAGAATAATGATTGTCTTCAAACAATTTGGAAACAAGAGCGAAGGCTTGTTATTTCTGTGATGCTGTTCAGTTTTAGGAGCGAAAATGTATCGGTAAGGTAGGTTTCCCAATGTCATTAGAAAATATTATACTATTATATTATAATTTCGATTATATTCAAATCTTATTTTGATCATTAACATTATTAACAAAATAAGAAGTAGGTTTAATTATATAGCAGCAATGGTTTTAATTAACATCATCGTGTGTAAATCCAGCCTTTTACATAAACAATCAATGTACCTAACTCCAAAGCTTTTTAAAGGCCTATGAAGTCCCTTGAAGTCAGTTGTGACAATGATTGGCTATATCGTTTTTTGTGTGTCCGTGAGTCCTCCCACCCTGTGTGGTTGCGAACGGGACTATCAGACTCGTACTGACAAAAATCCACCGTTTTCAATCAATAGCCCTTTACGTTCCAGGGCACGGTTTCTTGATAAAACAGTCCCGCTACGCTCACACGAATATAAAAGTATTTTTTTTTCGTTTTATAAAATTTTAGACTTTAGTCCTACAAGTCAAACTCTTCGTGCCAACCCTAGTGCTAGAGGTAGTGCAGATTTATTCTGAAAGAACAAGTCAGAGATCAACGCGGTACACATTGTAGGTTATTGTTGATGTTCAGGCTCAATATGAGCTGGAATTACCATTCGTTAATTAGTTAAATTATCTGTGATTTGACTACTAATGTTCTATTTTGATACTGCATCTTAGTTCAGGATAAAATTGTGCTACTTTTGAATTATCATCATCAGCTGAAATTACTGCAAGTTTTTTTGTGCCCCACATTTCTCCTGCGCCGTGGGTGCGTTCAAAAACATATTAACTCACAGACACAAACGCCCAGATTCAGAATAACTACATACAAATATTTGCTCTTCCTCCTTGCGGGAATCGAACCATCGACCAATAGTCCAATCGGACCGCAACGGCAACAACTGTTCCATCAAGAGTATTAATCTTCTATCAATCGTCACCATGTTATCCGGCCTTGCGCTATAACATTCAATGGATTCCCACGATCATCATCACGATGTCAACGGTCTCCCTTTGGGGAGGCTTTTCAAAGCTGTAGTTACATTATTTAAGCGTTCGTATATTATGATTGGTACTCCAAAATATTTTGATTCTATCGACCATTCTGAAGACAAATATTTTGGTGTATGCTCAAACTTTCTTTGAGGTGGAAAGTCATCAAATGACACCTCTCTAGGTGGAGCTCGAGCGACTGTGAGACTGCTTACTAAACCACATCCTGTTCCTTCAATTGCCCTTTGCCTTCAAGAGACGCGGTAACTTCATTAAACATTCCTGCAACCCGTTAATTCACACGGAGTCTTCAAAATACGTCATAAATATATTTTTTTCATCATCATACTCAGTTAAAATCTTGTTCATGTCACATATAATCTTAGCTCGTAAACTTAAGCAATCAACATGGCGCTTGGCTCCAATAGCAATAATTTCTTCCATATAGGCACACATTTGTGCCATAACATCTTACGGCAATTTTTTACAATCAAGATTTTAATCCTTACAATTTTATTGCAATAACTAATTCATGTACATTTAAGACAAATATACGACTATTCTGCTTATTAATCATTCTAAATCATGGTTTCTGAAAACCTTACGCTAATTGAAATCATAATTATGTCAAGTTTTTAACCGACTTCAAAAAAAGAAGGAGGTTCTCAATTCAGTCGGTATTTTTTTTCTCAAATATAAATTTTATCAACTAATAATAATACGGGATTTCTTACAGCAGACTACAAAGCAGATGTCGGGCTCAATGCATAGGATGGAAGGACGTATGGGTTCTCAAAAAGTTGAAGAAGTAGAGGAAGACCTTTGTCCAGGAGTGGGACAAAGTACCTTGCTTTGTCCCACTCGTGGACCACACACACACCGAATAGGGCCTAGATAACGCTGGCGTGACGATATAGACGCATTTATGAGTGATTGGCCGGAGAAAGCCGCAGAAAGGGAAGAGTGGAAGGTTATGGGGGAGACCTTTGCCCACGGTGGGACAATATAGGTTAAAAAAATCATAAACCATAGGTAAATTAATATAATAATAATAATATTCCACAACTATCACACAACGCCATCTAGTCCCAAGCTAAGCAGAGCTTGTGTTATGGGTACTAGACAACTGATAAACATACTTATATATTTCCAAATACATACATATTATAGATAAATTACACCCAGACACAGAACAAATGATCGTGCTCATCACACAAACATTTGTCCTGGGTGGGAATCGATCCCACGACCCCCGGCATAGCAGTCAGGGTCACTAACCACTAGACCAACAGGCCAGTCAATTAACATACAGCAGGACATTTCACGATCTTTACCTAAATCAAACTCATCTCCAGAAACTCGATCTAACAGCCCCAGGCACAAACCTAGTCCTGTAATTATCCCTGATATATTTTTTCCTAGACATCCAGCAATATTCTTTGAAACAAACGACCCCTGGTTTAGCATTCCAGTATTAGTTATGGCGGTAGAAATAAAAGTTGTGCTGACATTATTACGGGCCCGACAATAAATGGGAGGTATTATTTTAGAAATATTATACGTCTAATAAAGTTCTGTGGATTGGTCGGGGTAGACTTTAGTAGGGCTTGTTTCTGGTCGGTTTATGGGCTTTGCGGAGGTCAAGGTGAAGATTTGTGTGAAGATCTATTTTATACCTCTTGGTATAGTAATTTTGTGAAAGGTGATGTATTTTATCTTCTAATGTATACTTGAAAGTTATGTTTTTTTTTTTAACACGTCACTAGGTCCTAACTAGGAATTACTCCTGTGTTTTGGGTGCATTCACAAACATAGAAACTCACATACACAACACCCTGACTCGGAACAACTACTTGCAGATCATACAAATGTTTGTTCTGTGCGGGGATCGAACCCGCGCACAACAATAAAATCGTTCAGCCACTGCGCTAACAGTGTCGTCTTTTACTGTTTATACTTGAAAATCATCCTTGTTTTAATTTCTTTCTTTTAAACCTTTTTTTTTCGTATAATCTTCAAATTAGTCCTCTCATCCCGCCCTGAAGAGAGCAGTGGGAAGGGGCTGTAAGACTCTTAGCCCCTTCGTACACTAGGCGACGGAAGTCTACGATACCTTACGAGTTTGACATCCATTGACGAGTGCGTGTTTACGAACCTCTATGGATTGTATTGCGGTAGTGGCCTGGATACCGAAATCGTAAGGTATCGGAAACTTGCGTCGCCTTGTGTACGAAGGGCCTTACGGGCCAAAAGTCCACACTGTTCCTGTTTTGTTATGTAAATTTTCTTTATACCGAAAACTACTATTTCCTCTTGCTTGCTTCTTCAACATATTTGGACTAATCGCGTGCAAAAAACATGAGCATTGCTAGCACACAACAGACATATTATTTGTGTCTACTAAAAAATGCTTTTATTTATATCAGTTACAAATAATATTATAGCTCTTATCAAATATTCAGAAAAATCTGCATACGCCACTGCACTTTGATCAGGAAATCTCTTGTAAATTTTCAATTATAGCGCCAGGTATAGACCGTACGTAGGTCCCGACATTAGAACAAATGCGTCGTTAAAGCGGGATATAGCGTGTACCCTCGCCTTGTTACTTCGCACATACTGCTAGACTTATTCCTTTGGCTGGATCTTACATACGGACTGGGAGAATGGCGAGCAAGAAAGTTTTTACACGATCAACGATTTTTTATTTAATTTATGTTATTCTTCGCCTTATTCTAGCTTACCCAGAAAGAAACGGAATTCCTGCGCAACTACGGAATATCGCATCGTAAGGAAACCAGGATTTAAAAATTCATCTTGGGCTAGGATGCTGTTCTTTCTGTTTTTGTATGAGAAGATTTCCTTTTACCAGTAATGGAACTGTCTGGTTAAATTAAATTTGCAATTTGTAATAGTGCATTAGAACAGTTCATATGTCGCTACTTGATAAATTAATATTCGAAAAGGTACGTAAATCTGTATCGCTAATAGTGAAAGTAGTAAGTCAACATTTCTTACTGATAGTGATTAATCGATATTTGAATTTATTAGCTTATCTGTGGGTAGAAAATTAGAAATAGAAGTTAAAATAACCTAACTTGCAACATTGGTTATCATTTCACGTTATCAAATGATAATTACGTGTGGCAATACTTTGTGAGATAAAGTATGTCTTGACAAGAAACATTGCCTAAGTGTGGAGCAACGTCTCAACGTCATCTTTTAAAAAAATGTTCCTAGCCCTGGAACGCAATAGGGCAATAATTAAAGGAACACGGCGAGTTTAGTCAATACTAGCTGTGCCCGCGACTTCGTTCGCGTGGATGTCGGAAATTACCAATGTATTTTTTTGTGCGAAGCGTCGGGTAAAAAGGTCTCCCTCCAAAATCCCACCGTATCCCATCGTATCCCATCTTATCCCATCTTATCCCATCTTATCCCATCTTATCCCATCTTATCCCATCTTATCCCATCTTATCCCATCTTATCCCATCTTATCCCATCTTATCCCATCTTATCCCATCTTATCCCATCTTATCCCATCTTATCCCATCTTGTCCCATCTTATCCCATCTTATCCCATCTTATCCCATCTTATCCCGTCCTGTTCCGTCCTGTCTCGTCCTGTCCCGTACTGTCCCGTCCTGTCCCGTCCAGTCCCGTCCTGTCCCGAGCTGTCCCGTCCTGTCCGTCCTGTCCCGTCCTGTCCCGCCCTGTCCCGTCCTCTCCCATTCTGTCCCGTCCTGTCCCGTCCTATCCTGTCCTGTCCCGTTCTGTCCCGTCCTGTCCCGTCCTGTCCCATCCTATCCCGTCCTATCCCGTCCTGTCCGTCCTGTCCCGTCCTGTCGCGTCCTATCCCATCCTATCCCATTCTATCCCATCCTATCCCATCCTATCCCATCCTATCCTATTCTATCCCATCCTATCCTATCCTATCCCATCCTATCATAATCATTAGATGAATTTTTATTTGAATATGTAGCAGAATCGAAGCTAGATCGCGCTATGAACTACGCGTCTTGGTGTGAACTGACCGTAATTTTACTTCTGAAACACTTTATATTCGAATAACTTTTGATAGACTGAACCGATTCCAATGAAACAAAAACTAAATTCCTCTCCAAGTTACGCTTAATCGTTGTGTATAAAAGTTATCTACATAAATTTCGTACATTTTACGTGATACCTGGACAAATAAACATACAAACAGACAAACAGACAAACAGACAAACAGACAAACAGACAAACAGACAAACAGACAAAAATTCTAAAAATGCTAGAAATGGGTTCTATTGGTTGTCCTTTAATACCCTGGCTAAATTTTTTGAGTTTTTTTTTAATGTACAAAAATAACTTTTCTACAGTTTTATTATATGTATAGATATAGATAGAAGATAGAAGATGAGTCGAAGCGTGAGGACTCATTCGGTGATCTCCCTCAAAAGAGGGTCAAACGCTGTACTAAAAATATACATGCTGGAAAAAGAATCTGTATATTTTCTCGCCACAATAAAACAAAAAAAAAAAACACCTCAAATATTCCAACCACATGAATCTCAAAGCCAACATTAAGTTACCCATCCTTCCCGCCCGTATGTCCCCCAACACACACCCTTTGCAGATAATCCAAAGATCCAGAAACATTCAGATCCCATCGGATACCGCGATATAGTTACAATAGTTGTCGTTTAAAGGACAAACTCTTGTTATTTGGACGCCTACGGCCACATTTTACATCGGCCATGGGTTCGGAGAGAAGACCTATACAGAGCTGTTAATGTATAGATATTGCATATTAATAGTTTTGAAGTTCATCGTGGTACGTGTTTCCTTGTTGAGACTGAACTTTGTTCGATAAATATTTCGTTGAAGAGAACATGGATGGGGGTTTTATGAATATTGTCTTGGTGATTCTGTCTATGCAATTCAGCTGTCTGTTAACCTCTATAAGCGCAACAACATGGTCGTTTTTAACAGTGGTTGGTTCAGTGGTAAGTCTTAACTGCATTTGGATACTGTTATTGTTGGATTTTCATCTTTGTTTTCATCATTGACAATCTTTTTCTACCCTCTCACAATGTTTATTTGATCATCCTTACTATTTTTGCGAATTAATAGTAACCCACTGTCCAGTAAAGATCTTCCTTTCATTTTCAACTAAGACCTTTGAAGTAATAGTTATTACAAAATCATCTTTCAGGTAATCAACTGATAATAATTTATTCCATCTTTTTATGCATCAAAGTTTTTATTATCCTTTAAAAATCCAGACATCAGAGGCCGTAGCACGAGATTGTGACTGAAAGTAAACGTGGACTTTGCCGTTTATTTGGTAAATAAAATCGCTCATTCACTAGATTCACTCATCCATTTTCCGTACAATTTTTGCTTCATACGTCAAAAACTTAGAATCTAGAATTCTCTATAATACACTGTTTTGGACTATCACGGTTTAGTTCACAATTTAAAATGTCACTCACGATCATCCCGCGATCATTACGCTTGCAACAGCGTCGAAATATCGGGAACTCAAAACAATTAATAATCACGGAAGATATCCCGTAAGTGACATTTTAAATTCTCTATAATAGGCCTCAAGACATCTTTATTCCATCGTCAATAGTATTAAAAATACTGCCCTACAAGACCGCACCTGTCACCTCCATACCTTCCAAACTCTACTCCAGTATTCCACAGCGTATGTTCTATCCGCAGTGCGCTCTATATCACATTTTATCTCGCGCGTCGAACTTGCACACGGGTATAACTCAACCCTTAGGCCGGTGTTAAGTGTTGCAATTAAATATTGCCCAGCTTTGTTTCTGATGTTGATGTTATCACGATTCTTTTGAGGGTAGTCTAGTCTAGTCTTAATGTGGATGTACTGACAAAGGCGTACGATGTTATTGTTGCTAAGTAGTTCTCGACTGTGTGATGTTGGTGGAGAATTAAATGAGAATGGAATTCTTGGAAAAAAGTACCTTTATTCTAATTGTATAGGTAGATGGGATAAATAATGAAATCTATGATTCAACATAGAGATTCCGAATTATTCAAATTAATCACTCTCACTGTAGCTTTCATAAGGCTTTTTTATTGTGTTAAAATCATCAAATCAGTTCCTCTGGGCACAGCGGGAGGGACAGTCAGACTTGTACTGACTAAAATCCACGGTACCCTTCAATAGCCCTTTACGTTCCGGGGTCATGGTAATTCATAGGTCTCGCGACCAGCTATTATGCAACTTTACATATAAATACACGTTTTCAGAAATCTGTAGAGACACTTTTAATTAAACGATATTGTTTTTTATTGAATCTTAAATCTTATACGAGTACCATTCATATCCATTATTGTAAAACGCATGAGGATCTTGGACTGTCTCAACAAAAAGATCTATGAATAACATTATTATAGATTTCTCCTCCATATCCTTCTTTCTCATCTCGTCTACCTGATCCTTCTTTTGCATGTTACTCAACAGCAACAGCAACAACAAAAAAAAATCTACAACAAAGATATTTGTTCCCTTTCGTCACATCACAAAAATAGTACCCTGCATCTCACACATACAATTCTCCGATGACGTACTTCCATTGAGTGACCACAACGCGACGAATCAGGAATGCTACTGGTATCAAAACACTCCACACAATATGGGACAGGTTAAAATCATTACCGGTCGACAAGGCATAAACACATAATTAGAATAATATTACGGGACTGTGGTATGGCGATGAAAACAGCGGGGTTGGAAATGATTTAAGTTAAAGAAGTAATGGTGGGGAAATGAAAAATGGACGTGACGAAGAAATGGTTTTTGAAATTAAAAAAATAAATACACACACAAACAAGACTGATTTAGATTAAACAAAGAATATTTCTTAAAGTTTTAGTAATTTAATTATTGATGAAAATAAATAAATTATTGATTCAGGTGATAATGTTATATTCATAAAGGACCCAAATACTCTGATAACGACTAATAGAAGATGAGAAAAATTATATTATGACGTCAAGAAAAAAGTAGTGATTAGAAGTAGATCGGATCGTTGACATGGAAAAGAACCCGATTACTTAAGTATTCAATTATAAAACAATATAATAGATAAATAAAGAATGTTCTGATTTTAGATAAACCTGTATAAGATTACGTAACTAATCGCCACTAACTCACAGACACCCAAACGCCATTCAATGGGACTCATTTCAATAGGCGCCGCGACTACCCAACAAACCTCGACCCCCTTCCCCTGTCCCTTACCATACAATTACTAAACAAAACGGGGCCGAAATAGGCTTTAACAAGGACCTTTTTACACTGGCTATTTCATCAGTTGACACTTCTGAGGTCGCGTCAAGTGACCTCTAACATAGCGACCCCACCCTTATAAGTGCGTTTGCGCTTTCACTTAGAAATGTTATGTCAAATTAACATATGTTTTAGAAATATGTATCATTTATCTGTGGCTCGTCAAATAAAGTGTATGTTTTAAATGTTTGATGGAAATGTGGGTAGTTTGAGAAACGTGGGCGTTATTTTTCTTAATAACTTACAGAGAATGGTAATGAAAAAAATGCGAAACACTATAAAATTGTACCTCTTTTTATGAAAATTACGAGGCCGCAGGATTATGTAAAGATTTTGAGGAAAAATACTACAGAAAGCGATTATGGTATATTTTGTGTTACTTTATTTATGTATTTATTATAAGCAACTTCTGTTTTAAAGTTTAAAACTACATACACAAGTTATTGGTCTGTAGTATGAAAACACACAGAAAAAAAAACAAACACATCCTCAGAAACAAAGTAAATAATAATAATAATAAAAGACATTGATACATAGACATAGATTGTCTTATAATTTAAACATAATAATTTACATGAATTTAGATCGAATTTCGACAGGGGGGTATCATCAGTAGTTATAAATTCTTGCCTAATGTTAGGAAGACAACCATTAATAATCATCTAATGTTGCAACATGATGTCACATTATTATTTTATAATCTGAATTAGGTTTCAAAAAAATCTAGACTAGGTATTTTATTGGAAGTCTCTATTCCATTTTGCAATTTCAACCAGTAGCGCGGTCATTGACTCTACTAAAAAGGAGTTTTTATTTGTTTTAAACATTTTTAATTAATGCTAAACGATTGCATCTAAGCGGATGCGGTCATAAATAAATTGATTAAGTGGTTCGGTATTCTGCAAATGGTTTTGTGAATTTTTAAAAGATCAGATGGACTGCTAAATGTCCTATATAATTTCTAACAAAAGAATCAGAGTTATTTGAGAAATAATATCGAAAGCAACGCTGTCAATGGGGAATTTTGTCTTATGAATTGCCATGTGAGATGACATAGGATTCTTTGGCCAAAAAGTAAGACAGTTCTCTGGTCATGTTAAATGCTTAAGTTATCAAATTTTCCAGATTCGGACAGATAGACGGCTTGTTGTTCCCTATGAGACTTTTTGATGAAAAAGTCATTTTTTCCAGTTTTGAAATTTTCTTTCTTGAGCAGACTTTTAAATTAAATGAGTTGAGTGAATAATGGCCGCCTTTCGATCAACTATTTCTTTCAAATGTAAACTTGCATAAATGTCGTCGCTTCAAATGTAGTCCTTACAAAGACGCGTAAAGTTAATAGTTTTATTTATCGCATTACAGAAAGCAATTTCTTCAATAGCTCGACACCC
This sequence comes from Agrotis ipsilon, assembly GCA_028554685.1. Taxonomy (NCBI): domain Eukaryota; kingdom Metazoa; phylum Arthropoda; class Insecta; order Lepidoptera; family Noctuidae; genus Agrotis; species Agrotis ipsilon. The sequence continues at coordinate 15,772,318 of CM052965.1, forward strand.
AATAAACCCATCAGTTCTCAGAACACATAAATCGCGCATTACTCGAATAAATTGCATCTAATTTTAATGTCACTGAAAAATGAAAACAAGAACAATATAACGAAAATTCAAAAACAATTTTTTAATAAGCACAAAACGATTGGACTTTCGCGCGAATTGTAATAATCGAAAAACGCGCGTTCCGAACGCGTCTGGAATTCTACAAGACTCTATTAAAGCCTTCATCAGAACCGTCAGAGGAAATACTACCTTCTTCCAATAACGATAGAGTGCAAAAATCCGGATTATAAAATCTTGAGAGATCCCCACATTACTTTTTTACTCCGCATCTCAAAGAAATTGAGTCTCATTTAATAGTTACGACACGATTACGATACGATGTCGTTTGATATGTTTTATTTATAGAGGATTTTGTGTTTGATAGTTACTATTGTTACTCAATATACTTATTTTGCTGTAATTATCTTATTTTTTTAATACGAATGCGCTAAAATTCATTTCATGATTGCTTGCTACTTACCTTTGTTTCATTCTACTTTGTTTGTTTCCTATAATTATTATGACCATACATTATTTATTTTATGTCAGTGATTTTGGAAACATGTACGTCTTTGTCCAAAATTGTTATTTGTTCCTGATCCTAGATTTGTTCTAATTTTAGATTGTTTCAAGTTTTTGATCGTAGTTGCGTGGCACTAACTTGTGAGAACAGTTTATTTTTAGAAAACTAATTTAGAATCGTTACTTATAAAACTTCTCATCTCTGGTATTAGCAAAAACTGTCGATGGGCTTCTACATTCCGCCTGTAGCTTAGATCCTGTGTAATTTATATTGCGGTAAACCTCTCACTCGACTTCCTGATCTTACTCTTCAACAATAAAGTTTACAATTGATTGAACTTGACGTTCACTTAAAACCTTTTCGTTCTGTCATGTTCTGGTCATATTACATGACAGAGAATTAATTGTCAAAGTATTGTATTTTGTATTGATACAAGTACCAGCTAATGACGTCATTATAGCATGCGCTAGTATGAATTGTATACTGAGTGCGATCTTTTGAAAGTAATTAGTCCTTTTATTTTTTGTTCGTACGCAGAAAGGCTGGTCCAAGAACCTAATTATGACGCGTCTGTTTTAAAACTTGAATCAATTCTATTCTAAGAAGACGATTTTATTGCAGTTCGTGTGGTCCGTGGCTAAGAATAATCCAATATAAGTAATCTAAGTGCGCCCTTGTATCATTTCCCGTGCCTTTCAGGTTTAAGTCGTAAAGGCGACGAGGTTATGTCCAGCGCATTGGCATTTTGATCTATGGGGTTATTAAGTTATTGCTTACTGCTGTCATTTGTCTGTTTGCGTGTGGCTTTCGAGCTGTCTAAACAGTAAGGCGTTGGGTGAGGAATTGTTTTGGTGAATCGATAGCAATTTAGGTAGCCATGTTGTGGAGAGTTGCTAGCGTACTTCTCCAATAAAACAGGATAGTACTATCATAATGAAACAGGTGCTTCGAAAGTCAGGAGTAAGAAGTAATTGAACTAAAGACATTCGAATTCCAATAAAGACGAGAAATATTTTAGAAATTAAAGATAAAAATGAAAAAAAAAAATAGTGACGACAGAGAAAACAAAAGTTATTTTTCATGATAATGCATTGATTACACATCAAGTAAAAAAGTTGGTAGATTTTAATTCATTGACAGAAATAAATTGCCACAAAGTAGAACCTAAAATTAATTATAACAGCAACTCTATAGCAACTGGTGGCCACAGTCGGCATATCAAAGTAAATCTATACGTTTATCAATACAGTAACTGTTATTTAAAAGGTTTTTAATAGCTGAGTTATGACGAAAAGAGTTTATTGATCAATCAACCAGAGTTTCTTTTGCGATTGAACTGGTACTGATTAGTAGATATCTGTTTTAGTGATGTGATATAGTTTGTGGGATTGTGAGATTAATTTCGTAACTTATTTTTAGTGTGTCATATTCTAAAAAATTTAAGAGCTTGCCCAGAATTTGGCTACTACTTCGGATTTGTATCCTATGATTTAAAGAGTGGCTTCATTATATCTTATGGTTGAGTTATCAATGAATCTTGATCTGAGTAGATTTAACCACATAATATACCTATCACTTATAACAATATAAATTTCATTCACCACAGTTCTTGTGTTAAAGTTTTTAAAATTATTCTTTCAACGGACAGATCAGTTAGTATTATCGCCTCGTTTTCCTTAAAACAGGTTACCGTATTTTCCGACTAAAGCTATCAGCACAACACTAAAATGTCTTGATTTATGTCACGTTTCATATTTGTAATCGATAATAAGTGGCTACTGATTAACTGATCGTAATATTTTTATGTGAATCATAAATATTGAGCTCAATTGCTCAAACAATCTTTTTTTACCTCATAAGGTAGGCTGGGTAGTAGTAGTCAGCGGGTTTCTCTTGATTTTACTCATGTCAATCAAGACCTCATAGATTTCTCTTCAATTTATCATGTGGTTGATATATTTAGATTTCTCGATTTTCCTTTGGTAGGCGTTTAAATTGTTGCAATAACCTTGGTGGTGATTTTGGTGAGAAAGTTGATGGCTTGAGTATTATCATTATCTTCTGTTGGGTCTTAAATAATTATATTTTCTAAAGGAATACTACCACAATTTTGTTTAAAACAGATTCAATTATACCATCATTTGTTAATAGAATTTCATTAAGACTTGCAGCAGAGAAAGTTAGTAACTTGTTCTTTATATTTATTGCTAAAATCCTTTATCCATAAAACAGAAAGCTTCTGGTTTTACTCACGGCAACTGCCAACTGACCTTTGCAACTTCCAGATTTTAGTAATACGATATTATCATGATACTCTTTACATAATAACTTAGCGACATTTGCATCACCCCCTGAGAATTTTGTGATATTTGAGTAAAATCATAATACCTTTCACAATTAAAATAATTTAGCCGGTATTTTATAGGCGTTAATATAGTTTTCTAAAGCTTAATTATACACTCTATAATTGACATATCGTGTATGCAGAATATATTCTCAGGTTTTGGCTACTGTCGACGTCGTTACAAAAGATAAGAATACGAATTTATTACAATTATAGCTGGACATAAGTTTAGGCTAAAATCTAGTTTATTGTTATATTATTCAAATTGAGAATATCGATGACATTTTTGTTAATTTATGGATGCTACATTAGTCAGAAGCATTGGTGACGAGTATTAAATTAGTTATTTTCCAGATTGTGTGATCAGATATGATACTATTTTTTGCTATGTGGCAAATTCCATCATTTTGAATCATCGTGCTTCCAAAACAGAAAATAAAAAAGCAATTGATTATAGCAATTGATATAATATTCATTTACAATGAAATGTTTTAATCGTTAAAAATCCATATTAACTTAATATCGGTAATTAAAACAAGGAGAGTCTGCGTTTTTTATGAGCAAAGTCGTTCAAACTCACCGACAGACACATGATATGCTGAAAATGCAGAGTATTAATAATTTTATTGACTACAAAATGGGTATTTTAATATCTTTTACTGTCTGTTAAAGATTCGAAGTAGGTATGATTTTAATAAAGATAGGCATAAAAACATAACCGCGGGTCTTGTCACAGCGCGTCATTCTTTCTTTCCTTTTTGCAATGAAAAATATTTGGCGCCAGTATAGGTCCTTGCGGTATCCCATTTATATGGGTCATTTTTCTCTTTACTAGTGAAATAATAAATACCTCAGCCTACTACATGAATAGGGTAGTCCACTCTGATTTAATTTTAAGTACTTTATTACCCACTTTCACACACAAAATTCTTCACAATGTCAATGCATGACAGTATCAAACGCCTCTTTTAATTTTGATTTAAATTTAACATGTGTAAGGTAAGTTTAATCCAGATAATTCCTAAAATAAAAACAAAAACATCTGCCTACCGAGCGACTAGTTGATAAATGTGCTGTTCGTTTTATTTTTTCTTACGTTAAAAGGATCACTTATCGTAATGTCTTGGTCACGACTTCGTAAAAATTAAGATGTGATTGTATTGGTGGAGGAGACATATTTTGTTGAATCACTTTGTTTAGGTTTTCATTTAGATTTTAAAGAAAGGACATTTAAAATATTCGTCACCGTGAAACATAAGTTAAAATAATGTGAACTTCAAACTCTCAATCTTTGATACCGATCTTAAATTATTTTGTATGTAGTACTTTGTTATTGGTACTTTCTTTTGTCTTCCTTGTACTGATCTATTTTCTCTTTTTTTTCAGGTATGAATCACTCTTGCTATTGCTGTGACATCAGTAAGGTATTTCACACATTCTATTTTTAGGCGTCTTGTTAGGAGTATATGGGAATACGTTGGCAGAATGTTTACCTAGTTAGAATTTGAAAGCAACAGACCATCTTTGTCACTTCAAGAATTTTTTTTTTTAAACTTCACACACTTGCTATTGTCATCAAAATATTTGAACAGCAGGAAACACTTTCTTAAGAGATAGTAGATGAGTCAGCCAGCTATCCAGTTATTTTTTAGATTAGGATTAACATTATCAATAGAATGCATTACACCGCACCTATTCTCTTCATGTTAATAAGTCCGTACCTTCTTTGTAAGTCAGTGCCGTGGTTTTTCATCCTTTTCTAACTTAACATGACAGACAGAGATAGATGTATGTCGCTGGACCAGCTAGGCAGGCGTGTTGAAATACTTACACGAAGCGTGGATTAAAACTTGAATGTTTGATGTACTGATTGCATAAAAAGCTTTGAAGAATGTATAGTTGAAATTGAAATGATTCTGAGTTGTTTTAACTGAGTGAATAAATTAGGTATGTAATGTAAAGTTGTGTTTAGAAATAAATTCCTTTCCAGTGAGCGCATGGATTCTTAGAATATATTTTGGTTTGGAACTGTTCCTTTCCCACAATCATGCAAGACTTTCTTCTTGCTTTTATCGTCAATTCTGAAAAGTGCGGCTTTTTGAAATTTGGTTTTATTATCAAACTCTAAATCATTAAAAATATTAACACACACACACACTTTCAAATCAACTATGTGACCGAATTATATCTCTGAATCTTAAACCATCTCGAATTTCAAAACACCAAAGACTAGATTAGAAACGCTAGACAAATTTCTATCTCATCTAAATTCTAGCTCAAATCTATTGAATTATCTGGATTGATCATTCTTAACAGTTTATTTATATTTTCTTCTTCTCCATCTTTCTCTGTATACCCTACAACCGGCCCACGGGACGCTAATGCCCAAAGTAAAACTGTCACAATGGGTACTATTTAACACTACGTATCTCCGGGATCAGATAACGCGATGTTGATAACACTGATGATCGATGACGTCACACTGTTATAGAAACTTGTTATAGTTTAATTTGTTAAGTTGCCGTGGGAATGGGGGGAGAGGAAATGGGTTTTGAAGGTGGTCCGTGTTGCACACGTTATGGGAGTGTTAATGTTGAAAGGTATTGACGTGGTGATATTGAGAACTAGTTCGTTACTGGGTACAATTTGTGATTAAAGGAATGTCTAAGTAAGATACTTACCGTGGAAAACAAGAGCAAACTGAAGAAAAGGGGTTGATTTTTTAGCTTGTAAGAGTTTCACAATTCCTTCTGCTTCTCAAAAGAAATTGAAGATAAAAAAAGTTACGATTCAGGCACAGAATACAGAGATACAGATTAGTATTATAGTTGAACAGGATTTAATTTGAAACCGAAAGCTTAAAGTAGTAGTCTTTAATAAAATGGAAATCTTTACTAACACTGTAATTAAAATTTAAAAAGGGATATTTAAATCTAGATATTCTTTTTTAAAGTTCCAATGAAAAGCCTTCAGCATTCTCAAAGCCTCTGTTGTTATATTTATGCCGCGGAAATGAAATATAGACGGAATGAATGTCAGACAATACTGTTGTTAGAGAAACTGCTCTGAACAAAACCCTGAACCCAGATGGTGCAGAGTCAACTTCATATTTCCACATTTCATTACAAGAAAGCCTTGCACTAAAATATATCGATCCAATAGCGTTTACAATACAAGCTGCGACACAAGCAGCTGATATCCTCAATACACTTCGATCAAAAGCTTCAAAAAGCTCGCACCAAATTCATGAGACCATCATACGGACTTTCACTCAGACAAAAAACAACCACGAAATGAGAATCTACCCCAAACACATGCCTTTTCATACATTTCGAACTAAAATATAAAAAAGGAATGCACAAAGAGGTCCCTATTCTGTTAGCGCGCGTTTCCTCTCAGTTTTTATCAAGTTCACACTACGTAGAACAAAAGTGAGCAAAACAAAGCAACGCCGCCAGCGACACCTGACGAAGTGAGAACGAAACTTGATACCCCAGGACAACAGTCCTCTATTCAAAATACAACTCTACCCAACTCCTAAATAAAGCACACAACTCCCCGATGAAATCAATATGAGGAATAAAAGCCAACAACAATGGAATCTGAACCCTAAGCTAATTGCTGTAGCGCAGGTTTCACCATGCACTACAAAATAGTATTAAGATTCCGACCGCCACGTGATACGGTCTACCTTTCGCCAAGTAGTTTTGTATTGGAATAATTTTATAGTTATTACATATTAGAATGCTATCGCGGGTACATTTGAAACTGAGCCGTGCTACATTGTATTAAAATGTGGTTTTGGATGTAGAGAGGTGGAAGAAAGAATGGTTAATCGAAGTAGAAATACATGATTTAAAATGAATTGTCAATCAAAAAGTTGGATGTTTTGAAATTTGACTAGTGCTACCTAAATTAAAACTACGGGTGTGTCCGTCATTTGAATAATGTGGAAGTTAGTAGTATACGAGTATTATGTAGTGGTTCGTTCTGTTTTTTTTTTTAAATTTGAGTTATTAAAATATTATGCCTATCGTTATTCGCTGGGCGGTTTGTTTGTGCAGTCACAGAGTGTTTTTGATTAAGAATTTTGATTTATTAGCGCTTGTTCGTAGTTCTTGAAATTAATTTCACATTTCTCATAGAAACATTCCTGCGCTTCATAGAAAAATTTTTTGCCTGCGGCTTCTCTCAAGTTATTATTTTTTAAACTAGCTTCCTATTAGAGAGGCAATCCGATTCGGATTAGTAATTTCGGAGAGTAATCCTACAAAGAAGTTTTGAATTTGAAATGCAAGGGAAAACATAATGGTCGCGGGTCTTATACCATCACCGTGACCCCGGAACATAAAGGGCTATTGAAGGACACCGTGGATTTTAGTCAGTACAAGTCTGACAAAACCTCTCGCCCTGCCCGGGGTGGGAGGTCTCATTTGATGATTTTACCACGTAAAAAAAAAAAAGGGAAAACATAATGCAACAGGTCATTCAAGAATTAAAATTATAACTGAGTTTAAATACTAACTACTGTAATAAAGAATTCAAGCTGGATGATGAAACACAAACACATAGATTAACATAACAGATATAGATAGGCAAAACAATTTTAAAAAATATGCTCTACCAATATCATGGTATACCAATTTTAAAACCACCCCTTAGTCCCATTAAGATAACATTAAGTTTACATTAAATGAAACATGCAGATATGTCTTTTTGTTTGCATATTTTCGCCATCTTTGTACTGTTTTTAAAAATGCACGAGGATAAAACAGACTTTGGACTGGTTCCTAGGCATAATATGCATAATAAACATTTCCAATGCTTGATCTTAATTACTGTTTTCGAGGAATAATTCTAAAGGTATTTCACTATGTTGCAGTCAGGGAGAAAAAACAGTAGTTTTATCAAATTACTATTTTTAGTCATCATCTTTTTTTTTGTTTCACATAAGGTACTTCCAAAAGCCTTATCAAATGCCAGAAGTTTTTTGTAGTTTTAAATACTTCACTCTTTGAAGAAAAAGCCGACTTGTATGTGTTCCACTAATTTGTCACTGAAACACAGGTTTTTTTTTACAAATAAACGTTGCATTTTTATTTGAAGAATGAAGTTTTCCTACATCATAGGCAATGCTACAAATTACTAAACACGGTTTGAAAAAAATATTTCATTTATAGACACGAGGAAACCATTAACAGTTTATACTCATGTTTTTCTATGCCCAAAAAACTTCGTATAATAAACTATACAATACCGACAACTTGATGGCAATAAAACCATTAAGATCCTTTTTATAACATCAATGTAATCAAAGAATTGAGTAATCATCGTATTCCAATAGACGATAATTATTTGTGTAAGTTGTAATATTGAATAGAAATCAGAGAAGCTGTTTAAGTGGTACATGATATCGCATCAATTTTAATACAATATTTGCTAGTTTACTCAACTTGTTCCAAGTTTAGGTACCTTGCCTGGGTCGCGGGACTTATTTCCATCACCGTGACCCCGGAACATAAAGGGCTATTGAAGACATCGTGCATTTTAGTCAATACAAGTCAGACATTCCCTGCCCGGGGCTGGAGGACTCATTTGATAATTTTACCACGATAAAAAGAAAGTTTAGGTACCTACTCTGTTTTACTTTTAAGCTGAAACAATAAGTTCCTAACAATATTCAACAGATTTTTATTAATAATGAACTACGTTATAAACTTACGCTAATATCGTATTAAAATGTTGAACTACTAGTCATTTTTCAAATCAACGGAAACGGAATTTTACCCACTACATAAATAATAAATACTTTATAAATTCCTTCCCGAGTATGGAACCGGTTTTTTTTTACGCCAATCTGAAATCTCAAATCTTTTTGACCACATTGACGATTCTTTATCGCTATAATAAGTCTATGTGTCTCCATAAATTGTTATTAATATTGTTTTAAATAGTCAAGAACTTGAGAAAATGGACTCTGTTACTTCGAGTTAAGGTTTTAGTTATACATTTGACAGGTTGATTAAATAGCGTTTTATTAAAAAAAAAAAACCAAATTGGTAGGTTTCCGCTTAGCACTATATTTATTAATAGAGCATTATTTATAACTTTATGTTAAAGTGGATAAATTACAACATAGATAGTTTTGTTTACTCCAATTTTCTTTGTAGAACATTTAGAAAATTTGGTATTCATTGTTGCCTGTTTGAACGCATCAGCGGAAAATTAATTCAGACCTAAAAAAAATAGATTTTGTTTAAAATATTGCAAAAATGGCTGTAAACTAAGCTTTAATACTATTTTTGGGCTGAAATGTATTAACATAAATTGGTATACCATTTGGTGAACTTAGCACATAATTAAGTTAGTCATAAGTTTGTATTGACAGATAGTCAGATAAATCTGACAGTTGTGTCAAACACAGCAACCACCTACAAAGAAGGTCAATATAAGAAATTAGAGCAAATTGAACTATAATAACCATAGTAAAGAAACCAGTAATTAATAATAATAATAATTTACTAAACAATGAACGCGCTGAAGGCTATAAATTGTGCGAACATGAACACAATATGCTTTCAAATGATGTTATGGGAAAGAAAAACATGCTCCGCGATGGTGGCTTGTCATCCTATGTTATTAATATGGTAGATTATGTTTTAGGTCAAGCTGAAGGTAGGGTAATGAACGTTGATGATTAAGTAGCTTTAGGAATTGAATATGTAGATCATAATATATCCGATAAAGATGGATAAGAAAGTGTAGAAGAAGGAAGAAGACGTGTAACCATGATCGAAAAGAAATTTGGACAAATGCAGCAGAAGGATTGTTATATCCCAAGTTTTGACCCAGAAATGATTTGGTAATGAAGGTTGATAGTTTGAAGACGTTAATATTAAAGATTGAAAAAACACAAATAAAATTCAGAAACGACTAGTGTCTCTTCTAATGACAAAATTAATACCACCATGATTCTTGTATTTGAAACAGTTCAAATATTTGATAACTTTCAATTCAACGAGGACCAAGCTCACGCATTAATAGCCAAACAATCCACCAACACCAATACCACCAACCAAGATCTTATTAAACTTTAAATTTATTCAATTAACCCCCAAAGAGCAAAATGAACGTTCACAGAATATATCAAGCTTGGAACAACGGTAGCCGGACTGAACTTGCTACCGATAGCCCTAGGTCACACGATAGGATCACATCGGGACATTCTCCTCTCGTTAATTGTGTGCGCACGGTTTAATTGACACCGTTGTAGCCTTTTCTTTTGATGTTCGACTGTTTGTTTTGTTTTGGGCTTGTGAGACCCCCAGCTTTGGAAGTGTGAAGGGAATGTGGCCTGTTGATACAAGTGCAACGTTACAGTAACATTTTCGTAAAGGTCGAATCGGAATTAAAGTAAATGATGCTGCTTTTGTAATGTATGAAGATAAATGTATAGAAAAAGGTCTTGTTGAAAAACCGGAATGTCGTCATGTTAAAGGAAGGTATATTTGTGGTTCCGTAGTACACAAGTTTTAAAAGTAGCTGCTGAGTATCAAATTGCTATTCTTTTAAGCATACCTGTAGCTAGTATTGGAACTAAAGATATACAAAATATTCAAAAACAAAAGGACATAAAACAAACTATAACAAAAGCTTTTATTTAAATGAACCATCATTGTAGTTTCAGAATCGCCAAGAAATAACGGTAATAATAGATTAAAATAATCGTTCAAGAGAATTTGTTTTTTATCAACCAGTCTAGTTCATGCGTATCTAATCAAACATTATTTTTGAAGAATGCAATTTCACGCTCTTTTTGCAAAGGAACCACAAATGATAAACACAATTTTTGAAGCACCTACTAAATAGTTACGTGGTCTACTTTGTCCATGCCTACTACATGGATCAATGGGAGAATGATTTGATGAACACTGATAAAGGAATCTCTCTGAATGATTTGTTAAAGGCTAATCTTAAATTAGGAAGTGTTCTGCTTGAAATTGAAGGATGTTTTAGTTAAAGATTGGATGAAAACTGCATGTAGCTTAAAGACTGGCGGGTTGAAAGGCACCGTTGTTAGTGTCTATTAAAATGTGTGTTTACAGGCTTTCCGTTTATTTTTAAATAATAAGTTTTCTATATTGAATTAGGACCTTAATATAACTAAAGTAAACTGGATTTTTATTCCCAAATCTACGTAGAACCCCAACAAAACGTTTCGAATTATCAATTCATTCGAGTTTCGGTAACCGGCAATAAATAGGGCTCCCGACAGACGAAAAGCCCGGTACATGACATAAATACTACTTTCCAGCATCCATAAATGTTGTAACCTCCAGAAATATACAATCGAATACCAAGCCCATCTTCTGGGGACCAGAGTTGATTATCCAGTGTTGTGGTTACAGGAGGTTGGTAAAGGGTATCAAGTAACCGACTTCAAAGACAATGGTATATCGCTTTTGGAGACAAGCGAAGGTGACAGCTTTGGTTTCGGGTTTTAATTTGCGAAATTTTGTGTACAATGGCCAAAGAATCGTGAATGGATGACATTGACTGATGAAGGGCTTGAAAAGACTAGATTTCAAGAAATTCTGGCGATAAATATGGCTTGTTTAAACAGTCTGAAATGGAGTATTGGAGAGATTAATGGTAGCATTGGTTAGTTATTCAGATTCATTTTGAATTTCATACTAAAATGTTTTGAATTAAGTAAAAAAATGGGTTATAAATTAGTAAATCCAAATAAGTCTTTCAAACTGATATGTTCATTAACCATATCTTAAGAAGAGATTTACCTCGTTCTTTTTGCGTTTTGTTTCAGCAATGTTGTAAGCTAGTAAGCATATAAATTATAATATGGTTGATTATTTGATCAATCAGGACAGTGAAATCATAAATGTTAAGAGGATTTCATTAGAATATAATTACAAATTATTCTGCTTTGTAAAATTTGGGTGTACTACTGGGCACACTTCTGCCTAACCCTTCGCGGATCTCATGTGTATTCCGCTTTACGAATAAACTAACACCCCAAAAGGACTTGTAAGAGGTAAAAACCAAATTCCTTTTAAAGTAAAAATAAAAATGGCCCCCATATTTAGCACTTTATAGACATTCCGATGTATTGTCGCGGACACGAGTCGTTTGTCCGTCAATTTGCATAAAAACTAACTTATCACGATAATAAAAATGTTAAGAAGCCGCATCTATTTTGTTTTATCATCAAGCTATGATTATTTATAAGTGATTTTAACCTTTTGTTTGAAATATAATATCTCTTTAGATATTTTTGCTTTTAAGTTTTATATTCAATCAGACGAGGTTCAAAAGTTTAATGCGTTTTATAATTCTAAATTGATTGTAGCAATAAAATAATAGATTTAAGTAACAGAAAACATTTAACATTGACTCTATCCAAAAAATATCTGGAAGACATCGCTTTTAGCCATATACCGGTACAATTAGCAATATTATAAATTAGCTTTTTATCATTTTTGATGTGCACTAAAGATCTATCTTTCTCAGAATCCTATCAATGTTTTTATTATTTTTCTTCCAAAAAACGTGAAGTAAATTCAAACGGATTTTTGATCTATCATGTCATTTAATTTGGTGACTGTAGCGACAAGAAAATTACTATCAAGAGAGAATCATAAAAATAAAGAGTGAAAACATCACGTCATCGATATAATTTGTTGATAAGCTGGTTTACTTCTTAAACATAGTCACTATGCCTTTTTGATGAAAGTTTGGTAAACAAGTTAAGTAAACTTATACTGTACTTTCGGATATTTATTCGTGCTTTTAAACACCATAAACGGAACAGAAAGACGTCTCCCATCACCACTTCAATCTGGTGATATCCACGACACAGATCCAAACAAAGAATCACCACACGATACAAAAAGGAATTAAATTCATAAAAATGCTTTATCACACCCCATTACGGAACAATAACTGGAATCCTGCACAAAAAACAAAAAAAAAACAGCCAAGTCCCTCTTACATAACGCATACGTGGTACGGTCAGCACAATAAGTAGCCAACATTTATTCAGAATGCCGGGCGAGGCAGGAATTATCTGACCGAGTATCAAAAAAGGCCGACCCAACTTAAGGAATAAAAAAAGCATAAAACTCGACAAGAAATTATGATACTACCAAATACGCGAGTAAAAACTCGATTCTATATACTGTTGTAAGTTCTACAGTGGATTCCGATCCAATTATCTGGTTTTCGGTCGGCGGATTGCATTCGTTGCGAAATAATTTTGTCTACTCACTGTTTTGCTGTCTGTACTTAAGTATTATTGCTCTGTTGTTTTCGACACTTGGCTGGATTTTTTTGTCTAAATGGTCTAGATTATTGTTGCTATATTTTCTTTTAAGTGAATAATGATTGTTCCGGGAACAATTAGGTTTTGAAAGACAATGTCGAGAAGTTAACGAATAAATGTATTTGAGATAAGAATTTGAACGATTTTTTGTTGAGGTGTTCAATAGAAAAGATTACATTAAAAGAAAACTGGTAGCAGATAATGCCTTAAACATGTACCTATTTAATGGAGAACAATCAACAATTCTTGGTAACATTTAAGATTCATATTTCTTTATTATAAGAGCGTAGGTATTAAAAATGTACTTTGTAAGCGTTTCACGCCTATAAAACTCACGAATGATTAAATTAATCATAATCATTATCAATTTTATTTTAAAACGAAGAAAGTCAACAAAACAAAAATAGTAAATAGTTTTCTCACCATTTGCAGGAAAAGGCTAGCTTTGCCCAACTATGTTTTGGGTCAGCTTCCAGTCAAACCGGATGCTTATTTTTGATCGCAGTATTTTTCATGGAGGTGACTGCTTTTTTGACATCCTTATAAGTAGATGTCAAATGTCTGGGTTATCCCAGTTACTGGACAATAATGACAGGTTATCAGACTTTCAAACTTCTGACTAACAGAAGCAACTGTCAAACATTTAGATTTCTAGAATGACAGCCGGGACCAACGGCTTTCCAACAGCTTATGATCAGATTCACCCATCCATCCATACACCTTGCTAGCGCAGCTAAAAGTTGATAATCGACCTGTACAGATATTGTTATTGAGCCATGAGCTCCTCAATAAAATAGATAGTCATAAAATTAAAATAATAAAACCTTGTATTAATTTATAATTATGACATAAAGTGAATTAGTAACGCAATTTGTAGCTTATCATACCGCGCAGTCATTAAAAAGGAAAATGTGGGAAACAAAATAAAACTAGTATTGATCTGTAATTCAGATATACTACTTTGTTTTATTATTAAGTTTATAGGGGAAAAACAGAAAACAGGATGATCAAAAGAAAAACGAGAAAAATCATAGTAAATATTTTAAAAGATATGTTTCCTTTATTGCAAACACCATGTTACTAGTTTTATTTGATATATAAGAGTGTGTTTGTATTAACTATTATGTTTAATATTATGTCAAAACCGCTTCAACCGATTTTCATGATTTTTTGTACGTAACATACCCTGGATGAGACCGTTCCACAATATAGTTTGTATTAATGCTAAAAGCGATATTCTTTTAACGATGAACTATTGAAACTGTCTTTACCAATCGAAACAAATAGTCGAAAGGTTTTCTTAGACAACGAAAAAGCACGACTCAATAAGTCCAGTTTTAATTTCCAGTAAAGTTTCAGCTTTTACTTTAATTCTCCCTTCATTTGCACCGTTAGCCGTATCTTTACCTAGATTGGAAGTACGAAAAATCACGTTTTGCATTAGACTGAAGAGCAAAAAGTTTGAAGTAGCTCACACACTACCAATTAGTAAACAAAAAAGCGATTTGTCGTCGTAACTAAACACAAAACACCTCATTATACTAATTAGCAAGAAAAAACTAAAGAAGAGACGTCGATCAGCGCGGACAATTCCGGGTAGCCCCGGTAGTCTTAGTAATAGGGCTGGCGAACGAATAGTTTCTAAGCATTGTTGATTTTGAGTAACAAAACACTTCAAAGGAAAACTGAATTTGAACAGTCTTGAACAGATAAGCCGCAAGACGTCAAATGCTGATTATAATAGGTCTTCTCAAAGAGCTTCAGAGCCTTTTATGTCCCAATGATCGTTCATTCTGCGTGTTTAATTTCTTACCTATTATACCTTACGTTTGACAGTTTGTTGATTGTTTAGCTTACATTGATGTCTAACAAATGAAAGTGAAAAGTCTGGATGGAAATTGGGGGAGAAAAGTGCTGAAATGGAAACCCGAGGATACAACCGAGTACTTTGACAGAAGATCCACATTAAAATGCTTGGAAGAAACTGGAAAACTATGATACAAAGCTACCAGAAAACAAATGATAAAAGTTAGTAATTTTGTAAAAAAATAGTAGAAAGGGTTTTCAAAATGTTTTCTTCTAATTTTTAAAGTCTTCAATAAAAGTCTTCATACCCACCAGCCCTACAGTTTCAGGCACCATCAAGATATCCTCGTGCCTTGCTAATGAAAAGAACTTGGCTCGCTTTATTAAGTCTAATGTATTCAACTGATCGGCTAGAGGATTGCGAGCCAAATGTCAGTGTGTGTTTACTTTGTTACCCGGCATTTACTGATGACTTCTAAGTTCTAATGTACGTTTATGAGATGCCTACATGGTGAGGAGTGGTAATTGAATTAAACGTAGCACGGAGGATTTGTTTTAGAAAAATTTGGTTGGAATTAAAGGTGGTAAATTTTTGAAATTTTGCAAAAATTTGTTCATTTATGTTAATTAATATCCAGTGGCCTGCTGAAATAGTTCATTTGTGAAATTTTTTGGTTAAATTTTTGTGTCAAATATCCAAAAAATATTGCAACCAATCTAACGATGGCAAAGAATAAACCTTTGCTATAGAAAAAGTACTTTTCAAGTTCTCGTCTTAAGGCAGTTCTATCTCTTTTGTGATTATAAAATTTTGCCACAATATGGCTATTTTTACACCTTCAAAGAATATTGTTCACCATAATTTATCACCTACACTCTATAACTAAACTCTAAAAAACCAAACGAAATCGAACGAATAAAATGTGTTACAAATATATGAACAACATTCCAGTACAGTCAATCTTTCTTTTTATGGTGTTTAAGAGTCCAGTGGCGAACCCTATAGGCCTAGAAAGGTTAGCACCATAATAAATCTTGATTTTATGGCGCCTGCAATGACTCCTGAATTCAACCTTTTATATCAAAGATTGTGCTCGGATCTCCCATAAAAGTGCAGGGTGAAATAAGACATTGGCAGGGAGTTTAGTTTTTTATTAAATAGAATTTGTTTTGCTACATGTTTGTTGGTGTTCAAAGAATTTACCTGTTCAGTGTCTTTTGTAACTTATAGGGAATTTACATGGATCGATTTTAGCCGTGCGGCAAATCTACCATAGCGCGTTAGCAGTTAAACAGAAGAGCCTTTCTTACACTAGTTGAAGCCTGCAGCTTCATCTGAGTTAAGCTCGGTAACTATCCTACTGGATCGGAGTTTTGAAATAAAAGTAGACCATATTTAACTAAAGTTATAAAATATCTGTGTCCCAGTTTGCATCTAAATTCACTCAGCAGTTTTTGCGTGAAAGAACAACAAATATTCGTTCATCTTCACAAAATGTTGCATTTGTGTGAGTAGGATTGAAATCTCTAATTCTTGTAACAGGCGTTATTGTAATATCAAAATGTTGAAAGTTTATTGTGCTCTTCTATAAACTGCAAAGGACACTAGCGCTATGCTCTCATATAATTAGCAAAGGAGCCTTATAATTTGTCAAAATATTGAAGTACTCGTAAATCTTGATTTAAAACTTCTTTGTTCTTATCAATATCTTACCTTCATTTTTGTAGTCTTATACAGTGTGAGTCATCCGAACAGAGCTAGATGAAGCTACATCTAAAACATTCCTTTCTAGCGTAAATCTTTCACACCCAACTATAAAAACTCTAATCCCTTAATCAATTCAACAAATAAACCTACGATTACGCCATTACTCCAGAAGACTAAACTTAATTTAAAACTCAACCTTCTTCATAGAATTCCGTCTTACAAAAACTCAAATCCTAAACCCCTAATAGGTACACAGCAATGCCGTTTTATCACGTTAACAAATTGCGATCGTCGCCGACTCCTGCGCAGCCAGTGTGCCTCGGTGCCATTGGTCGGTAAAAACTCACGCTTGCGCGGTAGCTGAGCCATTAGGCCGCCATTTTTAACCTGTATCTATTGGCTTGAATTAACAAACAAATTACATGTTACTTTTTCGGCAAGTCATTTCAATGTTGAGTGCTTATTTCCTGGTAATGTGGTTTAGCTTTGTATGGTAGGTAGTACATTATTATTCAAGTTCGGAAATGTCTTATTGCCTATTGAAATTGTGAGGATTAATTGCAGTTGATACTTAAAATTACAAAAAAACACAGACTTATATGGACAGAGGTATGTGGAGGCAGAATGCTACATAGAGACCAAAATGACAAAGACTGTGCAACAAATACGTGAAAAAAGTAGGTATTCTAAAAATCTTATGGTATATTTTCTTGTGACGATGTACATCGTACGGCGATGAACTGATCTATCGATATAAATCATTGGTATTATATAAAAATATCTGTAATTCTATTGATTTTTATTTAAAATATTACCTTTCTTTCATTTTTAAGGGCGTTTAATCATTGAATTTTAGTACTAATGCTAATATCACGGAATGTTGTCGTGTGTTGGCAAGATGGGCAATTTTACTTTGTTATGGGCCATTCCTGCAGAAAGCT
Organism: Agrotis ipsilon; assembly: GCA_028554685.1. Classification (NCBI taxonomy): domain Eukaryota; kingdom Metazoa; phylum Arthropoda; class Insecta; order Lepidoptera; family Noctuidae; genus Agrotis; species Agrotis ipsilon. The sequence continues at coordinate 15,790,018 of CM052965.1, forward strand.
TTTATTTTTATTACATTTTGATAGTTTGTTGCCACTCTTCATGTAATTTAAGGTAAATTAGGTGTTTATTATTATTTTATTTGTATTGCTTTGCAAGAAAAAAGCATCAGATTTTGTTATTACTTTTTGATAGGATTGATAACTAATAATAATATATATTCCACACAAGCTTCTAAGTAACAATATTTAATACAGTTGTTTTTTTTTTGTCTAAAGAAATATACAATGAAATGTAATTAAAATACAATTATACAATATTTTATAGCAAAACAAATCAACGCAGCTGTCAATTTTGGCTGTCAACATTCAATAAATAAAAAAATGGCCTCTTACATAAGAAACAATTTCATTCCAAAAAGGTTTTTGTCAAATTAAAAACAAAACTCGTAATACAAGAAGCCAGAAAGTAACAACCTTTTAAAAAAAAAGTGAATTAAAAACGAAATGAACAGCCAATCCGTATCAATTCCTTATTATCTGTGCCCAGAGATTATGAGTACCGCAAACATTTATATTAAAATTCCAAGAAATTGGGCTGTATGTTTGTGGGTAATTTCATTTGGTAAAACCTTATGCACACTGACATAAAATTCGCAACATGAGATCATTATAAAAAGCCAGATTCTGGAAATTTGAAATAATGCGATACGGAAATGTGGCACCAAACAGTGTCAATACAGAATCACTCAGTGTGAACAAAACTTTTTTTTTTTTTAACTATCACACAACGCCGTCTAGTCCCAAGCTAAGCAGAGCTTGTGTTATGGGTACTAGACAACTGATAAACATACTTATATATTTCTAAATACATACATATTATAGATAAATAACACCCAGACACAGAACAAATGATCATGCTCATCACGCAAACATTTGTCCTGGGTGGGAATCGAACCCACGACCTCCGGCATAGCAGTCAGGGTCACTAACCACTAGACCAACAGGCCAGTCAAACTTCAGTTTCAAGAATTTTTTTATAAGCACAGAGAGGCAAATTAATGTTACCGATTACAAGTCCGATGTTCCGATATCATTACTTGAACTTTTATTGCGAACAATAAATTTATTTTTAAGGACATTTTTATGATTGCAACAAAAAGGGAAAAAGTAATTAACGGTTTCGCTAAAAGGATCGCCGATACAGTTATTTGTAATTAGGGTCTACAAATTAAGTCCGGATTTTAATGTCTATTAATATATGAACTTTAATTCAGCGTGTGATTTCCTGGCGAGATCGGATTGTTTTAATTTATTTAAGAGTGACTAAGAGCTGACTAATGCAGCATCCGTTGTTCAGCTTTTATTGTTTTACAAGCTGGTCCCATGGGGTTTTGTATCGGCAAAATTATTAACTTCATAAACAGTAATTTTTTTAAAGACCCAACCGCATGCATCTAGTAAGATGCATGCGGGCGGCAAGTAATGGTCGACTCGCCGGTCGATTATGGACCATGCCCGGGTCGATGGCGTGTCATAATCCACATTTAGCATGAGCTTTGTAGTTGATCTTTATTCACAATTACTCATCATCACGTTCGTGGACAAATATAGGATAGCTCTTCGTCCGATCAAGGACAAAAACCGGGTAAATGACACGTCCTTTGCAACGTGCGCCCCGAAAAGGTTTCAATATACTAATAGACTTATGTATAGCTAAACGCCTGCCGGGGTCGCGGGTCTGTTTTGCAAGGACACTGCCATCCTGCAACGCAAAGGGCAATTGAAGAAACATAGTGGATATTTAGTCAATATACAGCCTCTTTTCTATAGCCCTTTGTCCAATGAAACTTTGGTCTGCATACCAGACTTTTTCAGACTCACCCAGGTCAAAGCGGGAAGGACTGTCAGACTCGTACTTACAAAAAATTACGGTGTCCTTCAATAGCTCTTTACGTTCCGGAAAGTCCTGCGACCCCGGCAGGCTTTAGCCTTCTGTAGAGGGGCCCCGTCATGCATACCAGACTTTGGACTCGGGGACTACCAATTCTGGTACTTTGATAACCTGGTACCACAGGTTTGAAAACCTGCTACTGTCAGAACTGTACCTAATGAGTACATGAGCATTTCTTGTAACTTTCTCTCGACGACTTTTACGACGTTTTCAAGATAAGTAGCAGGAACTTTAATGGTATTTTTATTTCATTTCCATTTCAGCATTGATATCTTTTGTGGAGAATCATGATGATTAATGTCGTGATTTATTAGTCTCGAGGGTGATTATTGATTTACTAAAAGATCTATACAATATACGAATCTATTGGCATGGTTGGCGCAGTGGCTGAGCAATCGACTGATGTGCAACGTGTCGCGAGTTCGATCTCCGCTCTGAACAAATATTTGTATGATTTGTTCTGGGTCTTTTCTTCCGGTTTTGTGTATGTGAGTTTCTATGTTTGTAAACGCACTCACGATACAGGAAGAAATTCTTAGAGAGGGCATGGATATTAACAAAAAAAATCAGTCCTATACTATTATTACGATTTGTAATAATCAAAAACCGCTCCGTTCCTTCAATTCTGAATTGCGTTCCAGAGCTCTGCTCTCAAAACGGTGAAGGAAAACATCGTGAGGAAACCGGCATGTCCTAGAACCAAAAATTTGAAGACATGTGACATCTACCAACCCACACTGGGCCCGCGTGGTTGGTTATGGCCCTTTCCTCTCACAGAGAGGAGGGTGAGGCTGATGATGATGATGTTCCAGAGCTATATATATCACATCCACATGAGTTATATATATCACATCCATATAACCTGCCTCTGAACCACTTAAAGATCCGATCAGTATTTCTTACGTCATTGAGATAAATTGCTAACCTTTGCATTATGCCAAATTACTATATGCTGATGAAAATATTAGGTACATATGCCTCAACATTAGCGAAAAGATTCTCTTTTGTTTCACCAACTGCTTATGTTCCGCCTTCTCCCTTTTAGACATACACACATCAACAGAATCTAGGGATATTTTAAATTTCATCAAATATCTAAAAATCTATGAAGAATTTTCTAATGTAGTAAATGGAAGAATGATAGGTTATTTTAAGGTCTATATTAAAATATAAAAAAACATTTCGTGATTTTCTTGTTTCAAATAAAAATGTTAATTTTTTTAATCGCCGTAGCAAATTAATATGGTAAAAAACTTCATTTCTTCTTATAAAGCTATCAATTTTAATGAAAATTGAAAAAATCTTATAAAATATAATTACTAATAATCAGTGTTGCCACCTCTTACATTAATTACACATCGACATCGATTGTTCATGCTTAAAATTAGATTGTCAATGTCTTGCTGCGGTATGAGGTCCCATGTTATTTGCAAGTGTTCGTAAAGTTGTTGTTCTGTCGTCAAATTTGGCGGGAAATCTCTCAAAGCTTTTCGTTGTAACATGTCCCAGGCATGCTCGATAGGATTTAAGTCGGGCGACTGTGCAGGCCAATCCAAAACTTGAATATCGTGGTCTCGGAGAGCGGCCGACACCAGCCGCGCCGTATGGGAAGGAGCATTATCGTGCATGAGTAGAAATTCTTGGCCCATTTGGATTCTGTGTGGGACAATAAGAGGCTCTACAACCTCCTCGTGGTATTTTTGTGCAGTCATGCTACCTTGGATCCAAATGAGGTGGGTTCGTCCGCCAAGATGAATTCCTGCCCACACCATAATTGTCCCGCCTTGGTATGAGTGGACCTCCTGAGGGTGCCGTAGACGGCTAAATCTCCCTGGAGTTCTCCAAACGCGTGTTCTTCGTGAATCCGGATGAAATTCAAACAGGGACTCGTCGGTGAACAGCACCAAAGACCATTGTTCGTCACTCCATGGTAAATGCTCCCGAGCCCACGAAAGCCGCCGACCGCGATTGCCACGTCGCAATGCTGCAACACGCAGCGGTCTTCGAGCATGAAGACCAACTTCATACAACCTCCTTCGCACGGTTTGGTCGCTTACCAACAGCTGGTGGTCTTCTTGGAGCCTTTGTACTAGTTGCATCGCTGTGATATTTGGTTGTCTTCTAGCGGTCATTTGGAGAAATCGATCCTGTCTCTGCGTAGTAACGCGATATCTACCCGGGTGCCGTTCAGCTACATCCCCAATACTACGATAACGTGACCACAACCTTGATATCACGTTTTGGCTGGTGTGTAGGGCGTCAGCAACGACGCGCTGAATAGCACCATTTTCTAGCATGCCCACGGCTCGTAACATTTCATCTCGACTCAAATGACGACGTGACATGACTCCTAAACCTCACAAGAAACGTTAAATTAAAAAAGAATAACAATCTAATCCCTTTTCATTAAATAAAATTAATAAAAACAAATTTAATTTTCCTTAACGTAACGAATTACTAACAATTTTGCCGCCGTATTTTGTTTTTTCTTTTTTTTTACCTACTTATTTTTTAAATTTTGAAAATACAACAAATGAGGTTTCTATCTGTATACTAACTTTTTATGAAAACTAAAAAGATTCTAAACTAAAAATTCGTAAACAATTTAGGATTAAGGTATCCCTAGATTCTGTTGATGTGTGTATTTCCCGACAACATATTAAGTCCATGTTCTATGTTACTAAGAGGATTGAACCCATAACCACCCTTTTCAAAGCTCACCTATTCGCCACACTTTATTAGAAACATTCCCTAGAAACGCGACCATTATTACTGTAACACAATAAAATCGTGCGATATGCGAGCGAAGCCTTTATTTCAAACGAATACGTCTAATTAGTATTGTTTTAGTTCATAACAAATTAAAGAAAGTTAATGAACAATGAACATTAGCAGCCGTGGCAAATAATAAACTGCGCCCGCGCTTCCAACCTTTGGTACTTGCTCTATAAACCTTGCAGTGTACGTTGTGGCTCTGAGAAACGCGGTTACATAGGAAAGTGAAATTTAAGTTTGTAAGCAATTTAGGTGGTTTTGCGTTGCTGTGTATTTTTTTTATTAATTATTATAAGACTAGATTCATATAGCACGTAGAACTGATGGCCGAAGGGGCCGAAAGGTTCTCGAATGGAGAACACGAACTGGCAAGCGCAGCGTAGGACGTCCACCCACTAGGTGAGCAGACGATCTTATGAAGACCACAGGATCACGCTGGATGCAACCCGCTTCCAACCGGTCCTATTGGAAGTCTATAGGGGACGTCTAAGTTCAGCAATGGACGGCTTACGGCTGATAATATTATGATCATTTATCATCAGATGATGATGGCGAGAGAGACGCTATTTATAGAATATAATCGATAAAAGAACCGCACTACTGCAAATAAACTCTCACTAATATAAAAAAAATACTAACAAAATATCGATAAACCGCTACTCTCATAGCCACCACCTAATAAATAATAAACAATTTCTTACAATAGAAAAAAAGAAAACCTGAAAATGTCAACAAAGCTGACTGAGACCGACTAAGAATTAAAATAACTATTCCGGTTCCCTAACCTCTATTACAAAGCCACAAGGTTCATTTTCATATGATCCAGTAGCAAATAAAATTGCCAGTCGTAAACCCTACTGCATCAACCGACGCTGTGTTGCAGTTTTAAAAATATTTTCTCTTAAAAGTAATTTGTTTGTTGGTTTGAGAAACTATTTCGAGAATTCAACACGATTTATTTTAAGTTTCTTTTTCATTGGTCTTTGAAACATTGCACTTGGAAACTATGTTCGCTTTGAATATAATCTGACTAGGAACTAATATTTACTATTGTAGAAACTTTTAGAAGAAATGCTATAACAGTAGGTCATTTTTCATTAGAAATGCTCATAAATCTTGTTTTCAATTTACACAAGAGTTTTTTTTTAATTTAAGTTAAAACAGGGTTCAGACCACCATATTGTCTTTGCAGTTAGTAGCTATCTGCAATATATTTTTGTAACCATAAAGATATGACGTTATCCTTCACGATATCGTCTGTTGTGCTACGTATAGCGGATTCGATCCTCGTACAGAACAAATTTTTATGTGGCCTACAGATTCGACGTCTGACTTTTGTGAATGTGACTTCACTACATAGTATAAAACAAAGTCGCTTCCCGCTGTCTGTCCCCATGTATGCTTATATCTTTAAAACTACGCGTTGGATTTTGATGCGGTTTTTTTTAATAGAGTCATGTTTTTATGTATTTAACTTGCATAATATAGTAGAGAGCCGGACACGAAACGGCACGACATTGGGAAAATCGCTTATAAGTGGCAACATTTCTTGAAAAAAAAAAAGCAAATGTCATTCCAAATTGTACCGTAAAACATCGAAAAGATCCTTTATAAGCCACAAAGAGCCTTTATAAATAGTTCTTGGTCTTCATTCAATTGTTTTCGTAATAAAGTCCGCATTACTAGCAGATCTCGTCGTGCCCATTAGTATCGCTGTTCCTGATATGGAAAGCTTCTTGTTTTACTCTTAGAAACCTGATGATAGAGGCTTAGAATGTTGGGGTTTTTCTGATTGTAATTGAGGTTGAGAGCAATAAAATTCGAAATTTTGAAATAATTACTTTATATGTTTACAAGAAAATTGAAAAAAAAAAGAGTTTTTTTTACATGTGACTTTAAAAATGTTATGTTAGTTTCGAAAATCAGTAGACACTTTTCACAATACTTCTTAATTTTATAAATACAGAAAACTCTGGTATTAACAATGATAATTATGTGTTTTTAATTTCCGTTATTTCCACATTAACTTTGTCCATGCCCGTGGCGCTTGCAACAGTGCCGAAATCGTTTTTCAATAACCAACCAAAGCTACTTTTTTTTTCTGCGTGGTAAAATCATCAAATGAGTCCTCCCACCCCGGACAGGGCAGGAGGGACTGTCAGACTTGTACTGACTAAAATCCACGGTGTCCTTCAATAGCCCTTTATGTTCCGAGGTCACGGTGATGGTATAAGTCCCGCGACCAACCAAAGCTACCTGGTATATTCTTTTAAAAAGTAAAAGAATTTGCCACAACCACACCACCCATTCCACCCAACCTTTTACGTAACTACAACCTACCATATAACCCTACAAAAGATCGAATCTCCCACATTAGACCCCTAACCAATTACTCCCCAAATCCCAGATCGAACCCAGATGAATATTCTTTGATACCGTTAAAATCCCCACTCTAACCCCTAAATGGGAACCAAATAGGATTTAAATAGGCTGAGGGCTTGTAGATGTCGCATTAGAGCCTAGCAATACATGTTCCTGGCCTGCAATGGTGTGCATTCCCTAGAATTTCCAATTACGGCCTTATTGGGCCATTGGCTATTGTAAGGTTCGCTGTTAGGCGTTATTTGGAGGGTGCGATTTTTTTGGCGTGAGTGTGATGATGCAATCGCAGAAGATTTGTCTGGCTAAATATAGATTTGCGATTGCGAAAATACTTTCACACCTTTTTTTGCTGCGAATAGTGTTTTTTTTTAAATTTATGAGCCAAACATAGCTCGCTTGAGCATTATCATTTGGATAGTTGAAAGTTATGTAAGACTACATTTAAATTTAGGTAATTATCCACTCTTAGGGGAAGAAGGCGTGAGTTTATGTATGCAAATTCAGGCTCGAGGCTTCAATTACTGGAGAAATGTTTCAGTGGTACCTAGTCATCAAGTTTTTTTTGTATGTCAAACAGTAAGTAAAGGACAGCACTTAATTTAAAACGGTCTTCAGGCCTCTTTTCTAAATGCTTAACATCAGAAGCCCTGAGAAAACTAGATTTCCATACGATCTACTTTAAACACATCTCAAACACCTGAGCATCTACTTTCTATCAAATTGCATTTCGTATACATGTACCCATTAACGCAGTCGCATTAATAGCAAATGTGCGAGAGATAATTTCGTTGCGATTAGTCGCAGATGCGAACGCAGCCTAACTTTCAGATCGCTGTTCAATGAAAGGGATAAAGTATTAGTTGGGAACTGATTAAATCTTGTTTTAGTATTAGAATCCAGGAATTAAGGCACACTCACATCATCAGAAAGTTGTGAGTCGATTATACGAAACATTTTATTACTTGCAATGAAAAGATCGAAGTGGTAAGTACCTTTATAATGTTTTATTCTCATTTTGTTAACCTTTCTTACTTATTTTTATTTACGTACGTCAGTAGTTAATTCGAGTTCATCTGATTGGTTAAATGTTACCAACGGTAATAAAAAATATCCTGTCTTTTTTATATTTTCCGGGTTTCCGATTTGTATAAACTTAGAGGAGTATAATTAGATTGAAACTTTATCGTGGCTCTTTGGCGGCAGTTAGAGAGTGACTAAACGTATCTAAAAGAAAGCAGTAGCCTTATGAGCTGGCTTGCAAAGGCTTTATGTCATTGCAATAAAACCGAATAAGATGTCATTCTTTTTTAGTTTCGATCAACACAACTGGACGTCGGACTATTCGCTTTTAAACTTATAATCACAAAGTGTGCCTTTTCAATAATATTAATGTAATTTAATTTTTAAATTAGTATCTTTTGTAAATATTTAGTTCGTTATATTTGTAAATTTTTAGTTTCAGTTCTGTAAATATTACTACCATAATTATAATCATAGGCCTTTTTATGAGTTTTCAACTATTATGACGTAAAGTAAACTGCTTTGACATTAATTTCAAAGAAAATAACAGTTCCTTCTTCGCACACCAGAGGCGCTGTTCCATTTCTTCATACAAGAAACGCTGTAAATACTGGAAAGACGCTGTAAAGTAAAATAATGAAAACTCGTGATAAGGGCTCATATCAATATTAATTTTACCTGTATCACAAAGCTCTTTCTGGCCCGTTCAAGTTGTTGATTCTAATAACTTTTTAATTTGTATTACAGTGGCATTATCCCTTCAAATTTTACCATGAGAGAATTCAACAAAAACCCTTAAAAAAAATATTTATTTCTCTTCTTAAAATCAGCTACATTATCTGAGTCTATATCCCTATTCCCCATAAATACTATCACTTAAACCTTACAATACCTGGGCCCATATTTCCAACAGTCCCTAAGTCTGCAGGGCGTGACTCTGTTCCCTTTAGCGGCCCATATTAGGCGTTAGGCAGGGCCCATTTAGCGTCCAGCGACAATTAAGGCTTACCCTAGTGAGACACGACGCGTTATTAGCATGTTGGTTTTTGTTTCACGGTTTTTAAAGTTATGGTGTGGGGAATACTGTTAAAAGATTTTTAAGAAATACTTTTTGGTTGTATTGTCTTTATTGGCGCGACAAAATCGTAAACAACAAATATTCGAAGTTTGCTTGCAGGAAGGGAAGTGGAAACCTATTTTTCCTACTCCTCCATTATTCTTTTCTGATTAATTTTATTGCAGGATCCAAGACAAGTAAATTCATTCTCCGGGACACGTCGAGCTTCATTGTCTCGGCGATTTTCTGTTGGTTTCCACTGTTGATTCTGGCGCACAGGAGTTGCAGTGGTTTGGGAATAATTATAGTAAGGGTGGGTTTGTCTCAAAAAAAAAAATCATCATTGAATATCAGATGTAACCTTTGGAAGTCTATTCCGACTGCTTTTCCTTACAATTTAAAGTTTGGCCAAAGTATATGTTTTTCACAAAAATGAAGCCACTTTTGCCGAGGTCTGTCTGTGTATAATGTCAAAGTCGAAGTCGGATTGTTCCTTTACGATGTGATCTAGAATTCATACCATATTTTTTCTAAGCTTTATTTTATTGGCAAAGCCAGGTAACTCCTAAGTAACGATATCAGTTCCATGAAAGGTCTTGTTTTTCCTCCACGAAGATTTTATCGGGAGTTAGAACGAATTCATATAGTAAATCTAAAACTTATGTTTATGCTAAAAGGTGTATAATATAGTGCTTTGTATGCGCCTTTGTTCCTTAGCTATTGGCGTGGGGAAGTAAACGCTGTCATCCTTTAGGAATTAGTATTTTATGGGAATTGTAACACTGGTGGTGGTATAATACGGGGGGAAGCTTAGAGAGTGGTTATAGTTTGTAAAGCAGACTTTGTTTTGTTTCTAGTATCTAAAGGATTCTAACCTAAACGATTATTTATTAATTCCAGACAATAAAATGACAAGTGCAACTGTCACTGATACAATGAGTACCTACATTTCTTTAATTAATGAACAAATTAATGTCATTTTACTGACTCCAATTAATAATCGTACTTTACATAAAAACAAGGTGGAATTGGAATATCGGCGACACTTTTAGTGGCTTAGCAGTTGGACTGCTACACTGCACTGTGAGTCGCGGGTTCGATCCTCGCACAGAACAAATATTTGTATGATCTGCAAATAGTTGTTCCGGGTCTGGGTGTTTGTGTATGTGTGTTTCTATGTTTGTAACGAACCCACGATACAGGAGAAATTCTTAGTGTGGGGCAAAGTTTATAAAAAAACTAGCTGACCCGGCAAACGTTGTTTTGCCATATAAATTATGTCTACTGCCAAAATATACAAAAAAAAAAAATTTGGTGTGGACTACCCCTAACATTTAGGGGGATGAAAAATAGATGTTGGCCGATTGTCATAGATACCGGATAAGCACAAAAAATTTCATCGAAATCGGTCAAGCCGTATCGGAGGAGTATGGCAACGAAAACTGTGACACGAGAATTTTGTATATTAGAAGAAGGAAATTGTATTTATGAAAGAAAAAGAGGTTAATGCTTGCCTACCACAAGTAGAATGGATAATGGGCAGGGAAATGATGTGATGATTTGATAATGTAGATTTTATTGCGGAAAAGTATTTAAATTTTTTTTTTATTCCTTTGGTGTTTCTGGCAGACTATTTGATGACCGGTGCCAAATGGCAAATATGACCGACAAGTCGCCCATATATCTTGTAAATGGTTTTTACAAGATATATTGTCTTATATGATATATTGTCTTGTCGGCCAAAAAAAAAGAAAGGACACAAATAATTTTCTCCAACACAGAAAAACTTAACCACTTAATGTATAATTGCTTTTATTGTAACTTTTTGTGCACTATAAATAACAAATAAATAAACTATTTCACAAACTGACTAGATTACAACTCAATTGTAACAATTATTGCAATTATGAAGAAAGTTAGGAGATCTTCATTCTAAAGTCATATAATTGTTAATTACTCTGTGCTTTATAATACTTCATACTTATTCTTATTGTCTCTTTCCACGAGCGAGAGAATCGCAACGATTCCGCGCTCCTGTCTTCGGGTAATCTGCACAAATGAGCGATTATTCCGCTATAGTATATCGTCGCGATTTGTAAAAATATCCTCGTTTTCACGACGAGGTATTATTGTGGAATATTTTTGTTAATAATACAAAGAAAAGCACTACCGTAGGTGTCACCTACTAGGTGCCAGACGAGGGCATTTGACAGCAAGCTCGCTACGCTCTCGATGTGACAGCACAGCGATACGATGACGTTTCGCTCGTAGTGACTCGTCACGTCACCGTGGCAGGTCACTGTGCGTAGAAACATCCTAGGAGAGTGACGATAATATCGCTGCGATTATCTCGCTCGTGGACAGGGCCCCTTAGTTGGCCTAAATGTCATCCTCAACATAATGGTGACTCGTTTCCTTCAACATCAGCAATGACTTTGCATCATAAAACCTGACTCCAATTAACATGAATAAATTTTTATTGCATATAATTCAATTGCTTCTTGCATTGCATGTAAAAATAGCTTAAGTGGCGAGCGCAATTTCATAGGCACGTTTTTAAAGCAAAAATTATGTGTTTTTATGATTATTGTTTTCTGTTATTGTAGAATGAATAGATATTTATGTTTTAATTTTGCTGTAAAGTAATTTTTATTGGTTTTTTGTGTCTCATTAGCTTTATGTCGGTGCTTTTGGTTTAAATGAATTATGGTGATGAAAGATAAATTTCTATTTATTAAGTTATTTTTATTAATTACTTACTTTTCATCGTTACCTTGTTAGCAGAATGTTATTGAAAACATTGATTCTATATTTTTATGAGTATGAGAATTGGAGGTATCAGAAACATAAATGACATGGCATCCAATCACTGACACATAATAACTTTCGATCGTCAATTTCAGGTGTAAAAATGCAAAAGCCGAAAAATTCACAGACTGGCAATTACACTCAAAACACAAATTTCCAAGTACACAGTTACCGAAACTAAAGTAAATCAACTCAGTAAGAACTCAGCGAATCAACATAAAAATGTTTCCTACACCAATATAGTAATTGGCAGTTGCTCCGTCGAAATGACGATTCGAAAGAGACGGGGCATACAAAATGTTGATGATGAAGATGATTTGAAAGAGATAAAAGATGCTGTAATAAACACGAGGCAACGTGAGAGACTGAAGTCTCGCAAGCTGTGCATTAGCGTCAATAAAAATCATTTCGTTTTTTTTTTGAGGTAAGAAATGTGTTATTTACAACTGTGATTGTACTGTTGACCCTTGCATCGATGAAAGTCAGTCTGTTAGTTGTTTTTCTGAGTTTCTATAACTTACCGCGGTCCTGAAGGGAAAGGGTTACTGAGGAAGACCTTAGTCAGACAAGTCTGACAGTCTCTTCCGCTGAAACTATGGTGAGAGAACTTATTTGATGATCATACAAAAAATAATAGAATGTAATTTTTTTATGGTTCTTAAATTACTTGCGAATGTACTTTATTTACCCTACCTAATTTGCTACCAAACGCTATCAAACCACAATGATAATACTGTATAGCATTGAGATCATTATAATTTAGTTTGTTGGTAAGTAAAGAAACAATTCAGAGTTTTCAGATGAAATAATCATAGATAATATAAGCCGAATAGAGTTATCCAATTTTTTTATGACATGTATTCCGCTTTGAACTGCTAAAAACAATGTAGGAATTTTACAACTGAGCAATTCAAAACAACAATTATAATGAGCTGTGTTTATGGACAAATTGCACGATCAAATTCAGATCAATAGGTTAGCATGTTTTGTCTGTAGTTAGAGCAGTAATTTGATGTTATAAATCTTGCACGAACAAGCATTATATAATCTAAACCTCAATAAACTTTTTATCTACTAACAAAACCTAAAATCTATATACAAGAAACGCTAATTTCACATACCTAACAAATTAATAAGAAAAAAAAAACTACAAATCCTCATAGTTTTAAAATGCGTGCGTCATTCTTTGATGACTCCTACCACACTTTAACAATCAAAATTGGACTTTACTTCGAAGAAATTAAGGTTTCAATTAAATTGTATTTTTGGAAGCGTCCGCTATTGGTTGTGTGGATGACTTTTTTTTCTGCTCAGACCTTTTTATAAGCACGGGATGATGGTTAATGGGAGGCTTGGTAATTTTGGCTGCAGGAGTGTGGGGGAAGGGGGGGTAATTATAGTGGCAGCCTGTGTCATTGTCTGTCTGTATATCTCTGTTCTAACTCGTAACGAAATTGAAAAAAATATGGAATTTTTTGATTCCCCGTTTCTCGTGTTGATTGAAAATGAGGTTTCGGGTGAATTTTCTGTTTTATGGGTTCTGTCTCAAGGTTTTATATTATACCGATTATGTTTGTGTTATTTGTGATGCGTAATGACTGTTTCCTGGCGTTTTTGTCCTTTCTGAAATCGTCAGCTTTTGTTTCGGAGATAATAATCTTGATGGATAGGTGTCCAATGATGATTAACTGTCGCCATTTTATTTTTGCTCTACCGTAGAATCGATATTCACTGGACGAGTAAGACTATTGTCTATGTTCAAGCTTTCTCGGAAGAACAGTTTAAAAACATAATACTGTTTCACATGAATCAATTCTATAGATATTTGAGCTGTCATATTCATAAGAAGATGTCAAACAGTTCATTATTGGTCGTAAAATAACTGAGATTTATTGAAAAGACTGAATATTATTAGTGGGATTTAATATTAAAATTGACAGATGAAACACCTATTAACAACGATTAGCACAAATTTTAGATAAACGTTATTCCTGTCAAGAGAGCAAAATTTTTACATAGAGAAGGAAAAATATCAACATGTTTGTATGATTAAGAGTTGAGCAAGGCATCTGGCTAAACGAAAAGATGGTAGATGGAGGTCTTGAACAAAGGGTGGCCAAGGTTCAGTAAGAAACCAGGGCTGCCCAAAAGCCCATTAGTTAAACGATTCCATCAAGAATCGCGGGAAATAGATGGATGACAAACGCACAGATCGAGACATATGGCAAAAAAAGGGGGAGGCCTACACCCAGCAGTGGGTAATTCCTGATAATTATGATGACGATGAAGATGTTTTAACTATTCTAAATCATAATTTGTACCGTGCGGGAATCGCACACGCATTACACTACTCAATCACTCGGGCTATTGCGTCATCCACATAAACAAAGAACAACATTAAACAAACCTATTTATATTACAGAAGGCTTACATCCAAATCACCAACACAACATTTTTCACCACAACAAACAAATCCTCAATTTACTATTAAAACATCACAATGATGAATAAGACCGATTACACACACACTGCCTCTAGAATTAACCTCAAAAAATTCTTACGCCCAAAGCTTTTACTCATCTTTTTCAAAGTTTGTAATGAGTAATAGTCGTAGCGTATGACTGATGACTTCAAAGTCTCGAATAGTGGTGATAGATAGATCGAATTAAGTTCTTTTTGAAGTTTTTTTGGTGATGGTAATCACCTAATCACTGGTCCTGTGGTTATTAATTGGTTGGGGATTTTTAACCTAGTCGAGGTTGGTGGTATAAAGATTTTTGCCGCTAATGTGTCTGCGGTTGCTGTTAAGATAACTGGATCAGTAGAGGCTCAAATAGGATTTAGCTGACAAATTTTTATGATATTTTATTTAAAAAAAAAAGTACTATGTTCGTCCATAGGTGAATGAAAGAATGTAGCAAATGAACCGAAGTTGTTAAAATGATCTTTTATCACTTTAAATACATACAACCATTATTTTCTTTAACTCGTATCTCTTGTACCAAGTGCGAAGTAAATACAATTCACGAAACACAAATTGTACCCACAAAAAAAAAAAAACAATAATAATTGTGACGAAACGTCATTATTTGAGAACCGAATGATACATAGCTAGGTATGTTAATAGTCGGCCGAAACCCAGCCATGTAATTTTGTTTCATATCATTACTGTGGCCATCGAGGGATCCGAACGGATAATGGCAGCCGAAAAAAAAACAACAATAATTACTTTAAAAAAACTACCCGCCATCTTTGTCTAGCGGTCAGTTCTTTTTGGAAGTTTTTCTTTTATTATAGGCGATGACGGTAGTCGTTGCATTGTTATTTGTCATTTCGTTATGGACTTATGAGCTCTGTCGACGTGTAGCGGTGTTTGTTTAGATTTATGTGGTAGGTTTTAGGTCATTCTTTTGTAACTTTTGAACTTTGACCACGTGCTATCTTTGTCAAAGGCTTGTGGAGTCTTTAAGCATAAGAGATATTTTTTTAGGGATTCTAACTTCCAAATACTCATAAAGTTTAACTAAATTGACAAGTCACTTAATCACTTCATACCTTAAGAGGTTTGCTGAATCTACTCAAGTTTCTTATAAATGAAATCTGAATATTTGAGTCATAGTTTAAGAATTTCCTTATACTTCCGAACATTGTTTTAAGTTCATAAAAACTCAAAACAATATCCAGCCTGTATCTCACGCATCTAATCGCCTACTCTATCGGCTGACGGATCGACCTTTTTTATTCAACCTCCACAAAAAATGATCCTCAGACGCTACTCCGAAACTTAATTCGACAATAATAAACCACTAATTTCTTTGTAATGACACGTTTGGGGCTAATTTTGAGGTCCGAAAATTAGAGGACGATGGGACAGGGTAGGTGGAGGTCAGATTTGACAAAAAAATTAGGAGTCAAAGATAAAATAACGAATTAATGTAATCATGCGCAGGCTTATAAGTCACCATAGGATGATTGGCGTATGGATAAAATAAATGGCGCCCAAATGAACAAAAGTATGCAAAATTTACAAAAGATAAACGAAAAAAAAAAATGGAAAAAAAAGCATATTGATTGACACTAAGCATTAATTGATTTATCTGATAAAATAAATACAAGATCAGATTAGATTGACAATAACGCAAAAAAAGCTTCAAGCGTGTAGGTTGTCTTTGACACAGCTTTAAAATAAAAAAGAAATGCTTGACATGGTACGTGGATTCTATCAAGTCACGGTTGTGATCACAGAAAGGTTAAATATGTTAAATACCATTTGTAAAAAAACTATTCTTGTAATAAATGTTACAATTTTCCCAAAAACCTGCCATAATATAATGGAATTTCGTTAAATTGGTTTAAAATTAATAGATCATCAGTGCCTTTGGTTTATATAGATGATTTTCTTGGAATGCCTACGGGAAGTATTTTAATCATTAAAAAAACTTTTGGGTTTGATGTTTTTATATTGAAGAGGCACAGATAAAACTTCCTACAGTATATGATATACCTAAGTATATGATTATCTCTTATGGTATGTGACACTACAACCAGGAAGAAAATTACTTCAGCAAAAAAAATACCTAGATGTACTCGTTTGTCTATCACGAGTCTATAATTTTAGTCTTATTTACTTTAATCCACGCATCGCGTGACATGGTAGCTGTATTAAATAGCATAATTTCAAGAAATGACTGGTTAATTTGGTCATTTGTTGCGAATGTAATTTTGAGGACGACATTTTTAATTTGATGTCTGATTGTCAGTGAAGTAAGTGGGTAGTGGGTACTGACGCCCCTTTTCTTGAGTTGACGAGTCTTAATCTTCATAATTGTAATAATTCTAGATATAAGGCAGAAAATTGTCTAAGAAACCCTTGCCAATAAGATTCATTTTTCTACTACAGTACTTGATACTCATATAATAAAATAAATAATTATAGCTACAGATATAAGTTAAGATAAAAGCAAAGCTGAAGAGCCCAGGAATACAAGAAGAACAAACACATAACACTTTTTTATTTCACTTAACGTATTTGTCAACAGCAACAGCAAAGATTATTATTTAAATTAATTTATATGCAAATTGAAATACGAGTTCTCATGTATTTTTTTTGCTTTATGAATTAATTTCATTGCTCTGTGATTGTTTAAGGATAAAAATAGTCGAGCACTTTGTCGATTATAATTGTATTAAAAATTACTCTTTTCAATTTACTTTAGTTTAACTGCATGATTTGAATGGGCGACATCCGCTGCATAAAGATGTATGAAAGATTTTATTCCTCTGTATTCATCATTTAAATGGAAGTTTTAATCTACGCTTGCAGTCTTTACATGGTTTAGATTAAGAATGGAATCGTCAGCTGTACAGGATGATACTGACTACCTGTGTAGGCTGAGAAAGATAACTATATTCCTAAGACTGACTTAATAGACCATTAAGCGTCTTTCCTTATTGATTCTTCGAATTTTATGATTCAGCTCTTTAATATCTTCGTTTTTAATTTGCCGTCTATTCTAATGATTTGATGATCTGCACATTTATGCAGCTTCATAGTAGTCTTTAATATTCATGTAGACATTTGCTACTTACAAACTCCTATAATTCTTCGTCTTTTTCTAAAGTCCATCTGGGACGTACGCCATCATGGAAACATGTTCCCAGACCATTAAAATACAAAGTCTTTTACCCGACACCGAGCAGAGAGGTTCAAAGATTACAAACTTTGCGAGTCAATTACTTGGTCGTATTAATACGGTTTTAATATTCAAGTTTAATAACATTACGGCTCTTTACGACGGTACATTTAGAGGCTGAGCACGGATGGAGGTAGATGTACGAACCGGTTTTTTAATTTTCTTTTTTTGTCATTTCAGGTACGTAATTGCTATGGCGATAGTGGTGAAGATTGCGAATGTGGACTGTAATTCACTGCGAATAAATGCGAGAGTTGATTGGTACGTATTATATTTGTTTAAGTTTCAAAGAGTATATGATGAAGCATCGTAATGTTCTTTGGATCAGTAGCGTCTGTTGTCTCGTCAGTAATAAACTATTTTATTGATTGTTTTATTGTGTAGGACAGAAATCTATCTAATTTAATTTTCTTAGCATTATCAATTGGCTATAAAAGTAATATCGTTTCTTTATGTTGGCGTAGTCAGACGTATAACTATAAAATTAAAAGAATTAATATTTTAACTTGGTCGGAGACTCGTATTTTTTTTTGTACTATTAAAATCCTGGGCAACATAAAAATTTAATATCAATTTCTCGAATGAGCATTTCTTTTTTTTTTCCAGTAACCAGCCAGTAACCACGTGTATATAAAAACCTTAAACATCAGATCGTGTGACTTGAGTAATTGACGAAAAATCAAAAATCAACTGATTAGTTACGACACTTGATTTTAAGACAAAACCCGTACTTCATGGTGTCCAAAAATGTCTAATTACACATACCTTTTGTATAGACAGTATTACAAACAGAAATTAACGATTCAGACACGGTATTTAGTTAAATATTTTCGAGTCTAACAAATACGTTTCATGGGAAACGATGTAACTTAAATGGCCGCTGTCGAATAACGGTAATGTATGAGATTGATTCCTTTATAGCCAAATTGTTTTTGATATTTTTTATGATTTGTTAAGGGGAAGGCTGTTGTGTGATTGTGAGCTTCGATTCTGTGATTCGGAACTTGTTAGATTTGATGTTTTTGATTTACAAAGTAATTTTATATTAGAAAATGTAATTTACTTTTGAACATGCTGAAATGGAGAATATATACTACTTTTTATCGTGGTTAAATCATCAAAGAGACTCAGAATTACCTCTGCCGCCTTGGGCACCCCCACTGCACCGGCAGTAGAACCAGAGCAGGCAATACTGTTGACTCGTACTACTAAAATCATGGTGTTTTAGCCCTACTCGTCTTAATAGATAATCCCGCGATTTTCGAAGTTATCATGGACTAGTAACATCTCCATTTAAAATACCCTTCAAATTCAAATGTTCCTTTACGCAAATTCCTTGCTGGAGATATTTTCTGATAGCTAAATCTTTCTGATCTTCAAGTTAAGAGTTCCAGTTCATTTTGAATGAGTTCGATTCATTGTAGAACAATAGGTAACCATTTAAATTAGGAAGAAAAACAACTTTTGTGTTTCTGATTTATATCGACAAGTTGCAATAACCATTTCCAAAGGGTAACCGCAACGGACATATATCACTGTAACCCAAAAACTACAAACCATCGCCTTAACAGAAGCGGCATGCTCAAACACGTAACACATATTATAAATTCGTTACCCCTGTAACCTAAGACGGTAATAGATCCATGGCATAGCATCCATACATCGTCAATATAATTGCTACAAATTGCTGTTAATGATCGAAACTGTGTTGATGAACCCGTTGTTGTTGTTGGGAGTTGTTGGTTGTCTAATAGGCTGTCATTGCAAGGGTTGGGTGTTGATTGGGCTCTTAACGTTCTTGTTGAGGCGCCGTTGATTAGAAGGATTCTGCTTGGTTTGTAATTTGAAAATTGAGGTGTAATTATTTGCGAAGGTAAACGGTTTGTTATTGTAATTGGTAAGGTAACGGGCTGGTTTTAAAGAAGTTCTAGTAAATATTGTAAAGCTGTCTTTTGTGGTTTTGCTAGTGTTTATATTTTAGAAATTGACAGACAATTCAGTGACTCGTGGTGCCATCTGTTACCATAAGGACGTTATTGTTATTTTTCTCTCGAATAGTTCATTTTTCGGGATAAAAGGTAGGTAAGGACAGTTTCTGTAATCTTGACAACGTATACCTAATTAAAAGTCCACGATGGTCAGTTCAGTTTAGACCTCAAATTTTAATAACGAAAGAATCAGAAAAAAATACTTTCACATTATAGATATTAGTTAGGATTAGATTTAGGAAACCACAAAACAAACATCAGAAAGTCACCATTGCTTGAACTTCAAATAATTACGATTAACAATTAGATCCTTGATTGATTGAGAGATTTTAATTGGGAAATACGTCAATTTATGGCACACTAGTATTTAACTATCAAACTGCATAACTGTTGTCATAACTACTTTCATTTGAGATTTTATGCAGAACATCTTCGTGTTTTGTCTCCTAAATTAATTAACTGTCATTTTACGTCCATTTGTAACTAGAACAAAATATCTAAACAACGTTCTATTATTCAGATAACGAATTATTATACAGATAACATACAAACCCAACTTCCAAACCAGAAGTCGTTATTCACGGACCCATTCATTGAAATTCCTAGGAATTAGCTTAAAGAGCCGATATAGTTTCCATGTAAACACATAATAAGACAAAAGTCGCCTGTTGTACATGCGATAAATTACAAAATTTGCATACGACTGTGCTGTTTGCAAAACCTCCACGAGGTTTATGTAATCGAGATAGTTTGACAGTTTTAGTAAATTGTTTGTTTCTCGTTTTTACCCTGTTTGGGATTTTGTCCTTATTTAAGTAACTAGGTTACATTTATTAGTGTTTCATTTTTCGTGGTAAAATCATCAACTGAGTCCCCACACCCATGGCGAGGCGGGAGGGACTGTCAGACTTGTACATAACTAAAATCTACGGTGATTCTTCAATAGCTCTTTATGTTCCAGGGTTATGGTTTCTTGATGTAAGTAGGTCGTCACCTTCGTACTTTTAGGTACGGTCCAAAACAACGTCTTGCTGCTTCACGAGATTTAAATGAATAGAAAAAGACGCAGGTAAAGTGTCGAAGTGCTCTATAATTTTGACTATTTTCATAGCTTTTAAATTGTTACAAGTTTTATAATGCTTATTTACCTAATGCTTTTTAAATGTTGCTTATTATATACAAAATGCTTAGTACACTTTTTTAGGAAGGATTACATACAATCACCAATTTTGATTTGATTTCTTCTCCAAATACGTTACTGACCTTTAATTACCTGTCCTTCGGTCAAGTCTATTATAAATTCAAGTTAAATTCACTATAACGGTAGATTTATGCTATGTAATGTCCTTTCAAGGTGGGTCATCCTTAGAATTTTATATCGTAAATCTTATTTCTGAGTTTTAAGTGCCGTTATAAACGCCAGGAGATTGCCGAATCATTAATTGTATTGAAACCAGAGATCTCTGACTGACCTGATGTGACCATTAATTTGGCCAACTAGTCGGCTGTAAAAAGGTTGACCATAACTTTGGTGAACTAGCCGACTTGTCAGTTGCAAAAAGCTGACTAGTCGGATAAGCTGATGATTTTTGTCGGTAGAATTGACGGACTATTGGAAGTGTCATTGCCAGTGACAATTCAGTTCATACAGCTAAGTCGGTTACATTAAGCACATTATAATAGGTATTCAATCACACTCGTTATACGGTCTTTAAAAAGGAAATATTGGCAAGATATAAATCAATTCAGTCGACTAGACGGATCTTTTGGATGGCTAGTCAGCATATCTCATAAAGTAACTTAATGAATTAATTACGAAGCGTATGTTTGTTTATGACATTATATTTACGTCCGCCTTTGATTTTGTCCAGCAGTGGGATAATGTAGGCTAGTAGTATCAGTATCAGTAAATTTATGTACTTCCTGACCACAGTCTAGGAAAAATATTATACGTTGTCATTCAAGCTTCACGTTTATGATACATAATATCTAAATTAATTAATCTTCTCATAAATACAGTGTCTGTTAGGTATAATATTATGAAGTAAATTAGCAAAAATAAGAAACAAAAAACAAAGACATTTTTTTATTTCTGAATATTCGACGTCTAATAAAATGCCATCCCACGCAATTTCCTACTATTTTGGTAGTATTGTATTAAAGTTGGTATAAAATTTATACCACCTGCTGTTTTTAAAATGTCATTTTATGAAAGAATTTGGCGCGATTTTTATATCTTTATTCTGTGTTATAATATAGATGTAATAAAAGGTATAATATTAATATCAAAAGAAGAACGAAAGTAATTACAAGGAACTCTTTTCTGGGGAATTTAGAATAAATTAAATAGTAGCTGAATATATTATTACTGTTCAGACCAGTAACTGGGTTATGCAAGTCTGTGAGACAGTCGCTCCATTTAAAATACTGATATTAAGACAAGATTGGAAGTCGACCCCAGAATTGTTAGAAAAAAAACTAAGCAGGTGATGAGTTCGCGCGTTGATGTCTTTTACACTATGAATAATGTTGTAACTACAGAGTGAACAACCTAATCTTATTTTTCATTTTAATTGCAAACATCATCATCATCAGTTTTGATGATTGTAAAGTACTTCTTTTTGTTGGTTTATCTTTATATATGGGTTTATAAATTTGATTTTCGAATTCCGACGCAATTTTTTTTCCAGAGGATATTTTTGATTGTTTCTAAATGCAGATTAGTATTCAATTTGAGCAAGTGAATCCACGTGTTCACCTAGTCTTACAATAAAACTTTATTCACAATAAATCAGGCACATTAAATCAGATATTCCTCTTAGATAACACTCCAGCTTGAATATTTTGTCGTATAAAGATTGTCTTAAGAAATTTTTATAGCTTTTTTACGACTAAGATTTTTTGATCGTCTGATTACTAGTCTACCGAATAAAAGGTCATAGAGTGCTGATATTATATTTGAATATCATTTTAATAGATTATTATTATATTTTAATCGTCTACTTTTAGCTTTAACACGTTAAGTTAAAAGGTAATAGTTTGAATGTTTAAGTGATGAGTTTTCGCTTTTCTTTGACATAACTAACTTTGTCTGTATGTAAATTTTAGTTGCTACTGAGTGACGTTTTTGACACTTTTCAATATACTTAAGTTGATTAAATATCATACACATATTTTTATAATCAAATCTGTATCTATTGTGAGAGTCACTGACAATTGATGGTAAAGGGGGAGGCCTTAGTTCAGTAGTGGACACTTTTTGATTATGACTTGAAGTAAGAAAAAACTTGAAAAAATTGGTTCCTTAATATCTTAAAATAAAATTAAGTCACCAATAATTAATTATAGCCACACCGATTCTCTTCTATGTAAAACATGAAATATTATTGTTTTTATAGATGCTATCTCAGACTTTTGTATCTCAAAATGTATGCATTTTATGTAAGATAATCTAAACGACAGTGAAAAAGGTCTATTATGATCAATAAATTTTGCATTCGTTTACTACTTAATGAAATCGATGACTAAATGATTGTATTGTGATAATAATTTATTTTCGATCGAAAATTTTATCATGAATGGTAATCTCAACTTGAAAGTTGTAACATATTATACGATCATTCTGCTTTATTACAAGGATTTTTTTTCTGCATTGTAGAGGTCATCCAATGGGTCCATCTGCCCTGGGTGGGACTGTCTGACTGTTTTTAGACAGTTCCACGTACATTTTAGACAGTGGTGAAACTCTTCGCAAAGGGCTTAGCAGGAATATCCTCATTATGTAAACAATACACATCTTGGTCTTCATCTTTACTCTTTCTCTCTGTAGTCGGTGCCTCATGTCTGAGAATCGTGGTTAGTTTCAGAGTTGCACCTGGAGCGGATGATCCGCTTCCACCGGTTTCTGTCCAGCGCATCCTTTACCATCGAGTAGAATGGACAATACGCATCGGCACTGGGGAAAACGTTAATGGAAAATTCTGTTGCTCAAGCACATAAATAAGAACAATTGGTTAGAACAATTACTGAATTACCTACTTTGCTAAAGTGGCGTTTTCAAGATCCCATGTTCTAATTATCTGAATCAGGTACTGACAAAATCCTGAAAGCAAACTTGAATAAAATTTTGTATTTCGTATCAAACAGAAGCGCTAGTAATCATATGACCAATGTGGTTGAAGATATGCTAAGTACAATCAGCTTCGGGGTTCAGCAGTGGTTAATTTTCTCTCAAGCTGACTGTACCTATAAGCACTATGTCGAAACAACTGGCATACCATAATAAATTAATAAGCCAGGAAATGTCGTAAGACCTCATTTTCAAATCCACCTATTAGGGGCAAAACGTATCGTAGCTATCATTAATTCACCCGACTTCACCTGACACCCTGAGTGGCAGAGTAATGAGTTTCGGTTACTAGCCGTCA
This sequence comes from Agrotis ipsilon, assembly GCA_028554685.1. NCBI lineage: Eukaryota > Metazoa > Arthropoda > Insecta > Lepidoptera > Noctuidae > Agrotis > Agrotis ipsilon. The sequence continues at coordinate 15,814,059 of CM052965.1, forward strand.
ACCCTAAGTGGTTGATTGTGGTGAAATTAACCTCTGGATTACCGTTAAGTGGGGATTAATAGTCTGGGTTGGGTGTTGCATATTTTTTGTTTAGGTTAGGGCAAGATTGATAGAGGAAAATGGTTTTTTTTTTGACATTGGTCTAGGCTCTCTGAGGGATCTATGGGACATCTGAGCTTGCCAAATCGCAAGACTTCAGGTAACATTGACCTCGGAACAAACGGCTATTGAAGGGTCAATATGGATGTAGTCAGTATAAGTCTGACAGTTCCAGTCCATTCAGTTTGACTGGCCTGTTGGTCTAGTGGTTAGTGACCCTGACTGCTATGCCCGGGTCGTGGGTTCGATTCCCACCCAAGAAAAATGTTTGTGTGATGAGCATGATTATCTGTTCTGTTTCTGGTTATAATTTATCTATAATTTAGAAATATATAAGTAAGTTTATCAGTTGTCTCTAGTACCCATAACACAAGCTCTGCTTAGCTTGGGACTAGAAGGCGTTGTGTGATAAATGTGGAATATTATATTATTATTGTTCAAGGTTACCTACAACCACTATATTATGTACATTCATATTTCTTTTGAACAGCAAAGGATACGAACAATTTAAATAAAACTACGACAGATGACGTCACAGCTCGTCTACTCGACCACACACAATCACATCCCGGATTGACATAAATAGGCTTAAAAGAGAAGCTACTTATTCACTACTTAAGTATATATATAAAGCTGTAGGTCATCGTCATTCTGGCAACGAAATCTCATAAATAAGACAATTTGAATGGCGCAGACAGCGCCGGGTTTATTGCTAGTTAAGTCACGAGCCTTGATATGATGCAAACGACTACTGTGATACTGTGTTGTATGTTTATTTGCTATTTTTAGGAGTTTACTAAGCTCCTGGTATTCCATTTTTTACTGTCAAAGGAAGTTTCTAAGATTGACTTAGATGAAAGGTACTTTATGTTTGTGTACTCATAACAAGGCTTATGAAAAATTTTTGCATTTTAGCATGATCACTGATCTGTTTGTCACTATTTCACGCTCAAATAGTGTTACTTTCATATTTAAAATATAAGTTGGAATTATATTAGTGTACTTTCGTCAACATCATCTGCCATCGTCATCTGCCTAGCCTTTTCCCAACAATATTGGGGTCGGCTTCCAGTCAAACCAGATTTATTATTATTGTACTTTCGTTAACAAGAGTAATTAATCATTTAGTATTTCCTCACATAAACTTAACTTACTGAAATAGAGTAGTAGTTTTGAATTTTCTGGAAAAACCAATAAGGAATGCCCGTGAGTTTTTGTATAAGGTAAAGGGAGATTATTTGGTGAGATAGGCAACTCAGTGATAGAGTTTTAAAAGTCTCTCAAAACGTTAAGTATGCATGCAGTAATGCGAAATAATGTATCACTATATCTTGTCCACTTTAGTGGTGAACTAGTTGCATCATTTCGCATTACTGCATGCATGAATTTCGACTGGCCTGTTGGTCTAGTGGTTAGTGACCCTGACTGCTATGCCGGGGGTCGTGGGTTCGATTCCCACCCAGGAATTAAGGTTTGTGTGATGAGCATGATCATTTGTTCTGTGTCTGGGTGTAATTTATCTATAATATGTGTGTATTTAGAAAAATATAAGTATGTTTGTTTATCAGTTGTCTAGTACCCATAACACAAGCTCTGCTTAGCATGGGTCTAGATGGCGTTGTGTGATAGTTGTGGAATATATTATATTATATAGGTAACGTTTTGAGAGACTTTTAAGATTCTATCACTGAGTTGCCTGTCTCAACAAATAATCTCCCTTTTCCCTATCATCTCATACTTCAATGAAAAAGAAACAAACTATAAATGAACCTACTTATCATCCAGTACACGTATTAGTACTCAAAAGTAGCAGTATGTCGTGATAATCGTGAACTTTTAACTCGACACGTTTGTGCTGCGACCTCGAACCATCTGCTGATGGTTGACATTGATACTGCTTTAGACCTGGCTTTAGGTCACCTGGGAGCGAAGGAATCACTAGTATATACTGAGGTAATGACTGAAGAGAGAATAATGTATAATAATCAAGAACTGTTGACGCAACAACTGAGCAATTCGCTCATGTTGATTCCACAGTCGCATGACTGTGCGATTACAGCGCTTAAAAAATATATCAATGACCTAAAATAGTTGTTCTAAATCTGGCTGTGTATATAATTTTGAATGTTTATAATCGCACCGACGACGTTACAGGAGAAATTCTATGTGTGGATAAATTAGGCATGCCTGTTGTGAGCACTATGCAACTGAACTTTCAGAAGAACCTAACCAATATGTATCCCTTATTTATTGAAACTTGCCAAAACGGTTGAAATTAATAATCTAACCCGGTTGCAAGTTTCGAACCAATAAATTACCGAATTTACCTATCAGTTTTTAAAATATCCAATCAGAAGCAGCCGTCAAAAACATAGGAACGGCGTTTAGATTGAGATTCATCATCATCATCAGCCGGAAGACGTCCACTGCTGAACATAGGCCTCCCCCTTAGTGCTCAAACACACTGCGAGCCTAGCGCGGTGGCGGCGGCGGGCGCGATATTATGAATGTATGAAATCGCCGCTTGTGGCCACATTGAACTGACTAGGCGGGGAGCCTAGCGCGGTGGTTACGAGCGACTTTGCGAGCCTAGGCGTTGCTAGGCAACAACCGATACAACGGGCTGGCGGCAGGTGTATCAAACCTTTTCGGTTTTTTAGTAGCGCCATATAGTTACCAGAACATGCACTAAAATACTAACGTTGGATGTTTTTATACATATTTAAATTATTTTTACCGTATTTGAGTAGAAAAATGTAGAATGATTTATAATTTAGTTGTTTTCAATCCTAAATAACCTGTAAAAAATAATAATATTAATTTCTTTAAACCAGTTTTATAGAGTTTACTAGGTACCACCGGTTTGCAACACCTGAAGTCGCCGCAACAAAAACAAACTCTTGATCGGCAGTGTGGACACGTATTGCGCCCGCCGCAGCGCCCGCCACCGCGGCTGCCACCGCCGCCGCGCTAGGCTTCCAGTGTGGACAAACCCTTAGACTGCCACGCCGAACGACGAATTCGCCACTTGCATCCATCGGTTGCTCGCGACTCTCACCATGTAGATTGAGATTAAATTAATATTAAATTCGGGCGTTGATCTATTCTTTATATATACAAGCACATAAACTAAAACTAAACCGAAGTTAATGTACGAGTCTATCTACTTATACCAACGAATTCCATAATTGATGTCAATCTCCATAATCTTTTACAAAGGCATCCATAGATTCAAGCAACAAGGACGTAATAAAAATCAAAGAAAGAGCGTTATTTTAAATAACCCTCAACATAACAGGGTGTGAACAGAAAAACTGTCTCCGCCGGGCCACTGACACGAGCGCGTGCGTTCGCAACTCCTGCGCATATAATTGAACCATGGCTAGGGTTACCATTTGTGCGAGTTTGTCAGGATATGTCCGGGTTGGCCTGCCACCCACACTCTATCAAGCCTTGTCTGGATTTTTAAATAGTGTAAAGAAAGATAATATTATACTGGCCTACCATCACGTCTTGAGCAAGAGTAGTTACACTGTGAGAACGAAATGGCTTTAGACGACTTGTGTAGCTGTGTCTCTTTCCAATGGTGAAATTATTCTCGTTTTAAGACGTCATGATAGGTGCATAGGTTTCTTTTTTCTTTTGCTTATACTTTTCATATATCTCTGATTAAGATCGCGGGACTTATTCCATTACCTTGACCCCGGAACATAAAGGGCTATTGAAGGACACCGTGGATTTTAGTCAGTGCAAGTCTGACAGTCCCTCCCGCCCTGCCCGGGGTGGGAGGACTCATTTGATGAAAAAAATCCCTGATTAATCTGAAATGACAAAATTTATTTAAGAAGTGAAAACAATTTGGGAGCAGTGGTGGCCCAGTGGTATCGGTCCCGACTTACGAGTTGTAGGTCGTGGGTTCGAACCCCGCCAAGCGTATTACTTTGTGTAATTTATTTCATCACCACTGCTCTCAAAACGGTGAAGGAAAACATCGTGAGGAAACCGGCATGTCCTAGAACCAAAAATTCGAAGATATGTGACATCTACCAATCCGCACTGGGCCCGCGTGGTGGATTATGGCCCACTCCCTCTCTCAGAGAGGAGGCCTGTGTCCCAGCAGTGGGAACATTATAGGCTGATGATAATGATGATGAAAACAATTTAATGAATATGGAATGAGAAGAATATTGTTACAAAGCATTCAATTCCATTGCTGGACACATGCTTCTACTTACTTCCAGTAATTTTGATCTAGGAGATTGTAGACCTATATCGTCTTCGAGGGCTTCGAGGGAGAAGTTGCTTCAAACATGTTGTTCAGTTATTTTTCTCAGGAATGTCCAGCTTTTTGTCAGGATCTTTGCGCAATGGTAACCCTACCCGCGCGCATTGTTTGCGAGCGTCGCAAGCGCATGTGATTTGTAGTAGCAACGTTTTTTTGTTTGAAACAAATGAGTTTTGCAGTGTCTTGTGGGCTGCCTGTTTTAAATTGATTTTTGGGTTTTCAGTTGTTAGATTTTTAAGTTTATCAAATATGATGATTTCAACAAGAATATTTAAAAACATTAAGTAATTTGACACTAAGTACAAGGGTTTTTTTAAATACAGAATAAAACTGAATAATACACACCGTTTCCTTTTTTAGGAAATGATTCAAAACTAAAGGTCTAAACGAAAAAGTGGCATTCTGTTGCCTAACGATATTATCTATAGAATTGTAAAAAAGAAGCTTATTTTATGGAAAAAAAATTACCGATATAAAAGCTTCCAAATTTTTTGCTGATGGATATGTCAAAGCCACAAAGATAGTTCAAAACGCATAATAGTGCATTTAATTTTTAAACAAATCGCCGTAGTATTTTATCACGACAGGTCAAATACTGTAAATATCCTTCTTAATTTTCAACCTATTTACACTTCCCACCAAAATGAGTAAGTAACCTTACCGGGTTACAAAAAGTATTTCATAACGGCCTGATATAATATACGACAGCGTTCCCGTCATCGGTCCACAATATTAAATGACCATTTTAGCAGTAACCGTTTTATAAATGATCGCGAGAGAAACCGGGATCAAGAGGAACGGTTCTGTAGATTTTATTAAGTGTTTATTTATCACAATTATTGTAAAGATTTATAAGAAAGAAGGTAGAAGTTAGATTTAGAAAAGCTTATTTGGGTCGTTATAAAGGGATGTATGGAAATGGGAAGTATGATAAAGCAAAATAATCCCTATCTAGCCATTGTTGACATTATACTACATGGACTTATTGAATTGCATTTGCCAAGATATTTGTTATTGTAGTCTTTATCTTAATTTATACTTTATTTAAACATTTTACATCATTATTTTCATTTTCCTTTATAAAAATGAATCCCTGAAACATAATAATTATAGAGTTCGTGATACCACAGAGAAATCTTCAAAAACCCAAAAACATTTTGCCCATCATAAGCAATAACCGAGTACCTGGAGCTCTTAAGCTTGAGGTTCTCGTTTACTAAAAAACTAGCCAATCTTCCTTGAAATGACTATTTAAAATTCCCTATTATCCCAAAGGTCCCTAAAATCGAATCCCGAACCCCGCTCTGGGTGTTCTTAAGTTCATAATTTTTGACCGATGCATCATTGAACAAATTAAACTTGGTGCCAAAAATAATTTATCAGTCCTCGCCCCGGACGATTATTCACGCTTATGACAAATGGTGGAGAGCTGTGCAGTATATTTCACGGATTTGTGATTTGCAATACATACGTTCGGCAATGGATATTGTTCGACATTTTTTATTTATAACTTTATACTTTTGTCTGGCCGGATTTGTAATATTTTGTGAGTCATTTTCTTTTTGATAATAATTTAAATGCACAAAGATTAAACGGTAATTCAGACAAGTATGGACCGGCCTGTTGGTCTAGTGGTTAGTGGCCCTGACTGCTATGCCGGGGTCGTGGGTTCGATTCCCACCCAGGACAAATGTTTGTGTGATGAGCATGATCATAATGTTCTGTGTCTGGGTGTAATTTATCTATAATATGTATGTATTTAGAAATATATAAGTATGTTTATCAGTTGTCTAGTACTCATAACACAAGCTCTGCTTAGCTTGGGACTAGATGGCGTTGTGTGATAGTTGTGGAATATTATTATTATTATTATATATATTATTACTATAACTCTTCTTTAAAAACTCTCTTCTAAATAACTCTAATTTATACAAGAGTAGAAAATATCTACAAAAAAAAGAGGTGCGAAAAATAAGGTACAAGGGCAGTCTATCAATCAGATTGTGGACTCTTAAACGATAGTTCGTGACTTCGAATCCGTCCCTATTACACTATTACGATCAACTCCAGCAAAGGTAGACCTAGAATCAAAGATGCATCATTTATGATAATCAAAAAATACCGATAAAAAACTGGACTAACAAGATCGGTATTAATATTTGAAATGTGCGCTTTATTTATACATTTTTCTCAAAATTAACATATTATTAACGACGAGCTTCTAATCACACATCTGATAAATCAGACATTTCCATAATTACAAGAAACCGAAATATACGAAAACAGAAGATATTAATTAATTGAACACTCACATCAACTTAATAGATAAAGATTGCAATATGGACGTAGGTAAAGAAACACCGTGTTTCCATTGCAGGTTAATTGTGGATTAACTTTATTAAAATGCGTACACAATCTTCAATGGACGAGGGACGCATCGATAGCATCTTCGCGGGGATAAGATGAGAACACTAATTATGTTTCTATGGTGCGCAGACGCAGGGAGGGGCGGCATTCCGTCAGTACATTGACCTCTCACACAGACCAATACACGCGTAGACCTCCCAAAATATACATAAATTGAAATATATATTAATGATTTCTATTAATTATCGCACGTATAATAAATTATTCGACGTTTTTGAATTATGGGTTTTTTTTTGGTAAAGACCGGTGTTAATTGACGTTGAAATGGCGCTTCTATTTAAGGAGTAATTAAGGTTTCTTTTTAATTGATGTTGCAGTTTATTTTGTTGATTAAATGATATAGAAGCGATATACTTAATGCACAATTAATTTGTTGTACTAAGTGATCCAGCTTCGGCATTTTGAAAAGTGCAATTTACCCTGTTAAGTCAATTAAATAGTAAGTGCCTAATTATATTGTAACAGTAAAGTGGAAGCATTTTATTACTTAATTTTATCGATTCACATCAATTAGTTTTACAGTTTTCAGCACTGGGTAGGCTGAGGCATTTATGTCCTCCATTGATATCAGATAAACATAAATAATTAAATATATAATGTATATAAAGTTTATGTACTAAAATATTTATGGTCTGTTTTAACACCAAATGATTATGTCCCGTTAGTTCGTTTCTAGTAAATCGCCTATAATCCTTAACTGCGAAACAGTAAAACAAAATTAATCTGTGGACTTAATGATGGACATTTAATGACCTTAATACAAAATAATATTTCGATAAACTCTAGGATTTAGTCTACCGTTGATAGTATTTAAACTTATACACCTAAGCAACCACCCAACCTGTAGGCATAGTACAAATATTTGTTCCAAGAGGGAATCGAAACCGTGCCACGTAGTCCAGCGAGCGACTCCTCAGGTACTGCACTACACATCTACGCTATCTACTATCGTGCACAGTTGAAAAAAAAATCTCAAGATATAATTTTTATTTAAAAAATTATATGAACAGTTTTTTTCATATAATTTTTATATCAGCCGCCATTTTATGATATTCCTGGATCTATGGTTGGCAGCAGATGATATACAGTATCACAGTGTGCAGCGCAAATGTGCTATCGCGAGCTATTCTGTTTAGAGACAATCGTACGTTTTGTGAGGAGCCGTTTTTGAGAAATGAACCGACATTGATGTAGTTTGAGAGTGAGTGACTTGGACCCGTTATCATTAATACGGTGCGACCCGTAGAATAATGAATACCTGGCTATTATTTTAGTGTTGGAATTTGAACTCTATGTTTAAGCGTTGAAAGTTTATTAAGGTTGATTCGTTGTCTAGACTTTATAAAAATGGGTAGTTAGTTTTTGTGGTGTTTAAGGATTTTGGTCATTTGAGAACCACTCATTCAATCTACTATGTTGTTTAGGGTATCCTGAAAGAAAAAAAAAACCTTGCTTATCAAAGGGTTTGACGCCCGCTGCAGTAAATCATAAAGTTTGTTCAAGAAATAATTAATTATTAACATCTGCGTCGCGTATAGTAAAGCTTTTTTGTGGAAAGAAATAAATCTGCAGAATCAAATTTTTGTTTACACAAAAAAAGTTTTAATTCCTACCTAAGCTTTTCTTTAAACACAGTATTAAAGGTTTCAATGAGCAATGGGTGAATCCTTCTTGAAATGATGACGAATATTTTTAAAATTCGTTTAATGGTATTTGTCTGCTGTGGGTATTTTTTGGTTCCGTTCAAGAATTAATTTCACAGCTATCAGCAAGTTTTGTTAGCATGAAATTATTTACACTTCTACAATGCAATTGCTATTTTCCTCAACTTTAACAAAGTAACCGTTATACAAATTGCTAATATTTAGTTTCTAACAAAAAATAATCAATTTTTGACTTAAGTATTCCAAAACTTTGTTTAAGCTCGATACCGTGGCCCTGGAACGTAAAAAGCAACCGAAAGAACATTGCGGACTTTTATTCATTAGTCATAGTCTGACAATTCCTTCCGGTCTACCCAGTAGCATGGGAGTATGTGGCGCTCCATGACGGGCGGGAGGACTCATGACTGTGATGATTATACAATGGCAAAATAAACAAGCAAACTTAAATGTTTTTTTTTTTTATATATAAAAGCCATCTGCCAAGAGAGAAAAAAAATCTTCTTATACAAACAAAATTGTATTCAAATATTATTTTATATCAAAACTATCAATGTCGAGTATTTCAATCCAAGCACTTGATTTTTTACTTCACTTCATTTCAAACAAGTTTTTATATCACCAGAAGTGATATGAAACTAGTAATAGCTCGCAGCATTGCCCGTATAAACAGAAAAGAGAAATTATTCCAAGTGTTCCAACAAAATAATAAAAAGTGCCCGGTAGCGTCCCAATAAAAAATCGAAAACACTTAAAAAAAAAACAAATTTGCAATACTTATAGGTAGTATGCTAAAATTCAGACAAACAGATTTACTTCCGTATTTGTACGATAAATAACTATTTTGATACTTATGTGCATATTTTAAGAATGTTTTAAATGAAAAAACTGGACAGCTGTGAATTTTTTTGCCTATATTTTAATTCGTCATGGTGTGGTGTGAATATGAAGATTTTGAAATGTTGTTAGTTTATAGTACAATTAAAAAACTCCAAACTATAATGACTGTTAAATCTCTGTGTGGTCTGAAAAAAGAAATTGTTGAAGTCATAGACAGACATTTTTTTATTTTTCGTTGTAAAAACATCACATATATGACATTAGTTATCTTAATCTAATTACTTAGCACGTATTATTATAATTCGAAGAATATCAGGGAAAATTCGAAAAAAATATTTTTGCTTGAATACTGAAATCAGCACTATATGTTTTTTACTATATTTTTTTTTCTCTGCCTAGCTGTTGTAGAATTGAACTGCTTTACCTTGAAGACATTCATCCAGCTGTTATTACTTAGCCACTAGCTTTTAAAACTGCATGTATGTCTTCTGACACAAATCATGAAACAATTAAAAAAAACATAATTTCTAAATGACTTGACCAACTTACAGCTAACAAAACAATCGAAATTAATCTCATTCTATCCATACCTTTCAATTCTAACAACACATATGATCGCCACATCCAACCTAGCTTTATCTCTAAAACTTCAACAATTCATGTTCACAGTCAATTAAACAACGGTACTTTTAATTAAGCATGTAATTTTAACACAGTTTAATATTCGTGGGATTTGTTGCTGGCTTTTGGTTATAAAAAAAAGTAAGTTTTGCATGACAGAGTATTATTCTCTTCAATCCGCTGACAGCCAATGTGTATGACATCACACTAGATAGCTCTGTTGTTCGACTAAATTTTCGATTTCTGAAGTAGTCAACTCGGTGAAGACCTAGTTGGTTAAGGCGTCTGGAGTACCTATCCAGAAGACGCGGGTTCGAATCCCACTTGCAATCTGAAATTTTTCTTTCCTCAAAAATCATCTTTCGGTGAAGACCGTCTGGCGGGTAGGACCGTACAATAAGCAATATAAACAAAGTCTGAATTACCACAGCAATTTATTAAAAAATGGTTAACTTAAACTGTTAAAACTTAAGTTCGGATTGTCATTGCTGTGGTTATTCAGACTTTGTTGTATTGCTTTTTGTAAGGTCCTACCCGCCAGACGATCTTCGACGAGTTGACCTTAATTTAAAAAATTAAATCCTAAATAACTTCTGGATTGACAGTGCAAATCTGTTCATTATCTTTTTAAAAAAAGAACAGAAGTACTCACCAACCCACCATCAGCAGATCATAAAAACCAGAATGTGACAAACACAATCCAACCAGTAATCAAGCCACGTTAAGTTAAGGTTACGAGTAGTTACACCAGCGATTAACGATCAGTTAAATATATAAATACGGGGAAACTGACGTCGAATAGCGTTGCAAACCCACGCATAACATCCTAACCTGTTTACCTCATTTCGGTAGAACCTTATCGAAGCCTGCATTAAGGGGAATCCTAGATTTCCGATACGTTTACTATCAACAACGACGATATATTACTTGACTCCTAATAACAGGCGACCGATGTCTGTCAACACATTAGGCAAAAAAGTCTTATATCCGTCTTATTTCGACCACTTCTGTGAGCCGTTAACATACCTTCAGACAGAACAGACCTTGAGTTAGCCAATCACAACGCCGTACCCCGTCCCCCTCGCTTATGTAGTACCTCAGCGAGTTGACAGAATAGTTTTTGTTCCTTAGATCGTGCATGCGGAGTCTGGTAATATATTGTCGTTGACTATCTAGTAAGATCGTGGAGTGAGAGACTTCTTCATAAAGAAATCATTCTATAAGCAAATTAGAGAACTATTACTATTATTATTTATTTACTTCATACAGAATCCTTATAAGTGTTAGTAAAACAATTTGCTTTAAACCTATGTTAGTAAGTATGTCCATACAACATGAGAAAAATTAAAAACATTTGGTTTAATTTCTTTGCGTCACTATTTCTATTCAGTGAGCCTGCACGCGTAGCATGGCGCTGTAGAAACGGGTTTTGTCGACGGGAGAATAGACAAAATGACAGAACGTAAAAGATTTTTATCGGTTTAAGCATAGCAAAATTTAAAATATCGAAAAAATATGTTTCTATTCTTAAATGGTGTAAGAGTAATGGTGTAAAAAAAACAGTCGATTTGTATAGAAATAACGATGAAATAACTTTGTCTTTTCTTGGAAGAATAGAGATAGAATCGCCATGCTACGCGTGGATGGGACAGTCATGGCGGGAAGCAATCATTTTCTATTGATTATTATATATGTGATTACTGTCAAATCTTTAGCACTCATAGATCAATTACATGCCTAACATAACCTAATCTAGTAATCAGTGGGTTATGATCTTTTGAACCTAGTTGAGGTTAAAGAGATCACTTTACAAGTCAACTCAACGTCAAATAATCTAACTTTAAGACCGCAGTCTTTAAAAAGACCGCATATAAAAGTATTTAATCAAAGTCAAAATAAAAACAAGGATTATAACAAAATACATGGACGGTCGCCATTTGTTTAATGTTTAATATTTTTTTGTTATAACTGAGTGACACTTTACAAAAAAAAACCTAACATAAGATGACCTCAAATTATAATAATTTTATTACTTTGATTATATTTCAACAGATTATTTGTGACAAAAAATATTATACAAGCTTATGCTAGTTGTCTTATGCATAAACTAGTTTTTTGGAGTAATGAAGCGATTTTTTGTTTACGATTATATATTTTTATTGACACTTTAATTTCGCTATTCAATCATTTCTCTACTTTTTTGTTTAACGTTTAGCTCTAATTATTATGTACCGCCCACACATACAATGATTAATTATTTATTTAAATGAATATATATTTGTTAGAGCATAATGTGTTCAACTGTGTATTACTGCAAATAGGTAGTTTCCGAGTAAAATGGCTATGTGTATTTCGACAAACGTAATTATTGAAGATTTATTTGTAATTTTGTAACAGGATCCTATAAAATGATTGGGTATTCTATTTTACATAATTTTGTGAAAGACAGATGTTCAACCAGCCTATTGGCGACTTAGAGGCAAAATTTTTTTTTGGTTAAATCATTAAATGGTGATTGACTGCCAGGATCTTACTGGTTAAAATTGCCACCCCGTTGCTTTGGTAGCCCTTTGCGTTTCAGGCCACGGTATGCTGCTAAGACGGTCCCGACAGTCCACCCCGGAGTGGCTTATTATACGAAAGCAGCAAACTCAACGTGAACAAATCTCTATGTCCTACAACTAATAATTCGACGACATTGCAGTGACATCTACCAACCCGGATCAGTGTGGTGGGTTATATATTATCCTATTCGATTTTCCCTTGTCTTCGCTATGAGGTTCCTGGCCTATGTCCCAGCCGTGGGAACATTACCATACATGCATTCCTCAGCTACAAATTTATAACTGTGGTTCAATCCACTGCGCACACGTCAAATTGAATACTTTTTAAAAGGAAATAATAACATCGTCTGCGTAGTTGGATGTACGGTTGATTTGTATGCTTATTTGTCATATATGTAAATAAAACAATATGGCAGCGAATGCTAAACAATGTCCTTTATTCACATTGAAATCATGGTGATTGTATGCAAAAATATTAGGATCGATGCTCGTATTATGGGTACGGTAATTATTTTTGTTTTGTGTTGTAAGGTACGAGCGTACAAGGTTAAATTGAAAAACAATAACCTGTAATTATTATAATATTATGTTGATTCAATACTCAATTTTTTTTTTTACGTGGTACAATCATCGAATGAGGCCTCCCACCCCATGCAGGGCGGGAGGGACTGTCAGATATACTAACAATAAACATGACGAAAAGCCGTTTTTTTATCGACTTTTGATATTGTGTTCACTATCAAGAATCAATGGATTTGGATAAAATATGTCTCTGAGATAGATCATTATAGTCCTAAGTTAGGTTAGGTTAGGAATATTTTTTACCCCAGAATGTGTTTCCGTGGGATAATTTCCGATATCTACGAGATTAAGTTAGTGATACCTAATCTTTGAGAGCAGTGTGGCCCAGTGGTACGGTATCGGTCACGACTACGAGTAGTAGGTCGTGTGGGTTCGAACCCAGCTTGGCGCATGGTAGCTTTGTGTAAACTTATGTCATTCACAACTGCTCTCAAAACGGTGAAGGAAACATCGTGAGGAAACCGGCATGTCACTAGAACCGTAAATTCGAAGGACAGTGACATCTGCCAATCCGCACTGGGCCGCGTGGGGAGTTATGGCCCAAATACCTCTCACAATGGAGAGTGAGGCAGTTGTGTCCTAGCAGTGGATACGTTCTGAATTGGAAATAAAAATCTGTTGAATAAAATTGACCGATTGAGGTAGTTTGATGTGCTATCGTCTGTATATTAACAATAAAATTCTCAAATGATTACTGTACCCATCCCTGTGAAAACCACAAGTTATCTTATAAAACCCAGCTTAGTATTTTATATTCTACACGCAACTTGTCCAAAATATTACTCAATTTGTTAACTTCACACATAGTTCCCGTGACAGGCAAATACAGGCAAACTTAATCACATTGTCCTTTACATTTGTCTTTCGAGCCAAAAACAAAAAAGTAATTTCTTTGGACTCGCACATGTATTATAAAGGACACCTCATAATATATTTTTGTTTGTCGTTTTTTAAACGCGCGATAAAAAAAAACTGGCAAGTGGGAGTCAGATTCGCAGAAAAAGGGTTCCGTATCATCGTGCAATACACTACATAATAATTATAATTTAATCTAGCAAAATTTACCGAGCAAAACTTTTCTTGTATAGGGAACAACTTTTATTTTTATTTGTTGATAGAGCGACTGTAATAAACAATTGTTAATACGCATTAGGGTGAGTTCATATCTGACGGAACATCCATCGCGTATTTTATCGGTCGCGGAACGTCAGAACAGACAAGTGTATAGAAAAACAATTGACCGTTCACATACAACGGACGATCCGTTAGTGCGTCAAAGAACATTCGATGAAACGCTCGACGGATATTCCGTCAGATGTGAACGTACCCTTACTCTTCAAAAAATATGATGCATCTGTATAATGTACAGCACAGTTACAAACGGAAAGACAGTAGAGCCTCAGTAACAAGGTTCCATTGCCACCCTTTAAAAACAAACCCCTAAAAAACGCGTTTAAAAAAAAGCGTATTTTAAAAATATCACTTGTCTCCATCGCTGGCCGTTTGTAATTAAAAGTATTAAAAGGCAACTTATGGTGTGCTGATCAAAGATTGCTATAATACAAGGGCCGTGAAATATACCGACACACTACGGAAATAAATATTCTCGTGTCCACACTGATTGGGCACAGGAAATCGTGATACGAAGGAGTTGAAGTTAACTGTAAGCATTGGATTAAGTTGTTATGTTGGCTTTAAGTTGTATAGGCGCTTTAATTAAGCTAGCGGAAATTAAGAAATAAATGAACGAGAAAAAAAAGTTAAGTGTTAAGTGACTTTATTTATTTCATGTTTGCGCACACGCAGTTTCTGTCGAACTTAAATTTGAATCACGATAAATTGTCAGTTTGGGAATACACGTATTTTCATACTTTTTTCAGGATATTACTGCCTCGTTATATGTGTTGTTTTTTTTAACAAAACCTTTGTGGTTTTTTTTATGACATTGTATCTTGTGTCTTGGATGCGTTTACAAACATTTTAATTCATAGATACATATTAGAAACTAGAGTATTCTGTGTGGGGGGGGGCTAGTCAACAAAAAATAGGTCAATAATTTATTTACCTTCTACCTAATTATTACTGAATACACTTAATTATAAATTGTAACGTAAAAGTTAAAGGAGATTAGTGTACACTTTTACTAAATAAACGTATTATAACAACATTAAACGTGAGTCATTTTTATAATGAGTTAGCTATGTGTGCCGATAATCAAAATTAAATTAAAAGAATACTAAAATTTGCTTTAGGTACTTTTTATAGTAAAAAAAAAAAACTTTTTAAAACAACTTTGTAGGTATACTGGACTCACTCTTATCTAAAACATTTTTTGTTTGTCATAGACTTCATAAGAAACACTATCAACATTCGCTATCGCTTATGATTCGCA
The DNA here is from genome assembly GCA_028554685.1 of Agrotis ipsilon. Lineage (NCBI taxonomy): Eukaryota > Metazoa > Arthropoda > Insecta > Lepidoptera > Noctuidae > Agrotis > Agrotis ipsilon. Next base: position 15,829,530 of record CM052965.1, read on the forward strand.
CGCGATCGGCATGTGGACGATCGGTCTTTGAAAAAGTGATAAACGTCCAGGGTTGTTGTTATCAGATTTTGCTAATTTCAAATAATTACAGGCGTAAACGCCGCATTACTGGGTAATAAGCTGCCGATCCGCCTAATTAAAAAACTTAATGACATTAGGGTTATACCACCACCTCTAGTAGTACTTTACTTACTACTTTTATTTTAATGGCATGTAAAGTGCAGAAAGAGATGGCGTTACACAGGACGTTTAGCTCCATCTTTGTCTTACAGTTAAGAATAATAAAATAATAATACCTGTGAATCCAGCACGATTTCGAAACTTAAATTTAATAAAAAAAACAGTTTAAAAATGAAAAATTTTCGTTTTCCAAAACTTAATTTTATATTTTTGTGGAAACTAATTGAGATTTTCGCCAAAAATTGGAAACATTACTAAAGCATATTTGATTTTCGACAAAAAATCTTCCAATAGCGGCAAATCGTAAATAGTGTAGATCTAAAACGAGTGAGTAAAGTAATCGTATAATGAAGTTGCGGGCGAATTGGTCAAATAAATTACTACTAATTATAAGAGGTGGCGGTAGGCCCCTGATTAATCTATTTTAGTCTCTCCGCACAATGTGCATGAGAAAATAATTATGAGTTTCACTGAGAAAAGACAAAGTTACAAAGTAAATTAATGACATCCATTTATTTTATTATGAAAGGATGAAATGTAATAATTTTATAACAATTAAGGTTTTATTTTTAGCAAGACAAACGATAAATGATATGCAGTGCAATTACTTTTATTAAACTTGACAGTCAAGTGTTTTATTGTACAATTAATTTTAATTAGCGATCATTAAATTAGTTATTTTTATACTAGGCTAAATCACGGACACAAGTGCTTAAAATAACGGTAATATTAAAAACTAAGACGGTAACAAAATTAATATATCATTTACGTATGAACGGCTTTCAAAAAAAGAACACTGCATACTTTTTAAAAGTGTCAGTGGTGCTAGTGCTTAAAAAAACGTTCGAAACTAGCGGTGTGCGTTCAAAACTTAGTGTCATCGATCAAAATCATCTGCATGTTTGACCTTGTGTTTGGTACTAAGACTAAATAGTTTTTAGGGTTCTGTACCCAAAGTATAAAAACCGATGAGTAAAGGTCTGCTGTCTGTGCTTTTGTCACAGAGTTATTACTGTAAACCACCATAGTTCACCATGTGTTTTAGTCAGTTGAGTCTGACAGTCTTTTCCGCTTCCCCGGGCGGAGGATTATGTAAGGTGACAAATGGGAATCGGCTTATTTTCACACCTTCCTTTTTTAATGAAATGTTATCCCAATGGGTCGACTTGACTACTATACAGTTTTCCTATGGTATTCTCGCCCACACATTCGGCCCAGTTTACCACTACTGTTCTTACTCGGTGTAAACTGGGCCGCGGACCAGAGGCGAGTTTCCCCCTAAGCCATGTTTTTAACCCTATTTTGCTCAATGTTACTTCTAGAAATTCTATTTTAACGTCGATATATAACCGATAAAACAGAAAGTACGGAACACTTTGTGCGTAAGTCCGGGCAGCTCCTGGCTCAGTTTTTTGTTACAAAAAGAAGTGTTACAAAAACTCCGTACAATAACAACACAATGAGAAAAGTCCGTTTGAATGTTAAGGCGACGCGCGTGCGTTGTAAGTTTACTCTTTGAAGGAGGTTCATCAACATAATGTGATATCTTTTTGTTGCGGCGAATTATTGATTTTCTAGATTTTGTTTATTTTGTATCGGTAGCTGGATAGATACTAGTTTTTGTATATTCATTATTCCAGATAAAACTTCCATTCCGCTTCTTTTTTTTTGGACATTATAGTCTTGTATACTTTTAGTTACAATCGTCATTATATTTCTTCTCTTTGCTTGTGCTTCACGTGTGGTTACAATAGATATTTCATTAAACACTGTTTTAGACTATCACGGTTTATTTCACAATTTAAAATGTCACTTACGAGATATCTTCCGTGATGACTGATCATCCCGCGATCATGGCGCTTGCAACAGCGTCGAAATATCGGAAACTCAAAACAAATAATAATCACGGAAGATATCCTCTAAGTGACATTTTAAATTGAGATATTTCATTTTTTTACTACTTGCGAATAATCAGCTTTTAATACATCAATTACTGAGTCACATACCTCTTCTATATGTTGAGTCAACTCTAAGGATCCAGTGTAAATTGAAATATTTATAGCTTACTCAGGCTTTGTTTTTTATCTTAAAAAAATATCATTCTCGTGTCTAACTTCTCCTTAACTAACAGCTGTGCTTTGTCCAGACTTATGAATCCATGATGGAGCTGATAAAAACACCATTAAATTAATATTACACATTTTTTACTGACCGCAATGACTTTATGTTGATGAAACAGCGCAAAGGCCTTTTTAGCCATGATGCGATTTAGACGACATAATTTTTAAAACACGTGAATGCTATGCTTATTATAAAGCATAGCATTCACGTGTTTTAAAAATTATGTATGTATAAATAAGAATAAAATTTACGTCTTGCTAGTATCCAAGACCAGTGGTAACAGCTCAAATTTTTGAAGTAAATTTGATCACCGTTGTTTTCATAATTGTAAAACAAGGAGTGTATTAGAACTAAAATCTCTAATACTTGTAACATCTTTCAATTCGTACAGAGGTGCGTTATGGAAGCCTTACACTTATGGTTTGCATGAAGATTTTAACCTAGCATGCATAACCTACAGGTTATGTATGCAGTTATCGGTGCATGTATCGGTTATGTGTGCACGGTTAAAACCATCATGCAAACCTTAGGGTTTTGTATGACCTCCATTAAATATTAAAACTGAGTCTTTAAAAAATATTTAGGACCAAACTAAAATTCTAAACCAGATTCAGCATTAACAAGTTTATTGAAGTGACAGCTGTCAAATATAACTGCATAGTTCTGACACATTTATACAGTGTTGCCATTTTAAAATCTCCGCACAGTTGTTATTTATAGTTATTTCGTTTACTCAATATTCCGCCATTTTATGCAAATACATGTTGCCTAGAAAACTTCGTTTTTAAAATTTATTGCTCCATAAAAATATTGCGCAAATTGATTATAATTTATTGTGTCTTTAAAAATTAATGTCTGCTGTATAAACATTGGCAAATTAAGCTGGTTTTAGACTTGTTTTATGATTTAGGATCTACTCTGAACACTAAATTTTACTCGATCTAGTTTAGACTCGCGACTCTGCTTGTTTCTCAATATTATATTTCCTGTGGCCTCGATATCAAAGGCATCCAGCCTAACCATGGCTCTCGTGAAATTTGTTAAGGCCAAAGTGTTGGTCGCTAAATATCCCAAAAATCAAATGAACAGAATTTGTAGAAAAACGTGGTTATATAGAAGATATTTCTGCACTGAGTACTTCTAATAAAGATGTCTGAAACAATAAGAGCTGCTGTTTGCTGAACCAACCTCAAGTAAATTATTTTTATTATGTTAGTTTCAGTTAGCCCATTTTTTAGCTGGTAGTGTGATAGTAGTGGATGGTATCGATTGCCTTTAACATTTCAGGACCACGGTATCCTGCTTAGACAGTTCTATGCACCCTTTGTTTCATGTACCTTTTTGTTGTCTGGTAAAATCATCAAATAAGTCCTTCCACCCAGAGCGGAAAGGGAGGCACTGTCAGAATCGAACTGACTAAAATCCACGATAATCCTTGTATAGCCCTTACGTTCAGGGTTACAGTTACCTGATAAGACAGTTCCATGATCCAGGCAGACTTTAGCCTCCTTGGCCAGGTCAGATTGCCGACAGTTCTTTAAGGCGCGCGTGCCTTAAATTAAGACAGAATTCGTATGAAACAGACAGACTGTAATTTTTTTCTATACTAGATACTTCAAATTTCCAGCTTCCATGTTATAAAATGCGTAGGTACAATCAATTTGCAAGTTTGATTAGCACTCTTTGACTTTAATGACTTGAATAAGAAAACATTCATAAATCATTCCGCCTCCGGCTTTCTTGTATTTGAAAGTTTCGCAATTTATTCAGTCATGATGTTAATTGATCGATCACTTATTGATTTTAATCGGTTACTGCACTTGAATAGCTGTATTCTGTGAGAAATTCATTTGAACTTAGTAATCTTGAAATAGGAAAGAAACAGAAAATTATGACAGAATCACATAAACTCGTTATGTGTAAACTCATCATCAATTTTTGAAGAATTTACACTATAGGCGCGTTTATACGGATAATATTTTTACTGCAATAAGTGACATTGACATTTCAAAAACATCTCTCATATTTTCGGCCATCAAAATCAATTCAGTGTAAGTCTCGACAATATGTCTAACCAGTATGGCTGGACAAACGTACCTAACGTTTGTCTTACAGGCAGACCAAAACTGTGTAGATACATGGCCGAGCCACTCTCAAAATATTTTCAGAGTCTGGTTTTAATTGCTGGCAATAATGCCGATAATATTGTAATGCGGTAAAAATATTCCCACGTTAACTGTACCTTAACACATACACCAATAATGCTTCGGTCTATCTGCGAATATTAAAAAAACACTAGAGAAAGTCTGGTTTTTCGTAAAAGTCATTGTCCGAGACTTTATGTTCCTCATAAAAAATTATTTCATTTATTACAGAACCTTCCACAATACAAAGCCAAGTTAATTCTCAAGAATAGTTCAAACCAGAATCGAATCTACGAACACAATCTTATCAGAACCACATTTATTTTTAATTCAGAAGCCATCAAACAAATTCCAAGGCAAACACTAAAAATGTATGATTAAATACAAGTTTCTAAGGCTATCCTATAATCCTAAAGCACAGTATGTAATGAAGATACTCATTTTTTGTTGTTCCCTTCATGTAAGGATGCAAGGTGTAATTTTCTTAATTCATATAATCTCGTTGGAAGCTGTGCTCGGCTTGCCGTGTAGGGATTCTGTTCGACGGCTGATGTAATTAAAATTCTAGAAGTTTCTCATTAGATTTGTTCTATAATAGATTGAAGGATCCATTTTAACTTGCTGTGATATTTCTTTTTAATATATTATTATATACAATATATAATAAATATAAACATATTTCTTTACTAAAAATTATTATAATTGTGCTTCTTGTTGGCCTTTCAGTTTGAATTGAAAGAAAAAGTATGTCGCAGCACATTATTTTTGATTATTTTACATCTAATTCTTTGAATCATATTATTATAATATAATAATAATTAATAGTATAAACATAAAATAAATTAATAGTATAACAATAATGAACAAGTATTTTTACATTGGAACACTAGTACGTTTGTCTGTCACAGACCATTTACTTCCAAATCTATAACAATAGATGTTTAATATATATTTTTTTTAATATTTAAGTAATCTTTTCTCCCTGATAATTTTACAGCTATCGAATCAAAATGGCGAACAACAAAGCAACATTCCACTAAGAGCAGTTTAGACTTTTATATCCTACACGATTTTCTTTAGAAACAGATCTCGATGGGGGTAATCTGTGAGATTTTCCCACGTCATCCTAGGTAATAACATTGATATATTCAAAGAATGCCTCTTACGGACGATAAAGAAACACGGGTCAACCGATATTGTCTTGAAGAACCATTTAAACTTGCGGTACTTTGCTATTTTCTGACGCGTCGGTGATGTGCGTTAGAACCCGAAAAGGTATCGATAGGCAAAGAGTATCGATACTTTTTGGCAAGTAATTTAATAGGTCTGGTTTGAAAGTTACCATAAACGATGTTTTAAAAAATATTGTACATGATTTTGTGAAGACATATTTATTTCATTTCATACAACAAAAAGGCACAACGAGAAATTGAATAAACGATCAAATTGTACACGTCGTCTTTGTTATGCCATGGTTTAAATTCCTATAAAATTGTAGGCATAAAAATAAATTATTATTATTAATTAATTTACGTACTTATAATTGATAGACAACTAAAAAAACTTACATAGTACGAAGTATCGATACTTCTCCAAGTGGTGAACTCATATCGGTACCTTTGTTACCGGTACCGGTACTAGCTTGCAGGTACGGTTAGCAAAAGAGTTCATTAATAAACGGTCATAGTGGAGCGTCGAGTAATAGACAGGGCTCTGTCGTGCGTACATTGCTGAGGAAATTAATTAGCCACGGTAAAGAAGGGCGGGGACGAGGTATGGTTAGAGAAAAAGGTTTTCAATGCAGCTGTAGTTCGTAGGAACGGGTTTGTATAGTTAGGACAAGAAGTTGACTATTTATTGTATTCGATATGGTAGTAGGTGATGCTAGCAAAAAAAAAACGTCATAATCAACCAGAAAATGTTCAAGTCTGATTTATTTATTTGCGAATAATTTATGCAACAATACAGAAGTTAATCTAAGTTAAAGACTTTACAATACAATCATGTAATCAATTACCAGAATGAACAAATACAAAATAAGACATTAAAAAAAAACAACAACAGAATGAGCACAACGTTGTGTAACAGATTAAAAAATATCGGTACAAGAAAAATCTGATAAAATAAAGAGAAACGAAATAATGTTCGTATTTCAATAATACTGTTTTTATTATACAAAAATCGATACCGAACAGAGTATCGTGTTGTTTTGCAGACCATACCCGGTAGAAGCGGCACAGATAAGTGTAAAGTTATTATTAAGTAACCTGGAGTGGAATGACTTGGATTGAAAGGACCTAGGTTCGCTACAGGTCCTAGATAGTCTAGATAAATGTGTACAGAACTTCAACTGTCTTAGTTTTCATATAAAATTGTAACGGAGCTTTAGAAATGTATTTGACTTCAGAGCTTTTTCCAGAAAATCACGTACCTATCCTAGAACCAAAAGGACTGGACAGGCTGATATCGTTTTTTATATTTCAAGAACTTATGAACAAACAGAGTGGACAATTGGACATTGGGAATTATCGTAGCATTAGTTCAATCATAATACCTACTTCAATACTTGTTTACATACAAAGTTAAACATTAGTATACCTGTATAAAGTGAGAGCAGTGGTGGCCCAGTGGTATCGGTTCCGACTTACGATTTGTAGGTTGTGGGTTCGAACCCGACGGGGCTCCCAGGGGGTTCGGGGTGCGCCTGACGAGGCGCATTACTTTGTGTAATTTATTTCATCACCACTGCTCTCAAAACGGTGAAGGAAAACATCGTGAGGAAACCGGCATGTTCTAGAACCAAAAATTCGAAGACAGTCATGTGACGATGATGATGAGGTTAATATATGTAGTTGAAAATACAGTTCTACGTTAATTTTACAGCAATCGTTATTAGTTTGATGGCGTCCGCTTTATTTAGATTTTATAGCAAATCATATTACTACGTAATTAATTTTAACTGGGTTACCGGTATTTACTTTAAGTATACTTGTTCGTTTTCTCTATAAAACTAATCTTACAGGAAACTGATTTCACACAACAACTACAGACAACTGGATCGTGTTTCCCAGTTACTGGGTTTATGAAACGACTGCCTATCTGTCCAGAGGCAGTCGCTCCATGCAAAATATTGATATTCAGCTGCATTTGGTTTGTTTTTAAACCGACCCAAACATAGTCGGGTAGTCGCGGGACATACGTATACCGCGACTCCGGTACACAAAAAGGCTACTGAAGGACACCGTGGATTTTAGTTAGTCAAGTCTGACAGTAAGGGGCGGGAGGACTCATTCGATGATTTTATCACGTAAAAAAAAAACATAGTCGGGTAACGGGCTAGGCATAATAATGAGCATTGATGTGTTTCTGATTCTTATTAAAAATAAATCAATATTAGTTTTACATAATCTGCTTCCAAAATGGTGAAGAAAACATAATATCCGATACTGGCATGTCCTAGAACGAAAAAAATTTAAGACATGCGATAGAACAGACACTGCACCCGCGTGGTTGACAGCTTTTCTTATTGGGCATATATCTCAGCAAAGAAAACATTTTGTATATTGATTATTATCTTTATACAACGTAGGAGAATGAAAAGGATAAACAGTACCCCTTTTTTTTTTTTTTACGTGGTAAAATCATCAAATGAGACCTCCCACCCCGGGCAGGGCGAGAGGTACTGTCAGACTTGTACTGACTAAAAATGGTGTCCTTCAATAGCCCTTTATGTTCCGGGGTCACGGTGATGGTATAAGACCCGCGACGAAACAGTACCCCTAGCACGAGTTTTCACTCTTTTACTTTACAGCGTCTTTCCAGTATTTACAGAGTTTTTGAATGAAAAATTGAAACAGCGCCTCTGGTGTGCGAAGAAGGAACTAATTTTTTCCTTGAAAATTTACAATTAGAAATTTTCAAAGTTCCAGTTTACTTTACGTCTCAAATACTGAAAACTCTTGCTGAGGGTACAGACAATATGAAAACTAAAACTGTAAAGTAAAAGCCATCATATTTATAAAAAAAAAAAAAGTAATTTCTTATTACAAAACAAAGGTCATTTAAAAATTATCGCAAAAGAAGCCAAAGTGCCGACGTTGAAGCGTCGCTTATGAAAATTGCGGTCGCTTCGATTCGACACGAAAACTTCATCAACACGTGCGTGCGCGCAGGTTCAAGATGGCCGCTATGGTACGGTGCGGATGATCGACAACTATCTTTTCCTTATACGTTATAATATGCCATAAAATAAAAGCATGAGAATTATGTGAATTTGATATCCATTATTATATTGAAATTACGAAAAAAGAAAAACTAGCCGTTTTGATGAAATTGTTGATTAATGTTTTCATTTTTGTTGTTAGTTTAGTGGTTGTAAGCTAGACTGCTAAACATAAAGTTCTAGTTTCCATCTCTAGGATTTGGATTTTCTCAGCAGGAGTCTAGATTTTCGCCATTACATGAGTGGTAACATTATTAGTTAACTTCTGTCTCTGAATTAAATTAATTATTTTTATGTAAGATAATTCTGTGTAGAGTTTATCTATAGAACAATTTTGGTGTTTTAATGGATATTTTTATTAATGAAATCTTTTTTTTTTGTTTTCAGGTAAGCACAATTCTTTTATATTGGATTTATATGGACCTATAAAAGCGTCAAGCTAATGCTGATGAGGTCAGTGAAATAATATTATTGTATTATAATTTTCTTTGTTTTGTTTTTGACTAATATTTGATAGTGGAAAAAATAGGCTTCTTCGTAAAACTAAATATCGTGGAACATGACACACAGGAGAGATTTGCAAGGGGTAAGGAAAAGGTGTACCCTTTTCCTTACCCCTTGCAAATCTCTTCTTGTATCCATCGATTTCATACCTAATTATCTAGGTATCTAATCTAAACCGGTAGTACATTAGATTGAGAAGAAATCTCAAAGATTCAGTGCCAATAAACCATAGAGATCAAACCAACCGAACTTTGATTGACTGGCTTTTAAAATACGTTTGATATGACTTACGGAATGACGGCGTTAACCTCTTTCTAAAGTACTAGGGCATGTACGGTACTTTTGTGTAGGGACTGTTTAGCCTCTAGAATAAGTTAATTTCTTATTCTTGAGGTTTAACAGTACTAGATGGACTGCTGCGTTGCATGTCGGGTTCGATGCCTGCACGGAACAAATTTTTGAGTGGTCTAGAAGCGGCAGATCCGGGTCTAGGTATTTTGTATTTACTCGTAGTTTAATTTTTTGTAAATGCAACCACGACATAGGGATTATTTCTAGTGTGTGGTAACGGCTTTTAAGATAACGTTTTTCATTTAAAAATAAGAGATTAATAACCAACTGCGAAGAAAAGAGGTTCTTTTTTGCCTTTTCGATGTATGTTTAAAAGCTTTGATATTTTCTTTAAAAAATCGTCACTACGACATCGCAAAGATTATTAGTTACTGAAATAATCAGAAAAATTGATATTTTTATGATTGTTCCAATCACAAAATCTTTATAATTTACACGAAAATTTAACTACAAAACGCACAAGATATTTAAAAACTTTATTCAACATAATATTTGAACCCCATATAAACACAGACAGAATCTTTCAAAGCCCATATTCAAGCACACATCACCATAAACCCACTTTATCACCCCACGAAGACAAAAGCTGTCCAATCAGCCTGGTCTCCACAAAATACTTCCCCAGAATCACCATACTAGGAACCGTGGTCAGTCAGGAGCTGTCGTTGAGCTAAGATAATCCTCTCCAGGACATTACTCATAAATATCTACCCACTGGATACAGCCACATTTTAATGTTAAGCTGGTATAACCGATGAAGGCTTCGGAAAGTTAGTTGGGAGCAGAAGGTTGTATGTGTTTTGTGTGGGATCTATGGTAACCACTTGTTGATTGATTATTTTAGAACATTATTTTTTTGTAAAAATGTTTTGGGCTTTTTCTCTTAATCGAATTTGGTTTTTAAGAATTTATATTGTTGATACCATGGCCAATGTAATGTCTGGTCTTTGAAAGACACAGTAACCTCTTAGTTTCTAAAAGTGTTTTAATATAAACACTTTTAGAGCCTACTTGCTAAAATAAAAATATCATTTAGTAGGTACATACTTAGATTTTTTTAATTGTCAAACAAAGGATTAGGTGAAAAAGATTAAACCACATGCGACACTGACAGTGAAAACACAATAGTGAGTAATCTTATTTTCATGAAAATGTGTATGATTGCAATTTTTATCTAAATATTTAAAAGTTGTCCATTATTTGGTTAATAAATATTTTAAACGATAAGATAATTATGTTATTTAAAGAAAATACAATACGAAAATTATTGATAGACTACTTTATATCAATTCCGTCCTACTTCACAATATGTATCTCATAGTTACACAATCATAATATCGGAATACCGTAAGATCCCTTACGACCTTATGCTTCTGTAATTCTCCAAATAAATATGTATATCGGAGCCATAAGGAAAGCCCGGGACAGTGACGATAATAGTCCGATTTCAGTGTATATTGTTAGGATGCAGTTGCTTCCCTGACCTTTGGCTCGCGAATCCGACAGAGTAATAACTAGGAGTAATATCGTAAGGCTGGTTGCGAGCTCTCAGTTAGTATTGACAGGTTTACCTGCAGTAAGGATTGAAGTTATGGTGGTGGCTTACGGTATTTTTGAGTTTAGGGTGTTGTAATGAATCTATACAAGTTTTAAGAGTATTTTTAAATATATAGGGAAAAGAGTAATCATGGTTTCTAGAGTGTTTAATTGTACTTGAATAAAATATGTGTAAAATTCGATTAGCAAGCCTTTTCACTTTCTCGTAACAATGATGTATCGTCCATTGGAAAAACATCTAACAGTAAAACTTAAAAAAAATGTAAAATTAGACAGAATTATGCAATTGTTTTATCTGTGGAAGTTCAGTACGAGAGACGTAAAGTAAACAGGAACTTTGACACTTTCAAATTGACAATTTTCAAGGAAAAAATTAGTTCCTTCTTCGCACACCAGAGGCTCTGTTCCATTTTTTCCTTGAAAATTGTCAATTTGAAAGTGTCAAAGTTCCTGTTTACTTTACGTCTCATTTACAGAAAACTCGTGCTGACGGTACTGATATATTTTAAATACTGGCAGTATTACTATTGTCTAGTTTACATCATATGATTTGTAATGTTACGTCACAAGCAAAAGCTACTAAACCAATTATCAAATTCAAATATAATTTTATTTTACTTAAACCTAGAAGTTAGATGCACTGTTTGAATTGCAAATCGCTTATGAATGAGAAAACAGTTATTTCAAGTTAAAAATAAACGCATCAAGTCTGACAACTATTCAAACTTCAACCAATAAAACAAACTATCAATCTCACATTATAATGTGTAATGAAAAACGGTCAGACACTATCAGCGACCGCCTCTCTCGTCACGCCACAGCGTAGAGAAATATGCAAATGTACGGCTTATCAAAGCCCCCTGCCTAGTACGACTTTATGACGGACACGTTCCCCTGTCGACTTTACGACGCATACGCAAAACAAATAGCTGGCCGTGATTCATCTGCGCAGTTTATGTTATTGCTAGTCTGTGGGATGGTGTGGTACATGCGCTGGAGTGTATGACAATAAGTGGCGGTTTGTTTTAATTTTGTTGATGTTAGAAGTTGTTCGTTTAGAGATAGGGGGTTCGAGAGGTGCAGATTTTATAAATTGAAAAAAAATACTGTGGTTTTCTGTTTCGTTTGATAAAGAAACTATAGTAAATAAAGAAAATCTGAACAAGAATAATGACATGATCAACTTTTTTTTAGTCGTGGTATAATTTTCAAATGAAGTTGGCACCCATGGCGGGGCGCGACGAACTGTCAGACTTGTACTGACTAAAATCCACAGTGATACTTCAACAGACCTTTACGTTGCAGGTTCATGGTTTTCTGAAGAGAGACCCGCGACCCTGACAGGCAACATACTACTCCAAATGATCATGTGTTTTTTTATCAAATTCTAAATATTATTAAGCATTTGGGACTGATAATTAATTTAGCTTGTGCTATGCAGGTTGAATTGTCCTTCTCTTCTGAAGTTACTCAGAGAGAAGGTTTGAACATGTTTTTTTTGTGAGTATTGGTGTTTGTAACGTTTATGTCAAATTTTCAATTGTATCTACGTAAATGTTGGAAGTATAATGAATATGCATGTAACCAGAGGAGGTAAGTTTGAACCCACGACCTCTTAAACGTCACTCACCGCCTTATTAGCATCGCTTTAGTCCATTGTTTTGTTTTTAAAATCTTTTGGTTTGTTTCTGTCACAAGTTGGAACAATCTAACTATTTTCCTTTTTTACCTCAAGTATTACTTTGGAACACTTAAAAAAATTAATTTCGGTTGGCAACTGCTCATTCGTCCAGTATCTGTTGTGGACTTAATTTCCGTGCCACACCGAATCTTTCAATTTTCGGCATTTTTGTAGTGGCTGCCACTGTTGATTCTAGCTTTCAGAAATTGCATTGATTTGGTTACATAAATAGTGTGGTGGGCTTTCTTTGGTAAACCTCAAGTCAGAGCAGTACTTTCAAACAAGCTTTTTTTACTTTAATCCTGTAGATTATAATCCTCCTTGTCATCAACACGTACAATATACCTCACCAACTTTATAATCGCCAATCTCAAACTCACGCGCATCCTTACGTCTCTCCACGCAGCCCGCTGAGCGCAAACCCATTACACATATTTGTGTTACCCAACTGCGCCTGGCTAAGCAAACCGTTAACCATTACAGTCTTAGGCTCAAGCATTCTTCCGGTTGAGGTTCGAGTCTAAATTTTGCCACAAAAGCCACAAATCAGGAGGTGCGGTAAAAATAATGGCTTAAGAATTTGTTGGTTATAAAATACAGTATACTTGTAACGGTTGAATAATCTAGCTGGGTTGATAACAAAATTGCTATTTTATGCATTTGTTCACCAATACATATAGGAATACGTGACTTCTTCTTCAAGGTTCAGCTGTGCTTGCCGTTTTGGTTTGTCAGTCATATTGAGTTTAGAAAAACACGTTAAGCTATAATTGGCCAGAGCTGTCATTTGTAGATCTTTAACGCTACCTTCACATTTGGGCGACAAACGCGACAGACGCTGCTTATGCGCGGTCGTTCATATAAAATGTAAAGGAATGTGTTTCTGCTATGCTGCTGTCGAAAGGTTGACAATCTATCCAAGGAGTATCGTATTACCTAGTTACTGGGTTCTGGAGCTGGAATAGGTAGGCATCTGGTTCGACTGGAAGCCAATCCCAACATAATGGGAAAAACATAGACAGGTGATAAAGTTCCCATATTTTTATTGGAATACATAATGTATTATAGAGAAGAATATACCCCAACCATAGCATAACTAAAACCACAGACAATATAATAGCCAGCAGAAACAGCGTCACACTTCCTGAGCATGTAACAAATAACTAATGTCCCATGTCCCTCGTCCGTTTGAAATTAAATGTCCCTTGTATCCGTGACAGTTATGCAAAAAATATTGCGTTGTCTTTATGGTTAAGAGATATACTATAAAGGATATTGTTATTAATCATTAATTTTATTGACGTGTCACGGGTTCGATATCCGTACGAAACAAATATTTATATGACCTACAAGAAGTTGTTCCAGGTCTTTTTTTATCGTGGTAAAATCATCAAATGAGTCCTCCTACCCGGGGAACGGACTGTCAGACTTGTACTGACTAAAATCTACGGTGTCCTTCGGTAGCCCTTTGTGTACCGGAGTCGCGGTATACGTGTGTCCCGCAACCTCGGCAGTTATTCCGGGTCTTGGTGTTTGTTGGTGTAAGTTTCTATGTTTGTAAACGCTAGGATCAAAAAATCGAAGACATGTGATATAAATAAAACTAGCAGTAGGCCTGCGTGGTGAATTACAACCATCTTCTGATATAATATTAAGTGTGATGATAATTTTCGTACAAAATATACTTACTTTGATTACAAACCTTTTTCACAAAATGCAAAGCTACGCGAGCAACGCCGCAAGCATAGCAAGTATCAGCAAACTTTGTAAGCAAAAACACTCAGACAGTAAGTGCTTACTTCAAGAGAACTACCAAAGAGTTTAAAATACATGACATAACTTTACTACATAACTAAACTAATAAACAACAAGTCTTCAGTGTCACTTTAGCAACAAAATTTTATTTCACATAAAAAAACAGAATCACCATCCTTATCATTAGAGTTATCTAAGAAAGCTTGTAATGTTTCCTCTATATAGCCTATAAATGAAATACATTTAACCAAAAGGTATTTATTTCAAAACCCATAGAGCAACAACTGTAAATTTACGATTATTTTTATTTTACGATCGCTCTTCTGTAGAGTAAAAAGTATCTATGGGTTTACGGCTTCGGCGCCGTTCGGGTTTTCTTCGGCAATTTCCGTGGATGCAGATGTTTTAGGAACTTTTTATGCAAATTTGATAGTTTAGTATGCACTTTTCTTTTTAATATCTTGTATAACATGAAACGTTTATTTCATACACGGGTTTAAGCTACAAGCAATTTTGAAATTTAACATCTAATAACCTAATTATAAATGCAAAATTTTCGATGTTTGGATGAATGTATGTTTGTTTCTCAGTTATATCAGAATGGCCGAATGGATTTAGATGAAATTTGGCTTAGAAATAGATTATAGTCTCTGGAATAACGCATCACATACCATTTCCCGGCATTACGTTCTCTAGGAAAAATTTTCAAGTTAAACACGTGCGATACCGCTGTCAATAGCTAGTTTTCCAGTACTTCGTTACTTAAAAAGAAACTTTAGGGAGGTTAAGAGAGAGTTCAAGCTTATAAAATAACATACAAAACTTAAAGTTCATTTAGGTGCACGTAAAATATTTTCATAGCAAGCCAACACGTTTTAGAACGATGGAACTAATCAACTAAACAGACTAGCCAGCGAACTTGCACTGGCATTAAATTTACTAGCAAGTTCCAGTACTATACTTAACATAATACCCTACGTACTAACCTAAGCGATCGATCGGACGCGTACGCGATCGTCCCGTTCATAAGCAACAACATTTGGAATGAAAGCTCTCTGTCGCCGCTCGTGGCACGAATGTTGTGCGTTCAAGAGATGATCGCTTTAGTTAAGACGTAGTCTTGGCAGAAAACACTAAGTATTCCCTTTTTGTTTCATAATCACTTACCAACTATAAAATCTTTCGTACTGAAATGTATGTGAATCAATAGAATGTCTATGTTAAGTGATAAACTTTTGTTAAAACTTCACACTTTTGTTCAACTATATCTCTTAAACTTGGAAGTTATGAGTTCTTGTTACGGCGCTCGTTCGGTTTCAAAGGATGTTATTGTTCTAGAACATTCGCGAAAAGAAGAGTGTAAGCCTCGTCGTAAGTATAAGTGTAGATGTTAAAAACGTTGCCCCACCCTAGGAATTTCTCCTGTATCGGAGGGGACATAAAAAAACATTTTAGAATCACATACACAAACAACTAGACCCAGTACAACTGTAGGATATACAAATATTAATGTTCTGTGAGGGATTCGAACCGGAGATACGAAGCGCAGCAATTAAAAGTGCAGCAATTAATTGCTCATATTCAACAATACCATCAACATATAGTAATATGTTAGACACTGACGCTCAAGCGCATGCACATTAAGTTTATTGTGCATGCGCTTGAGTGTCAGTGTCTCTGAAATGTGGATTAAAACTTACATAATACTCATCATCATCATCATCAGCTGGAAGGACGTCAACTGCCGAACATTAGGTCTACTCCTTTGATCGCTACGCCGAACGAAAATACTAGAATGGCATACCACACATACATCAATTTGTAACTTCATGACTTAAACATAAAATGTTCTATCAAGGAGACGCTTGCGCAGGCTGAACAGTTTTTTCTAAAACTATTTTAAAATAGTAGACTGGCAGATATTTAGCGCAAAGCGCTGGGGAACTGACGAGACACCTGCATGAGATATCGGACCAACAAGTTAATTACATCTAAGTGTGTGACATACGGGCTGAAAGGATGGACAACTGAGTAGTCACCTATTTTGCTCGGCGAGTTTTCTTCTAATTATTTTGATTTAATGGCTATGTTAGTAAGCAATTGTTCGCGCAGCTCAGTTTTAGGTTAATTAAAAGTTTTTGTGGGTTAAAAGTGATAAACGTCATTTAACAAATCGTCATGTTTTTTGACACTTCATATTCGTTTTATTTCATTTTTATCTACCGTCATTACGCTAATATAAATAGTTATCTAGTCATTACTGTATGTGTCACTTAATTTTTCTTCTTGTCATTTTCTATAAAATGCACAAATAGTAACGTTTCAACCGTATTAATACTAGTATTAGGGTTTTAAACGGGATATTTACCATGGTTACTTTTAAATTTCCGATATTTTGGAACTGTTGCAAGCGTCATGATCACGGATGAACTAAAGTTATTGCGGGACGGGTGTTATTATAATAAATAGTGACCATGTCAGTCTAACAATTTATAATGATTTCAACCTTAACTTATTCTACACTAAGCCACGGCTTTGCAAGAGTTCAAACTTTGATTTATGCGCGCAAAGACAGACTTACTTTACAAAGAAGTTGGCAAACTTGTTGGCCTACTTACAGTTCCATACATCCCCATATAAAGACCATACAAGCCCCGTATATTTATAGCAAGTTTTAACACCAAGTGTGGACACCATACATCACTTTCAAACAGTTTAACCAGTTTTAAATAGCTTATTAAATCGTCTCAGCGGACTTTGCGTAAGAGCTTGACTGGCTAAGCAATTGCTTGTTTATAATAGTTTGTGTATTTTTTTGTATATAGGACTGCTAATTTGACTTTTAATCAGAAAGACCTTTAATGGCAATGTCAGGTTTATTCTGACGGGAATATTGTTAAGTAAAGTAGGGTTTCTTAGTAAAATATACTTGTTCAGTAAGTTTTTAACTCGACATGGTTATTAACACTATCGTTAGAACTTAAAACAGAATATAGAATTTTTAGTTTAGTTAAATGGCAAATAACGGAACCGTAATAGATTCGTCATCTCTGTCTGTCTGTCTATCCGTCCGTATGTCACAGCCCCTTTTTTTCTAGCTATCCTGTTGAAATTAAAAAGAAGAAAAATCGTTATTGTATATACCAGTGGTATCGGTCCCAACTTACGAGTCGGCCGTGGGTTCGAACCCCGCCAGGCGCATTACTTTGTGTAATTTATTTCATCACCACTGCTCTCAAAAGAAACACTGCTTCGAAAATATGACATCTACCAATCCGCTCTGGGCCCGTGGATTATAGCCCACTCCCTCTCTCAGAGAGGATGCCTGTGTCCCAGCAGTGGGAACATTATAGGCTGATGATGATATTCCTGAACGATTCTGAACTAGATAAACGAATTATGATCAATGAAGATTTTACGAACTAACTGTTACCATACTTCCGTACGATCAACCCGTGGGCAAAATAATCATTCAAATGCTTTATAGAGGAAACCCAGTGATTCCCCTAATGAAGTTTTATTACACTTTTTTATGATTTCAGCACCAATATAACTTGAAAACCCAAGTTTTATTACGATTACTTGATGTACGTGATTTCTTATTACTTGGAAATGTGGGTGTAAAAGTAGGGTAGGTATTACTTTAGTTATTTGTAGTATTTAATTGGATTTCTTCTATTTTATTGATGAAATTGCAGTGTTATGACAACCCCTGCTGTATGACTTACAATTTCCTGCGAACAGATGAGTACAGACGCCAGCACGTCAACCTAACTCAATCTGTCAATTTTTTTTTATAGATTTTCAACTTTATTACAATAGTGGAAGGGGTGTTCGATTGGTAAAATTTGACACATTGGGGTAGGTAGACTTGCTGGCTGGTGTCTGTCCATATAATTGCATACCGAGTGTACGGCTGTGTTAGAACAAACAACGATTGGCGCCATTATCTCAAGCTCAACAGGGAACGGCGGCGGCGCCCCTGGAAAGACAAAGGAAGAAGGTTTTTTAGTCAGGTTGATAAGTGATAAATGATAATTGGTGCTTGGAATACATTTTACTTAAGCATCGATATGCATGAAAACTTTCATAATTTTGTATAGTAAAACTAGCCGTTGCCAGCTTCTTCATCCGCGTGTAATTAAATAATTATCCCACGGAAACGTCAAATAGGTATAAAAAGTATCCTATACGTTAATCTCATTATACCTAACCTATTTGCGTACCCAATTTTATGGGAATCCGTTCAGCAGTTTTTGTGTGAAAGATCCATATAATGTTTTCAACCATCCTAAGAAAATTTCGTATCTATCATATTAGTTAGATTATACGATCGCCTTTTGTTTGTATACTTAATACTTACTATGAACTATATTCTATTCTATGAATATTATTTTGTAGTTGTAAGCCGTTTAGTGAGCTTTTAAGCATAAATTACCGATGACGTCACTTGTTTCTGCTTGCCTCGTGTTTATCTCCGTTAAGTCTAGGACATCAAGGTCTTAATATGATAATGGGAACTACTTAAACCTAGATTAGTTGAACTTATGTTATCGGTAAAACGTTTAAAGAAACCACTGTAGCAGATGGAATAGAAGGTTTAGTTTGTACTTTTATTTAAATTCAGGAACTTCATATCGTTTCTCGAAGAATGATGATGATGATGAAAGTTTCAGAAACGCTTGGAATGCTATTTCCACTTACGATACACGTGGCTACCATGACTTCTTAATTCCTAGTTCTTTTTTTACAAAAAAAAAAAATGGTTTTATGATGTTATAGGTTTTTTTAATATGGGACAAACCCACCACACTATTCCCAAACCACTGCAACTCCTGAGAGCAGAATCAACCAGAAAATACCGAGAAAATGAAGCTGGACTTGTCCCGGAGAATGAATTTACCTGTCTTGGATCCTGCAACGAAATTAATCAGAAAAGAATAGTGGAGGAGCAGGAAAAATATGTTTCCACTTACTAGTTACAGGTTATGAAAAGCTTTTCCATGATATGTAGCATGTTGTATGTTATGCAAATTCATTATTTCTGTGACAGAATCAATTACATTTTGAGCTTTTCGCATCACTGTTATCGCTTAAACAACATTACTATGCGTAAGGTTCATAGCTTTTAACTTCAAACTTACTTCAAAAACCAAAGCTTCTGCCACAACTAGTATTGGCCAATCAAACCCAACATGATCTCGTAATAAGCTGCAAATTGTTGATAAAAAGGCGACTATAAGCCTTATCGCGCTATTAACATCGGGTGGGTAGGCAGGTTGATAGGCAAGAACAGGTATATTATGAGATACGTGTGTATTGATGATTGTATCGGGGTATCCGCTAGGGGGCGGGGTTAACTGTGTGGGAGATTATCTAGAACCTACCTCCCTTAGGGGTGGTTGGGAATTAGAAACGGTTGTATAAATTCTGTAACTTTAAGACCTTATTATTTTTTGGGGGATTGTTATTTCATCAAATGTGTCCTCCCAGCCTTAAGTGGAAAGGAATGTCAGAGTCTTACTGACTAAAACTTCACCCTGTTGTTGCGGTAGCCCTTGGCTTTCCTGGGTCACGGTGTCCTGTCATGAGAGTCCCGGGATTAGCCTAAGGTTTCCGTCCTAACAGGTTGAAGTTATTTCGTAAGTGATTGATCTTTTGGTATAAACTTTAAACAAAAATATTTTGAATGTTAAAATTTAGTTACATTTTTAACAAAGCATTTTTGTCGCATTAAACAAAAAAAGAGTCATCGGTTCCATAACATAAATATTAAAAATAATAATATGCATATATATTATTATATAATATATTATTATCTCATTTAAAATATGATTCATATATTTCAAAGTCAGATTTAAAATATGCAGCTGACTCGAAATTCGAATCGCTTACAAAAAAAAAACAAAAAAAAAGAAATATCGACATATTTTTTTCTTGAATAACGAACGAAGGCGTTGATGTGACAAGTACATGACACTAATTAAGGACGTAATGCTCCATACGAAAGAGGTTTTGTTCGTAAATACCATCCGTCTTAATCACTCTCAATAACCCTTATCTCGATGACATAAAAACCAAATTTAAATACCACAACTGAAACTTAAACTTGCATCGACTACCTAAGTATAAAACAACCTTATTTGGGAGTGGTAAGGTTGAAATTTGAATGAGGAAAGTATGAAGAGATGTCACATGGATAGAACGTTGACAATGACCACCGATTGAGCGATCTGATCAGCGAGTAATCGATAAGATATCGGAATCGAGAGAGAATCGATTCAACCGATTCGTCTCGTTATTTCAGACGTTGATTATTGAATATTGGTTTAAGGATTATACTTTGTTATCTGATGGTAATGTTTTTATCTTTAGTTGATAAGGGAAGCAATATAAATATAAAGACCTGCTCTACATTTCATTGAAAGAAATTAAACTTCAAAGTGGATGTATAAGCATGCATCGGATAAACAAAACTTCAACCCTAGTACGCGTTGTCCCAACTAACTTCATTTCTATTCTATCAAGAATAGAAGAAAAAATAGACAGAATTCTATGCAATCCGACTTTTTTTGCCCGCATATGGCACGGGTTTGACATGACCCGTAGACGACTGACGAATATAAACATTTATTTTCAACATTTAAAACATCGTCTTGCTTATGACAAAAGAAATACTTCTACACTATAATTATCATTTTGTGTATTTTCCGTTGACATTTATCGCTTCTACATAGTCATTATATATGCTCATGAAGTTATAGATAGGTACGTATGTAATATAAAATCAAGTTTATTAAAATCACTCTAATTCTGAATGATTCCTTTTCTAACCTCATCCTTGAAATGCACCATCTTTTATATAAAAACTAAACAAAAGTTAACCGTAAGTCTTAAATACATCAACAACTGAAAGAACCTTTTACCGTTAACATTTTATAATACAACGACCTTCTCAATATTGCAACATTGTTCACCTAGGTATTTTATGAAAATTATTATACAAGGCCCACTGCATTTACAAACACTACAACAAAACTTACATGTCAATGCATATTCCCTT
The DNA here is from genome assembly GCA_028554685.1 of Agrotis ipsilon. Lineage (NCBI taxonomy): Eukaryota > Metazoa > Arthropoda > Insecta > Lepidoptera > Noctuidae > Agrotis > Agrotis ipsilon. The sequence continues at coordinate 15,851,108 of CM052965.1, forward strand.
CAAGAAAGACAATATCAGCACAGACACTTAAAAACCAACTTTAATTTAACCACCCATAAACAAGAAAACATGGAAAAGTGAACCTTAATCCTTGGAAATAAGAGTAAGGGTGAAATAAGTCGTGTGGAAATCAAGTTGGTTGCCGCAAACCACTGAAACTCGATGCTATGTAACGAAACTTACTCATATTTAATATTTATAAGTAATCAGATGAGCTTTTGTTGTTTTTTTGAAGTTGCAAGGTTTCTTTTGTAGTTGAAAGATAAAGGTAAAATGTATTTTTGAAAGGTAAATCTGGTAGTAAGGCTGATGGGTCATTGATTATAATATGCGACTTATTAACCTACTTAAATATATAACTATATAACAAGGTCGGTCGTTTACTGCTACTTTTTGAAAATTAACTTTTTATAAAAAGCCTAATAAAGTGTAAATTCTTTTCTGGTACTTAAGTAGTTCAGGCACTGGCAGTGATATTGATTATTGTAAATCTTAATTTAATTCTTCACATTTTTTTCTTGCCTGGGTAATGAGTGGACTAAACAATGTGAAAATCTTTCGACTCTATATCATAATTTCTTGACATCATAATGTCCAAAATTCCTTTAAAATTATATTCCCCAACTTTTTCCACAACAATATCATTCCACACACCGCTAATGTATCACAAATTCTTACACGACACAAAAAAAAAGCATTTTCGTAATTCGTCGCAATTCCGAAAAACACTTCGGCAAGTTTCGGGGGCTTTCGGCCCGTTACGTCATCAGCGCCATGTTTTACCGAGCAAAAACCATGTCGTGCAGGCGCACATGATCCAGGCATGTCTTGTATCCTAATTGGGTAGTCCTACGGCCGAGCCAGCTCATTGGACAGGGGGCGGCGCGTAATTATTTTAATAACCCCACCCTCTTTTAATTAAAGCGAATTGCACATGAAGTGTGGGAGTTTAGTTATGATATTTTTTTTCTTGTTCGCGTTTTTATGAGTAAATTGTGTGATAAGAGGTAGAGAACTTAGGTATTATTATTGTTTGCCATCTGTCCTAACCTTATGCAGGTTTCAAGCCTTCGCTCTTGTGGTGGAAGAGGAGAGACCACTTCCATAAAGATTTAGTTAAAAGTGATTTTATGTCAAAACAAAACGAGTGATATTTGAATGATAGAAGTTTCCATGCCCATTAGTTTGCTGTTTGATGTGGCTTAAATTAAAACAACAATGAAGGACTATTTTTATTGAGGCTGGTCTGATAAAAGCCAGAATAATATTTTATTAATATAGCAGAAAAAGCATAAATATAAAAATCACACCGTTACGCATAGAGTACTCGTAGCTAGAAACTGCATAATACCACCTATTATGATCCTCATAATAAATCAATGAAAAATTGCTCCGTAAGGAAATATGTCTAGAAATGTTATTATTTACATATTTTCATAAGAACAATAAATATAATAGACCAATTAAGTTTTCTAAAGCAATTCAAAGAGTACATCCATTTTACCGGATGCTAACAGACCACCAGCTTCGTCGATAAACTGTAAAATTTTATGTTTCCCAAGCTAATGATTAACGCAATATTTTGTTATAACGGAAAGCCTTGTGACGAGGTTTTTCAGGACCTTTTACTATGTTATTTCGTCGTTTTGTTATCACCACTAAAGATAGTCTATAAGCTAAAGTACTGTCATATAATGCTTGGCTGTTTGTATTGTGAGTATGAATAATATTGTAAAATGTTAACCCATACGTAATAAATTCTTAGTGATATAGACGCCAGCAGATCAACCTACCCAAATATCTTTAATATATTTTCAACCTTATTGCAAAAGTGGAAGGCTAATGTTTGATTGTTACAATTTGACAGATTAGGGCGGGTTGACCTGCTGGCGTCTCTACAGTTAGTATATAATTATTAATAATCATAGTTAGGCAGACAAGTATCTTTAAGGCAGCTCCATTTTCCCAGTTTTGTTTAGGTTACTTGTAATTTAAATTTAATCTATAGCTCTTAAACGGGCACAAATACAGACTCCGGGTTGCTATTGACAAATTCTTTAATGAATTATCCTTACACTATTGTTATTCCAAATCTAACAAAATAGTTTAATGTATCGAAGTAATTGCACAAGTTATTTTTCATCTTTTGTAGCTTCATGTGCAATTGTGCACGCACCTTTAACAGTGTTGCTCACGCGCATAGCAATCGATCGCAACATAGTATTTCATATGAAACGGGTGTGGTCGGATGCCAATGGTTGCGATTACCATTATATTGTGGTAACCTTAACTTGTTGCGTTGCCCTGGACAACCTGAATTATTTTGGGTTTGTATATCCTGTTACGTGCCGGACTGAAAATTAAAGCTTGAACATTGATCTTTAGTTTTGAAACACTCCGATTCTTTAAATGAACAAAGTTTAAGTATTTTTATTCTTCATTTAACAAACTTTTAAGTGGCCCCGAAACGTAAAGAGAAATTCAAGGATCACGATGGATTTTAGTCAGTACCAAAGGCAGTTCTTAAGTCAACATATATTATGAGACTGTTGACTATTATACACCTGGAGATGTCGATTATAATTGAAGACTTCTACTAAAACATCTTTACCTAGATGTGGCTTTTCACTGATCTCCTTCTTTTTCCATAAACAGAATTTAGGGCGATAAATAGCCCTAAATTCTGTATAAATCTAAATATCGTTTCTTTGTTTTTGTCGCCTGCTTCCTATTGGACATCTTTATAAATCGGATGGTTAATTCGGTCGCTGATTCAAACTCAAACTAACTGCATTTATTTATGTTTGGCCATTACAGGCACTCTTGAATTGTCAAAAATCGTATTATGAAGATCCCTACAGTCCCAGTAACAAGGAAAAATTAACTTGTAAAAGTACTTGACCATTTCAAATCGTGGATTGGTAACAAACTGAGATCGGCATCAAGATAGGTTATTAGTTTCCAGTGTTAATCAAGTCCTCTTAAAACCTAAGACCCAAGACATCTTTCTTACCCAATAATAAAGATTTAAAGCCTTACCAGCCTAGCCTAGTACAACTTCGTTATTTCAATAGAGTGACCAGGTTACAGTGATTGGTTGCAAAACGACAGTTTTGTTAGGATTTATAAGGAACTATAAATCAAATAGCAGTTCTGAATGAATATTTATCAGAAATACGTTGGATCTCTTCATTGCACAAACTGTTTTATGGCATTTAGTGTTATGAAGATTGGCCTAAATATTGTTAAACGAGATATGAGTTACTCAGTTACATTTGAAAGCAGATCGTCGATAATTTCTAGCTTTTGCTTCTTCAAAATCATCTCTCATTTGTATTTCCTGGTCTCTTCAAAAGGGGATGTACAGTATTTCTTATTAGCTTATGATTAACAACAAGATTTACATTACTTTCATAGAGCTAACCTTATATATTTTTGATTCCTGCATCAACGTTTCGCTGATTGAATGTCCTTTTGTCTATGATTTTAGCTTTCCCTTTCAACATGTCTCCAAAGAATACCTTATCAGGAAGTTCTTCAAAAGTTTTGGGAATCCCATCACATATCTTGTCCAAACATGTAGTAGTTACATGATAGTCAAAATAATCAGATAGATTAGTATTCTATAGACCCATCTCATGGTATTTCAAGTCGTTGGCAAGAATTGTAATAGGATCGTATGGGTCTTCCCGACAGTTCAAGGTTATAGTATTGATATTAGGTATTGTTCTGTTATGGCTAAAGACGTATTAGGTTAAAGTCTAGACGTGTGTATAATGTGGGTTAGTTGTTTCCTGGCTGATACTATTAATAATTATGTGCAGGCACCTTCTTTAAAGTATGTTTTGGTCTCAAGGATCTTTATATTATAAATGTAACTATTTAGTTTAAGGATTAAGGTCTAGCTAAACGGACGATTACGTCTCTGATCTCTCCAAAAAGGCCACTTCGTGTAAATTTCTCGTCAAGATCATCCACCAATGCTCGCTTAAGTAGCTAGTTTTAACATTTCAAACAGTCCAACCCGTACTGGACCTGCATGTGCCACACAGAGAGAAGGCCTGTGTGATGTTGTTAAAACCATCCAGAAAACGGCATGTTTTCAGTATCATCTAGTGCATAAGATTATGAGTGGCTATCGCAGGTCCAACTAGAGGAGGTTGTGTGCTGCTTTATAGTCGGGTCGCGGGACTGTCTCACCTGGTAACCGTGGCCCTAGTACGTAAAGGGCTATTGAAGGAACAACGTGGATTTTAGTCAGTACAAGTCTGACAGTCCCTCCCGTCCCACCCTGGGTTGAGGACTCATAGGATTTACTACGTACGAAAAGGGTCTTCAGTCAGGAGGTCGTTGATAAAACGCCCCAATTTATTCCCCAACACATAAAATAGACCTAGCAAAGCAAGTCAATCATTTATTTCACAACGATATTCAAATTCTGTGGCTACTTTGTCGCAGTTTGTTAGCTTAGATAGGCCACTTATCTAGTTCTGGTTGTAGGTGTTACCTGTTTTATAAGCTGCTATGAGTGTCAAGGGCTACGGGTGGTGAACCAGGTGTAACGTTGTTGGTAGTACTTATTTGTACCTAATAATGGAAACAAAACACCGTATTGTTCGACGGGCAATAAATGAGTCTTGGTAGTCTAATGATTTTGAGGTTTAGATTTTGGTAAAAGATCTAATAGAGAAACTCCATTTTGGCTTAATTTAGTATTTTTTTTCAGTCCTGGAACTGTCTTAAACGTCACCGTCTGGAACGCAAAAAAACAATCGAAGGAATGGGGTAGATTTGATGATTTAACCACTTTATCACACACATTTAATTGTGTAAAAAAATCATACAATCATGACTTCCCAGGAGCTTATTATGTCTTAAATACAAGCTGGAGTTTAATCCTGTACACTTAATATGCCACACGTTTGTCGAAAGAAATAAATAATACAGCACCCAACATAGTAGGTATCACTTAAAATATGTGTATACATTGTTAAAATTCGTGATATGACCATGTTTCTCACGCAAAAAAACGCCTAGCATATCCCCAAAAATATAAAACAATTGTTTCCCGGCGTTGTAATCTCGCATAACCACGTATAACTAATCTAAAAACCAGAAAAAAAAGAACAAAAGAATCCAAAACGCATCAGCAGGCTGTAATGGAGATCACGTAGCCTCAGATCTCTGATTACCCCTCTCACTTTAATTTACGACCGTTATTCGAGTGCGAGCGAGATAGAATTAATAATGGTCTAACCGCAACCCGGACTATCATTAGGTGGTATTCCATTTAAGAACACTGTGTCTCTTGGGGCGTTCGAAGTCAGAAAATTTTCTTCTGCGTTTGAACACGGTGTTACTCAGTTTCTGTTGGTGTTGAAAGCTCTAGAGGTTGTTATAGTGGCGGAAACCGTGGTACGTCGGTACAGTAATCGTACAGCCGACAATCGTAAGAAATAAATGAATTTTTCTTCCTTTTTTTTCTCTGAAGCCTCAAATTGTTTTTTATATGTTTTCCTTAAGTTTTTTTGAGACAATTGACCGTGGTTCGTGTGATTATGTATAATTTAATCGGTGGTTATCGGAGCAGCCGTTGTCAATGCGTGAGGTTATTAAAGGTGGTTGTAAACGCGATTGTTTCCATTCGACTTGAAAACAATGATGGTGGTAATGATACGAGTACCTAGTATAAAATAAAAAATAAATATCGGTAATGGTTTGTTGCTGAACGTTGTACAGTTGAGTACACAAGTTCTTCAATAAATTGGAATAAAAATGACACTTGGGTATCCGATGGAAAAGAAATGAAAAATCAGTTCATAGTTTTTCAGTTTATATTAGTTTGAGTTATGGGATATTATTAATGACAACCGTTCAATTACATGATATATTAAGAACAAGATATGATTTCCTGAAAGCAAAAGTAAGAGGCCAAAATTCTAATTCAGGTGTCCCATTTATGTAGCCAAAACTATTGTTAAAACTAAACAAAAAACACATAATGTTTTTGAATTAAAATATTTTAAAACCTAACCCATATATATAATAAAAAATTTAATTCTTGAAAGTTTCCTTCGATGTCCTTCTTATATATAAATGTCAATAATATCATATACTTAAAGTCGCCAGTCAAACTGACAGCCTACGAAATAGCGGTAGATTCTGAACAGTTTGTCCAATAAAGTTGCGAAAAACAATTATCAACTTTAGTTCTGTGGAAGAAAGTTTCTATTAATTTGAAAAATCCCGGTAAAGTTGTATTTTATTTTAACCATCAAATGTTAGTTGATTAGTTAATAAAAAGCCGTTAACCAATGACCTTGAGGACATAAAGCCTTAAAAGGTTAAGTTTGTTTAAGCGGACATTTTGTTTTTACGATCTTTATGAAGATGGAATAGACAAGTACAGGATTATCTTTTCGCATGTATTTTTAAATAATTTTGTTTTTGGTCAGTATCAAACATTTCAGTAGAAATTATTTTAGAGATTTTACTATGAAGGGTGAGTGACATTTCATTTCGGTTTCAAGACAAAGGAGAATGGTCGCGGGTCTTATACCATCACAGTGACCCCGGAAAATAAAGGGCTATTGAAGGACACCGTGGATATTAGTCAGTACAAGTCTGACAGTCCCTCCCATCCTGCCCGGGGTCATCTGATGTTTTACCACGTAAAAAAAAAGACAAAGGAGAATGGGCGATAAGCATTTAGCTACGACCCTAAATATAATGAGATAAGGACAGGAAGACGATAATTTAATAAACATCGATAAATTTAAAAGGTAATGCAGTTTATTTAAAAAAAAAACAAAGTAGATTACCAAGCGTTAATCATTTATCAAGTAGACTGGCATTCAATTAAAATAATGATAAGTACCCACACCAAAGCTACTTATTAAAGATTAAAAATGTCTATTTTTAATTTGCGATACGAATCACAATTAATTGGAATAATCCTTGCAACAGCATCGGTAGCACAATACGCTTATTTAGCTTGTCATATTGCAAGCTTTAACTTATAGTAAACATCATTCATGCAAAGTTGGCCTATGCCGCCAATACACAGCAAACTTTGCCCTAGCCCTTCCGAAAATTATTGCCATTGGAATTTGAACCTTAAAATCTACTACATAAGGTTTATAGGTTCCTATGTGTTGATTATCAGGGTTGTAGTGAAGCAATATTTTATCCTTATTGTAGGCTGTCATAATAATCTCCTTTACGTTGTTATCGTATTGCAAAAGAGTTAAGTGAGCGCGTGTTTTACATACGCAATCGTACTAATATTGTGAATAAACGTTTATTTACTTTTGAACATTTGGGCGGTAAAGTGGCTTTGGCCAATGAGTGTGCTTAAACTTCTGTAATTCTGTGTGGTCTATGATTTTGAGTGACCTAACTTACTTTGAGTGGTCTGAGAGACCCATCGATCATTCAAAGGAAATTGTTAGGTATTCCATGGACCTGTCACTGTCAAAGTGACAGTGACAAGTGGCAATTCGTTTAAAAACGTTTCGTATTACCAAAACAACTTTTTGTAAGAATGATCATAAGTCAAAACTTTAGTTGAATAAGGACGAGGTGTTTGATTAGTAGTTCCGCTATTTGTTAAATTATGTATTCAACATTTTTTTTAATGTATGGGACGTTAACTATAGTTAGTTTAACTGTTGATTAAACTACTGGCCCTTCACTGAAATTTTATGTCAATCATCAGTATCGCTAATGCTCGTTTCAGTAGCTTTCTTTTCTTTCTCTCTCTCTTTCTGCCATCTATTTATTTATTTTGCCTGTAAATAAAACATAATAATTGTAAGATTTTTTAAATAAACAATGTAATCAACGTTTATTTAAAGGAACAAAATACTGTTAACATACTTTATTTAGGGGAACAAAATACTGTTAACATTTTTAACTCTTTTTATTTTAAAATGGTTAAAAAATATTCCACATATTTTAGAACCCGATAGCAACAGTACACTTCGTTAATATTCGTATTCCCGAAGACGCCCGAACGGTTTTTAATTTGAAAAACGTTATGGTGTTAATAAGTGACGTCATAAACTGAAGATTGTTTTATTGGCTGATATTTTTATGGCGGTATTATAGCATGTTGGGTCCATCGTGCCTGGTTTACGATTCTTGTGATGTAATGGGCTTGATTCTTGTATCAAGATGTAAATATTAATTAGGGTATTGTTAAATGAAAATGTTGTAATAATTTCGGTAAGATTGAAGCTGAAGATCCCAGCAGAATTTGAAAAATTCTGTGTTTGTGGTGCCCATGTATAAATATGACGGCGACAACACGACGGCACGTTCGGCGTAGTGGCTGTCGCTGAGCAAATGGACTACTGCGAGACACGGGTTCGATTCCCCTACTTAGACCTGGATAAATAGTCGTTACTAAGCCAAAGCCAAGCCAAAGTCAATGCTTGGTGACGTCAAATGTCAATAATTTTCATGGAAATTTCTGTTTTTTGACGTAGCCAAGAACTGACTTTTGCCTGGCCTGTCTAAATAGTCGTTACTACGCCCAAGCCAACTTGGGCGTAGTAACGACTATTTAGACAGGCCTTTTATGAAATATTGCTATGATATACAAGTGGAAAAAATTGACAACAGGTTTTTGAAAAACAATGGCTTTTAGGAACAGAAAAAAAAAACACGATGTAACTTGCTTGCTTCCTGCGTGATGTTCGTTTAATTTGAATCATTAAGTTTTATCACGACACGTTGGTTTCCTTCACCGTAAGCCAGTGACGTCGTAGAAACTCAGGAAAGTCCGGATGCCAGCATTAATTGTTTATCTCCTTTTCTTGTTACCAAGGTACAGTTAGCAACGATTTAGAAAATTCTGTAAGAAATTGCTGTTTTAAATTCGCTATATTTCATTGGCTCACATGTTGTGTGTATTAATGAATGAAAAGAAAGTTAGGTCAATTGGTCAAAGAATCCAATATTAATTGTTTTCTCGCCTACCAATTAAGAGCCAATTATTTGATTACTAGTTAAGCAAACTACTCGTATTTGTTAAAATCCTTTAATTCTTTTAACAATTTGTGGGAAACTAATACGTTGGTAAAATCAATAGATAAAGAAAAAAACAGATACACTTCCTTCTTAGAGCCAATCATATTTAGCAATACTTGCTTGTATAGTATTAGCAAAGCTCTATTACACATTTCAAATATGTCTTGTTTGATTGCAGCCGAATAATTTTTAACAGAGCTTAATTGGTACTTTGCTATCACAACATTTTTTCGGTGTGCGAAGTTCTTGAGTGAAGCGTCTGTAAATAGTTTAATAACTGTGTTTTCATTTAACGATACCAGTTGTAACATATGCACACAGAAAGCTTAAACATCCCGACAAATTCCCACAAACCTAATTTAACTAATAAATAATTAACTAATCCTACTCAGTACCGTTTAATTCCTAAGCAAAGGAAATGACGTGCCACATACGAGCACAAATTAATACAAGTTAGCCTCCCTGTCATGCTTGTCATTAATACATCATGGCCGATCCAAATCGTGCCTCTTTGTGATCCACGCTTATTGTTTCCCACACTAGATAAACACGCGAACTTGCTTGTAATTTCTTTCAATTATCGTATCAACGGATATGGTTGTTGTCATGCAAAGTTGGTGGAGGAAAAAGTTGTGGAGAGTTAAATATGTTGTGTGATGAAAGATGAACATTTTTTTGGAATCTTTTTCAGTTTAGTTTAGTGTCTTGTACTTGCAAGAAAACCTACAATGGTTTAAAACCTAAGTGTTTGTCCTACTTATTAGGTGTATTAACTGCTTACTCAAACAAGGAGTATTTAGTTGTTGTAATTCATAATGAATAGGTTATGAATGAAATCTTTTTCAAATGCAACTATTTATCTGTTTAAGTGAGTTTTTATAAGGTTTTAATAATTATTGTAATTGCCACCTTAGGGATTCCACTAGGAAACACTCAGGTGTGTCGGTAGCAGCAAAATGAGATTTTCCGAAAATCGAGTTAAATGACTTGCAACTTTGAGAAGCTGTGATCACCAAGAGACCATTGAAGACTGATGATGATTACTTTGGTCTGGTCTGAAATTAATCTGGTCATTTTCTACAGGTTTATTCATTTTTTGAAATCAATAACATGATTTTTTTACTTGTTACATAATGCTGAAATAACCTATAAGTATGAACGTAGTAAGTACATCAGTACAGTAGATTCGTCTTTTTCAATGCTGTAACAACCTATAAGTATGAACGTAGTAAGAACATCGCATCGGGACAACAGATTCGTCTTTCTCCCAAAACAATAGATATAATACAAAAAGATATCTCTATTAATATTATTTCCGCAAACAGACGAACATTGTAATACCATTGTTTATGGCAAAAATGTGGTCGTGATCGCAAAACACCGTGGGACCTGTCGTCCCACGATATACGGCGGAAAGGTTTGGATGAAAATTTAATATTTTGTCTCAGAATGCGGTTTAAACAGGTACACGATAGTATGTTATTGATAATGTATGTTTGGTTGTTGTACGGGGAACGAAGATGGACTAAGAAGCTGTGGATAGGGCTGTAAGATTTTACGAGATCTATTTAACAAACAAAACATTTCGTGAGACCTTTTGGAAGGATTTGGGAGAAGCCTTTACCTGCTGCAGTGGCACAGTATGGGCTAGATACAAAAAGAATTAAGACGATAACAGCTAAAATGAAGAAATATTTTGTTCCCTATGCTATTTTCCCCTATGTAAGCTCTTTAGTAGTGATAGCTTATCTGACTGTTATAGAGAATAGTATAATGGATCTTCGCAGCCTAGGTGCTAGGTACATAAGAAGAAACTGGAAAGAAGTTTTAGTTTCTGCTGGTTCTTATTAATGATCCTTTAAGTTTTTTTCTTTACTGTGAAGTAAACTTTTTCCATATTTTTTACCAAGTCTTATCTCTAAACACAAATAAATATAATCGTATAAGCTAAATAAACCACCATTAACATGCAGCTACCTCATCATTTATTATTAAGACCTGTATACAGTGTATACTGTATACAACTCATGTTTTTAAAAATAAATATATCTTTATCTTTATCTGATATGAATTTATTAATTTTGAGACCGTCTTAAACCACCACATCCACTTTTAACTTTCCCAACTACACGCCAACCAAGTATTTCATAGATCTAACGCGAACCTCACAGTTATATTATGATTTCACTATTCACTGTCTGAACCGACCGAAGGGCACTATCCTACTTGTACAAACAGCTACATATCAAGCAAACCCCAACCATTATAAACTGACCTTTCTATTTCCGGATAACTCATACAAAGCGATGTCAAGAGAAACTGGTGATGTTTAACTTGATGTGTAGCCGTATGTACCAGACGTATGTACAACATAAGTTGATAGTAAAATGTTGTAGGGCTCTCTCCTTCAAAATTATGGAGGTTTCTCTTTAATATAACATCGTGTTTTAGAGTTTAGTGCTCGAAAGTGATGTTAATGTGTGAGTTATTTGTATCCGGGGCTTAATATTGTGTAATGGTTATTGGCTGTTGCAACTTCTCATTGCTGATAGCCATCCCTATCCCTAGTTCGTATTACTGAAAGTTTTTATTGAGCTGTGGAATTTACGTATTTTCCTACTCCTCCGCTATTTTTTGCTTATTAATTTCAGGATGCAGAATCTAAGACAATTAAATTGATTCTTCCGGACTTTGTTGAGCTTCATTGTCTCTGCTCTGTTCTGACGATCGCTTCTGATTATCGTAAAAATATAGCGACATAATAAAAATAAACAGTAAATTTTGAGTTGTCCTGTCTTTAAGGAGTAGATTCCTAAAAATAATCTTGTAACAGTATCCGATTGCTCAACTTTACTTTTTTTTGACTGCTGGCCTTTTAGAGAGACTAATAGTCACTCAACGACCAATGGAAAGAGCTATGCTCGGAATTTCTTTGCGGGATAAAATCCGGAACACGGATATTCAGCGAAGAACCAGAGTCACCGACATAGGTCTTAAAATTTGCAAGTTGAAGTGGCAATGGGCAGGCAACTGCGCTCGTAGAACTGACAACCGATGGGGAAGAAAGGTTCTCGAGTGGCGACCACGGACCGGAAGACGCAGCTTAGGTAGGCCTCCCACTAGGCGAACCGACCACACGTGGCGAATTGTCGTTCGGCGTCGCGGTCTAAGGGGGAGGACTATGTTCAGCAGTGGACGTCTTCCGGCTGATGATAATGATGATGATTGCTAAAAAGATTTTTCTTATCTAAGTTGAATAGTGATGTGTAAAACTTGTATAAATTTATGTAGTTTAGCAAAGATTTGCTTTATTTTTTAACACATTGCTTCACTAAGAATTTCTTCTGTGTCGTATACCAACAGATACACAAGTGCTTAAGCATTTGGCGCCGGCCTTATCTCAGGTAGCAAATAATGTTACAAAGGGACACTTGATTAATTACAAACCCATTTAATTATAATAATTCGTAATTTATCCCTGACTACTAACATTACGGTTAGGACTAAGATCAGTCAAAGTCTAGATCTAATCTTATCGGCATTGTTGAGTTACAAGCTTTAAGGTAGACTTTAGTAATTTATAAAATTCTATAAATAAATGTAAATAGTTACTCATTTATAATACTAATTTCGGTTAAGTATAGACGGCGTCAAAAGTAGTTTAACGTCGTTTTCAACTGGATCAATAAACTCGGAATAACTTCTGTATATAGACCTCTATCAGCTTGCTCCACAATGACTACAGCACTCTCTACTCCGCCTATTTTGGTCTTCAAAAAAGATAGGTATGATCGACATCATAAGTGGATTGTGATGACAATCCACTTTTGTTGTCGATCATACCTATTTACCTTTTTTTTAGCGTGGTACAATCATCAAATGAGTCCTTCCGACCAGGGCAGGGCAGGAGGGGGACTGTCAGACTTGAACTGACTAAAATCCACGGTGTCCTTCGATAGCCCTTCACGTTCCGGGGTCAAGGTATTCGGTAGTCCCGTGACTCGAAGAAAGGGGGCCAGTCATCGTGCTGACACTCTTTGAGGCGCGCGTCGTGTTCCATCGTCATGGTTCATGGTCGGACAGCGAGTCGCCCAGTACTTGCCGGCTGCATGCTTAAGGTGGTTGGACGTCTTGCGACATCTGTCGCCGTGGCTTTCACAAATACAGACAAACTTGTTCAAGCTGAACAGATTTTCAAAATAAAGTATTACAGCTAAACCATAGATGAGCATTAGATTTTAAAAACCATGTAAGTATCTATAACAATGTACCCACACATTGTCCATCAGTGGTCACGATTCTGCCAGACCCCACGATTCACAGGCACCGTGATATCCCATAACGTATGGAATATTTTATTGCGCAGGAAATTCTTAAACGAATGAAATACTGGCTTCTTCCCGCGACTTTGAACTGACCTTCCGTTGAACTGCTTAGAAAGTAAACAAATATTTTAAAAAAGTATTAATAACTATCCTCAGAATTGATAAAATGAAAAAAGAATTTGCTATTGCAAGATGTGAAAACAAGCCAGATTTTATTATTTTCCCGGGACTGTATAACAAATCAAAATACACGGGCCTTGGAATGCAAAAGGCAAATGAAGGAACAAGGTGTAATTTAATCAATAAGAGTTTGAAAATCGTTACCTTTCTATCCTGGAGGAAAGGACTCTTGATAATTTCAACACCAAAAAAATGTTATTCTTTGTAATCTAAAACAGTGCAATATACGTGTATAAAACGGTCCTTTTTGCCGGTCGAGTAAAATTATCACACGAAAACATTAGAGTCGGTAGTCTTAAAATTAGTAGCTTTTAGACTACCACATGGTAGTCTTAAAAACTACTAATTTTACGCACAAGGAGGTATAATGACAAACCGTACAAACAGACGAAACAATTTGAATCCGCAGGAAAACAAAAAATAATCTCGATTCCAAAAGTCTTCTTGACGATATTATAAGTATTGTAATCATAAGACATTTCGTGTAATCAAATGTTGAGTTTCGATGATTCAAAACTGCCTTTTTGTTTTATTCGGTACTTATAATTTTGGACGCGAATTCTTTTTGTCAGGTGTAAAAAATCTTGGTAGGTAGGCGATGTAATCTCTGAGAAGAATGTAGCATTTACGTTTTGCTAACAGTTTTTTTTTCACACTCGTAACGACGTATCATATTACAATTATGATAATTTGAGCAGTTTGAATAAGTATATTATATTTTTTGGCTTTTTGAGTCGTATCATACTTGCAATACAGCTGAAATCTCATAATCATAGTCCCGGTTTGTGTAACAGGATATTTAATATGTTTAATTTTTCTTTTCAAACATGGTCCTTCTCCTTAGAAGGCCAAAGCCTCGTCGCGAGACTGTTTCATAAGGTAACCGTGACGCTGGAACGTAAAAGGCTATTGAAGAAACACCTTGGATTTTAGTCAGTACAAGTCTGACAGTCCCTTCCGATCCGCTATGGGTAGGAGGACTCATTTCATGATTTAACCACGACAAAAAGTCATAATGTATCTGGATTTTTGTTCTAACCTAGATAGATCAGTAACCTTTTAAGTTCATTTCAGATAGGGAAGTGCTGTACCTATGGACGGTTTTACCTGTGGACACCATTAATTTATGGGAAAACGGTCAACCCTAAAATTCTAATTTGAAAACAGTCGTAAGCATATGTCTATGGTTGACACATTTGACGTATCGCCATATTTTTTTTTCCGTGTTGTTTTCCTCAGAATTAACGGTGTCCATAGGTAAAAGCGTCCATAGGTACAGCACTTGCCTATTCAATGAGCGTAGGTAATTTCTTCTTACCCCATGGAAAAAAGACATGAGATTATGTAAATATGTATGTAAACAACTTCTGTCTATCCCTTAACAAACTAACACCCATGATGTTACCGATTATTTCCTCATAAGGTGACTATTGTTTCATAATTCAATATGCATTTAACAAAATGTACAATGCTAGACAATTCGCAGCTTGCCGCCTAGTTTACTTAATAAGCCGTATCAAATTGTGCACAGACAGTGTAGGGTTGTGAAACGCTTCTGCGATGTACTCTGTGCATACCAGTTAGGTAATGGTCGTTAGATATTGGCATGTTTCGATTCTGTTGGCGTTTTGTTACTATTTCAGCAGCGGACGGAGAGTCCTTTTCGAAAATTTTGACTGGCCTGTAAGTTGACCCTGACTCAAGGGCGGATCCAGCTTTTACATCAGGGGGGGGTCACCATGACGGACAGCTTGTCTCTGTAGCTAGCTATACTTTTTTTTATCGTGGTAAAATCATCAAATTTTAATGAGTCCTCCCACCCAGGGCAGAGCAGGCGGGACTGTCAGACTTGTACTGACTAAAAGCCCTTTATGTTCCGGGGTCACGGTAATGATATAAGTCCCGCGACCCCGGCAGGCTACGAACCTCTGAAGGGGGGGCCCGTCATCATGCTGACACTCTTTGGGGGGCGCGTGGAACACAACGTGTCGTCGACCATGGTCATGGTCCGTGGTCGGTCAGCGAGTAGCCCATTACCTCCTTGCCACCCGACGGCACACGACGTCTCCACCTATCGGCGTCGTGAGGACACGGCGGCGGTGCTCTGCCCAAGCGGGGCAGTCCTACATAGTATGCTCCACCGTGTCCTCCAGCGATCCCCGCAGTGGTGACACCCAGGCGTTTCTTCCTTCCCATCCAACACAGGTACCACCCGAAACTTTCGTGTCCGGTGAGGACCTACGTCATGCGCTAGGTCAAGACATCGCTCGTGACGCCTGTTTAGCCACTCCTCAAAGCGGGGTCTTACTGCCGCGATTGCGACGTGCCTGAGGCATTTGGCGCGAGGAGGTACTTGAATTAAAAACTAAGCAAGGGAAGGCCTCTTTGCTCACGGACAAAAATATAGAGTCCTGAGCGTAGCGAAGTTTTCAAAGGTACCAGAGGCCAACGACGATAAAGTTATTCTGCGTCTCGTACCTTACCTTTGAAAACTTCGCTACGATCGCTCAGGATTCTATATTTGAACCACTCGCAATTGCAGAAGCCACCTATGACCCAGCCTGCCGCCCAGGGGGGGGGTCATGACCCCCATGACCCCCCCCCTGGATCCGCCACTGCCCTGACTGCTGTGCCGGAGGTCGTGGGTTCAATTCCCACCCAGGACAAATGTTTGTGTGATGAGCACGATCATATTTTGTTCTGTGTCTGGGTGTGATTTATCTATAATATGTATGTATTTAGAAATATATAAGTATGGTATGGTAGTATGGTGTGAGTTATCTGGTACCCATAACACAAGCTCTGCTTAGCTTGGGACTAGATGGTGTTGTGTGATAGTTGTGAATTATTATTACTAATTATAGGTACAGTACATTTTACCCAAGGCTTCGGATGCGTTGTTTAGGATTTGACAATCAATTTGAAACGTTCATGTGGTGCCATCTATTGTCATTTGAATTTTGTTGTTGATTGGATGATTGTTTCAGTGGTTTGGGCGTGAAAAGATAGTGAATTAACTTTCGAATTTATACCATTAGTTAAGATAGTTTCTTTAAGTTAGCAATGTCAGGTAGTACGTGTGTTTATGTTTAAGGAATTTAAACATGTTTCTGTCAAATTTTGGACAACAGTCCGTTAATCTGTATTAAAAAAGGCATTTTTTTAAGACACGCTCTCGTTTGACTACATCATTCCTGGGTAATGAAATTGATCTTTTAGTATCTCTCATCTGAGATTTTTAACAAGCCATCATTCCTGTGTAATGAAATTGATCTTTTAGTATCTCTAATCTGAGATTTTTGACAAGATAAAGAGTATTTCCTGAAAAAGACATCTTTGCGAGATGTAAAAGAACAATCAATATATAACGGTTTTTTAGTAACTTTATGTTTATATCTGCAAAAGCTCCTGCTTTTTTGCAATAATATTTTCTAGACATATTTCTAGCAACCCTACAATGACGTAACGAAGTCACGGTGCGCATGCGTCACGTGCGACGCCATGTTATATGAATATATCGTGATATTTCATCATAATAAGCATGGACTTACCTACCTTCATGCCAGATCTCTTTGCTATGAATGAGACTTCATAAGTAAGGTGAAAGGAGAAAATTTTGAATTTATAAAAAAATAAAATGGATCGACTATAATATGAATTTTATGGTAATTTTTTGGCTTTCTTCGTGAATATTAATGTGTCAATGTTTTTTGTGAAAATTATATTGAAGAATCAAGATGGTGCCGTCGGTTCAGACTTTGACCACGCGCCAAAAGATCTTTGTCGAGTATTTATTGCTAGTAAAGCGGTGGTATTAGTGATTAGTGGTGCGATGAGATCGATATAGCATCGACAAACTTCAACTGGCGTTTTATTTGTTCTTATATGTTAAGAAAAAACACAAAAAACTTCTGGGAAACAATAAAAATAATGAAATATCTGTTACTACATACAAGTGCAATAGCTCAATTTGCAAGCATTACACACTAGTCTTCTTCTGATTAGCAGTTGACTCAGGAAATCAAATTAACATTATTTCCTATCCACCATCAATCGACCTTAACTCACAAACAATAAACAATATCCAACAAGCTAAAAACACCCGACTTCTAGTCGCACCTCGTCCGCCATTTCGTTTCGCGAACGCAGAACAAAATGGCCGCCGCCCATTTCGGTTACAGGAAACGCGTATCTGTCAACACGGCTGCATCGCAAGTGGGCATTGTATGATAATCGTGAGCGCCGACAAAGTTTGAGTGCGTGGCTAGGAAGTGAGCGGGGTAGGTGTTGCGCTTTTTAGCGTTAAGTGGTGGTCCCACTGGGTGGGGTTTGGGAATGCGGAATTTAGTATGGCGGAATAATTGCCTTGATAAAAATGTTGAGTTGTCTAGGATAGGGAAGCAATTACACATCACTTTGCCGTGTTATGTTTAAGGTCGCAATTTGACTGTACAGACAAAATTTATTTTTACGAAAATCTTCCTAGTATTATAATGAATTGTGTTAGGAGTTTCCTTGTATTGCTTACAAGGAAACTCCTTCAATTTAGTTTACATGATAGGCAATATTTACCTAACAATAAAAGTAATCGAATGTATACTGTATATTCTAATACTTCTTTGTTTAGATCTAAGGGTAGACTTTGGCTATCACTTATTTGAATCATATAAGTTCAGATTTCAACTCGTTCAACATCGAAATTAATTTCATTGAAGTAAATAGCTACAGAAGGATATTGGATTCGTCAATTGCAACCGATGCATAGAAACCTAAA
This sequence comes from Agrotis ipsilon, assembly GCA_028554685.1. Taxonomy (NCBI): domain Eukaryota; kingdom Metazoa; phylum Arthropoda; class Insecta; order Lepidoptera; family Noctuidae; genus Agrotis; species Agrotis ipsilon. Next base: position 15,869,420 of record CM052965.1, read on the forward strand.
CTTTCACCATTAATTGAACTGACCATGTTGCAATTTCACATTTCATAAATACCCATATCACATAAAGCATACGCCTATATCGAGGAACCAATAACACCGAGAACCCACCATTAATTACTCTATAAATCAATCCAAACAATTTCGCATTACCCAAATGTTTAGAAGATATATTTACCAACCTGACAGCGAGCTGAGAAAACATTAATTCAGTTAACAATGACATAAATAAACCTAGGACTCGGTTAGGTAACGTTAAATATAAGGCCTTTCTAAGAAATAGTTACATAATTTCAAAGGCCTAAAGACCCGTGTGGATTCTATGTAATCTTAGGCATATTCATGTTTCCTCAATGATGCTATTACTGGGCTTGTGAATTGTAATTTAAGGAGTCAGGTGTTATGTAAACGGTTAAATTACAGTGTTATATATTAAGCGTTGTAGATGCGTTCACTTTCTAGTGAATCATTTAATTGAATAGCAAGAAATTCTGTTAGATACGCATGATTTTCGTGATAAAGCAATTTTGAATCGAAATTGTGTTGTCACAATCGAATCATGTATGCAGTCTGGCTAATTAGTAATTATAAAACCTTAAGAAAACATTAAAGATCGTGAGTAAAAATTGCACACATCTTCTCGCCAATGTTTGCTTTGTTCACCTGAACTTTTACGTCTATTACTGAAAGAGTTTTCCTTATAACAATGTTGATTGAAGTCTCAGGCGTCACAGTATTATAAAATCCTTTTTCTTTTATATAATCAAAAGTTTGTAGTGGCTGACTTTTGAAATTGAATTTTTGTATTACTAACATTATTTTATAAGCATTTAGTACTAACACAGTTATGAATACTTGTGTCTGAAGCAAATTAATAAATAAATAATTCCTTAGAAAAATAATCCATCTTTTCTTCGGCCTTGCTATATCACAATTCAACAAATAAATTCTTAAGGCCACAAAATTTCTTTCCTACCGCCCTTTTCCTAGCCCCATCCTAATTCTCGTCTCGACTCGCGTTATTCCCTTATTCGCTGCGAAATATGGATATTATTGTTATAAGAGCCAAGCTCGTGACGAGTTCAGTGATTATTGGCTGTTTCGGTTATAACAAGGTGTTAGCTAGTTACAGGCCGGGGGACGCAGAATCTGTATGTGTTGATTTTACGAATAACTGCCGTGTAAACTTAGATTTATGACCGGGAATGGCGGAGTCTATAGCCAATTTAATATTGAGATTAGTGTTATGTTGTAATACTTTGTAATTGATCGGTGAATGGTCACGTTCTTTTTGTTGTGTAATGTTTGGAATTTTGTGGGTGAATTGTTTATTTATTTTTGTAAATAGCGTAAAAAATGCAAACGAAACAAAAATTCGGAAAAACAATTAGATAATAGCTATTAGTATTTTTTTGTTTTATCTATGTGTGATAGCTATATTGATAGTCATATAAATACGTCTGAAAATAAAATGGTTTTAGAACAAATATTTTTACACATTTGGCTAAAAACTCGGTAACAATGAGGTAGCGATAGATTAACTACTCATTTTACTCGACCAATTTAGAATACAGTGAGCTTGAGATAATTAATTTCCCAAATAATATCTGACACAAAATACATAGGTATATTTGCCAAAATTACTATTTACAATTGAATTGCATGCTTACTATTTCCTAGAAAGGTTAAAAAAAGTAAAATCACTCGCCGCCATTTTTTCAATCGATATCTGGTATTCAACTAACTTCGCACAGGAGGTAGTAATGGCGTGAAATTAAAATACTTGGAAGTTTTTAATTTCTATTTTTTACTTATATACTTCCATTGGAATTATACAATTGTCTCCATCTTACCTAAATTGCTAACTAAAGTAGATAATAATTGTCAATTAATATAGTATCCGTTTGTATTCAAAGAATGTTGATACTATGTTAATTTTATCAAGAAATAATAGGGCGACTATTATGTTATTGACTACTATTCCAAAACCGGCGAATAATTCTATAGATTTTGAGTAATAAAGCTTTCGGAAATATTGTGACAAAACTTGCTTTGGGACATGATACCGATATGGTAGTTTTATCTATGGTTTATTGGTGTTTTCATTTGTAGGTAATTTGTTTGGTCGTTGTTAGTAGCGTTATGCTGACTTGATTAATTAATAGAAAACATAATAATAGGTACAAAGTTTGGTAAAGAAACTAAGAAATTCTTCAAGGACTACACTACACCCATGTTTTAGTCTTATGAATTAGGGTTGAATCTTCGCAAGACGATCTCCGGCCACCGTAGGCGCGGGCATGCGGGCAGCGAATAAAGGACAACTCGCTGCCCGATCATGGACCATGCCCGGGTCGACGGCGCGTCATGTTCCACGCGCGCCCCAAAGAGCGTCAGAAAAATGACGGGGCCAAAGTCTGCCGGGGTCGCGGTACTAATTTCCATTACCGTGACCCCGAGACATAAAGGGCTACTGAAGGACACCGTGGATTTTAGCCAGTACAAGTCTGACAGTCCCTCCTGCCCTGCCCGGGGTGGAAGGACTCATCTGATGGTTTTACCACGTTAAAAAAAAAATGGTTGAATATTTTTTCGTCAACTGGAGTGACCATGATATGCAATACACTGATCCTATTTGTTGAAGTTCTTCAGAAAGGATAGATTCGAACCAGAGGGTTATAAATAAGACAATATTATAAATTAAATATTGATGTATTTAGGTCCTATACAAGATGACGTAACTAATTTGAAATAAGGTCTTCAAATGCATCATTGAAGATGGCGTTTTTCAGTCTTTGGCTACCATCATGTGTAAGATTATGTATCTCTTTTTGTATTTTTGTAATCGTGATAAAACCATCAAATGAGTCCTCCCACCACCAGAGCTCGGACTGTAAGACTCGTACTGACTAAAATGCACGGTGTCCTTCAATACCAATTCCCTTTACGTTCCAGGATCACGGTAATGAGATAAATCCTGCGACCCCGGCAGGCTTTGGCCCTGTTTCTACATTTACCTTTAAAATTCCTCACGAAGCGGAAATCCCACAAAGTACAAATAACAGTAAATTAAGTACAGTAGAATCCGTTTATTATGACTCCGCTTATAATGACCAACCGCTTACTATGACGTATTTCACAGCGAAGTTTGGTTTTCATAGAAAATTCTTTCAACAACTTCGACAAGTGTTCGGAGGCGTCACGTGATACCCGATGATGTTCGGCGCCTGCATGGTTGTTTTGAGTCTCAGTGGGTAATAACAATTAATATTATTGACTTAGTTCTATATTGTCTCTCTGTTAAAATAAATACATACTGACAAAAACAGGAGGTTGTTTATTTTGTACAAAATGCTTTGTATGACGTCCGCTTAGAATGACCGTCCCTTCAATGTCATAATAAACGGATTCAACTGTAATTTACCTTTCAAAGCTTTCCCGTGACACCTAATCTATTGTATACCTAAGTTAATCACTTACATATGAAACGAGTCGACATACTAATGTTGACATCCGGCGTCGCCTGGTACCGAACGCATGCGTGCTCGCGATTTGATTTGCAGATGTGTATGAGCTTGAGGTTGTGGTGCAAGTTGAAAGTTTAATGTTCTTGAACTTGAATGAACCAATCAGTGGGTCTCTCGAGAAAACTAGCACAAGTTGGTCTTTGATTATATTGTAACTTCGTATTATGTTAGGTTAGAACATGCCAGATGCATTTATTATAACTGCAAATGAGCCCAAAATGGCTTAAGGCTTTTTAATGACTCAATTAAAAAGCCTTAAGCCATTTTGGGATAAAATACAAAAATATTAGATTCTTGGGAGAATCATCAAGCTTTTTAGGAAAGAAAAAAAACTCAGCACTAGTATCTTTGTCTCTAACGTGGATTTTTTTTTGTCAACCTATATTGTCCCACTGCTGGACAAAGGTCTCCCCCATAACCTTCCACTCTTCCCTTTGTGCGGCTTTCTCCGGCCAATCACTCTTGAATGCGTCTAGATCGTGGATTTATCAGCAAAAATTTAAAATCACATACACAAATATCCAGGTCTGGAATGGACTCATATACATCATACAAATATTTGGCGATATGCACTTTATCCGGTAAACGACTAATTGCAAAAGCTTTGTGCTTTTTTTAACGTCGCCACACACTAAGAATGCCTCCTGTATCGAGGGTGCGTTTACAAACATAGAAATTCAAATACACAAAGACCCGGCTTTGTACCGGAAAGTCTACTTGCAGTACATACCCAGGATCGAACCCACGAGACGCTGCGCAGCAGATCGCTCAGACACCAAACACTACCGAAAAGCAAGTTTCTTACCCCATACACCCCACCCGAACCAAAGTTAAAACATGTCGTCAGAACAAAGGCACTAAATTTCGCAGTCCACGCCTTCTTGAAGATTAATTAGCCTTATTTACTATGCTAATATGAATTGCAGATGCGACAGGCTTGTTCGTTGTATCCGGTGTTTTTAGCCAGCCCGCCCTTTTTAGGTGGTGATGGGAGAAGGGAAATAATATCCTGGAGTAGGATGAGAGTTTTGAGTGATGACTTGGCGAGACTTGGCTGTTCTATGTTTTTTTCATTTGTCTCAAACAAATTTTATTTTTCCTGTGTGTATTTTGAGTGCGTGTACTAACATTAATAATAATAATAATATTCCATAACTACCACACATCTAGTCCCAACCTAAGCAGAGCTTGTGTTATGGGTACTAGACAACTGATAAACATACTTATATATTTTTAAATACATACATATTATAGATAAATTACACCCAGACACAGAACAAATGATCATGCTCATCACACAAATATTTGTCCTGGGTGGGAATCGAACCCACGACCTTCGGCATAGCAGTCAGGGTCACTAACTACTAGACCAACAGGCCAGTCAATAACATTCTATTTTTTTTTCATTTGTCTCACATAAAATTTAATTTTTCCTGAGTGCATTTTGAGTGCGTGTACTAACATTTAAAATCACATACATTGCACGGACAGCCAGATTCAAACCAACCACTCTTTTTCCTCTTGGGCACATTACCAGCCGATAGAGTGATATTTTAAGTATTTCAGTAATGTAATTAACTAGTTATTGTAGATCATTTATTATTATATTTCGTTCCTTTTCCGTTCCTGTTTATTGTTTGACACGCACATGTAACGCAGTCATTCGACCATTCAAAGAGACGCATCTATAAATTGATTATTGTTTATACAATACTAACCCATATTATTTGTTTGTTTACAGGTAAGAACATACACCAACCCGCAACTATGATAACAATATCCTACAGTAAGTCTAAAATGTCAAATAAATAACTTCTTGCCCTAATCTCAATGTAGGTACTTGGGATAAACGCTACACGTTTACTTTTACAATTTAAACTATACTACTAAGTTTGCATCCGTCAACATTACACACGTAACAAACCTCACAAAATGCCCATATTGTAAAGATTCAAAAAAAATACTTGGCGGATGCACTGCCGGAGCACGCGCCCTGCATAATAAGAGTTAACCTCACTTATTCGCAAATTCCGCGCCGTTCGTCGACATCGCACTACACTATTATAAACTGCAAATCGATTGACGAACTATTGCTGGAACAAACACCTGTACAATGCATAATATGGATTTAGGAAAACACTAGTCTCTGCTAAGCTGCTGCTAGCTATGATTGTATACTTTTTACCTTCAATGTGGTTTAATGTTAATGACAGCACCAGCACGGTTAGCGCAGTGACTGCTGCGCAGCGTGTCGTGGATTCGATTCCCGCACGGAGCAAATATTTATTATGATCTAAAAGTTCCAGGTCTGGGCGTTTGTGTATGTGAGTTTCTGTGTTTGTAAACGCACCCACGAAAAATCCTAGTGTGGGGATAGGTTTGGTTAAAAAAAAATACGGCGTAATGATGAACGTTTCCAAAAGGTTGTCAGCAACCTGACCCGGCTTCCATAGAGCGCCCACTGCCTCCCGGGGTAATAGGACTGTCGTATCAGGATACCGTGACCTCGGAACATAAAGGGCTATTGAAGGATCACCGTGGATTTCACCCGCTCCTGCTAGATGGGAATAGACTGTCAAACTAGTACTGACTAAAATCCACGGTATCCCTTCAATATACCTTTACGTTCTGGGGTCACGGTTACTTGTTTCATCAGTCCTGTGTCCCCTTACTCATAAATTTGTTTTTTTTTTAACGTTGCCCCACACTAGGAATTTCTCCTGTGTCGTGGGTGCGTTTACAGACCCGAAGCAACTACTTATGGATCACAGAAATATTTGCTGCGTGCGGGAATCGAACCCACGACACGCGGCGTAGCAGTCCAATCGGTCAGCCTGCCCAGCTTGTGCCGTCAAATTATATCTCTAAAATAGGCATGACTAAATTAATATACTAATGGATCACATATACCATTATAGGATCCTCGTAAAATGGAATTATACAAGCCAAAATATACAAGAAAAAAAAAAAAATGTTCAACATTACAGAAGGAATCTTAATGTACTGAGTCTCAAGCATTTACCGTTGTTCTATTTAATGCATTGATCTATTTTTGCGTCTCATTTCACTCGAATAGAATATAAATGTAGCGATGCGAATGGTTTTAAATTGGAATTAGACTCTGCCGAAGAAGGAATGGTAAGTATCAAACCATCAGTCATTTAATTTAGTAGGATAATTCACGTCTTGTAACTGTACTCTTTTAATAGGGTGTTAAATTCTTTATCTACATTTTAAATGTTCTTTTTAATTCAAGATTACTTCAACCAATTAATTGTAAAACCGATGCAAAAATTCACAGAATCTACTCGAGAACCACTTATGGGTAATGGGCTTTTCTCCTTCTAAACCTTTATGTTTTGGGCAATATAAAGCGATACATAAATTGAAAAGAAAAAATGAATGGAATAATAGGATGCAGAACCGGAGGGACCCGGGTACGTTCCTAAACAACGTCCAGCCACCGAAAGACGGGTAGCAGCGTCCTTTGTAATCTTTAGGTGACCTCACTACGATGCATCCCAAGCGTGGGGATTATGGCAGCCCCCCTTTAAGGGGGAGGCTTATGTTCAGCAGTCGTCTTCCGGCTGATGATGATGATGAATAAGATACAGGCAGCTAACAGTTCTCTCAATTGCTTGCCTATTGATAAATGTAAATTAGTCACTTAAAATATGTGATTTTACAGTTAAATCTTGCTCATAACTTAAAACTATAGTAGACGTTTGATGTACGTACTTTCCAGTTCAAAAGTGACAAGAAAACTGTAAATAGACATGATGTTTGACATTTGATGATTGATCGTAACGGTTTAGATACGATTTTTTTTTTTCTAAAGAAAATAAACAAGTTTGGCATGGTTGTAGTTCCGTAGCTAATAGTCTAAAAGTCTGTTTGAAATATCGAATAAAAATTATTCCGGTTGATAATGTAGTATATAAGATTAGGTAGTTAAATAATTACAGTCTATCAAAATTGATCATAGATGATTGACATGTTACATGAAAAAAGGTCCAGATTCCGTGTCCATAGCAATAAGTAACGTTTTTCTTGAAGGCACTTTTTTACGCTCACATTAAAATATAATTCCATGTTATGTTTTTTTGTTTTTCATTTACTTTTCCTTTACCTTCGCGTGTGTTGTACAAACGAACGAAAGATTAATTTTTCTTCGTTTTTGGCTTAGATTCTTAGTGGTTTACTGACATAATATTAAGTGTTTGTTGCTTGTCACAATTACCAAAGAACCCTCAACTAGATTTTCAAACATTTTATACTATAACACATCTATGATCCGTCTAAATTTCCAAGAAAACTACAATACACAGCTAATTCCAGCTACTATTATCGTCAAAGACGCGCGTTAAGGTCTTGTTTGCCTATAAACAACAGTTTGATCGATCGTAAGCCCCCACGTAAAAGAAAACTGGTAGGTGAACACAACAGAGCTTAATACTTCATTGACGGAGTTTATCGACACTTCCTTTGGCATCTCTGACCTATCGTCATATTGTACGCAGTAGGTTTATGGGTATTTAGGTAGACGACGGTTTTCTTTCTTTATGATGTTGACAGTAATGTCCTAGATAGATACATAGAATAGAATATGTCTACTCGATTGTACACCAAAATTACACAGCTGTTTTATAATAATCACTAATTCCTAGTTTGAAAAAAGGTTTGTTTTCAGTAGTGTTTGAGTTACTGCAGCCCTGGAACGCAAGGGGAAATTAAAGGAAAAGGTTAGTTATTAGTCAGTCAAGTGTGACTGTCCCTTCCATTTTATTAAAGGCGGTAGGAATCGTTTAATGATTTCTAAACGTAAAAAATACCAAGGTTTTCAAAGATTATTCCACAGGTATTGTTTTATGTTATTCCTGATTATATCCTGTACTCTCGTCATCTCTGTACCGAATTTCATTAAAATCTGTTCAGTCAATTTTGTGTTTTTGTATGTGTAACAATTAATAAACACACACATATACTCAAAAACTTTCGCGTTTATAATATTAGTAAAAAGTAAGAAGCTACAAAATAATTAAAGTTACAAATAGAGACCTCTTAGTACGGAGAGAAAAGTATAGTTTATATTTATACCAAGAAAACAATTGCTACCGCTTAAGACAAGACCTTTTTTCATCTCCATCCAAGAAAAATAGATCACTAAAGTTACAATAACTGCAAAAACAAGACAAAATACCGATAACCATCCCTACCGATAAAAAACCGAGTAATTGTTTTCAAAATCACGAGAGTTTTCAATAAACGTCAAAGCAACGATTTCTTTAGCGTGAACTTTCCCGTGTCGATTTATTTTACTCACGACTGAAGAAAGCAAGCCAATATTTTAATATAACTGTTGATAGTCAACCTTATGGTCGGTTTCACCTGGATTTTAGATGAAAGTAGGGTATTTTGTTATGGTGCACATATAATTTAAGTTTAAGTAAAAATATATGAAACGTGGCTGGTGAAATAGATAGCCTTTGAAATGAACGCGACTGTTTTACAATAATACTAATTATGTTAATTATTCGATGGTCGTGGGCATGCGGACAGCGATTAAAGGGCAACTTGCTGTCCGACCATGGACCATGCCCGGGTAAACGACGCGTCGTATTCCACTCGCGCCTCAAAGAGCGTCAGCAAAATGAGGGGCCCCCCTCTCAGAGGGCCAAAGCCTGCCGGGGTCGCGGGACTTATTTCCATTACCGTGACCTCGGAACATAAAGGGCTGTTGAAGAACACCGTGGATTTTAGTTAGTACAAGTCTGACAGTAGGGCTGGGAGGACTCGTTTGATGATTTTACCACAATAAAAAAAAACGATGGTAACAGTAGTGTTCTTATCATTGATAACGTTATCTTAACGAGACGAGAGAAAGAGACACTTTCACATTATTTTATAACAAAAATATACAATAGCAAGACGAAGTATTAGATTAATTTCTAGCCAGTAAAACATTAATCAAAACAACATAACCACGAGATCAAAAAACCATATTTTATAGCACATACTAAAACGATTCCTGTAGTTCTAAACACTTTTTCTTTTTTCTTAGCACTGAATGCGCAGACGCATAACGCTATTGTGTCCAATAAAACGCGATTATGCAATAACACGCGACTCGTGAATATTTATATCTGTCTGTGTGTTCCTGGGCACACGGAATGGAATGGAGAAGACTTTTGGAATGGATTGGCGGGATTTTAGTGCTGCTTGCTAAGGATCAAAAAATATGTGATTATGTATTTTTTAAACGTTGTGATTCACTAGAATAGAATACTCTTTATTATGTACACCATACAAATTACAGTATACATCCAATCAATATCTTTTAAATAGGGTGACACAATGGGCGGTCTTATCGCTAAAAGCGATCTTTTACTAGGATAATTACACTAGGATAATTTTCTTGTATCGTGGGTGGGTAAGTATGAAAAATTTGTAAAAAAATATGTCAATGTATTTTTTTTTAACGTTGTGACTCTGTAGGATTTTTGTCTTGTATCGTGGGTGCGTTTACAAAGATAGAAATTCACATACACAGACACCCAGATCCTGAAAAACTACTTGCTCATCATTATAATATTTTTGTTCCTTACGGGGATCGAATTTGCGACACTCTGAGGAGCAGTCGGTAGCTCAGGCACTGGTATTAAACGGGACTAAATGGGAAAAATGTGACTAAAGATAAGATGTAATTTTGTACACATTTTCTGTTTTATACGAATGATATAAAAACGAGAGCGACGTCACAGTTTTATTATTTATTATTTGGATGCCTTTTTTTTCAGATGATATTAATTTTAGGATTATAACCATCTCTTCAGGGTTGTCCTGGGTTGGGTAGAACTGGCTTATCCTTTGTTAGGCATAACAAAGAAGATACTACAGACTAAATAATAATCTTTATTCATGTAATAATTTTATTACAAATGCCATTGAAAACCGCAATGACAATGACAACCTACGTCAATATCCACTTGTAGTTCACGATTCCGTCTGTAAAGTAATCGCGGCCATCGAACGCAAATGTCGATTGATGAAACAGGATCGATTTATTCTTCTTCTGTTTCACCTGGAGGTGGACTGATTTGATGACTTCCAGTCAATTAATCAATGAGCATGTTATCTTGATCACGGGCTATGCCTGGGTCGTGTCGCGTCATGTTCCACGTACTCCTCTATGAGTTGTCAGCAATCTAAAGGGGCCCCCTTAGAGGGCCAAAGCCTGCCAGGGTAGCGGGATTGTGGATTTTAGTCAGTACGAGTCTGACAGTCCCTCGCCTCCCGACCTGGGTGAGAGGACAAATTCGATATTTTTGCCATTTAAAAAAAGCCTGCATATTTTGTCTAAGCTTTCTATCTTTGGTTACTCTTCTCCATTTGATAACTGTACAACTCATAAAAAATACACTTATATAGACACGATAAAACTAAATAATAGGGTGAGAACCATTTAATATTCAGTAGATATCGACGGACTGATCGACTATTCAGAACATCTTTAAGGGTGAGGCCAAACGAGAGAAATTTTTGAGTCGTGGTTCGCAAAATATCGGTCGCTTTCATACAAAACGAAAGACGCAAAGCAAAATTGTCTATGAAATCGACCGGAATTCTGAGACTTACGACTCTTAAAGATGTACTGACCAGTCGGTCAATCCGCAGATCATCATCTGCCTAGCCTTTTCCCAACTATATTGGGGTCGGCTTCCAGTCGAACCAGATTCAGCTGGATATCAGTATTTTACATGGAGCGACTGCCTGTCGGACCTCCACAACCCAGTAACTGGGTACCTAATACTATAACCCATGGGTAAGACTGGTTGTCAGACTTTAGAGCTTCTGACTAACAGTAACGACTGTCAAAGATCTAAAAATGACAGCCGGGACCAACGGCTTTACGTGCTATGAAAGATGGTCACCCATCCATAGACCAACCTAGGCAAGCGCTGCTTAACCCGGAAGATCGGCCTGTGCGGCTGTAATTATTTAGCCACGAGCTCCTCTGTCGATCGCTCGGTCAATCCGCAGATATCTACTAAATATTAAATGGTTTGCAACCGTTGCGCGATCTGTCAATTCAGTTATGAACTGCTGGCGTAACGCGGATACATTTGCCTAACATTATAAACTAATATTACGTAAGATGATATTTATATCTGTTTAGATAGAAAGGAAGATATCAGATACGACTTCTAAATGGTTGAAGCTTACTCAGGATATTGCAAAGGTCTACCAACGGTCACTATACGCAGATAGTATTTATGAAAGTGAACGTATTCAATGCATTTCATAGGAAATCAATAACACCTGTAATTAATTTAATGTCCATAATTGCTCAATGACGGGGCCCCGTCTCAGAGGGCTTAAGCCTGCGGGGTCGCGGGACTTATTCCATCACCATGACCCCGGCACATAAAGGGCTATTGAAGGACACAGAGGATTTTAGTCAGTACAAGTCTGACAGTCCCTCCCGCCCTGCACCGCAAAAAAACATATTTCCATGATTGCTCGATTCTGTCACACCGTGGAAGTCTACATAATATGAGTAGATACGATTCTCATTAGCTTTTTCTCAATCAAATCTGTTGGCAATTCTTCGATAGAACCGAAGTATGGTAACCTTCTAAGAAAACTCACCCCTTTTGATAGTGACATCCTGTGTGGTGACATCATTATCAAAGGTCGTGTGATTTTTTTGAAGCTGACTAAATTACGGTTTTAAACTTTCCATTCCAATTACCTTTTCGAAAAATTTCAATTTTTTTTACAGATCTTATGACTACGAAATGAAGTTTTATTGAAATCGATTCAGCCATTTCGAAAAAGACTTTACTGAAAGGTTTTATGGAATTTAAAATAAATGTCAGGTTACAAAATTCTCACCTATAGTCTGTCTCATAATCTCGTAGACTAAATTGACACATGCAAATGTCAAATTTACAAATAATATTGCCAGCTGTTTTGTGCAGTGTTGTACCTACGATAACGGTTTGTTGAATCGTAACTTTTTATCTATAATAGACGAATTTAATTTTCATTCAAAGTTTTATATTTAAAATTCACGTACGTACACACGGCTGCACAACGCCATGCGTAATCCGACCATGTTTCGTTGCCTTTAAATTAAACAAAAAACATTATAGAGGATAAAAAAAGTATGGTTTTCAGAAGACCGTCGTGTGGGTGTCATCATTATAAAAATTATAGGGCTAGATGATTACCACAACGAGATGACTTCTGATACCTATATACGAAAACTGGTTAAAAATATTTTTCCGAAATTAAAAGAAAACGCAGTACTTTTAATAGATAATGCTCCATATCACACCAGGAAACTGGATTCGTTACCTACTTCTAGTTGGCGAAAAGGGCAAATCCAAGGTTGGCTAAAATCAAAAAATATTTCGTATGACGAGACAATGTTAAAGCCCCAATTAAATGAAATTGCCCGAAAGCACAAAAAAGCCCATGAAAGAAATGTCGTCGACGAGATGGCTGCTGAACGGGGTCACTATTTTGCGACTGCCCCCTTACCACTGCGAGCTAAACCCGATTAAAGTTGGTCTGGGCTCAAGTAAAGGGGCATGTCGCTAAAAATAATAAAACATTCAAAATGAATGAAGTACGAAGCCTTTTAGAAGAAGGACTTCGTCAAGTGATCCCGCAGCAGTGGAAAGACTGTATAGTCCGTGTAATTAAAATTGAAGATGAAATGTGTCATCTGGGCCATATAACCGACGACATTACTGATAGGTTTATCATAGAAGTAGGTGGCGATTCAGATGATTTAGAATATTCTTCAGACATGGAGTTATTATCTGAATCAGATTAACGCGAATACCTGTAATTAAGTTATGTAATTTAAAATAAATAATTTACATTATTAATTTTGTATTATTACGTTTTAAATAAGTACCTACACATTATTTTAGGACAAACACATTATTTCAGGTAACTTATTGTAAAAAAACGATACTTGATTTTATTAACGCTAAGTTTCGGTTGTGCCTCATCACTATTTAAGAATTGCAATAAACTGACAACACTCGTAATGTCAGTTTAGTCTACGGAATTAAAAAACACACTTTAAGACACAGTTCTTCTATGAGATAGACCATCCCAAACTAGCAATTTAGAAATCGCACTAACCCATACGCATCCTTATCTCACATGAAAGTGAATCAGTTTCCCACAAGCGGTGAAAGCTGGGGTCACACTACAGGAACCGTTGCCTAGCAACGCGTAGGCTCGGCTAATTTACACTACGATCTGTAAATCATCGCTAGAAAGTGATTGTATACCATATTACGGTCTGACCTCTGCTTTATGCCAACTAGGATTACTGGTGTAATCATGTAATTTGAATGGTAATCGTTGTGTTGGTACACGTTCGATTTTCTAGGTAGGTACTTTGATGATATCTGGGAAGTTGGTACAATTTTATAGGCTGTTAGTCGACCTTAATTTGGCTTGAAAGTCGGGTAAGAGATTTAAAAGAAATTAAACTTAATCTGTACCATTCTCGCTGTTAAAACAGGCGGTGGGGTAAATGAAACTGCCTGTGCCATTTGCCCCGTTATTATACCGACGCCGAATCTAGCGGGGACGATTAAACTATTATTTTGAATCAACCCAAAAGAATGACAGGTAGATATTGTCTTCTGTTATTAAGGCGCTTATCAACGGTAAGCTGCAAAGAAAAGTCACTCTCTTTGGGAGTGACATCACGAGCAAATGGGGTAACTTTTCTCTTAAGCTGACTGTACCTCAGTTGAAATTTAAATAAAAAATATATATGAAAAAGTTCAACAGCTCATTAAATCATAGAAGCCTACAGGGCAATCATTTAGTAATTTCCCCACCTCTTCAATTAGCGGCGAAACAAAAACAAACTAACCTAATCAACGCTTTACAGTATCATAGTAAGTGCAAAGAAGCCATTAAATGTGCGACACAGAGTAATACACGACAGGTGAAGAACAGAAGGTCAACTTTGTGAAGCGAGCTCAAGTATGACAGGGCAAAAAAAAGAGTAGGTAAATAAATATGACGATGGAATTAAAAAGTGTGTGAGATAGAAATATACTTCTATGTGGCTTGCCTTAATCGTGAAGAGGCACTACAAAAATTACTTAGCTGTGTGATAGTAATTTTCCAAGCGTCACGATTTTTTTATACGAACTTCAACTTAATTGATATTAAAGTCATATTTTTATACGCAAAAACGCCTGATTATAATTTTAATAAATGATAGCCTCGCGTTTGACCACTATCTCACCAGTAACTAATGATGAGATCGATGGTGGCACACTTGTTTAGAAGTAACCTATTCACTCTTGACTTAAAAGACCCCAAGTTTGTAGCTAATAGGTAACCCAGAATCCGACAGAGAAATCCACTTTTTGATTTTGATAGCTTATGTCAAATAGATTTTTTATTTTCCCATTATTGTTTTTCGATGTTAGTTTATTTGGGCACGTTGCTAAGACAGAATAACAAAGCTTTTAGAACTCCGAAAACAAACATATAAATATTTTTTTAATTTTTAATCTTTAATATCTCTTTTTTTTATTTTTCAACAGTTGTGTAGAGTTGACCTTCTATACTTATTCTATGTTACGCTACCGATTGAACCGTTAGTTTTTCTCGCAAACACACCGAAGGAAACTCATTGACGGAATACCTGAACGATTATGTCTTGATTCAGACTTTTTTTAGGATTACTACTCGTTAAAATAACTACGTATAGTTTTTATTTAACGCTCAATATGTAGTATTTGATCGGCAATCGTGTTCTTACATAAATCTATGGTAGATAGTAAGATACTGTTGGAGCTGTCTGTTTGTTTGTGTTCGTTAGGTTGGGAATAGCGGGATTGATTTTGGTGGTTTTTTGAATTGTAAATGATAATGTTTATGATCAGATGTGTGTATGTAACAAGAAAAATTAAGCTAGGTCACAAAATTGTGGCCAATTATTATACAAAAAACACAATTTACGGTTTTCAAATAAATAAAAATATGTGAAGCTATCGTAATCTAACAATTCGTATCTTCTCCATCCCTTTTCTTAATATTAATTGAACATTTTAAAAATAAAGCAATTAAAAATTACAGAACTCAACACAGCAAAATATAATAAAGATTTTTACATTCAAATAAAGCTTAGGACCATAGAGAGCTAAGCTATGTTACCGAAGCTATAATATTTTTGTCGTTGAAAAATTGCCAAAGCGCTTAGTAAAATATTTATCGCTTTTGGGGCATTTTCTAACGATGACTGATGTCAGTATAAATATCTATATTCTAATTATTCAGTACCGTTATCTCTGGTGAATGATATTTACCATTTTAGCATCGGCTTTGATTCAATAAATTGATCTTACTCTTCCTCCATAGGATGAATTTCCAAGTCTAAGTTAATTGGACGTAATATTCCCATATTATTTCCAATTAACTTAGGTAGACGTGTACACTCCAGAATAGTTTTGTCAGTACAAGACTTTTAGACTTTGCCACTCACCAATGTCGACCAAAATTAATTGATATCGAGAAAAAAAGGGCATTGAGTCGATGCAATTTTTTCTCTAGTTGGATAAAAGTTATCTACTATAACTGTCAGCCTTTCCATCACCGTAACCCCGGAACATAAAGGGCTATTGAAGGACACCGTGGATTTTAGTTAGTACAAGTCTGATAGTCCCTCCCGCCCTGCCCGGGGTGGAAGGACTCATTTGATAATTTTACCACGACATATTAAAAAAAACTGTCAGCTTGTGTCATACCACTGCTAGGAAAAGTCTTTCAGGAAAAAGTACCCAGCGGAAAATCTCCACGCTTCGCTCCCGCTATGACATTACCTTTACTCAGCATAAAATTCCTAGGCAATTTAGATTTATATCCAGACGGTTCACATAACACGGTCACACGCAATCAGGGGTAAGCAGAATGCTATTATTATGAGTTGTTCTATAATTATGTTCTAAGAACTGCTGTCTTAAGTGATTTTATTAAAGAATACTGGGAATCGTTTTATTGGTTTTGATGTTGTAAAGTGTGAACTTTTGTTCAATTATGGTTTTTTATAGTAATTGGGAAGAAGGGTTATAATAGTTATATAGGTCACGGGTATAAATCCTAGAGTCCTTGGATGAGATAGAACAGTTTGTTACCATTCAAAAATAAAGGTTTTCTGATTCTGTTTATGTCAAAAGTCAGATTTTTTTATCAATGTTTAGCTACTCTGATAGCAAATATTGTTGTAATTATTTTTGAAGTTTAGTTAATATTCTTTAATTTTCCACTGCTAGGTAGCCTTTCCATGAATAATAACTCAGAAAAAAAGTAACATAAAAATTACAATAACAATGTAGCAATGTTGTGATTAAGTTACTCAGAGCAATATATCAAATCAAAAAATACATTTTTTAAAGTTTTCAAGACGAAACCGCAGGAAAAACAAGTACCTACCTAAATATTTAATAAATTGATTTATTTCAAAACTAAACAGGCTCGTCTATAATGACCATCGATATAAATGGTAACACACTCGAAAAATCCAACAAAAAAAGTTTGCTCCAAATATTTGAACCAACATTGGCTACTTGTTAATTAATACATAAATAGGGTTTGGTAAAAACGTTGACTGGAAGCATTTACCGTCAGTAAATTGTATTTTAACGAAGTAATATTTGCGAGGTATTCCAAGTATGAAACTATAACATAATTATGACCATAAAGTACATAATTGGACACTGGTATTAACTTATTACTCCATTCAGGAATAGATTATGCTGTTTGAAATAAGAACTATAAAAGTTCTTTAGTAAAATCATTTTGTACTAGCTGACCGGGCAAACTTCGTACCGCCCATCACCTTTAAACCTTCCCTGGACTTCCCAAAATAATTCTAAACAATAATAAGCCAAATTGGTCCAGCCGTTCTCGAGTTTTATCGAGACTAACGAACAATAATTGATCTTTATACTATAGAAGACGATTTGATTTGTTTTTTTTTGAACTACCTACCTAGTTGAATTTAGGTTTTTTTTAAAGATTTATTTTTAGAAGATATAAAGTATTTTATTCATTGCTTCATACTCTCTAGAGTTCGTTATGATAATTAATAAATTCACTTACAAGAAAACTTAGAAATAAGTCATAGCAAAAGTACATTAAATTACAAACAGACATAAGACCAATTATAATTATATGCACGATTGACCTACTACTAGAAAATGCTTTTTAGCTTTATCTGAAGACATTACCGGGCTGGATTATAATATATAGAATTCAGCACATTTCCGCACAGACATATTCGCCAACCCATACCCCTTTCAAAGAGTACAAACGCGATGATAATTTACGATCTCGCTAACAAGAACTGGACCAATGAGATGCCTACAATATCTTAGTAGACCGTCGACAGTCTAATTGGAACATCTATTACTTGACGGACACTTTCAACAGCCTACCTTACCCCGGCCTTTCAATCAGAATCACTTACCAAGCTCTAGTAACGACTAATTGTTATCTTTTTGCCATCAATCGTTTAGAATCAGTTGGCCACTTTCTTCTTGTGAATGTAGGGTTGGGTAGACTAGGTTTTACATTTATATAACTATACAATGTGTCCCAGGCATAAGTGACCGCCAGTTTTTTGAATATTTGTACAAAATTATTAATAATTACATTTATATATGTGAAAAAAAATAATGGAAAAATATGAACAAACTTAGGAAATATCGTAAAAGACGTGTGACGTGCTGCAGTTTGTTCATCTTTATGTGTATTATTAATAATTTTGTACAAGTATTCAAAAAACGCCGGGCGGTCACTTATTCCTGGCACACATTGTATAAATCCTAACTAATATTATATCATGACGTGAAAGTCAATATTTACCTTTTCGCGCTTAAACGAATGAACCGATCATCCTGAAATATCATATTAGGTGTAGCGATTCGTCGCGAAAAAAGTACTGTTCTCGAGGTGAGACATTGTGAAACACAAGTCTCTGATTTCATTGTCAGTCAAATCCTAAAATAATGCGAGCGAAGTCGCATGCAAAGCTGGTATGTTGTTATAACACTTGAAGTCTGAAATTCCACAGGAAAGCACTGCCTTGGCATCTTGGTCTTATGTTCCAGTGTTGGAACCTTTTAAGGTATTCAAAGATCACTTATGGAACAGACAGACAGACTCACTTCCGCATTTATAAATATTTGTGTGGAAACTCTAATAAAAATTTGGATTACAACTTACAACATTTCACACTTTATCTCATTTATATTCTTTTCATTTCATAGTCTTCTTTTCTAACAACCAGTTTGCCTGAGAATTTATCCAAAAATTATCTAAGATTGGGGGCAATCAGAATCTATCATTGACACTGAATAATTGTCTCAAATTAACGTTCAAATGTTATCTGTATAATGAATTAATTTAACCTTTTCACAAGTTGACTAAACCAGCTTCCAGGGAACCTAAAACTAATCGTTCATTTAAAGGTGTTAGATATGGTTTCAATTAAATTCATTTAACCTCATTATGAATACGACAGTGGAAACTAATCAAAAGAGACTAATAAATGCAATTGCATATTTTTTTATACTTACATTTATCTATCAATGTTATTTTTGAAGATTTTGCAAATTTCAGCTAAAATCTTACATATTTCCTTTGATTTTGCAAAGAAAAATGTGACAATACAATGGAAACGCAGGACGACAGTTTTTTCATAGGAAAACAAACGTTATTTTGTTGCATATTGCGACACTTTAATGCATATTTCGGATGCCTTAATACATATTTCGATATATTATGTTGCATACGTCCAATTTTCGACCATGTTGATATTGCAAATCCAGTCTCAACTAATCAAGCTTACAAAATCGATACAAAGCGACAAACCCAATCAATTTCGGCGCTTCGACTGCCACAGCCTAAACATTAACACGCTTTTAGACTCGCTTATCGCCACAGCATAAATAAATCAGTCAAGCACCTGATAAATTGTGAAATCATTGCACCTATTATCGCTTTGGCATAGACAGAAGTGGAGCAATAGAAATGCGATAAATAGTCTATGTATCTGCTTACTACGGAAGATGATTGGCTGTCAATTTGATGAGGTGATAGGTATACTGTTATTAGTTAGGCTGTTGAGGAAGGAAAGCGGTACAGTTTCTGTGTCAGTCTATTTAATTTCATGGTAGGATAAGTGGCTTCTTGGATTGGATTTTCATAAGTGGCGACCCTGAACTGGTGGTTAAGTGGGTGGTCCTTATTTATTGGTTTACCCATATTACTTGTCGTAGTAATTATAGACAAACTAGATATTATTCCACACTTAACATTACACTTAAGCTACATATAAACTAGCTGTTGCCAGCCACTTCGCTTGCATGAAGCTTTGAAATAATACTCATGGGGGTGTAATATTATATTAATATCTTTAAACTAAGTTAATCCAGGTTATTATGTACTATGAACTTTTCATCTAAATCCGTTTTGTAGTTTGGATATCAATTAACAATTATCCATCCAACTTAACAGGCTTTCGTATTTTTAATATTACTTAAAAGTTATTTTAGTCAGATTTACAGGGCAGACTGATAATTAATTTTGATTATAGTTTGATAGACATTAGTGGCAAAACCTAAAAATTTTGGTAATTATTAATTTCACTTTAAAATAAAAATACCTAATAAATCGACTACAATGACCTATTTTTGAAAACTAGCCGTCAATTTCCCATTTCCTTTTAATATGTATCCATAAATGCATATAATTCTTCATCTAACATGCATCGATTAAAGTATCGATGATGGCTTGCTGTCAACTGGCTCGAATGACAAGTTAGCTACTATAATTAATACTAACTAGATAGTAAATGATCTCGTTTGGTAAATATACAGTTTCTAGGAAGACTAGTTGTTTAATACTAGTTGTTTTACTAGTAAAAGAGACCAGTCTTTGGTCACTTTTTTATAATATTTTTATTTGGTCTAATTGGATTAAAACCTGAAACTCATCATCAAATTATATTGGGGTCAACTTCCAGTCAAACTGGATGCAGCTGGATATCAGTATTTTATTTAGATGGAGCGACTGCCTGTCGGACCTCCACAACCCAGTAACTGGGAAATACCATACCACCGCAGAGCTTCTGTCTAACAGTTACGACTGTCAAAGATCTACAAATGACAGTCGGGACCAACGGCTTTACGTGCTTTCCGAGGCACGGAGGAAACTTGAAAATATTATCGAAAATAATGATTATGAAAAGTTGTTTCAATTTATTGTTTTGGAAATTAGTTAATTAATTAATGTTTGAAGGTTAATTAATTTATTGCTAATTACAATTTAACCTATAAATTGACATAATTGGCGTAAAATACATAAATAAAGTTTCACTAAATGAAATATTTTAGCATTGTAAATGTTATACTAGATCGTATTTTACGTACTCAGCTCAAACATGAAAACCTGTAATAATTATAAATCATTTTAGTGTTTATGAATGAAATAATAAATCATAATAATAACTGTTAATGAAGTAATAAATTATTATCATGGCAAATCTTTAGTGTGAGACATTTGAGCACGTTTTCTGATAAGTCCTTACTAATATTTGCTTAGGTCTTAAGCTATGATCTCCGATGGAACATAAAATTGAGAAGGCCAAAGGTAACAGGAACACCAGCATATCGTCAGTTTTCTATTGTCAACTTAACTGGTCAGTACCGTCAGCACGAGTTTTCAGTATTTGAGACGTAAAGTAAACTGGAACTTTGACTACTTCAAATTGACAATTTTCTATGAAAAAATTAGTTCCTTCTTCGCACACCAGAGACGCTGTTCCATATTTTCATACAAGAAACGCTGTAAATACTGGAAAAACTCTGTAAAGTAAAATAGTGAAAACTCGTACTAGGGGTACTGGACTGGTTCTCAGTACAACTAAGAATTTTCTGATGAAAATCGAATGAGCTAGTTTTAAAAAACAAAACGCTGCTTGTGAAAAACGTGCTTTTTTTAAGGTAAAACTTAATGATCTGTTAACCGCGTTGTAATAGGATTAAACTTAATACACACTGTAAACCTTAGGGGTCGAATTTCGCAAAACTCCGTCTTGAGGTAGCACGTCCTAAAAAGAAACCCTATGCAAAATTTTGAAACTCCTTAGCACTTGTAGTTAAAATTTCGAGTCCTATGACTGAATGAGCTTTCGCTTAAAATATAAGTACTCAAGTACGTCAAGTAATCTACTTACCCAGATATAAATTTTGATATCTCTGTACAATTTTATTGAATACCTATGTCCTTTTAAACACAAAACACAGCTCATCTCACTGGAAACTGAACCTACATTACTTAACAGCTTCACAATCTATACCACCTGACGCGCCCTACATTCCGCTAGGATTTATGTCTGCGCTTGCGTCGCCTAGATCTAGCGCTTTGCTACTAGCGCTCAATGGAGGGAAATGCTTAATTTTATGTGTACTAATACCGTGTTTAACCTAGTTTGAGGATAGATTTAAAAGATATTTTTGTTTTTATCATAAGTTTATAGTAGTATAATTATTGAGCTGATTGATTTAAGTGTAGTTTTTTATAAAATTGATATCTAAATCACGGGCTCAACGATTAATGAAAATACTTTTAAGAATTAAAAAATCAAAACGGCGGCGTATTTTTGTCGTGGCCTAAATACTGTCTCACAGCTGGACAAAGGCCTCCCCTAATTCCTTCGATGTACTATTTTCCCGTTTTTTTTGGTCTTGTCTCCTCGTCCACAATTCATCAGTCTTCTATAAGTAAAATGGGAAGTTATGATTTAGGCCACACAAAGTATTTAGTTTTTATTGACACGGCTGCCGTTCAATGACCTTTTTTTTATTATCATGGTAAAATCATCAAATGAGTCCTCCCACCCCGGGCAGGGCGGGAGGGACTGTCAGACTTATACTGACTAAAATCCACGGTGTCCTTCAATAGCCCTTTATGTTCCAGGGTCACGATTATGGAAATAAGTCCCGCGACCTTACAATGACCCTTTAATAATTTTCTCAGAAGTTTAGGACATAAATGTCAACTTCAAAACGGAACTACCACAAAACCTAACACGAGATTCGAAATATAACAAATAACTCAATTAACTTGTTATAAATGGTGTTGTCACATGTTTTAAAGGCTAGGTTATTTATTTGTTTTTTTTTTAACTCTGTCAGGTTATTTCTTTTAGCATATTTTATTTTGTCAAACTTTTAAACGGTACTCTTGTCTCTCACATTTTAAATCATTAGTAGTCCAAATTATCACTTCGCCACAAATCAAGATGTCGGCCGTGCGTGACTAATATATTTTTAACACATTTCCAAACGGGTAACCTGACATTTAGACAATTTAATTTATAAATCCGTCTACATTACCCAATATAAACTTTAATTGAAATGGACTATTATAAATATTTATACATTTTATCACGATTTCTATTCAACCGCTGCTGAATGACTGATTTTATTTCGCAACACCTTATTTGGTATACTTGCATATTGATTATCATTGATAGGTCTCTCCAGTACTTACTTTAAAAGCTTAGTACTTAGATAAGTTAACACAAAACTATTAGCATTATCAAGCTTCCTTATAAGTATGTGGATTAAGGCTCGTACTAATTTTCTGATCGGATCTATTGCATATTTATTTTGATGAATGAAGCTAGGTTTAATAGATCAATATTGTCGTGGTTTTCTTCCTAGTCGCTAGGACGTAAAAGGATTATTTTTTCCGACAGTGATGTTTGCAGAATTAAAAATTATTAGATTGACATTTATTTACAGGAAAGCTCATGTCATTCTTGAAATAAAACACGCTTTGTGTATTTATGAAAAATGCGACCTTCTAATTTATTTCCCTTTGTCTAACTTCAAAGCTTTTCTAGTCTTTTGAAAACGCTTAGACACTGATGAAGTACTTTTTTATTCTACATTATATTTAATTGATACTTTTTTTCTACGCGTCCAAAACTAACCAATCATTGACAAACAGGCTTTTCCAAAAACTTCAACATTTGCATAGATAAGAGAACCAGCACATTGACACCACCAACACCATTAAATCTTAGTCTAATCTTCATTTCCAACCTCTTAAAACAAAATCTCCTTAAGAGCATGTCTCAGAACCACATTACTGCAAAACTAAGCGTTAATTCAATTTATTAGCATCGAAACTAGATCGACCGTTTAGCGTCGAAGTTAAGTTATGTCCACGAATGTATGAGAACTTGTAAGATTGTCGGTGAACGAGTGAATGATTTGGCAGCCAGCAATTAATCGGCCGTTAAGGGAATTCAAGGACGAACGAGTGAACGGTTCGAATGATTGAAATATAATGAGTGTTCGATTAAATGAATGGTCTTGTAACTGTCACTAATTGGTTCGGTTGTAATTTTTAGACGATGTTTCGGACTAGTCTTGTTGTAGTAATTTGTCTGTGGGAATGTTTGTGCGGAATTTAGTCGTTTTTGTTTCGAAAAACAGGATTTGACTAACAAGTAACTTCGAAACAGATAGTAAAAATTGGCGTGGTATTTGCAGGCACTTCTGAAATAATAATAGACATACAGTTGTCTTATAACGACTCTTAGCAATAGGTATCGAAATACCTAGAAACTAGGTTCTAGACTAGACGTCAGAGGAGTAGTCAGATGAATTGTTGTATGTAAATTATGCTGACAAGACTGATGATGATGTACAAATGCCAGCACATCATCCTACCCCAATCTGCCAAATTTTCTCAATCGAATATGTGCCTTCATGATTAATTTAAAAATCTATTAAAGAAATATGACAGATAAGGGTAGCTTCGTTAATCTAAAAATGTAATTATCGTCTATAAGAACTCAGCTTAACAAACGAAAAAATAATAATTTATAATTCAACTAAAAATTACGTAGACGCTTCAAATTAACAAAAAAAAAAAAAACAATTAATTTCCTTACCCACACAATTAACCATGATCAAACAATTACAAAACACAAAAATAATAACTATCTACAATTAAACTAACTAAGACCACTGGCTCAATAAATTAAGGGCAGGTGTTGTGGATGTGTCGATAACGAGTTATCGAGTAATTGATGTATCGATATCGATACGATTCGATTCGGGTTTTATTAGCCGTGTTCGAGATTACGGAACATTAGACTGAATCGGATCCAGGTATTTACTTAGATAGGTGTAGTAAGAAACTGATAATGTTTGCATACAAGCAGGAGGTATAAAGTGAAGCTGGGATTGACTAAAAATAGTTGGTTTTCAAATATATGGGGCTGAGTTTCAATTCAAAAGCTTTGATTAAAAGGTGTAGTATTTTAAAAAAAAAGTTTGCGGATTCAAGCAAATACATTTACTTCACTATCTTATTTTGCATAAACTACTTTGGAACTTAAACAGTCTCAATGAAACGATTGTCGATTGTCTTTTCCGTGATACAAAATAGTTACGTTTTGCATAGGGCTCTTTACTGTTACCAAATCCAATAAACGTGACAATCGGTTAAGTAAAGTTAGGAAGCTAGTTTTAATAAGGGAGCTTACCAATGACGCGATGCGATTGCAATTCGACCGATTCCAACTACAAGTGAAAATCAACCTTACCACTACGGGAGGACATAAAACACGTTGTAATCTATGGGCAGATGAAAAACAAAACACGATCGCCACGAACATTGATCTACTTTTCTATACCTCACTTATTCACAAATGCGTACATAAATACACAACTCAGATTCAAAACTAAGTAAGTAATACATACGTCAATTTAAACTTTCACACGAGCAAACCCAAAGGCAACAGTTATGCGGCAGCTTTATCAAAACTATTACCATACAAAGTCACAGGTCGTGACGTCAGATACGAACGTGCGCAGGAGTTGAAAAAAAAACGAAGAAAGTTCTAAGATCCTGCCAAATGTATGCAAGATTATATCTGGTTGGGGAACTAGAAAATGGGTATTTTTTGAAGTCGTGATTGTGTATTTTGCACGTTATTGCGGTGACAAGATGTAAAAGGGAGATAGGTACCTAGTTTGACGTGATTTTGGTTAAAATATAATCCGTTACTGTCTGAGTATTAACAGAGAGTACCTATTATTCTGTCAGTAGACGCCAGGAACTAATTAAGAGTTAGTTTGTAACGTCGAAAAGAATTGAAACAACAGGGTGGGTTTTATTCAGTACGACTTTGATAGTCTCTTCTGCTCCACCCGAGAGGAGTCATAGTAATGACTAGCTGTGCCCGCAACTTCGTTCGCGTGGATGTCGGAACTGAACAATGTATTTTTTAGTTCTAAGCGCTTAATTCAGGCCAATCCATTCCGGTCCATTCCGGTCCGTTCCGGTCCGTTCCGGTCCGTTCCGGTCCGTTCCGGTCCGTTCCGGTCCGTTCCGGTCCGTTCCGGTCCGTTCCGGTCCGTTCCGGTCCGTTCCGGTCCGTTCCGGTCCGTTCCGGTCCGTTCCGGTCCATTCCGGTCCATTCCGGTCCATTCCGGTCCATTCCGGTCCATTCCGGTCCATTCCGGTCCATTCCGGTCCATTCCGGTCCATTCCGGTCCATTCCGGTCCATTCCGGTCCATTCCGGTCCATTCCGGTCCATTCCGGTCCATTACGGACCATTCCGGTCCATTCCGGTCCATTCCGGTCCATTCCGGTTATTTGAATAATCTAGTTTTTCTATTCGAAGTTAGATCGCGCGACTGACGTACGAAATCAATGTGTGAGACCAAAGAAACTTCTGAAACACTTTAAATTCAAATATCTTTTGATAGACTGGACCGATTCCAATGAAACAAAAACTAAGTTCCTCTCCAAGTTACGCTTAATCGTTGTGTATAAAAGTTATTTACATTAATTTCGTATATTTTACGTGATACCTGGACAAATACACAGACAAACAGACAAACAGACAAACAGATAAACAGATAAACAGACAAAAATTCTAAAAATGCTAGAAATGGGTTCTATTGGTTGTCCTTTAATACCCTGGCTATATTTTTTGAGTTTTTATTTAATGTACAAAAATAATTTTTCTACAGTTTTATTATATGTATAGATTTTCCAGCCCCAAAATTCGCAAAATTTTCGCACTACTGGGACATACGCTGCCTCTTTGTGAGAAAGTGAATGTCAACTACAGCACAAACCTAGCACAAGTTGATGGATGTTTTTTTTGTAACTTTGAGTTCTCCGGACATAACATAGTTCCAGTTGAAAGTTCACGCCAAAATAACACTTTTTAGCAAACAAAAAGAATTCTTTTCTAACCCTAACCTCAAAAAACCATTACGTAATTCACCCACTCAACCACGATCCCAATCTAAAGTTAATATAAAAAATACAACATAGGTATTACTTTAGTTGAAAATTCCAAGAAAGATCACGTTGGAGAGAGGAACCGCAATTTACCTGCCCTCCCCCCTCCTCTAGAAGTTAATACTTTATGACTGCGCAGGCGCACCCAACCGCTGATGTTTAATTAAAAACGGGATTCAAAAAGATGCAAGCTTTATTTGTAAAAGTTAATTTTATACAACTGTGGTGGTTTTTTTTTTCGTTTTCTGCCAGCAAGGATCGTTGTCTAAAATTATTTTAATTATTCTCTCTGGTCTGGTCTATGTTTGAGTTTATGTCGCTTTTATTATATATACGCTTGTAATAATTATTCAAAGATAATTGTGTTTATAGTCATTCATGTCGGAGATTATGCAGTTATTATTTTTTAAATAAAATTTTCCGAAGCATAACATCGAAGCATAAAAAGAAATCCTTCTAAATACTCGTAAAAGCGCAAATTGTCACCTCTTACCAAAATCTATTTAAAAAAATAATTGAAAACCAAAAATTTTCGTTGTTCTTTTTTTAAAATGCCTCAAGGTGATGGGCTAACAGGCATCCTTCCTTTTCGGATCTTGACGGGACGTATTAATACGTAAAAGCCAACAAGACAGCCCAGTTACCTCTTGACATGCAATTTTCGGATATCCATTTATCAAGTAACACAGCTCAACACTAATATATCGATCATTTTTTGTCGATAGTTTTATAACACCGTTACATATTGATTTTATACTTTAATAATTATGTACGGTAGTCTCAGATTCAATTAAAATAAGCATTTAAATAAATCGTGTATTTGTAACAGTTCCTTGCGAATGATAAATTGTTTAAAATACTTTACACATGAAAAAAAAACAATTTGATAGAGCAGCTCCATAATACTTTACGAGTTACAAAAAATAAGCGTTATCGGTACTCACATAAAACGTTAATCATAAAATACGCGAATGTTTAATTTACTGACATAAAAAATAGTGATGCGACAGCCTTTCATTTATTATCGGGTATCGATAAAATGAAAAATGGTATCGGTACCAACCTTGTTCCAATCTGAGGTGAGATCAAAACAATTATCTCTGTGTTACCAGGTTTGAACCCGACCTTTTTTGAGGCAGCTAATTTAATCAATTTGCGAACGATACCGGCTGTCCTTAAAAGTAAGATTGGATTATGCATTGTTCTCAAAATTCCAATCTGTCTTGTTGATTATATTTTTGTGTGCATTCAATTTTAATGCAATGTCAAAGTGGCAGATGCGACCTTGTTGTCATGCGGTTAAGATAAAATGTTATTTTGCTTATTAATATCGTGCCGTTGATCTCCAACGGGTAGATAACACACGAACAAGCTTATTTATTACTAGAAACATGTTTGGCATACATGTTGAGGTTAGTTTACAGTGCCTAGCAATCGGTTGTCAGCCTTATGGCTATCTGCAAGTAACCTTTGGCTGGTTTTCCATAAACCTTACCTAAAATCGGCAAAACTCTACTGCGCGGTGGAATTTTATACCAATTAAGTTTCTCAGGCGAAATTTTATATGTTGTAGTTATCCCTGAATATAAATGGAACAATCATCCACACCATTTTACAATCCAAACCGGGATTAATAACGAAAATGTCAAAATAATTATACACTACCCGAAATCCGAACCCAACTTCAAACATTAAAAACGAAAAATCGCTAAAAAATAAAAACAAAAAAAAAAAGAACTAACAAAAATAATGACTCCGCGAGGTTACGCTTTGTAATACATTAATAATAGTTTTATACTTACACAAAATGATCCATAATCATATGGGATAGAAAATTGTTTTCAAAATGATGTTGTGGAGATGAAAAAAATTGATGGAGTTTCGCATTACGTCGGCGCTGATGAGACCAAAAAATAGCGAATGTGATTTTGGTCGCACTTTGTTGATACATTCGGTTTCTTTGATTAGTGTTGTGGTGTCGGTCGATGAACTTTTATTATTAAGTGTCCATGTGAATGGTGGGAAGTGTGACGTCACTATATGATAGCGAGCCGTTGACTCTCCGTAATTATACAGCGCTTATGTACCGTGTAGCGGCGGTTTCTTTTGATTGTAATAGTTGAAAATGTGGAAAGACGATTTGCCTTTTTAGATTTCCATATATGTTTGTATGTGTGTTTTATTTTTTGCTGTAGAACATTAGTTTTGAGTAATTTGGTTCTTCTTAAATTAATGGATGGTCATTAGATGTAATTGGCTACAATTTACATTTGCAAAAACAGATGTCTGTTTTTATTGTAACTACTTCTTGGATATTTGAAGCTAATTCATTATGACAATCTTATTTCCAAATTAGTTAGCAATTCCAAATTTAAAAATTGTTTCAAAATCTTTCCATACACTTAATTTGTATGCTTTTTTTAACTATATTCACCCTACACGTTAAAAGTCGATATCTATAAACTTAAAAGCGGCTACATCACTAATCCACAAAGTGTAACACAGTGACGAAAACATTTCACATGCTCTTAAACAAACTCTAAAACATCTGGATTTTTCATCAACTCAACACAAGACACATGTTGCTCCAATTAGTGAATATCAAAAGTATCATCACTTATTATTATTCATCACCTATTGGGCCCACGTATCTGATCTCTTGTGTGCAGTTGGTGAACTCAATCATCTCATCACCTATTTTTGAGTTGACTTTGGAAGTGTAACATTATATCACATTTCAAAATCGTAGTGTACTTAATCCTAGTAACTTTACATTCAGCAAATTTGCCCTCACTTCAACACAATATGGTAACCTCCTTTTTTTTGAAGTCGGTTAAAACACAGCAGCACCTTTTTACCTCACCCGAAAATCCAGACAAAGTCTATTAAAAAAACATCAATAGTAGACCTTCATAAACTATAATCATGATGACGAATTTAATTGTTCAGGGTCTGGTGAAAGTCGGCAACAATAGGTGCATTCCATTTGAGAGACGGGAACTTTTCAATTATCTTCCGTCATTGTGTTAAAGTGGATTGTGGTAGCTGTTATTTTGTCTATGGGGTATGATTTGGTTTTTTTTTTTGGAGCATCTGTGGTGATGTGACGTTATGTTTAGGTTTTTTTTGTTAGGTTGGTAGAGCGCATCTGTCGTTATTTTACTCAGTATATCAGGGTATCTAACTTGGGAATGCGGACGGTTAGTAATGGGTAACGTACAATTATGGACCATGCCCAGGTCGAAGGCGCGTCGTGTTCCACACGCGCCTTAAAGAGCATCAGCATAATGACAAGGCCCCCTCTCAGAGGGCTAAAGCCTGCCGGGGTCGCGGGACTTCATCAGGTAACCGTGACACTGGAACGTATAGAGATATTGAATGATCACCGTAGATTTCATTTAGTACAAGTCTGACAGTATGGGTGGAAGGACAGATTTGATGACTTTACCACTCTATAAAAAGGGTGTCTAACTTGGGGCTGTCTTAAAACGCAAGGCCGTGGGACACAAAGGGCACAGGCTTTGTCAGTCTATTCTGACAGATTTTCACTCCACCCAGAGGAGGACTCATTAGTTGATTACTACACCCAAAAACATACCAAACAACCCAGAGAAGGACTCATTAGTTGATTACTACACCCAAAAACACAGTACTGCTGAGTTATGGTTACGAATATCTATTTACGTTCTGAATTTTCTGAAACTCACATACTTTATCCTAAGAATATCTGAAGGTAAAAGGAAAATAAATTGTACCGCAGATTTGTAGCTGGTTATCATGGCGCGAAAGTAATAAACATTGAATCGTAGAAAAGGTCAATTTGTACCAGTCTGTGTAGATAGTAGATGTTCTAGCAATAATTTATGTCATTTTATCATTGATATTTTCAATAGGAAACTTTCTAATAATAATTCCTTATTAATCAAAACTATTATGTTGAGGTTATGATGAAGATTTATATATAATTGTAACTAAAATTATCATTTTACTAATATTATAAGCAGAAATTCTACTGCAGAAGGGAGTCTCAGACTAAGACTGACTAAAATCCACCGTGTTCGTTCAATTGCCCTTTATGTTGCAGAGGCACGGGCATGCGGGCGGCGAGTAAAGGGCAACTCATTGTCCGACCATGGACCATGCCCGGGTCAACGGCGCGTCGTGTTCCACGCGCGCCTCAAAGAGCGTCAGTATAATGACGAGGCCCCCTCTCAGAGGGCTAAAGTCTGCCGGGGTCGCGGGACTTATACCATCACCGTGACCCCGGAACATAAGGGCTATTGAAGGACAACGTGGATTTTAGTCAGTACAAGTCTGACAGTCCCTCTCGCTCTGCCCGGGGTGGGGACTCATTTGATGATTTTACTACGTAAAAAAAAATGTTTCAGGGTCACGGTTATCTGTATAAAGAAGCCTGTGTAATGGAGGAATCGAGCAAAATATAACTGAGTAATTATACATTTCTAAAGTTGTAAATCACATCAATTTTAATTCTACTATTTCAATGCTAACAAGAAAACAACAAAAAAGCTTAGCGCCATAGACAAGGGAATTACAAACTTTATAGTGCATGAAGTTCTTAAAATATTCAAATCGCATTCTATTCTGAATTCAAAATGATCGTGTTCCACATTCAAGAAGTCGTTTATATGCTGATTTTGTAATTGAAAAAAAAAATGCATCGACTACTTATCAAACCACAAGATCTAAAATGTTGTTTTCTTATGTTAAACTAGTAGTAAAGTAAAAATTATGAATGAGCTACTAAAAGTATGTAAACTAAGGTAAGTCTTAGTGATAAGACCGCCCATTATGTCACTATTTATGAAATAATTTCTTGTGGAATTAATATTTATATGCTAAATTATATTCTATTTGTATATTCTATCTATTAAACAGTTATTTATGTATATTTGTGCGTATGAATGAGTATAATAATTATTATTGTCGACCATTAAAGATTGGTCTAACAAAAGACATCAACGAGTTGTAGCACCTTCGAACTTCCTAATTCTGCGACAAATCTTTACCACCTGGTGATCCTATGGACGTCCTATCAGTCTGTCACTACCTTTGAAGGTCTTCAGATTTTTCTTGCTAAGTTTACAATGAAGATCAGCTCAGATATGAAACAAAATATAGTAAGATAAGTCATGCCTTTTTTCTATGAAAGCACATATGTACAACAATAGCCCACATAGTTTTACATACTCCTTTCGCCTCGTCCACGTTTATGAGCAAATATTACAGACCTTTCTGAATAATCTCACTGGTCAAGATGATCGTCTTCTCGCTTGAAGACTATGAAGTACACGTACAGGCAAGCACAGCGTAGGTGGTCAGACAATTTCATGAAGACCACAGGATCGCACTGAATGCAAGCAGATTCCAATCGGTCCTATTCTCTCCTTCCTATTTCTAGGGAGGTTTCTTTGATATAATGATGATGATGATGTCTTCTTGTCAGCCAGTAACAGCTGGATAAGAATAGCTAGGTGATCGAACGAAATTGTGTGCGATTGGAGAGGCCAGAGTCCAGCAGTGGACTGTTATAGGCTGATGATGATGCTTTTTTATGGTGGTAAAATCATCAAATGAGTCCTCCCACCCAGAGCAGGGCAGGAGGGACTCCATAGTGTCCATCAATTATCTTTCAATAGCCGTTTATGTTTCGGGGTTACCGACGATGATGTGGCGACCTGATGATGATGTCCACTACATAAAACAATGCCCTTAGTCATGACATTTCTTAAACATATCAATATTCCGAAGTAACTGTTTCTCCCAGTAAGCGAACTTTGTTGTATTTCCTATAACGCACATGACCTTTAAGAAAGCAACCAATAGGAAAGGAAGACGATAGGACACAATAGATATGTAAAGGTTAGTGTATCGATATTGATCTACTAGCGAAATGATGAGGGCACAGCCGTATTGAGGTCATTACTACGTACCTTATCGTATGAAGAATAGGGATGGGACAGCTTGTCTATGTTGAATAGAAAATAGTTTTGTTTTGAGACACAAAAAGATAGTTTGTGTTGTTGGAAAGTGACTGATGACGAATAAGTCTGAAATTGAGGTTATGAAAGTAAACGTCTATGAAGTACTTATTCTACGCCCGTTGCGATATTTTTAGAAAATAATACTTTGGAAAGGTACAGGTTTGTGTTAGCAAACGATAAGAAAGATACTAGATACTAGAACTAAAGAGTACTTATTTAAATTATAGTATGGTGATATATGGTGACTCCAAAAGCAAGAAGATGATGAAGAAGCCTAAATCACGATAAAAAAAATCCACATACAAAAGGTCCTATTGTATAAAAGATCACAGTACATTGAACCAGCATTATTTATTCCACAAAAGGCCCGAGTTCATATCTTAATCATAAACATAACAGGAACTTTACGACACACATATATCATGTACTTACACAGCAGAAAAATGTAACGAGACAACCTACACGTTCACAATAAAATCTAACAAGCGTACCTCGAAAATTGCACATAAGTAACATCGCTTACAGATACATTACAACAAAACAATATCCCGAACTATCCTGTCGACATTTATCGATATTTCACATCACTGGCCCGGCCACCCCGCCGTGTCAATATAAGCCGGCCAATTGTGTATGAGTCGGCTACAATTCACGGCTATTCAATAACCTCTTTGCTCACCACAGATTGGTATCGGTAAATACCAAGCACAATACTAGCTCTCAGAAAACGCAACTTTATTTTCATTACACTAAGGTCGTTTTGAAATGCAAATTTAAAATTGTTGAAAGAAATAGTCTGTATGAGCGTAGTGAAATTCTTCGGTAAAAAATTGGTGAGAAAACCTAATGACTTGGAAGGAGCTGTTTAGCAGCAAAAAATTGAATATCGATTTATCAATTTGAGTTTTGTGCGGACTGGTATCGGTATCTATTTAGGCAGTCACTATTTTGATAGAAATGTAACGCCTCTTGCTATTGAAATTTTTGATATTATATTTTTTTTGATTCTCGATACCTTTTTATCGTGTGAAGTGAAATAATGAGCGCATGACTAGTGAATTGTAATAAATTGCAAGTTTTTTTACGACTTTTTGGATCGAAGTTTCAATTGTGCATATTATTTATATATTAACTAGGTTTTGCATACGGATTTGCTCTCTTGAAGGTCACTGACCCAGTCTGACTGATAAAAATGTATTTTTATCAGTATCCATTATGTACATACAAAATTATAATCATAATAATATGTTGAGCAGTTGTGGCGTGAAGACGAAACTCACTCTGTCATTCTAATCCTAATGAATTTGGATGGCTCCTCCCTCTCTGATTGAAGCGTAAGGAACTGTCAGACTCATACAAACTACCATGTTCTTGCATTTACCCTTTGCATTCCATGGCTTCGGAACTCTGTTAAGACCGTAACGTGAAAGATAAAGACCTTGGAGGCGGCGACAGGCTACTTTATTTTGCAAACATCTTAAACGGGATCGAGTTTGTGACATAACTCAGGATTACATCGTTTCTAGACTTTTGAATAAAAAGCACCACCCACAGATAGTCAGTTTTGCACTAAAACATCAATTTCCAGTAACCAGTAAGTCACCACCTACACACGACAGAAACCATAACCCTTCACTTCCAATCTGATAAACGTAACAGTTAAAGTAACAGTTAAAACTATATAAAAGTAAAACAGTTCTTGAAATAACTATTGTAACTGTTTTTTTTTGGTTGTAGTCGCATGCTTACTTACCTAGCTGTCGTGCCTTAGTCCTTGATGTGAATTCCGGATAATATAAGGATTCGTTCCTCGTTCTTATGAAATGGTGTAGACAAGGGATTCCCCATCATTGGGATGTTACTCATGGCGGACAAAGCGCATTTCTTTGTGTAATTTATTTTTAGAACTACAAAACCCGGTTGTTGTACTGTAATAGAGAATAAGGCGCAAAGGGTAAAAAGATTGAGAACAACTGGTTTCTATAAACAAATTACATTAGTTTTCAAAGTGTATTGCTGTGAGTCCAATGGTAACATTTTGTTTCTCATGAGAAGCTCACAAGGATCAAAACCGGGGCTAGTACAGATATATTTTAACGAAGCGGTGTAGACTTCCCTGTTTGCCGAGTTTGTGCTTTGGACGCGTGACCATCTGTCATAGCGAGTTTCCTCCGTGCCTACCAAAACACTTAAAACCGTTTGGTCCCAGCTGTCATTTGAAGATGATAGCCAGTCGTTACTGTTAGTCAGAAGCTCTTAAGTCTGACAACCAGTCTCACCATGGGGACCGTATTGCCCAGTTACTTGTGGACGTCCGATAGGCAGTCACTCCATGTAAAATACTGGTATTAAGCTGCATGTAGTTCGACTGGAAGCTGACCCAAATAGAGTTAAGAAAAGGCTAAGGAGATGCTGATGTAGGATTCTCCAAGTAACACCTTGGAATCCGGTCTTCTACCGCTTTGTGGCCTTTTGAATAATATAACAGACATACCGATATTTATAACTATATAACCCACAAATTGATACCTTGAATTCAGTAAATGTTCAAACAAAGATTTATTTATTTAATAGTGTTTCACCAAGTTTTATTTGTAATGGTTTCCAGTGAATCTAAGAAAGACTGGCGTCTATCCAATGTTAAGTATCCTATTCGTAAACTTGACAGCGAATAGAGTAATTAATAAGCTTTTGATGGTCATCTTGCTGACATTTGCCATTTGTTATTTTGAATGGGTCTGGCAGACCCCTATCTAAAGGCACGCTGCCAATGGCGACTGTCTCTTTAGTGTAGTGATTGCTAGCTTTATTGATGAGTAAGTTGGTTAAGGTTTAAGTCCTTGTTTTGATTCTCGGGTGCGTAAAGTGTTATTGGGTTTTTATCAAGGTTTTCAGTAGCAGCTAAAGAATTTGTATTTGTGCACAATTGATGGCTATAGGCTTGTACCCTATCACATATGGTGTACTATTAGGAACACCACTGCCTTACTCCTTGGAGTAAGTGTAGTGTGTTTTTACAATGTCAATTTAGTTGTTCTTACACATCAATAAAAGTCCATTTCATGTTTTGCCTAATTTAGAAACCAATTTCGTAGCATCTGATCATAAAACTCGACCAATGAAGCGATTATAAAATATGAAACACCATCACACAAATTCACATCGGAAACAAAAGAATCAATTTTACTTTTTCAAACGTTCGAAACACGTTTTCTTTCAAAACAGCATTCCATTAGTCTATAACTCGTGTTAGTGATGTGCGCATTATCGATAACACTCGCTTTCGGCCGCCAGTGCAGTGCCCCGACCGCTAACGGTACCAGTCAATCTTACATCAACAATTTTATGACTGCTGTTGCACATCCCTATTATAAAAACATAACCTGTAATTCTAATGTCATAAAGTTCAAATTGCTATCAATATATTTGTGAGTTGTTCTTCTATTGGTTCGAATGTTACAAGGTGTCAGATTGACGAATCGGTTTTGTCTATGCTTTGATTTGTTCCTCGTTTTTTTACGACGTAGATAACGAAGGGTCAGTAATAAAATCCCACAAGGATATTGGAACTGTTAATATCATTACCCTTTTCTGATACCGCCTCGTTTGGACGTATTTAATATTAAACTTCCTCTCTGGGGCGCTAATTAAGTTTGATAGGTTATATTGTAATTTACTTCGTTGGACCGATGACCAACATTATCGATAATCGGACCTCTCTGATTGGTGAATGAAAACGGATTTTTCTTAATGAAAACTTCAACTGGTTGGACTTGTTACCAAGATCGGTCTTAGTAAGTAATTCCTGAGAGACCAGGTAACTTTGCCTCGTAAATATAGGTAAAGTTGTTACTTCCTTCATGTTAATCATGAAGGTGATAATTTTATCAAGTGGATCAAAGGCATGTTAAGGAACACCGCTAAATTGTAATATCCTAAACGGATTTAAAACATTTAACGTTATCTATTTTATGTTAAGGAATACTTACAAAATGACTGACTTACAATTTATCTGGTTACTGCTGCAAAAACATTTCAAAAACTAAAGACTTTTGTGTAAATAATTAATAAATATTTTATTTCCTTTATTCATTTTTTACCTTATTGATCTACATTTTTAAATATTTTTACAAAAACAAAAAAAAAAAAACATTTAAAAATATAAATAATAGTGGCCCGCCGGTATCGAGAACAGGGCCATATATTTTACATATTTATCATATATTTTATTATTATTATTATAACTAGCCTAAACTGACCCACTGCTGGGCAAATAATACATGTTTAAATAAATTATTTCATTAAACTATTATCTTTTTAATAAAATAATAAGCAAATAAAAAACATTCCATTTTTTTTGTCGCCTTTAAAACTGATAAATTAGTCAAAAAAATACCAAAAGCAACTACAATAACAAGAAGTATCGGTATAATTTTACCGGTATTTTCTTCCTATTCCACATTTCCTAGCAAAATAATAATTGGGAAGTAGATGGAAGCTAGGCGAGGCGATAATAAAGCACAAATGAGTACGCGTGCGATTACACGCGACAGGACGGCGACAACTCTGCCCGTCGCCCGCACTGTTTGTTAAGGATTGCTTGACAACCACGATTTTATGATTGTGGACATTGCGGTAGGGCTATGTTGCGAGTATTTCTGCGTATTGTGTGCGCGTCCTTACTTTCTTTTTTCATGTTTCGTTTATAACTAGCTGACCGGGAAAACTTCGTACCACCTCAGAATAACCTTTTAAACCTTCCCTGGACTTCCCAAAATAATTCAAAACCAAAATCAGCCAAATCGGTCCAGCCGTTCTCGAGTTTTAGCAAGACTAACGAACAGCAATTGATTTTTATTGATATAGAAGATTGACACTGATCAGTATTATTTTTGTTTGTTTACAGGTAAGAGTACTCGCTGAATGCCAATAACTGCCGTAAATTAAACACTGAGTAAGTTGAAATTTTTCAGTATTACACCTTATTTCCTGACTTATAAGGCTATTATGCAATGAACTTGACAGGAGGAGGTATAAAGTATTGACAATCATGACATATTTGTTTGGCCGTATACGAACGTAGATGGAGGAAGAAAAAC
Source organism: Agrotis ipsilon (assembly GCA_028554685.1). Classification (NCBI taxonomy): domain Eukaryota; kingdom Metazoa; phylum Arthropoda; class Insecta; order Lepidoptera; family Noctuidae; genus Agrotis; species Agrotis ipsilon. The sequence goes on from CM052965.1 coordinate 15,907,440, forward strand.
CTATAAAGATCGTAGCTTATAGTATATTGTGTTAATTTCTACCAATACTCTTGAAAAAAGAACATGATTATAATTCTGTACGTTTATCAATTGAATTAGTACTGTAATACAAAATCTTGAATTGCTGTTGAAATATATCTAAAACTAAAACACTCCTAAGTCAAACGCCGACATTAATAAAAGTCGCACCTGTATAACCAGCCTTAGAACTTGGCCTACGGGTTCCGTGTGGGCCGCCCGCTGTACCGTTAAGGATATTCTCTTAATCTTTAATCGTACAACTGTAGCCGGCCTTAGACAATGTCGGATGAGTAATGTCTCTAGTATTCGCTAATGTCACATCTTGTTATGTAGTGTGTTTGTGTGAGTGAAGATCTAATTGTTTTGATTTAGATGTTTTTGGTTGTGTTTGTAGGATTTTCAATATGATATGGTGATTTAGGGAAACGTTTATTGCGTCAAATCAGTCATGTAGTGTATCAGTACACATTTTTTTATTGTGGTAAAATCATCAAATGAGTCCTCCCACCCAGGGCAGGGCGGGATGGACTGTCAGACTTGTACTGACTTAAATCCACGGTCTCCTTCATTAGCCCTTTACGTTCCAGGGTCACGGTAATGAGATAAGACCCGTGACCCAGGCAGGCTTTGGACCTCTAGGGGGCCCCGTCATCTTGCTGACGCTCTTTGACCTGGGATCAGTATACATTTGGGACATTACTTCATCTGAAAATGTGACATGGTATTACTACGACCTCTTATGTCGGATTGTAATCTAGATTTAGTGAGGTTAAGAGATGGAGCTACATGCCTTGCAAAGCTCCATCTTTTCTCACGTGGAAATAACATAAAAAAACTGCTTGAAAAGGTTATGGTCACTACACTCGCGACTATACTTGACAGTGTACACTAAATTAATGCCTATGATACACATGCCAGTAACTTGCACAAAAGTATACTGGTAGCTTGCATGCCATTCCGCTATACTACTTCTGATTAGTGAATGATACGGTGAGATGCCAGCTACTTGCATACAATTTACTGGCATGTGTCTCGAAGGCTTTAGGAATAGCAAATCAAAGTTAAAAAGGTTTATATTTAACCAGTACTCGTACCCTTAAGACTGGTTCCCATCAATGTTTTCAAGAAGCTGACTTCTATAGGCAAAGTTTATTCGGTAGTCCCAAAGAAAATATTTTAGCAAGAATCTTATACCAACTGGTCCTCTTTGATGTTCAAGCAGATATCCAGTAAACCAGGTTTATCCACAGACTTAATCTAGGTTTAAAGCCTCATTTGAGTTTGACAGCAATATTATGACAGTCTTGTCGACGAAAACCATAGACAAGCGTGCAAATTAAGTAGACACTTACCTACTTATCAACATGTTTTGATTTTACGATCAGCCTTTACTCTTTAGCTTCTCATAAACTGTGCTAGCGTTGAAATTATACCTCTGAGGTGTCCTGAACTTTCGACCTCTGAAATATCATTTCGTGGTATTTAGAACTGTGTGCTTGAGGTTAGAAAATATGGGAGTAAGGTTGCAAGCTTCTTTGTTTTGGTAAAAACGTCTGTATTATCCAAAAGAAAACATTATTTTTTTCACGTGGTAAAATCATCCTATGAGTCCTCCCGCCCAGTGCGGGACGAGAGGGACTGTCAGACTTTTACTGACTAAAATCCATGGTGATCCTTCAATAGCCCTTTATGTACCAGGGCCGCAGTTACCAAGTGAGACAGCCCCGCGACCCAGGCAGGGTCCAAAAACAACATAAAGTTGGTGTTTTGTTTTTCAATTAATGATTTCAATGCATATAAAAGTACGATTTTATAAAACAGTAAAATAAAATGCAAGTTTTAATAGCTTGAGCACCTATTGAGCCTGCGTGGTGGATTACGGCCCACATCTTGACACTGAGACGCTTTCTGATACCCAGAAGGGGAAGTATTACATGATTTATGCTGATTCTGAGAAACTTGTCATATCGGCCAAACTTAAATTTTTAATTTGACCACAGAGGTAAGCGCTGAACGAAACATCTGTTTTGATCAAACGCCAGTAGATATAGAAATGATAATCTTCTATTATATATATAAAAAAACGTGGGAAAATCTGTGTCTGATGCGAAAGGAGGAAACGCCTGGGTGTCACCACTGCGAAGATCGCCCGGAGGACACAGTAGAGCATACGGTGCAAGACTGCCCAGCTTGGGCAGGGCACCGACGTGTCCTCACGGCGGCGATAGGCTGAGACCTCTCGCGCCCGGCATTGGTTTCGTTACACTTTTCCTTGAAATGTCTAGGCTTTGTTCGGACAATTTAGTAGATTATTTATGTGAAGTTTGCACAAAATGGGTCGAGCGGTTCTTCGTTCATCACATTTTTTGTAACACGTAGCGAAGCATGGGGCGGGCCACTAGTTCTATATTACGTACTTATACAGAACTAGTGGCCCGTACAAACGTACTATATGTATAAACGTACTTCTGATACACACTGATAACAAACGACGATAATCAGACTGTCCTTTTAATATTGCAATCCAATCAATATTCATTTTAAAGCCCTGTTTACACTTAACATTCCAGTATATGCACTGGCTTCATTTGTAAAACCTACGCAGAGTAATTTTATTAATCACTTATATACTAATCGGAGTGTAAACGGACTACCAAACGAGATAACTTTAGTTAAATTATAACTAGTTTATTGACTATGAATGGTTAAGCTCACTGATTTAACTAATTTATTGTGTCATGCTGAGTAACTGTCAGGTGGCTTACACTGGTTTAGTTAAATTAACTATTTTATGACCGTCATAATCAGCTTGCGAAATTTTACACCTGTTTTGAGATGGCTAAAGTGTGTGATTCTACCATAAACTGCCATGATCATTCCAGTACCGTTATATTCGTTTATTTAAAATGACTAATTTAAAAAAAAAGAAGAACTGATGCTGTTTGCTTCTGGCCTAGATTCAAGGCTATAACAGAAGCAAAGAGAAGATTAAAAATGGAGTGACATCATCCAGAAGTAACAGGAACTCCTGCGCACTGAGGGAACACAGTAACTGTTTGGCGCCGGACTCTGACAGTACGATGTTAGCAAGCCAAACAGCTCTGGTCAAAGTAACTGCGTTCCCTGTTCTCTCTTCCTATAAGCCATTTCTCTTCTTGATGTAGCCTTCTCGAAAGAAAACATCCACTTAGCCATTTCAACAGGACATTATCTTCTGTCAACTCCTGCCAACAATTTATTATTAGGAAGGAATACCACCCAAGTGATGGGCGTACCGTAGTATACCGTAAAATTTACGCGCTAGTGATGCACCTGCCAATCGATACTAGATAATTATCGATGTATCGAATGGTGCAGCCCTTTCCTTGTTTGATCTCCGGACATAGCGGGCCGCAGAATTTATTGCTGATTTTAATTGGCAACACTGTGTAAACGGATAGTTTGTGAAGGGATTTATTGAGTGTTGCCAGACTTACGGTTACGGTACGTCAATATTTCCTTTTGGTGTTGCTATGACTGTTAAATGTTTTTGTCGTCTTATGTTACTTCTCGTTATCCATGGTTATTATCAGTGGCTGGTTTGGTCCTAACTTGGAAGTGTTTACTGTTTAGTTTATAATTTTAAACAGTCTTCGTGGGATCAGCTATTCGTAAAGCTACTCAGAATTATTGAGAGTAGTTATTAGATCTTTTTCGTTCTTTATTGAAGATTTCAAACTTTCAAACAACTGTATAATATAAATTATGTCTTACTCCAGGGCCGTGGGGTCCGATAACTCACAGTTTCTATAGAGAGATACCTAAATCACGTGACCCAAGATCTGGCTTTTAACTTGGCCATGTTTTAAGCAAGTATAAAAATAAATTTTTTGTCAAACTTATTACGTGGTGTAACTACTAAAAAAAACATTTAACACAAATTCGTGAATCTTTTCTTCAATGTCGTTGAAGAGCAAATGAGTCCATGTTGCACTCTAAAGTGTCAATTTGTAACCATTCTTGATTGCAAATTTAATTTCCATCATCATAGCTCGAACGAACCTAAGATGAACTCAGAATACATCATGACAGAGCCTTTTCCATTGACATACATTAACTGTCAAATGTCATCTAAGCGTCAAAAGATAGGGCGGATGCGGACAGCGAGTAAAGGGCAAGTCGCTGTCCGACCATGGACCATGCCCAGGTCGACGGCGCGTCGTGTTCCACGCGCGCCTTAAAGACCTGTCAGCAAAATGACGGGGACGGTCACAGAGGGCCAAAGCCTGCCGGGGTCGCGGGACTTATTTCCATCACCGTGACCCCGGAACATAAAGGACTATTGAAGGAAACCGTGGATTTTAGTCAGTACAAGTCTGACAGTTTCTCTTGCCCTGTGCGGGGTGGGAGGACTCATTTGATGATTTTATCACGCAAAAAAAAAAGCGTCAAAAGATTCATGTCTCGCTATACGCTATGAACTTCTAACCATCAAAGTTGCTTTCACAAATACACCATAGCTCAAACAAATCTCAGATCAGCTTAAACACTACATTATTATGACTGTACCATTCCCCAGCACATCTTAGGAACTAGGTGGATAATATTATTAAGCCGTAACTTCAGATTTATAAGACAATGTGTGTTCTGGGGAACAATGGCGCGTGCGCACGCCATTTACAAGTACTTTGGGTAGTAAAACAGTGTGGAGGATTGAGGTTGAGCAGTGAGTGAAGTCTGTCTTTGTTATTGATGGTTCTGTTATGTGTGGATAGATGATGGTCGCATAAACCATAGAGCCTATCTATGGTTTGTAGGTTAACCCGGCACCAATGACGCCGGGTCATATTGACCCGAGGCAATTTTAATGGGACATATTATTTTTTTGCTTCGGTCGCTAGTTTTGAAAGTTCGTGTAGCTGAAGATATAACCCCCCTTTATCCGTCTCGTTGATATAATCAGTGCGATGCTGTTCGTGGAGTGAGACACATTTGCGTCAAGTTGAAACGGGTACGTATGACCCAGCGTCATCGCTGGCGTCGTAATTTTGTGACTTACTTTTATTCGTTACTTTAGTGTTCAATGTTAATTTTCTTTGTTATTATTTAGGTTTTTATAAAAAAATCTGTAACTAATGATCCGGAGAGGATACTGGCGTTGTTAGAAGACTCGGATTCTGAAAATGAAGATTCCTTCTCGAATTCTGTAGATTCCCAGGCTGCTTAGGACATTGATGATGATAACTACTTGTCTCAGCGTAGTAATAACAGCGGAAGTGAACAAGATGCAATTTCCAGGATCTCGCAAAAGATGTCTAATATGTCCATCAAAGAAGGACAAGAAAACATCGCACACTTGTCAGGCATGCCGCATCTTTGTATGTCCAGACAATTTCGTACCATACTGCAATAATTGCAGCAGTTCGATGGCTGTTATCGAGGAAGAAGAAGACTGATCACTATATTTTTTTTATGATAAGTTTTATTGATCTCTTTTTTAGTCACTATGACTATAAGTTTCTATTGTTTCTAATAATTAATAACTACAAATTAAAAAATATCAACACGTTACGTTTTTGTAGTTGATTTTGCATGTGTTATTGAGAATGTTAATAAATGTTGATATATTTGATTTATAAGTATTATTTTCATTTGAGTACCTAACCAAAATACTATTTTTTGATACACAATAATAAAAGTAAAGGCAACCATAAAAAAAGCTATTAAAAAAATCAAATTAAAACCGGGTCACCATGACCCGGTGTCATCGTCGCCGTTATTATTTTCACGTCATTGGCGCCGGGTTAAGAAACTGGACGCCATTTTACTTACCTACTTATGACGAATTAACACGTTTTTGTGACGTAAACGGGAGATTTGGCGTTAGTTTGATGGATAAAACTAATTTTATCCATCAAATTAAGCGCCTTGGGAACTAATTCCTAAGGCGCTTTTTTAGATTCCATACAATTTACGTCGTAAGAATTCAAGTAGGTACGCTGGCTGACATAATAAGTAAAGTAATGTTAGCGCTTCTGGTTGATTGGGCATTCTGTTTTAATAACAACAATCTCTTGTCAAAGCCGAAAAGCACAAACTTTAATAGTATTATAATATTAATTCGTTACACTTTCGTGAAAAGTAGTTTTCATTTTCAATTTCTACTGTTTACAGTGTGCTTTTATTGAAACTTAAGCCACGGGTTTAATTACTGACATATAGTAAATATGTCAGTAATTAAACCCGTGGCTTAAGTTCATCGTTCATAGTTCAAATCATTTCATCGAATAAATCCGAAAAATCTACATAAATCTCTCATCTCCCTCTCTTCTCTTCTCTTTTTTTGGGTCAATCCCACTATACTATTCCCGAACCACTGTAACTCCTGAAAGACAAAACCACAGTGACGACCATCAGAAAAGCCCCGAGATAATGAAGCTCCACGTGTCGTACCGTGTCACGGATCCTCGACGAAATTAATCAGAAGAGAATAGTGGATAAGTAGGAACATACGTAGTTTCCACTTCCTTCCAGGTCAAGCAGGAGACAGAACGAAACAAGCCCAGGGCATTTACAACTGGGAGAAGTCCAGTTGCCTAAAACTACTTCTACATCGATCATCAAAAACACAAATCTGAAAAACAAACAACATCCGACCATCAATCTAAAGGCACCCTTAGTACCAGTCACTTGAGACAAGCTAACAATGCTGTTAGTACATTTCCCGATGACGCAAGCGCCCACTGTAAATAATATTAACACATCGCGGCTGGGCCGTGTTCGTCGGCATTTGCAGAAAGCACGATGACGGTATTTCGGTGTTCGAGTTGTGGTCGCAGTGTTGGCGGTTAATTTTGTACTTGGAACAATGGATCTAGTTTGTGAAACATCCATGTTGATATTACATTGGTTTCCTTAAAAAAAAAAAAAGTTAAAGAGATTTGGAACTAAAAAGCTGAATGCAATTTGGTTCGATCTCCGCACGGAGCAAATATTTGCATGATCCACAAGTGAAATTTGACGTGTCGTACCGTGTGTGCATTTACAAACAAGAAACACGTAATTTTATAAACGCATCTACGATACTGGAGTTATTCTTAGGATGGTCCAAGATAAAAAAACATGTTTAATGCTACTTTTTTGCCATCTGAATCCAGGTTTTGTTGTAAATTTTGTTGAGATGAGCCATTTAAAATTGTTGAAAATCAACTTACCCAATCTAACGTAATTCTAAAGGAAACTCATTAAAATTATGTGATTCTAGAATTTGACATCAAGTTAAAGTCTGCATGTCTGAAAATTCAAACGCTCTTTTGAATTAGTGAAATGATCAAGAAATACCCACTTCAATAAATCGCTGTAACTAAGACCCTACAAACTACAAGACGCTATTTCCCTTTGATTACAGACGGAAAGGGGCTGCCCTTTCGTTGGCTCGCTCATACATAGGGCAAATATGAGTTAAAATAACAATTTTGTAATATATTGTCGCTTGTAAACTATACAGTAAACATTTTGCAATATGGCGGCTCTGAATTTTGAATAGGGTAGAAGTGGGTGGGCATTGGTATTGTGTAGTCATTCATATTTGTAATAAACTTAGTGGATAAGGTAACCACGTTAAGATCATATTTACAAGTGGTATTAGACCTATGATTTTTATTACGACTTACAAAATTATTCAATAGTTTGACATCAATTTTGATTGTATTTAATTTTAGTATTAGTTTCGTCTCTTTTTTAAATATTTAGTTTTGCATTTTTTTAGTTTTAGTTGGTAATTAAATTGACTAAATCCTAATAATGTATTATAAATATGTGTAACAAATATCATTTTTTTTTTATATTCTGTCATATAAATTGACAGAAACCTAGCGTATTAAATTCTCTAAATTTTATAATTATTTTTTCTAAACTGTGTTCTTTAAAAATTTTACTGTTTCCAGAAACCGAATTTAAATAAGGTATCTTTTAACAGTAATCCACAAAAATACCTCAAACAAATAAATTGATTCCAGCAATTCACTAAATGTTACAAGTAAAAATTATATCGATAATAAAAACTGGTAATTCGATCTATCGATATTGATGGGCTGTGTCGCTGTCCTTACGACACTAAAGGAGCGTTAGAAATACTACGCTCATTTACTTGGTTCAGGGACAGTACCACCATCTTTTTAATTTTACTTCAGTGTAGGAAAGATGGATAAAGGAGGTCTAACTACATCGCTTTCCCATGTTAAAGTAAAATTAAAATATATTGTTTTAAGAAGTGGTGGTGATCCCCCTAATATTGGGATGAAAGCTAGGGATGGGCGATGTGCAGTATAGTCGATTACTCGACTGCTGAGTTGTATTTAAAAATTTTTTTTCATCTTATATCTTTTTTATTTTAAATATCAATTTTAGTTATCTAATTAATCGATAAGTCTTCATATTTTAGAGGTGATTTAAAGGCCGTTATAATGTTGAGAATCTTGAGAACATAATTATTTCAAAACATTTACCTACATTATTATAAACGTTTAAAGTTTGTTAGCATGATTTGAACCACAAAATTAATTATTTTGGTAGTTTAATTAAAAAATCACGAAACAGATTTTTACTTATTGTGAACTCGACTCAATCAATCAAATTGATAGTATTTTTTTAATAATATCAATATCTGATGTTGCTGCCAAATAGACAAAGCATACACCAGATTTTTTTCCATAACAATTAGTCTAAAAATTGAATAAACATCCACACATTTAATAAACCAATAAAAGCCAAACAACATCACTCGCATAACTCCAAACCGATTATTATTCGACTCCACATAATCGACTAAACTTAATCGACTCCAATTCATTTAACAGCACGTCTAGATTTATTTTAAAACAGCTGTATAAACGTCAGCACTAGCAGTTCTAAGGAAATAATTTAATCTACTCGGAGTCATAAATATTAAAAAGCATTCATCTTAACAACTGCTAAAGAAACGGTACCTCGTAATGGATAAATACAAGATATACTTGTGTTTAAATTATGTCATTCCTCTGGACTCACAGATTTAATGGATCTTGAATAAGGTCTTAATGTTGACCTCTAGTCTGTCGTTCAGTTTGGTCTTCTTTCTCTCATCTCTAATCTATAAGGTCTACTACATCGTTCCTCTAGTTTTATGGCTTTTTCGGGAATACTACTTTAAACTTTACTTCTTCTTCTCAATTATTCTTTAATTAGGTACTGAGAATCATGACTCCGTTTCAATCTGTCAACAGTTTTTCTTCATCTGTTTTCTGGAGTGGATGGGATCCACCTTATAGTGGCCTAGCCCAAGCAAAGGCACCAATGCAACCTGTAACCTGCTAACCTAATGGCTGACTGATGGTACACTGGGCCGGGGTGGTAGGTCTCACCAACTAACCAGGGGGTCTACTTCCTAAGTACGTAACTACCGTCAAAATCTCCACAAATTATACCTTCACGACTGAAGTCCTCTTGACGCGACGCGGTGATAGTGTCGTAATATCATTCATTCTTACTTTGTACTCTATGTCATTCACGGATGTTTTCATTCGTAATTAAGACCGAAACCAAGAGCTTGGGCCTGAGTACGAAACCTTTGGTTAGACAATAGACCCCCAGGGCCGTTTGACTAGCGACCACCATCCTGTCTGAGAATCACTAGCCTACATATCTAACAGTAAAATACCCACATGTCTTGTCAATTTAAATTGATTGGTTGAGTTGAGTAGAGCATATAATGTTTACGTCAAAACCGATCGCTTTATTCGTAGATAGATATAAATCTACTGCGTATTTTAATTTAACAACCTACTACATATTGAGCATTTGAATAATGCTCAGGCATTAAATCTAGTTTCTATTGAAATCTCGGTGTTTTAAAAAGGAGCTGTAGGAATAGAGTTATCAGGTGCAATTTTGATCGTATTTTCCCGAAGCTCAATTTCATATAACACATGCTCAAATTCATATTTTCTTTCTTAATAAGCATCAGCAACATGTAAACCATATTTTTAGTAATAAAACGAAATAACTAAAAAATTTGCTATTGTTTCATACGTAACATAAAGTAGGTAAATAAATAGTACTGTAGTTAGGTCAAAAATATAATAGGAATTGATATGGAAGCGTCGGTTTGTGCGTTGAGGTTATAAATCGTTATTGTTTACCCCGCTGGCGTATTGGCGTGAAATCTGACTGCTCATTGGGGGTCTCGGCTTTGTATACGGGTGTGCGCATACGCATACTGACGTTATTTGGTCGCTTTTGGCTATTGGTCGCAAATGATTCTTAGTTCGTCGAACTTTCATGCAATTATTTTGGTTGATCGTATTTGCTTACAAATGTTTTTTAGTTGGTAGAACTTTCCAGCAACTATTTTGGTTGGTCGTATTTGGTCGCTAATATTTCTTAGTTTGTCGAAGTTTTCTTCAACTGTTTTCGTTAATAGATCAAAATAATAAAGCCAGAGCTATTTTCTTTACAGTATCTACTCCTTTAGTATATTGTAGACTTTTGGTTGCAGTACTTACCTACAATAATAAAGACTCCACACCAGCACAGCTGCCTGTGGAAAATTCTTTGGTACCACCGACTACGAATTTTCCGCAGGACTTCAGTCGTGTCGTGGACTAAATCATGATCGTTCGGTTGTAGCCATTTTGGTTGCAACTATCTGACAATTCGCAGTGAGAGAACACCCTTAGCAAAACGAATCCACTTAACAACAGTGAGCGTGTGAAAATCGTTCCAACTTTTTTTGAGTTTCAATCAATAAATATACGAATTTTAACTGGAGGAATATATTTGAAATGAAAATTCATGTCATATTTTCATTCACAGTAACTATCCCATTAATTATACAACATTTCTCATGCTACAAAAAATTCAAGTCATTATAAAGACCTATATGTACACTTTTGGCCAATTTATTTGAAGCACGTTTTGTACGAGATAAGAATGGCACGACGCGGGCCACATCAAACGTTTAAGGGATTTTACGACGGATGCATACTTAATTTGGCCAGCAGTGTATTTTTATATTCACAAAATTGTACTAACTACTTGGTTATCTTTTAAACTCTCGTTATTAACCGTTTAAACGGATGTTTAAACATTAAAAACCTACTTGATATTAGTTTTTCTTTAGTTTGTCGTTATTAAAATCATAATTGCTAATCAAACGATTAAATTTTACCATCATGTCATAAATTTGCGAAATATTCGAAGCAGTTTTGTTGCCATAACACGCAGAGGCCAACGGATGGAATTAGATGGACTTTTTGTCAGAAACAGTCATTTCATGATAATTTTACAAAAAAAGCCATTAAAAAATACTTCATTCATTTTTTTTTTCTGTGTCGATGGAAATTTGATCTGACTCTGAATTGACTCAAGAATTCGAGTATACTGTACGTCTTCAGTAGCATCTTTCAGGTACTTTATTAATTCTATTTTTCTAAACCAAACAATTTTCTTCTATTAGTCTAGCTATTTATAATTATTTTCAATGTGTGTTTGTAATTGACAAGACAAGGTAATATTGATCCCTATTACCTTTGCCAAACATACTATTTCAAGCTCCATCAAGTTCCAACTTTAACTACATCTCAAAGTTATATAATTTCAAGCAAAATATTATTGAAAACTTTGCGTTATTAAAGCCTTCAACTCTCAGGTCAACGTTTTGACATTCAGGCCCCACGATGCCTGGCCGTGACGTCATATCTTCACGACTTTACTTCATATACATTAGGTATGCACACATGCACTCGCGATGAGAAACATTTTGTTATCATAACCATCGTTGTCATAAAGATATTTTGATGATAAGTTGGGGATTTTTCAAGTTTAGTTGTGGGACTAAAAGTTATTATAATTTGTGTCTACCTATTGCTTTTACATGTATACTATACTTATCTTGGCTATTGAGCATAGTTGGCTTTTAAATTTATAAAACAACGTAACATTTTTATAATTTTAATAAGTTTCCCGCCCAGGTTTCGTACACTTGGTGCCTGAGTAAACTTTACTAAACTGTGAAATGTGTGTATATTAGTTCCATTAACATGTACTTATTCCCTGTACAATAACGTTTTGATATCGGGATACTTAGCATACAATATGGTTATGTAAAACAATAGTTTAAAAAAACATGAATAAAAAAGGTAGACTGCAAATTATCTAACTCAGTTCATCTGTGATTATGGCGCTTGTAACAAGTGCCAAAATATCCCAAACTCAAAAACACACGATAAACATGATAATAATCTGACTGAATTTTTGCAACTGGGTCAAAGCTTTATGCATTATATCCAACGGACTCAAACAAAAACGAAGCAAAGGGCGTACCGTATTAAAAAGTCATAAACGCCATCGATTCGTATAACCGGAGGTCATGACGAAACAGATGCACAATGCAAGTGTTTGCAAAGGGCCAGAAGAGACCAGGACTGACCTATCACGACCAAATGGAACGTATCTACTTGTAAATTACAACTCATAATTGTGTACTTAAGATTAGGCTGTTATGTAAGCTTGGATTTTTGCTTACCGTGTTTTGATTGTTATTATTAATTGTTACTACCTATTTGACCGTGTATTGCGATACATCTTTATAATCTTTCTATAATTCCTTTCTTACGATTTAGGTACACACGGCTACACATCAAGCTATGCAAAACCAGTATTAGCTGACCTTTCATGGTGTTTAAAAATCGTACAAAGCGGGACTAAGACAAACTGGTTTTCTATAGCTTGATGTGTAGCCGTGTGGTACACACGGCTACACATCAAGGATTCTGGAATAAGCGGCTTGAATTATTTTTACCTACATAATATTCTAGTCATGCAATTACTTGACAATCAAATGTGCTTTTTATTACCTTTCTTGATATAAATTGTTTGACTTTAATTTTGCAATGAAAAATTAAAGTGGTCCATTTTTTTGGCCGCACGTATATTTTTGTGTGACGTTAGTGTGAGAAATAACTCAATTTATTTTATTTCTAGTATAGTTATCTAACTTCTCCATAAACCTTATCAAATGACTAATTAATAAATATTTCTTGTTTCAGGTATGCAAATGCGAGTGAAAAAAAAAACAATCCACTTTTACAAAGTGTCGTAAGTATTTCGACAAAAAAAAGGTGATAATTTAGTCCATAGTAATTTATCTATTGATTTAGATATATTATTTGTTTTAGTATTTTATAAACTGTTAATGATATTGAGGCTACTAAATATTTATAATGAAGTATTAAGATATAAATAATAGGATTATAGTATCGAGGCTGTTTTAATCCTTTGTATCTATCGTTAACGATCTCAGCTGAATGTTTAATTTTATGATTTTATATTTGAAAAATTGCTTTCCTTTGGTAAACTGTATTGTGATAAAGACACATTACAGATTATATACAAAATAGGATTTAAAAATGCCGGAATATGACGTCATAACAAAAATCATGAAAAGAAAATAACGTACGGTTGGTTTAGCCACTTTTTGCCTTTATTTAAAAATAGTAAGCAGGTTCATTTGACTCGTGTGAAAGATACACAAAATTGTGTCTTGAAATTTTTCAGCAGAAATATATAACTCTAAATAGCTTTTTAAGAAAGGGTTACTCATTCGCTCTACATCGTCCATATTACTCACCGAACGAATACTTACCAAGGTAATAATTCCAAGCAACCTTATCTGTCTATTTCATATTTGACAACCGAGATAAATGTGACAACCGACGACACATAAGCGCCAAAGAGGCTTATCTACCCGAAACACGTCGAACCAAAAAAAAGTGAATGATTTATAAATATAATGTCTTAATTAGCTAAAATAAGATTAATTAGATACCAGATCGCGGATGTTTGTGAAACTCTTAAAGTGTTACTCGATAAAAGGAAGTTATTAATTTGAAATGTCAATGCTGTGCCGTTGAACTTGGCCCGATGTGTAGTGGCTTGATGGCGGAGTATGCTGCTTGTCTGCTTACCCACTTACATGTTGAAGGCATCTATGTTATCTTATGTTAAGTGTTGATATAACATTTGCTTAGTTGTAGGAGTGACCAGATGATCTATGGTTGAGGATAATCACCATCTGCCTATAATGTTCCGACTTTAGATGTTACATAGCCTTTGCATGTTTTGGTTTTCGGACATGCATTCTTACCGTTATGAGAAAATTAGTGGTGCTGATGAATGAATTAAATTATTTTATTAATGCAACTGGCTGCGTTCGAAACCACGATCTACAATTACTCGTTAGACGAGGCCGTTATCATTGGGTCACCACTACTCTTCGTTATGCCTCATCTTTGCCCATTTTTTTAGGGTTAGCTTCCATTCTGACCGGAACTTCTGCATACAAAATTCCTGATGAAAATAAAAATAAGAAAAAAAAAATTAGTAACTGACCTCAGCAAAGTAAGTGAGACAAAACCTTTAAGAAAATTGGTTGCAAACCAGTAACGACTGTTGTACTATGTACGAGTATATAAGATTATGGAACTTTTTTCCAACAAGAGTTGTCATTGTTTTACATTTAATTCCAGAAAAAGTCTACCATTTTTCAGAAGCCACAATACCATAACAATAAATTACCATTTCTGTAGAATCTTGCAATTCTTACATAAAAAAATGTGTTGAATGCCAACTGTATCGGTTTCACCTTTTAAAACCAGTCGGCAGAAGTAAATAAACATACCATTCCCACTTAAACAGCCATTGGAGTATTTTATTCTGTCATTATTGGCAATATTGTCTCCCGTAGAACATGCCAACTCACAAAGATTACGAGTACCTAGTACAGTCATGTGTACAATCGAACAATGTGACGGGTTATGAGACACAATTTTGCTACTTAACTGAGTGCTTAAGTATTTTAATCGCTCGTGTTAGTGCGTGTTAAGATAAATAAGATTTCTGGAGTTATTATGTCCTCTTGATAACTTTTCATTTGGAGAAAATAAAAGCTTATTTCAACTCCTACTGGGCTAAATCCTACCGTTTCTACAATCTCATGATTTGATGGTTTAAGAAATAATACCATAATTATAAATTTATTTGCAAGCAGTCTTGACAAAACTCACAAGTAAAAAAACTATGATGAATAATATATTAGCGATTTAATTTTAACCAGCAGCGGAACAGCTTTTGACAATAAATTGCCAGAATTTTACTGGAAAGATATACTCTTCTGCCTGTGTGCCAAAATCTTTGTTCGATTGTACTTCACCGTGTTAGCATCCCACACTACTACTTGAGGATGAGAGCAAACTTCAAGAGTACCTGCAAAAAGAAAGATGGCGACAGGACTCAACAGGTAGCGTAGACAGCCGTTGTTTATGATTTACGATTTATTATTTCAATGACAGATGTAATAATAGCATGCGTGTCCGAAAGTTGGAGAAGCAAGCTCGTAGAAACTAAAATGTACTTTCCTGAATGTTCTTTTAAAAAACAAAAAGATGGTAAAAAATTCTGGGGGCGTTTAAAATATTAATTCGGACAGATTCAACTATTCATTACGATAAATAAGACTATTGATTTGAACAGAATAAATTATTTCATTTGATGTGCAACTTTTTAAACTGATTTTGATCCATTGCAGGGCAAAGTTTTCGTTCTAATTTTTCTCGTTTTTTTTTAGAATTTAACAATGATAAGGTCTGGTGTGATATAAAACATCGGGGGTATCTTTCGTCACGGTAATATAATAATACAGTACTCCAACTTCATACAAACGGACGAAAAGCGAGCTATACCTACGCGCCTCGATGTCGGGGCGCGCTCGGGGTGCAGACAGTCACGGCTGTACCGCAGTGTCGAGCGGACGGTGTGTTGGTTTTTTAACAGTAACCGCGTGTTTTTATCTCTAAAAATCAGTTCGAGTACATATCTAATAAGACGAGTAGTTTAATTAAGCTTTATATTAGAATGCGGATCTATTATACTTTAAAATTTAACAATAAAGCATTTCGTACGACTCAGTCGTGGCCGCAAATATTTTTCGGTCTCAAATAGTTCTATAATATATCGGACTTTATAAGCCCGATTTGTTTTTCAAACAAAAACATGATTTTTTAAATGAAATCTACCAATAAAAAAACAACACGCATTTTTATTGAACACTTCCTATTCATTATACAAAGTATTTCATTTATTTATATAAAAAAGTATATTTACAATCACAAAACTAAAATAGAAGCAGAAAGTACGCAAAGGCAAATGTTATTAAAATGTTGTAGACGGGTAGCCCTAACGCATGTTTACGTACCGCGCGGCTGTAGGTATTTAAATCTGTCTGGCGGCCGAGTTACGCTACTGTATGATTATTATACTGTGCTTTCGTCCTCAAATTTTACTCAAACAAAATTGCCTTGACATCCAGAAGCTTTTCTGGAATTTGACATCTGACTCGAAAAAGTACTTTATGTATTTTTAAATAAATTTCAAAGTCGTTAACGTATCGTCCTCGTCACATGTAAGTACTAACACAGAAATGCTAATAGATCGCTATTTAAAAGCCAGACTACAAAATATAAGTACTGCAAATACATTTTGCATACCACTTATTGAACTCGGTTCGAACTTGAGGGAATCTCTGGAATACCTTTTAAATAACTTAGCGAGATGATAATTATCATTGGTATTTAAAAATATTTATGGTTTTAGTTGTCGATTTACATAAATATGTACCTGGATGTCGATAAACTGCGTTAAGGATTATGCCACAGAAAATCGAATTATGCAGTTAAATTATAAAAAAAATTTGATCAGATTTTTTTGTTTTGACGACATATTATAAGTATTATAAAGTTATGAAAAGGTATTATTTCTATACGTTTAGATTCAAAGGTTGAATTGAAAAGATTTTATTTTTGTAATATTACGAGTATGTTGTCTGTATTATACTTTTAAGTGAAGTTTAGTCTGAAGTCCGGAATAGTCTTTTAAGAGTCCATTTTACAATGTCAATGCAGCTAGCTTTGAGATGATGTGTAAGTTATGAGCTGAAGCGATTAATGCCGACTTTATTTTTACTGGAAAACATGCAGATAATAATAATGATATACCTAATTGATGACGTCAGTAGGAAATTACTAGTGAAGTTATTCAGAAATATCAGATGCGCATGTGGTGGGAAAGAGAAAGAGCTATTCAAGTCGTCTAGCGCCATCTCGTTCCCACACTAGAATTCTCTCGCTTTAATTAATTCTGCACTAAAGTGTTAGTTGTATGAATGTGGACGAGGCGAAAGGAGTTTGTAAGTTAGCGACCTTTAGGTTGTATGTACTCCCATCGGAAAAAAACGAAAGTCATTTAGTCTCCGTGATTTCTAATCAATATTGTCGACATACATAACACAGCTTGCGCATTTATATTTTATATCCTAGAAGATTTCAAAAATGTACTTTATTTATGTTAGACGAGACGGAGTGATCTAAAATTGATTGTTTTTTTGACTTTGTAAAATACAGGACCTAAACTATATGATAGATATAATATAAACCAAATATTTCTCCTCCTCTCAACATTCTTGGAAATTATTTACAAGTTTAACAAATGTTTCATATTTCAAAACCGGACTATCGAAATAAATAAAAACTTATACCCGCTTCAGCTTATGCCATGAACCACAGCCACCGGCAGCGGAGTAACAGCGGCCATAAAAACATGCATTTACAACGTAAATACAGAAAAGAGGATGCCTGTGCAATACTTCGCTATTCTCATCCAAGCTCCGCTGAAATATTACATTTTAAATGTACCTACAGCCTGCGAGTTTTAAAAAGTTGCCAGTACTAATAATAGTTGTTTGGTAGCGATGCTAATGGTCAGGTTTAAATGTAGAATGGAAAAATCTTTTGTGCTTCAAATGTAAGCCGACTTTGATTACCAATTTGTCTACCGAGTGGTGATTCCTACTACTTTTCTTTACCAGTCAGTCTGTGACAGTCCTATACTACACTTTTGCTGTATTTAAACATTAATTTCTGAATGATATGAGCTAGTTTCTCATTTTATGTTTTTGATTGTCAGAAGTGTTAAAGCAGTTAGTGTTGCCAATTTAACTAATATTACTAATGTTGTTACGAAATGTTGATATCAGATAGAGACTCTCTTATAAGTTGATGAGTGCAATGAAATTGATCGATGATCTGAGGGTCTAAAACGGCCAGTTAAGACAATATTTCTAATTATTCACTTCGCAACATCATCGGCTATCCTTCTAGTATTCATACATAAAGTGAATCATTAAGAATATTGTTAAGTAAGCCCTTTATAGACCCGTTGGTAAAGATCGCGCAATACTACGATGAATATTGGCACTGCAGAGAAAATCAATGCGATAGAGTATTGTTTGGTTTTAGTGGTACCTAATTCGAGTGGGATCAAATTTCCCAGCAATCATAAGTCTAATGGGAAGGAAAATTCCAGTAGTACTACTGGTTAGACTACTGGGCACAGCTTTTTTTGCTGTAAAGATATTGATGAAGAAAATTAACGGAATAATTGATAAGTATAAAATTTTGTTCCTAAGCAACAGTTTTTTTCCAAAATCATTTCAAAAGCTTGGTTTGCCAAATTGAGTAATTAAACGTGCCATAAACTCGTAATACTACGAAACATTTCATACATTCACCTCACGATCCGATGAAAATCAGCGACTCAATTTCTGAAGCCGTGTTCACTCCAGATATCTAGTTCCACGCCTTCTACATTATTATTATAGTTACAAAGTAAAAGCCTCCCTACACGAAACCCAACAAATCTTGGGTCTATGTTATCTCTATTCACTCCTAACAATAGGAACAGTCTCAGACGGAGCCGTTTCTCAGCATAACATTAGCTATTTATGATTGCTTATCTAGACTAACGGTCCAGCCAGTCTGCAGTTCAGCCTAGAAATGTAACTTGGGCCTTGATTTAGACATATCGCTGCTTAAATTCAAAACGGCCACAATTCGAAATTTTTTCAAATCGTTTTTAATGCAAAAATCGTATCAATTCTGCCTATATTTTTATATTCCAAAAAGACACCTAGTATTTTCGCATTAGAAATGAGCAAATTGCACAACCGCCCTTTTTCCATTTTGTCACTTAGGTGGTTAACTTCAGATCAAAGCCGCCATATTTCGGGTTGCGACCCTGCAGTCAGCGTGAGCGCACGTTTGTTATGTGAAAAAGGGTCACATTTCAAAATACAACCGTATTGTTTTAAAATTACATGTAAGTGTATCATAATCTTTTAAGGAAAAGTGCCGTATTTTGTGATATGTCCATTTTGAGTTTGAATAAATCGTGTTTTATTATTACTCTTTTAAGGAAAAGTGCAGTATTTTAGAATGCTTCTGTTTTGCATATAGAAGTATGGTGATAGTGCCAGTATTTATTTAAACAATTCTACAAATTATAATTAAATTTAAAACTTAACACAGTAATTACAACTTAAACCAGGCCTGTCTCACTCCCTTTATAAAAACATATCGAAGCGCGTTGGAGCCACCCGAGTAGGCGATTGAGAATGGATGCACGTACTCTTAGTTCACAGTCTTAGTTTCTTTGTTGATACGCACACTATTAACTCTTTGTATTAATGATATTATTTTTTAGTATTAAGAGAGCCACTTGTTTGTTGAGATATTTTAACGATATTTTATCCTTTTGAATCATGTAATCGATCTGCGCATTTAGGAAATAATCAAGAATTAGTTGTATTCGTGAAAATGTAAACAACGAACTTTTGAATTATTATAAAATGTGAAAATATAATTATTGTAAGTTATTAGACGTCTTCCGGTCCGTGGTCGCCACTGGAGGTCTTTTCTTCGCCATAGGTTATCAGTACATTATACCCATTGCCACTTCAACTCCCAAATTTTACGATCTATTTGGATGACTCTGATTCTTTGCCGAATATCGTTGTTCCGGATTTTATTCCGTAAAGAAACTTAAAGCCTAGCTCTTTCCATTGCTCGTTAAGTGACTCTTAGTCTCTATCAACTACCACTTTTCAGAGCCGTATGTCCTCACTGGCAACATACTTTTTTAAACACCCATATCGTAAGGCACTGTGA
Organism: Agrotis ipsilon; assembly: GCA_028554685.1. NCBI lineage: Eukaryota > Metazoa > Arthropoda > Insecta > Lepidoptera > Noctuidae > Agrotis > Agrotis ipsilon. The sequence continues at coordinate 15,927,533 of CM052965.1, forward strand.
GATACTCGACGAGAAGATAATATCACGTAGCTTCCCAAACACTGTCCATCAGAGTTGCATTCTTCGGGCGCCCTCTTTGTCGAAGTTGGATCTACCTAACTGAACTATCTGTCCAAGGTAAGTATAATGGCCTATATTTTCAAGAGTAGGTATATTCCCAACAACAATCGGTTAGGGTGCCACATGGACATTTGACATGATTTTTGTCTTGTCCATGTTCATTTTAAGGCCGACCTGTTAGGAAACGTTCGTGAACAGTTTCGGAGAAACAATGTCTCCCTGTCTCACCTCTTTCTGTAATTGGATTGGTTTTGTGCTCTCTTCCTAAAGTCGGATGGACATGGTGCCATTTCCAAATAAACACTCCAACTCTTCAATACACCAATAGTCGAAATGAAATCGTTGGACTGCAATACTGCCCAGGTTTCGATTGAATCAAAGGCTTTCTCATAGTCCACAAACGTTAGATATAATGGCCGATATACTCCTCTGTCTTCTTTATAATCTGGTGGAGCGTGTGTATGTGGTCTATGATACTAAAACCTTTTTGTAAACCGGCTTGTTCGGGAGGCTGGAAGTCACCAAACCTGCGTTCGAAACGGTTCGTATTGACTCTCGATAACATCTTGTTGTGTGCATGGGACAGAAGTGAGATTGTTCTATAATTCTTCAACCCTTTGTTATCCTTGTGTTATCACCCTTTATAGGGTTCCATAGCGAAATGGCAAAAAACGGAAACCTTGTAGATTCGTCATGTCCGTCCGTATGTCACAGCCACTTTTTTTCGAAAGTATATGAGCTATCCTGTTGTAACTTGGTAAATAGGTGTATTATGAGAACCGTAGTAAGATTTTCACACAAAAATAAAAAAATTATAAAAAAATTGGGGGTTCTCAGTACTTAGAATTAAATGTCAAAAAAAAAATTTTCACCAAACCCATACGTGTGGGGTATCTATTGATAGGTCTTTAAAAATGATATTGAGGTTACTAACATCATTTTTTTCTAAACTGATCAGTTTGCGCGAGAGACACTTCCTAAGTGGTAATATGGCTGCTTTATTTATAAAATTCATAAATATTAAATTTGATTTTTTATAGTCAAAAGGGACTTATGTGATGTTTTATTTACTGGGTGAAAATTAGAGAAAAACTAAAATAACAAACTAATAGGGGCTTGAAATCTGCATCCGATGATATATAACACATATATATACAATGTAGATTGATCAAAATAATTACCAAAAACCGAAATGAAAACTTTGACGGGCTCTCCTGTAAAAAAGTCAGATTTCGAATTGCGGCCGTTTTGAATTTAAGCAGCGATATAACTTTATGGGACTAAAAATAACAGTTTTTGATTGTGGTTGGCAACAGGGAACTCGAGTTTTGGAGCTTTTCTACATTCTGTGAAGAATGTTATAATTTCATCAGCTCTATGCTTTTCTCTAAAAGCCTATACGTTAGAACTCGTCGACAAGCTTCTTATTCTCAACTTTATGTTCAAAAATCCACTAAAGATAAACCGTAGTTTCAGCGCTGCCACAGCGCTGAGTCTTTAGAGAATAGCACTGCAAGATGACGGAAAGTGAAACTTCTATTGTTAACAAAACCATGAACTAACATTTTTAGATTTCTTTAGCAGTTAATGAATAAGGAGTAGTAGATTAATTTTCTGCTAAAAAAAATACAGACACATAGATAGTCTAATGTCCCACAAAAAATCATCTTCTACAAAAGCGAATCTCCCGAGCCTGAAACCCCGCTAATCCCCTATAAACCCACTGCCATAAACCAACACTTATGCGACAAGTCGCAAGTGGAAGGCTCACAGGACAGAGGACACAAAGAGAGGTAACACGCGCAAAATACCACGATAATCCAGTTTAAATAACTCGGTGCAATTACTCGGCATAAACGTCTTGCCGGCGTTGTATCGGAAACGAAACGAGGGGACGACGCGTATGGCGGGTGTGAGGTTCCGTAGGTAAAACAAAAAAGGGGGATGAGAGTGGTCATGGGATTTTAAAGGATACCGAAGGCCTGAAATGCAAAGGGCTTGAGTAATAACAGGGTAGTTTTAAGTCAGTAAGATTCTGAAGCAGAAGAAAAAAACTAGCGGGAAAGAATTTGATTTGACTGTTTTTATTATTTCGCAGTAATGCTAAATTACAATGAAGTATTAAAAATCAAAAGTTGACCATATTTTGTTGTGAACATTTACTAGCTTAAATATCAATATGTTATTGAAAAATCTATTTAACATTTGTTAGGTTTTGGCACTATAATTTAGATTAAAATTGAGGCAATGTTCATTCAAATTCTGTATTACAATTTAAACATTTACCAAAGACTTACTCAGCAAACCAATACTGACAACTTATCTCCGAACGCCATTTTGGCCCGCCACACCTCATCAAACGTGACTGCAGATCCCTAAAACAAAAAAGAAACCTCAAAAATCTCGATAAGACCCGCGTGGGGCGGTGACAACAGCAAGTAAACAAAATAAAACAAAAAAAAAGCCGTAACTTGGCTCTCGAAGGTGTCGCTTAAACCTTGTTGCCTTATCTCCGGTCGGACCCAGATCGATCAACGTTCCTTTGAGAAAATTTAAAAATTCAACAATGAAGTGTGTAAAGTTTGATTGAGAAAGTCAATGTATTTATTATTATCTGAGAATAAGGCTGTAGATGGGACATGTCCTGTTGAAAGACTTTGGCGGCAAGCCAATGGGTTCCAAGAATCTGGTCTGCTGTGTAATGTAAGGGCCGTCTGTTTCCGGGACAAGTTAAATGAAAACGAAATTAGAATACAGTAGATGAATGAATCAATACGCGACTGAGCTGAGAAATGTGAACAGAGACTGATCAAGTCAAAATAACTTTGTGCAGTATACTGTCTGTCGTTTCTTAAGTATAACATTTATATTCCGCATCAAAAATGACAATAACTCCCCGAAAAAAGACAATGAAAACCCAACTGTTCCCAAACCATTACACTCCGCATAGTTTTCATAATAAAGCGCTAAATTTTAATTAAAAATCACTTGCGCCCGCGACGTGAGCGCAAAAAATGGCGAGGATCAAGGTCCGAGGATGCCCGAACGTCGGCGATGTTACCCGAACACTCGTCCGCCATTACGCGTAATTACTCAATCGCCGAAACGTGGAATGCTTTCGGCCAACTTTGAATGCGATGGGTTTTGTGTTTAACGCCTTATACGGCCAAGAGATTATACTTGAATCATTGATAATGCGAAAATTGGGATTTCGTTGCGATGTCGTTAACGGCCACAGAGGATCGTGTGAGGATATTTGGCTGAACATTTATACCTTTTTATGCTCATCTGACTATAAAGGTGACCCAAAGAATCGTCAAAGTCGATAGAAACGTAATATCTTTAATTTTAAATACAACACAAACTGTACAAGGTCTCAAATCAGCAGTAAATGTCATCGTTGGTCCAAACTGCGAAACCAAACCTGCTCCAGCAAATTAATTTAATAGGTTCACAAACGCGCGAAAATAATAGCGGTTTTAAACCTAGCAATTATCATCCCTATCTTTCCAATCTAGTATTGCAAATAACTTAACTTAAACACTATGAAACAGGAACAAGTTTAAATACTATGCAGAATGCAGACCTTATTACGATTATAGCAATGACCGTGGAAGGTATGTAGGCTTCCAAATGCCAAACAAAATTAACCAAGGAACAGCAGAATTCAGAATTTGTGTCAAAATTACATACAATTTGCAATAACAACGTATTATTAGAGAGCTGTGCTGAGTCGTTGACAAGTGTTCCGCTGGTAGCTGCTGATAGCATCAAATGTATGGTAATTTATGCAGTTCTTAATTACTAAGCCGATGTTAGACTCAAATTTTATTGTAGATATGAAATCATCGGAGCAAAGCTGAGTGGCTGGTTTGCTTAGTCATGATCTTGGTTTTATAATTGTGCAGCTAGACGCAGTTGATGAAAAGACATTAAGATTGATAGTCTCCGATGATTTGGTCATAAATATTATTGCAGAAATAAAAATATTTATCTTAGAAATAAATTTGAAGAAACAGAAAAGGAATTAATTCGTTTCAATCAGCTAAATCGTAACCTATATGCGATTACAGTGACGGTAATTTTAACAGCCAAGAAGATGAAACGGATACCTGCAGAGTCCAAACCAAAAGCCACAAAGACACTGAATAAAAATTATCCGCTTATCCATATAAATAAGCATTTTATCAATGGCACCATACAACACAGGGTTGACTGTGACAAATCGCGCAAATCGATGTGCCTTCGTAACTGGTTATTAGAATTTATCAAAACCAATGTTACTGACGTAAACCATAGTTAAACGTCGGCTTAAAAAATGAGCCAGAAAAATGTGCAATCGAACACTGTTATTGAATTATGATTCTGGCTTTTAAATGTTATTAATTTCAGTTGTAACTTTAAGAGGTTTTTCCGTTATGAAGTCGACTCCAGGAAATGTCTCGTTGGGTGTATCATTTTCAATTATGGCTGCTTGTTTCTGAAATTCAGGGTTGTTGGAATCAGAAGACACTATAACAATCTATAATTTAGTATCGTTATTTCACTTTTATTCGATTGGTTTGAAGGGACGAGGTTTCAAATCCAGCTCATGAGATTAATGAAAATAATCTGGATGCTAATTTCCAATCTATCCCAATTGTTTTAAGGTTTATATTAGCATCAGTTTTGATTCTCGTTTATTTCAGTATCATACATTTATATGTATACATTTTCGTTTCTTCTTCATTGGATATCGATGGACTCAATTTGTATCTAACTAGTATGTATGCACCAGCTCAGTAGTACACAGCTCTATCTCTTTAATATTTGAGGTTTCGTGCCATAACGTATTCGTCACCCCCATTTTTTTCCAAATGGTCAAAAGAGATAACATGTTAACACGGTCGAAAGACTTAGCATCATCTTCAAAACACCAACCACCTTCGGACACACAAAAGGAAGTTCTAAACAACTAACATTAATACCAGGAACACACTATAATTTACTTCGTAAGTACTCCAGTATAATTGAAACGACTTTCTGCCCATAATTCTGTTGGTCCGGTCTGGCTGTCATCGGGCAAGCGTCGCATAATCCCTTGAGACCAGTAGTGAAGGGGAAATAGTAATACATCGTCGGTTTTAATTGCACATTATTTGATTAGAGAGGAATTCCTTGACTAGATGATATAATGGTATTTTTCGTATAGTGAATGTTAGTAAGGATGAGGTATGGTGACTTGGTGGTGGTATAATTGAATAGTGAAGACAAACCTAACTTCATTTTCTTATGTTATCTGCTAACTTTTTTTAACAACAATGAAATCAGCCTGATCCAGTTTACTAGGGACATTGGTCTACTCAAAGGTACACCACGGCACCATGTACTCCGGTTTTCAATTACACTCTGTCCTATTCGGCATTTGAACGTCGTGGATCGATCTCTTTGTGTATTTCTGCAGTATTTCACTGGTAAGCTCAGAATATTTGGGACATGTGAGTTTCTGCTTGTCCATTCTAAACTGCAGCATGCTTTAACATAGTAAGTCGTATAATTTTAAATGCATTTACTGCAACAATAATGAAATCTTGGAAATGATATTGATAGTTAGCAACCATGTACTTGTAAAATATGAAAGAGCTAATTTAGAAAATAATATGAAGATGTAATGAATCAGATACAATAGAATGCTATTACTATTCTAGACTATGCATCTGTTATCGACGCTGTTAAAGACGGGTTGTTAAAGTAAGATAGAGCAGGAAATAAGGCCCACGATAAGTCCTCCATGGAATTATTTTGTTTAATTCGAACAGGAATGAAAAGCTACATTTTTTATATTTGATTTAAAGATCAAATCAGCATAGAAAATAATTATATTTGATGCACACAATAAAATTATAGTGGCCATCTTATTCGCAGTATATTTTTATTTGAATACAATGCAACTGAAAAGGGAACTTGTGTTGTTGATATAAAGTGTGAAGTTGCTTGAGAAACACAAATGCTGGATGGTAGAGGGGTGGGCAGTGATTGCAGCAAAGATAGCGATATTTATGTAGATTTGTAAGTGTCGATTTAATCTGGGACAGGTGTTAATGGGTCTTTTCATTTTAATTGAAAATAGATTTACAATTGCAAAATCGGGTAAGCTTTCATTAAATACCAGCTTAATTCATTCTAATATTGAAAGATCAATAGCAGTTAATGGTTTAGTCAGAATTGCTAAATTATTGATGCCAATTATAAGAGATTGCTTTCTGTATTTTAATGGAGAGGAAAATGATAAACTATGTGAAGATAAATAAGATAATAATAGGACCGTAATCTTAGCTAAACTTAGACAAACAACATGTAAAATTTATTTCGTCTTATCGAGACCTAAAGAATGTGACGCACTAATTGAACTACAATGACACCTCCATAACAAGAATTATAAAGAAGACAACCCCACGTCAAAAGCAGAATCATGGAAAAGAAACTTCCATATCGATTCTTTGTATCGATTTATCGTTACAACGAACCAGTGTCCCATCACTACGCTACCCGTTCTTACAGAGAATGCGCGGGCGTGACGAAGTCTCTATCTGCCAATAATCTAAACTGAATAACTAGTACCTTCACTCGGATGCGCTCGCTATTGATCTCTGTCTTCATATAACTGGAACGTCCTCCCACAGGGGATTGTGTTTCGTTTTTATTTTCACGCTTATGTTTTATTGGATGTATAGGGGTGTTGCTAGATTGTACTGTTGTGTTTGTTAGGCTGTACATGATTTTGTCTGATTCTGCGAGTAGAGCAGAAGTGATAGATTTTAATTTTACTTTGTGTATTTTTTTAATTTGTCAACGTTTTCGCAAGACTAACTGTTTTGGAATCAAATCTACGAAGACACGTGTCTAGGAGCCCGCATTAAGAGGGCGTGGAAGAACACACCTCTGCTTCCAATAGACAATTAGTATCCTATGAGAGCTCTTAGAAAAACTTCAGTGGCTCCTTTGTCCACCAGTTGCAGCATAGGCTAAATACGTACGAGGAATTATGAATGCGAAAGTTTAATACGATGGATTGATAGATGGATATTTTTATCCCGATATCACGTTCCTGCGGGATAGGTACTGAACTTCGCGAGGGCAATGGCGCGCGCCTAAACTAGTTAGAAAAAAACAGTCCATGTAATCACACGGCTAATTTAACCAAATGACTAGGTACAATCAAGTACATTTTCAGCTTATGATCCCATAGTTTTCAATTAACCAAAGATTCCCATCGGTCAGTCGAAAATAACATGGAATTATCATTCAAATATTTCTGAGCAATTGAATAATCTGACCTCAGATAAACTTTAGTTCACGAACCACACGAGGAAACTTTCACGAAATACCCTAATTACGTCATAATGACGCCAAATTACAGTACTCAATCATTTAAACTATCTTTAAATGGCAGTTGTTATGCAAATTGAATATCAAAATTTGTAAGTAGCAAATTGGAGATAGGAGAAATACAGTTAGAAAGATTTTTTTGAATTATGGGTCCATGTTATACTTAAAAAAAGTTACGGTTCTGTGTTACTCTTTGTGGTTATGGATTTATTGGTTTTCTATGTTACCTTTTTCTTTGGTTTGTGTTATTCTATAGATGTGGATTTATTTATTATGATATTTTATACTATTTTTTTTGTCTTATCTCATTGCCGTGACTCTGGACTGTAAATGGCTATTAAAGGCCACCGTGGAATTTAGTCAGTACAGATTAGAATCCGCCCTGACCTGGCTAAAAGGACTCATTTGATGATTTTAACACGATACAAAAAAAATACTATTATAAAAGCGGTGACTTCTTGTTATGAAAATGATGAAAGAAATACTATCATACACATCATTATCTTTCACCAGTTATAGCGGAATGGCCTCCACAACCTAGTGGTTTTTTTTTACGTTTTAAAATCATCAAATGAGTCCTCCCACCCCGGGCAGGGCGGGAGGGACTGTCAGACTTGTACTGACTAAAATCCACGGTGTCCTTCAATAGCCCTTTATGTTCCGGGGTCACGGTGATGGAAATAAGTCCCGCGGCCACAACCTAGTGGGTTACGCTAAACTTCGTAAAATGGAAGCTAATCTCAGTTCCATCAACCAACTGGCTGGCCACGATAAGTGCAGGAAAAAAATACTTTACGTCAAAATAGAATAAAATTAAGTCTTAATTACTAAAAGCAACTCATCACCTGTCATTACTTCGTGTACTTGTTCAAACATATCCCGAAGTAATTGTTTAAGTAATTGGCCGTTTTAATGTGTTTTAGTGTAGATAACATCAGTAGGGGGGTATTTTAATTCGAATGTTATTGTAGCGTGGGAAAGAAATTCTTTTGATCTGTAGATTTGTTCGGTTTTATTGTTGAAATAATTAGTAATTTTTACTCTAAAACAATGAGTTATTATTATTAAAATTAAACTTGTAGTTGTAAATAATTTTATTGTAGCTATAAATGGACAAAATGGTGCTGTGACAGGTTTCTGTGATTCGGGTTTTACAAAAATGTAAGTTTATTTTTTTAAACTGAGCTTTGAGGCGACGAAACTGAAGCCGACTAATTATCCAATTTGTGTAGTCGGAAAACAAAATGAAACGAACGCGGTGTGAAAGGAACACTAGATATCTTTTACTCATATTAATTTTATAATGGTTGTCGATCCAAATGACATTATTACTTTGAACGAAAACTTTGCTTTGAACGAAAAATTTGCTGTTTCTGCGTGAAGACGTAGAAACAGCATTTTTTTTAAAATGAATTTCATTATATACTTTAGCATTAATCATAAATTATTAAAAAAAAACCTCAACAGTATGAAAGTCCCGGAAGCTACTAAATACTCAGCATGTCTTTTGAAAGGCTCAAGAGTCAAGCAACTTTGTATTTTAATACCTCATAACAGAATCTACTAAATGTCATACGAACTATTAAAAACATATTAACCTGACTGCAGGAACCATAGTTTGTTGTCACTTTGACGACCTAGACTTTCTAATTTAAACTTAGAGGTCGTTGAATCAAAGTAGGTTTTTAATTACCCAGGTTTATTAAAACATCTCTATTTAAATACAGTTGTTTAGGTTATCAATGTACTGATTGCAGAGATAAAGGGAGAAAATGACCTAGCGTCTAGAAAGGAATATTTTCTCACAGGAGAAAGGAGAAATTTTGCGCTTATAACCTCATGGCTTGAAAGCTTATTAAAATTAATGTTTGTGTATTCTGTTTTCATATTAATATTTATACCAAAATTTATTTTGGTATAAATATTAATATGAAAACAGAATATTTATACCAAATAATATTAATTAATATTTATACCAAAATTTATTTTGGTATAAATGTTAATGTGTAAAATGTTTGTAATTTATGCCGAAATTAAATTCATTAATGAATAAAATACTGATTTACGCAATTTTCCTGCACCAAATTGATTTTGGAATTATGGAGTTCGAACTTGGGCTGGTGTATAGGTACTTTTTATCGCTGTCTTTCATCACCACTGGTCTCAAAACGATGAAAGAAAACATTGTCAGGAGTCGAGCATAGTCCTTAAACTAATAATTCAAAGACAGCTATGAGACAACTTGCGACCCGCATTGCTTGTTGGTAACACCCACTATCACTCACAGAGAGGAGGCCTCTGTCTCAGTAGTGGGAACATTATAGGCTGATTATGCTAAGATCTTGTAATACCTTATCCAATCAACATTATGTCAAGAAGATTTAACAATATTAGTGTCTGACACTTTGAAACGCCCACTATCAATATTCATTACCCCACTTTCAGTTGATAATCAAATAATAAGACACGCCTACGTTCCACTAGTTTTAATTAGCAAGAAAATAAATAAAACGCATGTTCTGATAAAGTTGACAGTAAATGAGGCGGGAACGCAACTGTCAATGACGCCATCTTGGAAACATTTATCTGTTTCTTTTCACAGATATCTGTAGGTTTTTTTTTTACTGTTGTTTCGTTATCTAGCTGCATATTTTGTGTGAAACCTGCTTCTAATGTGGGTTTGAGATTAGTTGTCACAATTTGACAGTCAGCTTTTATTAATTTTCTGCCTCATTTGGCAAAACCTCACCACACTATTTGGAAACTACCACTAAGTCTAGAAATTCAGATTCAATAGTGGTGACCATCAAAAATGCACCAAAGCTATGAAGCTCATCGATATTCCGCGACTGAATTTAATTATCTGGGATCCTGCAACAAAATCAGAAAAGTATACTGGAGAAATATATTCATCAGTATTTGCCTAGTGTTTTTCCTATTTATTTTGGAATGCAATTAAAGGAACAATGGCTTACGTGACTTAGTCTCTTCCGATATACGTAGTGCGATGGAATTATTTGATGAAAAACACAAATATGGACTTTAATTAATAAGTCTAGATGTGATTGAAAGCACTAAACCTCGAGTAGGTAATAAAAATAAAATACCACTTAGAAAACAAAGCAATAGCCTTTCATCAAGTAATTTATGAGAGAAAACATACAGAACGACAGTAAAAGCCGCGGACCAGGAAGCTATGAATCTTAGCGCAAAAGACAGTAGCACATTGATCAGTTAACCTACATTTGGAACTAAAAGTGTGTTATTGATTAGAACTGCGATCTTTATAGCAATTTTAATTAGTTTTCAAATAGATGATAGGTGTTTATCTACTATAAAAATATTGTTAAGATTGCCCATAATTTTACTTAAAATGGGATAGTTACTTGCTTTATTAGGTATGAGTTTCCAATACTTCGGTATTGTTGCAAGTGCCATGCTCATAGACACTGATCATCCGTTCGTAAGTTATTTTACAGTTTGTCAGTTTACAAGCTTAAAATTTAAAATATACACCTTATTGATTAATTTGTGGGTAAACGGTGGTGTCTGTTGCATATAATCTAGCGTCGCTATAATATCTGTAATCATCAATAACAACTTAGCTAAACCAGTAATTCACACCCGGGACAACCACTGCAGACAAATTAGATACTGAAATCAATCCATCTAAAGTTTCCACATAAAGCTAAAGTTTATTAGCAATAATTGTGCTCTTAAGTATAATAGAAATAGGCGCATTTAAACTGTTAGGAGTTACAACATTCGCACTTCACGCTCCTATCTACACTATCATTTACAACCATTTTCTACCATGAATCATTAAAAATACTCTATTAAGACCAGATCATTTACTAGTATATTTTGAACCAGGCTAATTCCAAACTGCCTCAATCAGGAGCCCAGGTTAAACTGGTTTCCTCATACCATTTTATATAGCAAACTATATTTCACACCTACAGGACGGATGCAAACCCTATCTAGAACACCCATTGAATATTAAACTTAAAACGTGCTAGATAAAGTTTAAAATAGATTGCGGATTGACGACAACATGTGATTTCGAGAGGCGATAGTATTGTGTGTGGAAATTGAGCTTTATAGGTTTGAAGATAAGGTTGAATGTTTGTAGTTTGGAATGCAGGTTGGTCCTATCTTTATGTCAATTTCTGAAAGAGACCCAATATTAATTGTTGGTCATTATTTTGTGGTGTAGAAAGCGGTGAGTCGGTAGGAAGTTGGTCGCCCTCGCATTAGCTATAGGGTCGCAACGCTTTAGGGATATTGGTGACTTGTAGCATAGTTATTATAGACATTTGTTACGCTCTGTGAGAAAGTGTTGGAGAAATTGTAAATAATGGAAACTATCTTCTGAACAATATTATAAATGTGCGGTGGTAGAACTGGAAGGATGACATTAAAGATGTTAGTTGAAGTGGTGAAAGCTGAACTAGACCTGTAAATAAGGAAATGGAAAACGATGATAATGAACTAGATAATTGTAACAATAAAAGAAATTCATGTCAACAAAATTGAACTTTAAGAATTGGAAAGAAAAAGCGCACATTAGTAACATTTGGAAGGAATAGAAGGACGCATTTGTTCTGGAGTGTAACAAGATGAAGCATAATACAAAAACCTATGATTGTTTAACTATTGAGCCCGATATAAATGCACGTAACCTACTTACATGAAAACACAATTAAGACTTAAAAAACAAAACCATAACAGAATTAAAATACTGCTCCACAAAGCACAAAAGACAAGACGTACAAGCTTATTTTCTAATCATGCGGTACAATTAAACGAATTGTGTCAGTAGCGCTTGCCAGAGTTCAATTTCCGACTTATTACGGCTTAAGAACAGTAAATCTTAAAGCACATTACCTTTCTTATTCGTGTTTTTAATTAGGACCACCGTCTGCATTGCTTATGAGATAAATTTCTAATTACTTTAGTGTGTTACCGATTCTGCTAGTTGTGAGTGTCGTGGCGGGTAACTTAGTTAGCTTTTTAGCTGTGTTATTGTTTTTCAGGTTGACTTCTATGATTTCGATTGATGAATTATCTTCAAACAATGTTGCTGCTGTTGTTAAGATTTCAAAATTAAAATTTTGTTTTTGATCTTTTAATGATCTTTATGGTTTATTCCGCGTTCAACCCCCAAGATTTTCTACCCTCTTCCGCGTTCGACCCCTAAACTTTTCCACATTCAACCCCTAAGGGTTTTCAGTACTAATATTTATTTTCGGGGTCATCGTTATTGACATTTTTACTTTACTTTTCATTATCAGATTTAAAAGTACCACCAAGATCACGGTCTAGTAATTTATAAGTGAAGAAGTTCGCATGCGGAATAATTTAACATCTTTCATGGGCTACCCTTATGTCAATTCATTTGCTGTTGGAGAAGCATGACTTCTACTTCTGTCTCACTCGCCTTCTAGTCAATCATCTACCTTTTCTAGCTCTATTGCTATTATAACATCACCACAGTTCTCACTTGTCTCTTTTGGAATTTCTTCACTATCATTGTCATTACTTCAGTCATCAAGTTCTATAAAAGCATCTTTATTTAAATCACCGCTACCCATAGCCACCTTTTCCAAAGCACCCATTAACGCGTTGTACTGTTAAGACATAATTGTCAATGGTTAATAGCAGCCATATGTTAGACTTTCTCTCCTACACTGTTCTATGAAGCTGCAGCGTAGCTTCGGATCCTAAGATAAAGGTTTATTGTGGTTTGAATGCAAACTGGTCTAGTGATCACAGTCGTGAAGCACATAGTATCTATTGTGTTCTTTCTTTTCTCTACTATTATTTTTTTGGTGAAATTCTGTGCCTCGCATTTGTGCCAAATAATTATTACATCTTTTTTCTTTATTTTGGTTTGAATTCAAACGGTGCTAGCTATTTGGCGCAGTCATGAATAAGTACATAAAATACATTCACATAGGTCACAAAATACATTTGTGACCTATTGTGTTATTTCTTTCTCTATTTTGTTTTTCTGGTGTAAATGTTGTGCCTGACATTATGGCGATTAATTACAACATCTTTATTTCATTCATTTCTCGCTGTAAACGCTTGTTTTGACTAACCTTAGTATGTGTAGTTTCGAAAATAGATTATTATCAGGGAATTGCTAAATATTTCCGTGTGGACGGACACCCACAAATTATTCTACTCTCAATTGGCATTACCAAAGGTGAATTATTTTGTACTTAATGTCATCACGCAGATCTTTCTTAAGTATGATCTAGTAGGTGGCTCTGTTTGTTGTCATATTATGTCGACAAGCATCAACTAGTATGTTACAAAACTTGATTATGAATTTAACTTTATGAAAGATGTCCATGCTTATAGTTTGGTTTTGTAAATAAAAATACCAGAACATAATAATATACCAATGCACAGTATGTAAATAAAGCTACCTTTTAAGGAGGTATCCTTACACTCGGTTGTAAACCAGCATATCCAAACCACTGTCCTTGCAACATTAATCCTGGACAAAACATGTAAATTGTAAAAACCTTTCCGATGTCCCCACCATAAAATTCCATTGCAGGCCAGACATTGAGTAGCGTCTGAAGGCAACTCTATTCATAAATCGGTCCACAATCTCCTTTTATATGTAAAACAGATGTTTCAGAATCTACACGAACTTGGGGACGTATTTCTACGCAATTTTTATGCGCTGACAGACTAAGTTTACGCGTGGGGCCGAGACGAAAGACTCAGCTTTTGCAAAAAAGTTGCACTGGTATATTCACGCTTAAAATCGTTAAATGGTTTAATAAAATTGCAGTTTTAATGCGGTATTATGAGAGATGATTAAAGTTTTATGAAATCACTTTATTTATTGGCAGGATACAAGGTTGCTATAAATTTGTAATTACTAATATTTACGCAGTAGCGGTAAGATAAATAGTGTTTGCTTTGAGACGCATATCGGCCATGCAAGTATCTATAGACTTACATAGTAATACCTGTACTATCAATATACACACTTGCAATGTTGCAAACAAAAAAAAAACCTCACATCAAGCAATAAGCACTTAATATGGTTTAGGTTCATTAAATAGTATTTTTATTACCTTAACGCCACTTTTACGATTATTATTTTGAACATAAACTATGATAATAAATTTTGTGTGATCATCATAAGCTTTTAATTATATTAGGCAAATAAAACATTGCCGTGGAATTTATATTTTGTTGTTATTTTTCTTACTTTTTCATAAAAACTTAACTTACACTGCGTAAGTATTTTTTTCTTCTCATTCTACTTAAAGAACATCATTTATTTTAATAATAATTTTGACTTTAACTATTCATTGACAGTTTAAATTACGTTGTGTGTAGTGTTATAAAGTGTTACAAAAAAGTAAACAAAAAAAAAACATCACTGTTTCAAAATTTCAAATAAATTACGTGATACACATAAAAACATTTAAAAATGTCATAAACACGACGTCTTGAACGTCATCGACATCAAAAATTTAAATTACATGAAACACACACTTCATTTTACATTTACAAAAATACATGGACGACCACCAATCTTGTCAACGAGCCACCTCACATTCCTATCAAAAATTACACCCAAAAAAAGCGTTCACAAGTAAAAATCAAGTTCGATATATTTCACATCGGACTAGCTTCACAGGCCGCACCGCCCGGCCATATCTGTATGTAAATACGACAACATTTTTGCTTCTGTGAGTTTGCATCTAATATTTTACTGTTGCGCATCTTATTTATGCAGTCTATCTTGAATAAGACGTATCTGTCTATCCAGTACTGGTTTCGGTCTCTAATGATGTGGGTTCTCAACCCTTTTTTGCTGTGTCTAACTAAATAATGTGGACGTGCGCTGCGTTCTTGATTTTGCCACTATGTGTACGGGGAAATTTTTGATGTGGAGTTTGGTTCGTTGATGAGACCGATGTTGTCTTTAATTTGGCTATTAGTGTAGTTTTGTTATACTACTAGTTTTTTTATCTATCGAGAATCTCCGTTTTCACCATTATCTCGCCTGATGGCATGCGATGATGTGGCCGACGATGAAGCCTGCTTGCCTAGAAGTAATCTATTCACGCTTGATATTCGTCTATTTATAACTTAAAATGTCACATGTTGTTTGAGTTCCCGATATTTCTCCAGTCAACCCGCGATCATGACGCTTGCAACAGCGTCGAAATATCGGGAACTCAAACAAATAAATAATCACGGAAGATATCCCGTAAGTGACATTTTAAGTTATGAAGCAAACCGTGATAGTTTAAAAAAGTGTTTATTCGTCTATTTGTAATTTTTTGCTAGTTGGATTAACCAACCACAACAAATAACGAATCAGCGAGTAATTACATAAAGGTAGTGTGTGACAGAGAGTGGTCAACGAAGCCGAAATTTCTTTTTTGTTCTTTAATGCTAGATGTACAATATTTATTGCAGGGTCTGTAATGCGGTTTACACGTACTAGACTTTCTAAATAAGTTATTTTCCAAGGCACAGTTACAAGTATACTTAAACCTGATGCTCCATTACAAAATCGACATTAAATTACAAAATCCAGCCTATCCTTAACATAAACGCATACCAAACTGACATATGCAATCCCAATATTAATTGCACCTATATTACAACGAACTTCACCAACAAAATTCTACAAGGATATAATCCTTGCAACCCCGCCTTAACAACGCCCATACATAAATACAACTTAGGTAAGTGGGTCAGTGTACATGCACCGGAGTGTACACCAATTAAACTGTTTCGAGCAAATAACTTCAATTAAATCGGCGTATTATAAATCAAAATTGGATTTCAATTAAGCATCCCAGTGGTTTGGTGGCATTAATCATTGGAACTAATAGAATGGCCTGGACTATACCGAGCCACCTACGGCTGGTGATCAAGGATATATGGTGCTGGATGTGGCTTGTTTATTTACTGTTAATGTTTGGTTATCGTGTGTGAAGTTTGTTGCGTTCACTTCCTTGTGCAGGTGGAGAAAGGTAGGGCATGAAATAAAAATATCTAATTGTCTACTTTTTCCTTTTTAATTTGTCATACTCGCAAATCCAATTGTGATTTGTTACATTTTTCCGTTTCGTCGTTCTATCAAGTAAGTTTCTATAAACAAAAAAAAAATTGATAAGAACATGAGTCATTTAGATAAGTTTTGAGATGAACTTAAAAAGTTTCAACAACGCGATACGAAAGTTTTCTACGTAAACTTTCCGTATCTTCTTTCTCTGTACTTTGAAATTTGATCAGCAAAATATGTAGTACCTAAATGAATAGATCGAAGCTCATTTGAAACCATTTTATTCTCTACATCATCATTTATTTAATTTCTACCTTATTAATTTACACATTTCATTTTATTTTTTTCACATTTCTCCAACATTCATCAATCAAAAACAAACTTTTACAAGCACATTTCAAACCAAGCAGTGAGCCCAACTCATCTTCCATGCTTACCGCTTCCATAACCACTAACTCCAATACATATTCATAGTAAACCAATTCAATAAAACATAACTGTATAATATTTAAACCGGATTTGAATCAATTAACACTTTCGTTAATGAAAATTTACTTCATGTTTTTGAAATAACAGCATGTCCAAGATCTTGTTCCGCATTTATGTTAACCTTGGAAATACCGAACAACATAAAGTAGACTAAAGCCAAAAACTTAGCTCAAACTAAGCCGAAATAGGCTTCATACAAAAATAAACCTTGTGTGTGACTGTAACTAAGCTTATCATACGAATGACAACGTTAATTTTAGGGAAGTTATGTCCATTTTCGGTTGAAGCTCGGCTGAACTAAAGTTAAGACATTAAGACTTAGTTAGTAGACTTAATAACAGTGTTAGCTTGACAACTTTGTTTGTGTAATTTTTAATAATGCCTTGTAATAATTTTTCAATTCAATAATTTTATAGTACCAGTATGCATACTCTCAATGCTTAATCTAGTATTCCTCATGACCAAAGAGAAATGTCATCACCAATGCCTGCAAATCTGTCTTCTCTATTGTTAGCCAGCTCTGATGGGAGTGGAAGAGAACTGTCGGACTCTTACTGACTTAAAATCCACCCTGATCATTCAGTAACCCTTTACGTTCCAGGGTCACCTTTACAGACCGTACTGCGGCAATCTGTACTTAAATCCATTCAAAAGTCTTAAAAGTGTCTTTATTCCCAAATCCAAATTCTTTTTGAATTCAAATCTGTTTCAAATTTATAACTATAGTCTACAAGACAAAGAGTGTTCTATTCTAATAATAATATTGACTACAATAGCACGAACCTGTTAATAAGGTCTACATACCTTGTACTTCCTCCATGTAGATTCTATCCGCCATCATATTACACGCTCTATTTTTGTATTCAATGTATCGCTAGCCTTATAAGGCTGTATCTACATCTAACACCACTGTCCTAGTTTCACAGACTAACCTTCGGCGTTATTAATTTTCTGTACATCGTCCATTCTTCCGACTAGTGTGGGGAAAGGGTCGGTATTTTCCCGGAATTCATTTATACAAAATGCAAAGAAGTATTTTGTCGGGATTAAAGATACCGGGGTGTTGAAAACTCTTCTTATTTCAAAATGCATGATAATAATCGATTCGAATAGTTCTCAATTTGTTTCCAACCTTAATGCTATTATTTAAATCCCGTTCTTATATTCATATTGGCCAATTATGTAATTATCGTATGCGACGCACCTCAGACATTAGAGTGGACATTGCGTTCCGACATAATTACGTATCAATAAATTCAAAATAATTGTTTCCATTGTACAT
This sequence comes from Agrotis ipsilon, assembly GCA_028554685.1. Lineage (NCBI taxonomy): Eukaryota > Metazoa > Arthropoda > Insecta > Lepidoptera > Noctuidae > Agrotis > Agrotis ipsilon. The sequence continues at coordinate 15,945,787 of CM052965.1, forward strand.
TGCATATTGTACATTGTACCAAACATACGTTTTACTTCGTAAATGGTAAGTAGCCTACTAACCTCATACAGAGTACTATAGTAATACCTACTAGAATTGGCACATAAAGCATAACAATTGTGATCTTTAACCTGCCACGTTACAACATCATTATTTGGCTGAATACGCATTGATACTTGATACCACTTTGAAAATGTGTGGCAATTGTATGGGAAACGCATTGAGATGGTGCAATTATTAATTAATTACTGAGAAAACGGTTGCGAGTTATTTGTATTGCTGTATGTGACTGGTTTGTTTTTTTTTTTATTTTAGGAGTTTGAAACTGGAGCTTCTATGGGGCCTGGTAATGGTGGGTCTGACATTAAGGAAAGGGTGGATTTTAGTCAGTAAGAGTCTGATAGTCCCTTGCATTCCACCTAAAGCGGGAGGACATATTATGTAATTGATGATTTTACCACCCAAAAAAAAGGATTCGCGTTTTAATCAAAATGCCTATCTCAATAAATCACAATATTTTTAGATAACTCGACAATTAAACCCAAAACTTCAACGTTATACCTCTTCTCCTTAATCAAAAAAGACATATCGACTAATCGGTAAAATTATCACGCTACCCGAATCCCGGTACCAGATATCGGAACGTCGCATCCGTAACCTGTCCATACGCTCTCAACCCGGTTAGTACTTCGCCGGCGGGTAAAACACTAAGGTCTGTGGGCCGACCATTCAGTGGGACGAATCGCTCTGAAGGCATATTAATAACATAACGGAATTAGACTGACTGTATTGAATTAAATCGATGGGGAAAATTTATTATCGCCTCATTTTGAAGTAACAAGTGTGGTTGAGGAAAAGAAGGCCCGAGGGTGTCTGGAGTGGGACATGTAATTGGAATACTGGTGGTTTATGAATTGAGTTATTTTAGTGGGGTTTTGTGATGTTTATGGTATTTGAAAATTATTTTAAATGTCTCTATAAATAATGACTGCACCTATGTGAATAGATTCGTAAACAATTTCAGTTGTATTTGTTTTATTTTATGAGAAATATAAAACATATGTTTGAAGCGAAGACCTGGAAGACAGCCGGGGCTTAATGAGGAAAGCTTAGAACAAGGCTCAGGGCATCAAATGTTGATGATGGTAAATACAATAATTTAAAAACAAAGTATTTTAAACAAACTTAAAGCTCTCTGATAATACGGTATGATTGTAGCAGGCAACACTCTGTAGTGTTTATCGAAACAGTCGTTAGCATAAAATATAAAATGCTCATTTATAATTAGCCTTAACTTCCTTATAATTAATTATGCTTCATTTACCATAAAATAAATCAACGTCGCGTAACCTATATCTTAAACATTAGCAAGAAAAACCATGCGATATAATCATAACGGAACATATGAAAAATTCAACCATCAGCGGATATTCTAACGATGCGGGATTACGCACTATCTGGGACAGAGATAAATCCTGGACTTTCTCAGTTGTACTCATAATTTTGTAGATAAGCACAGAGCACGCAAGAAGAGTTAGCTCTGTGGTACTTGCCAGTCCGACTTTGCAAGTTGCAGTTGTAGGTTCGATCCTTGAGTAGTGGGATTGTATAAACAGAATACCTCAGAATTGACAGGGTTGATTTTAATCAGTACACAACCAAAAAAAAGTTTATTTTAGCACATTACTGTGTGTTATTTTGTTTCATTGTCATTGCTCCCAAAAAGGTGAAGAGAGACAGTTTAAGTTTTTAAAACTGAAAATGACATTCTTCAACGCGTATTTTAAGCTGCATGGTATTAGTAGAGAGGAGATCTGTGTCCCAACAGTGGGAACGTATTAACTTCCATGGAAATTAAAGTTTACGACTGCGTATGTTTTCCGTTATAAACACTATCTAGAAAGACGACTGTCAAAAACCATCAAAATTGTGACGAAAGGGTAGTTTTTTTAATTCCTTTTACAAGTCTTTAGTTTAGTTGTAGAAACAGGAAAGCAATGATGGTAGCCCAATAAGCCATCAGTTAGCAAAAACTAAAGACAAAGGATGTGCGCAACGTAATTGCTACACGGATGGTGCAAATTATTGCTAGTGCCGTCTCTAGCCACTACCAATGCCGGAATTCCGTGTTCTCTAAAGATAAGAGTGCGTGCTGGCCTAGTGCGGTGCATTTCACGGGACTGTCGCTCGCGGGGTTAATATTGAGGCCAGTAAAGGGTGATAAACGACACTCAGATCTCAAGATAGTGCAGTGATTTAACTGTAGATGCCACTGTAAATATATAAACGCATACCGTCACGCTAGGGCTTGGCGGGAATAGTCTAGATTTCTATGTTCTTTATCTCTTGTGTGAGTGAGTGCATTTTCGAATAATTACGGTTGATTTAATATGTAGAGTTTTATACTAATTAATATAAGGATGAAGAAATTTAAAAGAACAGCTGTTGCCAGTAGCTTCGTCTTCTTTAACGGGAAAATTATTCCACAGGAACCATAAGACGTAATAAACAGGTTCTTATGTTATTCCAAATTATAACCGAAAGATCCGTTTAGCCTTTTTGGTGTGATTGTGTATCAAACTTTTGCATTTATAATATTAGTTTGATTTAAAAAAATGGAGTAGGGATAGATGTCATTGATCAGTTGCAACCAATTTCTTTAATTATTTGAACTTGACATGCATTATTATTATGCTTTAGGGAGCTTATAGCTTTTGTCAAACTTTGTTGTATACGACAACAAAGTTTGTCAGAAAATTGTGAAGACTTTAAAAATAATTATGGCATTAAGATTGCCATCTATTTTAAACAGAATTCCTGCCAGTTTAACACTGCAAACAAATACCTAGTCCAACTACAAAATTAAATACCAGTACATATTTTACAGAAGCTAGAAAGTCTAGAAATTTCTATTTGCCATTGCGAAACAGCATCGTCGTACAGTCGACGACAGCATGAATAAAGCCGGGCTCTTAATCTGGTGTCTAATTTATTACTAGTCTGATAGTACCCATCTACATTTCCTTGTGTTTCTAGTTATTGTGTAATACTAATTAAATATTGTAGTAATTGCTTTCCTGCTCTTCAGAGAAAGTTTGTGTTGAAGTACTTGTGGGAATACTATATTTGTGAAATTTGTCGTCATTTTCTCGGTTAGAAACAAACCGAGAAAATGACGAGAAATTTCACAACAGTTGGTGAATTGTTTTACGTATTCAACTCAATACCTGTATTTTACATGGAGAGACTGCCTATCTGAATTATCATCATTTTAGTAAAAAAACTGTAAAAAGAAAATGGTAATAAAACCACATAATAGAACATGTTTTTCTTTGCTTTTCACATTTTCTTTATGTCATCATTACCGCCTAAAGAAATGACCTAGTACATATATCTGTATATTTACCAAAGCTGAACTAATATACAACATATTAGTTCAGCTTTGGTAAATAGCAGCAGCATTTGACATTCAGTGTGGCAGTTTAAGGGTGGGAAGTCTTTGTTCAGCATTGAACGTCTTCTATCTGATAAACTATTAAGTATCTCTAGTACTTTGTATTTATCCAATCTAGTTGTCCTAGAATAAAAACATACAGTACTGCAGACGCAAAAATATTTACCCCATTAACTCCTGAAAAATGTTCAACATTTACCACAATTTTCCCACAAAATAACACGCAGATGTTAATGCAAGTATTTCCTAGATTAACAGCTACATTAGTAAGATATCGCTACTAGGAAAAGCAGTTAGCCACATTATTAGATCATTCATTTAAAATCGTTGTGTACCGTTGGCTCCTGAAATGCATGATCAATCATTGAAGATCTAATGTGGTGATAATTCGGTTTCCGCGTCATATATCTTCACCTGGTGATAATGAGAAATGATTTCAGACTCGTTATTAAAAGATGGAACTAGGAATTTAATCAGTAAGCTTAATAGAAGGAAATATTCTTGCGTTAAGTTGGTATTAATTATTTTGTTAGGTTGGTTCATTTGAATGGGAGGGACTGATGGCAATCGGTTGTTTGGTTATGCTATTTGTATTTTTGAACACATTATCTATTTAATTAATCTGGTATTGTATCATCATACGTAGTTTTGGTAGCGTTGGCAAATACAACGTACAACAAAATAAAAACGCCTCATCATCTTTTTATATATATGTTCGGAAAAATCTCCACAAGGAAATAGTTAAAGGTGTTGGGGGAAAATTGATTAAGAGAAAGTACCTTCCTGACGTTCCTTGACTTTTAAACAGGTTACCGTGACCCTGGAACTTAATAAACTATTAGAGGAACACCCTGGAATAAACGAGTACGAGTCTGACAGTCCCATCCGCTCCACTCAGGGCGGGAGGATATATTTGAAGACGAAAACACTAAAAAAAAACTAAACTTGAAAAATAGAATTTAACTTTAATCCATCACACGGTACTATCAGCTAACGAAATAATAAATCTAAGACACTCTCATGTATTACAGTTCCTATTTCCCCACAGTCACGTAACACACATTTCCCAGTACATAAAACTAAATATATAGCCAGTTTTGAACAACAATAGCCCAACGGTTAAGGCGTTAAGTTATCGCAAGGTCACATCCCACCCTGTTGAACTATTCTAGTGGCTACTACTACTTGTTTTCAGCTTAATTGACGGGTTGTACCTATTTGTAATGTGTCTTTGGGTTCCGGCACTTGGTAGGCCTCGGTTACCGTGAGTGTTTAGAAAGGCATTGTTTTTGAGGGCTTTTTTCTTTTTTGTAAAACGAGGTAGTTTTACGATAATTTTTCAGTTCATGACAAATATAAATTAATAAGTTTGTTAAAATCTGCCTTCAGTATTTTTGAATTAGTGATTAACAGGCCCAAGCGTACGACGTGTTAAGCAGTTAATTTATTTCGTAGTTACTTTCATCACACTGCTGTCAAAATTTTAGAAATACCATATAAGTATATTTTTATATAACCTATATTCCATCCTGTCTTCCCCAAAGGGATGTCTTAAAATCAAAAATTCAAGATCATTCTTCAATCCCAATATGATTTCTCCGAGCTGTCTTTATAAGATGACTATTAATTTTTGCAAAGACTCTTCAGGTAAGAAAATGTCTATACGGGTTTTCTTTTCAAAACTCTTTTTTGTTTTCAAATATATTTCGTTTTCTTCTTCCATTAATTAATACCTTTCTCCACTTCGTATAATTGAGAACAAAAAATTAAACAATTTTATTTATTTATTTATTGATCACACGCAATTTTTTCTCCAACTATACGCCTCTCAGCTGTCAGATCATTTACAATGAATGGTCTTTGTAATACATTATCTTACATCTCTACAAACACTTGGGTATTGTGACGATTAGCTCTGTTGCAAATGTAAATGTTGCTAATGTTGATATGTTGATTTTTATTGCGTAAGAACTTTTGAACGCTACTGTACGTGGGAGTTTGGAATAAAGATGTGATTGTTTTCTTTGGCAATAGTGTTAACATTCACGGGTTAAGAATTTGACGTGAGGTAATTGATTTGTTAATTAAATTTTTGAAGGTATATTGCAGGTGACAATAGTAGTAGGACAGTTCGTTGCAGTTGTAGGTCGTGGGTTCGAGTTCAGCTAGATGCATTACCTACTTTGTGTAATTTATGTCGGAAAACATCGTGTGGAAACCGACATGTCATAGAGTCAATTGAAGAAAATATTGTGACATCTACCAACCCGCGCTGATGCCACGTACACCTCTCTTTAATCCTTCGAGGATTACTGGCCTCAAGTAATGTTATTTTTTTTTTACGATTTTATAGTCTATCTAAGAAGTAAGTAGGAAGAATAATTGGAGTTGAAAGTTTTTCCCATAATCCTATTGTCTTTTTATTTATTTCATTTTTTTGATAATTCTATTTTTTTGATAATTCAAGAAAACACAAATAATAGTCCCGATATCTTTGTGCGCTTTTTAAACCGAAGATAAAACTCAACCCAATTTTTAACGCCATAAGCCAACCGGGTCACGGGACTAACGAATAACCGCTGGCCCCGGAACATAAAGGACTATTGAAGGACAGGGTGAATTTAAACAGTACAAGTCTGATAGTCCGTCCCACTCTGCCCTGGGTGGGAGGACTTATTCGATGATTTTTCCACGTAAAAAAAAATTCTCCGTCTTTCTCACCGCATCGTAAACAGATGCTCAACACCACTATAATATAACTATATTAGTAATTGAAGCAAGATGAGCATGTAAATGAGCAGCGATACAATAATAGCGATGCTCTCCGCAATGGCGACGGTGCATGGCGGCCGCACGCTATACTCTATCCCTCATACGGCGGTGTAATGTTTCATTGTGGGGACTACGAGTTCATAGGGATTGTGGATATGGTATTAATTAGAGATAATAATAGAAATTTCAATGCCATAAATGAAAAAACTGGCTAAGAACAAGTCGAACCCGTACAAGAAGGGATCGTATGGTAAGGTTTACAGAAAACTCGCCCTCCTTGTTAGTAATATCACTACCAAAGGGCTCAGTTTTCTCTAAAGCTGGCTGTACCGTAACCTATAAAACGGCAAATAAAATTATGTCTGTTCTATGAGAGCCCTCTTAAATATTTATTTTATTAAATAGCTAACATTCTGTAGGTAACACAAATACATAATTAATATTGTTTGCACAGATATTGTTTTAAGTAATATTTTTTAATCGCTAGCTAGGCTATTTAGGCTCGTGCTCGTGTTCACGCGACGGTGCAGCACGCATAACTAGAAGTAATGTTTTTACTGTTGACTTAAGACTCCAAGGATGTGGCCATCAGGAAACATAGATTCTGGCAAAATAAAAGATCAGTAAGTACTCGAAGTTGTAGTACACATAATTGCTATAGATAATATAAACCCATAAGAGAAGCAAAAAATGTGAAATCATTGTTTTTACAACGAATTTTATTAAGAACTTTACTGCAACACTTTACAATATAATCGATCAAAATCAAACAAATTTTACGACACATTAAGTGAGAAATGTATACTTAACTCAAGTAAATAAATCAACATAAAAGCTTTTCCTTAACAATATTAATTAACTTACACGTAACAAAATACTTTAACTTAAAATAGTGGATTTAAATAATACATTAAACATACCACATCTGCCGGCTACTACTTCACGACTGATTCTAATTAAGCAGCCAGCCAAAGATTTATAAGATATAAAAGCATTAGGGAGATTTATACCTAGTATTGAATAATGAGATAACACTAATGGTAGCCCGTGTTGTTGCTTGTGGTATGAAATAGTTGGGAAAATAGATGTGGGTAGGTATGTGGTGACGGTTTTTTTTTTGAGATATAATTTAAAAGGGAATTAGGTTGATTTTCGAAGTGTCACCAATTTATCAATCACTGTCTTTTAAGGCAACTATAGAATTAAATAATTTAGGTATTGCATAAATTATAAAAGTATGTCTGTATTTAATACTGCACCTTTCTTTCTCCCTTTTGCTTTATTATTTTTTTTCCCTTATAATTTACATCTTCTATAACTAAAAAACGGCTGGACCGATTTGGATGATTCTTTTTTTGTTGTATTTGTAACCATCGGGACCGTGTTATAGAGGACTGCTACCCGTGCGAAGCCGGGACGGGTCGCTAGTTAATGAATATTTTTACAAAAACAATAGTAGATTACGCACCAAGGGAGTAAAGCATTGCCTTACATCACGGGCGTATTGAATCCCGAAGCGACACTAAGGATTCTGGGGGTGAACCTCCGTAGCGCAGCGAGGAGGTTCAAGTTTTAATTCCCGAGTGAAACGAGGGAATTAAGATAAGAATCCTTAGTGTAGCGAGGGATTCAAGTTAGCCCAAGACAAGGCAGCTTTACTCTCGAGGAACGTACTCTGCTTTTCACACCTACTGCTAGGAAATAAATTCGATTTTTGAAATTTGATGTGGTACGACAACCTTCGGACGTGAAGTTGGCACCACTGCAAGCGATCAGCTGTTGCAGCCAGCGGCCGCCATTACTGATTACGACTCCTTGGTGAAAGTTTTCATACGTTTTTCTTTGAGGTTCCAAATTCAAATCACTTTATTCCCACGGGAATAATGAAATTCAGTACATATATTATTCCCGGCTCGAGCGAGAGGGAATAATGTCATGCTTTACAGTAGGTTTGCCTGGCATATAATATGACATTTACGAGCAAGTAGTGTGAAAAAATTATTATTATTTTAAGAATTAAATTTAGAAATCATGCACATTATTTCAAATAACGTTCCAAAATGTAATCAATAAATTCATGTGTTGACTTTTGCCCACATAAAATTATCTAACAATAAAACTAATGACAGCCAAATTAAATATAAATCAAATTAATCCGACAGTTCACACAAAAAAATAAACCAAAAAAAAAAAAAATAACTTCTAGAGTCACAAAAATCTATTATTGACAGTAGAAACATTTTTTTTTATCGTGGTGAAATCATCAAATTAGGCCACCCCGGGCAGGGCGGGAGGGACTATCAGACTTGTACTGACTAAATTCCACGGTGTCCTTCAATAGCCCTTTATGTTCCGGGGTCACGGTGATAGTATGAGTCCCGCGATCATTGACAGTAGAAACATAACATTTCGCGTAGCGAACCTAATACCATCAACGGGGCACAAATCCAGACGAGACTCCAGTTAAATTAAGATTAGGACATTCCTACTAGACGGTTCTCAAAAAATACTTTCACCAACCTGAGAATCGAACTTACCACCTCATATTTAACAGTCACACTAGCGGTCATAAGACCAGGGCCTCAAGTCTGCTATTACAATAGTGTCAGAATGGTCTATCATTGATTTCATAATTGTTGATTTTGACAAGTTTGGTAATCTACTAGTATAATGGCGTCATTATGACTTTCCAATGGTCAACCACTGACATTCCATTGAAAGAAATGGCTTAGAATGGTAATCTCGTACACAATGACAAATGAATGACCGAGCTTGCTCCCTCTCCCAGAGAGGAGGCCTGTGTCCCAGCAGTGGGAACATAATAGGCTGATGATGTATATAAATGAAATCAGGCATGAGTAAATGTTCAAATTTAGTAAAAAAATCATTTCTACTACCGGGTTTTATAATAATGGCAATACGACAATGTCATTCTGCCACGATTCCATTACGAGACCACTGACCGACCAGTGACGACCATTATGAATTTAGCAGATTACAAACTTTTATCAAAATGACAATAGGATCGTGTTGGAATGACGACATTGTGAAAAATAGCAGACTTGGGGCCCAGATAGTTTGTCAACAAAAAAAATTCAAATTAAATTAATAAAAAAAACTGGTTTATCTAAACTACAGTTAAATCGGCGATTAACAAATAATGTGTATCGCATTAATGTCGCGTTTATCAAGAAAGATTATGTTATATTATGCGTTGCGCAAGCGACGGGTTTCCTATCAGAATTGTGAGCGAGATTCTTTAGAGAATTCTTGTGGTTATGGTGTCATAGGGTTTTTGATCAGTTTCAAATAAATTGTAGACTTGAAACTTGTTGGGCTCTTGAACAATTTTGGGGAAGGCCATTGACCAGCAGTGGGATAGAATGGGGTGGTCTTTGGCTTTGTCTTTGTAATTTATTATGAAAGTGAGATATGTGGTCTTTACTTACAGTTCTGCTCTATCAGAAAAGTCAAATACTTATTTCATTGCGTCGCGAATTTCAATGATTTTTCATGGAAAGAAAAATCGACACGCGAGCAGAATTTGAACCTGCTACCTCCTGATTCAGTACATCCAAAGCTCCTTCCAACCGAGCCGCTGAGTTTGCAAGCCTATTCCATCGAATTCTTCAATCCATTTCTGAAGAAATAAACCCTAAAATAAAAATGTCTAATGCCCTAGGGATCTCCTTATCCTTCTTTTCCATAGTTACGCAATTAGAATAAAAAGGGGTTCCTATTTTAAATCAATAAAGATAGTAATCGTTTTAAAATCAGGAATTCTCATACTTTCTTATCCCGTTCATCGCAGCCCTACATGCAACACTAGCGCCACGCGGCCAAATCCGACAACTGCATGCGCAGACGCAACCCACACAACTAACGTTAATTTTCATAACAGGTCGCGCCGGTGGTTTTTCTTGTCACCGTGTTTGTTGCTTTCGAAATATGTTATTTTTTTACTTGAGTTTTAAAGTTTTGCCTGGGTGAACGAGGTGGGAGTAATTTGTTAGGAGATAATAATAATATTCCACAACTATCACACAACGCCATCTAGTCCCAAGCTAAGCAGAGCTTGTGTTATGGGTACTAGATAACTGATAAACAGTCTTATATATTTCTAAATACATAAATATTATAGATAAATTACACCCAGACACAGAACAAATGATCGTGCTCATCACACAAACATTTGTCCTGGCTGGGAATCGAACCCACGACCCCCGGCATAGCAGTCAGGGTCACTAACCACTAGACCAACAGGCCAGTCAAGAGAGTCAGATCTTTAGAGTATGTTAAAAAAGATTTTACTGAATGGAATTGTTAGTCAAAAAGCCTAGAATAAGCGTAGATGAAAAAGGTATAAACTTTAAAAATCTTTATTTTTATTTAGCTGTTACGCTAATAGGTGACACTGTACTCTGTATGAGCAAAATGTTTGTATAATTGTTGTCATTTAGGTACTGTTTGTTAGCGAAGAGCTACTAATTTTTAATTGCACTGATGTTGTAGTTACAGATGTATCACAAAATAAAGCCAATTACTGACATGAAACCTTAAAGAACATCACAAATAAATCCGCTCATCATCACCATCAGACTATAGCAGCCCACTGCTGGGCTTAAAACCTCTTCAATCGCACTCTATTTCATTCTATCACCGTACACCAGCTATTCTCAGCTAGCTGTTAAAGGCCACATAAATCCGCTTGTCTGATTACAGTGACATACTTTTGTAAGCAAAATAGCAGTAAGGTAATCATAATTAAATTATTACAACTACGATTCTGAATCTGCAATAACTCCTCGTTGTTTACTATAACCGACCTTCAAATGATCACGATGAGCCGTGGCGGTACTAAATAGACGAATGTTTTAACTTCTTACCAATGTACAGTTGTATGACTCTAGCTATTTATAGTATAAATGGGGTACAAGGCATAAGAGGCAGCGGGAATGGCGCTAGAAGGGCCAGCCACAAAGCAAAAAAAAAACTTCATAAAGAGACGAAACTTGTTCAGTTACTATTTAGGCCTATTTATAGATATTGTTCGTTTCATACGGAAACAATTGCTTGTTGTAAGAAGCGACAAAACTCGTTACGCTTAGTGGTAGGCACTCTTTCAGGGTTTGACTGGCACCCACTCGCACAAGTCCGGCCCTCAAAAATGCCAGTTCTTCTTGAAAGATTGTTATACCGATTGTTGAAAGACCTACGGTGTAAACAGATATCATCGGAAGTATTGTTCTTTTAATTAACGGCAGATTTTCCTTCCCAATTTCTTTACACCCATAGAACGAGCGTGAGAAAACCGCAAGTTTGGCAACGCGCAAGCGATAACTCTATTATGGAAAACTCCATAGGCAACCGTGACCATTTTCCAGACGGGCTATATGCTTGTTTTGTCACCTTCATGGTATAAAAAAGGCTATTTTATTCACGCCTTGTAAGGCAGACGGTGTCTACAATAAATATAATCCAAAGTAACACTATTTTATCTGGCAGGTAAATTAGTCTCCTTAATTAAAGCTCTCAACCAGTTTTATCACCCAGAGACATAATCCTCTTAATTTTCATGTAATTACAAACCTCAGAGCACTTCACTACTCAAAGATTATGTAGCCATTACCAGTACATAAATGAACAACTAGGTAACCAATCTAGTTGCAACGCTTTACGCTTATAACTTGGACCAATCACGGCAATTTGAGAAACGGACTTCTTCGTCAATTAGCGGCGAATGTCTCATCACCATGTTTTGAAGAACATTAAGATAATTCGCTGCACCGTTGTAAGTGTTAATAGAGCGCGGTTCGTAGTCGCTGGTTTTATGGCCTCTCGTTGCGTTATGTGTGGGGCCACGAAATTAGAGGTTGTACACCGTTGTAATAACGTGCAATTTGTGATGTTGTTTTATTAGTTGGGAAGAGATTTGTAAATTGGGAAAACTATTAAATTTTTCATACGTTGTCTGAAGTATATAAGTTTTTAACTTCTATTAAGGCCACATAACCTTAATTGACCAGATATGATTTAAAATTATAAAGCTCTATATTCGACGATCACCGTGGATTGCCGAACCATATAGAAATACCTTATTTATATGGATTATTTCTTTAAATTATTTGTCTTTAACTAGAAACACATTAATATGCAATAAATTCATTATTAGAACAACTCAATTTAATAATAAAGTTATTTTTCTGGGACATAAAAATATAGTTTCGCATAAAATAAAAAAAATGTATTTGTTCTGTGATCCTATTTTAAAACCATTCACACAATTGATAGTCGTAAAAATATATTTTTAATATCGTATTGAATCGTCTGCGTTAATTTATTGCTTGTAAAAGTCTAAATAATTACAAAAAAAAAAAAACTTTAAAAATGTAATCGCCATCTTGAATTTTTCGCACATATGAATTTAAGTCACTGCGGGATGTCTAATCATGTGGACATAATTATGAATGTTCAAGTCTTATGAGTTAGTAATAAAATTTGTATCTTCATTTATGATTTATTTATATTTTGTTAGTTTAACTCTCTGGCTCTTTAGTTAAAAATAATTACTTTCAAATTTTGAAAAGAAGCCGAGAGGATTTATCGATGACAAATTATTGCAATTTTTTTCCGTTATACAATAAAGTATTTCACTATGTTTAAATTCTGATTACATTATATATAACTGAATGTAAAAGAAAAATACTCTTTTAAAGTTCATTAAAAGCCGTTGTTGAAGTACTGGATTCTTGAGATCATTGTTGTTTTTGCCTCGCAGATAAATTATAAATTAACGCTAAAATTATACTATAAAAATGCAAGGTAATTAAATTAATATAATTCGCGCGCCCACACACATAATCATAATTTAAAATGTCACTTCTCATAAGGTTGAGGTCACAATATGGATTTATGCAATTTATATTTTTATTTAAAGATTAAAACTACAATACCATCGTATTTAATTACCTATACCTACACAGTTACACACTAAAAAAAGTATATGTATATTAAAAAATATATGTTATGTAATATAAAGAAGATAAGTATATGTATACAAGTAATATAAAAAAAATGTAGAATTTTAACGAAAAAACTAGCATTGAAAAGTATGGACATTATTCTAGTTTATAACTTAATCGTGTCTTGTATAACATTGACACTATGACTCTGCTTTGATTAATACTACAGAAAACACATAAAAATCTATATTTTTTTACAAACGTATTAGTCACCAGTGTCATCTATTTAAAAATACAAAACGTATAAAACCAAGCCTTATTCCTCAACAAATAAATGTCATAATATATTTTTATTTTTACACACACCCAAGCCCATCTTTGTCACCCGTTGACGCCTCCAAAGCGAATGAAACTCGATATTCTTCCCAAAAATAAGGCTGCGTATCCACTCAACGATTTTTACATGTCTTCGCGACTTCGGAAATGTAAATAAATAATTCTTTTGTACCAAAAAAAAAAAGAAAATGATACTTGCGTCCACAAGTCTTATACCTAAAACAAGTACAGATGAGAATAAAAGCTTTTTATAAATAAATACTGCTTGTTTTTATTTGACTTTTAATTAATTGAGTATGTTTTCTTTTTTGTATATTTTTCCGGCTGGCAACAGGCATGAATCAGCTGTTTATCTCGAGTAATAAAATTCGATTGTGGGTATATTCGATGTGGTTACTGTTATGGTGTGGGCTTGGCAACCTTTTACAGACAACTGTCGTTAATGTTTTGTCAGTTCGGTAATTAAAAGCGCAGTAAGCTTACGACAGTCTTACAGTGTTTCTAGTTGACTGCTTTCGAACTGTCGCTATAGTTGAAATAACTGCTAGGCCCGGGTTTGGTGGACAAAGCGGAGACGCGAGGAGATGAAAAACTGGGTCTAATAGAGTTTTTTTGCAGATTCGTGTAAATGTTACATAGCTATAACGTAACCTAGAGAGTGTCATAAATAATTTAAAAAAAACGCCGCCGTCTTGTTTTTCTTATTATATTTCATTTGACCAAAAACGCCCCTTTAACATCAATATACCGTCGATTATTTTTTAAAGCTTTACAGGCTCATTTCTACTTTCATACCTTAAGGGAGGGTTCATATCTGACGGAACATAATGTCGAGCTTATCATCGAATGTTCTTTGACGCACTAACGGATCATTGGATGAGTGTGAACGATCAATTGTTTTTCTGAACATTTGTCTGCTCTAGCGTTCTGCGACCGATAATACGCAACGGATGTTCCGTCGGATATGAATCCTCCCTTAATTGCAAAAAAAATACAAACTGCCACTGCCACTATATTATTTGTCACGCTATTTGTTTTAGCATCGTAGACTAATAAAAAACGAATCAATTCCCACACAAAACAATTAAAACACAAAAAAAAAAACGTAACAATGGTTGCTCATCGATGATCACCACGCGACCACAGCGTATGACACCACTGACACTACCGTCAATTCGATAACGGTGTAAAGCATTTTAGATTAGTTTTCTACTTCTAATATTTTATTTGCCAAAAAAAAAAACTACATGTCACGCCTTAACACCATAGACAAAATCAAAATATTTATTTCAAATAAGTTAAGCACTTTTGAATTGCCAAGACAAATAAAATAATATTAAACACGACAAAAATTATGGTGCTACAGTCCCAGTCACACGACATAATTATATTAGACTAATTGAATACTAATCAATTCCCACACAAAACATCTAAAACGAAAATAAAAAAGAAAAAGTAACAATGGTTGCTCTTCGATGATCACCATTCGACCACAACGTACGCATGACACCACTGACACCGTCGTCAATTCGATAATGTTTTTAAAACATTCTAGATTCATTTTCTTCTTTTAATCCTTTATTTGTCAAAAAAAGAACTATCTGTCACTTCTTCACACCATAGTGTCTATAGTTTTTTTTTAGTCTATAGCATAAACCAATTAAGAACTAATCAATTCCCACACAAAACATCTAAAACACAAAAAAAAGAAAAAGTAACAATGGTTGCTCATCGATGATCACCACGCGACCACAACGTACGCATGACACCACTGACACCGCCGTCTATTCGATATGGGGTATCAAATGTCAGTGTCAGTGCTCTTCCGCAAATACATTCACACACCGACTGTTGACACGGCCTGACACTTCACATGCACCAACTGTAAAATTAACTTTTATTGTGGGTAGTAAAAGATTTAATTAGTGTAGGACGGGAATTATTCGAGGTTGACTAGGAAATTCTTGTTTGATTATAGTTAAGGAGTAAGATTGACATTGTGTGGAAAAAAATATGGAAACTATTGTTTAGATTCTGTTATTAGGTCTTAGACCTTAGCTGGATGAGATTAAATTTTGAAAGGGAAAAATAGAATATTGTTGAAGCAGTTTTAGCAAGACTGTAATTCGGTGAGATATAAAAATACTAGCTATTCCCCGTTGGTTCACTTTTTTTTATCATAGCTTGCTGCTATGTTTTATAGCCTTGCTGGATAGAAGTACTATCTAACAAAAAAAGAATTGTTCAATTCGAAATAGTACTTTCAGAGATTAACGCGTTCAACCAAACAAACTCTTGTGTTTCATAATACTAGTACTAATACCTATTATAAATAGATTAATCTGTTCTCTAAAACTTAATCTCCCATCAATTTTGTTACAATAATACACTTTTCACGTATGATGTTAATATACAATACAAAATTACTTCTAATACATTATTATGACGCTACGCGATCCTTTCCACACCGGTTGCCCCGCAAACTCCCGCGCACCCATTGAAGCACCGCTCCCTGCGACACCTCACATGTGCACGCGCATCATAAAACTTGCATGTTTATCCTTCTGCCTTACTCCCACACCATCGTTTAATATCACGATATTTTAATACTTTTGTGAACATTTATAAGTCCTGTGTTGACTAAGGTGGTCTACGGTTTTGAATTTTGAGGTAAAAATGAAACATACATGAATGAATTTTAAAACAGGATAATTTTTTGTGTAGGAACCTTTAGCTTTAGTCACAAAAATGATAGCTATTCTTCTCTAATTAGAATCTACAGCCTCCACAGCCAAAGAATCTTTTAAACACTTCAAACAATACACCTCCCAGCCATATATCGCTAATTTGTCGCCTCCGACTATTTAGCACTTTTATTTTAACTCTAGCAACACTCTCAGTAAATAAACTTCCATTTCAGGAACAAAAATACCTCGGAGCTAATGAAAAGAAACTAAGAATCCAATCTATTTAAAAAACAATAAGATTCCGAAAAGTAAAGAATCAGATTTCTACAAAGATACAGACCAGAGGGTTGGTAAAAACAATAATATAATTCCTTTTAATTCTTTAAAATAAAGCCTCGATATAAATTGGCTGGACAATGAAATGTTTAATGAAACAGAAGGTAAAGGTCAGCTCGAGACTGCACCTTCAATTAAAGAAATAAGCGATGAGCTGATGTCGAAAACCGTTTATTTTAGCGTTTCTGGTATCGATATGCTATTTTCGTTTAATGAAGAATAAAAAGATGTGGATGATATTATAGTAATTCGATTCATTGAGCACGATCTGAATAATCCTTCTGAAATGGATATAAGTCTATTTAAAGTCATCCTCGCAATTCTTTTTTTTTTCTCTTTTAAAATAGTTGAGCAAAAACCGTTAAGCATGAGTGCTGAGAATGTAAATCTGCCACATACCTAAATGTGCTACATAAAATAGTGTTTACAAAAAAAATAAACATAGGTACATACCGTATTCAATGGAATTTGAAACGCACTCCAGCTGAAAGAATTACTTTACTAAATAGTTAGTGAAATTCTTCTCCACTAAATTCAACTGGCCATTCCAAAGAAAGTAAAGCAGGATAAAATACAGATTTTAAGGTTCGCTCTAAATATCATCAATTAAAACCAATTACAAAAGAAAGTGATAGTCGCCCAAGTATGCAGGTCACAATTTCTGATTCATTTTTTAATTATCCACAGTTTTTGTTTCGAGTATTTTGGACTTTAAATCTTTCGTTTAAAGTTGGGAATTCATTGGTATAAAGCTGTCGCTGTTGAACTAATGGCTCTACAAATCCTCGGCAGTCCAGGCCAGGTATTGTCCTCTGAAAAGTTTATTTGCTCCTTACACCACTGTCGTCCGATCGCCTTTTTACTTTTATCTCAGACAATTTTTAAATGGTTTATGTTTGATACCATTATTGTGTGCCAATCAGGTTGAATTACAATGTCCTTTACCAACGGCCGAACTGAGTAAGAATTTCTTTATTATTTTTGTTACAAATCATTTTATTTTATGCCTTTTTTAGTTTTAAAGTAAACAAGGCAGATGTTCGCTTTATTTAGATGAGCCAGTCGAATGCGTAAGTTGAATTTAAATAACTCGTGTTTGAATTTACGGATGCTTGGGGACATGGAAAATTGTGGTGCTTACCTTATTTTTTTCTCTCTTTTTACTGGAATTTATGTGTCTTTAGTTTTGACAAGTTTACTTAAAGGATTCTAGGAAGAAGCTTCTTGTATTTAGATTTGTGGAGCGGTCAATCTTTTGCATTTCAATTCTGAGGCTCATGTATGGAATATGTTATGCTCTTTATAATAACTTTAGTGCTTTCATTTATACTCGCATCTGCTGTACGAAGTAAGTGTACATCACATGATATTTTAATATCATCCTTTTCTCGATATATTTTCGTCTTAAAAATCTTACATTTTCACAACCTCCACATTTCGTTAAACTCGCTCTGACAGAGATCCCTCCGATCAATAATCTGAACATTAGCGGCACATAAAAGTCACTAATTGAGATATCCCCAACAATTTGATCTCAACGTTTTAAAGTGTTAAGTAGTGGCTTGGAGTGTGCAATAAATCTCATTGTTGGCACTCTTATCTACCTCACTGAGGTAGCCGATATGGCCGTTGTCAGTGAAAAGAATTTAAATATAAAACGTAGTGTTGCTCCGATCATGGGTTTTTATCTTCAGACGGTCATATTTTGAAGTATGTGGAGCGTTTGCACTTTGCTGAGTAAGCTGATGATGATGTCTAAATATTTATTACTGAAACACCACAAACCACATAAGTTATGATAATTAGAAAAGTGAATGATGAATTTTTGTATGGCATTTAGAGCCCCAATATAAGTGCTATAAATCATCTTGATAATGCCATCAACAATGTTAAAGATTGGCGCTCACCAGTAGGAAGTAATATTAATGATAACTGATTCTAATGATAACATTTCCTAATTCAAGACAATAACTCAAGTAAACCAGACAGACGTTGATTTAATTCCAAAAAATGTCACTTTTATAATCACATAAAACAAGTTATCAAAGTCAGAACCGATATAAATAAAGATACTAAAGATTACAAGATCACTTTAGTTGAGAAAGGGATCATCGTGTGTGGCACTAACGTACGGTAACGACTTATCGAAAATCTCTTCATTAAAAACTAAAATGTGAGACGGTTTCGACTGTTTGTATGTTTTCATTGAAGTGAACGTTTTGAAGATTTAAGTGACGTTGTTTGAGATGCCCTCTGCATTTACGGAAACGGAAAAATAAAATCTCTATCTTTGATACCTTGGCTTCCATATTTAATTCATTCAGCTCCAATATAGGTACAGTACTCTTAATGAGACTTAGTCCTATCTGCTGGATTGTTCCAGATGTCTGTTCATCTACACCTATGAGGAAGAATATCAATGAAGATAAAAGCCATCTTCTGGGCCCTAAAAGATTTTATATTAACATAATCAAATTGTTTTAAGGATATACTTCACTTAATCATCAGTGTTACATAAAAGCCGTTACACAGCAAAGTAAAAATTTCATCTCTTTACAAAGCAGACGCTACCAATACGAGAGTTGTTAGCTTTTATTGTAAACTTAACAACTTCGTCAGAATACTATGTATTAAACAAATTCCTGTATTTCCTTATTTGTCTCACGGACTGCGTTCAGTATACAGTTGCTTACTATACAGACTAATAAGAAAGCCAATTTATTATTGACAACATTAACTTGATCAGATATACAGCAAGAAAAATAAATCCCAGAAAAATATCCGCTCAATCTGGACAGGTTTGAGCCAGGAACCCTCACTAGGGTGGTTACAGACACAAGGTTTGCATGCAACGTTCAGTGCATCAATCAGCAAGTGAATCGTATTCTCAATAATAATAAAATAAGCTCATCTGTTTCGGGGATCTGTACAAATGTTTCTGAGAACGTTGCGTGTCCCCTTAATGATCTGAATAAAAGTAAATGTTTTAAACAAAAGCTTTCTAAGGCTTTAATTAGGTTGTATCGGTGAAAGTCAGTCTTTTGGGGAGATGGTGTATGATATTGTTAAAGCCTTTTATAATGCTGCGCTCAAATAATGATTTACATACGGTGTGAGGCTTAACAAGACAAGGAAATGATATGGATAATGCAGTAAATCATTCATCAATTTATTTTCTTGTATTGCACTGAATCAGTCAAAATTATTAATAGGTGTGTAAGAACGTGTAAACATGATTAATATAGGTGTAAAAAATGCGAAACCGACGATCAATAAGAATTCTTTTTTGCATAAATATAAGATTTACTGGCCACATGATATAGTGTGTAGTCAAGACATTCAATGCATAAGTATAGGTGATCTGTTTCGTATGCATTTATTTAGTGCTGATACCTGTTATATAACATTAAAATGATTATCTAAACGTCTCAATACTAAAGCAATTTATATCAATGATTGACCAACAATGTTAATAAGACAAGATACAAGAATGAAGCCATTAGCGGAATCGCTAAAACTAACACCGTTTCGCGATCTAATAAATCACAAAGCAATTTCGACCTTACCATTAACTTGTCGAGAGTTGAAACTTCTATAGCATGTGTGCGAACAATTTATCTTAGCGTTCGACGTGGATGCAATTAATCAAGAGGCAATGTCACGTACGTAATATAGCCGAGGTAAAAGAGAAAAAGATGATTTCAGGCTAATTATCTTTGATGTTGTTATATTTTTATTTTGCCACTTAACACCTACAGAGGCAATTTGTCGCTTGTTACGTTATGCTATTGAATTTTCGGGGCCCTGCATTGTGTGACTACCGTCTGTTGAAGCCAGTTGATTTATTTCTCATACGTCCACTGTCCAGTACTCATTTATCATCGTTCTGTTGTATTTAGACTGTTTATTTTTATAATGAGCTCTTGAAAAGGTCAATTTTGCGTTTACACTCCTTTTTTTCGTGCGCTGAGACGGTGTTTATTTTCTTCTTAAATACGTTTAAGATCAGTTGTCGTGTTCGCAACCTGATCTCATTATTCGGGACATGTAAGAAAAGGGAGGTGTGAATGCTCTGAGTATAAGCAAATATATTCATTATTTATCGATGCCTACTTTTAAATAAAGCCTTTCAGTTTAATTTATGTGCCGCTTCCTTGAATCGAGCGTCCATATTCTGTAGGATTTATCAACTGGCAAAAATATTTCAAACGTTTCCTTCCTGGGTATAATAACTTAGAATTCCCATTCCATAAGTAACTGAATGTTGGAATATACCGGTGTTTATTCTGATACAATGTCCCGTAACTTCCTTTAGGTGGTGGACCTCACAGAGCCTTGATCAATTCATCGAATTAAATACCTTTAATTAATTACGATTGCTATCTCTGCTTGGTCTGTGGATGGCAATTAGTCGTAGTAGGGAACCTTTGTTACGAGTTACATGACGGCTGTAAGGTTCCTGTTTTAGCAACCTTCTAAGATTACAAGCAATGAATAGGGTTCCTGATGAAGCATCCTTGTTTTCATGGACATCTGGGTGTGATAAGGATCAGTTGGATTTCGTCCAATACGTTGGTCTGTTACTGAATTTGTATTTGCTGCAGTGTTTGTTTTCTGAGCTCTTAGTTATTAGCCAGAATAAACATGGGTGATACTTGATACGGATTTTGTTTTAAATTTTATGTGAATTTCTAACACAATCAACTTGGTCACGTGCGGTGGTAGTAAAAGATTGAAAGAAAAAGAAAGAGGAAACGTCTTTACTTTGCGTGTTGAACTGACTGACTTTTAATAAATCGGAATAAGAGTAAGAGAACATTGACAATGGAATTGTTATTAATTACCCTGACATAACATAACATGAATAAGATGCTCATATCAAAAGAGATACTACAAGTGAGACAATTTGTCACATTTCTAGCCAAGACTACAAAACCACCTTTCTCCAAAGACTAAAGAGACATAAGGAAACCGATGATTAAACAGTTGTAAATCATCCCGTGCTACTTTTAATTGTGAAATATCGCCTACGTGAACATTCCTCTAAAACATGTATCTCGTAGGCGACGCGATGGTAACCTGCCACTACTTATGAATTATCACTACAGTTAGCTGTAACTATTTTTGCAATGAGTGTGGAAAGGGGACTAGCCGTTACAACTAGTAGGATGACGTGTCTATCTACTTCATTATACTGATCTTTGACAATAGTTGTTTTATTGTTTTTGTGTCAATCAATATCAGTATTGCTTTTTTCAGTAACTGTCATCTGATTAGGTTGATGCTGTAGCTTATTTAACAGCATATTGGACTTACTTTGGTTCATTATCATCAATCTGCCCTTTTTCTTGTTCACAGTAAGATACGTATTCTCCATACTACCGCAAGTCACCATTGTCATTGCCCGTTATTTTGCCATCAGTCCGATATATTGAATGTTTTGTTTTATCAGTACCTACCTGTTTCAACCGTGTGACCTTTTTAAATTATGTCTGCGTTTCCGGGTTTTAGTATTTGTTTATCGTATTTATCCTTTTCATCATACTCATAATCTTCTTTCTTCCTTCACAGATGTCTGCCATCGATCCTGACTGCGGCGTCAACGCTATCGTCAACTACACCCTGGGAGAGAGTTACATCAAGCCTCAGTTCTCCGTCAAGCCTGACTCTGGTGATCTCTGTGTCTCGGCTCCTTTGGACTATGAAGCGCATAGCGAATTTGAGTTCCCTGTCATCGCTACTGATAGAGGTTTGTATATTTTTATTAGTATTTGTTTAAAGTTTGTCTTATCTGTTAAAAGACATTCTTAAAAGACATTCTTAATTCTTCAACCTGTAAGCCAAGAACCAGCTCAACATTGGCTTAATAATTTCGTGGTGGAACATGTCCCACTACTTCTCCGAGAGAATGGAGGTCTATGTCCCAGCTGCAATGGGAAGCTTATTAGCTGATGATGAGGTTTTTTTTTCTAGTTTTAAGAAAATATTTACTTTTGAATGTGCATGATACAGAATTTATCTCCACACAAATATTAATATTCAGAAAATAGGCTTTGTGCAGATATAAATAATTATTAATTTCGTTCGATTAAAACACGGAGGTAAGGCCTCGCCCATTAATTACATCGTACATTCCGAATTGTAATGTAAAATATTAATGGTTTGATTAAGTGAACCAATAAGTACCTGGAATAATGTTGAGAACCGTTTGGGTCCTTTTTGAAAACTATTAAAATCACAGTATCATATTTGATTATGAATAAATCGATAACGCGAAGTTTTACAATAAAGTAAACTTAGGTATTATCGATCAAGAAAGATTTACAAGACCTTTGAGAAAACTCAGCTATTGTTACTTTTGGACAATCTAAAAAAGTACATCACTTAAAATACAGGATTAATTATAAAATACTATTAGATACTACTAAAATAGGAACCCATATTGAAGAATAAAATAAATACTTAAAGAAGATGACCAAATCAACTTGTCACCATCGAAGACTGATCTAGAAATACTAGGCACACCTTCTAAATTCTAATTTTAAAACAACCTGTAAAACACTTCAGAAGTTGATTTCTACACTATTAGTAAACAGGTAAACAGCTACTTATTTCAGAAATCCGCTATGGCTTCCGAACCTATCTGTACAGTAATGTTACCATGTTTATTTACCAAAAGTGGGTTAACAGCATTCCCTTCGCAACCTTTATTAATTTTCTAATAATTAGCTCGATGCAATATTCTCTGGGCACAGGTAAATTGTCTGGTTTTAAATAATAATGGGCTTGTGTTTGGTAGACTTTATCTCTAGTGGATTCTGGTCCCTTCACTTTGATAGTTTTTTTTGTATATCATATAAAATATATAATCATGCCTGTAATACCTGAAGGCCTAGGCATAGGCAGACATCTGCCTTAGTGCATACCCCATTTCACTAGGTAATTTTTATATACGTTCCATATAGCAGGGTGCGAGCCTATTGTAATAAATAGGGTATGACTATTGACTCTGTGACTGTGTGATATTTGTAGATTTCTCATTCTCAGCAGTCATGCTTGCTACCTACAAAAAAAGGTATTTTTAAATCAGTAATATTTAATCAAAAAGTAATTTTAATTAAAGGTCGTGTAGTGTCTACTAAGTTACTGACATTAAAGGATAAATTAAAATCGAAACTGTTAAGCTTCAATGTGAATTTTAGCGCTTAGTATATGATTTCTATGTTCATAGTGTCTGGTCGCTAGTGGGATTTCGAAGTTCCTGTTGGTTGAAAATTCATTAAGTAGATGCTGTCCATCTGCTTCCTCTTACATAGGGATATCATTGTAGAATTAAATGGCCGCCTCGCGGTGATCTGGCCGCTCAGTTTGGCCACCTAATGCGGTAGTGTGCTAAATAATGTTAACAACACAATAGATTTTGACGCTATTTTTAACAATAGATTTTGATGATGATCAGAGGAGGATAGTTTAGAAAACTTGATGTTTTTATATGTCACCATTGAATCCATACAAAGCAAGGACGTATCACCAGTAAAACATAAACATGCTGAAACAAATTCTTGTGGACACTAACATAATACTGTATCTCGAGACCTATCCTAAACGATTATAATTACTACAAACTGACCAATATTTTACAAACTTTCAATTAACTTAAGCAACTCAATATGAAGAACTATGGCCATACATCTAGAACAAGAAACTTAAACAAGAAAACACAATAAGCTATCAATAACAAAATACATTTTATTTTGTCTTTGGTTCGGATTTTAGTGTTAAATGTTTTCAAAATTACTGTACCCTGCTGTAACATTGTTGCATGTCGGACTTTTAATATATTGTGGGCTTATATTAAAGCATCTACCGATATTATTCAGAATATTTCTGTTTTTAAAGATCATTTCATGATTCTAATAGAATAGGAAGATGGATATATCATTAAAAAGAAATCTAATGATATTCTCCCGATTGATGATAATAATTTCATAGTAACAGACACTGCTGTTAAAGATAATGCACATGACGTGAATAAACTAACTTTTATTCCTGGGTATCCGTCAGAAGATTTGGATTTAAAGCTTAATCAAAATGTCGGATCCTTAAAACAAACTGTCCCCAACAATTGTACAGGCTGATTTATTTCCAATAATTATATTGTCAGGATACTTGTACATTACATCATCAAGGCAAACCGAACGCGGAGTATTAAACGAAAATCTTTAAAATATCCACGATTTGCAGCGATTTCGAAGGACCATCACATTGGCGGGGCCGAAATAAATTCCGCCAATGTTCGTCCGCGGTCCGCAAGTCCAGTTCGAAGATTTATGGAGGGCGAACAGTGCAACTATCACTTGTTGTTTTTATTTCGTTAGCTTGAGCGGCTACTTTGTCTTTTGAAACGGAATTTTCGAGAACTTTTTCCAGTTTTTTAATGCTGTGACGACTGTGTTTGGGCTTCGAATTGGGAAAATTTTAATTTGTTGTTATTGAAAGGGTTTTCTGTAATCAAGAGATAGTTTTTTTTTTCTATATGTTGGCTTATTTTATATCTTGAAAATAATGCGTATGTAGACAATGTGTGAAGTAATAGGGAGGTAATAAATAACGTTGTAATAGCTAACTGTACTTTATAAGTTATTATCAACTTTACAGTTTCCATAAAATTATGTCACTATTATCAAAATATTGATCATGATGACATTTATATAAATAAAGAAGATAAAAAATAATGTAAAAGAAAGACAGCAAAAGCATCTATAACATACATTTCAACAACCAATAAATAATGCACATTCAACAGCAACACAACTAAAAAAAAACTTCTTACAACAACGAGCCCGCTAAACGCGTTGACAAACGCATAAATCAACCACCTGCCAATTAGACATAGAATTACAAACAATACGAACAATCAATACCAATTATTTATTCGCAGGAGGCCTGTCTACGACCGCTATGGTGAAGATCCAACTCCTCGATATAAACGACAATGTACCAGCATTCACAGTTAAGGATTACAACGTGTCTTTGAAAGAAGGACGGATCTCCACCGAGCCGATTATAGCTGTATCCGCAACAGACGCAGACTCAGGAAGATTTGGTACAATAACGTACAGAATTGTGAACGGCAATGAGAATGATGTCTTCAGAATTGATAGAAGTACTGGAGAGATTTTGGTTACGAAGCCAGCATTAGTGCAAGCGAATCTGAAATTTGATCTAGAAGTTTCGGCAACTGACGGTGGAGGACTGGCTGCTCCTCAAAATGCTGTGGTGCATGTGTCCGTGATGCCTGCTGGAATTGGATCAGCGCTGTTCGACAAGCCGCGGTACAATTTTCGAGTAAAGGAAGACGTCAGGATTGGAACTCTTATCGGGAACCTGAAGGCTACTGTTGGTGATAGAGGTAAGTGTTTAAATTATAGGCTTTTGTTAACTAACCTTGTTTTTTGGAAACTAAAAGAAATACCATGATTGGCATCTCTGTATGATGAAAGAAACAGACTAGCTTTCTCAAAATTTCAGGTACTCCAACTTTTCTTACTCACATGCTACTTTTCGGTAGCATCACTTATTTCAAGAAACACAGCACATTATTTTATCAAATGACCACCATCATCTCAATCTACATACATTTCTCTAAATTCTTGAAACGTAACTAAAACAAACTACCCGGAATCTAAAGTTTCCGGCAAATCACCGCATAAAGTACAAACGACTCAATGATACAACTACCGTTGACCGGCATCACCTTATAGCTTCATTTCGCTTTAACAAATTTATTGAAATCGTGCCCAAGTTGTTACTATTCAAATGAAAAGCTTTTAGCGTCTTCGTAAAGTCTTTGCAAAGGTAACTGGGCTAGGTGAATAGGTCTTCAATATAAAAGTGCAGTACACTTTACATAATTACGGTCTTATGTACAAAGAATTGTGTTTTGTAGTTTCGAAGACAGTGTTTTATGGAAATCGTGGTGAAAGTCCCCGGGTAATGGGAAAGTTGGAAACTGTTCTTTAGTTTATTGATCCTGTTAAGTTTTAAGATGTCGTAATTTTAAATGTAGAGACCGTTGTTTTTTTCTGCAAAATAAATTTACCTAACCGACTATTCTATCTTAAGAACCGTTATATCATTCTAATCCCAAATTCATCGGCTATCATACATAGGACTAATCATGTTTTACAATTATTCTTCCTTTCATAAATGAACTCATACTAATCCAAAAATTCCAATGAAATCATATTGTAAATAAAAAAAATCTGAAACAATGTAGAGCCCAAGATCGCTCCCAGCGTAACCCTTTCCCTTGGGCCATCCCCACGGACGCTAAGATGCCTATACAACAGTACGTAATCGCCCATTGTCTTAACGAAGATCACGAGCTGATGCCAGCCCATGGTGCATCCACTTGGCAACTTTTATGAGCCTTTTTGAATTGCTGATGCGTTCCTCTACCCATTTTGAAAGGACAAATAATTTACACGGTGAATGCGACTGAATACATATATTTTTAATGATAGGTTCTTCGATACATTTCGTGTGTGCACGTATAAAATGTTTGGCTTTTGTTTGTAACGTTACTGTATTTAGTTTTGTATTACACATTTTCATGTATGAACTTTTAAGAAGGAAATTCTTTGTGGTTCTGTTACAAATGGTTTTATATTTCATTGTTGTTTCTATAAGATGCATAGAGACTTTCATTGATGTGTCTGTATAAACATCTTCATATACTTTAACTTTCATTACTCCAAAATCATTACGTCAAACATTTACTATCAGCAATCAAATTTCTTAATAAACTATACATCAACATCGTACCTACTCAGTACGGTCGTCTATCAGACCGTAACGTACCGTGACATGTATGACGATAGTAATTTAATGCCTCAGAAAACCATTCGAATGGCTGCGAACATTCCTGTTTCAATTTATGCCGTTAAAGCTGTAATTATTTAAATGTGCATTGGGTAATTTTCCCATATCTTCTAAGGTGGAAATGCAATAATTTTGTATCAATGCGCATACGTTTTGCTGTGCTTCAACGGCACCTATCGCAATCTTTGTTTATAGTACTGCTGAGTTTGACCTATTTAGCTGCTTGAATGGTTTTACTATAAGTTTATGTATCCTGTATATCTTTATTTACTGTTTAATTTTATCAAATAGTCGAAATGGCATCTTTCTCTGCATCTATTAGTCCAGTATAGAGTTTAAATTCGAACGGTTTGCGCCGTGCAAAAATAATTGGGTACAAATTGTAATTTCGCGCCCATAACCCGTTAGATACCGCAAGCAGGATGTTAATATGTTATATAACCGTAATAACCCGAACGTGATTGATTGCTGGTTTATCACAGATAGCAATAGCGAAGCAATAACTTATTTCCTTTCGACAATTCTCACGAAGCGAGCACCTGATATACAGCCACCATCTTTAATTCTCATTTCATCGCGGAAATACGATATCTTGAGAAAAAAATGCATTAATTCTCATAAACGTCAAATTTATTGATACAGAGATTGTCATCTGTCAAAATAGTCATTAAATTTTTAAGACCCATCAAAGAATTTCGTTTAATTAATTAGTGACTTTGTCGGTCACGGAAATCGAGATTTTTGTTTTTTAAAAGGTGCTTTTTACAATTTCTAAAGATAAATTAAAAAGTCGTAAAACGGATTAAGTAAGTGCAAATCGGGGTTATAAGCCATTAAATGGTTTTATTGCTATAGTTATGTACTGTGGTAGTGTTTCAAATACTTAGAAATATAATTATAACGTGTTATATGCAAACAAGGGGTCACCGAACTATAAATAAATCACTTAAGATAATTTTTATGTTACTAATGGATTGTCACTTGGAATTCTTGTGTTTTTACGTCAATGTTACTCTCGTAAAAGAACTGATAGGGCTAAAACTATAACAGCCTTTGACAAGATACAACTTTCTAATTTTCTTGTTGCGTATTATTTCCATAATGTGTTCTGCCATCGAAGTTTCAGATTGATACATGATTCTGATGTTTCCTCTGAAACTTACATATAAATTAATAATCAGCTGTATTGCTAAAAACTGATTTTATTCTAATTACCGATCAAAATTTTCTATGGGGATTTCGCAGTGATGTATTGAAAACTTTACTGTTTGTTCGTTGCCGTTTCTTGTAAAACTTAAGGCATTTTCACAGACAACTCGAATATCAGAAAGATTGCCTTGTCCAGTCTTATAGTTTATAGCCATAGTTTCGGTAGTATCCGCAAAATACACCACCTGCTTGTACAACCTGAAAATCGCCCTCAGCAACAATTCTCCGGAACTATTACAAATCATTGTAATACATGCGTTTAGTTTGAGAACAACGGTTAAATTTATTTGTATATCATTGTTATATTAGGTTATATTGTGTTATATTACGTTATATTCTGTTATAGACAATAAAGCATGTTCGGTATCTCACTCGCGACGGTGCGTTTGGATAATATTTATACAGGTAGGTCCTAGGATTTTGTTACACCGTTTTGGAAAATATGATTGTTTGTTTCATGTTAAGAATTTGTAAAATATGTTTTGTATGTCTATAAAAAAACTATGTATTTACACAAAACGTAGCGTACGTATACGATGTCATCACAGTGATATACACAAAGTCACACCTTCATATGTTAGGGCAGAAATTTACAAGGGAGGCCTATGTTCAGCAGTGGGCGATTTACAATTATTTGATGATAATAAGGATGATGATAGCTAATGTACACTGGATTTCTGATAAAAATAAATGAAACAGCAAAAACATCAATGTCTGGTAAAGATCAAAGATAATAGATAGGTATTCGTCTAAAATGAATCCTGTCAGAATCATTTTCAGTTAATATACTTAATTTCATCAATTTCCTTTTAAGAATAGTTTCATCCATTCTTTCAACACCAAAAATATTCATCACTTAATTTTTATGATATCTAGAAGTAATGCATGTCAAGCTTAAGTTTCTACAAAAATGTTTTCTAAATAAGTTGGATATCTGAGTGATTTATAGAGTCACCATACCAAAGTTCTAAACCACTCTAAAAAGCCATCGATTGCAATCACTGTGGCCAAAATCAACTAGATCATTTTCGAATGTTATCTTAGGGTTTCTTCCCTATTCCTCCAGCCTAAAGTTACAATCCAGTGTAACAGTCCCCCCACAGTACTAGCCCACGTATTCTCTTGTAACTTCCAGCTCTGTAAATCACTGAATTGCTAACTCTACCGTTATAGTACGCAGTGCACTTGTCTATGAGAATTCTACGCCATGACTCCACCATTGTTAGACACAGATAGCGGCCGCTTAAGATTCATGGACTTCGAAATACTGTCTAAGTATGGATATTGAATTATTGTGGTGACCGTTTTATTCGCTATTAGATTATATTGCTTGGTTACTTAGTCTATGGATTACTTTATTGAGTTTGTTACTGTTTTCATTTGAGTTTTTTTCATTGTCTGTCATGACAGCAATGGATGGATTCAAGTGGCGAATTGTCGTTCGGCGTGGTGGTCTAAGGGGGAGGCCTATGATCAGCAGACGTCTTCCAGCTGATGATGATGATGATGTCATGAGAGCATGATTGCGGTTCTTTCTTTGCCTTTGTTTGATATTGTAGTCTACGTGTGTATTATGTTTTATTACTTAATCATCATTATTCTCACTATCATTTACACTTCTGACTACATGGTTTTTCATTTCTTCTCAATCAGCCCTCATTTTATCAGTTACTTCTTTTTCTTTCATTGTACACATACATTCTTACTAACACTTACACTTCTGACTACGCGGTTTTTCAATTCTTCTCCATCGGCCTTCATTTTATTATTCACTTCTTTTTGTTTCATAATATCTGCTAAAATGATTGCTTCGTTATTTAGTTTTTGAATATCTTTGTTAAGATTTCAGTTTCTATTTATTTATATAATAATCGTCAAAGTTGAACTTTTATAGTCAGCTTCAGAAAAATCTCAACCCTTTAGAAGTGATGTAACTACCAAAAGGGTGAGAATTCTTATAAGCTTACCATACTGTAACTGTCATGAAAGGAGAAAATTCTAAGTTAAACTCACACTTGAACATTTTTTGTGTATAAATGTGTAAAGAACAAGAATTACCATTGACGATAAATGAATCAAAAATTAAAAATGTCCTTTTTTGACCGTATTTACAAGCATATCAGTTACGTGTTATTAATACTCGCTAGAACTTAGTAGCAAATGTGAATACAACTAGGACACCATAAGTTACTACCATTTATCATGAACACAGCTCAAAAGATCAAAGCTAAATGCAGGTAAACATCGCAGAAAGGATTAATGATAATCTTGACTAACGTTTGTCTATCAAATACGAAAATTAACACTAGAATTATTGGAAATCATGATCGATGTGTATTATACTAGCTTCTGGCTGTGGCTTCACTCGCCTGCTTCCCTTCTGTAGAATATAAGCAAAGGTCCCGTCTATCGCTGTGCCAAAATTCATCAAAATTAACCCAGAGGTTAATCGACCCGATGGCTGCAAGTGGCGAATTGTCGTTCAGCGTGGCGGTTTAAGAGGGAGGCCTATGTTCAGTAGTGGACGTCTTCTGACTAATGATGATGATGAGGAACCTAGAGGATTAGATGTAAAACCGTAACAAAGAAAGAATAACTACTTTGGTATTATAAATACTAGTTAAGATATTCAATAAATACAATACTTCAAACGATACAATTGATACCGTTGCACTCGTTTCGAAAACATTAATCAAGATGAGCTTATAAATTAATGAAACGTATCATTTGACATTCCAGAAAATACCATTAATTATAAAAATGGTGACTTATTACTCGTAAAAATTCAAATTCATATCGTGTGAACTATAATTTTATTTTCCATGGGAGGTAACATTGCAGTAGTAATACTAATAAATTTTAAACTAATTAGCTAAATCACAATACTGGTAACAACTACGTATTGCAAATCAAATCTTTAGATTGAGTTGATTTTATCTTAAAAATCACATTGTATTTTTAGCTTCGACCCAAGTTACAGGCGACTGATTAAGAAAATCATTACATGGGTGGCTATCTTTTTTTGTGCAATCATCATCAGCCTATAATGTTCCCACTGCTGGGACACAGGCCTCCTCTCTATGAGAAGAAGTGAAGAAGTGGGCCTTATACCACCAATGTGAACTGTCATTCGATTTGTGCTTCAAAATTAGGACACAGAATCGCCTCCATCTCCTATGAGACGGTTAGAAAACGATATTGTTTGAAATGTGCTTGATAGTGAGAGAGATTTGAGAGTAAGACATTATCTACTGATTATATTAATCTATGTAAATAATACATCACAATCACATCGCTACATAGTTAAAAAAGTCGCTTCCCTCTGCCGTCCCTATGTATGCTATATCTTCAAATCCGAACGATTTGATGCGGTTTTTTATAGATAGGTTTCACGTTTTATGTAGACACATGCATGATTCGAGATTGCACCCTCGAGCCAGATCGCTGTGCTAGGATTTAAGGCTATTAACTTAATAATGAAAACAACTGATAAGCACGTTCTTTATGATAATAAAGTTAGAAATATTTCTAAATCTAAAAAATAGAGTGGGAAGCGGTCGCCTTCTTCTGAAAGATAGGAAGGGAGGGGCGCGAGAGAAGACGCGTTTTTGCCCCAACAGCATTGACGTCCACGGCGTCGACGTGGCAGACACCTCCGGCCCCGTACATGCACAGAGTAAGGGCTGGTGTCAACCAGACCATGCCGGCACGCGCGGCGCGTCGTCCACGCGCGCCTCAAAGAAGTCAGCAAGACGGGGCTTAGGTCTCAGGGCAAGCTGCCGGGTTGCGGGACTTATTCCATCACCGTGACCCGACTTAAAGGGTATCGAAGAACACCGTGCATTTAGTCAGACAAGTCTGACAGTCTCCCGCCTGCCGGGTGGAGCCTCATTGATGATTTACACGATAAAAAATCTAAAAATATGTTTTTTTATACATTGCTGCAGCATAGATCAGAAGCAGTATTACAACGTGAACAATAGCAGCGAATAACATTCTATATACAAGGGGTTCCGTCTAGTTACACAGAAATTGTTATTATGCTCCTGTCTTGTTTGGTTATGGTTTTCTGCGAAACTAATAGCGTATTTATGATCTCTTATTTAAGGTCTATTTAGATGTTCATAAAATATTTTAATCGACTCTGGGTTTTTTTTGGGCATTGTTCTTTAATACTACATAAGCTAAAAACGACAACTTTGCGAGAAAATTGAAATAGCTACATAATTTTACATACCCCATTTAAACAAAAATAATTCGTGAAGTCTCGATTCGACATTTCCCGATCAATCGTTGACTTTGCCTCTGTTACCACTGACATAAAGTTAAGGCAAGAGTGAACTAATCTTCTTCTTATAATTATCTTCTCGTCTCGCTTAAACTCGAGAACGGCTGGACCGATTTGGCTAATTTGGATTTTGAACTATTTGGATTTTGAACTAAGTCCAGGGAAGGTTCAAAAGGTTTTTGAGGCGGTACGAAGTTTGCCGGGTCAGCTAGTCTTAAATAAAAAATGACACACCCACTATTCGTTTTTTCTGGAAACCGGTTCCACACTAGCCAAGTCGCTACCGCTCAACACACAATCCACACCCGAACCCGCTTTGAGTTTAATTAGAAAGAGCTCCATAACGCCTGTGTTCAATATAGACGCACGCCCCTTCAGATTTATTGCAGCAGGCCCCAAGATAAACCTCCATTAATTAAAAAAATATTATATATTGAAGTTTCCGAACGAAACAAGCAAGTTTTTTGAATGGCCACTTCTCGCCAAATATTGTGATCTTTGTGATAGCCCTGGTTGCATTTGGCGAATGGATATTAAGTTTTTTCGAGTAAGGTAAACATTGCAGCCAGTTTTTTTGGGTATGTAGGTGTGTCTTGGAACGTATCCAAAAATTAGATCGGCAATCTTAGGTTCATAAATAATAGTGCACGAGGTTAAATGTTAATAATATGATAGCATACGTAATTGATTATACCCATTAGAAAGATAAATACTTTTTAGGAGGCCCATAAACGGACTGCTCGAAGCCAATGATGAACAAACATAGACTGCTTGAGGAGTCCTTGTATGCCTGGCGACTGCTTGATCGGAATAACCGCTCAGAGCAGTTCGACTGCTTCAGTAGTTTCGTGTATATAATGTGTACGACTGTGTGTAGAAGACTGTAGTTGGCTACGTTTGATTCTGAAGCAGTCAGCACTTATTGCTTCAAGCAGACAGGGCTCTACATTTACTGAAACTTATAGAAGGGTAGGAGTTATGAAATAAAGACTTATACTAACTGTAAGTTGTTAAAATCCTTTAAAATACCTTTATAGGATTTATCAAATTGGTAGTTTAACTTCTGATTAAACAATTCGGCCTAAAATACAATATTTTATATGCTTATGGCCGCTCGAAAATTGTGACACAAATTAATTTGCTTAAATTAAATATTAAAGTTCATCTTGCCTGTTTTAAAGACAACATAAATAGATCAACTTAATGTCCTTTATTAAATTAACATCACGAGCACCTAATGACGTGCCAAAACATCAACTACCTACAAATCTAATTAAAATTAAAATTTTCGATTATCGATACTATAATTAGCGTTCGATTATCATCTAATCAAATATCGATTTGACTCTTAGGTCCGTTAGACCACACATGCGTACGTATTATATTAATTTATCACGTGTGGCAGTTAATCTTGTGAATAATTCCAATCACCGTTACCACGCGCTTCTGCTAACAATTTATTTGGTCGTAATTCGTCGCCAAAGATGGTTTATTGCATCGGTGGCGTTAAACACAATTAATACTGACATAAAGTATTTACAAGAAGAAATATTAATATTCTTTTTAATTGAAAAAAGTGTAAGTTTGGCAAAAGGTTGCCTCAGTGATATAGTACAGACGCCAGCACATCAACCTACCCGAATCTATAAGATTTCTCATCTAACATGAAACTTCTCGTTTTGCGAAAAAGTTGAAAATCTATTACAGAATTTTGACATATTGTTGTAGCTTGATGTGCTGGCGTCTGTACTATCGAGAAACTATAAGAATAAGCTAGACGCAAGCGTTACTAATTCGTCCTATGAATCCGTACGTTAGTGCTATTACGGATTTCCATAAGGATTTTGTCAGTACCTAGCCTTATCCTTAAACATCCTGTCCAATTGACGACTTTAGGTTCTACCTATATCACAATCATGAAACCGACAGCACATACAGAACCGTCGAAATGTGCTTATAGCAAAGATACACTTCTGTCTAGTCTGCACTTTGGGGATAGCGAGAAATAGCTATTTGACATAATTATTTTCTATAGATAATCTGTCAAACTGACATTTTTATTCTTCAAATAAAAGTTCTTGACTATTGAATAATCAGCCCTTATGTAAAATAACATGTGGGTATGCATATGGTATAAGATCATCATGATAATATCATGATTGTGATGACGCATACCACGGTCATAAACTAAAAGTAAAAAAAATGGATTTGTAAAAACAAATATTATATACCCAACATCTTTTAAAATATAAAACCAATAGAAACATAATATCGTATATAAAAAACAGAGTCCTTTAAAAAAAGAAGAAGAAAACCAACGGAGAGACATGGTCGCGCAATAATATGAATAGCATTACGCAAATTAGAGCCGATAGCTGCCCTCAGAGCCTTTTGTGTAGACACCCAGACAGAGACTGTCTCAGTTCTCAGACATAAGCTGTAGTGATTTAAAATAGGGACGGAATATAAAGACAGATGTAAAAATGGAGTATTTGATAATAGAGGTGAAATTTTAGATGCAGATAGAGCATTGCCAAAAATGACGTAGATGAATTTGAAAGTAAGTTGCCAAAAGATTGATCATAGTCAAAGTTTACTTGAAAAAGTAATCGTGGTAATGAAAATAATGATTAAATCGGCTATGATATTGGCTTTTGTCAGAAAATAAGTAAAAACAAAAAACAAGCCAACACCATAAAATATCCGATTAATTTTCCACAGGTAGACCGCTTAAAATTGCTTAATACATTTTTTTGGGATTTCACACAATAATCCTCGACAGATTTAAACCTACACTTTATGAACATTAGAAGGATTAAAGTAAAACCTTTTTCAATTTTATGATAGGTTTAAAAAAAATAAGTTAAAAAATTTCACGCTCCCGCGCAATCGAACAGTGACTGAAAATTTGAAATTCGAATCTGGAGAAATCCAAGGATACGTTCGGTTCTGAGTCCGCCGGCTTCGGGTAGGGTGGCCAGTATTACGGGACTATGCAGGTTTGTCTTTTTTGTCCTGACTGATTTAATCTTGAAGGTGAAAGGTTGTATGAAAATAAACTCCTTGGTTTACCTTCGGAGTCTACAGAAAAGTGATTTAGATTGTTCTTATTTTGTATCAATTTAAATAGTAAGTTTATTTATTTATGTTGCCTGTGAATGATATTTTACGTATTTTAAATGAAGTAAGTAAAGTAATTCACATAGCTTTATTCGACCTTAGGTTATCACGACAATTCCAGACGTGATGTAAATCGAAGTTCATTAATTAAGTCCCAATTAAATCAAAGTTTGTTGAGGCAAATTCCACTATAACAAGGGCAGATCTCAACGGACCTATAACCTTTACCTAGTACTAAATCGACCTTTAAAAACTGGAGCCAGAGGTTTTAAAGTAGTTAAGAAAACGTTGCTAATTATTACAATAATTTCAGAAAACCAAGTCCTGTTGAATGATGTACGTATTAACTACTATAATAGTGTATTGTATAGTACGTTTTTCATAGAATACCTGCATTTTTGTCTCTACTATAATTTCGTATTTCACTATTTTTTAACAAATGCACAAAGTGAACTTTTATTTAAATCTTTTTGTTTATTGATTGAAACCCATCCATATGCTAGATAGTTTCAATGGTAAAAATAAGTCTACGTTTGAAAAAAATACTCCGAGTATTCTGGTCGTCGGGTTTATAATGATTTGGTGGTAGCCCTACAGGCAGTACACCCAAATAAATCCAGTGGAGGTCGGCGAACCCGTACCGCGGCGACAGTTTTTGCTGAGTAAACTTTTAGACCTTCTTTTTTAAAAGTCCTGTAGGTACCTCAATTATTTTCGACTTTTTACACCCGCAGTATTCCGACTTCGTATTTGATTCACCTTATTTCACCGTGTAGGTGTTTAATAGGTGTAATTTTGTCCCCGACAATGTTGTACGTCAAATAACGTGTGAGTAACAAATGTTCGTACTTAGATGTGGAAAAAGATTTAAGTTTTTATTTTGAATTTGGGTGATTTAAAAATATGCAGGTACATTTTACTGTGTTTTTAATTTAATCTGCGTGTTTGATGCATCATCGTGAATAACAGAAGATATAACTGTCAAAATATCAAGAAAGGATGATTTGAGTAAAATTTCACTGATGCACAAACTAAATTGTCTATTCCACTAAGGTTACAACCTGCATATTAACTTCGTGTTTACGCTTTCTCCCTGTCATCATCCTTATCAATTTCGCAAGCTTTCTACAATACCTATTAGAAATACTAATTACGTTTAATCGTGCGGAGTAAATAGTCGAAATCTGTTAATGTTGTGTTCCATTCAGTGTACGTCGCATTCACTAGAGCTGGTAATTCATAACCTACTTTCATTCATTTGCGCGGCATTACATGCCACAGTTCTTGATGCAATATTTTAAGGAAATTGTACATGCATGATATTATAATTAAGCTTAAGAGTTTATTAGGAGATTTTGGAGCTAATAATGTTATTAAAATGATTATTAAAATTAAATTGATCACACAGTCTTCAGATTACGAAGATTTGGGTATAAAAAATTGCTGTTGCTTGAAGAGGTAGATTTTATCAAAGTCAATAGATAAAATCTAACAGCAAAAACACTTAATATACCTATCAAACGATCTACCAATTACAATAAAACTTCCGCAGAACAGCACATCAAAATCGTGGACGCATTATTCAAAACAAAAGATAATCACCTTAGATAAATTAATTCAGTTGAATTAAAATCTAACAATCCGCATAGGTGGAGAGTTACAAAGCTTTAATTGAACAGGGTTCGGGGCGCGTGAGTAAGATTATCAGTTTAGCCGTTAATGATTTCAATTTAGAAGGGCCAAGATGCAAATTTATTTTGTAATGCGGAGTGGGACGGTATGCCACGACACTAACAGGGCTGTGATGGTAATAGGAATTGAATTTTTGGTAGAGGAAACTAAATCAAAAGGTTAAATAAGATATTGTGAAACTAAAACTGTTGGAGGAAGTTATAAAATGTAAAACGATGAAGATAGTTTTGTTAAAATAAGGGATTCTAGTAATGAATGACACAACTACAAAAATGAAAGTTAGTATATGCGGTTCTGTTTAGCGCAATGGCGCAACTAAAGATAAAAACCTAATGTGAAAGTTTATAAGGATTGATGTCTGTTACTCGTCAACCCAAAAAGACTAAAAACTTTATAACTAAAATGTTTAGCCTTTTTTTTCAATAGTGCGATCCTCTAGAACATTTACCAAAACTGCACATGGGAAAATCCAGTATCAAAGTCTTAAGCTAGGATCAATATCGTAACAACTTCTCCTTTCCCTTTTACACCATCAATATGGTCATTGGTATTTCCTGCCAACCCCTCCAGTTAATAACTGTATGAGGTGTGGGCCTAACTAAAGTTCAAAGTGTTATGATTTGAACTCACGACCTCCATCGTCAATCAACGCCTTTAGCTGTCAAGACTGCCGCTCCTAAATTCGCGCATTTATATTTCAAATTAATACCATTGTATCAAAAACAAATCGAAATACAACTATGAAAAGACTGTTTGAAAGATGATATGGCTAGAAAAGGAGTGACTACTGAGATGACGATACAGGAGTTTTGAAAAAGAAGACATACAGCGTTGAATATTAAAATTGAGAAAGTTGTGATAGATTTTTGTTACTCAATCACGTCAAACCAACTGATAAGATTCAGATGAAAGTTGGCACAGCGTTAAATTGTCTATCAAGAATAATACGTAGGAAACCTTTAATTTTGATTTTAAGAACTCGTGGGACACTTTTCGAAGTAGAGCTGGGTAAAGCCGGTGGCAACAGTCAGTCTCATATATGAATTTGGATAAAGTCAGGATAATGATGGATTCCATTATCAACATTTATTATTAGTTATATAGATAATATGATTAAGGTAAAAAGTGAGTGAATTATGAAATGATGACTAATAGAGAAGCACTTTAGAAGAAGGTGGAAATTAAATTGGGATACAGACAGAAAAATAATGATGAATGCATCTGTATCTAAATGTAAATGTTCTAAGACTTCACCAAAGAGATTATGTGACCGAAAAAAGAAGACATTAAAATCACGAGCAGCCCTACCCAAGATCCTCTGATTCCTAATGAATTGACTAAACACTCAGCCCAAACGTAAGCGTCCATGACATAAGTTTATTGCGACGCTTGTATTTTTGTCATGTCTGTCCTTTTTCTTAAAAATACAGCCTATTATACAGTGCATTGGGTTGATGTTTGTGTGTCGATTTAACGTCTAAGTATTCAACAGGTGTCTATGAAATCTACTTTCTATCATAGTGAATAACCTGTGTCTCAGGACTGGGAAACATGGAGTAATTGTGTTAACATAACATTTAAATCATCGTTATTTTCATAAAATTCCGCATTAGTTGTTCGATACGGTGAATTAATTTATTCAGAAGATTGTTACAGCAAAGACGTAAATGCTTACCAGTATCTCTGCGATACCTTTGTTAATCCTTCCATAGGTATGCTTATGATAATTTACAAGAGCCATGAATTTTAGCATTTAGTCACGGGGAGGTTAAATCAAATAAAGTCTGCTAATCTTTGGTATAAAATGAGAAATAATTTCCGGATTGCGATGAAATTTTGCATGTTATGACTGGGTTATCAAGAAAGAAAGTTTATTATGCTGATGTAAGTTACTTTTGAAGGGAAGTTGTATAAATAGTAGCAGATTCAAATTTACAAGTGCTATAAATATTAGTTGATACAAACCAGTTGATTTTTCAAGGAGTAAGGAACATTTACATTAAATCAAGTGCCTAATTGAAACAATATCAATAAATAGCATGACTCAACTGATTTACACTAACATAAAACCCACAACGAAATAGACGAACAAATCGGTGCTGTCAACGAAAAAATCACCGAAAAATAACGACAATTCTCAACAAAAACAACAGTTACGCCAAATCCTGTGAATCCAGCCGAAAATAAGTTTGCGTTTGCGCATCGCCGACTGTATAAAGAGGAGAGACAAAGGGGCGATGCGGGGACAGGCAGGACAGCGGGGAGAGGGCCGGGACCAGTTAAACAAAGACTCCGGAGCATGTCCACGAATAAGACTGTATATCAATCTCATGTCAGCAGACCTGCCCAAAACGACTGGCGAAAAAAAACGCGCGCCGCCCGCGCAAAAAATACGAAACGCCGGAAAAAAAATTTTTCGACAATGAACCCCTTTAAATTGTTGTGAGAACTGCCAATTAAAAATTGATAGATACAAATCCGTTTTCGGTGGATTGTTTATTTGGGAAAATATTTGGTGTTTCTAGACGTAATTTGGGAGGTATCTAATGGATACTAAGACTACAAACGACTTTTTACTAATTATATTAAGTAATATTATTGCAAAATATTGTGTTACTTCAAGGCATTAGCCAAGCTAAAACAATATTATTCTTGTTTCTAAATTCCCGTTAATAATTACATAAATGTAGTAAAATAT
This sequence comes from Agrotis ipsilon, assembly GCA_028554685.1. Taxonomy (NCBI): domain Eukaryota; kingdom Metazoa; phylum Arthropoda; class Insecta; order Lepidoptera; family Noctuidae; genus Agrotis; species Agrotis ipsilon. The sequence continues at coordinate 15,986,225 of CM052965.1, forward strand.
TCGTACGTTGTATCTTTTGTAACATTTTAATGAACATTTTTGTTTTCCTGTGTAGTTCTCTACAAAGTTCTTCCTACATTTATGTTTGGTTTCTGCATCGCATTTTAAACCTTAACAACAAAATCTATTCCTTTATACAAAACACACTCTCGTTAAACAATATCCAACATTTATTCTACATCATTACGAATTACCTTCCAACCTACGCCAAAACGACTAAAGAATACTTTTGTATGTAAATCCTGTATCAAACATAACAACGGACAATTAGCAATAAAAACGTTTGGAAAACAAACCAAAAAGTTTTGTGAGGGACATTACAATAGTCGTCGGAGAGCATGGCAGACATCCCGGTATTAATTTAGTTCATATAATTAGTATAGACGTGATGAAAATAGATCTGCACTAGATATCAGGAATGGAAGATGTTATTGTTGGTACTTTGAAAGAGCCTGCAGGAGTTATGGAAGACTTTTTGTAGAAGATGTTTGGTGATGCTGTTGTTAAAATTGAATACCTATACTTACAAGTACATGATTATTGTTCCACTAGTATTGTTTGTCGTCAATTTGGAGGCATAATGAAAATGTATAGACTACAGCCATTCATTCCTACAGTATCATACATGTTACTGGGCGATTTTTGATAGTATTCCACATAAGGAATATTGTGAAGTTAAATGCAGCTCGGGTTCCATTATTGCATACTTAATTATTCCGGATTTTAGTAGTACAGAGATAATAAGCGATTAAAGGATATAGGGGAAAAAGAAGTCAGGGAGTATTAACGAAAATTATTTATATTATTATGATGTGTGGGAATTTCATTTTTATTTATGTTATCCTTTCTTCTGTACTCTTCATCAGTTAATGTAGCTTCATCTAGATTATGATCTATCTTTTCTTTCACTAAGGCTGTTTTATGCTTGAAATAATCCTATAATATCCGTACTCATGTACTAAACTAGCCGTTCTAACACAGCAACAACTTTTGAAGTTCCAAAAACGATTTACATCGACACAGCAGTATAAAGTGCAACCCATAAATAGTTATGACGGTCATCGAGCGTTGCCTATGAGCTTCACGACATCTGCTGCTTATCCGGTTACGAGTCTTGAAACGATAAGCACTATCTGTTGTTCTGTACTATAATGTTGACGGGTTATGTTCTATCGCCCACTAGAATACATATTCTAGCTGAATAGGGTGTTTGATGAAAATTCTTGTGCACTGAAGCTTTTATCTAGCACGACAGTTGCTCAGAATTTTGGACTGTTTGTAAAGGGTGAATATTTTGTTTGAATGTTGTCGCTGTTTTTTGAGTAATGTATACTTTATTTTATTTCATCAAGTAATGTTATTACTTCATCTTTGTCATTCGTAGACTTCTTTAAGAAATTATCATTATCATTCACACAATCACAATCACTGAGTTTTGCTTTATTTGTGGTTTCATGCCAACAAGTTGGAATTAAACCTTTGTCTTGTTAGGTAACTACACTGTCTTCGTACATCGAAATAATATCCATTACATTGCATACCTCTTCGCAAAAAGGCGCAATGAATAGATGTGAACCAGATATGCTTTTAAATAATTAATATTTTGCATTTGCATTTAAATTGCTTAAGCTACGTAGCTTTAGTCTAGTCACGAAATTAAGAAGCCATTTTGTCGATCGACAAAAAGTATCGGTATATAATTACAGGTGAAATAAAAACATGTTGTTATAATGTTATTAAGAGAGAGATTAATTTGATTGAAGTGAATTTAGCTGTGGAATTAAAGTAAGTTTTAATTATGCAGTAGAGACTGAACATGCAATTTGATGTAATCAGTTGTTTGGTTTTAGAAATTGTTTGTAATATTAATTTGTTTAAACCTGATTTCAACGGTGCAAAAAATACTATTATTGATGATTGTATAGCAAGCTACCTCATCCTTTACGAACGGCCTTCCTCTGCTTGGCACGGGTTCAAATTTTTCACCTTCCCTATGAATTTTCCGAATCTTACACAATAAATATATTATGTCCTAACAATACCAAACACAACCAAAAAACCAAAAATAATACAATTTGGTACAGGCATTCGGAAGTTATCCGCATATAGACATACTAAGGCAACTCTTTCTAAGTAAAGAAAATTTTTACTGTCTAAGTAGACACTTCGTTTTTGAAAGAATTCATCATTCAAAACGCAAAATATCCCACAGGATAACACCTAATATTGTTTCTAACATTGAAAATAAATAGTTTCTAAGTATAACAGACAATACGAGTCGGAAAGTAAAATGATACTGATACATAAATATTTACGAGGTCTATAAACTGTGGTGCGTTGAATTTCGCTGGCTCACAATCTGAGAAAATTGAAATAGTTGAGGTTGAATTTGAGGTTCACGGGCGTCATGTGTGTGTACTGTGCACCTATGGGTTATTTTACTTTAGAATATTATCATCTAGCAACCTTACTGATGTTTACGGCTTTGTACATTCCTATTAAATACATAACGCTATGTCTACAAGCTATTTTTCTGTTTAATAGAGCAAGAACACTCAGCTAAATTAATTACTTAATTTTGCTTGTGTTCTTAACTTGGGAAATGTTATACTAACTACGTAGATACAATCCAAAATGATTACTCCCTACTAGCAGAGCCATGGGCACAGGTAGTCTCTTGCTTGATACGTTTATAAAAGCTACATGAATAACATACATGGGCTTGTGCATAGCACCGCAACTATGGTGGTTAATTCCCCTAACTCATATTCGTTTCTTTCCACCAGGTCAACAACCCTTGCGCTACAGCATCGTCTCCGGAGACCCTGACCATCGGTTCACCATCGAACCTCTCACTGGAGCCATCAGAACTGCAGGTCAACTGGACAGGGAGACCAGCCCTTCGTATCTGTTGAATGTTAGAGCTGCTACTGGGAACCCTTCGAGTTTTGATCAAACTCAGGTAAGATTGTAATTATGATAATTGTAAAGCGGTGGTACTGTGAGGCACATTCCTGATCCTTCATCTCATGAAAAGTTATTTAGAAAGAAATGAAGCTCTAATAATGCATTAAGTGAAGCAGAAGAAGAATAAAAAAATTAAAACTTAGGGTTTTCAAGATGTTCAAAAAAGAGTGCGGTGGTGGCCCAATGGTAATGCCCCGGCTTACAAATTGTAGTTTGGTGCATTACTTTGTGTCGTACATTTCGTCACCACTACTCTCAAAGACGATAAAAGAAAGGGTTTCGTAGTACTAGCCATAATGATCTTGATAAACACGAACGTTCTGATAATATGTGCTTACATAACTCTCATTTCTTTCATCAGGTCCAAATAACCCTAGAAGACGTAAACGACAATACACCAGAATTTGGTACATCATCTGTAAGAGTCTCAGTCGCTGAGTCAGCAGCCATAGGTTCAGTGGTCTACGCAGCAAGAGCTACTGATGAAGATGATGGCAAGAATGGACAGATCACCTACCACCTGGTATCTGCTACGGGACCTTCAAATACCTTCGCTGTTAATTCTCAACATGGATTGGTTACACTTCTGAGGTAAGTTAATGATGGAGATACTTTTAACAAATAAGACGTTACTGTAGATTTTATAGTAGAAGACGATACCGTTAGCACCGCAGTTAGGCTAAAAGTATACGATGCTGTACTAGATACCGCAGGACCGAAAAAAGTGAGATGGAAGAATGATTGTCTGTATACTGACTGTATTGACAGTTTTGTAACACTTGCTGTTTCTTTAATTTAGTAATAATTTGTTCCTAACCATGATGAAGGAGTCATTAGAAGTTACCGAAATTTTTATACTATGCAAAAATCACGATCAAACATTTTGTTCTCCATTTAGTAAGGCATCACATAACAATTTTCTCTTCTTCCACAGGTCCTTAGACTACGAGAACCTCGTCCGCCACACCCTCATCATTTCAGCTAGAGACAACGGCATCCCATCACTTAGTGCCAATCTGACTTTAGTGGTGGATGTCCAGGATGTGAATGATAACCCTCCAGTGTTTGAGCATGAATCTTACAGCGCTAATGTGCTGGAGTCTGAAGCTGTCAACACGAAGGTAAGATTTGGAAGACAAACTTGTATCTTCTTCTGAATGTGTTGATGGTTTAGCGACATTGAGTCGACCCACAGTTGTCACCTTTTTTTTTGTCATCTGTAGTTCCTGTTACGATTAAAGAACATGGCTGTGGGGACTTGATATTTAGTGCCTAAAGTGTGTGGAACAGAAGCATAATTCAAAGCGGGAAGATCTATGAATCTGCACCAGCTTTCTGTCTTTATTGTAGCTGAAGCACTATTCAGAGTCAAGACCAATAACAATAGTAGTTTATTAGCAGTAGAAACTAGAACAGAAAGACATAAAAATATGTATGTAAATTATTTTTTACAAAACAAATCTACTTTAATCGTAGAATTGCATTTGTTAATGAACGAAACAACAAATAAATTAAAGAATTTATTATCATTTTATTTGAAGGATCAATAAAACATGACATGTCGACGTTTTAAAAAGGTCGGATTAGTTATTATTATAATCACTATATCAAAAGATTATGGCATGAATGGACAATATCTTAAAGCATGAGGAAAATACTATAGATTTAGTTACTTGAAATAACAACAAAATAATAAAAGAAAAGTATTATTTTGTTCTTGCAAATTAATCATTACCAATGCAAACTTTCATGAATAATGTTAGTTCTGTACTTTTTTTTGGGTTTACTACCATGAAATCAGTCCAATTCACGAAGGAGCACTTATACTTTTACAAATTCAAAACCGACTTGTTCCTCCACATGTTCTTTGCGTTCCTGGGCCATTTCATTTCAATAAAAATACGTTACAAAACACACAAATACAAATTAATCTCTAAGTAGAATTTATTGGGTATCGTTTAACTCGACGATAATAATCAAAGAGTGTCGGGTTCACGAGACAACTAAAAATAAACTATATCATTTCTTACGGTGAATTTAAAGTTGAACTTGAATGTAAAAGACATTGAATTTTAGACTTCTTCACGTGCTTTGTTGAACAAAAAAACTGATCGTTTTGCCCTAAAGGTGGTCAAGAACCTGCCGGGGTTGCGGGACTTATTCCATCACCATGACCCCGGTTCATAAAGGGCTATTGAAGGACACCGTGGATTTTAGTCAGTACAAGTCTGACAGTCCCACCCACCCTGCCCGGAGTGGGAGGACTCATTTGATGATTTAACCAGGCTAAAAAAAAAAAAGGTTGTCAAGAATTTAAATTCAAGAAACATACCAAACTCAGTTTACAGATTTCCATTCGACTATTGATCCATTTTAAAGCTGTTGAAATAATAATCACAAAGTAAGAAAATATGACTAGTCGGAACAAAGAAGAAGGGTCATCTGTGACCCAGCCCCGGCGCAAATGAAATGTATCTCAGTTTTTTCGTTATTTTATGTACATTAAATAACAGGTTTCTTTTTTTTCAATTTCAGTGGCTAACTTAGTTAAATTGCTTAAATAAACATTAGGAAAAATGTTGAAAATGCTAGCTGTTCTCCGCGGTTTTACCCGCTGCTAGGCTCCTATTGGTTGGAGTGTGATGTTATATAGCTCACAGTCTTCTTCAATAAATGGACTATCCAACACAAAAATATTTTTTTAATTCGAACCAGTAGTTCCTGAGATTAGCCCCTACAGCCAAACAAACAAACTCTTCAGGTTTTTCAACTGGGCGTGGATTGCTATGTCCGAAACTATGAGGAGTATCGAAATACGTTGAGAAGAGTGTTAGGGCCGATTTTGACGAAAACTAAAACTGCATATTTGGATTTTAGAAATATCAATAATTCTGGCCAGGAATCGAACCCGCTGGTTTGGAAAAAATATCCCACCTGTATTATTACACTATTCGATAGTGTTGCTAATAAGGATCAAATTCTGGGAAGTAATCATATACGCCAAACTTAAGGAAAAAGTGTAATTGAAAAAAAACTGATCAATTTACAAGGCACAAGTGACAAGAAAAATTGCAATTTTATAAAAATCTTCTATTTCCGTCAGTTTTCCATATGTGGTTACTTCCCAGAATTTGATCCTTATTAGTAACCCTATCGAATAGTGCAATAATACAGTATGTGATTTTTTACAAACCAGCGGGTTCGATTCCTGGCCAGAATTATTGATTTTTCTAAAATCCAATGATACAGTTTAAGGATTCGTCAAAATCGGCCTATAGACTCCTTTCCACATATTTCGATATTCTTCATAGTTTCGGACATAGCCATCCACGTTCAATTGAAATCCTGAATAGTTTGTTTGGTTGAAGTGGCTAATCTTAGTAACTACTGGTTCGAATTGAAAAAATATTTTTGTGTTGGATAGTCCATTTATTGAAGAAGACTGTGAGCTATATAACATCACACTCCGACCAAAAGGAGCCTAGCAGCGGGTGAAACCGCGGAGAACAGCTAGCATTTTCAACATTTTTCCTAATGCTTATTTAAGCAATTTAACTAAGTTAGCCACTGAAATTGAAAAAAAGATACCTGTTATTTAATGTACATAAATTATTGAAAAAACTGAGATACATTTCATTTGCGCCGGGGCTGGGTAAATTTTGTATGGACCGTGACCCTTCTTCTTTTCAATGTTAATAATGGTTCAGTAAGCGTTTGCGTGAAAAAATCAGGATTCATAATCAAGATTTTGGAATTAGTCAAAATTACGAATCCAGGCCTTACATTGTGGAACTGTAACTTTTACTCGCTTATCTAATTAATTTGTAAAGTTGTTTTATAAGTTGTGGAAAGATAACTTTAATGGGTTCCGTAATTAATTTGACATTTTATCTGCAATGAGTAATACGTTCTAATCAATGCTTGCGATTTCAAGTACTGAGCGATTTCCTGCTTTTAGTATCAAAGTTTTTTAGTACGAATTTAATTTCATATAATTATTTTTTACGATGCTTACATGAGTTCTAACATAACAACTTTCGAATCAGAATGTGATAAATGTCTGACCTATAATAATAGTAACCATTTCTTTCAACAGATCCTAGAAATCCAAGCAATAGACAAGGACACAGGCAACAACGCTCGCATCACATACAAAATAGCCGCAGACAACTCGACTGAAGAGTACTTCAAAGTACAACCAAGTACAGGCTGGGTCTACCTTGCAAAACAGCTCGATAGAGAAACAACAGCAAAACACACAATGGTCATAATTGCGGTCGACAACGGTATACCACCGCTGTCTGCGACCGCTAACTTAGTCGTCAATGTAATAGACGCTAATGATAATGATCCAGTGTTCAGTAAAGCTGCGTACGAGTTCCAAGTTGAAGAGAATCAGAAGGCTGGAGCGTTTGTAGGAAAGATCGCTGCTACTGATGCTGATTTGGGGGATAATGCAGTCGTGAGATACAGTCTGTTTCCTTCAAACACAAGTTTTATTGTTCATCCTGTTACTGGTGAGTCTTTTGTTGCTTTTATAATTTAAGTTAATGTGATTTTTATTAATTTATATTGAAAGTAGACAAAGTAGGTAAAAACTTTACAAAGAAAGAAGTCATTAAACAAAGGCGAGGTTTTAAATTTGTGACTCCCCGCTATAAGACAGAAGACCAACTCAAAATGTATATTGTTAAGACTCTTAAAATCTAAGAAACTCATCACTGTAAAAGACTTCACATTTATATACCCTAAAACCTCTTTGCACTTTGATCCAAAACAATTTATTCAACCACGTTTTTGCATTTAAAGTCCCACCTATAACTCAAACGAGAAAGAAACAAAAACTCATTTTTGATTAATAACTTACATTACTTCATCTACGTTTGAATGCTCATCGGATATGACGTCTAGCTGTTATTTATCATCATAACCCTCCAAAAGCTACCGTCGTATGTTGACCCGGCAACAATGACTGCTGTCAGAGCCAAGGTCGAAAGATTTCTCAAGTGTAGACCACGCTTATTTGTCATGAGATGAGCTGGCTTATAAAGTTTGAATACACCTGTTGATGTGTATGGTAGTTGGTAACAATTTTCTTCTATAACTGACGAATTTATTGAGGTGGAGAAAGCAGTAATAGTCAATTCGGGACTTGACAGGATTCAAAGTAGTAGTTATTGAAATTGCGACTTTAACGCAAATACGCAAAGATCAGTCAAGAACTTGAAATTTCAAAATAGAGAAACTATATTACGAGAACAAACACCGGCGCTACATGGATCATTACATCGTGTACAGAACTAACTAAGAACAATGATATTTTACCGTAATACCAAATACTTGCTCGTATTTGATCAGGCAAGCAACTCCCAGTCGGCCACTTGCCCTTTGTTTAGCTTGCCGGCACTTTTGAAAGCTAAAACCCAAAGTATGTAAGTCCCTTGAAACTCATTGATAGAGCAAACATGCTGAGTAAATACAGCCATTTTAATACCTGCACAATTTGAACTTATGGGGAGCAGATCCAATGGCTTTATTTGTTTTCGACCTTCCCATGGACCGCTTTCTATGCTTCTATGTAATTATGGAATTATTTCGAGTGTCTGCCTGATGGGTTTGTGGGATAATATTTATAATGAAGTAGTTTAGACGAGATGTCGAATAATATTGTAGCTGATAGTTAGTATCCTGTATTCCACTCACGTTGTCAGGGTCAACTTAGAAATGTGGATTATCTGTGGTTTAATGAGCCAACAGCCGTTTACTACGGAGGCACGATCGTGATCTTTGCTCTGGACACTTTTGCATGTGACTTCAAGTAGCACAGACGCATCACAGCTACCACTTAGAACCTCACCTACTCAAAAAGGAAAAACGACTGCGAAGAGCAGCAAAAACTATTCCATGTTTAGCCTCGTTTACAAAATTTAATAAGATATGCAAATAAGAATCCTCAACTGATCTTATCCAAAATGATGTTTATCGTCGAAATCGTGCGAGTATTAAGCATGGCATAAAAAGGGTGGCTGGCAGTTCGTTATTCTCAATAACTGACTGATGAATGGTGGAGCTTTTCGTCTCAATTCGGCTTATCGGCGATCACACCCGAACACTCCCGAGCTAGTTAGCAAGGAACGCGTGAGGGCTAAATTCGTAAATCATTTGCGACGGCTGTATGTGGCCCTATTGGAAGATTGCAGTCTTCAACAGGTGCACCCACAATGTTACCAGTGGCAAAAAGTTTGCCTTTTATGAGCATTGATAGCCGTCGGTTCGTTTGTGATCTTTAGGCTTTGGCATTGATAGAACTGGTTGTAGTTGGGATAGTAATTGACCTGAACTCATCGTGTAAACATTTTTTGACATTTAAAATACATAGATAGTTCAGTTAGATAAAGCAGTTTCGAAGAAAAAACATTTGCTGCATCGACATATGAATTAGGTTAAGGGTAAGACAATGATCATTAAAAAGTTCAAGAAAGACGCCATAAAAGTACCTTGAAGTAGAGTATCTGCGATCGTTAAAGCCAGTTCAGACCCCATCAATATGAAAACAAAGTATAATTTTATTGCACCGAGTAAAGGTGCCTATAGATTTGCATGAGCAGTATTGTTGTCATTTCATACGTCATATATGAAAGCTGGTCACCATTAGCAATGCTTTGCTCCATGTATGAGTTGACTCATAAAGCGACTAATAATTCTTCAGTGACATACGACAGAAGTTCACGGTAACTAAAGACTTATAAGGATATAAAAACGCTTAAACATAATGAATTGTGACTGGACTTGAATTGATTAGATCAGGGCTTTCGGATTTTCGGATTTAAAACATCAAAAACAAAACGTGAATGGGTAATTATTTAAAGTTATTTGGATGTAACGGATAGCAATTATAGATATAAATACAATGTTTTTGTGCTGACAAAAATTATGTGTGAAGGCGCCTTGTATGATAGTCAAATCGGAATAAGAGGAAGATGTCTCGAAAATTTCTCCAAATCAAATCCGATAATCAATCAACAAGTTGACAGGGAATTTTTATTTCAAAGGTCACGACACACGCCGGCCAAGATCCCACAACGGGAGGCAACAGACAATGAATTTATGCGCGTCAATTGCGAGTTATAAACGTCGACGCTCGCGCATGCGCCATGACCCGCCATTAACTATTATTAAAATATTGCTATGTAGGAGCTTGGCTATTCTCTCCCATGTTTTATTACAAGCCCAACCAGTACTAGATACTGTCGTCGGCTATTTAAAGCTCATATGTTACAAATGTACGTGTAGGACGCACTGGGCTCTACAACTCGTTTTGTTGACGGATACCTTTTATTTTCATATGTTCTCAAATGAATTATAGGTGTAAAATGTTGCTGGAATCTTACTGTGGACAGAGTGCTATAAATTGCAGCAATAACAAACAGGGTTGGAACAAAAAAAGTAATTGTGATCGAAGATGACGCAGTTGTAAATGATTTGGTCTTTTGTCTTAACAAAATCACACGAGATGTTTGGGAAACGCTAAGATTGGTCGTAAAATTGTTGCTTTATGGTATAACAAATCTATAAAGATGTAAGTTTAAATTTGGAAAAGTTTTACGTTCCGAATCGTACGCAATTTACTGCTACGCCACAGAAAATCGAAATTCGAAACTAATAATAACCATCAGCTCTTGCACGGAACCGGCAGAAACCCTGCAATCTCTTTATTTTACAGCCGTTTCAAGTACGACAGTCCAATAAAAACGTCTAACGTCGTACATTACACCTAAGAATACAAATCAAAAACTTGATTTGATAAATTAAACTCAACGTTTCAAAGCTACCAGTATTTATGACTGCACCACGATGATCTCTGCCCTCCCGCTCTGAGGAGAACTTGAAGATACCTTACACCGCAACAATAATGTTCGTACAAAAACAGAAATCAGTAATCGTGAAGAAAATATTATCGTTTACCACAAACACCGAAGTCAGGAGTGTCCAATATTTGCGGTTGAAATAACGATGGATACTTTTTCCCTACAGCTCGCTTCCCATCGCTCATTACCGTGGTTTCTGGCACATCTTATTATCTTCCTATAAATCCGACGTTAACATCAATGGAAACTTTGATTATGCCGTCTTTAGGTTCATAATTCTTTGCATCTGATATCCATTTCGCTACCCTGTTTCTGTCATCACAATTTTTAGGATCTCAATATGGAGTTTCGGATATAATCATAGTTATTCTGTCCCGAGGCGATCTCTTTTATGTACTCCTAATTTTAGGTTGCTGACTTAAAAGTAATCGATTTGAAATTGACAAAATTCTTTGAACATGTGATAAAAAGGGAAATTTTGTAAGAACGTGTGGTAGTGTTCATTACAGGTTAAGAAATTGAAAGTATATTTTTATGTATCCTAATTGAAGTATCTTCTCTCCTGATGATTTTTCGCTAAGAATCTTGTTTCAAGCATAAAAAAAAGTTAGATTTTTAATGTTAATACTCCGTCTCTATTAACTTTACGATTATATTTATGATTAACTCTAGGTTGTTGGGTGTAATGTTTTCTACTATTGCTAGAACTCATGACGTGTATTTATAATAATTCTTAATTTTCATTTTGTTTTGTTACAGGAATAATCACTACCAAAGAAATACTAGATAGAGAATTCAAGTCTTCTTACTCTTTATTCGCCGAAGCTAAAGACCAAGGAACGTTACCCAGATCGAGCAGGGTTCCTATTTCAATTAAAATAACTGATGTGAATGACAACCCACCAGAGATCATTGACCCTAGGGAAGATGTAGTCAGTGTCAGGGAAGAACAACAACCAGGAGCTGAAGTAGCAAGAGTAAAAGCTATAGACAGAGACAATGGAGTCAATTCTACTATCAGATATTCCATTCTGAGTGAAAGAGACATGGATGGAGTTGGTGTTTTTGTTATTGATGCCACTACTGGTGTCATCAAAACGAGTACAGGTAAATTTTATGAAATAGCTGGATATTGATGTATTGCCTTTTAACTGTATTGATGCAATGTAGTGATGCTTTAAGTTGAGAATTCTAATAAAAAATTCCTTTTTTCAGTCCTGGACCATGAAGAGAGATCTATTTACCGACTGACTGTAGCAGCAACTGATGGAGGAACACCACCAAAACAGACCGTGAGACAACTAAAGGTGGAAGTCTTGGATTTAAACGACAATAGGCCGACCTTTACCAGTTCTAGTTTGTCTTTCAAAGTAAGTAATCAGAAGTCAATAAAAGAAAACTACTAGTCGATATATGCAGATTTGTTTTTAAATAGATCTATGGACATTTGTAATAACAACATTTTATTTTTTCAGGTAAAGGAAGATGCCAAAATTGGTCACGTTGTTGGAACTGTAGCATGCTGCGATAGTGACATCACTGAGAACTTAGTCAACGATGATGATGAGAAACAGATCTCTTACCTACTCATGCCGCTGACGAGTGATCATTCTCCCGGTACCTTCGAAATTGACAGACGAACCGGTTCATTGGTTGTAGCCAGACAATTGGATAGAGAAATTCAGGATGAATACCGACTAGAAGTGAGAGCATTGGATACGTCAGCAACGAATAACCCCCAAAGCAGTGCTGTCACTGTGAGAATAGAGATAGTTGACGTCAATGACAATTCCCCACAATGGCCTCAAGATCCTATAAATATCGAAATATCTGAACTTACTCCAATTGGTATGATAGTTTTCAACTTTACTGCCAAAGATGCTGATGCGGGTCCAAATGGAGAGTTGAATTTTCGGGTTGTATCTTCACTACCTGTTACTAAAAACATTTTCAACTTAGATCCACTCACTGGTTCTCTAACACTTACTTCTAGTTTGGATTATGAGAAGTTAAAGGAATATTGGCTGGTCATTGAAGCTACAGACCTGGCAATAAATATAACTGAAAGAATGGCAACATCAGCTACTGTCCACATTTCTGTTACTGATGCCAATGATAATACACCTACTTTCGTGTCAGCGAATAAGGCTACAGTCTCGCTAAATACACTATCAGGTACTCTCTACCAAGCGCTAGCAATAGATGCAGATTCAGGAGAAAATGGTAAAATATCTTACTACATATCAGGAGGTAACGATCAGGGCTTCTTTTCGATGGAATATGACGTTGGAAAACTGACATTGTCGAACAAATATTCCCAAGATATATCCAGGGTCAGACCAGGACAGTATAAGCTGAATCTGACGGCTTCAGATCATGGTACGCCGTTCCCAAGACAGAGCCACATGACTCTACACTTGACATTGCAAGAGTCGACGAATATACCGCCAAGATTTACGGATTCCTTCTACAGAGCTAATATTAGTGAAGATATACGTCCAGGCAGTTTTGTTACAAGACTGTCTGCTCAATCTTCAAGAGGAAGTGCAAGTAAGTTATTTTATTTTTTGTTAATTACTTGATTTACTTAAATATCTGAACTGTTAATAAAATTGTATCCTTCGATGGAATGTGAAACTAATGATCTTTTTGATTTTCAGGTAATCTAACCTACATGATTCCATCTGGAGTTGCTGATGACAAGTTTGCAATTGACGAAAGGCTTGGAACCATCACAGTTAAAACCAGAATTGATAGAGAAGAGAGGGACCAATACATTTTCCCTGTCTACGTTACAGACTCAAGCACGTTCCAATCTACAACCAACTTTGATGTGGCTACAGTTACAATAAGTGTAATGGATGTAAATGACAACCCACCTAGTTTCAAAACAGGATCTTGCTATCCTTTGGTTGTTCCTGAAAACAATGAACCCGAAGTTATACATACTGTCGCAGCAACTGACAAGGACATTGGAGCAAATGGAGTAATAACTTACAGCATAACATCAGGCAATAACGGGAACAAATTCTCAATAGATTCTACTTCTGGAAAACTGACAGCAAAGACTTTAGATCGCGAAACACAGTCCAAGTATCACTTGACGATTACTGCTTTTGATCACGGTTCGCCAGTGGCGCTTCAAGGTTCTTGTAACATTACAGTCATAGTTGAAGACCAAAATGATAATGATCCAGTCTTTGATACCGGTCATTATTCTGCTGCAATACCAGAAGATGCTATGATTGATACGTCTGTGATCAAAGTTAGAGCTACTGATGCAGATTTGGGTTTCAACAAAAGGATTGTGTACTCATTGGCTAATGAAAGCCAAGGCTTATTTAGGATTGATAACAAAACTGGGATAATTTTCACGACTGGGTAAGTTCAATTACCAGCACAAGTCCAGTAATTCATAGGCACCTTATAATTATCTTCTATGTTCAATAAATAATTTTATGTTTATATTACAGGTCCTTTGATCGAGAGAAAACAAGCGTCTATCATTTCGAAGCAGTGGCCACGGATGAGGGCCGATACATCACTAGATCCCAAAGGGTCTCAGTAGAAGTCACCATCAACGATGTTAACGACAACAAGCCCATCTTCACAAAGTACCCTTTCAAAGAACAAGTCGCCACGCTGACACCGCCAGGCCAAAGTTTACTTCGAGTATCAGCAATGGACAATGACATTGGAATAAACGCTGAGATTCTGTATGAACTCCTAGACACATCCAATCACAAGTTTCGCATCAATCCTACAACCGGTGTCCTCACAGCTACACAAAGCTTAGCAAGCGAAAACGGCAAATTGATCCACCTGAAAGTGATCGCAAAAGATAAAGGCAACCCACCCCAGAGCTCCATAGGACTTATAGAAATACGCGTCGGCGATTTCTCAGATCAAACACCTACATTAAACTTCCAAAATGCTACATACAATGTAACTATTGAAGAAAACATGCCGTATGGAAAGGACGTGCTTCAAGTAACCGCAGTTAGGAGCGACGGGCGGCGTCAGAGAATAATTTATGAAATCGGCAACGGCAACGATCAGTACGCCTTTGAAATAGACTCTAACTCAGGCGTTATAAGGGTGAATAACTCAGTGAATCTGGATTATGAGTCGTATCCAGGCCCGCGGAGGCAGCTTGTTGTAGTCGCGCGCACAGAAGGCTCGCCCGTCCTATACGGCTACTGCGACGTTATAATAAATCTGATCGATCAGAACGACCACGCTCCCAGGTTTACGCAACAACAGTACATCGCGAATGTCCTTGAAGGGAACACTAAGGGCGAATTTGTTGTGCAACTCGCGGCTAAGGATGGAGATCGCGGTGTGAATGCAAGGATACTATACCACATTGTCGACGGAAATCATGATAATGCATTCATTATTGAACCGGCATTCTCAGGGTCGGTGAAAACAAATATAGTCCTTGATCGAGAGATACGGGAGACATACAAACTGACAGTAATAGCCACTGATGAGGGCGACCCGCAGATGACGGGCACGGCGACGCTGAGGATCAACGTGGTGGACGTGAATGACAACCAGCCAACATTCCCACCACCGAACGTCATCTCAGTATCGGAAGGTACGTTTTTACTCGTTTACTCCGTATTCGCATTCGGGTTTTAAATTGCCGTTGGTCGGCCTATCGACTTTTCGAAATAAATTGGTAGAACAAAAAGCGTACCACAGAGAGGGAGGCATTTTACATAATTTGTATTCTCGACTTGGTAACATTGCGACTTTTCGATTCCAACGCCGAGATTAAATAAAAGGGACTCCTTTAGGATCAATATTTATTGGATGGTATTACATTTTTTCCGAGTGCATGTTTTAGCGGTTCACCAACGGTCCGCGGCGTTCGCGTCGCTTTTTATTCGTTTTTTATATCATTGTAAGTCGACAGAGGTTTTGTTTTAGAGAATTTTTATTTTGGCGGATCGTTAAAACGGCAGTCAAACGAGACCCGTCAGTATATTTTGTTTTTGTTTTTAGGAACGGAAGTTGGGACAGTGCTCACATCTGTTACTGCGAATGACGTTGATACATATCCGGCACTGAAGTACTCGATAATACAAGGGGACAACAGTTTTTCTATAGACAGATATAGTGGAAAGATTGTGTTGAATCGACCCCTTGACTTCGAAGCGAAGAAGATGTATGAAGTGAATATCACTGCATCAGATAGCGAACATGTAGCCAAGACGACACTGACGATAAAAGTCACTGATGTAAACGACAACTCACCTGTTTTTGATGAAATTTCGTACAACAGAATTTTACCTGGTAAGTTGCATTGCACACAATCTATAGCATCGACACTCACTGACGACATAAATAATAATAACATTAAATTTATTTATTTTCTAACAATTTCAGAAGGCACCGACACTCTTGAAATCGGCTCTGTTAGCGCGCAAGATCGTGATGATGGAGACAACGGCAAGATCACCTACTCAATCCTCCGGCCAACTAAAGGATACTACATCGATGCGGTTTCTGGGAGCATCTTCGTAAACTACAGTGCTCTGCCACCCAATCAGAGAGATACACAGCTTGCTGTTGTTGCTACAGACCATGGAAAGCCGAATAGAAGTGCTGTTGCGTCTGTGAGGATCAGTACTGGAGCATCTTCAGAAATCAAACCATTTATTGGACAGGATACTTACAGGTAAATATTATCACAATAATATTAAAGAAACCTTCTACAATTTAAATGTAGGTAACTACATAATCTTAAACTGATGTTCATGCAAGGGATAAAAATGTTATTCGTATTTATTGTACAAAATCATGATACTAACAGAATATTGTTTTCAATTCCAGGATCACCGTGAACGAAGACACCGAGAAAGGATCAACCCTGCTTCAGATCGGCGGCATCAACGATGTTCTCAAGAAATACAATCTAGACATTCATATCACATCTGGTAACGAAGGAAACACGTTCGATGTCACCCTTGAAGGAGCTCTGATTCTTCTCAACAGACTTGACAGAGAAACACAAGATTCTTACGTGCTTGGCTTAGCTGCTGTTGAACAAGGGAAAATGTTGACACACAATCAGAATAAAACCTCTATCACAGTATTTGTCACTGTAGCAGACGCTAATGATAATCCACCGGTCTTTGCTATCAATGACTTCGAGCTAACAGTTAGTGAGGATGTCAAAATTGGATACACGCTGACGAAACTGGCCGCCACTGATGCTGATCTATATGGAACTCCGAATGCTGCTATCGTTTATAACATCACTTCAGGAGATGATGAGAAGCTCTTCTACGTCCATCCAACGACAGGTTTACTGACTGTCAATAAAAGTCTTGATTATGACGTTGGCAATACTGAATACAAACTTGTGATAGTCGCTTGCGATCAAGGAGTACCATCACTGTGCAACGCTGTTTTTATCACCGTTGGAATACTCGATGAAAACGACAACGCACCAACTTTCCCTGTGACTGAGTATTTCGAAACCATCGGTGAGAACGAAAGAGTAGGAACTTCTATATTCACAGCTAGAGCCACTGATTTAGACAAAGGACGATACGGCCAACTAAATTACTCAATAGTAGCTTCACCTAATAATTACAACAGAAATGATGACTCTTGGAAAATGTTTCTTATTGATTCTTCATCTGGGCTAGTCAACTCTAACGCTGTATTTGACTATGAGGTTAAGAATAAGTACGAATTTGCTATCAAAGCTTCTGATTTGGGAGGCATAAGTACTACTGTGAAAGTCAGGATTGACATTGAAAGTAGAGATGAGTTCTACCCTCAATTTACCCAGAAAACTTACAAGTTCCGTGTGCCTAAGTCCGGATCTCTCCAAGCTGGCTATGTGATTGGGCAAGCTACAGCAATCGATAGAGATAAAGGTATCGATGGAAGAATTGTTTATCAACTGTCCACATCACATTCATACTTCAAAATAAACAGAACAACAGGCGTCATCATTTTGAAGAAGAAAGTTGATTCCGTGCAGAATCTTTTTGGTCTAGACAAGTCTATAAGCTTAGTTGTCACAGCTAGTTCTGGAAGACAAGGTTCCTTGACAAACAAAACTGCTGTAGAAATTGGAATGAATGACATGGCATTGGCTTCGGATGGAACTCAAGTCAATGATGCTGCTGCGGTCGCTAGTGGAGGCTTATCAGACTGGGCGTTAGGGCTGCTGATTGTTTTTATTTTCATCATTATCATATTTGCAGCAGCATTCTTATTCCTGCATATGAAGAACAAAAGACATAAGAAAGTTAACAAGCCAGGACTTAGTTCTGAAGGAGTCGGTGCTACAAATAGCTATGTCGATCCAAGCGCCTTTGATACTATCCCGATAAGAAATACTGGCGCCGTAAATCCAGGTAATCAGTTTCGCTCCCCCTAAATATGACGAAATCCCACCATACGGACCACATACAGCCAGCTCGAATTCCGGAGCAGCAACTACTTCAGAACTATCAGGATCTGATCAATCAGGTTCCAGTGGACGAGGCTCTGCAGAAGATGGCGAAGATGGTGAGGATGAAGAGATAAGAATGATAAATGAGGGTCCTTTACAGAGAGAATCTGGAATACACAGGCAATCTAACGGAGTTGATGATGACAATCTTTCTGATGTATCTGTACATAACACTCAGGAATATTTAGCAAGACTAGGAATTGTTGATACTGGAACTGGAGGCGGTGCTTCCACGTCATCCAGGAGATGTTCAGAAAACGTAGGAAATAAGGACACTATGTTACACCACGCACCAATAGATTCCATGCACATGTTTGATGAAGATGGTGCTCACGAGAACGATATTACCAATTTAATATACGCTAAGCTTAATGAAGTAACTGGTAGTGAAAGGGCGAGTAGCGCGGATGAAGCGAGTGCAGCGGTAGATAGAGCAATGGCTCTTGGTGCTTTCTCTAGTGCCCCAGGAGACAACAACGCTGTGCCAACCGCTGGACCCTCAATGACTGGTAGTCTAAGTTCCATAGTTCACTCCGAAGAAGAATTAACTGGTAGCTACAATTGGGATTACTTACTTGATTGGGGACCTCAGTACCAGCCCTTAGCTCATGTATTTTCTGAAATAGCTAGACTAAAGGACGACGCAGTGTCACTGCAAAGTGGTAACAGCGGGGCTTCAAGTGCAAAGAGTAAAGGAACTTCCATATCAGGAGGGAAGAGTGTTCCACCACCGTTACTGACGACTGTTGCTCCTAGGAGCTGTCCGGCACCGTCTTTGTCGTGTAGGCAGCCACAGTTATTATTACCGAGGTCTCCAATCAGTCATGATGTTCCTGGTGGGTTCTCTGCAGCAGCCGCCATGTCTCCTTCTTTCTCGCCTTCCTTATCACCATTAGCGACGAGATCGCCGTCAATGTCACCATTAGTAGGTCCCGGGTTGCCACCAGCACCCGCCAATAGGAAACCTCCACACTCAACTATGAGAATATGAAAATATTAGTATCGTAGTATATTCAATACTGTACATAATGGACGACTGTTTTGCCTGTAGTGTAGTTAGTATTATTTATTCGGCCGATCTGATCGGCTTAACTCATTTTGCGCATATTGATATTTAAACCCAACTTCACAGATATGCTCAAAGTGATAACTAAGCGCTTATTACCGATTTTTGCGGTAACTGTATATAAATAAAAAATCGGGTGTATTTTTTAAGTGTACATACTTACATATACTCATTGTAAAAAATATATAAAGACTGCCATTTTTTTATTTTTAACAAAAAATACAGCTTTACTCTAAGCTATAAGTATTATTTTTAGGAAATGCAATTTGTAATGATGTGTCAAATCGATTTGTAATAGAAATCGATTTGGTAAATCAATGTTACTGTAAGCTTTATTACACGAAGTTGTATGTACTACTTGATATTGTAAAATTCTGTTGCAAATATAATGTAATATTAGTTTTCAGTGAATTGAACGTTGATGTTTCGTTTCTCTGTGATTTTGACGATGCCTAAAGATTCAGTTTAGTGTTTTTGCTACTTATCGTTATTCTTCACTACCAATTTTCTTATAATATCTCATATAAAATTAATTTGTTAAATATTCATCGAAAGATTCCTGGTTTGGGCACCATCTTTAATTTTTTTATTATACTAGGTTATATTAAAGTTTCCAGTTAAAGATAGGTAGGTAATTGAAAAGTTTTCTACTGTTCTATGAGAATATTTATTTGTTTCATTCCTTTTTTCTAATTATTTTTTTAATTCCTGTTACAGTTTTTTTTTTCAAGATAATAGCATCATAAAGTATCAAAAATTCTGAACTGATAACTAGTTATATTGAATGTAAATACTTATCTTAGTTTACATGTTAATAAATTAGTCGTAGACTCCACCGACTGTATGAATATTGTTTAGGTGGAAATAAAATGGAATTTAAAACATAATATTGTTGTTTATTTTTATTAACCTTTATTCCACTTGACTATTTGTGGAAATAAAACCTATGAAGCTGATTATAAATAGGCACCAATGGCAAAGGCACAATCACCTACCTAACGAGTTAAAACATTTGTTTTCGTAAGTAACAATTCAATGTGAAATGTAAGCAGAAAGTACCAGGAGAACAGGATCATGAAGAACGTTTTGGTGCCGAAATTGAATGAGGGATTGGAACAAAAAGTACTAGGAGAACAGAATCATGCTGAAGGTTTTCAAGCCGCGCAACGGTCTTCAAAACTAAAAATGTCTCTCGGGGAATACTCACTACCCAAAAAGTACTAGGACTGCATAAAATCAAGGTGTTATTTTTCATTAGTTCTGTCTCAACATGCAAGTTTTAGGCAGAAAGTACCAGGAGTACAAGATCATAAAGAAGGTTTTGGTGCCGAAATGTAATGAGAGATTGGAACAAACAGTACTAGGAGAACAGAATCATGCTGAAGGTTTTCAAACCGCCTAACGGTCTTCAAAACTAAAAATGTCTTTCGGGGAATACTCACTACCCAAAAAGTACTAGGACTGCATAAAATCAAGGTGTTATTTTTCATTAGTTCTGTCTCAACATGCAAGTTTTAGGCAGAAAAGTACCAGGAGAACAAAATCATAAAGAAGGTTTTGGTGCCGAAATGTAACGAGGGATTGGAACAAAAAGTACTAGGAAAACAGAATCATGCTGAAGGTTATCATACTGACCAAACGTCTTCAAAACTAAAAATGTCTTTCGGGGAATGCTCAACACCTAATAAGTATTAGGACTGCATAAATTTAAGGTGCTATATTTCATTTTAACAGTTCTGTCCGAACATACAGTAATTATTTGGAACAACGCCATCTTTATCATGCTGCGGAATCAAAACAGAAACGCAATTTAGAATCTCTATTGATTATTGTTAATTTAGAATAACGCCATCTATCTCTCATTGGAGGAACTATGAAAGATAACGTTTAGAAACGTCAAGTTATTACACTCTTGGGGGTGGTTAGCGTGGAGGAATGGCAGCACCGAGCGAATAGTCGAGTTGAATTCGATCGAATCGATTCAGAAGTTTAATCAGCTATTCGACGTTGACAGGTAGTGACGTTGTCAGACAGGTTGTCAAACCTGATTTTGTGAGTGTTATTTCCGATATCACGACCCCTCTGATAAACGAACTCTCCGTTATACATTTATGATAAAAGTACTAGGCTTGCAAGTGGTATTAAAATAATTAAATAAAGGTAGTTCATAGAAGACAGGTATTTTACACTATTAAAAAAAAATACAATTAATATTAAATACCAGATATATAACAAGGTGTTTGCCCTGTGTCTTTGCCCCACGCTTAGGGTTTCTCCAATATCGTGGGTGCGTTTTCAAATATTCAAAATGAAATCTTACAGCACCTCATACTATAAAGTAGGTTTCTATATTGAATTTCTTTTAACAATTTTATAGGTGACTGTACCATTTTTCGTTCAGTTGCGAGTTGACAACGGCAAAAATAGGTAAAAACAGAATGTGCTAACTCGCGTGAACGAGTGAGTTTATTTCGCGCGAGTTGACGAATAAGTCGAATCATCCGATTTAAGATTGAATTAGAAAAAAACAAAGTTCAATGAAAACTACTGTTTTTTAAAAAGTGATTATTTATTTCACAGTGAAATAATACATACTAAATATTCAGAAATAAATAATCCTGCAAAAGTATAATTTCGAATTGAATAGACGAAATTGATATTCATATTGACTGTATGCTTAATTGACAAAGATAAAAAGAAAGTGTTATATATTTTTGCAGAATTATTTATCCCTATAATAATAACATTACAGCTTAATTATGAAAAAATGATAAATTAAATATTATTATCACAGTTGGAGCTACAACTACCAATGATATCATAATAATTACCAACTATGGTAATCTTGGAACGAAAAACTTAGCAGCTTGCCTTGCAGAAAGATAGTAGAAAACATATTTATAAAAGACAGGGAGAATGTAAGGGCACGTCCTATCCAAAGTGATCGTCTTGCGAACATTCAGTAAGTTGTTCGGCGAATCTTGTTACGTGGTTTCTCCAACAGAGGGCGTTATTCTAAAATCCGATCAACTTCATGAATGTTGACATAATTATCATGAATGCTAAGATAATGTATTTATATGCACAACTGATCGCTTTTGTTAGAATGTGGGGTTAATGATAACAATAATTCTTCAACTCTTGAGAGATAACAAGATAATACCATTAAAATGAACATTAAAGTAATGATTAAAATTATATAATTGGTACAAATTAAATTAATAAGATTTCGAGGTCTTCAAAAGATATTTTGTTTTTGAAAATCAATATCTGAAAATTTTCAATCATTGTCTTCAAAATCGTGTGACATGACATAAACATGAAAAAATTACAATATCATTAAAAAAATCAAATTCATTACTTGCAAGAAGACTCCAAATCAAGTGTATATGGTTAGAATTTATTTTTACTTTCCACGTTAGTAAAATGTTTGATTTATTTATCCATTATTATTATACCTCCTTGATAATAAGGAGAAGTCCTTTATTCTTCTAGTTTGAAAAGTTTGATTTTGGTTTCTAGGATATTACGCGTTATATCCTAGACTAACTAGAAGAATAAAGGACTTCTTATTATGAAGATTTGAGAGCAGTCGTGATGAAATAAATTACATAAAGTAATTTGCCAGCTTAGGTTTGAAGCCATAAGCTACGATATTATACTCAAAGCTTTTACCACCTTATTCCCTTTTCTTTATGTTAATAACTTTAAAACATTTTCTTAACAATAGAAACATTAGGGTTTATTAGAACACAAGAATTTATAATTGGTTCTTGATTACTGTAAGTAAAAGAATGTGTTCAGTCATACTAAATATAGCAGAAATATAAGCGTAGAAAAAAAGTAATATTTATTGAGCATCTCTACTCAACCCATAAGGGGGAAAGCGTATTATAATTATGATATTATATAATATACTATTTTATATATTAATATAAAATGCCTACGAACACTGTGGCCCTGTTTTAGTTATTATAATTTTGGTGTTTGTATTAGTGATGTTCGATATATTGTATATGTTCGGGTTTTGGTGTAATTACCCATTATATGCAAGGTGTAATTACAGAAAGTTAAGTAGTAGCTTACTCAGTATTATAAACAACTGAAGGTAATATTATCACAAAAATACGAAAATGTGAGCCATAAGTTTCCAAAAACATCTTCATCTGATAAATTTCTGATCAATTAACCCAATAATCCTGGACTTGACCTGGGCACTTGAACCAGGACTGTAAGAAAAAAACTTTAAAAATACTCCATAGTATCAAAGAAAAGTTCCCTTAGAAGATTACAAGAGTAGAAGAAGTGTTTCGGTTATATTTAATAAACAATGATCAAAAACAGGCATCAGTATTTTTTTTTCTAAACCTAAGTACTGATTGTTTGATATACAGCCGATTATAAGGCAACATCTGAAGCGTCACAATCAAAATATATTATATTTATAGAAATTCTAAAACCATGTCCTAACAAAAGCGATTGTCATACGAACTCGGCGAACCAGAACATAAAATGTGTAGGTATCCCACGACTGAGATCTACTGGATTATACACACATTACTAGCGCGTCTCAATGCGTATCACTGCATACGCGTTCACTAATAGCCATTCGCTTGCACATTGACTAAAGGATCGATAAACCATTTTACATTCAATTTAGAGTATTTTTATTTTGGAGAAATTCCTACTGTGGGGCGACGTTAAAAAAAATACTTAAACCTGTGTCCCTACAGTTCATAAATATTCCCCACTGTTACAGTAAACTTGCCAATAGATGGCGTTTTTCTCAATTTCGTGAAAAGAAAATGTGACATCCACACGAACAATCGCTTTGGTTAGTACACGGGTACAAGTATTCTCAATACACTGCAATAATGGCTACAAAATCCTAAGTTTACAACACACATTAATGTTATTTTATTATCATTTGTCTCTATTATACTGGTTACGTGATTTTTATCCAAAACTGCTGTACCTATTCCGATGTGATTTCTCTCATATTGCCTTTCAAAAAAAGGTAAGGCCGTCTCTGGTCAACCCTGTCTATGCTAATCTTGCTTATGCCTACTTATTAATGGCGTGAGGGTCTTATGCTATGATACTCAACCCTTTTTCTAAAGAAAAACTTCATAGTACAGTAGACTGCACCTCAGTGGTAACAAAACCAGTGTTAACTGGTGGACCTACGTAATACGTAAGGTTAAAATATTAACACTGGTGTGGTCGACTGTACTGTTTTTATACAGGGTGTTTAATATTATGGAAGCAAGTTTTTTTATTAAAAAGACTACAATGTACCTATTTATTATTGAACTTATTCCATGATGAACAGTTATTGTGTATTTCCAAATAATTTTTGAAAAAAATATGTCAAATCAAATAATACAATGTATTTATTTATTAAAGTAATTTAAACAGGTAACGCTAAGTTCTACGGAATTTACGACATAGCGTTTAGCAGCATCTCCATGGACGGCGTGATACCCGCGTCCGATCACTTGGTGGCGTATTTCCACACAGTGATTTAATACATTGTTCATTGATTGGTATATTTCGCTCTCACATAGTCTAACAATTAACACAACTATTTTGAAAATAAAGTTGTCAAACTAATTTTACAGCAGGTGTATTAAAAAAAAACTTACTACCATTAACAAAACACCCTGTATAAACACCTTTTTACCAAACAACTTTCCAATCCCCAATTACAAGTCAAAAGCGCCCAAAACTCTTTCTAAACTACCCTCTGTCGGACATAGGCCATTCCTAACTCCCCATTGGTTGAGTACAGCTGGTCTAAAGGGGATAATAAAGGGGTCCAAATAATCACTATATTCGCTTTATGGATTTCTCCGTGTGGTTATTTAAATGCATATCTATGATAACTTCATCAGAACCTATAGACTTTTTACTGGGGGTCACTATACCGATGTCCACGTCCGTGTTGGGGGTCAAACCGTTGATGGGGTCCTGGAATTGGAGATATGGAGTCAGTAATACATTGAGCTGTTACATGGAGACGATATAGTCAAACATTAATTGGGACTATAGGCTATTTTAGTAAAAAAAAATGTCCAAACACAGACTGTCAAAAATGTTTGACCCGTATTTTTTCTTTCGTTACGGACAACCAAAATTGACGAAGATTCAACGCTTCTACTTATCACAAAACGTCACTCGGTCGGTATAATTTTACAAGCGTTATGACGTCACAAGCCCCCACTTCAATTTCGAAGCGTTTTATCTTTGTCAATATTGATTGATTAAAAAAAAGAAAAATACGCGTGCATTAGTTTTTAATACTCGGAGTGACGGACTAAACAGATTTTAATTTTTTTTTATGCAGTAAACAATTTTATTGGCATTTCAAGTTTGAAATATTAAAAATTTTGGAAAGCGCCTTTACAATTCGTATGAGCAAAATGTGTATGTGAAAATAATAACTGACTAAGATACTATTTTGTGACATAAATAAATTTATTTTAGGGCATTTTTAAGCAAGCTAGCAGATGTTAAAAATGAGACGTCGAACTATGGACAGAAGATAAAAAGTTACGACACCAAAAACTGAGAACATTCTTGCTTATTTTAGAAGCGTTTTTAGCACCAAACGGCACTTTATCTAAAATAGCTTCTGGGAATATATGGATAAAAATTCGTAAAAATCTATATTAATAGGCTAAGCCTAGCAGATTTACCCGCGGTGGTGGACGCCCACGGCGTCGGACGTCGCAAGACGATCTCCGGCCACCGTAGGCGCGGGCATGCGGGCGGCGAGTAAAGGGCAACTCGCCGCCCGACCATGGACCATGCCCGGGTCGACGGCGCGTCGTGTTCCACGCGCGCCTCAAAGAGCGTCAGCATAATGACGAGGCCCCCTCTCAGAGGGCTAAAGCCTGCCGGGGTCGCGGGACTTATACCAACACCGTGACCCCGGAACATAAAGGGCTATTGAAGGACACCGTGGATTTTAGTCAGTACAAGTCTGACAGTCCCTCCCGCCCTGCCCGGGGTGGGAGGACTCATTTGATGATTTTACCACGTAAAAAAAAAAGCCTAGCAGATATTCTAATTAGATTAAAAGAAAATAAATAACTGACCGCATTAAGAGCGTCGCAGGCCATGAGTTCGTTCTTGGACAAATGTTCGACGACCGCCGCCGCGTAACAGTCACCCAACATGTTGTTAGTGGTTCTGATGCGGTCGCTGAAAGAAAAAGAATACACGATTCAGTTGGTAAAGGAATTTAAAAAAGATATGTATTTGTTGTGGACTTATTTAGCACAATATCAAGTGTCTACGCTAGTGCGACAAACGGAAGTGCGATGAACGCTTGTGCGACATAACTGTACTGCGACACACGATAGTTCGAATGCACGCTTGTGCGACACACTGAAGGTCGACATCACGCTGGTGCGACAAATCATTTTATCATGTCTCCAAACAAAATGGGAGTACGTGCTCTGGTTTCCTGGCACTAATCTATGTCTGTATACCTACGTAATATTTTAAGAATCTACCCTGGAGTTCCTAATTTATTTAGATTTTTATGTTGACAACATTATTTTTTGTTCATGCTTCTTATTGTCAGTTTTACCGTTTTTACACATATTGTGATCACAAGACATTTTATGGATCTGGACAGTTTTAAAACTGAAATCTACTTGTTTTCTACGTTACAACATGTTTAAAGCTGGGATAATGTACATTCCAATACGGTTTGATTTTTTATTTGACTTTTATTTATAACAAATCTACATAATAACTTATGATCGCTTTTTTAACCTATTCTGTCCCACTGCTGTGCATAGGCCTCCTATCCTTGGACAAGATAGGTAGGATACAGAGGTCGACGAGCTTACGTTTGAGGGAGATGGGAAGGTTGCCCTTCATAAGTCCCTTCCTGGACCCGTAACTTCTCCAGACATTCCTAGACGGCCAACGACTTTGTTTTTTAAATATATTAAAAAAAAAATGATTATATTGCAGTTTAGTTTGTTTTATTTATACGCATGTTAATACTGATTCATTTAAAACCTATCTATATATGGCAATATCATTTATCATACTTGAGTAGTGCCAAAATACTGTAAAGCTATTGTCAAACAGAAAGGCGCGGGCGTGGCATCGTGGCGTCGCCGTCGCACTACCGTAATGTCGCACTTCCGTGGTGTCGCACTACAGTCGCACAATCGTTTGTCGCACCAGCGTGATGTCAACCTTCAGTGTGTCGCACAAGCGTGCATTCGAACTATCGTGTGTCGCAGTACAGTTATGTCGCACAAGCGTTCATCGCACTTCCGTTTGTCGCACTAGCGTAGTACACTCCAATATCAATAATTAATGACGATGATAAGCGCGTGAAATCTAAATAATAATAAAAGTCGAAACATCGCACATACTGTAGATCTAGAAGGGTATGGCATGGGTCAATCTAATTCTACAGCAACAGTTTAATTTTTGATTCTCAAGTAATAGAGGGCGAGCCTATAGCCATCAAATGGACAGAGCAAAGACTCAGCCACTTCTATATGTGCACACTTGAATGCCGAAGAAGTATGACGGACCTGATCTTCCTTTACAAACTAGTAAACGGCTTGCTTAATGCCCCAGAACTTTTAGCTGAGCTTAGATTGGCTGTACCTCGGCTCAATTCAATTAGATCTGGTCGCGACACTATAACCTTTGCCACCACTGCAAGTCGTACTAACCTAGGTAGCACTGCACCAATGAACCGTATTATGGGTAGTTATAATAATATAGCTAAACGTACCAGTAGCATCGACATCTTTTCGAACTCCATCCGCCAATACCGAAAGAGGCTCATAACCAGCTCTGAGTCTCGAGACAGTGATTGATTGTTGCATTGACATTTTTTTTTTTTCTTTCTATTTACCTTTAATTGTTTTCAGATTTCTAATATATTTTTTTTTAATCCAATGTATTTTAGTATTTGACATTTTTTTTCATTATTTATTATTCCTGTGTATATTTTGTTGAGTTATCCTAAATTAATTGTTATTGATTTTAATTTATTTTAATCGACATTGTATTTTTATTTTATTTTTTTCTCTCAATATTAGGTATATTTGATTTGTTTTAACTAGTGAGTGCTGTGCACTTCTATAAGTGACTATATTCACTAAACTAAACTTTCTGTGATTTTTGTTTGTGTTTGTGTTAGTGAGTAAGTCGTTGAAGTGCCTTTGAAATAAATAAATAAATAAATAAAAATCTCTGTGTCTGTTATTCTGTGACTGTTACTGAGAAATTCCTACGGGAAAAACATAATGAAACATGGCCCGAATCCAAACTGTTACTAACGGCGGACCGAAATAATTAAAATATTTCAAGACACACACAATAAGACGACCACAATAATAATAATACTAGCATCTATGGAGTTATTGATAATTTTAAATCGGAAGATATGGAAAAACCGACTAAAATTGTCAAACAATAGCTAATTAGACAAATCGTCAATCTGATCTCAAAGTTCTTTAAAAGATTTAGTATTATTGTAGTTTTCATTTTTATCACAACAAAGGATGACGATAGTAAGTAGTCTATCATCCCGATATAAACAACCAATCTGTTATTTATCATCTCTTACAATAATTCATACAGTCGAAGGAGGTGAGGAGCTCGTGGCTAAATAATTACAGCCGCACAGGCCGATCTATCGGGTTAAGCCGTGCTTGTCTAGGTTGGTCTGTGGATGGGTGACCATCTGTCGTAGCGAGTTTCCTCCGTGCCTCGGAAAGCACGTAAAGCCATTGGTCGCGGCTGTCATTTGTAGATCTTTGACAGTCGTTATTGTTAGTCAGAAGCTCTAAAGTCTGACAACCAGTCTTACCATGGGGTATGGTATTACCCAGTTACTGGGTTGTGGAGGTCCGACAGGCAGTCGCTCCATGTAAAATACTGATATCCAGCTGAATCTGGTTTAACTGGAAGCCGACCCCATTATAATTGGGAAAAGGCAAGGCAGATGATGGTGACAATAATTCATACATTCAAGTCAAGAAATCATCGTAAAAAACCATTTGTTTTATCATTTTTAGGATTTCTTTTAAGCTCGTTTTTTTACATTATACTTGAGCACTTAAGTCTAAACAGATAATCAACAAAAAAAATCAATTTCGGGCTATAGGATTCAGGACGCTTGAAATACTCACACAAGCCAATCAACAGCAAACAACAGAGAAACATCGTGAGTAGGAGCATCCACTGCAGCCAACACCACCAGCAGTAACACCATGGCTGCCGATGGAACTGACGCTGATGATACTGACGCCGCTGTTGAAGTTAGGCTGGAAATAATACAGAATACCGGTTCGAAATAAAGTAGTGGTTGAAGTTAGGCTGTAATATTGCAGAATATCGAAGTAAAGATTAAAATAAACTTAAAGACAAAACTGAAAAAGTATGACTTAGGATGAGTGAGGAAGAGTATTTTTAACTGAATACAAAGAAAAGGACGTGTTAATTGGTCGGAATCTCTTTCTATGATTACTCTCTGATTTTAGTCATTTTATCGATTTCGATAAAAAAATTCTTTTCTTGCAAAGAGAATGCTTCTCAGGAGGTCCCATGATCTGATGAGAGTATTTTAACCGCACGATTGCTGCTTTTGTACATTTTACTTATGCATGTTTTTTGCAGTCACATAATATTAAATCACTCCACCAAGTGAAACTGGAAAAAGTTGTTAAAAAAAATAATACAAAACTAAATTTAAGAAAAAAATTTTTTTTTTAGTGTTCATTTTGAATCATTAATTAAGTAACTATAAATAAAATAAACTAAATAACCTAAATATATAACAAACAAAAAAAAACTGTACGTAAACCAAAAACTAAATTAAAATATTACAAGGCATCGAAAAATTCCTCCTCAACGCTGTCAGTCGGTAATGTGCCCAAGAGACTGGCCGTTACCTCTTTGAATGGCTAAGCTTAGCCTCTGACCAAGGTAACGGTAAGGTAAGGTATTTAGGTTTCATCATCATCATCAGCCTATAATGTTCCCACTGCTGGGACACAGGCCTCCTCTCTGAGAGAGGGAGTGGGCCATGATCCACCACGCGGGCCCAGTGCGAATTGGTAGATGTCACATATCTTCGAATTTTTGGTTCTAGGACATGCCGGTTTCCAGTGGTGATGAAATAAATAACACAAAGTAATGGCCTGGCGGGGTTCGAACCCACGACCTACAATTCGTAAGTTGGGACCGATACCACTGGGCCACCACTGCTCTATATATGTATTTAGGTTTAATTAATTATTATTGTAGTTTTTAATTGTCTTCATTTGTAGTAGTTAGAATAAAATAAAAAGGACGGTTGGTGACGAAATGTAAAATGTCAAACCCATACTCACAAAATAGTAGCAAGCTGAGCAAATCCAAGATGGATGTTATTCATCTGACAGACGAACACACTGGCGACTGACAGGAACAGGGCAGTTCCATCCATGTTGATGTTACAGCCGATGGGCAACACGAAGCGGGTGATGCGAGGGTCGATCTGGAGAGGACCTTCCATGGCGCGGAACGTTACCGGGAGAGCTGCTGCACTGGAAACGGAGATTTTATGATGAGAATCAGAGCTTTTTTTTGAAGAAAAGACACATCAATCTGCCTCAATCTGTTAAATATATTTAATAGATTTTCCACCTAATCACAACATTTGTAATATTTATTTTATACATACATTATTTTATTCTTCTCACTGAGCTAATTTGTTTTTGTAATATTTGTATTTTTCGAATTAAATGTTTTTATTCTTTCCATCTTTCTGCTCTATCGATTAGGGAAACCGTAATGATAGTTGTATGTATGTAAAAAATAATAAATACAATCATCTGCCTAGCCTTTTCGTAAATATTATGTTATGGCCATCTTCCAGTCTAAATGAAAGTTGCTGAACACCACATTTTTTTTATCGTGGTAAAATCATCAAATGAGTCCTCCCACCCCGGGCAGGGTGGGAGGGACTATCAGACTTGTACTGACTAAACGGTGTCC
This sequence comes from Agrotis ipsilon, assembly GCA_028554685.1. NCBI lineage: Eukaryota > Metazoa > Arthropoda > Insecta > Lepidoptera > Noctuidae > Agrotis > Agrotis ipsilon. The sequence goes on from CM052965.1 coordinate 16,017,633, forward strand.
TTCAATATCCTTTTATGTTCCGGGGTCACGGTAATGAAATAAGTCCCGCGATACCGGCAGGCTTTGTCCCTCTGAGAGGGGGCACTGTCGTTTCGCTGACGCTCTTTGAGGCGCGCGTGGAACACGCCGTCGACCCGGGCATGGTCCGTGGCCGGAGATCGTCTGCCGACCAGTATTTATTACTTGTAGAAACTGTTTACTTATTCTGATCCCAGTTGTTAATTAGTGACACGATATTATGTGGTTAGTCTGGTCATGATATTCAGTACCTACCTATGAGATAAAAATGTAACACTAAGTTTTTTACTCCCGCCATATACTCTCGTCTACTTTATTTATGACGAAATATGCTTAAAAAATGTTAAAATAACCCAGACTATGCGAGCTTTTAAATTAGTAAGTCACATAAACTATAATAAGTTTAAGTTTTAGTTGTCCACAAAAACAGAACCCGCGGTCTAACAGACGTACCATAAATTTTAGTGGATTTCCTCAGTTTTGTTTTTCTGGTAGTTTCATCTTTTTGGTTTTCCAAAATGGTTCGTTTCAAGGATACGGTACCTACTTTTGGTGCGTTTCAAATACCTCAAAGTGTATTGTGATTTCAGGAACCCCATACCATAATCTACTTCAAGCTGATAAAACCATATTATGAAGTTTAAAATAGACTAGCATGCTAAACACATTGCGTGTTTTACATTTATTAGCAATAAGGCACAGCAGAATTGTTACCAACTGTCGTTTATAAGGCCTTACGCAACCTTGTACAAGGTTCCTTCATATTTTATAACAATAGTCTTATCAATGATCAGTTGATGTGAAGTCAAGGTATTACGGAGCACGCAGTCATAGCAATCAATAATATTGATTTCTGAAACTTGGTAGTTTGAGGAATGATTGATGATTTTATTAATGTGTTGATGGAATGATAGAAATTATCTATTAGGTGCGGGAATTGAAGCAGAGCTTGTAGAAGCATTGATTTCATTAACTGCTTTTTTTATTTTAGATGGGTTTGCTCTTGACCTTGGTCTAGGTCAGGAATGATTAAGACAAGGTAGAAGATGAGACGAGCTTACCTAGAAGAAGCGTGTTCACTCTAACTTTGACTGCTCTCAAAATGGTGAAGGAAAAGAAGAACCCTCCCTAGAGAGGAACCCTGTGTCCCAGCAGTGAAAACAGTTTAGGCTGATTATACTAAGTAACAGCATCTTAACTTCTCCGATCAAGGAAAAAATTAAAAAGATAATGAAAATTTTTGTGGTAGCAAAACTCTCGCGCATCAAGAATAATTGTAATTTTCTTTTAGTTTATTTTTTCTCGACTTTAAGAAAATAAAATATTATATAATTTAACACACTTTAGAACTCAGGACGCAAGCGCGAATTCGTACAAAATATTTTTAAGTATTACTAGCGGCCCGTCCCGGCTTCGCACGGGTGGAGGACCCGGTCTAAAACCCGGTCCCGATGGTTACAAACACAACAAAAAAATAATTATCCGAATCGGTCAAGCCGTTTTCATGTTATGTCGTGACAACGGAAAACAGGTTTCATTTTTATATATATTTAAGTATTATTATATTAAAATGGAACGATTACATAATAATTAAATAACAACTTAATTAATTACCAAAAACTATTATTTTATGTTAATTGGTTTAAAAAACTCTTTGAGGAAAATAAACATTACAAAAACAAAAACATTGACAACTATTTACTTTCTTACGAAATAAATTGAAAGCAAGGCACTCAATCATGTTATGTAATAGTTGTTGGAGTATATTGGATGTGCGTGCACCTTGATTGGTTTGATTGAGGGTCCATTACGTCCAATCAGAGGCAATGGACTTCATTCATAGAGCTAATGAAAAGTTTGTGACTTTATAGTTTTTGTTGTCAATGAGTCGTGAGAAATAGTTCCTTAATTTATGGTGGGTATCAAGAGTTTTTTGGTTGGATGGTTTGGTATTATAAATGGAATACAAGAACATTGTTTGATGACTTTGATTTTTGTTTCAATGGCAGAATCCTACTTTCTTAACTAATATTATAAACGTGAAAGTTTGTATGTGTGGATGGATGTTTGTTACTCTTTCACACAAAAACTACTGAATGGATTTGTATGAAATTTGGTACACAGATAGTTTATAACTTAGATTAACACATAGGATAGTTTTTATCCCAATTTAATGTTCCCACGGGCGTTGTAGCGGGTGAAACCGCAGGCAACAGCTAGTGAAATATGAAAGTCACAGATTGACTGACAGCTATTACTTATATTTTTTGGCAAGTAAATTAATTAGTATTGGAACTCTGTATACAACTATTAACAAATTATATAAAGGTAAGTTACAAAGATATAGTAGTAGGTCAACGCTCTAGTTACGTGAAGAGTCCCTAATCAAATATTACTCTATATTAGGTACTACCTGTAACATCGTCAATATTTTTGGTCAACTACATAAATCAAATCCACACACTTTTCTCTTACAAATACATAACAAAACATGATAAAAACTTACGTGGAAGCAGTAGCAGATGCCGTGAGCATAGCGTGTGATAGTCCCCAGTAGAACTTGTAAGGATTCCGTCGCAGGAACAGGAAGTATATGACCTGCATCACGATGAGCTGGTAGAAGAACACTCCTACTGCTACTGTGGCGATGAACCAGGCTAGTTGGGACATCACTGATGCTGGAAACAGGAGAAATGTTGTGTTAGAATGTTTTGTTGTGACTGGCCTGTTGGTCTAGTGGTTAGTGACCCTGACTGCTATGCCGGGGGTCGTGGGTTCGATTCCCACCCAGGGCAAATGTTTGTGTGTTGAGCACGATCATTTTGTTCTGTGTCTGGGTGTAATTTATCTTTAATGTGTATGTATTTAGAAATATATAAGTATGCTTATCAGTTGTCTAGTACCCATAACACAAGCTCTGCTTAGCTTGGGACTAGATGGCGTAGTGTGATAGTTGTGGAATATTATTATTATTATTTATTTTGATTCTGTAGTTCAGATCTTACAGATTTTGATTATATCTTCTTAGCTTCTTCTTGTTCCAGCAATTTACCACGCTTATTAATCTTATCTTACACTTAAAAAATACTGCTATTAACACTGTTTCTTGCTTTCATCATCATTATACTGGGCGGCGATATCATTTGTAGATAATGATATTATAAGTAAAAAGGTGTTTGTGGGTGTGACAAAATTATTTGGATCTAACAGATTATGTATGATTTCTTTCATAGTTTACTTTTCGAAGTATCTTGAGCTTTTGGAACTTTGAATGTGAATTTACTTTTTCAATAAAATTAAGACTTTGAAAAAAAAAACTATATCATCTTGTGTTCACTACTGAAATAAACGTTCGAACTATTACACTTCAACTAACTGAACCTTTTTAAAATTTAGTGCAATCAAAAATAGATACTAAAATAAGATTAATAAACTCACCCACATCATTAACACCTAGAATCTTCCCAGCGATCACGCTACTGACCCCCACAGGAGTGAACCACATGACCCCCGTCACCATCTTCATGATGACTTCGAAGATCGCCTGGAAGAAGTCTATCACCACCTGACCCTTGGCTCCCAAGGTGCCCAGGAGACTGCCAAATACTAGGCAGAAGAAAACTAACCCTAAAGTGTTGGTACCAGACCTGAAATGACGCAATAATAAGTGTCGTTAAAATCGGTACAAGATAATGTCAACTGAGATTTGAAAGAAAACTTTAAAGGTATGAGTTTGTAGTCGATCGTAACCAGCAGAAGCAGGCAATGTGACGACATGTCGCTTCGGCATGTCGCTGCGGTCATGATTCCGAACCCAACTGCAGATTGCTGCAGCAAACGGCAGCGCTGGAGCCGTTAGTTCTAAATGTTCCGCGAAACAAGTTTTTCGTAGTTTAAGTCATCGTGTTATGGCCCCAGTGTTGGTAGTCTGCGATCATGTCTTACATAAAACAGAGTCGATAGACATTAAAAAAAAATGTTGGCAAATTTTACTCATTTTTGGAGACAACTCACACTTGACCAAAAAAGTAAAAATAAAAAACTTTTTAAAAAAAGAGAACCGACTTCAAAACCAAACACAAAAAACTGTAAAATAACTTTTCTTTCGGAAGTCGGTGGCTTTGTTTTTTATTTTATTTCATTGACTATGGCCACCGACTTCCGAAAGAAAAGTTATTTTACAGTTTTTTGTGTTTGGTTTTGAAGTCGGTTCTCTTTTTTTAAAAAGTTTTTTATTTTTCCCTTTTTAGTTTAAATATTCAACAAAAAAATATCTATAATATAAAAATGGATCGCTAAATGTGTTGCTAAGCCCATAACTTGAAAACGGCTGGACCGATTCGGCTAATTCTTTTTTTATTGTGTTTGTAACCATCGGGACCGGGTTTTAAACCGGGTCTTCCACCCGTGCGAAGCCGGGACGGGCCGCTAGTTCATAATATAATCGATGCCTTTGAAAATCTTCAATCCTAGTAAGCAGCAAAAACGAATCTATGTGGGCAACTTCACGAGGTATCTATTATTGTTATATATTCAAACCTTCTCCAGAATGTAACGAACACTTTTATAAAAACTGCATCAGAATCGGTTCCGCCAAACACGAGATAATCGCGGACAAACATGCAATCGTCTCTGAAAATGTACAATCCAAGTAAGCAAAAAACGAATCCACGTAGGCAACGTCACGGGATATCTATTAGTGTTATATACTAAAACCTTCTCCAGAATATAACGAAAACATTCCTGAAAACCGCATCAAAATCCGTCAAGCCAAACGCGAGATAATCGCGGACAAACATACATACATACATACATACATACATACATACATACATACATACATACATACATACATACATACAGGTCGAACTGAGAACCTACTTTTTTTTTTGAAGTCTGTTAAAAACGCCAAAATTGTCAACATCAAAAAAGAGCTAAAGGTTCCTAAGAAAGTTTTCCCGTATCTTTTATGGATAAGGATTTCTCCCTTTTGGCCAATATAAAAGAAACACTCTGCATATAGTCGGCAGACGTGTTGCTAGCTATAAAGTACCTTTATCCCATTGTACTTGTGATCAGAAGTCTCGGCATCATTTACTCTTTATTCTTTCCCTTTTTTATTTACGTCTGTAGCTGCTAAAAGTAATTCTTAGAAATACGTAGAAAGCTGTAGTGTCGCAATGATATCTCGTCTGCTTTTGCTGTCTACGAACTCGTACCTAAAATGTAATGAACGTAACTCACCTATAAGCCACAACTCTCACCATAGCAGGCACCGTGTCATTATCACTGATATTCTTTCCGAAGATTATCGGAGGTTGCGTGTACACCGTGTGTGCTTGTTGGAAAGCGGCCTGTACTATGTTGTCCGGAAATATGTTTCTGTAAGCAATCATATTGATTGAGTGTATTTTTCCTAATTGACCATTAGTTAAAAGGATTTTCTTGAAAACAGCGGGGTAGGTATCTTATAATCTGTTTTTATCATTTAGAGTGCTTATTAAGAACCAAAGTCTTCACCATTTCTTGATAATTTAAAATAGTATAAATACAAGGATAATTCTTTCCGACTGTATATACAATCATAGAACTGCAGTAACTTAACTATTTGCCAAAAATAATGGAAGTCTGTCAATACTAATACTTAGTTAATTTCATTTCAGAAATGACTGGCTAACTTTAAAAAATATAAGGTTAAATTACAACATCAATAGGTGCTCCCACACAGAGCACGCGAGGCAGTTGCCGCGCAGCTCGGTGGCTGTTCGCTTTGTGTGGACGTGATTCGGACGAGGTACGCGCACGCCAGCCACTGCCGAGGCAGGGCCACTATTACCGAGATGCTTCCCGCGGCAATTGCCTCACGAGGGTGTTCGTCCTGTATAGACAGTTGGACACACCTAATCAATCACAAACAAAGTAAGCATATACATAATACATACCGGCCAATATCCAGAATGCTGTCCAAAATACTATGCTCCCTCTTCCCCTCAACATAAGACCCAAACTGCTTTATCTCTGGTACTCCCGGATGAAACGCCATCGCCAGTACAAGACCCAAGAAGGCATTAAACATAGACGTTAATATGAAGTACAGTAAAGTCCTTACTGCAATCTTCCCACTCATCTTTGCGTTTAAACTTGCTGAGCCAGCGATCAGACTGGCGATTATCAAAGGTAAGATCATCAGTTTTAGAAGTCTCATGAAGAGTTCTCCGGGGTAAGATATTATCATTAACGCATCTGGACCTAAGTGGTAGGGGCGTAGACCAAGACCTGGAAGAAATAAAATGTGTTAACGTCTAAGAAAAGTTGTTCGTAATTTTAATTTATTGATCTCATGGCAAAATTAAGTAATAGGCAACCAAGATAAAATCGAATGCGTCAATGACCCCCGTCAGTCATCGGTTACGTAGGATTCAACATCAAAAATACGAAACTTATATTCAAAATGGGGATCCAAAGAAAAAAATATTGTGTGTTAATTAATTTTCAATATTTACTATTCGTACCATGGTGATTATCTTGTCAATCTTATAATGCTATTTCCACTTATTGTGGATGTTATTTATTTAAGATCAAACGAGTCTTCTAATCGTGATTGCATAGAAAAGGCTTAACACTATTTTGTAAATAATTATCTGTAAACTGATCTAGATAAGACTGTTTTTCAGGATTTCCGCTTTGTTTCGTACAAAGATGTTAGGGTACCTGTAGGTTAACTGTACCGGCCTATCCTAATATAGCCTACATGTTAGGATAGGCCGGTACAGTTGTACGGCAAAGTAGAATTCATGTAGATTTACATTCGGAATACATCACCAAAATTAACCCGAATATAAAAGTATGTCTATGGTTTTCATGAACGGTAGAGAACAGAAATTTGCCGTTTAGCATATACCGACTAAAAGCCACTTATGGCACTGTAGCAAGCACAACTTTGTTGTTTTTCAAATAAACTTTTTAGCTTCGAGCAAGTACACAGAGCATAGTCGTAGTCATCGTTCGTAAATTACAAATTAATTATTGTTTATGTATTATTCTGGTAATTTTCCATCGCTTCCATCATGCCTTTTCTCAACTATGTTGGGACCGGCTTCCAGTCTAACTAAATGCAGCTGAATATCATTATTTTACATGGAGTAACTGCCTGTCTGAACTTCTTAACCCAGTAACTGAATAATACGATATACTTTTGGTATATAGACTGGTTTTCAGGCTTTCAGGACACTGACTAACAGTAATGACAGCCTACAAATGACAGTCGGGACCAAAGGTTTAAATAAAGTGCTTTTCGAGGGATAAACGAAACTTGTAGATAACTATCTATAACAACAATTTTCCTGTTTTGTTTGTCTGTGGATAAGTAACCACCCATCCTCAGACCGACCAAGACAAGCGCGGTTTAACCTTGATGATCCACAACACGGTTGTTTTTTCATCGCGTGTAGATTACCAAGCGAGGATTAATAATTATAATCGTGTTGCTTGACAGAGTTATTAATCCATTTGCTATCTAAAATTAATAATCTAATAAGCCATGTGGTCTTATTCACTTGTGACTCTTTTCTTTGTCTTTGTATGCGACTATTCTTCCTCTATTATGTTCGTAATATAATATTTTTAAGGTCTCAGTTATAGCTAATTTATTACTGCTGTAATCTAAGCAATAAAATATCAGTAGGCGTTGCAATAATATAGGAAAAAAATCCCCTTTACAAAAAAATTTATCTTTTCTTCATAAAATCGAAGCGCATGAGATGGTTTTAAAGAAATTAATAGAGACAGTATTATGTTTTTAAATTGACATGATCGATACTATTAAACTATTATGAAGGGGTTTATCCTATATCATAACGCTTCTTGCATCAGTGCTGAAATAAATTAGGAGACACTCAAGACTAATACATAAATGTGGTAACTTGTGTCCCTTAACTTCAAATAATTGAATAAAACTAACTAATAATTTAATTAGCAGTTCTAGTTTACACCACGGACAAATTAGTGCATTTCACACACGTGTAATGATGCATTCGATGGTTTTCATTCCTTTTTTACATAAAGAATCATACATAAAATCATCTAAAATCGTACAACACGTCACTAAGTTGAAAATATTTAAATGGTTTCACTCACCAAGACCAATTCCAGTGATGACTCCAACCAGGGTGACCACCAGCATCACATTGTCCACCAGGATCTTCCGGACCCCAGTTCTTTCGACCGGAGCAGACCGATCTTCAGTGGTCTTCGGCCCCCTATCTCCAGGGCCCATCTTCGCGAACAAATATTCTGAAAACCGATCACCTTTCTCCATTACAGGTGGAATAGGACTTTTGAGTCCAGATCCTTAGGACCTGGTACGTCTAGTTATACCGCTGTCACTTTTCCCACTTCTTTTAAATTAATTATTTGTTGTTTTAAGTTATCAAACGTCAGTGCTAATTTGTTTATTGCATGTTTCTCGCGCGTGTCTACTACATGTATTGAGTAGGATATGAATTTTACGCATGTAGAAGATAAAAATTTGATAAAAAAATTTAGGACGATTTATACATTCATTTGGAATGTTTTTACGGTAAAAAGCACGGTATGGGAGTGTCTTTTGGTGCGCGATCCCCTATGTCGGGTGGTACACTAACCCACAGTATTACCCTTGGCTCTCACTACCTAAAATCTACCTCAGCTTGAAAATGTTTTCATCTAAACGTTCAGTTTTCATTGCTGGTCTTTCCCTAAATGCGCGTCAACAAAATGTAAACAAGCAAGCAATGGATAACAAGGATGAAAAAGTGACGTCTCTCCGGAATTAACGCAAGAAGCCATGTTGACGGATGCGCGCGCATCCATCGATTGCACTTCCATTCACTTAGTTATATTAAGTTTCTATAAATAGATTATTAAATTGTGGGCATTATAGTTTTACTGAAGTATTGTGGGCGTTTGTTATGTAATTATCTTTAATGGGTTAAAAGAAAATGGGAGGGGCTAGCGCAAAAAGATGTTCCCAATATTATGCGACCTCATTTTAGTCCAGCGATGTTCTTTTGTTCGACGGGAAATGCATTTCCTTTATGCTCTACCGTGTATGGCTGCCTTAAAAAAAGTGAAATTTCACTTTTATCCTAATCAAATATAAATAATAATCTACTAATACTTAATCATACACTGTTGATAAGGCTACTAATTATATTTGATAAGAAACAACAATATTATAGTGTTATTTTTAAAGTAGGTAACTAAATATTAGGTTACCGGCTTAATTTTAGACCACAGTGAACTGATAAATTATATTATATCAATATCATAAACATAATCATTTTATATCACGTGAAAAACGATTTATTTTCGTGTTATTATTAGTAAACAAACGAATTGTCTGATTACTCTGATAAGTGGTAACATTTTTTTTTTTGGGACAAAACACCATACTATTCCTAATCCACTGCCACTCCTGAAAGCCAGAATCAACAGTAGTAGCAACCACAAGAAAAGCACCGAGACAATGAAGCTCGACGTGTCCCGGAGAATGAATTTCCCTGTCTTGGATCCTGCAACGAAATTAATCAGAAAAAAAGAGTGGAGGAGCAGAAAAAAATCCTCTTGTGTGGCAAAGAAAACACGATTTGATTTTTGGTTCTAGCAATGCGCATTAGAGACAAATAGATAAGCTAACATTTTCTAATTCCTAGAAGTTAATACATAACTTCAATATAAATTATGCAAGAGATGGAACCGTGCCGTTCAAACCCTAATTCACTCAATAGCAGTTAAGTCATAGTAGATAATTCAGTACCTTTTCTATTCTAGTCTATGATGTTTAAGAACTTCAAAACAGAGAACGTAGGACTTTCTTTCCACTGACTTTATGAATAGGTTCTTGGATTATTTTAAGTAAGTATGTATATAAGGTTATAAAATGATCTGCCACGGCTTTAATGGTAGGCAGTATTGTGTTTATAGATAACAATAGCTACGATTTTGGACCTATATAAATGAAAAAGAACAAACAAAAGAAAAAAAAACAGACAATAACTCTATTAATTGTTTATGAACGTTGTATTTATAGAAATAGGCGTTTGTTTCTTTATTGAGCGCTTATTGAATATTTACATAGTACAGTGTTCTCAAATGACGGGGCCCCCTCACAGAGGGCCAAAGCCTGCCGGGGTCGCGGGATTTATTTCCTCACCGTGACCCCGGAACATAAAGGGCTAATGAAGAACACCGTGGATTTTAGTCAGTACAAGTCTGACAGTACCTGTCGCCCTGCCCGGGGTGGGAGGTCTCATTTGATGATTTTACCAAGTAAAAAAAAAAAAAAAAGTACAGTGTTCTCTATGGATGCACTTAAGATAAAATTATTTTAATTATAAAATGTTTGTTAAGATTGGCACTAAATAATTACCTCTGAACGATTTAGCAGCCATATTGCCTATTATTTTGTAACAATCCGAAGTTTCTTAAATTTTCAGTATAAGACATAGCCAAAGAAGACTATTTACCGGAAAAAAATGTTCAAAACTTTTCATAACTTCACAAAATATCATTAAGATTCTTTCACATATCCACCACGTACGTTTAAAAATATTTATTTATATTCCACCACAAAAGGTATATAGGTTATACGACTATTCGAACCCGTGACTTTCCTTCTACTAAAGTACCAACGTGCTACCAAACCATTTGATGCTTGAACTTGAAATAATATCGAATAAGTTGATAATTTATTTTTGTAACGATAAATTGGATGAAACATGCAAAGATTATGATTACAAAATATATAAAAAATCAGAAAAAAATTCTTAGTGACACGATTTTTTACCTACAGACGAAAGGTTCGAGGCCGACTGGCCTGCAAGAGAAATTGAAGGAAACTTTAAAGGTTTTTCGAAAACACCAGATAAGCGTGAATTTGTACGGGCATACCGCAATAGCGACGATAAGACCCCTCTTTGAGGAGTGGCTGGAGAGACGTCACGGCGTCCTTTCCTACCGCATGACGCAGGTCCTCACCGGACACGGATGTTTCGGGAGGTACCTGTGTCTGATGAGAAAGGACGAAACGCCTGGGTTTCACCACTGCGAAGATCGCCCGGAGGACACAGTCGAGCATACGGTGCAGGATTGCCCGATTGGGCGGAGCACCGACGTGTCCTTACGGCGGCGATAGGCGGAGATCTCTCGCGCCCGGCATTGGTTGCGGCCATGCTGCGGAGGTAGACGGAGTGGGAAGCGGTCGCCTCCTTCAGGAGGCGGGCCGCGTGAGAGAGAGGACAATGTCTTCCCTCCGCCCCACCCGCTGTGGTAGACGCCCACGGCGTCGGACGTCGCAAGACGATCTCCGCGGCCACCGTAGGCGCGGGCATGCTGGCGGCGAGTAAAGGGCAACTCGCCGTCCGACCAAGGACTATGCCCGGGTCGACAGCGCGTCGTATGAAAGAGAGTCAGCATAATGACGAGGCCCCCTCTCAGAGGGCTAAAGCCGGGGTCGCGGGACTTATACCATCACCGTGACCCCGGAACATAAAGGGCTATTGAAGGACACCGTGGATTTTAGTCAGTACAAGTCTGACAGTCCCTCCCGCCCTACCCGGGGTTGGGAGGCCTCATCTGATGATTTTACCACGTAAAAAAAAGGCGTGAATTTGTAAGATTTTTCCACTAATTTACTGCGTAAGTCTCGGAGAGACTTGAAGAGATTTGTCGCCGTAAGTCTGTAGGTTATATTAAAGATTCTGACTTGTCATCGCGACTGTCAAATATTAACAACACGCACGCACGCACGTACACACGCTTTCGAGGCACAGAGGGAACGTAATGGTGGTCCACCCTGCCTTCTGTCAACTTCAGCAAGTACTGCCTTGTGCGACTATTAACGTTTCAAGACAAATCTTGCGTCAGACAATATATTTCAATGAATAATAAAGTATAACATACCCCATAAACTATGAATGTGAAATTCCATCAATTCGATATTATAAAAGGCTTCAGTCAGTTAGAAAACCGATTTCACACATGAATGATAACTACTGGCGAGTGAATATCGAATGGAAATAGTAATTATGGAGCAATTAGTAGCCCATTCGAATCTGTTTTCAATTACAGCTTAGGCAGTTTTCACACGACACCGCTCACCCGCGCGGACGTGCGGAGCTAGCGCAGGATTTTGTGACAGTTGATACCGCGGGCGAGCGTCGTTACGTGTCTGTCGAGGCGTCAGTGGATTTCATTCAAATCAATGTCTCGGGTTTTGTTGCAATTTGCTTTGTGCTCAGACGGTATACCTATCTTAGTGCACTAGCACATAAGGTGGCGAATTTACCGCGTCCAAATGATATTTGAAACAGCGGGTATTAAACGGCCCGCAACAATCATCTATATAGATGAGTCGTATGACCAGGACTAATATCGCGATCTTATACATCACCAGGATATTCGCATATTAAACATACATGACTTTTAGAAATGCCAATGTGATATTGTGAGATCCGCTTCACCGGCCGGATGAGATTCAGAGAAAAATACGTCGTGTGTGAATCGCCTTAATTAGTGATCGTTCATTTATTATTAAACAAAAAATTGTGTAGATAAGTAGCTATTTTTTTTTTCATAACAAAGTGCTTTGTTTTACATAACAAATAACTTTCGATGCAATGTGGGTATGGTTACAGGCGATAGTTTATTTCGACCGTTTTAAATACGCTAGTTTTCCTGCGACAAACTCTATAATGTCGCACGAAGAACCAATCAACTACAACGAACGACGAACCAGTAACTATTGAAACGATATCTTGTGTTGTAAAAGTACTAGTCTTCATTTTACCTATATCTAACCATCCACACTGGGATAGCGTTATGGAATACAGACCACTCCCTCCCAAAAAGAGGAGACCTGTGTCCCTCCAGTGGGTACATTATTGACCGTTTTTGATATGCTTTGGGTAATATATTTTGGATCACCTTTGGAAATATAGGAACTATTTCCTCGATAAACCAAAGCTAGATTCTAACCACATTTGCAAAACTGGATTTAATCGAAATCCTTCAAGAAATATGGCTTCCTTACTGCATTTAGTTCGAGTTAGAACAAAACTTAGAACAAATCGTGGTGCTAATTCAGTTTGCATGCACATCATCGTCGGTACCATTAGATAATAAAAACATGAGTACAATGTTGGAAAAGAAAGCCTCTGAATTTATCGTGTTTGGCCAAATTTTTATAAGGCCTTTCATACACAACGCGACGCAGCAAGTCTCCGATAGTTTACGCCTTTGGTATCCATTGAAGCGTACCTGTGTACGAACCTCTATGGATTTGTACTGTGAATTCACTTGGTTAACAAAGTTATACTGTACTAGCTGACCCATGCCCACTTTGTTGGGCGGTAAACATTTTCACTTATAACTGTCAGACTTGTACTGACTAAAATCCACGGTGTCCTTCGGTAGCCCTTTGAGTACCGGAGTTGCGGTATCCGTATGTCCCGCAACCCCGGCTAGGCTATGGCTCTCTATAGGAGGGCCCTGTCGTTATTCTAACCCTCTTTGAGGCGCGCGTGGAACACACCGCGCCGTCGATCCGGGCATGGTCCATGTTCGGACAGCGAGTTGCCCTTCACCCGCCGCCTGCATGCCCGATGATCGTCCCGCGACATCCGTCGCCTTGGGCGTCTAACACTGTGGCTGAGGCGGAGGGAGGACGCTGTCCTCTCTCTCACGCGTTCCGCCTCCTCCTTCGCGAGCATGACCGCTTCGGACTCCGTCTCACCCCGCAGCATGGCCGCGGCCAATGCCGGGTGGGGGTTGGTCTCCGCCTATCGCCTGCATGAGGAGGCGGTGCTCCGCCCTTGCAAGGCAGTCCTGCATCGTATGCTCCACCGTGTCCTCTGGGCGGTCCTCGTAGTGGTGACACTCGGGCGTTTCCTCCTTCTTTATCAGACACAGGTACCTCCCGAAGCATCCATATCCGGTGAGGACATGTGTCAAGCGGTAGGTGAGGACGCCGTGGGACCTAACCAGCCACATCTCAAAGAGGGGTCTAACAGCCGTGATTCCAGCGTGCCCGCTCGCGCTTTGGCTTGCGAGCATCTGCGATCGCTCAGCTTTAGACTCCCTTTCCCTTATTGCAGAGACATGCTGCCTTAAATCAGTGAGACGCTGCGCACGTTAAGCGCTAGTGCGATGTTCTCCAGTTTGGTTGGCAAGCCGCTGTAAACGCTCGGAGCTAGATTCCCCGGCGCGTGCTTACGAAATATTTTCTCTATTCCTCGAGAGGCGCTGATGATTTTCAAGAGCAGACTCTTCCATACGGCGTACTCGAGTTGCTCTTGTCTGGGATGTCTGTCGGAAAAGTTGTGATTTCCTTTTATGAAAATTCAAAGAATGAGAACGCGGTAGTATTTGTGTTTTAAGAAACCGAGCAACCAAAACAATTTTAAAGACCAACACGTTAGGGTGCTAAGACAGGAAACCTTCACGTGCGCCCGTGGACTGGAGTTCCCTCTCGGATACGTCCGGGGGTAGGACCAGTTTTTCGAGCCGGTGAACCCTGGGTTGCGGTCAAAAACTCTTCCCGTGTCTCTGCCCGTATGCGAATGGCCTGTCGTGTGGACGCTCCAACGCGTGTCCCTCTGATCAGCAGAGGGCACAGTGGCGGAGCGGGCTTGCGAGCGGTGAGTAATGGTTAGCTCGCCGTCCAACCAAGGACCAAGCCCAGGTCGGTGGCGCGTGGTGTTTCGCGCCAAATGCCTGCTGGGGTCGCGGGTTTTTCTTAACCCAGGCTATCGTAGCCCCGGAACTTAAAGGGTATTCGAAGGAACACGGGTGGATTTTAGTCAGTAAGAGTCTGACAATCCCTTCCGCCCCATCCAGGGCGGGAGGACTCATTTGATGATTTTACCACCTAAAAAAAAAAGACCAACTCGTACTTGACACAAAAGCGTCCGTACAAAGCATGTTCTAATGCGGTTCGTGAATGGACGGAGGCATTTTGTGATTGAGTAATTTTGTATTTTCTTCGAAACTATTTAACCAATTGACATACTGTTTGGGACAAATCGTATCTCTATGATGTTCTTGTGATCATAATAATATTTTTTTCGATAAGCTTTAATATTTTGTTGATTAAAAAACCATCCGAAGGTATAAAGTGGTTCGTGAATGGACGGCGGCATTTTGCGATTTAGTAATTTTCTATTATCTTCGAAACTATCTAACCAATTGACATACTGTTTGGGGCAAATCGTATCTCTATGATGGTCTTGTGATCATAATAATATTTTTTTCAATAAGGTTTAAAATTTTGTTGATTAAAAAACCGTCCAAAGGTAAGTACGTCGAGAAATACTATTTTTAACTCATAAAAGCTACTATATCTACTAAAACATAAAAGATAGAAATATGGTGTCGCGGACTTTATTGTAGAACTATTCAAATCGGACATTTTTGCAATACATTGTTTTCAATTTTAAACAACTGTTAAGGCAGCGCATGCTAATAACTCTGTTGGAAGAGCAATTTTTTTCCGCCCGGCTAAACAAAACTTGAGATAGTTCAGCTAATATGCATGATATCTTTATAATTTATAGCCTATAGCACTCAGGGATAATGTAGCTTTCTACCAGTGAAACAATTTTCAAAATCGGTTCATTACTTTTGGAGATTACCCATTACATACAAACAAACAAACCTTTTTACCTCTTTATAATATTAGTATAGATTGAGACTTACGTCGCGTTGTGTATGTTTGTATAATGGCTCTGTGTGCCGCGGACTCGACTTCCTTACGGAACAAATATTTGTATGACCTGAAGTAGAAGTGAAGTGAAGTAGTAGTTCCGGCTGGTTCCTTATGTACATAAATGAGTTTAAACGCCACTCACAACGAAACAGGAGAAATTGTTATGGAAAAACATAGAGTAAGACTAAAGAATCTACGAAAGACATCATTCCGCTTTAGCTCCCATTAATATAAAAATGTCTATTCGAGTTATCTGAAGAGCAAAAACAGCTGGATGATATGATACAGAGCCAATAAATCACAATCCAACATAAGTGATGTCATGTTCATAACCCATCGCAACCGCATACCAACATTAATCATTTACTTTGAAAGTTTTAATACTTGTGCCATGTGCCAAGAGTACTTACAACTTGTACATTGTAATAAATCCGCAGTGATCATGTATTTATCGTTCCTATAGAAAAACGTTTTTATATGATGTTTTAAACAGGAATCTTGAAAGTATGTTTCGATTGTTGAGGACTGGAGGAATGGAGAAAAACAAAATCAAATCTAGTTAGAGGCACTTTTGAATTGTCAAATACAAAGTAAAATAAAATAGTTCAAAAATAGTTACGGTGCTACAGTCCCAGTCACAAGACATAAAACTGTGAAAGTACTGTAGATGCCCATTCCTCCGGAACCTAAAGGGCTATTGAAGGATACTGTGGATTTTAGTCAGTACAAGTCTGACAGTCCCTCCCACCCTGCCTGGGGTGGGAGGACTCCTTTGATGAATTTACCACGATAACAAAAAAAAAGATGCCCATTCCAAAGCGTACATCTCTATGAAGAATAACGGTCATGAACCTCCATGGATACTCTTTTTCAATCTTCAAAATTAAAATTATTATCATCCATAATTTAAAAAAAATATAGTTCCTTAACAAAGAGATAACTTTTAATTTGGAGCCTAAGTTGGTCATGAATGATGATGTAGAAGAAAGTCAAAGAAAAATGTATAAATGATGCTGCGACAACCGTCAAAAATGTAATGGTAGGTATAAAAAGAGTTGCACCGACTTAAACAAAACGGGATATGGGTACGAAGAAGATGACAATAGGACTTAAGCTGGTTGCAAGCTTGCCATACTTTGTTAAACCACAGAATCAGCATTAGCGATTACCACTAAGACGACATCAAGTTAAAGGAGTTCTAGCGACTGATGACGAGTAACAAATTAATCATATAAGAATAAGAAAGGATTAAAAATAACTAAAAGAAAGAAAGCAACAAAGAATAACAGGTGCAGTACTGATGAATATTTCAGAAGTTAAGAGACATCACAGAAAGGAGCCAAAATCACTATACTGGCTGATCCCCAAACAAACGTCAAGTCACTTCTTAAACAGATCCCACTAGACAAATAGAATGGACGGACACATTAAATAAAGATGAAACGAAAACATATGGCGATATTATAGATTTTCACGCTCTAATGGTTTGTAAATTGGCAACAGATGAAACGGCTAACTTCGCTCTTTCAAAATTAGGGCCCGAATTGATATACTATTGCTTTCTTGCATACTAGAATCAAAATAGAAAAACTGATATATACTCAGTAATTTGCAGTCTGATCGACAGTATCTTGTGTGCCATAGTCATCTTTCCTAGCTTTTTTGTATGTTCAAATCGGCTTAAAGTGGAACCGGATGGTGAATTCGTCAGGTGTTAAAATTATGACAATAAATAGAAATACATTAAATACATTATGCATTATGTATAACCCTTATAAACACTTATTCTGACAAAATCTGCGTGATATTTTTTTTATAATATTCACCTAATTATCTTAATTAGGTAAGCTGCATCGCATTTTTTGGTCCAGACGTGCTTAACGCGTAATGTAATCCACCGTGTAATGTAACGCGAATTCGAAGCGTCGATAGTACACGAGCGTTACATGTAATGCTACTAGTCCCGGCTCCTGGACCCGGCTTTATATATGTACAAGAGTATGTCGCAGGTAAATGAGGAATTCAGTGATTTCACGAAATCCCGGAAGATGTGAATATTCTTGTTTATTACGTCTTCTTACCAAAAGTATGTAGTGATTGATAAAATACTAATATGAAGTCAGAGATATGTCATTTCACTGAACTAAATGTAGTGTAATAAAGAATACTGTTGATGTTATGGCTGTGTCTCAGGGTTTAAATGAACCTACGCAAACCGAACCTCAAGGTGTTAATGAGGTCCGTCTTCTTCTCGTATAATGGCGTTTGCCTTCAGAGTTCACATCCCCGTCATTACATACAGTGCAATGTCTTTATGCGTGTGTCATGATCAATACCCAATTGTAAGACCAAGTGAACGATCTGTCTTGGGTCAATGAATTGTCGTGGCAATGAATTGCCGCTTGTTAAATGGTCGGCAGTCAAATGATTGTTACGAAACACATACATGCTGAACACTGAAGATTGCAATGCAATTTGAGCACTAACTGCACCACATGGACCCATTCGAAAATACATTGCTAGAACACAGTCCTTCTCTCAATGAGAGGGGATGGTCTAAAATCGACTACGATTGCCCAATATGGATTGACAGATGTTAAATGTTTTAAATTTTTTATTCTAGGAAATACTGGATTTCTCACGATGTTCTTCCTTCATCGTTTTAAGAGGATCGGTGATTAAATAAATTATGCATACAATGCACCTGTCTAGATAATCCATAACCTACAAACACTTATGTTTTCTCCTCAATTAACAATCTCTCCTAATTTAGTACTCAAATCAAACATAAGACAAGACATTTTCGATCAGTGTCCACCTTTAATTGAAAAATTGGACGCAGCTTTACATCCAGCTATAATTATGAACACGTGCCAACATTACGTGACAATAATAGACCAAACACTGTTGTAGTACAGGTTGAAACACTCATTACAAGATCAATGATCTTATTCTTTGATATTCACTCCGAAGTGAATGATTTTGAGTGATTGGTGAACATGATTTGACAGATGACAGTCTCCATCTTAATTTTCCTCGATGAAGAAAGTTCTTATGGCAAGGTTAAGGAATTAATAAATTCTCTAAGCTACTTGGCTCAATAAATGACTATTAATTTCAGTACGATTGACAGACCGAAAACTAAAAATGATGGCAGGTAAGACGAGAGTCACCGTCATGTGTCGATGGCTCAATGAATTTAGTTAAATTTTTTTTTAATTGTTTTGCTCCTAGTAGACCAATAAAAGAAGCAACAGCTCATCAATGTGATGGATGTTCAGAAAACAAACCTCTGTTTTAAAGATTTGCTCGATACGAAAATGAGTGACAAACATTGCTACTAGATGCTCATGTGCCTTCAAATGTAATGCAAACTCAAAATGACTCTCACGATGATATAAAAACTTACTGATTCTCAAAAATCCTATATCTGCTACTTTCTCCGTTGTGGCAATTTCCGTAACAATACTGCAATACTCTTCCGTCACATTTCCAATACATGTATTACAGGAACGTCTCAGCTTGGCAGACTCAGTATCTTTATGCAACGCTGACAAGTATCAACTGATAATACTATGTTAATATTTGAATGCCATAACAACGTGGAAACAATAGGGAGTTTTATAATTAGGATAATCACGTGTATATAAATAAATTGTTGTATTTGTGATTGTGATTTTGTTTTCGTGACTTACTTTATTGTTATGCTTTAGATTCAAGTATGTTTTGTTAAGATTTAATCTCTTTGATAAGGTGTCGTTACAATTTGTTCATCCAGTACAGTGGTTCTTAACCGGTGGTCCGCGGACCACTAGTGGTCCCTGGAGGCATTCCAAGTGGTCCGCGAATCCATCGTGATTATATGTGGCGTGACGCGAACAAGCATCGAAATCGGTTGGATGCCAGTGCCGACATGCGTTTAGCTTTGAGTAGCACTGAACCAAGAATTCAGAAGTTAGTAAAGAGAATGCAGTCACAAAAATGACATTAAATTAAAATCTGTAACTTTTTTGCTAAATACTAAATAAATGAGTGCTAATTATACAATTTTGCTTGTTTTCTTTATCAAACAATCCATAATGGGTGGTCCCCGGCAAGACAAACATTTGGTAAAATGGTCCCTCATGACTAAAAGGTTAAGAACCACTGATCCAGTATGTATGTCAATGAATATAGATGTCAATATTTAACTATAATAATAGTAAACACCTATAAAGAAGTCGAGGTCTAAAATGTAAAATAATAAAAGCACCGTAATCAAATAGATTTATGTTTTGTCGTGGAATTTTGTCTTCTGATGCCGCAATAGGTGTGGCACAAATTGGACCTATAAAAAACAAAAAAAAAAACACCATCGCCACATATTAAATCGCATCGGAAAACAGCAGCGGGTAGTCAGCTGCTGACATAAGTTGCTGCCTGCCTTAATTTTTTTTTTATACATGATACAATATGAAAGTGCAGACAACACCTGAAGATCACCTTTGCTAAACTCAAGACAAAATAATAGGGCCATCATTTTTGAAAAAACTCCCACCACAATATTCTCAAACCAAACAAAAAGGAAAAGAATATTGAAGACGTCATAAAGAACATTGTTTCTATTTTCATCCATACCTATCCTATCCTCATACCCCTTTGGGTATGAGGATAGGATAGGTATGGATGTTTCAACTTTCAGGCTTTTTTGTGAGCTCTAAGATCTCAGAGATCTACCATTAAAAGACGGAACCGGTGGTTTGATAAATGATAAATAAATGATAAATGATATTTATTTTGTAAGTTGGTTATAAAAACCACTTTTACACGTCATAGTAAATATTTTTAAAGCTAGATGAGGCCGGTGTTTCGTAACTGACTACTCTGAGAAGAAACAGCCGAAACAAACTCAGAGGTCACAGTCTCTTTTAAAGTCCAGACATTGTTCAGGTCATACGAGGACCATGCGGGTGTCTGAGACGGTCTTTTGAAGAAAGAACCACACAGATTTGAGTGGACCTGTCCAGTCAGTGCAAGCATTTGTCGGTGATCGTGTAGCTCGACTCATACCACAAGGAGCTCAACGTCAGGAGTTTAACATGTCTTCCGAAGTAAGAGAGCATCCCGAATATGTTTATGGATGATGACCGATGACCCCCAATTTCCGAACGCACACGACCACAACCTCTTTAAAGTTAGAATAAACAGACTACTTCTTGTCTCTGCCACCTGTGACCTAGAATAGAGTCAAGAGCATTGTGTGCTCTTGACTCTTATAGTCTAGGTCACAGGTGTTGGTGCACGAAAAATAAGAAAAATATCAACGAACATAGCTCTCGATTAACCAGAGGGGCTATTGCGTATCTCGGTGTCTGTGTGGTGATCATCATCAAAAGGTAAATTTCGTTTTGACTTTTTCATTTGCAATGTAACTGATAAAATTAAATGTAAATGTTCCATATAGTCAACTATTCTAACTAACTCTTGAGGCACTCCTCAACTTAGCCTCATAAGGCCCTTCGTACACAAGGCGACTCAAGTTTCCGATACCTTACGACTTTAGCATCCATTGACGCGCGCCTGTGAACGAACATCTATGGAATTGTATTGCGATAGTCGCTTGGATACCGAAGTGGCGAAGTCGTAAGGTATCGGAGACTTGCGTCGCCTTGTGTACGAAGGGGCTAACAGGTGTCAAGCCATCCAAGTTCAGGTTGAAAACTGCTGGTCAGTGACTATCAAGTTAGCCAATAGCCCTGCTGTACGGCTGCAACCAGTTAGCCATGTGCACCTAAATAAATTAACATACATAAATTAACTAAATATTTTAGAGCAGATGACTTTAAAATATTTATAGTCATTACAATAATTGTCTCAATTCCAAGAGATATTTTAGTATACGAAATCACGTGATAATGATGAACTATCTAGTCTTGTATTATTGTATCTACACCTACTCAATAGTTCTATTTTTTGGGTATGTAAAGCCGTTATTTTAAGGTTGATTAATTTCTGATTATTAAGATTTGGATTACTATTTCAACTGTCTAATGAACCAAAAGTTGTCAACGAACATTGCATGTGTATTACAAGCCGTTATGATTAAAGGCTAATTCTATAAAAATAAATATTATAGCTAGATAAGTCAAACAGTTAAAAATGTAAGCATCTTCCTAAAAATTATCACAAAACATCCACCATTTCTTAAAAAACTATGTTGATTTACAATGTGAAGACTGGTCTTGACTTTTGAATTGGAAGTCAAGGAGTAAAGGGCTAATGGGTCTCGCTGTCCGATCATAGACGCACACGCGAACAAATTGTCACCAATTTGACTTCTTGTTCCCCCCTTAGAGGGCTAAAGCGTGTGTCGGGGTGGCGGGACTGTCCATTGGATAACCGTGACCGAACGTTAAGGGTTATTGAAGGACACCGTGGATATACAAATTCGATATGAGTCTGGCAGTAAAAAGTTCAAAAACCCACTGATTCAGGAGAGAATAACATTGATGAAAGAGCGTGAAAGGTTTCAAGGCTGCAACTTTATTGCTGGCGATTTTCACGCCATTAAACCACGAAACACAGTAACATAGAACGCAGCTAGATGTTAATATACCTACCATTGTATAATTTTAAGAAGTAATTACCTATTATAAACATAATTAACTCACGCCCCGTTCCCAAATGACTACTTAGGCAGAAACCACAGATCCTTACATACTTCTCCTCGCCTCATCCACTTTCATACATCTAGTCATACAAGCACGCAGATTGGGAGTACTACGCAGGCGACCTTTCTAAAGTACGGGTACTTTTAAGCTTTTCATTGGCCGCAGATAATGAAGGAATGATTAATTTCAAGAGAATTAGTCACTTGGGTAGTTATTTTATGCATAGTAATGATAAAAAATTGAATTTAAATTACAGAATTGATCAATGTTAAAAAAAGTTCCAGTATTGGTGGTATGCTTTCGAAATAATTGCTAGATAAATGCTGACAAACACGCCTAATGACAAACATAACCATACCCACAGAAAACACAAATATGTATTTATTACTTTTAGTAAAATGAGAAAAACTCACCCTTTATTTGCTTAATTTTGACTGATTAAAATTACAACTTTCACAAAACTACTACGATTCACTCCTATTTCCCTCCAAATGAGCAACAAAAAAAAAAAACAAATGACAAAACAGATTCTAAAAAAGCACTTTTGAATTTGGAATGCAAAGCGAACGCGCCGAGGAATTTAAAAACGCGAAGGCGCTTCACATACAGCCTAGTTTGGCACGCAGCGGCAATAAAATGGCGGAATTTTCATAGCTGCCTTGATTTTTATGGTGCTCTTTCAAGTAATAGTTGGCTAATTTGTGTTAAATCTGATACAAAGCTGTAGTGTCTTCCGACTTTTGTTGGCAACTACTCCATTGCATCTGCATCAAGGTTATTTTAATCGACTGCCATGACTTTATTGAACTTTTGTTGAAGGGACAATTTATTGGTTCATTTGAACTAAGAGGCCGCTGGATACTGACGCAATAAGACATGTTTTAATTAAAAGCTACAATCTTTTTTATTTGCACATAGACTGAAGAAGTGATTTCCTTCGTCTTGAAGTATGTGTAGGTAAATTAAATAAATGCTGCACTTCAGTTTGAATTTAGAATAGTCAAAAAAATTTTTTTTTTTTTTGATATCTCTTGCCATCCTGCCATAATCATTACGTTTTTTTTTATTCCATGGTAATATAAGTCATCTAAAAATTAGAACTTCTTATATTCGTGCCATCTATTTCGTGAAGGATGAACCTGCTGCGTATCGCGATCTCAAATGCACTGTCCTATGACGTTGTAATTTTTAAAGCCGCATACAGATGTCGCTTAAAACCTGATTCAAAATGTTGCTGCATTTTTTGTATGGCCGGCTGGTATTGTGTACTTATTATAAGAAAGATTCCATACTGTAAGAAAGACAAAAAATAAACGTGACAAAAAATTATAATAATTTCTGCATTTGGTAAGACTTTAGAATCTTACCAAATGCAATCTTTGCAAGAAGCGCAAAATTTTTTTTCATCGAAGAATGCGACCCCCATCCGGGAAAAGAATAGGTACTCATTAGATGATGTTACCACCTTAAAACTAAAACTTTTACTGTCAAAGTATGTACATTAAACCTCGATGCCGCTGGGTTCCCAACTTTTTTAACGTGTAAATAAAAAATCCCACGCCAAAAAAAAAGAAGTAAAAGTACCTAAAGGAACAACAGACGTTAAACACGAATACGCCATTTAAACAATAACCACAGATAACTTTAAAGCACGAACATTAAAATCCGTGGAATCCCTTTTACCGTTTCTCGCGAAAATCCCTAAAATTGTGGGATACCAACCTAACGTCGTCGAAATGCATTTGTCGGGCTATATAGCAACCGGTGGGATATACGGAACTTAAAAATCGCCAACTTTTATGAATGTGAATGTAGGTATTTTTTTCTGTTTCTAAGATTTCGTTAAACTTATCCGAGCGAGTTTACTCAGAAGAAGCTTGTTCACTCTAATTTTAAAGAGATTAGGGTTTTAAGCGTTTGTGTAAAAATGTCCTATTCGAACTCACAACACACATAAAAAAATACACTTAAAAAAAAATTGGCGTATTGAAAATTCGTTTTTTTTTTATTTTTATTTGTGGCCTCATGGTAGCAAATTGGTAAATACTGGTGATCTTTAGGTCACCACTGCTAAAGGGTCAGCTCAGACCGAGACGTGACGCTGCGCGCACATTTCGATAGAGCTACTCAAAATCCAACTCTATTTCCTACACGAAAAGATACACCTACTGTCACGATCCAGAGCGACGCCGCGCTGCATTTTAATAGCGACTCAAAATCTAACTCTATGTACTATATGAAAGATACACATTTGAAGTATCGTTAAGAGCCCTATTACAAAATGAAAGAACACAGTTTCTGTCAATTTGACATCGTGATGCCCCCCGCATAAAAACAAAACAGAATCAACACAGCTACGCCTCGTATACCAAGACGAAAACAACATGAGCTTTTGCCACTTTTCTTTCGAATAAACAAAGTGAGATCTCGGGCTTCTAAACACTACTTATTTTCTTAGTTACGAATGGATAATATGATAAATGTATACCTAGCAAAATAAAATAAGGGCCACACATTAAATTACACTATAAACAAGTATAGCTCTTATACTGATCGATTTTAGCGATTAGACCGCCCATTGTGTCACACTGCGAATTGGATATATTTGTAATTTAGAAGGTGTGCATTTTAAAGATTATTCAATTCCATTCTATACGAGTAAATAATATTGTTAGGATATCTTTCAAGTGTTCATTTTGTTTGTTGTGACTAACTGGAATTCATAACTTATTTAATTAGATTTTTGAAATTATTTAGAACTTACGATTTGGTGTTTAAAAAATTTCAAACTCTTGGACTTATACATCAAACCGTCATTTATGCCATCCATTTAGAGACATGATTATGAGCCGAAAATGAGCCACTTGCGGTGATTACTGATACTTTTTTTAATAAAGACAGATCTTTCAGAGTGTACTCTTGAAACAGAATGTTTCGGTGAGCTCTAAATTAAGTGCTCTGGGGTGGTTATTCTGTCTCGCAAAACTGAGGTTACACTTCCTAACGAAGGTACTAACTTCTCAAAATTGCGTAGAAAATGTGGTACAACTCCACATTATTCCATTCGCATAGCAAATAGTAGGATAGTAGGTACCTGAGTTCATCCACGATCAATCGCGACTAACAGTGCATAGATTCGCTTATGCTCGAATTACGATGCTACAGTTGGTCACTTAGGCTTTTTACCTGATTTCTATTGAAATGGCATAGAAAATGTTTGTTATTTAATCCAGAACATTTACACCTTTAATACAGGGTTTTAGAGAAATTTATAAAAAACTCTTTGGAACATTGAAAACGTTATTTTTTTCGATTTTATTATTTAACATGAAACCTGAAACATTCCTGTAATTTCTCACTTTTCATTCAATTTCGTTTATTTTTACGATTTATTGGAATGCTAACTTATTATTTTGTATGTTTTGTTCTGAGTAGTACCTGTTTTCATGAATAAAATTCACAAAATAATATCAGGCGAAAGAACCATGGCCGGTTGAGTGCTTGAACTTCAATGCTGCTAAGACGTGAATTTTTCCGCAAAAAAGAGCCAATCCGACACGGTTCTATCTTTCTGAGGTGCAACCGTAAAAAATTACAGACCATCTTGACGTTGTTTGGGTGCCGTTAACATTGACCCCGAATATTAGACCACTTTTTGAGTTGGCTGCAAAAAAGTTAGGTATCCTAGTCAAGCAGTACTTCACGCCTGAACAGTTGATGAACTTGTATAATGTTCAAGTCATGTAGTAATGGTACATGGAGTGGTACAGGTTGGCCAAATCCCAACTCGATGCACTTGAGTCAGTTTAAAAGCGCCCGGCATTGATCGAGGGCACGATCTGCAGGGCGAGACGGAATGAGAAGTAGTCACCTCCTTATGCAAAGCAGTCAATATAGCGAAGTAGGAGGTGGAACACGTGAGGGAGAGGAAAGCCGCGTTACCTAAGACGCCGTGAAGCGATTTCCAATCAGGGAGGTAAGCCTTGGAGGGCCGGAGCTTGCCGTGGTCACTGGACTGTCTCACCACGGTGAAAAATACAAATACAATGCAGCTGCCAAAACGAAATACCGCAATTGACTGGATGCCGAATCTGATACAAGACTTCAACTCTCTTCGATGAAACCCAATTACAATCGATTGATGAAAAATAAGAAGCTGTTCCATACATCCTATCCGATTTTTTTTCTCATACTCTGTAACATTATTATAATGCGCGTTACTTTTCTCTTATTTTTATTTATTAACACTTACTGCATACAAGTAAACATTGTATCTACGATAAGGCAGACTTACTTAATGCCTTTGGTTTTTATAGTCCAGGCATTAGGGACGAATTAATTTTAAAAAAACCCCGACACAAAAGCCAAGTTCCCTATACAGGGTTATTGGTTAAGTCGACCTATTCCCTTTGAGGGGTAAAAGTAGATCTTATTCTTGACTGATTTTACTATGGGAACCCCTATCCTAATCCTTACCGTTTTTGAGTTATTAGACTTTTAATATTTTTCAAAAATATTCCACCTCTGCGTCATAAACTGGTTATTGTAAGAATTTTACGACGTTTAGGACGCTAAAGTGATACTTTTTCGATAGCTTACAAACGACTCATTCTATTAAAGCCAGTACGTTTGATAAATTACTCAAGCCTTGGGAAATAAATGGCTGTAAAGTTCAAATATTGATTTTTTTTGGGAGCTACCCTTGTCTCTCAGGCCAAATTTCTCAAAATAAGTGTACGGTACTAGATGTGCAGATTGCAGCAAAAACACTGCTGTCTCATTAGCTTTCTAAAATGGTACCACAATATCCACTTTTATTAAGAATATGGCCGAAAAATAAGGGTTGATACTGACAAGGTGGTAGGTATTTTAACAAAACTTGTTCTGTACGAACAAGTTTTTCGTTACATTCGTTTTCGACGAACTTAAAAAAAAAGAGCATATTCTAAATTCGACTGTGTTTTTTTCAATGTGGATGATCTTCTCCCACCTAAATGTCTTCTCCGCTAATTGTTAACTGTTTTTTTTTTTCATGTATCTTCTTTGATACGATTTTTTCTTGATATCATTATGTGGCCTTAGCTTTTTGACTCAATACCTCTCGCATGGCCAATTAGTTGTGTTTTGTCACAACCATGGGTCGGAATTAGGTACAGTTATGTACTTATACAGCGAAAGAATAAACAAGAATAACATAGCGATAGGTAACAAAAAAAAAAACCGCTACAGAGTAAGTAAGAAAAATAAAATTGCAAGTGGAGGAAATCGATTGACAAATAGAAATTTAAATTCGAATTTAGAACCTCCTTCTTCTAATGAAATCGGTTAAAAGTGTATTGACGAGTTTGGTTAAAAAACCACCTTGTCAGTATCAACCCTTATTTTTCAGCCATATTCTTAATAAATTGTATATTGTGGTACCATTTTAGAAAGCTAATGAGACAACAGTGTTTTTGCTGCAATCTGCACATCTAGTACCATACACTTATTTTGAGAAATTTAGCCTGAAAGACAAGGGTAGCTCTCAAAAAAATTCAATATTTGAACTTTACAGCCATTTATTTCCCAAGGCTTGAGTAATTTATCAAATGTACTGGCTTTAATAGAATGTGTCATTCGTAAACTATCGAAAAAGTATCACTTTAGCGTCCTAAACGTCGTAAAATTCTTACAATAACCAGTTTATGACGCAGAGGTGAAATATTTTTGAAAAATATTAAAAGTCTAATAACTCAAAAACGGTAAGGATTAGGATAGGGGTTCTCATAGTAAAATCAGTCAAGAATGATGTCTACTTTAACCCCACAATGGGAATAGGTCGACTTAACCAGTAACCCTGTATAAAGTAAAAAAACTGGATTTTAAAGTACCTAAGTATGTAATGATAATTCAAAAAAATATGTCACGTTGGGGGATCGCTCCAAATTATTTATCATCTATTATATTTTCCGGTCCCCTTTTATGACACGAATGCCTCAGACAAGTTTAAAGGCAATGAAAATCCACAACAAATGGTATTTATTTTTACTCTGTACATCAAATAGATATAAAGTTACAAGAGGGAGAACGTTCAATATTCATAAAAAAATAATCTACACAGCTAACGAGTATTTTGAACTTGATTTAGGCCGCTAGAAATCGTATTTCGGGCTTACAATTATTATCAACTAGCTGCCCCGGCAAACTTCGTACCGCCTCTTTTTCTTTCACCTTTTGAACCTTCCCTGGACTTCCCAATATAATTCAAAACTAAAATCAACCAAATCGGTCCAGCCGTTCTTGAATTTTAGCGAGACTAACGAACAGCAATTGATTTTTATGTATAAGATTATTTGCATTATGACTTCACTAACATCAGTGCATTGAAGGCTTTGTATGAGGCTCTTGTGAGGAGTCATCTTGAGTATAATGCGGCATCTGGAGTCCGAGTGAAATAAAATATAAAAACATGTTCGAACGGATACAGAACAAATTCGTTAGATTCATTTATTTAAAATTGTATGGAAGATACCCGGGATACCCATTGCTATATCCTACCCTGTTCTTTCTCGGTATGGTTGGCTATTACAAACTGGAAATTAGGCGTGAAGTTGCACTGGCAACATACATTTTCAAACTTTTAAGTATTATACAAAACTCGGACATAGGCTTCAATTTACCGGATGGGTAAGTGGCGCGGCGGCGGCGGCGGCATGCCGCATCTGCTGGTGGTTCCGAGGGCGCGAACTAACCTGCTGGGGCGCGCACCACTGACTCGTGCGCTGCGTACTCTCAACAAGGTGGCGGAGGTCATAGATATGTATATTCGACTGTACACTGAGTGAGTTCACAAGGGCCACATACTGTGTAGCATGTAAGGATTAGTTAAGCTTATTTTAAGTTACTTTGTCGCATTAGATTATAAGATATTTGTAATGGCAAAGAAACATGTGATAAATAAAGAATTTGTATCCATTTTGTTGATAGGTGTACAGTGGAAAGTTTTAAGTAAATCACGTGAGATTAAATTATTTTCATACAAACTTTAATCCCAATTTTCAAGTCTCTTGAGAAAATCCGTATTCAGGTCATAGTAATACATATCACCATAGTCAATTATGGGGAAGATGGGGGACTGAACAACGATTGCCTTTACATGAGCAAAAGAGATATAGGAACGTTGCGTTCCTGTAACTCTTTTGCTCACATATATCGCTATGCAATCCTAGATACTTGACGTCAATGGATCAGAATAACAGCGCAGTCAATGATATAATCGGCGATACAGTTAATCCGTTCCACCTCTACAAGCTATGGCTTCCTATAATAGCAGACTGGCACATGTCTGGGTTAACCGCTACCTCAAAACAATCAGTACCTGATGATTTTACCACGTATTAAAAAGCCATACCACCAGCGGCATGGCCGGTGGTATTGTGCGTCCGCAGCAAGCTATAGGTATTATACAAATGAACTGGAATCTTTGGGAAGTTGGCAAGTCTGAAATTACATTTAATTACCAATTCAGAAAAAAAGCTATCAGGATTATTTACATTTATTATCTAGAATTATATCCACATTCGAATATAGGGAAAATACAATCAACACATTTATATGTTTACATTGCAAACAGATCAGAATTAAATTAATTCAAAATATTAGCTTGTATCAAAAAAGGTTGGTCGCGCTATACTCTTGACGATTGGAAATATTCCTGGCCACCACTCATGACCTGCGGAAAATAAGAGGTACTTCATTTTTTATATGGAATTTGATGCTATGACAAAGATACTAGTGCCGCGTCTAAAGGTCATGAATGATGGCGTGTATTTTAAATTTTAATGATTACGTGACTACTGTCAAAATGGTTGCGAGCGGTACGTCCTCCCTCTGAGAGCGCTCCGCGCTGTCTAAATCAAAGAACAAACCGTTCTTGGTTTTATATTGAATTTTGTCGTTGCATATTTTAATTATTTTATACTATTAGTTTACTTTTAAATGCGCTAATTATTTTTTTCATGCAAGCTAACATAGTAAACTTAGTTATTGAATACTTATTGATTGAATATTCAGTAAATATTCATAGATAAAAAATATAATTTCGGACGAAAAAATGTCAAATTCTTCCTGTTTTCCAGAATTATTTTTGGTGTATTTCTGAATGAAAAATAAAAATCTGATTAATACACTCCAAATATAAACTTTCAGATGTACCATGGACATTTTCAAATGTTATTTTACTATTATACATTCTATGTAATTCAATTCAAAAGTATGACAAAAAGTAGAATTTTATGAAACATCCTTTGCAGAGACAAGGTTTTTACTCATGTATGTAAACAAATCTAAAAATGTTTTCAATACACTCCACGCAGAAATAATCAAACTTTCTCGAGTATATATTTTTTTTTAATTTGTGGCCATATCCTATCCAGAATCAAGTTAAAAACCTTGCACAAAAACAAGGAAACGTGTGATAGCCCTCTTAAGTCACGACACGTCGAACTGACTGTAACAGTTTGGTAACACATAATAAGCGTGCCATTCTACAAGCAAGTATGTCATTTCTTTAGTGGCTTTTCAGGATTTCAGCGATTTTCAGATTGTTGGTTGCTAAAGAATATGTTTGCTCACACAGCGAAATGCTGAAAGTTTTTGATGTCTAACTAGTAATTCGGTTTCAAATAATATTTGATGTTTGGCTTACCTTTATTTGGCTGGGTACAAATGGGGCCCAAACCAATCGAAAAAAATTAGGTTCCTTTAAAATCTACCTTGCATTTAAATGTGGTTGATTTTTGTTTGGGAAACCTACAGTTACCTAAGAATGTGCTTCATTTATTATTTTATTTTTCGCATCAAACTCAAACAACACCCGAGAAAAATAACAATTATAAAAAAGAAACTTACCAGTGACAGTCCAAATAGAAAAGATTTATCACTAAAAACACTTCACACAGTTAGTAAAATCTTTGCACTATAAAATAATAATAATTTACAATCTAATCATAAAAAATATTGTGATTAATTTACACTGGGAGTTTATTTTCCCGTATAGACACATTATACGAAACTAAATTACAATTACAAGAACTTTCAATTTTACATATTATTAAATTCTTGTATGATAGTTTTATACCCGATAACAGTATAATAAAGAAACGGTAATGAGTTTCGCAAAACGGTAATGAATTTAGAGGAGAAAAACAATACCAAAACAACAAATCGTATGTAGAGTAGGTGGCCGTATGAGAGATAATTAGCTAACACCAATGTTGACTCTGGGGGACCGTATTTAGGTCTATTCTGCAGTAACAAGAATAATCACACATTATTTAAAAAAAATACGAGAAAAAATTGCATCCTACTGCAATTAAAATTAAATAACCGCGTAGCAAGTAATTAATTTTCTTTGAAGACAACGGTAGTAATGAAGATTAAGACCACGGTTAACAGTATTTATTTTTCCTTGTACCTACTTAATTATATAAAAAAAAGAAAACATGTTTTTTTAGTTGCGGGTAAACCAGTTCTGATTTTTATTTAGACCATTTTTCTGCTAGAAACTGGTTTATTTAAATAACAGGCTTGGTTCAAAATAGCATTTTTCTTTGTCGTATCACAATTTGCCATCTATCGGTATCCCTCATTAAACACAAAACTAAGACAGTCGACTCGGTCGCGGGACTTACCAAAACACTGTGACCATGGAAAATAATGGTATATTGAAGGAAACCGTGAATTTTAGTCAGAACGAGTCTGACTCTCCCTCCCACTCTGCCCTGGGTGCCGACTCATTTATTTGATGATTTTACCACGATAAAAAATAAAAGAGACGAGTGACGACTACCTTTTAAAAAAAAAGTAGTCATTTATATTTATAAGGAAAAAAAACACTGTTTTTTTTTAAACAATATAAAGATTCGATTGATTTCTTTTTTTATTTGAATGGAAGCATTTATACAGAACACTCTCTGTATTTACTTATTTTAATTTTAACTTTTTTTCAGTTCTCGTTTTCTTGTTACAGAATCGCTCCGTCTCAAATTATGTCCCCCTGACAGTGTCATTCCAATCGTTGCAACATGGTAGGTATTGAAATATGCCATCCTTAATATAATTACGGTAATGCTTTTTTTTTTTTTAGCGTGGTAAAATCATCAAATGAGACCTCCAACCCCGGGCAGGGCGGGAGGTACTGTCAGACTTGTACTGACTAAAATCCACGGTGTCCTTCAGTAGCCCTTTATGTTCCGCGGTCACGGTAATAGAAATAAGTCCCGCGACCCCGGCAGGCTTTGGCCCTCTGAGAGGGGGCCCCGTCATTTTGCTGACAGCTCTTTGAGGCGCGCGTGGAACACGACGCGCCGTCGACCCGGGCATGGTCCATGGTCGGACAGCGAGTTGCCCGCCTACGGTAATGCTCTAAAATAAAAAGAGTCCTATAGACAACTATGATGAATTCAAGCTATGGATGATGATGATGAAGACATTAATACGACGAACATAATATAATATGTATCTTTTTTTCTGTCCCAAAGATTACTTTTTTTTTTAATATTGCCCTACACTAGGAATTTTTCCTGTGTCGTGGGTGCGTTTACAAAACTGATGAGTAAAGACAAATATAGTAAAAAAAAGAGTAATCTCTAGAATGCCCAAGAAACTGGTGATGAGACCGAGAACCCCTTAATAATGGAAACAGGTGTGGGCAAAAAAAAGGCCAACAAATCCTGAAATATGACTAACGTAACTAACAACAAACTTTACATCCAACAATCCATTTCAGTTTTAGGCGCAGGGATGAGGACGGTGTGTAATGAGTGACTCACCGTCCGATCATGGACCATGCCCAAGTCGACAGCGCGTCATGTTCCTGCACACGCGTCTCAAAGGGCTGTAAGCAATCTGACGGGGCCCCCAAAGCCTGTCGGGGTAGCGGGACTGATTCGTCAGGTAACCGTGATCCTGGAACGTGATGGGCCACAATGTACCTACCTATATTGAAGGATCACCATGGATTTTAGTCAGTACAAGTCTGACAATACCACCTGCCCAGGGCAGGGCAGCATTGTCAGACTTATTTGACGATATTACGCTAAAAAAAAACATACCTTACCATTCCAGTTTGAATTTCCCTACACAACGGTCACGAGTGAATCTAAATTTCATGCCAAACGCTTATCGAAGCAATGACGGATCTAGCCGTCACAGATTTGTCGTCACAGAATCCGTTTTGCCAAACCGGATTCTGAGGACAAATACTCACCGGATTCACGTGCACTTGATATGCAAACGTCATTTGACGGTAGACGGAGAGTTTCATACTTTGAATTTCGAACGTAACTCGGTTTGGAGTAGTTTTAGATGGAATCAGTACCCCAAGCACGAGTTTTCACAATTTTACTTTACAGAGTCTTTCCAGTATTTTCAGCGTTTCTTGTAATAAAAAAATTGAACAGCGCCTCTGGTGTGCGAAGACGGAACTATTTTTTTCCTTGAAAATTGTCCATTTGAAATTGTCAAAGTTCCAGTTTACTTTACGTCTCAAATACTGAAAACTCGTGCTAAGGGTGGAATCCCACACTGGAATTACTGCATCAAGTTTATTAATAAATAACTTTGGTGTTATATTGAAGGAGGAAAGTAATAAATGTGTGGAGTGGATTGCATCCACCTTGTCCACCCGGGCAACAGCACCGCAGGTTAACTATTACCAGTCCTATCAAAAATATTTGACGTCTTTTTTCTTTTCTTACGAAAACCAAAATTAACGAAGATTATGACATTTTAAAAATTTCCGAAACGTCATAAGCAAGTTTTTACTTGCTTTTGACGTCATGGGCCGGGGACTCTCGAATTTTAATGCATCTTTGTAAATGTACATTCATTCAACAAAAGAAAAAATACGTATCCATTATTTTTCAAAACTCTTATTGACTACTAATTTAATTTGATATATTATTATGTAAATGCCGTATACATGCCTATTGGGGAGGTCTATGTCCAACATAGGGGCTAAAGAAAAAAAAAATGTCGAAAAAATAATTTTCCTGCATTATGTATTTTTACTACATTTTGAAATGTCAGCGAAATTCTCATCCCCATTTCAACAGAAGCTAGTTTTTATTTATCATTGTCGCAATTAGTGTGGAGCGGAGCGCCTGCCGCTAAATATTAGCGGCTTAGCCGCCATCGACGGAATCTGTCCGCAGTTATTGCGGACTTACCACGAGATTATTAGTTATTCTGTTTCTTTTTATGGAATTTTATTTTTAACTTGCTGCCCCGGCAAATTTTGTACCTCCGCAGAATCTATAAATAAAAAAGCTGAAAGATAATAATTGCAAAATTGATTTCTGAACGACGACGGGGTATCAAATATTTGACAAGTAAGATTAGTTTTTATGGGACAACGAAAGGGGAAAACGAATTTATTGCTTATACTAAATTTTTAATACTTTTATCATATTAAAGCCCCTTTTAAACCTTCCCTGGACTTCAAAAAATAATATTTAAAACCAAAATTACCCAAATCGGTCTAGCCGTTTTCGAGTTTTACCGAAACTAACGAACAGTAATTAGAAAAACCAACTTCAAAAAAGGAGAAGGCCCTCAATTCGGTTGGTATTTTTTTATATTCAAAGTTCTTTTAGTCCCTTTCATAATTGAATAATGAGTATGCCTTTTGCAAGATTGAGTATCTAAATGATACCAGGCGCATACTGAGCCAACAGAAAAAAAAGCATTAAGTATCCGTGCCCTGTTTTGGCCCCATAAATACGTCTTTTGTATTTAATGTCCTTACAAACAAACGAAGATAGATACTGAGATTTACAGTTTAATTACAAAACCCCATACATTTAACAAGTCCGAGGCCTTTTCACAAGATTTGTCAACTATAAGTACTTACTATTGAATGTTGAACGTTCTCCTTCTTGTAGCTTAAAAACTATTAGACATACAGAATTAAAACAAATACGTTTGTTGCGATTCCGTAAAAAACGATATTTGTCATTTCTGTTTCATTGTCTTTAAACTTCTCCTAAATATTTTTGCCATGAAGTCAACGGTTGAAGCTTATATGAAAAGATGCGACCACAATATTACCCTTCAAGCCAAGATGGCGGCTGACGCAGCCACTCCTCGAGGTTGAAAACTCACATTTTTCATAAGGATATTATACTTTAGCAAAACAAATATAAAAAACTACACCACCTAATGCAATGCAAAGCCTCTGTTTTGTCCCCATTGACTGGACTATACAGCGTACTTGAAAAGCTTTGTTGGAAACCCGAAAAAATAAGTAAAAGCATTTTCGAATGCAACACCTTTACCTACCTACGTATTATTTTAAACCCTGAATATATAGGTATCACTGTGCCAAAAACATTATATAAACAACAAACTTTCAAAAACAAAGTCCCTGTACCGGCCTGTACAAGCTTGTACAAGCCTATACAAATAAATAACGTAACTCTAAAAAAACCACTGTGTAGTGTATTACTCGGTCACAAAAGGGAACTTGTTCTAAAAATACAATGGTACCTCTACAATGGAGGCCTCTCGCGTCGTATTGTTCCATTTGAAGCATTTGGACACGAGTAGAAGTTTGTCAGAGACCAAGCCTCATATTACAGTCAGTCCTTTTTGGTCCGCCATTGAGTATTTTCAGATTGAACGAAAACTTTTGCAATATGATACGACGTTCTAACTCGTAATCACTAACCCTGTAAATTAATAATCTACCTCATTTAATTGTCTTCGATTGGATCTTAGTCCGTCAATCTAATCAACGATTGAATTTCCTTATTCGAGACTTTTAGGCCCGTATTACAGAACGAACAAAACTCAAGCATTACTTAAAACTAGCTTTTTAATGAGAGGCTAACATTTTCTTCCACTCTACACCGGGTGGAAGAAGTCATTTGTTAATTGTCTATTACAGCTAAAAGAAGAGAGTACCTAAATATTATAGACTATGAGTCGATTTATTTCATCACCTCTTTAGCTATGATTTATATGCTTATCTAAGGTCTGCTTATAATAACTTCAACTTACTACGCTATTTTACAAATGGACTCCGAGTTATACTAAAATGTACTTGTACACATTTCGATGTTTACTTTGATTCGAAGACCTTTTTCAGAGACACAAATACGCTTTGATCTCTTTAACGTTCGCAACACAATTACGTGAAGTGCGCTCTCTGTCCGATATTTACTCCTGTTTTTACCGTCAAAAACATATGAGGGAAGCATAAAAATATATCATGAAGCTTAGTTACTGATACTGTGGCTACCTTGATTCGCATTTTATTTCTTAGTTAGATTATGCCTTTTTGTGTTGAAAAACCATCGAATGAGTAATAAATAAAAGTGCCTTCGGTTCCACACAAGGTGGCCTTGTGTGCACTATTATGCCATCGCTAAAGTGGTAGACCGCTGGGTACGAGCGCAGGCACCTTACTTGGTGTAGTTTATTTCATCACAACTGCCCTCAAAAGTTTGAAGGAAACCATCATAACGTCGGAAACCGGCATGTGCTAGAACCAAAATTCGAAGACATGTCATATAACATTCTAACAATACGCATTGGGCCCGTATGGTGGATGATGGCTCACCCTCACGACGATGAGGCAACGGTGATGGTATAATCATCACCATCATCAATGATACCGTTGTGTGAGGTTCGGTAATTATCCAAAGTGAATGTGTCAATTTGGTTCCCTTTTTATTATTTTATTGTTAGCCTTTCGCGTGTTTTATTTATCGCGGTAAAATCATCAAATGAGTCCTTCTATCTAGGGTGGGAGGTACTGTCAGACTTTTACTGACTAAAATCTACGGTAATCCTTCATTAGCCCTTTACGTTCCAGGGTAACTGTCTCATCAGGTTACCCTGGTATGACAGTCTTGCGACTCCGGCAGGCATTGGCCATGTAAGGCGTTCCTTGAAGGGAGCTCGTTGTAGCGCACGTGATGGAACATGACGCGCCGTCGACCCAGGCATGGTCCATCATGATCGACACGATCCAAAAGTTTTATAACAAACATTGTTCAGTAGCATGTGCTGAGTTACCCCACGAGAGGTTTTGCGCTTTTAACGTTACACGTTGTATAATCAATTATCTACTTAATTATCTAATTAGACTATCTTTGTCATGAAACTCTCTCACAATTGATTAACAGATAACAGACGCCCCGTATCACAAATTTCACGCTTCAGTAAGACTCCTGTTATCTTAAACGGGTCCAATCTCAATATTATCTGCAGATTAGCTCAGCTGATGTAGCGAGATGAAATTGAGATAACCTTATTAGTGTAGAAACCCGAAAATTTTGCTTTCGTTCGTGTTCTCCGGACTGATAGTAAAATAATTGTAGTGCGTTGTCTTAGTTTTTTTTTTTGAGATAAATAAACGAGAGTATTCATTTAAGTCAAGAATATAACCAAATTGAAAAAAAGAAGACATAAGTACGAGGCATAAAAGATGCCTCAGCATCAGCATGGTGATTGTTGGCTGTATAGCTTTTAGACCCTTGCTTGTGTTTAAGTTATTAAAATGACTGCTTTCTCTTTCGCACACCTATGTCTCTCTCTGTCTTGCTCTGTACTCGCGACGGCTCACAACCACTGCTTTATTTAATTAATTAAACTCTGCTTAACCAAGTATTTATTGTTTTACTGGCCATATCCCAACAGTGATGTTGAAACTTAAAAAAAGTTTTTTTTTTAACATTTTCAGGTTTAGTTCTATAGGTGACTAGAGAATTCGAAAGATGCCTGTAACCACGCCCACAAGTCACTTTACAACTACGATAAAAAAGAAAAAGTGAATAACCTCCAACTATCAGTGCAACATGTGCATTTTCCAAATGCCCAATTTTTAGAAAAGGTTATGAGCTACTTAACATCACGCTATAGGAGATGAGCATCTATTGAAATCGCGTGATACGGCTAGATATTTATTAACAAAACTCGATCAAACCTATAAAGACCGCTT
This sequence comes from Agrotis ipsilon, assembly GCA_028554685.1. NCBI lineage: Eukaryota > Metazoa > Arthropoda > Insecta > Lepidoptera > Noctuidae > Agrotis > Agrotis ipsilon. Next base: position 16,056,028 of record CM052965.1, read on the forward strand.
TACACTGGCGGCGCGAACGGCCGCGGACGCCCGCGAACACTGCGAAACGCGAGTGCATAATTACGTGTCCCGATTAGTGTCGGTTTTTGGCCCGCTTGAACCCGCTTTGCGAGTGTGGAGACTGGACATACATAGTTCGCACGCGGATCACTGCGTTATTCACGGCACAATTTCACACGCGCGTGTAGAGCCGGCCTTAAGTACTACAGCCGGCTACATATGAAGCTACTAGCGGCCCGTCCCGGCTTCGCACGGGTGGAGGACCCGGTCTAAAATTTGAGATTTAAACTATCCTATCTCTCAAGTTGGATCGAACTGCACATGGTGTGCGAATTTTATTATAATCGGTTAAGTGGTTTAGGAGTCCATTGAGGACAAACATTGTGACACGAGATTTATATATACTACTCAAAAGAAAATAAGGGCCAACTGATATTTGTCGATTTATTAATTAATATTTAAATATTAGTAGTTATAATGACTAAATCTGATTAATATTAACGATTTTACTTTGAAATACACAAAAATTAAGTTTGTATTCCAATAAATCGTTAAATTAAACGAAATTGAATGAAAAGTGGGGAATTGCAGGAATGTATCAACTTACACAAAACATCAAAAACTCGAAAAAATTAGGTCTTTAATGTTCCAAAGTGTTCTTGAAAGCTTCTCTTTTAACTCTGTTCTCTCTGTGCTACTCATTTTAATGGATGTGGAATGTTCAGGATTAATTACCATACATTTTCTTTGGGATTCTCTACCAGCAAGTTTTCAGACAATTAATGAGATCCAGCTGGGTGTTGATGGGAATTTTACTTTCTCTTGCACTCCTCTTTCACTCATCTTTTAACTGCTGAATAAAACTTAGGTAAAAATCCTGAGTAGCCACTGTAACATCGTAATTCGAACGTCAGCGAATGTGTGCAGTGTTAGTCGCGTCGTGTTCGCTCGACCATTATCCTGCTTGAAGATGAACTCAGGTATTCGTTGCTGTGCGAATGGGATAATGTGGAGTTGCACCACATTCGCTACGCTATTTTGAGCAGTTACAGCAACGTTATTACGAAGTGCGAGCTCAGTTTTGCGTGATAGAGACAACCGCCCCAGAGCATTATTCAGATCTCATCGGAACAGTCTGTTTCAAGAGTGCAAAGATCTGAAACCTGTTCTTTAGATCTTCTCTACACTCTAATGAATCAGTCTTAATTAAAAAAAAATAAGCCTGCAGTCATAAATAAAAAGCACTGAAGCCCATTGTGAAACATTTGCAAAGAGAAAAATTATTTAAGTGTTTTACTTAAATAATTTTTCTCTTTGCAAATGTTTCACGATTTGCACCATACGCTCCAGTTAACTGATGGAGAACCAAGCATCTTCTTGAGTTTTGTTAGTCTTCATGGAGTCGATTCGGAATAGTCTAGTCAATTATAGGGGTGCCTGTAGCTCAACGCAATGGAGTTTGTACGGTCCGCGCGGTAGATTTTCGCTCTATTTGCGCGGTTAATCAAACTTAATGGTCTTCTTAGGCTTCACTTACTTACTTTCTTCCTGGATCACGGCGTCTGGTGATATTACCCGTCTTTTGAGACCACTTTCAAACTTTTTGAACCACTGGTTGCGAATATTCCACCATAAGACCTACCTGTTCTGGCTATGTCCCCCCTGGATTAGGGTAACACCCCAAGTGGCTGTTTTTGCATCCATATGTCTCCGAATAAATGGCATTATGAGATTAAACAATCGTTATAGCCTACTTGCTGTATAAGTCGAAGAAAACTCCGTTAGAAGTTTGAAAAATAAAAACACCAAACCGTAAATTCTAAGAAATCTCAAATATCAAATTAAAAAAAGTTATGAATTTATAATTCTGCAGAAGAAACAATATTAATACTTGAAAGAAACTATAACAAGGTATTTACCATCTATTATGTACACAGAATAAGAGTGATACTTGATTAAAGTGCAATTTAATAAGTGGCCCCTATTTTCTTTTGACGAGTATATATTAAGATATGTAACCAGTTTATTTTGGCCTTACTTTGGATGAAATTACTGGATGATGAACGGTCGGCTTATACTGTTTATTCATAGCTTGATATGTCTGTAAATTGCGCAAAGAACGGTACTTTTCTCCTAAGAAAATAATAAGTTTTTTTTTTTTCTTCAACTATGTATTTTAAAAGATTTACGGCCCTCATTAAATGCTCAAAGAACTGATGAGAGATATTTTTTATTTTTACTACCCTTAACGAGCGGGCGATAATGAGGGTGCAAGTGCTTTGTATGGACCATTTCTTACAGTTTAAAATAATCCATATAAATGTTTTGTACTTGAGAATAATTGTTTAGGCCATTTAAAAAGAAAAACGTGTAGAATTTTTTATGACAGCTAGAGGTCGTGCTGTGGCCAAAATTCGACTATTTTAAAGTATTAAAATTTTATGAGTGAAAAACATCCTTTTATGTATGTAATTAGTAAATGAAATGATTTTTTTAAATCAGACCAAGCACAGAAACTCTTACAAGTCCATATTATGGTATTAGGCAGATACTTATAGCTAATTTAGTAGAATTTAAAATGATTATTACTACTGGCATGCATGAGTTACCAATGCCTTAGGAATTTATGGCTACCCTTCTGCCCAAAACCATGCTCCAAAAAAAACTGGTCAAGTGCGATTTGGACTCGCACACTGAAGATTCAGTATCAACTTGAATTTATGATATAGTTTGTATATCATTGACAAAAATCTTAAATGAATGCTGGTGTATTCACTTTGTATGAGAAGAACTACAAAAATAAATTACCTATTTTGGGATTTTTTTCATATCTACGTTTTTACAATTTTCTAAGAAAATTTAGAAAGAGGGAAAGGGTCTTAATAAACGGGCTGGCTGACAAGACAACAAAGTAATTCTATATAAGGATTCCGATTTTTCTTTTGAGGTAAGAAACTAAAAAATATATATAAATATTTATCGTATGTTACTATACTTTTCCTGAAATATTAGCTTTCAAGTATTTAACTTGAAAGCCTAGAAACACATGTTAAAAATTGAATTAGGCATGTTTGATATCCTCGCTAAAGTTAAATTGATCACGAGTGTGTTCTAAATACGAAACGCTGAAGTTTTAACCGTGTTAATGGAACTGCTAGCGAACTGATTAATTGGGTAGACGCAAATCAAGTACTGAATGGAAAAGTTGGGTGGAGATTCCAGTTTAGTAGTCTAAATATATCGGCGGCTTCACCCTGTAACCCAGTGTAACTCGAGAATTATACCACACGTTATACCAACGTTTTACCGTTATAAACAATATCCTATGCCATTGTATATAATATGTGTTATTCATATTGTGTTATTCCAAACCATAACCTGTCTCGACCGATCGAATCTTATGTTAGTTCGGTTCAGTCGTGATTATGTGCATCCACACAGAACAGCCAGCCTCGCGAGGCATTTGCCGCTCGAAACAGCTTGGTTAGTGTGGAATAGAGATGTTGGGAATATTCGCATACGCATCCGCATATGTTCGCAGATTTTTAGACATTTGCATTCGCATAAATAATCATCCAAATATTATGCGAATACGAAAGAGTGAAATATAATAATAATACTCTTTATATTTGAAACTCCTTCTTCTACACATTTCATTCATTCCTATCTAGCATCTTCCTCTTCATTCATCTTTTATTCATTCTGCCTTTTTCTCATCATTCATAAATATTAATGTTCATCAAATCAAGCACAAAAATCAATCATAAAAATGACTAGGTATGCTAACATAAACGTGTTTCATTCTGCTTTTCTTTCACTACGCACAGTACCCTATTAGAGCTACAGAAAGCCAGGAACCATGACGTAGGGTTAAACGATTATATGTATATGGACAGACAGACATGGCAAGCGACTTTTATCATCATAATGTTATCTACTATTGGAAATGCCTCACGATAAAATAAACGGAAGTTTAAACAATGCTATTTTTAATAATCGGTTATTGATGGATGGATGCATCCTGATAATAATTTATTCATTTATAATAAAATAAAGTAACTAAGTGTCAGGTTAACCTAAGTTTTTATTATTTGTTAAAATAATAATGCAACCTGTATTTTTGGTATAATTTATTATCTAAAATGTAAATAAAAACTTACCTACACTTAATTAAAAAATAAAATAATAATATAAGATCATTTTGCTTAGTATTTCCTAAATGGTACTAATACTATAACAGCCTCTTTGTTTTATTTTTTGGTAAACATAATCTTGTAATCTGTGACATAATACAAGAACAAACATTTTTTATCAGCGCTATACCTAATGGAAAAACGATGCCGTAAAGACTAAATTATGCAGATCAAATTATTTTTTTATGATACATTTACAAACAGCCAGAAAATCGAACCCGTGACACGCAACGAAGCAGCTTATTGTTCAGCCACTGTGCTGACACTGCTAACCGTGTTTAAAACGTAGATGTTCGATTAAAATTTAGTTAAATAAATAAGTGTTGAGATTCATCAAATTATTATCTATTTTGGGACTTATTTATTTAGCAGATGTCCATTTCAATACAGTCCTTATCACGAGTTTTCAGTATTCTACTGTACAGCGTCTTTCCAATAAGTATTTACTTACCGCGTTTCATACACGGAAAAATGGAAGAGCGCCTCTGGTGTACGAAGAAGGAACTTATTTTTTCCTTGTCAAAGTTCCAGTTTATCATAGTAACTGAAAACTCATGATAAGGCCCCTGAACAAAATTACCGCAACAGACGATTTTTTATATTGGTTAATGGTCAACGCGCACACATTTTATATAATGCCATGGTAAATAAAAACTTAGCTGTTGGTAAAAAGACACAGATTGCAAACATCAAGTTAACAAAAATGATATCATTTCGCAGTATTGAACATTGGATTGTGTATCCTGTTACCAATAGCTACGTTTGAATTTATTTTGTACAAAAAATAAAATGTTCTGTCTCACTGTCTCTGATGTACGTTGTCCTTGTCACACCCTGTATATTTCACTCCTCTTTCTCCTAAAAATTATTCCTAATTCTTATCTAAACATTTCGTCATCAGAATCCGGTGGTATATCATCATCGTCTTCCTCTAGATTCTGTCCTGATGAACTCTCGCTCAGCTGGACTAATGGCTGTTGACTTTTCTGTTCTTGCAGCATCTCGTGAGTGGTCCTCTTGAAGAATCCTCGCTGTGGGGAAGAAAAACTTAAATTAGTAGGATGTAGAATGAAGCAGTGAATACAACGATTTATGTGATAATTTACCAATAACTATAAACCTTTAAAATTATTCAATTGAAAAAAAAGTAATTCAGTCAATACTTTTTATGACCAATTACTTTACATTTTGCGTCACAGAGCCCAGCCCTATTTTTTTATTTATAATGTGGCAACTTTCGCCCATAGACAAATACCTTACAAACTAACATACATATTTTTACAAAAACAACGACAACAATGACTCTGTGTGACAAGTGTCACGTGTAAGGCGGGTGACCAAAAAAATAATATAAAATATTGTTTTTTTTTATTAATGATACTAAAATAAATGTAGGTACTGTCAACAGCAAAAGTAGATGATCAAAATACAGAAATTCATTACTAATGAACCGAGTTCGCGTCAGAATTGTGTAGTGGCAAAGTGATTCAAAAGTATGTGATTGAAAATTATAATATATAATAGTATAGTTTACAATTACAAAATAGAACTGTGTAGATACATAGTTCTACTTTTGTTGTTGACTGTACGTGATAAATATATTTTCGTAACTTAGTTTATCCGCACACCTTTAAAAAAACCCTGTATTTAAATTAATTGTTTAAAAACCTACCTTATACAGTATGGTCACTATGACAGCTAGCAGTAACAGTCCAAGTAGAACACAGATCAGTATCAATGTCCAGGTGATACTTTCAGGCTCCAAGATCAGGGTTGTCATCACTTGTAACTCGCTAAAATTATGAGCAAATAATTAAGAAACAGGATATGTCGACGCAAGCACTCCAACAAGATTTTTTATTTTCAAAAATATTGCGAGAGTATCATAAATAGGTTCAAAACTATTCATAATTTATAATTATGGTCTTCTTTGTTTTTATGCAGAAAATAATAAAAATGGTTGATAGAAACGTTTTAAGAAAGAACATCGCACTTTTGATGGTTTATTCCACTTTGTTCACCTGGGTGATATCACCTAGGTGATATTTATCCGAGGTGAATTGAGGTCACCAATGTTGTCCACTTTGTTCGCCCAGGTGATATCACCCAGGTGAACAAAGTAGAATAAACCCTTTTGATTATCTGCATACAATATCCGACCAAAATAAAAACACGAAAACTAAATAATTTGTGATGGCTTGGCTTATAATTTTAATGTCTTTTAGTCTCGTGGTTTCAGATACTAATGGTAAGTAAAGAAGATTATAAGATAATTTAGTTTTTTTTTTTACGTGGTAAAATCATCAGATGAGTCCTCCCATCCCGGGCAGGGCGGGAGGGACTGTCAGACTTGTACTGACTAAAATCCACGGTGTCCTTCAATAGCCCTTTATGTTCCGGGTTTCACGGTGATGGTATAAGTCTCGCGACCCCGGCAGGCTTTAGCCCTCTGAGAGGGGGCCTCGTTATTAAAGATCATTTACTTGCAGTAAATACTTACGTAAGACGATGTTTATTGAAAACAGTTAAGAAAGTTGTGGCGTTGTATGTAGTGTTCTCTTTCAGGTAATTTCCTGTTAATGAAAAAAAAAACAATTTTAAATAAGTTATCTTTCAAATTATTCATTTAACTTAAACTTTTGCGTAATTTGGACTAAAGATTATCTATAAATTAAATCATTTCAACCAATTACCAAAAGTTAATTGCTTATTTTAGCGTTAATTAGCAATTTTCAACTTAAAACCACTTTCTAGACAAGCAGCAGTTTCAACGCTGCGCCAGCGCTACGTCCTTAAAAGGATAGACATTGCGCCAACCGTGCCAGCTTTGTTATATAAGAACGTAAAAACTCAATATAATCATTACATTCTTAAAGATGATTTTTGAGGAAAGAAAAATTTATTTGCAAGTGGGATTCGAACCCGCGTCTTAATATGGGTAGGTACGCCTTAACCAACTAGGCTATCGCAACTCCCACTTGGAAGCTGAATTTCTCTTTTACCTCATTTGAACGTTTTACGGTAACGTCTCTTTACGATGCGCGTAACATGCGTATAAAAAAAAATACCTTCTTTACTAAGATCCATCACTAACGAGACATAGACAGGGTAAGAAACTTTAGCCGGCACTGACCACACACATTTCAATGTGTGATTGTCATAGTGTTCACATCCACTTATAACTGTAGTAAAATTGACCTGAAAAGTAGAAAATGTTTGTTTCAGTTTTACATTTTAGTTTGATACATATTAATTACTAACTGTTGCCAGCGGCTTCGCTTTTGGCTTTCGGTCGCTACAATTGGAAAATTAGACTACGGTAAGATGAAATAGTGATAACTTCTATCATTATGTCTTTTTCCAGGTTATAGACTATCTGTGTATCAAATTTCCAAACCCAAAAAGTATTTGCGAGAAATAGTAACAAACATCCATCCATCTATCCATCGCCACAAGGTTTCGCATTAATAATATAAGTAAGACTTAAGTGAAGCCATTTGAATTATCCAGGCTGTTTACCGTGATGCCTTGCGAGAATAATTCCAGTGTTGGAAAGAGACAGAACTATACAAGTCGATGAGTAATTTCAGTTCGGGAAAGTATACTTACAAGGAGCTATACAAGTCGTCTAGGGCTACCTCGAATTAATTCTGATCTAAGACGTCATGGTAGGGCAACGACGATATATTACTAGACTCCTAATAACAGGCGACAGATGTCTGTCAACACATTAGGCAAAAAAGTCTTATATCCGTCTCATTTCGACCACTTCTGTGAGCCGTAAACATACCTTGAGACAGACCAGACCTTTGTCCCCCTCGCTTACGTAGTACCTCAGCGAGTTGATAGAATAGTTTTTGTTCCTTAAATCGTAAATGCGGAGTCTAGTAACATATCGTCGTTGTGGTAGGGCCATCGGAAGTCCGTTAGTTGGTAAAAAATTAGAATTAGATTGTCTGTTCTCTTTCTGGAGAGGAAATTTGGCAAAATTTTCTACTCTAGACTCCTCCCCAAAGAGTTTTATCAATAACTAATAGCAGATTTTGAGATAGCAGTGGCGTGACTGGCTTTTCCATGCTGATATGTCGAAGCGATGTACTAACCTTATCAGATTTTTTTATATACACAACTGTCTTCGATGAATCTGAGGGTCCAAGATTTATGACCTGAAACAGTGTTGTAATTAAATAGTTAGAAGTGTTTGAAACTTGCACTGGAACTTAAAGGGCAATTGAAGGCATAGAGTGGGTTTTAGTCAGAACGAGTCTGACTGTTCATTCCGCTCCATCCAAAGCAGGCATAACTTCATCGTACTTAGTTGAATTATTATTAAGATTTTATGGCCGTTAAAATAATAGTTTACTATGGAATTTTAATTTCTAATTTATCTTTTTATTTAGACTATTCTTTTATTAAAATATCTGTTGGTAACGGTCAAAAGATCTTCAAGAAATTGTATAGACGCACTCACTTGAAAATAGTGTTTAAACGTAACGTTTCCACCAGCAGCTAAGTTTTCTCTTGAAACAATCAATGTATCATTGAATATTGCTTTTCTGAAACATAAACGAAAAACAATCAATTAAATCCCGTTATATTTTCCATAAAACTACTACTACTACTGATTCAAATAGACTCAGCTTCTTGGAGGTTCTTTTTCATAAGTATAAGACAGTTCCCTTTAAACGCTTGCCCTTCGTCACTTTCTAGTATTTTCATTGAGAAGAAAAAGTGTAAAACTCCACTGTTGCTGTCAATGCCACCATCAGCCACAATCTACTCCAAGTCAACCTCCTTTGAAGATGATCGCCCATTCAGCACCGCACACGCCGTACGCGCCTCATTTCAGAATTTTTTGTATAAAACATTGAACCAGATAATCCACACCTTGTGTGCCAAATAGGCTGTACGCACCAGGTTTTTCTAAAATACTATCAGCATCCAGATAATTATTGAAAAAAATATTTGCTGATAGTCCTGATGGCGTCATAATAAAAGACGCGTACGGTACTGGAATGTGCGAACACCTTTACAGATAACTTCCATCTATTCTAGCATATTAAAATTATGGATACCTGTTATTATTTAGTAAAATTACTTACCCACTAACACTGAAATCAGTTTTATGCCCAACTCTAATAGCTAACTGTTTCTCATGCTCATTAGTAATATTTCTATACAACGTATCAGTCAATTTCACTCCTATTTTCAAATCCTTATCATTTGTATCATTCTCATTATGATACGTATCATAATCCAGTTCCAACTCCCATTCAACAGCTTCTCCTCTTAGCAGTGGAGATGGAAGATCACAGGTCATATTCAGGTCTTGAAGGGAGCAGGCACTTGGGATCCTCTTGGGTGGCATTGGTAGGGAGATCGCCACTTTAGCAGCATAAGCTGGTTCTTCCATGTTGAGGATTCTGAGTCTAGCTCCTAAAGTGTTGTTTGATCCGGGAATGTAAGGGCTGGAACAATTTGTTTAATGAAAATTACAAAAAACATAAATATTGAAGCCTAGCTGTGCCGCGACTTCGTTCGCGTGGATGTCGGAATTACCAATGTATTTTTTTGTGCGAAGCGTCGGGTAAAAAGGTCTCCCTCCAAAATCCCACCGTATCCCATCGTATCCCATCTTATACCCCTCTTATCCCATCTTATCCCATCTTATCCCATCTTATCCCATCTTATCCCCATTTATCCCATCTATCCCATCTTTCCCATCTTATCCCATCTTATCCCATCTTATCCCATCTTATCCCATCTTATCCCATCTATCCCATCTTATCCCGTCCTGTTTCCGTCCTGTCTCGTCCTGTCCCGTACTGTCCCGTCCTGTCCCGTCCAGTCCCGTCCTGTCCCGAGCTGTCCCGTCCTGTCCGTCCTGTCCCGTCCTGTCCCGCCCTGTCCCGTCCTCTCCCATTCTGTCCCGTCCTGTCCCGTCCTATCCTGTCCTGTCCCGTTCTGTCCCGTCCTGTCCCGTCCTGTCCCATCCTATCCCGTCCTATCCCGTCCTGTCCGTCCTGTCCCGTCCTGTCGCGTCCTATCCCATCCTATCCCATTCTATCCCATCCTATCCCATCCTATCCCATCCTATCCTATTCTATCCCATCCTATCCTATCCTATCCCATCCTATCATAATCATTAGATGAATTTTTATTTGAATATGTAGCAGAATCGAAGCTAGATCGCGCTATGAACTACGCGTCTTGGTGTGAACTGACCGTAATTTTACTTCTGAAACACTTTATATTCGAACTAGCTGACCCATGCCCACTTTGTTGGGCGGTAAACATTTTCACTTTTAACTGTCAGACTTGTACTGACTAAAATCCACGGTGTCCTTCGGTAGCCCTTTGAGTACCGGAGTTGCGGTATCCGTATGTCCCGCAACCCCGGCTAGGCTATGGCTCTCTATAGGAGGGCCCTGTCATTATTCTAACCCTCTTTGAGGCGCGCGTGGAACACACCGCGCCGTCTATCCGGGCATGGTCCATGTTCGGACAGCGAGTTGCGCTTCACCCGCCGCCTGCATGCCCGATGATCGTCCCGCGACATCCGTCGCCGTGGGCGTCTAACACTGTGGCTGAGGCGGAGGGAGGACGCTGTCCTCTCTCTCACGCGTTTCCGCCTCCTCCTTCGCGAGCATGACCGCTTCCGACTCCGTCTCACCCCCGCAGCATGGCCGCGGCCAATGCCGGGTGGGGGTTGGTCTCCGCCTATCGCCTGCATGAGGAGGCGGTGCTCCGCCCTTGCAAGGCAGTCCTGCATCGTATGCTCCACCGTGTCCTCTGGGCGGTCCTCGTAGTGGTGACACTCGGGCGTTTCCTCCTTCTTTATCAGACACAGGTACCTCCCGAAGCATCCATATCCGGTGAGGACATGTGTCAAGCGGTAGGTGAGGACGCCGTGGGACCTAACCAGCCACATCTCAAAGAGGGGTCTAACAGCCCGCGATTCCAGCGTGCCCGCTCGCGCTTTGGCTTGCGAGCATCTGCGATCGCTCAGCTTTAGACTCCCTTTCCCTTATTGCAGAGACATGCTGCCTTAAATCAGTGAGACGCTGCGCACGTTAAGCGCTAGTGCGATGTTCTCCAGTTTGGTTGGCAAGCCGCTGTAAACGCTCGGAGCTAGATTCCCCGGCGCGTGCTTACGAAATATTTTCTCTATTCCTCGAGAGGCGCTGATGATTTTCAAGAGTAGACTCTTCCATACGGCGTACTCGAGTTGCTCTTGTCTGGGATGTCTGTCGGAAAAGTTGTGATTCCTTTTATGACAATTCAAAGAATGAGAACGCGGTAGTATTTGTGTTTTAAGAAACCGAGCAACCAAAACAATTTGAAAGACCAACACGTTAGGGTGCTAAGACAGGAAACCTTCACGTGCGCCCGTGGACTGGAGTTCCCTCTCGGATACGTCCGGGAGTAGGACCAGTTTTTTCGGGCCGGTGAACCCTGGGTTGCGGTCAAAAACTCTTCCCGTGTCTCTGCCCGTATGCGAATGGCCTGTCGTGTGGACGCTCCAACGCGTGTCCCTCTGATCAGCAGAGGGCACAGTGGCGGAGCGGGCTTGCGAGCGGTGAGTAATGGTTAGCTCGCCGTCCAACCAAGGACCAAGCCCAGGTCGGTGCGCGTCGTGTTTCGCGCCAAATGCCTGCTGGGGTCGCGGGTTTTTCTTAACCCAGGCTATCGTAGCCCCGGAACTTAAAGGGTATTCGAAGGAACACGGGTGGATTTTTAGTCAGTAAGAGTTCAGACCAATCCCTTCCGCCCCATCCAGGGCGGGAGGACTCATTTGATGATTTTACCACCTAAAAAAAAAAGACCAACTCGTACTTGACACAAAAGCGTCCGTACAAAGCATGTTCTAATGCGGTTCGTGAATGGACGGAGGCATTTTGCGATTGAGTAATTTTGTATTTTCTTCGAAACTATTTAACCAATTGACATACTGTTTGGGACAAATCGTATCTCTATGATGTTCTTGTGATCATAATAATATTTTTTTCGATAAGCTTTAATATTTTGTCGATTAAAAAACCATCCGAAGGTATAAAGTGGTTCGTGAATGGACGGCGGCATTTTGCGATTTAGTAATTTTCTATTATCTTCGAAACTATCTAACCAATTGACATACTGTTTGGGGCAAATCGTATCTCTATGATAGTCTTGTGATCATAATAATATTTTTTTCAATAAGGTTTAAAATTTTGTTGATTAAAAAACCGTCCAAAGGTAAGTACGTCGAGAAATACTATTTTTAACTCATAAAAGCTACTATATCTACTAAAACATAAAGATAGAAATATGGTGTTGCGGACTTTATTGTAGAACTATTCAATCGGACATTTTGCCGTACATTGTTTTCAATTTTAAACAACTGTTAAGGCAGCGCATGCTAATAACTCTGTTGGAAGAGCAATTTTTTTCCGCCCGGCTAAACAAAACTTGAGATAGTTCAGCTAATATGCATGATATCTTTATAATTTATAGCCTATAGCACTCAGGGATAATGTAGCTTTCTACAGTGAAACAATTTTCAAAATCGGTTCATTACTTTGGAGATTACCCATTACATACAAACAAACAAACCTTTTTACCTCTTTATAATATTAGTATAGATAACTTTTGATAGACTGAACCGATTCCAATGAAACAAAAACTAAATTCCTCTCCAAGTTACGCTTAATCGTTGTGTATAAAAGTTATCTACATAAATTTCGTACATTTTACGTGATACCTGGACAAATAACATACAAACAGACAAACAGACAAACAGACAAACAGACAAAAATTCTAAAAATGCTAGAAATGGGTTCTATTGGTTGTCCTTTAATACCCTGGCTAAATTTTTTGAGTTTTTTTTTAATGTACAAAAATAACTTTTCTACAGTTTTATTATATGTATAGATAAACGCCTCGTTGACGCGGGTCAAATCATTGAAAGCACGACTACTGAGCAAGGGTTGCTGTGTTCGATTCCCATGTTAGGAAAGTTTTATTATGTAAACCAATTCCTCAGGAACAACTTCTGAGTCTAAAATCTAGGTGTACTATTGGGTATACCTCTGCAAAAACAATAATAGAAGGCAGTCTGAAAGGTGGAAAGAGTGTACGGAGGCCTGTGCCCAGGAGTGGTAGAAAACAGTCTAGTAAAAAAAAAGTTCTAATAAAACCCATTTACCGAGCTTAATTTGTTCTTCTATACTAATATTATAAAGAGGTAAAAAGGTTTGTTTGTTTGTATGTAATGGGTAATCTCCAAAAGTAATGAACCGATTTTGAAAATTGTTTCACTGGTAGAAAGCTACATTATCCCTGAGTGCTATAGGCTATAAATTATAAAGATATCATGCATATTAGCTGAACTATCTCAAGTTTTGTTTAGCCGGGCGGAAAAAAATTGCTCTTCCAACAGAGTTATTAGCATGCGCTGCCTTAACAGTTGTTTAAAATTGAAAACAATGTACGGCAAAAATGTCCGATTTGAATAGTTCTACAATAAAGTCCGCAACACCATATTTCTATCTTTTATGTTTTAGTAGATATAGTAGCTTTTATGAGTTAAAAATAGTATTTCTCGACGTACTTACCTTTGGACGGTTTTTTAATCAACAAAATTTTAAACCTTATTGAAAAAAATATTATTATGATCACAAGACTATCATAGAGATACGATTTGCCCCAAACAGTATGTCAATTGGTTAGATAGTTTCGAAGATAATAGAAAATTACTAAATCGCAAAATGCCGCCGTCCATTCACGAACCACTTTATACCTTCGGATGGTTTTTTAATCGACAAAATATTAAAGCTTATCGAAAAAAATATTATTATGATCACAAGAACATCATAGAGATACGATTTGTCCCAAACAGTATGTCAATTGGTTAAATAGTTTCGAAGAAAATACAAAATTACTCAATCGCAAAATGCCTCCGTCCATTCACGAACCGCATTAGAACATGCTTTGTACGGACGCTTTTGTGTCAAGTACGAGTTGGTCTTTTTTTTTTAGGTGGTAAAATCATCAAATGAGTCCTCCCGCCCTGGATGGGGCGGAAGGGATTGTCTGACTCTTACTGACTAAAATCCACCCGTGTTCCTTCGAATACCCTTTAAGTTCCGGGGCTACGATAGCCTGGGTTAAGAAAAACCCGCGACCCCAGCAGGCATTTGGCGCGAAACACGACGCGCCACCGACCTGGGCTTGGTCCTTGGTTGGACGGCGAGCTAACCATTACTCACCGCTCGCAAGCCCGCTCCGCCACTGTGCCCTCTGCTGATCAGAGGGACACGCGTTGGAGCGTCCACACGACAGGCCATTCGCATACGGGCAGAGACACGGGAAGAGTTTTTGACCGCAACCCAGGGTTCACCGGCCCGAAAAACTGGTCCTACTCCCGGACGTATCCGAGAGGGAACTCCAGTCCACGGGCGCACGTGAAGGTTTCCTGTCTTAGCACCCTAACGTGTTGGTCTTTCAAATTGTTTTGGTTGCTCGGTTTCTTAAAACACAAATACTACCGCGTTCTCATTCTTTGAATTGTCATAAAAGGAAATCACAACTTTTCCGACAGACATCCCAGACAAGAGCAACTCGAGTACGCCGTATGGAAGAGTCTACTCTTGAAAATCATCAGCGCCTCTCGAGGAATAGAGAAAATATTTCGTAAGCACGCGCCGGGGAATCTAGCTCCGAGCGTTTACAGCGGCTTGCCAACCAAACTGGAGAACATCGCACTAGCGCTTAACGTGCGCAGCGTCTCACTGATTTAAGGCAGCATGTCTCTGCAATAAGGGAAAGGGAGTCTAAAGCTGAGCGATCGCAGATGCTCGCAAGCCAAAGCGCGAGCGGGCACGCTGGAATCGCGGCTGTTAGACCCCTCTTTGAGATGTGGCTGGTTAGGTCCCACGGCGTCCTCACCTACCGCTTGACACATGTCCTCACCGGATATGGATGCTTCGGGAGGTACCTGTGTCTGATAAAGAAGGAGGAAACGCCCGAGTGTCACCACTACGAGGACCGCCCAGAGGACACGGTGGAGCATACGATGCAGGACTGCCTTGCAAGGGCGGAGCACCGCCTCCTCATGCAGGCGATAGGCGGAGACCAACCCCCACCCGGCATTGGCCGCGGCCATGCTGCGGGGTGAGACGGAGTCGGAAGCGGTCATGCTCGCGAAGGAGGAGGCGGAACGCGTGAGAGAGAGGACAGCGTCCTCCCTCCGCCTCAGCCACAGTGTTAGACGCCCACGGCGACGGATGTCGCGGGACGATCATCGGGCATGCAGGCGGCGGGTGAAGCGCAACTCGCTGTCCGAACATGGACCATGCCCGGATAGACGGCGCGGTGTGTTCCACGCGCGCCTCAAAGAGGGTTAGAATAATGACAGGGCCCTCCTATAGAGAGCCATAGCCTAGCCGGGGTTGCGGGACATACGGATACCGCAACTCCGGTACTCAAAGGGCTACCGAAGGACACCGTGGATTTTAGTCAGTACAAGTCTGACAGTTAAAAGTGAAAATGTTTACCGCCCAACAAAGTGGGCATGGGTCAGCTAGTATGTTATAAAGTTCAAAATAAATTGATCATAATCGTCAATAAACTTACTTATCCAATGCTTGTAAAGTCATTACCAGCCAAGGATTGCAGATCAGATCTTCACCACAATCTCTCACCAGCTGAATAAGGAACGATGTCTTCAAAGTTGACGCTTCTGATAACCTCGCAGCATTCATTAAAAATTTTGTGGAATTCTCTGAAATGATGAAGGTGTTGCTATTTATTAACTAATCTTGTGATGCATTCTGAATATTGCCATTAAGGAGTTGAGACTCCATACTGGCAATATTCAAGGCTTTTTTGTGGAAAGAAAAATCGATTTCTAGCAGGACTTGAAATGTGACCTTCCGATTCAGTACCCTAGCACGAGCTTTCACTCTTTTACTTTACAGCGTCTTTCCAGTATTTACAGCGTTCCTTATATGAAAAAATGGAACAGCGTCTCTGGTGTGCGAAGAAGGAACTAGTTTTTTCCTTGAAAATTGATAATTTGAAATTGTCAAAGTTCCAATTACTTTACGTCTCAAATACTGAAAATTCGTGCTAAGGGTACAGTTCGCCAGACACTTTAACAACTAGACCATTGCAGTCATGCTCGACAAGGTCAAATCATTAATTCCATTTCTAACGTCCTTTGGTTTGGAGAAGTGTCAAACTACTACAGCAAAATATCGATTTTACAGTCAAATAAATATAAAAGAAATGAAATTACTGTAATTTTTTATTGTCTTACCTTTCATTAA
Organism: Agrotis ipsilon; assembly: GCA_028554685.1. Lineage (NCBI taxonomy): Eukaryota > Metazoa > Arthropoda > Insecta > Lepidoptera > Noctuidae > Agrotis > Agrotis ipsilon. The sequence continues at coordinate 16,072,529 of CM052965.1, forward strand.
TTCGTCTGGTTCTAGGCGAAATATCAAAGAAATCGGCTTGGATAAGTCGGCAGCCCGCTGAAAATATATCAAAACGTCAAAATTTAGGCCCACCACGTTAATTTGAGATTCTGGACGATGAGTAATGGGGAGTCAAGTGCCAGTATCGCTGTCAGTAGCTTTTTAAATAGCAAATTTTATAGAGAATGCGAGTTAACTGCGCGTTGTGTTCCTCACATGTGGCTCAAGGAGCTGACAGCAAACTGACGGGTACCAATGGGACCGAAGCTATTTCTTATGGATGACCTGTCAGTTTCCACGGTATACTTACATTAACTTCAATATCTTGTTCATCACATATTTCTTTTCCTGGCTTCACATTTACGGTGTATGTAGAATCGCCGGAAAGCATTGCTCTATTGTACTCAGGATCTACTTCGATTTTAGCAATCATATCTAAAATTAAAGAAAGGAATGATTATGATTGTAATGTTGCTGTGTCTAATTTTTACAAAGTCCCCCAAAACCCCTAGTTTTTCGCTACAACATCTAAACACAAAGTGCTGTGTAGATCAGGGGTTCCCAAACTGTGCGTTTGAGCGGTTCCTGACATGCGTTTGTTGATCCAGACTGATTTTGATCCAATATTCTTTCCATACATAACATTGACCAGAAAATTCATTGAACCGACGTTCCAGTTTTAAAATCAGATTCATAAATTTCGATTCGGTTGAGTTAGATATCATTGTCATCTGTGCGATACCAACCAGCTGTGGCACCGAAACAAAATACTAGGTAAACCTGTAAGTGCATCGATATTCGAAAAAGTTTGGGTACCCCTGTTTTAGACTGAGTCGGAATAATCTGTTTATGGCTTTGTTAGGAGGTCTATACTTACACGATGAAAAGAAAAAGAATCCAATGCTTTTTTTTTTTAGCGTGGTAAAATCATCAAATGAGTCCTCCAACCCCGGGCAGGGCGGGAGGGACTGTCAGACTTGTACTGACTAAAATCCACGGTGTCCTTCAGTAGCGCTTTATGTTCCGGGGTCACTGTAATAGAAATAAGTCCCGCGACCAGGGGTCTAATGCTACTGATACTTACTTATTTCCACAAGTGGCCAAGACTTCAAAGATGGAGCTGATACACAGAATTCTGCAGCGAAAGATGTGGTGTTTTGTGGCAAGTTTATGGCATTAGGGACCTTGATGCTGGCGTGCACCTTCATAGTTGGAATGCAACGGTATAGGTACGATGTCTGGCTGTTGTGCGCTCCAACCGCTAGGTCTAAAACATAAATAAAAATGGGAAATTTATGATTGATCACTGACAAAATTATTAACCTCTGAGTACCAAAATTTTCAACTACAGTGATTTCTACGCTGCCATTGGTGATGTGGAGATGATAAAGTATCAACAGGATATGAAATCCATCATGGCAGCGACACAAAGAAGACTCAAACTAGGACAAAATAAAACTCCGTACATATTAGATCTCTGCATTGTTGTTTATTACCAAGCTGTTTTATCAATTTCACTTAAAAGATCTTGAGCAAATATAGAGAAATCGTGGCTGTAATAGTGTGTCCTGCTGGTTCTCAGGGTAAAGGAAGAGGTATCCATTTTTTCTATCTCTTGTAAAGGTGTGGCCAAAGCGTATTGGGTCTACCAGGCATAAGCTTAGACTCCATGGCTTTTACTGAGAAATTAAAACTGATGAACCAGGGAATCAAACCCAGAAGTTTACTATCAGCAGTTGCGCCTGTAAACATTAAATCAACAGATACATAGATTCAACTTACCGCTACAATTATTTTCGTCTACATCCACACCTTTAGCTATAGACCAACCAAAGCCTTTCCCTCCTTCAGGCTGGATACGTTGTACGTTATCTGTGTTCAATCCTTTCGCATATCCCTTGTAAATGTATACAGCCCCTACTCCATCATCTTCCCATGGTGCTCCAATGGCGATATCTGAAGAACAAATTACAGTTTTTAAGAACATCTATGAGTCGATTGTGGCCAGGATTTGAACAGCCTTCTGATTTAGAACACCAGACGCTTTTAGCAACCAAACTATCGCAGTTACGCTTAACAGGGTCGAATTCTTCATGTATTAACATGTTATGATGAATTCCGCCCTTAACTACTGCGTTACAGCTCTATCTATCGAGGTGCCTAACATTTGGTCAACACCTTCCAACGGTCTACATCAACAACAACAGGGTTGAATTCTTCATATTTTATCATCCCTATCATCTTATGGTGACATTGGCACCTACGGTACTTTCACAAGTTTTTATGTCTTGTGACTGGGACTGTAGCACCATTACTATTTTTATATTAGCTTAATTATTTTATTTTTTTTGTCTTTTTACAATTCAAAAGTGCTTGTGACAGGCCTACTTGAAATAAATTATTTGATTTTGATTTGATTGGCAATCGAGTTTTGCTTTCCACAAAAAATAAAGTTTTACAATTTGCAATGCCGCCTGCGTTAAATACGTATTAAAATATATGAAAGCAAAGGTTATTCTGCATCTCTAGGTATCAATTTTACGGCTTTATAGCTGATCAGATTCGCATAGTTATATGAAGATCTTAATTAACTTCGGATGGACTACTTTTGATCATTGAAATACTTTTCAATAAGTTAATACCAATGATTGATTGTCATGACGCCACTTCTTAAAAGACACTACATATACTCTAGCAAAATTGAAGCGTTGCTTAATTCTTTTAGCAACTTCATTTTCACAATGTACAGGTAATGGTTATTACGTTACCTCTAAAGCCATCTCCATCAATATCACCCAGATCTGCAATGGACATTCCAAACCACGCCCCGTTAGTACCAGAACCCGATACATGTCCATGTTCTACTAAAACAAACTTGGTATCCTGAAATACACCAAAAGAAACCTTGAGTACTTCTATTTAAAACTCAAGTTGAACATCATCGGGTTTAATTGGAGGTACCTGTGGCTGATGGGAAAGGAGGAAACGCCTGGGTGTCACCACTGCGAAGATCGCCCGGAGGACACAGTAGAGCATACGGTGCAAGACTGCCCAGCTTGGGCAGAGCACCGACGTGTCCTCACGGCGGCGGCGGCGGAGACCTCTCGCGTCCGGCATTGGTTTCGGTCATGCTGCGGAGCGGTCTTCTGCGAGGCAGTAATGCTCGTGAACGAGGCGGCGGGCCGCGAGAGAGAGAGGACAGCGTCCTCCCTCCGCCCCAACTGCAGTGGTGTACGCCCACGGCGCCGCACGTCGCAAGACGATCTCCGGCCACCGTAAGCGCGGGCATGCGGACAGCGAGTAAAGGGCAACTCGCTGTCCGACCATGGACCATGCCCGGGTCGACGGCGCGTCGTGTTCCACGCGCGCCTCAAAGAGCTGTCAGCAAAATGACGGGGCCCCCTCTCAGAGGGCCAAAGCCTGCCAGGGTCGCGGGACTTATTTCCCTTGACAAACGATACTAAATCTTTGAGTAGACATCAATAACTTAAATTCATCATCTTCCTGCCCTTATCCCATTTTACTTGGGGTCGGCACAACACGTTTTTTTCTTCCATTCTCCCCTATCAAACGTCACCGAATCATTTACTCCTTTTTCATTCATATCATCCATCCATCCATTACACAATCCATCCATCTTTTCTTTGGCCTTCCCCTTTCTCTCCATCCATCAACATTCATACTCATCACTCTCTTAGCCACATGAGTCTCATTCCTACTCATCACATAAAATTAAATTAAAACTTAAAAATATAGGATCGTTTAATTAATTATTGTCTCCCTCTGAGGTTACCTTATCATTTAATGTCTTCCTTACCTCCTCTCGAGTCATGTAAACGAACACAGCTCCCTGATCATACGGAAGACCACCATCATTCTTTACATAAGTCGGTGCACCTACTAGAAGGTCGTCCAATCCATCACCATTGATATCTGTACAGCAGAGACTGGCTCCAAAGTATGAACCACTTTGAGGACCTTTGATTTTGGCTCTTATGGTTAAAGCTTTCATTTCTAGGATTGGTGGATCGAAGATCAGGACCTGGAAAATAAGTCTTTAGTTTTGAGATTCAAAATACACCACGGCTCAAATTGGACAGACTTTTTTAATGCTTGTATATTTTCGGTTTTGAATAGGCCTGGGTCCGTGATAGTTGGAAGTCATGGGGAGAGGCCTTTGCCCAGCAATGAGATGACACAGGCTGACAGTAACAGTAACTGGGTGGGTCAGAGAACTCCCCTAGCACGAGTTTTCACTATTTTATTTTCCAGTATTTACAGCGTTTCTTGTATGAAAAAATGGAACAGTGTCTCTGGTGTGCGAAGAAGGAACTAATTTTTTCCTTGAAAATTGTCAATTTGAAATTGTCAAAGTTCCAGATTACTTCACGTCTCTAATACTGAAAACTAGGTACTGTTTAAAAATGATGCCGCCATTGCCTTGAAACTCAAGACTAGATGTAAAATGCAAAAGTACCATGGAATATAGCCGACTGGTGTTGTGTGGGTTGTTATTAAACAGATATAAAGAGTAGAAAACCATAAAAAGCTTTATCAAAACTGAAAAGATTTAGAAGGATCCACAATTCCACAATCAGCCTTTTCATAAGCAAAAGCTTAAGAAGAGAGAGTAGAAGTTATTGATGCAATTCTTTTTCCTAATATGTACAACGTTTCAAACTTTTTGTAACATAATATCACTTACCTGTCCACTTGCAATATTTGACCGCGGTGCACCAGCCACGTATAAAACATTGCCACCTTTTTGAAAAACGCCAGATTCAACGCTGTATCCTATAAAAGAAAGGAAACTTTTATTTATACTCTTATATTTATAGAGAGTAGTTATTAAAGCAGATATTAAGGTGTTTAGCCATTTACATTTTTTTTGACAGGCCTGTTGGTTTAGCGGTTAGTGACCCTGACTGCTATGCCGGAGTTCGTGGGTTCGATTCCCACCCAAGACAAATGTTTGTGTAATGAGCACGATCATTTGTTCTGTGTCTGGGTGTAATTTATCTAAAATATGTATGTATTTAGAAATGTAGTATGTTTATCAGTTGTCTAGTACCCATAATACAAGCTCTGCTTAGCTTGGGACTAGATGACGTTGTGTGATAGTTGTGGAATGTATATTATTATTTAGCCAGATATAATATCATCATAATGAACAACTGTCGACATCATATGCCTTGCCTTTTCTCAAATATATTGGGGTCGGGTTACTATCAAGTGTACAATTTATGAATAGTATATTTACCTAAATAATCGTCAGGACCACAATCTCTTGTGAGATAAGGATTGGCTATTGGGACTTTATTCATGTATGTATCGGTGTCATTAGGGTAGAATGTCAAGCTTATAATTCCACCTGCAAGTAAAATAAAAACATAAATTAAGTCAGAATTGATGAAAACGTACAAAATAATTATTATTCGGGCCCGCGGTATCCTGGGTTAAGAAAAACCCGCGATCCCAGCAGGCATTTGGCGCAAAAAAGAACGCGCCACCGACCCGGGCTTGGTCCTTGGTCGGACGGCGAGCTACCCAATACTCACTGTCCGCAAGCCCGCTCTACCGCTGTGCCCTCTGGTGATCAGAGGTACACGCCTTGGAGCGTCCACACGACAGGCTATTCGCATACGGGCAAAGAGACCCCTTAGGCACACAGTGCCCAAGGAAGAGTTTTTGCCCGCATCCCAGGGTGCAGCGGCCCGAAAAACTGGTCTTCCCCCCGGACGTATCCGAGAGGGAACTCCAGTCCGCGACGTAGAGGTTTCCTGTCTTAGCACCCCGGAACAGAATGCACTTGTAGTTTTTTGAAGTTGGCGCTACGATAGTATCGTAGCGCCAACTTCAAAAAACTACAAGCCTGACCGTCTTTGTAATATTGAAATAGACTAAACTATATTCTTAATTCGATCTAGTACATTCATACAGAATGAATGTACCTACTAGATCGAATTAAAAAAAACAGACAAACCCATACCAGTCCATTGCAGAAGCCCTGGTGCTCCAAGTACGACAGTGTTCATCTTGGTGACAGTCATAGACACGCCAGCTTCTCCATACGCGTAGAAATTCAGATGGGTTCCGTATTCTCCGTACTCTCTTCTGCTACCGTCGATGGCGTAGGCTTGGCGATCTGGTTAAAGGAGAATAGGAAAATCCATAGACATCATTGGTATAATGCTTTTTTGTGGAAAGAAATTCTACCGTGAGCACTGCCATCTTAAGTAAAAAAGACTCAACAGGAGAAAAGGGAATACGGAAAAATAAGCCTTAGTAGATACGCCTTTCTTAATAAGTAAGGCTTATTTCTCTTTGCATTTTTTTGAGCAGATGTGCCTCTTTTGCTTCTCACAGCAGGTGTCGAATCTTGACCTTCTATCAATCAACCAACGGCTTTACTTGCTTTCCGAGGCATGGAGGAAACCCGCTATGACAGTACTAACCCATCCACAAACCAAACTCGGCAGGCGCGGCTTAACCCGGGAGATTGACCTGTACGGCTGCAATTATTTAACCGCGAGCTCTTCAATCTAAGGCAGACACAGTAATTATGAAATTTTGAACCTGTGCAGGGTTGTGAACGTATTATAAAGATGGAGTATCTAAATGATCTATGTAAACTACACTTACTGTATTCGTTAAGAGGATAAATAATCCTATTTCCTTTGCTAGATTGAAGATAACTAACGCCATTCATTAGCAGATGTTTCTTTCCATAAGGCGAAGTCCATCTTGGGGCATTTATCTGGAAAATGTATATAAAATATTACATTGTTTCGAAATAATGCATTTAAATACTTACATCTAAAACTGAAATTGCTGTTCGATAAGTCTCGCTAAAACTCGAGAACAGGCCGGACTGATTTGGTTTAAAACGTGAGTAAATATAGTTAAAAAAAATGGATTAAATGGGATTAGGTGAATAATTATTCTAGTTCCATGGAACTACTGAGAAAAAAAACCAAGTAAATAGATAGATGGTCGCTGGACTTATTTCCATCACCGTGACCCCGGAACATAAAGGGCTATTGAAGGACACCGTGGGTTTTAGTCAGTACAAGTCTGACAGTAAGGGGTGGGAGGAATCATTTGATGATTTTACCACTCAAAAAAAAAGTAGATAGATAGATAAAAGTTTTAACTAGTGCAAAAGAGACACAAAAAACAAATAGTTACATAAAAGAAAACACAGTAACAAGAAAATTACATAATTAAAACAGTGCCAGACGACAAAAAGAAAGAAGGATACCTGCTGAGATTAACAACACAATAAAAAAAATGTGCGGTGTGTGTCTCAGGATTGCAGTAATTGGGTTTCCAGCTCAGCATTATGTCAGGTTGATACCTGACGCTGACGCTGATAAGTAATTCCATAATGGAACTAGACAATGGAACTGGCCTGTTGGTCTAGTGGTTAGTGACCCTGACTGCTATGCTATGGGGTCGTGGGTTCGATTCCCACCCAGGACAAATGTTTCTGTGATGAGCATGATCATTTGATCTGTGTCTGGGTGTAATTTATCTATAATATGTATGTATTTAGAAATATATAAGTATGTTTATCAGTTGTCTAGTACCCGTAACACAAGCTGTGCTTAGTTTGGGACTAGACGGCGTTGTGTGATAGTTGTGGATTATTATTGTTATTAATTTTTATAGCTACGGGTCAATGAAACGTGAAACATAATAGGAACTTTAATCACATAATGGAGTAAGAGTAACACAAGCTCTGCTTAGCTTGGGACTAGATGGCGTTGTGTGATAGTTGTGGAATATTATTATCATTTTAACTAGGTATACTGGAATACGGCGCATTTTTTCTCCTTACTGTTCATAATCAGGGCGTGTATTGTACTATGAACATAATTAATAAAATATGACACAGGATATGATAACGAGGTTCCATTGTTGTAATTACAAAAAAAAACTGCAAAATGACTCAATACTATTCTCTGAAAACTACGATTGTTGTTCCTTTTCCGTCTTTACATAATGAGTCATTTAAATCTTAACTACCGAAAACCAAATTTTGTCCATAATTTATTTGATTCTGCAACGATTCACCGACGACCGGTTCACCATTGGACGTTCCGTCGACAGGACGATTCACTCATGGACGTTTCACCGATAGATTCTTTCACCTTTGACTTTTCGCCGATACGACGATTCATTTATGGCCGGTTCATCAATAGAACCTTTCACCTAAGGACTATTCGCCGACAGGACGTCCAATAGTGAACCGGTCTTCGGCGAATCGTTGCAGAATCAATTCATTTTTAATCACCTACGTGGGGTCTGTGGCCGCTGGTTTATTATTAATTTTAATTATAGGCTCGCGTTTTCAACTATCTTGTCGGGAAAGGGATGATGCGGTCGACGGTGAAGCACGCTTGCCTAAAAGTAAGCAGCACATAAGGCGACGCATGTCTCCGAATTTGGCACCCATTGCAGGCATTCTTGCCTGTGTACGAACCACTATGGATTTTTATTGCGATAGACACCTGGATACCAAATTCGTAAGGTATCGGAGACTTGCGTCGCTTAGTGTGCGAAGTGGCTAACCCATACACTCCTGACTTGACGGCACTTTTCGCGCAATGGTTGAGTGATAGAGTTGCACTGTTTGTCGCCGGTTTATTTCCGGCAAGGGACAAATATTTGTATGATCTATAAGAAGTAGTTGTACCAGTCCGAATATGTGATTTTAAAAGCCAACACGATACAGTCTAAATTCTTAGAGTAGGACAAAGTTTATACAAAATGGAAACTTACACAGCAACGCTTGCGCGTGCAATCAGGTGGTGTAAAGGTCTTAGGCCCCGTTTGAGGACAAACTATTAATGACGTAAGATTAAATTCAGTGGGAAGAAGAACAAATCGAAAGCATTATACCTATAGCTGGTTTCGAATCTGAAGCATTCGGCGTAGTAGGCCAACGCTTTAACCATTAGGCTATCCAGACGGCGGCGGAGGCAAGAGTCGAACAAATCTTTTTGCTTTAACATTTATCACATCATCATCAGCCTATAAATGCTCCCACTGTTGGGACACTGGCCTCCTCTCCGAGAGAGGGAGTGGGCCATAATCCGCCACGCGGGCCCAGTGCGGGTTGGTAGATGCCACATGTCTTCGAATTTTTGGTTCTAGGACATGCCGGTTTCCTCACGATGTTTTCCTTCACCGTTTTGAGAGCAGTGGTGATGAAATAAATTACACAAAGTAATGCGCCTGTCTGGGATCGAACCCATGACCTACAACTCATAAGTCGAGGTCGATACCACTGGGCCACCACTGCTTTAAAATTACAAAGTGAAGAGAGTCGTACCATCAATCTGCCATTGGGTAGAAGCGCCATGGTTGCCCCGAACCACATATCATCCCTCAGGAAACCAGGCGTGAGTCTATTGAACAAGTTCACACTACCTGAAATTAAAAAGAAAATATTGTAGTCATCATTTGTCATAACATCATCACCTATTGTGCAAAAACTATGTTATGCTGGCCATACACGTTACACCACGGTCTACCGGAGAGGTCCACCTGTGCAGGTATGCCTGCGCAGGTAGATCGGAATGTGTGTGGGAATAGACCTGTGCCGGTTTTTGAACCCTCCATTGTTCGGTTGACCTGCGCAGGCATACCTGCACAGATTACCTCTCCGGTAGACTGTAGCGTGTATGGCCTACATTAGTTGAATTTTTTTTTATTGTGGCAAAATATTATACTTTTCCTTCCTCGCAGACCTACGCATTTTTTATTTTTTTTTATACTCCGTTCTTAAAAACGTTGCCCCACATTAGGATTTTTTTCTGTATCGTGGGTGCGTTTACAAACATAAAAACTCACATACACAAACACTAAGACTCGGAAAAACTGCTTGTAGGTCTTACAAATATTTGTTGCGTGCGGGAATCGAACCCGCGAAACACTGCGCAGCATGCCAATCGCTCAGCCACTGCGCTAACAGTGCCGTCTGAAGATTTTTTTATATTATAAAGCTAAGGTCTCGCACAATGTGAGTATTTTCTACAACTTACTACTATAATTATGTTTCAGTAAATATTTCTTGTATTATACTTTTACATAATTATTATAACGATTATTATATCAATTTTTCATAATTGTTTGGGATTGGAAAATTATTTTTGTGTAATGTAGTCCATTTATCGAAGAAGGCTATTAGAACATAAAGGAACATCCTAGCCTTCTATTTATTTTCGTCATAATACCAAGTGTTGAAAGATTATGTAAAAAAAATGACCCCTTCTATACATGAAGGCGGCTAACGCGGACACCCGTCGCAGTCAAAAACTTACATTTATCATGATCAGTCTATATTTAGCAATAAAAAAAATTAAAACAACATCTACACCATCTTTTGTAAGGCGAAAATAATGAAATGAAAATGAAAAAAATAAATGAGTTGTTCTGGGTCAAAGTGTTTGCGAAAGTAAGTTTTTAAACATACCCACGGTAAAAACTCCTACTGAATTAAACATAATTTAGAACTATTATGAAGTTCATTTTACATAAATATAATATTAACATCAGCTGGATTTACGATTACGTGTTACAACATATCAATATAACGTAATGGTGAATTCCTTAATCCGACTGTGATAGAATAATTTAAAAAAAAAACATGCTGGACCGGACTTCCGCCTAACCTCTCAGCTGTTTTTTATAACTCATCAGCGTCATACATATGCTAGATATGTATAATCTGGGTTGGGAAATACCCCACATCACATGCACGTCTTAAAAATGTTCAGAAATTTCTAAATTAAGATTCTTCCAAGCTGAAGCTTTAGGTCGTGGGACTTATCAAGTTACCGTGACCCTGGAACGTAAAGGGCTATTGAAGGAAACCGTGGATTTTGATCCATTTTTCAGGAGTCAACAAATTTTGTTTTTGTCGATCTGATAAAAATGTTTGTTGGATGTCAATAAAGAACCTTGATTCATACTTTAACGTTATTTTCTATAGACAACAACATAGGTAAATAATTTATAGTAAATTGACTTTTTTTATCGTGGTAAGTCATCAAATGAGTCATCCCACCCCGGGCAGGGCGGAAGGGACTGTCAGTCTTGTACTGACTAAAATCCACGGTGTCCTTCAATAGCCCTTTATGTTCCGGGGTCACGGTGATGGTATAAGTCCCGCGACCATATTAAATTGACTTACAGTCGCAAACAAGCGATACAATAAATACCTATCTAATTGTTTTTGTTGTTAGTAAAATCTATTTTAATTTTTTTCCTACGTATTTATCCTGTTTTCAAATGTAGAGGTAATAGGCATATCTATTGTTAGAAATAATAGAAAAAAACCTAATATAAATAATTATTTGCAATATGTTATTGGTTTATTACCTATTAATTCCACTGTTATAATTACAATTTTAAATAAATTTATGTATCTATACTTTGTATTTATAAAAGAAATACCTATCCACAATTTATTGCATTATTAATAATTATTTTATTAATAAAAGAAAACAATTATTTTCTGTACCTACTTAAGTGTTTATAAGGAAATAATACCGCTGTAAAATATTAAGTTATTTATATAAATTATTATTAAAATGATTCAGCCTACGGGACTTTTCAGGATTGTTACCTAAACTTGAAATATTGTTTTAATATTTACAACTAGCTGTGCCCGCGACTTCGTTCGCGTGGATGTCGGAATCGAACAATGTATTTTTTTAGTTCGAAGCGCTTAATTCTGGCCACGTTTTTCATATAAACCCTGTATTTAGAATTTTCTTAGATTTATCAAGAATATTTGACACTTCCATTCCAGGTTCATGTAGAACTATTTTTCCTAATGCCCGCTCTATGCACTCTCCACTCCACTCCCTTCCGTTCCACTCCCCTCCGCCCCACTCCCCTCCCCTCCACTCCCCTCCGCTCCGCTCCACTCCACTCCGCTCCATTCTGCTCCATTCCAGTCCATTCCAGTCCATTCCAGTCCATTCCAGTCCATTCCAGCCCATTCCAGTCCATTCCAGTCCATTCCAATCGATTCATATTATGTGAACCGATTACGATGAAACAAAATACATAATGTTATTTCAACATAAACACGTCTATTCCAGGTTTTTTTTTAACGCCATCTGCCGTGCGTTGAAATATGTATTTATTTGAATAATGTAGTTTTTCTATTCGAAGTTAGATCGCGCGACTGACGTACGAAATCAATGTGTGAGACCAAAGTGCACTCGTAATTTTACTTCTGAAACACTTTAAATTCAAATATCTTTTGATAGACTGAACCGATTCCAATGAAACAAAAACTAAATTCCTCTCCAAGTTACGCTTAATCGTTGTGTATAAAAGTTATCTACATTTATTGCGTACATTTTATGTGATACCTGGACAAATACACAGACAAACAGATAAACAGACAAACAGACAAAAATTCTAAAAATGCTAGAAATGGGTTCTATTGGTTGTCCTTTAATACCCTGGCTATATTTTTTGAGTTTTTTTTTAATGTACAAAAATAACTTTTCTACAGTTTTATTATATGTATAGATAGCATAAAATGTACACTTACATACTAACAACGGCTTATTATAATGAAAAATACCTATGTATAAAGTATTTTTGTATATGTACAGTCTGTTCCAAAGTACCTATTATTAGAAATTAAAATGAATACTAAGAATAACATCCACATTATTTTATTTGATGGCACAAATGGTGTAGTGGTTGAGCGATTGGGTGTCGCGGGTACGATTCTCACGCGATTTAAATATTTGTAGGGCAGCTACATCTTGGTAATTGTTCCGTGTTAGGAGATTTTTGTTGTTGTTGAGGCTTTTTTGTTATCACGCTTCTCAGAATCCAGTGAAAACAATACTGATGAATATGACTTGTTATAATTAGGTACATTATTACATACATAAGCGCAGCGTAGGACTTCCACCCACAAGGTGGGCAGACGATCTTATGAAGACCACAGAATCACGATGGAGGCTAGCTTCCAACCGGTCCTATTGGAAGTCTAAAAGGGAATCTTATGTTCTTACGGCTGATATGATGATAATGATGAGGTACGTTATTTAAAGGGTATTCCCAGTAGTTGTAGAGGTCAGATAATCAATCGCATCCTGTAAACTACTGGAATTGAGGCACCATCCAATTTCTTTGGAAACTGACAGCAAGATAATTGGAGAAGGACTAGAAATATACTACAAATATACTTAACTGTATTTTTTTATTAAGAATGGGTTTAGATAGTTATAAAAATATTGGACTTAATGTCTCTAAGCGTCATCTTTAATTCCAAGTTATTACATAAAATATAAGTCAAAAACTGAACCTTGGAGAGATTTTTTTTTTGTTTTTTCACACTGCAGGCATATTGAACTCATATTGAATTATGACGGTGTCATTACATAAAAAACGACTTCTGTTCTCTAGAAAAAAATAATTATTGTCCTTATAATAATTTATGGCGCGCAAGTGTCACCGCATCGAACATCAAATTAAAAATTAATAATATTACAAATGCGACAGTTTGTTTGTTTATTCCTGCAGGCGTAGCATGGCGCCGTAGAAAGGGGTTTTGTCCACGGAAGAAAAGACAAAGTTGAAAAGGTATTACATTTACGGGAAGAATGTAATTACTCGTTAAATGGGGAAGCTAAAAAGGCAACCAGTGTAGGATTACCCCTTAATCAAATTAAGCAATTGCTTAGGGCATCACGTCTGGGGGCACCAGAAGAACACAAAAAATCCGTCCTTAGGATTTTTTTAAATTTGTTTGTGATTCATCTGGTGCCCCCACCCCCCCCATGGGGAAGGACATCTCCCAGAAAACTTATGAAACTGCTGTTTTCTAGCTCGCTAAACAACAGTTTTTCAGTACAGTCTAACAGTCCCTTGAATCCTGTCCGGGTGGACCCATTTGATGTATTTCATCACGAAGGCAAAGGCTTCAAATGCTTAGGGCATCAAGTAGCTTTAATCCGTCACTGAAGGCAACACGCGTAGACAATATTTATTAAAAAAAAAATCACCTGAATCCGTTTAATCTAGAATATGACTTGAATATGGTTTGTAAAAGGCTAGGCAAATGATGATGCATTTTGCAATTACTGACAAATAGATTATGAAAAGGAAATGGACCGCAGCATCCTTCTGGAAATATCTAATAATAAATAGCGATACCTATAATTTATTATAATAATATTTCGTTTATTGCGACTAGTATGACACATACTGTTTGAGACAGCTGTTATGACTCAGTGGGAACTACTCTGACTTGGCTTGCAGGTCGTAGGTTCAAACCCGGGCAAAGGGCAGTTTTGCTTACGGTAATTTATTTTGGTATCGAAAAATCAAAGTTAAGTTTTTTAATTTATTTTTATTTGTCGGAACGGGCTGTCAGACTCGTACTGAATAAAATCTACCGTGTTCCTTAAATTGTTCTTTACGTGGCAGGGTCATGGTAACCAGCTTAGACAGTACCGCGAATTAAAGGCAATTTTAAAAGAGTTGTATCTTCGCCAATTTTGGTTTACGGAACAAAAGAAAAAAATAGGGTCAAATGTTTTGATTGGCAGACGAATAAGCTTTAGGGCCGTGTTCACGGACTTTAACCGACGGTTTAACCATCTATTTTTGACATTTTAACCATCTATTTTTGACATTGATGTGAGTTGGTCATAAAACAATTTACGATTTTATAATACGATGTTTAAAGAATGCATCGCCGAGTACGCAAACAGGTTGGTTAAACGAAGTCGGGTGAACGCGGGTCTTAGTAATATAGCCTTAGCACAGTCAACGAACATTAGAGAGGGAAAGTCTTGGAAACAATTTTTTGACTACGTAGCTTCGTTTGGACTAGTTAGGAGTTGAACATATCAAAAGTCCTCGTCCCTAGCCCTTGAGTTGTGGGGGAGGGGTTCCCAGATTTCCCTCTATACCTTGTTTTGAGCATTCGCTGACTGGCCTACCTACCTATTAGTTTAGCAGAACCATTACGTTAGCAGTCAGCGTTCTGTAGTTTTTTGGTACCAATTTAGGAGGGAAAAGTCTAGGCAGAAGATTCTCAAGTACAATACCTATTCTACTGGATCGCTTCAATGGTGTACAGGTTACATTCTTCACATCCAAGTCTTCTAGTGAACAGTTGAAGACTATTCCTGGTTTGATTTTCTCTTCCGGCAACAGGGCTTTTGGTGCACCAACTAGCAGTCTGTTGATGGAAGAAGGTGTAAGAAAGTTTAGTCGTAGTTACCTATTATATTCCCACAGTTGGGACGCCTACGATTTACCACACGAAGGTCGAAGCAGATATCATTTGTTTAGCGCCTATATTATCAGCCTACTGCCATCCACTGCTGAACGCAAACCTCCCCCAAAGAGCGCCAACCCTTCCTTTCTTGGGCAGTCCGCATACATCTGCTGCCAGCCGCATTCTTCAAATCATCGACCCATCTTGCCACAGGGCGTCCTACACTACGTTTGCTCATTCGCAGTCTCCACTCTAGCACTTTTTTGCTCCATCTACCATCGGTCCGTCTGCAGACGTGGCCGGCCCACTTCGACTGCAACGTGCATATAGCACGGTGAGTGCTTGATCTGTACCCTCAGAGACGTAAAGTAAACTGGAACTTTGACATTTTTCAGGGAAAAAATTAGTTCCTTCTTCGCACACCAGAGGCGCTGTTCCATTTTTTCATACAAGAAACTCTGTAAATACTGAAAAGACTCTGTAAAGTAAAATAGTGAAAACTCGTGCTAGGGGTACTGACCGAATATTGACTTTTTCAAAACAAACTCACTGAAAATAAAAGTGAAATTTCGTTTAAATTAAACAAAGACTTACCCGTCAGGACTCAAAATAGTAGAAAATCCAAAATATTCCGCATCCTGGTCCGGGTAAAATAAAATTCTTGTGTTTTCGTGAAAAACGTAGCTTGATCTCGATGAATGTACAATTAAAAGTAGTGATGCACAAAATATTACTTCTTTGGCCATTTTCGGAAATTATCTGAAATGCGAAAAAAAACAATAAGTTATTTTGCCCCCTTTTTTTACTTTGTAAAATCATCAAATGAGTCCTCCCAACCCGGGCAGGGCGTGAGGGACCGTCAGACTTGTACTGACTAAAATCCACGATGTCCTTCAATAGCCTTTATGTTCCGGGGTCACAGTGATGGAATAAGTCCCGCGACCTATTTTGCCCCCTTCAAGTTTTATGCAATGAAAGTAGTACTCGTACATACACGTATACAACTGTCGACATATATGAAAACCTGAACAAAAATCAATCAATAATGGCTTAGCTATTTAATGTCTAACATAGACATGATTTCTGTCACCTTTGAACAAGACTAGAGACAGAAGTTAATGGATCTCAATAAAAAAAAAATTTTTTCAAATATTACTTTTGCATTGTAACAGTAATATTAGGAACTAGCTGTTGCCTGCGGTTTCACCCGCTACAACTCCCGTGGGAACATTAAATCGGGATAAAAACTATCCTATGTGTTAATCTAGGTTATAAACTATCTGTGTACCAAATTTCATCCACATCCGTTCAGTAGTTTTTGTGTGAAAGAGTATCAAACATCCATCCACACATACAAACTTTCACGTTTATAATATTAGTAGTAATCTAGGTTATAAACTATCTGTGTACCAAACTTCCAAATCCGTTCAGTAGTTTTGTGTAAAAGAGTAACAAACATCCATCCACACATACAAACTTTCACGTTTATAATATTAGTAGGATTTTTATACGAGACTATTTTATTTGATTTGTTATTGTAGGCTAACTATGAAAGTTAGCAATATTTTTGATAAACAATTCATTTTAATCTATCAACCTATACGATGAAATCAATATTTCTTATTTAAACATTTCTCTTCTTATAGCTAAATGATATTTATTTTGTAAGTTGGTTATAAAAAATACTTTTACACGTCATAATCAATATTTTTAAAGCTAGATGAGGCAGGTGTTTCGTACCTGACTACTCTGAGAAGAAACAGCCGAAACAAACTCAGAGGTCACAGTCTCTTTTAAGGTCCAGACATTGTTCAGGTTATACGAGGACCATGCGGGTGTCTGAAACGGTCTTTTGAAGAAAGAACCACACAGATTTGAGTGGACCTGTCCAGTCAGTGCAAGCATTTGTCGGTGATCGTGTAGCTCGACTCAGACCTTAAGGAGCTCAACGACACGACGAACAATACTAAAGAAAGGAAATTTGGGTAGGCCGCTTAAAGTACTCGAATTGTAAATAGTGATTGTAATTTTATAACTAGCCAAATAAGTAATATGCATGAAACACGGTAATTGTTTATATTATTAATATGCCTCATAAATAAATATTAATAAACGTTATGATAACTTACAGTCAACCTTTGGTCCGAAAAAGTCACTTTATCACAATATTTATTTGTGTATTTTAAATAAAACCGTTGTTCTTGCACTTACTGCACTATTTTACTTTTTACTGCATTTAACAACTAATGACTTTTACAGGGAAAAAAAAAATATTATGACTACGAAACTTTACACTAAAATACACAATGAATACTTTTCACTTTTCAAAAATACACAATGTCTTAAAAATACAATTTATTTTAGTACACTTTTTAGAAATACAATTTATTTCTCAAAAGCAATAATGTCGAAAATAAAACACAATATTACTACAGTGTAATTGCTTTGCAATCCTATCAGTAAATGAGTAGTAAACGCTAACTTGTACTGACACAATAATGACCCCTCGTCCCAGTACATTGGCAACTGAACTATTACCACGGTGCGATTTTAAACCTTATCTCTGTAGAACTAAGTTTGATTTTTATTTGTCTCGCTAAAACAAAAGTTTATTTTGTTGCAGATAACAACTGTATTAATTTGTAAAGAAAGTGATTAGTACCAAACTAAAACTTTTTATACCACATCTATTTGTGTTTTTGATAGGAATACTATACTTTAGATTTCCTTTCAAAATGGCATTTTGTATTTTTAAATTATTTCTAAAAATGTTTAAATTATGACGTCATCACCGGTGATAAACCGTAGGTGGAAAGGTGATAAAGGTGGAAATCGCTCCAGATGTGTGTCGTCCTAGGCTGATCTCATAGTGGCTTTGTCGTGAGGTAGAGGATGTCCTCTCTCATGTATTGCGCCTCCTCTTTCACTGCTTCGCAAAAGGAGATCACTGCTTACCATTTCCCTTCGCTCCGTATCATATCTATGTTTTTAAAGCGGCTCTGGGATGCAAAGGGCAACTAAAGGAACAGTCGTTTTCATGGTAAAATCATCAGATGAGTCCTGCTAACCAGGGCGGGGCAGGAGGTACTGTCAGACTTGTACTGACTAAAATCCACGATAATCCTTCAATAGCCCTGTATGTTCTAGGGTCACGGTTACCTTATGAGAGAGTCAGCGGCCTCGGAACACGCTCAAAGAACTGGTGTTCTAAAAACGCCATTTTAGCATAGTTGCTTATAGAACTGCGATTAAAATGGTTTTTATTAATTAGAGATGTTGCAAAAATGGTCTTTTTAGACCCACTTATGATGTCATCCAGGCCTAAATGTAGAATAGTAAGTTCTGATTGCCAGGGCGCATTGCCAAGGCACGAAGTCACAACATAATGTGCATAAAATACGCCACGTGCGATGTCTTTGCATATTTATCTTACTACCTAAGCGGTAGACTATACTTACGTAATTATTTTAGTTACAAAAATTAGTTTATTTGTTGCACTTTAGCCAATCAATCAATTCAGCCTATAGCAGTCCACTGCTGGACACAGATCTCTCCTAGACTGCACCACATCTCCCAGTCCTCTGCTTTCCGCATCCAGTGTGTCCAAGCCATTTTCTTAAGGGCGTCAGTACATCTATCTGGGGGATATCCCACACTAAGTTTGCCGATATGCGATCTCCGCTCCAGAAACATTGGCTCATTTTTGTTGCTCTATGACAACCTAAATCGATAAACCAACTTTGATTTAATATGGTTAATCAAAGGATCCTGGCATTGGTCCCTTAAAGATTTAAAAAGTTTTGTAATTTGGCTAAGCACACTTATAACAGTACCTACTTGGTTCAATCTCGTCCAAACATCTTGTTCTAAGCGCACAATGCCTTATTCGCAAAATGTTAATAGTGTCGTAAAGGGACAAGTTTTTAAAACGCCAAACTCTGTAAATGCCTAATTCTGAACATTTCAGGCATATTTTTTTCTATTATATCCGCTGCTGTCAATTATTCTGGCACTTTGATTATTTTTTTTTTTAATTATATTTATGTCAGCATATAAATAAACCACTGTTTCTCAAAACCCAACACAATAATTAATGGAAGCATTCCAATGTATTGTGCGGATAGCAATTTCCGTTTTTGATAAAAGATGTCGCTCCGTATGGATGCTGCAGTGTGCTGTAATTATCATGATTCTTTATGCCAGTGACCTTACTGTATAAGTTGCTTTACAATAGAGCTTTTTTATTGCATAGCTCGAGGCCATAGCGCAAGATTTCCGTATTGTACCGTACAGCTTACTTGAAGTATGATGACAAGTATTATGACGTTTAATGTATGAAAAATGAAAAAGCACCTGTAGTGTACAAACGTTTTACGTTGCAAAAAACGTGAAAAGTCGTGAAGAGACGGTGGTTTCTTAGAAATACTGAACTTCAAAAATATCATGTTTAGAACGACAGAAATCATTATATTTTTGTCATTTTGTCTATTCGTCCATCGACAAAAGAATAAAAACTAAAATCTAACAAACGAAATTCCGAATATTATTTTCATTATATTTTTCTTTCAAACTCAATTACTGCTTCCGTTCCAAGGAAATTAATAATTAATGATTTTAACGAACTCTCTTTGTTCGGTTTTTTAATAACGAAAATTAAATTACCAACAAGTAATTTACAAAGGATCCTAATATATTATAATCGACTGCTATTATTGTTGGGGCATTGTTTAACTAATTAACGATTAGTATATCAACTAATATGATCGTTAATTAGTGCCGTCTCAAAAATAACACAACTTAAAACTCGTAGATGGGAAAAACCAAGATTTATTTATTTATTTTTTAACATAGCATATCATACACTAACAGCTCCTGTATATAAATTAATAAATAGTGTAGAAAATGACTACAAGGAGGTATATACAGTTGCCAATAATAGGTGAACCAACATTCACATATAGGTGGTATCTTAAGCTAAAATCTAAATTAGTTTACTTAATAATAAGTGAAAATAAACTATAAATTTAAAATATAGAGTAACACAAACAAGAGATCAAGATTATGTTAACGAAATTAAAAATTAGAGTTATATTAACATAATTAAAAAAGGGTAAAGGTAAAGATAATAAATTATGATGCTCTAAGTAATAATATTCACTATCGTTGTGAAATTAATTGGCGAAGGCCTATGTTGTATGTGGTTGATAATTATGATGATGATGAGCAAACTATAATTTGGTGATAAAGGAAGACGAACTTCTTTTGAAATGCGGGTGGCAAGTAATGGGCGACTCGGTGTCCGACCATGGACCATGCCCGGGTCGACGCGTGCCTCATAAAGTATCAACATTATGACGGGGCCCCCTTTAGAGGGCATAAGCCTGCCGGTGTCGTGGGACTCACGAGTTACCGTGACCCCGTAACGTATATTGAGGGACACCGCAGATTTTAGTCAGTACGAGTCTGAAAGTCCCTCCCGCTCTGCCCCGGGTGGGAGGAATCATTAAAAAGTGGTCTCGCCTAGGTGGTTAATTAGAACATTTTCTTTGTAGGAAAGAAATAATACATCTTTGCGACCGTCTTTAACGTTTGTGTCACAATGTTAAAGGACCCCATAAAACGTGGCCCGTGTCACTGTGACCCCGTTTGAGATGGGTTACGGGCCATTACTTTATTACCCCCGTGAAATAGATCATGAGTGAACACAGGGAAAATCTATTGTCATGATAATTTTTATTGGCAACTAACTGAGAAGGAATGTCAAATAGATTTTTGTGGAGATATTTAATTATCAGTTTGCTTTATGCTGTCCTAGTGGGTACTAAGCAAAGTCCTCCCCCAAATCTTTTTAGAATCTCTTCTTTATTGTACAAGCTATTTATGTAATTTCCATTAATGTAACCTTATTGTTGACTGATGCATATTATGCAATATTATCAAGCAAAACATTTTATTATCAGTCTATCGCCGTCTACGGCTGAACGTAAGCCAAAGAGCGTCAACTCTTCCGTTCCTGGGCAGTCCGCATCCATCCACTGCCAGCCACATTCTTTAAACTAGTCACAGGTAAATTGGACGGATTTTTTTTCATAGAGACAGATTTCAAATGAGATTTTTCGAAGAACGACATAATTAAAAAAAAATAGTTTTGTTCGAAACCGTACCCGCCAAACGGGGCTTAAAAAAATAAGAGTGATTCTGAAAAGGTAGACCACTTAATTCGCTCATCGCCACTGATTCATCAATATCAGTGGGGTTATCCTTTGAATGCTAATAGGGGATACGATCACACCGCACAGCAATACTGCGGAACTCAAACTTTACCCGCTCAGATAATATTTGTCGAACGTGATTAGTTTCCTATTCGAACACGTCGTAGTTTATGGAAAATTGAACCTTAATGATGGGTGTGGAGGACTTATTTGTTGGAAGTGTGGTTTAAAGCTTGGATTATAGAATGTCCATTAGATTCATAGCAATTTTTTTTTATCGTGGTAAAATCATCAAATGTGTCAAAGGGACTGACAGACTTGTACTGACTAAGATCCACGGTGTCTTTCAATAGCCCTTTATGTTCACGGTGATGGAAATAAGTCCCGCGACCTCAGCATGCTTTGGCCCTCTGTGAGGGGGCTCCGTCATTTTGCTGACGCTCTTTGAGGCGCGCGTTGAACACGACGCGCCGTTGACCCAGGCATGGTCCATGGTCGGACAGCGAGTTGCCCTTTCTTCGCTGTCCACATGCCCGCGCCTATGGTGGCCGGAGGTCGTCTGCCGACGTCCGATGCCGTGGGCGTCTACCACTGCGGTTGGGGCGGAGGGAGGACGCTGTCCTCTCCCTCTCGCGGCCCGCATCCTTCTTCACGAGCATAATTATATTCATAGCACTGGGAATTACTTAAAGCTAAAACAGAAAGAAATGTTACCTCCTTCGTTCGACACTACGTTTACGCCTAGTGCATTACATATTATTTAGCACGCAAAATCTGTACATTTCGTGTTTTTCGAGACACGGAGGAGACTCGCTATGATATACAGGGTGAATTTTTCAACTGAGCGTCTTGTAATTACTACGTTAACCGTATATGATTACTTCCCAAAATTTGATCCTTATTAGCAACACTATCAAACGGTGTAATACATTGAGTTATTTTTTTTTCGAAGTCAGTGTGTTCGATTCCTGGTCAGGATTTTTGATTTTTCTAAAATTCAATGATGCAGTTTTAGTTTTCGTCAAAATCGGCCTTGAGACTCCTTTTAACGTTTTTCGATATTCCTAATAGTTATCCACGGTGATAGCTATCCACGCCCAGTTGAAAAATTCTTGTATTTAGTCCCCACCCATCCATATACTAAACTCGACAAGCGTGACTTTTCTGAACTATAATATATTGTTCCGATTTCGGATAACTTTTCACTGAAACAACACCTAATTAATTTCATGAATAACTAACTACATAAGTCCGGAGTGTCCGACAGTCTTACGAAAATAAATAAATTATTTTACTTTTATGTTAACCAATTTTAAATTATATCGAGAACATAGCCAAGCAAATGCCAGTTTCAATTTTATTAACGTGAAGTTTTGTATGCGTCCCTCGTCCGCGTTTCGTACACACAGCTACACATCAAGCTATACAAAACTGTATAACCAGCACGCGTAGCATGGCGCTGTAGAAACGGGTTTTGTCGACGGGAGAATCAACAAAATGACATAACGTAAAAGATTTTTATCGGTTTAAGCATAGCAATGTTTAAAATATAGAAAAGATATGTATCCATTCTTATAGTGTCACATTTGTGCAAAAAAAACAGTAAATTTGTAAAGAAATAATCGATGAAATAACTTTGTCATTTCTTGGTAGAATAGAGATACAATCGCCATGCTACGCGTGCTGACCGTTCAGTGTGCGGAAAGATCATATAAAGCGGGTCCAAGACAAACTGGTTTTGTATAGCTTGATGTGTAGCCGTGTGTACGTAGCACGGCTCGTGCCCGCCACAGTTTAGATGAAAACCGCTAGTTAGATCACAAAGCGGCCCTTTAGCACGCGTGCTCACTCAACGAGGGTGAATTTAATTTACAGGAGCGCTAGTGGAGTGAGTATTCTGAAATATACAAGGTGTATTTAACAGTCTTCCGCAAATTGTAACCATGGTTTCAGACTATCACCCTGAACAGCATTCACGAAGTTTTAACTCGAATAAAAAAAAATCGATGTATTTGATGACTTGAAATCATGATCTTTAAACATTCGCAGGGGGCTGTCAAATTCACCCTGTACATAATTATTTATATTGTAAAGCAATTTAAACTGAAAAAGTTTCCGTTCCTTGGATGTAGTCTATTCGAAAGAGATCTAATTCAAACGAAAAAACGTAATCAGCCTGTTCTGTTCAAGCAAGAGAGAAAAGAGAAGAGAAGTCTCTTCTAATTCACAATGTATGGATGGAATTGAACTGGGAAACATTTATTAGTTCCTGTCCTGAACAATATTAACAGAACAAGATATTTTATTGTAATAAAAAACTTTTTTTTCTATCTGTGCGAGAGAGAGAAAATAGAGAGAGCATTAGGCACAACCAATATAACTGTCAGCATCATCATCATCAGCTGAAAGACGTCCACTGCTGAACATAGGCCTCCCCCTTAGACCGCCACGACGAACGACAATTCGCCTTGCATCCATCGGTTGCCCGCGACTCTCATGATGTCGTCGGTCCACCTAGTGGGAGGCCTACCTAGGCTGCGTCTTCCGGTCCGTGGGCGGTTATATTATCTTAATATATATAAATCTCGTGTCACAATGTTTGTCCTCAATGGACTCCTAAACCACTTAACCGATTATAATAAAATTCGCACACCATGTGCAGTTCGATCCAACTTGAGAGATAGGATAGTTTAAATCTCAAATTTTAGACCGGGTCCTCCACCCGTGCGAAGCCGGGACGGGCCGCTAGTATTTTATATAACTGTCATAGCTTTTACAAAACACCGCATTCTGTACATATAAAAATAATTAGCTAATTGAACGTTGTGAAACCGCAAACATCCTATCCACATAAATAAATGCCACAAAATAATAATTAATCAAAATAACCATTAATTAATTAAAACCCAGAATAAGGATGAAAGTTTTCAATTGGATGCGTTGGACATCGTTGGAGTTGATCCACAATGCTCATAACATCCAGTTGCTACGAAAATCTATTAGGACAAACGAATTAGGCTGGCTAACAGATATTGATGTTAACTTAGATAGTTGGAGCAGTTAGCCAGTAGTGAATCAACATACACAGAATGCACGAGCGGTCAAATTGATAAACTTTTTTTTTTTTACGTGGTAAAATCATCAAATGAGGCCTCCCACCCCGGGCAGAGCGGGAGGGACTGTCAGACTTGTACTGACTAAAATCCACGGTGTCCTTCAATAGCCCTTTATGTTCCGGGGTCACGGTGATGGTATAAGACCCGCGACCCCGGCAGGCTTTAGCCTTCGGAGAGGGGGCCTCGTCATTATGCTGACGCTCTTTGAGGCGCGCGTGGAACACGACGCGCCATCGACCCGGGAAATTTATAGACTTGAAACTGTTAACAGCTGCAATAGTCGACAGTATTTAGCTCAAAAAAGAAAATAATACGCGAGCAGGCGGGAGATGCAACGTGTGATGGTTCCTGACCCGACCACAGCATGGAACGAAGATTTTGATATGGCACCAATTCGATATTATAATTGTGCCTAATTATGCCACTAGTCTCATAAATTTGTGCCTTTTACTTTTTGAGTAATAAGAGTTCGATTGTGGTCGGGCTGGGGATCACGGTTCCCGACCCGACCACAACCACATCTAATAAAATATCAATAGTCTGAAGGTTTTTACTATGGCACAAATTGGTTACTTTAATTGCGCTACAAGTCCCATTAATTTGTGTAGTATTAACGGTGTTGTCGGTTTAATTTAAATGAAATGATTAAATACTAATTTTAGTACCGCATAAGGCATATTTTTATATTGTACTAGCTGGCTCGGCAAACTTCTTACCGCCTTTGATTAACCTTTTAAACCTTCCCTGTGCTTGCAGAATTAACTCAAAACTTAAATTAGCCGAATCAGTCCAGCCGTTCTCGAGTTTTAGCGAGACTAACGAACAGCAATTGATTTTTATACCTATATAAGATTTGTATATATAAAAACTAGCTGACCCGTTTTGCCATATAAATATAAAAAATAAGGGTTGATCGTAGAAGGGTGAAAATTGAGAATTGTAAGTATTTTTGTATGTTGTATCATAAAAAAATAAAAATAAAAAATTTTGTCTAAAAAATAAATTTTAGGTGTGGACTACCCCTAACATTTAGGGGGATAAAAATAAATGTTGGCCGATTCTCGTAGATACCGGATAAGCACGAAAAATTTCATCAAAATCGGTCAAGCCGTTTCGGAGGAGTATGGCAACGAAAACTGTGACACGAGAATTTTATATATTAGAAGATATTATTATGCCTAATGCGGATAGTTCTTACTCATTTTGCGTAAGTGTGAGTTAAACTATTTCTGAATATAATCTGTTCGCAGCTTTATTCCAACTACTAATAGGTATAATCAAGTAGGTGGTGCTCAAAACAAGTTCAATTAATAACGCACCAATTGAAATCAAATTAGCGTTTCAATGGCGTCGAAATTAGGTGATTTTGTCTTTCATGTTCATAGACGCACTGTATTTGGAAAATTAAACGGTTTTATTAATTATAAAGGCAACCAATAGGTGGAAATTCTAATGTTGTAGTTTTTATTATCAGCTTATTATTATAAAATAGCATATATATCTGTTAGAGTAGGGTTTTTCAACCTTTTTCATGGCACGACCCCTTTAGTATGAAAAAATTGCTGTTTTCAAGCATTCAATTTGACGGTACGGTAAGCGATGTTGCCGAGCGATTGCACTGCTATGCTCTGTGTTACGGGTTCGATTCCTGCACTGAGCAAATATTTTTATGATCTACAGTTAGTCCAGTCATTAAAGCCAAAACCCGAAAATAATTAGTAACTTGCTGAAATTTTAAGGGGTTCTTAAAGAAGGTAAAATAACTTACCGGGTGATTTTGCAGCGTTTTGGGGTGTACGGAAAGGGTTGAAAAGGGGTGAAAAGTGTTTTTTCGTTAATAACATTGCCAAAAAAAAATAGTAACACGCTGCAAATTTGGAATTAGATTGTTCTTACCGTTTCGTAACGTGTATCAAATTTGCAGCGTTTTGCAACATACGGAACATTGTTTATTTTTAAAAAACAATGCAATTGGTTAATAACAAGGGTAAAGAAATTAGTAACACGCTGCAAATTTGGAATTAGGTTATTCTTACCGGTTTGTAACGTGTATCTTATTTGCAGCGTTTTGCAACATACGGAACATTGATTATTATTAAAATTATGAAAAAATGTTTTACCGAGACGAGTTTAACACGTCGTATCTTAAAAAGAACTAACGTTAGACCATATGTTTGTCAGTAACTAATGTTCCGCTTTGAAAGCCCTATCCAACGGTGTGTCACATGTTACTATTGAGGGTGGGCCCAGATTTCATACATCGGTTTCCCAATGTCCTTTGATATACGTTACAAAACGGTAAAAACAACTTAATTACAAATTTACAGCGAGTTACTACTATTTTCCACCCCTTTTATTAAAAAAATCATTGTTTTTTAATAATAAACAATGTTCCGTATGTTGCAAAACGCTGCAAATTTGATACACGTTACAAACTGGTAAGAACAACCTAATTCCAAATTTGCAGCGTGTTACTAATTTTTTTACCCTTGTTATTAACAAATTGCATTGTTTTTTAAAAATAAACAATGTTCCGTATGTTGCAAAACGCTGCAAATTTGATACACGTTATAAAACGGTAAGAAAAACCTAATTCCAAATTTGCAGCGTGTTACTAATTTTTTTGGCAATGTTATTAACGAAAAACACTTTTCACCCCTTTTCAACCCTTTCCGTACACCCCAGAACGCTGCAAAATCACCCGGTAAGTTATTTTACCTTCTTAAAAAACCCCTTAAAATTTCAGCAAGTTACTAATTATTTTCGGGTTTTGGCTTTAATGACTGGACTAAGTGGCGTATTTTAAAATTCAGCACCCTGGACCTGTACAGCTTGCCGCCCCAAAAATTGAATAAAAAAAACTGTCTAGTGTGAGTAACTGTGCACCGACATTTAAACAATGCCTTCTAAAAGAATCACTTAAAAGACCCTAATTTTGTACTACAAATATAAGTTTTTAATGGTTTGTAAACGGTGAGAGTACGCTCGCTGCGTAGTTTATTTTTCAATAGTAGGTTCCACAAAAGTATTATTGAAAAATAAACTATAAAAATCGAGGTCATTAGGTCATGGAAACTTAAAACATATTTACAAGAGCGAGCGCAGCGAGCTCGAAAATTTTTACGTTTCGGGGCTACGAAAAGCCATATCTACATAGAAGAGTGAACGCAGTGAACTCGAAAAGTTTCTGTAGTACGACAAAAAAGTTTTAATCTAAAAGCGGGAAAAAAATTGAAAGACTTGAAGAGCGAGCGCGGCGTGCACAGTAAATCTACTATTTCTGCACCAACATAAGACAAGATTTCATTGAAAAGTGACCTGAAATCGTTGACTTTTTTTGACGTTCACAAGCACACCCTTCATTAATGGGCGAGTGTAGCGAGCCGGAAAAGTTTTAGGGTTTTTATTCCTAATAAATCTTTTGTAAAACTATGTTGTTTTTGTACTGCAGTAGCTTTCCCAGCTTTCTAGAGAAGCTTCGCGACCCCCCTGAAGAGGCTTCGCGACCCCCCAGGGCGTCGCGACCCACAGGTTGAAAAACCCTGTGTTAGAGTACAGTAGAAATGAGTTCTGATTTTTTAATTTAATTGACGTTTACTGGCGACTAAGATATCCAAGATCGGGCATGCGGACAGCGAGTAATGGGCAACTCGCTGTCCGACCATGGACCATGCCCGGGTCGACAGCGCGTCGTGTTCCACGCGCGCCTCAAAGAGCGTCAGCAAAATGACGGGGCCCCTTCATAGAGGACCAAAGCCTGCCGGGGTCGCGGGACTTCTTTCCATCACCGTAACCCCGGAATATAAAGGGCTGTTGAAAGACACCGTGGATTTTGGTCAGTACAAGTCTGACAGTCCCTCCCGCCCTGCCCGGGGTGGGAGGACTCATTTGATGATTTTACCACGCAAAAAAAAAAAAAACATTGAAAATTCTAATGTTGTGGTTTTTATTATCAGCTTATTATAATAACATAGCATTGATCTCTGTTAAAGTACAGTTGAGTTCTTCGTCAGCACGAGTTTTCAGTATTTGAGACGTAAAGTAAACTGGAACTATGACGACTTCAAATTGACAATTTTCAGGGAAAAAATTAGTTCCTTCGTCGCACACCAGAGGCGCTGTTCCAAGTTTCCATAAAAGAAACGCTGTAAATACTGGAAAAACTCTGTAAAGTAAAATAGTGAAAACTCGTGCTAGGGGTACTGATTTTTTAATTTAATTTACGTTTACTGCCGACTAAGATATTCAAGATATACTACCATTTGGGACATAAATAAATAAAACCGGCTAAGTGCGTGTCGGGCCACGCACAGTATAGGGTTCCGTAGTTGGCCATCAAAATACTTATGCGAACTAACTAAACTGATTCGCTAAATTTCATTTTAACTAATTTAAGTTGACAAACTTACATTTGCAGTTGAAAAACATGTTCCCCGATACATTTTGCTTAGGGAAAATGTTATCCAAGTACTTTTTGTAAGTTGGTCGACTATTACTCGTAAACTTGTAAAGCCTACTTAGTCGTTATAATTTTCTTTTAATCTACGTTATATATACTACTATTGTGAATTTTTTGGTGGGACACTCAAGTCGAGCAATAATTTAGCACTTTAAAGCTTAATATTTCACAAACAAATCTTTTTATCAAAAAATTGTTTATGGAAACTATCAATATTTTTTAAAGACCTTTTTAATGATACCCGACACTAAGGGGTACGCGAGAAAAAAAAAACTTCCCCACTTTACGTGTACAGGAGGTACCCTAAAAAAACATTATACGAGATTTTATTTTACCACTTTTTCGGCACAAATAATGCGTATATTTACACCAAATTACAGCTTTCTAGTACTGGGCGTCTCTGAGCTAAGCTGCGGACAGAAAGACGGACGGACATGGCGAAACTATAAGGGTTCCTTTATGACTACGGAACCCTAAAAATGCAGTAGTTCCAAAGAAACTAAATTTGTAGAATTATTAGTCATTTAGCAATGCACATCACGCATTGAATGATTTGGAACTACGAGTGCTTTAATATCAGTTGCAGTCTCGTTACCAGATTGTTTTTTTTTATAATGTAGCTGGTATTAGTTAAGACTTTTTTTTACGTGGTAAAATCATCAGATGAGTCCTCCCACCCCGGGCAGGGCGGGAGGGACTGTCAGACTTGTACTGACTAAAATCCACGGTGTCCTTCAATAGCCCTTTATGTTCCGGGGTCACGGTGATGGTATAAGTCCCGCGATCAGTATTAGTTAAGACTTGCAGGCATAAATAAGTACAGTTAAAGAATTGAGCGAAAAAAGAAACAAGTAATATTTTCTTCTCTGAATTCCTTTACACGCCTCTAACGAACCGAAGGGAGACGAGATAATAAAACCCAATAAAATCAATCAAAGCAATTCCTTTTCACATCCGTTTCGACCCAAAATTACAGACGTTTTTCAAATAATTGTCCTGTTTGAAGACATAAGGAGGACTTCTGTTTGTGGCTTTCATACACGTAAAGGCAGTATCAGACGCTTTACTCATTTCATCATTTTTTGTCAGGGTGGACGAAAAGGTCCATCTGGCTCCCGTTTATCGTACGAAGTATAAAAGTAATTCCGAATCGTAATAATTATACAAATACTACTAGCTATTACCCTCGGCGTTGCTCGCCCTGATTCTTCTTGTCTTTATCCGTCTCTAGTGTTTCATACTAGTATATTTACTAAAATTCATCATTATTTGGTAATCGGTTCAGCTGTGTAATTTTATACATTTTTTTATTAATCACTTAGTATTGACAATTATGGGAATGAAAGATCAATAATTACTCCTTTTGTTAAAAAGGAAACACCTTATCTGTAGAAGAGATCTACAACTAATAACTAGTAATCAAGATCATTTGATCAGTGAATTTTGAGCTTTTATGATTCATTTAATATTACACAACTATCGCACAACGCTATGTAGTCCCAAGCTAAGCGGAGCTTGTGTTATGGGTACTAGACAACTAATAAACATACTTATAGATTTCTAAATACATGCATAATTATAGATAAATTACACCCAGACACAGAACAATAACATAATGATAGTGCTCATCACACAAACATTTGTCCTGGGTGGGAATCGAACCCACGATCTTCGGCATAGCAGTCAGGGTCACTAACCACTAGACCAACAGGCCAGTCACAATTATTAGCTTCGAGTAGTAGACGCTGAATAAAATACAGAAATGAAAAAAAATGTGATGCGTCTGAAGTTGGCTTTAAGGATTTGAGTCAATGGGACCGTCAGCAACATACCTAATGGTACAAAGTGCTATTGAAAGAAAACCCTTTTACGTTCTTTGAAGATTCTTCAACATTCTTATGTGTGTGCAAGATTTTATTAGAGAATATTTTTTGTAAGTATCGCCGTAGGGTCCGCAGGTATCTGAGATAAACCTTAGTATTATATATTGGGTATTTCACGCACTTCTTTTGTACCTACCTCTCTGGCTATAATAAGACAATTATTTTACTAATTGTTTTAGGTATATTATGGATGCCTAAGCCTGAAATATATAGGTACTGTTATATTATATTCTAAACTATACACATACCTAAGTCACTCATATTATTTAGATTTTTTTTTGGATATAAAATAATTTGGATCGCGGAAGTAAACAGAAACCGGGTGTTTGTTGATGTTGATAATTTTTACAACCTTATTAAAAAGTATTCATCAGTGTATCACTCATTTCATGTTTTTTTTTTTAATATTAAACATTGAAAATTTATATTAATCTCAAAGTTACTTCTACACACTAGGAATATCTCCTGTATCGTGGGTGCGTTTACAAATATTTGTTCCGTGCGGGGATCGAACCCACAACACACAGCGTAGTAGTCCAATTAGGCTAAGCGTATGCTGAGACGCAGGCAATGCAGCACAGCACAGTGCAGCACAGTGCAGGGCAGGGCAGTTGAGGCAGACATATGCCCCCTCCGCATGCTGCGACGCAACTGACATTCGCATCATAAACAAAGTTACCTAGCAACGAATGTATCCAGCATACACAATACTCGCGTCGCGCAGGATTCTGTGCCGGCCCTGCAACGAGACGCAGAGCAGGACAGACACACGTCTGCGTGGCATGTGCCTGCGCCGCAGCGTACGTAGTTCAATGACGTTCCATGCTTTACAAAATCTACTCTGCTCTGCGCTGTGTGGACCTGCGTAACCTGCGTCTCAGCATACGCCTAGCCTAATTCAGCCACTACGCCAAATGTGTCTTCAAATTGACCAGTATTTAAACTTTTTCTTATAATATCTTAAACATTTTAACCATTATTGTTAAAAAATGCAAGAGATTTTATGAAACAACTGGGATTAAGTCGAAGCAGCGGCTGGCAACTAGTTCAACTAACTACATCATCTCCTAATTCATTTCTGAACGGATTGATTACAAAAGCTCAAGTAACAACATTTAACGAAGATTAATATTGTTCTTTTCTATCAAATACTTGAGACTTGTAATACTAACTAAGGCTTTTTATCATCAAACTAGAAGTGGTGAGACATAGATATTAATTTAAATAGTCATTTAAGCTGGTCTAAAACGACCGCTTTAAGCAATATTCCTTATGATTCGTTTCGTTAATTTCCAGCAACGTATTTGGCTATTCTTCTATGATTAGGAATTTTGTTAAGTCACCTTTTTATTTTCTTTGGTGTCAATTTCGCAAAAAGGCGTAAAATTTTGAGGTATTTTATTTATTTATTAGATGTTACTCTTTTCCTTTCTTTTTTTTACCGAAACTTTCTATATTTACATCTTTTGAATATATAATAATATTTTCACAAGTCACCCTCGGCTATTTCTACTTTTTATTATTTTAATTGGTTTATTCCACTTTGTTCACCTGGGTGATATCACCTGGGTGAACAAAGTGGACAACATTGGTGTCCTCAATTCACCTCGGAAAAATATCACCTGAGTGATATCACCCAGGTGAATTGCGGACTCTAAAGTTGTCCACTTTGTTCACCTCGGAAAAATATCACCTGGCTGAACAAAGGCGACTTTTTTTTCGCGATGTAGTGGACTATAATCACCCATGTAAAAAGTTTTGAAAAAGTTAATATTTAAATTTTACTAGGAGAACAGGAACATAAAAAGGTGTTAGTGCAGGAATTCAATACGGAACTGAACAAAAGTACTAGGAGAACAGGATCATGAAGACGTTCTTGTCTCGCATTGTTATAAAAATATTATTGTATGTTAGCCTTAAAAGTCCACAACATCGTAGAAGAAAAGTTCACTGAAAAAAAGAGCAATATTATCTTCATACTTTTTTTTTAGTAGAAGACAACAATATTACATAGGTGATAAAAGTCCACTATATCGCGGAAGAAAAGTCGCCTTTGTTCAGCCAGGTGATATTTTTCCGAGGTGAATTGAGGACACCAATGTTGTCCACTTTGTTCACCCAGGTGAACAAAGTGGAATAAACCTTTTAATTCAGGGCTTAAATCTCCTGTAGATTCATCGTCATCGTCACTTCCATCAGGCTACAAGAAGAAGGCAATGCGCTACTGTTACATAGTGGACATCCCTCCAGTATATACCTACAAAACGTTTTGCAAATGCTTTTATTATGCGCACCGGGGTTTTTGCTTCCTGATAAGTAAAACTTGGGGTTTTCAAATCAAGAATTATCTTTGTTTCTGGCAAGCGTGCGATGAATTGCGTGTCGCTTAAAAAAATTATACACGTCTCTACAGTACTTAAAAGTATTCATTTCTAATTCATCAGCACGAGCGATAATTTGACAGCTATTTGCGACGATGCCAGCTTTAATGAAGGACCCTCTTAATATAACCTTAATAGGTCAATGTCAATTTACGGTTATGAAGGTCAATTTACTCTGAAGTTTAAAAAAATTGTCTCTTGATTTTCAGGTAAACAATTTATTCAACTCAACTCTTTTAACTCTCTCTTTGAAGTGCTATTATTTCAATTGAAAGTAAGTGATTTTTAATTTTACAGACTGTTTTACATAATCTACATCAGCCTATTATGTTTCCACTGCTGGGACACAGGCCTCCACTCCATGAGAGGGTGTGGGCCATAATACACGACGCCGGCCCTGTAGTCCAGTCAAATGAGACAAAAAAAGAGGTTTTGTCTTGCATTTGCAGAGATCGAAAACTCACAATTTTCATGAGGAGCTTATACTTAAGCAATTTTTTTTTTAATAGTCTATCTTGTGTCCCACTGCTGGGCAAAGGCCTCTCCTTTCTCCTTCCAAACATCTCTATGTTGGTCAATTTCTGGCCATGCCTGCCCCGCGAACATGATCAGATCGTCACACCACCTCCGCCGCGGTCGACCTCGACGGCGTTGTAAGCAATACAAATAAAAAAATATTACACCACATTTTGCAGAGCAAAACTGTATTGACTGGACTGCAGTGCGCGTAGGTAAATGTTTTCAAGTTTTTGATCTAGAACATGCCATTATACTCACGATGTTTTCCTTCAGTTTTGAGAGCAGCGATTGCATTGCAGTGACAGTAAGTGATGAAATAAATCACTTAGTGAGAAATGAGCCTCGCTGGGTTCTAACTCACGATCTACAACTTGCAGGTCGGGACCTTTAACTGGGCCATGACTGGGCCACTACTGCTCTTTAGTAACATAATGAAATAAGGGTCAAAACTCATTGATTGACGTTAAGAACTTAGAGATCACAACACAATGATTGACGGGGTAACGCGGTTTGTTGATCAATGTATTGTGAACCTCATACGCCTCATGGAAGAAGCTGTGTTACGTGTCGCATTAACGCGCAATGATGAATTGTCATTATAACAACATGAATAAATCAATTTTACATATATTTAATCCG
Organism: Agrotis ipsilon; assembly: GCA_028554685.1. Classification (NCBI taxonomy): domain Eukaryota; kingdom Metazoa; phylum Arthropoda; class Insecta; order Lepidoptera; family Noctuidae; genus Agrotis; species Agrotis ipsilon. Next base: position 16,107,006 of record CM052965.1, read on the forward strand.
TTAGTTACGTAATTTTTTGACTGGCCTGTTGGTCTAGTGGTTAGTGACCCTGACTGCTATGCCGCAGGTCGTGGGTTCGATTCCCACCCAGGACAAATGTTTGTGTGATGAGCACAATCATTTGTTCTGTGTCTGGGTGTAATTTATCTATAATATGTATGCATTTAGAAATATATAAGTATGTTTATCAGTTGTCTAGTACCCACAACACAAGCTCTGCTTAGCTTGGGACTAGATGGCGTTGTGTGATAGTTGTGGAATATTATTATATTATTATTTGTTTTTAACATTTCTGTTTCTCCGGCTATCCGGGAAGTTCTGATGGCACAAGCCTAAGCCAGGTGTTCATCAGATGGGTTGGGTATCGTATGAGATAGGTTAGAGTCTTATTATTATTTAAAAATAATAGACACTTATTTCTTTTAGTAGGTATTTATTGACAAAGATATATCCACCATCATCATCTGCGAAGCCTTTTCCCAACTACTTATATTGGGGTCGGCTTCCAGTCATACCAGATGCAGCTGGATATTAGTATTTTACATGGAGCGACTGCCTATTGGACCTCCACAACCCAGTAACTATGGGTAATACCATAACCCATGGTAAGACTGGTTGACAGACTTTAGAGCTTCTGACTAACAGTAACGACTTTCAAAGATGTGCAAATGACAGCCGGGACTAGCGAGAAAAAAAAAATTTATACCAAGATCCGAAATTGAATATAATTTAAGTGATAAGTGTTTCCAACAGAAATATAGGAATAGCAACTAAACCCTTTTAAATAAGATCCGATGAACTTATGTGAACTTACTCTAACGCAGACTTGTAATAGACAATTGAAATAGGGTAGATGAGGCGTCCTTATTCTACAGAAAAACGGTTCTTTAAAGAAAAAGCTAAACTGTTCGTTATTTAAATAATATTGTTTTGAAGATAATCATTTGTCGAAGGATTTTTGCTATATACGAAGAAACTGGACTGACTCCAACAATTAGGAAAGGATATAAATGATAGAATTAATAATCTGGTTTTCAATGATTAAAAAAAAAGTGTATTGTTACACCACTACTGTTTTGTTTTCGACTATTATCTGTTGCCATAGGCTTCGCCCGCGTGTAACTCGCAAATTATCTAACAGGAACTTAATAATTATACAAAAGTCAATAATATAAACCCGTACAGCCTTACTACAAAAACTTAAACATCTATTAAACATTTTGTCTAAAAAAAGTGTGACTGCAAAACGGACCTTATCTCAACGACATAATCTGTAATTTTTTTAGATAACTGTTTTGTGGTACGACGGGTATGGTTTAGAACACCATCAAAATTAAACTGTTCTGTCGTACGTCGTGACGACAAATATCCATCTTTTGGAGTTTGAGAAACAGGTTGCCAAATTCCAATATCCCGTGAAAAGGAAGGTATCTTCAACCAGACGGGTGTTGTGTCTGGGCTTTCTGCCCAGTATTCGCTGTCGGATATTTCCATGGAGTCTGTCTTCCATGAAGAAAGAATTATTTTCGACGCGGCGCTAGGATTCTGCAACGATTCGCCGACGACCGGTTCACCATTGGATGTTTCGTCGACAGGACGATTCACTAATGGCCGTTTCACCGATAGACTCTTTCACCTTTGGACTTTTCGCCGATACGACGATTAATTTATGCCCGGTTCATCGATAGAACTATTCACCAAGGGACTTTTCGCCAACAAAAAGTCAAGTAAAAGTCCAAAGGTGAAAGAGTCTATAGGTGAAACGGCCATAAGTAAATCGTCCTGTCGACGAAACGTCCAATGGTGAACCGGTCGTCGGCGAATCGTTGCAGAATCCGGCGCTAGTGTTCATGACATTACATACAACGACCTACACAAATTGTATTTAAAAAATTTAGTGCCTCGAATTTTCCGGCAGAACTTCGTTATGTGGACTTCAGTTCTAAACTTGCGGTAGGGATAACATTAGTTCCGTGTTGGCGGGACTTATCAAATTACCGTAACCGTGGTACGTAAAGGGCTATTGAAGGACACCGTAGATTTCAGTCAGTACAAGTCTGATAGTCCCTCTCACCCTGCCCTGGGTAGAAGGACTTTTACTATAATAAAACTTGATAACTTTAGTTTGTCATTTGCTCCATAGATGTCGCTACTTGTCTTTTTGTTTGACAACTGACCCTCCATCCAATCCAAACTTTTGTATTTTAAATTTCAGTTGCAATCAGGATCAGTAACAAGTTATATTACACAGTTACGTTACACAATTTCTCTATCTCCATTATGTAATTAAAGTTGAAGATGTTTCACATATCATTGACTCGTAGCTATAAACATTGTAGTAAATAAAACCGTATACAGAATACAGCCGCCCTCACATATTAGCTGTCTCGAGAAGACGAAGGTCTGACGTCCATGTTGATGGAATGAACATCGAGATACTAATGAATATTTTTTAAAATGTACCTTACTGGTCATTTGAATTAGGTATAAATTAGTATACTCAGAAAGGTGAAGGCTAAAGAAAGTTGATTGCAATAAGGTAAGATGGAGCGAGCATATCCAAAAGAAACTGAAACTCCTGTGTGGAGAACAGTCCAAATATCTTGAGATCAGACTTTGACAGGAAGGTGGTCGTGAGGGACCATTCAGGTCGATTAATAAATAAATAAACTTCTAACGCATAACGGACGATCGTTAGGTAATACTTGGTAAAACATATTTATCAAATAATATCATAAAACCAGTGCGCTGGCTCTTTTTTGGCCAAGGAAAGCATTGCCATCCAACGTGGCAATGCTGCCAGTCTTCTGGGCACGTTCCCAGAGGACAGCAATGTGGAGGAGTACTTTGTCACCTAAGTGTCTCTTAGATTATTCCTTTTATGTGTTTTTTTTTTTTTAATTATTGTTTGAATTTTAGTGTTAATTTTGTATCTTTTGTAATTATTTAGGTAGTCCGTAACATTTGTATATGTTTAGTTTTAGTTCTGTTTATATTTCAGAATTAAATACTTTCTCATTAGCATACTTATCAAGTTGTACCTACTAGATTTAAGAAGAACTGAAAAAAACAATAAAACTGAAAGAAATGTTGCAAGCAAACCTTTTTTAAAGTGTCTGCAATACAATTGGAAAATGTAAACGAAGCTTAAAACAGTCTGAATTATAAATTACAAAGTTGCTCCCTTTAATCCAGTGTGTGAGATATTATCGGTGTCATCCGACGTTAAGGGCGCGTCGTCGTTAGTGAATGTCAAGCCGTACTCGATTTAGCTTCGTTGACGAGAACTGTTAATATTGCTTGTGTATCTAGAAATTAATTATTTTATTTGGTATAATATATTTTAGTTGAAATAAATGATTTGATTTGATTTGATTTGATTTAAGACTGATTTTAAATGTAATATAAAAAATTGCTATGAAATTTTGTTCAGGCGCAGTATTTTTTTATTTGCTTTTTTATGTCTGTAGGTATTTAAGGATCGGTGAATTACTTATTTAAATTTGTGATTTAAGGAAAGGTATTTTATAAGAGAATAAACAAAATTTAAAACAAATTCCGGTCCGTCCCCGCTTCGCACGGATGGACATGATATAGCCTATGTTACTCAGTGTCAATGAAGCTTTCTAAAGGTGAAAATCAACACAGTAGCTTTTGGATTTATTCATTGTGTTTGTAACAAAACACACAAAATATACAAATGTTTTCTCTTTACAATATCAGTGTAGATTAAACTACTGTTGGACTGTAAGGATGGAGTTTGTAAATCACTCAAAAGTTTTAAGTATTTTTTCCGTATTTTGGTTAACGGACTAACGCGAGACACACGTATACCGCGACTCTCCGGTACACAAAGGGCTACTGAAGGACACTGTGGATTTTAGTCAGTATGAGTCTGACAGTCATGACATTGACAGGAGGGATGACACTCATGTGACTAAGATAGTGATGAGTATGAATATTGATGGATGGAGAGGAAGAGGAAGGCCAAAGAAAAGATGGATGGATTGTATAAGTAAGAATATGGAAGAAAAAGGAGTAAATGATACTATGACTTGTGATAGGGGAGAATGGAAGTAAGAAACGTGTTGCGCCGACCACAAGTAAAATGGGATAAGGGCAAGAAGATGATGAGTCTGACAGTGACTCCGCTCTGCCCTGGGTGGGGAGGACACATTTGATGATTTTACCAAGTAAAAAAAGAAAAAGAGATTGACACTTCGTAATAGCAGACTGGGTTATAATTTGTGCCTTTCATTAATATTTTACACAACGCAGGGTTATCTAGGTATCTATAAAAACTACATAATGAGTTTTCTTAAACACTGTTTTAAATGAATTGCTATCTCAGTCAAAGTTGGGACGCCCAATCGTGTCGTTCGAGCCTAAATTAGTTTTTAAAATAAGATATAAACTTGTCTTATGTTATCGGGGACATTACTCAACTCTTTTACTACAGAAATATTTTAGAATTAGGGATCTTTTATTTCAAAATATTTATTGTACTTTCAAACTGTGTATTTTTTTCAATGATTTTACTATAAATGTTAATAATATATTATGATATTAGGAGCAGTGGTGGCCCAGTGGTATCGGTCCCGACTTAGAAGTTGTAGGTCGTGGGTTCGAACCCAGCCCGGCGCATTACTTTGTATAATTTATTTCATCACCACTGCTCTCAAAACGGTGAAGGAAAACATCGTGAGAAAACCGGCATGTCTTAGAACCAAAAATTCGAAGATATGTCACATCTACCAATACGCACTGGGCCCGCGTGTTGGATCATGGCCCACTCCCTCTCTTAGAGAGGAGGCCTGTGACCTAGCAGTGGGAACATAGGCTGATGATGATGATAATGATGAAATGTTAATAGATCGATGAAGTAAATTTACTGAGGCTATTTCAATGATTTACAGAGATGATTTAATAAAATTTGACACCTGAGGTTTAATTGAACTCTCCGTTCCTCTCATAGCGCGATGTGATGACAAACCGACACGACCAGAAAGATATCAGGTGCAGGACCAACAGCTTAACGTGCTTTCCGAGGCACATGGATATTATACCGTAAACTTCCAAACTCCAAGCCACTGAGAAATTCTAATAAAAGATTCCAATAGCACTTTGTTTTTTCCCGATCCGGGAATCGAAATCCACACGCGCAGTTGTGCTTGCAACCACGAAACCAGGCAGTATCACGGTTATAAGAATAAACTAAATTGTTTTCCTTTCCGCATAAATTGCGGTCTCCTTTCAACAAGCCCTGAAGAGATTAGTATAAAATTTCAACCAGAAAAACCTCGTATTAAAAAGAAAAGCCTCCTTACTTCGGATTAAAGGATTTGTTTAGAAAACCAATCTGCATTAATGTTATTGTGCACACTTAACAAATGCAGTTCCGTGAACCCTTATCTTAAAGTCTTAAGGTTGTATTTTGAATAAAAAGGGGTAAAAAGTGCTACACTGATCTCATTTCAGGCATTAGCTTACGATCTGTTTTATAAATTGAGGAGAAAATTCTTTGAAAGGCATTTTTTTTAGTGAAAGAGGTGTTAGTATAAAATGTTTTGCCTTTATTCGGACGTATTTGTGTTAATTTGATTCTTAATTGGTGGTTGGTGGTTTTATAAAGAATAGGGTTTGTCGGTGCTGGAAGATGACAATAATTTCGTCTAGAAGTTACGTTTCCGCTTAGCTTAAGTTGTTTCCTTCAATCATAAATCGTATCGTAGAGTTTAAAAAATGTGAAATTCATTACGGATTTTATTCTAAACTTACATTGTAAAAATAAACAAAATTAGTTGGTAAAGAATACACACGTATGAAAAACTACAACAAAAGCAATTTTACTTTGGCCGGTATTTTACTAAAATGCTATAGTAGGGGACCCCAAGAAGTGATTTTAAAGTGACTCGAGCATGTCAGATAATTATATGGGTACAATCTAGTCCCTCTGTATCAAGCCCCTCTACTAAGTATGAACCCTTCATAATTATGGTGTTCTGCGTTGGGGGAAATCCGTCAGATTAGTAAAAAACAATCCATCCTCAGATAATTACGTTCAGAAGAGTGTATATCTGAATAATTTGACATTTTGAGCGTACGCCTGCTAGTTCCCTATTAGCAATCAACGTTACGTCTAACTAGTTTTAATTACTCATTTTGGTTTTACAACTGCTTGTTACGGACAGTCCCCTTGAATTAATCGTCAAATTATTAAATAATGGTTGTCAGAAATAGAAAACGCGTTTACACAGTAAATAGCTGAAGCGGTCGAGTAGTTTCATACAATTATCTTTTTCATCTTTTTAAAAATGTTTACTTGCTCTCCCCACTAAAATAGAAAACTTGCAATAAACTTTTTCTTTTTAATACATATTATAAGTTTTCGAATCCAATAGGTCGCCATGACGCTAGAGTAACTGCAAATTTAGCATCCTGGCCTCCCCTACTATCTGTATGAAGCCAGAGCCGGGTGCTAGTCAGGAATAGTTTTTCCCGATCAATTCCCCACTTTTATTTATTTCCAATATCATACAGAACTTGCAACTTCACCATCCGTTCCATTTTGAGATACGGTTATCACCCCATCTGTCACCGACTTAGCATTCTTATAGACCTCTTGAGATCGTCCCGTGTCAAACTTGACTCGATATCGAGCCCCTACTTTGAATTATTCATTCAGATAGTGTAATCTTATGAGAAAAAAATGTGTCAGACTTGCCGGAGTAGATGCTTCATTTTTATTTCAGTAAGGTCGAAGCCTTCAGACTGGGTTGGGAATACAATTCTTTTCATGCCTAGTCTTTTTTTCTCAACTACATTTGGTGTTGGCTTTCAAACTTACAGGCTTCATAATAATTGTTTTTGACTGGCCTGTTGGTTTAGTGGTTAGTGAATCTGACTGATAAGATGGGGGTCGATTCCCACCCAGGACAAATGTTTATGTGATGAGCATGATCATTTGTTCTGTGTCTGGGTGTAATTTATCTTCTTCTATTATCTATTATCTATTACATATAATAAAACTGTAGAAAATTTATTTTTGTACATTAAATAAAAACTCAAAAAATATAGCCAGGGTATTAAAGGACAACCAATAGAACCTATTTCTAGCATTTTTAGAATTTTTGTCTGTTTATCTGTTTGTCTGTTTGTATGTTTATTTGTCCAGGTATCACGTAAAATGTACGAAATTAATGTAGATAAATTTTATACACAACGATTAAGCGTAACTTGAAGAGGAATTTAGTTTTTGTTTCATTGGAATAGGTTCAGTCTATCAAAAGATATTTGAATTTAAAGTGTTTCAGAAGTAAAATTACGGGTGCACTTTGGTCTCACACACTGATTTCGTACGTCAGTCGCGCGATCTAACTTCGAATAGAAAAACTACATTATTCAAATAACTGGAATGGACTGGAATGGAGCGGAGGAGTGCAGTAGAGTGGAGTGCGGAGTGGGCATTAAGAAAATAATTCTACATAAACCTGGAGTGGGAGTGTCAAATATTCTTGATAAATCTACGAAAATTCTAAATACAGGGTTTATATGAAAAACGTGGCCTGAATTAAGCGCTTAGAACTAAAAAATACATTGTTCAATTCCGACATCCACGCGAACGAAGTTGCGGGCACAGCTAGTATATAATATGTAGGTATGTATTAAGAAATATATAAGTATGTTTAACAGCTGTTGTCTAGTACATACCCATTACACAAGCTCTGCTCTAACTTGTGACTAGGTGGCATTGTGTGATAGTTGTGGAATATTAGTGATTTGTTCTTAGAGGTTTTGTTTTACTTAATTTGGGTAAAAATAATTATCGAATGAGTCCTCACGACCAAAGTAGAGTGGAAAAGACTCTCAGACTCGTACTGCGAATCATATCAGGTATCACTCCAGTCCAGTTTAGAGACGCGTAAAGAGCAATTGAAGGAACATGATGGATTTTAGTTAATACAAATCAAACAATTTCTGTCGTTCCACACAGAAGGCTCAAGCCTCATTCGATTCCACCTAAAAAAGACAACCTGTACCGTTAGCACGAGTGTTCACTATTTCAGACGTAAAGTAAACTGGAACTTTGACAATTTCAAATTGACAATTTTCAAGGAAAAAATGAGTTCCTTCTTCGCACACCAGAGGCGCTGTTCCATTTTTTCATACAAGTAACGCTGTAAATACTGGAAAGATGCTCTAAAGTAAAATAGTGAAAATTCGTGCTATGGGTTCTCTGTTTAATTAATTAAAATATAACCGATGACACAACTAGTTGGAAGATAATATGTTTAAATTCTGCCTTTTTCAACAGAGAATAAGGAATTTTCCACACTATTCTTTGTTTCTTTGGCAAAGCAGTTGTCAGATAGTCTACCAGACTGTATAGCGATGTGTCTGTTATATCAGTCAGACTCAGTACTATATCTGTTGTATAACGTTATACAATTAGTACTTGAACTCGATCGTTTGTTCGCACTTATCTTGACGGGGTCAATGAAATTAGATAAGGAATACTTCCAGTAATTAGGAATCGGCCATAATATTAATATGTTGCGACATAAAACGCATGTCATATTGAAGTCCCGCGGCGTACGGCGTCGGACGTCGCAGGACGATCTCCGGCCACCGTAGGCACGGGGATGCGGGCGGCGAGTAAAGGGCAACTCGCCGTCCGACCATGGACCATGCCCGGGTCGACGGTGCGTCGTGTTCCACGCGCGCCTCAAAGAGCGTCAGCATAATGACGAGGCCCCCTCTCAGAGAGCTAAAGCCTGCCGGGTCGCGGGACTTATACCATCACCGTGACCCCGGCACATAAAGGGATATTGAAGGACACCGTGGATTTTTGTCAGTACAAGTCTGACAGTCCCTCCCGCCCTGCCCGGGGTGATTTTAAAACGTAAAAAAAAAATGTCATGTTAAAGTAAATGGAATTAGCTCGTTATAGCACGGGAGCAATTGTAATTTGTAACCAAACTCATTTGTTTTAAATTAAATCAACGCGGGTTATCAAAGCGTTCTGAGTGCTCGTTCACACCAATCCGTCAAAGTCGATTCGTGATTTTTGACGAATCGTCTTTTTCCACGAATCGTTATTTTGATTTGTATGGGTGGCTATACATTTAATAAAAAAAGCCCGTGTTTACACTATTACAGAATCGTAAAAATGACGGATACGTCTTAAACGACGTTTCGTCTTTCTTCAAAAACCTTTACTTAGAAATTATGAGTCGTTATGACGGATCGTTTGGGACGACTATACCTTGCACTGCCCTACACACTACGACTTTTTGATGAAACATGAAAAAACTCGATTCCGTATGCAATGTGAACATTCATCCGTCATTACGTATCGTCTTTTTCATCGAATCGTCGTTGACGGACCCAGTGTGAATGAGCCCTGAGGTGAATTATTGAACGTTACAGAATAGTATAACTGACAGGTATACCATCTGCTGTCACCACACAGTCGCACGTGTAGGTGACAATATCACCATAGACGCTTAACTCCTAGATAGAGAACGATAAGATAAAGTTCATAGCGACTTCTGATTTCAAAATCGAGACACTATTTGATAAATAAATAAGTGATTGAACATTAAACTGTCAGATATGTGCTAAATTCTTTCAGTAGTTTTTACGCAAGCAAACATACAACGGTCGTCACAATCGTGGGACTGTCTTATCAAGTTACCGTCACCCTGGTATGTAAAAGGCTATTGGAGGATCATCGTGGATTTTAGACAGTAAAAGTACAAGAAAGATAAACATAATCCCTATTACCACAAAAAAATATACACCCGTTTAACACGAAAACGACGTTTCTCCTTGACATAGTGTAAGGGTCGTTTTGCAGTTACAGTTTTTTTAGACTAGCGTTCAGCGGGTGTTTATGTCTTTTGGTATTATTACGTTGAACACTTGTCTATTAAATCTGTCAACGTCAAAACGACATTACACGTCGATATCAGGGTCGTTTTGTAATTACACATTTTTGACAAGCAGCATTTTTTGACAAGCTTTCAACAGATGTTTATCTTTTTGTGGTTTAGCGGTATGAGTCTGACAGTCCCGTTCGCTGCACCCAGGGCAGGAAGAAGTCTTATTAGACGACTTAACCACGCATTAATATCATCATCAGCCTATAATGTTCCGACTATTGGGACACAGGCCTCCTCTCTGAGAGAGGGAGTGGGCCATAATCCACCACGCGGGCCCAGTGCGGATTGGTAGATGTCACATATCTTCAAATTTTTGGTTCTAGTACGTAGTTCACAATGTTTTCCTTCACCGTTTTGAGAGCAATGGTGATGAAATAAATTACACAAAGTAATGTGCCTGGCGGGGTTCGAACCTACGACCTACAACTCGTAAGTCGGGACCGATACCACTGGGCCACCACTGCTACGCATTAATATAATAGTTTCAATTCCCAACGCACATATTGTGGCTGCGCCATAACAATTCCGATTATGAATTGTTTGAATCATTAATTAGCAAACTATAAGGAAGATCTCAGAATAAGGCATCGCAGAACAATGTGAATAACGTTAGAGCGATGTTCACCAAATTATTGTGTCTCGTGGTGATCATAAGTGTTTGTGTTGGTGATGTGAGTGAAGATGAATATGTTGATGCTGTGTTGGACATGCTGTTGAATGGCGTTAGCAGGGAGTTTGAGCAGTCTGATGAAGATGATAGTGGTATTATCTTGTGGATTTTTTGTTTTAAAGTCTAATTACTAGCTTTAAAAACCATTACGAATAAGCTAGCACAGTTGGCGTTGTGAAGTATTTACTTTAGCTGATAGGAATTATCGTTGGCTGTAGGTTCGAACTCGGGCAGTTACTTCTGTGTATTTTTTTTCACCCTGCTCTCAAAACGTCGAATGAAAACAATGTGAGGAAACCGGCATGACTTAGAACCAAAAGCCAGCCAACTCCCTCCTGGGTAGTGGTAATATTACTTATAGTAAGTTAATTGAGCATACCAATGCTACTGAGGTAAGTTGATAAGAAAGATCGAGTCTTCTTAGCCGAATGTCAATTTTTATCTGGTTTCACTGTCAAATCTATACATAAAATGAAAACTGTAATTACATAATTGTATTTTATTTTCGTTAAAAAGCTTTGCCCCACACTAGGAATTCCTCCGTCATTGGTAAACCACAACGTAACAAGCATAGAAACTCACATACACAAACATCAACACAAAATCAACGATGATCCTTCAGTAGCTCTCTTTATGTTCTAAAGTCACTGTACCTGATGAGACATTCCTGCGACCCTGGAAGGCTTTGGCCATCGGAATGCTGGATTTTAAAATTCGAGGCTTAACGTTATCCGTGGTACCACAAAAACTTTCAAACGTGTGTTGAATACCTGTCTAAAAAAATGTCAGATTATGACGTTGAAATAAGGTCTGTTTTTAACCCCCGACGGAAAAAAGAGGGGTGTTATAAGTTTGACGTGTCTGTCTGACCGTCTGTCTGTCTGTCTGTCTGTGTGTGGCATCATAGAGCCCGAACGGATAAAGCGATTTCAATTTAGTTTTTTTTGTAAGAAAGGTGACTTACATGCGAGTGTTCTTATACATGTTTGATGACAATCGGTTGAGGCGTTTAGAAGTTGTGGGGGTGAAAGTGGGGAAAGGTATCCGAGGGTCTGCAAATATACTCGAGTTGGGTATCAAATGAAAGCGTACTGAAAGGGCATATTGATGACTCAATCGGGAGTACTCTTAGCAACATAAAATGATACAAGTATTGTTGACGACCACCACGCCATCTGTGCACCACGGTGGTAACAAGCAGCGCGGGGGCCGGGACGGCCGGGGAGGGGCGGGTACGGTCATTGCGAGACCCACAGTGCGCGATCGTTCTTGACCTTTGTGACGCGGCTACGACAACATCAAACCATTGTAAATCACATTTAGTCAATACAAATTGTTACGAGCACAACCGCAGCTTTATTTCAAGAAATAACCGACAACGCCGATGACCCAACACTAAATTCCAAACATAAATGAACCTTCGAACCAGACAATTCTGAATCAACCTACCTACCGGCGCAACGATTGGAGCAAAATCTTACGACACAGCGGCCAGATCAAAACCTGAAGCAAAGGCCAGATCAACACCTGGAGCAACGGACAGATCAACAGTTCCGGCGCAAGAACGGCCAGATCAACAGTTTCCGGCGCAACAAAGGCCAGATCAACAGGTTCCGGCGCAGCGGCCAGAACAACACGTTCCGGAGCAACAATCAGGTCAACGACTTCTGGAGCAACGGTCAGGTCCATCCATCCAATTCATTACCCAAACCCAGAGCTCAGTTCAATTTGTGCTAATATCGTTATTTTTCGCAAAATTCCAGTGTACGGTGTACAATTGTGAGGTCTACCTACATCGGATTCGAACGCACGTCGATTACCGGTCAACTGTAAGTACTTGATTCTTTTCTCTTGCAAACCACCAATATGAATAACAAAAGGTATTCGGTTGTAGAAATAGAAAATAATGATGATATTATTCGCGATTTAGTCAAAAAAAGAGGTACCGTTAAACGAAAATTAACTTTATTCTCGAAATACATTGATTCTTTGGATGAATCGCAATTAACAAGCGCTCAGAAAGCGGAATTAGAAGAGCGTTATGAATCTTTTAAATTACTCATCGATCAATTTTCTACTTTACAAGATGAATTAGACTGCTATGTAACAGATAGTGATCTAGATGCGCAACTACTAGAGAGAGAAACGTTTCAGAATCAGTTTTATGCTATTGTGGGCAAAGCTAAATGTATTCTTAAGGACAATTCCAACCAAAATTCTGGGGTTCAAAGTCGAACTTCTAACTATATGAAGTTACCCACAATTTCGTTACCCAAATTCGACGGTTCGTATGACCAATGGCTCGAGTTTCGCGACACTTACTTATCCATGATTCACAATAATGACGGTCTAGATAATGTTCAGAAGTTCCACTACTTACGATCAGTGCTTACAGGTGACGCACTACAAGTAGTAAAGGCACTCGAGTTTTCATCTGATAATTATTTAGTTGCTTGGAGCCTTTTAGAAAATAGATTTAATAACGATAATTTGCTAGTGAGTAATCACGTCAAAGCTTTATTCTATGCACAATCAATGAATAAAGAATCAGCTGCTCAAATCCGTAGGCTAATAGATACAGTTTTAAGAAACATTCGGGCGCTAAAAACGTTGGATGAACCTACAGACTCGTGGGACACATTAATTATCCATATTGTCACTTCGAAGTTAGATTCTTCAACCGATCGCGAATGGGAAAGTCACAAAAGTACCCTCCCGAAAATAGGAAAATTAAAATTGTCTCAATTGATGAAGTTTCTCACGGATCGTGCTGATTTCCTAGAATCGATCAGGCCTCAAAGCAAACAAACGTCAGAGTCACACACAAAGAAACAGTCGCAGTCGGTCACAAAGTCACATAGTCATGTTATAACACGCAAAGATAACAATAATAAAAAATCATCTCAATCACCACGTTACAAATGCGCTCAGTGCGGTTCCAATCACCCAGTGTACTCGTGTGAAGATTTCCTAAATCTATCTCTTAAGGATAAAATAGACTTCATTGAGAACAAAAAGTTATGTCGTAATTGTTTACGATCAGATCACGCTTTAAACGATTGTTGGTATGGACCGTGCAGACTTTGTAACAAGAAACATAATACTTTAATTCACACAGATGCAGACGCTCGTACATTATCAGCTGTTGCTCAAACCACGCAAATAGTGCCAGAGTCTGATTTAAATAATACGAGTGCCTCACACAGTCAAACGTCGCTAACCACTTGATGCAAATCTCACACAATTCGAAAGGAAGATAATAATAATATCGCGCATTATGTTCCAAATACAGTATTATTATCGACCGCATTAGTGGAAATAGCGGACGCACAAAACAATTATCACACAACGCGCATTCTTTTGGATAGCGGGAGTCAACATTGCTTCATTTCCGAATCGCTATGCAAAAAACTTAACCTTCCATTGATACAGTCCACTGTTCAAGTTATAGGTGTCGGTAATACTATATCTCAATCCACGCAATCATGTAGTGTTCAAATACGATCCAAAACTAACACATATATCACGCGCTTTAACTGTTTAGTTTTACATCGTATAACGGCACAATTACCTTCACTTAGAAATTATCACAATATATCTATACCAGACCATGTTCAGCTTGCCGATCCTGAATTCTATCTGTCCAGCGACATTGATTTGTTGATAGGAGCAGATAGGTTCTGGGACTTGCTAGGAGATGGTCTCATACGGTTACCGAATGGTCCATACCTGCAAAACACACAACTAGGATGGATCATATCGGGAGTTGTACATGAAAAGGTTTCACGCGTTAACCTAACTCATTGTAATCTCACACAAACACTAGATTCAGAGCTCAAACGATTTTGGGAACTGGAAGAAATTCCTTCAATAAATAATTATTTAACTGAGGATGAAAGTGCATGCGAAAATTTGTTCAGGGACACGACTTTACGCGGCGATAAGGGCCGTTTTTCTGTACGCATTCCACTCAATCAATCAGCTGATGTTTTAAATGACACATTTGCTATGGCAAAAAACAGGTTTCTCGCACTCGAACGTAAACTGATAAGGAGTTCACCTAGCTATAGACAAATGTATAACGATTTTATGAGTGAATATTTAGGTCTGGGACACATGAGTCGCATATCAGAGTATATTTCACCTTGTTATTTTTTACCACACCACGGTGTTTATAGGGAACATAGTTCAAGAACCAAACTTAGAGTTGTCTTTGACGCAAGTGCAAAATCCACTTCGGGCAAATCATTAAACGATATACAACACATTGGACCTACGTTACAAAATGATTTGTTTTCGATCTTACTTCGTTTTAGGCAATTTAAATATGTTGCATGCGCGGACATTGAAAAGATGTATCGGCAAATACTAATTCAGCCTGATCAGAGAAATCTGCAACTAATACTTTGGAGGGAAGATCCGTCGGAGCCGCTCGGTGTATTTCAACTTAACACTGTTACTTACGGAACCGCTTCCGCGCCATACCTGAGTATTAGGTGTTTAAAACAACTTGCTTTAGAATGTAATGATGACGTCATCGCACAGATAATCAATGACGATTTCTATGTCGATGATTTAATAACAGGACATCAGGATCAACAAAGGTTGCTGCAGATATGCAAAGACGTTTCTAAAGTATTAGAAACCGGTTGTTTTTCTCTTAGAAAATGGGTATTTAATTCACCATCTTCAGAAATCGAACCATTGTCTACGTCTAAGGAATTCACACTCGGGGAAAACTGTCATACCAAAACACTTGGCATGGGATGGTTCAATTCATCTGATGAATTGCATTTTAGCACCAAATGTGATTATGACGCCGCAACTCACCACGTTACTAAACGCAACATTCTCTCAGTAATCGCACAGATTTATGATCCCTTGGGTTTACTCGCACCAACTATAATAATTGCTAAAATAATTTTGCAAAAACTGTGGTTATGTAAGATAGGTTGGGATGACTCAGTACCAGTAAATATACTCTCGAATTGGCACAATTTTATTACAAAATTATCATATTTAAAAGATATACGTATTCCACGTTACGTCATCGGAGAGAACTCGAACATTATTGAGTTACATATTTTTTGTGACGCCTCGCAAGACGCATATGGCGCCTGCGCGTATGTACGTAGTGATACAGATGCACAGCTGATATCGGTCAAGTTGTTATGTGCGAAGAGTAAGGTCGCACCTGTAAAACCGGTTAGCGTACCGCGTTTGGAACTATGTGGCGCGGTAGTAGCTGCAAAGTTGTTTACTAAAATTTGTAACTCATTAAGATTGAGTTTTGATAACGTATACTTCTGGTCGGACTCAACAATTGTTTTGGGATGGCTTATGATGTCGCCTAATTTATTAAAGACATTTGTACAGAACCGAGTTGTGCAAATTAATGAACTCACAGGCGACAAGCCTTGGCTGCACGTAGCCGGGAAGCAAAACCCAGCCGACCTATTATCACGCGGTGTACAGTAGGCAATCAAAATTGCTGTAGCTCGCTATTAAAGAAATAGCTTAACGTTTAGTTTGACTTACGACCTTCTATTTTCGAGAGACACAATAATCCATCAACATAATTTCAAGTAGAGTTCATAATTTCAACGTTAAAATATGAGTCCAGCTAGCTCAGTGGTTTAGGCGTTTACATAAATGCGTAAATCGAAAGAGGTGCGAGTTCAAATATCACGCAGCGGCTGTTAGACTTTTTGTAGGTTTTTACTCGATTGTTTACACACAGGCAGAAACGGCCTTGTTAGGAATTTTTGTGTGTGTTTTTGGTTAGCTGGTCAGTTAGTTAACTTAACAAATAAAAATTAACATAATCATTTAAATAATACTTAAAACAATAAATAATATATAACTTCTTTAAAAATAAACAATAAGCGTAAATATACAAAATAAATAAGTTATTTATTAAAAATATTGTCACGAATTCAACGATACTAAATAAAAACAAAACATGTCCTCTTTAAATTAAAGATTGATTTTAATGAAAACAAAACAACGTAACTAAGATTCGAACTCAAACCACATTGATCATGACCCCACGCTATCCGCACAATCATGTTAGATCATCTAATGAAGGCAATGGTCACCATCTGTTTTTGTTAGTTAAATATTTTCACAAGTTTCGTATGTGGTTTCGTTAGTGCTGCTTATTGTAATTTTATTTCGTTTTAAATTTTTGCCAATGATGATAATTTATTACCTACAGGGTTTAGAATAAAAATGCATGTTTTGTAATTAGCAATAATAATATATTTTAGTTGTAATTATTATATTTCTATGTTTTAGATAAAGTTATAAAACCGCTAAAATTATGAATGTTCGAGCTGAATATAATGTGAAATAGTTGTAGTAAATCGTAGATGCAATTTTTATTATTTAAACAAAATTCTGAAATTATTTAAATGAATCTTTGACGTAATAAAACAGTAAATAAGAGAATTTAACAATTAAAAAATATCTTCTTAACATTAATATAAGTGGTTTTAAGGGTAACTTACGTTTTATTATGCGTAGCTAATTAGCAATTACAGGGTATTCTAATTGCGAACATCTTAGTATGTTATTTTCTATAAGAAAATTAATAAAACCGTATTTACTTTACCAAAAGAAATAATAAAGTTATCATTATTAAAGCCATTTATTTTAAAACAGTATCAAGACACCGCGGCCCTGAAACGCAAAGGGCCAGTTGCCTTTTGCGTTCCTGTGCCACAAAACCGAGCAAGGCGAGCTCGGTATTCGGGTCGCCCCGACTCGGAAATGTTAGATTAGGCCCTGGAACGCAAATAGGAAGTTGCTCTTTGCCTTCCTGGGCCGCAAGATTGAGCGAAGTGAGCTCGGGGTTTGGGTCACCCTGACTCAGACCGATTAGGTTAGGTTAGGCCCTGGAATGCAAAGGGCTAGTTGACCTTTACGCTCAAGAGCCGCTATGCCCCGTTACTGTTCCAAAATAAACGCCTTTTAGCATGGCAGCTCTGGAACACAAAGGGCCAGTTGCCCTTTGCTTTCCAGTACCGCGGTGCCAAAAATTATTGAGCTTATCAAGTTTCTTCCGTTCCACCAAGTTCAATTTAGCGAAAAAAAGTTATATAATTATTATCAAATAAAAAATTACCAAACTGCATAAAAAATACCCTGATCCAAGATATTGAGGTAAGTTTAAGGATCGTTTTCTTTACGAAAAGATGTTTGAAACCATACCTCAATTCTTAATCCTTAAATAATAAGTTATCAATAAAATGATGTTTACATTTTCAGTCTATTTACAATAAATAAACAAAATTCATATAAAAAAAGGACCTCAAGAAAATCATAACTTTTTTTGGATTCCCATAAACGTAACGGTTTATAGGTGATATTCGATGATGTAAGCCTTCAATGTTGAGTGCACGATGAACGGTTATTAATTTCGTGTTGAATTAGTTACACGGAAACCATTTTCCTTCGTATTAATTCCCGGACGTCGCTGAGGTCCCTGTTTATTCTTAACAACTCATCTCATCATCATGCCATATCTCAAATCCCACAGACTCATAGTATTAGATACGTCACTAGAACAAAACATAGAATACTATTATTATCTTTATGCAAAACAGCTGTTGATCTATTTTACTATTAAGAAAAACTGTAATATAATAGCACATACTAAGTATTAATCATTTTTCTTTTACTTTTAAAGAAACACTTTTGAATAGGGAACCTTATTTATAAAAGAATATTAACCATGTGAAATAGTTAAAATTTAAATGTTTATACTCACACTTAGTCCGGTTTCATTTCATATTTTGTTTTAAGTTTCATCCACATATTTTATGCAGGGCTATAATGTTCGCCCTTAATATTTATATAATTCCCATTGTTAATACTTCACTGCAAAACCATAACAGTGTTATACGTAAACAATCGTCACATAAAATAATCAGGAATCAACAACGTTCCATTATGAGACTCGAAACGAACTAACATAGTTTTGTCTACCTCACAAATAAAAATAATTTACGTTTGTCACTTTTGTTTCGTTTTCTGTGATCTACCTACAAAGCTTTATTATACTAAAATTATGATCATAACCACAGATATAGATAGACCATTATATCTGTGGTTATAACGAACGACACGCAACACTAATGACTAATATTGGTAATTATAACAAAAAAACAAATTATGTTATCAAATTCCTACTTAAAAAAGTATTAGTAATAACAAAAAGAATAAAGTAATTATTGAAAATTAAATTAAATAAAATAATAATTGGAAAAAAAGTGAGGATCGATCCATCGCCGCAGCGTACGAATCCTACGACTTTTACCACTGCGCCATCATTACTTGTAGAATGATAGTTGAAATTATGAAGTATATCATAAGTTAATTTGATTTGTATAGTATTAAAACAACTTATTACAAAAGGACGTAAGTCAAAGTGAAGCATCAGTCTATTGCCTTAAGAAGTTGATGCTGGATTTTTGAACCTGACTGTACATCTCGATTCACTTTTAAATAATGATTTATGGTGGCACGGCCCATCATTTTTAAGTTCTCCTAAGACGCAATGGGAACATGATGTTAATCACAATATTACCCATCATGATGAATTACCGGAATTGAAACCAAATCAAATTTCATTACATATTCAAATAAAATCAGATTCGTTTCTATTCGATAGGTTCTCACGTTTTAATCGCTTGCGGCGAGTAGTGGCGTATGTGATGCGTTTTATCAACAACAGTCGTACTCAATTAAAACAACAACGTCTCACAGGTTGCCTATCCGTAGACGAATTAAATGATTCACTTAGAGTTTTAACTCGAGTCGCACAACAACAAAGTTTTTTAAATGTTTATGAAACTTTAAAAAATAATCGTCAAGTAACAAGCCCACGCAGTATTTCTAGTTTAAATGTCTTCCTAGATGAACACGATTTAATTAGAGTAGGTGGCAGGTTATCATATTCAGACACATTTTCTTATGATAAAAAATATCCTTTGTTGTTGTGCGGTAAACATACATTCACTCGTCTTATATTCGAGCATCAACATGTAGAATTATTACATGCAGGGCCTCAGCTTTTACTGGCTACAATTAGAGACACTTGGTGGCCTACTAGAGGGCGTAGCTTGGCCAAACAAGTGGTTCACGCCTGTATGAAGTGCAAGCGCATGCGAGCCAAACCGTTAAACATACAAATGGGTAATTTACCTGCTGAACGTTTGGAGCCAGGCTACCCATTCATACGTAGTGGCGTGGACTACGCTGGGCCATTGTTCATGCTGAACCGCGAAGGTCGAGGGGCAAAATTAACGAAATGCTACATATGTCTTTTTGTATGTTTTGCTACGCGCGCAATACATTTAGAATTGGTCACCAGTCTTACAACCAAAGCATACTTGCTGGCACTGAAGCGTTTCATCTCTCGACGTGGCAAACCATTGCAGATTTATTCTGACAACGGCACAACCTTTGTAGGAGCTTTAAAGGAATTCACAACATTTTTAGATTCATGACAATCTGATATCATAGATTTTACAACTGACAATAATATACAATTCACATTTGTCCCTCCATATTCGCCTCATTTTGGTGGTTTGTGGGAGGCAGGGGTCAAGTCCTGTAAGTTTCATTTGTGTCGCATTGTAGGCAATGCACATTTCACATACGAGGAGTTGACAACGATATTGGCACAAATTGAGGCTGTACTCAACTCCCGACCTATGTACCCAATGTCCACAGACCCGAATGACCTGCTTCCTTTAAGTCCTGCCCACTTCCTGATTGGCCGACCGCTCACCGCTCCAGCCAGTCAGGACCTCACCGCAACAGCTACGCAACGCTTGCCTCGATACGATCGCGTAGAACAGATGAGACAGCATTTCTGGCAACGATGGTCAACCGAGTATATCTCTGAGCTTCAGAAGAGGACGAAGTGGCAGCTTAACCAGGACACACTTATTCCTGACACCCTAGTCGTAATCAAAGACGACAACTTACCACCTCGAAGTGGCGCCTCGGACGAGTGCTGCAAACATTCACGGGCAAAGATGGCATATCACGCGTGGCTACCATCAAAACAGCGATGGGAGTTATTCGGCGATCATTCCCGAAAATCTGCCCACTTCTGCATCCGGATGAGGACCACAGCAGCTCAACCTCATTGGAACCTGGTGCTTCCAAGGCCGGGGGCATGTTGACGACCACCACGCCATCTGTGCACCACGGTGGTAACAAGCAGCGCGGGGGCCGGGACGGCCGGGGAGGGGCGGGTACGGTCATTGCGAGACCCACAGTGCGCGATCGTTCTTGACCTTTGTGACGCGGCTACGACAACATCAAACCATTGTAAATCACATTTAGTCAATACAAATTGTTACGAGCACAACCGCAGCTTTATTTCAAGAAATAACCGACAACGCCGATGACCCAACACTAAATTCCAAACAAGTATAAACCTATAGAAAGTATAAAATAGAAATTAAATTTAAAATTTAAAAAACCCCCGACACAAAAACTTGAAAATAATTAATAAAAATACGTCGCGTTGGGGGACTGCAAAAAAACAGGAGATGATAAATAATTTGGAGCAGTCCCCCAAAAAAAAATACGTCGCATTTTTATTATTTTTTGGTTTTTAAAGGGGACTTGGTTTTTGTGTCGGGGGTTTTTTTTTAATGCAATCACACCAGACAAGTGTTTTTTAGACAAGTGTCCAACAGAGTAAGGCTGTATATTTTTAAACTTAATCGTTTACTTGCAGGTGACGAACCAGTTTTAACCGGTGGTGTTTGGAAATGCGGTAACTGTGATAACATTGATGAGAGCAGGCTCATTTACTCGGAAGTCAACACCATAGACGCTGATATGATAACTGATGATTCCATGGATACACAGGTTAGAGAATTTTTAGTTATTCAAAAATTTCTTCAGACTTTTATTATTTTTCACACATCAACGTATGGGCTGGCCATGACTGCCGCATGCCCAATGAACTGTTGGTCTAAATAACCACTTTGTGGAGCCCTGACACAGCCAGAAGGCGTCGCGGCAGACCTCGTAGAAGATGGCGGGACGAGCTTGACAAAACCAGTGGTCCGCTTTGGCCCTGGGTCGTGAAAACTGGAAGTCATGGGGAGAGGCCTTTGCCCAGCAGTGGGATGATTAGGTTAGCAGTATCAGTATCAGTCACGCATGCGACGTTCATCGCAACGTTTTAAGTTACTGGAAAACGTGCAAACAAGATTCAACTTCGGAGTGTGAGCCTAATTGGTAAGACGTCTGGAGTGCTTATCCAGAAGACGCAGGTTCAAATCCCACTTGCAGCTGAATTTTGTGTTTCCTTAAAAAACATGTTTTGTGGTGGATAGTATTTTTTTAAACAAAGTGATACTAATAAAAAAAATATGGACCTGGAATCCATGATTTGATGCAACTTATGTTTTTTTTTTTTATTTTTAACAGATTTTTGTTTCGATAGTAAAAATACAATCACAAGGAGTAAAATATCTTGTTACTACCCTGCCCAGGCTATTATTCTGCAGCAATATTTTTCAAAAATGAATATTATTTTTTGTGAATTTTCAGATAGGCATATCACACCCAGACATGAAGTGCGTGACTGTGAATTCGGACGTGGCAGGCGTGGTACGCCGCGTGGCCGGCGCGTGTAGCGGCGACACCGTCACGCTTAGCGTGGCGCCCGCGCAGCATTTTACTGTACATGTTTATAATTAGGGAAATTATATATGTTTTTGTATTCTTACGTATTTTTATTTACATCACAACTGTTTTAATAAAGGTTAACTTACAATGCATTTACATTTGTATGACATAAATATTTACAAGTTATAAATAAAAAAACAGTTAACAATTTAAATGAAAACTTTTCCAACAGAGACTCAATCCAAAGAGAAAAACTATAAAGTTTTAGTTTTTCCTGTCTTTGCATAAACTGCGTCACCTTAAACTATTTTCGTTATTTGGACACAGAGTGCGCAGCCTCGCGAGGCATTTGCCGCTCGAAGCAGCCCGGTTGGTGTGGACGTGTCTCGGCCGAGGCAAGCGCGCGTGTTGCCGCGTGCGAACGACCGAGCGTCCGAGCCATATCGTCATTTTTGTTTTGCTGGCGTATATTGTTTCGTACCTCGATCAAGAAACAATCAGGCACTTCCACATATAGCAAGTAGCCTCTCTGTATGGACGCACCTACTCAATATTTTCTTGCAATTTACTGAAATATGGCAATGAAAGAAAGAGCAAAAGAAAAACGGTCTATGGGGCGGCTCTTACAGTATGAAAAATTCGCATTTGCAATACCTAGTTAGATAAGATGATAAGATGAGATACACGTGTGTTACCTACATGATAATATTGAGCACTTTGATCACTATTGACAACCGTTGCTAGAGACGGCATTATCAGCACTATGAAAACAGTCAAATATGGCAACGGAAAAAATACACATAGGAACTTGAATATGACCTGTAATATATTATGTGTGTTTTGACAGATGACACGTCATGCTGTCGTCAATTCTGTGCTGTACGATTCTGTGGAGGACCGCCTGGAGGACACGACGGTGTATACTGTGGAGGTCGAGCCTAGTTAGGGTCAGTGCAGACAAAACGGAGCGCAGTGGACAAGATTTTATTAACGCATTTGAAAATAAACTTTAAAATTATTATAACAAAGTGCATAAATGCTTGAACCTGACTAAAAATGCTCGCTCATCCTCGAAGATAATTATGCGTGAATTCATTAATGCACTTTATTGTAATAATTTTAAAGTTTATTTTCGAACGCGTTAATAAAATAAAAGCACCAACGTGTTCTCATGGAAGCGGTAGGTGGCGGCAACCTCACGCACCTAGCCCTGGTCATGCTAGTATAGCGTGAGGGATCATGGAAAACAGTCACCTTGTTCTAAGAAGCCTTAATGCTAGGAAAGGAAGAGGTGAAATGCACGAGAGAGGCAAAACTCCTCCTCACTTAGGGTGTCGGAGATGGCGAGTAGTAAGTAAAAAATAATAATGCTGTAGGATCAGGATGGTGCAATGTATTGTTTCCATTGGTTTTAGCTAAAATGGTTTCAGCACACAAAAAAATAAATAAAAGATAGATTCAATTTGCAGTAATTTATCTTTAAACAAAGGTCTAAAACTCAGAACTGGGTTTTCTTACATCAAAATTATTATTATCATATCATATAAATTCTGATCTTCTTATTATAGCGATTGCAAAATTTGCTCCAGTAAAATATTATACAATTATCTAATCTTTTTTTATAAAATCTGCAGTAAACATTATCAATTTACTATCAAATGATTCATGATCTACTAAAGGTTAAAGCTCAAATAGTGGTGTCACTTTATCCTTCGTCAGTTTTTTTGCTCATTGTTTAGTACCGACAATTGTTTTAAAGAAACACATGCTCTAGTATGGATAGCCCATTCTCAGGCAGGGCTTCAAAATAAAAACGTGGGAAGATTATCAGTACCTACGTGCAATTCACGAAAAACATTCACACACAGTCGTCCAGTCGTCCTCGGATTGACGACTCATTGACGTCAGCATGAGCATGCTATAGTGACTCAATGGCGACATGTCTGACAATAATATGTTTAATAATACCAGATTACATTGGTCGAGGCATTGTAAGTAATGACTTTAAGTACAATGGCGAGGACATTGACGAATCTTTATTCTTATAAATATTGTATAATAAAACAAGAATAATTCCTTTAACGTAGGTGCGTTAAGAAGAATTTAAAGTCACATACATAAACAGAGAATCCGGATCAGCACTACATTTTGATTCATTGAAGAATTGAAACCGCAACACATCACTCAATTGCTTAACCGCTGCGCCAACAGCGCCGGTTCAACTCACTTTTGTCCGACCAGCTTACACTTTGCTTATCTGCTAATCATTTTAACGATGTAAGACTACATTATCAGTCTATTTCCGACCACTGCTGAACATAAGCTTCCCCTATAAAGCGCTAACACTCCCGGCCTTGGGCAGTTCGCATGCACTCGCTACCACTTGCCATTCACATTCTTCAAATCATCGATCCATCTTTGCAATGCAAATCGGACTTGATTTGGTTCTTTTTTCACTTTAGTTTATCCTATATCCCACTTTATCACTACCTTATACTTTCTCTCCAACAAACACAGGAATTTCAACAAACGCATTTGAATGTGGAGCAGGTAATTTTAATGTCACACGATATTTAAACTCCCTGCTTATTGCCTTGGAATGTCTTACTGTGTATACGCCCATTGGAATTGCATAGAACAAACTATTTGTCCCTCTGTGTTCACCAAATCTTTGCTCACCAGCCACTGGTATAATATTAAACATATTTGATATACTATTATCCGGTACTTTCGGGGTTTCTACTGTCGCTAACACTTCCGTAGTTTCCTTTGACTTTGATAATGGTAAATTATTCTTTGTTACACAAATCAGTTCGGTTTGAATTGTAAACATAACATCACTTTTATTGTTTACAGTAAATGAGATCTTTCGTTCACAAGATGGAGTCAAGTATTCTTTATCAAGTTCAACTTTTACTTCAATTTCATATTTCTTCTTTGAATTGAATATTTTGGTCAGAGTTTTTCCTATTGATGCAATGACTGGTTTATCTGTAACTGTGGATTCGATTTTGGGACATATTGTAAGTTTGGTGATAAAGTACTGGCCTGTAGTAAAAATGTCGGGCTTTTTAAATTTTAGTATCAAATAATATCTTATTCCACCAACTGTTACTCCCTTATGAGTGGTCCTGGTTGATGGTGGAGTGTCTTCAGGTATTATCATTTCAAACGGGTGTTCGTATACTCCGGCTGTTAGTACTATATTTTCTTCTGTAGTCCCATTCAGCAAGTTCACCTTCACTACTTTGCGCGTTTGGTAATTGCTAAGATCATTTGGCTGTATTGGTATGGTACAGTAGTCAGCAATGACTTTATGATCATAAATATTCTTCTTACATGTCTTCTCAACGAGGGTCAACGTCACACTCTTGTACACTTCGTCTTTAAATAGTTTAAATTTCACTACTCCTTTGAGAGGTTCTCCAGTAACATGCTTCACTATTTCAGGTACTATTATCAATATTTCACTTGATACTACTTTGGATACCATTATTGATTTATCACTTGTACACGTCGATCTTACAGCCAGAATGGTATCATACTAAATTATCAGATAAATGGCCGCTTGTACAAATAATAATATCCTGTGTTTTGGTGCTGATAAAAGATAAAACAATGACACGAAGACCTTGAAAGACTTTTGTATTCATCAGATCACTGTATCGATTAATACGTATTATTTTATACGTGTTACTAGTCCTTTGTAGCGAAGTATAGAAACGTTTGTCTTCACTTACTGTGTTTCGTTAATAGATAATACAAATATTATATTAAAAATTAGAACCAAAGATTGAAAAAGTAACAGTAGCACTTAATGTTTTTCTTATCAATATTCTTTATTCCTGTATTATAATGTTATAAGTATGATATCTAATCAAGTTTATATAATGTGACTTATCAGCTTCATTTTTTCCATGACCATTCAATTATAATCCGATTACAAACTACAACTGACTCCACAATAAAGAATTTTGACACTTCCGTTAGGACCATAAAGTGCGGATATTGAAACTAGTAAAAGAATAGGTATTTTATTTTAAGGATGACAATTATCTGTCACGCCGCAATTGCGGCGGTAAGACCCTGCCTTAAGGAGTCGCTGGATAGGCGTTACGGCGTCCTGGCCTACCGCATGACTAAGGTACTTACCAGATACGAAAGTTTCGGGCGGTACCTGTGTCTGATAAGGAGGGAAGATACGTCTGGGTGTCACCACTGCGAGGATCGCCCGGAGGACATGAGTCTGGCAGTCCCTCTCGCTCTGCCATGGGTGGACTCATTTGATGATTTTACCGCAATAAAAAAGGGATGACAATTACATTTAAAGAAAAACAAGAAGCAAAATTGAGGAGGAGGTTGACTTATGAGGCTGTAAGGTCCTCAAATGTAGACCACACAAAGTGGACAGACATTATGCAGACCAAAGGATCACGTGGGATGCAAGCCACTTCCGTCCAGTCCTATTGGAAGGCTATAGGGAAGACCAATGTTCAGCAGTGGACGTCTTACACCTGATAATATGATAATGATGATAAAAGCTGAGTCTACTCCTCGATCGATTTATCGTCCATAATTTCCTATGCCTATTACAATTTATTCATAACTTCTTCCAAACTTCTCTGTTACTTTTCATAATCAGCATTCATCTCCTTTCTGTGAATATTTTCCTTTACTCAGTCCTTATACGTTTCTTCAGTTCCTCAACTCTTATTGCTATCAAATTCATAACCACACCTTTCATGATCACATTATCTTGAAATGTCGAAATAAAATTAAAACTTTTGGATTACTCAATATTTATTTGCAATTTATTTTGTACATTTTTTTTTCACATGAAACAGTTTCACAATAAGACGATAATTCTTCCATGGGTTTCATGGATTACTTTGACGTATGTACTTGCAAAAACTTAAGTATACAAGAAAAACCTTGATATCGCAACCTTCAACTGATTTTTCTCATAAAATAAATGAAGCTTAGTCCCAAATGTTACCACTGTAAAAGACAGGTACTTACTTTTTTTCAGAAGAAGAAAGAACTACACTTGTAGGAAATTTTCAAAGGAAATAGATAATATTATTTTCTTAGTGTCGAGTGCAATTCAGTCCAATTAGGTGAGAAGAAAAATGTTCTGGAATGAATCGAAAATTTATTTTATTGTGGCTGTTGCTAAAAATATAAAAAACGTGGGAAAGTTGAATGACTTTTATACAAATGAAGGTTCAGATAGACTATTTCGTATTTAGGTATAGCAAACTCATCGAATTCTGTGACTCGCCTAGTTCGGTGATAATTTGGTTTGAGCACTATCGTGGGGCTGTACGAGTGAAATGAGTTACTTAAAATACCTGAACAACTAACGGTTAGTTGTCAGTGTATCGCTCTTTCGAGCCTCCCCAAATACAGACACATTTGAACTTTATTACTGATGCAAATGGTACCTGTACCTATCATAGGCTTATAACATACCAGCACACAATGTTTTTGTTTTCAATAACTGCATTGTATTTTTTGCTGTTGGTGTACCCTTAAATAAATAAAATAAGTATCTTATAATTAGGCAAGTCACAGAATTAGATGAGTTCACCCTAAATTATCATAAAACCTAAAATTTTAAGATACGCGCTGGGTCCGAGTGATGGATTATGGCCCACTAACAGAAAGGAGGCCAGGGGCCTTAGTCAAACAGCATTCGACAGTAAACGAAAATCGTTATCGTTCATCAGTCACCAATACATTTTCAACTTTATACCCCAGCGCGTAAAGTTGAAAATCTATTGACGTTCTCAGATCGTTTTCGTTATCGATAAGCAGTTTTTAATAGATTTACGATAACGATTTTCGTTTACTGTCGAATGCTGTTTGACTAAGGCCCCAGCCTGTGTTCTAGCAGTGGGAACATTATAGAACAGACTGATGATTAAACAACCAACAAAGCATACACCATAGTACATGTTTATGGATAAATGACTGTTTACATTTCATAGTGTAGCCTTAATTAAAGGCTGCCACAGCATGCATTGAACAAAGGAAGAATACAGTATCAAAAATAGTAATTTTTGCTTACAATTTAGGATAATGATGATTTTATTGGGAGTGTTGATTTGGTACGTAATAAAACTAAAATTATTTTTACTAATATTGTTGGCGTATGCGCCCGGAGAGGTGGGCAAACAACGTCACTCACTGGTCGCCTGAGGGAGGACAATACCTTCGAGGTCGACCGCGGCGGAGGTGGTGTGACGATCTAATCATGTTCGTGGGGCAGGCATGGCCAGAAATTGCCCAAAATAGAGATGTTTGGAAGGAGAAAGAGGAGGCCTCTGCCTAAGTATTATGATATATTTTGATTACAAAAAGTTATAGAAAGTCTTTTGGTAGTTTTCACGGTTTGTTTGCAGAAATGGGACAACTGGTAACAATAATTAATTTATTTATTACACTTTCGCACCTAAATGTATGGACTGATTTTGAAACAGATTGATTTAGATTTAGTTAGTTATTTATTAATCTCTGTTTTTTTTTTCTCGTATTTTGAATGACTTTCTGAAAAAATAGTTATTTTGTTATACAAGAGTGCAACACGTAACTTTTCATCCCACCTCAGCGAGGAAATAACTAAGGGACAAGGGAAGGCGTATTGAATTCCGAAACGATACTAAAGATTTTGGGGTGAACGTCCGTCCGTAGCGCAGCTAGGATGTTCAAGTTAATTCCTTAAAGAAACGAGGGAATAAAGTTAAAAATCCCTAGTGTAGCGAGGGATTCAAGTTAGCCCAAGACAACGCAGCTTTACTCCCGAGAAGCGTACTCTGCTTTTTACACCTAATGCGAGGAAAGAAATTCTATTTTTGAAATTTGATGTGGTACGACAACCTTCGAACGTCAAGTGGGCACCACAGCAAGCGATCAGCTGTTTCGGTCACCGGCCGCCATTACTGCTACAACTCTTTATTGCACACGATGTTCTAAATTCAAATTTACTTTATTCACTAGAGGATAAAAACGGCTTTTACGCTCAGATATCAAAGAGCAAAAGTACCCTTTCCGAGATGGGGGGATGAAAAAAATTTTTCTTTCTTATACAGAGACAAGTAGGCCCTGAAACAGGTTACATACTATTTTTTTGCGTAAAATTTAAAGCGAGAACAAATTCGCGTACAGAAATCTGATTCATTTTTATGAGTGATGCAATACCTATTTTTTTGATCTTGTACAATAATTTTATGTTGTTGCAAAGGACAGTGTGGTCATCAAATTGATGGGTCTGACAACGTTTTATAAGGAGAAAAAACTCCGCTGTTGAAATTACAACACTCGACTTTAGGCCGAAAGTTTAAAATCCCACGCACACTGCATGCCTCTTATTACATTTAGAACATTTACCAGTGAAAAGCAACAACATGCCCATAATTAACGTTCGATCGTTTTAAACAAGATAATGAGATCTTAAATAATATTCTTTTGGGTTTTAATTAGTGACATTATTTTATTATTTATGTCTTCTGCCTTCGTTTTTCTGCAGGTTTTCGAGTATCATAATATCTGTTTTTTTTTTCTTCACGGCCTGTGGAGTCAATTCTGTAATTCCACACATAGACAGATAGAAGGTTAGG
This sequence comes from Agrotis ipsilon, assembly GCA_028554685.1. Lineage (NCBI taxonomy): Eukaryota > Metazoa > Arthropoda > Insecta > Lepidoptera > Noctuidae > Agrotis > Agrotis ipsilon. Next base: position 16,136,900 of record CM052965.1, read on the forward strand.
TCGCCATGACACCTCCCCGTTATGTCGGTCGTCCACACCTTCTGCCTGACGCAGGTCCTCATCGCACATGGATGTTTGGATTCCTGTGTCTGATTGGAAAGAAAGAAACGCCCGTGGATAATTCTTGACTGACCTGTTGGTCTAGTGGTTAGCGACCCCGACTGCTATGTTGGAGGTCGTGGGTCCTCTAAAACCCGGTCCCGATGGTTACAAACACAACAAAAAAAGATTTATCCGCATCCAGATGTTTTCGAGTTATGAGCTTAGCAACACATTTTGCAATGCATTTGTATATTATAGAAGATAGATAGAAGATAGATATTATGTATGTATTTAGAAATATACATAGAAATATGTTTATCAGTTGTCTAGTACCCATAACACAAGCTCTGCTTAGCTTGGGCTAGATGGCGTTGTGTGATAGTGGGCTGCAGCTGAAAATCAGCGTCAGGTGGCAAACTTCGTGTTGCCATCTGGCATATGCTGAGCTGAGGCCCTTTGGCATTAAATTGTTAAGTTTATTTGTTTTTTATAATGTACTCTCTCTTTATAACCTTTTTGTTTATTCAGTTGTTATTACCCATAACACAAGCTCTGCTTAACTTGGGACTAGATGGCGTTGTGTGATAGTGGAATATTATTATTATTATTCTACCACCTCATAGGACAATTTAGCGACGTAAAAAAAAACATATATTATCATGACTAGTTCATTTCAGTTCATTTGAATAGTTCATGATACTATAATTATGAAGATGGTTTTGTTTTTTTAATACAAATGAAATAATCGTGACGATGCTAGCGCTATTCGTTCGACTTGTTAGCGTAGCTTAGCTCTGTAGCACGTGTGCTGCCGCTGTTAGCTCATTATCATGTGAATTTAAATAAATTGAGTGAATATCACAATTCCCAGTAACTAACCATTATCCTACACACCTACACTCGATTCCCGTCCGTGACGCCATCGCGCACTTACGTACTTTCTTTTATTTCTTTGCCCTCCAAAAACTACAGTCGTGTCTTAAACCCGTCTTAAATTCATAAAGTCTAAGAGAGGTACTCAATAATTTACATTCATGGTATAAACAGGTATAAATTAAAATTGACTGCCTTGATTAATGATATCTTTGCGATAAACCTGATTTCGCAATGTTGTTGGAACATATTTCATGTTGATATGCGTGTACGCGTCCTTTAGACTTCTCATTGTTGTACCGAACGTATTAAAACTCAGGTGTGCATAAATATAGTTCTTAATTTCGAAAAATTTAATATTTTTAAAATCTTATCTATATTTTAGATTTTTAAAAAGAAAAATTTACGTATAATCAAAAAAATTTCGTTTCGTTATTATTTTTTTTCACATTTTCGTAAAATTTAAATAAAGCCGTATAATAATTTGATGTATATACGAAAAATTTTAGGAAAATATAATTTTGTTTAGAACCAGTTTTAGTTATCAGAATGGCAGTGATAATTTCAAGAGAAGGGGAAAAACTATCAGTACCTGAGTTCTACGCGGGGAAGTCTATATTTATAACTGGTGGAACTGGATTTCTCGGAAAGGTACCTATTTTTTTCTATCACATTTATTTAAGTTTCATAAGTCTTATATTAATGAAAATAAGGTCGTTATAAGTATGAAACTGAAACTGTGCTTTGCTTCGCTGCCTTTCGTAGCTTTTTTAGTGTGAATTGAGCCTTATACATTGCAAATCTAATTATTACGCCAATTTTAAAAATTTGAACAAGAATTTTGAAAATTTTTGACACATAGACATATTTATTTATTCTTTAAATCAGTGTAAGTATATTTGCAAAGGTAAAACTTGTTTATGTTATTAGTTACTAGGTTTAAGTTTACTAAATATTACTTTCCTTTTTTTAAAGCTTTAACAATTTTGGTTTACGCAGCAAAAGAAAAAATACAAGTCAATTTTTTCTTGATAATCTATCTGATGCACTAATTACCCCTCGTTTACACCAAATACATGTATTTGACAAGTTTTGACATGTCATGTCAGATTTCAGTGTAAACGCAAATGTGTTTTAAACTTGTCTAAATACTTTTTGGCTACACAATGTGAACGAAAGAATGCTTGAGATTATGATTTGAGACACTCTCAATACATGTATAAAACAAACAAATTATGTTTTGACAAGTATTCTACAAGTTTTGTATGAAACTAGTATTTAACTTGTTTCTTGGTGTAAACGAGGGGTAAACACTTTTTGATACACAAACGATAAACCCAATTCGAATATTACCTAAAGTTACATATTGAAGTTTTCTTATATATTTTTAAGTGCTTAGTTAATAATTTCCTAAAGAAAATTTACAAATAAAAACCTACGTTTGGAGTTAAATACTACAATTAATACCACATCATTTTCCAAATCCAAAATAACGCCCATTAATAAATCAGATTGTACACTATTACATTAATTGTTCGTTCGGCGATTGCTCAGCCGTTTCAGAGTTACAAGACTTAATTATTTTAGTGTTGGTGAATTCATAATTATTTAATAATTTTAAAAAAACCCTACAGGGCTGAGAGAGGGGCCACATAAAACGTAGGGGCCGATATGGGATAGGTATATTTACATGACGTGTATAGATCGTGGGTGTAACTTGCAAAGAATACGCCCCCATGTTTTGAGTGGCTTTGTTTATCGGGTTTGGACGTCCGCTATATTGGAATTAAGTCCCATGACTATTTTACTCATATTCCTGACAGCAAACCCTTTCATTTGATACCCATATTTTGGGGGTGCATTTCAAATAGCCTGTCCGCCATCTTGGACGTCCGCCATATTGGATTTAAGTCTCGTGACACTTTTTTTCGTATTCCTGATAGCAAACCCTTTCATTTGATACCATATCATGGGGGTCGGGCACGCCGCAATAGCGGCGATAAGACCCCTCTTTGAGGAGTGGCTGGAGAGACGTCACGGCGTCCTAACCTTCCGCTTGACGCAGGTCCTCACCGGACACGGATGTTTCGGGAGGTACCTGTGTCTTATGAGAAAGGAAGAAACGCCTGGGTGTCACCACTGCGTAGATCGCCCGGAGGACACAGTCGAGCATACGGTGCAGGATTGCCCCGCTTGGGCGGAGCACCGACGTGTCCTCACGGCGGCGATAGGCGGAGACCTCTCGCGCCCAGCACTGGTCGCGGCCATGCTGCGGGGCGAGACGGAGTGGGAAGCGGTCGCCTCCTTCTGCGAAGCAGTCATGCTCGCGAAGGAGGAGGCGGGCCGCGTGAGAGAGAGGACAAGGTCCTCCCTCCGCCCCACCCGCGGTGGTGGACGCCCACGGCATCGGACGTCGCAAGACGATCTCCGGCCACCGTAGGCGCGGCCATGCGGGCGGCGAGTAAAGGGCAACTCGCCGCCCGACCATGGACCATGCCCGGGTCGACGGCGCGTCGTGTTCCACGCGCGCCTCAAAGAGCGTCAGCATAATGACGAGGCCCCCTCTCAGAGGGCTAAAGCCTGCCGGGGTCACGGGTCTTATACCATCACCGTGACCCCGGAACATAAAGGGCTATTGAAGGACACCGTGGATTTTAGTCAGTACAAGTCTGACAGTACCTCCGCCCTGCCCGGGGCTGGAGGTCTCATTTGATGATTTTACCACGATAAAAAAAAAAAAATATCATGGGGGTGGATTTCAAACAGCCAGTCCGCCATCTTGGGGAGGCCGCCATATTGATTTTTTTGTGACGTTTCTTTGCTAGTCATACATTGTCATTGGAACTCAGAGCGTGTGCAAAATTTCAGCTTGCTAGCTTATCGGGAAGTGCCTCAAAATTGAGTTGCAATAGTCCAACCGGAACGACAAACAAACAAACAAAAGAAAAGTGAGTTTATAAAAACGTGGGAAAAATACATTGAACGATTTAATTTAAATTTGCATACAATGAACTCATGGCACGTAATTAAAAATATAAAGTGTAAATATTCGTTACTTTTTAGTAAAAATATAAAAATGTTGCATTCAAATCTGCTCGGAAGACGGCACAGCTGGCGCAGTGAATCGAATGCTGCGTTGTGTGACGGCGCGGGTTTGATTCCCGCACAACTACACTCTACGGTACGCATACCTATGCCATACAAAGATTTCTTATCTTTGTATGTCATATGCGTACCGTAGAGTGTAGTTGAATACATAATATATTCTTACTAATATTATAAATCGAACAATCAATCAACTTAGCCTAACGCAGACCACTGCTGTACTATATTATTAAATTGTATGATTCTGCAACGATTCACCGACGACCGGATCACCATTGGACGTTTCGTCAACAGGACGATTCACTTACGGTCGATTCACCGATAGACTTTTTCACCTTTGCACTTTTCGCCGATACGACGATTCATTTATGCCCGGTTCATCGATAGAACCTTTTACCTAGGGACTTTTCGTCGACAGGACGATTCGTTTATATCCGTTTCATCAATAGACCCTTTCAACAACGGACTTTTCGATGATGAAGATGATAAGTTTAAAAGAGTTTAAAGAGTTATTATAGTTAACCGTCGTGTCGGCAAAACGGCCGTTGTTGAAAGAGTCTATTGATGAAACGAATCGTCCTGCCGGCGAATAGTCCTTAGGTGAAAGGTTCTATCGATGAACCGGGCATAAATGAATCGTCGTATCGGCGAAAAGTCCAAAGGTGAAAGAGTCTATCGGTGAAACGGCCATAAGTGATTCGTCCTGTCGACGAAACGTCCAATGGTGATCCGGTCGTCGGTGAATCGTTGCAGAATCATACAATTTAATAATATAGTTCACCACCGGCTGTGGTCGGTGAATCGTTGCAGAATCAAATCGTATGCAAGACTATATTATAAACTAAAAGCTTCCCTTCGCTTCCACCCGCTGCTCGGCTCCCATTGTTCATAGCGTGATGCTATAATTATATCCTAAAGCCTTCCTCGATAAATGGACTAATAGCCAACATTTTTTTTTATTCGCCACAAAATAATCTGAGATTAGCATGTTCAACCAAAAAAACTCTTCAGCTTTATAACAAAAGCGTCAATTTAAAAACAGTGACAGAAAATGAAGTCTGTTATTAATAACATACTTATGATATTATTATAAAATAATCACGTGTTGATTGCCGAATTATAAAATAACGCGAGCGGAATCGAGGCTATATGCTAGGTTATAAATGCAAAAATTTCTATGCAAAGATAATAATTATATCTATTTATATTTTCTGGATTAACTACACACAACACAACACAAGAATTCGGCCACGGCGGCTAATCTCAGGAGAGGTTAGCCAAAATGCAGCTCGGAACATATACAACGTGTAACGTTAATAGCGCACAACCTCTCGTGGGGTAACTCAGCCCATGTTATTGAACAATGTTTGTTTTAAGACTTTTGGAAATTCACAAAAAAATAAATTGCTTTTTCATACAACATGAGAAATTGATCGGGCTTATCAGTATGAAAATTCATTTTTCTTTTTTGCGAATTTCCAAAAGTCTTAGAACAAACATTGTTCAATAACATGGGCTGAGTTACCCCACGAGAGGTTGTGCGCTATTAACGTTACACGTTGTATTGTAGTGCACAAGAGTTTTGTAAGCTTAGATGCACTCTCTGTTCCTTTCTACCCGTAGTCCGATGATGGGATGGCAATTCAATGCGATCAGAGACATAAGGTGCAGGACCCACGGCTTAACGTGCTATACCAGGCATGGTGGTATTATACCGCCAACTGCCAAACTCCGGGCTGCTACTGGTAAAGTCGTGTACGTCATCTCGTTCCCGGGGCGTAAGGCCCTTCGTACACTAGGCGACGCAAGTCTCCGATACCTTACGATTTTTGTATCCATTGACGCGTGCCTGTGTTCGAACCTCGATGGGTTTGTATTCCAATAGTCACTTGGATACCGAAGTCGTAAGGTATCGGAAACTTGCGTCGCCTAGTGTACGAAGGGGCTTACACTCTTCACGCTCTAAGACGTGAGACGTCTCCATTTGCATGAAGAGTACGAATTATGGTCCATAATTTATATTTCGGCAAATGTAATTTACTTTATAAAATGCTATTTCAATATTTGCTGTATAATATATTGTTAAATATAACCCTGTTAAAATTTGAACAATTAAACATACAGCTAATTATGACCCAAAGTTCAGCAGGTCACCTGATTCCACATTGTTTCCTCGTTTTCTTTAGTTTTGTGCTGGATTTTATTATATATATATGAAAAAAATCTTTACTAATTTATACTTATTTTTTTTTTCATCATCATCATCATCACCCTATATTGCTTTTTTAATTTTGTGGCAAACTTACAACCTTTTTTATGTTTCAGGTATTTATAGAAAAACTTCTGTATAGCTGCCCTGACATCGACAAAATCTACATGTTAATTCGAGAAAAGAAAAACCTATCAATTGACGAGAGGATGACAATGTTTCTCGATGATCCGGTGAGGAAAAACTTACCTTATTATTTACTGCTTAAGTTATATTTTTGTTCTACTTTTACTCTACAAAGATCTAAAGTCTTTCCGTTTCAGTAAGTTTTTCCGCAATTCTTATGGATTCTGTTTTTACACAGTTTGGCTAACTTCATTATCTTTTTTTCTTTTATGTCGACATCACAATTTATAAATAGACAAACTTGCATGTTATAAGCTAAACATTATACTTTGAATCTTAAAACATTCACAATAAATTCGCATATTGACCAAGGATTGGTCACTCTTTTTTATCGTGGTAAAATTAAAAATCCCACGCAGGCAGGGCAGGGCGGGAGGGACTGTCAGACTCGAAATGACTAAAATCCACGGTGTCCTTCAATAGCCCTTTACGTTCCATGGTCACGGTAATTCGAGAAGTCCTGCGACCGGGGCTTATAAAGGGTGTTTATTTTAAATTGGCCAAAAGGAAGAAAACCTTATCCATAAGAGATACTGAAAAACTTTGTTAGGAACCTTTAGCTCTTTTTTGATGTCGAAAATTTTGCCGTTTTTATTTTTTGATCAAGTGTGAGTTGTGTACAAAAATGAGTGAAATAGGCCAATTTTTTTTTAATGCCTATCGACTGTGTTTCATGTAGGTAAGGATCATTTCATTTTATCGGAAAAAAAATTGGGCGCAGGCGTAAAAAAAAATTGGCCTATTTCACTCATTTTTGTGGACAACTCACACTTGACCAAAAAGGTCAAGTGTGAGTTGTTGTGTTGTACTAAAAGCGATAAAATTGTCGACACCAAAAGAGAGCAATAGTTTCTTAAGAAAGTTTTCCTGTATCTCTTTTGGATAAGGATTTCTCCCTTTTGGCTAATTTAAAAGAAATACTCTGTATAAAAAAAAGTAACATCTTTATATTTGAATACGAGACAAATTTTTTCAGCTTTTCAGCAGACTTAAAGAGAAGAGGCCGGGAGACGTAGAAAAGATAGTTCTAATACCAGGAGATATTAGTTCTCCTAACTTGGGACTATCAGCCGAAAACGAAAGAATATTGATAGAAAACGTGAGTACGACTGAAACTTATCTTAATCCTAAAGCCAAACGGTAGCGAATACCGAGACTTAGATTTGACCATACAAATCGAAGTTTCGGTATTCGCTACCGTTTGCGGTATCAAAAACCGAGTCGACGTGCGGTATGTTATTGTTTAAACCAAAGCGGATTTTTCTGTCTACAAAGACAGCAAAATCCTAGGGTAAACTTGCACGATATACCTTCTGATCATAATGAATCTAGGTCCCTTCCATAAACTGCCTCTCCAGCCACCCCTCAAAGTGGGTTCTCCGCTCTGCAGCTCGGCTATGGAGAGATCATGACGCAACTAAAGGTATAGGGTACTTTTCGTTGTTACATGAAAAGCGTGAGATTTTATCTTTGTTTTTTTACGTGGTAAAATCATCAAATGAGTTCTCCCTCCCCGCAAGGGACTGTCAGACTCGTACTGACTTAAATCCAGTGTCCTTCAATAGCCATTTACGTTCTGGGGTCGGGGGACTTATCGCATTACCTCTTGGTAATGCGATAAGTCCCACGATCCCGGCAGGCTTTGGCCCTATAGAGGGCACCCCCGGCAAGAGTGAGAACTTAAAGTAAAATTAGAGTCTAAAACATGGTAATTTTTAGATTTATATTGCGGAAAACCCTTAACAAACATTATATTTGTAGTTTGTTTCATACAAAATGAATACATACATCTTCCCGACTCGCATTCAATCGAGCTGTTTACTAATTTGTTATTCTTGTCATTACTGACACTGTTTTTTTTTGTCTCGTGTCGGTATCTCTTGTATCACTGATCTTCTCGAAAAGATTCCTTAATTAAATAAGCAATTACTTTGTGTTCTTTTATCTGATTTTCACAAATTAATTGTTTCCTGTAAACATTTGTTGCGTGTAAAACAATGTATACGTCTTGTAACAAAGATCTTGAAGGTTAAAGTGCCGGTTGCATCATGTGCATTTTATGAATCTTTGATACGTTTAAGTTATTAGAGATCCATAGTCAACAAGGAACCCTCAGACCCTCATTGCTTTGTTATGTCCATCCATTGGACGACTGTCCGCACCATTTTTTAGTTTTTTGCGTGTTAAAATCATCAAATGAGTCTGCCACCCCCGGCAGGGCGGGAAGGACTGTCAGACTTGTACTAACTAAAATCCACGGTGTCCTTCAATAACCTTTTATGTTCCGGGGTCACGGTAATGGTATAAGTCCCGCGACCCCTGCAGGCTTTGGCCCTCTGAGAGGGGGCCCCGTCATTGTGCTGACGCTCTTTGAGGCGCGCGTGGAACACGACGCGCCGTCGACCCGGGCATGGTCCATGGTCGGACAGGGAGTTGCCCTTTACTCGCCGCTCAGACTGTCCGTCCCATAGCTCAGAAACAGTGACAAACTAATTTGGCACTAATTTTCAAATTCTATGTAATCGAAGTTTATTTTTTTTGAGTTTCCATCCTGTACTCGTAGAGTGAAAATATTTCTTTTTTTTTTGCAATAATTACCTGATTGAAAGTGGTCCATTGAGTTTCTTGCCCGTTCTTCTCCTTAGAGATCTACGCTTTGGAATGGGCTCCATTATTCCGTTATTTTAATTATGCTTTTGGCAAGTTTAATATGTCTTTAACTGGCTTACATAATTATAATTATGTTATTTTTGTGCCAGCCTGTATAAAGTAAACATATTCAACTGTTTAACTACAAAACATTCATATTCTGTAACTGGTGTTAATGTTAAAGGTATCAGTGATCATCCACTCGGCTGCCACCATAAAGTTTAATGAACCCCTCCCTATTGCGTGGAAGATCAACGTAGAAGGTACCCGGATGTTAATGGATCTGAGTCGCAGAATGAAACGGATCAAGGTAAGTTATGAAGAATAAAATTTGACGGTACGATGGTGCAGTGGTTGAGTAATCGACTGCTGCGCAGCGTGTAGCGTGTTCGATCCCCGTATGGAACGAATATTTGTATGAAATGCAGGTAGTTGTTCCGGGTCTGGGTGTTTGTGTATGTCTGTTTTTATGTTTGTTAAACGCACATAGATACAGAAGAAATTTCTAGTGTGGCAACGTTTTTTAACGAAAGAAAGAATACCAACTTATACATTCTTCGTTTTGTAAATACAGAAGTTGGTTTTATATAGAGAATGATTGGAAGCCTAGCTGGCCCCAATATTTAAGGACAAAGACAGGTAGGTGATGTTACTTCTATTTTATCTAACTTCTAACTTACCTTACTTCTTATCATATCTTAATTACATTTTTCTGATCTTACTAACAGTATGCATACGAAAGTTTGATAGAATTGATGGATGTTCTTTACTGTGCTCACGCATAAAGTACTGAACGGATTTGGATAAAAAATGGTACACAGATAGTTTATAACCTGGAATAACACATATTTTGTCCCGATTGTTTCTTCCCATGGGAAAACTTCGATTTGTTGTTGGCGAAGCCGCTGGCGACAGCTAGTATTATAAATGCAAAAATTTAGATGAATAGATGGATGCATGTTTGTTGCTCAATCTAGTCATAACGGGTGAAAGAATGGGTTACGTAGTCATGGCATAATTATTACCAAATGACACGCGGGTGAAGCCGCGAAATAGAAACTATTAAAGATAAGCAGTAAAAATCAATCATCTTTTTTTACGTGCGTAACGTTACATTGTCCTTTAAAAGGGGGTTTCACTGCGAGTTTTAGCCGTCAGTGGCGCTACAAGCGCATAACGTAAACAACGGTCAAATGTAGCTTGGAGTGTGTTAGTGCAGGCCGCAGAAGGAATTTCGTTTGCAAAATATGAGGACCGCAATCTGTTGTATAAAGTGCCAATCTATTTTATTTACTTGTGTTCTTATTCATGACTAGTTTCAAATGTATAAACCCAAGGAATAGGATTTTTCATACAGTAGTTTTTCATACAGATGATTTTCACAAATCCCGTCTTTATGCCCTCCTAAATGGTAAACTGCAACAGACTATTGTCCAAAACCCAAGTTTCTACGTTTAGCGATTTCGGCTGTAGGCGAGTCGTACGACCATACCCTGTTCTTTTGTAATATGTAAAGCTCGATTACCATTTAAATATATAGATAATTATGTATTTATATGTTTTTCTACTATATTTTTCAATCATTTTATCAAGGCCTCGTCATAATAAAGTGTACCTAATCAGTATGTAATGCCATATCATATGAAATTTATTCAGATCAAAACCCACAAATATCAACGTTTTATTGATCTGAGAACAAAGTGCGGTTTTTTTTTTTTTGGACCACGATATTTGCTGGCAACATTAAAAATATATATCTTGACAATCCTAAAAATATATTAAAAAACTCAAAACTCGGACCTCATATTTTGCATACGGATGTCTTCTGGGCGGCCTGGTCTATGTAGTTATATTAGCTGTGCAGTAAACGAAATCATGCGCTGGTAGCGACATCTGAGCCGAGCTTTGGGTGAAACCTCCCATTCAGCTATAACGACCAAATATCAAACACCTTCGTCTTTCGCCAGGTCTTCATACACATATCCACGGCATACTCAAACGCGAACAGCGAACGTGCAGCAGTGGAGGAGATCCTGTACCCAGCACCAGCTGATATGGACCAAGTGTACCAGCTGGTCAAAGATGGCGTCACTGAGGAGGAGACTGAGATTCTACTGAGTAATTGAGCTTCTTTATCTTGAAAATAATAACAGTCCTCCTGACCGCTTTAGAGGCTGCCCACTTTTACCGACGCAGAATCAGTTAACACCGGTCAAAACAGACTTTATGTCTACGTAATAAGGGTGTTACTAATACCATTCGCATCGGATCGGCTGGGAAGACGCGTCGCGATGACGGCCTACGACGAAAGGAGCCGTTCGCAACAGATGATCGGTGATAAGTACAGTAATGTTATGGTGATCCGCACTCGGCTTAAGCCAATTCTGCATTTATAAATGTGGGAAGACATTGCCAAAAAAAAGTTTCAGAAAAAACACCGGCTTGGTCAATTTAACTCTCTCTTATTATTTTTATTATTCAACGTATTCATTTTATAGATGGACTTCCAAACACATACACATTTACGAAGGCTTTGGCCGAGCACCTCGTGGCTGAGCATCAGGTACACGTACCCACGGTCATCATCCGACCTTCAATTGGTGAGTTCATGTAATGTATAATTACATAATAACATTCCACAACTTTCACACAACGCCATCTAGTCCCAAGCTAAGCAGAGCTTGTGTTATGGATACTAGACAACTGATAAACATACTCATATATTTCTAAATACATACATATTGTAGATAAATTAGAAACAGACACAGAACAAAATATGATCATGCTCATCAGACAAACATTTGTCCTGGGTGAGAATCGAACGACCTCCGGCATAAAAGTCAATGATCAGTCCGCCAGTCAATGTGAAAATCACGCAATATTGTTTGCATGATTTTTAGCTTCTTTTATTCATAACTAACATAAATATTTTATGGTTTTTATGGAAAATTATTATTTTGCTACATCGCGTAGTTTATTATCTCGTAAATGTAAAAGATTTATTGTCATCGTTTGACATGTCGACAATATGACCTACTGTTTTCTTATAACCCATCAATAATTTCGATACCTCCTAAGTATAATGAGTCAACTGGCATTATAGTAATTTTACAGGAGAGCGATTTGAAGGCAAATTGTTTATATTTTAATGAAATCAAATTAATTCGAAGTAAAGTAAATGTTTTTTTAATTAAAATTGTAAGCTCTTCCTTTGGTATAAAATGCTTTTACTGATTTTTGTTTTTAAATGACATTTTATGTACATGACTGGGTATACGCCGGCGGGACTCAATAGTGAAATGGTTTAACTACCAGTTATATTCATGTACGTTGTCCATCAAAATCCATCGTTTACACCAAAATCACATGAAATATGATGGTCGTTTTATTGATATAATTTTACTCTTGTTTGTTTTCGGGGTTTTCTGTCTCACTTAATAATAAAATGTTGAAATTATATCACTTGACTCATTATACTAGGAAAGTTCTTAGTAATGTTAACATTTGAAACCTCAACGTATACTGGACCAACTTAGTTTACCGAGGTTTTTTGTTAGTATTTTTTTTTTGTAATACTTTACGATTTGTGGGATTAATAAAAGCTAGGAAGAAGAACAAGAATCGTAAACCAAAAAACAACTCATTTAGGAGAATCACAATGTATTTTTCGCCATAATTAAGTACCTAGGACTATCTTTTTAACAAAATAGCTTTACTAAAAGCTATACAACGTACACAAATTACTATTAAAAAAATATCAATGTTCCATCATAGTTACATAAAAAAAAACCCCGACATAAGAACCTGAATCCCTTTTAAAAGTAACGTAAGTTTAAGTTACCTTTTACAGGGATGTTGGTTTTTATTTCAGGGGGCTTTTTGAAATTTTTATTTAATTTTGTTTCATACTTTTTATAGGTACATACTTATTATATATCATTTTATGTTGGGCGGTTACAGCACATAAGTTGCAAGAGACAACAGTTGAAAATACTGTGGATTACCTAGGCAAAAGAACCTCGCAAAAGGCCAAGCCTATGTAGCCATAAGTGGAGTAAAAACCTTGGTTGGTGTAGCAATTTATGAGCTCGGCCAAAAGAAATTATTTAATAACCCACATGACAAATAATCTTTAGCAGAATTGAAAAGACAAATTACATATAAAATGAAGCTAAGAACACTCTCGATTAAGTCATCAATATTCCCTTTAAGTACGCTTTCATATGAGACCTCACTCGTGTATATTTGCAGACATTCGGTTATTTTTCCCTACTTTTACCACCACAACTCGGAAGAACCGGTTTTGATCAAACACATCTAAGAACACTCTCACGTAAATCACCTTTATTAAAAAAATAACTTAACTGAAATCGTTGACAGACAGACACATCAAACTCGTAATACCCCTCTTTTTCTGTCAGGGTTTAATGTACTGACTAAAATCCACGATGTCCATTAATTGCCCTTTACGTTCCAGGTCACGGTATTTGTTAGTCCCGCGACAACAAACGATGCTAAGAACACTCTCGATTAAGTCATCTATATTCCCTTTCAGTGCGCTTTCATTTAAGACCACACTCCAGTTTTTTTGCAAAGCCTCGGTTACCACTCCCCGCTTTCACACCCACAACTTTTAAACGGCTCAATCGATTTTCATCAAATATGTCTAAGAACACTCGCTGAATTACGTGCGAGTGTAATTTAATAGAAAAAAAAAACTAAATTGAAATCGCTTCATCAGGTCGTATGGTGCTATAAACAGACAAACAGACAGACACGTCAAACTTATAACACCTTATATGATATCCACGATATAATTATTATATACGAATAATAATAGGTAACTTTACGAAACAGGATTATTACCTATAATTGCGTGTGCACTCGCCGCCAATCATCGTATACTGAGCCGAAATAAACTTGTATTGATGCGCGCCCCGTGTACACTGGTACAACTTTATTTAGATCAGTTTACAATGAACGATTGTAACTGATGTTGAAATTGATTTAGTATACGTGAAATTATCTCGGTAATTATTGTACTTTTAATTTTTTTTTTTAACACAAACTTGAAGATCACGATTTATAAAGTTCATTTATGTAAAAAAGTAAAAATACCTAAATTTGTTAGTTGACTCAGTATACTTAGGAGGTATCGATTTGGATGTAATGATAAATATAAAGGATTTTTGCACCAATGCGTCTCTCACGGCATTGAGCAATTTGCTTACTTCTTTGATTAATAAATTATGCGAAAGTTTGTAAGCATGGACAAATGTTTGTTACTCTTTCACAAGAAAATATACTCAAAATTTTGAACTAAAAAGGGTATGAATCATCATCTTCCTGCACTTATCCCATTTTACTTCGGGTCGGCACAACACGTTTTTTTTCTTCCATTCTCCCCTATCAGACGTTACCGTTTCATTTACTCTTTTTTCATTCATATGATCCCTTACACAATCCATCCATCTTTTCTTTGGCCTTCCCCTTCCTCTCCATCCATCAACATTCATACTCATCACTCTCTTAGTCACAATTTCGGATATAAAAAAAGGGTTTTTTTATTCTATAATTTTCAGTGGGGTCCATAAAGGATGAACCAATAAGAGGCTGGCTGTGTAATTGGTTTGGAGCTACAGGTATAAGTGTGTTCACCGCCAAAGGCTTGAACCGGGTCCTACTGGGGAAGGCCAGCAACATCGTGGACGTGATACCCGTGGATTATGTGGCTAACTTGGTGATTGTCGCCGGGGCGAAGAATGGAGGAGAAAAGTATGTTATTTAATTCATATATACTACTCAAAAGAAAATAAGGGCCAACTTATTTTTGTCGATTTATTAAATAATATTTAAATATTACTGGTTATAATGACTGAATCTGATTAATATTAACGATTTTATTTGGAAATACACAAAAATTAAGTTTGTATTCCAATCAATCGTGTAATTGAAACAATTCCCCACTTTTCATTCAAAAAATTGAATGAAAAGTGGGGAATTGCAGGAATGTATCAACTTACACAAAACATCAAAAAACTCGAAAAAAAAAGTCTTTAATGTTCCAAAGTGTTCTTTAAAGCTTCTCTTTTAACTCTGTTCTCTCTGTGCTACTCATTTTAATGGAGGTGGAGTGTTCAGGATTAAATACCAAACATTATCTTTGGGATTCTCTACCAGCAAGTTTTCAGACAGTTTATGAAATCCAGCTGGGTGTTGATGGGAATTTTACTTTCTTTTGTACTCCTCTTTAACTCATCTCTTAAATGCTGAATAAAACTTAGGTAAAAATCCTGAGTAGCCACTGTAACATTGTAATTCGAACGTCAGCGAATGTATGCACTGTTAGTCACAGCGTGTCCGCTCGAACATTATCCTGCTTGAAGATGAACTCAGGTACTTGTGGCTGTGCGAATGGGATAATATGGAGTTGCACCACATTCGCTACGCAATTTTGAGCAGTTACAGCAACGTTATTACGAAGTGCGAGCTCAGTTTTGCGTGATAGAGACAACCGCCCCAGAGCATAATTCAGATCTCATCGGAACAGTCTGTTTCAAAAGTGCAAGGATCTGAAACCTATTGTTTAGATCTTCTCAACACTCTAATGAATCGGTATTTATTAAAAAAAAATAAGCTTGCAGTCATAAATAAAAAGCAATGAAGACCACTCAAAACAGTTAAATAATTTTTCTCTTTGCAAATGTTTCACGATTTGCACCATACGCTCCAGTTAACTGGAGGAGAACCAAGCATCTTCTTGAGTATTGTTAGTCTTCATGGAGGCAATTCGGAATAGTCTAGTCAATTATAGGGGTGCCTGTAGCTCAACGCAATAGAGTTTGTACGGTCCGCGCGGTAGATTTTCGCACTATTTGCGCGGTTAATCAAACTTATTGGTCTCCTTAGGCTTTACTTACTTACTTTCTTCCTGGATCACGGCGTCTGGTGATATTACCCGTCTTTTGAGACCAGTTTCAAACTTTTTGAACCACTGGTTTGGAATATTCCACCATAAGACCTTCCTGTTCTGGCTATGCCCCCCCTGGATTAAGGTAACACCCCAAGTGGCTGTTTTTGCATCCATATGTCTCCAAATAAATGGCATTATGAGATTAAACAATCGTTACAGCCTACTTGCTGTATAAGTCGAAGAAAACTCCGTTAGAAGTTTGAAAAATAAAAAACACCAAACCGTACATTCGAAGAAATCTTAAATATCTAATTTAAAAAAAGTTATAAATTTCCAATTATGCAGTAGAAACAATATTAATACTTGAAACAAACCATAACAAGGTATTTACCATCTATTATGTACACAGAATAAGAGTGATAATTGATTAAAGTGCAATTTAATAAGTGGCCCCTATTTTGTTTTGACGAGTATATAATAATATAATAATTTCGTTTATTTACCAGCAAAAGTTACAAATAAACTTATAAATACAAATGTTGCAAAAACTATACAATAATTGATATAACCCTGCCTCTTGAACTAGGATAAACACCTGTATTTTAAGAGGGTGCTCCACCGAGCAGTTCCATATACATAGTTTGACACAAAAATAGGTGGGAGATTACATAGATTTACGAAATGTGGGTGAGAAAAAGTACAGGTGTGCATGGGATAAGAAGTGAGTAAGTCGTGTATGTATGAGTGTGTGTGGGTGTGTATGAGAGTGTGTGTGAGTATGTGTGTGTTTTTGTATGGTGTAAGTCTTTTGTGAGTATGTGTCTATAGTAAATGGGTTTATTAGGTTTAATTCTTCTTTTTATAAGGGGTTGCGTACGCAAAGTAGTAACGGAAATCTCTTACTAAAACTCCTGTGTCCATCCTGTTGTCTGTCAGGTAGTATTGCATGAAATGTGATAGTAAAAAAATTGGCATTTCCACGTATGATGACTGTATTTTTTAGCTCTTGCTGCTATAACAACAAATATTAAATATATAACAAAATAAATTTACGTTGCTTCTATGTAATAGCCCTGATTTTTTTATCGTTTTTATATGTAGTTGGTAAAAAAAATGCGAGACCAGCGAGACACGCCCTTCGTGCGTGAGTCCGACTCGCACTTGGCCAGTTTTTTTTTGCTGCCTTCCAATAATTCATATATGATGCAGATGTGATACAAGTTTATTTTTCAAATTACAGATCAGATGAATTGAAAATCTACAATTGTTGCAGTAGTGACTGTAATCCCGTTACTGTGAAGAAGATTCTGAAGGAGTTCATTGATGATACTATCAAGAATAAGTCTCGTAAGTATATCCTAGAGGTTTAACCTAGAGGTTTTAGAGGTTTGACAGGCCTGTCGGTCTAGTGGTTAGTGACCCTGACTGCTATGCCGGGGGTCGTGGGTTCAATACCCACCCAGGACAAATGTTTGTGTGATGAGCACGATCATTAATTTGTTCTGTGTCTGGGTGTAATTTATCTAAAATATGTACGTATTTAGAAACAATTATAAGTATGTTTATCAGTTGTGTAGTACCCATAACACAAGCTCTGCTTAGCTTGGGACTAGATGGCGTTGTGTGATAGTCGTGGAATATTATATAATGTCACAATTTTTTTGTTCATTTCATAAACTATATAATATAATCCCATGTCCGTAGTCTATAAAGTGTAGGAACCGCCCGAAACTTTGACCGAAGCTACGTTTTTCGTACTTAGATAGTGACAGCTCTAATGATAACATAACTTTGCTTCTATTTAATATTAGTACCTACCTACGTCATCATCATCAGCCGGTCGACGTCCACTGCTGAACATAGGCCTCCCCCGTAGACCGCCACGCCGAACGACAATACGCCACTTGCCTACATGGGTACCCGCGACTCCTACGATGTCATCGGTCCACCTAGTGGGAGGCCTACCTATGCTGCGTCTTCCTAACCGTATTCGAGAACTTTTCCTCCCCATCGGTTGTCAGTTCTACAAGCGATGTGGCCTGCCCAATTGCCCATTACTACTTCAAATTGTTATAAATGTACACTGACGACAAAAACTATTTTCTTATTTCCAGATATTATGCCTCTGCCCGGTTGGTTTGTTTTTACAAAATACAAATGGTTGATGACACTATTGACCATAATATTTCAAATGATACCGATGTATTTAGCTGATGTTTATCGAGTATTAATGGGGAAGAATCCACGGTAAGAATTTAGTTTTATCATTCTTTTTGATTGAATAGGCTAGGTACCCAAAAAACCGTAATTAGTTCATAGAATTTAATTACAATGATAATGCCACCATTCTCGAGTGTTTATGTATTTAATATTAGTAAATATTTCTGTTTTTACTCAATATTCTACTCGATGGAATAATTAGAAGAAGAAAAAATGCACACCTGGGAGCACGGTAGTGCCACCGCCAAGTCGAGCCAAGCGAAGCGCAAGGGTACTACATACCTTTTCTCGAACCTTTTTACCTTGTTTTTCGTCGTTTTTTTTATTATTTTTAATACGAAATATAGGAAGAGGTGCTCAATGCGACATTATAATATCTTTGTTTTTATTTTCCTTCAATAATAGATTAATGAAGTAGATGATTGACGTTAGTTTTTTTTACCTAGTTATTTGATAAGACCGATATTTTTTTAGTTTTTTTTGAGACGAGTTTGCACTTTCCGTTTTGACATATGGATCCCAAACTTAGTCTTTGACAAACATACAAAAGTCCAAAACTCAAGGATTGCCAACGTGCCATGGAGCACAGTGTTCTAGGCGTTAAGCTAACTGATCACATTCGTAACACCACACTGCATTCCAAAACACAGATCACTGACGTTGCTAATATGGCCGCTAAACTGAAGTGGGACTGGGCTGGCCATGTCTGCCGGATGCCCAATGAACTGTGGGCCAAAATTACCACTATGTGGAGCCCTCGCAGAAGATGGCGGGATGAGCTGGATAAAACTAACAAACAGTGGCCCACACTAGCCTTAGATCGAAATAGTTGGAAGTCATGGGGAGAGGCCTTTGCTCAGCAGTGGGATGATACAGGCTGACAGTAACAGTAACAGTCTTTAGTCTAGTTCAGAGGTGACAGGGAAAAAGTCGACAGTGATATTCTTATCGTAGAACTATTTATATAACAGAATAATTCTCATTTCTCAAACAGGTACATGAAGCTTCATCACCTGGTCATCCAAACGCGGTTAGTAATCAACTTCTTCACATTTCACTCATGGGTGATGAAGACAGACAGAGCAAGAGAGCTGTTTGGATCTCTTTCTCCCGTTGAAAAACACATGTTTCCGTGGGATCCTTCTGGTATAGATTGGTCAGAATACCTACAAAGTTATTGTTATGGAGTTCGACACTTTTTGGAGAAGAGAAAATAGTTTTAGTTTTTTTATATTAATTGTTATCGGGTACCTACGTATCAAAATCTCGAAAGTTCTCATTTACTACTTTTGGGAGATTTAATACTGTTAATTACTGTTTACATTACTTTTGAACCGCTGCTTTGTCTATCTATCTATAAATATATAAATTAAACCCGTGTTCCGTTGTCACGACATAACATGAAAACGGCTTGACCGATTCGGATAATTATTTTTTTGTTGTGTTTGTAACCATCGGGACCGGGTTTTAGACCTGGTCCTCCACCCGTGCGAAGCCGGGACGGGCCGATAGTATTAAATATATCGAGAAAATAGTAGAAGTACCAAAAAGGAGCTAAGAAAAGATGTAAATCACCATCCTGGAAGTTACTGGGCAGAGTTCCTTTGTAATCTAGGCATGATCTAAGTTTTTTAAGCAAACAAAAAATGAAGAATCGCCCCTTTTTGAAAGTCACTAAATTACTGGAACGTTGTTAACTTGCGTCTACAAGTGAAGAATTAAAATAAATATTTAAGTAAGATAAGATCGTTCAGATAAATGTATTATGTATGTTAAATTAGGTATTACGTATGTTTATTTTAATTTAATAACAGTTTATAATAAATTATTCCTAACAGGAAATATTAAATAAAATATACATATTTTTAGGTTTGTTTATTTTAACACCCCTCTGTAATTTTATTTTTGCTTGACCACTAGGTTTTATGAATTCACTGGTGTGTTGTATATTATATAATAAAAAAAAACTTGTAGTTTTTAAGATGATTATCTTTGTGCTTTCTGTTTGTCTCCGTAAAAGAAAAAAAAACATAACAAAAATATAAGTTGTGACATTATGCTAAAGTATGATTATTAATTCCAGTCAGTAAAATGACAAGTGCAACTGTCACTGTCACACACACACACATACAAGTGAACAAATTAATGTCATTTTACTGTCATTTTACTGACTCGAATTAATAATAATCGTACTTTTGATATTGTGACATAATGCTAGGTGGAGCAGAAGTGACTTTCAACCTCTCACTAAAAACCACCTTCATTCTTTGCTCCGCCCTTTGTGTTCCAGGGCAATGGTATCTTACTTAAGCCGTCCTGTGCGTATTAACACATTTTCAGGTTACAAACTATCTGTGTATTAAACAGCCAAATCCAATCATTTGTTTTTACGTCAAAGAGTAACAGAGTAACAATCATCCATCCATCGATACAAACTTTCGCGCTTATTACCTATATGAATGAAAGTTTAGAATTAGTAAGATAAAGTAAATTGGTACCTTTCCCAATTCATTATTTATTTTCCTATTAGACTAGTAGATTATTAACCAAGGGGATAAAGCAGGGTCTTCTGTCGCGGGTTGCGAATTAAATCGCGAGCGTAACGAAGGACTCGAGGTTTACTCCCGAGCGTAGCGAAGGTGTTAAAAACTTAAATCACGAGCGAAGCGAGGGATTTAAGACGAGTCCTGAGTGTAGCGAGGGATTTAAGTTCACCCAAGACTAAGACAGCTTTATCACCGAGGAAAATACTCTACTTTTCGTACCATTTGCGAAAAAAATAACACAGTAATAATATGAGATACGCCTCAGCTACCCACGAGTTCATTGACCTAACTAGAGGCCCTGGCAAGAATTCTATATATACAAAGACAGATTTGCATATTTTACTTATTGTGACATAAATTCTTTGGAAAATGAAAAAGCGCCTCTGTTACTTAAAGGCGTTCCCTCAATGGGAGCATTCGCGTGTAATTTAACAATATAGATTCAACTTTGAGCATTACATTACAATACTACCTTCCTGACTGATAAGCATTCGCGTACATTTAGTATAGATTTGATGCAAGGTGTTCTCCCTTCGCAAGACGATCTTCCGGCCACCGTAGGCACGGGCATGTAGGCGGCGAGTAAAGGACAACTCGCTGTCCGGCCATGGAGCATGCCCGTGTCGACGGCGCGTCGTGTTCCACGCGCTCAAAGAGCGTCAGCATAATGACGCTCCATGGCCGGGGTCGCGGGACTTATTCCATCACCTTGACCCCGGAATATAAAGGGCTATTGAAGAACACCGTGGATTTTAGTAAGTATAAGTCTGAGAATCCCTCCTGCCTTGCCCGGGGTGGGAGGACTCATTTGATGATTTTACCACGCAAAAAAAAACCCATAAAATGCTCGAATCTGTAACATTAACAGGCTGATGAATGCTCGCGGTGAGGGAGCGCTTTACGTCACTTAAACGTGAAAACACGTGACTTATAAGGCGTCCGGTGGTTCTCTTTATAAAATTACCAGAAGTTATGTGTGAACAGACAGAGTTAAACGACGTTATTTTTAAGGTTCCGTATGGCGAAAAAAAGGGATATCTAATAAGATCGATCTGGGGCCTAAGTCTACTAATTTATATACGTCACAATGGTCTCTCAATGGTAAGTTTTTGACAGATTTGCCATACAAAAACTGTCAAAAACACACCATTGAGAGACCATTGTAACGTTTATAAATTAGTAGACTTAGGCCCCTGTCTGTTTGTCAAGACATTTTTATTAAGGTCGCGCGGAGGTATTAAGCACCAACAGAAGCACACAAATCAAGAAATTGAGCCAGAAGCAAGAACTTACAATACAAATACATATACTTGACGGGCCTGTTAGTCTAGTGGATAGTGACCCTGATTGCTATGCCGGGGGTCGTGGGTTCGATTCCCACCCAGGACAAATTTTTGTGTGATGAGCACGATCATTTGTGCTGTGTCTGAGTGTAATTTATCTATAATATTCATGTATTTAGAAATATGTAAGTATGTCTATCACTTGTTTAGTACCCATAACACAAGCTCTGCTTAGCTTGGCACTAGATGGCGTTGTGTGATAGTTGTGGAATATTCTTTATTATTTATTTACCTAAATAAATAAAAAAACTCTCAAAAAAAGACTTAAAACGGTTCTTTTGTGAGCCATCACAAAACAGTCCTCATGATATTTGTCCAGGAGGGCTTACATGACGTCTTAAGGCGAGAGTAGATCCATTGTGAGAAAGAGAGCGGTATCGGCCCCGACTTACGAGTTGTAGGACGTGGGTTCGAACCCAGCTTGGCGCATTACTTTGTGTATTTTATTTCATCACCACAACTGCTCTCAAAACGGTGAAGGAAAACATCGTGAGGAAAGCGGCATGTCCTAGAACCACCAAATTCGAAGACATTTTTTTTTTTTTTTTACGTGGTAAAATCATCAAATGAGACCTCCCACCCCGGGCAGGGTGAGAGGTACTGTCAGACTTCTACTGACTAAAATCCACGGTGTTCTTCATTAGCCCTTTGTGTTCCGGGGTCACGGTGAGGAAATAAATCCCGCGACTAATCGACGATAAATCTCTGTGAGGGGGCCCCGTCATTTGCTGACAGCTCTTTGAGGCGCGCGTGGAACACGACGCGCCGTCGACCCGGGCATGGTCCATGGTCGGACAGCGAGTTGCCCTTTACTCGCTGTCCGCATGCCCGCACCTACGGTGGCCGGAGATCGTCTCGCTCTTGCGACGTCCGACGCCGTGGGCGTACACCACTGCGGTTGGGGCGGAGGGAGGACGCTGTCCCTCTCTCTCTCGCGGCCCGCCATCTCCTTCGCGAGCATTACTGCCTCGCAGAAGGTGGCGACCGCTTCCCACTCCGTCTCGCCCCGCAGCATGGCCGAAACCAATGCCGGGCGCGAGAGGTCTCCGCCTATCGCCGCCGTGAGGACACGTCGGTGCCCTGCCCAAGCTGGGCAGTCTTGCACCGTATGCTCTACTGTGTCCTCCGGGCGATCTTCGCAGTGGTGACACCCAGGCGTTTCCTCCTTTCGCATCAGACACAGGTACCTCCCGAAACTTCCGTGTCCGGTGAGGACCTGCGTCATGCGGTAAGTAAGGACGCCGTGACGTCTCTCCAACCACTCCTCAAAGAGGGTTCTTACGGCTATTGCGGCGTGCCCGGAAATTCGAAGACGTGCGACATCTGCCAACCCGCACTGGGCCCGCGTGGTGGATTATGCCCCACTCCCTCTCAAAAGAAAGGAGGCCAGTGTACCAGCAGTGGGAACGTGATAGGCTGATGATAATGAGAAAGAGACAGAGTTATACAAGTCATCTAGCGCTATCCCGTTCCCGTGGTCGGTCAGTGATCTCGTAAATAACTCTGTCAAGGATTTTGAAAAAAATGAAAAAATAAAAAATGTTACCTAAATCCATTCATTAGTTATTATATGAAAGAATAAATGACATCCTTAGATGAATCCTTACAAACTTTCGCATTTATAATATTTAATTAAATATAAAAATGGATCGCTAAATGTGTTGCTAAGCCCATAACTTGAAAACGGCTAGACCGATTCGGCTAATTCTATTTTTGTTGTGTTTGTAACCACCGGGACCGGGTTTTAGATTGGGCGGGATCTTCCACCCGGGCGAAGCCGGGACGGTCCGCTAGTATTTAAAAAAAAAATAAGATCGTGGCGAAACTGCTATCTTAACAAAAAACCTGTTTTAATTTCTGAAAGAAATATGTATACAGGCAGGTTTTTAATGAATATTGATAATGAGGTCGTTTGGATGAAACGTTTTCATTATCGCAAAATTAATTGAAAACAACAACTTATTGGATAATTAAAATTCACGTACAAGAAAATTCAGTTCATAAAATTACCTTTAAACAAAATTTACGAATACCTACCTCACAATAAGAATTAAAAAAAAATGAAATTATTATTCATAATAAGCAATAATACTACTTGGTAGGTTCTTTATTTCGACATAATATATAATACCTGACTTTGTCGGTATAATAATACTGTATAAATGACAGCAGTACCCGTCTTAAAAACTTGTTGTTTTGCATACATAAGCGACATCTATATATCTATACATATAATAAAATAGTAGGAAACTCAAAACTGTACATTGAATATTTTTTTAAAGAATACTTGGGGTGTGATCTACAATCGATACCGAAGCCAAAAACATAGTTTTTAGAATTTTTGTCTGTTTGTCTGTATGTATGTCCGGGATAAACTCAAAAAGTACTAGACGGATTTGAATGATTCTTTTTTGTTGTATAGGTATTAAGTCTGGCCAACACATAGGCTATAATTATTTTGGAAAATTGAACACCTGGCGCAGAACCGCAACAGACCAGCTAAACTATAAGAGATACAAAAATTGTTCCACGTGATAAGCATTTTCTGCTGAGAGAATAAATTTGAGGATCTTGGAACACCTGATCTGGAACTACAAGAGCCAAGCTACACTATAACATATACATGAATGATGTCTTAGCAAAGTTGTTCGGCCTTATGAGCACTCTCTGTTGACATATAAAAATTAAAGATCTGGAACACCTGATGTGGAACTCCAAGAGCCCAGCTACACTATAACATATACAGGAATGACGTCTTAGCAAGAGTTGTTCAGCCTGATGAGCACTCTCTGTTGACGTATAAAAATTGAAGATCTAGGTCACCTAATGTGGAACTCCAAGAGCCCAGCTACACTATAACTTAAACAGGCTTAATTTTTCAACTGAAAGCGGCTAAGTCCCGTATATCATTACTTCCCAGAATTCGATCCTTATTAGCAACACTATCGAACGGTGTAATAATACAGGGTGTGGTTTTTTTTCTAAAACCAGCGGGTTCAATTCCGGCCAGGATTATTGATTTTTCTAAAATCTAATGATGCAGTTTAAGTTTTCGTCAAAATCGGCTTAGAGACTCCTTTCAACGTTTTTTGATATTCCACATAGTTTCGGATATAGCCATCCACGCCCAGTTGAAAAAACTCACGCTGTATAGGAATGACGTCTTAGAAAGACTTGTTCAGCCTGATGAGCATTATCTATTAATGTATAAAAATTTAAGATCTGAACCACCTGATGTGGAAATCAAAGCTTTCACTAATCTCACTGTATGATTATATAGTAATAAAAGCTGGGGTTACCTCCACGCAGAGAAGGCGGTCGCAGTTTAGGACTGATTTTCGATGACGATAAATATATTAATAAAAATTAATATTCTACTTGCCAAACTCCCATTAGATTTTTACCCAGGCTCGGCAGGAGTTGGGTATCAGAATTTTCAGATCTTCGATTTTGACGACCCCGTTGTCGCTGGCATAACCAACAAGATCCGCGTACGAAGTCGCGGGCACAAGCTAGTTTATAATAAATTAAGTTTAAGTAAAAAGATGTCTGCATCATAATTATATCCGATTCAAACATAGTTGGAACACGGCTACGTATAAAATTAAACTTGTTTTTTTTATTTAATTTCAACCAACTGTTTTTTTTTATAGAATAGCTTACAATATTATTATGTTCGGACTTCGAATATTGGTAAATAAAAATAGTGTTATGTTTAGTAAAGGAGTGAAAATAAAACATGTCCTTGGATATTCCAGTATGCCGTAAGTTAATTTTCACTAATATTATAAATCTTGAAGTTAATTTGTTTCTTATTTAACTAATTTCACTCTTCACTTGTTGGTAAACGACGCATCCCGCTTTTTTATTTAACCCCCGACGGAAAAAGAGGGGTCTGTCTGTCTGTGGCATCAGAGAGCCCGAACGGATGAAGCGAGTTCAATTTGTTTTTTTTTGTATGAAAGGTGACTTACCTGCGAGTGTTCTTAGACATGTTTGATGAAAATCGGTTGAGCCGTTTAGAAGTTGTGGGTGTGAAAGTGGGGAAAGGTAACCGAGGGTCTGCTAATATTCTCGAGTTGGGTATCAAAATAAATGAAAGCGTACTGAAAGGGAATATTGATAACTTAATCGGGAGTACTCTTAGCAACATAAAATGATATAGGTATGTACCTATGAAGAGTATAAAATAAAAAATAAATTAAATAACACCCGACACAAAAACCAAGTTCCCTGTATAAAGTATTTTTTTTACTTTTTAAAGGGAACTTGGTTTTTTGTGTGGGGGTTTTTTAAATTTAATATTTTTTTTTCAGTGAAAACTTCACAAAGGCTACTAAGTGTACAACAACTTATCAACCAATTGCAGATTTTTATGCTGGGAAGTCTGTGTTTATAACTGGAGGCACCGGTTTCTTAGGAAAGGTTTGTTAAATTATATCCTTAACCAAAGCTAGGCAACCAGAAAGTACCTATAACTGACACTTGACAGCTTTTGGGTCATCGGACCCCATTACCCAGTGTTGTATCGTAGGGTGCGATATCAACACTGCTTCCCAATTATGGAGGGCCTGAGCACCTCTGCAAATGTTTGGATTTTGGAATCGTGTGTTTAGTTAATAATAATAATAATAATAATATTTATTTATTTCTCCTCACACAAGTTCCTTGAAGTATGCGTGTGAACACAACACGTCAACACCTTGTGCCTGTTGATTGACCGGACAGCCTGCAGCATTACTCGATGTCCGCAAGCCCGCGCCTACGATGACGGAAAATCGCCTTGCGCTCTTCGGCAACCTGAGGGTCGTCCTCAGCGGCTAGGGGGCGTATAGCCTCTCTCTCACGCATTCCCCACCTTCCTTGGCCAGCATTACTGCTTCCCATTTCCCCTACCACCGCAATATGACGCCTATCACAACTGAATTGCATGTCTCTGCAGGCTAATTTTAAAATATTATCGATATTTTCAGGTGTACCTAGAGAAACTCCTATACTCATGCAATAAATTGGACAAAGTGTACCTCTTAGTGCGAGAGAAAAAAGGCAAAACTATTAATAAACGAATTGAAGATCTATTTGCTAATCCTGTAAGTTGCAATCTTTAATTTAATTATGAAAGTACGTTTTTGTCGAGAGAATATTACTACTCGCTTTCATTTGTCATCCAATGTTCAAGAAACTCATGCTTATGGCGGCATACTACCTCAGTATAATCTTACTCGCTCGCACTTGCACGTACCACGCACTATTGCTTGCTCTTTCTTTTAGTTGTCGACGCGAAAATCTATTTATTTTAAGGCGAATGAAAAGGAAATTCGAAAAACAAAATAACATAAGCCCTGCCTTATAGTTGGTTCAGTTAGTATAAAAAGTTTCATAATCTAATGTTAAGTATTTAATGATTGATAGCGGTTTATTGTTCAATTTAGAGGTAACTTTGGGTTTTTTTATAACGAGAAAATTTTATGGAATCGTGTTTTCGCAAAACTTAAGACCTAACATTAATCCTCATCTTTACCATATAAAATTATTTCAAAATTAATTGTGCAGTATTTTCGGCGTATCAGAGGATTCTGCTAAGCCATTTGAGGTAGTATGGTCTCTTAAAATATGATATAACATCACTACTGCAATCCCCGAAGGTTTAGACACAGCATAAAATTGACAAAATGTGGGTGTTCTAGGTGTCGTAGTAATTTTCCGTGGTCTACTAGATCTCTCGGTAGTACCAATTTTTTTTTCTGTGGTACTATTGGTAGTACAACGAGTTTTACCACGAGCAATAAACGAAAACACCTAGTAACACTATTAAACCCAAGAATCGAAGCCCTCGTATCATGCAAAGCGGTCAGGCTTGCGTCCACTACACCACAATGAGGCTGTTTGAAATAATGATTTGTATTTTTCAGTTATTTTCAAGGTTAAAGAAAAAAAATCCTGAATATTTATCGAAGGTGATACCCGTCTCCGGTGATATAACATTACCAAACCTAGGACTGACTCCGAAGGATGAACAGATTTTAATTGACAAGGTAACATAATTATTTATAGATCATCATCTTCCTGCCCTTATACCATTTTACTTGTGGTCGGCGCAACACTGTTTTTTCTTCCATTCTCCCCTATCAGACGTCACATCACCTTAGACAATACATCCATCTTTCCTTTGGCCTTCCTCTTCCTCTCCATCCATAAATATTCATACATAATTAATTATAATTCATACATATTTAATGAACGTCTAAAATACATTTGATGTTAACTGAAGCTGTCACTTGAAGTGAGCATTCTTGCAAATGTTACATTACAGAACAACAAACGAGATCGTTTTAGCGAGCATTCTAACGAAAGTTCCGGCGAGCCTTTGCCGAGCCGACTGTCAAGTCTGACATCGTCATAACGGCTAGAGCATTCAAAAATGAGAAAATACTCGTAGCGATGTTTGGCTATAATATCTTCGGCTCTGTTCGTTGTTCAGTTCGTTAAAATTAAAAACTGTCAAAACAATCCGAATCCGAATCTTTAATAAGCCACGTGTTTGCTCTCAATAGACCGAAACTGGAACAAACATTATTTGAATAACTAGGAATCTATAATGACAAAAAATACTATCATTACAACAAAAATATATAATACCATAAACCTAAGTTTAAAACTTTGATAGTAAGACAAGGACAACAAAAGAAACAGGGTGGATGACCACAATTTGCTATTATTTTAATAGTTACTTTTTTTTAAATTTTAATAGTGTCACAGTCAACTTGAAGAAAATTCAAATCAATCCAGCAACTAGATATGGAACTCATTGAAAATAAATTTAAGAAACATTTATCTTATCACCAGCTTATTAATTGCAGGTGTCAGTGGTGTACCACGCGGCAGCCACAGTACGGTTCAACGAACCGTTGCCAGTCGCTATGAAAATCAATTTTGAAGGTACACAGAAGATTCTGGAGCTCAGCCGCCGTATGAAGAATATAGAGGTAATTTGATTTTATTTTTAAACACGAGATTTTCATCCAATGTGTGTTTAATTTAACCATCATCATCTCATCATCTACTTAGCCTTTTCCCAGCTATATTGGGGTCGGCTTCCAATCGAACCAGATGCAGCTAAATATCAGTATTTTACAAGGAGCGACTGCCTGTTGGGCCTCCACAACCTAGTAACTGAGTAATACGATATATAGTCTTACCATGGGGGGTAAGACTGGTTGTCAGACTTTAACGCTTCTGACTAAACAGTAACGACTGTCAAAGATCTACAAATGACAGCCGGGACCAACGGATTTACGTGCTTTCGGCTTAACCCGGGAGATCGGCCTCCTTCGATCGTCCTCCCGCCCAGGGTGGGACGGGAGTGACTGTCAGACTTAAACCGACAAAAAATTACGGTGATCCTTCAATAGCCCCCCAATAGTCCCAGGGCTGCGGTTACCAGGTAAGACAGTCCCGCGACCCTGAAGAAAGGCCGCCCCTTTTGATCTCCACATATACCGGTTGGAAGCGACCTGCATCCAGCGTATTCCGGCGACCTTCATTATGGTCGTCTGTCCACGTTGTAGGTGGACGTCCTACGCTGCGCTGGATATAGAGTCATAAATCTTACTAATTACAAACGTAAAAGTTTGTTTGTTACTCTTTCACGCAAAAAATACTGAACGTATTTGGATAAAATTGAGCACACAGATAGTTTATAACTTGGCTTAACACATAGGATGATTTTTATACCGAAATTATGTGGGATAATTATCGTTAGCTGGCAACAGCTAGTAGTATAAAAATAAAGAAAACAGTCATTTATGTATTACATGAATGGAATATTTTAAAAATGTCTTATTTAAATAAACTAAACTTGGAAATTTTAATGGTTTCTAAAAATTACAGCATGCATTTTTGTTTAAAATGTAATTGTATTACTTTTAGGTATGTCTTCTTTTTTGCAGCAACAATCATTAAAATTTGTTTGTTTGTTAAACATCAGCCATTGTATTTGTATGTTAATTAATTTTAATTCGTTGTGAAACCCAAACTCTCACCTTGAACTGTATGTAATTAAATTTTTCATAAAAAAGTAAAATAAAACATTATGCATTTTCATTGTTTAATATTATTCTTACACACAATACTCATTTATTTATAAATAATAAATGAATAAATAAACATTAAAAACTCCAAAATGCATTGTAGTAAGGAACATAAAAGTTTGACTCATCATCATCATCATCATCTCATCCATAGGAGGTCCACTGCTGAACATAGGCCTCCCCTTTTGATCTCCACATATACCGGTTGGAAGCGAAGAACCTGCTTCCAGCGTCTTCCGGCGACCTTCATAAGGTCGTCTGTACACTTGTTGCTGGACATCCTACGCTGCGTTTGCTAGTCCGTGGTCTCAACTCTAGCACTTTTCGACCCCATCGGCCTGCCCCATCTGCTCTGCGAGCAATATGGCCTGCCCATTCCCACTTCAGCTTGCTAATCCGGTGGGCTATATCGGTGACTTCAGTTCGTCTACGGATCTTCTCATTTCGGATTCGATCACGCAGAGAAACACCGAGCATAGCTCTCTCCATAGCTCGCTGAGCGACTTTGTGCTTTGAGAAAAGTTTGACTCAGCATAATTATATTTTTCAGGCTTTCCTATACATTTCTACGGCTTATACTCAAACGCAAAGGAAGGTACTTATGGAGACGGTGTATCCACCACCAGCTCAAGAGGAAGACGTCTACAAATTCATTGAAGAATTTGGAAATGATGCTAAAGAAATTGAGAAGTATTTAAGTGCGTATTTTAAGGGTGCTCCCACATTTTATCGACGCGGAATTGGCTTAAGCCGATTCCGCGTCGATACATTACCATACTTATCGCTGACCTTCTGAAAGCGAACGGCTCGTTTCGCTGTCGGCCGGAGGTCGCGCCGCGTCGTCCAAACCGAGCCAATGCGAACGGTGTTAGTAACACCTTTATTACGTAGACATAAAGGATTTTTTGACCGGCTTAAGCCGATTCCGCGTCGATAGATGTGGGAGCACCCTAAGGCAATATTATCATTATCATCTCGAATCTCTTCAAAGAAAGACCTTTGACTTGGATTAGAGACAAGAGCAACAACTATCGGACTAAAAACAAAATAAAACTGTTCCAGATGACCACGAAAAACCCAATTCTTATACGTTTACTAAAGCATTAGCGGAGTCATACATCGCGAGGAATCGTGGTGATGTACCTGCAGTCATCATCAGGCCTTCAGCTGGTAATAACATAATACAGCTCTACTAATATTTTAAAACTGAAGAGTTTGTTT
This sequence comes from Agrotis ipsilon, assembly GCA_028554685.1. NCBI lineage: Eukaryota > Metazoa > Arthropoda > Insecta > Lepidoptera > Noctuidae > Agrotis > Agrotis ipsilon. The sequence continues at coordinate 16,168,297 of CM052965.1, forward strand.
GTTGGATGGTTGAAAATGATGCTGCTGTGAACCTTTCCAAAATGGGCACGGTGTGTTCGCGATGGTAAGACCCCTCTGAGGAGTGGCTAGAGAGGCGACACGGCGTCCTCACCTTCCGCTTGAATTGGTCCTCATCGGATACGGAAGTCTCGAGAGGTTCCTGTGTTCTATTGGGAAGGAAGAAAGGCCAAGGTGTCACCAATGCGAGGACCGGCCGGAGCATACGGTGCAGGACTGCCCCGCTTGGGCAGAGCACCGCCGTGTCCTCACGGAGGTTTAATAACTTATTAAAAGCGACTTAAATTTATTTTTATTTTTTAGTTGCATCAATAAAAGAGGAACCTCTGAAGACCTGGTTGGACAATTTCTTTGGTCTCACAGCATATTTTTATGCAGCAGCCAAAGGCTGGAACCGCTTTAACCTTGGAAACAGCAACAATTTAATCGACTTTATTCCTGTGGATTACGTTTCAAACTTCAGTATTATTGCTGGTGCTAGAGCTAAGTATGGAGCTTTATATAATAATAATAATATGGAATGGAATAATATAATGGAAGTGGGTATGCACCGAGATGTGGTTTCGGTAGACAACGGACTCACACCGCTATCCATGGCTAAAGAGAACTGGCGCAAACCTGTGATACTCAGTACCGAGGACCGCAATGAGGTATGGCAAGGCAAGGAGCTTCACGGACGCTTCTACCGGGCTCTTCATGGGCCCGATGTAGATTTTCTAGCATAAGTATCGGAGACATATTATAAAGGACGGGACGATTGACGTGTGTCGGGCATGCCATCGTCCTGGTGAATCCATTAGACATATCATCTCTGGTTGTTCTCGTCTTGCTAACGGCGAGTACTTGCACAGGCACAACCTAGTAGCCAGAATTATCCACCAGCAACTTGCTTTGAAATACAATCTTGTGGATTCTGAGGTGCCGTATTACAGGTATGTGCCCGACCCAGTTCTCGAAAAAGACCATGTCACGCTGTACTGGGATCTGCCTATCATTACTGACAGGACTATTGTCGCCAATAAGCCTGACATAGTAGTGATAGACAGATCAGCGCGCCGCGCAATGATAATCGATGTTACCATCCCGCATGACGAGAACCTCGTGAAAGCCGAGAAAGATAAACAAATAAAATATCTTGACTTGGCGCGCGAGGTTGTCGACATGTGGAATGTGAGCTCGGCTATCATTGTGCCGATTGTTGTAACGGCCAATGGCCTGATGGCCAAGAGCCTCGACGAAAATTTGTCGAGGCTCTCGTTGGGTAGTTGGATCAAGAGCCAGATTCAGAAGGTAGTACTCCTTGATACGGCTAGTATTGTGAGGAGGTTCCTGTCTCTGGAACCCTAACCACCGGTAGCTTGGACCCTGCTCCCACGCCGGCGGACAACTATTTTTATATTTTTAAATGTTTTTTAATTTTTTGTCTTACTAAATATTTAAAAATGTAATTGATATGTAACAAAATGAATAAACGACATAATTATATCGTTTATTTGCATGAAATATGGTGGTAACAGATCTTATAATTTAATACATAGTACTTCATATTCCACCTACTAAATTCAGCATGCAAATTTAGGTTATGCCATAATTTTAATTAGTTACGAAATAATCGTAATCATTTGAATAATTATGTCACAATAGGAAAATGACATGAAATTACAATACAAATATCAAACTATGAATATTACACATGCCAAACTATTATAAATTACAAATGTCAGCTACGAAAATTACAATGTCGAAAAATGAAAATACTAATGTTAAAACTATAAAACTACAATGTTCAAGATAAGCTTACAGGAATGGCAAAGTTAACTTTATTACACTATTCATGTTTGTAATAAATTCTTACTTGTATCAAAATTCATAAATTCATTAATAGAATAGAAACAGTATTCAATAAGCCATGTTCGGAGTCTTTTTTTAAATAGATTCGTTGATTATATATTTTTTTCTTACAATAAAACGCGCGTAGACATGAATGGAATCGTTTCACTGTATGAAACACACTTTATCTTGTGAAAATCCTCATGATCTTCCTTTACCTGGGGAAAGCAGACTGCTTAGGCACCACCGCCTTTTACCATTCACGGTTCCATTTTTTTTTGTTGAAAACTTTTCACTTAAGAAATTTTCTTTATAAAGAAATTCTAAGATTTTCTCGTCATCACATTAGAAACGGATTGACGAATTTGAGGCTTGTAGGTAGGAAACTCGATGGCTCGGTTGGAAAAAACGACGCAGGAAAAATTCAAATCACGAGCAGAATTGGAACCTGAGATGGTTCAAATCTTGCTCGTGGTTCAAATTTTTCTTTGACGAGAAACCTTTTGAAATTCGCACCGCTTGCGTTACTTTCTATAGTATAATCGTATCGGTTTTTATTTAGTTTGTATTTTTTAAATTAATTATGAATTATTGTTCTAGGACAAAATATAACGAAGTACAAGTATTTAATACCACCAGTAGCTCAGTCAATCCAGTCACATTTGGGGAAGCTCATAAGTACTTTAGTGAAGACATAATATCGCGGGGCAAAAGTAAGTTATTGATTCTTTATTTAAAGGTGATTTTCGCAGTCGTGGGACAGTTTGTAATGGACACCGTGAATCGAAAGGGCTATTAAAAGAACAGGATGAACATATGCTTAACGTCAAGAGGCATGCTATTCCTCCCACTCCGGGCAGGGCGGGAGGTACTGTCAGACTTGTACTGACTAAAATCCACGGAACCTTCAATAGCCCTTTATGTTCAGGGGTAATAAATTGGTCCCGCATCCCCGGCAATCTTTGGCCCTCTGTCTGTGTAGCCTCAGTTTTTTTTTCAACTTTGCCCCGCACTAGGTATTTCTCCAGTGTCGTGGGTGCGTTTACAAATGTAAAAACTCACATTCACAAACGCCCAGACCTGAAAGAACTGAAGAATTGAAGATCATACAAATATTTGCTCCGTGCGGGAATCGAACCCACGACAATCAGAGTCAGCAGCAGTCCAGTCGCTCAGGCAAACCTAACCGTGCCGTCAAAATGTCATGTTTTGAGACTGCTAATTATTTTTATTATTTTTTCAGATGACATACCATATCCGGCTCTGATATATGTCAACTCGAAGGTAATATTAAATATTGGAGCGTTCTTCTGTCAAACGATTCCGGCGCATACGGCGGACTTGTGGCTGAAAATGACGGGCAAAAAACCGAAGTGAGTTTTTTGGCTTAAATTATGTTTTCTTATCATCCATGAAATACATAAACTTGAAAAAATAGAAGCACTATTAGCACAGTGATCGAGCGATGGACTGCTGCTCTGCGTCTCGCGGTTTTTATTCCCGAACCGAAAACAAAATATTTGTTTGATCCACAATAAGATTTTGAGACTTTCATTTTGTCTCTATCATCTTTGACCTAGACATAACTGAATGAAGGAACGGTTCGCGCAGTGGCTGAGCGTTTGGACTGCTGCGGAACGTGTCGTGGGTTCGATTCCCGCACGGAACAAATATTTGTAAGACAAGTACACAGTACAAGTAAGAGGTTGTTTCGGGTCTAGGTGTTTGCTGTTTGTGCATTGTGAGTTTCTATGTTAGTAAACGCACCCTCAACACAGGAGAAATTCCTAGTGTAGGGCAACGTTTCGTGCACTGGGCTCGCATGGTAGAGACTCCCTGTCACAGAGAGGATGCCTGTGCCCCAGAAGTGGGAACATTTATAAGCATGTTAGCATAAGTTATGGCACTGATAAATTGGGTTTAAAAATCCGTTCATAATCACATCCAGGTTCGTGAAATTCGCCGCTGAATTAACCCAACTTGCTCGAATTGCTGACTACTTCACATCTAAGAGCTGGCGGTTCAGGTCAGACAGGATGAGGGAGCTTTACGAATCATTATCTCCTGAAGACAAGCAGACATTCCCCTGCGATCCCACCCAGATAGAGTGGTCTGAATATTTGAAGGGTTATGGTAAGGGCGTGCGGAATTATTTGAAACAATCGTAAAGTGAACAAATTTTGACTTATGGTAGTAAAGAATTTTCGTACAAAGATGTCTTATTTTTAAACGAACCTTTATGAAACTACTGAACAGAATAGGTAATTTTTGATTTTGTTTTTTTCCAAAAAGGACTCAATTAAAATGACAGTCCCTCCCGCCCTGGGTTGGAGGACTCAATCGACGACTTTACCGTGTAATGAGTCGTCATTACTGACTGGCCTGTTGGTGTAGTGGTTAGTGGGTTCGATTCCCACCAAAGGACAAATGTTTGTGTGATGAGCATGATCATTTGTTTTGTGTCTGGGCGTAATTTGTCTATAGTATGTTTATGTATTTAGAAATATACAAGTATGTTTATCAGTTGCACACACACAAGCTCTGGTTAACTTGGGACTAGATGGCGTTGTGTGATATTGTGGAATATTATTATTATTACATGGTAGAGTGGCTTTTCTCCAAAACCGATATTTTATTTTGTTTAGGTAGTATAAATCTATCAATTCTGCTTCTTCAGACTGTAGTTCTTCTTCTTCAATTAAAAGGGGATACTTTTTTTATTAATAGCGAGATCGTCGACGTCTTTCCATTTCGTGTCAGAATGCGTACTGAGCACTCAACGTCTCGCACCCGAGCTGAAAAACATCTCTTCTCGCACAGCACACAGCACACCGTACACCACACACAGCATACCGCACAAAGCACGCCGCTCGTAGCACATGTCCCTCACAGCACGCTGCTCGCAGCACACCGCACACAGCTTTGGTGGAGTCACCAGAGCTTCAAAAATAGGTCTTAGCTCGCACACAGCACACGTCTCAGCTTTTTAGGAGTCTTGGCCTATCCTTACAAAGTTTCTCATTTATAATACTCGTATAATTAAAAAAGTACGATCGTGACGAAACTGCTATCTTGACAAAAAACCTGTTTTAATTTCGGAAAAAAGATAAAGAATATACCGACAGGTTTTTAATGGACATTGATAATGAGGTCGTTCGGATGAAACGTTTTCATTATCGCAAAATTAATTGATAAAAACAATTTAATGGAAAATTCAAACACAGCTTTAGAAGATAGATGTCAGTTAATAGAATTACCTTTAACAAAATTAACAAATAGAAAAATTAAAATATTTGATAATGAACAATAAGCCCCTTCGTACACTAGGCAACGCAAGTCTCCGATACCTTACGACTTTGACAACCATTGACGAGTGCGTGTTTACGAACCTTTATGGATTGTATTGCGATAGTGGCCTGGATACCGAAATCGTCAGGTATCGGAAACTTGCGTCGCCTTGTGTACGAAGGGCCTAATACTACGGACCGTGTCCTTCTTTAGTCTGACATTAAGACAATCGTCTACCGAACGCTTGTCCATAGTAAAAGAGAAAACGTTTTCCTGCCCCTAAATGTTATCCTATCTCAATGATTTTTTAGAATGCTTCTGATACAGTCAAAAACTAGGTTTATAGATTTTCTTTTTTCCAAATTTCATAATAGTTTGAAAGCTACAGGCGCCTAAAAGTTACTATTTTTATAACAGAGTCTTCATTGAAGTAAATAAAACCTTTGTATTTTAATAACAAAGAAGTTTTAGAAAAAACGCAAAACCTACAAACCTAGATTATAATATGCTGAAACGATTGACGCCAGAATCTAAAAGATTGGTCGTGATTTAGTATGTGGAAAACGTTTTCTCCCGAGAGACAAATTTCATAAAAAATCGGGGGTCAGATTCAACGCGCGAGCGACAGCACGAGATTTTCGAAATACCTTTTTTTTTTAATGGCAGCCGGTATACTATTTTCTTAAATAACTGACGTTGGCGGTATTATAATACTCGTTGCCCTAAGTGAAAACCTCGGGAATGTATTTTTGCTCTATTTTCTCGTAAGTAAGGTTTTATGCATTTCGGATAATCTTTAAAATATCGAACAGTTCCGAATATAAAAACAGGTTAAATAGCCATACAAATTAATTAAGAAACTAAAACACGCCATACAAAAAATTAAAGAAAGCAGTTTTTTCTCCCTCCTGAAAATTTACTTCTTTTACACATACGAGGTTTTCACTCTAAGGCGTCGTACTGTATAAATGACATCAGTACCCTTCTTAAAAACTTGTTGTTTTACATATTTTAGCAACAGCAGTCATTATCTCTTTAAATTTTGGAAATTTTATTTTGAATAATATAGTTGAAATCAAATTTACGTCTACATCACAGTAAACTTTGATTCAAACATAGTTAGAACACGGCTAAGTATACATAACTTTTTTTTTAAGTACTTTTCGAGAAATTGTTTTTTTTTTTGTTATTATAAAAAAAAATTACAACATGTTCAGACTTCGAATATTGATAAATAAAGACAGTGTAGTGTTTAGTAAGGGAGTGAAAATCAAACATGTCCTTGGATATTCCAGTATGCCGTAAGTTTTATTACTAATATTATAAATGTTGAAGTTAATTTGTTTCTCATTTACGTAAAAAGTAATTTCACTCTTCACTTTTTTTTTACGTGGTAAAATCATAAAATGAGTCCTCCCACCCCGGGCAGGGCGGGAAGGGCTGTCAGACTTGTATCCTACTAAGAACTAAGAATCCACCTTGTCCTTCAATAACCCTTTATGTTCCGGGGTCACGGTGATGGAATAAGTCCCGCGACCCCGGCAGGCTTCACTCTTTACTTGTATTTGGTAAACCACACTACGATTTTATCCATTTTCTAAAAGTTACAAAAATCGTCATCATCAGACGGAAGACGTTAACTGCTGAACGAAGGTCTTAGACCACAATCCACCACTTGCATCCATCGATTGCCTACGATTCTCATTATATGTTCGGTCTATCTATAGTGAGAGGCCTGTGTCTTCCTGTTGGTAGTGGCCACTTTATTTACACAGACACGAAACATACGTTTTTATAAACACGGATATTCGGCGAAGAACCAGAGTCACCGACATAGCTCGTATGCAAATTGAAGTGGCAATGGGCAGGCCACATCGCTCGTAGAACTGACAACCGATGGGGAAGAAAGGTTCTCGAGTGGCGACTACGGAACGAAAGACGCAGCGTAGGTAGGCTCCCACTAGGTGGACCGACGACATCGTGAGAGTCGCGGGCAACCGATGGATGCAAGTGGCGAATTGTCGTTCGGCGTGGCGGTCTAAGGAGGAGGCCTATGCTTAGCAGTGGACGTCTTCCGGCTGATGATGACTTTATTTACATCCCCATCAGTTAAACTTATTTCTACGAACATACTGACGAGACCAAGTAGGGATACCAAAATGTGGCAGGCGTTGGGTTGTTAAACATCTACAAAGTCGACATTACTTTTTATTTCTCCGTTATTTCAGTGAAAACTTGACGAAAGCCACTAAGTGTACTACAACTTATCAACCAATTGCAGATTTTTATGCTGGGAAGTCTGTTTTTGTAACTGGAGGTACTGGTTTCTTAGGAAAGGTTTGTTAAATAATAACTATTACCATAGCTTAGCCAAAAGAAAGTACCTAAACTTGATATCTTTTGGTGGTGCGATATCAACACTGCTTTGTTTGTGTTTTGAATTTTGGAGGGCCTGAGCACCTCTGTAAGGGTTTGAATTTTAGGATCAAGTGTTTAGTTCCTTGCAGCACACGTGTGAACAAGACGCATCGAACATTCCAGCCTGTTCTTTGAACGGCCAACTGCCAACAGCCTTCGTTCGACGTCTGCAAGCCCGCGCCTACGATGTCGTAAAATCGTCTTGCGCTCTCCGGCGCCCTGAGGGTCTTCCTCAGCGGATAGGGGGTGAGGTGGAGTATTGCTTCTCTCTCACGCATTCGCCACCTTCCTCCGCTAGCATTAGGTACTGCTTCCCATTTCCCCTACCACCGCAACATGACCCCTTTCAGGTCTGGATTGTATGTCTCTGCAGGCTTATTTTAAAATCCTATCGATATTTTCAGGTGTACCTAGAGAAACTCCTATACTCATGCAGTAAATTAGACAAAGTGTACCTCTTAGTGCGAGAGAAAAAAGGCAAAACTATTAACAAACGAATTGAAGATCTATTTGCAAATCCAGTAAGTTGCAATCTTTAATTTAATTATGAAAGTACGTTTTTGTCGAGACAATATTACTACTCGCTTTCATTTGTCATCCAATGTTCAAGAAACTCATGCTTATGGCGGCATACTACCTCAGTATAATCTTACTCGCTCGCACTTGCACGTACCACGCACTATTGCTTGCTCTTTCTTTTAGTTGTCGACGCGAAAATCTATTTATTTTAAGGCGAATAAAAAGGAAATTCGAAAAACAAAATAACCTAAGCCCTGCCTTATAGTTGGTTCAGTTAGTATAAAAAGTTTCATAATCTAATTTTAAGTGTTTTATGATTGATAGCGGTTTATTGTTCAATTTAGAGGTAATTTTGGTTTTTTTTTATATCGAGAAAATTTTATGGAATCGTGTTTTCGCCAAACTTAAGACCTAACATTAATCCTCAACTTTACCATATAAATTTATTTCAAAATTAATGGTGCAATATTTTCGGCGTATCAGAGGATTTTGCTAAGCCATTTGAAGTAGTATGGTCTCTTAAAATATGATATAACATCACTACTGCAATCCCCGAAGGTTTAGACACGGCATAAAATTGACGAAATGTGTTCTAGGTATCGTAGTAATTTCCCGTGGACTACTAGATCTCTTGGTAGTCCAGTAGTACATTTTTTTTTTCTGTGATACTACTGGTAGTACAACGATTATTACCACGGGCAATAAACGAAAACACCTAGTAACACTATTAAACCCAAGAATCGAAGCCCTCGTATCATGCAAAGCAGTCAGGCTTGCGTCCACCCACAATGGATCTTTTTGAAATAGGTAATGAATTGAAATAATATGCTTTGTATATTTCAGTTGTTTTCGAGGTTAAAGAAAAAAAATCCTGAATATTTATCGAAGGTGGTAACAGTCTCCGGTGATATAACATTACCGAACTTAGGACTGACTGCGAAAGATGAACAGACTTTAATTGACAAGGTAACGTAGTTATTTATAATATAATAATATCGTTTATTTGCATGAAATATGGTGGTTACAGATCTTATAATTTAATACATAGTACTTCATATTCCGCTTACTAAATTCAGCATTCAAATTTAGGTTGTGCCATAATTTTAATTAGTTACGAAATAATCGTAATCATTTGAATAATTATGTCACAATGAGAAAATGACATGAAATTACAATACAAATATCAAACTATGAATATTACACATGCCAAACTATTATAAATTACAAATGTCAGCTACGAAAATTACAATGTCAAAAAATGAAAATACTAATGTTAAAACTATAAAATTACAATGTTCAAGATAAGCTTACAGGAATGGCAAAGTTAACTTTATAGATGAACTTCTAAGTAGAAGTACCTACTTCTAGAATTAAAGTGCTGCTAAAATTCAACATGCAGTTGTAGTGAGAATTTTGCAAATGTTACGTTACAGAAAAATCAACGAGAGCGTTTTACCGAGCATTCTAAAGCTGCGTCTACGCTAGGTGAGCCGAGCACGAGCATAACACGAGCAGAGGCCGTACTATGACGTCTTAAAGTCAGAGTAGTTACCATGAGTGAACGAAATGGCACTAGACGACTTGTATAGGTCTGTCTCTTTCACTCACGGGAACTACTCTGACTTTAAGACGTCATAATACGGCCCTAGCTCGTGCTCCGCTCGTGTTCGGCTCGCCAAGCGTATTTTATTCGCAGCTTAATGAAAGTTTCGGCGAGTCTATGCCGAGCCGACCGGCAAGTCTGACATCTTTATGACGACTAGAACATTCGAAAACGAGGAAATACTCGTAGCGATGTTTGGTTATAATATGCTCGGCTCTGTGCGTTGTTCAGATCGTTTAAATTAAAAACTGCGAATGTTCGATATGCTGTTATAAGCGAATGCTCAAAACAATCACGCACATCTTTAATAGAACCACATGTTTGCTCACAATAGACCTAAAAAATTATTTGAAAATTTTGAAATCTATAATGATGACATCATATAGTAAAAAGAAAGACTACATTACAGCTAAAATATAATACAATAACCTAAGTTTGAAATTATGACACCTACTGTCATAATTAAAAAGCCAAGGGCAACTGAAGCAAAAGAGTAGATTACCACAATGTGCTATTATTTTATTAGTAAGAATTTGATTTTTCAAAATTGTAACAGGATCTCAGTAACCAGAAAACAATCCCACATCTAGATATGGATTTCCTTCAAAATAAATTAAAGAAACATTTACATTTATCTTAACACCAGCTCATTAATTTTAGGTGTCGGTGGTGTACCACGCGGCAGCCACAGTGCGGTTCAATGAACCGTTGCCAGTTGCTATGAACATCAATTTTGAAGGTACACAGAAGATTCTGGAGCTCAGCCGCCGTATGAAGAATGTAGAGGTAATTTGATTTTATTTTTAAACACGACATTTTCATCCAATGTGTTTAATTTAGCCATCATCATCTCATCGTCTACCTAGCCTTTTCCCTATTATATTGGGGTCGGCTTCCAGTCAAACCAGATGCAACTAGATATCAGTATTTTACACGGAGCGACTGCCTGTTAGACCTCCACAACCCAGTAACTGGGTAATACGATATTCCATGGTGAGACTGGTTGTCAGACTTTAACGCTTCTGACTGAACAGTAACGACTGTCAAAGATCTACAAATTACAACCGAGACCACGGTTTTTCGTGCTTTCCGTGGCACGGAGGAAACTCGCTAGGACAGATTGTCACCCATCCACAGACCAAATTCGGCAAGCGCGGCTTAACCCGGAAGATCGGCCTGTACGACTGTAATTACTTAGCCATGAGCTCCTCAACCAATATCACTTAAAAGTAGAGTGGAAGTATTTGGCAACGCGTACGAGTTTAGCGCCATCTAGTGTTCGCAACTTTACTGACTCTGACCATTCTAATTAAAATGAGATTTTATTACAAAACACTGGTTTTGGATACCATGGCGAGAGGCCTTTGTATGGGCAAAGGCTGTTGTTGTGTGATGGGCGGAAACTGGTGTACCGGCGTCGCGCGGCAACGCACGCCTCGCGTAGCGCTGCCAGCTCACTCGACCACCAGTACAACTGGTGGCCCATCAGCAAAAACTAATCTTACTAATTACAAACGTAAAAGTTTGTTTTTATGGATGTTTGTTGCTCTTTCACGCAAAAATTACTGAAAGTATTTGGATGAAATTGAGTACACAGATAGTTTATAACCTGGATAAACACATAGGATAATTTTTATACCGAAATTATGTGGGGATAACTATCGAATTGTACCGAGTTGAGCCGCTGGCTTACAAGCTGTTCTCAAGAGTCATTACGAACCGTCTCGAACGCAGGTTTGATGACTTCCAGCCTCCCGAACAAGCCGGTTTCCGAAAAGGCTTCAGCACCATAGACCACATACACACGCTCCGCCAGATTATACAGAAGACAGAGGAGTATAATCGGCCATTATGTTTAGCGTTTGTGGACTATGAAAAAGCCTTCGATTCAATCGAAACCTGGGCAGTATTGCAGTCCCTCCAACGATGTCATATCGACTATAGGTATATCGAAGTATTGAAGTGTTTGTATAGTAACGCCACCATGTCCATCCGACTTCAGGAAGAGAGCACGAAACCAATCCAATTGCAGAAAGGCGTGAGACAGGGAGACGTTATTTCTCCGAAACTGTTCACGAACGCGTTGGAGGACGTTTTCAAGCTCTTGGAATGGGACGGACTCGGCATCAACATCAATGGCGAATACATCACTCACCTTCGTTTTGCCGATGATATAGTCATCATGGCAGAATCGTTGGAGCACCTCAATGCTATGCTCAGCGACCTCAGTATCGTTTCCCAACGGGTCGGCCTTAAAATGAACATGGACAAGACGAAAGTCATGTCGAATGTCCATGTGGCGCCCGTACCGGTTGTTGTTGGGAATGATACTCTCGAAGTTGTAGACCATTATACTTACCTTGGACAGATTGTTCAGTTAGGTAGGTCCAACTTCGAGAAAGAGGTCGCCCGAAGAATCCAACTAGGATGGGCAGCGTTTGGGAAGCTACGTGATATCTTCTCATCGAAAATCCCGCAGTGTCTCAAAACAAGGGTGTTTAACCAGTGTGTGTTGCCAGTGATTACATATGGCTCTGAAACGTGGTCTTTGGCTGCTGGCCTTTTAGAGAAACTAAGAGTCACTCAACGAGCAATGGAAAGAGCTATGCTCGGAGTTTCTTTGCGGGATAAAATCCGGAACACGGATATTCGGCGAAGAACCAGAGTCACCGACATAGCTCGTAAAATTTGCAAGTTGAAGTGGCAATGGGCAGGCCACATCGCTCGTAGAACTGACAACCGATGGGGAAGAAAGGTTCTCGAGTGGCGACCACGGACCGGAAAACGCAGCGTAGGTAGGCCTCCCACTAGGTGGACCGACGACATCGTGAGAGTCGCGGGCAACCGATGGATGCAAGTGGCGAATTGTCGTTCGGCGTGGCGGTCTAAGGGGGAGGCTTATGTTCAGCAGTGGACGTCTTCCGGCTGATGATGATGGTGATGATGATGAGCCGCTGGCAACAGCTAGTAGTATAAAAATAAAGAAAACAGTCATTTATGTATTACATGAATGGAATATTTTTAAAACGTCTTATTGAAATAAAATAAACTTGGAAATTTTAATGGTTTCTACAAATAACATCATGCATTTTTATTTAAAATGCAATTGTATTACTTTTAGGTATGTCTCCTTTTTTGCAGCAACAATCATTAAAATTTGTTTGTTTGTTAAACATCAGCCATTGTATTTATATGTTAATTAATTTTAATTTGGTGTGAAACCCAAACTCTCACCTTGAACTGTATGTAATTAAATTTTTCATAAAAAAGTAAAATAAAACATTATGCATTTTCATTGTTAAATATTATTCTTACACACAATACTCATTTATTTATAAATAATAAATGAATAAATAAACATTAAAAACTCCAAAATGTATTGTAGTAAGGAACATAAAAGTTTGACTCATCATCATCATCATCATCTCATCCATAGGAGGTCCACTGCTAAACATAGGCCTCCCCTTTTGTTCTCCACATATACCGGTTGGAAGCGGTTGGTCGTCTGTACACATGTTGGTGGACGTCCTACGCTGCGTTTGCTAGTCCGTGGTCTCCACTCTAGCACTTTTCGACCCCATCGGCCATCTGCTCAGTGAGAAATATGGCCTGCCCATTGCCACTTCAGCTTGCTAATCCGGTGGGCTATATCGGTGACTTAAATTCGTCTACGGATCTCCTCATTTCGGATTCGTTCACGCAGAGAAACACCGAGCATAGCCATCCCCATAGCACGCTGAGCGACTTTGAGCTTTGAGAAAAGTTTGACTCAGCATAATTATATTTTTCAGGCTTTCCTATACATTTCTACGGCTTATACACAAACGCAAAGGAAAGTACTTATGGAGACGGTGTATCCAACACCAGCTCAAGTGGAAGACGTCTACAAATTCATTGAAGAATTTGGAAATGATGCTAAAGAAATTGAGAAGTATTTAAGTGCGTATTTTAAGAGTGCTCCCACATTTCATCGACTCGGAATTGGCTTAAGCCGATTCTGCGTCGATAGATGTGGGAGCACCCTAAGGCAATATTATCATTATCATCTCGAATTTCTTTAAAGAAAGAGTCACCTTTGACTTTTTTTGGATTAGAGTCAAGAGCAACAACTATAGGACTAAAAATAAAATAAAATTGTTCCAGATGACCACGAAAAACCCAATTCTTATACGTTTACTAAAGCATTAGCGGAGTCACACATCGCAAGGAATCATGGTGATGTGCCTGCAGTCATCATCAGGCCTTCAGCTGGTAATAACATAATACATCTTTACTAAAAAAATATTGTAAAACATTTTTAAAAAGAGTAAGTATGGAGTTTCTTGCCCATTCTTCTTCATACAACCTACCTTTGCGAATGGGTGTAGAATCAATCCCATCCCATCCCATTTCCTTAATTTTAATTCGACGTTTAAAAGTGCCTCTTTGATGGCCTAATTGAAATAAATGATTTGACTTTGACTTTGACTAATATTTTATTTTAAAACTGAAGAGTTTGTTTGTTCGATACTTGAAAATTATTCTACTGTTAGCCTTTCCAATACGGGCAGCGGGCGCGGCGCGATCGCGGTGGTAAGACCCCTCTGAGGAGTGGCTAGAGAGGCGACCCGGCGTCCTCACCTTCCGCTTGACGCAGGTCCTCGTCGGATACGGAAGTCTCGGGAGGTTCCTGAGTTCTATTGGGAAGGAAGAAAGGCCAAGGTGTCACCAATGCGAGGACCGGCCGGAGGTCACGGTGGAGCATACGGTGCAGGACTGCCCCGCTTGGGCAGAGCACCGCTGTGTCCTCACGGAGGTTTAATAACTTATTAAAAGCGACTTAAATTTATTTTTATTTTTTAGTTGCATCAATAAAAGAGGAACCTCTGAAGACCTGGTTGGACAATTTCTTTGGTCTCACAGTATATTTTTATGCAGCAGCCAAAGGCTGGAACCGCTTTAACCTTGGAAACAGCAACAATTTAATCGACTTTATTCCTGTGGATTACGTTTCAAACTTCAGTATTATTGCTGGTGCCAGAGCTAAGTAAGAAACTTTTTTTTTTTTTTGCTTTGACAATAATACACGTGGATACATGAGTGGAATCGTTTCACTGATTTGACCATTTTTTTTTTTGTTGTAAATTTTTTATTTTAAATATTTTCTATCGAAAGAAAAATTCGAACTTCGTAGGATTTGAACCTGAGACCTTCAACGCTCTTTTGAACCGAGCCATCGAGCTTCCTAACTACAAGCGACAAATTCATCAATGGATTGATGAATTTGTAACGTCTTACGATGACGAGAAATTCTTTGAAATTCGTGACGCATGCTTTAATTTGTATAATTATTTTTGATGTACCTTTTTGTTTTTGTTTATTTTTAAATGAATTATGAATATTTTTTAATTAATATTAATAAATTGTTCTAGGTCAAAATATAACGAAGTACAAGTATTTAATACCACCAGTAGTTCAGTCAATCCAGTGACATTTGGGGAAGCTCATAAGTACTTTAGTGAAGACATAATATCGCGGGGCAAAAGTAAGTTATTGATTCTTTATTTAAAGGTGATTTTCGCAGTCGTGGGACAGTTTGTAATGGACACCGTGAATCGAAAGAGCTAGTTTAAGATCAGGGTAGACGATGCTTTATATAAAGAAGCATGCAGGCTGCACCGGCACGTGAAGGCAAGAGCTGTTGCGAATCTAGATAGCACGTCCAGTCCAGAAATGTCGGATAACAACAAAGGGCGGCGCGATCGAAGTAGCGGGTGCTCATGATAAGCGTCATTATCACTACGAATACATAGTATACAACAAAGTCGCTTCCCGCTTCCTGTCCCCATGTATGCTTATATCTTTAAAACTACGCGACGGATATTAATACGGTTTGTTTGTTTAATAAAGAGAGTGATTGAAGAGGAAGTTTTTTATGTATATAACATGCATTATATAGCAGAGATTGCAACTACCGCAGA
Organism: Agrotis ipsilon; assembly: GCA_028554685.1. NCBI lineage: Eukaryota > Metazoa > Arthropoda > Insecta > Lepidoptera > Noctuidae > Agrotis > Agrotis ipsilon. The sequence goes on from CM052965.1 coordinate 16,183,933, forward strand.
GAGAGACTTGATAACTAGGTATTTGAAGAAACTGTAGCTGTCGTTCTGCGACAAAATGCGTCAAAAGTGACAAGGACAAAAAAGATCGTCTAATTAGCCTAAGTAAAAAGTCACATCCGGAGCCTAATTATGATTTTTTTATTGTATTTTCAGATGACATTCCATTTCCAGCTCTGATATATGTTAACTCGAAAGCAATATTAAATATTGGAGCGTTCTTCTGTCATACGATTCCAGCGCATACGGCGGACTTGTGGCTGAAAATGACGGGCAAAAAACCGAAGTGAGTTTTTTGGCTTTCATTATATTTTCTTATTATCCATGAAATATATAAACCGAAAAAAAAAATAGAACCACCATATTAGCGCAGTGATCGAGCGATGGACTGCTGCTCTGCGTCTCGCGGTTTTTATTCCCGAACCGAACAAAATTAAATATTTTTGTTTGATCCACAATAAGATTTTGAGACTTTCATTTTGTCTCTATCATCTTTGACCTAGACATAACTGAATGAAGGGACGGTTCATGCAGTGGCTGAGCGATTGGATTGCTGCGGAGCGTGCCGTGGGTTCGATTCCCGCACGGAACAAATATTTATATGACCTACAAGTAGTTGCTCCGGGTCTGGGTGTTTGCTGTTTGTGCATGTGAGTTTCTTAGTAAACGCACCCTCAACACAGGAGAAATTCCTAGTGTAGGGCAACGTTTCGTGCACTGGGCTCGCATGGTAGAGACTACCTGTCACAGAGAGGATGCCTGTGCCCCAGAAGTGGGAACATTTATAAGCTAGTTATGGCACTGATAAATTGGGTTTAAAAATCCGTTCATAATCACATCCAGGTTCGTGAAATTCGCCGCTGAATTCACCCAACTTGCTCGAATTGCTGACTACTTCACATCTAAGAGCTGGCGGTTCAGGTCAGACAGGATGAGGGAGCTTTACGAATCATTATCTCCTGAAGACAAGCAGACATTCCCCTGCGATCCCACCCAGATAGAGTGGTCTAAATATTTGAGGGGTTATGGTAAGGGCGTGCGGAAATATTTGAAACAATCGTAAAGTGATGTTATGATGTATTGTAGTAAAGAATTTTCTTACAAAGATGTTTTTTTTTTAAACCTTTATGAAACTGCTGAACAGAATAGGTAATTTTTGATTTTTTTTTTTTTTCCAAAAAGCAGGCAATCAAAATGACAGTCCCAGACGACTTTACCGTGTAATAATTAATAATAATTATTTATTTATTTCATAAACAGTACTTAGGTTATAGATAAATGCTAAGATTTACTAAAAATTACACAAAAGTTTTAGCATCTGAAGCCAAACTAGGAGGAACCTGTATTTTGGCTAACAGCGCCAATCCCTTCAATTTTAGTAAGTAATGAGTTGTCATTACGTGGTACTGTGACTTCTTCTCCAAAACCGATGTTTTCTTTTGTTTACGTATCAATTCTGCTTCTTCAGACTGTAGTTCTTCTTCTTCAAGTAAAAGGAGATATTTTTTACAGTAAGGGTCAGCTCAGACCGAAACGTGACGCTGCGCGGACAATTCAATAGAGCTATTCAAATTCTAACTCTATTTTCTACACGGAAAGATACACCTATCACAAACCAGCGCGGCGAAGTGCGGCGCCGCGCTGCATTTTGATACTGACTCAAAATCTAACTTTATTTACTACACGATAAGATACACATTTGCAGTATCGTTGTGTCAATTCGCGCCGCGTCGCGTCTTGGTGTGAACTGACCGTAATAGCGACATCTTCGACGTCTTTCCCTTTCGTGGCAGAATGCGTACTGAGCACTCAATGCCTCGCACTCGAGCTGAAAAACATCTCTTCTCGCACAGCACACAGCACACCGTACACCACACACAGCATACCGCACAAAGCACGCCGCTCGTAGCACATGTCCCTCACAGCACGCTGCTCGCAGCACACCGCACACAGCTTTGGTGGAGTGACCAGAGCTAAAAAAAACAGCTCTTCGCACACACACAGCACACGTCTCAGCTTTTTAGGAGTCTTGGCCTATCCTTACAAAGTTTCGCATTTATAAAACTCGTAAAATTAAAAAAGTACGATCGTGACGAAACTGCTATCTTGAAAAAAAAACCTGTTTTAATTTCGGAAAAAAAAAAGATAAAGAATATACCGACAGGTTTTTAATGGACATTGATAATGAGGTCGTTCGGATGAAACGTTTTCATTATCGCAAAATTAATTGATTAAAACAACATATTGGAAAATTCAAATTCAGCTTTAGAAGATAGATTTCAGTAAATAAAATTACGTTTAAAGAAAATTAACAAATAGAAAAATTAAAATTAAAATATTTGATAATGAAAAATAATACTAAGTGTCCTTCTTTTGTCCCACATTAAATAACTGACGTTGACGGTGTTATGCCCTCCCTTCGTTGCCCTAGAATGAAAACCTCGGGAATGCATTTTTGCTCTATTTTATTGTAAGGTTTTATGTATTTCGGATAATCTTAAAATAACGAACAGTTCCGAATATAAAAGCAGGCTTAATTACCATATCTATACATCTATACATATAATAAAATAGTAGGAAAGTCAAAACTGTACATTGAATATTTTTTTAAAAGAATACTTGGGGTGTGATCTACAATCGATACCGAAGCCAAAAATATAGTTTTTAGAATTTTTGTCTGTTTGTCTGTTTGTCTGTTTGTCTGTATGTATGTCCGGGATAAACTCAAAAAGTACTGGACGGATTTGAATGATTCTTTTTTTGTTGTATAGGTATTAAGTCTGGCCAACACATAGGCTATAATTTATTTTGGAAAATTGAACACCTAGCGCAGAACTACAACAGACCAGCTAAACTATAAGAGATACAAAAATGGTGCGATAGCAAAAATTGTTCCATTTGATGAACATTTTCTGCTGAGAGAATAAATTTGAGGATCTGGAACACCTGATGTGGAACTACAAGAGCCCAGCTACACTATAACATATACAGGAATGACGTCTTAGCAAAGTTGTTTGGCCTTATGAGCACTCTCTGTTGACATATAAAAATTGAAAATCTGGAACACCTGATGTCGAACTTCAAGAGCCCAGCTACACTATAACATATACAGGAATGACGTCTTAGCAAGAGTTGTTCAGCCTGATGAGCACTCTATGTTGCCGTATAAAACTTAAAGATCTGGTACACCAAAAGCTAGCTAGCTAAACTATAACATATACAGGCTGAATTTTTCAACTGGGCGTGAGTGGCTATATCCGAAACTATAAGGAATATTGAAAAACGTGGAAAGGAGTCTCGAGACCGATTTTGACGAAAACTAAAACTGCATCATTGGATTTTGGAAAATTCAATATTCCTAGCCAGGAATCGAACCCGCTGATTTTGGAAAAAAATCATACCGTGTATTATTACACCATTCTATAGTGTTTGTAATAAGGATCAAATTCTGGGAAGTAATCATATACGGCAAACTTAGGGAAAACGTTTAATTAAGACAAAACTGGTCAATCTTCAAGGCAATTACCGACTGTATTGAAACATAAGTTAACCGTTTCTTCTTTGAAATAGAGCTATTTTTTGTCAAACTAAATAATTTCGGATTGCTGAATATAGTGTGATAGTTGAGACGTCAAATACAGTGAAACATTGAAAACAATGAAATGTTATAACTTCGAATAGATTGTGGCTTCGTAGAAGTAAAGTAGATTCTGCAACGATTCGCCGACGACCGGTTCACCATTGGACGTTTCGTCGACAGGACGATTCACGTATGGTCGTTTCACCGATAGACTCTTTCACCTTTGGACTTTTCGCCGATACGACGATTCAATTATGCCCGGTTCATCGATAGAACCTTTCACCTAGGGACTTTTCGGCAACAGGACGATTCGTTTAAATCCGTTCCATCAATAGACTCTTTCAACAACGGACTTTTGGATGATGAAGATGATAAGTTTGAAAGAGTTTAAAGAGTTATAGGTTAACCGTCGTGTCGGTGAAACGTCCGTTGTTGAAAGAGTCATTGATGAAACGACGAAACGTCCAATGGTGAACCGGTCGTCAGCGAATCGTTGCAGAATCAGTAAAGTAACGTAGAAAAATAGCAATTTCATTAAAATTTGCCATTTCATTTAAGTTTGCCGTATATGGTTACTTCCCAGAATTTCATCCTTATTAGCAACACTATCGAATGATGTAATAATACAGGGTGTGATTTTTTTTGCAAAATCAGGGGGTTCGAATCCTGGCCAGGATTATTGAATTTCCTAAAATCCCATGATGCAGCTCTAATTTTCGTCAAAATTTGCCTAGAGACTTCTTTTAACGTTTTTCAATATTCCTCATAGTTTCGGATATAGCCATCCACGCCCAGTTGAAAAATTAACCCTGTATATATGGAATGACATCTTAGAAAGAGTTGTTCAACCTGATGAGTACTCTCTGTTGGCGTATAAAAATTGGAGATCTAGAACACCTAATGTAGAACTCCATGAGCCCAACTACACTATAACATATAGGAATAATGTCTTAGAAAGAGTTGTTCAGCCAGATGTGCATTATCTATTATTGTATAAAAAATTAAGATCTGGAACACCTGGTGTAGAAATCACAGCTATCACTATGTTGTGTATTATGGAAGAATCTTAATAAAACAAACAGAACACTGAAAAACTCATGTAATGGCTTACAAGCTGACAATCAAAAGCCATGTGTCATTTACAATTTACCATAAACAAACACCACATTCCTCCAACATTATTTTAAAAATACGTATAAAACATTTATAATTTATATTTTTACGGGTACTCCTTATAGGGTACCTGCGGACTTCAGGTTCCTGAGAGACCGCGTCAACAAACTCATCATCTGAAACTCCCTCTTCCCTATCAGAAACCTGTGCCGGTAATGTCATAACGGGTTCTGACCCAGCTTCGTTTGACTGACCGATCTCCTCAGGGAAACAGTCACCCAACACACTGAAATCATCGTCCGGTTCAAATGATGAGTTCCCCTTGTAAGGCAGTAATTGGTCGATATGTTTCTTAACAGTTACATTTTCGCCTGAAATATACACAGAAAACATTCGTGATCCTAAACATTCATTGACTGTGCCCTGCTTCCAAATATGTTTAGTACCGTTATTAAAATATTGCTTTACTAAAACTTTGTCACCAACAGAAAAACACACATTTCTTTTTCCACCAAAATGTTTACATTGGTTCATTTGTGCTTTTGTGACGTTTGCTTTGGCCACGGATGACGAGGATGGTGAAATCTCTTCTGAAGGAAATCTTAATAAATCGAGTCTGCACCGCAGAGGACGTCCAAACATCAACTGCGCTGGAGAAAATCCAGTAGTCAAATGAATTGAATTCCTATATAATCAAACAAAAATTTATTTAAAACTTTCACCAATCCTTTTTGTGTGACGTCTTTGTTTAAAATGGCTTTTAAACCATTTTTTACCGTTTTGACACTGTTCTCTGCCTGCCCATTGGACATGGCATGATACGGCGCGCCTGTCAAGTGTTGTACTCCGTTTAACCGACAAAATGTATTAAATTCGTTTGAACAAAAGTTTGTAGCATTGTCCGTAACCAAAGTTCGCACTAAACCAAATCTGCTAAACATCTCGCAAAGCTTACTAATAATAGATTCACTATCCGTTTTTTGCATAATAAAACATTCCACCCAATTAGAATGAGCATCTACAGCAATTAAAAACTGTTTTCCCCCTAACAAAAACATATCTAAGTGAACGCGCTCCCAAACGCGCTTTGGGTATGGCCACGGAACTAACGCCACTTTTGGTGGGTTATTACGCAGCGTGTTACAAACACTACAGGCACCTATTTTCTCTTCAATATGTTTGTCGATGCCGGGCCACCACATACGCATTCTAGCTTCCGCTTTAGTTTTGACTACTCCAAAATGAGAATTATGTAGCTCATTTAGCAGTCTTTCACGAAAACGTAAAGGAATCACAATTTTATGACCTCTTAATATAGATTCATTTTCCACGGCCAGATCCAAACGACATAAGTAAAATGGACGTAAATCCTCATTAGTCACTTTAGTAGGCCATCCATTCTTTATATATCCTATCACCTTTTGTAAAACTTTATCGCGGCTTGTTTCAATTCTGATGTCACTCAAGGTTAAGGGTAGTAAAACAGAGTCACTTATAAAATTAATATACCGTGAGAGATCCATATCCTTAGCCTCTTCGAGTTCATTTGATTGAATAGGTACCGAGCGCGACAAAAAGTCAGCAACATTTTCCTCACTCTTTACGTATTCGATAGTAAAATTATAGGCAGATAAAAATAAAGCATAACGTTGTAATCTGTTCGCTGCTAAAACAGGCACACCTTTTTGTTTCCCGAAAATTGATAATAGCGGTTTACGATCCGTTCTCAATACAAATGGCACCATACGGCCATATAAATAATGATTGAATTTCTTAATCCCGAATACAATTGACGTGGCTTCTTTTTGAATTTGCGCATAGTTCAGTTCGGATTTTAACAACGTACGCGAGGCATAGGCAACCACACGTTCAGAACCGTCGGGCTGCTTCTGCGCCAAGACTGCACCGAGGCCGGCCGGGCCGGCGCACGGTGGGCCGAAAATCGGCTTTCATAGACTTAGGCATTTTATTTTGCAAGTGCCAGTTTTTATACCGGATATCACTTCTATTAGTTATAACAATATACAAAAATGATACCAGAATTGATTCTGCACAAAAACGAAGGAATTATAATTTTTTTACGAAAATTTTGTATGGAGCTAGTATGAAAAATCGAAATATCTCTAAAACGGCAGGGATAACCGTAATATCCTTATAGGGGGTTATAGTACTAATTATTTGTGATTTTTTGACATAAGTTACATAATGGTTGTGAATGCCGTTTTTTTTTTAAAAATCGTCAAAATATTTTCATTTATTTTTACATATGAAACGTTCCTTTTAGTGTTTAAGTTGAAGATTTCAGAGCTTTAACAACTCTTAACATAAAATAGCATGACCTCTATAGACCTGAAGGACTAGACAGAAGTGTGTAGTATCTTGTAAGATTTCCAACAATACCAAATAGTTGAATATCAGTGTCAAAGTGCCCATGCTGTCGCTTCTTTTTGAAAGATAGGGGAATGAAATTGTTAATTGATCATACCCTAAAAGTATGATTATAACATAACCGGACACATAATAATATCGACACAAAAGGAATTTTAAGACCTTGCAGAAGATCAAAATACAAAATAACATCTTGTGTAGTCATCTAATGAGTCTGCTGACAAGTAATTAATGTCTGTTACACATTGCGTACAGACTTGACTTCAAACAGTGGGCAGCAAGAAGTAATGAGCATAAAGAAATGTTACAAAACAGAAAAAAAAAACATTCAAAATAAATTTAAAGAGGAGCTCAATCTGTTGATTGATATAGTGAAACAAGGCTCGGGAACAACCAATGACGGGAATACCGCAAGGAAGTTTTTCGAGTTTCCCAATAAAACTGCAGCTATTACTGGGTTGGATCAAGACCTGATAAAAAGATTTTCTGTTATTTTGCAAGCAATAACATCTGGTGAGAAGATAGATGTCATCAAATTTAAAGATTTTGCTCGCAAAACAGCAGAAAAGTACGTGGAATAATACGACTGGTACTACATGTCATCAACCGTACATAAACTATTAATACACGGTGCTGACATAATCGAAAAAAATGATATTGTCCCGATTGGGACTCTCTCGGAAGAAGCCTCAGAGTCTCGAAACAAAGATTTTAGGAGGTTTCGGGAACATCATTCGCGGAATAGAAGCAGGCAAGATTCTAATCAAGATATCCTAATTATGCTTGTTGTTTCTTCGGATCCTTTCCTAAGTGCACAAAGGCCGAAGTTAGATGCCAAAAGGAAGACAACCTTTTTTGCTGAAACTCTCGACCTAATACAGTTTCCGGAAACTGAGTTCGCGTTTGTAGGTGTATCCAATCTGGATTCTGACTCGGAATTGGAGTCCGACAACGAAAGTTGTAAAGAAAATTTGTAAAATTCAATTATTTTTCTTTATGTTCTTTTGTTATTCATGTTAGTTTATTGTATCATATGTTTAGTACAATAACCTACAAAATAACTTTTCTTTCACCTCTGTCTAGTCCTTCAGGTCTATAGAGGTCATGCTATTTTATGTTAAGACTTGTTAAAGCTCTGAAATCTTCAACTTTAACACTAAAAGGAACGTTTCATATGTAAAAATAAATGAAAATATTTTGACGATTTTTAAAAAAAAAACGGCATTCACAACCGTTATGTAACTCATGTCAAAAAATCACAAATAATTAGTACTATAACCCCCTATAAGGATATTACGGTTATCCCTGCCGTTTTAGAGATATTTCGATTTTTCATACTAGCTCCATACAAAATTTTCGTAAAAAAATTATAATTCCTTCGTTTTTGTGCAGAATCAATTCTGGTGTCATTTTTGTATATTGTTATAACTAATAGAAGTGATATCCGGCATAAAAAATGGCACTTGCAAAATAAAATGCCTAAGTCTATGAAAGCCGATTTTCGGCCCACCGTGCGGCGTCGCAAGTTACGACTGTCGGATATTCCGGATGGTAGTGGGCCAGTACGCGATCAGAAGATAGCTCTTTCTTAATTTTATCAAAAGCTTCTGCTTGATCTTTACCCCACTCCCATTCTATGCCTTTTTTTAACAGCTTGTTTAGAGGACTCAGAACCGATGATGTATTCGGAACAAAACAACGATAATAATTCACCATCCCTAAAAATGACTTTAATTCATGAACGTTCTTAGGAGGATTGCACTTAACGATAGCTTCGATTTTACCGTTAGATTTATGCAGTCCGTTCCTATCAATAACGTAACCAAGATATTCCACCGAGCTTTTGAAGAATTCGCATTTATCGTTTTTTAATCTCAACCCTGCGTCTAATAATCTTTTCAACACAAGCTCTAATCTATCTGTATGTAGGGACCTATTAGGAGCAGTTACTAATATGTCATCTAAATAAATACATACACCGTCAATATCGCCTAATAACTGTTCCATAGTACGTTGAAATATAAAAGGAGCGTTAGCTAAACCAAACACGAGACGCGTGTATCTATATAACCCTCTATGAGTATTAATACAACACCATTTCTTTGAGTCATCATCGAGTTCTAACTGTAGATAAGCTAATTTCAAATCTAACTTGCTGAATTCTACTCCATCATGAAGTTTGGCAAACAAATCTTCGATCCGTGGGAGAGTGTAATTGTCTAAATATAACGCTTTATTTAACGTTACTGAAAAATCTCCGCAAATTCGAACGTTTCCGTCGGAACGTAAAACTGGAACTATTGGCGTCGCGACGTCAGAATGATCAACTTTTTCGATAATACCTGCTGCCAATAATCTATCCAATTCCTGCTCAATTTTTGGCTTTAAAGCTAGAGGCACGGGGCGTGGCCTGAAAAACTTCAACTGTACGTCAGGTTTTAATTTTAAACTTACCTTATACTTATTGAACCTGCCCAACTCATCAGAAAATAATGTTGAATATTTCTTTAATAACCTTTCCCCCGTGTTATCCCGTACTACACTGTTACAGTTTAAACTACACAAATGTATACCAAACAACCTCATAAAATCTCGACCTAAAAGAGGCAAACGTTTCTCATTAGTTTTGATTACGAAAAAGGAAATTAGTTTTGTGCGGCCTTCGTAGGTTAGAGACAATGACAAACAACCTAATGGTGCAATTTTTTCCCCCGTATAGAAGTTAAAAACCTCCTCACAGGGCTGTAAACGATATTTACTATTGTTCATAGCCCCGAACAGCTGTTCATATAAAATAAATGGTAAAACGGACACAGCACTGCCACAGTCAATTTCACATAAGATGTTCCTGTTATCTAACATGACATTACGTGAAAAGGGCTGATCCTTAATAACGTTTTTAATATTGAATAAATTATAAATACCTCCGTCATCAACATCATCGTCACCCGTTTCCAAAAAATGGCTTTCAACTATCTTAGCTTTGCACATCCTTTTCAGGTGACCCTTTTTATGACATTTCTGACAGGTATAATTAGCAAAACGGCACTTTTCCGTCGAGTGATTTTTGTACCCACACACTTCACAGATACTCGCGAATTATTATCGTGAGAAGAAGAACCGCTTGGCCGCTGCAGTGCGAAGACCGGCTCCGCGGAGATCCCGCCAGCCGTGCCGGCCGCGATGTCGCCTGCCCGCGCAGCATGCAACGCGGCGCGCGCACACCGCACGCTCTGCGCCATCTCCAATGCCTTATTAAATGTGAGGGTTTCAATGCTTTCTGCGAACAATTTTTCTTTTTCCTTGGTATTTTCTAAACCTAAAACGAACTTGTCGCGTAAAGCCGTATCTAACTCAGACTTGAAACCACAGAACTGTGCCAAATTGCGCACTCGCGCCGCCCATTCCGCTAGATCTTCCCCAGGACGTTGTTCCGCCTTATAAAAATTGTACCTTTCAGCGAACGTACTCTTTTTTGCTTGAAAATGGACGTTCAGTTTCTCTAACAGGTTTTTATAGTCAACGTTGTCCAAGTTTTCGGGAAAAACTACATCTCTTGCGACGCGGTAAGTATCTTCCACCAACGCAGTGAGCAGAAGAGCTCGTCTTCTAATTCCAGACTTATCGGTGTCGTCTCCAATGTCGTTCGCCGTATAGTACTGGATAAAACGACTTCTAAAAATGCTCCACTCCTGCACGCGGTGATCAAATGAGAGATTGCCACCAAACGCCATATTAAATGATTTTGCGTGCTCCACCGTGGTCATTTAACACACAATAACTAGTGCTCAGACAATAATATCACACGTGAATAACTACTCGTCGCCAAATGTTGTGTATTATGGAAGAATCTTAATAAAACAAACAGAACACTGAAAAACTCATGTAATGGCTTACAAGCTGACAATCAAAAGCCATGTGTCATTTACAATTTACCATAAACAAACACCACACACTAACTTCACTGTATAATTATAAAATAACATAAGCTGGGATTACCTCCACGCAGTGAAGTCGGTCGCAGTTTACGACTGATTTTAGATGATGATAAATATATTAATAAAATTTTTATTCTACTGGCCAAACTCCCATTATTTTTTTACCCGGGCTCTTGGGGTTGGGTATCAGACTTTTCAGATCTTCGATTTTGACGACCCCATTGTCGCTGGCATAAGCAACAAGATCCGCGTACGAAGTCGCGGGCAGAAGCTAGTAGATTAATAAAAAACTAAAACACTTTCTAATTATTATAAATCTAACCTAATTATAAGATTTATTTACTAACCTAAAATAATCACTGTAAATAAGGAATTTGTAAACTTTCAATTTATTCAATTCGATTACTATGCATGTGGTGTTAGCCTATAATTGACTGTTACACTTGTAGATGTTTATGTATCAGTTATAATTGTAATGTTATGTGTAAACAGTCGTTGGCTAACCTAAATAAATAAATAAATAAATAAACACGCCATACAAAAAAATATAGAAAGCAGTTTTATCTCCCTCCTGAAAATTTACTTCTTTTACACATACGAGGTTTTCATTCTAAGGCGTCGTTCTATATAAATGACATCAGTACCTTTCATAAAAACTTGTTGTTTTACATATTTTAACAACAGCAGTCATTATCTCTTTTTAGAAATTTAATTTTGAATAATATAGTTGAAAGCAAAATTTTGTCTACATCACACTAAAATTTGATTCAAACTTAGTTGGAACACGGCTAAGTATACATAACTTTTTTATTAAAGTACATCGAGCAATTGTTTTTTGTTTTTATTATTCTAGACAAAATTGTACAACATGTTCAGACTTCGAATATTGATAAATAAAGACAGTGTAGTGTTTAGTAAAGTAGTGAAAATCAAACATGTCTGTGGATATTTCAGTATGCCGTAAGTCAATATCATTACTCATATTATAAATGAAGAAAGTTTTGATGTAAGATTTGATGAAACTTCAAAATGGCTGTAAATATTTATCATTTACCTCGTCGATAAAACACCCGGAAAATTATCAATAAAGTTAAGGGCACACTGACGAGACCATTTATGGATAGCAGGCATTAGGTTATTAAATATTTACAAAGTCGACATTACTTCTTATTTCTCCGTTTTTTCAGCGAAAACTTAACAAAAACCTCTAAGTGCACTACAGCTTATCAACCAATAGCAGATTTTTATGCTGGAAAGTCTGTGTTTGTAACTGGAGGTACTGGTTTCTTAGGAAAGGTTTGTTAAAATACCTTTTAATACTTGGCCTAAATCGCTACCTTGTCCACCAGCAAGTAAGTAAACAACCTAACCACTATACACTCGCCACCTTTGGGTCATCGAACCCCATTATCAGTGTGCAATTTCAACACTGCTTCTCAATTTTGGAGGGCCTGAGCACTGCTGGTAGGTGATTGAATTTTGAAATCGAGTGATCAAGGTCCTTAAAGCGTTCGTGTGAACACGACCCTTCGTATTTTCTTGCCTGTTTCTTGATTGGATGGCCTGCCAGCTATTAGGCCTTTCGTATACAACGCAAGCAAGTCTCCGATACCTTACGACTTTGATATTCAATGACGAATGCCTGAGTCGTAAGGTATATAAAGGACATCACTCGACGTCCTGCGCCTTCTGTTACAGAAAATCGCCTTGCACTCCCTGACGCGCGTTATAAGTCGGAAAACTTCTTTTCCCTCACGCATTCCCACTGGATAGCAGTTCTCCGCAAGTCTTATTTTAAAATCTTATCGTTTTTTTTCAGGTTTACCTAGAGAAGCTGCTTTATTCATGCAATAAATTAGATAAAGTGTACCTCTTAGTGCGAGAGAAAAAAGGCCAAAGTATTAATAAACGAATTGAAGATTTATTTGCTAATCCAGTAAGTCAACATTTAAAATTTAGTTTTAAAAATAATATTTTTGTAATCTTTAAAATATTTTATTATTTCTCAAATTGTCACTGTTGTTTATTTATTTATTTCATTTAATCGCGAGATTTTGTTTCTCACCATAGATGTTCAGGATAATGCCCGAAGGGCTTAGTAGACTGTGATGTACCCCATAAAACATCTATATTTCACCCGGTCCCACAAAATAGGGGACGAGTCTATCAATTAACTGGCGAAAATCCAAATTTCACGTTGTGGATACTATGGAGAGTTTTTTTTTTTACGTGGTCAAAATATCTAATACAATCTTGAAATGAGTCCTCCCACCCCCCGGCAGGGCGGAAGGGACTGTCAGACTTGTACTGACTAAAACCCACGGTGTCCTTCAATAGCCCCTTATGTTCCGGGGTCAAGGTGCGTGATGGAATACGCCCCGCGACCACGGCATTAGTATGGAGACTACTAACAACTTGATCGACCCAGAAATTGAACCTCATGCTTAGCAGTCGAGTCGACTACTAGATCAATGTTTTTTATGTTTCAGTTATTTTCGAGAATAAAGAAAGAAAATCCTGAATATTTATCGAAGGTGGTACCAGTCTCCGGTGATATAACATTTCCAAACCTTGGACTGACTTCGAAGGATGAACATACTTTAATTGACAAGGTAACATGATATTTATTGATGTAAGGACTTCCACAAAGTCTTAATAAAAATATTGAAGCATTCACTTGTGTCTCGTTTTTGCAATGCATTGCTGAAACACAAACGAGAGCGTTTTAGTCCCCATTTATACGAGCGCTTTTTTAAGGGTCTTTAAAACCACGACGAAAACAAAATGAAGTTGCTATATTTTTTTTATTTTAACAGCGTCGCAGTAACCAGAAGACAATCCTGCAACTACATAAGACCTACAGAAGAAGGAAATCCAAATAAATTAAAGAATAATTAACATTAATCTTATCACCAGCTAATTAATTTCAGGTGTCAGTGGTGTACCACGCGGCAGCCACAGTGCGGTTCAACGAACCGTTGCCAGTCGCTATGAACATCAATTTTGAAGGCACGCAAAAGATTCTGGACCTCAGCCGCCGAATGAAAAATATAGAGGTAATTTGGAAAATCATGACATTTTCATCCAATGTGTGTTTAATTGACAAATAGCACTAGAGTGAAATAGAAGTCATCATCATCATCTCAGCCATAGGACATGCACTGCTGAACATAGGCCCCCCTTTAGATCTCCACATATACCGGTTGGAAGCGACCTGCATCCAGCGTCTTCCGGCGACCTTTATAAGATCGTCCAGCTTGTCAGCGTAAGACGTCCACCTTGTTGGTGGACGTCTTATGCTGCGTGCTGGATCCATCATCGGATAGAGAGTCACCCATTGCTCACCGTCCGGATGCCCGCGCCTACATTGGTTGGAAATCACTGTATGTGTTAACTCAACCTTATTATAATTTTCAGGCTTTCTTATACATTTCTACGGCTTACACTCAAACGCAAAGAAAGGTACTCATGGAGACGGTGTATCCACCACCAGCTCAAGTGGAAGATGTCTACAAATTCATTGAAGATTTTGGAAATGATGCTACAGAAACTGAGAAGTATTTAAGTACGTATTTTATGCGAATACAATAACAGCTTTACAAGTGCTGGCGATGAATATTTCACTTCGATCCGTGAAAGGGAGCATCAGCTAGTTTCAGCTTCTTAAAGTCTTATTTTTGTCACACTTGCCCTTCACATGCCATGTGTCTTTTTTTAAGCAATGGCCAAAAAATAAGACTAGACTCGTCACAATGGAAGCAATGGGACTGATCACTGTGGAGGCATACCGTGAGCACTACAAGGTGTTTGAGTTCGAAAGGCGGCGTAAAGAAGAGCTCGATGCTAAACGAGACGAGCCACCTGCGGTCATACAATTACGGAGGGTTGCTGACTTGCAGTGAATGTGGACGCACTTTCACTGCAAAAATTGGCTATATCAGTCACCAGAGGGCACATTATACTACTACACAATAGACAGATCCAAGTCACTGTGCCCGAAATCGGTCGGGTTCTTATAATATACGTTCCATGGTCATTGTGAACGCTATTATCACTATCAGTAGCTTTGTAAATAGCAAACTATAATACCAGCATGGTGTAAGCACTGTCACAAAGTTTTGTTTGTTCTCGCTACAAAATAATTATAAAGTTATTTGTGTTGTTCCAGCTCACCATGAGAAGCCCAATTCTTATACGTTTACCAAATCATTAGCGGAGTCCTACATCGCGAGGAATCATGGCGATGTGCCTGCAGTCATCATCAGGCCTTCAGTTGGTAATAATTTAATAAATCTTAAATACATACACTTAATGTATCTTGTGCAGATAGTCGTTTCAGCCACTGACTTAATAGCCAAGAGTCTTAAGCCAAATCTTAGGATGCTCTCGTTACGCAGTTACTGCTGTCACCCGGGGATTCTTAGCTGCCCCCACCGCTGAGAATCCCCGGGTGCTAAGAATCCGGTCGGTAATTTGCTGGTCTGCTGCTGCGGCCGGTTAAAAGGATGCTAAGGCCGGTACTATGGCAAGATATAGTGCAGCTACCGGGAATTGGGGGCCTTGAATCATTGCACTTCATTTTTAGGCGGATTGGCGACCGCAGATGCTGAAATACTTTTGCTGATGGTGCTGCTGCCCACCATCAGGTTAAGCATTTTGGGGCATTTTAGCAAACGACATGGTTATACCGACCGTTTGCCATGAGCCAAGTTAGGTGAGGCAGCTGATGTGACCTCAAATTCTGGCTAATATCCGTTAGTCGTCTTCTACGACACCAACAGGAGGAGATGGTGTGGCCTATTCTACTGTAGAACAGAACCACACGGGGTAACTTTATTTATGCAAAAATAATACCCACAGATTTATTTTTTCAGTTGCATCAATTAAAGACGAACCTCAGAAGGGCTGGTTAGACAATTGGTTGGGATTTACCCTATATTTTTATGCAGCAGCTAAAGGCTGGAACCGCTTCAACCTTGGAAACAGCAACAATTTAATCGACTTTATTCCTGTGGATTACGTTTCAAACTTCAGTATTATTGCTGGTGCTAGGGCTAAGTAAGAAACTTTATATTATTATCTAGATTTTTAGGGTTCTGTAGCTCGAAAGGAACCCTTATGGGATCAATTTGTTGGCGGTCTATCTGTCAAGCAAGAAGACCCTTTTCAAATAGACAGGTCCATAGTTCCTTGAAACTGTAAAAATATCAAACTTCTAAGCACAGATAAAGAAATAATAGCGAAAACCGTAAATTTTTAGTTACATCACTTAATTGTGTATATATTTTATTAGTTTTAAACTTATTTGTTACCCTTTTCCTAACGAATCTGTAGCCTACAGGTTTGTGGGCAACCCTTAGTGCGTGAGCCCGACTCACACTTGGCAGGTATATTTACTTAGTGGAGGTCGTTTCAGTGCACGAGTTTAGTATGTTGTGAAAATCCTCGTGGACTTCGACCAGACGCCTCAGTCGCGTCACCGTCTTTAATTGCGTTCACTGTACCAGTATTTTTTCAGAACGTTTTATGCTGTTTTTTTTTGTTATTTAATCGTGAATTTATTATTGTTTCAGGTCAAAATATAACGAAGTACAAGTATTTAATACTACTAGCACTTCAGACAACCCTGTCAGTTATGGGGAAGTCCTTAAATACTTTAGTGAAGACATTATATCGCGGGGCAAAAGTAAGTTGTTGATTCATTAGTTAAGGCGACTTTCACACAATCTGGAAAGGACACCGAGGCCCTGAAACGCAAGGGGCTGCTAAAGGAACAGGGTGGACTTTGAATCAGTAAAACTCTTGTCTCTTCCGTTTCATTTTAGACAAGATATTGTATTTTCAGATGACATGCCATTTCCAGCTCTGATATACGTTACCTCGAAGCCAATATTAAATTTCGGAGCGTTCTTCTGTCAAACGATTCCAGCGCATACGGCGGACTTGTGGCTGAAAATGACAGGCAAAAAACCGAAGTGAGTTTTTTGGCTTTAAATATTTTCTTATGTAGATACATGGATACATGGTCAATAGATATTGACCTCCTATAAACCCTCAATTAAAATATTATTTCAAATAATTATATAAATCGTTGGAAAAGAAGTACAATTGGCGCAGTGGTCGAGCGATGACTGCTGGACTGCGTCTCGCGAATTTGATTCCGGAACCGAACAATTCATGGAACAATACATAACATATTTGCTCTGTCATTATAACAGCCGCAAGAACAGTGAGTGGTGGTATTGGCACCGACATACGACTTGTAGGTCTTCGGTTCGAACCTAGCCAAGCGCATTACTTATTACGTCGCCACTGCTCTCAAAAAGGTAAAGGAAAACATCGTGAGGAAACCGGCATGTCCTAGAATCAAAAATTCTAAGACATCTACCAATTCGCACTGGGCCCGCGTGGTAGATTATGGCCCACTCCCACTTACAGGGTGGGGGCTTGTGACCTACTTACTTAAACTGTTTACGACTGGTCTGTTGGTCTGGTGGATCACTATCCACTAGACCAACAGGCCAGTGTAACCCACGACGGTTCAATTCCCACCTAGAACAAATGTTTGTGTGATGAGCATGAACATTTGTTCTTGTCTGGGTGTAATTTATTAATAATATGGTATGTTTATCAGTTGTCTAGTACCCATAACACAAGCTCTGCTTAGATTGGGACTAGATGGCGTTAAGTGATAGTTGTGGAATATTTATTATTATTATATTTTGTGTTTAACTCTAGGTTCGTGAAATTTGCCGCTGAATTCACACAACATGCTCGAATTCTTGACTTCTTCACATCTAAGAGCTGGCAGTCCAGATCAGACAGAGTGAGGGAGCTTTACACCTCACTATCTTCTGAAGACAAGCAGACATTCCCCTGTGATTCCACCCAGATCGAGTGGTCTGAATATTTGAGGGATTATGGTAAGGGCGTGCGGAAGTATTTGAAACCAAAGATAAGTGAATAATATTATCATGTTTTGTAATAAAGATTTATATTACGAAGACTAAATTTCTTTAAAAGACCCTTTATGAAACTGAGAGACAGATAAAGTGATTTTGATTTTGTGTTGTTGGACTATTCCTTGAGAATATTAACCCGGCCTTCGACCCATCGCCTCCTATCCTATACTGTACTATGTACTTACTATTAGGTACTTCTTCCGACTTCATCATCATCAGCAGTCAGTAGCAATCTCTCCACGCATCTCAATGATATTATAAGTAATATAATATCATCGTTACGCCAGCATCTTCTAGGCCTACCTTGGCAACGACGCCCACGACTCTAACCCACCGATCCCTTGTCGCGGGACTTATTCCATCAGTATGACCCCGGAACATAAAGGGCTATGGAAGGACACCGTGGATTTTAGTCAGTACAAGTCTGACAGTCCCTCCCGCCCTGCCCGGGGTAGGAGGACTCATTTGATGATTTTACCACGTAAAAAAAACCTACTGCAATACTATGCAATCTATACACTTTTCTTCTTACTCAGATTACACTCCTCTCTGTTCCTTTTGACATATTGCGATTATTTTGTAATAAACTGGAATTTTTTTACCTTAACAAAATTAATTAAAAAATCATAAAAGATAGAATAATATCTTTATTAAAACAATTTTACCTGTCAATCTCAGTCTAATAGAAAGAGACAAAAAACATTAAAATTAGTTCGTTAAAATTAATCAAAATTAATTTACTTTGAGGAGAAGACAGCTTTATAATTTAATTGAAAGAGCCGAGACTGAATCAATTTCGTGTTTTTCCCTTGATGATAGAAATTGAAGGTTTTCTTACTTTGTCTTAGTTTAGATAAAACTTCCCTAGACGTAAGTTTTTTAAATACAAACTGTTAAGTTACTTGTTCGACGCACGCGACATCATCGGTGAGCGAGTGGAGCGAATGTCATCCGGTTCGAAGGACAAATGTATCAATAAAATGAAGTTACTAAAGAAAATTTTTGTACAATCTTAGTCTCCTTATTCTTGATAATCATAATCATCTATAGCCTGCGGTCACCCAACGCCTCTCTGTGCTTACTCTAAGTTTTTTTGGCAACCTCATCCAAGATACCTGCGTCGTCAGCTATCGGCTCATCTCAGCACATGGCGACGAACACAACTTTTTCTTGTCCTTAGAGGACATGACTGTGCCAAAACTTTACTCCATCTGCCGTCATTTCACCTTAGTCTAACTTTATTGTCTAAGGGATCACCCTCTAGGGGTTTCATATGTTGGAAAAGCTATAGGAAAAGGGCGACAAATGATATCTATACATCTATACATTATAATAAAATAGTAGGAAAGTCAAAACTGTACATTGAATATTTTTTTTAAAGAATACTTGGGGTGTGATCTACAATGGATACCGAAGCCAAAAATATAGTTTTTAGAATTTTTGTCTGTTTGTCTGTTTATCTGTTTGTCTGTTTGTCTGTTTGTCTGTATGTATGTCCGGGATAAACTCAAAAAGTACTGGACGGATTTGAATGATTCTTTTTTTGTTGTATAGGTATTAAGTCTGGTCAAAACATAGGCTATAATTTATTTTGGAAACTTGAACACCTGGCGCAGAACCGCAACAGACTAGCTAAACTATAAGAGATACAAAAATGGTGCCATAGCAAAAATTGTTCCACGTGATGAGCATTTTCTGCTGAGAGAATAAATTTGAAGATCTGGAACACCTGATGTGGAACTCCAAGAGCCCAGCTATACTATAAGAAATACAGGAATGACGTCTTAGCCAAGTTGTTTGGCCTGATGAGCACTCTCTGTTGGCAAATAAAAATTGAAGATCTGGAACACCTGATGTGGAACACCAAAAGCCCAGCTAAACTATAACATATACTGGTATGACGTCTTAGCAAGAGTTGTTCAGCCTGATGAGCATTCTCTGTTGACGTGTAAAACTTTCTTAGGAACCTTTAGCTCTTTTTTGAAATAAAAAAATATTCTACTGGCCAAACACACATTAATTATTTACCCGGGCTCTTGGAGTTGGGTATCAGACTTTGCAGAACTTCGATTTTGACGACCCCATTGTCGCTGGCATAAGCAACAAGATCCGCGTACGAAGTCACGGGCAGAAGCTAGTTTAATATAAAAAAGACGAAAGTAATTGAACAAATCTGATTACTTTCTTTTGTTACGTAAACCAAAATTGACGCAGATCCAACAATAATGTACAACGACACAATAATAGAGGAAACCACTCTACTTTGATACTAGCCTAATTATTGAGGCAGGTTATAGACTTTTTAACATAACTCTTAAGAGCTTTTTTTTTCTTTTTAACGTTGTAAAATCATCAAATGAGACCTCCCACCCCGGGCAGGGCGGGAGGTACTGTCAGACTTGTACTGAACAAAATCCACGGTGTTCTTCAATAGCCCTTTATGTTCCGGGGTCACGGTGATGGAAATAAGTCCCGCGACCCCGGCAGGCAACTCTTAAGAGCTTACACTATTGACTATTGAAATATTCGGCTAATTGACATACTCGCCTAATCGACTATTGAACATATTTCACCTCGAAATGGGTTTGTGTGTGTCAGTTTCTATGTTTGTAAACGCACCCACGATACAGGAGAAAGTTCTAGTGTGGGTCAAAAGAAACCTCTGAAAATGTCTCATAAGCAAAGCACTTAATTGCAGATAAAATTCTGATTAAATTGCTCGTATCAATTGCTTCACCTAAAGAATATTTTATTTTACCGAAATGCACATGTGATGTTTCTAAACTGACCTTTTTGACTCTATAGTTAGTGACCACGAATAACCAAAAGTAATATTACAAAATCTAACAATACTAGTAGGTCGACGCCTCTAAAAGCATGTTAACTATAACATTATGCAGGCAAATCTTATTATACGAGTCCTGTACCTTAGAGCGGCTTACCTATATGTTATAATTGATTTCATTTAAATTTAACTGAGAGGTATAATTTTTGGATATGGTATTAGCGAAAATTATCTTTTTTCCATCTCTCGCTGCTTGGCTCCAGCTTAAAGCTATGTATCATTTTTTTTCATACATATTATTTTCTGAGTAACATTGCTATTATATATTCACTAGGCACTTTAATAGTTTTTTTTCTAGACGATATGACACTAGTATAAAGGATTCAGGATTGTCCATAGTTTGTTTCTGATATTACTGCCATTGAATCAATTTTCATAGCACTTTTTTATTTGTAAGCCTGTAATGGATGGAATTTGGACCCATTTTAATATACATTATATATTTTTTAGATTTCTATTGTCTTAGAATGTGGGCTTTATTTTGGCATGGTCGTTCGGCACGGAAATGCAATCATTTAGAAATCAAATTATGGACATGATTAATAATATATAATTATAATAATATTAATATAATAATATTAATTTGCGTTTATTTTCAGCAAACAAAGTTAAATAACATTATATTTTTAACAATTATACTAAATGACACCCACCTAATTCTCAATCTTCCTTTTTCCTCTTAAATGTACCCTCTCCAATATTGTTGTTTTATTAGATCCCAGTAAAATGTTTAGCTAATGTAGGCAGAGAATGGCAGAGAACCCTGAATTTAATTCAAAACCATTTGGGACGATACACTCTCGAGCCTACATAATGTTAACAATATGGATTAATAACATTTCTGGAGGCTTTCAAGGTGACCTGACTAAGTAAATAATGTTTTTAGGTATAGTTTCAAACCTACAATACCTAGATTAACCTACAATTTGAAGTACCTACCTTACAAAGCATTTTTTTTTTAATTGTAACTAGCTTTTGCCACATCGGGTCGTCCGCGCGTATCTCAAAATTCATTTCTGGCATTTCATACCAGAATCAAAGGTGTCAATGTGTTAATCTAGATTCTTGGGTATAAACTTTCTGTGTATTTCATCTCAATATTTTCGGTAATTTTTGCATGGAAGAGTAAACAAATATCATACTTAAAATATTCACAAACTTTCGCATTGATAGTGTTAGTAAGATTTAGGCTCTATGTCCATAGAGTTTCCTGCTCATCCTTCAAATGCAGATCTGCGACAATAAACGTCATAAAATCAGAGGTAAATGCAACATCACTTTTCCCAATCTGAAAGTCAAACTCTCTCGTTGGTCTGAAAACGAGACCAACGAGAAATAAAAATTACAACTAAAACATTTTTTGCTATTATTTTACACTACGAATTTCTCCTGTATCGTACCCACGATCGATCTTTATGTTTGTAAACCCACCCGGGTTTACAAACATATAGGTACCCAAAACATCTAACCCGGAACAATTACATGCAGATCATCCAAATATTTGTTCCATGCGGGAGGCGATCCCGCGATATGCTGCACAGCAGTCGATCGTTCAGCCACTGTGCCAACCGCACCGTCATTGAACGTCGAGTCGTCCGTATAAGAGCCTATGCACACCACGACCCGAGTTTGTAGCGATACAGACGCGATGCAAACGCGCGTTTGACACTTTGTATCGCGACAACAAACTGCTCTATTTGACAAAGACGCGCCGTTGTGCATAGGTCCTTAAACGGAAACTAAAAAACAACGAGCTTTTGATGTGTCGATTTAGATAATATTATTTTGACAACCTGCTTAATGTTGCCATAAATCAAGTAACGACATTTAGAGCAATGTGTTGCCAGCTCAAAATATCATATTGAATTATATCGAAACAGGCGACGATGTAAAAATAATGACAACAGAAAAAGCGGTAATGGACGAAAAATTGCTCTCTTTTTGTTAATCTTAAGCTATTTACTTTACAGCTGGTCAAATCTTGTTAACTTTTAAAGGATTTATGAAAAATGATTCTCGTTTAGTAACAATACAAAAATTATGTCTTTCAAGAACCATAACTGGGAGATAAGTAGACTTTTTTTTTCTTTTTTGGTTGCAGACTATAAAGTAAATACTTCTAAATATTCCTTAAAGTGATGAAAAACGTGAACATTCACTTGTGATGAGCATTCTTGTGAATGTTATAGGCCTACCATACGCTCTCCATGAAAAAACTGAACTGAACGCCCAACCACGCACGCAGCAAAGTATTTGCAGGCCGGGCACAAGCAGAACTGAGTTGAAGCTTGTGCGTATGTTAGTCCCATTACAATACTGAAAAACATGGGAGAACGTTTTAGCGAACATTCTAACGAACGTTTTTGCGACCTTTTTTTTTTTGTCGCGCAGTCATCTTCATGAAGACTTTGATGACCCTCGACTAGAGCGTTTGCAAGAACGATCGATGTTCATAACGATATTTGACTCTATGCTTGGCTCTGTTCGTTGTTCAGTTCGACGTAATTAAAAACGGCGAATGTTCGATGTTGTTGAAGTGCGTATGTTCGTTTATATTGTTAGTAAGTATGCTTCTTTATATTAACGTCTCATATTATTGTTTACATTGCGCTATGTACCACTTGTATGCATTCATGTATAATTATTAGATTCATGATACTTTTCCAATGGGAACCAATCAGGAATCTTCCCTTTTAATACCCTAACCTTTTAAGGTGCTTCCTCACCGGTAGCATTCGCGTGTAATGTAAAATTATAGGTTCTACTTTGAGCATTACATTACAGTACTACCTCCCTGACTGACGAGCATTCGTGGACATTTAGTATAGATTTGATACAAGGTGCGCATTGTGATGCTCGATTGTTCTCCTTCACCGATGATATGCTCGAATCTGTTACAAGTGAATGCCAAGCAGCATCTTGGGTTAACGGTGCGTTGTGTTCCACGCGCGCCTCAAAGAGTGTCAGCGAATGACCCCTCTAGAAGGGTAAAACCTGCCAGGGTTGGATTTATTTCATTACCGTGACCCCGTAACGTAAAGAGCTATTGAAGGACAACGTGGATTATAGTCAGTACGAGTCGTGACAGCCCCTCCTGCTCTGTCCTGGGTGGGGGAGGATTCATTTGATGATTTTACCCTGCAAAAAGAAAAGTATCATCACCTTTAGAGATACTAGTTTTATTCTATCTTATTACTTTTTCCTTCTTCTACGTGATCTCAGTTCATCTTTCATAACCTGTATATTTTTCATGCACGTGTTACTATCATAACTTTTGTCGTCCTCCTACGTTGGTACGTAAAGCTACTTTTAGTGTTTCGTAGAATTTCTGGTGGTACGAGTAAATTATTACTATCCTACATTTCGTGTGCCGGTCATGTATTTTTGTTAAAGTGAATAGTTAAAATCATTCCTCTTTTGTCTTTTCTTGGAATGGAATATGGTATCAATTATTTTTAATGTAAAATAGCCGTGTGCCCATCTGTCATAGGGAGTTTCCTCCGTACCTCGGAAAGCACGTAAAGCCGAAGCTGTCATTTTTGCAGATCTTTGACAGTCGTTACGTCATTTGTGACAGTCGTTACGTCATCAGATGACGTAACGATATGATGATAACGTATGGTAAGCTATAGAGTATCGCATTACCCAGTTACTGGATTGTGCAGGTCCGATAGGCAGTCAATCCATGTAAAATACTGAGCTGAGCTGCACCTGGTTCGACTGGAAGCCGACCCCAATATAGTTGGGAACAACACAAAAGAAAAAAATGACAAAATCTAAATTTTATTTTTAATAGCACCTGAGCGTAGCAAGGACAGATCGCTAGTACCTATAGGTACGAAATTATTCACAAAAACTCCGAGTCAATTATCTCTGGGACAAGCCAAATTACAGGTACCTTTTTACGACAGGCTGTCAAAAGGTTTAAGAGCAAAAGTCTACAGCCTCCCAAACCTTAACTGATGAGTACCATCGTCTCTCATTTGCATCGTAATCACTCGGGATCGTCAGTGACTGTGTTCAGGGAACAATTTACACCTAAATCATCCTCTGAAAACCTGAAAAACGTCCTCTGCTATGGTGAAATTTTCAAATTCAGTCAGTACTTTACGAGATCATTTTGAATACAAAGCCCAGATAAAGACTTTATTTATACCGGTGAAGATTTTAGGAAACAGTATGAAAGAATATGAAACAAGGAATTGTTGGTCAAAAGACTATTTAATTTGATTATGATTTTATAGCCTTACTTAAAAAAATATAATTATTTATGCATATATCTAATGTAAATCTATGGAGGCGGCCTATATTCAGACGTCCTGCACCTGATATTATTATGATGATCCATTTATCTTACACAATTTCAGTCCACATTCTTACACACATACACACATCAAAAAATGCTAGTAATCACTGGCATAAGCTGACACTTTTTTTTTAAATTTTATAGTGTTAAATTGAAATGTTTATTGTTTCATATTTTAAATTTATACTTTTAAATGAGTAATCTAAAAAGAATAAGAAATTAAAACAAAAAATAACCGTAACAAAAGAGATTTCCAAAGTGATCGCAATTTTTTTATGTATATTTGAAATATCGTGCTACTGTCTGTAAGTTCAGGTGCTCTAGTCCCATCCATTCTTATAACATATCCATTAGAGACATTTATTCCCGTTGAACTGCGTTAAACATTAATCTTTCTAAACGTCTTTCACGAATGTTAGAAGAAGCACGAATGATTTCAGCTATTAAACTGACTTCTGCTCGTGAAATGTTATTTTTCATCAAAATGCAAATGTTTCTTCGTGAAAGCTTCGAAAGGAATTACTTGTGTTTACCCATAAAGCTGATTTTAGACTATGCTATAATATAATTGCATATAGTATATAGCTCATAGCACAACAATATCTCGCTCCACACATTGTTATGGACACGTTCACATTGTACTGCACTATATAAATATACAGGGTAATTTTTTATGTACTTCGGATATTTTTTTCTGTGGTTCTATATCGATAATAGAACACGTTTCCATAAATAACTTTTTAATTTTTTATCCCACCAAATCCGAGTAAAAATATCCGAGAAACAAGGAAATCATAGACACAACGTTATTCGTAGCAAGAATATTATCTAATACGCACGCGATGTGACAACAGTCACGTGGAACGGGAGTTGGGTGTGGGGTACGGGACGCGGGGTGCAGGACGCGGGGTGCGGGGCGTGGTAAAGGACAACAAACCCGCGCCGCCCGGCAAGCGCCAGTCGACTCAGGCGCATCGATAACGTGGCACGTGTCGCAATTTCACGCATGCGCCGACGCATTCGCCGGTAGTAAGTCGTAACAATGACGTCCCAACGATTTTCAAATCGCGAGTACTACGATATGGTACCTGTTTATTTACTCAGTGGTGAAAGTCTTAGTGCAGCTAGAACAATGTACGAACAAGAAAGTGTACCTCGTATGCGAGCTCAAGACAAACAACCCTGTAGATCAGTGCTAAACATTAAAAAACTTTAGATACGTGAATAACAATAATTTTGAAGCTAGAACACAGTATGGATCGGTGTAGATACGGTCGTTCAACCTTACGTAGTAGCGCCCGCGCTTAGTGTGCGTCACAGACAGTCGGCTCGAGCTCACAGCTGATAAGCCATCGGGTGACCATGAACATCTGTTTCAAGTAGCAATTCTTGAATTAGCGATAACTTTGTTATTTTTTGGTAAAACAAAAAAATAAAAAATACGTGTTCATTAATTTTTGTAAATGTATAACATATTAAAATATCCGAACTACATAAAAAATTACCCTGTATATGTATTATTGGCTTTTTTTTTTTTTTTTTTTAGGTGGTAAAATCATCAAATGAGTCCTCCCGCCCTAGGCGGGGCGGGAGGGACTGTCAGACTCTTACTGACTAAAATCCACCCGTGTTCCTTCGGGTGCCCTTTACGTTCCAGGGCCGCGGTATTCTGGGTTAAGAAAAAACCCGCGACCCCAGCAGGCATTTGGCGCGAAACACGACGCGCCACCGACCCGGGCTTGGTCTTCGGTCGGACGGCGAGCTACCCATTACTCACCGTCCGCAAGCCCGCTCCGCCGCTGTGCCCTCTGCTGATCAGAGGGACACGCGTTGGAGCGTCCACACGACAGGCTATTCGCATACGGGCAAAGAGACCCCTTAGGCACACAGTGCCTAAGGAAGAGTATTTGCCCGCATCCCAGGGCGCACCGGCCCGAAACACTGGTCTTCCCCCCGGACGTATCCGAGAGGGAACTCCAGTCCGCGGGCGCACGTGGAGGTTTCCTGTTTTAGCACCCCATGTATAAAATATATTGTGCTTATGAAAAATATATTGCCGATTTATTTTAACAATCGTATGCTACCCGATCCTCAATTATCAGAATTTTTATTCAATATAATTTAAGATTTTGTAATTTTGAGTAGGTAATCCATATTGCTAACTTATTATACGAAGCTAGCATTAGGTCCTTTGCTATACTTTATAGCACCATAGCGTAGACTGAAATCAGTTTCAAGCGCAAATTAGGTAAGTATTATTTTAAATGCTGAGTTTTTTCTGCATTGTAAATATTTCTTCATAATTCTGGGACAGACGATCTGATGAAAATATATATATAAATACTGGATACAAGCCGCTTCCAACCGATCCTATTGAAAGTCTATTTGGGCGGCCTATGTTCATTAGTGGACATCCTATATAGCTGGGACACAGGCCTCCTCTTTGTAAGAGGTTAAAATCCACTACGCGAGCTCAAAATGTGTGCGGCTTGGAAGATGTCAAAATTCTTCAAATTTTGATTCTAGAACATGCGATGAAGGAAAAAATAACCCACAAACTTTTTCTTCAGCGTCTCAGGAGCAGTGGTTGTTTCTGATGAAAAAAAATACACTAACGAGGTACAAACCTTAAAAGAAACGGTCGTGCCTTAAAAAAACCTGGGGGTTTGTATTGGTGATTTTGATGATTATAATTCTGTAACTGCATAAGTCTTACAGCCGCGAATAATATTTTAATCAACATAAAACCTAGCAATGGCCTGCAAATTGCAAAAAACGCAAGAAATTTTGAATTTCACGGGTTGGTTGATGCATTCCCCTTAAGACACCAGTTTGAATCTAGGCAGTAGTAAAGTATGTGTAGCTAGTTTACATGTAGAAGTAATATAAATATCTAAACTGGACTGATTCATTCCATTTGAAATGATTAATCTAAGTAGTATTATCTAACATCATTTAGTTCACTGATTAGAATGACCTAGATATCAGAAATCCAATTATAATGATGTTGTTTAGGGATGGATTTAATGGACATACCATTTTGTTTACTGTTTGTCAGATTGTACTTCAATCTAAACTAGGGATTCCCAAACAGTGGGGATCTCCTCACTTGGTAAGGCGTTACGTGATCAAAGGACCTTAGCTTTCAAGGGCCACGGTGCCTCCCGCGACAGTTTCACACATGTGAACTGCAGTTCTGTGTCCGCAATTAATGTGCTTTCCTAATCAGTCGGCTTGGTAGTGTGAGACATCTTGCAATACGATAGATTATTGATTTGAAAAAGGTGATTGGAATCGGATGAATGCGGGTTGAGAAATACCGGGATAGTAGGAGGTTTATAATGATGATAGTAATACCTTTCTTTCTTTTTCTAATGCTTTTTTTTAAACGTTGTCCCACACTACGTATTTCTCCTGAGTCGTGGGTGCGTTTACAAACATAAAACTCAGATACAGAAACGCCCAGACCCGAAACAACTATTTGTAGGTCAAACAATTTTTTTTTGTTCTGTGCCGGAATCGAACCTGCGACACGCAGTGCAGCAGTCCAGTCGCTCAGCCACTGCGCTAACCGTGTCATCATGCCGTGATACTTGCGAAGCCGTATACAATCATTATGAAGTATGTCACTAACAAAGCATGATGCGTAATTTATTTTTGTTTTAACAATAGACACTATGTTTAAATTCAGAATCGACTTACTGAAACACTAACGTGTTTAGTGTCATGAACCTGTGCCTAGTTTTACTCCTAGACCACATGAAAAAAGAAAACCCTACTTAACTTAATCACCATTGTATATTTAATCGTACCCGAAACCTATTCCCAAATTGATTTTAATCATCATCATCTGCCTAGCTTTTTCCCAACTATATTGGGGTCGGCTTCCAGTCAAACCAGATTCAGCTGGATATCAGTATTTTACATGGAGCGACTGCCTGTCGGACTACCACAACCCAGTAACTGGGCAATACCATACCCGGTAAGACTGGTTGTCAAAGATTAGAGCTTCTGACTAACAGTAACGACTGTCAAAGATCTAGAAATGACAGCCGGGACCAACGGCTTTACATGCTTTCCGAGGCACGGAGGAAACTCGCTATAACAGATGGTCACCAATCCACATCCCAAATTGATTGTAATCGAATCCAATAACTATTTAAAATTCAGCTCACAAAGGAACCAGCATCCAATCAGATTAATAAAAAATCGAAAAACAATTAAATAATTAACAACAAAAGCGTCTGAGATTCCATCTGAATTGTTAATCAGTTTCGAAGGTAAATAACGTACTGTTTTTACGAGAAAAAGATGGGCTTAAATATTGAAGATAAACAGTATTGATTTTTGTGCAAACAAAGTAATTATTTGGGAAATTTTATGAGCTCACTTTTAAATAAAAATCTTGTACTTACGGCTTGACTGTGAAAATGTGACTTTCAGAATATAAATATTCTTTGTTCGTTTTGCTAGCACTGATTCAATTATTTGAAATTAATTCAAAACTAGTTTTTTTCAGCGATTTCGCGCACGAGGTGGTTTAAACTTATCCTATGGGAAAGTAAACCCATGATAAAGGTGAGGTACCTTTTCCCGGACTGTTGACTGTCGTAGCGTGATGTTATATAAAACACAAAAATATTTTTTTCATTTCGAACCTGTAGTTCCTGAGAATAGCGCGTTCAACCAAACATATTCTTTAGCTTTATAATATTAGTATAGATTAGTGTATACGCCCACAAAAAGTTCGTCAAATAGATTTTTATGATGAATAAACTATAAATATACGTTGTCTATAAGTTGAAATGGAACCCTCGGATATATATTTAGTCCATGCTCCAATCACCAAAAGGACCAACCAACCAACCATGGGAATGTTCCCACGGTTGGTCCTTTTGGTGAATGGAGATGATGCGTAATCATATTATAGACAGGTGATGCTCCAAAGATTAATTATAAACTATCGCAGAGGGTCAAAACAGCCAAATAAACCAATAAACCACATTTCACTTCGTGCATTCCCAGCAACGCCATTAATTCACAAAATGAATCATTTGAAATATTGCTAATTGGTTGTTTCAGACCCACAAATGCATTCAAATGTACGTACTAGTCAAACTTTAACATAATTCCAACAAAAAAGTATTCTTAGCAAAAAAAAAAACTATTTTTCTTAGATAGCATTTATGAAAAAACTACGAAACTTATCTCGAAAGAGATCATACAGCTTATTTATTTATAAAAAACGATCCCGAATACATACGGGAGGTACTACCGGCTATTCCACCTCAGTCGATTCGTAGCACTCGTAGCGAACACTACGCCGCCTACGCGCTACGAGCTACGGCGCTACGAGCTACGCGAAAACTTTCGAGCTTTGGTGAAAATTTCAAAGGATCTTTATTTTACGATTTAAAAGTACGTGTTTGTGAATTTATTTTATTTAAATTACATTATGCTAAATAGTAATAATTAAGCAGTTAGTTTAAGTTTGGTTTTGTGTGATTTGATTCAGTTAAAGATAAAACATCTTGTAATTTACTCTTGTATAATGTTTGACTACAAAACTGACTACTTTTATGAAGTCTTAAAATGTGAATTGAAAGTGTTTACAATATGACTGAAACAGTGTGATCTATTTGCTTTTGCTGCGGGAGGAATGGTAAGTCATTTTAATCATCGAGGACTAAGTGCGGAAACCAAAACCCTAACATAGAACATAGAAGTCATTTTAAATTAGAAAAAAAAACCCGATTTGGTAATTTATCCTTATTTTTAAAACAAAAATAAAAATCTAATATAAATAGAATTGCGACGTTTGGATTATCGTAGAATTTTAATTTAATAAAAGCGTCTTTGATTGTCTATCATTTCTTAAAGTTACGACTAATCTATTCATAGCTTTTAAGTACCTACAGATTTTTAAGTACAAGAATTTGAGTTTTATTTTCGACTTACTAAAAAGTATCTTTTGTTTAGCACTTGTAATATATAGTAAAATCCCAAAATCTATCGAGCAAAATAATGCCTACTGCTCTGTTTAAAGTACCTTTAAAAAAAATGTTACAGCAAAATGCTATTATAGCATATCGGAGTTTTTAAATGATAGCAATTAATTTATCGTAATATTTCTTTTTCTTTTTTTTTCTTCTCATTTACAATTTATAACCCTGTTTGTGTGTTACATTTTCTTTATTATTTATTTAGCATTAAGTTGTTTTTTTGTGTAGACTCAAATTCTATATTTTTTCGGTTTGCTCTAAACCAAAAAATGTTAAGCTATTATTGTACGCCATAATTGGAAAAACATGCAGATCAATTTGTTAGCTTAAGACCTTGCACCTTGTTTTGATGCATACTCATGTTTTACAATAAAATAATATTCTATCCTATTCTAAGTATTATATATATGAAAATAAATATAATAAAATTAACAAATGAAAATGGCAAAATCGTAACGAATCCTACAATATTAGTAATCTCCTAAGTCTGAACTTCAAACTAAGATCATTTCAAAACTGGGTCACCATTTAATTACGGATCTAATCTTTTATGAAAGAATATTTAACAAAACTTTATTTTAACAAGTTAATTAATAAGTTGAAATTTAAATGTCACTGAGAAGCTATTTAAGACCCGAGTTCACCGACTCTCGTTTAACCAATGTTTGAGTAATCGGCCGATGAATTCTTAAACATCGTATCTTAAAAATCGTAAATTTTGTTATTATCATAAGTCGGAATTAGATACAGTTATTCATGTACTGACACTGATTTCATACAGTGAAAGAATAAAATGGACATGCCTCAATCCCGAAATTACTTTAAAAGTGCAGAAAATTGCCGTGGTTTTCAAAAAGCTATTTTTGAATTTGTTTGTCTAATCTATCTCTTATGTTTTTTTTTTTAAATTATAAGTTGTGAGTAATACTGTTTTCGACACAAGATTGTCTGTTAAAAATCCCGAGAAGATCCTATGTCAACTTTTCGATGCAAGTACTAAAATAACTTTAGCTAATTCCGACATCTGGTTATTGTCTATGGTACCTCCTTTAAAAAAAAACTCACGATCAATAATTGTCGATTTATATTTTAGCAGCTCAGAGGCAACTTTCCTGCTTGTGGGCTTTGAGTTTG
This sequence comes from Agrotis ipsilon, assembly GCA_028554685.1. Taxonomy (NCBI): domain Eukaryota; kingdom Metazoa; phylum Arthropoda; class Insecta; order Lepidoptera; family Noctuidae; genus Agrotis; species Agrotis ipsilon. The sequence continues at coordinate 16,216,198 of CM052965.1, forward strand.
ATTGCTTACGCAGAAATCAGCCAACATCATCACATCATAATTTTGTATGCGTCCACTGAGCCCGGTCTTGAGCTTTCCTCAGAAAAGAACCGTATATAAATATTATAGTTGTCTAATCATTTTGACTGAAGAAACTGAAAGCGCCTTGCAACAAAAATGAAGAAACATTTCTATAAAGAACTTCTTACTGCTACTTGTTGATCGAATATTATCAAGAGTCGTTCACTAAGTGTGCGTCTAAAGGAAATCGTTTTACATAGCAAATGTATAGTTTTTACAAAATTAATAATATGGCGGATGGGCGGCATGGTTAGCGCAGTGGCTAAGCGATTAGACTGCTGCGCAGCGTATCGCTGACTCGATTCCTACCCGGAACAAATATTTGCCTAACCTACAAATAGTTGTTCTGGTCTGGATGTTTTAGTATGTTAGTTTACCCACCCACGATACAGGAGAAATTCCTAGTGGGGAGCAATGTTTTTTTTTTTAAAGGATAGAAATGAATTACAAATTAGATAAAAACACGTAATTGTTTCACTACACTCGTATTCTAATTATTAATTTTAAACATTAATTCATACTTCTGTTTTCTCTAAAAATGTTAATACTTTGAAAATAAAATTCTATTCTGGTTATATTTCCGTCTTGTCTAAATCTGATCAAAGTTAACCAGCCTGTCTTCGACGCCTACTTAGTATAAAGGTCAAACCATTTCAATCTCGATTAGGGCATTAATAATTCTCACTAGAAATGCCCAAAAGGGAATTCTTAATTTGCAACTGACAAATGCCTGTACAATGCACACTAAATGATGTGGGCTGGGAACACCTGACTGTGTGAAATTAATATACTTCACGCTTCTGTTAATAATTACGACGATACGATACGATTAAGCGATTCTAACCGCCGTAGGCTCGGGCATGCGAACGTCGAGTAATTGGCGACTCGCTGTCCATCCATGGACTATGCCAGAAAAGAGAGGTGCCAGCATTATGACGGCACCCCCTTAGAAGGCCAAAGCCTGCCGGGGTCGTGGGACTGTCTTATTAGGTAACCATGGCCCCGAAACTATAGGGCTATTGACAAGTCCGACAGTCCCTCTCGTCCTGCACTGGGTGAGAGGACTCATTTGATGGTTTTACCAAGTAAAAAAAAAGGTAAAGTTGAATAAAAAATGTTTGTGATGACTTTATACTTATAAGTAAGTACATAATTATCTACCCAGTTCGTTTTAATCTTATGAAACCACTTTTATATCCCCACAGTTACGCAAAGGGTAGCAGAAGGAGCCACGTGGTTTTATATTAGTAAAGGTCTGACAATTTATTCCACTTCATCTTTTTTTTTGTTTTTTTATCGTCCAACCCCGGGCAGGGCGGGAGGTACTGTCAGACTTGTACTGACTAAAATCCACGGTGTCCTTCAGTAGCCCTTTATGTTCCGGGGTCACGGTAATAGAAACAAGTCCCGCGACCCCGGCAGGCTTTGGCCCTCTGAGAGGGGGCCCCGTCATTTTGCTGACAGCTCTTTGAGGCGCGCGTGGAACACGACGCGCCGTCGTCCCGGGCATGGTCCATGGTCGGACAGCGAATTGCCCTTTACTCGCTGTCCGCATGCCCGCGCCTACGGTGGCCGGAGATCGTCTTGCGATGTACGGCGCCGTGGGCGTACACCACTGCGATTCCACTCCATATTGGGCGACAGGTGATCTATATACACAAGAGACAAGAGGTGTTTTATGAGAACTGTATTTCTGTCTATAAATACTAACATTTAAAATATTTATTAGGCATCGTACAACGTAATTTAACAAGGTAATTCCAAAAGTATTTGTTATAAAAGCAGATGAAACAATCCAGAGTTTAAAATGGAAATAACTTTGACGGGTTCTATAAATTGCTTTTGTTCTATTCAGGTATAATTAACTAATAAATCTAACAGGTCAGCGACCTGTTAAATGACCCAACATTTAACTATTTGATTTTTGGGTACCGTACCTAAAAAGGAAAAAAACCTTTTGTGGGATTATTTCTTTTTCTCTCAGTCTGTCAAGACCCTTTTGTCTCAAGAACGCCTGGAGGTGTCAAGTTGAAATTGGTAATAAATACTTGGATTTATAGAGCTCCATGGCTCTATAAATCCAAGTATTTATTACCATTTTCGTTAAAAAGTCAAGCTTCTAAATCAAATGCTCTTATCGATCACCACTAGGAACAGCAGCTATTACAGTGAAAGTCATCACGCCAACTTATGCTGGGTAGTCCTGGCGGCGTTGTCCATCCTCAGGCACTTATTGCGAGAATAACATATACTATGTGTCCCAGGGCTAAGTGACCGCCTGGCGTTTTTTGAATATTTGTACAAAATTATTAATAATTACATTTATATTTGTGACTTAGCACCGTATTTTTTTTTACACTCTTCTTTTCAAATTTTTTAAAATAAATCTAAAAAATCCATCCTTCATATCACATTTTTTAAATTTTTTAATTAGCTACATGATATTTCCTACAATAGCTCAGAAATAGACAATAGTCTTAATATCCACGTCACGCGTCTTTCCAAAAATAAAATCATAAAAAAACTAAAGCCGCTAAGTTACAAAAATTAATAATTTTGTGCAAATATTCAAAAAACACCGGGCGGTCACTTATCCCTGGGACACATTGTATACTACTACTCTAAAAAATCTACGAATAATATTTAAGATTAAAGATTTTTTCTCCTCTAAATACTAGCAAACTATTTTGGTCTTTATGCATGTGGCGTATGTGACCTGGTGGCCAATTCTCGGTTTTAGAGATGGTGTCGAACTCGACAAAAATTTCTAAGGACGTCATTTTTTCGACAAACTTTAAAAGTTACTTAACTATTCTTGAGATGCCAAATTCGCCATTTGTCGAAGGATAACGTTAGAGTTCAGTAATTTTTTTGGAAAAAATGACGTCATTTGAAATTTTTGTCGAGTTCGACCGTATCTCTAAAACCGAGTATGGCCCCCTGTTCATTCCCATTATGAGCCTGGTAGTTTTTCCTATACATTAAGAATTAATGTAGGTATTTTTTTTTAAATACGGGTGAAATATGTTTTTGATAATCTTAATGACGACCTATTTTACTGTGTGAACGACATTAGAAATTTAGTTGTGTGCTACGACAGCTAACGGAGAATAGAGGGTAATTACAATTCAGTAAATAACCTATTAATGTTTAATTTCTGATAAAGTGGCCTCTTCAGGCCCCTTGAGGGGTAAACGTAACGGAACCTCTCAGGTACATTTAGGCGTGGGCTTAAGCCTCAAATGAGCAACCTACTAACGTCTGTCTAGTGTTAATCCACAAGAGAATTAGAGATTTTGAACTAGTACATAATATATATGCTATTACATAACCGTGTAACGTGTGAGATGATACGCTTTATTTATGTAATAGAGAAGTACCATGTACTTTGTCTCAATTAAGAATAGGATGGCTTTGGTGCCATCTTGTGATCTTCATGTACATTTTTCTTATACTCACATGCTTTTAAATAAACAATGCTCTGTGACAGATTTTATTTTTGTGTAATAACCCCAACTGCCACCACTGTTCTCAAAACGGTGAAGGAAAACATCTTGAGGAAACCTGCATGTCCTAAACCAAAAATTCGAAGACATGTGACATCTACCAACCCGCACTGGGCCCTCGCGATGGATTATGGCCCCCTCCCTCTCACAGAGAGGAGGCATATGTCCCAACAGTGGGAAGATTTATAGGCTGATGATGATGAACCCCAACTATCGCCTTATTTTGTTTGGACCACAATTTGACCATTGAAGGACACCGTGGATTTATTCAGTATAAGTCTGACAGTCTCCCCTGCCCTACGCTGGGTGGGAAGACTCATTTGATGATTTAACCACGTAAAAAAAACCCTTAAAGAAAGTTAACCCCTTTTTACAATACAGACTGAGGAATATGAAACGCAGAGTAAAATATATAGGGAGAAAGTTTATTTTTGTTTGTATTTAAATGAAAAATTGAGTCGAATCTTAGTATATTTTCCTCGGTCGAATTTAGACTTCATCCATTGAACGATCATTAGTTGTAAACCGTTGGTAAATACAGTAAAAGCATTTCATTGGCCACGACTGTACTTCTCGATAGGTACTTCCAAGTAATCATAAGGAAAATTTAGTTGAAACTGATACTAAAGTGCGATGCACGCTTCTTCAAGTATATACTTTGATAGCAGAAATCATCAATTAAACATCGTTGATAATAATTATGTCTAAGCATATCGTAATCCGCTGGCACGTCATGGCGTGCACAGTAAAAAGTCACTAACAAACAAATTGATTGATCAGGAAAATGTACAACAAATAAGGTAATCTAGAGCATAGTCAACGGAGACCCGCTAAACGGGGCTCCTATTTCTGTCTGTAGGGTTTAAAAGAACCTAACCAAACCGAACCTGAGCGTCACCTCAAAATTAAGAGTGTTGACGAGTTGTTACATTCATGTTAATAATTTTGGGGTTTTTTTCAGTTTTTCCCGATTAATAGTTACGCATCGTTGAAAGACTGGAACACTAACTTCCTAAAGTTATATTTTTATACGCAATAACGCCTGTGTCGCGTCTTCGCAAAGAAATTTTTCAAGGAACGAAAAATTAAGCTGCGACCAGGGTTCGAACCTGCGTCTTCTGGATAGGTACTCCAGACGCCTTAACCAATTAGGCAAATCGCAACTACTTACACTCGTAGCTGAATTTTTCGCTCGCTTGTTTTTATGAACGCTGTTTACACGTTGCGCCATCTATTGGTAATGTTTCAAACTACTTAATAACTTCCTAATCCCGATACATGCTAGGTCCTATAACCGATCCATGACGTAATAACAATTTAAATCACCATTACACCGGGTCATCAATCTAGATAATCGTCTTAAGCTGTAACACAGGGCTATGAGCTAGACTCAATTTACTGCACGTAAAGCAATTTTATGGCTTCGATACAATAATTGGTTTATCGCCTCTTCGATTAAACTGAATAATTAATACAGGCTTTATAGTTGTTCAAGGGAATATTATTGACTATGAATAGTGCTTGATTGATTAAAAAGTTCTCTAAGTAATTGTAAATATATTTTTCAACATACATTTTCAATATACAGCTTTATAAAATGCATTTACAAAGCCTGTATACAGTGTTCGAAAGTTAAAAATTACGGACCATACAACGGAGCGTGCGTTTTCTTTACGGTTTATTTTTAATTTCCAAAAAAAAAAAGAATTCCACCAAAGAGTTTCACAGTATTTGAATAAACAACCTGACTGATCGAACCTCCTTGGAAGCGCTTTTGCTCAATACGTTGTCTCACTTTAATACTAAAGAGTAAATGAGATGAAAGATGTAGTTCTAATTTTCACCACGTGCATGTGGCGCCATTTTTAAAGTCGCGCCATTTTCATATTAGGAACTTCAAAAATTGTTGCGACTAATCTGAGTTCAACCAAGGAATCTGATATTAATATGGATAAATGTGTTGAAAAACATTGTATGACACACGTGCAGAAATTGGTATTTACAAACTCGTGACTACGGTACGCCCTCGGCACACGTCTACTCGTTTGTAAAAACCAACTTACCGCACTAGTATCATAAATAACTATAGTTTTAATTCATAACTTTGCATGCATCCTGCATGTGCATAAGCATGAGGGCAGTGGATAGGACTTCATACTGCAACCAATACTATACATCTACTAACATTCTACTAAAAACACTAAACCTAAATGGAAATATTCTTCGTTGCAATAAAATTATATTATATTGTATAAATAGTAACCACAAAATGTCGTATGATCAACTTATATACTGTCAGCGCGGTTAATAATCACATAATTATTAAAATGAAAATGCAAAGGGGTGGGATCCTGGTGTCCTGAAACACAGGCCACAAGCCTAGCTTTAGGCACCAGTTTCCCACAATATATACTGTCTTACCTGAATTGCGTCTTTGTGGAATCTGAACAATGTCTAATGATGATTGATGTATATTGTGGTGACAAAATAAATTTGATTTGATTTGATTGATTTGAAGCCTAGATTTTTGTCTCGCGGAATGAAAATTAAATATTTTTCTAAACATTTTTAGTTATATGGATTTTCGCAAATTTTCCTGATTCCCTTACTTAAAATGTTTAGTCTGAACCACGGTAATATAATAATACAGTACTCCAACTTCATACAAACGGACGAAAAGCGAGCTATACCTACGCGCCTCGATGTCGGGGCGCGCTCGGGGCGCAGACAGTCACGGCTGTACCGCAGTGTCGAGCGGACGGTGTGTCGTTTTTTTTAACAATAACCGTGTGATTTTTTCTCTAAAAATCAGTTCGAGTACATATTTAATAAGACGAGTAGTTTAATTAAGCTTTATATTAGAATGCGGAATTATTATACTTTAAAATTTAACAATAAAGCATTTCGTACGACTCAGTCGAGGCGCAAATATTTTTCGGTCTCAAATACTTCTATAATACATCGGACTTTATAAGCCCGATTTGTTTTTCAAATAAAAACATGATTTTTTTAATGAAATCTACCAATCAAAAAACAACACGCATTTTTATTGAACACTTCCTATTCATTATACAAAGTATTTCATTTATTTATATAAAAAAAGTATATTTACAATCACAAAACTAAAATAGATACATACTTTCTGTATGCAAAGGCAAATGTTATTAAAATGATGTAGACGGGTAGCCCTAACGCATGTTTACGTACCGCGCGGCTGTAGGTATTTAAATCTGTCTGGCGGCCGAGTTACTCTACTGTATATTATTATACTGTGTCTGAACGGACCAAAACGAAAGGACCATTGACCATTCGATTGTAACGCCATTCGTCTACGTTTAAAGAACCAGTGATAAAACGACGCAACAGGATGCATATTGTGATAGTCGCATTGTGGCAGGAAGACGTTACCTGCCCATTTGGGGGCAGCCTGGTAATCGATCGAAGGGCTGCAACGCTCAAGAAGTCCGCCACCAAAGAAAGAAACTCTTACCTTTACGCCACGAACGTCTTGTCCAGAGGGTACTCTGCGGTGTACCTAGCTGGGAGCTCCCACGTTGTGCCTCGCTTTGCTAAGTCGCGCGTTAGGTTTGGTAATAGTTCTTGTCCTGGGCTTCGAGGGTCACACAGGTTGTACAAAACACGTTCACACACACAAAATATTGAGAAAGTTCTTTATATTAGATTTTTTATAACGATCGCACGTTCTACGTGCGCCGGTGAATCTTGCACACACGACGCGCCATAGAGGGCGCGGGGAGCGCGGCCAAAAGGCCTGTGATTGGACGGGACGTTTGAACGTTGTCATAACGCTCTGTCATTGGTTCAAGTTCCTACTTCGAAAACGGAAGACTCGAACGCTGCTTTATTCGATCTTGATGGCTAGAGATTTGACTAAAAATGGAATACGATGTTCTTGTTTTGAATTTTTAGCCCAGTCATTAAAGCCAAAACCCGAAAATAATTAGTAACTTGCTGAAATTTTAAGGGGTTTTTAAAGAAGGTAAAATAACTTACCGGGTGATTTTGCAGCGTTCTGGGGTGTACGGAAAGGGTTGAAAAGGGGTGAAAAGTGCTTTTTCGTTAATAACATTGCCAAAAAAATTAGTAACACGCTGCAAATTTGGAATTAGGTTGTTCTTACCGTTTTATAACGTGTATCAATTTTGCAGCGTTTTGCAACATACGGAACATTGTTTATTTTTAAAAAACAATGCAATTTGTTAATAACAAGGGTAAAAAAATAGTAACACGCTGCAAATTTGGAATTAGGTTGTTCTTACCAGTTTGTAACGTGTATCAAATTTGCAGCATTTTGCAACATATGGAACATTGTTTATTATTAAAAAAAACAATGATTTTGTTCATAAAAGGGGTGGAAAATATTAGTAACTCGTTGTAAATTTGTAATGATGTTGTTTTTACCGTTTTGTAACGCATATCAAAGGACATTGGGAAACCGATGTATGAAATCTGGGCCCACCGTCAATAGTAACATGTGACACACCGTTGGATAGGGCTTTCAAAGCGGAACATTAGTTACTAACAAACATATGGTCTAACGTTAGTACTTTTTAAGATACGACGTGTTAAAGTCGTCACTTTTTCATAATTTTAATAATAATCAATGTTCCGTATGTTGCAAAATGCTGCAAATTTGATACACGTTAGAAACCGGTAAGAACACCCTAATTCCAAATTTGCAGCGTGTTACTAATTTCTTTACCCTTGTTATTAACAAATTGCATTGTTTTTTAAAAATAAACAATGTTCCGTATGTTGCAAAACGCTGCAAATTTGATACACGTTACAAAACGGTAAGAACAACCTAATTCCAAATTTGCAGCGTGTTACTAATTTTTTTGGCAATGTTATTAACGAAAAAGCACTTTTCACCCCTTTTCAACCCTTTCCGTACACCCCCGAACGCTGCAAAATCACCCGGTAAGTTATTTTACCTTCTTTAAAAACCCCTTAAAATTTCAGCAAGTTACTAATTATTTTCGGGTTTTGGCTTTAATGACTGGACTATTTAATATGAATTCGAATTTATGATTACGAAACACGTTTATTTTATGAATTATATTTGTTCAAATATTTGCTTAATTCAATTCTTAAAAAATATCGTCTAGTCTTATGAAAGTTTTCAGTTTTTCTTTTTTTTATTATTTTCTGGGTAAAATACATACTATGCGACTATTATAAGAACGAAATTATGAGAAACCCCCTTTATTATGACGTCATGCATGTTTCTATCACATGTTACACTCTTAAAAAATCATGAGAATATAGTATTGTCATAATAATAACTGCAACTAACTTAAAAATATTGTAATTAATTTTCAGTTGACAATCACAAATAGAGGTTATTGTCGAGTATTTGTGGTTTGTAAGATTAGAAGTAAAGACAAACGGTTTAGACCATATAATAAATTATGTACTACTAAGCCTGATGAAAGAAATAAAGATATCCAGGAGTTTCGACTAGATAGATGGAATCAATCATAATAATCCCTCGATCAATCAGCGCAGTCTATTTCAGTCAGTATACTGCTAAACATAACCTTCTCTTACGATGGACATATGTTAAGATGAAGAGCATTTTTGTTTCTAGGCCTTTATGAACTTGGAGGGTTGTATTGGTGATTTTGATGATTGTAATTCTATAACTACATACGTCTTACAACCGCGAATTATATTTTATACCATTCCCCCTCGAAAAAGCTACTTTTACGCACTGTTTTGGTGTTTGAACTTAGAACACTTTAGTACATTCGACCTCGACCGAGATGCTGGACAACCCCCTTCAATTATTCTTAATTTAAATCATTGTTCCGTTTTTAATGTCAGCTTGTTGGCGCAGTGGCCGAGCGATTGGACTACTTCGTTGCGTGAAGTGGGTTCGATTCCCGCACGGAGCAAATATTCGTATGATCTACAATGATTTGTTTCGGGTCTGGGTATATGTGTATGTATGTATCTTCGTTGAATATCTTTTATCGCTCAAATCTTTCTTTTTCTCGTAGTCATGGTATGAAGAATCGTTTGCAACTCTTGAATAAAACGGATTTAAATCGAGGGCCTGAATCACTCGCGTCGCTCAGGGTTTAACCTCTGCCTAACCCTTCAGTATTACAGGTGTGCAGTTATGTTAATTAGAACCATTCGCCGACTAGTCGGCTTTAATTGTGGTTGGCAAATAATCAGCAACTGTGCCGCTCAGCAACTATTGTAACAATTTTTGGCAGAGTAGTTGCCTAGTCAGCTAGTCGGGTAACTTCTGAATCGGTCTTTATGCAGCTTAGCCGGCTAGTTAGCTAGTCGCTACTGCCGACTAGCTGACTAGTCACAGTTTAGTCAACGAGTCGGTTAAATTATTAAACAACTTAGTCGGCCAGCAAACTAGTTGGTTAAGTTATTTATCAACTTAGTCAACCAGCAAGTTAGTCGGCTAATTTCATAATCATCCTTTTCGCAGCTAAGTTGGATAGTCAGTTTCTCGGCTTATCTGTAGTAACAACGCCATGAAATTTACAGTATGCAAGATAATTCCAAGACGCATTTCGGACATTTCACCATAATCGGTAGTAGACTTACTAATAAGTTGGCACGTCATTCATTAGACAGGGTCTGTCTTCGACGAATACCTTGTAGGTATGATAGAACAGTTATGCTTGATACGTATTAGTAACAGACAATTTGAAATCCTATATCCTACTTCCTAGGTACTAATATTCCGGAGTCGCGGGAAACACCTATACCGCGACTCCGGTACATAAAGGGCTAAAGGACACCGTGTATTTTGGTCAGTACGAGTCTGACAGTCCCTCCCGCTCTGCTCTGGTTGGAAGGACTCATTTGATGATATTACCACGAAAAAAAAAGCACTGATTAATACGAGAAATGTATTATTATAAACGTAAAAGTTTGTTTGGATGGATGGATGTTTGTTACTCTTTCACGCAAAAACTACAGAAAGGATTTGAATATTTAGTATACAGAAAGTTCATAACCTAGATTAACACATAGGTAGTTTTTATCCCGATTTTATGTTCCCGTGAGATAATTTTCGAGTTGTAGCTGGTGAAGCTGCTCGCAACAGCTAGTAATCGATAAATTACGAATTTTATTAGGCTGTATATTTGTACGTATTAGTGTTGCATTATAACGGGTCTTTTTATTAGCCAACCGGGGTATATCTGAATCAGTAAGTGATACCAAAGAATTTTAGGAGCTTTTAGCTCTTTTTTGATGTTTATAAATTTGGCATAATTATTTTATTTTTCAGTCAAGAATGATTTATCCACAGAAATGAAAGAATTGATCCGACATTTTTTTAGTGCCGTTCTACTCAGTTTTTTCGCATAGGTTTTTTCTGTTCTGTCTCCAAACAAAGTTTCTTCTATTATCTCTTATGGATTCGGATTTTTCCTGTTAGACAACTTAAAAGAATAACCCTGTATAACGCACAATAAGCCAGATAATTACATTTTCCCTTCACGCTACACTAAAGCGAAACAAAACGCCCGGTTACTTGAAACGCTTACATTCCACCCGTCACTCACAGGCTCGGTTCCTAGCCTTTTCCAACAATGTTGGGAACCATTTCTATCTATCTACACGAATGCAGCTAAAATGGCCACGTTTAATATGATTATAATGAGTTGACATTAAATTACATAGTCTACTTTTTTGGAAAAGAGATTCGCATGATATTTTGTCAGAGATATAATCTAGTTACATATCTATCTATATATTATAATCTATCTATTAAATGTCTTTATAACTTTTATATATAAAGCTGAAGAGTTTTTTATTTGTTCGAACGCGGTAATCTCAAGAACGAAAAGAAGTAATTTTTGTGTTGCATAGTCTATTTAAGGAGGAAGGCTATAAAATATCATGGTAAGACATATAAGATAGCCGAGCGTGGGGGTGACACCACGGAGAACAACTAGTACGCAATATTATTGGAATCCATGACTATTTAACGCATGGTATCGCAATCTTTTTGTATCATGGTAAACTGGAATCATGGCAAAAAAAATCGCGCGTCGTTTGCGTTTTTATGGACTCAGACGCGCGAAAAGCGCCTTACAAATGCACTTGTGCAGCGCGATTGAAACTCGCTTGAAGTGCGTACAAAAGAACGGAGGTTAGTAATATACGTAAACGTGCAGACGACATACAGGTGAAGCACGTTTACGCGCAGTTGTAGCGCGTATACGCACGTTTCGGGACCGTCCCGTGTGCTTTGGATTATAGATAAGTTTGCGTTATCGTTTGGCGCGCGTACAAGCGCTTATCAGCACTTCGTCTGTCATAGTGCTAAGCTCTAAACTAGATAATTAAATTTTCTCTGCATACTGGATTCAGTAAGCTCCAATTAATCTGAAACAATAAAACCTAGTTGCTTGAAGCAACGCGATTACATTATATCTGTCACTCACAGACCGCCATTGTAAAATATAATTTATGACTGATTAATATACAAATATGCACATAAATTACAATATATTTCAATCAGAATCTATGAAGCTTGAGATGCTGTGAATTTAAAATGTTGCATTTTTGTTCTGTTTAAGTGACCGAGATTTTAAAAGTATGCTCTAATTTTTTATTCGTAACTATGGTGACTCGCCCCTGCTACCCATCGTTATTTATGTGAAAAATTGTGTAGAGGTATTATTAGATTTACACTTTAATAATTACAATATTATTTTTATTTAATAACATTTGATTTAGGTGTTTTTATTTTGTATTTTCAGAAATAAACAAAATGATGAATTTAATGAATGTTGCAGTTTTTGAATACCTATTGTTTACCAACACTTCATTATTTTTTCTCCTTTCTCACATCGGAAGTTTTTTTCATCCCACGAGAATATCTGGATTAAAAAGATTAAAATCAAATCATCATAAAAGTCTTTGTGTTAATCAAGACTATAGGTAAACTATCATCATCATCATCAACCTATAAACCTATAACGCTCCTACTGCTGGGACACAGGCCTCCTCTCTTGTGAGAGGGAGTGGGCCATAATCCTTCACCGTTTTGAGAGCAGTGGTGATGAAATAAATTACACAAAGTAAACGAACCCACGACCTACAACTAGTAAGTCGGGACCGATACCACTGGGCCACCACTGCTCACTTCAAACTATACATATATATAGCACATAATATACGTATATAATTTATGTGAAAGAGTAGAAAAAAATAATCCCTCCTTATTTCTCACATTTTATTAGGACAAAGAAGATAAATAAGTAAGATTACTTAAACCAGAAATTAACACTAAACTACCACCCACAAAACTAATTACATTGAACTCCATATTATACTAAGGCCTCCCAAATTTGAATTTCAGCCGCATCACATCTATTTGCTGAAACTCTAAAATCATTTACGTGGGGACTACTCCTATATCGTTACCGCCTTATGTAATAACTGACACCCATTTACATAATAATTGAAGCCGGGACAGGGTCCATCGGAAATCAGTTAGCGCCATCTATTGGTATGTTAATTGAACTATCTTAAGTACTTAAAAAAATTAAAAAAATTCTTCCTTTGTAAAATCATCAAATGAATCCTCCTGCCCAGGATGGAGTAGAAGGGACTGTCAGACTCGTACAAACTAAAAACCACGATTTCCTTCAATAGCTTTTCATCTCTGTGTCGCGTATTTCCCTTTCCGTGTTCAACTGGCGACACCGGTCTCGCGAAATCCACACGCTTTTGTTTTACTACGGAATCCTACGATCCCGTGTTCAATTCGCGTCAACTGCTAGGTGTCAGGATTACCTGATATAACAGTCCTGCGACCCCGGCAGGCGTTTATCTCTGTATCGGGGCCCCGTCATATTACTGTAAATTTTTTGAGTCACACGCCTCTTAAAAAAATTAAGCTAACTCCTATTAAGTATAATAGGGGCCAACGCCTGCCGGATCACGGGACTGTCTAAGAAAAGTACCTGGGTGGACGTCTTTTGGGCAGTAAGATTCTGACAGTCCAACCAAGACGGGAGAGGAGAACTCATTAAAATTTTGTGATTTAGGAACCCCAAAAAACGACTCTTGCAATAACAGTGCGAGCACATGTCTCGTGGACAAGCGATCTAAACTAATTTACAGCAACATGTTCACTAAGTCATTTATGTCGGCTGCCATCCATTTACATGATATAATTGAAGCGGGAACAGGACAGGCTGTATCGGACATCAGTTAGCGCCATCTATTGGCTTATTAAGTTAACTACATTGATTCTTTTTAGTCCGTCAGTAATAATATTGAAAAATAATGGACACGTATTTTTTTTTTAATCACTGAATATTGACATGCTTCCAAATTCGCGAGTGTGGGCTTGTGACGTCATAAGGCTTGTAAAATTGTAACGACCGAGTGATGTTTTGTGATTTTTAGAAGCGTTGTATCTTCGTCAATTTTGGTGTACGTGAGTTACGTGACAAAAGAAAAAATACGGGTCTAGTATTTTTTAATAATCTATATTTCAGACTATTTTTTTTTAGTAAAATACCCTAGGTATTGGAACGGAAGGAGATCATGTAAGTGTGTATGTTATAGGCTTTCGACAAGTCATCAGAAAAGAACAAAATGGCATCAATTTTTTTTAACCGACTAAAAAACGAATTATATTTTATTGTATGTTTGCCCACAATTATCTCGCGTTCGGATAAACCAATTTTGATGTGGTTTTCAGAAAAGTGTTTGTTACATCCGGGAGAAGGTTTTGATTTACAATAATAAAAGATATCAGGTTATATCATCCACAAGGATCCGTTAATGCCAACATGGATGGCATGTTTAAAAAATACGGTTATTATTCAAAGACTCCTATACCCTTAGCACGAGTTTTTCAGTAAATGAGACGTAAAGTAAACTGGAACTTTGACACTTTCAAACTGTCAATTTTCAAGGAAAAAATGGAACAGAGCCTCTGATGTGCGAAGAAGGAACTATTTTTTTCCTTGAGAATTGTCAATTTGAAAGTGTCAAAGTTCCAGTTTACTTTACGTCTCATTTACTGAAAACTCGTGCTAAGTGTACTGGACTATTTTTTGTTGTTTATCAAAATTAAAAAGGGTAAAATATTCTTTTTAGAAGAAAAATGAGTGTTATTCAAAACTGAATACAAAAATAAAAGTGTTAAAGAAATAAAGAACAGGGCATGTCTATGCTAATCCAGATACAATGCACTTTAGACTAAAATTGTAGATGCATGCTTTGGAAACTCGATCACGTATCGCAACAATTTACCGCACCGTACGCGTATCACGTACTGAGTGTAAATTCAAACCTTAACGAGCTTGAACAAGGTAATTTTATACTTAATTGTGAACCTAAAACAACAGGAACCATGCCAGTTATGTTGGTCATATTGTATGTTGGACTCTCTGTTATGGCAGAAACACACTTACCTACGTGTGTTGGCGTGTCGTGACGCTCCAGAAATGCTTCTGGCGCGACACGACACGTCAAGACACGTAAGTATATTTCCACCTTTAAGGAGAGTAAAGGGCAACTCGCTGTCCGACCATGGACCATGCCCGGATCGCCGGGTCGACGGCGCGTCGTGTTCCACGCGCCTCAAAGAGCATCAGCATAATGACGGGGCCCTCTCTCAGAGGTCCAAAGCCTGCCTTTGTCGCGGGGCTTATTCCATCACCGTGACCCCGGAACATAAAGGGATATTGAAGGACACCGTGGATATAAGTCGGTACAAGTCTGACAGTAAGGGTGGCAGGACTCATTTGAAGGAGGATGTTTTGCCAAACAGCGCAATAAGCGCGACGTGACGCTGTTCACTCAGTCATAAAGTACAACAAACAATACAATCGAATTGAGATCCTCCTCCTTTTTTAAAGCCGGCTGCTAATAATATTGACTGGCTAAAACATAACATCGTGTAAACCTAGATAGATATATCCACGAACGTTCTAACTGAAGATAAATAAGGTGCGAGTAGGTGTCCAAGAACAACAGAAGTTTGGCAAACAATTTGTTCCCGAACCTGACCTTTAGGAAAACACTTTTTTTTATTCTAGAAAGTTTTTATGTCTGGCCCTTAAAACAGCAGTTTTTTATAAAGAAATAATATCTTTAACTCTTTTTTTTAGAACATGAAACAATCTTTAATTGACAGTCCACTACTACACTATGACATGATCCCACTATTGGGACACCAGCCTTTGAGAGAATGGGCTGCAATACACAATGCGGGCCCAATGTTTGATATAATTATGTCATTTTTATTTGGTCCTAGGACATTTTCCTTCATCGTCTTAGCCACTTAAAGGTCTATGTTAAAAATAAATCATCATCCACAGCCCGTCTTCACCCACTGCTGGGTATAGGCCTCTCCTTGTTTGTGCCAAGCTCCACGGTCTTGTGCCAGCCTCATCCAGGACACTCCCCCAATGGCAACAATATCGTCTGCCCATCTCGCCGCCGGACGACCAACACTTCTTTTTCCATTTCTTGGACGCCACTCTGTCACAGCTTTACTCCACCTGCTGTCACCGCGCCTTGCCAGGTGTCCTGCCCAACTCCATTTGAGTTCCATAACTCGATTACCAATATCGAAAACCTTTGTTCGTCTCCTGATTTCGACGTTTGGAACTCGGTCTATTAATTTTATGCCGAGCATGGAACGCTCCATGGCTCTCTGTGCTACTCGGAGTCTGTACACAGTCTCCTGTGAGAGCGTCCACGCCTCAGCACCGTACGTCATGGTGGGCAGAACACACTGATTATAGAGACGGGTCTTCAGGCATTGTGGAATTTTGGCTGATTTCAGGATGTCGTCCAATTTGCTGAATGCAGCCCACCCTAGCTGAATTCTTCTCGAAATCTCCGCTGTTTGGTGTTCCTTGCCAAAAGAAAGAATATGGCCAAGATAGACATAACGGTCAACCCTCTCCAGCCTTTCACTTCCGACCTTGACAGAAGGATTTGAACTGCTGGAGAAGTTTGCCATAATCTTCGTCTTCGCCATATTCATCCTAAGCCCCACTTCAAGAGAGGCATTATAAAGATTTTGAACCATCTTCTGGAGATCCTCGAAGTTTTCAGAAAAAACCACTAGGTCATCTGCAAATCTTAAGTGAGACAGGTAAGCACCATTGATGTTAACACCGCAGTAGTCCCAATCTAAGGTTTTAATGACGTCTTCAAGAACTGCTGTGAAGAGTTTCGGTGAAATGGTGTCGCCCTGTCTCACTCCCCGCTTGATTGGTACGGGTTTGGATAGAGTGTGCATGCGAACCTGCAGAGTGGCCATGGTGTACAGTTCCCGCAGTACATCCACGTAACGGAAAAAAAATAAATAGGTATGTATTAATAAACTCATATATTTATTAAACTAAAGAAAACTCAAAATAACAATTACCTCACTTAAAATATATCGTGATAGCCAAAAAATCCGACTACACCTTTAAATTTAAATTACAACATCACCAAAAACACATACGAAATGAAATTAAAACACCTAGACTAAGTTAATCAATATTAGACAAGGCACAGTCTTACTATGACCAGAAAGTCGTATAATTATTCTTATTAAACAAAGAAGTAATCACGAAACACAATCATCATCATCCACCTAATAATTTAAGAACACAATCTTCTTATTGCTGCTGCTGCATTAAGAAATGTACCTTATGACTGTTGAATTTAATCATCCTTTTCTTTATCTTCTAACATAGTCTCCCAATAAGAAGGTGGGGCTTCAATAGATTCACCAGCTTCTTCACCACTTTCTTCAACTTTCTCTCCGACGAATACAGGAATTTCTACAGAAGCATTTGCATGCGGCATTGGTAATTTCAGAGTCACTCTTATTTTGTACTCTCTGTTAAAAATCTGTGAATGTCTTACGGTACAAAGGTCAGGCTTCACTGGTATTATATTAGACATGTTTGACACACAATTTTCAGGAACTTTTGGAGTCTCAACTGTACTAGAACAAACCACGTGTTGTTTAGAATATAATTTATTCTTGCGCTTGGGTATTAGGTAGTTTGTTTTGCTTATCAATTCTGTTCTGACTTTAAAACTTATATCACTATTGTTAGTCACAACGAAGCATATGTTCCTTTGACCGCCAGGAGTCAAGTATTCTTTATCAAGTAAAGTTTCCAAGCTAATTTCACGATTCTTCGAAGAAAAACATTTGTTTAGAGTCTTATTTAGCGCAGCAATCACCGGTTGGTCCGAAAGTGTTGAATCGACTCTGGGGTGGATTTCTATTTTGGATTTGTACACTTTAGTCCATGAGAGTAATTCAGGTTTTTTAAGCTTCAGTACCAATTTATATTTGATTGATCCGTTTTTGATATTGACCGATGGTGGTATATTTTCTGGTACTACCAATTCGAAGGGATACTCATGATGTCCGGCACTCAAGGTTACATCACTTGTGTCATCGTTGAGTAAGACCGTGCAGGCTTTAATATTTTCTACGCTCGTAAGTTGCTGATCCAAGAAACAAATACCTCGCCCAACGAGTGACAGAGTGATGCTCTTGTAAACTGTGTCTTTATCCAAACGAAATTTTAGTATACCTGTTATAGGTTCACCAGTTATGTGTTTTCTTTGTTTAGGAACATGTATAAGTATTTTGGCGGACACTCCCATTTTCACTTTTATTTGTACGTGATTATAACTTCCAATACGATGATTTGTGTTGTACTAAGTCACTGGAAATAAATAACGGATTATAAATACGTATTAGTGTTGATAAAGTTGCAAAAGATAAGAATTTTGTATGGCACAATGCACATTCTTATCTGGTTTCAGTTATTATCCTTAAGATATGAAAAACTAGTGCCGACGTGTTACGTACCAGTTTCTGCTCGTTTTTCGTCCCATCACATCACCAACCCGTAGTATTGTTAAAAATAATATCAAGACAAGTACAAAATTTCATACCACTAACGCCATCTACTATGATGTGATTGTAAACTCACCTTTACTCGTTGTGAAGTCTGATAAAAATACAAGCAACTATTACTATAGTTTTATGGAGTTGTTAGACAAAAATCTTGATGCCATCAAAAACATAACTAGTTTAAAACTTAGTCTCGCAATTGAGTTCTACCGTAAAAGGTTGTGAGACTCATGTAATACCAAGTCGGTTAATTTATTCAGTCCTTTCTTAAGGGTCCTTCTGATTTAAGTTATCATGTGATAAGCTAACCCAACAAAATCTTAAAGTGACCATATAAATAAAATTATTTTAAGTATTTTTAAATAGATTGAATTCAGGCTTCTAGTGTTATCCAAAACGAATAATAGAGAGGTGAACAATGAACTGTTTCGAGAAAAGGATGGTACCTACCAGGCCCGAAGCCACCTAACATGCCGATTCCTATCGAGTTACCTTTCGAAATATAGCAAATACTAGTGTTAATTTATTTTCATTTATCATTAAAAAAAATTACGAAGTTACATTGCTTGTAAAACTAAAACTAACAATCAAACAAAAACACTCAAACTAAAAGTAACAATCATAGAAATAATAAACATTTACTTAAGAAAATAAAACAAAGAAATAAATAAATAAACGCCTACAACTGTCTTACGCGCAATTTCAACTCGCGCAAAACAAGCAAGGTAAGCCGTAAGGCGAATCAGGAATTTAGTACTTATAATTTCATAGAAATCTCTCTCGGCGATCGTGACCTTGAGGCCACCTAACTCGGCTAGTTTAAGTAAGTTATAACCCGAGATTTTTCGGCTTCCGACAAGGACAGAGAAATGTAATGCGTACGCCAGAACGAGATGGAATGATACTAGACTTCGTAATTCGTATGGATAGTTTTACTTGGATGACAGATTCACATTAGTTTTGGTTCGCGATTATTTTTAGTGTTTTTTTATTGTTTTAATTTAACTTATCAATTTGGATTTGATTTGGTATTATTGAAATTGATAAGTTTTTCGTAGTGAGTGCAGTAAAACAAGGTTAGTTCAGTTCAATTGTATTGTTTGGTAAATATTCACCTTAAAACAGTCATGTTAGTTTCGAAGTTTCAACTAGATGGCGTTGTGCAATTACGTCACGATCCTGAATCGCGGTGTTAACATCTGTAGGCCATTAGTATAAGGTTTAAGACCATGTATTTTTTTTGAGACCGCCCTCGCCGCCGAGGCCGCCCGTCGCGACGCCCAAGTCAATGCCCCCCCCGACCCTTGCAAGAGCCAGCCCGCGATGCTGAGCCAGTAGTTTTAAATTAGTCCCTAAATAAGATATTATTGTGATCCAGCCTGTCCCTTGCTGTCCTCTGTCAGTGACGTCCTAAGCCGAGGTCCGTACCCCACAGGGGGTGCCCTTAGCGAACGGTCACTTAGTTTATAGTTTTTTGCCTAGCTTATAAGCTCTGGCTGGAGGCCCTTTTTTTTTTTTTTTTTTTTTTTTTTTTTTTTTTTTTTTTTAACGTGGTAAAATCATCAAATGAGACCTCCAACCCCGGGCAGGGCGGGAGGTACTGTCAGACTTCTACTGACTAAAATCCACGGTGTTCTTCAATAGCCCTTTATGTTCCAGGGTCACGGTAAGGAAATAAATCCCGCGACCCCGGCAGGCTTTGGCCCTCTGTGAGGGGGCCCCGTCATTTGCTGACGCTCCTTGAGGCGCGCGTGGAACACAACGCGCCGTCGACCCGGGCATGGTCCATGGTCGGGCAGCGAGTTGCCCTTTACTCACTGCCCGCATGCCCGCGCCTACGGTGGCCGGAGATCGCCTCGCGACGTCCGACGCCGTGGGCGTTCACCACTGCGGCTGGGATGGAGGGAGGACGCTATCCTCTCCCTCTCGCGGCCCGCCTCCTCCTTTACGAGCATGACTGCTTCGCAGAAGGAGGCGACCGCTTCCCACTCCGTCTCGCTCCGCAGCATGGCCGCAACCAATGCCGGGCGCGAGAGGTCCCTGCCTATCGTCGCTGTGAGGACACGGCGGGGCCCCGCCCAAGCGGGGCAGTCCTGCACCGTGTGCTCCACCGTGTCCTCAGGGCGATCCGCGCAGTGGTGACACCCGGGCGTCTCTTCCTTGCCCATCAGACACAGGTACCTCCCGAAACTTCCGTGTCCGGTGAGGACCTGCGTCATGCGGTAGGTAAGGACGCCATGGCGTCTCTCCAACCACTCCTCAAAGAGGGGTCTTACCGCCGCTATTGCAGCGTGTCCGGCCGTCGGTCGCGACAGTCGTGCCCTCCATACTGCCCTGAGATCGCGCCGGAGCTCTTCCCGCCGCGCCTCGACTTCTCGAGGCAGCGGGGTTACGCCCCGACGCTGCGCCTCCACGCGCCACTCGTATACGCGCTGGAGGGCAGTCGCCTCCAGATCCCAGGGCAATAATCCGGCTAGGAGGTTGGCTGATTCGCCGGCAATCGTGCGGTATCCTCGGACCATTCGGATAGCCATGACCCTCTGGCATGCGACCAGCTTCTGTGGTCGCGTCCGGATGCTTAGGGCCCACACGGGGGCCCCGTAGAGGGCCATGGACCGCACGACACCGGCGTACAGCCTACGGCAGGAGGCGTTTGGCCCGCTGAGATTAGGCAGGAGTCGCCTGAGGGCGGCTGCTGCCCGGTTCAGCTTTGGGGCCAAACCCAGGAAGTGCTCCCGGAAGTTCCACCGGCTGTCGAGGACGAGTCCCAGGTACTTCATCGTCCTCAAGACGGCGATGCGAACCCCTCCCACCGTGATGTTGTAGCCCGACGTTGGCGCGTTCCGGCCGCCATGAAAACACATGGCCTCCGTCTTGTGCAGCGCCATGGCTGGAGGCCCTAGAGTAAAATCTATGGCATCCACAGAAAAGTCCGGTTAAGCAGCACACAACCTCTTCTAGGTTGACCTGCGAGATGCCATTCAAAAAAAAAAAAAAAAAAAAACTGTCGAGCAGTGCACGACTCAATACATTTTGACCTGCGAGATGCCATACATAAAAAAAATATTTATTTCGTTGGTATTGTGAACATCAAAAAAATCTAAATTTCAATAATTTGTTAACCAACTACTAAACAGGAGGTTAGTGGTTACTCAATTAGTTCTTTAATTCAAATTGTTTTTTTTTATTGTTTCTTCTTTATTCGTGGCACTTCGTCGTTAATGAACCGATTTTGATGATTCTTTTTGTTGGAAAGAAGATGTTTTAGAGGTGGTTGTGGTCCCATGATAATCAGGGTTTGATGGTGGAAGACCAGAGAAATCAAGCGGAACTTTCAAAAATCTTAGGGACAACTAGTGTTTACAAGTTTTTTCATTAGATATTTCAAAGCTCTATAATTTAGAGTAGGTATATCTGTTGATGGTATCGCCGTGGGGCGCCGGCTTAGAATTGCGCTCCCCCAAATCATCCCGTGGGTGTCGTAAGAGGCGACTAAGGGACAAACCGGAGGTCGGGCAGCAGCGTCCTCCGGGTACTGCACATCCTCACTGCGATCGCCAACCCGCCTGCCAAGCGTGGCGATTAAGGCAAATTACCCCCTATAGTGAGAACCACAGAAACCAGGCCCCCAGTCCCCGGCAGCTCCGCTATCCCTGGCGCGGGTAGCGGTCAAGGTAACGGCGGAGCAGGGGGTGCTAAGAATCTCCGGAAGAGATCCGGCTACCCACCCCCACGACGACTGGCCCTGGTAACACACAACGTACGCACATTGAGGACTGACGAAAAGATCTGCGAGCTGGAAGAGGAGCTGAGCAAGTTACACTGGGACATTATGGGGTTATGCGAAGTCCGTAGAGAGGGGGAGGACACCGTAACCCTGAAGTCTGGTAACTTGCTCTACTACCGGGAGGGCGACCAACAGTCCCAAGGTGGTGTCGGGTTTCTCGTTCACAAGTCCCTCGTTAACAACATAATAACCATCGACAGTGTGTCGAGCAGGGTGGTATACCTAATACTCAGAATATCCAAAAGATATTCGCTGAAGGTCATTCAGGTATACGCACCGACCTCGTCACACTCCGATGAGGAAGTAGAGACTATGTATGAGGACGTAAGTAGGGCCATACATAGCTCAAAAACTCACTTCACTGTTGTTATGGGGGACTTTAACGCAAAGTTGGGCAAGAAAAGCGGTGATGAGTTGAGAGTGGGGCAATTTGGGTATGGGCAACGGAACCCTAGGGGACAGAGGCTGGCCGACTTTCTGGAGAAAGAAGAACTCTTCATGATGAACTCTTTCTTCCAGAAGCCGCCTCACAGGAAATGGACCTGGCTGAGTCCCGATGGTTCCACGAGAAACGAGATAGACTTCTTCATGACCGACAAGAAACGGATATTCAGTGATGTTTCTGTGATCAACAGGGTGAAAACCGGTAGCGATCACCGAATCGTAAGAGGCTCGCTGAATATCAATGTTAAACTTGAAAGGTCCAACCTGATGAAGTCTACGCTCCGACCTACTCGGTCCCATATTCAAAACCCCGAAAGCTTTCAACTCGAGCTCTCTAATCGCTTTGCTTGCCTTGAGAACTTAGTTTCAGTGGACGAGATCAACGACGGGCTAGTGGAAACTGTCCGCACGGTAGGGTCTAAGTTTTTTAGACCCGGCCGTAAAGATAGACCTCAGAAATTGACCGATCAAACCTTAAACCTCATGGCTGAACGACGTTTGCTACAGTTGCAGTCTTCCGATGACGCGAAGTCATATAGGCAGCTCAATAGACGTATATCTAAGTCCTTGCGGCACGACCTGCGTCTCTTTAATACGAATCGTGTTAAAGAGACCATACAGCGAAACCAAGGCTCCAAAGTGTTCGCGAAGGGCAAGTCTATTGGGCAAAGCCAGATGACAAAGCTGAAACGGGAGGATGGCGGCATAGCGTCGACCAAAGCAGAGGTTTTAGGCGAGATCGAGAGGTTCTATGGACAGTTATACACTTCGGTCGCAAAGCCCGTTGACAGCTTGGTAGGAGATCCAAGAGCCAAGCTGTCCCGACATTATACCGAAGATATCCCGGACATCAGTCTGTACGAGATTAGGATGGCCCTGAAACAGCTTAAGAACAACAAGGCGCCGGGCGAGGACGGAATCACCTCAGAGCTTCTGAGAGCGGGTGGAACACCGGTACTTAAAGTCCTCCAGAAGCTCTTTAATACCGTCCTGTTCGAGGGCAAAACGCCCGAAGCATGGAGCAGAGGTGAGGTGGTGCTGTTCTTCAAAAAAGGTGATAACAGCCTATTGAAGAACTACAGACCCATCACGCTTCTGAGTCATGTTTATAAGCTGTTTTCAAGGGTTATCACGAACCGTCTCGAACACAGACTTGATGACTTCCAGCCTCCCGAACAAGCCGGTTTCCGAAGAGGCTATAGTACCATAGACCACATCCATACGCTGCGGCAAGTTATACAGAAGACCGAGGAGTATAACTTGCCATTATGCTTAGCGTTTGTGGACTATGAGAAAGCCTTCGATTCGGTGGAAACATGGGCGGTGCTTGAGTCACTCCAGCGATGCCGTATTGACTGTCGGTACATCGAGGTGTTGAAGTGTTTGTATAATAACGCCACCATGTCGGTCCGAGTACAGGAGCAGAGTACGAAGGCGATTCCATTGAGAAGAGGCGTCAGACAGGGAGATGTTATCTCCCCTAAACTCTTTACTGCCGCAATGGAAGACGCCTTCAAGCTCCTGGAATGGCAAGGACTTGGCATCAACATCAATGGCGAGTACATCACTCACCTTCGGTTTGCCGACGACATCGTAGTCATGGCAAAGTCGATGGAGGAACTCAGCATGATGCTCGATGGCCTCGACCGAGTTTCGCAACGGGTGGGCTTGAAAATGAACATGGACAAGACGAAAATTATGTCAAATGCCAATGTTGTGCCCACCCCAGTCTTTGTTGGAAACTCGGTACTCGAAGTTGTTGACTCATATATCTACTTAGGACAAGTAGTCCAATTAGGTAGATCCAACTTCGAGAAAGAGGTCAGCCGCCGAATCCAACTCGGTTGGGCAGCGTTCGGGAAACTACGCAGTGTCTTTTCGTCCGATATACCTCAGTGCCTCAAGACGAAAGTCTTCAACCAATGTGTGTTACCAGTGATGAGTTACGGCACCGAAACGTGGTCTTTCACTATCGGCCTCATCTCAAAGCTCAAAGTCGCTCAGCGAGCTATGGAGAGGGCTATGCTCGGTGTTTCTCTGCGTGATCGAATCCGAAATGAGGAGATCCGTAGACGAACTAAAGTCACCGATATAGCCCACCGGATTAGCAAGCTGAAGTGGCAATGGGCAGGCCATATTGCTCGCAGAGCGGATGGCAGATGGGGTCGAAAAGTGCTAGAGTGGAGACCACGGACTAGCAAGCGCAGCGTAGGACGTCCACCAACAAGGTGGACAGACGACCTTATGAAGGTCGCCGGAAGACGCTGGATGCAGGTCGCTTCCAACCGGTACTTGTGGCGATCAAAAGGGGAGGCCTATGTTCAGCAGTGGACGTCCTATGGCTGAGATGATGATGATGATGATATCTGTTGATGATGAAGCATTTTTTGGCCCGGGTTTACCTTCAAGATTATTTACCCTACGCCACTGGTACCTACAGCCTCGGCCGTGCCGGTTTTTTGCCGACTTGGCGTGGACACTGCCGTGCCCCCAGATGGTTGGCCTAAAGGTGCTGACAAACTAAATCAATCTCGCGAATGTTACGTTACAAAAATTCAATCGGGAGCGGTATAACGAACATTATAACGAATGTTCTGGCGAGCTTTTTGCCGACCCTAGTGTCAAGTCTAACATCTTCATGAGGACTATCGACTAGAGCTTTCGCTAAAAAGATTATGAAAACGTTCTTAGTGATGTTTAGTTTATATTATCTTCTTCTCTCTAAGTATATTATAAAAAATGTGTTGCTAAGTTCATAACTCGAAAACGGCTGGATCGATTCGAATTTTCGTTTTTTTTTACTGACTTTAAAAAAAGGAAAAGGTTCTCAATTCGGTCAGTATATATATTTTTTTTGTTGTGTTTGTAACCATCGGGACCGGACTTTAGAGGACTTCTACCCGTGTGACGGGCCGCTAGTCTTCTATCTATATATATAAAAATGAAACCCGTTTTCCGTTGTCACGACATAACATGAAAACGGCTTGACCGATTCGGATAATTATTTTTTTGTTGTGTTTGTAACCATCGGGACCGGGTTTTAGACCGGGTCCTCCACCCGTGCGAAGCCGGGAGGGGCCACTAGTTTTATATAAATATCTTGACCAGAAGCGCTGCAGTTCTACGAGACACGCCGCCCGCCGCCGCTAGTCTCTTGGACACATTACCAGGTGGTTTAAAAATAGATAACAAAATATTGTATCTTTGAAGATAATAATAACTTCAAACGATAACAACAAAGATGTTAAAGTTGCAATTTTAGTATTATCCGAAGCCCTGGCATGACTTGCCACGTTTTTTTGATGTAAAGTAAGCGGGAACATTGATGTTCATTTGATGGAAAGTTTTAGCTTCTCTTTCGTATACTAGAGGCAGTGGTGGCCCAGTGGTATCGGCCCCGACTTACGAGTTTTAGGTCGAGGGTTCTAAACCAGCCAGGCCCATTACTTTGTGTAATTTATTGCATTACCACGGCTCTCAAAACGGTGAAGGAAAACATCGCGAGGAAACCGGCATATCTAGAACCAAAAATTAGAATACAAGTGACATCTACCAACCCGCACTGAGCCCGCGTAGGATGGCCCAAAAGTGGCCCCTCACAACAAAGATGGCCTCTCACAGAGACGAGGTCTGTGTCCCAGCAGTGGGAACATTATAGGTCGATGATGACACTAGAGGTACTTTTCAAATTTCCATACAAATACCGCCGTAAATACCTCAACTACACTGATGTGAAATACGGAAATCTTGTTATAAGAATGGTTATAATTATCCAAATTGGCTATTGATCCCCAGCTGGTTATATCCAAATTGGTAATTTATCCGTGGTCACCACTAAATAAATGCCCGGATAAAGGGTATTACCCGGTATTATCATCCCTTTTTTGCGATAAACAAAGAGATTCTAGTGATAACTATCAAACAGGCATGATAAGAAAATGTTTTTAATTTAATCTGGCTATAAAATGCATTCAAACACGTAATAATGTGCATATTTTCATGAAGCTTGCTTAATTAAAATTCTCATAAATTAATAAATAATTGAAAATTTTGAACCAATCAGTAACTGCAAAGATATGCTTGTAAGGCCCTTCGCACATGGAGCTACTCAAAAATGACTGAACTTATCAGTAATTACGATTACAAACCAATTAGAGATTGTATCTCGCACACGACGCTACTCAAGTTGTAAGGTTTCAGTTACTTCTGTTTACAAAAGCACTCGGTTAACAAGTGGTAAACATGTCAACTGAATCGATGGGAGGACGATATTGTATTATACTATTATCATAATAGACGTCGAAGGAATATATGCAGGTTTTGGGTTCATCCGTATATTCGAAATAATGTTGACTGCAGGTCATCAGCACGACAGCTGCGTGAAACAGATAAAAAAAAATCTATTCCTCCAGAAATTGAATAATGAATGCTCGCTTGTTCATTTTTATACCAAAAAACTAGGAAACTCGGGAAACCAGTAGCGTGGCGACCGGTACGACGAGTCGCGCGCGATCGGTTACTAACCAGTTAGTAACTACTCGCGTCGTGTGCGAACCTCCTATGAACATTATATGGGCTGTGACGCTCAGGCAACTCGTTAGTAATTTAAGTTTGTAACTAGTTCTTTTTAAGTAGCTCCATGTGCGAAGGGCCTAAGACAAACCATTCCCCAGAACTCTGCACTTAACATTCAACTTTCAAACTTTCTTATTTGAATTTAATCAACATTCAAACAGTTCTAAGGTTCAATTTGTTTCTACCCAGAAACAACCCGGAAGAAGTCGTAGAAGTAGTCATAAGTAGAACATTGAGCTATTACTACTACCTATAGAGACGACACCACGTATCACCACTATGTCCCATCCAGGATGAGTGCGCGCACAAGTTCATTCAATTGTTTGACAGCTCTGTGGCGTGCTCTAGGCGCGCGCATTCATCCTGGGGCCTAAGTCTACTAATTTATAAACGTTACAATGGTCTCTCAATGGTGTGTTTTTGACAGTTTTTGTATGGCAAATCTGTCAAAAACTTACCATTGAGAGACCATTGTGACGTATATAAATTAGTAGACTTAGGCCCCTGGATGGGACACAGTGGTGATACGTGGTGTCGTCTCTATACGTGGTAATAATAGCTTAATGAAGTAGAAACGGTTTAGTTCACTTTGGTCACCTGGGTGAACAAAGTGAAATAAACCGTAAAAACAAGTGTCCTCTTAATTCCAACAATATCACTTACATCATTGCTAAAATAATCTACAATCAGACACAACAACAAAGATAATACCTATCATACTGATAATGTTTAGTATAAAACCGATCATTTTACGTGAGCGACGCGGAAATTCCGCAAATCAACGATGGCAGTAGCTACTGATATTTTAATACAAATTCCTAAAGTGAGAAAACATATCACTGGAGAGCCTATAACTGGTATAATCAAGCACCATCTAGACGAAGAAACAGTGTACAAAGAGATAAATCTGTCACCTGTAGTGAAAAAAACCGGTTCCTGGTATGAATATGTCTACCACCATTGGGTCCAAAATCAAGAAAATCGTGACACAAATAAGGTGAGGAACCTCCGCCAGCTTGAAGACCACAAGACTTATGTGTTGATGGACGTTAAAATGCTGAACAAGAATCCAGATGGCAGTGCAAGATCAAGTACTGATTCGGACGAAGCTGAAAATGTAGCACCTTTAGAAGAAACAAGCGAAGAAGAAGTAATAAAGAGATATCATGTAGAAGTGTTATTCAAAAAGCCTATAGGCATTTTCTGTACGAAGCCAAAGTTTAAGACAATCATAAAAGTCTATCCCACAATCGTTTCGGAATTCCCAGATGATCCGTTCTTGTCAGAGCTGGATAGAACCCTCACGCAACTATTCTCTTCGAAGAAACATGAAATTAATGTAACAACTGAAATTGATAAAGGAATTATAACACCATCAAGAGAAATTAAAGTGTCGTTTGTTGTGGCTAATAATACAGATTTAATTATTTCTTTTAAGACTGTGAGTAAAAGAAAAACTTAAGACGTAAAATGAGGAAAAGAAAAAAGGAAAAAGCTGAAAAGAAGAAAGAAAGAGATTAGACTGGCTTTATCGACGAAAAAGTGATAGCAGTCGAAGTAATCAATCTTGATTGAAGATAATCAGTAATCGCAGCGAGGGTTTCCCCTGAACAATCATATCGCTGACAAAATAAAAAATACAATGTGACGATTACGATAATGCTACAACTCGTGCATTTTATAAAGTTCCTGTGATTGGTAAATTTAATTTTAAGAAGTAGAAAATACGGAAAAGAAGCAAGTGAAATAATTGAAGCTGGACAAGAAACGGATATCAAAACATAAAGACTTATCAATTGTTTTTGTTTTTAAGTTATTGAGGTAGTTTTTGTAAGTGACACGGTTTTTATGAAATTAAGTTTCTCTGAAATCTTCTAGTGATAACAAAAATATAAGTATGTAATATGTACTTTGTGTAGTGATTCTCAAGAAATCCTTATCTAACAAATCCTATGAAATTACTCTTATTATTTTAC
The DNA here is from genome assembly GCA_028554685.1 of Agrotis ipsilon. Lineage (NCBI taxonomy): Eukaryota > Metazoa > Arthropoda > Insecta > Lepidoptera > Noctuidae > Agrotis > Agrotis ipsilon. The sequence goes on from CM052965.1 coordinate 16,245,454, forward strand.
ACACTAAGTAGTTTTGCAGAAACTATTCTCCCTTTTACACTGGACCAAAAGAGGAAGACTTTACTGAAAAATTGTAGCTCTTACTAGGCACCACATTATTATCACATTGTAATTGTTGTTTAATTGTCTCTAAATAATAAATTATGGCACGCACCAACGAAAAATAATACACACCCATTAAAGTAGTAAACTTTAAATATGATTAAAACCGCTCGATGATAAGATAATTATTACACATAAATACATAAAATTATTACGTTATTAATAGTACATTTTGCAACTAGTGGATAAAGAGCGGATTTAAAGCGAGGGCCATTATATGAATCAAGAGCAAGCGAAGGATTTTAATGCCTGAATCACGACCGTAGGGAGTGATTCATGATGATTGAATCACGAGCGAAGCGAGTGATTCAAGTATTTAAATCCTGAGCGACGCGAGTGATTCAGGCCCTCGATTTAAATCCGTTTTATTCACGAGTTGCAAACGATACTTTATACCATGACTTCGAGAAAAAGAAAGATTTGAGCGATAAAAGCTCAAACGAAATAAAGTAAAGTTTTTTTTATTAATAAGTCTGCTCCACACAAACGTGGGTACGAAGTAGTCCAATCGCTCGGTCAATGCGCCTACAAGCTGACATTAAAATCGGAGCAATGATTTGAATTAAGAGTAATTTTCATATTAGCAAGGGGGTTGTCCAGCATCGCGGTCGATGTCGAATGTACTAAAGTGTTCTAAATTCAAACACTAAAACAGTGCGTAAAAGACTACTTTTACACACTGTTGGAATGGCTAATAGCCATGGTGTCAAGATTGTAAAAACCTAGGAATGTAGGTTTTGACAGCCCGCCATTCGGTGTTTCCTAGAAGCTACAGAAAAATGTGACTCGATGTAATATTCATGGAAATAAAAGATTATGAAGAATCAAGAAGTTTCAATCTAATAAAACATGGTGGCAGCGGTTCGGAACAATGGAAGATAAGTCAATATCGCTTTTAAACGTTATAAAACAACAAACTGAGCTCCTAAAGTCTATGCAAGACGAAATTGCAAGACTGTCACATGGAACGACTCAAAATATAAATGTACCATGGCCAACGCCAATAAATATAAGTTCAGACCCACAGGACGAATTCAAATCGTTTCTTAGTTCTTGGAATAATTATTGCTCTGCAACCCAAATGAAAGAATGGTCGGCGGATCAAGAAGCTCGAAAAATTAGCATCTTATTCAGCGCGATAGGCGGCGAGGCAATAAAAAAATATGGGAACTTCGGCCTCACGGAGGCCGACAAAGCAAACAAAAACTGCCAGGAAATATTGGAGATCATTTCTTCAAAAATGCTGCCCAAAAAGAATATAATATACAATAGATTCATTTTTTTAAGCAGACTCCAGCAGAAATATGAACCATTTGACGTTTTCTATGCCGACCTTACGAAGATGGTTGAAGAATGTGAATATAACACATTCAAAGAAGAGATGTTATGGGACAAAATTGTTCTAGGTTTACTAGACATGAAAACTAAGAAAGAATTGTTAAAAAAAGATAACCTAACACTATTGGAAACAGTTAATTTGTGTCGTGCTGCTGAAGCTACTGAGAAACATATGAAAGATTTATCTGGACCAACAACTTCGGAAATAAAGAAAATAGAGGACAAAGATACAACTAAAAAAAAGAAAATGTAAATTCTGTGGAAATTATCATGTGTTCAAAAAAGAAGTATGCCCAGCTTGGGGTAAAGAATGTGAAAACTGTAAAGGAAAAAACCATTTAGAGAAAGTGTGCAAGAAAAAGAAACAAGTTAAGGTGGTAACGGAGAATAATAAGAAGGAAGAACAAAATACCTCTGACTCCGACAGTGAATTTGTTATTAACAAAATCATGCAAAATAGGAACAGGAACTTGGCAGAGTGCGCTCTAGAATACTTTGCTCGAGACAGATGGGAAACTACAATATGTTTACTTGATACAGCTGCTGATGAATGCTTAATTGGTATCCAGAATGTTAATGAGATGTTAGGTGCAAGTTATGTAAAAAAAGAAATGCGTCATTCCAAGAAAACTCTTTTTGGTTTTGGAGGAAATAATATTGTAGTTAAGGGAGAAATAGATTTAATTCTAAGAACTAATATTTCAGGTCACAAAAAAGATCACTTTATAACTTTTCAGATAGTACATAACACACACATTCCACTCTTGTCATGCCAAGCTTGTACAAACATGGGTCTTGTGAAATTCTGCAAGGAAGTACGATGCAATTATTCACAGGAAACACAAAACATTGTCAACAAGTATTCTTCAGTTTTTGAAGGTAGAGGAAGTTTTTCAGGCGAAGTAGATCTGGAAATTGATGATACAATTCCACCAGTCATCCAAAAAGCTCGACGTGTCCCAGTGGCTCTGCGACCAATGCTGAAAGAGGAATTAAAGAGATTAGAAGGAGAAGGGATAATTACAAAAGAAGATAATCATACTGATTGGGTAAGCAATATACTTATTATTAAAAAGAAAGAAAACTTCAGAATATGTCTGGATCCAATTCCATTAAACAAAGCTATTAAAAGGCCTAATCATCAATTTACTACAGTTGAAGAAATCCTGCCTGAGCTAGGTAAAGCTAAAATATTTTCCACATTCGATGTCAAAAAGGGATTTTGGCATTTGAATCTTTCTGAAAAAAGCAGCAAGTTAACAACATTTTGGACACCATTCGGTAAATACCGATGGAAAGTACTCCCTTTTGGCATTTCTTCAGCTCCAGATCATTTTCAGATAAAAATGAGTGAAATGATTCAGGGTTTAAATGGAATTGAAGCATTGGTAGATGATTTGCTTGTGTATGGAGTTGGTGACACAATGACAGAAGCTATTATAGATCATAACAAAAATCTTGAGAACTTATTAATCAGATTACAAAAATATAATTGCAAATTAAACAAAAATAAAACAAAACTTCTACAAACTTCAGTAAAGTATTATGGTCACGTGTTTTCTAATAAGGGTCTTCAACCCGATCCATCAAAAATAGAGTCCATTGCTAATATTCCTATCCCAAGGAATAAAAAAGAAGTTCAGAGGTTTCTGGGTGTAGTAACATATCTCAGTAGATTTATTCCTAACTTAAGTAACAACTCAGTATATCTAAGACACCTCACACATGATAAAATTGATTGGTTATGGAATAATAAAGCTCAAAAGGAATTTGACACACTGAAGTCCTTGATCTGCAATATAAAAACATTAAAATATTATAACAAAAATGAGCCACTTATTGTTGAATGTGATTCCAGCAAAGGAGCCCTGGGGGTAGCCCTGTTCCAACAGAACCAACCAGTGGCATATGCATCACGATGCCTCACTCCAACTGAAAAGAAATATGCTCAAATAGAGAAGGAACTTCTGGCAGTTCTTTTCGCCTGCAAAAGGTTTGATCAGCTGATTATTGGTAACACAAAAACAATTATCAAAACGGATCACAAGCCATTATTAAATATTTTTAAAAAACCTCTTCTTCAGGCTCCAAAAAGGCTACAATCTATGCTTTTAATGTTACAAAGGTACAGTCTTGAATTACAATTTTTATCTGGAAAAGATAATGTAATGGCAGATGCATTATCCAGGTTTTATTTAGAATGTAAAGACATTGAAACCTCTAAAGACATGAAGATATTTAAAATTATAGAAAAAATAAATCCTTTATTAAACTTACCTATAACTGACAGCTGCATACAGGAGATAGGTATAGCTACATCAAAAGATAACAATTTTCTAGCTTTAAAAAAGTTTATTCTACATGGATGGCCAAGATATTTAAGGGATGTGCCAGATGCTATCAAACAATACCACAGCTACCGAAATGAGTTAACAATATATAATGGTCTAATACTTAAGAATCATGCCATATTAATACCAGAAAATTTGAGAGAAAAAATGTTGAGTAAATTACATAAAGCACATTCAGGAATTGAAAATACATTAAAATTAGCAAGAGATGCTATATTCTGGCCTTCAATGTCTAATGACATAAGAGAAATGATTAAAAATTGCACCACCTGTAATAAATATCAACCAAGCCAACAAAAATTTACTATGCAAAGTCACAAAATACCTGAATATCCATTCCAAATCATATCTATGGATGTTTTCTTTTTCAACCAAAATGGTAAACAAATTAAATATCTGATAACAGTTGACCATTATTCAGATTTCTTTGAAATTGATGTACTAAAAGATCTATCCTCCAAACAGGTTATAGAAATTTGTAAGAAAAATTTCTCACGACATGGAATTCCGGAAATAGTTGTCACAGACGGTGGAACTAATTTCGTCAGTCAAGAATTTGCAGACTTTGCTTGTAAATGGAACTTTACTCAAGTCACATCATCTCCACATCATCCACAAGGCAATGGCAAGGCAGAAGCTACGGTCAAGATAGCCAAAAAATTATTACTTAAAGCTAACGATGATGGCGAAGATATGTGGTTGAGTATGCTATGTTTGAGAAATACACCTAATAAATTAGATTCAAGCCCTGCGCAAAGATTATTTTCACGAAGAACAAGAGGATACTTACCAACTATTAAAACCTTACTGAAACCAAATGTGGTTCAAAATGTATCAGAAGACATTAAGAATAAAAAAGAGAAGGTAAAATACTCTCATGACAAAAGATCCAAAAAAGCAACCACATTAGAAATAGGACAGCCTGTATCAGTTCAGATTCACCCTACAGCTGACAAAACGTGGACTCCTGGAATAATTGCAGATGTGCTTTCAGATCGTTCCTACTTAGTAGATGTTAATGATACAAGATATAGAAGAGACCTTGTACACATTCGTCCACTTCAACCACAGCCAACAGATGTACCCGAAACACAAAATGTAACAGATATGACACCATCACTTCTTCCTGTTGATATGGAACACAAACAGAATAATACTTTATCGAACACACATCAGGTCAATGACAACACTTTATCATATCCTAGTAATTCCTCAATTAATCTGGATGATAACCATGATCCTGTAACACAAAATTGTTTACCAACCATTAATCCATCGACAAGTTATCAACCCAGTAATAAAACTCCTGCCTCTAGTAACTCGCCTGGTAAGTTACCTAATGACAACAAACTTGATAGACCAAGAAGAGATAAAAAAGCTCCTAGTTATCTCAAAGATTATGTATGTTAAGACTATGCCTAATATTAAGTTGATTATTATAGCATATTATGCTTTAAATTATAATGTGTGTCAAAGTTACAATATTTAGATATATTATATGTCATATACCTAGTGTATTAATATAGTCTGCTAGATTTTAATTTGTATTTGTTAATTTTTATAAAAAAGACAGCGTGTTGGAATGGCTAATAGCCATGGTGTCAAGATTGTAAAAACCTAGGAATGTAGGTTTTGACAGCCCGCCATTCGGTGTTTCCTAGAAGCTACAGAAAAATGTGACTCGATGTAATATTCATGGAAATAAAAGATTATGAAGAATCAAGAAGTTTCAATCTAATAAAACACACACTGTTTTCAGTGCGTAAAAGTAGCTTTTTCGAGGGGGAATGGTATAAAGATTATTATTGATAAAATAAACGTGAGTCGCAATTTTTCAAGAATGTATAATAATATGCTCTCATACCCCCTTATTAGACGGCGTTGCATTTCTCTTTGAATCATCATCATCATCAGCCTATAATGTTCCCTCTGCTGGGACACAAGCCTCCTCTCTGAGAGAGGGAGTGGGCCATAATCCACCACGCAGGCCCAGTGCGTATTGGTAGATGTCACATATCTTCGAATTTTTGGTTGTAGGACATGCTGGTTTCCTCACGATGTTTTCCTTCACCGTTTTGAGAGCAGTGGTGATGAAATAATAAATTACACAAAGTAATGCGCCTGGCGGGGTTCGAACCCACGACCTACAACTCGTAAGTCGGGACCGATACCACTGGGCCACCACTGCCCAAATCTCTTTGTATACCGATATAAAATATCAGCCTGTTTGCATTGCCCGAAGGGTTATCTTTTCGTGTGTAAAAATAAAGTAAGATTTTATACCGCTCTATTGAAATGTGGGCGCCGCGTCGCGTCTCGGTATTATTAGACCCTTACGCAGAGGTGGAAATTAATAATAGGACCCCACAATTTTGACAGTTAAATGTGGCTCTAATCCAGGCCATGGCATAAAACTGAGAGGTATGGTTAGAAGTCACCTCTGTGTTTTCAAATGTTGTCTAAAACATAGCAATTTCCCTCATTTCATAACAATTCCTTTAAATAATGATGCGCAATCGCAATTAGTTACAAATTGTAGCTATAAGAGTTTTATTAGGCGTTTCACATTGATTATTCAATTTTAAACTGTTTAATTTACCTACACTAATAATATAGGAAGGAAAAATCCTGCCTGCTAAAATTCTAGATGTTCGTACTGCGAAAGTTTTATTCCTAAAATCCTGTAGTGAATTTATACAAATGTCCATGCCAAATTACAGCAATTACCAATCTCTGAGCTAAGCTGCGGACAGACTGTGACAGACAGATAGACAAATGTTTACAGAATTTAAATCTAAATAACACAAAAGCCTCCACTTTAAAGGTACTTTTTACTGAATACCACAATTAAAAAGTTGTCTCAAAATATTATTGAACATATTAATTTGTTTTTAAACATTTTCATGCATTTTAGTTCCTACGTAACATTGCTATTAATCATTAAATAGGCACTTGAATTGAAATGTAAGACTTAGTTAGTTTATTGCGCTGACGCTTCTAAATCGGTAAATGAATTTTGATACACAAAAAATAGGACCCTAGTTATGGTTATAGATTATTCTTAATTCTACATAAAACTTTAAGAAGACGAACGAAGCTGCGGAAAAAGCTAAAGATTACATATAATAATAACTGTAATAACGCATTTAAATATGATACATATTTTGCAACATTTATGATTTACGAGCACTTCGCCCGCGACTTCGTCCGCGTGATTTTCGAACTTTGCTTTTGTGAATTTTTACTCCTAGCCACCCTCTATAAGGGATACTTTTCGAAAATCTAAATCAATATTCTATATTCTACTCGCAGTATCCCGTCTTGGGTGGTGCCTACGTTCTTAAAATAACCCCTATGAATATATTGGGATTCCTTGCTAACAACCCCAAAACTACTCTTAAAGGGTTGAACTTCGCACGACCCTCACTTAGTGAGAACCTATGTCTAAAGTAGAACCTCCTGTAAAATTTTAGACCACTAACTATCAATACATCAATCCCGTTTTAACTATCACTTACGATTTGAGACTCCTAGCACTTGTAGTAACAAAGTTTCATACAAATTATCAACCCCAAAAACAACCCCTTGGGGGTCGAATTTCACAAAATCCCGTCTTTAGTATAACTTACGTCCAACAAAGAATCCATATGTAAAAAATTAAATCTCAAAACTATCAACCCCAAAAACAACCCCTTAGGGGTCGAGTTTCACAAAAATTTTACCTTGTTGAGCTTTTACATCTTAAAAAGAACCCGCATACAAGATTTGAGACGCCTAGCACTTGCAGTAACAAAGTTTCATACAAACTATCGACCCCAAAAACAAACCCCTCAGGGGTCGGATTTCGCAAAATCCCGTCATTGTGAGCATCTACGTTCTAAAAAGACACCCCATGCAAAATTTGGAATTCCTAGCACCTGCAGTAGCGAAGTTTCATACAAAATATCAACCCCAAAAACAACCCCTTAGGGGCCGAATTTCGCAAAATCCGTCCTTAGTGCTCACCTACGTGGTATAAGGAAGGCTTATGCCAAATTTCAAGTTTCTAGGCCCAGCGGTTTGGGCTGTGCGTTGTCAGATCAGTCAGTCAGTTTTGAATTTTATATATATAGATAGATATCAAAATTATAAGCTACTTTTCTATGTTTTTGCACGTCTGTATCCGTTGGACCCGTCGATATATTTTGTTCCATGCAGGAATCGAACCCGCGACACACAGTGCAGCTGCTACTTTTTTTTTTTTTACGTGGTAAAATCATCAAATGAGACCTCCCACCCCGGGCAGGGCGAGAGGTACTGTCAGATTTCTACTGACTAAAATCCACGGTGTTCTTCATTAGCCCTTTATGTTCCGGGGTCACGGTAAGGAAATAAATCCCGCGACCCCGGCAGGCTTTGGCCCTCTGTGAGGGGGCCCCGTCATTTGCTGACAGCTCTTTGAGGCGCGCGTGGAACACGACGCGCCGTCGACCCGGGCATGGTCCATGGTCGGACAGCGAGTTGCCCTTTACTCGCTGGCCGGAGATCGTCTCGATCTTGGGACGTCCGACGCCGTGGGCGTACACCACTGCGGTTGGGGCGGAGGGAGGACGCTGCCCTGTCTCTCTCGCGGCCCGCCATCTCCTTCGCGAGCATTACTGCCTCGCAGAAGGTGGCGAACGCTTCCCACTCCGTCTCGCCCCGCAGCATGGCCGAAACCAATGCCGGGCGCGAGAGGTCTCCGCCTATCGCCGCCGTGAGGACACGTCAGTGCCCTGCCCGAGCTGGGCAGTCTTGCACCGTATGCTCTACTGTGTCCTCCGGGTGATCTTCGCAGTGGCAACACCCAGGCGTTTCCTCCTGCAGCTGCTACTGCACTAAATTCTAGTCTTAACAATACATAATTATCGACTTTTATACTTACTGTCATAGGCTTACATACTAGCACATAATTTTTGTTTCAATCACTACATTTGTATGTTTTGTTGTTGGTGTACCTTATAATATAAATAAATAAATAATTAGCATTAAATCAATGCTTTCTATCGCTTTTCTTCTGATTATTTTGATAAAATGTAATTGATTAGATAACTAGTAATAATTACATCGTCATCAGAAGGGGAAATACCTTTGAGAATGATTATGATCTGTTCACGACCTCAGGCGATACGCCTTGTGTTGATCAAAACGCACATAGTTTAGTCGCGTAACCGTCATACTAAAAAAAATGGCGAAGTGCGTGTCGGACTATGAAAGGGTTCCGTAGTTGAAAAAAAAACTGCCTAGTTGATCTATTGGGTGCTAAAACTCAGTGTTCCATTTGTAAGTCGGGCGGTGGCCCAGATACACCCTTTTTATCTTGGTAAAATCATCAAATGAGTTCCAACTCAAGGCAGGGCGGGAAGCACTGTCAGACTTGTACTGACTAAAATCCACGGTGTCCTTCTTTAGCCCTTCACGTACCTTGAAAAGTCCCGCGACCCCGACAGGAGCCCAGATATACTTAGGATCTATAAGTAGCATTATCCATTAGGAATTTCTCATTATCTGCAACACAGTCTGGATTTGGCCACAAACATTCGGCCTTACTGTTCGTGGTAGCCGTGATAAATGATAAATGATAAATGATGATGATAAATGATAAATGATATTTATTTTTGCAAATAGGTTTTCACAAACACTTTTACAAGTCAAAAACACTTTTTTTTTATAACTAGATGAGGCCGGTGTTTCGTACCTGACTACTCTGAGAAGAAACATCCGAAACAAACTCAGAGGTCATCGTCTCTTTTAAAGTCCAGACATTAAATTGGTTAAATCATGCGAGGACCCTGCAGGTCTGTGTCTGAGATGGTCTTTTGAAGAAAGAACCATACAAATTTGAGTGGACCTGTCCAGTCAGTGCAAGCATTTGTCAGTTATCGTGAAGCTCGACTCATAACTCAAGGAGCTGAACCAACGACACGACGAACAATACCAAAGAAAGGACATTTGGGTAGGCCACATAAATAACTCAAACTGTCAGACTGTCAAAATTGAACTGGACGAAAATTAGAAAGCGTGACCCACATAGATCCTCACATTCACAACTAACAGAAGTAAAAGTACACAAGAACATTGCATGTCAAAATGTATATAAGAATAATTGTAAATGTCAGATTGTATATATAAAAAAAAATCATACATGTCAGAGGGTAAACAAAACAAAAGAAAATAAAACACAATAAGAAATACATGTCAATATGTATAGATAAACAAAACATACATGTCCAAATGTATATGAATAAAAAAAACATACATGTCAAATTGTATAAAAACAAAAAGAGGAAAAAAAACAAAATATGTCAAAAGTATAAAATAAAATAATCAATGTCAGGGTGTATATAAAAACGAATAAAGAAATGTGATCCTGGAACGTAAAGGGTTATTGAAGGAAACTCGTGTATTTTGGTCAGTACAAGTCAGACAGCTGCTCCTCCCGTCCCGTCCTGGGTAGGACGACTCATTTGGTGATTTTACAAATTATTATTATTATTATTATTATATTATAGGCCTGTGTGGTCCCACTACAGGGCATAGGCCTCCAAAACAAATAAAAAAAAACAACAGGCATGTCAGAATAATAAATAATGTTAGAAATAAATAAAAAAGTTAATGATTAGAGCAATTCATTACGATGTGACCATACTCAAACAAAGGAAAGAAGTAATTTAGTTGTGACGTGACACCCGAGGTCGTGAACACGGCGACAAAAAAAAATCTTATCGTAACAAATAGTGATTAGATAAAAATTTAAAACAAAGTCCTACAAGTGTGATATAAAACTGTACCTATATTTTAGACTACCTACAAGATAATTCAGGACACTATTCTGAATATTATCAAAAAAGCTGGTGACAGTTGTTCAAAGTTTAAAGTTAGTTGATAATCTGATAACATGTACGATATCAGATAATTTCCGCATTTATCAACACAATTTATTCTATATATTTTAGTTGGAAACGGATCATTCTATGAGAAGGCCGTAAAACAAAATGAAATTGCTTCCAATATATTTAAAAGAGTGGACTGAAGAGTGTCTTTGTAATTTCACTGGAACACCTATTATTACTGGAGATCCAGATCATCTATCAGGTATAGTTCGGTTTAGTGTAGAAGTGGAAGAAAAGTATAAATATGTAGCTTTGTCGCTAATTAAAAAAAATGATGGTGCTCTGATGCAATCAAAAAATGAAATAGACAAAATTTATTTTTTATACAACGTTACTGATGAGAATGTAACGCTGACAAGCGGATTATACGCATTTCCATTCAAATTTGTATTACCAAAGGATACAAGTAACGGAGAAATAAAATATGAATTGGTTCTACAGTTTAAAAGTCCTGGAAGGCTCAGTTCGAGTGAGGTGAAAAAAAGAAAAATTGTAATACTGCCAGATATCACTGATTCCATCCAAATGAAGATATAATTGCATTGCTTAGCAGAAGTATTTGAAGAAGTAAAGATGAACACGACAGAGGATGAAAAATACTGTTGTGTCACAATTAAACGTAAATTCTTTTGTGTCGCTAGAAATATGATGCCATTCCGGGACACACGATGATTTTCTGAAATTACGGAAATTATGTTCTATTACTGATATAGAACCACATAAAGAAACAGTTTCATGATAGCTAATGAATGAAGTACTCGTAAGACAGAAGAATTAAAGAGAAGAAGTTAAAAATAAGTTTGAAGTCATAACTATCACTTAAATACAGCCATGATATCTATATATCGATCTACCGTTCAAATTTAAAGAATTCGCTGTGTCTGTCTATAAACATTATTGTTTCCATCGAAGATTTTTCCTTATATTGAAGTCTGTGCATGAAGAATAAGAAGTAATTTTTTTAATAGCCTATCTTGTGTCCCTCTGCTGGGCAAAGGCCTCCCCTTTCTCCTTCCAAAGAAGTAATAGATGATTAAATTGTACGACGTAAAATTTTAAATGGTGCAACAAGTGAGATGACATCGCAAGAGTTTGTAGAAAAACAGCATCAGCTTATGATATTTTGAAGAGAAGATTATGCGTTCAGTATGTGTGTTGGACACGACATAATATCTGGACTTTAAAAGAGACAGAGCGTTTGTTTCTGCTGTTTCTTCTCAGTAATCAGGTACGAAACATCTACTTTGTAAAATGACGTCCTAATCACAGAAGATATCCCGTAAATGATATTTTAAATTTTAAAAGTGTTTGTAATAAACTACTTGTAAAATAAATATCACTTCATTTCAGTAAAAATAAACTTAACTACTAACTCCGTACTCAAATGTGTAGTTAATTATTGTTACCTTGTACTAATATAATAAAATTGATTAAATTTTATAATTGCTTAGATCTTTTTTTTTTTGTTTCAATTATTTTATTATTCTCTACTTTACAAAAGCACCAGTTACGTTGTGTTTCATCTCATCAGTTTACGTTGCCATCTTCTCTTTGGGCAAAAGCGACCCCATCTAGCGATAGCTCAGCCGGGACGGATCGTCAGATAACCGTTTTCCTGGAACGTAAAGGGATATTGAAGGGTTACTATGGATTTTACTCAGTAAAGGTATGAGAGTAATTTAAAAAAATATAATTTTTCTCCAGTTTTTTTTTTCGACGAATGTAAACTCTTTTGATGTGGCTGCTAAAATTTACCAAAAAAAATGTCCGTATGTCAGTGTCATCTTTTGACGTTTCTCTGTTTGCATTTAATATTTGCACGGATTGAAATGGTGTATTATTTACTCGAATAATGAACTGAAATTATTGTAGGTATTTTATTCAAACTCTGATTTATCTGTGTAGTATAAGTAAAACTTTATTTTTTGTGTATTTGTTTACAATCGAAGGAAATTCTGGTTCGACGTATATTATCATCTCTTTTTACGAACTTGACTAAATCCATTGAGCTATTATTACTACGTATAGAAACGACACCACGTATTACCACTGTGTCCCATCCAGGATGAGTGCGCGCGCCTAGAGCACACCACAGAGCTGTCAAACAACGGAATGGACTTGTGCGCGTTGTCTCATCCTGGATGGGACACAGTGGTGATACGTTGTGTCGTCTCTATACGTAGTAATAATAGCTCAATGACTAAATCACTATTTTTAAAGCCGTACGTCTCTTCGTTAATTGGTCTTGTACACAAAGTTATCTTATATCCACACCGAATACTGCAAATCGATAAAGCAATCCCTCATATCTGATAATTTAGTACGAATCTAATCATACTATACAAACGACGTAAAACGTAACAAAATGGGAGTTACCAGTGAAATATTGATAGAAAGTCCTGCAAACAAAAAACACATAGCAGGAGAAAGTATTAAAGGTGTCGTGAAGTTTCATCTAGACAAAGACACAGTTTACAAGAAGATAACTCTGTCGATCGTCGAGAAAGGATACTGTCGGTGGTACGAAACTAAATCTAAGTATAGTAGACGCTGCAGTCAGCATATACGTCAACGAGAAAAAGTCGGGCATCAATTTTTATTCGAAGGCCATGAAACAAAAGTAGTAAAGAAAATTAACTTGCTAAATAAGAATGCTAATGAAAATTCAACATTAACGGCTGGATCCTATGAGCACACATTCAACATTATCATTCCAGAAAACATACCACCATCAATGAAGTCAGATATTGGAGAAATAAAATATTATCTAGTCTTAAAATTTAAGAAGCCCAGACTTTTCACCTTCAATAGAAAGTTTAAGACAAACATAACAATAAGTCCAGGTATTGACTCTTCAGTAGCAGATAAAACATTAAGTTTTACAATAGGAAAGACTTTGAACAAGCTATTTTCTTCTTACAAACACGAGATTTATCTAAAAGCAGAACTTGACAGAGGTTATCTCAATCCTTCTGGTGAAAGACGAATTTATTTTGTTTGTGCTAACAACAGTAAAGTAAATTTCACAGTAAAAACTGAACTAATAAGCAAAACAAAATATAAAGATGACTTTGTTGTGAAGAAATATATACATGACGATCCAAAGATTGAAAGAGAAGTTATTTATTCCTGTACAGTGGAGACTGGAATTGAACCAGAGATCAATAACACTATGTTTGTAGTAATACCGGTGGCTCCAGAATGGTGCACGGTAAGGCACTCTAAGATAATAACAAGAGAGTACAAATTAAGGGTAACATTGCAGTTACCTCTGCCTCATGTTAATTCTTCTGTTGAAATACCCGTGTTTGTTGGTGAAAGAATTAAAGACATTGATGTAGAAATACTTGAGGCAACTGCGCCTTCAAAAGCCACAGTCTTATTGGCAGACCGTGATTGAAAAAAAAAACCCTAAAGAGAAAATTGAAGCTTTTGATCTTTCACTATTGCAAGTTCTTATAGTTGAATTTTATTTTATTTTATGTTCGGATGACTCTATTTGGTTCTTGTTATCCTTGTTAGAGAGATTAGGTGTTATAATGTAATTAAAGCTGTAAGCGATATCTTCTAAACTTTTCTAATTTACTAATTTTAAAACAGTTAAGAAATAAATAATTTCTAAATATTTGGTTACTTATGCTATTTATTGTTGTTTACTTAATGGGAAGCGTGGTTGACATGCATATTCGGGTCGTTGGGCGCGCAGTAAATATTATAAAAACGTAATTTTGAATGTTTGGATGGATGGAGGGATGTATGAATCGATGTCAATTACTCAATCACGTTAGAACGGCTAAACTCATCAAATGACTAAAATCCATGGTGATCCTTCAATAGTCCTGGCCCTCTAAGAAGGGCCCCTTCATTTAGCTAACAGCTCTTTGAGGAGTGCGTTGAACACGACGCGCCGTCAACCTGGGCATGGTCTTTAAAAATAAGCTTTCTTCTCGGTTCAAAGGACACAAATTGCTTTTAGTCGAACGAATTCTGCATTACCCTAAAAGAGTTTTCAAATCTTTTATCACGTATGTATATGATTACTTTATAAAATGGATTTATCCATTTTGCTTTAGCAAAAACATTCAATTTTCTCATGCCAACGAGATTTAAAGCTTGTGTTTTGTGCAAAACAGGATAATTTCGTTCAACAGTTTTTCAGTCATAAAATTCCAGCTTATTATAAATTAAGTAAGTATAAGTAGTATTGTATTTATTCTTATTTATTATAAGTCAATGACACCAGTACCATTCAGACGATTTAGACATTAAACACGTGGTGAATAAGAAGACCAAAGCCAGCCGGGGTCGCGGGACTGTCTTATCAAGTAACCGTGACCATGGCGCAGGACATGTTTTTCGAAGCACGAAGTTAGCAACAGACGGCCAATATCCAAACTAAAATACCTATATAAGTATGTTTATCAGCTGTCTAGCACCCATAACACAAGCTCTGCTTAGCTTGGGACTAGATGGCGTTGTGTGATAGTTGTGGAATATATAAACTCCGGGCTGATAGAAAAAGGGGATCATTCACGTACCCTTTGCAGTCTCTTGCACAAAGACTTTAAATTTCAACAGGATTGAAATGACATAAAATATACAGGGCTTAGGTTATTTCCTTTTAATGCAATTCATTTTTGCATGGGCTGGGCGGTTCATTAAATAAACTGCACCCGATCGAAAGCCCCGAGCAATGGTTGTTTATAAAGACTAATGGACACAGCTATTTTTTTCCTCCTTTATCTACCAATAAGCATTCCTGCCATAATGGAATGGAGTCTACGTTTATGATATTTTATTGATTATTCACACTGTGTTCAATGTAAAGTGACCGGATAATGTTTATTACAATATTCGCGGAATGTGACTCCAAAATGAAGACGTCACATTATGATGTAAAATATATCTATATGCACCTATACAACGAAAGGGATTGCCCCACTATAATGTAATGAATAATCGCTTAGTTCCATGACACAAGGTTGATTTTTCCTTGTTTCTAAACAGGTTTTATACCGCCGAGCTGCCGTATCCGTCATTCTAAAATAAACTTAGTTCCATGCTTTTAAAGTCGATATTTCTACTAGAAGCCATGCTTGTGTCATTCTTACTGGGCGTTGGTGCGTTAGTTCTCCACAAGTAGTGCTTTTGCGTGGTTGTTTATATCATTAAACGTCAGTTTGTTTACCAAAATGGGTTTGAAAGGACTGATATTACTCGAAAAACAACAGGCAGGCGTCTTCAGGGGTGGACAACCTGTGAAAGGAATTCTAAAGTACTCTTTAGACAAACCCACAAAGTTCTCAAGCATAAACATCTGTCTTATCGGCAAAGGAAAATGTCGATGGTCAGAAACAGATTCAGATGACAGCACAACATACTATGGAAACAAAGAAGAATACGTAAATATAACCAAAAATGTGATAGCAGGAAGACATAACCAGAAAATTGAAGCGGGAACATACGAATGCCCATTTGAATTATATTTGCCAGAAAATATTCCTACATCATTCAAGAATAAAACTTGCACTATAGCTTACAAAGTTATTGCAACATTTGTGAAGGACAATTTCTTTGGGACTAAAGATACATTAGAAGCAGAGATAACCGTTTACGGTTACGTAGAACCATGTTCTCCAGAGCCCTTGATATTTGGCTTACAGAAAGATCTCCTCTCTCTCTCGGCAAACAATAAAATTGAAGTAAAAGGAGAAATAGAAAGAACATTTTTGACTCCAGGAGAAAACATTAAACTGCATCTTAAGGTAATCAATGACTCAGATGTACCAGTAACTATAAAAGACAGAAATTATGAAATATTTTACTTATATATCAGATAATAAGAGGACAAATATTGATAAAGAGTCAGTGAAAGGGACATCGTCATATTCTCCAAGTTTGAAGGAAAACAGTGTATCGAAATTAACATGTATCGTGCCAACCTTGCCGAGTTTATACTCCATACAGCATACGGAGGTTATGAAAGGAGAATATAAAGTAAAAGTGACGATTAAAGTTCCTTTCCCACATATCAATGTTTCTGTGGAGGTACCAGTGGTTATTGGAGAGAGAGGAGGTCACCTTGGAGCTACAGTAGTAGGATCTAAAATTCCCCCAAAAGATGAGAACGAGCAAACTGTTCCAGAATACAGCGAGAAATATGACAGTAATTGGCAAGATGTGCGAGGGAAGATTTCTAGCTGACAAAAGTATTGTTGAAGATTGCAGTGGAAATCGATAGAGTTATGTTTACATATCTGTGTTTGAGAAGTGTATAAACTGTGTGGTATAAGCGTAGACATTTTTCATCATTTAGTTGCATAAATGACTAATGTAATTACCGTTTTCCTGTTTGATAGCATTTTTATTCATTTAAAAATATTTATGATAACGACATTGTTATAGTTTTTTTTTTCTATGTTTACTGTATTACATTGACAATTGGTTTTCCCTGTAATACCTATATGTAATGTACAAACGCCAGCAGTACCGTCAGCACGAGTTTTCAGTATTTGAGACGTAAAGTAAACTGGAACTTTGACGACTTCAAATTGACAATTTTCAAGGGAAAAATTGGTTCCTTCTTCGCACACCAAAGGCGCTGTACCATATTTGCATACAATAAACGCTGTAAATACTGGAAAAACTCTGTAAAGTAAAATAGAGAAAACTCGTGCTAGGGGTACTGGTCAAAATTTGAAACTGCAAGCACTGGAATATATGCCTTACAATATCGCAGGATAAAATTAGCTGGCGGTTTTAATCAAATGGTACCTACCTTCCCGGAACGCCTGACCATTGAAGGACCCGTGGATTTTATTCAGTACAAATCTCAAGTCAAGGACTCATTTAATGATTTTACCACGCTAAAAAATACTATTCCTGAACATAATCAGCCTAAAAGGTTCCCACTGCTGGGAGACGTGCTTGCTTTCTGTCAGACGGTGTGGACTGTAATCCAATACTTGGACGCAGTGCAGGATATCCCATTTCTAGGAATTTCAAGGAAAGAAATAAACAACATTAGGTAATGTACTTTGTTTGTCTTTTTTTTCAATCCACGACCTTCATATAGTGGGTTAGTTAGAGCGAATAAGCCATAATGCCTAAAAACTAGATCATCACTGTGTGTTGAACTTAATCTAATGTAAAATAGACAAAACACAAGGGTTAGTCTAAATTACATTTAAATTCAAGGTACAAGAGGCCCCCAGGCAACGCATAAATTGGTCTCCCGTACTCCTTGAACTATGAAAGGTTGACCCACAAATCAACGTGTTTGAGAATTGAGGTAAATTTAATTAAGATGTAGGAAACAACGAGTCTTGTTTTATTCTGGTAACCTGGCGGGGATACTGAGTTAGGGCACTAGAGTTCGAGGTCAAAATTCGTGGTGCTTTTGCTATTTTTTATGGCTTGTGTTTCTATTTTAAAACCAAAAAAAAATGATGCTAGTATGGAGCTCTCCAAATTGTGTATCATAAAGTATTGTAGAAATTAAATTATTATCTGTAATAATAAAAAAAAACGATTTAAGTAGGGTCGACGACTATTTCTGTTTGCAGGGATTAAAGGAACCACCGAACAAACTGAACTTCGGGGTTACCTTGAAATCTTGCTGAAGCGAGATTTTAGACTTAGATTTTAGAGACAAACACGTACTCTAATTTGAATTACGCGGGTTACAAAATGCAAAAAATATGGAAAAAAAACAATAATGCGTCGTAACTAGAACAAAAGTTCCTTGGTCGTAAGTCGTAAGGCGAATGCTAGACTTAAGATCCATATTGATCCGTCAATATAAATGTCTGTCGGATTACGATATTTATTGGCGTGTAGGGTTAGTGTATTGGCGGATAACAATATTTGTAATCGTTGCATTTCTGGATAAAGTAAATAAACATCATGATAACTATCAAAATAATCGCGCGTTTGAATGTCAAGGTTGCATACCAACGGAAAGAGATAGCATGAGATATACTCTGAGTTTGACGAACAAGTATTTGTTAGGCAAGTTTGGAACTTATTTGATCACGAACATAAGGTTGAAATCTGCTTAAGAGTTAATACTTCATAAACATTTCAACAACATAGGTGTCGGATAAGTTTTTAGGACAGTCCGATAAGTCCATCTTTGAATGGAAACACTAAAATGGCAGATTATATTTCTTAAATGAAAATTTTTAAATGAAAAAATAAAATAATGTTTTTGGCAGAATTCGAACACACGACCAGTTTTTTTTCTTATTCAGATTATTATTTACTTAAAAACATGTAAGTAGGTACTAAAGTCGTAAATATGGTGATAAGATCATTCTATTTTTAAATGAAGCGCATAGTAGATATCTATGAAGGCCAAACACGAAACCAAACGAAAAGGTAATAAAGATCTTGAAATTTTGGAAAGAAATATTGAGGCACGCTCAAAACTTTATGATGAACAATGACGATGACGTCAATGTCAAAATAGTAGGTAGACATTACCACAATAATGTGTTCATTACTGCAAATGAAGTCAATAATTGTAACAAAATAGACAATCGGAAGAGATCGACACCTCAGCATAGTTTTAGCTGAAATTGAAGAGAAGAAAGAAAGATATGAACAAGGGTAGACCACACAGAAAAGACACTATTTAAGAACAGAGTTCAAGTCCAAAATAATAATTGATTAGACAAAAAAAAGTTTTTAAACTTTGTTTAATATTCACTTGTTTTTAATAACACTAAAGTCTGTCTCATAATCTCGTAGACTAAATTGACACATGCAAATGTCAAATTTACAAATAATATTGCCAGCTGTTTTGTGCAGTGTTGTACCTACGATAACGGTTTGTTGAATCGTAACTTTTTATCTATAATAGACGAATTTAATTTTCATTCAAAGTTTTATATTTAAAATTCACGTACGTACACACGGCTGCACAACGCCATGCGTAATCCGATCATGTTTCGTTGCCTTTAAATTAAACAAAAAACATTATAGAGGATAAAAAAGTATGGTTTTCAGAAGACCGTCGTGTGGGTGTCATCATTATAAAAAATATAGGGCTAGATGATTACCACAACGAGATGACTTCTGATACCTATATACGAAAACTGGTTAAAAATATTTTTCCGAAATTAAAAGAAAACGCAGTACTTTTAATAGATAATGCTCCATATCACACCAGGAAACTGGATTCGTTACCTACTTCTAGTTGGCGAAAAGGGCAAATCCAAGGTTGGCTAAAATCAAAAAATATTTCGTATGACGAGACAATGTTAAAGCCCGAATTAAATGAAATTGCCCGAAAGCACAAAAAAGCCCATGAAAGAAATGTCGTCGACGAGATGGCTGCTGAATGGGGGTCACTATTTTGCGACTGCCCCTTACCACTGCGAGATAAACCCGATTAAAGTTGGTCTGGGCTCAAGTAAAGGGGCATGTCGCTAAAAATAATAAAACATTCAAAATGAATGAAGTACGAAGCCTTTTAGAAGAAGGACTTCGTCAAGTGATCCCGCAGCAGTGGAAAGACTGTATAGTCCATGTAATTAAAATTGAAGATGAAATGTGTCATCTAGGCCATATAACCGACGACATTACTGATAGGTTTATCATAGAAGTAGGTGGCGATTCAGATGATTTAGAATATTCTTCAGACATGGAGTTATTATCTGAATCAGATTAACGCTATTCGCGTTAATAAGTTAATGTGTAATTAAGTTATGTAATCTAAAATAAATAATTTACATTATTAATTTTGTATTATTACGTTTTAAATAAGTACCTACACATTATTTTAGGATAAACACATTATTTCAGGTAACTTATTGTAAAAAAACGATACTTGATTTTATTAACGCTAAGTTTCGGTTGTGCCACATCACTATTTAAGAATTGCAATAAACTGACAACACTCGTAATGTCAGTTTAGTCTACGAGTTTAAAAAACACACTTTAGCACCAACAAAACAGTACACTTTCAATCATTCTTGAGTCGCAAATCGTTTTCACTTTGCACTTCACTTTTTCGAAATACTCTCTCGGGTCATATTTATGGAGCGTAACTAGGAGGATCCTCTTCAATACCATACGCAGCCGCTCCCAGAAGATTGTTTTTTTCTCCAATAACCACTTCTACTTCTTTCGAAGTAATGATGCGAGATAATGGTACTTTGGCTATCAATCTCACTCTATATTCTCCTATCAAAATCTTGGAATGCTGTATTGAGTATGAACTTGGCAAGGTGGGAACAATAACTTTGAAATTCGCCACACTTGTCTCTTTTACTGTTTGAGGAGGTGACTCTGTAGTATCCAGGCTCTCCTCGTGAATCTTTTTTTTCTGACTATGCGCTGCTATGTACGTGAAATATTTCACTAGCTCTGCTTCAACAGTGATTGGAATGTCTGCATTATTTTCTACTTTAAGCGTCAGCGTAAAATTTTCTCCTGGAGTCACAAATGTTCTGTCTATTTCTGCTCTCACAGTAAAGCTGTTAACAACTCTGGCAGTGGAGAATTCTCTGTGTAAACCAAACTCCAGAGGCTCCGGAGAACACTGCTCTACGTAACCATAAACAATCACTTCTTCCTCGAATGTTTTCTTTCTCTCGAAGTCCTTCACGAATGTGGCTATAACTTTATACTCTATGGTGCAGGTGGAATTCTTTATTGATGTCGGTATATTATCTGGTAGTAAGAATTCGAATGGATACTCAAGTACTCCTGATACTACTGCTTCTTCATCATCTCCAGGGCTGAATAAGTTTTTCGTTAAATATACATACTCTTCCTCGTTACTATAGGTTATTGTCTCGTCACCTGAATCCGATCCTAATCCTTCGTCTGACCATTCACATCTTCCTTTGCCCACGAAAGTTATGTATATGCTTTCAATCTTCTTCGGCTTATTAATGTATGAGTGGAATGTTCCTGCCACAACTTCTCCTGGTCTGAAAACACCTTCCTTTGAATCTTGAATTAATATTTGACACTCGATACCCATTGCGAAAATAAAGCTAAGGTTAAAACGTACAATCGACTACTCTTGGGCACTGCTCA
The DNA here is from genome assembly GCA_028554685.1 of Agrotis ipsilon. Classification (NCBI taxonomy): domain Eukaryota; kingdom Metazoa; phylum Arthropoda; class Insecta; order Lepidoptera; family Noctuidae; genus Agrotis; species Agrotis ipsilon. The sequence continues at coordinate 16,267,205 of CM052965.1, forward strand.
CGGAATACTACGCGTTGAACTAAAATAATGACTCATGAATGCAAAACTGCAATTAAAAAAATACCTTAAGCATATGAGAATAAAGTTGCTCTCAGATTGACAAAAGCACAATCAGGCATTTTTGGTTGTGTTTTTGTAACAATTAAACTTGAACCTTGTGTTAAGAATAGTTTTATGGACTATTATCCTACAGCAGCAGCATTGAGAACAAATAAAAACTTATCTGGAAATGTAAGCAGAATGGCAGCCTATGAGCAGACGTCGTGTTACGCGACTGGCGTCTAATAATAACTCATTAGGTGCGTCCACACGGACCGAGCAGCCTCGCGAGGTATTCGCCGCACCCAGCAGCTTGGTTGCTGTGGATCTGTCTTGACCGAGGCAATAGCGCGCGCAGCCGCGGGCGAGCGACCGAGCGCCCGAGCCATCCAGTGTCTGATTTTTGTTTTGCTTGTGTTTATTGTTTCGTGGCTCGGTGGGGAAACAATAGGCGCGTAAACACAGAACAAGCAGCCTCGCGAGCCTCGCTCTATGTAGACGCACCTTATGTCAAATTTTTATTCAGACGACGAACGACGCTTCCGTGACTTTATATTGTTATAAAACAGTGGTGTACGTTGTCGTCAGTTGTCACAAAAATTAGTATTTTGTTGTAGTTTTTAATCCAGTAGTGAGATGACGCTGACTGGTTTGACTTTGGCATTGAACTTTTATTTCTCAATTTGTTATATAGCATTTGTATTAAATGTAGAAGTTAAAAGTTCACGGTCACAAAATAATGTAATTAAGTACAAATGCTTATCTAAAAATACAGGATTGGAGGTTCGTGTTTTCTAATATTCAAGTTTCCTTGCCGTGCCAAATACATAAGATTGACAGTAGCCATTGGCAAGTAAGGTGTGGCCAGTGCACAAACATGTTCAACTACATCGAAAAGTAGCCTTAAGAGCGTGTATGCAAACATTTGGCAACGACCCAAATAGCTGTCAAATATTTACAATTTTAAGCATTATGGATCAAATTAATAAAGATCATGATAATTTTCACATTTTTTTATTTCACTGTCGTGTAGCGTTCGCCTTACAACCGTTTGATTGTCAAGGTTGTGTGTGAACGGAAAGAGATAGCATGTTAACAGAGCAAGATATTGACTGTCTAACTATGCAATAAAATGAAAATTATGTGCGTATATTTTTAACTTTGTAAAATTGTAGTTAAACAAATTAATACATACGCGTTTATTGAAGGTGATAGCGTTGGGATGAAAGTAATTTCAATAGCACTCAGGGAAAACAATAATGTACATAATGATAGAGTAAAGAAAGCATTAAATGAAAGGCAGAGATAAAAAGAAATAATGAATTTTATAAAACAAGAACACATTACTGATGCAAAAAACTTTATAGGTAAACATATTACACAATGATAAATTCACAAATAGTCAATTTTCCTATAAATATCACGAATCAGCGATTGAACCTTGCATCGCACAGCGTCATCTATCATCCAGATATTTTCAAATAAATTCAACCCTTTAGGTAAAAACACATCACATACATGCACCGCATTTAATTAAAATAGGTTGGAAATAAGCATTTATGAGCACAGTAATTTTAACAAATCAAGAAGATTTAAATCTGCAAATAATTAATTATGTATTTCTTTTCAAATAGTCGACAAAAATCGCCCTGTCTTTATCTATGGGGAATAACTAGGAGGATCATCTTGAATACCCAGGGTTGCAACTCCAAGATGATCTTTTTTCTCTCCAATAACCACTGGTACCTCAACCTTATCATTCTGTGAGGAAATGGCACTTTGGCAGTCACTCTCACTTTGTATTCTCCTGTTAATATCTTCGTATGCTGTATTGAATATAAACTTGGTAACGTAGGAACAATATGTGTCAGTTTTTTCACACTATTTTCTTCTATGAACTGGTGAATATCTCTTTGTAGTGTCTACAGTCTGCGTCTCAATTCTTTTATTTTCTCCTGATTCCGCTATGTATGTGAAATATTTTACAAGTTTCGTTTTAATAATTATCGGAATATCTGAATTATTTTCTACTGTAATTGTCAGCGTGATGTTTTCTCCTGGAGTCACAAATGTTTTGTCTATTTCTGCTTTCACATTAAAATTACTGGTGTTTACAAGAGAGAATACATCTTTCTCTAAGCCAAATACTAGTGGCTCTGGGGAACATGGATTCACGTAGCCATAAACAGGCACTTCTGCATCAAATACTTTCCTTGACTCGAAAAAGCTTTCCTTCACGAACGTGGCTATAACTTTATATTCTATGGTACATGTGGGGTTCTTCAATGACGTCGGTATATCATCTGGTACCAAGAATTCAAATGGATATTCAAAAGCTCCTGATACAAGAACATTTTCATCTTCTCTGGGGCTGAATACGTTGTTGTTTATATTCACATAGTCTTCTTCATTGCTATAGGTTACTGTCGAGTTTTTTGAACGGTATTCTGACCACTGACATTTTCCATTGCCAACGAAACTTAAGTCTATGCTCTCAAACTTTGTTGGTTCATTAATGAAATATTTTAGTGTTCCCATCACAGCTTCTCCAGGTCTAAAAACACCTTCTTTTGCTTTCCGTAGTAATATTTGGCACTCGATACCCATCTCGGTGGAAAAACTTATACGTGCAGTCTTGGAACAAGGTCGCGATATACTAACGTGCTTGAACAAAATTGCACAGAATATTGGTGTAGTGTTTGGCCAAAAAGTTGTCTTCATGCCATGTAAATTGAATTGAATTCAGAATGGCAAACGCACACGTAATAACGTGTTTTTGTCGCGGTTAAACGTGAATCATAATGTCATTGACTTAAGGTATCTAATCGTTGGTGGCTGAGTAGGTCACGTCATCGTTAAGTGTTAAGTGGTCCTACTTTATAATGGTAAGCGTGTATTAGGAATGTATATGTAGAATTTTAATAAGCTATGCCGGCGACTGTGTTTTTCAAAACACTAATGCGATGTACAGACGCCTTTCAACGGTACAAGGTTTTCTAAAATGTGTAAATATAAATATTTGACAACTATTTGCGACATTGCCAACTTTCAGAATACGTGATCATATACGGCACACACGGTTTGGTGACTGTAACGTTACCGTATGAACATGAAAGGTCTCCAGAGTGTCAAGGTTACAGCGCGAACAGAAAGAGATGACAGCATAAAAACAGAGCGAGATATCGACTGTCATTATCTGACTTTGACCAATGCCAGCAGGTTTATGAAATTATTTGGTGTGGTAATTAGATACAGCTGTTGGTTACTGGTTCATTTAATGATACTAATAGCCTGTTCTTATCCAGTTACTGATAAATTTTTAACACAGTCAAATAAAATATCAGACATCAGTTTCAAAATAGTAGGTGGATATTACTAAAATAATGTAAAATTTTCATTACGGAAAGTTAAGTTCATAAATGTCACTAAATAGATAAATGTAGAAACATTCGGTAGAGATCTAAATAATATAAAGTAGCTAAAGGCTGAAAAAGAAAAACAAGATATCAATAACCTATAGGTAGACCACAAAGACAAGATACTATTTCTGGAAGAATAATATATAAATTAAAATAAAATCATTTAAATAAAAACTTGTTTTAATTATATTCCTAATGATTTACTGTAACCAGTATAACAAGGTTATTGTTGTAAGTGTAGATACTTCATTTATAACCGCACAAACATACTAGCTTCGGAGGGCTTCAAAAACACAGTACACTTTCAATCATTCTTCACTTTGACTTTGCACTCCGAAATTTTTAAATAGTCCCCTCGTCCATTTTATGGAGAGTAACTAGGAGGATCCTCTTCAATACCATGGGTAGCTACTCCCAGAAGATCATTTTTCTCTCCAATAACCACTGGTATTTCTTTTGCGGTAATGATGTGAGATAATGGTACTTTAGCTACCAATCTCACTTTATATTCCCCTATTAAAATCTTGGAATGCTGTATCGAGTATAAACTTGGTAAAGTAGGAACAATAAGTGTGAAATTCGCCTCACTTTTTTCTTTTATTGATTCAGAAGGAGTCTCTGTATCATCCAAGGTTTCCACGTGAATCTTTGTTTTCTGACTGTTGGCTGCTATGTACGTGAAATATTTCACTAGCTCTGCTTCAACGGTGATTGGAATGTCTGAATTATTTTCTACTTTAAACGTCAGCGTGAAATTTTCTCCTGGAGTCACAAATGTTCTGTCTATTTCTGCTTTCACAGTATAGCTGTTAACGACTCTGGGAGTGGAGAATTCTCTGTGTAAAATAAACTCCAGAGTCTCCGGAGTACACGGTTCCACATAACCATAAACAGTTACTTCTTCCTCGAATGTTTTCTTTCTCTCGAAGTCCTTCACGAATGTGGCTATAACTTTATACTCTATGGTGCAGGTGGAATTCTTTATTGATGTCGGTATATTATCTGGTAGTAAGAATTCGAAAGGATAGTCGAATACTCCTGATATAAGTACATCTTCCGCATCATCTCCGGGGTTAAATAAATTTTTGGTTATATTTACATACTCTTCTTCGTTGCTATAGGATATTCCCTCGTCACTTGAATCCGATTCTGATTCATTTTCTGACCATTGACATCTTCCTTTGCCTACGAAACTTATGTCTATGCTTTCAACCTTCTTTGGCTTGTTAATGAAATAGTGCAATATTCCTGCCACAACTTCCCCTGGTCTGAACACACCTTCTTTTGGATCTTGAAGTAATATTTGGCACTCGATTCCCATTGCGGAAAGAAAGTTAAGGTTAAAACATACAATCGACTACTCTTGGGCACTGCTCACGGAATACTACGCGTTGTACTAAAATATTGACTCATGAATACAAAAATGCAATTGAAAAATAGCCTTAATCCCTTGAAAATAAAGTTGATTTCAGATTGACAGAAGCGCTATCAGACATTTTTGGGTGTGATTTAGTAGCATTTAAACTTGAGCTTTGCGTGATAGATTTATGGTATATTATTCGACAGCAGCTGAGTAGGTTACGTCATCAGTAAATGTTTTTGACAACAAACTTATTAGGTATGTAAGCAGAATGGCAGACTATGAGCAGACGTCATGTTACTGGCGCCTAATATTAATTCATTGACTTTATTTTATTCGGATAGATGACGACGACGACCTTGACTTTATATAATACCTTACCTAATAGTGAGACACATGTAATTAGAACTCAGGCATTGAAATTTTATTTTTAGATCGATATACCCAGTACCTTTCTATAAAAAAATAAGATCGGGAAAAAAGTTGATTGAACCACTAAATGAATGATAAATAAAAATAAGTATGTGGCGCTTGTGTTATTTAATATTCAAGTTTCCTTGTGGTGCTAAATAAAGTTCACATTAGCCATTGACAAAAGATTGTGTGGCCAGCGCACAAAATTATTAATCTACATCAAAAATTAGCCTTAAAGTAGAGGGATTATTCTATTGAAAAACCTGTTAAATGATTGATTTTGTATTTATAAAATAAAATAAAATACCTACTTAAACAGATTACAAACTGCAAAAGTAAAAAATATATTACATAATCTTTTAATTCGGAATGAACATGGCCGCGCCTTCCATGACAATCAGTCATTATTACTTACGTTTGAAATTGGCTTCGACAAAAGCAATTTTGTATAGGCGCGCAGCGTACGAACCACTTAACTTCCGTACGCCGCGCGCTGTAACCTTGGAACGGCGGCAATAGTTAGAAAAATATTTATTAATCACAGCAAAAAATTAGACAAAAACTGAATGTTCTAACACATAAAAAATCATTATTACGTAATGCTAGTGATACAACAGCCTTGCTTGGTAAGATGATGGCTTTATTAACATAGATACACAAATTGAATGAAGAAATTCACTTCTTCTTCTAGTCATGTCAACTAAACTGCAATTCTTTCAATTCCTTATGCAGATCAAAGAAATTAATTTCTCCCTTTTTCTCTCCTTCTGTATTTTTTTTCTCTTCTGTAGAAACTTTTGTAGGACTTTCATCTTTAATAACCACGGATGGTACTCCAAGTTTGTCTCTTTTAGCACCAATAACCACTGGTGTTTCCACTGCAGCATTGATATGAGGAAATGGAACTTTGATAGACACTCTCACTTTGTATTCTCCAATCAAAATCTTGGAATGTTGTATTGAGTAACAATTTTTTAACGTTGGTACAACACATGTCAGTTTTGAAACACTTTTCTCTTTTAAACTTGTCGAATATGACTTCGTAGTTTTCACAGGCTCTCTATCAATCTTCTTTCCAACATTACCTTCGTCTACGTAGGTTAAATAATTAACAAGCTCTGTTTTTATAGTTACTGGAATGTCTGAGTCATTGTTAACTGTAAGTTTCAATGTGATGTTTTCTCCTGGAGCCAAACATGTTTTATCAATTTCTGCTGCAACGGTAATAACTTTTTTGGTTGTAAGAGAGAACAGATTTTTCTCTACTCCAAATGTCATAGGCTCCGGGGAACACGGATCTACATAGGCGCAAACTGGTATTTCTTTTTCAAACTTGCACTCCGTTTCATATAAGTTTTCTTTCACGAATGTAACGTTTATTTTGTACTCTATAGTACAAAAAGGATTGTTCACTGTTGACGGTATATTATCTGGTAGTATGAATTCGAATGGGTGTTCGTAATTGCCGGATAGTTCACTTTTTTCGTTATCTCTCACTATGAACAAATTCCTGTATTGTTTTGTATACTCTTCTGCATTCTTGTAGTAAAACCATTTGTCATCTGAATCCTTCTCTGACCACTGACACCTTCCATTGCCCTCTAAATAAATGTCTATACTGCCAAATTTTGTTGGATTCACAACAGAGTACTTCACTATTCCAGCCACAGTTTGCCCGGGTCTGAAGAAGCCTTCCTTTGTTTCTGTCACTATTATTTGACACTCAACACCCATTTTTTATACAAAATATTAGTCAAAAAACGTTCCAACAACTACACTTGAGCATTGCTCGCGAGGTACTAGCGTGTTCAATAAACTAAACCTTGAATCACAAAGACGTCGATGTATACAAAAGACTAATACCCAAAAAATGACCTTACTTGAATAAGAAGTAAGTCAATTTTAGAATGGCACCAGGGCGAGCGTTCGGAAATCGGATTTGATTTGAATCAATTAAAAATAAACTTAAAGCAGTAGAGTTAAGGCGTTTAATCGTCCGCAGTTGAGTAGGTTACGTCATCGCTTAGCAGAACTCTCGTTTACAAGCAAGCGTGTACAGTACAATGCATGTATGTAGAATATAGCAGACGTCATATAGCGCGTAAGGCGCCAAAGTTCAAATATTTCAAAACACTGGTATACTATTTGTTTCGCTTTAATCAGTCAAAAAGCAGTCATGGAATAACCTATAAGGGACGTAAAAAATACCTACGCAACGTGAGAACAATATGGTACATTAGAAATTCTCTTTCCTCTCTCCTAGCTAGCTCACTAAGTGATTTGTATTGAGGGAATACAATAGGTTCCTCTGCATGGGAACGTAATTCGAGAGACCATGTGGGGTTTAGTCAGTACGAGCCTGACACTTCCTTCTGTTTCCACCCAGAGCACCCAGAGCGAGAGATTTGAGGCGGCATTTCGAAAAGTCTAGCAGGTTGGGACATAGTCTTAGCAGTAATAGAAATATCCCGGTACATATAGGCAGATAATAAAATATTTACAAGGACTCATAAAATGTATTAATTAAAACAACTGTAGAAATTAATTGCTGTGTAAACTACGAATATTAAAAACGTTTTATAAAACATAATCGGGTCCATAGGGTGTCTTAATGTCCAAATGAAATACTATACTGCATTAAATACTGTGATATTATTTTTGTTTATTAATATAATACTCCTGGTTAACCTAGAAATATTACTGTATCAGAATATACTGTCCTACTCCGTGGTAGAGTCCTCACCAAACTATTTCCATTTCTAACGCCTTGAGACAGATGGGGTCCACTCACTCATGAAAACATCCAACACAATTTATTTCAACATCTTCTCCTAAATCTTCTACGGCAACTTTGGTTACTTAAAGTTCGATCAAATTAAAATCATCTGTTGCAGACGCTTTTGATGATGAAGGATATACATCCTTATTCCTCTCATCTGTTGCAGCAAGATGTTCTCTTCTTTCTCCAATCACTACTGGTTCTTCTACTTCAGCATTAGCATGAGGGTCTGGCATTTCAGCTGTGACTTTCACTTTGTAGTCCCTAGTTAAAACAGTAGCGTGTTGTATGGAGTAAGAATTCGGTAAAGTTGGTAAAATGCAGGTTATGTTTGATGTACTGTTCTCCGCTATATTTATTGACCTTTCTTTTATAGTATTTACTAACTCACGTGTTCTTTCATCATCTGATACTAAACGAAAAGTTTCAATAAGTGCTGTTTTTATAGTTATTGAGGCATTCGTTTCATTTTTAATCTCTAGACTCAGTCGTATACTTTCTCCTGGAGTTAAAAATGTTCTTTCGATTTCTGCTTTTACTTCAACGTTAGTTTTATCAAATGAAATGTTTTTCTGTAATTTAAATGTCCGTGGTTCTGGTGAACAAGGGTTTACATAGCCATAAACAGGTATTTCTTTGGTAAACTCTTTTATAGTTGTCAATCCTCTTGCCTTTACAAATGTTACGATAACCATGTATTCTATTTTGCATCGTATGTTATACTTTAATGATGATGGTATGTCATTTGGTAGTAGGAATTCAAATGGATATTCAAAAGTTCCTGATAAAAGAACTTCTTGATCAGGTCTAGATTTAAACAAGTTTTTATTCACATTAACATAGTTTTCTTCATTATCAAATTCGTATCTCGGCTCTGACCAATGGCACATTCCTTTTCCCAAAAAAGTGATATCAATCATTCTGAATTTCGTAGGTTTGTTTATGAAGTACCTGACTGATCCTGTCACTGGTTGTCCGGGTCTAAAATTACCATTTTGAGCTGATTTGATAATTATTTGACACTCCACACCCATTCCGGTAAAATTGAAAAACTTATGTTCAAAGTAACGACTGAGTTTTAGCACTTTCCAGCAAGCACTAGCCAGTTTCAAGTACTTTGTGACGTATGAAAGTTAAGAGCACTTGTTGCACTTTATTTTAATTATGTTACCGTTATTGGGTACAAGTCCGACATATTGAGATATGTCTAGTTTACAAATGAGAGGAGTGGTGACTTGGTGGTAAGTTTAAACACAGAACAATATTCTGGAAAAAAAAGTCATCATCAACCGGAAGACGTACCACTGTTGTTCATAGGCCTCCTCCTTAAACCGCTACGCCGAACAACAATTCAGAAATTGTGGCCCCCTCAAATCTGTGTTGGGTTCCCGTCGTGTACTATAACCCTCTTCATCTTCCAGTGTAAAAAAGACTCCCATGGGATCTCCATAAGCTGATTAAACAGTAAAAATAATCAAAAACTCAGCATTATCAGCTTAAAAAATATTCCCACTGCTGGGGCACAGGCCTCCGCTCTATAAGAAGAAGTGAGATGTAATCAACCAAGCAAGCATATAACTAAACTACCATTCTACATAAGCTTGTATGTGTAATTGCAAATTTAGTTCATAAGATAATAAGTATATAGTTATAATTTTGATCCAATAGACAAACTATGTGTATAGTTTTGTTGGACAGTATGTACCTTACAAACTTTAAAATGTACCTTTTGATCATTAAATAAATAAAAATAAAAAAAAAAGCTCAGTGTTGATTGCTAGATGTCACATGTATTTGAATTTTTGATTCCAGGACTTTCCCATTTCCTCACGATGTTTTTCTTCGCCGTTTTGATAGCAGTGGTGGTGAAACAAACTGCACAAAGCTATGCAGTCTGCGTTCGAACCCACGAACCACAGCTCCTAAGTCAGGGGCATCACAGCTAGAATAGCTATAAAATACCAGTTTTTTCAGGCCTCGCTTTTAAAACTTCCACACAATTAATAGTCAGCTAATAATTTAATATTCCACAACGATCACACAACGCCATCTAGTCCCAAGCTAAGCAGAGCTTGTGTTATGGGTACTACACAACTGATATTTCTAAATACATACATATTATAGATAAATAAATTGTACCCAGACACAGAAGAAATGATCAGGCTCATCACACAAACATTTGTCCTGGGTGGGAATCGAACCCACAACCTCTGGCATAGCAGTCAGGGTCACTAACCACTAGACCAACTGGCCAGTCGAATACCACTACTGGTATAACGTAGCTCGAAAAAGTATAAATTTGATTCAATTAAGTAGGTAGGTCCATTACCGACCTACACTAATCAGGTACGAAATACGACGTAAAAAGAAATGTTGGATAACGCGTATGTAAAACAAAGAATTAAGATTAGATATAGATAGTAAACGAAAGACAAAAATAATGATTCACGTTTTTAAAAAAGATTTTATCAAGACAGTTTAATAATGTCCAAAGTTCATAATTATTTGATTTAGAACGCACGTGGAATGCAATCGTAAGTGTTTTATCAAATCTAGTGGGTATCCTCTTAGTGACGTTTTATGGCCATGGTACGAAGATAATTTTGAAGTAAGTATCTAATAAATCTCTGATACTTAATTAATTATCATTCGAAAAGCAGACAATTTCAGTTTGAATTGCTATTTGATGTATTTTAGGTTCATCATCATCATCAGCCGGAAGACGTCCACTGCTGAACATAGGCCTCCCCCTTAGACCGCCACGCCGAACGACAATTCGCCACTTGCATCCATCGGTTGCCCGCGACTCTCACGATGTCGTCGGTCCACCTAGTGGGAGGCCTACCTACGCTGCGTTTTCCGGTCCGTGGTCGCCACTCGAGAACCTTTCTTCCCCATCGGTTGTCAGTTCTACGAGCGATGTGGCCTGCCCATTGCCACTTCAACTTGCAAATTTTACGAGCTATGTCGGTGACTCTGGTTCTTCGCCGAATATCCGTGTTCCGGATTTTATCCCGCAAAGAAACTCCGAGCATAGCTCTTTCCATTGCTCGTTGAGTGACTCTTAGTTTCTCTAAAAGGCCAGCAGTCAAAGACCACGTTTCAGAGCCATATGTAATCACTGGCAACACACACTGGTTAAACACCCTTGTTTTGAGACACTGCGGGATTTTCGATGAGAAGATATCACGTAGCTTCCCAAACGCTGCCCATCCTAGTTGGATTCTTCGGGCGACCTCTTTCTCGAAGTTGGACCTACCTAACTGAACAATCTGTCCAAGGTAAGTATAATGGTCTACAACTTCGAGAGTATCATTCCCAACAACAACCGGTACGGGCGCCACATGGACATTCGACATGACTTTCGTCTTGTCCATGTTCATTTTAAGGCCGACCCGTTGGGAAACGATACTGAGGTCGCTGAGCATAGCATTGAGGTGCTCCAACGATTCTGCCATGATGACTATATCATCGGCAAAACGAAGGTGAGTGATGTATTCGCCATTGATGTTGATGCCGAGTCCGTCCCATTCCAAGAGCTTGAAAACGTCCTCCAACGCGTTCGTGAACAGTTTCGGAGAAATAACGTCTCCCTGTCTCACGCCTTTCTGCAATTGGATTGGTTTCGTGCTCTCTTCCTGAAGTCGGATGGACATGGTGGCGTTACTATACAAACACTTCAATACTTCGATATACCTATAGTCGATATGACATCGTTGGAGGGACTGCAATACTGCCCAGGTTTCGATTGAATCGAAGGCTTTTTCATAGTCCACAAACGCTAAACATAATGGCCGATTATACTCCTCTGTCTTCTGTATAATCTGGCGGAGCGTGTGTATGTGGTCTATGGTGCTAAAGCCTTTTCGGAAACCGGCTTGTTCGGGAGGCTGTATTTTGGGTTATTATTGAATATCTATAGTGTGACAAGAGACAGCTATATGTATATTTCAGAACCAATTTTGAAGATAAGTCAAAATATAAGTAAAAACCGCACAATGTTTGTGCCCTAATCCTACTTCCAACTATTCTTTTTTTCTTTCTTTAGCTTGGTAAAATCATCTGATGAGTCCTCGAACCCAGGCCAGGGCGAGAGGGACTGTCGGACTCACTACTGACTACAGGGGACTACAGGGTACTAAATTTTAAACGAAACTGCACACTAGAAAGGATTTGATGAGAGAATGAAAGTGATATCTATGACATAGGATACGCATTTTTATTCAGCTACTTGTTTTTATTTTATGCTAAAACAGCTAATTAGAATAATTCATAAATCAAATTTGCTTTGAGTTCCTCACACGTACTGTCCCAGATTCTGCCTGGTAACGGTATTTTTTTCTTTTAAGAAAATGTTGAACCAAACTAAGAATTTCTCCTGTGTCGGACTCGGAACAACCACTTGTAGTACATACAGATATTTGTTCCGTGCAGGGATCGAACCCGCGACACGTTAGCAGTACAATCGCTCATCCACTACGCTAACAATGCCGTCGTGTTTTGGTAACTCAGTGTCGTTATCTTTCTCCCACACACTCAGAACTGCAGGCTTAGTTATGTATTGTCGATGATAAAAAATATATTTCAATTTATCTATAAAAATGAGCGAATTGACAACATGTTAGATAAGATAAAGCATGCATTGCCAAAAACATAAATATGATTTTTATGATATGAAATTAGTTCGCCTCTACTGGCCAGAAAGAGAGGTTGCTTTAATAAAAATAACTGATTCCAATAAAAATGGAAGTACCGAGTGAAATTCTACTAACAGATAACACGCAGGGTATCTACAAAGCAGGCGAGGAAGTGCATGGTATAGTGAAATATACCATAGACGAACCGACGGAATTCACTAGGGCAACTGTCGCATTACGAGGCAAAGGAACCTGCCAGTGGCGGAGGAGCCTTATTCATACCTGTGTTGGTACAGAAACCTTTGTTAATCAATACATAGATCTATTTGAAACTAAAAAAGCCAAAATTGCAGCAGGAAGTTATGAAAAAGAATTCCGTTTTATACTACCACAGGAAATTCCATCTTCTTACAATGACGCCAGGTGCTCCATAGAGTACTGCGTTGAACTAGAATTCTTAAAAGAAACTGCAGTTAAAATTTCTAAAAGGTGTGTCGTAATTAAGGTTCTGGGTGGTATAAAACCAACCCTTGAACAACCAAGTACGACCTATGAAGTGACAACGGAAAATCCCACTTCAAGAGAACTCGTAACTTTTAATGTAGAAATTGAAAAGACAATTTGGATTCCAGGAGAAAAAATAATGGTACAACAAAGCATAGAAAACCTATCAGATCATATAATTGCTGTGAAAACGGAATTAATCGAGAATATTACTTACAAATCAAACTGTAATCATGAAAAGCAAGTATCAGAGACAGTAAATGGGACAGAAATAAATAGTTTTTCTGCTGAAATAAAAGCACAGTTAATGGACGTCCAGAGCATAGCTACAACACCAGACATGTTCACAGTACATTCTAAAATTGTAACAAGAGAATATAAAGTAAGAGTTGGTTTTAAATTACTTTCTCCAGCTAAAGAAGTTCACGTCGAGATTCCAATAGTTATTGCAGAGAAAATTGTGGAGTCTGAAGAAGCCAAGGCACTTGATCTACCGCCTTCGTATTCGGAAGTAATGAATGAAGAATAAATGAACAGAAAAACTAGAAACAATAACAGAAAATTATTAAAGAAGAAATCAAAATAACACTCAGAAATCAGCATATTTGCTTGAATTGCAACTCTAGATAGAAAAGTACTTCTGATGCATATAAATGAAAAAGTGGCACTTGAAAATGCTAAGACTTGGCTTCTTGTTATGCTGATGTTGGTTGCGTTTGTCAGTAGCGCTGATTCCACAGAGGCTCCAAGACGCTACTTTGCAATATTCCAATTATTCACTCACGGTGATCTTTCAATAGCCCTTTAAGTTCCAGGCTCAGGTTACCTGATGAGACAGTCCCGCGACCCTGACAGGCTTTGGCTCTCTAAGGCCCCCGACAGTTGGCTGACAGCTCTCTGAAGCGCGGCTGGAACAGAAACGCCGTCCAACCGGGTATGGTCCATGATCGGATGACGAGTCGCTCGCCCAAGGTCGACCCGTGCGGTTATTATTTAGCTACGGGCTTCTCTTTCGTTTTGTTCTACTTCTAATCCATAGGACATAAGCATAACTGAACCGATGATATCAGGATGTGCATTTTTTTCCTAATTGTTGTGATAGAGTTAAAAATCTATTAAAGACATTTGACAGTTTAGATAAGATTGATGTGCTACCATCTGTACTATAAGATACACCTCTGCCTAACTAATATTAGGCGTGATGTGATTTCATATTATTTTAATTCTTTGTTAATTACACTTTCCATTATACATGTTATAACTGCTACTGTTGTAATTATCATGATAATTTGTACCTACCGATGTTGTTTTGATTTTAAATACATAACAAAGTTTGAACAATAAAATTGTTTATTGCAAGTTGCTTTTTTATTTCCTAATATTTATTTTAGGGTAACTACACACGCGACGTGCCGCGACGATATTGAAAATGTATGTTATAATTGTTTGTAAAAAATAAATTCAAACACTAATGTGCCGATTAAAAAAAACAGTTTTAGAAAGCTACATTTACCCTGAGTAAAATAGCCTATACATACAACTTATATCATGATATATATATATATCATATCATGGTATATCATGTCAACCCGTGCGTAGCTGGGACGGGCCGCTAGTAAATTCTAAGGAGGAAAGATTTGATTGTTTTTCTTTTGTATTGATTATGAAAGTAGTCCGAAAGTAGTGGCACGATTTAAAAAATAATTCACCAGTTGAATGCTGCGTTGATTCTGAATGACTTAGGCAACAACGGCAGGGAGGGGGGCGAAGACGCTAGCAAAGGCAAGTAAACAATCTTAATATATATAAATCTCGTGTCACAATGTTTGTCCTCAATGGACTCCTAAACCACTTAACCGATTATAATAAAATTATCACACCATGTGCAGTTCGATCCAACTTGAGAGATAGGATAGTTTAAATCTCAAATTTTAGACCGGGTCCTCCACCCGTGCGAAGCCGGGACGGGCCGCTAGTAAAATTATAAAAAAACAACCACTGATCGATAAGACGGCTTCAAATTGTCAAGTTCGTGAAATCCAGAGGCTTTATCGTGGTAAATTCATTGCCTCTATCCCGCTTGAGAGAAAGGAACTCTCAGACTCGTACTGCCATAAATTCATGGTGTTCCTTCAATAGCCCTATACGTTCCAGGGACAGGGTTACTAGTTGAGACAGTCCCGCGACAATCACATGTGAAATTAGATCCTCGTTTCCTTTCACTAGAGGTGGTTTTTCATTTCATGGCTTCTGTTTTTCAGTACGCCCAAAAGTAGCAGCCGGCATCAATGTCATATATTTTTAATGCGCATAGACCCATGAGGGCACTTATAAAACTTTGAAAAACAGGTGCTCGGGTTGATCGTTTCCATGTAAAAGAACCGGCAAGGCACTCCATCGTACTCCTCAACCAGGTGATACTGTCTAAAAAAACGGTCAACGTCAAAACATCCTTTCAAGTTGATAAAAGGGTCGTTTTACAACTACACTTTTTTTAGACAAGCGTTCAACAGATGTTAATTATCTTTTTGTGATATGACAGCAGTGTTTTCAATGTTTTTAAAATAGCTATACGGCACGTTTGGCGCAGTGGCTTAGCAATGGACTGTTGCGCTGTATGTTACGGGTTCCATCCCCGCATAGACAAATTTTACCATGATCTGCAAGTAGGTCTGGGTGTTTTTGTATGTGAATTTTCTATGTTTGCAAACGCATCCACGGTACAGGAGAAATTCCTGGTTGGGCAAAGTTTTTACGAGAATAATTTTCGCGACAAAAATCCAGATTAAAATTAGATATTTTTCGTAACAATCATTTTAATGTCATGGATTCTCGCAAGATAACGCCTGATTCTATAATTTTACTGTGTGTTTTGACGTGAATTCGTTACGAGTTCCACATGGGCTAACATGACGTCTGCAAGCGTGAAATTCCAGTCTTGGAACGAGGTGGCACAAAACGACTTATATAGTTTTGTCCCTTTCCCACACTGGAATTCCTATCGGTTTATGACGTCATGGTAGGCCACCAAAAAAAAGGACAAAAAAAGAGGGTACATAGATATTTTGACGACCAGAAAACGACAAAGAAAGAGAGTACACAGATATTTTGTTGGCCAGAAAAGGACAAAGAAAGAGGGTACACAGACATTTTGTTGGCTAGAAAAGGATAAAGAAAGAGGGTACACAGATTTTGCTAACAATTTATTTTATTTCCCACCCACCAGCATTATCCAGTCAACCCGCGATCATGGCGCTTGCAACAGCGTCGAAATACCGGGAGCTCATTACAAAGAACAATCATGTGGATATCCCTAAATTAATTAGTATAAATTTAGTGTCAAACCGTGTAAGCTTATAACAGTGTTTAGTTCAGAGACAGGCTAAAGATTCCTTAACACAGGAATTAGTTACCGTTTATTCCAGTACATCGTTTCTGTGAAATAATTTACGAGTTACAGACGTGGAGCCGGGAGTTAAAAATAACAGGTACCTATTTCCTAATTAATACGTATATTATTAATAGTGTTAATTTACTAGTATTATTTAATACAAGCTAACCCGGTAAACTTCGTACCGCCTCTTTTTCTCACCTTTTAAACCTTCCCTGGACTTCCAGAAAACGTTCAAAACTAAAATCATCCACCCGTTCTCGAGATTTAGCGAGACTAACGAACAGCAATTGATTTTAATATTATAGATTACATGTTAAAATACTATAGAATCTAATGAACGTCACGATTGACGTAGTGATTCAGAGATCGACTGCTGCGATACATGTCGCGGGTTCATATACCCGCACGAAATTAATATTTTGTATGATCCACAATTACTTGTTGTGATGTGAGATTTAGACCCGAGTTCACCGACTCTCGATTAACCAATGTTTGAGTAATCGGCTGACGAATTCTTAAACATCGTATCATAAAAATCGTAAATTGTTGTATGACAACTCACATCAAATGTCAAATAGATGGTTAAACGTCGGTTAAAGTCCGTGAACACGGCCCTTACTCGTTTTCCCACGATTTTTTTATAAACTCACCCACGATACAGAAAAAAAAATCCTAGTGTGAGCGCAACGTTTGGAGAGCAGATTGGTGGCCCAGTGATCCCTCTCTCAGAGAGGAGGCCTGTGTCCCATCAGTGGGAACAATATAGGCTGATAATGATGGGGACAACGTTTTGATAATGGAACGACGATTAATGTAGATAATTACAATTCTTAATTTTACGTACGCGTTAGTATTATCTATGTAATCAACATTTTTCACCAAGTATACATACTTTTATTGCTGATATCATCCTAAGTTACTGCGTATTAAAATTGGGGGAAATCCAAAACTACCGAATTGTATCCGGTTTTAATCACAAAGGTCACAACTTATCAGATTGTCTTTGCTTTTCATGATTCATAGATATACATAAATAAGCCTTTGATAAAAAAAAATGTTTGATTATAAATATTGATAACCGTTTATCGTGCAGACGAGCCCCTCAACACTTAAAAATAGACATAATTTGAAGGTTAATAAACTAATATATATACAAAAGACATAAGGTGGGATAAGATATTCGCATTTATATGTTATATACGGAAGTTACTCCAGCAACATAATTATAAAACTACAAACACGTTTTTTAATGTTTAAAACCCCATATATGATAAAACATTACATTTATTTTACTATATTATATATTATTACTACGAGGAGCTCGTGGCTAAATAATTACAGCCGCACAGGCCGATCTTCCGGGCTAAGCCGCGCTTGCCTAGGTTGGTCTGTGAATGGGTGACCATCTTTCATAGCGAGTTTCCTCCGTGCCTCTTAAAGCACGTAAAGCCGTTGGTCCCGGCTGTCATTTGGAGATCATTGACAGTCATTACTGTTAGTCAGAAGCTCTAAAGTCTGACAACCAGTCTTACCATGGGGTATGGTATTACCCAGTTACTGGGTTGTGGAGGTCCGACAGGCAGTCGCTCCATGTAAAAATACTGATATCCAGCTGAATCTGGTTCGACTGGAAGCCGACCCCAATATAGTTGGGAAAAGGCAGGCAGATGATGATTATATATTATTACTATATTTTTTCATTTTCTTTTTGTAAGACTCAAACATAACTAAAATTTTGCCAGAAATTTTAAATACTCTCAAATATTGTAAATATATCTTTAAAGGATTCATCCGTCTGTTGTCCAAATCCAAAAAAAAAACTATATTTAAAAATAAATAATAACCTCTTTGGAAAGTTTTTTTTTATTGGAATTATTGGAGCTATTCTTGAGGATTTCCAAAGTTCGCAAATGCAAAGGAAACGAAGAACACATTTTAGTATCTAAGTTCGTCATCAGCTAAGCCATCGTTGATAAGATAGACCGATTCGACTATACAATAAATAAATGGAAAGCCTCACTTTTTTTTAGTATACATTATCTCTATTTACAAAGCAAAGGTGTTATCGACTTTAAATAAAATGGGAATAAAGTGTAAAATAAATATTAATAGTACAAATGAATTCTACAGAGCTGGGGACTCAGTGGAAGGGACCGTAAAATATGTTATAGACAAACCAACAGAATTCACCAGTGTTAATCTCACAGTAAAAGGTAAACCATTTTCCCATTGGAATTTTTACGAGTATGACCCTAAAATAATACACAATGAATCCAGAACCTTAGTTGATGAAATCATGGATTTGCTTGAAGCAAAGGAAAATGGCTCAGCGTCAATTCCACCAGGATCATACGAAAAACCATTCTGCTTTAAACTGCCAGAAGAAATACCAAAGTCCTACGAACATGAGTGGTTCATTTGCTTTTTTTCGTTTTTTGTTCAACTAGAATTTGTTAAACCAAACTCAAAAAGCGTACACAAATTTTATTCGGCCGTTAAAAATGTTACCATGAAACCAAATAATGATACTGGAGCAATCACCGTACACAAGAAAAGGAAGTTCACGATGTCTAAGAAATCCGTAAGTTTCGTGTTATCCGTAAAAAAACCGTTTGTGTATGCAGGGGAAGATATAGAGGTAAATTTACTCGTTGTAAAAAGTTGTCCAGAAGTGCCTCTTATTTCAACAACGATAATATTTTATCAGAGAACTATAACTGATTCTCAAACACCACGTTTAGACAATGAATATTGGACGAACTTGAAAAAGATAGTAATAAAACATCTTGGGATAGACAGATTGCAGACGAAGTGGAAATATACCCATACTTTTACTACAGCACCAAATATTTTCACAAAACATTCGTCAAAGTTGAGAGAACAATTTTTTGTTACTGCAGAACTAAGGTTTGCTAAATTGCATGAAGTCGCTCGTTCGTGTCTGCCAATAGCTATCGCAGAGAAAATTGAAGATAAGTTTGAAAACGACGGCGACGCCTCAGCATCAGGCCTGTGATTCCTAAAGGACATAGTACACCCAGATACCATATATCGCCAAGATTCCCTGACTACTGTTGAGGAATTTCTGATGGATAACCTAATAACACAGCCTGACTCAGGCATTTATTACCAAAACTTATGCTTAGCATCATACCGACGCGACGGGGCAATAGAAATAAGGATGAAGAAATAAACTTAAAGTGAAGATCAGTAATCTTATGTCTCCGAAAAGTACGAAAATACCGAAACGGAGTATGTAATTGCAGAGGCACTGCATCAAAAACCTAAACAGGGGAAACATAGTAATATAATAATTTGCATTTAAATTCCCAAAATGATTTATTCGTTACTTATATATATAGCTAGGAATAGAATAGCCCCGTTGCTCAGTCGTATAAGCGCATTTCTTCGTGTAATTTATTTCACCAACACAGCTCTCAAATCGGTGAAAGAAAACATCGTAATGCCGGCCGCACACGTTCCAGTATACATGCGCAAGTCTGGACTTGCACAAACACATGACAGTGAAAATGTTGGGAATTTGTGCAAGTATCTTCCCACACACGTTACAGTATACTTGCGCAAGTCTGGATTTGCGCAAGTATACTGTACCGTTAATGGGAAGATGTATAAGGAAACCGGGCGTTCTAGAACCAAAACCTTAAAGACTTGTGACATCTACCAACCCGCACTAGGCCCGTAATGGTAGACTATGGCCCCCACGCTCTCACGATGGTGGCCTGTGTGATAGATATTTTTTATGTAAAATGGATTTGCTCTTGACCTTAGTCTAGGTCAGGAGTGACTAAGACAAAGAAGAGTAGATGCACAGTTTCTTGCAAATGTCATAAATCCACATTAAAAATCACAAGTTTTCATTGATTACACAGAAATTCAAACTTTCACAGACCACATAGATTTTTTTTTAACACAATGCAAGATATGCGAAGAATTACTCATGAAGCTGGTTTTGTTTTTAAAACCAGAGGGCCGGTTCTTTCTTTGGTAAATTGCCATCCAACGTGGCAATGCTGCCAGTGCTCTGGGCACGTTCCCAGATGACAGCGATACGGAGGGCAACTTACGCATAGTTACCTCCGTCGGCATCCTGCGACGCGTCACGACGCGTAAGTTGCATGCAAATATAAACTGTAATTACTGTTGATACATTTCAATGTTCTTTGCCGCATTGTAAAATGCCGCCCGACCCGGCGCGATACGAGCCGGTTGGTCTGAATCGTATCTTAGTGTCGCTACATTTTTTTTTAATAACGTTTAAGTTATAATTAAGCATCTTTTGTTACTGTTTAATTCGTAATTTTGTTAATTTTTAATTTTAGTTATGTATAATGTAATGTAATTTCTTCAGATATTTCTATCTTTGTTGACCTTGTATATTTTGTTAGAATGTATACTATAACTAAATACTAATTATAGCATTCTGTTTTTCATTTTATTCATTAAATACTTAACTTGCTGCACCTACTGTGTTTTTTTCCATGCATCACCTTTTTTTATTGTGGTAAAATTATCAAATGAGTCCTCCCACCCCGGGCACAGCGGGAGGGACTGTCAGACTCGTAGTGACTAAAATCCACGGTGTCCTTTAATAGCCCTACACGTTTCAGGAGCACGGTATTTCTATATGTCTCGCAACCCCGGCAGGCTTTGGCCCTAAAGGGCCCTCGATAACTATTATTAGGTTTTTTTTTTAAGAAAACGTTGCCCCACACTAGGGGTTTCTCCTGTATCGTGGATGCGTTTACATACATATAAACTCATACATACACAAACGCCAAGACCCGCAACAACTACTTGTGGATCATACAAATATTTTTCTCCGTGAAGGAATCGAACCTGCGACACACAGCGCAGCAGTACAATCTTCCGGCCACTGAGCTAACCGTGTCGTCAATTATTATTAGCCTGTATTGTCCCACTGCTGGGCTTCCCTTCGTTCCTCCCAACAACGTCTCAGTGGTGCGCTAATTCCTCAAAAAAGACAACCAGTTTGTCCCACCATCGTCTTCGTGGTCTGCCATCCTGAGTTTTGGCGGACCCAAAGCTCGTATGACATGCAACTTTAAGCTTTGGAACATACAGTAGAAAATTAATTACAAGCTCTTCGACGATATCGTTGGGCTTAGTCTCGTAGACCCACCACACCAAACTAACGGCATTTCGCGTTGATTTTCGATTATAGTCTTTAAATGTTCTTTTAAACGTCCTAAAGTGATATTTAACAGCATTGCCAATTAGAGTGAATCTAGTAGGTATTAGCAAACAGCAACTCCGGACGGGGAATCCTCCTTTTTCAACGGATTTTCTGGGAATATTACATCCTTACTGCGGCAGTAGGGGCGCTGTTGTAAAGACCACGAGTTATAAGGCCATAGCTTCAAACCCGGCCAGGCGCTTTCCTTTATTTCGTCACTAATGTTCATCATAGTGGTGACGACGTTATGAAAAAACTCATGATAAAAAACGGCATGTTCTAGAAAAACTCAACATTATAAATGATAAATTATATTTATTTTTTAAGTTGGTTATAAAAAACTTTTTTACACGTCATAACCAATATTAATTTCACTGCGTTACAAATTTAAAAAAAATTGAGTACCCACTTTAAAATGTCATGATTTTTTATTTATAGGTATCGTTTAATAAACATACATACAAATTTTCTTTCGATCACGTCTCATTTTTTTTCCGCAAGAAAGTACCAGATTATATTAGAAATTAAAACGTCAAACATATTTTAAAGAAATCTTATAAAATCAACCAAATTGTTTTTATATTAATGAAGTCTAATTTTAACATTTAAGTAAAAAAATTCAACAAAAATATTATCTATGGAATTTTTATATAAAATATTGTGCAACTTCAACTTTTTCTTTTGTGCCTCGGATGATCTTCTCGTTATAAACGCCAGCAGTAATCACCTAACATATTTGTGTCCCAACGGCCTTGAAATCGTTCTTCAACCTTCTTTACATCCTGGTAAAACCTCTCACCCTGCTCATCACTGACCGAACTAAGATTAGATGAAAAAAAAGAAAAATGAGGATGAAGAAAGTGAATTTTTAAAGACATTCTGCATCCCAACTTTTCGTATGCTTTTAGCAAGTCGTTCACTAGCTGTTCCGCATTTTCGACTCTGTGGTTCCCTAAAAACCCTTTTATAACTGCTTTCAGTGACAACCAGGCATCAAGTTCCGTATTAGTAAGCTGTTTATAAAAATTTGGGTATTTCATCAAAGTACGTATTTGTGGGACCACAAATACGTAATCTTTGAGTTTGCATCACTAAACTTTGAAAATACTGTCTTCAAATATAAAAGCCATCTCCCTCTTTATTCACAGCCTTCACAAAATTTTTCATCAAATGGCATTGAAGTCTTGTTACCATTTAACCAAGATATCAGAGTAGCATTGCACGAAACACAAAAAAACTTCGGTATCCATGGTTTATCTTGATTAATAGCACGTCCAAAATAGAGTAAATATGCACTTCTCACTTTTTGGAAACATATTTGTTTGTGATTTCACTATATGCTGTCCGCAAACGTAACAAAACTTATTTGGTACATTTAAGCAGTTGCGACGTCCAGTTAGTCCAGAATCCATATTGGTTTTTCAAACAGATATGTGCAAAGATGTTGACGTTATCGAATATAAACGATAACTAAACAAAACAAAAAATAAAACAGTACAATACATCAAAAACAGTAAAGGTCTTTTACGCCTAAAGTGAGGGTGGTAGAAAATAATAATTGACATGTACCTCGAAAACTAGACATGATGGATACCATATATGTTTGGAACATTTAATCTATGACTCATTACCTATTCATTCCAGTTAACAGTTAAAAGGGTACCAAAATCGTGTAACGCAGTGTTTTTAAAGCTAGATGAGGCCGGTGTTTCGTAGCTGACTACTCTGTGCAGAAATAGCCGAAATAAACACAGAGCTCACTGTTTCTTTCAAAGTCCAGACATTGTTCAGGTCATACGAGGACCATGTGGGTGTCTGAGATGGTCTTTTGGAGAAAGAACCACACAGATTTGAGTGGACCTGTCCAGTCAGTGCAAGCATTTGTCGGTGATCGTGTAGCTCGAGTCAGACCTCAAGAAGCTCAATCATAACATGAAGTGATATAGGTATACATTATACCAACCAATAAGGAGGCCCGCATGTCTTCCCACATAGAGGAAGCCTACACGTGTCTTCCTAATCTTTTTACATACGATACTTAAGTTCCACCGCATCACAAATCCATCAAAAAATAATAAACAAAAAGTGAAAGAAAGCTGTTATAATTATGTATGTTTATTCTTAAACTAAATCTAAAAATTATAGAACTACAAGGTTTTAACAAATTTAACATTAAAGTTAACATTTTAGGAAAAGAACTATCTTATTTATTAATCCAGATTACAAAATCTTATTCATAGTCCTTTTTGCGTGAAAGAGTAACAAACAATCCATCTAAACAAACTTTCACGTTTATAATATAATTACTAACAGTAAGAAATAAATAAGACTATCAAAATATAATTCACAACATCGTATCTGCCTATCCTTTCCCAACTATTTCAGGGCCTTATTAATCCCAGGGAATTTAGGAAAAACCTCGCCGCAAATAGCAGATCCACTGACAACCCAGAAACGATGTCTCTGTTAGCCCCTTCGTACACTAGGCGACGCAAGTCTCCGAGACCGTACGATTTTGGTATCCATTGACGCGTGCCTGTGTATGAACCTCTCTGGATTTATATTGCGATAGTCACCTGGATATCAAATTCTTAAGGTATCGGAGATTTGCGTCTATTAGTGTACGAAGGGACTTAGTTGTTCTTTATTCATCTCTTGTCAAAATGTTGCTGCTGGAGCATCTGACCTGTAGTCGTCAATTTTCTTTACAATGCCAACCGGGATCATCGCACATAGTTCTCGGTGAGGGAAAAGAAAATTTAAAGTAACTTTTATTCTTAATACTTTTGTTGTCATATCTGGCGTTGTAGAAAAATATTGAGCTAATAAAAATGTAGTGTTGAATCTACTTATACCTAGAAATATGGTTTCTGAGCCTTTTAATGGTTCTGGCTTTTCATACCTGTGTTCATCGTATCTATAACCCACTAACTCAATTAACTCGGTTTTTATTGAAACAAGAGGAATCTTTCCTTCGTTAGCAATTTCCAGTATCAAATTTATATCTTCCCCCACGAACACAACAGGTTCTAAAATTCCTACCCTTAAAGTAACGATTTTTTTCGAAAACATGACATTAAACTCTTTTTTAAGTTCGTATTCTCGGTGTTCGATTTCATCAGGTTTTTCACTTTCTACTTTTAGTTTAAGGTAAAATATGCGTGGTATACTTAAAGGTTTTAGTTTTACGAATTTCAGTTGAACACGAAACGAAATTAAGTGTCTGAAGTCTTTACAAGATGATGTTGTACTCTCTGGGAGGGTAAAACTGATTTCTTTTTCGTATGTTCCTGCTGGAAGTATCACTGTGCCACTCTCTTCAACATTAAGTAAGTCAATGCACTGAACTACAAAGTTTTTGGTCTCAATGTTTATTGATTTAGGAGTGATCGGTCTCCTATGATAATAGCTCTGTTCTTCTCTTACCAAAGAAAGAGTGATGCTTGTAAACTCAGTTGGTTCGTTTATAACATTATATTTCACTGTCCCTTCCACTAAATCTCCAGCTCTATAGACATCTTTCGTCAGTAAAATTTGACATGTCACTCCCATTTTGTCCATTCACGTATATTTTATAGTCACAACAATCTTGACAGCACTGTCCCTTCTGCAATATTGAAAGTAGACTAAAGTAAAATATTGTTTATCTTTTTTAAATAAGGTGATAATACGTTATCAAAGTTAATCTATACAAATATCAAAAAGTCATTCGAATAATCACTCCGACCTGCTATGCTATCTAAAAGACAATGGGAACTCAAAAGAGACTGTGACTTCTGAGTTTGTTTCGGCTGTTTCTTCTCAGAGTAGTCAGGTACGAAACACCGGCCTCATCTTGCTTAAAAATATTGGTTATGACGTGTAAAAGTGTTTATACCACTCGTAATTCAAATCATTGCTCCGATTTTAATGTCAGCTTGTTGGCGCAGTGACCGAGCGATTGGACTACTTCGCACCCACGTGTGTGTTGGAGCAGACTTATTGAAAAAAACTTTATTTTGTTTCGTTGAATATCTTTTATCGCTCAAATCTTTCTTTTTCTCGTAGTCATGGTATAAAGTATCGTTTGCAACTCTTGAATAAAACGGATTTAAATCGAGGGCCTGAATCACTCGCGTCGCTCAGGATTCAAATACTTGAATCACTCCCTACGGTCTTGATTCAGTCATTAAAATCCTTCGCTTGCTCTTGATTCATATAATGGCCCTCGCTTTAAATCCGCTCTTTATTCACAAGTTCCAAAATATACTATTTTTTACAACCAACTTACAACTTAGCCTATTTTACGCACTGCTGGGACAAATGCCATAAATCAATGAGATGAAATTGGATTTATCCACCACGGGTGAAGGTAGTGATAAAGAACAAGAGAGGACTAAAAAACTTGAAGTATCGAACGAGAAGACATGAAATAACTTAGGATATGGACAGGAAAATGTTGATAAAGAAACACTTCAAAAGAATAATATTATCAATTGATCTTTAAAACGTGAGACACAAGTTCTTATAGTGCTTTGTTCAGACCAGGTATAAGAAGACAATAAGTGTTCAAAATAGTCTTATGGTGCTCCCTCACCGCGAGCATTCACCTGTAATGTAGCGGTACAGATCTAAGCATTTTATCGATGACAGAGAACAATCGAGAATCACAATGCGTACCTTGTATCAAATCTCTAGTAAATGTACGCGAATGCTCGTCAGTCAGAGAGGTATTAATGTAATGTAATGCTCATAATCAAATCTATAGTGTTACGTTTGGAGCGCCTTTACAAATGAGTTCAGAAAACTATACATAAATTGATAAAATCACATAGGTGCTTAAATAAAACAAAACTTTTCTTTTGTTAAATATTGTATTAAAACATATCAAAATTAACACAAAATTTCTTAAGCTTCAGAAGAATATCAATCGTTAACAAAATTTGGGGGTTTATTCGATAATGTGAACTAAATCACGATAATAACTAGAATAAATTAGATGTTTACATACATTAATTTATAACTTTTTATAACATAAAGCATAACAAAGAAACAAACAGCCCGCCTGTTGAAAAGCGGTCACTATCACTAAATAGACTAGAGGTTTGCGATTCGCCAACCTGAAACTTTTTCCCGCTCTTTTTGAGGATGTGAAGAAAACAGGAAGGACTTATGTCCTAACAGGTATCTAATGCAACAATAATTTCATTAAAATATGTATATTTCGCAGGAAAATGAAAATATCAGGGATTTCGCGAAATCCCTAGGGATGTTACGAAATCCCGAAAGTTGTCAAATATTCTTGCTTATTACGATTTTAACTAAAATAATCTAGTGATATGCCAAGAAACTAATATAAAATCACAAATATTTCATTTCACTAAACTAAATGTAGTAAAATACCATAATATTACATTTCTATTTCCTGTGTGGAATCTTGATCTGATTCCACGCAGGAAATGCGAACGCCAGATTTTATGGAATATTTTATCCCTTATAATGTTATCTGAGTACTAATAATAATATAACATTATGGAAACAACAGGAAATTTTCACAATATGGAATTCGAAATCTGACATGACGCACAAACAAAATTTTTCACAACAGTTTTGTATTGAAAACGAGTACAAAAGATGGACTTTCGTCAACGTATTATAATTAGTAAGTGTAATTTTTGTCGTCCGACTTTTCCCCTATCTCTCCATTTTTATCACCACCCACTTCATCGTCACTTGCATCTTCATCATCCTTCCTTGTTTCGCCCATCGCTTCCCAATAAGTTGGTGGAGGATCAGAAACCTCTTCCCTCTGCACATTGTCTCCTATCTGTACAGGAATGTCCAAAACAACATTCCTATGTGGCATCGGAAGAGCAGCCGTAATTCTAACTACGTAATCCCTTGAAACTATATTTGAATTATCTAAAGAAACTAAATCTGATGGAACTACGATATCTACTGGCATATTTAAGGTAGCTCCACTCTTGACTGACGCTGTTTTAGTTTCGCAATCCGGTATATCTTCCCAAGCTTTCACATCCCTATGTCCTGAGGCTTTAAACGTATATACTTCTATCAATTTAACTTCAACACTCTTTAAATTTACTGTAGTATCATTCAGAATTTCTGATTTTATTTCTATTTTACCTCCATTTGTAATTACAGAGTTAAGAATTTCTGCTTTCATGATCACGGTGCTGACTTTGCTTGAGAACAATTGTATTAGTTTGCTTCTCTCTCCATACATGACAGGTTCCATTGATAATTTGGGTGTGATAGTAGACGCTACAGTAATTTCCTTTCGGAAATGTTTGGTGAAAGCGAACCAGCCTGGTCTATCAAATTTTATGCGTACGTAGTATTTTATGTTACAGTTGACTTTGTATCTTGGGACGTATTTATTGTACTGAAGTGTCGGAGGAATGTTTTGAGGTAATCGGAAATTGAATTTTAGCTCGTAAGACTCTGGGGGTACAGTGTATTTTCCTTCTTGAATGACTTCATCAATATCAACGTAGACTTCGCTCTGGCAGTAGGAACGTCTTCCGTTCTTTCTGTTTGTTCTCTCTGTTATTCTCAAGTTACCCATTCCTTTTAAGGAGACTGTTATCTTCTCAATTTCCATTGGCTCGTCAAGCGCATATTTTATCATTCCAGAAACGGTTTCTCCGCTGTAGAAGGCCCCGTCTGGTGGTTTGTTCAAGTTTATCTGACAAAATATACCCATTTTGGAAAAAAGTTTTTTTGCTGGAAATCACTAGCTTTTATTCTTTTATCACTGTTCACTGATACGTAGGTATTTTATTTATTTTTTATTGAATACTATGTTCACACACTTCCAAAGCTATCAACGAACTCCCATCAATTGTTAAGATTATTAGGATCTGGTTTTGATAAGAAAAGATAACAATAATGGTGTTATCAATTCCTTGAAAAATTTTATTGAGTAACGCCGGACGTAAGATGTAGCAATGTTTCCACTATTTTTTGTAAGGTAACTATGTCCTGTTTACAAACTATTAAACATTGTTTCAAATTAATAATATGATGGTATTTTAAAAACACTAAGCAACATTCTATCCTCTCCAAAACAAATAATTTTGTAAACAGCAAAAATACGTCAATCCCTGTACTCTTTCTGACAGCATTATTATGAAGTTTCGTTCGGAAACACTCCTCAGCGTTGAAGTATTTTTGCAGTAGAAAATACTGCTATTTTTTTTAATTGATAGACAAATTTATAAAGCTTAAAATGTCTACTGAACGAAGTAAGAACAATAATTATTAAAGGTTATAGAAAAAAATAACTAGCTAAACTAAAAAACGCTTTAAAAATACGTTTTTGTAAAATCAAAGCTGCTATTTCAAAACGTATCCGAACTCTACCAGACGGTCGTTATCGCCGTGCCTGTGTAAACGGGACAAAGATATGGTTCTGTCTCCGTCTGCGAGTGACGTATCGCTAATGAATATCTATGACGTCACGGCATTCAACAGGCCAGCCGGCATAATAAACAACGTTCGATAACAGACCTGCGTGTTTATTTTAAGTGGAATTAAAAGAACTGTCAGTATCGACTGTATAAAACCAACCTGAGGCCTTATCAAAGGTCGCGGGACTGTCTCTCCTGGTAACCGTGGCCCTGGTACGTAAAGGGCTATTGAAGAATCACCGTGGATTTTAGTCAGTACAAGTCTGACAGTCCCTCGCGTCCCGCTCTCGGCGAGAGGACTTATAGGATGATTTTACCACGTAAAAAGGGCCTTGTCACAAGATTTCAGTATTTTATTTGCAGCGTACTTGAAGTACATATTTACCGTGTTTATTGTATGGACAAAGGGAACAGCGCCTCTGGTGTGCAAAGAAGGAACTAATTTTTTCCTTGTAATGTCAAAGTTCCAGTTTACTATAAGTCACAAAATCTGTGTTAATTCATGATAAGGCCTCAGTTGCTTCAGTTGCCCATTGCATTCCAGGGCCGCAACCTCTTTAAGCATATGGCTCTAAAAATTTTAATTCTAGGAAACTTCACCATTTTGAGAATAGTGGTGATGAAATAAATTACACAAAGTAAATCACCTGGCTGGGTTCGAACCAAGGAACCAACAAACTACGACTCGCAATGTCACTCACAATTTTATAGTTGTAATTTTCACCTTCAACTGACAAGCATGGTTGGCGTAGTGTTTGAGCGATCAACTAATGCGCAGCGACCAACTAATGTCGTAGGTTCGGTCCCCAAACGCAACAAATATTTTGTATGACCTACAGTTAGTTATTATATAGTACCAAGTTATTCCAAGTCGGGGTGTTGTGTATGTTGGTTTCTATTATAAACACAGGAGAAATTCCAAGTTTAGGAGAACGTCGAAGAAAAACATGTTGCAGTTTTCATTAACAACAGAATAAAACTGAAATGGGTTGTCCGCTCTCTACGTCACGGATTTCTCCCCTTAAGTTCCCGATTTAGTGTCGCAGCTTGCACGAGACTCAACTGAAAGGTACTCCATATGCAAATATGAATTTGCATATAGTTCCACGAGCATTATCTTGTCAACGTAACGCTTTGCTAAGAGGGTCTGTTCCAGAACTTTCGATATATGGGCAGCTGTAATAAAGGGGCTATAAATGGACTACTGGGTGGGCATGGTGAATTAGGGGTAAGCAGGTTTTAACTACGACTTCACTCGCGTTTATTTAGAATTTTGCAATCAAATTGAATCGTATATGTGGTGCCATCTATTGTCATATCAACGTTGTTCATGTTTTCTCCAGGGAATTTCTATCAGGGTGGAAGTTTTTTTTTTGAGTTGGTAACATCATCAAAAATGGGTCCTCCCCCCACCCTTAGGTGACAAACTATCAAAAACTAATACAGGAGAAATTCCTAGTGTAGAGCAAAATCTACAAGACAAATTTAGACTGTATAACAAAGGAGCAAAGCCGAGAGTGATTTTTAAATCAAGAGCGTAGCGAGGGATTAAAAGTACGTGAGCCCAAAATAGTGCTGCTCCGGAGAATACAAATAAGTGCTACTAATGTGCACTAGTTTAATACTCTGTTCCCGTGCAGTATGAAATAGAAACAAAAATACTCTTTGCTGATTAGGTATAATATTTACTACCGCTATCGACATTTCAAATTCATATTACTCTTTTTGAACAGATGTGATAAAAAAAAAACAATTGAATCGTAATACCCCCATCAAACGTTTGCAGCGGCCCACCAGGCTTCCATTATCTTTTAATCATTTCAATGATTCACTAATAATCTTTATTTATTTCGTCACCTTTACAAGCACGTCGATTAAAGCCGTTCAGGAATGTTGATAAAATCAAAAATATCTAATGAGACTATTTTTCTTTAATCTAAATTCTATAATTATACTTGCTATCTTATCGTTCATATATTTAAATCGCAACAGGCTCGTCCTATTGTTTGTTATCATTATTACTTGCAAATATTTCAGTTGTTTTTGTAGATTTTTATCAAAGGATTACATTTTGTAGAAGACAACTAGTTCAATCGAACTTAAACTTTTTTTCTTGTGTCGTAAAGTTGGAAATCTATTGGAGAAATTCGACGGATAAAGACAGATTGATGTGCTGACGCTTGAAGATAGTTGTATGAATCATAAGTAACAAGGGCATTATAGATTACCTAAAAAAACTTTGTAGTTATAACCGGATACTATCGGATAGTTCAGATTGGGGTATTTCCCCGATATTTTTTACGCATAATTTTATAATTTCGTCGATTCTAAAAGCATGATTGATAAAAATACTAAATGACGTAGGTAGGCACGAAACACTGCAACCAAAAGGTAAAATTACAAAAGCTTTTAACGAGCCTGTTCTATCTCACTGTTTGTGATGTAAGTTTTAATTTTTTTTCATTATATCTGACTATTGCCGTCCACTGCTGAACGTAAGAGCGCCAACCATCCCGGTCCTGAGCAGCTCGCATCCATCCACTGCCAGCCACCTTCCTTAGATCATAGACACATCTTGCAGCAGGGCGTCCTACACTACGTTTGCCCATTCGCGGTCTCCACTCTAGCACATGTTTGCTCCACCTGCCGTCTGTCCGTCTACAGACGTGGCCGTGGAAGTGGGCCCTTCCACTTCAGCATGCTGATTCTAAGCGCAATCAATGTCGGTTACTTTGGTTCTCTGGCGAATATTTAGTTTTAGTTTTAATGTTTGTAAACAAACCCACTTGACAGGACTTCCTAGATTGGGGTGATGTTTAAAAAATCAGACCTCTGCAAATATGAACAGAGGTTTCAGGCCTTCAGTCTGAATAACATTCACGGAGAAATTTTTGAAGGAAATGAAAAATAAAGACGAATTTTTCCTGTATATCCTTTTTAATTTATTTTTATACTTACTTTAAATCTCAAAAGATTTAAAAATATAAATTTAGTTAAAATTTAAGAATATAAACCCTATTTTAGGAAAATCGGAGTTTTTGTGTGCGTCGAACGAAACCTCTTAGTTTCGAATAGGTATAAAAAATATCACAGATTTTTTATACTTTCTCCAATCTCGTGACTCCACAATTTATCAAAAGGTGTGTAGCAACCTGTACCCCTAGCACGAGTTTTCACTATTTTACTTTACAGTCTTTCCAGTATACAAAGCGTTTCTTGTGTGAAAAAATGGCACAGCGCCTCTGGTGTGCAAAGAAGGAACTAATTTTTCCCTTGAAAATTGTCAATTTGAAATTGTCAAAGTTCCAGTTTACTTTACGTCTCAAATACTGAAAACTCGTGCTAAGGGTACTGAACATTTTCACCACGATCCCATCTACCTAAAAATAGAATCTAATATATTGATTTTTTTTCTGATTATCCTTTTGTAATCTTTTCAGCGAAGGTTTCAGAAAGCAATTTACGTAAAGTACTGGATTATCTACTTACGGGTACTCTACGCTTATTCTTTAACATGTTAAGCAGTGTTTTAGGCAAACATGAGAGCTTTTTTTTGATGTTAGTGTGCGCCTTGACTTTTATTGTTTTTTGAAAAGGAATTCATCCGGGATTATTATGTTACTCGATGTTGCCAACGGCTTCGCTAGCAAGTTTGTCGAAAATTAACCTACGGAAATATACAACGTGTAACGTTAATAGCGCAAAACCTCTCGTGGGATAACTCAGCCCATGTTACTGAACAATATTTGTTCTAAGACTTCAGAAAATTCGCAAAAAAAAATTTTGCTTCTTTATACAAAATGAGAAATTGATCGGGCTCATCAGTATGAAAAATCTTCCTTTTTTTTGCGAATTTCCAAATTTTTTAGAACAGTCATTGTTCAGTAACATGGGCTTAGCCCCTTATCCCACGAGAGGTTTTGCGCTATTACTGTTACACGTTGTATAACCGGGATAAGGTTGTATTTGTATTATTCTAGACGATAATCTATCTCTGAGCCAAGTTACATCACGAGGGCCAAGCCTGCTGGGATCGTGGGACTTATCGAATAGGTAACCGTGGCCCCGCAACTTAAGGAGCTATTGAAGAACACCGTGGATTTTAGTCAGTACAAGTCTGACAGTCCCTCCCGCTTGCCATGGGTGGGAGGACTCATTTGATGATTTTACCACGATAAAAAAAAAAACGTTAGGTTCGGTTTGGCGATTTAAGTGTGAAAGTGAATAAATCATACTATGTAAGTACCTACCTCAGCACTATATCTGTTTAAGAATAAAGTGATTTTACAATATGTAATACTAATTATGCGCACTTAAATGGGAATCCTATCGTTGTTCTAAACATGGTCGCTACTTCGTAAAATTACAGAACTATAAAAAAATAGGTGATTCATACAAAATGTTTCGCTATTAGCGATAAGCATTGTGAGCCGAGCATTGTGTCACCTTATTTATAAGATCTACTTTGTGCCTGTAATCTGTATAGTGTGCATCAAAAAGTGTATTCTATCTTTCTGTCTTTCAATTTTTCCGTTGACAAAGTATTTTTTTAACATTCAGGGTTGGTTTCATATAAAAGTTTTTATAACTAGCTGGCCCGGTATACCTATAAATTATTTCTTGATAAAAAAAAAATGTTAGGGGCGAATAAACCCTATTACTTACGAGTGTGAAAAATAGATAGTAGCAGATTTTCAGACCTACGAAATATGCATACAAAATTTAATAAAAATCAGTAGAGCCGTTGCAAAGGAGTATGGTAACTAACACTGTGACACGAGAATTTTATTTAATAGATAAGTACTTTCAGTTTCAGACCATGAAAGGCTGTCATAGTTTAACGAAAAACCCATGTAATGCCCTGTATACAAAGTTATCTATGTGTGTACTGCAGAAAACAACGAGAACCACTATTTCGTTGTTCTAAGCACTTTACCTAAAATCCTTAAATTATAATCCCTACTTTATATTCAGAATCGTAAACAATGAAAATATCTTTCATAAATACTGAAGAGAAAGAGGCCCGCGATTAACTTTTGTAAGATATTATATTGTAGGCTGCAAAGATTACCTTTTGTAACCAAGTTATATTTACGATTTATGAGTTTCTATATTTTGAGTTTTTTACGAGTTCTAAGTTATTGTGTACCTACTTAATACCTGAATTAGGTTCTTATGTTATGTCATCCTAAGTTAGTTAGAAAATTTGATCTAAGTAACATATAGCAGTAAGTACATACTACTTGTAAACATTAAAAAAAAGAACATTGGGACACGAGGAATTTCTCCTGTATCGTGGGAGCGCTTACAAACATATGAAATCACGTCCACAAACGCCCAGACCTGGAACTATGTGTAGACTACACAAATATAATTATGCTCCTTGCGGGAATCGAATCCGCGACACGCCGCGCTCCAGTCCAATCGAAAAACGGTGTACGTTATGCCGTACAGCGTTTTCCATACGTAAAACCTGATGTTGGGCGGGGCTTATGATCTCCAGCAATTCGGTTTACCCATCCAAATTCATTCAATAGTTTTTGTGTAGTTGTGATAAGAATGTAGATTTCGATGCACCTGCAAGAAACCAGATAAAAAGTTATTTTACAAAAATATGAATCAGGTAAATGTCTAACAAAATGCGTTCGAGTGCGTACGAAGTTGACAAAAAAGTACATAAAATTTTATACACTTTAATCAAGACTGACCTTTTCGATCGCGTAGTTATACGAACCGGAACAGCGTAGTTATACGTAACCATCAGCGTACTAACGATCCGGACAGCGTAGTTATAATGAATCCAATACGCTCAGGAATAATTGTTGAGCTTTAAAAGTTATTGTCTGGTTTATACATTTCTGTTTTTGGAACTTTCGGGTACCATGAACATTTTAATTTAAATTTTTGAGGCGCGATTTCATTGACACATGTCCTCCATATCGCAGAGATATGTTGACTTTAAGGTTCTCGGACAATGTCGCTAGACATTTTTCTTGTTCATTTTACCCATCAATGCTGGAATGGTCGCAAGTCGACAGTGCTGAACAATGTTGACTTGCAACACGTTGATGTTGCAAGTGAGATCGGGCGACATCGCTTTTGACACTAAGGCCCTTCTTACACAAGGCGACGCAAGTTTCCGATACCTTACGATTTCAATATCCAGGCGACTATCGCAATACAATCCATAGAGGTTCGTAAATACGCACGAGTCAATGGATGTCAAAGTCGTAAGGTATCGGAGACTTGCGTCGCCTAGTGTACGAAGGGGCTAAAGCCGCATTTTCACTAGGCGAAATTTATCCCACGACTCTGTCGCTTGACACAAAACATAGTGTCAGATATGATGTCACCAGACGTCCCTTGCGATATCTACGGATCTCTGGACTTGTTGTAAGTTGCATGTAATTTTTGGACAAAGACATAGTCCCACAAAGTCGCACGGATGTCTCGTAAAAGTCCTGCAACAATCATGTCTCCGCGATATGTATGTCCCACGGTGAAAAGCTTTATATTTTATGTCAAGTTGCAGGATGTAATTGAGTAGTGGTGGCCTAGTGGTCTCGGTCCCAACTTACAAGTTGTGCGACGTGGGTTCGATTTCGAACCGGTACACGCATTACTTTGTGTAATTTATTTCATCACCAATGCTCCCAAAACGGTGAAGGAAAACATTTTGAGGAAATTGGCATGTCCTAGAACCAAAAAAATTGAAGACATGTGACATCTACGAAACCGCACTGTGCTCGCGTGTTGGTTTATGGCCCACACCCTCTCACATTGAGGAGGTCTAAATCCCAACAGTGGGAACGGAAAGCAGAAAGCTACTGTATTGCGCTTATTAATGATTTTGCATTAACTTATTTACTACATAAAAACTGTGCCTCTCAGTTATCCTCCTGAAGCCTTAGGCCTTATCACGAATTTCAGTTATTGTGACGTAAACTGGAACTTAGAAATTAATTTTAAAGAAAAAAAATAGTTCCTTCTTTTCACACTAGAGGCGCTGTTCCATTTTTCATACAATAAACGCAGTAAATACTTCAAACCGCTGTAAATAAAATACTGAAATCTTGTGATAAGGCCTCTGTATCGTACATTTACAAACATCTAAACTCACATATACATATACAAACAGATAAGTGGGTATATCTAGAATACGGAAGCAACCGAAAAATCCATTCCATTCCCGCAGATAACCAAAATACTCACGAATTCCCCAAAGCTTTACTTTGTTAGTTTATTTTCATGGATGCAATAAAAGACATTTTGTTTCTCGTTATGTTCCTAAAACAATGCTTTTGGGAATATATCTACAGAAAAGCGGAGGTTTTAAATTGCTCCTTATTCTACTAAATGTTAGGTCTGGCATTTCAATGGCGTTCAATTCTTACTTAACTAATTAGTTAAGGCACGACTTTGGGTCCCATTTTTTTTTTATTATATCAATAATAAATGAATTAACGTAAAGGGCTATTGAAGGACACCGTGGGTTTTAGTCAGTAAAAGTCTAGCAGTCCCTCCCCCTCTGCCCTGGGTTGTGGTGAGGGGATTAAACATAGCTGGCAAAATTTAAGTAAACTATTTATGATGTACGATCAGCATCAAAAGTTGCTGACCACATTCAGATTTTCAAAATCGCTGTACACCGTATTATTTCGTATTATCACGGTGAATAGCTATTTTGAAAATCTAAATGTGCTCAGCAACTTCTGATGCTGACTGTACGTCTTACTTACCTTTTTAAGGATTATTAGCGTAAAATTATACATTTCTTCCCTTGAGCATCTTCCGAACGTAAACCAATATTAGTAGTATCTAAGTTAAGCAGCAATTAGTTATTGAGCTATCCAAGTAATAGCAGTTCTAAAGAAGAAGAGGCTAACTTATACTGGATGAAGCCTCCTGGGATCACTGACATGCGGTCTAAAACTCCTGGCTGTAATACATTATTAAAAACACAAATTATCTCTTCCTTTTTTTCAAGAAAAAGCCTCTGAGTTTTGTTAGGATCAAGTTTCGGTCCAAACTTCACTTA
The DNA here is from genome assembly GCA_028554685.1 of Agrotis ipsilon. Taxonomy (NCBI): domain Eukaryota; kingdom Metazoa; phylum Arthropoda; class Insecta; order Lepidoptera; family Noctuidae; genus Agrotis; species Agrotis ipsilon. The sequence goes on from CM052965.1 coordinate 16,304,416, forward strand.
AAATTCTACACCGCATCCCAAAGTCACCAGACATTAAAAAATAAAGAATTTTGTAAATAAAGGTTTATATTTACGGTACCTTCCTTACAAGGTTAAGCATTTTAATGATGCTGAACGCTATCTAACTAATACTAAGACCGCATTTCTGGGACATATACCTACTTACCGACGACCCGTACTCTTAGCACGAGTTTTCAGTATTTGAGACGTAAAGTAAACTGGAACTTTGACAATTTCAAATTGACAATTTTCAAGGAAAAAATTAGTTCCTTCTTCGCACAGCAGAGGCGCTGTTTCAATTTTTCATTCAAGAAACACTGTAAATACTGGAAAGTAAAATAGTGAAAACTCGTGCTAGGGGTACTGAAAGATAATGTTGATATTGAGATGGGAGCGCAGGTTACTGGCGGCCCGCGGTAATATATTGGCGCGTAGATTTGCCCGTTGTATATACGGACCAGGTCAAAATAACACTTTTCAAGGAAAAAGGAATTATCCGAATCGGTCCAGCAGTTTTCAAGTTATGAGCTTAGCAACGCACATTTTGCGATCCAATTTTATATTATGGATAGAAGAAGATCTACCACGCCAAACCAAAGGTGAAGTAAATAAAACACTAAGTAACATTTTGCATAATATAAGGTCTTTGTTCTTGGATTTCTATTTGGGGAAACTACTTATGAAAACCCCGTTTATTTCCTCTGAACCTTTTGCATCTTAGCTCGAGTAATGTTTGGTTAAAAGTAATGTATTCTTGCTCTTGTTTTCTCTGCTTATTTTTGTGGGATCTCCTTGCAAAATAATGCCAGGATGAGTCTGTCTTGCGGGGTTATTCACACGAGTTTTTAGTCAGTTTGTCGTCGCTGCCGTGTGAATAGTCATTGAGATGATCGATTTTCGCCACACTGCTTAATAGATCAAAAAATCTACCCATATAAATCCACCATTAAGGATAAAAAACGCTTTCTAAGGCCAATCTTCATTTCGGAACGTACAGCCGATGGCCCGGCTTTAATCCACTGATTATTGACAGTCATTATAGGTATTAGGCCATAAATCTGTTAACCAGTCTTACTGACATTTTGTCACTTAGTAACGAAGTTTTGGAAATGCAACAGGTCCTCTACATTCACCTTGCCAACATTTTTCATACAAATGATAGATACTAAGCTTCCACACATACAAACATGCATTTGGATACGCGCAGATGCGGCATATCTCGTTTGAATACATGAGAAGCGGATTTTTTTTTTGTAGTTCAATAATTACCTTAAACGGCCTGTCTAGAAATACTCCACATTCCTAGCCTTCGGGCACGAATCTAAGGACCTCATTTTTATTTTTAAAAACGTTGCCCCACACGAGGAATTTCTCCTGTATCGTAGGTGCGTTTACAAACATGGAAACATACACAAACACCCAGACCCGGAACAACTACTTGCAGATCATACAAATATTTGTTCCGTGTGGGGATCGAACCCGCGACACACAGCGCAGCAGTCCGATTGCTCAGCCACTGCGCCAAACGTACCGACAAAAATGTGCCGTCCTTACTCAGCAGTAGCTTTCACAACCAACGGCACAGTTTACACAGCCAGATTCCAGCAGGGAAACGTTTGCCCTACAGTTAGTTGGGCTGGGTCTGTCTGTGAGTGACTTAATGTTTGTAAACGCACCCATAAAACACGGTTTGCTGTGGGGGCAATCAAACAAGATTAATTTAAGGACTTATTAAAACTTTTGAAAAAAAAATACTGTTTTTAAAGTCCTGGGGCCTTAGTCAAACTGCATTCGACAGTAAACGACAATCGTTATCGTTCATCAGTCACCAATACATTTTCAACTTTATACCCTAGCGCGTAAAGTTGAAAATCTATTGACATTCTCAGATCGTTTTCTTTTGTTTCGTTCGTTATCGATAAGCAGTTTTTAATAGATTTTCGACTTTACGCGCTGGGGTATAAGGTTGAAAATGTATTGGTGACTGATGAACGATAACGATTGTCGTTTACTGTCGTATGCTGGTTGACTAAGGCCCCTGTACCTCGCTTCGTTATCTCTGAGATTGTGTTGCGTCCCCTTTTTAAAAGTTTAAAGGTCGACAAGTGCGTGGGAACGTAATCAGTAGAGGTCTGATTTTTTTTTACGTTTTCTATTGATCATGGTTTTCGTTTCACTACAGAGCGTTGTTCGAATGCTTTTTTTTATTTGTGACAAGTTGACGTGGACTGCTATCTGAACGCTGAGCGTAACCCAGAATTTTCTTTATTTATTCAGCTACCTGAAATTATTTAAATCTATTTTTCTCCGCGTCTTTGCTCGCGTAAATTGAGAATTTCACAATCAATTCGCAGTGCTGTGTAATTCATGCTGAAAAGTACTGTGATTGATTTATTTATTCTTGACTTTAGTCTAAGTCAGGGGTGATAAAGTCAGTCGACGATGAAGCGAGCTTATAGGTACAGAAGAAGCCTGTTATCTCCAACTTTGAAGAGATTAGGGTTAATAGGTGGATGAAAGGTATAACGGATAAAGGATTTGGGTGTGAAATGTGACAGACAAACTAACTTACTTCCGCATTTAAAATATGCTACCTACATGTTTTTTTATTTGGTTTTAAGTTTGTTTAGTTTTAAGTTCTACTTGATTGTTTCTTGTCATAATACTGTGTGTACTTGTGGCATGTGCCAATAAACGTTTTTTCTTTTCTTTTCTTCTTTTTACATTTATAGTTAACTAGGCCTCGTTCAAGATCACGCAAAGCGTCTTGCGTCGCGTCGGGCAGGGTGGGCAGTTGTTCATCAATCGTTGCCTCTTCTCCTTGAACGCTCTAATATAGCCGTAAGTTTGGTTTTAAACCGCGGAACGCGCCACATGACGCGTCGCGAGTCCTTGAGCGAGGCTTTAGGAGCAGGCCAGGCAGAAGAGACTTAAGACGAGAACGGGTCGCGGACAGGAGCAAATGAATCAGAGTCGAGCTCGCGACGCCTCATGTCTGTATGTTTTACGTCACGATGCTTCTATACATTTTGTATGAAAGACTCGCTGAAGAGACATAATGTCTCCGCCCCGTCTGTCTCTTCTGTCTGTCCCGCGCCTTAGAATTACGATTCCTCATAAAAATATTCATCAAATCACGCATCAAACTGGCACAGTGCCTACTTAATAGTCTGCTGTTGACACGTCCAAAATATAAAGAAAAAATATGCACGTTTTCAACAATGCTTACCTCTCTATCCACGTTTCAAAGATAACAGTCGTAACGTTATATTATTACGGCTCCTTGCAACGTCTTTTACGAGACGATTCTGTCGGTACCCGCCGGCTGTGTCGTAATCATAATTTGCGCATGAATTTTTTCTACGAAACATTCGTAGCGTGAAAATGGTGGCCGAAAATATGATGTTAGTAAAACAATGTATGTTTTGATGGATGATATCCTTATTATTACATATTTTTCTTGTTTCTTAGAGAAGTTTTTGTGTTCTTTTCTCATTATTTACTCTGTATAGCGGTGTAATGAGAAATCAATTAGCGATAACAAAGTACCTTATACGTAAAATAATACTCAGTACCCACTCTTAAAAAGGTAATTGCTACTAAGGTTTATTTTTCGTGTGTGTTGGTGTCGCCACTTGGTGTTTTTGGGAACCCTACAAATCCAGTCTATCATAGTTTTGAGCTGCTATTGAAGAAAGTTAAGTCCAGGCTTTCCCCCTGGTATTTTCGCTTACAGTTGTTAGTGATGTACAAAATTATATGTACGCTTCATAACTCCAGAATGCTCTAAAAGTCTAAGCTATAGATTATATTGTAGGAGCTAACTCAATGTTTGCCTAATTAGTCGAAAATCGCATGATACGATGGTTGGTTGATGGCCAAAAATAAATGCAAGGGAAGAAGCGGGCAGGAGCTAGTGAAAAATGGAACCTAAAATCTTAAAGTAGGTACTGCCATCAAATTAAATGACCAACGAATCCAATCTAAAACATAAACACCTTAATTTTTACTCTAATTAAGCAGAGGCGCTGAACATTTTTCACTTCCTTACATTCAGACTTGCTTAACAAACTCATTCTGGCCGCACTGTGAAACCAACCCTACAGTTTTGAAATAAGGTTGGGAATCGAGTGGGAGGTGAGCCTTATAATAAAATAGGCCAGGGCTCGAGAACACTTGGGTAGTGTAAGAGGCTGCTAACATCGAGTGGGGTGAAGGGGTGCTCTATAAATGTGAGTCATGGGTTTTTTGTCAGGCAAGCGGGTTGTTCAGCACTACTCAAGCTACATTGATAGACGCCAGTTTAAAAGATGACACAGTTTTGCTTGATACAATATTGTTTAGGTTGAAAAGATTAACATCAAGTGGAACGAAAGCCTTTAAGCAACATTTAAAAAAATAGTAGGAACTTTTTTCATAATATTCAAATATCATATAGATTTTGCGCAATAACTCGTTTTTGTCTTGCACATTCAAACACTGATTTTCAATCGAACAAAGTCATGCAAAATTTTAAATTAAATTGTTTTAGTTTTCCACTGACTGTACACCAGTACCCCTAGCACGAGTTTTCACTATTTATTACTTTACAGTATTTACAGCGTTTCTTGTATGGAAAAATGAAACAGCGCCTCTGGTGGGCGAAGAAAGAACTAATTTTTTCCTTGAAAATTGTCAATTTGAAATTGTCTTTGACAATTTCCAGTTCCCGTTCCAGTTTACTTTACGTCTCAAATACTGAAAACTCGTGCTAAGGGTACTGTTTCACAACTTTACCGCATTCCCGTTTCACAATTTGTTTAATAGTGAACAACTATTATAGTGTTTATACAGAGATATTTATCCATCTCATTTAAAACGAACTTTTCCACAGATCAATTATCTTATCAATTTGAAACGAATTTTAATCGAAATCGCCAAAATGACTTGAGCAAGGGTGGAGTAACAATGCTTGTGTCTTTTTTGTAACAGAACAAGCTTTTGTCCAGCAATCAGACAAATAAATGCTAGTATTATAATATTTGTATTTTTTAAATTATTATTACCATTGTAAAAACCGGCGCTCACACCATTTATAAAAACATAGTCAACAAAAAATACAGTGAGTTGGTATCTCTGATTGTAGCGCGCCAATTTCCAATGTTTTGTTAAAATATATATTTCCGACTGTTAATTTTTGCGCTTTTCATATCAGGTTAAATGCTATCGAAAAGTTTGTAAAACGAATGAATGCAGTTTTTTATTTGACATTCGTCGCAATTGCTCTCAATAGCTCAAAGCTTTTAGTTAAAATACACTTTTTTTTAAGTAATTGCTTTTATATTTTGCTGTTTTTTTTTACAAAATAGATAAGAACTGGGACATCTTTTTTCTGATTCAGTAATGTTTCAAAAATGTAAGGAAAATCTACTCGTAGTTTTTGCCAGTGGCATGGCCTGTTTGCTTGGTTACAATTTCTTGGTTTCTTGGAACATTCGTAGTTAATTTTGTCGCATAGTAGCCATCACCATCATCATCATCAGACTATAATGTTCGCTCAGTAAGGAAAATGCTTTATCTCTGTGAGAGAGAGTGAATCATAATCCATCACGCAGAGCCCAGTGCGGGTTGGTGTCACAATTCTAGGAATTTGAGAACAGTCTTGTGAGCAGTAGTGATGAAATAAATTACTTACACACAGTACACTTGCCTATCTTCAAAACTAAGACCCAAAACTGGTAAATTGGTGCCGATACAACGTGACCTCAACATAGTAACTAATCAGTACTAAATTGCAACCACTTATGACAACATATCCCTCCAAATATGTTCCTAGATTCCATGAAAAATATACACACTTTAAAAAAAGTCTTAGCTTAGTGAAAAATACACAATACGACAGGCGAGTGATGACGCCATTGTGACGGCTATAGGGCTGTCACAATTCGAAGTTCTTTGGACTTACCGAAAACCAGCGCTGGGAGTCTTGTGCCCAGCAAAATGCTGACACTTAAATCTTTTTGGTGTGGACGTACTCAGCACAATATTTTTGTTGCATTTTTTTCCCTTATTCAATTTCTAACATTATTAATTTACATTCTTTTTTCTTTTAATATGTTAAAAAGAAACATACCCTGGAGTGGTCGCGTGGCAACATATGTAATCCACCTATACAAAATCGATAATTTCCAACAATCGATTTGCTTTAACTTGTTGAGCCTCCAGGTACTTTCAAATGAATGATTGAGCAACGCACTCCGTGCAGCACAAGCATAGGACTTGCATAGATGTGTCACAGGAGGTCAGTAAAGTACGTGGACTACAATTGTAATACGTAAGTATTTTTTTACATTGGCCTATCATGTTTTCGTTTATTTTAGACAAATAATACCTTTTTTGTTATATGAAGGAGGTTATAGAGCTATATGAATGTGGGATTTTAAAAAAAAAAAGTTGACAATGCACGTGGAATGCAACGAATGGAGTCGGGGAGGGCCTGGCGAAGTTGGTGGAGAAAATGGAGGTTATGAAGCGGATCAAGCCTCCGACGAAGATTTTGAGAAGTTACAAGAGGAAGACATCAATCAGAATCCCAGCAAGGACAAAAGACATCCAGGTGATGGATCTAACAAAAGTCCTGCAAGAAATATCCGAGCCGCCTCAGCAACGTCGCCGATGCCGTTGCCAGAACGGGGGGAAGAGCGTGCATTATAACAACTAGAAAGATGTGGAAGTTGTACTAAAGTGGGAAAGTATATTGTATTAAGAAGTTGCACGTGATTAGATTTATTTATTTAAGTAAATGAAAGAGTTTGTGAAAAATCTTAATGTTGTTTCTTTGTATTAGGATTACGGATTACGCATGTAGTCACCACACATAAAACTTTTAGAGGCGCGACCACTGCAGGTATAACAAGTAGTCGTCCACCAGCATCTGAAACAGAGATATATTTTTTAAAAAACCTCGAGCTACGCAATAGTACCCCAATCATCATCATCTGCCTAGCCTTTTCCCAACTATATTGGGGTCGGCTTCCAGTCAAACCAGATTCAGCTGGATATCAGTATTTTACATGAAGCGACTGCCTGTCGGACCTTCACAACCCAGTAACTGGGCAATACCATACCCCATGGTAAGACTAATAGTCAGACTTTAGAGCTTCTGACTAACAGTAACGACTGTCAAAGATCTACATATGACAGCCGGGACCAACGGCTTTACGTGCTTTCCGAGGCACGGAGGAAACTCGCTATGACAGATGGTCACCCATCCACAGACCAACCTCGGCAAGCACGGCTTAACCGGAGAGATCGGCCTGTGCGGCTGTAATTATTTAGCCACAAGCTCCTCTCGAAGAAAAAAACTTATGTCCCAAAATTTCAAAAAAATCCTTAACAACAATATAATGGATTCCAACTATCTGCCAACCCTAGTCTAGAGACACCTAAAACCGATCACAGCTGACAATACCGAGTATTTGGTGCAAAATAATGGGACAGATATTTTCGGGAGACAATAAGTTCCATTAAGATTGGTTTACGTTACGACGCTGTGAAGACAAAAGGGACAGTGTATTTTAGGAGACATGTCAGGCTTGCTATTAAGAAAATCTTTATTGTTTTTTGTTATTAAGAGAGAATTATGTCAAATACTCGTGTTATATTGAGTGGATATCTGATGACTACTTTGCATTCTTAAAAGCTGTTTGAACCTAGGTACACTGATTGACAGATGAAGTGACTAGCTTCACGCTAAAGCTTCAGTTTCCTAGGAAAGCTAGTAGGTAGTACACAAAGATGTACATAATATGCGCGCCACACGTCAATGCATTTGCCATAAGATCTCTTTTTGTGTTGTCCACATGGAACGTCTTCCATCAAATAAGTAGTATTTTATTTTAAAGAAGTTGATTTCTAGGAATTTTCAGAGTGGCTTAACTGTCTGGGCGTCACTGAGAGGATCCACGCGTTTCATCAATAACCTTAATAATAAGTCCTTTACGACTCACGGTCACAGTTACCAGTTTAAATACTTAGGCAGTCCCACGAGCCCAACAGGAACATTTACTCCATGCAATAACTTGTATCCCACCCGCGGTGGTGGACGCCCACGGCGTCGGACGTCGCAAGACGATCTCCGGCCACCGTAGGCGCGGGCATCCGGGAGCGAGTAAAGGGCAAGTCGCTGTCCGACCATGGACCATGCCCGGGTCGACGGCGCCTCGTGTTCCACGCGCGCCTCAAAGAGCGTCAGCATAATGACGAGGCCCCCTCTCAGAGGGCTAAAGCCTGCCGGGGTCACGGGACTTATACCATCACCGTGACCCCGGAACATAAAGGGCTATTGAAGGACACCGTGGACTTTAGTCGGTACAAGTCTGACAGTAGGGGGTGGGAGGACTCATTTGATGATTTTACCACGTTAAAAAAAAAAACTTGTATGGTATTATGTGTGTCAATTTCATACACACAAACTACTTCTACGAATGGACATAAAAACTCTTTGATGTGCCATTAAAAGTAGTTCTAATTTCTTTGTCCACGTCTTCAGTACAATTTGGTGGCTAACAAGGGCCGGATCAAAGGGAGGGTAAAGTGTACTTTATTCTTTTTTCCTTTGGTACAGAGCTTTTTGGTTCTATGAGATTATTTTTAGCTAGCTGGACTTTGTAGACGTGCGGGTCTTTGGTAGCTTTATGGGGTGTTTCGGACAATATTATCTGGCTTTATTAAAACTACTGTGATGACGTCATGTTGTAACGTTACGATTTGCGTTTAGTCCACTCTAGACCCTTTGACCCTTAAAAAGATTTGTGAAAATTTAGGTCAAGAAAAATTTTTTTTTTTATTTGACAAAATAAAACATCATTTTATTTAATAATAAGATTGAAATAACTATTAAAAATACACCATTTATAAGTGCAGCTCAAACTAACAGAAATTGGTACAAAAAGACCTTCATTAAGTTATTTTATCGACACTATAACATTTCAAAGTTACTACTAAATTACGCGGCGCCGAGCTGTGTCGGCCAGTTCTTTAGAAATACAATATAAAAATATGCCTAATGCGGAACTAAAATTCCTTTTTAATAATTTCTTGCCAATTTGTAGTTATTTAACTTTAAAAAACCCCGATTTTATGAAAATTGCATTTTTACCGAAAACACCCTTAATGACGTTCCGGAGTCACGATTACTCGATAGTCAAGTTAAACGATATGCACGTTAAGTCTACTCGTAACAGTTCAATGTTGTTGTTATGGTGGGGAGCACTTAAATAATTTTTAAGAATTATGTATAACTTTATTTTTCGTACCACTTGCTCAAAAAAGTGATATTCTATGCCACAAAAAGCGAACATAACAATAGTCATTTTTAATCTGTGAAAAACAGGGAAAGAATGTTGTACTGAATTTCATGCTCTCTCTAGGGAGAGAATGTGATTTAAATTTGGAATACTTAGATTACGGTAGACTCGATCGAAAGCTAACCAGAATAATAAAACATTAAAAAATAAAGATTTCGATTCGACAACATATATCCGCAAAATTCGGATTGTCGAGTATTTTGAAAATTTCTAATGATTTTCTGACCAGACAGATCGCAGCCGCCATTATTGACATCGGTTATCATGTTGAGATTTTTTTCTTTCTTTATTTTCGGCCTATGACTTACCGTGACACCTACATTTAGTACCTTGATGTGTAGTATTTGGGACACACGTTTCACCCGAGCGAAGCCGGATTTTCATCTAGTTAAATAAAATTACGAAAACCGACGAGGCCGTATGAGCTTGATGCCTTTACTTTTTTTAATTTGCCGCGTTTTTGTATTCTTCAAATACATAAACGTTGAGTTTATTTTTACTTATTTTTTATAAATAAGTTAATGTTTAAAATGCGTATCTCATATTATTACTGTGTTAATTTTTCGCAAATGGTACGAAAAGTAGAGTATTTTCCGCGGTGATAAAGCTGTCTTAGTCTTGGGTGAACTTGAATCCCTCGCTACACTCAGGACTCGTCTTAAATCCCTCGCTTCGCTCGTGATTTAAGTTTCTAACACCCTCGCTACGCTCGGGAGTAAACCTCGAGTCCTTCGTTACGCTCGCGATTTAATTCGCCACCCGCGACAGAAGACCCTGCTTTATCCCCTTGGTTAATAATCTACTATTACTGTCCAGCTTTTTTGAAAGAAAAGTTTGTACTTGCGTTACAAAATGTTATCGTGTTAGATAATGTTTTATAACGCTGTACCAACTGCTGCGTGGGAGAAATTATGTCGGAACAGCTGTAAGGACCTTGATGGAATTTGGCTCAGAAATATGTTATAACCCGGAATAATATCTACAAAAGATATCCATTATTCTAATAAAACGTTACCGTGGGATAATTTACGAGTTACATGCAGACGAATCCGTGGGCAGCAGGTGGTATACAATGTATTTTGTGATATCAAAAATACGCTGTTATTAAAATAAAGATGCAGGATATTGGAATTTTGGCACATCTGTTACGTTATTATGTACACAAGGACTCATCGTAAAAGTAGCATGGAATTTATTAATGTTTGCTTCGTGATGCGACGAGACAATTTGTTTGGCCGAGACAAAATAGCATTTTTTTTTTTAATTCAAAAAGTGTCGTGGGTTCGATTGCCGCATAAGAAATTGTTTCAGCAGGGCTATTGGCTACCTTGATAGTCACTGACCGGCAGTTGTCAACCTGAACTTGCATGACTTGATACCTGTTATGACGCTAAGTTGAGGAGGCACTCCACTCCTCAACTTAGCGTCATAACAGGTACTTGTTTTTTTTAGGTGGTAAAATCATCAAATGAGTCCTTCCGCCCTGGGTGGGGCGGAAGGGACTGTCAGACTTTTACTGACTAAAATCCACCCGTGTTCCGCCCGATGCCCTTTACGTTCCGGGGCCGCGGTATCCTGGGTTAAGAAAAAACCCGTGACCCCAGCAGGCATTTGGCGCGAAACACGAAGTGCCACCGACCCGGGCTTGGTCCTCGGTTGGACGGCGACCTACCCATTACTCGCCATTACCCGCTCCGCCGCTGTGCCCTCTGCTGATCAGAGGGACACGCGTTGGAGCGTCCACACGACAGGCTATTCGCATACGGGCAAAGAGACCCCTTAGGCACACAGTGCCTAAGGAAGAGTTTTTACCCGCATCCCAGGGTGCACCGGCCCGAAAAACTGGTCTTCCCCCCGGACGTATCCGAGATACTCCAGTCCACGGGCGCACGTGGAGGTTTCCTGTCTTAGCACCCCAAGGGTACAGTACCCTTAGCACGACTTTTCACTCTTTTACTTTACAGCGTCTTTCCAGTAATTACAGCTTTTCTTGTATGAAAAAAATGGAATAGCGCCTCTGGTGTGCGAAGAAAGAACTAATTTTTTCCTTGAAAATTGTCAATTTGAAATCGTCAAAGTTCTAGTTTACTTTACGTCTCAAATACTGAAAACTCGTGCTGACGGTACTGGTCGTTTAGAAAATCGTAGTTTTGTACAGTACATACTCGCTTATTACATTCATTTTCCTTTTTGCTTCTCATTTATTTATTCATTAATCGTTCACTCTATACTATACATTACTATTACATATAACTATATCCATTCTGTAGTTAGTCTTAGGTACTATATTCTCCAATCAATTTCCAAGGAACTTCGGACTAGTATCTAGATACCTAGGAGAGGAACATTTATCCTGGAAAATTAATGACTTCACCCGGAAGCCACGGGTACAGCCACTGTTGAATAAAACTTTGCTTATAAATCAGGTGCTAAGGGAATTTCACCCGTAACTCCGAACAATTGGAAAACTAAAACTATTCGATTTTACACCTAGAAAATATGGGGGAGATAAAAACTGGGTGTGTGTTGTTGTTGTTGCTTGTGTTATGTAAATATTTTTTTAATTGATGTTTTGTTAAAGATAGGAAAATATAAATATAATCTTTAAATAAATAAATAAATAAATAAATATTCCACGACTATCACACAACGCCATCTTAGTCCCAAGCTAAGCAGAGCTTGTGTTATGGGTACTAGACAACTGATAAACATACTTATATATTTCTAAATACATACATATTATAGATAAATAACACCCAGACACAGAACAAATGATCGTGCTCATCACACAAACATTTGTCCTGGGTGGGAATCGAACCCACGACCCCCGGCATAGCAGTCAGGGTCACTAACTACTAGACCAACAGGCCAGTCTTTACTCAAAAACTAAAACTAAAGTACGATTATTAATTGTAGTCAGTAAAATGACAAGTGCAACTGTCACTGATGCAATGAAATTTAGTACATTTCTATAGTGAACAAATGTCATTTTACTGACTATAATTAATAATCGTACTTTAGTTTTAGTTTTTGAGTAAAGATTTTTCACAAGTATTTTATACTTTAATAAGTTGAAAATACTCGTTTAATATACATATAAGAAGTTTCTGAAACAGAAATACCTACAAGGAAATTTAAAAGATAATGAAAGAAAATCAAAAAGAAAACGGGGCATGTGTATAATGATATTGTTATTTGTCGAAACCGAACACGATATAACCACATTTTAAGTGTTAATCCCAGGTGTTAGAAGCACCTTTATCCCAAAATATTTAATTTAATTTTACCTCCACAAATCCCAAACGATTCAATAACAAAAACGTAATAAAAGCCGCTAAAATTGTACAAAATAAGCTTCATGTACTTAAATATAATTATCCTGATAATTTAATTAAATATTACCGGGATTACGGCAGACGCCGTATGTCCCGGGATCCTTATCCCGGAGTCCGGGACCAGCAATGACGTTTAAAGTGAATAATTTAAATTTAAATTAGAATGCGGAACTTCAAAAGGTGGATTTTTCTTATTTTATCCCGTTGTTGTTGTTTGTGATAAGGATAACGTTGTTAAGAATGGTAAATGTTTATCATCGGTGTTTTGCGAAGGTAGAAACAGATTTTTGTATAGATAGTACTCTGAAGGCAAAGTTCACTCTTTCAGGATAATTATCGAAACTTATCCAAATATCTAATTACTATATTATATTCTAAATGAGAAAGATTAGATTTTTGGATAAATGGACGAGTGGATAGATGGTTATAGTAATACTTATAATTACAGAATATTATAAATAGTAATAGGTTGCCTTGGAATTATATTTTGGCAAACATCAACCTTGTATATCGACTAGTGCACACTCACTCTCACTACTCACTCGTGTGTTAAAAAACTTAGCCACGAAACCACTTATTGTTTGGTTGTGAAACCATCAAATAAGTTCTTCAAAAGGGACTGCCTCTACTGACTTAAAATCCTATTAATTAAATTGCCATTTACTTTCCAGGATCATAGTAACCTGTTAAGCCAGTAAAATCAAACCGACCTTCTAAAATAATCTGTACTGGTATAAATCTCCAACATTTACTGACAAAATAAGCTGCCACATAAAACATTTTATCAGCAAAAAAATAATGTGTTCAACAAAAAGATGACAGCGTCACTTCACCTGTGCCGCAAAGCTTTTCACTAAACACTATTTTCCATCCAATTTTGGTTTGAATATCTTGTTCGCGCAGAGTTTTAACATAAAAATGGCTACCTTATCTACCGTAACACACAATGTTGTTGGTCGTGAACGTAGACGAGGCCTAGCGAGCCGACATTATGATTTATAACCAGCCTTTTAAATTATAGCGAGTATTCGCTACGTGTGAAATCAGTGCCGTAATAAGGGTGTGCCAAAGGGGCCCAGGCACATGTCGTGGACCCTCAAGGCCAGACCAGGTAGGCCACCTAATCTGGCCATCCACTGAGGCCACCTTGACCTTTTAAAGCGAAAGTAATTCCAGTATGGGAACAAATGGCGCCTTATCGTGTTAAAATCATCAAACGAGTCCTCTCACCCAGGGCAGGGCATGAGGGACTGTCAGACTTGTACTGAATGAAATCCACGGTGTCCTTCAAAAGCTCTTTACGTTCCAGGGTCACGGTAATTCGATAAGTCCCACGACCTCGGCAGGCTTTGGTCCTCTTAAGGGGACCCCGTCATTCTAATAACACTCGTGGAACACAACGCGCCGTCGACCCAGGAACAAGTTGGCGCGACTTGTATATAGCTCTGTATCTAATATCTATCCCACACCGGAATTACTTCTGGTTGAAGAAGTTGGCCAGACCAGTCCAAGAAGCTCGCTCTAGGCACATAAAGGCTAGATACGACACTGGTGGAGATTATCCAATCGATTGCAGCGCGCTATTTGACAGATTTGGACAACTTTGGTGTCCGCAATTCACCTGGATGATATCACTCAGGTGATATTTTTCCGAGGTGAATTGAGGACACCAAATTTGTCCACTTTGTTCACCCAGGTGAACAAAGTGGAATAAACCGAACAAACTTGGGGACAATCGTGGAGTGACGTACGTGTCAAGTAGAATAATTATGCACCACAACAAATAAATATAATTATGTAATCTTCTGATTATGCCTAATCTGTTACAACTTACAAAGTTCCAGTAACTTTTATATGTCAACAAGAATACGCCTAAAATACCTAAAAAGGCCAAAACTTCACAACAGCCTAAATAACTACTAACTAGACCCAAAGACTAACATCAACCCTCTTCAATAACGCTGGCTAAGCACGAGTATGAGGTACTTTACAAAACCCTGGTACTACTCGACCAAGATTGGGTTTTGAATATAAAAGGATCCCCACTTTATTGGTTTGTGACCCGTGACCGTATAAGATGCTTGCATATCTCCAACACTAAAAAGATGTTTTCTCGACCGAAAAAGGGGTTAAAACTACTGAACCCATTTCGGGTCCTCTTGGGTTGTACTCAGGCCTTTGCGTTTTTTCGATGGGTTAATAAACTGTAAGGAGAAATAATACAGCGGGTTGTTTTAATCAAATATTTGGGAAAGAGGTGTCTTCTATGTGATTTTGGTGTGGGGAGGTGCTGCTGTTTTTCTTTCCTTTTCTTAGCTATAATCCTTTGTATAGCCAAAATCGAATATAAGTAATTTTATTATAATTGTGAAAGTTTAGATGTTTGTATGTATGAATGTTTGTGATTCAATTACGTCAGAATGTCTGAATGGATCTGGATGAAATATTATGTTAAATAGACAGGTTATTTATACTCTGGTATAACACACAGAATGAATGAACTATTCAGTTCAAATACTGAATCCAAATTCTTGTCAAGTACCGGTAATACCATCGTCCAAATACGCAACAAGCGAAAAATGCTCATAAAATTAAAACCGAAAGTTATGAGGAAACAAACAAAAGTACAGTCTAATTGAGAACCTTCTCCTTTTTTAATTCGTCAATAAACATGCATGACGTCCCAATATGGTGCCATTACAACTTCACTCTTATCGTAGTGGCATAGTAAGCTCCTTTATCGCTAAACAGACCACACAATGCGACACCTAATGTGGTCTAATCCTGGTGGCAGTATTCCCACCTTGCAATAATTATCGCGGCATTACATTCTAGTGGGGACCACAAAGCTTCTTATTGCACTATCGCTATGGAACTGTGGCTGTTTGTGGCTTAATTGTGAATACCGTGTGGTTATCTGTAGGTTATATTCTGAATAGGTAATATTAGCGAGACCACCACACATTGTTCACGAACTCGTTAAGTTGGTATTTAACTTTAAGTAAAAAAAAAAATCAGCAATTGAAAACCTTACCACCCTAGACTTTTGTTTTGTAGGTGTGTTCATCATCATCATAATTTCCATAAAAATAAATGTTCCAACTGCTGGGACACAGGTCTCCTCTCTGTGAGACAAACATAAATACTCAGATAAATAAACTTTAGACCTAGAACACCGGTAGACCGCAAAAACATTTGTTCCGAGCTGGGATCGAACCCGCGACACGCTGCGCAGCGGTCGATCGCTCACCAACTGCGCCATTCCCATTCCCATGACCCAAACATTGCCGCGACTCTTCCTATCCCCATGTCACGGTAAAAACCAAAGTTAATTAAGTCCGAGACTTTCTTACACTCCACATATCGATACCTCCCACGTAAGTTGTTGTAACCCACAATATGCATGTTTTGCTTTTTTTACACCAAAACGCCTATTTTTGCCTACTTTACGTGTTCAGTGTAAAAAAAACAAAAAAATACAATTTTTAAGCATAGTTACCAGACGTATAAAGTTGTATCTTATTACAACGGGCGGCGTATAACATTGTATCCACCTTCGCAACCGTTTACTCGGGGCGCGTCGGGCGCTCGCGCCGCGTATGTGTGACATACGACAGTTCATCACGGACTTCCATAAAGGTGGAAGACGCGGTCAAAAATCGATAATATCACAGATACAATTTTTTCTTAAAATATATTATAATATTTATGTAGTTTTTCAACAATAACAACCTAAACTGTTGTATATATTACTTACAACAACTTACGTCTCTTATAAGATACTAAATCAACGTTGTATCATCACATACACACATACACTTTACGTTGTACAAAAATAACAAATTATATGTGATGTAATACATACAACAATTTACGTTGGTAGTACATACACAAATATGTATTGGATGTTGACATACTATATTTTACGTTGTTAAAATATATTTTTTTTAGTTACATACAACAATGTATGTTTTAAAACGCTTCATATCTTCATCATCGAGCAAAATATTACCACCACTTTTTTTACTTTTCCGTGTCTGATTAGCCTCATGGGCCGGATTGAGGTCTAGATAGCAATAGAAAATTATAAATAGCATATTGATACTTACCATTACAGATTCTCCATTGCCAGTTACTTTTAATGAATCTGAGATGATTGAATTAGCTATTATTATATTTTAATCACTATATCTGTCAATGACCAAGTTCTCATTAAGGCACTAGAAAAGATCGGATATATCGATGTTACAACCGGAATACTGATTCCTGATCAAAGCGGTAGGCATTCAATTCACCCTCTTAAAAAACTGAATCTGTCAAAACCAGCGTATGTGACCACATCAAGAGCTCGGAACCAGTTGAGTCACATTATGCAAGAAAAAGGTCAGACACAGACATTTGGATGACGATCTTAATTTTCAACGATTATTTAAAATATATACGAAATGGCTCTAGTCTAAAAGATATGATGAGATAGCTAAATCCGACGTGGGAATGCATGGAGATGTTATGGCGGTGGACAAGGGCCTCACCCCGCTCTCCTGGCTAAAGAGAACTGGCGCAAACCTGCATTCCCTATACACTTATGATCGCATGGAGGTATGACAGATCAAGGATCTTCACGAATGCTTTTTCCGGGCTCTATATGGGCCTGATGTAGACATATCTGCGTCCGTTGCCTAGCTACGATCCGGAGAACTCTTTGGTTGTTTCACGTAAGTTTGTTATAACTGATGTACGAAATAACTAATGGATCATTCACCTACGTTCAATTCAGCTACGGTTAACTCACCTACGGTTAATTCGCCTACGGTTTAATAGACCTACGGTTAATTCAACTAAGGTATGTTTAGCTAAAATTAACATCCCTGTTGCGGTATCTGTGACATGATACAAACATCGACGGCGCACGGCTAGCGGTTCTCCTACTTGTGGGTGGTTTATAAAAAAATAACCACGTAGGGGATGGCCCCTTCTAACCGAACCTGTCCGTGTCGGGCGCTCCAAGTAGTTTTCACGACTTTCTTTTTCTCAAGGCCCAGTTGCGTAGACTCCTGCCTAAATACCTACTGATCAACTTAGTCATTTTGAACGAGAAGAAGACGGTTGACTTCAATGGCAGCCCGAGGTTCGGTTTGGGTAGGATTAGGTTCCTTTGAACCCTGTTGACAGCAAAAGCTCCGTCGACCCTACTGCCAAAGCCTTCATTCTCCGCTTTAGAAATAAAAAGTGTGCATTTTATTTCTTAAAAAAATAATGTAGGCGAGTATCTTCTATTAGGTATTTCAAACGTAGTTAAAACAATCAATATGTATGTGGATCAAGGGGCTGATTCAGAAAGCATTTCTTCTGGATACGATGCGCATTTTTAGGACGTTCCTTTCTCTGGAGCCCTGACCGCTGGTAGCTTGGACCTTGTTCCCGTTACCGGTGGGCCACTATTGTTTATTTTTTTACATGTTTTTATTTATATTTTTATCTTTGTAAGAATATTCATAAAGAATAAAAATAATGAATAAAGGGAATAATATCCTATGTAAACATGGTTTTATACTAAGCCCTGATAGTTGGTCGCGGGGCTTAGCGAATAACCGTGACCCTGGAACATAAAGGGCTATTAAAGGACACCGTGGATATTAGTCAGTACGAGTCTGACTGTCCCTCCCGCCCGAGGCCTTATTTGATGAAAACAAATAAGTACTCCCACCCTGGGTAGAGGCCTTTTTTTGAGGTAAACCACGACAAAAAAAGCCCTGATAGGTTATACCTTATTACACATACTACCACAAAATATTAAATTAAATCAACGTACACTATGGTATTTAGCACATACTGCTAAATTCAACTATTGTTGTCCAGTGTAAAAGGTTGTAAGTATCCAGTACAACATTTATGTGAGTTAAAATAACACGATAGAATGTTGTATGAACAAAATCTCAAAAACTACAGGTATTTAAAAATAACTAGGTAGGTAAGTATTGAAAGTACTTTAAAATATATGTGTATGCAAAATTTCAAAAGAATATATTGAAGAATGACTATTTCCTGCGAGTGTTTCTCTTTAAAACGCTCTACTGAAAAATCACAATTTTGAAGATACAACAACTTACGTGGGAGGTATCGATATGCAGGTCTCATTTTACAACTATCATCCTTTGGAAAAACACAAAGGTACTGCTAATTACTCGACTGCGACAACGATGCAGCAAAACTCTAGAGCAGGGTATTGTGTTTGATCAGTTTTATTGTGTTTTTAGCATTTCACTAACACTTAAATATCCCTGTTATTATATAGGTCACAAAAACAACCACTTCCTATATTAAGGCA
Organism: Agrotis ipsilon; assembly: GCA_028554685.1. Taxonomy (NCBI): domain Eukaryota; kingdom Metazoa; phylum Arthropoda; class Insecta; order Lepidoptera; family Noctuidae; genus Agrotis; species Agrotis ipsilon. Next base: position 16,323,426 of record CM052965.1, read on the forward strand.
CTCCAGCAAGCATTATATCTGTACTAATTCCAGGTGAATACCTTTTGTTTTAGTCGTGCGAGGCTTACTCTAAATCCGGTCGTGTGATATACGACGCTGCGCCACTGGTTTTAGCGTAGATGTTGCTGTAAAGGTACAGGGCCGAAATTGGGTGAAACAATTCATACTGTACAGGTAATCTAAAAGCGTTTATTTTATACCGAAACTAGCCCGGTACGTGCTTCGCTACGTCTAAAGTGAAATAATAAAAATAGTTCAATTTGACAGCAAAATCTCTATAAAAAACCGGCCAAGTGCGTGTCGGGCCACGCACGGTGTAGGGTTCCGTAGTTGCCCATCAAAAAACTTATGCGAACTTACTAAACTGATTCGCTGAATTTAATTTTAATTAATTAAAGTTGAAAAACTTACATTTGCAGTTAAAGAACATGTTCTCCGATACATTTTGTTTAGGAAAAATATATTAGCCAAGTACGTTTTATAAGTTGGTCGACTATTACTCGTAAACTTGTAAAGCCTACTTAGTCATGATAATTTTCCTGTAAACTTCGTTACATATACTATTATTGTGAATTTTTTCACACCCCCACACATAACCGTTTAGCTGCTAGAGGGGGGACAGTCAAGCAAAAATTAGCACTTAAAAGCTTAATATTTCACAAACGAATCTTTTTATCAAAAAATTGTTAATGGAAACTATCAATATTTTTAAAGGCCTATTTAATGATACCCCACACTAAGGGGTACTCGAGAAAAAAAAAACATCCCCACTTTACGTGTACAGGAGGTACCCTAAAAAATAGTCTGAACAAAACATAACGCTGCTTTCACCTTTGGGCGACAGTCGCGCGACAGACGCTGCTTATACGCGGCTATTCATATAAAATTGAAGAAATGTGCTTCTGCCGTAGTACTGTCGCGCTACTAACGCCCTAATGTAAAAGCGGCCTAAATATTTAGTTTGGAGAGGTGATACGTTTACTTCACTTTGCGTTATAAAATTACAACGAAAAGTGGCGTTGATTTTATACATATAGATTTAAAACACCTAAAAAACTGATGCTACATTTCCTACTAAATCCGTCCCTGTAGCCGAGCGTGTTATCCACCCATTCACAACCGTGGAGTATCATTGAGTCTGTACAACTGCTGTGTAGAAGTGGCCTGACCTTGTACATAGTAGCTAAGAGCTCCTAAAGTACTAGTTAACTGACCGCCAAATGGAAAGGAAATCCTTTTATGTACATCGGTTTACTTAGCGTTTTTATTTTCAGGATTTATGTACTAAAGGAATAGTTATAGCTGGACTAGAGTAGGATAGAATATATTTTATCGTACACTAAAATGTTGGAAACAGTGGAAACATATTTTTTCCTACTCCTCCACTATTCTTTTTTGATTAATTTCGTTGCAGGAACCAAGACAGGTAAATTCATTCTCCGGGATACGTCCAGCTTCATTGTCTCGGCGCTTTTCTGGTGGTTGCCACTGTTGATTCTGGCCTTCAGGCGTTGCAGTGGTTTGGGAATAGTGTAGTGGGTTTGGCCCAAAAAAGTACACTAACATTTTTAGATTTACCGATTATTTTTTCAACTATTTATTTTTTTTAACGATTTTATTGATAGTGTCATGGACACCTCATCGTACGTTTTAACATTCTAAAGCATATTAATCTGCAATATTTTACAATATTGATTATGCTATAGTTAAAACGGTGACCATATCGCTAATAGCTACATCTTCCAGACAGCCTTTCGACCGCGGTTTCGCCCACGTTCGGGTTCCAAATTCGGGTAGTTCACGTAGCGCCCTCTATTATCATATTAACGTTAATTTTGTTTTCCTGGGAATACATACTGTGTTTATGTTAATAGGTCTAAACGCTTTTATTACTATGTCATTTGTATATCCTCTAAAAATATGAATAATGAAAATTATCGCCTAACAAATAATTTAACAAATTCAAGGTCCTTTTTAAAGTACAAAAATTATATTTTAAGAGACAAATTTTCAATTTCAATATTGTCCAAGCTCCAATCTTTCAAAATAATCAAACTTAAATAGGCATTAGGTAGACTTCTAACTTTTAATATCAACTAAGAAAATTGTAAAAGAATATTCTTTCTATTTTTTCTTTTATCTTCGCTTCCGCCGCCCGGAGATTGTCAATCTTCCCTTTTACAGCGCCACAAGATGCAGAAATTATTCCTCTAAATGGCTTTTTGCAGTTTCAACTTATAACATTTTCATGCAATTTTTTATCTTTTTTTATAGTGTTTATCTTTACATAACATAAAACGAAGTCGCTTATGTCTGCCTGCATTACTACCTAATTACTGCAATGATTAACATTTTCACACTGTAATTTTTTTATCTTTTTTTATAGTGTTCATCTTTACATAGCATAAAACGAAGTCGCTTATGTCTGCCTGTTTGCGCATAACTACCTAATTACTGCACCGATTTGATTAATTCTCTTTTAGTTGTTTTTGGTATTTTCGGGACAAGGTTTGGACCTAATTTTTTTTTCCGAAAGTCCACCGATTAGGACAAAAATTTAATCCCAAAGCCAGATCAGGCCATTATTTTTTTCTTGGTAAATCAAAATGAGTCCTACGCCCTGGGATGGATGGGAGTGACTGTCAGACTTGTACTGACAAAAATTTCAGGTCACGTTCGAGGGTCACGGTTACCTGAAAAGACAGTGCCGCGACACAGGCAGGCTTTGGCCCTCTAAGGCGGGCCCCTTCAGATAGATTATATGTGATAAAATTATGACATCAAAAATAATGTGATTAAATTATGAAATAAAATATAAATGACGGTAAATAAATAATATTAATGCCATGGCCAAGTGCTATTATATGGACCACTAACTTTAAAAGAAATGGCTTGATAACAATGAGTCATAAGCCTATAAAGTTCCTAATGCTGGAACACAGTTGTCCACTCTGTGAGAGAGAGTGGTCCATAACTCACCACGTTGGCCCAGTGTGGATTGATTGATGTCGTTTATGTTCTAGAAAATGCCAATTTTTCTCATAAATTTTACTTCATCGTTTTGTGAGCAATGGGGATGAATTATATTAAGAAGAGGTTTACATGTAAGTGCTTTTTTATTTAGAGTCTCCAATTTTTCCGCTATGTAATAAGCGGCAAAAATTAATAACAGGAAGTCAACATAAATAAAAGCATACATAATATTATTCTTATTTAAGTATCACTTACCACATACATTTAAATCATAAGTTAACAAAAGCTTTTTTCAATAAATATATTTTTTTCTTCGCCACAAACATATAACACAAATACCCAGAAACGGAATAACTACCTGTAGATCATACATTATGTTCATTACAGGAATCGAATCTACGACACCTCAACCTTCACAATCGAATCTCAGGCACTGCCCCAACCGTGCCTTCAGACAACGAGTCCTCCCTAATCATTTGAAGATTTGATATCCCAAAACAACATAAAAAGTCTGGCAAAATACCTAACAATATCCTAATAAAAGACACTAGGTAATTTATCGCAAAAAATTACAAATAAGAAAGTAATTTCCAATTACCTTTTCTTTCTTTCACAAATTACTTATTTGTTACAAAAGACTTTCAGTGTTACATTGATACCTTTTCTCGCAAAGCTGGTAAAGTGCGAGTCTCATCAACTAGGTAGGGTTCCGTATGCAACACGGTTTTCATGCCGATAAAAAACTATTGACCCACTACTACTACTTTTTTTTACGTGATAGGCACATGACAGGGCGGGAGGGGCTGTCAGCCTCGTACAGACTAAAATCCACGGTGTCCTTTAATAGCCCATTACGTTCCGGGGTCACGGTTATGAGATAAGTCTCGCGACCCCGGCAGGCTTTTCCCCTCTAGAGGGCAATGCTGACACTCCTTCGACGACCCGTGCATGGTCCATGGTCGAACAGGGAGTCGCCCTTTACTCGCCGCCCGCTTGCCCGCACCTTACGTCCATCGCCGTGGGCGTCTACCACTGCATTGACAAAGGTTTTTCCCTTTCATCTTTCCTTTGTGCTGTTTTTACCGGCTAATTGCGCATGCATCCAAATTATATCATGCCATAGTTTTCTATGTCTCCCTTATTCTGACACCCCATTTGTGACGTTTCTGGTAGTCCGTTCCTATTTAACTTTATTTTATTTATGTTGTTACAGCAGTTGTATTGATAACTAGCTCTTTCCCGCGGTTTCACTTGTTGCTCAGCTCTTTTATGTGGTTGCGTGATGTTATACAGCGTGCCTTGATAAATGGACTATGAAACACACAGATTTTTACAATTCGAAGCAGTTGTTTTTGAGATTAGCGCGTTCAACTAAATAAATTCGTCAGCTTATACAACGTGTAACGTTAATAGCGCAAAACCTCTGGTAGGGTAACTAAGCCCATGTTACTGAACAATGTCTGTTCTAAAAAATTTGGAAATTCGCAAAAAAAAAATAAAGATTTTTCAAACTGATGAGCCCGAACAATTTCTCATTTTGTATGAAAAAGCAAATTTATTTTTTGCGAATTTCCTAAAATCTTGGAACAAACATTGTTCAATAACATGGGCTGAGTTATCCCACAAGAGGTTTTGCGCTATTAACGTTAAACGTTGTAAAAGTATAGATTTTAAAGAAAAAACAAGTTTTATACAGTCCTATGACTAACGGGCGCTCGGACAGACAACTGAATCTTAAGTGATAGGGTTGCATTGAAACCCTTTGCTTACGGAACCCTAAAAACAAGATATATAAAAACGGTAACATTCATTTCATTTAATAAAACACTTCGTAACGCTGAACGAGACGACAGGCACAAGCGAAGAATAAATTGGCTATTTCTTGCGAAGAGCGAGTTTTACCTAAAAAAGGCTTAAAAACATGTTTTGGTACGAAATTTTCCTAGAAATTGTTTCATAGTAACACAATTGTGGATGTGTCGAAAATTTCGCGGATCGCTTTTTTTTACTTTTATTATTTTAACATCCATAAACATTGATCATTTATTCCGGGTAATAGCGAATTTTTTATTTTATTTTATTCTCGCGTTTTGTCCCCTGCTGCAATAACGTGGTCGACGGTAAAACTAATTGAATTAAAGAAGGTTAACTGAATTTTTTTTATCAGTACAACAGATTTCCAGTCGAAAAAATCGTGCGAAACAGATGTGGGTAAAATATATAATATAGCATGTTCTTCTATTTATAAATGTAAAACATTTTATTTAGGTACATTAAATCATAGACACAAATTGTCTCTTCTCCTTGCTAGAATATTAAATGAATTGATGTGACGACTAAGCCCGCGTAGGCGGTACGTGCGTAGCAGTAGCTTGGCACTAATATAATATTAAATGGCCTACGCTCGTAGCGCCTTGTCACTTGCCTACGCTCGTAGCGCCTTGACGCTTGCCTACGCACGTAGCGCGTAGCCGCACGGCTACGAATTTTTGCTACGATTATCCTCAGATACAGAATAAATTGCTTAGAAGTAATCCTGTATAGATTAGTATAATTTTAAATTATTTTTTTATGGAACGTTTATTCCAAGTAGGTCATTTTTTACAGATAATTGACCATAAATGTACTTAAAACATATAATTATGTCTAGACATCATCAATCAATTTACATTTGCGGCTTTGTTCGTACTATGTAGTAGATGGTTTATATGAAGTTTGCACATAATCGGTCGGTTCTTCATTTATACGTAGAGAAGCACGTACCGGGCCGCTAGTACTGACTACTATAGATTATGCATAAGTAATTTCTGTTATTCGAGTGTGACTCCATAATGTGTATAACAATTTTAAAATATTTCTTTCATCTTAGATGTTTTCAAAAATTACTAATATTGTAAAACATTAAATTTTAACCCCAGTAGTAATAGTTTCAGATCTAAGATCACAGATTCACGAGGCGGTGAAGCGTTCCACACAATTTGTAGGCTATTCCAACGATTTCTCGAGGGGCCCGACTATCGAGAATAACCAACCACTAAGCTTTTGTTTCAGAAGTGAGATACTAAATCGGGAACACTGCCAGCCTTTGTGATAAACTAAACATGTTAAAAATAAAGAGGAAGAGGAAAAAAAATCTGCTGGGAGTGGGACTTGAACCCGTGTCTTCTGGATAAGTACTCCAGATGTCTTATCAATTGGGCTACCGCAACTCACACATTCAAAGTCTAATAATTTATTTCAATTAGGCCATCGAAGAGGCACTTTTAAATGTCGATTAATAAAATTAAAGGAAATAGAATAGGATGGGAATTATTCTACACCCATTCGCAAAGGTAGGTTGTTTGAAGAAGAATGGGCAAGAAACTCCATACTTACTCTTAGAAGCTGAATCTTCAATTCCCTCGTTTGAACGTTTCTCGGTAACCTGGCGACATTTATTGGTATCCTATGTTAATCCAGGTTATGAAGTATAATGTGTGTATGTACACTAAGCGCGCGAGTTGAATGCAGAGCTTAGGAATGCGGTAGTGCTGTTGACAAGGATGGCAAAGTACTACACTGCAGGCGCGTGAGGTGGGGCGTGCGGGTAGCGGGGGGCTCTTCACCTCAGACCCCGACTGCATTCAACTCGCGCGCTATCTGTATATTCATTAAAATCCGTTTTTAGTATTTTGTAAATTTTTCTGTAAAAGAGTAACATACATCCATCCATCCATGCTCCCAAACTTTCATATTTGTAACAAAAGCTTTGAAGTAATTTTACGACAAAACTGAACAATGAAAAGTCATAACCAAAACGTTATTAAAATCATCATTCATAGTATTACAAAAACATTAATTCAACTTCAACAAAAGACCGCAGTAAGATTAAAACAGTATTTACTTATATTTTAAACGCATTGTTTCGACATTTGCCTGAAAACACGCTGAACAAAACGCTGAAACCATTCGACCGCTACCACAAAAGCTTTAAGCAGAATACTCGAATAAAATAAAATTGTTGATAAATTTACAACAAGTAAAGAGGAGTCGTTTCGAAATTGATACCAAAAGTTTAAAGAGATATAATTTTTAAATTATTCAAATCAAGTTTTCATCTTTCCTTTTTTATTTACGTGTGTTAAGTTTATAAATTGAAAGGGTATTATAAGTTTTCTTGTGGGAGGTAATATCTTAAAACTTAAAAAAAAATCGTATCGCGGTTGCGATCACGTTATGGCACATAACATTATTTGCGTCAAATAAACGTATTTTCTTGCTTTTAAGAACGAAAATTTCAATGACCTCTATCGCGTAGTGCTTCTCTGTCAACTGTCACTTAAAAATGGCGTTTAGTAAACAATACATTCTGCAATGTAAAAAAAAGCAATGCAATGCATCCGCGATATGAACAAAACTATGACTGCGCCACATTGCGAAGTCATGCACGCTCTTCTTGCATACTTGCACGCTCTTGAATAAACGATAATCATAACAGAATTTATGAACAAGAGTTTAATGGACTTACTTACGCTTCACCACAGTTTTGCCTGTGCAAGCTTCTTGCATGAGTCTCGCATGAAAAAAGAAACACGGTCGGCAACACTAAACGCCCAACCAGACACACAGGCAAGAACGCGCAGGCATTACTGTGGTGAAACTTGTGCGTGTGGTAGGCCCATTAGTCTCTTGTTCAAAAATCTGTTATGATGATTGTTTATTCAAGAACGTGCAAGTGTGCAAGAAAGGCGTGCATGACTTCACAATATGGCGTAGTCACAGTTTTGTTCTTCTCGTGGACGCATAGTAAAATAAACTAAGGTTTTTCGAAGGAATAGAGAAATCAAAATACTATCCATGATCTTGGTCCCGACCATCAACCCACAAACCTTGAATACTGCCACCTTCATAAAATTAAATAGCGTTAAAATAAATGACGATCTGGAATCGATATATCAACTGAACTGTAAAATCGGCATACTGCGCCTTTATCCATCGCTGATTTGTCAAACTTCGAAAATGCGACTTAATCCCTAAAAGATAGGTTTCAATTTTCTTTGGGGACGAATTCTCTCGGCTTTTTATTTTGCATTTGTGTTGAATCGAATGGGAACTTAGTCTATAGCAAAGAGTCTTTAGAAAAGATTATTTTATAGTAGGTTTCTAAAACCGTCTACGGATGCCTTTTTTATAGTGGTAAAATCATTAAATGAATCCTCTCAACCCATGGAGGAGCGGGAGCGACTTTCAGACTCGTTCTGACTAAAATTCACGGTGTCCAATAGCCCTTATCGTTCGGGGTCGCGGTAATTCGTAAGTCCCCGTCATTTTGCTGACACTCATTGAGGCGCGCGTGGAAGACAACGCGTCGTCGACCCGAGCATGTTCCATGGTCCGACAACGAGTCGCTCATTATTCACCGCCCGCATGCCCGCGCCTTGATCTAGTGTAATATTGCAGATGGACGTGGACCCGCCTGCACCGACACACAATGGCAAGAGTATAGTCTGTGGTATGAGCGACGAGTGGCCGTCCGTAGTCGTCAGCTATGCGCGTCTGTCTACAAAATCTCGCATCGTGGAAATTCAGTTTAAGATAAACATATGTAGACTGATGTCCTTCAAAAAGATTTTCTTCACAAGCTCCCTTTACCCAAATGAGAGCACAATCGAAATCATTTGTTTTAAAGTAAAACATCCAGGACATTCTATCTGCATGAAAATTTTGCTTGTCTGTAATGTTTCGATACTCTATGGCTGCTACTAAACTCCTGACGAAAAAACCTATTAACACTTTACCTGAAATCAGTATCAAACTCGGGACCACATATTGAGAAGAAACACCTGCGTCACATCACTAAAGTTAAATCATTGAATTGTCATTGAATTAGGCATATCGTGATTGTGAATAAGACAACCAGATAATGAAGTGCCAGCGTATCGCGATGTGCCAGTATATCTCGATATGGATAATTCAACGATCGGACGTTGCCATATACAAAACCATTCAAACATTTGTACCCATTCCTCGTTGCTTTTCTCCTACCTTTTAAAACTCGGCACAGGTTTCTGCTGAGTCGTGCCATTAGGGAACTCTCATTATCGGCCGGTTTGAAATTAAGGCTTTACTCCACAGCAACCCATAGCTAAGTTACGTAAAGATATCGTCATAAGCACTTAGACTCAACAAAATACAAAATTGGTTTTCAAGGCTTGCTTTTCGTAATAATTATAATCGGATAGGTTTCGCATAGGATTCCATAAAAATACGGATCCGATATACATGTTACATGAACTGCAATACGTTTTTCTACCCAAAACCGACATGTCTTAGAACAAAAAGCAATGGAACCGCAGATAACAGCCCTCACCCATCCCCAGAGGCCTGTGCGCCCCATTAGTAGCAACATTATAGGCTGATTTCGCTAACGATAAAATGGAACACACGATCAGGCGACGCATTAATTCATGCAAGCAACCAAATTAACAAGGTGTAAGGTGCGGGCCACATATAAAAGACGTAAGACGATGACGCGTCGCGGACGTGCAAAAGTATATGAGAGTCGCACCCGCAAGACGGGAAGAAGGAAGAGACATAATTATAATATGTGTTCGCCCCGTCTCCATCTTACGTATTTTCTCATGTGCCTATGGCTTTCAGAAATAGACTTGTAATACACACGGATACCTATTCTCACCGCACGACACCGCTGCCTTCCAACGCCCTCCAAAGACGGTACACTATATCGTGTATTGCTCGCATAACGTAGCATCTCCGTGCACTTAGCAGTGGTTCGTCGTCTTTAAACAACATGTTTAATGCCGTCCACTGCTGCATTTAAATTGCTACTATTACAATAATGGGTATTGCATTAACAGGAGTTTGATTGTCTGTTAATGTGAGTTTGTGTTATGATAGTGTGAATATTCGAACAGGATATGAGTTTTCATCTATACTCGTAAAATTGTTGTGGTCTAACTGTTGCGAAATATTTCCATCGTTTTAAATGGCAGCTTACGGTTATTTTCCAGTAAACTAAACATTTTACTAACTTTACATGTGAGCTTTTATTATATAATGTCTAGATAGATTTATTTTGTCAAAAAATATTAGCACAATGAGAAACACATAGACAGGCGCACAGTATTAAACACAAGACGCAAGGGGGCATTCTAGAGCGTCGCTCTTTCTAGTGTAGACATTAAATAATCAAAGGTTTTAAATCAACTTAATGTACACACGAATTAAAAAATATGCTAAAGCAAAAACTAGGAATCAAACACAACAGGGACTTATACCTACGACCTAACTTACGACTATTAGGTATAGCAGTAATTCCCGGCATTAAGTTAATTTTCAAACTTAATTTCTACTTTATTGTTATAAAATAATGCAATAGTGTGTATGTTTGTATGATCCTTTTTCACATTGGTTTTAATGTTTGAAACAATTTTAAAGAATTTTCTACAAGATGAGCAAACATTCGACATTACTTTAAAAATCTATTCTGCCCTACTAAACGCAAAAGCAACATCTCAAATAAAGTTGATTTTTATGCGATCAAATGAATAATTTAAGCCAAACTGAAATTGGTTTATTTTTTTGTAAAAGATATTTTTTATGTTTCGAACAAGATAGAGCTAAAAGATTTAGTTCATGAGATACGTATTTTTTAAAACTATCGGATGGACAAAATAGAAAAAAAATCTTTAATACGATATCACTTTGAAATAGATCCAAATGAAATTACAGTGATTAATATATCGGATATGTGCTGGACAGGTTGTGGTTCGCTGTAAAATGTTTGTACGCTTTTAAATCCTCTGCCATTAATTTTAGCTGACCTTAATTTTTCAAAGGAAAACGTAGTATAAGAGAAATGATGCTATCCGATTTTTTTGAATATTTTCCAAATTCGTTGGGATTCGAGAGTATTTTAAAACACTGTATTTTTTTCATACCTCAGTCCCAGAATAAAAAAAAAATGTAGTTTTTTTAGGTTGTAAAATCATATCGCAGTGGTAGACGCCCACGGCGTCGAATGTCGGTAGGCGACCTCCGGGCACTGTAAGCGCGGGCATGCGGAGAACGAGTAAAGGGCAACTCCCTGTCCGACCTGAACGTCAGCAAAATGAGCCAATGAGAGGACTCATTTGATGATTTAACCACGATAAAAAAAAGGTTGTAAAATCATCAAATGAGTCGTAATACCTGTAGGCTTACCCTTGAAAAATGGATGATCAAGTTTTTAAATATCTCATTGGTCTAGTGGTCATTAGCGAAACTGTCGAGCAAGAGGTCCTGGAATCAATTTCAATATGTCGGAAAAGTTGTTTTGAAAGTCCGTTAGTGATCCTCTCGGGGTCGCGTGTCTGTCTCATCAGGTAAACCGTGGAACGTACAAAGCTATGGAAGAAACATAGTCGACTTTAGTCAGTGCAAGTCTGACATTTCCTCCTGGTTGGGAGGACTCATAATATGATGATTTTACCACGATAAAAAGACCTTTAATGATAAAGAATAAGAGATCTACGCGTCTCGTGCTCAGATAGTAAGTCACTACTTACTATCTGAGCACGAGAGTACAAGGTACATACCTAGGGTACTCCCTAAGTACCTTGATATACACTCACATGAAAAACATTAATATTTCATAATACATTTAAAAGCGTCGAGCTCAGTTTGACGTTAAATGGTCAATTAATGTTTAATTGGTCTAGAATAGTTGAGAACTAAACTCCAACAGGTGAAGTCTAACCCGTACCAAGTTATTCAGTTTGAGCTAATATAATATGTTCATGAATAACTAAAACTAGTTTAACTAAAATCACTAGCTTTCGCCCGCGTCTTTCCTGCCAGTATGGGCTGGAGGACTCCTTAATTATAATAATATTCCACAGCTATCAGACAACGCCATCTAGTCCCAAGTTAAGCAGACCTTGTGTTATGGGTACTAGACAATTGATAATCATACTTATATATTTCTAAATACATACATATCATAGAAAAATTACACCAAGACACAGACTATGATCGTGCTCATCACACAAACATTTGTCCTGGGTGGGAATCGAACCCACAACCCCCGGCATAGCAGTCAGGGTCACTAATCACTAGAACAACAGGCCAGTCCAATTAAAAGAATCTTTGAATTAGTATGGGTCTTCCAATCACTGCTAGAGTTGAAAAAGATAGACAAAACCGTAGATAGACATACCGTCTTACGACAAAAAGTTAAACATCTGTTGAACACTTATCCAAAAGAAAGTGTAACTGCAAAACGAACCTTATTTCAACGTCAATTGACGTTTGCACTCAACAGTTTTTTTGGACAACAAATGTTTAACTTTTTGTGGTAAGACGGTATGTCTATCCACGGCTTTGTCTGTATTTATGTCTTACAGAGCTTTCTAATAAATATAAGTATGAATAAAAACGGTTGTATATAAATTTCAAATCATCCTTAAAAGACTCATTCGTCAACTCGCCTGCAATTAACTCGCTCGCTCGGGCGAGTTGGCACCTTCCGATTTTACCTATTTTTGTTGTCGTCAACTCGCAAATGACCGAAAAATGGTACAGTCATCTATAAAAGTGTTATAATAAATTAATATAGAAACCTACTTTATAGTATGAGGCGCTGTAAGATTTGAGTTTGAATATTTGAAAACGTACCTACGATAAAGGAGAAATCCCAAGCGTGGGGCAAAGACACCTTGTCAACCATCTGGTATTTTATATTAATTGTATTTTTGTAAAAACAGTGTAAAATACCTGTATACTATGAAGTACCTTTATTTAATGATTTAAATACCACCTTTTCGTGCAAGCCTTGAGTACTTTTGTGATAAATAGATTTTGCCCAAAACTTGTATGTTGAGACAGAACTGTTAAAATGAAAAATACCACCTTGATTTTATGCAGTCCTAGTACATTTTTGGGTATTGACTATTCGCCAAAAGATTTTTTTAGTTTTGAAGACCGTTCGTTGTGCGGCATAAAAACCTTCAGCATGATTCTGTTCTCCTAGTACTTTTTGTTCTAATTCCTCATTTAATTTCGGCACCAAAACCTTCTTCATGATCCTGCTCTCCTGGTACTTTCTGATTAGATTTCACATTGAATTCTAACTTATGAGAAAAATCATTATTACATAAGTCTTTGTGCTTTTATTTTATTAATGATCTCAAAACTACTCCGCCCCTAAGACGACCCACTGGCCCTCAATTAACCAACTTTACACGTTTAGTGTCATAAAAGTGTGAAGAAGGTTTAATTAAATTAAATGTTAAATTTATAGAAACACTTTTGTAGACGACTGTAAATACGTCAGAATTTCGCTAAGTTGCGAGTTGACGACAACAAAAATAGGTAAAATCGGAAGGTGCCATCTCGCCCGAGCGAGCGAGTTAATTGCAGGCGAGTTGACGAATAAGTCCCTTAAAATAGCTATAAATACTGTGTGTTAAATCTAGATGTCTTTTTTTCCGACTTTTGCTTTTTTAATAAATTAGCTATGACATGTTTATTTATTTTTACAAAGAAGTAAAGTTAATAACTTTATATCGATTCGTGCTCAAAAATATCTACATCTCGTTGTTCCGGGTCTACCACGACAGCGGGACTTCAATTTCTAAAATTTAGAAGCTTGTGGAAAAGATATAAGGAAACAGCCCGAGCCCTATCACTTCCTTAAAGATAAAACCTTCGAGAATCTTCTCGATCTTAATTACGAGTATTTCCGGGTCTCCAAGTCGATGAACCGATCTAATGGACCCCCGATACGGTCTACGAGCCATTAAGGGGGTCTCGATAGCAATCAACATCAGAATCGGTATATTATTAAGAGTGGTCAGTCCGGTAGGCAGCGGTCTTAGCTATCTGTATTTCGTATTCAATTTGACGTGATTTGGAAGTTACAAGATTTTTTTGAGAAAGGGATCATTGAGTATTTGTAATAAATTGTAATAACGTATTTGTGATAACGACATGCAAAATGTAATCATAATTTATACTGCTTCAAATTTGGCGACAATATTGGCGTACCAGCTGAGGGATTGGCGCCTGTGGTGATTTTAGCAGGTTCGATACCCTCGCGGAACAAATATTTGTGTATCCTAGACATTACTCATACGCGTTCTTTTTTTGCCCGACTCGATAATCAAAACCAAGACCTCATGCTCTGTAGTCGCAATTGTTATCACTAGACGAACTTGACAATCTGTATATTATATTTTTCATTTGAGTCAGACAAAAACACTGTAATTCTGAAAAGCTCTAAACATTAAACTACTATTTTTACTTGAAATCCAGTTATATTAAAAACAGGTTTATGTAACATTTTTATACATAAATACGTAAAAATATTATGTAAATGAACCTGACCCTTCTTAACAGAAGCTATGTTTGATACAACAAATATTTTTATAAGGTTCTTTAGAACATAATATTATTCATACTTTTGTAAGGGAAAACCCTCAATTTCAAGGATTGATGCTACCCACGTCAATATCCATAATTTATGATAAACTGAACCTTATACTCGGAAGTTTTGGAAGGAAACAAATACATTTAGCAGTTATTCTTTGCCTACGGCTCAGCGCACGTTTTTGTCGAAAAAATGCTATGGAAAAATACCACCATGATCAAGAGAGTCGATGGAAATATCTATTGGGTTGTTTCAAAGCTAAGCTATGACATTTTTTTATCGTGGTAATATCATCAAATGAGTTCTTCCACCCAGGGCTGAGCGGAACGGACTGTCAGACTCGCACTGACTAAAAGCCACGGTGTCCTTCAGTAGCTCTTTATGCACCGGAGCCGTGGTATACGTGTGTCCCGGGACCCCGACAGGCCTTTGCCCTCTAAAGGCGGGACATATCATTGTGCTGACACTCTTTGAGGCGCCCGTAGAACACAACGCACCGTCGACACGTGCATGGTCCATGGTCGGAGAGCGAGTCGCCCATTACTCACCGGCCGCATGCCCGCGCCTACCTTGGAGGTCGTCTGCTTGGCTGCTTTAGAAAACACGATTACTCATCATCATCTTCCTGCCCTTATCTTACTCTACTTGGAATCGGCGCAACGCGATTTCTTTTTTCATTCATTAGACATTTGGGCACCATATACTTCTTCCATGTCATTCCACACACCTTCTATCTTACTTTTCTTTGATCTTCCTTTTCTCCTCCATTCATCCACACACATACCAATCACTCTCTTAGTCCTCATTAGATGTCCCTACAACAATAGATAAAGTATCAGAATATAAATAAAACATACACGCAAGGTCATTGCCCGTCTGAGCGCCAAATTTCATGAATATCCCTTCAGTTATTACGAGGAAGTCAGTGAAAGGAAATGAAATATATAACTGGGTAAATCTCCAGATAATATTATTTTTGTATCAGTTTTGTGGATTCTTGAAAACCTGCGTGCATCGCTCATATTTTTTAACAGGATTAATGCTGTGCATGTTCATGGCATCATCATCATCATCATCTCAGCCATAGGACGTCCCCTGCTGAACATAGGCCTCCTAGACATAAGTCTCCGATACCTTACGATTTCGGTATCCAGGCGACTATCGCAATATAATCCATACAGGGTTCGTGAACATGCACGCGTCAATGGATTTTAAAGTTGTAAGGTATCGGAGACTTGCGTCGCCTGTACGAAGTGTACGAAGGGGCTAGGTGCAAGCGGGGGGGGGCGATGCCATCTATCTCCTGACGGTAGTAGGGTGACGTTTCGACCATTTGATAAACCTACAGAACGTTTGTTACTTACGACCCACTGTTTCTTTTGTACTCGGTCTCCCTGCCTTTTACCATCGCGCGTGCGCTTCAAAGAGCTGTCAGCAAACTGACGAGGAAACGTCAAAAGGCCAAAGCCCACGAAAAATAAAAATAAAACATTCGCTCCACAATCAGGGCTACAGTTTATCCTGCAATATAGACAGCAGCGTGTTGTCTATGATCAAGAGGTCAATTTTTATTCCAATTTCTTGCAACGTCGTCCTCGTATCCAACTACTCGACCTTTCCAAAACTAGATTTGGCAATTACGTGTATATCGGTCCCAATGGTACGCGACTTCGTTTGAAACAGTCTCAGGGTCCCTTACACGTTTGACTTCCAAATTCAACTCGTAAAGTCGTTTGATGGCCGCCTTGGTGACCAAATGTGATCTAATCTTGTCTTTGGTTTGAGTGTTGTAGGTTTTTGGTGAAATGGTGTACCTTTTTGGGTTTAGTGAGTGTTGATGGTAGGTGATAATGTTGTTGTTAGTTTTTGGGAGATTTGGTTAACTTTCTAGTTAGATGGCACGGTTGGCGGAGATACTGATTGGTCACTTAATTTTGAATCGCGGGTTCAATTATCTGAACGATTGGTCACTTCATTGCGAATCTCGGTTTGAATTCTCACATGTAACAAAATGTTAATAACCTTCAGAAAGTTGTTCCAGATCCTATCCTATTTGTGAGTGCAAATGCACCCACGATTCATATAAAACTCCTAACCTTAGACAACTTTATTTTTTTTCGAAATCACTCCAAGAAAAGCTAGCTTTGATAATTATGATTTAGGCTTTGAGATTTAGGCAACTAGCGAAATGAGAGTTTAGAGTACAAACACTTTAGTTCAGACTCATTCCTCTCCCAAGGATTCTGTCATTATTTTTACAACTCTATTGTCATTTGTTACCTATCAGTACCGTCAGCACGAGTTTTCAGTATTTGAGACGTAAAGTAAACTGGAACTTTGACTACTTCAAATTGACAATTTTCAAGGGAAAAATTGGTTCCTTCTTCGCACACCAGAGGCGCTGTACCATATTTCCATACAATAAACGCTGTAAATACTGGAAAAACTCTGTAAAGTAAAATAGAGAAAACTCGTGCTAGGGGTACTGTATTAAATATTTTTCTGCAGTCTTACATTAAAAAAACTTCGAAACTCATCCTAAACGAAAACTCAGTGTCTCCATCGACATTACATCCGATTCAAAATATAAACCACATTTCAGCTTCCAATTCACTTCAAATTATTTCAACAAATCGTTCAAAAACACAAAATCGTTATTCCACATTTTCGCACTCCTAAAATCAAGAATGACACATTTTTCCGCACCGAAAGGCATATGGACCCACTGGTTCGGAAACATGTGTGTTCTCCTAACAGTCTGAAGATGTACCTCCGAAGTTCATTGGGTCCTCAAAACTGTCCAAGATTAGGGCAGTCATGCGAAAATTCATTCCTGTTTAGTGTTATGACGTTTGAGCGGGTTGTTAGAGGTCTGTAGTATCAACCTTGAGAACGATTTGGTGGAAAATGTTAAAGTACAGTTCGTGTGGTTTTGTACAGTTGTATATCTGAAATTGGTGTTATTTTATTGAGCTATAGGCTCGCTCGTCTGATGGTTAGAAAGAAAGAAAAACATTTATTTGGCGTAAAGGAATACAATTAAAGGAAAAAATTGAATCAATAAACATCGACGATGAAGCACGCTTATCTAGAAGTAACCGTAAAGTAGTTGCCTTAAGATACATTTTTTCGAAATTTATCGAGACTAGTTTATATATTAACATCTTGTCAAACATCATTGACAAATTAATTATTACCTATTGCCACATGCCTAACACCGTCTCTAGAATCACTTAGTCGTCACTGCAAGTTACGAGTAGCTCAGTGGTCCCATTTCCCGAAATTGATAACCCCTGTGTTATGTTGATAAAATAATCAAATATGTCCTCTCGCCCTGGAGGGACTGCCTGAATCGTACTGAATAAAATACACCGCGTTCTTTCAATAGCCGAGCCGTTTACGTCCCAGGTTTCCTGTTTGAACAGCTCCGCAACCACGGAATTGACAAACCCATTAAACATTTACAAAAACACTTTTCGCAGACCAAGACTTGAGTCCAACATCTGGCAATCACTACCAATACAATGCAGTCAGGTTTAGTGTTGTATAATACCAATATCAAGAGCTTTGTGAACCATCGAGCTCTGAGCGCCATTTCAGCACAGTGCGCCATTCCAGCTCAATTTTATATTTCCGCCAACTCAGCACTTTATAGCGTTCACGTCGTTAACCCACGCGTAATGTTTAATTTTTCGTTAACGATTAATATCGGGGATTAAAGTGGGGCTTAAGAGCTTTGCGAACTGAAATTCTTTTATTAATCTTTTAATATTTCAGGTTTTTAATTGCTGGCAGACTCTTCTTTAATATCTTCGTCATTATCATCATCTGCGTAGCTTCTTAACCCGTTGCACTTAAAAAAATAAACGTACATACACAACAATGATAAATGATATTGATAAATGATATTTATTCAGCAAATTGGTTTTTACAAACTCTTTTACACGTCAAAAAGGCACTATTTTTACACTAGATGAGGCCGGTGTACGGTACCTGACTACTCTGAGAAGAAACATCCGAAACAAACTCAGAGGTCCCAGGCTCTTTTAAAGTCCAGACAATTTTGCATTAGTAAATTACTATGAGAACCATGCAAGTGTCTGATGTGGTCTTTTGAAGAACGAACCACACAGATTTGAGTGGACCTGTCCAGTCAGTGCAAGCATTTGTCAGTTACCGTGTAGCTCAACTTATAACACAAGGAGCTCAACATGTAATCATCTTACTACATCTACATTTTATACGAAGTAGATGTTTGTAAGTACACTTCCAGACGAGCGACGGCGCGATAATCGCAGTGGGTGAGCGATTGGACTGCTGAGCTGCGTGTCGCGTGTTCGATTCCTGTGCGGAGTAAATATTTGTATGATCTACAAGTAATTGTTCCGGGTCTGGGCGTTTGTGTATGTGAGTTTATGTGTTTTTAAACGCACCCATGATACAGGAGAAATTCCTCGTGTAATAAAAATACACACGTAATATTTCTGTCATGTGCTAAAAGTAACTCACGTACCTATATAATAATTTCCTGTGGGCTTCATAAGGGAGTAAGGGATTATGGGAAACAGGCGGATTATTTATGACGCTCCGTATTTTTCAATTGCGTACAAAACGAACAATGTTACTGTTAGGTAGCCGTGTGTGGCTTTTTACGGATACAAAATGTTTCAGGTAACATTTATGAAAAGAATAAGCTACATTATATATCCTTTTTTTATAAGTGGTGAAATCATCAAATGAGTCCCCACGCAGGTCAGGGCTTGAGGAACTGTCAGACATGTACTGACTAAAATCCACTGTGTCTTTCAATAGCCCTTTACGTTTCAGGGTCACGGCAGTCACGGTCATTCGATAAATTCCGCGACTCCGGCAGGCCCCGTCATCATGCTGACACTCTTTAGGCGCGCATGGAACACAACGCGCCGTCGATCTGGACGTGGTCGGACAGAGAGTCGTCAATTACTCGCCACCCGCATGCCCGCGAGCTACATAAATGCTTAGAAGATTTTAAGGCACAACATGTATTTCTCAAAATCATCTATGTATCAGAATAGCCTCAGCTTTTAATTCATAATCATCAGCCGCATGACAGCCATTGGGTGTAGCGCTATCACAATTGTCTGCCACTAGGATTCGGATCCCGTATGAAAAAAATATGTACATGGCCCGCGTGATTGAACCCACGTTTCGCGACATAGCAGTCGATCGCCCGATGACTGCGCCAACCGTGTCAGTCAGTAGACTAGAAATAATAATAATATTCCACAACAATCACACAACGCTAGTCCCAAGCTAAGCAGAGCTTGTGTTAAGGGTACTAGACAACTGATAAACATACTTATATATTACTAAATACATACATGCTCTAGATAAGTTACACCCAGACACAGAACAAATGATCATGCTCATCACACAAACATTTGTCCTGGATGAGAATCGAACCCACGAATTCCGGCATAGCAGTCAGGGTCACTAACCACTGGACCAATAGGCCTGTTCAGAAGTTGAACTCATCGCCTTCTGAACTTCAATTCACAATGCCAACCTTCGTCATAGGTAACTCAAAGTGCCCTACATCCTAAGAGCCAGTTTAAAATATTCTTGAGTACTCGTAATCGAGTTCTACTACACCCGTAATCGCGTCTTTGAGAGACGTAATCCTAGTGGGCAGAACGCAATAAAAGGATATATCGTTCAGGGAATTGCAAAGGAGTTTTGAGTTATAAGCGATAGCGATAAAGATTTATTTTTATATGGATTGAGCCATAATCCACTGGTAATAATTTTTGGACGGGTACTTCTAAATGTTGAAATTTCTATGATACGGTACAGTATACTATACGTACAGTATTTCAATTAATACAAACGGACGAAACCGGCTCAAAATCGGCTTATACACTGACGAAGCGATTGACGGTCAAATTCGTAGCATCAGACAGCTATCTCGCGAATAAACTATTTAATAATTCAGTATTGCAAACAGTAACATTTAACTCTAAAAGATGGTTTAGTGTATATTGTAAGATTGTAATACTATGGTTTTGGTCCTAGATAATTTTTATTTGTATTTTTTTAAACCAAGGCACGATTGGCGAAGTGACTGGTTTCCTAACCTATCCCACCTCCTACTCCCACAAATAAAATAATGTTGCCTGTACGCACATTTGTCACAAACTAAACTGTGTTGATTATCTTTAACTTATCTTTATTTGTGGCAGAGAAAAATTTTTTTTAACCTAGTTTTCACATATTCTACAATTCGTTTCTTGCACGGAACAAATAATGTCTTATGTTAGTTTAAAGGTTTGTAAACTCATCCAAGATGCAGGAATTATTCCTAGTGCGGGAGACACATTTTATAAAAAAAAAATTGTATCTTGTAACTTGCACCAATCGCCCACTGGGACTGAGTTAGCTACGGCTTGGACTCAAACAGTCCTTTTTGTTTCGAACGAGTTATACCCATTACAGATACGTTGAGATCACCCTTTAGTAATACTTTTGAGTGCAAACGCTTTGTTCTTGTTTGAAATTGAGGTTCTATTTAAGGGTGTAATCTCCAAGCACGAAACTCGTAGTTTCGGCCTTAGATACTGGCCCCGAGACAAGGGTATCCTCTTAGCATTAGAAGCAAGATGAGACCTAAGATGCAGAGAGCTCACTTTTTTATCATGGTAAAATCATCTAATGATTCTTCCCGCCCATACTGTCAGACTCGTACTGACTAAAATCCACGGTGTCGTTCAATAGCCCTTTATGTTCCAGGGTCACGGTAGTTCGATAAGTCCCGCGACCTCAGTAAGTCATGTGACCCAAAGAGCTCACTTAGGGTTACCTATAATTAACATCTGTTAAGATATTAATTTTTTAGATAACTAGCTGTTCTCCGTGTTTTCACCCCCGCTGCTCTGCTCTTATTGGTCGGCACAATTTTCTTAGCTTTCCTCGATAGTTAGACTATCCAAAACGAAAATTTTATTTTTAGTTCCTTAGATAAGCGAATTCAACTAAACAAACAAACAGAAGTTTTTGTTTGTTTAATTGAATTCGCTTTATAACATAAGTAACTAAAGATTTTTTTTCTCGAAACGCAAATATAAGAAAATCATTTCATTTTCACGCTAAAGTCTGATAAGAACAACTGTAACACAATCAAATGGTAGCAAGTTCGTTAAAATGTAAAATGGTGAGACACGAATTTAATTTGTAACTGCTTTTGTAGTAGATTTACACTTTAAAACTGAGTTAAATTATTTCTGTGCACTTAAATATACATTTGGTAATACTTTCACACTGAATAGACCATTTTATTAAAGCGGTCAGATGGTCACATTACTTATTTAAATATGTATAATATAAAAAAAAATATACTAACAACTCTTCTGCATTGTATGCAGAAGAGTTTGTTGGGCTTAACGCGCTAATCTCAGGAACGAATGGTTCGAACTGAAAAAAAACTTTTTGTGGTAAATAGTCCATTCACAGAGAATATTACGTTACTCGGACACGAAAAACCAGAGCCGAGCAGTAAGAATGAAACCGCGGGGAACAGCTAGTTCAAAATAAAACAAAGGATAAGTCTGTAAAGGAAACCGTGGCCCTGGAATGTACAGGCTTAAGAGTCAGCAGTCCCTTCCACTCCATCCGCCGAGGAGACTTATTCAATGATTTATTGCTACCAAATAAAAAGGTAGTTTTTTATGGATAGTCTCAAAATAAACTCTTTTTCACTAATATATTCACACTTTTGTTCCTCAGTTCTTATTAATTAAACCAGTATACACGGTGTTTTAAGACACTTAACGAAGCCGAGAGCCACGTATTCTACCCATTATTTGGATCATATTTTTCCTTTAGACCATACCTGGGACTCCACGGGTTCTCGAGATATTGAAGGCCAAAGTCGCATTAAAAAATTTTTTTTTTTTACGAAATCGAATTCTAAGTATTATTACAAAACTTTTTTCCAAACAAACGTTACCTGAATTTTCGATTTTTCTAAATAAATTACGCATTTGAAGTTCCGAACAGTAATGAATACGTAAGAAATGAATGCAAAAACGCACGGCTTATGTTAGTGTGCGTTTGATTTACTTTCGACGGTCAATGACTCTCTTCGCTAGACTCACTGCCGTGGGATTTTCAACTTTATGTTCTGGGACATAAAGTTGAAATGTGCGTAATGTGAACGTGTTTAAAAACATGTGATCTCAGTCCATTATCTGAATTGTCAAAAGAGCGCCCTTTTCATCCTAAAAGTAAAATTATGAAGAATTTATGTTATGATTACTTCCTAAAAATAAAGATTCTTTTAAAGATTTCGTTTCATTTTGATTATTTAGAACTAAACAAATACTAAACGCCAACGGCGGCCGCTAGATCAAACGAGCACCGCCGCGCGCGCGCCGCCCACTTGCCCCCGCAACCCGCTACGCCCCTCCCACTGCCAGCCGCCACGTGCCGCCAAAGATTTTTTTCTTATTAGTTCGGTTTCTGACACGATCGAATTTACTTCTTGTGTCTTTATTTCCGAAAAACATTAGTTTTGAGTGTTCTGTGACTGTGTACTCGCTAACACACAAAGAGTCTGTGTGTTTTTGAGTACTTCTGTGTTTGTTTTTGCCAGGGAGTGTTTTTTTTTGTGTTGTTCTCTCAACACGAGAGACCACCGATTGATGATATCAACGATGGACAGTAGGTAAGTGTTTTATGGGTTTTAATTTAAGAACATCCTGGGGTCGTGGGATTGTTCGAAAGATCTACCACGGCCCTGGAACGTAAAGTGCACACGAAAGAGCAGTTCGATTTTAGTCAGTGAAGTCTGACAGTACCTCCCGCCCCACCCTGAGCGAGAGGCCCATTTCATGATTTTATGACCTTAAAAAAAATTAAAAGCATCGTGCATCTCAGTAGGATTTTTACTTAATTGTTTTCACGGAAACTATTCATTTCGTTCATCCCCGCAAATAATCGAAAAAAAGTAGAACGTCGATGCGTCGTTCTTATCACAGCGCGTTCCAGCTGAGGCGCGCTTGTGTATTCTCGGCTACGCACACAACGACACGAAACCCGCCCGTTTGCTTTACATTGCGCGCAATAAAATTATTATTTTTTTTGATACCTAAAAATAAAAGTCGGTTCCCAGCGATTATTTTAGCGTAAATCTACTTAGTTAGATGTACAGTATGCGTAGTTAACGGCTTTGTGATGTGTTTAAATACACCCTGTATGTCCGCACTTCGTTACTGTCTGTCTAAAATCCTCGAAATGGAGGGAAAAATGAGTAAGTCGACTAAAATGATTTCAAATGTTGAATTTTAAAGTTGTTGCCTTAATTTTTAAAGTCACAAAGCAGGATTTATCGAGTTATCTTTGTATGCCGACGATTTAAGATCTTCTTATCGCGCTTTTTATTCTTATTCTTCTTTTTATTTTCAATTTACGACAGTTAACACGTATACAGTTTCTGTTAGATCTATAAGGCGACGCGAGTCTCCTAGTGTACGAAGCCTTACGACTTTGGTATCCAAGTGACTATCATCACAATACAAATCCATAGAAGTTCGTACACTGGCACGCGTCAATGGATGTCAAAGTCGTAAGGTATCGGAGACTTGCGTCGCCTTGTGTTCGAAGAGGCTTATCCCCCCCGCGCCTGAAACGAGTACCAATTTATTTTCCGTTACATTACAATTACACGCTCAAATATGTACGCATCGTTTTATTATGGGTTTGCGGATCCCACATTTGGGACTCGATGTAATTGCCGCTGAAATTGTTCCGAACCCCTGAGGGTATGGCTAAGGAAATTAAACCGGTGTCTGGCAATATCTTATTGCTATCTCGTTGCTAGAATTGATATGAATTTGCGTGTTTTATTTCATCCAATACGTGATTTCGAGCAGGGCTCAGTGGTATCGGCTTTGACCTACGAGTTCTGCTTGACGTAATTTATTTCATCACCACTGCTCTTAAAAGCTTATACAACGTGTAATGTTAAAAGCGCAAAACCTCTCGTGGGGTAACTCAGCACATGTTACTGAACAATGTTTGTTATAAAACTTTTGGAAATTCGCAAAAAATAAAATGATTTTCCATATAAAATGAGAAATTGACCGAGGCCATCAGTATGAAAAACTATTTTTTTTTTCGCGTATTTCCTAAAGTTTTATATTTTTACATTGTTCAGTAGCATTGGCTGAGTTACCTCACGAGAGGTTTTGCGCTTTTAACGTTACACGTTGTATCTATATCTATCTATTCTATATCTATCTATATCTATACATATAATAAAACTGTAGAAAAATTGTTTTTGTACATCAAAATAAAATCCAAAAAAAATAGCTAGGGTGTTAAAGGACAACCAATAGGACCCATTTCTAGCATTTTTAGAATTTTTGTCTGTTTGTCTGTTTGTATGTTTATATGTCCGGGCATCACGTAAAAAGTACGAAATCAATGTAAATAACTTATATACACAACGATTAAGCGTAACTTGAGGTAACATTTAGTTTTTGTTTCATTGCAATCGGTTCAGTCTATCAAAAGTTATTCGAATTTAAAGTGTTTCAGTAGTAAAATTACGATCAGTTCAAACCAAGACGCGTAGTTCAGTAGCGCGATCTAGCTTCGAATAGAAAAACTACATATTCAAATTACTAAAATTCATCTAATGATGATAGGACGGGACAGGACGGGACAGGACGCAACAGGACGAGACAGGACGGGACAGAATGGGACAGGACGGGACAGGATGGGATAGGATTGAACAGGATGCGACAGGATGGGACAGTATGGGTCAGGATGGGACAGTATGGGACAGGATGGGATAGGATGGGACGTGATAGGACACGATGGGATACGGTGATAGTGAATAGTATAGAATCATTTATTCACGCGAAAAAAAATGATAGAAGCTTGAACTTGAAATCCTATTATCGATATTTTTTAATCAATTACATGGTTCTGCCTATGAACAACAGAGGGCGTTTATACCAATTACGTCAAATATTCTACTTAAATTCTAAATACATGGTTTAGAAAAACTTGGCGTGGTGATTTACGTACGCATATTTATGTACGCTCCAGAATGATGGTTCACAGCAAATGTTGTTAATAAAGAAGAACTAGCTTATATGAAGTACCTAATAATATAATATTTTTGTGTCGATTAGAGGATTCAACAGCGTTTCGTACAAAAAAATACATTGGTAAGTTCCGACATCCACGCGAACGAAGTCGCGGGCACAGCTAGTATCTAATATAACTAATGGTTGGGGCAGTAGCTGAACGATCAACTGCTGAGCAACGTTGCGCAGGTTAGATCCCCGCATGGAACAAAAAGTATGATCTGTAAGTATTTGTTACGAGTCTGGGTGTTTGTGTATGTGAGTTTATATATTTTTTATATATTACATTTGTAAACGCACCCACGATAGTTATTCTATATAGTCTATACCAAATATCATCGCTGGTTTCTATAATGTGTTCTTTGACGAAACGGGTTTGAGATTGTCTCAAAGTGTCGCTTTAGTAGCTTGAAGGCTGTGATCGCGGACAAGGCTGTGTTTATAGAGAATAGCACTTCATGTAGGTCACAATAATTAAAATAACGTTACTTACAATATTTATTTTGGCAATCAAAACAGTAACTAAAAATAATAAAATAACCCTACGGGGCTGAGAGATGGGCCACTCAAAACGTGGGGGCGTACCTTTGTAAGTTCCACCCAACCGGAACGACAAACAAACAAACAAATAAGTAAAGTGAGCGTATAAAAACGTAGGAAAATAGCCATTATCATACTTTTTTTTATCGTGCTAAAATCATTATGAGTCTTGCCGCCTACTCGGAGGGACTATCAGACTTGTATTGACTAAAATCCACGGTGTCCTTCAATAGCCCTTTACATTCCGGGGTCACGGTAATACCACAGTATAATAATCATACAGTAGCGTAACTCGGCCGCCAGACAGATTTAAATACCTACAGCCGCGCGGTACGTAAACATGCGTTAGGGCTACCCGTCTACAACATTTTAATAACATTTGCCTTTGCGTACTTTCTGTTTCTATTTTAGTTTTGTGATTGTAAATATACTTTTTTATATAAATAAATGAAATACTTTGTATAATGAATAGGAAGTGTTCAATAAAAATGCGTGTTGTTTTTTGATTGGTAGATTTCATTTAAAAAATCATGTTTTTGTTTGAAAAACAAATCGGGCTTATAAAGTCCGATAAATTATAGAAGTATTTGAGACCGAAAAATATTTGCGCCACGACTGAGTCGTACGAAATGCTTTATTTTTAAATTTTAAAGTATAATAAATCCGCATTCTAATATAAAGCTTAATTAAACTACTCGTCTTATTAGATATGTACTCGAACTGATTTTTAGAGATAAAAACACGCGGTTACTGTTAAAAAACCAACACACCGTCCGCTCGACACTGCGGTACAGCCGTGACTGTCTGCACCCCAAGCGCGCCCCGACATCGAGGCGCGTAGGTATAGCTCGCTTTTCGTCCGTTTGTATGAAGTTGGGGTACTGTATTATTATATTACCGTGGTAATACGTTAGCCCTGCTTCCCTCTAAGGGGGGCCCCGTCATAGCCATTATCATACTTAACTATAATCATCTCGATAATGTTCACTGTAACACCCTCATGATTGTCCGCCTGATCTTGTAACCTGACCGAATGACGATCACAAAGTAATTGCACGATTATTTTAGATTGCTACCCTGAGACGTCGGGATTGAAGGTAACGAAGTTTTGGGAGTGGCAATTATGAAGCAATTGTTTTCGGCTTTAGGGTGAAAAGGGACCTTTTTGGAAGGTATGATGATTTTTCAGAATGTAAAATTGGTCAGAAAAATGTGATAATGGTGCTAAATAGTCGACACCTAAATATATTGAACAATAGTATATTTTGCAACGATTGAATAAAGAGCGGATTTAAAGCGAGGGCCATTATATGAATAAAGAGCAAGCGAAGGATTTTAATGATTGAATCACGACCGTAGGGAGTGATTCATGATGATTGAATCACGAGCGAAGCGAGTGATTCAAGTATTTAAATCCTGAGCGACGCGAGTGATTCAGGCCCTCGATTTAAATCCGTTTTATTCAAGAGTTGCAAACGATACTTTATACCATGACTACGAGAAAAAGAAAGATTTGAGCGATAGAAGATATTCAACGAAACAAAATAAAGTTTTTTTTAATACCTAAGTCTGCTCCACACACACGTGGGTGCGAAGTAGTCCAATCGCTCGGTCACTGCGCCAACAAGCTGACGTTAAAATCGGAGCAATGGTTTGAATTAAGGGTAATTTTCATATTAGCAAGGGGGTTGTCCAGCATCGCGGCCGAGGTCGAATGTACTAAAGTGTTCTAAATTCAAACACCAAAACAGTGCGTAAAAGACTACTTTTACGCACTGTTTTCCGTGCGTAAAAGTAGCTTTTTCGAGGGGGAATGGTATAAAAACAATTTTAATTTTAGTTATTACTTATGTTATTTATTTTTTTTATTTTTCAAGGTTTTTTTCTATGGGAAGAATAGCGATCAACGAGTTTGACTTTCACATAATTATTCCGGTATCGTGAATCGGTATCGGTAAATTCACATACACAAGCATCCAGACCCGAAACAACTACTTGTAGGTCATACAAATATTTGTTCCATGCGGGGATTGAACCGGCGTCAAGCTGAGCAGCCATGCCGTTTGAATATGCGACCTCCGGATTCAGTACATCCGAGGTTCTTACCAACTGATCAACAGAGGTGCTGTCTACGAGCGGTTACTATCGTTCAAAATCCTGCTCGCTTTTTGAATTTCTCTTTCCACGAATTATAATTAAATTATTTACAAACAGCTGACTTTTAACTCGTTAAATTAGACGAAGATAATGCCAAGCACAATTTAATTTCAAAACCATATTTCGACGAAAGCAACGTTAACGAAATCCTTTTGACTAGCCGCAATTGCCTAAATCAGACAATTTGCTTAAACCGACCTCAGAAAGTAATGATCTCGTCAGAGAAACTGGGCAAGTGCGAGTCGGAGTCAAACATGAAGGATTCTGTATCACTGCATGATTATTGAACACTAAGATTATATTCTTGCTATGTTCAAGATGGAAGAATTAGTAAGGAATGTAAATATAAAAAAATATATACATAGGTATATTATAGGTATAAAAAGTTATTTTTTAATAAACATTGCGGCGGAGCAATGTTTTTTTTTCATAGAGGTCTCCTGTATCGTAAATGCGTTTGTCATCGTGCAAACATTTCAACTCATCGACACTCAGACCTGGAACAACTACTAGTAGGTCATATAAAATTTTGCCGTTCGATGATCGCGCGATACACAGCACAACAGTCAATCGCTCAACCACTGCACCAGTCGTGCTTTCTGTTTTGTTTATCAAACTATACCTAAACTTAAAACCATCTGTAACTATCAGCTCTGTGTCTGACAGACAAAGCTTTATTAATAGATTTTCAACTTTATGCCTTAGATTATAAAGTTGGAAATGTATTAGCGAATGCTGAGCGTCAAAGATTATCGCCTGCCGTTTACCTATAGAGCCAGGGTCCACAGACCCTTTCCGTACTGAAACCTGAAACAGTCTCTCATCATAAGCAATAGCAATCAACAGTAAGTAATTGTTATTTTACATAATGAAGGCACTTATTAAAACTCATTTCAGATTGATAGATATTCTTGAAACTCTCATTTGGAGTTTAATACGATGGAATAACCTTTGAACTTTGAAATGAAAACAATCGACAGTCGTATTTGAGTTTTGGAGTTTGACTTTGGACGTAAGTCGACTCATCTATAGTTCCCGCCAGATATAAAGTGGGGAATAAAATTCGTTGACCCTCGTGTACCAATGTATTCCAATATTTCAAAACTATTCGAAATAATCTAAAGAAAGTGTCGTAACACGATCAGGCGACCGTGACCTTATATTTTATTTTGAAATTCGAACGGTGGTATTATGGAATTCGGACGATGCATTATTAGGATCAATGACCTTTATTCCAGACTTATCTGGCGGGGACTATTATAGCTATACACTTCCAGTTTATCTTAGCCTCGCTTTGTATGATTATTCCTCACAATGAACGGCCAGCTAATACTGGTTTCGCAAAGTTTGGTGTGTAGCCGTGTGTACTTTAGTAGCGTGTACGTCACGAGGCGAGGCGAAACTGTCAAGTTCTTATTTTTCAAAATGGTTGAACCGATTTTTATGAAACTTCACATGCATTAGCAAGCTAGAGTTAGAATATTTACTTTATAATACACCAAAATTTTAAGTAAAAGTTTTAACCTAAATGAATAGTTTTACAGATTTTGGTTCCTAAATACTCGGACCTCCTACAGGTATATCCGGCATTGTTATTAGATTCGACATCGCAAAATAGATTATTAAACATTTTTGACCGTATTGTTTATTTTTTTCTTTTTCCGAGAAAGCTGCAAACAGAAAGGAATGGAAGTTCATGGAAAAACCTTTGCCCAATAGTGGGTCAATGGGGTTAAAATATTTTCTATTATTACATAACGTAAGCCCAACAGACGAAGATTTTTAAAATTCACATTTGACGACACAAGCAAAAAAAAATCTAACAGACTAAATAGATTTCCAATTTAGTAATGCCATCATCAAACTTAAAAGGCACCTATTTTTTGTTGGCACGGACTTTCGTTCCCAGACTTGCATGAAACTTGAATTCTCCTTTATATCTTCATAATATTAATATAGATTAGTCAAGTGTTTGCTAATGACTACTTGACCGTTTTACTCGAAGACAGTGGACATTGGCGATATGCCAGTGAACCAGTAGGTCGGACGAGTCAAGTAAATCCATTTGTTACGAGCTCCTGTTTCAGTTAATGTTATGATTATGTTATATAGTCTGTGCCTCTTCAATCTGTCTATGGATTAAGTTTTTTTTTTTTTGTGGCAGCTCTTTGGTAGTGATAATTTGACCTTGAGATCTCCTAGCACGGATATTCAATAAATATAAGTCAGGAATTTTCTTTTTATGTAATATTTTAGCAAGAATTTCTATATTTGATGCTTTTTCAGCAAAAAACCAGACATCCTAAGATAAAAATATAACGCGCCTTTTTAAATATAATTTGAGCCAACGTGCTAAATTAAAACACACATTTTCATAACACCACTTTATTTCCAGTGGCAACTCTAAAAATAACGACTTCCAAAATCAGTGTTACCGCAATATGTTACGAGAAATTCCAAATTTAAAATTTAAATAATTCGCGAACACAAGTCCATTTACCTTTCGTATGTAAATCTGTATTAACATACTTTTTTAGATTGGCAACATTTTTAACATGAGTCTTGATTTTCTGTGGCCTTCTAAAGTGCTGATTTGGAACCTTTTTTTCGTTCGCACTTTATTCTTTTGACGGCGACCCGTAACAGTTAAGTGAGCTGAAATTGAAACCTGAAAATCAAAAATAAAATGCTTTATGGTACTTTGTAGGCGTTTCAAAGGTTATAGGTTATTTAATCAACGTGAAGGATCGGCGCGTATTTTTAGAACTTTAAACTTTTCTTTTGAAGTATTTTGATCTTATTTGATTGAGACAAGTTTGCTGATTTATAGTTTGCTAAAGAAAAATGGCCGTAGACTAAATATAAAGATATTTTTCAAGGAACGAAAAATAGAGCTGCGAATAGGATTCGAACCTGCGTCTTCTGGATAGGAACTCCAGACGCCTTAACCAATTACGCCATCGCAACCACTTACACTCGTAGCTGAATTTCTCGTTCGCTTGTTTTTATGAACCCTTTTTTTTTCCTTGAAAAATGTCTTTGTGAAGACGCGACGCAGGCGTTATTGCGTATAAAATATAAGACTAAATATAAGTCAAGTATTTTTAATTGAATGGGTAAAAGATAATATTTATTTCTAAGTAATAAAATTATTATATATAATTCTTAACTATATAACTGCTTATTTCTGTAATTAACTAATATGTAACAATATATACAAACTAAAGCTAGAAATTAAAAATAAATAAAACTATAAATAATAATAATAACTATAATTGAATACAAAAAAATACCTATAAACTGCATCACTTCTAGGCTATGCCAAGAAGGCATAGCCTAGAATAACAGAAAATATTGATTAGCACACTTGCCCATGATGGCTTGACGATCGCGGGACTGTCTCATCAGGTAACCATGACCCTGAAACGTAAAGGGCTTTTGAAAGATCACTGTGGATTTTAGTCAATACAAGTCTCACTAATAGTCCCACGATCCCATCCCGCCCTGGGTGTCCCGGACTCCTACGATGATTAAGCCACGAATATCAATTTATACTATATGATATCTTTTATTATTATGTATCTTATCCCAATTATATTATACGTCAAAAAGTAAGTTTGTTTATTTCACACTTTAACCACTGAACCATCTTGTTTGCATATACGTTGTCAGACATACGAATACAGAAACGACTGACGCCACAAGCAGAATGCGAATTCCCATTTATCACTGGCTTTGACACCAGAGAACTGGCGTCAAACGAGAAAAAAAAAACCCGAATGTCCCCAATGGCGACGAATGGGAAAAAAACCATTTTGTCATCAGTACGGCAAGTAAAACCTGACCAAAAGTACTAGGCTGGCATGAGTTCAAGGTGGTTAGTTGCAACCCGAATTGATTGTTAAAATCGACACGAGCAAAGCCGCGAGCAAAATGAAATTGGTTATAATGGCCACGTTTTCTCATAATAATTATTATTCTGACGTAACGGTTAGTGCAGTGGCTGAGCTATTAGACTACAGCGGTGCGTGTCGCGGTTTGATTCCGGTACGGATCAAATATTTGTATGATCTACAAGTAGTTTTGGTTCCGGGCATTTGTGTATGTGAGTTTATATGTTTGTAAACGCACCCAAGACACAGTAGAAATTCCTAGTTTGGGCAAAGTTTTTTTTTTTTTTAAAGGCGTCAGCCAAGGATATACTCGTAGGCACAAATGACTTTAAGTTTCGTAAAATAATAATATCCACAACTATCACACAACGCCATCTAGACCCAAGCTAAGCAGAGCTTGTGTTATGGGTACTAGACAACTGAAAACATACTTATATATTTCTAAATACATAAATATTATAGATAAATTACACCCAGACACAGAACAAATGATCGTGCTCATCACACAAACATTTTTGTCCTGGGTGGGAATTGAACCCACGACCCCCGGCATAGCAGTCAGGGTCACTAACCACTAGACCACCAGGCCAGTCAAAAAAATAATCAGTATACTGCATCATCCTTATACAAAAGAGATAAGAACGAAGCGAACGTATGTATTATACGTTAAACGTGAAAGGAGATGAAGAGCCAACTAATTTCCGTTTCTAAAGCGAATATTCTAGAACATCACCCGTGTAAGGAACGCTAGCAAAAATACATTTCACAAAGTAAAATACAAAAACAGACTTAAAAACGGTGTTAAGCAATGTCCCAAGTCGCGGGGCTGTCTAAACAGATAATTATGACCCTGGAATGTAAAGGACTATTAAAGAAACACCTCGGATTTTAGTTAGTGGGAGTCTAAAAATCCCTTTCGCTCTGCCAAGGGCAGGAGGACTCATTTGATGATGTTTACAGGATAATGATGAAAAAGGCAATGTCAATTTCAATTAATTATTAAATTACTAACGACTTTATAGAGGTAAATATTGTGAGTGAAGCAATCTCTAGAACTACTGAACCGATTTTGAAAATTCTTTTTCCAGTAAAAAACTGCTTTCATTCCGAGTGACGCATGCTTTAAATAAAAAACGTCGCGAGCAGGGATGCTACTTTCAAATACCAAAAACCCTTTATTTTCAACGTAGGGTAAAACACCCAACTATTGACCCTTTAAGCGGTTTTTCTTGCTTCTTTCGCAAAATAAACTAATGCATTAGTTGCAAGTGGAAATGAATGTTCTTCGAAGGTAAAATATTACTCGTCAAAACAAAATAGGGGCCACTTATTAAATTGCACTTTAATCAAGTATCACTCTTATTCTGTGTACACAATAGATGGTAAATACCTTGTTAAAGTTTCTTTCAAGTATTAATATTGTTTCTAATGCACAATTGGAAATTCATAACTTTTTTTTAATTAGATATTTGAGATTTCTTTGAATTTACGGTTTGGTGTTTTTTATTTTCCAAACTTCTAACGGAGTTTTCTTCGACTTATACAGCAAGTAGGCTATAACGATTGATTAATCTCATAATGCCATTTATTCGGAGACATATGGATGCAAAAACAGCCACTTGGGGTGTTACCTTAATCCAGGGGGGGCATAGCCAGAACAGGTAGGTCTTATGGTAGAATATTCGCAACCAGTGGTTCAAAAAGTTTGAAACTGGTCTCAAAAGACGGGTAATATCACCAGACGCCGTGATTCAGGAATAAAGTAAGTAAGTAAAGCCTAAGAAGACCATTAAGTTTGATTAACCGCGCAAATAGAGCGAGAAACTACCGCGCGGACCGTACAAACTCCATTGCGTTGAGCTACAGGCACCCCTATAATTGACTAGACTAATCCGAATCGACTCCATGAAGACTAAAAATACTCAAGAAGATGCTTGTTTCTTCTCCAGTTAACTGGAGCGTATGGTGCAAATCGTGAAACATTTTTTTTTTAACATTTTTTTTAAATAAAAACTGACTTATTAGAGTGTAGAGAAGACCTAACAACAGGTTTCAGATCTTTGCACTCTTGAAACAGACTGTTCCGATGAGATCTGAATTATGCTCTGGGGCGGTTGTCTCTATCACGCAAAACTGAACTCGCACTTCGTAATAACGTTGCTGTAACTGCTCAAAATTGCGTAGCGAATGTGGAGCAACTCCACATTATCCCATTCGCATAGCAACGAGTACCTGAGTTCATCTTCAAGCAGGATAATGGTCGAGCGAACACGACGCGACTAACAGTGCACACATTCGCTGTCGTTCGAATTACGATGTTACAGTGGCTATGCAAGATTTTGACCTAAGTTTTATTCAGCATTTAAAAGATGAGTTAAAGAGGAGTGCAAAGGAAAGTAAAATTCCCATCAACACCCAGCTGGATCTCATTAATTGTCTGGAAACTTGCTTGTAGAGAATCCCAAAGAAAATGTTTGGTATTTAATCCTGAACATTCCACATCCATTAAAATGAGTAGCACAGAGAGAACAGAGTTAAAAGAAAAGCTTTAAAGAACACGTTGGAACATTAAAGACGTTATTTTTTCGAGTTTTTTGATGTTTTGTGTAAGTTGATACATTCCTGCAATTCCCCACTTTTCATTCAATTTCGTTTAATTTAACGATTGATTGGAATACAAACTTATTTTTTGTGTATTTCCAAGTAAAATCGTTAATATTAATCAGATTCAGTTATTATAACTAGTGATATTTAGATATTATTTAATAAATCGACAAAAATCAGTTGGCCCTTATTTTCTTTTGAGTAGTATACATTGGAGAATGTAACTAAAACATTATAAACAGTCAAACAAAGGTAAATCGTGTTTTTTTTTCTCGAGTTTAGCAAGAACAGGCCATTTGACCAGTTATCAACATGCCTGTATCAAATTTTCAACATGCACATTACCAATTTTTGACCTCCTGTAGTATAAGAATAAACTCAAATATTATTTATTAGGACTGTGATACGAGGTTTTATTTGATAAAAAACAAACAAAGGTAGTCTTATTGCCCTTCTTATTTTCTTTTTTCACACAATTTTGGTCTACAGTCTTCAAACGCGGCCTATAATATTCTTGCATTTATTTTTGAAGTTTTGTTTTAGTTTGATCACTTTTTGACCAATTTTTCCTCTTTATTAGTAGTTATTTCATTGTTTTGTATTATGCAGCAGATATAAAAATGCTCGCCGGCAAAACCAATTAAAAGAATACGGCTTTAGTTCTACAAAGTGAGTTTAAAAAAGTTTGAATTAATGTTTTCCCAATTACATAAGACGGTTTTAACTTTCTAAACTTATGTAGAAGATCTCACAGATGAAGAGACTCGGATATGATTTAAGTCAGTTTGCTCAAACATGCAGGTTAGAGGAACTTTTGTCAGAATTGTATGTATTAAACCAACTTATGGCTAAGGCATTGTTCGTGTTATGTTCAACAATTGTCCCAAGGGATCATATACCGACATAAAAAGTATCCTGCGTCCAGGTACACCCACCTAACCAGGTTTTAAAATTATCTGCTTGCCAAATTGTGTCAAAATCCATTCAGCCTTCATTTTTCCTATAATAGTTATAAGTTTAAAATATTCAGGAGGATTCAGAATGTGACAGTTGACCGATTTAAGTACCTCACTCAACTAGGTCCTCAGGTTACTACGTAAGGTATTTTTTTATGTTTGTGATTATGCAGATACACTTTTAGGGGTGCCAACGCCCATGGGCATAATACAGATGCATTAAAGATAAGCTAACTCACCATTAAAATGAGCTATACGTATAAACCGTGGTGTCAGTAACTGGTATATTCGTACATATGGTTAATGACCAGCTATTGACATGTCATGTCAAATAAATGGTTATTCATACATTTGAGTGTACCAGATATTGACCCCATCATTTTAACAAGTTAATGATCATTAAAACGTGAAATCCTGTGGAAAAGCATTGTGTGTGTCTTAAATAACGAAAAAATACCAAAATCTAAGGAATCTATCGTGTAAAACTGAAATAAATTGCCATTGAAAACAGCCGTCAGCTTAGCAAATTGTTAAATTTCTTGATGATTTTAGCAGGGTATTTTATTATCTTAGGTTTACGGACGCAACATTGCTTTACTTAAATTTTCTGTGACGCTAATATATTACAAGATAAATTATTTTTCATTTTCTGTATTCTTTATGCAGCACTGTAAGAAGATTTATTATTATTTTTGATAAAAACTGTTAAGAAGTCAGTAGTTGGTGGGAGGTCGGCAATTGGGTACTTTACCCTATTTTCCTTTTTTCTGAGTACAAAGTATCTTACAGAAAATACATAATTTTTTATGAATATCCTACCTTCTAGAAATGAGACTATAACCCAATTCATTTCTTAAACATTTTCGTGTACAATTCATTAGGTTACACGTCGTATACGTACCGACGCAGGTCGCTTTCCCCAATCTCATTTAGCGACGTTTTAAGATCCAAGTGCTCGCCCCCAGACTTCTTATAAATTCATGCGATCCTGGTAACTCGCCGTGAAATCCTGAGCGAGGGAATTTTAGATGTTATTTTTTGATGTTTCTAGAAGGTGTAAATGTTTGCGAATTTTGTGAAGGCTTAAGAAATGAGCGTAGATAAGTTGTGTGTTTTATTGTATCTGGTAACCCAAAAACATATATGTTATTAGATAAATATTTCATCAAAGAATACCATTACCAGCTTGTAATTGGGTGCAACAGCAGCATTGGTCTCCACGACCTCATCCCACCAGCCTCCTTCTATCTTCGCACATCTAGACGCACGGCAAATTACCATACTTCTCTCTCTGTAGTCGGTCCCTCATGACTGACGATCGTGGTCAGCTTCAGAGTTGCATCTGGAGCGGATGATCCGCTTCCACCGGTTTCTGTCCATCGCATCCTAAAGGATGGATGGTAAACCACCGAGTAGAATTTAGAGGATGATGATTCCTTCACCTGATCTGTCCATCGAGTTGGTGAACGACCACGACCAACTACAATCAGTTTCTCCAAGCTTTCATCGCCTCTGCGCACCAGGTGGCCGAAATAGGAGAGAATTACCATACTTACTTTATTGCTATTCCACCAATTCGCACAAAGCGTTTCCAAACGTCTTTTATAATGCGGACAGCGAAGGAGTGGAACTCTCTGCCTGCGTTTGTGTTTCCGAACGCATACAGCCCTAATCTCTTCAAAGTTAGAGTAAACAGGCTTCTTCTGGGTAAACTCGCTCCATCGTCGACCTTGTCTTAGTCACTCCTAACCTAGACTAAGGTCAAGAGCAAAACCCATTTAAATTTTTAAAAAAATGGTGGATTTGGCTAAGGATTATCTGATGCCAAAGCTGCGGCTCGCAGGACTAACGGGTAACCGTGGCCACGGAACATAAAGCTTTATTAAAGGATACCGTGGATTTTAGTCAGTACGAGTCTGGCAGTCCCTCCCGTCCTGCCCAGGCTGGGAGCACTCGTGACATAATAATAATATAATAATATTCCACAACTATCACACATCGCTATCTAGTCCCAAGCTAAGCAAAGCTTGTGTTATGGGTACTAGACAACTCATAATATATAGGATATTTATAACTAAATGCATAGATACTATAGATAAATTACACCCAGACACAAAACAAATGATCGTGCTCATCACACAAATATTTGTCCTGGGTGGGAATCGAACCCACGACATGGCATAGCATGGCATAGCAGTCAGGGTCACTAACCACTTGACCAATAGTCGAAACATGATAATGTGACGTCACGCGCAAAAAGGCCACCACTCACTTCTTTACTCTGAATAAAATACCTCTCAATAACTAAACAAAATTGATAAATGTAACACGTGTTGGCACAGAAAACTCTCCTCCCAAAATTGCTCAATAAGGTGTACCTCCCAAAAACATTGTTTTCAGGCTACCCCTAATACATCATCATCTATTTTAGGAAATACCTCAAGTTACATGCTGTACTGAAAGTTCGTCGGGTCGCTAACATTAATATTCTTGCGGACCCTTTGTCCTTTATTTTGACACTGAAGAATCGTAACTTGTTTCGTCAAAGTTTATTTAGGCCCACACACTTGTAGAACCAATATATTTGTGTGGTGTTCAAGTGTTTTCGGTAAATGAATTATAAAGGGTGTCTGTGAAAGTATGGATCAAACTGTACCCCTAGCACGAGTTTTCACTATTTTACTTCACAGAGTTTTCCAGTATTTACAGCGTTTCTTGTATGAAAAAATGGAACAGCGCCTCTGGTGTGCGAAGATGGAACCAATTTTTTCCTTGAAAATTGTCAATTTGAAGTCGTCAAAGTTACAGTTTACTTTACGTCTCAAATACTGAAAACTCGTGCTGACGGTACTGAAGGGTTGTTGTAAGTTCGTCATAAAAATAATTCACCACGAAAATGTTCTGCTAACCGTACGGAAAAAAAAATCGGTGAATTTACAGTAATCAAAAATAAAAAAATGGCTAAATACTTACTTTTTTCATGGGGAATTAATTTTGTGGCGAATTTACAATAACCCAAATTGAATAAGATTAAGGGCGAGGTAATTTCCAATCTTTTTACTTCTGAGACTTTTTATGGTCTAGACCACTTTAATTTCGTGTTCGGGACCGGATTCTAGGCATTTGTTGCCTACAAATGCCTAGAATCCGGTCCACCACTCATGCCCTGCGGAAAATTTTTGCTCCTACATTTTTTTATGTAAGTTGATGTAATGATGTA
Organism: Agrotis ipsilon; assembly: GCA_028554685.1. Classification (NCBI taxonomy): domain Eukaryota; kingdom Metazoa; phylum Arthropoda; class Insecta; order Lepidoptera; family Noctuidae; genus Agrotis; species Agrotis ipsilon. The sequence goes on from CM052965.1 coordinate 16,362,305, forward strand.
GACACAAGCACCGCGTTAAACACCGACTCAGATTGCAATTAATTGCAGTAGATGTTAAATGTTTTGTTGAAAAATATCTACTTTTAATTCCGCGACAAAAATTTAAGCTTTTTTTTTTTTTTTTTTACGTGGTAAAATCATCAAATGAGACCTCCCACCCCGGGCAGAGGTACTGTCAGACTTCTACTGACTAAAATCCACGGTGTTCTTCAATAGCCCTTTATGTTCCGGGGTCACGGTAAGGAAATAAATCCCGCGACCCCGGCAGGCTTTGGCCCTCTGTGGGCCCCGTCATCATGCTGACGCTCTTAGAGGCGCGCGTGGAACACAACGCGCCGTCGACCCAGGCATGGTCCGTGGTCGGGTAGCGAGTTGCCCTTTACTCACTGCCCGCATGCCCGCGCCTACGATGCAGGATGCAGACCCTCGCTCCCGCATTCATGCATATGCACATTCAGGAAAGGAAAACATTTAATGTCATGGATTTCCGGAAAGTAACGCCTGGATATACTTCGGACATTCCAATTATTTTTATTTTATGATATGTTCGCATTAGACCACTATCTCACCTGATGATAAGCGAAGATATGATCGACGTTGAAGCACGCTTTAAAGCTAGTGAATTTAACCCGTTGATGCTTAGAAATAAAAAATGCTCACAAAATAAAAAGTACTGAACCAAATTTGATGAAATTTTTATGGGACCAAACTGCAAGTACCCTGCACCGAACAAAAAAAAGAATCACACTAATCGGACTAGAAACCTCGGAGTAATCGATGTACATACATAAAAAAAAAAAAAAAACATACCGACCGAATTGAGAACCTCCTCCTTTTTTTGAAGTCGGTTAAAAACTATCATCTAATTTGATCCTATAATCAAAAACATTACCTAACAATTTGGTAAGACCAGAAACTACTTTTATTTTTTCTCAAGTTCTTTTTCCCCAACGAAGCTTAAATAAAAATAAAGCCCAAAAATAACGGGGCAAAAATAAAATAAGGTTACAATAAAATGTCTGAAAATAAAATAAAAATAAGGCCACAAAGCGCGAAGAAACATTATTGTGGAATAAAGAAAATGTGATTGGTATTGCCACTTACTGGACACAACAAAAATACGTACGATAGACCACACGTCATTGGTAATGAAACCAGTAGACGCTGACCTCTTTTTCTATTGACGCTGCGTACTATGCGAGCTCAATTTAACGTTACCACTGACGTTGGGTCTGCCATACCTCATAAAATGTACGAACCATCGGAATGGACAGATATAACAATAAATCAGATAAAATTAGTTTTCGTTCTATTGTACGAGGGGTACAGAAATTGCTATCATCTGTATGTCCAACTGAGATGTCCTCACAACACGTTGTTAATCTTAATCAATCATCAATCGATGATGATGAGCACCAATAGTCGTTATCCAAATGATCGTTAGCACTGCTGTACAGTGGTGGACCCCCACGGTGACGGACGTCGCAAGACGATCTCCGGCCACCGTAGGCGCGGGCATGCGGGCGGCGAGTAAAGAGCAACTCGCTGTCCGACCATGGACCATGCCCGGGTCGACGGCGCGTCGTGTTCCACGCACCAGCAATCTGACGGGCCCCCGTTAGAGAGCTAAAGCCTGGGGTCGCAGGACTACCGAATTGGCGTGACCCCGGAACGTAAAGGGCGTGTCTCGCAATACTCACCGTCCGCATGCATTTGTACAAGTTTGATGATTTTGTCATCAATCTTGCCCCCTTTTACATAAAGACTTGAACAATACCACAAATAAGACAATAGGTACTTACAAAAAAAATAAATTAATTTAAAAAACATAAATAAATATATTTATTTTTTACTTTTTAAAGGGAACTTGGTTTTTGTGTCGGGGGTTTTTTAAATTTTTAATTTATTTTTTATTTTATACTTTTTATAGGTACATACTTATACGATTTTTTTGTTGCTAAGATTACTCCCGATTAAGTCATCAATATTCCCTTTCAGTACGCTTTCATTTGATACCCAACTCGAGTATATTTGCAGACCCTCGGTTACCTTTCCCCACTTACACCCCCATAACTTCTAAACGGCTCAACCGATTTTCATCAAACATGTCTAAGAACACTCGCAGGTAAGTCACCTTTCATACAAAAAAACTAAATTGAAATCGCTTCATCCGTTCGGGCTCTATGATGCCACAGACAGACAGGTCAAACTTATAACACCCCTCTTTTTCCGTCGGGGGTTAAAAACAACTAACATAATGCGTGTTGACTATCAAAAATCCTGTCTACTTACGTTTCATTTCAAATATTAAAATACATCATCTAAAAACGTCGATACCTTATCAGTTTTTCTACAAACCCATTACAAATTCTTCTCGTAGATCGTGAATCTAACAATGAAATTACGAATCACCCCCTCGACCTATAACACCCCCTTCCCTTTTTAGTATTCCACCCCGATTCTGTGACATTTCTGTTAGTATATTACCACACAACATGATGACGTGTTATGTTGGCAACAAGTTTTTTTTTTCATAACCTTCCATCTCAACTAGCACGTATGAGATTGCTAAAGATAGGAATACACACGTCAGTGTCTTGTCATTCAATTTATATATATTGGCAAAATCAAAACTCCGTTTTGAATATGGCGTATTTAAATTGAATGTGATTTGAAAAGTATAAGAGACTATTTTTTTGCCTTTGTCACATTCTCAATTTATTACAGTGAAAACTCAATTAAGGGCGTCACAAAGGGCTAAGATACTATAATACTTTATTTTAAGTTATATTTATATTAGGCCACAGACGACGACGGATTTTGTATCTTAAGATATTAAGGTAACATTATATTGTATACCTTAAGATGTTATCTTACGATAAATTCTCATATCGCTCTCTATCTTAACATACGAAATTTTGATAAATATATATTATCTTAACTTAGTTTTAAGAATAGTAACTTAACAACGGGATTAACATTTAGAGGCAGATTAATGTACTGGCGCACAAGTACAATGTGACAAAAAGTGTTGTTGCCACAAAGCAGAAACATCCCAGATCAAAGTTTTCTACCCGTTATGAAAATTTACTTTCCGTATCACTCAAATCACCACGAATGTAATCATATATCAACTTAAGCATGAATTTTCCAGTTTATCGCTTCAGCAAACACATGTAGGACCAAAGGATTTTCATTTCATGTCTCTTTTAGGCCGTATACACATCGTATTGAAACAGGGAGGCCGTGTTTCGCTCGAGTGTGCTTTGTGTACACCCCTTTATATTATTTGTTTATCTGTTTCGTTGATTTTGATGTAAGATGTATGCTGTTGGCTTTTAGAACCGGCACACTTATATCAGAGCACATTTCAGAGCAATTTCAATGTTAAACTATAATCGATTTTATTTTTCATTGCAATAAAATCCAGAATCAATTAACACGTGAAGGAGTAGTCGCTTCAATGCTCTTCGTATTAATTGATTTTCAATTATATTTCAATGAGGAAAACGACGAAAATTGTTTGGCAGAGAAAATGTTCTGCGCTGTGCTCTGACGTGTGCGACTATTAGGTTTTCTGTGCTATTACTAAAGTGTCAGTACGTAATGTAATGTGTGACGATGACCAATTCATTAACCCCCGACGGAAAAATAGGGGTGTTATAAGTTTGACGTGTCTGTCTGTCTGTCTGTGGCATCATAGAGCCCGAACGGATGAAGCGATTTCAATTTAGTTTTTTTTTTGGATGAAAGGTGACTTACCTGCGAGTGTTCTTAGACATGTTTGATGAAAATCGGTTGAGCCGTTTAGAAGTTGTGGGGGTGAAAGTGGGGAAAGGTAACTGAGGGTATGCAAATATACTCGAGTTGGGTATCAAATGATAGCGTACTGAAAGGGAATATTGATGACTTAATCGGGAGTACTCTTAGCAACATAAAATGATATTAGTATGTACCTATAAAAAGTATAAAATAAAAAATAAATTAAAAAACCCCCCGGTTTTTTAAATTTTTAATTTATTTTTTATTTGAATTCCGTCTTTAAAGACTTTCAGCATGCTCTTATATTAGACGGGCAACTACGTGTGAAACGAGAGTAGAGAATTATAAATTCGAACGAGATTCTTTAATCAAATCATGAAACTAACGTAACGAATACTATAAATGCGAAAATTTTTGTTTGGATAGATGGATGTTTGTTACTTAAACTTAGCAGTAATAGAAAGTCAGTAACAGTCAAATTCATTAAATGAGTCCTCCCACCCAGCCAAGACTGGAGGGACTGTCAGATTTATACTAACTAAAATCAAGTGTGTACTTCAATAGCCCTTGTCGTACCGGGGCCACGGTTACCTGGTAAAACAGTCCCGCGACCCCACAGGAACACATCCTCCTCCTCGGGTCGGTTTCCTCAATGCTGAGGGTCGTGACCACCTCCTTGATGCAATAGTTTGTTGCGCACCACTTGACGCCATCTGTCCCGATCTGCCGCCGAGTGCAGAGCTTCGTGGACCGTTGTGTCGAGAGCGGTGCGGATCTGGTCAGTCCAACGTGTCGGGCTTCTACCGCGTGGCCTTTTGCCTTCTACCTTGCCAGTGACTAATAACCTTTCTAGGTTATCGTCATTCTTCCTGGCAATGTGGCCAAAGTATTCAAGAATCCTACGTAGGCAGATGGTAGAGAGCCTTGTCTTAATGTTTAATTCTTGTAGGATTGACACGTTGGTGCGATGTGCTGTCCAGGGGATCCCCAGCATCTTTCGCCAGCACCACATCTCGAAAGCATCGATACGATTGCGGTCAGCTTTCTTCAGGGTCCAAGTTTCAGCACCGTACGAGAATATGGAGAACACCAGGGTGCGCACAAGATTGGTCTTGGTTTTCAGGGAGATACTTTTGTTCTTCCATATCTTTTGAAGCTGTGCCATGGCCCCCTTTGCCATCCCAATTCTCCTTCGTATTTCATGTTCACATGAGCCATTACAACTAATGCTTGAGCCCAGGTATATAAAGTTATCGACTACCTCCAAGTCAAGTTTCCCAGTGAGCTCAAGCTTGCCTGTACGATCTATGACCATGATCTTGGTTTTGGATCTGTTTATCGAGAGCCCTAGTTCTATGCTGATGCGCTCCATCCTCTCCAAAACGGTGATCATCTCAGCTTCACTTGCCGCAAATAAGGTGGTGTCGTCTGCATAGCGCAAATTACAGATCTTGCGCCCGCCGACGGTGATTCCTCCATTCCAGCTATCACAAGTGCGCCTTATTATGTATTCACCGTATATGTTGAATAGAATGGGTGAAAGAATGCAACCTTGTCGAACTCCCTTCTCAAAACTGAATGGTTTAGATGTGATCTCGCCAACCCTCACCATCCCTTGGCTGTTATAATAAAGAGACTGCAACAGTGCAGTTAAATGATGAGGTACACCCAGTTCTAACAGCACTCTCCATAGACAGTCCCAGTTGACACAATCGAAAGCCTTACTGTAATCAACAAAACAGATTATAACCGGTAAGTCAAATTCGTAGCACTTCTCTACTATCTGCTTGACATTCAGAATTTGCTCACGTGTTCCTTTCCCTTTCACGAAGCCAGCCTGTTCTTGCGGTATTTGCCAGTCAAGGTAGTAACGAATCCGGTTGTTGATGATCTTCAATAAGATTTTGCTTGCATGAGAGATTAGCGCGAGTGTGCGATAGTTATCGCAATTTTTGGTCGATCCCTTTTTGTGTAGGGGAAGGATGATCGACTGAGTCCAAGCCTTTGGCCACTCGCCGTACCGCCAGATGTGGTTGCAGATGTTGTGCAAGATGTCAAAACCTTTGTCACCCAGAGCCCCAAGCATTTCAGCTGTGATTTGATCTGGACCTGGTGCTTTCTTAGCTTTCAGTGAGGTAATAGCTGTTACAACCTCTGATCGCAGGATGTTGGGTTCCAGTTCCAGGTTGGACCAGACCACGCGCGAAAAGTCCGACGTGTCGGGTGTTTTATACAGGTCTTCACAATAGCCGCGCCATCTTTCTGCAATTTTATCGAGATCGTGTAGCGGTTGTCCATCTGTATCTTCGATCACCCACGATTTCGGTTTGAATTGCCTACTCAGTATGCGGACTTTCTTAAATAAATCTGAAGTCTGTTGTTTCAACGCATGAGTTTCTACTTCGCGACAAATGTTGGTAATGAAGTTATTCTTGTCAAGGCGGCAATTGTTTTTAATGACTCTGCATAAGTTTGAGTATTCCTTCAATACGTCGGCGTTCTGTAGTCCTCTCACTTTGAGTTCTTTCCTACGTTTAATAAGTTCCCACGTGTGGTCCGTTATCCAAGCTGTTCTCTTGTGGTCCTTCTCTCGTTTCGAGACAATCTCACTCAGAGTCTCCTTGATTTTAAATTCCAAGCTTTCCCAAAGAGCATCGGCGTCAGCTACCGGTGGTGTTGAGCTCCGAGAGAGTCTGCCCTCGATCATGGTTCGGAAGTGTGCCCGCTCAGTAGAGTTCAAAGCTCTGGGTGTTGGTCGGGAGTGTTTATTCATCGCTTTCAGGCGCAGGGAAAGACAGGCGACCAAAAGAACGTGGTCCGAACCACAGTCGGCACCAGGAAAAGTCTTCACGTTTTTTATAGAGGATTTCCAGCGAGCGTTTATTATTACGTAATCGATTTGATTTCTGTAACGGTCGCCTGGAGATCTCCATGTATAGAGGCGTCTATTGTGGTGCTTAAAGTGCGTATTCATGATGCTCAGTTTTCTACCGACGCAAAACTCTATAAGCCTCTGACCGCGCACGTTTGTAGTGCCTAGACCGTATCCTCCAATTGTGTCTCTGATGATATGGTCCGGTTCAAGGTTGCCAACCTTTGCGTTCCAGTCGCCGAGTATGATCGTAATCTGACGGCTTGGAATGGCATCAAGTGTCTTCTCGAGGTTTCCATAGAAATCGTTAATATCCTCATCAGAAGCCTGTGCTGTAGGGGCGTAGATTTGCACGATGTTAAGCAAGCATGGTTTTGTGTTTAGCTTTAAACTGATGATTCTATCAGACACGGGATTGTATCCGAGGACAAATTTGTTTATGCCTGGTGGTAAGAGTATACCAACGCCGTTCCTGCTTGAGTTGTCCTTCCCCGAAAAGTACAAGGTACTTCCAGTTGTGATGTTAAAATGGCCTTGACCACGAAGGTGGGTTTCGCTGATGCCCAGTATAGAGATCTTGTGACTTTCTCTTTCCTTGTCCACAATGGTCAGTTTCCCTGGATGAAGTATACCGTTGGTGTTCCAGGTGCCAATACGATGATGTGCTCGTAGTGAGGTTTTACTTCGCGTGTGTTTGTATTCACCAGTAACATTCCTGCCTTCAGAGACCTGGTGACCCATCTCTTCGGGAGTTTCGGTAGCCAATTTCACACCAGCCGGCCCGGGTACCGGGTGGCGCCGGGTGTTAGCCGGTAACAGGAACACATAGGATACCGTTTATTCCAGTTCAACGTTCCCATGGGATAATTTTCAGCTTACATCCAGGTATAACTTTTTAACTAAAATAGATTTTTTTTCTTTCTTTCTCTGTCTTTCTCAACATGACAACAAGGAATCCCCTTAGCAACATCACCTATAATTCAGAAAAAGAAAACCCTTATAAAACTTTGACCTTGACTCATTCCATTAAGTCTCAATATCCAACCGGTAATTAAATAACGTAGGTCTATATAACCTGATTAGTCAGACGTGGGCGAGAACTGAGCAGACTTATATACAGGACTACAAAAACTATGCAAAACCAGTTAAAGCTGACCGTTCAACGTGCGGAAAGATCATTTAAACCAAGACCAAGATAAACTGGTTTTATATAGCTTGATATGTGTGTACGTCCAACAAGTACATTTTTGTTCACGCGTAGGTGATGTATACTTAATTAATTCTTTTGAAAATATATGTAATGAATCGTTTTTTGGATGGTAGAAATTGGTATTTTTTCATGAGATTTTTGTTATCCGGGCCTATGCACACCACGTTTTTTAGGGTAGGCTCAGATGACAAGCGCTCAACGCGCGTTTTGATAACGCGCGTTTACAACTACATACATTTTATTCAGGCCGTACACATGCTAACGCGCGTTTTAGTAACGCGCGCGTTCAACGCTGCGCTAGCGCACGTATGTTGTCAACGCGCGTTAACGCGCGCTTTGAGATCATTGGTTTTCTATGTTTCCGTTCAGTTGAGCGCGCGCTTTCGACGCGGATAGACGTATTTTAGGGTTCGTCAAGTTCGTCCGAAAATCGTCCGAAATGGAAACCGAAGCTTTTAATACGGAATTATTAATTGATGAAATAGAGAAACGTCCTGCGATATGGGACATGGAAAGTAGCGATTATTCAGATAAGAATTTGAGAAGACGGGCTTGGGAAGAACTCGTCCTTATATTTTTTTTGTTTCTACGTCCATCTTCGACAAATGTAGAACTCAAACTGGCCGCAACAACGCGCGTTTAACGTCTGACAAGCGCGCACCATGTGAACACTATACAAAAATTCAACGCGCGTTCAACGCGCGCTGAGCGCTTGTCATCTGAACCTACCCTTAAACGCGCCGTCGACGCGCGTCTTTATCAAACAGAGCAGATTGTTGTTGCGATACTAAGGGCCTATGCACACCACGTTTTTTAAACGCACCATCGACGCGCGTTTGTAGCGATGCAAACGCGCGTTTGACACTTTGTATCGTATGCGACGACGGCGCGTTTAAAAAACGTGGTGTGCATAGGCCCTAAGTGTCAAACGCGCGTTTGCATTGCGTCTGTATCGCTACAAAAGCGCGGCAATGGCGCGTTTAATAAATGTGTGTGCATAGGCTCTTAAAGTGGAGGTCACAGAGGCTGTCATTCAATGGTATTATAATGATATTCAGTTGCATCTTGGTAAGCATGGAACCCGATAAAGAAACTCGACTTATTTTATATTTGTTTGTATTTTTTTTTCTTACACAGTTCGTACCAGTTTATGGATTTTTTCAAAAAACTGTAAGGTTGTTGAAACAAATTATCAGCAACATGTTAGAATATATAAATATCAATCTTACTACCGCAGTGGTAGACGCGCACGGCGTCTGACGTTGGCAGACGACCACCGGCCACCGTACGCGCGGGTATGCGGACAGCGAGTAAAGGTCAACTCGCTGTCCGACCATGGACCATACCCGGGTCGACAACACGTCGTGTTTCACGCGCGTCTCAAAGAGCGTCAGCAAAATGACGGGGCCCCCTCTCAGAGGGCCAAAGCCTGCCGGGGTCGGGGGACTTATTCTATCACCGTGACACCGGAACATGAAGGGCTATTGAAGGACACCATGGATTTTAGTCAGTACAAGTCTGACAGTCCCTCCCGCCCTGCCCGTGGTGGGAGGACTCATTTGATGATTTTACCACACAAAAAAAAGGCTTTTTAAACAAATTATCAGCAACACGTTAAAGTATACTTAAGTATCAATCTTAAACGTTACAAAATCCGCATCATCAAAATAACCAAATTAAATCGAATTTCGTTTTACCAGGGGGAATTTAACAACCAATATTAAGGGTAAGCATACATCATGACATGTAATTCTTCAATTTCCCATTTTCCCCAATTTGCACAAATAATTAACAAGGTGCGAAATGAGACGATTAAATCCGACGTGTAAATATTTTATTGAACGAGTACGCCTGTATGTACGTGGGTTTAAAAAAATCGTTTCGCTGGAGAACGCATGTAGGGTTGTCAAGAGGCAAAAATAAAAATTTGAATTATAAAATTATTTTGACCATGGTTTAGAAATGACAGATTTAACATATTTAAACGAAGAAATAAATGCTTTAAATGAAGAAAGGTTTCTAGTAATGTTAAGGTTCAAAAAGTGCTATGAGTAATCCTGTGTCTGTCTTTGAATGACTTAATAAAGTGAAGTTATTCTTGCCATGTCGTATGCCTTATTACCAAGGTCATATGTCAGATGTTACATATCATAAAGCGCCTACTGTAAGGCTCACCCGTTTTTTTAACGTATTCTTGTTTTAGCGTTCACTCTACGCTATGAATTTGTCCTGTCTTATGGATGCGTCTGACAATCAAAGCCAAACCCACAACAACATACTTTTACGCTAGACTAATACTTGTTCCATACGGAAATCGATCCACAACACGCATCCTAACAGCCAATCACTGAACCACTGCCCCAACCATCATTCAAAAATAAAAACACAACATTATATTACTTAAATCAAAATGAAAGAGCGAAGGTCGTCTTTAGACAGGCACGATAAATGGACGTGACAACCCTAGATCACAGTGAGACAGAATAACGTATTTTTTCCGTGCGTGTATTAACTTCGTGCGCGAAGTATATTTGTCACGAATTGACAGATACATGTTCGCGACATGTTTGCCAAAGAGTAGCACTTATAGAGTAGCCTTATTTGAAAAAATAGAGGGAATATATGATAGTTATATATTCAATCTTTTAAAGGACGAGAGTAAGTCAATAAGTTGGTTCTCACATGTACGTTACACCTTTTATTTATCGTGGTAAAATTATCAAATGAGTCTTTCCAGAGCCAGAGCGAAACGGGAGGGATTGTCAGACTCGTATTCGTCTACTAAAATCCATGGTATCCTTCAATAGCCCTAAAGTTCTAGCCTAATAGCCCTTTACACTCCAGAGACATGGTTACTTGATAAATATAAATAAATATTCCACAACTATCACACAACGCCATCTAGTCCCAAGCTAAGCAGAGCTTGTGTTATGGGTACTAGACAACTGATAAACATACTTATATATTTCTAAATACATACATATTATAGATATATTACACCCAGACACAGAACAAATGATCATGCTCATCACACAAACATTTGTCCTGGGTGGGAATCGAACCCACGACCCCCGGCATAGCAGTCAGGGTCACTAACCACTAGACCAACAGGCCAGTTGATGACAAAGTCTCGTGACCTACGTTATATCCTGGAATAATTCATACTGAGTTATGATTTCACGATTTTTGATGCGTTTTGAAAATATTAATAATTGATATAAAAAGCAAAAAAAATACTTCTTAAGACTAAATTGATTTGCAGCTTTGTTCATGGCCATCATGGCCGGCGACCAAAGCGAGATCAGGTGCAGAACCAAAATCTAAAAGCACTATAAGCAGAAGTCAAATCAGAATAACGCTTTTTACTCGATCTCGACATCGAACTTGGGACCTCATGCGTGACTGCTCAAAAAGTCCATTTAATTTACTACTAAGGCATAAAATATTTTTGGTTCCGGTTTGAAAATAGAACTTAGAACTCGATCACACGCCGTCACACGCAATGATTGGATCTGATAATGAACGGATTGAATAACAAAGGAATGATTGACAAAATTAATTAATCCTTCAATCGTTCTTCCATTCAATTCGTGTATTGTGTCTCTTGTTGTTATTTTGTTAAAATTGTATACATGAATGGATTGTCGACTGTTTTATTTTTATAGTCAGATAAAAAAAGATTAATTTTTACCGACTTCAAATGTCCTTCATTTTGAAGTCGGCAAAAATTAATCTTTTTTCGGTTATCAATTCGACGCGTGTGTTTTAAACATTAATAAAGAAACTTTTGTTGTGTTAATCGAGTCTATTTTAAACTGCAAAATGTCATCAAATGAGTCATCCCGTCCAGGCTGGAGCAGAAGGTACTGTCACTCGGAAAAATAGAAATGCTTTTTGCATTCCAGGTTCACGGAGCCCTTTTATGACAGTCCTGCGAACTGAAGTATTTTAATACCTGAGCGACACACTGAGTTGGTCTTACAGGTCAGAAATTGAGTTTTGATCCAGCCCCGACTGTTTTTGTAGATTCATGACAAGATACAAAGTTATATCAGAAACAATGAAGCCTTTTTTCTGTATCATCAACAATAAAACGAATGCTTTAAATAGCATCTAAGAAATTGCCTGTGAAAGCGCCTCACTGAATTCAAAAGGAAAAACTTTATGAAAACTATTATCGCCGGATAGAAAAGAACGCATTACGTGACTCGTAAATTACTTTAGTAGACCTTTTTACCATAAATAACTTCTATATCTATTCACAAAAAAAATGGTTACAGCTAGTTTTGAATGGGTTGTTGTAAATTCGAAACACAACTGATTCCCCGCGAAAAAAAGTGTTGATCCTATTTTCGTAATACTTTCTGTTCACATTGTGTCCTCGTTATCGGTAGTTTTGTGGGGAATTAATTTTGTGGCAAACTTACAACAACCTTTTTTTATAACGTGTTAAAAAAAAAAGTTGTTTAAGTATTGAACAACAAAGCCTGTTGCAAATTTTATTTCCTCCCTAAATCTTTGACAAACAGACTTTGACTTATTTACATACATTCTTTGAAACATAATTATTCATAACTGCTTACCACCTTCATTGCATAATGAACTCTTCAAAACTCCTGAAAACGTTTACTGCTAGGAAGTGACAATATTTACCTGCAGGAATTTATTTATTTTTTGGATTTTTGGGGATACAGCCAGGGCCTTAAAGAAATTTTAAATTCGTCCATATAACCAAAATAATAATGGGCAACTCGTTGTCCGACCATGGACCATGCCCGGGTCGACGGCGCATTGTTTTCCACACGCGCCTCTAAGAGTGTCAGCAGGGGCTTTAGAAGGCCAAAGGCTGCCGGGGTCGCGGGACTTATGCTCTGCCCTGGGTGGGCGGACTCATTTGATGATGTTACCACGTAAAAATTGTTAATCCTGTCCTGTTTTCTTCAAAGAAACGTCTCGGCTCACTAAACAACTTCTCACATGTTGATAAGTTAATAGTTCATCTTAACTAACAGATAACCTCAATCTTAAACACGTCATAAACAGTAAATTACGTTGTAACATCGAAACATGAAAACTTGTAGTATCCAACCCTGCTTCAGGAAATTAACTGATGTCAATCGATGGGCCGACATGTTTAGTATTTAATAACTGGACGTACGAGGACAGATAGAACTAAAATTGGTAAAGCTGCAAGTGGTTTAACTAAGTAACTTTTTTGGTGTAGCTAAGTAACTTTTTTTGTTTACCTAAGTAACTTTTTCGGTTTAGCTAAGCAACTTTTCTTGGTTTTACTAAGTAACGTTTTTGGTTTATCTAAATAACTTTTTGGTTTAGCTAAGTTACTTGTCTGGCTAAGCTAAGTAACTTTTTTGGTTTAGCTAAGTAACTTTTTTGGTTTAACTAAGTAACTTATTTGGTTTAGCTAAGTAACTTTTTTGGTTTAGCTAAGTAACTTTTTTGGTTCAACTAAGTAACTTTTTGGTTTAACTAAGTAACTTATTTGGTTTAGCTAAGTTACTTTTTTCGTTTAACTAAGTAAGTTTTTGGTTTAACTAAGTAACTTTTTTGGTTTAGCTAAGTAACTTTCTAGCTTAAATAAGACATTTCCCCACGAGCATGGGTACTCACAAAAAATCTGCGTATTTCAAGGCTTTTTGAAGGCTGTGTAAGGCTGGCCGCGGTGGCCTTTTGGTCGTGTAGCGGGATTGTATCCCGCCACGCCCCACCCCGTTGGAGTGGTATTGGCCAACTAGAACTCAAAGTTCGCGTTACATTATTTCTGGAAGATATTAGAATATTGAAAAAAAAACAGTTTACCTTAGGCTCGCTAACAAGGACTATTATCATAATTGAATTTATAAAAAGAAAAACAAGGAAAAGCTTTTTTTTTTAATTCTTGCCCGACACTAGGAAATTCTCCTGTGTCGTGGGTGCGTTTACAAACATATAAACTCACATACAAAAACGCCCAGACCTGGAACAACTACTTCATAGTATAAATATGTTCTCTGTGCGGGAATCGAAACCGCGTCACGCTACACAGCATTCCGTCGCTCAGTCAATACGATAACCCCCTATTTTATAATAGACAACACATATTTCAAATTATTTCAGATAATATTTATTCCCAATTCTTCAGCAGTAGTACATCAATAACTTACCCCAAATTCATTCAAAAATCTTTAGAACTGAAAACTAAGATGAAGAATCCATTACAGCTGATTTATAAAGCCCTTTAAATCTTCGCTGTATCAAGCTATTTATTGTACTCTTACAATAAATTGTGATACAAAAATAAATGTACACGCTGTAAAGGACCCTAATATAAATTGGTGTAAAGGTCAATTTATCTTGGATATTGTTATTTTTACATCAACAAAATCTCTCGAAAAATCTGACGAGATTCACTCTCAACACAAATGCTTAAATCAAGAGCGCGTTTCTTCATTCACAATGAAAATTTCTATTCGGGTGCTATTAATCAGATTCCAACCTTCAGTGTTGGCTGAAAAGGTTTAATTTTAAACTGCTGATATTCTGAAAGCCTTGTTACTTTTGTTGGCAACGAATAGAAGACAGTTAATTGTGATTGAGATGACAATGGACTAAACCTGATTGGAGATTGGGAGGGATCGTTTTTTAAAAGAGAAGAATAGAAAAATTGGATAGCAAATGACACTGCATTATCAATATAGGAGTATATAAAAATCAATGCCACTTTTGGTTCTAATTTTATAACACACTAGCGTCGGGCCTGGTGCAATCTCTATTATATTATTATGCATGTTATATACATAAAAACCTTCCTTTGAATCACTCTACTAAATAAAACCGTATCAAAATCCTTTGCGTAGTCTTAAAGATATAAGCATACCTACATAGGGACAGGAAGCAGGAAGCGACTTTGTTTTATACTATGTAGTGAAGAACGGGCTCACCTATCCAAACCAAATTTTAAGGCTTTGTTCAGACCTTTTTGAAGATGATTTATGTGACATTTGCAAAAAATCGGTCGAGCGGTTCTTCATTTATTACATTTTTTGTAACAAATGAATTCAATAAATGGCGTCGCCTATTTCACTTTATATGTAGCGAAGCACGTACCCGGGCCGCTATTTATGCATAAAAGAGGTAAGTCGTATACTTTTATGTTTGTTAACGATATGGTTTGAAAAAATTTGTAGTTTTTGGAATAGTCGCAACACTGCGCACCCATTTCAATTAAGCTACTCAAATTCTAACTTTATTTTAATACACGAAAAGATACACATTTGCATTATCGTTACGTCACGTCTCGTCTCGTCTCCATATGAGCTGACTGTTAAGTTTGAAAGTCGTTTCAAGTAGGTAATGCGTACGCGTCAAGTAGGTACGAGTTAACATTTTGTTTTAAATGTAAAGCACAATACTGCGATGCTGACGTCAGCGACGCGAACTTTGCCAAGCATTTTTCCGTCGCCTACGCCAAACAGTATCAGCGTAAGAGTTTTTTCAACCCTTATATTTTTTCATTCACACACAATCTTGATCTTAGAAAAAAGCTTTTTGAAGTATATCTTACTATTTAAAAAAAATAAAGAATTAAGTATTCTGTAACTTTTCTTTGACTGGCCTGTTGGTCTAGTGGTTAGTGACCCTGACTGCTATACCGGGGGTCGTGGGTTCGATTCCCACCCAGGACAAATGTTTGTGTGATGAGCATGATCATTTGTTCTGTGTCTGGGTGTAATATATCTATAATATGTATGTATTTAGAAATATATAAGTATGTTTATCAGTTGTCTAGCACCCATAACACAAGCTCTGCTTAGCTTGGGACTAGATGGCGTAGTGTGATAGTTGTGGAATATTTATTTATTTATTTTTCATTGACCATCAAATATTAAAAAAAAAAAAAAAAAAAAAACTTCTAAAAGCTTTTAAAAACAGAACAGTGTAAAAGATGAAAGCAGTTCAAAACAATTACAATTTTTAACAAAGAATATAACTATTATAAATCTCACTTTGTTTCACCAAACTTAAAATTAGGTTGTAAAAGTAGTCGTTCTGCCAAAACTTTTCAACTACATTTATCCAAAGATTTAAATTGTTAAAGCTCTACAGTTTAAAGAGCATTCCATTTCGTTTTCATTTAATTGTACTGTTACATCGACCGTATGACTATTATTTAGTTTTAAAACGGGATATTTACCATGTTTACAACAAAATGAAATGGAACAAAATCGTGTTCTGAATGAGACGGGTGACAATAGTAGTGTCGCACGCAAAAATAAACGAGAAGGAGGGTAGACCGATTTGTCTGCTCATAAACATCCACCCGCAATATCTTCAGTTTATCCGTGATCATGCCATTTGCCACAGTGTCGGAATTTCGGAAACTCAAAACAAATAATAAACATGGTAAATATCCCGTTTTAAAACTGCATAATAGTTGTAGTGACCATACCAATCTAAAAACTTATCAAGGCGTACTGAATAAAATCTAATAAAATGGTGTTCTTTCAATAGCCCTTTACGTTCCATGGTCACCGTTACCTGAAAGACAATCCCGCTACCCTCTTTTACTCTAACCTGTATAATAAATAAGTATATAGCACAAGCTACACTGAAAGTTACTCTAACAATTTAAATCCTTGCATTTTTCATAATGATGTTATTAAAGTTTATTAAGAGCTAGTCCAGAATATTTCACAAAACTTTTGAAAACACTTAATTGGTTTAGACAAGATTTAATTTAATTATTTTTGTATCATTTAAGGCAGTCCCTTACCAGCATTCGCGTGTAATGTAACATTATAGATTCGACTTTGATTACATTACAGTTCTACCACCCTGACTAACGAGCGTTCGCGTACATTTAGTACAGATTTGATACAAGGTGCGCATTGTGATGTTCGATTGTTCTCCCTCACCGATGAAATGCTCGAATCTGTAACGATACATTACAGGTGAATGCTCGCGGTGAGGGAGCCCCTTTAGACACAAAAGTTCTAGCTAAGTTTGATAGATATTGTTCCATTTTTGTATATCACTTTGTATTGGAAAGTTTCGCAATAGCAACCTAAAATTAGAAATAACGTGTCCAAAAGTCTCCTGGACACAAAGCTATATGGCTTTCATTTGAAAATAGTTACTAACTCTGTTGGTACTCGGAATTCAGTGGAATATTACCATTCCACATATACAATTGAAATGTTTGCTTTATTGCAAACTAGATTTTGCTAGCGTTTTCGCGTTATTTAGAATTTGTAGCAAGCCCAGTGCAAATATGGCGACGGATGTCGGCGGACTATCTCCGGCCATCGTAGACGTACGAGCGACGAGTAATGGGCGACCCGCTGTCCAACCATGGCCATGCCCTGGTCAATAGCGCGTTGTGTTCCACGCGCGCCTCAAAATAGTGTCAGGACAATGATGGGGCGCTGCTCTAGAGGGCCAATACCTGTCGGGGTCGCGGGACTTATTGACTTACCGTGACGCTTGAACGTAAAGTGCTATTGAAGGACACCTTGGATTTTAGTCAGATTATACATTCCCACGTAAAAAAAGCTCAATTCTAATCTTTAAGTATTAAGATTAATCATTCCATTTCTTTGTTACAGGATAGTCGGCGTTGACGCCGGCCTGGCATGACGCGTCAACTACGTCCCGCCTCGACCCCACACCTCTACTCACCCCTCTACGATCCAACCTTGAACATACTCACTACTGTCCTCTCCCTCTCCTTCCTACTACTGCCAATAGCCAACACACAAATGATTCCTACCAACCTAACAAATAAAAACAAAAATATATCAAACGAAATTAATGTAAATTATACTAAATTAGAAGAATATACAATTACAACAAACAAAGATGAAGAAAACGAGCTTATTAATAAAGTAAGTAGCAAAACTTATCAAACATTAATAGACAGATTTAGGAGAAAAGATAATTATACAACAACAGATAAAACAAGCATAGTAAATAACACGGATGAGATTGAAGATTATCAAATAGATCTAGACGATAATGACAAAGGTGGTCTTGATAACAATTCAATGGAGAAACTTAGAGTAGACGATGTAACAAGAACAAAGATATTCAATGATTTCTCAAAGACAGTTAAAATTACTAAGAACCAATCCAAAATTGATGTAGTCAGTGAAACTAATGAGACACGGGATAGTGCTGAGATTAAATTGAAGGTAGATCGGGAAGATATAAGGAGAATCTCCAATGAATCATTAAGATTCCCCTCACGAGCCCCCACATCCTATCATGTTCCTTCAATTACGAATGTTCAACATACGCCACGGCCAAGCTTTCTAGACGGTAAGTCAATTTTAACTTTATGTCTACTACGTTAGGACTGGATTTTGGAACGTGTTGAATAATTTATTTGTGAACAGTATTGCTTCGAAATCAAAGCTCACGTAACGGTTAGCTGGAAGGAGCCTTAAGTAGTTTTATTTGTGACTAGCTGACCCGACAAACTGTGTACCGCAATATTTAAGTACCTACTCACCTTTTAAACCTTCCCTGAACTTCCCAAAATAATTCAAAACCAAAATCAGCCAAATCGGTACAGCCGTTATCGAGTTTTAGCGAGACTAACGAACAGCAATTGATTTTTATATAATAGTGATTTTTTACAGCTATAATAATAATGTTTTTGGACTTTTTTTCTTTTTTATTCTATTTAATCAGGTTGAAGAATCATCAAAAGAGTAGAGGTACTATTTCCAGTATATTTTTTGACTAAAAAAGCTCTGACTACATTGGTCTTCTAAATACTTCATAAACCAACTAACAGCACTATATTTTTATTAACAGTTTCCCATTTTTTGTTAATTGCGTCGCTTTTCACAGCATAAAAAATGAAAAAAGCTTACGCTGAATAAACAGAAGTTTCCTCTTTCAAACAAACAAAAAATTGAGTTCATTCAAACATTTTAAAAGCTAAAACAAACGGCTTTCATATATATGAATACGAATAAAATTGGCTACGCCTATAAAATATGACCCTTTTATCTAAAAACCGGTGAAGTGCGTTCGGACTTCTACACACTGAGGGTTCCGTAACAACAACATAAGGACAGTTTATTTAGTGTTCATTACTACAAATATTTTCGAAGCCTAGGTAAAGATAATAGTTATTTGTTATACAAGAGTGTAAAGTTGATTTTTAACCGCGTGCTCAATTTTGATGACCGAGCAAGCGAATGATTCTAAAATTGAATCACGAGTGCAACGAGTGATTCAAAATTAGAATCATGAGCGATAGCGAGGGAATCAAAAGAGCACAAGGTGAAAAATCTTTGCACTCGAGTGCAACACGTAACTTTTCATCCCACCTCAGCGAGGAAATGACTAACTGTTTTTGCAAACAAGTAAAAACAGATGTACATTGTACAAACACAAGATAGGCTTTTATTTCAGTTTAGGTATTAACTAAGACATTATTATAGAACAGAATAATGTTTAAATTAAAGCAAATAATACTTAGGTAGTAGTTGAAAACTACTACCTAAGAATTATTAAGTTACTTATTATCTTGGTTTGTCATAACATAACAATAAGACGTGAAAGGAAAACCGCACAAAGCAAATAAAAAAGGTAAAACAAAGTACTGAGCCAAGAATGTTTCGGGTCTGAGATTTTAACAAAATAATTGTAGATTACGCTCCAAGGGAGGCGTATTGAATTCCGAAGCGATACTAAGGATTCTGGGGGTGAACCTCCGTCCGTAGCCCAGCGAGAAGGTTCAAGTGTTAACACCCGAAAGAAACGGGGGAATAAAGTTAAAAATCCTTAGTGAAGCGAGGGATTCAAGTTAGCCCAAGGCAACGCAGCCTTACACCCGAGGAGTGTACTCTGCTTTCCCACCTAAGGCGAGGAACATCAAATTTTAAAAATAGAATTTGTTTCCTCGACAACCTTCGAACGTCAAGTGGGTACCACAGCAAGCGATCAGCTGTTGCGGTCACCGGCCGCCATTACGGCTGCTACTCTTTTGTTCATACGATGTTCTAAATTCAAATTTACTTTATTCACTAGAGAATAAAAACACTTTTGTTTTCCGACGCACAGTTTGGGAACCCCTGATCTAATCTGTTCCTACAGAACCCTAAAACTGGTATCTCGTTCACGTTGCGATACCGTCAGTCAAATGCCGGTTTGTTATTAGATTAGTTGTCAAAACACACAATATGGAGGACTCACGATCATTTGTGCGATTCCATAGAAATCTGACGTTTATATTGGATCGCAATCAATTGTTTTGGATTATGGGATCATGGAGATAAATTGGATTGGATATTAAGGCCCCGTGTGCTTTATTAACATTGGTTAAAAAAGCGTTGAATTGGAATAAATATTTATTTGAGTATTTATTCGAAAGTCAGCGCGGATAATAATATAATTATTTCAAGCTCAATATTTTTTTATTGAGCTACAATATGTTTGATAATAAGCACTGGTACCTAAGTGTTTTTCCAATACAACACTTTTTAACGGACATTAATTAAGCTCTCGTGTATTCTAGACTTTAAGTTAAATTAAAGTGAAATGAAAGCTCTTTTTAAGAGTCGTTTTGTTTTTAAAAAGGATTTAATTCTATACAATTTTAATTCTATTTCTAAACATTTTGTGTCAAAAGATTGGCTGAATAAAACAAATGATTGAAGTTTCGCTACTGTAATATATTTGGACTCGTATTATGGTCTTTAAAGTAGTCAGACACGTTCTTTTCGGCGTTAAGGGGAAATGGAAAATTCAAATATGCATATAAATATATTATAGCTTCAACTGACATAAGCTACCGCTTAAGCGGGGAATTCGCTAGACAGAAATGCCCACAGACAATTTGTATAGGGCATACTGACTAAAATCCCTGTACATTCCGGGGTCACGGTTTCCTGATAAGGCAGTCCCGCGACCCTGGCAGAAGTTTTATGACCCTATAAAACATTTACGTAACATATCAGTCATTTCAATTTCCATCCTTTTCCGCGTTTAAATCGCGGTCCGACTGAAAAGCGCTGTACACCGTGCTTCAGGACATGAAAATTCCAAAATGATAACAACAATACACGTCAACCATTCAAGAAAACTCAAAGTTCCGAGAATTTAATCTTCCACTGTGTGGGTACGTTTTCCGTCTCGGTAGTCGGTAACGAAACCAGTGCTGGATGAAATTATATATATTATGTTATTTGGAGAACGTATTACGAATTCAATTGTAGTTTGAGTATTTTTCTTTCTTTTGCCTTTTTTGCCAGACTTGATAGAAAGGCTAGTGAATTGCGGGTTGTTTCATCTGGCTCTAACCAGCCAACGGGTTGGATGGGAAATATTGTAGGGCCTATCGTCGTGTCCTCTGATGTCGCCATCGCCCTGTAATGGGGGTGGATGGCACAAGATAAATTTGACTTATACACATCCATCTCGCTGGTATCCGGTGAACGGGGTAGATTGAAGTAATAGTTTCATCGACACGGCTACAGCCTATATACATTGATACAAGAGCGGGCGAATTGAGCTCGGGACTTAGATCAATTTCTTGGTGGTTAAAAAATAACTACGAAGAGGAATATGGGGTCTTACAGACCTGCCATGCCCATTTAACCAAGCCAGTCGAGGTAGGAGTGCTCTTGGTCACATTTAATATCCGACGTCTAAAATATTTTTTGAAATCTGTAAACGAATTAGCTTAATCCTTTGCATTAAACAGCCGTAAAATGGTGAAAAAACACTACACATCTAGTGAAAAAACATCAAACTATTATCATATTTTATTTGCAGAACACGCTGTAAGGACAGGCGGAATCATTTATTATACCTTATAGCACATGTGTGCAAAACATATTATGTTATGCCGATCTTATTTCAGGGTCCCCTACTAAATATAAGGAACCCTTTCTGCTCTCAGGAGTGTCATAACAACTGATTAAATTCTTGTATCGGGAAGTTAGGGTGGAATCGATTTTGTAGGTCAAGAGAAAAAAAAACTAAAAGAAAACAATTATGTTTGAATGTCTGGCGATAAAATCATCAAATTAAACTTCCTGTCCCAGGTGGAGTGGAAGGGACTGTCAGACTGTGCGTCAAACAACCGTAGGAACATTCCCCCCTTAAATAATCCTTTGCGTTCCAGGGTCACTGTAGACAGTCCCGCATTGCAGCTGGCATTCAGCGTGTGTGGATCACTAAGCGCTGTCGACCAGGACTGGCCGTAAGCTACCTATTTTATGCCGCCCACGCCTACGGGGTGCCGGGAAATTAAGTCTATTTTACTCGAGTAACAAGAATAATAATATTTATTCACATTGTAAGCATACTGATCGACACTTTATCAATTTTAAGTACATAGATTTCAGTGCTAGATAATAATCTTTATTTACACAAAAAACTGTTACCTACAATAAAGTTTGAGACACTTTCGCACTAGGATACCCAGTGTTACAGAATGAAAATGGGACATAACTCAAAAGATATTTTTGAATTGTAACCTTAAATAAAACAACATTGACGGGGCCCCCTGTAGTGGGCCATAGCCTGTCCGGGGTTGTGGGACATACGTATACCGCGACTCCGGTACACAAAGGGCTACCGAAGGACACCGTGGATTTTAGTCAGTCATGTCTGACAGTCCCTACCGCCCGGGGCGGGAGGACTCTTTTCATGATTTTAACACGTAAAAAAAAAAACAACATACCGAATACTTTCATAAAAGTACCTACGCCTACTAAGATGAAAAAAATTCACAAGTTGAACCTTGAAGAGTACCTTTAATATTTAACTCAAAAAGTTTTCATTCCTGAAGCTACTGTGGACTCGGCCGCCATTATAATGGAAAATCGGATATCCGCTGTTTAAACTTCAAGGCACTTCGGTAATTCTTGACTTCGAAGAAGGCACTAACTTTTATGACGAGATCATTTAACAACTGTGATTAAAGGTGGTCTTCCTAAGGATTCTTTCATACTTACCACATCGCAGCGACAAAATGTGGTCGAGCTGTGGTTACGTGTGAATAAGTCGTTGCAGCTTTTTACAATAATTTAATTGTACATAATAATATTCCACAACTATCATACAACACCTTCTAGTACCAAGCTAAGCAGAGCTTGTGTTATGGGTACTAGACAACTGATAAACATACTTAGATATTTCTAAATACATACATACAGAACAAAATAATGATCATGCTCATCACACAAACATTTGTCCTTGATGGAAATCGAACCCACGACTCCCGGCATAACAATCAGGGTCACTAACCACTAGACCAACAGGCCAGTCAAAATAATGTAAGTGATAGTTTCAGAAAATCGAGAGAATTAAAGGAATATAAAACAAACGTAGCGAGCCCAGAATCTTACTAATATTATAAATGCGAAAGTTTGTATGCATCCGTGTTTGTTACGCTTTCAAGCAAAAACTACTATAAGGATTTTGATGATTAGACGTGCAACATTTACATGATTAACTGTCATTGACATGACAGGATATAAATTGTCTGGGCACAGACAGTTTATAACCTGGATTGCATCATCATCAGCCTATAACGTTCCCACTGCCGGGACACAGGTCTCCTCTCTTGTGAGAGGATTGCATAGTTTTTATTATTTAACCCAATTTTATGTTTCTAACATCAAAGAACTTACTTAAATTACTTAATACTTTTATTCGTAAGAATTGTTGAAAATTTTCCACTTTGATCATAATTATGGCATTTTGCGAATTAAGTTTTTGAGAATTTGTCATTATGAGAACTTGTCCTTTTTCGACTCAGTTACCATTTTGCGAATTAGGCTTTTTGCCACTAAACCATACTTTCATGTAGGTAAAACTTCAAATTAAACACGGCGAATTTGTTGCTCTGAATCAAACTTGTTCTTTCTGAAATCCAACGACAACTTGAACCGACGACACAAAAATGCTTACATTTTTAAACAAATAAATATTATAAAATTAAAGCATTTCCATATTAGTTCAAGAGCCAGTCACACAAAAGCCAGAACACAAATATACAAATATTTACATCACATAACCCAGTTAGTGTTACCACACAAATAATAACGCGTACGTAGTTAGTAGTTTTGTAGAAACTTTCAAACATTTTAATGAGGGCAAAAGTTTCTGACATTATTTCATTGTTATCGTTACTCCAAAGTTTACCTACAGCAACACAAATAATTATTTTCTACATGTTCGGCTTGATTTTCCGCGGTTGCTTCCTCGGGACAAATTAAAATAAATGCAGGCGTCATGTATGTTTTAGTTTGTGCTATTATGACAGAATGTGTTCCAGCTTAAAGCTGTGACTAGTAAAATCGCAAAAGCGTAAAGAAGAGAGATTCAGAAACGGATTAGGTTATTTCTCAGATGAGTGTATTTAAAATTATTTTTGCGCGTATTTGCAAACAGTACTGGCAGTCCGATCAAGAATCTGGGGGTCTACTTTCTAAGTCTGTGAACGAAGACACGAATATGGGTGTACGAACGTAACTAACGTCAAAATCGCGGACGGACATTACCGCCTGTCAAATTCCTTTTGACAAACCCCTAAAAAAGTGGTTAAGCTGTTTTCCCTAATCATAATACAACGTGTAAATGTAAATACGCAAAACCTCTAGTGGGGTAACTCAGCCCATATTACTGAACAATATTTTTTCTAAGACATTTGGAAATTCGCAATAAAAAAAACTGTTTTTTCATACTGATGGGCCTGATAAATTTCTCACTTTGTATGAAGAACCATATTTTTTTTGCAAATTTCCAAAAGTCTTAGAATAAACATTGTTGAATAACATGGGCTGAGTTACCCCACGAGAGGTGTCGGCGCCTCACATATGCGCGGGCGACCGCGGGGGTTCCCCGAGCCCCTTGGTCACCCCGCGGTCGCCCGCGCATATGTGAGGCACCGACAAGAGGTTTTGCGCATTTACGTATAGAGTGAGCATCGACTGTGCACAAATCGAAAGTCAACACAGTGAAAAATGTGTGGATAAACCCAATATCAGATTCACTCGAAAAGTTGCAATAACGATCACTTAACCAAACAAACATCCGAAAATGATATCGAAGATAGATAAAGTACATATTATTTTCAGCACACAATGTTAGTAGAGTACTCCTGAAAATCTCGTGTGAACATACAGCGATAAAAGCGTACTCTATCTTGCATCTACAATCAGGCAA
This sequence comes from Agrotis ipsilon, assembly GCA_028554685.1. Classification (NCBI taxonomy): domain Eukaryota; kingdom Metazoa; phylum Arthropoda; class Insecta; order Lepidoptera; family Noctuidae; genus Agrotis; species Agrotis ipsilon. The sequence goes on from CM052965.1 coordinate 16,387,336, forward strand.
CGGATATCTGAATTTTCTGAAAGCCGGGTAAAGGTCAGTGTTCGTCCACCTCGTTGACTTGGCTAGAGGTAAACGGGAAGGTGGACTCAGCGCTATTTACTGGTCATTCCTGATTAGTTCCAGCAAAACATTGGTTTTGAATGAATTTGAATTTAAGGAGTTATTGTTTAAACTTTTATTAGAAAACGATATTATACAGTTTTCAAAAATATTTGCAGGACAAGTCGTTTCCGGGGTCGCGGGACTTATTTCCATCACACTGACCCTCTGACACCGTGACCCCGGAACATAAAGGGCTATTGAAGGACACCGTGGATTTTAGTTAGTACAAGTGTGACAGTCCCTCCCGCCCTGCCCGGGGTGGGAGGACTCATCTGATGATTTTACCACGTAAAAAAGGACAAGTCGTTAGTACATATGCTTTTGTTATGTTGTGATTCAGAAAACATTTTTATAAGTCATCAAATTATATTTGTACTTTGAAATATACTCATTCATCGTTTATGTTAGTCACTAGTTTAAAATAATAATTGATATCAAATAGGAAGAATTAATTGGAATTCTGATGACACTACAATAACAACACGTCACTGATAAAATTCTGACCATGAGCATGGTGTTATAAAATTCTACTGAAAAACAAACCAACAGTAAAAATACTACTTACTTGGTTGACCTTTTCATACATTTTTAAAGAAAATAAACAAATTATAATCGAATAAATTCATGCCTCTTTTTATTTACTACTTTTTTATTATTATTACTAGCCTGTACTGTCCCACTGCTGGGCCAAGGCCTCCCTCCACTCTTTCCAATGGTCTCGATTGTGCGACATTTCCTTCCAATTCTCAAGAAAGGCATCCAGTTCCTCCCGCCATCTCCTTCGTGGCCTCGACCCCGCCTCACCGTTTCAGGGCACCAGTCCTGAGCTTTGCGGGCCCACAGCTCCTTCGGCATTCGATAGACTTACAGATTTATTTCCTAATTTATTTTAATTATTTTTCAAAAAAATAAAAAATAAACATTTAAATAAGAAATAGTACTCGCAGTCCATCAGCATTCAAAACAGACTCCGGGATGTCAGTGGTCAGGGCTCTTGAGAGAGGAACCTCCTAACAATACATGCCGTGTCCAGAAGTAATCCTTTCTGAACCAAGCGCTTGATCCAGCTGCCAAGTGAGAGCCTAATAATATTATTTATTATTAGACGACATAATTCTAGTAAAACTATTATATTCAATTGAAATAATAATTTACAATTCATTAATAATTACTACAAGGATAAATTATGAGGATAAGAAAAGGTATTTCCACTTTACAGCTACACATATCTCAGGTCACTTCAAATTAACTAAGCTTAAAATTATACTTAACTGCTTTAATTTAAGGTTCATTTTGTATTGCAGTATAATAAATAACTGTGATTTGATTTTTGCTTTTCTAAAGTCAACTCTGTTCTCAACACCTTTAAGTTGACAGTTGCAATAAGTTATTTGATTCAATGCAAATATTAATAGTCTTTAGTCATTTATAAGTTTACACGTTAGTATTTCACGAGATGTGGCTATAACAAGTCGTTTGTTAGTTTATTATATTTTTTGTCAAAATGGGTGTGAAATGTCGGATATCACTTAAAAAAGTTAAAGGAGATGTGTATAGACCAGGACAATCCGTGGTTGGAAAAGTGGAATATTCCATAAACAAACCAACAAAGTTCGAAAGCATAGATTTATATTTTGTGGGCAAAGGAAAGTGTTTTTGGTCGGAATCAGATTCAGGTGATACAACTTATTATAGGAACGAAGAGGAGTATGTATCAGTACACAAAGATTTACTGACAACATCGAATGGCGAAACAGTTGAAGAAGGAGACTACGTCAACACATTCCAATTCGCACTACCAGAGAATATACCTACATCAATAAAAACTAAGAAGTGTACTATAAAATACAAAATTGTCGTCATATTCGTAGAAGCTAATTTCTTTAAAATTACAAAGAAATTCGATGTAGAACTGACTGTTTGCAGCTATGTAAAGCCGTGCTCTCTACAGCCTGCAGTATTTAAATTAAAAGCAGAACAGCCCTTTCATACAAGAAACAATGAAGCGAAAGTAAGAGTGGAATTAGAAAAGAAAATGGTAGCTCCAGGTGAAGATATAAAACTATCAGTAATAATAAAAAACGATCCAGAACTTCCAATAAAGTATTTGAAGTCAAAGCTTATGAAACATTTAACATTTATATCAGATGTTGGAAGAACTTTTACTGAATCAGGACCAGTAATGAATACTAAAGGATGTTCTCCAAACTTGAAAAAACACTCAGAGTCATCATTTACGTGTGTAGTGCCAACGATGCCAAGATCGTGCACGATACAGCATTCAAAAATTTTAATTGTAGAGTACAAAGTCAGAGTGACAGTTAAGTATCCCTTTCCTCATCCTAAAGCTACAATAGATATACCAGTGATTATCGGTGAGAGTAAAGATCCTATTGTAGATAAAAATCAGCAACATGACGAAGCTATGTGTTCTAAAATGCTACACAAAGAGGTTATAAGACCTGATAATGAAGATCAGCAAGTTGAAACGCCTTCGTGTTCAAAAATATCGCAAAGAAAAGAGACAGAAAATTCACTTGTTAATGAAAATCAAGAAGATAACAAAGCTACATGTTCAGTAATGCCTGAAAAAGAGGATAATAGTAATCCTCCAGCAGTACAAGATAAGCAAGATGAATACCTTCATCATCACACATGCTAGCAAATGAGGAGCGGGGAGAGCAAAATGAAAATCTTATATATTCGATATCGCCCGAAACGGATGGGAGAATAGATCCTCCTGTAGTGGAAATAAAACAAGAGGAAAAACCTACGTCAACACAAATGCAAAAAAATGAAGAGAGAAAAAGTGGATCTGTTGTTGAAGATCAGGATCATGAGAAGCCTTCGAACTCAGAAATGCCAGACGAAGCTAGTAATCTTATGAACAATAGCGATACGGTTGTCGTCAAATTGCTGTAGAATAAGATAATTGATGATTTAGAGGATAAACTGTGCGCGTCACAGATAGTGAGGTTAGTGATGACAAAGTGTAAGTTTGGACGTTCGGCTTACTTTTAAGCGATTTGCTGCATGCTTGCATGCTGTCTCAGTGATTCGGCACTTATTAAGCATAATCTTCTCGGATGGAGAGTCACTGACGACTCTTCTCTGGAGTTTAAATGTGGTGCTCATCCACAAATAATGAGATGAACACTTCAAAGGGCGCCAAACTCGAAGCCCAGCTGGACTGACTTAATTAAGATTGCCATAAACACACATAGAAAGAGATGTTGATGATAGGAAAATTTTCAACAAATCAGAATTCGGGGTAACCTATAATCACCACTTAGGATTTAAGGATAGTCAATAAGTGAGTGACCTGCATTTGTTTTAACTTTTGTTGAGATTCATTGCACAAATGTGGATGTGTAGTTAATGAATTGTTTAATTGTATCCATGCGTATTTGGCTTTTTGAATTTTATTTGTGCAATTTATATTGATAAATATGAGTATTTACTATGTAAATCATACTAAGGTAATATTATAGGTGATGTCATTGTGTTTATAATAAGTAAGTAAATGTTTGATTTTCTTCTTGAAATGCTATATTAGCTACAATGTTTTTGTTGCCGTTTTGAATTTCTAATGTTATACAAAATATACGAGTATTATTATTTAAAACTGCTCTTTTATTTTCACACAAAATAAAAACAATAGCTAAAAAAACTTCAACAATATAATCGTAATTCGTAAATTAGCATCCAATCATACAAAAGCCCATTGAATTCTCTGTCCAACAATTGAATTACAAATCCAATAAACAAATAATGGAACATTACGGATCCAATAAACAAATGATTGAACAAAAAACTCGGGAACAAAAATTTCGGGAAATTAAATTAGCGAACTTTTAAGCACCCTTATAACTAAAGTTTAATGATTTCCGATTTCCGTTGGTTTTGACAACAAAAGAAACGTAATTGAGTGTACGATTGACGTTAGAAGTTAACCTTAGAAGTTTATATCAATGGTTCTTTTGTGTCGGTTAAGTAATCCGTAATGAGATTGCGGAATTGACTTGGCATAGATTGTTGACAGCTGTCAAAACCATGCCACAACTATACAAATCGCGAAATCGGTATAGCCGTGGCATGGTTTTGACAGCTTCTGAAGCAGGTTATCGGTGGAGAGAGGTCAGTACTGGTCGGTAGGTAAAATAGCCCCATGGCAAAGTAGCTCGCATATAGATACAGGTTGAGATTTGCCGGTATCTTTGTACTCTTGCAAGTTTTACCTGCATCGTTCAATACCAGCCTATCGTTGCCAATAGCCTGCTTCTATGAAGGCATCTATCCACATTATTCTTTACATCATCAAAGATTAACTGTTGACGTGGTTATGGACACGGGCCACAAAGCTTATGCCAATAACTTCTCCCACGTGAATTCCAATAATAGTACTATGGAATCTTACAACCGCAATTAATGCCCCCTTAATCATTCAGTTGTTATTTGAATTAAAAAAAAACCCTCACAACTTTTACATTTATGATAGTAGTAAGATCTGTCAATGATTTATCCGCGGCCGGTCAACAAATTAGTCCGTGCCGGTAACATAATTTATCCAAACAAATACTATCAACAGCTTCCCTATAATACTCCAGTTTGTTTTCCTCTTGCTCCATTTCAAAGCAAAACATTCGTCATCATTTGTATAGGAAATATTATTTATGCTAAAAATACTCAACCAGGAATGTTACCGTCATTGATTCATAGAAAGAATGACGATGTTTCTGACATCAGTGCTACGCACGTGGTTTTTTTTCATCAAATAAATCCTCCTACCCAGGACAGGATAGGACGGGTCTTTGGCCCTCTAAAGGGGCCCAGTCATATTGTTGGCAGCTCTTTGAGGCAACGTAGAACACGTCCCGCCGTCAATCCGGGCCTGGTTCATGATCGGACAGCGAGTGGGCGACTACGCACATGGTAGGGTTTTATTTGATACAGACAATTGCATAATCAAAATGATTATCAACTTGGAAATGATTAGAATTTCATAGCAAAATTAATCATAATGATTAGTACAATGATACCCTAAATCTGTATAGGAAAAACTCACGTTATGTGTAAACTACACGATCTAAAATGAATTGTCGAATCAAATACAAGTACAAATCCGAAACAGCTGATTTAAACAAGGTGATCTCCCTATTAACGACACAGCATTTATCGGCAGAAAAATCTATGCATGTATGTTCTCCCGAAATGGGGATTAACCCGCGTCAGTTTTTCGGTCAAATGAGCTGTGCGGCTATCCCCCGGTGTTGTATCCAAAAGTTTGTAGTAGAATACTAGTCGACTTGTGACTTCGACAGTGGATTAAGCCGTGCGGCAAAATCGAAAAATCGACACGTTTTTAAAATCCCCATTAGGTAACTCGTAGGCATAAAAAAGCCACAACTAAGTCAAAACGACACGATTAACGCAGTAACTGAGCGATCGACTGTTAAGAAGCGGAACGCAGATTCGATCCCCCGCACGGATTACACACAGATAACGCGCGAGTTGAATGCAGTCGGGGTCTGAGGTGAAGAGGGGGCTCTTACCTTACTCTTACCCGAACGCCCCACCTCACGCGCCTGCAGTGTAATACTTTGCCATCCTTGTCAACAGCACTACCGCATTCCTAAGCTCTGCATTCAACTCGCGCGCTTAGTGTACATATTTTATGATCTATAAGTAGTAGTTGCAGGTCTGGCTGTTTGTGTTTGTGAATTTTTATGATTGTATGCGCAACCACGATACACGAGAAAATCCTACAACAAAAAAAGTTAGTACTAAAAACTAATAATGCGACAAAGTTCTATAACACACCTGAGGGTCTGAATCCACCAGGTTTCCCCAAAGACGCTCAACTATCTTTCTAACACAATAAGCATCCAAAGTTCTCACAGTCCTTAGGGTAAACTGTTTGCAGATAAAATTCTGGAACTGCAAAGATAACGTTTTACTGGTGTTATAAGAAATGATATCAAAGTCTCTTGGATAATGAATTTAATTCGAGATTTTGTCTTATTCTATGAGTCTTATTTCGTTATATTAAGGCCCCTCTTCGCGGCGGGCTCGAGAGAAAAATAGGTATTGAAGCGCTACTCACACAGCGATAGACGCGGTCGACCCACTCACACACACATCTATGATCGCATAGAGTTTTCAAGTAGCACTAAGCGCGTACCCAACAAATGAATATTTCTATCTATTAGGGCTACGATAAACTCGATCGAAAGCTTACCTGAATAATAAAACATTAAAAAATAAAGATTTCGAGTCGACAACATATATCCGCAAAATTCGGATTGTCGAGGATTTTGTAAATTTCTAATGATTTTCTGACCAGACAGATCGCAGCCGCCATTTTTGACATCGGTTACCATGTTGAGAAGTTTTTATTTTTTCTCTTTATTTTCGGCCAGTGTCATGTGGTGTATTATGTAGTTACTAAACCTCCTTAGAAAAACCTAAAAACTGTAACCCCCCCCCTGCCTCGACAAGTTTAGTTTTCGACCTTATTGACATTTATGCAAACACCGGATTTTAATGAAGAAGCAATGTTATTTTATTTTTTTTTTTACTTGGTAAGATCATCAAATGAGGTCTCCCGCCTCGGGCAGGGCGGGAGGGACTGTCAGACTTGTACTGACTAAAATCCACGGTGTCCTTCAATAGCCCTTTATGTTCCGGGGTCACGGTGATGGTATAAGACCCGCGACCCCGGCAGGCTTTAGCCCTCTGAGAGGGGGCCTCGTCATTATGCTGACGCTCTTTGAGGCGCGCGTGGAACACGACGCGCCGTCGACCCGGGCATGGTCCATGGTCGGGCGGCGAGTTGCCCTTTATTCACCGCCCGCATGCCCGCGCCTACGCTGGCCGGAGATCGTCTTGCGACGTCCGACGCCGTGGGCGTCCACCACCGCGGGTGGGGCGGAGGGAGGACCTTGTCCTCTCTCTCACGCGGCCCGCCTCCTCCTTCGCGAGCATGACTGCTTCGCAGAAGGAGGCGACCGCTTCCCACTCCGTCTCGCTCCGCAGCATGGCCGCAACCAATGCCGGGCGCGAGAGGTCTCCGCCTATCGCCGTCGTGAGGACACGTCGGTGCTCCGCCCAAGCGGGGCAATCCTGCACCGTATGCTCGACTGTGTCCTCCGGGCGATCTACGCAGTGGTGACACCCAGGCGTTTCCTCCTTTAACAATGTTAGCTAACGAGAATATGAGGAAAACAAACTAAATTCTAAATGTCAATAAAGTCGAAAATCGCTTGAACCTTTTTTTTTTACTTGCCTTTGTTGAGCAAGTTAAAAAAACAGGTTCAAGCGATTTTCGACCTTATTGACATTTAGGCAAACACCGGATTTTAATGAGGATCAATGTTCATCATCTCAGCCATAGGACGTCCACTGCTGAACATAGGCCTCCCCTTTTGATCTCCACATGTACCGGTTGGAAGCGACCTGCAACCAGCGTCTTCCGGCGACCTTCATAAGGTCGTCTGTCCACCTTGTTGGTGGACGTCCTACGCTGCGCTTGCTAGTCCGTGGTCTCCACTCTAGCACTTTTCGACCCCATCGGCCATCCGCTCTGCGAGCAATATGGCCTGCCCATTGCCTCTAATGTAAGAAAAACAAACTAAATTCTAAATGTCAATAAAGTCGAAAATCGCTTGAACCTGTTTTTTTTTAACTTGCCGTTAGCAAAAACTATCATCGGTCACAAAAAAAAAAAAAACAATTCCAACTGCCTGTACAAACATACAACTACAAATTTTTACAATGTACAATTTTGTTTTATTTTCAATTTGTGATTTCCAACCACTGTGCGCACCCCGCAAAGTAGTCTTGTGTATGTACATGCCACTTAGCCGCGTAATTTTTTGGTAAAAAGCGACGTGCTCTCACCTTGAAATCCTGCGGACGACTGAGCTCTGCGATTCGATCTCGAACCAATGCCGGATAAAATATTCCGCCATAGTAAAATGTATGGAGATTTTCGGCCTCAAAATTCAGTTACTTTACGAATTTTTTACGCGAAAAATATACAATGTTTTGAAAAACAGACACATGTAGACAGTACACCGGTCTTTGTTCTCTTTATTTATGTATAATATTAATTAGTTTTCTGCTTACGCCAAAGTTATGGAAATACGGCAGTGCTTTTTACGCGTTTTTAGTGATTTTCAATATTTTTTTTAACAATTCCAGCCGGGTTTATCCTCAATCCGATATTTGTAGACCCTGGGGGAACTCTTAAGCTACCCAGACCTTTTTTTTCGTGGCTATTGTTTTAAGTTTTATACATAAACTTATGGAAATGCCATAACACTTTTTGCTAGTACCGATCCTTAAAGTTTGGTGTGATGAAACTTCAAAGTATGTGAGTCTTACACAATACCGCTCTACCATATTACTAGAAATTGTACTGTTTCTTTTGTTCAGCGTTTTGAGAAACTTTCAAACTGTCGAACTCATGTAATGATCGTTAACATTGTATTTGAGTCTATTATCCGTTCACAAATAAATAAATGAATTGGCCTGTAAACTAGTAAAGGTAACACTTTTCTTCTGACACATGTTGTCATAACGTGGGATTAAATGGGAATAACAAATGGGATTAATCGGGAATACCTAAAAAATGGGATCCAAAAGTGGGATTAAACGGGAATAAAACGTAATTTAGGGTCTAAATTATGCTGATTTTAAACCTAATTTCAATAAAAGACTGATATTTTCTGTCGTGTCTACTTTAAATGCAAAGTAAGTCTAGTAGTAATGCTAAGTAAGCCTGCGTTACTAATCTATACTTGAAAGGAACTACATTTTCCATCTTTATCATTGAAAATCGTACTTATCTACATATTTATATCTCACTTCTTATCCTAATTATTACTTCTTATTCTTACTAATATTGTAAACGTGAAAATTTGTTTCAATGGATGGATGTTTGTGACTCTTTCTCGCAAAAACTACTGAAAAGATTTGAACAACATTTTGTATACTAATAGTTAATTAAAACCTGAATTAACATAATGGGATAGTTTTTACCCCAGTTTCATTTCAACGAGCTATTAGAGCTCTTTAATAATAAAGTGTAGTCTGTCATCCCGGCTAGGCGAGACCGCAACCGCAATGTCACGGAATCTGGAATGAATCCGGGATAAATGCGGCAGGATCCAGCCGGATCCGGCCGGATCCGAGCCGGTGTCGCGACGGGAGTTAAGGAATAATTGAAGAGACGTGACAGACTTTTGGATTTATAATGTGGATTGTGGCAGCTTTTAGTATTCCCTGACTCCATCCGTTTGGGAATTTTTTTAGAGATCGGCAATTGTTTCTTTTTCGAGAGGGCTTTTGGGTATTGTGAGCTTGAATTGACTTTTCGTTTGTTATAGGTACTAAGTAATCTGTGAATACAACTACATAATCAACTGAGCTTGGAAATAAAGGAATACCTAGTGATAAACATGAATGAATTATCAAAATAGTCTTTTTTTCGCGTGGTAAAATCATTAAATAAGTCCTGCCAACCTAGATAGGGCGTCAGACTTGTACTGACTAAATTCAACGGTGTCTTAAATAGCCCTTTACGTTCCGGGGTCACGGTAACTCGTTTGTCCTACGATCCTGACTCAAAAAAGTCTATTTTTGATGAAATTATACTGGTATTTTTGCGATGTCTCATAGCTTCAGAGTTGACCACCCAAACTACAACTCTAAACTGTTATAATTAGTTTCATTAGTTATCACTTTGTTTTTTAACTAGAACAGTGCAAAACGGCCACTATCACTTGAAAATTCCAAATTATTTTTTACAAATTTTTTCGTGTGTTAATGTTATTCTCACGTTTTTATACACTCACTTTTTATATTACTAATTTATTTGAAAGCATGCAAGTAGAAAAGCATGTATAACCTCAAAATATAACACCACCATAGTTTCATTCGTGTCGTGCTCCCGTAATAAATCCACAAACGCCCTCCATCTGAAACATCATCCCACTGGCCCCTAAACCAAGGTAGAACTAAATAACCTACACAACACCGATATTGCTTAGAATCACGAGTAAAATGGCCCGTTCCGTTTAAAGAGCTGTATCCAACACAATGGTTTTCAATCTCATACAGCAGATGAAGGGAACAGGTTTCTTTCAGTTACGACTAGGGGTATAAAGAAGGGGTCACAAACAGGGTGAAAGGGGTGAAAACGGGGCATTGTTAATGATCGATTTTTATTGTAAATGTTCTGTGAACGGTTTAGAGTTCAGTTTGTGGTTATAAGTATGATGGTTTTTTTTTTTTATCGTGGTAAAATCATCAGATGAGTCCTCCGACCCCGGGCAGGGCGGGAGGGACTGTCAGACTTGTACTTACTAAAATCCACAGTGTCCTTCAATAGCCCTTTATGTTCCGGGGTCACGGTGATGGTATAAGTCCCGCGACCCCGGCAGATAAGTATGATGGTTGGGAAAGGGTTGGATTAATTTTAACTACCTGTAGATTACACAAATATTTGTTCCGTGTGGGGGTGAAACTCGTAACATGCTGCGCAGCAGTCGACTGGTTAACCACTGCGCCAACCGTACCGTTTTGCATAATTTATGTACAAGCATTTTAAGCTTATTCCAAATCCTAATTAGTTCCCCATTAAAAAGAAATTCTAAGGAAATCGCCTTTGCATACAGATAACAAGGCAAATTTCAACTTAAGTACGTATTCATGCCCTGAAACTTCGTGTAGTTAGCATAAGGCTGTGGTATCAGGCGCGGTTAAGGCGCGTCCGCGTCGCGTAACTTTATTATTTACTTTGCGGACTCAGGTGGCGGATCCAACAGTTTGTTTTGTACTGTTTTTCTTGTTAACTTAAGGTTATTTCTTATTAGGTACACCTTGTTGAGTTGGGTTTATGTTATGTATTTTAATGGTAAAATAAGATTTTTGTTAAAAAAGAAGTATCGAAAAGAACGTAAAGCCGTTGGTCCCGGCTGTCATTTGTAGATCTTTGACAGTCGTTACTGTTAGTCAGAAGTCCCTAAAGTCTGACAACCAGTTTTACCATGGCTCTGGCCCTCTAAACGGCAGTCCCATGAATGTGCTGAAACTCTTTGAGGCGCGCGTGGAACACAACGCGCCGTCGCCAGGCTCATGGTCCATGGTCTTACGATGTCCGTCGCCGTGGGCGTCTACTACAGCGAAAAGTCAAGCCTTAAGAAACATTTACTATCAATCTATTTAAGAATAACATCTATTCAAGTCTTCAATAAAGAAACGCCATTACAAAAGGCAATCTTAACATTCCTCATAGCATTTTGATCTACAAACAGCGAGCTATAAAAATCAAACAAAGGAAATTAGCATCGTCTAGAAGTCGGTAAAGTTAGCGTTCCCCGCGGCAGTTAAACTAACCACGCTCGTAGAACTATTTGTTGGAAGGGGCCTGTACAGACGGGAGACTTTTATTTGAGTACTGTTCTCCACGATTTCACCCCCGCTGCCTAACACGTGTGATGTTATATAGCTTATAGCCTTCCTCGATAAATGGGCTATCCAACACAAAAAGATTTTTCAAATTCAAACCAATGGTGCCTTTTTTAAACCTTGCCCCAGACTAAGTATTTCTTCCTGTACGTGTACGAGTATAGTGAGTGCGTTTACAAACATGGAACTCACATACACAAACACCCAGACCCGAAACAACTAAGTACTTGTAGATCATACAAATGTTTATTCCGTGCGGGGATCGAACCCACGACACACTGCGAATCAGTCGATGGCTCAGCCATTGCGCCAACCGTGCCGTCAAAATAAAAAATATTTTTTTGTTGGTCAAAACAAATTGCTAGACTTAACTATCGTTGGTGGGTGATATCCACCTCATGGGCAGCGGCACCGAATGCTATCTTTAACCTGTGGTGACGGCTGAGATATCCCCCTAGCGGTTGGTCGGATTGAGACTAAGAGCAAACCAGGCCCTATAAACAAATAGACGACGACAGCAGACGACAGTCGTTATCGCTCAGCAGTCACTAATACATTTTCAACATTATACACTAGTGCACAAAGTTGAAAATCTATTAAAGACTGCTGAACGATAACGCACGAAACAAACGAAAACGATCTGTAAACTCCCAATAGATTTTCAACTCTACGAGCTGGGGTATGAAGTTGAAAATGTATTAGTTACTGCTGAGCGATAACGATTGTCGTCTGTAGTCATCAGCTGTTTGTCTGTAGGGCCAGGTGGCCTACCATGACATCTTAAAGCGAGACTTATTCCAATGTGGGAAATGGCGCTAGACGACTTGTATAGCATTGTCTCTTTCTCTTTCCCTAGAAATACTCTCGTTTTAAGACGTCAGAGTACGCCACTTTTCGTAAAAAAGACAAGTATAAAAAATCATACCATAAAGAGGCCGGTGCGTATAGTCTAAAATCTCTCGTCTGCATAGGTTTATAAAAAGCCACGATGGAACAGAATTTATCTCTAGTTTCTAGATAAGTACCTAATAAAATGGAAATAATTTCCTGTTAGAATAGCAAATGAATGGTAATCATGAATAGTTTAATCTAGGTTTCTAGCTCGCGTAGCATGGCCAAACCTTTCTCTATTCTAGCAAGAATAGACTAAATTATTTCTATACAATTCGATTTCTTTGCATACGGCATGACGATGGTATAGTTCAAACATAAACATGATTAGAGCCTTAAAAGCTTTCTACATTCTGTCATTTATCTATTTATACGTCGAGTAAACCCATTTCTAGGCGTACAGCAGAAACTTGAGAGATAGGGAGGAACATGACAGAAACAAGAAGTCCAAACAAGATGTATAAAAATAGACGAGGAGAAACGCCTTTTTTTTAGCTTGGTAAATTCATCAAATGAGTCCTCCCACCCAGAGCAGTGCGGGAGAGACTGTCAGACTTGTACTGACTAAAATCTACTATTTTCTTCATTAGGCCTTTACGTTCTAGGGTCACGGTGCTGAGATAAGTCCCGTGACGTGCGTGGAGCAGGACACGCCGAACTGAGCCGGAATAACGCGCGAGTAATATCTACCTATGTTGTTACTCTCCAAACTAACAGTTACCAGAAAAAATGATATCAGTGACAAAATCCGTGTATTTTAGATGTCAATAAAAACTAAACTATTAAAGCTATTCCATTGAGATTTTGTATGCATAATAAGTCTATTATTGGCATTATATCCTGTGAATATGAACTATCTGGTACATCGGAAACCAACTCTATGAGGGTTCAAAAAAACGACGAAACACTTCGAGAAAAGGTAGGTAGTGCCCTTGCGCTTCGCTTGGCTCGTCTTGGCGGGGGGCACTGCCGTGCCCCCAGGAATTTAACTGTAACATGACAACCATTTTGCAGTTGACAGTTTTTTTAGCAACTCGGTAACTGTCTAACTACAAAAAAGTAACACATCAACGACAAAGGTTTCTGGTCCAATTAGGACCAAAACCTTTTCATTTCTTCAAAAAACAGAAACTGCCAAAAACTCTTTACGTAAAGTAAAAAACTTATAATAAGCGATGACACTTGGAAGCACTTGATGAAAGTTTTTTGTAAACTATCCTCATGTCTTGGGAGAACGAATAAACTTTCTTAGACAGAACAGATCTGCAGAACTTACCCTATGACCTTTAACAAGACGTTTTAGTTGGGTCACCATGATAAGGAAAAGAAATTTAGGACATTTTACGTTTATTTTTTATTTGTGTTAAGCGCCATTTTGTCCCACGTTTTTATACACTCACTTTTCTTGTTTGTTTGTTTGTCGTTGCGGTTGGACTTATGCAACTCAATTTTGAGGAACGTCCCGTTAATTTATGGACGCTTTGCTCGTCAGAAAATCACACAATCGTGCACAGACCTGTAGTAAAAATTTAGACTATCATTATAATAGAAGCTGTGGGTGTAATAAGAAAATATTATGTCAGAAAAACAACTACTTACCTAAACAAAGATATTGTTTATCCTTGAAACCGAGAAAATTACTTTCCTCCAATTTGAGCTAAAAATAGGAAAATGCTTTGATCGTAACTGACTACTTAGAACATTATTTATGGAGGAAAGATAATTAGAACTCATTAAAATTTCGTAAGATCTTATTATTTTTGGCCGCTCTACCCTTAAGTACGTTTGGCAAATTTTGCTTTTAGTAAAAATGTTTATTTTTGTTATTATTTATCTTCATCTGCTTAAACAAGGATAGGATCGAGTACAAATATTATTTTACCACCCGATCGTACCTTCGCGTGGTCTTTAGATTTTACAGAAATGTCAAGTGCATAATAATATGGCTGCTGCTAGTACAGCCGCCCTATTATTATGACTGCTATTCCACTAACAACTCATGGACTATATTGATCTGATAATAAAGAAATTTCATTTTATTCATTGTACAAACATAACTTTTAAGCAGTTTGTGAGACCAGCGCGCTCAACAAAAAACTCTTCATAACTTAAAATGTCACTTACGGGATATCTTCCGTGATTATTTATTTGTTTGAGTTCCCGATATTTCCCGATTTTAAGTTATGAAACAAACCGTGATAGTTTAAAAAAGTGTTTAAAAAACTCTTCAGCTCTTTAGCAGATAGTAGAAAGATTATATTCGTACTATGAAAGCCTCAGAAGTCGAAAGGAGGTTTCTACTTGACTTCCCGAGAACCAGATTGCTGCTAGTTGTCAAAGTTGGAGCACCACTTGTTGGCACTCAGCACTCCTCAGGATATTGAATTTGATCTAAAACTGTTCCCTTGAAGATGTCTGAGTTGTAGTGTCTTCAAATGTATGTAATCTTTAAATCTTCACCTTTGTAAGGAAATCTTATCTACTGTTATTTTGTTTGAAGACATTGTTATGTAAATGTTTGATTACAATTCATTTTTCTGCTTGTAAACCTTTTATTTGCTACTAGTACCGACCTGTGACTTTGCCACCTTAAAAAAACTATGCACTCGACAATAGTTTAGCTTGTAATCAGTCAAAGTGTTTTTTAAAATAGGATGATTGATTTCAGAGATGACCTCGTCCATTCAAATCAAACTAATTTTTTAGATATAAAAATCTGTGAGGACTCTTGACTCTATTCCTATCAAATTTAAAAACAAAGCTACCTTATTCATCAAATTATACAAAACCAGTATCTCTCTTCACTTTGTCTAATCCTTCCACACTTTGAACGGTCAGCTTATACAAGTTAACCATAACTTTTTGTATAGCCGTATGTACACAGAAAACAATGAATAATCTAGATAAAAACATAGGATTACTTTATAAGCTAGTAGCATAATCCCTACGACAAGCAAAACTAGGAGAGGAATGGAAATCTTAAAGAAAAAAAAAATGGGACGAATCCCTTCTAATATTCTACAAGAATGGTCACCCTATTATTTCAGACAAAGTTCAGACGTTGAAATACCGTCACTGGTTGCAGGATATCGAAATAAAGTCACGGCATGCAGAGTCAGACAAATACCTTCCTATCTACTCATATATATGACTTCAGTGATCTGACTGCAGAGAAGAGAAGAAACGTTTTGCCACCGGACTGAATAAGTGTTCAGATAGTGAGATCTATGTTTGTATAGATTGATGGGAAGTTCTCGCTACATCAACTTTATAGACTTTAACGTATTGGGCACAGTGGGTGACCGCGATTGACTGCCTGCGCAGCGTTGTCGCTAATTCGATCCCCGCACGGAACACAATTTGTATGATTTGCGAGAAAGTGTTCCGGGTCTGGGTTAGTTTTTATATGTTATTTTTTATGTTGTTAATGAATCCATGACCCACAGGAGAAATTATTAGTGTAGACCTTTTTTAAAAAAAACAGAAAGGTTAAAAATAAAACTATAGAGCTAAAGGGTAATGCGTGTTGCAATGGATTTGAGTTATAGGAATTTAGATTCCCATTACAAAGTTTCTTCTAACAAACAATCGATTTCATTATCCCAGTTTTCTTAAGCTCTGTTCAAATGTAAATTCTTTGTATTGCGAGAAAGAAGAAAATTAAATAAATATAATTGTAACTACTATGGGAAATAAATTTCTTTTTGGGTCGTTTTTTGGTACTATCATCAAATGAGTCTGGGCGTGTGGGGTCAAACGGACTATCCGAGTTCGTTACTGACTAAAATACAGGCCCCTTTTATTTAATAGCCCCTTTACGTGTAGGGTCACAATTACTTGTTTAACAGTTCTGCGACCCAGACGAATTTACAAACACGAAGTATTCTTCTACGTTTAAATCGCCTAACTTGTGCTAACCTGTAATACTCGTAGGCTGATATCCGACCACTTTAAGAAAACGATCGTCTGGGACAATGGCATTACATTTCTCTTCGGATTCAATTACAGTACTCAATATAGGAGCATGTGCTTTTTAGGGTTTTATATTCGCTAAGGTTTTATTTTATGTTGACGTTATTATTGTTTAATATTTGAAGTAACATCGTGTTCTATCACTTTTCGGTACAGAAATATGTACCTTAAGTGGTACGTGGCTCGTGGCTAAATAATTACAGCCGCACCAGCCGATCTTCCGGGTAAACCCGTGCTTGCCGAGGTTGGTCTGTGAATGGGTGACCATCTTTCATAGCAAGTTCCCTCCTTGCTTCGGAAAGCAAGTAAAGCCTTTGATCCCGGCTGTCATTTGTAGATCTTTGACAGTCGTTACTATTAGTCAGAAGCTCTAAAATTTTGACAACCAGTATTACTATATTACTCAGTTAATGGGTTGGGGAGGTCCGATAGGCAGCCGCTCCATGTACAATACCGATATCCAGCTGCATCTGATTCGACTGGAAGCCGACCCAAATATAGTTTGGAAAAGGCTAGGATCTGATGATGATTTTAAGTAACATCATGTTCTATCACTTTTCGGCACAGAAATAGATGGGATTATTTTTTAAGTGGTAAATGAGCCCTCCCACCTAGGACATGCAGCTCTTTGAGGCGCGCATGGAATACGACCGACGTGCCGTCAACACGTGGGTGGTCCATGATCGGACAGCAAGTCATCGATTACTCACCAGCTGCAGACCCTTTTGGCGATCAAAGGCCAAATAGGAGAGGATACTGTGTGAGCAATAACAGCGCATCCTACTGACTACTTTATTAGGGGGCATAAGACCTGCCAATTCTTGCCAACTAGATATTTTGATAAACATTTTCGGCTTGTTTTTCCCTAAAAATTCAAGACAACCTAAAAAAATGTTGTGGCGCTTACTTTCACTCCGCTGGTATTAAAATCTCTGTCACAATGCACGCAGTGATCAATTTGAAAGTCTATCCCCAGGATTGTGGTAAAGAAAAACTAAAATTGAAACAAAAGTGAGCACTATTACACATACGTAGAGCTAACAATAGACTAGTATAGTCCATTTTCTGGCTGGAACCAAATGAACGCATTCTTGGCACCCGACCACATGACATTAGTGTCCCTGTCACACCACATAGCGTTGGAGAGTTTTGGCTAAGGCTTTATCCACACGAGACTGCATTTTCACACGTTGAATTCCTAGTGTACATTTCTGGGAAAAGCCCACGTTACGACGTTGAAAACTATTTTTTACCGTAACGGCTAAATGCCAAAACCGTATTATTTAGTTTATCTTATTCGTTTGTTGTACGTATTACGGCACATTTGTTAAATAATTTTAGAAAAACAATAAAAAATGTTTTAAAAACATGAATCTTTTGATGGCAATAAGCTCAACCCAGTTACTGGTAGTTAAAAATATATACCTACTAATGGTACACCGACATTTTCCCTGTAAAACTTTTTTACTCTAGAAATACCCTAAATTTACGAGAAAAACCACAAGTTTGTAATGTAAATGTACTTAAAAAAGGAAACTAGTTTCTAAAAATCACTGACCTCTAATCGACAAAACGGAAACAAACCTTACAACACCAGTATTAATATCTTACATCATGCTTACTCTCAAAAATCCACGGCCAACTCTGTTTTTTTGAACAACCAACCTTAATGAAAGCGTGCTTAATCATTTCTACTCTTATCTATCTTCGTATATATTCTATACATATATAAAACGGTAGAAAAGTTATTTTTGTACATTAAAAAAAACGCAAAAAATAGAGCCAGGGTAGTAAATGAAACCATAGAACCCAGTTCTCTAGCATTTTTAGAATTTTTGTCTGGTTTATCTGTTGGTATGTTTATTTGTCCAGTACACGTAAAATGTACAAATTAATGGAGATAACTTTTTACCAACGATTAAGCGTAACTTGGAGAGGAATTTAGTTTTGGGATATTTCATTGGAATCGTTTAAGGTAGTCTATCAAAAGATATTTGAATTTAAGTGTTATAGAGTAAAATTACGGGTGCTGTCTTCACAATTTGATTTCGTGACGTCAGTCGCGCGAGCTAACTTCGAATGCGACAACGCACGGCAGATGGGGCTAGACTGGTTTAAATGGAGAAGAAACATTATGAGTTTGTTTCCATCATCGTAATCGGTTTCACATAATATAAAAAAAATATAATTAATTAAAGCATATTTAGAGGAATAATAGAGTAGAACAGAATGGTTTGGTGTGAGTGTGGTGTGGTGTGGTTGCAACTAAAAAATACGTTGTAAATACGAAGAACAACAAGAAACTCCCAGCTAATTAGCTCCTTTATCCCCCTTAAGGGTGCTTATAAGGGAAAGTATTGCTGAGTAGCTGACCCTTTAGTGTGGACGTGTCGAGGTGCTAATTGAAAAGTCGTTGGAGTTCATAACTTGCTTGCTCTGTTATATGATGAGTAAGATCGATAAAAAATATTCTTGTTCCTTACCAGAAATTGATTTAGATCTCAGTCTATCAGATAAGAAGTAACTACCGTCCATCTAATTTGTAGTATGCACTTTTTTTTGTAATTTTCGTTTGCAATCATTTAAACTCACGGAAAAGCTATTTGTAGATCATGCAAATATTTGTTACGTGTGGGATTCGAACCCGCAACATGCACCGCATCTTTGACTGGACCAGGTACGCCAACCAAACCGTCAAAAACACACATAATTATGTTATGAGCTCTCTGTAAATTATGCAGTCTGTACCGTTAGCACGAGTTTTCAGTATTTGAGACGTAAAGTAAACTAGAACTTTGACAATTTCAAATTGACAATTGTCAAGGAAAAAATTAGTTTCTTCTTCGCACACCAGAGGCGCTGTTCCATTTTTTCATACAAAAACGCTGTAAATACTGTAAAGTAAAATAGTGAAAACTCGTGCTAGGGATACTGTTCTTTCAATATCATGTTAAGTTATTAGTTTTGATATAAACGCGTTAATCAAAACAAATAATCTTTTATTTCGAACTTAGACGACATTATATTGAATATTTTTCATATTTCCTTAAAAATATACCTGTAAAAAGGATAAAATAATGCAAGAAGAGCAAAGAAAATTAAGAAGTAAAAAAAAGTAATTAACTATCTTCTCACCGTCGCAACAGAAAGAAATGCGCTCGTCTCCTGAGCTCGGGATCTTAGAGCTTACACCATTTTCTTTTCTCGTTCCTCGGTTAGCTTTTAAAATTCGTTAATTAATCTTTTAATACCTTATTGCGAACTAAGCAAGGAGCAGAGGTTCTCAAACTGTTTGTGCTGACCAGGTAGCCTACCATGAATGTAGGCCACCTGGTTAACAGTCTGTCATTTCTGGGTGGGAACGAGGTGGTGCTAGGCTACTTGTATAGCTGTCTCTTTCACGCTTTAAGACGTCATAGTAGCGTACCGAAGTACCGTAGGGTATACAGTGAAATCAGTAAATGCCTAGAGCGTCGGACAACGTGTAGCGATTTTGAGGGCTCCCGGGCGGTGGGTTTAGGAAGCTCGACGCCCTGTCTAGGCGTCCACGGGGCCCAATTAGAGCCAAATACCTACTGGGAACGCGGAAAAGTCTTAAAAGGACACCCAATGTGCAATTTAAAGAACATCATGAACAACATTTCACTCTCATTCAATGACTAACACCCAAAAAGTAAGTGCAGAAAGGTGCCGTGGAATTAAGATTCTTTATCTGCACCTAAATCGACCAAAAAGAAAAAAATTGTATAGAACTCTCTCGCAGCCTTAAAACCAGATTCTAGTATTCCAATTAGACTGAGTTTTCAACCAGGTATCATTATTAGCTGGTATCGACCAGCCACAGCGCCGTGACAAAATATAAAATACCTAGTAATAAAATAAAATAGTACAAGAAGTCGGTTAAATAGTACAAATATGTCTTGTCCTATTTTGTCTCGGCGCTCTAGCACCACAAGTGTCGCGAACTAGAAAAGTTTGGGAACCCCTGTCATAGAGAATTATCTTTTAAATGTTAAACGACTTAGATTAGGTCTTAGCTGTAAGCCTTTCAAAAGGTAAGCTTTCTCTCTAATTTTGAACCTTAGATCGTTAGGCTAACTAAGCCAAGTCTGTCTGCGAATCAAACTGATATTGTAACAAAAGAATTTTTAAAGAAAAAAAAACAAGATGGCATCTACTTACTTTCACAGTTTTTATGTCGTGTGACTGGGACTGTAGCAATATAACTATTTTTGAACTGTTTATTTATTTAAAGTAACTATTTTTGAACTGTTTTTGTCTTTTGACATTTAAAAAGTGCTATAAGTAACTGGCCTACTTGAAAAATAAATGCTTTAATTTGGTTTGCATAAAGGCAATAAACATTAACAAATTTAACCCCTTAACAGCGATCGACACAAACAAGTTAAATTAAACAAAGTTAGCCATTAATCGGTTGCCTCGAATCAGCGGTTACGGGTTAAATTAGGACCGCGTGAGTTATTGCATTCCTGCTTGAAATGAACTTTAGCATTTGGAGAGTTAGTTGTCAATGCGGTTGGTGGGGTGTCTGTGACCAGTTTGTGGTTGATCTTCGCAATATTACGGGAGGTTACTGTTTGGAATTGAATTTGTGATGAAGATTTGACTGTCAAATTACTTTGCTGTATTTCGGAAATGGAAACGTTGTATTGCATTTAGAAATGGATTTACATTTTGTGTTTTGACGTTTTCAGATGTCGAATTAATCTAATGCGCATCTATTCATTATAAATGATATTTATTTTGCAAATAGGTTTTCGCAAACACTTTTACAAGTCAAAACACTTTTTTTTTATAACTAGTTGAGGCCGGTGTTTCGTACCTGACTACTCTGAGAAGAAACATCCGAAACAAACTCAGAGGTCATAGTCTCTTTTAAAGTCCAGACATTAAATTGGTTAAATCATGCGAGGACCCTGCACGTTTGTGTCTAAGATGGTCTTTTGAAGAAAGAACCATACAAATTTGAGTGGACCTGTCCAGTCAGTGCAAGCATTTGTCAGTTATCGTGAAGCTCGACTCATAACTCAAGGAGCTCAACCAACCAACAGTCTCTATAGTCTTACCATGAGGTATCGTAGGGTAGTGGTGGCCCGGTGGAAGGTCGTGGTTTCGAACCCAGCCAGGCGCATTACTTTGTGTAATCTATTTCATCACCACTGCTCTCAAAACGGTGAAGGGAAACATCGTGAGGAAACCGGCATGTCCTAGAACCTTCAAATTCGAAGACATGTGACATCTACCAATACGCACTGTGCCTGCGTAGTGGATTATGGCCCACTCCCTCTCTCAAAGAGGAGGCCAGTTCCCAACAGTGGGAACATTTATAGGCCGATGATAATGATGAGGTATCGTATTGTCCAGTTACTGGATTGTGGAAGTTCAATAGGCAGTCGCTTCATGTAAAACACTGGAAGCCGACCCCAACATAGTTGGGAAAAGGGCTTCTTAACTATACATTCCTAATGAATATACTGAAACTATTTACTAAATAAAGATGGATGAATTTCTGTGTATGGCTAATATGTGTAAAGAACAATGCCCAAAACGTCCCCACCCTTGTAGCATCTTAAAACCTATGTTAATCGAAAGACCGTAAGCATCTTATCTTATGTAGTTCGGTTTAGCCGGCTAAACTTAACTTTACTTTCAATGAAACTTAGCCAAATAAACTGAAGTGTAAAATATGCATTGCATGAGATAAAAAAAATACCAATTATATATGTTTTGTGTACCTATAAATGTACCTTAATACTTTCATAAATCAAACAAAAAGGCCCCTTACCTTCCTTGTCCACTGCCACTCTTATTTAACCAACAAATTAACAATAATTAACTTTCCCCATAGGTACAGTCAGAAAAATAGATTTATAAAATTCCTGTTCAAAAATTTTTGTTAGTACTGGTAATTCTTTTGATGACTTACAAGTTTAAAACGGGATAACGGTTTCAGACACATGGAAAATTAATAAATTTCTATGTGTCTGCGTACGAAACTATTTAGTATTCAGCCATAGCTATGGCTTTTTATTATCTTTTGTACAGAATCAGTCAAATACCAATCGAACATTATCCGTCCACTATTGTTATAAGGCTGAAATCTATAAAAGAAATTTGACAGATTGAGGTAGGCTGATAGGCTAGCGTCTGTACATACAGTACATAGCATGCATACATGCGGAAATGGACTTGCATACATACAGGGCGTAGCATGATTATAGTTAGAGCTTAGTAGTTGAGACTGTGACCTCTGAGGTTGTTTCGGCTGTTTCTTCTCAGAGTAGTAAGGTACGAAACACCGGCCCCTTCTAGTTTCATGAAAAGACGTGTAAAAGAGTTGATATAACCTGCTTGCATAAATAAACACCATTTCCGTTTACAGGAAAACTATTTAAAACTTCCTGCCTGATAGGTAGGTAATCTTCCTGCCTGAATACCTTACCTTACCTGTTTTGCTGACTATACCTACCTTAACCTTATGCTACAAACATAAACAACAACTCCATACAAATATCAGCACATTTTCATTCATTAATTACAAAAGAGATCTGCCATTCATCTTCATTAGTTGCCTTCCACACAACACATTAGTACTAATATCTCAGTTGTTGTAAGTGCCTTTTCTGATCGTCAGTGCGGGTTCAATTTTCGGGTGAAATAAATGTTTGGGGAAAAGATACGGGTTTGTTAAGTTCCTATGGGGGCTTTTTGAAGTGCGTGCCTGCCCCCAAGGAAAAGGCTTAATGTACAGACGCCGAAAGGTCAACCTACCCGAATTTGTCAAATTTTAGCAATCGAATATTAACCTTCCTGTATTGTGATAAGGTTGTGAATCAGTGAAAGTTTGTTGTAGCTTGATGTGCTGACGTCTGTACTAAGTCATTAACGTGGTTGTGTTTCTATTTTCTTTATAGTTTTAAAGAGGGTTTATTCACAGCATAACCAACATGTCACGAGTGGTTATATTCACCATGTAATATTGTCTCATGTAGAATAAAAATTTTGTTATTTTCTGGCGACTCTGACAATTCACCAGGATCACGCTTACCTGATGAGACAGCCCCGCGACCCCTGCAAGCTTTGGCCTTCTAAGAGGGCCCCGTCATATTACAAACAGCCTTTCCAGGCGCGCGTGAAACACGACATTACGCGCCTATGGGGTGGCTGAAAATCACCATGCGAAGTAGATTTTTGTAATGGCATATTCTAACGTCAGCGTCACAATATGGAACCATCACAGATTTGTTCATACCGTAGTAAAGGTGATAGCCAATGATATTATAAAGAAAGATACGCCATTTTCATACTGAATGGCGTTCAGATATTGATAGGTTGCGTTGTTATTATCTATAGTAATTTAAAACTACGACAGCGATAGATAATGCGGAACGTATAAGATAGAAAGAGATAGCAGATAGCAAAGTGCAACAATTGTAGTACTTAGTCCTCAACAATTTGTGCGTGCTAGAGCGACATCTACCTCTTTTTATTTATACATAATATCATTGGTGATACCAACCTAATAAATTCTATGTATATCCTCTTAAGATCCTCCAATCCATCTTGATTCGTCACCCTTCACCCCCACATAGCATTATGACCTCACAACCACGCATTAACTCCCCGTTACTACTAATTACAATAACAAATACATCCACTA
Organism: Agrotis ipsilon; assembly: GCA_028554685.1. Lineage (NCBI taxonomy): Eukaryota > Metazoa > Arthropoda > Insecta > Lepidoptera > Noctuidae > Agrotis > Agrotis ipsilon. Next base: position 16,411,454 of record CM052965.1, read on the forward strand.
CTTCATACGGTGACATAAGTCGAAATTGTAATCAGTCACACGTAAACGAAAACCAACCTTATCATAAAAGTATAGGATTGGTTATCGAGTGAGGAATTGAAGCGAGAAAATCACATTATTCGACTGGACTTGAGATGTGATATATCTTGGGAAATCGAGGAATAATGTTCTAGCTCTTATTTTGTCATGCGATTATGGACCTTGTGCGAAACAGCTGTTAAGTGTCACTATGACTTACGCGGGACTATATTATTATATTAATATAGGTTCTAGGCTAACGACTTTGGGCCCCTGAAATCAATATTGTCTGAGGCTTATACTTTTGGGGCTTTCATATTTTTTTCACTTTGTTATTGGCTTAGATTATATGTCCAGATTCCCGACAGGCCGTTGAGAAATGAAGCGAAAAAAGGTAGAAAAAATTACCCCCTGTCGCACATTTATAAAAAAAGTAATTTCACAAAAACGTTTCGTTTTGTTCACAATAATCTCACACGGAATCTGGAAATTTTATTATCTAAGGTTATAACGGATGTCGCGGGACTTACGAATACCGTGACCCCGGAACGTAAAGGGCTATTGCTGGCCAAATATTTTTTCCTTATTTTACAATTAAATTAAGTTAACGAAGTGTGTGTAAAGTTAGTTAAGTGAAACTAAAATTAATGGCATAAAACCCATTTTCATTTCCCCTTTTATTAACCTGTATAACGTGTGACACCAAATGTGCGAAACCTCTCGTGGGATAACTCAGCCCATGTTAGTGAACAATTTTTGTTCTAAAACTTTTGGAAATTCGCAAAAATAGGTTTTGCGTATTTGGTGTTACACGTTGTAACATGTTAAGATGTTAGAAATAAAATTTAAAAAAAAAACATAGAAATTATTTGATTTCTAATTGCTACGTTTTTCTTTATTTTATATTATTATTTTAACGCAATACTGACGGATTTATATTATACAAGTGATCTTGCAGATATGTGACCTAAAAACTGAACAGAATAGTACAGTCTTTTATTATTAGACATTAAATATAAATCATGAAAGCTTCAGAGGCAATATCCTGCGAGTATTACCGCGAACAGACGAGCGCCAGAGAACGCTCATAAATCTATCGATGATGTACAACGGGAAATAGGTATTTGCTAGATCGTCTGGGAGGCTGGGGAATTGAACCTTCATTATTTTACTTTTGGTAAAATTTTCACACATTTTTTCTTCCTTTTTTTGTATTACTTTTTCATTTCACGTTTAGCTTTGTTGAAAGAATTTTATCATTTTAGAGAATTTAATTTCAGAAGTTTTTATAAATTAAATGGTAATGCAATGCATAAATAAAAAAAAAAAACAATAATAGCATTAAGATAGCATGAAGCAATTTTCGGATGTTACTTACCATTAAATTTACTTACCAAAAAATAAATAACTAATCTTACCAAAAAATACTATTTCATTTAAAAAAGGTAAAAAGAAGAAAAACCAATGGTTTTACCTACTAATTAATAAACTGTTATGCTCAAATAATACTTGAGACACTAAATTGTATCTGCCAGGGTCGCGGGACTGTCTAAACAGGTAACTGTGAAAGGAACGTTAAAGGCTATTGAAGGAACACCATGGATTTTAGTCAGTACGAGTCCGACAGTTCCTTCCACACCACCCAGGGAGGGAGGACTAATTTGATGATTTTACCACGATTAAAGAATGCACTAAGATTTTTTTTATATAGTGTATTCATTTCATATTGTAAATCAGGAAAAGGTCGAGGCAAAAACTTTACAAACTATGAAACTGAAAGGCCAACAACGCACTACCTACTTGCAACCTCGTAAACATTTCACAACTTATTAAAAGTAAGTTTACATTCTGAGCTCCTAGCTCCAATTTTATCTGCAATCAAACAATCGAAATTACTTACATATGAATTTTCTAACAAAAGTGAACCAATAACCAACGAAAGTTTGTGCAACAGGAACCAAGGAAAGAGAAAACTTGCAATTGCCCGAGTTTTATTTGAACAAGAAGCAATTTAGTTCAGTTTGCAACTTTACAAGGAGGTAACATGCATTACTTAGCGCCAAACTTCCAAGTTGAAAGTGAGAAACTTATTCATACTAACACTGGGCTTTACTTAAATTTACACCTAACTTAGCTGTTGGATTTTCAACATTGAATTCAGTGCATTAAGTTGATATTTCAATAGTGTCAACAACGGTGTCCGTAGACGAACTAAAGTCACTGATATAGCCCACTCGATTAGCAAGCTGAAGTGGCAATGGGCAGGCCATTATGATCGCAGAGCAGATGGCCGATGAGGTCGAAAAGTAATAGAGTGGAGACCACGGACTAGCAAGCGCAGCGTAGGACGTCCACCAACAAGGTGGACAGACGACCTTGTAAAGGTCGCTGGAAGAAGCTGAATGCAAGTCGCTTCCAACCGGTATGTGTGGAGATCTAAAGGGGAGGCCTATGTTTAGCAGTAGACGTCCTATGGCTGAGATGAGCAATGGTGTGTAAAAACGAGGTACATCCGTATAGATTTTTTGTTCTTAACAAAAAGGACCATGCGCATTTTGGCCCATCGCTCAACAGCGATGAAAACTATGCCAAATGAAAGCTTTGAGGATGTTATGCATTTCTTATTATGGCAGCTAAGTCGAATTCGAGCGCCAACTAGGTGATTTCGAGCATTGAAAACATATGCACTTACCTAACCTAACATGTGGCAACATTCTCCTACTGATTTGAAACAGGTGTCATTCGAAGCGTGTAGTGGATACGATATACTTTTACTATGGCGACATTCTTCAAATGTGTAAGGTTCACCTGGAGTATCTGAAAATGTCAACCTAACCTAACCTGTGGCAACAATCTCCTACTGATTTGAAACAGATGTCAATCGAAGCGTGTGGTAGATAAGATATACTTTTAGTATGGCGACATTCTTCAAATGTGTAAGGTTCACCTGTAATATCTGAAAATGTCAACCTAACCTAACTGTGGCAACATTCTCCTACTGATTTGAAACAGGTGTCATTCGAAGCGTGTGGTAGATACGATATACTTTTACTATGGCAACATTCTTCAAATGTGTAAGGTTCACCTGGAATATCTGAAAATGTCAACCTAACCTAACTGTGACAACATTCTCCTACTGATTTGAAACAGGTGTCATTCGAAGCGTGTGGTAGATACGATATACTTTTACTATGGCAACATTCTTCAAATGTGTAAGGTTCACCTGGAATATCTGAAAATGTCAACCTAACCTAACCTGTGGCAACAATCTCCTACTGATTTGAAACAGGTGTCATTCGAAGCGTGTGGTAGATACGATATACTTTTAGTATGGCGACATTCTTCAAATGTGTAAGGTTCATCTGGAATATCTGAAAATGTCAACCTAACCTAACTGTGGCAACATTCTCCTACTGATTTGAAACAGGTGTCATTCGAAGCGTGTGGTAGATACGATATACTATTACTATGGCGACATTCTTCAAATGTGTAAAGTTCATCTGGAATATCTGAAAATGTCAACCTAACCTCATCATCATCATCATCAGCCTATAATGTTCCCACTGCTGGGACACAGGCCTCCTCTCTGAGAGAGGGAGTGAGCCAAAATCCACCACGCGGGCCCAGTGCGGATTAGTAGATGTCACATATCTTCGAATTTTTGGTTCTAGGACATGCCGGTTTCCTCACGATGTTTTCCTTCACCGTTTTGAGAGCAGTAGTGATGAAATAAATTACACAAAGTAATACGCCTGGCGGGGTTCGAACCCACGACCTACAACTCGTAAGTCGGGACCGATACCACTGGGCCACCACTGCTCACAAACCTAACCTAACATGTGGCAACATTCTCCTACTGATTTGAAACAGGTGTCATTCAAAGCGTATAGTAGATACGATATACTTTTAGTATGGCGACATTCTTCAAATGTGTAAGGTTCATCTGGAATATCTGAAAATGTCAACCTAACCTAACTGTGGCAACATTCTCCTACTGATTTGAAACAGGTGTCATTCGAAGCGTGTGGTAGATACGATATACTATTACTATAGCGACATTCTTCAAATGTGTAAGGTTCACCTGGAATATCTAGAAATGTCAACCTAACCTAAGAAGGCTGTAGCAATATTCTCCAACTGATTTGAAACAACCGAGGTTCGGGCACACCGCAATCGCGACGGTAAGACCCCTCTTTGAGGAGTGGCTGGAAAGACGTGGCTTCGTTCAGGAGGTACCTGTGTCGGATAGGAAGAAAGATACGCCTGGGTGCCACCTGTGAAGATCGCCCGGAGGACACAGTAGGCGTGGGCATGCGGACAGCGAGTAAAGGGCAACTCGCTGTCCGACCGTGGACCATGCTCGGGTCGACGACTCAAAGATAGTCAGCACAATGACGAGGCCCCCTCACGGAGTGCCGAAGCTTGCCAGGGACTTATTTTAATCACCGTGACCCCGGTACAAGTTTGACAGACCCTTCTGCCCGGCCCGGGGTGGGAGGCCTCATTTGATGATTTTACCACGATTAAAAAAAAAACTGATTTGAAACACGTGTTATTCGAAGCGTGTAGTGGATAAGACATATTTTTATGATCGCTACATCTTCAGACGTGTGGGTTTTACCTGGGATTCCTAGGCTTTTCTTAAACGAACCTAACTAACCCACCTATTTTTAAGTGTGGAAACCCTCATGGGCTTGTTGTGTTGTCAGCGTGGAGAACACGGAAGAGGCATGTCAGACTCGACTGACTAAAACCACTCGGTGTTCCATACTGCAAATCAGTAGGAGAATGTTTCCACAGGTTACGTTAGGTTAGATTTTCAGATATTCCAGGTGTACCTTACACATTTGAAGAAAGTCGCCATACTAAAAGTATATCGTATCTACGACACGCATCGAATGACATCTGTTTCAAATCAGTAGGAGAATGTTGCCACAGTTAGGTTAGGTTGACATTTTCAGATATTACAGGTGAACCTTACACATTTGAAGAATGTCGCCATAGTAAAAGTATATCGTATCTACCACACGCATCGAATGACATCTGTTTCAAATCAGTAGGAGAATGTTGCCACAGTTAGGTTAGGTTGACATTTTCAGATATTCCAGGTGAACCTTACACATTTGAAGAATGTCGCCATACTAAAAGTATATCTTATCTACCACACGCTTCGATTGACATCTGTTTCAAATCAGTAGGAGATTGTTGCCACAGGTTAGGTTAGGTTGACATTTTCAGATATTCCAGGTGAACCTTACACATTTGAAGAATGTCGCCATAGTAAAAGTATATCGTATCTACTACACGCTTCAAATGACACCTGTTTCAAATCAGTAGGAGAATGTTGCCACATGTTAGGTTAGGTAAGGGCATATGTTTTCAATGCTCGAAATCACCTTGTTGGCGCTCGAATTCGACTTAGCTGCCATAATAAGAAATGCATCACATCCTCAAAGCTTTCATTTGGCATAGGTTCCATCACTGTTGAACGATGGGCCAGTCTCCATATATTTCTGCCCGTGGTCCTTTGTTAGAAAGATAGTAAAGGTCTAAGTTCCTGCTTCTTTTCACGTATTTTATTAATTTTAATGTCTTTCAAAACGCGTCAGTGAAAGCGATTTCGTAAAATGAAATGGAAGTGTATACTAAAAAATAGAATTAAAATTACTTTTATTCTAGTTAGGCCAGATACAGGCACTTTTAAATTCTCAAAAGACAAAAAAAATACTTGATTTTAACTATAATTATTTCAACTATTGATGAAAAATAAACAGCTCTAAGTTTAATATAAAAAATACTCATAGGCTTCATAAAAGTCCGTTGATACCATTTTATGCGTTAATTTAGGTGCCGCTAGGTGTTAGTGAAAACCGACACACTTTACTACTTTGTTTTGTTTGCACCACTGCAACTGACAGGAAGCCGTCCGCGACTTTTGAAAGAAAGTTAATGAGGGAACGAGGTGCAAGTTGCCTGTCTTTGCGACTTCTTCTCTAACTATTCTCGTCATGCTAATCCTTAAAGACGAACTTACAGAAAGATCTGTGTGTACTAAGTTTTAGTTCAAACTTAACTCAGTCGCGCTTCTTCAGATATTATATATTGCCCGGCTTACTACCAAAAAATGTTAAACAGTGCCCCTAGCACGAGTTTTCACTATTTTACTTTACAGAGTCTTTCCAGTATTTACGGCGTTTCTTATTCATATAAGAAACGTGGGAAAAATGGAACAGCGCTTCTGGTGTGCGAAGAAGGAACTATTTTTTTCTTGAAAATTGACAATTTGAAATTTTCAAAGTTCCAGTTTACTTTACGTCTCAAATACTGGAAACTCGTGCTAAAGGTACAGTACCTTTAGCACGAGTTTTCAGTAAATGAGAATAAATAACAATTTTCAAGGACAAAATGAAACAGCGCCTCTGGTGTGCGAAGAAGGAGTTAATTTTTTCCTTGAAAGTTGACAATTTCAAATTATCAAAGTTCCAGTTTATTTTACGTCTCAATGAAACCTCGTGCTAAAGGTACAGAACACTTGCCTGCCGGGGTCGCGGGACTTATTCCATCACCGTGACCCCGGTATATAAAGGGCTATTGAAGGACACCGTGAATTTTAGTCAGTACAAGTCTGACAGTCCCTCCCGCCCTGCCCGTGGTGGGAGGACTGGTACAGAACACTTGTCTAAAAAAACTGTCATCGTCAAAACAGCACTATACCTACGTTGAAATAAGGATGGTTATGCAGTTACACTTTTTTGCCAAGTGTTCTACTTTTTTGTAGTAAGACGGTATGGGTTTTAAATTAATTAGATTAGTCTTGAGACCTCTGTTGTGGTAAAATTTTGTTTAGTAAAATCATCCCAGGAATTCTCCCACCCTGAAGGAAGCGAAGGATCTGTCAGGCTCGTACTGACTGAAATCCACGGTATTCCTTCAACAGTCCTTTACTTTCCAGGGTCACAATTACCTGACAAGACATTCTCGCGACCACGGCAAGCGTTTAGCTCTCTATCACTTCAGTACCCCTAGCACGAGTTTTTACTCGTTTACTTAACAGCGTCTTTCCAGTATTTACAGCGTTTATTGTATGAAAAAATGGAACAGCGCCTGTGGAGTGCGAAGAAGGAACTAATTTTTTCCTTAAAAATTGTCAAAGTTCCAGTTTACTTTACGTCTCAAATACTGAAAACTCGTGCTGAGGGTAATGGTATTTGAGGGGCGTGAAACAAGACATGCCGGAGACCAGGGCATTCATAATCGGTCGGCGTGTCACCCATTACTCGCCGTTCGCTTTCCCGTGCCCACGGTAGCATGAAATCGCCTGACTTTCAGCATTTTTTGATATTCCTCATCCACTTGAAAAATTCCACTCTCCATGTAACTATTATTTATTCTGCAGCCTAATTCAATGGAGTGCGAACACAGAGTAATGGCAACACAGGTTTGGTTTTACCGAGCCCATACTTTCTTGTTTTAGCCAAAAAGTAAAAGTTATTCCTATTGTAATAAATTGATAGTAATGCGGGAGGCGGGTCATTAATTATGTAAAATAGTAGCTTTGTTATTTTGGGTTTAGTAGTAGTATCAAATAAATAATGTGAATAAACAGAAGAAGATAAATAGCTTTTATTTTAATAAAACATTGGCTCACGTATTTTTGTAGTTATTGTAACCCCTGTCTAATACGCTGCGTGTCAACACAATTATTTTTTAAAAATGCTCTCTTTTTAAATGAAGGGTCCGAAAAATGTTCCGACCTACCAACTATACCTATAAAAAAAACATGAAAATCAATCCAGCCGTTTTGGAGAAGTGCAACAACAATCACAGTGACACGAGATTTTAAATATTAGATATCTTTAAAAACATTCATTGCTGCTTTTAAATTTATTCTTTGTTACTCAACTTTTGCTCTTCCCAAACTACCTATTAGTTGAGATTTATGATCACTAGCATAAGCTGTTTTTTTTATTGAACTTTTCTGAAAAAATATTCTTTGGTACCTATGTGTTTTCTCTAGATAAAAACAGGTTCCCAGTTCGAAATAAAAAAAAATTACTAAGAAATCATAATACTAATCTACCATTACAAAAAAGATTATGATTTTTCAAAGTGATCGAAAACCTTTTTTGACGTGTGTAAGTATAAGACATCATATTTTTTTCTTTTGAACTTTGAAATCTGTAGAAAGGTCAATTCTGTACATGAAATATATTTCCAAAATAACTATCAGGGGGTGATTAGGGATCGATACTGATGCCAAAAATGCAATTTATAAATTTATTGTCTGTCTGTCTGTCTGTATAACCGTTATAGAAACAAAAACTACTCGACGGATTTTGACGAAACTTGGTACAATTATTTTTCATACTCCTGCGCTGGTTATAGTATACTTTTCATCACGCTACAATCAATAGGAGCAGAGCAGTGAAGGGAAATGTTGGTAAAACGGGAGAAGTTACTCCATACACGCTAATCTTCGGAACTACTGGACGAATTCGATTGTTGTTTTTTTTTTGTTGTATAGCTATTAAGTCTGGGCCAACATATATGCTATAACTTATCTGGAAACTTGAACACCTGATGCAGAACTGCAATAGATCAGCTAAACTATAAGAGATACAAAAATAGCGCCATAGCAAATATTGTTTCGCGTGATGAGCATTTTCTGCTGAGAAAATAAATTTGAAGATATGGAACACCTGATGTCGAACTCCAAGAGCCCAGCTACACTATTACATATACAGTAGATATGGGCGCCGCGCCGGCGCGGCGCCGCCGTCTGCCCTCAGCACGCCGCCGCCGCCGCCGACATTCACCGCGCGGCGTGAGTGGCGTAAAGATTTGTATTTGTTTTCGTGATTGACTCATCCAAAATTACTGAATACATATCCCAATAATCATTGGTGAACAGTTTCGGGGATATAACATCCCCCTGCGCAGCAGGATATGTTCTGACTGTGGTTCTGTAATTAGACACTCAGAGTCGTGGCGTCATACAGACATTTCAGCAGTCGATGTACCGCCAGTCCACTTGATATCGCTGCAGTGATTGTAGAACCAGGTTTCAACAGAGTCAAAGGTCTTTTCTTAATCAACAAATGTTAAGCACAGGGGTTCCGTGGTAGACGCCCACGACGTCGGACGTCGGCAGACGACCTCCAGCCACCGTAGGCGCGGGCATGCGGACAGCGAGTAAAGGGCAACTCGCTGTCCGACCTTGGACCGGGTCCAGACCATGTCCGGGTTGACGGCGCGTCGTGTTCCACGCGCGCCTCAAGGAGCGTCAGCATAATGATGTGGCCCTCTCAGAGGGCCAAAGCCTGCCGGGGTCGCGTTACTTATTTCATAACCGTGACCCCGGAACATAAAGGGCTATTGAAGGACACCGTGGATTTTAGTCAGTACAAGTCTGCAAATCATCAAATGAGTCCTCCCACCCCGAGCTGGGCGGGAGGACTCATTTGATGATTTTACCACGATAAAAAAAAGTACAGGGTCTGCTTATGCTCTTCGGATTTCTGTATAGTTATATAGAAGTCCGAAGAGCAAAGAGGCAAGTTTACCTCACTGTGTGTATGTGGACTATGATGCTTAATCCTCCGCGAAACCCAGACTGCTCCGGAGGCTAAAACTCGTCAAGTCTCCTTGCGAAGTGGTTTGTGATGATCCTCGAAAACAGTTTATACACGTGGATCAGGACTTCAGGAGTGATTTGAGACGATAGATTTTCAATAGGGTTTTGTCTCCCTTCTTGAAAAAGAGGACCACAACACTCCTGTTCCACGCCTTTGGAGTTGTCCCAGTGTCTAAAATAGAGTTGAATAGCTTTTGGAGCTCCCGAAGTACGGGCTTTCAGAAGCACCGAAGTGATTCAATCGTCACCTCATCTAGGCTGATTTCCGGCAGTTGATCGATGTAGTGGCGTGTTAGAGTGGCTCGGTTATCCTCTGAAGAAGGGGCTTGTAGACCACGAATGTCGTACAACTGACCATAAAAGCCTTTTATCTCAACTAGGATCGCCGGCTTTGAGGTTATGGTTTGGCCATTAGGTGATCTAAAGCCGCGTACAGACATCGCGAGGCGTGCGATACGAATGGTTCGTCTCGCATGCCTCGGGCTGTGTGGACATGTGTGCTCACAATGAGCATTCGCGCCATACGATCGTTGCGAACGCCGCCTCAGTACGAGCCGTGCGCTCCGTGTGGACGGACAGGTGTTGTTTGCGTTGTGCGCATGCATCATGGAGGCCAATACCGAGTCACTACGTGAGCTGGTTCAACTTTATGAAATTAATAGAGTGTTGTGGTACTCTAAACAATCTGATGCCATTTTTATACTGACGAACACCGTGCGTGGTGGTTTGCTTGCTCAGCTTGAGCATGTTTCGTTCGGGACGCACGTATAAATGCACCATCGTATGCCTTAAGTGGAGGCATGCGAGACGAACCATTCGTTTCGCACGCCTCGCGATGTCTGTACGCGGCTTAAGCTTCGTCAGATGCGAGCGTTTCAGCTGTTGGGCAAACACTTTAGCAACCCGATTTTCTTCTATTGCCTTTTCAATGCCGCGTTAATTGGTGGTTCGGAGGTCACGTCGCACCAACTTGCTTATTTTCCTATTGAGTACTCGCTTCTCTGATATAAGCTTTTTTTTGTACCTGATGACCTGATCAGGACAAGGTATTTACTGTACTGTATAGGACTGACATTTTCCCCCTCCCCAGCGACGCCCTAAGCTGAGGTCCGTACCCCAAAGGCCCTTAGCGTGTGGTCTGGAGGCCTTAAATTTTAAGGCATCCACAGAAAAGTCCAGTTGCGCCGTACACAACATAATAGAGGTTGACTTGCGAGATGCCAAAGTCTGCCAAACAAAACAAAAAAAAAAGACATTTTCCTGTCGTCCGCCTGAAACGACATTAAGGACCCGGCCGGTTTAAAGAAGATAGGGAATAGATTTCGAGTTTTAGTTGAAGGTAGTAGAAAACCACGCCGCCGGCGCCACGCCGCCGCCGTTTGAATTTGGTCAGCGCGCCGCCGCCGAGAATTTTTAAGGCGGCGCCCACGTCTAATATACAGTAATGAGGTCTTAGCGCGAGTTGTTCAGCCTGATGAGCACTCCCTGTTGTCGTATAAAAACTGAAGATCTGGAACACCTGATGAGGAACTCCCAAGAGCCCAGCTACATTATAACATATGTAGGAATGACGTCTTACCAAGAGTTGTTGAGCCTAATGAGCACTCTCTGTTGACGTATAAAAATTGAGATCTGGAACAACTAATGTGGAATTCTAAGAGCCCAGCTACACTATAACATATATATAAATAACATCTTAGCTAGAGTTGTTTAGTCTGATGGGCATTTCCTGTTGACTTACAAAAATGAAAGATCTGGAACTTCTGGAATCGTCATGTGCGTCCCTTTGTTTTCCCGTCCCCAGGCTCTAAGAATTCGACATCAGACATTTCAGATCTTCGATTTTAACGACCCCATTGTCGCTGGCATAAGCAACAGGATCTGCAAACGAAGTCGCTGGCAGAAACTAGTAAATATTAATTCACTGCATTAATCACTTTGCAGCATAAACATGAAATGATGAAAACAATTTCAAGAGAAAACAATTTAAATAATCCACGTATCTTACAACCTTAAGCCAAGCTTACACTGTCCGTTTCAACTCTTTTGTTGGCTAAAAATAAACCCGTATTCAGAAAGAAAATAAATTGCTTATTCAAATATTTTTTCCACGAAATGCTTGGATTTTTCTGAGTGCTAAATGGAAATTCATTCTAGCTTTATGGTTTAAGAGCTCATGTTTGAGAAATTTAAGTGATGTAAGATTGGAGATTTAAATAATGTTACTGCGAATGTTATGAGCACTTTACATAATCAACTTGTTCACTGAAATCCATTTTAAGTCTATCTGTACGATTCCTAATTATTTTTTGTATAGGATTTTATTGAACTATTTTTATTTGTTTGTTTTTATGTACCTATGTATCTAAGTTGTTAAGATCAAATCTTACAAGCTGAATTAGAAATAAATCGCTAAACAATAACTTTCAAAGCTTGTAGCTTAAACAAAGAAAGAGAAATTAAAATTTTATGCGATACAATTTTGAAGTTAATTGATATTTAACATTTATCAGCACAACCCTTTCATAAAGATATTATTTATTTTATAGAACAACAAAAGTTTTGTGATTTCCTCTATAATCTTAATTAATTTTCATATTACTAGGTTCTTTATAAGATTTAAAACCTAAAACATTTTCCACATTTAGCCAATTCACCAGGTCACCGAGCCACCACGTGAAAGGCCAACGAAAATTGAAGTGTATTTTTGAACTATAACATCAACCGTTCAAAAATATATATCATTTATCTTTAGAGGATTTTTGCATCGATTAAAAATAGTGAATACCTTTCACTATTCCTAATCTAGCGAAAAATCTTCTATCCATATTGTTCCTATCAGTGAAACCGAAAACATGATTTATCCGTCACTAGCTCCGTGTCTATATTTTGTTTTTTCTTTTCCATCGCACACCGTGTTTGGTTGCTAGCTCCGAGTAAACGGAACTTTTTTCTTTTCAACATGGCTGGCGGACATAATTGTTGATGTTGATCCAACTTGAAATACCAGGCTTTGGTTCGTTAGTTCGAACCAAAGTATGCTATGATTGGAATATTTTGTGAAAGCGACTAAAGAAAATGGTTGGTAGTATTACTGTCACAATACTTTTTGACACCTTTGTCAAACAAAACTATTTGACAAACGTGTCTTCATTGTCGTGTATGATGAAAATCTTGATTGACATCTAGTTTGACACCCAGAAATTTACATAGTGTGATTGCCAATCTCTCCTCTAAAACTGTGTCGTACCCAACGAGTCGTAACCTTTCATTGGGTACGACACAGTATTTATTATTCAAGTTTTAAGTAAATACTTTTCCTTGTAAAGGCACAAAACGAATAAAATTTAAATTAGTATTCAACCCACGCATACAAACTAGGTTACATTTTTCAAACTCAACGGCATGGAACTCCACATTAGCCGGCTGTTGTTCTGAGCTAGCTAGCTAGCTATTGCAAGCTGGCTATATTATATTAGTTTCACAGTCGGCTTCACCCGCTATGCGATATAATAAGCACTCGACTGTACTTTGGCGTATAACCCGGTAACGCTTAGTAATCCTACACGCGGAATTTGCAGGTTTTTGTGTGGAAATATACGGTTGAGAATTTGAACGGGGCGACGGCGACGCTTAAATTATCATTATTTTATTAAACTGGTTTTTAATGTTCCTATTTCTATGTTCCTGGATTTATTATATCAGCCCATGGTGTCTCTGGCTCTGGCTGGGTAGAGGCCTCCCACCAGTCTTTCACTTCTAGAAGAAGCCTCCCACCACTCTTTCACTTCTAGCAGAGGCCTCCCACCACTCCCTCACCTGCAAGCATATTCCATTCTACAAGCGGTTTAACGAGTTTAGCCAATGAATGAAACATCCTTTTTAATTTGTTATTTCTAGACTTGTCAGTCCAAACTAGTAATGGTCTGAGGGCAAAAACATTTATGAACGAAATGGGCATAAACTTGGCATATTGGGCAAAAATTAGTTTACGCCCAAATAAATGCGTTAAAAACTAATTACTTTGTTTTGGAAAAAAATTAAGCAAAAACTAAACTGAGCAAAAAGTTGAGGCAATAGGAATTTATTAGGCATTTACGGGCATTTATTCAATGTGTCCAATAAGAGCAGGGCAAAAACCCTTATTCGTAAGCGGGTGCCCCGTTTCGTCCCTTGTATACCTCATTACAGTTGTATACTTATTGTATATCCTTGTGTGGTGACCACAAACCCGCGTTGCTATGTCAGGACACTACATGCCACGATTGCGGGAACCACAATGCTGCCCGAGCTATACGGGAATAGTGTTCGGTTACTTAGATAAGAGGTTATTGAATAATTACTTTGGAATGGTCCAAATTATAACAGCAACCTAGCATTTTGCGTGATCAATACATTTCAATTAATGAACATTTGTAATTATTTTATTAAAATTCAGGCTCTTCTAAGGCCTTATCACAAGACTTCAGTATTTACAGCGTACTTGAAGTATTTACTGCGTTTATTGTATGGAAAAATGATTAATGGATTAAATAAAATTTCTAGTGTACCAACGAAGAACTATTTTTTTTAATTCAAATTGACGTCTAAGTTCCAGTTTACTTTGTGTCACAAAAACGGGAAATTCTAGATATGACATCTGGTAAAGTGATTTTATAAATGTTTTCATTGCACTCGCGATACAGGAGTTACCATTACAAAATAAAAGTTACTATGGTGTCGAAACATAAATACCGTATTGGACTGAATGTCAGTGCGATAAAAAGAACAAAAGCAAAGAAAACCAGGATGGATAACTATTTACATGATGAGAAAATATTTCTTTTTTAAATAAGTAATTGTAACTTTTTATTAGATACACTCGCGCATTCTTAAAGCCATTGAAATGACTGGCCAATTTTGCAAATTTTTAATATAAAAAAAAAAACATATATATAACAACACCTAACTGCAAGATTTTAATACATTTATCAGCAAAGCTTGCATTCACCCCGCAAAGGAAAAAGAAACCGATTGAAATTAAACTAGTTTTTCAGATTACTTTGCGGTTCACCCAGAGGTTTTGCAATTCTCTTTTAGTGTCGCCGCACACGAGCCACTCGCGACAGCCACAAAGGGCCGAGTCACACCGGATTGACAGCGGCCGGCATAGCGGCAGCGACGCGACGAGCACTTTCAGTGTGAAATAATTTTAAACTTTAACTACATGCTTAAAAGACCAGTATCGCTTGAAAAGGTCGCGATATGCTATAATAACCAAATCCATCATATTCACTCGAAACAAACGAGTTCGGGCATGCGGGCGGCCCCTTCTCAGAGGGCCAAAGCCTGTCGGGGTCGCGGGACTTATTCCATCAGCGTGCCAACATAAAGGGCTATTGAACGACACCGTGGATTTTAGTCAGTACAAGTCTGACAGTAGGGGTGGGAGGACGGTCGCGGGTCTTATACCATCACCGTGACCCCGGAACATAAAGGACTATTGAAGGACACCGTGGATTTTAGTCAGTACAAGTCTGACAGTACCTCTCGCCCTGCCCGGGGTGGGAGGTCTCATTTGATGATTTTACCACGTAAAAAAAAAAAAAAAAAAAAAAAAAAGGAGGACTCATTTGATGATATACCACGTAAAAAAAACAAACGAGTTACCCTGCCGAATGTAGAAAAGAGGTACCAGGCGCGCGGGGTCTGGAGGTCGCGCGAGGCCGCTGCAATTCCGGTGTGACTCGGCCCAAACGCCGCCACAAGAAGCTAGAACCGGCTACAAAGCAGCTGAAGCGCTTGACAGCCATTTGTAGCCGGTCGGCGACACTTGCGGTCGGTAGGTGCTACTTTTTTTAACCAATGCATTACTGAGGTAAGAAGAGAGAGGAGTGCACGAGTGGCGGCGTTTTGTGTCGGCGTTTAGTGGCCGGTACGGGCCACAAGAAGCAAGCAGCGACGATTGTAGCCTGTGGCGGCCACCGGCGTCAACCGTGTGCGGGCGAGTCCGTAATAAAATGTATGAAAACTACAGGAAATTGGCCGGTGGCGGCGTTTTTGTGATTGTGGCCGGTGGCCGGTGTGTGGTAGCCCTTAACAAACTTTTTAAACCCAGTTCGTTTACAAATCGATTTATGAAACTAAGTTCGATGTCCTACTTTTAGAATCCTATTAATCATATACTGCGACCATTTGATTCAGTACATCAGAAGCTCTTACCAACCGAGCTATCGCAGTAAGTACCTGAATTTGTCAAATTTTACCAATCGAACATCAACCTTCCAGTATTGTGATAAGGTTGAAAATCATATTAAAGTAATTTAACAGATTGAGGTAGGTTGATGTGCTGGACGTCTGTACCAATTACCAACATGCTCTTCTCATTAAAGACCAAGATTGTGGATTAGATCACTGTTAGCAATAATACGGCCCATTTTGTCACCCTAGTTCTTTAAAGTTCTACTTCGCGATATCTGTAATTTGTGACCTGTAGATAATAAAGAATATTCTGTCAATCTATCTAAAACCAAATTTTACTTTTACTCGTGACATATTTCCTAAGATTATTTAACAGAACTAGGGGTCAAATGTGGAAACGCTTAGGGGTCGCACGCGAAAGAGGGTAGAAAATCTTGGGGGTTGAACGCGGAATAAACCGTTTAAATATAAGCTTCATTATTTTTAGATCTTTTTTAAAAACCGCGTCGTTTCCATACACCATATCCACCCGTGTAATCCTACCCCGCACATCAAGTTAACAACTTAATCTCAGCTTCGAACATAAATAACGTTAAATTTACCAAACCACCGCTTTGTAATAGACAATTTAAGCTGATCTGCACTCTAACACATTTAATTTACGTAATAGAATTGTTTGAAAACTCACGCCGCCAGAAATAGGATATGTAAAGGATAAATATTTCATTAAATTGTAGAATTATTTGTTAAAGATGGTAATGATGATAATTAAATAGCTGATGAATGAATTGTGTCCTACATACAAATAAAATTTCATTCAAAATTTGCCAAGAGTTAACGCAAAATCAGACTAATTTTGCTGTTTGCTTGGTTCACATTCAAACATCAACAGCTAATAGTTGCAATCTTACTTTCTTTTCTCCTGTATCGTGGGAGCTTTTAAAAACATATAAACACACATACACAAACGCCCAGGGGGGCGATTCTCGGTTTAAGAGATGGTGTCAAACTCGACAAAAAATTCTAATGACGTCATTTTTTCGACAAATTTTACTGAACTCTAACGTAAGCCTTCGACAAATTAAATGGCGAATTTGACACCCCCACTTTTATAATTTGTCGAAAAAATGACGTCATTAGAATTTTTGTCGAGTTCGACACCATCTCTAAAACCGAGAATCGGCTCCCTGACCCGGAACAAGTAATATTTGTAGATCATACAAATATAGCCGCTGCACTAAGCGTGCCGTCACTCGTTGAATTTGATCGATCTTTGTTTTTGTGAAAACAAAAAAATTATATAATATAATATAATTATATAACCACAATTTATACCATGTTTAAAACTTAAACAACAATAGACACTGGTCCGCAATGATACCCCATGGTAAGACTGGTTGTGAGACTTTAGAGCTTCTGACTAACAGGAATGACTGTCAAAGATCTACAAATGACAGCCGGGACCACCGGCTTTACGTGCTTTCCGAAGCACGGAGGAAACTCGCTATGGCAGATGGTCAGCCATCCACAGACCAACCTAGGCAAGCGAAGCTCAATCCGGAAGATCGGCCTGTGCGGCTGTTAACATTTAGCACAAAAAAAAAAACAGATACTTTACATTAATTGAAAAACTGGCACAAAGTTTACACAGCTCTCGCTTGACCACAGTAACTCGACCGCCAGCTACTCGCCTCCACAACTTACTTCTTTCACTGCACTGCCATATTTTTTGCCCAGTAATTATATCAACGCGGGCAAACTGTACAGTTTGTCCAACGTTCTGTCGGTTCGTTTGCCGAGAGCCTTTGGGTACTTCTTCTTGTTATTGTTTACCCAGAGTTGTTTGTTTTTTGTTTTGTTAGTAGATAGTGGAGTTTTTATTTTTGTTGCGTCATTGGTTGGTAGTAAGGGAGAAGTTTTGTGATAGTGGCTATGTTATTCTCGACACAATAAGCTGGGTACTCACTTAGCAGTGTTGCATGTAACGTATCGGATACTGTATCAATCGGCAAGTGGGTACGGCTCGTCCGAGCATACTGCGAGCCGCCTTTTTGTTTTTATGACCCGCCGAGTGGCGGTATCACTGCGAACTTACAGCGAGCGGTTCGCAGCGAACTTGTGCCTATGTACTCACTTGATACCGGATCTGATACGTTACATGCAACACTGCTAAGTGAGTACCCAGCAGCTTAAGATTTTGATTGTATTGTCGTACGAAATATACCATCCGCGACATAGCTGCGCCCCTTAGTACTTACTTGTAACTATATTTTTTCTTTGCAATAAAATCTGCCAAGTTCCCAACTATAAATTTATATAGCTTGCTGTTCATTAACAAAAGTAAAAATATAATATATAATATAAATAAAAGTTTTTTTATTAGTGGTAAAATCATCAAATGAGTCCTTCCACCCAGGGCAGAGCAGGCAGGGGCTGTCAGACTCGCACTGGCTAAATTCCGGTGTCCTTTAGTAGCCAAAACTTCTTTTTCCTTCATCTAATTTATTTCCATCATATTCATCGTATTCTTATTTTCTCGGATTCGGATCTGATGCATTACCGCTGTTGGGAATCATTTTATTGGTCATCCAATTATTAACCAAATCATCTTTCACTCCGATCCATCATTTTAGGTCCTCAATACTCATCTAACATTCATACAAATTATTCTGTTTATCAGTTGATTATGCCATCAAAACACAGCAATATCAGGTAAAATACGTTTGTACAACACATTACTGAGCACTCACTCAGCAATGTTTGTAGTTCACAAATAGTTTACAGTTCGCTGTGTTGTTTGTTTACAATGAATACTGAACAGCACACTGTGTATTGTTTCAGGCTTTTCATGCTGAAACATTGAGGTAAAAGGTGTTTCGTTGACTGTTTGTTTTGTATAAACTGACCAGTAGTGTAGACATTTGTTAAGGGAAGTTTTTGTTTCTCGTTAGTCTAGTGGACGCAAGTGTAACTGCTAAACACGAGGTCCCTGTTTCGATTCCTTGGTTGTTAAAAGTCGTATTAGGATTTTCGATTAGGAATTTGTCAGTAGTAACCATGGCATCTGAATAGTAATGGCCCAGTGGTATCGGCCTTGACTTACGAATTGTAGGTCGGGGGTCCGAAAACAGCTAGGTGTATTCATTATCATCATCAAAACCATCATCAGCCAGAAGACGTCCTCTGCTGAACATAAGCCCCTTAGACCACCACGCCGAAAGACAAGCGCGTAACTGTCTGTGATATATTTTATCACTACTCTTCTCAAAAAGTTGATAGCAAACATCGTAAGGTAACCGGCATGTGTTAGAACCAAAAATTCTAAGACGTGTCACGTCTTATACCAATTACGCATTGAGCCCACGTCACCACTTGAAAGACCATCGATTATGGCCAACTTACTCTCATATAGGCCTGTGTGCCAGAAACATTATAGGATGATGATGATATTATATTTTTCACTGCTTTTTTTGAAACTTTGCCCCACACTAGTAATTTCTCTTGTATCGTAAACATAAAAACTCACATACAAAAACACAATGGGAAACACTACTTGAAGACCATACAAATAGTTGATCCGTGCGGGAATCGAACCCGTGACACATAGCGCAGCAGTCCGATTGCTCAGCCGCTGCGCCAACCGCGCACATGGTACATAGATGAGACTTGAGCATAAATTACGTAATGGTGTACTCCTGTTGATACACCACCCTCTTGATCTTCGGGAATGACTTGTTGTCTTAAAGATATGCTTCTTATCTCTAATTGGCGTCATGATATTGTATTTTATACAGATTCAGATGAAAGTAACTGAATCGTTTAGCAAAGTGATATTCCATGTCATCTGTTTCGTTACAGCATCCCTCCTCTACTTGGCAATATACCAAGAGCTCATGGATTATGATATCACAGCACTCAAGATGAAATCACAGATTATATTTTATTACACTTTGTCGCGTAGAAAAAATATAGAACAGAAAAATATAGACGGCGACATAAATATTTCATTGCGCATAAAATAAAAATGTCTGAGGATATAATTTTATGGGAAGGATCAATATAATTTGTCGCATGTATATTGGTCTTATATTGCCTACATTGTCGCGTGTCTTTTTGCAGGTTTTTCTAAGTATTCAAATTGTTACGAAAGATTTATTTATTTAAACTTTATGGACAAAATGTGGCACATAGGCGGACTTAATGCCTCAAGGCATTCTCTACCAGTCAACCTTTGAGTTAAATAAGAAAATATTGTGGTAGGTAGGATACAAAAAAGGCAAAAGCTAGAAACCAAAAAACACGTTCTATTCTTTTGTAGATACTAATACATAATAATATACTAGATATATATTATATACAGATAAAATAAACTCAGCAATATTATACCAACTATAAAAATAAATATAATTATGATTAAACACAGTTCTTCCTCTTGTTAAAATAAAAAGAAGGATTTTTTTCTACTACATAACTATTTTTAAGACAAGACATTAAGGCCTATTTACACGCTGCAAGAAAAATGCAAGTTAGCATGTGAGTTTGATAACATTGCGGACTATTTGATAATGAAAGCAATTAAAAAAGAAAACAATGTATTTATTTTCCATAAGTCATAGACATTTTTTTAAATAAGGCAAGATTTTGAGCGCTATCGATAAGGGAATAAAGTCACTCGTTCACAGGCCTTTATCACTGATCGTTATCATACAAACACAGCAAAGTCAAGCTTGCATGCCAGCTCGCATGCAATTTCTTGTATCGTGAAAGTGGACACCGTCAGCGACTCAATCTAATAAAACTGAGGATATCCAATCGATACATCAATTTAACTTCTCATCGTGTCACACAACATTCACAGAATCAAAACACAAAAACAAAAAGGTTGGCAACCCTGGTTTATGGCAAAACGATATTACGTGTTGCGCTGTGTCCGTTGAACCGGGCAACACCGATTGAGTGCACATGCGTTCACCCGAAGCATGCAAGCCTATCGAAATTTTGTGATATAGCTAGCTTTAATCGATTCTCTGTGTTATAAGCTCGGGTATTGCCATATACCAAATAGTGTTGCCAGATTTTGAAGTCGATGTGTTTGGTAGATTGATACGATATGGAAGCCTTACCTAGCAGGGCAATCAGGGCAAAGTTAGTTTGAATAAAAAATTGCGTTTGACTACTGGTCTCGCCTGATAGTAAGTATGATCGACGATGAAGAGCACCTAGCAGTAACCTATGCATTCTTTACTTGACAACCACAAGGTTGAAGCTAAAGTTAAAACAAAAAGTGTGAAATTTGGAGGCCTACCCATGTTCCACCTTCCCCAACTGGTTGGAGCACGGAGAATATCAATTTAGATTTGAGTCCCGTGCTCCAATCGATGACGTATTGTACAGGGAAATAAAAAATTGTGTTCTTAAATTAATACCAGATATTAGAAGCGTTTTATAAGACAATCGTCTACCGAGCGCTCGTCCATACTAAAAGAGAAAACGTTTTCCTGCCCCTAAATGTTACCGTAACTCAATGATTTTTTAGAATGCTTCTGACACAGTAAAAAACTAGGTTTATAGGTTTTCTTTTTTTCAATATTTATAATAGTTTGAAAGCTACAGGCGCCTAAAAGTTACCATTTTTATCACAAAATCTTCATTGAAGTAAAACCTTTGTATTTTAAAAACAAAGAAGTTTTAGAAAAGAAAGCAAAACCTACAAACCTAGAATATAATATGATGAAACGATTGATATCACAGTCTAAGAGATTGGTGGACTCCGGAAAGACAAATTTCATTTTATTTATTTATGAATATTAGTTTCGCTATGTTTTGGAAAACATTCAATGTACAAACACATCAAAATAAAGTTTGTGGATAGAATTTTGCTATATCCATCTTCCATTATAAATCGGTGTTACAAAGCAATCCGTTTCAGCAATCTCTTCAGGAAAACCACAAACTCCTTCAGCAACAAGATCTAAGTTTCTAATTCGGGGTCCCACAGACGAACCAGCAGCTAAACCACAAGAATACAGACTAAACCGAATCCGAGGCAGTAATTAAACGGTACAGTGCCACACAAAGCAAGCATTGTGCACACACAACGGTCACAAAGTCTTTGAACTTAATTCCAAGTCCAAAGACTTTGAAATGTTGCAAGACTTGCAAGTCTTTAATTGATTTCCAGCAGTACTGACTGCTCAGTTTCGACGTGGAAAGTTTCAGACAATCGAATGGATCTTGTTAGTTGCTAATTAAATATCTCTTTCAATGGGCTTTTCTAGTGTTCAAAGTGGAAATAATAGTTTTGATCGGTAGAAACTGGTGCATATCGATTTTCTTTCAAACAATCCAGTTTTGTAAAGAGCTTTTGTTATTCAGTGTCCATGTTAGACGGCACAGTTGGCGCAGTGGCTGAGCGTTTGCACTGCTGCGCTGTGTATCGTGGGTACGATTCCCGCACGGAGCAAATATTTGTTTGATTCACAAGTAGTTGTTCCGGGTCTGGGCGTTTGTGTATGTGAGTTTAAATGTTTATAAACGCACCTACGACACAGGAGAAATTCCTAGTGTGCAAAGTTTTTTAAAAACCAATAAACAATGTGGTCGAGACTTTAACACGTCGTCTCTGATTCTAGCTGTTCCCCGCGGCTTCACCAGCTGCTCCGCTCCTATTGGTCTTAGCGTGATGTTACATAGCCTATAGCTTTTCTCGATAAATGGACTATATATATAGCATAAAAATATTTTTCAATTAGAAAGAAAGAAAAAAACATTTTGACAACATCATGAGGCCGATTTTTGTTTCATGACCTGAAAAAAAAAAATTGTGGAAAATGTTAAGTTTCGTCTAGTAAGCAAGCCCTGAAAGTTTGCGGAGGGCTGTCCCTTACACCCAGTATACTTTTTGGCAATTTAAAAATTTCGTCACCACCTTTAAAAACTTTTTCTTAGAAAATCGACACCAAAAAATTATAAAGTACAATACTTTGGCAGAAACAATTAACTTTGGTGCCAAAGTTTCATTTTTCATCAATCGCTGTGGTTTCACGTCACCGAAATTTTACGAGTACTGTTGTTTAAAACTTTTCAACTCAACATTTTCGTAGGTTCGTCTTTCGAAAATTTCCTCATGGGCCTTTAATTAAAATTTTATGATAAAAAGGGGAGGGACAGCAAATAATTGCTGATAGAATTAAGTTTTAAGGAAGTTTACTGAGATGAAATCTTTTGTTGAAAATGTAAATTATGGACACCCACGCTGCACGAACATACTTCAATAAAATTTTGTTTGAAACGTGCGGTGCTTTTTCAAAGATTATAGCTTCTTTAATCGACTTTTAACTTTAGTAAGTATGACATTAGACATTCTTGGGCGTAATGTTGTTTTTATTATTTTTTGTATCTTTCATCATCATCTCAGCTATAGGACGTCCACTGCTGAACATAGGCCTCCCCTTTTGATCTCTACATATACAGGTTGGAAGCGACCTGCATCCAGCGGCATGTATCTTGTATCTTTAAGGCATTAATATTTAATACGTAATTCGCTTTTTGGCACTCCTTCTTTACATAAATAATAATGCCAAATCGTATTCTATACAATTTCATACTCCTCCTTGGGCTAAATTTTCTTAAAAAGCGATACAAAAATTTCAATATAAACCTGTAAAATAAGTATGTTTTCAATAAAGGATGAAAGATTAATTAATGCTGCCAGTAAGAATAGTCCTTAAAGTTTTAATTTGTACGACAGTACATAGACTACTTACCGAAACCATAACTAATCTTTAAAAAACTTAAGACAATATTTTTTTCTTTTAAACCCTAAAAAGGTTCTGTCCCTTACCTGAGCCGAACCCATTACAACCAACTAAATAATTCATTCATTAAAATTCAGAACCTCGTTACCTAACCCTAATGAATTGACCCTAATCCGCCCGCTCATTTCACTGAAACATTACCGCGAACAATGGCCATATTGGGCCATATTTGGCCATTGTGTATAGGGGCACATTGAGGCGCTCGCCATATGCTGCGTTGGCTTTGTTTGGTAAACAGGGACTGGGATGTCCTGGATTTAGACTTTTTTGAAGTGAATGACAATGAAAAGGAAAGACTTTTATTAGGGCTTGTTGCCGTGAGGGGATTATCGTTGGCTTAATAAAACTGTAGAGCACTGCTGGCCCACTGGTATCGGTCCCGACTTACGAATTGTAGGTCGTGGGTTCGAACCCAGCTTGGTGCATTACTTTGTGTAATTTATTTCATCACCACTGCTCCCAAACGGTGAAGGAAAACATCTTGAGGAAACCGGCATGTCCTAGAACCATCAAATTCGAATAGAATAATAGAATAGAATAGAATATTTCTTTATTTGCACAGAAAGTAGGTACAAGTTTCAGATGTTAAGTTTAAGATTATCCATATACTAACTACCTTAACTAAGGCATGCAAACAGTTTATAAACTACAGTAGAAAAGACTGGCTCAATAAATATTACTATCACATTCAATCCAATCAATACAAATTTACCATGTCAAGATGAATTCATTAAATAATTTGAAGTATAATGTCAAATTTAATAAAATAAAATAGGGTTATATATATTTGTCAAATTCGAGGCCAATTCAGTTAAATAATAAAAAAAAATAAAAATGATTTGATACAAGTCAGGAGTACAGAGATGTCATATCTTCAGATTATCGGTCAAAAATTCGCCAATTGAGTAATAACACTTTTTAATTAATAAATCTGTCAATTTTTTTTTGAAAACTGGTAATGTCTCATTTTTTATTACATCTGGTATTTTGTTAAATATGATCGGACCCATACATATAATGTTTTTCTTAAATAACGCTGTATCAGAACCGCTGACAATCAGTAAATTTTGATATTGTCTCCTCATAGGCCGGTTTCTGTTTTCAGACAGTTTATTAAAGAGATGCATATTTGCTTTGACAAAAACAGCCACCTCGAAAATATATAGTGATGGGAATGTTAGCAGTTTTAGGGACTTAAATACAGGTACGCAGCTATTGGTTGCAAATAAGTTGGTCATAGACCTTATGCAGCGTTTTTGGGCCTTGAACACCTGTTCCCTCAGGCTACAATTTCCCCAAAATATTATGCCGAATCTCAAAATCGACGCAACTAATCCGTGGTATGCAATTAACCTTGTGGCCAAGCCTACTTTTTTAGACAAGTTAAAGAGTACATACGCAGCTGCACTGAGCTTTTTGCATACTTCTTCAGCTTGTGGCTTCCAAGTTAATTGGCTATCTATCGTAATTCCAAGGAATTTAGCAACTTGTACTTGGTCAACTTTTTGTTCATTATAATGTAAATGCAAGATTTCTGGTGGTATCCGTTGATAAAAATGCATTATATTAGTCTTTTTTATGTTTATCATTAAATTATTTTGGTCAAGCCAGCGTATAATGTTTTTTAAAGCATCATTTATTTCATGTTCATATGTTTTTTTGTCAATACATTTGATCAAGGCAGTACTATCGTCAGCGAATAAGACCATAGGATGTTCAATGTGGCAAGGTAGGTCGTTTATATATACTAAAAAAAGTGGGGGGGCCAGCACAGTAACTTGTGGCACGCCATACCTAATAATTCTAGCCGTAGATAAGTACTTTTCTTCGCGTTTAGTTTTTAGACATATTCTAGATATTTCTGTGTACTGCTTACGATTATTAAGGTATGATTTTATGAGATCAAGTACATTTCCTCTGATGCCAATGATTTCTAGCTTTTTGATAAGAATTTCGTGATCAACACAATCAAAAGCCCTCGTCATGTCCGTAAGAATTGCGCAAACTGGCACTTTTTTATCCACATTTTGGAGTATGACATTGAGCAAATCATAAACGGCCATATTTATACCTTTATTTTTTCTGAAACCCTTTTGTTCCGCACTTAGAATATTATATTTGGATAAAAAGTTATTAAGTGAGTCATAAATTATTTTTTCTACAACCTTAGAAAAAATGGGTGTTAAAGCAATTGGTCTATAATTTGCTAGATCTTCTTTATGATTTTTTTTAAAAAGTGGCTTTACTATAACGGTCTTTAAACTATCCGGAAAAACTCCAGTACTGATACATATATTAACAATATGACACAAGTGCATAGCGATGTCGTCCGATACGAACTTTACAACCTTTGTTGATATACCATCATATCCAGTGCTGCTTTTATTTTTTAATGATTGTATCGCTCTCATAATGTCTTGCGGTACTACTGGATGCATAAACATGGAATTGGGGTTATTTGTCAAGTTTGTAGTGTCCGGTGGTTTCGTCATATTATTTTGTGTCTGGTCAATAAAAAAGTTGTTAAAAGCGTTCGCAATGTCTGTTGGATTAGTAATAGTTGTATTCTGAACTTTGATTTGGGAAATAGGCTCAGTCATTCGAGGTTTATTATCTATAACCTGCCATGATGCTTTCGATTTGTTACTTGAGGTGTTAATAAAATAATTATTTTGTGCTCTTTGCGTCAATTTAATAATTTTCCTAAACCTACGCGTGTAATTTTTGAAGTTATTTTTATTTAAATTCGATGGTTCGCGTCTGTATTTCCATAGTAAATTTCGTTGTTTTCTACTACACACTCGGATACCATTTGAAACCCATTTGATATTCCTATTAGCTTTAATTGTTATTAATTTGTAAGGGAAGCAAAGCTCGTAAAGCATGCGAAAATGTTCCAGAAAACAATCGTATGCTTCATTAGCATCTTCGGATTGGTAGATTTCAGAGAAAGAAAGGCATTTTAGATGATTTTTGAATCTGGTCATATTTTCAATAGAAAGGTTGCGTTTTTTAATCCGCCATGAATTTATTCTGTACGATTTAATAACTCTAACTTCCAATAGCTGAGCAGTGTGATCAGACAATGCAAAGTCCAACACTTGCGATTTACACTTTAATTTGGAGGTACATGCAAAATTATCCAAACAAGTGTTACTGGATAGCCTAGTGGGCTGCCGTAGTTCCAATTTAAGATTGTAGCCCAAAAGAAAGTGCTCAAAGTCTAGTGTTAAGTTATTCCTTTTAAGTGTATCTATATTGAAGTCCCCACACATGACAATTTTCTTATAAGATTTGGTACATAGTTTCTTTAAAATTATCTCTAACTTTTCATAAAAAACGTTTAAGTTATTTAACTTTGGTGGTCTATAAATACAAATTATAATTACACTTTGATCCGTAAGTTCAATGCCACAACATTCGATAACATTAGGGATTGAATGACGAGAAATATCTAAGAGCTCTCTGTATACAATACAACTTTTAACTAAAATACATGCTCCTCCTCGCTTCTGCGATGGTCTTGAATAAATTGCTGCTAACTTGTAGTTCGGAATGTTCAATAATTTCTCATGTCCGGCCATTACGAAGTGTTCTGTGATACAAATTATATCTATGCATCTTGTTTGTCTATATAATTCTTGTAGGTGAACAGTAAGTATGTCGGATTTATTTAATAACCCAGCAATGTTCTGATGAAGTATCTTTAAACTATTGTAGACGAAAAAAATCACTGTTATCAGGCGTGTCAATAGGAAAATTTTTCAGAAGACATGTGACATCTGCCAATCCGCACTGGGCCCGCGTGGTGGATATAGCCCACTCCCTCTCACAAGAGAGGAGGCCTATGTCCCAGCTGTGGGAACGTTATAGGCTGATGATGATGATGATGAATAAAAATTTAGCACAAAAAACTTCTCCTCTTACTTTTTTTTTAAGTGTTAAAATCACCAAATGAGTTTTCCGCTCTAGGAGGAGCGGAAGAGACCATCAGACTCGTACAGACTAAAATCCACCATGTTCCTTCATGTGCTTCACGTCCCAGTGTCCTGGTTACCTATTTAGACAGTTCCACAACCTTACTTAATTTCTAACCATACTTAAATTCAATTGCGAAAGTAATTATGTATTTGTTAACTTTTTACACGTTATTAGCAAATGGGTCAGTAAAAAACTGAATAAAATCAACGTTATTTATTCAAACAAAGCTATTCTGTTATGTACATGATAGGTATAATCAATCAGTACTTTATAAAGGTCAATTTACACAAGACAGCATCCTGAAACCGCTCTGCATGCCACGTATATTACAAAATTAAATAATAAAACTTCTGTTCCAGTATTACGATACCGTAGGGTAATTTTCCACTTTCAGGCGTGACGTCACGTATAAAAGACATAAAACAAAACATAGGTGATTATGTTTTCATCTTGTACCTTTACAAACAAATGTAAACTTAACACATATAATAATTTTACGACACCTAACAGAATTTGAACGCCAACATCGCCATAAGACATCAAGAATAGCAATAGCTTACTTGGCAAGAGTTTCAGGTATAATAAATAAGCATCTCGTAGTCAAGTTTTTCTTTCAAAAAGTTTTACAAATCTCGATGGAGGCTTTTACAAAACGTTAAACACCTTTACAAAACGTTAAACGTTGGCACATTTTCAAAAAGTTAAACACCTTTTAAACACCTTGCGTTACTACACAAAAAGTTAAACGTTAGTTAAACACTTGACTTAAAAAAGGGTATATAACTGCAAAACGGACCTTAAGCATATCAAGTTATTTAGACTTTTTTGGGTAAGTGTTCAACAGATTGAATTTTTTGTTTAATTATTTTTTAGTAAGACTGTTACAGTTACAAGTGTATATGTATATTAAGTAAAAAAAAAAGTTTCAGCATTAAAAACCAAAAAAAAAAGTATAAACAAAAGAAAATATAAGTAAAACCGTAAAAAAATACGAAAATGACTAGAACAAAACTTTCAATTCAACTTTCTCATTTCCAACCGTCGCCATTCCTTATCGAAAATAAAAAGCTCGAGTAGGAAGCGACAAAACGTTAAAAATAGACTTTCAAAGCAATTCCAATCACGATATCTTCCATGTTCGGGTGTTAATTGAACAGCCAAGACCCGGCAGTAAGTGCATTTAGACCCAAAGGTCGTCGAGAAAGGTCAACAGGTTAGTTAGGGAGAGTTGTCGGAAAGGGGCCTTTATATTGTAAATTGGAATATAATATATTTGATGGTTGGGGTTTTAGTTGAAACGGCGTTTTGTGGGTTTGTGTATGTGTGAAAAAGGTACTTGTAAGCTGGTTTAAGTGGAAACGACGGTTAGGAACGCTCATTTTATCTTTATTGCCAATTTCTCTCACCAACTTCCTATAAACTTCGTCGTCATTTCAGCTTTTTCTAAACTTATTATAAACATATAACCAGCCTGTCTTCTCAGGCACCCAGTGCGTGACGACTCCGGCCCCTAACTAACAACGTTAAACAATCTTCTCTCAAAGAGGGTTTGTTTCACAAATTTCTCCCAAAGACATATTAATTTAGCAAAAACAAAACCAAAACTTCGCTCCCCACAAATTAAATTAATCATAATCCGTCAATAACACTCCTAAATACAACGGAAACAAAGAAATCCAATCAAAATACCACAAATACTTGACTTAAGTCCTTCTGAGTACTTAGCGCGCCAAATCTCAGCCGCCATTTTGAAAACTTTTAAAGAAATTAACTTTTTAAGCGATCTTACAATGTCTGAGTGGATGAAACGTATTTTATTAGATTTATAAGAAAGTCCTGAGGATTTACGAGTGTCCAATAAAATTGCAATTTAGAATTTATCGCGTTTTTAGGACAGAGTGGAGCATAGGCGTTAACAAAATTCAAAATGGCTTTATATTACCGGATGCTAATTTTGTCTTCGTATTAATTGGAATACCGGCCCGTCTGGAGATTTATGGCGTTGTAAAAATGCTTTTATACTTAAATTCAAGCTTGCGATAGGATGGCTTTCTACACTACAAACGAAAAAAGAACCCTTTATAGAATGGACCCATAAGGAAATGATCCACATGACTGCAACTAGTTTATTAGTTTTCAGATTTTGAAAATCAATAATAGTACATTGTTTACCGAGAGGACAAAGTGACCGATTACCGTCGAGGGTATCGTTTAAAGGCCGAGGCGTAGACGAGGGCTTTAAAATACCCGAGATTGGGAATCGCACTTTCTCTCGAGTGATACATAGTGCTTTATACTACACCTACGAGGCAAATAAATTGCTTTCTACGAAAACTGAATCTTCAAACAACACACAAATTGAAAATGGCGCCAATGGCGTTTGCAATTTTCATATGTTCTTTTTTCAAATTGTTTATCCTGCCGCCGCAGGGTTGCACTGCCAGCCCGACACCATCCAACACACAGCTAGTGGCCAGTGTCATTTTGCGAACTTGGACATAAAAACTCACTGTAAAAACTTTTTGGCTTTTGATATTTAGGTTATCGGCGCATAGTCTTACCCAAAATTAAAAAAGAAAAACCACGTAAGAAATGGATTTTCATACACTTTTCTCTCCCGCTCAGATGCGTTTTCTCCCCGCATATTTGTTTGATATGCAATGGCGTACTTTCTACCCTAAATTTGATAAACTATCAAGGTACTTTCCAAGTAGGTGTAGTATAAACTTATTTTTAATGTTTTAGTTTTCTTTTTGACACGGCAATCGTGTTTTTATAACTTAAATTTTTAAGGACCATTGTAACAATTTCGTATTCCATCTACCTTTAACATATTCGTGGATCTCGTGTGGATTTTTCTTTTCGTTAATTTACACAAGGCCTTAATTGTGAATTCACCGCTGAGTACGCACTCATTGGAAACTCGACTTTTTGAGTGAAAAGGTTATAATGAAAGATTAATTAAGGAAGTACAAACGTATTATGTACATGGCTTTTATATGGCAACCAATCTTCTTTATAATTAACTAGCGGCCCGTCCCGGCTTCGCACGGGTGGAGGACCCGGTCTAAAACCCGGTCCCGGTGGTTACAAACACAACAAAAAAATAATTATCCGAATCGGTCAAGCCGTTTTCATGTTATGTCGTGACAACGGAAAACGGGTTTCATTTTTATATATATAGATGTCATGACGAGATAGATGGTAGGTGAGATAACTTGTGATGAAATATACTATTGTAACCATTGAGCTATTATTACTACGTATAGAGACGACACCACGTATCACCACTGTGTCCCATCCAGGATGAGTGCACGCGCCTAGAGCACGCCATAGAGCTGTCAAACAAATGAATGAACTTGTGCGCGCGCACTCATCCTGGATGGGACACAGTGGTGATGCGTGGTGTCGTCTCTATACGTAGTAACAATAGCTCAATGATTGTAACAAAAATATTACAACCTGTAAACAATGATAGATTCTTTTTGAATATTTTCAACAAATATCTCGTCGCCAATAAAATGAATCACATTGTAAAGGAAATAATTTAATGAATGACAGATAGTACAAGTCATATTTGACTATACGTCCATAGATATAAAAACACGCAATCCATATTAGTCCTGGTTTAATTAAAAATACACCGTAAACTAAAATTCTTTCCCTCGTCCACCTTAAATAGGGTAAGTCGGGTAAAGAAGAACCAATTATAATGCTGTAAGGAAACCCAATTTAAGTGAGATACTTTAGAAGGAGACGTCAAAAACTTAAGCTATTATCCTGTATTATGAAATTCCCAAGTCCCGAGAAAAATGAATTTTCGCGTGCTAAAAAATTAATCGTACATTTTGAAGTGAAAGAAAAATACGAGTGCCTTCTTCCTAATTATCCCCCGCGAGTCGTTCTAAATTCAATTTTGAGGGTAAATAAAAGTTATGAAGCTGTCTGAAAAGTTAACCTTTTCAGTATAAAATCTTTTTGTTTTCTGAAATTGTAATTGGATCAACAGTATTAATATCATAAAGTGGTACAGTTTATGTTTCTGTGAATTTGAAAGGGGTAATCTACGGAATTACTGATTCGATTTTGAAAATTGTTTCACTACTAAAGTATGATTATTAATTGTAGTCAGTAAAATGACAAGTGCAACTGTCACTGATACAATAAAATTTAGTACATTTCTATAGTGAACAAACGTCATTTTACTGTCATTTTACTGACTACAATTAATAATCGTACTTTAGAGAAAAGCTATTATTAGCCTTATACATGCTTATTTTTAGTGTGTTAAAAGTTGTCCGGCACATGGCGGGAAGGAGGTACTGTCAGTCTAGTATTGACTTCAATCAAAGGTGTTTCTTCAATAGTTCTTTACTCTCCAGGGTACAGTGAGACAATAAAATAGTCCCACGAACGCGACAGGCAGCTATACATTTTAAATCATAATCCCTGAGTATCATTTTCAACAATCTAGTGGAATAAATCCCGACCAAAATGCAAGCAAAGCCACGGTCAAATACAAGTACTAAATAATTCAGCAAACATTTACAAACTAAACATCAATACAGACTTCTCTTTAAATAAACGAAACCTTTACCTGAAGATGTTATTCTTAAATAACTGTTATTTAATAAACTTTAGCCAATTGAAGTTTCAGGTTAGTTACGTGGTTTCAGCAGTTTGATGAAAATGGGTATCTTTTTGGGATGGATGAATTCAAATGACTCTTTCCACGCTGGATGGACTGTCAGTGTCATACTGACGCGGGTCGTAGGACTGTCTTAACAGGTAACCGTGATCTCGGAACGTAAAGGGCTATTGAAGGATAACGTGAATATTAGTCAGTACTGACAGTCCCTCCAGTCCCGACCTGGGTGGGAGGACGTCCGAAGTCAGGGGGTCTCCCACGGCAGCTGAGTCGTGAGGTGGAGACTGTCCTCTCCCTGACGCATTCCGCCTCCTCTTTCGCTGGCATGACTGCCTTGCAGAAACGAGTGACTGCTTCCCATTCTCGCCCCGCAGCGTTGCCTAGACCAAATCAAATTCAATACCTCTAATACTGCATAGAACATAAAGTAGCAATGTAGTAATTACCTTGCTGATTTCACTTACCATTATAAAACTTGAATACACTTCCGATTAGCATAATTACTTGGAAAAAAGATTAGACTAATAATAACGAATATAATAAAAAAAGGTTCAATTCTAATCGTAAAAATCACTCAATTGAAAAAATCTTTTACAATGATTGACATTTGAATAAATCTTCCTCCGGGTATTTTAAGATAGTTCTCAATATAATAATAGAGGGTCGAACCTGTATAAATCCAGTAAGGAATATAATCGTAAAAGTACAGATACCAGCAATGTCTCAAATACCAGACAAACAGGGACCTTATTACTTTGTAATAATGTTGAAAATCTATTAAAGTAGATTGGGATAGGTTGATGTGCTGGCGTCTTTAGGTAGATATTCTATGAAGGGAATGTGTGTGATGATCTTTTAATATCCATCTAGCCATAAATCCACATTTGGTCCTAATGTTCGGACGTGAATTGTGTGCGATCTTAACCGGGTCGTTGCTTTTTGATGGATGTGTGGTCCTTAAGGATGAATGGCTATGATTGAATTGAGGGTTAATGCGTTTATAATAAGGGTTACTTTCGAACTATATGCTGTTAGATATTTACAGTAAACTACTGTTACCCTGGGTAGACCTGCGTGAGCGACGAATACGACGCGACGCGACGCGATTCGAACTGTTTCAACTTCAATTAAAGTATTACTTATTACAATATTTACTTCGTGTTGCGTAGCGTCGCGTCGTGCCGCCTTATTGGTGAAGTGTATGACGTGTATGACCAGATGTATGTATGTGGATGAGGCGAAAGGAGTATGTAGGGACTGGACACATTGTTCCTTCAATAGCCTTTTACTTTCCACGGTTACCTGTTGAGACAGTCGCGCGACCTCCGGCAGCGTATTTTCAAAGGCTATTTTAGGGCATGATCCATGATCGGACGAGTTACTCATGACTCGTCATCCGCATGCCTGCCGAAAATCCGATGCCGTGGCCTTATAAATTGGCTTATTTAAGAGAACTAAATACAAAAAAACCGTTAACTCCCACTACAAATTAATTGCATCGCATGATTTTAACTGGAACGGTCACATCTGACCTTTTAAAGCGCTCGAGTATCAGATAAATGTCATAGGGACATGCTGGTGACCCGGGCGAGCTCTCGTACGCTTTGCGTTATCATTTAGTTTGATACTAGTTATTTCAACTTCTGTTTTAATTTTAGAGTTTATTTCCTCATCGCATTGACAGGAGATTTTAATAATTGTATATCATTCTTTTTCGCCTTAGTATGTGGCCAATCTCTGGTTTCAGAATTCTAACAAACTATTTTGGACTCCTCCAGTTGTGTTGGACAATTACAGATAAACCCCCGGAATTACAGGATAATTGAAATATTAAAAAATATATATTTTATTCTTCCAGACGCTTCGATTGAATCCTGTTGCCAATCTGTTGGAGGGTGTGGACGATTTTTCCCAATATCTTTTACGGAGGAGACATTTGGCATTGGAGAAAGAGTCCCAATGCATTTCTTTAAAACATTTTCGATGTGAATAATACTCGTAATTTATTCACATTTTCCCGCCATTCGTAACTACAGCAAAGTTTAAATCTCGAACATCAGTAGTCCGCCTGACGCCGCGGGCAAAAGCCACAGATAATAAAATTACAAAATTCAAAAGAGGCTTCACATTTTACATTCTGACGTGCACAAACTTGTTGGTTGTTGAACAAAGTTCGTTACTGTTCATTCAAACAGTGTACGTGGTCTGTTTTATTGAAAAGTTTCTGTGGTTTTCTTTATTTTATCAATGAACTATTTGATTAAAAGAGAAAATGCTTTGTTTAACTTTTTGTTAGCTGAAAGGCGATGGTATCAAAATCACCCAAAATCAAAATTTCGATCGATACGGTCAAACTGTATGCCGATAGATTCTCCAGATCTATCTTAATAATCGTACAAAGTTTCAATTTCCTAACCCATGGGATATTGGAGTTATGGGCTGTCAAATGTATGAAAGGACACCGTGGACTTAAGTCAGTACAAGCCTGACAGTAAGGGTGGGAGGATTCATTTGATGATTTTACCACGTAAAAAAAAAGACTACTTAGGCAACACAAACGTGAAATCTCAAGTAACAAGATGGATATTTTTTGCAAACTTTGACAGCCCATAACTCCCATAGGTTAGGATATTGAAACTTTGTACGATTATTAAGATAGATCTAGAGAATCTATCGGCATACAGTTTGACCGTATCGATCGAAATTTTGATTTTGGGATTTTGGTCCATACATTTTGGACCAAGTCCTTTCGTTTAGACAATATTATCGATATTTTTATAGACTTTTCAATGATATTCGAGTTACTGTCACTTATTTAGCCTTTTTTCAACTGTGTTGGGATCATCTTCCAGTCTACTTTAAATGCTGAATATCTCTAAATTACAAAAATCTAACATTAGAATTCAATGCTATCCAGCGACTTACCTTAACTTAGTCTCAAATCCATGTCCGTAGATGCAATTAGGTCCATTTTTTTTTTTTTTTTTCATTTAATCGGATAACAACACACTTGGCCCATTTTGTTAGTAGAGTACCTTATAACTAGTGTTAGTAGTACAAAACACAAATACAAAAAGAAATAAATGTTAAGATTTAAATCTATACGACCATTATCCCCACATAGTGCCTCAAAATAGCCGAATAAGCTAGGCTCTCAGCTACTGTTTTCAGGATGCTATTGTCACTGACCCGCACTCTACGCATCAGTGATGAGACTTTTTTACGAATGACTGCATGGAAGCCATCAGTTCGATTCTGCGCAAACATCTCTGATGCGCTGCAGAAGCGGGGCAGTTTCAACAGCATCCTAAAAACATTATTATATTGAACGCGTAAGACATCTAGCGATCTTTTGGTGTAGCTGACCCATAGACCCCCCGCGTACAAACCTTGACAAAACGCCTTAAACAGGGTGATTTTAACTTGGTCGCCACACCGGTAGAATCTACGGGCCAACATGTTTCCCTCGGACCGCTAGTGCCCTACGCTCCACGCACATCTCTTCGTAAACTAATCCACTATTTGGCCTTCTGTGTCCAACCCATTCCTGGAATTTAAGCCTGGCGTCACGGTGAGCGTCACGAACATGACTGTTCCATCCACATACCACTTTGCCTTTTGATAGCCTGCGACCTCCTACTACATTTGTTTGCTCAGCAGCGTCACATAAAACATTAATTATTTTCCTGTACACGTCATTCAATAAATATTTATGTTCCATTGAGCTGCATGTCCCATAACTACACCCTGCAAACTCTGGTGGAAAATCAATGTCGCGCAACCTATCATTACATAAGTCCCTGTAACACTTGATCTGAGACTGATATCTCTCGCCCCAAACAACTCCAGAGCGTGTCATATTAGGTGTTTTTAATTTTGATCTCACAATTTTTAGGTCACACTCAACAAACAGTGGCAAGTGATCTGACATATATACGTCTTCCATAATTCCCACATTTACGATAGTTTGCCAAGCTGACAAAGATACAATACAGTGATCTAGCCACCTAGTGCACCCGTGCGATTCACTCACAAAAGTGTAGTTATCTGACACGCAGCCCAGTTTTTCTATGTCTGCACAGATCCACACTTGATCAGTGCAAAAATTGATTAATTCTCTGTAAAACAACTCAACATCTCTGTAAAACAAAACAATGGTAGCGATTCCTAGTTACGAGTAACAGGTCGTGAGTTCGAACCCAGACAAGCGCATTACTTTGTGTAATTTATTTCATCACAATTGCTCTCTTAATGGTGAAGGAAAACATTATAAGAAACCGGCATGTCTTAGAACCAAAAGTTCAAATAAATGTGTCACTTACTTACCAACACAGGCCTTATCATGAATTTACAGTTTTTGTGACGTGAAGTAAACTGGAACTTTGACATTAATTTCATGGAAAAAAATAGTTCCTTCTTCGCACACTAGAGGCGCTGTTCTATTTTTACATACAATAAACGCAGTAAATACTTCAAGTACGCTGTAAATGAAATACTGAAATCTTGTGATAAGGGCTCTGAGCCCGCGTAGATTACAGTCTACTCCCTCTCACAGAGAGGAGGCCTGTGTCCCAGCAGTGGGAACATTTACTTATTTAAAGCTAACTCCAGCCATTGAAGCTTCAAACGTTTGTATTCCCTTTCATGATCTCTGCTAGCTTCTACTAGGAGAGATCATGAAAGGGAATACAAACTTGAATGGTACTATAAAGCGTATACAGCAATGATTAATCAACTAAAATCTTGTCTCCGAGAGGAACTGAGAACAATATTGCTTTATACTTACGTTTTGAGTCCTGCCTATAACTTAGTTTAAGATTGTAAGTGAATGGAGAGAGCCATCGCCTCTTTAGTCTAGAGGCTGCAAACGCATCTCCTGAGCAAGAGGTCCTGGATTCGATTCCCGGGTTAGACAAAGGTGTTGTTAAGTTTTTCCATAACGAATTCCTGTTATTTCTCGGAGTTTGAATTGTTTGCCTCTTTGGTGGCAAAAGGTTAGCCACGCGCCTCACAGCTTACGTGACTTTTGACTAAAGTCATATGTATAGTATTTTTTTTACTAGCCTACTTTGTCCCACTCCTTAGCAAAGTCCTCCCCCTATTCCTTCCACTTCTCTCAATGTTGTGCCTCTTCACGACAATTCACAAGGAAGTCATCCAAAGCGTCCCTCCATCTCTTCTCCTAGGCCTGACGCTACCCCGCCTAGCTGTCTCAGGGCTCCATTCCTGTGATATTCGAGCCCACAATTGTGACGGCATCCGGCAGACATGACCTGCCCAGTCCCACTTTAAGGTGAAAACACATTATGAAAACTCGACGCGACCCTATGAAACGTGATGCGTGTTGACTCGAATCAAATGTGCAGTCATGGCGTCGCGTCGGATGTTCATAGTGTGATTCTGGTCTATAGAAAACAATACATTTGATTCGACTCAACACGTATCGCTTTTTTTTTTATTCCACAACTGTTACACATCGCCATCTACTAGACAACTGATAAACATACTTATATGTATATTTCTAAATACATAAATATTATAGATAAATTACACCCAGACAGAATAAATTATCATGCTCATCACACAAACATTTGTCCTGGGTGGGAATCGAACCCACGACCCCCGGAATAGCAGTCAAGGTCACTAACCGCTAGACCCTGTTGGTCTAGTGGTTAATGACCCTAACTGCTACGTAAGCTATTTGAGTTCTGAAAAAAATAATTTATGCAGGCGCAACCGCAGGCGAAAGCTAGTCCTAAACTCTGTCATGCCTAGCCACCCCACAAAGGCTAGCAGGGGATTGTTGCCAGTGCATCAGATCTTGTCGGATTT
Organism: Agrotis ipsilon; assembly: GCA_028554685.1. Taxonomy (NCBI): domain Eukaryota; kingdom Metazoa; phylum Arthropoda; class Insecta; order Lepidoptera; family Noctuidae; genus Agrotis; species Agrotis ipsilon. The sequence continues at coordinate 16,449,564 of CM052965.1, forward strand.
GTCGGCAACGTCAGCTCCAGCCCGCATACTAAACACATCTCTTTTGACGGATCACGGACCAGAATTCCAACTGCTTTTGGGACAAAAAGATTTAGATAATGCTGATTGCTACATGGGGTTTAGATAACGAAGCTGCCTTTCTGAATTTAGGAATCAAATAATGGTTTCCTTGTTGAAATTATTTATTCAAAAACACACTATATCTTTACAGGCATACCCAATACAATAGTGGTTTGCAAACACACACAAGATAATTTGAAAATAACTTACAGCTGATACTATTAAAACACTTAATATTATTACGATTAGATGAGACATACTACAGTGTTGCTGAGTTTTTATCGGACAATTTTTAGCAAACTGCCTCTGTACTTGTACTTTTATGGAATGGTGTAGGTATTGTCTATGACTAGAATTTTTAATGTATTTTTTATTTTTTTATGTATTTTTAAAGTAATTTTATTTTAATGAGGATTTTTTTTATTTTTTATGTATGACAATTTTAATTAAGTTAATATTTGGTGAATTTTATTATTTATTAAATGAGAATTACTTTTATTTGACTAATTTAATGTATAAGAATGTTATTTTTGTTACAATTTTATTTGATAATTAATGTTTGATAATATGTTGCATGCCAATGGTGAAATATGCAGAACTCTGATAAAAACTTACGACTACCTAATATTGTATACCCATATTTGCAAATAAATGCTATTCTATTCTATTCTATTCTATTCTATTCATTCTATTCTATTCTATTCATTCTATTCTATTCTATTCTATTCTAATTCTATTCTATGCTATTCTATTCTATTCTATTCTATTCTATTCTATGCTATTCTATTCTATTCTATTCTTCTATTCTATTCTATTCTAGTCTATTCTATTCTATCTATTCTATTCTATTCTATTCGATTCTATTCTATTCTATTCTATTCTATCTATTCTATTCTATTCTATTCATCTATTCTATTTCTATTCTATTCTATTCTATTCTATTCTATTCTATTCTATTCTATTCTATTCTATTCTATTCTATTCTATTCTATTCTATTCTATTCTATTCTATTCTATCTATTCTATTCGATTCTATTCTATTTATACGCGAATATTATTATACTTAACATTAAACATAACTTGTAATCCACAAACAACACACAAAAAGAATGATATGTTAAGTAGATTAACAATAAGATATCATGTAGTTTTGTTTCATTAGTGTATTACTGTCGCAAGATTCTAAACGAATTATTAGACCTATGTTTATTTTTTGACTCAAGCCATGAATTCAGTATAAACAGGGTTTTATTTCTCCATTATCGTATCTATTTATTATCTAATCTTTAATGTCACTATCATTTAATAGTGAGAAATTACATTCAGTGTGTAACTTCATTGGAAAGGTTACACGTCATAACCAATGTTTTTCAAGTTTAAATTAGTTATCATGTAGGAACAAAAAAATTAACAGTTCTTTTAGGGGACTGCAAACCTGATAAACAAAAACTTGTGTTGATTTTCCAGTAATAGGAAAGCAAAAGATGAATGTAATATTGTGCCAATTAAAATGACAATAAAGCAAATACAAAGCACGTTGCAGAAACGTGGAACCTATTCAGAGCGTGCAGTAGACAAAGTGGCATAAACTATATACCTCGTATGTATAGCTTTACACGGACACGTGCCCAACACCCACACATCCACATATTACACCCACGGTATCAATTTAACGAGCTACAGAGCAAGTATTATGAAAAAAGATGCAACTAGCAGTTGATAGCAGCGCGTTCACCCGTGTTATAGCCTCGTAAGTGTGAGTGTAGTGTACCTAAATGTGTGTGCCATGTGTGTCATGTATGTCGTAGCCACGTGCAGAGACTGACACTTACTCACTTTTCGCTTACTCGTTCGGAACTTTAGGCTAGATACTTGTACCTACATACATGTAATCTTTATAAAATAAAAAGTTATAGAAAACTTTATATGCAACCTCACCGATTATCCCAAACCCATAATTCCCACGTGTGGCTCTAATTATGGGAATGGGAAGCGGGAGTCCCCCAAGACTACGGACGTTGCAAAGCGATTTCCAGCCACTCGTACGCGCGGTTAGGCGGACGGCGAGTAATTGATGACTCAGCGTTCGATGGAACATGGACCACGCCCATGAGAGAGCTGTCAGCAATCTGACGGTGCCCCCTTTAGAGGGCCAAGCCTGCCGGGGTCGCGGGACTGTCTCTTCAGATAACCGTGTCCCTTGAACGTAAAGAGTTTTTGAAGTAGGTATCACCGTGGATTTAAGTCAGTACAAGTTTGACAGTCCCTTCCATGAATTGGAGGACATTTTAATGATTTTAACATGATAAAAAATAATAAATAATAAAGTAAATAACAGCACAACTGTTGTAAGGCTTATCTAATTCATACTCCTTCAATGAAAGCGCCCGCGCCCGTCAAATCCAATTAATTACAGTCCTCCGTTATTACGGCGGTTCAATTCGTACAATAACATAGTAAGGGGCTGGATTTAAACAAAACACGACACTGTATTGAATCTCGGGGAAGCTGGGGGTTGATTGGACCACAGAATATGTTTTGTATGGTAGAACCAATCATGGCATTGTAATTCCTATTGAATTGAATTTCTAAAGTTATTATTATTGAAGTTCCTAAATAATATAGCATTTATTTTAAGTTAGTCAATTACGAGCTGTTAGATCAGTAGTTAAACCATTTGTAAGGAAAGTATCAGCTGCAAGTGTGACTTTAACCCGCGTCTTCTGGATAAGTACTCCAGACGTCTTACCAATTAGACCATCACAAGCTGAATTTTCTAATTTTCTATTCCCTTGTTTTTGAACGTTTTGGTAACGTAGCACCATCTCTTGGAGCAGTTATTAAAAAATTTCCAAACAACGCGTTGACATTACAACGAAATCAATGTTGTATTGAGATAGTGTCTACCATACGAATAACAATAACTTTTAATCAAACAGTTGGCCCTTGTTTAAAAAATCAAGTGTCAGAATGTATAATTTAATATCTATTAGGTTAGAACTGTCTAACCTCATACATTGTAGATTGTGTATATACAATTAAATTCATATGTATTGTGTCTAGTTAAATATTAAATAATTTAATGTAAACACTAAGTAAATTTTGAGCTCATCATAAAATAAAAAGTGCGTTTGCAATTGCAAACGCACGCCTTGTGATTCACAACTACCGCCATTAGTAGGCGTATAAAAACGCTTGTCGCACAAGCAGACGTCTCTAGAGCCCGACGACCCCATCACTCTCCTCCAGGAGAGCAGTAGGGAAACCAGTACTCTTAGGAAACACAGACACAGACCGACTCCGTCATTCCGTCCTCGCCGCCGAGGCCGCCCGTCGCGACGCCCAAGTCAATGCCCCCCCCGACCCTTGCAAGAGCCAGCCCGCGATGCTGAGCCAGTAGTTTTAAATTAGTCCCTAAATAAGATATTATTGTGATCCAGCCTGTCCCTTGCTGTCCTCTGTCAGTGACGTCCTAAGCCGAGGTCCGTACCCCACAGGGGGTGCCCTTAGCGAACGGTCACTTAGTTTATAGTTTTTTGCCTAGCTTGTAAGCTCTGGCTGGAGGCCTTAGAGTAAAATCTATGGCATCCACAGAAAAGTCCGGTTAAGCAGCACACAACCTCCTCTAGGTTGACCTGCGAGATGCCATTCAAAAAAAAAAAAAAAAAAAGCAGACGTCTCAGTTGAGCTCGAACTTTTGTGCAGTGTACACCTGTGGACTAAGTCTAAAAATGTAAGTACTTAAAATTCCTTATTTCTTTAAACTGAAAAATGTAATAATAAATATTGAATGTCCCTATTTCTTTTCTTGAAATATAATTTTGTGGAACCATGTTTGGATATTTATTTCATACCTGTATCTATGATTCTATAATGCTAAACTACCCCACGAATCAAATTAAATAAAAGCGATAGTGAAATAGAAAAGGCAGGGTTGTCGTATTGAAGGATATTGAAACCTGTCACAAGTAAATAATAAACTTTCTGTATAATGGCAATTTGACATACACTTCTATAGAAAAGAATGCTCGAGAAACTCTGTGGATATTGTTTTGAATCGGAATAGAGATGAATGAATAAAGTTCGCAATAGTTGGCGTTCTGTAGTTTTTTTGCTTATCTGAAAAAAGCGTAAGTATACAACGTGTAACGTTAAAAGCGCAAAACCTCTCGTGGGGTAACTCAGCCCATGTTACTGAACAATGTTTGTGCTTTTGGAAATTCGCAAAAAAAAAATGGTTTTTCATACAAAATGAGAAATTGATCGAGCCCATCAGTATGAAAAATGTTTTTAATTTTGCGAATTTCCAAAAGATGTGTGATTTTTATATATTTTGTATATTTGTAATTGATAACCGATTGACTATGATTTACTCTCTGAAGCGATATGTGTGTTTGTGACAAAGCAATGCGACTACAACGATACTGATTTAAACGATTTAAAAGGCACGGATTTTCCTTGTGTTAAGAAGTACCTGGAGCTAAAGGGTCTTACTACTTACTTACTTAGAGCAATAAAAAATATAATAACGAGCAAACGTAAGGACTGTGTTTATTTTTATTACCTACTCTATAGTGAAAAAGAATCATCGTTTCATTTGGTCCTGAGATCACAGGGATGGCCTAAGAAAATAATTAACAAACATTTATCCCTAAAATTCCACTAAAATAGATGTTATCTAAATATATAAAAATCAATGCCACTTTTCTTTGTAACTTTATAACTCAAGAACGGGCTCACCTATCCAAATCAAATGTTCAGGTTTTGTTCGGACTATTATGTAGATTTTTTATGTGAAGTTTGCACAAAATCGATCGAGCGGTTCTTAATTTATCACATTTTTTGTAACACGTAGCGAAGCGCGGGGCGCGGGCCGCTAGTCACTTATAAAACTGGAACAGGTGAATTTGGAACTTTTTTTTTATCGTGGTAAAATCATCAAATTAGTTCTCCCACCCCGGGCAGGGCGGCCCTCCCGCCCTGCCCGGGGTGGGAGGACTTGTAGACACTGTCAGACTTGTAGTGACTAAAATCCACGGTGTCCTTCAATAGCCCTTTATGTTCCGGGGTCTCGATGATGGAAATGAGTCCCGCGACCCCGGCAGGCTTTGGCCCTCTGTGAGGGGGCCCAGTCATTTGCTGACAGCTCTTAGAGGCGCTCGTGGAACACGACGCGCCGTCGACCCAGGCATGGTCCATGGTCGGACAGCGAGTTGCCCTTTACTCGCTGTCCGCATGCCCTGGATTTTGAACTTAAAATTAAACACAAGTTGATCGCCAAATAAATTCACGTGAAATATAAATATCCTTTCTTTACATTAATATTCACTGAGCATTTTCTCTTTACCCCAGGCTCCCCTTATGTTGATTTTGAAGGTCGGATCGGAAATTTGATTGTTCTGAGTAACTGTTATTATTATTATTATTGAAGGTTTTGACAATTATATTGAGTGTAGGAGTTAATTTATTATTGAAATAAATCTATCTCGTTAATTTAATGGAATAACAATCTAAACTTCAATAAATAAGATTTATTTTTAAAGGGTCTGGCAGTCCCCCCCGCTCTGCTTGAATGGGAGGCCTCATTTGATGATTTAACTCCGGGTCTGGGTGTTTGTGTATGTGAGTTAATGTATACAGGAGAAATTCCTTATTTGGGTCAATTTTTTTTTATGTGGTATAGTAAAAATACTAAATACTTAAAAAAAATTGGAGTCTGGAAAATGTATCTACACTCGCGAGCTCAAGTATGGAATCGCCCATTCCGACTATGGTATCATTTTAAAGATTTAAATGTTAACTTTAAATTGATATCAAATTCATTCAAATCACTTCATTATTTAAAGAGTTATCCTGGGGTAATTCCAAGTAAGTTATATCATACTTTTGCTCGCTAGTGTAGTTACATGGCACGATGTATATCCGTGCTTAAATAATGATGTATCGGTTCTTTCTTAACAAATAAACATATCTTTTATCGTGTCTGCACACAATTTATCATCCGACATCCAACATGTTGGCCCTTTACATAAAATGTAACATGTTATCCTTCCATCTTTTACCCGGAATATGAAGTACCCATGTTAAGCCGACGATAGCGCTATTTGTCTTTTATTCTGTAAGGAACCCTTTTCCGTTCATTTTTAGGGTACCGTAGTCAAAGGATAGCAAAAGGGTTGTTGCATATTTGTTGTGGTTAATAAAATTGTAATTCAGTGATAGGTATATTGGTTGTTTAGAGCAGTGGTGGCCCAGTGGTATCGGTCCCGACTTACGAGTTGTAGGTCGTGGGTTCGAACCCCGCCAAGCGCATTACTTTGTGTAATTTATTTCATCACCACTGCTCTCAAAACGGTGAAGGAAAACATCGTGAGGAAACCGGCATGTCCTAGAACCATCAAATTCGAAGACATGTGACATCTGCCAATCCGCACTGGGCCCGCGATGTGGATTATGGCCCACTCCCTCTCGCAAGAGAGGAGGCCTGTGTCCCAGCAGTGGGAACTTTATAGGCTGATGATAATGATGATGATATTGGTTGTAAGCACAACTACTGAGCAATCCTAGGCTCGGTTCTAAGCCATTTCGGACAGAGGTACTTGTCTAGGGAAGTTTTAGCCTTTACACGGAGTCCTTCATGCGCGTCGAATACGACACGACGCGACGCAATTCGACCAATTTCAACTACTATTATAAAATTATTATAATATTTACTTCGTGTTGCGTCGCGTATGTACAGTCGAGTTCAATAATATGTTGGCATTGTCAATGATTCAAAATATTGCGAGCGTTGATAAGCTCAAAAAATTCTACAAATCTAGAGATAAAAAATATGTACTCAAGTAAAGGTTCAATAATATATAATTTGCATTAGTCAATAATATGTGATGACCTTTTAATAATATATCTATACTGTATACGCTTTAATAATATCTGATCGGGGTAAGCTTCATAAATATGTCTATAAGCATAGGATAGTATATGATTTGCTCGAATAAATAGGATCCAGTTTACATTGTTATAGAAATGACAGTATTTCAATTGTTTTCCGCGCGAATGCTTTTTAGGTCTTTTGAAATGAGTATTTCAATGCCATAGTATATTTTTTTTATGAATGACATGTGCGTCAGTTATTTCTTTTTAATAAAAAAAATCATCGGCACTTGATGAAAAACTAGCCAGTGATACCTAAATAATGTTTCAAACTCCTTGACCACGCAATTTTAAGCTTGCTAGTAAAATCATCTTTATGACGTTGTAATAAGTTTGAATTTTAATTACATTTATGTGTTGTGAGCTTACATAATTGTGAATTGTAAAGTGAACACTGTTCAGATATTTATGATCTTAAAGTTGTTCATATAAAAATGTCCCTTTGACTGTATACATGTTATTGAGAAAAAGTAGTCACATAATTATGGATCTGAATCTTGATCACAATTTAATGATGCTTGAGTTGTCACAATATTCTGAATTATTTTGATGTTCATATATTTTTGAAGTCCAGACGTGCCAGCATCTTAATGAACGCGACTGTACATAGATAAATAAACAAAAACATCTTCTCTACAGATCTTCCGAAGCGCAAGTCAAACCGCATCGTCTCCATCCTGGGCCTGTTCGAGCTGTCAGTGGGAGACTCTCCAAGAGCTGACGGAGTATCAGAGTTGGCTGCTGCGAGGCTGGCAGTAGACCACGTCAACAAACGAGGACTACTGCCGGGGTACAAGCTGCATCTCATCACTAATGATACTAAGGTAATTATTCCACTTGAAAAGACCTCTTCTTCCTGCTCTTATCCTATTTTACTTGTGGTCGGCGCAACAGGTTTTTTCATCCATTCTCACCTATCAGACGTCACAGTATCATTTACTCTTTTTTTTTATATCATTCCTTAGACAATCCATCCATCTTTTTTTTGGCCATCCTCTTCAACTTGAAAAGCCTCTGCTTCAGCAATGTTTTACCGATGAAAAATTTGTGATTGGACTGTGCGCCAACATGACAATTAATTCATTCTAGATCTTTCGTAATTATTTCACTACGACCAAAATGTGAATCTGTTATTTTTATTTAGCAAAGCTTTGTCAACATGTGACAATAATCTACCAATCTAATGCACATAATCCTGAGTGGAGAAGAGATGTAGATTTCAAGCAATGTGATTCGTGAATCCCTCTCCGCTCTGCTCCGTTCCGCCTCAGTGGAAACGCAACCTTAAGGTAACATTACGCTGAAGCTGACTGAAACTGTATGACCTGAAGCAATTATTTCTTTAGTCCATGTGAAGAAGGCCTTTGCCCAGCTGTGGGACAGCGGGCTAGTCACAATTATATCTATACTAAATAATCTATACATATAATAAAATAGTAGGAAAGTCAAAACTGTACATTGAATATTTTTTTAAAAGAATACTGGGGGTGTGATCTACAGTCGATACCGAAGCCAAAAATATAGTTTTTAGAATTTTTGTCTGTTTGTCTGTTTATCTGTTTGTCTGTTTGTCTGTTTGTCTGTATGTATGTCCGGGATAAACTCTAAAAGTACTGGACGGATTTGAATGATTCTTTTTTTGTTGTATAGGTATTAAGTCTGGTCAAAACATAAGCTATAATTTATTTTGAAAACTTGAACAACTGGCGCAGAACCGCAACAGACCAGCTAAACTATAAGAGATACAAAAATGGTGCGATAGCAAAAATTGTTCCACGTGATGAGCATTTTCTGCTGAGAGAATTAGTTTGAAGATCTGGAACACCTGATGTGGAACTCTAAGAGCCCAGCTACACTATAACATATACAGGAATAACGTCTCAGCAAAGTTGTTCGGCCTGATGAGCACTCTCTGTGGACATATAAAAATTGAAGATCTGGAACACCTGATGTGGAACTCCAAGAGCCCAGCTACACTATAACATATACAGGAATGACGTCTTAGTAAGAGTTGTTCAACGTGATGAGCACTCTCTGTTGACGTATAAAAATTGAAGATCTAGAACACCTAATGTGGAACTCCAAGAGCCCAGCTACCCCGCGGTGGTGGACGCCCACAGCGTCGGACGTCACAAGACGATCTCCGGCCACCGTGCAGCATGCGGGCGGCGAGTAAAGGGCAACTCGCCGTCCGACCATGGACGGCGCGTCGTGTCCCACGCGCGCCTTAAAGAGCGTCAGCATAATGACGGGGCCCCCTCTCAGAGGGCTAAAGCCTGCCGGGGTCGCGGGACTTATACCATCACCGTTACCCCGGAACATAAAGGGCTATTGAAGGACACCTTGGATTTTAGTCAGTACAAGTCTGACAGTAGGGGTGGGAGGACTCCTTTGATGATTTACCACGAAAAAAAAAGAGCCCAGCTACACTATAACATGATTTTTTTCAACTGGGCGTGGATCCTTTCAACAATTCTGTGAAGTAATCATATACGGCAAACTTAAGAAAAACGTATAATTGAAAAAAAAACTGATCAATCTTCAAGGCGAGGACTGTATTCGAAACTTAAGTTAACCTTTTCTTCTTTGAAATCATGCTTATTTTTGTTCTACTCAACGCCCAGTTGAAAAATTCAACCTGTATAGGAATGACGTCTTAGAAAGAGCTGTTCAGCCTAATGAGCATTACCTATTGATGTATATGAGATTTGGAACACCTGATGTGGAAATCAAAACTATCACTAATTTCATGGACTGATTTTCGATGACGATTAATATATTAATACAATTTTTATTCTACTGGCCAAACTCCCATGAATTTTTTACCCGGGCTCTTGGAGTTGGGTATCAGACTTTTCAGATCTTCGATTTTGCCGACCCCATTGTCGCTGGCATAAGCAACAAGATCCGCGTACGAAGTCGCGGGCAGAAGCTAGTAAATGTAATAAAATGAATGAACAATCACAGTTCGTATTTTCGTAACCCCTTTTTAAAGGTAGATACAAAAAAGACAACATTTTCAAGCACATTACGAGCAGTGTCCATAAGTTAGTTCTCTCATTAAATTACAAACTATGTACGACATAAGTCATAATACATAACCGTCCGTAACAACTTGTTGCAGAAGCTTTGTGAGTTGCATTCTGTTACGGAACTTTTGTTTTGTGTCTACATGTTATTTTCCAGATGTACATATTTGCGAAATGGTGTACATATAACTGTGAAATGTTATTAAATTGCAATTGGTAGTTATTTAAATGTAATGATATCACGGGCACGCCGCAATCGCGGCGGTAAAACCCCTCTTTGAAGAGTGGCTGGATAGACGGCACGGCGTCCTGCGATAGGCGGCTGTCGACGCAAGACGGCCTGAAGCCCCCGTAGGAGCGGCCATGCTGGCGGCGAGTAATAAGCGACTCACTGTCTGATCGTGGACCACGCGACAGACGGCGCATTGTGTTTCACGCGCGCCTCTAAGAGTGTCTGCACAATAACGAGGGGCCTTTAGAGGACGAAAGCCTGCCGGGGTCGCGAGACTAACGAATTACCAAGACCCCGGAACGTAAAGGGCTATTGAAGGACACCATGAAGTTTAGTCAGTATAAGTCTGACAGCCCCTCCTGCCCTGCCCTTGGTGGGAGCACTCATTCGATGATTTTAACACGTAAAAAAAGCCATATACAGGGTTACTTGATGAGACCTAGTGGCAAGGCAGGCTTTGGCCCTCTAAGGCGGGTATCGCTTTCAGTCGTATAGCTTCTAAATCCATTAATAAATGAAAAAAATATTTCTTACCTCACATTACCCTTACAGTGTGACCCAGGAGTGGGCGTGGACCGCTTCTTCCACGCGCTCTACACGGAGAGAGACTCCCGCATGGTGATGCTGCTGGGCACGGCCTGCTCCGAGGTGACGGAGAGCATCGCCAAGATCGTGCCATACTGGAATATTGTGCAGGTAAGGAAGATTGCAAGATAGCTCGTCATACTGTCTTAAGGTGGCGGTTCGCGCGCGAGACCGCGACCGAAGATTGCTACTGTATCTGTCTCCTGTCGCTGTCTCGCTCGCGAACTGCCGCTTCATCATCTCAGCCATAGGACGTCCACTGCTAAACATAGGCCTCCCCTTTTGATCTCCACATGTACCGGTTGGAAGCGACCTGCATCCAGCATCTTCCGGCGACCTTCATAAGGTCGTCTGTCCACCTTGTTGGTGGACGTCCTACGCTGCGCTTGCTAGTCCATGGTCTCCACTCTAGCACTTTTCGACCCCATCGGCCATCTGCTCTGCGAGCAATATGGCCTGCCCATTGCCACTTCCGCTTGCTACCAACTGACAGCCAAATGGCAACTACTGCTTATACATTGCCTAATGTTAAGTACTATCGCGGTCTCCTGTCGCGGTCTCCGGCGCGAACTGTCACCTTTAGAGGAGAACCGCGGAACGCAAAGTTAAGACTGACAAACTTTTTGGCTCCATCCTGGGCGTGAGGCCTCTTTTGATGGTTTCCTAAACTAAAAAAAAGAGAAACATCTATTTACATATTAACCCTTTTTTTGGTTTCCGTCATCTTTAGAAGAGAAACGCGGAACGCAAAGGGCATCTTTAGTCAGTAAAGAATTACATACGTTTTGGCTCCATCCCTGGGCGCGAGGCCTCTTATGATGGTTTCCTAAACTAAAAAAAGAGAAACATCTATTTACATATTAAAGGTTTTTTTTTGTTGTGTTTCTCGGATACACTACCTTATTGAAAAGTATTTAGGTCGGTTTCAGTATACCTTACAACGCTTTGCAACATTTCAAGAATATCGGTTTACTAGTTTAAGGGCTCATTTTTAATAGTCTGATATCTTTTATCTGAGGAATAAAAATGGCGGTTTGACAGCTTATCTGTCAGATAAAAGTTATTTGACTATTGAAAAATCACCCCTTAGTGTGAATTAGAAACAAACCTATTTTTTCATTTATAATATTAGTTAGGATATCCAGAAACTCAATACACTTGAATGAAACAACTTCTAGACCATCTGTTCAATGAATATCTAAGTACTTACTCAACGCAGTCCATCCGCAGACGCATGTGCCCGACAATTTCCAATTTTCCTCAGTCTGGATAAAATCAGTTTCCTTTCACAGCGTGTAGCGGACACACCAATTTTCACTGCTCATACATGCGCCGTCAAATGCTGGGAGTTTTGCAGTTCCGACTATATTTTTGAGAGCAAAACAGATTACTAGTTTGGGGCGATGTTCGAATTTTGAAAGTATGTATTTTTTCGTTTTTTTTTTTCAAAAAAACATAACTATCACCAGAAATTTCTCCTGTGTCGTGCGTGCGTTTATAAACATAAAACAAACACAAACACCTTGAACGACTACCTGTAGATCATGCAATACGTATTGTATTACTCCGTACACGAATCGAACCAGTGATATGCAATGGCAGCCAAATGCTCAAAATATTAGCTCCTGAATAATGATGCAATGATAAATAATGACGTGTACAAATTTTTGATAACTTCGGGATTAAGTATAGATATAGGTTCGGGAACGAAATAAAAATATTGTAGGCACCTATAGAAAGAATTGGGCATACGAGCGGCGGGTAATGAGCGACTCGCTGTCCGACCATTGACCATGCCCAGGTCGAATGGAACTTGCGACCGTCGACAGCACGTTGTGTTCCACGCGCGCCTGAATGAGCACAATGACGGGGCTCTCCTATAGAGGGCCAAAGCCTGAAATGGTCGCGGGAATTACCGTGACCCCGGAACGTAATTGGCTATTGAAGGACGCCGTGGATGTTAGTCAGCACAAGTCTGACAGTCTCTTCCGTCCTGTCCTGGGTGGGAGAACACATTTGATGATTTTACCAGGATAAAAAAGTACAAAAGAATTAATCTCTAAGCCTCAACAAAACAGTTGGAAAGTTACAAAAACATATTACTTTTTTAGAAGTAATTCTGACAAGATTGTCCAATCTTACCGAGGAATGAAACACTGAGAGTAATTCAACTAATCCTGGGGATATCCCCGGAGGACTTTATGGAATATTCTGAAACGTTACCCCCTTTTTGGCCCCGTCCAGGAGCGTATCTACCGTCGAATGATATGGGGCCCCCGAGGCCCCGAATAACACATGGGCCCCACGATGTGTATACAAAAATATCACTTATTACTATTACTAATACGTATAATTAGTAAAAAATAAGCTTACAACCGAGGTGTTTTACATTTTTGAGAAGGCCCAGACCTATTGCGTATCTCGATGTCTGTGTGGTGATATCAAATAGCTGTCAAAAGGTAAATTTCGTATTGGCATTTGCAAAGAAACTAATAAATGTAAATGTTCCCTAAAATCAACTATTCTAACCCTCTTGAGGCACTCCACTGTCCAACCATGGACCATGCTCAGATCGACGGCGTGTTGTTCCAAGCCTGCCTCAAAGAGAGTCAGCATTATGACTGAGCCTTTACAGGGCCAAAGCCTGCCGGGGTCGCAGGCCATGGAACTATCGAGTTACCGTAACCCCGGAACGTAAAGGACTAATGAAGGACACTGAACTTTAGTCAGTACGATTCTCACAGTTCCTTTTGCTCTACCCTGAGCGGGAGGACTCATTAGATGATTTTACCACGTAAAAAAAATGTGCCGAGCCAAGCAGCAGGACTGAAATGCGAGGAACACGTGGTTAAGTACAGATAGTAATTTAAGATACTGTTTATTATCACTTTATCTAATGTTTATATTCTTAAAATAATTGAATAATAATAAAGGACATTCATGTTATCCTGGCCAGTTAATAGTATGATAAATTGACAATATTAGCTCTCCCAACTTATAACGTCTTCTTTCAGGCGGCAATATCACTTCAAAGAAGTTTGCTCTTTGAAAAAGGGTTCCAAAAATAGTTTTTGTAAGGGTTTGTGAAAGTTATTTAATTAGTTTTGTTTGAAAAGAGTAACAAAGGAGGCCTGTCGTTTTTGTGTTGAAGAAGAGCGTTTACCCGATTAGATTTCCTAACGCAAAAATAAGTTTAGATTTTATTTGGTCTAACTTATATCCCTTGAAAATATTTTCAAAAAAATAGTGTTCTACAAGCTATTTATAGAACTCTTGTGCAAACATGTTTCTAGTCTGTTTTTTCTGCTTATGGCATTGAATGAAGTAGTTTAATTATTATTTTTTTCTTTGGTTAATCATTAAATCATTCCTTCCACCCAGGGCTAGTCTGAAGGGACTGTCAGACTCGTACTGACCAAAATTCCACGGTGTCCTTCAATAGTCCTTTACGTTCCAGGGTCACGGTTACCCCATGAGACAATCCCGCAACCCTGGCAGGCTTTGGCCCTCTCCCGTCAGATTGCTGACAGCTATTTGCGGAACGCGTGGAACACGACGCGCCGACCCGGGCATGGTCCATGATCGGACAGCGAGTCACCCATTACTCGCTCTCCGAATTCCCTAATTAAAATTCTTAAGTATTGCCATGGCAAACAGGTCTTCAAACCAAATAATCAAATGACTGAAAGGGTTATATGCTACACAGATCATAATAATACCAAAAATTTTATAACAAGAGATACAGGTTTTTTTGCCATTAAAATCAATATGATAATTTTACAGTAGATACCAATATTTTCTTTCATATAAAATACCTCGTTGTCGACAATTACAACAAAAGTTTAATTCCATTTAGTAGTTTACATAAGTTAAGGAAATACCCACATCAATTACCACTCAAATCCAGTCATCAAAATCTCCAACTACCCTCAAATTAGTCACGAACTCACTGTAGCCACTTTAAACCAGTTTGAACCAGTTCTATCCGCTTCAATCCGGTACTTACCTGCTACCGGCGTCGACGTCAACTCTAACAAACGAATCTAACCTAGATAGACAACTCGTCTCAACCCACGTCTGAGACCTGATCTCTCAATCAATCAATTTTCATCTATAGATCCATAAAAATAAAGATCATTTTCCCTTGTGTGTGGACAAGAATTCTATCTATACGGAACATCTGAGACCTGAACTTGCTGCAGTAAATTTTCAACTTTGTTGTGACGTTAATAGAGATCAGTTTACGGTGCGGTTGGAGAGAAATTGGTGTGTAGATCACAAAATCCAATATTTGAATTTTGGAAAGGTTTGTTTTGTTAGTAATCCTATTACTTGGGTAAGAAGTGCTTCCATTCAATCAAACGTTACAATGAACAGGAAATTCGCACAGAATTTATGTTTTGTACTCAGAATATTGTCAACGGTAATATACGAGTATCATATCCATTTTTGTGAAAGAAAATTGTCAATATAATTTAAATCCAAATTAAAATGGTAAATTGTACAATTATTCACTTTCCATTTTAAGAACTTATTATTCCTGTTCGATTCTTTTGCTGGCAATATTAAAAATCTACTAACATTGGTAAAAAAATTGTAGATAATTATTTTTTCATCGTAACTGCGTCAAGATGTATAAAAAGCTCAACTATACCATAATATCCGGATGCTGCTCAGCATCAGAATTTTACATGGAAACTGCCTATCTGGCCTCCACAACCCAAGAATTGGGTAAAAATCATATTACCTAGTTACTGGGTTATTTTTGATTGTCAGACTTTCGAGTTTCTGACTAGCAGTAAGGATTGTCAAATATCTTAAAATGACAGCTTTTTGTTAATAAAAATAATGGAGGTTTTCCACATAGGGCACCTGGTACCTGCGAACATTTTAAAAGGAGCCTTATGTGGAATAGATGAGGTGCCAGTAGCTCAGGTGCCATTGACAGCGGGTGCCTTATGTGGAATACCTAATATAATGTAACAAAAGATTACGTATGTAATTCTAATAGTTTTTTATGTCCAGTCAAGTTTTGCCAGAGATTAATATATAAATGTAATAATAATAACAAAATAATTTCGGGTCCTCTGACCACGAACTAATCAACCTCCAATCATGCTCAGTTGTGGTCAAGCGAGGCCTTAATGCTATGTATCAATCTAGCTTCAACAATACACTGATATAGGGTTGTCACATACAATATATTTACAAGTAAATAATATTAAATGTTAAGAAGCTCGTGGCTAAATAATAACAGCCACACAGGCCGATCTTCCGGGTTAAATCGCGCTTGCCGAGGTTGGTCTGCGGATGGGTGACCATCTGTCATAGCGAGTAGTCCATGCCTCGGAAAGCACGTAAAGCCGTTGGTCCCGGCTGTCATTTGTAGATCTTTTACCATGGGGTATCGTATTACCGAGTTACCGGATTGTGAAGGTCCGACACACGGTGGGCCGAAAATCGGCTTTCATAGACTTAGGCATTTTATTTTGCAAGTGCCAGTTTTTATGCCGGATATCACTTCTATTAGTTATAACAAT
The DNA here is from genome assembly GCA_028554685.1 of Agrotis ipsilon. Classification (NCBI taxonomy): domain Eukaryota; kingdom Metazoa; phylum Arthropoda; class Insecta; order Lepidoptera; family Noctuidae; genus Agrotis; species Agrotis ipsilon. The sequence goes on from CM052965.1 coordinate 16,465,943, forward strand.
ATACAAAAATGACACCAGAATTGATTCTGCACAAAAACGAAGGAATTATAATTTTTTTACGAAAACTTTGTATGGAGCTAGTATGAAAAATCGAAATATCTCTAAAACGGCAGGGATAACCGTAATATCCTTATAGGGGGTTATAGTACTAATTATTTGTGATTTTTTGACATAAGTTACATAATGGTTGTGAATGCCGTTTTTTTTTAAAAAATCGTCAAAATATTTTCATTTATTTTTACATATGAAACGTTACTTTCAGAAAGATTTCAGAGTTTTAACAACTCTTAACATAAAATAGCATGACCTCTATAGACCTGAAGGACTAGACAGAAGTGTGTAGTATCTTGTAAGATTTCCAACAATACCAAATAGTTGAATATCAGTGTCAAAGTGGCCATGCTGTCGCTTCTTTTTGAAAGATAGGGGAATGAAATTGTTAATTGATCATACCCTAAAATTATGATTATAACATAACCGGACACATAATAATATCGACACAAAAGGAATTTTAAGACCTTGCAGAAGATCAAAATACAAAATAATATCTTGTGTAGTCATCTAATGAGTCTGCTGACAAGTAATTAAGTAATTAGAATGATGGTTGTAGTCTTCTGATTCTAATGAGCCTAATATATGATTAAATGATTTGAAATTTCTCTCAACAATACCTACTCAGAACTGCAGTCAGCTTTGCGACTATAAAATCTTAGAATGGAAAGTTTAATCACCAACTTAGACTTGTTTGTTCTTCTAAAAAGTGAGTGTCCTTCATTTAATCATGAAGTATTGTTTAGTGCAATTGTGTCTCGCATAGGCGATTGTCTTTCTGCCGAAGATCAAGTAACTCTCAAAGAATTTTGCCGTAGATTCACGCGAGCTGCTTAAAACAGGTGGCAGAAATCTAAACGATTCTTTGATAATTTTAGAAATACGTACGGAGAGTGGCTGCAAGCCAATATTGATTGGCCGAGTTGCGTGCTTACTTCAATAAATCAAGAACCAACTGTTGATGAGATACCAAGAGCACGCTCAGTCTCTCCAGAACCTTCGACATCATCGACTGTTGGAACAATGACAAAAAGGTCCCGAAAACCATTCAAAGATCTGGGAAGCAAACAGAAAAAGAGAAGATCTAGTGAGCACATAGGCGATGATTCCTGTGAATTGGCATATGCAGCTGCAGCGCGTTTAAAAGAAGAAGGGTATGAAGATATCGCATCTGTAATCGAATAAATGATCAAAAATCCAGAAGCTGCCGTTAAAATCAATGAAAGCATTAAGAAACAGTGAAGACAGTAATATTTACACCAGAGAAAGCACTTGGATTACTTCTTTCACTTAAGCTTTCAAAGTGGCAATATATTACGTTGCGAGAGACTGCCATTCGGGAAGGTGCTAAGGATATTTACCCATCCTACTATAAACTGCAACAAACTAAGCTTGCATGCTACCCTCCTAATCTATCAGTGTCAGTTACTGATTCATCAGCTAGAATTACACTTCAAGCTTTACTTGACATCACGGTGAAGCGGATTCTTCAGTCTTTCTGATAATGTGGAAAATAAGCAGTTAAAGCTGATATCGAAGTGGGGATTTGATGGTGCTTCCAATCAAAGCCGATACAAGCAGAAAACATGTCATCAACCGTACATAAACTATTAATACACGGTGCTGACATAATCGAAAAAAATGATATTGTCCCGATTGGGACTCTCTCGGAAGAAGCCTCAGAGTCTCGAAACAAAGATTTTAGGAGGTTTTGGGAACATCATTCGCGGAAAAGAAGCAGGCAAGATTCTAATCAAGATATCCTAAATATGCTTGTTGTTTCTTCGGATCCTTTCCTAAGTGCACAAAGGCCGAAGTTAGATGCCAAAAGGAAGACAACCTTTTTTGCTGAAACTCTCGACCTAATACAGTTTCCGGAAACTGAGTTCGCGTTTGTAGGTGTATCCAATCTGGATTATGACTCGGAATTGGAGTCCGACAACGAAAGTTGTAAAGAAAATTTCTAAAATTCAATTATTTTTCATATGTTTAGTTAATATTTTCATAAATTATTATGCACTTTGATATTTTTTTTGTTACTTCTGTTTTATTTAAATTACCTTTCAGTAAAAAGTATAAATACAGTCCATTTTTTTTATTAACCGACTTCAAAAAAAGGGGAAGGTTCTCCATTCGGTCAGTCGGTTTTTTTTTATGTATTTACATCGATTACACCGAGTTTTCAAAAAAAATATAACCGCCTTCAAAAACAACCACAAAAAAGGGTACAATAACCTACAAAATAACTTTTCTTTCACCTCTGTCTAGTCCTTCAGGTCTATAGAGGTCATGCTATTTTATGTTAAGAGTTGTTAAAACTCTGAAATCTTTAACTTTAACACTGAAAGTAACGTTTCATATGTAAAAATAAATGAAAATATTTTGACGATTTTTTTAAAAAAAACGGCATTCACAACCATTATGTAACTCATGTCAAAAAATCACAAATAATTAGTACTATAACCTCCTATAAGGATATTACGGTTATCCCTGCCGTTTTAGAGATATTTTGATTTTTCATACTAGCTCCATACAAAATTTTCGTAAAAAAATTATAATTTCTTCGTTTTTGTGCAGAATCAATTCTGTTGTCATTTTTGTATATGGTTATAACTAATAGAAGTGATATCCGACATAAAAAATGGCACTTGCAAAATAAAATGCCTAAGTCTATGAAAGCCGATTTTCGGCCCACCGTGCGACAGGCCATGTAAAATATTGATATCCACCAATGTATCTTTTTAAATTTATTTGTATTGTCTAAGTTTAAATTGGAATCACTGATCACGTGAAGGTAAATATTATGAGGAAACCTGGACTCATGCAATCTATACATATAAATGTATTAAGCGATTTCATAGGTCTGGGAGGTTCCCAGAAACGATTTTATTAACTCTGATACTTGGGACTCACTCTGAGACCGAAGTGCAGTTTTAAAATCAAACACCAGTTTTTTTTTTAACCAACAATCATTGCAAGTGTCATCCCTAACCGACGGATTATCAATCATTGTAATTAATTTCACACACGAGTTAATGTTAATTGTAGTTATCATAACAGAGCGATTATTAATGATAGCAGCTTAATTAGTTAGCTTATTTATGTATTTAGCCTATGTACAGGGTTAAAATATAACTTCAGCTGGGCGAGCGGGTTTCAGTATTAATTAGGGATCCTAATGGAAAACACGAGGCAGAATATGGGTTAAAAGTTAATTTATAATAATTTTATCTGACTGAAATTCACGCTTAGGGCTCATTCACGCAGGTTTCCTCATCACACGATACGTGATGACGGATGGACTTTATCGTATCTTAATCGTGAATTAATTGTGTCATTTTACGATTTGACAAAATTAAAGACGATAAATATTGTGTTTTGATGATCCCTGATTTAAGATAAGATAATGATTTGATTTATCCTGTAATTTTTCACGATTTCTGATGCTCTTGAACACCGGCTCTTCTAAAAATTTACTACCTTCAAAAGCATAAAGATTGTCTTCAGTCGCGGACTTACCGAATAACCGTGACCCTGGAACGTTCAGGGCTTTTGAAAGAAACCGTGGATTTTAGTCAGTAGGTACGAGTCTGACACTCCCTCCTGTTCTGCCCTGGAAGGGAGGATTTATTTGATGATTTTACCCCGATAAAAAAAAGCCATTGCCTTCACGCAGCATGTTGCGTGAGCGCGCCGTGTGAAGCCAACTTTAGAAGTTCCTGTTCATATAATAATAATTAATATTAATTTGTTTGCTTTCTAAAATATAGGTTTTAAAGCTAAAACCAAACTTTGTATCCTGTCAGAACAACATAATTATATTGTTTTAATTTGTTGGCTAGACTAGATGTTGTAATGGCGTAATATTTATTTCAGTCAAGTTTAAACTTTGATCAAAAGATTTTAAAAAATCTAAATAACATATTAACACTAAAACATTTCAGTGTGACAATGCCTCTGCCTTCCTCTTTAAAAATAAGAATGATGTTGTGTGTATGTGAAAATTTAAAGGCATGTGAGATGACCTATGTCCCAGCAGGAACATTATATACACATCAAAAGTGTCAAGTTTGCCAACATTATGAAAAATCGAAATATTTTTTGTTTTTTTTTTTCCTTATTTTTAAATGTCGGTTTAAAATGTAAAACAATAAAACAGTTCAACTATTTTTCCGTAAAAGTTTTTTTTTCTAACTCGCTCACACAGTTTTTTTTATGTATGTATACTTATGAAACCTTTAAAATAATTCTCTAAATCACATGCAATATTTTGACCATTTCTTCTATTTCCCAGGTGTCATTCGGGTCCACATCACCAGCCCTGAGTGACAGGACTGAGTTCCCTCTCTTCTGCCGCACCGTTGCTCCTGACTCCTCACATAATCCAGCAAGAATTGCATTCATCAGGTATGTCATTTTTTTATGAAGTTATGTGGACTTTGTCAAGCGATACATTTTAAACTCTATACTTTAGCCGATAAAGTTTAAAATCTATGAAACAACTAACGACTACGTTATCTTAAGTTTATCGCTTTCCAATTATCTAAGGGGACTGGTTCTGCTATCGAAAATCACAGGAAACAGACAAACTTTTCAGTAGGTATATTAGTATTTTTCAAAAGATAAAAAGATAAAAAGATAAAATGTTTATTTGCGTAAAACATGGTATAAAAAGGTGTTAAATACAAAATATGGCACAAACATGTTTAGCTACGATAAAAACATAGCATGCAAAATTATAAAGTTTAGTGAAGAGGACTACAACCATTCACATTTCATCATAATAATAAGTAATGATATGTTATTTCGTAAAATCATTTATTAATTTGTGACAGACAGTATGCGTCACAAACCTCTAGCTCGTTAGCATAGAGACAGCTGACCAAAGGAGTTTACAATACACCACAATAAGGTGTCTGAAACCGCGCACCCATTTTGTACGCACTCGTTTCTGGCCTACGAAAACGCTACGCCTCGTAGGCGCCTACACGTTTGCTACGGCGTAGCAGTGATTTGCTACGTTCGCTACACAGGCTTCCATCTCGTAGAACTTACAATTAAATTCGTTTTAAAATTATAAATACTTATGGGGCGAACATCATCTTTGATAGAAATAGACACGTACAGTTTTAGGAAATGTAAAGGCATAATTAATGAAGCTTAATTATAATAATTATTAGGCGACACGGTCGGCGCAGTGGCTGAGCAATCGACTGCCGCGCTGCGTATCGCGGTTTCGATCCCCGCACGTAACAAATATTTGTTTGATCTGCAAATACTTGTTCCGGGTCTGGGTTTTTATGTTTGTGAATTTCTGTCTACGTAACTGTACTGACGATACAGGAGAAAGTACTAGACTGGGGCAAAGTTTTGAAAAATACGTATTAATATAATATATTATAATTCCACAACTATCACACAACGACATCTAGTCCCAAGCTAAGCAGAGCTTGTGTTATGGGTTCTAGACAACTGATAAACATACTTATACATACATATTATAGATAAACCACACCCAGACACAGAACAAATGATCATGCTCATCCACAAACATTTGTCCTGGGTGGGAATCGAACCCACGACCCCCGGCATAGCAGTCAGGGTTACTAACCACTAGACCAACAGGCCAGTCAATTAAAATGTATTAATTAAATAAACAAGAAAAGTTATATTATTGATGTAAAGTCTATATTTATTTCCTTTTTCTCTTCGAAATCGAATAACTTCGTGATTCCACTTCATCGTAAGTTCCGACAAATCAAATTAACTCCCTTAATTAATCCTGTTACCGAAGTTGCATTGTTAAAGTTGAGTTGCAGTAGCAGGTACAGCAACGTGATTTCATTAAAACTACCCTCAACAAAATACCGGTTCTGAAGTAAGAAATCTTTCCAAAGTCCGCACTTCGAAGCGGTAAAAAGTACGCAGTTCGTATTTTGCATACTTTTGCAAAACTCTCAGTCAGTACCCTTACCAAGAGTTTTCAGTGTTTGAGACGTAAAGTAAACTGGAACTTTGACAATATCAAATTGAAAATTTTCAAGGAAAAAATTAGTTCCTTCTTCGCACACCAGAGGCGCTGTTCCATTTTTTCATACAAGAAACGCTGTAAATACTGGAAAGTAAAATAGTGAAAACTCGTGCTAGGGGTACTGATGTCTTGGGCGGAGCACCGACGTGTCCTCACGGCGGCGATAGGCGGAGACCTCTCGCGCCCAGCACTGGTCGCGGCCATGCTGCGGGGCGAGACGGAGTGGGAAGCGGTCGCCTCCTTCTGCGAAGCAGTCATGCTCGCGAAGGAGGAGGCGGGCCGCGTGAGAGAGAGGACAAGGTCCTCCCTCCGCCCCACCCGCGGTGGTGGACGCCCACGGCGTCGGACGTCGCAAGACGATCTCCGGCCACCGTAGGCGCGGGCATGCGGGCGGCGAGTAAAGGGCAACTCGCCGCCCGACCATGGACCATGCCCGGGTCGACGGCGCGTCGTGTTCCACGCGCGCCTCAAAGAGCTGTCAGCAAAATGACGGGGCCCCCTCTCAGAGGGCCAAAGCCTGCCGGGTTTGCGGGACTCATACCATCACCGTGACCCCGGAACATAAAGGGCTACTGAAGAACACCGTGGATTTTAGTCAGTACAAGTCTGACAGTACCTCTCGCCCTGCCCGGGGTGAGAGGTCTCATTTGATGATTTTACCACGTAAAAAAAAAAAAAAAAAAAAAAAATTAAAATAAAAAAAAAAAAAAAAAAAAAAAAAAAGGGGTACTGATGTCCCGGGTCGACGGCGCGTTGTGTTCCACGCGCGCCTCAAAGAACGTCAGCATAATGACGAGGCCCCCTCTCAGAGGGCTAAAGCCTGCCGGGGTCGCGGGTCTTATACCATCACCGTGACCCCGGAACATAAAGGGCTATTGAAGGACACCGTGGATTTTAGTCAGTACAAGTCTGACAGTACCTCTCGCCCTGCCCGGGGTGGCAGGTCTCATATGATTTTACCACGTAAAAAAAAAAAAAAAAAGGGGTACTGATGTCTGTAAGACTTTGATTTGAAGTTTGTAACTTATGTATGTTATTATTTTTAATGAGGCCGATTGTCCTGATTAGTATAAAATCTTATAACTCACCCTGAGTTATAAGAGGGTGCCATGGTGGTTGTCGAAAACAGTGGCGGTATAGTGGTAACGACCCCGGCTTACGAGTTGTAGGTCGTGGGTTCGATCCTAAACATGTGCCTACTGTGTTGGTCGCGTGACTCATTCCATCACCATGACCCCGGAACATAAAGAGCTTTTGAAGGACACTGTGGATTTTAGTCAATACAAGTCTGACAATCCCTCCCGCCCTGCCAGGGGTGGGAGGACTCATTTGATGATTTTACCGCGGTAAAAAAAATGTGCCTACTGTGTGTACATATACATTTGTTATCGCAAAAACCTACCAATACTTAATTCTTCTTCTTCGTCGTTGCACTCTTGGCAGAGTGGTCGTGGTCGTCATTTCAGCTGTAAGTGGCTCGCCTAACAGTACGCCGCCATTCCTGTCTGATGACCGCCTTTCTGGTGCAGACGTGCAGGGAACTGTCCACAGCTGCTCTTATCTGATCTGTCCATCTCATGGGCGATCGGCCTCGTGCTCGGGTGCCTTCAACTTTACCCTGCACCACTAGGCGCTCAATGGACTCGTCACCACGCCGGGATACGTGTCCAAAGAATGTCAGGATTCGAGTTTGTACAATGGAAGACAGGCGCTGCTTGATGTCTAGTTCCCGCATTATGGAGACGTTAGTGCGGAATTCATTCCACGATACCCCAAGCATTCTCCTCCAGCACCACATTTCGAGAGCGTCTATTCTCTTCTGCTCATTCTTACGCAGGGTCCACGTCTCCGCAGCGTATAGAAATATGGGGAATATAAGTGCTCTGACGAGTCGGACTTTTGTGGCTTTCGTTACGTTTCGATTCCTCCATATTTTTTTGAGCTTGTCCATGGCTGATCTAGTAATCGCCATACGCCGTTTTATTTCATCCTAGCCATGTGCCTACATATATACATAATACTTAATTATTCGATCGTAAGATGAGATCATGACCGTTGTATCAGGAATTGGTAAAAAGAAATGTGTCGTTTTCAATTTTAAAAGATTTTTTATAAGTAGTTTAGCATCTAGCTTTACCATTTTGTTTTTTTTTTAAAATCAGTATAACTATATTAGTGTAACACGTGTTGAAAACCTGAATAAATAAAAATCTTATTTTATTATTTAAGTTCTGGGGTCTTAGTCAAACAGCAGACGTAAGCAGACGACAATCGTTATCGTTCATCAGTCACCAATACATTTTCAACTTTATACCTCAGCGCGTAAAGTTGAAAATCTATTAAAAATTGCTGATCGATAACGAACGAAATAAACGAAAACGATTTGTGAACTTCAATAGATTTTCAACTTTACGCGCTGGGGTATAAAGTTGAAAATGTATTGGTGACTGATGAACGATAACGATTGTCGTCTGCTAACGTCTGCTGTTTGACTAAAGCGCCGTATTCACGTTCCATCTGCTGTACGTCCCGCCAAGGCCATGCACGATGCACGACGCAAAAACACCGTGAATAGGCTTGACGTACGTCAATAATTATTATTAATTGTTTGCTGGATGTGCACGACCCATTTTTCATCCAGCAAGCACCCCCACCACCGCGAACCGTGCATGCTGGACCGTGTATAGGCTTGCTGTACAGCAGATTTAACATTTAGAGCTTGTCTCGAGAGAAGACTGCACGTGAAAATGGATAGTGAAACACTTTCAAGATTTATTGAAAAATATAAGTTCCGCATTTGAGTGTATTCTGTACGTTTATGATAAAAAAAAATAGTTTCTTTTTTCTTTTCCTCTTTTCTGTTGCTGCTGACAACATCAGAAGAAGTCCCATTTTTGGCGTTTTGTTAAAACTGCTGGCATTTTCTAAAACACGTGTTTATTCGTTCGATTGATTCTGCTCGCTGGATGCGCGCACGATAGTGTGTATGCTACATCCATCACAGCGACCTTGACGTACAGCCGTGACAGATGGTGAATACGGCGCTTAAGGCCTCTGTAGAGATTTATCTGGTTAGCTAGAAATGTCCGGATAGAGGCTTTGTGAGTTCCTAGTCTGCAAATTGAATATTGGAACAAACTGAAATACAGGCCGCGGATTAGTTCAGGCCCTAGTTTCCAACAATTTTTTTTTTTTTTTTTATCGTGGTAAAATCATCAAATGAGACCTCCAACCCCGGGCAGGGCGGGAGGTACTGTCAGACTTGTACTGACTAAAATCCACGGTGTCCTTCAGTAGCCCTTTATGTTCCGGGGTCACGGTAATAGAAATAAATCCCGCGACCCCGGCAGGCTTTGGCCCTCTGAGAGGGGGCCCCGTCATTTTTGCTGACAGCTCTTTGAGGCGCGCGTGGAACACGACGCGCCGTCGACCCGGGCATGGTCCATGGTCGGACAGCGAGTTGCCCTTTACTCGCTGTCCGCATGCCCGCGCCTACGGTGGCCGGAGATCGTCTTGCGACGTACGGCGCCGTGGGCGTACACCACTGCGGTTGGGGCGGAGGGAGGACGCTGTCCTCTCTCTCTCGCGGCCCGCCGCCTCCTTAACGAGCATTACTGCCTCGCAGAAGGCGGCGACCGCTTCCCACTCCGTCTCGCTCCGCAGCATGGCCGAAACCAATGCCGGGCGCGAGAGGTCTCCGCCTATCGCCGCCGTGAGGACACGTCGGTGCTCTGCCCAAGCTGGGCAGTCTTGCACCGTATGCTCTACTGTGTCCTCCGGGCGATCTTCGCAGTGGTGATACCCCGGCGTTTCCTCCTTTCCCATCAGCCACAGGTACCTCCCGAAACTTCCGTGTCCGGTGAGGACCTGCGTCATGCGATAGGTCAGGACTCCGTGACGTCTCTCCAGCCACTCCTCAAGACTCCAGCCACTCCTCAAAACAAATATATTTGCGACTAGAATAACAACCTATTGGTACTATGACTGAGCGGTTGTGACTGCACTGCACGAACAGTTCGATTCTCGTAACAAAAGGATATTTTAATATAAGTCATTCGTAACTTTATGTCAGTAATAATAATATTAAACTAAAGGTATAAAATCTACGAATCATTTGTTAAGACCCAGACCATTTAGAGTTTGCCGAAGTGCTCATAAATAATAGAAATATACAGGTAATACTTAAATTAGATCATAATTCAAGTGTAATACTAAGTGGGCTATTGAAGGACACCGTGGATTTTAGTCAGTACAAGTCTGACAGTCCGTAGTAACCGGGGTAGCGGGACTCATTTGATGATTTCACCACTTAAAAAAATAAAGTGTAATACTAAGTGCTATTTGAAGTTCACAAAACGTAAAGATGTCCCTAAGAGATTGCTTTTAGCGACTAAGCAGTTTTATCGTTACCATTGGTACCCTTAATAATTCTTTTATATCTGGAATACAGTCAATGCTTTAAAAGCACCTAAAATCATTTTTATTCGTGGTTTCCCCAATATTTTAACCATAACCGAATACTTTTAAAGAAATCAAACTCATTTTGAAAAGAGAACTAGGTATTGTCTTTTTACCTCACCTCTACTTATATTCTAAAGATAGGTACCTATATATCGCGCCCTTTTCTGAGAAAACCGAAATTATTTTCAAGTAATATTTCAAAGTAACAAATAATTTCTTGTACACTGTCAAGACGTCGAGAACAGGACAATGTACAGGCGTTTTTGAACAAAGGCGTCTCATGTATAAGTATATGTGTACAGTCAGATACGAAAGTCGATGGTCTTTATTGAACATCTACCTGTAGATACTGATGTTATGAAGAGGCAAAATTGTCTGAATGTAGGGATTTATAATCAGAATAAATTGTCCAATTTAAAAAAGAAAATCGGGTTGGAAGTTGCATTATACCAAAGAAGTACAGACATAATTATATTTATAACATTTATTACTAACGATTAAAAAATAAAATAAAGTGGCCCAGAGGTAGAGGTATTTTAGGTCGGATACATTAAGTGGACCTCTTTTGTAAGACGACTAAAAAGTCACGGTGTATACAGGGTGTTTCTTTTAAATGTGCCAAAAGGGAGAAATCCTTATCCATAAAAGATACGGGAAAACTTTCTTAGGAACCTTTAGTTCTTTTTTGACGTTGACAATTTTGGCGTTTTTACTTTTTTGGTCAAGTGTGAGTCGTCCCCAAAAATTTGTAAAATTGACCAAATTTTTTTTAATGCCTACTGACTCTGTTTCATGTAAGGATCATTTCATTGTATCGGAAGAAAAAAATCGGGACGGCGGAAGTTAGTCAAATTTAGCAAGATATTTTTTCATACAAATTGTATGAAGGAAAAAATTAACAATTTTTTTTAAGATGTTTTTTGATGTATTGTCATGTAAGGATCATTTCATTGTATGGAAAGGAAAATGTCTGGACGATGGAAGTTAGTCAAAAATACAGTAATGTTTTGTTCTTCTTACAGCAAAAACACGTATTAGTAGTACTCAGATTTGACCCACTTCTGTTGCCCATACATTTTCCTTCCCATACAATGAAATGATCCTTACATGAAACTAAATCAAAAAACATCTTAAAAAAAAATGGGAATTTTTTCCTTCATACAATTTGTATGAAATAATATTTTGCTAAATTTGACCAACTTCCACCGTCCCGATTTTTTTCTTCTTATACAATGAAATGATCCTTATATGAAACAGAGTCGGTAGGCATTAAAAAAAATTTGAGCAATTTTACTCATTTTTGGGGACAACTCACACTTGACCAAAAAAGTAAAAACGCCAGAATTGTCAATATCAAAAAAGAGCTAAAGGTTCCTAAGAAAGTTTTCCCGTATCTCTTATGGATAAGGACTTCTCCCTTTTGGCCCATTTAAAAGAAACACTCTGTATAAGCCAACCCATTACAATGTTTGTCTAACATGTTGGAAAGAATAATAGCGCAGTCGGCGCTAAATCTTCACGCAAACGAATTCCCCGGTAGAAACTAGTGTAATATTTAAAAAATCGTCTCACGGTATTTGTGCTCAAATTTTTTAGACTCAGAAGTAAAAAAAATGCCAATCGACTTTTTGTTCCTATCCAAACATAATCAACATACTCCTATTAACCTACATTTTGCTGACGGTACCCTCAAGGATCTACATCATATATGCCTACAATCGAATCTTAAGAACCTCGACCATAATACCGTGAAGTCTGAACGACACTTCACAATACTTCACATGTTCCGCTTTCCCGCCCTTTTCACAATTATAAACATTTCCTTTCAGGATATCCTTTGTTACAGAAGGGTTTTGACTCCGGGATAAAAGGTCCACTTGGGAATTTGCTTCGTTTAGTGTATTACACTTGTTTGTTATGTTAATTTATGTATGTTTATTTTGTCCTTCACTTAGGTATGTAAAAAACACAGTTTAGTCGTTGTTAACTAGTTTTTTGTTTTCATTCTTCAATAAAATAGACATTTTTAGACTTCACGATTGGCGCAGTGGCTACGTATCGCGGGTTTGATCCCCCCAACTAACAAAGATCTGCAAGTAGTAGTTCCGGGTCTGGGTGTTTGTGAGTTTCTATGTTTGTAAACGCACCCACGAAACAGGAGATGATCAAAATGTTGAACAACGCTTGAAGAAAAAAAGAAAAGGCGGTTAATAATTTTGTAAGGTCCTTCAGTTTGCTGACTTGTTGGTTCTTGAGTATATTAAACATTGATTTCCTACCCTTAAAAGTCCAGAAAAAAAAACATACATATTGTTATCCTGATTTATTTTACATATCTTATATTTTCTCATCCACCAGACAATTCGGCTGGGACACAGTGACGGCCTTCTCCCAGAATGAAGAAATCTACTCCCTCGCAGTGAACGAACTGGTGACGCAGCTGGAAGCCGCCAACATCACCTGCGCGGCTTCCATCACCTTCGCGGAGTCAGACTTTAAGGAACAGCTGCAGCAATTGAAAGTAAGTTCTGAATTTAAATAAAAATCTTTCCTATTGTGCACAGCGTAAACTGACTACCTGCGTATGTATGTGTTTTCGCATTAAACTCTAATATCTTTAGAGTAAAAGCGAACAGGCTTCTTCTGGGTAAGCTCACTCTATCGTAGACTTTATGTCACTTCTGACCTTCCCTTTTTTTATCCTGGAAAAATCTACGGTGTCCTTCAATAAACATTTACGTTCCGTAGCCACGGTTACTCGTTAGTTCCGCGACCCCGACAGGCTTTGGCCCTTTAAGGGGGGCCCCGTCATGAGCAGACGAATCCTGGAGTGGAGACCACGTATGTGCAAGCGTAGTAGGTATAGGATGCCCGCTCCCGAGCTAGATAGTATGACGACCTTAAGAAGGTTGTTGAGGCAGACTGGATGTGGAAGGCAGAGGACAGAGTGATGTGGTGCAGGCTGAGAGGCTATTGTCTAGCAGTTGACTGCGTTAAGCTGAAGTGAAATATTTATCAAATTAAGCTCTAAAAAAAACTTTTATGGAAACACTATAGGTAATACCGCATCTTTTAACACTGATAATAAATTAGATGGCAGTCAATTTTCCATAACGCCACCCAATTTTCAAATACAATGCAATTTTAAGATGTCATGTTGTCAGCGATACTTTATGACGTTCGGAAATACTGTCCTCCATATATTTCCGAATGTCACATCGCGTCGTTCAAGAAATGTGTACGCCGAATAAAGCCCTCCCTTTATTTATCCGAATTTTATCTAATATTATGATGTGAAAGCTTGGATGGATGGATGGAATAGTTTGTTACTTCATTACGTTAGAATAGCTGAAGGAATCCTCATAAAAATTGACTCAGAGATTGATGTTATTTTAAATTAAGATTGATTTGATTGCATACTATAAAAAGCGCTCTATACATATACTCATGACTTATATTGTCTTTATATATTAATTTTTAAAAGATATTGATTACGTAATAATACTTTCTTCTTCAATTTAAATAATCTAATGTTTTCTTTACTGAGTAAGGAAACAATACTAAAAAAATCTATTAAAATAATGAACAAAGATATCTTATTTGTTCGTTTTTTCAAAAGCAATAAAAATCGTATGTGTTGTAGAATATCTACAATTTATGTGTTGCCATTTGTGTTAGGTATGGTAATTAATGCCCTTACGTCATTATTTGAATAAAAAATTCCACACACTCTTCCGTTTGTTTCTAGACTATTGTTTTATTTACATCTGCATATCTTTTGTTAACTAAACAGGGTGAAAACGAAATCATGGGTAATATTTTAATCTAAGGCTCTACTCGCTATGCGATTGCATTACGGCTAATAAATCGCAAATCAAAAATATTATTAATGCAATTATGGACACCTTTAAAAATGTAGTATGTCACATTGCAATGGCTTTTATTGCAAATGAACACTAAAAGTAATAGAAATATCATAAACCCCAAAAGGCCTAAAGCATCAAAATTTTAAAGCGTCATCAAATAATATTACGCGGAGATACTTGCAGTAATAATGTTTTTGAGTTCCGTAATACGATTAGTATCGTTAGTAACGCCTGAATTTAAAATATTGCTCATTAATAAAATTTCACCCTTTATAAACACTACTACTATTTCGAGAAATCCCAACGGACACACCTCACTAAAACAGCCTAAAATTTACAAATCCCAATTCACAAACTGCAATCCCCAGTACAAACAGTTTCCGGTGTGAACAACTCAAGCGCCGCCGAATCAATCAGCCGCGATTGATAGTGACAACATGGCCAGTCGAGGGTGATTCGATGCAGCACTGGAAACCTGGAGCTAATTGATTGCGGGGAATAACGGGTCCAAAGGGATGTTTGGTGATGGCTTTTACCGTGTCTGTCTAACGGTTCTGGCTTGACTTTTGCGAGCTTATATTTGTTTACCAGCTGTTCCTCTTTCACCTCCGCTGGTGAGCTTTTGTTTGCCTTTATCCTGCCTCGAATAAAAGACTACCCAAAACAGAAATGTTTTTAATAACATGGGTGGTTTATGGTCGGACAGCGAGTCGCCCAGACGATAAAAGAATACGATAATTAAAAAATACATGTAATGTATTTTTTCTCCCATCAAATTCAATTATTTAAAGAGTGGAATTCGTATCTGTTCGTAAAGTTCAAACAAACAACAATGTTATGTATTAGTTTTCCGACAAAAGAACGGAATAAATCAAACAACACCATTTCAATTTACATACAAAATCGCTTTTCAATATCAGCACTTAGTGCAAAGTTTTTCCTTTACAAACACACTGCATCAAGTGCTTATTATTCAACGATAGTCAAAACTTTAAACATCATACTTACATCTACGACGCGACTTTAAAACTTTGCCGGAATAAGCTGTTTTAAAGTTGACTTTCAATGCTTAAATAAGGGTTGCTGTACAATCGCCCTGCATCATCGGTTCGGCTATATTTACCGAGCAACAAAGCCGACCCGAACTACTTTGACGGCACGGTTGGCGTACTGGTTGAGCGATCAAATACTAGATTGCGTGTCGCGGGTGCAATTAAGAAACTAATATTTGTGTGACCCAAGTATAGTTAATCCGGTTTGGGATCCACGATTCAGCAGAAATTTCTAGAGTGGCGTGAGCAAAAATTGTAGAGCAACGTTACTTACTAGAGCGATTGCTATGCAGCGTGTGTCGGGTTCGATCCCCACACGGAACAAATTTTAATGTTTGTTTGAAAACAATTAGTTGTTCCGGGTCTTAATTTTTGTGTATGTCTGCTTCTATATTTATAAACGCACCCACGACACAGGAATAATAATTCAAATAACACGGCAACATTAAAAAAAAAAACTTAACACGAAAAGGAAGAAAGATTAGAAAGACCGCTCGGCTGTGCCGATGCAACACCCGCATTAGTGTATAGCAACCCTAATAAAGCGTCTTGAAGTCAATATAATTTGTCAAACTTAGTTCATTACTCGGTCGGGAGGCTGTGGCGCGAATCAATCACTCTGGCTTTAATGGAGTCTATTATGAGTTGAATAGCTTTCAACGTGTGTATTAAGTTAGTGATATTGAGTTGCGATGAGCGATCGCTGAATTGCCTTTTGGGGTGATGTTTTGGCGGGTAATTATTTTATGATATTACCTCGTGTGTTGTGTCTCGACATCAGACAAGTAGTCGGTTTATCTTATCTTACTCATATTATAACAAGCGAGTTTGTTAGTCATATTTTGTTAGTCTTTCTCGTAAAAGCTACTGAACGGATTTGGATGAATTTTGGATAGATTTTTTATCACGATTTTAGGTTCTTGTGGAGTGTTTCTAGTTGTAGACGGTGGAGCCTTTGGCAATAGCTAGTTAAACAGCTCTGACTGTCGCTTCTGCACCACACGTGGAGAAAAGGAAAAGGCCTGTACCTTTTTTATCTTGGTAAAATCGTCAAATGAGTCCTCCCCCCACCCAAGGAGGGGCGGAAGGGATTTCTTTTTTTGGACAAACCCACCACACTATTCCCAAACAACTACAACTTCTGAAAGCCAGAATCAACCGTGGCAACCACCAGAAAAGCGCCGAGACAATGAAGCTCGACGAGTCCCGGAGAGTGAATTCACCTGTCTTGGATCCTGCAACGAAATTAATCAGAAAAGAATAGGGGAGGAGTAGGAAGGGAATGTCAGACTTGTACTGACTAAAATCCACGGTGTCCTTCAATAGCTCTTAACGTTCCAGGGTCACGGTAATTGTATAAGTCCCGTGACCCGACACGTTATTGTGAAGGCCTGTACCTAGAGAAGTTTTGAATACGTTTATTAAAAATATATTTCAAAAGAATCATTAATTTGATGATATGAAATACACGCTGCGTTAACTAAACTTAGAAAATCTCAAATATTTTACCTTATATCATGGCTTAAAATGAATTCAACCCAAAAGAGATGTAAAGTTCAACGAAAGTCCCAATAACTCAAAAAAAATTCAAGGAAAATACGAAGGTGTTACTGAAATATCTTTCTTAGGCTTAATACTTATGTAAATATACTTACGTACAAAGAAACAAACGAAAACTCCTACTGTATAGTCTTTGTCAGGCTTTCGTCAAAACAAAGGCGATGTTCTTTTGTACTCTCTGGACTGTGATGTTTTTTTTGAAAAGATTGAATTATGAATCTTTTTGATACACAAAGGTAAAGCCTATGTGGGCCATATACGTATTTTATGTTAAAAAAAATAACTCTTCGAATCTTCGTATTTTTATGAACTAAATAAAATATATATTCATGTAAAGATGAACTAACCAACTTTACACATTAACCACGATGTCACGTAGCAACCAAAAATTGTCCCACAGGAACACAATATCGGGATGAAAGGTGTCCTATATGTTAATCAAGGTTTTAAGCTATCCGCTTGTCAAGTTTTATCGAAATCTATTAAACCTTTTTTTGGTAAATGAGTAACAAATATCCATCCATCTTCATGAACTTTCACATTTTATGTCATTAATTTTCTTTTTTAATTAATATTACATTTACTTTTATTCAGACTCATTACGAACTGACAGCATTGAGGATGCATTTTTCGATGCTTATAATAGTTTTATTTTAGCATTTTATAAAAGTAGTAAGATACCGTAAAAAATCGTCAAAATTCTACAAAATAAAATCTAGCTAACTTAATCCTGTTTTTCTAGCTAATATACCAAACTTACGGTCGCGAGACTAACGAATTACCGTGACCCCGTAACCTAAAGGTAACCTATTGAAGGACACCGTGGTTTTTGTCAGTGCGAGTCTGACAGTCCCTCCCGCTCTGCCCTGGGTAGGAGGACTCATTTGATGATTTTACCACGATCAAAAAAACCTAAGTTACAACAAAGCAATTTGGAAATCTCGATTCCCGATAACCACTAGCACAAAATAACTTTTCAGGATTCCAAATACCGATACCAAAAACGAGATAAAATGCAAAATAAATTTCAAAACGCTAAAGTCTTTTGAAAACCAAGACATTGTTTGAAACCTCAAAGCAAAAGTTGTTACAACTTCGCCTAGCTATTGTTTGAACCACGACATTACAGCTTTATATATTAAAATAACTCCTGAAAGCATTAAATCAAAATTAATTAATTGTTGTGGGTGTATAATTTATTTAACTTTGTGGCAAGATTAAACGAGTACTGGGGGCCGATTCTCGGTTTTAGAGATGGTGTCGAACTCGACAAAAATTTCTAATGACGTCATTTTATCGACAAATTTTACTGAACTCTTACGTTAGCCTTCGACAAATGGCCAATTTGACGTATCAACTTTTAAAATTTGTCGAAAAAATGACGTCATTAGAAATTTTTGTCGAGTTCGACACCATCTCTAAAACCGAGAATCGGCCCCCAGGTTTATTCAAAGTATTTTAGCCAAGTTTTGTTTATTGAGTTAGAGATAAACTGCGTTCTATTTTATAGTTAGTATAAACAATTCTTATATCTCTAATCTTTTTGTTAAAATTGCTCGACATTTTGCTGAACTGGGCCTTTTTGGCGCAGCCGTGAGACACACAATATAATAATTCTTTTTTTTTATCTTGTGTTTGACATTGGGTTTTTTATTTTTAATGTGTGTGTCTATCGTGGTCCTCTTGCGCTAAATAAATGTTTTTTCTTAAAATTATTCTACCAGCTGTTAATTTAACTCTGCTATCGTGTGGTTCTTTCTTCAAAATGAAATGGTCTACAGACATTAACCTGTAATGGTCCTCATAACCTGATCTACAAATATAATGTCTGCAGTTTTTTTTTTATTGTGTTAAAATCATCAAATGAGTCCTCCCACTCCGGGCAGGGCGGGAGGGACTTTCAGACTTGTACTGACTAAAATCCACGGTGTCCTTCAATAGCCCTTTATGTTCCCGGGTTCACGGTCATGGTATAAGTCCCGCGACTAATGTCTGCAGTTTAAAAGAGACTGTGACCTCTAAGTTTATTTCGGCCGTTTTTCTGAGTAGTCAGGTACGAAACATGGGCCCTTCTAGTTTTATGTAATGACGTGTAAAAGTGTTGTAATAACCTACTTGCGTAAATAAATATCATTTCATTTCTATAGTTTCCCTTGAGACACACTCTCTCACAGAAAGGAGGCCTTTGTCCCAGCATTGGGAACATTTATAAGCTGATGATGATGGTGATAGTTTCCCATGAGAGCAGAATCATCGATTGTGGAAATCAAAGTAACGACTATGCTACACGGTAATGCTGGTTTTATCTTAGTTAATTTAGGGGCAGCGCAACTTTTGCTCAGTCTTAAAGTCAACTCCTTGCTAGAACATAATAGTTTTTGGTGCTTAGAAGCGATAAAAAAATGAAAATGTAGTATTAAAATTTGTTTTTTTTATCGATTTTAATGTAGTTGTGAGTCAAAGGACTGTCTAGACAGGTTATCGTGACCCTGGAACGTAAAGAGCAACTGCATAAACAGTAGTTCATTTTACCATGGAAAAAAATGTAATGTTTTTGTCTCATTTTTGTGAATTCAAGAATTGTCTATCCAGCCAATCATACCTTATGTTTGTCAAGACGCACAAATCCGATTGTCATGCACGTATAGTTAGTTCTGTTTACTGTGAACACATAAACGTGATTGTAATTCCTGCAACGCTTTGAAACACAATGTACACAGACATAGACATACGGACACAACTGTTTACTCTTCGCACTTCCTTAGACATGTCAATAGGAATCAAACAAATAATATATAATAAGCTATACTAATGTATTTGCAGAGAAACAGTCAAAGGCATGATTTGTGTTCCTGTGGAGACGGCTTAGAATACAATAGTCTAACTACTCTGCATAAATAAATTGAAATACACACATCAAAGAAAGTTTGTGATCAGTAGCAGAAGTTTCTTTTTTCCCAGGTTTTTTAAAAAAAAATGATCTTAAAAACCTCCAGTGTGGCAAAGCTGTTTAAAAAAAAAAACAAAAAAAATATTACAGGAGTTTGCACTTCACACAATTTTCTGTCCGTAGGCAATGCGTGGCTTCTGTCATATAATTGAAAAAAATGACACACTCTAACAGTGTATGAGCAGTGTTGACATTGAGGGATGTACCGTGATATCTTGGCTAGTTTTAGATAAAGAGTGTACAACGCCCATATAATCTTGGAAGGGCTTGGGGAGACCTGGGCCCAGCTGTAGGACAATGTGTGCTAGACATACAACAATAAAACTAAAATCACACTCGTGTAAGCTAACGAGAGAGTGTACTACGCTAGTGCGACAAACGGAAGTGCGATGAACGCTTGTGCGACAATACTGTTCTGCGACACACCTAGCACGAGTTTTCACTATTCTACTTTACAGTATTTACAGCGTTTCTTGTATGAAAAAATGGAACAGCGTCTCTGATGTGCGAAGAAGGAACTAATTTTTTCCTTGAAAATTGTCAATTTGAAATTTTCAAAGTTCCAGTTTACTTTACGTCTCCAATACTGAAAACTCGTGCTAAGGGTACTGATGTATTAGAGAGATTGAATAACATATTTTATTTTCAGGAGTTGGACACTCGCATCATCATCGGCAGTTTCTCGCAGGAGATGATACCCAAGATATTCTGTGAGGTGAGTCGGCTTCAAGTTATTCACTTCCTATGGATTTTTTACCAACTAAACCAATGTTTTATTCTTCTGATCCTTATTTTTATTTTCCGTATGAGGCTCTTTTGCAATATCTTAATCGCACCGACGGGAATTTATACTAAAATAAAATGGTTTTATTTTAATCAAGGACCACAGGAGTCGAATTACTTAATTACATCCACATACATACAGTCGAATTTTAAAAGCGTGAGGTGCGTTTTTGTCAAACAGAGCAGTTTGTTTTCACGATACAAAGTGTAAAACGCGCGTTTGCATCGCATCTGTTTCGCTACAAACGCGCGTCAACGGCGCTTTTAATAAACGTGGTGTACATACTGCATAGACCCTAAAGTGGAGTTCTTGAAATCAGTCTTTACTTCATAAAAAACTAGATTGTTTTGGTATCCTCAAATACCCATTTTCCATTCTTTAGTAGTAAGTGTATCGTGTTTGTGAGATCGCAGGCCTTCAGACTGGGCATGTTCGGCGCGGAGTATGCATGGCTCGTGTCGGGCATGCCGCCGCGGATCCGCGGCGCGCCGCCCTGTGCACGACCGCAACTGGCACGCGCGTTGGAGGGACTAGTCACCGTGACCGCGCATCGAGGAATCGTGGGAGACGCTACCAGCTTCTCTGGCTTGGTGAGTATTGACAGGCATTTATGTTAAACTGAAATGGGACTAGATTAGCAATGACTTTGGAATGCCTATTGTTGAACGAGATATGGCCCAAAATAACCTTTTCAACACATTTGCTCGTAAAATGCATTTACAAAGCCTGTATACAGTGTTCGAAAGTTAAAAATTACGGACCATACAACGCAGCGTGCGGTAAAATAGGTACTCTCACCTAAGTACCTATTTTACCGCACGCCCCCTTGTAGAGCAGCGTGCGTTTTCTTTACGGTTTTTTTTTTAATTTCCAAAAAAAAAAAAAAGAATTCCACCAAAGAGTTTCACATTATGAAAATAAACAACCTGACTGATCGAACCTCCTTGGAAGAGCTTTTGCTCAATTCGTTGTCTCACTTTAATACTAAAGAGTAAATGAGATGAAAGATGTAGTTCTAATTTTCACCACGTGCATGTGGCGCCATTTTCAAAGTCGCGCCATTTTCATATTAGGAACTTCAAAAATTGTTGCGACTAATCTGAGTTCAAGGGAGCAATCTGATATTAATATGGATAAATGTGTTGAAAAACATTGTATGACACACGTGCAGAAATTGGTATTTACAAACTCGTGACTACGGTACGCCCTCGGGCGCCTTCGGCGCCTCGGGCGTACGTTGTCTACTCGTTTGTAAAAACCAACTTTCCGCACTAGTATCATAAATAACTATTATACCAGGCTTTGATGCTGCTAATTGTCATGCGGAAAACGTGTTTCTTGTATGTGGTATGCTTTCGTTCTACACTGGTGCTTTCCTAAGGATTAGTCACCATGATCGCGCGTAGAGGTGTCAAAGGAGATGATGACATTTTTGTCTAACCTGGTGGGTATTGACAAACATTAATGATGATCACTGTATAAGCTCGAGCTGTGGACAAAAAATGCTCTATAAAACGCTGACAGCCCAGAGGTATCGCGCAGCTGATATTTTTAACAAATATTACAACAACTTGGCTAGCCACGTATGCCTTATTGTGTGGCTGAAATGGCCAAAATAATCACTTTGTGAAGCCTAGAAAGGCAGAAGATATAATGCGGATTACGCGCGGCTTATGTCTGGTATACGCAACTGGTACGCGCGCTCTTATCTCCAAAATTAGTCACAAGAGGTAATTGATTTCGACTGTTTAACGTAGATCGATCGATTGTCTGTTTCATAGTAAAGCCTAGTTTTTTTTAGGGAAGGAATACATACCACTTTCTTCTATCTATTATTTCTACAATGAAAAATTTTTAAAGCTAAAGAAATCTGGATTCAATTCGTCCACAATTCGTTTTAAAACGATAAATTCTGCGGCAGTCATTTTATTTCCTACCTTAAATTCATAATGATTTGGTCAGTCGGAAACTCTGTGCATTTTGGTGAACCAAAAGCATAAAAGTATTATATTTTTCGAATAAAAGCACTTGTTGATTTTTATGAATAAAAACGTAAAATCCATGTGCAGAACTGGATTTTAATTGGAGGCCTGTTTATTATGCATTCGTTCGGAAAGTAGAAACTGAATCGAATAATGAATGTGGGATTGGGAATGGCTGCAGGCTAGCGACTGTTTCATACGCCTTGAACATTGTGTAATGACAATTTGTATGCTCTTGTGTACCGTTTCAGTTAATTTGCTCTGTGGTATTTTGGTTGGGCAAATTTTGTGGGTATTGGGTCAGCAATGAAATGTCGATTAATTTTGACGATATGCACTATGTTGCATATCGTCACAATTGAAATAATAGACATCGTTCAATAAACTTTTGGTGCTATTACATTATTTGTTAATTTGACTTTCAAATCGAAAGCACTTTATTTAATTATTTAGGTTTTTTTTGTGTTTTTTAGTCTGTGATATTTGTATGGTCATTATATAACAGGTAGGAACTGTAGGTAGATTTCTTAAAAAAAATACATGTAGTAATCGTACGATCTTCTTTAATTATTATTTAGGTCCATTTTCATAAAAAATATTCGTATAACTTGATCACAGTCTTTTGTAAGAATAAGCAACTTAATTTTATACTAGTAAGGGTTATAATCGGATGAAACAACACTCGCCAAACCTTTATATAAGATTATTTTCAATTCGCACTATTGATTTGGGCTTTAGTCGAACTTGAAACAGCCACACCTCATTTAAAATTCAAAGAACATATCGATTCCCAAAATACAACGAAAACCGTTTCCATCCAATATTGTTTATGTACAGTCAATAAAAATGACAAATAAGCAGATTAAACATTTTAAAACAGTTTTTTACTCTGTTTTGTTACACAATAAAAAGCCAGTATCTTTTATTATTTATGCGAAAAGGCCCAAGAAAAGATGTTCTGAAAGGAATAGTGTGGATGGTATTTGCCCAGAACTGGGTTATGACAGACTAAGGACAAAAAAAAATGTTATTTACATTACTAACGTTGTAAAGCTGAACAGTTTGTTTGTTTGGTTGAACGTCAAGAATGACTGGTTTTCATTGAAAAATAATGTTGTGTCGATTAGTCTATTTATCGAAGAAGGCCATAGTCTATTTAAAATTACGCCATAACCAATAGTAGCCGAGCAGCGGGGGTGTAACCACGGGGAACAGCTCGTAATAAATAAAACCTTAATAGAAATTGATGCCTGCATAGATATCTCTTTTGCTGAATGTACATAGGGTAGGTTGCCTAAAATAGCAGTCTAAATCCCTAGGCTTTCATCTTTTATTTATTTATAAGCTTCGTACATCGCGGAGATATAAATCTTGAAGTGACATTGAGTTGGAGCGCCCCGTTGGCTTGATGCCTTATTCATTGCGCTGAATCTCATATCCACCAATAAAAATGTTCTGGAATATCCAAGATCTGTGAAACAAAAACTGTAATTTAGGTCTTTCTGCCTAAGTCTTTTTAAGGTTGAGACGAAAAAGTAGTAAAATAAAAGATCTTTTCCTTTCTCCTAGGACAAAGGAAAAGATCTTGGTCCACAATGTTACTAATTTTGTAAAACCTATCAACTTTTTTTCCGTGGTAAAATCATCAAATGAGTCCTCCCGCTCTTAGTGGAGTGGAATGGACTGTGGAACTCGTACTGACTATAATCCACAGTATTCCATCAATAGCCTTTTACATTCCAGGGTCAGTGCTTAAAATTAAATTCTTATTATTATAATGTTATGTCAGATCATCAATAAAGGTCGCGGTAATGTCTTATCTGATAACCGTGACCCCGGAACGTAAAGGGGTTTTGAAAGACACCGTGGATTTTAGTCAGTACGATGGGTTGGCAGACTTGCAGTCCCTCCCGTTTAGTCCTGTGTGGGAGGACTCATTTGATGATTTAACCATGTAATTAAAAATTTAATAAACCCCCGACACAAAAACCAATTTAAAAAGTAAAAAATAACAAAAATACGTCGCGTTGGGGGACTGCTCCAAATTATTTATCATCTCCTGTTTTTTTGCAGTCCCCCAACGCGACGTATTTTTGTTATTTTTTACTTTTTAAATTGGTTTTTGTGTCGGGGGTTTATTAAATTTTTAATTTATTTTTTATTTTACACTTTTTATAGGTACAAACTTGTATCATTTTATGTTGCTAAGAGTACTCCCGACTAAGTCATCAATATTCCCTTTCAATACGCTTTCATTTGATACCCAACTCGAGTATATTTGCAGACCCTCGGTTACCTTTCCCCACTTTCACCCCCACAACTTCTAAACGGCCCAACCGATTTTCATCAAACATGTCTAAGAACACTCGCAGATAAGTCACCTTTCATACAAAAAAAAAACTAAATTCAAATCGCTTCATCTGTTCGGGCTCTATGATGCCACAGACAGACAGACAGACAGACAGACAGACACGTCAAACTTATAACACCCCTCTTTTTCCGTCGGGGGTTAAAAAAAGAGTTTAACTGTAAAATTTGCCCAATATAAAACAGTAAAAACCATTACGCAATGCCACTGTATCGTTTTTCAGTAGTAAGCTTAAATCATTTCTTTACAGAATTTCTAAATGATAAGACACTGTAACAGCCGTTTTATTACAATCTGTTTATATTAATATTTAATATGTTTATATTGTAATAAAACGGCTGTTACAGTGTCTTATCATTTAGAAATTCTGTAAAGAAATGATTTAAGTTTTAATGGGACATTGAAGCCCACGTTAAAAAATACTGCTATAGTAATTGGCAGTATGTTATGTCTATCAGTCGCGAAACTCCAAATATATGTGAAGACTTCGTGAATTAATTAGGAATAGCGTCGGTCTATATGCCACGCTCTCATTAGATCGATAAACCACACGCGCTAATTGTTGCGACTTACAGTATGATCTGTACCGTCAGCACCAGTTTTCAGTATTTGAGACGTAAAGTAAACTGGAACTTTGACGACTTCAAATTGACAATTTTAAAGGAAATAAAAAACTTTTTTTAAAAAAGGGAACCGACTTCAAAACCAAACACAAAAAAACTGTAAAATAACTTTTCTTTCGGAAGTCGGTGGCTTTGTTTTTATTTCATTGACTATGGCCACCGACTTCCGAAAGAAAAGTTATTTTACAGTTTTTTTGTGTTTGGTTTTGAAGTCGGTTCCCTTTTTTAAAAAAAGTTTTTTATTTTTCCTTTTTTAGTTTAAATATTCAACAATAATCGGCGCCTTTGAAAATCTACAATCATAGTAAGCAACAAAAACGAATCTATGTGGGCAACTTCACGATGTATCTATTATTGTTATATACTCAAACCTTCTCCAGAATGTAACGAACACTTGTCTAAAAACCGCATCAAAATCGGTTCAGCCAAACGCGAAATAATCGCGGACAAACATGCAATCGTCTCTGAAAATGTACAATCCAAGTAAGCAAGAAAATGTACAATCCAAGTAAGCAAAAACGGATCCACGTGGGCAACGTCACGGGAAATCTATTAGTGTTATATACTAAAACCTTCTCCGGAATATAATGAACACTTTCCTGAAAACCGCATCCAAATCCGTCCAGCCAAACTCGAGATAATCGCGGACAAACATACATACATACATACATACATACATACATACATACATACATACAGGTCGAACTGAGAACCTACTTTTTTTTTTGAAGTCGGTTAAAAATTAGTTCCATCTTCGCACATCAGAGACGCTGTTTCATATTTTCATACAAGAAACGCTGTAAATACTGGAAACTTACTGTAAAGTAAAAGGTTGAAAACTCGTGCTAAGGGTACAGTTCAGAGGATAATTATGACGTAGACAAGTAAATAATAACAATAAACAGACGCAACCTATAACAATCATCTAAACATCCACGGTGTCCTTTAAGAGCCCTTTGTAATTTAATTTTGCATTCGGGAGCCACGGTTACCCGATAATCAAGCGATCCCGGCGCCAAACTAAGGGCATAGCACGAGTTTTCTGTATTTTAACGTATGCTGTACTTGAAGTATCACGACTAAGCCCCTTCGCACATGGCGTCGTATCGTAAGCGTATCGTAAAACGCGCGTAGTACGAGAGCAATATGATCAGGAACATGTTCAAACAAGTCCGCACACTAGGAGGTGTTGTAACGTATCGTATGACGTGTTCATTGTCATTACGATAGTCGTAGCGTATTGGTGTAAAAAAGAAAGCGTAATAAATTCCACAAACACATCCGGTACGCTTGACGCCATGATTTCAACTGAGATATTTCAAAACGATACGTTTACGCGACGATTCGTTTGTAATTACGATACGCGCACGAGACAATTACGCCTACGACCCATGTGCGAAAAGCCTAACTGTATGGAAAATAAAAAATGTACGGCACAATACTAGTCTTCCTACTTTCGACACACCCTCAAAAAAGCGTGGAAAAGTTGCAAGGGTGGCAACACGGAGACGGTACCTCTGGTTTTGCAGCCGTCCATATGCTATGGTGACCTTTCTATTAGGCAGGCTCTATACTTGTTTGTCACCTGGTGACCTAGCATAACGTCTTTAAACGAGAGTTGTTCCATTGTAAGAAGGAGACAGAACTATAGAACCTACCTAGTGCCATCTCGTTTCCACACTGGAATAACTCTCATTTAAAGACGTCATGTTAGACCACCAATACTCTTTATACCGAATGTTCGTATCTCCCATTTTGCCATTTATATTGTCACTATAAAACCATTATTTTTCAGACCAACGAAATGTTCCACCGAGAAATGGAAGCAGCTGGAGTAGCAGTCTCTCCCTACGCCCCTCAAACATACGACGCAGTCTGGGCCATAGCCCTGGCCCTCAGTAAGGCGGAACAGCTCTGGAGGTCCTTGGAAACCAGACGGAGTAACGGAACAAACAGCACCAAGCTTGGACTGAGCCATTTTGACTATGATAGGCAGGATATGGCGAAGGAATTCCTGGATCAGCTGGCGAATCTTAGTTTTGTTGGGGTTTCGGTAAGTACTTGATTATTATGAATACGTTAAATCTTTCCTCAACATCTACCTAGGCTTTTCCCAACTATGTTCCAGTTGATAACTCCGGCGGCTATATCAACCATACAAAATCCAACGCCTTTGATTCATTCATGTCAATGTATCGACTAGTGTCAATAAAAACGAGTATTAGAAAAATGGGAAAGAATATCTTTACTTATTGAACTATTTTTTTTATCGTATTCAACGAGTCCCTGCTAGGGCGCCATTATAATTATCATACAAATGAAAATTCTCAGCAAATCTGTATCTATATAATACTTTATATACAACGTGTAACGTTAAAAGCGCAAAACCTCTCGTGGGGTAACTCGGCACATGCTACTGAACAATATTTGTTCTAAGATTTTTGGAAATTCGAAAAAAAAAATTGGTTTTTCATACAAAATAAAAAATTGATCGGGCCCATCAGTATGATAAATCTTTTTTTTTTGCGAATTTTCAAAAGTCTTAGCACAAAACATTGTTCAGTAACATGTGCTGAGTTACCCCACGAGAGGTTTTGCGCTTTTAACATTACACGTTGTATAATGGAGAATATAAGAATATATTAATGAACTATTTTTTTATCGTATTCAACGAGTCCCTGCTAGGGCGCCATTATAATTTTCACACAAATCACAATTCTCAGCAAACCTATATCTCTTAGACTCACTGAATTCACTATACATTTTCAAAGATATCCTGTGTCTTCTATGGAAATTGATATCCTTGTACTAGACGCCCCTCACTAGTTAGATACACGAGTCATGCGTTGGAAGGCAAAGACGATGTTGGCCTTCGCCTATATGACCCAGGACATAGAGATATATATGATACCAAAGAAACGTGTTTTGTCGACGAATATACAAAATATAGACAGATTCATGTCTTCAGTGTAGCGATGTTTATAACGTAGAAAAACACTTTCTATTCCTTAGTCTTTAGCAGGTTGTGCTATACTCCGGCAAAAACAATTATATAGAAATAACATTGTCTATGGAGATCGAATAATTGGTTATGCAATGCGTGCTAACCGTCTCACAAAATATCTTGCCCAAAGGTACTCTTTCACTGCGATCGATAATGGCGTTATGACAATAATAAACTTATCTATATCGCCCAGTTAAACATTCCGTTCGTTAATACCAATTTATCAAACTGTAATATCAAAACACCACTCAAAATATACATACATAATTTTGTTACCAATTCAATTTAATGCTTACCTAATAATTCAAAAAGCCAAAAGCACAAAGCAGTGGACATAAAGCTGAATTGAAAATTAAATACAGCAAAGCCAGCCGGCATTAAATTATAAAACAATTTGTATCATATTCTAAACCCGCACGGTAGACTGTTACCGCTCCAAACAAATTATGAACGCGTGTGGGTAGGTTTAAATTAACATAGATTTGAATATTCAGCCTCAACCGTTCAAAACTGTTCGGTAATTTAGTTTGATTATTCATAATTAATTACGTGTAGCCGAGCTAAATTTTGCTTATTGCTGTAATAAAATGTTTTACTTGTCGAGTTCAACGTAGGTGGAATTGGAAATATATTATTTAAATCTACGATGGTTCCATTGATTTATGCTGAATACTACTGTAAGAAAGTCCGACAATTCTTTCGGAGTTTTGTGTCTGTGTTATATTCAATACGAGGAAGATTTGAATTTAAAAGGATGGAGTGGCCTGCAGTTTTTCTTCGCCATAGAGCATAAAACTTTGTTCCGGGCAGATAGCTTCAGATTTGTGACTAACGGACCGGCTACGACGACATGTTTTCATTTTAAGTTTGATTATAAATACCTGCTTTTTAATACCTACCATCTTTTCTCATCAGGGCCCAGTCTCATTTAATGGAGCAGACAGAATAGGCACATCGGCTTTCTATCAAATTCAAGGTAAGAACTTTTACTATTAACTATGTAAGTGGATTAACATAATACCTATTCACATTAAGGTATGGAGGGGAAGTTAAATCACATTCATCATTTTTAATCCTAGGTGATATAAAGCCATATATACTTATCAACTGGGCCAACCACCTCAAGTATAGGTTGAACAACCTAAAGTCGCCTCCCTAATCATCTCGACGATCCCATCGTTTCGAGCTTCGACTAAAACAAAGCCAGTCGACCATACAGACCTTTCTTCTATAATATTTTCGAGCCCACACTGAAAACCAATAAAGTCTTTTAGGAGTTAAACTGAGACCTGCTGAACCTGCCAGTCATCGCATCGACAAATCTATCATTTGTCGGGCATGACGGCAGGTTCAAGTCCTTCTCACAATCGATTATTTTTTTTTACTGCTTTTGAAACAAAAAGTCCAACCTAACCTCCCTGTAACTCCCCGTTTTTCTAGGTGGCCGACCAAAGACAGTGGCCCTCTACACCCACGGCCGAGAGATGTCCTGCACAGACTGCGCTCGCCCGCAGTGGGCTGGTGGTGTCCCCGCAGCGCGGAGGGTCCTGGTCCTGAGAGTGGACTCCGTGTGGGCACCAGCTCGGCTGGCAGTGGCAGCGCTAGCGGCCTTAGGAGTCGCGCTGGCGTTAGCTTTCTTGGTGTTCAACTTGCATTATAGTAAACGGAGGTAATTCATTGAATAAGTATTTATACGATTGATGCGACGTCTTATGGCTGACTAAAATTCGGAGGGCGGAGAACTGCGTCTGTATGTATTTTTGGAGTTCTTATGGAACTTTCTGTGTGAAATATAATTTTTGATCATAATTTTTCCCAGGCAGGTTTCTACAGCTCGCTTACGTAATTAATGTAATTAGAACGTTCTAATTACTCTCAAACCATTCCATGTACAATGATTAAAATTGTTCTCTTTATGGTTAAGAGACCACCAAACTGTTATTAAGCAGGTTGCTCGCTTCGCTCACTATCGAATTCTACATTCGCCTGCTTTTCTACAAACCGGAATGGGGACTTCGCTTAATTTAGCAGTTCCGGGGTTTTGACAGGCATATGTTCTCCACTATCAGACGGTGAAAATAAAATATAGTATTCAACAATTTGAATTATTGACATGGACCTAGTATACCCTTTGGTTGTAGGTATTTGAGTGGTTCTTCTACACTTCCAGGTCCATAAAGTTATCATCTCCCCGCCTGAACAACATGACTCTAATCGGCTGCGTGCTGGTCTACACGGCAGTCGCACTGCTGGGTGTGGATAACGCCACGCTACCGTCCTACGTGCCCTTCTCTGCTATGTGCACTGTAAGTAGACTCCTCCTGATTATAGAAGTTTATCGATTGTTTAATCGTGGAGAAAATGACGACCAAGGTGTCTAGCAGTTCTACCAGCGAAATCGATGATAAAAAGCTACTAAAAGCTTGAGAATCGCGGGATCGTCTATAAAGGTAACCGTAAACCTGAACGCAAGGGGCAATTAAAGGAACAGATGGATTTGAATCAGACAGAGCGGGAAGCCCATTTGATGATTTCGATGAATTAAGATTTTCAGAACCCTAATAACGAAATAAAAGATTCTTGGTCTGTTTCCAGGGTAGAGTATACATCTTATCAGCTGGATTCTCATTGGCTTTCGGATCAATGTTTGCGAAGACATATCGGGTGCACAGGATATTCATTAGGTAAGCATTTTCTAACGTAGACCACACGTCACTAGTAACTTTAAGCTGGCCTAGCCTAGTCCAAAGTTTCTATACAATGAGAGGCCCGTTTATACTTGTTTAGTTACTTATCTTACCTGACCAGGGCTGGGCAGTATTTGAATTACTTGTAATTAAAATACAAAACGTATTTTGTATTGTATTTCAAATTACTACTTCCTTAAAATTTTGTATTTCAATACTTCTTAAAAATGTATTTGTAATTCGTATTGAAACGGACTGACGACGAAGTATTTTGTGAAGTATATGGCATACCAATATAATTTTAACCAACTCCCATTTAACCGTTTTTAGGGCGGTTAGACCCGTCTTATGGATCGTGCGAGTAGCGTCCGCATGCACAAATCCTCATAACAAGAACGAAGCTTAATTAACATTACTTTTCGGTACCCGTCTTGGTTTACCTCCTACGTATTACTTTCACTACCTAATATCTACAAATTAATGGGAAGCTTCCTATAAGAATTGGTTTTTTCAGTAACCGCAGCGGTGTCTGCAAAACGAAGTTGCTTCAGGACACGCCATTGATATCCCTGGTTTGCGCACTACTGGTCATCGATGGTATGATCGTCACACTGTGGACCATGCTTGACCCCATGGAGAGGCATCTGAAGAACTTGACCACAGAGATCAGCACTACTGATCGAAGTGTTATTTATCAGCCTCAGGTTTGAAACTATTGTTTGTTTATGGTTGTATCTATTTCTGATGTTACTGATAAATAATGGTGAAGATGATCCTTTCAACGGAAGCATTCACATTTTAAGTAGATAGCAGTTCCAATTCTGTTATAATTTGATACTGCAAATACTTAGTACCAATGTTTCTGCATATTTTTTTTCTGAAATGTCCCAAAATTTTGCAATAAAATTTCTTATTCCATCACCATGCCATATAAACAGAAGCTTCAAAAAACACTTCTTGACATTTCCTCCGCTCTGTCTTCCAGATAGAAGTCTGCAAATCCCAAAACACAACGGGCTGGCTGTGCGCCCTCTACGCCTACAAGGGCCTACTCCTCATCGTCGGAGTTTACATGGCTTGGGAGACCAGAAACGTCAAGATCTCAGCCTTAAACGATTCTAAATACATAGGCATAAGTGTCTATTCAGTGGTTATCACCAGTGCTAGCGTCGTGGTCATCGGGACAATCATTTCTGAAAGAGCAACGTTGGCTTATATTTCGATAACGAGTTTGATTCTGATCACTACAACGTCGACGTTGTGTTTGCTGTTTTTGCCGAAGATTGTGGCTATTAGAAGTAATGGTGAGTAACTGCGAAAAGTTTATCATTTTGAAATGTTTGAAGTAAAATGAAGGGATGGAATTAGGACAGGGTAACACCTTTAGCATCACGGAGGTAGTTAAAATTATTACAGGCCATATCATGATATTTCATGTTTTTGTGACGAAATGTAAACTGGAACGTTAATTTGCTGGAAAAAAATAGTTCCTCGTTGGTTCACTAGTTGCGCTTTTTGATTTTGCCATGCAATAAATACTTAAGTACTGTTGCACTGTTATCTATTAGCTACCCATCTAAATAAATGTCTCATTAATCACTGAATCAAAATATTTCCAATGAAAAACTGTAATAACTTAACATCCTGATTTGAATTCATCATCATTTAACTGACGAAGAAGATGAAGAGGGTACTTGAATTATTTTTTAAATATCTTTAAGGATATGCTTAATTCGTTTACAGCTGAAGAAGACCCCGTAATTCAAAGCATGGGCCTAAGACTAGAGTGTAAGACGAGAAGATTTGTGACGGACGAGACACAAGAACTGCACTTCAGGATAGAGATCCAAAACAGAGTGTATAAGAGAGAAGTGGCAGCACTAGACAAGGAGATAGGCAGGTTGGAGAAACTGCTAGCAGAACCACTGGATTCGGCTAGTGGATCAAATGCGTCTCTTTCGCTGCATAAGAGAGTAAGTTTAATAGTTTTCTTAAAATTAATTAGTTATTTTTCTAATATTTTTATTTAATAGAAATGCAGGAAAATTAGGAAGAAAAAGACCTCGTAACTTATCCAGGGTAGATGTCGATAAAATCTAGTGACAAGGGAAAGACAAATACAAGTTTTGATTAGGCACACCTGTACATCCATTTTACTGCTCACCTAATAAAACTGTCATCATTTCCAGACCGAACTCAACACAGTAGAAGAGGAAGGTATGGCGCACGCAGAGTCCAACAGACGCACCCCGAGCGTCAGCGGAGGACTCCCCATGCTCCTGCTGTCCGTGCTGCCACCGGTCATCCCCCGCGCCAGCTGGCCGTCCACTGACGTCTTCCGAGGACGCAACTCCGTCAGCTTCAGCTCACAACCCAAGCTCAACTACAGAAAGTCCCAACCATCAATAGACTTATACAACCTCTGCCTAAACAAGAGAGAAGAAAACACCGGTCTACTCAGCAGAATAAAAAGCTTCTTCGGAAGTAGTAGACCGACCAGCAGAAAAGCCTCTACCATGTCGATAGCAGACCCTACAGGGCCAGCATAGCAGCTGCCCTGAAGATGCATGTTGGCATGATTGCAGGACTTGTTCCTGGAAACAGGAAACACTCCATGGTCTTATCTTGCAACACCCTCCATGTCCCACATCCTGAATTGAAGTTGAGAAGAGAATCTTATGCGAAAAGTGGTCCTATTATAAGGGTGACTGATGATGTGCCTTCGTGTTCCTATGACCCTGATCCTTCCAAGACCATTACCGCAGAAATATATCGCAGAACCTGAGACTAAGGTCAACTTTGTGTTGCCAACGACTCATCAAAGACCGGTGTCTCATCAGAATTCTTGTGAAAAGATCAAAGGATCGCCACGGTTTCCTCACAGGATAGCACCATCAGCTACCAATAGTCTGACAACCCTTGATACGAGAAGAAAAACCAGTGCTGACAGTGTGTTCAACATTACTGCCAGGGTATTTGAGGAGCAGAGGCGGTATAGCCATCAGAATGTGAACCAAGATGCTAAAGGAAAAGCTGTTTTGGAAAGTAGATGGAAGTCAACTGAAGACGCAAGACCTGGTCCGTCTTCACGGAATTAGAAAAAAATATTGTGCCAAGATTTTCATAACGGAATTGACGTTTTTAGGTTTTTGATGTCATCAAAATATCATTCTCATGCCAAACAATACATTTTTTAAGTGTGATAGTTTGTGTGCTCAATTGTTTAGAATTTAGATGATATTTTCTGTTCAAAACCAGACTTATATACCTACCTATTTACATTAACACTAACTAAAATGTAATCGAATGCTTAAATTAAAAATCACAGTTGTGTTTCAACGAAAGTACATATTTCAACAGTGCAGTGTAATATATGTAAGCATTTGATTAGTAGAGTGTTAAAGAAATCGATTATTAGAACTTTTACATTATTTTAATGTGATGGATTGATTTACGCAAAGTAACGTCTGATTCCAAATACCTAAACGTATTAGTATAGAAATAGAAACATTATTTTAAAATTGTAAATGTGTAGATATCAAATCATGATAAATCATGATGACAAAAGGAATATTGACACCAAAGAGTAGATTAGAATGTAAATACACTCATGGCGATTTTATCGTTTGAAACTAATCACAAATATTAGGCCATTAAGGCTGATAATTGCGTGCCAACTTAGCTGGGTTTATGGTCTTTTGGATATTGAGAAATTCATTTTAACACTATTTTACTATAACTGGCGAGCCACTTATTGTAAAATTAATGATACGACTATTTATTTTGCAGCAACCAAAATGTTAAGATAACTATAAAAAACATTATAGTCTGTCAGAGAGAACTAACCGCGAAAATACTTATTTTAAAAGCCGATATCTGAAAGACCAATAAGCCAAATAATTTTATTCATATTGTAAATATTTAACTTTTATATGTGTGGAAAATCTGTGTTATTAATCATAGAACATTTTGTAGAAACGAATAGAAAAAAAATCTATTAAATAACTTACCTACTAAATAATGATGATTGGAATTGCCAAATAATATTATGAGTAAATTAACAGAATTACTAAATAGTATTAATATTTTATTAAACTTTGTAATGAAAACAAACTATGACTAAGTACCATCTCATATTGAAAGATCTTTTTTGATTTAATTAATTTTATAAAATCTCGTATCTTTTAATCATTTCATGTAGATCTCACCAGGTGGCGTAACATGACGTCTTAAATTGAGAGTAGTTACACTGTGGAAAAGAGACAAAGCTATATAAGTCGTCTAGCGCCATCTCGTTCCCACAATGGAAATACTCCCTGCCTGCCTCACAACCACATTCTGTCGGATTCCGGCGATAAACAATTTTTTACTGTGTTCCGTCGCTGCGCAGGAGTTCCTGTACTAATTTTTACGATATTTAACCATAAACAAAATATACCGTAAAGCTATTCAAATAAAGCTCATTTTGTATTAGCAAAATAATTCGCGAACCTATTCTAATTGCTTCGGCTCTGAAAGCCAGTAATTGTTTTAAGTTTATCATGAGTCGCTAAAAAGCACCAATGTCAAGTTTAACATAGTCTTACTTAGTTTTAAGTATATACTTAGATAAAATCAAATTAAATTACATAGCAAGTTTTCCAACTTTTCATCAAGTCTTGCTAAATAATTTAATTTAACAATTTATACAGTGTGTGTTTTTTAACTGGGGCAGTATGGGGTACTTCGAATTTATAAAAGTTATATTTCTTACGAGACATGAGCTCAGTTTTCATAAATGAAAATGTTGGAATAGGTACTTGTTTTAATTATTTGGCCTCACAGTTGGCTTTAGAAAATTAACTATTTTATTGTCAATCGACTGTTTCATTTGAAAATCCATCGTATTTTAAGAGTATAATCGGAGCAGCAAAAGTGGGATATTTTTAATAAGTTATTTTTCCATTTTATGTCAGTACACAAAAATTCACATATGACTTATTCGTACATGCTTATTTCCGAAATACGTTTTTTTATATGTGTTGTTGTTTCCAGCTTGAAAAAAAGCTTAATATAAAAAGGCTTTTGGAGGTAATAAATCCCTATGAAAGCAAAGGCCTCTTTAAGACTCGAATTTCCTCATACAGCCACTTATTTTAAAAAAAACACCCTGTATACGAGCGGCAATGCCCTCACTAAACAAAATACTACGTAGTCTTCATAATAAGCAATATTTTAGAACTTTATAATTAAATACTTTGTTTATAAGTCAGACATATTATTTTTAGAGAAGAGTGTATTCTAGTATTCGACCTTGTATTTAAGGACGGTCCCAAAAGTGTTCAATTGTGTAAAAAGGGATCTTATGTGTGTATAAGTAGAGTTTAGATTGGATATTGTGTGAATATTATGAATACAATTTTATTGGGTTTTAAAGTAAAATGTGTTTTTTTTTTTCTATAAGGTTTATGTAATAAAATTGTTTGTCTAGGTTTGTCTTTAACAATTTTTATTGTTACTTACAACTATATGCTAAATACAAATGTATATAATATACAACAACAGCTAATTCATACCACAATTAGGTAATGAAGGCCAATTTAATCCTATCATTAAGATTTGACTTATGACAATTTAATCAATTCAATCTTTTCAATGTTATATACTACAGAAATTGTCAGTCAATTTCAGAGCCATCTCAGGCTTCAATCAGGTTGTCAATTTTTCCCCATACAGGCTTAAGGGCAGTATCTACTTATCCGATATTATTTTTTTAAAGGAGCGGCCTTGTTTTGTAATAATATACCCTATTCCTTTAGGCGCTAGAACCATTGTCATATCTGACAAATTATTAGTACTTCAAGCTATTTTATAGCCAGAGTCGACAAAAAATGATGTTAAAATATCTGGCTACCCTCTTTTTCTAAAAGCCACAGTAAATTCACATCTCACGTACTAAGCAGCCCCCGCCATCTTGACGATTCTATCTTCAATAATTCTCCTAATATTAGCGTTAACGCTAGGCAGCTCACTATGTTTCCGAACTGTTAGCTCGATTTTCTGAACCTGAAACAGAAGTGGAACATTCTAGAAAAAAAATATATAGAATGAAATATGTACTATGGCTGTTGAGTTCCGCTAGAGATTTTAATCTCACCTGTCAGTAAAATGTAACCAATTTTTTTTAAAGAATATTTTCTGGGCCTTATTCTAATATAACAAGGGTTGAAATTTCAATAGTCAGATAACTGATATCTGAGGAATAAAAATGGCGGTTTGCCATTGTCAGCTTATCTATAGAAAATATGTCAAATCACTATTTTTATTCCTCCGATAAAAGTTATCTGACTATTGAAAAATTAGCCCTAAAACGGATGGAGAAGTACTTTAAAATTCCTAAACGATATATAAATGTATGGGTTAATTAACAAAAAAATACAAATATTAACAAACAAGGACGACAGTAACTATTATGAATGAAAGGCTGTGCTCCATGTAAAATACTGGTGTTTTTTTCAAAGTCAAAGTCATTCATTTATTCAAATTAGGCCCATCGAAGAGGCACTTTTAAACGTCGCATCAATTAAAATTGGAATGGGTGGGATTGGAATGTTCTACACCCATTCGCAAGGTAGGCTTTGTATGAAGAAGAATGGGCAAAACTCCATACTTTTACTCTTTTTACAATGTTTTACAATTTTTTTTACACATCCTTGAAAATACATAATGTAAAAGCAATTACGTTGTTACCTGAAAACATACTAAATATGATATTAAAATGAAATAATAAGAATAAAAAAATGCAAAAAGGTACATGGAGTTCACAACACATTTTAACAAAACATTGCAATTAAAGCGATTTTAACAAATACAATAAAGGAGTGTGTGAGCATTAAAATTCAACCCAGCTTGATTCTGTTTAAAGCCTACATTGTACTATGGAGCGGACCAGCATGTTAATACCTTATTCCAATGACAAAAATTTAAGGGATCCGATGCGGCCGATGCGCCTACAACGTTGTTGCAGTCAATTATTCAAATTAATATCTTATTCCAAGGATACAAGAGTCATATTTTCATTACCTGCTGAATCTCCCGAGGCCAAGCGACAAAGTTAGTGATGGTACAGTTGTTAGGGGATCCGATGCGGCCGGTGCGTCCACAACGATGGATGTAGTCCGCAGTGTACAGGGGAAAGTCGTAGTTTATTATGTGTTGTGTCTGGAAGATAAATAATAATTACATCTTTTAATATCTAATTTAAAAAATCCAAGGTTTTTTCACCATTTATCACCACCGTGTTAATGCATGATATGAAGCTATATGATATAAAGAAATAAAATGTAATTCCCTATTTTTGAAATTTGGGATCCAACGGAAATTCAAAATAACGTTTAGTGAGACGTAACGCCAAAAATTTTAAACTAGGATCCAATGAAACATCTTTAACAAAAGGTAGATTATGAGGGTCGCGGGATGTCTCATTAGTTAACCGTGACTGTGGAACGTAAAGGGCTAAAAGGACACCGTGGATTTACGTCAGTACGAGTCCGACAGTACCTCCCGTCCCGTCCTGTGTGGGAGGACTCATTGAATAGTTTTACCACAATGAAAAAAGGTGGATTTTATATGAATTCAGTTGCCTAGACCCTAGACGATATTTTTATCCCGGTAGTAAAATTACCTTGGTACAATTAGCGGACTCTTCTCATGGTAAAGAAAAGCCTTTAAAATGCAACACTCACCCTCACAGTATCCAATCCTCTGGAAGCAATATCGGTACAAGACAAAGCGTTGACCTTCCCACTTTTAAACAGCTCAAATTTCCCCTGCTTCATAGCTACTGCCATCTGCCCATTAATGTTCACACATTCTATATTGTTCTCGTTCAGAAACATTGATACGAAGTCGCAGGTGGAGGTCTGGTTGGAGAAGATCATCACTGGTTTATTCTGGTTCATATCGGCTTGGACTAGCTTTAGGAGTTCTAGTGGTTTCTGGGCTTTGCCGAGGCGCATGAATCTGGAGAAAAAAAAAGATTTATATTACTATTTGCTGAAAAGTTGCTTGCAGGTTTAGTACACATTTCTAAGGTTTCGTACCGAAAGGGTAAAACGAGACTCTATTACTAAGACTCCGCTGTACGTCAGTCTGTCAGTAAGCTGTGTTTCATGAACTGTAAAGTTAGAATGTTGAAATTCTCAGACATAATTGGACGTGACTAAAAAAAACCGGCTTGGATCGTCATGTGCTTTTGTTTTGGAGGTATAATCCTCAAGTAAATCATCCCCCCTGTGCGGAAGGAACGAGGCTGTGAGACTCATACTGAATAAAAAATCCACCCTGTTCCTTCAGTTGCTTTTTGCGTTTCAGGGTCACGGTGTCCTTTTGGGAATTCCGTTCCGGGCAGACGTTTGGCGTCCCGTCATTTTGGGACAGTTTTTCACAAAATGACGGGGCCATCGACCCTATTTCTTGATCAGACGGCGAGCTTCGCATTACTCGCCGCCACAGGCCTGCTCGTCACGTGCCACTCAACGCGAAGTGGTTGACCTCTGAGAAAACGAGCCTACTTGAAGGTAAAAAAATGACGCGAAGTTGTAAAAAAAACATGTGAACGTTTTTTTGAGGCGATTAAATAGTATTGCACGTAGAATCTTATGTTTGTTTATGGAAAAGCCCAGGAGAAACCAGTACTAAGTATCAGACAATATGTAGTCACCGTCCATCGAGTAAATCAGACTTATCTTAGTGTGTCTAAGTCTTAGTCTGTCTCATTTTGATGGAGAAGAACTTTAAGAAAATGAGTATAATCCGCCAATATAATTTCTTTTACAGAGCTTCATCATCATCAGTAGGCCTCCACTCTGAGAGAGGGAGATTTCTTAACGAACGGTCTAATAAGATCTGCAATTTACTGATGCTTGAAAAGGAGCCTATTCTAAAAAATCTATACTTTTTTTAATATTATAAATGCGACAGTTAGGACGGATAGATGTATGTTTGTTACAATGACGTCAGAACGGCTGAAGGGATCTTGACGTGTCTCAAATATAGATTATAGTCCGAAATGCTCAAAATAGCATTTTCCAAGCTATTACATTCCCGTGATATAATTTTCGAGTAACGGAAACACGGACGAAGCCGTTGGCATCAGCTAGTTCCTTATTTAAAATCTGAATCTTTATGATTTCGGCGTGTGAAAAAATATGCGTTGTGGTAACTAACTATTATATATAAAAATAAAACAATTGTTAATTCAGATTTGAAACGACAAAATATTTTTTTCCTTAGGTTATAAAAATAGCCACATAGTACTTATAATATTTTTTTACAGTAAAAAAAACGTAATTTAAATTGTAAATAGCAAATTAATCTCAGTGATTATGGTACAACCGGTCTATTTATGTTTTATTCCTAACAAGTTTTATCGTATCGCTACAAGCTTTTACACTCGGCTTCGCTCTCGGTATTTTTTTCAATTATTAAAATTAATTTTGTCAACCTTTCTGTAAACTTTGTCCCCCTTAATGTAGGGTTTGCTCAAGAGCAAAGAGACCTTAGTCTAGATCAGGGGTGACAAAGACAAGGTTGACCATAGAGCGAGCTTACCCAGAAGAAGACTGTTTTATGCAAAAAGAAGCCCTATTAACCCATTTCCCAGGGACCCATCTATCTATGCATCCTAATTCATCAAATTCGGTTCAGTTTTTTCTGCACAAAAGCGATGCTACACAAAACTGGTACTAAAGGCTTGTTTAATTCTGTTAATTAAATTATCGTATATAATTATGGAGTCGAAAAACAACCCCCACAGAATGGTAGCCATTTTTGTTTTTAATCGGTTTTTATGAAGACAACAAGTAGTATACAAGAAGTAACTACTCTGATTTTGGGACAACGACGATATATTACTAGGCTACTAATAACAGGCTACCGATGTCTGTCAACACATTAGGCAAAAGTCTTATAACCGACCACTCCTGTGAGCCGTAAACATATCATGAGACAGAACAGGCCTTGAGTTAGCCAATCACAACGCAGTACCCCGTCCCCCTCGCTTACGGAGTACCTCAGCGAGTTGACAGAATACTTTTTGTTCCTTAGATAGTGCATGCGGCGTGCATCTAGTAATATATCGTCGTTGCTTTGGGATTTAAATCCTTCTATGTGAATACACTACATCAACTCGCTCCTTGATGCTTACAGGCACAAAAAAAAATTTTGGAGGAAGTAAGGTACCCTTCATAAATATGATTATGTTTACATATTTTTAGTTAGGCAGTAGGGTCTTTATATTTGGTCGAGGGACTTATTCCATTACCGTGACCCCGAAACTTAAAGGGCTATTGAAGGATTCCATGGATTTTAGTCAGTACAAGTCTGACAGTCCGTCCCGCCCTGCCCGGGGT
The DNA here is from genome assembly GCA_028554685.1 of Agrotis ipsilon. Lineage (NCBI taxonomy): Eukaryota > Metazoa > Arthropoda > Insecta > Lepidoptera > Noctuidae > Agrotis > Agrotis ipsilon. The sequence continues at coordinate 16,507,753 of CM052965.1, forward strand.
GGGAGGACTCATTTGATGATTTTAACACATAAAAGAAAAGGGTCTTTATATTTACCACGAGCGGACCACGGAGCCGTCTGCGGACGAACAGACAGTCGTTGTAGCAGAAATAGTAGCGTGGATATAAAAAAATGTTAGGTTAGGTTAGTTAATCGCAAACACGTCAACATGGAAATTAGTTCCGTGGTTATACATCGGCAAAACCTTCGTTAGTTCATACGTGACCTTAATCGAGACCATACGCACTTTAGTAAATAAAAAAATATATTTTCCAAGAACTTCCGTATCCAGGCAGTGCCTGTAGATTATCATCCAGGTATTTATTAATATTATGTACATATATTTAATTTCTCACTATTATTAACCGATTTTGAAAAGGAAGGAGGTATATTCTTTTTAACTTTTTTTTTATGTGGTGAAATCATCAAATGGGTCCTCCCGCCCTGGGTGAAGCGGAAGGGACTGTCAGACTTGTACTGATTAAAGTCCACGTTGTTTCTTAAATAGCCCTTTACATTGCAGGGTCACGATTACCTATTTAGACAGTCCCGCAACCGCGGCAAGCTTTGGCCTTCTATGGATGTTTTTTGTCCTGTGACAAGACCAGAAACCGCTTTCTTTAGAAATGAAGTTATTGTAAGCAGTGCCAAGAGTTTGTAGTCAAAAAAACTTTGTAACTTTATTTTACTAAGTAAAAGAAGATAGACTAGAACAGGGACTCCCAATCAGTGGGGGCGCGAAAAATCATTGAATCAGTCTACCCTACAGTACCACCCTAGTAGCACCCGGTAGAACGGGAGGGACTATCAGACTGTTACTGACTAAAAACCACTCTTTTCCGACCCCCTTTGCGTTCGAGAGCCACGGTGCTCTTCTAAGAATATCACGCGACTGGCTTTGTAAGGACCCTGTACTTTAGCCCCGTCAGATTAGTATCAGTTCCTTGAGGCGCGTGGAACATGACGACTCTGGGTCTGGTCTGGTGTGATCCTTTGGCAGAACGGCTAGTTACCCATTGTTCGCCGTCCGTTACCGCCTATGGTGGCCGAAAATCGCACCGTGATGAGTGGGTTTTCGTATATGTATAACGGATGTGGTTCTACGACTAAAAGTTATCCACCCAAGTTATAGAGAATTTTCTTTGCAACAAAAACAAAAATCTCTATAAATATTGCGACCAATAGTTTGTTCGGCAAATACCATCTGTATCCCGTTTTCCAAGAGGGCGGCCATGGGACAAGGTTTGCAACCCCGTCACCTTAGATTTAACTTTACATTGAGCAACCTTAGCAGATCTTCTGTACGTATTGACGGTACGATAGGCGCAGTGGCTGAGCGATTGGACTGTTGGACTGCGTGTCGCGGCTTCTAATCTCACACGGAACATTTGACACTGATACACATGACAACACTGATTGTGTGTGTGAGCTTATAATGATGTTTGTAAACACACCCACAATCCAGGAGAAGTTACAATTATACCAAAAAGTTGTACACCATGTAATATGCCAATTTAATGGGGATAGCAACTGGGGAACTAATGGCGCTAGAATAGCTTGTTCTAAGCATCGTCATTGGTTCAAATCAGTTCAAATCTTAAAGGTACTTCAAAATAGTACTACGTCATTGGTCGGATTAGGACTAAGCTATGGTGGCACCATCTACAATTAGCTTTGACTGGCCTTCCCCATTGATAGACTTACTTGTGTGGCACATGTGGCAGTAGTCTATGGATGTTGCTGGTGGTGATCGACTTCAATGACTCCGGGTTCACAAAGGCACTGACTGATGCTGGTAGCTCATGAGGCATGGTTGCACTGACCAAAGTTATCTGACAGCCCACTGGAGGGGTCTGAATGTTCACTTTATATTGGATCTGAAAACATAAAAATGAAACTTAATTTTAAATTAAACATAATTTACATAGGGTTGTAACTTAGAGCTGGCGCACATTATGTCTTTTTCATTAGCTTTATGTGGCGCAAAGCATTCCTTCGTCCTTTTCGCTACACCCAGAGCGGGGCGATGCATTTGATGATTTTGTTTCGGCTGTTTCTTCTCAGAGTAGTCAGGTACGAAACACCGGCTTCATCTAGTTTGTAAAAAGACGACGTGTAAAAGTGTTGATATTAACCTACTTGCAAAAATAAATATCATTTCATCATCATTTCATTTCGATTCTGATAACCGAAAAAAGAAAGGGCTGACTCTGTTTTAAGTTTATTGTTAACTATTCTATAAGAATATTTTCAAGATTTACATTACTTTATAAATGGACAATATCAGAAGTCTTGCATTTTTACTTTTCAGAAAATTCTAAGTAATAATATCAAAAAATGCCACCTGTGTCCAGAAACTCTACAGTACCAATAAGGTAAGCCTATTTTCCAACTTTAATTAGACTTTGCTACAAAAACTTCGACGGCACGGTTAGTGCAGTGGCTGAGCGATTAGACGGCTGCGCTGCGTGTCGTGGGTTCGATTCCCGCACGGAGCAAATATTTGTGCAATCCACAAATAGTTGCTTTGGGTCTGGGCGTTTGTGTATGTGAGTTTATATGTTTGTAAAGACACCCACGATACAGGAGAAATTCCTAGTGTGGGATACAGACATATCTTGACATTAAAGTTTCTCCTGTGTCATAGTTGTAAACAACTAAACTCATTAACACAAACAAATCCAGAAAAACTACATCATGGATAACCAATAATAATTGATCCATGTGAGAATGTAAGTTGAACCACATTTAACCAGTCAGCCATTGAGCAAACCGAGCCATTAAAAATAGGCAAATCAAGAGTTCATAATTTCTAAAAACACGTAAAAAATATTCAACTGCTTAATAGCACCTTTACTTACTGGAAACTTCTTCAGCAAGTGTGCCACCTTATCAATAAAGCTGTCATCTAACAATGTATCCGCCTCATCCAACACCACGTGATGAACATTAGTGGTCTTGAAAATACCAGTTGTAACCAATTTACTGTACGCTCCCAATGTAGTAACGAGTATGTCACAGTATTCTATTGGTGGGTTTAACATCTTCTGCTTGGTGCGACCACCAACCAGAGTGGTTACGTTCAGGTTGAGTCGTTGAGCCTATGTTTTGAGCTACTTCTCCTACTTGTGTGGCTGAAAATAGGAGAAGAAATTAGGTTGAATATTATACGTATTTGGATTGTTAAGACTCAGAGTAACCCGCAAATCTGTGGTAACACTTAAAACTTGAAAATATAGAATGATAACCATTCTATATGCTTACATACAAACTAAAATGTACTTTGGATGTGAAGTTGCAATATGAAGCTTAAGGTAACAGTTTCAAAATAAATTCAAACCTATACTTAACTGGATATGATGGATTCTATTTACAATAAACATACAATCTACAAAATTATAACAAAGTAAGTATCAAAATGTGCATGGTTTTATTCAAATTCGAAAAACTTACCTAGTTCTCTGCTAGGAGTAATGACAACGGCCATAGGACTGTTAAATTCTTCCTTTATACTAGGCTTCCAATCCAAGATATGTTGAAATATCGGTAGTAAATACGCTAAAGTCTTCCCACAGCCAGTCTCTGCGGTTATGACAGTATTATTGCCAGCCAGTATGGAAGGAATCCCTTTCGCTTGGATCAAAGTAGGCAATGAAAAACCTTGCTCGGACATAACCTCAATTAAACTTGGACATACGCCGATTTCTTCAAAACTCTTCTTGTAGACCGGTTTTTCTTCCTTCTTATTGGCATCTCCATAGATAATGAAGTAGTCACCCTTCGATTTATTACTCAGCCAGCCTTTAGAAGCCAAAGGAATACCATCAAACTTACTGTAACTCTGACCCTCAAAATGATTGAATTCTGGCCGTTTACAAGTTATTATTGGTAATTTCTTCTTTGCTTGCTTGACGCTATAGTAGCGGCAATACGATAAATTTAAAATAGGACGTAGTTTCGACATTTTTTGGCTTCAATTCATATTTTTTTAGAATTTACACACAAAACACATGAGGCATGACATTAATTTGACATTGACACTGACAGCCACTAGAACAGATTATATTACGATGCGTTTAGTATCTACGCAATGGAAGCTTACTATTATGTTGATTATTTTCCACTACGTTCTGAGTTAAGTAAAAGAGGAGCTAAACTAAGCTTCTTCCTCCTTTTGCATTCGCTTATTTTCCATCCACTGCGGCGTGCAGTGGGCAGCACATCAAGCGACCACAATCTGTCAAACTACTGTAATAGATTTTCATTTTAATACAGAACAGGAAGGTACACGTTCGATTGGAAAAAAAAAATCGAGTAGGTTGAAGTGCCGGGGTTTGTACCTACCTATTAAATGTTTTCTAATGTAGGCTTGTAAACGTGTATTTTACAGACGCCAGCACATCAACCCTACCTCAATCTGTCTTTCTATAATAGGTTTTCAACCTTATCACAGTATAGGAAGGTTAATATTTGATTGAAAAAAGAATTACAGATTGGGGTAGGGTAGGTTGACCTGCTCGCGCCTGTACTAATATATTGTAGATTTATAGGGCTTGTTACATTCAAAAATCTTATAAACCTACTCTACTTAGTGCTCATAAACCTACTCCAATCTATAAATTTTTTCTAAACGAATATTATCCTTCTGAGGCTAAGAACTTTTTTTTTTTTACGTGGTAAAATCATCAAATGAGTCCTCCCACCCCGACTGTCAGACTTGTACTGACTAAAATCCACGGTGTCCTTCAATAGCCATTTATGTTCCGGGGTCACGGTGATGGTATAAGACCCGCGACCGAACTTACTAAGCTAAGAACTTACGGCGCGTTTTTCACCCGCGACCGCCGTGGTTGCGGTACTGCGGTTTTATTTCTAAACTCACGAAGCCGCTTATTTGCGCGACAAAAAAGCCGCCGCAGCTGCAACCGCGGCGGGCGCGGGCGAAAATCGCGCCGTGAGTTCTTAGCCTTAATGATAAAGTAGAAAATCTATTAAGGATATTTGACTGATTGGGGAAGACAGATGGTATCTGTACATATGCCAAATTAGGACAAATTCTTTATGCATAAGAAAAAATTAGAACGAAAAAATTAAGACTTTTTTTAGGTAAAGCAAGTTAGCTTCCTGATAAGATACCTACCTAATTTCCTTGATTTAATTAACACTACTTTATATATCGTGACTAGCTTTTGTACTTCCGGAAATTAATCTGATCAGGTTTAAGAAACTAAATTCTCCTATAGCTTCTATTTTAAAACAAAATTTTACATAAAGATAATTTATGCTTTCTAATATTTATCTAAGAAGTTAAAGCTTCTTACAAAGCTTTGTAATCTCGATTGGTTTTTGGGGTTTGATTCATCAAAGAGTTTTTCCCGCCCTGCGTGGAGTGGAAGTGTGGTGGAAGAGCGGACGGAACTGTCAGGCTTAACTCCTGAAAACTATCCTCATCAATGACATGGTCTTTGCGTACCCTAAAAAGCTTTTTTTAGCGTGGTAAAATCATCAAATGATGGACTTATTTGATGAACCCCGTCACACAAGGCAAAGCAGAGCGATAGGGACTGTAAAACTCTTATAGACTAAAGTCCACGGTGTCCCTCAACAGCCCTTTACGTTCCGGGGTCACGGTAATTCGTGAGCGCCGCGATCCATAACAACTAACAAGAAAAAGTACTTAAGCACTCCCATATTTCATTACATAAATTCAAGTTCCATTTAACTGGAAGCGGACTTCTTCATAACACTTCGGCTTCAGGGACAAACAAGGGTAAGGACACTTAATGAGACCCAATCACATAAATAATGTCAACCTTTATAGGAAGACTTCATAAACACACCCAGATATGTAATATTTAATGTCCCTTGCGTGTCCTTGTCATATTACTACGTCTTGAATTGGGTACCTACTAAAAGACTACCATTTTAATCACGTAATTGAACTAATAGCCTTTTGCCTAAATTATAACACAGTAGCAAAACAATACATAGACCAATAGATATTGATATACTTACAGCATAAGTATTTGTATGATACTTGGAAGTACAAGTGTTTTATTTATTATAAAACATACTACAGGACAAACTAGTTTCGTTATTCATAATTCCGTTGTATTCAAGCTCTGAAGCCAATACAAAAACGCTATTAATATTCAGCAGTTTTATCTTGGCATCCACGGGACACAGAACAACTCACAACTTGCAACTCAGAACAGGCTGGATTCGTTGCGACTAGAGTGACATGTAAAAAGTAAAACAAATAAAAAAACAAAATGAGAATTAATTTCGCGCGCATGAAATTAAATGTGATAGGAGTGGTTTGTGGAATTGTGATTTTGATTATTGGACATCAGTTCAAGTAAGTAGTATTATTTTATTTATTTAAACAGTTTTATTATATAAAATATGAGAAATTTATATTGTAAAACAACAATGTTATCCCAAAAAAAAAGAATAAAATTTCCGTCGAAATAATTATTGCACACAATCATGTAGGTACTCATTCCCTGGGCTCACAAACGCTTAGTATATAGTAGGTATTTAAGTATTTAACTACGTATGTATACGTGACATAGATAGTAACCATAGGTGATAGACGAGTCCAACCCATATTAATAATATGGTCCTACAGAAAATCTCTTTAACTTTTTGAGAACTTTCTATAGTTTTGACGGATAACATTGGACCCTGCCCTACACGCGGTGAGAAATGACGATTCACCTATTTTCCCACAATATAAATGACACTTGATAATGGTGCCAATTTAATTGATGTGTCTATTGTGGAATTCTGAGAAAAAATAATTGTGGACACAACAACATTATTTAAACATAGAAAAATAGTACTTAGGTACTACATGTACCTATAGGTATTTTTACATGAAATCCTACGTTTATTTCGTATTAGAGCAAGGCATATTACATATGTTACCTAGGATAACGTAAGAGTTCTAACGATACCTAAGTTATACATCTTGTAATTAGAACTATCATAAAAGCTTATCGAAATCGATGGAGACTCCATCAGCAATGCAGTACATCAACTTAAGGGGCCGTTCAAGTATTACGTAAGCACTATAGGGGGGTGGGGGGGGTCTTTGTTTTGCTTATTTTGGATGACATGGGGGGGTAGGGGAGTCCAGATGATGATTACGTCATCGATAGTTATTTACTTTTTTACACGAATGGCAACCCTCACGTTGTCTATGCTTGAAAACGAAACGCATTTTCGGGGATTCCCGCAAATATACACGATACACGCATACGTTTAGGCACTCGCTTTAGAATCGATTCGGGGAATTACCGCGCTCTGTTCACTTGTCTAAATTTCTTCTGTCAGTGTATTGTTTTGTTCGGATTCGAAAGTTAGACCTGTAAGAGTCGCTGCTCGTCGTGCTAATGAATTGATGTGCATTATTCAAAATTTAGACCACCATGATGTTGAATGGCTTGATGAGAACGACGTAGACATTCCAAAATCGGATGAATGTGAGCAGACTCACAACACATGAGCAGCAATCCAAGCAATCCAATGTCATCGAAAACTTATAATCATGGATTCGAGTTTCATGGACTAAAGACTGTTAATTTGAATTTAATATGTGTACCAAAAATTTAAAATAAGTTTGTTATGTTCGTAAGATTATAATATTTTTGTCCCTTACTCTATGTTGATTACTGCATCAGTAAAATCTAATCTCTATTCTAAATCAATTTTCTTATTTTTAAAATTATAATTATAACATTATAATTATAATATAAAAAAATACATTTTAATTGAAAAATGTTTACGTAAGTATGGGGCATATGACAAGGGGGATGGGGCGGTAAATCTATATCTATATCTATCTATCTATATCTATATTCTATATATATACATATAATAAAACTGTAGAAAAGTTATTTTTGTACATTGAAAAAAAACTCAAAAAATATAGCCAGGACAACCAATAGAACCCATTTCTAGCATTTTTAGAATTTTTGTCTGTTTATCTGTTTGTATGTTTATTTGTCCAGGTATCACGTAAAATCTATATACATATAATAAAATAGTAGGAAAGTCAAAACTGTACATTGAATATTTTTTTTAAAGAATACTTGGGGTGTGATCTACAATCGATACCGAAGCCAAAAATATAGTTTTTAGAATTTTTGTCTGTTTGTCTGTATGTATGTCCGGGATAAACTCAAAAAGTACTGGACGGATTTGAATGATTCTTTTTTTGTTGTATAGGTATTAAGTCTGGTCAAAACATAGGCTATAATTTATTTTGAAAACTTGAACAACTGGCGCAGAACCGCAACAGACCAGCTAAACTATAAGAGGTACAAAAATGGTGCAATAGCAAAAATTGTTCCACGTGATGAGCATTTTCTGATGAGAGAATTAGTTTGAAGATCTGGAACACCTGATGTGGAACTCCAAGAACCCAGCTACACTATAACATATACAGGAATAACGTCTCAGCAAAGTTGTTCGGCGTGATAAGCACTCTCTGTGGACATAAAAATTAAAGATCTGGAACACCTGATGTGGAACTCCAAGAGCCCAGCTACACTATAACATATACAGGTATGACGTCTTAGCAAGAGTTGTTCAGCGTGATGAGCACTCTCTGCTGACGTCTAAAAATTGAAGATCTAGCACACCTAATGTGGAACTCCAAGAGCCCAGCTACCCCGCGGTGGTGGACGCCCACGGCGTCGGACGTCACAAGACGATCTCCAGCCACAGTAGGCGCGGGCATGCGGGCGGCGAGTAAAGGGCAACTCGCCGTCCGACCATGGACGGCGCGTCGTGTTCCACGCGCGCCTTAAAGAGCGTCAGCATAATGACGGGGCCCCCTCTCAGAGGGCCGGGGTCACGGGACTTTTACCATCACCGTTACCCAGGAACATAAAGGGCTATTGAAGGACACCGTGGATTTTAGTCAGTACAAGTCTGACAGCCCTGTCCAGGGTGCTAGGACTCATTTGATGATTTACCACGAAAAAATAAGAGCCCAGCTACACTATAACATGATTTTTTTCAACTGGGCGTGGATGGCTATCTTCGAATCTATGAGGAATATCGAAAAATGTTGAAGACTCCTTTCAATAATTATGGGAAGTAATCATATACGGCAAACTTAAGAAAACGTATAATTGAAAAAAAACTGCATCAATCTTCAAGGCGAGGACTGTATTCGAAACTTAAGTTAACCTTCTCTTCTTTGAAATCATGCTTATTTTTGTTCGACTCAACGCCCAGTTGAAGAATTCAACCTGTATAGGAATGACGTCTTAGAAAGAGCTGTTCAGCCTAATGAGCATTATCTATTGATGTATTAAAATATAAGATTTGGAACAACTGAATATGTGGAAATCAAAGCTATGACTAATTTCACGGACTGATTTTCGATGACAATTAATATATTAATACAATTTTTATTCTACTGGCCAAACTCCCATGAATTTTTTACCCGGGCTCTTGGAGTTGGGTATCAGAATTTTCAGATCTTCGATTTTGCCGACCCCATTGTTGCTGGCATAAGCAACAAGATCCGCGTACGAAGTCGCGGGCAGAAGCTAGTGTACCAAATAACTTTAATACACAACGATTAAGCGTAACTTGGAGAGGAATTTAGTTTTTGTTTCATTGGAATCGGTTCAGTCTATCAAAAGATATTTGAATTTAAAGTGTTTTAGAAGTAAAATTACGGGTGCACTCTGGTCTCACAATTTGATTTCGTACGCCAGTCGCGCGATCTAACTTCGAATTCGAATAGCAAAACTACAACGCACGGGAGATGGCGTTAAAAGAAAACCTGGAATAGACGTGTTTAAATTGAAGTATCATTATGTATTTTGTTTTATCGTAATCGGTTCACATAATATAAAAAATATAAATTAATTAAAACCCTATAACATTATCAATGATGCGTGTGTTGTCACTGATGTTTCGTGGGCGGACCATTATCCGTTAGTAATAAATTGTGACATATCGGGTATTGTACCAAAAACTGTACTGGAAAATAAATATGTAAGCAACAAAGTTGTCTGGTTCATTTAAAGATAACCTACGTAGCCCAATCATTGTTGAAATCAAAACTGTCCTACATTCTTGTTTTAAAAAAAACATTGAGATAATATTAGTATGGATTCCTAGCCATGTGGATATTACGGGTAATGAGGTGGTAGACAAAGCAGCTAAGGATGCGATCAGCAGCAATCTGTCAGATAAAAAACATTATGCTGTTCAGGTCTATGACTTAATTCACAAGGCCAAAGTGGATCTTTTTAAATCCTGGCAAGACCACTGGTCTCAATCTAGCAAGTCAAAGGCTAGCTTGTTTGCATCTATTCAACCAACCATTCCTTCCAAGCCTTGGTTCTATAAATACAAAGAAACATCCAAAACCGTCACATCTGTCATATGCAGGATCCGTATTGGCCACTGCTGTACCCCAGTTTTCCTCCATAAAATTAGGGTCCGGGACAGTTCTTTGTGTGAGTGTGGACTGGATGATGGTACGATAGATCACATATTTTTAAATTGCCCTTTGAATAATGTTTCCTCTTTTGATCAGGTTATTACAAAATTGAACATCCAAAAACCCACTAATGTCCGTCACCTCCTCTCATTTTTCCCTAATCCCCAAATTATATGTGCTTTTATTAAATTTATTTCCAATAACAATATTAAACTATAATAATCAGACATAGTCTAATTAATAATATATTGTCTAGACGTATATATTTTATATATGTTTGGTGTTTATTTCAGGGCTAAAAGAACTGCCACAAAAAGTTTAAGTTCATTACTCTCTTTATAAACTTAAATTTAATAAAATACCCATGTATAGTCACTTCGTTGCTTACCCTGTAGTCACTACATGACACTGGCACAAATTGCTACGGCAGATTGCCAATAAAAAAAAAAAAAAAAGTTGTCTGGGGGCAACGAAACACTAAACAAATCGCGTCATACACAGCCTTTTGTAATGATTACTTTTCTAAGCTAAATAGGGACTTCTTCAGCATTAACTGTAATGGCGTGCCGTGTAGTAACCAAGAACATCTGAATTCGATAGACCAATTATACTCGGAAATTACGAACTGTTTGTGTATAGCAGCAAGTTTATCCAACTCTGCAATTGATAAAAAAACAAATAAAAGCAGGCGCATTATAGGCTGGAATTACCATATCAAAGATAAACATACACAAGCGCGTCACGCATTCCAACTTTGGTTGCTACACGGTAGGCCAAAGCAGGGTGCAGTTTACGATAATATGTGTCTTGCAAGAAAAATCTTTAAAAATAAAATAAAATGGTGTCAAAATAATGAAACTCAGATCCAAATGGATATTATTACAGAGCATAGATCTAAACATGACTTTGGAAAATTCTAAAAAGCCACCAATAAACTCTCTTTTAAACCTACCATACCTGTCACTGTTAACAATAGTCAGGACACTCGTGAAATAGCCGATCCCATCAAAAACAATACTTGTCAAAAAAACCAAGTCTCGCAACTCAGTTGTTCTACGGTAAAAAGTTGTGAGATCCATGTAATACCAAGTCTTAGCCAATGTCTTAATGTTTTATATAAATATATTGACTCGGCCATCGCATGAAAACAAGTGTTAATTAAATTATTTAGTGCGATGACCAAGTCAATATATTTATATAAAACATTAAGACATTGGCTAACATAAGTGTTTCTATAACTCCTTAAACTGTGTTTGAGTGTGTAAAAAATATGAGAGATGATATAAGAGAGGTAAATCACCTTGGCACGACGGCCTGAGCGTGGAGCACGTACTTTACGGCGGTAGGCTGTTGCATGAGATACTAGCTGATTTTAATAACCTATGTTTATCACACTGTTATTTACCGAAAAATTTTATGAAAACAGTAGTGGTCCCGCTGTTTAAAACCGGGTCTGCCAACGCTTCAGACTTAAAAAATTATCGGCCTATATCTCTTGCAACAGTCTTATCGAAAATCTTCGAGCGGTTGCTTCACCCTGAACTTCTTAAGTACATAAACCTAAATAACGCACAGTTCGGGTTCCGTGCCGGTCTTTCAACGGATATGGCCATATTTGCACTAAAAATACGGTTAAATATTATAACGCAAGAAACACTACTGTATATGCATGCTTTCTCGATTTAAGTCGGGCATTTGACACTATAAAATATGATGTACTATGGACAAAGATGGAGAAGGCAGGCATACCACGTGATGTACTGGGCGTGTTGAAATACTGGTACGGCTCTCAAACAAATGTGGTTAAATGGGGAAATAACGGATATTCTAAGGATTACACCCTTAAATGTGGGGTGAGACAAGGCGGCTTAACATCACCGACATTGTTTAACCTGTACGTCAACGGATTGATCGAGGAGCTCAGTGGGTCTGGTGTCGGCTGTCACATGTGCAATGAACCGGCCAACAATTTGAGCTACGCCGACGACATGGTCCTACTGAGCCCCTCGGTTGACGGTTTGAGAACATTGTTATCGATATGCGAAAAATATGCTGAAAGTCATGGGCTAACCTACAATGTATAAAAGACAGAAGTTATGATTTTTAGGCACGACAGAACGGGTTGCTTTAACCCAGTAATAACTCTTGCCGGCTCACAGTTAAATATTGTCTCGAACTTTAAATATCTAGGTCACATAATAAATGATAATCTTACAGACGACAGTGACATGGAAAGGCAAAAGAGATCCATTGCTGCAATAAGCAACATGTTGGCACGTAGATTCTCTCGGTGCAGCAAGGCTGTAAAGGTCACTCTGTTCGCGGCGTACTGTCAGTCGTTCTACACCTGCTACTTATGGAACAACTACAAAAAGCGAACTTATCACGCACTACGCGTGCAGTATAATAATGCATTTAGAGCCATGCTTAACCTGCCGTGGAGGTGTAGTGCGTCTGGCATATTTGCCGAAAACAGGGTTGACGATTTCTTTGCGGTCATGAGGAAAAGGGCTGCCTCGTTTATGGACCGAGTAAGGAACACACAAAATGAAATTGTTAAGGCTGTGTATGACTGCTGCAAATTTAACATCTGCAACTTATAACATACAACAATTAATGTAATAATTGAATTTAATAATATTATATATTTAGTTAATAATTTAATATTTAATTCTAATTTAATGAAATCTAATTTAATTTGATAAAATTAATTTAACTTATGCATGTAATGTATCTATGAGTGTATGTAACTATTATGTATGGGTTTATCATTACCTGAAATAAAAGAATTTGAATTTGAATTTTAAAACAATATTTAACCCTTAAAGTCGCAAAACATTTCATGGAAATAAAACATCAAAATTATTCTTGTTTATGATTATTTGGACAATAATAAGGGTAGGAAAAATAGTATAAAAAATCTAATTAGCTAGTCTTCTAAGATAATTAGTGTATATTATACTATACATTGCCACCAACGTGAGTAATTCTTAGTTGTAAGGGGCGTATAGTATAATATACAAAATACACTTTTGACATAGGTTGATCAAATTAATATAACAACAAATGTGCTTCAAATTACAATAAAATAATGTCAATCAGTGCTTATGATAAGCCACGAAACAATTCTTTTCAACCCCATAACAAAGGTAGACATTCCACTGGGTACAACGAGTACTACCCTGGCCTTTTTTGCAATATTTGCTCTTCAGATACTTGCTATGTTCCATCCACTGACATTTCAGTTGAAAACTTTTGAAAAACATAACGTCTGTAATCTTGCCGTAGTCTACCAATAATCCCTGTGGTGTTACATAAATGTCATAACCACATCTCCCATCAACATATTGATGGAAAAATATCAACTTTATCCTTTCTAAGTGCTTGTGTTGAGTATCCCGTCAAAAATGGTATTTAAGTTAGTGTTATTTGCTATATCAGATATTAGGTCTTCAGGGAAAATCGATAGCAGTAGTCCACCGTCAATCAATTTCATGAAACAGCTTCCTGAAAGCCTTGATAGGCAATCCAGCTGCCTATTGTAAACTTCTCTTATTCAATTGCAAAAAAAAGTTAGAATTTCGGTATTTAACGTCTTTTTATCCTGTTAACAGCAACTATAGGACCTCTGCATTTGCTATGGTCGCATTTTGATGAAGTTTCCGCCGTAAACAGTGACAGTTTAACTGCGAGGAGGGTAGTGATACGATAGAATGGTATAGCATTGAAACTGCATTGCGTTCGAAAGGAAATTATTGATTGTGAGTGGTGTTGGGTCTTTGCCGGTTTCGGAAACAGTTTTGGGGCTTCAAAAATCTAGATTCCAATTCTAAATGAAGAATCATCAATGTTATCGCCACCACCCATTAGTTGGCAATGTATAGAATGATATACATCAATATCAATATGTTTTTTTAGCAAACCGTCGCAATGTATAGTATACTATACACCCAAGATTGTGGTCGTAAAAAGCGATGAAAACTTGTATATGACGTGGATAATTTAGCACTAGCAGGAGCACAATATATTTATATTTCAATTTCAAAAAACACAGAACATATTTTCATAATGAATAAGAAATTATAATAAATTTTACACTGACATGAACAGGATTCCTCCGGTATGGTTTCGCATTTATGTCAAAATTGGCAAATATACCGAAGATAATACTTTCATTTATTTATTATTAAAAACAGGAATGTTCTGAAATTCCTTTTTGGTAAAAACATTTCATTTTAAAATATTTGTTTCATCAAAATATTTTTTTTTATTCAAGTGTATAGTATACTATGCAAAGTGACTTTAAGGGTTAAAGGAATCATAGAGTAGAACAGAATGGAATGGTGTGGTGTGGTGTGTTGTGGTGTCGTGTCGTGTGGTGTGGTGTGGTGTGGTGTGGTATGGTGTGGTGTGGTGTGTAGTGGAGTGGTGTGGTGTGGTGGTAAATACACGGTTTATATGAAAAACGTGGCCTGAATTAAGCGCTTGCAATTAAAAAATACATTGTTAAATTTCGACATCCACGCGAACGAAGTTGTGGGCACAGCTAGTAATTGTAATAAATCTGCTTACGTAATATTTGAACGGCCCCTAACCCAAACATGTCAGTATATAAGAAAGCATGTAGACAGTCCTACTTACAATAGCCCTTTACGTTTCAGTGGAATAAAATCCAGGGCGGGAAGACTCATTTGAAGAATATACCTACTATGTTATAAAAATTATAGACAAGCTGAATACTTAGTGCAGGAAGACACTTAATTCTTACTTCAAGAAGTTGTATACGAAACTGTTAAATACGAAAATAATATGTGTGTTTACCTTTACTTAATTGTTTTTACCTTGGTAGGTAGATACAGTCTGTAAACAGTCCGCAACAAGGTCTCGGTAACCTACCTGATTATTAAATGTTTTGTTTTACTATAACTTACGAAGAAAGGCCAGTAATTGCCGAGTTTGTAAGCCTCTTCTAACAGCGAGCGAAGCAAAGCAAGCTCGGGCCTTGGGGCACCCCGACTTGAACTAGTTATGTTAGAAGAGGGTGGCGGGGTTTGAAAGACTTTGCCATCCCCTTTCTTTTTGAATTATTTTTAAATCACCTAGAATAAGGGTAGGTAGGTAATAATAAAAGGAGCTCCGCGAAGCGAGGCACCTCTTCTGCTTCTTGACTAAAATTTATTCGAAAGAGCATTAGGTACATAAATTAATAAATATCTATTCGATAAATCTTTCAGTCGATTTTACGAACGTAATAAACGCGTTTATGACATGCAGTTGCGGATACTACCCGTTATACAAAACATTAAACAGTCGACTTTCCAATGTGGCGTATAATGTGGACGAAACAGCGATTTGAAACGCAACGATGTGTTGATCACCATTGCCAACCGATGCTAATACTGTCTTATCATGGTTAAAATAAGGATCAAAATAAGTATAAAATCATTTGTCGAGCTCCGTTTATGTCTTTCCTATAAATCCTATAATTCCCTACTGGTGTAAACCCAGTAGGCTAACTGCTTACCGCAAACCGCAGTACAGACGAAACAAGAAACCTATAAGTTGGTTCAGTAACTAAAGTAACTATTTATATAGGCTGTCCTTGAAAGTATGGATCGAATCGAATACGATAATGGAAGGGTAATTTCCAATCTTTGTAAGGTTCAAAAGGTATGACCACTTTTCTTGTTCGAGATACATCCTGTATCATTCAGTGACTAAGAAATTAGTATCAACTTCGAACCTATTTAAAAGACTTTTGAAGACAAAAATTCAATTCGAACCATTTTTTCCTGAAATTAGTGCATTCAACCAAACAAGTTCTTCCAGCTCTAGTGCAATAGATACAGATGATAGAATTCGCTGTATATGAAGAGGACATTCGCTGTATCCTCTATCCTACTAATATGATCCTACTTAATATTATAAACGTGTTTGTATGTGTGGATGGATGTTTGTTACTCGTTCACGCAAAAACTACTGAACGGATTTGGCTGAAATTTGGTACACAGATACTGACAGATAGTTTATAACCTGGATTAACACATAGGATAGTTTTTATCCCGATTTTATGTTCCCTTGGGATAATTGGAGTTGTAGCGGGTGAAGCCGCAGACAACAGCTAGTTCTCCTTAAATACAGCCTTGTGACCGCGTGGACGCTGTATTAGGACTAAAGTTCGCTATGCTCTGAGCTACTGACAGCGTAGCAATCCAATCGTGCGGCGCGAACGGTGAGCGCTCGCGCTTAGCGATTGGTCGATCTCAAAGCCGTCGCATCGAAGAGCACAACTTAAAGTCCAGCGATGTGATGCCCTATAGAGAACAGCGTAGCAGGACCGCACGAGATTTCGCGACGCTTGGGAGTGAGTCCTGACCAACATAAGAAGTCTTTTTTAGTGTGGTACATGTACAGTTCCTCGCGCTCCACCCTGGGCAGGAGAGTGGAGCGCGAGGAACTGTCAGACTCATTCTTACTAAAAGCCTCGGTGCTCCTTCAATACCCCACAGTACTGCGACCCAAGCATCATGTGAGAATACCACTATTTTGTAAATAACAACCCCAATATCTTAACTTTTCAGTAACATCTTGCATGGTGCATCTGTAGCAGAAGTGAAGGTGCTGTTGCCACTTATCAAGCTGATACAAGTAGCTGTCGTTAGTCTATATCAATTGAACTCAGGCGCACCACTGTATCCACCACATGCAAATGTTCACGGTAAGAACGAACCTAAAGGCTTTGCCAAACAGCGAGCTCGGCGTGACTCTAGCGTGGCGTGTCGTGTGCTTGGCGTGGTTTCTTATTAAGAAAATATATGAAACGCCGGCGGCGTTAATCGGGACGTCGTCGGTGCTATTTTCATAATTAGTACAACTGAGCTCGTTGGTTGACAGAGCCTTCAATTTTTTTATTTTATAAGAAGACCTTTTGTTACGGGGCGAACATGGTCAGAAATTGTGCAACGGCCAAAAACTGATAGGTTTGGAAGGCGAAAGGAGCCTACCTACTTGGGTAATTTATATACTGCATGTTTTGTGCAAAGGAAACAGCTTATGTGTCACCTTCGACCTACAGCATTGTTATTGTAATACTTTGACGATAATTCTAAAATAGATGTATGTCAATGTGGCTTAAAGATTTCATATTTTGATAATATAATTAACATACATGTAAAGATTACGCAGACCACCGAGATGTGCTTAAGATACGGATCAACGTGAGAATTCGACACCCAGCACAATACAAGAAATAAACTGGCACTATATTTAGATATTGTGTCATTAATGTTCTAAAACGCAGCAACTTATTTAAAAAAAAAAAAACAACACAAAGTAGTGAAATGTTAGAGTACAAATCATTTTTGTCCAAAGTTTCAGGAAGTACAGGCATAACTTTATATGTGGCGACGCATATCAGGCCAAAAATGTGACCCAGTTTACTTTTTAAATTGGAGATGTTTTTCCTCTTGACTCTAGTCTAGGTGAAAGGTGACAGAGTTAAAATCTACGATGGAATTGAGCTTACCCAGAAGAAACCTGCACTCTAAAAAGAGATTTGGTTTGTATGCGTTCGGGAACACAGGCGCAGGTAGTGAGTTCCACTCTTTTCAAGAGTTCTCACTTCAGGCATTTGCTGTCCCCTACTGAACGTTAGTCTCCTCCAAAGAACACCAACCATCCCGGTCCTGGGCAGTCCACATCCATGCTCTGCCAGTCACCTTCTTCAACTGCTTCTGCCCGTTCGCGGTCTCCACTCTAACTAATGTCTGCTGCATTGCCCGTCCATCTGCAAGAGTTATCGATTATTTTTTTTAAATAATATTCTACAACACACGACGCCATCTAGTCCCAAGCTAAGCAGAGCTTGTGTTATGGGTACTAGACAACTGATAAACATAATTATATATTTCTAAAAACACCTAGACACAGAACAACTAATCGTGCGCATCACACAGACATTTGTCCTGGATGGGAATCGAACCCACGACCTCCGGCATAGCAGTCAGGGTTACTAACCACTAGACCAACGAGCCAGTCGTTTAATTCGTTTGTTTGAATGTTCCAGATGGTCAAACTTTTGACTTCATAATAGTGGGCGCGGGATCAGCAGGATGCGTGTTAGCCAACAGAC
The DNA here is from genome assembly GCA_028554685.1 of Agrotis ipsilon. NCBI lineage: Eukaryota > Metazoa > Arthropoda > Insecta > Lepidoptera > Noctuidae > Agrotis > Agrotis ipsilon. The sequence goes on from CM052965.1 coordinate 16,526,354, forward strand.
TGACAGAGATATCCAACTGGAACGTACTACTCATCGAGGCTGGGGACGATCCACCAGGAGCTTCCATCGTGAGTACCTATTTATTGAGCAATTCTTTTTGTATCTTTATGTGGGCGTAGCGAGGAGTATGCTTTTTTAAGCATAAAAATAATTGGTTCCTAATTAAAACTGGTTTAGTACTATCACACTCCTCCAAGACTTTTTACCCGTTTTCGCTATTAAGGTTAGATTTTCATCATCATCATCATCATCATCAGCCTATCATGTTCCCACTGCTGGGACACAGGCCTCCTCTCTGAGAGAGGGAGTGGGCCATAATCTACCACGCGGGCCTAGTGCGGGTTGGTAGATGACACATGTCTTCGAATTTTTGGTTCTAGGACATGCCGGTTTCCTCACGATGTTTTCCTACACCGTTTTGAGAGCAGTGGTGATGAAGTAAATTACACAAAGTAATGTGCCTGGCGGGGTTCGAACCCACGACCTACAACTCGTAAGTCGGGACCGATACCACTGGGCCACCACTGCTCTAGGTTAGATTTTAATAAGAAATAAACAGGTTACCTTTAATTCCTTTCAGATACCAGGCTTATCAGTTTTAGTAGCAGCAGCTCTTCCCGACTGGAACTATTTCACTGTCGACGATGGATTCTCAAGCCAAGGTCTCAAGACGAGGACCATACAAAACCGCAGAGGTAAGATGCTTGGAGGATCTAGCGGAGTCAACTTCATGTTCTATGTCAGAGGGAATAAGGCTGACTATGACAACTGGGCCCAACAGGGCAACGAAGGTTGGGGATGGAACAATGTGAGTACATACTTCAAGAAAAGTGAACGATTAAACAACAAAGCTATTATGGACAGTGGATCCGCCGATTTACACAATACCAAAGGATTCTTAGGCATCACACAACCAAATTGGGGTCACAAAACGAAAGATTACTTCAATGCTTTCGAAGAAAATGGCCACAAAATCTTTCAAGACTGCAATGGGTACCAGCAGTTAGGATACGGGCCTGCCAGTTTTACTGTAGATGAAAATAAACGCCAGAATACAGCCAATGCATTTTTGAGTCCAATAAAGGACAGGAAAAATCTGCACGTCCTCAAAAACACACAAGTAAGGAGAATATTATTGAACAACGATAAACAGAGTTATTGGTGTAGAAGTGAAGCTTCCCGGAGATAAACACATAAAGCTAAAAGCAAAACAAGAGGTTATACTATCAGCTGGGGCCATCAGCACTCCACAAATACTCATGCTATCAGGCATCGGCCCAAAAGAGCATTTGGAAGAAATGAACATTGACGTAGTATTAGATTCACCAAATGTCGGACAAAACATGCAAGACCACCCATTAATTCCTATTATTATTTCTGGCAAGAAGAGCATGTCCTCTATCTTAGATAATATTGAACCTTTAAGAAGTCTGGATCGATTTCCAATGCCAACGATATTGGGATTTGTAGCTTTGAATAAGACTCAGAAGTATCCCGACTATCAGGTGACTGCAGTACCAACACCCACAGCAGCAATTCTTCCACCTTTACTATGTTCTGATACCTGCACACTTACAGATTCGTCTTGTATTGCTATAGCTGACGCCACTCAACGGAGAGGGGCTTTTTTCACTCTTATGACCCAATTACACCCCAAATCAAGGGGTAAAATCATGCTCAAAAGTTCAGACCCAGAAGATAGTCCTCTCATCTATTCTGGATTCTTCAGCCAAGAGGAAGATTTGGAGGACTTTGGTAGATATATTGAAGATTACATTACTGTTTTAAATACGACACATTTCAAAAACATGAAGTCTGAAATTGTAGATATAAAAGTGAGCCAATGTGAAGGTTTGGATTTTTTGAGCCACGAATATTGGAAGTGTTATGTGTTAAACTTGGCAAGTACCCAGTACCACGCTGTGGGTACTTGCGCGATGGGGGTGGAAGGTAAAGGGGTGGTAGATGAGAGGTTAAGACTAAGAGGGGTGAAAGGACTAAGGGTTGTGGATGCCAGTGTGATGCCCTCCATTCCGAGTGGAAATACCAATGCTCCAGTCATTATGATAGCGGAGAAAGCCGCTGATATTATCAAGGCTGATCATAGAATACATGTGTAACAGAAATTACCGAATGTTCCCTTATTTCCACTAATCACCAGCAGTTATGAGATGTTTACTTGTCTGTGATATGGCTGTAATTTGTCTCAGAATCTACAAGAACAAAGTACAAGAAGATAATCTGTTTTCAGAGTGTAGTGTAGTAGGTTTAATTAAAATAAATACAATGCAATTATTACATTAAGAGGTTGTTTGTTTGTTCTCATGTAAAACATTACGTCATTTAATTCCATACCACGATAAACTGTGGTATGTGTCTATGTTAGGAAAAATTACTAATGTGATGACCTGGCGGTATAAGACTATCAGAAGTAGACTTCTCTCCTTTTCTGTTTATTTATCTGGTCGACTATACAAAACAGGTAAATAATGAAATAAAATATATAATTTACTCCCATCATCCTGTTCCACATTTATTTCTTTATTTGAATGCCTTACAACAATTATAGCTTTAACTAACATTTAACGTAAAAATATTTAACATCGTTTATACAGGATATTTACAAAAGTTGTACAAATAAACTTATAGAAAATAATCACGAAGGCTTACATATAATCACGTTATCCAAATATAAATAGGTAGATTGAAATTGTGGTTTAAAATCTAAGCTCGCTTCGGCAAAATGGAGATGACAAGCAATTCTGGGTATACACCTATGCAAAATCATGTCAATGCTCAAAAATTTGTTAAACAAGATATACATACCATTTTAAGTATAACATATTTATAGGTACGCAATAAGACTTGCGTCGCGAATTATAAAGATGAGACCTCGCTTTTGGTGCTCCGATAACTTGTTGGTTAAGCGTCTGGAGTTATTCCAGAAAGAAGCAGGTTCGAGTCCCGCTCGCAGTCAAATTTTTCTGTCCGAAAAAATCCTCTTTATGTTCTAATACTAATGTGAGTCACCGTGTCAGTTAAAAACTTACAAACATGCAAGCAACAAACGTCCACGCTCAATAATCATTAACACATTTTCAACACAGAGCATTTTCGTTCTTTCCATTCGATAACGCTCAATAGATTTTCAACTTTATACGCTTCGGTATAAAGTTGAAAATCTATTAAAGACTACAGACCGTTTACGTTCATCGCTTTCCTGTTTTCGCCAAAATTGACACAAACAACAAAATCGTAAATTATAATACATTGCATGCATACATCATGCTGATTTCTAATTCAACGCAGAGTTGAAAATTCGACATTGATATTTAGAAACCCGTTTCACTTAAAAAAAACTGATATTAGATCTTAGACCTGCAACTAACAAGGTTAATTTTTGGAGCAACACTGGTTTGGTTTTTTTTTTAGCCGACTTCCAAAAGGAGGGGTTTATCAATTCGGATGTTTTTTTTTTCATTTTTCTTTTAGCGTTAGGATCGCGTTTGACTCTCACCTGATCGCAAGCCTAGTACATTACCTACTAGAAATAGGACAATATTTTTTATAATATGAAATGATTGTCACCTTTCTTTCCCAAGCTTTGGCTTTAAATTAAGCGATTAAATAAGTTTCTGTATCGTAAAAACACCAACAGAATAAAAAAGTCCACTTGCACCACAAATCATAAGGGGTAAATTGAAAGCAATTAGCAGATCTAAACCGCGGAACTTTGAACAGAATATTGAGACTGATGGTTCTTGATCACGGTTTAAAAATACTAAACACGTTTGATTTCGGTTCAATTGTTAAAAAACTACCTTTAAAACATTATATCTCTCTCATCTTCAAAAGACTGTCAGACAAGGAACATTATTCTTACTGTATCAACCTGCAAGTGGGTACGGCTCGTCCGAGCACACTGCGAGCCGCCTTTGTGTTCGTATGACCCACCAAGTGGCGGTAAGTATCACTGCGAACTTACAGCGAGCGGTTCGCAGCGGAACTCGTGCCTACGTACTCACTTGATACCGTATCTGATACATTACATGCAACACTGCGAAGTGTGTACCCAGCTTAAGGATGTAGGATAAAACTTGGTAATACGCCCTAGTTGACAAAATGCCCCATCATTCTAATAAACTTACTGCCCCACTGAACCAAATGCAAGGGAAGCCAAAAACATGGCCGAAGCCGAGGGCCAGAAAGGAACAGGAGGAAGTTTGAGTGCTAGAATGTAGAGGCGTTTTATCAACTTGGGCGTATTACCACGTTTTACTACACCTTAAAAGTTCTATTGTTAGCAAATCGTTTGAAAATGTTAGAGATAAACTGTCTTATCACAAGAAAGATAAACATCTGTTGAACACACCGTCTAAAAAAACTGTCAACGTCAAAACGAAATTGTACGTTGATATATGGGTCGTTTTGCAGTTACACTTTTCTTAGACAAGCGTTCAACGAGATGCTTATATTTTTATGGCAAGACGGTTATTGTTAAAATCAACGACGATATTTTACTAGACTCTTAATAACAGGCGACGGATGTCTATCAACACATTAGGCAAACAAATCTTATATCCGTCTAATTTTGACCACTCCTGTGAGCCGTAAACATACCTTGAGACAGAAGAGACCTTGAGTTAGCCAATCACAATCTTACGTAGTACCTCAGCGAGTTGACAGAATAGTTTTTGTTCCTTAGATCGTGCATGCGGAGTCTAGTAATATATCGTCGTTGGTTAAAATATTTTTGTTTTGTGGTGCAAGAGGTCTTGCCATGTTCCAAATGACTCTTGACGGATAAACGTGATTGTCTATGTTTAATATTTTATCATATTTGCATGACCCACACATCTAAACCATAATACTTGCCATCACAATAAATTGATAATCGTACAATAAATTTTAAAAAGTAAAAAACTGAGGATACTCGACTACAAACTTAAATCTAAGAATCTTAAATGAAAAGTGACACTAAAAATCAATAAGTTAGAGACTTAAATTAAGATAAACTAATACTAGTAAGTATCTGATTTAGATGGACGTTGCTAAACTAATAATATAGGAGGGTAGTTTTAAATAAGTGCAATCGGTAACATTCGGCTATCTTCGAGATTCAAAATGGCGTTTATATAACTTGTTAGATATTTTGCAAATAAGACAAAATCGTGATTATGTGGAAGGCACATTTCAAAGACAAATGTCATTAATGTAATTTCATGATAAAGTATGGCATGAAATGTTACGATTTCCAAGAAAATTACAAAAATAATACATTTATATAAAAAAAAATATTCGCTTATCTATATGAATATTCAAAGAAAGTTCATGAAAGAATCCACTGTTAACTATATTATATGGAAATGTTAATATTTTATTCTTATACTAATTTTCTAGAGGCAATAGAAATAAATAAACTTGTTTTTATTATTCCTATTTATAGAATCAACTTTGCAGGTCATGGGTACGGTTATTAGGCTCAATCCACACTGAATTGGCAATGACAACGCGGCGACAAATCGTTAAAAACTGTATGTAAATTTTCTCGCGATATCGTGAGACGACTGATTCATTCTAACAAGCTTTTTTTATCTTATAACATTCCACATAACGTTTAAAATGTCTACTTAAAATTGATCATTACATCGCTGCCAACTCAGTGTGGTTTGAGCCTTAGTGTCAACAAGTTTTGACGATGTGTCCTAAGATAAGCAAATAATAATAGCATTGCAGTTTATTATACACTTCAATAACAATATGTATAATTGTATAATACAATTCATTAAAACAATGTGGAATTATAACAACGTTATATTTTAATGACCTAATAACAGAAACGAATTAGCTATAAATAAATATAACTAAACAATTTGCATTGACACAAACATATTATTATACAGTTAGGGAAATTAAACATCAAAATTTCATGACAATAATTTACAATTACAATAATTTCATGTTATTGTTTAAATACAATGTTTAAATGAAAAACTATACATGTTGAAACTTGAATATATAGAAAAATATACTGTACTGTAGTCTGACAACCGTCTTAACCTTGGGGGTATGTTTTGTCGGCGCATTACTTTGTGTAATTTTATTTCATCACCACTGCTCTCAAAACGTGAAGGAAAACTCGTGAGGAAACCGGCATGGCCTAGAACCAAAAAATTCCGAAGATATGTGACATCTTAGCAACCGCACTGGGGCCGCGTAGTGGATTATGGATGCCCCTCCCTCCTCAGAGAGGAGGCTGTTGGTCCCAACAGTGGGAACATTATAGGCTGATGAGGAGGATGATGACGCAAGATTAAGAAAACAAACATGAATTACAATAATTCCGTTTGGGTTTGAGTTAGTAGGCCAATTTCCATACCATTCATTTCGCCTTACTTTACAAGTTAATATTGAAGTAAATATTTTATGGTTACTTGAATCAGTAACTTGTGGTAATAACTACAGTAAAAATTAGAATGTAGACTAGTATTATTTGCAGAAAATAAAAATATACTTTTACTGGGACGGTATAAATTTTTACTGACACCGATTTTTTTAGATAATTAAGCTAAAATTAGTTTGACACAACACAAACAGAAGGAATAATATTGTAATATATTTTCGGGGTCAATCTGATTGTAAAAGATTTGAAGTCATCATCTGCCTAGCCTTTTTTCCAACTATATTTGGGGTCGGCCTTCCAGTCAAACCAGATTCAGCTGGATATCAGTATTTTACATGGAGCGACTGCCCTTTCGACATCCCAACCCAGTAACTGGGCAATACCTACCCCATGGTCAAACTGGTTGTCAGAATTTAGGAGCTTCTGACTAACAGTAACGACTGTCAAAGATTCTAGAAATGACAGCCGGGACCAACGGCTTTTACGTCTTGCCGACGCACGGAGGAAACTTCGCTAAACAATGGTCACCCAATCCACAATTCCACCTCGCAAAGCGCGGCTTAAACCCGAAAGATCGACCGGTGCGGCTGTATATAATTTAGCCACAGCTACTCCAATTTTTTGTTTAATGCATAAATTGCATTAAAAATGAAGTACCACAATTTTTTTTTCGCAATAGTTAGTATATACATTTCCTATTAGTCCTTCGGATATAAAAAACGATAGACGTAGGATTTCCCGAATGCAGTCGTTTGTTAATACGAGGGTTTACCGAAAAATACCGAACCGAACACGTTTGTAGCGTACCTAAAATAAGTCTCAATAAAGGTCATATTCCTGTTTTATTTGCATACAAAATATTGATAAAAATACAAGTTATAAATAAATTAAATACATGAGAGTGATTTTACATGGATCTTTTTAAAAACGAAATTATGTTAGTCATTACATAACAAGTTTAGTTATTTCTATTGCTAAGACAATTATATACAGTCTAGCTACTATAGAGATAATAGGTAGGCAACCTGCAGATAGTACTAGCTCGATGATAGAAAAAGAAGGAACTTGTTTTTTACGTGGTAAAATCATCAAATGAGCCACCCAGGGCAGAGCGGGAGGGACTGTCAGACTCGTACTGACTAAAATCCACGGTGTCCTTTAATAGCCCTTTACGTTCTAGGGTCACGGTAATTTAATAAATCTCGCGACCAAGAGGAGGAACATAAAAGCAATTGTATTTAAACTTGAACATTTTTTATACAAAATCAGATGAAAAAAAAATGTTCTAAGGGTGAACTAAACTTGGTGAAATTAATTTTGGTAAGAAAAAGACGGTAGTAAAATAGAAACTGTCAAATTACTGTCATCTATCAAAAGGGAGAAGACACAACACGGCAGTGGAATGCTACAGGCTAAAAATAGACTAGTATACTTCTAAAAGAAGATGATAAAATGTAACCACGACTATTTTGACAGGTCTAAGATACTACTGTCCTTTTCTTACTTAGCGCGCTTACTCATGAAGCGATGCGATGCAATCCGACAGATTTGCGTCGTCGACCAACTAAAAGTGAAAATCATCCTACATAATGATGCAATTCCACTGATTTACGTTTTTATAGAAAAACCTGTTTTTTTTACTATCTACGCACAGACAATCGCACGTACTATATTGGCAGCGAGCGCCTTAATGCTGTGGAAATAAGGATGATTTTTAAGTCATGAGTAAGGGCGCTTAAACTACATAAATACAGTAAGACAGTGTGAATGAGACGCAGGGGTGAAACGAGACAATACTTTAAAAAAATGTAGTTGAAATTTTAACATAATTTAACAAGCAAGACCTGTATTTATTTAATAAAATATAATTCATTATTTAGATACTTTTGGCAATCAAATAATTCATATTAATTCAGAGTAAAAATCTAATTTAAAATATACTCTTTACTAACCCCTGCATTTCAATATAAATCATTTTATAGTATAGCAACATTTAAAATTTTTCTCAGTTGGCAATACTAAAACAATCGCGAGTTTTACATGGAATAAGGGATGTCGTGACGTGACTAGCTAGCTCGCCGTTGCCTACTCTATTTCTCTATGTACTTCTGCATTCCGTATCAAAACGTCAAACGGCATTGACAGATGACATTTGAAAACGTCAACTAGTGTACACAGATAATATATTTACAAATGTAACTACACAGATACCCGTAACACTGAAAATATTTTTATTTATTTTTTAAACAAATCGAAGGAAATATAAGAAAGAAATGCTCGATCAGAGGCAAATGATTTATTATGAAACTTGTGATGAGTGTAGATGTTAGAAGGATTTTACCAAATATATGAAAATATACCGATTATTATTTAAAAAAGATTAGAAAATGAACTCGAAATGTGATTAGGGTAACTTAACGACAACTTTGTAAACTATTTCAACCATGTTATAGAAACTTCTACTATCTCTGGTCCGGGCATAAATAAGTGGCAAAGACGTCTTAATTTGACTAGCAAAGATAATAAGTTTTTGTATCAAGATTTTTTTTGCGTTAATTAAAAGTATTTCATTAATCATTTGAGTTAATTACAAGTATTTCATTGATTATTAAGTCCAAATTAACGTATCCTATACCAGCTCATATCAAAATCCTCCTAACATTTTCAAACATCACAATAATTCAATACCAAAGTAGATTCTTCTCACACAGATGAACCTTTAAACACAGAAGAATGACACAACATCTAGATATGTTACTTTTTATGTCTTAACAAACGATACGAATATATAAGTATATTAATGAAAACTTTTATAAACATCAACAAGGTTCATATTGCGGGAAAAAAAGAGGGAGAAAATTGAAAAAAGAAGATATTATATAAAATGTTCAAAATATAACGATTAATCAGTCTTGGAAGACACTGAAGTCCCTTTTCGTACAAAACGAGGAAAATATTGCAAACCAATTTTGTATGGCCGTTGACTAAGTTTTCAATGATTGAGGACGAATTTCATTAAAAAAAAAACTAAACGCGATGAACATGTATTTTGCTAGAAATCATCATCTTCCTGCCCTTATCCCATTTTACTTGTGGTCGGCGCAACACGTTTTTTTCTTCCATTCTCCCCTATCAAACGTCACCGAATCATTTACTCCTTTTTCATTCATATCATCCCTTACACAATCCATCCATCTTTTCTTTGGCCTTCCCCTTCCTCTCCATCCATCAACATTCATATTCATCACTCTCTTAGCCACATGCTAGAAATGCGGCGTTGAAATTACGTAATGCAATTTGAGTGGGGGAGTCTTGTAATATACCGCGGGCTTTTACGGGTGAGGGCAGGGGGTATTCGAACAACGCGTTCACTAACATTCCTACTTTTTTATTCAGATTAAGACTGGATTGAGATTTAAAAATCATTTAAGGCGAAAATTATCAGTGTCATGATAAAAAAGACAGCCATTGTAAATATTATGTTGATCGAGTTTAGTTTAAATAGTGAAATAAGCCTCAAAATACATAAATGTTGAAGTTTTTTTTTTATCATTATCAAGTTTTCTGTTTATACAATTATATTGATTGCTTAATTTCTAAAATTCTGATGTTGGTACGTGACAAGTTTAAGAATTTGTGAAATCTATTCAGCAATCATTGCAACTTGCACGTGGCTAGCACCATGAACAAGTTCTGATTATTGTAATTGAGTTTTTGTGATAATCAAAAGCTGTTTAGATTTTTTTTAATTTTTTCAAATATTTTTGACTTTCATACAAAATAAAAATTACAAAAAAATTGTCAAATGCTGAACATGCAAAAGCAAATATTAGGGCTCGTGTAGACAATGCCGCTGTCGCAGCATAAAGGCCGGTGGCGGAGCAGTGTCGGCGTGACAGCGGCATCGTGTACAAGAGCCCAACGTGATATACATCAATTTGAACTTAACGGCTTTATTTAACTTTTATTTATTTATTTATAATGGGACATTTTTTTACGTCATAGAAAATCTTATCAAAGATTTAATCACATTCAGAGTCCAACACACAGAAAACAATTTACATGAAAAAAGGAACTTCTTCAAATTCAAGAAAATATATTTTTTTATCTAATTGGTACACTTTTGTACAGTACGGACTAGATTGTACAGTCGTGGTCAGAAGCGTTTACTCATTTTTATGCGATATAAATACATTGAAGCCTAAAATAAAGTATTTGTGTCTATATGAAGTACATACAAAATGACAAATTGTTTAATAATAATTCTAGATACACATTCGTGGGCTTTATTTGATCTACTATACACATTGGACTATTCAATAGACACAAGACTTATGACCGCGACTGTACGTTGTATATATTTATTGTTGATCAAGGGTGTTTTTGCAAATTTCAATTAGTTCCATTAATTGTGAGAATTTCGTGTACGCCTCCTGAAGCATGTTTCTGAAAAGAATTGTGACGTCATTAAGACAGAACACCGGAGTACAGAATACTTCGTGATTTAAAAAAGAAACTGGGTTTATCATACGCCCCGAAACTAGGCCAATAGAACTTTTTAAATACATAGTTATTTTTTTCAAACCGAAAAAATTAGGCTATTAAGCCCCTAATTGTTCTTGAAACTCGATTAATAAAGAATCGAGATACAATGTCAACGGAAATGATTGTTTGTTTTTATTTAGGTCACAAAATTACAAGATAGAATTGACACGTATTAAATTAATTTGATAACGGAAGAAAACAGTTTTTATATTGTAGTTAATATTTTATTAAAATCACATTTCAATACTGTCTAATTTTTTTTTTAATTTATTTATTAGGCTAGGTTAATAAATGGGCGGGGCCAGAGTAAGCCACCAATAATGTAAGGATTGCGGTGCGTTCCGATGTGATACATTAAACTAAATAACATAAATATTATTAACATAGGCAACATTCTCATTTAATAAGCTGTTGCAGTGAATAGGCAACACCGCCATCAACCCTCTTGTGAAAAATTGACATTTTTAACATACACTAAAAGATCATTATGTATTTTTTTAAGTTCAGAAATTGTGAAATAATCAAAACAAAAAATCACATACCTGCATTTGGTGCAGAAGACGGCAAGCCGGCTCTTGTTGATGTACTCATTGTCCATACAGATGAGCGATAAACTGTCCCGGAACGCTCGCTCCAGGTCCTCCACGCACGCGTCCGGAGTATCTGAACTTAGCACCCTGTAGATAACAAGGTATTGTGTTAGAAATGGATATGACTTTTTTTCTTTCTCATATACAAACTTTTGTCTGTTTTAAAAAAGCCTTGCCCCACATTAGGAATTAATACTATGTCGTGGGAGCGTTTATAAATATTGAAATCTACATACGCAAATAGCTAGACCCGGAATAACTATTTTTAGGTCGTATACGATTAGGATGTTTGTAATTCTAACGACAGCTCCAACACAAATGATAAGTGGTTAAGAAGAAATGAAGAAACTAAGTAGCATACTGGTCAAAATAAAATAAAACTTTTATTTTTGCTCCTGCTTCGTGATTGCGTTTACAAACATAGAAACTCACATACACAAAAACCTAATCCCCTTTTATGTTCAAACTAGCTTCTGCCCGCGACTTCGTACGCGGATCTTGTTGCTTATGGCCGCGAAAGTATTAGCTGGGCTTTTGGTGTTCCATATCAGGTGTTCCACAATTTATAGACGTCAACAGAGAGTGCTCCTTAGACTGCGAACAACTCTTGCTAAGACGTCATTCCTATATATGTTAATAGTTTAGCAGGGGTTTTGGTGTTCCAGATGTTCAATTTTTAGACGTCAACAGAGAGTGCTCCTTAGACTGAACAACTCTTGCTAAGACGTCATTCCTGTATATGTTATGTTGCTTATGCCAGCGACAATGGGGTCGGCATAATCGAAGATCTGAAAAGTCTGAAAAATCATGGGAGTTTGGCCATTAGAATAAAAACTGTATTAATATATTAATATTAAACGTCATCGAAAATCAGTCCGTGAAATTAGTGATAGCTTTGATTTCCACATCAGATGTTCCAAATCTTATATACATCAATAGGTAATGCTCATTAGGCTGAACAGCTCTTTCTAAGACGTCATTCCTATAAAGGTTGAATTTTTCAACTGGGCGTTGAGTTGAACAAAAATAAGCATGATTTCAAAGAAGAAAAGGTTAACTTATGTTTCGAATATAGTCCTCGCCTTGAAGATTGATCAGTTTTTTTTTTCAATTATACGTTTTTCTTAAGTTTGCCGTATATGATTACTTCCCAGAATTGTTGAAAGGAGTCTTCAACATTTTTCGATATTCCTCATAGTTTCGAAAATAGCCATCCACGCCCAGTTGAAAAAAATCATGTTATAGTGTAGCTGGGCTCTTTTTTTTTCGTGGTAAATCATCAAATGAGTCTTCCCACCTAGGGCAGGGTGGGAGGGACTGTCAGAGTTGTACTGACTAAAATCCACGGTGTCCTTTAATAGCCCTTTATGTTCCGGGGTAACGGTGATGGTATAAGTCCCGCGATCCCGGCAGGCTTTAGCCCGCTGAGAGGTGGCCCCGTCATTATGCTGACGCTCTTTAAGGCGCGCGTGGAACACGACGCGCCGTCCATGGTCGGACGGCGAGTTGCCCTTTACTCGCCTACGGTGGCCGGAGATCGTCTTGTGACGTCCGACGCCGTGGGCGTCCACCATCGCGGGGTAGCTGGGCTCTTGGAGTACCACATTAGGTGTTCTAGATCTTCAATTTTTATACGTCAACAGAGAGTGCTCATCACGCTGAACAACTCTTGCTAAGACGTTATTCCTGTATATGTTATAGTGTAGCTGGGCTCTTGGAGTTCCACATCAGGTGTTCCAGATCTTCAATTTTTATATGTTCACAGAGAGTGCTCATCAGGCCGAACAACTTTGCTGAGACGTTATTCCTGTATATGTTACAGTGTAGCTGGGCTCTTGGAGTTCCACATCAGGTGTTCCAGATCTCTCAGCAGAAAATGCTCATCACGTGGAACAAATTTTGCTATCGCACCATTTATCTATCTCTTATAGTTTAGCTGGTCTTTTGCGGTTCTGCGCCAGTTGTTCAAGTTTTCAAAATAAATTATAGCCTATGTTTTTACCAGACTTAATACCTATACAACAAAAAAAGAATTATTTAGTATATTTTTGAGTTTATCCCGGACATACATACAGACAAACAGACAAAAATTCTAAAAACTATATTTTTGGCTTCGGTATCGATTGTACGAGTAGATCACACCCCAAGTATTCTTTAAAAAAAATATTCAATGTACAGTTTTGACTTTCCTACTATTTTATTATATGTATAGATATGGTTCAAAATCTTGGATAATGTCACATAATGCAAAATATTTACTATGTATATAAGCTCACCCTTTGATAGCGAGTGTGAAGGCGGTGATCTGGTTGGTGAACAACATCAGCTTGCTGGTGAGAGCCTCCAGCGGCTCGTCACCAGGCCACTTGTCCTCTATGTTGTGCGGCACGCCGATACGAGTCGATAGTTTGGCACTGAAACAAGTACCGTGAAATATGATTAGTTGGGATCAGAGCCTCTGCCATGAGTTATCATTACGATACTCGATCATAGGCATCGACCGCGTTTGGCGCTCTCATTGGTTCAGAGTTTATTCAACCTTGGAGCGGGCCAATGAGAGCGCCAAACGTTGTAGATATCGATGATCGAGTATCGTAATGACAACTCATAGTATGGGTACTGAATGAGCGAGAAACTTCCACAGCTGGGACTCATGTTGAGGTCCTGACACTAAATCGAAATAAACCTTTATAACGAGGATAACTCTATCAAATTTTTTGTGATTATCATCCCTTTAATTGAAACTGTGTGAACTGTTTTTTTACTGAGATTATATTTTAAAGTATATCTGAGACACTGGGTAAGTGGAATATCTCTGTGTGTGACACTGCAGGCCCCAGTTATCCAAGTTCCAGTGTAGATACGTTATGAAATGACGACACAGTTGGTGTAGTGGCTGAGGGCTCAGGTGCTGCGCTGCGTGTCGCAGGTTCGGTTCTACTGCGTCAGCCGTGTCATCAATAAGAGGAATATAGTTTATAGCATGGCATACAAGTACTATGTCTAAAATTAAGTATTTACTTTAATGAAGATATTTTGAGAAACGAAAACTTCAGCTGCGCGCAGGGTTCGAACCTTCATCTTCTGGATAAGTACTCCAGACACTTTACCAATTAAGCCATCGCAACCACTAATCTCGAAGCTGAACTTCTTATTCCCCTGTTTTTTATTGTTCCTCAAAATTTATTTGCTAAGACGCGACATTTTTGCGTATAAATATATTTAATTAATAGTTTGAACCTCCCAAGTAACATGGGATAAGGGCGGGAAGATGATGATGATAAGTTTGAAGCTCAAAAAACTCACCAAAAACTGGACATGACAGTCCACACATTCTCGAAGGCGTCTATGACCATCAGTTCACCATGCTTCTCGTCTTCCGCGTCCACAGACCGGTCGTTCAGCAGTCGGTCCACCGTGATCTTGGCCAGCTCCATGTATTCCGGAATTATCTGACACTTCTTCGCCACTTCTAAACAGAGGTCTTTGAAGTTTGACACCTCGGATTCCGTTAAGGATTTTGAATCTGTGGAAGAAATAAACAAGCTTATGTCACTTGTTTTTTTAGCAATCTTTTATTACTTGTTATTAAAAAAAAACTACTATCTAAAAACACAAAGTAATGGTCAGACGAATTGAAGGAGTCTTAACTTCGGCGCGTCGTGTTCCACGCGCGCCTCAAAAAGCTGTCAGCAAAATGACGGGGCCTCCTCTCAGAGGGCCAAAGCCTGCGGGGGTCGCGGGACTTATTTCTATCATCGTGACCCCGGGACATAAAGGGCTATTAAAGGACACCGTGGATTTTAGTCAGTACAAGTCTGACAGTCCCTCCCACCCTGCCCGGGGTTGGCGTGGTAAAATCGTCAAATGAGTCCTTCATTTGACGATTTTACCACGCTAAAAAAAAAAGAAAAAGGAGTCTTAACTTGATTCAGTACCATAGGTCGGAATTAGGTAGCTTTATTTTGGTACTTGCATCGAAATTTTATGTTGATATTAATATGGATCTTCCCGGGACTTCTAATAGACAATCTCATACGGAAAACAGTATTACAAATAAATAATAATAATAAAATATCAGAGATAGATTGGACAAATAAATTGTTAGATGGTAAATATTTTTTTTTATTTTTCTGCTCTTTTTAAGTAATCTCGGGATTTCGAGCATGTCCACTTTATTCTTTCGCAGCGTAAGTACATGAATAATTCTACCTAATTCCGTCCCATGATCATTACAGAATTCCTAAGGCCACCGTCTCACCAGCTACCTCATCAGATCAGCACAATTGACTTGATCTGGAGGTCGAACCAAGGAATGTAAGTTCAACATTAGTATTCAAGTTTACGATATTATGGCCAATATTTCGGATAACTTGCAAAAATTTGTAGAGAAAAACTTGACGAATTAAGTTTAGACGGTCGATTTTCGCCGCACGGCAAATCGACCGAATTGATTTTTCTCCTGTAAATGCCTCATGACAAAAAAGGGGGAGGCATATACCCAGCAGTAGGTGATCCCGGGTTGATATAACTGATGATAGACTGGCCTGTTGGTCTAATGGTTAGAGACCCTGACTGCTATGTCCCGGGTTGTGGGTTCGATTCCCACCCAGGACAAATGTTTGTGTGATGAGCACGATCATTTGTTCTGTGTCTGGGTGTAATTTAGCTATAATATGTATGTATTTAGAAATATACATATAAGTATGTTTATCAGTTGTCTAGTACCCATAACACAAGCTCTGCTTAGCTTGGGACTAGATGGCGTTGTGTGATAGTTGTGGAGAATTATTATAAATATTATATGATGATAAATGCCTCATTACGGCGACAGTACCTTTACTATCAACAGAGGTGAGTGCACTCTTGAGGTCCGTGATGAGATGCTCTATCCTGGGGAACACCTCGTTGAAGACTGCGATCCAATGTTTGAGCAGACACTGTAGCACGTCCGCCAACGTCCAGGGAGGAGCCTTGAACAGGACGTGCTCCCACAGGTTGTTGTACTTAGCACGCATTTCATTCTGGAAAGATAGATTAATGGATAGTTCGAACACACTACTTAGGGTTTGTTTCCATCGGGCACGCCGCAAAAGGAAGCAGTCGCCTACTTCTGCGAAACAATAATGCTAGCGAAGGAGAAGGCGGGATGCATGAGGGAGAGGACAACTTCCATCTCACGACCCAGCCGCAGTGAGAAAAGCACACGGCGACGGACATCGCGGGACGATTTCCAGCCAGCGCAAGTGCGGGCATGCGGGCGGCGAGTAATGGGCGACTCGCTGTCCGGTCATGGACCATGCCCGAGTCGACGATGCGTCGTGTTCCACGCGCACCTCAAAGAGCCTAGCCAGCTATATGACGGGGCCTTAAACGGCCATTGAATTAAAGGGCTATTGAGGGACAATGTTGATTTTAGCCAGTACAAGTCTGACAGTCCCTCCCATCCTGGCCTGGGTGAGAAGACTCATTTGATGATACTACCACGTAAAAAAGGGTTAGTTTCGCAGTCTATCGTCTCAGGTACAGAATACTCAATTGTACCACGTACTTATAAACTAAAACTTAACAGAGTAGTCACATACCTCTAAAATATTAGCTAGCAATTGATAAATAGTGGCCTGGTAGTGCTTCAAGTTGTCAAAGGCGTCAGGATCCGACTCCTGAGAAGCAGACTCTAGTAGACCCTTCAGCTCTGACAGCCCTAAGCTCTTGATATTGTTGATCGCAGCCTTACTGCATAGGTTCCTGTCATTTGATAATAGGATCTGGAAAAAATACGATTAGCTTTTTTAGGATTGTTTTATAACGAAGTGGTACAAGCGAATCGAGGAGTTACTGAAAGGTTAGGGAAATATCACAGTTCTTGGCTCTCGAATCACCAATTAACTGGATCCAGAAGATGTCGGGTCTAAGTGAGCTTTTGTTATTTATTCACTATGGTATTTTACTGCATAAATTAATTAAAAATCTATTTAGTCCGTCAGTATATTAAAAAATATTGGAAAATAATGGACACGTATTTTTTTATTTAATCCATGAATATCGACAAAGATAAAACGCTTCCAAATTCGGGAGTAAGGGGCTTGTAACGTCATTACGCTTGTAAAATTGTAACGACCAAGTGACGTTGTCTGACATTTAGAAGCGTTGTATCTTTGTTCATTTTAGTTTACGTGATAAAAGAAAATATACGGGTCTAATATTTTTTAATATTTTGTAATTTTTTTGAGTAAAATACCCTATTATAGGTTCGCGTTTAACCACCATCTCGCCTGATGGTAAGCGAAGATGTGGTCGAAGGTGAAGCACGCTTGCCTGGCTTGCTACCGTTTTGTACTGCTCTAAATTAATTAAATAGGAGATATATTATATCTGTCACAGTCAAAACTCTTAACTAGTCAAAAGTACTATTGACTAGCAAAATCAGTCAAAAGCTCTTTTGCCTGAACAGGTTGGTCAAAAGTGGTTTTGACTGAAAATTATTGGTTATTAGTACTTTTGACTGCAAATTTGCGGTTAAAAGTACTATTGACTGACGCTCTTCGTCAAAAGTAGTTTTAACTGCAATAAAGCATCAGTCAAAACCACTCCACTCCACTGCTCCTACTTTTGGGTGATTTAAAACAATTCTAACCTAACCTGTCTGTGTCGGGGTGACCCAAGTCGTTTTTACCAATATTTTTTTTCTCAGTGCCCCATTACATACACTCCTATCTAAATACCAGCTGAACAACTTTATGCTTTTGAACGAGAAGAAGACGGTCGACTTCAGGGGCACCTCGAGGTTCGGTTTGGTTAGGTTCCTTTAAACCTTGTAGACAGAAAAAGGAGCTCCGCGAAGCGGGGCTCCGTCGACCTTTCATCGAAAGCCCTCTTCCTCCGCTTTAGAAATAAAACGAGCGCTCCGCTTTAGAAAAAAAAAACACTCTACAATGAAGAATTATTTATTCATGCAACTCAAACTATTATGGCACTTTGAATCACACAGCAAAAGCAATCCATCAAAAGTGGTTTTGACTGATACAACCAGTGAAAACCACTTTTGACGGAATCACTTAGTCAAAAGTACTTTTAACCAGCTCCATTGGGCAAAAGTAGTTTTAACTGTTATTTTAGTCATAAGTACTATTGACTAAAGCATACGGTCAAAAGTACTTTTGACTGATTTTGCTAGTCAATAGTACTTTTGACTGGTTAAGAGTATTGACTGCAACATATCTAATTTTCATATCATGATAGTATGATGTATTTAATAGTATGATACGAGTATCTGGATATAATGACATCGTAGTGTGAAGACAGATCAGAGTATGATAGGATCATCTTACCACTGACTTGCCCCTTTCTGCCTGTTGTAGCGCGCAGTTCAGGATCTCATCGTCCGGAGACTCGCAAGGGTATATGTGCGAGTTTGCATCGCGAAGTGGTTGCCCTGCACGTTAAATTAGACTGTTTTTAAATTTTATAACATTATCCCTTACTGATATTATAATTTCGAAAAGTATGGTTGGATGGATATTTATTAATCAATCACGTCAGAACGTCTGAACGTCTGAAGTAACACTTATCATCATCTACCTAGCCTTTTCCCAACTATATTGGGGTCGGCTTCCAGTCGGACCAGATGCAGCTGAATATCAGTATTTTACATGGAGCGCCTGCCTATCTCCACTACCCGGCGACTAAAAACCTTCCAAGTGTGGATAAGGCTCGCACACGAAAGTTTCTGCATCAATATCCATAAAAAAGGCAAAAAATCACGTCTGTTGATTGGGAGACCCCCTTAAAGATCTATTTTATTCTGATTTTTTATTTTTGTTATTACAACGGCAACAGAAATACAGCATCTGTGAAAATTTCAACAGTCTAACTATCATTGTTCATGAGATACAGCCTGGTGACAGAAAAACGGAGACAAACAGACGGACAGCGAAAAATATTTATTGTGTGACTAGGGCTAGATTACATGATAAAGTAGTTTTAGAATAGGCATAGGGACTCATAAGGTATTTAATAATCTAGTTAATGGGTTGAGTACTATTCTCCTAGATAGGCTACAGACCCTAAAAATAAGATCCAAGTTTATGATAACTCACCTCGTATCCTACTGTTCTCAGGTAAGGACTTGTATAGATACTCCATGGCTGCCTTCGCCCGCTTCCATATCGCGCCATTGCAATTATTATTATCCTTTAACCGATCCAATTCGTTGACTACTCGCCAGGGGACTAACAATGTTGGTTGTTCTACGTAACCTGATGAAAAAACAAAGCTGAATAAAGGAAACAAATTACATAGATTAATGCGGTTGGCTGGATTCGTACTACTCTTGTATGGATTGGAAGACATTCGTAAAAAAAGTAACTTCGAATCTATACGCGATTAGTTACACTCCCTGTCTGGACTTTAAAAGAGACTGTGACCTCTTTTTGTTTCGGATGTTTCTTCTCAGAGTAGTCAGGTACGAAACACCGGCCCCATCTAGTCTAAAAATAGTGTCTTTATGACGTGTAAAAGAGTTTGTAAAAACCAATTTGCTGAATAAATATCATTTATCATTTACCCTTGCGTTTTGGTGTTGTGTAGAATTGAAAAACGCATCATAGCCTCTGGGTTAGACTAAGCCCATTAAAAATTAAAAAAAACCTTGCATACCAATACAGTTTGCCAGAATTGTTGTGTGAATTTTAAATCTGTGAAATTTTGGCGTAAATTTTGTAAAATTATACAAATGCATAATTGAAACGACTGCAATGCACCCTAAACTATGGAGAACCTTGATGACTAGCGTTAGGTGGTTATTACTTATTCAACGCCATCGATCGATGTAATATCGATCAGGTTATTTTAGGTACAAAAGACCTTCTTCCGTGACTGCAATTCAGGGTCGAGAGGTTTACTTTTATACAAAAAGGTTTTTAGTTTGGGGAGCATTTTTATGGATATCTTAGTAATTTTACAAATGTGAGTTTGGAATGTAATTTAAATTAAGAATGGCGGAAACTTCTCGTGACCTGAATGGGAATCAGTCACCTCCTTCTGCGAAGCAGTAATGGTAGCGAAGGAGGAGACGGAATACGTGAGTGAGAGGACATTCTCCTGTTCTCCACCTCACAACAGATCTGCCGTTGGAGACGACAAGGTCAAGACGTATATCGCGGGCCAATTAACAAGCTGCGTAGGCGCAGGCTTGCAAGCGACGAGTAAAGGGGAGATCGCGGTCTAATAAGGCCCGGGGGTGGGGGGTATTACAACGTCTTAAAACCAGGCTTATTCCGGCGAGTGAAAGTGACAGAGCTATACAAGGTCTAGCGCCATCTCGTTCACTCACTGGAACAAGCCTGGTTTTAAGACGTTGGAATACCCCCCCAGGCCCGGGTTTACGGTGCGTAGTGTTAAACGCGTGCCTCAAGGTATTGTCACCAAACTGACTGGTCCTCTATAAGGGTAAAAGTCTGTCGGGGTCGCGGGACTTTCTTAAAAAGATACCGAAGCTATGGAATGCAATGTTCAACAGAAGGAATAGGGTGGATGTTTGCCAATAAGAGTCTGACAGTCCCTTCTGCTCCTCCAAAGGTGAACAAGCCATTGGATGATGTTACCAAATAAAAAAGGGTTTTCTTTAATGGGTCCCTACAAATTAGGCATAAGATTGGGATATCTTGACGCAGAAACTCGTTATACCTTTGCTCCACCTAAGAATCGGACTCAGGACGTCACAACCTGAACATTAACGAAAAAAATTGTATTCGTATACGTTAAGTAATAATAAAAATCATAATTACCTTTAATATTAGAATTGAGCACATTCTTAATCATGTCCAACTCGTGTATAAAAATATTCGTATCCACAACTAAAACCAATTGGCTACTAATGTTATCTTTTGTACAATTCACTAGAGGTGCTACTTGTTTTATCTGAAAAAAAGAAAAAATAACTTCAATTTTCGTTTTTTTTAACTTCTCCCCACACTGTTAGGAATTTCTCCTGTGTCGTGGTCAACAAATACAGAAACACACATACTCAAACATCCAGACCCGATATCTACTTGTTTCATCAAATCAAATCAAATCAAATCAAAGCATTTATTTCAAGTAGGCCAGTTATAGCACTTTTGAAATGTCAAAAGACAAAAACAGTTCAAAAATAGTTACGTTAATTACATGAAAACATTTCAAAAATAGTTATGTTGCTACAGTCCCAGTCACACGACATAAAAACTGTGAAAGTACCGTAGATGCCCGTTCCAAGAAGTAGATCTCTATGGAGAAGAACGGGCAAGAAACTCCATGGACACTCTTTTTAGATCGCCAAAATTATTACAGAACCTCTGTTACATCATTCCTTTAAGATGGTACATTATGTGAGAACGATGTAGCAAGTTAAAAAGTGTCCAAAAGAAATCAGAAATAAAATTATTGCTAATTAAAATAAACCGAGGCAGCTAAGAGATGACCAGTCCCAACTGACAGCGCCCGTTCACGAACATGACGCATGCTATCAGCACCATTCAGCTCAACCATTTTGAAGGGAACTAAATGATCCGACACACGCGTCACCATCAGCGAGACATTTGAGTGAGCATGACACACTCTCAACCGCCAGGGTCATTCAAGTCAACAAGAGACGTAGGTGCCCAGTGATCACAGCTCTGAAATACATGGTACTCACACAATGCCGGGTATGAAGCTATATAATACAAGGAAGGTTGAATTTATACAATGCAAAATACAGTTGTACAATCTTCAGCAGCTCCGACAATGACATTAAATATAATTTTACTATCAATTTATTTATACTACACTGTCTCATGGAGCAGGACCAGCATGGAGCCAAGCATTATTGTCGGCGATATAGTCGCTCAGTTTGTAATATGCCTGCTTACACAGTGTGCGTTTAATGCATGTTTTGAATTTCGTTTCATTCAGTTGAAGAACGTTTTGTGGTAGCTTATTATAGCATTTTAAACAGTACCCCATAAAAGAAGAGTCTACTTTGGCGAGTCTGAACCCCGGCTGAACTAATTGATCCCTATTTCTAGTATGATAATTATGTCTGTCACCTCTTTTAGAGAAAAGATGCAGATTTTTCCTAACGTACATTATATTTTCATAGATATATTGACAAGGTACCGTCAAGATGTTAATTTCTTTAAACAGTTCTCTTAGAGAATCGCGCCTACGGAGATTATATATGGCTCGAATCGCTCTCTTTTGGAGAATAAAGATGGACTCGATATCAGCCGCCCGTCCCCACAACAAAATGCCATATGACATAATACTGTGGAAGTAGCTAAAATAGACAATTCTCGCGGTATCGACGTCGGTGAATTGACGAATCTTCCAAACAGCATATGCTGCTGAACTTAATCGCCCCGCAAGAGTTGTTATTTGAGGGCCCCATTGTAGCCTTGAATCGAGTGTTATCCCCAGGAAAACCGTTTTATCGACGAATTCTAGTATCTCTTCATCCAACACTATGTCATAATTACTGTTTTTAACATTTGGTAACGCAAATCTAATGCATTTAGTCTTGTCTCCATTTAATACTAAATTGTTTGCTGTGAACCAACTATGGATCTGATGTAGGGCAATATTGACGTCATCTAGATTTTGGGCTCGCCTATTTATTTTAAAAATTAGGGAAGTGTCATCAGCAAATAACACCATATTGTGTAGTTGATTCTTAAGTAGACATGGTAGATCATTTATATATACAAGAAAGAGGAAAGGACCTAATATTGATCCTTGTGGGACTCCCATTTTAACTGTTAAACCCTGTGAATTTACACCATTTATTTGAACTTGTTGTTGCCTATCACACAAATAAGATTTTACTAAACTAATCGCAAGTTTACCTAGTCCGTAATGTTCAAGTTTCAAAAGTAATGTATCGTGATTAACGCAATCAAATGCTTTGGAGAGGTCACAAAAATACCTATGGCGTCTTGGGCTTCCTCCCACGCAGTAAATATGTGTTTTAATAAGGTGACACCGGCGTCAGTTGTACAACGTCCCTTGGTGAAACCATACTGCTGATCGTGTAAGATTTTGTTGGTGTTAAAGTGAATAAGCATCTGATTAAGCATTACTTTTTCAAATATCTTGCTAAAGACTGGCAACACGGATACTGGTCTATAATTATTGGTATCTTTACAGTCCCCAGATTTAAAGAGAGGAACGACTTTACTAAACTTCATCAAATCAGGAAAAACTCCTTGATCCACACACAAATTAAAAATTAAAGCCAAATATGGCGCTACAGTTTCTACTATGGCTGTACAAGCTTTGATAGACAATCCCCATAAATCTTCGGTCGCTTTAATTTTTATTTGCCGAAAAGCTTTAATAACTGTTGTAGGGTTTATATGTTTAAATTTAAAATCAGCCGGGCTGCCAGATACGTTCGCCTTTAACAAATCCATTGAAATATCAGATGAGGAATTCAGAGCCTCCGTGGTCCTAACCGGTATATCAGTAAAGAAATTAACAAATTCTTCAGCTACTTCCAGATTTGAGCTTATAGGACCACATGATGTCTGCAAAGTATAGTTAGTATCGAGCTTTTTTTTCCTGCCAGTCTCGTTATTAATAACTTTCCAAACCGTTTTTATTTTATTGTCTGATGATTTGATCTTATTGCTAATATGCATGGATTTAGCAGCCTTGCATACTTTTTTGAAAATTTTTGAATAGGTCGAAACATACTTATTATAATTTTCAGTGTTAATGTATGGCTTAAGGCCATACAGTTCAAATAATCTTTCCCTACTTTTCCTAATACCTCGAGTCGCCCAGTCACTAAATACAAATTTAGGGTAAATATTTTTGGTTTTCTTTTCAAAAGTTTTATTAAATTCAGTATAAACTATTGAAGAGAAAGTCTCATAGAACTTATTAACATTAATGTCGTCCATATTCATTACACTTAACATGTGCTGTAGGGAATTATTAAAGCTATTTAATTTGGTAGCTGTTATTGGCCTAAATTTAATCTCAAGTTGTTGCTTAATTGTGTTACATCTAAAAGTTACCGTCTGCCCACTATGATCAGACGGCAGACAATTAACTATAGCCTTATCCAAATAATCGCAATTGCAAAAAACATTATCAATACAAGTAGCTGAAGACGGAGTAACTCTAGTTGGTTCTGTAAAAATGTTAGTCAAATCAAATGACTTAAAAAGATTCAATAACCTACTGGTATTTGAATCCTCTTCCAAAATATTTATATTAAAATCACCACAAATTATTACAGATTTATTCCTCACTGCAAGCTTTGCCAGAACATCTTCCATTATTGATTCAAATAAGGAAAAATTTTGATAGTTAGGGGGTCTGTACACACACACTATTACATGCTTATCTAGCTCAACACAAGACAGTTCGATGCAATGTTCAACTGAGAGACCTACTATGTCATTACGTGGGTGGAATTTTAAAGAGTTTTTAACTAATATTAGGGAACCTCCGCGCAGCAAATTTTTACGATTAAAACAACTTCCCACAGTATAGTTTTCATAATTAAATAGCATTTGGTAGTCCTTTAACCAATGTTCAGTAAAGCAGATAGTATCAAACATGGTTTTTTCTAAAAACATTTCAACTTCTAATAACTTTGAAGAGATACCTTGAATGTTCTGATGGAACAATTGCAAGGTATTCTGCTGAGGCCCTTTTTTAAAACTAAATGGTTGTTTGCAAGAAGATACATCATTGCGAGTAGATGTTATATTACGAATGGTATCTTCTGTTGTCCTACTGACTAGTTTAAACAAATATTATCAGGAGTGAGCCCCGAGACTCCCATGCCATCACCAGGCAAAAATATCCTACTACCAGTAGTCTCACCTTGCGATTGAGAATCTTCCATGGTGACACATGGATCCTCCTTCGTACTACTAACACTACTACTAAAACTACTGTTATAAATATGTACACAATAAGACGAAGACATACTATTTATGTCTGAGTGAATATCATACAAATATATATCATACAAATCAGTGCCGGTCCTACTAACATTTTCAACCGGTGCGAGGACTAAAAATGGCGCCCCTCTAAAAAAAAATCTTTAAGCAGTATTTATTTTCAACCAGAAAAAGCAATGGGTTCAAATTATTATTAAAAGTTTGGTAAACCTAATCAAATCTAATGATTTTTTAGCAATAATATAAAAATAACCTTCAATAGCTACTTTCCTAGGGTTTTTTCAGAGGCACGGTGGCGGCGCGGTGGCGACCGTATACACAGCCTAGAGGCGCGGTGGCGACACGTTAGCGACCGGGTACACAGCCTAGAGGCGCGGTGGCGACCGTATACACGGCCTAGAGGCGCGGTAGCGACCGTATACACAGCCTAGAGGCGCGGTAGTGACCGTATACACAGCCTAGAGGCGGGGTGGCGACGCGTTAGCGACCGGGTACACAGCCTAGAGGGCGCGGTGGCGACCGTAATCACAGACTAGAGGCGCGGTGGCGACCGTATACACAGCCTAGAGGCGTGGTAGCGACCGTATACCACAGCCTAGAGGCGCGGTAGTGACCGTATACACAGCCTAGAGGAGGGGCGGCGACGCGTTAGCGACCGGGTACACAGCCTAGAGGCGCGGTGGCGACCGTATACACCAGCCTAGAGGCACGGTGGGCGACGCGTTAGCGACCGGGTACACAGCCTAGAGGCGCGGTGGCGACCGTATACACAGCCTAGAGGCGCGGTGGCGACGCGTTAGCGACCGGGGTACACAGCCTAGAGGCGCGGTGGCGACCGTATACACGGCCTAGAGGCGCGGTAGTAGCGACCGTATGCACAGCCTAGAGGCGCGGTGGCGGCGCGGTAGCGACCGTTATACACAGCCTAGAGGCGCGGTGACGCCGCGTTAGCGACCGGGTACACAGCCTAGAGGCGCGGTGGCGACCGTATACACAGCCTAGAGGCGCGGTGGCGACCGTATACACAACCTAGAGGCGCGGTGGCGACCGTATACACAGCCTAGAGGCGCGGTGGCGACCGTATACACAGCCAAGAGGCGCGGTGACGACCGTATACACAGCCTAGAGGCGCGGTGGCGACCGTATACACAGCCTAGAGGCGCGGTGACGACCGTATACACAGCCTAGAGGCGCGTTACCGACCGAATAGAGACCGCCTAGAGGCGCGGTGGCGGCGCGGTAGCGACCGTATGCACAGCCTAGAGGCGCGGTGGCGGCGCGGTGGCGGCACGGTAGCGACCGTATGCACAGCCTAGAGGCGCGGTGGCGGCGCGGTGGCGGCGCGGTAGCGACCGTATGCACAGCCTAGAGGCGCGGTGGCGGCGCGGTAGCGTCCGGATACACAGCCTAGAGGCGCGGTAGCGGCGCGTTAGCGACCGGATACACAGCCTAGAGGCGCGGTGGCGGCGCAATAGGGACTGGTTACACAGCCTAGAGGCGCGGTGGTGGCGCGGTAGCGACCGTATGCACCGCCTAGTAGTGTACATAAGCGCTTACGCGACTCGCACGTTCGATCGAGCGTCTTTTGTTTCAAGTTTTGGATCATTTTGGCGCCCCCCCTTAGAAGGCGCCCGGTGCGGTCGCACCGCTCGCACCGCCCTAGGACCGGCCCTGATACAAATATATATCATATCATACAAATATTTGTTCCGTACGAGGATCGAACCCGCGACACGCTGCGTAGCAGTCGATTAACCACTGTGCCAACCGTACGTACGTGGGGGCACATTGTGTCTGTTTCGGTCTGTACAAACTTCAAGAAGTAGCCTGCTCAATTATTCTACATTCAGTAGGGGACTGGGTTCCGACCCCACATCCATAATAATTTTATTGACATGACTGAGCAAGCTACCTTCCCTTAAACTTTGTACAGACCGAAACCGGACACAATGGGGATGGCAACTGGGGAACTAATGGCGCTAGTATAGCTTGTTAAAAGCATCGTCATTGGTTCAAATCAGTCATCATCATCATCATCAGCCTATAATGTTCCCACTGCTGGGACACAGGCCTCCTCTCTGAGAGAGGGAGTGGGCCATAATCCACCACGCTGGCCCAGTGCGGATTGGTAGATGTCACATATCTTCGAATTTTTGGTTCTAGGACATGCCGGTTTCCTCACGATGTTTTCCTTCACCGTTTTGAGAGCAGTGGTGATGACATAAATTACACAAAGTAATGCGCCTGGCGGGGTTCGAACCCACGACCTACAACTCGTAAGTCGGGACCGATACCACTGGGCCACCACTGCTCTCTCAAATCAGTCAATCAGTTCAAATCTTAAAGGCACTTAAAAATAGTACTACGTCATTGGTCGGATTAGGACTAAGCTATGGTGGCACCATCTACAATTAGCTTTGACTGGCCTTCCCCATTGTATAATGTGAAAATTACGTGAATCTACAAAACAAATATACAGTACCCGGCACGTAAGTTGGCAAGATTATGGTGTAGAGGGGGTAAGTTCGCGCATCGCATTTAGCGGCACGCCAGTGTAAGCGAGAGCGCGTATACTGGGTGCGAGGGGGAAAAGACGAGTGACGCACCAATTGCGTGCTCGAATCGGCACTACCTCATACCCCGCGACCCGCATGACCACCAAAGAGACCTAAAAAATGACTTCTGCGCATCTAACGACTCTTGCCAACTTACGTGCGGGCCACTGTACATTACTGTGTTTTTCAGCCTTTCCTGTCCCACAACTAGGCAAAGACCTTCTAATATCCTTCCAATCAAATATTTTAGAGACGAAATCGACTATGTAGGTAGCAGACATTTAAAATACATACTACCCACTATCGACCTACATTTAGTGCTAAAGTTATAGGTCAAGTCCGTATGTTTAGTGTTTCTTATTCTGTTGTATAGCTGTATGAAAACTCTTTGAGGATATTTAAAAACGGAGTTATTGTAAGGAGCATACAAAGTTATTAAGTTACTTTTACTCGTCGTCTTATTATTACTAACATTAATTTAAGAGGCTTATTAACACAACATTCGGAGTTCCAAATATCATCTGATATCCGATGGTGAATAACATTTCTCGAGAACCGACTACCTACGAACAGGAAGACACAGCGTAGGCAGGTGCCCCAATAAGTGGACCGGCGACATCAAACTACCAAAGAATTTATTTTTTAATTAAATTCAATGGGCTTTCAAAACCTGGGCCCATCTATTAGAATCTAACAAGAATTGAATCTACTCTTGGCTGAAATGTGATGAATTGTTGTAGATAAAGATTCAATTTCCGATTATTATAGTCGAAGCAAGCGAAATTTAGTGTAAACGCTAGTATAAAAAAATAAACAACAGATGACAAACCTCCTTACAATCCACATCCATAGCTTCAGTCGTACTCTTCAGCAATATTTCTTTACTAATAATATTACTTAATAATACAGGTTCACTCTCAGTGTCCATCAAGTCATGCTCCAAACTAGTCCTTAACGCCGCCATTCTATCATTGGCAGACACAAAAGTCTTCAGATTCCCATCCTTAATAGCCACTTTGGTCAGTTTAGACTTAATAGCGGACACAAGCTTACTGGCTTCAGAAAATTGAGGCGGAGTCGCTGGATGCTTCATATACGGGTATTCAGAAGTCTGATTGCATATTCCATGCTCGATATCCGCAAACGTGTCTTTTGGTTTTGTTTTATCACAGTATTCCTCAGGCAATTGAGCCTTCATTGAGGAGATTATTTTGTTTGCAGCGAAGAATTGAGACGGTGAAGGTATTGATTGTAAGCTGTCACTGCTTGGTGACTGTGTCGTGGCACATTTGTTTTCGTTCACCGTTGGTGATTTATTATCTGTTCTATTAGTCTTTGTCTCTGTGGCGGTAGGTTTGGGGCTGATCCTCTGTTTAGGTTTAACCGGTGAGCCTATCCTGTCATTGCTGTTGTTGCTCTCATCCTGAGCCTCAGCCGATAACTGTGATCTAAGTTGTGACAGTCTTTGATTTGCTGCATTTTTAGCCGGTGTCTGTTTCTCTGGCGTGTCTTTTGGAGCGGGACTGGGTTTCTGCGGCGATTCGGTTTTAGGTTTCTGCTTAGATGGTGTGACGGTTTCTGTTGATTAAAAGATTTAATTTAATTATGCTTGAAAAGGACGATTATAAAATGAGACATTCTAACGGGTTCGTCATCGTGGTTGTGGGAGCTTTAACAAACTTCAAATTTAAATTCTAGAAACACCTAAACTCGGAAAACTACTTTTAGAGCATAGACATATTTGTGCCACACGACGAATGAACCCGCGGGACTCAGCTCAGCAGTACATCCCTCCAATACAGCGCCAATCGAGCCGCCAACGCGTGCTAGGGATGGAGTCAAATAAAAGCATAAAAACCAATAACATTCCCACTACTGGGACGTAGGCCCCTTCCTGTAAGTGAGATTAGATTATAATCCAGCACAAGAAATATAATGTTGTTCATGCAACCAGTCTTTTGCTTAGACATATTTACGACCAAATGCTTTACTTGGAAAATTGACGTATGTCAGGGTATCCTTGAATATTAAATAGAGTCTTACAGGCATAAATCTAAAACTCGAATTATTTTAAATATTCTTAGAAAATAGCACTGTAGGGCATGGTCTAGCGTGATGGGGAATTTGAAGCAGTGACCTCCTTCAGCAAAGCAAAGGAGAAAACTAAAAGTGTGAGGGGGAGGCAATCCTCTTCCTCACGCACCCACCACCACAGGTTACACCCAGGGCACCCACGCTGTTTACCGCCAGGCTCCCTCTGACCACCTTACCCAATGGGTAGCTTGCTGTAAAGTGCAACTGTAGATAAAGGCTGATTTTAAGTTGATCTAACTGTCCCTTCTGCAGTCCCACTCAACCGAGGATGGAGGAACACATTTTTAAAAATAATCTAGCTTTAAAAAAAAATACAAAAGATACTAAAAGCATTGAAGTCTACCTTAGGTTATGAAAGTGTCAATAAATCATAATTTCCAATGGAAATAAAATGATAAGGACTAAAAACCATATAACAGATACATAATATTGTGTTATAAAACTGAAAAGTTGTTTTTGAACAACCTATGATATAATCGGGATAAAAACTGTATTTTGTGTTGACCTAGGTTATAAACTATCTGTGTACTAAGTTTTATCTAAATCAGTTCAGTTGTTTTAGTGTGAAAGAGTAACAAACATCCATCCATGCAAAGAAACTTTCACACTTATAATACTAGTCTGTGTACTAAGTTTTATCTAAATCAGTTCAGTTGTTTTAGTGTGAAAGAGTAACAAACATCCATCCATGCAAAGAAACTTTCACACTTATAATACTAGTAAGACTAGTAAGATAAGATTATTCAGTGATGAAAATTGTACTGTTGTTTATTTATATTTTTTTAATGTACTTTCATTTTACTTAATATTTTATATTTTTTTACAATAAACCAATTATCTCCAATTGGAAATATGACGAATTATTTATCATCATTACCATATTGTATGCAGTTACTGTGTAATAACGATACATATTCTTCATGGTCTTTACATGTCTGAACAATACTGAAATAATCAAGCATTTAAAGGTATTATAAGCACAAAACAAAGTATTATAACCATGACTTAGATTGCAATAATGAAATGTATTCAGAAAAGATTAAGACATATTTTTGGAGATTTCCAAGTTTATATAGAAAACTAGCACATCCTTAACTTCTTTTATATATTCTAGAATAGCTAAAATAAGTAATAATAATACCTAAATATCATGTTGATTGGTAGAAATATGTAAATAACAAGACATACCCTTTTTATGTTTTTTCTTAGCTGAGTCTTGACCCTCATGACTGTCGCTTTTCCTCTTCGAAGTGGCCTTCTGTGCTTCTTCTTTTCTGCTCTTTTCTCTGTTTACTTTCCCTTTCTTGTTTTTGTGTTTCCTATCAGACTTTTCTGTAGCCTTGAAATATAAGAATTAAAAAATCAACATTGACTCCAAAATATACACTAAATGATCAATACAGGCATTCTAAAATTACTCCTAATCGATTTAGAAACCAGTTTCGTAGTAATAATGTAGGAATGGTAGAAAAAAATACGAAATTCACCTGTGGTTGGGTCCATGACGATTTTCCTGTCCTCTTATTAAAATAATACTTTCTTCCGGGATTTGATTTAGATGTACAAAGTACCCAGCCGTCAGATAATTTGACGACTCCCTTTTTATCAGAACTCATGACGAATTACTGAAGAAATTAAATAAATATCATTAACACATCACAAAACGAAAATATAGATATTTATTTGACAAATCAATTTGAGTTTTCTCTATGATCTAACTTGAAAACCAAACCTTAATCTAAACAAACCAAATTAAACTGTATGTCTAGGAGTTATAGTTCATTTTACCTAGTAATAGAAGTAAACTAGAATTTACCATAGACATCAAGCGTTTACTTTTAAAACAAGGACTGTTTGTTTTAGTTACTAAATTGTCAAAAATTTCATCAAATATTGTCTTCCCATCATGAACACATTTCAAACAGAATCACATATTTAAAAAGTTGTTTTTTTGTCCATACAAAATAGCAAAAAATAGGCCCAATTTTTTTCTTCCACTACAATGAAGAATGATCCTTACATGAAGCCACAGGGTCGAAACACTTAAAAAAAAACAACATATTTCACTAATTTAAGCGGATGCCAAATTTAAAAAGCTGAAGACTATAACAACGCTCTGTACTTGTGTAACAACGTCTTTTGTATCTCATATGAATGATTTACAATATCCCCTTATAGTACCGGTAATCGGAAACCAAACGCCTGTATACCATATTTTATAACTCAATGGTTGCTGTTACTGCTAGCTTACAATGCTGACAATCATCATCTCACTGCTGGGATAAGGCCTCTCCCCATGACTTCCAGTTTTCACGCTCCAGCCAAAGTGGACCAGTCGTTTTGTCCCGTTCGTCACTTTGTCCCGCAGTCAGCCTTGCCATTTTCTATCTCCATGGCATTGAGATTCTGAATAAATCAATTTTGAAGGTAATGAACACTTCATTGCCACGTACCACGAACCATTGACGTTGCAAGGAGAACTGCATAAATATTTTTCGCAATTCCTTTTATTTTCGGTTTTGGCCGACCCTTTCATTCCAGGGTCACGTTAACTGATGAGACAGTCCGACGGCCCTGGAAGGAGAGAGTTTGGTCAATTTCAGACAGTTAGATTGCAGTCCATCTTCTAAGTCCATTTGGTCCTGTTGTTCAAACTTCGAACGACATTTTCACCTTTATTTTCTGTCAGCTGCAACCACAGAGCACATAACTTTGCCGCAACAGCTGACTAACCTCAAATAATTATTATCCATAAAAATATGAAATATGGAAAAAATTGCAAAATTACCGTTTATTATCCGAAATAATTGGAAAAAGTCGGTGTTGGGAGCCATTGCCTTTTATTATGGTTCAGTAAAAGCAAAAGAAAAATATGAGTGAGTATAATCTTAATATTTATCGAGGCTTTATTTTTATTTTTTGATACTATTCGTTTATGATAATAGGTCGGTAATTAAGATGTGATGAGTTTTTTAGTTAATTCACTTAAACTTAGTGTTTCCGTAAATTTAATTCAAAATTCTCTAAAAAAAAATTACACAGTTTCGAAATCTATTGGAATCAATACATTCAAGTGACATCACATTTCATCTTGCAGCATTAATTTATTGATGCGGGCAGCGTGCAAGGAGGCGTCAAAATATGGAGACGGGACCATTGATATGATGCAAAACCCAACTCATGTCACAGTCATACTGAACCCAGTTGCTAATAAGAGGAGCGCTAAGCAGGACTTTGAGAAGTACTGTGAACCACTGCTGCATTTAGCCGGGTTGCAGGTAGATGTTATCCAGACGACCAGCGAGGGTAATGCTAAGGAGCTGGTGGAAACCTTGAAGGGGACACAGGCTATTGTTGTCGCAGGAGGTGATGGCACAGTATCTGAAAGTGTTACAGGTAACTTGTTTATTATTTTACATAAAAGAATCATGACTTGAGTAATCTATCAGTACTACTTAAACTGTCAGGAGTAACAGAGAAGTTCCTATAGAATATTATATGTTCTTCTTCTTAGTGTATGATGATGATCTATATTGAGAGGACCTAGAATTAACCCGGCGCCAATGACGTGAAAATAATTACGGCGACGATGACACCGGGTCACGGTGACCCGGTTTTAATTTTAATTTTTTGAATAAGTTTTTTATAGTTGCCTTTATTTTTATTATTGTGTGTCAAAAAGGGTATTTTGGTTTGGTTCTGAAATAAAAATAATACTTATAAATCAAATAAATCAAGATTTATTAACATTCTCAGTAACACTTGCAAAATCAACTACAAAATCGTAACATGTTAATATTTTTTAATTTGTAGTTATTAATTATTAGAAACAATAAGAACTTATAGTCTTATTTAGTAAACAAGAGTTCAAAAAAACTTATTATATGAAAAAAATATAGTGATCAACCTTCTTCTTCCTCGATCACAGCCACCGAACTGCTGCAATTATTGCAGTATGATGAAAATGTTCTGGACATACAAAGATGCGGCATGCCTGACAAGTGTGTCATGTTTTCTTGTCTTTCTATGATGGAAATATTAGATATCTTTTTCGAGATCCGAGAAATTGCATCTTGTTCATTTCTGCTGCTATTACTTTGCTGAAATAAGTGGTTATCATCGTCACTGTCCGAAGCAGCCTGGGAATCTACAGGACTCGAGGAGGAATCTTTATTGTCAGAATCCGAGTCTTCTAACAACGCCATTATTCACTCCGGATAATTTTTTAATTATTTTTTTATAAAAACCTAAATAATAACAAAGGAAATTAACATTGAACACTAAAGTAACGAATAAAAGTAAGTCACAAAATTACGACGCCAGCGATGACGCTGGGTCATGCTGACCCGTTTCAACTTGACACAAAAGTATTTCACTCCGCGAACAGCATCGCACTGATCATATCAACGAGGCGGGTAGAGGGGGGCTATATCTCCAGCTACACGAACGTTCAAAGCATGCGACCGAAGCAAAAACATAATATGTCCCTTTAAAATTCCCTCGGGTCATTGACCCGAGGGACCGGCTTAACCCGGCGCCAATGACGCTGGGTCATATTGACCCGGGGTCAATATGACCCAGCGTCATTGGCGCCGGGTTAAGCCACAAATGTATTCTGTTATTAATGGCAGATAGTATTTAGGGTATGAATAAGTCTGCTTATTCTTTTGGGGATTATAAGTGTGTGACTGTGTGATGTTATCGAAAATGTATTTGGTAAAATAAAATTAATATTTCAGGTTTACTACGCAGAAATGATGAAGCAAACCGTTTCCCACTTGGTATTCTACCACTCGGTCGCACAAACACTATTGGGAATACGCTATTTCCAAAAGGGGAAGGTGTCTTGAGAGTCAAACAGCTCATTGAAGCATCCATGGCTATCATCGAAGGCAGCACAGTATGGAAAGATGCCATGAAAATAGAGCCCATAGAAGAAGAGGATGCTGTGTTTGGTAAGCCAATATTCGCATTGTGCTCACTTGAATGGGGAGCCTTCAGAGATGTCCTGTCTAAACAACACAAGTACTGGATATACGGATCATTAAAAGAATACGCAGCTTTCATCTTCAACGGCTATAGGGAAACTCTGAACTGGCATATCAAAGGAACAATGAAATATAGCCCCCCATGTGACGGATGCAGCAATTGCCTGCAGAAACGGCCACAAGTAAGGAGAAAATGGTCGTTCTTCATGCCTAGTACGTCTTACGCCCAAACAGATGATCCTGCAAATAATATTAACACCAATTGTAGCACTAGTCAGGAAATTTGCTTCAAAACAAGTGACTTCAGGATTGTTACTCCCAATATACAGAATACTCATAGCACTCCTGCATTAATTATAGGTATAGGAAAATATAATTACAAATATACTGAATTTGTTAGCGAAGGCTGGAATCGTGTGCGAAACAATAGTATAAACAATGCTCTTCTTGCTCGGAGTGTGATGTTGTTCCCAGAAGAGCAGGTCGGAGTGATAGATATAGACAGGGAGGAGTACGAGGCAAAGCCTATCAAAATAACACTATTGCCAAAAGTTATTAAACTATTCTGTAAACAATATTAAGATAAATAAAATATAAGCTTTTTGGCAATGTGGTTACTTTGACATGCCAATGCATTTTGAATTAGTCTTGTTGCTTGCCTTCGTATAAGCAGGATAAGGTTAGTCAATGTCGGCAAAAGTTAAGGAGACAAGAAAAATAATTGTGTTGTACTTTATTTTTAGTAAATTTTATTTAATATTAAAAAAAATTGTTGTAAAATTGAGTTTTACTTTCATTTCATCACATTTTTAGACTTCTTTGGAGATGCCTAGTTTCAAAAATAAACTGCCTTTCTAGGGATGTTCGTGAAACTAACCAATGATATCCCTTTCTTTACAGTAGCACTAAGCTCTATTGCAAATTGTTTTATCTTCTTCAACTTTTAGTCACTCAATGCTGAGTGTAGATCTCATCCAAATATTACTACTTCTGGTGTTGTGTCATGGTTATCCAGTTTCTTTCAGTTTTTATAATAATAACATCTTTCCACCTGGACAGTTGTCTTCCTACATTCGTCTGTCCTGTCTATGGTCTCCACTCCAAAAAATTTCCCTCCATGTTCCATGGATTTCATCTTTCTTTGACCTCTTAGTAGGTATCACAATCCTCCCTTTACTTCTTAGTATATCTCTGCTGGAAACAGTTGTCTAAGCTTTGTAAAATCATCGCAGATTATGTGGCCTTTATTCCCATAGAAACAAGGCTTGTATTTCCATAATTAGCACGCGGTTATAAAACATTTTGTCTAGCATACTCCCAGACAAAAATGGCGGCTGTGACGTGAACGTTCAGGGATCTGACGTAGCCTTGCTGTGGGATCTCGACGCAGTGGTCCATCAGGGGTAGTAAGTCGCAAGGGACGCCTTCTTTTTCGTGACTGAAAATAAAAAATAATTTTGTTATACCAAAGCCCAGTTGTCCACTTTGGCATTGGATTAAAACAATGGATGTCATGGAGATAGGCCTTTGCCTAGTGAAATGGCCAATGGTTTTTTAGGATGTCTCACCTGGTAACCGTGGCCCTGGTAAGCAAAGGACTATTGAAGGATCAACGTCCCTCCCGTCCGGCCCGGAGGGAGGACTAAATGATTTTGCCACATTAAAAAAGGGGGTAGAAAAGGTCATAGATAAATATTGAAGAGTAAATTGATATTGTGCCAGAGAGAATAGAAAAAACACACGTGTTTTGTCGACGTCAAGTGTCGTGGGATTAGGGCAAAAAGAAGACTTTATAAATCTTTACCAAATATTCACGAAAGATGAAAGTCGGGTAACCCTTGCTTTTCGGGAAAATGCAAAATACCTCATAGCCACGTTAAATAAAGACGAAAATCAATTAACTTCCACCAGAATGGACATTCTTACCCCAGTAACAGCAGGGTTTTCTTAGGAAACTTGAAGCCCTGAAGCTTGGAGCTGGTGGAGGTCTGTTCTGCAGCCACCACAGCGTAGCCTTCCTCCTTCTTCCTCATCAGGTACTCCTTGAGGGGGCGGCCTGGACGAACTTCTTCAACATTGATCCATCTTTCTGCTGATACGCTAGATTGAAAAAAAAAATTATGGTCATTAATTTGTTGGCCATTGCTACTAAGACTAAACACAACTTTATTTCATGTTCACTCGAAATTGAACTTTATAGCCAATACTATAAGAACTATTGTTCAAATACCTGAGTCCTTGGAACTGTTTATCCTGCAGATGCCTCAAACTATCCACCACATATGTCTGGACTCCGAACACTTCGCTGGTTCGCGCCATCCCGCCCAAGTTCGGTAGCTTATCGATGAGTGATGCTACCACAATCAGCTGGCTTGGGCTCTCTCTCTGAATATAATAGAAAAATAAGAATGATGTGTGTAGCTCGTGTATTGTAATTTCGACTCTGGTCGCTTAGACGAGTGTTGACAATCAAACGGCATGTATTTCCCGACAGCTATAACCTTGGGGGCTTCAAGTCAAGAGTGAACAGGTTACTTCTAGGCAAGCGTGCTTTTAACCGTCGACCACATCTTCGCTTACCATCAGGCGCGATAGTGATCAAACGCGAACCTATCTTTAAAAATAAAATAAAAAAGCGGAGCGTTTATAATGTCGGCAAGATTAGCGCAGTGGCTGTACTACGTATTCTGGGTTCGATTCCCGTAGTACTGTATGGCCTACATGTGCTTATTTCTCGCTGTTTGCGTGTGAGAATATTTGTTAACGGCACATGTTACAGGAGAAACTTCAAGGAAAACGTAAACTTTAAATAGGGACTACACAGCGATGGCAGAAGGATCACGTCTATCGAATCATGGCAGCAGCATGGTCATTTGTACTTGATATTATAAAGCAGAGGAGTTTCGTTGAACGCGTTAATCTCAAGAACTACTGGTTCGATTTAAAAAAATCCTTTTTGTGTTGGATAGTCTAAATATCGCGATGGTTATAAGCTATATAACATCACAATACGACCTATAGGAGTCGAGCAGCGGGGTTTTATCTATGAGGAACTACTAGTCAGGTATGTAAGGCCAGTGTGATCCTTACTAGGTGTATAAAAGTGCAGCAGTTAAGTAAATAATATAAGAACACTAAAACCAACATACCTTCTTCCCAACTTCATACACATTAACATCGCTCATATTCCTCCAAGGAATATACTTCTTCTGAATCGTTCCCGTTGTCTCTGAATCTTCAGCAATCTTGCTATCAACACCCTTATTCGCTTGCAATTCAATAAACTCATCATCTGCCTTTCTACATGTTTTCCATTCGGCATTAAACTCATTACCATCTCTGTTTGATATGAGAGTATCATTCATATCCGTCATAATGCTTTTTACGAAAGCCAAATCAATATTTTCATTGTTATCAATTTCACTAAATCTTGGCAACAAATAGTAGATGAAATAAGGAGTGAGATTGGCGATAATATCAAATTGGTTAATGAAATAATCAGTCTTCAGTTTTAAAAAGTTTTTGTCGCTGTTACTTTCAGCGAATGTTTTTTCAATAATGCCAATCGTGTATTGGTATTTAGTTGTTTTATTTGTTAGTTTATATAGTTCTGTGGCTAAATATTGCGCATTTAGCCTTATATTAAACAGTTGGCCCATGGTGTGAGAAAGTAGAAAGTCCATTACAAAGTTATATTCGTCATCAGTGTAAGTATTGTTGGATATTTTACGTTTTAGCAGCCAATACAAAATTACGAACTGTGAACTCATTGGTAAATTCTTTGATTTTAGTATCTGTAGCATTTCGTCGTTTATTTCGGTTTTCTGGAAATAATGTAAAATAAATTGTATAAGTCCTGCACTATTTATTAGTTTGTAAATCTTGAAAAAAATTGTATTAGAGAGAATGATTTCTCGACGCAGAATTGACTTGAGCCAGTTAAAATGATTGCGTGACTCTCTTAAAAAGTCATCGGGGCCCTGCAGCGCAAAGGACAACTGACGAAACAGGGTGATTTTTATATATTTTAGTTAGGTAGTCCCTTCTGCTCTACCTAGGCCGGGAAGACATTTTATGATGTTCCAAACAAAAAAAAACCAGTCACTCTTTCTTAGTGACCTTATGTCACAAAAGCCAAAACTTCCTCATCCACATTACATATTTCGGTTCCAACGGATAGCATGGTACATACACTATGTAAATACGGCAATATAGCTATACGCGATCAGATTCTGATTAAGTGATTCCTGTCGAGAAATCATTCCCTAAATAAACATAGAAGCATAATATTAAACCCAAACTAACCTGAATATAAAAATATAGC
Source organism: Agrotis ipsilon (assembly GCA_028554685.1). Taxonomy (NCBI): domain Eukaryota; kingdom Metazoa; phylum Arthropoda; class Insecta; order Lepidoptera; family Noctuidae; genus Agrotis; species Agrotis ipsilon. The sequence continues at coordinate 16,565,787 of CM052965.1, forward strand.
GACACAAACCACTCCAAAGATATCCTGACGCTTGGCTGATGAGGTAACTTCACCAATATATCCAAACACCAAATAAATAAATGATCCAAATCGCCATTTTTCAACACTAGCAACAAAATATGTTGGAGGGTAGTTTGTAAAACTCTGTGAAGTGCTGAGTGACCGTGGTACCTCTGCTTGTTCTTAAAAGTATTGTCTATGCGAATGGTGATAAAATTTGTGATCATTCGAAGGGTGTCTGTATCATTGATGCTGCATAGAGTAGCTATCGATAGGTACTGGATTTCATGGTTGAAATGGATGTCGATACTGAAAATAAAAAAGATTTTTTAAACCGGAGCAAGTAAAGCTAACAAAGTAAAACGTTCCCGAAAGTTTAATGCCAAAGGAATATCGACTTTATAGACGTGACTCTGAGGTCGAAAGTTAATAATAGCCTTAGGGCTGTTGATCTTTAGGTCTTCGCTAGGTCCTCCCTCCGCCCCAACCGCAGTTGCTGTACGCCCACGGGCGACGTACCGTCGCAAGACGGATCTCCGGCCCACGTAGGCGCGGGCATGCGGGACAGCCGAGTAAAGGGCAACTCGGCCTGTCCGACCATGCCCCATGCCCGTGTCGACGGCCGCGTCGTGTTCCACGCGCGCCTCAAGCGCTGTCAGCAAAATGACGGGGGCCCTCTCAGCGGGCCAAAAGCCTGCCGGGTCGCGGGGACTTATTTCTATTACCGCTACCCCGGAACATTAAAGGGTACTGAGGGACACCGTGGATTTTAGTCAGCAGCACCTCCCATCCCTGCCCGGGGTTGGATGTCCTCATTTGATGATTTGTACCACGAAAAAAAAAAAAAAAAAAAAAAAAGGGAATAGAAACCTTGTCATCCAGAAATAAGGTCGAAATAAAAAAAAGGGCACTGTAGACTTTAGTCAAGTTTTTGGGCTAGTCGTCCACTGGTAAGGCTGGATAAATTTGATCGTAGTATCAAAACGCGGGCGTCTATAATTCCATCCCTTTTATAAACATGGTTTCACACGAAACAAAATACGGCCGCGCCTCGTCTCTTGCTCGTTCTCGTTCGAGCGATGCACCATAGGTGTTCACTTCGCCGTGTTTGAAAATGTATGTATAAAACTTATCACTCACTTCTTTTTAGTTATTCCAAATTTTGAGTTTTGCAGCACTTCCAAAGTCACATTATCAACTATCCTGGAAAAAATAATACAAAATTTAAAATTATTTTTGAGTAGGTAAAATTGGTAAATGAAATAAGTGACAGTTGATCACATCATCGAAAAGCCTATGGTTGAAGATGAGGGGAAAAATAAGGCATAGCTCGCACTGCGATACAAATTACGCGATTGCAATTTTGTATTTTGTGATATTGATTTTGATACTAATTTTAATGTGTATATTTACTGCTAAGTGGCTGAGCAGTGGTCTGGTACGCTGCGTGTCGCGGATTCGATTCCCGAATTGAATGACCTGCAAGTAGTTGTTCCGGGTTACGCTGTTTGTGTATGCGAGTATAAATTTTTGTAAACGCGCCCACGACAGAGTAGGAACTCCAAGAGTAGGCAATGATGAAAAAAACCTTTTTTATTCAATACTTAGTAGCTTAGCCTAAGAATTAAATTAAATTCCAAGTTACCTCTGATCTTTCCTAGGCACAGGACAATAAAGCAGTATCTCACATAAAACATATATTAAATGCCCATAATCTTTAACATCCTTGCTATTCAGATTCCTGATCAAATAATACAAGGGATTTGTTTTAACAGGCCCATACTCAATAATCTTGTTGCAGTAAGAAATCACAATGTTATTATACATTGCGTTTTTTAATACAGCATCTTGAGTTATAAGGTCTACAAACTCTTCAATGCATGGTGAATATTGGTTGTTAGACTTCAGCTCCTCAATTTCTGTCCATACTCTATTTATAAATTGAATCAAGTTGAAATTGTTTTCTTGTTTAGTAAGAGGTTCAATAATTTTGTTCATTATTTTTAGGATCCATTTCAAACAGCCATATCCTCCACATTCTAATACATTTTCTATGTAATTTAGTACTTCTGTAAGACATGAATCTACATCTTTCTCTTCATTGATTAAAAGGTAGATTATTTCACAAGACTTTTCGTAAAATACGTTTTTCGATCTACCCACACTTTCACTTTGAGCATCTCTAAATTCTATGGAAGAAATTATTTGTAAAAATCTTTCTAAATTGAGCATTTCATGCCCATAACTAGTTACCATCACAGGGTTTTTTAGTAACATCTTTAAAGTAAATATACTTAAGACTGCTTTATCTAATTCAGGATTATCTTTAAGAAATAATACAGCTGTTTTATAAAGCTGTAATAATATCCCTCCCAAGTCTTTGTCATCAAATTCAAAACTATGGTTTTCACACAAGGCTGCAGCATACTCTATGGTCAAACTGAACTCATTTGAAAACAGACTTAGTATATACTGAAGTATAGTCTTATTTTGTCTGGCAATCAGTTTATTAATATTATGTAGAAAGGAGGTTTCATGTGATGTTTTATTTAATAATTTTATTAAAAATACCACATCATTTAAGTGCACCCTTTTATCTGAGTATTGCCTGTTTATACCTTCTTGTAATTTATTTAGTTTCTCATTGATTATATCAATAAATAGACTTATATCTTCTTGGTTGTTATACAAGTAAAGTATAATTAGGTCTATGTTATTGTAATGTTCAGACAATGTTCTTAAATTAAGTATTTTGTCTTCATCTCTTAATGAAACTTGTTTGATTATAGCAGCAATCGGGTTTTCTTCCAAACTCTGTTTCTGTTAAATGTAAATGTGAATAAATATTTGCCACATCTTTCCAATTCAAATCTTTACAACAGTTCTTCATAAAATAAATCATGTTTATCTGAACTGCTTTTCTTAAAACAACATTGTTACAAGGTATTTTAAGAATATCTATAATTATTTTTGATATATCATTCTCAAATATTGATAAATCAATTTTTAAATTAACTAAAACATCAGTAATATGGTACAGGGGTACAGGGGACCACTTTATATTACTAATTGTTTTAAATGTTGCCATAAATGAGTGATTATCAGCAAGGAGTTCAGCTGTTTTTCTTTTAAGTTCTTCGTAATTAGAATTTTGTTCATAAATATTTATATCATTTAGAGCTTCTAGTAATAATTGAGCTTCTGATTCATTCTTTATTTTAGTTCTAAGTTTGTACACAATACATTTTAGTCTCACTTGAGTATTCTCATGTTTTAAACCCATATTAAAGGCAGCAGTCATCCAACAGTCCTGAATATTTATACTTTCAAATAATTTCAGTGATGGCAACACTATATTTGCTTGTTTTTCTTCCAAACTGTCTATGAGAACAAAGTAATTATCCCACATGCTTTTCAAAACATTTGTATTATTTTTCTTCCATTGAAATATGATTTGTCGGCCAGATATTACATTTATATCCTTTTTAGTGGCCATGACACAGTCTATAGCTTTCTTAGTAAGATAAATTGATATTTTTCTTATTGCTGTATCATTGGATGTGATGCCAAAAATTATAATTTCCCAAAAGTTGCTTTGGAATATGATATCTGAGACAAATTTGCTGTCTCCTTTTCCATCTGGAGTGGGTAGGTAGTAATCTGAGAGGCAGCTGAGTACTTTCAGAGCATTTTCCTGCTTGTCCGTTTTCAAAGACTGGATAAATATCCATATTCGATCTAGAATGTTGTACCCAACAACTCCTTCAACTAATCTTGGTACAGTATTTGTTAAAAAATATATCTTTAATGCTTCTTCTGTGGAATCGAGTATCTTTTCTAATGGTGTCTCTGGGCACAAGAGAGAGACTTTTTCTCTTAAAGTTATTGTAGCATTAAGAATGCTATCAGAAACTTTCAAATACAGTAATGTATTTCTGTTGGTGTCTATTTCTAACAAGCTTGAAGTTGATGTAGCTCCAAATTCAATATTAGACAGTATTTGTTGAAGTAAATGTTCTGCTTTACTCAAAATTTTAGTTGGTTGAAGACGAAGCACAATCTCGATAATTTTACATACGTTATCAATATTTTCACTGCTTAGATTCTTTAGCAATTTTACTGCGAATTCAAATTCCTCGTCATTTTCACATTCAGTATTTTCTTGAAGGTTTACAAGCAGTTTATATTGCAATAATTGTATCGCGCTCCTTAGCTGTTTATTCGAATGTTTACCTCTTTCCATCAATTGTTTCAAAGGTTTATCTATATCTTCCTCATTTAATTCCAATAGGTCGAGGAAGGACAATAACTCTTCTTGAGCATCCATATTGCAAATTGCCACTTTAGAAAGTTATTGTTAAATAAAATAAAGTTTAACTTTTAAAAACTCGGCATGATCGGCATGTGCGAGAATGACAGCAGCTGTTAGTGACAATGACAATGTCACAATCACAGATGACAAACAATTTGACGTTTCCACAATAATAAACGTATAACGGAATTAGTAAGTACGTGCAGACTATTTTTCCGGACTGTTAATTCAACATTATGTGAAATTCGTACAAACGAAATGCTCAAGCGTAAAAAATAATGAATGAAGCAAGTCTCTCGGGTTTATGAGATAATTAAAACTTTTAACACTCGGAAGTCGACACTCAACAATGAAGGTGGTGTGAAAAATTACCCAAACTCCAAACAAGTCGCGTTATTTGAATTAATTATTTCGTCATATCCTCTCCTCTTAGCTTCTATAGAAATGGATCAAGTGGAGACGTGAAGAAATGTCTCATCTTTCCATAAAATCTTGGGTTTGTGCTGGCAAACGGCTCAGCAGAGCGGAAAAGTGTGCAGTCACGGGAGAAGCCCACGTTCGCGTACCCTTTTCTCTAATGTCTCACACACAGTTCACATCTCCACTTCATTTTTTTTTTCTTCACATATCCTTTTCGCTATGCGTATACCCTGTCAGTTTTGGTAGTAAAGCGCCGTATTCACCATCTGTCACGGCTGTACGTCATGCACGATGCACGACGCAAAAACAACGTGAATAGGCTTGACGTACGTCAAAATCACGGTGTCTTTGCTTCGTGCATCGTGTATGACCTTGGCGGGACGTACAGCAAGATGGAACGTGAATACGGCGCTTTAACCTGCCATGATCGCTTCACTTCAGTGTTCCAGTTCCAACAGTGAACTGCAACATTGGCAATACTGATAAGTTGAATTGATGATTTTTGATTTCCCCTACCCTATATAAAGTGAAAAGATTTAATTCATGAATACGCTCCGAAACTACTGGAATTGTGAAAAATGAAAGTTTTTTTTAGTTTACAGATTGTATTGTTAATGTTTACGAACTTTTTTTTATCGTACACACGGCTCCACATCAAGCTATACAAAACCAGTTTGTTTTGGTCTCGCTTCGTATGATTCTTCCACACAATGAACGGTCAGCTTAAATTAGTTAGGTCTAGCTTGATGTGTAGCCGTGTGTACTACTTCGCGATGACTGCAATGGTGTATCTGTACCACATCTGTATCAACCAAACCAACTAACCAGCCTACCTACTATGACGGGGCCGACGGGGCCTCCCTTTAGAGCACAGACTTAGTAGAGATGCTATTGAGGGCCAAAGCCTGCCAGGGTTACGGGACTTATTAATTACCGTGACCCCGGAACGTTAATATAGGACACCATGGATTTTAGTCTGGGTGGGAGTCGTGGGAGCACTCATTTGATAATTTTATCACGATAAAAAGCCTATACTACGACTGTACGCTTTAATTATTGTATAATTGATTGAAGATGATATGATGGAAGACTTCAAAAGGAGGAGTATGCAAAACGGTTCAGTACTTGCGGCTACCATAGTCTCGCCTCTGATTGAAAGGAAAAGCTGTATTTTTTCTGGCTAGCAACATCAATATTTTTGTCCTTGTTCTTGTTGCCAAAATCGCTAAAATTTAGGAAAAAATCCTCCATTGAGTTATTCAGTCAGTACTGTATCCGTTTCACTTAATTCCTAAAAAATAACTCTTTAGTTGGAATTCTATTGCGTTGCAGTTTTCATTTTCAAGTTTTCCTTCATTTTATTGTAGAATAATTTCAACGTAAGCAGCGATGGAAGCTTTGGAAGATACCTCGTCTTCTGATGACGAAATCGAAGTACCATATTCTCCTACTAGTCCCCAATTTGGTGGAAAAAAACTGAAGCTGAATGATGGAAGTTCGCAGGATAGTTTTAGAGCAGCAGGTAAAAGTCCAACTTCATATCAACTGCAAAAAAAATGTGACGTAAAAACTTCGTGTCCATTTTGATGTTTTTTTTTTAGTTGAGGCTTCGAATAAAGATGAAAATGTGGATAGTGGAGTGTCTGCGGATAAGTCTGAGAGCACCAGCAGCGAGGACCGTGCTCCAGCAGCGATAGAGGGGCCTTCCAACGAGGTGGTGAATGCGGCCCCTTCTGGTAGCAATGTTCGTGCGATCCTGCTGAACCTCAGACGTCCAAGATGGGGCAGAAACTACAGGAAACGAAAGACTCCTGACAGAGACACAGACAGTAACGCATCTTCGAGGGATTCTGACGATTTATCAGTGGATGAGTCTACTCCACCTCCAAGAGCAAATGAAAATCAATCTACATCTGAGACAGAGAGTGATGACCTTAGGAGGTTAGCAGATTTCCTTAATCCCGAGACTGATAGTACTTGTAGTGGGTGAGTATCCTAGCTTTTTTTTTTTCTTTGCTACCATTATGCTTTGGGGACAATACATTATGATTTAATATACAGGGTGAATTTTTCAACTGGGCGTGGATGGCTACTTTCGAAACTATGTGGAATATCGAAAAACGGTGAAAGGAGTCTCGAGGCCGATTTTGACGAAAACTAAAACTGCATCATTGGATTTTGGAAAGTTCAATATTCCTAGCCAGGAATCGATCCCGCTGATTTTGGAAAAAAAATCACACCCTGTATTATTACACCATTCGATAGTGTTGCTAATAAGGATCAAATTCTGGGAAGTAATAATATACGGCAAGCTTAAGGAAAATGTTTAATTAAAAGAAAACTGGTCAATCTTCAAGGTAATTACTGTATTCGAAACATAAGTTAACCGTTTCTTCTTTGAAATAATGCTATTTTTTGTTCAACTCAATAATTTTGGATTGCTGAATGCAGTGCGATAGTTCAGACGTCAAATACAGTGAAACATTGAAAACAACAAAATTTTATGATTTCGAACAGATTGTGGGTCCGTAGAAGTAAGGTAACATAGAAAAATAACAATTTCATAAAAATTTGCTGTTTCCTTAAGTTTGCCGTATATGATTACTTCCCAGAATTTGATCCTTATTAGCAACACTATGGAATGGTGTAATAATATAGGGTGTGATTTTTTTTACAAAATTATGGGGTTCGATTCCTGGCCAGGATTATTGAACTTTCTAAAATCCAATGATGCAGTTTTAGTTTTCGACAAAATCGGCCTCGAGACTCCTTTTAACGTTTTTTGATATTCCTCATAGTTTCGGATATAGCCATCCACGCCCAGTTGAAAAATTCACCCTGTATACAACATATTTTTTTCTAGTGTTTGTTTTGAATAATTTGTGGGTTTGTACACCTCTTCTGAACTGGTTGATAACCTAATGAGTGATAAAGATGACCCTATCAGTAATTAAAATTATGTGTATCTGAGAATCACACCTAAGATTATGGATTTCATCTCTGCCTAGTTATTATGCTGAAATTTTTCTAGTTACTATTATTTATTTTAAATATTGCGATGAGAAAGCAATGCAGTAAAGCATTACATGGCAATTCCTACTATTGTATATTGTATAAATGGACTAAAATAACCACCTAATGAGTAAGCATGTAGCAGAGAATTTAAAAACATTTCAAATAAGTCTTTAAATATATGTAATTGTTTTTTACTTCAACACATTGATGTATGTAATTTTAAAGACCTAAAAATGTTATATAAATTCAAAAATATGTCCATGCTGTCATGTTGCATCATAATTTATAAATGAGTTAATAATATTGTAATATTTTTATTAACAAAATAATGTTAAGTCATAGTTATTAGCCAAGATAAAGACAAACATGATAGTGTTTATTTGATTGATGTTTTTACAATTTTTAATTTTGCAATGTCTGTTTGTTTTCACTGATAATCAGTGATTTAAACAAGATGAGCTAAAATACCTAATGTTTCAAAAATAATTTGAAACATTATTTTTTTTGGGAATAAATGTCCCAGGTCATGGAACCTTTAATTGTAAAAAAACCTTATTTTTGGTTATCGAATTCTTTTAAGGTCACTGTTTTCAAAAGCTGCATAATTTTTATTGTTTAAATAAATTAAGTCTCTTCAGTTGCATTTAAATAAGTGTGGTAGGTAAATTAAATGTTATTTTACACTCATATCAGCTTCAATAATTAAAATTGACAAGGTAAAGGTCAAAATAGAAAGTAAATTGGTCGTTTTTTTCAAGCATATTTTACCTGTCTAATTTTTGGAATAATAAAACCATAGTGCACAATATATTTTTTATGCATGTAACACTTTAAGAGTTAGGTAGAGGTGTACATTCCTTTATGTAAACCCATATTTTGCTGTTTATTTTTGTTTAATTCCCATACAATAGATTCCATAGTATATTAGTCAGAATTTTTTTTGGTCAAAATTATTATTGTTTTCCCTTGTAACTTAATTTCTTTTTTTACTATCTCATGTCATTTACTACCACAAACAGACATACATCAGGAACAATGTCAGACAGCGATGAGAACAGTTACGAGTCTGATGACAACTTGCTAGACCTGAACGACTCCGACTCAGAGCCTGAGATGGAGGTGCACAGGCCTCCCAGAACTATTCACGAGTCAGAGGAGAGTAAGGCCAAGACACCTCCAGTGCTGTTGAAAACGAGGCCTAGCCACAGCTATCTGTTGCTTAGAGGTAATTATTGTGAAAACATTCATAATAGACAAAACAAAAAAAGTATATTTTCATTTGGTACAAGAAATCACAAAACACCAAACGTATGGTTGATATAATTGTACAGGGGTAATGACGTCCCAAGCCCCACTCCCGAAATTCTTATTTGTGTTATCTTTGCAATACTGGCAAAGATAAATTGATTCAAAAAATCGAAAAATACTCTCATCATGTTTCAATTACTCGAAACTGATGGACTAAACAGATTTACAATTTATTTATGCAGTAAACTACCATATTGTCAACAGAAATAATAAACCGTGAGATGGGGCTGACATTTCCCTGCGGCAAGACCACGCAAGAAGACCTCATGTTCGAAAGAAGGTTCTACGGATCCCTGCACGCGATCTACAGAATGAAGAAGCTACATACACTTAACAAACACAAAGGCTGCGTCAATTCCATAAATTTTCATCCGGAAGGTAAGAAATACTGTGCAAATGAAGACGACGTTATCTAATGTTTTCTGGTTCAAAAATCTAGGTCTGGTGTCAGTACTTTTTTTATCATGTTAAAATCATCAAATGAGTCCTCCCACCCCGGGCAGGGCGGGAGGGACTGTCAGACTTGACTGACTTTTCACGGTGTCTTTTAATAGCCCTTTATGTTCCGGGGTTATCGCCTCCGTGTGGACACGTCGGTGCTCTTCCCAAGCTAGGCAGTCTTGCACTGTATGCTCTACTGTGTCCTCCGGGCGATCTTCAGTGGTGACACCTAGGCGTGTCTTCCCTCCCTATCCGACACAGGTACCTCCCGAAACTTCCGTGTCCGGGGAGGACCTGCGTCATACGATAGGTCAGGACGCCGTGACGTCTCTCCAGCCACTCCTCAAAGAGGGGTCTTACCGCCGCAAGCCTTTTGTACTTACACAACTATTTGGCTGGCGATCCATTTGAAGTCCGCGACTCTTTCTGTTTGTGTATGGAAATTATCAAAAATCTCATCACGAAATAATGGTCTGTCACACCCATACTCACTAAAACCTATCCTATTTCTTCAATTGTCCTTCAAATTTCAGGGCCCTGGTCACCTCTTGAGGCATTCCTGTAGCCCTAGCAGGCATTTGGCTCTAACGGGCTCTGACAGTTTTGATGCCAGCTCCTTGAGCCACGCATGGAACACAATGTTGACTTGGGCCTGGTTTTTGATTGAATGGAGACCTACCTATTACTTACAGTCACGCGTCCGCATGCGTCTACGCCAAGGAGGACGCCCATTCCCCTCCTCTATCGGTCGCATTACTGCTTTGTATGTGTGCTTCAAATGAAGAATGATGCTCCTTACCATATCTATCTAAGATAGATCCAAAGCCAGAATCGAGAGGTCGCCACCGCCGATTGCCTCTACGAGGACAAAACCTAGGCCTATCCTGTCGCCGAATCTGAAACAGGAACCTCCCGATACAATCGTATTCTGTGAAGACCTGCGTCATGAGGAAGGTGATGACACCTTGGCGTCTCCAGACATTGTCCAAAGAGCGAGTTGTTCCGAGTCAGAATGATAGCGATTAAAGCGCTCAACGACGACTTAAATGTCATCGCAATCCATCCCAATACCTCCCGCGACCCGAATTTGGATATCAGGATGGGTCGTGAGTCGTTACCAGAGGTTAAAGGCATGTTTCCATAATACAAGTAACTTGTTTTAAAGTTGCAAATTGTATGCCACTTGAACAAACCTGCAAGTTGCAAGTAGGTAGTTTGAACTTGCATATTTTGTTTCGAGTAACTGTCAATCTACTCAATTGGGAACTATGCAAGTAAAACCTTTTTAACCCTACTTTCGTACAGTGATCGTTGAACATTCATATACACGCTGAATTTTTTTACTGGGCGTGGATGTATCCGAAATTTTGAGGAATATCGAAAAATACTGAAGGGCCGATTTTGACGAAAACTAAAACCGTAGTGGCAATCTAGGCCAGAATATCAAAAATTGCCCTGTATCAAAAATTGTTTGGGGTGTATAGTTTTTCAGAAAAAAGACAATAGCATCCTGACTCGTTTAATGCTGCTGTCATAAAGAGAATTATTATCGTAGCTCATTTATATGACCACAAAATAATATAGCCTTTCGAAAATTGATTATGTTAGGAGTAATTGGAGGTTTATGGCCGCGTTTTCATTTAAGAGCAACATCTTATATTCTTGCTTTTATTTCAATTGTCGGGGCCCTTGGGACTTGGGGGGGGGGCGTATAATTAATACGGCTGATACGGCGGTAGCTACGCCTCTGCCTCTTGGCCAGGAATCGCAAATGTTGATTATGAAAAAAAAAACGCCGCTACCTGTCTAATGTCTATGCATTTGTTGTCAGGGCACCTCCTAGCATCGGGTTCGGACGACACGAACGTAGTGGTGTGGGATTGGGCCCGGAACACAGCCAAACAGACGATCAAGACGGGACACAAGTCCAATGTGTTCCAGAGCAAGTTCCTCTTCCTGAATGCTGAGAGTCAGCTGAATATTGTCACGTGTGCCCGAGATGGACAGGTGAGGATATAATATGAATTGATTTTTATCGATCTCCTAACTTAAGTCATATAAACACGAAAGTAAGCTTTTTAGCCGCCAAAACAGTGAAGCGATCATCCAGAAATGCAAATTCTTTATTAGGTGTATATAGGTACGAGAAGACGACAAGACAAACACAAGAAGATAATTCATGGCCTTCTAGATATCTTGCTGTGGGCTTTCGTTTGAAAGAATGGTGATATGGGTGATGAAAACAATCATCATCATCATCAGCCTAGGCCCCTAAAATTGCACTTTGTTTTACTTGTGTCTCAGCATGACTCATTTAGCCGCTTTTCTAAAGACCGGCACTCCTCGAACCCTGAGCGAATTTTACCTTAATTGCCTATCCGCTGTTTCTCTTCACAATCACGTCCCCTCCACTGACGCTTTCTCCGTAAGGGACTTTGGCCATGATGCGATTCGTGCTTTTTGCAATTTCTACTAACTAAAAATGAAAACCGACCTTGCTACTAAGAAATAATGATGCAATTCGATTGACTTGACGTCATTGGGCGATCGTGTTTTGTTCTTGATCTACCGTTGATAATAACTTGTTTTATGTCATATAATATTATGTCGTAGTGGTAAGGTTGATTTTCACTTGCGGTTGGTATTGGTCGAATTGTGTTCGCATCGCTTCATGGGTAAGCTCCCTTAAGGGCGTGTAACCAGAAAGTTGGCAACGTCGCAAACAGCTTTCTAGTACACTACAGAGCCATATTACTTATTTCCACACAGTAACATTGCCAAATTAATTAAAACTTGTAAATATTTGACAGCCATTTGCGACGTTGCCAACTTTCAGAATACGCGCTCTTATACAATCAGTATTTTCTCTTCGTAGGTCCGTCTCCTACAATGTCACCCAAGCGGCGGGTCCACAGTGTCCCGTCGACGGCTCGCATCCCACTCCCGCGCAGCTCACAAGCTGCACGTGTGCGCGGCTGAGCCTCACCTGGTGATCTCGGCGGGAGAGGACGGACTCGTCATGCAGTGTGACGTGCGAGCTGAGCATGCCTCAAGGTACTGAGCGATTGACTGCTGCGCTAGCTGATGCAGGTTCGATTCCCGCACTGAATAAATATTTGTATGGCTTACAGCTAGTTCTGGGTGTAACTGTTTGTGTGATTTTGTTTGTAAATGCATACATGATTTATTCCTAGTAATTTTGCCCCAATTCGAAAGTTTTCGACCAATGGGTGTTACCAGTGATGACGTATTGACGTGGACTCAGAAATGAGGAGATTCGTAGATTAACCAAAGTTACTGACGTATCCCAACGAATTAGCAAGTTGAAATGGCAGTGGGCAGGCCATATAGAGCGCAGAACTGATGGCCGATGGGGCCGTAAGGTTCTCGAATGGAGACCACGCTCCGGCAAGCGCAGCGCATGAAGTCCACCCACAAGATGGACAGACGATCTTATGAAGACCACAGGATCATGCTGGTTGCAAGCCGCCTCCAACCGATACTATTGGAAGTCTAAAGGAGAGGCCTATGTTCAGCAATGGATGTCTTACAGCTGATATGGTGATTATGGGGCAACGTTGGTGTCAACAACAATGGCGTAACTAGAGGTTACGTTATACCTGACGGGGGGCCTTAGAGGGCAAAAGCCTGCCGGGGTCGCGAAAATGTTTCATCAGGTAACCGTGACCCTTGAACAAGTCAGGTCTATTGAAGGATCACCGTGGATTTTAGTCAGTACAAGTCTGACAGTCCTCCCTCCCGCCTCGTCCGGGGTAGGAGTTATTTGTTTTTTTTATCACGATAAAAAATAGGAAAGAAAACTGGTAATGTTATGGCAAGCTAGAGACCATAAGGCGAACAGACAGTTTTGTTATCTGTTGCAGTTGTATCGCGTTGGAAACCGCAAACCGCTTCCTATGAACGATATTGTTACCTTTGATTTCTAGTTTAGTGTACCAATTAAAAAGGGTAAAATAAAAAAAAGGGAAACGACTTCAAAACCAAACACAAAAAATGTTGATGATGTGTAAAATTGAGATTATATTCAACAAAAACGGATATAAATAATATAAAAATAAATACGAGATATCCGATCACTTTTCTGAAAACCGCATCAAAATCGGTTCAGCCAAACTCGAGATAATTAATAATGACGTATTTTCATGGAGTTTACAGCTCTTGTAAACAACTATAGTTTGAGCCAAATAAGTGTGGAATAAAATTCGTTGACCCCCGTGTACCAATGTATTCCAATATTTCAAAACCATTCGAAAAAATGTAAAGAAAGTGTCGTAACAGGATCAAAATTGACGTATCGTGGTAAGAGGCGACCGTGACCTTACATTTTATTTTGAAATTCAAACGATGGTATAATGGAATTGTAACGATGCGTTATTAGGATCAATGACCTTTATTCCCGACTTATCTGGCGCGGACTATAGTGGTTTACATGTTGTCATTGTTCAACAAAGCGTTGACAAAGGAGTATGATACCCGTGCGTCGACATCGCTAGTTATGCCAACTGGTCGCAAGCGTGACTGCTGAGCAAGAAGCTCCAGAGTTTGATTTGCAGCCCAGGCAAAGTATTTTTTCTGATTTTTTCATTAGGAATTACTCGGTAATAGCCATAGTCATAGTGCCATATACAGCTGAACGATTGGACTGCTGAGCTGTATGTCGCGGGTTCGATCCCCGAACGGAATAAATATATACTCTTCCCAACTCTTCGGGGATTACAGGCATGTCATGTAAAAAAAAATTGCGGATACTGACGGCAGCCATATACATTCGCCTACACACGCTCTGGCTGCTCGCAGTCAACTGGCTGCCGTGCAAACAGTTGTATTGGCTGCCGCAGGCGGGAATTCGTAACTGCCTTCCTTCCTCCTGCTTCCATACAGTGTCATATGTTTTACTGGTTGCCTAGTGCGCCCTAAATTATTTCATGTTCGTTAAACAAGCCATCTGTACTTCCAGATTGTTCCAAGTGAAGGACCGCAGCGTGGTGATCCCGTTGTACAGTGTGAGCGGCCACCCGCGGGAACCGCGCGAGCTGGTGGTGGCGGGCCGGGACAAGTACGTGCGGCTCTACGACAGACGGAAGTCCACCAAGCCCGTCGCCATGTACTGTCCCACCTCATTCCACGAGAAGACCACGGTAAGATACTGATACTGCTAGCCTACATCATCCCACTGCTGGGCAAAGGCCTCTTCCCATGACTTCCAGTTTTCAGATCCAGGGCCAAAGCGAACCACTGGTTTTATCAAGTTCGTCCCGCCGTCTTCTACGAGGTCTGCCGCGACGCCTTCTGGCTGTGTCAGGGCTCCACAAAGTGGTTATTTTGGCCCACAGCTCATTGGGTATGCGGCAGACGTGGCCGACCCAAGCCCATTTCAGTGCAGCGGCTTTTAATTTGTGTTTTGGAGTGCGGTGTGGTGTTGCGTACGTGGTCTGATAGTTTGACACGTAGAATACTATGCTCCATTGCACGTTGGCAAACCTTGAGTATGAACTTTTCAATGTTTATCAAAGACCAAGTCTGGGATCCATAGGTCAGAATAGGAAGAATGCAGATGTCCATGATTTTCCGCTTGAGTGTCAAAAGAAGACTTCCTTTCATAAGCTCCTTCATGGACCAGTAGTTCTTCCATGCGTTTTCGGTTCGTCATGCGACTTCCGCATCAGACTTGTACTGACTAAAATCCACGGTGTCCTTCAATAGCCCTTTACGTTCCGGGGTCATGGTAATTTCGGTAGTTCTGCTAACCATACGCGAGGATGCAGGCAAGGTACATGCGTTGCGCATATGTCACTCGCTGCTAGCTGTGGGAGTCGTGTATAAAATACTCTGTTGCTCAGTTATTGTCCGACGATCGACCCGCAAACATCTGTTGGTGCTTATGCGAGTCAAATATATTAATAACTAGCGGCCCGTCCCAGCTTCGCACGGGTGGAAGTCATCTAAAACCCGGTCCCGATGGTTACAAACACAACATAAAAGCTTTTTAAAAAAAAATGTAACCGCCTTCAAAACCAACCACTAAAATAGGGTAAAATAACCTACAAAATAACTTTTCTTTCGGAAGTCGGTGGTTTTATTTTTCATTGTCTTTTTTGCCACCGACTTCCGAAAGAAAAGTTATTTTGTAGGTTATTTTACCCTATTTTAGTGGTTGGTTTTGAAGGCGGTTACATTTTTTTTTAAAAAGCTTTTATTTTACTCTTTTTAGTTTAAATATTCAACCCAAATTCTTGTCAAATAGGTACATCATTTTCTTACATGTGCACTAGAATTTTGTAATCCGTAGCACCGGTAATAACATCGCTCATGTACAAAATTAGCTAATAAAATTCCCTATCTCAAAAATTACTGAACCGATTTTGATGAAACTTGCAGTGTTCCCTCAGTTGAACAATACCTAGTATAACAAAAAAAGAATGACTTAAATCGGATTTGTAGTTCCAGAGATAAGCGAACACAAACTAAATCAGTTGATGCCTACTCCTTACTGTTGAGGAGTTGTACCTTCCATCATCAGCTCAGCTACATGAAATTATGATTACCATACGCAAATACTTAAATTACTTCATAATATTTACGAAAAACTATATGTGGGCCTATAAAATTTGAGGGTTGCCCTCGATTTCTCCAGGATCCAATCATCAGATCTTGACTTGGTGAATATGGGACCACTCCGGAAGCATCTCCTTTCGAACAAAAAAAGAATTTTGAAAATCGGTCCACAATCGCCGGAGCAATCGCGTAACAAACACACAAAAAAAAAAAAAAAAAAAAAAACATACAGGCGAATTGATAACCTCCTTCTTTTTGAAGTCGGTTAAAAAAAAGAATTATCCGAATCGGTCCAGTCGTTTTCGAGTTATGAGCTTAGCAACACATTTTGCGATCCATTTTTATACTAAAGAAGATGATGGTCCTGGTACTTACCTGGTATTATGTTTGGAATGTAATACTTTTGTAATATTTAAGACATTCCTGAAATCCGTTCTCTATGTCTATGGTCAGAACCGAAACCTGCATTTTTTTTTTCGTCTGGCGTCCTCCTCATCCGTCAACTTCTCTCGATGGTGTGCCTCTTTAGTCCAAATCGCAAGAAAAAAATGTCGAGTTTACAGTTTTTTTTTTTTAATTTCTTGTATAATTGCTTTTGACAACCGTCGCACCTGATGGTAAGCAACAATATGGTTGACGATTAATATTTTTAAATTACAGAACTCAGACACAGTGCGGAAGAAAGTTCGGTTGTCAATGATGCACCTCACATGCGCGGTGTTTAACCACGACGGCACAGAGATCCTTGGATCTTACAACGACGAGGATATCTACCTGTTTGATACCAAGAAGGATGCATATCAAAAGTAAGTGTGAATGTAGATTTTTATGTCTCTTAGTGGGTCGTTTAGGTAGTAAATGATATTTACTTTAACGTCATTATGCATAAGATAACAACTTCAAACTTTCTTTAACGTTGTAAAATCGTCCAATGAGTCGTCCCAAGGCAGGACGAGAGGGACTGTCAGACTTGTATTGACTAAAATCCACGGTGTCCTTCAATAGCTATTTCAGTTACTCACTCGACAGCCCCGCGACCCTGACAGACTTTGGTCTTCTGCCACGTCAGATTACTGAGAGCTATTTGAGGCGCGCGTGGAACATGACGAACCTTCGATGCGGGCATGGTCAGCTTCTCTGATGCGGTGGATTCTGGGATATCACGAAGGATGATCTATTTATGGTCCAAGTCTGGATAGCTGGGTAATAACCCAACAGTGGGATAATTTCGAGTTGTAGCGGGCGAAGTAGCTGGCACCAGCTAGAAGATAGTTATAAATGTGGAAGTATGAGGGGATCGATGAATTTTTGTTTGTTATTCATTCACGCAAAAATTACTGAATTGATTTGGATGATATTTGGTACACAGATAGTTTAGAACCTGGATTAACACCCACAGTCATAGCACAAAAAGTTAAACATCTGTTGAACACTTACCCAAAAATAGTGTTGTTTTGAAAAGTTTTGACTTTGTCAGTTGTTTTAAACAATAATGTTTAAGAGATGTTTAACTCTTTTGTAGTAATATGGACAGGGTTTTACCTTGATTTAATCTTCTCGATTACGAGATAAGGCGAAAACGCTGTTACATGTCAACACCTAGTTTAGCCTACTCTTCTGCCAACAAATCCTGTCTTTTTGTTCTGAGTTTTTGTCTTTCTACGATGTCATGCAGATGGATCATTATAGGCCGATTACGATTAAAACCTTGCTTATCCTTCCAGGGATAACCCACTCGAGAAAGACGGCTACACACATCGGTACAGCGGTCATCGCAACAGCGCTACGTTCAAGGGCGTGGCGTTCTTCGGACCTAAGAGTCAGTTCGTCGTGTCCGGGTCGGATTGTTCATACATTTATATTTGGGATAAGAAGTCGGAGTCCATAGTGCAGTGGTTGCAGGGAGACATGAATGGCGTTGTGAGTATTTTGGAAATAGTAACCTTCTACGTAGTGTGATGGTGAAAGGGTGCCTTTCCACTAGAGATGTGCTAAGTAGCTGTGCTGCGAGGATGTAAAAGCTGAGCTACGAAACTATGTGACCGGTTCCACTGATGCTACGCTATGTAGCGGAGCGAGTAAGATGCGCCGCCGCAAAATAGCTACGCGAGGAAGATGCGCAGCTCGAGCTATGCGATGTATCGATAGTAGGGAAGACGACCCAGCACGCATATTTCCATATAAAAAAAAAAACATCTTAGTTGACTGCGTTTCCACCAGTGCTGTGCTATGTAAACCAATGAATATGATTGGTGGATCTCAAACGCATGCGCAGCAACGTAGCATAGAACATGTTTGGTGGAAAAGCAGCCTATGGGGGAGGCCTTTGTTCAGCTGTGGACGTCTACCGAAAGATGATAATGATATGGTCGAGATAATTGCAATACAGTCAGTCAGTTTCTTCAAAATACCACCTGGCGAGCCTTTTCTCAAATATGCTTACGTGAAGTCCGAACCGGATTGACGGGGCCCCCTCTCAGAGGGCCAAAGCCTGCCGGGTCGCGGTACTTATTTCTATCACCGTAACCCCGAAACATAAAGGGCTATTGAAGGACACCGTGGATTTTAGTCAGTACAAATCTGACAGTAAAGGGGTTGGAGGACTCATTTGATGATTTTACCACGCTAAAAAAAAAAAAAAACCAAACCGGATTCAGCAGAATATCAGTATTTTACATGAAGTGACTGCTTATCTGATCACAATCCAGTAACTGATTTTCGGACGGCCTGGACCAACGGCTTTACATACTTCTTGATGTATGGTGTGTGTGAGTGCTCTGACTGGATCGGCATTACCTCACCTTATGATGAAATTGTACTTGCTAATCCTCATTTGGGCAATGGGGTTGGCAACAGGCCAACAGGGGAACAAGCTATACTGGCGCCATTAGTTATAATGGCGCCAGTATAGCTTGTTCCAAGCATCGTCATTGGTTCAAATCTTAAAGGTACTTCAAAATAGTACTACGTCATTGAATAGGACTAAGCTATGGTGGCGACATCTACAATTAGCTTTGACCGGCCTTCCCCATTGTAGTGCGATGATCTTTTCTTTTAGTTCTAGAATTATTCCTTAAACATTTTTTTTATGTCTCCAGGTTAATTGTATAGAGGCTCATCCGCGGTGTCCAGTGTTGGCTACGAGCGGACTTGACAAGGACATCAAGATCTGGCTTCCGTCGGACGAAACAGACCCCACCTACGAGGGTTTAGAAAGGGTAAGACATTATTATAGACTATTACTATTTAATACTTTTGAAGAGAAATGGGTAAGGTTTGATTGATCATCAATAATAATACTATCGAATGGTGAAATAATACGTGGTGTGTTCTTTTCAAAATCATTGGGTTGGATGGAATATTGATTTTTAACCGATGAAAAAAAAGGAGGAGGTTCTCAATTCGACATGTATATTTTATTTTCAAAATTTCAATGATGCAGTTTTAGTTTTCATATCACAATTGGCCTCGTAAATCCTTTCAGTATTTTTCGCTACTCCTCATAGTCAAAGATTAAGTCATCCGCGCCCAGTTGGAAAATTCACCCTGTTTAGGTTTTTAGACTGACATGGTCACTATAACTATTAGTTAGTTTTAAAACGAGATATTTACCATGTTTATTATTTGTTTTGAGTTTCCGATATTTCGGCACTGTTGCAAGCGCCATGGTCACGGATGAACTGAAGATATTGCTTTTTATAATGTAAACTTCGCAAAAGCACGGTAACTAGTTCGCGAGTGGATACAGTGAGTATTGTGTGTCGGGAACAAAATCGTGTAGTGAGTGAGACGAGTGACAATAACATTGGTGTCGAACGCAAAAAACGAACGAGAAGGAGGGTAGACCGATTTGTCTGCTCATAAACATCCACCCGCAATATCTTCAGTTCATCCGTGATCATGGCGCTTGCAACAGTGCCGAAATATCGAAAACTCAAAACAAATAATAAACATGGTAAATATCCCGTTTTAAAACTAACTAATAGTCACCCTGTTTAAGTTTCAAATATAATACTATGACAGACGTAGGACGATTCGTCGAAAAAGTTATCGCGGCCCAACCGTAGGAACAAGATTTTAGTCAGAAAGAGTCTAGCACTCTTCTGCTCCGCCCAAACCGGGTAACTAAGCTGACAACTTACCCTAAAAAAAGTGTATCAACTTTTACAACTGTCTTGAAAATGAAACTCCTAAATAAGCCACCAAAGTAAAAATCGTGTCTTAGCGCCTGATAATCGTGTAAAAAAACCTCTATCGATGGATAGATAAATGAGCGCCATCACACGTTACCATAATCAGTCTAGTTATCTCTGAATAAAGATTACAGAAGTGCTATAACACTATGAAATTCATCGAGTTATCATTTAACAACAATTGTAAAAGTTAACTCTTCAGATAAGATACAATGGTGCTCCTGATAACTGTTATCTGTTGAGGAGTGACTTGTCATTGTTTGCTTGTTTGTTATCACTGTCTTACATTCTTAGGTTGTGTTTTGCACACTGTTTTGCAAAAAAGGTTACTGGTAACGCAGCTTTAGGTGATATTAATCAGTTCTTATCGTATAGTTGATAAAATGCACAGGTCTGCTTTCATAAAATGGTGTAACATATACCTTTTTAAAATAAATGAATACTATGCATTGCTATTTTCAACTAAAACGCCATATTGTGACATTAAGGGCCATAACACACTAGCGGTTTGGAAGCGGTTGCGGGGCGGAGCGGCCGCACAGCGAGAGCGTTGCGAACACGCCGCGGTTGCCAGCGAATTCGTTGCGGACGGTGCAACGGAAATCGTGCCGCGAACAGCAAGAAGTGGACGCCATTTTGTAGACTGCCCTCGAACAAACGCCAAAACGTCCGCCCCACCTCAGATCAACGAGGAATTGTTTGTATGAAAAAGTTCCTCCAGCGCTGAAATTTGGCATAATAATGATAAAGTAGGTGATACAGATTATAGATGCATAATTATCCAATTGTTTTTTTTAGCGTGAAAAAAAAGGTTATTTTATTACCAAAACAGAATATTGCTTATAACTCCTCTGCGAAAACTTCCTCAGCCTAAATAGTATGGATCCCAAATGCCGAGGTTCGTTTCCCCGTTGAAAAAAAAATTTCCCCACATTTGCCAAACGCGTCCGCGACGTGTTCGCGACGTGTAATGCGCGGCGTGTTCGCGACGATGCGCTGCGCGTCCGCTCCGCCCCCGCAACCGCTCCACGCTAGATTGCATAACGGCCTACGTCACAATATGCGTTTCGATTCTTACTTTAATATGTAAAGGAAACAAACGATTGTTTGTGTATTGAATGACTTCCGACCTTACGGACCGATTTTCAATCAATCTTTCACTAGTTGAAAGCTGTTATGGTCCTTCGACATAGGCAATATGGGGGGGTGAGCTGGCGAAGCCGCTGGCAAAAGCTAGTTTCTAATATTTAAGCAGGGAATAATATTTTACTAGATGGACATGCCCGCGGGCAGTTTGGAGTCCTACACTAAATATTAACATTGCACAGACCGCTCGTCTTGCAGCGTGTCTGCAGATTTGCCCGAGGGCAAGTCCGAGAAGTGAAATTTTCAGTCTTTAAACGACGTATAAATATCGTCACAAATGGCGCCAAGGTCCTTTAATTCATAACTTAAACATAAATGCACAAACAACTACAAACTCCAAAAAAATAACGCACTTATTCTAAAATTCCAGGTAGTACGAGAGAATGGCGTGTCACAACTGAGAAGTCCCTTATTCAACGATTTTTTACCTACACTATATAGTGCGTGGCGGGGAGAGAATCGAGTGTTTACGGATGATGACTCAATGCCCCCCTTAGGGGGGAACATCGAATTCGATGGCAATGTATGCACGACCTTCTAGAGGTTTCTAACTCTTGCTAGGAACTAGATTTAAACGCAGCTTTAAGAACGCATACTTTTAAACACTGTAATAGATCAGACCAGTCTATTACGGTGCTTATAAGTGTGTATTGCAGTTTGGAGTTTCATGGAAATATCCTGAACAGCTCGAATTAATACGATGCTAATGTATGCAGTGCTCTGCACGATAACTTTTATGTTGATTTTTTTTATTGTTATTGTTTTGTTAAATTCGTTGGTTAGTGACGTAAGAGGCTGTTCACACGGAGGTATGTTGCAGTACAAAGTTGATACCTCACTAATTACACAGTTTAAAAAATGCCGTAGGAAATTATCGTGTGATCCCAACATTACGCTGTAAAAAATGTGCAGGTTCTGTGTGAACGTAGGCTAACACTGGTATTCATGAACGTTACTATGAGGTCTCACAGGGCGCGCGGACGCACAGGGTCACAAAAACCTATTCATAAACGACACTTGAGGGACGAACGACACTATGCGCTTACTATAATGAACGCACAGCTAAAGTAGCTTGCTAGCTACTTTACGCCACGCATAGTGCGACAGTTAACACAAATGTCAAACTGGCATCGGTTATCTATAATAATAATTTCGTGCAGGGCTACGGTAGAGTCGATTGAAAGCTAACCTGAATAATAAAACATTAAAAAATAATGATTTCGAATCGACAACATATACCCGCAAAATTCAGATAGTCGAGTATTTTGTAAATTTCTAATGATTTTCTGACCAGACAGATCGCAGCCGCCATTTTTGACATCGGATGACATGTTGAGAAGTTTTTATTTTTTCTCTTTATTTTCGGCCAGTGTCATGTGGGTATTATGTAGTTACTAAACCTCCTTAGAAAAACCTATAAACTGTAACCCCCTTGCCTGGACAAGTTCAGTGCGGCGGAAAGAGTTCCGGCGCGATCACAGGGCGATAATATGGAGGGAGTGACTGCCGTAACAGATGTCCGGGCACGCCGCGATGGCGGCGGTAAGAGCCCCGGTAAGATTTGAGGAGTGACTAGATAGGCATCGCGTCTTGACCTACCGCCTGACGCAGATCCTCACCGGACATGGAAGTTCCGGGTGTGGAGGTACCTGAGGAAACGCCTGTGTCACAACTGTATGGATCGCCCGGAGGAGCATACGGTGCAGGATTGCACCTCACGACCCAGCCGCATTGGTAGACGCCCAGGAAGTCGCAGGACGATCTCCAGCCAACAGGCGTGGGCATGCGGATGGCGAGTAATGGGCAACTCGCTCTCTGATCATGAAACATGCCCGGGTCGACGGCCCGTCCGTGTGTTCCACGCGCCCCTCAAAGACTGTCAGCACAATGACGGGGCCACCTTTGAGGGCCAAAGCCTGTGGTCGTAGGACTTATGAGTTACCGTGACACCTACATTTAGTACCTAGATGTGTATTATGTATGACACACGTTTCAGCCGAGCGAAGCCGGGTTTTCATCTAGTTATGTTATATTTGTAGTGATTTGAGAATTGTGATACGTTGTTTAATTGCGATGAATTACAGCAGCGAAGATGATTTTGATAATTATATTCTTGACAGGATAAATACATAAAGAACAATCAGCACAAGAAAAGTGATACGTGTATTTCAAAATCCTTTCGATTATTACAGTGCTGATGAATTTAAAAGGCTAGTATTCATATTGAAAAGTTTTTTTTTTATTACAAAACTTGTAAATATACCAGTGGTCTTGATTGACGTATATCTGTCAACCAGTCAACCCGAGTGAAGTCGCATCACAACGTTAACCAATCACAGCGCCCCATTCAATGCTAAGTGTCCGCATAGCAAAGAGTTCACTAAGTATTGTTTATGAAATGAATGGCCTGCCATGACGAACGCAGTGAGAAATGCCTTACTTAGCAAAGTGTTGCTGCCATACTTATCTAAGTAGCGTCCTTGAATACCACTGTAAGTGTTAGCTTAGCAAACTGAAGGGGGCGCAGTTAAAATCGTAAGATGTCCCATGATTTTGGGAAAAGAATTATTGGATTGTGCATTCATACATCCAGATATTGGGGTTACCCTAAAAGGGTATGATTTACGTCTAAATTAGTGTAATGTGATTTAAATATCTCAGCATCGATTGATCCAGTTGAGCGAATACAGGCAAATGAGAAGTAAGAAGTTCTAGATCGCTAAATTATATAATTTTTACGAACAAATTGAGATCATTGCAATACTTTCAGGGGTTAAAAATTCTAATAAGAATAACTTTTATATTGGAATAATTCTGAAATCACGAAAAATGTATGGCTACAGAAAATATTGTCCTCAGGACAATAAATAGATAAATTTTTGCTTATTGGCT
Source organism: Agrotis ipsilon (assembly GCA_028554685.1). Taxonomy (NCBI): domain Eukaryota; kingdom Metazoa; phylum Arthropoda; class Insecta; order Lepidoptera; family Noctuidae; genus Agrotis; species Agrotis ipsilon. The sequence goes on from CM052965.1 coordinate 16,590,090, forward strand.
TATCATCAGAGGCGGTATACTCCCAACGGCCACCACTAAAACCGGCCCCAGTGGTGGCCGTTAGAACAATTACTTATTTTTTGTCCCAACGGCCGCCAGTGGCGGACGTTGGAACCAAATAATATTTGTTTTATTTTCAGTGCTTTGTCAATGTAATCTAACTATAGCTATAGCATTTGCTATATTTACATTACATGGTCACAAAGTACTAGGCTAGCATAAGTTCAAAGTGGTAGTTATTTAAATTTTTCTGAGTCAATACAAGACAATTTCAGGTAGGTACACTATTCCTGCCAAGAAATATTTAAATAAAAACCACTTTGAACTTATGCTAGCCTAGTACTTTTTCTGGTTAGTCAACGAAAAAGGCAAATTCAACATTAGTTCCATTATTTCCAGATTCCTTTAAAATGGAACTAGTGATAATAAAAATAATCAGTAGTTCCATTATTTTAAGTTTCTTCTAAAATTGCAAGTATCTCTTCGGGAAATATATTTTTACCGGCCCCAGTGGTGGCCGTTGAGACAAATATTATTTGGAACGGCCCAACGTCCGCCACTGGTGGCCGTTGGGACAAAAAATAAGTAATTGTTCTAACGGCCACCACTGGGGCCGGTTTTAGTGGTGGTCGTTGGGAGTATACCCTTACCTCTGATGATTTTTTCTTCAGTATTCAGAGTTGTTTCAATCCTTTTAAAAATGGAATGAGGTCAAAGTCAGTATAATTTCTAGTACCTACGTTTATTAGCCAGAAAAGCTTTACCTACATTATTTAATAAAATTTTCTATAATACAAATAAAGACAGAGAAAAACGTGTTAGATATGACTTGTAAAATTTGGATTTTGACAAAAGTCCGATGACGCTAAATGTTACAATTCTGTTACACGTTTTTTTATTGGTTATGTAAAATAAATGATACATGCTGCATTTAAATCTAGACTTAACAAACTATTTAACTAGGAGTTAAAGTTTTTGTCTTCTAACAACTTTTTCATTAAATATTGTAAATGTAATGCCAAACATACACGTCATGTTAACATTAGTTAATTTTTTTATAAGAGGGACATTTGTGGTTTTTGCAATATCTATATATATAAAAATGAAACCCGTTTTCCGTTGTCACGACATAACATGAAAACGGTTTGACCGATTCGGATAATTATTTTTTTGTTGTGTTTGTAACCATCGGGACCGGGTTTTAGACCGGGTCCTCCACCCGTGCGAAGCCGGGACGGGCCGCTAGTAATGCGATAAAACAGTTATTTTTATATCATCTGTTATCAAATATGTCGTTGACCTAGTACCAACTTGTTTTTAAATATAATATTGGCATTAGACGGTTTGAATTCAGGGTATTTGTCTATAATTAACACAGTCTGGCAAATAAGTATTGTTTACTCATATTAATTTTGAGTCACGACCTTGTGCTAACAAAACATTTTTAATGATGGAAAGATTCTAAAATAGCCACATCGGACCATAAACGCGAAAAATTTTGAATTTCGCTCCAAAACTAAAAGATTGCCAATAAAAAAATTCAAAAGCTGGCAACATTGCAACAAAATCAACGCAGTGAATGATTGAATAAAGGTCATGTGTAATCTCCGCACGTATTACAGAGCGCGTCGCTGACGCAACTATGACCGTCTTAGTCATAATGTATTTAAAATATCTATTTACAAATGACCTGTACTATGTACTAGATTTAGTCGATGTATGCGTGTGCTTGCTTTCCGCAGGCACTAACCATTATGTTTTTGTCTATATCATTTCAAGGCCAAAGAATATCTATATGAAAATTATATACAATGTTAGAACGGTATTTCTCCTTATTGATGTCGTACCTAATGCATACAGTCTTGTCGTTTATTAAAATTAGAGCCTATAAAATACTTGGGAAACTTTTTCTGAAAAGTGAAAATTGTGGGTTTCCCATTAATTCTCCACTTTATCTTTAAGGTGTAAAGGAAGCCTTTCCCAAGCAGATTTTTTTCTGGAAAACTACTTTTTGTTTGCGTTCAAAAGTGATTCATAAGTTCATTCGGTTGAGCTGTGCCTTTCGGCTGCGTTCAGGGTATTTTTACACCCTTGATAATTCATATAAATTAAAACTAGAAGTTGATATATTTTGTAGTATTTTTTTCATTAAAATATTGTCAGGAAATAATTAGAATTTGCGCTCAAAGCCGAGCTTGATAACAACATATATATTTTTAGTACGAAATGGCAATTCAAAGGGAAAAAGATAATATTTTCTGATTACAAGTAATATGTAAACTATTATTTAAACTGTTTTTTGCAATAATTAAAAATAAAGTCATGGTAAAATGGTAATAATGTTGATAATATTTTAGAAACAAATAACTGTTTGCAGTTTACTAACAGTAAAAACCACAAGTGTCCCGTAGTTTGATAGTTTTGAAATTGTAAAAGGTAAAACAATTTAATATTATATAAATAATATGTATGTGCCTGTGATATACTGATTTGTGGATATTTTGATTCATTAATTAGAAAATTTTCTTGTTTATAATTGTTAGTTTTGAAAAAGGTGGACTCACGCATAGTTATTTATAATTAAAATTCATATAATAACCTGAATAATAATATCTGATCAATGTCTCTCCATTCTAAGCGTACACGAAACTTATTTAACTCCGAAATAGTAATTATATGTATGGAATTTTCTAGAATTATCCAACATGGCTGAAAAGTAAGCTAGGGCCTGTATAATGATACTACATTATCTTCTATTTATATTATTTTTAGAAATGTATAGTTATTTGCATACGCAACAGAATTCCGGCTTTTTCATCTATATTTGCCCTGTAATCAAATTCTAGTATAACTTCTCATCTCTTTAGAGTAGTGCAGGACGGTATAGTGAGTAAAATAGTCGAGTTCATAGTTTGTAAACAGGGTAATTCCCGGTCCTTATAAACCAGCTGTATCATTGTGCTTTGTGCTGTACTAAGCGTGGTAATATAACCGATAATTGAACGCTTAGTCTTGCACATGGCATGACATAATTTTTACTCGTAAATTAATTAAAAATAACACTTTTCATTGTACCTCTTGGTTTTTAATATTGTAATAATTGTAAAACTATTTTTATATCTATTTTAGACGTGATGAGTGTGTTCAAATATAACAAGTATGTATACAAAGTTAATAAAAATTGAATTGTTAAATTTAAACGAAACAAATTGTTTAAATTAGTACAGAAATTAGTGACAAATTGTTGTTTGTTTACAAAATTATCTGGGTTACAGATAAATTGTAAATAAAAATTTCATCGTTACGTCTAAAATAAATATTCTTGTGGGATTTTTTGTAAAATTCCTTTTTTTTCTTTACACTGCGTTTGCCACCGCTCATCTAGGTCATACGATTATATTTTAGTTCGAGTGTATTTTATTTATCGTTTACTATCGTCTCCTAATGTGTGTGGAGTAAAACATGTAAGGTTAGTCCCAATGTGTAAATAAATGATGATTTTAAATACGTTTGCTCTTTATTTTTAAATAGCGCTCTGAAAAGAAACATCCATTTTTATTGAGGCGATTATTTCCGTTGCATATTTCTGAAACATGTGTCGTAATCAAGTTTTTCATAATGGCGGCAAATACAAAGCACGGAGATACAGCAAACTTCGTTTAAAATATATAAATGCATTGTATAGAGCTCAAGGAGCTACGAAAAACAAAACGCATAATTAACTAACTAACCTACTTTTTCCTTTCCTACTTTAAATTATGGTTTCGGAACGATACTATAAAATCAATAAAGTCATTATGTCGCGCAACGTGCTTTGCCGAAAGTAAAGCCTGTTTTCTTTCATCATCGATGAAAACTTTCAGTCAGCGATGCATTTTAACAATTGCTTATTTCTATGATTTCTGCTAGTAAAACATATTTTAGTTATACTTTATTAAAATTTATCACAATAAACTTTTTAGTTTCCCGCTTTTCTATGATTGATTGCAGCGCCTAGTTGCGTCGAAATTTGGAACTAAATGAAGCCGACGCGAACTTATTTTTCTCAATTTCTCAAAATTAAAACGTTCAAGATCAAAAATAATTTTGAAAACAAGGTTAAAATTAGTTTTAACACCGATTTAACTCCTTAATTGGCCGCTGTATTAAAAAATTACGAAAATACAATTCAACATTTTTACCCACATGCTAGTCATAGCTTGTTAATGGCGGACGATTTGCACCAATCAGCGTCGAGGCGTGCAGAAGCCCGCGCCATCTTCGTTTTCAAACTCATCTGGCCGCTCGCTCACTCGCTCAGTCAGTCGCGCGTCGGATCCGGGCAGCCGTACAACTTAACTTACTAATCTAGTAATTAACACCAAAATCAGAACAATCATGAGCACCAATGAAAATAACAGTGAAGTGGCCGTCGACAAGGTCGGTGATGAGAAGAAAGGTGACGCCAAAAGTGACCTAAAAGGAGCCAAAAGGGCAGCAGAGGTGAGTGCACATGTCAAACAAAAATGTATTCGTTATAATCGCTCGCCATTTTATTGAACGCTATTTTATAGGCTGCATTACACCAATTTTCTTTATAAAGTGTTCTTGTTCCTCATTCCACGTGTAAAATAGAAATCGGTCGGCTAAAGTACCGAAACGATGCTGACTCTTACCGGCGTATTTTTGGATGTCATTTCTGTTGAGTTATGCATTTTAGCGTGTGTGGGGAAATCGATGAACCAATAACATGATGCTCTCAGAAGAAACAACATATTGAATTTACCAGAGGTGTGATATATTCGCAGGTCGCTATTTTTTTAGCTTTTGTTTACTCGTTTTCGATACGGAGGCATGACCTTGGCGGAAAAAAAAACATGGCGCGGGAACGTACGCTGTCCTCATTGATGTGGTTATTATAACGTCGATACAGATGTCGTAAGGTCTAGCCGTAGTTTAGTATCGATTATAATGCGTGGAAGTAGTTATTTTAGACTTTCTCAGGGCTTGAGTTCATCGTAGCGTGACGCTAGATGGATGGGTAACATGGCCGGCGCGAATGTCAGTGTTTGAGTCGGATAGCCTGTCACAACCGCCGCGCAAATGTATAACTCGCGTTATCTACTTTGAGTATATTCTTATAATGCAATATTCAGGTCTGCCATGACTCGGTCACGCTGCCGTTTTCACAATTGTTATTTTATTTCGGCGCTTACACTAAAAAGTAGTCAATGACCCGGCATTATTTGCATGTAGGTGTAGGTAATGTAGTGTCCTTTGTTCTAGTAGCACTTGTTCATAGCACGCAGTCATGTGAACGCACATCGACTGCACAAATTGAGCGGGAATATTTAATATTCTATAATTTCACTAAAAATGGGAATGTTTTATATCTTCCGTCCTGTTCACTCTTCGTACGTACACGAGGACGCATGGCGTGTACGGCTTGTTTCAAGACAAGCGTTTGTATAGGTTAGCTATGTCGTAATTTAACCATTAAAACGTGTATGATAATGAACGACGCTACGAGGCTCTGTATCATTTCTATTTGGACGGTTTTTAGTTGTTTCTTGTAAATACGGCGTCGCTTTGCGAACGGTTAGGTAGGTATGCGCGTTGACCGCGTTCCGCTCAACTTTGCCACGGGAAAAAGGGCCGTATGACGCCGGCCCCGCTGCGGCGCTCTTTCCCCCACACAACAACTAATGACCCACGCTTCTTTATCGTTACGAATCTTTGTCACCTGCGTCTCATTATTATGCAGGTAACTTGCATCGTTTTCCCACAAAATCATACATAAGCAAATCCCTAGATGCATTCAAAATTGAAATAATATTGGCTAATGGCCAGTTATTGGTTGTTTGATCTTGAGTACTTCAAGGCGTACCGCATGCTGTCGTATACGGTACGTAAACAATTGAAAATACGGGTTCCCGCCAATGATTTGTTACGTTTTTAGGAGAAAACGACAGAAGCGAAAAAGGCGCGAAAGGAGGAGAATGGCGGAGGCGGTGACGACGAGCCACACAGTGAAGAAGAAGACTTAGAAGGAGAGGGCGAGGGCGAAGAGGATGACGACGAAGAAGTGGAAGGAGAGGATGATGAGGAAATCATCGGAGAAGGAGAGGACGACGATCTCGAGGGTGAGTAAAGCCATCACATTAGTGCCATGGTTTAAAAGCGAATATCACTGCAATTTAGCTTCTAGGGCCTCATTATGATTAAATGTGTAATCATAAGCTAAACACTACATGTGCATAAACATACACAAGCCAGTGAGGTTATCAGTTACCTAGGAGATCGTCGTGGAATTCAATGTGAAGATTTTCGAGGTGATTTACCGAAAGGGCGATTTTGTTCTGATTTGAAATGCAGAAAAAACCTATAGCTCTGAAAGCTTGATTAACATCTAGGTGTCAGGTTTATAAAAAGCAGTGTTGGAGCGTGTGACGCTAATTTTACTTGTTGGTTGTTACAGACGAGGAGGTGGAAGAGGAGCTGCTAGGCGAAGAGGAGGAGGAGGATGCGTAATACGCCTCGTGCCTCTTTATGGACAATGTCACAGTGATGTGTTAGTGCTCGTGACGCCCCGGACTGGCGCGGCCTCGCCTCGCCTCAACTGTCCACACACAGCTACAGCCCCAACTACAGGACTCTAACAACAGTTGGGAACACGCGGGGCCGACAACGCTCCCACCTAAAACGGGTGCAGTTCTATTTAAATGACAAATGTAATTAATTAAGTCAAATTCAATGCAAATTTTCAATTTTTTTACAATGTTTAAGTTCGGTACTGAAAGCTGTATCTTTACTTTTTCGGCTCGTTATCGAGCTTGTAATTAATTAAGACTTAGTAGAATGCTGTTGAATTTTGTCATGAAATGTACAAATGTGTTTTTCGGAAGTAAACTTTATTCTAAGTGAAATCCGCTCTGTATTCTAGGTTTACCTGTGAGCCCGTTAAATGGTGAAGTTGTGATATTTTTCTATACTGTAAGAACCTATCCGTTACTAAAATATATAGAAATAAGCCAGTTTTGGCGCGTTATAGTAAATAAGCTATAAGTCACAAAGCTCAATTCTTCATTTTCTTGTTGTCGATGAGAGTTTGTGTGTACATATTTAGCATAAGTGAAGCCTGTGATTTTATAATCAGTAATAATGTAACTTAGTGTGAACGTTGCATTCAGGTTAATAGTTTTCGTTTTTACAGTAATATATCCACAGTCGCGTTCAGGTTACACAATCGTTTCCTCGTTTGACTCGATCGTGCATTGGATCGAGTGATAGCGTATGATAACGAAATAAAACAGAAAATTAGTCATTTAGCGATAGAATCGGTACGAATTGGTGCCGTCCAGGGCTATCGGGTCAGGTCGAGGAAACGCTACTTTATACACGACTACCGTCGGTCGAGACGCGACCATATTCCACACGTCAGTTTACTAGAAAAACATCACAATTTTGCCATTATCTTGCGCCCATCGCGCGCCTGCCGCCCGCTCTCTGTACGACCGATAAAGAGAGCGCGACGGTCGCCGCGGTACGATAGCGAATAACAAAATATAAACCGGCCTGTAATTTTTGTCCATAACTGTTAATTAGGATAGAACCTTCAGCTCGGTACTCCAGTGTCTCACGGTGTGGAATAAGAGATTCCTAGGTTAAAGTGATTTAGTATGTAGGATGTACGTCATTTTTTATGAAAGGACGCCACGGGCGGGGCGGGGCGGCGGCGCGTGGCCTCGTTCGATTTGCCGGCGGGCTCCGCTCCGCGCCGCTCGCCACACGCCCCACACCACGACGCGGCGACGCGCTCTCTCGCGTGGAAAATCACCCGTTGTGCGCTATACATCGCTGTTCGGGCTCGCCACTGACCGGCCAGCGATGTATCGGCACCACCCGCCTAGACGTCGATCGTCACATGAGCGTTTTTGATACTTCTTGTTGAATCCGTTTTCACTCCGTTCAGTCTTTCGCGGGGCGTCGGTGTGCCGACACCTAGTTGAGATGACTAACTTATGAGTTTCATGCAGCCGGCCCCCGGCAAAGGCGGCGAGATGTTTTGAGAAGCATTTAGCTAATAAATTGTTCCATTCGCGATCGAATACCAAAGGGAGCAAAGATGTTTTCATTAGAGAAAATTGACATGGAAATCAATAAAATTATCTTATGAGTAAATCTTATTGTCCCGCCTTTTCATTTTTTGTGGTAAGAATGAGCTGTCGCATATTTGTACTATGTACGACTTATGTGAATACCTTAGTGCGATTTTATTTATTTGTGATGTTGAACACTATTGATTTTCTACAATGGACGAAATGTAAATACAACCGATTTTAAGTAAAAAGTTATTTTGTTTTTAAGCTTATTTATTTGTCCTGCAGTATCGGATTAATAATTCCCGAATGTGAATTTCTCAATTTCGTGAACCGATTATGATGACGTTAAAAGATAGCGTTATAAAAATAAATATGGCGCATGTCTTAAGAAGCGCAATTGATTGGGCAGCGTTCATAATGTAGCAAATACATTTAGTTCAGGATATCAATTTTGTTCTTATGAAGCATTTAAATTAAAACGAGGGGTGACTGCATATCCCCCTTCCTTCCCCTTTCATAAAAGAAACAATACCGTCACTATGAGGGTCGCGCCTTTTGAACTTCCGGCTCGTTGTGCAGTAAAGCTATCAATAAAAATTCTGGTATCGTAAGATAAACCTAAATCTAAATTCCCGATGTCAAAACTAACTTCTAGAGAGTATCAAAATTTGGAAATAGGTTACCATAGGTTTATAAACCTATGTTTCCGGCAGAGATAACGGCATGCTATCGTGTGAATACAGCCTTGGAGCTGTGGGAACATTCTACTAGTGACATCTATCGCTAAAAATTTCAAACCAGTTTACTAGAATTTCTAGTAGATGGCGTTACTTGACACAAAGTGAAGGTCACAATTTTTAGTACCGGTTAAGAAAATAGATGGCACTACCAAGCTATATTTGGCGCTAGTTTTAAAATTTTGTTTAACTACACTTATCAGATAACGGTATTCATTTATTCGCATTCCACAAGGTCAAAAGATGTAATGTTACAAAGAAGTTTAGAGCTAAGATTCGTTGTAGACCCTGTCAGGGCACAGCAAATAAGTGAGATACAAAATATCCTGCCAACGAACTCGTAAGTATTTTCGCAGTTAAAATGGACTCGGCCAAAAAAGAAAAATGGAATCTTGTTAGATCGGATTATCATAATACGACATGTCACAAAGTTTTCAAAGTGAACATTAAATTATTTCTTTGGAATTTTAGCAGTGACATAGGAATAATAATATTCATTTCTTACCGTTCAAATGTTTGCTACAAAGTTCAAGATTTTTTCGGTTTCCAACGAAGTTATCAATTCATTTCACTGAGCTTAGCTTCCTGATTGTTGGACACCGAAAACTAACTAAACCTTGATCAAACTGAGATTCAAGAGAACCGAAAAACTTTTACACATTTAAAAATAGAACAATTACAACTTTTTTAGAGTACCAACTTCCCCATTTTGATTATTTTGACTGACATTTCAGAAAATCATAAAGTATAGGTACTTTGCTTTTCCACTAAAGTACAGGCAAAGGCAACAAACCAGTATCCTCTAACGTTTATTTTTGGAAAAGTCTGGATCGTCTGGATGATAATTATTTCTATTTATACCTACATAAGATCATACAATTTATTTGTACATTATAAGAATACTACACGATATTCTTTTACTGTTTATTTTTTGTTAACTCTTTTGAATGTTAACTGATAAAAGACTGATTATTAAATGAAAAAAAAAGTAAATATGAATGATTAAATTTCACTTTTTTTTATTTATATTCTAGATTGGTTATATTCCTGAATTAAAAACAATCCTAAAAATATAACTTCAGCAGCTAAATGTATCTATCACTTTCGTCGTACTAAACAGTAGTGTTGTCCCCAAATAAGGGGGCCATATGCCACCACATAATTACAAAGGATATCGTAACTCGGTTAAATTGAGAAACTCTCATCCAGCGTTGGAAAAGTATAGTGAAAAGCTGACATCAGTAACAAGTCGATTAATAAGTTGGCCCAAACGTTTGTGACAGATACGTGTGGAACTGTGGACGGATTTGGCTTTGATTCAGCGCAGTACAATAATTTAGTGCGTTTTACGGCGCGAGAGAGGGCTTACGTCTATTCGGTTCATCCTTCTAAGGAGCATTCACTTGTTCGTGTTATATTTTTAAATGAAACTGACTTTTATGGATAAAGTTTTATTTTGTTATCAATAAAAAAGTGTCTTGTTTTTGAACGCGGCCATTGAAGGTCTATGATTTTTATTAGCGGTAAAATGTGAAAAACGGATGTGCAAAAAATAATAGTTTTGTTTATTTACTTCTGCTGATAGAAAGGTAAATAAAAATCGTTTTAATTTAAGTAATTCTTTTGTAAAAAAAGATATTTTGTGACACAACTTTGAGTCAACTTATTGAGTTGGAATAGAATGGAGAAAATTGCATAATTGTAGGTACCAACTTTATTTTAATTTGAACTTTTACATGAGATATGTATACTTACATAGTTAATAATATAATTATTACCTTGCTGGAAGAGTTAGATATTTTAGATTAATTAATTTAATTAGTGTACAAAATTACATTAAAAATTTCGCTCTAACGAGAACATGAATTCTTTGTCAAATTTCTAGAGGGATGCTGCCAATGCTCAGCACTGTCAATAATTAAGACGATCTATCCAAGACCTGTTTATCGAAGATGTTTTATCATTCTTAAAATACTTCGAGAGCACGATGACTAAACACAATAGAACACATACTGCAATAGACCGTAAATAATGAGATTACAAACTGGTATAAAGGACACCTATATGAGTCAGTCTACGCAGGTGATGGAGCTTCCGTTATAAACTGGATTAGGTATATTTTTTATTAGTATTTAGACGTAGTATTTTCTGACGTACTACATACATAAGTATTAATACATTGAAGGAATTAATAGGTATGATAATCATCTGATTTGTCTACCTACATGGGCTTTTGTCATACGGTTGAGGTTTTTGAAAAAACATAAATTACCATGCCACATCACTCTTTGGAAAGGTAACAACAACGACAAAGATAAAATCTTTAGTAATGTAGAGGAATTAAACATTTTTTTTTAATATTTTGCTAGGGTTCATCCAACCCATGTTAAAAGTCATAAGTATTTTGTGGGCCGTCATACAATTCCTCATACGAAATTGTCACACAGATGAATTGTGTGATAAAAATTGAAAATAATATGAATTGTCTAAAGTGTGTCCTTGATAGACCCGCTAGACATTTCTCAATGCAGTGAGTTGATGACCAGTGAATTGTGGACCTTCGTAGTCGGAAGGTTACTCCAGTTTCGTATGAGAGGGAAACCTGACTTTAACTAGGTCTATTAGAATGAATATAGGTAATTTTGATTTATCTGAACATCAGCAGGGAGAGATTCACAGATGATTTCGTGCTAGGTATTCCCCAAGAGATGGAAACTTGATGGGCTGTAGTAATAGCGCTAATTTCATAAAGTTCTGCGCCGATTCTGTATACTAAGAAACATCATAGATAGGCAACCTTATCTATGATTTTTCAGCTCGAACCTTACAAGAAGTAAGACACACAGTTCGGACTGAAAGGCCGTCCAAAAACCGACCAGTCACAATGGTAGAAATGTGCATTGCGTGTCTTGTCTCTCCTGATCCTGATCAGATCCGTCTTTTCTGAGCGAGTACCCTTGGCCCGGCTATCCTTAGGGGCCCCGAATTCCTGTGAGAATCACCCAGGGGGTTATAAAAATTTCGACCTTGCTACGCTCTCTTTTGTGTCCTACCTTGTTATTCTTTGGCTTTTCTACATAAGTCTTGTCTTGTAGGTAAATTTTTCGATGAACAATCTCAAGAAAACCTAATTTATCCCAGACAGTGAGTCCTAAACTCCTAAAGTATCCTGTCGAACCTTGCATACTTATTTCTCGGCTTCGCTATTCTCTGAACAGTTTACCATTAGAACTTCATAGCAACCATAATAAGTGTCAAATACTTATGTTGTGACAATGGACTAACAGCAGTTGTTGTTATCCAAACGTCTCTTTGTTCTCAGCTGGAATTAGCACCGTTATCGGATATCGACTAGATATCTGATACCATGACAAAGGAAAGCAGTTTTATCTTTGGTATATCGTCATCAAATACGTATGTAGAGAAAAATTGGTAATCCATGCTATTATTCTCAATATTTTGGCCAAATAAACTGAGTGTTTTTTAGAGAAGTAGATGCATTTTCTCATGTTAGGTTTCAATCTTCGGAACTTGGATAGCTAGTAAGGAGTTGCGGGTCAAAAATTGGATGTTATAGTAAGAATTCCTTCCGGATGTGAAGTTATGAATTTTGAAACTATTGGGCTGAACCCAGGCCTCTATCGTTTATTTACGGTCCCCGTTCTGCGTACTTCTTACTAATTGATAAAAAATATCCAAGTTCTACCTCTCTTTTTTTTTACGTGACACGACGCGCCGTCGACACGGGCATGGTCTATGGTCGGGCGGCGAGTTGCCCTTTACTCGCCGCCCGCATGCCCGCGCCTACGGTGGCCGGAGATCGTCGTGCGACGTCCGACGCCGTGGGCGTCCACCACCGCGGGTGGGGCGGAGGGGGGACCTTGTCCTCTCTCTCACGCGGCCCGCCTCCTCCTTCGCGAGCATGACTGCTTCGCAGAAGGAGGCGACCGCTTCCCACTCCGTCTCGCCCCGCAGCATGGCCGCGACCAGTGCTGGGCGCGAGAGGTCTCCGCCTATCGCCGCCGTGAGGACACGTCGGTGCTCCGCCCAAGCGGGGCAATCCTGCACCGTATGCTCGACTGTGTCCTCCGGGCGATCTACGCAGTGGTGACACCCAGGCGTTTCTTCCTTTCTCATAAGACACAGGTACCTCCCGAAACATCCGTGTCCGGTGAGGACCTGCGTCAAGCGGAAGGTTAGGACGCCGTGACGTCTCTCCAGCCACTCCTCAAAGAGGGGTCTTATCGCCGCTATTGCGGCGTGCCCGGCCGTCGGTCGCGACAGTCGTGCCCTCCATACTGCCCTGAGATCGCGCCGGAGCTCTTCCCGCCGCGCCTTGATTTCTCGAGGCAGCGGGGTCACGCCCCAGCGCTGCGCCTCCACGCGCCATTCATAGACGCGCTGGGGGCTGGAAGCCTTAGATCCATCTTAGACACCCACAAGAATGACCGATTAAGCAGCTCACAATTCCCTTTATAGCTTGACCTGTCATTTAAGAAAAAACGTACACCTTTGCTCGGCCGTAGGATGACATAACCTTGGCTGTTTCTATCACTAGAGCTGCTATACTTATATTTATTATGCGCTAAACGATCATTTTACACCCTATAAGGCCTTGATTCAGCTCCATTATCACTATTTCTCAATTATGGCTTACTAATGTTAACATCACGGCTGTTATTTTACGCTGGACGATCAAAATGTCAAGAACTGGCCTTGTCGCTTCAGTTGTGGATTGCTACAGTGTCTCTCCTCATTTTCGAAATATTGCCGGAGTGACCTTTGATAGAAAAATAAAGATTTTTTGTAAGATTGGATTGGATTTTGTAATTTTACTCATAAGTCATGAGTTGTGGGTGACGTTTCGCAGCTCTATCGATAAATCAAGTCATTTTTGAAATCTTTGATTAGCATTAAAGATAGTCGCACGAAATTAGATCGCATTTGTTTTGTTTGTGTCCGCTGTTTATTTTTTGCTGATAAACTTTCTAGATCTAACGAATTAAGGTTAATTGGTCAAAATTAATCAAGACCCCATCCAATGTTCACAAATATATCGATACCTCCCACGTAAGTTGTTGTAACCCACAATATGCATGTTTTGCTTTTTTTACACCAAAACGCCTATTTTTACCTACTTTACGTGTTCAGTGTAAAAAAAATAAAAAAATACAATTTTTAAGCATAGTTACCAGACGTATAAAGTTGTATCTTATTACAACGGGCGGCGTATAACATTGTATCCACCTTCGCAACCGTTTACTCGGGGCGCGTCGGGCGCTCGTGCCGCGTATGTGTGACATACGACAGTTCATCATGGACTTCCATAAAGGTGGAAGATGCGGTCAAAAATCTATAATATCACAGATACCATTTTTTCTTAAAATATATTATGATATTTATGTAGTTTTTCAACAATAACAACCTAAACTGTTGTATATATTACTTACAACAACTTACGTCTCTTATAAGATACTAAATCAACGTTGTATCATCACATACAACACTTTACCTTGTATAAAAATAACAAATTATATGTGATGTAATACATACAATAATTTACGTTGGTAGTACATACACAAATATGTATTGGATGTTGACATACTATATTTTACGTTGTTAAAATATATATTTTTTAGTTACATACAACAATGTACGTTTTAAAACGCTTCATATCTTCATTATCGAGCAAAAGGTTACCACCACTTTTTTTACTTTTCCGTGTCTGATTAGCCTCATGGGCCGGATTGAGGTCTAAATAGCAATAGAAAATTATCATATTGATACTTACCATTACAGATTCTCTATTGCCAGTTACTTTTAATGAATCTGAGATGATTGAATTAGCTATTATTATATTTTTATCACTATATCTGTCAATGACCAAGTTCTCATTAAGGCACTAGAAAAGATCGGATATATCGATGTTACAACCGGAATACTGATTCCTGATCAAAGCAGTAGGCATTCAATTCACCCTCTTAAAAAACTGAATCTGTCAAAACCAGCGTATGTGACCACATCAAGAGCTCGGAACCAGTTGAGTCACATTATGCAAGAAAAAGGTCAGACACAGACATTTGGATGACGATCTTAATTTTCAACGATTATTTAAAATATATACGAAATGGCTCTAGTCTAAAAGATATGATGAGATAGCTAAATCCGACGTGGGAATGCATCGAGATGTTGTGGCGGTGGACAAGGGCCTCACCCCGCTCTCCTGGCTAAAGAGAACTGGCGCAAACCTGCATTCCCTATACACTTATGATCGCATGGAGGTATGACAGATCAAGGATCTTCACGAATGCTTTTTCCGGGCTCTATATGGGCCTGATGTAGACATATCTGCGTCCGTTGCCTAGCTACGATCCGGAGAACTCTTTGGTTGTTTCACGTAAGTTTGTTATAACTGATGTACGAAATAACTAATGGATCATTCACCTACGTTCAATTCAGCTACGGTTAACTCACCTACGGTTAATTCGCCGACGGTTTAATAGACCTACGGTTAATTCAACTAAGGTATGTTTAGCTAAAATTAACATCCCTGTTGCGGTATCTGTGACATGATACAAACATCGACGGCGCACGGCTAGCGGTGCTCACTTGTGGGTGGTTTATAAAAAAATAACCACGAAGGGGATGGCCCCTTCTAACCGAACCTGTCCGTGTCCGGGTGCTCCAAGTAGTTTTCACGACTTTCTTTTTCTCAAGGCCCAGTTGCGTACACTCTTGCCCAAATACCTACTGATCAACTTAGTCATTTTGAACGAGAAGAAGACGGTTGACTTCAATGGCAGCCCGAGGTTCGGTTTGGGTAGGATTAGGTTCCTTTGAACCCTGTTGACAGCAAAAGCTCCGTCGACCCTACTGCCAAAGCCTTCATTCTCCGCTTTAGAAATAAAAAGTGCGCATTTTATTTCTTAAAAAAATAATGTAGGCGAGTATCTTCTATTAGGTATTTCAAACGTAGTTAAAACAATCAATATGTATGTGGATCAAGGGGCTGATTCAGAAAGCATTTCTTCTGGACACGGTGTTCATTTTTAGAACGTTCCTTTCTCTGGAGGCCTGACCGCTGGTAGCTTGGACCTTGTTCCCGTTACCGGTGGGCCACTATTGTTTATTAAAGAATAAAAATAATGAATAAAGGGAATAATATCCTATGTAAACATGGTTTTATACTAAGCCCTGATAGTTGGTCGCGGGGCTTAGCGAATAACCGTGACCCTGGAGCATAAAGAGCTATTAAAGGACATCGTGGATATTAGTCAGTACGAGTCTGACTGTCCCTCCCGCCCTGCCCAGGGTGGGAGGCCTTATTTGATGAAAACAAATAAGTTCTCCCACCCTGGGTAGGTCTTTTTTTGAGGTAAACCACGACAAAAAGAGCCCTGATAGGTTATACCTTATTACACATACTACCACAAAATATTAAATTAAATCAACGAACACTATGGTATTTAGCACATACTGCTAAATTCAACTATTGTTGTCCAGTGTAAATGGTTGTAAGTATCCAGTACAACATTTATGTGAGTTAACATAACACGCTAGAATGTTGTATGAACAAAATCTCAAAAACTACAGGTATTTAAAAATAACTAGGTAGGTAAGTATTGAAAGTACTTTAAAATATATGTGTATGCAAAATTTCAAAAGAATATATTGAAGAATGACTATTTCCTGCGAGTGTTTCTCGTTAAAACGCTCTACTGGAAAATTACAATTTTGAAGATACAACAACTTACGTGGGAGGTATCGATATGTATAACAGAACAACATTTTTGGAGATTTTTTTGCTGTCGTTCCTTGCTCATTAACTTTAATATGTATGCATAAAACATATAATAAATAAACAAATTCATCTGTTTCTCTATGTTAATAAAATGTTCGTGTTATGGTCAACGCGGCAAGGTGTATTTGTAACTAGGTCAAAGTCATCTTGCACAATTCTGCTTTGCTGTCATTTTTCGTCTCATACTCTATCTCCGTTATTGTTTCATCAAATGGGTTGCTACCGGAAATTATTTTACACATTTCTTTTAGATTTCCAAGCTCCATTTATGTGTATTTACGAAGCTTAAAAATAATTACGTAACAATAAAAATATTCACGTAAAGTAGCACTTTATCCGATTAAGGGCCAGTTTCACCGGTTACGGATGAAGTCCCTGATAGCCTATAGGAACTAATCTGCCAGATAAAGTTTTATTTTTGTGTAACCAGGCAAGCATCTCATTTAAATTCAACTCGCTAGGGTCGATAGAGAGAGATGTAAGTTACAATTATCAGAGCACCTAAAGGTATAACTCCTTTGGTCAGAGGAACCGTCAATGAGTATTAAACGGCTAAAAGTGATTGGAAAAAAAGGAGGACAGACATAAAAGGATGATCGATGGATCGAAGTTGGGTCTCTCCTAGATTGATCACTGTTTCTGCCAGACCCTTAAACAATCACAGTCATCTTGTTTCACCCAATGAGTGATGGAAGGACAATGTTTGAAGCTTATGATCTTTCAATAAAATGTCAAATTAGAACTATTTGCACAGTAATGTTAATTTTGGCACGCAAATAATCTTGTCTCTATGTGTTTTTATTGGCTTCCGTTTAGTTGGATGTATGCGGCCAGTGTTGGGCCAACATTTACGTCAGATATCTAGGATTCATTTAAAAATTACTCTAATTAATTTGTAAATAATATGAAATGCGTTCAGAATCGTTGAACCTTTATCAGCATTGTTAAATTAATTTAATGAGCATAATTAAAAAAGAAATACATATTATGTAAACTAAACAAAACATGACCCACAAAAGCGTTTGTGTTTGCACTAAACGAGGTGTCAATCCCGACTAAAAGATCTGTTTTATTAATTTGTTGACTCTTTTAATATTTTTAAAAGCTTTCGAGATGCCTCAAGGATTTTTGGGACCTAAAAATTTCGATCGCATCTTTAAAAAAGTCTAGCCAGGTCATTTTATATTCTTTGGTTTAGGGATAATTTAACAAGAATTGGACAATTTTTAGCGTGACTCAAACACTCCCAAAAATTGCACCCATTTCTCCGTTTATCTGCTATAGAAGTTTCATGGATATCGATAAACCCAGCCAATATTATATTATTGCAAGTTTCTCGTGTTGCAGCAGACATCTGTTCCGATTTTCCAACTAACTCTTGGTACCTAATAACTGTAATAGCTAGTGATGTTCCTTAACTCGCATTTATCGATATTTCAAGGGGATTTTCGTTTTTATTTAACAAGGACAAAGTCACTTGTATATAGTTTGCACATGGACAATAACGACTGATAGAAGATGTAATAAACATTGAAATAAAATAATGAATGCGTAAAAGAAACTAGTAAAAGTTTGATAGTAAAATTTTGTTACGAAAAACTACCTTGAATTAAAATAGATACATACCTTTTTAATTTCAGGTACATTTTTAAATTGCTCAACATTTAAATATATGGAAGGTTAATGAGTGATAAAGGTTGACTTATTCATTATTATTAAACCGGGCAGCGTGTGTTGGAAGGTTGGTTTTACGATCACCCGAACAACTTTATTAACCACGAGCTGTCTTTTAGAGGGTTAAGGCTGCTGGACCTTATTTTAAACTACTTTTAAATACCTTCTTTATGATTTGCTTATTATGCAATACTTAAGATGATAAATTCATGCTCATGCATATAATACTCTAATGCAAATAAAAATAACTACTCAATTTGAATACCATTAATATGTAACTTGTAACTCCATTGTGGAGTAAAGAACTATAGTCGGCGTCAGATAAGAAAAAATTAAAAGTCGTTAACACCCGTGTACCAATGTTTTCCAATACTTCAAAACGATACAAAAAATGTAAAGGAAGTGTCGCTAACACGATCAAAACAAACGTATCGCGGTACGGGGCGTCCTTGACGTATTCACTGGGCATGAGTTACAAACCTTTTGGCCAAAACCATATTCAATCGTATTTATTTCGAAAGGTACCTAAAAATGTAGTACTTAATTAAACCCTTTAAACAGTTAGATAATAATAAAAAATGGTTGAAAAATTTCCGATAATGGAATACGCTCAGTCAATCCAATGCGCAAACCTTATTTGAAATGACACTCGAGACGAAGGACGCGTTAGGTACATAATTACAAAATGGCGAACAGGTAATGCGCCCCTGACTCGCTCTGACGTCACACTCAGCGCCGAGTATGAGGGCATAACCCAAAAAATCGATTTTTTTGGTATGAACTTTAAAATTCGGTTATTTAAGTTTATTGTATACTTGTAAGAATATGAGTTAAAGCAAGATAAATAAATCCAATTATTGCATGTTCTGTTATTGAAATATAAGTTGAAAACATAAGTAATTTTGAAAAATAAATATACACCAAGAAAATTATTTTTGAAATCCATAAACAATAGCAATTACATATTTCATTGTTTGAATGTGTATTTTTGAAACTTAAAAAAATACCACAATTATTCTTAAAATTTACGTATTTCTTACTTATTTCCGTTGGGATAAGTGTTTGGTATTATGAAACTCGAACGATGCAGTATTAGCGACAGTTTTGTATGACGAGCGATCTCAAATTAAGTTTTGTGGACTTTTTGGTACAAGTCGGGTCAATGACTTTTAATTCTTTCTTATTTGACTCAGACTATAGTGATTAAATTTCTTGGTAGGCACGCGTTGACTGTTGATTAATGAAATTGTGTCAATAGAATTCGGTTATTCAATGTCGTTTTAATACTAAATAAACAACACAATTAAATTTTAATACAGTAATTAATTTATTTATGCATAGATTAAAGGCGTGGGATTGTGTTTTATAATAAGACACGTTATTAGAAGCTGCCATGACTGTTGACCCCACTTATTACATAAATAATTTATCGACCTACCCATAATATCGATAAAAACTTTCTCTTATAATATTTGTGTGGGACAGCACTAGTTGCGGTGTAGGCAAAGGCTGATATTATGAAAGTGCACTAAAGTGCATCCAGTCTCGGTGTCTGATTGCTAACGTTTTGTTTGTGTAGCTCGCTTTCGCTGACGGGAATAAGCAGTGAGTACCTAAGTTAGCAAAGTACTGTATGAATGTGGGATGATGGGAATTCAATATCGATACATTTTTTTTTAATTCAATAAAATCTAAGGTACGAACAATAATGATTTAAATAGATAGATGTGTGATGTCTAGATGTGGTCTGCAATCTTTTGACAGGTAAGGGCCGTAAAGTGACAAAATTCGCATTTTTTTACGTTTTGAGAGCGTTTAGAAATATTTATAATTTATACGCTTACCATCTCTATAAAAGAACATCTTCCGTTTACGTAATAAAAACATAAAGGGCCGCGCGTGGCCGACCGTTGCTCTAGATCAGTGTTTCCCAACCTGGGGTCCGCGAGTGTATGTATGGGGGTCCGCAGTGTCATCTCTGGTCCATGCATAAATGATAATGCCTCGTAATCGCTACGCTTGGTTAGCATGGCGTCTCCGCCTTTGGACGAAGCAAATGAAAAACCTTCGACTTCAAAGGTTTATCGTCGTAAGTTTTGCGACGAATACTTAGCTTTTGGTGTCACAAGTACCACTTTAAACGGGGAAGACACACCTCAGTGCGTTTTTTTTGCCGTTTATTTTATAAAAGGGGGTCCGTGAACACTACGCTTGATTTCCTAGGGGTCCGTGGCTGAAAAAGGTTGAGAAACGCTGCTCTAGATAATTTATACTTAGTAGACATATGAACATTTTTAATTACACAAACCTTGTCCGTTTATTTAAGTTTTCTGCCAAGGTAGTTTCCTATTTATTTCATTTTAGTACAAAACGTGTAAATAATACCATTTTAATTAAGAGAAAAAGGGTTATGTCTCTGAAAATCAGATCCTGTATTGCAATAAAAAGAGAAACTTGTTTGTCTACCTTGAAAATATGCAAGATTGCACACAAATTGCAAGTATGTATGTACTTTTGTCAGTTGCAGTACCGTGGCACACATTCAAATTATTAGCTCTCTGCTTACGACCCTGATCATATCTTGTTATAATAATAAGTTAATCGCTAACTGTGCTAAGTTTTAGTATCTGACGAAGTGTGCAAACAATATAAGAAACTAATAGATAGTAAAATTATGTCGGCATACAATCTTGTAATTGCAAAATTATTATTTGCAATTAATTATTCAAGTTCTCACGACGATTTTATTAATGATAATCAATTATGTCTATCGCATTGAGATTTTAATGTCAGCTAAAGCTGAATACCTTCTTTTTACAAGGCTACCCAAAAAAGGAGTGTTCGATTTTTTTTAATATTTTGTATAAGTATGATATTCTATGTTTTAACACAACTCAAATTTTCGCAACATAATTATTCCGTAACTCTTTGCTGTCTAAAAAAAAATGAATTTGGACTTAGTTTATATTTTTTGTTTTCTAATAAATAAGAAAAAAAAACGAGAGTGAAATACATTGTTTATCAAACCTGTTCGTAATGCTATAAGATCCAGTTTTCAAGAAAGTGTATTGAAAAACAACTAAGTATGCGGGAATCGAACCTGCGAAACGCAGTGCAGCCAATCTTTGCGCCAAAAGTACCGTCAAAAAGTTTTGCTATGGCATTGAACTTTAAAAGCAAGTTTGCATCATCCTAAATTGGGAAGTCCCCTGTCCACTATACCTAAATGGCTACTTAATATTTTGTTTAGTTGTGAAATGAATAAGGAATATTGCAATATAACGGTGTTTGGTTGTAGGTAACAAAGTGTATGTACCTGTCTACAAAATTCTCGGTTATAAACATGTTAACAACAATGTTAAATATTGCTTGTGGTTAGAGGTATTTGCGTACCTACCTATTGCGCTAAAACAAAAATTCACTAGTTGTTTATGTCTGTTTTATTCACAGAGAAAACATCAGTCTAAACACAAATATTTGCGAATTGTAAACCTTTTTATTGTGATAAGAAAAAAAACATTTGCGAGTAGAATTTTGAAGCATCGCAGCCCTGCTCGAATTATTCAATAACGTTCGCAGATGTTGGTGCCGTCTATTCTCACTTTTTCAAATTGGTATTATAGTCTGGGTTGGTAAAAGCGTCTGCTGTACTAAATCAGGTGGTCTCAGGTTGAAATCCTGCTCGCAATCAAATTTTTCTGTCCCCAAAAAGAGCTAAACACAAAATCCTTTGAAAGTGGTGAATTCATCAGTGAAAAGATCCAACAGACTAGCATTTAACCACTTGGAATGTCTCACTTGCCTCTCAAATCAAAGAATTTGTATCTAATTAAAATGAACATTGACTCTCTTGTATCATCGAGTGTGAAGTGTCTCATAACAAGTTAAGCAATTTTTATTAATCTCTCGGGAGCACTGACTCTTCTTACAACATGATTAAGATAAGGATTAAGAGCGTGTACGCCGAATGGCATTTCATACAAACGAAGTCTCTATTTTTCGAAATGACTGAACTGGGTTGAAGATTTTGACCATAACGGTCGCCCGCCATTTCGATTTTCTAGTTATTGGGTACTCAGCCAAACAAATACCATGACTAATGTAATGTCCTAACTGTCAGGTTTTGGAGTTATTCACCGAAATATAAGTGGAAAACTCAACCTTTCCACCCTGCAGGTACACATACTTATTGAATGATGACAACATAATGACATCGTATATGATAATATATGTGAATGTCCACGAGTTTATTTTTACCAACAAACATTATAAAAATGATACTACATATATGAGATGTGGAGATTAATAACACCAAATTGAGCTTTTTTATAATTTTCTCAGGTTTGATTGTCACCAAGTCGGATCTGGTGATCGGATTTGGTTAGTTATCGTAGAAAGGATGGAAGCCAATGTCCTTGCGATCCTAACCGCTGGTCCTTAAGATGCGTTTTAAGCTGCCCTGTGGGTATCTAAAGGCCATAAGTTTGGTTCAGTCATCACGAAAAATAAGGAATCGAAAGTTTGTATGAAATGGCATGCGGCCAACACGCTCTTCATAGTAACTTGTAGATTGAATAATATTTTCTTGTCTCCATAGATTACACAGATAATGCCTCCTATAAATACTGACAGGGAATTAAATGAGGCATCATTCGTATTTTTTTCAATTGTGGTAAAAGTTGTGGTCGAGTTTCAATCGTGATCTATTAAGTATTCAGTTTCATCCATCACCATTGGTAAGCTCCTGACCACCTAGGTTTCTAGGGTTTTTTTTTGATAACATCTTCTTGCATGTCGGCCGTATCAACTTTTTCTTGACCAGTCTCAGTAGTCATGTCCTCATAATCTACCTAATTTTGTTTGCATCTAAACGCGTTCAGCGAAAGTCAGGTTCACCATTTTCATAATCAGGCTATTTAACAAAACCTTCGTATAATGAAAACTCTAGCTCAAAATACGGGTTTTATATTAATCGAACAGCAAGCTTCTTTTACGCAGGAGGAGCTCGTGGCTAAATAATTACAGCCGCACAGGCCGATCTTCCGGGTTAAGCCGCGCTTGCCTAGGTTGGTCTGTGGATGGGTGACCATCTTTCATAGCGAGTTTCCTCCGTGCCTCGGAAAGCACGTAAAGCCGTTGGTCCCGGCTGTCATTTGTAGATCTTTGACAGTCGTTACTGTTAGTCAGAAGCTTTAAAGTCTGACAACCAGTCTTACCATGGGGTATGGTATTATAAATAATAATAATAATAATAAAGTATTTATTTGCGTAAAACATGGTAAACAATGGTGTTAAATACTAATTTATATGGCACAAACATGTTTAGCTAAGATAGGACAAAGCAAGCAAAATTTTAAGGTTAACAAACTACTACTATTACCCTACTTACTATTACCCAGTTACTGGGTTGTGGAGGTCCGACAGGCAGTCGCTCCATGTAAAATACCATGTAAAATACTGATATCCAGCTGAATCTGGTTTGACTGGAAGCCGACCCCAATAGAATTGGGAAAAGGCTAGGCAGATGATGATGAAGCTTCTTTTACGCAGCTAACATGCATTTCGCTACAGAAACATACAATTAGTTGTGTCTACCACTTGTTAGGAAACAGTAAATGAGACACTCAGGCAAGTGAAATTGTGAAACATTACCATCTTGCACGATAGCCATAAAGAAAATTCTTGTATTTGTTTCATTTTGTGTTGAAAAAACTAAAGGAATGTCTGGTCTCCACAGTAGTTTCCTCCAGCCTATTTCGTTTGTTTGAATATGCTACACACACAAGCAGAGGATAAAATTCAATGTACCTATAACTTTTGGCCCAGCTGTGACCAATCAGGTAAACCCGAATTTTAGTGTAGGTACCCATAGCATTGAGTCATCACCATACTCTCTAAAGTAACGGGTCTCGGTGAACAAAGACATCGTGAGGAAACTGGCTTTTCCTACAACCAAAAATTTGAAGACATGTGACATCTGCCAACCCGAACTGGGCCCGCGTGGTGGAAAATTGCCCGCTCCGATTATTCATCAGTGTCATCATTGTAATCTGGACGATGCTCTTGAATATACCCAACGCATACCACGAAGGCACGGCAGGGCTGGTTTGAAGTGGTCCAGGAAAAGAGCTCATGGTAAGAATTGAAGGAAGCCTTTGCCAAGCAGTCAGTAGAGGATAAGGAAAAAAAAGAGAGCCTCAAGCAATTGAACAAAGTAGATGGCGGAAGTCTTCCTTGAGAATTGCAAGGAGGTAGCGCACAGTCGTTGGAAGAAATGGAGAGAGGATGTGGTCGTTGGAAGGAATGGAAGATCCAGCAGTGGTAATAGCAGGTACAGCTGTGGTACAGGCTAATATAAAAAAGTAAAACCTCAGATTTCAGTTCAGGTCAAGCCAGTTGAGCTTTAAACGGGCCTTCAAGGAAAATACCATGAATCATAAGACCAGAGCCTTTAATTCCAAAGCAATCAATTTTAAACATTCAAAACACATAATTTATGGTTTTATTGTGAACGTTGTTAAAGTACCGTTTAGTGTTACGTTGATTGTAGTCTTCGAGTTCAAGTTCAAGGTCGTCGGTGTTACGTGAATCAGAATACACGCTGCTTTTGTTCGTCATGTTTAGGTACTTCTATAATCTAATAATTACATTCTCAGAGGATTTACCTCGGATCATAGCGTTGTTTGGTCTAGTTATCGTCTGATGGATCGTAGACTTAGAAAAAACCTAATTTGGCGGTTGATTGCATTATGAACGAGCTTTATGCTCTCAAACTAGAATTTTACGGGTTTTTATACCAAATTCACTCGTACATCTTTGTTTCAAGCTTGAATCTATTTTCAAATCAATTTTGCCATTGAAAGATATCATTGTCTTCTTATTAATAACATACTTTCGTATAAATAATTCTTTGTTTTAATATTTCCATACATACTCAAGGAAATCAATATATCAACGTGTCAGGTGCTCATTATTCCACGGAAGTACAGTGTCCTTGATACTGGTAAGTCTGTCGTCTGTCCTATTCGTCTATGTTCGTACGTCTTCGGGTAAAGCCGGAAAACAGTGGCTCCGTCCAAATTAGAACAGTTCTATGTTAATGGTTTTGCTACTGACACTTCCTACTATTAAGGTGTCTATTTGCTTGATCACTTTGATAGGTCCCTTTGTTTAACTCGGCAATAATGGTTACTTATTTTGTACCATTGATCACCTGTCCTGCTCTTATGCTGAATGCTTTCGAGGTCATCGTAGCATCTTTTTCTATCCTTGCATCATCATCTCAGCATCCTCCCGCTTCTTGCCTTCAGCCATGACATCTTTCACCCAGTTTATTCATTGGTTTTTGATCTTTCTCATTCCTTTGCTGACAAATATATTCAAACGAACATGGACATTTACCAAAGAAGTAAACTCTACCAGTCGTATTTACAGAAATTATTTCAACGAGTTGATTCCAGGAAATGGGTAATAGTGGGTTTTCTAACGGTAATGATGGCTGGCACGCGATCGTCTAGATCTGGTACACTAAACGTACTAGCTTGTTATGTTCCTAAATATAGATTAATATTTACCTATGGTAGGTACCAAGAATGGTCTGCTCAAAATTGGCACAAGAACTTTTTTTTTACTAAGAAATATAAGTCTAAAGATCAGGTATTGTCTAAATATCCAAACGATTTTTGCCAAAGGCATAGTCAAGGAGTCTTTAACAAGAAGTTCTGTTTCGCACAAAAAAGTTGAGTGTCGCAGAACGCCAATTATTTTTAATTCAGCAAATCATACTCGGTTTAAGTGAATGGAACTTAATTGTTAAATGCTTTAATCAACTTCATTGATCTGACCTCATAAAGTTCATCGACATGATAGTAGATAGATTTATTGTAGTTAGAGCTCTTGGAGATTGTTGTGGTATAATTTCTGTTAAAACATTGGTCCTACAAGGTGACAATTTATTCTATCAAGGCGAAGTTGCTAAGCAAAAAGACTTGAAAGACCAGAGGGTTAACCTCAGATTGGATCCATGGATTTCCTTGTTCACCTTTTATGCTCTTATATCCACAGATTTAGTAGAGAGTATACACTCTTATATCTTTAGATAACAGTGCTATATAAACTAGTTTTTGGGCAATACTTTCAGCCTTGCGTCACTCACTGCTTGTTAAAGGACTTCCCTTTCTTCTACCAAATTTGGCTGTTCCGGCGTTCCGGGTGCCCCTCAACCACGGGTTTCCCGATACTTTTACTGCAAAACAAAAATAACAAACTTATTTCCTTAACTCCTTTACCTTCAATTAATAATTTACTCTTCGATTGTCTTTCGCTCCCAGAAGATCGTGGAAAATAAACAGTGATTGAATAGCATTGTATCGTAATAATTGTGAGAATTTGCGAAAATCATTGTTTTCGTCAAATATTTATTAAAACTCAATGGGTGGTGTTGCCAGCGGTTGGTTTTAAAGGTGATCGTTAAATTGTTATGACCGAGTTAAGTAATTGGCTACCTTGAAGTTTGAGTCTTGAGAATCAAGCGAATGGCTTGGAAGTAGTATCCGCGCCACGACAGAAGTCCGGCGGAAACTTCGTGGTTATATATTTTTTAAAGACAAATTGATTTAGTCATGGCGCGGCTTCTTTTTAGGTTTTCCGCAAAATATAAGAGTACGTGCCTATAGTTTGATAATTCCTTAGATACTCGTTTATTGCCTATTTGATCAAACCTGACCGAGTGAAGAATTCCTAACCTTCCAATTTCCCTAAATATCCCAATTTATTTGGAATCACATAGCATACATCTTACTCTTCCATACTCGTTTATTAGTCGTCAATATAGTAAACGTTTAAAAAGTAAACACATAAAAATATTGCCAAATCCAGAACCCGGCGTTCAGACTCATCAAACGTCCATTGAGTTTCACAAAAGCATCTAATTCATTTCGCAAATCTTGATGCCAATGAATTCGGTCAACAACCTCAAATAAATGAATCTCTCCAGACCAGAGTGACTTCTAGCACATTCTAAGAACTAAGGTTGTCTTTAATCAATTATCAATGATTTACCTGTGAATAGTTCCGTATCTGAAAGGTCATTGTTTCCTATGGGTATTGCGTTGTACTCTACATTTGCGTGTCTATTTTCCTCATTGTTTTAATTTTAACTACGTATTCATCAAATTAATGTATTTTTGTTTTCATTTTCGTTCCTATCGTGTTATGATGTGTTATGAATAATTGTTATGTGATAATATGGTTGTTTGTGAAGATGATGACATAGTCTACGTTGTTGTTTCAAGTAACGAACATTGTGTTTAGGTATAGTGCTACCTTCCTCTCTTCCTTTATGATCTAGTTAAGAATGTCCATAATGATAGTCCTCCTGACCAATTTCGGCTACCGAAACATTAATTAAGTATTGGTGTTAAGATGTATGAATAGAATTGAACAGAATATTTATTTATTAGCATAGAATGTTGTTTTTAACTATAAGGTGGATGAATGGTTTACAGAGTCCTTATATATTCTGCCATAATGGCATGCAAACATAAATTGGGTAAATACTTTGGACATAATATTTATAATATGCTAAACTGTCAGACTTATCTAGCTTTCTGCTAGATACTTTAATGTTTAAGGCTTGAATTACTGTTAGTCTGACAATGCTCTGGAACATTGTAGTCCCTTCCATCCTCTTCCAAGTCTATTTGAACATTAACTAGCTCTATTTACTGACAATCTTTTCCAAGAAGAGTTTCCGTGTAACATTCTCGCTTGTTTACTAGACTTATGTCGTCGTCGCTACACGTTTTTGCGATGTCAACAAACTCAGTGTTTTACTACTGTTCATTGCGCGCTATCGTACGTTAAATCATCCTTCATTTTATCGTCTGTGATAATTGGTCGGATGTTTTTCTCGTTTGTTGCTATGTAAATATTAATATAAAAAGTGCCTGCTGGTTTATTAATGTTTTTGTACTAGTTTTCTGTGTTACAACTTTGTAATTGTCAATCTATTTTCCGTCTTCTTGAAACCTTCTTTAAACTGTAATCTGCTTCTTTAAAAGATCTGTGATAAATGCAGTTTACATTACTTTTTTTGGTTTCCTGATATTTACAACCTTGGGGTCTTTAAGTTAAGAGTGAATGGGTAACGTAGGCAAGCGTGCTTCACCGTCGATCATATCGTTGGTAACCATCAGGCGAGATGGTGGTAAACGCGAGCTTATTATCTCAAATAAAAATATACGGATTCTGGATCATTTACTGAACAATATGAACATCTAAGTGGTGGTCTTAAGGAGCAACGTCCGTCTGACCTCGATCGTCAATCACAGGGAAAACGGGATTGCCAATATAGGCCATCAACATCACGTGTGTAAAAATACAATTATGATAAGTGATGTGGGTACTGTGATGATTTTTGACCTAAAGTGATTTAGGTGGTGAAACAGAATTTTGCTACAGCTGATTCTTTATTTGATGCTAAATTGAGGTCAGTTTTGTTGTTATAACTGTAACTTAACGGATTTTGATAACTGGATATTGTTACAAATATCCTTTATTGTATAGAAATACTTACATCGATATTGTTAACAAACCTTCTCCTTAGGTTTTAATTATCTCGATAGATCTATATAATTCGGGAATCCGGTACAAATATTTAAATGCTAAGTAATTAGTTTTCATTACGCTCATTAACTTTTACGATTAACCGTTGAACGTAGAAGAATGTTTTTTTTAATTTAATTCATTTTATGCTGCTATTGCACCATATATCTCTCAAACCAGAATATATCATAATATGCGGTCCAGCGGTTTATTATGGTACGCAAGCGTCATAAGTATGCATATTGAAGTTATCATTTGGAAATAATTTTGTAGAAAACTAGATCGCTAAATCAATGTAATGGTAGACCAAAGAGAGATTTTTTAACAATTCATTAAATCGTTTACTTAACTACTGATCAAACAACTGGGGACCTTACTGACACAAATCACGTCGTGCGGAAGATCCGATTGTCACTGACATTGATCTGACCGGCCGTGCGCGTGAGTTGAATGCTGATGTTAGACCAACAATATCCAACCTTTGACTCAGCGACAAATATAAATAGTGACATTTTGCTGGATAATGACCATCTTCAACAATTTAAAAGTGTTATCCCGTCAGAGATTTTAAAACTTTTTAAAAATGATTTAAAATATGGAGGAAACCAACCCCGATTTCCTAAAGACGTCTGTACATGTTTGGAAATTGCTTCTATTTGTAAAAGTGTACGTTCCAAGTGATCTCATAGTCATTAGGTCAGTATCTAATCGAGGAATCCTGTAGAATTCCAGGGAACTTTTCAATAAATGACAACAAAATTAACCGCGATTGTTGCTATCGCATCTATCATTTTTCACTCAAAGAATACTCCAACATAATATCACGCCTGTACTAACTAATGGACTGGCTTCTTGGTAAGAGCTACAAAAGGTACTGATACTGCTAGCCTACATTATCCCACTGTTAGGCAAAGGCCAGCAGAGCCAAAGTGGACTACTGGTCATTGGTTTTGTCAAGCTCGTCCCGCCATTTTCTACAAAAGGTACCTAATCAAATTTTATTGCGGGTGTAAGAAACTTATAATTGTAACAAAGATGTACGAGTGTGTATAGTAAATATTATGTGCACGTTGAGAACCACAGACGTGAAATGTGAGTCATCGTTAGGTACCTTTCATAAACTTTATCTGCTGCCGTCATTCAACGATTTATCAAAATAGCACCTGCAAACATGCGTTTTAATCAGTTCTATCTAGTCAGTTTTGGACTGTTTTGTAAAATGCCTGTCACTTGGCACCGTGACTGTGGAACGTAAAGACCACTTTAAGGAACAGGTTGGTTTTGTTGGTTTTTGTTATTCAAGTCTGACAGTCCCTTCCACTTCATCCACGGATTGGTTGGACTCATTTGAGGATTTAAATAAATAGCACCTTATCGAGGGAGTCTAGCGTCTGGAGGTTCCTGCTTTAGAAGTAACAATACAATTCAAATCAAATGCATTTATTTCAAGTAGACCAGTTACAGGCACTTTGGAATTGTCAAACACATAAAAGTATAATTAAATACAACAAAGTTATGGTGCTACAGTCCCAGTCACAAGACTTAAAACTATGAAAGTACCATAGATGCTCATTCCAAGAAGTAGGTAGATCTATGGAGAAGAACGGGCACGAAACTCCTAAATTAATTAAAATCAATAAAGTTAACTGAGGATTCGTAAATGGACAGCAAAACATACATTATGAAATACTTATGAAGATACTTTGTGTTCATGTCGACAGGTAGCTTATTGACGTTCCGTTATGTCAATGAAAATGGACATGTACTTAATAAATCTTCAATTGTTTGCCATTGACCGCTTACCGGCTTGACGTCTGTGCCGTATTCATAGCTTTTTCATATTATGCTACTGTTTTAATCGCCTTCATCATATATGTATAACAAGCTTTTATTTAGTTTCATTGTCCCGTTGCTTCTTTGTCATCTGAATGAACGCATATACATATTATATATAACACATACAGAGTGTTTCTTTTAAATGGGCCAAAAGGGAGAAATCTGCATCCATAAGAGATACGAGAAAACTTTCTTAGGAACCTTTAGCTCTTTTTTGTGACTGATAATTTTGGCGTTTTTATTTTTTTGGTCAAGTGTGAGCTGTCCACAGAAATGAGTAAAATTGACCAAATTTTTTTTTAATGCCGTTCGACTCTGTTTCATATAAGAATCATTTCATTGTATCGGAAGAAAAAAATCGGGACGGCGGAATTTGGTCAAATTTAGCAAAATATTTTTTCATACAAATTGTATGAACGAAAAAAAAATACCATTTTTTTTGTGATGCCATGTTATTTAGTGTCTTGTAAAGACCATTTTATTGTATGGGAAGGAAAATGCCCGGACAACAGAAGTGGGTCAAATCTTATGAAATACTGACACTGTTAATAGGACTTTAAATGCTGTTAGAAGAAACATTACTCTACTTTTGACCAACTTCTACTGTTCAGATATTTTTCTGCCGATACAATTATCTCATCCTTACATGAAAGTAAGTCAAACAGCATAATAAAAAAAATGGTTTTTTTTTCGTTCATACAATTTGTATGAAAAAATGTTTTGCTAAATATGACCAACTTCCGCCGTCCCGATTTTTTTCCTCCAATACAATGAAATGATCCTTATATGTAACAGAGTCGAACGGCATTAAAAAAAAATTTGGTCAATTTTACTAATTTCTGTGGACAGCTCACACTTGACCAAAAAATAAAAACGCCAAATTTATCAGTATCAAAAAAGAGCTAAAGGTTTCTAAGAAAGTTTTCCTGTATCTCCTATGGATGCAGATATCTCCCTTTTGACCAATTTAAAAGAAACACCCTGTATATGCTTTCAAAACAACTCATTACGACTTCAACTGATCTCATGATGGAGCTAGGTAGAAAGTGGTCATAGGAAATCTGTAATGAAATAACAGTACTCCATCGAATTTGGATTCCTTTCATTTTTCATGTGTATTGTACCTGCCTACTCTGAGGAGAAACAGCTGAAACAAGCCACGAACGACGACATTTTGTATTGCTAAAAATCTTATGAGAACCATGCAGGTGTCTGAGATGGTCTTTTGAAGAAAGAACCTAAGTAGTCTAAGTGGACCTGTCCAGTCAGTGCAAGCATTTGTCGGTTATCGTTTAGCTCAGCTAATGATAACAAATTCATTTTATTTCAGCTCAGCGATGTTGGGCGCGTGGTTAGTGCTCGTGTATGCGACGGCTGCGCAAGCGCTGCGCGTCGGCGTCGGAATCGCTGACGTCACCGGGCCCCCAGCAGAGATCGCGTTTGTAAGTAGCTCCCGTTTCATAATTATTATGCAGCTATATGAGTGGTCCTGGAAGACTGGATAGTGCGGTGGTGAGACGGCTAGACAACATTGTTACTATATGAGGCCAAACTTGGAACGCGGGCGCGGGCGGCGAGTAATAGCTCGCTACCCGATCATTATCGGTCGCGCCTCTTTAGTGAGTAGTGCATGTCCTCAAGGAACTGTCAGCAAACTGAGGGGCCCCCATTAGGCCAAACGTCTGCCGGGGTTGCGGGACAGTTTATACAGGTTACCAAGACCCTGGGAATTGAAGGAATAGGTGGGTTAGTAAATAAGAGTCTGACAGTCCCGTCCGCTTTACCCTAGGCGGGACCCATTTAAAGATTTTGCTACCCAAAATTACCCAAACTTTGTTAAGACTGGGGCAGGAATCTGTAGACTGGTGCAAAAAATAGAGGCCTATTGTGGCAGTGGGCGATGTCAGGCTGTGGTGATGATGATTTCAACATAATCTCTTAATAGCCACATGAAATTTTGGAAAAGTATTAAAGGCACCTTCACAAAAAAATCGTTCTTTATTCCTTCTTTAAATACGTGTAGCTTCGTCCAAAACCACTTCTATTCAGCCAGTTGTGTTCTGTTTAGGAATAATTGAAGAAGTACTGAGCAGGTTTTCAGAGTGCCTAAAGCACTTTCGATAAATGCAGATACCCTCTTCTAAATAACCTTAAAGATTGACCCCGAGCGGCTGTCATAAAGCCTCGAATTACTCCACTCTATTCGGCAAATTAAATTAACCAGTACCGCTATTAGCTTCTGTTGGTGCTGATTCATGCGCTTGACCTTATATGGATTCCAAGATATTCATAAATTATGATCTTGACATCCTTAAATACTTTGTTGATCTTATGATTAATCAGATGCTCATTACTGATAATTTAAATGTTATTCAATTTAGTCATTATACGGAGTTATGTATATCTATCAGACTTATCCATGTCAATAAAATTTTTGGTAAAAACTGACCGGTCAAAAACTGTGTCCAGTGTTTCTCCATTAAGTTTTCATCTTTTGCATCTTCTTCTTTAAGTGATCAGGGGAGAACAGCTGCTTCAGCAGAATCTCAAATCAAACTGCATTAAAATTATTCTATATCTATAATTATCGCAATTAATATAGGGATTCACTAAAGTAGCCATTTTAGACTCCAAGACCGTCAATTGTGTTTAATGTCTATTTGTTTATTTTCCTGTTTACTTTGTATTGTTGTTTTACAAAATACAATGTCCTATCTATCGTCCATTTGCCGACAAGGCTGGAGGTAGTTCGCCGTACCCAATTTTATTAATTTTGCGTCAGTTGAACTTTTCATAGTTTTTTTACCTACGTGTCTAGATCTGAACCAAATCTGTTTGTGCAGGAATTAAAGCAATTCATTACAAATGTTTAATCGTATACATAGGTATGTATAGGTTAGTAGTCTAACCAGTTTACGTTACAAATATGTATAACTATGAAATCGTGTAGAGCAATTGCAATAATTATTGCAATTATAGATCGGAATGAAGACGTATTGGCGAAGAGAACCTTGAGGAGAAACAGGTACCGTTAGTGCCGTTACACACTGAATTCAACCGGAATCCGACAAAATACGAATATAAAAAAGCTTGTGTTACCAGAAAAGTACCTACCTATATTACAGCCAAAAAATCGAAATACCTGCCAGAATAGGTAAATGGTGACCAAATTGTGTATCATAAAGTATTGTACAAATTAATCTATTTTCTGTAATAGGTAATAAAAAAAGCTTTTTCAAAAAAAAATGTAACCGCCTTCAAAACCAACCACTAAAAAAGGGTAAAATAACCTACAAAATAACTTTTCTTTCGGAAGTCGGTGTTTTTTTTTTTAATTGTCTTTTTTGCCACCGACTTCCGAAAGAAAAGTTATTTTGTAGGTTATTTTACCCTTTTTTAGTGGTTGGTTTTGAAGGCGGTTACATTTTTTTTTGAAAAAGCTTTTATTTTACTCTTTTTAGTTTAAATATTCAACCCAAATTCTTGTCAAATAGGTACATCATTTTCTTACATGTGCACTAGAATTTTGTAATCCGTGGCACCGGTAATAACATCGCTCATGTACAAAATTAGCTAATAAAATTCCCTATCTCAAAAACGACTGAACCGATTTTGATGAAACTTGCAGTGTTCCCTCGGTTGAACGATACCTAGTATAACAAAAAAAGAATGACCTAAATCGGACTTGTACTTCCGGAGATAAGCGAACACAAACTAAATCAGTCGATGCCTACTCATTACTGTTAAGGAGTTGTACCTTCCATCATCAGCTCAGCTACATGAGATTATAATTACCACACGCAAATACTTAAATTACTTCATAATATTTACGAAAAACTATATGTGGGCCTATAAAATTTGAGGGTTGCCCTCGATTTCTCCAGGATCCAATCATCAGATCTTGACTTGGTGAATATGGGACCACTCCGAAAGCATCTCCTTTCGAACAAAAAAAGAATTTTGAAAATCGGTCCACAATCGCCGGAGAAATCGCGTAACAAACACACAAAAAAAAAAAAACATACAGTCGAATTGATAACCTCCTTCTTTTTGAAGTCGGTTAAAAATGGACCTAAGCAGTGTCGCTTCTATTTCTGTTTGGAGGGTTTAAAGGGACCTTAATCCGAATTCGGAAAAATCCTGAATTTCGGTCATCAAAAAGTAATCTAGAATTTAGTTGTTAATACCATCATTACTAGATTATTGGAAACTCACGAATGATGAAAGTAATTAGTTGACGGAAATCGAATCTGGTGCGAAAACTACCACAGTAGTTGTTATGGCTTCATTGGAACTCATTTTCATGGAATCGGATCGAATGCTCTGACACTAAATTCCATACAAGGTAAAATTATAACAGTATCTTCAACAAAGGCTCTTCAAATTCTGTGTGGTTTTGAGAAAGAAATCTACGTTTCTAGAAGGTAGAAAGTAGTTCAAGGTATTCAGCTATCGCTTCTCGATTACAGATGTGTGATTTCGCGAAGTTAATGAAGTGTTAAAAATTTGATGTTGAGGTCATCACGCCGATTTTTGGCAACAGCGACTTTGATGACTTTCTCTATACAGCTTGTATAAAGTTGGAGGGAAATGCATGCCCTAAGAAGATCTACACTGCTCTTATTGATAAAGTTCTTTACAATGATCAAGTATAGTTGTACTTGCCCAGGACGAGGTCTGCCTGTATTGTATCTATTACCAGATGATTCGTACATTCAACTTTCGCCGAAATGTTAAAAGTTTAAGCTGATATTGAAAGAAGTTACACAACTAACTGACAGCTAAGTGGCATTTTTTCACAGTAGTCGACATCACTGAGAAGTCATGATCGTTGAGAATGCAGGATCGTTCCTGGTGCAAGTGGTTTTTGGGAAAAGTCCATGTTCAGCAGTGGATGTCTTCCGACTCAATAGTGGTGATGAGTTGTTATGTTGGCTTGCCGAAGCTTAGGTTAGACTTCTTTCCTGAAGTACTGATCGTTAAAATCTACCAAGACAAAAGCTGAATGATGATGGAATATTACTTGGCGAATCGAATTACTCAAATAACTAACCGTGAGTCCGTGACTCTGGAGTGTAAAGAGCAATAGAAGGAACACGACGAACTTCCAGTCCTTCCGGGGGGTGAGGTCGCTCAATCTGCGGCCTCATCTTTATCTCTGGCCTATATTGAGACCAAAAACAAACGCATATGAATATGAATATAAAAATAATATTAAGCGTAATAAATATAAAACAACTTTGCTGTATAGCCTAGTACTTATAATAACCGACACGTAGTGCACTCGCTCGTTAGACCCGACAGCGAACGTTGCGCCATGTACAGCGAAGGTTGCAAGTACGCAATGCGGGCACACGTGGTCTTTCGCTTATATGGACTATGACGTCTTAAAACGAGACTAGTTCCACTGCGGGAAAGAGACAAAGCTATACAAGTCGTCTAGCGCTATCTCGTTCCCACCGTAGTCCATCAGGCATTTGTCGAAGCAGGATGGTTATCCAATGATGGACGGTTAACGAAACTGTAGGAATTGTTGCCTGAGGTGCCCTGCAAATAACAATTCTTATCGCAGCTTTCTTAATAGATTATAGAATCCATGTGATATCCCATCATCGTTCAGATTTTGTCTGACCAAGAAATAAGCCTTCATCATACTTCATCAGCATCGTTGAGATATCCACTGTTATACATAGATTTTTCGTTTTTGTACAGGAATTATAACTGCTGAACCATGGTCTTGATTAAAAAAATCGAAGGCATGTGACATCTATCAACTCGCATCGGACCCGTTGTAGAAAAAATATATCGAGCCCACTCCCTTCTACAGAGAGAGTCTGTGTCCCAATACTGAGTTATTATAAGCTGAACTTGTTATGCTCTAGAAGTGCGGTCGGCATCCTTTTGCTAGAAAAGGGCCGTAAAGTTACAAAATCTAGTTTCGGCGGGCCACATTTTTTAGAGCGGTAAGAAACATTAATTTAATTATTATAGTTATCTACTTGGTAACATGGTAACAGGCCGCAAGGATGGGAGCTCGCGGGCCGTGGGTTGTCGACCACTGATCTAGAACGTCACCGTAGACAACTATTGCAGTCATATGTTCTACCAAAAAATGTTTGTTCCTGTCTCCGTCAGTAATAGCATAAAAAGTCCACGCATGACTTTTTCCCATCTGTCCCGATTTCTGCCGCCATAAACAGCACAGCATTAAAATCCACAATAACAAGAGACTTAAAACTTCACAAATTAATTAAAACGAAACCTTCAATTACAATAACTGTACAGTCATTATGAAATAAAGAACAACATCCAGCAAAAGCTGCAAATAAACATAAAGAAAATACAAAGCAGCCGCGGTAAAGCTATCTGGGGCAGTGATCTCGATGCGGACCAAGGTCAACCGTGACTCATACAATCATAACACCCGGAGAGGAAGTGCGATTATTAAACAAAGGTATTTTAATTTTGTTGAACTGGATAGCGATAATTTATCACTGATTGTCAGATTAAAGCCGCATTTAGGTAGCAATTGTACGAAATGGGTTTTTGATCAACTAAATCACATGAGCTGCTTTGTTGATACTTATGTAAAGAAAGAATATTAAAATACTATTGTAATTGGCTATCTTATTGAATTTATAATCTCTGCTTCTCATGCTTGAGTGAGCATTCTCTATTTTGTTGCATAAAGGTTTCCCAAAATATATCTATCACTTAATAAAGTTACAGGATGTTGAAGATGGCTGCTTGCATGCTATTAAGCAGTAGAGGTTAGCAACGGAAAAATAAATACACATATCTGATTAATATGATAAGTAATAATGACTGACACAAACATTCGGGAGAGATGAAAACCAAATAACTAATAAGTATTCGCGTATCGCTACCTACATGATTGTATAGTCAGAATAAGTTTATTCCTCAAATTCAACGCAAAGGGTGTGTCTATTGCAAAACACCATAATGCCAAACAACATAATAAAGGGTTTCATTGACGGTGCATCAATGGAGAACAAATTTAAAAAGGTACCATGCAATAAAAACTACTACACAAAAAAAATATATAAAGGATCCAATCCCACAGACCGTAACACAATGGATGCAACGGCCCGTAGAGCTTTCTGGAACAGTTTTTTTTTTTCAAAATGTAGCATCCAACGGCTTGCACCGCTTGCACGGTATTATTTGGATTGTTCGAGAATTCGGAGGTCAAGGCAAACGTGTTGATCGGTCCGTTGCGTTCTGTGACCCGTCATCGGTCACATAATGCGGTCATTGTTGCTATCGCGTGTGTAAGTGCTTTACTTTTTATTTTATTATGAATGCCTACGGGGATTTTGTCTGGAGATACGGTCGTGTGCGTTCTAGTCTTTTGATCTTTTTCGTTAAATAGATCATTGTCAATGTTAGTAAGAGGTAGAATTGGAGGAATATGAAAAAGACTTCTTTTCTCAGCTGTGGGAGAATGTTGATTAACTGTAAACGTAACCTCAAAATAAATATTGGCATCTTTGAGTCTGCTGTTTATTTTGACTTCTTCCAAGTTTCATTCAGGACACGCAAAAATTTAGTGAATCCTTCTCCCTCTTCTGAAAGTTTTTATGTGTGGATGGATGTTTGTTACTCTTTCACGCAAAAACTACTGAACGGATTTTGTTTAAATTTGGTATACAGATAGTTTATAACCTGGATTAACACATAGGATAGTTTTTATCCCGATTTTATGTTCCCACGGGATGATTTTCGAGTTGCAGCGGGTGAAGCCGCTGGTAGCAGCTACCTTCTAATATTATAAACGTGAAAGTTTTTATGTGTGGATGGATGTTTGTTACTCTTTCACGCAAAAACTACTGAACGGATTTTGTTTAAATTTGGTATACAGATAGTTTATAACCTGGATTAACACATAGGGTAGTTTTTATCCCGATTTTATGTTCCCACGGGATGATTTTCGAGTTGCAGCGGGTGAAGCCGCTGGCAGCAGCTAGTTTTTAATAATTCATCGATTATTTTTCTTAGTTCTTTGAGAATTCTTTCTCTGTCTTCAGTTCCTTTGCATGTCTTTTTTACGTCAATATCTTTCCGTTTTGGTTCCTCATGATGACTTCATCTTTCTTCTGTATCTATTCATTTTTCTATTTGTATGTCTTCAATTACTAGAGTGGCCCTGTGTGTTTCTTTGCATATTATGTTTTGCATATCTATGCATCATTCATTTCCATTGGGAACTTATACTTGACCATGACTAGAGTTTGCATATGCTGAATTCTAATAGTTTCATCTATTGTTTTCAGTACTTAGGTGATCAAATAAATTGTTATTTTTTAGGTAACAACCTTTTTTAAAAACAAAATAAATCATGGATTTTAAAAAAACCTTGTTAACAAGGTTCTTTAAAATAAAAGTAGCAAGTCGTATACACTTATAAAAAAAAAAACACAAGGTTCTGGAGCAAATATTATGGTATTCGCAAATCAAATAGACCAGTTTTTACAAGCACGAGATTAATTTAGGATAAATATTTTGAAGTAGTTGCATTCTTCAAAACCTGTAAACATTTTGCAATAAACTACAGACAATTTTCAATTCTGGCATGTAAATGTAAACCATTTTGGTGAAGGCCAACAAGCCGTCTACTGTCCACAATGCACAGTAGTCAATAAAAGTTACATTGCGGAAGTTGTCCCCAACTTCCCATTGTGTGACATTGTGCCTTTGGACTATGCACTGTTACTTCAATACCAACCTTAGCAATGTGATGTTGAGTTAGCCTTGCCTGGCTCATTGGTCTAGAAGCCATAAACACTACTTGCCGAGCATCAGGTGTGCTCAGAGAGTCCAGCTAAAATTATTTAAAAAGAATTGTTGTATATTATTGCACTTTTGACAATTCAAAAGTGCCGGTTATGGCCTCGTTGAAATAAACGTTTTGATTTGATTTGATTGAATCCACATCAGAAAGTAATAATATTGATTTCATTACTTAGAAGCTTAGAAGCAAAGATGACAC
Organism: Agrotis ipsilon; assembly: GCA_028554685.1. Classification (NCBI taxonomy): domain Eukaryota; kingdom Metazoa; phylum Arthropoda; class Insecta; order Lepidoptera; family Noctuidae; genus Agrotis; species Agrotis ipsilon. The sequence continues at coordinate 16,629,834 of CM052965.1, forward strand.
TTATATGGCTTTCCCAGGAGAAACTGGAACTCTTGCTAATAAAAAAACAAATATTGCTGTGATCAAAGCCCTTTTTTACCCAAGTTTTAAAAGTTATAGCTTGCTGGTATTTGTAAATCTATAGTCTCTCTGTTAAGTCTATAGTCATTGAAATGATCCTTCATGAACTTTGTATTACGTTGTTTGTTTAGTCGTAATATCCTATTCTTGTTGACATCTTTGTTCTGTAAATATGGTCATGTATCTGTATGTACCTACTCCGTGTAGTGATAGATCCGTCTTAGGACTTGTTAACACTTTAGTTACTCATGTCATGTGTTCATTTATAATTAGTATGTTGATTTATATACTTCTTTATGTGGGTCCGTGAAACGTTGCGCTAGAAAAGAATGTGTGGCTTTTGTGAAATATGAATTACGATTGCACCATGTTCCTTTTCTTTACATTTATTTATTGAGTAATTGGCTTTTTATTTCATATTCATAAACGTGTGCAGTTGAATTAGATACGTTTTAAAATCGCTATTTTCCGACTGCTCAACTGTAACTGCTCAACTGCGAACAGTTGAGCAGTTGGGATCCCAAATGCTCAACTAAAAATGTGTTTCTCTATATAATTGTCCTATATTTAGATCGAATCACTAATAAGAGTTTCTTAATAAGGATACGATTTTTATATTTGAAACATGTTTGAAAGCTGTATAATCCCCATTCATGCTAAAATTACGGCTAAAACCAGTGGTATTTCATATCTGCCCCACATATTGCTCTCTGCCTCAATCTAACTCAAAGGAAAAGATAGGGTCTATTACAGCGAGCTTATCATGTAGGAGCTGATTCTTCCACGTACCGACGAAACAGTAAAAACTGTTTGATGCCGAACTTTTTCAGCATGGTCGCATGGTCGCGAGACGGGCGGGTCAAGAGAGGCAGTACAAGTCTGACATTCCAACTCGCCCTGCCCTGGGTGGGAGGACTCAATTGAAGATTATACCTCGTATAGAATAAAACAGGGAGACCTACTTCCGCTATAGGAATCGCTTAGCCCTCATCGCAGGTTTTACTTGTAGACTGATGTGCAATGGGGATGGCAATTGGGAAAATAATGGCGCTAGTATAGCTTATTCCAATTCCAAGCGTCATTGGTTCAAATCAGTTCAAATCTTAAAGGTACTTCAAAATAGTACTACGTCATTGGTCGGATTTGGACTAAGCTATGGTGGCGCCATCTACAATTAGCTTTGACCGGCCCTCCCCCATTGAGCGGGGTGAACCGCTAGGTGTATAACATCCACTCCATAAACTTTCAGTCCTCTAATCAGTTTTCTAAAAACTTACTGTTTGATTATTCCAGATGGGTTACGCGCAACTAGAGCAGACAGGTCACGGCATTCATTTAAGGCAGTTCTCCAGGGCTTTCGTGCTGGAAGATGGCAGCGGGGAGACGGCTGAGAGACTGGTCTTCGTCTCCGTTGACGCTGCTATGATGGGACATGGTGTTAGGAGAGAGGTGAGTTATCTGATGCTAGTCGTAAATCAGGTAATGTTTGCATTGCTAGGAAGTCTCCTTTTCACATGGCTGCCATGACGGGACCTTGAAGAGTTTTAATGATAACCGGATGCAGTATATCTAGCTTTAAAAAGTGCTAACATAGTGAAACAAATTAGGTAAATTCTTGTTTGAGGAAAATTTTGCAACTGAACGTAGGTATGTACGTTGATTTTCTTCGAACCATTATTTTATTCGTTTCCAGTTTTCCTGCCATTAGATAAAATAATAACCGGATAATCCTACTTACTCAATTTTTCTTTTTCCTGTTAAATTATGAAATCTCAGAAACGCGTTACTTAGGTACAGTCGCGTTCATTAAGATGTTGGCACGTCTGGACTTCAAAAATATATGAACATCAAAAGAATTCAGAATATTGTGACAACTAAAGCATCATTAAATTGTGATCAAGATTCAGATCCATTAATATGTGACTACTTTTTCTCAATAACATGTATACAGCCAAAGGGACATTTTTATATGAACAACTTTAAGATCATAAATATCTGAACAGTGTTCACTTTACAATTCAGAATTATGTAAGCTCACAACACGTAAATGTAATTAAAATTCAAACTTATTACAACGTCATAAAGACGATTTTACTAGCAATCTTAAATTTGCGTGGTCAAGGAGTTTGCAACATTATTTAGGTATCACTGGCTAGTTTTCCATCAAGTGCCGTTGTTTTTTTATTAAAAAGAAATAACTGACGCACATGTCATTCATAAAAAAAAATATTATGGCATTGAAATACTCATTTCAAAAAACCTAAAAAGCATGTGCGCGGAAAACAATTGAAATACAGTAATTTCTATAACAATGTAAACTGGATCCTATGTATCCGAGCAAATAATATACTATCCTATGCATGTAGACATATTTATGAAGCTTACCCTGCTCAGATATTATTAAAGCTTATTCAGTATAGATATATTATTATAAGCTCATCACATATTATTGCCTAATGCAAATTATATATTATTGAACCTACACTTGAGTACATATTTTTTATCTCTAGATTTGTAGATTTTTTTGAGCTTATCAACGCTCACAATATTATGAATCATTGACAATGCCAACATATTATTGAACTCGACTGTACTTTGAGACTGTATTAATGCTTCTTCATCTTGTAGGTACACGCACCAACCACTTAATAAGGTGTAACTTTGTAACATTTAAAGGTTTTGTCTAATGTAATACTCCAATCGACTCCTTGTTTATTTGTAGTAATTAAATATAATATATACAAACTAAAGCTAGAAATTTAAAAATAAAAATAAATAAAACTATACATTTACAACTAAACTTACACTAAAATAAAAAGAACAACCTAATTTAACAAAAACAAAAAACATAAAAAGGCAGAGACACTTAGGCGTCAAAGTACTCCTCCACATCGCTGTCATCCGGAAAAGTGCCCAGAAGACTGGCAGCAAGATACTCCAAGATTTAATTCCAACTACCCTTTCCAGGTGATCAAACGTCTTCAGAAGCGCTACGGCGAATTGTACGGCGAGCACAACGTCATCATTAGCGGCACTCACACTCACTCCACGCCCGGAGGATTTCTCATGGACTTCCTCTTCGACCTCCCGATTCTTGGCTTCGTTAGGGAGACTTACACCGCTTATATTGTTGGGATTTATAGGGTGAGTGGTACAAAATAGACCATTCATGCTTCTACTCCAAAGTTTAAGTTAGTTATATGTTTGGATGTAGCTGGATAGATAGAATATCCTTTATTGTACACCAAAAACGTTACACAACTGTTTTAAAATTGCTAATACTAGGGTTACAATGGCGGTCTTATCGCTAATAGCGATAGACCAATCTTCGTAGGGGCTAATCTTCGTAAATACTCATCCGATTCTGATAATTGTCTTTCTCTAATTTGAAGCTTTTTTATCCTCGAGTGTTTTAGTGTTGTTCATAAAACATTCTTGTGCAAATATTTCTGATTGTCAGTATTGAACGGCGGGAATAAGCTAGTATAGTAATAAAATAATAGACAATGCTTTATAAGATGCAAATGATACGACTCATAAAGACAGAGCAATCATCGCAGAGATTAATCTAAATGTAGATGAGGGCCTTAAAGTTCAGTGCTCTTAAGACATTGTATAAATAGAAGCTATAAGCTCCAAATAAGAACAAGTTATGAGATAAATACAAAAGAAGAAAATATGTAAAGGCATCAAGCGGTAGAAAGAAACGATAGCTTTAAACTTTTGCCTTCGACTGAATAAGATCCACATTTTGAAATCTACATAAATTCCTTTGATCATTTACAGAGTATAGTAATAGCTCATAACAAGCTGACGGAAGCACGTGTCTTGTATGGAGAGGCCGAACTATTAGACGCCAACATTAACCGGTCCCCGTCGTCATACTTGAGGAATCCACCAGAAGAAAGAGCCAGGTAATGTTTTAAATATCTAAAGAGTATTTATTTGAAAGATGATATTGCAAAGTTGGTAAATACAAACATACTTGTAGAAGAATTTATGACGGTGAGGCCATCTATGGCATTAGTGCCGAGCAAAGTTCTTGGCAATGTACTCAGTTAGTTTCTACTACCGCGATAGATGGCGTTGTTAGTTCAGCGCTGTTTTCTGAATCGCGGTGTTAAGATTCTCCGCTATTGAACGACCCTCGCGCGCTACAGTAGTGAACTCATACTTACCTGGCATAGGGGATACCGTGATCAAGAAGGCGGTTCCCCCAGGGCGAGGCCTTTCCATTGCACTGCGGTTAGGTTGACCCCTGCGATTATCCCTAATGTGGATAACTCGGATGCGTAATTTTTGGTAGTGGGGACTGCGTACGCGCCGTCCCCTCAGAATTTCATTGTCATACTAACGGGTGATACTGCCTCTGTAATACTGTGTACTTGAGTAGCATTGCTTGCATTATTAATGCAAAACGCAATAGCACATTATATTACCGTTATACTTAATTGTAATATACTGTTGTTTTTCTGTACAATATCTATGAAATTGTGTTACATTAATTTTCAGGCGAATGCTCATACACCGTGAGTTTATTTTTGCTTTTATTGTAACGTTATGCTCAAAATCTTATATTGTATTTGTTACATTATTCAAGATCTCTCTACTTTCACACTTGTCACTATTATGTGGGACATCAAAAATATTGTTAATATTTTTAGAGCTAGCCTAAAACATTATAGTTATGTAATATTACTTGATGAATCATTGTTAGCTGATTGTATTCAAATCAAAATCTATATCTATCTATCTTCTATCTATATCTATCTATATCTATATCTATACATATAATAAAACTGTAGAAAAGTTATTTTTGTACATTAAAAAAAAACTCAAGAAATATAGCCAGGGTATCAAAGGGCAACCAATAGAACCCATTTCTAGCATTTTTAGAATTTTTGTCTGTTTGTCTGTTTATCTGTTTGTCTGTGTATTTGTCCAGGTATCACATAAAATGTACGAAATTAATGTAGATAACTTTTAGACATAACGATTAAGCGTAACTTGGAGAGGAATTTAGTTTTTGTTTCATTGGAATCGGTTCAGTCTATCCAAAGATATTTGAATTTAAAGTGTTTCAGAAGTAAAATGACGGGTGCACTTTGGTCTCACACATTGATTTCGTACGTCAGTCGCGTGATCTAACTTCGAATAGAAAAACTACATTATTCAAATAAATACATATTACAACGCACGGCAGATGCGTTTATATGAAAAACGTGGTCAGAATTAAGCGCTTCGAACTAAAAAAATACATTGTTCGATTCCGACATCCACGCGAACGAAGTCGCGGGCACAGCTAGTTAGGAAATAAAAATGTCAAAAACCAATGACGATTTGTTTTTCCAACTCATTTTTAAGGCATAATTCCTCCGTTGTTACTTATAATTACTCACATCATAACACATAATTTACAATCTCAAGACGAATAATGTAACAAAGTATTTGTAATAATTACCTGATTGAAAAAAATCAGGGTCCATGGAGTTTCTTGCCCATTCTTCTCTATAGAGATCTAATGCAAGCATTGGAATAGACATCTATTGTATTTTCACAGTTATTTTTGTTACTGAGAGTGTAATAACGTATTCATTATTGTAGTTTTTGTTATCTCTGACAATTCAAAAGTAACTGGCTTAATTGAAATAAATGCTATCATTTTGATACTACGAATTTCCTAAAAATCTTTGAAGTGAAGATTTTAGAACAGCAAATTATTATTTTCTCTATAAAATTTCGCAGGTACAAATACAACACAGACAAGACACTGTCTCAGATTCGCTTCGTATCTCCAGAGAACAAGATCCTCGGTGTCATCAACTGGTTTGCGGTACATCCGACTAGTATGAACAATACTAATAAATTGATATCGTCCGACAATGTCGGATATGCTTCTATTATGATGGAGAAGGCGCTCAATGGGAATAATACGCTGCCTGGTAAGGTAAGGATCGATTTGCTCCTTGAGTTATGAGTCACAATAATAACCGCGCCAAATTAACGGCATTTCCCGTTGATTTTCGGGATACATACTAGTTAGGTAAACTAGTACCTACTAGACTAGTAACTGTGTTAGTCTTTAAATGTCCGTATACGCTCAATTTGTTGGAATTTTTTTATATATTTTTTTAAAACTTCAAGCAACACAGAGTTCCATTGGCGGACTTAATGCCTGAGGCATTCTCTGCCAGTCAACCGAGGACAGTAGAGAAATAACATGGCACGGCGTATTTAAAAAAAAAAAAAGTAGGTATGTTCCCCGATTTCTCATTGAATCTTGGACCAATTTGGAAAATTCTTCTTTTGTTTGAAAGGGTATACTTTACAGAAGCTCCCATGGTAATCATGTCAGGATCTGATAATGGGACCTAAGAAAAATCGAAGGTAATCTTCAATAACGACAACAAATCGTAGGAGATTACTATCTCATATCATGCATTGTTTACGTAATAAATAACCCAACATTATATTGCGTCTCTATCCACTAGATCAGGGTTTTTCAACCTTTTTCATGGCACGACCCCTTTAGTATGAAGAAATATTTCGCGACCCCCCTTACCCGTTGGTTTTTTTTTCATGTATTTTATTTTGTGACAAATAAATATTCAATCCAACACAGTTAGTCATTTTCATAATTACAGTTCGGATAAATAAGTTATTAAGGTGAATGCTCGCGGTGAGGGAGCGCCTTAGTATACCTATCTTTTTAAACTTAATTGTTTTTTTTAATGCAGTAGCTTTTCCAACCTTTTACAACTCCCCTATAGAAGCTTCGCGACCCCCTGAAGAGGCTTCGCGACCCCCCAGGGGTTCGCGACCCACAGGTTGAAAAACCTTGCACTAAAAAAGAATAAAAAAGTGAAACCGTCTTTAAAAAAAAATACTCAAAAAAGGAAGTTGGAATCATTCTTTCAAAAAGATTTTTAGCATTAACCTGGACATAAAATAGCCACAAAAAAAACTATCACGAGGTTTACTTCTCAACCACTCTTTCTAGGGCAACGTAGTCTGTGCCTTCGCATCCACGAACCTGGGCGACGTGTCTCCGAACACCAAGGGTCCTCACTGCGAGTTCTCCGGGAAGGTCTGCGACCAGGAGAAGCTGCTGTGCAAGCTGCCCAAGGAGAGGTGCTTCGCGTCAGGACCTGGACGAGACATGTTCGATAGCACCAGGATTATTGCTACCAAACTGTTCCAGACTGCTATGGTGAGGTTTTTTTAGTTCTTTAGAAAATCTTTTAGAAAATCTCTATTATATAAAAATCAATTGCTGTTCGATAGTCTCGCTGAAACTCAAGACCACCTGCACCGATTTGGTTAATTTTGGTTTTGAATTATTTTTGGAAGTCCAGGGAAGGTTTAAAAGGTTAGAAAAAGAGGCAGTACGAAGTTTACTGGGTAAGCTAGTTAGAAACAAAAAATATTACTTTTCCGATGTTTTGATGTGTTAATTCTAGACACGGCCATAGATTATCTAATAGTACCAGCCAAAAGCACTTAAGTCGTACGAAAATAGTTATTTGTTATACAAGAGTGCAAAGTTGATTTTTAACCGCGTGCTCAATTTTGATGACCGAGCAAGCGAATGATTCTAAAATTGAATCACGAGTGCAACGAGTGATTCAAAATTAGAATCATGAGCGATAGCGAGGGAATCAAAAGAGCACAAGGTGAAAAATCTTTGCACTCGAGTGCAACACGTAACTTTTCATCCCACCTCAGCGAGGAAATTACTAAATGCAAAAACAAATAAAAAAACATGTACATTGTACAAACACAAGATAGGCTTTTATTTCAGTTTAGGTATTAACTAAGACATTATTATAGAACAGAATAATTTTGAAAATTAAAACAAATAAAGTATTATTAAGTTACTTATTTCTATCTTGGTTTGTCATAACATAACAATAAGACGTGAAAGGAAAACCGCACAAAGCAAATAAAAAAAGGTAAAACAAAATACTGAGCCAAGAATGTTCCGGGTCTGAGATTTTAACAAAATAATTGTAGATTACGCTCCAAGGGAGGCGTATTGAATTTCGAAGCGATACTAAGGATTCTGGGGGTGAAACTCCGTCCGTAGCGCAGCGAGGAGGTTCAAGTGTTAATACCCGAAAGAAACGAGGGAATAAAGTTAAAAATCCTTAGTGAAGCGAGGGATTCAAGTTAGCCCAAGGCAACGCAGCCTTACACCCGAGGAGCGTACTCTGCTTTCCCACATAAGGCGACATCAAATTTTAAAAATAGAATTTGTTTCCTCGACAACCTTCGAACGTCAAGCGGGCACCACAGCAAGCGATCAGCTGTTGCGGTCACCGGCCGCCATTACTGCTGCTACTCTTTTGTTCATAAGATGTTCTAAATTCAAATTTACTTTATTCACTAGAGGATAAAAACGGCTTTTACTCACTTGAGGATAAAAACGGCTTTTACGGTCAGATATCGAAGAGCAAAAGTACCCTTTCCGAGATGGGGGGATGAAAAAGTAATTTTATTATTATTATCAGCCATATTGCCGTCCACTACTAAATGTAAGCCTCCCCCAAAGAGGGCAGCCCGCATCCATCCACTGCTAAATTGGATATGGATTCCAAATTATAGTAAAATTTTAAATTAAGATTATTTGTGTAAGTACCATGCTGTAATATGGCAAGCGAGAGTGAGAAATTTCTAATGATAAAACCTAGTAACACTGCCCGACCCGGTAATCGAATCAGGATTTCGTTTTCAGCAGTCGCTCTAGCAACTACTAGACTAAATTATTGTTGGCAATTAATTCCAGATTGTTCTAAGCGAGCCGGGAGAGGACATTACAGGTCCTCTGGGCATCACTCACCAGTACGTCAACATGCCTGAACAGGAGGTGGCGCCCTTCGATCCAATCACTGAGACTTTTGATACGGTGAGTACATCTTGGAAATTAAGTAGGTATTACTGAGTATTGAGGGGATTTATTATACTTTATGTATCAGTACCCATTTTTGTAGCAATGGCCTTCTAATTTTCTAAATAAAATGAAATCCAAAGTTCTCAATTCGACATTATATTTCTTTCTAGACCATAATTCCTAAAAGGACTAAAATCTACAGACATTGAATATATGAATCGCCAAAATTGAACAACATCGTTAAATTCCGAATTCGAACACCCATTTCGTTGAAAACCCGTTGCAACGGTGAGTAGTCTTATCATCCAATGTCTTAGGCCCTTCGTACACAAGGCGACTCGGGTATCCGATACTCCAGTCGAATACCGAAGTCGCGCGACTCTAGTAGCGCATGATCCGTACACAGCGGCGACTCGAGTCGTAAGACTCAAATCGTCTATTCGGCCACCATTCTATATTCAACCTTAATAATACATTGTACAAAACACAAAATGTACATCTCATTGCATAAATTAAAATGCTGTTAATTTTAAAAATGGCGGGCGCATTCCAATTTCAACTTTTTGTAATTCAAAATTGGCGCGTGTACCTACAGGAGAAAAACGTATTTTCACGCAAAAATATCGAGAAAGAATATGGTTCATAATTTCGCCGCGCGATTCTGCTACAAGGTAGCTCGATTTGTTTATGCTTTGACTTTCATGGTGGTGACCATGGGTTCAATCCCCAGGTAAACATAGAATTTTTCTGTTTTCGTGTTTCACTTGTTTTTGAGAGTTTTATTCCATTTTTTTTCTAGGTTTTTTTTATAGTTTATCTTTTATTTACACCGGAACGCTGACGCGCTTATGCTGATGACCGTGGAAAATTTCAGATTTGAATAGGATTTTTTTTAATGTTTTCGTTTTCTTAACTACTTTATTTTTGCCGTATGTGCAAGTACATGATGAAGCTGGGTTAAAGTAGTAATGTTTGTAACAAAACCAAAATAATTTATAAAAGTAAAAAAATTGACACCATCCTCGATAGATGGCGTTGTCGTCGAGTTAGATCGCGCTATCGTTTGGTTACATCGATTTAGTAAAAGCAACTGTGGTTTTATTTTGAACCTCATTAGTGTTCACATTAGTTCAATATTCCAACATTACCAGTTCTCGAGCTTGGTAGTAAACAACTAATATAAGAGTTGTAGGTTAAGTATTTTGATTTCATTAATTCTGTATAGGTAATCATGCTATGTGCCAATAAACGTTTTTTCTTTCTTTATATCAGTTTCACCATGAGGTTAAAAAAACCCAAGTATAGAACCCAAGTAAGAATAGAACCACGGTAGAACTAAGTGTAATTTATTTTTAGTCATGTTACTTGTTTTTAACTTCTATGTAATTCTTTAATTCCTTGCGCCGTGGGCGTGTACCACTGCGGTTGGGGCGGAGGGAGGACGCTGTCCTCTCTCTCGCGGCCCGCCACCTCCTTCACGAGCATTACTGCTTTGCAGAAGGTGGCAACCGCTTCCCACTCCGTCTCGCCAAGCAGCATGGCCGAAACCAATGCCGGGCGCGAGAGGTCTCCGCCTATATCTTCCAGCCCTTATTACATTTTACTTGTGGTCGACGCAACACGTTTTTTTCTTCCATTCTCCCCTATTAAACGTCACCTAATAATTTACTCCTTTTTCATTTATATCATCACTTACACAATCCATCCATCTTTTCTTTGGCCTTCCCCTTCCTCTCTTCTTCCCCTTCCCTTTCTTATCAGTGAAGTTTACAGTCACATTTATTTTTATCTAATACCTAATCACTTTTAATTTTCTATGTATTTTCCCGAGCTAAGCTCGATCGACCAGCTACCTACTATTATGTAACTCACTAGTTATATTAATCATTACAAAAAATAAATACCGGCCATTCCTATTACCGCCCAAGCTTAGGTACATATTCCATAGTAATGACGGGGCCCCCCTCTAGGGAGCCAAAGCCAGCCGGGGTCGCGGGACTTATCTCATTACCGTGACCCCGGAACATAAAGGGCTATTGAAGGATACCGTGGATTTTGGTCACTACGATTCTGACAGTCCCTCCCGCCCTGACTGGGGTGGGAGGACTCATTTGATGATTTTTCCCGTAAAAAAAAAGCTTAAGTATTCCATAATATATTTAGAATATTCTTTTGAATTTGACAAGCTTGTTAGTCTAGTGGTTAGTGGCCCTGACTGCTATGCCTGAGGTCGTGGGTTCGATTCCCACCCAGGACATTTAATGTTTGTGTGATGAGCACGATCATTTTTGTTCTGTGTCTGAGAGTAATTTATCGATAATATTTATGTATTTAGAAAATAAAGTATGTTTTTCAGTTGTCTAGTACCCATAACACAAGCTCTGCTTAGCTTGGGTCTAGATGACGTTGTGTAATAGTTGTGGAATATTATTATTATTAATTGTAATGATACAAACAAGTATATTTTTCTACTTCAGATACAAAGATGTTTAATAATAAAGTTTGAAATAAAACTTATATTGAAATGATACAAATTTTTCGTCGGTTATAAATCGCGCAGACTTGGGTATCCGCGATCTTGATAAATGGAGTCGCGCGTGGCTAGAGTCGGCGACGCATCACCAAAATAAGCCTCTAAGGATTTGTATTGCGATAGTCTCCTGGAAACCAAATCGTAAGGCATCGGAAACTTGCGTAGCGTTGTGTACGAACCTTCGTACACAACGCGACGCAAGTTGCCGATACTATAGTTTCGTAACTACTCATGACCTGCGGAAAATTCGAGGTATTAAATTTTTATAATGCAATTTGATGTAACGACATAGACACTAGCGCCCCGTCAAAGGGTCATGATGGGTGGTCAAGATTATGAATTTATAAAATGTCTGACACATGACTGCACGTCAAAATATATTTTTAGGGATCCGTAGGTTCGAAAGAAAAAACGGAATCTTTATTAGATACCTAAGTCGTGTGACCGTCCGCCCGTAAATATTTATCTATTGAATACATAGAAAGAAAGAAAGAAAGAAAAAACGTTTATTGGCACACGCCACAAGTGCACACAGTACACCAAGAAAATAAAAAATACACAACATTTAGAACAGTTAAGTAGGTAGGTATGGCATTTCCAAACATATCAGTTCCTATTGCTCAAATGTCTTTCTGTATTATCTCCGAAAATACTGAGTATATTTGTAATTATGAAAAAGATACAAATAATAGAAGTCCTTTGTATATACAGTAGAATCCGTTTATTATGACTCCGCTTATAATGACCAACCGCTTATTATGACGTATTACACAGCGAAGTTTGGTTTTCATAGAAAATTCTTTCAACAACTTCGACAAGTGTTCGGAAGCGTCACGTGATACCCGATGATGTTCGGCGCATGCATGGTTGTTTTGAGTCTCAGTGGGTAATAACAATTAATATTATTGACTTAGTTCTATATTGTCTCTCTGTTAAAATAAATACATACTGACAAAAACAGGAGGTTGTTTATTTTGTACAAAATGCTTTGTATGACGTCCGCTTAGAATGACCGTCCCTTCAATGTCATAATAAACGGATTCAACTGTAGATTACAAGAAATTTTACAGTAGTCCTATGATCTTAAAACAACATAGACATCGCAGGGACAACAATGAAAAAAAATTGTAAACAGCATCATGAATGTGACATCAAATGAAAATGCTTATTTTGAGGATTGTAAAAATAATACTTTATTCGTAATCAATTTTATTCAATGAAATAGAAAAAAAATCTCTCTCTCCCAATTTTTTATTAAACTGCATACCAAATTAAGATGTATTACGAGGATTGAATATTGAGTGAATATTTTTTTAACATTTTAAAATACTTACTTTCCAAAAGTGATTCAAGAATATGCTACGGAACCCTTTATTGTGTGAATATAATTAATAATGGTAAATAAATTGTTCCGCCATCTTGAAAGTCGCAGAAACTCAAGTAGTGGCGATGTCAACAGATAGGTAGCGCGCGATTGGCGTCGTGCGTCGTGAGCATGTGTATTGTGTACGAACGTATATGGATTTCTATTGCGAGAGTCGCCTGGATACTGAAGTCGTAAGGTATCGGAAACTGGAGTCGCCTAGTGAACGAAGGGCCTTATAGATCGCTGTGTCAGTAAGTATTCTTCAAATAATATTAAAAAATAATACCACTAGCCCTTGCTAGTGGTAGTTATATTATCTGGTCTCTACCAGATAATATAACTCTGGTTGTGAGAAAGAGCGAACCGAGCTCGGTTTTTCGGGCACCTCGACTTGAACAGGTTAGGTTAGAAGAGAATGAGAGGGTCTGAAAGATTTGTTTATTGATGCGTTTTATTATTGTCAATACCTAATCATGAATTTAAAAAATAATTGTCCATTATTTTCAATAAGACGGGGTAAGACAGATTTGAAAATTGATTGATTCTTTTAACATGTCCATTTTAGGTCAACATTATAAATCGCCAGTCGCCACAGTACTTAACAAGCGGATAAAGAAGAACATAATAAGCCAAATACCTTATTTAACTTTTCCTCAGAGTACCAAAGTGTACGGCTGTCTCCCAGCGATGGGCTACAGCTTCGCGGCCGGCACCACGGACGGGCCGGGCGCCTTCGACTTCAAGCAGGGCACCACCACCTCCAACCCGCTCTGGAACGCCGTGCGGGACTTCATCGCTGAACCTACCAAGGAGGATATAAAGTGCCAGGCGCCGAAGCCCATCCTGTTAGCAACGGGAAGGGTAAGAAACGAAAGGACATAATGTATTTTTGCCAAAAAACCGAAGTCAAAATGCAAAAAAAGTACTAGTTTAGAGCAGTGGTGGCTCAATGAGTGGTAAAGGTCCTGACTTACGAGTTGTAGGTCGTGGGTTTGAACACAATAATGTGCATTACTTTTCCTAATTTATTTCATAACCACTGCTCTTAAAATGATGAAGGAAAACATCGTTAGGAAATCGGCATGTCCTAGAACCAAAAAATCGAAGACAATATTGTGACTATTTGTGACATCTGGCAACCCGTTAGCTCTTTTGGTGGATTACAGCCCAGTCCATTCACGGATGAGTCCCAGTAGAGAGGAAATTACGCTGATTTTGCTTATGTTTTATTAGCTTTTGCCTGCGGCTTCGCTTACCTCCCCATTGTCCCCTTTCAAGTTTTATGTAAAAAAGTAGATTTCCAAGGTCCCATATTATATCACCAAAATATAACTACGGATGCAGATCCAGATGGCTTTTTTTGATGGAAACTCAACAAAGCTTTTCAAGGCTACTTATTTATCCTTTTAAGAAAGTCCATAGGCCTGTGAAAATAGATTCAGTCAGTCAGCAGTGAATGGAAGGAATGTGCATTGATTTTTATGCTTGCTGTACATATTCATAATGTAAAGGAATGATGTGTCCGACCTGATGAAACAACCAATGTACATAAACATCCAAGGAGTTCACTCTTCAACGAGTTTGAAAATCTAGTTTAATCTCTATATCCCCTGTACATAGCAGTCATTCTTCCAGGCCAAGTTTCCTTACGAATGGCAGCCAAAGATCGTGTCCTGTTCCGTCGCGAGGATCGGCAGCCTGTTCCTGGCAGCAGTTCCAGGAGAATTCACCACCATGTCGGGCAGGAGACTCAGGAACATCATCGCGAAGACCGCTCCTGAAGCTAGGAAAGTGGTGATCGCTGGACTGTCCAACATTTATTCGGATTATATTGCGACGCCGGAAGAATATCAGGTAAGCTGTTCTACGTGGTTTCACTTCCAATGCTCGTCTCCTATTGGTCGTAGCGTGATGTAATTATAGTCTATAACAGGCGTGGCCAACTTGATTAGACATAAGATCTACTCTTTACTATCGAAACCCTGTGCGATCTACCAACAGTGACGGAACAGCTATTGAAACATGATACAAGATGATGCTGCAGTAGTTGGTAATTACGTTGCTCAGTCCAATTATTTAAGTATATTTTTTGCCTTGCCACGATCGACTGGACTAATAGCCGCGATAGACCGGTTCGCCACCCCTGGCCTATAGCCTTCCTCAATAAATGGGCAATTCAATACAATTTATTTTTGAATTACAATAATGTTCCTGAAATAAGCATGTTCAAACAAAGCTTCTTCTTCAGCTTCATAATACTATCTAGATCACTACCGTCCTCTTGTTTAGCAGTCGCGCTTGCGGCTATAACGTCAATGTAAATCACAAGACCAGTGGGGTTCCTAAAGGCGGCGTAGTTTTTATCTATTGGTTTTTCATGATCACAAATATTGATGAGTGTTCAAATACGTACACATAATAAGTGCTATCATTATGTTTCCAGGCGCAGAGATACGAAGCAGCTTCCACTATCTATGGACCACACACTCTAGACATCTATTTGAACAAATATGTGGAACTAACTGAAGCTCTGATTTCGGTGAGTTGTCAGAAAAGGTCTTTATTGCTTAAAATAAAATATCTACTTATGGTACGTAAGTGAAAATTTGCAGAGTTTTAAAGACAAAAATTGAATGAAATGCTTAGAAATCCTGCTTTCTCATTGAATCCAGATGTGTGTTCCCTATTTTTTCTTTGATATGATGCCAAAACCAATAGCTAAGTACATTATTTATGTTTACCTAAGTTATATTTTCCAGGGTAAAACCCTCCCACTAGGCCCGGAGCCCCCTGATCTAAGCAGTCAGTTGATCTCCCTGGTGCCGCCCGTGTTGTGGGACTCCGCGCCCTGGGGACATGAGTTCGGGGACTGTCTGAAGCAGCCCTTCAGTCATTACAGCTACGGAGATGTCGTCATGACGCAGTTTGTAAGTAAACTAGCAGGTTTTTAGAAGAGAGGAGAATAGGGGACGAAAAAGAGGAAATGGTGAATGAAATGTGGCGAAAGAGGATTTGATATTACTAGAAATATGTGATGGCAGTCTTTGGGTCGGCCTCGGCGAAGATACCTTGGACTCATACGATTAGGGCTTGTTCGAGGTGGCACAGAACAAGAACTTCTGAGAAGAATTTGGGGAGACCTTTGTTAAGTAGTGGGACGATGTGAGCTAGGCAAATAAATGAAAATATGATGGCTGTCGGCTATCTCTTGTTGTGCAAGGATATCTAAGGGATGGATGTGCGCTTAATTAATCATTTATAAATTCCTAATCAGTTACTGGCCCAAACTTCAGTTTTGAAAAAGCTCTCGCAATGCTCAGAACTTCAGGCCTTTAGTGAGGTCATCAGCCATCATCATCGACGTAGAACGTCCACTGTTGAACTTAGGCCTCCAATATAGGTTTACAATTGGACCGGTTAAAAGAGGCTGCATGCAGCGCGATCTGGTGGTTTTCATTTCATCAGTTCGTCCACAGGCTTGCGTCGACACGCGTGCGAGCAAGACGTGGTTTATGTTAAATCAATTAGTTTTATTCTCGGAATTTTGTTGTTTACGCGCGACGCAGCTGTGGCCCTCGCCCGGCCCGATCGGGTCGCGAATTTGGCGAGGGGAGCGGGCGGAGTGCGGAAACTAACTGCGTTATGGAGAAGGAGAACATTGCTGATAACCAGGAGTCTGACGTTGAGACTCAATCTTTAAATGAAGTCGACGAGATGAGCGATGCTTTAGTACAAGAGGAGTGCGGAGATAAGGAGATTACCAGCAAAGCGACTAAACGATTAGCAGAAGAATCTGATGAAGAGTGGAAAGTAGTTGGACAGAATAGAAAAGAAAAGCGTTTCAAGCAGTATAACCCCGATGAAGACATACATAGGTTGGAAGTAACTATAACATGCATGGATAAACTTCCGAAGACATTTGCTTTTGCGAAGCTTTTAACAACACACGGTATGACTAATATAGTTCGTGTCAAATATTTGAGCCCGTTCAGAATTCGAGTACAATTTGGAGATGAATCAAACTTAAATAAGCTGTTTTCATGTGAAGCACTAATTGATAAGGGATGGAGATTAAGCAAGGATATGGAAGTAAGTTACTCATACGGGATTATAAGGGATGTGGAACTAGAGTTAGAAGAAAAAGATATTCTGGATAACGTGTCTTGCCCAGGAAACTTCGAACTCATTTCAGCGATGCGATTAAATAAACGCGATCAGGACAAGGGGGGATGGATACCCAGCGAGATGGTCTTAGATTAAAGGTCGAACCGTATGTTTATCCAGTGTCTCAGTGCTCAAGGTGCTGGAAACTAGGCCATAAAATTAGAGCTTGCCCATACAAGAAGATAGTATGCCCAAAGTGCGGTGACAATCATGAAAATTGCGAGACTAAACAATACAAGTGTATTAACTGTTCGGGTAAACATATGGCCTTATCAAAGTCATGCCCCACATATTTGAAGGAGAAACGCTTACGGGAAATTATGGCTGAATTCAACTGTACATACAAAAAAGCCATAACTATGTATGTTTTACCTAGCACCCCAGAGTATATCCCAGAAAAACCGATAGAAGTTAATAAAGCAGCCTTTAATACACCGGAGATTACAGCTGTTAGTACTCCTTCGTACGCAAACATAATTAAAACTACCGCAGAAATTCATAAACAGCAACCTTCGTCTAATGTACGTAAGTTCAAATTGGCATCACAAAATAAGATAAAGTTTTCTAAGCAAAAAACACAAGAACCTGAATGGTACAAATGTAACGAGGAGCACAGTGACTCATCACAGATGAATGAAACGGGTATTGACGACTGTTACATAACTACAGATGATAACACAGGTGGTAAATCGGATTCTAAGATAACATTTAATGAGTTGCTTTCGCGGTTACAAGAGGTTATATTTATGAAGAATTGCGCAATCAACATAAAGGTTAAAAAGGTGTTTAAATTATGTATTGAATGGTTTATACTTTTAATAGTAGACAGTGTTGCAGATTCTTCAATGGCGGGTTTAATTAAGAAAATTTTTAATGGATAGTACAGAATGTATTAGAGTTAAATTTTTAACGTGGGATGCCCAGAGCCTTAAGCCTAAGTTGTTAAGTTTTTCACAGTTATTAGTACAGGAAAAAATACATATTGCTGCAATTTCAGAAACCTGGTTATCACCTGACAAACCAGTTAGAATTAGTAATTATAATATTTTCCGTCAAGATAGGGATGACTCATACGGTGGTGTCGCAATTATTATTCATCAATCTATCAAAGCTCAACTTGGAACCTCTAATATGTTTGCTTCGGGAATCGAACTGATTCATGTTAAAATTTTTAACTACCCTCAAATAGAAAATATAATATCTATTTATTGTCCCCCTTCTGTTCGAACTAATCAAGTGGATTGGCATAGAATACTTGCTACTTTTAACAGAAAAACTATAATAATGGGTGACTTTAACGCCCACCACACCAATTGGTCAAATAAGACAGACTATAGAGGGTTGCAACTATTGGATGCGGTGATAGATAATAACTATGTGGTATTAAATAATGGTAACAGCACTAGAATTAAATTAGTTAACGGTGTTTTTACATGAGTCATCGCCTGATTTGTCCTTGGTGACGTCTGATATAGGGCTAAACTTTAACTGGTCCGTGTTAAATGAAACCCTGGGTAGTGATCATCTCGTAATCCAGATTTATAATGAATGCCAGTTGAATAAGAACTTTCTAAATAAAAGAAATTTAAAAAAAGCAGACTGGATATCTTATAAGATGTGCCTCGATAAAATGATTTTGAGTCTCGAAACGCTCCCTGACGATATTCAAACAGCTTATGACACATTCGTTGACTATCTTAATATGGCGGCAGATATTCATATACCTATGATAAAAATGTCACAAAACCCTTATTCAAAATTTAAACCGAAATCCTACTGGAACGCTGACTTATCAAAAGCTGTGGCAGTTAGGAGACAAGCGTTGGCAAAATTCCGCAGTAACCCAACCCCATTAAATTTAAGTATTCTGCAGGATAAAATAAGATTAGCACAAAAACTTATAAGGACAGCCGTACACGATGACTGGACAAAGTATTGCTCATCCGTAAACCACTCAACATCAGCTTCTGAAGTTTGGCATAGAATGAAATGGGTAAAAGGTTATAGGTCACCAAGAACTGCTATAGACAAGGTAAAAGCCTATAACTTGCTTGTTAGTTTGACACCTGATTATGTCTCTCCGAATAAGCCGGTATTCACAACCCCGAACAAGGTATTGGAAGAGGATATCTCCATGCAGGAGTTGATTATATGTATTAAGTCAAAGGATACATCTCCTGGATGCGATGGTATATCGTACTCTATGGTCAAAAGTTTACCCCACAATGGTCTATGTGTTTTATTAAATTTATATAATCAATTTTTACATAACAGTTACGTCCCAAGGCAATGGCGTGATATAAAGATAATCGCTATCCCGAAACCGGGACGGGACCCCAATCAGACTTCATCCCTGAGACCAATTTCCTTAATGTCTTGTCTATGCAAAGTTTTTCATTCTATTTTGAATAAGAGAATTGAGTGGTTCTTGGAGAGAAATAAGCTGCTGTCGGATAATATGGTGGGCTTCAGAAAATCCAGAGGTTGTTTGGATAGCTTAGGTTCATTGGTTTCTCGCATCCAAACAGGTTTTTCTCAAAGGCTATCTACTATTGGTTGTTTCATTGATATAGACAATGCCTACAATAACGTTGATGTAAAGACCTTACTTGACATTTTACATCGTTTAAAGGTGGGGTCTAAAATTTGTCAATATTTCTGGAATTTTTTGAATTCGCGAAACCTTCAGATACAAACTAATGACGGATTTATATCTAGAACAGCTAGTCGGGGCTTAGCACAGGGAGACCCAATATCCCCTTTATTATTTAATGTGGCTACACTTGATGTGTGTAAAACCATCGAGAGGGATGTCTGTATTTCGCAATATGCAGATGATTTGGTCATATATTACACTTGCCAGTCTATAGATTTAGGTACTCAGATTTTACAAAATTCGTTAAATATATTAAATGAACTATTATTAAATTTAGGATTAGAAATATCTCCAAACAAAAGCAAAGTATGTATCTTTAAAACTAATTACTATAGACAAAATATTAATTTAGCTATTAATGAAATACCTTTAGAAAATACAGAGTGTGTAAAATATTTGGGTTTATGGATTGATAGTCATTTGAGATGGGGAAGAAACAGTAATGAAGTTAGAGAAATAGCGATGAAATTTTTAAATATATTTAAAATACTGACGGGACCGGGTTGGGGGGTCCACCCTGTTCATTTAGGAAGGTTATATATATCAATTGTAAGAAGTAGGTTAGACTACGCAAGTTTTTTATATGACAATACCTCAAAGAGTAATTCTTCAAAATTGGATAAAGTTCAAAATCAGTATATGCGCATCATAGGTAGTTTTATTAAAAGCACTCCGATACACGTTATGGAGTCAGAGTTACAACTCCAACCTTTATTTGTTAGACGTGCATATTTAGCCGGTAAGTTTTGGTTAAAATCAAAATCATTAAACGACAAATTAATACATATTCTACATGACCTTACCGATCTTTGTCAAAATGCATACTGGAGCAGGAAGAAAAAACCGATCTTAGTAACTATTCATAATAAATTTCAGTCACTACCAATTAAGTCGAGTAAACAACTTGAAATGTTTAGTTTAGATACCTGGATCACTAACATCAATATACCTAGTTTTGTCAAAAGTAAAATCTCAGTTGTAAACAAACCGAAAAAATCGTATTCTAACACTAATTTGCTATTATTATGTGTCAATTTGTTACAAAATGAATATTCGAGTTACCAAAAAATTTATACAGACGCCTCCAAGGACAATGAGGGGATAGGTGCTGCTTTTATTGATATGCAAACAAAAGATTATACGAAATTAAAAGTCAATAATTTAAATATATCTATTATGTATGCGGAACTGATTGCCATTGCTGAAGCGATTTCATATGTAAGATCTTTTAAGAACGAACATAACTTTGTTATCCTCACCGATTCCAAAAGTGCATTACAACACTTAAATAAATGTTCAGCTATGGTTAGGGGCATTCCACTGGCGTACGATATTATAAAAAGTTTGTATGAACTTAACTCAAATATCAATGTTATTTTGCAGTGGATACCTTCCCATATTGGTATGGTTGGTAATGATATGGCAGATAAACTTGCTAAGGAAGCCTCAGTAGACGGTATTAACCATGATTGCGAGTCTTATTACACCAACCATATTAGTGACATTAAGAACTTCAGCACAGAATTATGGTCAGAATATTTTGACAGAAGGTCATTAACAAAAGGTATTTGGTACAAAACTTTACAACCAACATTACCTAATAAGTTATGGTTTGAACAATCCAATATGGGAAGGTATGATATAGTAACGAGTTTCAGACTTCGCTCGGGACACATTCCATTAAATAAATTTGCTTTCATGATGGGTAAAGTAACTTCATCAAACTGCACTGAATGTGATGTAGTAGAAGATGTTTACCACGTTTTAATGGAGTGTGTTCGGAACGAAACCCTCAGATATTTTATAAAATCTGAAATTGATTGCATTCCCACTGATGTGGGCTGGTGTAACAGCATTTTGGCCTTCCCCTTGTCGAGGGAGGCCAGACTGCTGTACCGGCTTGCTCAAATGGGCATTAAAACTAAAATAGCTTAAGTGAATCTACTGTATGATTTTGTTTTTTAATATATTCTAGTTTTTTGTAAGCTGTTTTATAGGGGCGACATCTTCAAATTGAAAAAGCCTCTTTAAATAAAGAGAAAAAAAAAAAAAAAAAAAATCAGTTCGTCGGCTCACCTTGGAGGTGGACGTCCTACTTACTAGTGACGTGATTCCATAAATACATCAATAATACTTTGCCGGATACCGAAAACAATCCTTGGCAAGGCAATCTTGACTAAATGGGAGATGGTAGGGAGAGGTGGAAAAATCTGCAAATGTTCCTCATCTTCAGGTGTCAGGTCATCCTCGCAACAGCATCCGTCACGGTCGCTGGTACGCCTCGGTGGAGCGACTGGAGTCAGAGGAAGATGACGCCTGGGTCACGGTCTTCACAGACGCTGATTGGGAGACCAAGTATGTATAACAGAATTCATAAGATCAAAGTCAAAAATATTCATTCAGTTTTCCAACATCCACCTAGTCTTTACCCAACTGTAATGGAACTGGGTGTTAATCTAACCAAATACACCTGAATACCAAGAGTTTTACAAGGAGCGCCCATATGGCCTCTTTTAACTTAACGACTACCAAATATCTATAAATTACAACGGAGACACCAACTTAATGTTCAACATCAAGTTGTTGGATGTCGGTTGTAACTTAATTGTATCTTTCCAAGACATCGATGAGACTCAGTATGTAATATAATGGTCACCCATCTACTGACCTGCTTCTCCGTATATGTGTTGGTATCATTGTCCAGATTTTTAGCTGCCATCAAGCACTTGTTAAGGCCTAACGTCTTCTCTTACCCTGTCTGAAATCTTTGTCTCTCTGTCATCAGGTTCACCTGGATCCGTGACTCCAAGGTAATGGGCACAAGTCGTGCAGAGATCGAATGGGAGATTCCCGTTGGAACTCCTAAGGGTACCTACAGGATCCACCACTTTGGGAACTACAAATATGTCCTGGGTGGCATTTACCCATATCACGGCTTTACGGATCCCTTCGAAGTGTCTTAGGACCTAAGTTCGTGGACTATGATCGATACCCAAGACTGTATTAAAATGGAAATAGCAAGAAAACATAATTTGACTCAGGTCAATCAAATAATATATCTACAAAGGTCACAATAGGTCTTTGTGGATTGTATTGAGTTATGGAATTTTCAAGGACTGCCACTCGGACCATGTCTGTTTGTGGGATCTAAGTCCATGTTTGCACCATCAATGCAGTGTTTTTTCGGGACCAAAATAAAATGGAGTGTCTTAAGTTTTAAGAACTTATTCTGACATGACATTGTAAAGTGATTATTATTTAAGATTGTTGGAAAATGTTTTGCCTCAACTGTCGCATTATTGCCTTTTAAATTAAGTTCAGGAACATCTGTGCTAAAACTGTTACGATAAATTCAGAACATGATTGTAGATTGACCAAAGAGCCACGATACAGGAGAAACTCCCAATGTGGGGAAGTTTAAAAAAAAATGGGAACAGTTTTGTGTAGTTGTCCCTTACAGTGTATTTAAATCAATACTTGAAATTCTTTTTATAATTATTTGTATTTTATAAAAACGTTCTAAAGACGTTTTTATGCAAAACAAATTGGAATACATTATACTTGCGCAGGCGCTTTACCTTGAAATTGTTCGTGAATAGTTAGTATTATAAGAAAATTTTAGGTGATATATCAAAGTTAGTAAAAGTATTGTAAAAACTTGAAAGCCAGTACTAATTTAATGTGAATCTTGATATTCTACAGTCGTGAGCAAATGGAATCACTTACTTGGAATTGATCCGGGATACCTCCTTAAATAATAGCGTGACTTCAAAGAATTTTGTATCAATTTAAACTTAACAGTTAAACCTTTAAACTGGTACAATTTTTATTACTCTTAACTAGTTATTAAGAATGCAAGATTACACGGAATCGGAGTAAGTGATTCCATACTTTTGCTCGCGAGTGTAGTATACTACATTATAGGGATACAATTGATTATAATTATTAATATGCCCCTGCTTACCTTTTTTCTTAATATAAGCTTGATGATATATAATTTATAATGTAAACCAAAGTGAAGTTGTTAGTTTTAAATTCTTTTATAGTTCTTATAACAAAAAGCATGTCTTAAATATCTTTTAGTCTAGTCGCTAAATCTACGTGATTTTCTTGTAATAATTATGAAAAACGTATGTATCTCAGAGATATTAGATACTATCTCTGTATAAGTCTACAATGCAATTTTTATAATTCATATTTGTTATTATTAATTTTATTTATTTAAGTATATTTATTAACTTATCCTGTAAATTATGCAATAAAACACCATTTGGAGGCAAAATGGCTTCATTGTAGATACCTATAAAAAATAGGTAGTCTTCAAAGCAGTACCTACCTCCCTACAGACGCCAGCACCCTACCCCAACCTGTGAAAAGTCTTCAATTCATTTTCAACTTTATCACAAAATCCGAAGTTCCATATTCAACTGTGATTGTGGACGTACATATTACCTACAGTCGGACAAAATAAACAATTCGCGCGCTTCTGATAAAATATTTTTAAAAGTGTCGCTTGTTTTTAATCTAACTAGTGATTGTAGTGAAATTATCCTATCCATTAAATAAAATGGGCTTATGTAGGTAGATAACGGGATCACATAAATACCAATATACATTTTGTACTAGTTCATAAATATGTACTATGTAGTTATTTTTGTTTGATTGCAACTGTAATTTTTTATACTTATATTAATTTTAAATTCAGAATTACTAAGAGGAAATAGGGGAAAAATTGTACATGTCGTGTTTGTTCTAATATCAGACCAATTTTGTATAATGCATGACAATATTTCTACTTGGATACCTACCAATTTTTTATATACTTTTATTATTATGTTATACGTAAAACTAGAACTGATTTTGTAAAAATCTAGGTCATGTAGATATCTAGACGTAGATTTATAGGTATAAAGTGCCAATTGTAGGTAATAATAAATATTTATAAATCTTTATAACCTGTGTTTTGTAATACTTATTATTTATTACTTAAGGTACACCAACAGCAAAACATACAATGTAGTAATAGAAAACAAAAATATAAACTTAGTGCTGGTATGTATGTATGTATGTATACTTGCAAATATGTGTGGATGCAAACTCAAATTCTTTACAGTTTTCACAATATCAATATAGCTTTAACAACACGTAAGAGGCAAATCTCGGCCTATTTCTTCAATAAATGCCAACATAATTAGGTATTTTGTATGTTATTCAAAACAAAACAATATTTACCTACTAATCACCAAACAATCAGCATGGTGTAGGCTCACATATCTTCGTAATTTCCTCCACTCGGTTACCTATCAAAATGTAATCTAAAAGAAATAATCGGACAAGGACGTGTATATCAGATAAAGATATACGATAAATGAAAGCGTCATTAATGGTATTTAACTGTGTAATATTTAATTAACATATAGATTAATATTGACAGGATTAATATTTATGTTGATAACAAGCACGTTTCCATTAAATCATGCGATATTTTTGTATATTTTTTTAATGGTTCGTAGTTGTATACTTTCGCTGAGACAGTTCGAGGCAGGGTGACTCATACTCGTATTTCACGTGCATTATGGTGAAACGTCTAGGGAGAGACATAGAGAAAGTTCTCAGTCGAGAGACAAGACGACTATACAGCCGCTTAAAGCTAGTTTTAAAAGGAAAGCTTGAGAATATTTCAAACATTTTGCCGTCCACAAGTAAAGTTTGGGTTATATGATGCATTAAACTACGGAAACACCCAACGCGACGTAGCCTACTCAATTTTTGAACATCAGCACTTTTTTTTGTAGTTAGCATTGTTTTGTCTTTTTTTTTTAATGTTCATATGACTTTCTCTGGCGTTTTAAGTAAGTACAACTGTACACGTTAGTTTAACCCTTCAGGGATTCCTGTAGTTATGTGTAGTACTTACTAATTCAAATAGTCCTTTAAATCTGACCTTTGGCTAAATTGGATGGATTAGAACAGAGTAAGATTAATATGTAGGTACTGGTTTGATTGTGATAACGTATATCTTAGGCAATAACAATAGGTAGATAAACATATTTCAATATCATGTCCTTCGATAATTACAAGATTTCATACTTCACGGGGAGGCAAATTATGTCAAGATTTAATTTGCCCACTATACTTGTATTTTTACTTTTTATACGGATGAGCCATGATTTCCCCTCTTCCTCTTATTGAGTTTTCTTACACATATTTTAATAGAGTTCGACTAACCGGAGGAAGAGAGGAAAGGCTAGAAAAGAATTCTGGGAAGTACTTAAAGAAGTTGTTTGTCCAGCCGTGGGACAGAAATTAGAGACTGGGCTAAAGATTTTTCTTTACCCGGCATAATGTTGGTCTTCAACTGTTCATTTGCACAATTATGCGTATGCTATTTTATTACCCAAAAACTTTGAACAAATAATATTTTTCACAATACTTGCTCGTAAATGTCATATTATATGTCAGGCAAACCTACTGTAAAGCATGACATTATTCCCCCTCGCTCGAGCCGGGAATAATATATGTACTGAATTTCATTATTCCCCTGGGGATTATGTGATTTGAATTTGGAACCTCAAAGAAAACCGTATGAAAACTTTCACCAAGGAGTCGTATCAGTAATGGCGGCATCAAATTTCAAAAATCGAATTTATTTCCTCGCAGTAGGTGTGAAAAGCAGAGTACGCTCCTCGGGAGTAAAGCTGCCTTGTCTTGGGCTGACTTGAATCCCTCGCTACACTAAGGATTCTTAACTTAATTCCCTCGTTTCACTCGGGAATTAACACTTGAACCTCCTCGCTACGCTACGGAGGTTCACCCCAGAATCCTTAGTGTCGTTTCGGGATTCAATACGCCCGTGACATAAGGCAATGCTTTACTCCCTTGGTGCGTAATCTACTATTAAAATCCCATGTGACGAAATTAGGTATGTTTTATCACAAATAGAAATATTTCAGATAATTTTCTTGAACCGATAATTGTTTATCGGCTTATTGTGATCGATTAATTACTTAAATATTATTAAAATATATCTGTTTTCCATTATTAAATACATTCTGTTTGAAAGAGATGGTGCGTGTGGTTTCTGATATGAGTTTTAAATAAAAATATAAAATATTTAGGAATCTTTGTGTTTTTTTTTAAGATCTTGTGTTAGTGTGATCGGTTGTACCACCACCATGTAAGTATTTTTAGATGTTATGATAAATATAGAATTATTCATTAGACTTATCAATCTGTTGATTTTAACTTGGTTGATTGAAATTACTCCTCTCGCCCCGGGTAGGGGGTAAGAACTGACTCGTACTGACTAAAACCCACAATGTTCCTTGATTTTCCCCTTTTTATTTAAAGGGCCGCAGTAACTTGTTTAAATATACGCCGGCCAGAACTTCCACTTGCCTACCGTTTCTCTAGTAAACAAAATTTGAAGTCAGGTTTTAGTCAGTATCAATTTTACTTAGACATTTTTATGACATTTTGTGATCTGTTTTACCGAGACGCTACCCAAAAGGTGTATGTGATAGAATCATACCTTGCCATCTAGTAAATCCGTGTTGGTATCTCAAGTTTTTCAATAGCATTTAAACCATCTGAAAATGCCAGTCTAAAGGCGAATTTCTGAAATTTTTCTTCGTCGTCTTGACAGCATTTGTAATTACACAAAGTAGGTATCTCATGCCCCTTTGACATCGAACCTGCGACCTACAACTAAATAAGTCGGGACTGTTACCACTGGGCTGCCCTCACTTGAAAGTCGAGACCGTTACCTCTGATCATCATTTGTAGGTCGGGGCCATTATCGCTTCTCACTACTGGAGGTATCACTGCCAGTACTTTTAGGTGTCATAAAAGTACTTTTTGTTGCCATCCCGGATGGCTTACTCCTATATCAACATCAACCTCACTTTATCTTAAAAATATTTAAATAAGCTTACCAGTATCAAGGTAATTAAGCAGGTGATTAACGATATCTATGTAAAAAAACGAATTAACATTTTTTAACACGATGTTTTATCCACTTTCACTAATTAAGACTTGTCTTAATTAATCCTCCTACCCTTTTAAATATTTTTTTTTGTTTAGGGGTAGTATTATGCTTTGTCTTTTGAGGTTGGGCTCTACCCGTTTACGATTGCAATTATATTGATCCTTCATCAGTATATTTTCCTCATCTGATGAGTTTAAGTCATCATCACCATCACCACTTCTATCATCCTCTGCTTGTTTTTATCTGTAATAATCTTTCCCATCTCTATAAGCAGGTTGTTTACGCTCTGCTTTGTCTAGTCTTCTTTTCTCACAGCCCAGGAATGCGTACCGCAAGACTAGAGAATAAGATGATCGTTGAGGAGAACATTGTAGAGTCCAGTGATGAGATTTCTTACGAAGAATAGCACAGCCTCCGTATTTCGCATCCTCGCTGATCCATCCACCCCATGACCTGATGCTAAATCAATAGTTGCAGATACAATGCCGCTCACACTAACGGCTAAGCTGGTGATCGGTGTGGTAGTTCTTGCCGTCGCAGGAGGTCTGACAGCCACTATAGTACTCCTAGTCAACGAAGAAAATGGATACGAGAACGCTGAACCAGAGACGACCACGACCACAACAACTGGTTCTGAAGCTACAACTCAAGAAAGCGATTTACCGTATCGAGTGGGTGTCGGTATTGCTGATATGACGGGGCCGTGTGTGGAAATTACTTTTGTAAGTAGTAGTGAAAGGTTCTCAGAGATTAATAAACCAAGTAGAAGTAGAGTTGATAGCTTCGTGTTTTTCGTATCTTTGGTAAATTTTGCCTATTAGAATTCTGGATCTGAAATAGAAATGAAGAAATTATGATGAACCTGGAATCTTTGGTAATATAATGTTTAGCAGTATTAGTTTATTAAGATTTGATTCCACTTGTGGGTTCCATCAGTGTGCGACACTGTGCAGCACGAATGTTCTCTCTGGATTCACTCTAACAAACACGAACATCTTTGGATACTTCTGTGCGCGCACACCTGAGCAGTGGATTCGCGCGCACAAAAAACGAATCATTCAAAAGACAGATTGCTAGACTCAGTTCAGTGAACATTTTCGGGCACAACATATGCCTTGCCGGTGGACAAGGAGCCTAAGCAAACAATGTGCCGCATCCTTTTCGGTGAAATCGTACCATTATGTTCCCTCTATTAAGACACAGGTTTCCTCTTTGTAAGAGGGAGTGTTCTGTTTCGTCAATAAATTAACCATAAACGGCAATTATTGTCAGCGCCGCGCCGACCCCTAGCAGCGCCTGTGTGCAAGACCTATGGAGCGCCTGTGTGCAAAACCTATGAAGCGCTTTTTATGTAGTCGTCTTTCAAATTTATTTCATACATTCAATTTTTTTCTGAAACATTTTCATCAGTTTTATCAGTTTCTCGGCATCTACTTACTTATCGATACTCAAGTATTTAATTGTAATGTGACAAAAGTAA
Source organism: Agrotis ipsilon (assembly GCA_028554685.1). Taxonomy (NCBI): domain Eukaryota; kingdom Metazoa; phylum Arthropoda; class Insecta; order Lepidoptera; family Noctuidae; genus Agrotis; species Agrotis ipsilon. Next base: position 16,658,970 of record CM052965.1, read on the forward strand.
TTTCAACATTGGCATTATGGTCACCCGGCTCCTCTATTGCCCTGGCGCCTGTGTGCGCCGCACACTTCGTACATAGGGGCGGCGGCGCAGCCCTGATTATTGTTACGTAACTTAATGCCTTCCATCTGCGAAGTAATTGGCTCGATCCTGTAAAGTTTATCATAAAGTTATTGATGGTTACAGATGGGTTACGCTGAAGTGGGTCAAAGAGGTCGAGGACTCCACCTGCGCCAGTTCGCCAGGTCTTTCATCTTCGTGAAGGGTGAGACCAGAATAGTGTTGGTCACCACTGAGGTTCAGGCTGTTGGCATTGCTGTTAGGCGACAGGTAAGATATAATAGATATAAGGATATATAGTAACATTTTGACTAGGAAATTCCCGGGTCAAATGTCACTTCGACCTCGCCTTAGCCTAAATTTTGGATATATTATTCTCAAGGTACTGGGTGAATATAGTGTGGAACTGTGGACAAAGCGCTTTCGACGTCTAATCATTCATACTTTACTTTTTTACCATAAAAAGGTGTTGCCAATTAAAACGCGTGGTTGTGTGTGGGTAGGTGAGAAATAAAATAGGCTTGCCGCGACTACGTAAATCAGCCAATATTACTTTTATTTTGTCGTAGTACAAAATAGTCTTCTCAGTTTCAGTTGGTAGCAATTGAAAATCCCACGATTTACGTCATGAGCAAAGCCATTGCTTCGTTATTATTTATCCACAATGGGGATGGCAACAACACTAATGGTGCTAACATAGCTTGTTCCAAGCATCGTCATTGGTTCAAATCAGTTCAAATCTTAAAGGCACTTCAAAATAGTACTACGTTATTGGTCGGATTAGGACTAAGCTATGGTGGCGCCTTCTACAGTTAGCATTGACCGGCCTTCCTCATTATTGATTCACTTTTACAAATTATAACCGACCACATTTCCTCTAGGTGGTGAGGAATCTCCAAGAGCGGTACGGCGACATGTACTCCCTGAGGAACGTGATCCTCACCGGCACTCACACGCACAGCGCTCCCGGAGGACACATGGTGGACTTCATCCTGGACATCAGTATCCTCGGCTTCTCCAGGGAGACCTTCAATGCTTATGTTGATGGAATAACCAGGGTTGGTATTATTATCATATCTACTGTCTATAATATTTGCGCCAGTGTCTTAAAAAAGTGCAAGGCTTATCTACAATTTCTTTTTTGTCGACAGTGGACAATGTTTGTTAAAAAACACGATAGGTTTGCATAAGACTTGCCAAGGTGCTTTCGTGCCGTGAAAAAGGCCAGGTATGCTGTCGATGTCTATCCAACACACCCATTTCAGAATTTCATGGTAACTTCAGGAACAAGTTTCATATTCTGGTTTTGGTTCGATTACATACAATATCATTATTATGTTTAACTGTGTTTTGAGACATCCACAACATTATGAATCTATTCTCTATTTAGTATTCGAATTTTCAATAATTTTCCAAATAATTCAGCGATATTATGCAATTTCAGAGTATAATCCGTGCGCACGAGAACATGGCACCAGCCCGACTGTTCTTCGCTCAGGCTAGAGTGACAGGCGCTCACAAGAATAGATCTCCATTCTCTTATGAAAATAACCCTGCAGATGAGAAGCGTCGGTAAGTAGCAGAGGGGGATAAGGATATTCACCGTTCTTTTTGTCGATCAATTGAATCAATTTTGAGTTGGTAAATTAATATTTCCAAAGAGAGTCGTACCTATAAGTGGGTATGCTAGATTAAGGTAAGTTGTTCAGGAACCTCAAATTATGAAGAGTTGAAGATTGTAAGAGCAAGTCAAACTTGGTTTTTATGAAATTACCATCACTATTCCAAAAACCGCTGCATCCGATAAGTACTTGTGACGTACTACAGACGAGATATGATGGGCCAATCGGCATTTGCCTACGAAATAGTGCCGACTTTTCCTGCATCTTCTTCTTGAACCACGTAGTCACCAAATGCTGGGTGTAGGTCTCTTCCAAATCTTTCCATTTCTGGCGGTTTTGTGTTATGGCTATCCAATTTCTTCCGGCCACTTTAACAAGATCACTTTTCTTGCATATTCTACATCAATTTCTATTCTGTTCTCCGCAGTTACAACGGCAACACCGACGACATGCTAACACAAGTGAGGATCGTGAAGGAAGACGGAAGCCTGCACGGCGTGATGAACTGGTTCTCAGTCCACACCACCAGCATGAACTTGACGAACCGACTGGTGTCTTCAGACAACCTGGGGTACTCAGCCCTGAGGATGGAACAGGAACTCAACCCTGGGAACTTGCCTGGGAAGGTTGGTAGACAGCTTTTAATGTTTTTTTTTTAAGTTATACTACCATTTGCCAGCGCAGCGGTATCGCGCTCCGCTGATAGCCTATGCCAGTCAGGACCAATGTGGCTTTCTACCGATAAAAGGATTTTTGAAATTAGACCTGAAGAGGAGGCCTGTGTCCTAGCAGTGGGAACATTACAGGCTGATTGTGCTTACCTATAATAATAATAATATTCCACAACTATCACACAACGCCATCTAGTCCCAAGATAAGCAGAGTTTGTGTTATGGGTACTAGACAACTGATAAACATATTTATATATTTCTAAGTACAGATTTAATTTAGATAAATTACACACAGACACAGAACAAATGATCATGTCATCACACAAACATTTGTCCTGGGTGGGAATCGAATCCACGACCCCGGGTATAGCAGTCAGGGTCACTAACCACTAGACCAACGGGCCAGTCTAACCTACCCACCTATGCTTGCATGCTAACGTTAATCTTGTTCTAGCCCGACATTGTCGCGGGATTCTTCTCGTCGAACCAAGGCGACGTGTCTCCGAACACGCGTGGTGCTCAATGCGAGTTCTCCGGCAACCCGTGCGACAATCAGTTCTTACTTTGCAACCACATGGAGAGGTGCTACTCCCAAGGTCCCGGTGAAGACATGTTTGAGAGCACCAAGATTATTGGCAATGCTGTGTTTGAAGGTGCTTGGGTAAGAGCTTAAAAAGCTATGATAATAAATTCTTCTACTTCGTATGTGGTATTACTCCAAATTAGAAATGCATAAATTCATAATATGACACAAACGCCTCCCCTGTCATGGGACTGTCTTAACAGGTGACCCTGGAACGTAAAGGGTTTTTGAGGGAACACCATAGAGCAGTCAATCGTTCAGCCACTGCGCCAACCATGCCGTCTGATGTGATTTTGTCGTAAAACTCATTTTTATTAAATACCTACTTTTCTAGAAAATGACTGCTGGTTCTTAATTAATAAATATTCGAAGGCAATTACGACTTTCCACGGATAAATACTTTACATTTTGCGCTCTTTTGTCCTGGAACTCCTCGGACCATCATCATCTTCCTGCCCTTATCCCATTTCACTTAACCCTTTTTTTTCTTCCTTTCTTCCCTATCAGACATCACAGTATCATTTGCTCCTTTTTCATTCATATCATCCCTTACACAATCCGTCCATCTTTTCTTTGGCCTTACCCTTTCTCTCCATCCATCAACATTCATACACATCACTCTCTTAGTCACATGAGTCTCATCTCATCCCTCCTCATCATACCAAGGCAGACGACTTCCTTTCATTTCCTGGAACTCCTCGGACCGATTAATAAATAATTGTCATTTTTCAGAACGCACTGAACTCCCCTGGTGAGGAGCTGACAGGAGACTTCGCAGTGGTGCACCAGTTCATGAGGATGTCTGATCAAGAAGTCGCCAGGTACGACCCACTGGCACAGACCTTCCTCCAGGTAAGTCTACTGGGCTGACATGACTTTTCAAGGTTTCGCGGCGTAAGGCAAACTGGAACGGGGTCTACATAAAGGGACAAAGCTTGCCGGATTCGCGGGAATGTCTCATGAAGTAACCGTAACCCTGGCACGTAAAGGCTCAACGTGGATTTTAGTTAGTCTGACAGTCTCTCCCGTTCTGCCCCGTGCGGGAGGACCCATTTGATGATTTACTACGATAAAAAAAAGTAAAATTTAACTTTATCGTTATTATAATTTAAAGAAAGAAAAAGTTCTTCGATCGTACACTGTGTCAAAGTACGCCTTTTAATAAATAATAAGCCTATTTATATACCAACATTCAATTACAAAAATGAAATAAAAGTAAAATAAATCTATTTGTGTTGCTTTCCAGGGACATAGAGTAAAAGGATGTTTCCCAGCACTAGGTTACAGTTTCGCGTCAGGAACTGTAGACGGAGCCAATACCTTGAATATTACACAGGTAATTAAACCTTTTTTTATGACTCAATTATTTTTAGTCGAACTTTTTAAGTGTTAGTGAGTATTAGGGTCACTTCACACCAAGACGCAACGATATTGGAAATGTATATCTTTTTGTGAAGCTAATAAATAAAATTAGATTTTGATTCATTGTAAAATCACGCGTTGTTGCGATGCATCGAATCTCAAACTCAAATTCTAATAATAATAATAATCCACAATTATCACACAACGCCATCTAGTCCCAAGCTAAGCAGAGCTTCTGTTATGGGTACTATACAACTGATAAACTTACTTATATATTTCTAAATACATACATATTATAGATAATTTACCCCAGACACAGAACAAATGATCGTGCTTATCACACAAACATTTGTCCTGGGTGGGAATCGAACCCACGACCTCCGGCATATAAGTCAGGGTTACTAACCACTAGACCAACAGGCCAGTCAAATATATAATTCTTTATAATTGTTTAATGCTTTATTCTATATTTCGCGTAGGTACTTCTAGTAAATAAAGTTCGATGTAGAGTTGCTCTATTAAAATGTTCCCGAAGCCTCTCTGTGCAGACGCATCTGCAATCTGGAATTAAATTATAAAGATTATTGCACAAGACACAATTATAGTATCATTTCCAAGTTATTTCTATAAAATCGCTGTTAAGGAAAGCTTGAAATCTCCTTTTATTACTTGGCAAATTATTGAGATTTTTTAATTTGACCTTAGATTTTGGGGGGGGAGAAAATATCCCCTGTGACCCCCTTCGAACCGTGACGACAGGACAAATAATAACTAAAAACTTTTCCTGTACACTCAGTTACTTACTGTTTATTTAACAGAAAGAAATGATTATCGTGGGATATAATAGTTATTTGTTATACAAGAGTGCAAAGTTAATTTTTAACCGCGTGCTCAATTTTGATGACCGAGCAAGCGAATGATTCTAAAATTGAATCACGAGTGCAACGAGTGATTCAAAATTAGAATCATGAGCGATAGCGAGGGAATCAAAAGACCACAAGGTGAAAAATCTTTGCACTCGAGTGCAACACGTAACTTTTCATCCCACCTCAGCGAGGAAATGACTAAATGCAAAAACAAAATATAAACAGATGTTCATTGTACAAACACAAGATAGGCATTTATTTCAGTTTAGGTATTAACTAAGACATTATTATAGAACAGAATAATTTTTAAATTAAAACAAATAATACTTAGGTAGTAGTTGAAAACTACTACCTAAGTATTATTAAGTTACTTATTTTTATCTTGGTTTGTCATAACATAAAAATAAGACGTGAAAGGAAAACCGCACAAAGCAAATAAAAAAAGGTAAAACAAAGTACTGAGCCAAGAATGTTTCGGGTCTGAGTTTTTAACAAAATAATTGTAGATTACGCTCCAAGGGAGGCGTATTGAATTCCGAAACGATACTAAGGATTCTGGGGGTGAACCTCCGTCCGTAGCGCAGCGAGGAGGTTCAAGTGTTAATACCCGAAAGAAACGAGGGAATAAAGTTAAAAATCCTTAGTGAAACGAGGGATTCAAGTTAGCCCAAGGCAACGCAGCCTTACACCCGAGGAGCGTACTCTGCTTTCCCACATATGGCGACATCAAATTTTAAAAATAGAATTTGTTACCTCGACAACCTTCGAACGTCAAGTGGGCACCACAGCAAGCGATCAGCTGTTGCGGTCACCGGCCGCCATTACTGCTGCTTCTCTTTTGTTCATACGATGTTCTAAATTCAAATTTACTTTATTCACTAGAGGATAAAAACGGCTTTTACTCACTTGAGGATAAAAACGGCTTTTACTGTCAGATGTCGAAGAGCAAAAGTACCCTTTCCGAGATGGGGGGATGAAAAATTACTTTTCACACTACTTGCTGGTAAATGTCTATAAATTGGCAGGCAAATTACACTCCTGTTTAAACAAATGCACAATCACAAAATCTAAAATTTTGAACCCTCCGCGGCAAGACTGGATTAAAAAAGAACTCTTAGAAGATATAAATAACAAAAACATACTATGGCAAAAACATAAAACAAATGTAGAGGACATGCAATTAAAAGAAGAGTATGAACGTACAAAAGCCAGAGTATCACGCAACATCAGAAAAGCGAAAAGTGATTATTACCTAAAGAGGTTTGAAGAAAATTCAAGTAAACCACGAAAAATGTGGCAACTTATAAATGATTTGTCGAAAAACAAACTGCACGATAGAACTGGACCGGACAGACTTGAAACGGCAGCTAGTACTATTACGGACCAAAAAGAAATATGTGAAAGTTTTAACTTATATTTTTCGACTATTGGTTCAACCCTAGCGAGTATGATCCCTGAAAGATCAAATCCAAGTCAAATTTTTGAAGAGTGTAGACTAACTGACAAAACAGAATTGCAGTTTCTAAAACCAGCAACTACGAATGAAGTTATTACCATAATTAAAAATTTGGACTGTAATACTGCATCTGGCATTGATGGTATTAGTACAAAATCATTAAAATGCGTCAAAGACATTATTGCGATGGAACTTACAGCTTGCATTAATTATCATATGGAGCGGGGTAATTTTCCTAATGAGTTAAAAGTTGCAAAAGTTGTACCAATTCATAAAAATGGAAGTAAATTTGACCCGTGCAATTACCGCCCTGTATCGGTTCTCCCGGTGATTTCTAAAGTTTTTGAGAAGATTCTTTATAACCGATTAGAGTCTTTCCTTAATTCAAAAAGTTTCTTTTACCATAAACAGTATGGATTTAGAGCTCAGTCAAATACCCTCGCTGCTACAATTGACCTCGTAACCAAAATTAAAAATAAAATTGATCAAAAACAAGTTGCCTTAGGAATATTTATTGATCTTAAAAAAGCCTTCGACACCATCAGTCATGACAAATTAATACAGAAGCTAGAACTAACCGGTGTTACAGGCAAAGCACTTGCAATTTTTAAATCGTATATGGAGAATCGTAAACAAATAGTAAAATTAGATAAATATGAAAGCAACTCCTGTGCTCTGAACTTTGGCGTCCCCCAGGGATCAATATTAGGCCCCCTCATGTTTCTTATTTATATTAACAGCATCAGCGAATTGGGTCTCAAAGGAGACATCTCCCTTTATGCAGACGACACAAGTCTCTTTTATTTTGGACATTCAGTCGAAGCTATAATAGCTGACGCTCAGAATGATCTTGATCTTTTAAATGCGTGGTTTCAGTCAAATCTTTTAACTATTAATATTTCAAAAACAAATTACATAATTTTTGCCGCGATTAATAAAAAAAATAATGATAATTTCGAACTTAAAATAGACGGTCAATTGCTTGAACGAAAACCTAAAGAAAAATATCTCGGACTTATTTTGGATAGTAACCTAAATTGGAAACCACATCTAGAAAAAATTAAACTTAAGCTAAGACCACTCACAGGGGCTCTTCATAACATAACAAATTGTCTCCCTCGAAAAGTGCGATATCTCATTTATAATTCTCTGGTTAAGCCTCATATCGACTACCTCATTGAAATCTGGGGTACTGCAGCGAAAACTAATATAGAACCAATTCAACGAGTTCAAAATAGATTAATTAAAATTTTATTCAACTACCCATTTCGGACACCAACTAATAAGATATACGAGGAAACAAAAATAATGAATATAAAACAAACCTACATATACTACACATGTATTCTAATACGTAAAATATTAAATAAGGAAATCCATTCCAATTTAAGCTTTGTAACAAAACAACAAACACGAAAGATTAACTTAAGGCGTGCTAGTTACTTAGTGACCCGCCCTCCAAGAACTAACTACGGGAGAAGAAATTTGGAGTTTGAGGGTGTTACAATCTATAATAAATTACCATCACTAATCAAAGGAGAAAAAAGTTATGCCCGGTTCAAAAAGTTACTAAAAGTCCACACATTTAATACATACAAATAAGTTTAAAAAATAAAGATGAACTACATATTACAAAATACAAAATACATTTGTAATTACTTACATAAAAAAAAATATCTACTCGAAATAAAATATATATTATAAATATTGTATGTACTAAAAAAATATATATAAATATTAATAAACTAAAAACAAAATGGTAACGAACCTGCTCATAACAGACTATGCTATCAATGCCACATCCAGTAAAAAATCAAACTACTTCCATGTTGTGTTTTGTTAAAGTTGTGATCAAGTTTAGGTTAATATTTATCTGTGTACCCACATAATCTGTGCGCTCTAATTATAAAATGTAATTTTAGTGTATTTCTCAGTAAGTGAATTAACTATGTAATTCTTATGAGAAATAAAGTTGTTCTTAAACCTTATGTCAAATTATATGTCAGGCAAACCGTATTGTAAAGCAAGTCATTGTTCCCTCTCGCTCGAGCGTGGCAATAATATTATACTGAATTTCATTTTTCCCGTGGGAATAATGTGATTTGAATTTGGAAACTCAAATAAAACCTTATGAAAACTTTCACCAAGGAGTTGTATCAGTAATGGCGGCCGCTGGCCGCAACAGCTGGTCGCTTACAGTGGTGCCAACTTCACGTTTGAAGGTTGTCGTACCACATCAAATTTCAAAAATCGAATTCTTTTCCTCGCAGTAGGTGTGAAAAGCAGAGTACGCTCCTCGAGAGTAAAGCTGCCTAGTCTTGGGCTAACTTGAATCCCTCGCTACACTAAGGATTCTCAACTTAATTCCTTCGTTTCACTCGGGAATTAACACTTGAACCTCCTCGCTGCGCTACGGAGGTTCACCCGCAGAATCCTTAGTGTCGCTTCGGGATTCAATACGCCCGTGACGTAAGGCAATGCTTTACTCCCTTGGTGCGTAATTTAAGCTACTATTAATTATATTATATATTAATATGTTGTCAACAGGGCACATTGGAAGGCGATGAATTGCTCAGCTTCTTGGCGAGCCTAGTCGGAGCCCCGACCAAGGATGATGTTGAGTGCCACGCACCGAAACCCATACTTCTGGCCACAGGACGGGTTAGTAATATTTGCAATGATACACTAAATTAAATAATGGACCGACGACATCGTGAAAGTCGAGGGCAACCGAAGGATGTTTTTTTATTTTTTTAGAATTTAGCGATACAGTTGTCTTGTATCAAATACTTAATTAGCCTCTAAATTAATCTTCTTAGTATAATTAGCTATGCTCGACAGGGTCCATGATTGTTTCTACTTCATTAGACTGACCGCCATATTAAGTACCTACATTATGGATTGTAATAAAAATAAATTGAATTTACTTGATAATTTAGCTAATTTAGCAAAATAACAATAATACGAGAAAACTTGACTTTAGCACAAGAAATAACATCTCTGTATTTTAATAGCATATCAAAATACAGAGCTGCCTGAAGGACTTTCTTACAGTAACTATTATTTAAATAATTCAATAAAGAATTAATCTATTCTAGGCTAACTTCCCGCTCCCGTGGCACCCTCATGTGGTGTCAGCTTCCCTCATCTGGCTCGGAGGGTTCGCCATCCTGGGCGTGCCTGGTGAGGCTACTACCATGTCCGGGAGACGGATGAGGGCCGTGGTCGGAGACGTCATGGAGAGGAACGGAATCGAACCCAGAGTGGTGGTGTCAGGGCTGACCAATGAGTACATTCATTATGTGGCTACTCCCGAGGAGTATCAGGTTGGTTTCAAGAAAATTAAGGTCAATTCACACCTAGACTCGTCTTAAAATTTAACTTTAAGACGAGTCTAGGTGATAAATAAAGATATGCATTTCCAGTATCGTAGCATCAAGTTGCGTCTCGATGTGTACTGACCTTATCTCTTGTCCGGGTTTCTCTATACCTCAGCTATTCTTTTCTGATTAATTTCGTTACAAAAAGTCTCTGCGACTTCGTTTCTTTCCTAGTAGTCGCTACTCTTGATTCTGGCGCATAGGATTTGTACTGGTCTGGGAATAGTGTGGCGGTCTTATCCCACAAAATAATAGGGCTCCTGTCCTGTGGACATAGCAGTGCAAAAAAAAAGAAAATTGCATTTGTCAACTCTAGCTTAATTTTAGATTCTGTCACTTTAACATGTCTTTTCTAATACAAAACTGCTTGCCAGGTACAAAGATACGAGGCGGCTTCTACCCTATATGGACCACACACCCTGGACATATTCCTGAACAAATTCAGTGAATTCGCCACCGCCGTTATACAGGTATATGATCAGATATTTTGAAGATTTTTAGAGACCTTGCAATTAATACACGTTTTCTATCAATAAACAATTTTGAAAGAATCATCATCATCTGCCTAACCTTTTCCCAACTCTATTGGGGTCGGCTTCCAGTCAAACCAGACTCAGCTGGATATCAGTATTTTAGATGGAGCGTCTGCCTGTCGGACCTCTACAACCCAGTAACTGGGCAATACCATACCCCATGGTAAGACTGGTTGTCAGACTTTAGAGCTTCTGACTAACAGTAACGACTGTCAAAGATCTACAAATGACAGCCGGGACCAACGGCTTTACGTGCTTTCCGAGGCACGGAGGAAACTCGCTATTAATCCGGAAGATCGACCTGTGCGGCTGTAATTTTGAAAGAATCAATAAATTGTAAATGTAATTATTCCGTCAGTTGGAGTTTTTTCTTTCGTTATAACAATGCATTACAAACTTTTTCGCATTTATTACAAAGATATAACTTAACTTTTATCTAAGGAATAAAAATAGCGATTTGACATATTTCTATTGATAAGTTACCAAACCGTCATTTTATTCCTCGGATAAAAATTAACTGACTATCAGCACTTAAGCAACAAAATTCGAGAGTCAGAAGCAGTTAAAAATTGTACTTGTTTGTGACGTAATGGCAATTTTAAAAGTATCGTAGGTATTTCATCTTCATCGATTTTGGTATAGTAAGAGAAGAAAAAACGGGTCAAATATTTCTTGATAATCTAACTGACGGACTACCTAAGTGATTAGTTTTTTTCAGTCAAATACCCTATTATATCATTTTTCTCTTCCAGGGCACCGTCGATGAAGTCCCTCCCGGCCCAGACCCGGCGGACCACCGTGACCGTATCCTGTCCCTCATCACGCCGGTGGTCTTCGACACGTCTGCCATCGGTTTGAACTTTGGAGACTGTCTGGTGCAGCCGCAGAACACGGTGCGGAGAGGACAAGTTGTTTCTGCTACCTTTGTGAGTACTCTCTGCTTTATAATTAAGTGCCTTTTATATAAAAGCGTTAAGTGTTTTAATCAGTTGATTGATCGCATACTCGTGCAGTCTTAGACAGAAGAAACATATTTTTGTGTCGTGGCGTGCTGTGTCTTGCCAGGAGCAAAATAGTTTCATACATTTTAGAATAGTTAGAGTACTTGAATTTCGTTTGTGAAGAGCGATGTTGAATGTATGAAACTGAGGGCTACCGTTGTGCTACGATACTTTAGTATATGTCCGCCTGTATAGTTATGGACACAGCCTTAAAATTCGGCTTGCAGAAATACGTGAACATATTTTGAACTTTAAAAGTGAATCAATAGTACCTAATGCTCCAAAAAAAAATAGATGAATTCTGTTGACGTCTTTCGGCGCAAAAGCGACATTGATACAATCATAACGTGGTTTCCAGGTGGGAGCCAACCCTCGTAATGATCTGAAGCAGGAAGGCAGTCACGCCTATATTGAGAGGTTCGAGCTCACTGAGTGGGTGGTCGTCACCAATGACGCTGATTGGAACACCAAGTTAGTATACCTTCTTGATCGTAATGTGCACACTGGCACAGAGCTTCCGTTTACATGTGGAGAGAAATAGTTTGATCTATTAACATCGTACCATTAAAATTTTCATCACGGTTTTGTCCACAAAAGACGAATTTTTGAATCCATTCCCATGTCCAACGGTGATTTTGCCTAGCCTTTTCCCAACTACTTCGAGGTGGACTTCCAGTCGAACCAGATGCAGCTGGATATCAGTATTTTGCATGGAACGACAACCAGTCTTACCATGTGGGATAACGAGGGTCCGATACCCTCGTTATCCCACATGGTAAGACTGGTTGTCAGACTTTCGACCAGAAGGTCGAAAGTCTGACTGTGATTTACGACTGTGAAAGATCTACAAATGACAGCAGGGACCAACGGCTCTCCGAAGCACGGAGGAAATTGGCTATGACAGATGGTCACCCATCCACAGACCAACCTCGGCAAGCGCAACCAATACATTTATCAAATTCTCATTGCCAGGTTCATCTGGGAGCGTATGTCAATGATCACTGGTACAAGTCGAGTGACAATTGAATGGACAGTCCCAGACGACGCCGCCTTCGCCCCCTACCGCATCGTGTATCACGGCGCGTCCAGGGCGCTGCGGGGAACCATCAGGCCCTTCATGGGAGCCAGCAACAGCTTCCAAGTTACTGAATGACGTGAAGAGTTATAGTTATAAAGTAGGTATAAGGCCGTTTTGCACCACAGATTCTAGCCGTTAAGGCTTTGCTAAACAGCGAGCTCGGCTTGTCGCGACGCTAGCGTTGTGTCTTTGGCGTGCGTCGTTCTTCTAAAGCCGTTGCGCTGTCGTGGATTGTTTGTGTGACGATGTGTATATTTGTGCCAAAACTAGAGGTGTGCCAACAGTGCCCAGGCACTGGCAGCAGGTCCGGGACGGGCACAGGGCGCAATTAAAGAAGCCCGCACTGGCCATTTCGAGCTCGCTGTTTGACAAAGCCTAAAATAATATTTAAAGACAGCAGATTTAGTGATGAATAGCAATTGTGGTGCAAGTGGACCTGAATTAAATTAGCAACATGACAATTTAATCAAGTAGCCAGTCAGTTTTGTCAAAGTTAGGCGCAGTTTATACAGGGTGTAAGGGACAGCCCTCCACATAATTTCAGGGCTTGCTCACTAGACGAAAATTAAATAAAAACAACGCACCTCATAGTAAGTTTACACCAAGACGCGACGATACTGGGAATTTGTGTATCTTTTCGTGTTGTAAATAAAGTTAGATACTTAAATACAAATATTTTTGTGTCACTCTATTATTTCGTAACGTTGCGTCTTGGTGTGTAGTGACCCTTAGTAATGATTATTATTTAGTTGACTGTATCATTAATATAACATTATATTCTTTTCATGAACTTATTTTCAAGTATTATTTAGTTTTAAAATGGGATATATACCATGTTTATTGTTTGTTTTGAGTTTCCGATATCCCGTTTTAAAACTAAATAATAGTTATAGTGACCATGTCAGTCTAAAAACTTATTTTCAAGTATTGTTATCGACAAAAAGGAAAAAACATATGACTGGGTTTCATTTTGTACTTGAATGTAAATATATTAATTTGTGTTGTTGTTGTTATGTTTAGGTACACTGTTGTATGATATTATTATACGTAACTTATTAAATAATATTTTATATATTTTATTTATCCTATCCCCATGTAGACTTATCAAAAAAATTGATTAAGTTCGTACTTATATCCTATTTTTTTTTAATTTCCACCCTTAAGGGGGTTATGGAACATTTTAGGGGGGAAATACGAAAAACTCACGAATTGGAAAGCGTGCTGTTGGTATTTAAAAAAATGTTAGTAATACTTAGTACTAGTAGGATGTTAGAAAATGATGTAATAAAAAAATCGTTTACTTATTTCGGACTATCGTCCATATTTTGTTATAGAAGATGTTATTGGTTAAATAATGTCGTCAATACTACTGATAAGTTATGGGGAGAGATAAAAATAACTGAATGCGTCAAAATCAAAGGTTAATGGAATATTTTTTCTTTACTTACCATTTTAATTTTTTTTAAACGTTGCCCCACACCAGGAATTTCTCCTTTGCCTGCATATGTCGTGGGTGCATTTGAAAACATATAATCACACATACAAACACCCAGACCCGAAACAAATAATTTGTAGATCATACAAATATTTGCTTCATGCGGGAATCGAACCCGAAACGCGCAACGCAGCAGTCCAATCGCTCAGCCACTGCGCTAATAGTGCCGTCTGAACGAATTCCTATATTTATTTCATAAGGTATCATAGAAAAAAAATGCTTTACCTTAAGATCGAAAAACAAACAACATGTGATACATAGATACTACAAAAAAACATCTTTAAGCCAAATTAAATCAATTTCAACCTTATTCCTTAAACAGTAAGGTATTTTTTCCTTACATAGCAGGTAGTTAGCATCTATTAGCGGTTAGCAGCTAAATATAACAAACACCTTGTCTTTGCTTTACAATGACTAGTTTCCTTTTAGAGCAGGCTTGCCTTCCTGCTTGAGTTGAATGCTATTGCGTTTATTCGCTGTACGAGCGATGACAGCGCTCCCTAGTCACCTCACTATATATTCTGTTAATTCTTTGTGCGAAAGAATTAACACAGCATTTTCTGCTTGAACTTAAAAGGTTGTGATACTTATCGACTTTGAACTGGCAACCGGTCCTATCTAAATTTTTTGACGATTTTACTTTTTAATGCCATTTTATACTATTTAATACTCCACATCGTTGCAAGAAATCTTATCTTGTCTTATTTTGATTTTGAAGATAGCCCATATTGTTCCAATTAAAAATCCTATGTTGTTCTTGTGTTGATTTATATATCTTATCTCGATTTTATATGTATTGGAAGGAAGCATAATATAATGTTTCACTTATGTTTAACAATCAACAAATGTGCAAAAAAATAATAAAAAAACAATCTTATTTTTAATTAACAAACGAGATGCTGTTTATATGATGCTAACATGTTTTTTCTTTTTATCCTGAAAGTTGTCAAAATTGAGTATAGGATCGGTTTTGCCCGTTCAACAGTCGATATAATTGACACACGAGGACCTGTGATGAAAACAGTACCTGGATATTTATCTAGAATATCTACTATACGGGGCATCCCACGGCTATGTCATATGGAATTCCTTCCATGTGACATTGCCGTTATTTAAAAAATGTTTTAAATTGTTTTTAAATATATGTTTTTTTAATTAAAATAATGCGAATTGGCGAGAAGAGGCACACAATCGTGAGAAGTTGAAGGAATGGGGAGAGGCCTTTGCTCAGGAGTGGGACAGTTAAGGCTAGAAAAAACAATGTTTTCTTTCAGTAAAATGTTCAAGGTACTTTCATTCCATGTGGCATTGCATTGTATACATTTTTATACGACATACGTGTCGATTATTGCCTGCTACGCATGCGGCAGGTAGGATTTCTTCACAACGAAACATATGATTTGTATGATCTGCATGTACGTGTTCCGGGTCTGGCTGTTTGTGCAAGTGAGTTCAAAATTTTGAAAGAACACCCACGATATACGAGAAATTTTGTCAAGTGGGCTGCCACTGCTCTAATGAAATGCGATACTTGTTCTCGAACTGTTTTCTGCATTCTACTGTAGTGTTTTGGCTAGCTGACTTCGAACATTATGTTTTTTAGGGTTCCGTAGTCAACAAGGAACCCTTATAGTTTCGCCATGTCCGTCCCTCCGTCCGTCTGTCCGCAGCTTAGCTCAGTACTAGAAAGCTGTAATTTGGTGTAAATATAAGGATTTGTTTTTAATCCATAATCATCATAGTATTCAGGTCGTCAAGGTCACTGGATCTGTCAATATCTTTAAAACTGCACATTCCCTTTGTTTTTCCTGTCAAGCATCGATGAAGAATTAAGATAAGAAGTAAATGGATGGGCAAACACTTTTCTTATCCTACAAAACGCTTATGTTATTAAATTGCTAGTGATAACTTTTATGACTTGCTAACAAGATAATTTTTGTTTATGTATGGCGTACCCATTATGTTGCTTTAATTTTATGGAATACTTTTACTTTTAAATAATCTACACGGTGTTCGCCTGTCTGCCTTTGTCTGAGTTGTTTAATAAAACTGTTTATTACTTTATTTTATGTAGTTAAATAAAATAAAGTTGCTTAAGTTTGTCTCTACGTGCATAACTACCGAACGACTGCATCAAATCGGATACTACACTTTTTATTGTACATATTCTTTGTCAGGTCAACATTTGTAGGTAGGTATAGAGAGTTTTCGGAAAATCACCTAAGTTCACCTAAGTAGAGAATGCAACTATTGCGAAGAGAAGAGCCAGAGCGGGTAGATTTAGTTTTTATATAACTTTTTGGGGGTTTATCTCAATGGTAACTTTTAGTAGATCATTCCCCAACATTTTGACGATTAACATGAGCGATAGACGGTGGGCCTTATCACTGGTAGGTATGCAATTGTTGGTTTAAGCACAGTACCAAACAGTACCTACCTATTAGAAATGTGTTATTTTGATATTTAAGAAGAAATATAACTTGAACGCGCCGATCTCCATCCATAAGATAAGCTGCAATGAATTAAAAAAAAACGCATAGCTTAGCGTCAGCATACAGTATTACACAGGATTAAAGTAGTAGTTGAGCGGTGCCAATTCATCCAATAGGATAATCGCAAAACACAAGTGAAGTTAGTTGATTCATGTCTTTTAACCAGTACAGACCAAATAAGAAATATTCATTGCTGGATTTCTTAAAGACTCCGTTCACCATTTTCTTCAAAAACAAGCAATAGACGCAGTATTTTGATTTAAAAAGAACTGTGGTTGGGTATCTAGTTTTAGCTTGATGCATGGTCTAAACTATATTATTATACCATGGCTTGATAATTTACTTTTTCGTCAAGATATTGATAAGTCAGGGGTCGTAAACTCTGTGTTGATAATGATATTATCTGTTATGTAATTGTTTGGCTTAGTTCAGTGCGTTGTCGTGAGTTGAGCTGGACGCAGTCTTTAAGGTAAGTCGTTTGTTTCTGTTCAGTTACGAGTTGTTAAGGAAGTAAAAATTGTTGCAGTAAATTGCTTAGACTTAATTAGTCATATTTTAGTCACGTAGATTTGATTTATGCAGTTCTTGATTTATTTCTAGACAGAATATATTCCGAGTAGGTAATACCAATCTGCGTTAAATATTAAGGTACAGACGCCAGCAGCTCAACCTACCCCAATCTGTCAAATTTTACCAATCGAACATTAACCTTACACTATTGTGATGAGGTTGAAAATTTAGTAAAAAAAATTGGCAGACTGAGGTAAGTTGATGTGCTGTCGTCTTTAACTTTTTGTAAGGAAATTAAGATTGTCTGATATTATGTTATGTTACAAATAATTATGTGTCACTACTCAAAGGCAAGAACGAATCTAACATATTGTTGATAACATTACAGATGTCATCAAACAAACCAATAACTAAAAAGATCATCAACTCGCCGGAGACATGCGTGGACGACAACCTGCGTGGAGTAGTGGCCACATACCCTTCACTGCAGCTTCATCCGGAACACAGGGTCATCACCATCAGACAGAAGGTAGGTATTACTCTTAGTTATAGAACTTATAGAGAAGATTATCAAATATCTGGAGACATGCGTAGATGTCTATTGGATTTCCAATATAAGAAATATTGGAAATCCAAAAGACTCCGGACAAAGAAAAACATTCTGCTCTTCATCAGATCGTCTGTTCAGCTTGCTGGTGGTTGCATTTAATTATAATCCGATTTGGATCCTGCATTTTATTTGCATAAATAATTTATTTATGATTGCATTGAATAAATAAATAAATTTAAATTTGCAGAACGACTCTGGCAGAGTAGCCATACTTGGAGGAGGTGGTTCCGGTCATGAGCCCTTTGCTGCAGGTAAGATTTATCTAAAAATCAATTCAGTACGGTCAAACGGGGTGAATAGGATTTCGATTCACCCCTGCGTCCCTATTCACCCCGTTTTACGGTACCTATTTCATACTTTTATTATATGTATTAGAAGAACCTAGTCGCGATTGTTGAAAGAAATGGAGGCTCGGTTTGCCCAGCAGTGCAACTAGGATTATTATAGGCTCATGATAATAAGCCTTTCATTAATAACTTCCTCTTATCTGCAGGTTTCGTGGGAGCAGGTCTTCTGGACGGAGCAGTCGCTGGCGGGGTGTTCGCTTCTCCTCCGACTGGTCATGTTCTGTACGCAATAGCACAATTGTACAAATACAATTCAGGTAACATAACAATATGTCGTTAATTTACGATGTTGCAAATTGCTCATAGACTATCTACTCTATTAATTGCTTGTGCAACAGAATAGAAAAATCCATTTTGAGAATTTTATCGTAATTTCGTCGGTAACTTCGTTGGTATTCCTCTTTGATTTCGGGAGCTTCTGTTAGGCAGTAGTAGAACCACCACCTGCATTGGTATTAATGGTAATTTTTCAGGTGGTGTTCTGGTCATCATTGGCAACTACACAGGAGATAGGCTTAATTTTGGCAAGGCTATTGAAAAAGCTAAGATTTCAGGAATCAAGGTGAGCAATTTCAAATAAACATCGTCCAAGTGAATTTTTGGACAGTATTGTCAGTATTGTCACTGGCGACACAACTGCAGTGCTGTAACGTTTAAGATCTCACTGTACCGAAGTTTGTGAACTCTTATAAGTTATTTAGATTACCTTTATTCTACAGATATTCCAGTAAACTTCTGTATTATTTTTCAAATAGGTTGAAGGACTTATTGTTGGTGAAGATGTGGCTTCCAGTCAGAATAAAACAGGTGGACGCAGTATGGTCGGAGAGGTGCTGTTTTATAAGGTAGGAAACCCAACGAATCTGAATCAAATTCTCTAGTTGTTCAAAAAATGTACACATATCTGTCAGGTTTAAAAAATTAAGCTCTATTCGAGGGTAAGCTTCTTTTCTTTTTTTTCCAGTTAGCTGGTGCATTATCATTGAAAGGCTACGACCTGCTAGCTATACGCAAGGAAGCAGTGGAGTTCAACAAGTACATGGCTACCTTGGGCGTCTGCCTGAGTGCTTGCTCATTACCAGGTAAGTAATTTTTAATCCAATCATAGTCTGAGTAGTATTACTGTATACGGTAGGAAGTCGCCACGTGATGTCTGACACCAAGGGCATCTGTCGCGGCAACTGGGTCGTGAGATGAAACATGAAGGACTTCTTCTCCCTCACGTATGCCACCTCCTCCCTCGCTAGCATTACTACTTCGCTGAAGGAGTTCATTGTTGCCAATTTCTTCTAGCCTGCAGCATGACCTGAACCAGTTTCGTGCGCTAGTTAAATAGGTAATCTTTGAGGGACTGTCAGACTCGTAGTGACTTAACTTCACAATGATCCTTCAATAGCCTTTACGTTCCAGGGCCTTGGCTACCTGATAAGACAGTCCCGCCAACCTGCTTTGGCCCTCTAACAGGGGAATTAAATACCCATGACGTAATGAAATTTTTGCAGTTCATAATTTTCTTTTGCCAGGTCAACCACCCCTGTTCGAGATAGCTCACGATGAGATGGAGCTCGGCGCAGGAGTGCACGGAGAAGCTGGCATCGAGAAGATGAAGATGGGCACCGCTAAGGAAGTCGTTGGAATGATCCTGGAGAAGGTACGTTTCAAAGTTCATTCCACCTGCAGCATTTCAATCCTGAAATTCGTTTTGCTGTTCTCTTTTTTGTGCACTTTGTTTAAAATAATTGGTTTTCAGAAAGCGGTTGTCGTGGATTGCAAAAGCCTGTATTTTTTTAAACGGTAAAATCACTGGTAGTAGGTAGCCATTACACATTCCAGTCTAATTAGTTTTTACTGATTGTTTTCAGTGGCCGAGTGGCCTCAGTCTCGACTTACGAGTTGTAGGGCGTGGGTTAGAACCCCGCCAGGCGCATTACTTTTTCTAATTTATTTCATCACCACTGCTCTCAAAACGGTGAAGGAAAACATTGTGAGAACACCGGCATGTCCTAGAACCAAAAACTGGAAGATATGTGACATTTACCAATCATAGAGAGGGAGTGGGCCATAATCAATGTGGTGGATTATGGCCCACTCCCTCTCTTAGAGAGGGGACCTGTGTTCCAGCAGTGGGAACATTATACGGCTGATGATGATGATCGTTTTCAGATAATTGGCCACTTGAAATTGGTCGCTGGCAACAGGGTAGTTGTGACTGTTGACAACTTGGGAGGCACCTCCATCTTTGAGATGAACATCATCAGCGCCGAGATCAAGGATCAGTTAGGTAAGTGCTAGTAAGTGGTTCAATACTAGAATAGAAAAATATTAATTTTATGGGACACACAGAAAAAAATAAAAATAAAATAAAAAACACAATTAGAATTTTTTTGAGCATGTCCACACCAAAAATGTTACTACCAACTCCAACTCAGTATTTGTTAGGCGATAGACATCCAGCGCTGGTTTTCGGTTGGCAACCCGCAGTGACACATCGACCCTGTTATGACAAAACAATGCAACCCGGGTTACATCGTTTTATGGTAATACATCGTTTAATAATCTACGCGGTGTTAGCTTTGTACAAGTTTGATTTACAGTTCAATAATGGCTTCCAGTAACAAAAAAACCCAATTTTACACTTCATTGCAACCCAGAGTTCCAATAAATGTTCTGGCAAAACGCGGCATTCTAGATTGCAGCGTTTTGCCGTGACAAGTAAGAGGGTAGCGGGGCGTGCGGGTGAGCCGCGCACGTGTTTGTATTTTGGTAAAACATTGCAAGCTTAGGTTGCATCGTTTTGTCAAAATAATAATAAACGACACTGCGGTCACGCGTATTGTATGCATTACTTTATTGTTCATCAGATTGTCGTGAGTATGCCCTGCATTGCATCCCGTTAGTCTCTCCTCCCCTCGAGTATCTCCTCGAGGTTTCAGTCTGTCGGCTAGGCATGACCGGTCATCAGCCCATCACCATAGTTTCCGCCTATTTTCCTCCTGCTACCGGTGCAGAGGATCAGTCCCTTTTCGTTAGAGACCTCACCTCCATCTTCGGCATGAGCGATTCCGTTATCTTAGCGGGAGAGCTCAAAGCCAAACATCCAGCTTGGAACAGCACTATTGCGACCCCTAGGGGAAGCGTAGTGTTCAACTTCAGCTCCACTATCAATTTTGACCCCGTTGCTCCTTATGAGCATACGCACTACCCCCACGATCCCAACTGTCGTTCCGATGTCCTCGATATAGCGCTGCTCAAAAATGTCAACCTCAAGTTGCATTCCATTGAGACGCTACACGAGCTCAACTCTGACCACCGTCCAGTGCTCTTGCACTTGACTCCGCGCTCGGGTCCTTCTGACCCCAGGCAGCCTCCTCCTACCAAAGTGTTGACTGACTGGAAGAAAGTAAGTGAATTGCTGAAATCAACCTCGTCACCTCACTTGGACTCCATCCCCGACCACATTGTCTCCGTCGCTGACACGACGGCCGCCATCAACTCGTTTACAGAACACGTGCAATCCGTACTGACGGATTGCTCACGGGAAGTCCTAGATACGAGCGATCGCAAATGGAATCTCCCCGCTGACGTACGTGAACTGATAACCGAGAAGAACGCGGCCATCCGTGCCTACAGCAACTTTCCATGCGATTCGAACAAAGCTCACATGCGCAATGTGTGCGTAAAGAAACGCATCGCAGAGTTTCGTTCGAATCGCTGGAACAACATGCTGAGCGAACTCGAGCCCACCCACCTGATCTTCTGGCAGCTGCAACGAAAGTTGCGTGTCACCGAGGAGGTCACCGTCCTCCCCTTACCCGTCCCGACAAGAGCGTCGCTTTTGACGACTCTGAGAAGGCCGAATGCCTGGCCGACAGCCTGGAATCTCAGTGCACTTCCAGCACCCAACCGGTAGATAGCAGTCACCTCCTCAAGGTCGACTCGGAAGTCGAACGTAGGTCCTCTCTCCCGCCAGTAGAAGACCCTGATAATCCTCTGCCTCCGGCCACGCCGGACGAAGCGCACGACATCATAAAAAGGCTCCGCCCCCGGAAAGCCCCCGGGACGGACGGTATTAACAATAGGGTTTTTAAGCTCCTCCCCGCCCAGCTCATTATGTTATTGACCGCCATCTTCAATGGCGCTCTGAGCAACAACGTCTTTCCCGAGGCATGGAAAGAGGCCACTGTTATCGGTTTCCTCAAGCCAGGCAAGCCCAAGTCTGAGCCCACGAGTTACCGACCTATCAGTCTCCTGAACGTTCTCGGCAAGATCTATGAGAGACTTATTTATAAGCGACTCTATGATTACGCCGAATCAAAGCGCCTCATTCCTGACGAGCAATACTGCTTCAGGTCCGTACACTCGTGCGTCCAGTAAGTCCACCGTATAGTCGAGCACATTAGCGCGGGGTTTCAGCGCGGTGCGATGACTGGTGCTCTCTTTTTCGACATTGCGAAGGCCTTCGACAAAGTCTGGCAAAACGATTTCAAGGAGCTCGATATACTATGTCCAAAACATTAAAGAAAGAAATTATGAATGCTGTTGGTAAAGAAGTTGACATGTTTGTCAATGTAGCAAAAAGAACAGAACCATTAGGAATTTCACAAAAAAAGAAGAATGAGTTAGTAAACTTATTAAAATTTATGCCAAACTCAAGGCATCAGTTTTATGAAGATTTGGTGATCAATGAAAATATCACCGATTTGGACGAGTCTGCCTAAGAAGCTTTTTAAGAAATAGTAGCAATTATTTTTTTATGTTTGTCGTTTTCAATTGTACTTGTCTGTAATAAAAAGTTCAAAGAAGTAGGTGTGTTAATCTATAAAGTACTAGCTATGCCCCACGGTTTCACCTGCATTAATGTTATATTTTTTATTATTGCTTCGCACGCACGGACGCCCACACACACACACACACACACACCCACACCCACGCACACACATACATACAAAAAACATACAAACTTTCAAATTTTTTTACCCTTGGTTGAGCAAAGTGTAGGTATTAAGGCCACAATTAAGGCTATCTCTTAAAAATGCTGTAATCACGGATTACGTTGTTATGTCAAAATAAAACGCATGTTGACTAGCAATATGTTGTTGCAACAAAACATGTTTTTTTAATATTGTGAGGTATCTATAGCAAAAACGATTATATTGTGTTAAAATGAAAATAAGTAAATATTATGCCAAATCTGCCAAAAAAAAAACTAAATTATTATCTATATTGGATTAAATTTGGTAGCGAGTTAAAGATTTAAACTTCTATATACGTTTTTCTCAAAATGACGTTTTCTAGATTGCAGCGTTTTGTCCTAACAGGGCCGACATGAGGGTAGACAAATAAAATAATTAATTAAACTATAATTGAGGAATGTGTGTAAGGAAAGTGTACGTAGTGTTTGTAATAAAAGGTGTTATAGTTTAAAACGTATTACAGTTCAAATAATCTTGGATTTGTTGAATGAAGAATCCATTTAACTACTCTTGAACTTAGGATTTGTGTTCCTATAGGTTACAAGATGATATTTGTAGTACTATTTTCTGGTTAACACATGATTACCTACCTTTTGAACATGTTAATTTTTTTAGTTATTATTTCACAGAAAATAAGAAAATCACAGTGGAGCGTATATTCTCCGGCCACTTCAAGACGTCTTTAGAGATGCAAGGCTTCCAGATCTGTCTACTTCACCTGCCCAAGGACAAAGCAGACTTGTGGCTCGAGCTGATGGATGCTCCCACTGGGGGCAGTGCTTGGACTGGTGGACAGCTGTCCGTCAGGAGTGAGGGGCTGCATTTGGATGATGATACCCTACTGCAAGCTGACGGGAGGAAGGTACGTCAGATTGATTTGGTATGAGATGTAATTGGTGAAAATGTCTATGCTAACAACGTATCTGAAATAGATAACTATAGCTAATTGTAAAAAAAACTCCAGGTATTCCTACCAGTGCAGCAGTGGGGATATTTCTCAGTTGGGATATTTGGTATAGGCAGATCTTAGAAATTTAGTAAGCTTGTGTTTGACCATTGAATGTAAAACGATTAGATGTAGAATACTTTTTTTTGGATTGGTAAAATCATCAATGAGTCCTCCCACCCTACTATCAGACTTGTACTGACTAAAATCCATGGTGTCCTTCAGAAGCCCTTTACATTCCAGGTAAGATAAAGAGATAAGTCCCGCGACCAGATGCTTAGGGGATTTTTTAAGAGATACGTACCTTCTGATGGAAATTAGAATTACACACATTACGATTATGACTTATGCAAGTGATCCGGTAGATAAATCAAGGGATATATTAAAGATCTTAATCTTATAGGGTGCTTCAGGCCCAGCCCTCACATCTAAGGAACAGGAAGTTCTTCGAGGTAGTCTCTTAGCAGCAGCTGCTGAGCTGACCAAGAGTGAATCTTTGCTAAACAGACTGGACTCAGGGTGTGGAGATGGTGACTGCGGGATCACGTTGAAGAACTTGGGACTTGGTGGGTACTTAATATAATAGTAAATTACGTTTTCATCCCCCCATCTCGGAAAGGGCACTTTTGCTCTTCGATATCTGACCGTAAAAGCCGTTTTTATCCTCAAGTGAGTAAAAGCCGTTTTTATCCTCTAGTGAATAAAGTAAATTTGAATTTAGAACATCGTATGAACAAAAGAATAGCAGCAGTAATGGCGGTCGGTGACCGCAACAGCTGATCGCTTGCTGTGGTGCCCACTTGACGTTCGAAGGTTGTCGAGGAAACAAATTCTATTTTTAAAATTTGATGTGGTACACAGATGGGAAAGCAGAGTACGCTCCTCGGGTGTAAGGCTGCGTTGCCTTGGGCTAACTTGAATCCCTCGCTTCACTAAGGATTTTTAACTTTATTCCCTCGTTTCTTTCGGGTGTTAACACTTGAACCTTCTCGCTGCGCTACGGATGGAGGTTCACCCCCAGAATCCTTAGTATCGCTTCGGAATTCAATACGCCTCCCTTGGAGCGTAATCTACAATTATTTTGTTAAAATCTCAGACCCGAAACATTCTTGGCTCAGTACTTTGTTTTACCTTTTTTATTTGCTTTGTGCGGTTTTCCTTTCACGTCTTATTGTTATGTTATGACAAACCAAGATAAAAATAAATAACTTAATAATATTTAGGTAGTAGTTTTCAACTACTACTTAGGTATTAACTAAGACATTATTATAGAACAGAATAATTAATTTTTAATTTAAAAATTATTCTGTTCTATAATAATGTCTTAGTTAATACCTAAACTGAAATAAAAGCCTATTTTGTGTTTGTACAATGTACATCTGATTTTATTTGTTTTTGCATTTAGTCATTTCCTCGCTGAGGTGGGATGAAAAGTTACGTGTTGCACTCGAGTGCAAAGATTTTTCACCTTGTGCTCTTTTGATTCCCTCGCTATCGCTCATGATTCTAATTTTGAATCACTCGTTGCACTCGTGATTCAATTTTAGAATCATTCGCTTGCTCGGTCATCAAACATGAGCACGCGGTTAAAAATCAACTTTGCACTCTTGTATAACAAATAACTATTATTGCTAGTGGTTATTTGTTTTAATACTGGTAGTAAAACGAGTTTTATACTAGTAATGTCACGGGCCGGAAAATTAAGTATTTTCCAAGATTATAGATCGTTACAGATTTATTAAGGAAAATAAAACACTTGTTTTAGAGCCAATAAGCCCATTGCCTTTCTTGTATGGCCAATATTATTATCGATGCGGAAAGTAGTTACAAGGCCGATTGTTGCAGTTATTTGTTATTTTTGGCGGGAGAATAAAGAGTTTATTAAATAAAACTGAAAAAAAAATCCTGTATTTCAGCCATTCAGTCTTATTTAAAGTCAGCGTCAGTGGAGTATCCTTCCCAAGTGTTGTGGGATCTGTCCGAGATAGCTGAGAGGGACATGGGAGGCACATCCGGAGGAATCTACAGCTTGGGACTGTCGGCAGCTTCCCAGGCTATGGCTAGGTGAGTGGTATAACGTCGTTTTAGCGTACATCGCACTTGAAATGACGATTGATGTCTTATGGAAAATTAAAAGATATCTAACATAAATGGCCATATCAAAAGTTGTCACGTGTTTGTGTCTTATAATAAACGGTAAAAATTAGTTCTTCGTTCGTACACGTCACTTACGTACGATGTTTAGTAAAATATGAAATCTTGTGCATATAATAGGTATATTTTTCCTTTTTATGTTTTCGTGTGACACTACAAAGTGTGAATAAAACACAAATTTCTTGTTTTTTAGTGCTAAATCAAATGACGTCGCGTCATGGTTCAAAGCTTGGCAGAGTGGAATCCAGGCGATTTCCAAATATGGAGGAGCGGAACCTGGTGATAGAACTATGGTACAGTATTTTTATTTATCAAAATATACTAGTATTATCTCTACGTCTATATACTGATTTTATAAAGCTGAAGAGTTTTTTTGGTTGAATGTTCTAATCTCGGGAACTACTGGTTTAAATTAAAAAAAAAAACATTATGTGTCGGATAGTCTATTTATCGACGAATAATATAGGCTACATAACATCACACTAAGATTAATAGGATCGGGCCAAACCGCGCGGAACAACTAGTCTAACATAAGTATATGCATTCCGACTGCTACAAGACTACCCGAATAGCCATACGTAGTGAAGATTGAAGATCATACATTTTCTCCACAGTTGGACACATTACACAGTGCAGCAGAAGCATTCAAAAGAACTTGAGCGCTGACTTCAAGTTGTTGCTCAAGAAGACTGGTGAGGCATCTGAGGCAGGAGCCAAGGCGACTGCTAAGATGGTTGCGAGGTAAGGTTCCAATGTCCTTTTTTACTTAGTTACATTAAGCAATCCGTTATGGCGACCACGGATAGACACGGAGACACATCAGAGACAGGTCTTCTTGGATCGCGGGACTGTCTCATCAGGTAATCGTAGCCCCGGACCGTAAAGAGATAAAGGACACCGTGAATTTTAATCGGTACAAGTCTGATAGTCCCTCTCGTTTCGCCCTAGGTGGGAGGAATCTTTTGATAACTTTACCAAGTAAATAAAAAGAGAAATTAAAGGCAGGCCTCTGATTACATAAACTGACGACATAGTGAGGGTCGCGGGTAGCCGATGGCATGTCCCAGAACCAAACATTTGGAGACGTGAGATCTACCATTCCGCACTGGGCCCATGTGGTGGTTATGGCCCACTATCTAACGTAGAAAGGAGACCTTTGTCCCAGCAGTACGAAGGTTTTTAGACTGATAATGAAACATATCCAGCATTAAAAATTGATAGTTGAGTATAGGTAAATACCAAAACAATATCTACTTGAAAAGTTTCAGCGGTGCGGATAGTTGTATGAACTCCGATTTTTAAAATTTATTTTTTTATCGTGATAAAATCATCAAATGAGTCCTCCCACCCCGGGCAGGGCGAGAGGGACTGTCAGACTTGTACTGACTGACTAATCCACGGTGTCCTTCAATATCCCTTTATGTTCCGGGGTCACGGTGATGGTATAAGTCCCGCGACCAAATAATCTCTGATTTAAAGGATGAATACAAATTATATTCAACATAATATGTTTTATAAACTGTGTTCTATTGTCTTCAGGGCCGGAAGAGCATCCTACGTAGCTAGCGGATACATTCACGATGAGGACGCCGGCGCACGCGCAGCCGCAATATGGATACAAGCTATACTCAACTATATAGCAAATAATATAATTATAGTTTGATTTATATTGCTGTTTATTTATTAAATGATCAGGTGGCCTACCATGACGTCTTAAAGCATGAGTAGTTCAGCTGTAGGAATGAGATAGCGCTAGACGACTTGTATAGCTCTGTCGCTTTCCCTTACTCACGTTTTATGTCATGGTAGGCCACCAGTACCTGTGGAATTAGCGGCCTGTTCACTACTTTGGTCTAAGCGGCGAGCGGGGTGGCGAACGGCGCGATTATTTACTTTGTTAGTAAGCGAATTCGCTATTGGCGGCACCTCGTGGGGTGTTTCAATCATTTCTATACATTTGATCTTATCGCTCGCCACCTCACGCTCGCAGCGGCAAGGTCGTCAATGCGCCGTTATGGTTTACGGTTTGGTATTTCTTAACTCTGGTGTCTTGTGTTGGTGGTGTCGGTGACAAAAGCTGTGTGTATGTAGTATGTGTCTGTGTAGGATAGGAACAATCCTCATGGTACTTTTTGGTCCACCAAAATGGATACCATAAAACTGTATGGATAATGAGCCTACACAACTCGTACAAGCTTAATCACAGTTCTGCCTACACTTCAGAAGTTTTACCAACGGCACGCACGGTGTTCCATGTACAAATTGGCTTGCGCAGGCAAAACTGTGGTGAACGTTGTGCGTGTGGTAGGTCGGCTAATAGGTACCCCGGTCTTAAGTCCCCCGAATATTCGGGGATCCGAGAGACCAAACTAGAAATTATCAGACTTATATGTCTGGTTTTGGTATTTAAAATAAGAAAACTAGAAAATAACAATTATTTGTTTTTAATGATCACAGTAACATCTGGTCTAATTGAACTAATATTACATTTTTAATTATAGTTATAAATTCTTGTTATAAATCCACCACTATACGCCTCCTTATGCTCTCTAACAAAGTTGCTACTTTTTAACATTATACATTTATTATTTTATACTAGTGGCTTGTCATCTGTGTTAGTGGTCACCCGACGCCCAATGACAAATTACGACCATATTTTTTTTTAAATAATTATTGTGTAAAACATAGATTTCTATACATTGACATAAACAGAGACATTCTTTTAAGTTGGCCAACAGGGTAATGATACTTACGGACATATGTTTTTTTTTATTAAACTTAGTAAGAGATAGATTCTTTGGTCGAATGTAAGTTGTTCATAAAAATGAGTGAAATGGGCCATTCACAAAATCATTTTATTGTAGGCGATGAAAAAATTGAGGCAGCAGAAGCAGGTCACCAATAAAGAATTTCTCTGTTTTGGGTTTTAAGTTCGAGCCAATGACCATTTAATTAAATTCAAGAATGAGTTAGTACACAGGTTCGGTTCGGCACAATTGGCCGATAAAAAAATAAGCCGATTAGTTCGTTCTATTTAGCTTAATCTTTTCTGAGCCGAATATAACACGAGGGTAATGGGCGCACATTTAGATGTTTACGTACATGAATTAGTCGTCTTATGTAAAGGTTACACGATTTTTTTATATTATGTAGTTCATTTTCGAAGTCATTTTATAAAATCATCGTTAGAATAAAGTCAATTTTCTACGAATTAAAAACTGCAGTGAAATATATCTGCAAACACGCATTTATTCTGTAATCGTATTTTTGTATAGTTTGTACAGATATTTTTTATTCGAGTTAGCTTATTCCAAGGCAATAGTGCATGTAGGAAGCGAATATTTTTACGATAAAAGAAATAATAAATTCCGTTCAGTCAACAAGTTCCCAAAATTGCTAAAAAGGAGATTTGTTTTTTGTTGCTAGCCACATCACGTGCCGTATTTGTGTACAATACTGCAAATATAGATCGCTATGTTGTAGTCCGCTCTTTCATTGCAATTTGTTATTATTATTAAAGCTTTTACGGAAAGACAAAATTGACTGCGAGCAGGATTCGAATCTGCGTCCTTCTGGATAAGTAGGTACTTCTAACGCTTTACTAACTGAGTTATCATAGCCCTGCCCGGCGCGGTCAAATCCTTCATTTCATCGTTTAAACGTTATGCTCGCTGTCGATTTTATTTCCGCAAAATAGCTATATGACTCGCTAAACATTCGATAATCTATATATACAGGGTGAATTTTTCAACTGGGCGTGGATGGCTACTTTCGAAACTATGAGGATTATCGAAAAACGTTGAAAGGAGTCTCGAGGCCGATTTTGACGAAAACTAAAACTGCATCATTGGATTTTGGAAAAATCTAAAATCCTGGCCAGGAATCGAACCCGCTGATTTTGGGAAAAAAATCACACCCTGTATTATTACACCGTTCGATAGTGTTGATAATAAGGATCAAATTCTGGGAAGTAATCATATGCGGCAAACTTAAGAAAATGGCTGATTTTTATGAAATTGCTATTTTTCCATGTTACTTTACATCTACTGAGCCATAATTTATTCGAAATTATAAAATTTCATTGTTTTCAATGTTTCACTGGACTTGATGTTTGACATTCCCACTGTACTTAGCAATACGACATTATTGAGTTGAACTAAACTAAAAATAGCATTATTTTAAAGAAGAAACGGTAACTTATGTTTCAAATACAGTCTTTGCCTTGAAGATTTATCAGTTTTTTTGTAATTATACGGTTTCCTTAAGTTTGCCGTATATGATTACTTCCCAGAATTTGATCCTTGTTAGCAACGCTATCGAACGGTATAATAATACAGGGTGTGATTTTTTTTCGAAAATCAGCGGGTTCGATTCCTTACCAGGATTTAAGATTTTTCTAAAATCCAATGATGCAGTTTTAGTTTTCGTCCAAATCGGCCTCGAGACTCCTTTCAATGTTTTTCGATATTCCTCATAGTTTCGAAAGTAGCCATCCACGCCCAGTTGAAAAATTCACCCTGTATAAAATTCAAAACTGACTGACTGATCTGACAACGCACAGCCCAAACCGCTGGGCCTAGAAACTTGAAATTTGGCATAAACCCTCCTTATACCACGTAGGTGAGCACTAAGAAGGGATTTTGCGAAATTCGGCCCCTAAGGGGTTGTTTTTGGGGTTGATAGTTTGTATGAAACTTCGCTACTGCAGGTGCTAGGAATTCCAAATTCTGCATGGGGTGTCTTTTTAGAACGTAGATTCTCACCATGACGGGATTTTGCGAAATCCGACCCCTGAGGGGTTTGTTTTTGGGGTCGATAGTTTGTATGAAACTTTGTTACTACAAGTGCTAGAGGTCTCAAATCTTGTATGCCGGGTTCTTTTTAAGATGCAAAAGCTCAACAAGGTAAAAAAATTGTGAAACTAGACCCCTAGGGGGTTGTTTTTGGGGTTGATAGTTTTGAGATTAAATTTTTTACATATGGATTCTTTGTTGGACGTAAGTGATACTAAAGACGGGATTTTGTGAAATTCGACCCCCAAGGGGTTGTTTTTGGGGTTGATAGTTTGTATGAAACTTTGTTACTACAAGTGCTAGGAGTCTCAAGACGTAAGTGATAGTTAAAACGGGATTGATGTATTGATAGTTAGGTCTCAAATTTTACAGGAGGTTCTACTTTTGACATAGGTTCTCACTAAGTGAGCATCTTGCGAAATTCAACCCTTTAAGAGTAGTTTTGGGGTTTTTAGCAAGGAATCCCAATATATTCATTGGGGTTATTTTAAGAACGTAGGTAGGTACCACCCAAGACAGGATACTGCGAGTAGATAGAAATTTTGTTGAATATTCATTTAGATTTTCGAAAAGTATCCCTTATAGAGTGTGGCTGGGAGTAAAAATTCACAAAAGCAAACTTCGAAAATCACGCGGACGAAGTCGCGGGCGAAGTGCTCGTAATGAGTATAAAAAGTTATTATTTCCTGAAACTACATATTTAGTATATATTGTTGTTGTTTGCTATTTGCGGTGACTAGCAAATCAACGGTAGTTATTGCAACATTCGCTTCTTTTGCTAATGTAAATAAGGTTTTATCCAGATCAATCGGATATTCTAAAATTATTATTCGTACTCGTGTAAACTCGTCTAAACCATCTAAACCAAGTAATATGTTCCTCCAGCGTCATTGACTAAAATTACCATAGTTATTAGACATAGAGCATGGACTATATGGCCAAATGTCAAAAAGAGAAAGAGACGAAAAGCAGTTCTTTGCACATAATATTTAATTCTTTTATGTAAAGGCGTGTTGACATTATTTATGTCTTATAGGAAAGAGTTAGATAGGCGAACAACTGTTTTTCTCTCGTTCTAGAGAGTTTTAGGCAGATCATGCTCAGTTCATGCTGTATGTCTATGAGTTGTAAATTACATGGATCTTTTGGCGCGTGGTCTTAATCAGAAATAACATCATTCAAGCGCCAAAATAACAGTGCAGAATTGTATTCGTAGATCTAGTTATAAAAATATATTGTATTTCATGTCATCTTCTAATTGTTCTTTCAAAACTATTAATGCAGCATCTCCTTACTGCATTAATAGTTTCAAAAGAAAAATTATGGCAGTATGCTATCAATTCATAATTTTCAGTTAATATTAATATGATAAAATCTAACCTATGTACATTGAATTTATTGTTGCATTCGGGAAGACTGGAGTCAGAAAGTTAAGTGCAGTTTTGTAACAGGCGTTAGTCCAGAAAAGGGGTTCGTACGTAAACACTGCGTAGACGATGCGTACACGTGGTCATACGCTCAAAGACATTTTTTTATTTTTTGATATCTTCCGTTTTTTTGTTTCAAGAGTCTGAAGTTATGGGTCTTATTGAAACTTAAAAATAGCTAAGCTTAGTATGGATTCTTTTTATGAATTCAGCTTCATCAACCGTTTTCACTAAGGTTAGGTTAATAAAACATAGTGTCGTTATTGGATTTTCAACCCACGATCCAGCGCACAAGGTTGAAAATTCAAACAGATATATGTGTAATTATCTCCGAAACTTGCACAGCCAAGCAGCAGCATAAATTATATATACAAATCAAAAACATTAAGGCATTTTTAGATTTCATATAGTATAAGTCAAAATGGGCTTTAGTCAAAGTTTTAGTGAAAGAAAGAGATAGAGCTATATAAGGGCAACAGTGCCATGTATATTTCGCAACGGAGAAATGATTAAACAGGTTTCGGCGTTAAAAACAAATCGGCTTTTGGTAAGCTTGTCGGCTAGTTTCGGCTTGTCGGCTAGTTTTGGCTTCTCAGAGCGTTATCTCTGTCTCGCTAGAGTCTCGTGTGTGATACACTACCTTTCTGGCCTTTGTCGTTGATCAGCCGGTCTGTATTTTGATTTTTTTAAAACATCCCACACTTAGAATTTTTCTGTACCGTGGGTGAGTTTTAAAAACATCGAAACTCACATACACAAAAACCCAGACCAGGAACAACTACAGGTCTCAGGTATAGGTCATAAAAATATTTCTCCTGTGCGGGGATCGAACCTTGAACACTCAGCGCGACAGTCAATCGTTCAGCCACTGTGTCAACCGCGCTGTTGTAAATGTTAAGTGCATAGTGCTTATAGTGCGACAGAGATGACACCTCTATGAAGCTGAAACTAGCCAAATCTCTTCTTTTTTAAAAGGCGAAATATTTATCTACCTGCTTACTTTAGAACACGTCTTCAAACCACAATATTCCAGACTCATAGAACAGTAACGTATACATGTAATACCCGCTGTGTTCGTAGGAGGCGTATGTCTATGTTAGTGCGCGGTGTGATGCGCGTGCGCCGCTAGAAGTCCCACTCTGTCGTCTTCTCGATCTCCATCTCTGATATTTTCTCTTGCAGCAGTAGGGCTGACATGTCATCTGGGAAAATTAAATATTAAAAAAAAAAATCGTTATTCTTGGACATTGACCGATTTACATGACCGAGTAGTCGAACGTATCAGAGTTGTATCATAAAGATTCGTGAAATTCAGTTGCGGTTCCGTTGTTGGACGAGGAGAAGTAGTCTCTCAAGCAAGAAGAAATATTATAAAAATATTCAATAATTTGTCACTTGAAAATTACGTTTAGCAAAAAAAATGCTTTGCAATTTTTTTTTTATAATGGTATTTTTATCTTGATGTTATTTTCACATGATATTTGTTTATTTATGGGCGTGCAACTGTAAAAGCGAGCCAGACTTCACAATATGGCGTCATCAAACCTTCCTTGTTAATTATGTCGCATAAATATTTTTACATGTCAAAAATGATTTTATAATCGGTAGTTTACAAGTATAGTGAACTCACTGAGGTCAGGTTTGATAGGTTTCACTCGTCCAATAAGTCCGGGCAGGTAGTCTGTCTTGCGGATCTGTTTGAAGAACGGGTGGTTCAGCAGCTGCGTCGCTGATGGTCGCTTGTCTGGGTCTCTGCAGTTGATTTTTATAAGATGAAATTATTTTGAAAAATGAAATTTTCGCTGCGTGCAGGAATCGAACCTGCGTCCTTCAGGAGTACAGTATTTATATAGAACGCAGGTTCCGTGTTCAACTGCTATCCATGACTTCTCTTTCTTCTTCCAAAATTTTACTTTGGCGTCGTAAAATCTTTACGATTCGCGACGCAGGCGTTGATGCGTGTAAAAAAAAGTTGATTACTGAATACTGACGTTTCTGTGACGTAAACTGGAAATTTTACACTGATTTGATGAAAAAAAATATTCCTCGTTCGAACACAAGAGGCACATTTAAAATTTTCCAAGCATGAAATATAGTAAATACTTTAAGGCTCTGTAACACCAAATAGTGTTATGGCATTTCCATAAGTTTATGTATAAAACTTAAAACAATAGCCACGAAAAAAAAGATCTGGGTAGCTTAAGAGTTCCCCCAGGGTCTACAAATATCGGATTGAGGATAAACCGGGCTGGAATTGTTAAAAAAAATATTGAAAATCACTAAAAACGCGCAAAAAGCACTGCCGTATTTCCATAACTTTGGCGTAAATAAGCAGAAAACTAATTAATATTATACATAAATAAAGAGAACAAAGACCGGTGTACTGTCTACATGTGTCTGTTTTTCAAAACATTGCATATTTTTCGCGTAAAAAAATCGGAAAGTAACTGAATTTTGAGGCCGAAAATCTCCATACATTTTACTATGGCGGAATATTTTATCCGGCATAGGTTCGAGATCGAATCGCAGAGCTCAGTCGTCCGCAGGATTTCAAGGTGAGAGCACGTCGCTTTTTACCAAAAAATTACGCGGCTAAGTGGCGTGTACATACACAAGACTACTTTGCGGGGTGCGCACAGTGGTTGGAAATCACAAATTGAAAATAAAACAAAATTGTACATTGTAAAAATTTGTAGTTGTATGTTTGTACAGGTAGTTGGAATTGAATTTTTTTTTTGTGGTAGATAATAGTTTTTGCTTTTTTTTTTTAGTTGGTAAAGTCATCAAATGAGACCTCCCGCCCTGGGTGGGGCGGAAGGAACTGTCAGACTCTTACTGACTAAAATCCACCCGTGTTCCTTCGGATGCCCTTTACGTTCCGGGGCCGCAGTATCCTGGGTTAAGAAAAAACCCGCGACCCCAGCAGGCATTCGGCGCGAAACACGACGCGCCACCGACCCGGGCTTGGTCCTCGGACGGCGAGCTACCCATTACTCTAATTCCGCAAGCCCGCTCCGCCGCTGTGCCCTCTGCTGATCAGAAGGACACGCGTTGGAGCGTCCACACGACAGGCTATTCGCATACGGGCAAAGAGACCTCTTAGGCACACAGTGGCCTAAGGGAGAGTTTTTGCCCGCATCCCAGAGTGCACCGGCCCGAAAAACTAGTCTTCCCCTCGGACTTATCCAAGAGGGAACTTCAGTCCACGGGCGCACGTGGAGGTTTCCTGTCTTAGCACCTTAGATAGTTTTTGCTAGTTTTTACTGAAAAGTTTGTTTTGTTTGGTTGTAGGCTAATCTCAGGAGCTAGTTGGAATTGAAACATTATTTTTGCGATGGATGATAGTTTTGCTATCGTCCAAGTTAAAAAAAAACAGGTTCAAGCGATTTTCGATTTTCAGGTAAGCTTTCGATCGATTATATCTTAGCCCTGCACGAAACTATTATTTTCAAGAAATATTAATTTGTTGGGTACGCGCTTAGTGCTACTTGAACACTCTATGCGATCATAGATGTGTGAGTGAGTGGGTCGACCGCGTCTATCGCTGTGTGAGTAGCGCTTCAATACCTATTTTTCTCTCGAGCCCGCGGCGAAGAGGGGCCTTAATCAAGTTGTGTTAAGGCCTCTGATTACAGCATACACTTGTCCACAATTATCAATTATCTATACATAATGATAAAATTTCTCAATAAATACACTTTACATTGGGCCCAAAAACACGTTTAACTTTTACCTCTGCAGCGCCATCTCGCTGAGATGATGGAAGGTGTCGGACAGCTTCCTGCCGGCGTACACCTGCCGCAGCCGCGACACTGCGTCAGCGCTGTCGCCCACACCGCTGTCTGTGTTGTACATGCCTGGAACATTACAAAATAGATTTTAAAACCTTGCCTTTTTAGTGTTAAATACCAGATATTCTGGATTTCTGGGCCCTCGTATTAGAAATGTATATTGATCAGTACCCTTAGCACGAATTTTCAGTAAATGAGAAGTAAAGTAAACAGGAACTTTGACACTTTCAAATTGTCAATTTTCAAGGAAAAAATTAGTTTCTTCTTCACACACCAGAGGCGCTGTTCCATTTTTTCATACAAGTAACGCTGTAAATACTGTAAAGTAAATAAAATAGTGAAAACTCGTGCTAGGGGTACTGTAATGTACGAATTGTTTCATCTCCCACTTGCATTGGATTAACTAAAGATTAAATTCTATTGCATATTTTCTAACTGATACAACACAAACAATTTGGACTGTCACAACTCACTCTTCATCTCACCATCATCTAGAGGCTCCGGGAAGGTGGAGCAGTCCAGCAGCTGCGGCCGACTCCCGCGCACCTTCTCCGTGAACATCAGCGTGGTGGGCACCTCCGCGAATGGCACCGCGCCGTTGGCCAGCTCGCAGCACAACACTCCCAGCGAGTAGATGTCTGACTTCTCGTCGTACCCTTTAAGATTCTGGGAAGAGGAGATATTGATAATTAATTACAGGCGCACAGAACGATTGAAGATTCAAGGTTAAGCTCTGCTTGCCGCAATTGGTCTATGGATAGGTATCTATCAAAGTGAGTTTCCTCGATGCCTCGGAAAGAACATAAAGCTGTTAGTTCCACCTGCTGTTTGTAGATCTTTGGCAGTTCTCACAGTTAGTAATAAGCTCGAAAGTCTGACAAACAGTCTTGCCAAGGGATATTGTGTTACCCAGTTACTGTTTTGTGGTGGTCAGCCCGAAAATTGTTGGGGAGGAGGCTAGGCTATGATGATACAAAGTGATGATGAATAAAAATAGATTTCTAAAAAAGATTCTCGAGATCAAAAGAATCACAGTAATGCTTATGCTTTCTCCATGTATGAGAAAGCATAAGCATTTCTGTGATTCTTTAACATGACGTTGCTATCGTATATACAATTAAAAACCTAGCTATCTCCTACCTGTTCCAACAGCTCTGGGCTCAGCCACATGAGGTTGGTGTTATCGCCATCTGGCGGCGGCAGCTGGTGCAGGTGTCTCTGTCTGCGCCCGCGCACCATCAGAGACGCCGCGCTGCGAAGGCCTGACAGTCGCACACCGCCGTTCGCACCTACCAGGACATGACTGGCGCGGACACTCCTGAAGAGGGAACACGAGATAACAGTGTATAACCTGAAAACATAGCTTGGTTACCCTGAAAACTTAGCTCGGTTACCCTGAAAACTTAGCTTGGTTACCCTGAAAGCTTAGCTCGGTTACCCTGAAAACTTATAATATGACGCCTTGGGTGGCGTAGAGGCTAAGCAAATAACTACTGAGTGATCTGCTTGTTAATGTGACCCTTACTTAAATTTGGCAGTTCCTTGGGGCATGTTGGATTGGTTATGGCTTTGGGCAGTGGCCACTACTATCCTAATGTAAATCATTAAACCAATAATAAAACTTCAAATAGATTAACATACTTGTAAGATAAATAGTTAACTGACAAGTCACATAACAAGATGAAGAATTGTCATTGTTTGTATTCTCTGCCAGCAGTTAGTTCTAAATATATAAATACTAAATAATCTATCTATTGTATTTAGACTTTGAACTGTAAGTAGGAAGTTAAAATCCTCAATGTTAATAGTATGATTCAGTGTAGGAAAATAGTTTGCATAATGTGACAATACACATTATAAAGTACTTAAGTGTTCATTGCTTACCTTTTGTGAACTTGAATGAACAAATATTTTTACTAAAACACTTTTTCCCAAAAAAATAATAGACTTCAAAAGCAACCACAAAAAAGGATAAAATAACCTAAATAATAACTTTTCTTTCAAAAGTGGTGGCTTTATTTTTTCTTTCACTGACTTTTTTGTCAAAAATAGGATTCCCTATTTTTTGACAAAAGGGATTTTTTCATAGTCATTCTCATCATAACAGGATTTTTATTTGAAATTCAAGCATAAAATAATTTTATATTGTGCGATCTTAACAAAAAAAGGCCGAAATTATTTAGGGTTGGCTCTGAATCCACTTACACTGTTAGTTTGCTGAGATACTCGATAGCTATTACAACTAAACTCACCTATGAATATACAATTGTTTGTGCAAATACTGTAGAGCTTGGAGCGCATCCCTCAGTACAATAGCGCAGGCCAGCTCCGGTAGACCCTCCTGGAAGTACCGGTCTAGGATGTCCCGGCAGGAGCCGAACGTCATGAGTGGGGACACTACGTACAGCTCCCGTCCATGGACGAAGGAGGTCAAGTATGGCAGTATGTTTACATGTTGCAGTTCTTTCCTTGTGAGGATGTCTTGCTGAAAGAGGTAATTTCTAGTTTACACTGAGGATTTGTGAGAACTTAAAAAATAAAGTACCTATTTGGGTTAATGTTGCTGTGTGCACTAATTAGTGTAAAATCAGTGATTTAATTTACTTCAATGGCTTCTAAATTTTAATTTTAACTTGTTGTTTCTAAACCAGCCATAAAATGTCTTAGTCATTATTATACGGCAACTAGTTAGGGTGTGCCCTTTATAAGCCCTTGGTTGACCTAGAAACGGGATGATCTTAAACATTCAGGTGCAATAGAAAACTAAATAAAGTTTCCCACATTGACAAGAAATTTATCCGGACAGTTATTAAAACTTACTTTTTAAAGTGACAGTAGGAAGTGAAAAGTACTAAAAGCGAAAATATATACCTGTATCAAAGTGGCGTTCTCCTTCGTTTTGTCAACAAAATATCGTTTAATAGCCACATTTTGGTTGTTGGGCTTGTAAAGCGCTGAATAAACAACAGCTACGCCTCCACAGCACTCTGTTATTATTGATGTGAGCTGATAGTCATTGATATCAGGGTTATACATTTTATTTCGATCACAATTTCACGAAAATATTATAAATATGCTGGTCTATACTCCCTTCGTCAACAACACATAATGTTAAGATATTTTTTAATCTAAAAATAGTATTAATAAAGTGACAGTGTCGTAATAAAGTAAATATTTAACAAAATTAAATTCATCAATCGTCAATGTTTTTATTGTTTGACAATAGTCGCATTAGTCGCGTTCCGTAACAAGTGTTACAAGCTAACGTCAAATATGATGGCTCAATTTCAGAAGTTTTAATCGAATTAAGACAAAAACTGAGGACTATAGTTGTATTATTATTTTAGTGAAAGTAGATAAAAATTGTTAACTGAAACTAATTTGCAAATTTCAATCATTAGTTTTAGTAAACAGTTAAGAATTCCTGGAACTCATAAAACAGTGTATTTCATCTTGGTGGTATTGGAACGTATTTGATAGGAATGGAATGACATTTGGCAATTAGTGTTACAAGTAAAAAAAAAATACATTTAAAACTTCGATTTATAAGCAGACATGGAACAGATATTTTTCATATTAATAGTTAACTTTACATTAATCAATATTTAATAAAATAAATAAAGAAAAAACATACATTGCTAAACTTACCGTAAAACTTTAAATAAAGAACACAAAATGTTAAAAAATGAGGCTGGTATCTATTTATTAATCATCTATGACTGAATTCAAAATTCGAATTTTAGCAGCTCATTTTTGTTTGTATTAGTTTTTCGTGTTGCTTTTGTTAACTTTTGTTAATTCCTACAGTTATTGTTGATTTACGTGTAGTTGTTTAGTGGTTGTGGTCGTGGTCGGGGTTTTCAGGTTCGTTACAGAACAGAATGGATTGTTACAGAATTACGACACACTTCTATCAAAATAAGGTGAGTTTTTGCTTGTTTTGTTCACATGTTAAATCATTTTTAACACCTCATTGGAAAAACGAATTACTTATACCTATAGCTTGACTGCTTATTGCTCCGTAGTTATTCCGTGTGAGGGTTAACACCTATAAGGGCAGCCATCTAAAACTTGAATATAAAGTTATTATTCTAAGTCTGAATCAATCGACGCTTCCTGACCTACCGCATGTCGCAGGTCCTCACCGGACACGGAAATTTCGGGAGGTATGTAAGTACCTGTGTCGGATAAGGAGGGAAGAAAAGCCTAGGTGTTAACACTGTGGATCGCCCGGAGGGCACGGTGGAGCATACGGTACAGGACTACCCCGCCTGGGCTGAGCACCGCCGTGTCCTCACGACGGAGATAGGCGGGGACCTCACACGCCCGGCATTGTTCGAGGCCATGCTCCGTGGCGACGGAAGGGAAGCGGACCCCGTCTCCTGCTTCTGCGAAGCAGTTATGCTCGCGAAGGGGGACGGGCCGCATGAGGGAGAGGACAGCGTCCTCCCTCCACCCCAGCCGCAGTGGTAGTACCTAGCCCATGGCAACAGACGTCGGCAGACAATCTCCGGCCACCATATGCGCGGGCATGCGGGCGGAGAGTACAGGCGACTCGCCGTACGGCCACGGACCATGCCCGGGTCGATGGTGCGTTGTATTCCACGCGCTCCTCGGAGTGTCAGCATAATGACGGGGGCCGTTAGAGGGCCAAAGCCTGCCGTGGTCGCAGGACTCACGAATAACCGTGACACCGTGACCGTGGCTATTGAAGGACACCATGGATTTTAGTCAGTACGAGTCTCCCTCCCGCTCTGCCCTGGCTGGGAGGACTCATTATCATGATGATTTTACCACGATAAAAAAAAGAAAATCATTCTAGCTCGTATTTTTCTTCGATCTATGGTGGGGTCTTGGGATGATGTATCGTAATATCAAATCGGTCGTAATTACAAGCGTTTCCGCACTACGTGTTCACTAAGATACCTCGCCAACTCGATGCTTTCACGAGTTTAGGGTAGGTACATCCTCGACACATAAATTGGGAATGTATATATGTAGGTAATAAGAAAATAATTTAGAGGTTTCATAAAATAATACACTACAAAATAAACTGGAAGGACGAGATGTGAAGAGGATCTCGAACTCGTTTTATACATTTTCAACTTTCAACTCATTTTGGCGCCGATTTTTACACTTTTTTTTTTACCGGGTAAAGTCATCAAATGAGTCCTCCCACTTAGGGCAGGGCGGGAGGGTCTGTCAGACTTGTACTAATTAAAATCCATGGTGTCCTTCAAAAACCCTTTACGTTCCAGGGACACAGTAATTTGATAATTCCCTCGACCCCGGCAGGCTTTGGCCCACTGAGGGGGGCCCCGTCATGCTGACACCCTTTGAGGCGCGCGTGGAACACAACGCGCCGTCGACCCGGGCATGGTCGGACCGCGAGTCACCCATTACTCGCCGCCCGCATGTCCGCGCCTACGGTGGCCGGGGGTACAGAATCGCACTTCAGTTTTTTAACCATATGAACATTTTGGGGTAATGATGAGGAAGATGCTTTTCATCCTGGATTGAAAACTTGATTGGGAATCCGATACGACAATTTATGTTTTATTTGGTGGGCTACATCGCGTATTATGACTCTAACCTGTTCGACAGTGCTTAATTATTTTATATCTTTATTAATTTTTATATTTTGAGGAGTAAATAATCACAGCCGCACAGCCTGTGCGGCTTAAACCAATCTTAAGGATTAAGTCGCGCTTGACGAGGTTGGTCTGTGGATGGGTGACTAATGTGACTATCCGTCATAGCGAGTTTGCCAATAAAGCCAACATGATGGGCACCCGCTGACAATGACACCTTATCTATTCCACATAAGGCTCCATTTTTCGCAGGTGCCAGGTGCCCTTCGTGGAATACCTCGTTAGTCCCTACTTTGTAGATCTTTGATAGTCATTACTAAATATTAGTCAGAAGCTCTAAAGTCTGACAACCAGTCGTATCGTATTACCCAGTTAATGGGTTGTGGAGGTCACACAAGCAGTCGCTCCATGTAAAATACTCATATTACAACTGCATCTGGTTCGATTGGAAGCCGACTCCAATATAGTTGGGAAAAGACTAGGCAGATGTTGATTATATTTATATTATTTTTAAGTTTCGACGGCACGATTGGCGCAGTGCCTGAGCGCTTGACTGCTGCGTCTGCTACGCGTCACGGGTTCGATTCCCGCACGAAAAAAATATTTGGACGTATTGCAAGAGTTTGTAGTTGTTTCGGGTCTGGGTGATTGTGTACGTGAGATAAAATGTTTGTTAGCGCACTGACGATACAAAGTAATTTACCATGGAAATTAGACCAATGTGCTTCTGATATTTCTAAAATATATAAGGTAGCTGTTATCAGTATAGTTTCGCCTGCCTCAGCTCCTAGACTGCTTCCTCTAACAATTATCATTATACCTATTTTAGCCCAATGTAACCAAAGTCAAGAACCATTTTATGCATTGGTGAAATCAGCATGAAAATCGGTACAGTAGTTTTTGAATTTATCGCAAACAGACAAACATACAGCACACCCATTATTTTCTTTACGTTCACGTCACTCGCTCGAGCAGGGCTCTGGAATACTGGCTAAGTTTCAAGTTGATACAGGGTGTGGCTAGAAAAGACGAAAGGAAATATAAGGAGTTATATGTCATGGCATGGACACTCAGTCAATCATGCTTTTAAAATCATGTAGAGTCCGCGCATGACTTTTAGTCGCGGCGCTAGTGGCTATGAAATTACATCAAATTGCATAATAAAAATGTAGTGCCTTGAATTTTCCTCAAGTCATGAGTTGTGGTGAACTCTAGGTAGAATAATTAATCATTTAGATATACAGCTTGCTTTTTTCGCAGCTTGATAACAATAATATATTTTTTGCTGATAATGCACATGCTTTTTAGCTGAGCTAGCTGCAGCCGGTCCATTGGTCGTGCTTATGGCTATTTGCAGTAAGCATTTTAGCAACTTCAAGATTCCAGTATACAGGATGATTGATGCAGCTTTAGTTTTCGTCAAAATCGGCCTCGAGACTCCTTTCAACGTTTTTAGATATTCCTCATAGTTTCGAAAGTAGCCATCCACGCCCAGTTGAAAAATTCACCCTGTATACTTACAAAAGACAAGGTAGAAAAGTGTTTTTTGACAAGTGTCCGCTAAGTTGATTTTTATTAACATGTATAATGACAGTGAGGTAAGTATAATAATCACATCCGACGGTTTCTTTTCTTTTATAAAACACTATATTTGTTTAAAACATTATCATTTTATAAGTAGGTATTATTATAATAAAAGTGCAAATCTCGAAGGATTTCTTAGTAATACTTGGAATAAAAATATGTACGCAGTAAGACTGCATTGCAGCTGAACAAAAATGTCTACATATCCTTATGCTATAAGATAAGGAGTCTTTGCGACAGTGAAGTGGTCTGGGCATTTACTAGCAGATACGCAGACGATTCCGCAGAGTCTAGCTACGATTCTACGTGCCTGAATTGCCTAAAATGTCGTAACAAAATGGACATACTTTTGTGAGACTAGGTATGTTATGTCTTTGAATTCACTAAGTATTCAACAAAGGCCTAAGATGAAAGGAATCTGAAGGATGTCAAATTAATTGACCATGCACTATCTAGTTTATTTTGGATCCCGTTAATAATTCTTAAAATCCTTGACAGTTGTTACAGATAGCCAAAAACTTAAAATTGTGACCACCAGTTTTACTGAGGTATCGTTTTGCCAGAAACTGACTTTCGTTCGCTCAAGGTGGCTGAACAAACCTGGCTGTGTCATAACAATATCGTAGAATTGATCACATCAAAATGTAGTCAACCATTTCATTGAATGGTCATCCACATCACCATATGTGTGTATGGCTAGATCAATGAATAATCAACGTTTAACTTAATGATATTGCCAAATATAAGTTATTATTTTGATTTTAGCATGAAAACGCGAACCACTCATTACTCGCCGCCTGCAAGTCCGCGCCTAAGGGGTGGCTGGAAAGCGCCACGTAACGTCTGACACTGTGGGCCATTTCTGTGATGGCTGGGTCATGAGGTGGATAATGTTCTCTCTCTCATGTGTTCCGCCTCTTCCTTCAC
Source organism: Agrotis ipsilon (assembly GCA_028554685.1). Taxonomy (NCBI): domain Eukaryota; kingdom Metazoa; phylum Arthropoda; class Insecta; order Lepidoptera; family Noctuidae; genus Agrotis; species Agrotis ipsilon. Next base: position 16,703,219 of record CM052965.1, read on the forward strand.
AAGGTGACCGCTTTCCGTTCTTCTCTGCGCAGCATGGCCTGAACCAGTGCTGGGCGTGACAGGTCGCCGCCGTCTTTCGTTTTCGTGAGGACACAGTTTTGCTCCGCCCAAGTGGGGCAGACCTCCATCATGTCTTCTGGGCGGTCCACACAGTGGTGACACCCTTGCGTTTCGTCCCGCCCAATTCGATACAGGTATTACCTCCCAAAACAAGCGCTCCGTATCCTCGTGTGAGGACCGGCATCAGGCGGAAGAATGGTAAGCTGTGGTGCTTCTCCAGCAGCTACTCAAAGAGGCGTTTATAAGGAGTGTGTTATGTACAATACTAGGAAATCTGAACATCGCGTTTCTGTGCGACACCTTAAGGATTTGGGTAAAAATAAGCATTAGTCCTCCCACTTCTAATATATGCTGAATAACAATACGAAATCTTGGGCTAGTGCACGCAAGCGCGGTGTTGATAGTGGCTTGATATGAGCGAGACCTGCGTTTGAGTCCCGGGTCGAGCGAAACAGGACAAAAATATGCATGTGCAACGCTTATTTTAAATTTTGCAGTGCCTTAATATTTTTAGAAATTCTAAGAATTTCCATTAAAACGTTGGGTAAATGGTCAAATGAATGCTAAGTTTATCTAATTTTCATACGAGGAACGTTGAAAATTGTAAATTACGTTTTCCTAACTTAAAGTTTTTCAATAAGTTAAACCTAGTTTGGCATCGTTAGTACAAATCAGGAATAATCGGATTTAACGTACAGTTAGCACGTAAAAACTTGGTAATTGCAGTGTGTGTTCACACATTTAATTTCCGCCTATTAACGACTACGTCAGACTATTTATTAGACCTATTTTAGTAAAGAATCAAAAGAATTCGTCTTATGCAGCGTGTGGGTGAACATTAGTTAACATTGCCAAAAAAATAGTGCCGCCCGCCCAGAAATATCGGCCATCTCGTACCAACGGACGGTATGCAAAAATTTACAATCCACTCAATAAAAAGTCGTAATTCCTATATATACATATACCAGTTATACCTATATATACTTATACATCTCGGATACGCTTTATACGCGATGTACTCACTGCTATATAAAACCGGGGAGAGAGCCAAATTCTAAATATAAATGTGGCCGAATAGAGCCGAACGCGTCCGAATCCGCCCGCCCGCCTCAGTCCAACGCTAACTGCCGCTCCGACATTCCCAAACCATCGCAACCGAACGCGCGGTAACGAAACGTTCACTTGGTAAGGTCACACCGTATACGGCATTCGACGGTACACACGAAAAATTTTCAAATTCCTAATTTGGAACGCGTCCGTGAAAAAAATAAAAATCCAGTGAATTTGAATTCTCGATATCGGTGTTTGAAGTGACAGTGTTGTGGACCTTTGAACGTTGTTCCCTGTTACCGGTAACGTAGTGATTATACGATAGTTTTACGATTTTTCATCTGTTCGAGTTTTAACGCTTTACTAACTGCGGGTAAGCCGGCATCTCGCTTATCGCTCTGGAAGCGAGAGTATTGAGTTTCAATATGTCCGCCTGCCTGTTCCAAAATTATTTTCTCCGTCATTCCCTGTGTGCTGGTTATCGTTGTGATTTTTTGCTTCATTTTTCGTTAATATTGCACCGGTCGCTTTCCTAACCTCTAAATGTGCGTAACGTTTTGTTTTTGAGTTTGTTGATTGCATGTGTAAAATTATTGAAAGTGTTGCATATCCTGCATTACGGGTACGCTCTTTCCCGCAATGCGCCTAAGTTCCTTGTAGGTTACTTCGGGACGCCGGTCTGGGGGTGAAGTCTAGACATAACGGAGGCTGTCTGTATTGATTTTTCTCTCCCAGCATCTTATAAGTTTGTTGTACATCTTCTTCTTTGGGGTATTGCATATTAACGTGCTTCAAAGAAACTTCCCAATTTCGCGAAATTGTAGAAAATGAGATATAATTTTCTTGCATGTTTTCTTTCGGGTGCATGAAAGTTATGCTGGTTTTGGCGTTTATGATAGTTGTAAGTAAATGGGTCAGGATGGCACCTTGCTAGACTTTCGATACGCTTGGTAGCTCAGTAAAGTGATTCGTGTCCGTGTTTATTTTGAAACATGGTGTACGTGACTTGTGAACAGTCTAAAGTAAAACAGTAGAGAGCATCATGGCAATATTTCATAAACAGTTTACAAGTAGAGATGAATAGTGGTTACTTTGATCCACCAGACTCCAGCACTTACATCCCCAAAAAAATGTTATGGAAATAATTTGGCTTCAATTAAAACAAAATAATTTCAATTATCTTACTATCAGCTGGTTACCATCCAAATAAAAATATGATGTGATTCATAGAAATAGATCGCAGTTGAACCTAAATAGACGTTACAGAATTGAACTTGTCATAACATTGCGCAATTGTATCATCTTTTTATTCCACTGCATTAATTGATTTTTAAATGCCATTAAATAATTTTCCAATCATTTGTCATGATAAAGTGGCCAGTTAAAATAATCATATAGAAATTAGTGATGAAACTACATCTTTAGTGATTAGACCATAGTCACCTGCTTAGTCTTTGGCAATGTTGGCGGCTAATTTGGATTTATTGGGTTCATCTTTTAAGTTTATCTGAAAACCCCGAGCAGCGTGACGGTTAAAGGAAAATAAATAAAAAAAATAAATAGGTAACATACTAATTTTAATACTAAAAGTCGCTTCTGCCAAAAAAACTGAATACGAGATCTATCAATGTCAATATTCCAAAGCAATTAGACATGGAAAGATTTTGAACGCAATTTTATTATATTTTGGAGATAACTACCTCTGCTGTTCTTCAAGTATCTAGAAATGCGATTTCTACCAAAATTTATGCATTAAATTGACTACTCACCTATGTTTACCTCTCAGTATCCTGTATTTGTTTTCTATTTTAAAATAAACAAAGCTTGTAAAAGAATACATCTTACTGAAGTTTGAAGATCCATTAGAATGTCGTAAAGTGGTCTTTGATCAGTTTATGTGCCTTTTAGCTTTATGTGAAGTTTATTTTGGTTACCTTACACTTGTAGATGATGCCTTGTTGATAGGTTGATGGGAACAATTTGAGAGCTATCAAATTGTGTGCGTGTACCGCAAAAATATGTTTTCTGTTCTTTTAATGGTGAAACTAAAATCTAAACTGGTTTAGGTACTTATTGGTTTTAGATACAAACTGAAAATTTTTATTTGATTAATTACTTGGAAACGGATAATTTTGTTTTCATCAAAGTTACATTTTCATTACATTTTTACATTTCGTTTGCGGTCTTCCTTATCTAGTATTAGTATATCATCTACCTAAACATTTATTTTTCCATCTTATCTTTATTATTTATAAGAAATTGTATTACTGATTTGATTGATTCTGAGTTTGATAATCCAAACAAAAAAAACACATATTTTTTCAAAAACTTTTTAAACCACAAGCAAAAATATGAGCGTAAGTAATTTCTTAAAATTGTAGGGTTACATTTCAGGCGACCACGTGCCTTTTCATTCTGATTTGCGTCGCTTTCAGTAGTCACGCGAATGTGCTATTACCGTCGCTTTTTTCAGTCAGTTTCTTTCATGTTCATCTTTTACATGTTTCTGTCTTGATATTTTTTGATGTGAACAAGTCCAGTTTCTTGAATTTAATTAAATTAGTATACTCATAGTTGCAAAAACTTGCCTTGTGACAAATTTATTATAAGACGTAACCTAACAATGATTCAGTTTGAGAAACACGTGTTTTCTAGACTATTTTTGGATCTAACTTTGAATTGGTTTAACTTGAAACCTTAGTTTGTTGATTCTGAAAAGATTTTCGGAAAACGTGGAAGATAATGTGAAAACTTTTACGTGAATTTATTCGAAATTAGGTACTAGGAATTGCTTTATTAACTATTCCTATTTATAGTATGAATTGAACTGTTTGTTATCATTTGATTGAAGTTACTTACTACCACTAGAACCAGTTTTATTTCGTTTATTCAGACTGATCTTTTTTGTCCTTATCGCCCAGTATGCCAGCGAAAGCTCATAAGAGCGACAGCGATGCATCTATCGCTGTCGGTCTATTTAATATTCAAATACCTAATTTCCAAAAAAAATCTCTCCAGTCGCATTTCCTGTTTTATCCTCTATAACATGTTTTCTAACGTAAGTATATTTTAGAGCTTGCAATAACACCCTTTATTGCAGAAAAATAAAAATGAACCTGTCGTGAGGCTTTTTCATTTCCTCAAATTCTTTTGAGTATTTTCGAAGAAAAGAAATAGGTATTAAGTTAAGTTGGTGAATTCTTTTGCGAAAATGGTAATCCCAAATTGCGTGACTTCGCTAACTTTTGAATTCTTTATTGTGTGCCATTTTGTACGATCTTGCCTTTTTTTGTTAACCGACTTAATTTTCGCAATCATATCAATATTGAAAAGATTTTACTCAAAGTCGCCTGATCTCTGTAAAACGCCAAAAAGGCTTAAATCACTTCTGCTAAAGACCGAAACCACGCAACCAGAATTCCCGGCTTTACAAGGGACTTACCGACAACATACCCACACAGACACGCCAGTCGTGAATTCCCTTTGATAAACCGCGACATACGAATAATATAATACAAATGAGTCTCTTTGATGCTAGCAAGTCTCGGTAATTGGTTCTGGTATGCTTCATGTGCGTCTACCACGCTTGTTGCAGCTTTGTTAATGTAATTCTTCGTCTATGTTGATAAATAGTGCATGTCATGAATAATGTAATTCTTTCTAGTTTCTTTTGCGTGTGTGGCCACCTTCTGTCAGATTTAATTAAGCCATCTCCCCATAGACCTCTGACATTACTCCTCTCTATTCTTGAAGGATTAGGCAACGGTGACCTATACTATCTACAATTATATTTAAGCCCGTTGTCTCGTATTCTTAGGGTCACCAATTGACCACCCATCCGAAAAACTATTAAGAAATTTCTAATGGAAAAATCTACTTGCACGTTCTGAAAATCGAAACAGGACTTCTTACTCCGGGCATGATGCAGACGGCCAGTAAAAGGGTTACTTGCTCCCCGATCATGGACCATGCCCATGCGCATCGTGTGTCACGTGCGCCACAAAGAGCTGTCAGCAATCTGATGGGGCTCCCTTAGAGCCTGAGAAACTATCCAAAGGGGTAACCGGGACTCTGGCACGGAAAAAGATATTGGAGAAACATGGTTGATTTTAGTCAGCACAAGTCTGACCTTCCCTTCCACTCCACTCAGAGCGGGAGGCCTCATTTGAAGATTTTACCACCTAAAAGAAAAGAACCTCTTACACAGCAGTAGCGATTCTGCAACCATTTACCGAAGACGGGTTAATCATTGGATGTTTCGCCGACAGGACGATTCATTTATGGCCGTTTCACCGATAGACTCTGTCACCGGTACATTTGTCTAAAATAGATAAAATCGATCTGCACCCCTTCAATCAGGAAATTACTTGTATTGTTCATGGGCTCATGAAATTCCTTGATTAAATGCAAATTGTATCGACTTGCCGCTCTGACAATGTAATTTCCATGTTGATCAGGACAACATATTGTTGCAAAATGCTTTAGTAGTTCTGGTTTAAATCGTTAAATAAATGATTTGTGCTTGGGAATGGTTAAGTTCTCTGTCTTTGTTTTACTTCTGAAAGTTTCGATAGTTTGTCACAGCGTGCAGCATGCAGCGTAAGTAACGTGGCCGTTGCTCGAGAGCATAATATGAAACTTTATTTTTTTTGCGTGGTAAAATCATCAAATGAGTCCTCCCACCCCGGGCAGGGCGGGAGGGACTGTCAGACTTGTACTGACTAAAATCCACGGTGTCCTTCAATAGCCCTTTATGTTCCGGGGTCACGGTGATGGAAACAAGTCTCGCAACTCCGGCAGGCTTTGGCCCTCTGTGACCGGCCCGTCATTTCATATAAAGTAACTTTGAAAGACTATTAATTCAATATCTTCCCTATTTGTTCATTACTTTTTTTGAAGTAATGATACTTTGATCGTATCGAAATTTCTATATATATATGTATTGGGTACTGTAAGTTGTGTGTTTTTATGAAAAACTGTTCATGGTTGCGTCAGGTTTACGTCGTGCGTGCTTTCGATTGTGCAATGGTGATCGATTCATATCACGCAATCCGAGGCGTATCACAAAATTTATGTATTTTATTTACAGAAATTGAAATATTTACTGTGTTTATTGTAATGAAAAATGAAAAACGCCTCTAGTGTATGAACGGGGAACAATTTAGGGAACGGCCCACACAAACTGGAAAGCCATGATCGGGCTTCCATTAGATACATAAGATTCTAGAGATAACCGAAAAACTATGATATGATTTTGTAGCGGGTACTTTCAAGCTGTGTCATAATACCATTGACCTTTAACTGACAATGACAGATGACCGGACACTTGAGTGAATCCGTAAGTGCATTATTTTGTCAATTTTGGCACGGAACACAACAAAAAAAGACCAAAGTGCAGTAGTGTACTACTGACGCCTCGTTATTTTTGTATATATTCGTCATGCATGCTCATTACAACAGAATTGCAAATGATCTAACGCATGATGCAACCTTGAAATGTACGATAACAAGCGCTAATTATCTTCTCCGGAGAAATATCTGCAATACAGGCGAATTGTGTTAATTTGTATGCTGATCTCAGAGGGAAAGAGAATTTGTGGGAACTTCCGTGTATTTATTTTAGTGAACTAAAATTGCGGAAGAGGAGTTGTAATGGCCCTTATTATAATGTTGTTCATTTTAAATATAATCCCATCAAAAACAATACTTGTCAAAAAAACCAAGTCTCGCAACTCAGTTGTTCTACGGTAAAAAGTTGTGAGACCCATGTAATACCAAGTCTTATCCATGTAATACTTAAGCGATTTCCTGTCTTAATACGTCCACTCCCTAAGAAATCTTTAATGTTTTATATAAATATATTGACTCGGCCATCGCATGAAAACACGTGTTAATTAAATTATTTAGTGCCAAACACTACTTATATTCCAAATTTGAAGCTTCTAGGTCTGCTAGAAGTGCCTTAGAATTTTGATGATCGGTGAGTCAGTCAGTCAGTGAGTGAGTGACAAAATTAAGAAACTTTGACCCGTTATAATTCTTAAACTACTGGTTCAAATTGAATGAAATTTGAAATATGTCGTGTCTTTACAATGCCTGCATGGTTACTGAAAATTCAGTCTTCTAATTTTATCCACAACGAAGTTACAGGGGGTCGAAAATGGCCTGAATTGCTTCGAGAAAAGGATGGTACGGCCGTGCCGCTTTTTTGCTCGACTTGGTGGGGGCACTGCCGTGCCCCCAGATATTTTACACGCATTTTAACGCCTGCGTCGTCTTTTTAATAATTTTTCGTAGGTTTGAGTACGAGAACGTAGTTGAATGAATTTTCCCCAAAAATCCTTTACAATATTCTTGTATTAAAGTCTAGAACAATCACCCTATATCGTTTGTAGTTGCACGCGTTACTGTTAACCACGTCATCTCGGGTTCAATTACCAAGTCATCCAAAGTAATATTGAGTTTTTCCATTAGCTTGGAGCCAGGATTACGACAGTACGAGCCTAGAATAAAAGGGAATAAATTATAAGAACTTAGGCCTACAACTATAGAGCGAACTAAGTGTTAACTTAATCTAAGCTCAATCGTACTTCAGCCGGAAATAAACCTTGTGTTCTACAATTAATATAGTGATCAGTATGATAGCTTGGTTACAGTCGTCTGTAGGAATCAAGGGCGGATCCAGCTTTTACATCAGGGGGGGGGGGGGTCACCATGACGCAGACATGTTGTCTCTGTAGCTAGCTATACTTTTTTTTTATCGTGGTAAAATCATCAAATGAGTCCCACCCAGGGCAGAGCGGGAGGGACTGTCAGACTTGTACTGATTAAAAGCCCGGTGCAGTCCGACACCGTCTGCTCCACCGTGTCCTCCGGCGATCCTCGCAGTGGTGACACCCAGGCGTTTCTTCCTTCCCCATCCGACACAGGTACCTCCAGAAACTTTAGTGCCCGGTGAGGACCTACGTCATCGTCATGCTCTAGGTCAAGACGTCGCTCGTGACGCCTGTTTAGCCACTCCTCAAAGCGGGGTCTGCCGCGATTGCGACGTGCCCGAGATATACTTACTAAATATTTTATAGAAACACTAAAGTGTGTTTGTCAATTTTCACGTTGAAACCGCTAAACGACTAAGATTTCATGGGGTTGATTGCATTGGTCCTCCATTGCACCGAAGTTACCTGGTCGCGGACGGAGTTGCCGGAAAATCTTGTAAATAATACTATTTGTAAACAATAGTTACTAGTTTTGCAAGGCTGCAAAGTTGTTTTTGGCGCGAGGTGGTACTTGAATTAAAAACTAAGCAAGGGAAGGCCTCTTCGCTCGCGGTTTAAAATATAGAGTCCTGAGCGTAGCGAAGTTTTCAAAGGAACCAGATGCAGAATAACTTTGCTGCTGAGCGCATTTCTTCGCTCTGTAGTGAGGTGAAAAGTTGTGTGTTGCACTGGGCAGGAAAGTTATTCTGCGTCTCGTACCTTTGAAAACTTCGCTACGATCGCTCAGGATTCTATATTTGAACCACTCGCAATTGCAGAAGCCACCTATGACCCAGCCTGCCGCCCAGGGGGGGGGTCATGACCCCCATGACCCCCCCCCTGGATCCGCCACTGGTAGGAATATGCAACTGAACTTTATACTTAGGTATAAGGATTAATTTCATATGAAGCGTAACTCTACTAAGCCTTTTGGGAAACATGTTGTCTATTATGTTATGATCAATTGATCATCCTCTTTGTTCTTATTAGGTATTGCATAATGTATATTTTATCAAAAACAACTGATCCAGATGAAGTAGTGCCTATCGGGTTACCCTTTGATCAAAAACGAAAGTTTGATCGAAATCTAAATGCACTCTTGCGCACTTGTTTGCTTACACTGTAAAAAGAGCATTCACTCATATTTATGGGACTCCTGAAATAGTATGGTCGTCCCATTTAGCTGGTTACGTAAAAACAAAACATTTGATTTTTGGCGAACTGTGTTTTAACCGCGGCTTTGCCTGCGTTTGTAAAGGAAAAGAACGGAAAAGACACACTGTAACATGATTTCAGGATAAATAATATTCTATCATACCGAGGTCTTGTTTTATCTGTGTGGCTTTCATCCAAATTCGTCCAGCAGTTTAGGCGTGAAATGGTAGCAGACCAACAGACAGAGCTACTTTCACATTTATGCATGGAAGTATGGATGGATATAGTTTATGAGCTTTTTCGGTTTATCATTATTTTAAGTAGAGCTTTATAAACAGTGCGTGTTTACGGTAAATAAAGTCGCCCTATTTGTTTACTAACAAAAGTTTTACGGGAGCGTAATTTCAGATGGATATTTTGGGCGTAGCTTCTTTATGTGCTTATTTATTTGGGGCTCTTATGTACTTTCAAACTGGGGTAGTTATTTACCTAAAGGATCTGAGATCCTAGTATGGCTTTTCATGTTTTTGTAACGTAAAATAAATGAGAATTAAAGGGGCGTGGGTCCTATTATGCCAGTTTCCTCACGATGTTTTCCTTTACCGTTTTGAGAGCAGTGCTGATGAAATAAATTACACAAAGTAACGCTGGCTGGATTCGGATCCATGGCCTACAACTCGTAAGTCAGGCCCAATACTACTTGGCCACGATTATTCGTCAAAAAATCGACGCAATAACCGTGTGAATTTCTAGAAGAAAATGAATCATATCTCTTTAGTGTTCCTTATAAAAATATTCCATACAACCAATCGATCGATTAGAGTTCACAATCTTCCTCATTCCGCTGGCATCACCCACGTTTGATACTCAGAATTATATTATTGATCTCATTTCAATACATCAAACGCTATACTGATTTGATACGATGATATATTGGTCTATACAAACAAAACTATATGGAATCAGGTCGAAGATTCATAGGTTAGAAAAAAAGATGGATGGCTAATACCATAATGAAAAATATGCTTTAAGAGTTTTGCTATTCACGTTAACGGGTTTTGAAATTTGACTGAAAAATATAAATGTTGCACTGTGTGCATTGTGGTGTACATTTCTAAAATCGCTATCATCATCAGCCTGTATTCGTCCACTGCCACTGCTGGGCATAGGTCTCTCCCAATTTACACCACTAAGCCTGATCTACCTCATCCAGTTCCTGTCATCTGTCTTTGGCATTTTGAAAATTGCTGACATAGTAAGCTGAAGCGCTAGTGGATTGGCCACATCTCTCGCAGGACAGACAACGGTTAGGAGTAGATGTTTTTTTCAGTGTAGACTGCGACTAGGCAAAAGTAGAGAAGTTCCTGGGAAAATGTATGACCACGTTCCTTGATACACTTTCAGTCGTGCCAAGTTGCGGCTGGAATTTACAATAACCAACACAATTATGCATACTACTCATTACCCTAATGTATATTTTAGTCTGCATAATTGTTCCATGCACACGATAATATCCATTTCTAATCCAAACTAACCTCGTATAGGTATTTGGTTATCCTGAAACAAAATAAAAACATGTCGTAGATCGAAAGGCAGCCATTGCAGCTAGCTATACTGTATTAGATACTCGCTTCATCACACATGCTGCATGTGTGCTTGTATCTTGCGGCACTGTTACCAGCGTGAAACAGCCTGCTTCTGACAGCTTAGTAGGTTATACATTACACACATAGGTATATAAAATGTACATAGATTGTTGTAATGTGTTGGGATTTGGGTTTAAAATTCACGTAAATTCTTTGTTTCTATACTACTTTATAACACGTCAGATTTTGGACTATTGTTGACATGACTCATTCTTGATTCGATAATTTAAAGGAACTTTGGTCCTTTTTTTTACGAATCTGTTCGTCGTTGGTCGTTACCGTTAATTTCAATTCTAATTATGAGTATTTCCTTGAATGAATGGTAGAGATTGAGCATCACAAATTACATTAAGTACCATATAAAATCTACTAATTCTGCTAAAATCGTGTCAGCGGCAACTTCAAGGTTACCTTTCTTTTATTTACACATGTAGTTGTAGCAAGTAGGTCAGTTTTACTGAAATAACTTTGAAAATAATCAGGATTAGCGTTGGTTGTTAATTATATATTTGTGTTTTGAAGGTTCGGTACATTTTAAAAGCTGAAGTTCAGTAGTTTTGCCTACTCTCTGGCGCATAGCCAAACTACTACTAACTGTACCATTGGGTATCAGACTGTCGCGAATGAAAACTGTATGTTAGAAACTTTTAATGTAGTGATATTTTTTTATGAATATAAGATGGATTTTTGGACGTCACGGTAAGCGATTGGACTACTGCGCTGCCCGTTGCGGGTTAGATTCCCGCACGGAGCAGTTATTTGTATGATCTACAAGTAGTGGTTTCGGGTCTGGGCGTTTGTGTATGTGAGTTTATATGTTTGTAAACGCACCCACGACACAGGAGAAATTCCGAGTGTGGGGCAACTATTAAAAAAATGGCATAAAGGGTTATGAAAAATACCTATAATAATAATCTTGAGTAGAAGTAGAGTCCATAGACCTAGTTTTTAATCCACAAAATATGCTTGACACTGTAGACTCTTTAAGGGTCCATATCTACTGTGTATAGAAAGTGTCATAATGAGACTAACAAACATTTCAGTACGGTAGTAAGCATTTAGCTTAGCAACTAGATTCAATTCCGGTAGCCATCATATATAACCGTGTTACAATGAATCGCCTACGATTACTCGTAGCCTTTATGGTCTGCAAGACGGCTACGCAAGGTTTGAAATTCTCGTAGCTAATCGCCGCGTAGCAGTGCTACGAAACTACAATGGGTACAAAAATCAATGTTTCGTTTGATAAGCTTCGTCGTAGTTTCGTTTGATATTAGTGAATAAAATGGTATCTTTATCTCAGCGTAAAAATTCCGAACGAACAGGTTGTTTTGTAATACTTGTAAATCTTACAATGAATACACAATAAAAGTGTGTTAAAATAATAAATCGTCATTAGCAAATCAGTAGTGCTGCAATGTGCGCAATAAAAATAAAATAAAAGCAAGTAGTACACTTAAATGAAACGGATTTTCCGAGAAAACGCGTGCAAATTATGTTACACATATGAAATTATTTTTAACATCTTTGAACTTTTACTGTATCTGTTGCTGCATGCTTCGTTGAGAAGTTGATGCAATAATAATTGTGTGCAATGTAAAACATGCGCGTGTTTCAGTGTGTCAAGTCATTGACCTACTAACTGCTCGGTTGAAGATCCTGTTTCTATCGAATTTTTTTAGATGTTTTTATAAAAGTTTCCAATATTTTCAACATGACTAAAGATAGTTGCTCATTCTATCCTTGCTTCGCTCGTGCTCTCGTTCTTAAGAGCTGTTTTACCTAACTCTATCATTCTTCTTTCTTGAAAGGAAAACCGTTAGGCCCTTCGTTCACTAGGCGACGCCAGTTTCCGATACCTTACGACTTCAGTATCCAGGCGACTCTCGCAATAGAAATCCATATACGTTCGTACACATGCTCGCGACGCGCGACGCCAATCGCGCGCTACCTATCTGTTGACATCGCCGCTACTTGAGTTTCTGCGACTTTCAAGATGGCGGAACAATTTATTTACCATTATTAATTATATTCACACAATAAATGGTTCCGTAGCATATTCTTGAATCACTTTTGTAAAGTAATTATTTAAAAAAAAAATTCACACAATATTAAATCCTCGTAATAAATCTAATTTGGTATGCAGTTTAATTAAAAAATTGGGAGGGAGGGGTTTTTTTTCTATTTCATTGAATAAAATTTATTACGAATAAAGTATTATATTAACAATCCTCACAATAAGCATTTTCATTTGATGTCACATGATGCAGTTAACAATTTTTTTTCATTGTTGTCCATATATATCAATAGATAAATGTTTACAACATAATCGGTCAAAAAAGTTCACAGAAAATTAACTGTGAAGGGCGGACGGTCACACGACTAATCTTATAAAGATTCCGTTTTTTATTTCGTACCTACGGATCCCTAAAAAATATATTTTGACATCACAGTCATGTGTCAGACATTTTATAAATTCATAATCTTGACCACCCATCATGACCTTTTGACGCGGCGCTAGTGTCTATGTCGTTACATCAAATTGCATTATAAAAATTTAGTACCTCTAATTTTCCGCAGGTCATGAGTAGTAACGAAACTATAGTATCGGCAACTTGCGTCGCGTTGTGTACGAAGGTTCGTACACAACGCTATGCAAGTTTCCGATACCTTACGATTTGGTTTCCAGAAGACTATCGCTATACAAATCTTTATAGGCTTATTTTGGTGATGCGTCGCCGACTCTAGCCACGCGCGACTCCATTTATCAAGATCGCGGATACCCAAGTCTGCGCGATTTATAACCGACGAAAAATTTGTATCTAAGGTTTTTATTTCAAACTTTATTATTAAACATCTTTGTATCTGAAGTAGAAAAATATCCTTGTTTGTATCATTACAATTAATAATAATAATATTCCACAACTATCACACAACGTCATCTAGTCCCAAGCTAAGCAGAGCTTGTGTTATGGTTACTAGACAACTGAAAAACATACTTTATTTTCTAAATATATAAATATCATAGATAAATTACTCTCAGACACAGAACAAAAATGATCGTGCTCATCACACAAACATTAAATGTCCTGGGTGGGAATCGAACCCACGACCTCAGGCATATCAGACAGGGTCACTAACCACTAGACTAACAGGCTTGTCAAATTCAAAAGAATATTCTAAATATATTATGGAATACTTACGCTTTATATTTACGTGATAAAATCACCAAATGAGTCCTCCCACCCCGGGCAGAGCGGGAGGGACTGTCAGACTCGTAGTGATCAAAATCCACGGTATCCTTCAATAGCCCTTTATATTCCGGGGTCACGGTAATGAGATAAGTCCCGCGACCCCAGCAGGCTTTGCCTCTCTAGAGGGGTGCCCCGACATTACTATGGAATACCTAAGCTTGGGCGGTAATAGGAATGGCCGTTGATTTAACAGGCCGGTATTTATTTTTTCTAATGATATAACTCCTTAGTGATTTACATAATAGTAGGTACCTGGTCGATCGAGCTTAGCTCGGGAAAAATACATAGAAAATTAAATATTCCACAACTATCACACAATGCCATCTAGTCCCAAGCTAAGCAGAGCTTGTGTTATGGGTACTAAACAACTGATACACATACTTATATATTTTTAAATACATACATATTATAGATAAATGATACCTAGACACAGAACAAATGATCGTGCTCATCACACAAACATTTGTCCTGGGTGGGAATCGAACCCACGACCCCCGGCATAGCAGTCAGGGTCACTAACCACTAGACCAACAGGCCAGTCAATCAAAAGTGTTAGGTATTAGATAAAAATAAATGAGACTGTATACTTATTGATACTCACTGATAACAAATTAATAAATAATACCTAGTACCTACCTACCTACTTTAACAGACAATTCTTTTTTTTTGTACATTTTATTCATTAAAATGAAGGAATTAAATTAAAGAATTACATGGAAGTTAAAAAAAGTAACATGAATAAAAATAAATTACACTTAGTTCTACCGCGGTTCTGTTCTAAAACTTAGGTTTTTTTTAACCTCATGGTGAAACGCATAGAAAGAAAAAAAAAACGTTTATTGGCACATAGCATGATACCTAAAACTCTTATATTACTTGTTTACTACCTAGCTCGAGAACAGAACTGGTAATGTTAACTTAATGTGAACACTAATGTGGTTTAAAATAAAACCACAGTTGCTTTTACTAAATCGATGTAATCAAACGATAGCGCGATCTAACTCGACGACAACGCCATCTATCGAGCATAGTGTCAAACTTTTTTCACTTTTATAAATTATTATGGTTTCGTTTCAAACATTACTACTTTAACCCAGCTTCGTCATGTACTTGCACATACGACAAAAATAAAGTAGGTAGTTAAGAAAACGAAAACATTAAAAAATAATCCTATTCAAATCTGAAATTGTCCACGGTCATCAGCATAGCAGTAAGCGCATCAGCTTTCCGATGCAAATAAAAGATAAACTATGAAAAAACCTAGAACAAAAATGGAATAAAACTCTAAAAAACAAGTGAAACACAAAAAAAGAAAAATTCTATGTTTACCTGGGGATCGAACCCATGGTCATCACCATGAAAGTCAAAGCATAAACAAATCGAGCTACCTTGTAGCGGAATTGCGCGGCGAAATTATGAACCATTTTGTTTTTCAATATTTTTGCGTGAAAATACGTTTTTCTCCTGTAGGTATACGCGCCAATTTTTAATTCCAAAAAATTGAAATTGGAATGCGCCCGCCATTTTTAAAATGAACAGCATTTTAATTTATGCAATGAGATGTACATTTTGTGTTTTGTACCATGTATTATTAAGGTTGAATATAGAATGGTATAGAATAGACGATTTGAGTCTTACGACTCGAGTCTCCGCTGTGTACGGATCATGCGCTACTAGAGTCGCGCGACTTAGATATTCGACTGGAGTATCGGATACCCGAGTCGCCTTGTGTACGAAGGGCCTTAAGCTTAACTAAAGAAATCAATAGCTTATGATGTAACTTATGTTCCGAAATATGTATGACCAAACATCTATCCTATCGAGTTCAGATGATTTCAAGGTCAACTAAATTTTCTAGGCTACGTGATTAAATTCACCCATACACCAAACTTCAACAATACTTCGTGAATAAGCCGTATACGTCAGAAAAACGTAATAAAGTTAAAAGAAAAGATACAGAATTAGCCATACATCATGATCTGGATAGAATTTTGGTTCTAATTCCGTCGGTTATATCACTGGCATCGCTGCAGAAAACGATGCCAATATTAGACCAGAATATTGACTCCAGCTAAGATTGACATAGTGATCTAGAAAAATCTGATTTTAGACCTGTCACTAGTTGGAAATGTTAGAACTAATTTGATGTGAGGGTGGGTGATGGTTTTCTGGGAAATGTTTAATTATAATTTGGAATGTTTGACCTAATTCCTAGATTAGATGCCCCGCAAAGATTTAAAACGGTAGATTTAGGTACTGCGTCAAAAACGGTTGAAAGATCCTGTTTCATTGTCAGTGCTATTTAAATGTGTGATAATCGTTTTACTATCTTCTAAATTTTATACGTAAACATCGTATTTAAAGTTCTATAGGTACAAATTTTTGTGCAAAGTGCTCAATATTCTTGGCGTCGTGTTATAACATTTTCCATTGATCCAAGAAAGAGCACAACTAATTGTTTGGAAAATTGACTGTTTTGTGAACATGCAATGCACTCCGTGTACTTCTCAGAACATGATTTTGTTTTCTCGCAGAATAAAACTGTAATATTTAATTTCATAAATTTCCGCAAAGTAACGCTTGATTCTATAACTTCTTTTGAGATTAGTAGGTATATGTATTTCTTGCATCATCTCTCCTGTTCCATCCAAATTCCTGTGTGCATTCCAATGAACATATCTCATAAACGCTATTGATTATATTTTTTCTAACTTTGATGGGTGCCCACGCGCACGCCTACTACAATTTTATAAATATTAACATTCGTGATTTACAGATCTCCTGTTACACGTGACAAATATTTATTTTAAAGAATTGATCAAGTTTTTCGAACATTTAAATTGATTTGATTTTCGTGTGACTTTTACATTTTGTATCTAATGCTGTCTCTAGTTTTAAAAACTTTTCTGTTCGGATTGAGTGGATTAATGTTCTAAATATTATTAGTATTTCAAAATCCCATAGGTCACGGTTATTCTTGAGCTCTAATTTCAATCTTTTTGGGATCGGCGATGTCTCCTATTCTAATCCTATCATTTTTCACACAATTTCATACAGCTTTGTCTTTCCCAGTTTTTACAGATATCCAAATTCGTAGCTCCAACATTTGTCACTACATTTTTCTCATTTCTTTGTATCACATCCTAACATGACGACCGATTACCACACAACTTTCCAGTTAAATCACATAAAATATTACAAGCCATGAAATATAATAATTAATTATTTGAATAGTTAATGGCCCATCACAACAATATTCACGCCACAGAAACTATTATTGTTTAGTCACCTGTCGTCGTTGATCATTCGCATTATTTGTAATACACCATAACAGTCCTTGGCACATGATTCTCCAGGCTGTTACATAAGGGGTCTTCGCGCTGGCACGGTTGGAGGCCGGCCAGTCCCCGTGCATTGTCCAGAGTAATTTTTTTGACGTCTGGCTAACGGCCATTTTTGACGCCATCTTTTTAAAAGTTCGTTCACAATACTGATATGAGAAAATCATGATTGTCATGATTTTGGATTTGAAATGAATTTTGTCATCGAAGAATATAATCCCCATTTCAGCTTATTGCAGACCACTGCTGGACATAGGCCTCTCCCAAGAAGCGCCACCATTTTCATCAAGCGACTGCCCCCTTCAGGTCATCTGTCCATCTTGCCGGGGGGAGCCCCATCCACGTTTCCCTACGCGCGGTCTCCATTCGAGAATCTTCTCCACGTTTTGTCGGGTCAGGCATGACCAGCCTCTGTCACTTCAGCGACCTAGAGTTTTGGACAATTAACTATAACTTTAATCTTAGAATATAACCAGGATAAATTAATTTTCGTTTCTCTAACTGAGTTTTGATTTTAAAGACCACGTTTAAGCACTTGCATGTGTCCTAAAAAGTAGGCTTCATTTGTAAAGAACATAATTACCTACTTCATAATTTATTTTAATTCACAATATGCAAAGATGTTTTGAAAACAGAATTTTCTTTTTATTTGTTTTTCGATGTTAATTTTCAAGATCATGTGACATTGGCAATGTCTTTCTATTCTTCTGTTCTTAGGGGTTTTCTTAATTGATATTGGCATTGATCTTTGGCTTGGACTAGAATTTTACGCCCACTGTTTTCAACCAACATCAGCTTGGAAACAGGTTGTCTATTCAAAAAGTGTTTCACGTGTTTCCCCCAAGATTTCTTATACAAACTGTTCTAGTTTCCTTGTCACCGAGCAGCGACCACGTTGTTTTTAAACAATTTTTTCATTTCCCCTGACATTGGCTGTTGTCCAATATAATTTATTCAACGGTTATGTCTTTCAAAATATCACCATTGCAGTGTGCAGCCGACGTCAAGGATGCTCCAACTATTTATATGAATTAGCTAATATTTTATTTGATACGTTCATCTGTTAGATTAACAGAAATTCGGATGATATGGTGGGTTTTTATTTTTCTTTTGATGGCGTAGAGTAGTTTTGATTACACTTAGATATCTTTTTTCGATATCTTTCTTTTTTTTAAAAACGTTGCTCCACACTAGGAATTTCTCCTGTGTCGTGGGTGCGTTTACAAACATATAAACTCACATACACAAACGCCCAGACCCGAAGAAACTACTGTAGATCACACAAATATTTGCTCCGTGCGGGAATCGAATCCACGACACGCAGCACAGCAGTCCAAGCCACAGCCACTGCGCTAACCGTGCCGTCAATATATGTATATTTGGAGTAGTTATTTTGTTATAAACTGGTCGCATTAAGGCACTTCTCCTGCGCCTGATCTCGCGCTTTTTTTATTTAACAATTATTATAGTTTCACTTTTGACCACTATCTCGTCTGATGGTTAACGATGATGTGGTCGATGGTGAAGCATGCTTACCTAGAAGTAACCTATTTACTTTTGACTTGAATACCCCAAGGTTATAGCTATCAGGAAACACAGATCCCGGAATTCCTCGGTTTCCTCGGAAAAGTCGACCTATGTTTACGCATAAGTATTGATATTTTGTGATATTGATATGATCATTGATTGCCAATCTCTAATAGAAAAACAAATGGACAATATAGTTTGTAGTTTAAGTTTAAAATTTTGCGCCTGAAAAATTATATGAAATTATTCTGATTAGCTTAACTTCTTAAGTTACCGTACGAAAAAAAAATATTTTAATAACCATACAAGATTTCACATATAATGTTAACACGGTAGGGTTTATATGAGAAATGACAATCTGTCTTGGGTAAACATACTCATGCAGTTATCCCTACAAGACAGGGTAAATCTAAAGCTTAAATATAAATGTGTTTTCGAAGTGCCATAGCTTGTTCAACTCCTCCCGAAAATAGAAAAGCTATACACCCAATATGTTACAGTTTCCTCTATGAGACATTAAATCAACTAGTTAAATTAGTCAGAGTTAGAAAACGTCTCATTCATGTTGTTAAGAATCAATGTTGGCAACGACAAGTTTATTACAACAAAATGTGTTTCAAATCTAATTGAAGACGCCATGTCAAAAATCTAGATTCTAGGCGTTACCTGCCTATTGTCTTGTTATCTAACTACACGTCTAGCAACATAAAAACTGAGTGATGGACACTTACATATGTTTTGTTTTTCATTTTGTTTTTCATCCAAGCCTTGTATAACATTTGGCAAGAGCTGATGCTCCCAACATTCTCTCAGTGGCCTCAAAGGAATGCACAGACATTCCAGCATTATCACGATTCAATAAATACACTTAAGAAGCCATTTATACATAATAAAAGTATTGGGGCATCTGTTTCGTGGAGTATTGTATGTAGGAGTGTAAATGTGGGTCGTAACCCCTTCTGAACACCTCGAAATAGACTGGAGAAAATGAACAGAAATAGATGTCTACCGAGCCCTTTACGTGGCGGTATTTTGTATTTTCATGTCTTTTCGTATTTGGAATGGATTTGTTATTTATGGAATGCTTTGGGTTGTTCTTTGAAGATTTGTGACAAACAGAATCTTATCACCGCTAACCAGTACCGTCAGCACGAGTTTTCAGTATTTGAGACGTAAAGTAAACTGGAACTTTGACGACTTCAAACTGACAATTTTCAAGGAAAAAATTGGTTCCTTCTTCGCACACCAGAGGCGCTGTTCCATATTTTCATACAAGAAACGCTGTAAATACTGGAAAAACTCTGTAAAGTACAATAGTGAAAACTCGTGCTAAGGGTACAGACTTTTAAGATTTTACTTTTTGTGATCCGTGTTGGATATTATGTCATCAAAGTCAAAGTCAAATCATTTATTTCAATTAGGCCATCAAGGAGGCACTTTTAAACGTCGATTATTAAAATTATAGGAATTGGGATAGGATGGGAATGATTCTACACCCATTCGCAAAGGTAGGTTGTATGAAGAAGAATGGGCAAGAAACTCCATACTTACTCTTTTTAAAAATGTTTTACAATATTTTTATAACATAATTTGCGATATATAATGTGAAAACAATGTACCCTGAAAATCCAAACCAAATATTATTAAAACAAAAAAATAATAAAATATAAATAAAAAAATGTAAATAAAAAGGTACATCGGTGTTCACATTTTCACAAAATATTGCAATTACAGCTATTATACAAATTAAATATAAACAGTGTGTGAGCATTTAAATTGCAACCAGTTTGATTCTGTTTAAGCCCTACATTGTACTATGGAGCAGGACCAGCATGTTTCCAAGCATTTTTATCTTGAATATAATCTTCTAATTTATAATATGCTTGTTTACTAAGTGTACTTTTTATGCAACTTTTAAATTTTCTTTCATTTAGTTTTATAATCTCACTAGGTATTTTGTTGTAACATTTAACACAGAACCCCATAAAAGATTTTTGGACTTTAGACAATCTAAAATATGGCTGATATATTTTATCTTTATTTCTAGTATTAAAATTATGTCTATCACTTATTTTATTAAATAGATGAAGATTTTTCCTAACATACATTATATTTTCATAAATAAATTGGCAAGGCACTGTCATTATATTAATTTTTTTAAATAGTTCCCTAAGAGATTCGCGACGACGTAGATTGTAAATTGCTCTGACGGCTCTCTTTTGCAAAATAAAAATAGATTCAATGTCAGCTGCCCGGCCCCACAGTAGAATGCCGTAAGACATTATGCTGTGAAAGTAACTGAAGTAAACCAAACGCGCAGTTTCGACGTCTGTTAACTGTCTTATCTTTCTAACAGCATAAGCGGCTGAACTTAGCCGCCCCGCTAGAGATGCTATATGGGGGCCCCATTGCAATTTATCGTCTAACGTGATTCCTAGGAAAACTGTCTTATTAATAAATTCCAATTTATCTCCGTTCAATAAAATGTCGCATTCCCTACTTCTAACATTTGGTAACGTGAATCTAATACATTTTGTCTTCTTTTCATTAAGAACTAAATTATTAACAGTAAACCAATTTTGAACTTTAAGAATGCAGTCATTAACAGTGTCTAGATTTTGTGCACGTCTGTCAATTTTAAAAATTAACGATGTATCATCAGCAAATAACACCATCTGTGGTTGATTGTTTAGTAAATGGGGGTAAATCATTAATATAGACTAAGAAAAGGAATGGACCCAAAATAGAACCTTGAGGCACACCCATAGTCATTTCGGCCCCCAAAGAGTTTACACCGTTTATCTGAACTTTAAGCTGTCTATCTCTAAGGTATGAATTTACTAAATCAAGAGCTTTATTTTTGATTCCATAATGTTCCAGTTTCAGCAAAAGCGTTTCGTGGTTTACGCAATCAAATGCCTTTGAGAGGTCGCAAAAGATTCCTATGGCATCTTGCGCTTCCTCCCAGGAGTTAAAAATGTTCTTCAATAGGGTAACACCGGCGTCAGTTGTACAACGACCTTTGGTGAAGCCAAACTGTTGATCATGAAAGATGGAATTTCTATTGAAGTGACATAGCATTTGTGCAAGCATTAACTTTTCAAACACTTTGCTGCATGCACCATGCACTATTAGACTCAGTAAAACGAAGATAACCAGTAACTTGTTGTGATGTAACAATCCTAACTTGCGCGCAAGGTGTTGCCCGAAGCATTCCAAGAATTCCTGTAAACATTTTGCATGTTATGTGCATGAGCTTACTCCGATCTTTCGGTTCTATTATTTGAAGCCTTGAAAAACTAATATCTACTGAGTCCTAAAAGTTATTTTCTCTTGTTCCAGCGATGCACATGGTGGCGTGACACCGGGTTGACGTGAATCAATCCGCGAGATGTCTCAGCCGCCGGGGCGCGGTCGCGCGCGGCCCCCGGGCCCCGCCTCTCCCCTCAACTACCGCCCCCCCTCACCATGGGCCCCCAGCCCTCCCCCGCTCATATCAGGACCCAGGCACTCCACAGCTATTGTGACCCCACCACCAGTCCATCCATCCCCAAAACCATTCAGACCCTTACAGTCCCCTCACAATTTGCGACAGCACTCACCCTCACCTAGTTCTCATTTCTCCATCTCTCCTTACGCCATGTCTCCGATATTGGGGCAGAGTCCGGAGTATTATTACTCGTCGCCGTACGAACCGGTCCGGGAGTACGATTACGCGGGAGTGCCGCTGGAGCCGCCTCCGCCACCGCGACCCATGATCTATGAGGAGGATGAGGAGGAGCGAGGTCCTTCCACCGCGGAGATCATTGCTCAGCAGTCGCAGGAAGGCTACGTGGACGAGAAGCTAGCAGAGTATCAGGCTACTATTCAGTTATTGCAAGGTGAGTGGTAATCTGTAGTACCTAGTTGAAAAGACGGTAGATTGTATACGCGCAGTCATACAGGTACCTACATATTTTTATAATTTAAAAACACTGTTATTTCTCATTTCACAGTTTTTTAGGTGTATGTTCTGGCTGTTACAGTAAATTCTATGTATTTGTTTATATTATTCCTCAGTAAATAAGTAATATTCCTCAGTGATGATACTTGCAATAACTGTTAACACTTCTGGATAATATTACTTACCAATTGTTTTTGAGACTTTAAAGCAAGTGGAAAATCATGGAATGCTTTCTTCTCGGATCATTACTCTTTAAAATAAACACAAGAAAAAACAGATGTTCAATTCGTAATGAAAAACGAAAACCAGGTTATTTTATTAAACAAAAAGTAAATAAACTAAAGCAAGATTATGGTATTTTTTTCATTTGAATTGACGTTTTTAGGTAACCTAATATAATTGAATAAGCTGATGTCTAATGTTATTGCGGGTACGCAAATAGTTTTATGAGGCACTAACTTTTATGCATCTCTAAATAAATACGACTCGTCAGCGTCATGCATTCTAATATTGGCCGATGAAACAATGATATTAATGCAGCGTTTAGTAATTTTATTAGGTTGTCGTAGTCTCATCGATCATTGAATTTATTTACGGCCGTTACAAATACTGAATTTATTTCTGTTTATCTCTGGTTTTGAAAAGTAGAGATAGATTGCATATTGGCAACGGCAGTTAGTGTCAGCGAGCGGCATCATTTATGTTTGAGCAACATGTGCTCTTCTTCGATTATTCTTCTTCATTACTATTAATTTCTGGCTTGTTGTAGACTGCAAGCGATTTCTTTTATTCGATTTCCATTAATCTGTTAGTTTTAGACAAACTATTTAATCTTTAAGCATTCATGATCAAGCGACAAGCTGCCATGATAGATATCATTAACCAGGACCGTTACTAAGGAAAATCGCTTGATTTGACATTAATCTTGGTTGTAACAAACTTTACTACTGCTTTAAAATTCAATACCTACGTTGTAATAGCGTTACTTCAAACAAATCACCGTTTACCGTGATACTTACTTATTTTTGCACGCGGTTTCGCTCGATTGGTGTTTAGAAATTCTCCCACATCATCATGGGGTCTGGGTTTTTGGTATCTTTCTTCTTCTTCTTTGCCTTTTCCCTTTACTTGGGGTCGGCCCTCCTCATATTTCGGCGCCAGGCCGCCCTGTTCTGGGTTGTCTGTGGATTCAGCTGTGCCAGTTCCATATCCCTGGTAACGGTTGCCAGCCACGTGGCTAGTGGCCTCCCTCTGCCTTTCTTCTCAATATCTAGTATCTAATCGTAATGGTAGTATGAGCATCCTAATGTTTACTAAGCATCTTTTTCACTGACAGTAAACGTATAACCGAATCAAACGAGTTTAGATACATAAGGCACAAAGTTTTTACAAAAGCAGATAAGTACTGCGCATAAGTAATTATTATTTGTCAACTCTAAAAGAGTAAGGGACGTTACTTTTGCTGATGGAAAATCTCAATGGACACACAGCTGGTTACAGATATAAATGTAGAATGGATTGTAATAGTGGCTAATTAATCACACCCGCACATGCCGATCGTTTATTAAGCCGCGCTTACCGAGGTTGGTCTGTGGATTGTTGACCATTTGTCATAGCGAGATTCCTCCGTGGCTCGGGAAGCACGTAAATCCGTTGGTCTCGGCTATCATTTGTAGATCTTTGACAGTCGTTTACTGTTAGACAGAAGCTCTCAAGTCTAACAACCAGTCTTACCATTGGGTATCGTATTACCCAGTTACTGGGTTGAGTAGGTCTAATAGGCATATCCAGATGCACCTGATTCGAGTAGAAGGCGATCCCAATATAGTTAGGTAAAAGCTAGGCAGATGGTAGGATGATGATTGTAATAGTTATTTGTTCTATCGTTAAGTGTCTTGGAAAACCCACGTCAGATCCCGGATCCTATTTCCAATCGATTAGCTAAGACGTCAGTCGGTTTTATCGCACAGGTGGGCCATGCCGTTGTTATGTATCGCCGAATAATTTTAGAAACAGCTCCTAATTTTGGAACAATATCGATATTCGAGAGCTTGTGATTCAAAGCTTGGTTACGTCTGGTCTGGAATACTGGAATGTTGGTTCGTGATCCTGAAATATTTCGTGACGCGTTCGTTATTTATATGATGCATGTTGGCGAACTGTGGAACATCCCTTAATGATGAACCATTATGTTGTAATACAATATAAGAAAAGATTAAGAAGATTCTTGTCTTTCCAGTGAGATTTTTGGTAGTGACTTATGAGCCAGAGATCCCATGCAATTCAATCTTTATGCATTCATTTGCACGAACGACAAAATGTGGTCGAGCGTGTGCATAGAGTCGCTGCAGATATATGCAGTTGCTTTATCATTAGTCGTTGCTATGTGATTGCGTTGTTATTAATCGTTACGTTGATGTAACGTTGTATATGTGTTATGTTACTGAAATAAGCTCCAGAAAAATGTATGTTATGATGCGCTTCAAAAGTGATTATCACTTGCCAAAACTCACTGTGCGGGCTAAAGAAATGATGTAATTCTGTCATTGCAAATGCAACTAAAGTGAATAATGTCAACGAAAGAATGTAAACAAACATCAATCCGATGCATTTTCCATTCTTTCTGGTCATTCTCTTACATTTTTAAAGATTTCATCACATCACAAAAATTTCGCCGCTCGATGCCAAATTGTAAGTTTACAGCAAATTGCAAGCGGTGTATAAACAAACAGAGGAGCTATATTTACGATCTGACCAGGTTCAATGATGTCTTTTGGCTTACAAATTTCTTCGTTGCCTGCTGAGGTGGTGACAGGGTCTTATTTATAGGTATTTTTTTAAGAGATTTTGGCTTAATTTGGACTACTACTGTATCGTTAAGAAGACAAGTAGTGGTTACAAATTCTGGAGACGGATTAAGATGTAATTCAGTGGTTAAATTTGATACATTCTGGTAACTTATTTGGGTAATCAGGTTTGAGATATTGCATTTAATCGAAAGTATTTAAGTATTGCATTTAGGGTTGAATAAAGTTAAGTTAGGTCAAAAATGTTTGGTATTATTTTAGTTTATTTTAGCCAACGATTCTTGAATCATTATATGAGGCACAGCACATTAACTAGACAATACTGCACAGCATTTTTCATCATAACACACCATTTTCTTCCACGTAAGTGCCATTATCTTTCGCCAACACGTCTTGTTGGGCGCTCATGTGGAAAATTGAACACTCACAGATTACTTTTCATCTACGTCACTACGCCCACCTCCTCCCCGAGATAGGGAACTCTTGATGGCTTTTCAAGGTCAAGATAGTGTGTGATGACGTGGAAACTGAAGGTCTAACATTACATCAGGCCTTTAACACTCGAAGGGTTAGGCAGGGTTTATCTATAGTACACTCACATTTCGCTAGTCATGGTGTAATGGTCGAGTCTATTGTCGTCGATCGGACAGGAATATAAATTTATGGGTTATCAGAACCCATAAATTTATATTCCGGCAAGAGAGTACCTTGATCCGAGTCCGAGTAGGTTTGAGAACACAACACAAGACTTACAACACAAGACCACCAAGCCGTATAGTTTGCCGTTTAGCTGCGGTTTTATGTCTTATAGTTTCTTGATTAGAATCGAAGTATTCTGGTAGGTCATTAAACAATCTGCATCTAAATTATTTTACGGTTTTCATAGCCAAGATAATTTGTGATGGATGATGTGGAAACCTGAAGGTCTAAGTTATTGAATTTCATTGTTTGTGTTGACGATATTTTGCCTTGCTCTAGTTGTTTCTGAGTGCGGTTTTATGGGAAACAAGCTTTATGGTTTGTTGCTTCGTCGTTATTTAATTTAGCG
Organism: Agrotis ipsilon; assembly: GCA_028554685.1. Lineage (NCBI taxonomy): Eukaryota > Metazoa > Arthropoda > Insecta > Lepidoptera > Noctuidae > Agrotis > Agrotis ipsilon. The sequence continues at coordinate 16,729,805 of CM052965.1, forward strand.
GATCTCTTGATGGCGAAAATAGATCCAAGGATTGCAATTGTTGACCTTCGAATTTCGTCTATGCACAATTAATTTAAAGCTGTGTAATCATAAATTCTTCCATCATGTTTATCTCTTTGTTGTTTAAAAAGCTCGTGTTCTTAAAACTCAAGCTCTTATAGTTCATCGGTTATGTCTGTGTTTTTAAATTAATTCTACTAAATTAATTCTACGTATTTTATAGAGTCTGTAGTTTCTCTATAGTATAATAAATTATCACATTATTCCTGACTTTGTTCCTCATCAATTCCGAAAACAATATTTATTGCTTGACCTTTTTGTTCACTGTCCTAGTTTTCAGTAATACCAATTGCATTCATTTATCTACAACCAATTCACTTTACTTGGTTATAGCCCCCATCAGAACATTATCGAATTTCTTCGGTGCCTCATTGTGGGGAGTCACGCTATGTTTCAGGATATGTTCGTTTCCCCCTTTCATGTTAAAGCTTGATTAATGTTCGTTGTTTTTATGGACAATTCATTTTGTGTGTATTTTGGGTACTTGTAGCATTTAAAAGTCAAATATTGTCAAGTTTATGCATTTGTTTTTTTCTTTGGTACAGAAGCATTGTTTTACATAAAGATTTTTTTTATAATTATCTCTCATTATATGAATTTACCCACGAAAGGCGGACCGTCAGTAGGGTGAGAAGAAGCCAGTATAAACTAGCCTATTCCTTACTATGTTTGGATAACTCAGGGGCAAAGTTTTATCGTGAGAAGCAATCTAGCAAGCTTCTCTCTACACAAACTTTTGAAGAATGGTATGTCAAAGAAAGGAAACTGAGGGTGTGTGAGGGTGTAAGTTATACAGAAGTATGGAAAAAGAAGACATATTACGCCAACACTAAATAAATTAGGATAAGGCCAGGAGAATGACGATGAACTAGTACATGTTTGATGACATAAACACGTATACAGCAGACAGATCTAAATCGCTAGTCTATAACTACCAGTTAGTAATAGAAGTTAGAGCTTGGTGGTATGCCAAAAACGATAATTTGCTAGGCGGTGTACGCATGGACACCACGTCAATCAGTATCAGGGACATGTGTGCGACTGTCAATCACAATGCAGCTTTACTACATGTGAATACTTTTAATTTCTTTATGGACCGTAGAATTTTGGTTTTCCGGTTTTGGGTAACGCTCTGTTTCGTCTTCACTTATATATGAGTTGTTAGAAGATTTGTCTGATTTTAGATTGCTGGTAGACCTATGAATCGTATCAAGGTAATGTCTGCGTTTCTACTTCAATAGCTTATTATTATTTTTATTAATAAGTACCTGTATAATTTGAATTGTCTAATCTCATACACCGGTATGCATAGTCTATTCCTAAATGGTTTTTCAGGCTTTCTGCCGTGGTATTATACCTATTTGTTGTCATTCCTGTTCTCTCCATATTACAAAGGTCAAAATCTAAATTGAATTGTATGTCGTGATGAAACTACAACATGCTCAAATTGTTACAAATATTTATTTCTCTTTAATTTTGCACAAAATATCAAAGGAGCTGTCACATTCATTTGGCAAGAGATGACAAGCAGTTAATTCAACTGCTATTACTGTTACATAACCAACACACACGAATTTAACTGAGTGATTTTCGTCTAAAATCACAAGATTACATTCATTTTTACTTACATCTTCATCGTCTCCTTTAGCAATGACATTCTCATAACTTTATGCTTTAAGATCGTTCAAAGAATCATTTTGCTCGCCAAAATAAACATAGCTAATGTAACGTGCACATGCATGTAGCAGTGAACCTGTGAGATCATCCACCTTGCCGGATCGGTAGGCGAATGACGAACGCTTCCCGTGTTACGACATTTCTATTCTAATTTACTTATCGTTTGGTGTTGGTCTACTTTTGGTGGGTTGGCAAGGTCGCTATCGGATTTTGTTTTCTTCTGTTGGGTTTATGTGTGTCTCTGATTAGATAGCTAGTATAGAGAAAGAAAAGGTGCTTATCAGATTTATTATTTGACATCTACTCCATGGTAGGAATCTTTCCCCAAGATCATTCCTAATTTTAATTGTCTTTGATGACTTTCTACACCTCACCTTGATTTGTTATTGCTGCGATCTTTGTATAATCTTTGATGTCACCCCCAGAACTTGCATGATTGCATTTCACTCTTGGCACCTAACGTTCTGTGACTGTTTCTCATGACATATTGTCTTTAATATTGATATCATCTTCAAAACAGGCTTCTGATATAACAATGACATTGGCGGACTCTTTCATCGCGTTCATATGTTATTTTCAACTGAAGTGCAGTCGGAAGGCTGAGCATTAATCATCGATGGTTCAGAGAACTGATTCATAATCACATGTTGTGCTTAATTAGCGGATGTGTGCCAGAATGTTGATGAGCGCCGAATAATTAGGCAATAATACAGCGGATGGATTTGGATTTATTGTTTTGATATGGATGAAAACTATATTGTTAATGTTTATTTATCTTTTTGATTATATCACTCATATTCAAAATGCTGCCCTCCTTAACGTTTTTGGTAACGGCAACCTTTTAAAAACTACTCTCTGGCGTATGGTAGAGCTTTACTAACACTGCTTAAATCTTTCTCATTTCTTGCTTATTATTTTTTGCAACATTTAAATATAGCGAGTTCACTGATCTTACAAAATGTTTTATTTCACTATAACAAAGATTTCATTAAGGAATTATATACGAGTACTAACGATCTTAACAAGCTGTAACTAAAAAAAAAAGTAAGCAGAAACATAAGACTGGGTTAGTTTTGGCTTGTCCCGACTTCAGATTAGATATAATCAGGTATCAATGCCAACCAAATAGATTCAGACCCAGAGTTGCATCACCAGATGAAATAGGTAATCATAAAAACACTAGGTTAATCTTTAGGCATAGGTTTATCTAGTAGTTTTGCAATTAAAAGTTAATCACCAAATTAATAATTCCTCCTGTAATAAGTTGTACTCAGACTAGGACGGTTGTAATTTATATTTTGGGCATAGGAATGTGTCTAGCTATTTTCCTCCCCAATATGTGCCATTTATAGATGGGGCCATTAACTCTGAAATAGGGGCCATTGTGGAGTTTTTCACAATTATGACGTAGCTATTAAAACTTTATTGCTTAGTTTTGAGGGCGTTGGAGGGCGATTCATTTGAATTACTTCCCTGTCTGGCCAGAGCGTCGGCGCCGGCGCTCCCCAATTTAAACGCGCTACCCTCTGTCTCCTGGCCTGTAGCCAGCTCGTCTCCTCATAGATAACTTCATTCAAAGCTTACAAAGTTTCATTTTAAACTATCGTAAACTATATATTCTTTCACAATGAACAATTGGATAGTTAGTGAGCAGGTATACTGTAATTTATTATTCTCTGCGGCACCCACTTTGTGTTTGCTACAAATCTTATGCCGTGGTTTTTTTATTCACATTTTCGCTTTGAATGCTTTTTGTTCCACATCTTCCTCGTCTAAAACAATTAGCAAAACGATAAATAACTCTACATTTGTTATTTTATCATTTTAAAATGGACAGCATCTAGCCAACTGCTCTCGTTTTTTGCTAAATTTTTTCATCCATCTTTTAGCCGAATTCTGTTTCCTCCGGTATCATTTGTTATAATTTCGTGGTTATCATCATAAATTATACACATGCGCAATTTGCCTTCAAATATATCGGTCTCACCATCTCTTACAGCTGATTCGAGTCTGGTCCTATCGTCATCCGCCCCCGCGCTGATCCCGCTGACGTCATCAGTTAATCGTGTATAAGATACACCGAAAGTGTTAGAAAATTCGAGGTCGATGCACGACTCGTTATTTTCCTTCGCCTCATATCTATTATTGCATGTTTTACCTATCGTAAGATATTTCTAGCTGTGCTGTGTCTGTTTGTCTTCGTCGTCTAGTATTAATGGTTCTTTGTCTGAGGAATTTGTCTTGCGATAAGTTTTTATTTCTTCTTAGATAACATATAAACGTGGGTTAGAGAATGTGTTTACCTCAGATTTTATTATTTACGCTGGAATGTAACAGCGGCAATCTGGATTAGTGTCCGGGTGATGGTCATAGGTTCGGTCCTTATTACATAACTGGTCAAAAGTCAGTGTATGTGTTACCGGAAATGTATGATTACTAGGAATTGTATACAACTCCTATCCAAACACACATTCCATAAACATATGTACTGAAGCAGTCTTCTACGTCCCAATAAACGCTGCCCCCAATAAATAGGGAGGACCGAAGGAATGGGACTAAAATAAGTAGCCACTACAAATGATGTCATTGGTTTATTGCAGCTCCAATGAATAATGAGATAAAACAATAAAATGGAAATTTTGTATGTCACATTGACAGATTAAGTTGGAAATCTGAATTTTCAAAAATTTAAATCAATAAATAGATCATAAAGGAAGTGGTAGAGACAACAGAAGGGGTCGGATACCTCTCTGTTACAGTACTATTAAACCTTTGCCTAACCCTTCAGGGATTACAGAGTTTATGTTCTCTCCAGGTTGGCTTGACATCAAATCTTTTTGAAATCTGATTCTAATTTAAGTTTGCTTTCTAAAATATGCAGTGAGCGACAATATGCTGTCAGTTGAACAGTAAAGCTTTTAATACTATTAGCTAAGCATTGTAGTTAACAACGGGGGCGAGTACATTAGTGCCAAAATCCAACACAAGCTGTGGCACATTGTGGTTGGTTAGTTCTATTTCAGTAGATTTGACACAGGAATGTGGGTTGTAGATTTTAATTATAACGGAAACATTCACGTAGTTAACAAATGTTGCCAGTAAGAAAAATATTTTCCAAAAAAGTATTGCCATTATTGAATATATCGTCATTGCGTGGGTAGCACCAGAAGTTACTAATGATAATGCTATTTGACGGTGGAGCTTTTTTCTAAATCAAGTGCTTTTTTATTTATGCCAAATGACTAACCGATCATTAGTCATAATGCTAAAACGAAAACTATTTCCGTTTCGAACCCGATCCGCCTAATCCAATTTCATTCATTCGCTTGGCCAATATTTTAGAAGAATCTTACTTCTTATTTGACTTATATAAACCGGATTTTTTTGATGATTGTATTGGATGAATAGATGTATGGAAGTTTGTTTCTCAATCAGTTAAAAACGACTGAACGGATTCTGATGCCATTGGATTGGATCTGAGATAAGTTCTAGCCTAGGATAATACCAGGATTAACGTAAATCGACCATCGATTTTGGCATGTATGTTATGAATGTCCATAATTGTGCTAGTGTGCATAGCTGAGTTATTCCAAGATGCGATTTCGGACGGCAAGAAATGGGTAAATCGCTGTCAGACCAAGGACCATCGACGCCCCGAATCGGCAGATCGGGTCGCGTTCAACTCACCTTGAAACTCTGTCAGTAATCTGACACAAATAGGATTGCCTGCCAGGATCGCGGGACGGTCTAATAGAAAGTATCCGTGACTCTGGAACATAAAAGGAAATTAAGGACTGAAGGAACACCAGGATTTTAGTCAGTACGCGACTGAAAGTTCCTCCCGCTCCGCCCAGGGTCAGCATTCCTTTGACAATTTTACCACGTTAAAAGGACATGTTTAGAAGTTTCGGCATGTAACTATGTTATGAATGTTGTAAATGCTATAAAACAGCTGAGGCATTTCAAGATTTGGACAATGTTTGAGTTTCATTTGTCAGGTGTTGCTATTTGCGACTGACCTGAATTCAATTCTATGAATGAAACTTCTAAGAACCTCTTTATCTTGAGTGTTCGAAGAATTTGCCAAAAGGTTTGTAAGGTCATCTGTCTGGCAAAGGTATGTTTTGTTAAGGTGAGCATTGATTGTTTGTTTGATTTCTTCTACTCCTCAAACATTTATATATTTTGAGTAAATCTTGTAACTGGAAGGTATTACTAGATGTCCGACAGCCTCCACGGAGATTAAAAAGGTGCGTCCACACAGAGCGGGCAGCCTTGCTAGGCATTTTCCGCGCGAGGAAACTGCCTCGCGAGGCTGCTCACTCTGTGTGGGCGCACTCAATGACATTAAGCACTTATATCAACTTGTCGCGGATTTGATCCCCACACGGAGCAAATATTTGTATAATCTACAAGTAGTTATTCCGGTTCTGGGTGTTTGTGAATAAGAGTTACTATGTTCGAAAACGCATCTACGATACTGAAGAAATTCCTAGTGTGGGGCAACCTTTTTTAAAAGTGTTGATTTCAGAGCTGTTTTGATAATACGTAGGTATCTAGGATATAAGTAGTCTTAGTTTAGCCAGATCCTAATGGTTTAATATGTTTTTATTGTAATCCGACGTATCAAGTGCACATTTTCAATTTCACTTCTTACTATCTTAGTTCTTACTAACACTATAATTGCGACAGTTTTTGAGGTTAGAGGTAAATATGGATGTTTGTTACTCTTTCACGCAAAAACTTCTGAAGGGATTTCGACGATATTTGGAAGGTACACAGACAGTATACAACCCGTTTATCTCGGTATTACGTTTCCGTGGGATAATTTTCGAGTTACACGTGGCAAAAGCTAACTAGAACATAGCGTAGTGCCCGGAGGTGATTTAAGATATTTAGAACCAAATAGTATTATATGTAAATGCAGTTGGCCCTTAACTAAATGTGTTACAATTAGAAGCTCTATTATTCATATTCTGACGCTAAGGTGAGCGCTGAAAATATATGACGTGGCGCTTGAAGCCGCTTACAAAATATTCGGTAATCGAATGCAACAGTGGAATGTGACGCCTACGGGTTTCAGCCCACCATCTTCTAGAATACATAACATTATGTTGTAATCATTACTGATTTCTCTAAAAATGTAAATATTTAGCGTTGAAGAGTTTACATGACGCCTGTGGAATCATGAATTAACCAACTTCCGACGAAAAATCATTTTTTACACTAAGATTTCACAAATTTTAGTATTTTTGTGTTATCCCGATTTATGATCAGTTTACAGTTACTTTTCAACAATAGATTTACAGTTACTTCTCAGATTGAGAAAGTACATTTAAAACCCTTGTGGTACATTCCACAAATTTTAGCTAATTACAATAGTAAATCAATAGGGTATTTGATACTATTGACCTTTATTTCAAATCACACTTTATTTTACGTCTAAAAACTTGGATAGAATGATCATTGAATTAACTTAGTAAGTAGTTAGTGGCGGAGCTTTTGACATACAAAATCAACGGGCGAGGCTCGTTTTGACAGCTAGTAAAATATATATCAATAGGGTCGTTTACTGCTTAGCTAAATAGAATATCTGTATACTTCATCAGTTAGAGTATTGAAAAATAATAGACACGTAGGGGCTTGTAACCTCATAACGCGTAACAGTATACCGACCAAGTGACGTTTTATGATTTTTAGAAACATTGTATCTTCCTCAATTTTGGTTTAAGTAGCAAAAGAAAAGATACGGCTCTAATACTCGTATTTTTTGATAACCTATCTTTCGGACTAATTAATTTTTTTGAGTAAAATGGTTGGTGGTTCAAATACCCATTTGCCTTTCATCTTTAAGCATAGTACAAGGTATAAATCTTCAAGATACAGTCCTGTAGGTGTTAACAACTGCGCTGCTCCAATAATTTACAGCCTCAACTTCTCGTAAAATATACGTTTTTGCCATAAACTTTGAAATCGGGTTAATTTTCGGTTTTACTGTGCAATCATTAAGTTAATGATAATGGTGTGGTTTACAAAAAACTGACGTCGTGAAAAAATCAATGAGTTTCATAATTTTATAGGGATTTCCATTAAATAGTCATCATCATCCTCCCCTTTTGATCTCCACATGTACCGGTTGGAAGCGACCTGCATCCAGCGTCTTCCGGCGACCTTCATAAGGTCGTCTGTCCACCTTGTTGGTGGACGTCCTACGCTGCGCTTGTTGTCCGTGGTCTCCACTCTAGCACTTTTCGAGCCCATCGGCCATCTGCTCCGCGAGCAATATGGCCTGCCCATTGCCACTTCAGCTTGCTAATCCGGTGGGCTATATCGCTGACTTTATCGTCTACGGATCTCCTCATTTCGGATTCGATCACGCAGAGAAACACCGAGCATAGCCCTCTCCATAGCCCGCTGAGCGACTTTGAGCTTTGAGATGAGGCCGATAGTGAAAGACATTAAAAATGATGCTTTGAGTAAAACTTCCAGGGTTAGCTTTAACAAATAGTCGTGGTAATGTTTAGCTGGGAAAGGCAATTGAAGTAAAATTGTAGTTACTAGTCAGTATGAGTCTGACAGTCCGCTCCATGCAGAGCGCCTCTGCCCTTCTGGGAGAAGATTATCAGACAACTTTGAGTTTTATCAAAAAAAGCCTAAGAGTAGTAGTATCACTTATTTCAGGGCCTTGAAAAAGTTAAATTAACAACATACTAAAAAAGAAATAGATTTATTCGAATCCAAACATACATAACAATCGTACTTGACAATTCAAGTCATTATGAAATAAGAAATAAAACATTAGAAAGAAAATTACGCAAACCATGTCCACACCTAAATAAAAATGTATTGCCTACCTACCAAAAAGTCTAAAGCTTTAACATGTTTCAGAAATGAAAAACGCTTTGATTTCCCTACAAACTTCAGATTACATCTAACGTCTGGGCCTTGCATTACCCCCTATCGAGTCCAAAATTAATCTACCTTTCAAACTAGAAGTAACCATACATCAAGCTCAAAATATCATTTAAACCGTTTGGACTGGTGGTTTTGGAGATTAGAACGAACGAATTGTGACACGTTATTTTGATATAACTAACTGCTGATCTCTCCTACCTAATTACTATATAAAACAGCATATTAAAACTAAAAGTTATAGCCACAATCAAAATAAACTCATCACCAATAATATTTGATCACCTCATTAGGAAATCCACACTTCCCGCCGTCTAGCGCACATTCCAACAAACGATTACAACATCTAAAACAAACGTTGGAGAGCATAAATTCGTTTGCATGCGACATCATAATCCCATTGCACACGTCCAGTCGAATTTGTATCTTGTTAAAGACGTGGATGTTTTATAAATAAAGTTATTTATATAGAAAAGTACCGTCAGCAACGACGCTTACGTCGGTTTGTGCTATTTTTAAGAATTACTATAATGTTGGTATCGCGTTCTCGTAGCTTTGTTTAATGATGTTCAGCTGGTTTTATTATTATTTTTGTGGTTTTTATCGTGGGTGCCATTTTCAGTCGCCGCCTTAAGAAGCCATGTGGGAATTCTTTTTCTTTCTTCCAATTCTACGCTAATTTCGTGTCTATAGTGTTTCAGTTATCGCTTATTCATTATGTCCAAATATGGTTCGTTTATACGTATAGGTAAATTATTATCTTTCAAATATTAGGATTTATAATAATATTATTTTTAGACGTTGACTCAAACGAAGAAAGTACGCACTATTGATAATTTTGCACACTATTGTGTATTTATTCTTTGGTTAATAAATGTTGAAAATTGTATGTAAAATATTTAATTTTATTTCTACTGTTAGAACCTCTAGAAAGAAATAAGGATATTTCCGACGGAACCTAATCAAACCGAACTTCGGGGTGCTCAAAAGTTGGGTCTACAAAAAACAGCTAGCCCTAATGTAATACAGTGATTAACACAATCCTACAACATATGGACCAGATCGAGATTTCTATTTCAAGATTCAAATTATCTATACATATAATAAAATAGTAGGAAAGTCAAAACTGTACATTGAATATTTTTTTAAAAGAATACTTGGGTTGTGATCTATTATCGATACCGAAGCCAAAAATACAGTTTTTAGAATTTTTGTCTGTTTGTCTGTATGCATGTCCGGGATAAACTCAAAAAGTACTGGACGGATTTGAATGATTCTTTTTTTGTTGTATAGGTATTAAGTCTGGTCAAAACATAGGCTATAATTTATTTTGAAAACTTGAACAACTGGCGCAGAAACGCAACAGACCAGCTAAACTATAAGAGATACAAAAATGGTGCGATAGCAAAAATTGTTCCACGTGATGAGCATTTTCTGCTGAGAGAATTAGTTTGAAGATCTGGAACACCTGATGTGGAACTCCAAGAGCCCAGTTACACTATAAAATATACAGGAATAACGTCTCAGCAAAGTTGTTCGGCCTGATGAGCACTCTCTGTGGACATATAAAAATTGAAGATCTGGAACACCTGATGTGGAACTCCAAGAGCCCAGCTACACTATAACATATACAGGAATGACGTCTTAGCAAGAGTTTTTCAGCGTGATGAGCACTCTCTGTTGACGTATAAAAATTGAAGATCTAGAACATCTAATGTGGAACTCCAAGAGCCCAGCTTCCCCGCGGTGGTGGACGCCCACGGCGTCGGACGTCACAAGACGATCTCCGGCCACCGTAGGCGCGGGCATGCGAGCGGCGAGTAAAGGGCAACTCGCCGTCCGACCATGGACGGCGCGTCGTGTTCCACGCGCGCCTTAAAGAGCGTCAGCATAATGACGGGGCCCCCTCTCAGAGGGCTAAAGCCTGCCGGAGTCGCGGGACTTATACCATCACCGTTACCCCGGAACATAAAGGGCTATTGAAGGAGACCGTGGATTTTAGTCAGTACAAGTCTGACAGTCCCTCCCGCCCTGCCCGGGGTGGGAGGACTCATTTGATGATTTACCACGAAAAAGAAAGAGCCCAGCTACACTATAACATGATTTTTTTCAACTGGGCGTGGATCTTCGAAACTATGAGGAATATCGAAAAATGTTAAATAGACTCCTTTCAACAATTCTGGGAAGTAATCATATATGTTTAACTTAAGAAAAACGTATAATTGAAAAAAAACTGATCAATCTTCAAGGCGATGACTGTATTCGAAACTTAAGTTAACCTTTTCTACTTTGAAATCATGCTTATTTTTGTTCAATTCAACGCCCAGTTGAAAAATTCACCCTGTATAGGAATTACGTCTTAGAAAGAGCTGTTCAGCCTAATGAGCATTATCTATTGATGTATTAAAATATAAGATTTGGAACACCTGATGAGGAAATCAAAGCTATCACTAATTTCACGGACTGATTTTCGATGACGATATATTAATACAATTTTTATTCTACTGGCCAAACTCCCATGAATTTTTTACCCGGGCTCTTGGAGTTGGGTATCAGACTTTTCAGATCTTCGATTTTGTCGACCCTATTGTCGCTGGCATAAGCAACAAGATCCGCGTACGAAGTCGCGGGCAGAAGCTAGTATTTATTAAATTGAATCTTGAAATAGAAAATATCTCGATCTAAATCTAGTTATGCAAATCTCAATTTGCGTAAATCGTGCACATTACTTTTCGCCCTTGCAACTCACGGTGACCTCATCTTAAACATATTCAAATGGTTTCTGAGAATCTGTCTTCTGTCACCATTATTTATTTATCAATCGATTTGCGCTGTATTTGTAGATACGTATTATTGAATGTTAATTGGACCAGATTTCATACCTATGTGATCATTGTTTAGTTCACATTTATCACATAATCTTACTAGCTGTTACAACTCGAAAAATGTCCAACAGGAACATAACATCGGGATAAAAGCTATCCTATGTGTTAATCCAGGTTATGAATTATCTGTGTACCGGATTTCATTCAAATCCGTTCAGTCGTTTTTGCGTGAAAGAGTAACAAACATCCATCCACACATACAAACTTTCATTGTTATAATTTTAGTAGGATCTCATAATAGGGCATCGCAGGGAATATTGTCTTTCATCGACTTACATCAGTTATCGTGTCTATGTGCTGAATTTATGCAATATATCTATTCGAAAATTCGTTTTTTTTTTGTCAGCATTTGTTAAACAACTACCATAAACAATATGTCATTCAGCTTCATCTGTCAAATATCACTTAGGTAAAAGTTACGTTTAGCACTTAAAAGTTAAGTTTAGCAAAAAAACTTACTGCAAATCATTATTTTTTAGTATATTTGTTATGTGACTTCATATTCTATGTTTATTAAGAGTGCAAGTGCAACATAATAATGGCGTCATCACACCTTTACAGTTAATGTTGTCGAATAGTACTATCCCACCAAAAACATTTCATGTAAACTGTTGCCAAAACGAGCACATAAAGTTTTTCTTACGAAAAAGATATCAGATCTCATGTACAACCAAGCTTCTGAATCTACACGGCCTAACTCTAGCAACCCTAACTTCACAAATTCTACAAATCAGTAAAATGTATGGCTTCACCGTTTCGCTACCGTTGTGGAGGTGATGCTAATATTTAGTTTCTGAAGTACCTAAGTAACGAAACAGCCAAGCCATGCATTTTACTGATTTGTAGAATTTGTGAAGTTAGGGTAGCTAGAGTTAGGCCGTGTAGATTCAGAAGCTTGGTTGTACATGAGATCTGATATCTTTTTCGTAGGAAAAACCTTATGTGCTCGTTTTGGCAACAGTTTACATGAAATGTTTTTGGTGGGATTTCAGTTGTTTTTGTAAGTTGCTAGCATCTTGGATTTATAACGTCACATTATTTTTCGAATTGATCTCAACGTGCCCTTTCATTTGATACCCATATTGCAGAAGTGCATTAAAAACAAATTATTCCGCCATCCTGGATTTAGAATGACGTCACATTATTTTTCGAGTTGCTCTCAATGAGTCCTTTCATTTGAAACCCATATTGTTTAAGTGATTTTTGAGTTTTTGGACATATTTGACTTTTTTGACGTTTTTTTGACTTTTCTGACTTTTTTGAATTTTTCGACTTTTTTGACTTTTTTGACTTTTTTGACTTTTTTGACTTTTTTGACTTTTTTGACTTATTTGACTTTTTTGACTTTTTTGACTTTTTTTACTTTTTTGACTTTTTTGACTTTTTGATTCCACCCGAATAAGGTTTAAGGTCTCATACAAACTTCCACCCCCAATTTTAGGGGATGGGGGTGAAAATTATAGGTTAATGAATTTGTTTGTTGATTGTATACTAAACTTAGACTAAATACCGAATTTCAGGTCTCTAGCACTGCAGGAAGTATCCTAACATCTTAAGATCTCATACAAACTTCCACCCCCAATTTTAGGCGATGGGGGGCGAAAGTTATAAGTTTGTGAATTTTCTTGTTGGTTGTATACTAAACTTAGACTACATACCGAATTTCAGCTCTCTAATACTGCAGGAACTAGCCAAACATTTTGATGATCATCAGTGTGTCAGTGTGTCAATATATCAGTGACGAAATCCGTGTATTTTAGATGTCAATAAAATCTAAACTATTAGAGCTATTCCATTGAGATTTTGTATGCTTAATAAGTCTATTATAGGCATCATATCCTGTGAATATGAACTATCTGGCACATCAGAAACCAACTCTATGAGGGTTCAAAAAAACGACGAAACACTTCGAGAAAAGGTAGGTAGTGCCCTTGCGCTTCGCTTGGCTCGTCTTGGCGGGGGGCACTGCCGTGCTCCCAGATATTGTTGTTCCTAATCCGTCTATCTAACTATCTACCAAGAGTAGAGTGAAACTATCTTCCAATGTCTGAACAAGTAGTTTCCCGTCTGAACTACTTTCGTTTAGCTCAATAAACTTTCTCCTAGGCTTTGTCTGCGAGTTAAATGTACGCAAAGCTTTTTGTAGTAGTAATCATGGGTAGTGTTTTTGTTAGTTTCTTGTAGTGATCAAAAGTCCTTAGCTGAAAGTGTCCGTCGATGAAATTGTAATAAATTAATCGTCCTGTCGGCGAAAAGTCTATAGGTGAAAAGAGTCTATCGGTGAAACGGCCATAAATGAATCGTCCTGTCGGCGAAACGTCCAATGATGAACCGGTCATCGGTGAATGGTTGCAGAATCAAACATAACATTACGCCTGTTATCCCCGAAAAGTAAGGCAGAGGTTGTAATCTACATTTTGGTAGTTATGTTTTTAAGTCTCGTGTAACAAGGTACGTTTATACGAAAATTTTGAGACTATTGACCATCGACGGTAAATGCAGTTAGAATGCTCCGGCTATAAAATGAGAAAAACAGTGAACTTGACAACACAAATTTTTCAATGATGAATTCAAGAACATTTTGTTATTCCAGATATTTTTAAAGGGTTCTACATCAAGAAACCATTGTTTATTTGATTATACTATCATATGTTCACTTCTTTACGTGTTCTTTATTTTGACAAGCTAGGATATCGTAAAGCAAGAGAAACAATAAACTCAGTGTTAAAAATCCCGTCATTTCCCAAGTATTAATAGTCCGACGCCTACGTCTGCCTACGACCAACACACTAACCCATTTCTCATGGCCCAATCTTACAAGTTGTATGTTAGTAAGACTGTTTTCTTTTATTTTCATTACTGAGAATTTCTTGAAATGTTTTATCCTTGGCTTACTTATAAGTCCCTGTGACGTAGGTAATGGGTTACAGGTAACTTTCAACTTATTTGAGTTACGATTAGTTAAACTTATGATGAATAGTCAGAACCAATTAAATAAAAACAATGAGAAGAGTCTATAATTCTTGGACAGTTATTGATTTAGCAGTCGGTATACTTATAATCAGCATGTTCCCAATGCTTAGACAGAGGCCTTCTCTCTATGAGGAGTGGGCATTAATTCACCACGCGGAGCCAGTGTGAGCTGGTAGACTTCTATTTACTCAACATATCTTCCAATTATTGGAGCTCACAGTGATGAGCCTGGCTGGGTTAACACTGGGTTATTGACACAAATTAATGAGTCTAGCTGGGTTACCACTAGGACACCTTCACCGTCGGTTTTTTGGCTTAATGCGGGGCTAGCCCTTTGCCTGTCTTTTTTACACTAAATTAAATAGGTCTCACAACTCGATGGCAGCATTAGGGGTACATCTACGTATGCCTTACCCTTCGGGGATGACAGTTGATGGTATTAGTAACAGCCCATAGTTAACTTCATATCATTCTCGTTTGTGTTTGTTCGTGAAACGCCCGGCCTCAACCTTACTTCATGGACCAAAATAACCCATCACACGTCCGCAACTAATCTGTCGCTAATTCTTTGGTTAAGACTTGCCAAATGTATTAATAGAGCGATAACCTGTCTGTCGAACCACCTGATCGGTTCACTTTCTGTCTTCTGAGACTGGGGATTTAAGAAATATGTATTTTAGACATTTTTTCTAGACATTTCAAAAAGTCTTTTATCGGCTACGTGATTATCAGTTTGTTTTTTTTTTGGCGTCACCCCGCATCTCTGACGCTATCTTGTTCACACGCTTTCATGAATCGTCAAATATTACGTATTTATAGATGAGTTGAGCAAAAAGTTGTAATAAGTATTCTTGCGAAAGTTACATTCATAAAAGCATAACTTGCAAATTAGGCATATCATTTTTTAATGTGGTTCGTCTACAGTTGTCTTTGAAACATACAAAAGATTTGTATTTACGAGTCCTCTGACCATCTCATTAGTTTTTTTCAGTCCAAATTGTTACTGGCAAAAGTGGTCAAATGAAACGCACTGTGTTTTTTGACGATTCGCGAAGTAGGATCACATACCAATTTTATTCGACGAGAATCGTGTACAATTTTTTTTTTATGAAATCTGACCGATTTGCACCTTTCGTTCACCAATTCATTCCATAACCTTTCAAAAATTCTGTTCATAATCACACAGTGAGTAAATGTTGCTACGTTCTTTTTATTATGTAGTATGCTATATGAATGAAGTCATAAAAGAGGGTACTACAATAGATTTGAGACTAAACAAGAGTATCTGCCTAACAGGTTGAAAGCTTTATAATGGGCGCATGTTATTCATGAACATTATTCTTGCCAAAGCAGTGGATTACACACCTGTCATCCGTAATGCTGTAATAAATCAAACAACTACAGTTTATATTATGTACTACTTACATATAAGGTATCTTGATTTTTATTAGGTAAAGCCATCCAATGAGTCCTCCCGTCCTGAGTTGAGCAGAAGTAACGGTCAGACTCTTATTGACTAAAAATCCACAGCAAAATCCCTTGAATGCCCTTTGTGTTTCAGGGCCAAGTTATCCTACATAGACAGCTCCGCAACCACGAAAATGGCTCTGTAATGATTTTGTAAAAGTACTAACAGAAAAAAAATGGACAGGTCTCGAACCACTGCACACTGACGTAACTGTTTCAGTACATCAGACAGATATCGCTATCCAGACCCTCAGCCTCATAGACAGAATATACATATACATAGTTATAAATTGCAAATTATTTCTTACTTTCGCTGACAGCGATATTTTCTGACTGCTATTTATCGATTTGAGGTAAAATATGAGCAAAGATGTGCCTCAGTTAAACTCCATTTGTGACGCGTCTCCTGATCATCTTAGTAACATACAAATGTCAATAACCACAATACTGTCGTGACGAGGTCAATGTCCCTGGTCTCAGTTATTCTAAAATAGCACTTCCATAGGAAACTTCGGTAGAATGCGGTCACTGTGATGACTGACGGGCGACGGTCAAAACTCTTCGACCGTTTTATGAGATTCCGATGATTGATGATGATGTTTCTGACGATGAATGGAGAAAACTTGGATAAATATTATTATCATCATCATCATCTCAGCCTTAGGACGCGTCCACTGCTGAACATAGGCCTCCCCTTTTGATCTCCACATATACCGGTTGGAAGCGACCTGAATCCAGCGTCTTCCGGCGACCTTTATAAGGTCGTCTGTCCACCTTGTTGGTGGACGTCCAACGCTGCGCTTGCTAGTCCGTGGTCTCCACTCTAGCACTTTTCGACCCCATCGGCTATCTGCTCTGCGAGCAATATGGCCTGCCCATTGCCACTTCAGCTTGCTATACTGGTGGGCTATATCGTTGACTTTAGTTCGTCTACGGACCTCCTCATTACAATTAATTTATTTGCACAAACTACAATGATGTGTTAGTAACAAAACTGCTTAACCTATGTTAGTACTTAATACATAAAACGGAACGTGTCACTGGTTCAATAGCGCCCACACTAGCGGATAAACATCCTGATTGAGAATGCTTCAACTCTTTGTTGTTTTTGGCTTAATTTCTCCTTATTTTTATTTGAAACGAAGTGAGAGTTGAATGAATAAGCTGTTATTATTTATCACTAAAATAATTATGAGTTTAATTAGATCAACTGTTAATAGTCGAGAGCAATAAGACAATACATATTCGTAAAGTAGAATGAAGTTTATAGTAGGATGTTGTTACGCGATTACTCCGGCGATTGTGGACCGATTTTCAAAATTCTTTTTTTGTTCGAAAGGAGATGCTTCCGGAGTGGTCCCATATTCACCAAGTCAAGATCTGATGATTGGATCCTGGAGAAATCGAGGGCAACCCTCAAATTTTATAGGCCCACATATAGTTTTTCGTAAATATTATGAAGTAATTTAAGTATTTGCGTATGGTAATCATAATTTCATGTAGCTGAGCTGATGATGGAAGGTACAAATCCTCAACAGTAAGGAGTAGGCATCAACTGATTTAGTTTGTGTTCGCTTATCTCTGGAACTACAAATCCGATTTAAGTCATTCTTTTTTTGTTATTTTAGGTATTGTTCAACTGAGGGAACACTGCAAGTTTCATCAAAATCGGTTCAGTAATTTTTGAGATAGGGAATTTTATTAGCTAATTTTGTACATGAGCGATGTTATTACCGGTGCTACGGATTACAAAATTCTAGTGCACATGTAAGAAAATGATGTACCTATTTGACAAGAATTTGGGTTGAATATTTAAACTAAAAAGAGTAAAATAAAAGCTTTTTCAAAAAAAAAATGTAACCGCCTTCAAAACCAACCACTAAAAAGGGTAAAATAACCTACAAAATAACTTTTCTTTCGGAAGTCGGTGGCAAAAAAGACAATGAAAAATAAAACCACCGACTTCCGAAAGAAAAGTTATTTTGTAGGTTATTTTACCCTTTTTAGTGGTTGGTTTTGAAGGCGGTTACATTTTTTTTTGAAAAAGCTTTTATTTGTATAGTTTTTAAAGCTGTTTCTTTCTAAAGTTTTTTTTCAATCTATTTCTGTGCTTACTGCGAGCATTCAGCATTTTCTTTTAGTCCAATTCCTTTCAAAAAAACCTCCTACGCCTTTGCTCTAGTCTAGAAAGACTTAACACATTTATAATCAATCTACTGGTACTTCTCTAGGAGGGAATCGACCAATGAGGCCGATGGCAGACTTTTAGTAATCCTTTCAATGATGTTTTTCCTAAAGGATCTCACGTCGACATATGTTTCTTGTAAGAAAAAGTCGACTAGCCTTACCTTTGAAAGTGATATTTACTACTAGTAGTTTTATATTATGGTGTCTCTCTTATACTTGGCAATCAATAGAGATTTATCTATCACAGTTTACAAGGTCTGGGTCGTCTTGTTTACATTCAAACTCACGACTAACCCTTTTACGAGCTGGTCAACCTTCGTAGATGCAAGCACGCAGGTTGATGTCATCGCCACGGGAATATAGCGTGCAGTTTCTATTCCAATATTATTTAGTGTGGCAATATTGTTGGAAATAGAGATGAGGACAGCATGCTGTCATTTGGAATTAGATTGGTTATCTTTAAGTTGTTCTTTAGTGTTTTGCGTTATTATTGTTGATAGGTAAATATTTCTTCAATCACTGCTACGTGATTTTGTTTGTCTGTGTATGTTAGTTTTCTGTTATCCACCTAGAAGTGGCTTTCATCATGTGGTCTTCATCACGTCGTCTGTCCACCTTGTGGACGAACGTTCTATTATGTTCCTCTTGCCGGAGCTTTACGGCCTCTTCGGCCATCGTTTCGAAGTATTTCACATAGAACACCCGCTGACAATGGCACCTGAGCTTCTAGCACCCTTCTGTTAAAGTCAGCCTTTCAACCTCAAGTCCTCAACAGACCATGAAACTGTGACATCACAGATCTATTAGGGTTGTGGGCATACCCATCGTACCTTTTCGCGGGTGCCAGTGGAATGCCTCATAATTTCAACTGTTCAAACGCATACCAATGTCATGTTAGAAACAAAAGCTTTATCGTAATTGAAATGATGAGCTTGTGCAATAATAATAGAATTCAAAACAATTTGTGAAATTACATAAGATGTCGTAAATGTGTTATCTCAATAATTTGTGAATGCATGTTGACATTGTTAACAGAAATAAATGTTTCGTCGTCGGCTACCATGTGCGATTTTGTGTCTTATATTGTGGAGGAAATATTAATAAGACTATTAGTGTTCTACATTTTTCACTTTTATGCTCAACCGTATCAATTCCATTTCTACAAAGATTCTCCATACGTTTGTACATGTAAACCAGAGCATGTAATCGTTGATGAAGAGGTTAACGAAGATTTTTTGTTTATGGTTATGATTACGAATTGAATCTTTTAAACGTTCGGCAGTTGTTGGACTATTCCACTGAAGAGATACTGGCTTTAGATTCAGTATTTTCAGGGGTGTCGTTGTTTTCATTGATAAAAAATGGAGGTCAGAACAGCATGTTGTCGTGTTAACATTACATGTCATAAATGTGTTGTTTCAATGTTATGATGCACTCGCATTGCCAACAACAATACATGTTTCGTCGATAGTCGCCACGTGCGATTTTGTGTTTGAAAGTGAAGTGCTGAATATTATAAATGCGTAAAGTTTGTGAGCTTGTTTATAAAAAATAATCTTTGGAAACACTGAAAAGATTTAGAAAATTCTACCACCAGTAGCTAGCTACATTGTTATTGAGTGATACATACAGGCTATATTTTATTTAAAAATTGCAACAGCGCAGCGGCTCGCTAGTACTTTATGAAACTGGTACTTTTTTATTATGTGTTTGTTTTGTCAGTCTTATTTCATAATTAATGTGATACTAACATCTACTGGAAAGTATTGTCCGATATTAGAAGTACAATTCTTGTGCGTAACGCGACAAAATCGAAGAAACGTGTCCGTACAAAATAATTCGAAACATTCTCCCTATAACTACATATACCTAGTTTTTAATCCATAAGTTCTGACAACAAGTCGGGACTGTCCAATCCTTCGTATAGCTAACTAATCTATGTTCGTAAGTGATAAAGAGTAGCAAACGCCCGAAACTTTGGCCGAAGCTATGGGTTTCGTACTCAGATAATAGGACCCCTGGATCTAGCCAGGTTTTAGCTTATGTGTATATGATCACTTTCCGGATTCTTCAGATCCATTGAGATAGTCACATAGTAACAGCAATGCTTGATCAACAGACGTATAAGTATGTGTTGCTCTTCTATTTCGGTAAGGGGCATGTTTCTTAAGAAAGGTTTTCCGTATCTCTAAAGAATTACCCACAGGTGGCTAATTTAAAAGAATTACTTTATTTCTTACTTGGTCTATGTGTGTGTCCTACTTGTATATCAAATCTGGGGGCACGGCAGTGCCCCCGCCAAGACGAGCCAAGCGAAGCGCAAGGGCACTACCTACCTTTTCTCGAAGTGTTTCGTCGTTTTTTTGAACCCTCATAGAGTTGGTACATATTTTTCTATTCTATGCTATTATACCATTCTGAGTTATACCAGTGACGAACGAATCGCAGCGAGGTATTGAATCGTGTTACGAAATTGATGTCGTGTGATAGTTTATCGAATCACGGGTACTTAATTGCACGAAAATCGTTTTGTGGCCGTGCCATATTTATTTACGTAAAAACCCTTAGCCCCTTCGTACACTAGGCGACGCAAGTCTCCGATACCTTACGACTTTGACATACATTGACGAGTGCGTGTCTACGAATCTCTTTGGATTTTATTGTGATAGTGGCCTGGATACCGAAATCGTAAGGTATCGGAAACTTGCGTCGCCTTGTGTACGAAGGGCCTTAGTATAACATAATTTCACTATCTACGTGTGTAGTCTGCTCATTCTGTAAAACCATACGATTTGAATGCATGAAACTGGCTAGCTTTTCAGCTTTAGACAGGCTGAAATTCATCAAAGAGCCGTAAAGCCGGCCAGACTAAACGTCTAGTCTACACAAAACGTTACACTCGAGAGTTCATCGCAGTCGGTTAAAAATAACTCTTGTAGGTACGTAACATACGTTGTCTTGGTAACTACCGATGTGCGGGTTAGGGGTACTATTATCTAAGCAGGAAACCCGTAGTTTCGGCCGAAGATATGGGTATGGTTGGATATGGTTTCTGTTTCTCATAAGATTAGTGAAATTGGTGAAGATTAGTTAGAGATTAGTTAGAATTGCTGATTTATCAGTTGTCGCAACTCTCTTGTTGTTAAAACTTTGAATTCAGAACTAATAGAGAGTAAGGTTCACTCAAAAGTTTCGAGTCGCTTTCCGTATTTTCGTTGACGGACTAAGAGAGTAGACCCCCAGACTTCTAACCTGCGTACTTGTATCCTATCACTAGGAGCTCTTAAACGCAAGACGATCTCCGGCCACCGTAGGCGCGGGCATGCGGACAGCGAGTAAACTCGCTGTCCGACCATGGACCATGCCCGGGTCGACGGCGCATCGTGTTCCATGCGCGCCTCAAAGAGCTGTCAGCAAAAAATGACGGGGCCCCGTCTCAGAGGGCCAAAGCCTGCCGGGGTCGCGGGATTTATTTCTATTACCGTGACCCCGGAACATAAAGGGCTACTGAAGGACACCGTGGATTTTAGTCAGTACAAGTCTGACAGTACCTCCCGCCCTGCCCGGGGTTGGAGGTCTCATTTGATGATTTTACCACGATAAAAAAAAAAAAAAGGAGCTCTTAAAAAAATCTTAGGGCTGTATTTTGGCTCTTGCATTAAGTAAATTACTGAATTGATTTTGAAAATACTTTCACCAGTAGCAAGCTACATTATTATTGAGTGATACAGGCTAATTACTGTAAAAACCAGCCAAGTGCCAGTTTCGAATAACAGTGTCGTACATAAACACTAAAACATTTGAAATTACATTTTGAGACAAAAAGAGTGTTTGGGCTGAATAGAGATGATTTAGAATGGGGCCGAAACTTAGGTCCGAAACGAAAACAACTACAAAGTTAGTTTGTGGCTAAAAAGTTGCACAAAAATTTTGAAAAGCCATTCTAAAATCAACTTCACAGTGTTAGAATAAAGTTGATATTAGTTTAAATAGTAATCACATCTACTGCAAGCAGAAATTTGAGCAGACTTCTGGTATTTTGTAGCCCATTTCCTAGCAAACGTGACTACTAACCGCCTGCTGATCACGCGTCGCTTTGAAAGGAAATACTAGCTTTTAACTAATGTTTCTACTCCTGTTTTGTAGTAGGTACCGTTTTGTAACATTTAATGCTAAGACTCTTTTAAAGAGTCTGCAAATCAGGTTTGCGTATGCGCGCTGATGAAGATAAAACGCGCGTTTACAGCGCGGTTATGGCGATTTATCAGCGCGTTTATAGCGATACAAGCGCAAAGATCAAAAGTAACAATTTCAGTCTTGCGTTCGCTGAGCGTCCAAATAAACGATGTCCCACACTAGGAATTTCTCCTGTATCGTGGGTGCGTTTACAAACATAGAAACTAACATACACAGACACCAAGAGCCGAAACAACTACTTGAAGGTCATACAAATATTTGTTCGGTGCGGGAATCGAACCTGCGATACGCTGCGCAGCAGTCCAAACGCTCAGTCACAGCGCTAAACGCGTCGTCAAGATTGAGTTTTACTTTCAAAACAAATATTTTCTGGGTAGGAAATAAGATGAGAGTAACCAAAAAGTAAATGGAACAGAACAATCAAAATCACTTGAACAATGCCCGTAAACTGTCAACGACAACACCCAACTCTCTTAACCAAGATCTCCCAATCATTCATACAAAGCCGAACTGATTGACAGAAAGCTTAAACACGAACTTTCTGGTACGCGTCAGATAACCTCCTTTAGAATCCGCATAAAATACGCGCCACAAGTCAGTGCATTTGCCTCTACTTTATTGATGTTCGGTATTAATCCCCTCCGTGTCGACAAGGCACTAAAGCTTTAATAAGGTGACGTAGGTATTAAACAAAGAGAACTGTTTGGTTCAACTATCGATCTAGTAATGCCACTTAATATGTGTGTAGTTACAGTTCTATAAGGTTAGACGAGCTGCCTTCTTCAAGCAGTTATTGTCAGCACACCATACCTTTGTTAAACTGAAGGACGAAGCGAATGCGTGCCGAAGCGTTTTTGTTTGTAATGTATAGAATTGTTTGAAGCCTGTCACATAGACTATCGGTCCGCTTTCGCTTTTCTATATGACAGGATTCGGATCGCGTTCGCTTCGGCTGTCTGTTTGACAATAGCTTAACAGTTTCTATAAATCTATTTCAGAATTAAACTTTATATTAAGAATATATAAGGTACTTATTTGATAGCAGACGTTCTATCTATAGACAGCACAAGAAGTACTTAAGTGTCGTCCACTGACGTTTGTTGCGCAAAAGTTGCCTTTTATGCGGAATCTAGAAGAGGTTATCTATGTACACTGTTCACGAAGACATACATACACTATGTATTATGTACATTATATGTATGTATAGCTACACTTACTTGACCTAGCTCTAACAATGCCAGCTCAGATTTCTAGCCCGGCCCGTCAAACCGGTTTGGTTATCTGCTTTGTCCAAGTCTGGATACACCTCTTATACGTAGGCGTTAAGATATGTGGTGCCCTTTATTGTAAATCTAGGTTTCGCACACGGCTTTACTTGTAGTCGGTTATCCAGCCAGCAGGCGCGTTGTACCGGGATAAAAAGTATCCCAGGTCATCAGGATAGATTTATTGCTAAAAAGTCATACTTTTCCATTTTCCCGTCGCTTTTAACTAATTACACCCGTACAGGACTTTAAATCAATAATCTGTTCTTGCACTAGGAAAATGTTGCCGCGTTGTCGTTGTGTAGCTCGTAATTAAAAATATGTAGAGTAGGTAATTGATTCGAGTTAGAATGAAGCTAAAATCAACGGTAGCATTCTTAAAAATATTTTAGTCAGTAAAGAAAGTAATAGAGGACTGAAAGTAAATAAACATGAGCTTCCATACTAATATTATAAATGCTAGATGGATGGATGGATGTTGGTTACTCAAGCAATTCAGAACGGTTCAACGGATCTTGATGAAGGGCTCAGAGATGGTTTAGTCTGGAATAACACATAGGATAGGATACCGTTAATCCTGATGTTACCGTTTCGATGGAACCATGTTCGAATTACACGTAAAACCGCGGGCCGAAGCTGTACTAGCTATAGCTTTTAAATAAAGCCCTGCTCTATAAGCAAAAGTTAATCAAGTCGTTAGAACTTCAATATAAGTTAGTGTATCTTAGCGTTAAATCTTAACAAGTTTACAAGAGCCTGTAGGCATTGATTATGAAGATATCTTACAATAACGGTTTAAAGGTTAATTGGTGTTTGTTTAGCTTTAAGAAAGCTGGGGGTTATATATGAGATGTTTTCATTGGAGTCTTACAATATAATAATGGTGAATACTAGCGACTGGCCTCGGCTTTACGCATAAAGCATGTTACTATGTCTTAATGTTCTTATTATGTTAGGCAACGGTTAAAGGTCCCGGGTGGATGGACTTTTCCGGTCAACTGTTTTAATTAAACTAAATTAGTGTAAAGCATAAAAAAACTGCCAAATTAGTTTGTAAAGTGCCCAGGAACCAAAGTAAAAAGTTTTCTTAGTTGCTAAATTTTCAAATGATACTTCTTGTCCTATGTGGAACGAAAGAACGATTGTCAGACTTTTACTTACTAAAACACACTGTGTCCTGACAATGGGCTTTTACGTGCCAGGGTTTGATGAGAGATAGATGCCTGCTGACAGTCCCGACCTCTGGTAAAAGCCAGCCCTTGGAAAGAGAAGCGAGGCTTATAAACTATGATGATGGAATCAGTGAAAGCTCATCAGCACGCACCATGGGAACACGATCCTCCTCACGAGCCTTCGCGTGGAATTATTCATGTAACATCACTAAATGTAACTGTCTTTCCGGTTCTAATGCCGAACGATGATCTCACGAGTGACACTTCGCTGAATGTTATCGGAATTTTACGTAAAGATATAGTAACATAATTTATTTTATTACTAAGATGGTCTGAATATGTTAATATATGAGAATATCAAGGTCTTTGCCAAATAAACGAAAGAGAGAATTTGATAACCCAGTGTATCTACACTGAGCTATCAAATTCTCTATTTCGTTTCTTTAGGTTACTGATGAACTTATGCCAATGAGGTTTGATTTAATACTGATA
Organism: Agrotis ipsilon; assembly: GCA_028554685.1. Lineage (NCBI taxonomy): Eukaryota > Metazoa > Arthropoda > Insecta > Lepidoptera > Noctuidae > Agrotis > Agrotis ipsilon. Next base: position 16,755,092 of record CM052965.1, read on the forward strand.
CAGAAACGTCTACGTAGAAACTTTAGTTTTCAGTTTTTTCTTGAGAAATCATTTCTTATTTTCTTAATAATATCTTTCAACAGGATGACAGTTGACACTAACTTTTCCGTTAGGTAGGTTGGATTTCCAAGACCTCCATTTGTGTGTGTCTGTATATAGCAACCCAGAAAGTCTACTTCATTTACCTAAAGTGATAGCCGTTTCAGGTCATCAGCTCTTTTAGTTACGCATTGCAGATTTTTTAATTACCTTGTTGATACTCCATCATCTCTATCAAGTTTCAAAATATTTAGAAATTAACACATTCGAATTCAAGTTAACCCACCTGATATTCCCCCATAAAAGGCTGATCTATCTCGGCACGGCACAGCCCACAGCTCGGATACTAGTGAATAAATAAATACATTACGCGTCTTAATATAATCTGGTTTCAAGTTCCTTGGAGAGCATTGATCTCGACCGAGCCGGTGCAAAACTTTCGTCTTGTATTATGTCGCCGAATCCGGGCGCTTTGAACATTGTGCTTGGATTTGTGGGGCTTGGGTCTTGAGAGCGTGGGTGTGGTTCTGTTAGAGAACGAATTAGAGTAATGGTAGAGACATTGTAAATATAAACTTTGGTATGCTTGGTGTACCGTGGATTGAGTTAATTTATAGGAAAGCTTTAGTTCAACGCGTCTGAGCACTAGTGTGTCTTTAACATACTGCAAGATCGCTGTACCCCTTGCTGTAACCTTTAGTTCTTGCAAAGTAGCTTTGTATAATGAGATGTTGATCGAAAGGTGGATGATTGAGGATTGAAAGGTGGTCCAGAACTAAGTTAGGAGTAGGTATAGCGGTATCATTTGTGTGGAGTGGCAAATCGACTGTATTTGTATGATCTAGTATCGAAATTAGTGGTTTTGGGTCTCGCTATTTGTGTGTGCGACTTTAAATCTTTGTAAATGCACCCAAGAGAGAGAAGAAATTCATAAGGCTATCTTTAACAAGCTTGTGAAAAATTATAGTCCGGCTTATGATGGCTTAATAAAATATTAAGTATAGAGACTATTCTAATCATCACTATTCTAATCACGGGAGTCGTGTCGTGGGAGCAGGGGTCTAGTGTGAAGGCTAAATCTGCACTGCATTTAGAAAATCTTGCCTCTGCAATCTACACTTATACTTAACACACTACACGTGTGCAACATCTCTACACACACTTTTTATTGTTTATTTTTCTTTTTTTAACCTCGTCCGTGAGTCACTGCGTGGTGCCAACTGAAAACCAGCGCTGGGTGTCTTTCACCCAGCAAATGCTGAGTTGGTAACCCTTTTGGTTTGGACATGCTCAGCAAAATTCTTATTGTATTTTTAATTTTGTTAATTATTTCTGTGTGTGTGTGTCCAATATCAAATAAATATTTTTCTATTCTATTCTATTCACTATTGAACAACGTCTCAGTACAACTACTTACACAAGTTGTGCAGACAATACGACGTCTCCTCTCCTCCGTGTCGTATTGTGAACCGGACCGACCGGATTGGCATACATTTGTGTATACATATATGTTTTGTATGGAGTTTGATCGCACTTTTTGGTTAGAATGAAGCTGCTTCACCTAATACTTCTCATACTTGGTACTTCTTCTGAGGCCTTATCATGAATTTTCAGTTATTGTGACGTAGAATAAACTGGAACTTTGACATTAATTTCAAGAAAAAAATTAGTCCCTTCTTCGCATACCAGAGGCTCTGCTCCATTTTTCCATACAAGAAACGCTATAAATACTGGAAAGACGTTGTAAAGTAAAACACTGAAAAGTCGTGGTAAGGGCTCTGATGGTACTTATGTTAGGTGTCAATGATGATGATGAAATTACCATCTTATGGACTTTATAATGTAAAAAATACATCTATGTACTCGTACCAAATGATGGCAAAGAAACGAATGGATTGATTTGATTTGATGGACGTGATGTTTTAAAGAGCCAATAAACATTTTAACATTATGTTTTCTTATTTTTCAGGTAATTACGGCCTAGTTTTTATCAACCGACGGAAAAACAGGTTTGTAGTCCTGAACTAATTTCATTTCGGGTTTTTTGTTTAAGTCACATTTATTGTGCAACCGGTTTATGGAAATCACTGCCGGCTTCTCTTTTCCCAGATTATTATTATAATCTGTATCTCTTCGAAGTTACTTTTGATATCTTCTAGACAAGTTATTTACCATAGGTCGCATTATTTTTCCACATTATTCAAATTGAGATGTGGAAGCAAAAATTAAGGGTATGGAAGAAAACATCACGATTGTCATTCATTGCATTTCCCATAACATTTGCAATTCTAAACTATGGTCTTCATGTAGGTTTGTAATGTGAACAGTCACTTAGCCCAGTGGTCAAGAATGGTTAAGAATGGGTCATTACTGTTCCACCCACAGTGTCCTGAGACGCAAGTTAGTTAGTTTGACGGCACGGTGTGCGCAGTGGCTAAGCGATTTGCTGAGCTGCGTATCGTGGGTTCAAATCCCGCACGGAGCAAATATTTGTATGATCTACAAGTAGTTGTTCCGGAACAAGTTAGGGATTTTATCAGAGAAAGAGTTTATTTTGGTAATAAACTTACGTTCATAAGTAGTTTTAAGGCCATTGCCACCCCACTGAGTAGTGGGAATTCCCATATAATAAGAGAGAGGTACTTGATTAGTAGTAAACTGACCATTTTTAAAACCTATACATTTTATACCTAACTGTTTCATAAAAAAAATGTGGGATTTTCAGAATAGTTAGTTTAACTGTTGGTCAAATAACTGACTCTTAGTTCATGAATTTGAAAGTGTGTCAATTTGTCCAAATTAACGGACAGATTTCGACGTCATTTGGTAAAGAGCTTAAAGCCCTTCCACTATCGTTATGTAGCTTTTTCCTGAAAAAAAAAAACGTCATGTTTCCAAGGGTGTGAATTTTCATATTTAATTGGGTTCTGTAATAAACCCCTGCTCCATAACAAAGCTTTTTATCTTCCTCTCTGAATCAGATACCTCCTTAACTTTAGTGACATGCTGGTTTAGATCGCACCTACTCACCGATAGGACACTATTGTACGAAATACATAACATTTTAAACACTGAATATCATTCTTACCTTTCACTTAATAAAGTCTAAAATACTCTGAAAGCTTTAGAAGAAAACTTGGTCAAAACAAACATGCACTAAAATCGATCGTGTACTGTTCGAAATAGAGTGTTAAATGCTTTGGCGAAAGTATAAGAAAAGTTGGCACAGGAAAAGGTCAAAGACCTTGAGTACTCGAAGATTGCTTGCGGCCTACCTAGGACGAATTTCTTTGCAAATTTTTCACCAGCGGTATGTTACCTGCAATAAAATTAAGTAACTACTTATTTATAGTGCTGCTTGAGTTCGGGGAAGAACTTCATCAACTTAAAACATTATTTCGTTGGAAATTCACTTTAGTTCGTTAGTTTGTTACTTAGCTGCCGATACCTATATTGAAATGAGGTTTCCATGATTAAATGTCTTTGTTGCGTTTGCGTTATAACATCAAATTTTAAATTCGGTAAATTATACCGTGAAGTAATGAAGTATTGTCAGTTGAAAATAAGTTAAAATCATAACTGTCTGCATCAGGTTATCAGATATAATAATATCTGAAACGTCCGAAATTATGCGTAAACAAAGATTTTGGAAAAATAAAAAACTATACGACCTCTCCCCAAAATAACGTCTGACTGAACCTAAAAGCATATGAATGAGTGGACACAAAAATCAAACGACATCATTTTTATGCGTTCTCATTAGGTGCGCCCACACCTAATAACTATGACGTCTTTGATATGTCAATTCAATTTAACAATTAATTTAATTCAAAGTTGATAAACATCATATGGATACCGATATAGCCCACCGGATTAGCAAGCTGAAGTGGCAATGGGCAGGCCATATTGCTCGCAGAGCAGATGGCCGATGGGGTCGAAAAGTGCTAGAGTGGAGACCACGGACGAGCAAGCGCAGCGTAGGACGTCCACCAACAAGGTGGACAGACGACTTTATGAAGGTCGCCGGAAGACGCTGGATGCAGGTCGCTTCTAACCGGTACTTGTGGCGATCAAAAGGGGAGGCCTATGTTCAGCAGTGGATGTCCTATGGCTGAGATGATGATGATGATGATGAAACATCATATAAATAACTTTAATTAAAGTTATTAGTACTTATGTATAAAATACTGGATTTTTAGTCCTTAAATAAAGTATTTACTTATATTACACAAATTGTTTTATGGAATTTTATTGTTAATGACGAAAAAGTCGCTCTCTGTGATTTCTGGTTAACCTATGAATAGAGGGCGTTAGTTTATATACGGTATTCCTATTAAGACGAGAAAGTTCATCATAACAAGTCCGCACTCATGTATAAAATCTCAATTGCAAATACTTGGCAAGCACATACTATGCATATGTAGTATATTATTTACATCGTTTAACTTAACATCAATGGTGTCTATTAATAGCCGTGCTATGAATATTCTAAACGGGATATGTTAGATTATATTGTAATCTATTTCTAATAAATATGACGGCACTCATGCATTTGATTTTGTAGTCATGTCGTTGCAATGATATTGTAATTAATTGTCTATTAAGTGACAAATGAAATGATAGATTATTTTATAGAAACGTAAGCTTATATAATAAAGAAGTATAATACTAGTTTACTTTTTGGCTTCAAGATTTCGTAATTCGTATGGTAACACATCTTTCGATGACATTTCTTTTGCTAGCCTCTGCTGACTATCGATGGACAAACGATCTGACGGAGACCACTGCAGGTATCCTGATGGATTCAAGCCGCTTCTAACCGGTCCTATTGGAAATCTATAGGGGAGGCTTATGTTCAGCAGTTGACGTCCTAGGGCTGTAATGATGATGAAGTATTTTTCATGAAGCAGTTGCCTATATTTTTGACTCCACAACCATAGAGTTAAAAAAATTACCGTTCCTACAATATTATAGTCGGGAGCGTGTGATCTCAATCTTGTCCTTCTAAACCATTTCTCATAATTCAGCTGTCATCCTCTCGACACTATTGTTGAGAAACTAACTTCAAATACTGAAAGATTTGAATCACTACTTCTCATTAATGACCCCTAATTAGCTCGAAACAAAGTGTAAAGAGAAAGTGGACTGACCCGCTTACAAGAACAAAAGCTCTCGACTAGAATCTAACTAACTGTACTATATCTACAGTCTTGAATCAAACACATCTGTACTTAAAATCACTGGCGGGAGTTTAGTTATTTCCTCCTTGATTAAAAAGCTAAGCATTTTGTTGAAATATTTAAGGCTAAGTTTCGTCTTTTCATCACCACTGGTCTTAAAACAATGAAGGAAACCAGTATGTCCTACAACTAAAAATTCGACGACATGTAATATCCACACGTAGAGGAGGCCTCTGTTCCAGCAGCGGGAAATTTATGGGCTAATTATGTCTTTTCTGAATCTGACACTGTTGTTACCCTCAAATGTTGTTAATAATGTTATAGTAAGTAGGAGCCGCTTGAACTTTACTTCGACTTTGGCCATCAGTGGCAAAACTTTTGGCTTTCTTCAGTCTAAATTGAGCATCGGTCGGGCATTGCAAATGAGCTCGTATTGGATTAAAACAATACATAATTTTAATAACATTAATGGCAACTCCAACATTTTCACGCATTACTCTTTACAACTATAAAATCTATAATTATTTTACGTGGGTATGTATACCTATGACATAAAAATATATCTTATGTAATGGCTATAGCACGAAAAGGGTACTTCAAACGCTAAATCTAAAAGTGAAAAAAACCGGTACCTTGACGCAGACGTTGGTGTAATTAGCATGGACTTCGGCTTCAGTGATTTAGTTAAGCTCTTGGTGCTAATTTATTCCGAATCACCCGTTAAATAAAGTTGAGGCTTGTTGCTTACTGAGCTCACACATGAGACTAAAAAATTAGGTACGGTCAAGCCCTTCATGCTTGACCTATCTTATACTGCAGAATAAGGGAATATGGACCAAGTAATGCAGACCAATATTTGTATCTGTTAGTTTTAATAGCTGAATCTCGAACATAATTTTATTTTTTGTAGCTAGCTTTGTCTCTACACTTGCTTCTTTTGTTATTTGTATTGCTGCACTTATTTCTTGATTTTTCTACAAATGGGCTCATTATTGTAACTCTACAACATCTTCCAAATATCAGGCTTCACTACTTGTTGCTCTAATAGCTTTTTGAATTTAATTTCTGCAGAACTTTACCACTTCCATGACTGCATCGGTAGCATATCAGGGTTTTATTTGAAGCTGTGTCGCACAATATCGACCGTGACCTATCCTTCTAGTCTCGAAACATACATTGAAGGGGCTCCAGTCTATGACCTCTGGCCTCTGGTTCTTATTGGCGATTTTTGTCTCTTGTGTACATTTAAGTAACCTTTTTAAGAGGCCCAAAATAAAAGACAACCTTCTATCTTTTTGCAATCTTCGCAAAGCTTTTAGTCCTACCTCATCTACTAGCAGGTCAAGGCAGGACTGCTTTCTATAAAGCCTTGTAATTTATAGATAAATATTTTTATGGCTCGTTATAAACTTGTGTGGTAACTAACCATCTATGTATAGAGTACTTAGGTGCATGTGTGTTTATGCCTTTATCTCTAACGAGTTTATAGTAGGTTATAATGAGGCTCTTTGAACAAGTATTATTAAAAGGTTTTTCTATGAAGAAGAAATAGTTTTAAGGATATTGGAATTTTTCAGTTGAATGTTTCAGAAAGTTTTCAGTTTAGATGTGTGTTAATTTTATTTTGAGCTTATTATTTTGTATTGTATTAGAAAATAACTTGGAGGTATATGAAAAGGAGGACTTAATATTAAAGTAGTAGCAAACCTAAAATTAGGAGCAGTAAGAATCAGTTTTGAAACCAACCTTTTCTAATATTTCGAGACATCATATAACATTGCAAATACTCTCAGTTGTCTTCAGTAGGGTCGTTTTGCGTTACAAACAATAATGCACCCCATACTCAAAGATCCATTATGAGGGTGTTTCAGAAATGTACTAAGTTGATTTCGGGTATAAATATAAGGTAGTTTTTGCATATGTGCATGCTTGGCTATGTTCAGACTAGTTTTGGTACGGAAAAACGTTAGCTTGTATCTCTAACTCGCTTTACTTGTTTGACGCGTGTCATAAGATAACAAATATTCTTAAGGAAGAAAAAAAAGGAGACGAATCTCCAAAAAAAAAACACAACACACATTACTCATCAAACACTCAAGTGGAACTAACACAGTCACCAGTCACAGTGAACCAATTTAACAATTAGCAGACAAATGGGACACAGTCTGTTGAGTAGAGGTCGAGAATCAAGGGCACTGGGGCTTTGGCCCTCTGGCATCTGACAGGGACGCATAATTGGTACACCCAGAAGTGCGAGAAAGATAGCTGATGATTGTATCAGCTGATTTTTAGTGGAAGTTTGTAACGGTATAGGTATTTGTTATGGTTGGTGATCTTGTAACACCCCTTTTGATGAAATTATCATTGTTTTAGGTTTGTTAGTAGTAATTTGTCTGAAAGAAAGTTTGAATGAAATTGTTTGACTAATGCTGTAATTTTGATATATCGGTTAGACTGGAACTCCTCCATATTTGAGAAAAGACTAGATTGTTCAATCATCATAACCGTCAGCCAATAGTAATCCATTGCTGGACGTATAGGCCACTCCAAATGATCGCAAATCATAACAGTTTTGGCCAGTCAGTAACCTTCTGCTGCGAGCCACTTTCTTCAAATCATGGATTCGCAGGTCATCTCACTACGTGTGTTCTTACATGGTCTCCAGTCTAGCTCATGACTACTCCATCGACCTTTTGTCCGTCTGCATGCATGACTTTTCACTTCAGCATGATTCTACTTCTACTACGCAGTCTATACATGACTGCTCCATCGACCTTCCATCCGTCTGCAAACATAGTCAGCTCGTTTCCACTTCAGCATGATTGTCACAGTCTATAATATAATAGTGGAAGTCTGGGTGACAGTATGCATACATATTATGGTCCATGGTCCAATTAAGAAACATCTATGAGTTCTCGAGACCAGTGACACAACATTTGGGTCACAACAGCGCAGTCCTTGCCGTTTGTGTTCAGTGTGATGCGTTTAATTTCCGGATTGACACAATAATATGCTCTACAGATGTTTCTTTGACACAGTTCTTTTGTTTTTTTTAGTATTATAACGTCACTTGTTTTGCTGAACGTTTCCTCTTTCATACAAAAATTAAACACGAGCAGTAAGTACATTTGAATTACGTAAGATTGTCAGCGTTGATGTGCAAATAATTATTGACACTGACAAATGTTGATAAATTAAGAACTGATTCAAGTGCCATCAGTGTCAATAACTCCATGATAATGAGTGATTAGATAGGGTGGTCACAGTTACAGTGTGTCTCAGGTTCAGTGTCTTCTATATCAAATATTTCTTACGGAGTTAGGCTCTGTTACACCTCTTACAAATGCCATGATCACGGATAAAAAATATCCTTTACTGTCGTTAGGAAAATAATTCAAAGAGTCCTTCTGCACAGGGTGAAGCACAAGGGACTGTTAGAATTGTACAAAAACTGGTCAAGGAACAGGTTGGTTTTTGTTGGTTGCCCTTTCCAGGGCTGCCCATAAGACGTCTTAAAATCCAAATTAATATCGCTAATCAGAATTTAGAGACCCTACCGTCTAATAGATGGCAATGAAAGTCGAATTTGTGCCACAAACCTTTTGGCATTAAACCATGGTGGAGCATTCGAACTGCCTCGATGCCTTAGACGAGGCTATAATAAATTTAATGCCAATAACTAGGCCATATACTTGAGAACGTAACTCCGTTATTACTCCTGAGTTTACGATCCTGTAGATTTTATTGTTTCAGAATTATGTGTGTTGTTGGTATGTTATGTAATTATGTGGAGCTCGTGGCTAAGTAATAACCGTATGGAATCTAGAAGGTAAAGCTGCTCTTGGCTAGACATGTTAGTAGATGGGTGACTATTAATTACACCGAGTGTTCGTCGAAAGACTGACATTTGTAGATATTTGACAATCATAACAGGTAGTCAATGAACCGAAAGTCTATTAACTAGTCTTGCCAAGGAATATCTTATGACCTAGTACAATCTGGGTTGTGGAGGACAGATAGACAGTCTATGTAAAATACAAACATCCGCTGAGACTGAAAGTCTAGCCAGATGGTGATAATGTAATGGCATTGTCAACTCATGAACGAGGTTTAATTGATCTGCTGTAAATTTTGATTCTCCTCTGTTCCTCGGTCATTATAATCTGGATATCATCAAGCTTTTAGTTAATTTGTTTTGTCTTTTAGTCTAGTATGGTCCAGTCTAAGCCACACAATTGCTTCACATCAAGCAAATCGCAGCTAAACTTAAACTAACAATTAATTTAAAAAAAAACCTGTCAACCAAGTTAGATCACCCATCACAGAACAAAAAATATACCTTACAAGCATGACTACGATGGCCTATTTGGCAAGGATTCTGGTGTACTAAATCAGAAGCAAGCCTGAATTAAAGCTGTACTAGTTAAATTAGGCATAAGATCTTGAGAATTTTCACACCAGCTCAAACTTATCTATCCTCTGAATACAGATAACGTTACATCCTAAGCCTCTTCGATACGATCGCGACACGACAGCAGTGTCCCGTTCCGTACGTACAACATGGTGAGCCTCCGTGACTGCGCCACATAGCCCGGGTTCAATGTACCGCCACCCAAACGAAACATGGCTCCCGCAGTCCAGTCCTACTACTGAAATACTACAGGTTGCATGTAAAGGGATTGGATTTGGGTAATGTGGTTGGTCTTGGGTATGTACTTTAATAGGTCTTGCATAATCTGACTTGTTCTTTCATCGTGGTTTGGATCGGTTGCTATCGACACCAACCGATCCCTAACTACCCAATCACTGTTCTATTGGTTAATATGGACTTGGAGAATCCCTTATTTATTTAGTTCTGCCAATTTGTTCCACCGAGTTGATACGGTTAAAATAATGTATGCAGTTTAAAATATTGTGGTAGGCAGTTTTTTTTTCTGATACCTAATACGATTACATTGTTTTTAGAAAAATAATATCGATATCTTGTTCAACGATACAAAGTTCGTCAAAATAAACGCAAGTTATCAGTAATATGACAGAAGCAAGTTGATACTGATAAAATCTAAAAATATCTTACATAATTAGTGAGGTAATCGCATTACGTCAGCTTTAGTATTGGCGACTTGATAAGGGAAAGATATTACTAACCTAAACAACAATTAGTTCAAATATTGTGATACTACATTTACTATTTATAGTAACCCACATTGAAGGTGTGTTATCATTGTTTTTCCTGTTTGTTGTCAACCAGTAGAGTATGACCCATATGACAACGTAGTTCAAATTTTCAGCTGACTCTACGTAATTTTTATTGCCTCCACTTTTCCTTGTACACCAAAATTTTCCGAGCTCAAAGCCTCATTTGAAAGCACCCTGAAGCTTGCGATGTCGACGTCTAGGCGATGTCTACAACCGGCAACCACACGTGGGATCGCATAGCGCATGCGCCAAGTCAAACCTCCAACTTAACGGCTAGTATCGAGCGAGCCTCCGTGCGGAGAGGTCATGTCGCAATGTCGGACGGTCGCGACTCCCCGTCGCAAAGCGGTCTTCGGGACCGTGTCCATTTCTTTGAGAAAGTATGGAGTGGACAATCTAGTAATGACACAGTAGATGCTACCATTGATGTAGACGATATAGAGCGACGTATAGAGCAGCGCAAGCGGCGCCCTGAGTCGCCGAAAATCGAAGTTAAACTTAAACACACTCGTGATGGAGAATCTCCAACAAAGACTTTTGAATCTTCTTTCCCCAACTTGAAGTTAAGACATGTGGAACCCGCTGAGGAGCTGGAGAAGTTCGAGCGCCAGGTCGAGGAGGGCGACCTGGCTGCCGGCGTCCGGTTCGTCAAGTTTGAGCGGGTAGTTAAAAGGACTGTGACCGAAACCCGTAGTGAGGAGCGGACAGAATCGCCCCAGCACGAGTGGTATACCGAGTACCAGCAGCAGACCTGGCAATCTGCTCCCAGGAAGGAGTTTCTTCGAAGTAAATCGGAATATGACTCGCACATCGCAGATAAACGCGGTAAGTTTACGTCCTAAAGTTGAAGGAGATTTTGGAAAAGAAGTTTTGACTGAACTAAATGAAATTTGCTGTTTTATTTTTGTTGCATTTTATTCTCATATTTGTGAGAACGCGGTATTAAAATTCAAAGCTATATAGCTGCTCTTGAACAACCGGCAAATGTCAAAAGTACGTTCGACCTTGGCAATCGACGATAGTAAACAACTTGATTTGGTATTCTAATTTTATTTCTGACCGATCTGTGAACAAAACGAATAGTTTTTTTTTCTAAAATGATATCATTCGTAACGTTTTTTTTGAGCGACTAGTCTTTTGAGCAGACTTCACTTACGCCTTGTTTGGTGTTTTAATGGCAATATTTTGATTAGATTAGATAGTGCTGAGTGTTTTCAAGTAGCCTTTGTTAATTGTTCAACAACTTTATTTATTTATCGCATGTTTCCTTTGCCAATGGTTGTTAGTTCCTTCTTGTTGGATTTTTAAATTTCTGCAGTTTGTATTTACACGAAACTTCAATGTCTTAGCGAAACAATAAGTCATTGGGCAAACGTATTGCAACTTGATTCTTCAATGAGAAAAGGCATTCATAGATGACGTTTTTGTACAGGGTTTCTCTGATTAAGTGAGGTGTTTAATTGGCTACTCTGACAAGACTTAATCCAGAGTCTCAGCCTCTTTTGAAGTTTTGTATTTATATTTTTTGTCTCACTATGTTTATGCCAACAATATCGGGTATTTCATAAAACATAACACTTCAGTCTGATATTTAATCTAGCTACTGTATTTCAAATAATATTTCTCAACTACACACTAATCGTAATATTAAACAGTCATTAGATCCTTTTATCTGATAAATATTTCATATTTGATCTCCGTGACTTAAATCCTAAGTGGCTGATATGTTTATTCTACGGGTTTCATAGTGTGCGTGTTACTCGTTATTAGTCTGGGCTGATCAGAATCTAAAATCAATTTGTCAAAAAGTCGTTTGCCATGAGTGGTCTCCATTTTGTGAATTCATTTAGCTGCATTGAGTTTATGATGACTCAAAATAATAAAAACTAAAAAAAACTATCAGAGGCCTTACCACGAGCTCTTAACACGATCCAGTTTAGGCTGTGGGAAAGAGACATAGCTATACAAATCGTCTAGCGCCATCTCTTTCCCACAGCCTAAACTGGATCGCGTTACGGGTTCATGGAAGGCCACCTGGATGGTCTAGTGGTCGCAGCCAGGACTGAGGTTCTTGTCTTATTATGAGCTTTCCATCAAAAATTTTTCGATAGCAGCTACGGAAACTGCGTGTAGCCTCGGGTGATGGTCATAGGCTTGTCCCACCTACGTTTTACACGTGACATATTTAAAACTGTTTTAATTAAGGTGTACTACAAGGTACACCTCAACATACCCCTTTAGAGATTGAACATTGTATATATCCATGTTATTTTTATCAGGAACATCACCGATTACTATGCAAGTATACCGTACTATTTTAGTTCCTTCATCTTCTTGATTAAGTCGCGTGAATAACCAATCGGTCTTGCAAAAAAGACAACAGTGCAGTTACTATGTGCGCCAGTGAATCACCATTCTGAAGAAGACTTGGAACGAATTGTTTGTTTCAATAAACTTTAGTCTGAAACAAATTAGTTCTGAATCAAATGAGGTTCAAGGCTGTTCCGCCTGAGTAAACTAAAGCCTTAAATAGTTTATACAAGTTTAAGACAATTGGATTCTTTCTGGAGACTGGACTGTATTTTATGTATGGTAAACAATTGACCACTATTAGGATGGTCATTATTTTTGGCCTGTAAACATCATCATAACGGCAGTGGAATTTCCAATTCGATAATGTCCTTTGTTGAACTTGGATCGAAGTCTCCTTCAATAATTCTACAAGAAGAATCTAATGCTCCACTATACATACAAGATCATCTTTTCTAAAGAATCTTGTCTTGCCAGTGCAATACCTATACCTACGCAGGACCTGCTATATCTCCTTTATTCGTAAGATGGCGATTTTCTGGTTTTACAAGAAGCGCTGCGTCTACCTACGCAAACTTTAGAATAGAAACCAGATTTTTGCTGTATGATGTTACTTGTATCAGTTTCATTTTGTTCTCGGATTTAGTTATTATGTTAGTTTATATTTCTGTTATTACTGCATTGTAAAATTTGTACCCATATCTTGATTATTTTTTCTACATCTGAATTGAATTCACTCTCTGCTTCCATAATTATTATCTGGAAAATATATGGTATTGTCTTTCAAATAAATTACTTTCGCCTTTAACTTAGGGCTTACTGTATCCGTTGGTCCAGTTTCTGTTTTATCAAATTCATTTCGGATTATAATGCTTTTAGTTATACTTTGGATACATCAATCTTCATTGTTTGTGGCCCATTGTCTGATTCTTGGAATGTTGAATTTATCTTTTGGGGCACTGGTATTTATACTTTTAGTAACTGATTTAACTGATCTTTCTCGGACAAAAGACCGAATAACTGTTCTAAATATTACAAGTAAGCAAGTAAGAAATCTTAAATACACAAGTAGCCTAGGCAGACCTAAGAAATACTAACATGAGGAATTTAACTCAACTCTCTTGAGAGTTAGGCTGAAGAGAGCAAGACTTATGAATGATATCTTTGCAATGCAGTAGGTTAAAAGAAGCTGTCAAAAAAACAACTTGTTCTTTCATAAAGTAGAGCTTCATTGTAACAATCAAACATCAAAACAACAACCTGTTGCTTAGTGATTTCTTCACACGATGTGACTGTTACTTGTTGCTTTTGCATTTTCTTCATTAAATGTTTCGCGATAACCATCAAACAGCTGTAATGTTCCTTCAATTTTGCCAATATTTTCATTATCAACGTCTCTAAATCATTAATCAATCAATTTGATTCCCAATTCTGGTGTAGCAGTGATTAAATTCCTTTGCTGTGTGTTGTTATGAAATTTGTTATTTATCTTATCTTGCACTTAAGTTATTAGCGCAGTGATAAATGTTGCACTTGGCTTCTAATTAATTTGTCCTTCAACGCACATATTTCTGTAAAATAATATTTAAGTTGACGATTTTAAGGTTCCTTTATGTACATGTTCTTGAAATACTTTTTTTCCCATGGTTTACAGTTTGCTGTCAACAATGAAATGATACCACTTTTCAAGTGCTTTCAGTGATATATGGTGGAAGGTTACAAGGGGTGGGACGTTTTGTCCATCCTTTTTGCATAAATTGTCGTGGTATATATATTCAGACTATCATATTATGGAAATCTAGCTCAACTAAACCCTGGATAGGTCAGATGGCTATCACTTCTCGTAATACCAGAAACAAGACTGCATTTGCTAATGAAGTCACGACCAATGCCATAAAACAAAGCTCCAAGAATATTAAACAAGAACAACGTTTAGAAATTCTTCAACTAAGATTTTAACTGGCTTATGTATATTAGATTTCGTGTCTAAATAATAACAACGGCATAGTTAAATCTTCAAGGTTCAAGCCACGCTTGCCGTTTAGTCCTTGGAATTAGGAGACCATTAATTACTAACAATGTTTCCGTGTGTCGGAAAGCACTTTAAGCCGTTGGTCTTGTTGTCATTGTCGTCATAGTGGCCTAAAAGTCTGGCAACCATGTCTTTACCAAGGGGTACCAAATGGGTTGTGAGAATCAGATAGGAAGCCTCGTGTCGAAGTAAAATATTGGTGATACTGCGTCAAGATATACTGGAAGCTGAGAATAGGTAGATGTTGATGATATTTCTGATGTCATTACAAACCAAGATCGATGTAGCAAACATAAAAATACTATCAATAAAGACTCTATGAATAATTTATACAACGTTTCCGAGAAAATAGTCAGTACAATTGTCGCGGCTGAATAGTTAGTTGACGTCATTAAGCATGTGTAATCGCATATTGTAATTGGCGTGATGTCACTGGCAGTAAATTAGCACCGTGTTGAATAACAATTAGGTACTAAATGGCAGAAATTTTGAGTAAAACATCCGTTGATAGTAAATATTGTAATGTGTATGACTATGTTCATGGGTTAAATTTTTAAATTGATTGTTATAAAGACGGACAGCATCCCAGAATCTTTAATGACATGGTGCAAGAGGGTGTGAGGTCAAACGATTCGTTTCGATGCATTTAGGACTGGTTTTGATGTGGAACTTGAAGCTGCCAGTACTAAGACTAATAAAGCATCAATGAGTGGAATATCCTTAATGTGTGGATTGGTATTGTCAATGCATAGTGTCAATTTCAATCCAGCTGTATTTGTGCGTGAGCGTTACCACGCTTTCTTGAAACACGTAGCATGACCAGTTCAGTCTCTACTTAAGAATTATACTTAGGTACCTATTTGTAGGTAAAAATGTATTTTTCCTTCATTTATGAAATCGTGGCGAAGAAGAGTGTTTGGACAATCTGCCAGTTTATCTTTCATTACTTCTGGGCCAGCCTTGAAGGCTTTCTATTCATTATGACTCCGAAGATGGCAGAAAATATCGAAAGGTCTCTTACAACTGAAGTACAAGATATTTATGTTCTTGCATCGTATCATCTCACGCACTCAAATGCCACGGGCATCTCATCTCACGAACTGAGTGTATGAACAAAACGTTGTTGAGCTAAGATAACGGAGTGCTAAATATATCCTCTTTTATAGCTTTACTGATTACGAATCACGTAACCTCTGTATGCAAGTTTGTTGATGCATCTTCTTTGCTAAGATATATTGCCCCTTTTATAATTCTCCTGCATACAGAGGTATTACAGTTAGACGATTATTGGTAACTGTCTTCAATGATCTCATCATCTGCTTAGTCTTGCATAGCCATCTATGCTGGTCTTCGCTTCCAGTCGAAGAAGACGTAAGAATGGGATATGGTCAAGAAGATAATGACATAATACTTTATGTAACTACTGTAGCAGACCATTTAAATAACTTCATAATTGTGCATAATCAACTTTGACGAGGAGAATCAACCTGACAATTAAAGGCAATTATTGTATACGATTGATTTTTTCCATTGAAGAAACCATGAACTGACAGTGCAACTGAAGTTTCAGTAAATACAATTTTTTTTGTTAACCTATATTGTCCCACTGCTGGGCAAAGGTCTCCTCATAACCTTCCACTCTTCCTTTTGTGCGGCTTTCTGCGGCAAATCGCTCATGAATGCGTCGAGATCGTCATGCCAGCATTTTCTAGGCCTCCCTCTGCAACGACGCCCGTCCGGCACCCACTGCGTAACGACTCTAGCCCAGCGATCCCTATGCATTCTATACACATGACTAGTAGATACTATTTTAAGTTTTAGATATTCTCTTCTCATAAATAAATAACTTTAAACGTTCGTCACGTCAATTAAAACTTTACCCTGTGTCAGGAAGCTAGCAAGCTTCGCGAACGCACCGTCTTCGTAAACGCCACCTTCACGCGATTGGACATTACAACAACATGGCGTGCGGTGTTATTCTAGTGTGTGACTTGCATTTAAATATTTAGTTGATGTTGTATCTAATTAATATAATTAAAGGTATATTACGATAAACGATCTTTCAATAACATACAACATTACATGGTGCCGAAACCCGGGAAAAATAAACACGATGGACGAAAATCAGGACGCCACGAGCATGAGCGGAGTTAAGCCGCCGAAATATTTCATAACAGGTACAGAAAATACTGCTGTAACCTGGAAAATATGGCTTCAGCAATGGGAATGGTACGCAACTGCAACAAACCTGGAAAAGAAAAAGCCAGAAGTACAAGTAGCGACGTTCATGATAAGCATTGGACCCGACGCTGCCATTATTTTCAACACGTTCAATTTAAATGACGCACAATCAAAGTCACTCAAGACAATAAAAGAAAAGTTCACAGCATATTTTACGCCAAAAATTAACGAAACTTATGAAAGGTATATGTTTAACCTTATTACTCAAGGTGAACAAGAACATTTTGACGAGTTCATCACCAAATTAAAAAGTAAAGTGAAAAACTGTGGTTATGGCGACTTAGAAGAGTCAATACTTCGAGATCGCATAATAATTGGCATAAAAAGTGACTCTACAAGAGAAAAATTGCTTGCAGAGACCAATCTTACATTACAAAAAACCATTGACATCTGCCACTCTGCAGAACAAGTGAAAATTCAGGTGAGCAAGATGAAACAAGCAGCAACAGTAGATGCGGTGACCTGGAACAGAAATAAAGGGAAGTTAGTAAATAAACAAAATAAACATAAAGAAAAAAGTGAAGAAGAACAAGAAACATTTCACTGCGGAAGGTGTGATACTACACATGGCTTAAGAGCTTGTCCAGCTTTCAGAAAAGTGTGTAAAACGTGTAACAAAAGAAATCATTTTACTAAGTGCTGCAAAACAAAGAAAATAGAAACCGTTGAACATGAAAATTCAAAAGAGAGCTCGGAAGATGAAATTAACCTTCATGTCTTTTCATTAGATACTGAATTCCTAGATACAGAAGACTGGTATGAAGTAGCCAGCTTACCTAGAGAAACAACAGTGAGATTCAAACTTGATTCTGGCAGCCAGTGTAATGTAATAAACAAAAATATAGCGGACAAAGCAGAAGCCTACATCAAACCATCAACTACAAGGTATCTTACATCATTCTCAAATCACAAGATTCCAGTCATAGGAGAGACACATATCAAAACACAAATTAAAGGTAACTCAACTGAAATTAAGTTTATAGTAGTCAACAAAAATATTACACCTGTATTAGGAAAAGCAACCTGTGTGAAACTAAATTTAATCAAAAGAGTAGATATGTTGTCTAAAGAAGAAGAAGAAGACCTGTTTGAAGGCATGGGTTGCCTGAAACAATTTAGATATGATATAGATTTGATTGATAACCCTAAACTGCCTATATGTCCGGCTAGAAAAGTCCCATACATAATAAGAGATGAGGTAAAAAAGGAGTTGGATAGTATGGTTGCACAACAAATTATAAAACCAGTGACAAAACCTACACCAGCCGTCTCACCCATGGTAGTTGTAAGAAAAAATAATAAGATTCGACTTTGTATAGATCCTTCAGCGATAAATAAAAACTTAAAGAGAAGACACTACCCACTAAATACTGTAGAAGAAATAACTGCAAGGATACATGGGTCAAAATGGTTCACATTACTCGACTGTAAAAGAGGATTCTGGCAACTCAAAGTTACAAAAAGAGCTTCTGAGTACTTAACATTCAGCACCCCGTTTGGTCGATACTCCTGTCTTCGAATGCCATTTGGACTCGCATCAGCTCCAGAAGTATTTCAACAAGTGATGAGTCATTTACTAATGGGAATAAAAAATGTAGAGGTCTCAATATGGATGATATATTAGTTCATTCTAGAACAAAAGAAGAATTAGAGAAGACTACACAGAAAGTACTAGAAAAAATCAGAAAGTCAGGCTTAAAACTAAACAAAGAAAAATGCATATTTAATGTACAAGAAGTAAAGTTCTTAGGTCATGTTGTTACTCACCAAGGACTTAAGCCAGACCAGGAAAAGCTCGAAACCATCAGCAAGATTAAAAGACCTGAAAATGTAAAAGAATTACAAAGATTCCTCGGATTAGTCACTTACCTCTCAAAATTCATCAAAAACTTGGCAGATATAACCAGCCCGTTAAGAGTTCTACTCCAGAAGAACATAGCCTGGTACTGGGATTGTGAACAAGAAGCAGCATTCCTGAAACTGAAAGAACTGTTACAAAAGCCACCTGTTCTTGGTTATTATGATCCAAAAGCTCCCATCCTGCTGTCTGTAGATGCTAGCAGCTATGCTTGTGGAGGGGTATTAATACAAAATGCAAAACCCATTGCTTACTGTGCAAAATCATTGACCAAGACTGAGATAGGTTATAGTCAGCTTGAAAAGGAAGCCCTTGCCATCCTAGTTGCTTGTAAGAAGTTTCACAGTTATATCTGGGGATGTAAAGACCTTACAATAGAAAGTGATCATAAGCCATTAGAAACTATATTCAACAAACCACTTACTGAGGCACCACCCAGGCTACAAAGAATGTTCTATCAAATATTACCATACAATCCTAAGGTGATCTACAAAAAAGGAAATGAGTTATATATAGCAGACACACTGAGTAGAGATTGTGAAAAACTTACCTGTGAAGAGATGCATAATGAGACATTGCAAATATGCACCATAGTACCGTTTTCAAAGCCTCGCCAAGAAGAGCTGAAAAAAGAAACAGAAAACAATGAAGAATTGAAAGATTTAAAAGAAATAATTTGGAGAGGTTGGCCTGAAAAAATGGAAGAAGTCAAAGAAAGCTTAAGAAAATACTGGTACTACAGAGAGACACTAAGTGTATACAATGACATAATTTTCAAAAATGACCGAGTACTGGTGCCCAAGTCCATGGTGCCAATAGTAATGAAACATTGCCACCTGAGTCATAAAGGTGTACAAGGCACTCTACAACTGGCAAGAGACAATGTATTTTGGCCTGACATGACTCAAGACATTACTAAATATGTAAAAGAGTGCAAATCATGCAATAAAATACAAAAGGATAACCCAATGGAACCTATAATTTTGCAAAATATACCAGAAAGACCTTGGAGCATAATAGCATCGGATTTATTTCACCTGAAAGGAAAAGATTACCTACTCATTGCAGATGCATACTCAGGATACTTTGATTTTCAAGAAATACAAAACATAAATAGTGCAAGTATTATAAAAGCATTAAAAGTTTGGTTTTCAACATTTGGAATCCCTGACATATTTCAGACAGATGGAGGCAAACAATATGATTGTGAAGAATTTAGACTGTTCACTAAAGAATGGAATTTTGAACATAGAATCTCAAGCCCACACTTTGCAAGGTCTAATGGACTAGCTGAACGCTATGTTCAAGAAGCAAAAAACTTGCTCAAAAAATGCAATGAAGATAATACAGATATTTACTTAGCATTGCTACATCATAGAAACACTCCCAGATTGGACTTAGGCTCACCATGCCAACGCCTTATGAATAGAAGAACCAAGACTTTACTACCTACTAATCAAAAACTCTTCAAACCAAAAATAATAAGAAATATAAGCAAGCAGTTAAAGAAACTTAAAGAAAATGAAAAGAAATGCGCAGACAGAGGAAAGAAGGAAAATAAAGAGTTTGGAATAGGAGAAGAAGTATGGCTAAGAAAAGACCATCATAATTGGATTCCAGCCAAGGTTGTAACTCCTGCAACAGAAGGACCACGCTCATATATTGTACAAACTGAAGATGGAGGAACCTATCGCAGAAATGCATGGCACCTTAAGCATGCCGCTATATCGAGTTCGCCAGACGACGAACAACCCTCTAACAATGATTTGTTCACAGATGGTCCCGTTCCAATCTCAGCTTCCGCTCCCACGACACCGCCGGCAGAGCCTGTTAGCGCGGTCGAGCCGACTTCGAAGCCGCCACCAGCCTTGCCGCAAGTCTCCACTGTGCCTGCACAGAAGACTACCCGCAGCGGCCGCACCGTCGTACCACCCGTGCGCTATCGCTGAAAAAAGGGGGATGTCAGGAAGCTAGCAAGCTTCGCGAACGCACCGTCTTCGTAAACGCCACCTTCACGCGATTGGACATTACAACAACATGGCGTGCGGTGTTATTCTAGTGTGTGACTTGCATTTAAATATTTAGTTGATGTTGTATCTAATTAATATAATTAAAGGTATATTACGATAAACGATCTTTCAATAACATACAACATTACACCCTGTTAAATTAACTTTATTGAATTGAATCTAATGCCAAAGGATATCTTTAAGCTTTAAAAGTTACTGTCTGTATAGCTTTTAATTAAGACCCAATTCCTTTAACTGCTTATTGGATAGATTAGGGGGATGTTTATTGTCCTTTATCAAGGATTACTGATAAGGGGGTAATTTATGCTTTTCGGCCATTGTGTTTAGTGGTTCTCTACTCTCTAGAATAAGTCTAGTAGCTCGTCTGCAATTCATCCGCAGATACAAATGAAGTAGTTCTTTTCTGCAAGGTTGACAACGCGCAGACGATAATGCAGGAGTTGTAGATGACTATAGCTACGGTGACAACTTTCTAACAGGAGAACTATATGCCTATAACCTAATAGTAAAATGGATCTGCATGTTTGAGACTTAAGTGGACCAGGACTCTTGGATCTTAAGTGTGAAGAATCTATACTCAGCCGGAGTCAAAATCTACCAAAGACAATTTTGATAACCTTGAATTGAGGTTTAAAAAGTCAGGTTTGGTTGAAGTCTGTTGGTATAATAATAGTAATATTTGAAGACATCGTGTTTTTGATGCTCATTTCGTTACATTTCTTTCACAGAATAGAATTTATAACATATTCTCTAAACTGGTTACATAAATCAAATATTTGGGTCATAATGATAATAATTGACGAAATAAAAAGTAGGTAAACGCATTTCCAAAAATCATAATATCTATAAATTATTCTTGACCTATATTAAATTTGAAATAAGTAGATGATTCATGAGCACTATGAGCAGTCAACATGCAAAGTATGCCAGCGCCGGCGCATCACAGGTGTGAGATTCCGGAGTTGGTGCGCACGCACGTGCAATGAGTCACTGAAACAATTGCACAAAATGAGATCTAAAAAAAATAAAAGATTTTGACAAAAACCAATAATTGGGATTGAAACATGTAACAACTTTGTTAAGAAAAAGTCTAGAAAATCATTAATACATTCTTCTTTTTCTTTTTCCGGCCTTATCCCATGTTTATTTGGGATCGGATCTCCTAATCGTTCTTCTCCAAAGATGTAAAAATCATTAATACATTGAAATAAATGAAATAAATTTTAAGCTAGCCACAAAATCTTATTTAAGTATCTATTCTAATTAATACCTGTGTAATCACATCCTCTTCTGGTTCGTACAAAAATACAGACATTTTCGATCTATTTTTTTAGAGGTGACCTTTCATTTGGCACCAGACGTTAGGTTTTATTGGTTTTTGACAAACAGGTTTATTAGCGGCCAGTATTAGGAATCAAACGTCTTTTAGAATTATTATTTAATTTGTAAGTCCATGTTATGCGCAAAATATTGAGGTGTAAGTTTATAACTTACCAATTATTTTCTCATTAAATTATATTCTATAGCAGGATAGTTCTTCTCATTTACTCAGGGCTACCGGCGCAGAAAAAAAAGAACTCAAAGACTTTTTAATTTATCTGAATTTATGTTCCTCGCGCTCCTTGCGGAGGCTTATGACCAGTAGAGAACTGCAATAGGCTAAAATGATGATGATGAGTGCCTCACTGTTTTAGCACTTAAAGATGATGTAAATATAGATACTTCTGGTTAACCCTATGTGATTTAATATTACGTCTTTAAACTCTAATTAAAGTAACCGCCCCGTATCATAAGCCCTTAAACAGAAGTACCCACTTATGCAGGTAGGATGCTATGATGACAACCACAAAATCGCCATCAGCTATAATGCCCCATTTCTGTTCGAGATGGGCACCGGCCATTGAAGCGTATCACATAACACTAAACCGCAGCTATTGAAGTAATCTGTGCTATCGGTACGTTGGCTCTGTAGTTAGGTCCCATCGTTGACGATTCGCGATGAGCATGGCGTGTTGGCGATTAACGAGGGTGTAGTTCGGATAATTTTATTGACGCCTAGTCGCATACAGCTATACTGTTTCTGAAGTTATGTTCTACCGTATAATCAGTGTTGCTTGGCCAGCGTTTTAATTTGCAAAATAAAATACTCGTTGTGTCTCGCTAGGTCCGTCATCAATCAGCCATGATATCTCTTAATCAGCGGCTACACTTCATATTTATTTTTATTTTAATCTATATTATCCCTCTGCTGATGTCCTCATAGCTTTCAAATCTTTCCTTTGTGCAGTTTTCTTGCTATTTTCGCAGTAACCCGTCTAACTCGTCACTCTAGAGTTTTCTGGACCTTCTACAGAAAACGGCGCTTGTCTTCTGACACCCATTGCTTGACTTTTCTGGCCCATTGATCCCAATAGGCGATACTTGTTCAGACTTCGTTGCATAGGCATTCATAAATATTGTCTTTTGAGCGAGAAGTCAGTCTTCAGCTATTTACTTTCTCGTCTTCAATAGGACGTGTGCCTGAACTTGAAACACTGAACACGTGATGCGCTGTGACGTGTGTCGTATTATGTTAATTGTGCAATAGCTTGATAATTATTATTGCTCGCTGAAATACAGGGTGATTCATTGAGACGGGTCTCTGTGGAAAAGTTTGTTGTTTTACGTGATAAGAAATTCTCAATGAATCACACTGTATATTATCACTCATCCAGTGATATGTAAGGTGATTGAGGGTCAAGTTTTTTTTTAAAGTTGGATCTGGTAACACCTATAATTAAACATTTTGAATTGCTGCTCTCAATTATCTCTCTCTGCTCTCAATTATTTCAAAAAACAAAGAAAATTCACCTTCGATTAAGATTACATTGAAAGGTTCATGAGATGGACCTATAGTAAGTACATATTTTATACTTACTTTTAAAAAACATTAGCCTGGCCTGACTGAACAATGGTATATATGAATATGATAATTTATTGAAATAACATTAAAAATACAAGCAATATCTTCGTGTAAAGTTTGTTAATTTGACAACTACGAGTATTGATTGGAAGGTCATACACATAAAGGAAGTACGGATTGGTGAATTTTTCTTAAATTTAATGCATAAAAATAGTATTTGCAGATACCATTCATATATTTTTGTTGGTTTTCTGTGAAGTAATAACTGTATTGTATTTACTTCTTGGTTGATTAACTTTTAGTTCGTGAGTGCTTGGGAAAACTGTTGTTCATTATTATTTTCTAAGATTTTTCTAGAGGCATCCGTATGTTTCTGCAGATTTGGCATGGTCTTCTATAAGAACATAATGTTATAAGAGAATAGTATTGAAAATAACATCAATTAAAAGTGTAAGAAAGGATGAAATATGACTTTTAAAGCAACTGTAGAATTTGGTAACAATGATGTAAGAAAACCTGATGATGTACAAGAATTAATTGACTCTGCTGAAGAAAAAGAAGAAAACAAATGAGACACAATAAAACTAATAAATTAGTAAAGCCAACATAACTCAAGGTATTATCTGCACAAATTCCAAGAAACAAGACACAGTTCCACGCTTATTTCAAAACAATCTAGTTCACAACAAATTACATGAAGTACAAAACAAATCATAAAGCGCTACTAGGCTAGGAGTACATGCTCGTGTTAATGAAATGATGTCATCTGCGCGTGATTAAGCAACGCGCGGTTATCACGCGACCTTTATATCGTGGACGGCGAAAATAAAGGTGATCTGTCTTTACTTGTTAAAAATATTTTGTAAAATGGAAACTGTCATTCCAATCTCATAAAACGAGTTGAGAATATAGGTATTGTGTTATTGACAATTAAAATTACTTTACGAATCGTTTTCTTTCAAATTGTACTTGTGTAAAATTGTAGCTTTCTCACCGGGAGCTTTCGCGTGTAATGTAACGTTGTAGATTCGACTTTGAGCATTACATTACGATACTACCTCTCTGACGGACGAGAATTCACGTACGTTTAGAATA
Source organism: Agrotis ipsilon (assembly GCA_028554685.1). NCBI lineage: Eukaryota > Metazoa > Arthropoda > Insecta > Lepidoptera > Noctuidae > Agrotis > Agrotis ipsilon. The sequence continues at coordinate 16,779,978 of CM052965.1, forward strand.
GTTTTGATACAAATTGCGCATTATGATACTCAATTTTCTTCACTCACTGATGAAATGTTTGGATCTGTAACGTTACATTATGGTCGCGGTGAGGGAGCGCCGTTAAACTTCTGTAGGGATCCATCTAGTTCTCTAACGATGCTCTAATTTGAAGTTACTATATTTTGGGTCGTACTTTATTTGAATCTCAACCAATGTCCACTTGAATCAGCTGATAGAACCCAGCAGTTATTATTTAAATTAACAGCTATAAAGTTAGACTTCATGTGCTACAAAATCATTATTTTGGAAAATATGTTCATGTGTAGGTGGACGAAATGAAGGTGTTCTCTGGCGTTAATAAAATAAGTAAACATGTACATTTAACAATACCTAGTCAGTATTTGTACACCTAAATACATGAATGAAGTCATCCATGCCGGAAAGTCATAGCATTCCATAGTTGTAGGTAAATACAGTGGAAACGGATAAATAATCTAAGAAAAAAAAAACAAAATTCCGAAAACAGACAGAGTATAGATTTCCAGAAAGAGACGTTTAATAACTTTCATAGTATTTGTATATTTATACGCATGAACACGTGCTTCACAAATTGTCAAGATTTTTAGTGAAAATGATCTGCTCGCAGCTGATTTTTTACTTTCCACAAAATTTTCTCTCACTTCCTAACTGTTGGTAAAAACTTATCTCTTTTGATCATCAACATTTTGCATATTTCTTGTACCCTCTGTGTCGTTTACATGTTATTTACGGACACTTGCGTGCTCACAAGCCGTTTAATTATACACGAAAAATCAAAACCAAGACTTGCAAGACCGTCACGGTTTTAGATCAATTTATTTAAATGTATGTATGTTCATGTTAATGTACTGGAAAATAAAGTAAGTGTGTATCGGGACACGTTGCTTCACTAACCTAATTTTACTTAATTTTCTATCATTATCATTATCTATCATTGCAGATGTTCATACGTACAAGCTCTTATTACTTGTATTTTGCAGTGCATTCCGTGGCACGGCCTATGTTTCATTATGCAGATATTTGTATTTACTTTATGCTTTATATAATTGATTAGCGTTTTCCGGGGCTTCGTTTGCGATCACTTCCACATTGTGTTCGAAGTTCTGTCATAGATTGACACACACACTGTGTGTATTTCAAAGAAATCTTACTGACAAAATGAGGATGGTTTCAATAAGTATGGCTGAAATGAGGAAAACAAAAAAAAAACAAAGAAAGAAGAAAAGAAAGAAAGAAAATACGTTTATTTGGCAAGCCTTAAGCACACAATTACAATTACAAATTACGAGAATACAATTAATGTAGGTACCGTGTGCCTCACAGCTGTGCCAAATAGGCTCAGCAAGCCTACCATGAACTAATTGAAAACAATTAAAAAGCAAGACATTTTAGTTTGAGTTCATAAACTGCATCGCTGAAAGTCGTACCCTGACGTCTAATACGTTCAGCTATATTTGGATTGTTATAAGTGAATGAAAGATCGCAATTTGTAGCTGAAACGTTTTTAGTGAGAAAGAGACAACGCTAATATTAAATAGCGTTGTCACTTTTTCACCAAAAACGTATCAAATGAATTTGACAGACTTTGTTTCTTTGGTTATACTAGGTAACGCCTAATGAATTCGGCATCTTCGTTATTGGAGAGGTACAACTGACCGCGAAACTGGAGCCTCTTACGTTCAAAAACTCTATAAAAATATATCATTACACTATTATAAAAAACCAAATGCGGTTGAAAAAATGTATGTAGGATAGGTATTATAACTTTAAAAGAAAGATTAAAGTAAACTAACGTTGGTTTTTGTAAAAATCCTCTAAAAAACTTGATATTCATCAATAATTCACCAAACGTTTCAGTTTATGTTAAAGAAATAGTAACTTTTATTGGATTGCTTATTTTGACAGTTTGAGCGTTTCAGTTGAGCTGATACAGGACGTCATGGTACCAAACCAGTACAAAATTGAATGAATGAAACCGAAACTTGCAACTCAGTTTGGCACTATCGCTGTCAGATGGCATGGCCTACTAGATTGAACGTTAAACTGTTGTCATGGTACGAATTAGAAGAAAAGTTCAGTTTAGGTCATAAACTAGATCGCGTTAAGAGCTTGTGGTAAGGCCCCTGTTCAGCATAAAGCCAGGCCACAGGGTAGCCTGACGCTGGTTTTCAACTGAGCCTTGTGATACAACATTCATAGTTATCCATTTTTATCCATTTTGTCGTGCTCATCCCACAGTTATCTTTGTGTCTTGAGTAAAAAGGGTGATAGGCCGTTCAAATAGTTAACTTGTGGTTTACCAAAGAGACACCATTGTCTTCCCCTCCGGAAAGCAGGCGCTTTAGCGTGACGGCTGTACATATGTCTATGTACAAGTAGCCGCAGGTTCTACCTAATGTTTATATATGTTTGTTTGGCAGTCTTAGATAATCGCATGAAAGCGGATACAACTTGATGGATCGCTGTTTTATTGGGGAAAATGATGGCTTTTTACGATCACGATGACGTATGGCCGTTTGGTAGCGTATGTAGGTCGAGAAAGGTCGCCAAATATTCATTTAATTTATCCGGTTTTTTGATATTAAAATCATGCTTAAAGTTAACTGAACTGACTTGAATAAAAGACTGAACGGAAACTATGGAGACGGATATGAATGTGAACCATAATAGGTAATTATCCTTAATTTAATAGAGTCAATAAGTTGGACTGAAAACATCGTGATAGTTGTAGGCAGCCGATGGAAGCAAGTGACTGTCATTTAATAGCTTCCCTAGTATAATTCATTTAGTGTGAAACCACGGGAAACGACAAGCACAATAAACAACGAAGTCAAGCCAACTAATTCCGTAATCCAAGTTGGGTGGTCCCACAACCTACATAACGAACTAGGGCAGTCTTATAGTTTCTTGTCGATTTCTATCCTCAATGTAAGGTTTCGCTGTCAAACCACTGTATTTATTGGCCATCTAGATAGGCAGTTACAAGCAGATGCCTGTCTGTTGGCCGTCTGGTTATAGTTAGCTAAATAAGGTTATATCGCTTACGTTGTTTGTAAAGCTATGGGTGATGGGATGGAGAAAATTGTTGAGGTAGTCTCTTTTGAAGAGACTGCAATTTTAGATTTGTCTTTTGTTCGAAAAATGTTAAAGATCTTAGTAATTTTGTTTAACTTCACCGATGTTTTCATTAGGATTTAGATAAATATAATACAACTAGCTGGTCGGGCACATATAGACTTCCCTAAATAATAAATCAGCCAAATCGGTCCAGCCGTTCTCGAGTTTTAGCGAGACTAACGAACAGCAATTGATTTTTATGTATAAGAAAGAAGATACATATTTTTATTTCTTTATGCTGTTCTATAAGATAATGTAGTGTTCAATTAATGGGTTGTTGTTTCCAATTTGCAGTATTTTATATACACGTGTTTAGTACGCGTTATAAATGTTACAAGGACATGTTCATACATTGTTATGTTTTGGAAACTAATGTATTTCTGTGTTTACGTTCACAAATGATAGTGGCGTGGAGTAATTGTAAACTAGTGTTTTATTGTAGCCTTGTCTTGTTTAGATTTAGGAAACAATTTTCTATTTCCACATATTCTGTTGTTTTTTTTTACGTGGTAAAATCATCAAATGAATCTCTGTCAGACTTGAGTGACTAAAATCCACGGTGTCCTTTGGTAGCCCTTTGTGTACCGGAGTCGCGGTATACTTATGTCCCGCAACCCCGGCAAGACAAATTCTGTGCTACAGGTACGCAGCGATCGACATTACTTCTGTTTTTTTTTTTTTTTTTTTTTTACGTGGTAAAATCATCAAATGAGACCTCCCGCCCCGGGCAGGGCGAGAGGTACTGTCAGACTTATACTGACTAAAATCCACGGTGTCCTTCAATAGCCCTTTATGTTCCGGGGTCACGGTGATGGTATAAGACCCGCGACCCCGGCAGGCTTTAGCCCTCTGAGAGGGGGCCTCGTCATTATGCTGACGCTCTTTGAGGCGCGCGTGGAACACGACGCGCCGTCGACCCGGGCATGGTCCATGGTCGGGCGGTGAGTTGCCCTTTACTCGCCGCCCGCATGCCCGCGCACGTTACTTCTGTAGAACAGCTCATTATTAAGTCAGAGAGTGGTCTTCAAGAAACTTATTTAACGGAGAACTACCGAGAGCTCTTCTTAGAGCATTAATTATTTATTTTAGTTTTCTTCAACAATCTGAATAGTAGATTACGCACCAAGGGAGTAAAGCATTGCCTTACGTCACGGGCGAATTGAATCCCGAAACGACACTAAGGATTCTGGGGTGAACCTCCGTAGCGAAGCGAGGAGGTTCAAGTGTTAATTCCCGAGTGAAACGAGGGAATTAAGTTAAGAATCCTTAGTGTAGCGAGGGATTCAAGTCAGCCCAAGACAAGGCAGCTTTACTCCCGAGGAGCGTACTCTGCTTTTCACACCTACTGCGAGGAAATAAATTCGATTTTTGAAATTTGATGTGGTACGACAACCTTCGAACGTGAGTCGTGATGTTGGCACCACTGTAAGCGATCAGCTGTTGCTGCCAGCGGCCGCCATTATTGATACGACACCTTGGTGGAAGTTTTCATACGGTTTTCTTTGAGGTTCCAAATTCAAATCACATTATTCCCACGGGAATAATGAAATTCAGTACATATATTATTCCCGGCTCGAGCGAGGGGGAATAATGTCATGCTTTACAGTAGGTTTGCCTGACATATAACATGACATTTACGAGCAAGTAGTGTGAAAATACCTTTTGTTCTTTCTAGCCTCTTTTCAACTTATTCAACTTGACATGAAGAAAGTAACTGTCACTAGCGTTGAAATAATATACCACAGAATACATTCAAAGCTTACGCGCAAGCTAGTAATTTACTAGTCTATACACATAGACTGAACACGGCATTAGAATTCACGCACAAGAATTATCTGCCCACACCATATGTGTAAGCTTGTCAATACGAATTTATTATTTACATCCATAGAAAGTACATAAAGGTATATTGTATAAGTATGCGTGTACATAAGGATTGCTGTGAAAACCCCTGAAACAAAAGCGTGAGTCATTTAATCGATATTGAAGCAAAATAAGGCCGTTAGAATTGGGGAAATAAAATTCAAATTGCTTTTTAGTCACGCTATCCTTGTAGGATAACTGAACGATGGTTACCTTTTTAAGTAGATATCCTCTTGCTAGCTCATTTTGTGGTGTGTGGTCTGAACTATAGAACCTTACAGACACCATGAGACAATGTTCCTTACGTGAGATGGTGTTTGTGACAGAGTCATGTTATTTGAGTCAGGGTACTTGAATTTTCAAGTCAATGTAGCATGCATAGTCTTGTGACAATTGGGCAGTGACCAAAGCGTGAAAAGTTTTAATTGAACTTTGTAATTTTTAAGAGGCATTAACACACTAAAGAAAAAAAATCATGTCGAATTGAAAACTGAATCGATTGGAAGGTAATTTTTCATATGTAATCAAATAATTTATTTAAAGAAAGCCAGTTACAGATACTGATGAGTTGTTAAAAGACGAAAAAAAGAAATTATGAAATTAGGGTGCTACAGATACAGTTACAAGAAATAATAACTATGAAAGTGCTGTATTCACTCTCGTTCGTTATTTTCTATTTAGACATTACTTAACAAGTATGTATATTCAGAACCTACTTAGGTCTTAGAATACTGGTAGATTGCCTGTCCATTTTTTATATCTGTTTAGCAATGAGTTACCTGTATATGGCCTCAGGCCATATAATAAAACTTGGTGCAATTTGGAACTCTGCTGGTGGGAAAAAATCGAAACCATTTACTACATGAATAATTTATTATGTACCTATCTACGTTTAGATTAGGAGTTGATAATGCTTCCAGTTTTTTTCAGAAATATAATTAAGGCTTCTTATATTTGTATAGTTAAAGTTTTCCAATAATTAGTGTCTTGTCTACTTGAAAAAGGGGAGGTGGGATTAGGGATGTATTCAAAAGCTATGTTTCAATGCCTGCAAAGAGAGCCTGTCGGGGATGCGGAATTGCACAAACGGGAAACCAATACCCTGTCTCTTAAATTGCTATTTATAAAACACTGCGTGGATTTTAGTCAGTTCGTGTCTGACAGTCCTTTTCGCTCCACCTAAGGGGACCGAAAACTCTTTGCTGATTTTAGAACGTTAAGAAAAGAAATATTATGTTTCATGTCCTAGCTTATTGGAAAACAGGCTTTTATTTCAAACTAGCTGTTGCCCGCGGTTTCACCCGCTACAACTCCTGTGGGAACATTAAATCGGGATAATAATCTATCCTTTGTGTTAATCCACGTTATAAACTATCTGTGTACCAAATTTAAACAAAATCCGTTCAGTAGTTTTTGCGTGAAAGAGTAACAAACATCCATCTACACATACAAACTTTCACGTTTATAATATTAGTAGGATTATGTGATTGATAAAACAGACAGCTAAATTATAAACCAGGGTGCACCTATCATTGCTCTTGAAAACTGTTATAGGTAATCCACTAAAAACTCATACGTTTAATCTATACATATAATAAAACTGTAGAAAAGTTATTTTTGTACATTAAAAAAAAACTCAAAAAATTTAGCCAGGGTATTAAATGACAACCAATAGAACCCATTTCTAGCATTTTTAGAATTTTTGTCTGTTTGTCTGTTTGTCTGTTTGTCTGTTTGTATGTTTATTTGTCCAGGTATCACGTAAAATGTACGAAATTTATGTAGATAACTTTTATACACAACGATTAAGCGTAACTTGGAGAGGAATTTAGTTTTTGTTTCATTGGAATCGGTTCAGTCTATCAAAAGTTATTCGAATATAAAGTGTTTCAGAAGTAAAATTACGGTCAGTTCACACCAAGACGCGTAGTTCATAGCGCGATCTAGCTTCGATTCTGCTACATATTCAAATAAAAATTCATCTAATGATTATGATAGGATGGGATAGGATAGGATAGGATGGGATAGAATAGGATAGGATGGGATAGGATGGGATAGGATGGGATAGAATGGGATAGGATGGGATAGGACGCGACAGGACGGGACAGGACGGACAGGACGGGATAGGACGGGATAGGATGGGACAGGACGGGACAGGACGGGACAGAACGGGACAGGACAGGATAGGACGGGACAGGACGGGACAGAATGGGAGAGGACGGGACAGGGCGGGACAGGACGGGACAGGACGGACAGGACGGGACAGCTCGGGACAGGACGGGACTGGACGGGACAGGACGGGACAGTACGGGACAGGACGAGACAGGACGGAACAGGACGGGATAAGATGGGATAAGATGGGATAAGATGGGATAAGATGGGATAAGATGGGATAAGATGGGATAAGATGGGATAAGATGGGATAAGATGGGATAAGATGGGATAAGATGGGATAAGATGGGATAAGATGGGATAAGATGGGATAAGATGGGATAAGATGGGATAAGATGGGATACGATGGGATACGGTGGGATTTTGGAGGGAGACCTTTTTACCCGACGCTTCGCACAAAAAAATACATTGGTAATTTCCGACATCCACGCGAACGAAGTCGCGGGCACAGCTAGTTTGTAATATAAATGTTGTCCTGTAATTTCCAAAGTGCACCATCTTGGCCTCTATAATTAAATTAATTGTGAGGCAGTGATAAGAAACGTTCGATCGATTACGATCGAGTGCCAATCACTTGATGTGGCCTTGTCACGCCTTGTGTATGAATGTTTTAGTAGTTTATTAGAAGTTTGTTTCCAATGTGCCGTTGTCAGGTGTTTTCGTTGGGTTTTGATACTTTTTTATTTTAGGCATCTCTTACCTACCTATCTATACTAATATTATAAAGAGGTAAAATTGTTTGTTTGTTTGTTTGTTTGTATGTAATGGGTAATCTCCGAAAGTAATGAACTGATTTTGAAAATTGTTTCACTGGTAGAAAGCTACATTATCCCTGAGTGCTATAGGCTATAAATTATAAAGATACCATGCATATTAGCTGAACTATCTCGAGTTTTGTTTAGCCGGGCGGAAAAAAATTGCTCTTCTAACAGAGTTATTAGCATGCGCTGCCTTAACAGTTGCTTAAAATTGAAAATAATGTACGGCAAAAATGTCCGCTTTGAATAGTTCTACAATAAAGTCCGCGACACCATATTTCTATCTTTTAAGTTTTAGTAGATATAGCAGCTTTTACGAGTTAAAAAAAGTATTTTTCGTCATACTTACCTTTGGACGGTTTTTTAATGAACTATATATTAAACCTTATCCAAAAAAATATTATTATGATCACAAGAACATCATAGAGATATGATTTGTCCCAAACAGTATGTAAATTGGTTAAATAATTTCGAAGATAACATAAAATTACTAAATCGCAAAGTGCCGCCGTCCATTCTAAAACCACATTATACCTTTGGACGGTTTTTTAACCAACTAAATATGAAACCTTAACAAAAAAAATATTATTATGATCACAAGAACATCATAGAGATACGATTTGCCAAAAACAGTAAGTAAATTGGTTAAATAGTTTCGAAGATAATCTATACTAATATTATAAAGAGGTAAAATTGTTTGTTTGTTTGTTTGTTTGTATGTAATGGGTAATCTCCGAAAGTAATGAACTGATTTTGAAAATTGTTTCACTGGTAGAAAGCTACATTATCCCTGAGTGCTATAGGCTATAAATTATAAAGATACCATGCATATTAGCTGAACTATCTCGAGTTTTGTTTAGCCGGGCGGAAAAAAATTGCTCTTCTAACAGAGTTATTAGCATGCGCTGCCTTAACAGTTGCTTAAAATTGAAAATAATGTACGGCAAAAATGTCCGCTTTGAATAGTTCTACAATAAAGTCCGCGACACCATATTTCTATCTTTTAAGTTTTAGTAGATATAGCAGCTTTTACGAGTTAAAAAAAGTATTTTTCGTCATACTTACCTTTGGACGGTTTTTTAATGAACTATATATTAAACCTTATCCAAAAAAATATTATTATGATCACAAGAACATCATAGAGATATGATTTGTCCCAAACAGTATGTAAATTGGTTAAATAATTTCGAAGATAACATAAAATTACTAAATCGCAAAGTGCCGCCGTCCATTCTAAAACCACATTATACCTTTGGACGGTTTTTTAACCAACTAAATATGAAACCTTAACAAAAAAAAATATTATTATGATCACAAGAACATCATAGAGATACGATTTGCCAAAAACAGTAAGTAAATTGGTTAAATAGTTTCGAAGATAATCTATACTAATATTATAAAGAGGTAAAATTGTTTGTTTGTTTGTTTGTTTGTATGTAATGGGTAATCTCCGAAAGTAATGAACTGATTTTGAAAATTGTTTCACTGGTAGAAAGCTACATTATCCCTGAGTGCTATAGGCTATAAATTATAAAGATACCATGCATATTAGCTGAACTATCTCGAGTTTTGTTTAGCCGGGCGGAAAAAAATTGCTCTTCTAACAGAGTTATTAGCATGCGCTGCCTTAACAGTTGCTTAAAATTGAAAATAATGTACGGCAAAAATGTCCGCTTTGAATAGTTCTACAATAAAGTCCGCGACACCATATTTCTATCTTTTAAGTTTTAGTAGATATAGCAGCTTTTACGAGTTAAAAAAAGTATTTTTCGTCATACTTACCTTTGGACGGTTTTTTAATGAACTATACAGGGTGAATTTTTCAACTGGGCGTGGATGGCTACTTTCGAAACTATGAGGAATATCGAAAAACGTTGAAAGGAGTCTCGAGGCCGATTTTGATGAAAACTAAAACTGCATCATTGGATTTTAGAAAAATCAAAAATCCTGGTCAGGAATCGAACCCGTTGGTTTTGGAAAAAAAAATCACATCCTGTATTATTACACCGTTCGATAGTGTTGCTAATAAGGATCAAATTTTGGGAAATAATCATATACGGCAAACTTAAGGAAATGGCAGATTTTTATGAAATTGCTATTTTTCCATGTTACTTTACATCTACCTGAGCCATAATTTATTCGAAATTATAAAATTTCATTGTTTTCTATGTCTCACTGAATTTGACGTTTAAACAATCCCACTGTACTTAGCAATACGACATTATTTAGTTGAACTAAAAATAGCTGTATTTTAAAGAGGAAAAGGTAACTTAAGTTTCAAATACAGTCTTTACCTTGAAGATAAATCAGTTTTTTTGTAATTGTACGTTTTCCTTAGGTTTGCCGTATATGATTACTTCCCAGGATTTGATCCTTATTAGCAACACTATCGAACACTGTAATAATACAGGATGTGATTTTTTTTCCAAAACCAGCGGGTTCGATTCCTGACCAGGCTTTTTGATTTTTCGAAAATCCAATGATGCAGTTTTAGTTTTCGTCAAAATCGGCCTCGAGACTCCTTTCAACGTTTTTCGATATTCCTCATAGTTTCGAAAGTAGCCATCCACGCCCAGTTGAAAAATTCACCCTGTATATTAAACCTTATCCAAAAAAATATTATTATGATCACAAGAACATCATAGAGATATGATTTGTCCCAAACAGTATGTAAATTGGTTAAATAATTTCGAAGATAACATAAAATTACTAAATCGCAAAGTGCCGCCGTCCATTCTAAAACCACATTATACCTTTGGACGGTTTTTTAAACAACTAAATATGAAACCTTAACAAAAAAAATATTATTATGATCACAAGAACATCATAGAGATACGATTTGCCAAAAACAGTAAGTAAATTGGTTAAATAGTTTCGAAGATAATCTATACTAATATTATAAAGAGGTAAAATTGTTTGTTTGTTTGTTTGTTTGTATGTAATGGGTAATCTCCGAAAGTAATGAACTGATTTTGAAAATTGTTTCACTGGTAGAAAGCTACATTATCCCTGAGTGCTATAGGCTATAAATTATAAAGATACCATGCATATTAGCTGAACTATCTCGAGTTTTGTTTAGCCGGGCGGAAAAAAATTGCTCTTCTAACAGAGTTATTAGCATGCGCTGCCTTAACAGTTGCTTAAAATTGAAAATAATGTACGGCAAAAATGTCCGCTTTGAATAGTTCTACAATAAAGTCCGCGACACCATATTTCTATCTTTTAAGTTTTAGTAGATATAGCAGCTTTTACGAGTTAAAAAAAGTATTTTTCGTCATACTTACCTTTGGACGGTTTTTTAATGAACTATATATTAAACCTTATCCAAAAAAATATTATTATGATCACAAGAACATCATAGAGATATGATTTGTCCCAAACAGTATGTAAATTGGTTAAATAATTTCGAAGATAACATAAAATTACTAAATCGCAAAGTGCCGCCGTCCATTCTAAAACCACATTATACCTTTGGACGGTTTTTTAACCAACTAAATATGAAACCTTAACAAAAAAAATATTATTATGATCACAAGAACATCATAGAGATACGATTTGCCAAAAACAGTAAGTAAATTGGTTAAATAGTTTCGAAGATAATAATATATAAAATTACTAAATCGCAAAATGCCGCCGTCCATTCGCGAACCGCATTAGAACATGTTTTGTACGGACGTTTTATTCATTGGATCATCGCAAACGATGGCCCACCTTCTCAATTGTACTCTTTTTAATTCCACCTGCACTCTAAGGGATCTATCCGAGGCCACCACCAACGCGGTCAACGTGGCAGAGTTTTGGTCGAAACATACAATATAAAGGAATCATCAACACGACAAAGAAAGATCCATTGGATGGCGTTGTGCAATAACGCGTTGGTCTTTTTTTAATGTGGTAAAATCATCAAATGAGTCCTGAGCCCTGGGTGAGGCGGACTGTCAGACTCTTACTGACTAAAATCCACCCATGTTCCTTTCGATGCCCTGTACGTTCCGGGGCCGCGGTATCCTGGGATAAGAAAAACCCCGCGACCCCAGCAGGCATTTGGCGCGAAACACGGCGCACCATCGACCCGGGCTTGGTCCTCGGTCGGACGGCGAGCCACACATTACTCCGCCCGCTCCGCCGCTGTGCCCCCCGCTGATCAGAGGGACACGCGTTGAAGCGTTCACACGACATGCTATTCACATAGGGGCAAAGAGACCCCTCAGGCACACAGTGCCTAAGCAAGAGTTTTTGACGGGCGCACGTGGAGGTTTCCTGTCTTAGCACCCCTACGTGTTGGTCTTTAAAATTGTTTTGATTGCTCGGTTTCTTAAAACACAAAACACGGTTTCTTTGAATTCGAAGCTGTGGTATTTATGTTTTTGGGATATCGGACAGTTTCAGCGGTTGTTTACCATGCCTAAAAGGAAATCACAACTTTACCGGCAGACATCCCAGACAAAGCAACTCGAGTACGCCGTATGGAAAAGTCTGCTCTTGAAAATCATCAGCGCCTCTAGAGAAAATATTTCGCAAGCACGCGCTGGGGAATCTAGCTCCGAGCGTTCACAGCGTCTTGCCAACCAAAGCTGGAGAACATCGAGAACATCTAGCGCTGAGCGCTCGCAGATGCTTGCTCCCCTCTTTGAGGAGTGGCTGGATAGACCCTACGGCGTCCTCATCTACCGCTTGACACAGGTCCTCACCGGATATGGATGCTTCGAGAAGTAAGTGTGGCTGATAAAGAAGGAGGAAATACCCGAGTGTCACCACTAGGAGGACCGCCCGGAGGACACGGTGGAGCATACGATGCAGGACTGTCCTGCTTGGGCGGAGCACCGCCGTGTCCTCACGCAGGCGATAGGCGGAGACCTCTTGCACCCGGCATTGGTCGCGGCCATGCTGCGGGGCGAGACGGAGTGGGAAGCGGTCTCCTCCTTCTGTGAAGCAGTCATGCTCGCGAAGGAGGAGGTGGAATAGGTGAGAGAGAGGACAGCATCCTCCCTCCACCCCAGCCTTAGTAGTAGACGCCCACGACGACGGATGTCGCGGGACGATCATCGGGCATGCGGGCTTCGAGTAAAGCGCAACTCACTGTCCGACCATGGACCATGCCCGGGTCGATGGCGCGTTGTGTTCCACACGCGCCTCAAAGAGTGTCAGGATAATGACGGGACCCTATCGAGGGCCATAGCCTAGCCAGGGTTGCGGGACATACGTATACCGCGACTCCGGTATTCAAAGGGCAACCGAAGAACACCGTGGATTTAAGTCAGTACAAGTCTGACAGACCCCCTCCCACTCTGCCCGGGTTGGGAGGACTTATTTGATGTCACGAAAAAAAAAGCCAAAGTGCGAGAACATCGCAGGCCCGTGCTCGGGAATCTAGCGCTGAACGTGCGCAGCGTCTCAGTGATTTAAAGCAGCATATCTCAGCAACAGGGGATAGGGACACTCGCGCTGAGCGCTCACAGTGGCTCGCTAACCAAACAATGAGGACATCGCGTGCTCGAGAATCTAACGTTGAACATGAGCAACGCCTATCAACAGAAAGTCGGCTGGCGGTTACTGTCAGCATGCAATAAAAACATAATCCTCCTTCTGGCAGTCAGGAAATAAATCATAGCACTCGGCACTCAGTACTAACCGAACCACACTCATCATTTTATCACAAGTTAAAATTTTTACCGCCCAACGAAGTGGGCAAGGGTCAGCTAGTTAGATATAAAATAGCATGACACTGCTGAACTAAAGCCTCCCCCAACTTGCCGGGGCCTCGGGAATGTATCATCAGCGTATCTATGTTTTAACCACCGTTAATAAACGTGAACTTGTGTTATAATTGAAGCCAATAACATCAATAGAACAATAGAACAAAATAAAATTCTATTCTATTCTATTCTATTCTATAGGTAGACAGGGTGAATTTTCCAACTGGGCGTAGATGGCTATATCCAAAACTATGAGGAATATCAAAAAACGTTCAAAGGAGTCTCGAGACCGATTGAGACCAAAACTAAAACTGCATCATTGGATTTTAGAAAAATCATCAATCTTGGCCAGGACACTAACTCACTGAATTTGGAAAAAAAATTACACCCTGTATTATTATAAAAGTGTTGCTAATAAGGATCGAATTCTGGGGAGTAATCTTAAACTGTATTCCCAATACAATGGAAATAAGCTCTAATAGAGACAGGTTGTTAGTTCATGGTCTATAAACACCAAACCATACTCAATTGGGACAGTTGACTCATAGCGCAGAAACATGTGGACATGTTCCATCCATTCATACAATTGTTATTCAAGCTCGTATCTGATTACAGGTTTGATACACCAATTTGGAATAATAAAATGGATAGTTGAATTTGTTGTTGTAGCATACTAAATTGCAATTTGGACATTTGTAGTAGTTACGTTTTTCTCGGTGGTTTTTTTGGTCTTTGCTTCAAAAGACACTCATGTGACGAGAGTTATGAGTATGAATATTGATGGATGGAGAGGTCTTCCTCTCCATCCATCCATGGAAGGCCAAAGAAAAGATGGATGGATTGTATAAGTAAGGATATGAAAGAAAAAGGAGTAAATGATACTATGACTTGTGATAGGGGAGAATGGAAGAAAGAGACGTGTTGCGCCGACCCCAAGTAAAATGGGTTAAGGGCAGGAAGATGATGCTTCAACAGCGACTCACCGAGATCCTGAACTGGAACCCGGAACGTGAGCTGCCAGCTGGTGCATTTGTGAGATCGTGAACCACCAGTGTAATTGCTGAGCTATTTTGTAAGCTATAATTTCATAAAAAATCGATGAAGACATATCCAGACATTCACACACAGAATAAAAGTAAAGTTAGTTTTTTTTGTCGTGCTAAGTCCACGGTGTTCCTTCATTAGCCCTTTACGTTACAGGGTCACGTTTAAGCAGTCTCATGATCCCGAAAGTTAGAATTAGATTAGATTCTTAAAAAATATCTTGTCTTGATCATCATATTTTTGCTACTCTTCACCTTGTACACAAACCACTTTCATGTAAAATTTAAATATTTTAATGTTACCAAGTCTGACCTTTCAACCTTTCAGTCTATAACCATGGTAACAATCAGAGGCAAACACTTGTGCTACCTACTAACGTAATATCTGTATTTACGTTTAAAAACAAAACCGTTTCTTGCCCCATTTACTGCTTGTGATAAGCCGTGACTTGTAAAAAATATTGAGCAATCACAGTATTAGCTTTTATGGAATATTTCATCCAAAGTTATTTAGGCTTTGAAAACCGATTTTATTTCAGGATAAAACTGCTCCTTCTTCTTTTCGTATGGCTACAAAATCACTTGTTTTGAGCATTCTCGCGAATGCTACATTACAAACGAAAGCGTTTTATAGAGCATTCTAACTACCGTGTTCTAACTGTCCGCACACCTCTAACATTGCCTTCGTTTACATCCTAAAAGATGTAGATATAAAGCTATGTCTCTTAAGTCACTTAGTTTTTGTTAATATAAAAATCTCTCAAAGTATAATTAGAATTAAAAACTACTGATGCTGACTGGTTTTATAGCAAATAAAATAAAAATATGTAACTCGTTCGGCAAATAAGTGTTTCTAAATTCTTTATAAAATCTAAGACTAAAATCGAAATCAAAACAGGTAAACCAGATAATTCGAGTATTCTAAAACTAGCAGCTGAGATTTGTAGCATCGTTCCAAATCAACACAGTTTCGTCGCGGCGGCGCCACTAAATGAACTACTTCCTGTACAAAAAGTTAGCCAAACAAAATTTGCCATTTGAGAATAATGTAATAGATAAATGGAACACGCAGTTAAATTGCATAGTGCCCATGACCTTGCTTTCCGCGTCGCTTGTTCGTGTTTTAATAGTTTCTGTAACCATTATAAACCCAGACATGCGTGGGAGTTGATCTATGGAAGATAAAAGGGATTCGTTCGACATTAATCTACATAAAAGCCTTGGTATTGTGAATTGAGCGGTCGAGGTCTTTTTAATTTTATGGGTAGAGAAGAATATATTGCTAAAATAACTTTGGCGAAGCATTTTCAAGGAAAGAGATTGAAAAATCTTGAAAAGGAAGTTAGGTAGTTCGATTCTTGATTCATTGAATTCTGCAAACGCATTTGTGATTTCCCTAAAATAAGTCAAACACAGATTTATGTACTTGACAAGAAAAACAAAAAATACAAATACAATACAAATTAACAGAAGAGATGTAATTCAGCAATATTTAAAAAGAAACAGAACATACAAATAACATACCTATACACTAAAACAGTATAACACATACAAATAACATTTACACAAATGAAAGAATCATCTTTCAATATCGACGTTAAAATAAAAACTATGATCATGATTATCTGTGCAAAATCTTGTTTGGATCGTGGAAATATTCCAGTCGATGTTGATGCAACCGGAACTAAACACTTTGATTTGATCGAAGTTGAAATAATATCGATTCATTGAATTATTCCACGTTTTATATTACGAAGTTTACGAATATAGAATGAACGGAAGAAATGTGTAATATCTATTGTAAGTTACCAAGGAATATAAACCGTACCATTAGTTCTGTTATTGATTCAATTAGTAACACTGATAATTGTCAAGGTTACGCCGGTCTCTGACTTGCTTTTGAACGCACGAATATAAATGAGAATCATATGATTCTCTTTTTTTAGTTTTACTTTTATAAGAATCATAGTAAGTAGGTGGCATTCTGTTTATGGGAAAATAGCTTCAGGTTATGAACACATCATAAGCTCAAGCTTTTTTCCTATTTCTATATTTGTTGTATACTAGATTAGTTTGAAACACTTTCCTCATGGTCTACTTGTATATTATTATATTTTTTTAATATCGCAGGCAAGAATTGTGTCCCAACTAATCTTAAATGAACTTGAACTGAGACCATGACCACCGCGTTTAAAATAATAATAAATATGTTTTTTATAGATAGACATAAACAAATTGTTCTTTTCGTCAAACAACAAAGTTGGCCCAAGAATACCGCCTTGCGAAATCTAAGAACACAAACTACAATAAATGCATTTGACTTTGCAAAACAACTTTTAGAATCTATCGTGTAACAGCCTAAATTCTTCAACAGTTTGTAGCTTCCATTTCACTCTCGCTTATAGTTTTTCCTTGTCGTTCGCTGGAGGTGACCTCACCGCGCTTGCGCAACCAACTGGTCAAACGCCGTATGATGATCTAATGACATTTTACTGGTTTTTTTGCGATATATTTTACGATACTTTATGGTTCTGCATATTTTATGTGGCAGTTTATTTTCCCTTTCGTATACCTATATTTGAATGGTCTTTTTGTAGTATAAACCTATTGAGAATAATATTGACTGTCTCTGAACTGGTTTGGTTGCCACATTTTATGTTCAAGATCTGTAGTTATATAAAATATTAATTTATTTACGTAAAAACAGACTAAATAATCTCATTCTAATTGCTTTCGATAAGCTATTTAGGTTTAACAAGATACATAAATAACTCCGAATTAGAAGATTGTTTTAGTGGGTGACTCGAACGACATAAAAACAGTAGGTAGTTTTTTAGGATCAACTTCGCTTCGGGAGTCTAAAAATTCGGTGCTTCACTGCCTCTTAAGGATCATTACATGTTTTTTACTGCTGGCGCTAGCAAACACGTGAATCAGAAGTATTAACTGTAATTGATGTTCATTAGAATCTTTACAAGCACACTTGAAATAACTCTACCTGTTCATTACTTCGAGAAAAACGATACGAACGACACGAAAGACAGATTTTATTAATGCATAAACTTATACAGGGTTAAATTGAATAGATGCGACAAAAAATATACAATAAAACGTGTTGTCAAGAATATAAAATATCAAATGTGAAATTTAAAATAATTGTTCAGTGTTAAGCGATGAACGGCAACGTTTAATAACATGAGAATCGACGATTATTGAGCACTGCGATCGGAGTCGGAACGAGATTTTTTGATACTTTAACTTTTCTTACATTTGTTTTGCATATTAAATGCTGGAATTCCGATAATTCGTACTTAAATAAAGCTAATAACATCAATGGACCTTTTGAAAACGATAATCGCGTATTATAACAACTTAGATTGTAGAAAAAACAGTTTATAATTACTATGTTACTGTAACTGAAGCTCCCATTTCATTTTGTCGCATTTATTCAAATTCACCCTGTATATCATCGAGTTCTAGTATAAATGGTTGCAATATCTTATTTTCTCATTAGATCGTGCACTATTAAAGTGCAGACACTAACCATTATTACTAAGCACTGACCAGAATAACCAGATTTAGATAAAACTCTAGCCACTCTAAAAATAGCATTAAAAAAAAAACTTACTAATCACGTTTTGGAATCTATAATATTGCGTGCACCTATAAGGTTTTGCTTTAATAATACTTTAAAGAAAGTCTTGCTTTTCTTAAATGAAACTTTGCTGTTACTGGATAAGGTAGGTTTTGGTGTGACGGCAAAATTTCGACCTTAAAAGTCCAGACGCTCTGTGGCTGGAATTCAAAATGGAAGATAAAAGTGGAATGTTGCGCTATCTGTGCTCTTGCGCATTGTGCATAATGTTGTTTAAGGATAATGTGGGTATTTATGCAATCTTTTGGTGTAATGTGATGTTAACGAGGTATTGTATTGTAAGTGCTTATGTGAAATGACTTTATAAGGATTGTTGAGGATTTAATAGCTGCCTAGGTATTGGGGAAAATTGGTCTTGACTGCAGCGGGATATCGCGTCTGGAATGGACTTATGGTTATTGGGTGAACATTAGGAATAACGCATGCAAATAGCAACAAAGCTCATACTCTGGAGCAGGTACTGTAGGAGACAATTGTATGCTGTTTTTAAATAGAGCTGTATCTCAACCGTATTTGAAAAGAACTTGACTCAAAATTTAATGTCATAAGACAACATCTGTTTAAACCATTTCTAAGATAATTTCAGCCTTACTGGTCTTTTATCTAAGATGGCAAAGCAATTATGAAGACGATTGTACCTATTAGGTAAGCATATTTTATGAAGTGCTGTTAGTCATTGAAATACTTCAAATTATTTGAAGGCACCTAGGAACGCTACTATTGTCACGTAGACATTCGAATGTAATACCATACTAGTTGTTTTCCTTCTTATTTCATATGACAAGAATTTTGGTATTTTCCTTAATCTCAAAAGATTAAATACTAATTCTAGCTTGTTGATTTACCTTTATCTATTTGTAGTATTTGTAGGTGTGTATTTATCATGGTGTGCAATAATGCATATTTTATCTGTGACAATAAAGTACATTCTATCTTCTATCTACATATTTCAAAAACACATCAAGTTATTAAACATGTTTTGATTATTTTAATCAAATAACAAGCCGTGGTATATCTAAGCGAGAGATTTTCAAGAATCACTCAAAGTCTTGCACAAGTTGATCCTGAACCCACCATGTTAGTGGCAGTGAATTTCAAATCTGTAGATGTAAAACTTTTTGATTTACTACATTCTTCGTTAGTTCATGTGAAGGTGTGATAATTGGTCGCGGGACTGTCTCACCTGGTAACCGCGGCCCTGGTATATAAAGGGCTACTGAAGGATCACCGTGGATTTTTAGTACAAGTCTGACAGTTCCCTCCCGTCCTGCCCAGGGCGGGAGAACTCATAGGATAATTTTACCACGCATAAAACAAGGTGTGATAATTCTCTAAACAGTAAACATACTTGGAAATACCACAAGCTTCTATAGAATTTTTAAACTATGTTATTTTATAATTCAAGATGCAACGGAAATGCCAATAAGATTAGTTTTCCTCCTGTGTTATGATGGTTCTTATTATCATGCGTCTCAGCAAATATGATGACATGTGATAATGGTGTCACTTATTTACATTCTTTGATCACGTTTAAGGGATTTCCGTTCTACACGTGCCTTAAAATTTAATTTAATATGTTCAGCTTTAGCGAGATCTTTCTCGTCTTCATTTTTCTCGTTATCTTTAACATTTTTACCAATTTCATTATAAATTTCACTGCACATAGTCTTAGCTTGTTTTGTTTATGACTTTATGTAATCGTATTTCTCTTCTATTATTGCTCTTTTAGCTCTGAAGTTAGTTTCTACTTCAGGTTTTGTAATATTCTTTGAATTCTAAATTAGACCTTACAACAGTGTCACAAAGAGCTAGACTGACCCGATTCCCAGGACTAAAGTCTAATAAGACACGAAGCTCTAGCATTGTGACCTAGTCAAAGAGTCGTGTGTCGCTTATGTTAATGCATTACGTAAATGTCCACTTACCTTGATGACATCATGGTGTCTGTCATTCAAAGTCAATTTAACAACTAACTTTAGACTCTATATTGAGAGAAGTATAATGTTGTTTGGAGTGTGTGTATTTTGGAAGCAGAGCTGAATTCCGAATTGTTATTCGCAAATATCGCGACGAATTGATTCGATTAGTTTAATTTAAAGATTGTTTGATCTTTTTTTGGTATTTTAATATGATAAGTCAAATGTTATGTATGTAATTGACAAAAAAAGATCGTGTTTACCTGCTGCTTCTCCTGGACGCGGTTTGTGATCTTAGGTACCCAAAGGGCGGTGTAATGTTATGTAGTTGGCATTGGAGCTTTTCGTGAGGCCGGTAGCGTAGCAGATCCAAATGCAAATGGAGGATGTTAAGAAATACCTCTGTTTTCATGAACACTAGGCTTTCTAAAGTGTTGATGTTATCATAATGATAAGAGAGCACAACTATAAATAGAGAGATCATTTTTAATTTGTGATTATTAATACGTAACAGATAGACAGACATAAGTAAAAAATTGGTGTAAATAACAATTGGTTTAAAACGAGGAATTTACTTTTTAGACCAATTAATTCCATAGAAAAATTAAGGAGTAAGTAAAGATGATAAAAACCGTTACTATTAGTTTATATTACCAGTAACTAGGTTATAGAGGCCGGATATACAAGCTCTCCATATAGAATCCTGGTAATGAGCTGTTAGACTGGAAGCCGACCTCAATAGAATGAGAAAAGGCTACAAAGATACTGATGAAGATGATAGTCATACAACCGTTAAATGCGTAGGTGTCATTCATGGACATGACTTGCTGTCTGCTTGTAACTGTCAATTGACGCTTTGGGCGGCCATTATTATTAAGATTTACTGAGAGGATCGGTGACTGGGGACAAGATGAGTAAAACTTCAGGCATTCACTTCTAAGCTAACAGAATTTATGTTTAAAGTCTGATTTGTCATATTGTTGGTAACCCTTGTGAACAGTTACGAAATCCCTTTGAAAATAATGCTTGTTTTGACTTAGACATTAGCAGCATTGCGACAAATAAATTATAAGTCACTCACATCAAAATTGCCATGACAAGAAAAATCCTTTCACAATTCAAATTCAAAATCTTTGGAGATATTTGAGTAACTGGAAATGTATTGAAACTGAAACACAGACATAAAAGTTCTTCAATAAATAGGCCAAAAGCCTGTGTATTACATAATTTTCAAAACAAGATTTAACTTCAAATCTATCGTATTTTAATAATAAAAAACTAATTGAATAATACATAATCTGGTTTATAAATATTAATTATCTAGGTTGATAACTAATAATAGATAATGATGTTATCTAACAAAAATCTAACCTTTCTAAGGTTGACGGCCCTAATTGACTACACTATCTGTCCGCAAATCTAATCTTTACTGTTTATGAATAAAGATAACATAAAATAATTATTAGCTAGTTATTTCTAATCTTTCTAATTTGACTGGCCTGTTGGTCTAGTGGTTAGTGACCCTGACTGCTATGCCGGAGGTCGTGGGTTCGATTCCCACCCAGGACAAATGTTTGTGTGATGAGCTCGATCATTTGTTCTGTGTCTGGCTGTAATTTATCTATAATATTTATGTATTTAGAAATATATAAGTATGTTTATCAGTTGTCTAGTACCCATAACACAAGCTCTGCTTAGCTTGGGACTATATGGCGATGTGTGATAGTTGTGGAATAAATTAAATATTCCACATGGAGATTTGGAATGGTTAATTTTTGAAGCTCTGTAGTTGACAAGGTCAATGTCACTGCGGTCTGGTTCCTTTCGTTTTGAGAGCCGTGGTGATACAATTAATTAGGTTCACTAAGTAAAGCGATACGATGCCTCTTCAAAGAACACATCATTGACTTTAGCGACGAGATTTTTTATAGAGAATGACATAGCTGGTAGAAATCTAGCAAATAGTCTAAGAACGTAGCTAAGTAACAGTGATTTTATGTTCGCAACCAAGATGTGTTGCAACCGCAACGTACAGAACAATAGTGTGATTCATTATAAAAACGATGTTTTGTCTGCCGCGAATAATAAGAGACAGAACACGTTATTTTGTAGCTAGCTATACATACGCACATTTGTATGGGCGTCAGACAAAATTGCTTTTGTAGAAATATCAACTTTTGTAACAGAACTTCGAATCTTTTTTGGATAGATTGAGCATACTACCTATACACCAAACTTGTAAGATTTTTTAGATAGGTCCTACTTCCTACTAATATTATAAACGTGAAAGTTTGTATGTGTGGATGGATGTTTGTTACTCTTTCACGCAAAAACCACTGAACGGATTTGGCTGAAATTTGGTACAAAGATAGTTTATAACCTGGATTAACACATTGGATAGTTTTTATCCCGATTTTATGTTCCTGTGGGATAATTTTGAAGTTGTAGCGGGTGAAGCTGCTATTATACACCAAAACTTGTAGTTTTTTTTTTAATTAGAAGCCTTCACAGCAGAATTCTCTGTCTCTCTTTCAATATTCGTTTCTATTTTTGTTTCTACTATGCCATTTGTCCTGATGGTTATTTAAGGGCTTAATGGCCCTTCTTTGCGTTACATGAAGATTGAAATCTTACTATCTTACTTTCTTTTCTTACTAGTATTATAAACGTGAAACGTGAAACTTTCACTCAACAACTACAAAACGCTTTTAGACAAAAGTTGGTACACAGATATTTTATAACCTGGATTAACACATAGGATAGTTTTATCACGATTTTATCTTCCCTTTTTTATTTTTAGAAATCATTAAATGAGTCCTTGACTGTCTGACTCTTACTGACCTAAATCTACCCGTGTTCCTTCGGATGCCCTTTACGTTCCGGGGCCGCGGTATCCTGGGTTAAGAAAAAACCCGCAACCCTAGCAGGCACTTGGCGCGAAACACGACGCGCCACCGACCCGGGCTTGGTCCTCGGTCGGACGGCGAGCTACCCATTACTCACCGTCCGCAAGCCCGCTCCGCCGCTGTGCCCTCTGCTGATCAGAGGGACACGCGTTGGAGCGTCCACGCGACAGGTTATTCGCATACGGGCAATGAAACCCCAGAAGACTTTTTGCCCGCATCCCAGGGTGCACTGCCCCGAAAAACTGGTCTTCCCCCCGGACGTATCCGAGAGGGAACTCCAGTCCACGAGCGCACGTGGAGGTTTCCTGTCTTAGCACCCCTTTTATCTTCCCTTGGGATATCGAGTTTAAGCGGGCGGAGCCGCTAGCAATAGCTAGTAAAATTAACTATAAAATTGACTATTGCTTGTATACCTCCGTTATGTATCCAACCTGATGTATGAAGCATAGACTTCAGCTCTTAAATGTCAATTAAAGCAATTTATGACGATGGACCACCGACATCGGTCGTTATTACCTATAGATAGTAGATACTTACTTATTGATAGAAGCTAACCGTTAGGTACCGTAGGACTTTAGAAATGTTTTCAGGTTAATTACCTACTTCTAAGTAACTAGCGTGTACAGTGTATAGTTTGTTTTACAGTAAGTATTGGTTTATAATTTTAGTAAGACGACGCTTATAATACTTGTACTAAACATACTAAGCTTTCATGCCCAGTACCTACACGACTAAGTATTATTTTCTGGTATTTACAAAATAGAAATTAAACTAAAATCAGGCGTCAAACACTCAACGTCAATACTCCTTCGCATCGTGCTCAGCTGACTGGCAGTAATACCGTTTTCCCATGGGTGTAAGTAATGACCACAGAAAACCACTTACTACGATCCTTGAATACTCCTGTTGCTCTGTAGGTATGTAGGTACTCATAGTCTTTTTTACTTATATCATTATTGATGAATTCATGATGTATCATTCTCTGGTGGACTCAATCCCAGCAACTAGCGTTAATCCAACAAAATAGCTTTAATTTAGACGCCTAGTTTTTTAAAAACTACATACAACTCCCAACTTTATGAAATAGTAAAGTAGCCTTGATACATCAGAAACAACTTGTATTTGTTTGTGTGTAAAATTTTATTTCAAATTATCATAAAAATCCAATAAACTATTACTTATAGTAATAATTGTAATTTTTGCTATCAGCCGTAATGATATCAATTACGATCAAGGTTGAACATGTAACAAAACATGTAGTACTAACCACTAACCTAATTTTTGGATCAACCGCGTAATCTTCGGACAAGGTTGAAATATTGGTAACGGCTAAAATACATATTGGTAATGGCTATATACATGTCGCAGGAATATGTTAAAATATGAGATTTGATAAAATCCTTAACGATTTGATCATATCTAGGAGATGTTAAAATAAAAACAAAATTTTATCATCTCCTAAAACAAATCTAGTGATTTGATCAAATCCCTAAACAATAGGAGATCTACAACTACATAACCATCAAATAAATTAAGTTCTTGCTTTAGTGGACCCAAAAAAGTGAATTATACCAAAATAGTACTTGGCTCTTTATAAGCATCGAAAGAAACAATGAATATAAATAATTTGTACCGTAGTACCTCATGCACATAATTACTACACCAACCACTACTTAAGTCTGTCAACAAAACAATTACTGACACAGCACTAGAAATCACCCTCCAAAATTCCCTGTATCTAAACAATTCATCACCACCAATTAAGAGGAAGGCCCAATTCCAATTAATTCAAGAGATCGTTCAAGATCTTCTCAGAACACAGACAAATAACAGAGTGCAAGATATTATTGGCAATACAAACAAATGGTTCTAGCTAAGAGTCGATGACAACACAGTCGTAAATTGGTCTTTCGACTACCTGATGATCGTTGGTTACTGTATTCTTATAAATTACTAGCTGTTGCCTACGGTTTCACCCGTTACAACTCCCGTGGGAACATAAAATCGGGATAAAAACTATCCTATGTGTTAATCTAGGTTATAAACTATCTGTGTACCAAATTTAATCCAAATCCGTTCCGTATTTTTTGTGTGAAAGAGTAACAAACATCCATCCACACATACAAACTTTCACGTTTATAATATTAGTAGGATTGGTTGGCTGATGTAACATAATTATGCATTTACGTAGGTAAGGTATGTATTTGGATGGGAAATTGTATGTTCTCAAGGTTAGTTTAATTTATTCGAAACTTGCAACCCGCCCTAGTTTTACACAGGTACAATTTTAACATAAAATATACCCTATTTTACTCATTGTTATCTTAGCTAGATCCAGTAGTTTTTGAATGTATTCTTTTTTATTAAACTATATTGTCCCACTGCTGGGCAAAGGTCTCTCCCATAACCTTCCACTCTTTTCTTTGTGCTGCTTTTTTTTCCTATATTGTACGAAACTGGGAATGAACACAAGTTGAACATAAATATAAACGTTGTAATTGTGGGTTTAAGTAACTCTAGAAATATGGTTTTGTATGAAAGAGTAACAATACAATACCAAGCATCCATTTCTACATCATGACAAATTAATTTGTATTAACAATAGTAGTGCGATAAAATAAACACACTAGCTATAGATAAATGTGATACAGATCAAACAAAAACTAAACACAATTAAAGCGTTACCAATAGAAAGTTTGAACAAAGAAAGTCCGTCACTCAACCAGACGTTTCTCTAAACGCATCTAGTTCTATATTTGTAGCAAAGCAACTATTTAGATTGAACTAAGATTAATAGTCTTTAGGCTATCTGGCTCAGCTGTCGTTGCTATCAATCATTGAGGAGGTACCTAGTTCCGTTTCTCTAACAGTTATGAGTAGACAGCCGCTGTCAGTAAGACTCGCTTACTAATGATTGTTATTTTTATTAATTCGTTATTGATGTAAGAACCATTTGTAATTTTTTAAATCGATTATTATGAAGTGGTAATATTTTAAGGTATAGCAGCTTATACGGAGAGAGGAATGAACAGATGGTTTAAAATTTGGATGGTGAAAATTTAGAAGAAAAGCAAAGAAAACAATGTATGGACTGTGTGGAAGATAATAAGGCTAGTAAGAGGGTGACTATTGATATGAAGGCTAACAAAGAAAACTGGAAGAATAGGATGCTTTGAGGTGACACTATAAAATTATGATGATTTCAAGAAAACACAACATATAACGAAACTTTAATCATTTTAGATACCTTTAAGTGTAAATTAAATACCTAGATTAAGATTACATTGTAGATAAAGACTGGTGAAGTGACATTATATAATTCTAAGAAGCTATCAGAAACCAATTGCAAAACAACTAAAATATGACAACATACTCGTAAAATAACAAAACAGGTTTTTCTACCAAATCACAAATTCTGCATCGCAAAAAACTTGACCTTGAAACTGGCAAACCTGTTGCAGCATTTATACAGGTTTCTTACGACAATAGTGTGTTAGAATACCTTACTTATGTGGACTGCAAAATAAATAAAACCATTTGTTTTGTTATTGTAAAACTGCACAGACTTTCAGCAAACTAAGAAGATATAGAGTTGTGGAATGTAAGAAAAATTTAAATCGACCAAACGTAATTTATGCAACTCGATAAGACACTAAAATGGCTAGACTTAACAATTTTTAATCTGTTTTGAATGATTGTAATGTTTTAATGGAACAAGCAAAACACACACACATAAAGCGATGTGTGGGGACTAGAATAGTGTACACCTCTGCCGAATCCTTGTTACTAAAATGTTAAATGTATCTGTCAAATTAAAATTGATGATAACCTGTAAACAATTTTACAACATCAAGAAAACAACAAATCAACACCGTCAAAATGTTGTGATCAAGCAATCAACACATAAAAGTACCAGTCAACTAATCAGTGGCCGTTCATATCCGTACAGTCGATGATGTAACGAGCGTCAACGACCGTCAAGGGCCACGGAGTCAAGGTCTGATGACAAAAAATAAATTGTGCCAGCGTGCCAACGTATGATAAACACTAGACTCCAGACAATATTGTTGATTGTACAAATGTGGGTCTCATTACTGACAGTTCATTCAATTAGGTCTACGATTTTGATCGAGTGGACTCATTAGATCTTGGAGACGAAATGCTGGCTGATTTGGAGACGTGAAATCGTCTGCTGTGTTTTTGTCTCCTACGTCATTAACTTTAACAAATTTGGATTTTTACAGGAAGAATGTCAATGAGTGTGACTTCTGTTTTTAAAGATTAGGGTTTACTGTACCGTCTACAGGGTGAATTTTTCAACTGGGCGTGGATGGCTACTTTCGAAACTATGAGGAATATCGAAAAACGTTGAAAGGAGTCTCGAGGCCGATTTTGACGAAAACTAAAACTGCATCATTGGATTTTAGAAAAATCAAAAATCCTGGTCAGGAATCGAACCCGCTGATTTTGAAAAAAAAATCACACCCTGTATTATTATACTATTCGATAGTGTTGCTAATAAGGATCAAAATCTGGGAAGTAACCATATACGGCAAACTTAAGGAAAACGTATAATTACAAAAAAACTGATTTATCTTCAAGGCAAAGACTGTATTTGAAACATAAGTAACCGTTTCTTCTTTAAAATAATGCTATTTTTAGATCAACTCAATAATGTCGTATTGCTAAGTACAGTGAGATTGTTGAAACGTCAAACCCAGTGAGACATTGAAAATAATGAAATTTTATAATTTCGAATAAATTATGGCTCAGTAGATGTAAAGTAACATGGAAAAATAGCAATTTCATAAAAATCAGCCATTTCCTTAAGTTTGCCGTATATGATTACTTCCCAGAATTTGATCCTTATTAGTAACACTATCGAACGGTGTAATAATACAGGGTGTGATTTTTTTTCCAAAATCAGCGGGTTCGATTCCTGGCCAGGATTTTTGATTTTTCTAAAATCCGATGATGCAGTTTTAGTTTTCGTCAAAATCGGCCTCGAGACTCCTTTCAACGTTTTTCGATATTCCTCATAGTTTCGAAAGTAGCCATCCACGCCCAGTTGAAAAATTCACCCTGTATATCTTATCTTATAACATAATAACAGTCTAAGCTTCACATTTTTTGCTGTCCTTGTTGATACCAAAAAGTGCAGTTTTTGTCCTCCTTTTAAGTTTAAGTGGATGTAAGCTGACATCATCATCAATGGCAGGAAGATCCTTAACTTCAATAACAAGGACATGTTTGTAGTTTCCAACCTTAACCTGAATAAATGCAGCATTTGTTTTTTTTTTTCAATATGACTTTCCTTATATGCTGATTGCTATTTATCATTGCTGTCACAGGAATCCCACATTCAAAGTATTGTTTTGCTATTAGTATGGCAAAAATTAAACATTACTACCTATTGTTTGATCGTTTAACTAATTTGAAATACGTTTCTGCCTTACCCAATTGAATACCCGACTGAAAGGTTATAATTTAACAATATAAACATTTCTAAATGATTTGACTATACTGTCCTATTTTGTTTTGCCCCTACTTGCACAAAGCAGGCATAACATACTTGTAGTATACCGCAAATAGAGTGGTAGCAACCTGCGGAACTAATTGATTGTTGCAAAGCATGATGTGGCCACGTTACTGATCGTAATAAATGGAGAAAACTTTGACAAATTGAAACATTGTCACGATTCCTATCCGTGAGAGACCAATAGAGAAGAGAGTGGATTTAAATGCAATCTTAGAGGAATGGTTACGTGCGTTAATGATCATGATTTTAAAGCCCAGTAAAGTCCTTGAGAGAACATTATGACGATTCGTAAATTCAGAAACATGAAATAACTAAGTCTGCTCGTCTTGTATTTCTTATACATGATTGAGAGTTGTGATTCACCCGTCGTGAAGTCATTTTCTATTTAACACAACATTTTAGGATAGGCAACAGTGGCTGTCGTAAAATTTTGTACCAAGCAATGAGCGAATGAGCAGTGGTGGCCCAGTGAGCAGTAGCGGTGCGTACGTCTCAGTGAATTATGATCTATCAGACGTTGACCTTGCAGTTAATCATCAGTTGTCATTAAATTAATTATCCCGAAATAAATGTTTCGAATCTCAATAAAACTGATCGCACGCACTTGAGTGCATCGTAATATTAATAAGTTCTGTCAAGCCGTTACGTGCCAAGGCTGGCATTAGATCATCGTCTTGTGGTCGGCTTGTTTACTTGTATTTTTATTTATTACCTAGATCAGAAGGTCCAGGGAGATTTGAAAGGTCTTTTTATTAAATTAACATGTTTCTAGAAGATCGGCCTTAATGTTTCTCGTTATTTTAATGTATAATGTCTGTTGCTAGGCTCTAATATCCGGATCTGTAAATTATTTCTTTTTTATTTTCTGTGCTATGTTATTAATATTATTTTTGGTGATACTCACATATAGATTTCACAATTTTGCATAAAACGTTGAAATCAGTAGTACTCGTACATTTCAACTTATTCGCAGAGACTCTTTAATCTGATGTTTGAAAACTTTTGATTCTTTACAACTATTTACTCATAAATTGATTGATGCTTTAATCTTATCTCCTCAGGTATAATCATAATTATCATTGAACCCTAACTTTAAATTGACTATTACTGTACACTGTGTCTCCTCCATCAAACTTCACTATACAAGAAACATTGCAATCATTATTTTTGACTTTTACTTCAACTTGAAGTCTTACTCTTACCCTTGAATCACCATCTTCAGGTCTGACCTCAGGCCACCTGTCACCACCACTACAGAGAGAGACATAGAAATAGACTCATCTCGTGGCATGTTTACATCGCGTGACCTTGGCATCGATACGTTTTCGTCTGTTAGTAAACGTGTAGACACATCGGCCGAGTTTTCATTTTCATTTCGCGATGATTTTTTTCGTTTACTGTTAGAGAAATTGTGTTAGTTGTTAATAGCTTGTGTCAAGGACGTTGATTGTTATTTTGATTTCATTATTTTTCTTTTTGTAAAGAAGACGAGATATTATTGTGAAATCCAGGGAGATAGTCGATATGGAGTTTAAGATAGTCTGCTAGCTAAAGGTTATACTAAATGTATGACTGATGGAAGGGTATGACTAAATGTTTACTTTCTAAATGGTTCGGAATGGAAGGACGTGCGAAAAATAAGTACAGAACAAGATTTTTACCAAATCAAAGCAATATTTATCAGTAACATAGTAACGAAATAAATAACATTGATAAAGTTTTGTAGATTCAGTAAAGAAGATATTAAAATAGACATCAACAACAAGCAATCGTTGTGCAATGTAATTAATTCCATCCAAAGATGATGATCGAATATACGAATAACATTTTCCACCTTTTTTGTTCTCAAGCTAGCTAACGACACGTTCTAGTACCGCGGTGTTTTCCTGAATTATTCATGATACGAAGAATAAAAGATTCAACTGCTTTTATATTTTTTTCAACATTTGATCGCGCTGTGGACGTGTTCTAACATATGTAGCGTTCAATTACCACGTTCACCTTGTCGAAGATATACCTACGAGTACATTAGATCAGTCTGGACTTAATACGATTTTTTGAAAACTAACCTTGTTACTAGAACGTATTTAGGATTGTAATATGAGAGGCTATTAATGATCTGAAGGTCTGTTTTCGGATGGATACATTTTTTGAATTTCGTTACTTAATGTAAAACTCAAAATGTTGATAGAAAATAATATACTTGTCCTGAGCAAGCGTACGGCTTGTTATCGGATACCTCTCATAGAGAGAAGACCAGTGTCCCAGCAGTGATAAAATTAAATAGATTATGACAGTTTTCGCGATCACCGGTAAAATTTAGATGATACAAAAACAGGTATATTTTAATCAGAAAAGAGTGGTCGATTATTCGGAGGTTCCATAATGCAGTGTTTAGAAGAACTTGTGATTAAAGATCATAATAAAAGATCTTACAAACCAACAGATGATATATTACTCATACATACAGTAGACGACACAAAAGGACAACCACTCAACGTAATTACCAACCTAATGGCTGAACGGGTCGACCACTTGTCTACAATATTTTAATGTCACCATCACTAAGTCATAAAAGAAATTCCTTATGCATAAGAATACACTTTTTATCAGTATCTGTAATCCATCTAAAGGTCGGTAGGACAGTGTCAGGGCCATGGATGTCTGCCCATAGATAGTGTGCCGGCCATTAGTGGTCGCAGTAATGGTTGATGACGTCATCGGCGCCAGCACTATGTGGAATGGTGCTTACGTGTGTAGGGTGCATAGTTTGCCTTTTAGATGGGTTATGGGTGCGACTCTGGTTATTTTAAAGGCTGTTAGTTGTGATATTGTTACATTTGAAAACTTGTAGTATTATCTTTTGGGAGCTCAAGCTTCAGATATGTTCAATAATTTTGTATAGGAATAAAAGCTAAGTTAAAAAACTTTATCTCCTGACATTCTTCTATGTCAGGAGATAAAGTTTGTTCACCCATGTGATTCTCCATAAATTCATTTTTTATATGTACGTTTAGTAATTGTTTCTAATATTTGGGCCCACAGAAAAGTGAAAAGAGGGAAGGAACACCTCACTACAATGAGACTGATCTAGCTCATAATAATTATATTGTTGGATTCGAATCTTCACAACATTACGGATTATCATAAAATCATAATAGTAGTGATTATTATGATCATTTGCGCTATATAGTATTTTCAGTTTTACAATAGAATTGATTACTTGAAAACTCTCTGAGCTGCTAAAAAAGTACATTTCGTGAAATTGACACAATTAGTGTAAAATTGTTAGTTTCCAAAACAGCTGTTAATAACGAACTTTCACTTGGAACTTAACGATTCCCAAGGAAAGTGTAATTGTGCTATAATTATGACTGGTTGGCTGGCATTCGGACTGTGCCCGTTGGGAATTCGGCCAGATCTGATTGAAATGATATGGTTTGACGTACCTAATAGCAGGTGGCTCAAACTATTTGAATATTTAAAAAAAGGCAGCTTATATTGTTAATTCTAATAATCAGCTAGTTTCTAAAGTATAAACATTTGCTGAACACACACCAGGGTGGATTGAAAGACCTTCAAAAGAGCTCTAAAACTTTGAGGATGTCTCTTCTTAGAATTTGGCCTATGAAAAATGGGAACTAAGTTGAATTCCAGTTAGTTTCTATTCCTTGTTTTCCATAAATGACTCAAGTAAATAAACCTGATACAACTGTTTATAGTCTTTGATAACTTAAATTACACAATGTAATGAAAATAAGTAAATCATTGGTAAACATTCGTGTCTAGTGCCTCCACCACAATGATTGAAGTGCATGCTGATACCCCAAGGAACTGTTACTTGTCTAAACAATCATCAATTTCATTGAAGAGAACGCACTGGTATTTTTCATAAACGAGAAACAAGGGCAGGAAACGCTCTACCAAAAAACAAAGCAGGGTAAAATATACAGCTTGAGAGTAACGTGCGCACGTTTAGCTATAAAGGATAAATAATTTCTATTGATAACATCGTTGACAAGAATAAAAATATGCCAACAGATAACTCGTAGAACAATCCGGCACGCGATCACTGTTATGAAATTGATCGTAAAAATTTAGGGCTGCTTCGACAAAACGGAGTATGAATAGAAATAGAAAATCTTTTTGTATTTTTAAAACTTGCTGAAAATTTTGTGAATGATTTGTAACAAGTGATTTTGACAAATATCAGGGTTGGTGTTTTGGCGTCGTTGCTCAGTCAATATTTGAATCAGTCAACACTGTACATTTAAATAATAAAACTGTAGTATCTACCTAGTCCGATGCTGATATGAAATTGAATGATGGTAACATAAATAAGTGGGTTAATAAACAAACTTACTGTATTTGAGGACACGTAAATATGAATTTGGAATCAAGTAACAGAAAACGATAGGTTATCAACCCTGCTCCAACTTGGAAGATAGGCCATTGTCCGTGTCTGGTCGTGCCATGCGTGCGCTCCTCCGTTTCGGAGTTACAAGTGACAGACCGATATGCGTGACTGATAATTGACGGAAAGCCTGCAGGAACCCCATGGCAACAATGCGTTTGCGGGAAATTGATCAAATCCATTACAGAATTTTACTGCTTTCTTATAGTAGAAATATTTAACTTTATGAGACGTATTGTTTATTTCCGGGTCTCGTTTGTTTGATTTGTTAGTCTTTAAAGTTTTAGTGACAATTCTCTTGTGGCAATTCTGCAAATGGCATTTGGGTTTCATTTAATCTTTTACGACATTCTTCCTGAGTATAATAATTTCCTGGAACAATATCTACACTTCAAGAGCTATTTCAATTAAATCCGTCAAACGAATAAACAAATTACTAGCAACAATGCAAATAAACGAAAAGGTATGAGTAGCTACAGTACCTGCTTCAGTTAAAAATACTCCCACTAACGTTTAGCCAACACTGTAAGATTCTATCAACATCCTTATAACGCAATCTCCAAATATTTGTTCTGCAGGGCAGGCAGAGTCTATGAACTCATAAACTAGAAATAGAATTCTGATAAATTCGCTCTATGTGCATTTAATATTGGCTTTATTTCCGTTATTAACTTCTGCTAAGATTTATTTAGGTTTGCGGCAATCGTTAAAACATTAACTGGTTGCGGTAGATTTTTTAAACTCTTAAACATTATCTCTCTTATGTTTCAAAAATGTTGTGAGTTTTAAAGCTATAATAATTATTTATTACATCCATTGTTTAACCTAACACTATTGAAATATTTTGGCTATTCCAGACAAGATCATGCATCAATTCATCCAAGCAGACAAAATATCCTCTATTAATATTTGTAACACCTCTATTCATAGTTATAACAACAATAAAACTAAAAATTATGAATGTTTACTCTTATCGTAATACTATCCTGACTCCTAGTGCACTGAACTTGGCAAGATGCACAGTCTGTTATAGAGAAAGTGACTCAGACCATTGTGATTTAGTAGTCAAGTCCTCTGTGCCAAATCTGGCGTTCAATTCTCATTAGACAACGTGCCAAAAACGTTTTATGGACGTCTCAGCTATTCTTGTTATGTATTTGATCACTTTTAGAGGCTTGTTTAGCGTTTGGATACAATTTTTATGGATTGAGTTGAGTTATAGACCATTTTGGGGAAATTAAATTAGAATGTAACTATTATTTGTCGTATTTCTGTTGGATTTAGTGTTAGTCTCCAGATTTTTGTTTTTATTGTTTTATTTGGACTAGACAAGTTGGAATTAGCATTGGAATTATTTCGTATTTGTAAAACGTTTTTGTTCTATAGAAACGTTGTCAGAATAGTTATAAGTAGATTCTTTTAGTCGAAAACATTATTTTTATCGTTAACGCTTATGAAATGTCTTTAAATTTATAGGCCATCTGGATTGAATGTTTGTTTATCAAACGTATTTATATTGACAATAACAAAATCATTATCTATGTAATGTGATAAGTTTCATACCTAACATAAAATTTATCTTGTTACAGATGAACAAGAAAGGGTACAGAAGAAAACATTTGTCAATTGGATCAATTCACATTTATCGAAGGTAAGTTTAAAATAGCTATCAAGTACTTAGTACCACACTTTCAAACTTTAGTACGTAGCGATCAATTTCCAAGATTTATCACAAAGAAAGCTTGCAAAGAATTTATGACGAGTAATAACCACCTTTCTTACCACACCATCACCGTAAACTGTGCAGCCAAAGCGTTGCAATTATGGCAATAGTGCTTTTGCAGTTTGAAACCTTATGTTCAGTAATTACGGGCTTTTTTGTTGAGTAGTTGAGTAGATCTAAAATAGATAACGTAAATTGTGTTGATGGCAGGAACGGTACAGTATTTAAGGAGACCGTATCAAGCCTTACAATAGTATCCTTCGTAAAGGTCAGGTTAATCTTTGTAGCTTTAATCAAAGCTTGAGGAATTTTATGATACTGTTGAGACTTTAAAATATTCTGACAAACCTTTTGGTGACCTTATATAATCCATCTTATTATTTTTATAATTCAAGTGATGTTAACTTTTCCAGCGCATACCACCACTGCGCATCGATGACCTTATCTACGACCTGCGCGATGGAACCAAATTGTTGGCGCTGCTCGAAGTATTGTCCGGGGAGAAGCTGGTGAGTACAATGTGACACATTATATGGCAAAGCATCTACAAATGTTCTGATATTGCAGATGTCGATAGGCGGTAGTCACTGCTATCAAGTTGACCGTCTGCTTATTTATCATTCATGTCCTCAACTTAGCACTTTTCCAACAGCCTATGGAACGCGGCCGCGTACTCAGACGCCCACACTTCTTGTCCAACGCAAACACTGCGCTACGCTTCCTTGCCGGCAAAAGGATCAAGCTGGTCAACATCAACGCCGCTGATCTGGTCGATGGTCGGCCTGCCGTCGTGCTTGGCCTCATTTGGACCATCATCCTCTACTTCCAGGTAGGGAGGCGCTCTTCTTGGCATGCGTTTGAACAGAGAGCTGCAATAGTCTTAATCTACATTATCAGGCATTTAGGAATCGGCACCTTCAACACGAGGTTGCATTTCGGATTAACAGGAGCTAACAATAGAGCTAACTTGAGGATCTAGATAAATTAAAATTCTATCAACGATAACGATGATGGCAAGTCAAGAACTTCTTTAAAGCTACCGAAAATCTGATGATGATATTTGTCAAAGTCTTTGCTGGGTTTTGAAATGGTTTCCAATCGATTAGGTATAATTCTTAGACAAGCATGGTCTTCACGTGGTGAAATACTAAATACCTAGGAGGGCTTTTTTTGTCAAATCGCCATGTAAAGATGATGAAGTTTTCAAATGACTAATTGTGATAAAACTTACTGAAGCAAATAAATGCTATTGATTTCAGCATTATAAATAATAATCGATTTCAAATTACTAAAAGCAAAAAAAAAAAAAACATTAACCAACTTTCTCCAAAGTATTGCATTACTACACCTTCAAAAATCTCTAATTACAATAGAAAGTAAACTCTGTATCGTATATATTAAGTTACACTATTGTGGCTCACTGTTCACTGACTCAGCACCGTGTGTTACCGAAATAGATTTCAATTAGGATAGAACTTCCACAGTATTACGTAGGTAGATTAGATCTACACTTTCAGAAAGTCTTACTACTGTTGTTAATCTTACTGGATCATCACGATGTGAATCGATGATCTCATCTGTTTTATTTGTATAGTCACTATGATCATTAACTAATTCGAGTATAGTTAGATAATCACAGTCTGCTTCATTGAAACATATTATTAGACTGTCCATATTTGGTTTGTCTTCATCTCCATACATTGTCATTCACAGTATGGACCAAAATAGTTACATTTTTCCAAATTACTCTATTTTCTAAAAATGAACAGCCAATAGCAGACTAATATAAAGCAACATTATAAACGTTATTGCCCTAATCTTTGAGTTCAGTATTTGTTGTATGCCCTCGTATATTTATATTTCTAATCTTCCTCTTTATCTTTTCCCTTTGTGTAGCTGCACTATCCAGTAAATTGTATCTAATATTATTTCTATATTCTACCATTAAAATGAGGATGTATTGTAAGTTTCCTTAACTATGTTTCTTACAATTATTAATTTTTAAAATGTCTTGATATTAATTCCTTTATTTTGAATGTCAGTGTATTCTCATTTTAATTGGCTTGAACTAATTTTGTTTGCGCAAGCTTCGCTCAATGTATTGGACCCACAGGATAGAGGACCTAAGGTGGGTAACGGCATCACAGCTTCTATAGTAGTCGGGTCTCTTGGCATTTAATTATATTACCTTTTGATAATATTGTTTGTATTATCTGTATCAATTTTTATATCTATTATGAAACAATATTTTTGCTACTTTATTTGGTAAGTTTACGCTTGTTTTTTGAAGCTCAGCTTTCCATTTGTATCTCATGTTGACTCTGTCAACTTTGCATTTCCTAGATTTTGTATCTGAATCAAGCTTTCAAAGCGTAGAAAGCTTGTTTTGCAACAAAACTTTTTTAAATCTTTTATATTATCTATTTAGTTCTTAAGCCAGAGACCAAAGACTACACAGTACTGCTATTGGTTGACCAAAATTGGTATTAATAATTGGACTAGAATCACAGAGATCACTAATCAGACTCACTTAACATCACCTTTAGACTGTAATTGTATAATTGTCATCACTCATCACGTTATCACTTAGACGTAGCTCGAGCGTGGGAGGAGTGAATTGGCAGAATTTTGTGGTTAATTACGTAATGAGAATAGTGACTGGCGCTAATGCTTTGTGTTAGATTTCATTGTTTCTAGCCTCTATTGTTTACAAGCGTCGTATCTATGTTTTTTGTTGGAGAAACATGGACCGCGGTTGGAGCTTATAAAAAAGATGAGGCATGTTCAGCCGGTCGGTCAAAGCAACGTCCGGCAAAGAATGAAGAAATTTCAAACGCAAATCCGGGCACCTTACACTGAAGTTGACAATGTCCTATATCCGCAGCAAGTCTGTAATCTATATGTATTGATTTGACTTTTACCTCCTAATTTTGTAAGCCCTTGACATTTAAAAGGAAGCAACACCAAACATAGTAAACTGTCTGACATGATTAAAGTAGTTTATTATAAGTCCTTGCCGCCCATTTAATTCTGCAAATAGATTAAATTGAACCTTGCTTGTATTAGCGCCAGTTAATCTATTCATGTATGTAAATCAGCAATTTGTTTTGCATCAGCAGTCACTGCTGTCATTAAACCATATTTCATCGAAACAGGTTATGTATCCCGAGTCAGAACCTTCATCGTACTATCTTCAGGTCAGATTTAAACTTCGGAATTTGGATTGTGTATTTTGGTGAACAATGCTTTACAAATAATTTGTTTGACATCGGTTACCTTGGAAAAACAGATCAACTGAATGACTGAACATAGTTGTGCCCAAGATGTTTTTTCTCGTGACCCTGAAATCTTGATTTGGAGCTAAATTAGTCTCTGAAAATTTTAGATTTTGGTGTGTTTCAGGTACACTGTAAAATTTACTGCACCGGTTTTTTTATTCCAAAACCTCTAATTGGCGAATTTGTTATCTTCGCTAATGATACAAGAATAACAACAAGTTTCAATTCCAAATTATCCAAACTGCTTCAAATACGACCAAGAATGTTTGACCCATGCTTCTAAATCCGAAATGACCGTATACAAAATTTCAATTAAAACACACGATTTTGAACCCTAAATCCATTACGCCCATTCTAAATGAACTACCAAATTCCCATCAGATTGAGGAGAACAGCCGGGCTCTAGAGTACCTCGGAGGGTCTCGATGTGCCTCCGTCATGTCCCATGAGTCGGGAGCCGCCACCCCGACTCAGCGGGCTGAGGACAAGTGGAAGCAAGGAGCCAAGAAGACTCTACTGCAGTGGGTCGCCAATGCTTTACCGAAGTAAGTAAATATTGAAATATTTATTGATTAAGAATAATTATAGGGATACAAGAAAAAAAGCTAGAAAGAACCTCATGCTTGAGAAATTTAGGCGGAATTAGTATTTGGAAATTTCTGAAATAATTTGATTTCTGAGGACCACTAGTTCGCAAAATCGCAGTAAGGAAAGATTAGTTTAATCTTGATAAGTGCGAGAAAAAGATTGCTACCTCGCGTTTTGCGTACATGGTATACGTGATTTATATACCGTCCCTTTTGAGCTTTTGGCACGGTGCTTGATCGGTCAAATTGTTAATTTCAATCAAAACCCTACAAACAAAATATGTTGGCATGATATAGTAGTAGTACATTCGTCTACAACAGATCCAGTTAAAATTGATCCATCAGTTAAAACCGAAGTGTAATCAACACTCGCGGCTAAACAAACAAGTTGAAAGCTCTTAAAATGTCTGAACTGCGTGGTAAAATCGATGAAATCCATCAACGTACTATATCATGATTATCACAATTTATTTGTAGAGATTTTGAGAGGGATAGAAATACAACATACCTTAATTTATTAGCCACAAGTAATAAAAGACAGTAATGAAATTAATCAAAATTGTAATTGATGGTAAATCTCTGTATGACATAAAGTGAAATGATCTATCAAACATTGGGTCTGCTTGTATTTTACAGCGTAATCCACTCTTTCATTTAAGTTATTAGCGGGAAGACCCGATGTCCCAGCAGTGGGAAGATTATATGATGGTGCTTGTGCTATGTACACACGGCTACATATCAAGCTATGCAAAACCAAGCTAGTCGCTGAGTATACGGGAAGATATCATACAAAGCGAGACCACGATAAACTGGTCTTGCATAGCTCGATGTGTAGCCGTGTGTACGTTTAGATGTATGGTGAACCCACTGACCCATTTAACATTTGACGCGTATGACGCAGTTGCAGTGACGAATGTAGCAGTGTTATTAATTCCTCCATTAATTTCGCCAAACGCTGCCAAGTAGCACGAAATATCTGTTGTCC
Source organism: Agrotis ipsilon (assembly GCA_028554685.1). NCBI lineage: Eukaryota > Metazoa > Arthropoda > Insecta > Lepidoptera > Noctuidae > Agrotis > Agrotis ipsilon. The sequence continues at coordinate 16,819,651 of CM052965.1, forward strand.
TAATTTTATTGCAGTTATTAAAATTGACTCTATTCATTCAGAGATCAAATGCACTAAATTGTTTTTGGAAACATTATCTCTTTTTATTCAATGTTTGTACAGGCATTCAAACTTTAGCTCAAGTATGATAAGCTCAGTAAAGCTTCCGACTTGCTGGTTTAGACAAAATTGCGGATCTGTGCCTGGACTAACATTTATACTCTTTCCACAAACACTGCAGTCAACTGGTCAGTGCCAGGAATCCACCAATTTGTCCAAACCCGTAATAGTTCGTTACATTCCTGCAAGAGACTCTATCTGGGTCCTTACTATATAAAACCTTGTTGTATGTTTCTATTAATACCACCATTTCCTCTCAGGGATTCAAACATCCAAGTAACAGACTTCGGTCCATCATGGCGCGATGGTATCGCATTCCTTGCCATCATCGACGCCATCAAAGCTAACCTGATCAACCTGGCAGAGATGAAGAGGAAAACCAACAGACAACGTTTGGAACACGCGTTTGACGTCGCAGAAAACGCACTTGGCATCGCAAGGCTGCTGGATGCCGAGGATGTGGATGTGGACAAGCCTGATGAAAGGTCCATCATGACTTATGTAGCCCAATTCCTGCATAAATATCCTGAACCCAAGGTAAGAAGAAAGAGGAGAGTGTTAAAATAGTTTGCATTGATAATTTTGAGACGATATTATTGTTAAATCTGACCTTTACAGCCAACTAAAGAGCACGTGTTGCATATTGTGCGCTTAAGACTGAAATACTCAGCACAAGTCATTAGTATGAATCACAATGACATGCCATTCATCAACTCGGCATTGTTTCGATCGAGTAGATTTGTTTTGTTTGAACAAGTGTCCATCTTTACGCAATTTTAACGCCATGTTTTGTCAACAGACGACAGGACCGGATGCCGTAGCGGCAGTGCAAGAGGAGTACGAATCTCTTAGAATGTGGCTGACCGAGCGTGTCACCACAGTTCAAAGGCAATACGACTCGCGAACTCTCTCGCGACACTACGAAGACTACGTGCGCGCCGAAAACGACCGGCTCGCACGCGAGCCCATTTACCAGAAACTAGAGAAGCTCATGTACACACAGAGCCTCGTAGCCATCGCGCCAAAGTCCTGGCGTGAACTAGTCTCCCTATGGATAGAATTAGAAAGACTCCACAGAAGATGGCTCTGGCTTCTAGACTCAGAACTCCCTGGAGATTTTAGAAATGTCGGCGAGTGGTTAGCGAGGGCCGAATACCTTTTATACTTTGACGAAATACCCACTAGCTTAGATGAGAGAACCGCTGCGATAATCAGCGAGAAGTTAGAGGAACACAGCGGCTTTTTCGCTGGATTACCAGAAGTTATTGATAGATTCGAAGCGGCTTTAAGATCACCTGACGCTGCTAGGATTCCTGGTGAAAGACTCCAAGATATGAAGGAGCGTTTGGAGACAGTAAGTCGAAGAGCGCCACAGAGGAAGGCTAGATTAAAATACTTGGAGCATAAATGTTGTATCGTAGCCTTCACAGAGCTGACTAAAGCCAAGCTTGCCGCGTGGACCGGCAAATACGGTCGCATTGACCACGTACGTGCCTTATTAGAAGATTATGATAATTTTGTGACTAAGAATAAGATTTTCCAGGAGTTTGATAGAGCTTACGTCGATATTAAGCAAGTAGCGGAGGAATACAAGAGGGTTTGTGAGGTAGATAGGACTGAAGCGAGAGATATTGATACGTTCCTGAAGGACGTTGCAGAGACCTGGAGAAGAGTTGCCTCCGACGTGAGGTGTGCCAGGAGTGTGCTTGAAGAAGTCATCGCTCACTGGGAGCGTTGGAACACGTTAGCCGATGACTTCACCACCTGGCTGGATAAGGCACAACATATGCTAAGAGTATCGGAAGATGAGAGATTAGAGTTCTTCCAAGACCTGACTGTATGGAAGGAGAAACACCAACTGCTGGGTGATGCAGCCGGCTTCTTGGCTGCAACTTCTTCTGAGGAGATCAGTCAGGAGGTGAAGAGGAAATACGTGGAAATTACTGAACGTTGGGAACGTGTCTGGGAAGAGGCAGAGAGGTGAGTTATTCAAAAATATATTATTCATGAAATTAAAAAAAATAGGTCAAGCTCATATCAATTTCTCTGAAAAATATCATAAGCCGATAATTTAACTATTTAATCAAATCCGTTCTAAGAAATGAGTCTTACATACAAATAAATAAATTCGAAGAATGTTTAATATCTTTTGTAAAGATTAGTGCCTAACACCGCATTTTTAAATGATAAGATTGTGTTTTTAGCATAACTGGTTTTCAGAAGCGATTGCGTTCTAACCTACTAGATTCATCTTAAGTTGAAAACGTTTCTGAATTCTTCACAATTTCATCGTTAATTACTACATTCATAGTCACTTTATTAATGAGTAGAGATGATTTAATTTGTATAAAATAATGTCCTTTTTCTTATCTCTTGTTGTTTTCAAAAAATGTTTAAAGCAATTAGTTAGCCACTTAATTGTTTTACTTTTTTAATGTACGCATATTTATACTAGCTTCTGCCCGCGGCTTCACTCGTTTAATCAGTCGAAAATCTAAGAAGATTTATTCAAAATTTCATACCCTATTTTATCCCCATAAGGGTAAAATTTATCAAAACCTTTTCTAAGGGGATGCCTACGCCATAACATCTACCTGCATGCCAAATTTCAGCCCGATCCGACCAGTGGTTTGGGCTGTGCGTTGATAGATAACTATGTCAGTCAGTCAGTCAGTCAGTCAGTCACTCATGATAAGAGGTTGTTTCAACATCAGCCGGAAGATGTCCACTGCTGAACATAAGCCTCACCCTACATAGGCCTCCCTCTTGCGAGGTTGTTTATCGAAATTATTTTCCAACGATTCGTCGAAACTACAGTTTGGTAGATACCTATTAACTAAACTAATGACAGCGAAGTGATAGTGACTCTATCTCATGGTTCTGTCTGGACGGCGAGCTCGTTGTAGAGTACAACTATTTTTTTGTCGTGGTAAAATAATCAAAAGTGTCATCCTACCCAGAGCAGAGCAAATTGGACTGTCGGACTTGTACTGACTAAAATCCACGGTGTCCTTCAATAGCCCTTTTTGTTCCTCATGTTGTTATGGTCACGGTAATAAGTTAAACCCGCGACGCCGTTGGTAGGTTTTAGCCCTCTAAAGGCGGGCCATGCCATTTGGTTGACACTCTTTGTGGCGTGCATGGAACACAATGAGCTGTCGACCCGGTGGTAGACTACATTTTAGATTATGTTTTAAAGAATAGCATATAAGTAATGTTCGTTGTCAGGTACGTCCGCGGCGGCGACGCGCTCCGCAACCGTCGCTCGCTGGCGGGCGGCGTGCGCGCGCTGGACACGTGGCTGGCGGCCGCCGACCAGCTGCTGGCCCGCACGCCGCGCGCCTGCACACACGACATACAGGCATACATCGACCAGCTGCTGCAGCTCAACGAGGAGATCGAGCACCACGAGGAGCTGTTCAAGACTATTAGCAGGTTGGTAGGAATGACACCCTGTAGGATATGATCCACGCACTGGACACGTGGCTGGCGGCCGCCGACCAGCTGCTGGCCCGCACGCCGCGCGCCTGCACACACGACATACAGGCATACATCGACCAGCTGCTGCAGCTCAACGAGGAGATCGAGCACCACGAGGAGCTGTTCAAGACTATTAGCAGGTTGGTAGGAATGACACCCTGTAGGATATGATCCACGCACTGGACACGTGGCTGGCGGCCGCCGACCAGCTGCTGGCCCGCACGCCGCGCGCCTGCACACACGACATACAGGCATACATCGACCAGCTGCTGCAGCTCAACGAGGAGATCGAGCACCACGAGGAGCTGTTCAAGACTATTAGCAGGTTGGTAGGAATGACACCCTGTAGGATATGATCCACGCACTGGACACGTGGCTGGCGGCCGCCGACCAGCTGCTGGCCCGCACGCCGCGCGCCTGCACACACGACATACAGGCATACATCGACCAGCTGCTGCAGCTCAACGAGGAGATCGAGCACCACGAGGAGCTGTTCAAGACTATTAGCAGGTTGGTAGGAATGACACCCTGTAGGATATGATCCACGCACTGGACACGTGGCTGGCGGCCGCCGACCAGCTGCTGGCCCGCACGCCGCGCGCCTGCACACACGACATACAGGCATACATCGACCAGCTGCTGCAGCTCAACGAGGAGATCGAGCACCACGAGGAGCTGTTCAAGACTATTAGCAGGTTGGTAGGAATGACACCCTGTAGGATATGATCCACGCACTGGACACGTGGCTGGCGGCCGCCGACCAGCTGCTGGCCCGCACGCCGCGCGCCTGCACACACGACATACAGGCATACATCGACCAGCTGCTGCAGCTCAACGAGGAGATCGAGCACCACGAGGAGCTGTTCAAGACTATTAGCAGGTTGGTAGGAATGACACCCTGTAGGATATGATCCACGCACTGGACACGTGGCTGGCGGCCGCCGACCAGCTGCTGGCCCGCACGCCGCGCGCCTGCACACACGACATACAGGCATACATCGACCAGCTGCTGCAGCTCAACGAGGAGATCGAGCACCACGAGGAGCTGTTCAAGACTATTAGCAGGTTGGTAGGAATGACACCCTGTAGGATATGATCCACGCACTGGACACGTGGCTGGCGGCCGCCGACCAGCTGCTGGCCCGCACGCCGCGCGCCTGCACACACGACATACAGGCATACATCGACCAGCTGCTGCAGCTCAACGAGGAGATCGAGCACCACGAGGAGCTGTTCAAGACTATTAGCAGGTTGGTAGGAATGACACCCTGTAGGATATGATCCACGCACTGGACACGTGGCTGGCGGCCGCCGACCAGCTGCTGGCCCGCACGCCGCGCGCCTGCACACACGACATACAGGCATACATCGACCAGCTGCTGCAGCTCAACGAGGAGATCGAGCACCACGAGGAGCTGTTCAAGACTATTAGCAGGTTGGTAGGAATGACACCCTGTAGGATATGATCCACGCACTGGACACGTGGCTGGCGGCCGCCGACCAGCTGCTGGCCCGCACGCCGCGCGCCTGCACACACGACATACAGGCATACATCGACCAGCTGCTGCAGCTCAACGAGGAGATCGAGCACCACGAGGAGCTGTTCAAGACTATTAGCAGGTTGGTAGGAATGACACCCTGTAGGATATGATCCACGCACTGGACACGTGGCTGGCGGCCGCCGACCAGCTGCTGGCCCGCACGCCGCGCGCCTGCACACACGACATACAGGCATACATCGACCAGCTGCTGCAGCTCAACGAGGAGATCGAGCACCACGAGGAGCTGTTCAAGACTATTAGCAGGTTGGTAGGAATGACACCCTGTAGGATATGATCCACGCACTGGACACGTGGCTGGCGGCCGCCGACCAGCTGCTGGCCCGCACGCCGCGCGCCTGCACACACGACATACAGGCATACATCGACCAGCTGCTGCAGCTCAACGAGGAGATCGAGCACCACGAGGAGCTGTTCAAGACTATTAGCAGGTTGGTAGGAATGACACCCTGTAGGATATGATCCACGCACTGGACACGTGGCTGGCGGCCGCCGACCAGCTGCTGGCCCGCACGCCGCGCGCCTGCACACACGACATACAGGCATACATCGACCAGCTGCTGCAGCTCAACGAGGAGATCGAGCACCACGAGGAGCTGTTCAAGACTATTAGCAGGTTGGTAGGAATGACACCCTGTAGGATATGATCCACGCACTGGACACGTGGCTGGCGGCCGCCGACCAGCTGCTGGCCCGCACGCCGCGCGCCTGCACACACGACATACAGGCATACATCGACCAGCTGCTGCAGCTCAACGAGGAGATCGAGCACCACGAGGAGCTGTTCAAGACTATTAGCAGGTTGGTAGGAATGACACCCTGTAGGATATGATCCACGCACTGGACACGTGGCTGGCGGCCGCCGACCAGCTGCTGGCCCGCACGCCGCGCGCCTGCACACACGACATACAGGCATACATCGACCAGCTGCTGCAGCTCAACGAGGAGATCGAGCACCACGAGGAGCTGTTCAAGACTATTAGCAGGTTGGTAGGAATGACACCCTGTAGGATATGATCCACGCACTGGACACGTGGCTGGCGGCCGCCGACCAGCTGCTGGCCCGCACGCCGCGCGCCTGCACACACGACATACAGGCATACATCGACCAGCTGCTGCAGCTCAACGAGGAGATCGAGCACCACGAGGAGCTGTTCAAGACTATTAGCAGGTTGGTAGGAATGACACCCTGTAGGATATGATCCACGCACTGGACACGTGGCTGGCGGCCGCCGACCAGCTGCTGGCCCGCACGCCGCGCGCCTGCACACACGACATACAGGCATACATCGACCAGCTGCTGCAGCTCAACGAGGAGATCGAGCACCACGAGGAGCTGTTCAAGACTATTAGCAGGTTGGTAGGAATGACACCCTGTAGGATATGATCCACGCACTGGACACGTGGCTGGCGGCCGCCGACCAGCTGCTGGCCCGCACGCCGCGCGCCTGCACACACGACATACAGGCATACATCGACCAGCGCCTGCAGCTCAAACGAGGAATCGAGCACACACGAGGAGCTGTTCAAGACTATTAGCAGGTTGGTAGGAATGACACCCTGTAGGACACGTCCCACCTCCTTTCCTACATATCCTCCCCAATCTCCTATTCCTTCCAGGTAATTTCAGCTGTCAACGCAAGTGAAATGATACACTTGATTGTATCGCGTCCGCACGACGCAAATAAATTTTTCATTTTCCGTCACTCTCTTAAACGAGTGTGACAAAAATCAGACAAAACAGGTGTAAGATCCACCAAAAACACATAATTCTGCCGACCTAATTGTACAGACGCCAGCAGGTCAACCTACCGAATCTGACGCCGAATCGAACATTAACCTTTTACTATTGTGATAAGGTTGAAAATCTATTATTATAGTTTGACAGATTGTGATAGGTTGGTGTGCCAGCGTCTGTAATAAAATTAGTAAATTTGTCTATGGACTTCAATAAGATTCAATCATTAATAGTTTTTTTAATACTCTTTTTAATATATTCTTTTCACTTGATATATTAACTCTTCATTATGCAAAACGTTGGTTGAATCACTTTTCTAGTTTAATAGAAATTGTAATAAAACAAAACAATGGTTATTGTTTTTAACATTTGTATTTAATACTTGAATTTCTCTTTGTAGAACCTTCCAAAACGCAATCAACGAGATGCCTCGCGACGAGGTTGAATCCAACATGGCAAAGTTGAAGCAACAGAAGGAGGCTCTAGTACGAGTGCGAGCAACAGTGCCAGTCAAGTTGCACCAGTACAGGCAGCTGCTGGTACAGCACGAGTCACTGGAGAGTGGACAGAAGGAGATCGGCTCATGGCTGGACAAGGCTGAGGAGGCGTTGAGACATGGAGGAGAGACCAGACGGTAAGTTATTCATTTTGGTGTACAATAAAAAATATTCTATTCTAAGTTAATGTTCTGAAGACTATTAGCACAGAAGAGTTACAGCAGTATGGTTTTTCTTTTTTTGTAAAATCATCAAACCACCACCCAGGGCAAGGCGAGAGGGCCTTTCAGACTCGTACTGACCCATATACCCACGTACCCTTTACGTTCCGGGGTCACGGTAATTCAAAAGTTTCCCACACGGAGCAAATATTTCTGTGATCTACAAGTATTTGTTTCGGGTCTGGGCGTTTGTGTATGTGAGTTTTTGTTTTTAAACGCACCCACGACACAGGAGAAATTCCGAGTGTGGGGTAAAGTTTTCCAAAAAAGAAAAACATATGAGAAAACTTCCTAATAATTTCCCTTCTCCTCTCACAGCGAGATAATCACAGAGCGCTACGAGATCCACCGGTCGTTCTTCTCCCGCACCACGTACTACCGCTCCATGTTAGAGAGCAAGAACAAAGTGTTCCAGAACATCGTCAAGTCCGCAGACGCCGACCGCAGCGCTGACGTCACCGACCAAGTCAAGCTCATGAGGGACCTCAATGAAAGGTTACTATTTCAAAAGAAGACATACAAAATAGAATAGAAAAAAAATAGAAACACACTATTTCAGTGTAAAAGAGACATGCAATAACATAGCTTTAAATGATTGAAGATTCCTTCATGAGTTTTTCCAACTATTCTCATAATTATGATGTGTTAGACGTACAGTCCCAATTTTTATATTGTTTGGGCAGGAATAGAACTTTATGTTCGAGTATATTTATTCAGCTTTTAGAAAATTTTATTAGTAAATTATAGGAAACTGAAGTATTTGAGAGCTAATAAAAATAATCTAGTTCATTAGGATACTCATAGAATAATCTAGTTTGATAGATGTGGCAAAGCACAGGAGCTTTTAGAGGTCTTTTGCCTGGATAAAAATGCGATATACATCAATATGGAGGTGAAAAACCATAGCAATGTGATTACCGAATTTATTGCTGTATCTTGTAACTATTACACGAACTACACTAAGGGAATTGATCTATTGCAATTCGACCGATTCCAACTACAAGTGAAAATCAACCTTAACATTACGACATATGACATAAAACACGTTATTATCTACAGGTAGATGAAAAACAAAACACAGTGGCCACGACGAAGTCAAATCAATTGAATTGCATTGTTATATCTTAGCCGGAAAGTCGATATTCATATATAGTTAGTAGAAATTGCATGGGTAACTTCCTAACTCAACTGTGACCTCTCCAGGTTCGCTCACGTATCATCAGAAGCAACTCGTCGCGAGGCTGAACTCCAGCGTCTTGTCCGTGCTTGGGAGGAGTTCGAGTCCAAGAAACGTGCCGTAGAAGAGTGGGCTTCAAGAGCTGAAGCACTCCTGGCCGATAACAGAGTGGACTCGAAACAGGCCGTCGACTTCCACAAGAGATTCTTCCAAGGAGCTGATGAGAGGGCTGTTTCAGAACTAGTTAGGTCTGGACGTGAACTTATTGAGGTAAGATTAAACTTTAGGAACTAGGAGGAGTTACAGGCAATGGATGCAAGTGGTGGATTGTCATTTGTTCAGTGTGGCATAAGAGGGAACTCTGATAATTATGAGAAGATGGCATTAAGCCGTTGTCTCTGACTAGGATTTTAGACCTTTGGTTATTTATGGGTTGTCAGAAGCCCAGATTGTCTGACAACTAGCCTTTTGCTAGTAAAAGATACCATAATCATTAGGTATCTAGGTGCCTGGGAGACGGAGTCCTGCAACGCGGGGCTTCTATCCTTATTTCCAGGGTTTAAAAGAGTCATACACCAGAATCGTCAAACGTATATTATCATGTCATTCTATAAAAATAAAAAATGTAACTGTATCAGGGTCAACTAAGCTTCCCTATTTTTCCGACCCCTACAGATACCCTTTTTATCGTGGAAAAATATTCAAATGGCCTAGCCAGCACGGAGCGGAAGGCACTGCCAGACTTGTAATGACTAAAATCCGTGATGATCCTTCTACAACCCTTACGTTCCAAGGTCTTGGTTGATGATGAGACAGTCACGTGACCCCCACAGCTACCTACAATACTTTTTTTTTTTGCGAAATTGAACAACATTTTATTGCTAAGTATTTTATTTACGGGTATACTTGAAGTATTTGCTACGTTTATTGTATGGAAAAATGGAACAGCGTCTCTAGTGTGCGAATAAGTTACGGATTTTTTCCTTGAAAATAATGTCAAAGTTCCAGTTTACTTTATGTCGCAAAAACTGAAAATTCATGATAAGTACCCTCAGCACGAGTTTTCACTATTTGAGACGTAAACTGGACAATTTCAAATTGACAATTTTCAAGGAAAAAATTAGTTCCTTCTTCGTACACCATTGGCGTTGTTCCGTTTTTTCATACATTTCTTGTAAATACTGGAAAAATGCTGTAAAGTAAAAGAGTGAAAACTAGTGCTAGGAGTACAGGCCTCTGAACAAAAAATGTAAACCTGTATGTATCTGTCCAGCTGGTGAGTGACGCGGATCGTCCCGGCGTGGTCCAGACAGTAGAACAGCTCCAACAGCGCTGGCGAGGACTACTGGACCGCGCGCCGCCGCACCTCATGCGACTGGAGTTCAGACTGGACGAGGCTGTGTTCCAGCACTGCATCAAGGACATCGAGAAGGAGATCGTCTATGAAGAACAGGTACGACTTATCATCATCCGCCTATAATGTTTCCACTGCTGAGACACAGGCCTTCTCTCTGTGAGAGAGGGTGGGCCACCACGTAGAACCTGGTGTGAATTGGTAGATGTCACATGTCTGCGAATTTGATAGTTCTACGACATGCCGATTTGCTCACGATGTTTTCCTTCTCCGTTTTGAGAGCAGTGGTGATGACTGAATTACACAAAATAATTCTCTTAAGCCGGGATCGATACCACCGCACCAAAACTGCTTATTGCCCTGTGCAAAGCTTATACAGATATCTTAAGTACGCCAAAATCAATCCACAGTTGGAGCAATCGCCTGCTACGCTAAGTGGATTTGATTCCCAGGCGAAATTAATGTTTGTATCGCCTTTAAATGGTAGTTCTTGATCTACTGTCTAACTAAATGAATTTCAATGTTTAATGCACCATAATACAACTGAAATTTCTAATGTGGGCAAAACTTAGTATTTATTTATTTATAGTATACCTAGTAAAATATACATTTCTTGTGATTTCTGAAACTAAATAAACATATTCATTCCTTAAATAACAATCTACAAAAACTTTCTAATAATAGTTGAAAATATATCATTTATAAACATACTGTTATGACTCATGACCTTCTATGTGTAATTAAGTCTACAAGCGCGTGTGTCCTTCAGGTTATAAATACGGATATGGTGACCTTGACCTAATAAATACCTTGTATTCGGGCCTATAACTTAAAGACTACGTTTCAATTCTAACCAAATTCCACACAATGAGGCACACAAAAATATTTTACGCGTTTTTTCTTTTGTTAGGTCAACGCTTATGTGAAATAAAAACATTTGACTTTGACTTAGACTTTGCTTCTAAAAATCACAAAACGTCACTCGGTCGATATAATTTTACAGGCGATATGACGTCACAAGCCCCCACTTCCGAATTGTGTTATATCTTTGTAAATATTCATTGACTAGCTCCTGCCAACGGCTTCACCCGCTGCAACTCGAAAATCATCCCGTGGGAACATAAAATCGGGATAAAAACTATCCTATGTGTTAATCCAGGTTATAAACTATCTGTGTACCAAATTTAAACAAAATCCGGTCAGTAGTTTTTGCGTGAAAGAGTAACAAACATCCATCCACACATACAAACTTTCACGTTTATAATATTAGTAGGATAGTAGGATTTAAATATCCAAAAAATACTTGTTCATTTATCTTTCGATACCTAGCTGACGAACAGATTTTCAATTTATTTATGCAGTGAAATACCCTATTGAATACATAGTCATCTAACACATTAAAAAACTTCGAATCCTGGACTAGCTTTAATGAGAAAGTGACCTTGTTTGATACGCTTTCACATCTAAATCGGTAAAATTTGGAGATGGTTTAAAACAATTTTTTTTCTTCATAAAATCTCAGGAAATTGGGGTAAGGAAGTCGGGATTACAACCACTGTCGTGGACAAAAAATAGGCCTCCTTAAAAAAAAAACAAATCTATTCTATCCAGGTTTTACATAACCGAAAACCCTGTATTCAGAATCAAAATCTATTCTCCAATGACCGAAACTCCAATTAACTTTACATATCTCTCCCCAGGCATACAACCAAAGTGACGACGCTGATGGCATCCTGATCCGTAACGAGGAATACTTCCGCAACCAGGGCAAGATCATGCAGGTGGAGCACTGTCTACAGAACCTGCACAAGATCGCCACCAGCTACACGCACCAGACACAGGACACCAGCCTGGAGGAATCTGTGAGGAAATGTGAACAGATGTGGGAGTCCACCGTACAGAGAGTGGAACATTTCAGACAGCAGTTGCAGAGGATTCCTGCCAAATGGGATGCGTATAGGGAGAAGTTCCGGGAAATGGAACGCTGGATGGACCATGTTGATAAGACCATGGATAGCATCGTGAGGGAGGTGGATTCGGCTGAGGCGTTTGAGAGGGAGAAGACCATCTTCCAGGTATGTTGGAATATTTTGATTTATGATGCTAAATCGGTTTTAATACGTATTTTCTATTATCTTTGTTTTTTTTTTTTCATACAAGATTTGATTTTCAAAATTACTTAGACTCCAGTCTCAAGTATTTTCTGTGTTTCTTATAAAAAGAGTTCGGTTTGGAAAAAAAATATTATTATGTTCACTTTTTAATATTTTGTTCTTTTCTCTAATGCTTACTTCGGAAACAAATAGTTGAGGGAACTCATGGTAAATATTCGTCATATTGATGTTGTGTTGTCCCACATACAATTATCGCACAGTAATATGTAGCAAAAGTAATTGTTTATAAAAAAATATTCAAGACACTATAATTACGCTTCTTTTCTAGAACATCTGCCGCGAAGCCGACAAAAAGCGCGAGGACATGAAGTGGCTCGTCCAAACACTAGACATGCTCACAAACCACTGCCCAGAAGGAGAGGCTCAAGAGGAACAAATGCGTCTTGAAAACCTCATCGCGAGGTACAAGAACTTGATCCCGACCATCGAGATCACGATGATCAAGACTGAGACCTACACAAGATGCTACACTTACCGCAGGGAGGTTCACGAAGTTATCTGTGTACTAGAAAACGCTAGAGAACAAGCCATGGTGGCTCCTGAGCCTCAGTCTCTGCAACATGTTGAGCAATTGGTTCTTGAGCAACAGGCCGCAGTACAAAAACTCGACCGCCACCGACCTTCAGTCATGTCCATGCTCCAAAGAGGTAAGGACCTCATCAAGGATGCCAACGCACCTGCTTTCGTCAGGGAAGACGTTAGGAACCTTGAGACTGGATGGAACACCGCGTATGAGACCTCCACCGACCGTCTGCATAAACTCCGTGACACACAGAAAGTCTGGTCCAACTATGAGTACCAGAAAGATGAGCTACTCTCAGACCTTGACAAGTATGAGAGCTATGTCGCCCACCCAGGACTTGAACTTGGAGTCACAAACATTGGTCGTGAACTCCAAGAAACGAAGATCATTAAGACTGATATTGAAAAGGCCAAGGCTGAAAGACTGCCGCAACTACAACAAGCGTACACTGAACTGCGTACACTAACCGCAGATAAACCTAAACCTGTGATCGAGAAAGACCTAGAAACCATTGAAAAGAAATTAGTAAGAGTACAAGATGAAGTCGACTCTAAAGTGGTTCATTTGGAAAAGTTCAACGAGGAATGGGTGAAAATTGAACACAAATTAGAACACGTCAGAGAATGGATCAAGAAGGAAAGCCCAATTCTCATCCAACAGATCCGTTCAGAAAACATTACACCAGAAGAAAGAGTTATCAAGTCGCAATCGCTACAGAAAGTTATTGCCGAGAAACTTGAAACTATTCGAGGTGTTGCTGATCATGGAACTAAACTGGCTGTTGAACACAGAGTCCAAGATGCCAACAGACTTAAAGGTGAAGTCGCTTTGCTAGAGAAAATGATGGCCGACCTTCAACGTTCAACAGAACATCAGACCAAGGTAGTAGAACATGATCTAGCTACTTATCAGAAGTACCAAAAGGGTGTTGCTGAAATCAAACCCTGGATCGAAGAAGCTGAATTGAAGTTAGGCAATGTACCCAAACCTACAACCTTACCTGAAGCTCAACAACTACAACAGCAATCTAGAGCTTTGATCACAGATTGCGAAAAACAACTGATGAACTTGCAAATTCTATCCAGTGTCAGTCACCAACTGTCTGGAAAGACCAGCGCCCCTGATGAGGTGGACGCCATCCACTCCAGATGGGCCGTGGTTCATGACTTGGCTGACCAATGGAACAACAAATTAGACAAACTTGTTACAAACTGGGAGAACTTCGAACGCGAAGCCGAGAAGCTTGAATCTTGGATTGAAAATGGTGAAAAGTTGCTGAGCAGTAGAAATGTTTCTATCGATTCGCCTCAAGTTGAGAAATTAGATAGAGAATTAAACAAACTCAAGTCTTTCGGAAACGAAATTTCTCAGCAACAAGCTAAGATCATCAGCTTATCGCAGACTTGTGACAATATCTGCCATAACATACAGCCCGAAGGCGCTACCTTGCTCAAGAACAAAGTGTCGGACATCAAACAACGAACCAACGATCTAGCAGAAACAGTTCGGTCTAAGGTCAACGAACTGTCAGACAAGATCATCGTCAGGCAAGAGTTCATGACTAAACTGCATAACTTTGATAACTGGATCACCGACTTCAGAAGAAAGACTGAGAGTTACGATCAGGTCGGTGCCGACAAAGTAGAACCAACATTACAGTCTATGCATGTGCTTCTACAAGAGCATGCGGCTAAAGCACCAGAGTTTGCTGACATTTATAATGAAATCAAGAACATGACTCTCGCTTCACACCCAGACGAGTCACGTTCGTTAAGCGAAACTTACTCTAACATTGCCGAACACTACCAGATCATTGAAAACAATATTCAACAGAACAAAGGAATCCTACAAAAGTGGTCTGACCTACTGAACTGGTATGATGAATCTAAACAACAGCTGAACCACATTCAATACCAGATTGAAGGTCCTAAACTCACACCAGAGAGCTACGAAATTTTGAGACAAGAACTTGTGAATGTCATCACTAAGATTCCGGAATGGAAGAGTAATGTAGCTTTGCTAGATGGACCTTCAAAGGTCAAAGTGACAGACCAAAATACTGGTAGAATTATGTCTCCTACTAGCATTGTAAAGGAGATTGAGATGAAGGCAGAAGGTTTACTCAACCAAGTGACCAACAAGAGAGATCTGGTACAGAAGGTCGGCGCTAGATGGGACAAATTCAACGTACAACACAATGCTTTGGGAGAAGTACTACATAAAGTGCAGACTGTCCTCAATGAAATGGCTCAGCGACCAGTACCTTTGACTGAAGCCACAATCCAAGATATGACAGAACAACTAGACAAACTAGACGCAGAAATGAAAGAGAAGCAGTCGATCAGAAAGGAACTAAGAGAGGAAGGTCTTCACTTGATGAGAGAAGATCAGCCTAACATGGGTACCATCCAAAATGCCCTATCCACTGCTGACAACAACTGGGACCAAGTCGTGAATGCCGTTCGTGATACTAAGAACAAGTACATCTTACTGTCGTCAACACTTCACGAACTGAAGAACTTCACAATAGCCTTTGATAGAGAAATGAGTAGAGCCGAGCAATTATACAACGATTGCAAAGAAGCACCCAATGACTATGTACAAACTGGACAGGCTTTGGAGAAAGCAAAGAAATCCTATGAAATTCTCAAGAGATCTAAAGGCCTGTTAGACCAGATGGATGTTATCAAGCAATCTGTATTGAAACAGGCGTCTACGTTGGGTGGCTTTGACACTAGCCCACTAGAAGAAGCATTTTTAACATCTCAGACACACTGGGAGAAAGTGAATGACGCTGTCATCAAGAGAATACAGGACTTGGAATCACAACTGATTGTCTGGCGACAGATTGATGACACAAAGAACCAAGTCATCAGCTGGCTGAGTGAAACTGGACAGAACTTGGCCAATGCTTGCGACAATCTAGAAATCAGATTCGGGCAAAGTCATCTTACAAAATACAAGGAAGAACTGCCTATATACACCGGCCTTAAGAACAGCATCAAGGCAAAATGTGAACAAATAACTAATTTGAATAAGAGTATTCCGGTTGGTCAAGTCAACTCAATCATTGATTACTTAGACAACGAGTTCGCGGCTCTGCAGTCACTTGCTGACAACTTGGAAAGCGCAGTTTCGTCATTAGGAACCAAGGAAACTAAATTGAAGGATCAGATCAAACGCCTTTCTGATAATGTTAGCAAGATCCGGGATGACATTATCAAGTGTGACGACATGACCGGCGATAATGCTAAGATTCTTGATCGTCTGAAAAAATGTCAGGCATGTAAAGCTGAGCTACAGAACCTAAGTGACGAGATTGATAACTTGGCTCAGAATGTCTCAGAGATGAACGACAACTACCCTGGATTCTATGAATCATTGGTGCCAAAAGAGCTTAGCACTTTACAAAAGAGATTCGAGAGTGTTTTAGTACATGCCAAACAAGACTGAAATCACTCTTCTTACTTTCCTGCAAAAACTCTTCACAGATAAATTGGCAATGTTCAACAGAAATCTGAAGATTTTAGATGACAAAACAAGATGGTGCATGCCTGACGTCACAAGTGATAAATACAACTTGGAAGTTAAAAACGCAGCACTCACTGACGTAGAAAACGGTATTGCTGACTGTAAAAACAAGGTCGCAGAGTTAAAAGAAGCGCGTGATATTCTCAAAGTAGTCGCAGAGCCGGCGTGTGCTCAAGAAGCGGCCCAACAAACTGAGAAGGCCCAGAAGAACCTGGAAGTCCTTAATGCCAACTATGAAGAAATTAAGAACAGGCTCAAAGAGAACATTGACGCTTGGCAAGAATATGAAGTGTTGTTAGAAAATGTATCAGAGTGGTTAAAAGAAAAAGAAAACAAAGTCAGACAAGAAGCCGCTAACCTACTCAATCTTGACGAAATTGACGCTAAGATTGCTGAAGTTGAGCACCTCGATCAAGAAATCAAAGAATATGGTGCAGAGATCAGCAAACTTACAGAAATTGGAGAGAAGATCTTATCTCGCAATCCAGACTCACGCGTCCTACAACACATCAATCATTTGGTATCCAGATATCAAACTGTAGACAAGTTCATGGAGAGCCATCTCAACAGACTGAAAGACTTAAAGGACAACAAGTCTAAGTACGACAAATCTATCGCTGAATTCAAGAACTGGCTTCAGGATGCCAACGGCAAGATTAAGGATCTGGCTGTGATGAGCAAGCACGCTAAGCCATCAGCAGCCGATCTGGCACAAGTAAAGAGACTGAATGAAAACAAGGACGTTGGCCAGAAACTCCTCAACAACGCTATCGGATCTGGTGAAGCTCTATTCAGTGGCATCACACCCGAGTGCCGTGAACAAGTCAGAAATGAACTTCGAGCTCTCAGAGATTACTTCGAAGATTCAGTGGATTCACTCAACAATGTGATTAAAGATATTGAAACGACTATCAATAAGAGATCGTCATTCGACGACACATTCAACCAAGTACAAAAATGGATTGCAGATAAAGAAAAAGAACTTGGTGATTTTAAGCTCTGCCCGACATTACCTGAAAAGAAGGCTCAGCTTCACGCGAACAAGATCTTGCACCAGGAAGTTGAATTGCATCAATCGATGCTTTCACAATTGACTGAAAAGATAAAGCTGATGCCTGATGAAGAGGCTGAAAAGAGCCTTTCTAAAACCATCGAAAGATACAGGGACATGACTAAAGAACTTGAAAAGAGAATCTCTGCAAGTGAATCACACGTCGCTGACCACGAGAAATACGTTAATATGTTTGAAGACGTCCGCGATCGTCTTAATCACATTGTTGCTGAAAACAGCATGCTCAACTACGGATCTGTTACCCAGAAAGATGATGTAGATGCCAAGATTGCTGCCATTGAAAAGGTGACACTGAAGGCTAAGGATATCCAGAACAATCTGGCTGGTCTTAAATCACAACTAGAGACCGTTATAGAAACTACAAGCCCTAACGGACACCCAGTGCTCATCAGCGAGTACGAACAGCTCAAAGCAATATGGGACCAATTAGCCACACAATGCAAAGAGCAAGATAAGAAACTTAAAGACACTCTGAAACAATGGACTGAAAGCCAGAAGACTTTGGATGAACTCGAAGAATGGTTGAAGATTAAAGAAAACCAGGTCAGAGACCAAAGTCTTAAGAGTAATCTGGAGGCTAAGATTGCTCATCTACAGAAAGTCAAGGAGATTCAGAGTGAACTCGCTTCAAGAAGTGCTGATTTCGCCGCATTGACCGACACCAAACAAAATGTAGCCACTGAATCTGAACTCACAAACAAAACATCCAAATTAGCAACGAGATACCACACACTGAATAATCTTGTGAATGAAATCATCTCTAAGTACGAAGTATTCGTATCAGAGCACCAGACATTCGAAAATGAATACAATAACATGGAGAACTGGCTCATGGGCATGCTTGGTGAGCTCGGAGATCTCAACGAAATCGTAGGAGACTACGCTGTCTTACAAGAAAAGCAAAACAAAGCTAAGGAACTGTATGAGACGAGAAACAAGAAAACTCCTGCCTTCGAAGAATTCTTAAGTTTGGGTGAGAAGCTGTACACACACACCAGCCCAGACGGCAGAGAAGTCATTCGTCAAAAGATTCGCAAGATAAGGACATTATGGGACAGTTTCGGAGACAGCTTCCAAGAAACAGTCAACAAGTTAGACCAATGCCTTCTACAGTTCTCAGACTTCAGCCTCGCGCAAGAACAGCTTACGAAATGGCTCAAGGATGTTGAAAGAGCGATGCAGCGGACACACTGAGCTCAAAGCCTCACTTGAAGAGAAGAAGGCTCAGTTACAGAACCACAAGATCATGCATCAAGAGATCATGACTCACCAACAATTAGTGGAGTCTGTTTGTGATAAAGCCCAACAGCTTGTTGACCAGACACATGATGCTTCTTTGAATGTCTACCTGCAATCTATCAAGCAGTTGTTCCAAAACATTGTGACTAAGTCACAAAATCTTCAAGACAATTTGGAAGGACTGTGTGAAGAGACACGAAGATCTAGTTCGTCTCATTCAACAGTACAAAGAATGGCTCAGTTCACAGTCTGAGAAACTTCTTGATATTGAAAACGCAACCGGTGAAAAACCAGAAATCATTAGGAAATTACAATCAGCCATTGCTTTGAAGGATATTGAAAAAGTTGGTTCCAGCAAATTGGATGAAATTAGAGCAGTCTTCGCGAACGTTAGCAAGAGTACTTCGGAAGTTGGTAATAACATTATCAAGTCTGAAATCGATCACTTGCATGACCAACTGCGCAATGCCGTTGAGAATATTACGACCTCAGAACAAAAACTCAAGCACACATTGGAGATATGGAACAAATTCGATTCTTCAATTGAATCTATAACTGAATGGCTGAAGGACATGGAATCTAAATGCCGCGACCAAAGCCTTTGCTCGACTCTCAAAGACAAAGAAGCTCAGTTACAAAGGTATGTTGACCTGCGTAATAACATCAACGCCAAAGAGAAGGAAATTGATGCTTTCGTCGACGAATCTCACAGTCTGATCCAACTTAGTGGAACGGAGCGACTTAAGCCACTTGTTACTCAAGTAAGCAGCCGATATCAACAGTTTGCATGTCATCTCCAAGGAAATCGTCAACCATTGGTCAGAACTAGTAGCTGATCACAGGAAATATGAGCAGCTACGTTCTGAATTCGATGCTTGGCTGAAGCCATTGGAAGAACAACTATCACAGATGGTGACTAAAGAAGATAAACTAAGCATTGAGAGCAAGGGCAATAAACTACAAGTGTTCTTGATGGAGAGAGAAAACGGTGAACATAAGATCGGAATACTAACCACCGCTGGTGACAAAGTACTACCGGAGACAGCTGCGAATGGCAGAGAAAACATTCGTGCAGAAATAAGGGCACTAAGAGAAAGATGGGACAAACTCAACGATAACATCCTACAACAACAGAAAGAGTTCGAGTCTCAAACTCTGCAATGGTCAAGCTACCAAGACGTTCTGCAACAGACATTGTCTTGGTTAGATGAGAAAGAGAAAATAGTTGACGGCGAAGAGAAAGCTGTACTCAACTCAGCTCAAGAGATCAAATCCAAGTTATTGAAGAACAAGACACTGTTACAAGAAATATTATCACATAAGCGAGTCATCGAAACGGTCACTGAAAAAGCCAAGAGCGTGTCTGCTACTCTTCATTCAGGAAAGGGAGAGACTGATGAAATGTCAGCAATCATCAAATCAGTGTGGGATAGGTACAATGCTTTGACAAACAGGCTGACAGGTATCATCGACAAACACGAAAGCACGTTTGATATCTACCAACAGTTCGCAGATCAACAAAAGTCACTGCAAGATTACCAGAAGCATTTATGGGACCGCTTACATCTGCTGTCAGACTTCAGCGGCAACAAAGCTGCGTTACAGAGCAAATTGGCTAAGATTCAGGAACTATTAGATGCTATCCCGACTGGAAATAACAAACTGAAGATTGTATCAGATCTGATTGAAAAGAACAATGCTAGACTTTCACCTAGAGGCAGAGATGGTATGTCTCGAGAGTTGAGTCTCCTCCGAGCTGATTTAGAAAAGTTTACCGCAACAGTACATGATGTCAAACGTGGCATTGAAGACAAGATTCAACAGTGGATCGAGTTTGACAGCGCCAATGATCGTCTGCAGCACTGGCTGAGTGACACCGAGATGAGCTTGAAGACCTACACTCCTAAAGCAACCCTGGAAGAGAAGGTGGATCAACTGAACAAATATCAGGTA
Organism: Agrotis ipsilon; assembly: GCA_028554685.1. Lineage (NCBI taxonomy): Eukaryota > Metazoa > Arthropoda > Insecta > Lepidoptera > Noctuidae > Agrotis > Agrotis ipsilon. Next base: position 16,840,268 of record CM052965.1, read on the forward strand.
TGTCTCATTAATACTAACTTGTTTTACTCCACTTACAGTAAACCTTTTATTTAAATGATGCATTTTGAAACAGGATTTATGTAAAGCGATTGATAATCACGACAATGATTTGAGCGCAGTCATTACTTTGGGCGAGGCCTTGGACCAAGTAAGAGTTGATGAGAAAAAAAATATTTTGTCGTCAGCACTGTAGGATATAGCCTAATTTTCAGTAGACATCTAATTTCACGGAAGTAATATCTATAGATCAATCTAACAACAAAATTATATTTTATACTTACAAACTCGTATGTTGCGTATGAATCCGATACTTCAAGGTTTTGTCTGTTTACTTTATATATTTATACTAATATAGAAGCATTGGTGATTGGTTCTTCTAATGCTGTGAAAATTATATTATAAAAGTCTAACTATCTCGATGATGGTACTAATGGTAGTTGTCGTAGTTCAGTTTAAACGTAATCTTCCTTCAATAGTTCCACATCATTCTAATTTTAATTCATTTTCAGGCTATCTTGGCTAACTTGAAGAAGACGGAGAATGACGTCGATAAACTGACTGATGAATTTAGTGACCTCATTGAGAACTGTAACGATACTAGAATCACAATGAACTTGCAACAGATGACGTCACGCTTCCAATCCGTGCAGTCGACTGCGAAGGAGCTTGTTAAGAAATGCGAACAAGCCGTCAATGACCACAACGCCTACCAAGATAAGTACAACCAATGTGCTGATTGGTTGAAATCAGCGCAACATAAATTTGATGAGTGCAAAGAAAACTTGTCCAACACCCCTGAAGGTATTAGCACCAAACGAGAAAGCCTTAACGATTTACTTAGTCAAAGACGTAATGCTACACTTCTTGTTAATAACACCTTTGAACTGGGAGAGAAACTGTATCCTTCCACTTCACCCGAAGGTAAAGAAATTATCGAACAGCAGCTCCAAGAAATTCAACAAGCTATCGACAACCTGTACGATAACATCACTAAAGCCGAGAGGGACCTTGATTCAGAACTTAACAAATGGTCCTCGTTCGAAGACAACCTTAAGGCCGTACAATCATGGTTGACGTCTGCCGAGAAGACGCTTCCCAAAGAGATTCAACTCAAGGCTACTTTGGATGAGAAGCGTGGACAACTAAACGTCTACAGAACTTTCTTACAAGACGCCATCGCTCACCAACAAGATATAGCTGACCTAGAATCTCGTGCTCAAACTCTTCCTGATGTGAGCAAAGACATCGCCAAGGAAATCGACCAGCTTAAACAAAGGACATGAGACTATTTTGGCAAGAGCAAAATCTTTCGTTGAGCAATACGAAGCTATTGTAAACAACCACCAGCAATACACCAAGGCCGTGAAGGACTTAGAAGAATGGGTTGAAGCTACCCACAACACAGCTCAACTGTGGGGTGATGTAAACCTTGAACGTGTAGCATTAAGTAGTAACTGTGAGAAACTAAAGTCTCTACAATTGACTTTACCTGAAGAAAAGAACCGTATCGACAAGATACGTTCACTAGGTGAAAAGGTCCTGCCAGGTACCATTAGCAGTGGGACAGGCCAATGTCAGGAACCAGATCGATGCCTCACACCAAGAATGGGAAGGCCTTGTATCGTTCATAAACAAGACTATCGAAGCTATGGAGAACAAGATCCAACAATGGAACGAGTATGAGAACATGAAAGACCAATGCTTGGCATGGATCAGGAATACTGACAACCAAATCCACGCTGTGGACTTGAAAGCCACTCTGCCCGAGAAGCAAGAACAGTTCAAGAAGTTCCAGGAATTACAAGGTGAAGTGCGCGCTAAAGAGCTTGAGATTGATAACATTACCGAGAAAGCACAAAACTTACACACTGGTGTCTTCGGACCGAGTGCGTCACAGATCTCAGATCTGTCCGTGAAATACCAAACTCTTTCACAAAAGGTCAAGGATCTAACCAACAGATGGCAACAGTACGTCAAGACTCATCAAGAATTCGCCAGCAATGTTACTGAATGTTCACAATGGATCGAAGAACTTAGAGACAAGTTAGACTTCTGTGCGGATTTAAGCTCTTGCTCACAAGATGATCTAGAAACCAAGTTAGTACTTATCCAAAACTTGTTGTTAACCAAGGATGAAGGTTTCACCAAAGTACAGTCGCTCGTTGAGCTAGCCCAAAACGTTATGGCTAATACTGCACCAGCAGGTCACGAAGCTATCAACAACTCACTAGTTGCCTTACAAGAACAGTGGTCGGCTCTGTTGTCCAGAATGATTGAAACCAAGAACATGTTAGACGACTCAGTCACAAAATGGGCTGGTTTCCTTGAACAGATACAGCTCATCGAGAAGAGTAACACTTATCTTGAGAACATGTTAGCTGAACTAACGCCTTACGAAGCATCTATGACCGACAAGAGGGCACAGCTTGAGAAACTCAAGGAAGTGGAAGAGAAAGCCCGTTGTGATCGTCTGGATGTGGACACTCTGAAAGCTAAAGCAGCTGAAATGATCGCTAGTGGCCAACAGAACCAGGTTGCGTCTAAGGCACAAGAAACTTTGAGCAAATTCGACAATTTGTACGACAAGATAAAGAAACTGCTTGGCCGACCGCGAAGAACAGTACAAAGACCACAGACTGTACAAAGAAGCTCACGATGAGCTCATCCAGTGGTTGAGCAGAGCTCGTGAAAAGGTGCCTTCATTGAAATCGAAACCGTTGAGCGATAAACTGGCCATTGAAAATTCAGTAGCACCTCTTGATGCCTTGATCAACAAACAGGCACAAGGAGAACTATTACTAGAACATCTGCAACACACGGGAGAAGTTGTTCTTGCTAGCACTTCACCTGAGGGTCAAACAGTCATCAAGAATGAGATGAAAGGCATTGAAGGAAAGCTTCGACGATCTGTTCAATGAGATCAAACAGCAGAAAAGTCAACTCGAAGATACCGTTAACCAATGGCGAGAATACAAAGATGAGTATGAGCGTTTGTCTGATTGGTTACAACAGAAAGAAATTCTCATCAAGAACCAGAAACTAGCGCTACTAGGAACAGCCAAAGAGAAGGGAGCCCAAGTCAATGAAGTAAAGGAAATAGTCGACCAGCTGCACAAAGGTAAAGCAGACATTGAGAAGTTCAACGCTTCTGCTTCTGGTCTTCTAGCTTCACACTTGGACACCTACGTCAACAACCAGTTGCGTCACCTGAACTCCAGGTACCAAGTACTGGTGAACATGGCTAATGATGTCCTCAAGAAGGTTGAGACCAACTACGAACAACATCAGACCTACGATGATAACTATGCCAAGACCAAGAAATGGATCGATGACGCCTGGGAGATTACTCGCAGTGGCAGTGATGCCGGCAGCAACAGCAGCAAGGAAGCCCTGCAGAAGCGTCTAGAACAAATCGAGGATTTACTGAAACGTCGTGAAGAAGGCCAAAACTTGGTTCATGCAACCGTCAACAGCGGAGAGAAAGTCCTAAGAAACACTAGGTCTGATGGCAAGGATAAGATCAACACCGAACTTAAAGAACTGCAAAACGAATGGGACCGTCTGGTCAAGAAGATGAGTACCGCCAAGGTCCATCTGGAGACAGCGTTGCTCCAATGGGCCGACTTCAGTTCCAGCTATTCACAACTGCAACAATGGATATCCGACAGAGAAGCAAAACTCCAAGAAGTGTGTGAACAGAAAGTCGCCAAGTCTAAGAAGGGCCAGGACCGCCTCGCCGGACTTACGACGGGTCTTAGCTTGGGCGAAAGAAAAGCCACACTCCGTCAAACAAACAATATTGTGCAAGATATCGTTTCGTTTGAACCCATGATACAGTCTGTAACTTCTAAGGCTTCAGAACTTATGCAACAAGCTCCGGCGTCTGAGATCACCAGCAAATACGAGACTCTATCGAAGCAAGCTAAAGACTTGTATGAGAAGCAGAGAGAGACCGTGGAACAACACCAAGCGTTCATAAATGCTGGCTCAGACTTCGTCCAATGGATTAGGGCTGCTAAAGAGAGGTTAGGAAAGTGCTCTGATGCAACCGGAGATAAGGAATCTTTGAGTAGTAAGATATCACAACTCAAAGTGTTGGAAAGCGAACTGCCCGAGGGTCAGGCGAAGCTGCAGAAGGCTCTGGAACAGGGCGAGATTGCCTGCGGCTTGGCTGACAACGAGGATAGAGAGGATATTGAGGAAGAAGTAGCTCTTATGCAAGAAGAGTACGATACCTATGTGTAAGTATTTTATTTAACTGTATTTTAAAGATACAGGCTTTCAATTCAACATAATTTTAAATCGATTACCACCAATTTAATTTTTTGATTATATTTCTACATAATTCTTTGTTTTCGATTTAACAGTGAACAGCTGAACAACACCAAGGCTCTGATAGAGGGAGGTATCGTGAAGTGGACCGAGTACGAAGAGCAATACAAGGAAGCCTTAGACTGGTTGTCCAAGACTGAAAAATTAGTGCAATCCTTCAACAAACTGCAGAATAACTTGGAACAGAAGAAAGTGGTTCTTGAGGAGTTCCAGGTAAGGATTCTCACACAATTAGTAGAAACTTCTTAATGTACAAAATTATAAGTTAGGGAAGGTTCATATCTGACAGAACATGCGTCGCGTATTATCAGTTGCGTAACGCCAGAACAGACAAATGTATAGAAAAACACTTGACAGTTCACACTCAACCGATGATACGTTAGTACGTCAAAGAACATTCGATGATACGCTCGACGTATTTTACGTCAGATATGAACCTTCCCATAAACAACAATCTTTAGAGGCGTTTTCTCAAGTATGCTGCATTCTGGTCTACATCAGGTGTGGATATTAAATTTAGATGAGCACACCACAAATCACTTTCATAAATAAGCAAAACATAGAGGTATTGTGAATAATCCACAAAACAATTAATTGTTGTGCCAAATAATCTTGAAAAAATATTCGGCAATTCTGTCCCCGGTTTCTATTTTATCTTGATTTCATTGTCGAGAGTTTTTTTTAATTCAGTGTCGAACAGTAATACAATAACATCCTTTTCCTCCCAGGGCCACCTCCAAATGCTATTCGACTGGCAAGCAGAGCTGGACAAACTGAACGTGCGCGCTCAGACCCTGCTGGAGACCTGCGCCGACACCAGGATCTCCAACGGCATCACACAGCTCACTACCAAGTACAACGCACTGCTGTCGCTGGCCAAGGAGGTCATGAAGAGGCTGGAACTCCATTACCAAGTGAGTTTTATGATTGAGTTCATTATCATGAGCCAGAAGACGTCCACTGTTGAACAAAGACGTCCCCGTTAGGTCACCAAGACTTTAAGATAGCACCACGACCCCAGTTGATGTTTGATTCCGTCAGTTTGCTGACAGCTCCATGAGGCGCGTATAAAACACGACGTGCCTTCAAATTTGGGCTGGTCCTTGATCAGACAGCGAGTTACAAATTACTCGCTGACCCCCCAATGTATTCTCATGCCCTAAGTGGAGCGGAAACTCTAGAGCGAAAAAACCTGCTGGGGTCACGGGACTTATGTCATTACCGTGACCCTGGAACGTAAAGGGCTATTGAAGGACACCGTGGATTTTAGTCAGTACGAGTCTGACAGTAAGGGATGGGAGGACTCATTTGATCATTTTACCACTTGAAAAAAAGTGGAGCGGATGGGACTGTCAGTCTTTTATGACTAAAACTACGCATAATTACTTCACTTGCCTTTTGCGTAACAGGGTCATGGTTACATTTACTTGCAGTCTCGCGACGTCCGAATTACATCTGGTTTTTTCTAACTAACCACATCTTTTCAGGAACACCAGCAACACAATGCTCTGTACGGCGAATGCCAGGACTGGCTGGACAGGACCAGAGAGAAGCTCAACCAATGTGCTGAGATACCCAACAACCTAGCTGAAGTGAATAGCAAGCTGAACACTGTGAAACTACTCCGACAATCATTGGAGCAAGGACAGAACAAACTGAGGTATATTTACGGAGTTTTCCTTTCAGCAACTATTCTTATTATTCTCATTAATTCATTAACCGTTTAGGCTTGAGTTCCTTTTAAGTTAATGTTGGTAGAATACGGGCGGTCGCGTATTTTAGTGAGAAAAAGCAGTTAAGTACGCACCGCTGACGACGTACGTCAAATACAACAAATCGTCTCAGTATAGTGTTGTATTCAATACAATTTAAATTCGTACGCGCGACCAACGTACGCGGAACTTACTGTCTTATTGATTTAGCTTAGCTAATAGTGATACTGTCAAGTCATAGATATTGTTTTCCCATTGAGTTTTCAGTCCGTTGCCGGATTTGAAAATATGTCTAACTTGGTCATGAAAGTTGAACGAGTAGAATCATGGAAACAGTTCATGATTCTTGCACGAGTTTTTACTTTATAAGAATTTTTCAGTATTTACAGCGGTGCTTGTTGAAAAATGAACAGCGCCTCGCGAAAACTATTGTCCTTGAAATGTTATTTAAGTCAAGTTGCGTTTACTTGCAATACAATTTTTTTAAAATAAAAGTCTGAGGTACTGATATTTTTTTAAATTACTTTTCATGCATAGGTAACAAGCATTTTTTTCTTTACAGATACCTCCTCGAACTCAAAGAGAAGGTAATCATGAACACAGAACAGACGGGCGCTGCCAAGATCCAGGAGGACACTGACAACTTGAAGCAGGAGTTCGACAAACTGATAGCAGACCTGCAGGACGTCAGGAACAAGCTCACCAACAGAGCCGCGCAGTTCGATGATATCTCGAAGGTAAAGGAACACAAAATAAAGTACAGAGAAGAAGAAAACAGTCATGAATACAGTCAGAAAATCTATTTGATGATACAGTTGAATAAGTGTCCGAAGCGGGAGTCGTGGGTTCGATACCCATTTTTTTTCCTGTATGAGTTTTCTTAAAGCAAGACTGAGAGAGTGGTAATGGCTATGACTTACGAGTTGTAGGTCGTGGATTCCATCTCAGCTAATCGCATTTCATCATTTGGTATCTACAGCCCGCACTGGGCCTTCGTGGTAGATTATAGCCGGGCTTCGAGCATCATTGTGTTGATACTTTTCTGATGGTCGCTTATGTTGATTCTGGCGCACACGAATTCCAGTGGTGCAGAAAACAGTATGACGGACTTGTTCCAAAATGAAGGACCAGCAATTTTTTTATTGATGGGGTTTTCAAACCTGCGCTTAACGGTCAAAAATGCTTTACACTACCTTACTCACGAATTCATGAAAACATAATTATGACCAACATAAATTAACAAACCAAATTAATTCCAGATCCACAAACTCCTAGTAGAATGGCTAGACGACATCGACCAGAAGATCCAATCAGACGACTCTCTTCTCCAAGACCTATCAGAGAAGAAGGCGAAACTGGAGAAGTTCAAGACCTTCAACCGAGACATTGACTCTCACAGCGATTTGGTCAAGAGGCTGAATGAGAAGCTGAAAGAAGATGCCTCTCTCAAGTCGAAGGGTATTGAGGATACGCTGAAGAGGTATGATGACATCAGGAAGACTGTCAATGAGATGATTGCGGTGAGTAATTCCAATCAATCTTTTGTACCTCCCTTGAAATCATAAGTGGATGTAGGTAAAGACATCGTGACGCTGTTTGTACCGAAAATAACTTTAATTCTATTGAACAAGTTCTCATCTCATCTTCATTGGGTATATAGCGTACCAGTACAGTTAGATGACTAAGTGGACGTGGCACATGACTATCACGTGAAGACACTACTGACCCACCAAAAAAATTAAATGTAAATAACAAAATAAAAAAATGCCAAGTCTCTCGATGCAGTCTTTCCATCGTAAAAAGTTCTAAGATCTCATAGAAGCCAAGTCCTATTCAAATTATTTTGTAGTTATAAATCAACATTTAATTTAGTAATTGTATCAATAGTTTTCTTTACATTATAATTATATTGCCCGTTTTGCTCGAGACTTGGCTGGGGCTCTGCCGTGCCCCCCGATACTGGCTTAGTCTGCGATTGAAAAAAAAAATTATTTTCTAGTTGTTGCTCTGTAAAAGCCTAATAACTTTACTACAACAAAAAAGAACGGAACGAAAAGTTAGAACAACCCTTATGAGTATTCATAGTCTGTTATGAGTATACTAAATAGTAAAAATTTTCACAGAAACTGGAAGAGTACGTGAACTCCCACATCCAATACAAAGAGTCCTACGACAACTTCTACGACTGGATCAGAAACTGCAAGATCGAGATCCAACAGTGCTCCGACTCCCACGGAGAAAAGGACTCCGTTCAGAAGAAACTGCAGAAAGTCAACCAAATCATTGAATCCTTACCTAAAGGGGAAGCCTTATTGAAAAAGGCGATCAGCCTTAGCAACGCAGTGCTAGAAACTACAGGAAATGAGGGCAAGGACAATATAAACCAGGAAATCAAGCAGTTGAAGATCGAATGGGAGAACCTTCAACAGATATGCAAGGATACGAAGAAATTGCTCGAGAAGTGTCTGTCCGCGTGGTCGGACTACTTGGAGACGTCTGAGAAGATGAGCAAGTGGGTGAAGGAGTTCGATGGCAAGCTGAAGACTGTGCAGAAGGTGGACAAGATCACGCCCGAGCATCTCGATAAATGTCGCGTGAGTATTTTGTGTTTGATTTTGGCCTGCAAATGTGCGATGTGGCCGTATTTATTCTTACTTAATGCGGTTTTGAAGTATCATGGTAATTTTTCATAACATTTTTGAAATAGATTGAAACATATTCGTCCTAGAAGTTCAGTTAAGTTTTTCTCCTGCTGGGTTTATAAATATAAACCCAACCTGCTGGGTTTATGAGTAAAATCAACCGAAATCCATGTTGACTTTGTGAATAACCCTAAATGTTCTAATTGTATACATTATTTTACAGGAACTTCTGGCTGAAGCATTAGGCCACAAACATGTCCTAGAAGAATTGAACGACAGATGTGAAAACCTCATGGAACAGAGCGCTTGCGCCTGGGTCCGCGACAAGACAGTCAACCTACAAACTGAATACACAACCCTACTCACCAAAATACAAGGTCTAGTATCAAACGGCGAGAAGAACTTGTCTGACCACACTGAGTTTATTAAGGCTAAAGAAGATCTTCAGCAATGGCTGGAAACCGCTCATGGTACAGTGCAAGATTCTATTGGAGTTGGTGATATTGACACTACTAAAGATAAACTAGAAACAGTTAAGTTAGTGAACAACAGAATGACTGAAGGTCATCACTTACTCGTAGTCTTACAAGAAGCTTTCAAGAAAGCCCTCAACAACACCCCACCTGAGGAACAAGACGGTCTACGCAATGACGTAAAGATCCTACAAGAAAGCTGGGACCAACTGAAAATAGACCTTAACTCTATAACAGCACAGCTCAAAGCAGCTATCGGCAAGTGGGAAGACTTTGAAGAATCCAAGAAGAAGATGGACCAATGGATCAAGGATACGGAACAGAACTTAGACAAGGTTCCACCTACGGGCGGAGAATTAGGAGAAATGAAGACTCTGCTTGAGAAATACAAACACATTGAAGATGAAATTGATAACAAGAAACCAGAATTAGAAAGACTTAAGAGCGAAGCTGCTGAATTAAGCTCTTGGGCTAAGAAACCAGCCATTAAGGAATCTGTAACAGAGATTGAAAAGAAATGCAATGCTTTACGTGCTAAATGCGCCGCTAAGAAAGCTGATCTTGAGTCTGAGATCAAGGACTACAATAACTATCACCAGTCTTTACAAGATACCGAGAAATGGCTGCTGCAGATCTCCTTCCAGCTCATGGCCCACAACTCCTTGTACATCGCTAACAGAGAGCAGACAGAAGAACAACTAGCACAACACGCAGTTCTCCTAGACGACATACAAAAATACAGGTCTACCTTAGACGAGCTGGAAGGCAAAGGACAGGCCCAAATCGAACGCTACGAGAAAACAACCCCATCTATAAGGGAAACTGTAGGAAAACAACTGAAAAATGTTAATGACAGTCATAAGAGTCTGTTAGCAACTGCACTACAGATTGAAAGGCGTTTGAGAGAAGGTCTGGCCAAGTTCAAGGAGTATGAAGATACTCTGGAGAGTATTCTGAATAACTTGGATGAGATGGAGCCGGCTATCACGGAGCTTGACGTGCCTGTGGATGGACTGTCGCATGGACGGGAGTTGCTGGATAAGGCTAGGGTGAGTCAATATGTGGTTTTTTGTTGTTTATCTTTTCTCAGTACAGGTTTAAGTCCGATCTCGGAATTCTAATATTAACCTATTGAGAATTTATGGGGACTAATATAATTATTATATGTATAAACATTGCAAATGATAATATTTATAGACGATGTGGAATATTACACAATCAGACATTACACAGGTGTTGTAAGTTATGCATTCTACAGGCATAAACTTACTCATCTATACATAATTAAATTGGCAACTGTTCGATATTTTACTTTAAAACTTATGAATTACATTGTCTTAAGGTGACTCAGAAAGTTCTTATGTCCTTTGTGACGTTTTTTCACAGTCGAATAAAAATTTGAACTAAGACACTGCATTGCAACTCTGACAATAACGTTCACTCTTGCGTTGCGACTTAGTGAATTGTTGCAACGCATCTAACCCATCGCATACATTTTCAACTTTATACCCCAGCGCGTAAAGTTGAAAATCTGTTGAAGTTCACAGATCGTTTTCGTTTGTTTCGTTCGTTATCGATCAGCAGTTTATAATAGATTTTCAACTTTACGCGCTGGGGTATAAAGTTGAAAATGTTTTCGTGACTGATGAACGATAACGATTGTTGTTTTCTGTCGTATGCTGTTTGACTAAGGCTCCAGGCCCCATTGACGTTGCGTTGCGTCGTGTCACAGTAACAGTTCAACGCATTTTATGCCACAATTGCGTTGCGTCAACGCAAGAGGCAACGCGGGCCGCCAGTGAAGGATTTCAGTTCAGCTAAACTGGTAGTAAAAAATTGTCCGTTAGCGTACAACTGCCAACGCTGCGACGTCGCAACTTACTTACCTCACTCTTTGATCAATGTCGACAACACAATACAAGGAACTACAGACCAACTAATACAGCATTCAACCACTACAAAGATCAAACAATGAACCTACCAAACTCTCCCCCAGGGTCTCCACAACCGCTTACAAACCGAGAAGGGTCGTCTCTCAGCTGCTGTAGCAGCCTGCTCGGCGGCCGCAGCCTCCGTGTCGCGGCCGTCCTCTCCCGCGGACACGGCTCCTCCTCCCATCCCTCAGAGGGAACTGCACGTGAGGGCCAGGCTTGAAGACCTCATCGACCAGGTATTAAAGGCTTCTTCCAATATCCTAGCATCTGAAGTGTTGACGTCGTTTTGATGTTGTCGTGAGAGTTGAAGGGTCGTGTTGCATTGGTGATTGTGAGTAGGACTGTGATCTTTGGTTTGGTTCAAGTCCTACTCACAATCAAATTTTTTTTCGATTTAAAAGTTTCGCAATTCGCGATAAGGATGTTAAGGCGTATAAATAAATAATTAAAAAAAAATATAATTAAATGAATTTGGCCTTATTAAAAATTTAATTATTAAAATTAATTTGTGTGAATGATTCGTCCAATATATTTAAAAGAAATGTGTTCATTAGTTTATCGGGAAAGGCCTGCTACGTAATGTCAAAGTGTTCAAAAAAACTAGTCTAGATTTAAAATTAAGATAATCTTAGCCCGAAGGGCTAAGATTATAACCATGTTCAACAATAACCATGTTTGTAAAGTAGTAGATTTTGAATTATATTAATATACTCTTTCTCACACCTATAAGCAAACGTCAATTGGTTGGAAAAGTCCTCAACTCCCGCTCTCTATAGTTTCGTGTTCGCACGACTCGCGACGATCGCCGTGGTTAGGACACGACCATAATCTTCCAATGCAACTCGATTCACCTTTTTAGCTTTTAAAAACTGAATGGTCTGCAAATAATCTATACATATAATAAATATGTATGCTTATAAGTCCGCCAGGTCGACAAAACGAACAGAACCAACGTTTTTGATGTAAGATAAGATCTCTTATTATTAATAATAATAATAATAATTAAACAATAGTTAACATTGTTGTAGATAGATCGTAGTTAGAACAATAATAATGTAAAGGCTTTATCGTTGGCAATGTAACTTTTGTGCACCTGGTTTTGTCTGACTCAAGATTATTATGAAATTGGGATTTAATTACTAAACTCAATTTGAACCTTACTTGTGGTAGTAATGAGTTTAAAATTTGTCAGGGCACCGTCTATGGGACGCCTATGTGTGTTATATTATTTTTTCCAATTTAGTGTAACATGTCAAAGATTGGCTCTAAGCTCCTCTAAGTGACAGCTCACTTCCGATTAGACAATAAGGCGTGATATTTTTTTTACTTATGTTGCACGATATTGTTATAATTTTTTGCAATGACAATTTTTGACTTTTTTGACAGTTTCTCCAAAATTAAGTTCAAGGTTCAGGAAAGTTCGCACGTGAAATTAATATTAAAATTAGATTTATTGCGATGTAAAAGTGGAGTAAGTAATAAAAAGTGAATGACGCTATTATATTTGAATACCACATTTTACGCCAGTAAATATCCTTACTGAATAAATTAGTAGAGCAATGTTCAACATGAAATGAAAGCGAAAAACTTGTAGGCGCTTCAATGTAAAAATGACTTTTATAGCGGATGATCGTATATTACCCTCTGGTCGCAAAGGCAAAGGGGTTCCGCCACGGCGTTATTCGCCAGGCTAACTATTGCGTTTCCGAACGCGCCCATAGACACTAGAGTAAGTCTATGGTCGCGCTAGCCAATACTGGCCACAGTCACTTCAAGGCCAAGGCTTACTGATCAGTGATTGGCCAGTTTGAATTCAGTTTAAATTATGTTAAAACCAATTAGGTTTAAGATGTGTTTTGACATGAGTCTTAATTCAGATTTCTAAGAGGTAGTTTATGAAAGCAAATGGCGCGACTTGTACTTTTCTATAATTAAAGTTTTATCGTGTAACAAAGCTCTTTCACTGAACCTGACCCACCCCGACTACATTTTGGCGCTCAACGTGTGTTTTGTGATATTAAAAACAAGGGGTCGGTGTCTTTGTGCGCGAATCGAACTTTTTCTCGTCGCAAGTTCAAGAAAAGTTTTCGGAATCTCATGTTACGACCGACACTACAATCGACAGGGACTGCCGTTTTAGCTGTTTTGCGTTTAACTTCGATTATTTTGCTGGCTGAGAGAGCCACGAGCCGTTGGTATCAAGTTTCAACGTGTTTGCAAAATGCCGCGAAGACGCAAGTCGTTACAAGGAGCCGACGAGTCAATTCAAGAAGAATCAGAGCCATCAGGCAACATTTCGATGACTCAAGAAGCGCTTACTACATTGCTTACTACTCTTCAGCAGTCGCAGGCTGAATTTTGCAATCAGCTCTTACGTGAAGTACGTTCGTCGACGCCGCACGTGTCGACCGATGCAAGTACATGTGCCGCCAACGCCGCAATGGGCGTCATGAGGTCTACATCAGCTAATTTCTCGAAGTGCACATCAAAGTTCAGCGGAAATCCAGAGGAATCCGTGGAAAACTTCATAGATGCAATAGAAGTTTACAAATCGTGCCTAAATATAAGCGACGCTAACGCGCTTTTAGGTATGTCTATGCTGCTGACTTCATCGGCGGGTACATGGTGGCAAGGCGTCAAGAGTACAACGAAAACGTGGGATGAAGCCATCACGAGGCTACGAAGTGCCTACGGGGAACGTCGCCCACCGTTTCGTATTTACGTCGAGTTGTTCAACCTATCTCAAGGTCAAGAAAATACGGACTTATTCATTGCCAAAGTCCGAGCCTTGTTAGCCAAGTTACCACAGGGAGACCTAAGTGAACGGGTCGAGTTGGATATGGCATTTGGGTTGTTGGATCGCCGCATCCGGAAGCGAATCGATAGAGCCGAAGTTTCGACGTTCGACGAGTTGCTTAAAAAAGCACGAGCCGTAGAGGACTCTCTAAATGAGTCACGAGCTCAGAAACCGTCATCAAGCCGCGAAGAGGGCTCTCGCGCTGCCGCCGCAGCCGAGCCCGCGCGAGCCTCCACGTCGGATAATTCTTCTCGCTCCTCCGCTGCAGCCGTCGGTAGTCGCACGAGCGACTCAACGACGAAGAAGGCAGGGAATTCGAAGTTATTCTGTGTTTACTGCAAACGTAATGGTCACACCAAAGAAAAGTGTGAAAAGTTAGCAAAAAGTGACAAAAATATCTCCAAAAGTGAAGACTCAAAAGACATCAAGTGTTATGGTTGTGGTGCCGCGAATGTAATAAAATCGAAGTGCGCGAAGTGTAATACGAGTAGTAATACTGGGAAAAACAATGAACATTCCGCGTTCTGTTCCTTTAGTTCGCTTGATTATTGTCCACCCACCGACGACGTTAAATCGAGTCGTACGTCGTACAAAATCAGCGCGCCGCCACCGCAAGCGCCTACCCCGCCACTGCGAGATAGCGTGATGTTTGCCGGCAAGGCGAACGCGCGCGCTCCTTCGTGCACCGAGTCTACGTCTTCTCATAATGTTGAAGGTAACCCCGCAGGTGTTACTGGGGGTTCTGTTACTAATAATAGTTCTTGTAATTTAACTGATAATCTTAATGTCGCTATGGATACTTACTATTCTAATAATAGTGTTCCTTATAGCAAATGTTTACATAAACAAGTACCTTGTAATTTGAAGAGTCTATGTTTATGTTATAATCTAAATGATCATTGTGGTTCACAAGCGACGTCTTTCGTTAGTAACGATGTTTATGTTATGTCTGTGCCTTTAAATGATAGTTTTTGTTTTGATAACAGAGTATGTAATACTTCTATGACTAAGAGTCGTCATTTTGGAAATTTTTATTGTGTAAATAAGGAAAATGTTTGTTTATGTACTGAAACGTGTGTTTGTACTAATTCTACTATGTGTGTTTGTGCCACTTGCGACCAGGGGGAGTTCGCGTCATCGTCAAAATCGAATAAAGATAATAGCGGTTTACGGTCGGTAATGTTCAATGGTTGTCAATCATTATCTGGTAATTCCGAAGGATCAAAATCTAGCGCTCGCGATTTTATGCCTAATTCCAGATCTGTTTGTGATTTTAATCCATTCTATAACAGCACCAACGACTCTCCGATTTCCGATTTTGCAAGTGGTCGTCAACATTTTTCCGTGGAAAACAGCGGTCGTCAACATTTTTCCGTAAATTCCAGTGGTTCTCAACAGTTTTCCGAGAACACAAACGATGTTGATTTTTGTTTTAAAAATGTTGATTGTCAACAATTGTGTGGAATTACCAGTGGTTCGCAACATTTTTCCGATAATCGTAATGAGGTTCAATCTTTTCGTCGGCCCGTGCTAAAGATTAGTATTTTAGGTGAAAACGGTACTGCGATGGTAGATTCGGCAGCTAAATGCTGTGTTGCTGGCCATACGCTATACGCTCTCCTAAAGGCCAAAGATCATCCTATGTCCTCGCGCATGGAAAATGTAAAACTCGCAGATGGTAAAAGTAGGTTATTGAATTTACTTGCTACCGAGGTAAATGTAACTCTTGAAGGTAGAACCAGGCTCGTCAGTTTTTTAATTTTTCCGGACGCGGACAGTAATGAAAGTCTGTTAGGTATAGATTTTTTGATTAATTTTAATATTAGTATAGATTTCGGTAACGCAAAATGGCACTTTGCTGATAGCTCTGAGCAGTTCAATCTTCTGTTTGAAAAACCATCACACCACGTTAAGAGTGTGTCTATAAATAGCGTACTTAGGGACGAGGAAGCGTCAGAGCTTAGCGACGAGCAGCGCGAGGTTCTTGCCAAATTTCTGTCTGAAAATCAGGACGTTTTTGAATTAAAAGGCGAACCAACTACATTTGCAGAGCACGTCATCGACACTGGTGACCACGCTCCGATCGCTGTCCCTCCATATCGGTTAACTCCAGCTAAAAGAGAGCTTATGCATGCGGAAATTGAAAAGATGTTAGCTGATGACATAATAGAAGAGTGCGAATCAGCATGGGGTTCTCCCGCTTTGTTAGTACCTAAGAAGAACGGTCAAGTTCGTTTTTGCGTAGATTACCGAAAACTTAACGCAGTTACGAAAACTGATGTGTATCCGATGCCGCTTATAGACGAATTAGTGCAGTCTACCAAGCGCAATTGCATCATGAGTACATTAGATATGCGTAGTGGATTTTGGAACGTGTCTGTCCGCGAATGTGATAGAGACAAAACGGCCTTTTTAACGCCTTTCGGTACTTACCGGTTCAAAAGGATGCCGTTTGGTCTCAAGAACGCTCCGTCCACCTTTCAGCGTCTCATTGATAAGCTGCGCACAGGGGCGCCTCACTTAAGAATGTTACACTTTTGGCTTATCAAGACGATTTGCTCGTTATTTCAGAGAGTTTCGATCAGCATGTGGCTGATTTACATGCAGTTTTTGAGAGGTTGCGCATGTTTAATTTACGCGCCAACCGTGATAAGTGTGTTTTCGCTCGCAAAGAAGTGAAATATTTGGGCCATGTCATTACTCAGGATGGGGTTTCGCCTGATCATGATAAAGTTCGCGCTGTAGCGGACATGAAGGCACCAAGCACTCCACGGCATCTCAAAACTTTTCTTCAGACATGTTCGTGGTTTAGAAAGTTTATTTTGAACTTTTCAGAGGTTGCTGAACCTTTAACACGTCTTTTAAAGAAGAATCAGACTTGGATATGGGGCCCTGAGCAAAATCAGGCGTTTCAGGAACTAAAAAAACGTTTAACGTCTGCGCCCATACTTGTCCAAGCTGATTACTCCAAACCATTTGTCTTGCGTACAGATGCGAGTAGTTACGCTCTCGGTGCAGTACTTCTGCAAGGTGAGGGAAAGGATGAAAGGCCTATCGAGTATGCAAGCCGCCTTTTAAACCCAGCCGAGCGTAATTACAGCACTACCGAGCGGGAAGCTCTTGCAGTAGTGTGGTCAGTTGATCGGTTCAGAGGTTATATTGAAGGTCAACAAGTTATAATAGGTAGTGACCATCAGCCTCTTAAATGGTTGTTGAGTTTGAAGTCGCCGTCTGGTAGATTAGTTCGGTGGGCACTGAAGTTACAGGAGTTCAATATTCAGTTCGAATACACTCCAGGCAGAGCCAACGTTGTCGCCGATACGTTAAGTCGTCCTACCTGCGAAGAAGACAATAAAGGTCAGTGTGGTATTTGTTCAGTCATTGTTGACTTACCCACTAGGTCTCCCGCTGATCTGCGACAAGCTCAATCAGATGACCCAGAGTTAAAGAAAATAATCAGTGGTCTTGAAAATAATGACGAATTAGAAGAAAAACGCTGGTCCGAGCGAGGTTACTTTATGCAGCAAGGAGTTCTCTATAGGTACAATCCTGATGTCGATGTTGAAGAACCACAGCTTGTAGTACCTGTGAGTTTACGACTCGACATTTTGAAGGAATGCCATGACACTCCTATTGCTGGGCATCAAGGTATTGACAGGACCTTACATAAGCTATCACAGCGGTTTTTCTTCCCTGGAATGAGACGGTATGTCGCCGACTTTATTAAGTCGTGCGCGACGTGCCAGCGCTACAAGTCTTCGAACTTGAAGCCTTCAGGCCTTTTACAGACCCCAGTTTTGCATCAAAGGGGAGAGGTCTTGGCGATCGACTTGTTTGGCCCGCTCCCTCCTGGAGAACAGGGGGAGAAATACATTTTATTAGTCGAGGACACAGCTACTCGGTGGGTCGAGCTTTTCGCTCTTGTTGATGCCACTTCAGAAGCCTGCGCCCGTACACTAATCGAGGAGTACTTCCTCAGGTATGGCCTGCCGCGCCGTATTGTCTCTGACAATGGGGTACAATTTGTCTCAGCCGTTATGCAACAGTGCATGTTTATTTTAGGCATTAAACAGGATTTGTTACCTTTATATCATCCGGAGGCAAACCCGGCCGAACGGAAAAATAGAGATCTTAAGGTACAGCTGGCTCAGTTGGTCGACACTGAACATTCTTCTTGGCCGAAACATTTACCATCGGTTCGTTTCTCAATGAATTCGGCTATGTGTCATACAACAGGTGTTTCACCAGCTTTTCTGACCTTCGCTAGAGATCTCCGTTCACCCATTGATGTTCATTTTGATATTAGGGCTGTTTTACAGAAAGATAATTTTGTTCCACAAATCACACCTTACCTTAAGAAGTTTGTAGACTCTTTAGTTTCCATTAGGGATAAGGTAGAGAATGAACAGGATAGACGTAAAGACTATGCAGACAAGGGTCGCAAACCTGAAGAATTTGATGTCGGTGATCAAGTTTTGATAAAGTCGCACGTATTAAGTAATGCTGGTAAAGGATTGTCAGCTAAGTTTGTGCCAAAAAGGGATGGTCCTTATACGATTCTTAATAAAGCTAGTCCTACCAGTTATTTAGTTTGTGAACTTAATACACCCGAAAATGTCTTAGGTAGGTTCCACGCGTCCCATCTCACGAGATTTGTCAATAGAGATGACACGCCTCCTCTTCCGATTATGCCGAAGCGTAACCGAGGCCGGCCTCGTCATATTCAGCCTGTTTCTGACGTTCTTGAGCGGGTTCCTGAGCGAGGACGCTTTCACGAACCCGAGGGGGAGTGTATAGCGGATGATCGTATATTACCCTCTGGTCGCAAAGGCAAAGGGGTTCCGCCACGGCGTTATTCGCCAGGCTAACTATTGCGTTTCCGAACGCGCCCATAGACACTAGAGTAAGTCTATGGTCGCGCTAGCCAATACTGGCCACAGTCACTTCAAGGCCAAGGCTTACTGATCAGTGATTGGCCAGTTTGAATTCAGTTTAAATTATGTTAAAACCAATTAGGTTTAAGATGTGTTTTGACATGAGTCTTAATTCAGATTTCTAAGAGGTAGTTTATGAAAGCAAATGGCGCGACTTGTACTTTTCTATAATTAAAGTTTTATCGTGTAACAAAGCTCTTTCACTGAACCTGACCCACCCCGACTACACTTTATATCTATTCAGTCAAACTTCTTAACACAATATGTTACACTAAATTACCTCGAATCTGAAACAATTTAAAGCATGTTCTAGACGGATTAAATCAAGCGTCCCTCTTGTTTGAAGGTGTCTATCTAGACGGGAGATATTAGAAACACAATTTGCGGTATGACTCTGAACTCTCTCTAAGGTGGCCTCTGTTCCGGGGTTGCGGGCTGTCTAAACAGTAACCGTGACCCTGGAACATGGGCCATTGAAGGAGCACGGTGGATTTTATAGGTCGAGTCTGACAGTCCTTTCCACTCCACCCAGGGAGGGAGGAGTTATTTATTAACAAGCTGAAAAGAGAAATGTTTTCTGTTGGGTTGTATAACATCCATCTAGAATAATTATGCTTAAATAATAATAATCTTGCGTCAGAACAATGAGAAGCGAGCACTGTTCGTTACAAGTACAAGAAGCACGTATAACAATGATTCACTTAGTACTTGCCACTACATGAAACATGAACACTTAATACCACTACAATGTTGATTTGAATGCTTCTGCTATTTGACACGTTTGTACTAAGAATTGACAGAGAAAATATTACAATAAACAAGAATTTGTTACATTAAAATAAAGTAAAAAAACTGGAAAGATGTTCTTAGAATATCCAGCAATGTTGCAATTCACGTAAACATTACATTCATCTTGAAGATAGTGTTGATAACAAAGTCAGTTTAAAAACATTAAATTCAAAGAAATTCTTACAAGAAAAACGAGCTGTTTCTAAATTAAGTAAGCCCTAAATTCAGTTCCATTATTGACTCTCTCAATAGCATCCATGAGTCCAAACAATGAGCCAAAAGATTCTTATGTAGGGTTTTTATGGAAGCGAATGTTGCCACTAACTGACGTAGCAGTCAGTACAGCTGTGCTAATATCTAAAAGAAAATTTCTAAGCTGTACGCTACGACGAGCTCGTCGTCAAGATAGAGCCTTGAGAAACTGTTGAGACACGTCGCTGTTGTTAGCTTGGTGAATACCAAACTTCCTCTGGTTTTAACGCTGCTCACAAGTCTGTATCCTCAGAAAACAGTGCTGCTAGAAAGTCTAAATGGTCATGCCCTCATATCCAGAGTAATTGTCAACTAAACCGACTTACTTTATCTTGAGTTTAAAGACCATAATGTTAACTTCTATAATTAGATAGCAGAAATGAGGACAGCAAAAAATTTAGGCAATTTATTGGTCAGTTCTTACTTTTGGTTCATAAAAGATTCTGCCGTTAGAAATATTTTCTCTGTCAACCAAATAATCTGTACTTCTACCTTCATACTAACCCGCACTGTTTTGATGTCTGTGTGTCATGCATGGTTTGTTTATAGAAACAAGTGAGCGAAGTAGGGAGCGCGCCGCGTATTGACCTTATACTAAGGACGCTTGAGGCCCCAGAGTTCGGGCAAAAGCTTTCGACTTTCGAAATCAAGGTAAGGATGCTTGTTTGTGGTTTTTATTGCGAAATCTGTCTTTGAAGATAAAATTGTGTGTATCTACTTTATTTTGAATTTTCTTGATATTGTTATCCTTGGGGGTTACTATTGTGTGCTCAAAGTAGAGTCCAGGTTGAAGGTTTGGTTAAGCTGTGTTATTCCTGGAAATGGACAAATTATTCTTCAGAAATTGTCCAAGTGTGGAGTCAAAGTCGTGTAATAAGGTTATTGAAATCACCACAAAATCGTCTTTTCAATCGTCTTTGTTAACTTATCTTATTCCTTTTTTTATCAATGTAGTTTTTAAAGACTCATCTGCAAAATCACTCAATCCACATTGAAACTAGCTTTTCAGCAGCAAAAATCACAGTTCAATGTACTGTACACTAGCACCATCATCGCGTTTCTACACACCTTATAAAGAATCAACTAACACTAAATACACCCTACAGGTACAAAGTCACTTGGAGGAACTAGGAGACGCAGTCCATGGCATGGAAGAGGCCATGAAGCAAGTCTTGGAGATCCAGGATTGGATCGCGCTCCACAAAGCGCTGGCTCGGGACTGGCTCGCCAACCCATCCAAATTGAGGCCTGAGGCAGCTAAGCAAGACATGGCAGCGATGAACGATGCGCTGGCTTCGCTTAGTGAGAAGAGGAACAGATTGTTTACTGAGATCCCCACTGAAGGTTAGTAGTAAAAAGAAATTTAATTAAATATCATTGTCTATTGTGTGTCTATCTCATAATTATGTTCCTGAAGAAGGAAAGGAATATTAAAAATCCCCAAAAGGTAATTATAAAAACTATTACTTCTAACTATAACTTCCAATTGTTTAGGACTCGAAGACGAGATCAATCTAGAAGAAGAACTTGACGATCTAGAACAAGCCATACTCAAGGCGATCGAAAGAGAGAAGGGCAACCAAGCCATCATCGATGCCTTCCGCAACAAATGCCAAGAAATCCACGACTTCTTCGACTCTACACTCAAGAAGATGTGTTTGGCTGACAAGGGATCTGGTCTCCCGTGCCCTCAGAAGCTCAGCGCTCTTAAAGAATTATCTTCTGAGTTTGGGCAGGCAGGCAAAGATAAGGTCGACAACATCAAGGCTGTTGGCTCACAAGTTATCAACATTGTCAGCAATTTGGAGTCGCAGCAGGTCGAAGAGCAAGTAAGTAGTCAATTTATAGATTAACAGAATGACAAACGTGACTGTGACAAATTTTAGTAGTTGTAGTGACCTCACCGTGAAATTAGTCATTTAACTATTTCTAAACCGGAAATTATAGTATTTTGCCGACAAATGATTCGTGCACTTTTTAATTCTGATAATTTGTTTTTTTTTTCCACCGTTAGCAAGTATTAAATCGAATCTTTTTTCACAGATGAAATCAGTGGAACGCAGGTACAATGACATCGCCAAACGTATCCAACGTAAATTACAAATGCTTGAGATCACCTACAAGGCTATCGATGGCACCAAGAGTGAGGTCAATGCTCAGAACGAATGGATGCAAAAGGAGATCGACAACATTCTTCATCCCGAACCCTTTGGGCTATGAAAGCAAATCTGTCAAAGAAAGGCAGAAGAAGGTAGCCAATCTTCTCAAAGAAACTGACGGTAAGAAGACAGTCATTGACTCTTTGGAGAAGAAGGTAAGCAACATCCAAGCTGAACTTGAACCTTCTGAACAAATGCAATTAGAGTCAGAATTGTCTGAACTGTCCTCCAAGCAGAAACAATTAGCCTCACTCATCAAACAAGAGATCGAAAGATTAGGCACTTGCGCCGAGGACAGGAAGAAACTCGAAAATGATATTGAAAAGGCAAAGAACTGGCTTAAAGCTAAACTGGCTGAGATCAAGAAACTTGGTGGCCCAGTACCTCTAGAAGCCGCCAAGGTTGAAAAAGAGATTGCAGTACATAAGAAACACCAGAGCGAGTTGTCAGACTTCCACAACGATACTTTGACTGAGGTGATGCGTCAAGGCAACGCCGTATCCAAGGACTGCTCTCCTGAAGACAGGGCTAAGCTACAAGCTATCCTTGAAGACATGAACAAGTCTTACACCTCAGCGAAGGTTGATATCGATGATAAACTCGCAGCACTCAACAAACGCCTGCAAGGCAGGAATGAGTTCGAATCTGAAGTTGCCAAGTGCCAGAGCTGGTTGAATGAAGCTGAGGTTGCTGCTACTCCTGAACTGCGCACCACCAGCCTTCAGCTGTTGGAAGAACAACTCGCCAAGTTCGAGAAACTCAGCAAAGAAGCCGATGATGTTGAAAAGAACATCGGCAAAATTAAGGACAAGTCTAAAGAACTCATGGACTCCTTGTCCGATTCTAATAAACTGCAACTTAAGGAACAAGTCAACGTTCTTTCTGATAGATTTGCGAGAATTAAGGCAATCATCAATGATAAGAAGGGCATCCTACTCAAACACATCAAGGAGTACAAGGATGCTGCAGCCAAGATCGCTGCTGCGCTGGAATTCTTGAATGAGATCCAGAACAAACTGAAGGCTTTGAACAAACCTATTGGAAGCAAGGTAGAGGATGTTCAGCCGATCATCCAAGCTTACGAATCTATCTTAGCTGACCTGAAGAAGAACAAGGCTATGTTGAACGAACTTCAAGGCGGCAACTTACATGATCTTCAGGATATCTTAACTCAACAAGATGACTTGATGAGCACCATTGAAGACCAGATATCCAAACTGAAACAACTATTGCTCCTGCGAGAACAATTCTTCGCGCTGGTGAAGGAAATTGAAGAGTTCATCTCCAAATACACTGACCTCACATCAGAAATTGAGAAATCGAATGACTCCTTGGAAGATAAGATTAAGCGTTACGATGACATCATCGTCAAGATCCAAGGATGTGAAGCTTTGCTTGCAACTGCAACTGACAAGGGTCAACAGATTGCCGCTGAAGGCACTGTTATTGATAGAAACAACATCACTGAACTTCTACAGTCGCTGAAACAACAGCTTCTGACACTGAGAAGAACTGTAGAGGCCAAGCGTCAAGAACACGAGAGAGCCGCTGCAGAACATAAGAAACTGGGCTCAGATCTGTCCGAGATCCTTCAATGGCTTCACGACAACGAAGCTGCTGTACACTCTCGACCACTCCTCAACAGAGATGTCGCTAGTGTCGACAAGAAACTCACAGAACACGCTACTCTTGTCAAAAACATTCAATCGTACTTGGACAAACTTACCAAGATCACTGACGTCATCAAGAACGATGATGGAGTACCAAGCACGTTACTCGAAATGATGTCAGAAGCCAACTCTCTCAAGACATCTCTACCAGCAGAATTAGCCAACAGAGAGAAATACTTGCAAGACAACAAGAAATACAGACAGCAATACCTACAACTCGTCGAGAAACTCAACATCTGGGTCAACGAAGCGACCATACGCCTCAACATGGGCAAGAACGGAACCGACTTTGAGAACATCGAATCTGATTTGGAAGAACACAAATCCTTCTTCAACACTTCGGAACCTTCGATGAAGGATCTTGTTGGAAAGCGTATGCAAGACATCGTAGACAAGATCTGGCCGTCATTGGCCGCTTCTGAACAAGAAGAGTTATCCAAAGACCATCAGAAACACAACCAACTTCTGAAGAACACTCTCAACTCTGCTAAATCTCGTCAAGCACAACTTGAACAAGACTTGGAGATCTGGAAAGACTTCTGCCAACTTGTGGACAAGATTAAAGCGATCTTGGACAAGAATGACATTCAAGACGAGCCTGTGACGTCGGTCGACGCTCTAAGACTGCATTTGGAGAAGCTGAATCACGCCAAGAATGACCTTGAGGTGAGTGCTCATTTCGTAGTAATATTGAGACTTGTATAGCAACGTAGTAAAACCTAATTTAATTAGCAATGCTAATGGAACTCAAGGAATATCCTCTTGTGACTAAATAAGTAAACATATGGCAGAGGTTTTGAGTCAGAAGAAAAAAATTGAGTCCGTTTTTGATTTATTGACGTATATTTTCATAAATTCAGTTGCTAAACGAGTCTTGACAATCAAATTTAATGTTGTTTTCCCTAAATTAATGCAGATTTTCATCGACTGGCTGATCAATCCACAAAATAATATTTAAATAATAGAAATATAATTAACTTTTCGTCGAAACTAGAATCGTATTGCTACAATTATCACGATTATGTTTCGGGTTTTCATTTATTGATCGCTTCAGACTTCCTTATTGAGGAAACTCATTTTTATTGACTGTAACTACTTGAATTGACAGTTTTAAAGTGCAATGCGAACACGAAAGGTTATAATTGAAATAAATCATTCAATTTCGATCAATTTAGATTACAAACAGCTCCTCAATTGGCATTGTGAGTCACTGTCTGAAAATTATTACAGAGGGGTTTCCGTACTTCTATTTAAGTTAATATCTGATACCGGTATTGTGCTCTATTACCGGGGGAACTCCCTAAAATCATAAATGATCGACTTGAAGTATCGAATTGAGTCTATGAATAATCTTACTAGTTGAAACACCTAAAAAATACACGTGCGTTCTCGTTTACGAATAAAATTATCCTCTTGAGCTAATAATAGCAATAGATTTCCATAATTAGTTCACTCAGTTACCGGTAGATGTCCCCACAAGTAGCACAGGCAACGGTTGTTTATAAGATCGATATCTCGCGATTAACTCCACAATCGCTTGCAAAAAAGAGGCATTAATTAATAAGGGGAGCTACACATATAATCGGGTCGGCTTCATTCGGCACAGACAGGCGGCATAGTTCAAAATATGGCCTTTCGCTTGGGTGTAGCCAGAGACTACAGAATACCAACTGCTACGGTCCTTCCTTACATAATCATTTTACCTGATCAACCTTCAGACATGCATAGGTCATCGTCATCATCATCATCATCTCAGCCATAGGACGTCAACTGCTGAACATAGGCCTCCCCTTTAGATTTCCACATAATATACCTACCGGTTGGAAGCGATCTACATCCAGCGTCTTTCGGCAGCTTTTATAAGGTCGTCTGTCCATCTTGTTGGGGAACATGTTACACTGCATACATAGGTGAACTGGAATAAAATCCGCTCAACTTGGTCTCAAATGAGAGGTAGTAGGGAGGCTTGGCAAGCCTCCCTAATACCTCTACTCCTGAACTCTTGTTGTCGTTCGAAGTTTACAGTTCGATAAAAGCTGAAAAACGGAATTCATAGCTTCGGGTACTTTTTTTTATTCATGAACAATTGCTGCTTCGTCGGTTAGCCGAACCGAATATGTGTGTAATACCCTTTCACAATACTAAATGCCCGGACACACCGCAAAATGAATAAATACCCATATTAATTGAGAAATTACAATTTTAAATGGACTCCGAACCGTTGAAAACAATGCAATGGCGGCGCTCTTCAGTTTTTTACTCGATATCGTTGTTTATTATTTTTTAAAGTAAAAAGTATGAGCATTAAGATGTGTGTAAATGTTTGCTGATTGCTATCTTTAAAGGCATGTCACAAATATAAAATATAATATTGCTCAAATATAATATTGTTGATACAGTTTAAACATTACATAGATTTATTCTAGGAATCGACTGTGGAATTTTCATTCCTAATAAGCTGTTTTTTTTTCGGAGAAATAAACATCATAGTGAAATTTAAATAAAAATATGATGCGGCGGCGGCGGTGTTTAAAGATTAGATATTTTTTGCAAAGCAACTGTAACAGTATTTTACTTTTTTCTTTTAAGGAAAACGAATTGGCGGATTATCGAAACATACGTTTCACACTAATAATGAAATTCATAATTGTTTTGGAGAAAATACAGTCATAATGTATAACGATTATAATCAGATTTGTCATACAAATAAAGCATACCATACCAATCTATTGTAATTCGTAATTTCGACGTGTTGTAGTATCAGTGCAATGATAAAAAAGATAACGATTAGGTACTGATAAGTAGATGACAATAAGCAATTTTCACAAGTCACAGTTAAATGCCAACTTTTCTGAAAAATAAAAATTCCAAAATTATATGGAATTAAAATAAACTGATCATTTACTTAATATTTTCTGAAATAAAGATAATCAAACTTAAAAAATCTTGGTAATTTACTAGTTAATATAATAATTAGACTAATTGCCGCCATAGCTGGGCTTCTCTGTGAGAGCCCGAGAGCTGTAATCGTTTCATCATTAAAGTTCCTCGTTCGTACTCTAGAGGCAATTTTCTTCAAATACGCTGTAAATAAAATTCAGAAATCTTGTGATAAGGCCTCTGGTTGTTTTATGAACCACTAGGTTAATGCACTTGGCTTCAAGGCCCATTGTTGACTGACTTAAGGCTAAGTCGCTAAAATGACCACAAAAAGTTAAAACCGACTGCAAAAGATTTAGCAATGCATGGTTACGTTTTGCGATAAGTGTAGAAACAACGACAAAATTCATACAAAAACTACAAAAAAAAACGAATACACAAGAAAGAAAAAAAATACAACCTACGACATTTTATTTCGATTTCTGTACGTTTTGAAACTTTTCAAATAAGTTTTAGTTTGTGGTTACTCTATAATAATATAATAATAATAATTTATATATATCAGTCAGTCAATATATCAGTCAGTCTTGTTTCATTTTCATGCAATTTATACTATATTCTTTTTAGGTCACCAAATAATGAGAGTTTATAAAAAAAAACAACTGAAAGAGCCTAATTTATTTTACACTGAAAATTCTTTTTACCAATTTAATGCTCACAGATTAAATCTGACGTGATCTATAAAGATTGCAAAAAAACTCAATATGAATTCATAACACGAACTTTACTTTTAAGGAGAGCTATAAACATCTATGGCCTGTGCGAGTACAAGGACGGAATTATTTATGCTTTGAAATATGTTAGTAATAGGAAGTTAAATTGTTACGTTACATCAATTTAAAGAAAATTAAAAAGATTAAGTAGACCCGCAAGGTCCTTGCAGTTTTCCAATTTAGCAAATTGTAAAGAAATAATACCTACTTAGCTTGCGAAACTTATTTTATCAAAAGGAGCTCTCTTTTATTCTATAATTTCATTCAACGTCCCCCTGTTTATCACCATCAAAAGATTTGACCCTTATTCAAGATTCAGTTGAATTTCTGGTGTTACCAGTTTTTTTATCAAAATGTGACACGTGTTGCCATCACTTGCCGCTATTGGACCAAGGACCTTTGCTTGAATTTTAATAACAATATTCAATAGTAACAATTTTCCTTTCAACTAAAATTGGTTTTTGCGAAAAATATCCTTGTCATATTGTAATCATAACCTTAAAATGTTACACTTCAGAAACATTTGAAGCATTCAATATTGTCTATAGTAATGAAACCCCTTCAATTATCGCAAAAACATGACAATTATTGTTCGCTTATCTGAAACAAAACTTGTCAGTGAAGTATTGCACAACACTTATGTATGAGTTCACGGTATTCGCCTTAACTGAGTGACATCACGCCGCCGCGCCGGCCGCGCTCGCGCCAGTCTGTGATCGCATAGCATCGCAATGAGAACTGTACACAAACACTCCACTTATTGCCTTGCTTTCACATCGTGCAAGTGTTATATCCACGTGCCCACTTAGTTAACTACCCCCAAATTAGTTTATTTTACAATTTTATCTCCTAGTCAGTAAGTAGGTATTAAAAATTCCGCGAAAAAGGAAGGTAAGTCTGTGATATCGTGCTAGTTTTAAGTTTTCGCATCGTTGTGTTAGTTTTGTTGTTGTTTTTGATGTTAAGTTCAAGGTCACGGTCAAGTCATGGATAGACCGCGTTTTCACTTTCCTTAAATTGCTGTGTATACATAGACGATGTTATGTGATTGGATTCCACGCTAGAAGGTCAAACTGCCGGTTTAAAAAAGTGCTAGCGATTTTTTGTGATCTTAAAACGTGATCTCACGGCTATTACCATTTGCAAGGCGAGTTTAAACACCAACGCATCGCTTGAAGCCATTTTCAGTGAGTGCATTGGACTCTAAAGTTAAAGTATAGCTGCACTTACCGGTTATTATACCGTTTACGGATCGCAGTTAACTTTCGTAAAGGCATTTTGGTTGTTCATTTCTCCTTAAGTGGATAAACCGCCTTTATTACCTTTTCCGGTCTGATGAACCTGAAATTAAAATTGGAAATGTGCCGTTTAAAACAAAGATGAGCAACATAAAAGCAGTTATTTCATGAACAGTCATAAAACAACAAATATTGTTTATACGATAGGGGTAAGTGGCTCTAAACATGCGATGACCTTCAAGGTCAAGGGCACGTTATCGAGGCCGCTTTATAAACCTAATCTATCGATTGATAGCGCCATGGCAATCAACATGATGTGCTATTTATATGCTAATCGATTTCGAAGGAAAACATCTGATTAAAAAACCTAGAGTTTCATTTTCTTTTCAATAAAAATCGTGAGGGAGACGTTATATCCGTGAAGTCATTTGAGGCTGCAGAAGTTTCAGTAGTTTAGCAGAACAATGCAATCACACAGCCAGACATATATTTCACGATCAACATCGAATACTCCTCAGTCACATTTTTAAGGCCTAAGACACGAGTCGGTCCCATAATTGGTAAGGTCGACTGACTCATTTATGATTATTATCCCACGTTTTCGGCCAACGGCCATGGTTCTCCGAGTTAATATTTTAAACGTAGCTTATGACGTCACTGTTTTAAATTCAAGGGTAGTCACTTTTGGGCCATTGATAGTCGCAGAATCTTTTGCATTGACTGTCTGAGACCCTGAATCAAGAATTTGCGAAAAAAGAGGGGAGTGTTGTGCAAAAGAATTTTAAGGTTTATGTACAAATGAATGCAGATAACAATTAAATTTTAATTTCATTAAAATATGTCATGTTAATTACAACTTAAATGCCAAAGAATTCCATATAAACAAAAATATGTTGAAAGCAAGCGCCAAGCAAGACAGTTCAACAACCTCTATCAAAGATTGCAAGCATGCAGAATCAATTGAATCAGAACCATTGTGTCTGTAAACGATGCACATAAGAGACAACATCCTTTACATTGGCACAAATTGTAAAAGCATTAATACAGTGAAAGCAGAGAGTAACTTTCTCTGTATTGCCATTTAAAAATTGAAATGTACTTGATTATGTTGAATTAAACTTCAATTTGTATAGAATATTTCGTCAGCACATATTGTTGCCACTGCTGAATATTTATGCTTTCCATTTTTGTCACTAGAAGGTATCTTTGATGTTCAAATCTTACTTTATTAAATATCTTCAGCCTGTTAGGTGGCAACTTATATTGCAGAATCAGTGGCGATATTAGGTCAGAAGTACTAGGGGATTTAGAAAATTCCAGAGTGTTGGACATGTTTTAACCAGCACCACATTTGGGATGCGGTGGCAGGCAAATAAAAACTTGTTCTAATATGCAGAATCAGTGGCGATTTTAGGTCAGAAGTGCGTATTTATAAAATTCCATAGTATAGGACATGTTTTTGCCAGGAGCACCGGATATGGGTTGCGGTGGCAGAAAACTAAAAACTCGTTCTAATACTATTGTACTGGCCGCTTATAATTTCCATATTGCCTACTAAATGCAGAGGTTGTCTGAAAGAAAGTAACCATATGCATTTATGCAACAAAATTCAATATTTAGGTATCGTATTGCCAGGTGTATCATAGTAAGAGTATACGTTATTTACATACGCTGTTCCAATTTGTTCAGCCTACATGTGGACTGCATTTACCTACTTAATGTTGATCATTGTCGTAGGTTTGGGGTTTATTGCGCTGACATATTTAGTTACATGCCTAGTTAGGCCAAATACATTCTACTTAAGATTGAGTTAGAAGTAAACCGCCCGATGACCCACTGACCGACTTACTTGTATTATACCTCTATACATCTTAATCTCAAGATTATTTATTCCTCAGAAAAAAGTAATCTGACTATCTAACTATTCTACAAAATCATTCCATACTCAACGAATTCTATCCATAAAATTAAATTGACCTCTGTGAGTACGGGTATACTATAGAATAAAATTATACTATCAAATGCATTGTATATTAAATCTTTCGTACATTCGTTATCATCACCAATTTGCGAATTTGTGCTATCAATTTAACTTCTTCAAGTCTTGCGCCAAAATCGCATTTTATAAACGGCCTAATCTTATCTACAATCAGTCAAACAAATATATAGCCACACAGATTGCAGGCTGGAGTCGCGAGCAGGCGCTGCAATCTCGTGGTTAATGTTTTTTTTTCCCAGCGGCTAAAAATAGACACAATGAGTCGAGGTGTCAAGGCCATCTACTGAAGTCAGCATGGAACACACGTTTCAAGAATTATATAGTTAAATTGAAACCTGCTTAACTTTTAAGGCCAATAATTTTCTTTTTTGGTTGAATGGTATTCGCCTTTTTTAGCTGATCGTTTACAAGTGGCTTTTAAATGCAAGAAAGTAAAATACTGGTATTCAATTACAACTATTCTTGGCAACCTACCTCAACGTAGTGGAGAAAGGGATAGGCAGATGATGTTTTTTTTTTAATATTAATTTGTATATTCAAACCTTAAAAGGAAACAAAAAGACTGATCTTATTTTTGTAAAGTCCGCACCACCGCAGAAAATTCGTGGTAGTTTTGTAATACAATTTGATATAACGACATTGACACTAGCGCCGCGTCAAAAGGTCTTGAGTCGTCAGAAAACATCTCAGTAAGATCTAAGTAGTATTTAACATGCTTGTTATCAATTACCTCTTATCAGTCATCAGTATGCTGCGCTGATAACATTGTAAATACTCATGCGGCGTTCTCGGGCAATCTTTCAGGCTATTGAAGCGATCACTTTCTATTTTCAAATATGCAATCAGTTAGTTGAGATACTATTCCAGTTATAGCAAAGTCAAGTTCAAGATAAATTACATTTTCCAGTAGGTTGTGGAAGTAATTTTAATTAATAGATTCTGCAAACACTTGAGAAATGATAAGGTACTCAGATCTCAAGATTTATTGCATTCCAATGTGTGAATTCAGGTGGTAGGTTAGTAATATCCTTAATACCTATAATTTTTGTGGACCTTGGTGATATAGCAAAGCAGAAGAGCGGAATAAAAACCTGAGACAATTTGTCTAGAAGACTTTTGAAAGATAGGTTTGCACTCTCTTTAAACCTAAAAAAAAAACATTACTGTTTTTGTCTATTACTGTTAATAATATTTCAGTTAAAATTAATTCCGTAGGCTTAACTACGCTGTTATATAATAAATTATGAGACATTTTGTATTACAATATCACTTTTGTATGGTTTTTCACTTTAAAATTTTACTTAATAGCCCTCAAGATCTGAGAACATAATAAAACTAGTTAGAATTTTAAAAGCCAAAGATAAATCACTCATAACAAGTGTGATCAAGATTGCAATAGGTGTGGGCTCACTGCAATAGCGCAGCGGATGTGATGTGAACTCCTGACCTCTCAATTGCAAGTCAATGCCTTGTTCAGTCTATTATCGCTTGGAACATCATCATTTAGTTATGTCATGGCATTTTCACAAACCTTTGAATCTTTATGTTGCAAAATGGTTTCTATTCTGCTAGGTTTTTGTAAATTATAGTATGAGATATACGTAATTTAATATAAGAGTTCCGTTTTTGTTTTAAACAATGTTTAACAGGATGAGTAAATTACTTTATGTAAATAAATAAAATAGAGTTAACGATACCAAACTATAGTTCGATAGGCTCGACTTGGATCGTGAACATAGTACCGCTATGTATGCATCAGTAAAAACCAAAAATCTACCATTTTTTCGAGTTGTTAGATGTCTCTTCCGAGTAGTAGTGTAAGAAGGAAAGTAAAAATAAATAGAACATTTTATAATACCAACACCGTACCATAAAACCTCAAATAATTCTTAACCATAACACCATGACAATATTATACTCAAGTTCGTAACAATGTCATTATGTACGTACAAAATACAGCCTGCATTACATATTAAAAGTATAATGACGTCAGATCCGGTGCCTCCAGCCACAATAGAACCATTAATGTTCTCAGTTAGGTTTAATCGGGAGCTAAGGTCAGATAGGACAAAGTTGCTAAAGACTAAATCTGTTGACATTAAAACAGTATAAACACTTGTCTATTTCTTATAGAGGTAGGTTCTGTGGTATAATATATATTCAAGTTAAATTCATATAAATCAGTTTAAATTGTTATATTCAGCAATTTTCCCATATAAGCCCTGAAAATATTCTGATAATCTTTAAACCAGAAAACTATACATTATACTCGATACTTTATAATTCGAAGCTTATTTAAGCCACTCGATTTTAGCCAGAATAGGCTCAAAACTTCCCAAAACCATAAAGGTTTGCTTACACACTAAAGTTTTCACAGTATTGACCGATGACACGTAATGTAGCATTAGCACAGCAGCAACGAGTAGCTTGTGGCTCGTTGCGAGTGACTCATTTCCTCTTACTGAGGAACAATACTCGCTGTGTAACAGGTTACATTACACCCCGTAACAGCGGTCAGTACGGCTTTAAGAAACGGTCAGCTTAAACTGGGACCTCAAGGTCTAAGGTACCAAGGGCAAGAGAAACAAAGTTGAAGTATAATACAGCTATTGACTGAAAAAGTTAAAGATATAAACACTTTAACAGTTTCTTTGAAAACGTTGCTGTACAATACAGTGACTTTATTGGCTGTGAATTGTTGCAGGTGTATAAGATTTACCTACGACTTTTGTCCATAGTGAAGTTATTAAGTACATCAACGTACTGCCACGATTTGCGGAAAAACTCCAAATAACTTAACCACTTAGTCAGCCTATTAAATCATTTGGTTTCGGAATTCTGAATGGCAAGCATTGATGACAAAGTAAGTTTAGCAGTACGTCTTCAAATCTTCAATTAACAGAATTTTTCAAGCTACTGAAATCGTATGTTTGCCTCAAACAGCTGTGATTTTACATTGACCTCCAAAACATTTTTTTCCTCAAATCATAATGACTGTTGCCGGATATCATAGTAATTTACCAAAAATGGCGTTAGCATCATTCTTCATTACTATGTGTAGTAATTTCCTTTTTTGCGGCAAATCAATATTACCATGACAAATTATTTTGCGGTTTTTGTCGGTAACTACTTCAATAATTATGACTGCTAGGCCTGGGTGCACTGCAAACCATTAAATAAACTTAACGCTAGACATTAAACTACATAATTATGCCTTAAATAATAAATGCAGTGGAATGATTTGAAATGATGTTATTATAAATATATGAAACACATAATTATATTTAGCGGCCTTTAATATATTATAACAAAACAGGACAATTATTTCATTCAATAAATATTTTACGGCGAAATACTTGTCAGTTCTCCTGCCTATTAAACGATTTTACTCTGTTTCAATTTAAAGAAACAACAACACTTTCACAACTTGTTTTATGAACTCAAACACATACATGTATTATGTCTACACAAAGTATACATAATTACTGTAAAAGCCATTGCAAAATACTCACTTTACATGTAACGAGTAAACGATCCTTCCTTTTCATATGCATTCAGGTTTTGATCCGGTCCGTAAGTATGAAAGTAATCAAAATGTGGTAATCAGCCAGTCGATTGTAATCGCAATAAATTCTCGATGTCAGTTTAATCAACGTGGAACATGTGTATCAGTTACTGATCGCTAACTTCCTGAATGAAACCTTAAAGTGAAGAACACGTTCATGGCAACAGCTGCCGATATCCAGAAGGATTTTGATTTCTATCTATATTGTCATACAGTATCTTTTATGTCTATGATATTTGCTCATCATGTGTTCCTCCATTAAGCTTCATTTTGCTTTTTAGGGAACGCTTTTGCGAAAACTAACTATCCTATCATCGATCCCGTCCTTCATTATTTTTCTGAGAATTTAGATAGAAACAGTACTAAAAAAAACTTGATTTTATTCCAGTGTTAATGGACAGATATGTCTTCATTCAGGAAATATCAGGTTGTGCTGAAGAATTCTTAAATGCACCTTGGAAATAATGCAAGACTTTTGACTCACCATTCTTAAACTGGCAGTACGTTACAAATATCTGGCTCGATGCATTAGGTAACAGCTTGTCAGCATTCCAGTCATTTTAACATTTGATTAGCAATTGTGCATTTCACTCAGCCTTAAACAACTGTTAACTTGAATTTTAAGCAAGTATTTGTTTCAAAAAGCTTATAATTTGCATTTAAGAATTTTAACCACATCTGTTACCACGTTAAATCACTGACTTAGGTTTCTTCTACCGTCTACGCTAAACCCTTCATTAATCATTTTGCCCTATGTCTTCAGAACCAGCAGCCGCTCTTGGACGTGGTCCGGGAGCGGGCGCGAGAGCTCTGCTCCGGCGCTGATGCCGCAAGCGGAGAACGGGTCGAGCAAAGAACCAGAGAGCTCGCCGACAGATGGAATGTAGCATGCGAAGGTATGTAGCTGGTCATCCAGGTTAAGCACACTATCAGTCCAACTATAGAGAAGATAGTCTATCTCAGTTATAAATGTCCCTTTGAGGTACTGGCTACTGTTTGAATATTTTTCTTAAAAAGGATCAGCATAGTAGTAATTTTTGCTGTTCTTCCCCTAATCCCGGCATTGCATTTAATCCAATGCATTAAATAAAGCAAGCCATTTGTCTTACAGTAAGGCAAAAGATCTAAAAAGTAAATAGGTTATCCTATCTAAATACCTCAGCTGTTATGTGTCGTAACCATAGGCTCCATAGTATAAACAAAATTCCAATAAACGATATAACGCAAGGCTTATAGTTATCACTACACGATACCCGATGTTATGCAAATACCGTAACTATAGCGACGGCATTAGCAAAAATGTAAATGAGTTAACTTTAGCTTAACAACACAACATAACAAAATTGTGTAATGTACTTTGCGTTGTGCATGTTGCAATCTTTATTTTTTGCTGAAGTTTAAGCCCTTCACACAAGATTCCTTAAATTTCCATTTGTGATTGCCATTAAATTTCCTATTCTCCTCCCCAGGTTTAGCCAAACGCGCAGCAACAGCAGACCAGCAACTCCACCGCTGGAACCAGCTCCTGGATGTTCAGAGGAGCCTGGGCGCCGCCATCACGGCAGCGTCTGACCGTCTGAGACAGCTGGACGCCAACCCCAGCACTCGCAGACGAGCTGTGGACACTAGGCATGCGCTACAGGTGAGATATCCTACAAATTAAAAACGTGAAAGTTGTTGAAATTCGGTACATAGATAGTTTACCTATAACCTGGATTAACACAGGATAGGCTGCATAGCATGTTGCTATAAGCCATTAGCCTTCCTTGATAATGGACTATCGAACGCAAACAGATTTTTTTGCTTTCAAACCAGTAGTTCCTAAGATAGCGCGTTCGAAAACAAACAAATTCTTCAGCTCTATTAGGGTTAGATTAGAATACCTTCCAGCTAAAAAAAGAGACATAATAATTAATGGTCATCGAGGAAATGTCCTATTACCCAGTTACTGAATTGTGAAGGGCATATAGGTAGTCGCTCCATATAAAATACAGCTGAATAAGCTCGTGAAGACGTGAAGTTGAATGATTCGTCCAGTACTTTAGACGGTTGTTTTATGGTGAAAAGAAAAAATATTTTTTTGTAAGTAATAAAACCCATGACACTTCAGCGCACCAGCAATCATGCAGCCACTGCGCCAACAGTACATGTGTGTGTAGTATACATGAAATATCTATGACTTTCGTTGCTGCGATGCAAACTTCTACTTTTTGATCAATAATTCGTGATATCTCTGTAATCTACCCAGCCGATTTCATGCGATTGTGCAATATTGTCGTATTGAACATAACTGGCAAATGTGCATGTTCAACAGGTACACACGAGCACCTCAAGCTATACAAAACCAGCTTTCTTGGTCTCGCTTCATACGATTTTTACACACAATTAACGGTCAGCTAATACTGGTTTTGCGTAGCTTGATGTGTAGCCGTGTGTACCTGTTCATGTGCACTATTGGCGTACTGGCTGAGCGATTAATGTTAAGCTGAGTGTCGAGAGTTTTTGTTCCCTTAAGAAAAAAAATCCTGCATAAAAAGGGCATGGTTATATCAACGTTGACCATAGTCTATTTGGCCACTATTGACGATCAGCAATTTAGTTAAAAAGTTGCTGATTATGCTTCATTACAAAAAAGTTGTATTTAATGAATCAATCTCCTTTATAAAAGGTCCAGGAAATCTAGGAATAAGAACCTCATTGTAATTGTAAAAGGCAGTCGATAAGAAAACTCTAATCTTGCAAACACCTAACCGAAACAATAACTGCATTATGTAGGTCATACAAAAACTAACTGTGCTATGTGGCACTTTAGAACTTTGTTAGTTATTGTGAACAAGGTAGAGGAAGAAGCTGGAAGCTTTGAAGTTTTGGTACCGGTTTAAAAATTGAAAATACTCATTCTGAAGAGGCAGGACATGCGTAGTTATATCTCCTTCAATTATAATTTTAAGTTTCATAGTTATGCAGGTCTAAGATTCATAAATAAAAATCCATAAAGCAATTTTCCAAACCGAGAGTCGAACTCAAAACCCGTAACCCGATTTACTCCTTGCAGTCTTTTAGCAAACAAGGCAGTTATTCTTTTCTTAATAAGCTTCTTATTTTAGATTATTATCATCATCTAATCATTATCTTTTCCCTCTCAGGAGCTACAAAGCGAAGTATCAAGCCTAGAGGACAGTCGTGACGAACTCCTGGAACACGCTGACTTCGTCATCAGCATCCTGAAGCCACACTCCAAGGACGCAGCCAATGACACTGACAAGAACGTCAAGGAACTTGTAGAAGCCTATGAGAAGTAAGTGGTGTGGCACTGTGTTTTTGTGTGTCTTGCTTTTAATAAGAATACTAGTTGTTGCTGGAAAGCAGATCTGTTACCGGTTTTGAAGCTCACTTGTATTAAAATTAAAAGAGAGTAATTTGGAATTTCATTCAATTAGATTTCAATTAGTGGAGGCCCTATAGTAGATCCTATAGGTACTCCTTCTTAATATGCCTATTTAAAAAGGGTGAGTTTCCTTCTCACATGCATTAAGATTATTTGTGGTTTATTTGTTGGCTAGAAAAATATAAATTAGTGATAGAGACGTAACTGTTTTCGAATTCAGAAAGCCGAATGATGATCAGTATGTATCAAACGCTTTGAAGCAATCTCAATATATAAATACATCTAAAGCATAGTCAATCAATATACGTTTTTACTGCAGTCTAACAGGCCACTGGTCAGTGAGCATGAGTGCACCATAATCTAACACACAAGTTTAGTATGTCTTATTTTTTTTTTACGTGTTATAGTCATCAAATGAGTCCTCCCTCCCCGGACCGGGAGGGACTGTCAGACTTGTACTGACTAAAATCCACGGTGTCCTTCAATAGTCCTTTATGTTCCGTGGTCACGGTAATCAAATAAGTCCCATGACCCCGGCAGGCTTTGGCCCTCTAGAGAGGGGGGGGGGGGGGCGTCATCATGCTTGCGCTCTAAGTTTAGTATGTCTTGAAAGAGTTTTGCGGAAAGTGAAAAAAAAAATCTAAAGTTTATTAGAAAAAAAGAAATAGAGACCTCTAATGCAAGTGAGCTTTAAACCAACAGATGCTTGTGTATCCTTTTTCAGTATTACATCAGCAAAGGTAAGTTATTTTGATCGCCGATCCGTATATATTATTCCAATTAATTTGATATGTCTCCAGAGGTGCCAAAACCAACAATCAATGCATTAAACAGTGTTTACCGACGTGCGCGAAATTAATGGCCATACTGTGATTTTGAAACTCGTTACATTCGCAGGAAAGCATTAAAATCGATCCGTTTGGCTAACCTTGGGATACAAATAGAGTCAGGTTTAACAAGCGAACAATGATATTTGTAAAAAATAATAGTTTGCAGTCAGTTGAATGAAAATGGAAATAGGAACCGTATTGCTCCGACTCCAAGTAGAATTGTATAAGTAATAAGACAGGGCAAAGATTATAAATACTTCTTCGAAAAGCGGCAGAACAAAACCAGTTTACAAACATAGTATGAAACTATCTATTCGACAATAAAAGTATGTAGACCAAAATATGTTTTTGAATTGTTGAAAGGCAAAAATGGCATTTAGGTCTAACCAATTAACGCGCTGGTTAATGGCAAGGCTAACTGCCCAAAATGTTAAGTGTTATTCTAGAAAACTATGAACCAATCAGTTAATGGACCAAAATATACATCCATCCATCCACGTTTAGGTCATAACCTGAAGATATTACACCAGTTGCTTGTATCACGTAATTGGCTTCCAGTTGGTCGATTGACTAGCCAATTGAAAGAAATGGGTTAAGTTATTACGCTTCTAGCGTGTGAGCCTTTATTGGATTACAAGTATACATTGACTTTGCTACCCCTGTCATTTCTAAAGGAATTTGGACAACAGTATAACTTGTGATCAATTAATTGCCTTATTAATAAATCAAGAAAGTAAGTAAAGTTACGCCAAAGAAACGTGTATGGTTAGTCTGAAAATTGTCCTGGTTTGTCACTTTAGTTCACGTTTATTAATAGGGTGTTAGGGATTAGGTTAAAGCCAATCAAACTGAACAAATGTCTTCACTCTGTTTTTGGGGAAGACCACACCGCAAAAACAATGCTGGTTGGTTAATCACACATGTTTTCGACACACGAGTACAAAACAATTTATTTACAAGGGAAAATGATAATTCGACAAGATAACCAATACTTTGCACATTTCAAACAAACGGTCGTAATTTGTCTCAATGCACAAAACAACACACGTCATTTTTCCAAATAAATGAAATTGTAATTAGGCTAAGAGTCAATTTTGCAACGTCAAAGTTATAGACATTCGCCCAAAACACCCACTCTTTGTTATTCCTTACATAATTGCTGGGGTAAAAAAAGTTACTTCACAAACTCCTTAGCAACTAAGAAAAGTTCCTCAAGGCATGCTCTTAAAATAAATTTCAAATAGGTCATTGGCATTATGTAATGAAAACAAAAATATTATTCACTTTCTGCTTTCACGCACCACCTTGTTGTATCTTTGCATCCGTTTGCCACTGAATATTATACAACCTGTTTTTTTTGATATCCCATAACTCTAGGGTTATATTCTGTAGGTAAAAATAATACTAAAACTCCTAGAATAGGTGGTCCAAAAATGCATCGTTTCGGAGATATCATCAATCATAGTTAAATTAGGTCAAAAAATGTCACCGGTATGACGAATCTTTACTTTTGCGAGGTTGCCAAACTTCGCAGTAGAATAGACCCTCGATGTGTCTAGGTATCTAAGTTTCATTGATAAATACAAGTAATTCATTTTTATTCAAACCAATCATTCATATTTAAAGCTAAGAAAATGCGACGTTGTAATATTTCACGTAAGGGTGTTTTACATTAATAATCGTGACTTTGCCGAATTATTTTGTATGAAAAATGAAAAAAAAAATTAACGAAGGTTTGGAACATAACTCATATGCCAGTTGATTTTTTGATATGGCCTCAATCATACCCTAGAGTTATGGGATATCAAAAAAAACACGTTGTATAAAAACCTTATGTCGGTAAGTAGGCCAGGTTGTTGCCGAACCCTGCCAATGAATTCCGGAAGAAAACTTCTGGCATAACATCAACTAGCTGACAGCGGCGCTCATACATTCAAAACAAAAATATTAGCTATTTCTCCCTCAAAATCACTATTTGTAATAAACCTTCTGGCTTTAGTATACAGTTCAGAATCATTTGCTTCAGTTTCATCATCAACGGATATAGACGATGGAAAAAGTCTTGGCGTTTCATATTCTAGTTGGTTAGTTTTTATATTTGGCAAGTTTTTTTGGATTTCGGTTTCTGACGTTGAGTTTTTGATGGATAGCTTTAATATTTGTGTTAAATGAGTAGCGGAAATGGGAGACAGATCTGTCTCTTCGTCTCAAAACTCGAATACACAAATGTTAACAATAGTTAATAATCTTTAATGTTTAAATCTTTTGTTTGATTCCTGTAGGATGCAGATTCCAAAATGCAAGATTAAAAAAAAATCCAATTCCCTAGTAAATGAACCAATAGGTAGAGATCACAAACCTCTTAAAATTACTGCCACTATATTCTTCAACATCTCTTTTACTGTTGACACTAATGACTCCTTACACTTATCCATAAAATTGTACTGAATCAATCTAAATTGAAAAACGAACATCCAAACAATTCCTATCTTCGAGACAGTCGATTTAATTTTACCAACATTAAAATTTTTTACCAAACACCGCCAAGTATGCGATCGCCAGACTCAGTCGCCAAATAATGTTCACCACTCGTACATGCTAAAATAAACGTTACTGTAACACAACAAAGGCTACGTAAAAAGCAAATTAAAGTGGTCTTAAAAAGCCTGCAGAAGGTACTGCCAAAAATATTGCGTTACTATTAAAAAAAAAATCCAAATGAAATTGAACTCTCCATACGGAAGGTTAAAGATTATTTTTGTTACTTTGGTAAAGTTGATACGCAACTGGCAATGTCAGTATATGGGACATTCAAGGGCGAGAGTACATTAATCGAGTCTGTCTTAATTGGCAACCAGTGCAATGCATTTACAGCGTTATAAAAAGACGAGAAAATAAAGTTTCATGGGAACGCAAAATTTGCGGCAAACAATTTCATATTATCTTATCGCAGCGAATAATCTTCATACAGGATTACACAATACAATTTAGTTACATGCCGTTATCTAAAACTGCAGAATTATGGATGGAACGACCTTAATCGTCATTCTGACGCTGTGAGTAAAATTAACGATGTTTACCAAACGCCGCTTTAAGAAGAAAACTACGGAGTTTGTGAAACCATGTGAAAGAATTTATGAGAAAACTTACAATTAATAAAATCATATTTAGCCTTGAGCTGCGTGATACAAAGCACACTACAAATTTTAAACGGCCAATTATAATTCCTTAAATATTTTTTTTAATATCATAAAAATGAAAAAAGTTTTGAAAATAACAGAAATGATTGTATTAAATACCTAGCGACCATGGTTGACTTTTAATAATACAAATAATCTGATAGCATAGTAACATTTTCTTTGGCGGTCACAAGTACATATGAATTCTAAAAATCTTCACGAAAAATAAGATTTCATAGTTCAACAGAAAAAAAAGTTTAAACTTGCTACTAAAACCAACAAATCAGTTCACTATAATGTCACTTATCCTGTCCACTTATCCACTAACAGATATCTCCACTGTACAAAAATTTTAGTGCCCCATACAATTGAGTCCCAGACAGCTTAAAAATAAAATAGATTTTATTAGCGCAAGCAAAATAAAACCATGTCACCACCATGTGTCCGTTGCATGAACACCAATAATATCGCGCTGATTTCACGAACAGGAATTTGTACGGGAACAAAAAAAAACAAATATAAATAAACGACACTATTTTCAAAAAAAATGGCGGAGCAATTGAAATATTTGATGAAAATAAAACAGAATATTGTGCAGATGAAAATATTTACCAGGATGAAAACTTTACTTTTACACATCAAACTAATTCTATTGTCGATAAGATCAATTAAGTAAGGGTTGAGGTAGGACAGCCCTAAAATGACTTTTCAAAATACAAAACCTCAAAAAAGAAATGAACCATGAATTTATTTTAAAAAACAATAGGAAGAGTCGTGACCGGCCCTTTAAGTAAATTGTGTCAACTATTTAAGACACAGCTGTTAAAGATAAAATTGTTTGATCAAATAAATTCTCGTAGTCGCAAAACATACGCAAATAGACATCCTTTTAATGATAGTGTGTTAATAGTTAGTCTATCTTGAATGATACTGTTTAAATTACAAAGAAAATGCGGAAGATACCATAAAATTGTTAAAAAAGACCGGCCCCTCACAAAAATTTACGTTACGCAACCAATGACACAGGATCTTAAAATGAATTCGCTTTTGCGAAAATTATCTTCAAACTATCATAGACTTAATGCTGTAGAGATTAGAGTACGTTTTGCTTATTTGAATACTGCGTCCTCTTCTATGATATCATCGGTTGCTAAGAAATCTCGTAGTTTATTAAAATAACCCTTGGATCTAAGTGAAGTGACGTCAGATGCTTGTTTAGTAGCTGACACCATTAGCGACCTATACTTAGGATACATTTTATCATTGTTATTAATAATATTGAGGTGTCATTTTTCTTAATCATATTCTGTACTTGCAACAGTCTTAAAGATAGTTCCAGGATCCGAAATAATTTTGTTTGAGATGTTCTCTTTTTAATTCTTTTAATTGCTTATAAAACTTTTAAGCTCTTTAGTATCTGATGATTTAGGTCCTACATTACGATTTCTAATTGTTTCATCTTCGGTAATTGTTTCAGCAATAAGCAGTTCAGTCTGTATTCTTCCCATTACAAAATTAAATTTCAGCAGTTCATTTTCCGCAACACTGAACAAAATCCAGTACCCCACATTACCATGACCTTGGAAACTACAAATACCAAGATTTACCGAGCATAACGTCTTGAACGCAACCTTGATTCTCAAACACCATGTGACTTTGAAGCCAATGAAGTCATGATTTAATTGTGTCTAGACAAGATACTTGTTGCTGTTCTCAAAAGTGGGGAATCTACGGGAAAATTTAAAGGAAAATAAGCTTTATTATACAAAAAAATTGGATCCTTTAAGGCTCATATTTCCACGTCCCTTACCTCGTTTAGTCATATTGTACTCTTTATAATGGTACCCAAAAGGGTTGGGAAACCCTTTCGCAGAAATTGTAGCAATAAACAAGTTGTAACATTGAAAAGGGGTGATTTGTCCGCGACGCAGAGGGAGTCCAATTAATTTAGATGATTCAACATTGCTCTTAATTATTCGACGATAGTCCCTTTTTTAGGCCTGAGGTTGATTTAACAAGTCTGATACAAAAATATATTGAAGTTACCTTTAGGATGTTTCAGTAGATCCGATTCTGTGTATAATAGTACATTATGGTACAAGTGTGTAATGTTGGTGATTACCGCTGAGGCGCCATTGAGACCCGAGCCGTTAGGTGAGGGTCTTAAGAGAGCCGAGGACGGTAATCATCAATACACACGTGTATCATACGACGTTTTTCAACACACTTGTGAAGAAAATAATACTAAAAAGCCATTTTATTTAATGATTAAAAAGTTTGTTTAGAGAAACAATTAGTTAACGTGCAGTTGGTAAAATTTATTTGTATCTACTATTGAACACGATCCTTTTTGTTTCGAAACTTTTTTAAAAACAAAGCAACACAAAAAAAAAACAACAACAACAAAGAAAAAGTCACAGTTTGATAACAGTATCAAACTGTGACTTTTTCTTTACCATTATTCACAAGTGAGT
This sequence comes from Agrotis ipsilon, assembly GCA_028554685.1. Classification (NCBI taxonomy): domain Eukaryota; kingdom Metazoa; phylum Arthropoda; class Insecta; order Lepidoptera; family Noctuidae; genus Agrotis; species Agrotis ipsilon. The sequence goes on from CM052965.1 coordinate 16,884,288, forward strand.
TATAGGCTTTTTTTTAATTGGTTGACACTTAAAAAAAAACCTATAACTCACTTGTGAATAATAGTAAAGAAAAAGTCACAGTCTGATAACAGGTGTCATTATGTGCTTAATTGCGGTGAAATTAGAGCCATTTTATGAGCAAGTGTGTTGAAAAGATAATTTTCGGGTGGATATATTACGATGACACCTCTGCAAAGCTCAACCATGAGGGGTATTATATAATTTCATTTTAAAATTATGATAATCAAATCAAACAGATACAGACTGACCGTCTATAAACTTAGTTACAAAATATTTAATGTATTCCGTAATTTAAAATTCTCATTCCAATTTATCCTTCAAGCTCTACAAGTTCAAGTTGATTATAAATATTCAAATATCTTATCAATGAAGTTACGCTTTGCAATTTGCGGCTCCAGTAGTGTGTAGTGTTCTTCACACGAGTTGGTTTGACATCTTGTCCTCAAGTGCATTAAAAATATTGCAAACATATAAAATACTCTTGACTTTTATGCCAATTACTACGTCTTATATTACTTTTGGTTCGTCCACTTTCATACGTCTGGTCATACATGGTCAAGCTGATTGCGAATACTAAGCACCTGACCTTTAAAAACATAGTTTATTGCATTAATAAAGTCTTACACATAGAACTACATAGAGTCTGAACCGTGACCTAGTCTAACCCGGTCCAATAAATTACAATTTATTGTAAATTGAAACGAATCTAGTCGCCACATGGGATCTAATAGACTTGGAGAATGGGTGAGAATTGAATTTGCAATTTTATACACATCTGCGACTGAATAACACTTTAAATGCAGAGTATTATATGCACATTAGGTTAATATATCAAAGTCAATAAGTAATATTCTCACTACTGGGACAGAAGACTTCTTGCTCTAAAACGAACCGTTTCTTAATTCACCACGTGGTCCCATGCGCGGTTGAGTAGAAGGGCACGTTTTCGAAACGTAATTTTAATTTAGCAGTTTCCTGCTCACGTTTTCCTTTAAGGTTTGGAATGCTTTAAACTTTTCCTTTACACAAAAATACGCAAGGAATATTTTGTTACCGACTATACAATCGTTCAAATATAGCTACAGAAAATTCATTGTTAACGTGTTCTCTATACTTCACCGCCTTATAATTTCAATTTCCCCTTGACAGTTAGGTACAAATTATGGAAAGCATAACAGCTGTTGACCGTTAGTTGCAAGGCAAGCTCCCCTTCAGACCGCTAAGCAACGGTCTTGAATGAATTATACTTTAATGACCACGTTTGGCAAGAGAACATGGCTATAATAATATAACTAAGTGATTGCTGTCTTAAACTGGCCCTTATATGCTTGGCAGACAGCTCGGGTGCACAGTCTCGTTAGTTAGTCAATATTTTTCATGTAAAAGCAGTAGGATTATGAAAAATGTTGACATTATTGCGTTTAGTATGAGATTCTTAATCCAATCATTAACTGGCAACTGCTTCAAGCTGCGATTACATAGAAAATTACAACCTTATAGGTACATACATATACGGACTGCTTGAGCAGTCAAATTCCACATTGCTAACTCCAGGGTACCAAATGCTCCAGAAGCCTTCGACTGCTTCAGCGGTCTCGTGTATATGTCTACTTTTAACCTGTAGTTTGCTGTTCGAAGCAGTAGATAATGACTGCAGATAGGTTGAAGAGAATAATCCAAGCTACTTTCCCATAATTCAAAGTCAAGGGCCTAGAAAAAGAGTAATTGTTTCAATCCATTTCAAAAGTGACGTTCAAGAGAAATGGTGTTGAAGTTTCCAGCATATTTTAATGCATTTTTAAGTTTCCCAATTGTAATTGTTACTGAAAGCGGCGTAAAGAAAACAAATTAAGTTCAATCTCAATGAAACTTCTTTAATTTCTAAAGAAAACCATTCAAATGCCAAAACGAATGCTACTCAACCTTAGTTTAAGGTATATTTTCCCTTGGAAAGCACTCAATGCAATGCCAAAACAAATGTAAACCAGTCTAACGTTATGGTTCGTTTTCCCATAAAGGCATCTTCAGTCGAGTGCACAAAGAAGGCGTTAACCGTTCCTTTGGGTTATGGTCCGCCGCGTCGCGTGCCAATCTCCGGCAAGTCCGCCACTCTGCCACTCTGCCAACGCACAGTTTGGCAACATTGCCATTTGCTGGGTCGTTGACTTGTTATCGGCATGTCCGTTTATCAACTGTATTTATATGTAGTTGTATATAAGTGGGAACTTCCGCACTGTTTATTTTAGGATCTGAATTCGTTCTTGTGTTTTGAGATAAGTTTTCGTTCTTGATCTAGTTTATTTTTGGGGTTAGTATAGCCTAGATTCTTGGTTGCTATAAACATTTTGTATGACAGTCATGGCATACCTACCAACTGTAATATTTCAAGTTGAATCTTGTTGTCATAAAGTTACAAATAATTCCGCCTAAAAAGTTTAACTTTTTGCATAGAAGTCTTTGAACTTTTACCAGTAGACGGTAAGAGGTCTAATATTTACAGAAACTTCATCATTATCTACCAAATTGTGTCCAATTTTTAAATTTTCACAGCCTCGACTAAAGTTATTATCAAAATAATCCAAACTAACAGTTGTAAGTCACCAAACATCACAAATGAGGATAAATTCTAGTTACTGAGTGAACTTGAAACTGAAATCACAAGGTAAAACATTTATTCTAACAGGATACACATTTTTTAACATGACGATAAAACTATCGGAAGTTGTACCAACAATGGGGACAATGGTTCAACATTTTTCAACCTTATAACTGAAGCCATAAGGGTGAAAAGTGGGCAATAGTGTCTGCCATTATCAATGGAGGTACAGTCATCATCAGTACAGTAGAGTCGAGTTGTTTATACTTCGTCTATTTTCAAATTTACTTCTTGATCAAGTGGAGATACATTTTGGGTGTATAAAAAGGTCTTTTTTTCGTTATTCTCCTATGGCTTTTAATTATCAGTACGCGGTTGGAGATTTCCAATCATTAAACACGTGTTTTTATCAATTTGGTTAACAAGTTTTCGTACAAATTGTCACAAATTTTTAAAAACTTACCAAATCCATTCTTAGTGCACACTTACGCATTTAAAGAACGTTTGTGCAAATACATAGTTCTAAACCAAGCTTTAGAAATCCTTTCATGCAATACGTAGACAAAGACAGCCCTTATAGTGACGTGTATTTTGCCTGCGACTGTACCATAGTTATATTTAACGACGATTTAAAACCGTTGGTAACAATGTGACCGCAGAGAAACTTCCTGCTCGTGAAATAGCGATGACATAACTCACTCAATACTTAGTATGACTGTAATATTGACGAATTTTGTATGAACACGTTTGTAAATCCGTGTATATTTAAGCTGTTTTGAGTTTAAAAGTTTATAATACAAACAAGTTTTTTGTACGGTATCGTCATGTCTTATTAAGGTTTGTTTTGCCTTGAAGACACTTAGATACCTAGTTATTTTCTTTACAATTGGAATAATATAAAAAGCTTTCCGTATTAAAAATTACATGCCACTCAGCAAAATAATATACGGCGAACTGCACAAAGGGCCTTAACAAAGTGACTTTATAAACTTCAGAAAAAAAAATCAGAAAGCAAATTTTATTAACTTCATGAAAAGCTTACATCAGTATCTATTACTGAAAGTCGTGATGATGTAGAAACGCAAAGAACTTTGTATACGATTGCTACTCCATCTAAGCTCTCAGAAAGAAAGAAAATAAGTTTATTTGGCAAGCCTTAAACACACAATTACAATTAAAAATTATAAAAGATCAGGAAGATCAGAACGTTTATTCAGATCTATGAGTAGTTCTTGCACTCGTGGAGGCTATTTTGATGCACCCTTGACGATGATGACACGTAAATCCTTCGGCAGCCATTCTAGATCTAGTCCTCGCAGACTGAATTTAAGATGGTATTTATAGAAACTTGCTCATCATAACTCTGCAAGATAGAAAGAGAAGGAATACCGCAGTATTGACCTGTACACTCGCTTTTTATTTTCCGCTGCGCTCGACTCAAACATCGACCATTTTAAATTGCAATGGGGATGTCATTTTCGCATTCCTTTTCATGCGAAGGGGTTGAAGCAATATGCGTATGAATTTGTGGCCTGCCAGACACTTGTATATTAAAAATACCTACATATCATTTGTCTGCGTATATTTTCAAGGGGGGAGGGGGATTCAGGAAAGCCCCATGCAAGCTATATATTCACCCTTCACTGTCTGACTCAGATACGTAGTGCCCGAACATATTGAAAACTTAACGTCTGTTTGCAATTCGTTGCGGAACTCAGAAACGGTAGAAAATAGCTTTTAACAATTCAAAAATATAATTGTAGAGTCGAGATAAAATATTTGGTCTAGTTTATTGCGTTATACCTACAGTGTTATCGATCGGCTCCCTCGTGTAACATTGGTACTTGTTAAGCTCTAGAAGCGAGCTTCAACTAGAATTTCACGTGTCCGAGAGTTTCTCCGCACTTACAGACTAGAATAGAATCAATCAGAGGACACGCTCTGCTACCGTAACGCCCTACGTCACGCCCTTTCATCAGCCAATGTAACACTTAAGCCACGGGTACAGAGTTCATTTTTCGCTGAAACAAAAGCCAGACAATCGACAGGGCATGGGGGAGACGTGTAATCGTTATTCAAACTGGCAGACTAGTATTTCCGAACTTAGTGCGCATGCGTGCGATCGCAGCGCTTAATAGGTCACGGCCTCACAGTCTGCACTGGAAGCCGGCTACAGGGATATACTTAGAACGACACGCCATTTTAACAACAAGAAAATACACTTGCTTCGAAATTATAAGTTAAAATAACGCTATGAAAGTGTACCTCTGTGAAACTGTGCGTTCCGAAACGAGTGGCAGAGAGAATTGCACGGTCCTCTTCCGCGGACCAGCATCGCTCCGACCGGTCCGAAAATAAGCAACTCAATCTGTTTTTACAGTACTGAAACGAATTTTTTATGCTATAAGGAGACTGGGACGTGCCTACGTCGCTGTGTGGTCGCGACACAAGCGCTTTTATCTGAATTATGTGATACAAATGTGACCGTGCCTACGTGGACCGGCGGCGATGACTCACGCTCACAATAGAGTTTCAGTGGACTGGGGACACTGTCCCTAGGGATCTTTTGTATAATTGTGTACGTATTCACATTTAAAAGTGACTTCTTTGTGTATTTACTGGTTTACAACAAAACCGGCGCTGCGGCAACCGGCCATGCTGCTGCATGCGGTCGCCACTCATTGCGATTATTGTTGCGTTACAACAAGAGCTGCTTCCGTTTCGCCAGCCGTGCTCACCGAGCTTCGATACCAATGATCTACCTCGCGTTTAGTTAACATATGGCAACCGGTCGACCGAAGGTCGCGCGGCTCGCGTCACCCTAACATAAGGTAAACGCGGTCGGGCGTGTGCGCGCAAAACGTAAACAGTGTGCCGGCGAATGCACCGAAAAAACTCGCGCGTTATGATGTCACCGTGCAAACATTAGAACGTGGAATTTAAAATTAGATGCGTCCAGCGAATCTATCGAGATCGGTTCATTGAGCGACGGGCGGGCGACGCGAGCGGAGCGCCGCGAGCGAACGAGCACGAACGACGAGGTGCGTAGCGGCGCCGCCGCGACCTTGCACCGTCACGGGCGCAGCGTCACGCCGCGCCGGATTATTTTCGTCGCGTTTTGGCACCTACACCTCACGCGCGCTCTCTAAACCACAATCCCGTGCCGTTCGGTGTGAACTGTACGCTTTAATATCGCTTTTATTATATTTGCAGATTGCGACAGACTCTTGCGGCGCGGCTCGCGGAGATCGACGACATTGTGTCCGAATTCGATCGCGTGTCGGAGAAAATCGACGAGCTCCGGCAGCAAATAGAAGTGTTGACAGCGAAAGTTAGGACATTCTACGTGTTCGGCGAAGACGAAGCGGACAGTGTGCGCGCACTGACAAAAGAAGTTTCGGACTTAGTGGAGCGCACCAAGAATTTCACGGAGGAGAGCAGGAAGCGATACGGAGGATCAGCGCCGGCGGACGTCGCCCAGGAGCTGTCCTCCCTAGAACTATCCTCTGAGGCACTGGCAGCAGCTATGGAAGAGAAGGAGAGGGAATGGAAGCGTGCGCGCACGGCGCGCTCCGAGTACGCTACAGACGTAGAAGATGTGCAAGCTTGGGTTCGCGCCGCCGAACTCACAGCGAGGGACCGCACCTTGGCACCGGAGCCCTACCGGGAGCGTCTGGTCGCCACCCGGGCCGAAGTGCCCAACGTAGCCGACCGCGTGGAGAGACTGACGCGCAATGCACGCGCAATAGTAGAGGGCAGCCGCGACGCGAACGAGCGCCAGCTGGTGCAGTCCACGGTCAACGCGCTGTCGGAGCAGTTCGCGGCCGTGTGCAGCGAGCTGGAGGCGCGGCAGGGCGCCGTGGAGGACGCCTGCGACGCCGTCGCGCGCTTCCTCACTCTCCTTGAGAAAGTCCTGCTTTGGGTTGAGACACAGCGAGCATTCCTTGCGCGGCCACTCCCATTGGCTGACTTGCAGGAAGCGCAACAGAAACAGACTGAATATGGGGTATGTGCCGACAGCCACCGACCGAATATTTATATATGAATGTTTACTAAATGTATTTATGTTTTCAGAACGCGCTCAAGAGCTGTAAGCAGCAAGCCAAGAATTTAGCTGATATGGCTAAGGAGATTGAGGCAATCGAACGAGTAACTAGCCCGGGAGATTTGCCTTCCAGGCTAGAGGCAGCAGAGAACGCGACCGTTGACGTCGAGAAGAGATTAGCGAAGACAGTCAGTACCACTGATGATTGTGACGCTGGGTTTAATGTGAACCACGTTCAAATCACAACACTAATAAACTTTATATTTTTACAGAACGGTCTACTACAGGAACTAGCTGAAGAATGGGAGCGATGCGAAAGAAAATTAAAGGATGTCGGGCATTGGCTCGAAGCGACCGCAAGGACGCTTGAGACACCTCAAAATGCAAAGAAACCACTCAGGGATCGTCTCGCCTTCAGGGAGAAATTGATAAATGATATCTCCACGCAAAAGACGAAGATCTCATATTCAGTGGAAAAACTCAACGTGAGTCGTCATGGTCGAACTTGTGTTTCAGCCGTCGGGTTCTAGGTGCAGCTGAGCTCGTACCGTCTCCTCGTGTGCCGGGTCTGACTCGTGTCGTGTGTGCAGGTACACTTCGGGCCGGACGGCGTGGCGGCGCAGTCCGTGGGCCCGTCGGGTGTGGAGGCGGCGGCGCGCGGCCTGGTGGCCTCGCTGGACGCGCTCGCGCAGCAGACGGGCGCGCAGGCCGCGCAGCTGGCGCGTGCGCTGGCGCAGGTGGACGCCTACTGCGCGGACGTGGCGCGGCTGCGCGCGCAGCTGCTGACGGCCGAGCAGGCGCTGCGCCAGGCCGCGCAGCCCAACTACAGTCCTCGCGAGCCCGAGCGCGCGCACCGCACGCAGCAGGTAAGATCCGCGTCCCGCACTCACCCCGCGCGTAGGTGGCTAGCGAGTATTCTAGTTTTGTTTATCCGACCTGGAGGCTCTCAGGGCGACAGGCAGGTGGCGGGCACGCTTCATCTCACCTGCGAGCCCCGACGCTCGATCATCTTTTATTTATCTTTTGTTTTCTTTTTGTCACCCTCCTCCTCACCCTCCCCGCTACTAACACGTCGAACTGATATCCTCCGCTAGGAGTGTCGAGAGCGCGTCAAGTCGCTCCAGAGCAAGATTCAGGCGCGTAACGAGCGAGTGAAGCTCCTGGTGCAGCGCGGCAGTCCCGACGCCGAGCCGCTGCGAGACGCGTAGTCCGCGATCATCCGCGTTCATCCGCGTTTAGTTCTTAAGTCAATTCCTTGTCATCTCGTCCCTGTAATTTTTATAAGCATATAATACGAAACGTTAAATATACGAGACGCATCGCAGCCACCGTCGTTTCCTTTCGCTCAACCTATCATCACGTCCGTCCGCCTCGTCTCAGAGACACCCTTGTAAATCATGTGTTTGTCCGTACTTGCGTATCAGGAGGTCGCCCGGCGAATAGAAGAGCTGACCGGAGCGATCTACGCGCTGGACCCGTACTTCGTGATGCCGGCGACCGACGAGCACGCCGCCACTCTGAGCATGCTCGCCACGAGCGCGGCGCACGCGCGCTCCGCTCGCCGAGCACGCTCGCCCGCTCGGCGCGCGCGCCTGGCCCCGCCCGCCGCCCCGGGCCCCGCCCGCGCCCGCTCGCCCTGCTGGGCCCCGGGCGGCGTCACCTACGCCGAGATAGTGAAGGGCTCCGGCTCCCGCTCTAGCTCCCGCGGCTCCCGCGCGCCCGACGACTCCGGCCCGCCCGACGACTTGGAAGTGCCCGTGGAATCGTGTGTGCTCAGTGAGAGAGTCGATGACGTCGACGCAGTGTCGCGCAGTGACACCCGTGTTAGCGAGTCTATCAGTGTCAGTGAGCCTTATGGCGGTGACGTGATCGTTTACTATGATGAATATGTCCCGCGTGCGGAACCGGAACCGGTTCCTGAATATTATGCAGAAGCCCCAGTGGAATACCGGGAAATGCCTATTGATGTGCCGGCACCCGTGTATAGGGAATCACCTGTCTACAGGGAATCGCCTGTTTATCAGGAACCGCTCACATATCGGGAATCGCCCGTATATCGGGAGTCACCCGTATATCGTGAATCACCCGAACCCCCGAAAAAGATACCGGATCAACCAATGAGGGAACTACAGCCCGTAGAATCTGATATGTCAGAAAGGGCTATTAGCCCGACATCAAAACAACGCTCGCACGAATTATCGTATGCGGAAATATTAGCACTCGGGCTACGCAAGCAACCACGTACTCATAACGTAACGTCCTTACCGAAACCACAAGTGGCACACGTAGAGCTGGTCAAGGAGATCGTAGTAGAATGCGTCGAGAGATCTCCACCGATTCAGCAATATGAATCGAAAGTTGAGAAGATTGAACCGCCGAGGTTCAAACCCGATAGACCCGAAAGGCCGGAAAAAACGGGTAGACTGGAAAGACCTGAACGACCTCCTCCGAGAAGTAGGTCGAGGGAAATGCCCAGACAAAGGCGTGGACCAGAAAAGCGTCCTACAAAGGCTCATGATGTTCAAGCGATGAAAAAGAAAAAGACGATGAAAAAAGTCATCGAAGTTCAGGACTTTGACGAACCTGAACAGCCCGTTGAAGTAGAACTAACACCTATAAGGGATACACTAGTTAAAGCTGCAACTGTTGAACCCACTTTAGAAGTTGGTTACAAAGAGGTCACTAAAAAGTTACAGCACAGTGCTACAGTCGTGGAGACTGTCACTGAGATTGTAGCAGAAGACTCGGAGCATGAAGTGGAGGTAGAACAAAAGAAACTTAAGAAAAAGCAAAAGCTTAAAAAGCCTAAGTCTCCTGAAGACGAGATACTAAAGGCTCTTAAAGAAATTGAAGAGCTAGAAAGAAAGAAGAAAAAATCTAAAGAACCTCGCGATAAGAGCAAAGATAGCATCACTGAAGTCATAACAGTGGAAACACCGAAAGAGTCAGAAACAATGGAACCAAAAAAGCATGGCAAAGAAACGGATGTTCAGATAAAGAATAAGAAAAAGAAAGGTCACAAAGAGTCACCTATTAAAACCACTGATGTTAATACCGAATTCATTACTGTTGAGGCTACTGCTCCAGTTGAACTGGTAACAAAGGAAACTAAACCCAAGAAAAAGAAGGGTCAAAAACAAACTTCTTCAGATAACTCAGAGAAGCCTGAGAAATCAGAGCGTAGCTCTGTTGGTAGTATCACTGACGTCGTCTCTGTTCTTGACTCTGAAAAGAGTACAGACACACCCGTTGAAATAAAATCTGGGGAATCAGAAGTTGTTTCACAAGTTGTAGAAAACGTTTCTCAACCGAAAACGAAACCAGAAGAAAAACATGAAGTTTTGCCGGTCGACGACCAGTCTGAAGAGAAAATTATTAAAACTCAAGAAGAGTTACAAAGAGATAGTTCTGAAATAATATCGACATTATCTTCTAATGTGACACAACACGTTGAATACACCAATGTATTCGAAACAGTAACTACATCAACATCTGTAAAGACAACACGTGAAAAGAGTATTGAATATGAAAGTAAACCATCGGTAAATGAGACGATCGTTGAAATTATTTCAACAAAACCTGTTACTGAAACAAAACAGGAAAATAAAGAGCAGACTCCTGAAAAGATAAAAGAAGAAGCTAATATTGTCACTGACGTTGTTACGTATGCAACTGAAACGATTGACACTCAAGATAAACACGACATTGAACCTACTAGAGAATTTAAAGAGTCTGAACGACTGTCAGTTCAAGAACAAACACCTATAATAGACGAGCAAACAAACAAGAAGGGTTCTAAAAATAAGAAGAAGAAGGGGAAAGTACCACAAGGAGGAGACATCGTATCAGAATTTATTTGTAAAGAGTCTGAACAGATACAAAAGGAACAAAAACAAACAGAAATAATACTATCTGAAGTAAAACAGGATCCTGAACCGCCGAATAAGGGCCAACTAGAAATAATACAACCAGAACATTCTACGGTGGAGGAACCACAGCGAGAACATACTAAATTGGCTCCTGAACAACTAGAACAAGTTCTGTTGGAAGAAAAACCACTGGAAGCAGTGCAGCTTATACAATCGGACCAAGCAGACACCATGTTACTGGAAAATGTACAAACAAACGAAGTACAGCTGGAACAAGTACAGACATTACAAGTGCAACCAGAACCTTACGAAAAGGAGACTGTACAGCCAGAATCTATTTTAGAATCGACGAAAGTCGAAAAAACACAGCCTGAACCATTGCAGCCAGAATCTAAAAATAAGAAGAAAAAGAAACAAAAGAAACATGATAAGACCCCAGAGCCTGTAGTATTTAAAGCTACAGAAACTGTTGAGATTATTGAAGAAGACATCAAAACGACGCCTATAGAACCTGTTGTAGCAGAAATACCAAACTTAGTGGAACAAATTGAGGAACCAAGACTATCAAAGAAAAAGAAATCTAAAAAGAGCAAACCTTCTGAAATTAAAGAAGATACAATTGAAAAGACAGTTGTTGAACAAAAAGTAATTGAGCGACCCATTGAAGTTGTTGAGAACAGCTCTAAAGTAACTGAGGAATCACAACCTGTCGAAGAAACAAAACGATCGAAAAAGAAGTCTAAATCTAAATCCAAGTCAGAACACGTTGTCAAACAAGTATCAGTAGAAAGTGTTCCTGAGCAAGAGTTGCCTGTCCCTGAACCAGCGTCACCTATAGAAGAATTACAACCAGAGGAACCTGCTTTCGAAGAAGTGAAGTCACATAAAAAAAGGAAATCTAAGAAACAGAAGATTGACGATGATGATATTGAAAAAGCTCTTAAAGAAATTGAACGTGAAAATACTGAAGGTCATAAAAAGAAACCCAAAGAAAAGACTTCAAAATCGAAGGGCAAACAAGATCATCCGAAGTCGATAATGACTGAAGTCAAAGTGACTGAACCTGAAATTCAGAAAGATTCCACGTCAAAGAAAGCTGAATATGATAAATCTCCAGAAGAAGAAGAAAAATGTTCAACCAATTGAACATATTGACTGGAATACTATGTTGGAAGAAGAAGAAGGTGTAACTGATACCAGCTTTTGAACCAATCAGCAAACCCGTATCAGACTTAACTGTTACTGAAACTGCATATGTTGCCAACCAAGTTACCATTCTACAGGAAACTACTAATAAGTTATTAGAAGAAGAACGTACAGTAAGCAAAGTTGAATCTTCAATCGAAAAAGCTACTCTACTTAAAAAGTCCACTGAAACTATTACAGAATGTGTCAAAGATGGGAAAGTAAGCGAAGAAGATAAAAAACTAGTGACCCCTGTTACAAGTCCTGCAAACGAACAGAACAATAACGATAAGTTCTTCTCACCCGAAGTGTTGAAAGAAGGATCTTACAATATCGTTGAAGAGATAACTCAATATGAACCTATCACTCAAGACGTTGAAACCCGTACTATATACCTAATAACACACGAAGAGAAGAAACTTCCACCTATCAGGACTGTCAAAGTATTTAGTAGTAAGAGTAACTCATTAGAAGAACCTCAACCCATTGAAGAACACGTAGTTTTAAGTGAAGAAACGATACATAACAAAATCACTGATGAAAAGTCTTCCATTAATGTTAGTGATAATATTTTAGACAGTAAGGTTACAACGGACAAAATTGAAGAAAAGGTAACTGGACAGGAACCAAGCCAAGTATCAATTGAAACATCTGACATTGTAAAAGACACCATTATTACTTCCGTAACATCGACAAGTTCAGAACTGACAACAACACAAAGTATAGCAAATATTGTAACTGAAGTTACAACTACAGAAACTGTAGAAAAATCCGTCGACCAGGAAGTACACTTTGAAGAAGTTGAGCAAGTCAAGCCAACTAGTGAATCGAATAAACCAGAAAAACTAATCACTGAAGAAGATTTTTCTGACGTACTTGAAGAAGCTATTTTCGGGTCAGTACAAGATCGAAACAGAAGTCCAGCTGATAAGAAAAACAAGGAGACATATTCGGATATTCCTTATCAGATACTAGTCAACGACGTCAAGACATATTCGGAGAATTTGGATACTTATCAACTAGACTATGATTATTCCCAATTAATGTTGAGTCAACGGAACTCTCTGAAATCACAAGGAAATGACATACCGTTATCACAAGAAGAAATCGTGTCTGGAGATGTAGTCTTAGCTAGTGCACCTGTACCAAGAATAGAGCCTGAAGAAATTTCTCCTATGAGAGAAGAATCCCCAAAAGTAAACTACCAAGAAATCAAGGATGCCGAAGTTGTGTTAGCATCTCAAGTAGATGATGCCCCAAAAGTAATACCTGAAATTTTACCAGCGACTCAAACGTCACAAGATAAACTCCAAGAAGCATTGCTTAAAACTTTTACAGAGGAAACATCTACAAAAAATGATACTCAACAAATTATTGATTTTATCACGTCAGAGAGCTGTGTACTCAAACCCGTTGATGAAATTGATGCTTCCATACTAAGTAGCCATACAATTGTTGATACAAATATTATGTTTAGTGCCGATCAACTAAGTTTGGAGCCTGAAATATTAGACAAGCAACTAATTTATGTCCAAACAGCAAGTACTGATAAGTCTGTTGAACCAACAGAACCTTTACTTGTATCTTCAGTAATTGAAGAAATGCCGAAAATTGGTTATCAAGAAACTAAAGACACTGAATCTAATTTAGCGTCACAGATTACTGATGAAACGGCTAAAAACACAGAAACAGTTTCGTCTTTGCGTGTCTCTGAAACTGTTTTAAAAACTGAAATTACAAGTGAGGCTCAAGATACTTCAGTGGAATCTAAACTTGAACCAGCAACCAAGACAGTCCAAGTGGTTGCTAAAGTTGAACCAACTAGTAGAGTGTCACCCATAAAAGAAGAAGCACCTAGAGCAAGCTATCACGAAATCAGAGATGCTGAAATAGTGTTTGCATCTCAATCAAAACCTAGGGAAGAGACAAAAACCATAACCGTGGAACCTGCAAAACGTGAAGTTATAGCAACTAGTCTTATTGAATCAACTGTACCGGAAGAGATTAAAATGACAGACAAAATTGAAGTTGCCCGAATAGTTGAAAAAGACATGCAAGTTTCAGCTCAAGATAGTCTTCTTCAAGCTCTTGATAGAACGACTACAACTACTGTCAAAACTGTCACTGAGCATACAGTTGATTTTATTACAACTGAAAGTTCAGTTTCGAAACCTTACGAACCAGAGGTACTAACGGTTGTTGAAAAGGAGCCCGTTCCCATTATAGATACTAAACCGTCTGAAGTGGCAAAACGGGCACTGTCACATGAAGAAACGCCACGTCATAGTTATCACGAAATCGTTGATGCAGAAAGACGGCTTGCACAATCGAAGAGTGAACCATCTATTGTAGCCGAACCTGTAAGTGAAATAGTTGCTGACGATAAGCAAGTAGCTATTGAGGAAACTGAAACGAAAAGCGTTACTTCAAAGGTAGTTGACACAATTCAAACTAAGGAATTTGGCGTACCAGTTGTCCAAACACCAAAAGATATACTATCAGAACTCGCACATGAAGTACCAACAGTAAGTTATCAAGAAATATCCGATGCTGAAAAGCAATTCGCCACCAATATTGATAAAACAGAAGTAACAGTAACTGAAGAAATCACAAAAACTGTTGCTAAAGAAACTGTCACAGCTGAAACTAACGTTATCGTAACTGCTGAAACGATCAAGCAGCCAGAAACTATCATATTTGAAGCACCACGGGTGTCTTATCACGAGATTTCTGATGCTGAACATTTGTTGGCCACAATTGTAACTAAGTCTAGAGAAACAAGCAAGGAGCCTTCTCCAGTCAAAGAAATAGAAGAGAAACAGGAACTAGTTGTAGCAGATGAAACAAAGGAAGTACAACAGATTCCTAATTCCTATAACTGCTGAAGTGAGCCCAGTTACAGAGCAAAACGTTGGAAATCACATCAGTCACAATGACGTACCTGTCACTAACGGTGACATAGAAACTCCGATTATTGAAAACGCAACACAAATGACTCCAGAGCCTGAACCGATGAGACAATCGATTTACGAAGTGCCAAGATTTAGCTATCACGAGATAAGTGATGCCGAAAGCTTACTAGCGTCTACACAAGTTTCTGTTCAAGAGCTTGAAACGCCTGTTGAAGTTATTCGTACCTCTCCACAGATTGAACCTGTATCGGCAGGCCCCGTTGAACCAATTATCGAAAAAGTAACCGCCGTCACTGAGCCACTTGTAGATAAAGTAACCGATGTTCCTAAAGAGATCAATGTAACAGAACAGTCGCCAGTTGCAAAAGCTGTGTTTGAACTGCCTCGTCACAGTTATCATGAAATTCAAGATGCTGAATGTGTTCTAGCATCCACGAAGTCAAATAAAGAGACTGACGTTCCTGAAAAAGAAATTGTGTCACCGATTGAAAACACACCTTCCAAACAAGTGGAAGCTATAGACATACTAAAATCATCGGTTGAAGAAATAAGCTCCACAAACGTGGAGGAATCGTTACTTCAAATTATTAGTAACAAACTAAGTACGTCAACTAAAACTGACACAGAGCATACAATAGATTTTATAACCAGTGAAAGTATTGCCACGGAACCTGTACAAAATATACTTGAACAAGTAGAAGACTCGACTCCACTAGAAAACGCTTCGTTGGCAAAGATTGAACAGGCATTTGAAATAGATGATCTGAGTAATACACCTATTTTAGTAGTTTACGGCAGTACTGATGATGCAACTCCTACACTGGAACTTAAAGTACCAGTATTTGGAAGTCAAGCCAACGAATCTGTTTTGGCAGAGGATTCCCAAGTAGATGTCGTTTCTAATGTAGAACTTCAGGCTGCTCAAGATGACGGTTCAATTGAAGACGATACGTTCGAAATTATAGAGCACAGTGAAGTGACAGATATTGATAGTGATTTAAATATCACTGAACCAAAAGACATTTTATCACACAAAACTGTAACTGAGTCTAAAGTTACTGAAGAATCTACACAAGCTACAGAAACAGCCACGAAAAAGTCATCAACTGAAAGTGATATTACGACGGAACTACCGCGATCTATAACTCCTAAAACCAGTGACGACCATGCAGTGGTCAAAGACCTCATCGAAGAAGCTCTCCAGGAACCTGAAACACCAGTTATTACTACTACTACTACCGTTGTTACAAGAACTAAACCAGCTTACGAAACTTTTGTTATTGATGATCTCAACGAAAGTCTTGTGCCTGTGGTATTCGGTGACATTAAGGACATTGAACGTTCTATTAAATACAAGAAACAAGAACTTCTGTTACAAACTGAACCCATTCAACCTGCAAGTCCTGAAAAGGAAATCATCGATGAATTCGTGGCGGCTGGAGGGTCTCCATCTCCCGTAGAAGATATAGAAATTGTTGAAACAACGGAAGATTTTACTATCCCCCATCCCAGTGAATATGTAGAGTTAGGTTCTACGATTGACCTAGAGCTCGATGCTAAGCCTGATACTATCTCGGCGGACACACACACTGAAGTTTTAGAATCGGTTATAAATCTACCTGAACCTATTAAACAATCTGATATGGATACGCATAAATCTGCGGACGTAAAAACGGAAAATATACCTTCAGCTGATGACGTTAGGGAAACACAACTAACCAAAACTGAAACTGTTAGCCGTGTAGAGAAATCTCCTATACATAGCTTGCATGACCTCCTTCCCGAAATTGACTCCATCCCTGAATTCAAACCCTCTTATTCGAACACTGTATTGTATTCAAAATTATCGGCTGATGCACCTGAGTTTACACCTTCTTACATGTATCAGACTGTTACTACTGTGTCTGAGAGTAGATCTGATGTAGTCGAAGATGCACCTGCACCTATTTCTATGGAAGAAGAAACTATAGAAGTCTTCACAGAAGAATCAACAGTACCACAAATATCGTATTCAAAGGTATTGCAAACTAAAAAGGAAAAAGCAGAAGTCGTGCCCACAGTTTTAGCACCAGTAGAAAATGTATTGGAAACTGAAGAACCTGCAGAAGAAGTCCTTGAAGAACATGTTGAAACCAAAACTAAAAAGAGTAAAAAGAAGAAAAAGAAGGAAAGAGATGATAAAAAGGATGTACCGGTTATCAAACAGACTGAAGTTGTGCCCTTGCCAGTAGTTGCACCTTCTGAACCCAAAGTAACATCAGTTGAACCAGAACCAGTTAATGTATGGGCTAAAGCTGCTGAGGAAGGCAAGTCATACGCTGATGTTTTAGCCGAAGGTCTGGCTCAAGAACAAAAGGAATTTATACAGTTAGTTATGGAGAAGCCCAGAGAAATACCAGAACAAAAGAAACCGAAAAAAGAAAAACCACAAGAAATTGAGAAAGTAGAAAAAACACCTGTTCATGAAATCCAAGAAATTGTGGAGACCACACAGATAGTATCAGAAAGTGATAATAACATTGGATCTTGGGCCAAAATTGTAGCTAAACGATCATCACCTGAAAGAGTACAGAAAGAAATTGAGAAGCAACCGCAATCACAAGCACCAGTGCATGTTCCTTCCAAAGCTCCAGTAATCCTAGTGGACGAATCCGATAACGATCATCACAAACCTGACCTAGAGGTCGATGCCGAGGGATTCATTACTGTCGACCGTAGTAGACGGTCTAGGTCCAAATCTAGAGAAGCACGTTCACAATCAAGCGTATCACAAAAACGTGAAACTCGTGAAAAGTCCGAGAACAGATTTGAACCATTAACTACAACTCTCAAACCAGAAGATGCTGAATCCACACAAAGCCCTTCAGAGGATGAAAAACCGGCAAAGAAACCCAGTAGAAAGAGCCGTAGCTCTAAATCAAAGGAAAAAGAAATCAAACCTAAAGCTGCTGTAGCAGCTCCAAGTACATCCGATGAAGATAAGCAACCACCTAAGAAAGATAAAAAGAAACGCTCTTCTAAGTCAAAGGATAAGGTTATCAAACCTTTGGAAGAAAAACTAGAAATACCTAAAGAGGTTGAAGTATCAGAACCACCAAAGGTGGAAGAGAAACATGAAGAACAAATAATCTGCTTACCTGTTCAATCGGAACCTAAGAAGAAAAGTAAGAAAAAGAAGAAGGATAAGAAGCCCGCAGAAGCCACCGAGGCTGCTGAGACCTCATCTCCGGTTGAAGTGACTTCCTCTGAACAAGAAATCGTTGCAGAGACTAAAATACAAACAAAACTTCAGCCAAAGAAGATCGACACTCCGCTTTCGACACCTGAATCCATTCAAACACCGATAAAAGACAGAGTCTTTTCAGAAGCTCAATTCTGGAAAATGGATCCAGGTAACTTATCTGAAATAATATCTGTGGAAATTCAACACACGCCGACTGAAACTTATAAATTAGAAATTAAAGATGATATGTCAGCTGAAAAATCACTCATAGCACCTGATGAATTGTCTGGAAGTGTAGAACCGAAGCAATCAAGCGCCAAGTTCATCACTGAAGAAATATCATCTGTTGAAACCCAAATACAAGAATTGGAAGACACGATTGCTGAAGATCAATCACTTGAGAGCAAAATGGCTGACTTGCAACGAGAAATTGAGGAAATGTTATTACCAGAAAACGATTCTTCACTTAGCGATGGTTCGCCGAAGGAACTAACTGATACACAAACTTCTATCGAATACCAGTATGATGAGCTACTGGATAACATGACTCCATCACTTGCTAGCCCAGAACCTGATGTCTTGGAACTTAAGACAGTTGAGGAATCTGTTCAAATACCACCATCAGAAGATCAACCTTCGAAGCACGATGAAGAACTTGATGATAAACATATCAGCATGAGCATGATTGACTCACTACTCGATGATACGGAACCTTTATCCATAACTGAAACACATTCCTTGGAACACTCAGAAAATCTTCTGGTCACTCAAGAAGATATTACTCCAAGAGACTTAAGTATAATTGATACTCAAGTAGTAACTAGTATTGCACAGACAGATAAACTTAATGTTGCATCCATAGAGGTTCTAGACGAGATGATTAAGCAACCATTGGCTAAACAAGATACAACTGTTACTGATGTAGAAGAAACAACAACCATTGCCAAAACTGAAAAATTGGAAGACAATCTGACTCCCGGTACAGATTTAGAGAAACCAGTCAAAGAAAAAGAAATAGTGGAAAAATCAGAAGTAAGAGAAATTATTAAGGATAAGTCACCGGCACAGGTCATCGCATTTATTGAATCAGAAATAATCGAGAAAGCTACTCAGAAAGATGATACGCTGAAGAAATCAGTTACTTCCTTTATAGAAACTGAAAAACTTCAAGAAAAACCAGTCTCTCATGAAGTCACAAAAGTTCCTTCTCAAGAAGAAAAAATACAAGACCTCATCAAGTACACAGAACAAAACATCACCGAAAAAGATTCTGTTAGAGCCGATATTGTATCTAATGTCCCACTTTCTAACATTGATACCATTACTAACAATGTCGCAAACCTAAAAGCGGATAACTTTTGGACGGACAAACACAATGTGCATGATGCGGAATTACTATTAATAGAACGTAAATCTGTCGAAAAAACAATTACATCTGTAGACACTGACGAACCTCATATTGACGAAGGCATTAGCGTCGAAGAAAATATTATCAATGATAATTCATTCTGGCCTGAAAAACACTTGTATCACGACGCTGAATGCCAATATTTCCTTTCATTGGCTCGTAAAACTAAAACACCCACTAATGATACCACAGAAATAGAAATTAAGGATCAAAACGATAAGGATAGAGACCAGGGCGGTAGCTCTGGTCACTCTTCTGAAGGCGAAGAGCCAAAAGACCCATCAGGTTCACCTTATGACCCCGACTACATATCCATGGACTTACCCGGTGGCATATGTAGTTGGAAAGACAAATCTTCATACTTGAGCGTCGAAACACCTGTTGTTGATGACGTTGTGGACGAGCCTGTGTCTAGGGAGGATATACTAACCACCCTGCCCATAGCACCAGCCCCATCCTCATCCAAACAGGAGCCGGAGGAGACGCCACTGAGGACCGCAAAGGTGACTGACCCACAGTCGTATTGTACGATTTTTAAATATCTACTCTATGTTTGGCATGATATAATTACTAAATTCTTAATTTCACATATTACGAAGCTCTGTATTGTGATGTATTTAGCCACGCCGCAGCTCGTCTTGTAGTGCCACATTTTGGCGTGCACTGTAAATTATTACAGTAGTATAGTGACGCATTTTATTAGCAGTTATTTTTTGTATTGTGTGAATTATAATACTCTAGTCATCTCTAGTCAGATTTGAAGTTTTTCTAGTCTTTGTCAGTCATCTGATATTTTATTGTAATAAACCTTCAAAATAACGTGCATTGTTTTATTTACAAGTGATGATAGTTTTATTTTTTATTATTTCTGATGATCAGTGTATACCCCCGTCAAAATTTGGCTACTACGAGACGATAGACTGTTGCCGCTTCAATGAGACAAGTTTTTTATAGAGAGTCTGTATTTGGGCATTGAAAGTTGATGAAAAATGCTACCCAGAACAAACAAGACTCCAAAGTCTGCAATCTTAGTAATTAAAAAAAGAACTTTGACAAAGTCTGCAATTTAATTTGAAAGTTTTGCTAAGGTCAGTCATATTTTTTGCTACATTTTGAATTTTAGTAGTGTAGTTTGCAAGATCTCATAATCCAAAATTTTACTGAATGGTAATTTTAAAGTTATTTGATCTGTATTGTTTTGAATGTCTTGTTCAAAGTATTTTAAATCATCCAGTAATTCTATAATTAGAACAGAATTGATAATGGATTATCCTCATGTCAAGTGTTCCATACCGAATTCGCTGCGCTTAACGATGTGAACGCCACACGCTTCACCACGCTGCTATTGACAATAAAAACTAACATCAATTCGTAGTTTAGGGGGAATTAATTTGTTTACATTTTCTTTTAGTTCTAAAGATTCGATTATAAATTTTTTAACTAAAGTTCTATAACATAGTTCAAATTAAATCCTCCACTGCTACTTTTTTTTTCAAAATTGAACAAGTCTTTCCAAATCTCTTGCATTGAACAATGTTTTTGTTTCCAAAACACAGTATATTCAGCTATTCGGAATGTTCAAATTCTATAACATCACGCGACCACGGTACAGGACACTTGATGACCATAACTCCAGACTGACCAGCTTTTGTTTTATCGATAGTAACTATCCCAGTTTGCAGACTTCTTAAGTTCGCATGTCATGCCAACATTGTTATGAACTAAATCGAATTGTTTTTTGTTGTTATTGTTTTGTTGTTGTATTGTGCTCCTAACCTAATAGTCCATCGGAATGATCACGTGGACTGTTTGAACCCTCTATATGTTGGAGTTGGTATGGAATCAAAAGTTTCGAAAAATTATAGGCTAATTTTTGCAAATAGTGCCTTTGTATGTTGATTTAGATTAACTGGGCATAACGTTGAAGTAGACGGAAATCAATTCATTAAATAAAACCCCGTCTCAAATTAAATATTAACGTAATTGTTTATGTAATAAAGTTAATTTTGCTTTTGCGCTCATTCCGAAGTGTACGAGCCGTGCATAAATTCTAGCTTTATTCTTCGTGAATGCCTACATACGTTTACTCGAGCATGCGAAGCCATAATTTATGTTTTGGCTGTTATCCAAAACTATTGGTCCAGAGATGTATTTAATCTTGATTTACTTCGTGAACTGGTAGTGCATGATGTTTTACTACTACAGGATGCACGATGATTGTGAGTTTTATTTTCCCATGTGAAGTCTTATATCAGAAACTTTTGATTCCATATCTCTATTTTACAAGAGTGATTTGCTAATAAAAGTGTGTGTTCTCAGGATGAATTATCTAACGATATAGAAACTCTGCTAGAAGAAATAAGAGATGTACAAACGCGATTATCGGACCTGCCTGATGACAGTCTGGAAGCCATGGAGGAAGGTCTCAGGGTAAGTCTCACTGTATATACGCCATTGATCAAAAATAACAGACCCAAATTCCCACTGACGTAGAAGAAGCTAAACATAGATTTGCTATCTCGTAATACAAATTGGTTTAGAGCAGGCTTGTAATAAATGTTCATTCAAAATTGCCCACATAGCTGCCTTATAAACAAAACTAGAACTCAGTTACATGACTTTTGGCGTTGGGAGTAAGATACAGAATCAGCTGTTAAATTCGCGCAAGTCGTAGGTGATGAGTGAGTGAAATAGGTCACTGTGACTCTTTTTGTCACAATTTTCTTCATAAGACACCTGAATATGCGTGACAGATACATTGTGACTGTAATTTGTCACTGTTTTATTGTTCAGACTACAAGTTACTATATTTTAACTATGATGTTCCTAGAACACTTTGGACTTTCAATATGAACGAAGTCTCAACTAAATTTAGTGATATAAAAACATTCCTTAAAGGTATTTGTACCATTATCCCTGTTGAAGATAAAACAACTGTTGACAAGCTTCACTAAGCGCATCGTTGTTACTCTTATCACTAATTACAACGTGACTGATAGCTGCATACTTTCTGACATTCGTCAACAAAATGAGTTCTGTCATCACCTAACAATGTGATGACCTTGACAATGAGTTAGCCCATATATTGTGATGTTCCACCAAATGATGTCACCTGCGTTACGACACGAGTTAATAATAATGCCAGTGTTTGGCTTCTCGCAGGGCACTAGTAAGTGAACGAACGCAGTGCAGTCGATACGAACACGAATTATTCGAATGAAAATTTAACTTACGATGGAATCGATTTGATTCGATTGTTTTTCGTGAAGTGTTTTAAAAGTGCTATTGTGGTTTTATTTTTGACAGGTATTTTTTTGTTGTTGTTTATTTATTGAGAACTTTGAAGTATTTTACTTGATGATTTGAAGTTATTTTCATGTTAACTAAAAATAACTTAAGGATATATTTGTGATTCACAATAATACATGGTCAATTAATACCGGTTTAAATTACTTATTAGAAACTGCTTGATTTTATTAATTAGTTACATCAAAACCAAAATCTATTATCCTAAAATACCTAAAACAGTATTATCAATTTAAATAGTTTCCGTACTCTTTTGAAAAACCCATTGAACTCAATTGTATATGAAGTCAATATTCAACTGTCCCCTTTGGGTTGGTCATTGTCAGTCAATCAGGTGGAACGGTCTCGGTACATACAATTTATTGTAAAGCCCGGAATCACTGTCCATTGTGGTCAACTAGGCTTGAATTGAATGACCTGTGCCTGACTTTTTTATCCTGGTCATCATCTGCCTAGCCTTTTCCCAACTATATTGGGTTCGGCTTTCAGTCGAACCAGATTCAGCTGGATATCAGTATTTTACATGGAGCGACTGCCTGTCGGACCTCCACAACCCAGTAACTGGGAAATACCATACCCCATGGTAAGACTGGTTGTCAGACTTTAGAGCTTTTTTATCCTGGTAAAATCATTAAATAGTAGTCCCAACTATGGCCCAATAGGATGAACTGTCAGACTTTTACTAACTAAAATCCACGCTGATCCTTCAATAAGGTTAATGTTACCTGATAAGACATCTCTTGCGACCCCGGCAGCCATTGGCCCTCTAAGGGGTTGGGCCGTCAGATCGCTGGCAAAAGGATCTATAGTCCTGACTTTTGCTTTCACTTTAGTTACAGTTTAAGTTCAGTTATGTACACGACTTTTGACAAATACAAGCACTATCTACTAGGTTAGATATTAATAATGTATAGTGCTTATTTTTCCTGATCAAAACTACATGTTTGAACTTGAAATTGTGACCTTTGTACTGCCTAAATTGCTTCTTCTGGGTTTTAAACATTAGGTACTTTTTATGTGTTGTTCGACCATATATTTTCTCATACATATTTTATGACCAAGTTTCACCTATATAAACAGAATGAAACCTATAACCTCAGTAATTCAGCATTAAATTACTTGCGTAATGCAATTGTTGGTACTACTTTAGACGAACGTCGTTGACATTACTCTATTCAAGTAGGTGTGTTGTTTACCATCCCACGCAAGTTGTAAGAGTATAGTAAACATGAATTGACATTTACTATTTATTACATTTCGCGTCTGTTACTTCCGATGTTTCAGGCAGAGGTCATCAATGAATCTGAGGCCCGGTATCCACAAAAGCGGATACTCTCAAGTCAACTGAAGCTAAGCGGAGAGGAGATGTGGACATCTGATTGGTTATTCAAACACATCTCCTCTCCTCTCCGCTTTAGTGGCTACCGGGCCTAAGTGTTCTATAGGTGCAAATATTTTTATTTATGCTTGACCCTGATGTCGTTCAATATGGGATACTGTCATCAACTATGCACAAAATTCAAAACTTTTCCAGAGAAATTCTTGATAGAACACGGTACCCGAGCTGGGAATCGAACGTGGTACTGTGCGATACCATTTCTCACTTAGTTCCTAGACCACTTGTTCAAAGTGACATTGGCATTTATGCACTGTAAATATAAACTAGACAATGTTTGCCTTGTTCAACATATTATTTACCCGAGAAACACTGTTATTCTGTAATTTCGGTATTTTCGTACCTGATTGGTTGATGTTTACTTCATATAGTATGTAACCAACTTCCATACAACTGTCTACATAATAATTTACATAGGTAGTTTTGATATTTTGGAAAGGCAAAAATATGTTAATCTATAATAACCGGTCTCTAGGATCCCATTTATCTTTGTACCAAAATACATCGAAATCAGTTCGACCGTTTCGGCGTGGCGAAAATGTATACCAATCGAATAGGCACTTAGTAATACATTAATGCTATAGATATTGAAGCGATTCCAAGCCAGGCACATCATCAGCTGTTGATTATAGCCATGACGGCATATAGTCGCGATCATTTCCAAAAACATTGCTACGAACTTGATTTGGACTGTTTAGTGACATCAGATCCTAATCAGTTCGGCCATTTGTATTTTGGGAAGGCATTTGATCATTCCTAAAACTATTCTGGCCATATGTGCTCAACAATATAGTTGTTTAATGTGCTCTATGTGAATTAATAGTATTCAGTTGCGTGTGGTTAGAAGAATAGGCTAGGCAGAACACTTAGGTATGTACCCAGAATATTATTAGCCTATAATTTAACGGCACGGTTGACGCAGTGGCTTATTAGCTGGTTTGATTCCCATCACCTGTTATCTATCAGGTGGACCCAGAAAGAGTGGTCAGATGTCAGTCAGTGCTGTTTGACCGAAGTTAACCAACTTCGGTCAAACAGCACTGACTGACATCTAAAAAGGAACCCCTTTTTCAATTCGATTTTACAAGTATAAACATCACCTTAATTTAAAAATCAATGCAAAGTGTGTCTCCTCATTTACATAAGAGTCTCTTGCTAAAGCAAACAAAATATGCACATTCAAAGACACTCGTTAAAACATCATTGTAACAGGATCGTTAAAATTAACACGCATAAACATCGCCGTATAATATTTAGGAGTTTCATATTTTAACTACAAATAGAAATAGTTTAGTAAACAGGTAGGCAGTAAAGTCTTAAGGATCTATTGCCTACATTATGAAAGCCGCAGAAGCCAATCTTCACGGTTAAGCCAAGTTTGACGAAGTTGGCCTTTAGATGGGAGATCATCTATCATAGCAAGTTTCAACCGTGCCTCGGAGAGCACGTAAAGCCTACGTAAGGCTGCCATTTAGGGATCCTTGACAGTCTTTACTGTTAGTCTGAAGCTTTATATATACCTAGGGGTTGGCACCTGCCTAGCAGCTTTGCAGCCAGATGCACCTCTTACCCATTTATTCTGTTGTGGAGGTCAGATAAGCAGTCACTCCTAAAATACTGATATTCCGCTGCATCTGGTTTGACTGAGAAAAAGTATCAGGCAGATGATGAGGCAAGATGTTACAGTCTGACGAATCAATTCACGTGTTTTACTTGCAGTATGCACTTCACAGAAAGATATGACTGCTTGTTTATGCCCCTCATATTCCTGACAAGTCAACTAATTTTCAGAATCGTGTTTTGCCATTGTACTTTATGTGTTGCTATTAAAGGTAAATAGTATTGTTTTTCCTTGTAAATGAGGCCGGTAATGAAATCATCCGTTTGTTATGTACACCTGTCATGTTTTGTGTCTGATCTCGGGATCCAAAGGTTACATAAACAGTCTTTTCAGTTTTTTTTCTGAACATTATTTTATGATGGTCAAACTGTTTTCCGCTGCTTTGCTTCTAGCTTGATGTAATATAGTGTATAACCTTCCTCAACTTTTTCAAATCGATCCAGTAATGTCTGAGATTATCGCATTCAATCAAATAAACAAACTTTTCAACTTTTTATGTTACATAGTAAAAAAATATTATAGTGCAGATTTAGCATTTAATATATAAATCAGTTCTCGTTAAAATCTTCACATTGCCATTAATAATAAAAATTACTATAATATCATTAATGATTCAAGTTAAATACAATGTATCATTGATGACTCTGCCAAGCCCACAGGAATAGATAGTATGAATTATACATACAATGTGTGTTTAATTTTTATTAGTCTATGACTTAACTTGTATGAGCAATAGCATGTTTTCCAGCTCACATCACTGATATTTTTAGACGTTTTTCTAAGAAATTATGACGCCATAGTTTATTTTTGGTTTATCAATCAGTGTGCGCGATGCATTTTACGGAGATAATTTGTGTGACACTGTTTTTCACACCTTCACTATCTTTCCTTAAATTAAATTTCCATTAAAAGGTTTTTTTATTAATTTCTATGTAACTAGAATTCATACCAGGTGAAATTATATGGATACAGTCTATCCATATAAGTGTAAATATCCGATAGACTATAGTTACACTTATACCTAACCCTTAAATAAAAACATAATGTTACTCGTATTTACTTCTCTTCAAAGAATTATTTTGAATCCAGGTTTTGAGTAGAAACAAATTCTTGTCCTACAAAGTATCTAATATCAGTGGGAACCAGTTGGTCCCATCTGTCCTCACTTTCAAGACACTAAACATATTTAGATCTTTAAAACTCGTGTGTATTTCTTCACTGTTTATCTTCAGTTAAACCCAGCAATAAATTGTTTAAGACGTTGATGTTTGAAAAATAACCTTGTTACCTATTTGTTTTGTTTTAAGTCACACTACTGCCCTATTTCTGCGTCGTTTTAAACTCTCGTATCTTTTTCTCTTTTATTTTCTCCCGCTAGCTAAACTAGTAATTATTCAATTTGCTTTAAACTTACATTCTTATCTTATCTTTCTCTTGACTGTTTCATGTCTAGGATTTGTTTTACAATTCATTTGCGTAACTGAAAAGTTTCTATGTTTTATCTTAACGTGATCTTTCTTTCTTCTTTACTCCTCTTACAGTTAAACTTTTCTCTTCTTAAACCTTCTACTTTTATCTTACTATTGTCTACTCTATCTACCTACATGTCTGACTACCTCAACTAAGTTTCGAACGATACAATTAATTTTTCTATTATGTGTAACATTTTTTTCGTATCTACTACAAATATTCCCTTTTATCTACGTATAGATACCTGTATAATTTGAAAATGTTTTTCAAGTATTTTCTATGCTATCTTTTCTATAATTTCGATGAACAGCTTTCATACAATGTAAAACTACCAAGTAATAACCAGCGTCCTTCATAATTTTCAGGAGGGCATCACAATTCTAGTCAAGTGCGAAGAAGCCGCTGAAATTCTGGAGTCGAAGATCATGGAGTACCGACAGGAGTCGGAGGTGCAGTCCCTCATCAAGGAGCTGGTCATCATGAAGGCCAGGATACAGAAGCTGCTGACCCAGGCCAGAGACGGCATTAACATCATCCAGGTAAGAAAGGTAACTCTTTCAACTTTATTTTTGTTTTGGGACTAACTGGTTTGTGGCATTTTTATTATTAACATAGATACTTTATTTTTTTAATGACTTTTTGTCTGTTTTTATGGATCTAGTTACTAGTAAAGCTGAATCTAGAGAGATAAGATATAAATATACATCTTTGAACGCTTTTTGCATGCACATCAACCTAGCCAAATCTGTAAAATTTTGCCAATGGAACGTGAACCTTCGGTATGACTTGTTGAATTGTGGTAAAGTTGATAATTGATTATATAAATGGACCCTTACCTATCTATCGGTGTTTTATTAATTTGGTTAAAAATTAATCGTAACTAATTCTAGCTATTATTTACCATTTTGCTCCATTCAATATCCTTTTTAATAAATTTTACACCACGAGATACCGCCTTTGCTTAACACTGCCGGCCGATAGTGTTAACAAAGGTGTGTTGCTATGATTTTAATTGCAGACCTTAATCTGGCAAACAACAAATAATAAAATTTTCTAATTAATCATTTCAGGACGCCAAAGTGGAAGTGGCTCGCCAAGCGAAGGAAATCGAAGAACACAAGGAGAAGATTGCCAAACTGGACAAGTGGCTCGAGACCATCAACAATGGTCTTAAGGAGACAACTGTGCATACTGAAGTCCTCACTGAAGAGGATATCGTTAGGTATATTGAAGTGTACGAGCGCTACATCAGGGAATACGAGGAGTATGAGATTATACTGAAGTCAATAACTGTGATAAGTCAAGATGAATCTAGTCAGTCCTTGAGGGTCAGGTTGAATGCGACGCAGAAGGCGTTAGAGGATACGAAGCATCTAGTCATTATAGAGATAGAGAGGTTAAGGCAAGTGCTGCTGCACATGAGAACGGCACCAGAAGTGGTCGAAGACGACATCTCGCAGACTGATAGGACAATCGACTCAACGTCCATGCCCGAAGAAGTTGTGGAACCGGCAGAGAAAGTGCCATCTAAACAACCCTCTGTCGAAGAGAGTGTCAAAATAACAGTCCATGAAAGTAAACCTAGTCAGAAGCCCGAAGCCGAACCCGTCCAGGTCCAGGTCGTGAAAGAAACTGTAGCGATCGAAACTCAGACCGGCAAGAGTCTCATGTCGGAGCCCCCGTCGGTGTCCGACAAGTCTGTGATCTGCCAACCTGACGCCATCGTCACGCATGACGTGGCCATTACATGCGCTCCTCCCATGGAAATGGCAGTACAAACTAGTGAGCCTCATTCTGAAACAAAAGAAATCCTTGAAAACATCCAAGTCAGGCAGACAATTTCTGACGGCCATGAGACCATTGAGATTGCCAGTCGGCCTGTGACTAGAGAGCAAAGACTTGACGAGAAATCTCTTCTTGTTGATGCTAACTACAGAGATGACAACTTCAGAAAAGATTCACAGCTGAACATTACCCACAGCCTGCCTCAATCCTTCGAAACCGTTATGGTAGAACCTGATGAGACAACCACAGAAGTCGTAGTAGATGCCGACGGCACTAGAAGGATTATTGTCAAGAAGGTCAGGAAGACCCTGGTCACCAGGCAGCAGATACTGCAAAGCCAGCAACATGAATCTCATATTTTATCAAGTGATCTCCCACTCGACCAGGCTTATTCTCAGATTGTGTTAAGGGATGAAAAAGCCGGAACATCTACTACTTTGGAAGATGGTGGAGTACAACACATGGAGTACCAATCCTACGGAGGCCAGGTTTTGACTCGCTTACCCGGAGGTGAAGTAACTATTCAGGAGTTCACATCTAAGCCTGACATGACAATTACTATGGAGAAAGATATAAACCCCGAACAAATTCTTCTACTAGCAGAGGGTCAAGAGCTACCTCAAGTTCAAACATCTACATCAAGTGTGACCGCTGTCGTTCAACAAGTCACTAAGAGAATCGTCAAGACTCGCAGGCGCATCATCCGCCGCGTTGTCATCATTGACGGCAAGGAACATGTTACCGAGGAAATTGTTGAAGAACCTGACAACGTTGAAGTCGTTGAGGAACAGATCCCGAGGGTTTCTATCAATGTTAGGGAGAGAGGCGACCTTCCACCTACAATTGACGAAGGTGACGATGATGGTAAAGGTGATCATCCCGCGCTTCCACCTCGCAAAGATGATGAGTATTCTCCAGGTGATAAACCAAGAGATTACAAACCAACTGGAGACAAACCTGATGACAAACCAAGCGACGATAAACCTGATGATAAGCCAGGAGATAGCAAAGATCAAAGCCAACAAGTAGATGCACCGACTGAGCTTACCCAAGCTCAGCAACTGGAGAAAATGATGCAAGACTTCATCCAAAAAGAAGGTAGCACTCATCGCACGTACACAACACAATCTACCACAGTGCGTTCCTCTCAAGAACGAGAAAGCACTCCAGTTAAAACTGTAACAGTTTCCGAGTCCTTCGAAATACTACCTGATGACGTCCATGTTCAAGAACCTGGCGAAACTACTTACATCGTGCAAGAACCACACGAAGGTCAAACAACATATATTACGGGAGGAATCCAACATTCAACCTTCGAATCATCGTCAACTAACGTGGCTACTGTAGTTCAGAAGATTACTAGAAAGATCACAAGAACGAGAAGGCGTATTATTAAGCACATAACAATAATTGACGGAAAAGAACATGTTACAGAAGAAGTTATTGAAGAACCCGATGACGTTGAAGTCATTGAAGAAGAACCTAAAGTGTCACATAGCATTCAAACTGAAGGTGTCAAGACAAAGCGTATCAGAGTTATTAAACAAGTACAGATCATTGATGGTAAAGAGCATGTCACTGAACAAATCGTTGAAGAACCGGATGATGAATACGTTCCGGACTCGACCATCACTACTGAAATTGATGTTAAATTGAACAAACCTGATGTATTGGATGTTATTCAAGAGGATGTTTCAGGGGAACAACCAAAGGTCAAGAAAACGACAACAGTAACCGTACTACCTTCACAAAAGGACACTACCATTGTTGATGTAACAAAGAGCTTCATTGGCAGTGAAAGCCAACACTTTGGTGAATCCAGACCTGAAATTAAACAAATTATTCAGACAGTAACTGAAGAAACAATTCCTCAATCATTTGAAAAACCAAGTGATCAACCAGATACATCGGTCAAGATTGTCAAACAAACTGTACAGTTTACTGAGCCTGAAGTAACGACCGTCACAACATCTGAACAACCAGATATGTTTTCAATGACCACAACAACAAAACACTTTACGTCCCACTTTACCACTACGACATCTACTGAGTCACAGAAAAACACAAGCCTGATTGATGTCACTAAGAGTTTGATTGGCAGTGAAATGGAGCATTCATTTGTTCCAGAAGATTCCACAAGAAAACCTGAAGATGAAAAAATACCTGTCCAAAAATCTAGTTCTGATGCCACAGTGACAACTAAAACCGTTACTGTAACTGGACCAACTGAACAATCTAAGACGATAACAACTATTACAACTTCTGAAACATCAGTTCCTGAATTCACTCAAAAGGAAACTGTCACTGTAGTCAGCTCTAGTGAACCAGTACCTTCTGTGAAACCTAGAGAAGAAGACAAACCACAGGTTGTAGCACTTGTGCCAAAAGACAAAGGACCAGAACCCGATAAGGTAATGCAAATGATTCAAGAAACTGTCCAGTCTACTGAACCACAAATAACTGTTACCAAGAAAACTACCAAAACAAGCACTGTTACTGAAATCGACAGTAGTAAACCAACTGTTACTGAAACGGTAACTAAAACTGTTGATACCAAAACTCCTGAAACAAATGGTTTCAAAGATACAAGTCTCATTGATATAACTAAGAGCCTGATTGGCAGTGAAATGGATCATTCTGCTGTTTCAAAAATACCAGCTTCGCCTGTGAAAGTGCCAAAGAAACCAGAAGAAATTAAAGAGGAAACGCATAAACCAGAAGAAAAGGAAGAGGCACCGCGGAAACCAGAGGAAAAGAAAAAAGTATCAAAGAAAGAAAAGAAAATCAAGGAAGTTCAGAAGAAACCGGAAGAGATTAAAGAGGTTCCTCTCAAACAACAAGACATCAAAGATGTTCCACTAAAACCAGAAGAAAAGAAAGAGGTACCACAGGAACCAGAGGATAAGAAAGAAATGCCACTGAAACCGGAAGAGAAAAAAGAGGTACCATGGCAACCGGAAGATAAGACAGAAGTTTCACAGAAACCTGAAGATGTAAAAGAGGTACCTCAGAAACCAGAACCCAAAAAAGAAGTACCACAGAAAGAAGAAATTCCTAAAGAACCGGAACCGATGAAACCGGACGACGTAAAACTATCAAAGGCACAAGAATTAAAACCAAAAGTTACTGTGGAAATGAAATTAACCGAAGAGCGGTTGCCTGCGCAGCATGTTATTTCAGAACCTAAAGTAGTTGATGTTGTGCCTAAACAACGAACATCAATCACTGAGACACTTGAAACACAAAAAGATACTTCACTTTTCGACATTACAAAGAGTTTCCTGGGCACTGAAATCGATCATTCTGCTATTCACAAAACACCAGAAAAGCCTAAAAAAGAAGAAGTATTGCCTGAAAAACCTAAAGTAGAAGAAGTTGTGCCTGAAAAACCTAAAAAGGAAGAACCCGTTTCTAAGAAACAGAAAAAAGAAAAGGGGAAAAAGTCTAAGAAAGATGAGACAATCCCTGAAAAACCCAAGAAAGATGAATCACCAGAACCTAAAGACGCTGTTAAGATTGAAACTGGTAAAACAGTAACTACAACTACTCAAAGAGTTACAACTACAACAACCAGTATACATGATAGTGAACCTACAGTTCAAAAAGTAGTTACCAAATCACCAGAAATAGTGACAATTGTCAAGGAAACTATCCAAACGGAACCTCTAACTACCATCACAACTGAAGATATATTAGTTCCTGAACCAGAACTGGCTCAAGCAGTAGAAGTGACTGATGTCACTCCTGAAATACCTAAAGATACAAGTCTGGTTGATCTAAATAAGAGCTTCATCGGTAGTGAGATGGACCATACAGTAGTGTCCAAGATACCCGTTGTACCTGTAACGAGAGAAAAGTTACTGGAAATAGCTCTTGAAGCTATAGAGGAGCCGGAACTGCCTGAAACTTTGTCACAAGTGAAGGAGACTGTAGATGTTGTACCTGAAGTTGTAACCACGACTAAAGTAACCGAACAAGTTGATGTTACTGAGACAGTAGACAGGGAATTAGTAACTGAACCTAAACCTGTAAAACCAAAAACACCTGTAGAAGAACCGCAAGTTATAGAAATGCCTTTACCTGTGGAAGATCAGAAGCTGACAGAAAAGGCAAAATCTCCCGAAAAGCAAATTGTGCCAGAGCAAAAACCTAAAGATTCTAGTGTACAATTCATCACACAGGAAATCACAGAACATTCGGGCGTAACACAGTTCAACATTTCTCAACTTACTAGAGAAATGTTGGAAAAAGAAAGCATTCATTCTGGAACTATTCATTCTCCTGTCAAAATTGAACCGGCTCCTTTAGAAAAACTACCGTCTGACGTTACCAAGGATGTTTCGCAGACCAGCATCAAAGAAGTTTCTCAGGTATCCACAGGCACTGCTACAGAACCTAAAGATCCAATACAGCCTGAGGAAAAACCGTCATCAGTTTACATTTCTCTTAAAGAAGAGTCTATACCAGAAAAGAAAGAAGCTGTACCTTCAGTGACAAAGGAAGTAATACCTCAAGAAACGATTGTATCTGAATCTGTAAAGGAAATTGCGGAAGCACAAGAGCCAACTGTAAAAGAACCTGTAAAGGAAATTAAGAAACCTCATGAACCAGTTGACAAGAAGCCTAAAGTTTTGGAACAACATCCTATTCTAGTTCCTGAAGAACAAAAACCAGTATCTGCAGAAGACGATTTCCTACAAACTGACACCGTGAAACACCCACAGATTGGTATTGTAGAACTGACTAAAGAACTTATCATCCAGGAAGGCTCGCACAAATACGAACAAATCCCGCAAGTACCCGATACTATACAGATCGGGTTTGAAAACATCACCAGCCAAATTACTACGGAAAAATCAATCGTTAAAGAACCTGTAGAAGAAATTGAACCTGTAAAAGGAACCGAGAAACCTCAAGAACCAGTCGTCGAAGAACCTGTACAAGAAGTTAAGGAACCACAAGAACCAGTTGACAAGGAGCCTAAAGTTATTGAACAACTGCCAATTCCAGTTCCTGAAAAACAAAGACCAGTTACCGTTGAAGATGTTTTCCTACAAAATGAAACCGTAAAACGACCACAGATTGGTATTGTAGAGCTGACTAAAGAACTTATCATCCAGGAAGGCTCGGACAAATACGAGCAAATCCCGAAAGTACCCGAAACTGTAAAGATCGGATTTGATAACATCACCAGCCAAATTACTACGGAAAAAGCACCAACACAATCTACAGTTGAAGTTGAGACATTGAAAGTCGGAACAACCATTTCTGAATCTGACATTACAGAAATTCCAGTGTCTTCAGAAATGTCTTACATCAGACAGTACGAACCGCAAGTGCAGGGGTCATCTGACAGTGTTAACAAACTCTTGATGACCTTTGGTCAGCCTGAAAAACAGGACGTTCCATCTCAAACGACTGAATTCGTTGCTCCTGTACAACCAACCCCAAGTAGACCTGGTACTACATACGACGTTTCCATGTTACTACAATCAGAACGCCTAGATACCGATCAAAGAAGTTTTAAGCCTGATATTCCAGCTCAAGTGACAGAGGCTGACAAACCTGAACAAACAGTTGACATCAAACTTGCTTTGACTAAATACCGAGAGGCGAAGAAGGTTGATCCTAAAGTACAATACGATCTCAAGGTTGAAGACTTTGAAGCGGAACCAATTGTTGTAAAGAAAGATATTGAAGTGATTCTTCCGAGTGAAGTCAAAATCACTAAAGAAACAGTCAAGGTTCCTGTGGCTGATGTTGTTCCAGAACAACCTAAAGCAGAAATAACACCTGAATCAGTCAAGGAACCCAAAAAGAGTAAGAAGAAGAAGAAGCATAAGGCTGGTTCGACGACCAGTGAATCGACTGAAGTTGACACTGACAAGAGTATTGCAGCTTCTGAAAGTTCTTCCCTCAGTCACTACGTGGAACTCCCAACATCACCTCCAAGGGAGTCTCCTACACCAACAGAAGAAGTACTAGAACCGGTTGTAGTAAAAGAAGTTACTCCTGAGCCCGTTATTACACCAAAAGAACCTACACCTGAACCCGAAGAACCAGCAATACCTGTCATTGAAGACTCATACGAATCTGAATCTCTCACTATCTCAGAAGAACGAGGATATGAGGCAGAAGACATTTCTTTGGGTCCAGTTTTAACACCTGATAAGAAAAAGAAACATAAGAAACGCAAGCCTCACGGAGTTAGCGAAGAAACTGCTTATCCGGTTATCACTACCACTGAAACTGACGACACGACTGTGACGACACCAGTAGAAATGATGGAAACTACAAAGAAAGGCAGAGACAAGAAACGCAAGAAGAAGACTAAGTCTCCTTCTGAACCTGATGTTGAACCTGAACCGGTAGTTGAACTTGAGCCAGAACCAGAGGTGAAACCAGAAAGTCCCAAACAGGGAACCGAAGTCGAAGCTCTGTCACCGAAGGAAGAGTCATACCACACTATCAGCGAAACTTCTGATATAACAACTGTCAAAATCGTTGAGGAATGTGTTCACAGCAGCCCAGAAACTGCTGAGAAAGAAGTAGGAACGATCCTCAAATTCCCTGTTCCTGTAGTCGAGGAAATTGTCACCCAGGAATACTCAATTCAAACATCTCCTGAGGAAACTGAGCCTATCGAGGAGGCACCAAGACCTGAAACATCTGACATTGAACTACAGACAACACCAACATCAATGAGCGAAGTTATCACACAAACAACACCTGTAGAAGACAAAGAAGCACACACACAAACTATTGAAGAAGTCACTACTGTTGTAGAAAAGCTTATGTCAGATACTGAAATACAGACCAGCCGGTCAGAAACTCCAGAACAAATCGTACAACTTGAAGCAACAACTCAAGTTATTCCTCATGATATCAGTACTCCGGAAGAAAAGTTCTCACAAACTACACCAGTTGAAGAACCAGTTGTTGTCGAAAAATCATTAACACCTGAGATTATTACAGAATCAAGGGAAATGCAAACATCTCCACAACCAGTAGTACTGAAAGACGAAAAGAGTACTGAAGTGATAGTAGAAACTACTGATACAGATATACAGACTGTGCAACACGAGATCACAGAACAAGGAACATCTACTACTCCTGTCAAGGAGAAGGAATTAACAGAGATGGGTATGCAGACACCTGAGGTACCGCTTATCAGTACTTTCACACAGTCTGATACACCTGAACCTGAGCCTGTAAAAGAAGCCGAACCGGTAGAAGTACCGTCATTGCCTTCCCTTGAAATCAAGAAGGAAATCATCACTGTTGATAGCACACAACAAACGACACCAAGGGAAGAGGTAGAAGCTCCTAAACTCGAACTCAAACAGGTTGAAACTGCTGAAATTTCGCAGCAGACTACTCCTAGGGAAGAACCGAAGGTTGTATCGCCGCCACCAGCAGAACCTGAGCCAACACCTGTTGTTGAACCTGTCATTGTACCAGTAGTTGCACCCGTAATTGAACCACCAAAGAGAGAGATCATAACAGTGGACAGCACTCAACAGACT
The DNA here is from genome assembly GCA_028554685.1 of Agrotis ipsilon. Classification (NCBI taxonomy): domain Eukaryota; kingdom Metazoa; phylum Arthropoda; class Insecta; order Lepidoptera; family Noctuidae; genus Agrotis; species Agrotis ipsilon. The sequence goes on from CM052965.1 coordinate 16,920,651, forward strand.
TCGCCAAGAACACCACCTGTAGAAGTGGCTCCAGTGCCAATCCCGATACTAGACCTGGAAAGGCGAGATGTCATCACAATTGACAGCACCCAACAAACATCTCCGAGGGACTACTCCGAAAGTTCTATCTCCACATCAACGGAAGAACCTTACGAAGTGCACCTTCGAGCTCAGATCTCCATTCCTCAAGCTACTACGGACTTCATTGAAAGTGAACGCTCGTTCGAAGAACCTCCTCAATCTATTCTAGGAGACAAATACAAACAGAGGAAACGGAAATCTAAGAAGAAGACAGAATCACCTTTACAATCACCAGAAAGTCTTTCAGATCCAATAAACACGGAGCTTTCGTTGTCAGTTACACCAACTAGCGAAGATATGTCACTAAGAGATTCCTCTTCAATAGATGAGGGTATCTCTCAACTGACCAGTCCTGTGATGTCAAAGCAAACTCTACACAAATTGACATATTCGGACGTAGTGCAGAGGTCGAAATCCAAATCACCATCTCCTAGCAAAACCATCATCCCTCAGAAATCGGAAAAGGCAAGGTTACTTGATGCTCTAGAAAAGCGAACACAGTCTATAACAGAACCACAAAAGACCATACCTGATGAATCTATGACAATTGCATTGTTGGAACCGTCTGTAGAACAATCTTACAACCTTGTCGTCAACAAAGAATTAGATGAAGTCAAGAATTCCATTGAAAGCAACGATCCTACTAGAACAGAAAGGAGCGTTATCATAGTCATTGAAACAATTTCAATTTGGTTAGAAGAAATCCAATACAAGATCCAGAGACAGACTGTGAGCGGCGTAAAGTCGACGGAAGAAACTGAACGCCTGAAGTCACTGAAAAAGCACGTTCAAAATCTTAAACACATTATTGAAGTGACTGAAGTGAACGAAGAAATAATTACTTTGATCGAAACGTTAACGCGCCAAGTAGACGCGGTTAATACTTTGAACAGTCAAAGCTCGGTCAAAGTGAAAGAAGTGGAAAGAGAATGGATTAAATTCTTAGACGACACGAACAAACTTAGCGATGATGTTGAGGCAGTTAAAATTGCTGTAGATGACATCATCCTCTCAGAAACACCAACTCTACAGAAATTGGAGAAGTTAGATGCAATTGAAACGAACAACTTGGACAATTTCGTTACTATCAGGAAACTGTTCAAGAGATGTCGTAGCCTTGTCGAAGCTAACCCTAAGAGAGAGTGTCCAACTAAACTGTACAACGCTGATGATGACACCAAACAAATTGAGAACACCATCAACACAGAGCGAGATAGGCTGTTACAGCTGGCATCTTTGGCAGAAGAATACGAACAAACTCTACAGGACTTTGGTCAAATTACTGACGTAGCAGAAGCTTTGTTAGACGGCAAGATCATTGTCTCTGACTTAGACCACCTACACGAAGAAATACAAAAGCACAGGAAATTCTTCGTTAACCTTAGCCATTGCAGAGCTATTCTTGAATCATTAGAAGACAACCTAGACAGTGAGACAAGGGCCAAGTTTTCGTCATTACATAATTCTCTTCACGACAGGGCCACGGTAATCATCGATAGGGCTGCAAGCCGAGCTCAACAGATGACACTAGCAGCATCGCGCTGGTCGCTACTACAGCATGGCATGAAAGAAGAGAGACAATGGCTGGTTGTAGCTCAACAGAGAGTGCCAGATTTGAGTAATGTCACATCAAGAGATCACGAACAGTACATCAATCTCTACCAGTCCATAAGTCTGGATGTCTCCCATCATTACGCCAAGATGCTACGTCTGCTTTCCATTACTGAAAGCCTACAGAACCTAATAGTATGTTCTGGTTTAGAAACCGAATGTTCTGTGGCATTAGACACATTGTTGAAGCTACAAGAAGATGTAGACTCCAGGTTGACAAGGCTGACTGCTTTCAAAGAAAACTGGGTGACGTACGACCTTCTAATCGACAGAATTGAAGGATGGATGAAGATTGCCAACAAAGAACTGGAATTCATCACTCCAGAAAACATTACAACTACTGGCAACCTGAGAAGATTCTGGGAATTGAAGGCACAGCATGAAGTTCACAACAACTTGAAGAACGAATCAGGAGTACAGTTCGAAAAGGCTCTAGAAATCCTACCAGTATCAGACGAAATGACACAGAGACAATTCTTCTCCAAGATTGAAGATAAGTGGAGTGAATTAGCTTCCAAGATTGACAGCATCCACTCATCAGCTATTCAGAACATCTCCGACCGTGATGTGTCCTTCAGGAGAGAAGCTAACATTCTAGAAGAAGAACTAAGAGAACTTCGTGCTTCTCTCGATAGCCTCAAAGGCGTCATTAAGAGCGAAGATGAGCTCAACCTATACATTGAAAGACTACAAGTCATGACTGGTCGTATTGACAGGATACAGAATGAATTAGGAAGACTGAGTCTACTACCCACCGCCGAGTCTGAACGTCTTGGTGCTTTGCTAACCCAGTCAGGCATCCTCGATGACCAGATAGCCGTAGAGCTGGAACGCAGCATGTTGCTGAAGGAGAAGATCATGCAGGTTCAAGCTGGCATTTTACGTTGCCAGAAATCGCAAGCGCCGAGCTAAACTAACGCTTGAAGAGTGTGAAGCGGCAGAAAGGCTGGGCAGTGATGTGGTGGAAAGAGCTTCGGAGAACTGTGATAAACTGATTGAGGAGCTGGCGTCGCAGTGGAGGGATATCCTGGTGCTGAGGCAGTCGCTGCACACGCTGCCGACCAGTCTGCGTGTCGTCGTGTCGCCGACAGGCGTCGAGAGGGACATCTCTGCTTTGCAGGTAATTGTTATTTATTTGTGCAATATCTCTGAACATAATTTAAATTTAAGCTTAGTTATTTTACGATTGAATACTCAATGAAACGCTTCAACTACGTTTTAGCAAAAAGTTTGAGGAATTAAAAAGAGTAGTTAAAGTATCGACTTTGCCGAAAGCCGAACTTCATCAAAATGATGAAAAAAATTAGCTTTAAAAGATTTTAGTACGATATTCACGCAAGCTCATAGTGAGCAGTACCGTCATCTTCTCGAATCTTCTAACGCATTTCCCCTTGTACAGGAAACCCACTCTGAGTTAGAAGCACACTGCAGCGACCTGAGCGCTCGCCTGCGCGCCAAGCTCCACCTGTGGCGGCGGTTCGAGCGACAGCTGGAGCTGGTGCAGGGCGCCGTGCGGGAGGCCGACTACATGGTGGAGCTGCTCACCGTGCAGGGACAGGTGGACTATGACAGACTGCTGAAGGCTACTGAGAAACTTGAGGTAACTGACTTGAACTACTTAGCATAAAACCATCACGTACTATCAACTGGGTTTCTTTACTTGAATTCGAATGACGTTTAATCGAAAAACAATTACTAGAAAACGTTAGCTCGATGTTTTTTTGACAATTCATCGATTTCATGATCTATGAAATCGATGAATTGTGAGCGCGACAGTTCATTCCCTCGATGCATCGAAATCTCAATAAACATCTTGAAACATCATTTCTAGAACAAGCATTTAATCGATTTACCGAGTATTTTAAGGATTTTTATTTAAGGGTGCTAATATTCGGTCTTCCAAAACATCCATAATATAATTCTTATCATCTTCATAACTTTTTTCTAACTACCCCCTTTTCCCCACAGACCCTGAGCGAGTCCCTCTCACGTCGCAGCGGCGAGCTGGTGGGTGAGCTGTCGGCCGCCGCGGCCCCGCTGGAGGCCAGCACGGAGCCCTCCGTGGCCGCCAGCCTGCGTCGCGAGCTGGACGACGCCGCCGCCGCATACGAGCACACCTGCACCAACCTCAACCAGCTGTGTGACAAGTAAGTACCTGAGACATCATGAGCTGGACGATGTTCACTGAACAAAGGACTCCCACTCATAGATAGATTACACTTCGTTTGACTGGAAGCCGAACCCAATATAGTTGTGAAAAGGCAAGGCAGATGATGATGACCACGTAAAAAAAACATTCTAATCTATATCTTTCTTTCTCAGGTACCACAAAGCCGTAGAGCTATGGAAGCGGTACCGCGACGCGGCGGCCGCTGTGCGCGCATTCGCTGACTTCCAGGAGTCAAGGATACACGCACTGCGACCTGACGACGCTCCCAACACTGCCCAAGTAAGTGCTAGACTTTAGTATTACAGGATTTCAGCAATTTGAACCTCATTGTTGTTTTCCTTATGTATTTTTGGGTGGTGTTAACGCTAATTGGTTCCAGTTAATCATTATTTGGTTTTAGGAACTATTTAGTGTAGGTATTTAGTATTAATGTCAAACAAAAATACTTGCAGACATTCCAATAAATTCCTCATGTTGAATTCTCGAAGTTTCTCACGGAAAAAAAAACTGACTTCAAAAACGATCACCGAAAAGTGGAAGCTATTTTGCCACCTCCCAAAAAAATACAGAACGAATTAAAAACGTCTTTCTTTATGATGTCGGTTAAAAAAATATGGTGTCTACTTACGTTTATGCAATGAAATGAGCAAATATTTAAATCTAAAATCTGGGTAGGCCAGGAACAAATAACTAAAAAAAAATCACTAAAAAAAGTTTGCAAATAATTACCAAAGGCTGCTTCATGTTAAGTTGATGTTAAGTAAATAAGTGACAATTCTCCGGACATGATCAAAAAGATCAAGTAACGGTGGTCTATACTTAGTGCTCTTAAGGCGCGTATCCATTTTCCGGGTTAAGCCGCGTTTGCCGAGGTCAGTCTGTGTGAGGATGGGTGACCATCTGTCATAGCGAGTTTCCTCCGTGCCTCGGAAAGCACGTAAAGCCGTTGGTCCCGGCGGTCATTTGTGGATCTTTGACAGTCGTTACTGTTAGTCAGAAGCTCTAAAAGTCTGAGAACCAGTCTCACCATGGGGTATCGTGTTGCCCAGTTACTGGGTTGTGGAGGTTCGATAAGCAGTCGCTCCATGTAAAATACTGATATCCAGCTGCATCTTGTTCGACTGGAAGCCTACCGCGATATAGTTGGGAAAAGGCTAATGCTGGCAAATGCTAAAGGCAGATGATAATACAAGTAACTTGTATAATGGAAACGCGCCTTTAAGCTTAGGTACTGTTGGTTGAATGGCCTGACATTTAACTCTACAACCGGACTTGACTACGTTGATAGTCGGAAGGTTTCAGATAGCATCTTAGTATAGATCGTTTTAGTCCAAGGTGTTGTTAAAGGTTTCCTCCCTAAACTTTGTCTTGTTACATAGTTTCTATATAATCAAAACTTTATGTAACTTATTGGCAAAGTGTTAAATAATTTGCAGATTAAGGTTGAAACCAAAAAAATTAACCTGTGAAATAAAATATGGGATGCGTGTAATATTCCAAGTGGGATAAAAGTTAACAAAAAACTAGCAGATGTTCCATTCTTTATGGAAAATCACAATTTCCATTATAAGAAAACCCTGGGAAAACTCCAATGTTTTACGTTGCAAAGGCTTTTAAATAACTTAGTTGATTTACCCTAGTTTCTAAAACCAGTCTGAAATATAAAATATTTATTTTAAGCACACCTGTCCACTATTTTACTACTGCCAGCTAACCGTTACCTCTACGTACGTATACACCCAAAGATCAATACGTATAGCGCAAACAAGCGTCGAACCTGCGACACGAGCATGACTCACGCTACTGACCGCACCTAACTTAGTGAATTACGGTCGATGCTCTAACCTTTCAGTTGTAAAATACTATCACGCTATGTCTCAGGGGATGGGCATATAAACATGTTGAGTGGAACACGTTGCATTTACTTAATTGAATTCGATTTTCGCACGAGTTTTTCGCAGTGTTTTAGACTATATGACTTAGTAGCTGTTGCCAGCGGCTTCACTCGCTACAACTCCAAAATTATCCCACGGGAACATAAAATCGGGATAAAAACTATCCTATGTGTTAATCCAGGTTATAAACTATCTGTGTACCAAATTTCAGCCAAATCCGTTCAGTAGTTTTTGCGTGAAAGAGTAACAAACATCCATCCACACATACAAACTTTCATGTTTATAATATTAGTAGGATAGTAGGATATACATAGCTTACGATACGGTCTACCTAAATGTCCTTTCTTTGGTATTGTTCGTCATGTCGTTGAGCTCCTTGAGTTATGTGTCGAGCTACACGATTGACAAATGCTTGCACTGACTGGACAGGTCCACTTAACTTAAGCCTAATAATGATCATGGCCGAAGTTACCATTACGTCTATGACTTGCCAATGAACAAAAAAACATATTTATACAACAGACGTCCATCACCATTTTTTTATGTGCACTTTACAATACAATTAGTGAGTGGGCGTGGTGGTTCCGCCATTTTTTGTTGAAACTGAGGTCCATGCACTTAGCACTAAGCTTTTTATATAAAAATATCCTTAAGATAACCACAAAGTTCTGTGAGACGCCCCTTGTTGATGATGGTATAGTGCATACAATTCATATACATACTATCCATGATTGTTGGCCGCAGCCATAAGTCCTAAAAATCTTCATAAAAGTCTACATTTATAATAAGTTCTTTTTTTTGGGTGAAAATCACCAAATGAGTCCCCTAAGCGGAGCGTAACAGACTGTCAGTCTTACTGAAAAAAAACACCCTGTTCCTTCACATGCTCTTTGCATTCCAAGATCGCTTATAATTCCGGGACTCAAGTTCGAGATTGTATTTAAAAGAGAAAATAAAATAATTACGTTGTTTAAACATCATTATCTAAATTGCATATTTTTTTATGACTAGGTTAAAATTTATTAAAACAGGTGCAGAAATATTGTTTACTGTGAAACGTTTATAAAAACAGATTAATCTCAAGGGTATCTTGCTGACTTTTATGTAATGTAAACACATTGGATTTTTACATTTTGTTTTAAAACAGAAGCTCGATGTAATTAAAAATAGTGCTAAAGTACGATTATTAATTACGTCAGTAAATGACAGTAAAAATTAACATTTGTGCACTATATAAATGTAACTTAATTCATTGATCAGTGAACAGTTGCACTTATCATTTTTACTGACTACAATTATTAATCGTTACGCTAGTATACTTTTTCTTTTTTATGTTATTCGATAATTTTTTAATAGGATTCAACTATTTTCTTCTCTTAAATCAATGTTGTATGTTAATTGGTCAAATCTTGCACAACTTGAAACGAAAACAACTCAAAAAAAACCGATAACACTAAACAATATTTTAGCGTAGATAGTATTTGTTGTATATATAGCGTCGTATTCCGATATACACGTTAGATAATATTAGACAGATAGCTACTACTTATAAAAAATATGATAAAGGTTATATATTATCAATGAAGATAACAAATCATTACTCTTAATCTATATCCGCACTATTATCTAGCTATCGTTATACCCAGTAAACTGAGTTTTAGTCGCCAGGACATAATGGAAGTCGATAGCGCCGTAGCCCAACGCAGAGCCCAAGTGAAGGAGGTGAAAGCTTATCACCTCCTTCATTAGCCCTTTGCTTTAGTTGGCTTTCAGTCGGTCGAATCTGACAGCTCCTTCCGCTCCGTCAAAGGCTGGTAGACTGATTGATAGTAGTAATTCCAGGTAATATTTAATTGCATTCGGCCAAGCCTGGAAGCCTCTTCTTACAAAGGCTAGGCAAATGATGAATCAGTGTTTGTATTCGAAAAAAATTCGTTTGGACCCGCGGAGTGAATTATGTACGCACGTAACGTACGTAATTTTATATAATAAATAAATAAAATAAATATTCCACAACTATCACACAACGCCATCTAGTCCCAAACTAAGCAGGCCTTGTGTTATGGGTAATACTTATATATTTTTAAATACATACATATTATAGATAAATTACACCCAGACACAGAACAAATGATCATGCTCATCACACAAATATTTGTCCTGGGTGGGAATCGAACCCACGACCTCCGGCATAGCAGTCAGGGTCACTAACCACTAGACCAACAGGCCGGTCAATATGTTAAATACGTGTCAAGAATTTGAAAGAATAAGATCATTATTTGATTGATGGGGTACACGACCGTTCCTTACCCGATGCGCATATCGACACTTGTCACTTTTGTCATCGGCTGCCGAATGTGACAGCGATTTATTACGGCTGCGCGTGCGCATGATGTCATCAGTCACGCCAATGACATTGAGCGTGCAAGTGCGATAGTCCATCCAATGTTTTGTAAGTTCTGTGAAATTATATATAAGTAATTTTTAGGGTTCCTTTCAAAATTATACGGTTCGGGTTTATAGAGTTTCTGATGATGAAAAATGGCTTTATAGAAATTTTTATATTGTTGTTGGGTTATCCTTTGTCCCAAAAAGATACAGAATATAAGAAAAATGCTAAATAATAGCCTGTTGGCATAATTTCGCGTCCCGTGCGAACTTTGATCATTAGCCATTATGATTTTAATGTCACAATCTAGTAATTTAGTTGCGCTGTGTGGCAGTCCTATCGACCAATCGACTTTCCCAGTATACATTAGGTTCTTGTTTTTATATTTCTTGTCGATAATGTTGATTAATAAAACAATGAGCTGAGAAATTCAGAGGTCTTTGATGTGTATCCGATTGTACCTGTAATGGCAGGTCAAAATTATATTTTTAATTGATTTTCACTTTATGATTTTAAAGAGGATCTCGAATAAACCTTTTTTTTAAATTTTCGTGTCTATTGATTGTAGGTAGGTACCTACCTGTTTTTTTGGGTGATAATATCATTAAAATGAGTCAACATGCCCAGAATCTTACATACTAAAATCCACCTTGTGCCATCAATTGCACTTTACTTTCCAAGTCCACGCTAACCTTATTAGATATTCCCGTCACCCCAGCAGGCATTGTAGGTACTTAATATTTTTCTATTACTGCGAAATGTGCTTATTTATAATTTATTTAATTAGTAGGTAGGTATGTAAGTACATAAAAGTACATTGCGTGAAACAACGGTATAAGAACAGCTAAAATTGAGTAAAACAGTTAACTAAAACGTGGAATGTTTTTTTGCGAATTTTGGCAAAAGTATAATAATTATGAGAATCAAAATCCGTCAACAAAATAAGAATCATTCATTAGGTAATTGCTACTTTTTACTAAGATTGTTTACATAATTTTAAAATGTAGGTACTAAAATAATTAATTAAGTTGTTTTTCTACTAAACAAAACTAATTAACATGTAAAACAATCGCGTGTTTTAAACAAATTCCCTAAGTTATTGAAACTCTCTAAAATTAAAAGTTCAACAACTACACTATACTACACTACACACAAACACTATAAAGTTTCGTTTATTTGCAAACACATCAAAGTTCATTTTCATCGACTGAAAACAGCGGAATCCGGTTATTATAATGAGTTTCCTTCACATCACGTCGTGGTGCTAAAACATTTAATAAGGCGAGTTAATGAAGTGAAACTTTGTGAACAGTCACAATTAAATCGCGCTGATAACGTCTGTGATAATGCGTTCAGCCAACCGCGGGCCAGTCGCTTCGCGGGCGTCCACACCGAAGGACGTCTGCAAACACGCGCGCAAACAAACGAACAAACTCGAAAACATAACTCGAATAATCGAAATAACCAAATCCGAAGTGTCAAAATCGATAACAGCCGAGGTCACTCGTCGAGTGAAACAATGCTCAAGTTGTTGACTATGCATAATTTCATTTGATCATTAGGCGATAAAAGCAGCAACTGCATACAATGCCGACCTTGGAACGCGGCCGTGACTCCATTGTAAGCGATGTTCCAAATTTGAAAATTTGAATTCCGCATTCAAATTGAATTTAGCAGTGATGTCAGTGTGCCGGGAAAATGGCGCGAGTCGTATGTTTATTTTGAAAAATAAATATTAACGAACAAAATCTATATTTTAATAATTATAATAACACTACCCTCGATGTAAATAAAGTCATAAACTAAATATTTATTTATTTTAATCACGGTCTTATCGTATCGGTATTCGATTTTTAATCATTAGTTCTAATCATCGTTAGTGGGTACCTACATAAACAAAAATATATGTAAATGAGTACATTAACGATATAAATAAGTGTATTTAAGTAAATAGTGCAGTGCTAAATCATTCATTGGTGCCATGATATTGTCAAATGTGAGATATGGACATAATGGACGTATTTTATATAGTGATGTGATAAGAAATATGTGTCACGGGATCACAGTGTGATAAATCTGCTAATATGTCACTTCAGGAGGTAAGATTATAATTATTATTAATTAATATGTGCTATCTACATTATTTACAAGATTTCAGTAATATTTTTGTAAGACCTATGTGATTTTTTTCTCACATTTTGCTTTCTTATCAAACGTAGGTAGGTAATCAGAATTCATAAGTAGGTAGGTAGATACGTTGTGCAAAAATTCGAAAGTAATAATTTATCTAACAACATCACGCCTCTAATCATTGAGGAGGACAGAGATGTGCAGAGCCAGCAGGTCAACCTACTCGAATCTGTCATATTTTACACATTGAAAATTAACCTTCCACAATTGTGATAAGGTTTAAAATGTATTAAATAAATTTGACAGATTGAGGTAGGTTGATTTGCTGGCGCCTGTAATGAATACGACACATTTTAATCTTTTTCGAAAAATATTTTTCAATATTCTCTTTTTTTGTTTTGATTTACGATTAGTTGTGTTTGCTATTCTGTACTTAACTAACGATTAAGCGTCAAATAGTCTAGCCTACATCTAATTAAAATATTTATCAGCACTCCTAAGTTTATCCTCACGTTTAAATGCGAAGTTCATTGTAATCCGTACAAATAGCAGGCGGTGAGATCATCGCGCGACCAAGTCGTAGGAAACACGCACATTAGGTATAAATGCTGCTTATTATTCCGTTTAAACCAGGATTGAGTATACTATAGTCTGAGTCAAATAAGAAAGAATTAAAAGTCATTGACCCGACTTGTACCAAAAAGTCCACAAAACTTAATTTTGAGATCGCTCGTCATACAAAACTGTCGCTAATACTGCATCGTTCGAGTTTCATAATACCAAACACTTATCCCAACGGAAATAAGTAAGAAATACGTAAATTTGAAGAATAATTGTGGTATTTTTTTAAGTTTCAAAAATACACATTAAAACAATGAAATATGTAATTGCTATTGTTTATGGATTTCAAAAATAATTTTCTTGGTGTATATTTATTTTTCAAAATTACTTATGTTTTCAACTTATATTTCAATAACAGAACATGCAATAATTGGATTTATTTATCTAGCTTTAACTCATATTCTTACAAGTATACAATAAACTTAAATAACCGAATTTTAAAGTTCATACCAAAAAAATCGATTTTTTGGGTTATGCCCTCATACTCGGCGCTGAGTGTGACGTCAGAGCGAGTCAGGGGCGCATTACCTGTTCGCCATTTTGTAATTATGTACCTAACGCGTCCTTCGTCTCGAGTGTCATCTATCTATATCTTCTATACATATAATAAAACTGTAGAAAAATGGTTTTTGTACATCAAAATAAAATCCAAAAAATATATCTAGGGTGATAAAGGATAACCAATAGAACCCATTTCCTGCATTTTTAGAATTTTTGTCTGTTTATCTGTTTGTATGTTTATATGTCCGAGTATCACGTAAAATGTTCGAAATTAATGTAAATAACTTATATACACAACGATTAAGCGTAACTTGAGGTAACATTTAGTTTTTGTTTCATTGTAATCGGTTCAGTCTATCAAAAGTTATTCGAATTTAAAGTGTTTCAGAAGTAAAATTACGGTCAGTTCACACCAAGACGCGCAGTTCAGTAGCGCGATGTACGAGTAGCTTCGAATAGAAAAATTCATCGAAACATTTTTTAATGATAAGGCGTTAAACCTGGAATAGAGGTGTTTAAGATGGGATAGGATGAGACAGGATGGGACAGGATGGGATAGGACGGGATACAATGGGACACGATGGGACTCGATGGGATACGATGGTAGTGAATAGTATAGAATCATTTATTCACTCTTAATTATTTTTTTTATGTTCATTGTTATTGGTACCTACATGTTTCTTTGACAAATAAATCTGTTTTAATATTTGTTTTGGAGTTTTAACATTGTTAAGTTCCGACATCCACGCGAACGAAGTCGCGGGCACAGCTAGTTTCAAATAAGGTTTGCGCATTGGATTGACTGAGCGTATTCCATTATCGGAAAGTTTTCAACCATTTTTTATTATTATCTAACTGTTTAAAGGGTTTAATTAAGTACTACATTTTTAGGTACCTTTCGAAATAAATACGATTGAATATGGTTTTGGCCAAAAGGTTTGTAACTCATGCCCAGTGAATACGTCAAGGACGCCCCGTACCGCGATACGTTTGTTTTGATCGTGTTAGCGACACTTCCTTTACATTTTTTGTATCGTTTTGAAGTATTGGAAAACATTGGTACACGGGTGTTAACGACTTTTAATTTTTTCTTATCTGGCGCCGACTATAAATCCATATCCTATTACTGCTTCTGAAACTCAAGCTTTCTCTTAGTAGTAGGTATTACCTAATTAAGGTGCTTATCCTGAGCATTCACTTTTTGTAATGAGCATTAAGTATGTTCTTCTAGCGAATGGTGATAAAGAAAAATAAATGAGATTAACTAGTAATTTACTTTGCAAAATCTAGAATTCGTCCTGCATAATCAGTTACATTGCTGCTACATAAATAGGGTTGGGGCGGAAAGTCATAAAATAACTCATCCTGCCCAGAATTAAGCGGAAGTAACTGTGAGTTCAGATTTTTACAATCTAACGTAACTCCGTAAGAATGGTCATGAGCGTTTTAGCGAGCACTCTAAAGAACGTTCTGGTTAACTTTTTGCTGACCCCACTGTCAAGTCTGACTTCATATCTTCATCAAGAAAAAAGAAAGATTTTTGACGAACATCGACTAGAACGTTCCCTAGAAAGATCGTGAAAATTTTCGTACTGATGTTTGACTACTATGATCGGCTCTGTTCATTGACACTTCGGTAAAATTAAAAACGTGTAATATTACAAGGACTTTTAAAGAAAAATAGAAATATCCGAATTGAGAACCTCCTCCTTTATGAAGTCGGTTCATAAACCATAGTTCATTATGTGCGCCCAGTGCGAGTTGGTAGATGTCACATGTCCTCAAATTCTCAGTTCTACGACGAGACGCCTTCCTCGCGATGTTTTCTTTATAGCTTTATAAATAGAAATATGGCTAGGACTAACTAAAGGACTAAGGAGGAAGTGGAGCCAAAAGGGGAACGGTATTTCCGCTGGCTGACAAAGTTGGGCTATCCAATTTGGATCTTTGTGTCGCGTTGGCCCGAAAGGGTCAATCAAATTTGGACCTTTTTATTATGTTGAGAAGGCAGACTGTGTTACCTTTATGAATATATTGTAGGGATCCTGTTTTTTTAAATTATAGACAAAACATAAAAAAATCGCGCCTTTTTCACATAGGCATAAACTACAGATCGCCACCTGCCACAATCCTGGCACAAACAAAGACCTAGTGTTTATAAACTTTCAAAGCCGTCGTGAAAACCTATTGACTAATTCCCAAGTCATGTTAGATTAGCCGGAATAGATAAAACCATCGATTTAAAACTCAAGTTATTATTAGTACTTACCGTTATGTATAAATATAAATATGATTACTTATTATTTAGTCACGAGCTTACCTAAAAGGACTGAGAAAAGTTACGTCATATCTAACTAGGTTAAGGATCTCTTTAATACATGAAAGGTGACAGGTCTAATCCCAAACAAAGATTATTTATGCTTAGTCTAGATATTATAATACTCGTATATTTTCTGTTTTTAAAGTTAATAAATGAGTCTTCCAGACCTGGGTGGTGCGGTATCAAGGGAATGTCACACTCTGATCACCGCGGACATCCTTAGTTTTTTTGTTGCGTTCGAGGGTTGCGGTACCCTGCTTAGACAGCCCCTTGACTTGCTTATGGACCCGCTTAATCTCATGGTGGCAGAAACAACAGAACGCTATCTGCTAAGAACTAAAAATTACAAATTTAATTTTACTAAACATCTATTTTCTGCGGTTTTAAAACCGATTGAAAATAAGTGGTCTCGTAACAAGATAATCGACTAATACTATTACAGTCGCCACATAATATTGCAATTTTAGTAATACCTACAGTAAATAGTATACATGACTCTGAAAAACTATAAATTAAAAATAACCTACCGCTTAACGAAACAAGCCACCGAAAAACTAAACTTAGGTACTCATTGGAAATTAAATCGAATGGTTCGACTTTAATATAGCTTTTGTAAATTGGTTCGCCTGAATTTTAGCTTAAATAGCAAATTGGTTCGTTGCAAAGTCTTAGAAAATAATGTACCAATCATTTAAAGAAATTACCCCAAGTTTGTCTAATTTTTCAGTACGACACACAAGGTCGCGGTTTGTGGTTCTAAATTACATCTGCAGTTGCAATTAGCATGTTTTGGTGGCCACAGACTTACTTAGAACTTTGTTTAAGAAACTAATTGAATTTTTAACTAACTTCTTTAATTAAGCTGGCATTGTGACAAGAAAATTCGGAAATTGTGGGTTTAGTTTGGTAATTAGTTTTATTTTGGGTATTGCCAACAGTTAAATGAGAAACAATTTAATACTTTCTAATATGAGCGTGAAAATAAACATATTTTTACATAACCTATATTATCCCACTGCTGGGCAAACAAAGGTCCCATAATATTTCACTCTCCTTTTAGGCGGTTTTCCCCGGTCAATTTCTCAAAAACATATCCAAGTTGTTACGCCAGCGTATTCTAGGCCTCCCTCGGCAGCGACATACGTCCGGCACCCACTGTGTGACCACTCTGGCCCACCGATACCCATGGACACACAAAATATTATATTAGAAAAAAATCAAATAAAATACCTGTATGTTGCGCTTTCGATTTCAGTATTTTATTTTATTTTTTTTATTCCTATGATACCTAATTTAAATCGATCCAAAGTTAATGCGAATATTGCCATAGATACTGGGAAAGGTTGACAGTCAAATTGCAGACTAATTAATGAGAATATAAATTACGCCAATTACCTAGTTCTAGTTTTCCATCAAGGTGAAATGATAACTAGGCACCTACGTACATTTGTCTACAAATCGAATAATAAATACATACACGCATGCTTACATACTAGACTCACTCAAACTATTCAAAATCAAAGTTTTCAAAGTCAAACAAATAAAACTTAATTAAAACAAACATTTTAAGCGATGCCATTGTGATTATCGTGCTGTTAACTTGTCAAGGGCGAACTCTTGGTAGGAGAAAGATAGAATTAGTAATGTTTAGACGCGGCGTTAGAAAGTTTGGCAAATCCGTACCCTTTTTTTTTTTTTTTTTTTTTTAACGTGGTAAAATCATCAAATGAGACCTCCAACCCCGGGCAGGGCGGGAGGTACTGTCAGACTTCTACTGACTAAAATCCACGGTGTTCTTCAATAGCCCTTTATGTTCCAGGGTCACGGTAAGGAAATAAATCCCGCGACCCCGGCAGGCTTTGGCCCTCTGTGAGGGGGCCCCGTCATTTGCTGACGCTCCTTGAGGCGCGCGTGGAACACAACGCGCCGTCGACCCGGGCATGGTCCATGGTCGGGCAGCGAGTTGCCCTTTACTCACTGCCCGCATGCCCGCGCCTACGGTGGCCGGAGATCGCCTCGCGACGTCCGACGCCGTGGGCGTTCACCACTGCGGCTGGGATGGAGGGAGGACGCTATCCTCTCCCTCTCGCGGCCCGCCTCCTCCTTTACGAGCATGACTGCTTCGCAGAAGGAGGCGACCGCCTCCCACTCCGTCTCGCTCCGCAGCATGGCCGCAACCAATGCCGGGCGCGAGAGGTCCCCGCCTATCGTCGCTGTGAGGACACGGCGGGGCCCCGCCCAAGCGGGGCAGTCCTGCACCGTGTGCTCCACCGTGTCCTCAGGGCGATCCGCGCAGTGGTGACACCCGGGCGTCTCTTCCTTACCCATCAGACACAGGTACCTCCCGAAACTTCCGTGTCCGGTGAGGACCTGCGTCATGCGGTAGGTAAGAACGCCATGGCGTCTCTCCAACCACTCCTCAAAGAGGGGTCTTACCGCCGCTATTGCAGCGTGCCCGGCCGTCGGTCGCGACAGTCGTGCCCTCCATACTGCCCTGAGATCGCGCCGGAGCTCTTCCCGCCGCGCCTCGACTTCTCGAGGCAGCGGGGTTACGCCCCGACGCTGCGCCTCCACGCGCCACTCGTATACGCGCTGGAGGGCAGTCGCCTCCAGATCCCAGGGCAATAATCCGGCTAGGAGGTTGGCTGATTCGCCGGCAATCGTGCGGTATCCCCGGACCATTCGGATAGCCATGACCCTCTGGCATGCGACCAGCTTCTGTGGTCGCGTCCGGATGCTTAGGGCCCACACGGGGGCCCCGTAGAGGGCCATGGACCGCACGACACCGGCGTAAAAATCCGTACCCTTAGCACGAGTTTTCAGTATTTGAGACGTAAAGTAAACTGGAACTTTGACAATTTCAAATTGACAACTTTCAATAAAAAAATTAGTTCCTTCTTCGCACGCCAGAGGCGCTGTTCCATTTTTTCATACAAGACACGATGTGAATACTGGAAAGTAAAAGAGTGAAAACTCGCGCTAAGGGTACTGGTAATCGGTTCAGTATTTTTCGTTTGATTATTTACCGGATCCGGTCCGATGTTTCTTGGTGGATTGAAAATGTTAACAGAATGTAATCGTTACTTTAGTTAGATACTGTCGTTTAAGTAAAAATAAGTGACAGCGAACTGTTTTTAAATCTCGAAGAGCCCTTTTAGGCCAAAACATATTACAAAATGTTTAATAAATACGTAATGTAAATAATTGGCGAGTATCTACTGTACTCAATTTAGATTGCACAAATTATGTAATAAAATATTGTGTTAGTTGCACGACCGTTGCACTTCAATTGCTGATTGACGAAATTGTTAAAATAGTTGATTGTTTCGATAGCAAGAACAAATCGATTTAGTAAGGTTGTTTTTACTAAAATAACGGTTACAATTATGTCATAGAATTAGTTAACTACAAATATTTTAGAATGCTATATTCTACAGCTGGATCGTCTAAGATAACTCAAGATATTGAAATATTTATAGAAATCATTCACATTACTCTTATCCTGATGGCTGGGTAATTTAGTTCAGAAAAGCTAGAACATTTTCGGAAAACTATATAATTTATTTGAATTTCGACAAATCACGCACATCGCATTTAAATGACTGTTTGAATAGACTTCGTCAATACTTATAATATTTATTAAACTAACCAAAATTCGGCTAAATTTAACAAAAACAGATTAACCAGTTCCGCTCTTGATATCGTTTCAGTTAATATTTCCCTTATTAAATATGTTTATCAGTAGGTACTTAAAGTACCTATAGTATTTCGACAACTGGTTGCTAGTTGCTAATTCTGAGCTGTAGGTTTATTTGTTTGTTCTCAATGTAGGTCGATTTTACCAATTTGAATATTTAGCATTAATTAGACGCGTGTATGTGAATGTAGAGTATTCTATGCGTTGTGAATTTAGCGGTAGAAAATCTTCAAAGGTGCTGATTTTCTTTTTCAAGTACAAATACTTTGTATCTTACGAAATGCCTTTTGTCATGCTAATTAGACATTGTTTGAGAAAAATTTAGGTAGGTATTTGTCACTTGCACATTGAACATTTATTGACTGATTTGAAATCCAATCTTGCCGTTTTGGCTTTGTAACTATTATTTTTTTAAATATCGTTGTAGTATGAATTGTAATACAATTTTAACCTCTAACCTAATTTAAATTAAAAAAGATCTAAAATTAACAACTCGCTTGGTTTTGCACGGATGACGGTGACTACTTATCTAGAAGATATTTCAAAAAAATTCTTTCATACAAACCTTAACCTTAAAAAATTTACAAACCATTCAAAAAAATTCAGTTCTAATCGAGGCTTCAAGTATGGATTTATTATTTGGATGACGGTGGTATCGCTTATAGATAATTAAAGATTAATTTACAAAACAAAAATATTATGCATAATCGGAAACCAAATAAAGCTGCACGATTATAATTATCCCTGCCTACGCGCAATGCAATTCCATCGTGTAAATCCGTCGACACGAACATTGCCGAATCATAATCTTGACAGTAAAACGTCTGTGGAATGACGCAAGAGGCGCTAAAAGTAACGCTTCACCATTGGTTAGCGATGCGTTCTAATTTTGAAACTTTAATAAATAAACAACGAAATCCTCCGAAGGTTATTTCTGAACATGATGTATATGCAATGTAGGTAAAGATTTAAAGAAAGCATAAATATGAAATTGGATTTTCTTCTGACATTTTAATACAAACAATTTCTTGACTTATGACGACAATGTTCTAAATAAATTACATGGGCTATTACCCAGATAGCTCTTAGGCAAAAAGCCAGGATCCCCCACCTGTGCACTCTTTTCGTACCAATTAATTATGTGGGCAGGTAGGTATTTGTGATTATAAACCGTGCCAACATGATCAGTACTAGGAAAAGCTAAGATTTCTCAACACCGTATCCGGGAGATGAGCCTAGACGATCAATATGTATCGCCTTAGTGTTAATATGTGCAAAAACTTCTTTAATAGAGCGAGTAGTAATGCTTCAAATGGTGTATTTATCACTTTGTTGGAAAAAGTTGTCATTGACTTCTGATCATACTTGGATTAATCCAGAAAATTTCTTTTGCATAAAATAAAAGTTATTTAGTTCAACGAGTTTTTCCATACTCTTAGTAAAAAAACACAAAAACTTTCAAATAAGGCAGTCAGACAGTTCAATTTGCTTCTTACTTAAAAGGATAAAAACATCTTAAAACTTACGATGTTTATATAATCCGGTGTAAACTGACTCATCGCTAGTTCTGACTGCCCGCTAATTACATTAGGTACCAGCAAAAAGCCTTCAAAGCGAGATGAAAACACCGTTATGTTTAAAAAACCTTGAGAAATTACTGTTTATAACCGAAACTACTTCGTATCAAGTTAAGTAAGCAATAAATAACCAGTCCAGAGCATTAAGTATCTGAATAAACCTACATTTATACTGTAATTTCTTGGAAACAACACATTTTATCTCAACTGTTGTGTCATTAAAGTGGGTACTGGCTTTAAAAGTACAAAATACGTTTCGATTTAAATGTGACTATTCATTTAAAAGTAGCCGTTTTGCAAGAGTCATACTTCTGAGTTCTAGAAGACTTTAAATACGCCAAAAATTCTTTTACTACAATAACACCCAACTAAATCTTTTGATATGAGATGTGTCAACAGACTCGACGTTAAGAACCAAAAGTATGTCTACAATTGACGATTAAATTGTTTAAGAGGATCTTACCAAATAACAAATCGGACGTTCGAAGTGCCAAAAATGTTATTGCTTCGTCCTAACAGCAAAATAAAGAGCAATTTAGCTATAAACATAAGAATTATCAGTGTGCATATAAATGCTGTATAAATTAATTAAATTGAAACAAGTCAGGAACCGGTTTTAAGGATGCCATCATCGTTCACTTAATTAAAACTACAATGCATTGTCGCATTTCCGCCAGCCCCGCGATTAAGGAAAATAGTTTTAACATGAACAATGTATTTATAAACCTATATTTGTAGGGCGAAAAATGGGAAAACATGCTCTTTGCATGTTCAGTCAAATAGTTAATCCAAACTATCCGTTATTTGCGGATTTTTGTCTAACTTGGTAGACTAAATTTTATCCTTTTAGAAACCAGGTAATTTCTCAAAAACCGAAAGATCACAAATATACTGAGATCTGATTCTCAATCTCCAATTACAAGTTTTTTATTCTACTGTCTTCTGTTTTTTAAATCTTGGATTTGATATTCTCTCGTATCATTTTCCCCCATATCTATCCTTCCCTAACTCTATGTCCAAAATAGTGGAACGTCTTAATTGCGGGCGATACGGCGCCCTTGCGTTGCAAAGTTGGCGGCTCGGCGGCACGCGGGGCGGTAATCTATCAATATCACTTACTAGAAAGTGAGGAAAGCCACAGATTAGTGGGGAAAGTTTCAGGGTAAGCAATGGAATGGAACATGTGAATTCAGAAGTTGTAAATATAGGAGATTGATTTACAGTGAAACGTTTATTATGGACAAAAGGGGAATATTTTAAACTGACATGACGACATTCATTAGAACTTAGAAACGGGATATTTAAATATCATCATATTTGTTTCGTGACTGTTGCAAACGCCATGATCACGTATATCGAAAATCAAAACAAATTAATAAGGTTAGGTAAGCTTAGGTAAATAAGGTTAGGTAAATATGCATATATCCCCTACATCACATAGAAAGTACATACCTACAGACTTAGTCACTGACGGACTCATCAAATCAAATCAAAGCATTTATTTCAAGTAGGCCAGTCATAGCACTTTTGAAATGTCAAAAGACAAAAACAGTTCAAAAATAGTTAGGTACGTTACATAAATAAAAACAGTTAAAAATAGTTATGTTGCTACAGTCCCAGTCACACGACATAAAAACTGTGAAAATCAATCAATGCCCATCACAAACCTAAGCTAGAACCAATGGAGCTAGAAAGCCGAAATTTTTTTCACGGATGACCCTATGCCATAGCAAGGATTATTCGAAATTCCTACAGTTCTGGAAGACATTAAGTGCAGTCCAAGCTAAGTGCTAGTTTTATGGGAAACTCAATATGCTATAAGTTAATAAAACAACTCCTGAGATACTTACATAAGGCAGATTTGGAAAACAAGTGAAGGAGCTGCTTTTGCATATATAATATTACCTAGGTGGCTAAGTAAATCATGAAGATCTCTTCATGATATAATATTATAAATAACATTATTAAATGATATAACCGTTAAAAAACTTGACACAATACTTCCTATTGTTACCACATAAATTGAAAAGAAGTTAACAGGTGAATGTCTCCATCAGCCATTTTTTCTTTCACGTCAAACTTTCCCTTTCAAATACACTCATATCAGTTTTAATTTTAAAAGCTTTTAAAGACCATTGCCCCAGGTTTTAGTTGCTACAAATATCTTGCATGTCTGCGTTGTTTCAACCTAGCCGCCATTAAATGAATTGGCTGCATATGCAGAAGGCACGCCCGGTCCATTAATATAATCGCGATACTCTTCAGTCTAATAAAATTTAGGACGAGTCGATTACTCATTAGTAATGACTAAGGCATGATTAAAAGTGTAGTTATTTTTAACATTTGATTTGTAAGAGCCCCTTTTAAACTGTACAGTCACGATCTTTTTAACGTGTCGTTAATCTGGCGCCAAATGTTGAATCAGATTTGTCATGTTTTGGTTATTTCCTTTTATGTTTTGATTAGTTCTTGTCGTCGATTTACTTTGTAGTTAAATATTTTTGCCATATGCAGAAAAATATACTAGATTCTCTGAAGTAATCATTTCAATACCCTTCTAGGTCCACCTAGGTTAGGGAATTATACTTACTTCAATGTCGATTTAGTACGGCTTAGTGTGAAAAGGTTATCTACAAGTGTCTAAGAATTGACAAAATTGTATGATATTCACACACAAAAGTAAATACTTTTGCGTGGAAATATAATTAAATTTAAAAATACAGATACACATAGATTCTGAACTAGAAAGAAATTTGCTTTGCCAATGTAGGTATATTGATGCAAATTATTATATTCAGTATGATATAATACTGCTATCAGCCGGATGTGAAGTGAGTTTGATGAGAATTTATTACAAAACGTCGTCCGTTGTATGATTTGTATGAAGCGAATGACCATGCAAATATTGATAATGTAATTAGGTACACTTTCATTGAAAGTTGTGGCATTTCTTCTTCTATTACACTTCAGTACCTACACATCTTATTTCCTCCTAGAAAAGATGAGTGAAAAAAAAAATAACGAAACCGGCACTTAAATATCAAAAACACTTGACCAGATTTTTTTATGACAAAATTGACCAAGATGCGAATGTTTTCAAATTCTCAATGCGTCACTCCTAGGTATTATTCTTACCAGTCATCTCGAGTTTTGATACGTTCATTGATTACAAAAATTAGAAAAGAATTAGATTAGATTTGTTGTCTCCATCATTATACACATGCCTATCTATTTTACAGTCTGTTCACAGTAATAAAACAAGTAATATCCGCGGCTCCATCCACATAGGACTCGACAATATACTATCTTCAAAATTGTACTTTATAAGTTTATAGTGCGACTCATACTACCACGTTTTTCTAAGCCTATCAACCACAATACAAAATCAATTCTACTCTATGATGATAACAGTTAAAACGAATTGTTCGATTATCGCATACAAATCAATGATCACACTTTCGAATACGTCGTCGTGACAATAAAACAATACACAGCCTACTTGGGATCATAATTTCGGCAACAATTATAATATTTTTCACGTTCGTCTCCTAAGGGCCTATGCACACCACGTTTTTTAAACGCGCCGTCGACGCGCAATTTGGAAACGCGCGTCGACGGAGCGTTTTCGTCCATCAGAGCAGTTTGTTGTCGTGATACAAAGTGTCAAACGCGCGTTTGTATCGCTACAAACGCGCGTCGACGGCGCGTTTAAAAAACGTGGTGTGTATAGGCCCTAATATCGCGGTGAAAGTCTAATGATAGTGATGCAACGGGCAGTAATGATCACTTTTACGCCTCGTAATTTGTATGAAATTGTTTTTCGATCCATGTATGTGTGTATGGCACCGTGTGACTCGAGCTTTGTTGTTGTTAACTGGTCTAGTGAAGGAGCCAGTTAGTATTAATTATTATGGTAGCTTATGTAATGGTTTGTTATAAACATTTAATGTATGTGTACCTAGATTTTAGGTAAACATTCATAAGCCACAGCTATATTGGTATTATATAAATTATAAAATTGAAGTGCAATTTTTTTTTTTTGGAAATAAAGAATAGAATGTATTAAAGCTATATTCTTATACAAATATTATTATATATAAACTTATAATTATATTATAAGTTATTATTAGTCGTTATTAATATAGCTTTAATACATTCTTGTAAAAGAAGGTATGTGTTACATTCCTACTAATATTATAAATGCGAATATTTATATATATGTAGGTATCTTCCGCTTTCACGTCACATATACCGTAAATGCTGTACTGATTTTGATTAATTTTGGTACAGAGAAAGATAAATAAAATATGGTTATAGACTTTAATAATAATTCAGAGAGGGGAAAGGAAAATGAATAAATGTTGGGAAAAGTAATGATAAATTGACTAAATATCAAAACAACACGTTTGGTTAAATAAAAGGCACAAAGATCAATGACATGTTAAAGTCGTACATAAGTCTTTATGAAAAAATAAACATGAATTTGCAAAAAAATAAGCGACCGAGCACTTTTAACGCAAAATGACAATCGTCGCGTTCAGTGACCAAGAAACGTCGATCGATTCACTTTGTTTATTTTGAACGAAGCACACCCTTTTATGTACTACCAATGTTTAATTACATAAATGGTAGGCTTCCATTAATTACTTAGACACAAACTAGTTTTTGCTCGCGGAAACTCCCGCGTGGTTGAAAAACGAAGGAAAATTATAGGTAAAAGTATGAAGGAATAAAAAAAAGTTCTTAAGTAATACTGATTAGGGTTCAAATTCTTTCGATTCTGACTATAGCTACTAAGGCCTGAAACTTTATCAAACAAATAGAGTATAAGTACCTCTATTTGTAGTAGTTAGTAAACTACGCTAACAGTAGCTAGCGGCTTCGTCATCGTGTAGTTAAAACTATGTGTCGATCCAGACAATAATCTACCTCTGCACCGACTTTCATCAAAATGCATTCAGCCATTTTGACTTCAATAACAAACATTCATGTAGTCCATTCATAGATACATCTTTAGAAACTTTCACGTTTGTTACATTAGATAATTACATTAAATTATACATTATAATATTTCTTAAGTAATTTTAAAGGTGTGTCCAAATATCGAGCGGCAATCGAGCGCGGCTGCCGCGCGCGGCCCGCCGCGCTGTGATTGGACGACTGCCGCGCGCGGCAGCCACGAGCTACCTGCCGCGCGAGCACTTTGCCGCGAACGGTGTTAGTGTTGGTTCGCCAATGGTTGTGTCTGGACGGACGTATTTTATGAAGTAAAATGGATAACGAAACAGCAATTCGTCTTATTGAAATATATGGCTCCCATGGTCCATTATGGGATACTAGACGTAAAGAATATCACAATAATAACGTGAGAGTCTTTTGAGTTCTTATAGAAGGGAGAGAAACAGAGAAAAAACAAGTAATGTCACTGGTTGTGGTAGGTTTAATCTTATTACATTTTATAACATTTTCTACCTTATTATATTTCAACTATACCTACTAATTCTTAATTAATGATTTACATGATTCATATGATAATATGGTTTTAGACCTAGACCTTTCATTTGACACCTTAATCGTTAAATATCTGAACAAAAAAAAATCAAATTTTCATGTTGCTCTCGTAATTAGCCAACATGTATGAAACGCGTAATTCAATTCTTTTAAAAACTATCTTATCAATCACGAGCACTCCGCCCGCGACTTCGTCCGCGTGATTTTCGAACTTTCCTATTGTGAATTTCTACTCCTAGCCACCTTCTTTAAGGGATACTTTTCGAAAATCAAAAATCAACAAAAAATCGATCAATCTGCAATATCCCGTCTTAGGTAGCACCTACCATACTAAAAATAACCCCAATGCATAATTTGGGATTCTTTACTAACAGAGAAAACTTCCTTAGGGGTAGAATTTCGCAACAACCTCTCTTGGTGTCACCTATGATCTAAAAAGAACCCCCACCAAAATTTGAGACCTCTAACTTTCAACCTCAAAATCAATCCCCATAGGGGTCGAATTTCGCAAAATCCCGTCTTTGGTATCAGTTTCGTCCAAAAAAGAATCCACATCATGTAAAAAATTAAGTCTCAAAACTATCAACCCCAAAAACAACCCCTTAGGGGTCGAGTTTCACAAAGTTTCTACCTTGTTGAGCATTTACGTCTTAAAAAGAACTGGCATGCAAGATTTGAGACGCCTAGCACTTGTAGTAACAAAGTTTCATACAAACCATCGACCCCAAAAACAAACCCCTCAAGGGTCGAATTTCGCAAAATCCCGTCATAATAAGCATCAACGTTCTAAAAAGACACCCCATGCAAAATTTGGAATTCCTAGCGTCTGTAGTAGCAAAGTTTCATACAAACTATCAACCCTAAAAACAACCCCTTAGGGGCCGAATTTCGCAAAATCCGTTCTTAGTGCTCACCTACGTGGTATAAAGAGGTCTTATGCCAAATTTCAAGCTTCTAGGCCCAGCGGTTTGGGCTGTGCGTTGTCAGATCAGTCAGTCAGTTTTGAATTTTATATATATAGATTAAATTATTTTAAACTGGGTCTAATTCAATCAAAAAGGAATCAAATTTTATTTGCGAACAACACGAAATATAATAGATAACACGCGCGAGCTCTGCGACAACGGTGGTTGTCGCACCGCACGCGTGTCTCGGACATGCCGCGCAGCACTGCCGCGCAAAAGGTCTAAACTAGCCGCGCGGCAAATTTGTATCCCGCGAATGCCGCGCGTAGCTGCCGCGCACCTTGCACGCTGTGTTTGGACACACCTTAACGTGCCTGTTTCCTTAAACGGATTGTTATTTTCCGTGTATGAGTCTATTGAACCAACTTATCCTTATTAAATAATAAATTATTATTCGTTATAGCGACTGTTGCCATCCGTATGGCACAGTGGGCGATAAATATGCGAAGTATTCATAATTATGACATTTCTATATTTAGAACAATGGAAGTAATTAAATTGTTTTTGTCTTAATTGATCTTTCGGAGTGATGTATGCTTTCCTTTTTAATTTGATATGTAGGTGTACTTATTAGATGCTGTAATGGAATATTGCTCGGCGTAAGTCAAGCTGAAACTTATCATAGATACATGTTGATTATTGTACGAAGAGAATAGTTATTTATGATACTAGTGCGGAAAGTTGATTTTTACAAACGTGTAGACGAATGTAAGCCCGAAACAAAGTTGAGGGCTTACCATTGTCACGAGTTTGTCAATACCAATTTCTGCACGTGTGTCATATAATATTTTTCTTATGTATAATGGATACGATGTATTTCTGCACTTCTAACTGTTTACTACATACAGCTAAAGAAATTTGTAACGGAAACACACGAAATTATAGGTATTAATTAATTGAAAAATCGTTTAAAATTTGCCTTTGTCTGCGAAAATAACTCTTTTGTTGACTGTTTCTATACAGTGTAGTAGTATACATAATATAAATGACACTACATAGACGTTACAATTGCATGAATTACAATATGTCTAACAATCAGACAACACGATGACTTAAGCCGATAGCATTATGCCCCAGACATTCTATTTATCATAATTATATGTACATATTAGCCTATATACCTAAATATGTGTAACCTTCGTAAGTATCTACATGAGTTTAAGGGTTAGATCAAGCTCTAACCCGTAAATGGTTTGGTAGAATCTATATATTTGAATGTATTATGTTAAGAGGTACTTACTTTAATCAATCATAAATTCGCTAAAAGATGATACTGGGATGAATGGACCACAGAATTTCGATCAAATCTAACAGGGCATAATAGGGCTTGTTTGTACTTACTTAAAACCTGCCATATCCAAACCATTCGAATATTCCATGATCCTAACCCATTCTCAACCGGATCTTGCCATTATTTGAGGAGCAAACACAGAAAATGCATCTATTTCGATCGAGTAAGATCGCAGATGCGTTACGGATATGATCTAACGCGCAGGAATGCGATGCGCACACGCTGGTCTCGAGCTGATTCAACTAAAGTTAATCCAATTTCGTGTTTAAAATTGATGCTATTTCCAGGTAAATTAATATGAACTTTATGTAGGTAACTGTAAATTAGTTATTGTCCAAATGATACGTGTACAAAAAAAAATATTAATGGGCACTCTAGAAAGACCTACACTGACTTTATTGGCGAAGCGCTTCAATAAGGTCGACGTGTTTCTATGACCAGATGTATAAAATAATGTGGACGAGGTGATAGTTATTACATAATGGTGTTAGGCAAACAATATGACATTTGAAAACAAAATCACGAACACAGTGCATCTGCACGCGTAGCATGGCGCCGTAGAAACGGGTTTTGTCGACGGGAGAATAGACAAAATGACACAACGTAAAAGATTTTTATCGCTTTAAGCGTAGCAATGTTTAAAATGTAAAAAAGATGTTTCTATTCTTTAACGGTGTAAGAATCCTGTCATACTTGTGCAAAAAAAAAAGTCGATTTGTATAGAAATAACGATGAAATAACTTTGTCTGTTCTTGGTAGAATAGAGATAGATTCACCATGTTACTCGTGCTGGGTATGCATTATTTGGGTAATGTTATAATTAAGTCGGAACTTGGAAGCTGCGGAATGTAGCGACGCTTCTAAGAATATCTTAGCGCGAATTCCACATAAAGTGATGCTAATTATGAGAGATATTCGTGAGATATGAGAAAGACAATCATGCGTGTAATTACGTGAAACATTTCTCATTGAAAACGTTGCATTAGTGCTGGAACATTAATTAGCTGAAATGTAAACGATTCACTTAATTTTCTATGAATTTCTTACAATGTTATAAGCACGTCTGCTGACTGTAAAGACTTAAGTTTGAGACTAGGGCTGATCAAATTTTAGCTATTAGGGTTCCCTGTAAGAAATTCACAGTGCCACAGTTTTCTTTTTATGCTTTCGCGTTTAAATTTGATGAACTGATTTTGATTTGATTTTGACTTATTTTATGTCTTTTGAGAATTCAAAAGTGCTTGCAATTGGCCTAATTGAAATAAACGATTTGATTTGTTTTTTTTTTTTGTTATTTGATAGAAAAGACTCTGAAGAAGTTATAAGCTAATTAATTTGCATAATAATACATGAAAAAAGACAAATACTTAACAAAAGAGAATTACTATTCATGGCGCAGGTTTTTGAATGGAAAAAATCTAATATTAAGGAATTGCAAACGTTAGGAAGAGCTCTAGTAGACATTTGTGCTCACCCAGTACCGATACAGACGCGATATAAATTGTTCTTAAAGCAAGAAACATAAAATCCAAGTTTAACATCTAATCTAATATTTACCGTGGCGACAATTTTATCTAGTACAAGGCCAAGATTACACAACTTTATCACTTCCTCGTTGATACGTACATTTCTCTAAATAACTGTTATTAAGTATTTCAATGTTATTACGGATATTTTTTGGTATTTTTTCCTTGGTTTGTAGCAGGTGATGTCATATGTAAACTTGATCTTGAAAACTAGTGGTTATTATATGTAGAGTACCAAAAATATTAAAATTATATCAAACCTTAAACTTAAAAATCAAATGACTCCTGTCGCCATAGGTGAAGCAGACGGAACTGTTCGATTCTTACTGACTAAAATCCACGTTGATTTCCTCCAATAGCCCTTGACGTTCCAGGATCACGGTTACTTAATAAGACAGTCCCTTTACCCCTGCAAGTTTTGTCCCGTGAAAGGCTTTGGCCTTCTAAGGGGCAGATTCTGGCCGCTTTTTGAGGCGGGCATGGACCATAATCGCCGTCACTAATCGTCCGCATCCCCTATGGTGTTTACCACGATAAATAAACGCCCTTTTTATACATGAAAGCCAGCCTTACCTACATCAGCTCACATCCAACTTTACCATAAAACGATTAAAACAACAAGTCTAAAAGAAACTCGGTAATTAAGTATCCAATTCTTTTCGTCTAATCACATTACCAACCGGAAGCGGCCCGGAAGCGGTGCATGCCGGGCCGGTTTACATTTCACCGGAACTCTCGTATCCAGTCATTTTCCTCGGAAAACTCTTATCTTTTGTACTTTGTAGACAGAAAATCTGTTTTTAATATAGATTTTGACTTTTTTATGTAGTAGCACTTCTTGATAAGATGCAGTAATCGAATGCTATTTTTTATCTAGCACGGGTTTTTGCGATAAGGAGAAATATTGGCTAGTCGAAAAAACAAACTATACATAGGGTTGCCCATAGATATATCAAATCAACATCTAGCGCAGTATGCTAATTTTGCGTAAACCCCCGACAGCGCTAACGAATATCTAAAAAATATTCGGAGCATTTCAACTCACATATTCATCATCCTTCAAATTAGCCAATAAAAATACCTACCTATTTATTTATAAGTAGAATTTGTATTAGAGGTTTACATCAGCCAATTTCCTACCACACCCCAAGTTCTTGCTTGACCAAACCCAAATTGATGCGCCAACGTTTCTTTCCCCAAACACCGCGCTTCCTCGATCAGAATGCATCGGCTTGATAGTTTCATCATGAATACAGCACAATGGCTACCGAATGCATTACATGCTCCATTGAGCAGCTCTCTAAACGAACTAATGCAGACGTATGCATAGTTTCCGTTTGTCGCAAGTTGCGAATTATAAGCGGTGATTGATAAGCGAAAATTTTATTTTTTGTTTCATTTGTCAGTTACTAACGTTAAAGACTTGTCCTCAAAGTGTGTATGGCCTCTTATAGTTGGATCATATTTAGCTACAATCTTGGAATCTTTAAGTCAGCGTCGAACACATCAATGGTGGTCAATAATGCGAGCCTATCGTAACAAAATATAAAAACCTTTTAGATTGGATAGACATTTGAAGTAGTACAATAATAATCTTCTTTATAAGAATGGATCCCTAAATGTGTTGCTAAGCTCATAACTCGAAAACGGCTGGATCGATTCGGATAATTCTTTTTTTGTTGTGTTTGTAACCATTAGGACCAGAGGTTATAGTGGACAATCATTTTTTTGTCTCCACAATGTCTACCCACGCGAAGCCGGGACAGGCCGCTAGTTGATTATAAAACGTGACTTTTGCTATCTATCACATTTTCGTCACAGCATGCCAAAGAGAATCTCAAATATTTCGCAACAACAACGATAATGCGTGTTGACACCCAGATTTAAGTCGCTTTACATAGATAAAGGCACTTTGTTTAAACAATTTGATAACCCTTCGTCTTAACCAACCTTATCGGCATTCCAAAACTTACCTATCTATTTGTGTCCCCAAACTCGACGAGTATTAAGTCAATCTTTGTTAAGCTATACCCATAAAACAACTGAAAAGACACCACAACACCTAGTAAGGAACCACAAATTAATGCTAAACATCTGTTGATCGCTTTTCTAAAAAAAAGTGTAACTGCAAAATGACCCTTATATCAATGTGAAATATCGTTTTGACGTTAACAGCTTTTATACAAGTGTATAACAGATGTTTATCTTTCTTGTGCTAAGACGGCAGGTATTTTACTAGCTACCACGTTTAATTTTCACATGACGGAGCATGATTAGATTTCCTTATAGCTAAAACAGACATAATCGACAAAGGCCTCTTCCAATTGCTTCCAAGACCTCAGGGATGTTTTACCAAAATTGAAAAATGAGAAAAAGTTTCACTCATATTTACCGCCTATAATTTTAGACCACTAGTCTAGCACCTCTTGTGCAACAGAACAAATTAAAAGCATTCAACGAGAATTGAACAAACAGGTCACGAGGTCCGATACTCGTCCTAACCGACACAAACTAACGAGCTAATTATGTATATTGATCACCGAATACTACGGATAGGAATGTTACTAAGTTAATTTTAAAACTTGTCTATCGATTTTCATGACTCTAAAGATCCTGTTCTACTCAACAAGGTAAATTGTATAAAATATAAAACTATTCGGATATTTAAAACGTTAGTTAACAGATGGTTAATAACAGATCTATTTTGACAAATAAATCGTTTGAATCCGTTAAAATAACAAAGATCAAGGCCATGGATATGTTTGTTTACGCAAATGTGGACCTAATTGAATATGAATGTCTTTAAGAAAATAAGCTTAAGATGGGTCATGATTGAAAATTGACGATTGTTTATGTATAATCGTTTTACATTACCTATAGTAGAAGGCTTAAAATTCCATTCACGATTCATGACGAGTTAATAGGATCTCTGAAATGGCTATGTTAACTGAATTGTACCACAGCGACATGCTCATAAACAAATGCAATTACATTGTTCCTGTTTGATGGCAATGTGAATTAGAAATTACTTCCAACGACGTGTCTGTATAAACCAGGTTAGTTAAAGTGAAAACTAGATTTACTATAGTCTAGTCTTTGTTGCTTCCTCCAAGGTCTTCAAAATAAATGTTCACGGCAAACAACGACTTTCGACTTTGGGACGACTCTTCGTAACCCTACGAAGCCTATGAATTCTAGTTGCATATAAATTGAGTCTAAAGTTAACACCATCCAAAGATATCAATAGAATTTTCATTTACCTACCGTACCCTTTTTAACTCTTCTCTTAAAATTGTACGACTTTTACCTCTAAAATTACAACTCCAGTCTTCTAAATGTAAAACTTAATTTTCTCCACAGGCATGCCTGGAACAAGAGGCCCGCGTAGCAGAGCTGCGCTCGCTCGCGGCTCGCGTGGCTGCCGAGACCGGCTCCCGCGCCCTGCAAGCTGATGCAGATGCACTGGCCCGGCGCCTACAACTAGTGGCTGGAGCTGTGCAGGCGCTGGCAGACCTTGGAGAGGCTAGACAGCTGGCTAGAGCGAAGGCACAGCATGCGAAGGAGAAGCTGTGTGATATGAGACAGGTTAGTTGCAGTACCACTTAAAATTATGATAGGCCGTTAACCTTTTGCAAAGTCTTCCTCTGTATAGCTATTTGAAATATAAAAAGAATGTCATTCTTAACCTTGAAGACTTTAAGTCAGGAGGAACCATGAGGCGAGATAGTG
This sequence comes from Agrotis ipsilon, assembly GCA_028554685.1. Taxonomy (NCBI): domain Eukaryota; kingdom Metazoa; phylum Arthropoda; class Insecta; order Lepidoptera; family Noctuidae; genus Agrotis; species Agrotis ipsilon. The sequence goes on from CM052965.1 coordinate 16,952,665, forward strand.
GTTAAACGCAAGCTTATCGAAATTACCGTTGCCGTAATATTGTAAAAATTTAGGCTAGCATGATTGTAATACGTTTCCGATATCTTTTAGAAGCCTACATGCCTAGGTGGACCATAAACAAAAAATAAAATGACATAGCCATCTCATTTTATTTATTGTTTATGGTCCACCTAGCAGTTTATAATTATTTTAGTTTAAGAGTAGTCAGCACCTGACACAAAATTATCAGGATCATTAAATTAAATTGTAAAGCACTATAGCGTGACCAAGTCATGACGGATGACTCATAGATAGATCGATAGGTCACACAAAGTAACGTGATAGAAATCAGACTTGCATGTTGATCTAATAATCGAAATCGAGTTTTCAGACTGCATTCACGATAATTGCCAAATTACTTCTATCTCACTAAAAGACACAAGAGAAACCGTTGTTATTTTTGAAAAACTTGTATCAGTCGAGTCTAATTTGCGCAGCTGTAAAACGGTGCCTTGATACACAAGGACCTCATTATACCGCTCAGCATAATGCAGCGTTTCCTAAACGGCCTGTGTTCGGACCATATGCGCTATCACCACGATCTAACGGATAATATCGTGTGCTTCTTGAATTTATTATGAACGTAACGGCAGTATTGATTGCCCTGTACTTTGGACTGAGCAACACTTCGTGTTTATTGATTTGTTATTAAATTGCTTTAGTTTAAATTGTAGCATTGATAAGCAGACGATCTTGTTGGAATCTAAAAGATCGGACTTCTCAAGATTCTGTAGAACTGATATGGACAGATTGAGGATCAGGGCTCGGACATGACACGGATCGCATCGCCAGTCATCACTTAGCCAGTCCACGATATGGGCGTACTAGATTCACCGAACTTAGTTTTCAAAATTTAATAGATTTGAATATTAGCTAGGAGTACATTTTGAACGTCACTATAAAATATGTCTTTAAAAATGACTCAAGAAAGCTGATCAAATCTAGACAGCTCAAAGTATAAATAGTCCATAAAAATGTTTTTTGCAGATAGCATTAGACAATTAGGTCAACGACCTGCAAAAAACTCAAGCGGTCGCGATCTTATTGATAAATTGAAGCTTGTAGCAGAAATCAATTGTCACGCACAGCTGCCTAGATTCACAACCGATCGATCACGAGACGGCGGCGGCGTAATGCAATCATTGGAAATCAGTTTCAAGAATAAATTTCGCATGATGTTATCGATAAGCGCATCAGTTTTGAGATCTTCCATTAGAGTTTTTGTCATGACTGTAGATTAGTTTTGAAACAATGAAGAAACATTTTTACATAAAAAAATCTCTTTACAGGACCTAACACCAGTACACGAAGATGGTGAAATAGTGGAAGATAAACTAATCGCCCTCCGTGAAAACCTCATAGCTCTCGGTAAGAGCGAAGCAGACATCGCCCCGGCGAAGGCCGAGCTCCCAGACATCGACCGAGACGTCTCGGACGAACACTCGATAGTCAGGATCCTCGAACTATGGCAGGCCATGTTCAGAGACACCTTCCTTCATTACCACAGACTATCTACCGCACTAGTCAGGTCAGGAGACGCGGCAACAGCGCTAAGACTATGGCGTGAATATTTAATAGATTTGCAATCGTTCTTATCCGGCTCGGTACCGGCTGACTATGAAAACCTCACAGAACATAGAAGGCTATGTAGAGTGCACAAGAACCTGTTGACATCACAGAGGTCAGTCCTCATGAATGAGAACAGAGAGACAAGGAACAGGGAGTTGGCTGACAAGTTCGATACGCTGACCAACCTACACAATGAAACATTAGCCCGAATCGTTGAAAGACACGATGAAGTATGTACCAGGATCGCGGCGTGGGATGACTATAGAGAAGTGTACACTGAGCTACTCAGGTGGCTTAAAGAAATGGAAAGAGAGAAAGAAAAGCTCCAACTCAGATACGTACACATTAAGAGGATACAAAAAATACTGGCCAAGATACAGAATCTCTCAGACAAGGTCCCAGAAGGTAGAAGGCAATCTGAAATGTTACTAAAGCACCTTAAGAAAGTTCTCGAATTCACCGAAGAAGCCTATGGAGCATCTGTAAGGATGGAATATGCTGGCATCGTCAAGAGAGTCGACAACTTACAGGCAAGTCTAGACACCTGGAGAGACTTCCTCAACAGGATACTCGGCTTGATCAATGAATATGAAAACCTTTCGAACAATGAACTGCACAAACTATACTCAAAGACTCAGGACGAAATAATGTCATACTCGGATGAGGACAGGCTATCAAGACCTCAACTTAAGAAGGCAATCGAGAAGTACTCGGACTTAAGAACAAAGATTGTGAAGACTGAAATACAAATTGAAGCTCTCAGTGTCATTCAAGAACAACTGAAGGAATGCCTGAGTCCCCAGGACATACGACTAGTGAACCAGAGAGTGTGGCAGCTGCGTCAGCAGCGCGCCGACCTGGAACACCAACTGTCTATCATCATCCACAGACTACAGGAGAGGTTAGAAGTCTACACTATCTTCGAAACACGTGTGACACGATTCATTGAATGGATCAGTACACTCGAAACACGCCTGGAAGCCTCCAGCCAAAGTACGGAAATTGGTGCCATTGACCCTCAGGACCTCATCAGAAGGATAAACTCCGAAGTCCAAGCAGAAACGTCATTGAAAGAAAGAGAATTTGAATGGCTCACAGAAACTGGCACCACTCTAGTCGATCTGTCAAAGAAAGATGAGAAGTCTTACAGTAAAAATACATTTAAACAACTAAAAGACATACAAGAACGTTGGCATAAGATGCAAGAGACTGGAAGGTCCAGAATAGCTAAGATTAACGAGCTCCTGGAAACGATATCTCAATTAGAAGAACGGCTTACTGAAATCAGGTTAAAACTACATTCCATAGAATCTAATTTATCTACATCTGTTGTATTAGAATACCTGACGACTAGAGCTGTTGACGAGAAATTCAAGGATCGGGATGACATCCACAAGAACATTGAAAACGAGAGCGGAGAGGTAGGGGAGGCCCTGAACCTCTGCGAGCTCGTGTTCAACGACCCTGACGTCCTAAAAGGAAACTTTGACCTCCGTAACCTCCACACCGGTGTAGACATCGTTGAAAAGAAATGGAAAAACATCTGCGAGATGTCGGAACAAAGGAAGAACGCGCTCAAAGAAATCCGCAAATCTGCTGAACTAGCCAACTCACTCCTACCGAAAGTTGAGAAGAAGCTCGACTCTATTGAGAGGAGAGTGGAGAAGATCGAGACAAGGAAACAGCGCGGCGAGCCTGAAGACGAGAGCGTGTCTAAAGCCGTCATCAAAGACTTGGAGAGTATCGAAGGTGACGTGAAGAGGTTAGAAGATGCTTACAGCCGGATAGCGTCAGCCCGAGGAGTGGAGCTCCGAGGGTCTGGTGCTGACGAGGCGGCGCGGCTGCGGGCCGCCGTGCGGCGCTGGCAGCAGCTGCGCGGCCGGGTGGACGCGGCCGGGGCGGACGCTCACAGGCAGTTCGTGGCGGCGCACGGCCGCGCCGTGGTGGCGCTGGCCGAGGCTGATGTACGACTCACGAGAGCGCTGCATCTAGCACCTACACCTCTCGACAAAGTCAGCACTTTGAAAGAACTAGACGTAAGTACTTTTACTATTATTACTCTTTCTTAGATACCTTCGTAAGCCAAAGTCTGAATCTAAAAATAAATCTCCATAAACCACCATTCTTATTAATATTGTTGCCAACTGTTCCACTTTTACACTTAATGCACCTTCTTAATTTGTTATAGAACATACAATACTAAGAATTGAAAAAACTATTTTCTTATAGTTAACAAGACTTGCGACCATATTTTCCATCACATTAAACCTCACTTATTATCTCCAGGGTGTGGAACAAGAGCTCCTAGAATGTCAATCCCTGGTGGAGGACGCGGACCGTCTGTCGGGCGCAGTGTCCACTGTGTCCGGAGTGTCCCACATGGTGGCCGAGTACCGCGCGCTGTTCGCGGACGTCAGGACACGGCTGGACCTGGCCCGGGCTGAGGTCGTCGGCGATGTGGATTCTGCTGTACAGGTGAGGAATTTTATTAGCTTAGAAATAGTTCTCTGGACCGAATTGTAACTAGTCTTAACAAATACTAGGCATTTATTTTATGAAATAGTTCAATGGGATGTGTTGCTTAAAATGGTGACAAAAACGTCACCGTGACAATTAAATAAATCCCCAAGATTATCATACTCTGCCACTGACAAACTTGTTCATCTCAGAATTCAGCCTTATCTTGATTCCAATGAAGATTTAAGATTCAATTGAACGAGAAATTAACATGCCTTCTATATTCTCAAACCAGGTGGACACCCTCAAATGGGAGACAGACGCTGCCCTCCAAGTAGACACCCTCACGTCTAAGGAGACCTATCGCGCGGAACTAGCGATCGCCGTAAAAGAAACCTCGGAGGCCCTCGAAGCCCTCCGCCTGTCCCTTGAGTCACAACCTAACGACAAAGCGAGCAGTGACGAACTGGCCACTGCCGCTAAAGAAATTGCCAAAGCTGGTGCCAAACCTGGACAAACATTAGAGCTGGCCAAACATTTGTCTGAACTCCTCCTGACAGAATGTGACGCGAATGAAGACGAGGCCATGCTCAAAGAAGTAGAATCTCTCTCCCTGACCTACGAAGACTTACTCAGTCAAGCGAAGAAACGGGAACTACAAATCAACAACTTGAGGTGAGTGTTTACTTGTCCTGCCAAATTGCACGCAATTATAGATCGTGGCTATCTGTAATTATGTGCGATTTTGGCATCTGGTTTAATTTGATATGTAAGATCTAACGGTTTTCTTCGGACATTTCATGTAGATGACTGAGCATAGAAACGCTTTGAGTGATGTTGATGTTTATGTTGGAATACTTCTGTTTCTGACTTTGAATCAGTTTCCCGTCCTACCCATTACAAAGCTTCTTTTCTTGACTTCTCAAAATCTTCTAGAAAATTTCCCAGATATCTTTGCTTATGACTTCCCACCTTTAATTTTATAGGCGTATGATTCTTTGGCACGCGTAGTTTTCTTATTTTGCATGGCCATTTTATTTTGCTCGGCCATTTTAGAATTATTTTCTACGATTGTAACTTTTTTTCTTTCCATAAGATTCGAATGCTCCCTAAATTTTCTTGCAGTCTATGGTCCTATAATTAAAACTCTATTCGACATGTATTTTTTTTATCTATGGCCGATTTTAATTTAGTTTTTACTCTGCATTCAAGCCTGCCCATTTGCAATAGTGTCATTATATGAAATGTCCCTGTATTAAAGTCTTCAATGTTGTTATTTGATGATTGTTATATGGTAGCACTTATAGCACTGTTTGGCAACTGGTGACGGGGCTTAAAGCTGTTTTAAAACAGTGGATACTGTATCGGTGACGTGCAGTTGGTAACACAGTCCAAAATGGATAGGACCAAAAAATTAAAAGTAGAAACTTTGACATGAATTTGTGTGGCTGACTGTACAATATTTTTGCATTATACACAAATATAAACGGTATAATATTTTTATATCACTGATTCGATCTCATGATTATAATTTAAGAATTAAATTCAGTAGTTGTAAATAAACCAAGAGACTGATAAATATAAGTTGTACTCAAAATGCCGAGGAGTGCACAGACTAGATGATAAAATATAGATACGCCATGATAATTTCAAACTTTTTATAAACCTAATTACACATTAGCATTGACCTCCTTTCAGAAGAACTAAGAAAAGCATTTTGTTATTTTTATTTAAGTTATTCCTTTTTTAAAGCCCCTATTTCACACACCCATTCTACTCTTTTTTTCTCAACTTTTATCTTTTTCACTGTAAATGTTAAGCACTAAATGTATCACTATGTAAGGCATCGTTCACACTGGCGTATCAGTTTTATCACGGGTCGTGTCACGTGTGTAACAGCTTCCTAACCCGGCATGCTCTAAACACATGCGTTTTTGGTCCTATAGGTTGCCCCACTCAGCGTCGTACGCGCTTACGTGCGAACAGTGAGTACTGCTTACCTAATATTTGTAGTTTTTATTTATTTTTCTATACATTTCTGCTACAATATATTGGGATATTTTTAAGAATGCGTAGTTTGTTTTCGTAGTAGATTTCAAAGTAGTTTAGATTGTAATTTTAATGGATAAAAACCATGAACTTTAATAAAAAAAACCCTTGTATCACAGATCACTAAATAACCTTTAAAAAAATATATAATTCAATTTCTGTCATTCATACAAAGACTAAATGAGTTTTTAAATGCGTTCAGCGTTAAACGCATTATTTTAGTGATTTATAATGCAAGCGAGACTTATATTGAGTTGTCGCATCTATTTTTTTAGTCTTTTTCAATTGTAGCAGAAATGCATACGACATTGCATGATGTGATATTAATCAGTATTATAGTAGTTTTAGAAATAATTACACAATTATTTATTGATGTATCTGCACTGCACTTTACACAGAATTTTATATTATTAGCTTTTTAATTGTGGGAGTATCTCTATGTGTAGTTGTATGTTTGTGTTTGATACACATTTTTATATCGCTTGTATTTAGAGCTTTATTGGAAAAAAATGTGACGTTGGAATTCATCATTTTCTTAGATGGCAACAAAAAGTTATATATTTTAAGTATTCTAGTCAAAATATTGTTTGGCCTCTTGTTGTCATCTAATGCATATTTAAAAAAAATATATATTATTAATGCTTAGTAATGTCGACATAACTAAAACATTTACCTCATTTAAATTCTTTCTATTCAATGTTTTGGTCCCAAGTGGTGTTACAAACTACTTTTTGCTCAACCTTAACCGAAATTTTGGTTCTATTGGGCCGTAAAATCGAAACTAAATAAAGGTTTCTAAGAGCTAAGAACCAAACATTTCAGTTAAGGTTCGCGTTATCTCTACTATGTTTTGCTCTTAGAGAGCTTGCTTATGACGCGATTTGCAATATTCACTAACTAAAAATGAAAATCGTCCTTGCTACTACGATATAATGATGCAATTCGACTGACTTACGTCGTCGTGCGAGCGTGCTTTGTTTTTCATGTACTTGTAGATAACCGCACGTTTTATGCCATATGTCGTAGCTGTAAGGATGGTTTTCACTTGTAGCTGAAATCGGTCGAATTGCGTCGCATCGCGCCATAAGCTCACTTAATTGGGATTTACATGAACAAAGCAGGCTTGTCCTAACCACCACCATTGCCATATTTCGTGATGTACAAATGCCTCCTCTCCGTGTAGCGAGTCCGGCCGGCTGACGTGTCCGCTGTGCTCGGAGCGGAACTGGAAGCAGCTCGACAACGACCTGTGGCGGCTGGAGCAGTGGCTGCAGTTCGCTGAGGCAACCGACGACGCCCGGACAGGACCGCCCGAGCAGTACGACGCGCTCGAGGATGTTATACAGGTGAGGACTTTTAATAATTGGTACAGACGCCAGCAGGTCAACCTTCCCGAATCTATTAAACTCTACCAATCGAATCTTCTTACAATCCATTATTATGAGAAGGTTGGAAATCTATTAAAGTTTGATAGATTGAGGTAGGTTGACGTGCTGGAGTCTGTACATAAGATGGAGATAAATGGAAGAGTGTGATCTTTTCTTGGCGTTTCAGAAAATATTACAAAAAATTGCTACTAATGATGTTATGCACGTGTATTGTTTCGTTATCAGCTCCAAAAACATTTTTTTACCATTTTCCAGGACCATCGAGAATTCCTCCTGGACCTAGATTCGCACAAATCCATCGTAGTATCATTGAACGTGGTCGGCACCCACGTGGCCGCACACGCGCGCTCCGCGTCCGCCGCCGAGCGCGTGCGAGCACGACTGGCGGCCGCCAACCAGAGGTGGGACACCGCGTGCCGGAAGGCACACGACTGGCAGGCACAGCTGCAGCGAGCGCTGCTGCACAACAGACAGTTCCACGACATCGTGGTGGAGCTGGTCGCACAGCTAGCAGCAGCAGAAAGAACAGTCAGAGCACGAGAACCGCTCCGCCTCGGACGTGCTCCTGCGGAATTACAGCGAGATTTCCGGCGATTTGCTGAATTACGAGATGAATTACGAAGAGCAGAGCCTCGTGTTCTGGCGCTCCATGAGGCCGCGGCGCTGCTGGCCCCGGGAGCCGGTCCTCACTCGCGCCTGGCCGAGCTCCGCCTGCGCCTCCAGTCTCTCCGCAAGTTGTGCTCGGTGTACGCTCTGAAGCTGGGCGCGGCGCTCGCGAGGCGGCCCGCGAGCAGCACGCACGCGCTCGCTGCTGCCGCCGCCACACTGGCGCCACAGGTGAGCTGGAACACAACCACTAAATATGTAATACCGTTGTAGTACACAAAGGCAAGGTACAATTCCACATAATTATCTTCAGCTTCTAATACGTAAGGCACATACCGTCTTACTAAGAAAAAGTTTGACATCAGTTGAACACTTGTCCAAAAAAATTGTCAACTGCAATTTGGCTTTTGACGTTGGTATACGGGTCGTTTTGCAGTTGACACTTTTTTTAGACAAGTATCCTTAACTTTTTGTGGTAAAACGGATAGTTTTTTATGTTTTTGGTGTGCTACAAACATATACAACGTGTAACGTTAAAAGCGCAAAACCTCTCGTGGGGTAACTCATCACATGTTACTGAACAATGTTTGTTCTAAGACTTTTGGAAATTCGCGAAAAATATATTTGGTTTTTCATACAAAATGAGAAATTGATCGAGCCAACAGTATGAAAAATCATTTTTTTTCTTTGCGAAATTCCAACATTTTAGAACAAACATTGTTCAGTAACATTTGCTGAGTTACCCCACGAGAGGTTTTGCGCGTTTAACGTTACACGTTGTATATGCACATTCAATTTTGCAGCCCTTTTTGGCAAATCAAACTGATCAGTACACGTATGTAGCAATAAAATTCTTGTCTAACATTTAAGTGCCATAATGACAGGCATTTAAAATAATTTACAAAAAAATGCCATGCTTGAAAATGCCTTTGTGTACTCCGTACTACGTAACAATAAATGTATTACACCCACACAACCATAAAGACTTACAAAACAGAAATATAAATACAAAGACCTAAAAATCAGAAGAAAATAAAGAATAAATTTTAACAGTATATTGCCTCACCCACGCTTCACCTGCCACAGCACAGTACCGGCAAACACAGAGCAAGCTTTGATTTTGTTATAGAACACGATGTGTAACACGAACTGTAACGCGTAATGTAACTGTTACTGTAACAAGTTCACTGACAACTGAAATAGAACATAGATACGAGTTTCAATAGACAAATTGAGATATTTTGATGATATTATAGTTGTAAAATTATTTGAATTTGAAATGCAAACACTACACTGATTCTAAAATTCTATAACTGTTCAGAAAATGTTGCGCTTTAGAGATACACAATACTTATTGAAATCTATTTTAAAAAGCTTTGACCACAACAGTTGCTGAGTCAACTAGTACCCATACCATGAGTTATCATAACGATACTCGATCATACGCATCGACCGCGTTTGGCGCTCTCATTGGCTCGCTCCAAGGTTGTATGAACTCTCAACCAATGAGAGCGACAAACGCGGCCGATGCGTATGATCGAGTATCGTAATGACAACTCATGGTATGGGTACAGACTGCGATTTTGATTTTTCAAGTTTCCTTCTATATTATAAAATGGCGATTAATTATGTCGATTTAATTTCATAATTTAGAACCCCATATATAAAGTACAAATTAACCATTACTTTACGTATATTGTAAAATTGAAATAATTTCAATCTACTAACATATCCTCTCCCGTGATAGGCTGAGGCCACGCTAACGAGAAATGCTATACATTTTCACGATTAAAGAATGTTACAGCCTTACTAAAAACAGTTTAACATATGTTAAACACTTGTCTAACAAACGCTTTTTAGACAAGACAGTGTTCAACACATGTTTAACTGTTTGTAGTAAGACTGTATCTAATGTTCGTATCATCGCGATTATCAACGGCATTTCCCGTTTAGTGTTCCCTAGCATTATAAAGTAAATAATTAACAAAGAGGTTCCCAGTAATCCGTGCAGTGTTTGCAGTAGTAGGTCCTACCACATGTAGTCGCTTGGCACCGTATGTTGACGTATTTTGTTATTCGTAGCTAATGGAGGACGACGACGATGAACTGTCGAGCTTGCAACTGCCGCCGCTCGACGAGTCACAGTAAGTACTCCTGCTACACACACTACCAGCGATTGAAACACTTGTGAAATTTTGAATCTGAATTAGCAATTATCGACATTTTTTTTTACATTAAATGGGTTAAATTAAAACTACCTAATTACCTAATAATATTTAGAGCAAAATATATTTTTTGATATAACCTCAATACTTATTTGTTATATTTATTGGTTGTTTTCGTTATTTTCATTAAATACGCCAACTTTGAAGATTGATGAAACATTGTCAGTCTGTTCATAAAACACTATGATTTAAGTATTGTTTGATAATATAAAATGTGCTAAATTGTTAGGTACCTTGGAAAATTTCAATTTCTGTTTGATACAAAACTCAAACAATTGAAAAGGGCAAAATCTCAAATGTATTAATCAATTTCAAAAGTGTATCATTGCTATTATATTATTTGGACGCCTAACCACCTCTTATTTTGCGTAACCGTTTTCTAATGTAGTCTAGACTTACTATTTCTCTTAATTTTATTTTTTCCTATAAATTACTTCTAGTCAGTTTATTATAATTTCTTCAAATTCTATTTCTGAGATTTAACTTTGTCTCTTCTACTTCAAATTCTCTTTTGAATGTTTACACGAAAAAGACCTTTTGCAATTGAAAATTATTAGAATAATAAGTGAGAAATTAAATTATTTGCAATGTATTAATTTACATTTGGGTCAATTTTGGCTCATAGATGACAAACAAAAGAATCAAAACTAAATATTACTACAACATTGTCTTTCTAAGATTATTATTTCAAATTACTATCCAACTTCAATTGCAAAAGAGCCAACAAAAAAACAGTAATCAGTTAATAACAGTGTGACTCACCTCCACAGACCGGTAGTGGATGAAGAAGAAGACACAAGTGAGGAGGGCGCCCTGTTCGGTATGGGGCGCGGCCTGCGCTTCGTGTGTCGCGTGGCGCGCGCCTCGCTGCCGTTCCAGGCGCTGCTGCTGCTGCTGCTGGGCGCCGCCGCGCTGGCGCCGCACGCCACCTCCGACTGTCGCCGCAGCCCGCTGCAGCTGGACCCCGTGCTGCGGTACCCCGACGGGCCGCCGCCGCTGTGAGGACCCCGCCCCAGACGACACCCCCCACCACTACCAGGGACCCCTCCGACTCCCTGACAGTGGTGTGAGGTGCTGCAGACGCCTGCCGACCTCGCTCGCCACTCTATATATTTCAAGCCGAGTGCGGTCGGTGGCGGCGTCTCTCCGCGCCATCGAACACATTCCATCGAGCCGCCCTGCGCCCCGACATAATGTATCATTCGCATCAGCGCTACGTTACTTAATTATTAGCTAGTAAGGACTGTTTATAAAACGTCGAAAATAAAGCCTTTGCATTGATTCAATTTGTGCTTTTATTTTACATATATGTATATTTCTTATGACATCTTACATAATAATATGAAATGACTCACATAGTAATAGTTCATCTACAAACCTGCACTTTTCACTGTGTAAAGCCCGAAGCCTGATGATCTCCCTAATTAACTGACTATAAATACCTATTGCATCGTACATAAATCTCTATAGTCTACACACAATCACTATTCTTCACTTTAAAGTTTCAGTAATGCCTGAAACAAATAGGTATTTAAAATTAAAACGCGAAAAATTGGTAGACGCGCCTGTAAATCTCTCGTTCGAACCGGATTCTCGAACTTACATGACAGTTAAAAATGAAAATATGAAAGGAGAACTACACACTGACTTCAAAGAGAGGAGAAGAACGACAGACAGAAAACTCATTCAATTTAGAATACTTAAATGCTATATCTGAAAAAGCAACCTACCATTTTTTCTGCTACCTGGCTATTATCCCACGGCGACGTCGCAAGACGATCTTAGGCCGTGCGGGCGGCGAGTAAGGAGCAACTCACTGTCCGACCATGGACCATGCCCGGGTCGACGGCGCGTTGTGTTCCACGCGCGCCTCAAAGAGCGTCAGCATAATGACGGGGCCCTCCCTGTAGAGGACCAAAGCCTGCCGGGGTCGCGGGGCTTATTCCATCACCGTGACCCCGGAACATAAAGGGCTATTGAAGGACACCGTGGATTTTAGTCAGTACGAGTTTGACAGTCCCTCCCACCCTGCCCGGGGAGGGTGGACTGATTTGATGATTTTACCACGCGAAAAAAAAATACTCGGCCATTAAAAGAGGTCTTGTAACTCTAAAATCAGAACCGTAAGGCAGAAATTACGCCATTATACAACTAACTAACCTAGAGAGTAGAGTTTTAAGAGTTTCTATTTTTGTTAAAGCACCCACGATACGGGAGAAATACTGGGAGAGAGCCTAAAAAAAAAAGAAAAAAAATAGACTTACTAAGATAAATAAGGATAGCTGGTCCTAGTCCTGAGGTATGACTGCCTCCGTTTTGTGCGGCGGCGATGATGCCAGTTGGCGCAGTAGCTGCCGCCGACCGCCACACCCGCGCTCGTACTCGACCCAGCATGCAGCTCGTCGTGACTGGACCCAGGACTCGCCTGGAACGCAAAATAGTGATTTATCATCATATGAAAATAGGCTATTAATTGATCCCGGCTTAGCGAGCTTGTTGGTGACGCAATACGACGCGGTTCGACCGATTTCAACTACAAGTGAAAATCATCGTTAGGTACCAATACGACATAGCGACGGCACGGTTAGCGCAGTGGCTGAGCGATTGGACTGCCGCGTTGCATGTCGCGGGTTCGATTCCCGCACGGAGCAATTATTTGTATAATTTACATGTAGTTGTTTCGGGTCTGGGCGTTTGTGTATGTGAGTTTCCACATGAGAAATTCCTGAAGTGGGGCAACGTAATAAAAAAAAATAGTACATTTATAAAACGTGCAGTTATCTACGGGTAAGTACATGAAAAACAAAACACGTCCGCCACGACGACGTAGGTCAGACGAATTGCATCATTAGGTATATCGTAGCAGTATTTTTAATTATTATAAAATGATTGTAAGGAACGGACTTTGTGGGGTAAATCAAGGTAAAACTCGGTTGGACAGTGTGGAAAAATATTGTAATTAAAGTTCTTTGTAACCTCTGAAAAAAAAAATGTAATTGACAAAATTAAATACACAAACTTTATTCAATACACAGTTGTAATCCTAATGATATTGAAGTGGTAGTAAAATTCAGTTGTTATTTTATCAAATGCGACCTCGAATACCCACAAAGACAGCTGCACAAACACAACAATTTGAATAAAATAAAGGTATAGGTACACTGAAAACCAGCTGATGTCAGATCAGAAAACAGGATAGAGTTGTAAGATCAGATTTATTGCAGGTAGTCAGAACCTACTTTCAGGTTAAAAGGAGATACTTAAGCTTAATAAAAAGTAACGTTTAAAAGCATTAATTAGAAACTATTATGGCATGATGCAAATGTCGACCAGTTTTCAACTTAGATAATCAGATTCAGAAAATAGTAGGTTTTGGTTATAATACAAAAAATGTACTTACAGTGATCATACCTATTATGGTTGCTGGTAAGGTAAGTACAAAAATAAAACCCGTTCTATGAAACGCTATCTTTTAATTTCAGAGGCCTAAGGAACCTACTATTAAAAGGTCGATAGCATGTATAATTACCTACATAATTATAAATATAATGAGGTCAAACACACCTTGACGCGACTTTACTTAAAGATAATTAAACATTTTACCGATGACGTGACGCAGCACGGTGCATCGTGGCGCTCTAAATAGCAACTCAAAATCTAATTTCATTTACTACACAAAAAATTACGTTTCCAGTTTCGCTGAGTTACGTTCACCTCGCGTCTCGGTGTGTACTGACCCTTACAATTACGTAGAAAAACCATAACTTTCCCATGATTTTTCATGACGTTCCTGGTCCCTAGATGGCGCTTTACAATTACGTCACGTTTCTGAATCGCGGTGTTAAGATTCTCCGCTATTGAACGACCCTCGCGCGCTACTGTAGTGAACTCATACTTACCTGGCATAGGGGATACCGTGATCAAGAAGGCGGTTCCCCCAGGGCGAGGCCTTTCCATTGCACTGCGGTTAGGTTGACCCCTGCGATTATCCCTAATGTGGATAACTCGGATGCGTAATTTTTGGTAGTGGGGACTGCGTACGCGCCGTCCCCTCAGAATTCTCTTGTCATATCTACTTAAATAATAGAAGTAATTCAATTAGTAAGAATCCTCATCGTGTGTTTTGCAATTTGTTGGATTTTTTATTAATTCGAAGAGCGTCTCACAGATCAAACAGAATCCTGTATTACAATTTATTGTAATTTTCATATTTTTCTCCAAATTAGTTATATGTATACGTAAGCCGAAAAGAAGCAGATATCTACCACGTGTATTAAAAAAAATGATTTACAAAGCCGAAATTCCCTTCTTCCATTTATTGTTACTTTTGGACCTTTAAGTGCCTGGGATCCTTTTGTTTGCAACTACAATGAGCACAAAAGACTAAGCCGGTTTTAACCCTCGTGCTACTCTTAGAAAAAAATGCAATAAGTGAGTAATAATAAAAATGAATAATCATTGTTTTTTAAAGATTTTATGTTTATTTTAATATTCTATTTTAATAAGTTAGTGCATAATACAAATGTTATATGTATGTAAGCATTAAAACTTATACAGAAATGAATTGCGTAAACAACACTCCCTTTTTTTGTGCAGTCAACTCTCTACCTAGTAAATAAAAACATAATCATCTACCTAACGCTCTGCTGCATCATCCTGGACGAATTTATTAAATTAATTTCTCCCTAGTGAATTTAATTCCTCAGTTTCTGCTTTTCCAACAGATACCTTGCTAAAAATACATGGTTATTTACAGCAATAAATTCCTCGCTCTATAACACCAATAAGTTATTATTTTTTGTCTTTAAATATTATTATATGACATTGAAATAAGGTATCTACGCCGCCATCTTACCTGTTTCGGAGGAACTTCTGTTAATTCACACGTGCGTGATATGGTGTTAACCCCAAACTGCTATCAAGCAACACGGACTCTCCCTGTTTTAATTTGCACAGTTGCCACTAGGTAGCGTGGTAATTCGTATTCCCGAAATAGAATTTCGACGCGGAAACGTGCTATTATTACTATCTGAACTGACTTGTTTTCGTTTGTATTTACTTATAAATAACTCTAAACTAAAGATGTGATGATGAGAAAAAAATTAATACGACATGAGGAGGATCTTCGTTTTGTACAGTTTCTACTCACTAGAGGGCGATGTACAATTACGTCACGTTTCTGAATCGCGGTGTTAAGATTCTCCGCTATTGAACGACCCTCGCGCGCTACAGTAGTGAACTCATACTTACCTGGCATAGGGGATACCGTGATCAAGAAGGCGGTTCCCCCAGGGCGAGGCCTTTCCATTGCACTGCGGTTAGGTTGACCCCTGCGATTATCCCTAATGTGGATAACTCGGATGCGTAATTTTTGGTAGTGGGGACTGCGTACGCGCCGTCCCCTCAGAATTCCCTTATCACAGTTTAGCTATGCACTGTGCTGTGTGCACAGTGATAGCGCCTCCCAGTAGCCACATTAATTGGGGGCCATATGGCCATACCTTCAGGATTTGCAGTCTTTTGTTACCATGTCACAGGTAGATCACCTTGCGTACGATTATCTATCTGTCTTACGTTGTTTATCACTGTTTTCACAAAGTGTTATTTTATAGTTTTACAATGTTTTAAAAATATATAATACAAATTATATTGATCGATGATCCATGATCCGACATGATCCGAGATACTCACGGAAAATGGAGCGAAACTGTCTCAGACTGGTACCCAAGAGACGGCAAAAGAAACAGAGGCCGCCAACAGATGAGATGGGAAGATGACCTAAAGCTCACCGCTGGACATCATTGGAGAAGGGTAGCACGAGATCGAAACCACTGGAAGGAGTTAGAGGAGGCCTATGCCAAGCGGCACGCTGAAGTACGAGACATAATTTAACGAATTCACAAAACATCATGACTGTACTAACCTATGTAATTATGTTTTAAAGATCAGAATAAAAGGCTATATTATTATTATTATTATTATATTGATCGATTTGAGATTCCCCACAACCGACTTCGCTCATAGCGTATTTGGATGCAACTTAAACAATCTAGTAGAAAACCAAGAAACCAACTTTTCACGTATGGAACTGTTGAATCTACATTGGGCATAATTTTAAGTGAAACAGAAACTAGTTTTATAAATGCATTAAAATCATTCATAACATAAAATTAAGCACCGTTGGCAATTAAAGGTTAAGGCTAATAACTACCTGCAATATCTGTTTGTTTTATTAGCTTAGTCAAGGTTTGCTGAAAATATATTCAGCTGAAACTTCTTCACTTTCATGGGCACACTTTATTTACGCAGTTGTGTCATACACGTGACAATTTTATTAAACCACGCCTTGATTTTACTATTCAGTGTCAAATTATAATGTTAATTGCATAAGCATAATCTATTCAACCTAAATTTTCTCACAACTGAGACACAGTCCTCCTGTCTTTGAGAGGGAATGAACCTTAGTCTTGAGTTTCTTAGAAATTACTAATCAGGAAAAAATAATTTGTTTATATTTCTGAGACAAAAAACCTATTCATGCGTACGCGCCTGCCCTCCGTTCAGTTTTTCATTCGTGTGATAGGAACTAGTGACATTACTTCCAAATATAATATAGAGGTTAAATTAAAAGTCTATATTCAAGTTAACCTAATAAGTGAAGTTTCAATTATCCCGAGCACCTAATAAATTAATACTTAGTTAGTCCATCATACGGGTCAAGTGCGACTTGGTCTTAGATGACACAATCATGTCTGCGAATATTTTTGATTCTATGACACTCTCGCCACTGTTCAAGTGAAGAAAGTAAAGATTGTTTACAAAGATTCACCGATCCCACAGTCAAACCATTACAACGGTTTTGTGGGGCATAATTTATAATTTTGTATTATTACGAGAAAATAAATAAATAATAAAGACGTCAGCAGCAGCTCAACCTACCCCAATCAGTCAAATGTTACCAATCGAACATTATGCTTCCACTATTGTGATACAGTTCTATTAAATAAATTTAACAAATTAAAAGGCTGATAAGTGCTGGTGTATAAACAAAAAACTGAATTTCTCGAAATTCCACATAAATTATGTACTGTAATACAGTTACAGATAATAAATATCGCAAATCGGCTAGTTTTGAATTGGTACCAGTAGCGGTAACCGTGGCCCGACACGTAGAGAAGTGTCTGCTACCTATAAGAAAACTTCTGGTTGCAATCGTCTTGCTGTCACAGCAAGACTTACTAGTACCTAGGTAGTTGACTTTACAACATTTCTAGTCTATATATATGTTACCGGCCAAACCCGATTTCAGGACAAACTAGTTTGGCCTAGGCTAAACTAGTTTCGACAGAGTCCCGCTTTGCGGATTTCCTACTACTAGGTGGTTTTAAAAAAAAGAACCACGAAGAGGATGGCGGGGTCTTTCAGACCCCGCCATCCTCTTCTAACCTAAATTGTCCGAGTCGGGGTGCCAGCAAGTCCCTAGCTTGCAAAAAACTAGTTTAGCCTAGGCCAAACTAGTTTGACCTGAAAATCGGGTTTGGCCGGTAACATATATAAAAATGAAACCGTTTTCCGTTGTCACGACATAACATGAAAGCGTCTTGACCGATTCGGATAAGTAATTATTTTTTGTTGTGTTTGTAACCATCGGGACCGGGTTTTAGACCGGGTCCTCCACCCGTGCGAAGCCGGGACGGGCCGCTAGTAATAAATATAAGTCCTTGTTATCTCTACTTCTTACTATTTGTTACTAGAAATGTTGTAAAGTCAACTAGGTAGTGAGTCCTGCTGTCGCGGTTGCAACCAGACGTTCTCATTATATTTCTCTGCGTGTAGAATGGAAAGAGCAATTCAAGGAACCGTGTAGTATTTAGTCAGTCAAGGCGACGTAACATGATTTTTGTTTAAAAAATGCTGAGGCTTGGGTACCTGTGCCGGCGGCTGCTCGATGATGGTCCCGAACAGCACGGCGCGGCCGCTCCCCCCGCAGTCCCCGCGCAGCACCGCCGAGCGCGCGCTCGTGCGCAGGAGCTGCGTCAGCACCACTATCAGGATCTGACGACATATTACCCACTAAGTCACCAGTGGACTACATCGGGTTGAAGTAGTTTACTATTCGATCTTTGGCCGTACTCGTAATCAATCGACGGCCGAATTTGTGGCTCCAAGTCTCGGACAGGCGCAGACGTAAAAGCGTTGCGCCCGCGACCCGACTCTTCTATAATTATGTTTTGCGTCGCGACGCTTCTATAGGGTAAAAGGATATTATTTGGTTGGTGGTGGAGACAGGCAACTCAGTGATAGAGTCTTAAGTCTCTCAAAACGTTACTATGCATGCAGCAATGCGAAATTATGCAACTGTTCACCACTAAAGTGCACAAGATGTTCGCGCCCTGTCTGCATCTTACGTCTTTTCTGTGTGTGCGCCTTAGACGTCCAAACACGAGCCGTTAAAGAAGGTCGAGATTTGGATTGAAATACCATATTAATTTTTATTTAAAGCGCAGATCACAACGAGCGTAAAGCGCAACGCTCTAAAAAAATACTAGTCGTAGATAATTTTCTTACTTGTCAAGCTCTAGCCTCTGCGCTAACCGTGCCATCTATATATAGACGAATCATGGCTTGGCACAACAAGCTAAAATTCACAAACAACTGTGTTACCTGGAACAAGAACACAAGCATGTTGAAGAACTGCAGCGCGAGCAGCGCACGAGTGAGCGGCGCACGCACCGCCTCCACGCAGCCGCGCGTGTGCAGCGACGCAGACAGCAGCGGGGAGGACTCCGACCACACCTCACGCCACTCCGACTGGGACAATGCGTGATACATCTTAAATGTTAAGTCTAATCTATCTTAGCTATCTATACTAATATAATGAAGCTGAAGTGATTAAGGGTGAACGCGCCAATCCCAGGAACTAGTTGTTCGTATTGAAAAAGCCGAGCAGCTGGTGACACCGCGGGAAATTGGCACCTTTTATAAATGCGAAGAAAAGTTTGTTACGCTTTCACATCTAAAAAACTGAATTTCGAACAGAAAGTGATTTTTGGTTCAGAGATAGATGGGACTTTATACGGTTATAGGCATAGAAATATTAAAAATAGGTTATAGCAAACCTACTTACTTATGTTAACCGTTACTTCACATTAATGAAAATAAAAACGGGACAAAATTGAGAACTTATTCCTTTTTGTCGGTGACCTTAAAATATACGCGAAATTGGCACATGCTAAAAAAAATTTCAACAAGTTTCGGCTACAATCACTATATCATCTAAGAGTTTCGGTTAATAAGGACTTCAAAAGTTACCTGTTGCAATGGGTCGTGATAGCAGGGCGCGAGCACTCGCGGCGTGCAGCAGGAGTACGGAGACACGGGCGGCAGCACCTTGCCGTCTGCTCCCGCTAATCTATAACAAATCAGATTGTTATACATCATTATGTACACAGCCTTTTACCGACATGCGACTGAATACCAGTTTAAATATGGAGAGACTGCCTATTTGAACTCCACAACCCAGTACACACTGACTGATATCTTGACCCGAACCATTGGTTAGACTGCTTTTCAGTTTCGGGTCACTTTACTACGTGTAACGACTATCAAGTCTTATAGCATGGACTATGAACGTTTGCAAAGTTTTAAATCCGTGGTTCGTGCGTGTTGTTGTTGTAAGGATGTGTAGGTACATTGTGCAATAAATAAATAAGGTCAGTGCACCTGATTTTATAAGTTTTAGGTTTATGATGAATGTGAAGAACTTACTTCATAACTAGTTCAGATCCCTCGTTCAGGAAGTCCATGTTGATCCAGGGGATCTCGTGCCAGTCTGTCGGCTTGTCAGCACCACAGCAACTCAGCTCTATCTAGGATATAGAAAATATAACAGATGCAATTTGACTCATAAGAGGCTTGTAATAATAAACAATAATAAATTCATTTATTTCAGGTAAATTACACCATGTCACAAACCAAAAAGAGATAAATAAACTAAATGTAGTAAAAATAAAATATGATCAATAAAATACAAACTAACAAATAAAAAAAAATTGAATCAAAATTAAAATTTTAAAGAAACACAATATCAGAAGAAAAAAAAACTTGGCATCTTGTGTTCACATTTGTTTTAGATTTGCAATTTATTGATTCTGAAAACTATATCCAATTGTTCTCGGTCAGGAATTTATCACTAACAGTACAATGTGTAATTTTATTGTTTTCAGTAGATTGCAAACAGCTCATTCCTATTTCATGAGATTTTAACACAATTTTTTTCATGACATTTTGACGACACGTTTGGCGATCGATTGCTGCGCCATGTGTCGCGGGTTCGATCCCCGCACGTAACAAATATTTGTATGATTTACAAGTAGTTGTTCCGGGTCTGGGTGTTTGTGTATGTGAGTTTCTATGTTTGTAAACGCACCCACGATACAAGAAGAAATTCCTAGTATAGAGCAACGTTTAAACAAAAACAGATTTGGCGAAGTGGCGGTAGGTACTTCGCACCATCCATCTTACCATTTGAAGAAAACCGACATGATAATTATTCAGATGTAAAAGAAAAATCAAAATACCCTACGATAACCCTACTACCCAGACTAAGAATTTCTCCATACAGTGAGAAATTCCTAGTACGGGGTTACGTTTAAAAAATGGTAAAAATAGTAACTTTGTACCTGCATTGTATCCAACAGCGCTTTCCACGTCGGCTCTGTGAGGTACTGCGAGATTCCGATACGTAGTGACGAAGACAATTCCTTCATCAGAGCCTGCAGCCAAACAACTTTATTTTATAACTAGCTGTTATCCGCGGTTTTACTCCGCTGCTTGGCTCGTGGTCGTAGCTTGATGTTAAATAGCCTCATATACTTTAGCTTGCATATACCACTATAATTTAATATTAGGTAAATAAGGTAAACATTAGTTTAAATTAAATATGGCACGAACGGCATGAAGTTCAAATGTCATTATAACACAATTCTTTTACCAGACCATAGACTACCAACGATTGACTAATTTAATTTAGCAGATTACCTACGAACCTATTTTTCTGCCCTGGGTGGGGTGGAAGGGACTGTCAGACTCTTACTGTGTTCCTTCGGATGCCCTTTACGTTCCGGGGCCACGGTATCCTGGGTTAAGAAAACCGCGACCCCAGCAGGCAATGGCGCGAAACACGACGCGACCGACCCGGGCTTGGTCCTTGGTCAGACGGCGAGCTACCCATTACTCACTGTCCGCAAGCCCGTTCCGCCGCTGTGTACTCTGCTGATCAGAGGGAGACGCGTTGGAGCGTCTACACGTTCACATACGGCACAGTTTTTGCCTGCATCCCAGGGTGCACCGGCCCGAAAAACTGGTCTTCCCCCCGGACGTATCCAAGAGGGTACTCCAGTCCACGGGCGCACGTGGAGTTTTCCTGTCTTAGCACCCAAGGTTACGAACTTATAGCAAACAAAATGAAGATGGCATCATGTTCGGATTCCGAATAATAAAATAGCAGACTTGGGTCTCTGTTATTCAGTACCAGTAGAACTAAAAAAGAAATTATACATACCTTCAAAGTTCCCCGACACGCGAGGTACACCAGCATGCCATTGGCTGCGACCAGGGAGCCGCTGACCAGCCACACGCTGCTAACCAGGGTGGCCCTCTGCCAGTGAGGACACTTGAGGAGCACGGCGATGAGGCGCAGGCCCCCGGTGTAGTGGAGCTTCATACCGTAGGCTTGGAACAGGATCAGGCCGTAGAGGAGGACCACTGTCACCTGGAATTAATAATAATAATATTCCACAACTATCACACAACGCCATCTAGTCCCAAACTAGTCAGAGCTTGTGTTATGGGTACTAGACAACTGATAAACATACTTATATATTTCTAAATACATAAATATTACAGATAAATTACACCCAGAAACAGAACAAAAAATTATCGTGCTCATCACACAAATCTTTGTCCTAGGTGGGAATCGAACCCACGACCCCGGCATAGCAGTCAGCGTCACTGATCACTAGAACAACAGGCAATTGTTTCTTCAATGTGCATGAGTGTAATCTCTCTCAATTGACCGTGACCCTGGAACGTAAAGGGCTATTGAAGGATCGGCATGTATTTTAGCTAGTACAAGTCTGACAGTCTCTCCCGTCCCGCCCTGGGTGGTAAAAAAAATCAAAGGAGTCCTTCATTTGATGTAACCACGATAAAAAAGCTTATAATAATTATGTTCCCACTGCTGGGACACGAGCTTCTCTCTGTGAGAGGAAATGTGCTAAAACTGTGTTCTACCACACGATATAAATGCGGGTTGGCGTCACATGTCCTCGATTTTTTTGGGGATGAAGATTTGCCGTTGGTCTCACTATTTTTTTGCTTCACCGTTTTAAGAGCAGTGGGTAACGCGCTTGGCTAGGTTCAGATCCACAACCACTCCTAAGTCGAGTCTCCCACGATTCTTCAGCCTCAATAATTTTCCGGTAGCTAATCGTACGTAGGACCAGAACCTTCAAATGTCTGCTTACCTTATGTATATGTTTGAGCAGTAGCATAACCCTGAGGCTGGTGTTGTAGCAGAAGATGACCATGCACAAGGAGACCACGAGCTGGGCGATCAGCAGCGCGCGCAGCACCCCCGCCAGCCGCGCGCGCCCATCTCTACTGAACGTGAACACACCCCACGCCATCCAACATTTTGTTGGAGCATGCTAGTTGCCTCTGCGAAAGGAATCGCAGATAAACATCCCATGAAAGACTAAACATATTAAATCCAGTCAACACCACAGCTAAGGTCTGCAGTTACATTCGTTTACATAGGTATCTACTATGCCGAAGATACGCTGCTGATTTTACGTTTCAACGTATTCGACATACCCCCATAAGTGTGGAAGTTATAAGGCAGAAATTCAGTTACGCAACTTAGTGTGTTTTGAGTGTCTCGAGCGCTGTCGTGGCTTCGTGTGGTGTTCGAAACAGCCGGACCTGTTTTTATAATATTTCTGTGAGCCGGACACACAGACGAAATAAAAAAGTAAAGTGATCCTTTTATGTGATCATAAAACGCAACGTAATTTCATAAAATGTGTCGTCAGTAATTCAAGTGGCATTTCAGGCGTAAGCATGCTGAACTTTGGTTTCCTCCCTTTGACATAGTCAGTCTTACCACGTGAAAGATAAACATATATTGAATTCCACTTTTTTAGACAAGCGTTTCATCTTTTTTGGTAACGCGGAGTACGTTTAAGGTGAACGCACACTTATCCGAGCGGAGCGCGTTGAACGAAACGAATTTTAGAATTCTGTAATTTAAATCTCATAAACCTCGCACCGATTGTTGATATTGTGCGAGGCCTCCATGACTTGTTCAGCTCGGATACCTAAGTGTGTGTTCACCTTTAGGCACACTTATAAACTAATTATAGTATTGTATCGATGTAGAAATATATCTGGCGGCAGACTGGTCAAAATTACAAGATATTATGTTATGGGACCGACAAAAGATACATATTACCTTTGAAGTAACATAACACTGCAATCACGAATTATTTCACTAAATTCAATGTAATGCGATGGATCAACCGTCTCGTAAACGGGACTGATTCCTATTTTATCGTTGGCACTAGAAATTCTTAACCACAGAAACAAAAACAAAACTTTAATTAGGTTTCAGAACTTAAAACAAACAGTCGATTCACTATTTTTAATTAAAATAACAAAGCAAGTTGAAATTACTGTATTCTCCAGAAAATAACACAATTTTGACACTCGATGACTCTATAATCATTATTGAGATTACAGTAAAAAGTTTGGCTAAAAATAGGTCAGTATTGCAAATAAAATGTCTACGGATTATTATACCTATTTCTTTTTTCACCATTGTGAGTCCTCCCACCCAGGGCGGGGCGGGTAAGACTGTCAGACTTGTACTAACTAAAATCCACGGTGATCCTTACCCTTTACGTTCTAGGGTCACGGTTAGCCGATGACAAACCCACGAATATTTTTTTTATCGTGCTATAGGCAATCATCAATCGAGTCGTCCCAACCTGGGCTAGACGGGAGGGACTGTCGGACTTGTACTGAATAAATTCCACGATGATCATTCAATAGACCTTTTCGAAAAACAACAGCACCATTTGCAAGAAACACCGTCACAAAGGGTCGGATTCACCCCGGCGCTGCCCTAACCCCGTCAACAGGGTAAATGGCATTAAAAAAAAAGCGTTACCCCGCGGAACGAATTTCTCATGTAGGTATTATGGATGCGTTTAAAAGCATATAAAGTCACATACACAGACGCACAACTCAGTACAACTGCTTGTAAATCATAAAAATATTTAGTCTGTGCGGGAATCAAACCCGCGGCACGGCACAAAGTTCGATCGCTCAGCCACTCAGGATAGCAGAGAATAAATTAACCCATCAAAAACAATACTTGTCAAAAAAACCAAGTCTCGCAACTCAGTTGTTCTACGGTAAAAAGTTGTGAGATCCATGTAATACCAAGTCTTATCCATGTAATACTTAAGCGACTTCCTGTCTTAATACTTCCACTCCCTAAGAAATCTTTAATGTTTTATATAAATGTATTGACTCGGCCATCGCATGAAAACACGTGTTAATTAAATTATTTAGTGCGATGACCAAGTCAATATATTTATATAAAACATTAAAGATTTCTTAGGGAGTGGAAGTATTAAGACAGGAAGTCGCTTAAGTATTACATGGATAAGACTTGGTATAACATGGATCTCACAACTTTTTACCGTAGAACAACTGAGTTGCGAGACTTGGTTTTTTTGACAAGTATTGTTTTTGATGGGATCTCATTTCTTTTTGTATTTTGTAGACAGTTCTACTTTTTTTCTTTTCGGTACCTTCTACTTATATCTACCAGCAACGAATTTTCTATAAAACTGGACCAAAATTTAAAAAAATTACTCGACTTGGCGGGGGCACTACCGTGCCCCCAAATATTTAGTTTTTCCTTGATTCATACACCAAACACTACTTATATTCCAAATTTGAAGCTTCTAGGTCTGCTAGAAGTGCCTTAGAATTTTGATGATCGGTGAGTCAGTCAGTCAGTCAGTGAGTGAGTGACAAAATTAAGAAACTTTGACCCGTTATAATTCTTAAACTACTGGTTCAAATTGAATGAAATTTGAAATGTACCGTGTCTTTACAATGCCTGCATGGTTACTGAAAATTCAGTCTTCTAATTTTATCCACAACGAAGTTACAGGGGGTCGAAAATGGCCTGAATTGCTTCGAGAAAAGGATGGTACGGCCGTGCCGCTTTTTTGCTCGACTTGGTGGGGGCACTGCCGTGCCCCCAGATAGGACTTTTTCCCATCCAATCCGCTGCTTTGGGGTCTCACTGATCACTGTTGATCAGTGCCATGTTATGACATCTTAATATATATAAATCTCGTGTCACAATGTTTGTCCTCAATGGACTCCTAAACCACTTAACCGATTATAATAAAATTCACACACCATGTGCAGTTCGATCCAACTTGAGAGATAGGATAGTTTAAATATCAAATTTTAGACCGGGTCCTCCACCCGTGCGAAGCCGGGACGGGCTGCTAGTATGTATATGTAATTATATAATAAAATAATATAATAAAATATTCCACAACTATCACACGACGCCATCTAGTCCAAGGCTAAGCAGAGATTGTGTTATGGGTACTAGACAACTGATAAACATATACTTATATATTTCTAAATACATACATATTGTAGATAAATTACACTCAGACACAGAACAATGATCATGCTCATCACACAAACATTTGTCCTGGGTGGGAATCGAACCCGCGACACCCCGCGACCCCCGGCATAGCAGTCAGGGTCACTAACCACTAGACCAACCGGCCAGTCAAAATTATCATAGATCACATTTAACTCTTGCCGAATCGAAAACCTTGCAATAGATTTCATTAACGGCGTAACCTGACCCCCTTTCTCGTGTTTATAATATTTGTCGAATACACCCCTCAACGTTACCATGCAACGTTACATCGATATCATATTAAAACTCTTTGCCATCAAAGTTACTGGCCGCATACAAAAACCAAATAATAAATAAAGACGGGAAACTTTCAAAAATAATGTCATTCTATTGTTTTCTTCGGAAAACGTAGATTGTCAAGAAATTGTAAAATACAATTTTCATCTGTGTTAATTAAGTGGCTGGTTAATTAGTGTTGTTAGTAGATAGTTAGTGACAAAATGGCGGACGAGCCGCCAGAGGGCGCACAAGAGGCCTCACCAGAGGCTGCGGAGGCAGCAGACGGTGCCGCAGAAGGCACATTAAAAGAGGCAAGTGGAGTACAATGGGCAGAAGGAGAGGAGGCAAAGGATGTAGAACCGGAGCCAGTGGTGGTCGTGAGAAAACGGCCTAAGGTTGCTTGGAGTGACGACTTGAGTCATGACTCTGAGGAAGACAGAGGTATTACTAGAGTTTTGATTAAGATAATTATATTTCTGTTGTTTACCCTAATGTTTCTAGTGTCAGTGTAGATACTATTAATTTTGTTTATGCTGAAATGACTGCTTTGAAAAGCTTCACTGCTGTATGCTGCCAATATCGGTCATGTAATGTAAAATGTGAAGTAATCCATTATTTAAGAAGTATTATTATAAATTAATGGTATTTTAATCTAGGTATGAATTATCTGTCATAATATCTAGGTACTTAATAAAACGTATTTAGCTAAAAGCCCTTAGCTTAAACGCTACTTAATTTAAATTAACTACTAAGGCAAAAGTTTAATAAACAGTGAAATAAATAAATTGTAGGAAAATATACTGTCCAAGTGTTTGTATTTAGGTTTATACATTACATGTTTTATCGGCTGACAGAATTAAATATTTTATGAAGCCTTTGCCCGTAACTCGCTGTCCGACCATAGTCCATGCCCGGGTCGACGGCGCGTCGTGTTCCACGCGCGCCTCAAAGAGCGTCAGCATAATGACGGGGCCTCTCAGAGGGCCAAAGCCTGCCAGGGTCACGGGGCTCATTCCATCACCGTGACCCCGAACATAAAGAGCTATTGAAGGACACCGTGCATGGATTTTAGTCAGTACAAGTCTGACAGTGGGGTGGGAGGACACATTTGATGATTTTACCACGTGAAAAAAAAAGGCTTTGGCCATGGAGAAGACCTCCACCAAGGAGCCTTTGCCCACCAGAAACACTAACTAAAAAAATAATTTCACAATTCTATGCCTTACTTTTTCCAGAACGAGAGAGACTCGCTCAGCTTGAACGTGAGTTGGCAGAAACTCCCGTCAAACCGATATACGAGCCCGCTGACCTAGAGAAGTTAGTAGGCTACATTATGAAGATGACGGCACTCTACGACCTACGTCCAGAGGACTGGACTGACAGCGTCAAAGCTACCATTGAAGAGTGGGTCCTCGAACCAAAGAGCACAGTCCTCTGCATCTATTTCAGAGGAGACAAGCTGTGCGCTGGTCATGATATACCGAAAGTACCTGTCTATGATCTGACATTCTTCTTAAGACCCCTCGACTTTGCTTTCAAGGTTGAATCGTTTCATGATGAGATTGTTTTCGGGACTTTTAAAGATTCGATTGAATCGAATGTTATTCAGACTATGGAGTACGTGTATGCTCCGTATTTCTTTGCTGTTACTGCGTGGCCTGATAGTAAGTATTTTGAGACGCGAGACGCTAGCATATCAAACTACCCCATTTTGTGAAAATTATTTTCGTAGAATTTCTACAATGCAAAAGAAGGATGCATACAATAGAGTTGTAAGACACTAGAGAATGGGCTTGTTGGTGTACTGTACAGATGCCAGCACGTCAACCTACCCTAATCTGTCAAAATCAATCGTACATTAACCTTCCGCTATTGAAATAAGGTTAAAAATCTATTAAATTTTGGCAGATTAAGGTAGGTTGATGTTTTGGTGTCTGCAGGTACTTACATTTTTTTTGTCGTGAGAGCGTTTTTAAACATAGAATCTCACATACTTACACAAACACCCAGACCCGAAAAAACTACTTGCAGATCATACCAATATTTGTTCCGTGCGGAGATCAAATCAAATCAAATTTATTTATTTGCTTTAAATGTGGTACAAGTACAAAGATGGTAAAATTAAATATAAGCTCAAGCACATTTCGCCCTAAAAATGGCATGCAAACATTATTTCTTATAGGTTACCTACACATTATTTGGTAACTACAAAAAATTAGTAAATCAAACCCGCGACACGCAGCGCTTCAGTCCAATTGCTCAGCCACTGCGCCAATCGCGCCGTCATTCATAACTATATTTACTCACATCTGAATAAAACATGTGTATATGTTTTTCAAACTAATTATTTCCTTAACTAATCATATTGACTGGCCTGTTGGTCTAGTGGTTAGTGGCCCTGACTGCTATGCCGGGGGTCGTGGGTTCGATTCCCACCCAGGGGCCTAAGTCTACTAATTTATATACGTCACAATGGTCTCTCAATGGTGTGTTTTTGACAGTTTTTGTATGGCAAATCTGTCAAAAACTTACCATTGAGAGACCATTGTGACGTATATAAATTAGTAGACTTAGGCCCCAGGACAAATGTTTGTGTGATGAGCGCGATCATTTGTTCTGTGTCTGGGTGTAATTTATCTATAATATGTATGTATTTAGAAATATATGAGTATGTTTATCAGTTGTCTAGTACCCATAACACAAGCTCTGCTTAGCTTGGGACTAGATGGCGTTGTGTGATAGTTTTGGAATATTATTATTATTATTATATTTTAAGCCATTACAAAACATTCCTTTCCCCCAGGTGTTAAAAGTGAGTTCTGCACGCACGTCCACACATTCCTAGCAAAGTTAACTGATATGTACTACAAGATGTTGGGTTTAACCGTCCTATACATACCCCGCGAAGGACAGAACCTGTCCTTTGAAAAGGCCAGCGCAGACAGAGAGCTGGTGAAGAGACTTGAAGGCGTGGTGGTCTACTGGACCCATCAGATCAAGTCCTGCTTGGAGGACACGGCTTTTGTGGCTTCTCAGAAGGAGTTGCTCTGTCCTAGCGATGAATATGATTTCTGGGTTTATAGACGTGAGTATGTCTAGTTTATGAGATTATTGTTCTAAACTACCACTTTCAAAATCAAAATCAAATATTTTTAATTCACATAGGCCCATGAGGGCACTTATAAAACGTCGACAAAAGGTGCTCGGTTCGGGTTGGTCGATTCCATGGAGAAGAACCGGCAAGAAACTCCATGGTTCCACTCGAAAAACTGTGTCAACATTTCCGTATTACATATAAATTTTGTTAAATTAATGTGTACCTACATAAAATTCGTAACATAATATAATATTAGTGATGTAGTTGTAGGTAATATACACATATTTTTTTAACGTTGCCACGTATTAGGAATTTCTCCTGTTTCGAGGATGCAAACATAGAAACTCACATACACAGACACCAAGACACGGAACAACTACCTGCACGCCAAACAAAATACATTTGTTCCGTGCAGGGATCGAACCCGCGACACACTGTACAGCAGTAGATCGCTCAATCACTGCGCCAACCATGCCGATAATATTAAAATTAATATATTTATTTGATTTATGAAATATAGAAACTCACCATAAATTAGTGTTCCCTAAGCTGGGTTCATTGCATCTGCGTACGTGTCGCCAGGAACCATACGACTGCACTTTCACCTTTACACTAACTATTTTACGTCCGACTCAAACCAATTTGATACTTATTTAAATTATTTTTGAACGATAACTGTAGTTACGTTGGTTATAAAATGCTAAATGACTGTGAAATAACTTATTTTCTCAAAAGCAAAGTTATTTCTGTTCAACGGCTTTTTTTTTTTTTTTTTTTTTTTTGAATGGCATCTCGCAGGTCAACCTAGAAGAGGTTGTGTGCTGCTTAACCGGACTTTTCTGTGGATGCCATAGATTTTACTCTAAGGCCTCCAGCCAGAGCTTACAAGCTAGGCAAAAAAAACTATAAACTAAGTGACCGTTCGCTAAGGGCACCCCCTGTGGGGTACGGACCTCGGCTTAGGACGTCACTGACAGAGGACAGCAAGGGACAGGCTGGATCACAATAATATCTTATTTAGGGACTAATTTAAAACTACTGGCTCAGCATCGCGGGCTGGCTCTTGCAAGGGTCGGGGGGGGGAAAAGGTTTTTGAAGGTTTTGGAAAAGGTGTTCAACGGCTTCTTCCTATATTTGAATTTATACTGACGCCCCACCTACTGCAATGTTGGACCGGCGCGCGGCGCGGGGGCACGCGATTGGTCAGGCCGTCAGTGGCGTGTTTTTTAAATACTTTTAAAAATGGAAGTTTTTCAGCTCACGCGTTTCTTATTGTATACTGTGTAATATAAATTTTTCACTGATTTACAAAAACCCTGGGTGTTTTTAAATATATTGTAATTTGTTCACTTATTTTATAACAATACACTTTTCATTTTTACTATTTATTTTATTTGCCTACCCTCGTCCGCGTATCACGGCGCGGTGCCAACTGAAAACCAGCGCTGGGTTTGTTTTGTGTTAAGTTGGTAACCCTGTCGGTATAGAAATTCTCATTGCAATTATCTTAGTATTCTTTTTTCAGTGCATACATTGTTTATATTTTTGATAACTAACTTTTTTATTTAGGAATCCAAGATTGTTATGTATTTGTGATTTTCTGTCGTGCGTGTCTGTAATTGAATTAACTATTCTTTTACTCTAATTGTGTACAGACGTCAGCACACCAATCCATCAAATTTCTTAAATCGATTTTCAACTTTATCACAACTGTAGAAGGTTCATGTTCGATTGAAAAAATCTGCGATAGGTACATTTAGTGTTTATGTTAATCTACTGGCGTCTGTACCTGTGTGGACACAAAATAGGTACTTTATCCAAGTAGAAGACTCCGCTGATTAAAAAAAAATATACTTATTAGTAGATATAACTAGTTGTAAATGACTAAACGGCGTCTCTTTGTAAAAGCTAAAATTCTTCACTTAAATTCCAGACGAAAACCTGAACGCTTTACTGCACCAGCTGAAGAATCCAGCAGTGAAGCACATCACGAAGATCCTCGTCACCACTCACTCCACATTCATCCACCAGTTCCAGTCTCTCTGCGAAGAAATCGTCCAGAAGGTCGGAGAGGCCACCTCCAACATAGAATACTTGCAGGTGATCAAGCAACCATGCGCAGTCCTCGAGTGCGTCGTCGAACCAGATGAGATCTCCAAACATGTACCATATATTATAAACCTCTTCCGTTTCATATGGATGGAATCTCCTTACTATAACTCTGAAACCAGGATCACTAACTTATTCAAAGCCTTGAGCAACCAAATCATAATCTTATGCCGGAATTATATAAAGTTGAACGAGCTCTTCCAAGGTCATACGGTGAAGGCTATTGGGGAGTTCAGTAAATGCATTGAATGCTGTAAGAAATACCGGGAGATATATGATTTGATGGTGGAAGCTCATAATGAGGAGAATCCTGGGAGCTGGGAGTTGGACACTGGAGCCATCTTCAACTATATTGACTCCTTCATCCAGAGGTGCTTCGATATGCTTGATGTTTGTAACTGCATGATCATTTTTGGGAGGTAAGTCGGATCTAGATTAACTTAGGTTTAGCAATACTTTTTTTTAAGTGGTAAAGTCATCAAATGAGTCCTCCCACCTCGGGCAGGGACTGTCAGACTTGTGCTGACTAAAACCCACGGTGTCCTTCAATAGCCCTTTATGTTGCGGGGTCACGGTGATGGAATAAGTCCCGCGACTTAGGTTAAGCAATACTTGTGTGAAAGTTTAGATGAATGTATGAATGCTTGTTATTCAAATACATCAGAGAGGCTGAACTGGCAGGAGAATCCCCCTTTTATTTCGGTAATAATGGAAACCTGTGAGATAATTTGTCGAAGATTATCATGCGGTTTAAGCTTCTAGTAAAAGCTAGAACCACCATACATATAATAACAGAAGAGTATCACATTCTTTTATACATGATCGTCTCACCAATGTTTTTTCTAATAATTTCCAGGGTCAATGAGCTCGAAAAAGTATCAAAGCCATATTTCGGCGGTGCCAAAGGCGATCAGTTCGAAGCCAAGTGCGAGCAGATAGAACACATGTTCGCTTCTGCTCTTGCCGATATAACCAGCGTCTCTAATACTATACTGGATGTCCAGGCGCCTTCCTGGTATGATGATATACTCGGATTCAGGATTGTTATTAAAGATATTGAGGTGAGATGTAATTCAGATTGTTTAAGTGTCATTCTACATAATGCGAGAACCTAAAAAGATTACAGCGAGGACATTAATTAATTGTACTTCAATTATTGCGGTACAAGGATATTTTGATGAAACTTGGCTCATGGTCCAGTTTCTAATTTATTTTACGTAACCAAAATTGACGAAACTTCACTCTATCTGTATAATTTTGCTGGCGTTATGACGGTACAAGCCCCAACTCCCGAATTACGAAGCGTTTTATCTTTTTCAATATTCGATGATTTAAAAAAATAATTAACTAGGTGCGTATTCTTTATTTTTCAATACTCTATCTAAACAGAATTTCAATTATTCCAGCAGTAAAGTATACTATTTTAAATAACTTTGCAGATTATCATAGAGAACCTCGTAGACACGGTGTTTGAAGGTGTCAACCACGTGGAAGAAGCTGTGGTTGCTCTCTACTCCCTCAACAACTACTCCAAACGGAAGAATCTAAAACGTGTCTTCAAAAGGAAAACTGCTGAGGTATGTCCTGAGACCTGACTTTTTAGTGTCGCATGTCGCCCTAAATGGCGACGCGACGGCAGAGTTGGCGCAAGGCGCAAAATATACCAAAATGGATAAATGCTTACCAAATTTAAAACTCGGTTTAGCAAGATTTCAGGGACACCCCGATTTTCGGTTTAGTTAGATTTCTTTAAACCCTGCAAACAGAAATAGAAGCCCCGCAAAACGGGGCTTTGTCAACCGTGCTTAGATAGATTTTTTTAATACTACAGAAAATAGGTGGATTTCCAGGATGATCAATCGGAGTATGGTAATTTTGAACCAATCAGAATTATGAAAATGGATTTTTCTGAATTTCGGATATAAGTTTTTCGTATTATTGTAGTGTACCCCGTTTAAACACAAGCATTTTCTGAATAGCTGCTGCGCTGTGAATCGCTGTATAAATTCCCGCACGGTACAAGTAGATGTTCCGGGTCTGGTTGTTTGTATATTGGGAGTTTACATGACTGTTTGTAAACGAATTCACGATACAGTGGCTCAGTGGCTTCGGTCCTTAGTCTTGTCGAGGTTCGAATCGAACATTCATTTGTCGAGGAAGGCCATAGTCTATTTATAACATCATCCTACGGCCAATGGGAACGATACCATGAGCCGTGAGGGTGACAGCTAGTACCTAATAAATGAACTTGATCAGATGTGGGCGATGTTCAGCGAAGAGGTTCAAGAGGCCAAGAAGGACATGGTGTCAACGCGCAGCATGGCGCCAGCAGACATGCCCAACTACGCGGGGAGAGCCGCTATCCTCCGAATGAGGAAGAGCAGACTTCTCTACTTGAAGAAGGTAAGTACACACTTTAACGCCGTGACAGCGTAACTTATAGGGCTTGAAGGACACGTGGATTTTAGTCAGTACAAATCCGACAGTCCCTGCCCTGAATGGGACGACTCATTTGATGATTTCACCACGTAAAAAAAGGGACAGCGTCACGATGTGGTTACAGTACTTAAAAGCACATTCGCTTGCAAGGGCGTAACTCATGTGTCGCGGGACTGTCTAAACAGGTTACTGTTAACCTGTACCGTAAAGGGCTATATAAGGAATACTGTGGATTCTGGTCAGTACGAGTCTGACAGTCCTTAGTCGATAGTTTGTGATGAATATTTATGCATGTTTATTACTCTTCCACGCAAAAACTACTGAACGGATTTAGATGAAAAAGGTTAGAAGATTTTTGGAGGCTGGCCCTGACGGCCGCTTACACAATGTGTAACGTTAATAGCACACAACCTCTCGTGGGGTAACTCAGCCCATGTTACTGAACAATGTTTGTTCTAAGACTTTTGGAAGTTCGCAAAAAAAATTTTTGCTTTTTCATACAAAATAAGATATTGATCGGGCTTATCAGTATGTTTTTTTTTTTTTTGCGAATTTCCAAATGTCGCTCATTTGCGGCAAGAACGTGTTAACGAAGATATGTATCGTTATGGAATAATGATACAGTAGAACCGGCGCATCGCGCTCTACTTGCTGCTAA
This sequence comes from Agrotis ipsilon, assembly GCA_028554685.1. Classification (NCBI taxonomy): domain Eukaryota; kingdom Metazoa; phylum Arthropoda; class Insecta; order Lepidoptera; family Noctuidae; genus Agrotis; species Agrotis ipsilon. The sequence continues at coordinate 16,987,322 of CM052965.1, forward strand.
AACGCGATATTTCTAGCGCCAAAAATGGCCGAGTAATGAGGGAAAAGGTCGGCGAGTATTGGTTTAGCGCCATCTCTTTCCACCCTTAAGTTTAATGCAAGATCGTGACAAGTCAGTTGTTGCCGCTCGCTTGAGGAGGAAAGTGCTGCCCGATTGCGGCAAAAACGTAACAGCTCATGGTGTCACGGTTTTGATGAAAGGTAAATAGAGCTTTTAGTTTTTTTTGTGATTTATTTTTTCAGCTATAACGGGACATTTTGTATGTAGGTCATTATTGTAGTAAAAATAGTAATTGCTTGCTATGGTTTTCATAGGATTGTACCGTTGTTATTGAAATAAACAATGTTTTTAGTTGGTTAATTTAAGATGTTCCTTTACAGTTGATAATAAAGGTACAAAATGTTTGGTCTTAATGTTGGTTATCTCAAGTTAACACATTCTTGATAAAATATAATAAAATTTTACAACGAATAGCTTACAATGTTGCATTATAAATGAATAAAACATTGTCTAATTACAATTTATTTTTCAGATGAAATGTTTGAAAATCCAAACCCAAAACCTCTTAGGTTTAAAAATGGGATTAAGTTAGTGTGAAAATAATTTAATCTCGCTCGATTTACTTAAAATTTTGCAATGTACATTTATCGGTCGCGAGACTTATTTGGTCGCGGGACTTATTTCCATCACCTTGACCCCGGAACATAAAGGGCTATTGAAGGACACCGTGGATTTTAGTCAGTACAAGTCTGACAGTAAGGGATGGGAGGACTCATTTGATGATTTTACCACGATAAAAAAAGTACATTTATCAAAAAATCGATGAAATAAGTGTTTGATAATTGTAAACCCGACAAACGCATTCTCCCGGACAAAATAGTGTTCAAAATACTCGTTAAAGCTGTGTATATGATTTTTTATGAATGTTACATGTATGACGTGCATAATAAAAGCAAATACCATTATTTGTGGATTTTCATTCGTCTCTAAACTTCTCTAAGGTTTTTTTTTCGTAAAGACTTCATGAAAAAGAACACATTTGGGCCACTTCATTCCAAAATGGCGCCTATCGCAGACACTCCTTGAGGTCGAAAACTCATATTTTTCATGAGGAGTATATGTATACTTATGCAATACAAATAAAAAAATGCATGCAAGGCAAAGCCTCTTTTTTGTCCCGATTGATTGGACTATAAATCTTATCCGAGGAATTAGTGGAAATTTACCTAAGTTAGAAAAATGAAACGATAACATCGATTCTTTGAGCAGCAGCACTTCTTCATCATCACAGTCATCATCAAATTTTGCTAAGATGTTTATTTGATTTATGCGAAACTTAATTAAGATTTGTTTCAGAATAATAATGACATACTAAGCAGAGGCTTGTAATGCTTATGCTAATATGGCATTCCTAAATATTTAATAACATTATAATTGCTAACTGTTGTGAGTAAAAGAAACCTACAGATATAAGTGTCTTGTTATAATTATAATACTTTTTAAAATGTGACTAATGACTTGTATTTCAGCGAAACTGTCACAATGACTTCGCTAAAATATCTTTCATTTTGTAAAACATAATGCAAAAATACAGAGATTTCTACGACAGTAACGTGTCTCAATTAACATGTTCCATAGAGTTTATATTACAGATTATCAATAAAACGCAACAATACGACATAACTTGTAAAGGGTTAGATTTTTATTAATTTTTTTTTTTCAAGAAAAGCGGTTCATATTTGTTTATTTTGCAACACTGCAATTTTTTTACAAGAATAACGCAACAAGGAGTACCCTTTTTTAAATAAATAATCATAATAAATTTAATAATTGACTTAAAGATCTGAATGCAATTTGATCCATAAAAACTAAAACCTTGAAGTTATACTGTATTGAGCTGAATAGTCTAAACATAATAATTAAAAAGTTACACGAATTTTAAACTTTCAAATGCGTTTTACCAAAAATTGAGATTTTTACCTTGTCACGTTCTTGTCGCAAATGAGCGATGTCTTAGAATAAATATTGTTCAGTAACATGGGCTGAGTTACCCCACGAGAGGTTGTGTGCAATTAACGTTACACATTGTATATTAAGATAGAGGACACTACTGAGGAGACAAAAACATGATTGGTATCTATATGTCCTCAAGGAGTAATTCGCCGAAATATAATTCGAAAACTTAACCTTTCAGAAACAACTTTTGGGAAAATATCTCAATAACTTTCAAGCATTATTATTATTTTCCATCAGGTAATGACAGACGCGTCCGCATGGCTACTGCCGTGCAGTAACTCTGAAGATGTGATCATGCATGTCAACAGGCTGATGGGAGCCATCGATGTTGCCGTCAGGGAGATCTGGATCTCGTGGACGGTAAGTCTTTACTGTATGATAGTACAAACTATCATAGCTTAAGGTAAGGACGGCAAATAATGGGTAGCTCGCCGTCCGATCAAGGACTAGTCCCAAATCGACGGTGCGTCGTATTTTACAAGCGTCTGAAGGAGCTGGCACTGACAACTCCTTGTTGACAGCCTGTCAGCAAATTGACGGGTTATACAGGGATTATAGGACCAAACGCTTGCCGGACTCGCGGTACCATCTCAATAGGATACCGTGACCTTAGTACTATAATAGGGCACCCGAAGGAGCAGGGTGGATTTTTATTAAGTTATGAGTCTAAAAGCGTCTTCCTACTCCACCCACACGGTGTCGGGAGGAATCATGATGATTTTACCACCCAAAAACTTTAACAATCGTATCCAACAGCACAATGTGGACGAGAGATGTGGCGCAGGACTCAACAAGACTCTGATGAGAAAGAGCGTCGAGAATCCTGGCCTCTTAGAATGTAACATTGATTCGTAAGTATCCAATGAGGTATCATAAACTTACATCATTATTAGTAACTAACATTTTGATTCTATACGTGAATTCTTTTAGATCTATCCTGGAGCTGTGCCGTGAAGCGGCCCACTGGGAGAACTTGCAAATGGATATACCGGTACATGCTTATCAGGTAAAATTGACTTATAAATAGGTACATAAGTTATAAAAGTTTAACAGTCTTACTTCAAAAAAGTTACATCGGTTGAACAGTTGTAAAAAAGTGTAGCTATGTAACTATAGAACGGCATTTGACATTAATATATAAAAAGGCCTTTCCGTAGTTACACCGTGGATTTTAGTCAGTACAAGTCTGACGGTCCCTCCCGCCCTGCCCGGGGTAGGAGGACTCATTTGATGGTTTTACCACGTAAAAAAAAAGTGTTCAACAGAGGCCTTCTTAAGATTTCTGTATGTTTTGCTAGAAGCATTTAGGTACTGCGTTTATTGTATGAAAACGCGCCTCTAGTTTACTAAAGAGGAACAGAACGTCTCAAAAATCCTGTGCTATGGCCTCAGATGTTTAACTTTTGGCAGTAAGACTTAATTATTTATCGCATACAAAAATTAACATTATCACTTTTTCATCAACCGCAGGTTTACGCAAAAGCGATCACAGTGAATTACGTGTATGAAAGTGTGTTGGCTGTCGTGAAGGGCTACAACAAGATCCTGGACTCACTCTCTCCAGAAGAGAGAACTCTGTTCAAGCCACTGATCTTAGTAAGTTATCCATCATTTTACGGAATAAGATGAACAGAGATTTAACTACCTCAATACTCCTAAAAAAAGGAGGATCCTCGATCAAACGCGTATTGTGTTTACGTGAGATACCACATACGAGTACTATGGGGTTGAACTTGAAGACGAAAAATTATGAAGGAATTTTATATTTGATCTTTCTCTTTTTTTTTGAGTTTTTGGTTCGTCATATTTTGTCTACTGATCATGTTTTGGAAAAAGGAGGTGATAGAAGTACGTAGTAATAAGGCCTATAGTCCTCGCCATTTAAGTGTGGAATAAAGGTCATTGATCCTAACAACGCATCGTTAGAATTCCATTATACCATCGTTCGAATTTCAAAATAAAATGTAAGGTCACGGTCGCCTCTTACCACGATTCGTTTATTTTGATCGTGTTACGACACTTTCTTTACATTTTTTCGAATAGTTTTGAAATATTGGAATACATTGGTACACGGGGGTCAACGAATTTTATTCCACACTTATCTGGCTCAAACTATAGATTTTTCATAAAAAAATCATTGCTCTAATCTCAAAACGTTTATATGGAGAAAAGTCCAATGGAAAACTCTTAATTAAACCTCATGAACATTTCCTGTTTTGAGCAAGAAAACTGCTATTTATACACATGAACATCATAAATTATTTATTCTAATATCACATAATTAGGTACAAATTAAATACATTTCAACACTGAATCACATACTAGCTTTACCGTAAAGGCATTAATTATTAACTCTCATAATTATATAGGTATTACTTTAAGTTGGCCAACAGGAGAATATCCAAATAAACCAAAGATGGGGATTTTAGCTTAAACACCCGTATTTAGCTGGGATGATTAGCTAGTTAAAATAAGAAGAAAATACTAAATTAAAAATAACAATAAATAATAATAACCATTACAGTGTTACCAAAATTAAAAACAAGCTCCTAGCATTATTATTGCAAATAAATAACATTAGATAAAATAACGAAAAATTATATATTATAGTAGCAAACTGAGTTACGTCCTGCGCATAATGTTTGAATCAGAAACTAGTTACTAATAATATCACAATTTTCTGAATCTCAAAACCTTTTAAGGTATTTACAAGTTTGACATACCTACAGATATAGTTTGTAACCGTAACGAACACATTATCATAATTTTGATCCTTCATACTTTTTATATAAATTATTTCACAGGTTTGTATCCATTGAAACAATCACCGAACCGCGAAACCGCGAGCATAACCTATTTATTATTAAATGCGAAATAAGCTTCTGTCGGTAGTCTTATAAGCCCGATTACATTTCGAGTTTACTCTTTGGGAATGGTTACTCTCCAAAAACTAAACTAACATCCAAACATACATCTAAATGGTCACTCATATCGTCTTGTTCCACCATCTTCATGCAGCTGGGACAAGGTGTTTTTGTTCCAGTTTCGTTCAAGATCTGAGACTCATCTAATATATCGTCTTCATCTTCATCTAACATTATACTTGTATTATTACCACTTGTAGAGGCACCTTGATCACTATTTTTAAAGAACATTAGACATTCATCCAAGTGTTCTTCAACTGGTTTGTCGAATGTCTCTCTACAGATTGGACAACATCGATTAACATCGTCCTTACTAGATCCAGCCTTGACTACGACTTCATCTGCTTTACTAGATTCATCTTTAGCTATGTCGTCATCTTCCTGATCTACAATTTGTTCATTTAAAATAGTTAAGTTCCCTGTATTTCTTATTGGAACTGGTGTTGCCACTGTTCTAAATAAGCCTTTAGATGATAAAGTGACGTCTGATTCAGTCTTTCTTCTACCCTTATCTTTACTAACTGTATTTATGTTGTCAGCATCAAAATCTAAATCAGTCAAATCTATAATATCGTAATCAGTGCTTTCTGGGAATGAAGGCATGGGTTTAAATGCAGGGACTGGATTAAAGCTGCAGAAGTTGTCAGGTGGTAGATTTACTCTTACATTTGCTAACGCTATATCCCCAATGGCAATGTCAATTGCATCTTTATTTTGATTGTTATGTTTATCTTGTGTTGCAGTTTTTGGTTTAAATGCAGGTATAAGTGGTAGTTCTCCTACTATATCTTTCAATTGTGCAGTATTTAAAGCTTTTTCGCCATTGCTAGGTGGAGTTTCTTGGACACTTCCCACATTCTCCTGACTCAGTTTCTCAATTATATCCTTATTCAAACATTCATCCAGATGTCTATTAATTTCTTCATTATTAAACTTAGCACTACAAACTGGGCACTGAACCATTTCTACTTTAATTGCAACTAACTTTTTACCTGTATTTGATTGCTCCAATTTGTAATCATCACCATACAAATCTTTTAAAATAGTTTTAGACTTAAAGTAGTCGTCTATTTTTCTCATTTTTGAGGGTGGAGATAGTAAATCAGGAGATTTTGTTTTATGTTTTGTAGGACTAGAAGATCCTAGCGCTTTTACAGGATTTGCTAAACTTCCTACCTGTTTAGGTTTTATGGCACCAGGATTAACCTTTTTCTTAGGCTCGTTTACAGTGGGTATTTGTTTATTAGCCCATATATTTCTCACTGTTTCTGTCACATCTACAGAGAAATGTTTGCTTTCTGTTTTTATTGTGTGGCCATTTCCAGTGAAGACAGGTATTGGGGTTGGTTTAGGCGCTATAATAACTGGTTTTTTGCCAACAATATAACCACCTGCACCATTTGCCTTAGTTTTATTGGCTGTGATATTACCAGAATCTTTTAAGACTGGTTTTGCAGAACCATTAGTTGGTACAATATATTTTGTGATTTTTGCGTTTGGTTTACCTGCAGTTTTCTTGCCTGTGGGCTTTTCTTTTTGTGGTGGTTCTTTTATTTTAATGAACTTGCCTCCACAACTTCTGAGGTGATAATTCCACCAAGTATCACTAGGCCCTGGTGCCTTGTTCATGGGGCGTCGAACAATGCCAAAGTGGGGCCCTCGCTTCTGACAGGGACCATCGCAACGCCACCAGTGTGTTTGATAGAGATGCACCTGGAAATAGATTAAAAACAGGTGGTCAAGTATATTGGAATTATTTAGCACAGTAGTTTGAATAACGTATTTTTGAGACAAACACGATTGTCAATTAGTATAATATTAAAGAAATAGAGAAAGTCCAGAAACAAAATTATTTTGTTTGTAACACATTATAATATTTGATTTAAACATTATAAATTGCATTTACCTCATCATGAAAACTGTGATATATACTAATATTTAGGCCTGCACTTTTATTGATCCTATGCATATGTGCCTGGAAGTTAGGCCCATGACCATCTCTGTCATTGTCTCTATTTGTAACAAACAGCAATGCATGTATCATTTCATGGAGTAGGGTCTCAATGAGGTCTTTCCGTGGTCGTAATTTCAGCAGCGGTTCACTTAAGGCAATGTCACAAAAACCAGCTCTCCGTTCATACCTAAAAAAGTAAATAAATCAAAATATAAAAATTGCAATTATTTTTTATTGTTTTTTGTTCTCGATGATGGTACTTTTAAGGCGCCCATTACACGGTAGGTTTTACCATCGCAAAACCATGGCAGAGATTTTGACTGACGGTAAACCTATCATCTAATGCATTGATGGACTTTTGAATGACGAAAATTTTATTGTAGGTGATAATAATTCCATCATTCAACCATCATTCATGATTGGTAGTTTTGCCAAGGCCATATGCCTACCATCTAATGGGCGCCTTCCAGTGTTGAAATATCATGATGAAATATCATTATTTGTTTCGACTTGTAAATTCGAACCAAATTATAAAATGGCATTTACAGAAGAATTAAAAAACAATACAAATCAATAAGTTGGTTTCAGGTCGTCATCATGATCAAGGGCACAATGGGTTGGGTCAAAAAGCAAAAGAGTTGAAAAAATAATAATTATTTAAAAAATCATACTTGATATAAATAGTCAAGATAAGGGCTAAGTTTTCAATAGTCAGATAACTTTTATCTGAGAAATAAAAATGGCAGTTTGACAGCTTATCTATAGAAAATATGTCAAATCACTGTTTTTATTCCTCAGATAAAAGTTAGCCCTTAGTCTCATTTTTATATGATGATTTTCTTTTTTTTTTGACATTTGTGTGGCAATGAAGAATTTGTCAATCCTGCTATCTAGAATGTATTAATATACCCTTGACGGTTAAGAGTTGTTCAGTTTCTATAGATAGGGATGTCAATGCGAGCTATACACAAGTGTCTGTGACAATATTTTTCCAATAAAGGTGATTGTGTCGTAGTAGCCCTAGTAATTAGTAAAATTGTCGATATGTAACTTATTTTGATCATATCTTTGTGAGAAATAATGGAAAAAATGTTTTGATAATTGTTATGTTTAAAGTTTTACTTGTTATTGTTGCGACTCATATTTCGATCAAGTTACAACTTGTCACTGATATACAAATTGCAAAAACACTGGAAAATTGAATTTCGCGGGCTACTACGGAGGAATCGCCTTAGGGTGCGAAAATCCCGGGACCAACTAGAACTAGACCATATTTGGCACAAATAAGCAAGTAGTTTTTACTTACGCGCAGGTGCCTGCACAAGAATACATTCTTTTACTCCATCTGACTGTGGTAGTGCTTGCAAGCTTTGTCCAGAAAAACATTTTATCAAAGTGAAGAAACAACGCATGAACGTCTGGTGTTGGATCAATCAATTCTAGCTCAGGATCGCCTAGATTCATTTTTTATAATAAACTATCCACAAAATGAACTTGATAATAAAATAATTCATATAAATAACTTCCACCCAGCTGAAGAATTCAAATATTTTGAGTTTTTGACTTTGACGTTTCAAATAATGCTACTCTGTCACCTGTCATTTTATTCTGTGACAGCTACGATTCGTTTCAAGTTATGTGTACCTCCTTTGATTTTGTCCTTGAATATTTTGTAAGCTTTTCCTGATTCCTTGTGTTCCATGGCACCGGTTACATGGCAATAAAAATATGAAGAAAAGGCTGCGGATGCAAACAGAGTACAATCAATAGAGTAAACTCTCCCGTTTAATTGTCGCTGATCGCGACCAATCGACGTTCTTTGGTGGTTCCAAGTGTTTTTTAAGGTTGTTGGCATGGCTTCAAGGCCTTTATGCCAAGATCCCTTTTTGTATAAAAATATTACAAGGTTGTCCAAGTGAAAATGAATACTACTAAATGGTATTTTTTTTATTTCCAGTCCTGTGAGAAAAAAGTTCAACCAGGTATATCGAAGCTAACGTGGACATCTACTATGTCAGATGCATATATTGCAGATTGTGTTGTGCAAATCGGAGAAGTAACTATTTTTACTACTGTTTTATACCCTAGAATTATAAGTCTAAGTCCTCTAAGTCCCGGAGGAACCAAATTTGGTATCTAAACCGTTATTTCCGTTGCGTACCGAGATACCAAATGTGGTTCGCCGCGTACCAGCCGCCTTAAACCTTATTTTTATAATGCAATATGGCTCCGAATCGTTTGAAAAAATTTACACGTACAGCCAATGAATAGTCGATTCGAACGATACCAAAACTTACTAAAAATAAACTCGGCAACACTACAAAAAAAAAAGAAGCGCGTCGCGTCTTTGTCGATGACTCATTCAACGTAAACAATGCCGAGACCAAGGTCTATTGTGTTGTTTTTATTGTGAATTCTGTTGTGAAACTTTGGTAAGTAAATATTTTCTAAACTATAAGTGTATAAAGCAACTATGTAGAGAATCATTTGCTTGAAATAATATCACAAAATTATTTATTCAGCCAACAAAATATTTCTAACCTCAACCGCCATTGAATGAACATTGAAAATACGAATTTGACTCTTTTACGACGATATATGGTCTTGGAAACATTATAAGCAACGTAAAATATAGTGATAATTCATTATTTCATGAATTCAAGGCGTACCTATTCATATTTATTTATATTTCAAGCATTTGCAAGTGATGGTCAAGGACAACTCGACGTTATTGTTTTTGAATTACAATTTAGATTTGGTGTGAATATCACACAGTAAGTGGATGAATTATAAGTGTTATGTATCTAATGCAAGTTTGTATATAGTTGTTTGTTGGAAACAATACCAAAAAACTCTACTATTGAGCCAACAAAATGTTCGCCCGCGTCGTATTTATTTGTTATGAATTCTAATCATTCTCAATGAATATGTATCTGTGTAAGGGTATACAACAACGTAAAAACTAATGATAATACATAATTTTATGTATTCGTGGCGTTTTTACTCTAATAATATTCATATTTCGATGTTTTCTCATGTAATAATTACGTGTCACGTGACTGTCAAATTCAAACATGGCGGCAACGACCACTAGGTCGTAGGTCAAATCGACAAAACTTATCGATAGTATCGAAAAGTCATAATAATCATTTATAATAACGAAAACCTTTCATTTGATAGGTTGAGCCCGTCAATATGTGGTAATATCATCAAATGACAAATCACATAGCCGCTAAGCAGCGCGTAGAACATCGGAATTCCCCGAAGTCCCGCGGCTCACCCGATGACGTCATGCCACGCGCCAGGTGCCCGTACTCAAACAAGTATTTTTTGTTTACTCGTTGGCGACGGCCGTAATCTCAAGTGATGTTTTTGTTAGAGTTAATGAATGGGCCATTTGGGTCGTGTTGCGAGTTTGTTGACATGTCGTGTCTAATTTATTATAATAATTGTTGAACATTGACTACTGGTTGAAATCAAATATTATTTGAACTTTTTAAATTATTATTTCGTAAAGTAGATCGATACCATATACATTTTATGGCTTTATTGGTGGCAGGGTTCTATCTTTATACGAAAAAAAAAATACAAACACACCTCATAGTAAAAAAATATTTATTTACAGGCATAAAACTGGCAAAAAACATTTTGCCGATGGTGTAAATAAATTATTACGACTACGTAGTTTCTCGAAACCTAAAAATATAGTTACTATCCGAAAGCTACGTTCATAGAGAAACTTATGCGTCAATAATATAAGTGCATAGGTCTATTCAATACAGAAATATATGGGTATAATACAATACGTAAAAACGTAGGTACTCGTTCAGTGAAAATCACATAGCAATTGAAATATACTTACCTCTGGGTAAAACCCCGTTGCACACACATTAGAATAGAATAGAATAGAATATTTCTTTATTTGCACATGCAAATTTGCAAATTGCTTCATTGCCTGTATTATAATTATGTGTTCTGTTTTATAAGAATTTTTACTGTATATAATAGTTTTTCCCCTATGTAAAAATAGTTTTGGATGTGAAGGTACTGTACTTACATCACTTGATATCAACGACGATATATTACTAGACTCCGCATGCACGATCTAAGGAAAAAAACTATTCTGTCAACTCGCTGAGGTACTGCGTAAGCGAGGGGGGCTCACAGGAGTGGTCGAAATAAAACGGATATAAGACTTTTTTGCCTAATGTGTTGACAGACATCGGTCGCCTGTTATTAGGAGTCTAGTAATATATCGTCGTTGCTTGAAATTCAAGTCTTTTCGTAGGGTAACTACACTTTAATGTTCACTTGTACATGGCAACGTTTATCTGCAGAAGGCACAGGAAACAAGCGAAGCACAGTATATTGCTAAAGCAAGCGTTATAAAGTTTTACACACACACACAAATATGGTTTAGCGCGATTATAGGTCAGAGTAAAGCGTAGCGTGCGTCCGGCATCAGAGGTAGGTCAGGACTGGCGAGCAGCAGGCTGTGAGGCGTGCGCATACGTCACAGAGACCATATGATGCGCTACGTCACGCGCCTTGAACAAAGGACTCAGCGGGCGATCCTCGTGTCCAATGTACTATTTGTGTAATTGACGGACGGGCTGTGCGGTACGAGTTTATTCGTGTGTGGAAAGTATGTTTGAATCGTGTGCATGTTATTTGCCTGTTGTATGTATGTATGTATGTAGTGAGTCACCTACAAAGTCGTACTTTTTTATGTGAATAACATAGGTATACGCACATTATGAAACATAAAACGAGCGTGTGTGTGTTCTGTTTCAATAAGAATTTTTTACTCTATATAATAGTTTTTCCCCTATGTAAAACTAGTACATACTTTTCTTTATGTGAATAACTTGAGTATATGCACAATATGAAAAATAAAACTATGTTGTTTCTATAAGAATTGTTTACTCTAATTTTTTCCCCTATGTAAAAGTAGTAAATACTTTTTTTATGTGAATAACTTAGGTACATACACAATATGAAAAATAAAACTCGTAGATCTAAATGCTATTTTTTTTTATTTTCCTTACTGTTTCCATTTTCGATAGGTGAACATTTTATCGACAATGTAGTTGTGTGTTCCCCACCCTACATCATGTTAGAATTCAGTACAAATTTTGCGAACACTTGAAATGTAGGTATTTCTAATTTTTTCCATGATAGGCAGGTAAATGTGTACAGAAATTGATAAAGTATCTTGTTCTTGTTTGATTCCAAGTAGAATTCTAATTGGAAAACCTAAATTATCGAGTAGAAACGGGTAATATCCCTCTTATAAACAAATTCGGTTGTCAACAATTTCCGTACTATATTTTTTCGATTTATGGTTAGAAATCAGTTGAAGAAGGCTTAGGTAGTACCCTAAAAACATTTTATAATGATACCTGTTCATAACAACACGGATGACCGTTTACAAAGTCGTGCATTGAACTGCGCAATTGACAAATGACAGTTCCGTGTATAAGAATTTTGAGTTGGAATCTTATAAGAATCATGTATGTAGGACTCCTAAAAATTTTCTCATTAGATTACTTGTATATTCGTTATGTTAGTTCTAAAGTTTCGTGGAAAAATATTCAGTAGTTTTATCAAAAATAAATAAGACACGTCAACAGGACTAGTTGCGGCGAAATCTCTCTTATCTATAGGATATTTATAATTCCAAAGTAAATTATGGAATCAGGCGTTACTTTGCGGAAATCCATGACATTAAAATGTTATGAAAAATATTTAGTTTTAATTCCGGAGACGTTTGTATCGATAACGTTTCGTTGCGTTATCGATGCGTCATCACGACGCTATATAAAGAGGCGAGAGCTGTCAAACTAGCTCATTCGAGGCCGAGCGCTTGTCGAGTCAACATCTCCTGAGGATGCCCCGTGGAGGGGCGAAACACGTGTCGAGTATAGGTTTGATTTCATGGCTTGCTTTTCCGTTTGTTGCATGTGTGCATATGCATGAGGGCGGGAGGGTGGGTCCTTTGCTGCATGTGCATATGCATGACTGCATAGGGTGGGATTGCATCCTGCAACAAGCCTGGATTTTTGTCGCGGAATTAAAACTAAATATTTTTCATAACATTTTAATTCCAAAGTAGTTATACAAGAGTTGTTTATATTATAATACATAGTCTCGTTCTTCACGAATACGAAACTGTTTACCGTTTGAAATATGATTCAATAGAACTTGCGTAATAAGCGTTTTAGTGAGCGCAGGCCACTTGACTTAAGTGATGACGTAAGTCTTATTGGACGTCACGGAGATTCCGATAAGCGAGTGCGGTACTTGAGAGGTTCCAAGCATAAAATAATGTTATTGAAATTTTCAGCTTCAAGATTTTATAACTACGTACAAAAACTGCAATATTAACGTAGTACAAATCATGGAAAAAATTTGCGATACTCCGTTCATTGAATTTGATATCTATAACGTATTCGAAATAAAAGACCTACGTCATTCAATTAGGAACATGCAAAATGCAGCGATGGATTCTGTCTTAGAAATGTATAAGGTTATAGTGATTTATTTGATCATTGTTTACGAGGGTTTTGAAGCGTATATCAATCAGGTAAAATATAAAAGTTTAATAATTATGTTTAATACCTACCATCTGCCATTACAATGCAATAAAACTAAATATTTTTTTATTTAAGATGGCAGAACATTGGGTAAAATATGTTAGGAGATTTGATATGCAGCTGCAAGATGCTTTGAGACTAAGCATAAAATCAACCATGCAAAACATGTACAAATGCGTTCATGGAGATGGTAAGAATTTAAATATTTTGGGAAGAATTTTAATAAACAGTGTGATTTTTTAACTGGACGCGCATGGCTATTTATCCGAAACTATGAGGAATATCGAAAACGTCGAAAGGAAAAAACTAAAATTGTATGTTAGAAAAATCAGGCCACCAGCCTGAAAAACAATTTCACATCCCTGTATCATTACACCATTCGATTCGATAGTGTTGCCATTAGGATCGAATTCTGGGAAGTAATAATAAATAATACATAGAGGTATTTTGAACAAATATTTATTCAATAATAAGTAATATATTTTAGAAAAAAAACCATTAATTTAACGATCTATCTTACAATAAAGTTCTTGATCCAACTACCAAACAAGTAACTTCTGGGGCTTAGAAACAAGAAGTTTGCTAATTTAATCTGTAACAACACGGACTCACACTCGTGACTACGGGTACGCCCTCGACTTTGTCTCGGGCTTACGTTCGTCTACTCGTTTGTAAAAGCCAACTTAACGCACTAGTATCATAAATAACTATATTATGCAAAAATTCAACAGATACTAACTTTGTTTCACTGCCTATTCACAGGCACAATGGCGCCATCCCCTCTAATAAAAATGAGTCTCTATCTTTCTGGAAAAGAAATATTATACGTACCGACGAAATTAGAGATACAAGACACGTTCACGACGGTTCTTGAAGAAATAATAGCAATAATGACGACGGTACCTCGTCTGTTTGAAAAGTTCGGCTTACCTTCAGGGGGATTTTGTAGGTTTTATGAAGCTGTGGCTGCTGACAAAGACTGCAATAAGCTGCAGACTTTGATTAACGAAGGTAAACTCTTAAATTACCTATTATACCACAGACGACTGTTCAACCATGTTCAACATTAAACAACTGGAAACATTACATGACATGAAAAGATCGTGAGATGGCTATCAACTAAAAATCGTTAAAACATTTAATTGAACTGCATTCCATCGTGATACACTTGAATTTAAAAAAAAAACACGCACTTACTCTACATTTTAGACTATTTTAATTTAAAAAAAAATAAATACAAAAATGATTTATTTGGAGCAATTTCGATCTACACAAAAACAATATAGAACGGTGATAGCTACAAAAGTATAAAACTGCGGCGCAGCTATCAACGCCCCAATAATATTATATACTAATTTGACAGTTATTTTGTGCCCGAACAGGTCTTATAAAATTAAATGCAAGAGCTTGAGTAAAATTAAATTAAAATCAAAATAAATAAGTTTAAAAAACAAAAAACAAAAAAAAAATTCTTATCATTGAAGTACTACTCCATCCAATTTACAAGGTTTTATCTTGAAAAATTACAGAAATCGAATACAATATGAGACTAATTCACGATCATTTGAGAATGTGGGATCCTTACATGCATATCTGGGCGGTAGACAAAGTGAGCTTTCTAAAACAATATCGTGAAGAAAAGCATAACGCTGCAGAATTTGATAATCTTATTATTAACTACAGTAATCTTGCAAATTCTATTCAAGTGCAAGAAACAGTCAATCAGGTATGGTTCAATGAATATTTTTTATGACGTTGGTTTATGCTAGAAGAAATATACAGGGTGATTATTTTACCTATAAATTTCTTTTTTCTCTGAACTTTTAGCGTGTACGAACTAAAGTACCGACCATTTTTCTTTTCTTCAGATTCATTTTATAACCCTTAACTCAAGCGAATTGAAGAAATCCATCATAGCGCACTGTATTGTTTGGCAAACCAAATTGGGGGAGTTGCTTAGATCCATTACAGAGGCCGACATTGATGTTATTTATGCTTACGTTGAGAAGAGCAGTGAAGAAGCTATGAAGGTACGCAAAATAGTCAAAAATAACGCTGTTTAAAAATCAAAATTTAATTTTCCTTCTAATCCACGCATTTTCATTTCACAGACTCCAACTGATTTAAAAGAGCTTGCAGAAGCCATTGAAACTTACGACCGTTTAATGTCAGAATTAGAGGCTACTGAAAAAACATTCCCTCCAATAACTGACCAGATGAACACATTGGGTAAGAAGTCCATTTTATTTTTTAACTAAGCAAAGATATCTTAATCCTATTTATGTGATAAAGGAACCTAGCTATCCAATAATCTTGCTCGAGTTGTTATTAAGTTTGTTAAAAAGAAATACTATCAGAAATATCGTAGTTTAGCTATAGTTTGAGCCTAAAATAGTAAGCGTGTGTTTGGTAAATAGTCCCATAACATAGGCCGAGTTCCAAGTTGTTGTCGATCCAGATAATGTAGCGAGGTCATGCTGATTTGATAAATACTTATTCTTTCATTTCAGTAAAATTTGAGGTGGAACTCAGTTCCGATATGTCTACTCGCCATGAGAACATACCTGTTCTTTGGGCAGATTATTTAGCCCTTTTGGAAGAAGCTAAAAAAAATCTTGAAGCTAGCAAGGAAAAATTCAAAACTGGATTGTTGGATCAAGCTGAGGTAGGATATTTAACTTAAAGTATGCATAATATTTATTTTTGACATAGTAAGTTTAACTGCAGATAATAAGAGTATATGAAATTATTGCCACGATGAAGAAAAAGAAGAATAAAAAAGTACCGCCATCATAGTCCTTTAAATCTAGGCTCGCATTTAATTATAGATCGGTATTCCCCTTGCACCTCTGCCTTCCATAAATTTGCATGTACCGTGATAACAGCGCCAGGCAAAATAATGCTACAATTATTTTAATTCACAATTCCTCTCAGGTATTCAAAGAAGCTGCGAAAGAATTTTGCGAAGAATTCTATAAATCGGCCCCAATTTCGAGTGATATATCTGCCAAAGATGCGCTGGCTCAGTTGAAAGCTTTCAGAGATCAACTTAATGCACTAAGAGCACAGGAACAACTTATACGCGATGGTCTTGCTGTGTTTAATCTAACGTAATGAGATTTTAATTTATTTAGTCTTGTTTGTGGACCCTATAGAATTTCATAGTTTCGATTTAAAATCATAGTAAATATTATATTGTTTAATACGGGAGGGCAACCTTTTGGGAGACAAGGGCCACGAAACGGCAAAAGTCTAGTTACGGCCGCAATTTTTATAGGTATTTTTATTTTTCCATAAAATCTCGTCAGTTTACGAAACAATCAAGGGCAGGCATTGTCGACCACCACACACAATCGCCATGCTATGAAAAACGAACACAATAACTATACATCAGTCAGTAATGGAACAATATTAATTTACTCTTATAGTGGAAAACGACTCTCCGGAATGAGGCGAATTTTGGAAATAAACTTTTCGATTTATTGTTTTCGTGAATGTGGATTTTAGTAGGATCTTCGTCTTCATTCTTAGTGTTGTGAGTGTAGCTGAATTTGTTTGAATTTATTTCTAATCTGTCGTTGTTAATTGATTGTAGTACACCAGTGAATCTGGATCTTCAGAAAATGGAGAAGGAACTGGAGAAGTTGGAGGAAGTCTGGGGACTGGTGAATCAATGGGAGGAGTCCTGGGATAAATATAAAAATCAAACATTTTGGGAAATGGAGACTGAAGAAATGGAAGAGAATGTATGTTCCTGTTCAGGTAAAGTAGCAATGAGGGAGCTGTATTTCAGAGCAAAATTCGACTCATTTCCATTCATTTTTACATTATAAGTTATAGGAGTAGACTATGTTAATCATACCTCAGTGCGGACTGGCCAACATTACTTACTGTCTACTTATATTTTTCAGAAATTTCAATCGGCTCTCTCGTCAGTTGAAAGAAAAGAATTGGGATATTATAGACACAACTAGAGTCAAAGTTGATGCATTTAGGCGAACATTGCCTCTAATCGGTGATTTAAAGAATCCATGTATGAGGGAAAGGCATTGGGACAGAATAAAGGCATTTATGAATGTGTAAGTTGAGACATTGTATTGTTTATGCCGGCCGTAATATAGTAAACATATGTATTCAATCCGGTCACAAAACAGCAGGAAATTAGCTCATTGACCTATTATTACCTGTCACTGTCACTCCCGCGTAAATATGCAATTTGTTTCGTTCGCACAGAGCAATGACCGCCATCTGTGCAAGCGAGACTCATCATAGTTACGCGACAGTGACAGGTTAACGTACGAATTTCCTCCTGCTTCGCGTCCGGACATTAGTAATTTTTTTGGGAATATTATTCTGATAAGTGTAGGTATTTTATGAA
This sequence comes from Agrotis ipsilon, assembly GCA_028554685.1. Classification (NCBI taxonomy): domain Eukaryota; kingdom Metazoa; phylum Arthropoda; class Insecta; order Lepidoptera; family Noctuidae; genus Agrotis; species Agrotis ipsilon. Next base: position 17,005,190 of record CM052965.1, read on the forward strand.
ATAAACTATGCATTGAAAAAAAAGAAGTAATAAATTACAAGGCGCGTACTTATTTTCCTATACTTATCCCTAAATTATTTGATACATTCAGCGAATTTGATCAAAACTCTGAAGATTTTAAATTAGATTTGATAATGGAACTGAACTTCCAAGCGTATGCTGATGAAATAGCAGAAGTTTCAAATGCTGCTACTATGGAACTGAACATTGAGAATGGACTCAAAGCGATCAGAGAAGTGTGGAAAGCAACTACCTATGAAATGACACCACACAAGGGAGATATTTATAAGATCAAAGGCGTAGACGACGTAATGCAGGTTGGATCCAATAAAATTATGAACTTTTTGAGTTAAATTCATGCTAAACTAAACTTATTTATGATACTTTACAATTTCTTAGTTTCTTGAAGATCATCAAGTGCAACTATCGTCAATGAAATCGACGAAATATGTTGAACCATTCATTAAAGAAGTGGACTATTGGGAGAAGTCATTAGGATATGTAGCAGAATGTATTGAAGTAAGCGATGATATTAGTTCATTCAGTATTTCACATTTTTCATCGACTTTCTGGATGTCGAAGCTGATCCCAGTTGAATGCCTTGTAAAACCTGTTATAAATATCATGTGTAATGCTCCAAAGTCGTTTAGTAGTTTTTTGGGGGAAAGAGTAACCACACGCCACACACGCCACAGGGGCAAGAGTCGAAACTTAAGTTGTACTGCTTTACTGCTACGCCATCCGCGTTCCCTGAAGCGTAAACTGTATCGCGTTAAGACTCGTGGTAGGAGGCCAGGTCCGAGACGTTGAACTATAACAAACTTGTAATCGACAGCATAAAAAATCTGATTAATGGAATCAAAATTTTTTAGTTGTCTCGTCGCGAGCCCCCTTTCAGGTGCAAGGCTTGGGGGGTGTCCATTAACGCTAGGGTCCTCTATGCCCCCGCTTAGCTGCGCCAATTTATAACGACACAAACACACAATGTAGATCATAGTACAGTACTCCAAAATTAATAAAGCAATAGATCTTCGTCACTGGGGGGAGGGAGGGGGGGGGGGTCGGCAACGGTCGTAGTTCCCGACGTCGGAAGACGATATGTTATATAGAGTGGTTAAGTGCAATTTTCTTCAATGCATACCTTAGTAAATTATGTGTTTTGCATAGCAGACTATTAATTCCACACAGAGAGAACAGCGTACAGTCACCACCCACCAATATATAACGACGACTGACGGACCTTTGACTGGACCGGCGACAGCTGCCGACCGCCCGAATTGGTTTCAATTGTTTCATCATGATTTGACATATGCATTGACTCTCCTGTTTCTTTCGACAAGGTGGCAAAATCCAAGTGCATTTTTTAGGGCAATCTTCGATTCAATGATTCGGGTGTTTCCGGGAATAAAACAACTGGCGAAGATTTGCAAGCCCATTATTAATATGGGAGTACTGTACAAATATTACCTATTTCTTTACATTGATATTGTTCTGTAACAGATTTCTTTACAAGTACAAAGGCGTTACCTTTATTTAGAAACGATTTTTGCTGGTGAAGATTTAGAAAGCAATTGCCAGCAGAAGTTAAAACATTTGATGCATTGACAGCTGCATGGACTGAAGTTACTTTCAAGTGAGTTCTGTCACTAAATTATAAATTATTTTTTTGTAATTAAACTAAATCTATATATATAAAAATGAAACCCGTTTTCCGTTGTCACGACATAACTAAACGGCTTGAGGCTTCATTGGATTTATGATGTATTGTTTATTTATTTATAGCATGCATGCTGGCAAAAACGCAATAGAAGCCTGCCTTTACAAACCTTCACCATACCTTTTTAATAAATTGAATCAAATGGTGGATAATTTGGATGGTATCCTCCGAGCCCTTGAAAAATACTTGGAGGTAAAGCGACAACTGTTCCCGAGATTTTATTTTATATCCAACGATGATTTACTGGAAATTCTTGGTAACTCAAAAAGACCATCTATGATACAAGTGCATCTGAAGAAATTATTTGATAATGTGAATAGAATCCGGATTGAGAAGGTAATTCAATTCATACTTATTACAATAATTAATGAAACAACAAAAAAAAACCCGGGTTTGACAAAAAAAAATATGCGTTATATTTATAATTTCAATGACTGGATTGGGTAAAAATGGTACATGTTTAATATCAGAAAAAAATGAAAATATGTGATATATGCAGCAAATGCTTTCGGGCGGGCATCAGATTTTTCCTGAAACTGTAAAAACTAGTTGGTGGCCAGGGTCAACCTTCCAAAAGCCAAGGGTCTACGCTAGATTTTTTTTCTATGCACATTTATGTCAACAGACTTAGGTCAAAGTCAAATTATTGTCAAAAAAGTGTTTGTTTTGTTCAATTTTGGCGCAAAAAAATTATTTCTTCTACAAAGTACAAAAGTGTTTCAAAACTGTTGTTCTATTAGTGCTCGTTGTAAGTTGTGTATTGGAAAATCACTTAAAAAATGGAAGAAATCTTGGAAAAATGTCATTTTGTACCCATGAGTACGATGGTAACTATTGTTTACTTTATTATCACTACAAAACTGTGTACTTTTCAATCGTGAACCCTAGTCTGCTCTCTCTTCTTCAATCTTAATAACGCCATCAGACGACCCGCTGACTGTATTTTACTTTAGCTGTACAGTATTTAGGTAAATGTGAACCTGTATAACCTAAAAGTTCCTGTTCTTGTACTAATGTGACTATAGCCTTACAAAAACATTCAGTAGTTCTCCATTCAAACTAAAACAATATCCTTTGCAGCATAGACAAGTTTGTGTAGCAGTTTAACCTCATATGAAGTGATATGAAGGAATGCACTGAGTGTAGCAATAACAGAGCCGTATCCTATAAAAATGTATTTATAATGTAAAACATAGATGTTTTTTATTAACCTAAGACGACCCCCTGACCATTAATAGTATTCATTCATGATTTTGTATATCACAATCATTAATTTCTTCCTAGCTTAGGTTGTAAGATAGAGTACTGTAATCTGTAATGTAATTGTGTGCTATTAGTGTTGCATATTGCTAAGTGATTGATTTTTAAGTTTTATTGAATCACTAGACTAGTTATTAGTGGTCAAGCATAAAAAACTGACATCTAACCAAATTATTTTTTACAGAAAAAAGTAATTGAATTAATGGAGGCCCCACGGACCTTTGACGCAATCAAAATATTTTGCAAGAGAAACTTAGTGAAGCTCCAACAGAGTAGAACCAACATGAAGTATGCCGACAGTGATCGCCGGAATTTTAAGTCAGTGTACCGGATAGCGTGCTGCAAGGCCATTTATTCTCACAATTGGAACAAACTGCTGTATTTGTTGAAAAAGTGCCCCCCATGGGAACATAATTGGAAGGATGTTAATGAAGCTGCCTTGTATGTTAGAGTGAGTATTTCTGGATAACTATGAGAGAAGAAAATTAAAAATACATTTAGTTTAAATATTATTTAACTGCCCCTTTGGTTTCATGGTTGTAAGCATGACTGCTGAGTGTAGAGTACTGGGTCCGATTCCCAAGTTGGACAAAAAGTACTAGTGAGTTTTTAGGCTGTTGGTCCTGCGCCTTATCTCTCACCGGTCCTGTCAGATTGCCGTCCAATCAGAACTATGAGAGCAAAAGAACAGAAAGTACACCTGTGCACTATTATAACATGTCCCGCGCAGATGTCTAATCTCCGTTGAGATTGGCTGTGGAGACCAAATTGATCAAGAGGACTATAATCGTTACTATGCATGACTCATATTTATGTCTTCTAGTCCACTTCTGCCCATTTCAATGCTTGAAGTAAATAAATAATGGTTACTTATGCTTTCTCTCATACTTCTAATAGTATTAAAAATTCTTTTTATAACTGTATTTCTTGGACAAATAACCAACAAGCCTTATTTGACTATGGAATTAAATAATATTACCTATTCTTCTTTCCAGGCTCTAGTAATTCTCCTGATGTACCACCCAACATCACAAGCTAAAGGATTGTTGAATGAATACTTACATCTAGTTTGGTCGTGCCGCTCCGACGAAGTGAAAAAAGCTGTTCTGAAAATCTTATTAACATTACCGGAGAAAATACATGGTGTTACACATTGTAGATTTGTTGAATCATATGCTGATGCTGTGAAAGAGTAGCATTTTAAATCTAAGACTTTGTTCTGGACTGTTCCTTGCGTACATCTTTGACTAAGATTGACACCAATACGAACCCCTCATTTTCACAAAGAAACAAGTTAAATGCTAGTTTGATACAAAACTTGTAGAATACTTTTGTCCATGCTTTTGCCAAGATAGTAATTATTTGTTGTATTGTGATTTTTTTAAACAATATATTTCTTTGCTTTTATCAAGGTATTAAACATTTAATTTTGTATCCTACAATTTTTAGAAACAATTATGTTTAATACATGTGTTTTTGGAAATAAAAACATTGCATAAAATATGTAGAATACATCCTTAGTGAAAATGAGGGTGGTTATTAATTATGTAAAGGGTTAACCACACAACTACTTGTGCTGGTAGATGTGGTTCATTCCACTTGTGCTGGTAGATGTGGTTCATTCCACTTGTGCTGGTAGATGTGGTTCATTCCTTAAATGCGCGTTTCCATTATACAAGTTGCAAATTGTATGTAAAGGCGCTCCCTCACCGCGAGCATTCACCTATATTGTAACATTACAGATTCGAACATTTCATCAGTGAATGAAAACAATCAGGCCCGCCGCTAGGGGTTTGAACGCCCGTGTGCAATTCCCATTATGCCGCCCCCGTTTAACTATGTCTACCTTACACGATCTCATCATCATCATCATCTCAGTCATAGGACGTCCACTGCTGAACATAGGCCTCCCCTATTGATCTCCACATGTACCGGTTGGAAGCGACCTGCATCCAGCGTCTTCCAGCGACCTTCATAAGGTCGTCTGTCCACCTTGTTGGTGGACGTCCTATGCTGCGCTTGCTAGTCCGTGGTCTCCACTCTAGCACTTTTCGACCCCATCGGCCATCCGCTCTGCGAGCAATATGGTCTGCCCATTGCCACTTCAGCTTGCTAATCCGGTGGGCTATATCGGTGACTTTAGTTCGTCTACGGATCTCCTCATTTCGGATTCGATCAAGCAGAGAAACACCGAGCAAAGCCCTCTCCATATAGCTCGCTGAGCGACTTTGAGGTTTGAGATGAGGCCGATGGTGAAAGACCACGTTTTGGTGCCGTAAGTCATCACTGGTAACACACATTGGTTGAAGACTTTCGTCTTGAGGCACTGAGGTATATCGGACGAAAAGACACTGCGTAGTTTCCCGAACGCTGCCCAATCGAGTTGGACTCGGCGGCTGACCTCTTTCTCGAAGTTGGATCTACCTAATTGGACTACTTGTCCTAAGTAGATATATGAGTCAACAACTTTGAGTACCGAGTTTCCAACAGCGACTGGGGTGGGCACAACATTGGCATTTGACATAATTTTCATCTTGTCCATGTTCATTTTCAAGCCCACCCGTTGCGAAACTCGGTCGAGGCCATCGAGCATCATGCTGAGTTCCTCCATCGACTTTGCCATGACTACGATGTCGTCGGCAAACCGAAGGTGAGTGATGTAGTCGCCATTGATGTTGATGCCAAGTCCTTGCCATTCCAGGAGCTTGAAGGTGACTTCCATTGCGGCAGTAAACAGTTTAGGGGAGATAACATCCCACTGTCTGACGCCTCTTCTCAATGGAATCGCCTTCGTACTCTACTCCTGTACTCGGACCGACACACGGTGGGCCGAAAATCGGCTTTCATAGACTTAGGCATTTTATTTTGCAAGTGCCAGTTTTTATGCCGGATATCACTTCTATTAGTTATAACAATATACAAAAATGACACCAGAATTGATTCTGCACAAAAACGAAGGAATTATAATTTTTTTACGAAAATTTTGTATGGAGCTAGTATGAAAAATCGAAATATCTCTAAAACGGCAGGGATAACCGTAATATCCTTATAGGGGGTTATAGTACTAATTATTTGTGATTTTTTGACATAAGTTACATAATGGTTGTGAATGCCGTTTTTTTTTTAAAAATCGTCAAAATATTTTCATTTATTTTTACATATGAAACGTTCCTTTTAGTGTTAAAGTTGAAGATTTCAGAGCTTTAACAACTCTTAACATAAAATAGCATGACCTCTATAGACCTGAAGGACTAGACAGAGGTGAAAGAAAAGTTATTTTGTAGGTTATTGTACCCTTTTTTGTGGTTGTTTTTGAAGGCGGTTATATTTTTTTTGAAAACTCGGTGTAATCGATGTACATACATAAAAAAAAATACCGACCAACCGAATGGAGAACCTCCTCCTTTTTTTGAAGTCGGTTAATAAAAAAAATGGACTGTATGTATACTTTTTATTGAAAGGTAATTTAAATAAAACAGAAATAACAAAAATAATATCAAAGTGCATAATAATTTATGAAAATATTAACTAAACATATGATACAATAAACTAACAAAAGAACATAAAGAAAAATAATTGAATTTTACAAATTTTCTTTACAACTTTCGTTGTCGGACTCCAATTCCGAGTCAGAATCCAGATTGAATACACCTACAAACGCGAACTCAGTTTCCGGAAACTGTATTAGGTCGAGAGTTTCAGCAAAAAAGGTTGTCTTCCTTTTGGCATCTAACTTCGGCCTTTGTGCACTTAGGAAAGGATCCGAAGAAACAACAAGCATATTTAGGATATCTTGATTAGAATCTTGCCTGCTTCTTTTCCGCGAATGATGTTCCCGAAACCTCCTAAAATCTTTGTTTCGAGACTCTGAGGCTTCTTCCGAGAGAGTCCCAATCGGGACAATATCATTTTTTTCGATTATGTCAGCACCGTGTATTAATAGTTTATGTACGGTTGATGACATGTAGTACCAGTCGTATAATTCCACGTACTTTTCTGCTGTTTTGCGAGCAAAATCTTTAAATTTGATGACATCTATCTTCTCACCAGATGTTATTGCTTGCAAAATAACAGAAAATCTTTTTATCAGGTCTTGATCCAACCCAGTAATAGCTGCAGTTTTATTGGGAAACTCGAAAAACTTCCTTGCGGTATTCCCGTCATTGGTAGTTCCCGAGCCTTGTTTCACTATATCAATCAACAGATTGAGCTCCTCTTTAAATTTATTTTGAATGTTTTTTTTTCTGTTTTGTAACATTTCTTTATGCTCATTACTTCTTGCTGCCCACTGTTTGAAGTCAAGTCTGTACGCAATGTGTAACAGACATTCCATGCAATTTATACGGGCATGTAGGGATGATAGGCCAAATTCGTATATGTCAGAACACACAGTTTTTGATGTTACAGCATCTAAGTGGTTCATTTCTGTTGGTTTTGCTAAGCACAGGTAGCATGATGCATTTGATCTAGCTTCAGAAAGGTACGTGCAGACTTTTGCGTCGATCATTGTCATCATTAGTTTATGAGTCACCCTGTTACTATTAATGCACTCTGTGGGGTTAAGGGCCTCAATTTCCTCATCCATTTTTCTTTTGTTATCAATGACAACTGCATCGCTTTCTTTTACAAAAGTGAACTGAACCGGACGACAATAAAAAGTTGAGCATGGTTTCGGGTTTGTCCATATAGTATTATCTCCATCTGTAAGTTTCAGTGGCACCAAGGAGGTCATAAAAATGCTTGAATCATCATGCTCGCCGTCCATTTTCTGCTTGTATCGGCTTTGATTGGAAGCACCATCAAATCCTCACTTCGATATCAGCTTTAACTGCTTATTTTCCACATTATCAGAAAGACTTTGAAGAATCCGCTTCACCGTGATGTCAAGTAAAGCTTGAAGTGTAATTCTAGCTGATGAATCAGTAACTGACACTGATAGATTAGGAGGGTAGCATTCAAGCTTAGTTTGTTGCAGTTTATAGTAGGATGGGTAAATATCCTTAGCACCTTCCCGAATGGCAGTCTCTCGCAACGTAATATATTGCCACTTTGAAAGCTTAAGTGAAAGAAGTAATCCAAGTGCTTTCTCTGGTGTAAATATTACTGTTTTCACTGGTTTCTTAATGCTTTCATTGATTTTAACGGCAGCTTCTGGATTTTTGATCATATATTCGATTACAGATGCGATATCTTCATACCCTTCTTCTTTTAAACGCGCTGCAGCTGCATATGCCAATTCACAGGAATCCTCGCCTATGTGCTCACTAGATCTTCTCTTTTTCTGTTTGCTTCCCAGATCTTTGAATGGTTTTCGGGACCTTTTTGTCATTGTTCCAACAGTCGATGATGTCGAAGGTTCTGGAGAGACTGAGCGTGCTCTTGGTATCTCATCAACAGTTGGTTCTTGATTTATTAAAGTAAGCACGCAACTCGGCCAATCAATATTTGCTTGCAGCCACTCTCCGTACGTATTTCTAAAATTATCAAAGAATCGTTTAGATTTCTGCCACCTGTTTAAAGCAGCTCGCGTGAATCTACGGCAAAATTCTTTGAGAGTTACTTGATCTTCGGCAGAAAGACAATCGCCTATGCGAGACACAATTGCACTAAACAATTCTTCATGATTAAATGAAGGACACTCACTTTTTAGAAGAACAAACAAGTCTAAGTTGGTGATTAAACTTTCCATTCCAAGATTTTATAGTCGCAAAGCAAATACTTAGTTTTAGTGTTAGCAGTTACACAGTTGTGAACAATCTAAATTATGGAACAAAATTGTAGCCCTTTTATTGTACCCAAAAAGTCAATAATTAGTAAACTACCCTCGTTAAAGTTATAAAAGATATGACATTGAAAATTTATAATCGTAAAAACATTTCGTAGAACTCATAGTACAACTAATCAACATTAGCAAATCACATTAGCTCACTAATTACAAAAAAAGTGACTGCAGTTCTTAGTAGGTATTGTTGCGAGAAATTTCAAATCATTTAATCACGTATTAGGCTCATTAGAATCAGAAGACTACAACCATCATTCTAATTACTTAATTACTTGTCAGCAGACTCATTAGATGACTACACAAGATGTTATTTTGTATTTTGATCTTCTGCAAGGTCTTAAAATTCCTTTTGTGTCGATATTATTATGTGTCCGGTTATGTTATAATCATACTTTTAGGGTATGATCAATTAACAATTTCATTCCCCTATCTTTCAAAAAGAAGCGACAACATGGGCACTTTGACACTGATATTCAACTATTTGGTATTGTTGGAAATCTTACAAGATACTACACACTTCTGTCTAGTCCTTCAGGTCTATAGAGGTCATGCTATTTTATGTTAAGAGTTGTTAAAGCTCTGAAATCTTCAACTTAAACACTAAAAGGAACGTTTCATATGTAAAAATAAATGAAAATATTTTGACGATTTTTAAAAAAAAAACGGCATTCACAACCATTATGTAACTTATGTCAAAAAATCACAAATAATTAGTACTATAACCCCCTTTAAGGATATTACGGTTATCCCTGCCGTTTTAGAGATATTTCGATTTTTCATACTAGCTCCATACAAAATTTTCGTAAAAAAATTATAATTCCTTCGTTTCTGTGCAGAATCAATTCTGGTGTCATTTTTGTATATTGTTATAACTAATAGAAGTGATATCCGGCATAAAAACTGGCACTTGAAAAATAAAATGCCTAAGTCTATGAAAGCCGATTTTCGGCCCACCGTGCGACATGGTGGCGTTATTATATAAACACTTCAGCACCTCGATGTACGACAGTCAACACGGCATCGCTGGAGTGACTTCAGCACCGCCCATGTTTCCACCGAATCGAAGGCTCTCTCATACTCTACAAACGCTAAGCATAATGGCAAGTTATACTCCTCGGTCTTCTGTATAACTTGCCGCAGCGTATGGATTGGTCTATGGTACTATAGCCTCTTCGGAAACCGGCTTGATCGGGAGGCTGGAAGTCATCAAGTCTGTGTTCGAGACGGTTCGTGATAACCCTTGAAAACAGCTTATAAACATGATTCAGAAGCGTGATGGGTCTGTAGTTCTTCAATAGGCTGTTATCACCTTTTTTGAAAAACAGCACCACCACACCTCCGCTCCATGCTTCGGGCGTTTTGCCCTCGAACAGGACGGTATTAAAGAGCTTCTGGAGGACTTTAAGTACCGGTGTTCCACCCGCTCTCAGTAGCTCTGAGGTGATTCCGTCCTCGCCCGGCGCCATGTTGTTCTTAAGCTGTTTCAGGGCCATCCTAATCTCATACAGACTGATGTCCGAGATATCTTCGGTATAATGTCGGGACAGCTTGGCTCTTGGATCTCCTACCAAGCTGTCAACGGGCTTTGCGACCGAAGTGTATAACTGTCCATAGAACCTTTCGATCTCGCCTAAAACCTCTGCTTTGGTCGACGCTATGCTGCCATCCTCCCGTTTCAGCTTTGTCATCTGGCTTTGCTTTTACACGATCTAGGTTAAAAAAACTAGGTTAAGGATGTGAAAAAAATAAGAAATACTTTACAACGAAAAACTAATAATGTTTATCTAATAACTATAAACTTTATGTTGGCGAAATCTGTTATCAATTTTTTTGTGTCTAAGCTATCTAAGATCTCATGTTCAATTGAAACTATGGCTAAATTACTTAGTCTTTGCTGGTTCATTGTTGATCTTAAATAGTTTTTTATAATTTTTAACTTTGAAAAGGTTTAACTACAATAGATGACACTGTTTAATGCAAAAGAAAATAATTGCACGCCGCTTAATATTTCTTTTGGTTGGAAATGTTTTTTAGGAATGTGATGTGACAATGTCTGAATTTTTTGGTCGTTGATTGCTTGATTTGCCGCCCCCCTGGATGCGCCGCCCGCGTGCATTGCACGCCTTGCACGCCCGCTTACGGCGGGCCTGAAAACAATTGAGCATCACAATGCTCACCTTATATCAAATCTTTTCTAAATGTACGCGACTGCTCGTCATTCGGGGAGTTTCTATTCAGTGGCGGGGCAACACCTAAATTTGATGTGGGCAAGACAGATTTCGCGAGGCCCTGTTCTATGGCGACCTGAAGACGGATTTTATAAAATAATAAAAACAAACAAAATAATTAACACTACCAAGTTTTTATTCATAAAAATACAAATTAGATGAATAAGTATTAAATGAAAAATCACAAATCGTCAATATAAAGGTGGAGATATACATTTCTTAAAGTGTATCTTAAAAAACATTAGATTTCTTTATTAAATGTTTCCAGTCACAACACCCTCCTTGGTGCAAGGTTTGGCCTGAGTTTGTGAATTGCTAAATAGTCTGCATGGAAAACAGTAAACTTTATTTTGGGAATTGGAATAAACTAACCAGCGACGATGTTGAGTTTCACCATTATTTAGTTTTCTCGAGAAATAGAAATTGGAAAAGTGTCTGTTATCATCACCTTTGGGATAATATTCATCGCCGCTATTTAATTGCTGTGTGGGGCCGCTTCGAACTATGTCACGACGCTGTGTATCCGTTATGGGAAACGTCCACAATCCCGGATCCGAATTAACAAGTACTTGCTGAACTATGGCGCTGGCGTCGTCGCTGCGAATTGGAGAATCTATGTCAATCTGTTCTTCTTGACTGCTTGATGACAGCACAAGAGTTTCAGCGTCAATTTTTGATTGGCTAGAAGGTGATCCAAGCTCTACGTCTAGCTGACGGTCGCTCTCGATATTCAGTACATCTAGAGCATTTTCCAACGGTATCTCGGACGTTTGTTGTGTAGAAGTCGAAGCTATCGATTCAGAAGGTTCTGTACTACCAGATGCAGTTTGGTTGAGGAACTTCATCAAATTTAAACTCAAAACTTGGTTGGTTGCAGTTCTTTCAGCTTTTCTTTTTCTTTTTGCTGATCCAGACTCCCATTTTCTTTCAATATCTCTATCTCGGCCGGACATGTCGATAACGTCGCATCTATAAACTGTAAACGAAAGCAATAGGTGACATTTTTTTGCAGTTTTATCTACATAATATTGTAAAACCTAAATTTAAATTAGTGTTCAAATAAAAATCTCTAAGATAGCTTTTACTACCTGCTAGTTTTAAAAACTTAAAAAGTCGATACGTTTATTACCTTAAAGCATTTTTGGTTTCCTTCAAAAGATATTATAAAGCGTATTTTTTAAACAAGTAATTACTGCGTTATATACTTATTACCAATTAAATATTTCTTACCTTATGTAAAATAGACGAGTACAGGTACCGGTGTGTTACAAATCACAAAGAAAACAAAAAAAAAACAATTAAAAAAGTCAGTTTTAAAATTTTGGGTCAGTTTACAGGAGCAATCAATATACCTAAACACTATCTATTTATTCACTAAATATTATTAAAACATTGAACAAACTATTCTTATCAAAATAGGTACGTACAGTCATAAAAATAAACAATATTGAATAACACAATTATACGTTTTTATTGTTATGCACCTAGCGACTGCGTTGCGTACTTTGATTTGATTGGTTGACTTCCTAGTAAAGAAAGTAAACAAATAAACCGGGGATTCCCCGCACTCTGGTCGGCGGCAAATGTTGCCAGACTAAGAAAACATGTTTCACAACAAAATTGATTTATATGTTTTTTGTTGTTTTATTTATGTTTTATTCTCGCTTTAAACATTTTTGAGTCGCGAGGCCCCTTGTACCGCGAGGCCGTAGGCGGTGGCCCACGTCGCCCACGCTTTACGCCGCCTCTGTTTCTATTGTAATGTAATGTTGAGCATTACATTACAATAGTACCTCCTTAGTAATAGTAGTCGTATCTATAATGTAACATTACTCGCGAATGCTCCCGGTGAAGGAGTGCCTAAACGTGAACAAACTTGCATACAAGCTGCAAGCTACAAGTTGCAAGTAGGTAGTTTGAACTTGCTTACAATTTGTTTCAAATTCAACTCTATTGGGAACTATGCAAGTAAAGCTTACATGCAATTTGCTGGCTCTCGAAAACATGCGTCCAATTCAAGCAACTTATGTGCAAAATTTACCTAATGGAAACGCGTTAGAGCTTCACGCTTGCAGCGATGTCGCGGCGTCTATGCTGCGTATACGTTTATCGAACGCCTACTCTGGACAAACGCTAGTGATGTCTTCGAATCCTTTGTACCTGTTCTACAGACGCCAGCACATCAACCTACCTCAATATGTCAAATTTCATTAATATATTTTCAGCCTTATCACAATAGTGGATGGTTAATGTTCGAATTTTAATATTTCATAGACTCGGGTAGGTGGACCTGCTAGCGTCTGTGACTTAGTAGTTAAGTGTAAAGCTCAAGTTTTCAATAATAGTAGATTACGCAACAAGGGAGTAAAGCACTGCCTTACGTCACGGGCGTATTGAATCCCGGAGCGACACTAAGGATTCTGGGGGTGAACCTCCGTAGCGCAGCGAGGAGGTTCAAGTGTTAATTCCCGAGTGAAACGAGGGAATTAAGTTAAGAATCCTTAGTGTAACGAGGGATTCAAGTTAGCCCAAGACAAGGCAGCTTTACTCCCGAGGAGCGTACTCTGCTTTTCACACCTGCTGCGAGGGAATCAATTCGATTTTTTGAAATTTGATGTGGTACGACAACCTTTGAACGTGAAGTTGGCACCACTGCAAGCGATCAGCTGTTGCGGCCAGCGGCCGCCATTATTGATACAACTCCTTCGTGAACGTTTTCATACGGTTTTCTTTGAGGTTCCAAATTCAAATCACATTATTCCCACGGGAATAATGAAATTCAGTACATATATTATTGCCCGGCTCGAGCGAGAGGGAACAATGACTTACTTTACAGTAGGCTTGACTGACATGTAATTTGACATTTACGAGCAAGTAGTGTGAAAATATATTTATGAGAAGTTATTTGGCGGTTTATTTTTTTTTAATTTAAGAGTCTTCTTTCTATTTCATTTAGAGCTGATTTTCCAATAGTCGGATAACTTTTATCTGAGGAATAAAAATGGCTGATTGACAGATTATCTATAGAAAATATGTCAAATCGCTATTTTTATTCCTCAAATAAAAGTTAGGGCTGATCCTTAGGTACCAATTGTAATTATAAAAACTTCTACTGATTAAACTATTTACAGAATGCTATGGGTCTACCAGTGGCTAAGGCCATGTCATCAGAAGATGGAGAAGTTGTTGAGTGGAAGTATAACTTGGTGTTGGATGGACCTGCTGAGACATGGCTCAATGGCCTCGAGCATACCATGAGGGTCGTGTTGAGAGATGTAAGGTTTTCCGACTTAATTGGTAGTTAGATTGAAATACAAACATTGTATTCTTTATTGTATGTAGGTATGGCTTTTTTTTTACGTTGTAAATTCATCAAATGAGTCCTCCCACCACGGGCAGGGCGGGAGGGACTGTCAGACTTGTACTGACTAAAATCCACGGTTTCCTACAATAGCCCTTTATGTTCCGGGGTCACGGTAATGAAATAAGTCCCGCGACCATGTAGATATGGCTAGAATGGAATAAGAAGTGTTTGTCGTCCGGCAGCGAGATGGGCAGATGACATTGTAGCTATTGAAAGTGTCCTGGATGAGGCTGGCGCAAGTTCGTGCTTGCCACAAACAAGGAGAGGCCTATGCCCAGCAGTGGGTGAAGACGGGCTGTGGATGGTGATGATGATGACGACTAGCCATCAAGCTATACCTACATAACCAGTTTATTCTGACCTCTCTATCTAAGATCTTTCCATACAATGAAAGGTCACGGTAAACATGAATCTTGATCATGAATAAGATCATCATCAGGTTATTATTATTTAAAAAAAATAAAAAATAGTGGCCGGTACTAGAAACAGGTCTCAAGCAGGTCTCCGAATAGCTTTGACCCTGTTTCCAGAGAATGGAACCTAACCTAACAATGTGTGCCGTGTCAAGCAGAACATACTAGTTCTTTCGGAATCAGGCCCTTGATCCAATTGCCTAACTAGAGGACTAGAGCCTCCTAAGATATTAGTTGAGGCTTTTGGCAATGAGCCATTTGCCCCACACGAGTAACAGCACATTGATCGCCTAGTCCATTTCACAGGTCGACAACCGGTCGATATTCGAATTACTTATCTTTCTCGACTTTCACCAAGTTTTCAAGCCTTTAGCAATTCTCTGTAAAGGTTCAATTCATACTAGCGCTAAGCGCAGTGAAGCGAAGCGTCGAATCGTCAATCGATCTGAAACTGTGTGTTCTTATATTTACAACTTTACGACACTTGATTCTGTGTCAGTATGAGTTGACTCGAACCCAAGTCTCTTAATCTCGCGCCAATGTTATCACTACAACTTAAATAATTACCTTTGTAGAATTTGATATTAACACGAGCTGCTTTGAGGAAGTGTAAGTACCAGAGAGAGGCCTGGATCAACGATTGGCCGGGACAACTTGGGATCACATCCAGCAAGGTAAGATGACATTGTTTTTGACCAGGAAGTTCCAATTCTCAACCGAAACAGTTCAGGTGCATCAAAATCACATTGGCAGATCTTGCATTTGGACTTGGAATGCTTGTCAAGTCTGGGATCCATAGGCCGAAATGGGAAGAGTGCACATGTCCATGATTTTGCGCTTGAGTGTTAAAGGGAGGCTTCCTTTCATAAGATTGATCCTTCATGGTCTAGTAGTTCGTTTTATGCCTTCCTTACCTTGTCTGGCCTGGAATGAGACTATCTGCTTCAAGTAGATGTATTAACGGACATACAGGCACTTGCGCCTGCCGCTGTGGAAGAAAATACGTCGAATGTCGTGAAATAAAAAGGTATTTCAACCGTCACTGATTTCAATGCCGCGAAAGAGCTTGGGTGAAATTCTATTCAAGACTGTAATTTGTAAACTCACGCGCACCTAGCGTATGCTGAATTTTGGGAACCTTTTAATATCTCCATATTATGCATTAAAACATTTAGATCCAATGGACATCCGACTGCACCCGCACTCTCTGCCGTTGCGAGATAATGAAAGAGAAGAAGCCTCTTAAGAAGCTGCGTAAGAAACAGAACTTGATCCTCACAACTCTTCAAATGATGTCTCGGAAGGAGATCAGCAAGATTCTGAGATGTAAAGTGAATGCCCTCTGTGTCATTGAGATACATTCAAGGGATACTGTTGATAGGATGTATAAGATGGGTTAGTCTTTCTGCTATTAATAATTGAACCTTTTTTAGTTTGCTTATCCTTTTCTACTTCTGGGTAAATACCTTTCTCATTCCTTCCAATACTTTCAATGGTAGCTATTATACTGAAAATATATTTATATTCCGATGAAAGTAGACTTTAGGTAGCTTTTATTTCGAACTATAGCATCTGAGTACCAAACTGTGGTCCGGCAGCAGAGGACGAAGCTTTTGCCTTGTCTAATCTAGGGTTAATGTTGAATTTCTCTTCCCATTTGATTCTTTTTTGTGTATTAATATATATTTTGCTTTTGCTACATTTGTAACTACCCTCATAGCTTTTCATCCTACACCTGTCAGGTTGTATGAACGTCAGCGCATTCGAGTGGTTCTCCCAGCTGAAGTTTTACTGGGACCGCGAGAGAGAAGACTGTTACATTAGGCAGACGAACACAAGTTCTATATACACGTACGAGTACATTGGAAACTCGGGACGACTTGTCATCACACCTCTTACTGACAGGTATATAGACAAAAAAATTAAATGCATTTTTGGTTCGCGCCATCTGCACGTGTAATGTAGGTAATGTTGTGAAGTGGTATCTATAATTTATAGATTATATCTTAGCGGATTCTCTACGTGAAAGACAATTTTAGAATGCGATGTGGTCAATCTTGCATGCCCAACTCGCATTTAATAGTGCCTGTGGGGTCCATCGGCTGTCTGTTTTGCAACAATTTTTCTGCGTTCAACCTTATGCGCGCAATCCGGGCATCTCATGGTGGAATTATACTTGTATCATGCTGATGATTTGGATATTTGAAAAATATACGAAATGCACTGCCAACATTAGACGTTTAGTCAAATACGTCTTCTGCCACACAGATGCTACATAACCCTAACGACGGCGTTGCACCTGTTCCGCGGCGGGAGCCCCCAAGGCCCGGCCGGCACAGGCAAGACTGAGACGACCAAGGACCTGGGGCGAGCGCTGGCACGATGGGTGGTCGTCACCAACTGCTCCGATGGACTCGACTACAAGTCCATGGCCAAATGCTTCGCTGGTAACTTCGCTTAGTATAAAGCTAAGGTAAAATTTGAATGGGGTTCCACAGGGACCAGTCTTAGGTCCTCTTCTGTGCAGTTAAAATGAGTTTAAGAGGGTGAAGCCGCTGACAATAACTAGTGTCTTATAAAACCCGAATAGTATGCCCACGCCGGCTCGTACCTCTTAGTGCAGTTCGTATGTACAATTTCTAAAAATAAACGCGAACGGGTAGCCTACCATGACATCTTAAAGCTAGAGTGCCAGTGAGGGAACGAGGCGGCGCTAGACTAAGTAGTCTAGCGCCGCCTAAACCAGTGTTGGAAAGAGACAGAGCTTTACAAGTGTAAAGCTCTGTCTCTTTCCGACACTGGCTTTAAGACGTTATGCGAGGCAACCAGATCTCTTGCTTTCTCCCTAGTTTCCCTAGTTTCAGCGGACAATCTTGTAATCGTCCAGGTATCGCTCAGAGCGGTTGCTGGGGCTGCTTCGACGAGTTCAACCGCATCAACATCGAAGTGCTATCAGTAGTAGCGCAGCAGATCTTGGCGGTCCTGCTCGCGCTGTCTCTCTTCTTGAAGAGGTTTATGTTCGAAGGCTCCGACATAAAGCTGGATAGCAATTGTGGAATATTCATCACGATGAACCCAGGGTAAGTGGTAGGCTTTGAGTTTTTGAAGGAATAAACTGCTATAAAAGTACAAAGTAATATGCATCATGCAATCTTTTTCGTGAGAGTCGTGGGCAACCGATGGATGCAAGTGGCGAATTGTCGTTCGGCGTGGCGGTCTAAGGGGGAGACCTATGTTCAGCAGTGGACGACTTTCGGCTGATGATGATGATGATGAATCTTTATCCATGAAATTCGCGTATAAAAGTATTTGTGTCTGGTTTGACTGAGAGCCGATCCCAAAATAGTTCGGCAAGGCTAAACAGGCAGAGAGGCATACAAAACGACAATAGGATGTGTATGTACAGGGTGGAGACGAAACTTTGTAGCCTTAAAGCAGATTCATTTGTTGTATTTTAGTTAAGTTTTTAACCTGGTGTCATTGTCGTCTATTCTTTTTTAATATTAAAAATCATTTGGCGGCTTGATCCAGTCAGTGTTTACAAAAACTATTTTAGGTTTGATCACATAGTAAAACCTCTACAGTAGGTACTATAAAACTTTTGGGAACCCATTTTTAGAGTGGTCCTGCATTATTAATAAATACTAGTAGACTACAATAAGAAAATTTTAGTTAGTCCCAAGTATCACCCATTTTCTTTCACTCCAGTTACGCTGGCCGCACAGAATTGCCCGACAACTTGAAGTCGATGTTCCGGCCGATCGCCATGTGCGTGCCAGACTCTCTCATCATCGCAGAGAACACGCTGTTCTCTGATGGCTTTACCGCTTACAAGCTTAATGCTAAGAAGGTAGAGTTTACTTTTGCTTTTTTAAGACTTACTGGCAGTAAATATTTGTAAAAATGACAGTTTTTGAAAGGAGATAAGTGACGATGGGCTAGTTTCGGCTTCATAGAGCGACTTCAGAGATCTATCAGTCTGAGATAGGTACCTAATTTATCTTAGAATGCAAAACAATTTCAAAATGTCAACATCAATAAACTGAAAATGTATGGAGGAGTATTGAAAAATAATGAGCTCGTATTTGTTTTTTGAAGTCAATAAATGTTGAATTATGATAAAACATAAAAATTCGGGACAGAGGCCGTGACAGAGGTCTGGTGACGTCAGAGCTGAGTAAAAATTATACAACGGTGTGACGTGTTTTGAATTCTTTTAATTTTTTGAATTTTCATAATCTTCGTCAATTTTGGTTTTTGCAACAAAAGGAAACAATTTTTTTTTCTCAAAATCTAAGCATTTATTTCAAGTAGACCAGTTATGGCACTTTTGGATTGTCAAAAGACAACAGTCCCAGTCACAAGACATAAAAACTGTGAAAGTACCGTAGATGTTCCAAAAAGTAGAACTCTATGGAGAAGAACAGGCAAGAAACTCTTCTGGTGATCTAACTGAGGTACTAATTACAATTTTTAATTATTCTCGCTTATTAATCCATGAGTTGATTCCAGGTGTTCACGTTATACCAGCTGGCTATGCAGCAGCTGTCCAAACAGGAGCATTACGACTTTGGTCTTCGGTCTATGGTTGCGTTACTGCGATACGCTGGCATCAAGAGGAGAGCTTATCCTCATTTGCCTGAACAAGAGGTAATGATGTGCAATGAAAAGATATTATGGTTTGGTTTTGATGACCAGAAGTTTCAACATTCCCTGAAACTGTGACAGAGAGATTTGTATGATAATATGGCCTTAAAATATACAGGGTGGAATTTTGTAATGCCACCTGGAGGGAAAGTACTCTTAATACTGCATATAGAAAATTTTACTCAAAGTAAAACATTCCTTTATTTTTGAATAGAACACAAACTGCATTCAAAGCTTTTCGAAAATTCTCTTCTCCCACACCCGGGAACTGAACCGGCTAAAATCTGAAAAATTATACCCTGTACTTTTATTGCATCGATTTTTGAATACAGTTTGTTTTCTATTTAAAAATAAAGGAATGTTTCCTTTGAGTAAACTTTTCTATATGCAGTATTAAGAGAACTTTCCCTCCAGGTGATATTACAAAATTCCACCTTGTATATCTACAGTCCATTGAATTCTTGATTGGCTCTATGAGCTCGGTGGTTCTTGACAAACTATTTTGGAAAAAAATACCGAAATAAACTGACCGAAAAATTGACGGCACGGCTAGCGCAGTGGGTAAGTAATTCGACTGCTGCGCTGCGCGTCGCGGATTCATAATCTACAAGTAGTTGCTTCGGGTCTGGGCGTTTGTGTATGTGCGTTTCTATATTTGTAAACGCACAAACAACACAGGAGAAATTACTAGTGTGGGACAACGTTTTTAAAAAGAAAGAAAGAAAGAAAGAACTCAAGGTCGTCTGTTTTTAACTAAAGAAGTATTTTGGCACATCCATGTAGTTAGCAATGTACTTTTGTTCTGTTTTGATGAAAACTGACATTTGAATTGAAAACATTAATTACCTAACTAAAGTACCAAAAATTGCCAAAGTCTGCCGGGGTCGCGGGACTTATCTCATCACCTGTGACCCTGGAACGTAAAGAGCTAATGAAGAACACTGTGGATTTTAGTCAGAACATGTCTGACAGTCGCTCCCGCCCTGCCCTGGGGAGGCCTCATTTGATGATTCTACCACACTAAAAAAAACCAAAGTACCAACCCCGCCACAACTGGCCTGACTGCTATGCCCGGGTCGTGGGTTCGATTCCCACCCAGGACAAAAATGTTTGTGTGATGAGCATGATCATTTGTTCTGTGTCTGGGTGTAATTTATCTATAGTATGTATGTATTTAGAAATATAGAACTAAGTATGTTTATCAGTTGTCTAGTACCCATAACACAAGCACTGCTTAGCTTGGGACTAGATGGCGTTGTGTGATAGTTGTGGAATATTTATTTATTTATTTACTTATTTACAACATAATTTCCATTTCCTCCTTACAGATGGTAATTCTAGCCATGCGAGACATGAACGTCGCCCGTCTGACTGCCAAGGACGTTCCCCTATTCGACGGCATCATGCAGGATATATTCCCTGATGTGGAGATCCCAACCTTGGACTATGAGATGCTGGAGACAGCCATCACTGCGGAGATGAGGCTGGCTGGTCTACAGCCGGTTAAAGCGGCCTTGCATAAAGTTATTCAGACGTATGAGACGAAAGTTAGTTTGTATTTTTGATAGCATTCGAAGGTTTCTTCATGTTGTCCAACACGGTGCGGCTATCCGCGTATTGTTCTTAGTTTTACAGCTTAATATAGATCTGACTGACTTCGGCCACGGGCGGGCAATCTCAGCCAAGATTAGCTATTACGTATAGAACAAGTGTGTGCGCCTTTACTTTTATTTTAGAAACGACCGGAAAGAGAAACGAAAAAAGTCAGAATCAGGAGGGCTAATTCTTTTTTACTGTTCTCTTTTATTAGGGGAAAACTAGGTACCTAATAAACCCTAGTTGACAAGGTCTCGGTCTCCGCAATGTTGTACGCGTGTGGTTCCGACCAGTAAGTTTGAGTGCTAGAATGTCGGGGCGTTTTGTCAAGTAGGGGGGCATATTAAATATCTAGTTTCACCCTAAGTATATGCATTATGTCTCAACTCAACTCAGCCTATCTTAGTCCACTGCTGAACAGGCCTCTTCTAGGTATTATTTGGGATCATAAATAAATCACCAACACCTCACCTCATCTAGAACTCTCGCCACTCAAGCATCCTCCTTGGCGACACCAATACAGCGAAGTCCACATCCTGGAAAATGCTGGCCAATACCCTGACCCGCCTGCACCGGGAGAAGCAGCCGGGTTTCGAGGTCGTAAACACCTTCCCCATGAACCCTAAAGCTCTGACTTTAGGAGAACTGTATGGGGAATATAATCTGGCTACTGGGGAGTGGAAGGATGGTGTCTTGTCTTCAATTATGAGGACTACTTGTCAAGGTAAGACGAATTTAATGATAACAGAAATAGTGTTGATATTGGGTGAGATGTTCTTGCTGGTTCTCCTCAAAGGTCAAATACGTTCATTTTAAAGCTGGGCACTCTCTTGCATGTACCTTATTAGATAAGGTTTCAAGTGAGTCCACACGACTACACATCAAGCTATACGAAACCAGTATAAGCTGATCGTTAATTTCGGGAAAACATCCCGTAAAACCTAGACCAAGATTAACTGGTTTTGCATAGCTGGATGTGTAGCCGTGTGTACTGTTAAACGTGAATCGGTAACTGGAATCCCAACCCTACGCATCGTGGTACATCCTTAGTGGAGCAAGCAGAGACAAGTCAGGGGGACGTATGTCAGCGCGGTGTGATTTGACATGACCGGCAAATTCAAGTTCCAAGATGATAATTATATTTTATTGAATAAATGGTGGATTCAGTAATGGTGCAGTTTTCCATTTATTAATACGTAGGCACGAGCCCGCTGCGTAACCGCTCGGATGAGCCATACCCAGTTGCAGGTTGCTATCAATATCTGATACGTAACATGCAACAATGCTAAGAGAATATCCTGCTTATAATTCCGCTGTGTGAACTGTGGGCAGTTGACGGCGAAACCATACCTGCGAAGAAGGTCATGGTTCCGACCGTTTTGGGGTTAAAGATCAAAGTATAATTAGAAATTTATGATGGTGCTTACAAATCTCTAAATATACTTGTCGTGGTGCTTGGTTAATATGTGAGAACAATGTATAACGTGCACGCAGTGCAGTTAAAAGATGACCAGTCTCTACTGATGGCGCCCTAGTATCGGAATGATTCCTGCGTTGTCTTACAGATGAGTCGCCGGATATGAAGTGGATTATATTCGACGGCCCTGTGGACGCGATATGGATCGAGAACCTCAACTCTGTGATGGACGACAACAAACTCCTGACTTTGGTCAACAGTGAGAGGATATCCATGCCTGCACAGGTACGTCGAATAGACGTTAAGGGCCTACCACACGCGCAAGTTTGACCACAGTTCCACCTGCGCAAATAGGTTTGTAAAATGCTGAAGAAACAAGCACGCGTAACCGCGTAACACATACACGCTAGGGCTTGCCTATCGGTTAAGCATGCAAGGTTAAAACCATCATGCAAACCCTAACGTGGATGGCTTCCATTACGGCTCCTGTACACGATACCGCCTCCGCGCCGCCTCCGCTCCGCTTAAGCGCCGCCTCCGCTCCGCCTACGCGCCGCCTCCACTCCGCCTACGCGCCGCCTCCGATCCGCTATGCTGTGTATACCTTCGTGACTGCGCCGCTATTTATACCACGTTAAAAAAAACTGTATCACTTCGAATCTCTTGATTAACTAATCATTAAAGCAAAAAGGACTTTACGTTTCAATATATGTATGACTGAAGATATCAAGATAACAAATCTTGATATCTGTTCTTTCTCCCAGGTGACACTGCTCATCGAGACCTTGGACCTGGCAGTGGCCTCCCCAGCCACGGTCTCACGTAACGGCATGGTGTACAACGATTACAAGGACTGGGGCTGGTGGCCCTTCGTCAACTCCTGGCTGGAGACTCTTGAGAATCCTGATTATAGGGAGATGGTAAGTGGCAACGACGATATATTACTAAAGTCTGTCTCATAATCTCGTAGACTAAATTGACACATGCAAATGTCAAATTTACAAATAATATTGCCAGCTGTTTTGTGCAGTGTTGTACCTACGATAACGGTTTGTTGAATCGTAACTTTTTATCTATAATAGACGAATTTAATTTTCATTCAAAGTTTTATATCTAAAATTCACGTTCGTACACACGGCTGCACAACGCCATGCGTAATCCGACCATGTTTCTTTGCCTTTAAATTAAACAAAAAACATTATAGAGGATAAAAAAAGTATGGTTTTCAGAAGACCGTCGTGTGGGTGTCATCATTATAAAAATTATAGGGCTAGATGATTACCACAACGAGATGACTTCTGATATCTATATACGAAAACTGGTTAAAAATATTTTTCCGAAATAAAAAGAAAACGCAGTACTTTTAATAGATAATATCACACCAGGAAACTGGATTCGTTACCTACTTCTAGTTGGCGAAAAGGGCAAATCCAAGGTTGGCTTAAATCAAAAAATATTTCGTATGACGAGACAATGTTAAAGCCCGAATTAAATGAAATTGCCCGAAAGCACAAAAAAGCCCATGAAAGAAATGTCGTCGACGAGATGGCTGCTGAACGGGGTCACTATTTTGCGACTGCCCCCTTACCACTGCGAGCTAAACCCGATTAAAGTTGGTCTGGGCTCAAGTAAAGGGGCATGTCGCTAAAATAATAAAACATTCAAAATGAATGAAGTACAAAGCCTTTTAGAAGAAGGACTTCGTCAAGTGATCCCGCAGCAGTGGAAAGACTGTATAGTCCATGTAATTAAAATTGAAGATGAATGTGTCATCTGGTCTGTGTCGACGACATTACTGATAGGTTTATCATAGAAGTAGGTGGCGATTCAGATGATTTAGAATATTCTTCAGACATGGAGTTATTATCTGAATCAGATTAACGCGTATACCTGTAATTAAGTTATGTAATTTAAAATAAATAATTTACATGATTAATTTTGTATTATTACGTTTTAAATAAGTACCTACACATTATTTTAGGATAAACACATTATTTCAGGTAACTTATTGTAAAAAAACGATACTTGATTTTATTAACGCTAAGTTACGGTTGTGCCACATCACTATTTAAGAATAGCAATAAACTAACAACACTCGTAATGTCAGTTTAGTCTACGAGATTAAAAAACACACTTTAGACTCCGCATGCACGATCTAAGGAACACAAACTATTCTGTGAACTCGCTGAGGTACTACGTAAGCGAGGGGACGGGTTACTGCGTTGTGATTGGCTAACTCAAAGTCTGTTCTGTCTCAAGGTATGTTTACGCCTCACTGGTGTGGTCGAAATAAGACGGATATAGGACTTTTTTGCCTAATGTGTTGACAGACATCGTTCGTAAGTGGTTTTACTTACCACTTTCTGCAGCAGAATGGTTAAAAGTCGTTATGTATCCCCGTCTTAAAGGCCTGTGGAACACAAAACTTAAATACTTAATGACGGCACGCTGGCGCTGATGTGATTGAATGTTGCGCTGCGAGTCGCGGTTTCGATTCCCGCACGGAGTAAATATTTGTATGATCTACAAGTAGTTGTTCGGAGTCTGGGTGTTTGTGTATGTGAGTTTCTATGTTTGTAAACGCTCATGGGTGCCTACAGGTAGTTATTTCTAGTGCGGGACAACTTTTTTTTTACATAAAAGAAGTATCTTAACGGATCATAAAGATTTAATCAAAGTAATTTTACTCTTTTTTGATGAAAATTTTTTTATAAAAAAAAATAAAAAAATAATAAGGTTACCTACCAGAACCCTACAAAACTTTTTTTTAAAGATAAAACGACAATTTTCTTTTTATTTACATCATCAGTCGATCGCTCAACTATTGCGCCAACCAACTGTATCATTGATGAAGTAAAGTAACAAGTCTCAGACGCGAATACCAAGCTAATTTGACTGGCCTGTTTATCTAGTGGTAAGTGACCCTGACTGCTATGCCAGGGGTTCGATTCCCATCCAGGACAAATGTTTGTGTGATGAGCATGATCTTTTGTTGTGTCTGGGTCTAATTTATTTATAATACACTTCTGGACACATCTATTGGCCCACCTTAGAGTTTAGGTTTCGATGGCCCCTACCGAAATATGATTGCTAGATTGAACAAAAACTGTTGATGCAGTTTTAAACCTGATACATTTTACCATCTTTTTCGATCGTATTGTTTTAAATTTGAATTCAGAATACCATACGACATGGAGCTACGCCTAACAAGTCTGATATGCGCCTTGTTACAGGCAATTGATTTTTGAATAAAAAACATGTTTTATCAAATAAAGGTTTAATTTAATAACGCGTGTTGCCTCCATGGGCATCTACCACAGCTCTCATACGATTAGGCATAGAGTTTATCAACCAAAGCCGCCAGTCTCTAGGTACCTCCGATAAACATTTCGGACCGCAGATCGACTTAAATTAAGTTGAGCACTCACGTTTCTTTGGCTGTGTCCGGCCTGAATAAGTGCCACAGCTTGGGCGGCGACTTCAGGTGAAGTATCCATAGATTATTGATAGAACCTCACCTTAATGTTGAGAATAAGTAATGTTTGTTGCAAAACCAAAGATATCAATAACTTTTTCAAGAATTAAATCCATGTAAACCAATAAAACCAAGTTTTCTTAGTATTCGATTGTTTGATATCAACAAACAGTCTCCAAATTGTCTTTTGTTTCTTTAAATTATGTGTTCGAAATTCAAAAAAAGACTATTAAATGAAATTGTGAATGTGCCAGGTTCAAAACTGTATAAAAACTTTTTGCTCGACCTAATAAAAAATTTTAGCTAGGACCAAACGAAACTGAAAATACAAGGTGGGCCAATAGATGTGTCCAGAAGTGTATGTATGTATTTAGAAATAAGTATTAGGTATGTTTGTTTATCAGTTGTCTAGTGCCCATAACGCAAGCTTGGGACTAGATGGCGTTGTGTGATAGTTGTGGAATATTATTATTATAATTTGGCGCCATCTGAATAACCTCAAATAGCTGACGTCCCCAGCTCCGTCGCTTCTTCCTGAGCATCCTGACGCCGGTGCTGGAGCTGAAGCGCCTGCAGCTGCGGGAGGGAGAGAGCGTGCGCGGCCAGGAGCTCACGGGAGTCAAGTGCATGTGCCGCCTGCTGGGACTGGCGCCCGAGCCTGCGCCCGCGCTGGCCGACGAGCAGAACGACATCGAGAACTTGGCCAAGATGAGATTCCTCTTTGCGTATGTATTCACTTCTTAGGAGTTCGATATTTCTGGGATTGTATTCTTAGGGCTTGATATCCACCAATCATATTCATTGGCTTACATAGCACAGTACTGGTGGAGAAGGATTTAAAAAAAGATGTTATTTTTATACGGAAGTATGCGTGCTATGGGTCGTCTTCTCTACTATCGATACATCGCATAGCTCAAGCTGCGCGTCTTCGTAGCGCAGCTAACTTGCGGCGACACATCTTCTAAGCATATCTCTCGCACACTACATAGCGTAGCATCAGTGGAAACGGTCACACACACACACACACACAGTTTCGTAGCTAAGTATTTAATTCTCGCAGCACAGCTACATAACACATCTCTGGTGGAAAGACCTCCGCTCTAGGGGAGGGACATTTCAGTCCCCTAAGATCCATAATCAAGCATAAATGTTACTAACACAGCATGATTTGGTCTGTCTGCGCGACCTTGGAAGACGACCCTCGTCGGAAGCTTGACAACTGGGTACGGGAGCACGAGGGAATCTTCCCTTTAAAAGACACCGTGTATGACTACTACGTGGATGAGAGGCTCCAGGTCTTCAAACCCTGGGAGGAGAAGCTGCCTGATAACTGGAGATATAACCCTAGGTTAGTAGCAAGTTTCTGTTTTTTCTCGTAGAAAGGATTTTGTTATGTTTTGTTTGATTTCAATTAACTATAATAATGATGATGATTGATTTCTGCATGCAACTGAGCTAATTTTATGTAAGTTGTCTTTGATTTTCCCACTGTTGGGACACTGGCCTCTCTGATGAACTATGATATGAAAATTAATGAACAAGGCAAATAAAAGTGTTTATAAATACCATTAGGTATAGGTACATATTAAAAGGTACTTACCTACATAAAGTACGTATTGGAGATTACGGAAAGGACAGCATATTGTTAAACCACTATTTTTTTTTTCACAACTATCACATAACACCATCTAGTGCCAAGCTAAGCAAGCAACTAGACAACTGATAAACATACTTATATGTATATTTCTAAATACATAAATATTATAGATAAATTACACCTAGACACAGAACAAAAATAATCGTGCTCATCACACAAACATTTGTCCTCGGTGGGAATCGAACCCACGATCTCCGGCATAGTATTCAGGGTCAGTAACCACTAGACCAACATGCCTGTCAACGTTTAATGAATAATTATTGTGTAATGAATAATTGTACCTTAATATTACTTACTACCCTAACTGACGGTCTAATTATATGGGCAATTAATTGAGCCAGCCAACATGCCTATTCATTTCCATCATCAGCGCCGGTTTCCACACGATCCTGGTGCCGACCATGGAGTTCCTGCGCGTGCAGGTGATCGCCATCGACATGCTGAAGGCAGGGTACGGCGTGCTCATAGGTGGACCCACAGGCACCGGGAAGACTTTCCTCATACAGGGTACTTTGGTCATGTTAGATCCCACCAAGTAAGTTGTCATT
Organism: Agrotis ipsilon; assembly: GCA_028554685.1. Classification (NCBI taxonomy): domain Eukaryota; kingdom Metazoa; phylum Arthropoda; class Insecta; order Lepidoptera; family Noctuidae; genus Agrotis; species Agrotis ipsilon. Next base: position 17,033,294 of record CM052965.1, read on the forward strand.
TGATATTTTGCATTAGAGCGTAATTGTTGTTATTAGGTTTTCGTACCTGAAAAGAAAAAACGGAAGCCTTATTGGCCTTATGAACACTTTGTTGTTTGTCTGTCTGTCTGTCCGTCTATCAAGACCCCAAAAAAAATTACAAATTTTAATTTACCCGTAGTACGTACACGTAGTACTACGGGGAAAAACAGTCTGCAATTCCTTAGAGCAGAGAAAAAAATCATGTGTCTAAGATAACGCAATCAAAAAATGCGGCCGATCATCAACGGATTTAGATTTGGTTCACATTTTATATATAGCCCGGATTAACACGATCGATTTAATTGGATATGGGATAATTTTCGAGCTATAGCGGGCAAAGCCGCTGGAAAAAAGTATAGTTATATTTTATATCTTGGGGTATTTAAGACAAGAGTGAACACGTTACTTCTAAGCAGCTTCACCGTCAACCATATCTTCGCTTACTATCAAGCGATATAGTCGTCAAACGTGAACCTATCAATAAATAATAAAAAAAAAAGTTCTGCTATAATGCTACGTTTGTATATAGTGATAATAATTTTCAACTACGGAACTCTTCCTTTAATAAACCCCTTATTACATTGTATGACAGGTACAGCACCCAGGTCATTAACATGTCGGCTCAGACCACGGCGGCCAACGTGCAAGATATAATTGAGGCGAGGCTCGAGAAGAGGACCAAAGGAAACTATGTGCCGGCTGGAGGTGAGAACCAACTCCCTTTTTTGAGGATTTTGTGGCTTCGCGCTAGTCCTCTATGACGGGTGTGTTTATAAACTACATCATCTTGATCCTGGATTCATCCATTGCTGACCTAATTTACGCCACTCAGTCCTGAGCTTTCCTCATCCAGTTTCTGCCGGCTGCTTTTCGGAAATCGGCGAGCTACCTGGCTGGCCGGCTCCTTACACTATTTTATAAACATAACTCAATATCATAGCACAAAGACTCGGAAATTGTAGGACAGATATTTTCTAATAGAAATTCCAAATAAATTTTGATCATTTTTGAACCGACTTACAACCTCCTTTTTGAATGTTTGTTGCCTCATAACCTACGTCTGGGTGAACCGATTTGGATCATTTTTTGTGGCTTTATTATATCTCATGTCATTTGGTTCCGTAAAAAATTCTTACATTATGGTTGCCGTTTTTTATTTTATGGTCATTTCTTATTGTATACTTGGACGGCTTGTTATGAGCGGAACTACGGAGTACGTATTTGACAAGAATTTGGGTTGAATATTTGAACTAAATGGTGTACAGTTTTACTTCTAAATCAATCTTTGACGATTTGGAAGCTGCGATAATACGATAATGATGTTAGCGAAGGTTCGTTCATATTGTGATGTGAGTAATTATTTAGAATATCTTCGCGTCTTGGTCCCAGGCAAGCGAATGATAGCGTTCATGGACGACATAAACATGCCAGTGCGTGACTACTACGGCTCGCAGCCGCCGCTGGAGCTGGTGCGACTGTGGCATGACTACGGGTACTGGTTCGACAGGGCCAAACAGTGGAGGAAGAATGTCAAGGTATATGATGGTTGTAGCCCACGCGAGCATATCGCTAAGTAAAAAATGTCAGCTCAACTTAGTAATATTGCCTGGGGATCCTAAATAGATTCCTGTCCCTGCGCGGCTGCTGTCGTGCTTTCACTCCCCCCGCTGATGTCTCCCCCCCTCCAGAACATGGTCCTGTGTAGCGCGGCAGGTCCCCCGGGCGGGGCCCGGTCTCCTCTCCCTGCGCGGCTGCTGTCGCTCTTCCACTCCCCCCGCTGATGTCTCCCCCCCTCCAGAACATGGTCCTGTGTAGCGCGGCAGGTCCCCCGGGCGGGGCCCGGTCTCCTCTCCCTGCGCGGCTGCTGTCGCTCTTCCACTCCCCCCGCTGATGTCTCCCCCCCTCCAGAACATGGTCCTGTGTGGCGCGGCAGGTCCCCCGGGCGGGGCCCGGTCTCCTCTCCCTGCGCGGCTGCTGTCGCTCTTCCACTCCCCCCGCTGATGTCTCCCCCCCCTCCAGAACATGGTCCTGTGTGGCGCGGCAGGTCCCCCGGGCGGGGCCCGGTCTCCTCTCCCTGCGCGGCTGCTGTCGCTCTTCCACTCCCCCCGCTGATGTCTCCCCCCCTCCAGAACATGGTCCTGTGTGGCGCGGCAGGTCCCCCGGGCGGGGCCCGGTCTCCTCTCCCTGCGCGGCTGCTGTCGCTCTTCCACTCCCCCCGCTGATGTCTCCCCCCCTCCAGAACATGGTCCTGTGTAGCGCGGCAGGTCCCCCGGGCGGGGCCCGGTCTCCTCTCCCTGCGCGGCTGCTGTCGCTCTTCCACTCCCCCCGCTGATGTCTCCCCCCCCTCCAGAACATGGTCCTGTGTGGCGCGGCAGGTCCCCCCGGGCGGGGCCCGGTCTCCTCTCCCTGCGCGGCTGCTGTCGCTCTTCCACTCCCCCCCGCCTGATGTCTCCCCCCCTCCAGAACATGGTCCTGTGTAGCGCGGCAGGTCCCCCGGGCGGGGCCCGGTCTCCTCTCCCTGCGCGGCTGCTGTCGCTTCTTCCACTCCCCCCCTCCAGAACATGGTCCTGTGTGGCGCGGCAGGTCCCCCGGGCGGGGCCGGTCTCCTCTCCCTGCGCGGCTGCTGTCGCTCTTCCACTCCCCCCGCTGATGTCTCCCCCCTCCAGAACATGGTCCTGTGTAGCGCGGCAGGTCCCCCGGGCGGGGCCCGGTCTCCTCTCCCTGCGCGGCTGCTGTCGCTCTTCCACTCCCCCCGCTGATGTCTCCCCCCCTCCAGAACATGGTCCTGTGTGGCGCGGCAGGTCCCCCGGGCGGGGCCCGGTCTCCTCTCCCTGCGCGGCTGCTGTCGCTCTTCCACTCCCCCCGCTGATGTCTCCCCCCCCTCCAGAACATGGTCCTGTGTAGCGCGGCAGGTCCCCCGGGCGGGGCCCGGTCTCCTCTCCCTGCGCGGCTGCTGTCGCTCTTCCACTCCCCCCGCTGATGTCTCCCCCCCTCCAGAACATGGTCCTGTGTGGCGCGGCAGGTCCCCCGGGCGGGGCCCGGTCTCCTCTCCCTGCGCGGCTGCTGTCGCTCTTCCACTCCCCCCGCTGATGTCTCCCCCCCCTCCAGAACATGGTCCTGTGTAGCGCGGCAGGTCCCCCGGGCGGGGCCCGGTCTCCTCTCCCTGCGCGGCTGCTGTCGCTCTTCCACTCCCCCCGCTGATGTCTCCCCCCCCTCCAGAACATGGTCCTGTGTAGCGCGGCAGGTCCCCCGGGCGGGGCCCGGTCTCCTCTCCCTGCGCGGCTGCTGTCGCTCTTCCACTCCCCCCGCTGATGTCTCCCCCCCCTCCAGAACATGGTCCTGTGTGGCGCGGCAGGTCCCCCGGGCGGGGCCCGGTCTCCTCTCCCTGCGCGGCTGCTGTCGTGCTTCCACTCGTTCTTCCTGGCCTCTCCCACACAGCAGCAGCTCGTCAAGATCTTCGGCACCATGCTGGGGCAGCACCTGCAGGAGTTCGATGAGGAAACCAAGTCTGTTGGTAAGATAAAATTAAATGTTTTACAGTGGAAATACAATTTCTCCGTTGAAAAGTATACCGATCGACCAAAAAAAACAAATAAAACTGTTGCAATCCATTAATATTAGGACAATATGGAGTTAACTAATTGAAGTCGGAATTAAGCACTTACACTTTTTTGCATTTACACTTTTTAGGGTTCCGTAGCCAAATGGCAAAAAACGGAACCCTTATCTATAAGGGTCTGTCTGTCCATCCGTATGTCACAGCCACTTTTTTTAGAAAGTAGAGCTATCCTGTCGACACTTGGTGAGTAGATGTATTATGCATGTGAACCGCATTAGGATTTTCACACGAAAATGAAATAAAATAAACAATTTAATTGATTTAAATCCAGGTAAAGCCGTTCTGATAGCGACGATAGACATGTTCAACAACATCGTGGCGAAGCTACTGCCCACCCCCAGTAAGATGCACTACCTCTTCAATCTGAGAGACATCTCTAAGATATTCCAGGTATGTTGTCGACTTTTAAGAGGAGCTCGTGGCTAAATAAGTCGTTGGTCCCGGCTGCCATTTGAAGATCTTTGACAGTCGCTACTGTTAATCAGAAGCTTTAAAGTCTGACAACCAGTCTTACCATGGGCTATGGTATTACCCAATTACTACTTTCGGAGCTGCAGAAGATTGTGAAAGTATAATTGCATTGTATAAATTCATATTTCTTTGGATTATATAGCTGCTTAGCCTATATTGTGTGAGTTCTATGTGCACAAAGCTATCATTCACAAGATACCTACGTTTTAATTATTTTTATTTTTTGACTTGAATGTGCCCTGGCGGTCGAGAGTATGTCATGCTCACTCAAATGTCTCGCTGATGGTGGCGCGTGTGTCGGATCATTTAGTTCCCTTCAAAATGGTTGAGCTGAATGGTGCTGATATCATGCGTCATGTTCGTGAACGGGCGCTGTCAGTTGGGACTGGTAATCTCTTAGCTGCCTCGGTTTATTTTAAAAATCAATAATTTTATTTCTGATTTCTTTTGGACACTTTTTAACTTGCTACATCGTTTTCACATAATGTACCATCTTAAAGGAATGATGTAACAAAGGTTCTGTAATAATTTTGGCGATCTAAAAAGAGTGTCCATGGAGTTTCTTGCCCGTTCTTCTCCATAGAGATCAACTTCTTGGAACGGGCATCTACGGTACTTTCACAGTTTTTATGTCGTGTGACTGGGACTGTAGCAACATAACTATTTTTAACTGTTTTTATTTATGTAACGTAACTATTTTTATTTTTGAACTGTTTTTGTCTTTTGACATTTCAAAAGTGCTATAACTGGCCTACTTGAAATAAATGCTTTGATTTGATTTGACTGGGTTGTGGATGTCCGACAGAAACTCGCTCTATCTATGTAAAATACTGATATCCAGCTGAATCTGGTTTGACTGGAAGCCGACCCCAATATAATTGGGAAAAGGCTATGCACATCTGCCTAGAATTCTTAAAATGTCAATGCCTGAATTTCCTAAAAGTCGACAACACCATCATCATGATGTTCTCGACTTTTAGGAAATTCATTTCAATTCTTTGTGGTTGTGTGTTTATAAAAAAGTTACATATTGTACTGCACAAGTTCGTACTCAGACACAGGTGCAATCTGTGTTGTTTTTTTTGTAAAGTTTGCTATAAATGATTACTTCCCAGAATTTGATCCTTATTATCAACACTATTGAATGGTGTAATAATACAGGTGTGTTTTTTATTCCTAAAACAGCTGGATTGATTTCTGGCTAGGATTATTGAATTTTCTTAAATCCAATTATGCCATTTTCGATGCGGCGATTAAAGGGCAACTCGCTGTCCGACCATGGACCATGCCCGGGTCGACGGCTTGTTGTGTTCCACGCGTTCCTCAAAGAGCATCAGCATAATGACGGGGCCCCCTCTCAGAGGGCCAAAGCCTGCCGGGGTCGCGGGACTTATTTCTATTACCGTGACCCCGGAACATAAAGGGCTACTGAAGGACACCGTAGATTTTAGTCAGTACAAGTATGACAGTACCTCCCGCCCTGCCCGGATGGAAGGACTCATTTGATGATTTTAAACAAGTGAAAATAAAGACCGTTTTTCGATATTCCCCATAGATTTGAATATAGCCATCCAAGCCCAGTTAGAATATTTACCCTGTGTATGTTTTTGTCCAGGGTCTGCTACGTTGCAACAAAGACTACACGAACACAAAGCCGCGTTTCCTCCGACTGTGGATACACGAGTGTTTCCGAGTCTTCTGCGATCGACTTACTGAAGAAAAGTGAGTGTTTTTTGTTGTTTTTTTGTGTTTAAGAAGATAAGACGTGTTTCTTCAGGTTTGTCATTTTATTGAAGTGTCAGGGCGTAAAGTTGAAAATCTATTAAAACTGCTGATCGATAACGAACGAAACAAACGAAAACGATCTGTGAACTTCAATAGATTTTCAACTTTACGCGCTGGGGTATAAAGTTGAAAATGTATTGGTGACTGATTAACGATAACGATTGTCGTCTGCTGTTTGACTAAGGCCCCTGGTAACCTAGTTACATAGAACAAGAAGAATTTTGAATACACTTAAAGAGAACGCTGTAAAGCCAGTATTATTAAAACATTTATTACGGTTGGCGTCATTCGACATAGACGGGTTGCATATCTACTCAAATATGAAAACTAGACACTCGGCTTAGGTTAAATATTGCCAAGGCAACCTTTAATTTTTATTGAAATTATAATACCTACTCACTTTCAATGCGAAAGTATTATAGCTTAGTGACTGAAAATGAGATGTTTATCATATTTATTATTTTCCAATATTTCAGCACTTTTAGGGTCCGTTCACCCATCTCGAAAGGAATCACTTGGCGCTCTTCTTTTCACTTTTCATAAAGACCGGGCGCTAAAAGCCTACTAAAGAAGTGACATATAAAAGTAATCCTTATTATAATGATTAAAACTCTGTTTTAAACGTGGCATCTACTCTGTAACATATTGTCCGTCCTCAGAGACCGCGAATGGTTCATGAGCCACATGGGCGACATGCTGGGCAAGCACTTCGAGCTGACGTTCCACGCGCTGTGTCCCAGCAAGAGTCCGCCGCTGTTCGGACACTTCCTCAACCCCTACGAGATATACGACGACATGAATGATCCAGAGGCATTGCGCAAGTCAGTATACTATTGATACTATTACTAATAAGCAGTCCCTGCAACGACCATATATTACTAGACTCCGCATGCACGATCTAAGGAACAAAAACTATTCTGTCAACTCGCTGAGGTACTACGTAAGCGAGGGGGACGGGGTACTGCGTTGTGATTGGCTAACTCAAGGTCTGTTCTGTCTCAAGGTATGTTTACGGCTCACGGGAGTGGTCGAATTATGACGGATATAAGATTTTTTTTCCTGATGTTTTGATTGATCGGTCGCCTGTTATTAGGAGTCTAGTAATATATCGTCGTTGAGTCCCTGTTTTACCAATAGGCTAAGTAGGGTAAAGCCTAGAGCGCTAGATTTAAAGGGCGGCTTTCGCGACATTTTTTTGTCTTTTTGTTAGCGTGGTAAAATGAGTCTTCAAATGAGTCTTCCCACTCAGGGCAGGGCAGGAGAGATCATCAGACTTGTATTGACTAAAATCCTCGGTGTACTTCACTAGCCCTTTATGTTCTGAGGTCACGGTAATTTAGGCCCGCGACCCCATGTTTTTGAGTTTAAATGATTTTTGTATAAATGTTATGTTTTTTCTAGATACGTAACAAATCAACTTGAGGAGTACAACAGCTGCCCGGGCGTCGTGAAGATGGACCTGGTGCTGTTCAAGGACGCTATAGAGCATATCTGTCGGATCGTGCGGGTCATCTCACAGCAGAGGGGACACTTGCTCTGTGTGGGGATAGGTCGGTACTGTATGGCACCTCACACCACCGGGGACGACGACACTGACTGCCCCCCGGGGTTGCAGGGGACACTGACACCTCCCTGACCCCCGCGTCTGCATTGGACACAGATACGTCTTGGACCCCCGGGCTGCGGATGACACTGACACCTCCTTGACCCCGGGGTTGTAGGGGACACTGACACTTCCCTGACACCCGGGGTTGCAGGGGACACTGACACCTACGTGACCCCCGGCGCTGAAGGGGACACTGACACCTCCTTGACCCCCGGGCTGCGGGTGACACTGACACCTCCTTGACCTTCGGGCTGCGTATGACACTGATACCTTCTTGACCCGGGGGTTGCAGGGGACACTGACACCTCCCTGAATCCCGCGGCTACAGGGGACAATGTCACCTCCCTGACCCCCGGGGCTGCAGGGGACTTTGACACCTTCCTGGCCCCCGGGGGCTATGGGATGGCTAAGGGAGCTTACTTTCCCATGACGCGATTCCTGCGATTTGCAATTTCTACTAACTAAAAATGAAAATCGACCTTGCTAGTACGATATTATATTGATGCAATTAGATTGACTTGACGTCATCGTGGCGAGTGTTTTTTGTTTTTCATGTACCCGTAGACAACCGCACGATTTATGTCATTTATGTCGTAGTGGTAAGGATGATTTTCACTTGTAGTTGAAATCGGTCGAATTGTGTCGCGTCGCGTCATTGTGACGCTTCCTATTTCTAAGCTATTCAAGTCTGCCCTGGAAGCTGTTGTAAAATATATCGTGTCCCCAGGTGGATCTGGTCGTACATGTCTGACACGCGTAGCTACGTACATCTGCGAGTACAACTCGTTCACCGTCGTCGTCACCAAGACCTACGGCCTCAAGGACTTCCGGGAGGATTTGAAGGTCAGATTTGCGCACCGAAGGTTCCGTATCTAATGTTATGTAGCGAACATGAAATCAGTCGCGAACTTAAAAGTACGACGTACATACGGCGACACATCAAGCTATACAAAACCAGCATTCGCTGACCGATCATTGTGTGTAAAAATCGTCATCATCTGCCTAGCCTTTTCCCAATTATATTGGGGTCGGCTTCCAGTTAAACCAGATACAGCTGGATATCAGTATTTTACATGGAGCGACTGCCTGTCGGACCTCCACAACCCAGTAACTGGGTAATACCATACCCCATGGTAAGACTGGTTGTCAGACTTTAGAGCTTCTGACTAACAGTAACGACTGTCAAAGATCTACAAATGACAGACCGGGACCAACGGCTTTACGTGCTTTCCGAGGCACGGCGGAAACTCGCTACGACAGATGGTCACCCATCCACAGACCAACCTCGGCAAGCGCGGCCCTGGCCTTAACCCGGAAGATCGGCCCGTGCGGGCTGTAATTATTTAGCCACGAGCTCCTCCATTGATGTACTACTATACTATACATGATTGTATGTAAAAATCGTACGAAGTGAGAAGTGACTTGAAACCAGATCTCTTCTCCACTTAAGCCATGAGACTAACCAGCCAATCGCTGTCCGCTCTGCTCGCGCAGTGAGTGGAAGCGCAGCTTTATTAGCAAACACTATCGGATGTAGTGCAGCATGTAATTTTATTCCAAAATCAACCGGTTCGATTCCTGGCCACGATTATTGTTTTATACAGGATATTTCTTTTGAAGTTTTTATTTTTTTCGTCAAATGTGAGTTGTCCATAAAAATGAGTGAAATTGACCATTTTTTTAGTGCCATTCAACTCTGTTTCATTTTATGGATCATTTTATTGTATCAGAAGAAAAAAATTGGGACGGCGGAAGTTGGTCTTCCCGCCCTGGATGGCCGAACTCATTTCATGAGTTATAACGACAAAAAAAGGGAAACAAAGTCTCCGCGACCGACGAACTTTATTGAGGGGAAAAAAATGTCTATTATGTCAGGTATTGTACACGGCCTGCGGCGTGGACCAGAAGAAGACCACGTTCATCTTCTCGGACACCCAGATAGCAGATGAGGCCTTCACGGAAATTATGAACAATCTCCTCAGCAGCGGAGAGGTCACCAACTTGTATAAAGCTGATGAATTTGAAGATGTAAGTAACACAAAGTTTTTATTTTTGACTGGCCTGTTGGTCTAGTGGTTAGTGACTCTGATTGACTATGCCGGGGGTCGTGGGTTCGATTCCCACCCAGGATAAATGTTTGTGTGATGAGCATGATCGTTTGTTCTGTGTCTGGGTGTAATATATCTATAATATGTATGTATTTAGAAATATCAGTTGTCTAGTACCCATAACACACCTCTGCTTAGCTTGGGACTAGATGGCGTTGTGTGATAGTTGTGTAATATTACTTTATTTTTAGGCCCGCGGTTTCGTACGTGTTCCAATTTCCGAGCTACCCGTTAGATTTTCTGAATACTTATATTATTATTACGTACAAACCTTGTTCCAACAATAACGAACACAAGAAAAACATCCGATTCGGGACAGTCGTTCGATAGTTTGCTCCTACAATCGAACGTACACGTCTGTGACCCATTTTTATTTATGAAGAATTACCATTTCAGGCACTTTTCAGTCGTAATAGGGTAGTTTACTGGATAAATAAAAAATCTGTGTAGTCCGTTAGTTGGAGTATTGAAAAATTTATTATGAACAAAATTTTTTTATTCCTTTATTATTGACAAAGATAAAACGCTTCGAAATTCGGGAGTTGTGACGTCGTAACGTCTGTAAAATTACACCAACCAAGTGATTTATGTGATTTTTAGAAGCTTTGTATCTTCGTCAATTTTGGTTTGCATAACAAAAGAAATAATATGTAGGTGTCCAATATTTTTTGAATACTTTCCTAATATAATAATAATTTGTCGGTAATATATATTTTTTTTGTAAAATAGCCTATTGTGACATTCTCAACTAATATATTAATAGCTTCCAACGAATTAGAAATAGACTTTTTTTTAAGTCATTATTATTATAGACTGGCCTGTTGGTCTAGTGGTTAGTGACCCTGACTGCTATGCCGGGGGTCGTAGTTTCGATTCCCACCCAGTACAAATATTTGTGTGATGAGCATGATCATTTGTTCTGTGTCTGGGTGTAATATATCTATAATATGTATGTATTTAGAAATATATAAGTATGTTTATCAGTTGTCTAATAGATGGCGTTGTGTCATAGCTGTGGAATATTTATTATTATTATTATATTACCTATTTCCAATAACAAACAGATAAAACAAGCTCTAGAGAAGCCGATGAAGGCGGCGGGTCTGATGCAGACCGCCGAGGTAGTCTACCTGTTCCTGGTCGACCGAGTGCGGAGCAACCTGCACATCGTGCTGTGCTTCAGTCCTATTGGAGAGGAGTTCAGGTATCGGCTGCGTCTCCATCTGTATAATTGACTGGCCTGGCTTGACTGGCGTGTTGGTGTAGTGGTTAGTGACCAAGAGTGCTACGCCGGGGGTCGTGGGTTCGATTCCCAGCCAAGACAAATTTTTGTGTGATGAGTACGATTATGTGTTCTGTGTCTGGGTGTAATTTATCTATAATATGGATGCTTTTAGAAATATATAAGTATGTTTATCAGTTGTCTAGTACCCATAACAGAAGCTCTGCTTAGCTTGGGACTAGATGGCGTTGTGTGATAGTTGTGGAATATTATTACTATATTATACTTAATTATTTTGTTTTGGCGACACATAAAATTATGGCGGCATAACTGTTCTTCGCGGTTACACCTTGTCTGCTCGGCCCCTATATTTTGTCGTAATATCGCAAGTTATTGTTTCTCCAAAATTGAGTGCCAAATCGTGATTTTGTAATTTTTTTGACAAAAAAGCGGGACATATTAAAAGAACGTAACGTTATTGGAAGGTATTTTAATAAAAATATGATATTTTAAATCAGATTTCCCTATAGACAGAGCCTTCTTAGTCTTTTGAACATAAAAAAACAAGAATCTAAGTCATCCCCGCGGGACATTTAATTTTGATTGAAAAATCGGGACGTCCCGCCAATACCGGGACAACGCCTGGTCTTACTCTATCCTTTGGGTACCAAACCCTTAAAAGCTTTGCAACTCACGTCTGTGTAGAGTAGTATGAGTGTCAAAATGTGTTGTGGTGTCAGGAACCGTATCCGCCAGTACCCAGCACTGATCAACGCCACCACCACCAACTGGTTCCTGGAGTGGCCGCGCGAGGCGCTGCTGGAGGTGGCCTACAAGTTCCTGCAGGGAGTCGAGCTGCTGGCCTCCATCACTGGACCCAGGGTACATGGATATACAACGTTTATTGAGTAGTGTAAACCCAGGCGTGTTGAAAATTTTGTGTAAAATACCCTAATAAACTAGCATTCCACAGCTTTAATATTTTAGTGGGATAATGTTTTAAAGTCTTTCCAGGTTTGTCTAGGAATTTCTCCTCTATCGTGGGTACGTTTACAATGATCTATAAATAGTTGTTCCGGGTCTGGGCGTTTGTGTATGTGAGTTTATATTTGTAAACGCACCCACGACACAGGAGAAATTCCGAGTGTGGGGCAACGTTTTTTTTTTAAAAGAAAAAGAACTGTAACGAAAGTTGATAGATGAACAAAATACATATACAAGAAAATCATCTATAGTCAATCTTTCATCATTTTCTCGCGATTTCTTTATCCATCCATCTCGACGTAAATGAATGACACTTAAAATAGATACGTTATGTTCCACACCAGGTCCGCAGAATGGAGTCTCTAATAGAGAGTCGCGAGGACATCCTGCGAGCGTCCGTCGCGTCCATCATGTCTCTCATACACTCGTCCGTGGGCAGGTACAGTGTCAAGATGTGGAACGAGATGAGGAGGACCAACTACGTCACGCCCACCAACTACCTCGAGCTGGTGGCGGGATATCAGGAGTAAGTCTTATCGGATCCCGTCGTTGTTTTTTTTTTTTCGTCAATGATTTTATTAAATGAGTCAGTCCTACCAGCCAGGGCAGAGCAGGAGAGACTAAAGGTGCCGCTTCGCGCGTCGGACCGCGACGGGAGACCGCGGCAGGAGACCGCGACCGCGGTCGTGCCTGCCGCTCATACATTGCCTAATGTTAAGTACTGTCGCAATCTCATGACGCGGTCTCCTGTCGCGCTCTCCGGTGCGAACCGTCACCTTTAGATTTGTACCTACTGACTAATATCCACGGTGTCCTTCCGTGGTTACGTGGTGGTTGTAATTCGGAAGTCCCGTGAACCCGGCAGACTATGGCCCTCTAAGGGCCTCGAAATTATACTGACACTCTGAGGCGCGCGTGGTATACAACGCGCCGTCGCGTCGACCCGGGCATAGTCCATGGTCGGACAGCGAGCCGCTCATTACTCGCCGCCCGGATGCCCGCACCTACAGTGGCCGGAGATCGTCTTGCGACGTCCGTCGCCGTGGGGGTCTACCATTGCGGCTGGGGTGGACTTCTCAGACCTTCCTCCTTTCACTATTTTTCGACATAGTTTTGGACATAGCTATCCACGCGAAGTTGAAAAATTCACGCTGTATTAAAATCGGTTCAGCTATTCAAAACAAATACTTACAGAAAACAGTGGACAAACGTACACGACAAACACATCAACTTAATTTTGGGCTACTCCTCGTTTATGTTTTTAGCCGGTAGTGAAAATACTGATGTTCGTTGTTCCCAGAATGTTGAAATCCAAACGCATAGAGATAGCTCTGCAAGCCAACAAACTACGGAATGGACTGGGCAAAGTGGAGGAGACCACTAAACTCGTCGGACAGATGTCTGAGGAACTTGCCGAGGCTAAGGTATGACATCTTTGTGCTTGAAACTTCCTCTTATACTGAAATAGTTAGGATAAAAATCCTATCGTATGTGTTAATTCACGTAATAACGGATCTGCGTATCAAGTGTCATCCAAGTACATCTCACCTCTACTATATGCATCCATCTTCTTCATAGCCATTTTATTCATTACAAACATACCCACACACTAAAATAAGAATCTTTCCTCTTTAAGCCTGCAATACATGTTGGCCGACCAACGCGAACGAAGGCAAATTAATACAAGGCAAGTGCTACTGCCTTTACTTTCGGCAAGTCAATGCCAATGGGCACTGTAGACCGAAAAACCGACAACGCTCCGAAATACGGCAAGTGGTAATACGTGCGACCGCAAGTCTTGATAAGCTATGACAAATGAGTTCTATACACGTTGGCGCTTGACTTCACTCGGCTAACTCGGCGAGCGACACCGAGCGATGGCAAGACAATCCAAATATACTGTCTACACGTTGGTATTGGCGTTCACTCGGCGACTCCCGGCCAACAGGTATTGACTTTATAATAGTAAAATATGGTTTTACATGCTCTGCTTATAGGTTCAAGTCGGCGAATACACAGAGCAGTGCATAGAATACATGGGCGTGATCAACGTACAACAACGTAACGCTGACGAGCAACAGCGTAGCGTCGCAGCCAGGAGTAAGAAGACCATGGAGGAGGAGGTGCAGTGCAAGAAGCTGGCTGATGCTGCCATGAGAGACCTAGCTAGTGCCATGCCGGCGCTGGAGGAGGCCATCAAGGTAACACCTGGAAGACTTGTAGCGTTTTGCCATTAATTTTATTGTATACAGGGTGAATTTTTCAACTTGTCGTGGATAAAGGAGCGCTCACCGCTAGCATTCACCTGTAATGTAACGTTACAGATTCGAACATTTCATCAGTGAGTGAAGACAATGGAGCATCACAATGGCGCACCTTGTAACAAATCTTTAAGTACTAAATGTACGCGAATACTCGTCTGGCAGTATTGTAATGTAATGCTCAAAGTCGAATCTATAAATGTTACATTACACGCAAATGCTCCCGGTGAGCATGCGATTTTTTTTCCAAAATGAACGGGTTCGTTTCCTGGCGTTTTTTGATATTCCTCATAGTTCTCGACATAGCCATCCACGTCCAATTGAAAAATTCATATACAGGACTTTCATATAAGGAAATTTTTAGGAAATTCGTATAATTCAATTTACAGGATATTACATATATCTGTTCGTAGGCTCTGGACGCTCTTAACAAGAAGGATATTACAGAAGTCAAGTCTTACGCTAAGCCACCATACAAAGTCGAGATGGTTTTGGAAGCTGTACTTATATTGCTACAGGTACACACACTTCTTTACATTAAACTTAGATATCTGTATTTCCTTCCTTATTAGGCTATTTTACTAAAAAAAAAAAAAGTCTGCAAGATAGATTAAAAAAAAAATCGAAACTTTTTGTTTCTTTTGTTACGTCAAACAACATTGAGGAAGACACAACGCTTCTAATAATCACGAACGCCTGTAAAATTATAACGAACTCGGTCGGTATAATTTTACAGGCGTTATGACATCACAAGCCCCACTCCCGAATTTCGAAGCGGTTTATCTTTATTCATATTAAAACCTCATTTAGACGGAGCAAGAACTCGCATGCAGTTTCACTACATTGCGGTATTTGTTTGATCAAGTGAATTCGTTAAGAGCCCTATTACAAAATGAAAGAGCACAGTTTCTGTCAATTTGACATCGTGATGCCCCCCGCATAAAAACAAAACACAATCAACACAGCTACGCCTCGTATACCAGGACGAAAACAACATGAGCTTTTGCCACTTTTCTTTCGAATAAACAAAGTGAGATCCCGGGCTTCTAGACACTACTTATTTTCTTAGTTACGAATGGATAATATGATAAATGTATACCTAGCAAAATAAAATAAGGGCCACTCATTAAATTACACTTTAAACAAGTATAACTCTTATATTGATCGATTTTAGCGATTAGACCGCCCATTGTGTCAAACTGCGAATTGGATATATTTGTAATTTAGAAGGTGTGCATTTTAAAGATTATTCAATTCCATTCTATACGAGTAAATAATCTTGTTTGGATATGTTTCAAGTGTTCATTTTGTTTCTTGTGACTAACTGGAATTCATTACTTATTTAATTAGATTTTTGAAATTATTTAGAACTTACGATTTGGTGTTTAAAAATTTTCAAACTTTTTCTTGGACTTATACATCAAACCGTCATTTATGCCATCCATTTAGAGACATAATTATGAGCCGAAAATGAGCCACTTGCGGTGATTAATGTGTCATAGATAAGGAGATATAGCCAGAAGAGGTCGGTTTTATGGTCGAATATTCAGAACCAGTGTTTTAAAATATTTTAAACTGGTGTCAAGAGACAAGAGTAATATCACCAAACGCCGTGATCCAGGAAGAAACTGAGTAAAGCTCAAGAAGACCAAAATGTTCGTTAAATCACGCAAAGAGAACGATAAATCTACTACGCGGATCATAAAAACTCGAACTATTTTGACTGGGCTTCAGTGTTTCTTATACTGGGTCACTGCTGGTTTCTTTTTTAATAAAGACAGATCTTTCAGAGCGTACTCTTGAAACAATGTTTTCGGTGAGCTCTAAATTAAGTGCTCTGGGGTGGTTATTCTGTCTCGCAAAACTGAGGTAACACTTCCTAACGAAGGTACTAACTTCTCAAGATTGCGTAGAAAATGTGGTACAACTCCACATTATTCCATTCGCATAGCAAATAGTAGGATAGTAGGTATCTGAGTTCATTCCACGATCAATCGCGACTAACAGTGCATAGATTCGCTTTTTTTTTTTTTTACGTGGTAAAATCATCAAATGAGACCTCCCACCCCGGGCATACTGTCAGACTTGTACTGACTAAAATCCACAGTGTCCTTCAATAGCCCTTTATGTTCCGGGGTCACGGTGATGGTATAAGACCCGCGACCGCATAGATTCGCTTATGCTCGAATTACGATGCTACAGTTGATTTCTATTGAAATGGCATTTTTTTTTTTTTACGTAGTAAAATCATCAAATGAGACCTCCCGCCCCGGGCAGGGCGAGAGGTACTGTCAGACTTGTACTGACTAAAATCCACGGTGTTCTTCAGTAGCCCTTTATGTTCCGGGGTCACGGTGATGGTATGAATCCCGCAACCCCGGCAGGCTTTGGCCCTCTGAGAGGGGGCCCCGTCATTTTGCTGACAGCTCTTTGAGGCGCGCGTGGAACACGACGCGCCGTCGACACGGGCATGGTCTATGGTCGGGCGGCGAGTTGCCCTTTACTCGCCGCCCGCATACCCGCGCCTACGGTGGCCGGAGATCGTCATGCGACGTCCAACGCCGTGGGCGTCCAGACATTGTCCTATCTCTCGCACGGCGCGCCTCCTCCTTCGCGAGCATGACTGCTTTGCAGAAGGAGGCGACCGCTTCCCACTCCGTCTCGCCCCGCAGCATGGCCGCGACCAGTGCTGGGCGCGAGATTTCTCCGCCTATCGCCGGCGTTTCTTCGTTTCTCATAAGACACAGGTACCTCCCGAAACATCCGTGTCCGGTGAGGACCTGCGTCACGCGGTAGGTTAGGACGCCGTGACGCCTATCCAGCCACTCCTCAAAGAGGGACCGCCGCTATTGCGGCGTGCCCGGTATTGAAATGGCATAGAAAATGTTTGTTATTTAATCCAGAACATTTACACCTTTAATACAGGGTTTTAGAGAAATTTAAAAAAAACTCTTTGGAACATTTGGGTTTTAGAGAAATTTAAAAAAAACTCTGTGGAACATTGAAAACGTTATTTTTAACGTTTTTTTTTTGTTTATTTATTCGTGAAAAAATATTTGATTATTATTGATTATTTATTTCTAATTTTATTGTTTATGTACTCGTAAAATTGTACCATGGACTATGTCTGATGTAAATAAATAAATAAAATTAATAAAGTTACTTTGTCGCATTAGATTATAAGATATCTGTAATGGGAAAGAAACATGTCTATATATATAAAAATGAAACCCGTTTTCCGTTGTCACGACATAACATGAAAACGGCTTGACCGATTCGGATAATTATTTTTTTGTTGTGTTTGTAACCATCGGGACCGGGTTTTTAGACCGGGTCCTCCACCCGTGCGAAGCCGGGACGGGCCGCTAGTGATAAATAAATAAATAAATATTTTTATCCATTTTGTTGATAGGTGTACAGTGGAAAGTTTTAAGTAAATCACGTGAGATTAAAATATTTTCATACAAACTTTAATCCCAATTTTCAAGTCTCTTGAGATAATCCGTATTCAGGTAATACATATCACCATAGTCAATTATGGGGAAGATGGGGGGACTGAACAACGATTGCCTTCGATAATAGGATAAAATTAAAGAGATATAGGAACGTTGCGTTCCTGTACCTCTTTTGCTCACACATATCGCTATGCAATCCTAGATACTTGACGTCAAAGGATCAGAATAACAGCGCAGTCAATGATATAATCGGCGATACAGTTAATCCGTTCCACCTCTACAAGTTATGGCTTCCTATAATAGCAGACTGGCACATGTCTGGGTTAACCGCTACCTCAAAACAATCAGTACCCTTAGCACGAGTTTTCAGTATTTGAGACGTAAAGTAAACTGGAACTTTGACAATTTCAAATTGACAATTTTCAAGGAAAAACTTAGTTTTTTTCTTCGCACACCAGAGGCGCTGTTCCATTTTTCCATACAAGAAACGCTTGTAAATACTCTAAAGTAAAATAGTGAAAACTCGTGCTAGGGGTACAGATCCATTTTTCACGGATTTTCGGGGCGCACGTTAGAGAACCAAATCCTGCCGGCGTCGCGGGACTGTCTTATCAAGTATCTATGCCCCCGGATCGCAGTGGGTTATTGAAGGACACCGTAGATTTTAGTCATTACAAGTTTGAATGTCCCTCCCGTCCTTCCCTGGGTAGAAGTGCTGATCTGATATTTTACCACGTATTAAAAAGCCATACCACCAGGGGCATGGCCGGTGGTATTGTGCGTCCGCAGCGAGCTATAGGTATTATACAAATGAACTGGAATGTTTGGGAAATTGGCAAGTCTGAAATTA
Organism: Agrotis ipsilon; assembly: GCA_028554685.1. NCBI lineage: Eukaryota > Metazoa > Arthropoda > Insecta > Lepidoptera > Noctuidae > Agrotis > Agrotis ipsilon. The sequence continues at coordinate 17,051,676 of CM052965.1, forward strand.
CAGTTGTGCTCCTTGAATCACGAGTTTGAGCTACACAATAACTGACAAATGCTTGCACTGACTAGACAGGTCCACTAAAATCTGTGTGTGGTTCTTTCTTAAAAAGACCATCTCAGACGTTAACCTACATAGCCCTCGTATGACTACCAATTTAATGTCTGGACTTTAAAAGAGACAGTGACCTCTGAGTTGTTTCGGCTGTTTCTTCTCAGAGTAGTCAGGTACGAAACACCGGACTCATTAACCTACTTGTAAAAATAAATATCATTTCATTTCATTTATCATTTCATTTATCATTTCATTTATCATTTCATTTATCATTTCATTTATCATTTCATTTATCATTTCATTTATCATTTCATCATTACATTTAATTACCAATTCAGAAAAAAAGCTATCAGGATTATTTACATTTATTATCCAGAATTATATCCACATTCGAATATAGGGAAAATACAATCAACACATTTATATGTTTACATTGCAAACAGATCAGAATTAAATTAATTCAAAATATTAGCTTGTATCAAAAAAGGTTGGTCGCGCTATACTCTTGGCGATTGGAAATATTCCTGGCCACCACTCATGACCTGCGGAAAATTAGAGGTACTTCATTTTTTATATGGAATTTGATGCTATGACAAAGATACTAGCGCCGCGTCTAAAGGTCATGAATGATGGCGTGTATTTTAAATTTTAATGATTACGTGACTAATGTCAAAATGGTTGCGAGCGGTACGTCCTGCCTCTGAGAGCGCTCCGCGCTGTCTAAATCAAAGAACAAACCGTTCTTGCTTTTATATTGAATTTTGTCGTTGCATATTTTAATTATTTTATACTATTAGTTTACTTTTAAATGCGCTAATTATTTTTTCCATGCAAGCTAACATAGTAAACTTAGTTATTGAATACTTTTTGATTGAATATTCAGTAAATATTGATAGATAAAAAATATAATTTCGGACGAAAAAATGTCAAATTCTTCCTGTTTTCCAGAATTATTTTTGGTGTATTTCTGAATGAAAAATAAAAATCTGATTAATACACTCCAAATATAAACTTTCAGATGTACCATGGACATTTTGTAATGTTATTTTACTATTATACATTCTATGTAATTCAATACAAAAGTATGACAAAAAGTAGAATTTTATGAAACATCCTTTGCAGAGACAAGGTTTTTACTCATGTATGTAAACAAATCTAAAAATGTTTTCAATACACTCCACGCAGAAATAATCAAACTTTCTCGAGTATATATTTTTTTTTTAATTTGTGGCCATATCCTAACCAGAATCAGATTAAAAACCTTGCACAAAAACAAGGAAACGTGTGATAGCCCTCTTAAACCTATAAAGTCCGCAATGTAACGCAACTCGCGTACGAGTTCTTGCATCGTCTAAATGAGGGTTTATTGATTAAATAAAACAAGAAACACGTGTTCATTATTTTTTAATAATCTATGGAACTTACCCAAAACGCGATTCGTGCGGTTTGCAATTTGTGCTAACTAAAATGAAAATCGTCTTTGCCATTACGATTTAATGATGCAATTTGATTGACTTATGATTCTGTTACGATATCGTTAAGATCGCGGGGAATGGATAGATAAGAGACGCACAGAACAGAGAGATATGGCATAAAAAGGGGGAGGCCTATACCCAGCAGTGGGTGATCCCGGGCTGATATGATGATGATGAATGATTCTGTTAGCTGTAAGTCCTCCATGAATTAAATTAATAAGTTAACGTCGTCGTGGCGAGCGTGTTTTGTTTTCATCTATATCGCACGTTCTATGTCATATGTCGTAGTGGTAAGGTTGATTTTCACTTGTCGGTATCGGTCGCATTGCGTCGCGTCGCGTCATGGGGACGCTCCCCTAACTGACGGGCTTTATCTATGCAGTCAACTATCTTAGTAAACTAATTATTTTAAAACCAGAAAGAGCCGACATGGGCGGAAGCAAAACGCCAACTAGGTGACCAATACTCCTGGACCGTCTGCGGGACTTTGACAAGGACAACATAAGTGATAAGGTGCTGAAGAAGATCGGCACTTACACGGCGAAGCCCGACTTTGACCCCGAGATCGTGGGCACTGTGTCTCTGGCTGCCAAGTCACTGTGTCTGTGGGTGAGGGCCATGGAGAAGTACGGGAAGATCTACAAGTAAAATCAATATTTTTAAAACTACTTTTTTTTTTTGTTGAAGAAGTTTTCGAAAAGTCGTTTTGGTTTTTGGGGATAAGAGGGGCTCGTGGCTAATAAGCTTCCGTTTTAAGCCGCGCTTGCCGAGGTGGTCTGTGGATGGGGTGACCGTCTGTTATAGCGAGTTTTTTTCTCGGATAGGGATTGTAAACCCCACAACAGTCGAAACTAGAAAGTCTGACAACCAGGCTTACCATGGGGTATCGTATTACCTAGTTACTTGGAAAAGAGATGTGGATTTCAAGCAATGATGTGATTGGTCAATCGTTCTCCGCTCTGCTCCGCTCCATCTCAGTGGAACCGCAGCTTTAAAACTGGTTTTAAAACCCGTTTTTGTAATAGGCGGTGGTTATCTGACAGACTATACATTAAAATTTGCAATTAATTGATGCTGGAAACCAGCCATTTCAATCTGGAGTATTTAAACCTTACAGGATAGTAAAACCAAAGAAGGAACGTCTGGAGGAAGCCCTGGAATCTCTTCGCATGAAGCAGCAGATCCTGGCGGAGGCGCGCGCCAAGTGAGAGAACTCAGCGAGATGATCGCGCGCCTGCAGAAGGAGTATGATGAGAAGCTGGCGCAGAAGGAGGAGCTGGAACAGGAAGTCGAGGATGCTGCAGCTCAAGTAGAGAGAGTGAGGCCTTGATCACCGGGCTTGTCTGGTAAGTTTGTTATCC